>JANXHW010000003.1:147270508-152270508 GCA_026170595.1 Plestiodon gilberti rubricaudatus
GCTACTGAAGGGGCCACAATGAAGGGTAACTTCGTGTGTGTGTGTGTGTGTGTGTGTGTGTGTGTGAGAGAGAGAGAGAGAGAGAGAGAGAGAGAGAGAGAGAGAGAGAGAGAGAGATTTCTTTAAACAAATCGGGGAGAGTAATGGAGAGCTTGATTAAGAGATGGCTTCAGCACCTCAGTGGTGCTGTTACGGTAGAGATCTGGCTATGGTAGAGAAAAGAGAACAAAGACCAAGTATGGGAGAGAAGCTTGTGCTTCTCTGCTACCTTTAATTCTCATACAGTACTTATATATAGAAATAATTGTGCCTTCCGTCCACTTATGTGATGGATATCAGCCCTAAATAAAGACTACTTAGCTGCAGCAATATAAACAATGATTTGCACCACCTCAGCTACAGCATCATCATTAGGTTTACGTCCTCCCACTCCACACATAAGTAAAGAGCTGGACTGCCAGTCTGGGCTCTTGGGTCACTCAAATCTCTTCGGCATTCTCAGTCAGCCTTCATTCTGAAATGGGTTTGAGTGACTTCAGAAATGCATGAGAGAACCAGCAAATCCAACTATTTTATTTGTACTTAAAATAAGTATCTGAAATACTTAAATTGAAATACTATGTTACCTTTGAAAAGGAATGTACCACAAAATGAGTCAAGATTAAAGTATTGTCTTTTTCTACACATCTGTTTGCAGCTGTTGCTTCCCTGCACTTTTTTTTTTTTGCCACTCAAGCAGCTCTAAAGCTCTGCATGATGGGACCAAACACAGATCTTTCCCCAGCAGTGCCATTCAAGTGTAACATTTCTGCACTATTTTGAGACAGGGTCAAGTGCCAGCACTGCAGTATTGCAATGAAGACAACTGGCTGGTGCTGGGTGTGGAATCAGCTTATGGCGCTACACTGCAAGCTGTGATGTTGTACCAGGACCCCTTATGCTGTGGAAACACAGTTCTGAGCAGTCTGATCAAACTGAATACTTTATCCCTTTTAGCAGATAATTCTTACTGTCTGTTTATTACAAATCAAAGTACTGTAGATAAGTGGGATGTGCTTTTTGATTTTATAAATATCCAATAAATGTTTGTGTTTTGGCCTTCAGAATGTTTGCTTTGGGTGGAACTCTTACCAGAAACACAGGGCTACCACTAAAAATATCTTTGTATTGCATTCCCCGCTCTGCCTTAAGTAAAGTCTGTAACTTAACCCACCTCTTTACATTGTTATGCTGCCCCAGCTCATTGACATCATCCTGTTCCAGTCAGCAGCAGTCAAAGATGTGGAGCAGGAGTGGAGAAATGCACAGCATAATGATGTCAAGATGTGGAATAAGCAATACTAAATAATGAGGACGGGAAGCTCAACACAGGGAGAACTCAACAAGGAACTGCCACTTTCAGCAACAAAAGAACCTCAGGTTTGCTGTAGTGTTTAGTTCTGCCCATTACCTTGTTTGCAAAGGAAGACACTCCACCTTTTTTCAAGAATCAGCTTACAGGCATGAAAACATTTCATGTTAGCAAATAAAGATGGGATGAATGGCAGGTCCCCTTCTTTTTTTAAATTTATCTGCTGTCCTGCATTCCTTCACTGTCTGGACTTGATTGACTGAGGAAGCATAGTGATGATTTCCAATTCTGACTCACAAGGCATTTCCATCCTGCTTGTCTTCATCAACAATGAGTAATGTTGCGCCTATTTATGAAGTTATAGAAGAATCTGCTTGAGAGCTTTGTGGGTACTAAAATTAAACATGTACAAAACACATGTTTTTGTACCATCACCACATTATGAAAGTAAACTAAAATAATGGATTAGTTAAATCAGCGTTTCTCAACATTTTCCCTGTGAATAGGGGAGAACTTTGAGTGCTTGTGGGGGGTGGGGTGATGGCGGCAGCAGTGATCCTGGGATTGCACCGCCACCAGGGAGAAAAGGGGTATTTTTAGACTTACAGGGGTCGTGCTGCCCTCTGGAGGGTGTGGGGGGCCATGGGCACCCCCAGCAGGCCTCCCCAAGCCTCCGAATGGCTCCTGGCGGTGATTAAAGCCGATTTCTGGTTTTCAGGGAAACCAGGAAGTAAACTGAAGTGGGCTCCAGGAGCCATTCGGAAGCTTGGGCAGGCTTGCTGGGGGGGGGCCCTCCCCGCATCCTCCAGAGGGTGGCGCGACCCCTGGTAAGTCTAAAAATACCCCTTTTGTCCCTGGCGGCAGCATGATCCAGGGATTGCTGCTGCCACCATCAGGGATCATAATACCCCTTAAGGAGGCAGCACCAGCTCCCACCTGGCATGGTGGGTCGTGACCCATCACTTTGAGAACCCCTGAGTTAAGTGGTATTTATAACAGTTCCAGAAAACATGACTTTTTCTTTTCTAATATAATATCGCTGAGCACCAGCTGTGGGTACAAAGTTACCCTGAGGAGCTCTGAATGACTTTGTGCACACTATAGTACTGCATTATAAACTATCCAAAGACAGGAGTAATACTTTTCCTGGCACATCTCAGTATGTTAGAAGAGATGTAGCACAGCATATGAACTGGAATTTTTATAGTAAAGTTGAATGCAATAACACATTCACCAAAATAGAGGGAAAACATATTTAGCAGAAGTAATACATTCAACATTGCCCTTAGCAATCTTCAGTTCATTTGCAAATTAGTAAATACTTACTGCACATCAACCTGCACTCTTCTGAAACCAATTATCTCCAATTAACACAGAAGCCGGTTGACTTTAATGTACTTTGGTACAGTTCAAAATTTCTTAAGAAGGTTAACTGATACCCCAAAGGAAGGGGAGAATGGACTGCTGAAAATTAGATGTCAAAACAGCATACAGTTGCATTATACTAACTACAGATGCTAAGGATGCAAATCAGTCATTTAGTTAAAATATTTATAATCTCCCTTTCTGCTACAAAGTGACAGGCAGCCCAAACCTGCCTAACTTTAGGTAGCCTAAGGAGTCACAGAAGTTCCGTAAATCACTTTTGCGAATCCTCTGGAGTAAGCGGCGCCGGCACAGAGGCCGGCACCGCTTACTCTGCTACCTACCTGGACCTGCGCCAGTGAATGCAGGTAAGGACTGTGCATGTCAGTGCAGGGGTGGCGAGAGAGGGGGCCATTTGCTGGCCCAGCCTGGGAGGGGTGGGGATATCAGTGCTGGTTTGCACCAATATCAACACCCCTTCCCAGTCCGGGCCAGTCTTACACGGTCTCCCTGGACGCGCGCCAGCTAAAGAGCTGGCATGCATCTGAGGAGGCCCATTGGGGCCTCCGGCGCTTACAATGGGGAAAGGGGACGAATGGCCAGCCGCAACTTGCGCAGGATTGCACTGTACGTGCGAAATCAATTCAAAACAAAATGAACTCTAACATTACATTTCATGTACATGTAAGAAAATCAATTCTAAACATTACATTTCAATCAAATAAAATCATAAAATAGCAAGCAATAAAATACCAATTCAAATATGATTAAAAATGCAGACATGCAAAGCAGCAAGCCAGCCATTAATTCTAGATCCATGCATCCCTCTCCCTTTTTGAAGGCATACATACTGTAATGTCAGATTTGGCCCGTTCATGAGACTGGGTGAATCTACCACTTCTAGCATTGGGCTGGGGGGTGACAGGCAGGATGGTCCATGCATGCTGCACCTGCTCCCTGATCTTCCCAGTCCACCTGGCCACCCACCCTCTGGACTGGAGAACTGCTGGGAAGCAGGAGGAAGTAGGGCTAGCGTGATGGTGATCTTCCTGCATGATCTCGCTTTCTAAAGGGGAGCATGCTGGAAAAGGAGTGCTATTGCAGATGCCCCTACCTCCCTCTCAGCAGCCATTGCTGCAATAGAAATCAATTTCTTGTTGGCTCCTCCTTCCAAAAGGGGAAGGCCAGCAAGAAAAAGATCACTACTGTTGAGGTAGCGCTTCCTACTCCTTTGCCTTTTCATCATAGTTGCAGCTGCAGTTCCTTTCTTTGTGGTCTCGTCTCGCCTGGGCTGCTTCCCTTTCAACCCAGCTGGGGGCAGGCAGAGAGAGCAGTGGCCTCTTCTAGTCTGTTTATCCACCCCAGTCTGTTTGACAGAGGAGCAGCCCAGGAAAGACTCCAAAGAATGAAACTGTGCCCATCATACTATAGACCCTGTCATGATGGTCCCCCATGGGGAGGGTTATACAAAGGTTCTGGGCAATGGGCACTGCAGCCAACTGCCAGTCCCACATTTACACACCCGGCCTTTACCCACTTCCATCATTGTCTGCTTTGGTATGCCCACCAAGCGTTTCTCCTCCTTCCTACCTGTGCCTCTCCAACTTTCAAGGCTCTGGCAGAGAGCCGAAGGAGGGAAAGGGGACTCAAAGAAACATCCCTTGATCACTGAGTTACCAGGTAGCTTCAAGTGGTTCCTCTAGGGCCCAGGTTTCTCTGGCCAGCAAACAAGCATGCATAAACAGCTCATTTAAAAACTTTATTAAAATGCTTCTAGTTAGTAAGTAGGGAAAACCTCCATCCTGGAAACATGGGGAGATCAAATGAGGTTTCAAAAAGCTTAAGTGGGAATACATACATTTTAGGCAGCAGAAAATAATAAATCTAGCCAATGTACTGACTACATTTGGTTAGTTCTAAGAGTCCTGGCGTGCAGGGTTGTCGTTCAAATGGACAGAGCATCCTTTTACACGCATGGCCAAGAGCAGGCAACAATGAACTTACTCATCGCAGCTTTATACCTGGCCCACACCAATCAAACTGGACCTTAATTCTTGCTGAGTGATAATCTACCCTCCCATCACTCAGACAAGTAAGTACAACCTGTCCTCAGGTGCCTGGCAATGATCTAACGTGACAGTTTGTGATCGATGTCATTGCACTTCGGCAGGCCATCAGATAATGGCCACCTGGATGATGCCCTTATGCTCACGAGGAGGCAATAACTCCCCAAAGTGCTGGCACCAGGCATCTCTGAATTGCCAGCTTATTTTACAGGAGAAAAAGCTAACCTCTGTCCATCCAGTCCAACTTCAAAAGGGGAGCAGATCTTACACTCACCCACCTTCTATTCTGGGTTCACCATTCTGGGGGGAAACACACACACACACACACACACACACACACACACACACACACACACACACACACACACAGGTCCCTTGCCATCCATCACTTTCACTTCTCCCCACAAGGCGCACCACAAAGAGGCAAATGCCATCTCCACTACAGGCCTTTCCTGGGTCCAGATTCAATTCCAGACTAAAGGCCCAATGCTAGCCAGGGGAAAGGCCACATACGTCAGTGCACAGACAGCTCTGCAAGTGCAAAGCCCCTCAACCAATGGGCACTGCACAGACAGTGCAGCAGCCGGAAAGCCATGTGCCACCATCAACAGAGTGCAGACTGGCCACCAGCACAACCCTGCCAGCAAAGAAGCTGGAAAAGGGTGGAGAGTAGGAAGGTACGGGTGGGATGAGGTGGAGTTGGAGGACTCCAGATCCTGACCCCCTTCCCAAGCCAGACATGCCACTAATAGCTGCAAAGCGCTATGCCAGCAACAGAGCTGGCACAGCTCAGAGGAATCTTATATAGGGTAAGCCTTACGCCTCTCATTCCCATCAACCAGCCTCTCCACCACAACAGCACATTGGACTCAGCAGACATAGTGTTTGTGGCCCTGCACTCTCAGCATGGCAGCCACATAGGATTGTGCTGTTAGAGAATTTAAAGATCAAAATCAAACTGAATTGTGCCTAGAAAGCAATAAGGAGCCAACAGAGTATAAGTACCTGGAAAACTGGGGAGAACCCATTCTGTTAGGAGAGATGGCACTCTGGACCAGTACCTAGCTTCCAAACAGCCTTCAAAATCAGCCCACACACAACAGCACAAGCCCTCTCTGATGCTAGAAATATATTGATGGAAATTACAAATAGAGAATTTAATTAAAAGGGCCACAGTCTTCCTACAATACGGAACTGATGTACTGCAAAAATTTACAGTGTAAATCATTTCTAGATATGACATGAGGTTCAGTCCTGAGCTCTGGATCTAAGAGCACCCCAAAGCTACAAACTTGAGTGACAAGGGAAAGGGAAACTTGAGTGACAGTTGAGCCAAACCTCAACTGATGATCTACAACAGAATGACAACGGTCATAAGGCCTACCAACCATCACTATGCCTTTGGTATTCTGTGTTTTAATAGCTCCAGTTCCTAACTGCAATCAACTGTGGCAAAAGCACTAAGGTTGGCACTGCTCACCTAACACATAGCAAAGCAATGAAGCAAATAAAAATTAGAGCTGGATGTTATCAGCACATTACTGGCATCCTTATCATGGGATTTAATCAATGGCCCAATATACAACTTGAGCAGGGATACACACAAGATGGAGTTTGGCTGAGAAACCATATGAGAGAGATTCAAAATGTACAACGATTTTGTTATGATCCTCTGAGATCTCCTTGGGACTTGAGAAAAACTCATAAATGCTCACCGATTCCTCATAGTCAACACAATGTCATGCCTCTGAAGGACTCGATAAACCAGCAGTGTATAACCTTTCCTGATGACCTGCAGATGTACATTACCCAACCATGACCACAAACACATTATCCTGGTAAGGAGCTGAAAAGACAGGGATCATTAAAGAATCCCAATATTTATCCACAAATGCTTGGAACTAAAGAATGCCCATCTGCTAAAACAGACATCTAAAAGAAAGTGTTGGTGATAAGACATCCAGGGAGTTAACATGAAAAATTACGTGGATCACTGAATGCCCTCTGCTCAAGAAACTAAAACCATCCAACATCGTATGACTTTTGAAGCCAATGTTGGACCTAGTTTCTTCTGACTAGTCTTCATTAGCCAGGTTGTGAATGACACCAGTTTGCAACTGACCCCTTGCATCCTTCTAAGCATTAATATCATAAAGGAGGGCTCATAGCTCAAAGTCTCAGGTTCAGACAGTCCCTAGCATCAACAGGTAGGGCAGGGAAACCTGCTATATGAAACTCTGGAGAATTAGTGTTGACAATACTGCATTAGATGGACCAACGGTATAAGACAGCTTCATATGTTTCTATCATATCAGATGACCATAATCTGAATTATTTTTTAAAATGTTCTACAGTCTATGTAATTGATAAACAGTTTTATACATTTGCCTTAAATGCTTTTGTTCCTTTACATGCTACAAAGATGCACTATAGGTCAAGAGTATCATATTAGGAAGATAACAGGGTAATGAAATTGCCTTCCCTATAATTTGATCATATTGCTTCCAAGCACACCTGTCAGAAGGTAAACTGTATGAAAGGGTAGGATTACCTAATAAGGGAAATGAGCAATATCCCTTTACATTGGGAATTGCTAGGCCTATGTTAGGCTGTATTTGGGACTGATAACGTACTCCAAGAATTGCTAAAATTATTTGATTAACAGCGCAATTCTGGGCAGGATGCAGGCTGTGCCGGTGCGACCAAGGCTCACCTCGGAGGAAGGGGACGTTCATCCCCTTCCCCAGGTGTAAGCACCGGAGACCCCAACAGGCCTCCTTGGATGCATGCCAGCTCTTTAGCTGGTGCACAACTGGGGAGGCCGTGTAAGGCCGGCCCAGGAAGGGGCATGGGAAATCAGCATTGATATCCCCGCCGCCCCCCCAGACTGGGCCAGCCAATGACCCCCTCCCCCACCACCCAGCCTGCCCTCCCCACGCCCTCCTGCTGACTGGCCTAGGACTTTCCTGGGTTGGCCGGTGCAGGTCCTGGGCGATGGCGGTGTGAGCGATGCCGGCCTCTGTGCCAGCGCTGCTTACACTAGAGGAGCTGCAAAAGTGTTTTATGGTACTTTTGCAACTCATTAGGCCAGAGGAGCAAGAGCTCCGCCTGCCTGAAATTAGGCAGGATCAGGTTGTAAATTAAACATAAATCAGGGAAGAAATATCCTTCCCCCCCCCCATGCTGTTCTGATAGATAGCTGCATGGGAATTGAATCTATCTGCATATTTGCAAATAACTAACTACACAGAATACAACCTGTTAAGTTCACACAGATGTTGCATCTACATTAGAAAGGGAATGGTTCTATATTTAGCTGTGAACATTTCCCCATTATAAAAGGCAAAGTAAAGCCATTGTAATTAAGTCTAATAGTTATATACGGCAATATTGTCATGCTGCCTCTCAATAGGTGAACAGAAAATGTAGTGCCACTGAAGATCCTGAAGCTGAAAGTCATTACACAACAGAGCTGTTTGCCTCTTTTATATCCTTAATCAGATATATTTAGAAACCAACATACCTGCCATTTGAGGTTATTTTTGCTGTACATTAGAAACAATGCATTTCAGCGAACATTCTGGACAAGTTACAATAGTTCAGATTTCTTAATAGGAATTAAGAAATAGAAATACAATAATTTGTACAATTTTTTTTTATTTTAAAATACAAAACAATAGCATTGCAGAGTCAGGTATCATAATGCTCACTATGAGAGAGATGCCACTTAGGAAACCAACATATTTTTTCTACACACAAACATTTGACCTTTCCTGGAAATGTATGTATAAATAGTGCAATGTGTGAAACTGGCCAATCACAGCTATGGCCACAAAAACATTCTCTGGGATTGTACCAGCAGCACTTTAAAAAAGTGCCACCATGATCACAGAAAAGTTCTTACACTATCCTGGGCCACATATTATGTTTCCCAAGCAAACAAGTGCCTGAGGAAGAGCTAAAGTGCTCCCATGTAGATAAAAATGTATAAACTTGCTGTAAAACAAGTCATGCCTTGTCATAATTCCCAGGAGAACAAGTCACAAACCAGTTGTGCAGGGCTTCCTGTTCTCTCATTCAATAAGGAAGTGCTCTGTATGCATAGCATATAGGGCACAACCCCTCACAGGCTCTGAAGTCTTCCCTCTCAATGGACAGATGGGACTCCGTTGTCTGAATGAGGCCCTATGCCGTGCAACAATACAAGGTCAACAAGATAGACATTCAATTGGCAGGTGTCTAACCAGTCATAGAGTTGGAATATCCTAACTTTCTTTAGCCCAAAGGTAGCAGCATCTGCAAGAAAGTTACATAAGTACAACAGCACAGAAAAATGGTTTCTTTGACATAGTGCTGGCATAATCTTGCTGAACAACAAGCTATTTTTAGGTGTTTTTTAAAGGAAAAATGAATTGTTCCAATGAAAGCATTCAGTCCTCCACTCTACTCAGGAATTACTTATGACTGAACAACCTCTAAGTACAATATGAGTGGCCTACTTACAGAAGGTGTATAAGTCTGTATATTTAACTGATTATTATTTTTTGTAATGCTATTCCCTATAAAATATATGCTCCTGTACAGCAGCTATAGTTTACTCCTGTATCAGTGTATTGTTATTTAAAAGAAAACATCTTATTCCTGAAAACCTTTAGGTTGCTATGGAGCGTGAATGCAAATAAGCGACTTAAAAAACCACCACATTAAACTGATGTTCACAGTGAAATTACAGCAATTTCTCCCCAAAGCTGAAGTCACAGTGTAGCAGTTTAATGGAATTCAGGAAACTGCTGTTCTCATAGCCTAAAGACATCATTGTAATGTTTGAGTTTGCTCCCTATACAATTATCACAGCAGAATTCATGTAATTAAAGTCATTTTAGGCTATTTTATTAAGCATGTTAGGCTATTTTATTAAGCATTTAATATCACACAGACTATATTCTATATTTCAATGTTTGATTGAGAAAATTTGATTTTTGGTTAGATCCAAGCAATGTTTCATATTTTAGAAAAGTGAATTTGTGCTAAGGAACACATGCAGAAGGGAGCTTGCAGAAGTGAACTTCTCCACCATTTCCTCAGCACAGCAGTCCTTTGAGCCTGTTGAAAATTTGATACAGGAGGTTGGGGAAACACTGGAACTGGGCTGTGTTAGGCATCGAGGTCTGCAGAGTTAAGGGGAGATGGGCAATAATCCCCTCCCATGTGAACAGAAGTGCTTTCTGTTTGGCAGAAGAGGAACACAGGAGGCAAGCAGCATTCCATAGTTGATGCATGGCTTTCTTTGTCAATCCACAATTGTGATCGCCACCAAAGCAGTTCCTCCTTCTCCACCCCACGCTTCTCTATTCTGTTCCAGAACAAGAAAGGAGCAGTGAAGTATGGGGGGGATTCATTGTGACTGTGCTCACCCTAGTCACTTTGGCCAAGCATGGCCCAACAGCCCAGCCCAGCAGAGAGGGGACTCTCTCTCTCTCTCTCTCTCTCTCTCTCTCTCTCTCTCTCTCTCTCTCTCTCACTGTGCGTGCGTGCGTGCACGCGCGCGCGCACACCCACACACTGTTGGATGCCTCAGCTTGACATGGTCAAGCAACTGAGCCCTGCACTTTCTGCTCTTCCTCAGGAGCAGGAAAGAGAAGTGTGTGGGAGAGGGGGAACAGCTGGGTTGGGCTGTTGAATTCAGCCAAAGCAAGCTTGGATGCCTTGACCAAGCATCAGCATGGCCAACAAGCCCTTCATCCATGCTTCCCAATCCTGCTCTGGAGCAGCATAGGAAAGCACAGGGCTGGGCTGGTGCTCAGTCAAATTGATCAGGATGCTTTAACCAAGCACAGTGACACCATCCCCCTGTGCTTCTGTCTCCTGCTCTGGAACAGAAGAGGTTCAGGTTCAAGGTTCAGTTTAGCTGTGCTTGGTTGAAGAGTCCAATATATACCCACATTCCCGTCTTTGCAGGGCTGGGCTGCTGGTCCACACTAGGTCAAAAGGACCAGGGTACTTTGACTAAGCAGTTACAAACACACACACACACACACACACACACACACACACACACACACACACACACACACACCCCTCCTGCTCTGAAGCAGGAAAGGGAAGCATGGGATCAGTAGTGTCACTATGGGGGTGTGACTGGTGCGAGCTGCACCAGGTGTGACTCTCCAGGGGGGTGACACCATCGTCGCCAGAGTCTTCCGATGAGGCTTGGAGGACGACATGGAACTCCATGTTTGGATGTCGTAGTGCTGGAAGGGCCCTTGCCGCAGTTTTGCGGCAGTCTGGAAGAAATTGGTGTTGACAGGATATCATCATGTCCCCACCAACCTACTTCCAGGTGGCCTGCGCACAGGTGCCATCGACCTCGGCGCTGCCGCTGCGTGGGGCTCAGTTGCACTCAGCAAAGGTGTGCAGAATGCAACCAAAGCTTGCTCACCAAAGGATGTGGGTCACTTACTATGGTGAGGGTGGAAAATGAAATTGTGGACTGCTGGATAAAAGCATCTGAAGCCAAAAAGTAAATTGTCATTATTGTGATAGCAGATTCACATAACTGGCTTTGCTTGGAAACACATCTGGGTTACTGCTGGACACACCTCGCCATCTTCCTAGAGCAATAGGTTAGAGATATCTCATGGATATGGGAGGCTAAGAATCCAAGATTAGGGTCCAAAAGCCTAAAAAGGTCCATTATGTGGAAGTGAAGTGCACGATGCAGGACAAGCATCTTCCTCTAACTTGGCTACCTTTCTGTTGTAAAATATTACCGGCAGTGCTTTTTAAAATACTTTTAACATGGCCACACAGGAGGAAAACAACTGTGTGCAGGGATACTGTGTAGAGGCCAATGGTACAACTGTGTAAACCAGCAGGAGGACAATGGAGGCAAGGATGAAAAGTGCAACAGATGAATTTATTTTAGCGATCTGGCGCTGGGGTGGAGTAGCATGTCCTTCACCAGCCCAGAGCCATTGCAAAAGCTGCTGTAAGGCAGTTGTGGCACAGAGGCCTACACCAGCACCAGAGATCAGCATGCCGGATGGTGAGGAGCCAGTAAGTTCTGACCACTTGGCACAGAGGCGTTCCAGGGGGGAGTGTGGAGAAGGGGCATTCTGGGGCAGGGAAGGGCAGAGACGAGGGTGGACCGGACCGGGCAGGCGGGGGAATCAGTGACAGCGATCAGTGGAGTCACTAGGGCGCGTGCGGCCCCAAAGCGGGGGCGCGTGCGTCACCCTAATGGTATCTGGCGCTGCTGCAAGGCCACGCCCCTGATTTTGGGGGGGCGACCCGACGGGATGCTGCCCCGGATGCCCCCCAGCTCTCCCCCCCCCCCGTTGCAGCCGGCTCCGCTCCAAGGCCTTCTCCCGGCCTCGGAGACTCTGAGGCTGGGAGAAGGCCTTGGAGCGACCTCCCCGGCCGACGCGCCAGGGCCTTCTGACGAAGGCCCACTGCGTCACAACGTTATTTATAACGTTTTTCGCGTATGCGCAGACCGTTCCTGAGGGAAAAGGAATGGTCAGGAATGCTTTTCCCTCAGAACGGTCTGCGCATGCGTGAAAAACGTTATATAAATAACGTTGTGACACAATAGGCCTTCGTCAGAGGTCAGGGGAGGTCGCTCCAAGGCCTTCTCCCGGCCTCGGAGCCTCCGAGGCCGGGAGAAGGCCTTGGAGCAGAGCCTCCGGAGGGTGACGCACGCAGGGGAGGTGACGCGCGCGGGGGTTCCCGCGTCACCCTCCAGCAGTCCGCCCGTGCGCATCACCCTCAGGTGGACCGCCCCGCATGCTTTGCGGTAGCGACGCGCCTGGCAGCGATGCACAGCGAATCCTACTCTCCCTTCCCTGGCTGGTTTGCTCTACATGGAGTTCCAGGATTTGAGCTGCTGCAGATCCGAGAAGACCTGTTTGAGCAAATGGGATTTTATCCGGGGTAAGGGAACAAATGTTCCCTTCCCTGGAGGTGACCTCCAGCCCGCCTCTTTGCATTGGCTACACTGGCTTCAGTGCATCGCAGGGTGTAAAGTTAGGCCGGATTGGGCTGTAAGTGGGTTTTTTATGACTTTACTATGACTTTAGAAAACATTACTATGACTTTAGAATATTGTCATATTACTATGACATGGAGTGGCAATAGAAAAAAAAAAGGCTGTAGGAAATGTTACACTACACTACAGGCATTCCAGCAGAAGAACGGGAACAGAAAGTCAAAGTGGAAGTCACTTAGATTAGAAAACGGAGTAAGGCAAACTTTAACAACTAACGAATTCCGTATACTGTTTGAGGAGAGTATAATATTTATTTATTTATTAAAAAAATTATATCCCGCCTTTCCTATGCCAAGGCAAATGCCCAAGGCGGCTTACAACAGAAGTTAAAATACATAACTTAAAAAATACATTAAAAAGTTTAAACAGTACATAACTGTACATAAACAATTTTAAAAATAATAAAATCCACCGGGGGGGGGGGACACAGCATGGAGCAGATAAGCAGCATGGCAGAGCATCTTGAGATACAGGAGGCAGACCACAGCCCATCACTCAAACGCTAGACGAAACAAAAGCGTTTTGAGCCCTCGCCGAAATGTCATGATGGAGGGGGTAGTTCTCAGATCCCCTGGAAGGGAGTTCCACAGTTGTGGTGCCACAGCAGAGAAGGCTCGCCCACGTGTTGCCACTCCCCTAACTTGTGATAGAGGTGGCACTCGCAGGAGAGCCCCCTCAAATGACCTAAGAGAGCGGGCCGGAATGTATGGGAGAAGGCGGTCCCTCAGATATCCTGGACCTGAACCAAGAAGGGCTTTAAAGGTCATTACCAGCACCTTGAATTGGGCCCGAATTGAACAGAGTCAAACCGCCTAGCTCCAGTGACCACCCGGGCCGCCACATTCTGCACTAGTTGCAGCTTCCGAACCGTCTTCAAGGGCAGCCCCACGTAGAGTGCATTACAGTAATCTTGAAGTCACAGTCCTGAAGTCACTAAGGCGTGGACCACTGTGGCGTGGACTAATATTCACACCCTTGGTGACTCTACACTGATCCCACTCTGCAGCCACAATTGCTTCTTCAACATATTTATGTTCATTTCTTAAAATGTGGAAGTAGGGTCAATGCGATAAGCATTTTGAATTTGAATTAACAATTCATCTCAGAAACCTTTCAAGTGCAGTGTCCCCAAATCGAGCTCCCCACACTAGAGTTTTGATTTAATTTTGTGTTTCTTCATCATAAGCAGGTATGACTATCAGATGAGTTACACACTGGCCTAAAACTGGAATTATAGACTAGCCTCAGGAGAACTAGACTCTGCTCTGCTGACTTCAATGAAGGTACTTTGGCAACATGCTGTAGTAATAGATTCAAGAACAGCCCGGAGGCTGTAGAAGGAGAGTTTCAGACAAAAGGGAGGCCAGTGAAGAAATAGAAGTATATTTAACCAAACTGAAAGGATGCTACTGTAAAAATAGCAGCAGTTTAGATAGATCTGCATGATAGCAGAAGAATACAGATTCTGAAGAAAAGTGTATATAATATTTGGACTTTTCCCAGTCAAACCTACCTATCCACTCCATGTAACTTCCATGTAATTTTTTTTAAAACTGAGAATAAATGAGATTTCTAAAACATAATATTTTTTTCTCAAAGATAATCTGAGTTTACTGTTTATTTAAAAAGCAGCACTCAAATTTATATTCCTTCTTGGTAAAGCAGCTGTTTGTATTTGATTCTCCTGCTAGTCATTCATTGCATGCCGTTACATTCACTGATGATGCCGAAAATATTAGTCGGTGAAACGTTAGAAGATATGGGCTTGTCCATTTTTAACTTCAATAAACAGCCCGAAAACCCGGACCTCTTAATTTTTAATTCTGTCATATGCACTGGTCGTGAAAACCTGAGAACCTACAATACAGAGCTAGTTGGACAAGTATAAGGCAGCTTCCTATGTAAGACTAATAATTCACTTAGGGATAGCTGGGAGAACTAACATGATTAACAGCGCAATCCTGCCCAGCTCCTCCACTGGTGCAGCATGTTCAGAATGGTGCAGCTACTGGTGCAGAATGGGAGGCTTTGGAAGGGAAAGGGGATTTAAATCCCCTTTACATTCCCCTTTAAAGAAGGGATTTAAATCCCTTTTCCCTCCCAAACAGTGATGTACCTATGCGCGGCGAGAGGGGGGGTGCAAACAAAAGTGCCGCCCCCCGCCATAGGTGACATCACTGTTGCCTCCGCCACGGCTGCTCAAAGCCTTCCAAGGCTCCGGGCGGGTGGGCAGGCCAAACAGCACGCGCCTTTTCTTGCCGCCACCCACCCACTCACGTCTTTTTTGCTGCCACCACAGAATCCCAAGCACTGTCCACTTTAAGATCTTTCCTACCAAGGCTCAACAGAGAGGCCATTGAAATATATAAGCACCATAAAAACAACTTTAATTGAAAGGAAGAATTGAGAACGATACACAGTAGCTGGATACCAGCATTAGCCAGAACAAAGATAAAATCTTATATTGGTAGTAGCAAGTCCCTTTTAAGATCAGAAATGAACCAGAGTAACCTTCTTAGAGTAAGCCAGTGGGTGGCGCAGTGGGTTAAACCACTGAACCATGAGCTGTCGATCGAAAGGTCGGCAGTTCGAATCCGTGCGACGGCTCCTGCCAACCTAGCAGTTCGAAAGCAAGAAATTGCAAGTAGATTAATAGGTACCGCATCAGTGGGACAGTAACAGCGTTCCATGCGCCTCGGTGTTGAGTCATGCCGGCCACATGACCATGGAAACGTCTTCGGACAGCGCTGGCTCTTCGGCTTTGAAACGGAGATGAGCACCGCTCCCTAGAGTCGGACACGACTAGACTTAATTGTCAAGGGATACCTTTACCTTTACCTAACCTTCTTAGAAGCCTTCAGTAACTGTCGTTTTATATCTCCTGCTGTAGGCATCCCCCATGGTCCCATATTGTTTCCCTGACGAAGTCTGCCAGTATTGACAGCCGAAACGTTGGGGATTTTTGCATGTTGTTGTAAAATTTAGTATTAAAGATTATTACATGGCTTCAGATCTCAAAAGGTTTTATTTCTCTGAACCTTTTGGTCATGAAAACCTATGGATATATAGCAATAGTATTTCTTATATACCGGTATTTTCTTCAGGTCACATATTCCAGGAAAGTTGCCATACCAGCAGAATGGCTGAAATCATTATTCCACTAACACATCTTGTGGTATGGGACAGGGCAAGCCACTTGTCTTTCCATTAATAGCTCTTTTCAGTTACGGTAAGTAAAATGGGAACATGCATAACAAGAAAGTGGTACAGAAACAAGGCCCCTAGTTAATTCATGCTAAAACTGCTATGAAGTCAGTCAGTGAAGCGACATGAAGGATGACTTTGGGCAGTAGCGTCACTAGGACGCATGTCACCCGGCGACGGGGGGTGCGCGTCACCCTAGTGACGCTCTGTCATCGCGTCGCGGGGGTGGGTGGGGGTGACCCGGTCCCCCCCCGCATCACGTCGCCCTCCAGTCGCCCTTCGGACGCTCCGAGGCCGGCCCGGGAGCTGGCCTCGGAACAACCGACCCCGTCGGCGCTCCAGGGCCTTCTGAAAGAAGGCCCAGGCAGCACGTCCATCCGGGTATTTTTCGGATTTTCGCGCATGCGCAGACCCGTTTTGAGGGCAAAAAGCCCTCAAAACGGGTCTGCGCATGCGCGAAAATCCGGAAAATACCTGGATGGACGCGCTGCTTGGGCCTTCTGAAAGAAGGCCCTGGAGCGCCGACGGGGTCGGACGCTCCGAGGCCGGCTCCCGGGCCGGCCTCGGAGCGTCCGGAGGGTGTCGCGCGTCACGGAGGTGATGGGCGAGGGGGTGCGCGCATCACCCCATGACGCGTGTCACCCCCAGGCGGCCCGCCCCCCCGCCACGCTCCAGTGACGCCCGTGACTTTGGGCCAGTGCATTTAATTAAATAGTATCTAGTATATTGTTTACTTGCTAAAATGTCAATTTATTTTTTTAATAGAAACTTTATTCAGAGAAGTGTTGAGGCAGCACAAAACAAGCAAAAATTTCTTGCGCAGTAAAACAGCAATTACATGCAATGCTTGTTGAAGCTACATATCCATTTTCTTTAGTTGTGCTACAGAGATTACCACAGAGAACCCTCAAGGTTTCTGGTATTTTAATCTCTGATTAAGCTAAAGGCACTGTGCTGTGTTTTTTTTTCTAGGAAGAATCGTCACATGACCTATCCTATTAGCATTCTCTTGCTCTGTTTACCATAATGCTTGTTTTTCTCACTGTGTCTAATTTCCCACTTCTGTCTAAAGTAAGTTACTGTATTTCTTCGATTCTAAGACGCACGTTTTTTTCCAAATTTAGCAATTCAAAAAAGGGGGTGCGTCTTAGAATCGAAGGTGTGCAAATTGCACCCCCAAACCGCCACCTCCTTACTTACTGGGGCTTGTGGGGGCTTCGGTGAGGCCTGCGCGACCCTCTGCAGGCCTCCCCGATCTTCAATTCAGCGAAAAACAGCGATTTTCGGCCATTTTCGGTTTTCATGAAAACCGGAAGTGCCCGAAAATATCTGTTTTTCGCCGAACTGAAGATTGCAGAGGCCTGCAGAGGGTCATACAGGCCTCCCCGAAACCGCCACAAGCCCTGGTAATAAGCAAGAAGGGGTACCATTTGTAAGTTTTGGGTGGTACAATTTGCACATAAATCCTGGGGGGGATTTTTTTTCCCTGCTGGTAATAATGAAATTAAAGGTGCGCCTTAGAATGGAAGAAATATGGTATTCTTAGCAGAGCTGTTCTGGGACTAGCATAGCAGTCTGGGCAATGCCTGGGGCAAAGGACAATGATTAAAATGAACCACCCAGAGCAATAATCCTAGCAGGCAATTATGTTAACAGACTATTTTCTCCGTACGTCCCTACCTTAGTACGATATACAATTGCCTCTATCACCTCACCCATGCTGTCCTTGCTACAAAAGCATACCATGAAACACACAACAAATCAGGGTCTCTTCCCTTGCATAACAAAAGAAAATTCTCTAACGAGAAAATGTATGTTGCTTCCAATTCACTTAAGGCAGAATTTGGTGGCAACTCTTAATTCACTCTAACGTACTAAGAATTCCACGACCTCAGATGACAGTACAACATTTTAGTTCCTCTTCCCTAAATGGTAGGAAGTTAAGAGAATCACATGAAGAGCCAGTTTGCTTAGAATAAGGTTTACACGCTTACAGTGCAATCCTGTGTAGGTTTGGAGTGGTGCATCGGCCACTCCACCACTCCTGGGTGTCACAAACGTGCCATAAGGCTGATTTCTGACACCCGGAGAGTAAGCTGCACCGGTGGTGAGGCTGGTGCTGCTCACTTTCCACTGGGAAGAGGCCGCCACTGGTGGACACAGGTAAGTCCTGGGCCAGGCGGCAGGGAGGCATGAGGAGGGCGGGGAGGAGGCGTTCTGGCGGGCCGGATTGGGCCGCCGGGCCTGGGACAAGGGAGGGATCATCGGTGGCACGCTCCACTGAATCCAATCCCCCATCCCGGGCCTGGCTGGCACTACACGGGCCTCCCAGATTTGTGATGGCCATTTTGCCAGCGCACATCCAAGGAGACCCATGGGGCAGCTGGGGCATTACCCAAGGGAAAGGGACATGCATCCTTTCCCCCCCAAAAGGCAGCCTCCAGCTGTGCCAGTGCTGGCCCGATCCTGGATAGGATCCGATGCAGTGTGTTTTTGCACACTGCAGCAGCCATAAACAGGACTGGGCTGTTAGGAAAAGGCTTACACTGCCTTTAGTTACCTGAGAAAGACACACAGATATCAGCTGATAGCCCCTGGTGCATCACTGTCTTGTAATGCCTGCTCAAGGTTGGAGGTAGATTCTCTTATATCCTCTTTTTTTCCAAAGAAGTTGGGGAAGAAATGGTTAACTATCCTCAGAGTGCCAGTCTTACTAATGGGTGGCTGCTCTTTCTTCAGTAACAGCTGGCACCTATACTGTATATAGCATACTGCAAGCAGCTGCCCAGGCCCAGCATGACTTCCTTGTGTGCTCCCCATGAATTATCTAGCTGGTGGTGCTGTGCCAGCCATTGTGGGGTACATTTTCTGATCTTTCCTTGCCTACTCATAACAGAGCTGGCACTGTTCATCAGCAAGGCTCAGACTCACTATTAAAGATTTTAACACTTCCCTGTTTTACTCCTTTGTGGTTCCTCTGATTCTCGAAGCCCCATCTTCCAAGCCTCTTGAATTATACTTCAACCAAAGAATTTCTAATTCATTCCAGAATTAAAATATGCCCAGTTTGCCTCAGTGTTCATTTCCTTAATATATTTGCAATACATCCACCTTTCTGTATTATTGATGTGGGCTTTGATAAGGCAGGACAAAAAAGTATGCTGTGAGCATACCTATGATTGCATCAAAAGTCTTTCTGTTTGTGTTTTACTGATGGATGCATGAACTCCTGCATATTGATGCAAAAATACTGTAACACAAAAAAGAACCTTGATACAACCATATGTACACTTACATTAAGACTGCTCTTTTGTATTATTTTATCAATGCACACAAGTGCACATGTGCAATGGTGAAACTCTGCAACCATGCATACAAGTTTTTCAAGAGCACGTACTGAAAACAATTTCAGAGCAAATCTGAGAAGAACCGTAATATCTCAAATTAAGTTGTTTGTGGAGGCCACTTGGGGTGACTTTAGGTGCAGGTGAAATTTGCAGCGTGGTGGCTGTTGTCTTTCTATTCAGCATCTGTATTTACCCAATGATGAACCTCAGACTTGACACTTATTGCTCTGGGGAAAACGGAGGAATGTCCCAAGACTATTCATCGAGCCATTATATAATGAGCCTTTTCCAAGAACTCAGAACAGAGAAAATGAAGATTTGAATGTTCAGGTTAACTGTGTGAAATATTTTCCTCATTCAGTCCTAAAAGCTATGCTGCACCTTTGGGAAAATAATGGTGATTATGCAAAACTGTGACAACAGATTGACACAATTACACCCAAAGTAAATGGTATCTGAATATAGCACTCTAAAGAGATCTAAGAAATGCATTTATTAAGAAATGAAAATTAAAGAATTGCTCACCCACTTTACATGGTTGCTTGTCAAACTTGTAACAGATGTTGGTGTATTGAAAAGCCTGTTTAATTTCATTTAAATTAAATGGATTTTTGTCACAGGATTTGATGAGGTCAGACTTTCTCTTGTAACATGCTTAGTCCTGACTCAGCTGGAGTCTGTCAGTAAGTTGCCCCCAATATCAGATAAGATACCAAATGAACAACATAGAGGGATTCTGCTTACTCCCCCCCCCTTCTGAAATCATTAACTGGTGTGGCCCAAGACATTTGTGGGCCTGAAATAAGGTGCCAAATGTTGCCTTGGCCCACTCTCAGCAGTTTTTTAAAAGGACATCATGTAGGGCAAGCAAGGGAGACTACTTGCAGCTTCTTTGCTTGCCCAGAGCCCCTTTTATATCCTGCAAGGGTACAGAAGGAAGGAAGGAAGGAGCAGCAGCAGCTATTTGCACCTCATGCCCTTGCACTGGGTGCAGCAGTCTCTCTTGCAAAGGGTGATGACAAGCAGCTAGCCCCAGATATACAAAGCTAGGTTAGTCACTTGCATGGCAAAAGCAGTTGCTTCAAGTGTGCTTATGGATGGATTAGGGTTGGGTTGACTTCTCCTGATTCAGTGGCAATTAGCTAATTCAGCACTTCCCAAACTGTGGGTCATGACATTGGGCCCTTTAGCCCACCCTTGCATCCAAATTGGAGCCCTCTGGACAAATTGGAGTCTGCTCTCAGGTCGTGCGGGCCAGGGACGCACTCCATCGGCCTCTGCGGGCCTCAGAATGCCTCAGGAAGTGACCAGAAGTGACTTCCATTTTAATTCCAGTTTTGCATCAATGACATAATAAGGGGACAATGCTAACACAGTCTCTATTGCTTTCATAATCAGGGAAGATAGTCCACATTAAAATGTCTATTTCAGAAAATCTTTCTCCATTCTTGTTCATGTGGCGAGTCCTAAGCAAATACAGTTGCATGCACACAGAGTCTGTTCCAACCCTTCTGAATGTATCTATGAATCTCAAGGCAGGGTCTGCTGCCATGATCCTGCATTCCCTCTCTCTCTCTCTCTCTCTCTCTCTCTCTCTCTCTCTCTCTCTCTCTCACACACACACACACACACACACACACACACACACACACACACACACACACACACACACACACATTCACAGTATGCACTTCAGACATGTCTTGTGCATGAGCAAGGATAAGTAATCCTGAGCAAGGACTGAAGGACGAGCATCATTGGCTCTGCTCACTGATTCACTCCTGGACAAGTAAAGACAAGATTCCTACCTTGTGTCTTTACTTGTCCAGGAGTGAATCAGTGAGCAGAGCCAATGATGCTCGTCCTTCAATCTTTGTTCAGTTCAAAAACTGGGTACTAAACATATGTATCTGAAATGGTGACATTTCAAGTCTAAGTATGAACTTTCTTAGCATAAACACTCTCAAGTCTGCAGCCAACCATACAAATTCAGAGTGCAAGAGAAGCACATTGAAAACTTATTTCCAACTTTAGATATTTGCAGTGGCATTCCTACACCCCCCATGGGGGTGCACTGATGCGACACCCCCACATGCCGCCACAAGCCCCGCCCCTGGGGGCATGACATCATTTTCGCACCAAGCGGCCGAATTTCGGCAACAGCGTGGCATGAAAACACACACACTGCCGCTTTTCGAAGTATTTTGGAACCAAACAGCTCCAGGGTGGTTGGGCCAATTTCACGGCCAGCAGAGCGACAAAAGAGAAGACAGAAGTGGTGGAGGGGGTGACCCGGCGCGAATCCGGAGGCATGTATGCCCCCCACCCCGCCCCCTAACGACACCTCTGGATATTTGCTAAGATATCACTGACTTTAATAAGACTAGAGTTCAAGTATATGTTGCATTACTGATGCAGACCAAAAATATAATAGCCTCTTTGGCACAATCTTATCCTGTATGCTTTCTCTGTTCTGTAATCATTGTGACTTCATATTAGGCAAATGCATTCTGTTGGAATAAAGAGTCTGCCAGGGACAGAAAGACAACAGGACTACTTCAAAAACTGTTGTATTTTGCCTGTGTTACGTTCACAGACAGGCTCACACAACAACCTGAAGGAATCTTCCCTACCTCCTCATCCCTGCTACACCCACCACCACCAACAAGCTTGAGATTCAAGGAACCCTTAGGAATTATATGGGACGTGTTCCTGTGGGCTGCTAGAGAAGGTACAGAACTTCACCAGGTTTTCTCCCCTTGTAGGTAGTCAGATGTTACTAGACAGAATGTAAAAAAGCAGCACAGTGGAAGGGAGCTTTCCCATGTCCTACAAACAGTGGTGTAACAAGGGTGGTGCGAAGGCAAGTAGTTCTGCAAGACTCCGTTACACTGGAGTCAGCGGCCCCTCCCCCTTGCTGTTGAAGCCATTCCAGCAGCAACAGGGGAGTGTCCTGCGTGTTGCCTTTGCTGCCAGAATGGCTCCAACAGCAAGGGGGAGGGGCCGCACACTCCAGTATAACGGAGTCTTGCACAACTACTTGCCTTCGCACCACCCTTGTTACACCACTGCCTACAAAACTCTTCACAATGAGTCCTCTTGGAGAAGGCTGCTAAGCTTTCAGAGCATCTAAAAGGGTGGACTAAAATATTTCTGGGAAGTTACAAATGTGAGGATGAATAGGCAAGGACAATGCACTCCTTCAAACCATGTGATAGGAGAGACCTTCCTGCCAAGGAAAGGTTTAAAGGAAATAAAATGAACTGTGAATGTGAAAAGGCTTTGTATAATCCACATAAAACTTCAGGGCACAGTAGTCATCAAGGCAGCACCACTCTACGCATAGCAATATGTTTGGAAGCCAAGGCAACAGCTTCCATTTGTAGTATATCCAAGGAAGGATCAGCTAGGAAAACAGAGGTGAGTGAAATTCTCTTAAGGCCATCCTTATTTGATGGGAAGGTCAGGAACAGAAGCTAATTTGTTAGCCCACACGAAGGCCACCTTGGAAAAGACGGAGGCTGTAGAAGGAAGCACACAGAGCCAGAGTCAAGGCTGTAAAACTTTCAATGCGCAGGTGGAGCAGAGGCCGACACCTTTCTTACCAGAGGCGTTTCTATGGTAGGGGCCATACCCTAAGTTGCGCCCCATCCTAGTACCATGTTTACAAACCGGAACGAGGAGGCCCCGCCCCCTCGCCGCCGGAGCCATTCCGCGCTGCGAAGGCGAACGGGCAGGAGACTCCCTGCCCGTTCGCTTTCGCTGCGCGGAATGGCTCCGATGGCGAGGGGGCGGGGCCTCCTCGCTCCAGTTTGTAAACACGGTACTAGGACAGGGCGTGACTTATGGTAGGGCCCCTACCGTAGAAACGCCTCTGACTGGTGGAAATCCCCAGTCACCAGGGCACAGGCACTGTCCACAAGCTCCAAAAGTTACTTGCACAAGGTTTCTGGGGATTTCCACCTTCCCCAGCACACCCTCCTACACCTTCCTACACTTACATTGTTTCTCAGGACCCCTCAGTGGTGCTCTATTGGCTGCAATGGAGAAGAGGATGTGGAAGGATCCCTTGGACTCATGGAGCTGCATGTGTGTGACTGTGGATGCAACCCACTGTTTTCAGATTCTTCTATCTCAGGCAGCCAGAATGTAAATTCATTGTAAAAGTATGCCATGGGCTGGACAGGTTCAGAGGACATGGTGAACACAGAAGTATCTACAATGCACACTGGCCCATACCCATATAGCATTTACATGCAAGCAGAGGTGTTGCCAGGGATTTCAAATGATACATACATAAAGGTTTGCATATCGGGTAAAACATTTCGAATATAAATGTTCACCGTTTATAGCATGCACACTGGCAAATGTTCTTTAAATCAGCTCTTAAATAAAGTGCGAAAGGTGTTGAAGCACTTAGGTTATTCTATATACCAGGAGTGTCAATGTCAAACATAAGGCTCGCGGGCCGGATATGGCCCCTGGAAGCTTTTTATCCAGCCCTCATGATCATTGGGCTCTCCCAGCACCACCATCAGCTGCTCTCAGCTGCTCAGCTGCAAAGTGACACTTTGGCAGAAGTGGTGGGGCTGAAAGGGCGGCCGCGGCCCGCATGATAACTGGGTGCTCCCAAATCTTGAAAATATGATCAAGGTTTGCATATTTTCTCTTCTGTCATTGAGTTCCTAAGTGAGAACAAAGTGCTTATTTCTTTTCATCGTCTGCTTAATGATGTCACTTCCTGCTTAATGACATCACCTGGACTTCAGCAGGCACCATGAATGCTATTCGGCCCACTGTATGAAACAAGTTGGACACCCCTGGTACTACTCCTTTAAGGTAGCAGTTCTCAAACTTTACATGAAGGTAGGGAATGCTGTAAGTAGTTGCAGAAGGAGGGAGCAGCAGCGACAGCACTCCCAGGGTCACGCCAGGGAAATTTTTTTTTTCACTCACCAGGAGTCACGCCGGCCCTCTAGAGGCTGCAGGGGGCGCGTGGCCCACTCTAGGGGCCTCCCTGCATCCCAGATTATCTTCCAAACACAATTTGAAGCTACTTTAGGGTTTTCACTGAAACCCGGAAATAAACTGAAAGTAGCTTCAAATCACATTTGGAAGCTAATCTGGGGTATGGGGAGGTCCGTAGAGGGGTCTACCAACCCCACAACCCTCCAGAGGATGAGCATAACCCCCAGTGAGTGAAAAAAACCTTTTTTTCCCCAGCACCGGTACAATCCTGGGAGTGCACGTCACCATACATCACCACCCCCCCTAAGGAGATAGCGACCGATTCAACCCGACTGGGGCATTGCAAGACCCCAGTTTGGGAACCTCTGCTTTAAGGTATTCATTTGTGCTCCTCAAAATTCTGTGATTTTACTATACAGTCAATTCTTGCCATACGTGAATTCACGACTCGCGTAGCTCTGTTTCTGTGCTGCTTCAGAACAAGGTAAAATAGAACTTCATTCTTCCTGTTTGGAAAATTTCTGTTGCTGCCTTAGAACAATCACTGGTCATTTTCAAGAATTCAAAGAAATTCATACAGCCCTAAGTTTTACCCTTATCTTATCCACGGGTCATAGCAAATTCCATAATTTTTTGGCTTAAAAATTGCTCTCGACTTATCCATGAGATCAACTTATACTCAACTATATACGGTAAATGACCAGTCTTAGATATGTCTTCAAAGTAATTTTACCTGTAGATTTCAATGAGAGGCCAACTGACCCAAATCACCGGAGAGCCAAGTGTGCACTGAGCAGAGGTTTTGAAGCCTTGATTCTGGCTCTGTGTGCTTCCTTCTACAGCCTCCGTCTTTTCCAAGGTGGCCTTCGTGTGCGCTAACAAATTAGCTTCTGTTCCTGACCTTCCCATCAAATAAGGATGGCCTTAAGAGAATTTAACTCACCTCTGTTTTCCTAGCTGATCCTTCCTTGGATATACTACAAATGGAAGCTGTTGCCTTGGCTTCCAAACATATTGCTATGTGTAGAGTGGTGCTGCCTTGATGTCTACTGTGCCCTGACGTTTTATGTGGATTATACAAAGCCTTTTCACATTCACAGTTCATTTTATTTCCTTTAAACCTTTCCTTGGCAGGAAGGTCTCTCCTATCACATGGTTTGAAGGAGTGCATTGTCCTTGCCTATTCATCCTCACATTTGTAACTTCCCAGAAATATTTTAGTCCACTCTTTTAGATGCACTGAAAGCTTGGCAGCCTTCTCCAAGAGGACTCATTGTGAAGAGTTTTGTAGGACATGGGAAAGCTCCCTTCCACTGTGCTGTTTTTTTTTTATATTCCGTCTAGGAATATCTGACTACCTACAAGGAGAGAAAACAAAATTCTTACCTAGTGTAAAATGTGTAGGAGGGAACAAACTACAAAAATAAAACATGTTAGGCCTGCCTTTCTAACAAAATATGATTCTTTTTCTAGGAATATCTGACTACCTACAAGGGGAGAAAACAAAATTCTTACCTAGTGTAAAATTTGTAGGCGGGAACAAACTACAAAAATAAAACATGTTAGGCCTGCCTTTCTAACAAAATATGATTCTTTTTCTAGGCTTCAAGAAGTGCCATTTCTGCCTAGAACAATTTTATGCTTTGCACAGGCTGTAACCAAGACAGTAGAATTCCTTGATAACAGGGGGGAAAACAGCACATACTATGGCCACAGCACTACATTTGTCATGAGAGTCATTGGACCCAGGTGACTTTTCTGGGACCCAAATGACTTCAAATTCTGTTTCTACAGAAGTATGGAGTAGTTCTTTCCCATTTTGCAGATTATTTCCACTGTAGTTTATTAAGGATGCTATCATCACTATAGACTCAGCCCTGCACAGTTTCAGAAAGATTACTGAAGGTAACAACCCTTAGGGGACACTGTAATATGATTCTTATAGTCATTCAATTAAATCACAGCTTTTGATAGTGTATCTGCTACTCTGAAAATATATGACGGCACTTTAATAGATGTTGAACTTCAGAAATGCAATAAATTCTGAATATTAATTAGTGTTGGGTTGAATTGGGGTGTTTTCTGCAAATGTACAGTATTTCCTGCTTCATGATTTTATGAATGAATTTTTTCTGAGGTGATTTTTGGGGCAGTTAGCGAAGCAAGGCAAATGGATTTAAGAAATATGTGGGGCATGTGGGACACAAGAGCATAAGCCCTGCTGGATCAAAGGGCCGTTTGGTCCAGCTTCCTGTATCTTACAGTGGCCCACCAGATGCCTCAGGGAGCACACAAGACAACAAGATACCTTTATCCTGTCACCCACTCCCTTGCATATGGCATTAAGAGTTAGTCTATTACTAAAACCAGGAGGTTGCTTATCCCCATCATGGCTTGTAACCTGTGATGGACTTTTCCTCCATAAATCTGTCTAATCCCCTTTTAAAGGCAAATAAATATTTTTCTTCTTCTGTTCTAATTTTCCTGCCACTCAATTTTAGTGCATGTCCCCTATCTAGTGTTGTGTGAGAGGGAAAAGAACTTCTCTCCATCCACTCTTGCCATCCCATGCATAATTTTATATTTCTCAATTATGTCCCCCCTCAAGCACTGTTTTTCTAGACTGAAGAGCCCCAAACGCTGTAGCCTTTCCTCATAAGGGAGGTGCCCCAGCCCACTAATCATTTTGGTCGCTCTCTTCTGCACCTTTTCCAGTTCCACTATATCCTTTTTGAGATGCAGTGACCAGAACTGGATGCAATATTCCAGATGTGGCCTAACCATTGATTTGTACAACGGCATAATAATACAGGGGGACACCAGTATCCACGGGGGATATGTTCCAGCCCCCACCGTGGATACCTGAAGCCGTGGAAATGGGCGAACTCCCATTTCAGTGGTTTTCAGGGAGGCCCCGACACCCTCCCCCGCGGGCCTGCGCGACCCCCCATGGGCCTGCACGACCCCCCCGCACCCTCTACAACCCCCCCAAGCACTTACATTTAACGGAGAAATCTCCGTTTTTTTCTTCAAAAGCCGAATGCAGCAGGCCTTCTTACCAACAAGTCTTCAGTGCTAGAGTGTCTCAGCAACCTTGCTGAGAGGTTGCTGAGACTTTCTAGCACCGAAGACTTGTTGGTAAGAAGGCCTGCAACAAAGGCTTTTGAAGAAAAAAACGAAGCTTTCTCCGTTAAAAGTAAGTGCGGGGGTGGGCACGACCCCCCCGCGCCCTCCACAGCCCCCCCAGGCACTTACTTTTAGCAGAAACCTCCGTTCTTTTCTTCAAAAGTTCCGAGTTTCCATCTGTTTTAGGCCTGACCAACTAGACTTAGTTAATAGCTAGAGTCTCTGCAACCTTGCTGAGACTCTAGCTATCACCTAAGTCTAGTTGGTCAGGCCTAAAAGAGATGGAAACTCGGAACTTTTGAAGAAAAGAACGGAAGTTTCTGCTAAAAGTAAGTGCGGGGGGGCTGTGGAGGGTGCGGGGGGATTCCTCAACCGTGGATAATTGAAACCGCGGTTGAGGAATCAGTGGATACTGGTGCCCCCCTGTATTGGCCGTCTTATTTTCAATCCTTTTTTTAATGATCCTGAGCAGGGAATTGGCCTTCTTTACAGCCGCCGCACATTGGGTAGACACTTTCATTGACCTGTCTACCAGTACCCCAAGATATCTCTCCTGATCCATCACAGACAGCTCAGAACCCATTAACGTGTATGTGAAGTTTTGATTTCTTGCCTCAGTGTGCATAAGCTTACATTTACTTACATTGAAGCGCATCTGCCATTTTGCTGCCCATTCTCCCAGTTTGGAGAGATCCTTCTGGAGGTCTTCACAATCCCTTCTTGTCATGTCTCCCTGTATAGCTGAAGCAACCAAACAATGCTCCATGTCGTCTTGCACTGTAGTAGCTTCATTGCAAACCCTTGCAGTGCAGCACCTCAAGATGGGAATTCATCCCCTTGCTACCAAGCCAACTGGGTGCGACTCCCTGCTTTCTACATTGTGTGAAGCAGGCAATAAAATTGTCACAGCATAGCATGGAAACACAGGAGAATCACCCTGTTGCCTTGTCAATACAGGGATATATGTTCCCTTTTTCATGCATGAGGGCAATGCTGCTTCTTAATTTGCCATCAGTGGTGACTCATTTGCCAAATGTGATTGGCTATGTAGCATTATGTCATCTCACATGATCTCTGATTGGCTGGGATCATATAGCAAGGGGAAAATGGTTTTGAAGGAGCTGCAGCAGTGAGACAGAACTCACTGGCTGTGAATAACCATGGCAATAGTATATATAGGCTTTTCAGGGAACATTTTATATCCCCAGCACCTGCTTCCTGTCCTGCTTCCTGTTCATGGGCAAAAAAATCAGCACAGCTCTAATATTAATTCAAAGTTAATTTGAATTAATACTTGTTTGAAAATACCTGTTCGAAGTCCCAGAAAGCAATCATTTCAATAAGCTGTAACTACAGACCACTTTTTACATTCAGCAGAATCAAGTGGTAGAGATTTTCCTGGACTGTGCATGCCATTTCAGCTTCCCACCTGAATGTTGCTGGTTTGAGTGTCCCTTTATAAAACAAAGTCAGGGAGGAGATTAAGCAAGAATACTATTTAAGGAGGACATCATTTTGTAAAGTTTCAGTGGGATTGTACTAAACAATCTGACAGAAGATTTGAAAGATCTTTACAGCCCAATCCTATTAGACTGTCCTGCTGGCGGAATGAGCATTCTACCAGCGCTGACTGCCTTATGGCAGTCATAAAAATCACTCCCACTGCCATCTTCTCGCCCCCGCTGCCATTTTCTCACCCCCGCCACCGGTAAGCTGCCCCCCCCGTGTGCTACCTGGGGCGTACCGCCCTGACCCATATATTACTACGACTCTGCCCAATCTGCCATCTTCCCCACCCCATCTCCTCCCCATTCTGCCTCCTCCCTGCTCTATTCATCCCTGCCTGACTTACCAAGTGGACATCCTCTGGTCGCTGATGTGAGAACCCAGCTGCTTGCCACTTGCAGAGGCATCTAGGCTGCGCTGAGTGGTGTGTTGCATTTTGCAACAACCATAAAGGACCTTGTGTGGCTGGAACACTCATTTAGGTGGTGTAAGGCCCCCATAGAATCGGGCTGTAAGTGTTTCATTAACTTATAAGGGGGGAAATACAGAAAAAAGAAACAAATTGTTGAAAGAAAATCTGCAACTTTTGCATCACCTACCTACTGTATAACTCCAGTGATCCAAGTAGCTACTATTTCTCTGCTGTTAAAATATAGCACTGCACTGCAGACTAAATGTGGTCTTAAATCACCTCATTTGATACATCCATGTCATCACATATTTTACAAGGCCATATTTCATCACAGTTAGTGTTTATTGGAGTGTCTTCCCTTTCCTTCTTGCATATATAGTAAAATGCATGCAGTTCCAATCAGTTAGGAATGGAACACGAAACTATACCAGATGCAAGAATCTGATGCTGCAGTAGTTTGCACCTGGCTTTGTATCATTCTAGCACAAAGTTCCAGGGAAGAATTTTGCAAAGATATAGCAGACAGTCTGCCTTCCTGTTGCCAAAAGGGTACAGAACTAGCAATCAAAAAATTCAAAGTGTCTATGGCAAAAGAAAAAGTATGCCAGGATGCTTATAACGGAAATGTTTGGGAAGCAGCCATTTTCCATTATATGAGGCTCAATTTTCAAACAGGACATGCGATCCAATATTGGCTCAAGATCCTTAAGTCAGCTGCCTTAATGGTGTCCTTACTATATTTTCAGAATAGCTCAGCAGTTTTGATAAATGAGAATTGAGACCTTTTGAAAATGCAGCTGAAACTGAAAATCTTCTAAAAACTACAATGAACCTTTTGATGCTAACTCAGTCCACTAGCAGATATGGAAGCACAACTCAGCAGGAGAAAACCTCTGTGTAAAGCAGTTTCAGTCCCCTCCCAGACCCTTTGCATGACCCATGCTTGCTCCTTGCATACCATACTTGTCTCCCTGCATTGTTTATTCCCAGAGCCTGCTCCACAGTCTGCTAAATCCACTCACAGGTAGTAGAACCCCATACCTTTTCTATAATCCTCATAGCTCGGAGCTCAACCCTATGGTCACCGTGCGCTGCTGGAACTCGTGTTCAGACTGACCTTCCAGAAAAGATAATTCTTCATTTTGTGACTAGATGATTCAAGTTACAAGGAACCTGAGATAACTCTCTTTCAATGTGTAAAGGCAAAGAAGGCATGTCAGTGATGGGTGATAAACAGCCTTTGAGGCCCAGAAGTGGGCCCAAATATTATTAATCACATAACCCATGATTTTTGGTGAAAATAAAAAGACTGACAGCCCAATCCTCTCTACAGTTTAGACCAGCGGAGCACCACTTTGCCAGTCTCGGGTGCTGCAAGCACACTGTAAGGCAAGTTTGCGTTACCAGGTGAAGAGACCGGCGCCGCTCTCCCCGCACCAGATACAGTGGAGTGCCCGCCGGGGAAGGTACGTTCCCCGCCGGGTGGAGGAGGGGCAGGGGAGGACGGAATGGGGAATTCCAGGGGGGTGGGATTGGTTGGCCAGGCTCGGGAAGGGAGAGGGATCGGTGCTGGCCTCCTCTGCTGAATCCTATCCCCCATCCCAGGCCTGGCCGTCGTTACATTGCGCTCTTGGACTTGTGCCAGCTAAGTAGCTGGCGCACATCCAAGTAGCCCCATCAGGGCGGCTGGGGCTTTACCCAGGGGAAGGTAAACAAACGTTCCCTTCCCCAGGTAACAAACGTTCCCTTTCCTTGAGGTAACATCACAGGCAGTCTTTTTCTGCCCTGGATGCAGCGCAGGCTGCACCGGCCTCACCGCATCACAGGGCACAAAGATAGGATTGTGCCGTGAATTTTTCTATCTTTTGGAATGTTTCATAGCCTGGCTTCACTTAACCTGGCACTACTTCTGGGGACCCAAGCAGCAGCTATGGCTGGAGTATCTTTTGTCAGCTCTGTCCAATATGCTGACTGTGTCCTTGAGACATTGATCTCAAATGATTAATTATTGTAACATGCTCTATGTGAGGCTGTGTTTAAAGCTGTTGGGAAACTGTATTTGGCTGCTCTTCTATGGTCACAGGGATCACATAATATATTTTCTTGCAGGAGCTACAAAGCAAAGACCCCAATCCTATTAGTGTTCTAACTTTCTGGCAGCACAAGGTTCTTTACGACTGTTTCAAATGGCGACATGCCATTTTGCACAGCCAAGCCACTGCCACGAGCAGTGAGTGACCACAGTCATGTACCAGTGACCTTGCAACTACCCCCAGCACCATTTGGTCAGCACCCAGGGCGGGGGGAGGCAGGGGGGGAGGAATGGTGCAGGGACAGGGAGGAACAAGGTGGAGACAGAAGTGGAGACAGAGTATTGGTGGCAGTGGTGCCACTGATAGCCTATATCCCTTCCCAGCATCAATCTGCCTTCCCAGGTCCACTGAGACGTGCGCCAGCAAGACTGGTGGCACAGGCCCAAGTAGACCCATTTGGGTGGCGGGGGCTTATCATTTGGCAAGGGAACAAACGTTCCCTTAACCGGATGTGACCTCTGGATGCCTGCAGGTTACAGAACATGCTCCTGTGACATTGGTGGGGGAGGGGTTGATAAGATTGGGCTGAAAGTTGTCCAACAGGATTCACTTGAGAAGTTATTTCAGTTTCAGGACCAGAACAGAGAAGCCCTTGATCTAAGCAGTCACATATTTCACCTCCTGGATCTGAATCATGTTCAGAAACAGTTTTCACAACTGGCAAGTTTGGAGAAAGAAACAAAAGAAACTCCAGGAGTTCTGCCATCCCTAATGGCAAATGGATATGTTGCTTTAAAACTTGCAAATCAGAATCAGAAACCAGTCTTCATGCTTCGGCACATAAAATTGTATGACAGGAGACAGGAAATGCCTCTGAGCAGTAAAATCTATTTGAATGAAGAATATATAATCTTAATATCCATTTGCAATCTTTATATAAATGCTACTGGTCAAAACAAATAACTAGGCACTTCTTTTGACAGAATACATTTAAAACTTTTTTTTTTAACATTCGTATCAATCAAAATAAAATGAATGGAAGCCAAAGGTTGAGAAGGAGAATTAGTGAAAGGGAAAGAGAAAGGACAGGGTTATGGTTATGGTTAGGGGTTAGGGGGGGAGCAGAACTATCATTTGAGTGCTGATTTGCTGTTGATGGATTTTCAGTTATATAGCAGAAAGAAGTTATAGCAGAGAGAAGATATGAGTCGAGCTAAGAAACAAGGAATTTCCTTGTCCAGCATCCCCTGATTCTGCCCCTTTGATAACCATGGCAATGGGCTGGAAGTATTGAGATACTAAAAATGAAATGAAATTTTTCAAAAGTTTTGAAATTTGGCTTATTTTTTTTTTAAAAAAAAACACTTTTAATTACAAATCCAAAACAAAAACGTTGTTTTAAGGGGGCCCCATATTCACTGAAAGACTGAAAGGTACATGGCCAAGCAGCCCCTGTTTTACTGTGACTAAAAACAAGAGAATCTAAATTATATGTGGAGAATAGCTCTTAACCCCCAGACTAGAAGTATAGTGTTGCAATAGTGATAGGCCATATTACTCCAAGCCCTCATGTATACCATATTTGAACACAATCCCCATCATAAGCAACAAAGAGTTTTGGGACACGTTAAAGACTTTGGGAACACCTTAAAGACTAAAGACAGTACATTCTAGTGCAGAAGGTTCCAAGATTGCTGCCAAACAGAGAAGCCAGGAACAGTACCATAGCTAGACTCGCACCAGTGAGGCAGTGGGCAGGGCAACACGTCATCACCCCGCTTGCCCCGCCACCAGAATGGCCCTGATCTGTTTGGCTCTGGATCAGGGCCCATTCTGGTGGTGGGGCGGGTGCACCCACCAACCCACTGGCATGAGTCCAGCTATGCTACTGGTCCAGGGAAAACAAGGCAATACATAATAGACAAACAAGGCCATAGTAGGTAAAATGTAATATGATGGTTGTCACCTTATCTAGTATATGTCCTTAAAGTCATGATGAATGCTGCATTTTCTGGAGGAATCCTTTCAGTCTTGTCTCAGTTGACAGTAGTATCTTATCTACATGTATCTCACCACCTGGAATTTCTCAAATCAGTGCCCAATGCCTCACTATACAACTTATATCGTGCAATCCTATATATGTCTACTCAGAAAAAGTCCCATTGAGTTCAATGGAACTTACTCACAGTTAAGAGTGGATAGGACTGCAGCAATTACAGTGCAATCCTATGCTTATCTACTCAGAAGGAAGTCCCAATCACTGCAGATTACTCCCAGGAAAGTGTGTATACGTTTTCAGTCATAGTCTTTTTTTAATAACTTTATCATTTGTGCACATGCACACTCACACATACACATAAATTCCAAATATGCTAAAGAAAGAATGGGAATGGAGTGAACGTAACAACATAAGAAGAGCCTTGCTGGATCAGGTCAAGGGCCCATCTGACTTCCTTATTTCACAGTGGCCCACCAGATGCCTCTGGGAGTACACAAGACAACAAGATACCCATATCCTGCTGCCACTCACTTGCACCTGGCATTGATAGGCAACCTCTCAAACCCAGAAGTTGCATACAGTCATCATGACTTGTAAACTGTGGACTTTTCCTCCATAAATCTGTCCAATCCCCTTTTAAAGGCACTTGGGCCAGGTGCCACCACAACATCCTGTGGCAAGGAGTCCCACAGATTAATAACTCACTGAGTAAAGAAATATTTTCTGTTGTCTGTTCTAACTCTCCTGCCACTCGATTTTAGTGGAGGGGCTCCTTTGGAATGGAGGACATATTGAAATTAAAGCTAAATTAGAAGCATATTCATGTTGCAAGCTGCATTAACAATGTTGATCATTTTTACAAACAAATAGTAAATAAGACACACTGAAGAGCACTGGAAAAGATATAATTCTCTTGGAAGCGTGGACAACAAAATGTAGTTGCATAGGTGCACAGTAAAATGTCTAGTCAGATTGGCACTTCTGTACTTTGATTGCCCTCATCAACACCACATCCAATTACCACTCACTCCACAATGATTCATCATTTGTGAAAGATAAACAATTTTTCAGTTGGCATTCACCAGTATATTAATTGATAAAATTTATCTTGTAAATTCTCAGTACAGTTACCATAATGTCTTTCCATATTAATTGTAGTAATCAGAAGTGGTCTGTCTTGAACTATGTACTTTATCACAACACTCCATTTTGACTTCTGAAGGTGGTAACCCAACCCACACTGAAAGTGGTAACCCAACTCTAGCCATTTATTAAAGATTTCTGCAATTCAATGACACAGCAGAGCCAATACATTATAGGAGATCTCTAAGAGTGGCTCCTCAACTGTATTTAACATTTTGTAGTCAAACACAAATATAATATGTCATTTTTGAAAAAAAAACCACAATCTGTACTGTTCCCAACCAGACTACCAAGAATGCTGCAGTACCAGCCTGCACTACACAGGTGGTTGGACCAGAAGTCTAGCAGCCTAATCCTATCCGGGATTCGGCTGTCGTATGCAGCCATCTATAAAAGCAGAATGAAGGTCCCCTGTCATAAAATGGCTGTCGATGGATCACGCAGTACTCCATCGGCAGCCATTTTGGGAGCACTGTTGCAAGAGGTGCCAGTGCTTAGCATCCATCGGCGGACTTCCCTGGTTACCCACCGGAGCAAGTAAGCAGTGGTGTCGCTCTAGGTGGGGCAGAACACTAAGTTCTGCCCCACTCTGACCCTCCGTTTACTCTCTGACACGAGGCGCCCCGCCCCCTCGTCGTAGGAGCCATTCAGTGGAGCGAAGGCAACACGCAGAGAGTCTCCTGCGCATTGCCTTCACTCCACTGAATGGCTCCAATGAAGAGGGGGCAGGGCGCTTCGTGCCGGAGAGTAAACTTAGCGTTCCGCCCCACCTAGAGCGACAGCACTGCAGGTAAGGGGGGTGGGGAGAATTGGGCAGAGAGAAGGAACGGGGGGTAGGGAGGCTGCAGGAGGGGATGGATCCAGTGGCAATGACGTGCACCACATTCTATCCCCTATTTTTCGATCTTCCCCACCCACTTTCTCTCCTCAGACTTGCACCAGCTAAAGAGTTGCCACACGTCCAAGGAGACCCATTGCAGAGCTGGAGGCTTATGGAGGGGTAAGGGGATTTAAATCCCCTTTCCCTTCTAAAACCTCCCAATCCGCCACCCCTACACATGCCTACACATACTGTACATGCAAACTGACATGGCACAAATGCATTTTATACTATGGTCACTGTGTAATATTGTAAGGAAATGGGCAGAAGATAGCACTCTTCTGTGTTTTGAATAATGTCCATAATTGATAGTGCATTGCTAAGCCTGTAATTCTGAATGGGGGGGGGTATATGCGGATCTGCTATCCAAGAAGTATACTATGCTTCATTGCTATAAGCAGCTTGCTTCTTATAGGGTTTTGGCTAATCAAGAAACCCACTGACCTGGCACTAGTGATATCAGCTAAAAGAAAGGTAATGGGCGCGGGGGGTTGGGCGATAGCGTTCCACTAATGGTTCCCATTATCCGAGGCAGGAACCCATCCCCCATGGATACCGGGGCCTACTGTACAGAGTTTCCTGTAAGTAAGCCCTATTGAACACAATGAGACTTACTTCTGAGTAGACATGCTTAAGATTGTGCTGTAAATAAGTGTTAACAGCAGGAGAAGAATTTTAAACTATCTTTGCAATGTACATGTTCTGCACAAATATGCAATTTCTAGAAAAGATTGGAGGAGGTCACAATAGAATTGTGCCAATACTTGCATAATTCTGCAATATTTTGTTTTTCTAATTTTTTGAAATTTAGCAAAGAGGAGCATGTTTCATTAAGCATGTCCTTCTGGAGACAATGACTGAACAAATGCACTGAAAAATTTAGGGTCTATTCATAGCTTTGCCAAAGTGTGTGTTCTGAATATTTGGTCAGACACTGGAATCATGTGTCCCACACTACTCATATGCATAAAATGTTAATCATGTGTACGGTCTGTGCACATACATTCTTATGTGCATTGGCCCAACACGTACAATACCGTCACACCTGTTTCTTAAGTGGAAAGTACATAGTGGATGAATGTGCATATGACAAATTTATGGCATACATATGGTAGCAGACAGTTATGGGGACATGGGGAGACATATGATTCCACGACATGTTCAGTGTATACACTTTGGTGAATATGTCGTCACACTACAGACAATCTGGCAATCTCTTATGACCAGAAGAACTCCAATGAATACGCTGGACTCCCACAGCTACCAAGGTCTCCACACTCACTTCAATAGTTTGGCCATCTGGAGTTGTCCCTTCTGCTGGAGGAAATGGAAAACCCCATGCAAACAAGAGGTCTGACTCCCTCAGAAAGCATCTAGGGCTCTGAACTGTGATCCAGCATCACATTATAAAGAACAAATAGCATGGACTGCAGACAGAAAAGTTAATTGCATTTGTCAAATTCAGTGGAAATAAAAGATTCTGACACTTCTGTAAGCTCTTAAAAAGTCAACTTCAGCAGTTCTGAAGAAGGCAGTGGTAAGCAGTTATGCATTTGAGTTATTACTTCCACTTTAAATAGATGAGCCCAGCTAATAACAAGGGTCAAATTAAGAGGAATAATAGCCAGCGTGAACTGTATTTTCCCTGTACTTTTTTTAAAGTTAAGAACCTGTTCAGTACTACAGCAACATCAACATTTGCTTCAAGTTTCCTATAAACTAAGGTGAAATAAGCCACAGTACAGTATTTAAATTGGCAAAAAAGAGACATTATGATTAGAGTTTTGTTTGCTTATTAATTTAGCACCTTTTCAGAAAATGGAGTTGTGATGTCTGCAGTATAAATGAACAGCTGTTATTCGAGTGTTGCAAGGAATCCTGGCTTCTTCGTAACTGCTTTAGATATGAAGATATCACATTTTTTCTCAACATAACTATATGCTGTGAGTAGAAAATATGCTTATTTTCGGCCAGCAAACAATTCAGTTATGTTGTGTTTTACTATGTAGTGTTATACAAATTACTAGGTAAAGACCACGGAAATTTCACATTTGGGGTGTTTGGGAAGAGAGAGCAAAGACTGCATACTCTTGCTTGCATATTTCTTGCTTGCATGCATATTTCTTGCTTGCATATCTGCTTGCTGTCCCATTCAACACCCCAAACCCCCAACATATCCCTACACCCCGACATCTGCTTCCCCCTATATAGATTGATCTTGCCCCTTCCCTATTCCCTTTTTTTTTCCTCTTCATTTTGTACACCCTGCTTCCACAACCCATATTACTTTAGCATCCTTCATCTTCTGAAGACTTTGATGGTACTTAGGTTCCTAACAGGAACAAAATTAGCAATCTATAAATCTGGAGCTATCTCCACTAGTCTACTTTACATGTATTGGAGACAACAGACGACAGTTACTGAGGCGATAAAGACTGCATGTGAACAGGAATGTAGGAAGATGCTGGCATCAAATATCCATGGCTTTCCCCCTCCACACACACAGCGCAATCCACCAGTATGCTATACATGCCATATAGCACATTCACGATGCCTCGGGAGTAAGGGATGCCGGCCACCCTCACTCCACCACTGGGATGTCCATGCGGTTGCTAGAGGAAGGTAAGCGATCCCCTGGCGGCCACATGGGTGGTCCAGGTGGCAAGGGAGAGGGGCCATTGGCCTAGCTGGCCCGGGGGGGGCAGGGATGTCGTCTGCCATATCCCCGTCTCCCATCGAGCTGGCTCAGCCATTACACGGCCTCCTCCAAATATTTAGCTGGCGGAAATCCGAGGAGGCCCATCAGGCCTTCCCCGGTTTACACCAGGGGAAGGGGATGAACATCCCCTTTCCCCGAGTAGACCTCTGGGCTGCACTAACGCAGCCCGGAATGGGGATAGGATCCAGCGGGTGGCCTTAGGCTGCCGGCCAGATTGTTACGCAAAGTTGTAAATGTTCTGTTTCTCTGTGATAGGCAATGTCAACCCCCCCCCCAAAAAAAGTTGGAATAGATATACAGATAGTTCTATCCTGCTCTGTTTTAGAGAACAGCTGCTTACGTGGGGTTCTTGGACAGTCTCCCATCTAAACCCCCTTGCATAACATGTCCTCAGACAATTTCTTGTTAATGAGTGTCCAACGGACTGGTGCTAAGTGACACAAGTCCTTCCAAATATAGATGCCATTTTACAATATTTTTCTCTCTACTTTTAAACTACTCATTAGGAACTGAAAACTCCCCAACCCTATCACAAGTGAACTCATCATGGAGGGGGAACCAGCATTACCAAATCTTCCCTATTCCTTCACAATGACAACTGTCACTGGTTTTATCTCATGATGGCTATATGCTACCTCCAGGTTGAGAGGAAGTGTGCCTCTCAATACCAGTTTCAGGACAGCAGCATCGGGGGAGGGAGTTGCTTCATTTCTTGCTCGTGGGCAAGAAACTTGGATCAGATGTGCCTTTGACGTTTTCTAGCAGGACTCTTCTTATGTTTTCTTAACTACAACTACAATTATTCTTTTTCTTGTTTTCTTTATTTCGTACTTTGCTGCATGCTTCCCTCCCTTCCCATAAACTAGAACATGCATCTCCCACTATTTTTAAAAATGTGGTAAAAGGACACCAGTATCCACCCTACAGCAATACTATCCCTCCTTTCTTTATGGGAGGGGGCAGGATCATCAAGTGAGTGCAAATGGTCTTCAAGCTTCAACATGAAGCACTATAGATCTTTAAAATGTAAAAGAAGAACACATCTCTTGTTAATGGATAACAGCATTATTTATGCAAGCTCTTGATTTTGGTTTTGAAGCATAAGCTCTTTTATGTAATTTTAAAAGCAATTTATGATTCCACATGGGCAGATGTGCCAGGAAAAAAAGAGTTTTGAAGGAGCCACATTGCATCAAGCCTCAGTGCTTATTTTCTAGCAACTCCATTCCCTGAGTCAGAGCTTGGTCACCAGGTTAACCTAAGTGCAGTGGCGTCACTAGGGCGTGCGCACTGCCCTAAACCAAGGGCGCGTGCGCCACCTTAATGACCCCCGCGCCGCCGCGACAGTCGACCGGAGAGGGAGACGGCAGCAGCGGAGGCTCCACTGCTGCCAGCTCCGGAGACATCCTCTCCAGCCGGCTGTTGTGGGCCTTCTGACGAGGCCCAATGCGCAACGTCATATTTATTAGGTTTTTTTGCACATGCGCAGTACGTTTCTGAGGGCAAAGGGCTGCCCTTTTGCCCTCACACGTTCTGCGCAGGCACGAAAAACCTAATAAATATGACGTCGCGCATTGGGCCTCCTCAGAAGGCCTCGGAGCTCCGAGGCCTTCTCCTGGAGCGGGAGGTGACGTGCGAGACACGCGGGTGCGCGCGTGTTACCTTTTGCGCGCGTCACTCCCAGGCGGTCCGCCCTGCCCGCCTCGCTCCAGTGACGCCTCTGCCTAAGTGGGCACATTACTAAAGTGGTTCCATTGTAACAATCAGTTAATCAAGTCTCAAATGTATTTTTTCTAATTAGTGACTGCTTTTTGCTTTTTATAATGTCTGCCTTTTGGCCTGTATATCTGCAAATTACGATGACAGAAATTGAGCGTGCTACAGAGTATGTGGTTGCCATTTTCTTAATATTTGGAACAAGAGAACTTTAAATGATTATCCCTAGAATTTGTTCCACCCAAACAAACTATCCCTACTGTTGCAACTTTAACCATAGTCTTAAACTTGTTGGTCATGACCCACAACTGGGGCACTAAGGTGGTTTGGGAAAATAATGGTGCCACCATCCTTTTTTTAAATGTCTCTAGCAGCAATGCATGAACCTGGCCTCAGCATCTAGAAAGCATGATTACAGGAAGCACCAAATTAATAGCTCAATCCTGCAGCCAGCCTAAAGGGCCAGCTGCTGTATCCTAAGCCTATTGTGGGCTGCCCGGGGGCTGCTAGACCGCATCTCGGGTGTAAGTGAGCCCGGGGCTTATGGGCCTCCTTGGATGTATGCGAGGTTGAAACCTGGCATATATTCGGGGAGGCAGTGTAAGGCCAACCCGGGCTGGGAAGGGGCTTAGGATATCAGCGGAGCACGCTGCCGATATCCCTGCCCCTTCCCAACCCAGGTCAGTCAATGGCCCCCCTCCCTCGCCATCCTGGCCTACCCATCCCCACCCCTGCGCCAAGTGGCCTAGGCCTTACCTGGGTCATCTGGTGCAGGTTCTGTCTGGTGGGGGCATGAGCGGTGCTGGCCTCTGCACCGGTGCCGCTTACACCCGAGTAATTGCAAATGTGCTTTACGGCACATTTGCGATGCTTTAGAGCAATGGAGTGCACGTTCTGCCACTCTAAAGTTAGTGAGGATTGTGTCATATGTCTTGATTTTCAGTTTGTAAGGCATCAGGGTCTCAGACTAGGGAATCAGGCATCAGGTGCTTTACTGTCTAATGGCCAGTAAAGGGGACGCTCGTCTTCCCCGAGTGTAACCACAGTTGGGGCCGATAGGCCTCCTTGGAATTCTGCCAGCTATTTTGCTGGCGGAAGTTGGAGGAGGCCATATAACGGCTCAGCCAATCGGCGGGGGTCAGGATTCGACCGAGGCTGGTCCCTCCCCCTCCCCAATTGGCTGGGCCTACCAGCCCCCACCGTTTGCTCCCGAACCACCCCCCCTCCGCTGCATCCTTACCTGGGTCTGGGGGCGGGCAGGAGATGGTTAGGGCAGCGGAGCTGGCCAGGCCAGCCTTGCGCTGGCCTTTCCTGTTCGTGAATCGTAGCAAATGTGCTTCACAGCACGTTTGCGACGTCTTCAGCTGGTGGAACACTCATGCCGCCAGTCAAAAATACGACAGGATTGCGCTCTAAGCCTCTTAGGCAGCTCACAGGGTGATGGACTGGCTGACCTTCTCCACAGCACCCCCTGGCAGTGGCAGGAATGGAAACTTGGGTCAGCCAAGTCCAGGAAGAATCAGAAGAGATGGAGAGGCAATAAAATCACTGCAGGATGGACTTCTTTACCTTTTGATTTTTTTTCTTCTTCTTCTCTCTCTTCCAAAATAGAGAAAAAGTATTTCCAATGCTTGAGTTACATATATTGTACTTGTACATATCTTTTGCTTAAGACAAGAAATAGACAGAGAAGGAAAGAAAGAAGCAGAGAATGAGGCAAAGGGAATACAGAGAAGATGTACATGCATATGTGAGCAGGCAACAGGAAGATCTTTGGGGACTCATGATATAGTATGGATTAAAAGTGGGTCCTTGGACTAGAAAGGGAAACTGACCAGCTGTTCAAAAAGAAAAGGCTGTGTGAATAATTCTTCCCCTCGGAGTCAGAGGGAAGTAATCCTAACTAACACCGTCCCTCACAGGAATAGAGAAGTTCCACATTGCTAAGGCAGGACTGATTTGCATAAAGTCACCAGCAGGCATCTGCCTGAACTGGTAACATTACTTGAAATTCCATGAACTTGTTACACAACAGTAATACCACTGAAGCAGGACTAGGCATTTGAAAAGAATTTGAAACCTCAGCTGCTCACAGAGCAGAGGTGGAGAAATTATTTTTAAAATGATTTGAATTTATTTATTTATTTATTATTTTAAAAAATTATACCCCGCCTTCCCAACCTCCTATGACTTGCATCTTCAGACATTTGAATTTCCCAACCTTCTATGACTTGCATCTTCAGATAGTTCCTATTTAAAACACAGTCACAAACATTACAAAATTGTAGTTTCCCTCCCAAAATAACCACCTTTCTTCCGATCAGGCTAGTTACAAATGGATCCTCTTTCTCCACGTAGCCATGATTACTTACATGATGGCTATGTCCACCCATACTTAAATACTCTGTGGAGCTACTATTTTTACTGACAGACAACTTGGGCTTATGTGAGAAACTGAGGCATCCTGAAATGTCAAGGGAAAAAAGCCTTTGAGGTAGTGGCAAACAAAAACTGCATTTTTTATTTTTGTAATTGTTTCTTAAAGTCAAGTGGGAACCAGCTGAAAATGCAAATCATCAGGGATGTGGATCAAGTCTCTGACTCCAAGTTTCGAGTCAAGTCCCAAGTCTTTGCCCCCAAGTCCCAAGTCTTTGGTTGCAAGTTGCGAGTCCCTATCTATTCAATGGGGAAAACGGGTTTAAACCTGAATAAAATTCGACTTGTTATAAAAGGCTCCAAGTCTCGAGTCGAGTCTTTCGAGTCTTTTATAATCGCCGAGTCAAGTCCGAGTCATTGACGTGACTTGAGTCTGACTCAAGTCTGAGTCAATAGACTCAAATCTACATCCCTGCAAATCATAGTAGGAGATAGGGTAAATCTCTGCTTAATACCAGGTTCTTAACGGTCACCTCCTTTCATTTCCCAAGGCAAAAATGAATTAGCAACTTGTAATACTCCAGCACAGACTCCTCTTCTATGCATGACTCTCTCTCTCTCTCTCTCTCTCTCTCTCTCTCTCTCTCTCTCTCTCTCTCTCTCTCTCTTTGCATGGCAAACAGCAGCCAAGCTAACAGCCAGACTGCATGGCAGTATAACAGATATGGGATACTTTGTTAGGGTTCCTTCACCCTTGCAAAATCGGATCATTTTCTGGAATACTGCAGGCCACAGAGCTGAAAATTAATAATGTACCATTGTCAGTGAACAGCACTCCTTTTTAAGAATATGGAATGCTATATTTCGTGTATATTGGATTAGGAATGTTAAGTGTCCAGTACAATATTTATCTACTGCTTTTCAACAGAGTAGTTCACAAAGCGGTTTACATAGAAATAAATCAATAAATGGTTACACGAGAGAGAGAGAGAGAGAGAGAGAGAGAGAGCAGCAATAGCTAATGGAAAAGACACCATGCTGGAGTGAAGAGGGGCAGTTGCTCTCCCCCTGCTACATATAAGAGGACAGCACTTTAAAAGGTGCCTCTTTGCCCAGTTAGGTAAAGGTAAAGGTAAGGTAAAGGTATCCCTTGACAATTAAGTCCAGTCGTGTCCGACTCTAGGGAGCGGTGCTCATCTCCGTTTCAAAGCCGAAGAGCCAGCGCTGTCCAAAGACGTTTCCATGGTCATGTGGCCGGCATGACTCAACACCGAGCCGCATGGAACGCTGTTACCATCCCGCTGACATGGTACCTATTAATCTACTTGCAATTTATTGCTTTCGAACTGCTAGGTTGGCAGGAGCCGTCGCACGGATTCGAATTGCCGACCTTTCGATCAACAGCTCATGGTTCAGTGGTTTAACCCACTGCGCCACCCGCTGGCTCCTTTGCCCAGTTAGCAGGGGTTAAATTGATCCTTGGCATTGCTGCTGCTTCATGCAGCTGTTTACCACCCAAATCCAGCACTTTTTCTACAGCACTGAATACTATAAAAAAAATGGGTTTTAGTTCATTAGGAAGTCATTGGACCCACATAATATGCCACTGTATACAAAATTCCATGGTGAGCAATTTTAAGGGATCTCTGTAAAGTCTCTTGTTCATGTTCAGTAGGCCTATATGTTACAAAATATTTCTCTTAGGGCTCTAAGTTTTAATCAGTTTAATCTGAAGCTTAAACAAGTAAAGATTTAGTTGATAATTGCTGGGGCTAATTTTAATTAGTGATGACAAATTTTAATCAGTGTTTCTGGTGTGTTATTAAAAAGAAGAAATAAGAACTGTAAGTACTGTATTATAGTAGGCTTGCCTTTTACAAATGAATGGTAGTTTATTAAATTATAAGTTAGCACATGTCTTTCAATATCTTTAAAAGGTACATACTGAAATGTTATTAATATGCAAATATATTTAAATATAATCAATTAATTGTTTCAAAGGGAGGTTATTAATTAATTCAAAATTATTTAATCAGTTGAAAGACCTATACATAATTATTTTGCTTGTTTCACTATCATCTCGCCCTCTAAAATCATGGGAAAGATGTTAGAATGCATTTAATGCTCCTATTAAAACGATCAACCTAGTCCAGCACAAAAGATATGTGTGCATAAGCATCCTTCCACATGCATTTGCAATATAATATAGATGTATCCAGATGAACATCCCCATCCATATCTCAGTAATAGTCTGAAGTGAAAGGATAATGAAGTGTGTAACATGCTACTAAATGGAGAGCGTAATGCTAAAAGATTCAAATATTCAGATCCAGAAACATTCTCTCTTGACCATTTCTTCCAAACTATTGTTTTGTGTAATAAAAGATGCCAAATATAGAAAAAAAAACAACAAGAAAAGAGAGAGGAAAAATAGCAGTAACCTTGAAACAGTTCCACTAGCCTATCTAGACACCTCCATTCTGTTATATAACAAACCTGCAAAATACATGTTAATGTATCAATGTGATGTGACTGAATTAAACATTCTTAAAACAACATTAGCACAACTATAACTAATACAGTTATTCTGAAACTGTTATTATTAACTATTGGTGTACTACTCCCTTTAATCAGACTAAAATTTGAACATGGAAAAAATACTGTAACTATCTCCCCTCCCAATTCTGAAAACAGATAATTTTTTTAATACAATTCCAAATCTGATTTGGACCTTGTCATACCCCTGATGATGTCACTGGGAGAACAATAGGGTCTGATCCCTCCCACAACCCCCTATAAACATCCCTCTTACCTGCCCATCAGCCTGCCTACCTCTCTCCCCCTAAGCCCCTTCCCCCAGCATGTGCCTTTCTCTCTCTCCTTCAACAGTGTCAGGCATTAGAAAGCGGAGGAGAAAGGTGTCCATTCTTTCTCCTTCTGCCTAAACAGTAACGGGATGTAAGATAATAGGATGCAAGTAATAGGATGCAAGAGAGCTTAGAGACAGAAGTGTGTGGGAAGTAGGCCTTACATTTTGTCCAGTTCTAATTAAAAGCTGAGCCAGAAAAGAATGCCTGACTCAGAATGTTTGTCTTGCATTGGAAGCAAACATTTTGAGCCTGTCATATCTGATGCCCATTTTACATCAGATAATGTTCGGCAGCATCACTGGTTATTACGGCTGGGATCCAAGAGCTTCTTGGACATGTCCAAGGCCTTCAGTGCAACCCGTGGAATTTTTAATGTCTTCCTTTTGATTGGCCAATCCTTATAACAAATTGATTTTCAAACTTTGAGGAACATTTATTGTAGCCTTTCACATAAAGGTCTCTTGCCATTCTGTTCTTATGCATCACAGTAGTGGATCTGGAAACCTTCCCACCTACCCTAACCCTGCCCTGAAGTTAGTTATATTCCATTGTATGAATTTTCCCCTCTAAGGCCATGTGCAACTTCCTGCCTAAAATAAACTATCAGTTTCTAACTTTCTAAATAAAATGTGGGCAAGAAACGTGCAGGAGAACGGAAAGAAATACAGCTTATTAGAATTACATATTTTCACATTGATCGATATCCCAAGTTAATATGATGAGATCTGCAGCGTTTGGAGTTGGACGTACAAATATTTGTCTATTAATTAACTACCTCAATTCACATGCACATGCACACACATGCACACACACATGCACACACACACACACACACACACACACACACACACACACACACACGGAGAGACAGACAGACAGACAGACCTGTTCAGAGTAGATGGGTACCCTGCCCAATTAGAACACATCAGACTTACTGCCCAATCCTATGCTGGCCTTCACCAGCAGTACTGGGCTCTGTGCTGTAAAGCACATTGTACGGTACAACGTCTAATTGTAAGGTCATATGTAAAGCACGTTGTGATGGTGTGGAGGTCAGTCCCACTGGCATGGAGGCCAACGCCAGCAGGTGAGCTCTGTGCCAACTGGCAGGGAGAGGGCGGCAGGGAGGTGGCGTTTTGGTGTGGGAGATGGCATGGAGGAGGGTGGATCAGGCCCGGGAGGGGGCAGGCTCGGCAGAGGAGGCCTCCGCCGAATTATGTTCCCTGTCCTGGGCTTGAAAGCACGACACAGGACTGCTCGAAGCTGCACTGGCCATTTAGCTGGCACACCTCCAAAAAGCCCCAGGGGCTGCTGGTGTTTGACACAGGGGAAGGAAAAGGTTGTCCCCTTCCCTCAAGGAGACCTCCACTCCACGCTGGATACAGCACTGCTCAGTGCTGGTGCATCCAAGTGTGGGGCTTTGGATAGGATTGGGCTGTTAGTGATTTTAATGCCTGTTGGTGTTACCATTACCCTAATGCAAATAACGTGTTTAGAGGAATTCCCTAAAGTTGTACAATTTGGGTAGAGTGTGAGAGCTTGCATTAATGTTGCCTAGACTTCTTCACTGATGGCACAATCCTGCATATCTATAGGCCAGCGGAGCGAGCGCTCCACCAGCCGAAGGAGTTGCAAATATGCCAGAAAGCACATTTGCAGCTCCTCGTGTATAAGCGGCACTGGCGCCTCCCCCAGCAGCCCGGACCTGCAGCGGTTGACCCAGGTAAGATTTAGGCTGCCGCAGGTGAGTCAGCACAGGAGCAGGCGGAGGGCGGGCAGAGGCGGTGAGGGAGGGGCTAGGAGGAGGTGTGGATATTTGCACTGAGAAGCGCCGATATCCTATGCCCTGTAGCAGCCCGGGCTGGCCTTACATGGCCTCCCCAGCTGTGCACCAGTTTCAGAGCTGGCACACATCCGAGGAGACCCATTGCGGCCTCATGCCGCTTACACCAGGGACCTTTCCCCTAAGGTGAGCCAGGGCCACACTGGTGCAGGTTGCAATGAGCCTAGGATGCAGCAGCTGGCCCTGGCTCATTGAAAGCAGTATACTGTATAAATACTGTATTTAGGCCAACCACCACATATTAGGCAGGATTGGGCTGCGATTGGGCTTTAGGCCAACCACCACATATTAGGCAGGATTGGGCTGTGAATCTTGTCCTTAATACTTTAATTTGTGAATATATACCTATTATTTGGGCACTCCTTAAATGCCAGGTACTTTGGATTCATAGTGCTGTTCTGGTGGCCAAAAGGATCATCTTGCATTCTTTGAAGTCCTGTTTCCCCCTTGGATCTTTTTGCTAAGGGAAAGAAGACCATAATAGGCAGGACACCCCTGATACCTCCATATGTATATTGCAATATTTTATTTGACAGTGGCTTTATGTGTTACCTGGGTTCCTCTGCTGCTGCAGTTCTCCTTTATGTCATTCCTGTATCTCACTATTTTCCTTTTCACTATTTTCACTATTTTCATTTTCACTATTTTCCTTCCATACTCAGTCTTTTCTCATTTTTTTATCTTTTACAATATCTGGTTGCATGTTCTGGTACGTTTTTCATATATATTTGTTATTTTCTCCAATTGGGCAGGTTAGTGGATTTGTGGGTCATAACTGCCATTATTTTATTGTTTTTGCTTTTAATAAGACTAGCACTAATACTTTATCAAAAAATCAACGAGTGCTACACCATGCCATTGAAAGAGTCAAGTTGTTTACATACATAGTCTCATGAGTACACTGCTACACTCAAATCAAATCAATCTGGTTGATCTAGATTTACTCTGTTTTTGCAGCACAGCCACGCTAGCCATTCTCACTCAATTTAGAGCAAGAATATGCTCAGATAGTTGTGAACACTTCCCCAGAGTTTTCAGTGTCAGGCTCTGTAACAAGTCAGCTTGACCTGGTTGAATCCAGCAAGTGTAGAGAAATACCCATAATGCCTTCTTTTCCAAATTAAGACTTTCGCCTGCTGAAGATATACTTACAGGGGAGAGGAGCTAGACACAGCCGATCTAAATTTGCCCACATTTTCACAATTGCCAAAATCAGTAGCATCAAGACAGTATAACATGCTGAGAAAATATTAATGCAAAATAAACACACTCTGTGTTCATTCTGGTATAATTCAATATCCCAGGTTCAATCCCTGACATTTCCTGGTAGGGCTGGGAAAGTCTCCTGTCCTAATGTGTCACTGCCAGTCAGTGTACACAAACCTGGTTATTGCAGACAATACAATGTAAGTAGACAATTGTAGTGCTATAGACAATACTGACCTAAATGGATCATTGGTCTGACTCACTATAAGGCAACATCATATGTTCAATATAGATAAAGAGACATATTTATCTTGTAAAGATACATGCCATCTCCAAAGACTCTAAGGATGTTTTATATCCGTTTGACATTCTTCGATAAGTTAACCCATTGAAGCTGCTCACAAACCCACTATGCATATTATTATTAAAAATATTTATATACATCTTTTCAACAAAAGTTGGAAAGTTCTGTTGAATTTTTATTGGTTATTGAAAGTATCCACCTGACTGACAGCGCAATCTGGTGTAACTTATCGCCTGCGGAGCGCGTGCTTTGCAGACGGAGGGTGCCGTAAATACACTGTAAAGCACGTTTTTGGCACCCTTTGAGTAAGGCCTGCTGGTGCGCAGGCTGGCAGGCCTCACTCCATGGCGGATCGGACCCACAGTCGCCGGAGGCTGGTAAGGTTTCCTCTGGTGGGAGTAGGCATGGGCCGGGTGGCAAGGGAGAGCGACCCGCAGCCGTTGGCCAAGCCGGCCTGGGAGGGGGCAGGGACGTTGGCCATGATATCCCTGGGCTCAGTGGCCCTTACACCACTGCCTCAGATGTATGCCAGCTCGAGAGCCACTGGACATCCGAGGAGGCCCATTGGGGGCAGGCAGCTCTATACCAGGGGAAGGGGATAAATGTCCCCTTCCCCCAAGGAGACCTTGGGCCGTGCTGGAGCGGCCCAGGAAGGGTGTAGGATCATGCAGCTGGTCGCAGATCTTTACGCAAGATTGGGCTGTGAGTCATATTTGCTCAGAAGTAAGTACTTTAACACCTTCAGGGCTATCATACATTTTCTCTGTAAACTGCATTGTGAACTTTTTTTGTTGAAAGCAGTATACTGTATAAATACTGTATTCTTAATTCATAATAATAAAAACTGAAGAGGGAAAGAAGTACAACCAAAAGCCTGGTTACTGTTTTGTAAAGCGGTGGAGGGACTTAAACAGAGGAAAGACCAACAAGATAAGGTTGAACAAACTGCTTTACCTATCAGTTGGGTGATGTGACTAGAGGGGTAACATAAGAATTACACAGATTATGCTTCCACCAAGGTGAGCCTTGGCTACTGGATCCCACAGTCCTCACCTGTTTGGCATACACATGTTTATCCCCTTACCCAAAGTAACGCCCCAGCCACTGTTATGGGGCTACTCAGGTTAGTACCACCTATTTCGGCTGTGCTGTCCCAGGAAGCTCAAGGCCTGGATGGGAGGAGGCAACTTAACAATGGGCTAATTTTAAAGGTAACAAATGGGAATTGATTGTAAATATCCCAATAATGAAGGTTGCAGTGCTGATGAAGGATGAATTATGAGCTAACTATAAGTCAGCATAAGAACAATTGCTATAACAATTTGATTTATTTGCACGCGTACTAATTTTAATCCTCTATCTTTAAGATACAGTTTGGATTTTAATAGACTAATTAGGAAAAAGCTGATTCCAATTACTAGGTTTAAATAAAAGAAATTACGGCCCAGTTCTATCCAGGGCCAACGTGCGCAGTGCAGGGACACTAATGCAGCAACTGCTGCATCCCGCGGGATGGCTGGAAACCTGGCCAGCTGGGAGAGGTAAGTAAATAATTTTTTACTTACCTCCTCTGACACTCCCTGTCCCCCTATATGCCTAACTCATACCATAGATGCCAGCTCATTTGTTGGCATAGATCTGTTAGTGAAGATGGGTGTCAGGCCCAGGACAGGGGCTCTGGATCGCATGGGTGCTGCTGCTGCTGCTGCTGCTGAGACCAATGAACTAGCCAGGAGAAATAGGGAGGGCAGAGACAAGGAAAGGGAGGCAGGGAGTTTAAAAAGGCAGAGGTAGCAGCATGGAAAGGGAAGATGGGCAAGAACACAGAGAGCCAGACAAAAGAAAGGAAGGAAGGTAGAGATGCTGAGGTCAGAGAGGGGGAGGGGATCAAGGACAAGAGAGTCATGGAGAAGGAGGGAAGAACAAGGGGGAAGTACATAGCTTGGAGACAGCTGATACAGGAGAATCAAGGGGCTGGGCAGAGAGGAAGAAGAGGAGAGAGAGGGGGGAGGCAGAAGAGCCAGGAGGAGGACAGAGGACAAAGAAAAGGTGAGGAATGTGAGACTGATGAGCGCGCCTGAAGGGAGCCTGAGAGGTATTCAGGCACTGCTCCCCCCCCCATGGGTCACCTAAGCTAAATGGCCAAAAATATCTGAGTAGGGATCTGGCAGTGGTCAAGCCCGCAACCAGTGGCTGTCTGTATGAATATCCTGGGTACACCTTCTGGGTGTGCTCGCTCTGGGCCATGTCCTATCTCCAACCCTTTGATGTGGAACTACCTCCTAGGGACTACGCATGGGACGAGGAAGCCCACGCACATCTTTCAGCCTTTAAAAGGACTGAGGCCAGTCCCCAGCTTCCCTCATTTCCCAGTGATTGATAGCTGGGAAATTGTCAATACTTGACAAGTCTGCATCACCTGGCAATGACGTCATTGCCAGGTATCTTTGTTGCTGATTGGGCTAGCTTCACTTCCACGAAGATTGTGTTGCACTGTGGCAGGCTGTGGGATAAGCCCATACAGGGGCCTCTGGGTCTGCTCAGACCACCACCAGCTCTATAGCTGGTGCAGGTCTGTGTGGACCCGGGTCGAGGGATCAAGGCCGGGAAGGGGGTTAGGATATCTTTATTCCAATAAAGGTTTTTGAATTGAATTTGGGTATATGCAGACGATGCCACCCTAATGGCAGAAAGTGAAGAAGAACTAAAGAGCCTCTTGATGAGAGTGAAAGAGGAGAGTGCAAAAGTTGACTTGAAACTCAACATTAATAAAACTAAGATCATGGCATCTGGTCCCATCAATTCCTGGCAAATAGAAGGGGCAGAAATGGAAGCAGTAACAGATTTTACTTTTTTGGGTCCCAAGATCACTGCAGACGGAGACAGCAGCCATGAAATTAAAAGACGCTTACTCCTTGGAAGGAAAGCTATGGCAAACTTAGATAGCATAATAAAAAGCAGAGATATCACCATGCCAACAAAAGTTCGCATAGTCAGGGCCATGGTGTTCCCAGTAGCAATGTATGGTTGCGAGAGTTGGACCATAAGGAAGGCTGAGCACCGAAGAATAGATGCTTTTGAACTGTGGTGCTGGAGAAGACTCCTGAGAGTCCCTTGGACTGCTAGGAGATCAAATCAGTCAATCCTAAATGAAATCAACCCTGACTGTTCCCTGGAAGGACAGGTACTGAGGCTGAAGCTCAAATATTTTGGCCACCTAATGCGAAGAGAGGAGTCTCTGGAGAAGACTCTGATGCTGGGAAAGATTGAAGGCAAAAGGAGAAGGGGAAGGCAAAGGATGAGATGGTTAGACAGCATCACCGATGCAACGAACATGAAAATGAGCGAACTCAGGAAGATAGTGGAGGACAGGAAGGCCTGACAGGATATGGTTCATGGGCACTAGCGTCACTGCAGGGGGGGTGGAGCTGTAAGTTCCTCCATGATCGGAGCCTCCCTTTACACGAAGGAACGAAGCGCCCCGCCCCCGCGCCTTCCGAACCAGTCAAAGCAGTGAAAACAACGCGCAGGAGACTCCCTGCGCGTTGTTTTCACCGCTTTGAATGGGTCAGAAGGCGCGGGGGCAGGGCACTTCGTTCCTCCGTGTAACGGGAGGCTCCGATCACGGAGGAACTTACAGCTCTACCCCCCTGCAGTGACGCCAGTGTTTATGGGATCACGAAGGGTCGGACATGACTTAACGACTGAACAACAACAAATCAGTGTGCATCGCTGCCGCTGATACCGCCCCCTTTCCAGCCCCAACCTGCTCTCCTTCCTGTGCACATTCCCTCCCCATTCCTTCCTGCCCCACCCCATTCCACCCTCCCCACCTCCCTACAACCCCCTGCATGTACTTGCCAGTGCCAACGGGTATCCCTGTTCCGCTGGTGTGAAGAACCAGCCGCTTGCTGTTCGTGGCGGCAGCCAGGTCACACTGAATGGCTTGCCACCTTTTGCGACAGCTGTAAAGGGCCTACACTGGGCTACATGATGAAGGACCCACTCCCACTTCCAGCCATCATCCTGACAGGCATTATGCAAGGTCCTCAATAATCTCTTAACTCTCTATTACCCTCACCTTTTTTTAAATGGAATGCACAAGTGCAGAAATGAAATTCTAGCCATTGTTTCTTTCAGGACATTACCACAAGCCCGGCTTCTCACTCTGCAGTGAGCCCATGAGCACTGACTTATGTCTCAGAGATCTGATTGTATAACATGAAGTAGGCAGCTATTTGTACAAGACATTTCAAGCAATATATGTAAGGCATCATTGTGGAGGCACAATTAAGACAATCAATTAACTGGGTACCAGACTAGATAGAATATGTTTGTTTTTTTTTTGCCTCTGTCATGTTTGTATTCATTACTCTGGCTGTTTATTTTAAACATCCCATTCATCATGTGACATGGCTTAATAAATCAGCGACTTGCAAAATTTCAACAACCACCAGTGAACAAATATGATTAAATACAAGACATCCAAAGTACAAGCACACACACACAAAAAAAGTTTTCAGCCTACTGTATTTGGGAACAGCAATAGATTTCTAGCTTTTTTTTTCACATTTCTGTATCAGCAGTGGTCAAGAGGCATGAAGAGATAGCCTATCTTCTTCACTCACCATGTTCCCCCTAGACACAATATTTTCTTGTGACCAATCAGAAAGACAAGATTTAGGCCACTTATGGCACAATCCTATGCATATTTCCTCAGAAGCAGGTCCCATTGTGTTAAATTGGACTTACTCCTAGGAAAGTGTACCTTAACGTCAGTTCACTGTCAATACTGCCTGCCCCCCCCCCAAACTCCCTTACTTATTTATCCCCCAAGATCTAATTTACCAGATGCTGGAAATAAATAACAATGGTTGACTACTCTATCATGCCTTGCCTGTGACTTTCCCAGGAGCATCTAGCTGCCTATGTTGGAGACAAAGTACTTAACTAGATGGACCTATGATCAGATCTAGTATGCCAGTTCTAATCTCGTTAATATACAGACACTGGAGAAAATGAGAAGTAATTTAAACTTGGGGCTAATTTAGGCTTAATTTCTCCTACAACAGTACATAAGGCACAGCACAATGTGACTTGAAGGCAGCGGCGGAACCACGGTGGAGCGCATGGAGCAGGAGCTCCAGGCGCTCGATCGCGGGCGGGCGGCAAGATTGCGGGGTGGGGGAACTCACCCTCTCCTGAAGAGCAGCGTCATGTCTGGGCCCGCCCTCCCTCCCTGGAGCTGGTTTGGCTCTGAAATGAGAGCAAAACGGGCGGGGGGCGCATCGACGCGACGCTGGCCCCGCTCCCACGCGCCCGGGTGCCCTCCCGGCGCCTGTCGCCTCTGCTTGAAGGATCTTTTAATACTAATAAATGCATTTGCATCCTCTCTATTATCTTGCATGTAGTACTTTTCTACACCCTGTGCTAACATTTATTGCATTGTTTTCTTCAGTATTGGACACAAAATTAAGATATGATCCAATGAGCACTCTTTCCTCACACTTGTCCTCAGCTGTGTTAGGCAAGAGGAGCTTTTTTCTTGTTAAAATATTATGGAATGTGTAGGAACAACTTACGAATTGGGACACTGGGAGAAAAGAAAGGGCCAGATCTTTAAACGTGAGGCATACCTTGAACATAATGGTGCTGCGACCCACAGATGCTTGAAAAGGGGAAGGGAAAAGAGGGCTAATTGAACCCTGTGATATTCCCCCAAAATGAGCTCCTGATCAGCTCAGCTGAGGTAAAAAGAGCCTGTAAGCATTTAGCATCCCTCCCTTCCATTAATTTCTCCTCCCATGTAATGCCTCCCTGATCCTGACTTTCCGTGATCTCAGCAAATGCAGGATTAGAGGTGTAATCCTGTCTAACTCTGCACCCTGCGATGCAGCGAGGCCAGTGCAGTCTCTGCTACATCCAGGGTGCGAGACAGGCTGCAGGGAGGTCACTTTGGGGAAAAGGAATGTTTGTTCCCTTCCCCTGGGTAAAGCCCCAGCCACCCTGATGGGGCTACTCAGGTGTGCACCAGCTATTTTGCTGGCGCAAGTCCGAAAGCCCCGTGCATCGGTGGCCAGGCCCAGGAAGGGGGATAGGATATGATGGAGTCTGCTGCCAATCTCTCCCCCTTCCCGGGCCCTGCCAACCAGTCCCACTCCCCTGGAATGCCCCGTCCACCCTGCCCATGCTCCTCTGCCATCCAGCAGGGAACTCATCTCCGGCAGGCGCTCCACTGGATCTGGAGGAGGGAGCGGCGCCAGCCTCTGCGTTGGTGACACCTCCTCACCGGGTAACACAAAAGTGCCTTACAGTATGTTTGCAACACCCAAGACCAGTGGATCACTGTTCTGCCAGTCTAAAAGGTAGGGAGGATTGGGCTGTAAGACCATATGTGTGTGAAGATACCATCCAGTGCTGAACTGATTATAACTGAGGGTACAAAACATCCATTTTAGCTTGCATTATATCTCCAAACAATTACTCTTGTGCGTTCTATCTTATGTTACTCTCATAAGGAGCTACATATTTCAGAAAGGCAACATTAGCTATTTTTTGCCATCAACAGTAACAGAAGTTTCTGAAAATATCACTGGCATTTCCTGAAGCTGGACAACAGTAAACTCCTACTCAAAAGGAGGCATATAAAATGATTCATGTTGCCAAATCTGTAGGCCACAGACTTACATATACTTACTTAGAAGTATATCCCATTAAAATCAATGGATCCAAGAGCTTTAGATATGATGGATCAAAACAAGTGTTTCCTGCTCCCTATGCTTCTTCATCACATCCAGAAAGTTCCTTATCCAAGTGGTTAGGCTCAGGGTGCTAAATGTGAAACAATGTATGCGAAGAAAGAAGATACCACAACTGATAGTTTTCCTAAGGCAGATGTGCTCAAACCAGTGTCATATCTGAGTAGAGGATGTAAAAATTCCTGCTTTCTAGATTATTTCCAACCATCATAGATTACTAAAAAACTACAGAAACACCAAATAACTTTTAATCTCACTGTTCAAGTTAATAAACTTAAAACCTCAAAATCAGTTAGGGATGTGAAAAGGTATGTAGTTCAATCATAGGTAATTGTAATATATTCAGCAACTGTCAGCCCAATCCTATGCATGTCAACTAAGAAGTAAGCCCTATTGAGTTCAATGGACGCTACTCAGGTCAGTGCATATAGGATTGCAGCCTCAGTAACAATTTGTGTGCCAACACTTTTGAATCAAGTACAGTATCGTGTTGTTTCTCCTGCACAAGACACACATTGTAATTTTTCAATCAAGTACATTTCATCCTATTTTATTTTGAAGACTGTAATATGTTGGATCAAATCACAACATACACAAACCACTTTAGGCTTGATAAAGCATCAACAAGGAAATCTATTAACTTTTTTATCCAGTTTTGTAGCTGGCTGTGTGTTAAAACTTCACATATATTGCTGCTTAGATTATTTCCGAACATTAGAATATTAAACATGTTTGTTGCCATTCATTTGTGAATGAGAAACAACCTTTACAAAATAATTAATATTGAATTTTAGATATAAGTAGTGATTCATATTTATGCTGTGGTTTTTTACATGAAATTTTCTAGAGATATCTTTTTCTAAACCTGTTTATGCTTATAAATGAAGCATTAACAACAACAACATAAAATAAAGTGTTTGTTCTGATTTGTTATTGCATTTACTACTGGAATGAAAGTTTATCTTGCAATTAGGGAGATCTCTCCTTTCATGTGGAGCAGTGTAAAGCAACAAAGACCTTATACAGGAAAAAAAAAGTCTACCCCATTATAAGATTTGTGAAATGAACTTAAAATTAATGCAGTTAGGTCATTATGTCAGCAAGGCCACACATTTGGTTCTTTGTTCAATACTTTTTGCACGTACTACTTGAAATGTCACGTATTATAAGTGGTGACATGCAACATGGGTTTTGTAGTACAACCTGGTTATGATTTCGACAGCGCAATGCCTCTTTCACACACAATAAAAGCTGTGCAGTTTCAAAACTCTGATTATGGTGACATCTGCAAGCCCAACAAGCAGCAGGAATAACAGATGCATCTGGGCAACAGAAGTTCCCTTTCAGCACCTGAGACAGCACTCTAAAATCTGGCTATATTCCCTTCAGTAAGCTTCAGCATGCATGCTGCTGCCATCAACTGAACACCCATATCCAAGTACACTAACTGCATATGGCACACCCGAGCCAGCCATTATACTAGCTTTTTCTGCATTACAACTTCTCAAATCAACAAGAGGTCCTTGTCCAGCAGCAATGGAGCATCTTTGGAGAGTTACAATATGCAGTACAAGAGAGTACAGTACCTCTGACAAAAATACCCATAGTTAGCAATTTCTCCTTGTTTCAAGCACATGCAAAAACTTTCAACCAGGCAAAGGAGTTAAGGCTTGTTTGTTACAGCCAAGAGCATTTCACCAGCTATTCACTCTTCAGCTAAAAGGGCCTCTTTTTCAACATCCCTCAAGCTCATGCCACCACACACTCTCCAGGCCCTTGTCTCAGGGTTAATTCCCAAAACTAAAACCAAGCTGCAGGATGATTCAAAAGGCCTTCAGTACAAAACAATAGAACCAGAACCATTTCCATCCTTAAGTCACTAGAAAGCTACTCACCATGTTGACTTCAGACACCATGTCGATACTGGCAATGTCTATGTTCATGCCAACATTCACAGGGGGGCCTGATGGGGAACAGAAGACGGTGTCACTTCGCCAGCAATGTTTTCTCTCAAGACAACAGAAGCTTTATTTGACCCATACATACACAGAATCAAAGAGGGACAGAAACATATATGAGAGAGAGAGAGAGAGAGAGAGAGAGAGAGAGAGAGAGAGAGAGAGAGAGAGAGAGAGAGAGGACTTCTCACCTCCAAAATCCGGTCTGAGGCGAATGTCGTAGCCTTTCAGCAATTTATCCACAGTTTCTTTCACGAAGGACATGTTCCCAGGATCATTCACACTGTGGAAAGAAGGGGTTGGAGGGTAGGGGAAAGGGTTGGGGGAGGGGATAAGCAAAGCTCGAAAAGATCATGGAGGAAGAGAAAAAGTGAAGTGATTCAGGGAAGAGATGTCAAGAGGAGAGGGAAAGGAAGCAGAAGAGGCGGGTTGAAGAAGCGTATGGAGAAGACAGCGGGGGGGAGGCAGCAGCAGGCAGGGAAAGCGGTTGAGAGAAGGGGGCAGGAGAGCGCTGGTCAGTTTGGCTCCTGAGCGCGCCGCAGCCCTCCCTTCCTGTGTCCCCTCCTCCCCTCTCCGCCAGGCGCCGCTCCTACCTCTGGGCGCAACAGACCACGGCCACCAGGACGGGAGCGGAGAAGATGCCGAAGATCCTGGCTCCCGCAAAGCCCCACATCCCTCCGCTCCGGGCTCCCTTGCCGCCGCAGCCGCAGCCGCGTGCGGTTCCGGCTGCCCGAGAGCCGCCGAGGAAGAGGCGGAGGCGACAGTCCCCTTCGCTTTCCCTCCTCCTCCTCCTCTCCGACTCTTTCTCCCCCACCAGGCTCGGGAGGCTGTTTTGAAGCTCCTCAGGAGGAGGGAGACCGAGGGGAGCTCTCTCCCTCCTCGAGGAGGAGCCCGCCCGGTTGCCTGCTTCGCAACCGACTTGGCGCTCAGGGCACTGGCGAGCTGCGGCCGTGGGGCTCCAAAGGGCGCCTCCTCCTCCTCCTCCCTCTGGGAGAGTCTTGTTGGCTCTGGACGGCGTCCATGCCACGGAGGCACCCCAGAGCCTTGACGGCCAGGCGCCTTTGCCCGGCTGCAGCCACCTCACGAGGAGCCAGCAGCAGCCTTTCTCTCCGCCGCGCTGCCGCCGCTACTGCTACTGCTTCCACCGAGGCTGCTGGCGACGGCGCCAATTCCGTGTGCGCACTCAAGCGCGAGCCGGGTGGAGCCCCGCGCGCCAAGCCAGGCACAGGGCAGGCGGCGGCAGCAGCCACAGGTGAAGCTTCTACGGAGGCGTTTGTGCAAGCGCGGGGCCACCCCTTCCCGCGCACTCCCGGGGGGAGGGGGCGAAGGGATGACTGAGCGACAAGCGGTTGCTGGGCCCTCTGAAGAGCCCCGCAAGACGGACCGCGGCTGCCTAGCTGCGCCTGACTGCGCTGAAGCTGGCACAAATCCAGCCAAATAAGTCCCCTCACACTTGCGGCTCAGAATGGGTACTCAACCAACCTTTGGCCTCTTACCACTGGGACTGTGGGCTGGTAAAGGCAAGGGGGTGGACTACAACAGTTTTTCCTCAACTATTTCCAAACATCTGCTCTGGTTCTCTCTCTTCCTTTAATTTTATATCCCACCTTTCCCAGAGGGCTTCCTTCCACTGTAGTACTTTGTTCCACATCAATAAAACACCTCAAACCTCCCCCTCCCTCATGAGTTCTGTGCTCCATTTTTTCCCTCTAAAACATGACGGTGGTGGTCACCATTTGGATAGGTGCCACTGTGTGGGTGGCATTTGCTCAGCCACCATGGAACGCCTGATTATTGCTGCAGCCTTTTTGATCTGCGGCCATCCAAGTGAGTGGACTGCCTCCATTTGAGTTCGGGCCAGCTGTCAGTCCAGCAACAACTGCACATAGATGCTCCTGAGGTGATGATCCAATGGAGCCATTGCTGTGTTTTTCAATTGGCCTGGCTGAGTGCCAGACAGCATGTCAGACTGGATGTGGCCAGGGTCATTAGTGGAACTGCCAAGCTTTATTTCTTAATCCCACAGATGACCCAAGCCAGTTTGACCATCGATGCTTAAAATCCCCTCTCTGAAATGCATTAAATAATAAAGAGTCTGCAGCTCTTTAAGTACAGCACATCCCGAATCTGACTCCTGAAGTGGCATTTAGCGCTGTACTGCTGACCTGAACTATGGCTCAGCTGAGGCTAATTTGACTGCTCTGGCTTCAACTCTCCACATACTGTACACACCTCACATAGATCCAGCCCCCTCTGTCTCACCCCCCCCCCAAAGAGACTTCTTATTAAGGAAATATACATCATCCAACACAGTGTTGCTGAGTAATGCCCTATTTAAGCACATTGGAAGGAAATGTGAGGTGTGAATAAACCAACACTTGTGCAAAATGTGTAAAACCTGTTATGTTTTTCTAATTAAGGTTATTTTTTTCTGTTTAGCTCTGCTGTGAAATTGCTCTTTGTTTGCTGATGATCCATGACAAAGAAAAAGTTATTACTGATATAGACATTTGTATGCGTCTCCAGATTTGTATTTCGATGTAACTTAAAATGGGTATAAAATGTACTGTACTAAAGATACTGTGAATGTAAGGTAGTATGTATCTTTTGAACAAAAGTATGTTGGAAAAGCTGAGGACTAATACCAGAAACAACCCAGTGACTAGAAGTAGCAGATACTGAACCTTGTTACTTCATGTTCTCATCTGGGTACTTCCCATTTCCAAGTTTTCCCTCTCATTTGGCAAACTGGATGAAATTTGGAGGGGAGGGAGCACTTATAAATGTAGCTCTGTGTTTAAGAAGCATTAAAAACTGAATCCCGTGATTTCAGAAAGATCAGTACCCTATGCACCAGATTTCAGGAGTGAGGACAAAAGAGATTTCAGACATTGAGGGGAGGTAAGGTTCTCAATAAGATTGATGGGCCAACTTTGGATATACTGAATATTAAATTTCAAACAAAACAGTGTATCTTCTTAAAAGCATTTGTTGTGGTTACTTTTTATATCTTGCAATAATGATAGCAATGTTATCAACACAAGTCAAACAACTCACCCTTCTTTTTAAGCAAAGGGATTTGTGCCTCAGGCATGCATACATAATAATAAACCCATTAGTTTATAGCAACAGTCACTGAATGTGGAGAGCCAGTGAATCTGCAAAAATATAGGTGCCTTTGAGAAATAATCACATTTGGGCCAAAAACTCTTACCAAATGGCCCCCAATACACTTATCTTTGAGGCAAGGAGTGCTCCAGGATATTGAGGGACAACAATGAAATGTGATAAGAACACTGATCATGGCACACCCGGCCTAAACCAATACATCTGTCTGTCAGACTTTATGTGAAGCAGATGCTGCATTTTGAGGTTTGACTCTAACTTTTCCAATAAAATATATTTTATATTATTTACAAAAATGATCTGGTAATTGGTTGGGGGTTCATTGGTGATATCACAAAGATTTGCCAATAGATGTCCACCACTGCTGACTTTTCTCTAGTTCAAACCTGAACCATGTGAAAAACCTGCAGAACCAATTTTTTTCTCATAGCTCACTCTGGGACATGTATTTTGAGGTCAGCAATGTCACTGTCAAATTGCCTTTGCCCCTCTTAAAATATTGTGTTGTGTTCAACTTTTCCTTATACAGAGTGTAATCAATCCAAAATAAGCACCTTTGAATCCCTTTGGCTTCAATGGAAGAAAATGGAGAACATTTTTCGCTTTGATTTCATAGGTTAAGTTCAAGGTATAGCTATGGCTAGATTGTGCCTCTAATCATGCATTCAATCAGCAATGGTATCTTTTCATAATATACATGTTATTAAGAAGGGATTTCAGTTATTCATTTAAAGACCATTTTAAGATCAAGGGCAGTCTAATATAGTAAAAACAGTGGACAACACCACTTTATGCTAGGGCTCCCTTCAGTATCAGCCTAGTTGCAAAATCTGATGTGCCTTAGCTGCACTGGGATTTTTTTAATCTAAAGAAGAGCATTTTTATGTTAAGATATGTTTCATATTAAACTCATTTCAATACTTCAAAACATCCTGAGCTACATAATGGGAAATAATCGGGACCATGTCCACATTTCCTTCCAATGTCCAAAGTATTAGAGAGAGGTGATCGGGGCATCTCCATTTCAGTAGGTTTCAACACAAGCAAGATTGTGTTGATGCTGCCCAGAGAGTTAGGGTTGCCATCATCCTGTGGGGTTTTCTTTTGCATCATTCCTGTGAGAGTCTATATCTTCTGCCCACAGGGCTAGTGTAGGTCACATTACATATCCTGTACTATAATAGCAGTATAACCCATAATGAGGTGGTGAATACAGTACAACCATTCAATCCAACATGGGCAGAAGTTGCAGATCTTACTATTCTGCAAGCATTCCCTTGAATGAGGATCTACCGTATTTCTTCGAGTCTAAGGCGCCATCGATTCTAAGGCGCATCTTAGTTTCAGGAACACCAGCAGAAAAAAAACAAAAACCATCGATTGCAAGACGCACCTCCTTCCTTCAATTTGTCTGCTCTTTCCCCAGCTTGCCTGCCGCTCCATTTCGCCGATCCAATTTTTACCACGCCATTTTGCCCCCTCTGCTCAGTGGTGCTGCAGATGATGATCCTCACTGAGACACTTTCCCTCAGCTCTAGCGTGAGGATCATCAGCTGCAGCGCCACTGAGCAGAGGGGGCGAAAGTGGCGCGGTAAACTTGGATCCTCATTGGCACATCCACTTGGCAAGCGCCTTCATTCATCAGCTGGGGTGTGGGACAGGCAGACAACTCTCCTCAGTACGCCCCGCACGCCTTTGCTGACAAGTACTAAGGACTGGAGGCTGCAAAGGCTGGCAAGAGCTGGCAGCAGCTGGTGGAAGGTGGAGGGGGGACTGGGGGCACGCACACTCGCGGGGTGGAGAGCCAGGGCGCTTTCCAGGCTGGGTGCAAGTCGGTAGGAGCAGTGGCGGCAGCAGAAGTAGCATCCCTACCCCTTTAGGAAGTGGTTCTTAGTCCTAGGGAGAGTTCATCGCTGAAGCGCCTGCCTCGCATTCCAGCTGACGATCGGAAAGGCATTGCAGGCTTTGATCATCTTTGCAGGAAAGACATGCAGGCCTTAATCTTCAATAGGAGCGCGGAGCAGACACTTCAAGCAGAGGAACTTTCCCCAGCACGCCCTGCCAGCCCTCGCTGACGAGTGTGATCTTCTCTGATTCGTCAGCTGCAGCAGGGGGTATGCTGGGGCTGGGGCGAGCTCTCAAGTTCAGGAAGAGAGCGGATCGGGCTAGCAGCCATGGGAGAGCACCGCTGAACAGAGGGGTCAAAATGGCGAGGTAAAATGCAGAGAAAAAACCCACAAAAAAGGAGGCCATCGATTCTAAGACGCACCCCATTTTTAGAGATGCTTATCTGGGAAAAAGGTGTGTCTTAGAATAGAAGAAATACAGTATTCCATGGATATGGCATTCCACTTTAAGAAACAGATCTTCCTCGTATTCATTTTAAATTTCTGTGTGCCTACAAAAAAATGTTGCCTTTTACATGTGGGGTCAGTAACTGGAAGATTCTGAGAGCTGCTTGAACTACCAACCCAGAAACTAAAGTGATATGGATAAAGTAGCACCTGTGCTAACAGAACTGCTGGCAGCTAAGACACTGACCCACCAGCCCAACTCCTCAAAGTAGCCTTCCAGGAAAGACATTCCATGACTTATAGATCTGCTGCTGCATTTGATACTCTCAGGCCTCTGAATCTTCACTTCTTTCTACCACATTATGGTAATTTCATGGTTGTTGATGAACATTGCATTTGCCTTTCAGGTCTCAGAAATTAATCAGTGGCTTAGTTGCATACTGCAATCATAAATGTGGAATTTTCCACTGCAGATTTCATATCCTCCAGAGCATATGGTAAGACAGGTGTCAGTGTCATAACTTTATTAGATAGAGTATTACTGTGCATGTAAACTGAATTATACCTATGTGTGCTCCTTGAAAAAAGGATAAAGAACATACCTAATCAAAAGATACAAGATACTCTTACAACCCTGTTTGCTTTTACAACAATATCTTAACACACTGCCATATACGATAAGCCAATATGTTACAGACACCATGTTTGCATGTTGGCCTGCTGCCAAAAACCTATCAATCACAGGCACAAGTTTTCAGGAAAGCAAATGTCAGCTTCTGTGAATAGCATGTGCTTTGATTTTTATTTTATTTTTTTAAACACCATGCATCATTTTCAAGATCTTTTCCCCCCTCAGGGCCAAACTAGACATAATATACAGTTGTGTGTTTCTTTCTTGCAACATTTTTTTAATCAATCAATCAATCAAAAGCAATCTCAGGAAGTTACAAGTTGCAGAAGTGCAGCTGCAAGGAGAGAGGAGGAGAAAGGAGCTGTGTAACCCTTTCCTTTCTGGCAGGTTTCTGCCTAAAATGTCACACACTCCAAGCAGCTTTTCCACCTATGGTGGAAGGATATTAATATCTTCCCTCGTAGTAGGGGGAAAAGCAATTTGAGAAGAGATACTTTGAGCAGAAAACTGCTAAAGGTGAAGTGCTCTTCCTCTCATCATTCCTCCATTCATTCAGATTTGCAGCCTTCCAAACAGAAAATTTAAAATGATCTGATATGTTGCCAAAACCCTTCATCTCTCATTTATGTATGAGGCAGGCATGTGTAGGGATTGTCTGTCTGTCTGTCTCCCCCCCCCCATATATTTATTTATTTATTTATTTATTTATTTATAGAATTTATACCCCGCCTTTCTCCCACAAGGGCAACCAAGGCGGCTTACAATAAAAACATTAAAATACATATATACATTTAAAATCAAGAATTAAAACAATTAAAACAAACAGCCCCAGTGTGTCATCCACATTTACATTTGTTAAAAGCCATTTGTTAAAAAGCCAGCCCGCCATGTCAGACATCAAATGCTGATCTAAATAAAAATGTCTTAAGGCCCCGCCGAAAGGTCTCTAAGGAAGGTATCGTATAATGTTGCATTTGTGAAATAGTGTATGTCTGAGGGAGACATATGAACATATTTATTTAATTTATTTTAAAAAATTATACCCTGCCTTATCCTATGCCAAGGCAAATGCCCAAGGCGGCTAACAACAAAGATTAAAATACATAATTTAAAAAACAATACATAAAATAAATAAAAAAACAATAACATCCACTAAGGGGGGCGACAATATGGAGCAGAAAAGCAGCAAGGCAGAACATCTTGAGACACAGGAGTCAGACGACAACCCATCACCCAAACGCCAGACCAGGGGTGCTCAACCTGGGGGTACGCAAACCAACAGGCAGGGGTAAGCGGCTTGCTTTTAGTTTAAATTTAAACTCCCGACTCACAGCTGATAAGGCACAGACTCGCATATATATATATATATATATATATATATATAAAACCTCTGCCAAATCTATATATAAACCCCTTTCTAGCATTTGCATCCAAGTTAGGGTAAGTAAGTTCTCTGACTAAATAGTCCCTAATTTCTTACTAAAAAGAGAAACTTCATTGACAGTGAACAGAAGAGATTCTTGTGCAACAAAACCACCCCTTCTCTCATCCCCAGACTGTATTCCCAAAAGACTTTAAGTGCTTTCCTACTGGCTAGTTCAATTTATATGCTGGGTTTTAGAATACATTGTTTCTTCCATTTAAAGAAGGCAGGTCATATGGCAGATTGAGCTGGTTCTCTGGAAGCTAAGAAGGAATTGCCTTGTTTTCGGATGGGAAACCTGTGATGATATTTTCTTTAAAAATAAAAAGGGGTGGCAAAAATTGAAAAAAAGGGGTGGCTAACAGTGTAAGATGAGTAATTTTAATGATTAAATTTTAATAATTTAATTAATTAATTAATGCTAATTAATTAATTGGCACAGGGGGTGCTTCAAAAAATGTGACTGCACAAGAGGGTACACTCGGTGAAAAGGTTTGAGAACCCTTGCGCTAGACAAAACAAAAACGTTTTGAGCCCTTGCCGAAAAGTCATAAAGGAGGGAGTAGTTCTCAAGTCCCCTGGCAAGGAATTCCACAATTGTGGCGCCACAACAGAGAAGGCTCGTCCACGTGTTGCCATTCCCCTAACATGAGATAGAGGTGGCACTCGCAAGAGAGCCCCCTCAGATGACCTAAGAGAGCGGGCCGGAATGTATGGGAGAAGGCGGTCCCTCAGATATCCTGGACCCGAACCGTGAAGGGCTTTAAAGGTCATTACCAGCATCTTGAATTGGGCCCGGAAACGAATGGGCAGCCAGTGCAGCCACTGAAGCAGCTGCTCAACAGAGTCAAACTGCCTAGCTTCAGTGACCACCCAGGCCGCCGCATTCTGTACTAATTGCAGCTTCCGAACCGTCTTCAAGGGCAGCCCCACGTAGAGCGCGTTACAGTAATCCAGTCTTGAAGTCACTAAAGCATGGACCACCGTGGTCAGGTCTGATCGACTCAAGTACGGCCGCAGCTGGCGCACCAGCTGAAGCTGGGCAAACACACCCCTGGCCACAGCTGCCACCTGGCTTTCCAAAGAGAGCTGTGAATCCAGAAGTACTCCCAAGCTGCGCACCTGTTCCTGCAGGGGGAGTGCAACCCCATTCAGAGTGGTCAGATGACTCAGCACTTGCATTGACGCTTTCCTGACCAGTAGGACCTCTGTCTTTTCTGGATTCAATCTCAGCCTGTTAGCCCTCATCCAGACCCAAACCACCTCCAGACAGCACTCCAGGACTTCCACAGCCTCCCTGGAATGAGATGGCAAGGAGAGATAGAGCTGGTTGTCATCGGCATATTGGTGACCCCCGACTCCAAATCCCCGGATGATCTCCCCCAACAGTTTCATGTAGATGTTAAAAAGCATGGGAGACAGAATAGAACCCTGTGGCACCCCACACTGTAAAGGGCAGGGTGCTGAACAGGTTCTCCCAGCATCACCATCTGGAAACTGTCAGCCAAGTAGGAACAGAACCACTGTAATGCAGTGCCCCCAAGTCCCAACTTGGCCAGCCGACCCAGAAGGATACTATGGTCAATAGTATCAAAAGCCGCTGAGAGGTCCAAAAGAACCAACAGGGATGCACTCTCCCTGTCCAGTCCTCAGCGAAGATCATCCAGCAGGATGACCAAGGCTGTCTCCATCCCAAAGCTGAGCCTGAAGCCAGACTGAAAAGGGTCCAGATACTCCGTTTCATCTAGTATCCCCTGGAGCTGAGACACCACCACCCGCTCAATCACCTTGCCCAAGAAAGGAAGATTGGAAACTGGCCAATAGTTATTTAAATTGGAGGAATCCAGCGATGTTTTTTTCAGGAGGGAGCACACAATTGCAGTCTTCAAGATGCTAGGCATCACTCTCTCCCGCAAGGATGAATTCACAATGGGTTCCACCCAATCGGTCAGACCAACCTGTGCAGATCATATTAGCCAGGCTGGGCAAGGGTCAAACGGGCAGGAAGACGGTCTCAATAAGCATGCTTGAACATATGTTCAAGCTTGCTTATTACACTTAGAGTTGGCTATAATAAAGTGTGATCACTGTAACAAAGAAACCATTTTATAATAAAATAGACTCACCTTGTGTCATAAATTGCATACAGTTTTTTGTTCTCTTCAACAGCATTCCTAAAAATAAGAAAGATAAATTATATCTTTAGTCCATGTTTTCCACATATATTAGAATATTTTTATTTGATTATGCCTCAAAGTCATCTTTTAGTATAAACTTTGGGGCAATTATGAACAATACCTTCCATTCGCAGAAGGGCTGCTTTATACCTCACATTAGAATGGTGCATGAGTGCGTTAGGTAAAACTAATGGCACAGTTCTATGACTGCCTAGCGCCAGTGCAGCAACCACTGCACCAGCCTAGGCTGTCATAAAAGTGCCAAAATGCACTCTGCGGCACTGTGAGATGAGGGAGAGCCGGCAGGAAGGCCTGTGCTGTCCTACAGATCCAGAAGGAGTGCCCGACAGAGCAGGTAAGCTCACACCAGGCAGTGGAGGAGCGGAACAGGGTGGGAGGGGGTTTAACGGTGTGAGGGGAGCAGAGAGGGGGTGAATCAGGCCTGATAGGCGGAGGGATTGGCGGCGCTAGTGCATGCCGTATCCTATTCACCTTCCCGGGGCTTTTCTGCTTGCATAAGACTGCTTAGACTTGCGCCAACTATTTAGCTGGCACAGATCCAATTAGCCCCATTGCACAGGCTGGGGCTTTACCTGGGGTAAGGGGACAAATACAGCATGGGCCGCCCATGAATACAGTATGGACCGCCCAGCCCCGCTGCAATGGCACTGGTTAGGAATGGGCTGCCAGTCCAGGGATGGCCTTTTGTTTGCACAATGACTTGTGAAAGCTCTTGCATAAGCAGAATCATGAAAACTGCTACAAAACCTACCACAGCACAGAGCAATAGAAATGTGGAATTGGGCACAGTGCAACAGAGATGAAGGGGACAGATTAGAAAAGGAGTTTTTAATAGACAGCTGCATCAAAAGTGAACCAGGAAAGCAGAACTAGAAATCTTAACAAAGGCTATCACTGTTATTTTCACACAAGATTCAATGAGAGGAAAAATATAAGGTTTAAGCTTTTATGTTTCATGTTTTCCCCTTGCTAAGAAAGTTGACTTTCCTTGAAGTCAATCCCATTCTGTTCCGCACCCTGGGAAAATACAGTACTTATGTTTCTGTTTCGTTTTATTCTTTGTTTCTAAAGAAAAAGCAGAACAGTTATGAAGTCAAGAATTTATAAACACAGAAGCAGGAGTATCATGATTCCTATTAAGAATTCTTCACATCCATAGCACATTCGTTAATAACAGACATGCACTTATTATGAGCCAATATTATTAAGCAGAAAATAACTGTGGGCAGCCAGGCAGTTGCTGCTGATGGTAAATCAAATGGAGAACATATGGTTTTGCGGTTGCTACCATCAGTGGTGCTGTGCTGTTGAGAAGGCTAATGTTTTATGTTTGTGCCTATGACTCAAGATACAGATTCAATATACTACAGAGTAAAATGACACACTATGTACATGCCACAAGGGAAACCCCTACTGTGTTTATACTGTACTGTTTTTCACCTGTACTGAGCATCCAGGAGGATGGGAACAGTATCAAAATAAGCTTTTAGGCTGCCATCCAAGAAATACATGATGTACTTTGGCCATATTAGGTCTGATGTTCAGATGAACCAATAATGCCAATGCAGCTCTTTCAACTGCGTATGATTTTGGAAAAGTCTATAATAGCAGGACTGAATTAAATAAAATGTGTGACCTTATGCTAGTTCAGTTCCATCAAGCTGCCTGCTATTGTGGAGGCATAAATGTCCATCTTCTTCTCTTGATAATCTGATTTTCCAATCTCATTGGAGAAGGACAGAGATGACTTCTTCTCTGAACTGTCCTAGTCGCCTGGGGACCTGAACTCCAAGAAAAAGGATTTATATAAGGATCTGTCTCTGAGTCTGTTTCCCAAGGTGCTCCTCTACCATCTGGCATCTACCGTAATTTGCCAACCAGATTTCTAGTTTTTCTGATAGCAGGTCTAGGTTGTCTTTATGACCTAATCGGGGGGTGGGGGTGGGGTGGGGCGCTACTCTGTCTTCCACTTGTGCCATTCAGCTGTGTTCTTGTATTTATTTATGTAGAATATTTAGATACTGCTTTTAAACAAAAAGTTCTCAAAGCAGTCATATGCCTTGTAGCATAGCATACCAAATGATATCATTTTGGAGGGCCGCCACTACTGTTCCCTGGGACTTTAACCATGAGTTACACCTTCGCTTCAACCCTCCCTTGACTATCCAGCCACAGTACTCCACTACTTACTGAGGCAGGCTGACGCATTCCACACCTATGGCAAGTACTTTAATTGAACTGTGTTGTTGGTGTTTTCATCTTTGGACAAAAGTTCCCTGATGAGAAACTGAAATCAGCTCAGAAACAACACCAGGCTTCCTAACGTTATTTTGCTAACATTATTTTGGCAAAGAAATATGTTAAAGAAATGTCATAGGTGCAAGTGCATCCCTCTCCTTAAACTAGTACCAACAGTTCCAGAATGCCCCTTTATGTTAGTGAGGAAGGGTTATTATTTGGATCGTCATGAAAGGGTTAATCCCTCATCTTTTCTTATTTGGCTTTCCTTTCACTTTTTAGAGATTAATCACATGCCTGCACAGCTGGCTGTGTGTTAATTTGAAGTTCATTTGTTAAACGAGGAGAAAGGAAAACATTGTATTTCTGGGTAGTTTCAGGAAATGCATCACTGCCCTCTAATCAAAAGGAAGCACAATCATGTGTTCTCTGAATTTGCATCAAAAGAATGCAGTAAGGAACAGTGCATATCTGGCTATACTATAGATTCCAAGGAGAATTGGCTAGTGTAGAGTATCATAGGAGAAGATGGTATGAAGGTGAGAAAATTAATGCAAGAGAACACCTGTTGTATTTTTATGTGACGCAATACTTATGAAATAGGCTGATATATAAAAAGGCTTTGTTTGCTAAAATGTTTAATATAACAGTATCTACAATGGGCACTGTACTTAGAACTACAGATAAAGCAATCTATCCCTACTGAATCAAATTGTTCTTTCAATCTAATCTCTTTCATATTTGCTTGGTAAGAAGTGCAGTTTGAATATTGCCTCTGGTTACTTACAATAGCTAATAAAAGATAAATATGACTATTATTGAAACTCAACATTAATAAAACTAAGATCATGGCATCTGGGTCCATCAATTCCTGGCAAATAGAAGGGGCCGAAATGGAAGCAGTAACAGATTTTACTTTTCTGGGCTCCAAGATCACTGCAGACAGAGACAGCAGCCATGAAATTAAAAGACGCTTACTCCTTGGAAGGAAAGCTATGGCAAACTTAGACAGCATAATAAAATGCAGAGATATCACCATGCCAACAAAAGTTCGCATAGTCAGGGCGATGGTGTTCCCAGTAGCAATGTATGGTTGCGAGAGTTGGACCATAAGGAAGGCTGAGCGCCGAAGAATAGATGCTTTTGAACTGTGGTGCTGGAGAAGACTCCTGAGAGTCCCTTGGACAGCTAGGAGATCAAATCAGTCAATCCTAAATGAAATCAACCCTGACTGTTCCCTGGAAGGACAGATACTAAGGCTGAAACTCAAATATTTTGGCCACCTAATGCGAAGAGAGGACTCTCTGGAGAAGACTCTGATGCTGGGAAAAATTGAAGGCAAAAGGAGAAGGGGAAGGCAAAGGATGAGATGGTTGAAGGTTGAAGGCAAAGGATGAGATGACCGATGCAACGAACATGAAAATGAGCGAACTCAGGAAGATAGTGGAGGACAGGAAGGCCTGGCGGGATATGGTTCATGGGATCACGAAGGGTCGGACACGACTTAACGACTGAACAACAACAACAATGACTATTATTATTCAAGAGGGTGCTTCCTACAGTTTATTTTTCTTAACGTGTGTAGCAAAACAGACAGAAGATGTATCAGTGAGTAAAAAAAAGCAGCCATGCCTAAACCTCAAATCTATGTTTCACCATCCTCCTGCTTATGGGAGGTTTGCTAAATACAGGCCTGATCTTACAGACTGACCTCTTCATTAGGTTTACCATCCGTCCTGGAAAACAACAGATTGCTTAAAATTATCTGATGGATGGCCCAATCCTATCCAGCACTAGAGCAGCAGGGCCGCAGAGCCTATTCTGTATCCAGCACTGGCTAGGAGCAGGTTGGAGGTCTCCTTGGGGTAAGAGGACATTTGTCCCCTTACCCCAGGTAAAACCCCAGCCGCCACAATGGGGCTACTCAGATCTGTGCCAGTTCAATCACTGGCACAGAACCGAGCAGCCCTGTGCAAGTGACAGTGCATGCCTTCCCACCAGCACACCTTGCTTGCAGGGTGTCATCAAGTGCTTTACAGCATGTTTGCAACATCCTACACCAGTGCAGCGGCTGTTGTGCCAGAGTTAGCAAAGAATAGGATTGTGCCGGTAATTGGGTCCAGGATCGCCTTGTTAAGAATCTGTGAAACGTTTTGTTACTGTTTTGTTTAACTTCAGGAATTCTGATGCTCATGGTTATTTTTCCTATGAATAGGGTAGCTATCTTTTCCCTGAAACAGGGATATCTTGTTGAAAAGCACCTCAAAGAGAACAATGCTCAATACCTCCCTTGATCATTTTTTCAAGTCCCATACAAAATCTATGGCCCAATCCTAACCCCCTCCCCTGCTGGCATAACTAGTGTTGTGCTGGTGGAGGCTGCTTTACAGCTGTCATAAAGCAGCTTCTGCCGAGTGCAGCAGACCATGCCGGTGGGCTCACAGACACCTGCTGGAGCAGGTAAGCCTGTACAGGGGGGTGGAGGGAACAGGGAGGCAGTGGGCAGAATGGGGGAGATGTTGGGTGGAACATGGTGGTGACAGGGCAGGGAGGAGGGTGGATTAGGCCTGGAAGGAGGGGAGCAGGATCAGCAGTGGTGGTGCACACCAAATTCTGAGCCCCTTCCTGGGCCTGACCCACCTGCATGGTGCAACATGGACTTGTGCCAGCGATTGAGCTGGTGCAGGTCCAAGTTGCCCCATAGCGGCTACCGGGGCTTACCCCAAATGTCCCCTCACCCCAAGGAGACCGCCAACAGCTGAAAATTCCAAGTGGGATGCAGCGGAAGCACACCAGCGCCACTGCATCACGACATGGGGATTGAGGTAGGATTGGGCTGTTACTCTAGTTAATCCACCCTGGTACTTCCATCACTAGGTAAATAAATTAAGTTGAAACAGTGCCTCTTCCATTTACTCCATATTACCACACACTATCCTCAAGGTATGGCCAAACTAGGGTATGGCCACAATCCAAAATAGACTTAAATGCATTTTAGCCCATTGAAATCAATCTCTCACCTCACTTATGTTCAGAACAGAAGGTACTTGACACTTGCACCAAAGTATCATCAGTGTATACTCAGTTCTGTTAGAGTCTAACAGGATCAACACAGCCTAAATGATTACCGTCTTTCATGCAAACACTTCAATTCTTCTAGAACTGATAGAAGCTGATGAGTTGAAAAGCCTAGAGTTCTATAGGAGACTCATCCCCTGCAATAACCAAAGCAAAATATGCAAGCTGTGTGTAAGACTTTCAAGATATTAAAATTTACTGGCACTGACTGAATTATCACTGGAAATTGCTGAAATCACAGTAACGAGCACATAGGCAACAGAGGTTTTGTTTTAAATACAAATTCACAGATCTCTGTCTCTCTTTCTCATGCATAAAGTATATGTGTCTATCAGGTTTTCTCAAATGTTTATGCATGAGGAGCTTATAGTTTTGGTGGTTCTATCTATAGAACATTTTTATCTTTAACAAGATATATTCAAATTTGATGCCAAGTAAGCATTCAGTATGCTTATAAATAAATCTAATACCTAAATTACATGTGATTATGATATTATAATGTTCATGGATGTTTATTGCACCATCTGATGTGCTTTTCCTCCCACATTTTCTGGCCCCATAAATACTGCAATAAACAAAGTCTGACACACTATCACAAAACCATCGGACTGACATAATTTGGAGCAACTTTGCAAAATTTAAAAAGTTCACTGAACAGGGGCAGTCCAACCTCTCACCACTGGCATGAAATGGCAAAGGATTAAGATCAGAACTGCCAAACATTTTTATTTGGAAAAATGTTGATTCACACAATGAGAAACACACAGGTAAACCTAGACCACCATATATTGTATGTGCTTTTTGTTTTGTTACATGCAAGTGCATTATGATGTGGCAATAGCTATGCCAAAGCTCAGACCTATCCTCAGATGGCCTGTAGCATATGCCAGCACTGGTGGTGCAGGCTCCACTACATGCTATGGGCTGCTTGGGGACCATGACATCCAGAGCCAGGATGGTGTAGTGGTTTGGGAGTCGGACTTAGACCTGGAAGATCCAGGTTCAAATCCCTGCTCAGCCACGAAGCTTCCTGGGTGACCTTGGGCCAGTCACTATCTCTCAGCCTCACCTACCTCACAGGGTTGTTGTGAGGACAAAAGGAGGGGAGGAACTATGTACACCACTCTGAGCTCCTTGGAGGAAGGGTGGTATAAAAATGTGAAAAATAAATAAATAAATAAAAATGACATGATAAAGTTGTTTATTTACCTATTCCACCACACCATGGTCCTCAATGGACCATGGCACACTTGTAGTCACCTGCTGTTTGTGCTGGCAGTCCCATGTGTTGGCGGCGCTAGCGGCCTGTGTCTTGCGCTGACAAAATGCAAGTTCCATCAGCGTAAGGCCCAGATAGGATTGGGCCCTTAAACTGAAAGGAAGACTCATTCCAGCTTGATAGTTACATACGTCTTTTCAACTTCGAATTTTTCCTTGACTCCACTGATCTCTGCCATTCCTATATGCAAGATAATAAATCCCTCAGATAGATAGAATGTCTCTACAGTATTTATATTTGGACAATGTCCAAATCAAGAACAACCCAATTTTGTTTGAGGAGACCCTATTCTTTTGATTTTGTTATATTGTTGAGCTTCGCATGCCCTGCTGGTTTGGGAACTATCTGGACAACTCCCAAATAGACACAGGCTTTCATGGCCCATCCCCTCAAAACCAGAAATTCCCAGGCTTTCTGCCATGTTAAAATACAAATTAAAAAAGTTGAAAAGATGTTATAGGTTCGACGTTTCATCTGCACCTATGGCAGACCTTTTCATGGAGAAGAAAACCTCCCCCAACAAGAGGGAAGATCCTACCAAAGTACTTAGGTACTCTGAAAGACTAGTATCTAAGCCCTTAACCTAACTGTTCATAATGATGAAACTTCTCAAGGCAGCTTTTTCATTTCCAGTCCACATACTTAAGGCTTTTCTCAATATCGGATGCTGCAATTGCCCTGGTGGCAGTGACACTGGAAATTGGTTTGTAAGTATGGTGCTAGCTGGCTGGCATATAATGAGTATCTCCCTCTGATGCTTCCACCCTCATCCTCATCCTTTGCCAACTGTTCTTTTTCAGCTGCTGCCCTCTGAGAGACCATATTTTACTCTCCCTGGGAAATTTTGTTAGGGGACAGCAGGCATTAGCAGAAGCCCAGCTGCATCCAAAGCAGCTGGCACAGTCGAAAGGTTCAGACCAGCCATCTGGTTCCTTGGGTTCAACCTGACAGAGGAGAAGTTCATCTACCATATTCACCTAAAGCATGTTTGGTGTATTTGGGTGTACTTTCAAGCATTCATTGCCATACTGGCATGAATTTAGAAAAGCTCTCAGATGTGCTTGAGGGGAAAAAATGGTTTGTTCCAGAGCTTTCCAAACATCTCAGAATAGTATATTCATTAAAATGCACATTCTGCAGCAGAGTCATATTCCTATGCCTTTCATTGGTAGGACACACACTTTATTGCTTCTGAAGACCAGCTTTATAAAATGGATAATCCTAGCCAAAATGTTCACAGAGTTGGCTTCTTAGATAAAATATGTATTTATATGCACAACTTCCAGCTTTTAACTACTACCCACTCCACTTCTAAACTTAATCCAACTTTCTAACACAACACAGCCAGCCTCCTTCCAACCAGTGCTCCACTTCATCTCCAGACTCAGGCAATCTAAGAACATAAGAACACAAGAAGAACCCTGCTGGATCAGGCCAAAAGCCCATCTAGTCCAGCTTCCTGTATCTCACAGTGGCCCCACCAGATGTCTCAGGGAGCACACGAGACAAGAAGATACCTGTATCCTGTTGCCACTCCCTTGCAACAGGCATACAAGGAAAACCTACTCCTAAAACCAGGAGGTTGCTTATGGCTTGTAACCTGTGATGGATTTTTCCTCTGTGAATCCTCCATCTCTACTCAGCTGTCTTCCTCCACCTTCCCCTATCTGTCATTGTCATATATAATAAGTTACTCATATGAAGTTAGGTTTGTATTCTTTTTTCTCACTTATTTGCTCCCTAAAGTGATCATCCCTGGGTAAACAAAGCTGCACCTACATCAACCCCAAATACACAACCATTCATGCTGTAGCAGAGATTGATAGCAGCAGGTGAATGAAAGCTTTAAATCTGGGCAGGTCTTCTGCATCTCTATGTTCAGAATGCATCAACCAGTTTAGACTGTACCATTTGACTCTGCACAGCTGCCTTTAGGTTGATGTGTAGAGTGTCCCAGGATGGAAAAGACATCATGTGTACCTTTCCCCAGGATATTTCCCCCACTGTTTGTTTAGCACTCAGACGCTGAACTGAGAGCCTGAGTACCCACCCTGTGGATGTGTGCAATTCATTTGCTGTGTGATGATTACGATGTCTGGCCATGAACTTAACACGCAAAATCGCAATGATCATACCTCTTCTTCACAGTGAAGTACTGTGTAATTGTTTGGAATTTGTTTCCTTTGGGACCTCAAAAAGCTGCAGATCAGAGTTGCAGGGTGTGGGCATTTGTATAAGTTCTGATCTAGAGATCCTCCAGCTCAGCACTGTGTCAATAAAACAGCATTATTTATCTCCTCATTCTCTCTACTTAACATAAAGGGTTAGAGCTGGGAGAAATTGTAGAGTGAAGCTAAGTGCTTCTGGCACTGTGTGGATAAGTAAGGAAACACTTTGTTGGAGGAGTGACTCAGAAGAACTAACACCATTTATATTTTACAGGACTTTTTAATATAAAACATGTACTGTATATGAATCAATTATTGAATGAGGAACATTTAAATATGTGCCCAAATATAATGGAGCATCTTTGGCTCCATGGGCATACTGGAAATTTTCCACTTTATTAAAAAAAAAAAGATGAAGAACTTGGACAGCCTTTTTTTTTTTGTCTGAATGATAATTTAAAAAATACTGATAACCTCTTTCACTCTTGCCCAAGTAAGATGATGTTCCAGCAACCTGCTTCTTTAGGAGAAGACTTATGGTACTTCTGTGGAAGTCTGTTGATTTAGCTTATTTACACATGCTTACAAGAATTACAGGAAAACAGCCAACAAACACAGTGCTGGTCATAAGGCTGACTTGCCTTTGCTTCTGAAGACCAGAAGTTGCTTCTGTGAAGACTCTTAAGTTTAGCAAGCTCTGAACAACAATGCATACCATTTGTTTCTGCCGGTGTCTTACCTACCAGCATTTGAGAACCAACCTACAAATTCAGAATAATCCCATGGTACTGCTCTGTTAGGATTGTAGTTCTTCAGACTTCTAGTGGGAGATCCTAAATATACTAGTTTTCTAATACAGGGAACTTTAACGTAATGTGTTTAATTTAAACATGCACCCACTCAACTCCCAAGTGATAGTGTCCCATTTCAGGCTGTACTGCATGGCTATTCTAAATGTGTAAATTGGTTCTAACACAGTTCTGAAAGCTCTTATTCAGAGATACAGAGGGGAATTAGATTAAAATAAGTGTGCAGGCACAAGTGTCATATCTATGATAACAACTACATGGCACCTTGAGAGCCCCTGATCTGCCCACTAACTCGGGGGCCCAAAACTTCCCAGACCAGCCTACTTTATCAGATACAAGGAAGAGATTAAGGTTTGTTCACACACACACACACACACACACACACACACACACACACAGACACACACACACACGATATAGATGGAAATGGTAACTATTCATCATTGCATCTCAGAATCAGCCATTAGTCAGCTCTGTAACTTTTTCCTTCTTTAAAATAGTACAATAATAAAACAGACATTAATTTAAATGTTTCGAAAAATTATTTGGGAACACCAAATAGCAGTGGGTCTATAGTACTCTTGATGAAAAGTACTCCTGAGTAGTTTTCCAGTGTCATACGTACCTCTCTTACTGTACAAACAGCTTTGTACAGAAAATAGACATCTTAATGCACTACCGGAATAGAACACTATCCATTACGAGAATCTGTATTTATATGAACCTGATCCATATCCAGTTTAGCCTGGACAACCCTTAGAAACTCTGTTACTAATGTGTTCACTAGCATCCTTTTGGATGTGAGCCCTTCTTTCATAAATAGCTTGCTTCCAATCCACTGTAATTAATCCTGCATACAAAGAATAAACAAGAGATGACAGTGTACATATTTTGCTGTGAAAGATACTGGGGTCTTTTCAAGTTCTTCCTTTGAAAGTTTGGCTTTTGCTGCACAAAACCTTTCATGTTTTAACTTTCAAAGCTTGTTTTTTATATGATTGTTTTATTGAATTGTTGATCTTTTAGAAAAGCTGCCTAATAAGTTAGGCTGCCTAAGTTAATAGCTAAAGGTGCAATCCTGTGTAACTATGCGTGTAACACCGCATCCTGAGCCCACTGCAGGCTGCCCTGGGGCTGCTAGGCTACACCTCGGGAGAAGGGGACATTCGTCCCCTTACCCGGGTGTAAGCAAGCCCAGGACCTATGGGCCTCCTTGGATGTATGCCAGGTCCAGACCTGGAGTGTATTCGGGGAGATGGTGTAATGCCGGCGTGGGCCGGGAAGGGGCCTAGGATATCGTCGCCAATATCCCCGCCCCCTCCCAGCCCGGGCCGGCCAATGGCCCCCCTCCCTCGCCACCCCATCCCGCCCTCTTGCTGACCGGTGCAGGACTTACCTGCGTCAGCCGAAGTCCCGTGGGTTATGCGATGGAGTGAGCAGTGCCGGCCTCCGCAACAGTGCCGCTTACTCCCGAGTCATTACAAACGTGCTTTTGCAGTGCTTTAGGCTGGCGGAGCAAGAGCTCCACCAGTCTAAAGTTAGGGAGGATTGTGCTGTAGGTTAAAGCTGCCTAATTTAATAAAACTTGTAAATAGAGAATATGTACTATTTCAAACTACATATTTCTGTTTCCCTTTATCAGCTTCCAACTGCCTCTCTGCACACAATCTATTTATTAATATATAAATAATTTTATAGCACTTGTAATGCACAACCATTTTTATTGTTACATGGGCAGCCCAATCCTGTCTAAGACTGCCACAGCGTGCAAAAGCATGCTGTGCTGGATTCTATCCAGGATTGGGCCAGTGCCAGTGCAGCTGGAGGCCTTCTCGGGAGGAAGGGACATTTGTCCCTTTCCCTTGGGAAATGCCCCAGATGCCCCTATGGGTCTCCTCGGATGTGTGCCAGTAAAATGGCCAGTGCAAATCTGAGGAGCCTGTGTAGGGCTTGCCAGACCTGGGACAGGGGATAGAATTCGGCAGAGCTTGCCACTGAGGATACCTCCCCCTTCCCGGGACTGGCGGGCCAATCACCCCCTGCTGTTCTGCCCTATTTTAAGTTGGGGATTGACCGAGTTATTGTTATTTTTTGCTTTGTGTTAGGGGAGGGAAATCGTAAAGATATGTTATTATTTGCTTCTCTGTATTTCTCTCTTTTTTCTTTTTTCTATTTTCTATTTTTTCTCTTTTTTATATTATAGGTATCCATATTTTATTCTTTTTGTATTCTTTTTCATTTGTTGTATTTTATTTCAAAAAATTTCTATAAATAAATATTTTTTTAAAAATGAAAATTTGGTCATGTACCATTTTAACTGAGGGCATGTTAGGGCATGGAATTTCTTTTCTTTCTTTTTTAAGGCATACCATATGTTCCTTTTATAGATAACTTTTTGGCATTGCAAAAAGGAGGCTTGATTCCCTTCTTCCTGACGCAAGGCAATTTGGAGGCTGCATTCACTGGCAGAGATGGAGTTGTTACTACCTTTTTTTAGTACCTGAGAACAAACAAGATGTGAATCTGTGTATTACTCCAAGGAGCCCAAAGAAAACAAGTATAAACATGAGGTGGGAGTGAGTGACTCTTGTTTGGGCCCTCTCGATATTGGCCGAAGGGGAAAAATATTGCAATGTGTTCCTGTATAACACTGATGGCAGTAACTATGCAAGATATAGAGTAAAACTACATGTTACAGAGAATGTGTGGGCTGACCTGGGTTTTTTCCTTCGTTTAAAAAAACAGCTCACGTATCTGTGTGAAGGGGGGGGCATGTTGGCAATGAGGCAGACTGACTTTAGCTCTTTGCTTCAGAGTTCTGATTCCAATCACACCCGCATGTTTCGCTACCATAAATAGCATGTGGAGGTGCACAACTGGGAACCGTGGGGATGCAGATCCATTTTTGAAAGCAAAATGGGATCTAGTGGCAACTGAACCCTTTCCCTTTTACTGTTAACCTCCCCACATATCTATGCTTATGGAAGCCAATATGTATTTACTCATAAGAAAAGAATTACAAACCAACCAGCATGCAAATTAATGACAGTCCTAGTTTAGAACAGGAGACTAATGGCTCAATCCCATGGACCTTTTACAACAGCGGAAGTCGCCTTCTGCTGCCATAAAATCCAGTGATGCTGGTGCAAATAGTGTGCTGCTGCTGCTGCTGCTGCTGCTGCTGCTGCTGCTGCTGCTGCTGCTGAGCGATTCAGAACTGGCAACAGAACCGATCAGCAGCTCTGTGCACCTGCCGCTGAGAAGCCTGACTCCCGTCAACCCAGGTAAGTTGATGGAGCGGGTGGTTTGTGGTCATAGAGGGGGAAAGCAGGGGGCAGGAAGTGGGCTGGAGGGTGGATTTCCACAGCAAAAGTGCATGCTGGATCTTACCCCCAATTTCTAACACTACCCCCTTTCTCTCCTCAGACATGCCAGTTATATAGGTGGCATGGGTCCGAGGAGACTCATAGGTGGCCAGAAGGGCTACCTAGAGGAAGTAAAACAGTTTTTTACTTACCTCTGGTCGCTCCCCCCTCCCCATCATTGGATGCAGCCCATGTTCTATCAGCACGACTGCATTACATACAATGGTGGGGATAGGATTGAGCTGAAAGGGTTGTATCCTAAAGGTTAGTCGTGACTAACAGTGTAATCCTTTCCTGCTCCTCCACCGGTGCAGCCAGCGGAGGAGGGCAGTACGGGAGGCTTTGGAGGGGAAAGGGGATTTAAATCCCCTTTGAATCCCCATTTAGAGGGGAATCTGGATCCCCTTTCCCTTCTAGGGCCTCCAGTTCTGGCTGCACTGGTGGAGCAGCAGAATAGGATTGTGCTGTAAGGCTGCAATCCTATACACTTATCTAGAAGTTGAAGTCTCATTGAACTCAATTGGATTGTGTTGCAAGTCCTATTGAAATGAATGGAATTTAAGTTATTAACTTGTCTCACTGATTTAAATGTGCTTAGTCATGATGATGACACAGCTACAATCCAACGCTTATACTTATTGCTTATTTTTTAGCTACAATCCAATGCTTATACTTGCCAAAAGCATTTAGTCCACTTCAGATAGTAATCTGTAGTACTCTGCAAGTAATTTCTCTGTCTGACTAGAGAGCCAACAGGTCTCTGTGTCATAGCATGGATCCCTGAATAGGTGTGCTGGACTGGAGAAGAAAAAACGAGAATTAAGAACGTACCTTTTTATGACTACTCCATACAAATTTGGGACTCCTGTCATCATGAACCCATTTGTACAGTCAATAAACAGGAGTTGCATTTCAAAGATTAGGCAAAAGGTTCAGACTGAATCATGTGACGAGCAGGAGGAAAAGTTTGCCTTCAGGGTTATTTGCACTTGCTTGGGTGTCTCAACAGGGGGTTGAGGGGGGGTCATATTTGAAAACGTTTCTGACAGCAAGTCAAACATATACAAGAAGTTAGACTGAGCAGAAGAGCTGCTGTGTCTCCCAATTCAATAATGCAAACCTTTGCAGTTTACCTTTGTATTTTCATTGCCTATAAAATGGGGACTCTGACTGAAATTTGACAGGTCTGATCCTTTGGAAGGGTAGTAAAATACTAAAGATACTGGCCTCAAAAGACTGGCTGGTTACCACACTGAAAATAACAGAAAATGAAAAATAATGGGGGGGGAGGAATATATGTGAATGGAATCCAATTTAAACAAGTGAATGATAAAGCAAGTTAATTTTTTAAAGAAGAAAATGAAACAGGATGGTGTGTGTGTGTGTGTGTGTGTGTGTGTGTGTGTGTGAGAGAGAGAGAGAGAGAGAGAGAGAGAGAGAGAGAGAGAGAGAGAGAGAGAGAGAGACTTGATGAGAATCATGCAGCTACTGGCTCTGCTGATAATCCAGAGCCCCACATGCTCCTTAATGTTCATCTGGAGCACCTCTCTGTGGAGGATTCCATATAACCTTGAGGACAAGCTCCTCCCTTTCTATAAAATAAATGGGGAGAGCCACTCCTTCTCAACCTCAGTTCCCCAGCTGTGATATGAGGATAATACTACTTATTTACAGGGTTAATGTAAGAATGACATCAGTAGACAAGTGACGTGCTTTGCGTTCTCAGAAAGCGCGATATGAATGCTAAATATTATTAACTAGTAAAATATGTGTTTTCATCAGGAAACTAAGATCTTGGTAGCATTTTTTATTCAAGCTTCCTCATGGCTTTCCACCACCCCTGGATTTCTGCCTCCGTCTGTACAATGGAAATCATGAATCTCACAGCGTTGCTGTGAGGACAAATGAAACTTCTACAACATTATGAAACTGCACATTTTTTAAAAATGCAATAATTAATGTTACTAACAAGCACACACACTTTCTGGTTGCATGAACATTTTTGTTGTACAATAATAGCAGCCAGAATGTCACACTTGTAAAGGAGATGTGTTGCACCTTGTCCCAGGTACTATGCATATAGGTATATATCTTTTTTTTCACAGAGATTATAGTAAAGTCTCTAAGGGAATATATTGATCTATACATTAGTAAAGTGGATATGCCATGAGTTTGGCTGACCCAAGAAGACCTTATGATGTCTGAGGTGGCATGCCAAATGCTGCCCCTCCTTGCCCAATGACATGCTATCCTCTGCTCCCCCCACTCTCCAATGGTCTAGCTCAGCACTCTCCTCCCCTCCACATTTCCTCTTCCTCTCTGTTTCCCTCTTCCTTTTCCAATCCAGGGAGTAGAGGAGGGGCAGTGGAGACAAGTAGGTGGAGAGAGATGGGTGAGCCAGCCCTGGCCATGATCTGATATTAAAATTGGTGGAGGGACAAGGCAGATCTCTGTTCTGGATGAGGTGGGAACCCCTTCTGGTTCAGGAAAATACTGGGTTAAAAAAAATACAACCTTGCATCTTCCCTACTTCCCCACTCCCAAACTCAAAGCAGAAAACAATTAGTTGTGCATGTGTAAATGGAGGATTCTGGGGGACAAGAAATGGAAGCTGAAGGCACATAATGCAAGGAAACATAGCAGATGGTGAAAGGGGGTTGGCTGAAAAGAAAAGCAAAGGCAGCAAGCTTTCCACTCAGCCAACCCAGGAACTGCAACCCATGCAAATCAGGATCTTAATGGCTAAGACTTTGCTGATTAAAGTAAATAGATAAAAGGGAAATTAGAAGACACTGGAAGTGTGTACGTCCACATTTCTAAATATGAGTGGGAAGGGATAAATGCAGCTGATAGCACTGGAACATCGAAGGGGCATGTACACATAGACAAACGATGGCAGAGAATGCTGGGAAAGATTAGGATGTCCGGATAATGACTGTTGGTTTGACAGGCATATATATTTGAAGAACTGTTCTCAACTGCTGAAAACTTTGTGACAGAAAAGACAGAGAAAGAACAAGAGAGACAAATTTCTGAGACTGAGGGGAGAAAAAGATGACTATCTACCACAGTTATATGAGATAGACTGAAGTCAATAGGGGAGAACAAAAAAAGTCATACAAAGAGGTTTAAGAGAGGCAGGATTAAATTGCGAAAAGAATGCAGATGGAAACATCACACATCTAAAGGGGGGGGGAGGAAGAAAATAATCTACTGACAGTCACAAATCCATAGATAAGGTATAGAAAGTAGGGCAGCAGTAATCAGAAAATAAATCGCAGGAACTTCAATAAGGAGAAAAGAAATACATGAATGAGTTTATAATAAAAATGAACTGTTTTTATAATAAAAAAGTCATAAGAATGGGATATACCGTAATTTTTAAAAACATTAGAACATGATACATGGATGGGCTCCAACTTGTATGTTCATTTTATTCACAGAAAGCCCCTCACTATACAATATGGAATCTTCTTGTTCAGTCTCGTTTGTTTCCATATCATGGTTCAAGCATTTTTCCTTTCCTTTTTTAATTTTTTATTAACTCAATTCATTTTTCTACTAGTTTCTGAGGGATTTGTATCTACTCCAACTGCTCCTATTTATGTGGTGCAGGCCCTTTTTATTACCTGTCCCTGATCAATCACTGGGTCCCACTGAAATCACTTAGTCATGATTAATCAGGACTAACTAAACTAAACTCCTCCATAAACGTTTAGGACACCTGATGCTCCGCAGGCACCGGGTGTCCTAAACGTACCATAAAGTGTGTTTTTGACACCTGGGGAGTAAGGGCCACTGGCGCAGAGGCTGGCAGCCCTTACTCCACCTCCCACCAACCCTGCAGCTGCTGGTGCAGGTAAGGGATGCACTGGTCAGTGCAGGGGTGGAGGGAGGTTGGGCTGGGCGGCAAGGGAGGGCGGCCATTGGGTGAGCCGGGCCGGGAGGGGGCGGGGATATCGGTGACGAGCTGCCAGGCCGGGAGGGGGCAGGGATATCGGCGAGGCCCTTACCCTGCCGCCCTGGATGTAAGTTGGCTCGAGAGCCGACGTACATTCAAGGAGGTCCATTGGGGTCAGGCAGCCCTACATTGAGGGAAGGGGACAAATTTCCCCAGGCCACACCAGAGTAGCCCGGGAAGGGTGCAGGATACTGCAGCCGGCCCAATGGGCCAGGCGCGTATCCTTACGCAGGGTTGGGCTGCCTATTTGGAATAGCTGAGAGGGGGGAGGCTGCGGAGGTGGCCCTCCGGAACTTAAGTCTCAGGCCCTCCAAACCTGGAGTCTCAGGCTGAACCTGAAATCTGGCAACACTACACTTGTCCCATACTGAGTGACACAGGCTGCTGCTGGAGTGAAGGGACTGAGTAGCAATTGGGTTAGGGCTCCAGGCAGGCTGATGATGTCAAGCCTTTGCTCTCTCTGCATCACTTCCTCCTGAGTAGAGTGGCTAGCTACTGCTGGAGTCTAAGAAGGGAGTGGTCAGATGGTGGATGGGCCGCCAAGCAGGTTAATGAAAGGGATCTCATTCTCTCTACATCTTTCTCTGCTGTGAAGGGGACTTCTCCACTGTTCCTGATATTTTCAGCAATTTAGTTTGCTTAAGTCACGTTGACAGTTGTACTGATCTGTTAATGTACTGGCAAAATGAAAATGCGGTTTTTGAAGCAAGCATTAATGTTAAAGCTAATTTGTTCCAAAAAGAAGCTATGGGGAGGGGAGGAATCATATTTGTGCACACTGCACACAGAAAAGGCTACTGTGTGACGGGCGCATATAGGTCAGCAACCCTGGGTATATAATCTGAGTTCTCATCAGAGTGCAAAATGAGGCCAGGAAACGATAGAATCAGCAACACAAACAAAAATAGCAGAATTTTGTCTTTTCTTGATTTGAGACAGATAAAATATGACACATACACATGCTCAGAAGTGTCATTCTGGGCAAGCGGAGGATTTATGACAAGGTTGAAATTACAGAGCTACATTGTGCAAAAAGATCAACAGCCTTTAAGGTCTCTTTTTTTTTCATTGTCCTCTGTCTGGTTTCTGCTGCTCATGCTCAAGACATATGTTTTCTTAATGGTTAAGTCTGCCTTCAGGGCCATCCCATCCATGATGTGAATGATGTGGCTTACGTTGAGTGGTGGGTGGTAGGGTGAGTGGTTGATTTGGGTTTCCCCTTCACCACCACCCCCAGTCTGCTGCCACCTCCCTGTAGCTCACAACAGATTGAACGGCAATGATCCACTTCCTTACCCCCTCACCTTGCTCCTTCTTTACACGATCCCTTTATGTTTAAAGGGGCAAAGTGAGGGGGTTGTTGCCCCATGATGACCTTTTAAAATGGAAACTGTTGCCAAGAGACTTTCAAAATATGTTTGATGCCAAAGAGACCTTTTGAAATGGGTTGTGAGCTAGAATGGAACATGTGCATGAACCAGGACAGTATCAGGAACGCGATGGCCACACCGCATTCTTGTGCCCAAGCCTGTGTGGAGCCATGCTGTAAAAGGATTCCCAAGCCATGAGTTATGCCAAGGGAAAAGCCTGATTAGCTTTCACCATTTCAGAACCAAAATGCTCACAAGCACGTAGGCACATTCCATTATCTTCTCTTCCACCGACATTGTATCAAAAACCAATCTGGCAGTGAAGAGACGATCTACAAAGATAAGCAGATGCCAACGCCTGGCCCTGGCAAATCCACATCTCCTGCAACAATGGAAGTCAACAGCCCTCCTCCCCTTCCCCCAGTGTTTCATATCTTGCCGGCGGTTTGGGCGGTGGACCCCAAGCGGCGGGTCGCGGCGGGTGTACCTGCTGGTGGATCTGTTGCTCCCTCTGCCGCTGGCCCGTCTTTGTGCAGCCGTTGTCGGCTGCAGGTTTGGACCTCCCACCCTCCCAGGCGCTGTTTGGCTCCGTGCTGTGTTTCCGTGCTGTGGTGGCGTGTGAAGATGATGTCATGCCCCCCGCGGGCAGGGTGTGTGGCATCCTGTGGGGGGGGGGTTGTAGCGGCCCCCACACTGGGGGTGTAAGGCTGCTACTGTCACTGCCCATAGAAAGGGAGAAGTGAGTCACCTGACACACACACCTCAGCCCCTCCTGTCAGGTTCCTGAGTGCCCCCAATCAGGACCATCAGGGAGTTGTCGAGAACCATTAAGTTGCCTCTAGGCTTATTAGCCTGGGTCCTGTCCTCCTCCTGAATTCCAGCCTCCAGTATATCTAGCTTAACACAAAGAATTGACCACCTATTAACACAGCTGCCATCAGAAAAGAAGAAAGTTAGACTGGAGACAACACCTGACATGGGATCTACAGGGAGAAGAGTTGTTATGCTCTATTTGGGGAAAGGGGGTGGAGGACGCAAGAGAACTGTGAGCTCCCTACCTCGTCACTGCGGGACCAGGTGTTCTGAGATTGCAGTCCACCTGACCACCGGTCGGTGATGGCGGCATCGCCAAGCATCCTGGCAAGCTGGAGTAGCCGCAATGTGGCTTCCATAGGATGGGCTAGGAACAGGGCGGAATGAGCTGAGGAAGGACAAAAGTGGTGGAGGGAGAACAGATGGGGGTGGCAGAAGAAGAGAGCACAGGAGGGGCAAAGGAGAGAGGTGGTGAGGACTGGGATTGGAGAGCAAGAGTAAGGCAGGAGATTTAGAAGAAGGAGAGGGTTGGAACAAGCAGCAGTGGCAGAGACTGGCAAGGAAAGGAGGAAGCTATGAGTGGCCAGGATGGATGAATGATGGGGAAGGGAGCTGGAACTGTGGGGAAAAGACCAGGAGAGACAGGAACCAAGGCAGTAAGGAAGAGGTGCCAAGACTAGGAGCAGCAACCAACAACATAGCAGATAGCAGGAGGGCAGAGCAGGACAACCAGGAGAGGACCAGGAAGGAGGAGAGAGCCAAGAGAGGGGTGACAGAGGCAGGGACAAGGAGTGGAAAACAGGGCACAAGGCAGAGAGAGGGCACAGGAGGAAGGAGAGCACCAGTTGAGGACAATAGTAGAAAGGGGGAAAAGGGCAGAAGGTGTCCACACACAGCAGTGGTCCTGGGCCAAGCCCCTGGTCTTGGGGCAGGAACAGGAGGAGATGAGCTTCTGTGTGACATGCTATAGAAATACACTCATGTGGTTTGGCAAACTATACCTACCATGTAAAAGAAACAACTAAACCAGGCACTACAGTGCAAAAGACATGGCCAAGCGGTGATTGTGGGCAACAATGTCATTTCCGGACCCTTATAATACAGACGTCCTGCCCCTTGGGAGGAGGCAGAGCAGGGTGGTGAAGTGACAAGGACTCAGAAGCCAAGTTAGCTGGCTTGAATACCACAACACGTATGGCCCAATCATATTTGGGCCTTGTGCTGCCAGTGCCAGTGCTGGAAGTCAGGTTCTGGCAGTGCAAGACCCTTTGTGGTGGCACAAAAGCTGGGCCGCCACCACACACTTCTGGGTCACTGCTGGAAATGGGCAGAGGCATGGCGCGCGCAGTTGACAATTCTGCTACAAAAACAAATAAACAAAAAATCCTGTCCAACGAAATCATTGGATTAATCCATGCCGATCTATTCTGTCTACTATAAATGGGATTCAATATTGATGGAATTCCATTTAGACACAATCCGCCCTTCCTACATAACTCTCTGCTAGGGCACCAGATGGAACCCTGAAAGTGTCATTTAGTCATTTTTGATTAATGAAGAGTCTGCTAGGAAAACAAGTTTCTTACTGCAGGAAGACAGATACTGCAATATGGCAGCATCTCCATGACCTATTTCCTCTGTTACTATTGGTGGAAGGAGGTTGGCCATTTCTCATTAGAGTTGTTAACGTCTCCTTTAGCACGGCTCTAAGACTTACGTATTTTTGAACTTCTGATTAAAAAACATCACCATCATCCTGAATTTAAATAAAAGAACTTACCACAGCTGGAAGTAGACCAATTTTTAGGTTGGAGATGGGTGATGGAATCTCAGTCATCTACCCCAACCTCATTTTCAAAATGGCCTTCAGGGAATATAGTTTCTAATCAAGGATTCAGGTTTTTTCAGCATTTGATTCCATTGTGATGAAAATAACATACTGTGCTAGGTAATAGAGTCCAGTTTCATGCAGGTGAAGAGGTAACATAACAAGTAAAACATTCTATTATTACTCATTTCAATACTATATATACACCTGCTAAACATGCACTAAACATCCACTGTGTTGTGTTTAGGGCCCCATCAGATGCTTCTGTCAAATAATGAGTCCAAAATTGCCTTAAGTGATGACACTGGTAGTAAAGTTTGATGGGGGGGGGATCCAATTTTCAATACACATAATTATAGATTGATTAGGTTGAAACTCTTCCCCCTAAAACTACATTAATTATACAGCCTCAGTGGAATGTGGAATTGCAGAGTGCATTCATTTGAGCAAAATACATGCCAATAAATGCAGAGGAAAAGCACTATATTGGAGACTTTAAAATAAATGTCTCTGCAGTTTTCCAAAGGTTATTTGTTTTATTTTTTCCACTTGCAGCTAAAGGCAGGATGACAGGTCAACACAAAAGCTTACACAGAACATCTCAGCTGTAGAAAAAAAAATGACCACCAAACATTATTAGCTTGCAGTGCTGATCAGCTGCAGAAATAAGAACAACCCCCCCCCCACACACACACATTGTGCCCTGACTACAATTTAGCAAGCAACACAAGGCAATGCAGTAAACAAAATTCTAACATCAAAAACAACACGAGAAGATTAACTGAGGCCTCCTGGCTGGGAAAGCATCGAGACAAACAAACTAATCAGACCGAAGGCTACAGGAATCACAAAGTGGAAAGTAAACCTAGAGATATGAAAAGGAAGATGTAAAAACAAAAAAGTCCACCCTCTGTTGAAAATTAGACTAATTTTATCAATGTTATTTCTAACTTACTAAACATTCTTTCATTGAGGGGAGGATTGAGGAAGATTCCCCCCCCCCAAAAAAGTGCCACAGATATTTGCATACAACCATTGCTCCCTCTTATTTCCAGCCGTCATATAACTAAGTGAAATTATACTGCATGTGCTGATAAATGTCCCCTTTTAGTCATTTATATATATAAATATATAGTCATTTAGTCATATATATATATATATATATATATATATATATATATATATATATATATATATATATATATATATATATATATATATATATATATATATATATATATATGTTCAAGGATTCATAATCATAGGTATGCAACAGAGCGTCACCATCTACTGACTTCTGTTACATTCCTTTGAAAGTAGAATCAGATCTTCCTTGAAGACATGGTTGACGGAAGTTGCCTGATCTCTACCATTGTCGTCACCGTGGGGGCTCAGTCAGTAGACAAACAACTAGTGCTGACTCACTATACGCTGGCTCCCTGAGTTATGGACACCCCACGTATGAGTGTCTGAGTTATGGACTGCTGCGATGGTACTTTTGTGCAGGTACAGTACACCCATTGGGCATGCTTTTGTGCAGTCCAGATAAGTTAAAAAGGCTTCCACAAGTCTTCAGATTCTTAAATAGTATGAGTTGTCTAGCCAAAGTTTTCCCCTGGTTTCCTCATGAAAGGCAGAAATTCAACTGGTTGCGATATGGAGGTGCAATGATGGCTAATGTTTTTGCTTAAATTGGTTCCTGTCTTGTAGTTGTTAAAAGCACAGAGCCTCTGCTGGAAGTATAGGTGGCAACCCTTTGCTTGGATTTCAAGACGAAGAGAGTAGAAGAAGATAGCACCTGCACAAATTCCCTTTCATTAATCCACTCCAGTTTCTATCATCCCAAGAGTCTCAATACTTAAATTCTGCCAGGCCCCCAATTACTAGATTTATAGACAATTTGCCAGAGATGACTGTGGTGATAGGAAAAATGTATCCAGCACACTCACAAATATGGCAGTGCACCAGTATATTACCAAAGCTCCTCTTTCTGTGATCTAGGGTTACCAATTCTTTTTCTAGTATTGCTCCTGTGCCTTTAGCAGCAACTGGATACACGTGTAATTTTTCTTGGCATAATGAAAGGGGGGGGGGGAATCATTCGCTTAATTTCTGCATGCTAAACAGAAACAGTGATGGGGAGGGGGGAGACTGATCTTCTGATTGTTGAGAATATGTGGATGTGCCCTGGTTATTCAGAAAAATGAGACTATGCACTGTATTTTACTGTATATGCAGAATACTACATCATCTGGGAGAAACTATATTTGAAACTCATAAATCACACTGCTGGAAAGTCAAATCATGAAGCAAATGAATCATTTTATTTGGTTTCTAAGAATATTGCATACCAAGCCTGGTCTAATACCACCATTCCCTTAAGTACAGCTTACAGTATCGGGAATTAAGGTGAAAAAAATATTGGATGGGAAAGCCAGAAGCACACATCTCCTGTATCATTAATAGTTATGTAAAAGAGGGAACTCCAGAAAGGGCAGCTCTTTTCACCTCTGCAACAGGAGTGAGAAAAGCTACACTTTGAAACTAATTCTTATTGGTCCAAAGTCAGACCTTTGCCTGGAGTGAAGCCTCTGTCCATTATGAATAAAATTTTTGCAACACAATTGTACTAAAATAGCTGTCAGAGAAGCTACTTTATAATGCAAGTCTTGAAAACATAATGGAAATATAAAATATACTGCTTAGAACCAATTGGCCAAAACCATTCAAGCATGGTAATTTCTCCTTTGAGCACATGTGTTTAATGTATGTGTGTTTTTTATCCAAGCCATACATTCCCCCCCCGAGCAATAAATAACAAGCCATAAATGCCTAAATAAAAACCCGAATATATATTTTATCTGTGGTATCGGAACGATAATTGGAAGATATCCAGTGAAATGTATGTAGTATTTTGTCATTGATAAATTGCTTTTTGTCTTTTGCTTGTTTATTGTCACAATTATTTAGAGATATGCATGTGTGCACAGTTCTCAAGCCTCTGCAGAATTCCTAGTCAACACAACAAGCAGAGTAAGTGCTCCACCATCAGGTCTCCTGGCCTCACTTCACATACAGGATGCTGGTAGCAGCAGCAGCAGCAGCTCTGCCCAGCCAAGATCTCTGTACTGTTTAACACTGGGTTCTATGGAACTATGGTACCATCTATTGGTCCAGTTACCAACTGCATATATTTATGCGTCACGCTTCCTCCTAAAGAACAGGAGGAAAGTGCTGACAGAACAGATGGGGTTTAGCAACGTGTGCCTGTAAGCTGATATTTCTCATGGCAAGCACAATCTCCTAAAATTAAATTGATATTTATCAAATGTTCCCTTTTGCAGCGGAATGCACTTTTCCATTTTCTTTGAGAAGTTAGAAGTATACATGCACCTTGACATTAGACTGCTATCCAATTTCCAGAATCTTTCTTGTTAACGATTTCTCTCTTGATTTTGTTGAATGAATATTCATCTAAATCATATGCTCAGAGGAAAAGATCTGATGTGTAAAAAGAAACGAATGTGGGACTAGATTAATGTTGAAACTGGAGCAGGGAACTAGACAATGGGCCTCTCTTATGATTTAAAAATAAAAATTCTAGGCCAACGTCCTTATTTGCAATTTTTATTTAATGATGAGCATTTGCTATCTCATCTTGATGCCTAGTTAACCTACATTAGAAATCTAGGGTAAAATAAAAGCTCTAATTTAAATCTATAAAAAGAAGGAGATTTTCATTAAAGGCTAAAACTATATTCTCATCTCAGCTAATTTTGGCCAGCTGCTTTATAACATAGAAGACAATGCTGTAATTAATAAGCACAAAAGTGGTTTTCACATTGGTGCCAAAGATGGACAGAAAAGATCCAATGTGTTTCAAATGCCGTCTTTTTTTTTCCTTTCTCTTTCTTTCCTGAAGAAGAGTTCTGTGTAACTCAGAAGTTTACCACCTTACTAATGTAGCTGACCCAACAGAAGTCTCATATGAACCAACTGTTCCTATCAGGAATTAATATGCATTTATACATTTTTATCAGTCAGAATATTGGTGCTTGCAGTATCAGAAATTTGGTAAATTGTACTGACAGCATTGCAGACCACACCAATGTAGCTATAATTTAACATAGTTGATAATAATGAGTGTAGCGGTGCAATCCCATGCATGTCTAATCAAAAGTAAGTTCCACTGAGTTCTGTGGGGTTTACTCCCAGGAAGGTGTTTGTGTATAGGTTTGCAACATACACTTTCCTGGGAGTTAGGTAAAGGTAAAGGTGACCCCTGACAATTAAGTCCAGTCGTGTCCGACTCTAGGGTGTGGTGCTCATCCCCATTTCAAAGCCGAAGAGCCAGCATTGTCCGAAGATGCCTCCGTGGTCATGTGGCCAGCATGACTCTTCTTGCCGCAGCGCGTAGCATGCGGCTGGAACACGGAGCGCTGTTTACCTTCCCGCAAGCGGTACCTATTTATCTACTCACATTAACATGCTTTGGAACTGCTAGGTTGGCAGGAGCTGGCCAAGCAACGAGAGCTCACCCCGTCGTGGATTTGAACTGCCGACCTTTCAATCGACAGCTCATGGTAATTGAATGGGACTTACTTCAGAGTAGATGTACATAGGGTTCTTGTTATACGGTATTGATATACTGTACCACCTTTTCTCACTGACTCTCGTAATAAGTGAGAGTCTAACAGCGCAATCCTGTGTAACCTTGCACCGGTGTAACAGTAGATGCACCAGTGTTACACCGGTGCATCTACTGTTACACCGGTGCAAGGTTACACAGGATTGCGCTGTTACAGACTTAAGGTGGTTTACATAGGCAGGGGCTTCACCAAACCCCATTTTCACAACACTATGAAAATGAGAAACTCATAGAACCCTTCATTTCTAGATGTTTCCCTTCATGGTGTGGTCATCTTTCCTCTGAGTATAGCTCATGCCCTCCGAGCATCTGCAGAAGCAGGGTTGGGCAGTAAGTGTGCCTAACACTGGGTTGGGTTGTAGTGTGTTCAGGTTTCTGGTTGATAATTAGAGCTTATTTATTTATATTATTTATTTTTCACATTTTTTTATACCGCCCTTCCTCCAAGGAGCTCAGAGTGGTGTACATATTTCCTCCCCTCCTTTTTGTCCTCACAACAACCCTGTGAGGTAGGTAGGGCTGAGAGATAGTGACTGGCCCAAGGTCACCCAGGAAGCTTCGTGGCTGAGCGGGGATTTGAACCTGGATCTTCCAGGTCTAAGTCCGACTCCCAAACCACTACACCATCCTGGCTTACCACCTCTCTACATGAATTTTATGGAACTACTATCATGAATCAGTTTTAGCATTGATGTTTCTCTGCTATCACTCCAGACAACTACGCAACAATGTGAGGAAGCTAAAAGAATACAATAACTATGGCTGCAATCCTATGCATGCTTTCCTGGGAGTAAGCCCCATTGAATGCAGTGGGACTTAATTCTGAGTAGACATGCATAGGATTGTGCTGCAAGTCACTTATAAACTAGTAGTATTAAATCATCATTTTAAGTACAGATCTCCCCTTCCAGTGGAAGCTTTTCTTTAGTAAACGTTACAGAATTGGACTGTAAACTGTAAATGATGAGTGCCATGTGGCTTTTCATTCAGGCCATACCAGTCATAGGAACCCTAGTTCCTATACTCATTTACAGTTCTGACATTACGTTCAGTATCAGGGATCCAGCCTATATCTCACTTTATTAACTTCCTTCTCTTTCTTTATAAATACATTATTGCTCCATTATCCTAAATTACATTATTTAGATCTGGTATTCATTGTACTATATTCTTTACAATGTGGCTTTTGAGAACAGTTTGGATTCTTCAATATACCGGTATATATCTACCTCTTTTTTGTATATTATGTAGTTTCAGTTCATATCAACTGTTTAATAATCTGGTTTTTTCGCTTTCATTTTGCACAGATTCACAGCAGTGCTCTAAAATGTTTTACAGGGGGTCTTCTGAATAAGTAACACTAGCAGGACACATAACTCTTTGAAACTGCTGTACTTTCCTATATGAACTTCTATTTACATATAGAATTCTGCACCCCTAAAGAAACTATGGGTCAGTTATCCCAGTATTTTATTTTTTAAATTATGTGATAGAAATCCTAGCAAGTTTTAGGTAGTTATGGCAGCTGATTGAGCTAATAGCAAAATTTATTAGCATTGATGATAATAATAATAATAATAATAATAATAATAATAATAATAATAATAATAATAATAATAATAATAATATCTGTTAGCAGAAGAAAAACAAGTACTATACTGTAAATGAGAGTTGTAAGATAAACAGAAGCAGTCAAGTCCATTTTCTCCCATGAGGAAACTGGCATGGCCTGAATACTGTAGCTAGTGTAAAAGGGATAATATTTATCAGTCAACTCTCTTTGGAGCGAATGGACAAGCTGTCATACAGAGATGACCTTGGCTTTCATAAGAGAGATCATTATGAAGAAGGAATCATAGTGTGTGTATTCTGGAAGGAGAACATTAAAAAAAACCATTTCATCTTGGCTTGCTACAAAGGATGGTGTTAAGCCACCAGAGTGACAAATGGAATGGAGAAGGGGGGGGGCGGGGGACAACACATTCCTGTGTATTGAAGAGTTGTACAGAAGAGGTGGGAGGAGGAAATCTGTAACTGCTGGAATTCCCACTTGTACACATTTAATAAAGGTATATGAACCAGGCTGAACCTACCTGGGAAACTTGTCTTCTAATTCCAGACGTGTGAGGGCAGATTGTGGCTAAAGGATGGAAATGTCCTCTGCACATGCACAGAAGCACCCCTTTCATTATTTTTACTTTAAATGTTTGAAAGCTTCAAACTTGAAGCCCATCATCTCCTGACCTCCAAACTGGTACTGAAAATAAGAACCATATAGTCCACTCCTGGAGAAATGTGGATAAAAGTAAGTTCTGGTGATGTGTGAGTGGGGAGGGCAAGGCCACAGCAGGAAAGACATTGATCAGGGCTTTGTGTGTGGTTATTGGACATGACTTTCGCATTCTGAGAATCTCTGGTTTTCCTCTTTAGAAAGAAAGAATAAAGTTTTCTTTTAAAAGAAAAGTTGAACCCATATAGCTGCAAAAGCAACCTGGGAAACACAACGGTTAATGAAAATATAAAGCGAAGGATGGGGGCAGGGCAAGATTTCCAGGGCTCAAGGGCTTGGTTTTATAGCAGAATAAATGCTGCAATGTAAGAAACATACAAATTCACTTAAAGCCAGTTTTGCTCAGATCCATATGGATGGTGCTGCAGAAATCTGATTTCTTTTTAAAAGTGCAGGTGTGATTTACAGCCTAATCCTAAAAAAACCCCAAGACCATTTACTCAGAAGAAGTAACCCCACTAAGTTCAATGGTAAACCCCACTAAGTTCGGCTTGTAATCACGTTTCGGAACTGCTGTTTTTTAGGACAACTGCTGCCATCTTATGAGACCCAGCTTGCCTGGGTATCCTTCTCTGAATGGAACACCTTCCTGCTGGATCCATGTAGCCCATAAACCCCTTCTCTCTCTACCTCCCCCACGTGACCATCATGCTTCTGTGCTAGGCCTGCACCTCAAAATTCTAGCGGATTTCGAGAGAGCTTGCTTGGTTATGATGATGATGATGATGATGATGATTGAAGGTCCCCGACTTATGTAAGCCTCGAATTGCATAGTTTCGAACTTATGCAAAGCATTCCATAAATAATAAGCCTCGTCTTTTTTTTTTTTTTTTTTGCACAGCTCTTTCTCCGCTCATCCCAACTCTTTCACGGAGCTGCACATGCACAGAAAGAGATGCATAACATAAGGGTGGCCGGAATGGAACCCTTATATAAGTTGGAGAGTGCTTGTATCTTCTCCAGTCTCCTGTGAAATCCTGTGATTTGGTCCTCAGGTTCAAGCTACAAATTGCATTGTGTTTTATGTTCATATGTAAACATGTAGTGTGTGTTTGATAATACTGTATGTATATACCACACAAAACTGGGGGTTGTCCCATGCGTGAATAGTCAGTCTTCTTAAACATGTTTACGCGGAAGTCCCACTGAATTCTATGGGACTTACTCCCAAGTAGGTAAGAAGCATATAGTATGTCTGCAGCTCAAGCGGCAACATATATTCGTAACTGCATAATTTGTGAAACCAGTCTGACTCCTGACCTAACTCACGGGTTTCCCGTGAGAACTGTAAGCATTTTGCGTACTGACAACTGCTCCTAAAAATAAGTTTAATTGCAATTATCCCTATCCACATATTGCGCTGTCAAGTTTAGCCAAACGTCCGAAAATCCCCAGTCTAATGAAGATAACGGATGAGGTCCTTCCCATTCGAGAATCAACAACACACAAGGCATCATCCATTGCCGTCTGAATCCCCGTTCCTAGAAACAATACAATTTCGGAAGCGCTTGCCTTGGCAGTCTTGAGCTCTCCCGTGTAAAGAAAGGGACGCAGTGATTAATATGGGCTATTTCTGCTACGCGTGCAGCGGCCTCTGCCGGCGGACCTCTGCTTGGCAGCCGTTCCGCTGCAAGCCGTAGAGAAGCCATGTGGAGGATACCGGGGGAAGACTAGGGGTGACAGAAAAAGATCGGGGGAGATCTGGAAAAAAAAAGAGAGAGAAAGAAAAGAGTGTGCAGCCTTGGAAAGAGGGTCGCTGCTTGGATCTTAACAATTTACGCCCTGCCAAGCTTCCTGGGGGGGGGGGGCGTCGGGGGCGAAGATGTGTTAATAACAGTAGTCTGGGTTTCATCGGTGACAACCCAGGCAAAAAAGAGAACGGAGGGGAGACGGAATTCACACGGAGAGGTGCTACGATCCTCCGACGCCCAGCAGTGGGTAAGCCGTAGGGTTTTCTTGGTAGCGTTATTTAACTCGCAGTAGGGTTTGCGCAATTCCATGAGGGGATGCCTAGGAAAAGAAGAGGCCAGATCGACAAGAGAGTCGGGAGAGGGCAAGGACAGGAAACGGGAACCGACCGAGTGGCTCGCCTCTAGACACAGTGCACAGGGCTATCCGATCGACCCCCGCCCAGGGGCGAAGAGGCCAGTAGGTCGCCAATGGCAAACTTCGCCGGCCGGGCCCTGGTTTTTGCACTGCTCCAGCGGGCTGGCCGGGTGGTCTGAGCTGGGCATTGGAGAGCGGGAGTTGGGGGTGATCTGGAAGGCTGGTTGGTTCCAATGGACTTTCTAATAGCGCGAGCCGAGGTTTGTCTACTCGGAAGTAAATGTCCCCGGGGTCAATGGGACTGACTCCCGGGTTAAGCATGTTTAGGACTGGAGGACATTGCACATACAGCCTCAAGTCCTCTGGGAGACGCGGGCAACTCGGCTAGCTGGAGCGCCGGGGAGCAGGGAGCGCTTCTGAGCGTTTGCAGGAGTTTTGCAGGAGTTGTGTGTGCATGGCAGGGGCAGCGGGACTCGGGAGAGAAGCAGGCGCTCGCTCGGCTTCATTGCAGCGCGCGGCGCTCTGTGCAGTAGCAGCAGCAGCAGCAGCAACAACGACAGCAGCAGCAACTGCAAGACATCCAAAAGGCGCCGGCCGGGGCTACATGCAAGGATCTTGCGGCGGGTATATAGACATTTCTTTGGGACAGGCGGGGGGAGGGGGGAATGCACACTTGGCAGGAGCGGTAGAGAGGGATCCGGGGAGACGCTGGTCGGGGGTGGGAGTATTGGGGTATGTGTTTAATCTCAGGGCAAGAGAGCCACGGATGGAAGAGGCTCTGGAGGTAATAGGAGGCTGCGGCTCTGCAGTGCCCTCTTTCTCTGGCCAAGGGAGGGAGGTGAAGGGGGAAAATGACATTGGAGGGGTGGCATGAGCCTTCCCACCCCGATCCCTCTCCAGCGGAGCAGCTTTTTCAGGGCTTGGAGGCGGCATGCAACCGGAACCCAGTTAGCAAGAAAGGAGCAAGGAACCCCCCTCGATCAGTATGGCTGGCTGGATTTCATTTAGCCTTAAGTTCAAATTTAATTGAAAACAACGTCCGGGTGCTTCATTCATTGTTTGTGCATTTTGTAGTCTCCTGTATATTCCTAGAGATTGGTGGCTGCCCCACCACTTTCCAACGGGAAACAAAAATGAATAAAGGCACAACCCCACATTTGTTCGGTGGCTAGAGTGTCTTGCATTCCCAGCTTGAGTCCCAGGCAAGAGTTACCTGTCTTGAAAGGTTTCCTTCTTTTGTTGCAATTAAAATGAATCACCATCATCAGAGAACGAAACAAAAAGAATGAGATATTTCTCTCCAGCCCAGTCACGATGAGCGTTTTCAAGCAGGCAGACATCCAAGGAGTGCCAGTCAATTATCTTGCAAGCAGGTATTGTTGCCATGCCTTCCCCCACAGTGTGTTGTTAAGGTGCTTTAAAGGAATTAGGGCCTTTGTTTATGGCTGTCCTTTATATTGGCACCTGAATTTCAGGCTTGTTATTTTTTCACGTATCAAGAAAATAGTCACGTAAGGCGAAAGAGTGATTCCACTTGAAAAAAAGAAGAAGTATATATCCGCAATAGGAAAGACTTAAAGGAAATGTGAAATCCATTTTTAGGGGAGGGGTCATTTTTACCTCTTTATTTTGCAATGGATAATGTTGTCTGAACAGTGTGGAGATCTTACTTTTCCGGCTGATTTGTGACTCAGAGATATACCATTTATATCCATACATCTTTGGTGACGAGTTGCAGCCACAAAAAGATGCCCCATATCTGTTGTAGTTCTTAGGGCTCCAAACAGCTCAGGATAGCTAAATTCAGTGGTGTGCCCTTCATGTAGTGAGAATGCCCGTGCATGCCAGCCTTAGGTCAATTCTGCTTCCCACCAATCTGAATGTTGGGTTCTCTAAATGGCTCTCCCCTGGACAAGGTGAACAAATGGAGTCCTGGTTGAGTCCTGGTTGAGTCCTGGAAGCTTGCTTGAGATCTGGCTGCTTTGATGTCTTCACACTTATGTGCATTTCTGCCTCTCTTGTCCACTGCAGGTTCAGAGCAAGGGGACAAAGGTACACCCTAGCAAAGTCAGCTGCTTCTTTGAATAGTTTCACTGGGAATGGACAATGGGATGTTCTCTGGTTTTATCATGATCAAAAACTACTTCTTGTTCTGCATATCCATGAGTTTAGCCAGTCATTTTGGGTAAGTTACCACTTGGTGGTATTTTTTTTAAAACCACCTTTACTAAGTGCATGTATGTTTATTTATTCCTGTATTTTAAGTATTATAATGGTCAAAGAAGACAAGAGCAAAGAAGAAGCAACCTAATGCACACCTGGTACAAAGAGAATCGATATGATTCAGTGCCTGAACTTGGAGAGATCTGAATTGAACCTTAAACAAACTATCCATCTCACTTTTCCTATCTGTAAAGCAAAGCACCAGGATGGTGTAGTGGTTTGGGAGTCGGACTTAGACCTGGAAGATCCAGGTTCAAATCCCCGCTCAGCCACGAAGCTTCTTGGGTGACCTTGGGCCAGTCACTATCTCTCAGCCCCACCTACCTCACAGGGTTGTTGTGAGGACAAAAAGGAGGGTAGGAAATATGTACACCACTCTGAGCTCCTTGGAGGAAGGGTGGTATAAAAATGTGAAAAATAAATAAATAAATAAATAAATAAATAAATATGAACCCACTCTGATATAGGGGAAGATTCTGAGCACAAGTAAGATACGAATTGTAAAGCATGTAGCACTTAAAAAAGATTTACACACATTATTATTTATTACCCTTTTCCAGCATATCAAGGTGTAAGGTAGGATGAGAACCAGTGAGCCAGTTTGGATTTGGGCTCTTTTGGGATGCTGTGTAGCTTGGGATGTTATAGTTAAGCAAGGAAAGTTGATGTGTGAGTTACTGGGTCATCTTTGCTACTTATGTACCATCCATAAAATTTACACATTAGCAAGAAGCCAATGTTCCTTGTGGGTTTGAACCTTGAACATCACATGGCAAGGGAGATGTACAGGTTCCTAATGACACATTGCCTGGGAGTGGAAGACACTGATGTTTCCACTTTTGCCATTTCTGGGTAATGGGCAAAACAGCTCCCAGTTTTCCAAGCTGTTGGCTCAGTAGCCCAGACCTAATGTCCAATGGAATGTGTGCCATATTTATATTGTATAATATAACACAAAGTGTGATGATAGCAATAACCCCAGATGCTGTTACAGCCTCAACACGTTCTTTTCAAGTATGTCAGTGACTGAGTTGATTGCTACCATCACATTAAGAAGAGTCAGACTTGTATTCTGGTACTTCTGTGCATAGGAGTCATCATGGCCCACATCATTGTAAAGAAGGGACCAGAGAGAGAGAGAGAGAGAGAGAGAGAGAGAGAGAGAGAGAGAGAGAGAGAGAGAGATGATGATGATGATGATGATGATGATGATGGGCTTCAAACTGTAGGTTAGCTGAAGGAAGTAGAAATGCTGTTTTGGCAGTGGTTGGTAAAACATAATATACTTGAAATGTTACCTTCTCGCTATTAAAAACTAGTAAAATCACTACGATCAGGAAATTATAGGTTATATTTATTTATAATACCTTTTCCTCCAAAGAGGAAATGGTATGCGTTTTTCTGCCCCTTCCATTTTACTGTCACAACACCCCTGTGAGGTAGGTTAGGCTGCAAGATAGGGACTGGCCCAAGGTCACCAGGGAACCTCATGGCTGAGTGGGGATGTGAAACCAGGTCTCCCTGGGTCTAGCCAACAGCTTAACCACCATGAATGGAAGGAAACCTGCATAAGAGAACTTCCTTCTTTCCACTGCTCCTTCAAAATGCCTCTTCTGAAAGCCATGAGTCCCTCCATAAGGGATGGGATATGGGTGGCTTCAGGAGGAAGGAAGAATCCATTCACAGAATGTGAGTTCACCAGATTTTGGCAAATTCCCACCTTGCCTTCTAGTCCCCAATGCTTTATCTCTCTCCTTTCCAGAGGGTCCCCTGACTTTCAGGAGAGTCTTTGAGGGGACATAAGGGGCTGCTGTGGGGAGGAGAAGTGAGAAGTTTGCTTGTGCAAGCTTTCTTCAACCCATAGACATTTTTGTTTTGCCAAGAGATCCTTTTGTTTAACTCTTTTGCTTCCACAGCTGTGAACTCATTAGGTGGCCCTAGACAAGATCCTGTCTTCTCACTCAGTCCCCCGGTTAAAATATGGGGATAATACTGGTCCACTATATAGGGTTGTTATAAAGATTACAAAGATAATGTATGTGAAGTCCTGAGGCACTCTAAAAATGCTTATAAACAGTAGGAGTAATCCTCACATTTGCTTGAAGCCTCTCATTCATTCTATCTGGAAACTAAGCAAATGTTTTCTATTTCTCCAGTAGTCTTTACACTTTTCACTAACTCAGCGTTTCTCAAGTTCTCCCCATGAGTACAGGAGAACTTTGAGTGCTTGCAGGGTGGGGCGATGGCGGCAGCAGCTATCCTGGAATCGCGCTGCCACCGGGGACCAAAGAGGTATTTTTAGACTTACCGGGGGGTTGCACCGCCTTCCGGCAAGACCTGCACCCCCCCCCAGCGGACCTCCCTAAGCCTCCGAATCGCTTCTGGAGGCAATTAAAGCCCACTTCCGGTTTTTGGGGAAATCAGGAAGTAAAACGGAAGTGGGCTTTAATCGCCTTCAAGAGCCGTTCGGAGGTATAGGGAGGCCCACTAGGGGTGTGTGCCCCCCAAGCCTCTGGAGGGTGGCGTGACCCCCGGTATGTCTAAAAATACCCCTTTTGTCCCTTGCAGCAGTACAATCCCAGAATCACTGCTGCCGCCATCGGGGATAACAACGCCCCTTAAAGAGGCAGTGCTAGCTCCCGCCTGGCGTGGTGGGTTGCAACCCACCACTTTGAGAACCCCTGCACTAACCTATTAGAAATATTTGTACCTTAACTGTGTAATATAAAGTATTTAGAAAGATTTTCCAAAAGCTGCCATAGTTGACTACAAGGGGAAAAAAAATCATCTGGTGTTGTTGCAATGAATGGTGTGACTCCAGCTGATTTGAGCAGAAATGTTCATTTTAACAAGACACATATTTATATGATTTTATTTTTCTAATGCACCATTATAATTTCCTCAGAGCTTGTCAATCATCTTATTTTAATAATACAATGTACAGTAATAAAGATCAGTCAAACACCACGGTTTCCAGTAACAACTAAGCCAGATATTGCAACCATTTTAAACTCTAGTGAACATTGTTTCAGTCAGCAGTCAAAAACCAAAAAATCTTTATATTGAATCCAACACATCCTCCTCAGTTCCTCAACTGATGAGGTCCTAAAACAAATTGAAAGTATACCAAATAGAAGCCAGATGCCTGGAAATTATTTTTGCAGAACTCCCATTGGACTCTCATGGAAAGAGAATCACAATGATAGTTGGCTTTGAAAATATTCGAAAACAGTGCAGTACCCACACACACAAACACTTGCAACAAAATGTGGTGTCTACCCAATGCTAACATTCAAGCAGGCCAGTTCTTCTCCCTTCCCCTTCCCGCTGGCATTTGGGCTTGTTTGTTTGTTTTCTTTTCACCTGTTATTTCAACATTCTGCGCCTGCTGAGCAGAATGCTCAGCATTCTGGAGTCTTTTTTTTTTCTTTTAACTTACAAACTTATTTACAGGTGTTTACTATATTTTGCTACAAGAGCACTTTAAAGGCTGAATAGCTGTTTTGTGGGCATACTTTTCAGTGGGAAAATAGTGCTGAGGTAAAGGGTTAAGTACTCTCTACCTTTGTGCTGCAGTCCCAATCAGAGCCATCATCGCCCTGCACATGAGCGGAGATGGGAGGAGCCATGGCTCAGTGATAATGCGCCTGCATAGCATGCAGAAGGTCTCATGCTCAATTCCAGCTATGACCGTATTGAGCTACTGTATATGGACTCATGGTCTGACTCAATAGAAGGCTGTGAGTAAAGCTAAGGCCCAAATGGCCCCATCACATAGTTAACAGAATGCATAAAAAGGTAAAGGTATCCCCTGACAATTAAGTCCAGTCGTGTCCGACTCTAGGGTGTGGTGCTCATCTCCATTTCAAAGCCGAAGAGCCAGCATTGTCCGAAGACGCCTCCATGGTCATGTGGCCGGCATGACTCTCCTTGCCGCAGCGCGTAGCATGCATAGTTCGGGCCATTATAACAAGTGAGGTAGTGGAATTCTGCTTTCTCTTACCAAAATCTTACTGCATACAGCAAATGAACACACTTGGCAGAAAGGTTTAGCCCAGACCTCTCTCTGACCTACTAGTTTACAATGTGCAGGGTATTTTTTTCATGGGAGAGTACAGGTGTCCCCCGCTTAACAACAGGGATATGTTCTGGAAAACCTGTCATATAGTGAAACCGTCATTAAGCACAATGTAACACAGTGGAGTTGTAATAGGGAATGAATGGTAAACATAGTGTACATTATGAATGTAACACAAAGCACAACAAGATTTCTACCTGTCAATGGAGGTAGACACACACACACATAAACACAGAGAGTTAAAGACAACATTTTTTTTTGCATTTAAAATACAGTACTGTAGCTTTAATTCTTTGTTTACACTTTGGGAACCTCTGTCATATATGCGGATCGTCATTAAGCGGTCCGTCATTAAGGGGGGGCACCTGTATTGTGGAAGAATTCAGAATTTGACCACCCTAGCATACCATCTCACTATGCTTCTCTCTCCTGCTTGTGGGCTCCCCAGAGGCAACTGCTGGGCCACTCTGGAAAGCTGAATGCTGGACTAGATGCCTCTTTGGCCTGACCCAACCGGGCTTTGTTTATGTTATGTTTCATGTATGGATTGGGTCATATAGCTATATAGGCAGTGTTGCGATAGCAAAAGCAGGACTGGAAGAGAGGAAGGTAAAAGAAATTCGCTCAATCTGGACTGGATAGGAAGGGCTGGGATGATACAAACTGGGGCAGAGCAGGAAAAGCAAGTGCTGGGTTGCTGGGCAACCAGGATGTGATTCAGTGCAATCATTGGTCCTCCTAACTGGAAGTGACATATTGAGCTGATCCATGTTTCTGCGAGGCAGGGAAATGTTGTGGCAGTGGAGGGTGCTGCCGGGGGACGGACAGGTACTGCAGGACCAGAAATTTGAAAGAAAGGGCTATCACTTCCAGGAGCACAGTGGACCTGGACAAGGAAGGGAAGGAGTGAGGAAGAGGCCAATCCTTTCTCTTTTGTTTGAGGGATTGTCCAGGGGTAGGTGCACCTGGCTTCCACTCAAGGGAGAAATCCTAGACTAGGGTATTTATATTGACTAGGGGGTGTTATATTGTTTTTGGACATACTAGAGACTCAGACTGGTTTAATAGTCATTCCATTTCCCCAGGGAATCCTGGGAACTGTAGTTCTGTGAAGTGGACTAGGGATCTTAAGCACAGACCTAGCAACACTATCTTCACCAATCTACAATTTCCAAGATTGTAAAGCCATGGTGGTTGAACTGGTCAGCCTGATCTTGATGTAAACTTGATGTAAGTTTGTAGTGTGTTTTGTAGATCAGTCCCCTATGTTTGCTTTTGTACAAATTGCTAGTCACAAGGATACAGAAGGAAGTCTGCCACTTCCTCTGCTCCACAATTCCAATTCCAATTTAAGTTTGGTTTGGTTGTGTAAATACAGTTGCAAAAATTTAGGAAGGATCTCAGAGAGAAGAAGGACAAGAATTGTGTACCCCAAGTGTGGGTTATGTGGTCAAGAAGTTGTTCGTTGAAAACTGCAGAAAGGTAAATATAATTAAACATTAGAAATAACTTCCTAGTCTTAAAAGCAACTTGGGACGTGATGATCGAGGTGGCATCAACGGTTGGCCAGGTCAGCCACTTGCCAAGGGCTCAACCCATCAGAGGGCCGCTGACCCCTGAACCTCCATATCGGTTGCCCAATGAGCCATGAGAAAGCAGGTGGAGGGAGGTCTTGGGCAGGGCTTTTCCCCAGGTTCCCCAGCCACATTGTATCAACACTGATGAGGATGAGGATGATGGTGGTGGTGGTGGTGGTGGTGATGATGATGATGATGTTGCTGCAGGGGGAATAGAAAACAAACTGCTCTTTTTTGTGTTTCTTCATCTCATCAGAAATGGAACATTCACCTCTCCCCCAATGAAGAGATGTACACAGAAGCGGTGGCTGGAGGGGGGCGGTGGGCCCCTGGGTGGCACGCGGGGGGCGACAAAGTGGCCAGCGGTGGTGTCAGTTGCACCACGGCGGTTGTAAAAAACCGGCCGCGCGGCTTGGAGGATTGGCCCATCCGCCTGCCCTGGCTCCTAGGAACCTAAATCCAGCTAAAAAACGCTGGATTTTTTACCGCGACGCAGCGGGGGCGGGGATGCCACCGGCAGGGGCGGGGCTTGTGACGTTACACGCGGGGGTGGGTGCCGCAGAGGCTAGCTCCACCTCTGAATGTACAAGCCCTGCTTGCACATATCCCCACTGGAGGAGATGTGAAAGTTGGATTTTGGGCAAGATGGGGAAAGTGCAGAAACAGGAAATGCAAAATACTTGTACTTCCTGTTCTACTTGGATCCTTGTTGTATCCAAAGCTACTTCAAAAACACTCCAACAATAGTCAGGCACTGTGGTCCAGGGACTGATGAGAAACTGGAATGGGTATGCACTGTGCTCAGTGACAAGTTCCCAGCCCAGACTGAAGGAAAGCAGCCAATCTGAAAGTGTTATAGCAGGCGCTGGCATGGGATTGACTCTCTGGGACTGTCTGATTTCAAGGGCCAGGACGAGTCTGGACTGTGTTGCTCATGTCCCAGCTTAAACTGCCTGCGTTTCCCTCCTCTTGCCAGCAGCTCAGTGGTGCAGAAATCAGGGAAACAGGACTGATCCGTAGGGCTCCCAGTTTGAGCCCAGGGAAACAGAACAATAGTATTCTGTTTGAAAGCAAGAACTTATACTAAATGATCCATGTGAAATCTTTCAGCTATTATTCTTCGTGCAAGCGAGCGTTTTCTAGATGCCATTAAACCTTGGCTGCTCTGTGTTTTATGCAGCACTGTAAAAATGAAGTGGAAATTTGTGATGGTTCACAACAGGGTATTTGAATGTACTGAATGGTGCAGTCGAGCCGCCCTTGTTCTCTTATTCTATAAAATAGCTAAATGCAGTGGCCAGATCTAGGAAAATTACCTTCCTGTATGGTTCCTTATAAATCTTTCTCAAAGAATGGCAACCAAGTGAGGCATTTCAGTACTGTGCCAGCTCAGCAACGCTGGGCAATCGTTCAGTCTTTCTGCATTATGCCATTTGTCCTAAAGGTTTTAGCAAAATATGTTTACATTGGTAAAACTTGCCAAACGAATCCCTGTACTCCACTGCAGGGGTAAAGTTCCTCCTTCACTGCAATGTTGGCTGTGTAGACTGTTCTGCTGCTCACCTCTCTCAGCAATGCAGGGGTGTGTTTAAGCGTGAATAATACAGCAAAGAAATGCTGCTGTTCTTGTTGTAGCTGTGGTTTAGTAACTAGCTTGAGAAATGTTTGGGGATTCCTCAGCCGTGCCATGTAAATCTTCATAAGACTTGGTCCAATAATATTAAGCAGTATATTCAGTGTAGCCACTTGACACCTCTAGTAACCATTTGTCAATTCCAGGCATTTTGGTAATTACTTTTTTGTTTTATGGTGTATTTTGTAAAAGTAGTAAACAACGATTAAAACCCAGTGTATTATAAAAGACGAAAGTATGGTTTTCACTGCAGAATACAGAGAGGCCTCTTTCTTTAATGCGATATGGTGCAGCTAAATTCTTGCCTTATTGACCAAGGAGCAAAATAACAGCCCTAGAAATAAGTAAATAAAAGAGCTTAGGGAGCAGAGCTGAAACAGAGTTCATCGTTAAATTTGAAATCTGGCAATATTTCAAAATACTAATTGTAGAATGTGGATTTCCAAATAAAGATTTAACATTTGAGAATGTCCCTGAAAAACTGAGTTTGGCGTCCATTTTAATATAGTAGCAAATCACACCAAATGTGTCTTTATTTCCTCATCAAGAGGAAAGTGTCAAAATAATATGTAAATATTATTCTTGGGAATATTTTAGCAGAAAAGGGGAAAAAATGGCTATGTGAACCACCAGCAATGCCTGAAATATGCAGTGAATTATAGTTAAAAGTTAATTCATAAGTTTAAGCCTGCATTCACATACCTGTACTCCAAAAACTGAAATCCCCCTCCTCTACAGCCCCTGGAAGGTCATTCAGAATCTATACTGTTGTTTTCAAAAGCAGGTTTTTAAAGGCAGATACAGGTATTCACATTTCAGTGTAATTTGGGAGATAACTTTGGCTGCAATCTTATATGCACTTACCTGGGGGTAGGTCCCATTGACTACAATGGTTCTGAGTAAACATGCATAGGCTAAGGCTGCATATCTATAGTTTTTGTAAATGCAAGAGGGGACACCCCACCCCGAACAACATTTGTTTTATCTCTGCTTGAAGGTTTGAGGTGAGCCACATCTGTGTGCTAGTAAGGTCCTGTGCAAAGTGTGCCCCTTTAATTTCAATGCAGGAAATAGACCTGTGCATGCATAGTAGTATAAACTCAGGTGTGCTTTCTCTGGCAAAATGAGCAGCGCAGCCTTTGCAGGTGGGAGAGCTTCATGTGTGTATTGGAATTACGGTACTGCACCCGTAAGCAACAAATCATATTGTGACACCTTAAAGATTTGCAGCCCAATCCTATCCTTCTCCCCCACTGGTTTAAATCCCCTTTCCCTTCCAAAGCCTCCCGTTCTAAATCCCCTTTACATGACATCTAAATCCCCTTTACATGACATCTGTTAGTTTCTAAATGCCACAAGACTCTTTATTGCTTTAGCTGCAACAGAGCAACATGGTTACCTCTGTTAAATTTACATTCAGAAGGCATCAGTGGATCAGAATGAAGATATAACCAGTTTTTGGAAGTATAATCAGGTGACCCTCTTCTACATACCATTGGGACATTGCATGCATAAAGCAGATGTTCTGTGGGTGTGATCCTCATGAAATCCTGCTGCACAAAGAAGACAACAGTAGACGCACTGTTCTGTCTTCAGAAATCCACATGGAATCCCGCTTGTACTCTTGAGGAAATAACAAAATCCCCTGGAGATTGGCAGAATGGATCTGCGGATCTGTTTCTGCAAGTACAAAGTACTGGCACACAGAAGGAATTGTGAAGGTGATGCAGTGCAAATGGTCTTTCCTCCTAGACAGGTTTCCCACCTCTGAATGCAGATGGTGCACATGTGTAGCTGAATTGATTTTTCATTTATCCAGTGCTGGGTGGTGATGGTTTTTTTTTTTTAGTGCTAAGGGATCTAGATCATGACCAGGGTGATTGTGACACAGCACTGGAAATCAGAAAACAAAATTAAAATTCAGAGATACAAATCAAAGGCCAACAGTGTGAACTGACCCAGCAAAGTCCTACGTAAATAGTTTCCCTGGCATCAGGTGGATTTCAGATTTGCTACTCAAGGAGACTACTTCTTATGGGATTTTTTTGGTATTTATGTATGGCTATTGGAGTATCATACTTGACAAGTTGCCTTGTCAGGTATGAAAGGTGCATGCATGTGTAGCAGGACTAGGAAAGACCTGTGCCTGAGACCTTGGAGATCCTCTCCGGCAGCCCAATCCTGTGTAAGGATTTACACAGCCCAATCCTATGTAAGGATATCCTATGCAGGATTTGGGCTGCCCTGGGGCCTCCTCGAATGTATGCAAACTGGAGCTCGTGTACATACGAGCCCTCCATGTAAGGACCTGCAGAGGGCTTTGGATATTGGCGTATCATGCCCAGTGTGGCCTATGGCCGCTCTCCCTCACTATCCGGTCCGCCCTCCCCTCCGCCCCAGCCGGTGTAGGGCTTACCTCCTCCGGTAGGCGTGGGGCTGGGTAGCAGAGGTGTCGCTACGGTGGGGGTGGTACTGTAAGTTCCACGCTATCCTAGTCCCCGTTTACTCCCCGGTACAAGGTGTCCCCACTCCCTCGCCGTTGTAGCCATTCAGTGCGGCAAAGGCAACGGACAGGAGACAGTACTGGCCTCACCGTAGCGACACCTCTGCTGGGTAGGAGCTACGGGAAGGGCCTGTGCTGGCAGCCCTTACTCGCCGGATGCCATAAATGTGCTTTATGGTGCGTTACGACACCCTGCGCCAGGGGATCACGCGCTCCCATGGCGCTTCTTCACACAGGATTGCGCCACTGGTCAGAGAAGCCAGTACTGGGCTTGATGGGTCAAACATGGGTCTATGTCAATATAAAGCAGCAAAATACATTTTTGATGAAAATTTCCGTGTGCACAGTCTACTGTAGGTGTACAATTTGAACTAGAGCTGGCACTGGGCATGGACATAGAGTGGTAGTTTGCAACACGCAGGCAGTCATTCTAGGCAAAAAGTGAAAGAGTGTTGACCAAGCTTGAGGCAGGGGCACAGACAACACACAGTGAGCCCTGTAGCAGCTAACCAGTAGGTGTTGTATTGGTCTGCACACATCCCATGGCGTTTGCCCCTTTCGCTATGGTTCCTTTGCCGCCCGGAGGTCAATCAGAAAATACAGTACCTTGTTTTAGAGTTCTTGGTATAGTAGCAGTGCTGCGATAAAGTCTCTCTCTCTCTCTCTCTCTCTCTCTCTCTCTCTCTCTCTCTCTCTCTCTCTCTCTCTCTCACACACACACACACACACACACACACACACACACACACACGTGTCTTCTCAGAGCCTGGATTTACATCAGATCATAAGGAGAAGCTCGATTTCACAACTATAATACTGTACTTTCCATTTTGAATATCTGATATCAGTGACTGGGTGCTCTAGACTAGGATGGGCAGGTATGATGGAGGATGGGGCTCCTTTACCTTAAAATCATTGTGTGCAGAAGAGGGAATTTTAGCACAGGCATCTTGTTTCAATCGTGCCCTTACAAAATGTGCTCCTCTACATCACTATTAAATGTGCTGCAGCAGCAACCCTCTCCTCCATTACATCTGGCCATCCTAAAGTATGTATACAATTCAGTCATTCTGAAGTAAGCTAGCTGCTCTCCTAAACTGGAGTAAAGTTTCTTTGTGGGTTGGATCCCACAACTGAAAGAAAATAGGGTGTTTTTTATTATTATTATTATTATTATTATTATTATTATTATTATTATTATTATTATTATTATTATTATTTTAAGATTGAAGGAGTGATTGCAGTTCATAGTGTTATCCCACCGTTGCCCCTGGTGAACAGTGTTTGGCAGCTTTTGTACTGTCGAACAGAGGCAAAAATGAGACAAAAGAAATATATGTGTAGTGTACACTGTAGGAAGAAATGCTTCTCTGAAAGTACTTTCAATTATCTAAAAAATGATTGTTTGTCTCAAAGCATAGCCTCCCTTTAAGAAGATATTTTAAAACTATTTTTCTCTCGTTTTGCTTTGCTTCAGTTCAGGGACTGTGAAGCAAATTTGCTCTCTGACTGAATCATAAAAAATAATGTTCAGAGAATTCTGGCAATGGCTCTCGGTTAGTAATAGGCACTTTCCATCACTGCAAAAATGTGTACTTCCTGTAGTATGAGATCCCTCCTTCTAGAGGAGTGTGTGATATATATGCATCCCAGAATGATCAGTGATAAGGAGAAATGGTATCAGGATATACATTTAACGTGTTGTCGAAAGTGATCCATCAGTTTTATCACAGAAAGGGATGAAGGCCATTAGGTGACACCCTCATTGCTGTGAGGTTCTTCCTCACAGAATATGTACTCATATTTTACAGGTTTCAAACCAAAACTTTTACACTCTTCTAGAATCGAGTCCCTCTAAATGATCCAAAGACTTTCTTTCTGTTCTGACCAAATTGCCTTCTCTCGGCTCAAGAAAACTGGCCATAGCTTTTGTATTTCTATGTTGCTTAATTGGTGAAAGGACTGATGGAAGTGGGAACTATACCAGTCTGGTTCAACAGCTCCAGTTTTTCATTTGATGTGGGAAATCTTGGTTATAACTCTGGTCAGCGATGAAGTCTTTCAACCTAATCCACCTCACTAGGTTGCTGTGCAGGCTCTCTGAGCTCCTTGGACTATAGAAATGTATCATTTTCCAAAACCTACAAATCGTTTCTGCTAGCACTCAGGGTCACACTGACACTATTTGCCCCGATGGTGCTATTTGCCTGGAATATCAGCTTCATGGCAAAATGTAGCTTCAAAATTAGGATGTGTTTTGGTGGGAAAACAGAGAAAAGGAAAAGGGCTAGCTAGCCCCTGCCCCAATGCTATGTTCCTGGATCAAGATCAGGGATTTCTAAGCAATAAGATAGGTCAAATTTGTTTCTGTATTTGTTTGTTGAAATTGTTTGTTGTGAATTTGTTTCTGTAGCTGTAACCTAGCCTGAATCCTGTTTTGTAAATGACAACATTCTACATGGGAAGAATGTCTGTGTAAGGGTTAGATTGCAAACTGCACATAGTTCATCAGGAGTGTTAATCATATGCAGTTGGCCGTGCCTTTCCAGTGTATGTGTGTGTGTGTGAGTGTGATTATTCCACTTGACTATTTTATTTCACTTTATTATTTTATACACACACACACACACACACACACACACACACACACACACACACACACACACACACACCCTTTCAGTTAAATGATCCCAAAATACTGTAACGTATAGTATATCATATTAAAATATTTGAGGACTACTTAATGGTCTTTGTTTTTCTGGCTGGTGACACTAGCCAGTGTGTCACTTCTGTTGTCTGTCCACTGGCATTGCTGCAGGGGGGGTGGAGCTCTAAGTTCCGCTGTGGTCCGACCCTCCGTTACACTGGTGCACGAAGCGGCCCCGCCCCCTTGCCTTCGGAACCATTCAAGGCGGTGAAAGCAATGCGCAGCATTGGACCGCGCATTGGACCGCGGTGGAACTTAGAGCTCCGCCCCCCCTGCAGCAACGCCAGTGTGTCTGTCCTAGGGCAGCTGGCCATTGGAGCAGTGTTCTTTTGAGCACAGAGAAAAGAAGAGGTTTCCTTCTTCTCTAATGATGGCTTGAGCCAGCAGGTCTTCCCCTTTGCCATGATGTGCTACTTGGGAAGGAGAGGTTGGAACCTCCCACTGGAGGTTCTAGCAGAGAACCTTGCTTGTCTAGCAGAGGTTAGAATGTCCCTCCCCTCATTTCTGCAGTCCTAGGGGCAACTGGATATGCAGTTTGTTGCATAACGTGTTGTTTCCGTGTTTCCATAGCATGTTGGAAGTATTGTTGCATCATCCAAAAATGGCTCTAGTGGGTCAATGTTTGCAAACATTCTTGGTTACATCTAAAAGGGGCTTCCAGGTTGCCAGCCATGTTGAATCAGAACATCTGGCACCCACAGTCCACATGGAGACAATGCCAAACACCATGCCAATTGCTGCTACACCAAATGGACTAGCATAGGTGACACAACAGCTGTCAACACAAAACCAACACCTACACCAGATCTCCGAATGAAGCAGCATCTTAGAGGTACTTAGAGGTACTGAAGCAGCATCTTAGAGGTACTAATCTTAGAGGTACTTTTGCACATACAGTACATACTGTATATCATTCCTACTTGGTGCTCCCAGCCTTGGAGCATTGAGGCCAAATGGAGGTGCCCCAGTGTAATGAATTATTGGGGAAATGGTGAGCACCGAATCCTGGAGCAGAAAGGGACTTATCAGGAATCAGTCTCTACTTGAACCTGATTCTTGAATTTTCTGGTCCAGAGAGGTGAACTTGAGCACTGCTATGTGCTGGTTGGCTCATAGAGACAGTTCTGGGATCTGATTACGTCACAGTGCCCCCAGATTATGGGGACATATATTGCCTTTAATGTTTATTGTATGCAATTTTTAAATGTACTTTTATCACATATGTTTAATATCTTGATGGGAACTCTTGGGCCATGGAATAGCAGCTAAATGCTGTTTTCCTAGAAATTAATAAAGAAACAGCAACATTCAGCCCTAACCCACCGGCAATCTACTTTCAGCATGGAAAAAATGAATCATTCCTGAGTTAAGTGACTTCAAGGAATCATTTAAGGTGGTGACTAATTCAATGAAGCCACCACAGCCTAAATTTTGAGTGTAGTTGCAAGTCATCTAAGTGTCCTAACGCACCACAGAGGCATAAATATGGCAAGAACACAACCCACTACTTTGTAGCCTACCCCAGCTTTGCTGGGAAGGTGAGCTGAAATCTCGCCATGTCTTTGTGACTCTCAGGGCATTCATGCAAAAAAAAGAAAAAAAAAAGAAAAAAGTATGTGGTGAATACACCACATTAGTCACCTCTTTAGTTAGTTATCTGACTTCACCATTTGTTATTCAGTGATAAGGGTACACACATGCATTTCACTACATGTGCACAGAGGACTGGATCCTAACATGGAATAGAGGTTGCACAAAGGAGCTCCCCTCCTCTCTGCTGCACCCCGCTCCAAGCAATGCAGATTTTCCTCTTGAAAGAACTCTTTGGATTCCTTATTTTTCACAATGCAGCAGACCTGATACTATATTACATGACATAATACAGGATGTACCGTAGTTAGGATTTGGCTCCTAGTAGGCTTCTCTATTGTATGCAAATTCTTATGCCCCAAACTCAGCTGAAAATTGTGCAGCAAGCTATACTTAAGAGCACAGAGACAGGGGAAGTAGCAGCTACTGGAAATGCCAACAGCTATATATACTATAATGTTGTAAGGGATTTTATGGCAGTGGTGAAACCTCAGGCTGTGCTTGGTTGAGTTGCCCTGTTGTCACAGAGTGATGGAGCAGGCAGAAGGGTCATTCTAGTTGTCCCTGGTTGAAGTGATCTGATCCTAAGAGTCTCTGGCTTCCATTGACTGATCAGATCAGATCTTGGAGAGGCAGGGAAGGCAGAAGGGCCTAATAATAAGAAGAGGAGGAGGAGAATAGAACCCTAGAAGTGGAGGTGGAAGGGGCCTAATTAGGGAGTAGGTCAAGGGAAGGGGGGGCAGAGGAGACCTGATGGAAGAATCTGACAGGAGGTAAGGGAAACTGGCAGGGCAAGTGCCTCAGCAATCCATTCACAGATGGGGGCAGTTCCAGCCGGCCACAAAGAGCAGCTGGCTGGGACGAAGAGTGAGGGGGATGTCTTATTTTCTGGGGATGTCTTATTATCATGGAAACAGGGTACTGTATATGGTCAGAAGTTGCACAGGAGAGGAAGGCTGAAGTATACATATTTGAAAACAATATGTGCTCAAACGTTTGGCTGCAGACCTCTGCTGTATCTTTTCAAGTGACAGAAGCCTGATTAGTAACCCTGTACTGATGGCCAGCTATTCTTATCTATAGTGTTTATATGCTAGCTCATTTTAGATAGTAGAGACTGTTTGCTTTCTGGCAGGCCCATATCCCTTGTCTACCCTCAAGGCAAAGGTCGCGTGTACTAAGTGAGAATGGTTATGGAATTGAGCATTGTGAGACCTAGTCATGGTGTTACTCAACATGTACTGCAGCATTACGCATTATTATTGCCACCGCTGCCAAGAATAACAATTCTGCAGAATTAAAATTTTGCTGAAGGCTTGGTGTGTTTAGCAGATGGCAGTATTTGATCTTCCAGGTGCAACTTAATTAAAATGGTTTGATGATGATGATGATGATGATCACGATGATAAGGATCACATAAAGACCCTCTTCGATCCACCGGCCACTAATGTGGAGTTTTTTGCAACAGTGTTGTCCATTCACATGCCTCAGAGACTTCCTACTGATCAGCTGAAGGCATAAGAGGGCAGGGAGCATCTAGAAAGCTGTGGTGGAATTTGGTGGGAAATATACTATGAAGCTGGCAAATCGGATTTTTTTTAATCAACATGAAAAACGGACTTCAATACTTTCAGACACTAAAAGGAGAGGCAGCCCAGTACTGTCCCCCACCATCCTGCGCGATGCAGCGGTCCTGATGGAGCACATGCTGCAAGCAGTGGGATGGGGGGGGGACCAGGCGGCCTGGGAGAGGTAAGTAAAACCCATGTTTACTTACATCCCCATAAGCCGCCTGGCTGCCAGTGGGTCTCCTTGTATCTACGCCAGCTATTTAGCTGGTGTAAGTCAGAGGAACCCCAGGGGGTGTGTCAGACCCTGACACAAAAGGGGGATGGGATCTTGGTGTGCACTATTGCTGCTGAGATCTGCCCCCTCCCACACCCAATTTGGCCTAGATCCTGCTCCGATCCTCCCTTAAACCACCCCGCTGCTACCTTACGTGCTCCAGTGGGGCATCTGGGAGCCACTGATACATGCAGGGAGCCTCTAAACATTTGCACCAGCAGCTCCAAAGTGTACAAGCGCAGTGCACCTTTCCCGCTGTTGGAACAGGGCTTACAGCAGCAGATCACTCGATCCGTAGTCCCTGAATAGGATTGGGTGTAAATCTCTGCTCACGAGTAAGCATCTAAGGTTGTATTCTTACAAAGAGCAGATGATGAAATAAATCTGTCTTTGAACCAGTGGCGTTCCTGCGGTAGGGACTCGACCGTAAGTCGCGCCCCGTCCTAGTACCGTGTTCACGAACCGGAGCGAGGAGGCCCCACCCCCTCGCCTGCCCGTTCGGCTTCGCTGCGCGGAATGGACACCCAGCCTGCATTTGGCGTACCCCCAGCCACGTGGTCCGCGTACCCCTAGGGGTTGAGAACCTTTGCTCTACATAAAATGTTTCTTTCCCCCAAGCTCCTCTCTCATAAGCCTTTTAACTCTCTGATCCTAGATGCTTTTGAGATCAACACCACTTTTAGTCTTTTCTCTTTCTCCACTTTTTTTTCCCTTCCACATTTTTACAGCTTCTCACAAATGCCAACAGCTTCAGGGAAAGATGATAACATCACCATATTCACCAGGATTCTGGATGGCCTCCTGGATGGATACGACAACAGACTTCGTCCCGGATTGGGAGGTATGATTGACGGTCATTTTAGTGATGAATGGTGAAAACAGCATGTAGCAGTTGTCTCCCAGTATGCAAGAACCTTGTTAATATGAATATAGCATCATCCACATACATGGCAAAGAATGTGAAGCCATATCCCTGCCCCAAGTGGCCTACAAGCTAGGTATCAACAGAAGGTAAACAGCTGAGGAAAGGGAGGGTTATAGAAGCTGGGATAAATGGGGGAGATAATATGCACTTGTTTCTGTTATACTTGCTTGGACGGGCAGCCTGTTCCTCACTAACTTTAGAGCGGCAGAGCGCGTGAGAGGGTTTACTCCCCCTTTAAGTAGTTGTGGGGGTGGGGTGATGTCAGAAGCAGCGCTCCAGGATCGTGCCCGCCGCCAAAGAAACGCTTTTTTCAAAATATCTGGTTGTCCTGCCATCTCCCCGAAGGGTCCAGGGGGGCTGCGGCCGCATCCGCAGGCCTCCCCACAGCTCTAAACAGCAGCAATTGCATTCCAAAGCCTACTTCCGGTTTTCGGAACCATTTTTCCCCCGACAGAAGTGGTGGCCCCAGGGCTTACTGGGAGGTAAGTATAAATGACTTATACATACCTTCTATTTGCCCTGGGTCGTCCCCCCCCCCCCCACTGCTGGATGCAGCATATGCCTTTTTGGAACGATTGCATTGGCGTGGCTGACGGGGGTAGGATTGGGCTCTCAGTTTTTCTACTTTGTTGCTTTACATGCTTTTTCCACATTCCCTACTACTGTAAATAATCCCCCCAATAACCTGTGTTTGCATTTCAGTTACATCTAGGCTCTGACTCCCTTTTTCTGTGGTACCAGGTTGGGAAGGTGGGTGTGCTACAACTCACAGTCAAGGTCGTTTGACCCCTGTGTCTGGGAGAAGGTGTGTAGTGTTAGTACGTGTATTCATAGTAACTCTTGGCAGAAGGACATACCTGTTTGTTTGTTTTTTTGTTTAATATGCCCTTACTATAGCACAACTGCTAAGGCTCCAGAAGGTTATAAAGGGGAATGCATTGGCTAACATTTTTATAACGCACATTGCATCACCTTCGACAACAGGAGTGTGAAGCAGTATCAGAATTGTGGAGAGTCACTGTTGCTCACCAGAGGTGAAACTAGACTGGAGCGGAGGCAAGTAGTTCTGCAAGACTCCGTTACACCGGAGTCAGCGGCCCCTCCCCTTTGCTGTTGGAGCCATTCCGGCAGCGACGGGAGTGTCCTGCGTGTTGCCTTTACTACCAGAATGGCTCCAACAGCAAGGGGGAGGGGCCGTTGACTCTGGTGTAACGGAGTCTTGCAGAACTACTTGCCTTCGCTCCAGACTAGCTACGCCACTGTTGCTCACTGCCTCTTTCTATGTCAGGCAAATAAACTCAATTATCAGAGAAGCTAAGATGTGCTGAAATAATATGTGGAGATTCATCACATGTTCATTGGTGCTATCAGTAGTTTGGAATTGAACGTATGAATTCAACTCCAGCTTCACAGAAGAAATGTAGCTAGTCATTTATTTTTTTTATACTTATATCTCAGTCTTGCTTTCAAAAGTTTTGAATGGGACTCCTACTTATTCCCCATTCAGACACAGCCAGGGTTAGACCTCCTTAACTGCACTGTTGCTATAGGATTAGGTGTTCCTGGACCAATTAGTTGCCACTTGGTACAGCCAGTGACATAACATTTATATTTCTTTGTCATAGAGAGAATAACTGAAGTGAAAACAGACATCTATGTCACCAGTTTTGGTCCAGTGTCAGACACCGAAATGGTAGGTTACAACGTACCTACTTTAAATAGCACCTGTTGTTATTGCTAGAATGACTTGGAAGATTGATCAAGGCTTGAGAGCTACAGTGCTTACGAGTGTCTCATTTTATACCAGGAATATACCATTGACGTTTTTTTCCGACAAAGCTGGAAAGATGAAAGGCTTCGGTTTAAAGGCCCAATGCAACGCCTTCCTCTTAATAATCTCCTTGCCAGTAAGATCTGGACTCCGGACACTTTTTTCCACAATGGTAAAAAATCCATCGCTCACAACATGACCACCCCCAACAAGCTTCTGCGCCTTGAGGATGACGGGACCCTTCTCTATACAATGAGGTGAGAATGTCGTTTGCTGATATCTTTGGATTCTCATTCTGTGATAAGTCCTTGCTTGTTGTGCCCTGTGTTCTTCACAGCAGAGTCAAGAATGAAGTGTCTTGCAGGTATTTATGAGAATATCAGAAGAAAGTGGAAAGCATAATCACCCTTTATAACTAGCAATTAATGTACAGCTTCTGAACAATGCTACTTAAAAAAATATGTTCGCCGAAGAGCAGATGATTCAGAAGTGGGTTGTTGGTTTTTTTCCATGCAGATTGGTACTTTTCCTATTGTAAGCAATTGTAGCTAATATGCTGATTTTGCTCTAAGCCAGAAAGTTGAATCTGTCACTGTTTTTGGTACATCTTGAACAATCAAAGCCAAAGAGGACATGCAGCTAGAGCGGTATCTGGTGTACAGAAGAGGTCTTATTTTAGCAGGTGACCTTTTCAAATCAAACTAGTGCTTCATTTATTATTTAAGCTGCTTTGGGTCCCCCTATGGGGGGAAAGAGCAGGAAATAAATCCAATAATAATAATAATAATAATAATAATAATAATAATAATAATAATAATTCATTTTGGTCTCTGTGAATTAGATCAATATCAGAACCTTTCCAGGTTCTGGTTCTCTTCTGAACTATTGCATTCAGAGAGATTTGATGTTGCACTGCAGATATATTTGTAGTGGTAATGGCAGAGTGTAAGTTCCCTCATGGTCTGTTTTATTTTTATTCTCACTGCAAAGAAATGTTTGGAATAAGTAAGATGGAATAAAAATCACACTGTGATCGCATGGGCGCAAATTGAAAGGGCAGTTATAAGAAAAAAAGTGAAGTTGTGATGCTCCTGTGTATCACATATAAATATCTCGAAAACAGTGATTCATGGCCACTGATGGTGCTGAAGTTTGGAATTTGGGGGAGAGGGATGGTGATGTCAATCTTACAAGCTCACTTCCCCTCCTGAACTCATTACCTGTTGAGTTGTATGGGCCCAGCTCAAAATGAGTCCACCAGAGCCATCATGGCCCTGCTATAGCAACTGCCTCTTTCCTCCCCCCCCCCAACATACTTGATGTTCTCTGAAGCGACAGTATGGCTTCTCTCTCAGGCCTCCATTTCTCCCTAGGAGTTTTCCCATCCAGGGCTGGTCCCAGCCCTGAGGTGATGTGCCAAATGCTCCTCTTCCTTGGCAGTGTGCTAGATGTTGCTTCTGCCTCTCCTCCCCCAGTCTCTGAATTTGAAAAGAAGGAGTACAGAGCAGAAAAGGAAGTATAATGGAGAGGAGAGCAGCCAGGTAGAATATGCACCTGACACTCTCGCTCACCACTCCCTTTTGCTCAGCACTTTCTTTTCCACTCTTTTAACTTCTTCCTTCTCGAATCGAGGGAGTGCGAGAGGAAAGACAAGTAGCCCTACCAAACCACCACCTCACTTAACCATCTCAGTTGACTTCACGTATGGGCTGGGCCCATCACTAGTAAATACTTTCTTCATATTTCATTGGTAAAGAATACACAGATACAAAGGATGTTTGATTTCATTCTTGCACTTTTGTACAGCTTAAAACACACACAAATAAAACCAAGTAAAAGCCAATCTTATACATATAGTGTGTTAGAAGACCTTGTTCCCCATTCCACCTTATCTTTCTATGGATTGTCCCACTGGTGAACTTAGCAATAATAAATAAGGGTTAAAATAAGTTAGGTATGCTGTAAAGAGTATGGTGGGAGGCAGAGGGGGGTAATTAAGATTAAATGAAATCAAATTGTGAAATTTGTATTAAACGTTTTCAATACCTTAGTATCCCTGACACCAATTTTTTAATTCCCCTAGTTTTGTTCAAAACATAGGAACAACATCTAGTATACCTCATCACACACACACACACACACACACACACACACACACACACACACACACACACACACACACAAGGCTGCTGATTATGAATGTTACCTTTTAATGTAATGGGTAGCCTGATCCTGCCTAAGATGCAGTGGCCGGCCAAAAAGGCTGGCTGCTGCATCCTAAGCTCATGCTGGCATGTCTGGGGCACACATTCGTCCCCTTCCCCCGGTGTAAGACCCGGAAGCCCCTGTGGACCTCCTTGGATGTGCGCCAGCTCTTTAGCTGAGAGGCCGTGTAAGGCCGGCAGAGTAGGGGACGGGGATACGGAGTGCTCCGCCAATATCCTCGCCCCCTCCTGGGCCTGGCCGGCCAATGGCCCTCTCCCCTACCACCCCGGCCTGCCCTCCCTATGCCCTTCTGCCGACTGGCGCAGGCCTCACCTGCGTTCTGCGGCGAAGTGGCTGGAGGGCAGCGGTGAAAGTGGTGCCAGCCTCTGTGCTGGTGCCACTTACACTAGCAATGCCGCAAAAGAGCTTTCCGGCACTTTTGCAACACCTATGGCCGGGGGAGCACACACTCTGTCGGCCTATGTTTACACAGGATTGGGCAGTTATTAAGTGAAGCACTAAACATTAGGGTTGCTTATGGAATTCATCTCTGCTGGATTCTACCCTAGATGTTTAAGTTCTGCTTTACTGGATCCGTTTACTGGAGTGAAATTCAAAATGTTGGAATCTGCAACTCTTTCAGGGATATCGTTCCAGAATTTTGCAGGATGTTCAAAAGTAATAAAGTTACAATTCCTGCTGGAATTCAAATGGAACAGAGCCCAAGGGATATGGGGATATTGTAACAATAACAGAGCAGAGCTGAGGGAATCCGCTTATCCTGCTGCAAGCTCTAGGACATTGTGAGAAGTCTGTGGGGAAATTCGACTGCTGGGAGAAACTGTAGCTGTCTGGCTTTCTGGCGAAATCTGATTGAAACTGTGTGAATAGAAAAGGCAGTGACAACACAGAATGGGAGGCAAAGGACTGGACTCAATTATGACTGGGTTGTTACTGTAGATTGCAGGTTTCTCTGGCTTTGCTTTCCATCCACTCCGTAGAAAGTGTTAAGTTTGCCATAGCTCCTAGAAAAAAGTGTTATCATCTCATGTATCTGTTGTGTGAAGAAATGCTTAATGAGCGGGTATATTTAGAGAAGAGAGTATAAAAATAGGTGGGATGTGATAGTCCTTCTCAGATATTTAAAAAACTCTTAGAGAGAAGAAGGGATGTCCTGTTTGGATCAGTTGGATCCTCCAAGTACTGGGTACATTCACAAAAGTGAGATGAGATGCATGGACCGAATGCCAGTCGCCAATGAAGGAGTGGGGTAACCAACAGCTGGGAAGAGGGCTAGAACCCTCTTGGGGAACCCTCTTGGGGAGAACCTGGGCTGAGAGGCAGCATCTGCAGGCAGATATGGGGATCCACGCAAGGGTTGTCCAGGGACAACTTCTCCTGCTGAGCACAACTCCAGCCTTCAGTCTGAAAGCAGGTCTGATGACTGCTCCAAGCCACACTTCTTAGTGCGGACTTCCACTTCTTAGCCACACTTCCACTAAGTGGATATGGGCCGAGTATAAAAGGTCTGTGCTCTGTCCTGGAGCCTCAGAAGCAGGGCCTCTGAGAGGCATGTTATCAGGGGGTACAAAGTTTCTTTTGGGCCCCTTTTCAAATGGGGAGGGGGCAAAACAGGCCTGGGGGAGGGCAGCAATGGCTGGAAAAGTCTCCAGAGCCCAGGTCTACCAGGCTTTCCAATGTGATGCCCAGGTCTACCTGCTTGGCCCAGCCTCTGTCTTTCACTCTCCATGAGGCTAGCTGGGATCCCAGGAAATTTCTGGGGCCCCTCTTTTGGCTTCTGGGCCCCCTTTTTGACTCTGGGCCCGGGTATAATTTACCCCCTTTACCCCCCTCTCACGGGCCCTGCTCAGAAGCCTCTGGCTGAGACTTCTGGTATCTCAAGCAAGACGTTCTAGAGGAGCACAGAGTCCTGGGCAGGTGATGCATAGACTCCCTAAGGGGCTTAAGTTGCTTGTTCAGTGGGCCTGTGTTGCTGAGGTCAGGACTGGCATCTGACAGCAGCAGCTGGTCTGCATACACTTTTGACAGCGCAATCCTAACCAACTTTCCAGTGCTGGTGCAGCCGTAATGCAGCCCCAAGGTAAGGGAACAAATGTTCCCTCACCTTGAAGAGGCCTCCATGGCTGCCCCTGTACTGCAAAATGCAGTGTGCGCCCTGCTGGCATGGCTACACCAGTGTTGGAAAGTTGGTTAGGATTGCGCTGTCAGTCTGTCATCTGCTCTTCTTCAGAGACAGCTACTTTGTTGCCTGCGATTCCTGGTGCTGCCTTCTGCACAGGCTGTGTTGGAATCCCTTGGGGCCAAGGACGTGTGACGGAACAGAATGGAAATGCTCAAATGTATTGATGGTTTTGTTGCCACACTGGTGCAAGCATATGGTTCAACAGTGAAGAAAAATGCAAAGGTCCATGGGGCTCCAGCATTCACAGAGATTCTGCAAGAGCAGGATGTGTCCCATTCAATATTGATCACATCTGTCTTCAAATCTGTCTCCAAAGAGTGCAGGGCAATGTAGAATTATTTTTCTTGCCAAATGATTCTCATAAAAACCCTAGGACAGCCCAACCCTTCCTAACCCTCTTGGCGCTGATGCAGCAGTGCCGACGGGGTGCGTGCTGCATTCCATCGGGGAGTTGCGAGTCCTGGAGGCCTTCCCGCTGCTTGCAAGACCATGGAATGGTTTTGTGACCACCGTAAAGCACACTGTGCTGCCAGAACACATGTTCCAGTGATGCAGAGATTAGCCAGAGAGATTTGGAATGTTGGGACAGACCCGGATATGAAGGGAGGCAGGGCTTGCTCATGGAGAACTCCCTACATGATCATGGCCAGTACAAAAAAGAATCATGCTTGATGAGAATCTACGAGGGTTTTGTCTGTGCTATTTTCAGTGGTGCTAGGTTGGGAAATCCTGTAGAAATGCATGACCATCATCATGATGTCTCAGCAGAGCTGTGCCACACTGGGAAGATAACTTCTTTCATCGCAGGTTTTCCTATGCTTTTTATCACAGGCTAAAAACAATATACTGTTTAAACCACCAGTGCTAGTTTATCTTTAGGGAAATAGCTGATAGCTGTAAAATGTCAGGTTTCAAAGTTTAAAAGGGAGAATTTGCCTCAACAAATACTTTTTCCTCACATTCATAAGTCATTGTGCAAATTGATAAGGACTTTGTTCTGCTTGAGAATAAATACATCTCATATCAAAGAATGTGGAAAAACCATTCCCTCTAATAGTAATGTCAGCAGCCCTGTGCTAATAACAATGTAATAGGAACCAGAGCTCACAGAGAAGACAGACAAGGAGAGAGAAGCTGCAGCATACTCCAGCCAAAATTAAGATTTGCAACAACTGACTTCTTCACAACAGTATTCCCCCCCAAACGAGTCAAAATGTGCCAAAAGGAAGTAGAACAGGGCTGAGTATGTGTGTGATAGACTAGAGCACCGGGATTGCTCAGTGTTTCTTGTTTCTCAAACTGTGGGTCTGGACCCATTTGGTGGGTCATGACCAGATTCTTGGTGGGTCTCCGGAGATAGAAAGATCAGATAAGTAATTGCCATAAGCCCTGAGACAAAAATCGTATAGCTGCTAATTGCCCTGCAAATAGCTGAGCTGCAATTTGCAAGCTTGTGTAAATATAGGGAGATAAATGTTTGAGCATCTTTTTTGTTGTTGTTGTCAGTGACAGGTAGTGGGGGCAGGTGAAGGCTGGGTCACATAACTAAGCCCCTCAAGCCTTGAGGCTATTCATTAGGGCTGCCTCATTATGAGAAATGGATTGAGGGTTTTTTTGCAAACAAATAAATAAAATATTACTTGTAAATAAATAAATAAATTGTTTCTTTCTGGATCACCATTTTTAAAATCTCGTAAAGCTAGGTGGGTTCCCGATAGAGTGTCATTTTAAAAAGTGGGTCCTGGTGCTGAAAAGTTTGAGAACCACTGCTCTAGAACCCTGGCGTCATGAAGGCAGAGCACAAGTGCAAGTCCAGCTTCTGCCCCTTGATGGTTGGAGTGGGGCTACCAGCAACAAACATTCCCACTCTATGCTATTGCTTAGAGAAAGGACAGAAAACTCTCCAATACTGGCACTCACTTTGACGTTCTTGCAAGGATCAGCCCATTGTTACCCAGGTGTGCTTCAGAACACACGTTAACAAATTCACACAAAGGAAATCTGTTTTGGGACCCTGTGCCAGTGACACAGCAGGGAAGAGGCAGGCAAGAGTGAAGGTGAAAACACACTTTTATCATAGGAATAAGTTTAAGGGCACTCACACAAAGGGAGAAAAGATAGGTGTGCTAAGGGTCTCATCTGTTTGACTACACACGAGACAAGGAAAGGTAGAGGGGAGTTTTGTGGGTCGATAGCGAGGCTACGCCAAGGACTGAGGTTGCCAGTCTGTTGGGTGCTGCATTCTAGGAGTTGTGGGGCTAGAATGCACAACCAACAGCCCAATCCTGTCTTACCAGATCTCCAACCGGGACAGAGTGCTAGACCTTTAGGAGAAGGAATGTGGGCAGGTGTAGCTTGTTAAGTCCTAGAGCACAATCCTAGGCATGTCTACTCAGAAGCAAGCCCCATTGTGTTCAGTGGGGCTTGCTTCTGAGTAGACATGCCTAGGATTGTGCTTTAGGACTTAACAAGCTACACCTGCCCACATTTCTTCTCCTAAAGGTCTAGCACTCTGTCCCGGTTAAGCCTAAGCATTCACACAGTGCCTCTTTTACCTGCACAGGCAAAAGCAGTTCAGGAGTAGAAGTCTTGACTCACAGTCAGGCAGACAGATGCAGATCCACAGATGTCTGGGACATTATTGTAATTATACTTAGTGCAACTTGGCACCTGGGACAGATTACATCTGGTCATTTGGGCAAAGACCAGTGATCACTGAACACTTGGGCAAAGACTTACTCTCTGCTCAGATGTCCTCCAGTGTGAGTTCCAGAAGGAAATTTCAAATGGCGCTTGAGCCTATGCCATTCAGGTCCCGAAAATATGCAACACAATCCAATATTCTATAGACAGCAAATGGAAACAGTGCAGAATGGGAATGATATAAAGCAGGGGTTCTCAACTCCTCCCTGGCTGTGTACCACCTTCGGTGCCATTCTCTCACCACGTACCACCAGAAGTAACTGGCAATGACATCATCGCCAGTTACTTCTGGGTTTTCGGACGCTGCGGAGGCCAGAAAAGGCAGGTAGGAAGCACTGGACGGGTAGGAAGGTCCTTCTTAGCGTTCCCGAGAGGCGCTAGGCCAAAGGCAGGAGCCTCTCAGTAGTGAAAAGTCAGCGCCGAAAATGCCATGTTGGAGCGCGCTTCCAACGGCCCGCGTACCACCAGCGCTCAGCCAAAGTACCACTGGTGGTGCATGTACCACCGGTTGAGAACTCCTGAAATAAAGAATGTTGCTTCAGTCAGCAAGCAACACACTTCTGCAATCTGGACAAGTGATCAAGAAGCACTGATGGGAGGCCACGTAAGAAAGAAAGAGAAGTGCTGAGCCCCATGGCCACCAGTGCTTGAGTCTCTGTGGCAAAGTCAGCCTTGACGAAATGCAGATGTTGCACTTGCAAATTAATACTGCTACCAGAAATCTCAGAGGTTTTGAAACTTCCGCAGAAAAAAATGATCTCTAAGAAAAGACATTTTTAGAAAGTTGAGCTTCCATTCACATTTACATGGACTACTAAGAACGAGTTGTGTGTGTGTGTGTGTGTGTGTGTGTGTGTGTGTGTGTGTGTCTGTGTGTGTGTGTGTGCTGTATAACCATCACAGGATAGGTTCACATATGCATGTCTCAACACTTTGATGTCTTGACACTTTATTGCACAACACCTAATAGCCCTGTTCAGATCTTACAAATCACATGGACAATGTCCGTGCAGTGGGGGGGTTGAAAGCATGCCAGCAAGCCCCACCTCTACACCGACAGGCTTGCAAAGCCAAGCCTTGCCCCCCCCCCCCATGCACACAGCATTTGTCAATGCAAACAAATACCGTACATTCAGGGTTGCGTTGGCATGGGGGTGGGACTTGATGGCACACTCTTCCCCCCTCCCCCCCCCCAGTCATATGGATGCTGTCCATGCTTTTCTGAACAGGGCTAATGACTCACAGTAGCATGTTTGAGTTGACTCTATTGAAAAACATTGTGCTCGAGATTATAAAGTTCCACTTACGGTGTTTGATCTATGATGGCTCATTAAGACAATCCTTAATCATTAATGCATGATGACTGTAGCATGTGTGAACCAGCCCAGAATTGAGAGCTGGTATAATTTCACAGCTAAGAAACTGAGTTATGACTCAGGAAGTCTGGGGTTCAGATCTTACCTTTGCCATGAATTCACCAGGTGACTTTAGTCAAGCCATTTTCTCTTAGCTCTGTCCCCCACTTGAAATATGGGGATAACCCACAGGGTTGTTGTAAGATAATCCATGTGAGGTGCTTTGAACTCACAAAAGCACTATACAAATGCAGAGTATTCTTATTCATTGCATACGGCATTTAATTAAAAACAAGACCACTGTAAATAGTTATGACTTCAATCCCAAGGACTATTTTACTTATTGGGAAGTGAGTGAGCATGTCTGGGATCAGGTTGTTGTAAGTCTGACTTAACTGGACAACCATCTGACACTATTTATGTAAACATTATAAACTAATGATTGTAATATGAATAGTTTTATTTATTAGCTTGATTGCTGGCTACTGAGGCACATGCAGACTTTTGTCAGCATGAATTTAAGGCTGTAAGTTTCTTTTCTGCCCCTAGAGGGGAGTATTGTCTGCATCTAAATTTGGAGCTAGTAGCTTAAGAAATAATAAACCTTAACAAGTGCAAACAGGGACATCTCCAATGTTTCATAGGCTGTTTTGTAGGCTTGCTTATGAAGAAAGGGAAAATAGTAGTGATGAACTTTTGTCCAAAGTAGTGGAATGGTATACAGTACTGTACACGAAATGGAAGTGAAAATCAGAGGACAAGAAAACGTCTCTACAAAGTTCATCTGTTACTTGAAATTAAGAGGATGGTGATTAAGCAGGACTTTCTTCTTGCAATGGAAATTACTATTATTAATTGCATTCCAAGTTGAGGAAGCAAAGTAATGCTTTGTTGAGATTTAAAAGGTCTTTGGTAAAACTGCCTAGGCATTTAGTTGCCACTCACTCAGTATGATCAAAATAAAGCTGTATTTTGATCACAATCTTCCAAGTAACTAAGGATTCCATGCCATTACAAAACAAGGCATTTTACCTACCTCGATTGTCTTTTCAAGAATCTGCTACTGCTACCACATTACAGTTTTGTAAAAATGCAGGCTTGAAACGGAGTGTAATGTGCCTAATATCCACTTGATGGCAGCACAGCCTTATCATTGGTTGCACAGGGACCAACAGTTATGCTTATTAATAAAGAAACTGTCATTTGACGTGTCATTAAGGTTTTCTCAGGTTGTATCATTTATGTATATGCATCAGGTGCACTTCAGCCGCAGTTCCCATAAGGCATTTTAATAAAAAATCTGTAGGCAGTGTAATGTTTACTGGATATTAAAATGAGTTAAAAGTGTAGAATTTAGGGGCTATTTTTAGAGTCACTGTCGCACGGGAGGGATTTTTTCTTCCTTTTTGAAAACTTCTCTTAATTTAAAATCTGTTTGGTTCTCTGAGGAGACAAACTAGCATGCCAGATGTTTTCCCTGCACAGCTGTGTAATCCCTTGTAGGGTGCAAGGGTGGCTCGCCCAGCTGCACTCCAATAACCACAGCCATTGTTCCCATCAATAGCTGCTTCCACTGAAGCATTTTTTAAAATTTAATCTTTTTTTTTTTGCTTCAGTTTTGTTATTAACCTTTTGGTATCACCTGGTATAATCATGGAAAATGGGAATGAGAGAGGCAGCCAGCAAAGTAGTAAAAAGTGTGAGCTGAAAGACGTCACATGAATAGATTGTGTTCTAAATGGTCTCCTGGAGACAACATTCAAGGCTTTGAGAGGAGAAATGGATTCATCTGAACCTATTATAAATTGTGAGACCCAAGGGAAGAATGCTGTCAGACTTTACTATCATGATACTTAACAGCTCATGTCCACGACATTGAAAGATCAAGAGGTTCTATGGGAAAAGCCCAGTAATTTTTTTAACATGCTGTTCGAAAAGAAGAGCTACAACCAAACATGGTTTCAGCCTAAATCAGGGGTGACCAACCTTTCAATATGAATGCTCCTGGCCCTTTAATGGTTGTATAGGTGAGGGTATTCCAGCTTTAGCAGCACCATCAAGCACCATCAAGCTTGCAGCTGCCAAGATTCTGTCTTCTGTACAACTCTTAAGAGTGCAGAGGCCCTAATGGTGGAAGGCTGGCCACCCCTGGTCTAAATCTTCAGTGCAAAACACATCTGCATGGAGGTTGCTCCACTGTGTTCAACTGAGCTTGTTCGAAGTGAGCCTACTGAGGATTCTGCTGGAAAATACGCCCACCTTGCAGCTGCCTGTGCTTCTGTTTGGCATTCTAGGTGACCAGCAGAAGTGGTTGGTAGGGTTGTTGGAAAAGGTGGGGACCTGGGGTGTCCCTGCCCAGATGTAGAAAACCAACCCTGAATACCTTGCTCTGGGCTTGCAGTTCAGCCCATACTTCAGATTCGTCTTCCTGTATGTGGATAGGTTCAGGAAAAGTATGTAATAGGACATGATAAACATGGTTTCAGTTGTGAAATACCTACATTACATTCATTTTATATGTCAAAGTAGCAAAGGTGAATGCATTTTGTCTGGTATGAAACGAATATTTTTGCAAAGTAGCATTCGTTATGACCATCCTCTTTAGTTGTTTACAGAGGCATTTCTATGGTAGGGGCCCTACCGTAAGTTGCGCCCCGTGCTAGTACCGTGTTTACAAACCGGAGCGAGGAGGCCCCGCCCCCTCGCTGTCGGAGCCATTCTGTGCAGCGAAGGCGAACGGGCAGGAGGCTCGCTGTATATCAACTTACGGTAGGGCCCCTACCGTAGAAACGCCTCTGAGTTGTTACCATCTCTTACTATCTCTAATCACTATTGTTTATAGGCTATGAACTGCTACTGGCTTGTATAAGTGAAGTATATTGGAAATAGCTTGTTCTTCCTGTCATTGACAGCTCTGTAGCAATAATAAATTCACAGCTTTTTCATAGCCCTTGTCAAGGACCATTCCAAGCAACTTTTAGTGACTTGTCAATAAAGAGTGCCTTGCAAGACTGGCAACATTTTGTATTGATGACAAATTAAAATAACATTGAAATAGTGCACTAAGGGAATTCAGATGCTGATCCAAGAATTTAGAAGGGAAATTTCACATGTTCGTACACATTCAATTTTGTAGTAGGTTTTGCTTTAGGGAGGTCAAAGGAAGACAGGGCTCTTATGCCTTTACAAACTGTGTTAAAGAGGGGGTTTCAGTGAATGTAGCTTGTTGTGGTAAGCATCTCCTGGTCCCTGCTGGTGACAGTCAATGATGTAGAGATGATGTGGAGTGACGTCAGCACAATGTGATGACATCAGGGTATGATGTCACATGTCCTACGCCATGTCACAGAGTGGTGTGGTGAGAATTGGAACTGCCATTTTTTGTACACTGATTGGTCCGGTTGCTGGTTGGAGCAGATCACCTTTCATTCTTCTCATACAGTATAGGGTTTTTTAATGAGTCATTGAGGTGGTTATGTATATGAGATCTGGTCAGGGGTGTATTATCCATAAGGCTGACTAGGCTTCAGTCTAGCGGCCCCGCAGGGTCACGGGCCCACATTGCCCGTCAATGTCCCGGAATTTCGTGATTATGGATCACAGTCAGCGACATAATACATAATAATCAGTAAATGGCCTTTCACTGTATATTGTTAAATTTTCTATTTGATAATACCGTAATTTGTTGTCAGCTGTAGTGGGGTGAAAGATTGAAGTGCTGGAAGGGAGCTGAAATACCTGAAAGTCTAGGGGCCTGGCCATGGGTTAATACACCCCTAGACCTGGTAGGGCTTATGTGCTCCTTTTTGCATTGAGGGGATTTGGCTCCCCAACCATAATAAAGATCCTTTGTAATGGCAATGCTAAATTGCCCACTGTGCTGAAGGAGGCACCTGCTAACAATGATGAGAACAATGCTTTGCACTGCAGCAGCTCCTGCCATTTGAGGTTTTTCACAAAAACATACAAATAGTAATTAAGCCTCATCACAGCTCTGCAGCAGCAAAGTAGTAATGATCACGTTTTTCTACGTATGGCGGTTTGCACAGACTGTGACTATGAGCTGGGATTTAACAGAAGCTCCAGATTCTGAATTCTGAGTACATTATTCATTGCTGAGCTATTCTCATGCCCAGCCACAGCACAGCGTGTAAAGACATTGCAAGATACTGGTGGCAGAAACCTAGAAGAGAGCCAGGATAAATATAATTTAGTGGGTGATGTTCTCCTCCTTATCGGGAGCCAGAGGAGGGCTGGCACTGCTGAAGCCCCTTAAGATTTAAGAAGAGCTTAGTACTGGCATGCAGGAGCAAAGCTGGGGAAGAGTAATGTGGTTAGAGGAGAGTGGATCACTTCAGGTACACAAAATATTGGAACAGCAGACAAAAAAAAATGAAAAGTCCATTTGGCTCCATACTGATGTTTCATCTGCTGTGTTCTTTTCACAGTTATTTGCCTTACACACTCACAAAATGAAGGAATCCCATGGAAGCAATGGCTAGTTTTGGTAATCTCTTTATGAGCACGTGTTTGATAGAATGTGTACGCATGTCCTGTGCGTGCACATGCTTTAAATTTGATGCACGATCCAGCCACAAGTAGGTACGTTAGTCCCACGGACTTTGACTGCAACAAGTTAAATGGGATATTGATTTATTTTACTGCGTAAACTGCTTTGTGAACTAATCTTGTTGAAAAGTGGTATATAAGTATTCTTAATAACGATGATGATGTCTTTAATATTTTATCCTGTTAACATGTACATTTTGGTTTGGCAAAACGCAAGTAGAGTTTTGTAAAATGTAAAATGGTCCCTGCATTTAAAATTGAGGTAGTTTGTTGTCTTTAAGCCCTGACCTCACACGAATGTGCAGGGCTTTTTCGGACTCAGTTGTTTGTAACTTCGTTGACCAAATGTCATCTTTTGGATTTTCTTCTCTTTGACATGGTTGTACAGTGTCCAAATGGGTAGACAAATCTAATGACTTCTTTACAGTATTAAATTGGATGCTTTCCCGCAGCATGCATACACAAGGTGTGGGTGATAAGCCGGAGCCTAGAGAAAGAGCATTCAGTAGGCTTTCAGAATTATGTAGCGTATCCTTGAGTAGTACTGTATATCATCGATTTACATCACCTTTATAGATGCATGTTTTTGGGCTTCTGCTCACATTCAGCGTGACTAACCTACCCTGTGCCCATAACGTTGTAGATATTGTTTGTTTCTTTAAGCCCAGACCTCACACAAATGCACAGGCTTTTTGGGACTCAGTTGTTTGTGGCTTCGTTGGCCAAGTGCCAACTTTTCTTAAACTGTTCTTTTAAAAATTCCCCCAAACCAGAGAGACACCTCATTCATCCACATACTGTTTATTCAGGGCTTGTTGGTATATCACTGGGAGGGTGTGATGACCACTTCTCCATGTCTGGTTCCCCAGTTGTGCCAGTAATGTCTGGATAAAGAAAAAGTGTGGATTATGTCATGTGGGAAGTAATTATGTCAGCACTGCACCTGCCTGGGGACCAGCAGCCATTCAAAACATTCAGCCCCATCTCGCACTATTCAAGGTGAGCGAGAGTTTGGCTCTGGCACTTCATGTGTGGAATTTCCTCCCTAGAGACACATTGGCCACTTTGGTTGCTTTCTCTTAGGTTCCAGACCAAGACTGTCCTCTTTTCCTGGGCCTGTTAACGCTTTTGAGCAGGGATGTGCTCAAGGGAAAGCAGGGTGGAGCAGAGTGTCTCTTTTAGCAGGAGTGTCTCTTTAGTTGGAACTCTCAGGTGTTGCCTTTGAAACTGTTTTTGAAAAACCTTTCCCAATAAGAAGCATTGGGTGCAGGAGGAAGCAAACTCAGATATTTGCCTAAGGGCACATTACTCTCTAGGCCAAGGGTGTCAAACATAAGACCCACGGGCCTGATCAGGCCCTGCCTGTATGATAATTGGGCTGCGAAGTGTGATAATTGAACTGTGAAGTGACTCCTCGGCAGCATGCAGTTGTAATAGGAGCTGAAAGAAGAAAGAAGTTGCCACCAATTTATCTCTTTGTTCTCTAATCTCTGTCAGGCTGGCTGGAGACAAGCAAGGTGTGCAGATCACTGATAGAAGTGATGCTTCTAAGTAAGGGGCAGCCCAATCCTGTCTAGGACTGTGCCAGATCCTATCCAGGATTGGGCTGGCGCAAGCGTTGGCCTTCTTGGGCCAAAGGGACACTTGTCCCTTTACCCCGAGTAATGGCCCAGCAGCCCCAATGGCTCTCCTCGAACGTGCACTGGCAAAATGGCATATAAACATGAATCTCCATTTTTACCTTTAAATAGCCAAATCGTGCCGTTTTCAAGCCTCCATGGGGCTTCTTGAAGCTTAACGACCCACTTCCAGGTGGCACGAACCCCCCCCCCTTGTCCCAGGGTGCATTCTGGGACAAGGCTGGGAGGAGGGCCTTCGTGCGACCTGGAAGTGGGTCGTTAAGCTTCAAGAAACCACATGGAGGCTTGAAAATGGCATGATTTGGCTATTTAAAGGTAAAAATTGAGATTTGGGGGCTTCCCCCCCCTTTTAACAGGGTTTTTAGCATGGACCTTGTGGATCCAGGATCCATGCTGAGTCAGATCCATGGATCCTGAACCCGCAGATTGAAAGGGTCTACTGTAGTCTTGATAGGGCACAGCTAAAGGATGGTGTCATGATGAACTTCTGAATTTCAAAATGTATCACTGCCATTAAGGGTTTGAACTGGTTTGAACTGCTGTGAATAGTTTCATCCTTTTAGATGCTTCTGTTTTTCTTACGCTTTAGTTGCTGCTCTTTTCATTTTACTTTTGGGGAATCTGAAAATGCGTTGCTTTTCTAAATGCCACGAATTCTTCCCTAGATTTCTCTTTGTTAAAAATTCCATTCATGACATTTGCATGAAATTTCAGAAGATAACTTTTCCTTTCTGCAGAGCACTGCTGCTTCACCAGGCTATGTTTTTCTAACACTTTGGAAATAAATATTACATTTTTGTTAGTTTTATGCAGGTGTGGGGTCATAGTTTAGAATGCTTTCCTTAAAAACAAACAAATCTCACTGCGTGTAGTAAATGAGTATATTGGAAGAAAAAGTAAGCACACAGACCTCTCGCTGTTTTGCTGATTTACTACAGAGAGGATATTCTATGCATGGGGAAGTGTTCAACAGCGCAATCCTATCCAACTTACACCACCGATGTAACCAGCGGTGCAGCGAGAACGGGACGCCCCAGAACGGGAGGCTCCAAAGGGGATTTAAATCTCCCCTCCCCTCCAAAGCCTCCCGCTCTGCCCTCTCCTGCTGGTTACATTGGTGGTGTAAGTTGAGTAGGATTGCGCTGCAAAACTGAACCAAAACTGTGAATCTGGCCCCCTGCAGTCTGAAGTGGAACAGTCCAGAATTTGTAGTATGGAAGTTTTCATGGCTTGGAACAAGACCCCCACTGATGAACCCTGGCGTGTATGAAATACTTTGAGAGTGTGGGAGAAGTTATGTTGGAAATACCAAGAGACCTATTAAGGTCAGAATACATGAGCATGAAAGGGCTGCCAGATTGTCTCAGGGAGAAAAATCAGCTGTGGCAGTGCATGTAATGGAGACTGGACACAAGATGGCTTTTGATCAGACTCGTACCTTATTTAATGAGACTAAATTTAAACAGAGACAGAATTTGGAAGCAGTAGCAGTTTCTCAGAGGAAATAATTGAACCTGCTTAACAGGCAGCAAGAACTTTCTTTTGTAAATAGGATCTGGTTTCCAATTTTAAATAGAGTAAGTACTCACTCAGTAACCCAGCAGATGATCACGAGGTTACCTTCGGTTAATGAGGAGATTGATACTTCTGCTTCTAATTGACGGCTCCCGCCCTTGTGAGCGGCAGCTGGTAGATAAATTCGCAGTGTTCTTCTCTTGGGGCAATGTCATCTAACAGCGCATTGTGCTGTGTTCGCCTTGACAAAGTCCCGTGGGAGGGATGAAACGTTGGTGTTGGGAGTTTAAAGTCTTTTTTGTGCCTAATGGTCCGTGTTGATCCATGCAGGTGGATTAGGCCCAGGAAGGGCCTTGGGATTTGGGATGCGCTGGCGCTGCCGATTCCGCCCCTTCTGGGCCCAATTTGCCCACCCTGCCCCATCTCCTCCCCATTCAGCGCCATCACCCTGCCCCTGCGTTGGACTTGCCTGCTCTGGCGGGTCTGCTCTGGTCTGCTCTGGCGGGACAGCGCCAGCAGGAAGGCTCCAGCCTTCCTGTTGACACATCTGGTCTTTGCGCTGCCGCAAAGTGCTTTATGGTGCTTTTACAGTGGGGTGTGCCAGCGGAAACTAAGTTCCACTGGTGCAGGCCCTCAATAGGATTGGGCCGTAACTGAACATATGAACAATGCTCTCTCTCGCTCCTTCTCCCTTTCACTCACCCCCTCCCCAATGCTTAAAGTATAATCTGAACATTTATCAACTATTTCAGATGTCTGATCTCCTAATACCGACTCAACTTGTAGTTTGGTCGCAACACTCTACACAGCACCAGTATGAAAGCCCATTAGGGTGTACTTCTACAACCACAACTGTGATTTCCATATGCATATACATATCTCAAACATTTCAATTGTTTGAGCTAATGTCATGTGACAGTAAATATCTCTTTGTGGTAATTGATCTGTAATTGATGTTTCAGTTAATTCACTCTGACTCTGAAGTGGTACTGAATTCACGGAATAATAAAGTTGGAAGGGACTGCAAGGGCAGGACCATCACCTTGCCAGATACAAGAATTGTGCTGAAAACATTTTTGTTGGAAAAAGCAAAAGTTTGTAAAAGCGTAAAGGTAAAGGTGACCCCTGACAATTAAGTCCAGTCGTGTCCGACTCTAGGGTGTGGTGCTCATCCCCATTTCAAAGCCGAAGAGCCAGCGTTGTCCGAAGACGCCTCCGTGGTCATGTGGCCGGCATGACTCTCGTTGCCGCAGCGCGTACCATGCGGCTGGAACACGGAGCGCTGTTTAGCTTCCCGCAAGCGGTACCTATTTATCTACTCGCATTGACATGCTTTGGAACTGCTAGGTTGGCAGGAGCTGGCCAAGCAACGAGAGCTCACCCCGTCGCGGATTCGAATTGCTGACCTTTCGATCGACAGCTCATGGTTCAGCGGTTTAACCCACTGCGTAAAAGCTTTAGAACTAGTTAAAAACTCATGTAGTAAGGAAGTCATTAACTAAACTGCACTGAAAAAAACCCAAGCATTGATAAATTATTACAAATTCTGTTCGTAACCTAGGAATCATTTAATTATCAAGAACCTAAATGAAATAGTGGCTGTGAGTGCATTCCCCCTCACACATGACAGCTTTGTTAACATGATGGAAAGGCATTTCTCGGTGAATTTTCTCTCTCTTTCTTCCTCTGTCAGATTGACCATCTCTGCTGAGTGCCCCATGCAGCTTGAAGACTTCCCCATGGATGCCCATGCCTGTCCTTTAAAATTTGGAAGCTGTAAGTGTGCCGTTCCCTTCAGTCAATCTAGGAATCATATTTGTATTGGGATTTTGTGTTCAGTCAGGACAGCTTAACTAAAAACGAAGAATCCGATATTACTCTCCATTTGCTACATCTGTTCATCATATTACGAGAAGTGGGGATGTTCTTTGGCGCAGGCTCTTCTCCAGTGCACCACTCCGCTCAAAGCATGACTATGGTTGCTTTCATGTAAACCGAGCAGCAGTGGCAAATCATGCTCACTTTGTATAATGCAATCACTTCGATGAATCTACCATCTCCTGAAAAGTGGACTGAGTTACATTCATGCTGTGTGCCTCGAGCAAAGGCGCCTGAGGGTCTCCTCATTTATGATTTGGGATGTGTTGTGGGGACCACAGATAGTGAGGGTCAACAGTTTGCCTTTGGCATATGGGTTGTGTGTTGCCAAGATTCCTTCACTCCTGCTTGTGTCTCTGTGCACGTTATCAATGTGAGAAAAGGTATTCGGGATGCATTTTATTTCAAAGAGCCATGTGGCACACTTATTCATTAGGAGCTGCAAGCAGAGCAGCTAGTTGATGTGTTGATGTCGCCTGGGGATTTTATATTTATGTGAAAATGGTAATTCCATTAAGCTCCAATTGTGCGGGTACAGTATTTACATGTGTACTATTATGTAATTCTCAATGCAACATGCATAACTTCCAGTAGCGACTCTGACATTCATAGAATAGAATTATCCTCCAGAGACCCAAAATTTTCCTCTTTTTCTTAGGAGCACAGTGCAAACTGAATTCCTATAAAGTGTCCATCATCTTATTTATAGAGCCAGATGTAAGGGATTTTGACAGGGAGGAGGGTTCTCAATCGCGATCCACAGTTTGAGAACCACTGTTCTACGCAACTCTTAAGCACACAGAGGCCCTAATGGTGGAAGGTTGGTCACCCCTGATTTAGAGCTAAGAGCTAATGAGCTTAAGCTGCAGAAGGGGATTTCTGAAGGAAGTGGTGGGTTCTTCCTCACTGGAGGTCTTCAAGCGGAGGCACGACAGGCACCTTTTGGAGATGCTCTAGAGAGGATTTTCCTGCTTTAAGCAGGAGGGTTGGATTAGATGGCCTTAAAGGCCCCTTCCAACTCTATGATTTCCACAGAATTTTGAAAGAGCCCATTGCAGAGATTAGGACAGGCATGGAGAACTTCAACAAAACCAACACCAGAAATTGAGCCCCAATTTAGCTGGGGTCTTATCTCTAAAATACTAAGCACAAGAGTTAGGTTAATCCAGCACTGTTCTCTCTCTCTCTCTCTCTCTCTCACACACACACACACACACACACACACACACACACACACACACACCCCTCTCTAGCTATGCAGATATAAACCTGTTTATCTCCTCACCTGTATGCATTTTCTTATTGTGAAATAGCAGCACTGTGTTTTGGCTTTGCAATAATCCACCGCAATAGCTCTTTGCCAGCAGTTTACTTTAAAAATAACCTGGGAGGGGGATTGTGGAGCTTTATTTAAATGCAAAGCCCTTAATGAAAGTACAGACTAGGCTACTAGAGTAGTCTTCTTTTGTTTCAGTAATCAAAACAAAAGATTCTAGGTGCAATGAAAGTCTCAAAAGGCTTTGAAAGCTACCAATCAACACTGCTAGCAGGTTCCAAAAAAGCAAGTTAATGGTAGCATTGATCCACATAGTGTATCCCCCCCAGTGGTCCCAATTTAGATGTAGGATTCACACCAGGATAAAGCTGTGCTTTTATCTAGCTTGTGCAAGTTTGATACAGGCCATGAGCAATGTTATGATTTCAGTAGTCGCAAGCACTAACATAGACTGTAAAGATTTCTTTAATTATGAAATGCCACATTTATTTCTTTTGCCTCCCCTTGCAAGCTAAAACAACATGGCACTTACTGTAGACTACTAAAGCCTTCTGCTCCAGTCAGGCATGTCTGTTTACTGAAGGCTCTTAAGCCTGTGATAATATCACCTGCAGAATTCTCTGTGAGATTTCCATCGAGGAAAGCAAATTTCAAGGAGCTTGTGTTATCAGTAGTCGTTTTGAGAGAAAGGGAGAAGGAAGGAAAGCAATAAATTACGACCTCCCCTCTACAGAGGAAGAGGCAAAAGCTGAAAGGTTGCCTTTTGCCCCATTTGATTGGTAATATATTTTTCAAAGCTTGCCTATACGATAGGCTGCAATTATACTTTCATTTGTATAGACTTTGAGATGTGGTCTGCAATTTATTATTTGTAACCTACTTTTCCCTGAAAGGGCAGCGTACCTGGGCCCACAAAAGGGGTTCCACACCATTAGATTTCAGATACCATTTATTGGCACACCATCAGCATCTTGTTGAAATTGGTTCGCCACCCTTGTGAGGGGAGAGTTAGCTTGCCTGTGAAGTGTGCATCCATCTCTCACATGCATTGGAGCTGGCAACCAGACTGAAATAAGAGATGGTTGCACAAAACTCTGAAAGGATAGGCTTAATTTTTTCATTCTCATAGCAATCCCATGAACTGGGCACAGAGCCCAAGCATCAATTTTTGAGGCCCACTCCAAATTTGGAACATGAATCACCTCCCACTTACATACCACACTCCTATCCTATGTCCTTTAGCTTCTTTTAGTTCTCTTTGTATAAACCTCCTTGCATTCTTGCCTGATTTGTATCTACCATAAGACAATACACATATACCTTACATATGTGTGTGAAAACTAGACATTAAGGCTGAAGAGCCCAATTCTATCCTACTTTCCAGCACCGATGCAGCCATTCCAATGGGGTGCACGCTGCATTCTATGGTGGGAGGACAGTCTCGGGGGCCACTTCAACGAAGGGGAACATGTATTCCTTTAACTCGAAGCTTCATCTTCATTTAACTTGTGGCTTCATCGGTGCTAGGAAATTGGTTAGGATTGGGCCCGCAATCCTATACGTACTTTCCTGGGAGTAAGCCCTATTGAACTCACAGCGCAATCCTGTGTAACTTTGCACTGGTGTAAGAGCAGATGCACCAGTGTAACAGCAGATGCACCCGTTTAAGTGCACTTACACTGGTGCATCTACTGTTATACTGGTGCAAAGTTACACAGGATTGCGCTGCCAATGAGATTTGCTTTTGGGTAGACAAACATAGGATTGTGCTGTTGCGTATATAGTATTTTGAAAATCTGACCAGCAGTACTGGCTCCCTCTTTCCCTGCGGTCAGTGTCCCTGATGATTATGCTGTGTTGTCCTCCTTACTAGGGCTTCTTGTTCTTGAGAAAAGCGTGTCACATAGAGAAATACAGACCTCTCTATCCCTCAAACTGCATGTCCTGCAGTGTAAGACCCAGTATTAACAATACAAATTCCTCACAATAATCTTATCATGAAAAATGACGACGTGGGAGGTAAGGAGGTGGATTCCTAAATGTCATGTGATTATCTTTGCTAATGATTGCAAATCTCATGTTATTAGGCAGATAATCACACGGTAAGCATATCATTTAGAGTGGCCGTACATTTTGCACAAATGTACCCTCTGTGCTCTAGCGAAGGGCCCAGGCCTGCAGCTCACCGGGACCTTAGTTTCCACAGAGATGTGCACTGTAGAAGTGTAGTCTGTGTGTGTGTGTGTGTGTGTGTGTGTGTGTGTGTGTGTGTGTGTGTGTGTGTGTGTGTGCATGCGTGCTCGCGCGCGCTCGCTCTGCACAGGCCGCAGCATACCGCTGCACGGGACGGAGTGGGGTTCGAAGAAGGTGAACTAGGCTCTAACCTCCTTGGTCACCATGTGAGGACAAGCAGAGCTGGTGTTCAGCATGCATTTTTGCAGCAACCAAGGAGCTGAGCTTTTAAAAAGCCCTTTTCCAGTTTACAGCTTGGTCATCCTACGTGTTCGTGGTGGATTACGCGGCTCTTGCGGAGCCCTGTGCTAAGGAAATTTTAAGAACCCTGCTTCCTAGCACCTATTCAGATGCAGAGCTTTGTTCTGGAAGCACCAAGTGGTATGGGTTAGGCTTATTATAAGGAGCATTCAGTTTATAAAAACAAATCAAAAGTGACATTAGTTACTCATGTACTCAGATGGTCCTCCACCCCTAAGGGACCGATGCAGTCAGTCTATAATCTGACTAACCTGATAATTTGTTTCCTTTCCAGCCTCTGTAGGCGATCTTTCATATTTCCTAGTGTGTCTAGGGTCTGCACCACTTTGCATGTAGGAATATTCAGCTGCTTGGTGACCCCGGCAATCTGAAGCTCTAAAGAGCAGGCTACAAAAACTCCTTTTGCCTTAGGAATTCCTTCGTTGCTGATAAAATATCAAGTGCATCTGCATAAATGGGATCCCTGCACGCTAAGGGGACTAATAACCAAGAGTTTAGTCTTTGCTTTACTAATAGGGCAGCCTTTTCCCAAAGAACCAAGAGTACTTCTTCCCAACCAAAGCATGATGTGCTTGTATTAAATTAGCCTCTTCAAGAGTATCATGCCCTTTTCTGTTGAACTTGTTATAAACAGGACTTGTTCAGTCCCCTCTCCCTTCTTTTAAATGGTTTCTTGTGAATGTCTCTTTCCGATATATTTTGAAAAATGTGGGCTGGGGATATTGTGGCAATCAGTTTTGAAGTCAAATAGTTTGTCAAAAGGCAGAGACGTGGCTTCGGTGGGTAGACAAGCGGCAGTGGGACAACACAAGATAAGAGTACAGAAGGAAAGCTAAATAGAAACATGATGTACCAGATGGAATTCGTGGGTAACCAGGATCAAAGGGATGAGGACGGTACATTGTGCTCCTTAGAAAGTGTGCTAGAACTAACCATAAGTGTTGTCTTTCACATTTAGAATGTCTTTGTTAGTAACGGTTAGAAATAAATAATCCCTCTTGAGAGTGTTTTTCCCCTTAAAGTTATGGATGTATCCTGGACAGAGATAAGCATCAAGAAGATAAACAGTTGTTGCTGTTAGTGTCAAGGAAAAGGCAATGCAAAAGAATGGCAATGGTACCTTTTTATTGATCTAATTTCTCCTTGTTCAGGCAAATGCAACCATCATAATCCTTGTTCCTTGCCTACCAAAGATTTAGCTGCCTTCCTTTCTTTTCCTGATTAAGGGTTCTGTGTAACTTGAAAGCTTGCACACATACCTACATGAATAGCAATTGGACCAGTAAGAAGGTATTGTCATCTCTTTGACTGTTGTGTGCTGGGGAACAGAGTGGATTCAAAGCCCTCTGCTAGGTTTAAATACTGTACGTACTTTTAGTTTGTCCACTGCACGTGTAACGTTTGGTCATGTTTTGGTTTGTTGCCAGTCTGGTGAATTCCAACAAAATACCTTTTCCTCTGCTTTAGCAGAGACTTTGGCTCCCTCACTGGCCAGATAGGCACTCAGCAGCTATCGAGTTAGGCTTCCCAGCAGTTCAACAAAAGCAGGTAAATGTGACTGTGATTTTGTACAAGCAAGCTATCTACAGCAGAAAGAGGTTAATTGACTTTCCTTCAAGGTCATACCAACAAAGCAATGTCAGAATTTCACCTCACTCCTTGGGTCTACTGAGCAAATGTCTAATCCAGATGAGAGGAACCCCCCCCCCCCGCCCAGACAACTGACTTAGCTTCTAAATCTCATTTTGCACATGGTGTTAATGATATTGCACTCAGCTCACTCAAAGATGAAATTGCTGATGCTTGCCATTGTTTTGACAAAGTGATATCAAATGTACAAAAGTCCTGCTATGGCTGAAGCTTTGCACTCTTCTGTTCTATTGATTGAAGACTGTCATAAATCTCTAGTAACACATCTCAGTTTTCTTAAGTGTGCTGTAACGTTGTCCTTCAAAAGTACAGCCTATGGATACATTTTCTGGACAGTGACAGAGTCTGGGACTATAGATAACAGTTGTGTTTCCCTCAAGGAATAAGTAATTAAAAAAAAAGGCTGAACTGAAACATAAACCTGAATTATACAGCCCTTCGTGCAGGCTGCAAAACTGGACTCCTTCCCCTTGCCTTTTATCAACTTTTCAGGGAAGATGAATGAGCAAATTTCATCCATTGTGTGTGGGAAAGGAAATTTGCCCTGTGTTGCTAAGGCAATGCAAGGTTGCCTCCCACCTACTGGTTTCTACCCAATCCTACCCAAGGATTCTACCCAATTGCCCAATTGGGTGATGCTCCCTTACCTTCCCACATTCTGCAGAGCTACTACAGCACAGTCCTATAAATGAAGGGAACATTGTCCAAATGCTTAGGTTAATTGACTTTCCTTCAAGGTCACACCAACAAAGCAATGTCAGAATGAGGATTTCACCCCACTCCATTACTCACGTGTAATGGCATTCCCGTACTTTCAGGCATTGTGTAATCAGGGCCGATTCACCCATGAGGCCAACTGAAGCGGTCGCCTCAGACAGTAGCAGATTGGTGGGGGCACCCGTCTCTGTTTGCCAGCTTACCCCCCTTGCTCTTCCTTCTCCTTCCACACCTTGGATTAGAAAAGGAGGGAAGGGACAGAGAGGAAGAGGAAATGTGGAGGGGAGGAGAGTGCTGAGCTAGACCATTGGAGAGTGGGGGGAGCAGAGGATAGCATGTCATTGGGCAAGGAGGGGCAGCATTTGGCATGCCACCTCAGGTGTCAGGTGGTCTTGAATTGGCCCTGGTTGTAATGGTTTAGATCAGAAGTAGTTGCTGAATTTCAGAATGGGAAGCACACACACACACACACACACACACACGGTTCAGAAATAAGCAGTTGTGGGAGGAGAGTGGAGCGCGTGGAGCAGCAGCTCCAGGCGTAGGTGGTCCGCAGAGCGCATGGAGCAGCTGGCCCTCCTGCCCTCCCTGGAGCCAATTTGGCTCCAAAATAGGTAGGAAACCGGCGGGGTCGGTGACGCACTGGGCGCGTCACGTCACCTAGGCCCCGCCCCCTTCCTCCAGGCGCCGGGAGGCCTAGGTACGCCTCTGGAAATAAGCTTTTAAGGATCTAAGTAAAAACCTTTTTAAATAAGCTGAGCCATTCTGATACGTTTTTGTTCCTTTTCCCCAAACTTGTGTACCAGCAGCTGTGATGATGTGTGTGAAGAAGAGGGTTGTATCTTGTACCTTTGTAAATCATGCTTTACTCAAGGAAGTTCCCAGCGCAAGGTTCTCTCTAGGAATTGTAGGTAGCTGGATTTTCCAGAATTGTAGTTTGCTGGGGTTTCCTGAATTGATAAACTACAATTCCCAGAGTTCTTTGGGACTTCCTTTTAGTAAGTTTTGCCAAGAACTGATAAAGTTGCTAGGAAGTTTTTCCAAGAAGATGCTGGGAACAGCCATCTTATTTATTTACTGGAAGGAAGTTCTGAGGAGAAGGGAGGTAGGGGAGGTGGTAAAGGAAACAGCTGCAGGAAAAGTGGAGAGCTGGCAGGGAAACATTTGAACAGGTCAGGTTTTCCAAAGATTTCAATTAACTCACAGAAAAGCACGAGCGTTTTCTGAGAATTTTTTGAAAAAGCTTGAAAAGGAGGTTAGGGGACTTCAGCCATCTGTAATCAGAATGTTTTCCTAAATTTCCATATAAAGTAAAAAAAAAACCCTCAGAAAAGAAAATGAGAAAAAAAACTGTTTTTAAAAAAGGGGGGAATGCATCTTGATAGAAAGAATACAAAATAACAGCATCAATGTAGAATGAGGTGCTGCCTTTGAAGATTGCCTGTAAAGTGCAGTTCCAAACACAACTGCTAACTAGGTGGGTCTGGTCATGGGAACTTATCTTGCCAGTGCTTTAAAATCTCCACTGGCTTCAGGTCTGTTTCTGTGCACAATTCAAACTGTTGGTGCTTACCTTTAAGGTATTTTTACCCAAGGGTGTATATACACGCAACAGGAGTTAAATGCATACACCTGTGGGCTAGGAGGAAATCCTGAAATGACTTGAAATCTGTGTACCTGATGGAACACCTGCTTCCACATCAACCCATCTATTCACAGTGATAAACTTCAGAAAAAAGCATAATCAGGGTTGGCAGGATCGGGCCGGGGGGGGGGGTGCCACAGCAGCCGGCGCAAATCGTCCCGTTCGTCAGGGTGAGCGTGGAGCATCAGCAGTGGATTTGGCCAGCCCACTCTGCGCCTCGGTATGCTCAATAACAGCTTCAGCCGTTACGTCACTTCCGCCGCGGGGTGGTGGTGGTTGGGGAATCGCCACTGACTTCAGAGTTTCTTCTCTGGCTGCTCCTGCCTTCTGGGTATGGGAAATGGTGGTCAGAGAGAGAGAGAGAGAGTCGACCTTTTCAGGGTGATGCCTCACATTTGTGGAACTCCCTTACCAGGGAAACTTGCCCGGTATCTACCCTGTTATCCTTTCAGAGTCTAGCAAATACTTTCTTATTCACCCAGACCTTTAAAGTTTAGTTTTAGATTGTGCTTTTGACAGGATACTTGTATTTTTAAATTGTGATTTTATTGTTTTTGTTTTCCGTTGTAGACTCATCTGGAAACTTAAATTGAAGGGCAGCATATAAATATATCATATCAAATAGATAAAGTACTGTATTTACTTGAAACAGTTTCCTAGAAAGACATGCTTGGGACAGTCATATACTGATAGAAGAAATGTATAAGACATGCCTGGGGCAATTTTATGTCTCTGGACTGAAAAACTGGAAGACATTCTTGCCTGTGGTTATCAAGCCATGAGAGATATAACAAGGTGCTGCTTTAAAAGAAGAAAGAGGGGGGGGGGGATTAGGGACATAGGGAATTAGCTCTGTGGTGTTAACTCAACAAAGGCTACAGTCCTCAATAAATTTACTAAGGAGTAAGTGACATTGAATGCAGTGGGACTGACTTCAGAGTAAAGATGCATAGGATATAGGACAAAATGATTATTCAAAATGTATCAGTGAGGAAAAAAAAGTTCTTTGTATGAGGGGTACAACTAAGTAAGTTGTTCATTAATACGGCTGGGAACATGACCCCAAGTAAAGGGGATGATGGTAATGGGGAAAAGGGGAGGGAATCTAACAGTGCAATCCTGTGTAACCTTGCAGCGGTGTAACAGTAGATGCACCGGTGTAAGTGCACTTATGCCAGTGTAATTGCACTTACACCGTTGCATCTACTGTTACACCGGTGCAAGGTTACACAGGATTGCGCTGTGTATAAACTAAGCGAAACTTGAATCCTACTGAAGTAAAAGCAAAAGATTTCTTCATTTAGATCCCCGAGTATCAGGCAATGTCAATTAAGACACATTACTCCAATACATGACTCTTTTTCCCTAGCAGCTGACATCGGCATGGGATGCTCGGCTCCATAATGGAGCCTCCATTGTTTCGTGAGTCCTTTCCTGCCAAAGTGGGAGCATGGGAAGTTTTTTTTGTAGGTAGCTTAAGCTGAAAGAGGAGCATCGGTATATCTGGAGCAAGTGGGCCTTGCCACATATTGCAGCAAAGTGAAAACTACCCAGGAGGACTACCTGCTGATGGGAAAAAAATGCCCCAGTCCTCTTGCATTTTATTCTTTATATATTGTATATCTGCAAGGAAGGCTGTGTTATTCTTATTCTGGGTTTTATATTGTTTGCTGCTTTAGGCACTTCAGAAAACAATAGTAACAGTAATAAGATGTATTGACCACTCAGATCAGCGTATACTGACTTGTAAAATAGTGGAGAGCTATGCTGTTGTTCAGAAGAAGATGCCCACCCAGAAGTCACAGTTTCCTATCCCAGCCCTTCCTCCTTCGAGAAAACACTGTTTACCCTTCAGAACTGTTTCCATCCAGTGCAATATCCCTTCGCCAGCTGCGGCCATTTCAAAACTCCTTCCCAAGTGTGTGTTTCTGTGTGTGCGTGTCTGTGTGTGTGTGTGCGCTGATTGTCTTTGCTGATTCCATCAGTCCAGTATTGAAACAATAGAATGCATTGTAGGGTAACATCTAATGTTTTGTTAGCTCATTTTAAATCGTAATGAGGTTGTTTGCTCCACAGCTGTTTTAGGGAGATGAGACACCATGCTAGAGATGCTGTTTCAAAATTTCTCTCCTCTGATGAGAAAATATCTTCTGATATTTACCCTAACTTATTAACAGGTAGCTGATACCCACTTGTTCTGGTACCCATGTTCTCTTTAAACAAAAGAGCTTCCACAGTGGGTTGGTGGATTCATTAATGGCCCCTCTCAGCTTCCTTTCTGCCTGACTGAATAGCCTTGGATTAAGAAAATAGGCTCCTTTAATCTCATACAGCTGAAAATTCTAGCAGAACTACTGGCACTGGTTTCATTTTGAATTCAAAGTCTCCTTGACATGTACTTTGCCATTAATCAAAAGTCTGGGATCATAATTGAGAGATGCTTATATTGTTAGAGTCAGTACCATTAGCATTAAAGTTTGGGAGAGATGTTTGGGAGCAGTTCTAAAATGCTGCTTTATCAGGATGCACAATATTAATAAGGGCTTTTAGTGTTGATGGTATAAGCCTGAAGTAGAACTTTTGGAGGAAAAACAACACTATCGACCGTGGTAAACCTTAAGCTGTAGTCGTTCTCTTGAAAACAAATGCTGATATGCTTTGAAAGCTCCTGTTGAAAAAGCTATAGTCAAAGCCAGGCCTACATGAAGCACACCACAGTAACCCCACAAAAGCATGACAGACATAAAACCCATGCACAGAAACAACTGGCCCAGCAGCTCCCTTCTTCTGAAATACAAAATCCTGCTTCCTGGAACTACATGATGGATTTTGAAGGCAAGATTTTTGAACAGGGTGGTCAGGAGTCTTGTCTCTTGTTCAGAAAACTTTCCTGCAGAATCCACATGGATGTTTTGTCCCAGTGCAAGCTTTTTCACTTGAATGCTGCCAATGCTCTGAAGCCAGACTTTAATTACAGTGGAACCTTGGATTGCGAGCATAATTGGTTCCAGAAACGTGCTTGTAATCCAAAGCACTCGTATATCAAAGCAAATTTTCCCATAAGAAATAATGGAAACTCAGATGATTCGTTATTCTGCAAGAGATCTTTGTGTGTTTGTGTGCATTATTTCCTGGGTTCAGCTAATTAAGAAGCTGCCCTGAGGAGTACTCCTTTGCTTTTGCAAACTGTAGCTCATTTTGCAACATCTGATATGCAAAACCTGAGCCTTGTTCTGCAGAGTAAACTCTTTGCTAGAGGCAGATGGGAGGGGTATAACAGCTTGTTAATGAGGTCTACAAGACAGAAGTTGCAAAGCAAAGTCTGAGCTGCTATTCTACACAAAGGGAGCCTCTAGCAGAGGGAGAACAAAGTGGTAATGAGCAGTTAATGAAGGCAGTTTGTTGCCCAGGATACGCTATTGTTACTCTGCAGACACACAGAGAGATATCTTGGAGAACACAATGTACTGGTATTGCAATACATTGCTCGTTTATCAAGTCAAAATTTAGAAAACAATTTTGCTCGTCTTGCAAAGCACTCGCAAACCAAGTTACTCACAATCCAAGGTTTCACTGTATATTACATTAGTGTACTTCATTGGTGTTTCCAAAAATAAAACAGGTTGTTCTTAGGTTTAGGACACTGCATCTTGAGCTCTAGAAACCTGAGATATCAATATTGTTTTAACCCTTAACCTAATTTTTGAAATCGGAGGTTTTCAACTTTTTTTTTGCAAGTACCACTTTTCCAAGTACTACTTTTGCAAGTACCACTTTTCTGAGCACCATTGCCGCCAGATTTAGTTGCTATGTGCAGAAATGACTGTCAGCAGCATAGTCACACCCCCAGGAGGTGGGGCTGCAGCGCACAATGATGCCCTGCCCACCCCCGAGTGATGTCTGTCGGAGCCAAACGTTCCTTGGGGGTTGGGCGGGGACCAAATCAAACAGCCGCGTGAAGGCAGCGGACAGCTTCTCTGAGCCGTACCGTTGTCTGCAGCGCCACCGGGTTCTCCATCGCTGCCGCCATCTTCTCACCCCCACCTCTGGTGTGTTCCCATCCCCTCTGTCGCTGCCCACCCGGGGGCCCACCGCACCATCCCTTCCTACCCTGCTGATAACTGGCTTGTCCTAAAGCTTTCCCTGCAGCAAGGGCTTATCCAGATCTCTGCTCAGCACCCTTCTTGTCCAGCCCACACCTCTTTTGAAGGTTGCTCTACAACCACACCGAACTGTTAGTGCCCCACTGCTCCACTTCTGGTAGGGTCAGGCTAGGCAGAACAGTGTCATGCAATCCCCATTGGCAATGGGGCCAAGTACTACCTGTCATACTGGAAATTATCACTTATTATTATTAACAGTATTTATATACCGCTTTTCAACAAAAAGTTCACAAAGCGGTTTACAGACAAAATCAAATGATTAAATGGCTCCCTGTCTTAGTGGGACATACCACCTATTGAAATGCACTGCCCTATATTGCTAAAAAAAACTTGCTTTTATGGACAGATTCAATATAAATGGGCCAGGATCTAACCTCCTTTTCAGTGATTTCAAGGGAAATACTTCTGCCTGAGAGAAGAGTGGGCATATTTCCTTATGGTAGCAGTTCATTGCATTTGATGTGGCGCCATTCCAAATGGCTTCCAGTGTTGTGCATGCCTATTTGGAGTTATAGGGTCTGTCTGCTGATGAATGGAGGAACTGAAACTAGCTATATGTAGGCATAACACCTAATCAAAGTACTGCAGATTGCTCCCACAAGATCCATTGTCAGATCAGTTCAAACTCCTCATTGTTTACACACTCTTTTAAGTCAAGCTGAAGGTAAAAGTATTGGTATGATTACTTTAAAAAAAACTGCATCAAAAACTGCCAATCAGAGCTTGAATGTAGCTTATATTTTGAGTGTATGTGTGTGTATTATTTTCAATTTAAAGTACGGTATATTGTATTATTTTACCCTTCAGTCCTTTTTTCAAAAATATAATTTTGTTACATCAAAAATATTTCATTATTAACTACAAAGAGTGGAAAGTTGTGAACTTAAACACATCACAGTAAAAGGTGTGCATAAAAAATACAGCCCTCAGATTCCCAAATGCAATTATATAGTATAATACAGTCTATGTAATGCATACTGTGATAAAAGTAATTCCTGCTTGTTGCAATCAGAAATAATTGAAATAATTTCCGACTACAGTACTTGTAGAAAAGCTACTGTATTCGAGGTTTATAGTATCCATTCTATAATGAGTACTTGTTGCTTCCATTCAAACAAACATTCAGCCTATGTAATAGTTCATCTTTATTGAGCCCCACTGCCTTTTTGCCATTATGCAGAACACTAGTCATAGAGGAGAAAGCCACTGACCCTCAGCCTCTGGGCAAAGAGAAAGCTTTTCAATTAAATTAAGTGGGCTCCCAAGATGAGTTAGCATGACATTGCCCAGCAAGGTCCACAATTTTGGACCTCCTGTTGTGGCCAGGGAAGCATTTGGGGAACAGGAGCAGAAGTTCAATACTATCACAAGATCAAACAAGCTTTTTCTGACCAGGGACAACTCATACTTAGAGTAGCAGACACAACTAGGCACAATTAAGGCTCTGACACACCAAGCACGTCTGCGTGCGTCTTGCGTGCGTCTTGTGTGTGTCTCGTCCGGTGCAGCAAACGTACCAGAACGTTGTCGCTATGAACCCCAGGCACACCAAAGAAAGCCAAACAGAGAAGGGAAGATGTTCTGCCCTGCCCCCTCTCTCTTTTAGCCAATCGGAATCTAGACTCTTCAGACTCAATTCTGATTGGCTACTGCGTTTGCTCCATGTTCCGCCCCCACTGTTCGAAATACGGGCTCTGGTTGGCTGAACACAGAAAAATAGCATGGTCTATGTTAGCATGAACTGGAACATGCCTTCCGTCGCCTCCCGGTGCTCCTGTGCGTTTCAGCCGGAGATCAGACACACCAGACGAACATGGGTACCGCTGGGCGCAACACACGCGGATGTGCTTGGTGTGTCACAGCCTTTAGATGTGTGCCAATTTTTGATTGGGTGAAAATGTTTATGAAAACCATAGATATAATTGCTACAGGTACTGTATACCACAGCTAAGGTAGGAAGCACAAATGAAACACCATCATCTGTGTAGTGTAGCAAGAAGCCTGAGCAACATGAATCTGCCTGCATATTAAGACCTTCGGGGGGGGGGGTGTCTGGTCCACATGCTGTCTCTTGAAGATGGGGCCTTCTCTCTGCTTCAGTTTTTAAGAGGGTTTTAAATACCCACCTGTTGTATCAGGCGATTGCTGGATAACTGCTATTGCGTTCTCTGGATACGCCTGTTTCTGGATTGATTCTTGTGAACCTTTACTAAATCATTTCTTAAAATTATACTTTAGCATACAGTACTTTTAGCTGTCTTGGGGCCTACTGGTGGAGTATGAATTTAAAAATACACTAAAATATTGTAAAATTCAGAAGCTGAACCATGAAAATAGCCAAGCCACGTAGTGGTTATTGGAGCATGGACACTGTAAAGCACAATGAAATCCGTAGTGTAGGTTACAGTAAAAAACAAGTTGCAAGCATGAGACTTTGCACTACATTCTTAATTTCCATCCAACTTAATAATGCATGCTTTAGAACAGGGGTTCTCAACCTGGGGCCATATGGGGCCAGAATATTCCAATGGGGCCAAAGGTGAAAATAACGTAAAAGGGGGGCCATGGCATGCGATTAGGGGGCTATATAGAGCATTTGCTGTGAATGCTGCAAACGTTGGTGTTTCTTTTCAAGAAGCGCTCAGAGCTACAGAGCAACATAGCAGCCCCAAAAAACTTTCAGTCAAGAAAAACACCATTTTGGGATCAAGAGTACAATATCTAAAATGTTTCCATAGCTTTGGGATAAAGCAAAATTGTTTTTCATGGCATTTCTTTCGTTTTTGGTAGAATTAGGTTTCAGTCATGTGAATTATTTACTCAGCCTAACGTGGAATCGCCTTAAGTAACATAATGAACAGAGGTGATCTTCGGTTGATTACTGTATTTTGTATAAATTATAAACATGTTATATTTACAAACAAAAAATTTAAATATCTACCTTTCTACCGGTAAGACAGAGGGGGCACCACAGGAAGGAAGCAAGGTCAGAAGGGGGCCACAGTTGGAAAAAGGTTGAGAAACACTGCTTTAGAATAATCATTGTTAAAATTGTGCTTTTAGTCTTATACAATACAGTATTTTCTTTAGAAAGCTCCCATTTTCCTCTCAAATGTACACTGTTCTTACCCAAATTTTATCAATCATTCCCCTAGGGTTAATCCTATTCTGTGTAAGTGTGATGTCTGTTTTATACCTTAAGTCACTACCTATCTCATATACATAGTGTGCTATAGCGGGGTGATTAGCCTTCATTAAGATGATTACTTAATAGGCTTTGTGAATGGTCTTGCGGTATCTGCTTCTGAAACTAAGCAGGTGTGTACCTGATCCATTCTTTAGATGGGATCCTCCATGAGTGAGGTATAAATAAATAACTTTTTAAAAGATGGTCAATGTATTACACAGACACATGAACTTAGTGCAATCAAGTGGTTTGAGTGCCTATCAGTTTGTATGGAAACCTGAGCCACCTACAGACAAGGTGTACTGCATACTTGGGGGACTCCGTAGAAAGATATAGGTTTGTAAATTAAAAGAAAAGAAACCTCCCACCCTAAAAAGGACTCTGATGCAAACTTAGGTTTCTAATTGAAAACAGCAGCAGTGGAACCAGGGGTGCAAAGCGAGGGAGTGGACCTCACCCTTCAGCCAATTGGGGCAATGCACCATTTCGTTGCGGGTTCCTGTTATTTGTTGCTAATAGTCAGGGATCTTGGTCTGATATTTCTTCTGTGGGAGCAAATGATTAGAGATGGTTTCCTTGGTGTTGATTTGCAATAATGGTGAAGTCTGTTCAGCCAAGGAGGATAAGGGAAGGAAAGGTGGCAGTTTGTGGTTTGAATCTGGACACAGGCAGGGGCAGAAAGTTGAGAAGTGTTTTTTTTTTAAAAAAAAATCTGGTGTTAGGTAAAAAGACTGGTACGCAGTTTTGTAGACTTCAACAGTTGCTCTTAAGGACTCTGTTGCAGGATTAGGATATATATATATATATATATATATATATATATATATATATATATATATATATATATATATATATATATATATATATATATATATATATATATATTGTGTGTGTGTGTGTGTGTGTGTGTGTGTGTGTGTGTGTATCCAGCGTCTTATAAAGTTTAATGGACAGTCTAGGCATCAGAGTGTATCTTGGTGAACAACAATTACCATATTATTCTCTTCTGACTAATATGCCTATTCCACCTTCTGTAAGTCCAGATATGATACTGGCACAAAGCATTTTCTCTTGGAATTTAGTTTCACAGGTCATCATTAATGTGCTGTGTTGCAAGCAAATCCTCATGGCTCAATGTTGGTTTTATTAATTGCCCTCTTGTTCTTTAATAATTAAAGGTCTGCTCCCTTTTAATTTTCTCCTTGCTGCTCATGAATATTTATTTAATAGTTTTCACACATTCGGTCCCCAAAGGCTCAGCCCTCGATTTTAACCCTACTTCTCCCCCCCCCCCCCGCCCACCAGAAACAATCTCATTTGCAGGCCATTGAATGCAGTAATTTAACTTGAAGCTTGCATCACTAATTTTACAAGTGCTCTCACTGTCACAATGAGAGTGGCAAAAGTGGCTGGCTGAAGTGGAAATATTTCCTCTTAAGGAATGCAGTGGGTGGGTTTTTGTTTCGTGCTCATGGTCTTCAGTACAAAGTTGGAAGTCTGAAGAATTCTTTCCTCCTGGTTTGAAAGACCTGTTTTATAGGGCCTGAGGGACTGCTGCAGCTATGATAGGATGTTGGGTACAGTAGACTATCCCCACTCCAGTGAACATTTGTTTTGACCATATTCTGAAGGTGACTTTGACTTCCCAGTTTGTATGGCCTGCTTGCCATATTTGAGTCCAGAAGCCATTTTCCCACAGTTCAAACTTAGCTAGTGTTCCTGAGATCTAAAATCTAAAAATTCTGGCTTGGTCACATGGTTTTATTTATTTATTTTATTTTTCACATTTTTATACCGCCCTTCCTCCAAGGAGCTCAGAGTGGTGTACATATTTCCTCCCCTCCTTTTGTCCTCACAACAACCCTGTGAGGTAGGTGGGGCTGAGAGATAGTGACTGGCCCAAGGTCACCCAGGAAGCTTCATGGCTGAGCGGGGATTTGAACCTGGATCTTCCAGGTCTAAGTCCGACTCCCAAACCATTAAATCATCCTGTACACAATAATGTGTCCTGTACAGAAGCAAGACCCTGTGCTGTCACAAAGCACTTTACAGCGCTTTTGCAACAATACGCGGCAGCAGAACTAACATTCCACCGGTACAGCGGTGGTATAGGATTGGGCCATTTGACTGGCTTTTAAGTCCTTCACATTCTGCTTTCTTGCCTACAAAGGCTGCAGTCTATCCAGAACCTCCATAGATATTTTCAATTTCTAGAGACATGACCTCAAAATAGTCCTATTACAATGCTCAGCCACTGTGGTCCTTTTCAAGGCAAGATTTATAGTGACAATAAGTCGACAAGCATAGCAGGAGAGTGCACAAAAGAAAAACAATAGCAGCTGAAATAACTGATTCCAGCTGGTTCCCTTTGAGAGATAATTATGCAGTCGCTGTCAAAGCACAGTGCAGAATCAATTTTCAGATTCATTCCAGATCAAACGTTGCATCCAAAAATAAATATTCTGTTATAAATATTAACTTCAATGAACAATAGGAAGGACGGGGAAAAGGGTATGAGCTATTGCAGATCTAGTGAAAGTGGGAACAAGACAATGCACTTGCAAGCCAATGCTTGATTGTAAAAAGTCACATTGGAAGGGATAATCATAGCATTGCATCGGTAGTGGAATTCAGAACCAAGTACAGTGATGCCTTGCAAGACGAACGCCTCGTGCAACGAAAAACTCGCAAGACGAAAGCGTTTTGCGATTTTTTGGTGACTCGCAAGACAAATTTTTCTATGGCCGTGCTTCGCAAGACGAATTTTTTCCCATATTATTCAAAACCAGATCTGGAATCCACAGCGTGGTCAGGCATGGAGAGGCTGCCAGTTCCGATATTCCTGCGGCTGAGGACTTTGCCGCGGAGTTCCTGGAGGTCGTGACTACACAGGGCTACCTTCCACAGCAGGTTTTCAACTGCGATGAAACCGGGCTGTTTTGGAAGAGAATGCCCAAAAGGACCTTCCTCACTCAAGAGGAGACCAAGCTGCCTGGCCACAAGCCCATGAAGGACCGTCTGACCCTCCTTCTTCTGTGCCAACGCCAGTGGGGACCTGAAGATAAAGCCCCTGCTGGTGTACCACTCCGAGAACCCACGGGCCTTCAAGAAGCACACGGTCAACAAAGGCCGGCTGAGCGTGTTGTGGTGATCCAACACTAAGGCTTGGGTCACACGCGTCCTGTTTGTGGACTGGGTCAATCTGGCTTTTGGCCCTGCTGTCAATCAGTACCTGCTGGACAACGACCTGCCGCTGAAGGCCGTGCTTCTGATGGACAGTGCTCCTGCTCATCCTCCAGGCCTTGAGGAAGACTTGTTAGAGGACTTCCGCTTCATAAACATCATGTTCCTGCCGCCTAACACCACCCCACTACTCCAGCCAATGGATCAGCAGGTCATTGCCAATTTCAAAAAACTCTACACCAAGGAGCTTTTTAGGCGCTGCTTCGAGGTGACTGGATTGCACCAACCTCACCCTGCGTGAATTCTGGAGAGACCACTTTGACATCGTCAGCTGCATGAAGATGATCACCACGGCCTGGGACGGGATCAGCCAGAGAAATCTGAATTCCGCTTGGCGCAACCTGTGGCCAGACTGTGTGGCAACAAGTGACTCTGATGCTTCTGCGCCTGCACCAGAGTCAACAGTGCTGGAGGACATTGTTTCCTTGGGGAGGACCATGGGCCTCGCGGTCACAGAGGAGGACGTCTGCGAGCTGGTGGAGGACCACAACCAGGAGCTGTCCACCCAGGAGCTGGTCAAACTGCAGGCAGAGGCTAGGCAGGAGCAGGCCTCTTTGGAAGAGGAATAAGCGACAAGTGAGGAACAGCTGTCCTCCACGGAACTGAAGGACATCTGCCAACAGTGGAAAAACGTGCAGACTTATGCACAGCGGCACCACCCAGACAAAGCTCTGGCACGTGACCTTGCGAACACGTTTGATACAAGGATCATGTCCTCTTTCAGAGGGGTGCTGAAAAGGCGGCTGAAGCAGCAGACCTTGGAGAGGTTCATCATGAAGAAGCAAAGAGTGAAAGAGGAATCTGCTGCTTCTACCAGTGGTGCCTAGTTGCATTCTTCCTCCTCCTCGTCCTCCTAGAAGCCTTGAAGTCAAGCCTTGAAGCCTTCTCCAAGTTGTCAAGTGTTGTCCAAGTGATGTGGAGACAGTGTTGAGCCTCAAATCAGATGGTCCTGCCTCATGTTTGCTGATCTTTAAATGTTTTTCTGTCATATTTAAAAAGTTGAAGTTTTGTGCTTGAAATTTTTGAAATCCTTCGTACAGTATGTCCATCCTCTGTACAGTATGTATGCCTTTAAAGAGCACTTAATAAACACTTTGTAAACCAAATTTGACTTTGTTCTGTCTTTTTTTGCCCATAGGAACGCATTAATTAAATTTCAGTGCATTCCTATGGGAAACCGCGCTTCGCAAGACAAAATTTTCGTAATACAAAACGACTCGCGGAACGAATTAATTTCGTCTTGCAAGGCATTACTGTACACGGTTCCATCACATCAGAATATGGTTCTGAAATAGCAGGCAATGCTTTCCAAATTCTGAAATGCTGTTGCCTAACCACATTCATCTGGAAAGTTTCCAGTCTAAGATCAATGCCACAGCAGTATGAATTATGGATTCTTGCAATATCTTTTTAAATCTTTAATGCCAAACCCTTCAGCTTTGTCACATTTCTCTGCTTATCCTTATTCAGGCAAAGTTTGGTGGCGGAATCTGGATCAAACTAGACAAACATGGAAGCTGGAATAACTGGAAGCTCCTGCTTTGGGTTTAAAAAATCAAAAACAAAAATACCCACCAGCTGATTGGGAGGGTGAACCGGACCAGGACCAGAACTGGAGCACGCAGAGCAGGGGATTTCCACTCTACCTGGATGGATTTCCATTTACCTGAGGCCATAATTTAGCTGTGAAGTGCTATGAGAAAGTTGGGGCTTCAGAGGTAAAATCCCTGCTTCAGGGGACCAATTTTCAACTTTAAAATGGTGCTGGGGGAAGGCTGTCCTGATTCCAACCACGATCACCCTCCCATTGATTCTTTTTTTTTTAGTACAAAAAACAGGAACTTCTGGTTGGAAGCATCATGCTTGGACTGCACACATTTGCATGCGTGTCTAGTTTGACCCTCAGTGAAGGAAAGGTCTTTTATTTGGAAAGGAACTTGTTGACTGGAAGAGAGAACAGCAGCTTGATTAAGAGCCTTCCTAAGCAAAATGAGCATGCAGAAGAATAACAAAGTGCTTGTGTAGCTTTAGAGCTGCAAGTTCACGATTCAGTATAGCTGTGAGTGATAACCTATGTGCATCATTTCGATTTAATGGAGGCAGGGGCAGCCCAAGGCAGTTCTCTTCCAAATTTGGCCACCTACCCCCTCAAATTTGGCCGTCCACTCCTGACCCCCTCCAGCACACGTCTCCTCATCTTTGCTGCAGCACCATTGCTACTCTTTGTGAAGTGGCTGCTGCAGAGAATGCTGGGAGTGGAATCCCCCACTCCCAGCATTCTCTCTCTCTCCACCAGTCATTTGACAAGACAGAGCTGCAGGCTAAGCAAGAGGCGGTAAGCCTGTGTACGCACACCCCAGTGTGCACCTGACCATCTTCTTCAGGCTCGTGCTTCTCCTCTTGAGCTTGCAGCCCACTGCTGCTTCTTGTAAAGTGGCCAGCAGAGAGAATGCTGGGAGCAGAACCTCTCTGCTCCCAGCATTCTCTCTGTCAGCCACTTTACAAGAAGCAGTGATGGGGCTGCAAACTTAGCAGACCGTCCCATCCCAACCCTTGTTTCTTGCGCTCTCTGAGCATAGGGTGGAGTGGTCAGGCAGACGACAGGCCGGGTGGCGGATAAGTACAGATCACCACCACCTTGCTGCCTCCCTCAACCTGCCACTTGAGGCAATGAGTTAACATAAGAACATAAGAAGAGCCCTGCTGGATCAGGCCAAAGGCCCATCTAGTCCAGCTTCCTGTATCACACAGTGGCCCCACCAGATGCCTCAGGGAGCACAAGACAACAAGATAATCCTGTTTCCTGCTGCCACTCCCCTGCACCTGGCACAGAGAAACCCTACTTCTAAAACCAGGAGGTTGCTTATGGCTTGTAACCTGTGATGGTCTTTTCCTCCAAGAATCTGTCCAAACCCCTTTTAAAGGCATCTAGGCCAGGTGCCGTCACCACATCCTGTGGCATTGTTCCGTTGGCCTTATTGCTGGGCTGAACCTAAGGGCCTAGATTTAATGGAGCTATTGAGGAAACAGTGAATGTTGGTCATCCACATGGAACTGATTGGATTTTGAATGTGCCAGTGGACTTCCTGGAAAATGCCTCAGTTTGGGAAAAGAGAATTTGTGGTAGAATAAACTTACTGCTCCCTTCAAGATGCAGATACCACTGAACAATTCTCAAATATAATTTGTAAGGTATCTAACTTAGGGCGCAATCCTGTCCTACTTACGCCACTTGTTGTAACCAGTGGCGCAGCAAAAACGAGAGGCCCCAGAACAGAAAGGGGATTCAAATCCCCTTTGAATTCCCCCTTTGGAGGGGATTTGAATCCCCTTTCCGTTCTGGGGCCTCCCGTTCTCGCTGCGCCGCTGGTTACACCGGTGGTGTAAATAAGGTAGGATTGCGCTCTAAATGTATATATAAGCTATATAGCTTTTATTTGATTGATCAGAAATTAGATTTTAAATACATTTACATGTTGCTTCTACAGTGTTAAACTAGGTACCATTTTGAGGATATTGAAGGACAACTTTGTCAGATAACTTCAGATTTTAATAATAAGTAAACAGTGTCATTGTTTGGAGAAGAGCCATCTTCAGGATCTTCTTTTTCATTTCCTGTTGCAGGCATGCATCATACTCAAAATAACTTCCAAATCTACACTGTAAATTTAACTCTGCTATTTAAAATTGTCCACCATCCATTAACCTTTAAAGCTGTAGTTTAATTTATGAATGCATATCCTGCCTTTCTGCATGGAATGCATTTCTATAATAAATACATAAAAACACAATAATACTTAATAAAACAACATCGAAATACCAAAAAAAGCAACAGATAAAAACCATAACTCAAGATGTCATATTTCTAGAAAGCTGGCTGGAACAGCACATAGATGATTGATTTATTGATTACCTAGACAGGTTTTTGTAGCCCTAATTTTTGGACAAGGAGAATCATTGTAAACAAATACGGTATCGGAACTAACTTGAAGGATATGTAAAATAGGGAGTGATCCTGAGTCAAACACCCATGGAAGCTGACAAAAAGACCCACTATATTTCAGTCATCTACAGTACAGCACATGCAAATCTGCATCTTAATGTCTCTCTGAGTTATACAGAGGACAAAATTTTCCCCAGTTTTATCCAGCCTTCTTTTTCTTTTTAGTACTTATTAAAGTATGGGAAAGTATGTTCAGGTCCCCAGTGGAACTCATGTTACTAGAACACATTATGCAGAGAAAAATGCATATCACGTTTGCCATCAAACGGCAAGTCATATTTGCTATCAAGTGTTCACTCTACAGGGAACTGGTTATGCTACAAGAGCAATGTTAAGGCCAAAATAACGTGGTATCCTAGCAGATATTGGGAAAGAGTTTACTATAGAAATGCATATAACCCCGCCTAGCAACATGAATGCTTTTTAGTGTGGTGTTTACCGATCTAATGAGCCTATTAAAAAAAAAAATACAGTGTGGGGGATGCTACAAGGAGAAAATCAGAAAATAAACAGGCTTGGGAAATGTCTTAGGCACTGGCAGTGCCCAGATGTGGTTCTTTGCCAAAATGCAAGCAGGTAATTACAAGGCAAACGTAAAAGCAAAAATAATTTCCTAACGCATCTAAATCTCATTGTTTCCTAATTGTACTTTTTCCAATGTCAGCTTGAAGAGTTCATCCCACCTCTCTGATCTTCAGGAGGTAGGCAAGACCTTGGCCACACAGAGATATGAACTTCGGGGAGCAAAGCCAGAACACACTGGAATGGAACATCCTTGGGCTTGATCTTAATTAAGAAAATCTAGGATAGACAATGTCACTAGTCCATCTGATTATAAGAACATAAGAAAAGCCTTGCTGGATCAGGCCAAAGGCCCATCTAGTCCAGCTTCCTGTATCACACAGTGGCCCCACCAGATGCCTCAGGGAGCACACAGCCAACAATAGTTTACAACTACCTAGGCATCCCTATCTGCCCTCTGCCCAATCAGCTGGTGCATGCCAGTCTCAACTGGTGGGCTGGCTAGGTCTATTGCCCTGGTTGGACCTAGATGAAGACAATGAATTCACGAAATGACCTGTTTATTTGGTCATATGATCTTTCTGCGATGGCATTGATTTCAAAGTTTCTCAGGGAAGCCTCTTTCCTATTGAATTTACACTGAGAAATTTCCCTTTTAAGGGAAATAGATGGAGGGAAAGAGGGGAGGCAAGGGGAGCTCAATCATCACATATAGTATTGAAAGGTATAGATGTAGTAGAAGGAATTTCAGCAATCTCAGTTTTTCATACCCCAACATCAATGAAAATAAAAGAGAACCATGCACATTCTAGTCATATATATATATATACTGTATTACATTTAAATTATATGCATGGGGGAAACAAACACCAATGGAAATGTCTAAAACTTCCTTTGGACACAGCCATGTGAGAAGAACTGCTTCTCTGTGGAGTGATCTGTGCGATTACAGGCTGTGTGTGCATGATGCTGCCATGCGAGCAGCATGATCGCTTGTGACTTTCCATCACAATTGGTACCCAGTAGGATGCTAGTTGCATGGGTCAACTGTGATTAACCCCCCCCCCCCCAGCTGTACGGGACTGCATCACAGAGCAGTGGCAGCTGTGTGTGTGAAGGGGGCCTCTGAGTATGCACTCCGAGCTGGCAGTCCCTGCTTCCAACCTCACTTAAGCCACACGCTCATTACGTGTCCTTAGGCAAGCCACGATCTCTCTGTCTCAGCAAGACAGAGATAATAATATTGCCTTGCTTTATTGTAAGGATTACTGAGATAATGTATGGGAATTGCTATGAACACTCAAAATGTGCTATCTAAATGCTAAGCATGATTGTTACTAGTGTGCTTAATGAGCTAACCCATTGGGCATTCATGGTGAAATGACTGGTATTTACAAGTAAATGTGTTTAGAATTGGGGTGTAAGATGCATATTAGACGGTATATGTTCAGAGCTCTCTCATCCCTCTATTTAAATATGTTTACATGAGAGATGCTACTGTAAGAACAGCACCATGACGGAACAAAACTCTGTCTGAAGCTAGTTTGTGGACAATAGCCTCAGTGCTGCTGCAACACATAGGTTCCAGTGTATTGCCAACTTAGCTAGAGAAATCCTATCGTATGTGCAGATGTCCATCAAATAAACACATTGATGACATTTTCAATTCATTGTGAATAGCTTCAGCATGGTGCACCTTTCCTACAGGAGAGGCTGTAGCTCAGTAGTAGAGCACATGCTTTGCAGACAGAAAGTCCCAGACTTATCCCTGGTATCTGCAGGCAGGGTTGAGAAAGACCCATGTGAAACCCTGGAGAGCCATTGCTGGTCAGTGTTGTAGACAATACTGATCCAGATCGACCAATGATCTGATTCAGTTCGACAACTTCATATATTGTCTCTAAGCAAAAAGGAGTAGAAGGAGGAAGACATGAACTTCAAAGGTTATCTAAACAAAGCAATAGATTAAATATATTTTCCCCTAGGATTGAAACTTTCTGATGAGCTGAGTGTAGTCTGAGATGAAATATGAAATTTTTGACTTGAAATATACAGTATGTCTTCTGAACAAATGGCCCTGAAGGATTATATTCGCTACTCTGCTGTTCCAGCCTTTTACAAACCATATCACATAGCTATTACATCAGAAGGCTTCAGCCTAATACTTAAAAAAAAAAAAGTTAAACATATGGGAATATTGATATACCATCCTTGTTTTGCTTCGTAGCCAAACAAGTCCAATGATTTGGAATTTGGGCTACAAATGCGTTGATTCACCTCTCTGGGTTGCTTCTTGCATTGCCACATTCTTGCACAGAATGTACTTCTGTGATGAAATTGGAATTAACATGCAACCGACATGCGATAATCAAGGACAGACAAAAATGTACCGTATTGGTCTGAGTATGACTCACTTTTTTCTCCTAATTTAAGTTTTTAAACTAGGGGTGCGTCTTATAATCAGGCTGTTGCAATTTAATGCCAGTGATTTAATTAAAATTTTTTAATAGCACCAAACTTTAAGGGTGCGTCTTATAATCAGGTGCGTCTTATACTCAGGACAATACGGTAATTAATTCACTTTTAGATATGCCATATTTATTGACTGATGAGACATCAGTGAAGAAACAAGGAATTTGGTTTTAGACTCTCACAAGTTGCATCAATACTGTATGGCTTTTGTATATCTTTGAAAATAAAAACTAGCAGAACAGGTCCCTCAAGAAACACCACATCAGTACAGTGAATATGTTTGCTGGACAATTTATTTGTAATATTTAGTTAAAGTTTTATCGCAGCTAAGAAGGTCCTGAGACCTTGTTTTGTTTTGACATGCTTCCCGAAGAAAGTCCTGAGAGACACTGTTGGTTTTGAGGTGCTTCCCTCTTTCTTATAGGATGAAAGGAAATGCAATTGATAGTCTTAAATAGGCTCTTAACTATCTGACACTGTGGAAAAGTAGCTCTGACGTGGGTGACTGCAGTGCTAGTGATTTCACTAGTGCTTCTGTCCTGCCTTTTTCGGAACGGTGCAATTACTTTTGTACCACTTGAAGTTATATGTAGTTCTTGCAGCACATTGACACTTCTAAATTAGTCAGGAGGTCTCCTCTTGATACTTTGATATCCTTCATCCAAGATTTAAATCAGGCTTGTGCAACTTGTGAGCCACCCCAATCAAGTGTAGCAAAGCAGCTATGTATTGTGGCCTTCTAGATTCTTGACAGTTCCCTGGTGGGCTGCCATATGTTCGTATGCTGCATTCGGCTTGGTGGATCTCAGCCTGGATTGACATTAGTAGTTGGCATACCTGGGCAGCCGCTGGGGCCCATTGACTACCAAGGGCCCATGGGCTCCCAAGGCTCCCATTGCCAACTGAAAAGAATGACTCGTGCCATCGTTGTTTGGCCTCCCTTATACACATACTCTAATATGGGTCTGCAAAGCCAGAAGAGCCAGACAATGCACAACCCAGTCAGCTCTCCTCGGGTGAAAACAGCAGCAGTGCCGCCACCACGGTGACGGGAGGAGTGGAATGAGCCCCAGACATGCTGGCCTGACTGTGCAGCAGCAGCTGCCAGCCAATACCAGTAGGGTATAGAGTCCTGCCATGCACGGTCACTGCTCCTACACTAGTAAAAGGTAAAGGTATCCCCTGACAATTAAGTCCAGTCGTGTCCGACTCTAGGGTGTGGTGCTCATCTCCATTTCAAAGCCGAAGAGCCAGCGTTGTCCGAAGACGCCTCCGTGGTCATGTGGCCGGCATGACTCTCCTTGCCGCAGCGCGTAGCATGCGGCTGGAACACGGAGCGCTGTTTACCTTCCCGCAAGCGGTACCTATTTATCTACTCGCATTAACATGCTTTGGAACTGCTAGGTTGGCAGGAGCTGGCCAAGCAACGAGCGCTCACCCCGTCGTGGGAATCGAACTGCCGACCTTTTGATCGACAGCTTATGGTTCAGCGGTTTAACCCGCTGCGCCACCCACTGGCCTGCTCCCACACTACTTATGGCTTAACTACTACAGATCTCAAATACACATGGCAACTGTACTAAGGGAGGAGGGAACCTCAGGCCAACCAACCCGTCTCCTCAGCAGCTGCCCCTGTGTGTATGTGTTTTATAGAGGGTCGGGAGTCCACAGCAGGTCTCATAGCTGCGCTGCCCACGCTAAAGAGCTTATGCTGGTGGGGGGGATAGGATTGGACTGCCCATCTCCTGGTCATGAGAAGATGACAAAAGGCAAACAGACTGAAAGCTCCTTGTCGTCAATGAAGTGACCAACTCCATGGCATTCACAGTTTCTCAGTCACAGTTTCTGGTCTATAAACTATCATAGTCAGCTATGTTACAGGGCTAAAGGAAAAGTGGAATATGGGAATATTAGCATTTATCCTGAACCCTAGGAATAGGAAGGACTATACATTTACATTAAACAAGCAAATACGTTTCCTTTGGACTGTTAATAACTGGTGCTTTCTTTCCAAAAAGAAAGGTCTCTGGTTCTCTGCTCAAAAATGTATTTATTTCTGATACACAACAGCTTCGTTGGGTCCCGCAGTATTGTAGGAAATTCACACTGCACATCGTCAGTCTTTATTATCATTTCATATGCCTCCAGGCTAAATACTGGCTCTGGGAAGATATTCTGGCATAAATTCAGCTGTGCTATTAATGTAAGGTTCCTGTATATTAAACGACAGACTTTGCCGTATTATCTCTTTTTCCCAGATGCTTATCCCAATTCCGAAGTGATCTATGTGTGGACTAACACTCCTGCTACATCTGTGGTAGTAGCGGAAGACGGTTCAAGACTTAACCAGTATCACCTGATGGGACAAACTGTAGGTTCTGAAAACATCAGTACCAGTACAGGTGAGAAGAGTTATTCCCTTTCACATACTAAGAAAGCTTAAAGTTCACTGCTACACATTTTAGATGTATTGGGCACATTTTTATGCTCGATCAACCTGATTGATCAACCTCAATCAATGCTCAATTACAGGGGTGGCCAGGTCAGGTACTAGCTGAGGGCCCACCTGGCCAGGCCAATCCCTGAACCCTCAGTGCTGGTGGCAGAGGTAGTGCCCCATATGTAGGGTGTCCATATCAAGGGACAGGGTGCCTATGCCTTTAACCACTGTAAGAAGAGGGAATTTGGGCAGGTGTAGCTTGTTGCACCCTTCCATGATGAGCTGCACCTGCCCAAATTCCAATGGCTAAAGGTATAGGCACCCTGTCCCTTTTTGGATATGGGCACCCTACCCATATGCTATCGGGGGCAGGTGGGGATTTCACAGGTTGTCCCAGGATCCTCAGCAACCTGACCTTGGCACTGCCAGGTTAGTTACACTTCATTACACTTCAAGTCCACCTTATGTATTCACAGTAAGTGCAGCTAAGAATGTTTCCCTCATTCTTTTTATGCATGTTTGAATGTGGATTGAAAAGGAGGTTCCACTGGAGCTGGTTCGTATTGTTTTAGTTTCTATTCATAAAAATACTTATATCTCCCCCTCCCCAACTGGGTAGAGTTTTTGTGAGCCTTGGAGTGGCTGGCAAAACTAGGCCTGACACCGAAGTGTTGAAAAAGTGACAGTTGAGGTGAATTTCCAGGTTTCTCTGAAGGAAAAACTTCTGAGAATTTTCAAGGGAAGACAAGTGAAGTTTCTCAGAGGAGTTCTTCTACACATTCCTTCAAAATATCATAAAAGCAATAAAGCTGTAATTAAAATAATAAAACAACGGCAGTACAGCAGCGGTAACACACACACACACACACACACACACACACACACACACACACACACACACACACACACACACACACACACGTGCACAAATCATCAGCCAAAATCATCCCTGAGCTGTACCATAAAAAGCACTATTGAATAGTTTTTATCTCCACCTGAACGTAGCTGGATCTGCATGGGCAATGAACTCCATTGCTATTGAAAACACCTAATCACAACTCCCAACCCACCATGCTTCACCAGGTGGAAAGATGCACCACAGAGTTTTTCCTGCTGACTGCAGGTTCATGCAGGAAGAGATGGTCTTTCAGATATTCAGGCACTAAACCATTTAGGACTTCAAAGCAAAGAACCAGCACATTGGGTCTGGAAACAAATTGGAAGCCAATGCAGCTGATATAATCCCAGTGTAATAGGACCAAAGACCTGAGTGCCTGTCAACAGCTTCTTGCATGCATGGACATCACTTAATTACTCCACCCTTATGAATCGCAACTGAGTGTGTGACCAGACTGCACTGAAGAACATTGTGATATGAAAAGGTGACATAGAAGTTCTATTGATAGTGTATTATCTGTGGCTCGTTCACATGCAAGTCATCACTGGATGCTCTAGTGCCCATTAGGTTGATGCCGTTGTGCAACAGCCTATTAGCTTTTTATTTTGAGAATGGATTCAGGAAATGGAAGGCCTGGTTCATGCATGTACTGAGAGGGCTATGCAGTTTGTGTTGTGGAAGATAACATGCATGCCCCTGTTCTCTACCATGGAACATATGATATAAAAGTCCATGTGCATGATGGCCCAATTTTCCCCACTCAGAAAAAGAGAATTTGGGCCACCACATGTATTGGCTTCTGCGTGGAGTGCCTGCATGCCACCTTCCTTTAGACCGGGGTGGCCAACCATTCAACATGAATGTTCCTGGACCCTTAATGGTTGTCTAGGTGAGGGCATTTCAGCAAGTGCAGCTGCCTTAGCAGTACCATCCACAATTGCAGCTGCCAAGATTCTGTCTTCTGCACAACTCTTAAGAATGCGCAGGCCCTGATGGTGGAAGGTTGGCCACCCCTGCTTTAGATGCATGGGTGAGGCATATATACCTGTTCCTCTACGGCCGCTGCATTGGGTCATCGCTAATCTAGTTTAATTAGTGCACACTGAAGTGGTACGAGCTTGCCTATGTACCCTTAGGCAGTTACATATACTGTAGTGATCTGAAATAAAGGCCATCTATTATGCTTAGTGTATGAGACTATGTTCAGGAATAAGGCGTATTCCCTATAGCAATCCTAACAAAATGTTCTACTCTTTGCAGGTACTGAAAAAGCTAGATATATGGCACACAGCTCAATCCTACCCAGCGCTGATGCAACAGGCCCATGGGGCCCATGCTGTCTCCAGCGCTGGCTAGGAGTAGGCTGGACATCTTGAAGTAAAGGACAATTTTTCCCTTACCCCAGGTAAACCCCCAGCCTGTGCAATGGGGCTACACAGATCTCCACCAGCTCAATTGCTGGCACAGCTCCGAAAAGTCCCATGTTGGCTTTCAAGCCTGGGAAGGGGACATAGGATTCGGTGTGCGCTGAGGCCACCGATCCCTCCCCCTCCTCCTGGGTCCTCCCCGCTGCTGTCTTCAGCTTACCCCCACTCTGTTGCACCCGCACCCTCCCCCAGCCCCCATGCCACTGGGAGCAGTAGTCACCCACTCTGCAGTGCAGTCCAGTGGATGCAGCGTGGCGGGATAGTGCAGGCCTTCCTGCCGGCACTGACTACTCTCTGGGTGTCGCAGCGTGCTTTACAGCATGTTTGCGACACCCGATGCAGGCGCTAAGACCACAATGCCGGTGCTGGCTCAGCATAGGATTGCACTGGCAGGCTAGTGTAAGCAGTGTAGAAAACCAGGCCAGGAGTACCTATTAAACTTGCTACTTCCCCCCCCCTCCCCAAAAGGGATTTTGCAGTTTTAATTACTGAATGACAAGCAGAAATTCAACAGGTGTTGTATTCCCTGACAACTGCATCTCTCTGCTGGGAATACTGCATCAGTTGAATTTCAGCCTGCTGTGCAATCGAGTCAGTGTCAGGAAAAATAAAGGATAGCAAATTGTACTTAAGAAAGGCACTGGGAAAGGAACAGCCACCTGCCCAGGCTCTTAAGGGGGAATTGGGGACGACTCCTGCGTTGGTAGGGGCTGTTCTCACTCCTGCTGGCTTATTTCCCTGCAGGAGGCAAAGCACCGCCTACACAGCTCTCTCTGAGCTTTAAAATGATTTGTTTGATGAAAGAATGGGCAACGCTGGGGGATGGGAGGAGGAAGGTGGCAGCTGTCGCCTGGCTTTGCAGTGTGTCCGGGAACCACGTGGCTGGAAAGGAGGTGCTAACCCTAAGGATTCCCATTTTCTCCGTAACTGGAAGTGGAGGCGCCAGATGTGGCAGCATTAGGGAACCAAAGAAGCTTTAATCCCAGCCCAGCCACCCACGTGAGCCCCCCTTCTGGTGAAGACTTCTATGTCAGGGCAACTTTGCACTGCGATTGGTGGGGGCCTGTGTGCGTGGGAGAGAAGTGGGGCTGGACAGGCTTGAGGGTCACGTGGGACTGCAGACAGAGGCTTCAACAGGTTACATAATACATTTGCCTGGCTTCTGGTAATGAAGTAGAATCTGAGGTCTGCAGTAATTAGGAACTAAAGCATCTCGCCTGGGAAAAAAAAGATAGCTTCCCGCTGTGCCTTTCTCCGTAGCAGCATGCCAGTGCCCATACAGAGGAAGCAGCCCAAGAAGGCACTGTGCTTATTGGCAGCTTGTGGCACTCTCCCAGCTAAAAAACAGCAGGGTCCCAGGCTAATTTGAGACTATAGGGGTGAAAGGTGCAAGTTGCCTCTTATTATATCAAGAGAAGGGTTATTTAAGCGATCTTAATAGACGTCGGCGCGCCTGCGCACACACCAGCACAGGGTTGGAAAAGATTAAGGAATGACAACACTTAAAGCCATCTCTGTTCAGTCAATAAAGGAACAAACAGCTCTGCTAAAGCCATGACCCACTGAGAGCTCAGCTGGCTTCTTTTGAAGTACAAACAATCTTGAAAGTGCAAAGGAAAAAAGTGGGGGAGACAAGGCGACTTTGCAGGAATCAGGACAAATCTTAGATCACAGTGAGATTTTTCCCCTCCCTTTGCTACATGTTTCATGTTCAGGACTCCATGAAGCAAGCACATGCACATTCCAAAGTGAAAAGGGGTGATTTGAAGGGGGTGGTTGGGGAAGAAGTTAGGTACCATCATAGAAAAGGGAAAAGACCTTTGACCAGTAAAAAGCAGTGGGTTCCTTACCAGTTCACCATCATCGCTGCATTGTTTTCTGCAATGAATGGCAGCTCCCCTTTTGCCTTCAAAACTACCAAGAAAAAGATCCAGATTGTGTGCTGAGGCATCTCCTAGGATAGTGCCCAGCTCCTCACAGCAAGATGTCAATGCAGAGCAAACCCTCCAGGCTATGAACCTTCAGAGCCTCATCCAGTCCTCAGCAGTGCCTGCAAAAAACTACTTGCTCGTCCAACCGGGAGGAAGCAGTAGGTTCTTACGAGGAATCCAAAAGTTTGTGTCCAGGAACAACCTCCCCTGCAGTTTCCGAAGATTTAAACTAATAAATGACTGGATGTCCACGTCAAAGAGGGGTGTTTTTTTTCCCCTTCTTCGTCTTCTTGTGCTAATGTCCCAGGTTACATCTGGGCAGGCTGGATTCTGATTGCAGGGTGGATCACAAAGAGCAGGACACAGATTGTAACCAGGGATTAGCAAAATACAAAAATCCGATTTTACACAGGGAAAGCATCAGTCAGCTATGGATTTTCCGGACTTCATCAGGCTTGCAGAGGCCTGTAATCAGGGTTACTTGTGAACGGATTTCAAATATGTTCTTGCGTTCTACAAAGCTGTGGAATATGAACATAACAAGTGTAGAGCCATTGAAAAAAATAATTCATAGTTTGTGTATTTTGTTTGTACATTTTTTGTTATTCTCTCCCACTTTTTTAAAAACTATAAATTAAATGCAACATTATTTTGATTGTAACCCTTTTAAAAAATCATTTTTCTTCCTTTTACTTCCCTCTCCACTCCACCAAAGCTTCTTTACCTTGATCCAACTAAAAGGATATGTGTGCAGAAGCAGCCTTCCACATGCAGTGCACTTACTGCATCAGCGATTGGGTGGCAGATCGGTTGTGCATCCAGGTGTGGATGGTTTCTGTCTGCACTGAGGATGCGCATTATGTGGAAGGCTGGTTAACATAAGAACATAAGAAGAGCCCTGCTGGATCAGGCCGAAGGCCCATCTAGTCCAGCTTCCCGTATCACACAGTGGCCCCACCAGATGCCTCAGGGAGCACACAAGACAACAAGATAACCTGTTTCTTGCTGCCACTCCCCTGCACCTGGCACAGAGAAAACCTACTTCTAAAGCCAGGAGGTTGCTTATGGCTTGTAACCTGTGATGGTCTTTTCCTCCATGAATCTGTCCAAACCCCTTTTAAAGGCATCTAGGCCAGGTGCCATCACCACATCCTGTGGCAAGGAGTTCCACAGATGAATTACACGCTGGGTAAAGAAATATTTTCTTCCATGCATGGGGATCGACTGACATGGACTGGCTCCCTGATGCCGGCTCTTGGGACAGCCACTGCAGCCTTCTTCGGCTTCAGCGACTCTGAAGCACCTGCTCAACAGAGGTGCTGCAGTCGGTCTCTTGTGGAGGAAGTGGCTTTGGACCCAGATGTGCAGCTTTTGTGCTCTGCCAATTTTGAAGGGTTTGGAAGGACCCAGGTGTGTTTTGTCTTGGAAGCATTTCTGCATGGCCAAGTATGGAGGACTCCATTCCTGTCTTCTGTTTCGGGGTCTGTTTTGGTGCCTTGCTTATCCATACATGAGAAGCCCACACACACACATGTCTGCGTGATATCTTGATGAAAACAAATCTTTTATTTATTTAGCAGCTGAGCATTCTCTAGTACGAACATTTCCTCCTAAACTTGAGCCATTTGCTGTGATCTTATTTGATGCTTGACTTCTTTTGTTGCCCCTACTGGTGAACTCTAGTCTAGGCAGCATGTGTAGAATATTTCCTACCTTTCCTCACAACGACCCTATGAGGTAGATTAGGCCAAGAGGTGGTGCTTGGAACAAAATTACCCCATAACTTTCATGGCTGGTTTGGCTTTGGATAAGTTGCATGGTGATTTGGGGTTTTGAACTCTGGTTTCCCCAGTCCAAGCCCAGCATGTATTCACTACAGCAGCGTACTATTCCATTATCTGTTATAAGTGATACTTCAATAATTCTATCAAGGAAAGTTCTGCTGTGTTTCTTCTCTTTTCATTTGAAAGGATCTGTCAAATGTATTCGTCTTGCAAGATCCACTCTGTATCCAAAACTTGTATTCAGATTTTCTTCAATCTGGAACCATTTGTGTGAACCAGGAATGATTGTCCATTGTTGGTCTTTAAACAATAGGTTTTGTGAGTGTGCCAAAATCAGCCATTCTGCCCCTGTATATAAACCAGGGCATCTCCTTGCTATGGTGCGTCTCCTTGCATATGGTCCATTGGAGTGGATGGTTTACAACGACCTGGGCATCCCTACCTGCCCGCTGACCTGGTCAAGTGGACTTGGATGCCCAATTAGTTAGCACATGCCAGTTTCAACAGGTGGGCTGGCTACGACCTATAGTCTTGGGGAAAGCAGAGAAAGAAGCCAAGGAATACACAGAGCAACCTGCCTGCCTGGCCACACAGTCTTTCTGCAACGGCGCTGGTTTCAAAGTGTCTCAGGGAAGCCTCTTTCTCACTGAACCTTGGATGAGTCTTTTGTTAAAGGGAAAGGAGGGAGCAACGGGAGTGCAATAGTCACAGCATCTGCACTCAGAAATAAGCTTCAAGCAAATGTGTCCTGAGTTTCTGTATGCAGAACTGGTGGTGGGTTTTGTGTAACCATCTTCACTTACCAGTGGCTCACTAGAACACTGCTTTGTTGACAAAGGTACATGTCATTGATACAGCCCTCTGCTGGGCCAGTTGAAGATGACTTAAGTGTGGAAAAACAACTATCCAGAAAAGAGCTGTATAATCTGGTCGCGTTCTGATTTGTGTACATAGGGTGTATCTTTTCTCTCTCCCACCCCAGGTGAATACACAGTAATGAAAGCACACTTTCACCTGAAAAGGAAGATTGGTTATTTTGTCATCCAGACGTACCTTCCATGCATTATGACTGTGATCTTATCCCAAGTATCATTTTGGTTAAACCGAGAATCTGTCCCTGCTCGAACAGTCTTTGGTAAGTACAGGTGGGCCCCCATATCCACTGATTCACTATCCACGGTTTCAGTTATCCACGGATCGTGGGGACTCCCCCAGGCTTTTACTTTTTTCCCAGTAAGCTTAGTTTCTTCCTTAAAGAAGCAGGAGAAGCAGCTTCTGGCTGCTTATTACAGGCAAGTAGAATGAGACTAAGTACTAGAGAGGCTCTGCAAGGTTAACAGAAACCTTGCAGATCCTGTCTAGGACTTAGTCTCGTTCTACTTGCCTGCAATGGAGGCTGCTTCTCTGTTTGTTTTAAGGAAGAAACAAAGCTTGCTGAAAGAAAAGTAAGAGCTGGGGGGGGGGGGGGACAAGCATGCCTGCCTGCAGGGGAGGCAGAGTGGGGGGCCCTCAGGAAACCATGGAGGGGGTGTTCGCTCTTATCCACGGTTTCAAGTATCCACGGAGGGGCCTGGAACATATCCTCAGCGGATATGGGGGCCCACCTGTATTTCACTGTGGTCTACTTTTCAAAAAGAGTGTTTTTTGATCACAAACACCATGTTTCCCTTATGATGCTACGATGGGAGCAGCAGGAACTTGCAGAGCAGAATTGGTAGGTGGGAGGGGGGATGCTTAACTCTTCCTCTGCTGGTGGGTTCTCCCCTGTGCATCCTCCCCTTGCGAAACCAGAAGCAATCCTGGCAATGGGGAAAATAGGCTGGGGAGGAGGTGTCCGCAGGCGATAATCAGCAGGCACAGGATGGCATAAATGGCCCTCCTGACCACTGATAGTCCCCTTTAAGTGCCCCTCACGTCCCCACGTTCCCTTTTATCTGAGGACCAGGCTATGTTTTATGGTAAGCCTGTTATAAGGGCTGATGGGTTTTGTTTGGTAATCTGGATTAGGATCACAGTGTGTGTGTGTGTGCGTGTGTGTCAATATGGGGAAGACTTCCTTATTTTGCCTCTGCCTTGCTGAGATCCATTGGCACCAATGGAACTTTTTCTTCCGGGACAAGTAGCAGCTGGGGGGGGGATGGGTCTATTGCAGAAGCAAAGGGTTAAATCTCCCCTTCCCCCACAGCACGATCCTAATCCAGTTTCCTTCCCCCTTCACTACCCCCAGCTCTGTATTGTGTACATAGCAAAAGAAAAGGGCCTCAGTTTTAATAAAAGGCTTTGTACAATGTAGTTTGGCCCACAGCAAGTGTGGCTTAGGAACAAACATTTACAGATATAACACGTAGCTTGGCTCTTCATATTGCACTCTCTCTCTCTCTCTCTCTCTCTCTCTCTCTCTCTCTCTCTCTCTCTCTCTCTCTCTCTGTGTGTGTGTGTGTGTGTGTGTGTGTGTGTGTGTGTGTGTGTGTGAGAGAGAGAGAGAGAGAGAGAGAGAGAGAGAGAGAGAGAGAGAGAGAGAGAGAGAGAGAGAGAGAAGTCATTCTCACTATGATTGATATCTTCGTTGACGGATATAATTTTTATGACAGCAGATAGCTCAGTACCGAAAAACATTCCAGATTATGCTAGGGTTAGGGTGATATCTTTATAGCGCAGATGTTTTACACGTTTTTCTGGCAGCAAGTACAACTTTGCGGTAATAAGCAAGGGTTGTTCTGAAACTGCAGGCTTGCTACAGTGTTTGATTTTTACTGGCATTTTCACAAGGTGTGGAAAAATGCACCCACATCATGTGATGCCATTGATCAGGTGTAGATATAAAACGCACATCTTGCAAAGCTTTCTGAGGTCTGTCTGCGCAGATCATATCTGACCATTATTGCCACATTATAATTATGTGCACCCACCTGTGGCCATTTTCTGGGCTACACGCCCTTTTCTTCCGTATGTGCCTTTTTTGTATCATAGAAGTGGGGCAATATAATATCAGAGGTGGCCCTGCAACAGGGTACTGCATGGTACATGGAAAGATTTGTGGCCTTATTCATGCTACTTAGGCAATGTGGCTTTTGCTGAGAAGTCAAATTGCATATGTCCCCATTGTAATGCTATGGTGCTTGATTGAAGCAATGGCCACTCACCTAGTATGAATTTAAAATGCCAAGTGACCCCCCCCCTCAGGCCTGCCCAAAATAAAAGGGGTCCCCTGGTGTGTGTTCCTTGGAGCAGTTGAAAATCACCCCAAATATGCTGTTAATATTCTGTCTATAACTGTGGTCCCACATTCTCATTTTCATTTTTTTCTTAGTATTGTATGTTGTGATCTCCTTCTCCTCCTCCCACGGGGGGGGGGGGGAGCTCCACCTCCAGGGGGTTGGCCATCCTGAGGATCATACCAGCTGGTACACTGGGTGTGCCTCTACAGCTGCCTTTATTGTGTATGCTAGGTTTCTTACAAACAGAATTTGGAGGGGGGGGTCATCTCCTCCCCCCCCCCGGTTTTTTTTCACCTCTCCTCCTAGCCAGATGCCTGGTCTGGGGCCCATCACATGGAGGCACGCCTCCTATATTGCAGCCCCGTATATGGTTTCCAGGGGTGCCATAGCCCCCAAGCCCCTGTTGCCCCACCAGGGTGTCACAGTCTCTTATGGGGATTGGATCAGGCTCCTTGCAACCTCACTCCCTGGCTCTCCATTGAGGGTTTGGTGATAAAGGTCAATTGTCTCTGCCTCTGCCACTATGCCCGTGCTCCTGTCTTGGGCCACATTCCCATAGCCCCAGAGCAGCTGTCTTCTCTTCCTTTCCTCTGCTTCCCTTTGTCCTGTGAAGGCCCCATTTCCTCCTCTTCCTTCCCTGCCTTCTCTCCTCCTGTCCTGTGATCTAGCCTCTTCTTCCTGCCTCTCCCTTCTATCTTCCCCCTTTCATCCTGGCCTCCATCTTGCCATCCTTCTTTGTCAGCTGCCTTCCTCCCTGGGACCAACCAGAGGGCCCCCTTATGGGCTGGGTCCAGCCCCACTCCTGCTTGGCCTGCTGTCACCAATTCATCGTCCCACCCACTCAAGCAGACGAGGACTGTGCCTCCCTCCTACCCCTTCCATGGACAGTGTTGCTTGGCCCCACCCCCTGTTGTCCGACAGGATTGCCAGAGCTGCTTCCCAGGTGCTAGGTGGGGTTGCTGGGCCATTGACTGACAGAGCTGCATGAGTTTCTGCTCCACTGGCTGAAGCCCCACCCTCTCTTCTCGGCATCGTCAGGGGCTCACACATATACCGTATTGGTCTGAGTATAAGACTCACTTTTTTCTCCTAATTTAAGTTTTTAAACTAGGGGTGCGTCTTATAATCAGGCTGTTGCAATTTAATGCCAGTGATTTAATTAAAAAATTTTAATAGCACCAAACTTTAAGGGTGCGTCTTATAATCAGGTGCGTCTTATACTCGGGACAATACGGTATTTACAGTTGACATCCTATTTAGGAAGCTCCCAGTGAGTTATGCCTAATGCTTTCAAAGGAACTGTTCAATGCTTAATTGTAAGAGCTTGTTTTGGTTGCACGTTCTACATGTAATTCTAAATGTTTTTTCCTTTTTCAAGGGGTCACTACAGTCCTTACAATGACGACCTTAAGTATTAGTGCCCGCAACTCTCTACCAAAAGTGGCTTATGCTACTGCAATGGACTGGTTTATAGCTGTGTGCTATGCCTTTGTGTTTTCTGCACTGATTGAATTTGCCACCGTCAACTATTTTACCAAGAGAAGCTGGGCCTGGGATGGCAAGAAAGCTTTAGAGGCTGCAAAAAAGAAGGTGACAGTTTTACTCATCTCTTTGAAGTACTACAATACTTAACTGAATAAGGGGTGAGGATCGGGGTTCTCTGACTTGGTTGAAAATCAAACAAAGACTCCCGATTTCACCTAAGGGGCATAATCCACAGGGTAATTTTCCCATGCAAATCCTCTTGAAATGCCATTACTGTGATTTTGCACTGTTCCCATTCACTGGATTGTGGATTACCCCCATAGTGTTTAATAACCACATACAATATGCATTTTAATCCCATTAACTTCACTGAGACGTGCCCAAAGTTATTTACATAAGCCGTGATCAAGACTTTTGGTGCAAGTTACTATTTTTGCTGTAACCAGGCCAGGTCCAAAAGACTCCAGGGGAAAAGATGTTATTCTTTCAAGAAGCTAGTCAACAGCTATACCCTGTAAAAACTATATGGAACATAAAAAGAACAAAATGGGACTCTTGCGACGTTGTTTCCTTTGCCAGTAATGGGATGCTACAGATCTGGCAGTTGTCCCAGAACATGGAACATCACAAGTAGCTGAGCTTTCTTTATTAGGATTTTAAAATCTATCTTTACCCATTCAAGGTGAGGATTAGATTGATCAAGGTTTGCAATAATTTACATCCTAATCTGGATCCCAGTCATGTGGTCATTAGCCACTGTTGTAGAGATGGGCAGCCCAATTCTGCCGAAGATGCACCAGCCTGCCTAAATGGCCAGCCGCTGCATCCTATGCAGGACGTAGCCTGCGCCAGCGGGGCCGGGGCTCACTTCGGGGAAAGGGGATGTTTGTCCCCTTCCCCCAGTGTAAGCCCGGCAGCCCCAATTTGCCTCCTTGAATCTGCGCCAGCGAAATAGTTGGCACACAACCAGAGAGGCCGTGTAAGGGTGGCCAGGCTCAGGAAGGGAGTTAGGATATTGGCGCAATGTGGCGCCGATATTCCCACCCCCTTCCCTGGCCTCACCGGCCAATCGCCCCTCCACCACCACCCTAGCCCTCCCTCCCTCCGCCCGGTGCAGGACTTACCTGTGTCCGGCAGCCGGGTCGGCGTACGGAGATTGAGTGAGTGCTTACTCTCTGACTGTTGTGAAAGTGCTTTACGGCACTTTCGCAACACCCAACACTGGCGGAGAGGGAGCTCCGCCACATTTATTTAGGTAGGATTGCACCCTTAATTTTTTTCCTAATTTACAGTAACAAATAATGATTACAAATTGTTTTCTGGGCATTGAGACCAGGCCAGAAATGTTTTTTAGAAAATGTCACGGGAGTACATTTATTACCATTATTTCTATAGTACCATCAGAGTACATGGCATGTTACAAGCCAAAGACAGACCTCTGCCCAAAGAAGCTTACCATCTCAATTTCAACACGGGGAAGAAGAAAGAAGACCATAGGACTGGGGGGGGGGAGGGAGAGAGATATGAAGGGATGAATGTAAACAAATGGTGTAACATTTTTACAGCGCAATCCTGTGTAATTTTGCACCAGTGTAACAGTAGATGCACCGGTGTAACAGCAGATGTAAGTGCACTTACACTTGCATAAGTGCACTTGCATCTACTGTTACACCAGTGCAAGGTTACACAGGATTGTGCTGTTAGGCCTCATTTAACCCATTTCTTGGAGATGAGGACTAAGGGGTTAAACCAAAGGTTTCTTGGAATGTGAAGGAAAAGAGAGACTGTGCTAGGAGGCAGCTCCAGGCAGAAGGGATGGTAAGGGAGAATACCCTTTTGTCCCCATTGATTTTATTGTCATTATTATTGCTAACATCAATCCTCCCCTTTTCTTGACCACATATTTTGAAACTTTTTAGAAGGGATAGATAGCTTTGTTTGTCATACAACCAGAATGCTGTGAGAAAATGCTGATTTCCCCCCCCCCCCCACACACACACACACACTACAAATGTATATTAACGAAATGTTTTTGGAATCTGTGTTTCTTGTACTTAGTTTATAAATCCAGATTATCCTTTGAGTCTGAAGGGCTGAATGCAGCCCTCTTCACATGTTCAGGACAGGCCTCTGTACCAAAGGCCGAGCCCCCACACCAAACTGGGTCCTAGATCCAGAACGTTTTGGGACAAGCCGGGCCTGTACAAGAGGGACGGGCTTCACTTGAACCAAAACGGAACCAGACTGCTGGCGCGTAACATTAAGAAGGTGGCAGAGCAGCTTTTAAACTGACTCCTGGGGGAAAGCCGACAGGAGCCGAGGGGCATCCGGTTCGGGACTCCTCATTCCTCGGGAATGAGGGTGCAGAGGATGGGGAACAATCAAGTAATAACAGAATAAGAATTGGGAGTGGTAGCGTGATGGGACATGACAGCCAGTCTAGCAAAACAGAAGGCTGCAGGAATAAAGGGGCAAACATGCAGCCCTTCTTGGGGGACCAGGTATATAAGTGCTTTTATGCAAATGCCCGAAGTCTACGGGCAAAGATGGGAGAACTGGAATGTTTGGTGGCTAGGGAAAACATTGACATAGTAGGTATAACAGAAACCTGGTGGAATGCGGAGAACCAGTGGGATACTGCAATTCCAGGATATAAACTCTATAGGAGGGACAGAGAGGGGCGTGTTGGAGGTGGGGTGGCCATCTATGTCAAAGAGGGGGTAGAATCCACCAGAGTAGAGCTGGAGGGGGGCTCTGACTCCTCCGTAGAATCACTGTGGGTTAGATTACCAGGCTCCAAGAGTGATGTAATAGTAGGGGCATGCTACCGTCCTCCAGATCAAAAACCTGAAGGGGACCTTGAAATAAGGAAGCAAATCAGGGAGGTGTCAACGAGAGACAGGGTTGTAGTCATGGGGGACTTCAATTATCCTCACATCGACTGGGTCAATTCATGCTCAGGTCATGAAAGAGAGACTGGATTTCTGGATATGTTAAATGACTGTGCCTTAGAGCAGCTTGTCACGGAACCGACCAGAGGACAGGTGACTCTGGACTTGATATTGTGTGGCACTCAAGATCTGGTCAGGGAGGTAAATGTTACCGAACCGTTGGGGAACAGTGACCATGCTGCGATCTGTTTCGCCATGCATGTCGGAGGGAGAGTGCCGAGCAAATCTGACACGAAAACCCTTGACTTCCGAAGGGCAGACTTCCCCAAAATGAGAAGACTAGTTAAGAAAAAGCTGAAAGGGAAGGTAAAAGGAGTCCAATCGCTCCAGAGTGCATGGAGGCTGTTTAAAACAACAGTCGTAGAGGCCCAGCGGGAGTGTATCCCACAAAGGAGGAAGGGCTCGACCAAGTCCAGGAGGATGCCGGCATGGCTAACAAGCACAGTTAAGGAGGCTATAAAAGGCAAGGAAGCTTCCTTCCGTAAATGGAAGTCTTGCCCTAATGAGGAAAATAAACAGGAGCACAAACTGTGGCAAAAGAAATGTAAAAAGATGATACGGGAGGCCAAGAAAGACTTTGAGGAACGTATGGCAGGCAACATAAAAGGGAATAATAAAAGCTTCTTCAAATATGTTAGAAGCAGGAAACCTGCCAGGGAAACGGTGGGTCCGCTGGATGGTGAGGGAGAGAAAGGGGTGATAAAAGGGGACTTGGAGACTGCAGAGAAATTAAATGAGTTCTTTGCATCTGTCTTCACGGCAGAAGACCTCGGGCAAATACCGCTGCCGGAACGGTCTCCCCTGACTAAAGAATTAAGTCAAATAGAGGTTAAAAGAGAAGACGTCTCAGACTTAATTGACAAAATAAAGATCAATAAATCACCAGGCCCGGATGGCATCCACCCAAGAGTTCTGAAGGAACTCAAGAATGAAGTTGCTGACCTCTTGACCAAAATATGCAACTTGTCCCTTAAAACGGCCACTGTGCCAGAGGATTGGAGGATAGCTAATGTCACGCCAATCTTTAAAAAAGGAAGGAGGGGGGACCCGGGGAACTACAGGCCGGTCAGCCTAACATCTGTTCCAGGGAAGATGGTGGAAAGTCTCATTAAGGATAAAATCTTAAAATACATAGAAGAACAAGCTCTGCTGAGGGAGAGTCAGCATGGCTTCTGCAAGGGGAAGTCTTGCCTCACAAACCTGTTAGAATTTTTTGAAAAGGTCAACAGGCATGTGGATGCGAGCGAACCCGTGGATATTATATATCTGGATTTTCAGAAGGCGTTTGACACGGTCCCTCATGAAAGGCTCCTGAGAAAACTCCACAGTCAGGGAATAAGAGGGCAGGTCCTCTTGTGGATTAGGAACTGGTTGAAGACCAGGAAACAGCGAGTGGGAGTCAATGGGCAATTTTCACAATGGCGAGAGGTAAAAAGCGGTGTGCCCCAAGGATCGGTCTTGGGACCGGTGCTTTTCAACTTATTCATAAATGACCTGGACTTGGGGATAGGCAGTGAGGTGGCCAAGTTTGCGGATGACACTAAACTTTTCCGGGTGGTAAAGACCAGCAGGGATTGTGAAGAGCTCCAGAAGGATCTCTCCAAACTGGGAGAATGGGCAGCAAAATGGCAGATGCGCTTCAATGTAAGTAAGTGCAAAGTGATGCACATTGGGGCAAGAAACCAAAATTTCACATATACGCTAATGGGTTCTGAGTTGTCTGTGACGGATCAAGAGAGAGATCTTGGGGTCCTGGTGGACAGGTCGATGAAAGTGTCGACCCAGTGTGCGGCGGCTGTGAAGAAGGCCAATTCCATGCTCGGGATCATTAAAAAGGGGATTGAGAATAAAACGGCCAATATCATTATGCCTTTGTACAAATCGATGGTAAGGCCACATCTGGAGTATTGTGTCCAGTTCTGGTCACCATACCTCAAAAAGGATATAGCTGAATTGGAAAAGGTGCAGAAAAGAGCGACCAGAATGATTAGTGGGCTGGAGCACCTCCCTTACGAGGAAAGGCTACAGCGTCTGGGGCTTTTCAGCCTAGAAAAAAGGCGCCTGAGGGGGGACATGATTGAGACTTATAAAATTATGCATGGGATGGAGAGAGTGGATAGAGGGAAATTCTTCTCCCTCTCGCACAACACCAGAACCAGGGGACACGCACTAAAATTGAGTGGAGGGAGAGTTAGAACAGACAAAAGAAAATATTTCTTTACCCAGCGTGTGATTCATCTGTGGAACTCCTTGCCACAGGATGTGGTGATGGCACCTGGCCTAGATGCCTTTAAAAGGGGTTTGGACAAATTCATGGAGGAAAAGACCATCACAGGTTACAAGCCATAAGCAACCTCCTGGTTTTAGAAGTGGGTTTTCTCTGTGCCAGGTGCAAGGGAGTGGCGACTGGACACAGGTATCTTGTTGTCTCGTGTGCTCCCTGAGGCATCTGGTGGGGCCACTGTGTGACACAGGAAGCTGGACTAGATGGGCTTTTGGCCTGATCCAGCAGGGCTCTTCTTATGTTCTTATGTTCTTATGTTAACACAAGGAAACATGGCCATATCCATGGCCTCACATTCACTATGGCATTCTGCTGTCTTGCCTGGGAGTGGCACTCTGCTCATGCCTGGGAGTTCTCTAAACAAGAGAGCCTTTGCAATGAACCTTAATCTTCGATGTCCACTTTTTAGAAAAGACCTCGTAGCATCATCTGGCGTGGGCAAGCAAGAGAATAGCTGTTGGAAAAACAACAGGTGTGAGTCAGGTGATGTGAGAGGAGTAAGCAAAGCTGAACCACAGCAAGCCAACCGGGGATTCAAAGACCTGCTAAGCTGGCATCTCTGTGAGAATGGTGGGGCAATACAGCAGAATCAGGCAAATCCACAGCCACATAGTAAGCAAAACTGTGAAGATCACACAAGTGCTATTACAGTCAGACGGCTACATACAAAAGCCTCTTTTTGTATGCTATGGGAACCTGTTATGAATGACACACTTCATTCAGCAAGTAGTTTGCCCTTCAGTGAAGACTAGAATCAACACCCATTATACGAATAGAAAGTACCGTACTTAGTACTCGTTCATCATGCGGGTTGTGATAAAGCAGTGCAATGTTAAAGTGTAAGTAACTGAATATTTGGGGTGATTCAAGCAGATATTTTTACCAGTGTTTTGGTTTTCTGTTGTTTTACAGAAAAAAGAGCGTGAGTTGTTGGCAAACAAAGCCATTAATGCTTATGCCGCTGGAAGGATGACCCCCACCTTAAACATCCCAAAGGATTCCTCCCCTTCGGTTATCTCCAACTCTGCTTCTCTTCCAGTAAAACCCGTTGAGAAACCTGCAGAAAACAAAAAGACCTATAACAGCATCAGTAAGATTGACAAGATGTCCCGAATAGTTTTCCCAGTCTTGTTTGGAACTTTTAACTTAGTCTATTGGGCAACGTATTTGAACAGGGAGCCTGTTATTAAAGGTGCTGCTTCTCCAAAATAAATGGAAAGACTTCCACATCAAGTGTTAGCCATACTTGCAAAAACAAATGCTACCAAGGAGAATTTGAGGTTCCAAAAGACTTTCTACCTTTGGGCAACATTCTTCAGGAAGTTTTTGCATGTTTAACAATATGTACAAATATTATTGCCTTGATTGTTTCTACATGTAACCTCAGATGTTTCTGACAATTACATTAACAGCAGCAGACACAAATCTTTATAGGACAACAGAAGACATGGAACATGGCTTCTACTACGCTGCTGAGTACCTTGCATTGATAGTTTACAAATGAAATAGGGTATATTTTTTAACTGTTTGGGCATATTGCATATCTGCAGTTTTTTATACTTTGAATGTACAGTCATGCGAATAGGTGGAGACTGTGGACTCTGCAGTTGCAGAAATGGTCACATAGGTTTTTCCAGAGTTTATCAGTGCTGGGATATTCTGGCTCGGATCCAGAACAGCAAGCCCAGAACTTGGCCGTTGCGCATGCAAGTGGATGTGCAAAAACTCTTAAAATTGTGTGCTCAGTTTTGGATTTGATCTTAGTGACAGTCTACACACACACACACACACACACACACACACACACACACACACTTGATAATGTGGATGTACGAAGCAGCTATTACTGATCAAGCACCACAGGCACAGTTTTCATTTCACCTTAAACCACCCCATGATGCAATCGTTTTCAATGAAGGCAGTTCACACATTCTGCTGCGAATCTTTCCGAAAGCTGGGTTAACCGTTACAGCTGCCATGGAGGTCGGCATCTCTCTGGTGAGCTTTTCTGCCCCCAGTCATAATGTTTAGCAATACTGTCTGTGTAAAATTGGTGACATAATTGCTCTGATTCACACAATGAGTGCTGCTTTATATTACGGGTGCAGATGGAGAACATGCTAGAGAGAGACGACAAAGCCTGCGGTGCCTATAATGTGTAGCCCAGCTCTGATGCGGTCTCTGAGTGATGAGCCATTGTGCATGCATGTCTGAATTGGCCCTTGCTGCCCTCACATAATGGACGTGTGCAGCTTTCTAGAGATCCAGAATTAGTCGCCTGTGTCCCTACGGCTATCATATTCTCTTGCTTGTAGCATATCATGCCTTTACACTTGTACTATCCATTTGCAAGAATCAGGCCGAAGTCTAAAACTAGTGTCTGCCTCCCCCTTAGCTGCCTCCTAGCAGGCTCAGGCAGCATTTGAGTCTGGGACTAGCATGTAGGTCTGGCCTTAATACATAGTTGCCCCCAAAGTGCAAAATAAAAACAATCCTGAAGGCAAGAAAGTGGTGCTCCATCTGGAATGGGCCAGCAAAAGCATTGCTTCCATGGAAAGGCCTGACCGGGCAGTAAGAGCTTTGAGTTGTGGCTGTTAATCTGCCCGACTGCCTAGTGCAGTGCCTTTCATAGTATAGCAGACAGCATTTGGCCCCACTGCCATGATGACCATGTGGCACTGCCACGCCCAGCCCAAGCCCACTAGAAGTGGAGATGGCTGGGGCAGTGGGGCACCCGTGGGCAAGATATAGCTGTGCATCTGCCTGGCCCTTTAAAAGCAGCAGTGTTGGAGGAAGGAGGATGCAGAGTGAAGCCCCAACTGAGAGCCCCAACTCCTTTGCACAGCTGCATCTCTGGCAACAGTGGTGGTACCCACAGAAGTTCGATTAAGATTAAAAAGACCTGGTCTAGTGTCCCATCAGTTTCCCCAGTTTCAAAATTCTTTTTTCCCAACTCTCATGGTGTCTGGAACCATCCCACAGCTTTGCTTCCAAGGCCATTCCAAACTCCATAAAGGAATTCCAAAGTCTACAAGGTCAAGCAGCTTCCATAACTAGGAAGTCAAGCATAGCTTAGTTACAGCACAATCCTATGCATGTTTACTCAGAAGTAAGTTCCATTGATTTTAGTGAAACTTACGGCGCAATCCTGTCTGACTTTGGACCGGCAGAGCAACTGCTCCGCCAGTCTAGGGTGTTGCAAACATGCCGTAAAGCACGTTTGTGGAACCCGGTGAGTAAGCGGCATCAGCAGAGAGGCTTGCGCTGCTCCTCTGGAGTCGCAGACCACAGCAGCGCTGTGGCGGGAATGTAAGTCCCTGCAGGGTGGCGGGGAAGGGCAGAACGGCAGCGTTCTGGGAGGGGGAGTTGGTTGGCTGGGCCTGGGAAGGGGGAGGGACTGGCAGAGGAGGCCTCAGCCAATATCCTATCCCCCTTCCAGGGTCTGTTGGGCCTTACACAGGCCTCTCAAAAGGTACACCAGCAAAATTGCTGGTGTGCATTCGAGGAGACCTATCGGGGTAGCTGGCGTGTTACTCGGGGTAAAGGGACAAACGGCCCTTTACCCCAAGGAGGCCTCACACTGCACCGGGGTAGGCCCAATCCTGCTCAGGATGTGGCGGGCATCTTATGTGCGCCACTGCATCCTGCTAGACAGGTTTGGGCTTTTACCGTCTAGTAAGAGTGTTTAGGATTGCAGCCGAACAACCCAATCCTGTGTGCAGCATATACAGCCTAACTCCCGCGTGGCAATGAAACGGTGCTGGTGCACCCTCTGCTGCATCCCGCAGAGGGGGGGGGTGTTGGCTGCTGGAAGTCTCCTTGGGGTACCATGCCCCGAGGTAAGCCCCAGCAGCCTCTATGGGGCAACTCAGAACCGTGCCAGTGGTATCACTTCCGTAAGTCCACATTGCTCTATGCAGATGGATCAGACCTAGGAAAGGGTTCAGGATTTGGCATACACCATTGCCCCCAATCCCACCCCTCCAGGCCCAATCCGCCTACCCCACCCTATCTCTTCCCCATCCGCCCACCCACCCCCACCCTGCTCCACCCCCTGCGCTGGGCTTACCTGCTCTGGCGGACCTCCCGATGACCGCTGGTGCGCGCAGGAAGGCTCTGGCCGGCCCGCTGACTGCTCATGATGCCACAAAGCGCTTTCCAGCTGCTTTCCAGCCAGCGTGATTTTTAGAAAGGATTGGGACATAAGTTAATTAACTAGCGTGGGCATTTCATTTGACTTTTGATCCAAGCACTATCAAAGATTTTTTTAAAATGTACTTATTTTTACTATCTATAAACTGCTTCTTCCCCTTCCTCCCAAATGAAATCAAATTGAACTATTTAAAAACAACCACACCAGTCCTACAATCAGGGCCGGCCCATACATGAGGCCAACTGAAGCAGTCGCCTCAGGCAGCAGATGGGGGGGGGTTGCCCATCTGTGTCCACATACTCCACTGTGCCTCTTTCCACTCCCTGAATTGGAAATGGGGAGGGGAGTGCTGATCTACAAAATTGGACAGTGGGAGGAGCGGAGGCTGGTACGTCATGGGGGGGGGACGGGACATTTGGCATGTTGCCTCAAGAGTCAGGAGGTCTTGGGCTGGCCCTGCCCACAATCAAGGTATGAAATAAAAATCAATTTAAAACTGCCAACAAATTCAAGAGCAATAAAGCAATAATATTGTCTTTGAACAGAATTATAGCAGCACATCAACATAAAATATAAAAGCATCACAAACTATTACCAGCAATCTGAGACACCTAAGCCTTGTCGGGAAAAGGAAGGATTTGCCATTTTTTTCAAAGACTGTTTAAAAACTGTACAGGAAATCTGTCACACACACACGCACGCACGCACGCATGCATGCATGCACATGCACAAAATCACAGCACAGTTATGACATTCCCTTTCCAGGTTTCAAGAACGTGGTGTTTCTTCTTGAAAAGTAAGAATTTGCTTGCTACAGAAGCTGACATTTTGAATATATATACACTTGTGCAGAATTGATGGGTCCCTGCATATAGGCAGATCTAAATGCAAAGCAAACGTGTTCCATCCTTGCCACCTGATAGCAAATTGTAAACAAACCGTGCAGATTGTAACATTTCACCCATCTTTAGTCACAATTCACCACAAACATCTTCACGGACATCTCACTTAACAAACGGGAGATGTGCAAAAGCTGGTCACTTATTTTGTCTCCTATCCCATTTCACTGCTGCTTATACAGAAGGATGTTCTGGGGAGAGATCTCTATGGTCACAAACGATGCCATTGGTCCAGCTCCTCAACCATTGTGCATAGCACCACTGAGAAAGTCAAGGAGCTGTTTCGGTGTGCGCTTGCTGAGGCCCAGGTTCACTGATTACTTGAATACTAAGGCCACTATCAACATACTCATAAGGAACGACAGGAATTTTGCCTTTCAGGGAAATAAATACTTCTGATCAAATTCAGGCTACATTGTTTTTGCCAGTTAATCTCCATTGTTCAAAAACTGAGACATGTATTGCATGAGATTAAATAGAATAGAGTCAACTATACTGGGTGAAACAGTGACTATTTCATTAGGGTAACACAAAGAGACTTCAACTAAATGGAACAAGTTGCCTCTTAAATAGTAATTTCACATGCCCACTAAATAAAAAGACATCACTAAAACAGAAGAAGTTTTGCTTCATCAAAGCCAACTGTTTCCAGTGATTATATCAGTATTTTGTTTGGTGCCATGCTTTGGGGAAAATTTTATCGCTGCCAACATGTTTTGCTTCACTGGTGAATGACTAAGGCTCCAATCCTAAATGCACTTACAAGAGAGGAAGCCCCATTGGAAATGATGAAGCTTATTTCCAACTAAACATGCATAGGGTTGAGCTGCATGGCTGCAATCTTGTGCATGCTCACTTGGGAGTGAGCCCTATTGGATCCAGTGAGACTTACTCATGAGTAAGCATGCCTAGGATCAGGCTGCACGTGTAATCTGAGTTATTTTCAGTGTTCCCCCCCCGCATAGATTCATTGCTTCAGTAGCTTTTGTAATTTTATCTTAATGTTTAAATTAAATACATTTGATAGTCAGTTGCAAAATGTCATCTTTTTCAATCTTACTGTTTTCAAAGAAAATTGATTTTCTTTTTTCTTTTGTTTTAATCAACAACCCAAAGCTTGAGTTATTGTTCCTGGCAGTGCGACTAGGTGTGTGCAAGAAACCAGAAGCATACATTTGGGGGCACCTAATTCTCCAAGATTGGGTTCTGCTCCTTAATGCTGCACACTTGGGAGTCAGTCTAGTTTGTCACAGGTGTTGTATGCATTCTTACAAACATGTATAGCTGTCTCTGAGTTCAGTGCTCACCTCAGAGAGAGCTGCTGACAGGAAGAGGGAACAAGCACACAGCACGGAGTCTCCTGTGTCTTCAAGGAGGAACATGGCATGAAGAAGATGCTCTTCTCCAACATCAGGGGCTGCTGGGGAACCAGTGAGCTCCCTACTCCCCACCAAGGGGGTCTAGGCAGTCACCAAAGCTTCGGCATGCCAAGGAAGGAGCTGTTTGTCTGTTGCTCCACCCCAACCTGGGAACCTGGAGCCAACATACAGTACAATCCTGCGTAAGTTTAGAGCGGCAGAGCGCTCGCTCCACCATTTTAAAGTGTTGCAAACGTGCCGCTACGTTTGAGTAAAGGCCGCTGGCGCGGAGGCTGGCAGCCCTCACTCTCCCGCCAAAGAGACCCAGCTGCTACTGGGGAAGGTACGTCTCCCGCTGGCGGGTGCTTTTTTCTTTCATCGAAGAGAGTATTTGCAGGCAAGTCTTCCCCGCTGAGACCTAAGGGAGAACCCTTTGGCAAAGACTGGGCTGTTGGATGCGTAGCATGGTGTCTATATACAAGTGATTATGTTCTATCCCACCACCACCACCTTCCTGGTACTCCCTCTTAAACAGCCCCCTCCCCAAAAAGAAATCCTTGTCTTTGCCTATAATTAAGTTAGATGGCTGAAGGGGCAGGATGCTTCAGTAAAATCAGTACGGAGGTGACTGGCTTTAGTAATCCTTGTCCCCTGTTATATTCCAAATCTCAGCTGGGATTCAGCAAAGGAAGAACTTCCTTTGTGGATAACTGGTAGTTCAAGAGGTCAAGAAGGCCAGCTCTTCTTCTCCTAGGGCCTCGTTTCACTGATCTGGATCCCACTTAAAATGCAAAAGGAGACACAAGGAGTGTAAATTTGATTATTGCCCCCACAGGGGACATTCCAGAAGAAGAAAACAGAAGGCCCCTTCCCTTCACCAGCTCTTCATTGAGCAGCTTGGAATCTCAGTGCATCCCCTGACCCGTGTGAGCATGGAGTGAAAACCTAAGGCACTTTCCTTACATAAGGATAGAGCGACAAAAAGAAAGAACAGAGCCCTGGTGGATTCCTCTGGTACCAGTATCTCCTCCCAGTCAGACAGGTCCAACAAGGAGAAAGGGGAGCTGGAGGTGCTGTCTAATGACCATGAATGATGGTTCCCTGTAGAAATGTTCCCTATCCTCTTATCAAAGGTAATATGGACACTGCAACTGCCCGATGACAGCAGGGTACCAGTGGAGGACACATCCTCTGCTAGCCTAAAGGGAGCCAAGTTGCTCTTTCTCTCAGGACCTCCCAAACCTCTAATTCCTCTGCTGAATGTCTTGATAGAATCAGGAAAATTGAATTAACTAATCCAGCAAAAGGGAAAGCCCTCTTGTGCATAGTCAACAGGCTTTATTCACTCCCCTGATCATGCTATGCAAAGCCTTAAAGTGCCTCTGGCAGATGCTCCAATAGCTGCCCTGTGCACTTCATTAGTCATTCCCAAGAAAGGGGATCCTTTGTTGGGGATCCTTGTGATGAATGGATTGAGGTGGTGTTGAAGCATCTGCTTCCGCTTTCTGAGCATCAATAGTTAGCCCCATCTACTGCTGCCGACTACTCTGCCCAGAGATACACCGCCCTCGCAAAAACGGAGCTAACAAGCCAAGTAAGGATGGTTGGATGAAACCATCTGTCAGTGGCCTTCATGGTCGATGCTACCTTCAGTGCCAGCCAAATTAATCCAGAGCCATAGCAGCCAATGTGGTTGCCAGGATGAATGCAGGGCTCAGAAGCTGGGCAGTGGACCCTGGTTCACAAGCTAGATTGGCAGGCTCTCTGCTCTCAGGGGCCCAATTGTTTGGTGACTCATTGGAGGCTGTTTGAAACCAGAGAAAAAAAGAAAGCACTGCCCACAGTTCAGATGAAGGGGAATAAATGCTGTCAGATTTTTCATACCTGCAGAACCTCCCCAATGGCCAGAGGGGGTTACTGGTTCAAAACCCAAATGGCAGCATTTTAAGAAGTGCTTGTTCAGGTTCAGCAGCCTAAAAAGCTGCTGGGGCATCCTTTGCAAGCAGCCTGTGTCCTTTGTCTGAATTTATGGATTTGGCTTCTCTTCCAGTCTGGAACGGCCAGGATTGCCACGTGCTTAGTGATTGGACAGCCAAACCTGTCTATCTAAGACAAGGGGGCGGGATTGAGTGACCAGTGGGTCCCACTCCTCCAATCAGGTAATGTGATGACATCACCAAGGAAAAGTTATATATTTCCCAGCCCACAGAAAGTGTTGTGTTCTCTGCCACTTGTCAGAGTGACCCATTAATTGAGAGCTCAGAGAGGAGCACCTACTTTCTCACTCATGAGTGCAATGACTTGGGAATCCTTGAGCAATGTAAGTAGCTTATGCTAGGGACTATCTAGCTTAGATTGCCAGCAGGAACTTTTTGTTACTGTGTCTGCAAAGTGGTTACAGCCCACATGTACATTTCCTCAGGTTTAACTCAGCAGCCCGGGGAGGGGGGCTGTTGGCTGAAAGATTGAGCAGCGTATCAGCTCCATCTGCTGGGCATTTATGGTCACTGCATCCATTTGGTGAAAATGTTGCTTTATGCTTTCCAGCCAAGCTTAGGCATTTTCCATCAGCCTGCTCATACGTTTACTACCCCCCTTTCTTTCCCCATATTCCCATTTTATTTAGACTTGTAATAAATGAGTTACATGCTGACCCTTTGTCTGCCTGGTTCCTGTTCATGGGTAATTCAGTGGATTGTCACATCTCTTCACTCTGCAGATGCTATCATGAGTTAAATTTTTAATAAGACCCCCTGGGGTTCAGTGTTCTCCTGGGAGGGGAGTTTTTTTTCCCCAGAATGTCTAGTCTCTGTAGCCTGGGATAGTGGCAGTGGATACAAAGTACCAAGGTTTTTCTCCATTCAGTTTCTGGTCCAGTAAAGGGAAAGCAGGGAGCAGGGAGGGATGCATACACATTAATCATGAGGCACTACTCACCTTGGTCAGCCTGCCTTCTCCTGGGAGTCCCCTTTCCCTGAAAACCCCTACCTTGATGACATCCTCCTATACTGTTCTTCCTTCAAGAAGGGCTGAAGGGATATTCAATCAACATTGAATGGAAGCTTGAGGGAGCACAAATTTGTCATCAACCTAGAGATCGTAGAGCTCCCTCAATCCATTCAGTTCCCCAGAACACCTGGAGGTTGTCCTGACCATGGGGAGTTGTTGCATGCAACTATCGGAGGAAAGACAACACAACTAACACCAGTGCTATAAGAGGTGCAGAGCGTCAAGATGTTTTGAATGGGGGCTCTGTTCAAACCCCAAGATGATGTGCCCATTAAAATTGATAACACTGAAAACGTTTTTGTTTTTTTTAGCAGTGAGTTCAGGCAGGAGGATGTTGGAGTTGGGGGCCTTTTCCTCCAACCCTCAGTTGTATATTCCATCAAGATAAGATGGTACTAAGAATGGATCCCTTGTTTGTTCCCAAGGTGAATTCGATGTTCTACAGGGCACATAAGGTCTCTCTCATCCTTTTCTCCTAAGTCTGTCTGTATACAGGGGGGAAAGGTGGCACAGTTCAGTTGTCTGGCAGGCAGTCCCTATGGTTAGAGTTTGTGTTATTTTAGTGTTTGTCTAAATCTCAGTCATTGAAAGCTTAATTTGGAATCTGTGCCAGAAGCTCTGAGTACGTGCAGTCTCAAAGTTAAAATGTGAAAGGGTTTATTAAAAGTCTAATTAAAAAACGAAAACTCAAAAGGGGGGAATGACTTGGAAGAAAGGCTTGTAGGGAAAAATGATGCAATCATACCCACTGCCAGCAGATGGCGATGAGGTGCTACGGAATCTCACGCAACCACATTAACTCAGAGCTTCTGGCGGGAATTCCAAATTAAGCTTTGTACTTAGCAAGCAGAGATTTAGAGAAACACTAAACACAAACTCTAACGGTGGCTAGATACATCGTCCCTATCTTATTTTACCTGGGCCACCAGCCTCCCCTTGCATTTCCCATGGGTGCTGGTGGGCTGTTCGACATGGAGCTCACTGCCGGAGCTCTGGAACACTGGAGCAAGAGACAGCGATCATCTGGCTGGGAAGTTGTTACTTCCTTGGCTGGAATGACGTCATCTGTCCCTTTGATTGGTGGTGTCAACTGCCTGGTCACTCCATCCCATCTCCTTGAAACCAGTCGAAACAGTTTTTCTAGCCCTAGCTGCTCCAAATCAAATTTGCATTCCCTCCCTCCAGGCTGCCCGACAGCTTTAACAGAGAAGCTGCAGAAAGAGGGGTGAAGATGCCCCAAACCATAGGTGGCCAACCCATGGCACGGGTGCCACTTAGTGGCACGCCAAGCCTTTTGAAGTGGCACGCGCCACTGTTTCTGCCCAAGCTGAGCACTGAAGTCCCTCTCTCTTTTGACCCTAGCGCACCTTTCCAAGCCTGTGACACTAGAGGAGGTCTCTGTACCCCACTGAGCCTCATTCTTCTTGCGCTGTCACTGTGCTTTAAATATTTTCATTACCTTACAAATATTTGTTTGTTTGTTTGTTTGTTTGTTTAAGTGGCACGCTTAAGATTATCTACATAAAATGTGGCACATGGCATGCCACAGGTTGGCCACCACTGCCCCAAACCATGAAAGCAGAAACAGAAATACACAGAGGGAACAGGCAAAAATTACACAGAAAGAGGGGAATACAGGAAATTGTCACAAGAACTCTTTCTGATTTCCTTAGCACTTCAGAGATTATTATTCTTACATGGTAGAAATGGGGTTGCAAGAATATTTATAGGAATATAGGGTTACTTTCATTTATTCCACCATTGGTTTCATGTCATTCAAAATGTAAATAGGAAGAACTCAGTTCACTAGCTGCTAGACAGTCCACAAAGCAGAAGTGTGGCTCTAATGATACACACCCATGTATGTCTAGTATTCGATATCCTTCTTGTGTGCCCTGACCAGATGAGGGTGATACAGACATGGAAGCAGGCAATGGGGAAATGCTCAAGTCTCTGTGCTCAGCCTTGAACCCTCTGGAGATAGCAGGATAAAAACTGAAAAAGAGCCTGAAGATGGTGCTTAAACATATCCTGTGGATGAATATGTTTGACACACCACTCAACTGTACTGCTGTAAAAACTCTGTCCAGTGGAGGTCAATGTTCAGCAGCGAGTTCCAACCATTTAATGGAAGGTTCTGAAATTAAAGAAGACATTGCTCATGTCAAGAGCCTGAAAAAGGGGGAGTGTTTAATTACTTTTTCCTGTCCAATTCTCAGATCTTTTGGTGGAGACAATACTATAGAAAATGGGGCTACTCAGGAAGGGGCAGTTTATGAATAGTGACTTTTGTGGATGTGTTGTGGATGTGCCTTTCTCAGGTTTATCAATGGCACTTGAAAAATTATCTTTCTCTGTGGTTCTCAAGCCCAGTTCAAGGTGCAATACATGAATAATTTTAAATGACTTCCTGATGGAACCAAGTGAGTGTAGGATCAGCTTGCTTGCTGGTTTAATATAGCCTTTGTGGTGGTTTATATTACATTTATAAAATTAAACATGAACTGATATACTATGCAATTAGATACTTTAGCTATGATGGGAGACATCATCAAATGTATTTAAGTAGCCCTTAATCTAACTGGAAGTTTGTGTGTGTGTGTGTGTGTGGGGGGGGTGTTTCTAGATGAATATGGTGATCAGAAATGTGATTTGGTTTTATGTATTATCATCACAAAGGGTCAATTTGTTTGAAGTATAATCTAAAAACTATTAACCCAGTTATTTTAAAGCATTTTGGGGGTGGGGGTGGGGGGAGAACCAAACATTTTTGATCTTAACACGAGAAAATATAGTTGAAATAGCAGAAAATTAATTAAAGGTAATACTGTCACATGTTAATCTAAAACTATTATGAAAATGTTCAGGGATAGATTAAAAAATTCTCAGTCTGTTTGATACCATGAAGTTATAGGAATACTTGAGGAATAGCATATTACTGTATAGAAATAAGCCAATCACAATCATCACATATAATCTATGCATAAACATGAAGCAAATTGGGAGCAAATAGTAGCTCGTATTTTTAAGTATTAGAAACAATTCATTATTAGAGTAATAATGGAAGTTATACTGAAAGGCAAGAGCTAGTATCCTGGTTAGAGTGCTGGGCTGCAACCAGAGAGACCCAGGTTCAAATGCCTACTCAGCCATGAAACTTGTGTGGGGTGGGGGGCAGCATGCATACTGCTCTGAGGTCCTTGGAGAAAGGGGTGGGATAAGAAGCCAAAGAACATACTTCAGGGGTTCTCAACCCCTTCCTGACTGAGTACCACCTCCGACACCACTCTCCTGCTGTGTACCACCAGACATGACTGGCGATGACATCATCACCAGTTACCTTTGGGTTTTTGGAGGCCAGAAAATGCAGGCAGGAAACTCTGGGTTGGTGCGAGGGCCCTTCTCAGCATTCTTGAGAGGTTCAGCCAAAGGCAGGAGCCTCTCAGGAGCAAAAATGCATCACTGAAAACACCGCATTGAAGCAGGGTTTCAGTGGTCCAAGAACCAAGGACAAAGTACCACTGGTGGTACTAGTACCACTGGTTGAAAACCCCTGGCCACTTCATACAAAACAACGTATCTACACAATATCATGTCTTTGTAGGAAAGCCACATGCAACAAACACACCTGTCTGTTTCATCATAGGCACATGTGGTGGGAAACCAAGACCAACTGGATTTTCTAAACAGTTCTTGCTTTCTAAACAAGTTACTAGTACAAAAATAATTTAAAAATACTATGGTAAATAAGCTGGCTATCCTCAGATTTTGCTGATGAACACTAGTACATTTGGGCCAATGATATATTTCCTGTATAGGATGCAAACGATGTTGAAAATAAACGTGATCCCTATTACTACTCCCTATAATAAATGGAAATTTTTGTGAATCAAAATTCTTCTTCTTCTTCTTCTTCTTCTTCTTCTTCTTCTTCTTCTTCTTCTTCTTCTTCTTCTTCTTCTTCTTCTTCTTCTTCTTCTTCTTCACCTTGTTCTGTTCAGACTCTCTTCATCTTGCGTGCAGACTGAGGAGCTGAGGACTCTGAGCATCAGCCACCGAACACTGCAAACATTCCTGAGGCAGCAGGCAGCTTGTCCGAAGTGGAATCATCATCTCTGCCTCCCCAGCATCTCCCTTCTTGCCAATATTTACGGTTCTATTTTTAAAATGTGTACCCTGCCTTTCTCCTCCTGGACTCAGGACAGCTTCCCATAGACACAATTAAAAACAGAAACATAAATCATCGTTAAAACAGTCAGCAGGAGAAAAATTACAGAAACAGAGCCGAGGGAAGCTGGAACAAAAAAAGCACCTTACGCAGCATTTCTAACAAAGCAGCGCAGGGCTGCTGAAAAAGGCAGAAGCCTCCCAGAGAATGTCATGGGATGGAAAATGCCCTCGCAGGATCCACAGCCAACCACCAGGTGGCAGAATCCTCAAGAGGGCTTCTGTCTAAAATTCATGGAGAGGTGTTGTAGTAGTGTTAACTGTACTCAAGACTCTTCCAGTCAGCAGGCTGCTGTCCATCTGATTTTAGTTGCTGGAGGTTACACTGCCCCATAGCTTGGAGAGGTGGTTGAGGGCAGGGGGGAGAGCCCATAGGGATCCAGAAAGGCTGGTGTATCCGCAGGCAAGAGAAGGCAACACATTTGGAATTCTGCCTCCAGTCTTGGGCTGGTCTTGTGCATCATTTTCTATAACTCCCTCCTTTTATTCGGTTACAGCTCTTATTCCACGGAGATACAAAACCTGAAAGAAAACATACTTGCTCTGCTGAGCCCTGACTTTCTTTTCATGACTCCTAAGATGTGGTGACAGGAGGGCTTCATGTTTGGCAGCACAAGCTGCTTTTGCAGTGCTTATTAAGTGTTAGGAGGATTCGCACAGGAGAGCTGGTGGAACAGCAGGGGAAAACAGTGGACTAACTTAAGCTTGAAGGGTCACCCCCTCCTGTCATGATGCTGAGCTAGCCTAAGGAAGCCCTCAGTCATTTTATAGATGCAGAATCCAGTGCTACTGCCCTTCACCTCTCCTCTCCCTCCCTTTCTTTTGAAGGAGAAAAGGCGGTTTCTGTTTCTTACCAAAGCCTGTTCAAATTGAGGCCTTTTTGTTGTTACTAGTGGTATATGAATGCTACCCTTCCCCCCCCCACACACATTTTGTTCTGTTTTGAGGCTTGCTCCTTTTCATTTTCATAATTTCTGGCACTGACAGCAAAGTACTCCTGACCATGAGCAGAGTGTTTTTCCCCTAAGAAAAATAAAAGTTGGTTTTGGGGAAAAATATACCTAAGGGGAAAATGCCCCAGTAGGAGACAAATGTATTGGAAAAGCAAAACTACTCCAAGTCTACATACACGTTAAAAGCTACATGCTGGGCAGCCCTAAATAGTGAATGGGATATATATTTGAAAAAGAACAGCCACTCCAGTCATTTGGCTATGTAGACTCAGATCACGACAGAGGCCAAATTAAAATGCAGGAGAGTAAAGCGTAGCGTCATTTCCATATCCAGTATTGAAAGGGAACTGCAGAGAAGAGAAAGATCTAAACAAACAAACAAACCACCTGCTGAGGGTCTGATCCGCCAGAGACTTAGAATCTCACCAAACCAGGTCCTCTAATGCCCAAAATGAAACCAGCCCCCCATTTATTGTCACACACTCATGGGCCAGGAATTGTATGAATGCAGCAGAACTGAAAGCTGAAAAGGAAGGTGAAGCAGGGAAAGGGGGGATGAGAAGAAGGAGAGAGGACAGACTGGACAGCCAAAGGGCCGGGTTTCTAAGGCGATGCCCCACAGAGAACACATCAGTCGGCAAGTCTAATCTACTCAGTATCAATGCTTCTTCAGCAAATGTAGAACATGAAGTAACCTCCTCATTTCTCAGCACTTGCCTTCCGTCTGGTCCGCTCCCTGGGCTGCAAATCCTGGCATGGTGCCAAACGTAACCAGCATGAGCAGTGTGGATACTAAAAGAAGGTGAGAAACAACAAGATTTTCTGTGGCACTTTCAAGACTAACACATTTATTTCAGCGTAAGCTTCCTTGGGCTACAGTGATACCCAGTGCCACCAGGTGCATGAAGTGACATCCTCAGCAGACAGGGATAGGAAAAGTCACTTGAAAACAGCACTGAATTTGCAAGAGGAAATGAAACAAGGCTGATCTCCTAACAAAGTTCAGTGCGTGCAAGATAAGTCCAGTGACAATTCATTCACAGTTACTGATATCAACCGCACAGAAGCAATGGGACTAAATTAAATTAAATGGGACTTACACCCAGGGAAATGTATATAGGATTGGAACCCGACAACCCAATCTGAAATAACACGCCCCCGCCAATACAGTTGTGCCAATGGAGCACATGCTGCATCCTCCGGGGGGGGGGGGAGGTTGGGGACCTCCTCGAGGTAAGGGAACTTTCGTTGCCTTACTTTAGGATAAGACTCCACTGCCCCAATCGGTCTCCTTGGACCTGCACCAGCCATTTTCCTGGCGCTGAGTTGCGCCGATATCCCGAGCCCCACTGTAGCCCAGGTCAGCCTTACACAGCTTCCCCAGACGCACACCAGCTTCAGTGCAGGCATGCGTCTGAGGAGGTCTATTGGGGCCTGCACTGCTTACACCGGGGGAAGGGGACGAACATCCCCTTCCTCCAAGGTGAACCCATTTAGGCCGGTTGCGCATACTTGTGCAGGATTGGGCTGAAAATCTTGTAATAGACAAGTTATAGTTATAGAACAACTGCAGCTCAAACACTCTCAGCTACACTTACTATCTTGACAGGCAGTTAGGGGAGTTAGAGATAGGGTGTGTAGCATTTTTGTCTGTGGGCAAATATTGACATACATGTGACATGCATTCGGGTCAAAATGCAGATCTAGCCCCCACCCCAATGCAGATATTTAACTTTTGGTGACCCAGGAACTCTGCTGCATGTGTGAGCACCCTAAAATGATGGCAATAACCAGGGATGTGGATCAAGTCTCTGACTCCAAGTCAAGTCCCAAGTCTCTGGGTACAAGTCTCAAGTCAAGTCCCAAGTCTTTGCCCCCAAGTCCCAAGTCTTTGGTTGCAAGTTGCGAGTCCCTATCTCTTTAATGGGGAAAATGGGTTCAAACCTGAATAAAATTCGACTTGTTGTAAAAGGCTCCAAGTCTCGAGTCGAGTCTTTTGTCTTTTACAATCGTTGAGTCAAGTCCGAGTCGGGTCATTGACACAACTTGAGTCCAACTTGAGTCCGAGTCATTAGACTCAACTCTACATCACTGGCAATAATTTAAAATGCAAATAGTATTCACCACAGGTAGGGGAGCAGCTAACATTTTTGGAGCAGGCAGTAAGGACTTCTTATCTGAGTTGCCTTCTCTAATCAAATAATGTAAGTCCTGTGAAGCTTTTTCACCCATCAAAGAGTCTTTGCCCTGCATCACAGGGACCTTTACTGGATTTTTCAGTATGAAGACTCACATATGAAATTCATTAACTGTTTGGTAAAATGAGCAATTGCTATCAATTAGGGAGAGCTGTTGTCTGCAAGGGCCACTGTAAGATCCTTAAAATTAAAAAAAAACAAAAAAAAAAAGGTCTTTCCCAGCAAACCTCAATCTCATTTCATTTTGTTTGTCTCTCATAGCAGTAAGTAAAACATGCTAAGCAATAAAGCAGAGTTTCCAAAGCTGTGTGTCTCCTTCTTTCTTTCCCTGCATCTCTCTATTTGAGGTGGTGGTGGGTGCTATGCTGCAGTAGAAAGATATTGCCATAATGTTCTGCTTTTCAGTTTCAAAATTAGATAATTTCGTGTATTGCAGTGCAATGCTAGGTTTGTCTACTCAAAAGTAAGTCCCATTGAATTCAATGAGACTTACCGGTACTTCCGGGCAAGTGTGTATAGGATTTCAGCCTTAGAGGAGGAATCTAGTTCTATTGATGTTTTCCCTTTGTTCTGTATACAGAGACACAATGAATGTTTCAGTTGCAGATTTCAAGGAAGAAACTGGATTGTACTGGAGCATAAATAATGCTGCATAATGATTCCCTGGATAAATAAATATTTGTGCAGAAGACAAACCTAATGTTGCAGCAATATCCATACCTTCAGTTTTTTTATGATATTGGAGAACAGAGCTTAGAAATAGCAGGGTTACTGGCCTTGCTCCCCCACATCCCAATCTTTACACAGGATTATAGGTTTCAGAGCAGAAGGAGGGTGCTTCTGATGACTTCATCTCTGTGTGTGTCTGTGTCTGTGCAAAACACTTACAGTATAATAGAAGATAAGATACTTCACGTTACAAGATCATTGCAGGCTGACATGCAGCCTGGTCCTGTGCATGTTTACTCAGAGGTACGTCTATGTGCGTACAATGGAACTGACTCAAGTAAATGAATCCAGGATTGTCAGCAGTGTAGCGTAGCTTGTCCGTGCTTGGTGCGGGCAGCTCTGTCAAAGCCGGATGTGATGTTTAAGTGGTATGATGCGACCCAGAAGTCTGTGACCCAGAAGTATTTGCTTTGCTCCGAGCAAGTCTGCTTGGATGGAGCGAAGCCTAAGGCAGCGAACTCACACGGCTTCCGACTCACACGGCTTCGGCTTACAGGGTGCAGGCGAGCCGCTGAACTGCCAAGAGGGAGTCACCCCTCCTGGTGAGTGGTGACACCCCCTTGGCTCAACCATGTTCAGCCGCTCTGCGACCCTTTCTGTTCTTGTGAGCTTTCGCAAGAACACAAAGGGACTCAGAGTGACTGAAAATGGCCACTGATGATGACTTCCCGGGAGTGCTGCATGGCGCGGGGCACCCCATGGTGACACCCTTAAAATTGGTGTCACCCGGTGCACCCCGCACTTAGCTGCTCATTCTGCTGCTCATTCTGCCAGGGGGTCACAGGTAGGTCCTGCGACAGTTAGGGCAGGGACGTGGGGAGGGCGTACCGGGATGGAAAGGGAGGGATTGAATGACCAGCCAGGCCAGGGACAGGGGAAAGATCATCAGCCCCGCAATCTGCCGAATCCTATCCCCCATCCAAGGCCTGGCTGGTCTTACACTGGCTCCTCTGATTTGCAACGGCTATTTTGCCAGCGCACATCCAAGGAGGCCCATTGTCCTGCTTGGGCTCTACCTTGGGGATAGGGACGAATGTCCCTTTCTCCTGAGGAGCACTCCAGTTCCGCTGGCGCGGGGCCAATTCTGGCTAGGATGCAGCGGCCGCCATAGGTGCACTGCCACTGCATTCTAGACAGGATTGCGCTGCCCGTAAACTTGAATAAAACTGAGCTGTCAGATTCATAGAAGCTTTTTGTTCTCAATGTACTTCTATCTGTGAATAGACACCTTTTTACAATTTCTAAAGTCTTTTCTCAAAACCCATGGCTTACCTCTGGGCAATGGGTTCATCATTCTGTCTTGAGAAAACGAGGATTGGCAATGGAAACTGAAAATCCATAGCTAACAATCCCCAAGTTATATTTTCGTAGCCTGAGCCAGTTCCAAGGTCCCAAGCAAGCTGACTACTGTAGTGAAGCCTGCACATGGACACGTACAGTTACAATATCGGCAGCCTTGGAGAATAATGATTCAGCAACAGAGCATCTGGGCCTCAGCTATTGTGTATAACTGCACCTTGGAAGGAGGACAATATGTCCCAGTCTCAACATATTCAGAATCTAGGGCCCTTCCTCCTTTCAAGTACCTGCTGCAATAGTTTGCTGCAGTTGTTATAGGCTTGGAACATCTGAAGCTGCCTTATACAGACCACTGGTCCATGTAGCTCAGTTTTGTGTACAATGATGGGCAGCACTACTTCAAGGTTTCAGACAGGGTTCTTTCCTAGCCCTACCTGTAGACTAGAGGTGGCCAACCTTCCACCATTAGGGCCTCTGCATTCTTAAGAGTTGTGCAGAAGACAGAATATTGGCAGCTGCAAGTGCTGATGGTGCTGCTAAAGCAGCTGCACCTGCTGAAATTCCCTCACCTATGCAACCATTAAAGGGCCAGGAGCATTCATGTTGAAGGTTGGCCACCCCTGCTGTAGACAATGGGAGCTTCTGTATGCAAACTACTGTATGTGCTCCAACACTGAGCTACAGTCCAGTTGTAGCTTTAGAACTGTCCACCAAGATGTCAAGTAGCTGGAAGACAGGGATTCGTAACTGAATGGGAATTATTTGAATCAACATAGTGTATCGGCAGATTGTAGAAAACCTATGTATCTCGAGGAGTTACTGGTCTGAACACGTTCTTGCTGGTGGTCAGTCCATTCTTTCACTATTGGGTTTAATCTTTCTAAAAGTGCTGGGAGTCACACTTTATTTGCTTTCACACCTGTTAATAAGGATGCCTCCCTTGCCTTATCACATCTGGAGATGTTCTGGGCACCAAGCCACAACCACGTGCCTGGATGAGGCCACATCTCAGGGGATTGCACCATCTACTTTTTTCCCCTCATGGAGGTGTATAAAGGGGGGTTTGGAAATGCTATTAGTCATTCGTCTGGTGTCGGCATGGGAAGACTGCCGGCATGCCCTGTAAACCTGTCCAGGAGAGGAACACTTCCATAGGTGGAGATGGCATTTCTATGCTGAGGGATGTAAGAACACTGTCAGTGCAATCCTGTGTAACCTTGCACCATTGTAACAGTAGATGCACCGGTGTGAGTGCAATCACACTACCGTAAGTGCACTCACACCGGTGCATCTACTGTTACACCGGTGCAAGGTTACACAGGATTGCGCTGTGCATGTCATTTTGTTGGTTGGGGGGGGGGAACTGTTGCTTGTGCAAAGCTATTAAATCCGGTGTCTGTCTTTCTCCCACTGGTCTGTTCTATTGCTTTCATATCCAAAAAGAACTTTGCCCTCATACACATAAAAAAACATCAGGGACATTGCAGTCTGGGTGTAATATGCCTCTCTGCTGTCACTTGTACAGTTTCCAGAGTCTAAAAAAGAATGCATGAGCTACAATCCCAAGTACATGGACTAAGTTGTATGTGCCATTAAACACAATGAGACTGGCTTCTGAATAAGCATGTTTTAGGATCATGCTCTGTGAACGTTTTGGAGAATAGTCATCAACTAGTTCAGTTTCAGTTGGCGCCCTCTGAAGTCTATAATCTGATGTGTCATCTGAAGTCACAAATGTGTATTCATTCTGCACCCAAAATTTAGGTGGAATTTATGGAACGGGGATATAGCTCAGAAACAGAACTGATGTTCTGTGTGCACAAGAGCTCAGGTTCACTTCCCAGATCTTTAAACCTTGGGTAAGCAGGGCTGTGAAAGATCTCTGCCAAAAGGAGACACAGACCTCTGCTTCCTGGGGAACTGCTACCAGTCAAAGTCATCTGTAATGGGCTAGATCAGGGGTGCACAACTTGGTAGTGGGTAGGGGCCGAAATGAACAGACTAAACTTCTTCGGGGCCTCAGATAGGTGTTGCGGGGGGCGTGGCAAGGAACCATGATGTCACTTCCTCAGGAAGTGATGTCACAGGGGGCGTGTCCATGAGCCAGAAAATCTCCGGAAATGCAACATATTAATAAATATGTAATGAGCCACCTGTGGCTCTTTAACATATAAAGTGCAGCTCTCGGAAATATGTTGGCTTCTTAATGCTTCTTAAATATTGTGGCTCTCAAACATCTGAAGTTTATCGTATGTGGCTCTTACATGAAGCAAGTTTGGACACCCCTGGTATATACCGTATATATACCCATCAATCATGATCATCATCAGGGCCTTCCCTTCTGAAACCTCACATGGCGCGGAGGTTCCATGTTGGGAAAAGTATTTCCTAACAAACTCTGTCTTGCACGTTCTGCAGCTCTCAAATGCATAACCGACCAGCAGAGGAAAAACGTGGCCACCCTGAAGTGAGGGTCCAATGGCCTGAAGAAGAGCTGAAGCATCACAGAATCGGCTGCCGGTCACCTCGGCGAGCTTAGATGTTCATTCACTCCTCCCAGAGCCTCTGCAGGGCTTTCAGCCAGAGCCCATGCTTACCTCAAAATCCCAGGATTTCTTCAGCAATTCACAGTCACGTTGCTTCCTAAGGAAGTCGGCATCATCATAGCAGCCCAACTTCCCCGGGGATCTATGTCATAACCGCTGTGCCAACACCAACTCTGGCACTTCTGTAATGCAGCTGGAAGCTTCGGAATCGTCCGCTCCTCGGACGATTCCGAAGCTTCCAGCCGCGTTACAGAAGCGCCGGAGTTATGGGAAGTGCTTGGCTAGAGCGGCCCAACAAAGAAGCGATGTTGCCGCTCTAGCCAGAAAACCTTTGGGGGCCACCAGAAAACCTTTGGAGGGCCGCATGTTGTGCACCCCTGGGCTAGATGGACTGATGTTCTCTGTCAATACAAGGTTCCTGTGCATGTTCATTTCAAGGAAACAGTTTCTGGGGACAAATCTCTAACAAACTGACAGTCTGTTTTTGCATTTCAATGGGGCATGCCCTCAAGAAAGTGTATGTAGATTTATTTATTTATTTATTCACATTTTTATACTGCCCTTCCTCCAAGGAGCTCAGGGCAGTGTACATAGTCAGTCAGTAATCCTTTATTGGCACAAACTTCATCTAACAAAAACAAAGAAAAAACCAAGAGATTTAAAATATATGTAACAATAGTGATACCCGAAGAACCCACAGTTATACTCAAAAAGTATACAGCAATCTAACAACATGATTACAGTGGACCCTTTCTATCTGTGGGTTCGGGATCTGGGGATTTGACTCACCATGGATCCTGGACCCGCGAGGTCCACACTAAAAACCCTGTTAAAAGGGAAAAAAGCCCCCAAATCACCGTTTTTATATTTAAAAAGCCAAACCGTTGCATTTTCAAATGTCCATGGGACTTCTGCAAGCTTAACGACCCACTTCTGAGTCTCATGAAGGCTCATTCCCCGTCCCAGCCTTGTCCTGGGATGCACCCTGGGGCAAGGCTGGGAGGAGGGAAGAGCCTTCGCGTGACCCAGAAGTGGGTCGTTAAGTTTGCAGAAGCCCCGTGGAGGCTTGAAAATGCAGCGGTTTGGCTATTTAAAGGTAAAAATTGCTATTTGGGGGCTTTGTTTCCTTTTAACGAGGTTTTTAGTGTGAACCCCATTATTCACAGATCCTCACTATCTGTGCAGGGGGGGCGGAACATATAAAAATATGCAGCATCTGCCCACGTTTAACCACAACCGTCAGGTATACATAGTTCCTTCCATCTTTTTGTCTTTGCAACAACCCTGTGAGGTAGGCTTACCAGATCTCCAACCGGGACAGAGTGCTAGACCTTTAGGAGAAGGAATGTGGGCAGGTGTAGCTTGTTAAACCTTAGAGCACAATCCTAGGCATGTCTACTTAGAAGCAAGCCTCATTGTGTTCAGTGGGGCTTGCTTCTAAGTAGACATGCCTAGGATTGTGCTCTAAGGTTTAACAAGCTACACCTGCCCACATTCCTTCTCCTAAAGGTCTAGCACTCTGTCCCGGTTGGAGATCTGGTAAGCCTACTATGAGGTAGCTTAGGCTGAGAGAGAGTGTCTGGCCCAAGGTCACCCAGGAAGCTTCACAGCTGAGCAGGGATTCGAACCTGGATCTTCCAGGTCTTAAGTCCAACACCAGAATCACTACACCATCCTGGCTTTCTGTAAGGCTAATTGCAACCTTACAGGGCAATCACATACATGAATACATTATATTCAATGGGCCTTACACTCTGGTAAGTGTGTATAGGATTGCAGCCTTAATTATTTTTCTCTCATACTATTCCTAAAGCTTTTGTGGCAAGTCTGAAATAACAAACCCTAGAAAAATAATGCTGGCAAATGGGACTGGTCAGGTATAAGATGTTTCCGGTGCTGTATTTATCTTTCATCTGTACTCTCTCAGATCTACCAGTGGCACTTGAAAGATCCCCCTTCACCTGGTTTTTGATCCCTGCAAACTTGTGGAAAGAGATCTAAACATTTATGTAGGCTAGGCTTTTAATTAGTTATATAGTTTTAACATCTTTTTATCCCCATCTGCAACATTCCATTGCTTCCCCATTGCAACAGTGATGACTTCTTGTACATTTTTGTTATGTATTATCAAAATACGTAAATTGTAAACAGACTGTGGGCACGTTTCTCCCGTGGAGAAACAGCCTCTGGCTGTTTATTGCAGGCAAGTAGAACGAGACGGGCAGCCCAGTCCAGCCTAAGGCCTCAGCGGCACAATTCAGGCACAACTGCAGCCTAAGCGCTTTAGGCTCAAGTTGTGCCTGAATTGTGCCGGAGAGGCCGAATTTGTGCTGCAATTGTGCCAGACGTAGGACGAATTTACGACGGACGCCGCGCGCATGCGCAGTACGGGCACCGGCACAATTCTGGCACAACTGCAGCCTAAGAGTGGGCGTTCCATGGGCGTCACAGGGGCGTGACGGGGGCGGTTACGAATTTGGGTCGGATTCCAGACACTGGAGAGCTCCCGACATGCCCCCTCAAGCACAACTCCGGCACAAAATTTGGGTCGACAAAAAAGGTGGACTTAAATGTGAGGAGACCCATAGGAGCCATTTTACCTTACCCACTCCAGCCCTCTCCTGAAAAGTTCTAACACCCTATTCCTGAGTTGTGCCTGAGTTAGGATGGAATAGTTGTGGCATAACTCTGGAACCGGACCCAAATAGTTACCCTATCAGCACCCAGCCCCACCCAGCCTCTTTCCCACAAAAGCCCAGCCCCAGCCCTCCACTCACTCACTCTCTCTCTGAGCACGTGGCGTGGGGTCCTGTCCCCCAGCAGCCACAAAGTGGGACTTTGTCGGTGGAGGGCAAAATTCACAAACACCCCACTTCTCTCTTCTCCTCTCCTCTCACCTCTCTGCCCCCCTCTAGGGCAGAGAGGGCTGTTCAGGCTGTGGCCAAACTGTTTACTGCTGTGCCTGGGCAGCTGTCTCCATGCAAGTGTTTGCTAACCCATGTCTTTCTCCCAGACCCTCTCTTCCCCCCCCCCACAGGCAACAACACCAGCAGGTAAGTGCAGGTAAGAGCAGGGTACGTGCTGACATGAGTTCTGACTTCTGCCTCTGTGCATATAGAAATATAGGTAGGATACATGCCTCTCTACCAATGTCTTGTCTCATAGCTGCCTGCAATGCCTTCTCTGAAATGCCTCTCTACCAATGTCTTGTCTCATAGCTGCCTGCAATGCCTTCTCTGAAATGCCTCTCTACCAATGTCTTGTCTCATAGCTGCCTGCAATGCCTGCTATGATATATAGGATACATGCCTCTTTACCATTGTTGTGTCTGATTGCTACCTGTAGTCATGTGAGCACACAATGCCACAAGTGTGGAACTGTTAGCCTTATGTAGACACCAGCTGTCCCCACCCTCTTTTCTCCACAGGGTCCACTGACAGGTCAGTATTGCTAGGTTTGCCATGGTTGTGACCCCCAAGTTGTGTTGTTGTCTCTCTCTTTGACCCTTTTCCCTTACAGGATCATGCTCACCTTACACCCAGGGAAGGAGCGCAGACCATGCTATGTGTGCCACACTTGTCAGCTGTGTTTAATTTCTCTCCCTGCAGGCCTTTGCAACCGGCACACTGGCATTTTTTCAATGGCTATTGCTACCACACAGCAGCTGCCATGGAACACCCCCGTGTTTTTTGTCTCCCCAGGAACGTCCACTACCACCTACCTTCCTGGGAGCACCCCTGGGCCTGCAGTCTGGTTGCCCCACGGTCATCTGCCTCGATGCTGCCAGAGGTCTGGGAGCCTGCCCTGCAACCCTCCTCAGCTGCTGCTGCTGCTGCTGCTCCACCACCCTGGCTGCCTACTTGCTGTCCCTCCCCTTTCTATGGAGCAGGCTGTGGTTCCACAGGGGAAGAGCCTGCATCTCCAGGTCCATGGGGCACACCTGCTGCTGCTGCTGCTACGTTCTGAGTGGCTGCTGTGCCTACCCCTGGCAGCCTCGCCTAGCCATCTCTGCCAATGTCCCAGAACAATAAAGATGCCCCTGGAAACACATGTCCCCAATGTTACACAAGCACTGCCCCCCACACACAGAGACAGTCCCCAGCACACAAGCCCCTGCATGAATCCCAGCCAGGGCCTGCCACAGCCAGCCCAGGGAGACCACAGCAGGGGGACTGCCAGACCCTCAGGGCTCAGAGGGGAAGGGGGGAGTTGGGGGGCCTCTCAGGCAGGCAAACACTGACAGGCAACACGGCACCCATACTGGATCCGCTTGCGTCCACCACGTCCGTGAAGAGCCCTTTCAGCAACCGGGGCTCTCACCCACCCTCGGTCCGCCCGTCAACGGCATCCGTTTCTGCCCTCGGTCGGCCCATCAACGGTGTCCGTTTCCGCCCTCGGTCCGTCTGCATGAGAGGCGCCCATTCCTGCATTGCCTTCATCTGCAAAGTGACCCCTGTGTCCCTATTGGTCTCTGCAGACCGCTCTCCCTGTATCCCTCTCCCACCAGCCTTGTTGTCTGTCTGTTTCTGACCCACCCGTGCCCCTCCCCAGCTCCCCCTGTCTGTGTGCCTGCCTCCCCTCCCACTCCCTGATGATGGACGCTGGCACCACCCACCCCGACAGAGCGCCTGCCGCGAGGCGCCGACGTTGCCCCATCTGGGGGCGTGATGAGCTGCGTGAGCCCTTCCCGCTTGCAGCAGACAAGCCCAAGGCATCTCTCGGTCTTGGCCGGGGCACGGAGCAGAAGGCATACCGGGATGCCTTCTTTGTGGGCATTGCCACGGCCCTGGAGGCCCAGGGCTTCAGGCAGCGCACGGGCATGTCCTGGCAGAGGCGGTTCCAGACCTCATGAGACCCCCCTTGTGTGTGCCGTTCCCACCCCCTCCCCCCATGACTCCCACGTGCAGCCTCAACGTGGCTTGGGGGTGGCAAGGTAGGAGGGCAGTGGCACTCCCCCCTGCAGCAGGTGGCTAATGCACAGGGTGCCCTGGGGCAGCTGGCACAACCTCTGCCCTTCAGCTGACTGTCACACGCCCAGTGCCTGCAGGCCCACCTGTGGCTGCCCATCTGCTGCGAATGCTGCAGCAGCTGTGGTAGGTGCACACAGACAAGCTCAGGAGGGGACTCTTCGCTTCCACAAGACGGACACCTCCCCACAGGGGCCTGCCTGCCTCTGCGGTAAGTTTTGCCTCAATCCTGGCCCATTGCTCTTGCCTCCTGCCTAACTCAGGCACAGTTGCAGCCTAACTCAGCCCTATTTTAGGCCACAATTGTGCCTCAATTGTGCTGAGTTAGGCTGGACTGAGCCCTAAGTCCTAGAGAGGCTCTGCAAGGTTAACAAAAACCTTGCAGAGCCTCTCTAGGACTTAGTCTCGTTCTACTTGCCTGCAATGGAAGCTGCTTCTCTGTTTGTTTTAAGGAAGAAACAAAGCTTGCTGAAAGAAAAATAAGAGCTGGGGGGGGGCAAGCATGCCTGCCTGCAGGGGGGGGCCTCAGGAAACCATGGAGGGGGTGTTTGCTCCTATCCACGGTTTCAAGTATCCACGGAGGGGCCTGGAACATATCCCCAGCGGATATGGGGGGAGTACTGTAATATCTCTGGATGCAACTTCAAACACAATCATTTCTAGTGGAAGCTGGTCTCGGCTGCCAGAGGCGGGGGCCGAATAACCAAATGATGATACACTGGCTGAGTATACATAAAGGGCATCAGTTCTCTGCTTGCTTGGCTGAATTCCTGGGATAGGTTTCAAGTTCCTTTCTGTAGCATCCTATTTTTTTTTAAAAAAGACTATCCTTTTAAAACTTACCTGATGGGCATTTCTGAATTTCTATTAAAGAACAATGGTCCAAAGTGCAGCTCAAAGCAATAGCTGTTGCCTTTAAGATCGATGACAAGTCTTCCGTAAACAGCATTTCCTGTGGCTTGCTCCTAGCAGAATCTATGGGGAGGGAGGGATGGGCTCAGCTGGAGACAAGGCCGCGATAAAGACTTTCTGAGAAGTATTTCTTGGATCAGCCGCAAGAGGATCCTGCACCCAAGGAAGAACTGTGAAGGCAGGAGCTGAAGGCTGAAACACGGTCAGTCTCTTGTCTGTCTGGAGAGTTGGAAATGTGTTTCTCGAGTAGAGTGAAACCAATTTGGCCTCATAGGAGAACAACCGCCACCATACTATTTGAAGGAAGTGAGGCAAGCGCACTAGTTACAAATCTCACCTTTTTGTTTGTTTTGTGCCTGTTGAGGAAAGTTACCGCATAGGAGACAAGTTCTTGGCTCTTTGGAGCTGTTCAACCTCCAGGTGCTGAAAGAGGAGTGCTTTCGGAGTTCGGTGAGGGAACTGGGAAAGCCCCCACCAGACTTGAGGATCTTCATCCCCCTGGAGTGTCAGCCTACTAGCATCTTACAAAGAACTTTCCTATTCCTCTGTTAGCCTACCCAAATTCACAGTTATTTATTTTCGATAAAGTGCAAGAGGTTTACTGCTCCACTTTGCGAACTTATTATTTAAGCCTGCCCCCCCATAATTAGGAGCTTCTGCTTTCTTGCACTCCCTCAATAACTTCAGCTCAAAGTAATAAGTTACTTCAAGATAAGAACTGGGATGTACAATAAGGAAAACGGACGAGAGAATCTAATCTCCAATCCAATTATAAACCAACATGATAAAGGGAATAAGTCACTTTGCCAATTGAATATGCTATCTGAGTTTATAAGAGATTATACTATAATCTAAGAGTACTATAATCTCTTAGGCACTACTAAGAGATTATATAAAAACCACCAGATATGATCTGTGCAATATGGATAATGCAATTTATAAATTACATATTAAATTAAGCAACACCATAGGAGCAGAAGATTGGAAGAACTGGGAGAACAGAACTCTAGATACAATAGCATACCAGGAAGAAATTGTAAAAAGTAGGCATAAGAAGAAACTTAATGGACTTATTAGGGGGACAAACAACAGGGCCAAGCCCTTAGCAGAAAACAAAGTAATTATTAACCTGTCAAATGCTATCTTGACTCCTGCTCAAACAGCAGTTTTGTCCAAAGGGGGAAACTTTGCTTTGGTCCCTAAAACTATACCTATGGAAAAGATCATTGCAGGTATAGAAACTACCTTGGCAGATTTTGATGCAGATACAGCAGAAGAATTGAGGATTAAATCAGCTAACATTTTACTTAAAGCGAAACTTCCAAAAAGTAATATTACGCACCAAGAGAGTACAGCCATTAAGCAATTGAAGAATAACTCTGATATCGTTATATTACCAGCGGACAAGGGGAACGCAACGGTTATTTTAAATACTCAAGATTATTTTTAAAAAAACTCTCAGATCTTTTAGATCCTGAGACATATACTGTCCTGGATAAGGACCCAACTAATAAAATTTTAAAAGAAACAAATATTTTAATAAAAAATTCAAGCCTAAAACCAGAAATAAAGAACAAGTTGACTAAATCCTCTGCCTTGCCTCCAAGATTATACGGCCTCCCTAAAATCCATAAGAATGAGGTGCCCTTGAGGCCTATTGTTAGCAATATAGGAGCACCAACTCACGCTCTATCGCAATATTTAGCTAAGATTATGTTACCGTATATAGGTAATACTTTTCACCGTGTGAAAAATTCCTATCATTTCATTGATCTACTAACTACAGCCAGATTAACACAGGATTCGATTCTTGTTAGCTTTGATGTAGTGTCACTCTTCACTAGAGTGCCACTAGTGGAGACCATGAACCTCATCAGTGATTTGACACTACCTAGAGATCTAATACCTTTGTTCTATCACTGTCTAACGTCCACGTACTTCATCTGGAATAACACCTTCAGAGAGCAAAAAGAAGGCGTGGCGATGGGAAATCCTCTGAGCCCCTTAGTTGCAAATCTCTTTATGGAGTTTTTTGAACTAAAAGCTATAACATCAGCTGAGGATAAACCCACAACCTGGCTGCGCTACGTGGACGATGTGTTTTGTATCTGGGACCATGGGAAGGAGAAATTGGATTCCTTTTTGCAACACCTTAACAGCTTGGTCCCAGAGATACAATTCACAATGGAACTAGAAAAAGAAGGGACATTACCTTTCTTAGATGTGCAGGTTACAAGAAAAGAAAATCTTACTTTTGGGCACTCAGTGTATAGAAAACCTACTTTTACTGGAAGGTACCTGCACTATCTGCACTATCAGTTCCCTGACATATAGAGCAATACATATATGCGATAATGAATCCCTGGCTAAAGAAAAATCAGTGGTAACAGAAACTTTGAAAACAAATGGATACAAGATCAACCAAATTGAGACTGTATGGGAAAAACAATTGGAGAAAGCAAAACATATACCCACAGTAGAAGAAATAAATAGGAGAAATGAAGAGAAGGAGAAGGAAGCAGCAGAGCAAAAACAAAAAGAACGCAGATGGTTATCTCTTCCTTACTTGCAAGGTATTACAGATAAAATTGCCTATATTTTTAGGCAACAAAATGTAAGGACCATTCTTCTTCCTACTACCAAGTTGGAACAACTATGGGGCAATCCAAAGGATAAAAGACCAGAGCTTTGCAACCCAGGAGTTTATGAAATACCCTGTGAAAATTGCCCAAGTACTTATGTGGGACATACAGGAAGATTTATTAGAACAAGGCTGCAGGAGCACATTTGTGCTGTTAAAAATCAGCAGGAAGAAAAATCTGCTGTTGCTGCGCACGCAGCAGCAACCGGACACTCCATTGCCTTCCAAAAGACTCGTGCACTCTTCTCAGAACCTCAGCTCAAACAACGTTTAAATTTAGAAGCGATTTCAATCTCTCAGAGGAAATCTGGGACTTTGATGAATCGCCAACAGGAATTAACATTCATTAATCGCATTTGGTTTCCCTTTCTAAATAAATCCTATCAGCAACGCTGCGCCTTTAAGAACTCACTGGGTTTCGAAGAAAGGTTACTTTCGGTCAGCCCAGAGAGCGCAACTCCTGCTGTCAATTAAAGTGATTAAGCATTTCCTGGGCTTTCCAGAAGAGGTCTCTAATTTAAATGGTTGGTTTCTCTGCAAAGGCAGGACCATCTCTCAGTGGTTTCACTTTTTTTTTTCTTATATATATTTAATTTTTTTATGAATAAACTACAAAACAAAACAACAAAACAAAACAATACAACATACTATGAAAGATTACAGCAAGCGCGAAGCAGTAAATCCTACTTGTATACTATTATATATTTTCTACTTCTAATATCTAACTAAGCCTATATCTCTAATATACTATTCATTAAATTCACACTTTATCACTCCTTTTCTCTCTCTCTCTCTTAAAAAATCTATAAGTGGTATCCCAATATTCATAAAAAGATTAACTAACTTTTCCTTTATATCCAAAAATCTTAATTCCCACTTCAAATATTTTAATATATAAAGCCACCCCATTTTTCTCCAAATGTATTAAAATAAAAACCTTCCAAACGTTTCTTTAAAAAAAAATCTATATCCCCTTTTTATATAAAATTCTTAAAAACAAATCACATCTTACTTAAGCCTTTTCAAATAATAAAACATTATTTTTCTTTTATTCACAGAAGGGTTAACTAACCTTTCCTTTATCATCTAAAAGTCTTAACTTCCACTTCAAATTTCTAAATTTATTAAGTCACCCCATTTTTGTCTTCAAATTTGTTAATTCATCATCAAAAATTTTCCATCACTCTTAATATAAGTTTCTTAAAAACAAGTCATATCTATTTGTTTCTTAATAATAAAACATTTTGTTCTTTTTATATAACACTAACTCCAATAATATTCCCCACAAAAAAATAAAACATTATAATCCCTTTTTATTTTTGACTGTTTGCCATTACCCCTTCCATCCCTCCCTTTCCTCCTTCCCCTTCTTCCTCTTCTTCTTCCTCTTCCTTTCCTTCCTCTTCTTCATCTTTAAATCTTTCCCAAAAGTCCCTTGTTTTTTAAATTGTATCCACTTTGCAATCTTTTCCACAGGATCATTCACGTCTTCTATATTCCTCCCCCGAAAGACAATCTTCAACACCATTTTTAGTAAAGTACTCTGCTTCTCTATCTCAAATCTTGGTTTAACTAAATCTTTCTCTTTATTGGGAGCAAGGGAGGCCGACGTAGAGTCTTTTAATTCATCCTTTTCATCCTTTTCCTTCCCTGCTTGTTTCAGTTCTGCAATCATATTCTGAAGATTTTCCTCCAAAATTGTCATCTTTGCATCGAATCTCTGTTCCCATTTTTTAAAACAATACAATAGTGTATTCATGTTGCAAATTTTTCACCAGATGCCAATCTCTCTTCTCTTAAAAAAAAAAAAAAAGAAAGAGGTAATATAAAAAACTTCTGTGGTCAACGACGTGAAACAGAAGGATTAATTGCCAGGATCCATGAACTCTAACACGGAAGGGCTCATATTCTTTTAGCAAAAATGTCAGGAATGTCAACAAAGTCCCGGACAATTTTCTCTTGCCGAAATAGTCTATTAAAAAAACCTTCTTACTATTTTAATCTTCCATAAGTACAAAACAAAAAAATAATTCAATAAAACTCACCACTATTGTAACTTTAATTTCGTCTTTCCAACTTTCACTTTCGAATGTTCAGTTCGCCTTATCGCAACGTATTATTTTTAGCGTTAACTCTTATCTCGGCTAATTTCTTCAACTCATAAATCATTTCTACGCCTCTTGCTTAAGCAAAGCAAAGCATGTCGGAGGTGGCTTGACTTATTTTTCATCTGGGCTCTAGCTCGATGGTATCCAGCCTTCTCGCGGAGAATCCAAAACTTCAAAGCCTTTGACTTGAAGTGTCAGAAAGGGGGCGATTGAAAGCCTTGTGGTTTATCTCTTCGTACTCCCTTTTAATCCAGGGGTAGAGTAATTAAGTCCATCAGATGTACTCCATCAATACAGAGCGATCGGCGGAGTTGTCAGCCAGCCATGTCCTCCTAGCCGGAAGTCCCCATCTAGTCCACTCTCAGTGGTTTCACTGTTGTTCCCCTTTGCATCCACTTTTGACAAAGTCCTGAGAAAACGGGAGGAAACGTAAAGCTAGTTCAAAGACATCAAGGAGCAAGACTTTAGTGCCTGCTTGATTTCAGGATAATCTCTCCAGGACGTCTGTACTTCCCATGGAACCGTTCGTTTGGAAAAGAATTTCTTCAGGCTGGTTGGAGTTGGAATGATTTTGACTGCTTGTCTGACTACAGAACAATTTTATCTAGACATCTGTGTCCTCAACGGGGATTTTTTCGTTTGATAAAGAACTCATTCAGGCAAGTTAAAGTTGTAATATCTCTTTATCCTTGATTTCAAAAAATTGCAACATGGCTGGAAAACCCATAAATTTAACTTCTCTGTACAATAAACCATGTGTTCCATAGAAGTTCATCTCATTAAAATCATGTGAGTGTTTCTCCATGAAATGTGTGAAGCAGAGATGCAGGAAGGAAGACACCCCCCCCCCCCATGTCAAACAATACCTATTTGGACGGGCTTCCAGACTGAAGATTTTTCAGGCATCTGGTGTGGTGATGTTACTCCATACATCTGACCAGTGTAGGATTCACCGTGCTAATAACATTTTGAAAATGACAAACCAGGGTCTAGGATCATTGCCAGTGGCACACAAGTAACTACAGCACAACACTCCCCCTCCATAGTTAGCATTTTGCTACTGAAGTGCCTTTTCCTTTACTTCCAATTTGAACACGAATTTGAATCTCTGCCACACTGATGGGCAGCGCAATCCAGCGCAAGGATCCAGCCAGTGGCCCACGGCCGCCCGCTGGATCCTGAGCGCCGCTGGATCCTGAGCGCCTGGATCCATTCTACCGCCAGGCCAGAAGCCTACTCAGGGAAGGGGATGCTCCCCTTCCCCAGGTGTAAATCCAGTCCGGCCTCCTTGGATTTAGGCCAGCTAAATAGCTGGCAGAAGTAGAGGAGGCCGTGTAACGGCCTAACCAGCCTGGCGGGGACAGGGATATGGCTGAGGCCATCCCCGCCCCCTCCTGGGCTGGATAAGCCAATGGCCCCTCTCCCTTGCCCACCAAACCGCCCCCGTGCCTGCCAGATCCTGACTCACCTTGTCTGGCAGACGCATGGGTGCTCCAGCGATGGAGCAAGGGAGGCCGGCCTCTGTGCCGGCCTCAGCGTAGTCACAAATGTGTTTTCCGGCACGTTTGCGACTGCTACCCACGACGGAACACTCGTTCCGTCGCCGGCACGATCATCAGGATTGCACCCTGAATATGGTAGACTAAGACACCTGTATCTCAGCTGGAGCCTACAGATTCCTGTGCTGGCTACTGCTCATCACTGGAGTCCAGGCGATGGTCCAACTGTAGAACAAACCCCTTCCTCTAGCTGGGTCCTCTCCCCTGGGATGCGTTTCCCCTTGCTTCTGGGCTAGCATCCCTGCACTAAGTCCAACATGGTGGAATTTGCCCCTTGGATGCATCCTAGAAAATAATCGTCTTGCAAAGCTACCTAGTGCTTTCCTCCTACAGTAGATATCTGTGAATCATTCCATTTACTCTGCCTTTTACCCGTGACATGTCGTCATTGATACAAAACATAGCAGCCGCTGTCCCGCCAGCTTATCTAGCCCCTGCAGAAGCCCATGCTTCATTTAAATAAACAGCCAAAGTCACAAATTAGCACAAGGCATATTGGTCAGAGCACCTGAAATAAGCAAGAACAAGACTCCTCAAACAGCAGGAACACCTGAGTTTGATCTGGAATTCCCTTCTGGCAACAGGAGACAAATGTAGCTTTAGCAACAGGTAATGATTAATTTGTATAGAATGTAATGAGGTAATGTAACCATGGGAATAGCTTCCTACATGGAAGTAAAGGTTTTAAACACGCTACTTCAACAGAAGCTAAAGGCCTTTGCATCATTTGTCCAAAGCTGAATTATTCCCTTTGCAATATATGTCTAGAATTACCATCAGCACACCAAAGGCTGATGATACACAACTGCAGGTCATGCTCACTGACTGTAATTATACTGTATCAGAGTTCAGAATAACGCCAATAACAGGTTTAGGGAGTGTTTTTAACTCTTTAAACTTTCACATAAATGCACTGAATTTCCCCCCTTTTAGCTAAACAGATTGGGGACCAGTTCTGTGATCATATATGAGAGAACGGTCTACCTTCAGGGAAAAGAATAAAGGCATGATCCAGCAGGTGGTTGAGAGTATTTCTGCTGCCCCATTGATCCCACATACAGTAATGGGTATGTGCTCTCTCCCATTCAATCTCTCCCATTTAAACCAATTAGACTTGGGGTGAATCCTGCGAACACTTACACCACAATCCTATGCATGTCTACCCAGAAGTAAGTCCCATTGTGTTCAATGGGGCTTACTCCCATGAAAGTGTGGATAGGATTGCAGCCTTACTTGGAAGGAAGTAGGTCAGTTGAATTCATCGGGCCTTTTTCATTTATGCAGGCAGAGCTTGACTAGCAAAAACACTTACTTCAGTTGTGCCTTCAACATTTGTTCTGAAGCAAAAGAAGTTCGTGTTAAAGCTCCCAATCAAATGACACCAAATTTTACAGGCACTTACTTAAGACCTATTTTCATGCAGGGGAAAAAATGCAGGCAGCTTTATTGATCCATTAGAAAAAGTCTTACCAGGAAGTGCATCATACCTTCATTAGACTTCTTGAGCTGGCAGTTGAGTTTCATAGAACATTTTCTCAGGCACAGTGTTAAAAGCAAGAAAAGACATGGGAGGAAAGAAGAAGATGCTTCTTCACGACATGGTAGGAGATATGTCTGCAGGATGTTACTCTTATGATTATAGAGTGTTTGTCACACAATGTGTAGGTTAGTTTGTGTACTATGCAAACGGTTAGTTAGACCAACAAAGAAGCAATGGCTATTTGAGTTGAGACAGATTTGAGTAACTGTTAGCTTTTTATATTCTCAAAGGAAGGGATGGCCATTTTTGTTGCTGTCCTCATTTCCCCAAGCTTTGGTGCAGCAGCCTGTGATCTTTTGCCCTGGGAATGACGCACTCGCCTCATTGGTCTTCACAAAGCACCCTGAATCGCCATCTTAAGACTACAACATCTTGCATCCAGGGCTTCTGCTATGCTTCTGTCTCTCGACGTCAGTCTCTCCACATCTGCTTTTTATTTGTGTACTGCTGAAGAAGAGTTCTGTGCACCTCTAAAGTTGGATCACCAAAGTAACCAAGACTTACTCTGTTATGGGCCCTCATTTTATTTAAATTTCCCCATTTTTCTGTGGTTACACAATGAACATGTAAAGAAAAATATTAAAAGGTGATGAGAATGTCTCAATAACATGGTCCTTTATATTTCTGCCTTGCTTTAAATATCATAGTAGGCAGTGGGGCAAGTTAATCTTCAATACCGTAAACCACACTGATTTCAATGGGACCTAATTGTGATGGATTTTACTTGAATTGAGGCCCTTCTGTCATTGACAGCAATCGAAATCCTCTCTGCATGTTTACTCAAAGGAAATCCTGCTGTGTTCAATGGAGTTTACTCCCAAGTAACTATGCATAGATTTACAACCATACTCTGCAAATCATCTTATAGCAGAGCTGAGAGGAAGGTATTCTAAGCCTACATCAAATGATTTGTCCAAAGAGCTCCAGGCTGTCTAGGGTTAGGTTGCTTCTCTCACAGGCACGAGTGCAACAACCCTTCCACTGTTCCCCACACAGTTCTAAGGCAGCAGTATTCACTATTGTGCTGCATTTTTTACATATAGTGGGAGCGAGGTTCAGTTTGACTGTCCAGATGTCCAGGCTTGTGGACTAACCTTGTGTGTGTGTGTGTGTGTGTGTGTGTGTGTGTGTGTGTGTGTTCAGTGGGGAAAGATCCGTTCTCTTTAGAAGAACCCACTTTCAAAGGGACTATAAACCCAAACCTGGTGGAGGCGCCTAAACGTGTCTCACAGCGTGTACCCTTCAAGGGAGATGGACAGTCATCACAGCGCCGAACGTATGATGCTTTTCCAGCCCCGTTTTGGCCCAAGTCTTGAGCGACCAGCCTGAGCCACGGCGTTCGTGTTCGCTCTCTCAAGACTGTTTTGCCCACCAGATCCTGACTCAGGTCCTCCCGCCCTCCTCTTCCTCCATCCCACGCTGCCAAGTCTTGCCAAGGGCTGTGGGCGACCTGGGAGTCTTGCGGTCGCCGCTTGCCTCGCCATTCCTGCAGTTGGAGGAGGGACTCCCCCCCCCTCCCGCGCAGGCAAGGATATCCAAGGCAATGTTGACAACAAGGCTGAGGGTGGCTCGCTCCTCAATAACTGTCAACGCGGGTCGCCTTGTGAGGAGTCAGCCAAACAGAGCAGGTTCCCTGCGATTCGCAGGCGGCGCTGACTCCGGGAGCTGCCGCCGCTGCCAAGAAGAAGACAAGTGAAACCGCAGCGAAATTCGCCCTGGTGTCCTTCTTGCCTGCACTACTGAGCGCCACCCCGCCCCCTCCTGCAGGCTGGGGCGCCTTGGTCCTGGGGGGAAGGCGAGCTTGGCTCCGTCCGTCCTGCTAGGAGCAGCTCCTGGAGAAGAGCCCAGGAAGGACCAGGTACCTGTTGGCTGGCCACCAGAGGATCCGCGAAGCGCCTCCCCAATGGTGAGGGACCCTGCGCAGTCCTCCTCCCCGCCGGGAGAGCCAGTGCCTGGGGTGCGGCGCCGCGTCCGGAGCAGGTGTCCCCCTCTGGGGCTCGGGGCGCCCCTCCTCCCGCTGCCGCCCCGCGCCTGATGTGTGTGCCTCCTTCTCGGACGTCCCCACCAGCACAGGTGATGCCACTCCGCGTGGAGCGCCAGGCTGATTGATGCTCGCAGCACGCTGAGTGTCGGTGGCGGTGGAGCGGCCACCGCGAAAGGGCTGCATCCTCTCGGACCACCTGTCAGACCCGCGCTCGGAGCCGGACTGGACTGCCTTCCCCTGGGGTCTGGGAAGGCTCGCCTGGGGGGGCTTTTCTGGAGACGGAGCAGCAAGGGGGAGACGTCTGGCCGCGCACAGAGCTGGGAATAACAAGCCACAGAGGCTCCGAAAGAGGACCGAAGCTTCGAGGGGGGGTTGCCCCCAGTCCCTCCCCCCCTCCCCTGCGCGAGTCTCCTGCGCCCTTCCCGCCAGGTCTGCTGCACTCTCTGCCCTGCCTCTGTCTGCTGCTCGGACCATGTCAGCTAAGCTTCTGGTGGGTTTCTTCCTCCTGTCCGTGTTCCAAGCCTGGTAAGTCCACCTGGTGCGCTTCCACCTCTTTTCTCCCTCCCCTGCCCTGCTAGGGATGCTTGGACGAAAGGAACTCTTCAGCCTGCCAAAGGCGCCTAAAACCTCCTCCTCCTAACCTGAGGTTGGGGTGTGTGTGTGTGTGTGTGTGTGTGTGTGTGTGTGTGTGTGTGTGTGTATCCTGCATTTGCGCCCCCGCCCCCTTCTTTAGCTCACCCGTGCCATAGCTCAGGGTAATGAACACGGGGCTACCAACCAGCACCCCCCCCCACCGCTCCCTCCTCCGCCCTGCCACTTCCAGTCTTGCTATTTGGGGCTCGAGAACTCGGTGCTCGTTTGATCTGCTCCGCTCCCCACCCCCGACTCTTCCCCCGGCTTTGCGGAAAAAAGTTTGCCCCTCCTGACTTCCCTGGGTAGGGAATCTAGGGTGGGACTAGCCTTCTTGGCAAGCCCGGCTTCAGCTCACAGCGCCCCCGCCTATCACAAAAGCGGGCACGGGGGGCGGGGGGTGGGGTGGAGAAAGTTGCCCGAAGAAATGTGCGTCGGTCGTCTTAGGAAGCCAGAGGGCAGGACTTGGCCTTGGGGGCGCAGCCATGCCGGGTCCCCGAGTGCACGCCACCACTGCCGAACGAAGGCTCCGGCCCGGGACTGGGAACAGGTGAACACGGTGAAGCGGGATGTAAGATTTGTAAGTATAAGTCTGGTCGAGCCACACAGAACGAGCATCGCCCAAACGAGAATCCCTTTCCAGGGGAGACAATTCCTTGTAGCAGGAACCCGCTTCTTACGTCTCTTGCAACGGGGTTGGAGCGTCCCGCAAGGCTCCATGCAAAGCGATCTTATTTCCCAACTGTCTTGTAGGAGACGATCCACCGCGAGAAATAATAAACCAAGTCACAATCCGTTCTGGAAACGTTACCATGTGCACGTCATCAGGTATCGATCTGCTTGCGACTCTTGTGTCACTCAGGTTTCATAGCACTCCATTCTCCACCTCTTCTACTCCCAGAAGTAATTCCACAACTCCCTACTAAACTGCAACTAACAAACAGCGCGTACATCTAGATTGCATTTCCAATCTTGCATTTCCCCGTACATCTAGGTTGCAACTGCATTTCCATTTTGGGATCCCAGGATGCTACTTCTGTTTGTTTCCCTTTTTCTCCGCAACTTCAGCCTGGACGACTTCATGTTTACAACATTTCACATATTTAATTTAGAACACACTCCATAAGGATTTTATTACTCCTGCTTCTCAGGAGTAATATTTCCCAGTTCACAGGTTATATTTGTCCGTCGTCCCATCCATTGGGCTCCTAATGGTCATCACCATGGTATGATGATTTAATTGCTGTCCTGTATGGTCCAGACTGGGTTTTGAGGGGGAGAAGGGAAGGTGGTGATTTATATGGCCATTCTCATCTGACAGTAAGCCGTCATGAAAGAACTGAAGACCCAGCTCCTGCCACTGTCCCTTTGGTCTGCTTTCTCTGAAGTCCAGAGATAGATCTCAAAGCTGTCCACATTCAGAGGAAGCTGCCTTCTGTTGAAGAAATGGACCACTATTTCAGTCTCCAGAGTGTCAAATTCTGGGTTATTTTCTCACCCTTCTTAACAATGCCAGGGATCGAACCGGGGACCTTCTGGATATAAAGCAGTTACCCTACCACGGAGCTACAGCCCCTTCCTAACACTCAATAGCCTCTGCGGAAATGCTTCCCCTATTGTGGCAAGTGTGTCCTTCCTTTGGTAGTTTCAGCAGCATGGTGGAGTAGCCATGGGAATGAATGCTGTCCAGCTTTAAATCAGTACTGCTGCATGGTGACGCTGAACTGTTGATGTGACACAGGTGCCCACACAAGTGCTCCTACCATACAACTGCCTCTGGTGACAATAAATATTAATTAGTATTCGTATAGTGTTTTTGAGTGTTCAAAGCACTTTACGTGTAATATCATGTTGTACTCCTGAAAACAATGATATAAAGCAAGTATTATTATCCCCATATAATAAGGCTTGGTGGCCATTGTCTAAGCCTGCACAAATAGCTCAACATACAGTTGTCAAAGGGAGTGCTTTTGTACAGTTCCATCAATGAATGTATGAAGCTCCCTTATCTTGACTCAGGTTATTGGTCACTCTTTAAGCCCCATCTACTCTGATTGGCGGTCTCTCCCTAGGGTCTCGGGAAGACAGCCTTGTTGAGGTTTTTTGAACCAGAGATTGAACTTGGGATCACGCGCATGCAAAGCATGTATTCTCCTGTGGAGATGCACCATGTTGCAGACTAACATAAGCAAAAGGCGAGTCTCTGCTACAAGGAATTTACAATCCAAATTAATTTGGTCATCATTCTTAGGGATTGCAACTTTGGGCTGATCACTTTTTTTACAGTATATTTTCAATACTGTGCAACAGTGGGGCTCAAACTAGAGCAGACATAGAGGATCCGTCGTCAGTATCTTTCACTTTTTAAAGCACTTCAAAAGCAACCATAAGGTGGTGTTAATTTGATTGGGGTAGTGCTTAGCTGTATTTTTGATGAGGGTGCACAAACTTTTGTGTGCACAGGACCTATACTAGAAAGTCGTAAATTGGTCTAGAGTAGCTTGGCTAAATGTTCTCTTGTCTGAGGTGCACAGGTGCAAACTCCAAGTCCCTAAGCATCAGTGGTAGCTTAAGAAATCAGGTCTGGTGACTGGACAGCAAGTCAGTTTCTACTTCTCACAGGCAGGTGCTATAACCTACCTGACCATTGCCTCTTCAGGACTTATGGCCCAATCCTAATGAAGGGAAGTGCCAGCGGAACACATGTTCTGTTGATGCTGGCTGCCATAAAAGCACTGTAAAGTGCTTTGTGGCAGCCCAGGGAGCCTGTGCGCCGGCAGGAAAGATGGAGCCTTCCCGCACATGCCAGTGGAGCAATGGAAGCCTGCTGGAGCAGGTAAGCCCTGTGCAGGGGACAGAACAGGGAAGAGGGAAGGTGGAACAGGAAGGAGATGGGGCGGGGGCGGATCGGACCTGGGAGGGGGGCTGCTTTGGTGGTGGTGGCGCATGCCAAATCCAAACCCCCTTCCCAGGCCTGATCCGCCTGCACAGATCAACTTGGATTTGCGCCAGCGATATTGCTGGCACAGGTCTGAGTTGACCCGTTGCGGCTGCTATGGCTTACCCCAGGACAAAGGGACAAATGTCCCCTTAATCCGAGGAGACGTCCAGCAACCAAAAATCCCCCGTGGGATGCAACGTAGCCCACGGTGGTGGTGTTGCATCACCATCCGGGGATTTAGGTAGGATTGGGCTGTTGATCTGAGCCAGGGCTTTACATGGCTCTTTTCATGCTAGGGTTCACCTCTGGAGGATAACAGGCAGTAGTAATAAGAATTGTGGCTGTGAGCATAAGTACCGTAGTTACTTTTCTTTTCTTCCCAACTGAAAGTTCAGGGCTTCTAGGTAGCCTTGTGTCTGGGCTCCTCTCACCCGAGAGAGAGATGAGGGAGTGACTATCAGAACACATCAGTAAGAACAGGACCATTCCCTTTATGGGCATATGTGGGAACTCATCTCTCTCTTTCCACTTCATCCAAACTGGCTCCTAAAATATTTGAGTGATTCCTAAGTTTTGCACAACAAAGGAAAGTGTCCTTAGGTGAGATCAGGACTGGATACTCCAGGCTTCGGCTCATTCATAACACAGGAAGAGTCTTGCTGAATCAGACCACAGTTCTTTGTAGTTCAGGATCTTCTTGCAAATACTGGTCAGCCAGATGCCTCCTGAAAAAGTCATGTGAAAAAGCAAACACCTTCTTTGTCAGCAACTGGGATTCACAGGTATATGAATATGGGGGTTCAGTTGAGTCACCCTGGCAAATTGCTTTTGATAAACCTATCCTCCATGAACTTGTCACACTTTTAAAGCCACCTTATCATCATCATCATCATCATCATCATCATCATCATCATCATTTAAACAGGGCCAGCCCAAGACCTCCTGGTGCTTGAGGCACTTGGCAAATGCTGCCCCCCTTACCTGTGATGTGCCAACCAGCTTCTGCTCCTCCTACTCCCTGGATTGGAAAAGGAAGAGAAAGACAGAGTGGAAGAGGAAGTGTGTAGGAGTTCTAGAATTATGCGAGAGGAAGAAACATTTTTCTCTGTCCACTTCCTCTATGTCATGTGTACTTTTACAAACCTCTGTCATATCCCCACTTTCTCACAATGTTTTTAAACTAAAATGCCCCAACAATCTAGCCTTTCCTAAAAGGAAAAGTACTCCAACCCTTTTTTATCACTTTGGTTGCTCTTTTTTTGTTCCTTTTTCCAACTCTGTGACATCTGTTGTGAGCTGGGGTGACCAGAACTTTGTACATGCAGCCATATCATGTACTTATACACAGGCATAATGATAGCAGCTGTTTTGTTTTCAGCCCTTTGTCCAATCATTCAGTCCTTTGTCCAATAGGTTGTGCCTATTTTCACTGCTGCCATAACCCTATGTTCGGTCTCCTGGTTTGCCACAGCCAGTTCAGATCTCATCTGTGTATATTAGGCAAAGCTGAGATTTCATGCCCAAATGTGCATCAATCTAAGCTAATTACCGTAAGCTCATTTGCCATTGTGTTGCCTGTTTACCCAATTTGGAGATCTCTTCTGGAGCTCTTTGCAGCTGGCTGGCTTGTACCCTTACTCCAGTTCATGGATGCACAAGTTAAATAGCGCCAGTCCCAGTGATATTTGAGGGGACTCTAATGCTTCCATCCTTCCACTGCAGTAACAGACTGCTTATTCTTGCCCTTTGCTTTCTTTTATTAAACCAATTATACGGTAAATTTCATCTCTTCACCCCAAGACTACCAAGTTTACTCGGGCCTTTGGTGAGGGACTTGGTCAATGGCATTTTGGATTCCAACCCCCCCCCCCCCAATCCGTCCATTTGGGCTCAGACCTAATTAATACTGAAGGTACCCTGCCAACTACAGAGATTTGGATGGCCTCAAATATTGTCTTTAGTTTGTATTGTGGGTGGAGGATCACAAGAGCACAAATGTTTCCACTCCCTAAAATAATATCTATGCAAAAGTGCTCAAGAGAAAAGATGGAAACTCTTCTCCCCCTGCAAGACCACAGCGCAGCCTACACAACACAAACCATTTTACAGTTAAAATCAGACACTGACCCTTACATGTTTCACCGGGTAAGTTCTTTCTCACTGGATAAGAAAGCCCATAAAGCTTTCTGTGAAAAGGAAGTAAATACAGTCAGAAGCTTCTCTTCTTTGCAAGGAAAAAAAAAGATGCAAACTGAAAGTTTGTGTTTTTAAAGCAAGTAAATACCCTACCGCATAATGCATTTACAGTTAACTCACATTCTTGTCTCACCCACCCACATGTTATCTAGTGACAGTTTTTAGCCACTTAAAAACCTTTACAAGATTAAGGGTGCAATCCAAACCTACTTAGGCCACCGTTGTAACCGGCGGCCCAGCGAAAACGGGAGGCCCCAGAACAGAAAGGGGATTCAAATCCCCTTTGGATTCCCCTTTTGAAGGGGATTTGAATCCCCTTTCCGTTCTGGGGCCTCCCGTTTTCGCTGGGCCGCCAGTTACAACGGTGGCCTAAGTAGGTTTGGATTGCGCCCTAAGTCATGAATACAGGTATAACCATGCTTCACTTTTACCCCTTCTAACACTGAAATCCTATGCATGTCTACTCAGAAGTAAGCCCCATTGAGTCCAATGAGACTTACTTCCACGTAATTGTGGATAAGATTGGAGCCTAAGTAGGGTTTGGCTGCAATTATTTTCACTGTCAGTTTATGATGAGTTTTTTTATGCAGTACTAATTCATTTTTTCTGCATGCTTCCCCCCACAATGCAAAAAACCATAGGGTGTGAATCTTTCAAATAGTTCTTCAGACTATAGACACAGGAGGATATAGAAAGGGTCCTCCCATGGTACCATACCTCTCTCTCTCTCTCTCTCTCTCTCTCTGACCCAGGCTGAGGTCAGGCTGGAGACTGAGGTGGTAGGATTCTAGATTCTTCCACATCATCAGACTGCCTGAAATTGAAGTCTAGACTACATAAATTAGCACATTAGAGGAAGCCTGGGCACAGATCTCTGTCTGATTAGTTGGTTTTCTACATGCAAGGGTTGGTGTTGTGTGTGTGTGTGTGTGTGTTTTGCATGGGTAGGCTTGAACAACATGACACAACCCCCCCCCATCTGCACTGAAGTGGAAGTCCAGAATTCTACCAGCTCATTCTGTGTAAATAGATTGAGTATGTGTGAGCATTTTAGTTCATGTATGCATTTGTTTCTTCAGGAGAATGGAAAAGTCAGTTCTTACACAGAATTTTTTTTTTTGTAGGAATCCCTTTCATTCCTGGGGCATTTCATTTAAAAGTGGGCAAGATAGGGGGAAATATTGGGAAGCTGGTTGCTAGGCAACTCCCAAGTATTTTGTCTCCACTTTCTGAATGAAAACAGTTGGCCACAACTAAAGTACAATAAATTCAAGAGTTGTGGCTGGGACAGCATGGGAGGGACCCAGTTTCTGTTGTGGGTTCACCAAAGAAATTTGCCACCAGGCAAAGGGATGTATGTAGGCATTCAACAGGTTGAATTTGCCCAGCATGCTGATCTTGCAGGGGTTGCTCTACATGGAAGCCCTCTTATTTTGGTGGAGTTGCACTGACTGCAGTTAAATACTGATCGAACGTGTCTTGGGTCCTTTAATAACTCATTCCAGAAAGACAATTCAGTTAATGTAACCTAACAAATCAGGGTTGTCAGCATTTAAAAGGAACAAAAAAAAAAAAACCTAAAGCCTTAGAAACAAACAAGCAAGTGCCACGAGTAACAAAACAGAACCTCTGCATTTCTTTTCCTTTCCCAGTTCAGATAACCTAGATGTACTAAACTTGAATTTGTAATGGAGGCAGCTTTTGCTTCCCATTGTTTCTTGGTACCAAAAATAAAGCACTACTGCAACAAACTCCCAGACAAGATGAGCAAGTTAACACAAATACGAAAATCTAGCATATCCAACTGCTCAGGGGAAAAAAGACTGTTCGTAGATGGTCCTTATTATGGGAAGAAAGAGGAATAAGCAAGATCAAGATTCTGTTGTGAGCACAAAGGATGTTTCTTTGTCCTGGCTGCCATTGATCCTGTTGCAGAGTACATGATGCTCACTTGTATACACAGAAGAAAACCTATATGCAAAAGCGTCCTTTCTTTGCACTGAGGGCACATCTACAGTACACTGCAAAAATAAGCTAGGTTGAAAATGCTTTCATGTATTTCTCTGTGAAATGAATACTCTTCCAGTTGCTCAAATAGAAATCAGATCAACTGTCATGCTTTCCCCAAAGAAGCAGGTCATCTTTTCCCAGTACTGAGCACTTGTTCTATCTAGAGCCTGGTCTGCACATGCCTATTCTACCATGTGCAGAATTCAGCAACACCATTTCAGAGCTCAGATGGAAACATAAGAAGAGTCCTGCTGGATCAGGCCAGGAGCCCATCCAGTCCAGCTTCCTGTATCTCACAGTGGCCCACCAGATGCCTCTGTGGGAGCACACAGGACAAGATACCTGTGCCCTGTTGCCCCTCCCTTGCAGAGATAGGCTCACTGGCGTCACTACAGGGGGGGGCGGAGCTGTAAGTTCTTCCGTGATCGGAGCCTCCGTTACACGGAAGAACGAAGTGCCCCGCCCCCGTGCCTTCCGACCCATTCAAAGCAGTGAAAACAACACACAGGGAGCGGGGCTTCGTTCTTCCGTGTAAGGGAGGCTCCGATCACGGAAGAACTTACAGCTCCGCCCCCCCCCCTGTAGTGACACCAGTGGCATAGGCTGCTTCTCAAACCCGGAGGTTGCATACAGTCATCATGACTTGATGGACTTGATCATGACCTACAATGGACTTTTCCTCCATAAACCTGTCCATAGGCAACATTTTTGAATGCTTTTCTGCATGAAAACATCTCTGCACACAGGAAATTGACACCAGAAAGAACATTTCTACCCTACTTCCAAGTTATCTTAGTTTTTCTACTTGTAAGGCTTGTTCATACTGTCCTTTCCCACCTGCAGCCTACCAGAGTAAAGTCCATTCTACCACCTTATTCTGTTGCGTGTGTTACATCCAGCCTTGGCGGGTAGGAGCCATGACTGTTTGAAAACTGATTTAAATTTGAAGAGTAGGAATTGTGAAAAGGAAAACTGCCCTTGAAGAATCACAAGTAGCTGCAACCAAAACAATGCGAGCAAGGTCTGCATGCTTTTGTATCTTAGGGCCAAATCAGAAATGTGCTTAATCTGCAACTTGGCCAGATGGGTGTTTGGTGCCAAATGGGTTTTGGAGGGTTTAGGGAGACTTTTAATGTTTTTCCCCATCACAATATTGAGTCAGTTGGAGTTTCTCATGCATTATTTTTAAATGAAAGAAAGCTTCAATTGAAAGCAAATGGAAGCTTTTTCAATTTAAAAAATAGTGTGCGGGGTCATCTGTGTGATGGGACTCAAAAATCACAGTGGGAGCAAAATGCTAAATTCTCCCTACCCTCCTTGCTATTTAGCGCTAAAACAAACCTCCTACCTGACCAAGTTGCACAATTAAATGCATATTGGAGCTGGCCCTTAATTAACGAACTTACAGCACAATCGTATGCCTGTCTACTCAGAAGTCAGCCCCATTGTGTTCAATGGGGCTTACTCCCAGGAAAGTGGGTATAAGGATTGCTATCCTGTACACACTTACCTGGGAGTAAGTCCCATTACACACAATGGGACTTCCTTTGGAATATCCTGCAAGTCTGAAGAACTGAGAATACAATAATTTAATATCTGAATTTTTAATGTTCTTGCTGAGCATGAGCTGAATCAGTGTGTGTTAGAGAGAAACTGCATTTGGAGTTCTGCAGGGTGTTCTTTTACCATGGACTGTGACTGCAAGATAGAAACAAAATAAATGAAGGCATCATGTTGATAAAGAAGAAAAGTGGCATTTATCCTCAGATTCATGATCTAGTGAGAAGTAATGATGTGAGACTATGCAATTATTTTCCATTAGAGTGTCCTACTTAGACTTTCATTTGTGGCAGTAAGCATAGTCTTTGAGAAAATATTTTTAAACAGGAAAAGCAAAAAAACTCTGACATTTCCTGGCTACTGAATTTTAGAGACAATGAAGGTATACTTGGGTTTTATTTATGCAACATGGTCATATGATTATTATTATTTTTTAAATTGTAGTTCACGCAAGGTTGAAGAGGATGACTTTGAAGATTCCACGGCAAACCAAAAATGGGTAATGTCTCCCAAAACCCACGACACTGATGTGACACTGTTGTTAAACAAGTTGCTGAGAGAATATGATAAAAAACTGCGGCCAGACATTGGAAGTGAGTTCTTTTCTCTTTGATTTTCTGTAATGGAGACAAAATTTGTTTGTATATCTTATTGCAGATGGTTATGCCGATGCTTCTTTTAATTAATGATCAATGTGCATGATATGACGTTTGCACCTAATTTTGGGTATAGGTTCAGGTTGACTATAATGTACACTATACTATAATTTCCACTACACCTGGTGTAGACAGTTACTATTACAAAAAATAAAACAGTAAGTATAATGTGACAGTGTTTGTGGTAGTGTTTTAAGCAGTGGACAGGGTGGTGGAGGTAAGCTTGTTCTGTGTTGCTACCAATTTGAGTGTGAAACATCAGACATTTTACATCTTTTATGCTTTAGTTTTTATTAGCTATTTATTGAACGACGGAATTCCAGGGAATTATGAATGTTTTTATTCTGTTAGTAAGTATAATAATTATCTCCAATTTATAGAATGATCCCATTTAGATAGCAGAGCACCTATGTCTGTTGGCATTTTGTTGGTGGTGATGTTGAAACATACCGCAATATCTCTTCACCTTTTATTTGCCAATGAAATATTATCAGGGAATATGAAAGAGAAGCTCTCAAAAGTTGTCCTTTATGCAGTTGTATCTTTATGCAGGATCAGGCTGTTAGTCACTTGTGACCTCTGGGAAGTTCTCTCTTGTCAGGAGCTTTTAGAAATGCACCGCTCTCTGTTGTGGGTACATTGGAGGGCACATTCTGATCTGCTGTGGGCACATTCTGATCTGGATGGAGCGTGTTGGTCAAGGTGGTGGTGGTGGTTTTTCACCACTTCAGAGAAACAAGTTTGGTTTTATTATTATTTTTATTAGGAATTTCTACCCTGATGAGAGTGAAAGAGGAGAGTGCAAAAGTTGGCTTGAAACTCAACATTAATAAAACTAAGATCATGGCACTGGTCCCATCAATTCCTGGCAAATAGAAGGGGCAGAAATGGAAGCAGTAACAGATTTTACTTTTTTTGGGTTCCAAGATCACTGCAGACAGAGACAGCAGCCATGAAATTAAAAGACGCTTACTCCTTGGAAGGAAAGCTATGGCAAACTTAAACAGCATAATAAAAAGCAGAGATATCACCATGCCAACAAAAGTTCGCATAGTCAGGGCGATGGTGTTCCCAGTAGCAATGTATGGTTGCGAGAGTTGGACCATAAGGAAGGCTGAGCGCCGAAGAATAGATGCTTTCGAACTGTGGTGCTGGAGAAGACTCCTGAGAGTCCCTTGGACTGCTAGGAGATCAAAGCATTGCTATAGCCGATGATCTGGAGACATAGATATGGAAAGATATGCATGCTCCCTCCCTCCACATGCATGTTTCCAGATCTTTGGTTATGATGCATTTCACTGTACAGACTGGCACTAGAAAAGAGAAGGGAACAGAGAAGGCTTTATGCTTGAAAAAGTTGGACATGATGGAATAGATTATTGAAAGGAATTAACAGGAAAGGCAAAGGTGAGGAGAATAACATCCACATCATGACATCATGAACAACTATACACAATTACACAGTTGGTGCCACCTATGGACAGTCTTGGCAGGGAACAAGTTAACCCAGCTCTTTCTAGCCCACTTATCCTCTTCAGGTCCTTGTGATTCCTCTGTGGCTCTCTAGTGATTCCTCTGGCAGACCACCTATCCTTTATATCCTCATGCCCCACAGCCAATCAGACAGAGGCGTCGCTCCGGTAGGGGCGGGGCCGTAAGTTTCGCTCGTCCTAGTCCCATTTACCGAGCGAGCAGGAGGCGGCCCCGCCCCCTCACTGTCGGAGCCATTCCTGTGCGGAGAAAGCAGCAGGCAAGAGTCCCTGCCGCCTCCTGCTCGCTCGGTAAACGGGACTAGGATGAGTGAAACTTACGGCCCCACCCCTACCGGAGCGACGCCTCTGTCTGCCAGAGGAATCACTAGAGAGCCACAGAGGAATCACAAGGACCTGAAGAGGATAAGTGGGCTAGAAAGAGCTGTTTCATGTGTGCAAAGCACATTTCCCTCCAGGAGGAAATTGGATTAATCAATAATAATAAACAGTATTTATATACCGCTTTTCAACAAAAAGTTCCCAAAGCGGTTTACAGACAAAATCAAATGATTAATTGGCTCCCTGTCCCCAAAGGGCTCACAACCTAAAAAAAGATGCAGAACACCACCAGCAAACAGCCACCAGAAAAGAACATAAGAACATAAGAAGAGCCCTGCTGGATCAGGCCAAAAGCCCATCTAGTCCAGCTTCCTGTATCACACAGTGGCCCCACCAGATGCCTCAGGGAGCACAAGACAACAAGATAACCTGTTTCCCGTTGTCACTCCCTTGCTCCTGGCACAGAGAAAACCCACTTCTAAAACCAGGAGGTTGCTTATGGCTTGTAACCTGTGATGGTCTTTTCCTCCATGAATCTGTCCAAACCCCTTCTAAAGGCATCTAGGCCAGGTGCCATCACCACATCCTGTGGCAAGGAGTTCCACAGATGAATTACACGCTGGGTAAAGAAATATTTTCTTTTGTCTGTTCTAACTCTCCCTCCACTCAATTTTAGTGCATGTCCCCTGGTTCTGGTGTTGTGCGAGAGGGAGAAGAAGTTCCCTCTATCCACTCTCTCCATCCCATGCATAATTTTATACGTGTCAATCATGTCCCCCCTCAGGTGCCTTTTTTCTAGACTGAAAAGCCCCAGACGCTGTAGCCTTTCCTCGTAAGGGAGGTGCTCCAGCCCACGAATCAATCTGGTCGCTCTTTTCTGCACCTTTTCCAATTCAACTATATCCTTTTTGAGGTGTGGTGACCAGAACTGGACACAATACTCCAGATGTGGCCTTACCATCCATTTGTACAAAGGCATAAATGATATTGGCCGTTTTATTCTCAATCCCTTTTTTAATGATCCCGAGCATGGAATTGGCCTTCTTCACAGCCGCCGCACACTGGGTCTACACTTTCATCGACCGGTCCACCAGCACTCCAAGATCTCTCTCTTGATCCGTTACAGACAACTCAGAACCCATTAGTGTATCTGTGAAATTTTGGTTTCTTGCCCCAATGTGCATCACTTTGCACTTACTTACATTGAAGCGCATCTGCCATTTTGCTGCCCATTCTCCCAGTTTGGAGAGATCCTTCTGGAGCTCGTCACAATCCCTGCTGGTCTTCACCACCCGGAAAAGTTTAGTGTCATCTGCAAACTTGGCCACCTCACTGCCTATCCCCGACTCCAGGTCATTTATGAATAAGTTGAAAAGCACCGGTCCCAAGACCGATCCTTGGGGCACACCGCTTTTCACCTCTCGCCATTGTGAAAATTGCCCATTGACTCCCACTCGCTGTTTCCTGGTCTTCAACCAGTTCCTAATCCACAAGAGGACCTGCCCTCTTATTCCCTGACTGTGGAGTTTTCTCAGGAGCCTTTCATGAGGGAACACAAGACACTGTGCTGGGGTGAAAGGGGGGCAGTTACTCTTCGCCTGCTAAATATAAGAGGAGCACCCATTGAAAAAGTGCCTCTTGCCCAGTTAGCAGGGATTACTGAGGGAGACTAGGCTTATAGCTCAAAGGCAGGGAGTATTCCTAATCCTGACATGGTGGAAATTGAGGGATGGTGCTTAGGGCTAGGCTGCTGTGGGTGAGGAGAGGAGGAGCGTAAGGGAAGAGAAGCTCCTTGAAGCAACCTGGTTTATGCTCATGCGTCTCCCAAGGTACTCTTCTCTTTGAGGGCATCGTCTTTCCAGGCGATATTGCAACCCTCCCATAAGTAATTGGCAGAGGGATTTTTACAGGACTTTGCACAACTACCTGGAATTGGACTGTGGGTACTACTTGGAGCTCTTTTGAGATGTGAGGAACTGGCTTAGCTGATTCTGCAGAGGAGAAAGAGAGGGAGAAGAGCATGCACAAGATGTCTGAGGCTGGCTTCGAAGCCTGCATTACACAAATTCAGAGGCAGAGCTTTCAAGTTCACGTTGCCAGTGGGCCACATGCAAGAAATGGAAGACAGGAATGGAGCAAAGTAAACCAGTCTGCTGAGTGGGGAATCTTGACCCTTGCTGACTCAAGTTCCCAGGGAAGGCTTAGAGACCAAGCTAGAGGACCCAGGAATGCTTAGACTCCTGTCTAAGCCAGCCTGCAGCAGAGAAGCTAAGTCTGCAGCACTCTCAACTTCAAAGGGATCCCACTTATGTGCTATGAAATATAGAGAATAAAAGGACTTCCTAGTCTAACAGCGCAATCCTCCATAGATTTCCGGCGGCGGATTGAGCGCTCCGCCGTTGGAAGCCATCACAAATGGCCAACAGCCCTTGCTCCATGGCCACTGCCAGATCTCCATGCAGCTGCTGGAGGAAGGTAAGGGATCCCCCGGCAGCTGAATGGGTGGTCCGAGCAGCAAGGGAGTGCGGCATTGGCTGTGCTCGCACGGGAGGGGGCAGGGATGGCATCTGCCATATCGCCGTCTCCCGCCAAGCCGGCTTGGATGTTACATGGCTTCCTCCGACTGATGACCACCAAATAGAGCGGCCCGGAATGGGGATAGGATCCGGCAGGCAGCCCTGGGCTGCCCTCCAGATAGTTAGGTAGGATTGCACTCTCAATGGCAGGCTGAAGTTCTAGGAAAACTCACAGGCTGCTTCGCAGGATGGAGACAAAACACATTCAAATTAGATGGGGGTGGGTATGGGGGCATAATAAGAGTGCTGCTTCTGAGTATCTCCCTAGGAATAGCTAAAACTGGTTTCCTGGGGATCCTAGGTATGGAACAAAAGAGTTTAAGATACTTCTCAGCTGCATGCTGTTGTTTGGTCAGTGATGTCCATATAACTGCTGGAGCAAGTAATTTAGGCTGCAATCCTATAATGCTTTCCTGGGAGTAAGCCCCATTGAACACAATGAGTCTTACTTCTGAGTAAACATGCATAGGCTTGCGCTGTGTAGTGGCATATTTAAGGTATGGCAACTGGGGACATCTGCCCTGGGTGCCACTTTAAGAGGGGGCACTGGCGACAGATGTCCCCAGTTGCCTCGCGGGGCACCTGCAGCATAGTTGCCCCATGATCCAAGGGAGAAGGGCAGCTGGATTGCCAGGTGCCTCCACCGCCCCCTGTGTTGGAGGCTGCCTTGCGGGGTGCCTCCAGCATGGGGACACTAGCAGTGGCCCTGCGATCCAGCTGACCATCTCCCTTGGAGCCCGGATCGCTGGGCGCCTCTACCGCTGCTAGTGAAAGCGCTGCTTTCACCGCCTTGAATGGTTCCGAAGGCGAGGGGGTGGGGCCTCTTCATGCTCCGGTGTAACGGAGGGTCGGAGCCTCAGTGGAACGTAGAGCTCCTCCCCCCCTGCAGCGACGCTAGTGGGTCCAGGAGTACCCTCAGACTTTTAGATAAGAAGTCACCTCTTTATAAGTTATTATAAGACGTTATATAGTACCATGAAAGAGACATGAAAGAGAAATGGAGAGTGACATAACCTGCCAGGAAATCATCTTTACAGAGGGATCCAGGTTCTATGTGCCAAGAAGAAAGAAACTTGACACAAGACAGTGAATTGAGAGCATAGTCAACTGGCTGTTACTACATCACCAGGTGCTCAGCCTATCCAGAGTCAATGCAACAGAGTTTTACCTTTTACCTGGCAGAGTTTTACCTTTTGGCCTGTCTGTCCTGATAGCTTGTGCTTGGCTTCATAGCAGGTATAAAATATAGACTACAAGCTGCTTCTATGTACTGTTCCTACTGGGTTGCGGCGCAATCTTGGCTAACTTTAGACCATCAGAGTGATAGATCCGCCGTTTTAGGGTGTTACAAATGTGCTGTAAAGAGGGATCCAGGTGAGTACTGTAGGTGGCACTGGCGGAGAGGCTTGTGCCAGCACCATGTACCAGGTGCCGCAAACATGCTTTATGGCACATTTGCGACGCCCTAGACTGGTGGATCTATCGCTCCACGGATCTTAAGTTAGACAGGATTGCGCCATTAGTCAGTATCTAAGATACTGGTGTCCAGTTTACGGAGAGGAAGACAAAGGCTAGAATTCCAGTTATAATGGCCCTCCTGTTGCAGTGTAACAAGTAGTTGCTCAATGTAGCAAAGTCCTTTTCAGATATCTGAACTACTAGAGGGCCCAACAGTAGTGGCTTGGGCAGTGGGGCTCAGAACCAGTTAGTAGACGCAGACAGCAGAACTGGAACAAATCAAAAGGAATGGGAAGAAGGACTAAAAGGCCATCAGTTTCGACTTCTTGGCAGCAGGGCAGGATCCACCCAAGCCTTAAAACAGGCGTAGGTCAGAAAAGTATTTGAATTAGCAGACTGTTTGCATCACTAGGTTCACGGTTGTCTGGTTCATATGATAGCTCTGGCATTCCGAAGGTCAATCATTTATGTCAGGCTTGTGAAAGGGGTTTTGATATCCTGTATTTCACTTTTCAGCTGTTATTTGAAATGCTTGAGTTGTTTGATAATGAAGTGCTATGCAAGTTGGATTAATTTGCATGAAGTCAGCTCATGCAAATATATTCAGATGAGGCTCAGGCAGTCATTTGCATGTGAGCATATGTGCTTAGGCACATATGCATTTCGACAGAGCATCTCTAGCTGCCAGGATGCTGGAACAACAATCACCTCCATGGAGAAGCACTGGAGTCTAAGGCGAATGACTGAATACCACTCTCCTGGGGGCTGTTTTTTTTTTTGTTACTGTCTGCATGTCTAGCGCTGTCACTAAAGAGTGTGTATATAATTATTAATTCAATCCATTTCAACCACGTCCAAAAATTACTTCATACCTGAGTTTGTGAAGCAAAACATCCGTTAATATTTCTGTCTTATTAACATGCCAATGACAGACTTAGAAGCTCTTTAACACCTGATGAAGCGATGCTCCTTCAGGTACTAACAATAACATGGTTCACAGCCAGTAGTAACATCTGCAACAAATTTTAGGAATGATATTTTATTTTATCCTGCTGTACACCCTGTCCTCAGATCACTAACTTTGGAAATAAATCATCTCTCCCACACAGACCCTGAATGAGGTGGTTAAATTATGTTACAATTCTACAGAGAAGAACCTAATCACAGAGTGAGTTTCCATAAGATTAGCTATGGTCACACATTTCCCCCCCACACTGAAAGACAATCCATTGGCAAAATAATTCCCATTATATCTCAGTATGTATTCATAAATCTTGGCTGAGATCAAGGAGTCAAATTATTGGACATCTCATATATTCCACCAGATAGGAAAAAAAGACCATATAATTCTGGACTGTATTGAGGTAACTCTAATAAACTGCAAACTCTAGCTGAGGGATAATCTTTTTATCATAGTAGCCTATTAGAATTCTATTTCCCCCTTCAAGTTTATCATTTGGCAGAGTCCTAATTTCAACTGTATCTACTATAAAAAGGTAAAGGTGACCCCTGACAATTAAGTCCAGTCGTGTCCGACTCTTGGGTGTGGTGTGTCAGATGCGCAGGACCAGGTGTGGACTATTGGTGTACTGCCTACCCCACTGCCTAATTAACTTCTTGCCTGAGCTGCAAAGATAGTCTCAGATCTGAGCTTGGGTACACCCAATGTTTTGGTACAGTGGCACTTCAGCCACACTGACACTTCCTTATCAGGAGCTTCTCAGACCTTCATGGCCACTATGACAGCCATGGAGGGGTCCCCATGTTTGGGACCCCTACTCATGCACATGATTTGAAGTTCTTGACTGAATGAGATGCCTGTGAACTGTGAGTGGGGGACTTGTTAACAACTCCCTTGTCACAAACAGGTAGCTACCTGGTAAGGTTCGGTCTTACAAGAGACTTCATACATCTGCAGGAGAATGAGGGGCCATTTAAATTGGTCTACTCCCAGAGACATGGATCCAGGTGGTTACCTGATATGTCTTGAGGAGTTTCCTCCTGATACAGGTGGCACTTCAGCTGAAGTTTTGGTTGTTTTGTCAGATAGGGAAAAAGGTCAGGTGATTTATATTATCACTCTTGAGCACCCTCTTTCATTGATTAGTGACTGTTCTGCTCCTTGGTACACTAGGGGGCTTAGGATGATAAAGTAGTAGGGATGATAGCTAGAACATAGCTGGCGCAAAACCCTGGAAGACTCTAAGCAGAAAAAGAACTAGGGCTCATTTTCAGGGCTCACTAATCTGGTCTCCATCATCCATGCTTTGGTAACTTCCAGGCTAGATTGTTGTAATGTATGCTACATAGATTGCTGTAATGTACGCTACTGTCTTTGAAAAATGTTCAAAGACAAACATTGGTTCAAGAATGCAGTGGCGAGATTATAAACTGGGTCTCACCAATCTGAGCACAATTGTCCGGTTCTTAAATATCTGTACAGCTTTCCGGTCTGTTCAGAGTGTGGGTGTTGACTTATAAAGCCCTATAACATGAAGTCGGGTATCTGAAGGACAGCCTCTTCTTCCATATCAACCTACCCAGATGCAGTGATGGTCAAGGGAGACCTTGTTCCAGATGATTGTGTCATCAGAAGAAGCTAGGCAGGCGGTGACTAGAGATTGGGTTTTCTTAGTAGTGAAACTCAGCATTTGAAACACACATGGCAGAAAGGTTTGTATGACATCTTCTTGTTTTCATCTTTCTAATGCCAAGTAAAAATTATTCAGGCAACCATTTGGCGAGGGAAGAGATTTTGTTTTCGTTTAATTTATTTTATGCTGTTGTTTAACTGCACTTTATTTTTGATATTTTAGTTTGCTATATCACATCTTTTAGGCCCAATCCTATCCCCCGCCAGCCCATAGTATGCAGTGCTGCTGACAGAGCACATGGTGCATGCTATTGGGGGGGGGGGCGCAACCAGATGGGTCAAGAGAGGTAAACCTGGCCTCCAGTGGGTCTTCTCGGACCTACACCAGCTATTTTACTGACATAAGTAGGAGGAGACTCAGGGGGTGGTTTGTGGTGGGGAAAGGGGGATATGATCTCAGCATGCATCATTGCCACTGAAATTCTCTCCCTTCTGCCCCCAAACCACCCCCTGCGCAGTCTGGTTCCCAATCCCAGGCACAAGCAAAGCAAGTAACTTTGTGAGGCAGACAGACCAACTCTTCTTTTAACTGAGAAAGGAATACTCCCAAGTGCAGTGGGAGTAATTTTCAATCAACTGGGCTGTGGGAGTTTAGTACAAAATATACCACAGGTGAGATAAATTTTCAGTAGCTAGTGAGAAGATGAATAAATAGAAGGAAGAAGATTAAAATCTACAGATGGAAATAACCACTCCCTATGGGCTTATGATTAGTTCAACATTTTAAAAGTAAGTCAGTCACTTTATAAAGCAGTGGCAAGTCATGCATTTCAAATAGGCTTTCAGATTCTCAGACTTGAGTGCAAAAGAGATGTGTTATTAGTCTCACTTTTTAACATCCCTTGTACGATATAGCTCATCTGAACATCTAGTCACATCCTTTTCTTTACCTATTTATATTCCACTTTTATGCCCAATAGGGACCTCAATGCAGCTTACAGCAGCTTTCAGAAACAGTTCAGAACAATTCAAAGGAACATTGAGGAAAAAAACCACATTTTAATCCCAGCCAGTCTACAGGGCCCCCAACTATGGATTATTTTGATGAGGGGTCCAGGCGTTTGCAATTTAAAGGGGGATTTAAAAAGCCTTTGTATGCAAGCAGAACACATCCTGTAGCTCTTTAGATCTCAGCCTATGACCATAATGTACCAGGCTATTAAATCATGATAGTAAAAGGGATGTGCGTTCAAAGACTAACAGCACAATCTTATTCATGTCTACTCAGAAGTAAGTTTCATTGAGTTCAATGCGATTGATTTACTCACAGGTAAATGAGTACTGTATAAGGTTGCTGCCTTAAATTATCAGGAAATACTTGAGTCTCCAATCAGGATGCTAGGTCACACACCTGAGTGATATAGCAGCTAAAGGACCCCATGTTGTGTATTTTTTTGCTTTTGGCAGTAGCGTAGCTGTCATAGGGCAGAGGGGGGCACCACCCTTTGCAGCACGCATTGTCTCCTAGTGAGTAGTGACCGGGGTGGCATCTCCTGACGTGAGCCAGGCCTTCTCATCTGCCCTTGCTTCTGTTAGGCTCCAAATGGAGCCTTTCCAGAAACGAGGGGGGGGGGCCGCCACATGGTATGATGCCACCCAGCCCCGGGTGACAGGGGGGCTAGCAACGCCACTGGCTTTTGGTCACCCTTCGGCTGTGCCCAACTTCCTGAAGGAATTGTCAGAAACACACAACAGCCTGCTGGTATTGCTCCCTTGTTCAGGGCTGCTGCTGCTGCTTCCTTACAGTAGTCTCTTCCTCTTCCTGTTTCCAACTGGAGAAAATTAGTTACCTGACTGTGGGGTGCTTTGTCCACTTGTCCCAGCTGTTGGCAGTGGTAGAGGATGAGGAAACAGTGTACTCTACAAACACGGACCAGTTCTCTATATGTTATTTGCCAAATTAGTTTCCTACAGGTGCTCTTGCCAACCCATCATTTTATTTATTTATTTATTTATTTATTTATTACAGTATTTATATATTGCCTTTCTCATAGACTCAAGGCAGTTTACATAGGCAGGCCAACCAGATACCTCTATTTTTTTTTCTAATTGGGGTTTTTACCATATTATTCTGTGAGAGAAACTCATAGAACCCTCCATTTCTCAAGATGTTTCCCTTCATAGTGCAGTTGTCGTTCAGTTGTCGTTCTGACCACACAGCTCTTGCCTTCCAAGCTTCCACAGGCAACTGCATATCAAGCCTCAGATGAGTTCACAAGCTGTTATCAAGTCAAGTCAAGTAAGCCTTTATTGGCATCAACAAAATAAACATATAACATAAAAAACAATCTCAAATATTCAACATTTAAAATTTGTGTCTCAGCAATAAAACAACTAAATAACTACTCTGTGAGTTGATTTTTTGTTCTCTAAACCTTGAATTTCTCTCCACCTATTAAAAACTGAATGCAAATACTTTGCAACTGTGCATGTTTGTTCTTGGTCTCACCTGGTCAAAAAAAATCTTAGCGAGTCTACGTTTGACCTTAGCTTGGTTACAGGGATCGTGGGGAGAAGTTGATGGCGTAAATCGTTATATAATCTGCAATCAAAGAACATATGCACCAGGGTCTCAACAGAGTTGCCACCACATGGACACGCTCTTTCTCCCTCAACCTTGCCCAAATACCTACCCCATAGTAAATTACAGGGGAAAGAGTTAAACCTGGAGAATGAGAAAGCTCTTTGTTCCTGCGGGTTTGTTAGATGTTGTAAATAGTTATTCTTTTGTGCTTGCGCCCAGGATAATTGAAAGTATAGGGGAGAGCATGTTTTTGAGGCAGCTGTATTTAACTCTTGCTTTTCTATGTCCCAGAGTCTTGTTCTAATTTGCCTGTATACGGATGCTATGGGGAGTAGTACACCCAACAGATCGCTTGACAGTCCCATTTGCTGTAACTTTTGATGGAACAATGTTAGGCTTGGGGAGGAGTAGGGATCCTTCAGTATCTCTTCCAAAAAAGGGACCTGCTCAGCCATACAGCAAACTCTTGTCCAATATTTTAAGAATCTTTCCCAGGCCACTGTCTCTAACTTGTGCTGTCCCGCCTCAAGGCAAAGAGCTGCATATGATGCACAGCTGGGGATTGCAAAAATTTTAAGCAGGAAGGAGGACTGTATTTATTCTACTGCCTGATTAAAGACTGTCATCCAAATTGGTGCCCCATAGAGCAACTGGGCCTTAATGTCGAAAATTTTGAGAGCAGAGAGTATATGGAAATTACCTTGTGTTGCAAAAAAAACGCACTATAGCCTGTGTGGAAAGTTTGCTGGTCTGGATTGCAACTCTTCGGTGGGTTGTCCATTGGTTTTTATAGTGATAATGGACACCCAGATATTTAAATTCATAAAGCTGCTGTATTGGATTCCCCTTGAACACCCAATTAAAGGTCTTATGGGATCTTCCAAAAACCACTATTTTTCATTTTTCATAGTTTAGAGACAGCTTATTTTGGGTAAGATAATCTCTACAGGCATTTACCAGGCGCGTCAGACCGATTTTCGTATCAGATAGTAAAACCATATCATCCGCGTACTGCAAAATGGGAATTTCAGAATTCCCTAATTTGGGACTGTGTGCATCAATTGATTTTAGGTGAGGAGCTAGATCGTTCAAGAATATATTGAAAAGATGCGGAGCAAGAACACACCCTTGCTTTACCCCTTTATTAACCATCACTGGTTCTGTTTCCTCACCACTGGGGCTAGTCCTCACCCGGCAAGAGTTGCCTGTGTAAAGATTTTTAATCAAGAGCAAGAGCCTGTGATCAAGTCCCATATTAGCCAACTTACACCATAAGACCTCCCTGTTTACAGATTTGAATGCAGCCTTTAGGTCTAAAAAGGCAACAAACCAGTGGGCTTTATATTGTGTTGTATATTTGGCAATTAGATGAGATAGCACCAGGCAATTATCTATAGTAGATTTGCCTGGTCTGAATCCTGCCTGTTCTGGTCCCAAGAAGACACTTCTCTTATTCATCCAGTCTGTTAGCTTATCCTGAAGGTGTTTGGCATATAACTTCCCAGTGATTGACAATAAGCTAATTGGGCGGTAGTTTCCTGGTTTGCTTTTATCCCCCTTTTTTTGAAAATCGGCACCACTATAGATTGCCACCAAGCCTGTGGCATTCTGCCAGAGTTGTTAACAGCAGTGAACATTTTGGCTAGTAAAGGGGCCCACCAATCAGGATCTGCCTTAATTAGTTTGGGAGGGAGAGCATCCAGCCCTGCAGCTTTCCCTGCTTTTAACTGGGCTATGAGGGTTTTAACTTCATCTACTGTGATTGCGGCCCAAGGCTCTAAGTTATCTAATACATCAAGATCCGAGGTATCTTCTATCTGGTGATCATCATAGAAAATTGCCTTGAAGAGGAGGACATGGCTGGCTGACAACACCGCCGATCGCTCTGTATTGACGGAGTACATCTGATGGACTTAATTACTCTACCCCTGGATTAAAAGGGAGTACGAAGAGATAAACCACATTGCTTTCAATCGCCCCCTTTCTGACACTTCAAGGCAAAGGCTTTGAAGTTTTGGATTCTCGGTGAGAAGGCTGGATTACCATCGAGCTCGACCCGCAGATGAAAACCAAGTCAAGCCACCTCCGACATGCTTTGCTTTACTTAAGCAAGAGGCGTAGAAATGATTTATGAGTTGAAGAAATTAGCCGAAATAAGAGTTAACGTTAAAAATAATACATTGCGATAAGGCGAACTGAACTGAACATTCGAAAGTGAAAGTTGGAAAGACGAAGTTAAAGTTTTAATAGTGGTGAGTTTTATTGATTCTTTTCTGTACTTATGGAAGATTAAAACAGTAAGAAGTTTTTTTTTTAAATAGACTATTCTGGCAAGAGAAAATGGTTTGGGATTTTTGTTGTTGACATTCCTGACATTTTTGCTAAAAGAATATGAGCCCTTCCGTGTTAGAGTTCATGGATCTTGGCAATTAATCTTTCTGTTTCACGTTGTCGACCGCAGAAGTTTTTTTTATATTACCTCTTTTTTTTTTAAGAGAAGAGAGATTGGCACCTGGTGAAAAATTTGCAACATGAATACACTATTGTATTGTTTTAAAAAATGGAAACAAAGATTCGATGCAAAAATGACAATTTTGCAGGGAAATCTTGAGAATATGAACGCAGAACTGAAACAAGCAGTGAAGGAAAAGGATGAAAAGGATGAATTACAAGGAATAAAGGTTACGATGGAAGTACACGAAGATAAAGGAAAAGTCAACGATAAAGAGAAAGATTTAGTGGAAGAGACTGTAGTAGAGGACGTACCAAGAGTTAAACCAAGACTTGAGATAGAGAAGCAGAGTACTTTACTAAAAAAAGGTGCTGAAGATTGTCTTTCGGGAGAGGAATATAGAAGACGTGAATGATTCTGTGGAAAAAATTGTAAAGTGGATACAATTCAAAAAACAAGGGACTTTTGGGAAAGATTTAAAGAAGAAGAAGAGGAAGAAGAAGAAGAGGAGGAAGAAGAAGAAGAGGAAGGAGGAAGGGGAGGGATGGAAGGGGTAATGGCAAACTGTCAAAAGTAAAAAAAGGATTATAATTTTTTATTTTTTTGTGGGGAATACTATTGGAGTTAATGTTATATAAAAAGAAAATGTTTTATTATTAAAAAACAAATAAGATATGACTTGCTTTTAAGAAACTTATATTAAGAGTGATGGAAAAATTTTGGTGATGAATTAACAAATTTGAAGACAAAAAATGGGGTGACAATAAATTTAAAATATTTGAAGTGGAAGTTAAGACTTTTAGATGATAAAGGAAAAGTTAGTTAACCCTTTTGTGAATAAAAGAAAAATAATGTTTTATTATTTGAAAAGACTTAAGTAAGATGTGATTTGTTTTTAAGAATTTTATATAAAAAGGGGATATAGATTTTTTTTAAAGAAACATTTGGAAGGTTTTTATTTTAATACATTTGGAGAAAAATGGGGTGGCTTTATATATTAAAGTATTTGAAGTGGGAATTGAGATTTTTAGATGATAAAGGAAAAGTTAGTTAAACTTTTTATGAATATTGGGATACCACTTACAGATTCTTTAAGAGAGAGAGAGAGAGAGAGAGAGAGAAGGAGTGATGAAGTGTGAATTTAATGAATAGTATATTAGAGATATAGGCTTAGTTAGATATTATAAGTAGAAAATATATAATAGTATACAAGTAGGATTTACTGCTTTGCGCTTGCTGTAATCTTTCGTAGTGTGTTGTATTGTTTTGTTTTATTGTTTTGTTTTGTAGTTTATTAATAAAAATTAAATATATCATAAAAAAAAGAAAATTGCCTTGAAATGCATTTCCCAGGTTGTTGGAGGGATCGAGGAGATGGAAACAACAGGTGTTTGCTGGGAGCCTGCAACCACATTCCAGAATAATCTCGAATCTTTGGTTACTACGGCCAGGGCCTCTGAGAGGGGGGGTTAAGAGGGTAATTTGTACCTGGGCCCAAGGTGAAAAATGGGTCGAAAAGGGGGCCCTGGAGCAAAAAAGGGGGCCCAGGAGCCAAATTCATATGTAGGAAAGGGGCCCAAAAGAAACTTTGTACCCTCTGATAAAATTCCTCTGAATGGCCCTGACTACGGCCTTGAACAACAAGTTCCAGCAAGAAGTAAAATATTGTTGCCGGCTCAAGTTGGTCTCCTCCTTAAGTTGTTTACATAAGGCAAGATAATAGTCAGGCAGTAATGTACTCCCTGCCTGACATTTTAAATTCTCTATAGGATCTTCTTATCTTTGCTTTAATCTCTTCTGTGTCCCTATTTATCCACTCTTGGATCCCTACCTGATGTTTCTTTTTCTGGAGAGAACCGGACTGGCCCAACAGCTCTTGTAGGGTGTCTACAAGATATCCATCAAGGACTACAGGACTCATAAGAACATAAGAACATCCATGTTTCTTGGAGACAAATTACATCATAGGATTTCAACAATTCAATGACATCAGAGACACATCGCTTGGAAGCCCAGCCAGCTATATTCCAAGACAACATTTTTAAGGAGCAAGATAAGTTCATGGTTTCACTTAAGGCCATATGTCAATCTGGCAACTCAGATAGGCTTTACTCACTGCTTGTGTCCTGAGGGTGAACCTGAATAGCTTCTTGCTCTTGCATACTTGACACAGTCTTTGTATTAAGGGGCCCCAGGATAGGCGCAAGTGGTGTACAAGGCTCCACAACAAGAGGGTCCAAAGTGCCATTTCTCCCTTTTGATGAAGTTTCCAGCTGGAATGTTATGCTCTTGAGTCCAGTTTGTCAGTGTTCTCCAGGAGTTGAGAGAATTGAGATCTAACGTTTTCAAATCTGGCAACAATTTCCTGCTGTTCTAACCATGGCAGGAACGTTATCCATTCTTGCCATCTGATAACACCACAGCTCACACTCCTCTGCATTCCATTCCGAAGCTGTGTCGGCTCCGGCACTCCATCAGCAGCATTCCGTCCCTCTTCCAATGTGAGACCAGGGCTGTCTCTGCTTAGCGTCTTCAGGCAAGGTGGCAGCTCAACCTCGAGACCATGCCTCCCTCCCCAGACTACACCTCCTGCCTACTATATCTCTTATTTATTTATTTATTTATTTATTTATTTATTTAAATACTGGAGGGGGGTCCATTTTTTGTTCATGTACAGGCTAAACTGAATTTAGCTGCTGCTAATAAACTGAGCTGTCGATCGAAAGGTCGGCAGTTCGAATCCGTGCGACGGCTCCTGCCAACCTAGCAGTTCGAAAGCAAGAAATTGCAAGTAGATTAATAGGTACCGCGTCAGCAGGACGGTAACAGCATTCCATGCGCCTTGGTGTTGAGTCATGCCGGCCACATGACCATGGAAACGTCTTCGGACAGCGCTGGCTCTTCGGCTTTGAAACGGAGATGAGCACCGCTCCCTAGAGTCGGACACGACTGGACTTAATTGTCAAGGGATACCTTACCTAATAAACTCACAGGAGGGACCATAGCTCAGTAGTAGAGTGCATACTTTGCATGTAAGAAGGTCCAAGGTTCAAACCGAGGTGTCTCCAGTTACAAAGAGATTAAACAGCAACAACAGGTTGCGCGAAATATCCCTGCCGGAGCCCCTAATGAGCCACTGCCAGTCGGAGTGGATGCTACTGGGCAAGATAGACCAATGGGCTACTTGGCACAAGCAGCTGTAGATGTTCATGCTTAATTCTGAAGGAAGAACGTTTCATGTTTTCCAAACTGGTCCAGGGCCAGTACAGTGATTTGTCAAGCTGCGTTGCAAGATCCGCCATTGTATCCCACAGACAGGCCATAAATGAAGTATAATCAAAGAAATAGGGCATATGGGTTCTAAAGCCATGTCAAAAACAAAAACTAAACCCGTGGACACAGTTTTTAGTTTTTGTTTTTGACATGACTAGGGTATATGGGTATATAGAACCCATATACCCTATTTCTTTGAAAATTGTACCAAGACATGAGAGCATCCATTTTACATTGAAATATAATCAGTTTTAAAATAGAAATAAGTCGCCGGAGAAGAAAACACTCCAATGAAGAAATTTAAAGTTGATATTTTGTTGTGTCATGAAGAGCTACTGTAACACAGTCTGATTGTGACCACTCTGGCTTCTGTCCTAGTCACCAGCCTTTGCTGTAAGATGCACAGCTGGAATAGAAGCCCCATGCACTGGTCACAGCTCCATGGCTGCAGAGCTCAGCAACAGGGCCGGCCTTACCAGATGCGGGGCTCGATTGGACGCAACTGGAAGTGTTTGGCAGTGATGTGATGACGTCGTAACCTGACTGCAACCTGCCAATTGCTTCCAGATTTCCCCGATTTCTGACCAATTGGAAACGAGGGAGGGCCCTTCCTGTGCTGGCAGAGCGAAGCATGCCTGCTGGGAACTTCGTGATCCGCCGAGCGCAGGCTCCCCAGCCCTGCAGGGCCCAGTTGGACCAAATCGGTCCAATCGCCCCAAAGCAGGCCCTGCTTAGTGATGTTGATGACATAATCGCCAAGTGCTTCAGATGCCGACAGCCACCACTGGGCTCTGCACAACTGAGAGAAGAAATAGGGGGACCATTGCTAGTTACCCCCTTTTATTTGCCTGTGGCCTCCCAGAAGTAAACACCCCTTCTGCCTCTGCTGGTCACTGATTAGTGATGGCTTTTGAACTCCCACCCCCTTCCAAACAGCCCAGCAGATCATATTATTGAATGTGGGGTGTGATGAGAAGAGAGGAACCTCTCCAGGCCAGGGCACTCTGCATTATTAACAGGGTTTAAGTCCATTGTTTTACATGGTCTGAGGATCATAAATATGTTCACTATCTTGTTGCGGTTTTAAATGAAATCCCTGATTCAAAACAAAAAATAAACTCATCGGGCCTCTTTCCGACATCCCTGTGGGTTTTCCATTAAACAGAACAGATATATCAAAGTCCTAGTCATCCTTATGTAATCTATTAAATGCTGTATAAAAAAATTAAATTGGAAAGTGTAATACGGTCGAATCCTGGGAGGCTGCTGCAAATTTGTACTGGCTCCATAAATGAAGGCAGAATTTATCCCCATGATTTACTGCCATAAGATTTGCACTTGAGGGAAACTGTTCGATGTATTTTGCCAGCTTTCCAAATAAGGAGGCTAACCTTCATTCATGTTTCCTTTAGTTTCCTCAATGGCCATTGTAATAAACACCAGGATGTTTAGGTATTGCAACGTTTGTGACAAACAACTAGATAGTTCTAAATGTTTGTCATGTGGTGCTACCAGATGTCACCCTGGCAGTGTTGAAATTTGGCACATTTGCTTCTTTTTCTTTCATGGAAAATACCCACCCTGAGTTAAGAATGTTTTCAAAGAAGTTGATTTGAGAAGGTTGATATATCTGTTGACAACCTTTAATCATTCTTCTACCTATGATATACATATAATTCTATGGTTGCTGACAGCACTTTCAAACTATTTTTGTCGGATCCTTCCGACAAAGCAGCAATGACAAGCTTGGGGAGCCATTTGCAATCTGACTTTCAGACTTGAGCGAGCTACTCGGAACATTTTCTTTCTTGCTCAGGCTCCTCTGCAACCATAAGGGATGACCTTTGCTTTGTGTCAGAAGGACTCCATCAACAGCTGAGCAGCTCCAGAAAAGTCTAAGTAAACTCATAAATAAATAAATAAATAAATAAATAAATTTTGGAACTCTTGCTTGTGCTGGCCAACTGGAACACACTGGTTGCAATAATTGCCCATTTATCCGTTTTCTTCTTTCTACTTTGATTTTCAGGATTAGTGTAAGGGGAGTTTTTAGGCTTACTGTGTGTGGAAGTCATTATGAAGCCAACCTGCCATCCTTTTACAGTCTAGTCTGTCTTCAGTACAGGTGAGACAGTAAACATATTAGATCCTGTCATTATAAATGGTAGCCAGGAATCCACATGACTGACCCCCCTCCCTCCCTCCAGCTCTAAAACTTAGCAGGAACTTTTACATGCAAACAGCCAGTTCTACAATGACATAATTTAGGTTAATTTTAAACAGGCCATAGGAAGGCCATGCTAGAGCTGCAAGTGAGGGGGGAGGATCTGCCCTGCCTACCTGGCTGCATTGTCAAGTAGCCAGGCATCCAAGGCATGTGAGGTGTTTTTTTTTTTTTTAACTTCCTCCCTTCTTCCTCCAGTAGTGCTGGAAGAAAAAGGAAGCTGCTGGTGGCCCTGATCCTCTTGTTGTGTGTGAGAGGAAATAGGATCAGAGAGCTGACTGAAGTGGCTGATGAGCAGTGAACTGGAGGGTGGTGGTGGGCATATGCAGGGTGCTGTCGTCCCCCCCCCCACTCGATGCAAGTGTTTCAGCTGGCTTCATTGATGGACTGCCCTGGTATCTGTCATTATGCAGCCCCCCTCTCTTCCCCCCACTTTATACATCATGGTAGGAGAGAATAGGGGGCTCATGAGCAACAGGGGGATTCTCCCCTACCACTGGAGTCCAAGGAGTCAGAGAAGGAGGATTCTGCAGACCCTGAACCATGGTGGCCAGAGAGGACTCCCCTCCCGCCCCTGCAGATTCCCACCCTGAGGCCAGCAGCGGTAAGAAACTAGTTGGGTGGGGAGAAGGAATCCGTATCTGCTCACAAAGTGACAAGAAGTGTAATCAAGTCAAAGATTTTATTGAACAGTATCAAAGATGGAGCAGCATCTGAAAGACAAATAGCCTGTCCCTGCCACTGGGGCTCCAGGGAGGCCGTACCACATGGCAGTCACCACTCACCTTTTCTGGCAGTGGCTCTGTTACACACTATGTATAGACCATAGTGTTTTGCAGTACCATAAGTTGATGATAGGACTGGGCTTTTAAACTATTTACATTGCTCAAGGACTCCCCAGTCACTGCACTTGTGAGTGAGCAAGTGGGTACTCTTCTCTGAGCTCCCAATAAATGGGTCACTCAGGTGACGGACAGAGAACAGCACAACACTTCCTGTGGGCTGGGAAATACCGTATTGTCCCGAGTATAGGCCACACTCCCCCCCCTAATTTAAGTTTTTTTTAATTAGGTGTGCAGCCTACAATCAGGCTGTTGAAAAAAAACCAATAAAAATACGGGAAAAGTGCTTGACTTTTGAGCAAGTCTTCTCCGCTTTTAATTCAAATTGGCAGCTGATTCCTAGGGCAGATAATGGCTTTTCTTTGTTGCTAACGGGGTGTTAGCTTACAGAAGCGTCCTGGCCGCAGCAGACTCTTGACTCTGATTGGAGAAAAGCCAGGCAGTTTCGCTTTTGCTGTAACCGAAGCTCCAGAGCCCCCTCTGCTGGTCATTGAGCACCTTTGTTGTTGTTGTTGTTGTTGTTGTTTAAATTAAAGTCAAAGTGTTGGACAGGAAGGACAAATCAGCCTCTGAAATGTCAGCGTCTGAAATGTTAGGGTACTTTTGGCCCTGAACAGTCCTACCACCTGCTGCAACCAGCCACAGCAACTCCACCCACAGACTCAGGACTGTTTTTAAAATGCTTTAAAAAAAATAGCACCAAACTTTAAGGGTGCGGCTTATAATCAGGAGTGGCCTATACATGGAACAATACAGTATATAACTTTGCTTTGGTGATGTCATCAAGTTACCTGATTGGAGTAGTGGAGCCCCCGGTCACTTGTCCTAGATGGAGAGGTTTGGCTCACAGATGGACAGGTTAGTGCCCACGCACTAAGCGCATGCCAATCTCAGTACTCCAAACACAGAGGAATTTCCCAAATCTGCAAACGCACTTGCAGCTGGATTATGAAGTTTCAAACAAAGGACAAAGGCTGCTTGCAAACTATGCCTCAGCAGCTTTTTTGTCTGCTGAACTTGCACAGGCGATTCTGTGGAGTTAAAAGTGTCCAAAGCCACAGGAAAATGGGGAAAAAATAAGGGGGAAACAGAGGCATTAATGGGTTTTTTGATTCCTATGCCAGCTCTGACAATGATGTAGCATTGTGCCAATGTTTGGGACATATCTGTCATCAGGAGGGGGCTTATGATATGGCATATGTTGGCTCCTCCCTTCTCACCCACTCCTCCACCCAGTTTTGGCATTTACGCCCGTTTTAGCTGCACTGACATTGGAGGTAGGTCAGCATAGGATTGTGCTGTTGTCCATGATGCATCTTCCGGCAAAACTGGGGCTACAACAGCAGGGGCTTTGACCACATCAGTGCAGCTGCCTGCAGTTGTGCAAGCATCCAGGGATGGACACCATATCCTATACTGCTCAGAATTGCGTTTCTAAGATAGATGATTGCACTGCCCATTGAATTAGTTTGCTTGCAATGTGGGTGCACTCATACCGTAGTTTCAGTGGTGTCAGCTCAGTGCTTCTGTTCTGAATGGAAAGTTTAGAAAGCAAAGAAACTGGGGCCCTTCCTAAAGCAGGTCCTTTTTTTGCTTACCATATCATAGGACAGGCACCCACCGTGCAATCATTAGTGCCTGCAGTATGACTTGTAATGACACTTGGAGACACCAATATGAGATTAATTTAAAGTCATGGGTGCATATTGGCTGTGGAGGTGGATATGGCCTAGATTCACAACATGCCTCCAACCTGAGGCTGCTACATTGTTGTGGTCTAAGTTCAGTTTTGCACAGATTATTAAGTTAAACCTTGCTTCTCTTTCTATTGTGAATTCTGCAAGACAGCTGAATTCTTGCCAAGAGGTGATGTGTGCAAAAGGTCACGTTGTCCTTGCACCAACGTGAACTTATGTGGGATTGCTCATAGCATTGTGCTGATAAAATTGCTTTTTGTGCTGCCCAGAGCTTTTTTTGTCTATGTAAGTAATATTTCTAAAAATTACACCCATAATAACTGATTTCTAGAGTTCCTTCAATTATTTCATTTTGAAACTTCTCTTCTTAAGAGGAGCAGAGGCACGATTGCCATTCTATGTTCAGAGGAATACAATCAGGGTTACATTAATCAGCTGTATTTGTTCATTTGACCAGATTCTTTTTGATTGCTGAAGCCAAGACTTCAATTCATTCATGTCTATTATTTAGGTTCTATTTGAATTTCTGATTGTAATTAATTCTCAAACTCTCACAGAGCAACTCTTCTTTAATACTATAGAGGCATGTCCTAAATGAGAATGAAATTCTGAAAACTGGTTTTTGTTTTCACCGTCCATTAGTTTGACACGTTATTTTGTACAACTTGCCAGAAACATCAAGTTTTAAAAATGCAAGGACTGAAATTTGTCCAAGTCCACTCTTTGATGTCTAGATTGAATTTGAATATCTGACCTCGGTTGGCCAAAATGATCATATAGCAAAAATTAATTGTATAGAACCACTGTAAATGAAAGAGTATGACATTCTGAGTATATTAGATTCTTAACTTTTTTTTCCACTTGTCATTTTTGAACTGATCAGAGCAATATCAAGTTTTAGAAATACATGCCAATTGGAGCTGCATAAGGCTAAGGAAGAAACTTCATGTACTGTTAGCAGGGAATACACAAATCTACATTTGTGCTCCATTTACATGCACCGTTCCTCCTATGGGCTCAATATGACATATAGAGGGTAGGGTTATTCCATTTTTCCTCCCAACAACCTTGTGGGGCAGGTTAAGCTGAGGGATACCAACCTGACCAAGGTCACCTGTTGACCTTCATGAGTGAGCATGGATTTGTACATAGTCCTTCCCAGCAAAAGTCCAAGACTCTGTCCACTGCACTACATTTGAGACCCTCTGTACCCTAACCACGGTCCCAATGAAATAATTCAATATGCTACTGAAATCCACGGGATCACGATATTTCATGGCACTCTCAACAGCAACAGTGGACTGAAGGCCTATATTTGGCAACATTCATAAATTTTATCTATTTAACACCACATATGCTAATTTTAACCCCTTTGTCCGGTCCCGGACTTACCCAGTGCCCCGTCGGGCATCCACCCGGGGCAGGAGGAAGGAGGTGGTGGTGCTGGCAGGCCGTTCCCAAGCCCAGGCATGGCAGCCACCGCTGCAGTCACCCTCTGCAGCATCCATGGGGCCCAGAAGGACCCGGACATAGCCGTGTGTGTAGTGTTGCACCTGAAATTTGTATTTCCTGGCTCTGGAATTTGGGATGTTTGCAGTGCTTGCCTCTAATATGAGGCTAACATTATGGGTCCAAACGTTATTCTCTGGCTTGAATGCAAGCTGCAGAATGCCTTAAGTCTCCCTCTCACCTTCTCCCTTCCAACTCTTCACTTATTTATTGTTTTTGTTGCTCCAGAGGAAAGCCTGGGGAAATTCCCCATGCTCTAGGCAGATTGTCACTCTAACAAGCCATACACAGGAAGCAGGGAGAAAATCCTTTCCTTCCAGCCTGCTTCTGATGCCAAAGGCAAGTGAGGAGAGAGGAGTGAAGTTGGAAGCTTAAAAGGGTGCCATTAAGGAAGGGATTGGACCCTGTTGTATTCCGAATGGCATCAGGTGCAGGACAGGTTCCAAATTGAACTTGGACTTGGGCTCAGAATAAGCTGAACTATTGTCTGGGTTTGGGGAAAGGATCTGGATTGTTTTCTAAGCCTGACTGTAGGAGTTTTCCCCATCAGCATTTGTATGCCATGTACAATGAAGTTCTTTTAGAGCATGTTTGAAAATGGCTTCTCCTCTTCTATGTGTTGTTGCTGCCAGGCATTGTCTGCATCTTGGGCAGACAGCAATGATAAAAGATTTATCAAGGCTTGGTGGGAATTACATGGCCGAAGGATCATGTTTGGCTGGGTGATGCCCAAGTTGTGCATGAACGTAGTAGACCGAATATTATTCATATGGTTGGCCAACTGTGGTTTACTGAGTCAATTTTAATGCAAGTCCTCCATGCTCAACCAAATTCAAGGACAAGAAGAAATACAGACATGAGACAGTGTATTCATGGCAAAAACAAACCCCGAAGCTGCTGCTTCAATAGAATGAGAGTGCTTAAGGGTTCTGGGGGTAGGGGGTGGGGATATGATTTACGCTGCAATGTTTTTACAGAGACTTAAGACTGGAATGATGCTATAATTACAGAAATGTTTAACATAATGCCCTGTGTTGTCTCTAGGGCAATATTAAATACTGCCTCTTGTTTTGTTTTTTTTCTTTCACAGTGAAACCAACTGTCATTGATGTTGACATTTATGTTAATAGCATTGGCCCCGTGTCATCAATAAATATGGTAAGTGTCTTACAGTCTATGATTTTATTGGCACTGCTGCTCTTAGCATCAATAGCTGATCTCATAAACATGAGATGAGCTGAAGTGTTATGGTTGCTGATGCCATTCCATTTTCCGATATCGTTTTGCTTCCCTGACAATTCTTTGCTCCTTTGCTCGGGAAAAAAACAAAAATGATGCTCAGCAGTATCGTGCTGTGACCTGTCTGTCATAAAACTCTTTGCAAAAAAAAGAAAAGAAAAGAATATTCAGTTTCTGTTTGGAAGTACAGAGCTGAATAACGCTGTGGTCAGGAAATTTCTGCTCACCATTATGTTGCCAGCAGTGCTGAAACAATGCCAACTGCAAGACAATATGGTGAAAGGCTAACTAACAGTACAATTCCATCCCCACCACCACCAGTACATAGCATGTAGCACTGCTAATGGAGTGCACTCTGCGTGCTTTGGTGGAGGAGCAACCAGATGACCATGCTATGGTGGAGGAGCGAGAGGTAAGGACAAATATTTTATACTGACCTCTCTGTAGGCTACTTGGTCATCAGTGCCTCTGGTCGGACCCACACCAGCTCTTTTGCTGGCATAAGTCCAAGGACAGTCAGGGAGCAGGTCCAGAATGGGAAAGGGGGATAAAATCCGGCATGTGCTGCCTGCCGCCACCGAAATCCACCCCCTCTCACCCTGGAACCGCCCCCGATTCCCAAACTTCCCATGACCCGCTCCTGCTGCCACCTTACCTGCTCTGGCGTGGCCCTGGTGGATCATTGGCAGGTGTACGGAGCCTCCAGCCATTGGTGCTGGAGGATCCAGTGCGCCTGACGGTGGTACATCATTCACGTTGCCATAACTGGACGTACAGGAGTAAATTGCAAGATCGGATAGCATAGACCCAGGATCAGATTGGGGCCTAAATCTTATAATACTTCCATGTATTTTGTCATTGAAATGGTGGCCTGAGCCCTCTGTGAAGACTGTACATTTGTCTATATCAGTGGTGGCCAACCTTTCAACATGAATGCTGGCCCTTTAAATGGTTGTATAGGTGAGGGCATTTCAGCAGGTGCAGCTGCTTTAGTAGCACCATCAGCACTTGCAGCTGCCAAGATTCTGTCTTCTACACAACTCTTAAGAACACAGTAGCCCTAATGGTGGAAGGTTGGCCACCCCTGGTCTATATAGTTGATTAAATCTATCTGCTCTCTCATACATATGGCTGTGACCACTGGACTATTTTTAGGGTCCAAACTATTTAAGAGAACACCTGCTCCCACAGAAACCTACTGTGGAGATGGTAGAATCCTGCTGATGATTACAAAGATTGGGGCCTCTTGTGGTGATATCTTTGCTATGGGAATCCCTGCCTCTCCTGGCTTTTGAAGCATGGCTGTTTCTTCTTTTGAAGATTAGTCTGCTGAGATTTAGAGGAAGCTGGCAAAACAATTTTTGTTTTTCCTTTTTTCAGTTCTGCAACTGTGCGGAGCTTTTAATTCTGTTGTTCCATTTGTTTTGATTTCAATTGTGTTGTAGAAATATTGTAATTTTAAAATGTGCCACATCATTGTGAGTCTCCATAAGGGCCTTTCTGTGGGAAGAGAGAAAAGACATTCACAAACAAACTACTGTACTGTATTTCTTCAATTCTAAGACGCATGTTTTTTCCCAATTAAGCATTTAAAAAAATCGAAGAATCGAAGGTCTCCAAAAAGCACCCCAAAATGCTATCTTCTTACTTACTGGGGCTTGGGGGAGCTTCAGGGAGGCCTGCACGACCCTCTGCAGGCCTCCCCAATCTTCAGTTTGGCAAAAAAACAGTGATTTTCAGCCATTTCCGGTTTTCGCGAAAACCAGAAATGGCCAAAAATCGCTGTTTTTCGCCGAACTGAAGATCAGGGAGGCCTGCAGAGGGTTGCGCAGGCCTCCCTGAAGCTCCCCCAAGCCCAGGTAACAAAGGAATAATTCCTGCCTGGCCTGGCCTGGCCAGCCAATCGATTTTTCCCTGCCACCTTGGCCCTCCCTCCCCATGCCCTCCCTTCGCCCGGCACGCACTTACCTGCATCTGGTGGCCAGGTCTGTGGCCGCCAACAGAGTGAGCGGTGCAGGCCTCAGCGCCAGTGCCACTTACTCCCAGGGTGCCGTGAAAATGGTTTATGGCACTTTTGCAACACTGTAGGCCTATATTTGCGCAGGATTGTGCTGTTATATTGTAATGCTATCGAGGACTGACCAAGTAGACCACTGAGCTCTACTTCCATGTTTATCCCAAGTTGTATTTTGCACCAGGTAAATGGATTATGTGAGGACTGCAACCACAAAGCCCAGGCTGGGGCATTGGAGAAGCTCACAAATTCAGAGGGCCACTGAGAGGCAAATCACCATGCAAGAAGTGTGAGTAGCTTTGCCTTTAGGCTGGAGACCATACCCAGTGGCTATTCTACGCTTCCCAAGTTTAATTTTGGGTTGAGATTTCCCATGACTTGTGGTGAACACAGTCTAAATGCCTCTTCATGGTCCAAGCCTAGGCTTTAAGCTACAGCCTTCACACTTCCTGTTCATAAGCAAGTTAAGAAATAAAAGCACTTACAGCCCAATCCTAAAGTGGCTGGGGCTGCCAGAACTAAACGCGACACACTGGAGTGTGTAGGCTGCCACTGCAAGTAGCAACTGGCCATCTCCGTGCACCAGTGGCCTTTGAATGCCCACCAGCCCTCGTAAGTAAGCCTAGGGGGTGGGAGGGAGGCAGGGGGAGGGTGGAATAGGGCAGGGGGTGAGTGGAACAGAGTGGCAACAGGAGCAGGGAGGAGGGTGGATCTGCACCGGGAAGGGGGTGGCAGCCATGTCCGCCGAATCCGAACCCCCTTCCCGGACTCCATCGATCTTCACGGGTCCACACAGACTTGTGCCAGTGATATCGCTGGCGCAGGTCCGAGTAGACCTGGAGGGCTGCCATGGTCTTACCCTGGAGCAAGGGCACAAATGTCCCTTTACCCCACAGAGGCCACAATTCCCCTGTGGGACACAGCAGATGCCGTGTTGGCACCGCTGCATTACCACAAGGGGAAATAGTAAGGATTGGGCTGTTACCCTTGGGCTGTTAGATTGGGCTATTAGAGGTGCCAAGAAAATGCCTTGGATAGCAACAGATTCAGAATAGAATTACTTTCCAGCAGGGCTGAAAAAGTAACATGCTTTATGGCGCAATCCTAGCGCTGTGGTGGGTGGCGGAATGAGTGTTCCGCCGCCCGAAGCCATTGCAAAAGTGCCGTAAAGCACTTTTTCAACGAATTGCGAGCAGGGAAGGCCGGTGCAAGGCCAGCCTCCCGTGCTCCGTTGATGGAACCCTTGCCCACCCGCCACCAGACCCAGGTAAGGATCCAGCCAATGGGGGGGGGAGGAGGTTCGGCACGGGAGGGAGGATGGCCATAGGCCCAGCTAGCACGGGAGGGGGTGGGGGATGGCCTCGGTCGAATCCTGACCCCCACTGCGCGGCTGGGTCGTTACACGGCCTCCTCCGACTTCCACCAGCGATTTGGCTGGCGGAAATCCGAGGAGGCCGATCAGCCCCAGCGCCATTTACACTCAGGGAAGGGGACGAGCGTCCCCTTCCCTGAGTAGACCTTCTGCCGGGTGGGAGCCTGTCCGCAGCAGAGCATGGGATCCGGCGGGTGGCCTGGGCCTCCCGGCGGATCCTTAAGCAGGATTGCGCTGACAGAGTGAGAAGTGACCATTTGAAAACAGGAGCTGTTTGAAATGTAGATTTTCCAAGTATTCTGACATCTCTGTGATGAAAAAACAAATTGCATTTGTGCCAAAAGAAATGTGAGCTGTCTGTCTGAGAACTACTACATGTCATTTACTGTGGAAAGCCAAATTTGAACTTTCTATTTCTACATTAATGTCTTTCTTAGCTTTGTTCTATACAGAAAGAAAGAACACCACTACTTGCCATTTCTTGACAAAATGCCATTAAGGACTCTATATTTGGGGAATTGTGATTCATGTCATTCATGAATTTATTCAACCTTTTCCATTATTAAAGAGCATTTTTCTGTCTGACAATAATGGAAATGGGCTTTCTCTCCTAGTCGGGGGTCCATTTTGCCTCTTATTTAGGACCATTTCAGTTTTGTTCTAAAAAGCCCCCCCCCCAATTGATATTTGTGTTTTGTTCTAAACTGTTTAGAACAGTTTTGTTCTCTCCCCTCCCCCCTGATATTTCAGAACCTAATTTCCAAGCCCAAGATCACTTGTACATTTCATCAATGGCTGGATCTTATTTTCTAGGTGACTGTTTCAAAATAATGCCGAGGAGAGAAATACACATATATTTCCAATTCACTTAGACAAGAAGGTCTGGAAGGATGAGATTCTGGACAGCTTACTAGGTATTAACCGAGACATTTGAGTCCTTCCAGAGCAAAAGAATCCGCAAGAGAGGGAGCATAAACAATGCATGTTTCCTTTCCCCATATTTCCAGGCCCCATGCATAAAAGAGAAATGCATATTCCCAATGTGGAGACAAAATGTGTCTTTTAGCACATTATTTTTATTTTTTTAGTAAGAAAAGGTTTTAAAATTGTGGTGGTTACTGCCAGGTTTTCGGGGCCCTTGGGCAAGAGGCCTGTGGGGCACTGGAGTCTCCTGCGCGTTGCTTTCGCTTCCCTGAAAGGCTCCGAAGGAGAGGGGGCGGGGCCGCTTCGTTCCTCCGTGTAAGGGAGGCTCCGATGTCAGCAGAACTTACAGCTCCGCCCCCCCCCCCCTGTAGTGACGCCAGTGCTACCCAACATTGTGCTGGCAACTACTCCCCCCCCCATACAGAAGAGCTGCATCAGGGGGTGGGAATTGTAAACTGGGAATTGTAAAATGATACAGGGCCCTGGGAAAGGAGTATGATGCTCTGCCACAGGGAGGCTTACTGAGCAATGGGAGGGGGTAGCAGCAGCAGCAGGAGCATATGGGAGTCCTCCTTCCCTGGCACCCAGCACCTTTTTAAAATGACGAGATGCCCAGGCTCCTGACTCTGCATTGCTATGGGATAATTTTAAAATAGTGCCAATCCCGGGGAAGGAGGACACTCTGCTGCTGCTGCTGCCGCCACCACTCCCATTTCATTGACCAGTAAGACTCTCCAACTGAGGCTTACCAAGTGAAGGGGAAAGCAGTGGGAAAGTAGTGGCAGCAGTGAACCTAGGGACAGGTTGGGCGTGGTTGGGCACAGACAGGGTCCCTTGGCACATGCCTGACCAAGCCTTACCTGTGATACCTTGAATGTCATCTTGAATAACTTCAGAGACTGGGTGAGCATGACACCAGGGGTTTGTAGGCACTGGAATCACTGAAATTCTATCCTTTCTCCCTTCTTCCATCAGGCAGTTTATCTTCACAGTTGACTTGTCTTCATACATTGGGTCCAGAGAATGAGAGGAAGAGCAGGAGCGTGCTGCGTAGTTGCATATGTTCTTTGGAGTGTGAGACCATCTGCTTGTCCATTCGACCCTTCCCTGGCATGGCTGATGAGATCTATCTGGGAGGGGCTGGCTGAGTGGACAGGGAGGGTGGTGAATTCATCTCTAAGGGTGTGTGTGTGTGTGTGTGTGTGTGTGTGTGTGTGTGTGTGTGTGTGTGTGTGTGCGCGCGCGCGCCACTGGCATTGAAGCAGGTGGTGGCTCACCCCCTTATGAAGAAACCCTCCTCCTACCATTTGGGACAATTTCTGGCCAGTCTCAAATATCCCGTTTTGAGGCAAGGTGATTGAGTGGGTGGAGGCATCTCAGCTCCAAAGGGTCCTGGAGGAAGCTCATTATCTGGATCCATTTCAGTCTGGTTTCAGGCCGGAGTTTGGGATGGAGACTGCCTTGGTTGATGACCTACTCTGGGGATCGGACAGGGGGAGTGCTTCCCAGTTATTCCTGTTGGACCTCTCAACCTCTTTCGACACCATTAACCATGGTGTCCTTCTGGGTCAGTGCACTGGTTTGGGGTAGTTCCACTCCTTCCTGGCTGAAAAATCCTTGAAGGACATGCTGGGAGATGTCTGCTTGGCATCCTGGCCTTTGAGGTGCGGGGTGCCACAAGGTTCCATTCTATTCTCCATGCTGTTTAACAGCTATATGACGCCACTGGGAGAGGTCATCCAGAGATTTGGGGTAGGGAGTAATCAATATGCTGATGACACCCAGCTCTTTCTCTCCTTCTCACCTGATTCTAAGGGGACAGTCGAAGTCCTGGATCACTGTCTGGAGGCAGTTGGGGTATGGATGTGGGCAAACAAGCTGAAATTTAATCGTGATAAGACAGAAGTTCTCCTGGTCTGGAAATCCATGATGCAGGTATTGGACTATTGCCCTGCTCTGAATGGGGTTGCACTCCCTCTGAAGAAGCAGGTCCACAGGGGTTCTCCTAGATGTGCAGCTGCTCCTGGAGGCTGCGGGAAGGGAAGCCTATGCTTATCTTCACCTGATCTGGCAGCTGCAACCATACCTGAATTGCTCAGACCTGGCCACGGTTACCCATGCCTTAGTGTTGTCTAGATTAGATTACTGTAACAAGCCCCACATGGGGCTGCCTTTGAAGACTGTTCGGAAACTGCAACTAGTGCAAAATGCGGCTGCCCGCGTGATTGCTGGGGTTCATCAGTTCGACCCAGCCGGGCTGCTGCTCCTGTGAGTACACTGGCTGCTGGTTTGTTTCCATGCACAATTCAAGGGGCTAGTTTTGAAGGCCCCTTGTGGTTTAGGACCAGGGTATTTGAGGGACCGCCTCCATCCGCCTCTGCCTCCTTCCATCTGACCCATCCTCTGAGGTCATCAGAGGGGGCCCTGTTAACCAAGCTGCCATTGATGGAGGTGAGGGGGATGGTGAAAAGGAATAGGGCCTTCTTGGTGGTGGTGCCCCAATTGTGTAATTTCCCTCCCCTTTGGAATTAAGAATTGCTCTCTCTTTGGAAACCTTTTGGTGGAGACTTAAGACATTTTTGGTTCAGGATGGCTTTTGATGGCTGGCATATATTGGCCACTCCTCCCCTGTTTCACATGTTCAGCGCTTGTTCATGGTCATGGGAGATCAAGGTCATGGGAGCATGGCCAAATAAAACAATCTGATTTGCATGGCATTTTTAGCACCAAGGTGCTATACTGGCAACACAGGAAGCCGCTTTTCATGACCATTATATGAGGCACACAAGCCTTCTCCTTTCTACTCATTTTCTAGCCTTTTCTCACGTATATTTTAATGGATGCTCCGTTTCCACTGTCTGTTCTGTTCACAGCTCAGTGTTAAAGAATGAATCCAGTCTTTTACACTTAACACTATTCTGATTGACTTCTCTCAGCTTCCATTTCAGTGTCCCCACATGTTCATTTTTCTTCTCTGCCAGACACAATAGGTACATTTTGAAAGAGACATCTGAAAACAGACACTTTCCTGTTCAAAATGATCCTGCTGTCATGAAGAAATGGAATCTGCATTCTCCTTCTCTTTCCTCCTTTCTCTTCTTACTTATTTACATAGCACTAAAATATATCACAGAAGCATCTGCAGCTGGAGAAACATCATCAGAGTAATGTTCTTGGGCAAAACGCATTTCTTTGGAAATTGCCATTTCCACCCCAGTAAGTAAAGCCTGCATATAAATAGTAGTTTGTATGCAATACAAACAATAATTGGGAAACAACAACAAAAAGTAGCAATCTACTTCTGGAACTGCTGCACAGAACGGTGGTCATTCTTTACTCTAAACCAGACCAGAGCAATTTCTGATGTACCCACACATAAAAACAGCCAGGTAGGGCAGCCCATTTGGGCCTTGATCAGCATCCTTTGTTTGCTTGAGATTGCAAAACAAGTGTAGTTATCAAGCACACAGCAGGCTACAATGCATGGCTGAAAGGCAGCATCATAAATTGTACAGGACTATTTTAAATTTTGTAATTTAAATTTGCTGTTAAATTTGTTTTAAAAAAGGCTGTTAAAAATCACGTTGGCCTCCAAAACTTTGCTAAATGCTGCCCCACTCCACCTGCTACAAATCAACTGGCTTGGTTTCAAAAGAAATGTCAAAAGGCTGAAGTAATAATGGGCTCTTTGGTGGCAGCAGCCAGGAAAGAAAAAAGACTTTCATTTGGTGGTAGCGCGGTGTGGCCAGTAGCAGGGAAAAGGAAAGTAAGCTGTTTTACACCCTTCCCCTCTCATGGAGCAGGCTACCACCTGAACTGTCACTGTACGAATATATACGTGGGGGGCTCCATGAATCTGCTTATCCATGGATCCATTTATCTGCGGTTGGCCGCCCCGCCCCCCCCGCACCTATTACCTATTTTTATAGAGCTGGTGCCAGGTCAGTGTGTTTCTTGCTTAACCAAAATGCTATAAGCAACATACTGCTTATATCAATGAAGCAGGCAAGCAGCCTGCATGCTAGAGAGGCTCCGTTAAACAGGACTTGCTTCCTGTTTAATGGAGCCTCTCTAGCATGCAGACTGCTTGCCTGCTTCATTGTTATAAGCAGCATGCTGCTTATAGCATTTTGGTTAAGCAAGAAACACACTGACCTGGTACCAGCTCTAAGAAGAAAAAAAGGTAATGGGTGTGCGCCCCCCCCAGGATAGCATTCCCCCTATCCACAGATTCCCAGTATTCATGGGGGTCCCCAGGAACCTACCATCCATGGATACTGGGACCCTAGTATACTTAACAGGATCACCATACCAATGATGCTAGGGAGTTTTATTTTCTAAGGAGTGAAGATTCCTGGATACGATATGTGATTTGGGGCAGCGGCAGCATTGACTCATAGGAGAATGGATAGGTCATCAGACTGCTTGCAGATTCTTTTTCCCCTTGAATATTTCACCTGCTTGCGTAGGCTCTTTGAGACTTCTGTGTTTCTGGTTGCAAGGCGTTCCAGGGAAGTGACTGGAAGTAAACAGGAAGTTGTATACAGAACGAATCGTAGAAACGGGTTTAAAAGCCATGTGTAACATAAAATATGTATCACTTTAAAAGCACATTTAAAAACACCTTAAAACACAATTAAAAGAATAAAAAACCTCTGGAAGTGTGGATTACTTCATTACGTTTCGTTCAAGACCATGGACCTCGTCAGATGATCGACGTGTTGTGTAAGGTTCTGCAAGCGTTTCTTATATAGTGGAGACAGATGTTGAGAGTCAAGGAGCAATCAATTGGCACCGGCAGCTGGTGTGTGCCAATTACTCACGAGTAATCTCAAGAAGCTGCAAACAAAGAATATTGACTTGACTCTCAACGTCTGTCTCCACTATATAAGAAATGCTTGCAGAACCTTACACAACACGTCGATCATCTGACGAGCTCCATGGTCTTGGACGAAACGTAATAAAGTAATCCACACTTCTAGAGGTTTTTATTGTTTTAATTGTGTTTTTAAGGTGTGTTTAAACGTGCTTTTAAAGTGATACATATTTTATTTTACACATGGATTTTAAACCCATTTCTACGATTCGTTCTGTATACATCATTGCTGGCCATGAAAGTTTTTGATCTTAAACAGGAAGTTGCTTTTGGTTGCTTCCCCAAAGCATCCTGGGGCTATAGGCCCCACACTAGTTGAATCTGCCCCTGTCTCTGTCCCTGCACATGGAATAGATTTTTCCATTGGACATATTACATGTGTTCTGAAGCAGCATACCTGGTAACATAGCCAATCTGTGATGAAGTATTTTAAATAAACATACAGTACTTAGCTGTCTGCTCAACTAAAACTTGAACTATCTGGTGAAATCTCTTGTGAAATAGTTATTTTGCCTGTGCAACTTTCAATTTTGAGCCCTTTCATTAGATATCCCATTGGTAGAAGCTTCCTATTGCATTGCCCTTTTGTACTTTATCATCTCCTGCCAAGCTTGTCTTCCATTTCACTTCCCCATTTCTCTATCTGTCAGATCTCCTCTCAGTCACCTTCATGCAGCTTCCTATGAATACTCTGACCTTTATGAGCTCGTCCACAAGGTTACTTGCTCCCTAGCCTACTCACCAGGCTGCATAAATCATAACCCATCTTGTGTTCACTAGAGCCCAGGTAGTCACCCTTCAGAAAGTGGAACTTAACCTGGGAGAACTGTGTTCAGTGTGTGCTCAACCTTTTCTACCACTTTCGATCTAAAGAAAAAAGAAAAAGTGTTCCCTGTCATGCTGACATGTCAGAGTTTTGATTGTGCTTTTGAGTCAAGAGGCAATTGGAGCCAGCGGTGTAGCAGTAAACATTGTAGTGCAGGAGCTTTTCATGACATCCCCGTAGTCATCCTCCCATAGTCAAGCCACTGCTGCCCCATGGCACAGCTCCACAATGAAGCCATGTATCTCCCATATTCATGCCAGGGAGAGATTTCAGAATGCAAGACAACTGAAAGCTCTGATCAGGGGAGGCTGAAGTGTCTGAAAGTTAAAGCCCCGCCCTCTTTATCCCTTGCTTAACAGAACCCACCCCACGTTAAATTGCTGGAAGTTGGATTGCTAATGGCTGATGTGACATTAAAAATATTATGATGCACACAGGGGACATATTATTTCAAACACATTGGCCCTGGAACGGTTCAGATATGGCCAGGTGTTTCCTATTGCTGCTTTTATTTCCAGTTCTATGTCTTCTTCATCTTCTCCCCATTGTAGTGAAGGTGTTTTTCCAGAGAAAAACACCCTGTTCCTTATCAAAACACCCTGCTCCCTATTGCCTACTTTGGACTAGAAATGTTGAAACCTATCTGCAACCCTGGAGAGCTGCTACCAGCCAGTGTAGACAACACTGAGCTAGATGGACCAAGGGTCTGATTCAGCAACAGGTATATGCCGCGGTGGCTTAGTGGTTAAGACCGTAAGGTCGGTAGGACAGCAGTTCAAGACCCGAGTGCTGCAGCTCCTGCCAACCTAGCAGCAGTGGTGTTGCTACCGCGTGGCAGGGTGACAGGACACCGGGAGTGATGCACTGGGAGGAGGTGACGTGCCAGGAGGGTGACGCGCCGGGATTCAATTGCAATGCATTCTGGGGCAACATTGGGAGAGGGAAGAGTCACGCAACCTGGAAGAGGTTTCTAGAGCGCAATTGCAGCCTGTTTAAGCAAGAACACACTGCGGTTTTCTTCTAAAAGGTTAAAAAAAACACCTGCGTTTTTAACCCTCTTTTCTTCTTACAGTGTAGGAAAGGTGGACCCCGCGGGTTCAGGATCCGCGGTGAGTCAAATCCACAGATCTCAGATCCGTGGATAGAAAGGGTCCACTGTACATCTTTACCCAGAAGTAAGTTCTATTCTGTTTTCTTCAAGGAAAGTCTGTATAAGATTGCACTTACTGGTAGCTTTCTATTTGTGTGGTCTTATTTTATCCATTTTTGAAATAGTGTGATTTAAAAATTAATATAGGAAGTGCAATTTGAGGAGGCTCCTTTTTAAAATAACGCAGTTAGGATTAGTGCAAGGATCACATAAACAGCTTCCTCTGAAGCCTAGTAAATGGCTTGATAATTTGTCCCTATTACTCGCTTTGCGGTTCAAGAGGGAGACTCTTTAAAGGGAGTCAGAGGGGAGAGGCGAACTTCTGTCCGATGCGATCCTTGAAGGTCCAGACTTTATAGATGGTCAGCCAGGCTTGGTGATTTTCTTGGGGGGGGGGGGAAGTGTTTTGTGTGCATTATTCTTAAACCCCAATAATGAAGCTTCCCCCACCCTTCCTCACAGCTGTGAACCCTCCCACGCTCCTACTTGAGTCCTGGAGAGCCTTCACTCAGCTCTCTGGTCTCTCTTTTTGCCTCTTGTGAGGTTTTTCCCCCAGTCTTGTCTGGCTAGAATGGAGACACCTGTCTGGAATGGACTCTGCCTGCCTGCCTCTGATTCAAGGTAGAGTAGTCCATTACAGGCAGGCATAATTCAGTCCAGCCTGCTTGCCTGCCAGCTAGACAAGACTGGAAAAACAACTCACAAGAGGTAGAGAGATGTGACACTTCAGCCAGAGAGCTTAGTGAACCGAACCCCTGTGTAAATCGTGAGCTTCCTCTATTGGAGTTGTGTGTGTGTGTGTGTGTGTGTGTGTGTGTTTTAATTCTAGATTATTTTTGAAGCTGACAAATTTACAGTGAATGGTCACTTTTGTTGGTGCTTTCTTTGCTGGTGCAAGAGAGTTCTTGAGTTGGCTCATCTCTCCCTTCCCCACAGTGCATTATTATAGGTATTGCAGCAGTCCTGATGCTAAAATAAAAATAAAAATTGGAGGGTATTTTTGTTATCCTCAAAAGCCTCATAAATTCTTGACCCAGTTCAAACATGTGAGGACTCTGCATAATTGCCTATGTGAAGCTACCACTGGGCTTCTGGCTAGGAGGAACTCATTAGATATATTAATGGCGAATACTCTATCAGTAGACAAGATGCTTCTGAATATGAGTTGCTGGGGGGCAAATGGGAAGGGTTATTGCCAACATGGCTGTCTTTTAGGCCTCCCAGGAGCATCTGACTAGACACGTTGGAAACAGGCCCTTGGCCTGGCCCACTAAAAAGGCCCTTGGCCTGGCCCAGCAGGGCTTTTATGATTTATTTATTTATTTAAAAAAATGCCTTTCTCCATAGTAGATGCAAGGTGGCTTACAACAGTATGATTAAAATCACAGAAGCAGCATAAAACCAAACAAGGCAGACATTAAAACTAGCAATAAACAGAAAACAAGAGAGTTGAAAGAAACCAGAGAATGCTTTCTAAAATAGGAGTGTTTTTTTTAACTTCCAGCAGAATGATAGCAGGGAGAATGCCCCTCAGACATCGCATGGAAGGGAGCTCCACAGTGCAGGAGGCAAAACAAAGAAGACCCTCCCCAAGCTACCGCGAACTGATCCTCAGAAGGCAGAACAGCTCACAGGAAGACCCTCCTAGTGGATCTGAATGGGCAGCTACATAACCAAGATACTGTACTCTGATATAAGGTCCTTCAGATACTCTGGTTCCAAGTCATTTAAGACTTTAAAAGCCCAATCCTGCCTAAGGAACTGCTGGGTGGCCTCGGCTGCCCACCGGCTCCCGTGCTCTGCCGGGGGCAGGTGCCTGCTCGACGGAAAGTCTCCTTGGGGAAGGGGACGCTTGTCCCCTTCCCCGAGTGTAACAGGCGCTGGGGCCGATCGGTCTCCTCAGAATTCTGTCAGCGAAATCGCTGGTAGAAGTTGGAGGAGGCTGTGTAACGGCTCAGCCGATCGGTGGGGGACAGGATTCGGCCGAAGCCGTCCCCCGCCCCCTCCCTGCTGGGCCTATAGCCGCCCTCCCGCTACTGCCGGACCGCCCCCCCCCCGCTGGCTGGATGCTTGCCTGGGTCCGCCTGCGGTCCTTTGGGCACTCTGGCGGCTGAGCAGGGGAGGACGGCCTTGCGCCGGCCTTTCCTGCTTGGAAGTAGACGCAAACGTGCCTTACGGCACGTTTGCAACTGCTTAGGGCAGCGGAACACTTGTTCCGCCGGCTGTCACAGTGCTAGGATTGTGCTGTAAAGGTCATAGCTAGCATCTTATAGCCTACCCAGAAACACACTGGTAGCCGATGCAGATGAAAGAGCAACAACATAACATGATCATAAGACTAACACTAATCACATAATGGTTATGTGCGTGATTGCAAATACTGTAGTTATTCCAGGTTAACCATTGGAGTGTATAAGGATGTTCTCTCCTTATGTGGAGTTTCACATTGGCTTGTATGTAAAGTGTCTGTTATTATATATATATATCACCTGGCACATCAATTCTGCTCCCTGCTTGTGGTGTGGGAGAGGAGGATTTGCTGCCTCCGGAAATGAACTAGATGACCTTCAGATATATTCCACCCTGCAATTCTATGAACTACATAATAGCTCTCATTGTACCACAAAAGGGGAAAGAGTGAATGAAGAGAAAAGGAGAAGCATACAGCATTCTGGCCAACAATGTAGCTTGATAGCTCATCTCAACCTCTAATGAACTAATGCTTGCATAATGCATAGAGCCCAATTTAGAGAACTTGAAGCCTTAAAGATGGCCAGATGTTTTGCAAGCATGTGACCTGGTGATAAATCCATTCAGAGAAAGGAAACAGATCAAAGCAAGACAGCATAGACTTGGAGAAAGCTTGCTGCCCTATCTACTGACATGAGCTTGGTCCAATTCCACAGTTATCAAGGGATCTAATCCACACCTTTGACTCCTATGCAAGGACCACTTAAGGTAGTAGCATTTGAGGCAGAACAGGAGTAGCAATTAGTTGGTCTCACCGCAAAGGGAGGGCAGCGATTGGCAAAGTGTTCCATTGTATTTAATCTCAATCTGTTGTTTTACTGACAGTGCAATCCTGTGTAACCTTGCACCGGTGTAACAGTAGATGCCAGTGTAAGTGCACTTACACCAGTGCATCTGCTGTTACACCGGAGCACCTACTGTTACACTGGTGCAAGGTTACACATGATTGCGCTGTGAGTAACATAAGGGTGAGAATACCCTGCAACAGTGGCATCGCTGGAGGTGGGGAGGAACGCTAAGTTCCGCACCACGCTGACCTCCGTTACTCACCAGCATGAGGTGGCCCCGCCCCCTCATCTTCGGAGCCATTCAGTGGGGCGAAGGCAACGCGCAGGGAGTCTTAGGGCAAACTACACATTTAACATCACATGTAGCCCAGATAACTGCTTAGAACAGCTGAGAAGAAAAAGCAAGGCAGACAGAGACTATGCTTATATCATGCAGATGCTTGGAATCTGACACAGATTGTGGTGGTGGACCTAAAATGGCCGCTAGCAGTGCACTGTTCGTGCTGACATATAGCCATTTACGTCAACAGAACTGTGTTCCCCTGTTCTAAAGGGCAGTGCAATCTCAGTTAGGATTGGGCTGCTCGTCTTATTGAATTCAATGGGACTTACTCAAGGTAAGCGTACTGTATATAGGATTGCAGCCCAGGTTAATTCTAATGAGAAGAATTGTATACTAGAACGTTTTAATACCCTGTGTCCTCCATGTGATACCTGAGGCCTGACACAGCTTTTACAATATCACCCAATTGCAATTCTTTCTGTATCACATGCACTGGTATCACTGCAGGGGGGGCAGAGCTCTAAGTTCCTCCATGATCCGAGCCTCCGTTACACAGAGGAACGAAGCGCCCCGCCCCGGTGCCTTCCAAACCAGTCAAAGCAGTGAAAACAGTCTCCTGCGCGTTGTTTTCACTGCTTTGACTGGTTCGGAAAGCGCGGGGGCGGGGCGATTTGTTCCTCCGTGTACCGGAGGCTCGGATCATGGAGGAACTTAGAGCTCTGCCCCCCCCTGCAGTGACGCCAGTGATCACATGGTATGCCAGGGGCCACCAGGAACCAAGAGCCATTCCTCAGAGTGTTTCAAACAATGTCTATATGATAAATGTTATGTGTTGACTGCCCCAAGAGTTCCTGTTGCAATTGTTTTTTAGACCCAGCATAATACTTGTTTTCTTAGGGTCCTCCCAGGGATGTGGATCAAGTCTTTGCCCCCAAGTCTTTGGTTGCAGGTTGCGAGTCCCTATCTATTTAATGGGGAAACAGATGTAAAAAACCTGAGTCAAATTCGACTTGTAAAAGGCTCCAAGTCTCGAGTCGAGTCTTTCGAGTCTTTTACAATCGCCGAGTCGAGTCATTGACGTGACTTGAGTCCGACTCGAGTCCGAGTCAATAGACTCAAATCTACATCACGGGGTCCTCCAATAGTAGAACCATTGAGCTAACTACTTGAGCTTGCCATGTCTTCTATTTCCAAAGCTTTATTTTTAAGGGATGCTTCAGCTTCTTTCCACAGGAGATTTGCAACGAGATTTATTTGGTGAGTGACTGTGGCAGAATTAGTGCCTGTGTTTTTATTCTTCTTGCTGTGAATTCCTCTAAAGAAAGGAGCTGCTGAACAGTCCCCTTGATTGTGAGACACAGTCCGGAGGGTGAAAATTATCCTCTGCTTTAGAGTATTGGGACAGTGTTAGTTGACAGTAGAAGTTTTGTTATGTGGGTTGCCAAACCGACATTAATTGGCACCCAAAATCCTTTTAGTTTGGTTTTATGGTAGCTGTATTTTTTTTACATACTTAAATTATTTAGTCCTCTTGCAGCAAATATAACAGTTTCTAAGATATAATTGAGTGCAACCCATATTCAAGTGAAGGAGACATATTGTAAATAATGTATGTGAATCAGTAAACAGAATAAAACATCCATCCTGGCCTACTCTTAGGAGGGGGAAGACTTCTTTTTAAAAGGTACTGGGAGTGAGGGGTACCAATATCTTTCCATTGCTGGTGCAATTGTTGGCAAAGGGGCAGAAGATCCCAGGAACTGTTGGTCCTCTCAGTAGTGATGAGCAGCTGGACCAGGGTTTCCTTCTCCTCACTTCTGTAGCCTGCTTCATTCAGCCATCACAGGATACCACTTGTGCAAGTCTTCGTGCTAGGTACCCCGTGATGGCTGAATGAAGCAGGCTGCGAACCACAGTCCAAAACAAGTACCAAATGAATTCTCACATCTCCATTACTTGAAAGAGCAGGGTTTGACTGGCAATTTGTTTGAAATTGCAAGCTGCGAAAGATATATACTTTTTATTTACTTGGCGAACACAGCTAGTGATACAGGTGTGTGATTTTTGTCAGAATAGAGCTGCACTTGCCATGTGCCCCTGTCCCTGCTGAAGGTCCTGGCCTCTTTCTTGCTATTCTCTAGTGCAGGCATTCCCAACCTGTGGTACGCATACCCCTAGGGGTATGCGGACCACAGGCCGGGGGTACATGAGATGCTGCCCATTATCAGCTGCTGCGATCAGCAGCTGATAACGGGCAGCTGTTAATGGTTTTTTTCCGGGTTGCGGCATGGGTGGGTCCTCCCGCTTGCACCGCAACCCAGAGAAAAACACTTTAACAGGGGGTACATGAGGGTACATGGGGGGAAGCCAGTCCGTGGGTACATGGGGCAACCGGAGGCCCATGTAAGGTGTATGCGGGCCTCCAAAGGTCAGGAACCCCTGGTCTACTGGTTTTTGTATTTTGCTGAAGTGACTGAAGGAGTAGCCTCACATCAATCTGCCTTTCCTTTACACTGTCAGCACACTGACTCTCTATTCCCAGTAAGTAACTAATCATAATGTTGAGTAGTTTTAGCACCTCCTCTGGACCTTCACATTCTATGTCCTAGGACCCATGCATATGCATCAGCGTGGCTCTCTTTGGAAAACCAAGCCTCTTGGTCCTTTTTCTGACTGCCTTCTCCTCCCACCCCATATCTGATCAGTACTTGGTCAAAGTATCACATGCACTCAGGTTGCCTTGTTGAAAATACAACACCCTAACATTGGGTCCCACCAAACCTAAAACTCCATCCTGTGGATTGGTATCTTAACATTAATTGCAGAGCACTTTTCTTTAATTATATTTAGCTAAAACTATGCAGTTAGAATGTTTGCAAATATTCCATGACATCATTGCAGTTCAATGACAAGAGGAGGAATTTGCAAGTGAAGTATTTAGCCCCCCCCTCTCTCTTTTTGTTTGTGTACGTATATCCATATGTATATGTATGTGAGATGTTAATGTGCTGAGAGTATGGGCAAGAAAGTTTTCCCCCTTTCTGTTTATAGATACAGTTTTAAAACAGTTAATTCTCACTCATCACTAATGTGAAACTAGAGTTACCATATCTGTACTCTTTTTGGGGAACAATCTTTTATTGCAAGCTGGGGATAGCAGAAGAAATAGGTGCTGGTAGGAAATAGGTACACTTTTAAATGACACAACGTAAATTCAGGAAGAAGGGCAGTGACTGTCATCATCAAACCGATTTTGTCATCCCTTTGCAGGCAAGGACTCCATCATCATTTTTTCAAAGTGATGAGTGTGCTAGCAAGCAATTTAAATTCATCCCTCTGTTACAAACACGCTTGTGTATGGTAATATATTTTACTAATCCATGCAGGAGAACTGTAAATGAGTTATAAACAGAACTGAATTCAAACATTGCCAAGCAGATGCACTCATTTTTTTTTAAAAAAAGAGACCCATTGCATCAAAGACATTGCAATTGTCAAGTTCACATGTTGCAGCTCTTATTATAAAAATAGACAATTGCCTCGAGCAATTGACAAGAATAAATGCCAGTGTATACCTGTATACCTGTGTATGGGACTACCTGCAGAGATATGCTTGCAGTTTGGGGATAATAAAGAGGGGGACAAAGGGTTCAGATTACCTGTTGCTTTCAGTGGGCAGTGCCCCAACCCTTCTACTAGGTGTTTAGTGTAACTGTAACCACGATCACCTAGTCCTTGCAAAAGCCAGGAATATCCACAGGTCTCTTTTAGAAAGGTTTTTTTTTTACTAGTTGAGGGTCAAATGAGACAAGACACCGGAAATCTGTCATCAAATCTTCCACCTCTTTTAAATGACCTCTAAAAACATGCATGAGTGATTGGAATGGGATGTGGTACTGGGTGTGTGTTAACTCATGTCCTTGTATCATTTTCTTGACATAAGTTGTTTCCCCAAGATGTTATTTACCCTTAGAGAAAACATGTGATCATCTCCACCTCCTACTCCCACGGGGGGGGGGAGCTCCTGCTCCAGGGGAAGCTGAGCAACATATCAGACAGGATACGCAAGGGATGCTTGCTAACATATCCTTTATATTCAGCCTTGGGACAATTGACAAACAAAAGTTGTTCCTTTTGCCCAGGTTTTCCTTCATCCCATTCCTCACTGTGTGAGGCTGGGGAGCAACCTACATGGAGGTGCACTTCCTGAAGTGCAGTTCAGGATATAGCCTGCATGGGTATCTCAAGCTCCAAGCCACATGTTACGCCACAGGCTGTGCTGGGCCCACCCCCATTCAGCCAGGTGCTGCCGTTCTCCCCTCCCCAGGCAAAAATGGTTTGTGACCAGTGCCATCACTGGCTATTGTTCCCTCACCCCACCTATGACCAGGGCCACTCTTTTTAGCCCCCTGCTGGTTGGCGAGGCCATGAGGACCGCCACTTACCTGACCAGCAGTTTCATATGAGCCATGTCCCAGCTGATCGGCAGCACCGCACAGTCCATCTTCTAGCAATTGTCCATCTTCTCACTCTTCGACTCTTAACAATCAAATTTAGAAAAGCAGCTACTCTCTCTAATGTAGCAACTACCACCATAGATAGAAAAGACCGTATTATGTCCTGGTCTGGCCAACTCCTCATTTTTGTCAGTAGATATTTCTTACAAAAGTCCTTATGAAATGGATAGTATAGAAACATGTGCACGAGTGTTTTCACACCAGCCAGCTCACAGGAGCAACACCGGAATAATTAATCCCATTAAATCTGCCATATAATATTGCTGATGGCATAACATTACATCTAGCAAGTGGAAATGCCCTGCATTCCTGTAGACTTTTTAAAAAGGTAGAAAAAGGTAGCCAGTTGACCACATTTTATGGAGATATGGGAGTGCAACAGAGAGCATGTCTTATTTGCTGAACTCCACAGCTCCTGACGTTCTATGTCCAATATTCTACCCTTAGTCAGTCAGAAGGCTTCAGTTTGAGTTAACGCACCCAATAGATCCAGATCAATTCCTGATCTAATTTTCTTAAAGATGTCTGTAGTTCTGATTGGTGGATCGGAGTCCGATAGGAGTTGGAAAAGCAGGCTATCACAATCTAAATTATAATACTGTATATTCTCAGTCAAAATTGGATTCACCTCAGCCAAGCCCTTGTCTCCATCAGGGATTGGCTGGTCTCTAAGCAAAGCACAGAATAAGGAACGCATCCAAGCAGCCCTAACATTTTACGTAAAAAAGAGATTTGGATCCATTCAGTCTAATGGTCCATTGCATCCAGTCAGATCGATACACCATACAAAACTTGCAAAATAATTTTGGCATTAAAAACCTCCAAAGCTGCCAGCACATAACAGTTGCCTCTATTATAATAAAATTGGATAATGGACTGGGCTGTGAACCTAGCTATATTTATGGCAGCTTTATGATGAGTGACCCAAGAGTATTTATAATGGAAATGAATACCCAAATACTTATACTGTTTAACCTGTTCTATGTTATTTCCATTGAAATTCCAACATAATTGTTTCCATTTTTTTTGGCAAAAATAAAATTTTGAATTTGCTATAGTTCAATTGCAAATTGTTATTATTTAAATACTCTGCACATCTATTAATCAGGCGTTTCAAGCCTTGGTTGTATCAGACTGTTCATCACCCCTATCCACTCCCAGCAACAAATTTGGTACATGTAGGCCACAGAACAAACATTTGCCCTTGCGCTCCCCAATGAACACGCAAGACAAAGATATGGGGGAATGGGCCACTTTTTATGAACAGTTAGTTACAGAGAGGGAAACATGAGACCTGCAGAAATTAAAGGAATGATGTCTGTAGTGTGGAGGGTGTTCAACGAAGTGGCATCAGCCACTTGCCCGACCCCCAAGCCGGGCGTTCCCACCCTGACTCCAAGCCATGCCCGCTGTCAGGGTCACGTGAACTTATCACAGTCAACCCCGTAAGGGGCAGAGGCAGATGGACCGCACAAGCCCTCCCTTAGCTGGAAAGCATTTGAGCCGATTCTTGCCGTCTAGGCCAGGGGCTACCCTGCCAGCCCCTTGCACAGGCAAGCAACTGAGGAGTGGGAAGTGGGTTCCTGCCCTGCCTTCCCTGACCTTCGGGTGCACACCAAAAGCCAACTTCAAGCCTTTGTGCCCGCACTAACCTGCAAAAACAAAGTGACCACCAGGTAAGTAAGGAAAGAAGTACCAACCCTACACACAGCCTGGGGTATGTGAAAAAAACTGCAGGCAGCCATGCCCAGACTGTGGCAACGGGAAGGTGGGCGGGGATCCAAAACCACATGCAGAATGGCAGCTGTGCGTGGCCTGGCTAACAATACAAGATCAGGCCCCACCCTCTGCGTCCACCAGTGAAATTAAACTGGAGAAATCTCGCACAATGGGGAGGCTGGGTAAAGGTGATCCCTGCATGAGTAGCAGCGGGGGATCGGGAGACCCTTAACTTCCTCTGCATGCATTTCCATTGGTGGGGTTTAATGCCAATGGCTAATTAAATAGCCAATAGATTTCTCTTCCAGCAGTTAAGGACTGCTGTCAGGATAATGAAAATCATAGGTAAATTGGAGCAGTGGGAAATGGGGTATCATGTTCTACCTACGTATTTAGTTATGGTTAATAATAGACTACTCTACAATTAATTATGATCACTACTAGCTTTACATTAATTATGAATACTGCACCTGCAGAGTTACAGTAATAAACTGTAATAATAATAGCTTATTAAACTTAATTAGTTGCTTTTTTATATAAAATATTCTCAGATTGACTTACAATAAAAAATATAGAACACCAAGAACAAATTCAAAACAATGCCACATGATTTTTTAAAAACAAACTTAAATTTACATCAAAACATAATTCTTTGACTGACGTTACATTCAGGTTTCAGCAGAAACGAACTGTTTTTGTTAAGACAGGTGAATTAAGTGTTCAATACTTCATGATTTCCCTGCTAGAGACAAAATGTAAATTCAAACCAATGCCTGCCTGGAGTAACTGGTTCAATTTGCCATCAACCCCAGTTCAAAGAAAAATCCTTTTAAGTTCTTCATGTTGTCAACTTATCATCAATTAGATAATTTAGAAGACGTTGCTTCTCTAGCTCAGTGTACAGCATCTGTTCTATTTTTAAACACTTGGGTCATTTGGTGTCCTTGGCAACCATCGGAAGCTAAGAATAATCCCAATTGCTTCGAAATCCATTCTGTGGATGTGGGAGACATTAGAGGAGGGGCCATAACTCAGTGGCACGGCACATGCCTTGCATCTATTAGGTCCCACGTTCAATTTTTGGTCTCTCTCGTTAAAAGGAATTCAGGTAGCAAGGCTAGGAAAGGCCCCTCTCTGAGACTCTGGAGAATGGCTGCCAGTCAGCATACACAGTGCTGGCTAAGATGGACCAGTAGTTTGAATCTGTACAAGACAGCAGCATCCAAGACCAACAGAGGCACAATCAGTCTGGTAGTCTGCTGCTGGAATCTGTATATCAGTGGTTTCTCCCTGTGAGACGAACAGCTCAATCCTACTGTGGGCTTATGGTGGCAGAGCTTGCAATCTGCCACCGTAAGTCCTGGTACGGCGTCTTAAAGGCACGCCACTCTTGTGTACTGCAGGAGGCCCTGACAGTGGCATGCAGAAGCTCCACCAGAGCAGGTAAGGTGGTGGCAGGGTAGTTCATGGGTGGTTTGCGAGAGGATCAGGGCGGGGAGCGGGGCAGACTGGATGGGCGGGGGTGTTTCAGGGGCTGGAGGGGGAGGATCTTGGTGGCACCAGTACACACCAAGATCCTATTCCCCTTTTCCTGGCCCGACACCCCACCCCCCACCCCCCAAGGCTCCTCAGACTTACACCAACTAAATTGCTCCGAGTCTCCGAGGAGACTCATGGGCATAAAATATTTTTACTTAACTCTGCTGGGCCCACCCCACCCCCTAGGATGCAGCATGCACTCTGACAGCACAGTTTACATCTTGTAATCTGGTGGGGGATAGGAATGGGTTGTGCCAACATCTGGTGTGGGTTTTAAATGGTATAAAAAAGCTTTCTTTCTTTTTAAAAAAATATTGTTTCTTCTATACCTTTTGAAAAACACTTCCATTTCTAAGATGCCTTTATTTCTTTAGGGTTTATTAATTATACAGTCATCTGAGCTTTCACAACAGCAGCCTCTTTGTTGTCATTATACTTGAGCAAACCGATAATGTGCATGCATGTGTTCTTCCTAATTAGGCAATTCAGTCTTTTTCGTTCCTAATGCTTACTGCAGCTTGATGAACATCAAATGAGTTGTCAGCACAGGATTCTAGATATCAATGAAACAAGGGCAGTGCTTGGAATGTCATAGTGATCTCATTCTAAAAAATTACTCTGCCAGCACCTGTTTTAGAAGTTTGTGCTTACTAACTCATGGTGAAATGTGGCATTATTCTGCTTGCTTAGCTGGTCAGCCAGTATATCTAAGCCTAGGCTTACCAGATCTCCAACCGGGACAGAGTGCTAGACCTTTAGGAGAAGGAATGTGGGCAGGTGTAGCTTGTTAAACCCTTAGCGCACAATCCTAGGCATGTCTACTCAGAAGCAAGCCCCACTGAACACAATGGGGCTTGCTTCTGAGTAGACAAGCCTAGGATTGTGCTCTAGGACTTAACAAGCTACACCTGCCCACATTCCTTCTCCTAAAGGTCTAGCACTCTGTCCCAGTTGGAGATCTGGTAAGCCTATCTAAGCCAGAAAGAGGTCAAGTTCAGACAACCATCCAAACCATGGTTTAGATTATGGTGGATGATCCTGGATGATCCTCGGGCTCGTGCCCCACCTCCCCTTTGCTCCATTGTCCTCAAGAAGAGGAGCCTGAAAGTGTTCATTCCAGATTTTGAATAAATTACCATTTCCCATTACATCCAAATTTAGGAAATGGGTTAATTCTTACTGTGGTTTGTTCAGCCAAGCAAGATACAAACCATGGTTTCAGACTCGGTTTGTTAAGTAATAGTCCAATCCTATCCTTTCCCCCACCATAGCATGCAACTACATTAAGGGCACTACACTACCCTTAAGGGCAAAAAGGAACGTCCCGGTCGGCGATCTGGTAAGCCTGCCCTTACCCCTCTGTAAGCCTCTCGATCACCAATGGGTCTCCTTGGGCAGTGGAGGCTTGCTCCAGGGTAAGGGAATGAAAGTTCCCTTACCTGCAGGAGACCTCCATGACTGCCCCCCCTTGGCACAGCTGCACCGGTGGGGGGTTGATTAGGATTGGGCTGTAAGTCCCCTTTGTCAAAGCTGAACAGTTGTATGCCAAGTACAACAGTACAGTATAGCATGTATTGAGAGATTGTTCAGTTAGGTGTTACTTCCGGGGGGGGTGGTGGTGGACTTGAGTAGAACAGTATTCTAGAAAACAGTATTTGCTCATGGCTAACCGGAGACAGCAGCCATGAAATTAAAAGACGCTTACTCCTTGGAAGGAAAGCTATGGCAAACTTAGATAGCATAATAAAAAGCAGAGATATCACCATGCCAACAAAAGTTCGCATAGTCAGGGCAATGGTGTTCCCAGTAGCAATGTATGGTTGCGAGAGTTGGACCATAAGGAAGGCTGAGCACCGAAGAATAGATGCTTTTGAACTGTGGTGCTGGAGAAGACTCCTGAGAGTCCCTTGGACTGCTAGGAGATCAAATCAGTCAATCCTAAATGAAATCAACCCTGACTGTTCCCTGGAAGGACAGGTACTGAGGCTGAAGCTCAAATATTTTGGCCACCTAATGCGAAGAGAGGAGTCTCTGGAGAAGACTCTGATGCTGGGAAAGATTGAAGGCAAAAGGAGAAGGGGAAGGCAAAGGATGAGATGGTTAGACAGCATCACCGATGCAACGAACATGAAAATGAGCGAACTCAGGACAAACTTTTAGGACTGCCCATCTAACCCCAAAGTCACCAGTCCACTGTGGTTTTTTTTTTTTTATTATACCACTCCATTGTGTGACCATGATGATCTATGGGATCACTGTTTTACAAGTGTGTGGACAAGACATTATTGTACAATAGTTCTTTGACTAGCAATGTTTATATTTCTGTTACTCAGTCTCACTTGACAATCTCTGTTAAAAACAGTTCGAAATAGCTCCACACTACTAGCCTATTAGCATTCACAGATTTTCATTATTACTGTTCTCTGGTATACTGGGCTTCCTGCTGTCATGTAACTAATGCATATATTGTAGCATCACAGTCTTGGAAAGGTCATGACAGATGTGAGCAAATTAAGAACGAGTCATGGTGTTTAATTGCTCCATGCTGCCATTTTCCCATCTAGTAGTTCAATTCCATTAGGAAAGTTCTTTTTCAATAAGAGACATAATCATGAAATTTCACCTGACTCCACAGTATTCTGACCTTGGAAAGTAGAAATGGTGACAACCTGCCTTTACAACACATTGCATTATACAAAATGTTACATGAGAAAAGGTCATAGAGTCATAGACCAGTGGCAGTTCAATAACTTTTGTAACTTCTAGTTTTGTCCTAAGAGTAAAGGGGCACTTAGAGATATCCCCGTTTCCCCACTGGTAGAATCTGGCAGTGACTTGGAGGCTCTGAAAGGGGTGGAACCAGGGCCAGGCCAAGACCTCCTGATGTCTGACAATGTGCCAGCCTCTGCTCCCCCCATTCTCCGATGTTCTAGCTCAGCACTCCCCTCCCCTCCATATTTCCTCGTCCTCTCTGTCCCCCTCTTCTTTTTCCAATCTAGGGAGTGGAAAGAGAAGGATGAGCAGTGGAGGCAAGTAGGTGACAGAGATGGGTGCCCCCCCCACCAATCCGCTGCCTAAGACGATGGGGCACCCCACCACCAATCTGGGGGGTGGGCACCCCCCACCAATCTGCTGCCTAAGGTGACTGCTTCAGCTGGCTTCATGGAAGAAGGCCTAGTCAATGCATATACAACCAACTGTGTAGTTTATGCATACTTAACCAACTACTGGAAAAATGTGGTTTACTTTTGGTTCCTACACAAATAGACCAATCCTGATCTCCCTCTCCATATGTAAGCTTTGAACGTCTGCACAGACCTATCGTGAGTTATCAATGCACCACATCAGTGCAGGCATCCTCTGTGCATATGCAATTGTGCCTACTATGGCAAAGAAGCCCCAAGACTGCTGTTTCTCTCCAGAAACCACCAGGTACTGGTAAGAATGACAGTGAAACTAGGAACTTCTACAATCGGATTCAGCAGGCATCCTGCTGAAAAATGCTTACCTATTGAGTCGTGCTTTCTGTAGTTGAGCATATAATTAATGCCCAAAGTCAGGACTTACACATTTGGGGATGTGTTGTAGCCAGATTGGGAGCACAAGAGTCCCTGACTGGAGTATGAATGATGTGGTGAGTGACTATAGAGTACATGTCCTTCAATCTTTCTGTATTTATGTATACAAAAATTACAGATGTTATATACTGAAGCCCTCCCCCCACACACACACCATTTATTAAAGAACGCTTCTTGGGATGGGAAGGTGGAAGCTCTCAAAACACAGAGCATTCAGCTGAGAATTCACCCACGGGCTCCACAGCCTAATTACCCTTGCAGATGTTGGACTCAACCAATCTTGAATATTCTCTTGAAGTCTGCCCTCCCACAGAGAATTGCAATGAATATTATGCAGTAGATTTAGGAAATCAGAAAAGTTATTCCATTAGGGCTTCAGCTAAAGCCAGGAATAGGAGATACCTTACTCTTAAGATTCAAGAAAGAATGCACAATGCGGGTGAGGTAGCTTTGAGATAGACATACTGGTATATACAAGCACGGTATCATACGTATGGGTATCAGTTTCTGCCAGTTTCTGCCAGCTCCACTCTTTCTTGGATTCTCTCAGGGCCACAATCCAGAGCACCCATGGAGATTGCTTCCGCCTCCTGGGAAGGCTCTGGACTGCCAGCTAGATCTGAGCTTCAGCCTGAGACTGTCATTGTTACTGCTCCTGATCCCATGACTGATGGAGGAGACAGAGCCAAGGAGGAGGTTCTGACAAGGGGCATTGAATTTCCCATTACTTGAGATCCCTTGGGCAGGCTGTCATCTGAGGGTAGGGTTGCCTACTCTGTCTGACGCTATTCCTGGATATTTTTTCTTTCAACGTAATGTTGGAAATTCCTAGATGCCCTGTTAACATCTCCAGGATTGCTTTCAGTAGTCACCTGGAGATTGGTGGCGATTCCTGGAGTTTCCAGGCCAATTCTGGAGGGTTGGCAGTCCTACTTGAGGCCACTTTGTCTCTGGGATATTGAGTCCCCATGTTACCCCAAGGTCCTGTACTCCACAGAATTCTCTTCTGAGGATCAATGAGTTCTGACAAGGGGGCCAAATCATGCCATGCCAGTTTTCTGTTATGGGCACACCCTAGTAGAGAATATTAATAAGTAAAAGTGGTTAACTACTTGAGTCCTGGGTTATGGAGCCTTAAGAACATAAGAAGAGCCCTGCTGGATCAGGCCAAAGACCCATCTAGTCCAGCTTCCTATATCACACAGTGGCCCCACCAGATGCCTCAGGAAGCCTTCCCAACCAGGCTGTTCAAGGACAGAATGATCCCCCAGCTGTGATCTCAGTGCTCCCCTGCTTGTTCGGGTCTGATCCACTTAGCTGAAGAACATTCCCAGTATCCCAGCACTAAATCAGAGGGTTCCTAGAGGCTTCAGAGATGTTGCATATGCCCCTGGAGCATCTTCATTAAGGAAAGACAGGATGCCTCTTGTGGTGCTTGGACAGGAAAAGAGTGAGAGTCTTATCTTGGGTGGAGAGAGTGTCATATTCCAGTGTGTGGTGGATAGTATTCATTCATTTATTTGGATTTCTCTTCAAGGCTCAGGTCAGGACACCAAATCTTTAAAACTAATATTTTAAAACTGAAAAAAAGGAACATCAAATGAGAATGCTCAAAATCCCAGCTTGCTCTTTCACTTCGCTCCCTAGAATGATAGTAGAGAAGTATGCACTTCAGAGCACCAGGGAGGGGTTGGCAAGCAAGCGCACGTCAGGCTGTTTTACAAATCTAATCACGATACCTGACTCAACCACAGAGACTCCTTATAATCAGGGAAGAAAAAGGAGGCAAGGGATGCTTCTTCCATCACATCACTCAAACCACAACGCTGGTGGTCTTGATTGATCTTATAATAGCAGGAGAGGTTAATGAGCTTTTCGTTATTGAAAGTGATAATTCACAGGAGCATGATCAACCTGCAGTTGCAGAAATGCCTGGATTAAACATTTGGCTCAAATTGATACTTACTCGACTTATAATATACCCATATTTATCGGGGTATAACACGCACCGGCATATAACACACAACTTAGTTTTAACAGTGCTATTTGAGTAAAAAAAAAAAACTTTAAGCATTTTTCTACCTGTGGTTCTCACTTGACTGTAGTTTTCCTGTTCTGTGGGACCACCATTGCCACCTATGTTGGCCCCACTGCCACTTATTTACCCAAGCAGGACAGAATTGTTTCCAATTCTGAGAAAAAGGTGTCTGCCCCCTCTGTGTTCAGGATTGCAGAGGAGAGGAAAGGGGTGCAAAAAGAAACACCAAACAAACAATTTTGGAAAAACACCATGCAGAAATTAGAGAGACAGAAGGGGGATTGCAAAAAGAAAATCTGAACTGCAGGGCAAAAAGAATGAAACTTACTGTGGGAAAATGCCACTTTATTTCTGAAGCAACAGGAGAGGACGAAACAAAACCGAAACAAAACCAAATAGAGAGCATTTCCCTCCCGCTCAGACATACTTGCAGAGATAAACCAAAATACCTGGAAGACAAAGGGGAAAACAAAGAGATAGCAAAGCAAGGCAGCTCAGATTACCTCCTCCCCCCCCCCCAACTCTCAGACCCTTGGAGCTTCAGAGGTGCGTGAATAAATTAACTCCCAACAAACAGCTGATAGCTGATGCGGAAGTAAGTGCTGCTGAGTTCCTTCTTGCCTGCACCTCTCCACCTCCAAGGCTCTGACTGAAGGCAGAAAGAGGGGGATCTACGGGGCTCTAAAAAATCCGGGGGGGAATTTTGAATCCTCAATTTTGCAGCATCGGTGTATAACACACACCCTACTATTTTGGGCCAACATTTAAGACAAAAAAGTGCATGTTATATGCCGATAAATACGGTACTTGTAACGGTGGGCTATTTTTATACGCTAAAGGGGGTGAGTGGGCACAGGTACAGACCAGCTCACACAAACAAGCAGCACTTTCCCCACATGATTCTGGAGTACCAATATATAGGAACCCCCCTCATGTGGACCAACCTGTGGACCAACTGATTGCAAATGAACGTTGAATTAGAGCCTCTAGTCACTGAAGCTCCCTCTAAGAACTTGCAATGAAGGTGGGTTTTGAAGTGCACTCCCTGGCCTGGCATGCGCAGATTCATATGCAGAGGACACCACCACTTATCAGAGTCTTGTTTGATGTGAGAATAGTGGTTTTCGAAACTTCTTACCCTCAAATAACATTTTTCAAATTGATTTATCTGGCTGGGACATCTTGCATGTTGCTGATTTGGGGACACATTTTGAACTTTGCCATTACTTCATGAGAATGAAGAGCACATCCACAACATACTCAACACTTTTCCATAGTCGTGCAATGTAAGCAAAGATTGATAATGATAGACAAGCTGGCTTTCAGAGATGCTTGTCTGCTATTCCTGACGATTCCTGACCTAAGATTCAAAGTTAGAGAAGCAATTTGAGATTGCAGTCCTTCCCTCTTAGTAGGCTGTATTTTCCCTTTTTTCTTCTTGGCTATCAATGTATTCAGAATCAAATTCTAATACCAGAAAAGTAGTGTGGTTGTCTTGATGGCCAAACCCGCAACCAGTGGTGTCCCTAGCCCTAAACTTACAGGGGGGGGGCCTCGTCGAATTGGTGCCCCTTACCCACCCCTTGGCGCCGCCAAAGGCAGCGCTGCAATTTGGGGGGGCCGCCAAGGTCTATACAAGATAAGTGCCGGCAAAGCAAACATTCACTTTAACGTCTCCGTTTTTTGCACTTTAAATCGCCAAAAAAAACCAATAAAACTGTCAAAAATAGGTTTTGAAAACGAAACCTAAAAATTTTGACAGTTTTATTGGGGGGCTCCGGGGGGTCCGCCCCTGGTCAGGGGGCGCCTGGCAACGCCACTGCGTCCCTGGGAGGGGGAGCTGGTCCCCAGGGAGAAAGCGGTGCGTCAAAGGGATTAGCAGCAGTCATACCTTGGTTCGAAGGTAGGTATGGTACCTGGGGAGGTAGGTAAGAAGTCGCTGGAGTCCAGGTGTGGCATAAAGCAAGGCTATTTATTGGAAAGTAATAGCAGAAGATGCCCCTCTTGAGGCCCGCGTCCAAAGTTCCTCTCGCTTAGGCCAGTGCCAACCTCAGGCAGGAGAAAAGATTGCTAAGGGTTGGGGCCTTGGGGGGGGGTAGAGTAAGTGGTGTAGCTTAAATGGGAATGTAGCTTAATTCCGCCCTCCCAAGGCAGGGCTCTGGGGTGTCTTGGGTTCCTCTATCGCCCTGGCTGGCGCTTGCAGCTTCGGGCTGCTCTATCTGATGTCCCAGCAAGGGCAGTGGGGTCTTCCTTGGATGGCAGTGTGTGGGGTCTCTGGTTCGGGGTTGCTATCCCAGCAAGGACAGTTATAGTGGCCACAGGGGGTGGGGTATCTTCCCTGCTGGCCTACGACTATGCCCCGTCCTATGGGCGATAGTTGGCGGAGACTGGCCATGACTCCTCGCCCGATCCCCATCAGGGTAGGCAGGGAGATGGACTGCAAGCTGGCCACGTTTCCCGGGAGCCTCGATATCTGAGACCCCAGGTGTCATCTGAACAGCTCCAGCACCCCTTCCTCGCCTGGTAGCTCTTTATCCTCCTTCCTCCCGGCCCAGTTCCCAATTCTTTGCCCCTTGCCAGGTGCGGCTGGTGGCAGCTATACGTGTGGCTCCCTGGCAACTCCCGGAGGAATGGACTGATGGGCTGGCTCCTGTGTGGACTTGCTGGCCCTCTAGGGGGGATCCTGAGGATTCTTAGGAGCCCCACATGGCAGATCCTGCCGGTACTCACAGCCCGAGGGGTCCAGCTCCGTACAGAACTCACAGACCTTGTGGGTGAGGTTCGGTCGGGGTTCACAATATACTAAATAAATAAATAAATTGCCAAATGTAACACAGGAAATGCAGTGCTCTTTTCATTACTGAAATGTGCAAGTTACCAAAATGATTGCATATTAATATTCAGAGGGTATTGTGTTCTGATACTACTGTACATTATTCTGTATAACATGGTTTAACAACTGTATATTCAATAATGGAACTATGCGCTGAAATAGGAAATTCCCAGAATGGCCCACAAACCTCCTGAAATACTCTGTATTTCCAGCAGCTCTAGAAACGTCACTGATATCTCCCTTCTCTCTTCAGTCGGGTGTTGTTTCTTCCAGGCTCAAAAATTGAATTGGTTTCAAAGTCTTTTCTGCAAAATACCCAGAGGAGAATTGATCACACTAAGAGCTAACCGGTACACATTGTAGCCCTACAAAAAAGCATTTCCCTTCCCCGCCATGACACAGCTACTTAATACGCTTGCTTTGTTGTATAATTGAAACAGCTTCCCAAGTCATAGTTTCTTTGCATTGCTTTTGAACTGGCAGGCCACAATCTATAGTAGTGTATAATTAAGCTTGGCTGTTAAAAGATACATATTCGAGATTAAAATATATATCCTGGTGGGTGTGGATTTATTTCACTAATTGGAGAAATCCCTCTTCAGAGTCTTTAGCGTCTTGTCTTCATTACAGCTAGTTAGTTTTGTTGTTTGATCAGAGGCCACAACATAACTAAAACGTAACACGCACATTCAGTGCAGATAGAATACAGGGCAATTGCTTATCATACCACAGCAATGTAAACATCTAATAAAACACATTAAAACTGTCACATATCTATAAAACAATTCATCCACTACGTAGATGGATTTTCTCAATCAATTTGTCTCAATCATTCTATAGCAGCGTTTCTAAAAGTTCTCCTTGCCTTGCGTGTGGAACTCTGAGTGTTTGTGGGGGCGGGGCCAGCAGCGGCAGTGATCCTGGGGATCGCTGTGGCCGAAAACGCCCCTGAAAATGCTGGTTTTGTCCTTACCGGGGCTTGGGGGAGCTTCGGCCTCCCCGATCTTCGGATCGCCAAAACCCGGCATTTTTTGTGTGCTTCCAGATTTAACGAAAACAGTTTGCAGTTTTTCGGCTTTCCAAAGATCGGGGAGGCTTGCAGAGGGTTGCGCAGGCCTCCCCGAAGCCCCCCAATCTCCGGTAAGGACAAGAATGGAGGGTTTAGGCACTTTTTCAGTGGCAGCGATCCCTGGGATTGCCGCCGCCATGCTGTCCCCACCCCTTAAGGGGGCAGGGGACAGCTTTTGGTTCCAATGATGGGTTGCGACCCACAGTTTGAGAACCACTGTTCTATGGCAAATGCAAATGAGGTAGTTTTTTCAGCAACCAACCTCTCCTTCCTCACCAAAAGAAAATCCATTTCCTGGAGCGTTGAAAACAAAACTGAGTTGGCGTGGGACTTCTGTTGCTTGCTTCTCTTCACGTGAATATAGGTGCTCCTTTGGGTAGCTGGGGCCCAAGTCATATAGCCCTCAATAAGTAAGCGCCAGCACACTGGAATTGTGCTCCACAATGGATCAGTAACCAATGTGTTCCCTTTGGAGATACAAAATGATTTTCAATACAGTCTTCCCTCTTTATTTTATTTGTTTTATTTACAATATTTATATCCCGCCTTTGTCCCCGAAGGGACCCAAGGCGGCTTACAACAGTTAAAAATACAATACCCAAAAAAAATACATACATAAATAGTTAGTTATGTATAGTTATAAAGTTATAAATAGTTATAAAGAACCTCTTTATAAGAACTTTCGTTATACAGATTTTCACATATCCATACTGCACATATTAAGACAATCCTTCTTTATCCATGCCAAGAATTTCGATATATGGTCTTGGAATGGTGGGGGAGAAAAAGGGCGAAGGCCCTCATGGAGGCAACATCTACCTCCCATTTTATCCAATGGGTAAACCCTCCCTCCACTTTGAGCTCTGGCAACAGAGAAGTGGATGAATTTGCCTTGCATGCCCAAGAAGTTCCAGGAGGTTGGGTCGAATTTTGAATTTCTCCCCCTGATAGGACAGATGTCCAGAATGACACCCTTTCTCGGGTGTGCTCCTTCGGGCTTTAGGGGAAGCACCCTTCAGAACCCTTGGAAAACAGAATGTGGCTCAGGAAGAGGTGCCCTCCTTCGTGTGAGATTCACTGCCTGATGGGTAGTGCATTCCCCACACTTTCAAGGCATGTGCATTACATCCTCCCTTATCTGCTTTTGTGCTATAGAACAGAAAAATATGAAAACATTCATGGGAAAAGTGAAAAAAACAAACAGGTGAAGTAAGAGAGTTGCTCATAGTTTGCAATTAAAGCTTGCAGTGCTAAACCTCATGTGATGCTGGAACTTCTGAAACGTTTTCATCAATCATCAACTTTAACACATTATTGATGCTGTATAATATCAATTTTTATTCTATTTTACCATGCCAGACAACCTTTTCTTTAAGTTATTAGGCATTTAGGGTGATTTTGGGGTGAACTTGGAATGGCTTTGGAACAAGTTAGAATTTTTCCCGTTGAAATTAATGTAATAATTGTACTCATCCAGATTTTCACTATAAGAGATGTTCTCGGGAACGGATTAGGTACGTCTAAAGAAGGAAAGTTTTTTAAGAGATTTGCAGCCCATTCCTAATTCCCTGCACGGTGATGCAGTGGTGGCGGCGCAGCTTCTACCGTATCCCACAGAGACGTTTTGGCTGCTGGAGACCTCCTCAGGGTAAAAAGAGATTGTCCCCTTTACCCAGCAGCTGCGATGGGTCAGTTTTGCTCTGTACTAGCTCTGTAGCTGGTGCAAGTCTGAATTGATCTGTGCAGATGGATCAGGCCCAGGAAGGGGGTTTGAATTCAGTGTGCAAAATACCCCCTGCCTATCTCATTCCCTGCCCCAGTCCTCCAGCTCCTGGCCTCAAACCACCTCCACTGCTACTTGACGTAAGCTGGTGCGGCAACTAGGAGCCACTAGTGTGTGCGAGGGGCCTCCGGCCATTTGTGCCAGCAGCTTTGCAGCATGCAACAGCAGCGCGCCATATATGATGCCACAGTAGCACCTGCGGTGGCGGAGCCAAGAGTTCTGTTGTCATAAATGCCCAATAGGATTGGACTGTAAGAGTTAATTTACACAGTTATACCACTGACTATATGTATGAGATGAGAGATTGGGGCTGCAATCCTAAACACACTTAACTGGGAGTAAGTCCCATTGAATTCAGTGGGACTTGCTTCTGAGTAGACATGCATAGGCTTGTGCTGTGGGAGTGTGGAATTTACTTTTGAGTGAACATGCATAGACTCTCAGGATGGACTGTGTATGCTTGTATGAAACAGACCTACATTTCTAGGTCTGTAAAATTTAATCGTTTGCCATTTAATCATTTGATTTTGTCTGTAAACCGCTTTGTGAACTTTTTGTTGAAAAGCGGTATATAAATACTGTTAATAATAATTAATAATAAAATGTGGCTTATTCATGCTTGCTTCCATCCCTGCTCAGTACATCCTTGATCTGTTGGAATGTATCCCCATAAAACGGAGTGAAGATATTTGAAGTATAGAGACGTACTTTAGACAACTAAAGTAGCTGAAAGGGAACAATATAATAACTTCTGAAAAGAACAGTAGTTGCCTTTAAATGACACTGTGTAAAAGCTTGAGAAAAGCTGTATCAGAATCCAACCTGATGTGGCTCTTTATGAGGCTTGCTGAGCTCACAGTTGAAACACTTCAAACTGATATTTCTGATTAAGATAACTGTCTAGGGATCTCACTGCCTAATGAAACATACAAAGTAATAAGTTTACTTCTGTTCTCTGTATCAATAACTCGAACGTGAGTTTTTTTGTGTGTTTACTTTCACAGCACATCTGAGTGAAGGGCAATATTTACTTTTTATTGAAGCTATATTTCATTGTACGCTGAAGTTATAAAGGGGAATCGCTGTTGGGATAGGAAAAACAGAACGAAAGAAAAGAAATTAAAACCAGTACATTGTAGCACTTTCAGAAAGAATAAGTGATGAAGAACTTCCACTATCACAAAATTCATCAGAATCCAAGATAGTAACATTACAATACTTCTTGTGGTATTTGCATCTTGCAGTAATGAATAATGAATCAAAATTTGTTTTTGTTTGGCTTTTAATTGAAACAAACTTATTAACAGAATTAGAGCACTGGTGTTCATATCTGACAGCAGTCGCAGTGGGATAACGGAACCACCCAAAGGATATCACTAGGAATGGTTTGTGCCGCTCAGCATGGCACCAATGACAGAAAACCTTTCAGTAGCACCTTTGAATGCAACCGGGGCTCCTTTGAGTAGAGTTGCAGCTAAAGTTTCACTTCATTTTGAAGGACACACCCCTCAGGCAAAACATCTGAGAAATGTTGAGGGAAGCCATACTTTGATTACACTAGCAAGATTTGTTGGATACATGTTGTGCACTCCTAACGGAACCAGTGGAATGAGTTATTGAGATATTAAATCCAGACAAGACGGAGGTTCTCCTGGTTAGGAAACCTGCTGGGGTGATGTTGTTGTGTGTTAATTGGGCTCTCCCATATCTTGAAAATAGGATCAGGATTTGCATATTTACTCTTCTGTCATTGGCAGCTAATGAGTTCCTAGATGAGGAAAAAAAAAGTGGTCGTCACTGACTTAATGGCATCACTTCCAGCCCTCAGCAGGCATCATGAATGCTATTTGGCCCACTGTATGAAATGAGTTTGACACCCCTCAGCTAGATGTTGCTGATGAATCCAAGGGTGACCTTCCTCGGGGCCTATGGGATCGGAGGCCTCTTGCCAGCAGTCCTAGTCAGAAGTCATGGCATTGGTCGCGTTCTCCTGGCAGGCACCCATTGCCCTGTACACATGTATACAAACCTGTCACACAAACCTGTCACTACACCCAGGGTGGTAGTTTAGTTGGGGTCGCTGTATAGAGAGTTTTCCTCTAGTGTTCCTCTAGTGTTTTTAGCATCCTGGCTTACTGCAATCGGGGGTATTTTCTTAAGTTTCATGTACTGACTGGCTCCACTCTTGCGGAGCTTCAGTGTTTATGTAGCAAGTCTGTGTCGGAACCTTTCAATTAGCGGGCGTTAGTCCTTCTCCGGAACATATCAATTAGGTTAGAAACAGCACTGCCGGCTGAGCGCTTGTGAGTCAGTTACATCCGGGCTCCTGGACCTCTAAGTATATTTACGTTGTTCCTCGATAATGCTGGTTTACTTCTGAGGATGCCTCATATGTTTGGGGCGAAACGTAAAGCTGTTATAACATCTTGCTAATTTTAAATAAAAGTTTTAAACGACGGAGTTTACCTGGCAATATGCTAATTTTTAACTCGGAGCTTTGGTCACGTCGTGACAACCTACGAATGTTTCAAGATATTTCTTCATGATATTTATTGACAGTTTAAGTTTAATTTTGTATTGCCTTTACTTATTACCATACTTTACTTCTAGCCCAAGGCAATGCTGACTATTCTAAGGGTTGCCTTCTTTTCAGAACTAACAGTTTGGACTAGGTAACTTAAAATATATACTCTCAAACATCTGCACTATTTCAGCATGTCCCTGTAGCCTCAGCAAGGCGCCAATGCTATTACTCTAGAATAAACTTTCAAATGTAGAAAGAGTATCCCAGTATAGTACACCAGAAGAGATTTGCTCTGCAGGATACCTTTAAACCCCTGTTGCTAAAATAACAGCTTGGACTTCTTACCCATCAGCTTGCAATAATAGGTTGTTGACTGGCACTATGTAGCTGCTCCTGGCCTACGTATTTGGGGATCTCTCTCAGTTAGGAATTAAAAAGCTGACAGTTATGAGATTATTAGGCTAACAGCTGTAACAGAACTTGTCCTTTGGAATAATAAGATGGGGAACATTCCAAAATAAACTTTATAAAAAGTATGGGACCAGCTAAATCCAGGATGAAGATAGATACGCTAGTACGACAGTCAATATATTAGGCTACTAAAATTGTGCATTTTATATTGGGTAATGCCTAGCTGCCCAATCCTAACCAACTTTCCAGCACCGATTCAACTGCAATGGAGCCTCCATGACTGCTCCCCCCCCCCACAACAGGATGCAGTACACACCCTGTTGGCACAACTGCATCAGCACTGGAAAATTGGTTAGGATTGGGCTGTAAATCTTATAAATTCAGGTCTTAGATCCAGATCCAAATCCAAGCCTTCAGTGTCTGTTTTTCATCAAAAACAAAAAAAGTTTTTTTTTGGGGGGGGGGGTAATAATGCTATCATTGACATACTCTCTCAATGTTTGGACAAAATTCTGGAGCAAATATGACCTCCAGCATAGTCGATGGCCCACTTTAAACAAAATGCTTAAGTATTACCTGAAGTGTGTTTGTGTGAGTTTGGATTAAATAAGAGAAATGTGGGTTGGCGTGGAGATGGAAGAAAAATTTGCTTAAAACCCAGAATTTCATTGACTCTTTTTTCCGCATGGTTGCAAACAATGAAAACCTAGGAAAATGCATTATTAGTTTATACCATTATGCCACTAGTTCAACAAAAAAAAGGCTCTAGGCATTTTCCATCAAAAGCAGAAAACTAAATATATATTGGCAACCAGAAAAGATTGTTCAGGTGTGGCAACAAGAGAGCCTGGCTGTAATTTCCCATGAAGTTTTGAGATGTTGGAAGAAGACAATGACTATGAATGGCATTGATTTTTTTTTCTCTTCTCCCACTCTTCCTTCCTCCCTTCCAATACAAAAGTCAATTTTCACACGATGTGTGCATTTCTCTGATTTCATTTCAAGGTTATCTTCAAACACAACCATCTGTGTAATAAAATACTCCCGTTACAGCACTACATTTCCATATAAACTTTCTTAAGTCAAGAAAGAATGTCCAAAAGCTGACATTTTTATAGTTTATTGAAAATATTATCACCCTCTACAACAGAATTAGTTGTTCATGTTTTCATTCAACGTGCAACATTTTGTTTGTGTGCTATTAAAATTAATGAGCAGATTAACTTGGAATTTCTGCGGGAGTCTTGCAGATGCTTATAACACAATGCACAATGCAATGAAAGCTACTGCAAGTTCTTGCTTCTGTCAAATTTTATTGAGTGACTATTCTCATTGATACCTAACTCTAATGACTCAAATCTTATCCAGGCTTATCTTGTGGTCTGTCAGTGCAAGGCCTGGACGGTTGGTGCAGCAGTTGCTGTGGTTGTGCATCGGCCACGCATGCACCAATGGCTTACTTGCTGGTGCAGGTCTGAGTAGATCCATTCAGGCAGTGCAGGCTTACCCCTGGACAAGGGAACAACTGTTCCTTTACCTGGAAGAGACATCTGGGACTCTCTCTCTCTCTCTCTCTCTCTCTCTCTCTCTCTCTCTCTCTCTCTCTCTCTCTCTCTCACACACACACACACACACACACACACACACACACACTGGATGCAGCACACACTCTAGTGGCACGGCTGCATTGGCAGGGGGGCTTTAGCTAGGATTGGGCTGTGACTGACTGGCAACGATTTCAAAATTATTGTGGTGTTTCCCCAATAGATAGTAAACTGAAATCTGATTCAGATTGTCTTTCTTGTAGCCAGAGGTGTAGCTAGCCCTTTTTCTGCTCGGTGCTCCTGACTTTTTTTCACCATCCCTCACCTTGGCGCCAAAGGTGGTGCCACAAAAATTTTATCCCCATGCCACCACAGGCACATATATATATGCATCCTAATGTGCACCTTGGTGGGTGGCATGTCATGTCCCTTTCTTATTCCTCCTAAAAAAAAAAATCCTGTGTGCACCTGGGAGGGGGTGGCATGTGCACCTGGGGGGTTGCTAAGTCCTCACTCTCCTGGGAGGGGTTTGGCTAAGTGTTTTTTTTTTTTTTAAGTTCTCACACCTCACTGCTTTTTTCCCCTCACTGACTGAGTCACTGCCAAGTCCGGGTTCTTTTTTCCCGTTTTGCACGCAGCTGCTGCCCCTCCCCCTGCAGCACCCAGAGGGTGGCAGCTGCTTCATGTGCCCCCCTGGCACAGGAGGTGCATTTTTGGCGAGGCACGGGGGCGAATATTAACTTAACTCGGCAGCAGCACTTGGCTCCTTCTTCTTCTTGCAGCCAGCAGCCATGATGTGAGGGCGAAACTCTTTAGGATGAGACTGTACCTAGTCTCGCTGGTCGGTACTCCAGAGCCTAGAGAGGACTCCGACCAGCGAGACTAGGTACAGTCTCGTCCTAGAGAGTCTCACCCTCACATCATGGCTGCCGGCTGCAGTGCAGAAGGAGAATCAAAGTGCTGCTGCCAGCCAGTTAAGTAAAATGTCACCCCCGCGGCCCGCCGAAAATGCCCCCCAGGGCCTGCTAGCACAGCCGCACCCAGGGCCCAGCCCCCACCCCCGCCCTCCCCCTGACTACGCCTCTGCTTGTAGCTCAAGACAAGTTCTTTTCTAGAAATATCAGAAAAGGGACCATTTTTATGCCTTTAATTCAAAATACATTGTGAATTCTGCCTCATAATATAGTTTGTTCTAGCAGGTAACAAAACCACACACCTGATATAATGCAGGCATGCGGAACATCCCCCTTCACACGTAGGTCAGCAAAACCTGAATTAAAGGAGGGATGTTTCTAGTAGCAAATCCTTGCTTATGGAATGCACACTGAATTTACTAGTAAAGCTCAAACCATGAAGATGAAAAGGGAAAAGAGAATTGGAGAATCCTGTCTATGCCAGCCAGGTTCACTGATACGCACGTGGGTTGACACATTTTTATGGCAGATTGAAAGTGGGCTGACCATTGCATATTTGCATTTGTTGGTTATTATAGATGCTCATTTTACAGAGAGGTATTTCATATGCTTTCCAAAGCAGAGTAGGGCCAATCTGGTTTAAGCACTTCTGAAAGATGACTAAAAACAGCCTCATTTTGTGTTTCAAAAATAACAGACATGAACTTGAAAGCCCTTAGAGGAATTAACTGTCTTTCAGCCCAATCCTATCCATCCCCCCCCCCATCTATGCAGTGGTGCCAAAATGGCATCCGCTGCATCCTGGGGATGGCAGTTTGCCCTGGGGTAAGCCTCTTCAGTATGGATGGGTCTACTCAGACCTGCAACAGCTAAATAGCTGGCTCAGGTCCACATGGATTCACACTGCATGATCAGGTCTGGGAAAGGGGGCTATGATATTGGCGGTGCTAGCACCACCGATCCCACCCCTCCCAGGCCCAGTCCGCCCATCCCCACCCCCGTAGCTGCCCTCCCCCGCCCTGTTCTGCCCTTCCGTCATCCTCCCACCTCTCCAGCGGACTTACCTTCATCAGCGATTCGCGGGAGAAGTTCTGGAGTGGGCAGGAAGGTGCAGGCCTTCCCACTGGTGCTCCAGCAGTGCACAGTCTCACACGCTGTCAGAGCGCCTTTTGAGACTGGCGGTGATTGCTTTACAGCAGACAGCACCAGCAGAAGAGGAGGACCAATATCGTGAGGTAAGTATAGGATTGGGCCCTTTGGCTGCAATCCTATGCACACTTCCTTGGGAGTAAGTCCTGTTGAACACAGTGGGACTTCTGAGTAGACATGCATAGGATTGTAAGTATGGGAAAACATCACAATAACACTGGTCAACACACTTTTTCTGGCATAAGGTGTTCCAATGGTTTTAAGGTAATTTGGGGGCGCTGATTCCAAATCTGGCATCAGTTTGTGTCTATCACATCAAGATTTTGAGATATCAAATATTGCATTTGATAAAATCAATGAAAAACAGCAAATTTATGCTCATCATATCATTGATGCCGTACTTTAAAGTAGGCAAGATAAACCTTCTTGACAAAGGTATTGATGTTGCACCTTTAATCCTGCAAAGTGCACAGATGTAGCAGCAGATATCTGGGTCATTACTGCATTTCCTTCTTTCGGATGTTGTAGCCTAGGGGTTCTCAACCTTTGGAGGCCCGGGTACCCCCTTATCACACTCCAATTTTCTGAAGTACCCCCTGCTAATTAACTGCTAATTAATTGGATTAATCAATTAATTAATTAGGTAATTACTCATTAAGTAAAAAAAGTACTAAAACAATTTTAAATGTGAAAAATGCCTTATTTAACTGTGTGTATGTGTGTGTGTGTGAGAGAGAGACAGAGAGACAGAAAGACATATGCAAGGATATGCCCCACCCCACCAAAGTACATTTTCCAAAGTACAAAAGTAAGCCCAAAACCAAAATCAGAGAGATAGAAGCGCTCCAAAAATAATTACAATTTAAAATCCATGTTAATTAACACTTAATTAGCTGCTGATGGGGCAGAAAAGGGGCAGGGCTTGGCGTACCCCCAGTAAGTGGTGTGCGTACCCCTAGGGGTACCTGTACCACAGGTTGAGAACCCCTGTTGTAGCCATTGTTAGATCACGCCCTGCAGAAGGAAAATATTAAATAAATGTGGATATCTACATAAAATGATATTATAAACACACTATCCTAAAAACACAGCATCATATTTTAACACTAAAGCACCATATTTTAACACTGACTTGCAACAACTTGCAATCATAAGTGACAAAGAGTTCATTTCGGGTAAAATCAATGAAAATGGGGTATGCCGATAGCATAAAAATGAGATGTGATAGAGCAAATCTGAGATCAGATTTGGAATCAGCACCCTGAAATTAGTCTAAAACAGTTGCAAAAGTCCAGGCCAGGAAAAAAAAATATTTTTTTTTGTAGACCAGTGTAATGAGAAATGTGATTGGCAGCCTCTTTTTGCGCTGCACCAATGTTCAACGTGCTCCTGGTGATGAGTGATTATCCCTGGCAGCTGCTCACAGTGCAGGTACATTGGGCACAGCCACCAGTTCCCAGCCATTAATACCTGTAAGACTTCAGCATTGTCCACATGAAAAATGAGTTTAATTACAAAGCGTAATAAGAAAGTTCTTAAGAGAAAAAAAAAACCATCATGTGAAGATGTAAAGGTCCCTTTTTCCCACAGTGGAGAGGTATACATTTAGCCCAGTGCTGAAACTGGATGCCAAAAGACGAGAAAACTGTATATTGTTTCCCAGCATGCCTTATTCTGGTCACCTTGGTTTGCAGTGCTGATCCACTTCAGAGCTGGTTCAGGGTACGAGCAAAGCCATTGATTCTTACCTGCATTATATTAACAAAATGATCAGGGTTAGGGTGGGAGGAGGAGGAGGAGGATCATAGGAGGGAAGTGGGTGCCCCTTGCCAATCTGCTGCCTGAAGCAACTGCTTCAGTTGGCCTCATGGCTGGGCCAGCCCAGATCAAGAGTAACCATTATGACCTGATCACATGAACTATTGTGCTGAAAAATCAAATGATATGATTGTTAAATATAACTCTCAGCACAAGTGCAGAGGCTCAGCTGGTATTCTTCTGCAGGGACCCATCAATAACCCTTAAGTGAACACAAAAGTAACTAGTATTGCTTGCCCTGCTCTAGCTACATCATAGACCTAGTACAGATGTTCAATTTTAAAACATTTTCCTTTTCTTTGTTCATATTTCAGCTCAAACTTCAGTTGATATCTAACATAGGTTGATCATGGAAGATCACTTCCATCATTAGAAAAATAGCATCTTGCCATTTTTTTTTCTGACCGCGGAACTAGACTCTGCCTCCACTTCAGAGGTTACACTGCTCACACAAATAGACTATGCACATGAAGAGTTATTTACAGGGGTGATAGTGGCAGCGGCATCTCCACTGATTCATGACTGTGCTACACAAGGCCACTGTGTCACTTGTTCAGGGATGGTCCAAAGTGTACACAAACAGCTTCCTGTTCACTTTCTGCTTCATTATTGCCATACAGGCCAGTGCAATGGCATATGTCTGAATGCCGGCTCAGACTGGGGGTTTATGAAGAGCTGAGCAAACTGACCCACTAGCCAGGATTAGATTTGGAAATTCAGCTATGATAGTGCACACAACAGATAGGAGTGTGCTTTTTCTCTGGGGTTGGCTTCTCTGCAATTAACAAAACCAACCTACATAAACATTTCTTTAGGCCTGATCTAACCCCCACCCCCTATTTATTATGTATTGTATGTTTACTTCAAAAATGGGGTAGCCTTTTCTGAGATTTCTTTGGAGCTGAGGCTACAATTTATGGAGCTCCTGAAGCTCTGTCAAAATAGTTTGACAGAGCTGTTCTCCCCCCCCCCCAAAAAAAATGCCTTGTTCCAAGGAAGAATCATGATAGTAAAAAAGACTTCTTCCACTCAAACTACTTCCTCCATTGGAGGACTGGGGAAAGTAAAATTTAAAAGGCATTACTGAAAGTGCATTGCACATTGTCTCGGTAGCGCATGAATGTGTTTCTCTGTTTCCCCATATTTATGAAGGGAAGAGTGCAGGTGGAGGTGTCTCAAAATTTGTTCCCCCCCCAAACCATTTTTTCCCTCAAAACTTCTCCCCTTGAAAACTTTTTTCCCCTCAAGACTTTTTTTCCACTCAAAAAGGGGGGGGGATTGGCAAAATGGCAGGAAAAAGAAAATTCAAATCAGCACTAGCTTTAGTGTTAGTGGGAGAGAGAATGAATAGTAGCAAAAGGTGTCTGATTACTTGTACAATATTCCAACCTTTTGATTCTAAAAATGGAGCTTTGTTTTTATACCTGCTTAAAAGAATGTCTGAAAATATATTTAGTTAAAATCATCCAAATTATTCTGGGATGTCGTTCATACCAGACAAAATAAACTATATTCCTACATCTGGCATAAGAAGCATGCGTTCTTTTTCTATTGAATGAAATAGCATGCTCAATGAAATTGCACGCTGATTGATTGCACCGTTGTTTGGCGGGGGGGCGGCGGGAGGCGGAGAGAAGACAGGTGAAATATCACAAAGCATTTATTTAAACTAACCTGAAAATACATTAATGCAGGGCTGGCCAACCTTTCAACATGGATGCTCCTGGCCTTTTAACGGTTGTATAGGTGAGGGCATTTTAGCAGGTGCAGCTGCTTTAGCAGCACCATCAGCACTTTCAGCTGCCAAGATTCTGTCTTCGACACAACTCTTAAGAAAACAGTAGCCCTGATGGTGGAAGATTGGCCACCCCTGTGTTAATGCATGCTGACATTTGCTTGTCTTGTCTGCTTTGTAGTAGGGACTGCATTTGCTTTGGTTGTACAATTGTTTTTTGCCTGCCTTCACTCATCAGCTGCTTGACCTTGGCTCAGCCATTCATTTTAGACTTCAAAATAATTGGACTAATCATCTGTAATAATTAGGGGTGCCATGAGGCCTAACTAATTGTTTTAGGCTTTGCCATATGAAGTTTACTTATCAGCTACTATATATAGATAGTGCCATGAAAAAGTGACACCTAATAGGACCTATTAAATATTAAATAGGTACCTATTAAATAGGTAGAGGTGTTTTGGTTTTTTTGGTGACCAACGCAGAATGCTAAATAACGCTAATTTTGACTCAAAACATTATATAAAAATATTTTTAGCTCTAAATGTGAAATAATGCTAAAAAAACCTTCATTCCACGAAATATCACCACTTTTTCTTACTTTTGAGTAATCTGCTGGTACTTTTAAGTAAGGGGTCTTGCTTGGAACGGTTGCAGAGCCTGTCCAACAGCTCCAAAGGTCGTCCTGTTGCTTTTGGTTGCTTTGCTTCTGCTCCTTATCTCTGATCTGTACTGTTCTGTATGGTTTGCTGCATATACAGCATTCCAACACTAGCTGATGGCGGCAAGAACAAGCACAGGCAAGACTTTTATTTCCTTTTTTAACAGTTTTTTTAATAGTTTTTTTAGTATTTCTATTTTATTGCTGTATTTGAGCAAGTTGCTGCTCATGCATGCTGCTCATATTTGTAAATATTCAATTTGTAGAGACTCAAGTCAATAGGCATGAGGGTGTGTGTGTGTGTGTGTGTGTGTGTGTGTGTGTGTGTGAAACATAACTGTCCAGGGGAAAGATAGTTCAAAAAACAGAGAGACTAAAAACTGAGGATGCCAAAAATATGCCTGATATTTTCCTGATGTGAAGCCTATACTAGTGTACAGTATATCTGCTCTTTTGAATAAGCTTCCAAAGCAGGAAGTGGATCTGTGAATACTACTGTTTGAAAAAAACAAACAAACAGTGGCTTAATTGCTGCATTTGTGGACACTATCACCTATCTAGTGCACATATAGTCCATTTTAAAAGCAAATAAAATTATTAAAAATGAATAAAATGAAAAATTGGAATAAAAATTCATAACACGACTATTTGTGTTGAATAAAAACGCATAACACTGCTATTTGCATTTTTAATCAAGAAATGTTGAAAAACACACACCAAAAAACAAACAAACACCTCTACTAATAGGAACACACTAAGAAAAAAAAGTCACCAGCTATTAGGATGCAGTTGATCCTTCAGAATCCAACATGACTCTGTCTTCTGAAGAATTATAGAATTGCACTGCCCACCAAGATCTACAGAGGTAAGGCTGGACAAATGGAAAACAGTCAGTGGTGTCGTGATTTTTAGGCTTTGTGAAATGGAGTACTTGGATAATTACATAGACATGACTGTTTCACAGACTACTACCCCTCCATTCACACCAGAGGTGTGTTCATGGCACTCTAGCAGTGCCTCACTCCAGCAGTGTCTCACTCTAGAATGGCTTATTCTTCCACTACATATGCACACGTATAATCTAGACAAGGAATAAAAGCAGTGTCCTTTGACTTTAGGAATATGCTCAAAGAACAGTGAGCAGCAAATCCAAAGTCCCAGCAAATAATTCATGAGCATGTGACTTGGAAATAGATTTGCATAAAATGTTCATTGAACATTTGCAGATACATTTGTAACCACCACCATCTATGCATGGAAGATTCATGAGGGGAAAACTCATCCATTAACTCCTCTCTCTCTCTCTCTCTCTCTCTCTCTCTCTCTCCCCCCCGTGTGTGTGTGTGTGTGTGTGTGTGTGTGTGTGTGTTAACAATGTGAGCCATTTGCCATCCTTATGTCTGAACATTTTGAATGATTAAAAGAAAAGGATCTTGTGAGCCATCAGGGGCCCTTTTGCTGAAATAAATGATAGGAAGTTTAATAACAATATTAAGGCAGCCATTCAAACTCTCTGAGCTACAGCAGCTGGTGTGGTAATGTACTTTGCATAAGCCCAGAAATATAATTTTTAATTTGCTTGTCCAGTCAACTGAGACAATGTTCACCCCATTTTTATTATAGTGTGAATCAGAAATTAACTGTAATCAATCTTTCAGGGTATTTGTCTGCCACATGTTTAAAAATCCAATTGGATGTTCTCATTTTCTCATTAATTGGGAACTTTTAGAAGCTGTAAATGGGAGGTCAGATGTGAACCTAGCCAGTATAGGGTTACTGTCTCATCTATTTCCTGTACTGGCAGACAGTAGAACATATGGAGAGGCAGAAGAATCTATAAGCTGCATGATGCTTTATATCTGCAGCATATGGTACCTTTGCTGCTGCTGTAGCAGCATCCTACATCTCAATAAAGCTGTAGCACCCACCCTGCTGCATGTGTCAAATACATTTCATGATACCAAGTAAGGGCATGTGTTGTTGTGCTGATCCACTTGTCTTCAGTGGACTCGAAAGTTCATGACCAGTAGGTGGTGTTGTGTAGAAGATCTGGCGTAGCACTGCTCTGTCCAAGTCACATCAGTCTGGAGCACTTGCAAACAGGAAAATATTTCGGTCGATAATACACAGACTGATAGGAAAGCATAAAAGTAAATTGACCATTTAAAAAGAAACCAAAGAGAATAGACTTTCCACCTTGCTTTAGATTGGAGGTAGTATGCTGAGCTCCTCATCAGCTTCAAAATTCAAATATTTGCTTCTTCAGATGGACAGAAGTTTCCATGGGATAGGTGGAATCAGACATTTTTCAAACAGATCTAAGTAAAGAGGGGGTTAGCTTGGGATGCTGGCTTGGCCAGTTAAGCTTTTATGGACTGACTCAATATATCATCACAGAGAGAGGGATGGTCCCCTTTCCCTACTCAACTAACAGCCCAATCCTGTATAACTCTTGCACAGACTCTTGTATAACAGTAGATCCACTGGTTTAAGTGCACTTATGCTAGTGTAACTTGCCATATGTCAACGGATGCAGGATGGAGACTGGTGTAACCCATCTCGGATGCCGCACATGCGCAGTTCGGATGCGGGACGGACACCGCTGCAACTCCGCCAGTGCAGGGGGCATTCCGGGGGCATTCAGATGCCCCCTGTGCCGGCGGAGTTGCGCTGGCATTCGTCCCGTGTCCAAACCGTGCTTGCGCTGTGTCCGAGGGGGGTTACGCTGGTTTCCGTCCTGCGTCTGTCGACGTATGGCAAGTTACACTGGCATAAGTGCATTTACAATGGTGGATCTACTGTGTAACAAGAGTTACACAGGATTGTGCAGTAAGCTTAATGAGTACATGAATATGAAATAATTGGATGTTCTTCCCCCATCTACCTGGTGCTACTCCACCCTTCCTCTGTTATCTTTCTTGTGTCTTTTAAAAATTGTATGCTCCTTAAAGCAGGGACCTGACTTCTCTTCTATTGTAAAGTACCTGTCATCTTAGCAGCCATACGCTTACATAGAGCTAATTGCAGTTCCTTCATTTTTTTGAAAATATAAAATCTTGCAATTATGCAGAGGGTTAGTGGTTTTTTTTGTCCCAGTCTTTTACAGTTTGATGGTATTTTAACTGTATGTGCTTGACTTGAGGCACCAGCTTCAAAACGCTAAGCTTTGATGGAACAGATATAGGCAATATTCAAAGAAAACACATTATTTCTCAGAACTCATTCTGTGTATTGTGACTCTTTAGAGCTGCAGCCCTGTTGCTGGAAAGGCTGCATTTTTCTGCAAGTAGGAGAACAGCTAGTAGATGGCAGACAACATGGTAAGAAAACAGAGCTGATGGACACCTTGAGAATCATATAAAGCTCAATATTTAAAACTTAACTAGGGCTCATTGATCATGTATATAGTAGGAATTCTGCTCACTGGTATTCACAGGCTGGCATACTCCTCCTTCCTTTGGGGTGAATGTAGACCCTCAGGGGGAATGGGAAATGGGAAGCCTTTTCCTTGTCTAGAGGATGTAGTGCAAGGGGGGGAAACCAGATATCTAGAACACAGGGATACATACCGTGTTCCTGCACTACAGACCAACAATCTCAAAGATTGTTTTGGATCTACTGGACACTTGGAGTAACTGCTGTTCCATTTTCCACTCCCCTTCAAAATTATGTAAACTGATAGAGGTGATCATTGTATAACTGTGTTTGCAGCTCCAGTGATGACCATATATTTTCCCCACTGGCGAATGGTTTTTAATGCTAACAGATTGTTTTTTACTGAACTATTTTTTATCCCTTAGTTTCTGTTTATTCACTGTGGCCCCCGTTGGAAGAGCTTTGTCCACTGAATGAAAGATTAATGGGGAAAACTAATATGCAATAAGGGTCACGTTATTAAAAAAAAAAATTAAATTAGAAGGACTGATTCTAGACCAAACCTGAATATATGTGAGTGCAGATGGGGACTGAGAGACGGGCATCATTGAAAAAGAGGCTGAAGCGAAGATAACTGTATTATGCGTAGATTTGAAATGAGGTGCTGCTGTAATCGAATTCGTCTCAGTGATGGACAGTTGCTGCAATCTTTAGCGAGTCAGTCAGTTTCTTCAATCTCTTTAAGTGGAAATAAAATTGAGCCACCTGTCCTGAAAGGCTATTCTGAATTAGGAATACATCATCAGTTTAGCAGCAGAATAGTTAATATTGGCCTAGACTCAGATGAAGGCGGCTTGACCAACTTTAATATACCGTATTTTTCGCACTATAAGACGCACTTTCCCCAAAAAAAAACATAGGGGGAAAAAGCGTGCGTCCTATGGTGCGAAGCCTGGGCTTGGGGGTGCTTCGGGGAGGCCTGCAGAGGCTCGTGCAGGCCTCCCCGAAGCCCCCACAGGCCTCCGTGGTCTTCATTTCGGCCGAAAACAGTGATTTTCGGCCATTTCCGGAAATGGCCGAAAATCACTGTTTTCGGCCGAAATGAACATCGGAAAGGCCTGCGGGGGCTTCGGGGAGGCCTGCGCGAGCCTCTGCAGGCCTCTCCGATGTTCAGTTTGGCCGAAAACAGTGATTTTCGGCCAAAATGAACATGGGGAGGCCTGCAGAGGCTCGCGCAGGCCTCCCCGAAGCCCCCACAGGCCTCCCCAAGCCCAGGTAAGTCAAATCCTTTTTTTCTGTATTTTATGCTCCATAGGATGCATGCGTCCTATGGACCGATGCGTCCTATGGAGCATAAAATACGGTAAATGGACCACCAGATAACGTGCATTTTCTATAGATGCGACTTGCATAATTGGTGTAGGCTGTACACAAGAGAATAGTTGGTGACAGAGCCATCCCTTGGGTAGGACAACTGGGTGGCAGCCCTGGGCCCCGCACTTTTATGACCAATATATGGCCATCATAGGGGGCCCCTGCATTGCTTGAGTTGCCCCAGGTCCACATCCTTCTAGGGATGGCTCTGGTTGGTGAACATGTTTCACTAAGTATAAAGTGTTGTTCTTTGGTCGGGTAGGAAAGCCTTCATAAGAAGAGAATTCGACATGTTGGACTGCAGTTTCAATGTTTGGGTCATGGCATAACTACAGTATATGTCAGGAACAATTATGCTTGTGAAACACATGCTTGCATCATTCACCTTTGAAGCAACGGGGCAGATGGAGCTACTTTACCACATGGAGCATGTGGGAAGGGGAGTGAAACTGTCCCTCTGCCACCTTACTTTGCCAAGCCCAACTACACGTAAGCATAGACTTACCATACATCCCGGAATGGCCGGGACCCTCCCGGATTTCAGGTCCTGGTCCTGGCATCCCGGGAGGTATGGCGCCATCCTGGATTGCTGTAGCCCGCCGCCGCCTCCATTTTCCTCCCAAGCCGCACAAGCGGCCCGGGAGCCCTTCAGAACGAAGGGCTTTCAATCCGAGCTGCGCGCTTGTGCCGCACACATGCACACAAGCGGCCTGGAAGCCCTTTAGAATGAAGGGCTTCCAGGCCGAGCCACGCACGCCTGGAAGCCCTGAAGGGCTCCCCGGCTGCTTGTGCGCAGGAATCAGGACGAATATGGCGGCAGTGATGACAACAGCGACATCAGCAGTAGCGAGGCTACAGAAAAAGTGGTGGCGGCGGACACAGTAAGGGGGCAAATAATTAAAAAAATTAAAAAACCCATTTAAAGAAAAAAAAACAGAAAAATTCAAAAAAAGTTTTGGCGCCCCCCAAAAAATCGGGGGTGGTGGTGGTGGTGGTCCCGGATTGGGTCACCAAAAATATGGTAAGCCTACATAAGCAGCTTTTTCTCAGCCTGGCTCTGATACCAGAAGTGAGTGAAGCAGGAGCCTTATAAAGATGTTATCCAAGTGTGTAAGGAACATGTGATTGGGATGGGGCAGGGAGAGTATGCTGGCAAGTTCTGTCTCCATGCCGACATGCTCCTGAAGCCCTGGCCCCATATTCAGTATTTGCAGAGTAAAACCCTGAATGTGGGGAGTTCCTCTCCCTGGAATATTCTGATGAGCAGAAATTCTCTCTGCATTCAGGGTGATACTGATGGGCAGAAATTCAGCATTTCTTGGACTAGGGATGGCCCAATATGTTCCGCTGCCATTGACTCACTGCCACCCATGGGCACAGGCCCCACCAAGAATCCAGGCAGAAGACAGCAATCTAACTTCTCACCTCCTCATCTTGCTCTTTCCCATGCAATCCTTTTCAACAAAACAGGGAGCTCCAGTTTCCACCAGGTTTTTTGGATGCAAGCAATGGTGATTCATTTCCCTACTCATCTCAGACTTTCCTTTGCACGGTCTCTTTAAGCAAATCATAGGCCATGTGAGGCCTGCAATGTTATGAGCATACTCTAGTACAGTATGCTGGTCTGAAGAACTAAGAGACAGTTGTTGAAAAGTTTTATATGTTGATTCTCATCATCTACTCTTGTGGCAAGTCAGCAACACAGTTGGACTATGCTATATCCTAAGCACCCTCTAGTCCACCACTCTCTTCTCCTCCGCATTTTCTCTTCTGCTCCATTCCTCTCTTCCTTTTTGAATTGAGGCAGTTGGAGGAGGAAGAGGAAGAGTGGTGGAGGCAGGGAGGTGCTGTGCTACTGGTAAGGCAGGGGACATTTGTCATAACAAGGTACAATGCAATGGAGTCTTGGGCCTGTGCAGCCCTTTCAATGACAAGCATGAGATAATCTTGAAGTCTGGGCAAGAGGTTCAAACCAGAGAAATCAGCCTGTGAGGAGCATGAGCCAGTGCAATTTGAATACCTATGTGATTAATCTTCCTCTATTTTTTTTTGCCTATTTTCCTGTATTATGGGACACTGATTAATTCCCCAGAAGCTCCTGTGCATATTCCGCAGACTAAAAAGCTGCTGGGGCATCCTTTGCAAGCAGCCTTTGTTCTTTGTTTGAAACTCCATAATCCAGCCCCAGGTGTGTTTGCAGATTGGGGAATTTCCTCTGTGTCTGGAGTACCAAGAAGATTGGCATGAGCTTAGCGCCTGGGCAGGCAAACCTGCCCATCTAGGTCAAGGGGGTGGGATGGAGTGACTAGGTGGGTTCCACTGACTCCTCCAATCAGGTAAATGACATCATCACAGCAAACATATAAATTTCCCAGCCCACAGGAAGTGCGGGTTGTTCCTTTCCAGTCACCTGAATAATGCATTCATTGAGAGCTCAGAGAGGAGCACCCACTTGCTCAACTGTGAAACTGGAAAGCATGTGGCAGTGTCCTTTTTATTCCAAGTTTGTTTTTGGATTAACCTCCATTGAATGGATTTGAACAAGTAAAGTTTTTGTAAAATGTTGCTTCCTTCTATCGGTCCTTGATTTAACAATCAAAGGACACACAATGCTTTCCTACCAGAAGTTGCTACTGCTGGAGTTTATTTGTGTCAAAAGTGCTGACAGAGTGAAGTTTACATCCTGAAAGCTAGCAGAAATAATTTGGCCTTTCATTTTATCAGAAGCATCTTTTTAAACATCCTTGCCTTTCGATAGCGGACTTCTTTTTTCCTTTCTTTTCTTTAAGTCCTCCTTTTCATTTTGTTGGAACTGCACTTACATGGGAAATGTAGTAAGCAGTTAAATACTGAACACAGCCAAGTAAGTGGTTTCTCTTCAGATCGTATAAATCTTTCACCTTTTACACTCAGAAGTAAACCTTATTGAGTTCAGCAGGACTTACTCTCATATAAGTAACCATAGGAATGCAGTTGGGCAGCCCGATCCAGTGTAGACTTTGAGCGGCGGAACACGCGCTCCGTTGCTCAAAGCCATTGCAAATGCTCCATAAAGTGTGTTTGTGACAACTCTCATGTAAGGGCCGCTGGCGAGAAGGCCGGCAGCACTTACTCCTCCGGCTGACCGTCCCTGTGCCCACCACTGAAGGTAAGCCCTTCACCAGTTGGTGAAGGTAAACCCTGCACTACTGAAGGTTAGGTAAATGTTTTTTACTTACTCTCATTGCCCCTCTGGTAGTTGCCCCCCCCCCCCCAGCATGTGCATTTGCTGTGCTCCATTGGTGCGGCTGCATGCTATAGTTTGGCATGGGATAGAATTGGGCTGTAAATCCCATTAATTTCAAGGGGACTTAGGAATCCTAACTTTCTTAGGATGCAACCCTATAATTAAAAACTAAGAGTGTTCTCATTAGGTATGCAGCAAACATCTATGTTTTTTTTTATTCCCCAAACAAAAATTGCATATTTGCAGCTGTGGATTAAGCAATAAGTTTTCAAACACTTATCACAGATTCATGGACAAAGGGAGAAAAAATGTGACTATCAGCAGGGAACAATGATTAAGCAATATAATATGGCACCTGCTTGATACCGTGCCAGTCAGCACTGCAAATGGAGAATGATGTTCTACTTGATGCTATATGAGGCTGTTCCTGGGTAGGGATTATAAATAACCACCATTTCAATTATTTGTATAACCTCTTCGTTATCCAATCTACAGCCCAATCCTAACTAAATCCTCCCCCTGCCGATGCAGTTGTGCCACTAGAGTGTGTGCTACAACCTGTGGGGGATCCGGCACTATGGGGCCTGTGTAGGCCTCTGTACCAGCCTGGAGTTGGTGCAACGGCTTTATGGCAGCTTTTGCAATAGCTCTGGGCTGGCAAAGGGTGCACTACGCTGGCCATAGGTTTCATGCTGTGTCATAATAACGCCTCATTGTCTCTCGGATCAATCAGTCTCATTGGTCAGTTTTGAGTTAAGGAAATCCACTTTTTGTTACATAAGGCAGTTCTTTTTTCCCAGTTATTTGGTCATAACGTTTGATAGAACACAGATAATTCAACACAGTTTGTTTCATGCTGCATTAAATTACCTTTGCAATTATATATAACTTAATGGTACCGTATTTTTCGCTCCATAGGATGCATCAGACCATAGGACGCATGCATCCTATGGAGCTAAAAATAGGGCATTTTTTAACTTACCTGGGCTTGTGGGGGCTTTGAGGAGGCCTGCAGAGGGTCGCGCAGGCCTCCCCGATCTTCAGTTCGGCGATAAATGGCTCTTTTCGGCCATTTTCGGTTTTCGCGAAAACCGGAAATGACCGAAAGAGCCATTTATTGCCAAACTGAAGATCATGGAGGCCTGCGCGACCCTCTGCAGGCCTCCCCAATCTTCAGTTTGGTGATAAATGGCTCTTTTCGGCCATTTCCGGTTTATGCAAAAAACCAGAAATGGCCGAAAAGAGCCATTTATCGCCGAACTGAAGATCGGGGAGGCCTGCAGAGGGTCGCGCAGGCCTCCCCGAAGCCCCCACAAGCCCAAGTAAGATTGCTAATTAAACATTTGCTCCATAAGACGCATGCTTATTTCCCCCTATTTGGGGGGGGAGTGCGTCTTATGGAGCGAAAAATACGGTATTTATTCATAAATACAAATTTTCCACAATTTTGGCCACTAGTAGTGTAACTTCCCCTGAGGGTGTCACTTGGTGAGGTCCGCACCCCCTGCACCCCCTAGTGACGCTACTGATCTGAATAAGATCACACTTACCATTGTTGCCTCCTTCTTCACTGCCTGGCCACTTATTCTAAACAGGCTGAGCAGGAGGGTGCTGGGAATGGAAGAAGACTTCCTCTTTCACTCCCAGAATTCTCCTGCCAGTCTGTTTTGAAGAAGTGGCAGGCACTTGGGAAGAGGAGATAGTAAGGGTGAAACTGGGAGGGCATGTGTGATGATGCACATGCTAAAAAGGGGGGAGTATTTGGCCACTGCTTCAACTTGGATCGAGCCTGATATTGTCTCCCTGACAATGTTCAACATTCCAGAGGCCTGAGCCCATGAGCTGAGGCCTAGATTGGCTGCACTATATAGATCACTTTAACCCTTTCTTTGACTTTTAGAAGGTCTTCAGTGCACCAAGGGAGTGGCAGTTATATCATCACCTACCCAGCGCATTGGAGGCTTCGGAACAAATGAGGGACAGGTCTAAAGTGGTCCGAGGGACATTCCTGAATCATGCTAAGACAGTGGTTCCGAAACGTTTTTTACACCGGGACCCCTTTTTTAAAATGACAATCTGTTGGGACCTCCCTAAGACTTATTATTTATTTAGTTAGTTAGTTAAAGAATTTATATCCTGCCTTTCTCCCAGCAAGGGCACTCAAGGCGGGGCCAGACGTGTTGTCATAAAGCAGGAAGTGATGCTATTATTTTTAATAAGTTACACTGTTGTGTAACTTATTAAAAAGTGTGATTTATTAATCACACTTTTTAAAATAAACCACATGTTTACAGTTGTACTCATAAGCAGCCCATTGGGGAGGGGGAGGAATGAGCTAATATTTACAGAGATGCTAAAAGGCAAGCAGAAAGTAACACAAGGTGAGCAAACAAGCCCCAAAAGAGCATCACTTCTTTCTCTGCAGTGGGGGGGGGAGGAGTGAGCTGTCATCTTGGGTGTGGCCATCCAACCAACGTCCCGCGACCCCCCAGAAACCACTTCGCTACCCCCTTGGGGTCCCGACCCCCAGGTTGGGAACCACTGCTCTATCGGGACCCACCTAGCTTTACGAGGCTTAAAAAAAGTGATCTAGAAAGAAATAATATTTTTCTTTATTTATTTACAAGTAACATTTTATTATTTATTTGCAAAAAAACTCAATCCATTTCTGGTAATGAGGCAGCTCTAATGAATAGCTTCAAGGCTTTAGGGGCTTAGTTATGTGACCCAGCCTTCACCTGTCCCCACTACCTGTCATTGATGGACTTGGAGGGAAAAAAGCACACCATAAAAAAGACACTCAAACATTTATCTCCCTATATTTACACAAGCTTGCAAACTGCAGGAGCTCAGCTCGTTGTGAACTGCAGGAGCTCAGCTGTTTGCAGGGCAATTAGCAGCTATCTGATCTTTGAATAGCCTCAGGGCTTGAGGTAAATAATTATCTGATCAGTGTGAAAATTTTCATGACTGGGTACGATCTTCAAAGAAACCGGGAATATGGGTTTGACAGTTTAAAATTGTATCCGTTATCTGAAGGATTCTTTAAAAGCACATACTGTAGAATACATACAATAAAGTTTCCAGTAACAGGTAATTAAAAGTTCTTTAGGTCTGGTTGCCAACGTTTCACTCCTCCCTCGGAGCTTTGTCAAGGCGAGCACAGCTTCATAGGCTGTTAGATGACATGTCTTTGGAAGGTTCGTTGCTGTTATAAATAGAATTGACACTAGAAAAGCGCAGGAAAGGGTTAATTGACTGAACATTCCAGCCAGTTTTCAACAGGTTTGAAATACTGTCAGGGATTTTGAATCTCAGCTGAGCTAGGCTAAGAAAAGAAAAATAATTATTATCAAGAGAGTAACTGTGTATAGCAATATAGTACAGGTGGGCCCCCATATCCACTGATTCGCTATCCACGGTTTCAGTTATCCACGGATCGTGGGGACCCCCCAGGCTTTTACTTTTTCCCCAGTAAGCTTCGTTTCTTCCTTAAAGAAACAGGAGAATTACAGGCAAGTAGAATGAGACTAAGTACTAGAGAGGCTCTGCAAGGTTAACAGAAACCTTGCAGAGCCTCTCTAGGACTTAGTCTCGTTCTACTTGCCTGCAATGGAGGCTGCTTCTCTGTTTGTTTTAAGGAAGAAACAAAGCTTGCTGAAAGAAAAATAAGAGCTGTGGGGGGGGCAAGCATGCCTGCCTGCAGGGGATGCAGGGGGGGGGCCCTCAGGAAACCATGGAGGGGGTGTTCGCTCTTATCCACGGTTTCAAGTATCCACGGAGGGGCCTGGAACATATCCCCAGCGGATATGGGGGCCCACCTGTATAATGCTGATAACTGGACAAAAAGGTCTGCATAACAATCGTATGAGTTGTTGCAGTTAGACAGGATCCATAGTACTACACGGCCCATATAATCCAATGTGCTGAATTTATTTCTTTGTTTGATGGTCTTTCCATATACAAGCCTCTTGGTTGCATGTAGGAATCTTTTTAGCAGTGCAAATGTAGCTGTGTATTGAGTTGGCATGCCTGAGCATAGAAATGTAGACTGAGGCCATACCGATTTCACGCTAGAAACCATTTTTGTAAAGTGAAAGTTATTTATGCAGCAGTGTATAAAGATCAGTCATCTGGGAAGGCCAGATGAGTATTTTTCAGTGTAAATATGCATATTATATCTGAAACATGAAGAAGGGGTGGAACGGATGTGGTGTCTCTCCCAAGCAAGACAAAACCTTGAAAGCTGATTTCAAGATGAACACAGATTTCGGTGCATTCTCTAGAGTGTTAAGAGGCATGTGCATTTTGAAAATGCTTAAAACGATTACAGACAATAGAAGAACCATTGATGTGGAAAGCAGCAGCAGCAGAAAATTGAATATGTCATGGATTGTAATGAAGTGAAGTTCAAACAGTCACTTTGGGTAATAGAATGCCATAAATATATGTAAAGCACAGAAAACATACTGCCAAAGTCTGTGATTCTTTTTTCTCTCTCTCAGAAACAAAGAATATGCTCAGAAGATTTCTTTCAGGTTGATACTGTTCAAACTAAAAAGTCTTATGGCCCAATCCTATCCCCCACCAGTTTACATGATGTAGCGGTGCCAATAGAAAGTGCACTGCATCCTATGAAGGGGGGGCAGGGTGACAAGATAGCCCAAGACAGGTAAGTAAAAATATTTTTACTTACCTTCCTGTAAGCTGCCTAGCCACCAATGGGGTCACCTTGGACATATGCCAGCTATTTGGCATAAGTTCAAGGAGCTTCAGGGGGCATGTTGGGACAAGAAAAAGGGAATAGAATCTCAGTGCGTGCAACTGCTGCTGAGATCCACCCCCTCCCACTCTCAAACTGCCCCCTTTCCACTCTGCTTCCTGCCCCAATCCTCCCCTATCCTCCCTCAAACTGCCCATGACCACCTTACCTGCTCTGGTGTGGCCTGGGTGAGCCATTATCACGCATGTGGGGCTCCAGCTGGTGGTTCCACTGCACGATAATGGAGCGCCTTTTGTAATGCCAGACTGGGACTTACAACAGCGAATCACAAGATCCGCTGGCATAAGCCCCCAATAGGATTGTGCTGCCTGTTGACTTACTCAAGGACAATCAACTCAAACTCATAAACATTTTGGTACAGAATGTCTGAAATAAAATATATGACTGTAATGCCACGCACTCTAGCGTGGAAGTAATCTACACTGAAATCAGTGAGGTTTACTTCATAGCAAACAGGTGGACAATTGGGACATAAATTGAAGCACTTTCATTTCCTGGTCTATTGTCCCTCTACCTTATTTTTACACATGGAATTGCTTCTCACGTAAGAACAGAAAAGAGATTGTCTCAAGTCAAGCTACTGCTCCACCAGTGGTAATGGTGGGACGGAGGCAGGAAGAAGCCCTCTGTTTCTCAATTTCCTCTCTCTCTCTCTCTCTCTCTCTCTCTCTCTCTCTCTCTCTCTCTCTCTCTCTCTCTCTCTCTCTCCTCCTAAGTTATTGTGGCACCTGGCACACTCTGAAATATAGTTTCCTCAGGTTGCTCGATGCTGTCAGAGGGGAAGGAGAGACAGAGACAGAAAGAAGAATGGATGATGTAATGCTCATCTCACTTTTAAGGAGATCATTATAAGTTACTGAGATTTATACTTCAAGTCAAGAAATCACAACGTCCAGTGGCTAACTAAAGCTACAGTCCTGATTTAAATCAGAGAAGAAGGGCTGGCAGCTGCAGGCGGGCAATAGCCTCACATAGATGAATTTGGTTTGTGGCCCAGCAAGAACTGACCAGATCCTCCCCAAAGTTATTTTTTAAGTTTTGCAGTGGAGAAAAATATACAGTATTAAAAAACTAAGTAATTCTGCAGTCAATGTTCAATTTCTGGATTTATGTTTAAAGTGATGGCTATTAAATTAGTAGCTGGATCTTTAAGGTAATACATGCTTTTATCTTAAACTTAATTTGGATCCTGACTACAATGAAATCAATTTTTGCAAGACACATCTCAATGCCGAAATTAATTTGATTCTAGGCCTAATGTTGCCTGTGGGAAAAACAATACAGTGCTTTGCTGATTGCAACTGTTGCAGGGACAGAATGATGTATCATCTTCATAAACTTTGCACTCCAAGTTAGCTCTGTCTCACCAAAATATTCCACTGCGAATTTCCCAAACAATAACTGAATTCATATACTTCAGCTGTACCTATCTAAATAAACCTGTATTTTACCAGATATGAACAATGCTCTAGAAAAGATTAGTGACCTAAATATGAGCCATTTTCTCATCAGAAATACATAAGTAAGAAATACTCTTACAGAATTCAAGTTTTCTTGGCTTTTTTCAGGCCTAAGGTCAATTCACACAAGGTATGCAGCCAAAATTAGCCACACTTGCATCCTCTTATTTCAAGGGAAGAAAGTTGAGCACACTGGCGTCGCTCGAGGTGGGGCGGAACGGTAAGTTCTGCACTGTGCTAACCTCTGTTTACTCCCCAGCACGAGGCGGCCCCGCCCCCTCACCATCGGAGCCATTCAGTGCAGCGAAGGCAACACACAGGGAGTCTACAGTGCGTTGCCTTCGCCGCATTGAATGGCTTCGACAGCGAGAGGGTGGGGCCGCCTCGTGCCGGGGAATAATTCTGACCATATGTCCTGGGTTTGGCAAGTTTAAAAAAGCGATGTGAATTATTGCTACTACCTGTTATACACTGAATAAAACTCAAGGGTCTTCTGTACTGTCTAAACTAATGTTGCAAGTAAATGAGAGACATTTTCTGAATAGATACTTTAATGCAGAACACCAGTTGCCCTGAACTCAGTTGTCGTTTTGCTGGACCTAGTATGATCTGGTGGATAGAGTATTGGACTTGGGTTGTGGAATACTTGGGTTCTCTTTAACCCTTAAGGAGACTAAGGATTCTCTTTAACTGAGATTAAGCTTGCTGGGTCCTCCTTCCTAGGCAAGTAACCACCCCTCAACATAATTTACCTCACAGGATCGTTGTGAGAGTAAGAAGGGAGGATAGTCCTATGTAACTCTTTAGATGAAGGGTGGCTAGAAATGTGAGAGATAAAGAAATAGGATTCTCTGTCATGACCCACTGCTTGGGGTATGGAAAAAAAGATTCAGTTGTAAGAAGCAATGGATTTAATCACAAGTGCTTTTCTCAGCTTCTTATGCAGCAGGTACAATTATTATATATTATAGAACCCAAATCTTTCCCAATCTCTTCAGCAAATTGACTCCTCAAAATTTTGTACCAATCTGCAAAATGTACATAATCCTAATAGCCTATATCCTAATCCAGAAAGAAACAATGAAAGAACATGAACAAATGAAAACCATAAGGACGTGTCAAATTACCAGTGATGACCCTTTAAAAAATCCCTAGCAAAAAGAAGCTTATCTAGATAGATCAATTACAGTACTTTAAAGACACTCAGATCAGCGAGGCATATCAAAGTAGAGAATCCTGTTCATAATAACAGATGAAGAGATTCTTCTGAGACAGATTTTCTTTCTTCCAAAACCCCCAAGTTTCTCCTCTTTCCTTCTCTGATTACAGACATGATCTGTTTGATATTACTTCTAGATGGTAAAATGCAAAAAACTTACTTTCCCCCCCCTCACACCCAACCCCACTTCTAAATGTCAGCTGCTTCCATACAGACCATTTTTTTAATGGAATTAGCATCATTCATTCACTCAATAATTATGAAGGATCCAGGCAAGGTTGTTACCAAGCCATTGCATTAAAATGATGTCCTCCTGGTTTGTGGCAATGCTTTCTGAATTAAAATACAGTTGCAGTGTGGACTGGCAAAGCACTATTAATACATCTGCCAGAAAGAGTGGTCTATGAGGCAATGATGGAGTGCCCTTCCTGGTTATGCTGCCATTATGTCCTGCTATGTTGATTCATTCTTTAGGGGCCCCTTTTCCTTTTAAAATTTCATTTTGGAGTGTTTTCCCCACAAAAATGTAGGTGAGCTAATAAAAAAGAATAGAATAAAAATAGAATAAAAATAAAATAAAAAAGAATGAGAAATTAATTTCCAGATAATCACAGAAGAGCAGTTGGGCTAAAGGACTGTTATGTGGCAAGACCATGTTTATAGGAAAGCAGCTCCAACTTGCTCTTGGGTTGTTTGGAAATAATGATGAAAATATTCCAGCACTCAAAGCGCAATCCTAGGCTGGGTGCGAGGAGCCTGGGAACAGAAGAGATGTCCTCTTGCACTCCCAGGCTCCTCCTGCCCAATCCTGCGTATCTCTAGGCTGAGTGTGTGCTCCACCAGCCATAAAGAACTTTTGCGACTCCTCACGTGTAAGCTGCGCCAGCATGGAGGCCGGCACCGCTCACACCGCCGCCTAACCGGACCTGTGCCGACCGACCCAGGTGAGTGCTCTGTGGGGTGGGAGTGCTCTGGGAGTGCAGGGGTGGGGGAGGGCAGGCAGGGGTGGCAAAGGAGGGGGACATTGGCAGGGATAACTCTTGCGCTGATATCCAACATCCCTTTCACAGGCCAGGCTGGCCTTACACGGCCTCCCCGGACGCACACCAGCTAAAGAGTTGGTGTGCATCCAAAGAGACCCATTGGGGCCTCTGGCACTTACATCTTATGAACATCCCCTTCTCCCAAAGTGAGCCCGGGCCGCACCAATGCGGCCTGCATCCCGACTAGGATGCAATGGCTGGCCCTTTAGGCCAGCAGCTGCATCTTAGGCAGGATCAGGCTGTGAATTCTGTAGAGTTCAAGGATTTGAATGGGAAAAAAACTACATGAGAGGAAAAATGGGCCACCTGCATTCAGTAAAGAACACTGCTCCTTAATACACAAGAGAGAATATTTGCCATTGAGACCCAACAGAGACTTGGTTTATGCATTGCCCATCTTGTGAAGGAATGCATGAAGAGGATTTTTCCTTTGCCTGTTTGAAATTCTGAGGAAGGAAGGGACAGCTGTTGGAGAATGAAATACATTAATGGAATTAACTATGTTGAAATCAATGGATCGTACTTCCATGAAATGGGACTCAAATCAGAATGTTAATGAAATTACCTTTCCATCTTCAATTGCAATTATTTTAACTTTCCTCCTCATGATTTGCCTGGGTACATAGTGTTCTGTGTGAAAGAAGAGCTCTCACATTTCAAAGGACCCTTTTGAACTTATCTAGAAAGAAGAAGGCTTTTAAAGCTAAAAACATAAACATTCCATTTAAGTAAGCTATAATGGCTTTGTACCTTGATCTCTACACCTACAGTTGACCTATGTGCTGAACATGTCATTCGGAACCCATTTTTTGTGTGTGTCAATAATTACTTAAAGGTAGGTCCCTGACTGCTTGCAAAACAGCAACGTAAAGAATAAACCGTTTCAATGCATGGAGCATAGAACAAAGGCCTTACTTAATTGCTTAACATTGGGAAGGCTGTCAGTCTCTATAAGGGATATAATCTATCTTAAATAAGGTGTTTTAAAGACACTATGTGTAGATTAGATGCAACTTGTAACTCTTTTGAGTATTGTGATTGCCACAGTAAAGTTGCAATGTTCCTAAAAATGAATAGGTCGAAACTCCAATTTCAGTGCCACAGTAATGACTGGATTTAAATATGACCAAGCTAAAAGTCATTTCAGCTTTACAAACAATTGTTTTCCCTCTCCACCTTACATCAGACCTACAGCTAAAAATTATCTTGCTGTCGCTTTCAAAAACGTAACCACTTTTTTTTTTTCCAAAGTTCAATTTTCATGGTCCTGCCCTTCACTCCCAAGGAGCATGGGGGGTTGGCACATTTGTCTTGATGCTGATATAACACCACAGCCTGCATTGGTGTCCTGCAGTTCAACAGGCGACCTTGTCTGGTATGTGATACTGTACAAAGGCATATGCACAGTGCTGCTGAGGGCTGCCAAGGTCACTTTTATATGGGATCTTAATGGGCAAATGGCTCCTGGGATAGGCAGAGGTCTCAGGGCAGGCTGCTTTACATGTGAGCAAGTGTCATAGATAGCCAGCATGCTTGAAAACTGTGATGTATGAAGAAGCAACCCTTAGATAAATATAAATTGTCTGGGGAGGGTTTCCTTGCCTGGTGGCAGAGTTGGTTTTCAAGAGCCACTCACAAATCTTTTATAATTATTACCTGTAATATCTTTCAAAGTCTTTTCTCTGAATTTCTTACTTACAATTTAACGAAAAAAATTGATTTCAAAATGGCTTTTTTCAATGTTTTATAGCAGCAAACATAAGATAATCGCATCATTCCACTTGAGGACGTCTGTGAGCCACTTAATGGTAGCTCATTGGGGCCTTGATAAACATCAACTAAAGGTGCAGGTCTTCTCCAGTAGGAGATGCTATCCTGGCTAGAAGGGCGCCAAGCACCAAGGCAGCCCCCATAGGAGGCACACATACATGGTAGCGGCACCTTGCAGGGAAAAACGTTACCAGAGGAAACACTGGAGGAAGCAGATAGTGTCATGGTTGCCAGGGTGACAACTCAGCTTGCTGGTAACCAAGATTTCTCACAGGATTAGGGAGTGGATTGCCCAATGTGCTGACTGTGGAGCCATAAGCACAATCCTGCGCAGAGTTGCGCCGGGAGAGCACATGCTCCCCCGGTGCAGGGTGTTGTAAACGAGCCATAAAGCATGTTCACAGCACCCAGAGAGTAAAGGATGCCGGTGCAGAGGCCAGCGGCCCTTACCCTGCAATCCCTCCCTCTCCACGCCCACCGGAGCAGGTAAGGCCTACACCGGGCAGGGGTGGGGGGAGGGTGGTCTGGGTGGCGAGGGGGGTGGCCATTGCTTGCTCGAGCCTGTAGAAGACGGGGATATTGGCAGCGAGATATGCCGATATCCTATGCTCTCTCCAGGCCCGGTGTGGCCTTACACGGGCGGCGTGAATGTGCACGAGCTCCAGAGCTCATGCACATTTGAGGAGGCCCATTGGGCTTCCCACCACTTACACTGGGGGAAGGGAACAATTGTCTCCTTCTCCTGAGTTGTTCCTGGGCTGCCCCAGGGCAGCCCGGGAACTCGATAGGATACGGTGCCCGGTCATTTTGGTCAGGCGCCATATCCTACACAGGATTGGGCTGTTATTTAGGAGGGGCCCATGATGATGGATGCAGAAAACTTTGCACTCTGCCAAGAAAAGAGCCAAGGGTAAAGCAAAAAATCCCTTCCACACCAGGTCTGGAACCAGAGGATTGTTACCAGGAGTGTCTTTTAGAAGAGATCTAGCATATACACATATGAGAAATTGATTGTTTGTGCATGCAGGGACTAAGTGCATTTGTGGCATATAAGAAAGATGGAGGCAAGGGTAAAGGTGCAGCGCAAAATAACTTTTTGTTCTGGGGATAAGACAATAGCAGGGAGTGGGAATAAAAAATATTATATTCATTAGTCATACAAATGACTAGGCACTAAATGTAAGTGGTTCCTAATAGAAAGGAAGAGGGGGAAATCCTTACAAGGTAAAGGGTGAGTGTGTGATGGCACAAGACAGGAGGAGAGAAAGAAGGGGCAGAGGGGTGTAGGGAAATCAGGAGGAACTGGGGCTGGAAAAGCAGGATTTGTGGTGGTAGCAGGAAGGGAGAGGGAGGAGAGCTGGTGGTGAAAGGAGAGAGAAGCTAGATGAATCCTAGGGTGTGGACCATAATGAAAGACCATGGCTGAGACCCTGCAGCTTGAACCAAGGGCTATAGGCAAGGAGTGAGACCCCCAGCACTGATAGGGTCCATAGTGGGTCCATCTGAGAGGTCCCTCACTCTACAATAAGGGAGAGAAGGAAATAAGGGAGAATGATCCTTTATGTCATAAATGATCCTTCATCCCTTGCTTCAGTCATTGGCCAAATGTAATTTTGGGGCCTTGAGATTTACTAGTAAATAAGAGATATGTTGATTTCCCAAGTTTATTTGTTTTTTGTTGGATTGAGACACCATTTATCAAGCTGCCATGGTCAATGTTATTTCTATAAGTAAACAATTTTTAAAAATCAGGATGCCTTTTAGGATTTACTCCCAGATCTCTGTGTGTTAAGAATTACTGGTTGATCTCAACATTCACAGAGTTGTTGACGTCCACCCTAATAACAGCTATTTATCATTGATCTCAGTCACTTAGTCATGACACATATTCAGTAATACAGAAGACAAGAGAAAGGAAGAAAGTGCTGTTGACAAGCCATTTGAGAATTAATGTAGCTAAAATGAATGACTTTCGTTAGAATTGAAAAATGTGCCCCCTTCCTTATATATACGTATATGACGCCTGGCTCTGTCTGCATTTACTATATTTATAACTGAGGGATACAGTGGCAGGCAGGGTGAATAAGAGACATATTATACAAAAATCACAGAAGCCCATTATTACGTTAATATATGGAGTCGGAGAACTATTAAAGTGGGGAAAAGAGCGGAGATATACATATCCTTGAAAATTGTATTGCACTGGAATAAAATGTGAATAGCAGACGGGTAGCATTATCACTTAGACGTCTTTAGAAATATATCAAAGATATGGGAGGGGATGACAGGGAATGGTGATGACAACACGTGATAAGAAGCAGTGTGGCTTGCCGTTTAGAGCAGCAAGTTGGGAAGTGTCAGCAAACTTGTCAAGTCTGTGCTTCACACCTTCTGTCATCAAATGTCTTTTTTTTTTTAATAATATGCACACGCTCAGAATCTTGTCGAGGCATTGTGTATTTTACCCTAGATAAAGATCTGGGGTGGGGATATGCTCCTTGCTAAAGATCATCACCTCAGAGCAGGACTGCAGAGCTTGTGGCCAAACTAGGCAAACCCAACCCACCAGTCATATGTTGTGGTCAGCCATGTGTGTGACAACCTCTGTCTGTGCAGTCCCAGAAGAAGTATGAAGTCGTGATGGGTGGTGGCTGCCATAGACGACTGCCAGGTTGCATCCAGCTTGCTGAGTTGCAACTTGGGTAGGCCTGTCATAAGCTTTGCATTGTGAGCCTTTGAAAAACAAGGCAGGTGCTGAGAAAATGTCTTCTTTGGGGGGTTAGCTCCTGCTGTTCAGATTTGGCGGTTTTTGAGGGGGGGGGAATTACAACATTTGCATTCAATGTAAGGACTGCCTTGGTAGATATGAACCAAGGGTAAATGTACTCCAGTTGTCATATAGTGAATATATGAAGCTGCACCATATTTGTTTATCTGACTCAGCATTGTTATCTACTAAGGCAGCTCTTTACGGCAGCTCTAGCCCTACCTGAAGATGCCAGGGATTAAACCTTCTGCTTGCAAAGTAAATGTTATATCACTGAGATAAGACAAGTTCCTCTAGTGGTCAGTCAGATGTCTCTGGGAAGCTCTCAAGCAGGTCTTGACGGTGACAAAGAAGCCTGGGAAACGGAACCGTTCCAAACAAATCATGTGATTTGCACATGAAAGTTAGTTTGTTAATTTCTCATTCATCCCAACATTCATGCTATATGTGCAGTGCAGGCTCACACATGAGGATGGGGGGGGGGGAATGGTTATTTCGAATGGTAGGCCTGGGGGATGGCAAAGTGGAGGGGGGGATCCTCCACTCCACATTTCCCTGCTGTCTCCACTGGTCCACCACCTGCCCTGCCACTTCACCCTGCCATTGCCTTGATCCTCTTCTGACTTGCTATCACCACCAAAGACCAGGTCAGGGGCTCTGTGACCCTGTTCCTCACCATAGTCCATCAGTTCCTGCAACTGCTGCTTCTTCCAGACAGGCTGGGTGCGAGGAGCCTGGGAACAGAAGAGATGTCCTCTTGCACTCCCAGGCTCCTCCTGCCCAACCTGTTTGAAAGAAGTGAGGGATGCAAGAGGAGGCAGAGGTGACTGTGATGATAAAAGAGAAGGAGGAGACAATGCTAGCGGTGGTGATGGTGAAGGGGTGCAAGGCATGTGAGCTGTTTTTGGATGTCACTTCTGGCCCCGCTTTGGCTGAGCTTGAGCCTGTATATTTATTTATTTATTTATTTTATTTACTTACAGTATTTATATCCCGCCTTTCTCCCTGAAGGGACCCAAGGCGGCTTACAACAGGAAAAAAAAATACATACAAAAAGCACAGTATAAAAAGTATCACATTTTAAAACAATAAAAACAATTAATGAAAATTAATAAAAAATTAATATATGGGATTAGAAGCTCTGAATTGCCTTGCGAAGTAGGAAAAGACTCATCTTGTTTTAAAGAGATGCAAAGTTGGGGAGGGGGTATCTTTTCCAACAGTAAAAAAAATCCATTTTTTTTTACTCAGTGGCAAGAAAAGTAACAAAGTCCAATGCTACCGGTTAAAGAAATAAATGTTATTCTGCCTGAAAAATTGAAACTTTAAAAGGAGGGAGTTGCTTTTTCTATGCTAGGCAAAATGTGAAATAAATCATTCTGTTTCAGTACAGATTCTCCTTTTTTTTTTTCACTTTATGCTGTAAATCCCCAAGAGACATAACAAGTTCCACAATGCTAAAGCTGTTGAAATTGGATTCTGAACTGGGCTGCAATTTAAAGAGAATAAGGATGCCAAATTTGCTGCCTATTTACTACACAAGTCCACTTTAAATTTAAAGGCCTTTTAAAAAGATTTGTGTAATAGTCTTGAGAGAGAAAGATAAACAGATGATGTTTGATGATTTAGGGAATGCAGTGAGACTTTCCAATCACATCATATATCCCACCAGATGACAGTATCTTGATCCCTCATCTTTTCAAAAATGATATGCTGGCATGTGTGAAGTGTGTGACAGTGGCATGCATGACGTTGGGATTGCTTTCAAGGGATCTACAAAGAATGAAGTCGAGTGAAGAAGTAGACCCAAGGGGTAGGATTCTGAATGGCACCACTCCAGGTTGTAGGCAAAGGCACACACTATGGAACGTTCCCCCATATAAACACCACTCTCATTGTGTAGTAAAGTAGCATATCCTAGAGAAGTTCATGTGAAGCTTTTCTCCAAACCTGAAGAGTTTGTGTTTGTGTGAAAATTCAGGGTACTAGGAAAAGCTCACAGGCAAATTGCACACAGAAAAAGCCCACTGTCATATGTGTGCACAAGAAAAACGCCCAAGCGGAATGCCTACATGGAAGAATGCCCGAATGGAAAAATGTCCACAGAGAAAAATATGCACAGAAAATTGCTCACACAGAAAAATGCCCACATGGAAAATACACACATATAATGAGGAGATATTGAATTATGACCATAAAGTCCACTTCTTGTTTTCTGTTTGGAAACAAACAGCATATTTGTTGGAGCGTAATAACGTATTTTCCTTGATGCGGTCGGAATGAGTCTCTTTTGTGGCGCCACCATACTGTTAGGAATACCCGGTCCCACAGTCCAAACCACCTCCATCTTGGTTCCTCTCTGGCATTCCTGAGAGCCAAGCAGGCTCTCTTGCTCTGCAAAGGATGAGGTCAGGGTTAGGATAAAGTAACAATTAATTGTTACTGATCATCTCCCATTTATGAGAATGAATAGGTATTATTCATATAACATATAACATACAGTTGAAACCAGTAAACCCAAAACAGGTGTGTGTTTTTAAAGGGCAGGACAGCTGTCAGCAACACATCCAATATCATCACACTGATTGGAGTCAAGGTTGGCTCACTCCTGGCTCCAATTAGCTCTTGGAGATGTCATTAGGCTAGGGGCTCACATACTTTTTCCTCCCTGCACTGTGAATGTTTACATGTTATGTTCAATTAAACCATGGCAACATCTAATGTTTGTGTAGTATTATTTTACGCAGACTGTGTTTTTCTATTGTTGTGACTTCGATGAAGTTCAGAGCACATTTTATGACCAATTCATGCAAAACTCCACGTAATCCCAAGGGGTTCACATACTTTTTCTTGCAACTTGTATTTGTGTTGTGATTTTATCACGTACAATTAAATAATTTTGCTATGTTATAAGTATATGAATTCACTGCTATACAAACGTGGCCTGTGTATGAAGAGGTCTTTAATGCTCTTGGTTGTAAATGTTTGTAAGGGAAAATACAGGACATAAAAGTGAACAGGTTTCTTTTTATCAACAAACTTTATTCAGAAGGAAAAACAATAAATTAAAACCATAACATAACATTCTTTTACAGCAATTTAAAATGAAAAGAAAGCTATTGCGCTGTTTTTATATCTCAAAAATATTAAAACCATAACATAACATTTAAAACTATTAATATACTTTAACAATTTAAACGTTTATTTTAATTTTAAAAAGAACTGTTCCCACCCCAGCCTGTCAGCGCCAGCCTTTTCGCCACAGCCGCTAGTCTCCAGCAAGAAAAAGCGGCAAAAGTCACTGTTTTTGGTGGGGAACTCAGCCTGCTTGCCCCTCCCCGCCTGCTTCCCTCCCATCTGCTCCCCCCCCAGCCCAGCCTGTTGGCTGCCTCCCCATTCACCAGCAGGACAGGCCTCGCGCTGTCGCAATGTGCTTTACGGCACGTTTGCGACAGGGCGGAGCCCAGTCCCGCCAGCGAAGGCCGGCATAGGAATGGGCTCTCAGTAGATTGGATAAAAGATTCTCAAAATAGATCATATAAAGAACTGATTGATCCCCAGGGGAAACTATGGGATGAGAATCAATTGAGGATGAAAGGTATCCTGATGGACACTTGGTTTCAAAATCAGATTAGAAGCAGGATACGGGAAGATCAAAAAGTGGGTTTCCACCTGGGTGATACTGACTTTGATAAGGTATTTTTAAATGATGATGACAAATATGTAACTAAAATGTACGATTTTTTGTTGGACTTTGAGATGATAGATGAAACAGTTAAAGATGTTATGATACAGTGGTCACAAAATTTGGGACGAGAGATTTACTTTCAAGAGTGGGAACAGGTTTGGAATTCTGGTATTAAAATGGTTAAAGCTGTTGCATATAAAGAGAATCTTTATAAAATGTTTTATAGATGGTACTTAACACCTAAGAAGTTATGTAAGATGTATAAGAATGTTTCGAGTACTTGTTGGAAATGCAACAATTTGGAAGGTTCTTTTTTCCATATGTGGTGGACATGTGAAAAAGCAAGAAAATTTTGGAGGATGGTCCATGCGGCATTGGAAGGGATATTACGACATACGCTGTTGTTCGTACCAGAATTATTTCTTTTGAATATAATGACATCAGTAGTATTTCAAAAAGATAAATATATTATTATACATATAGTTACTGCTGCCAGGTTGTTATATGCTCAGCAGTGGAAAGTTGAGACGATACCAGATATTGATGAGTTAATAATTAAGATTTATGACTTGATAGAATTAGATATTTTAACGGAAAGATTAAGAGAAGGAGATGTTAAAAAGAAACTAGATTGGTGGCAACCATTTTATGATTGGTTGAAAAGATAAAATAAAATATTAGATTATTAGTAGATGTAAGGAGGTAAAAGATAGTGGGGTTGGAATATGTATGAAGCTAATTCTGTTTAGCATAATTGAAGAGTGTGAATAGTCATTTTAATGTAGTTCGACGTCCGTTAGTTATTTTTCCATTTGTTTCATGTTGGTTACCCTTGTTGCCCTATGATTTTCCCTACCCTATTATCCCTGTAGTTTCTGTGGTTAATAAATAAAATTATTAAAAAAAAAAAAAAAAAGGAATGGGCTCTCAGTCAAACACATATGCCAGGACCTGTCGAACTAGTTCTGTGAGCCCATGGGGGCTTTAGACTTGAAGTTTCAAAAGCATTTGTAATACAGAAGGGGGTGAGGGGTTCACTAGCTCAAAAGGGAAGAAAGAGAAAAACATTCCAGTGGGTTAATTTGCATAAGCCAACGCAGTTTTTGAGATCCTAGCCATAGCCATTTCTTTATTAATGAATGGGAAAAGGAGGCGTGTACCTTTGTTAGTGAATGAATCCCCTTCATGCTTGCCAAAAAGCAATAAGAACATCAAGTCCACAGCGAACCTATCTTGGCATTGTGTGTCAGTTTATTTGCACTAAGAACAACAAGCTGAACTTAGGCTTCAATTAAAAAGAAATGTTCTCCGGAGAAAAAAATATTTTTCTGGCTAGAACGTTCATGAGATTATTTCCAGGAGACAGTCATTTTCACTCAAGCTGAATCCAGCTCGAGAGCATATCTTTATGGTGGGGCCCTTCCAAAAGTGTTGAGCACTATGGTGCTATGATTGCAATGTGCATTTGTCTCTTTGTAGCTCTTGGCTAACATATTAGCACTTTGATTTCACTTCACAATGGATTGAGGCATGTTAATGAAGTCATTCTTTTTGGGAGGTTTTAAATAATCTCTGTACACAATCTATGCAAGGGCATTTTTCATCAAATATGCTTGAATTGTGCTGTGATCTTTAAAAATGTCTTGGCAGTCTCCCAACAACTGAATCTATTTCCCTTTAAAGAGAAGAGAGGAAACAACTAATTCACACTCTTCAAAAAAGGAAAAGAAAAGAAACCCCATCAGAAAACCTGGAAGGGCTTTTAGTTTTCTTTTTTTTACTTTTATTTCCATTTTCTTAGCCATTAGACCCATCTAGTTCTTCAAAATGCATCCCTATAAATAAACTCCACAAATTATAGGCTTTGGTTTACCACAATGTTGCAGTCCATAATTAATAAGAATATTCAGAAACCACTTTCACTCTAGACCATAAAGAAGCCAAAGTCTACAGAAGGATATTGTTATGTTGATGTGTGTGTGTGTGTGTCATCATTGTCCACCTTAACGGATTTAAAAAAAAGATGATAATGAGCTTTTCATCCAAAAAATTGTATTTTTTCATCCAAACTCAATAGATCACATTTAGATGTTGCTCAAGTGGCATTCTTTTTAGGACTATGATGCTTAAAAATGCACAGAGTTTTAGGTTGTTCAAAGTCTTCTATTGTTGCAGTCCCATAGACACTTACCTGGGAGTAGGTCTCATTGAACTCAATGGGACTTACCTCTAAGTAGGCATTCATAGGATTGTGCCATAAGAATCCTTACAACAACCCTGTGCGTTAGGTCACTCTTACCTCTGTCTGGCAGATGTCGTGCTGAGACTGAAGAATACTGGCTTGCCTAACATACCTAGTGGAGCCAAGATTTGAATCTGGGACTGACTTCGTAGTTCACATAGCTTATGGCCCAATCCTTTCTACAGAGTTACTATAGTGAAACAGAGTTCTGCTGAAGTAACAGACCATACAGCAAAGCATGCAGTGTGCCACCAGCCACCATTTTGGAGCCACTGCCACAAAGGGTGGTGGCAGTGGTGGCCTGCTGCTGCAGCCAGCACTCTGCTCCAGAGCAGGTGAACCGGCACAGAGCGTGGATCATGGCAGGGAGGGGGTAGAACCAAGCATTCTGAGGAGGAACCAGGGAGCAGGGAGGAGGTGAGAGGGGATGTATCTGGTGGCAATGGCATACGCGAGATCTTATCCTCTTTTTCGGAAACCTCCCTGCCCCTTTTCCCTCCTCAGACATATGCCACCAAAATAGGTGGTGTGTGTCCAAGAAGACCCATAGATGGCTCCAATTTACTTTATATTTTTACTTACCTTGTTTGCCTTTGGGTCACCCCCCCCCCATAGGATGCAGAATGCATCTTTTGGGCATGGCTGCATTGGCGCTCATGGTGGGGGATAGGATTGGGGTCTTTTAGTCAGAATGCTGCCCTAATTCTCATGTCTGCTCCAGGGACGTGCGGTGCCTCCTTCACAGGGGAGGCAACCCCGCCCCTTCCTACTCTCCCCCAAACTGCCGCAGCTAACCTTTGAAGTATGCTCACGCACCGCCCACCACTCGAGTACAGGTACTTTTTAAAATGGCTTTTAAAAGGGATCCCCAGCTTACCTCCATCGTGTAGATGGACCTGCTCAGGCCTTCACCAGCAAAATCGCTGCCTCAGGTCTACGTGTACCAGGGTTGCAGGATCAGGTCTGGGAAGGGGGGCTTGAATATGGTGGTTCAATATTCTCCCCGCCTCCTCCCCGCCCCTTTTGCCACCCTGTTCCACCCTCCGCACCCCCTTTTGGCCATCCCCTTCCCCACCTCACCCCACTTTCCCATCCCACTTCCCCCTCCTACGTACCTGGGTTGGTGGGCCAGGTCAGAGCTGTCACCACGCGCAAGGCCACTGTGGCTTCCCTGCCACTGCCAGAAGCCCTTTTGCAACTGCAGCTCATTCCGCCAGCAGATTGGCTCTTTAGGATTGGGTCATAAGGCATGGATCATATTCCTGAGGTCTGTTGTTCTCAGGAAAGACCACAGCTAGTGCACCAGCCGAAGCTGAGTAAAGTACTCCTGGTTACAGCTGCACCCTACTCACCCAGGAGCAAGGCTAGAACTAGGAGCACTCTCAGACTGCAAACCCAATCCGCCAAGGAGAGTGCAACCCCATCCAGAACAGGTTGTCAATCCAGCCCAGAGTCTAACAGCACCTCTGTATTGCTGGGATTAGGTTTTACTTTATTAGTCCACTTCCAGTCCATCACAGTTGTCAGGCACTGATTCCGAACCTCCACAGCCTTCCTGGTGCCAGATGGAAATGGGAGGTAGAATTGGATGTCATTCACAAATTGATGACACTGCGCTCCAAGCCAGTTAGCTGTTTGAATGGGAAACAGTAATGAGCAATAGCCTGGCAGTCTGTATAATAAGAAGCCAGCTAGCTAGGTATTTGAATGGGAACATTGATTAGCAATAACGTGGCACAATGTACAATAGCAAGCTGCCCAGTTTAACTGCAGTTTAGAGGATCTGAAATAACACGCCAACTACCCATTCAGAAACTTTGCCGATGAGTGCTCTGAGCATGTGATGTCACTTTTCAAGCCCTTTTCAATGACTGTGCTTTCAGATGTTGGGCATTTTAATGGAGCATGAGGGCTGGTTCCACCAGTTTCCCTGGGGCAGGCCCTCTTAGCCCCGCGTTGCACCCCACAACTGTCTCTGTTCTCCTGTGCAAAGTGGGCTAGTCCTCTTTGCGACTGCTACCATCCCGCTGTTCCTGCCTCCTAATAATCACTGCGGTCCCTTTCTCCTTGCCTGGGTCTGGCAGCAGTAGGGAGGAAAAGCCACCACAGTGACTGCTGCCAAGAAGGGAAGGAGGGATGCGGTAGAGAAGAGAAGCAGTTGCAGTGAGATCTAGTAGTAGTAGTAATGATCACTGGTGAGGAGGAGCCCTGATGGCAGGAAGGAGGAGGAGAAGGACCCCGCGATTCCCTTCCTGTGTGGCCATGTGTGCATTTTGGAGCATGTGCACAAAGTGAAAGAAAATGGTAGTAACAGGAGTTGGTGGCGGGCCACACATGGACTCGGCAAATGCACAACCACTGATATGTAGTGCAGTACATACTCCACCTAAATAGTTATGCCATAATAATGACCCTGCTCCTTAGGCAGCCTGCAGAACTATTCCCTGTGCTTTCATATACCAGGTGACTAGAAGATACTGTATTACATTTTCAGCAATTATCACAGAGCAACGAGAACATCAGGCGATGGAGATAAGTAATTAATTGCAATGTAATGGGCTGATGATGTCCGAGTATGTCTGTGTCTGTGTCAATGAAGAGAAGGATGCCTACTTCAGTTACGAAAATAGATCTGTCAGTGGCAGTATGTTATTTGCGACAACGAGAGAGGGATAACACTGTGATAACCTTATTTCATTCATTCTACACTTGACCTTTAAAATGTCTCCTTAATAAAAGAGTTTAGCGATCTAGTACAAGGAAATTGCCTGTATTGTGTAGTGGACTCAGTGACCAGCTTCTTAGGGTTGTATAGGCAGCAGTTCTTGAGGTCAGTGTGGGGCCAGCCTACAAGTGAGAAGACCTTCACACTGCTTTGAATGTTCATGTAGGGGGGTTGCCATTTTCTGTGATAGAAAACTCTGACATTACATGATGAATGGCTCTGAGGGTGTGCCCTTCTCGTGAGTGAAAACCTTTTCCCTAAAAAGGGTCACAGTGTCTCTGAAACCTTTTCCTTCTGACCGAGAGGCATTTTTCTTTAAGATACATCTGTGTATCTTATCTGTGTATCTTATCTATGTGTATCTTATCATTTTTCTTTAAGATACATCTGTGTATCTTATTTTTCTTTAAGATACATCTGTGGATCGAATCTATGCAGAGGGCTTTGCTAGGAAGGGTGTTGTCTTTTGTTTCTTAAATAAGAAGTCTGATAGAAATGAAGGAAAGAATTCAAAAAAAAAAATCCAACCCATTAAATACACACTTTTTAAAAAATGTGTTCACATCTTTCTTTTCTGGCAATTAGCCAGAATGAAATTCTGACCAGAGTAGTAAAATTCTGGCAGGTTGGCTGTCCTAATGTTTGCTGAATCCTAAGTCATTGGCCCTATTTAGACAAAAAGCAAGGAATAGAAAAGAGTCATGGTAATAACCCATTCATTGGGGTATAGTTGGATCAGAGGGGGCATCCATACAAGAAACGACAGTACATTGGTCCCAGCTGGTTTCTCAATTTTTTTACAAAACGTGGTCAACTTTCATCTTGGGACTGGGACTCAACAACTACCTGAACGCACATCAAAGAAGTGGTATGGCTGCTCCTAGACTCTTGGCTATCTTTTAGCCAGCCCAACTACCACCACCACTGAATCACAGACCTCTACCTGTAATGTATGGGAAGCTTAAAATGCAATTTGACAATGCAGCATCAGGGACATTACTGAATTTGAAAGACAAAGAAAAACACACCCAGGAAGCACTTGTGAGCCCCTAAGTAGATCTTAAGAATACGGATGGAATTGAAATGGGGGGGGGGGAATACTGTTTACATGTCACCTCTCCCCTTCAACTAGGACCCATTTGGGGGGCTTTCCAGGGCTGCACATGGCTTACTTGCTCATCCAGATGTACAACAGGGGTCAGACTAAAATGGGAAGAACTCTCACCCATGTACACAATTGGCCAGAAAGCCAGCCTGGCATTAGCATACCATTGTAGTCTAGGGCAGTGTTTTTCAAAGTGTGCTCCTAGGTGCCCTGGGGGGCTCCCTGAGACCTGAAATATGCTTGAAATATGCTATAAACTCTTGTTTATGTATATCAATTAGCCTGCAGTAAAATTTGTTTCGTTATAAGTCATTTCGCTTAAAGTTGCAGTTTCCAAAAACCTATCAACAACTTTAAGTGAGGACTTGCTGTATTGTTATTCTTATTTATTGACGTATAAATCTTCTTCATGTACCTTCAGGCCATGCCCTAAGTCTGTCCCCCGTCCCCCCAACAAGAGTCTTATGGCACCTTAAAGACTAAAACATTGAGAGCACAATCCTGTTGAACAATTGGGCGGTAGAGCGAGCGCTCCGCCAACCGAAGCCATCGTAAAAGTGCCGTAAAGCACATTTGCGATGACTTTAGAGTAAGGGCATCCGGCGCAGAGGCCAGCCGCCCTCAGTGCGCTGCCAGATCATCCACGCAGCCGCCAGAGAAGGTAAGTGCAGCTCCAGCACGCGTGGGGGAGGTCCAGGCGGCAAGGGAGACTGGGGGTTGGCGGATCCAGCCCAGGAGATGGGGATGGCAGCTGCCATATCCCCATCCCCTTCCCGGGCCAGATCCGCCATTACACGACCTCCTCGGACTTGTGCCAGCTAAACAGCTGGCGGAAATCCGAGGAGGACTGCCTCCCTGCATTTCACTGGGGGAAGGGGACAAACATCCCCTTCCCCCAAGTAACCCGAGTAGACCTCAGGGAACGGGGATAGGATCCGGTGGACAGCCAGGGCTGCCTGCCGAATAGTTAGGCAGGATTGGGCTGTTATTATAGCATAAGCTGTGCCCAAGACTCAATTCATCAGATGCATGAAATGCTCATCTAAGTGGTAAAAGTGTTACAGCATGGGTTCTCAGCCTGTGGTATGCGTACCCCTAGGGGTACGCAGACCATCAGGCAAGGGTATGAAAGAGGCTTTCCCTTATCAGCTAAGATCAGCTGATTGTCGGTGACCAGAGTTTTTTTAAATTGTTTTTTTTAAAAAAATCATTTGCCCGCTCCCAAGCTCCCAGCTCAACCTCCCACTGGCGGGGGTATGCGAGAGGCTCCTCCTTATCTCCCTGGATTAGCTGAGTGTTGGAGAGTCAAGTATTTTAAAATTCGAACTGCTCTGCAGTTTCACTTTCATTTTCACTTCAGAGCAGCAAAACGTGAGCCGAGGGTTCCTTGCAACATAGTGAGGACTGCCTGCTTCTGGAGTGTCTGCTTCTCTCAGATACGAACAGATAAGAGACTGGGTGGGGTAGGGGAGGAAGGAGATGATTTTGGGAAGTGGGAGAGGGCAGTGGCATCGCTAGGCCAAAATGTACTAGTGGCCCACCCTCAACTTTTCGCCCCTCCTCCCTTTTGCTCCTACTCTATACTCCCCTTTGCCGCCGTAGGCAGCGGCAATTTGGGGGGGGCGCAATTTTCGCATTTTATTTATTTATTTATGATAATGCAGCTGCTTCGGGGGCGAAAATGGCTGCGGGCGGCCGGGCGCTCCGAGTCCAGGAGCTTTCGAGTTGGTGGTGGGGTTATGGCTGCGGGCGGCCGGCGCTCCGAGTCCAGGAGCTTTTGAGGTGGTGGGGCATGGGGGGGTTATTATGGCTGCGGGCCTGAGCTGCTGCCCTTTGAAACTTTTTCCCCATAACGCGAAGCGCTCAGAGCCAGTCAGCTGCCAATGACTCTGAGGTGCACGGCTGCGGGCTGCGGGTGGGTGCCGCTCTCCAGCTTTCAAGTCTGAGAGGTGAGTTGTCGTCGTCGAGGTGGGGGCGACGCTGGGCGTGCCCGTCGGCAACGCGCACGCGCCCAACATCATGATGCCGGCCGGCGCGTCGCCTCAACGACGATGACTCACCTCTCGGACTTGAAAGCTGGATCACAGTGCCCGCCCACAGCCCGCAGCCGCGCACCTCAGAGTCAGTGGCAGCTGCCTGGCGCTGAGCGCCTCGCGTTATGGGGAAAAAGTTTTAAAGGGCAGCAGCTCAGGCTGAAGCTGCTGCTACCCTTTAAAACTTTTCCCCCATAATGCGAGGCTCGAGCGTCGGCGGTCCCGGAAGCAGCGCGCCCACTTGGCGCCTGGGGCCCAGAGCCACAGGGCCCCCCATCATATGACGCCGCTGGGAGAGGGAAAAGATGGCTTGGAGGAAAAAAAGAGATCCTGGCATGTGTCTTATTGCACTAACATGAGATCAAGCTCTCTGTTTGGTTTTTTTCCTTCTCTCCCATCTGTGCAGTGTATTTTTTGTAGTTGAGAAAATGCAATTCCCCCCTTTCTGTCTCTCTGATTTTGTGCTGTGCTTATTATTTTTGTTACAGTACTGTGCAGTTGCTAATCAGGACTGGGGTACACTAATGCTGATTGGCTCTTATACATTTGATTGGCACCTTTAAGAGGCGTACCTGTTCAATTTGATTGGCACTCATATGTGGTGCAGCTGTTCTTTTCAGATGACTTACCCCGTATTGCCCCGAGTATAAGACGCACCTGATTATAAGACGCACCCTTAACGTTTGGTGCTATTAAAAAAATTTAATTAAATCACTGGCATTAAATTGCAACAGCCTGATTATAAGACACACCCCTAGTTTAAAAACTTAAATTAGGAGAAAAAAGTGAGTCTTATACTCAGACCAATACAGTATTTCTTACGCTTATACATTTCCTGTGATGAACGAGGCATCCCCCTCAACTTAGTGTATCCTTTGCTATACAGTACTACATTTTTCTCTTTTGAACATTGCATAATTTCCCATACAATTAATTTCTTCCATTGTCTGCCTATTCTTAATGCTTTCTATAAATTTATATTTCTCTAGAGTTCACTCAAGATCTCTGCAGTATTTCTGCTCCACTCTTAGCAACAGAGAACCTATTGTTTTACTGTAACTTCAAGAAGTAAACTGAGTTAAGACCAACTGTGATGTGTTATAGCACTTAATTATATGTGTTAAAGCTAGCTAGGTTAATTGTAGTAATTATTTGTCACAAACATTCCACAAATTCTAAAGTGCCCTTCAGCTTGACACATTCACATACTTTTGTGAATGCATTTTTCATCACATTATTGATTGAAGTTAAACTTTATGCAAATATTCATAGAAAACTGAATCCTTTAAACTCTTTTGAATATATTTATGCATGGCATTAAAATAGCTTCGAGCCTCTGTTACATATGAGCCCCACATGATAAAAGACGTTCGTGCTCCTTGCTTGCATATGTCTTAGCTACGTTTGTTCCCTTACCTTGGGGCTGCATTGCTGCTGCATTGGTACTGGAAATTTGGATAGGATTGGGCCCTTAGAGCATGTTTGCGACTACTCTGGATCAAGGGAGGCCGGCGCAGGGGCTGGTCTCCCTTGCTCCCAAGCGTTCCCTTCTATGAGTAGACCTCCGGCCCCGGTGGCAGAATGGCCGCCGGGGCTCAGGATCCGGCTGGGATCCTTGCACTGAATTGCACTGTGTGTCTGCTTAGGTCTAGGAAATGGACCAGTGAAAATGATGGCTAGCAGCAGCTACCTATGTCATAGGCAAGCCATTAAAGGCTTCATGAGAAGAATCTTGAATTGGTCCTGGATAGGTTGTGTAAAGGGGGTGGTTGCTAGGCAACTATTCTGCATGCTTTCCTCACTTCCCCCCAGTGCCTGGAAGAGGTTTTGTTATAAGCCTAGCTCACTATTGGGACTAAATATACTTTTTAGTACTGCTATTATTCAGTTTTAGGGGCTAACTACACATTACACACAAATGTGCATATTAGAACTTCAATACTGTTTTTGTTCTCAGAAAAGCTGCCTCAGTAGGGGGCAGCTGAGAATAGAAAAGCAGCATGGAAGAAATGATGCTTAACCTGCTGTCATTTCCCTGCTCGAGATCACTCCCCCCCCCCCACCGTGGCTTTTCCCCCATCAGGAAATATTGTTTCAAATGAAAGAGCAAATGCAGTTTGGGTGGGTTCAGATGATTTTTTTTTTCTTGAACTGAGTTCATGAGACAAAATTTGTGTGCTGCGCACTTATAATGCATGCAAGTCCTGGCCCCTCTTGCAAGATTTCGGAGCATTTTTTTTTAACCTTTTAAGAGAAAAGTTACCCTTTCATCCAAACCACCCCTCTACATGTCCTGAAATACCTACTTTGAAGGAGGTGAAGAAGTATGTCTGCACTAGCCCATTGGGAAACAACCAATGTGGGGATTTTGAGTAGGAAATCAGAAGTAGGATTTTTGAGAAGGAAATCAGATCACCCTCTTCTCCTCCACTATTTCTCTTTCAATTGTCCCCACCTGAATTTTTTTTTTCTCAACTTGACCATTTTGTCCAAAATACAAATAATAAATGTCGGGCTGTAATACTCACAGTTGCATAGCATATAGATAACTCCTTGCAAAATGAAGATAGTATAAACAGTGCTGACCGACAGGAATACTTCATGGTAAATTAATTGCTTCAGATTGTTGTGAAAAGCTGTTACGTTCGAGATTACCTCATAAAGAGAACACCAGACTCTGGAAAAGTAGAGCAGCTTTTATTCAGAACGTCTGTACTCTTTCCCAAATCGTCGTGCTCTGGAGCTCGCAGGCCCCTTCTTTTATATGGATAGCTTACAGACTTTAGCTCATGTGCAGATGAGTGGCTATGGGCAAGAGGCACTTTTTCAATTGGTGCTCCTCTTTTATTTAGCAGGGGGAGAGTAACTGCCCCCCCTTTTACCCCAGCACAGTGTCTTTTCTGGTGGCTGTTTGCTGGTGGTGTTCTGCATCTTTTTTAGATTGTGAGCCCTTTTGGGACAGGGAGCCATTTAATCATTTGTTTTTGTCTGTAAACCGCTTTGTGAACTTTTTGTTGAAGAAAAGCAGTATATAAATACTGTTAATAATAATAATAATAATAATAATAATAATAAAAATGTACACTAAGTTGTGACAACATGCAGTTAGTCACATACACAAAGTTGCAACAGTTTGCAGGCAGTCTAGCCGTGTCAGAACATCCTTTCTGGACACCCCAAAATTAGTCTGTCCAGGTTTTTCTACTCAACACATTTCCAGAAACATTAGGCAAAGGACTAACAGTCAAGCATTAAACAAAGGACACCTTGCCTAGGTGGCCAAGCTAATAATTAGAGCAAAGGTTATGTATGAAGCAAGGGAAATGCTCTTATAGGACTGGAGATGCAGATGGACATGGCTGCATGCTATAGCATGGTAGGGGATATGACTGGGCGTAAAGTCAGGCTAACAGGCTGTGCATAACAGAATCCAACCAGCACAAACTTCCACAGCATAGGCTTGCAGTGATGAGGGACAATGGACTTGTCGAATGTCCCCCTGCTCTCTGACAAGTAGCTGTTAAAAGGCATACAACCTCTGACTGGAAAGAAAAAAGAGGAAATCCAGGTTGTTTGTATGGCACATGACAAAGAGGGAGCCTGAACAAGCTTCTGTTTCTCCAAGACATGATCTTGATGGGAGTGAGCCCCCAGTACTAACACCCCCAAAGGAATCTTTCATTGTCTCTCTCTCTCTCTGTGTCTAAAAAAGCCTGCATTTCTTTCCATGGTACAGTAACTGGCTGAAGAGGCCCCCAGTTTGCAAAAGCTTCCCATAAGAGAGAGAAAGTCACCTCCCAATGTGTAATGCTCTTAACATGCAAAGGACAGTGTGAATCCGGAAACCACAGGCAATGTCTGACAAAGCGTTACCTACCATAGTGATCACGAGCTAAGTGCTTGATCAATGAAAGAGGCCCCTAAAGAGGTCCCAAGTAGGGAACTAAAATACAATGGAAATTCCCCAGCCTGGAACAGCTCCCAGGGTCTAATTCTTTGTATTTCTTTGTTTGTATTTCTCTGTAAGTATTGAAGCCTTTTTCCTAAAAGCTCAACTGGTTGGTTGGACATTGTTAAAAGATTACCTCAGAATTGTTGAAACAGCTCGATTGACTTAAGCATTTTGCGATGCTGTAAGTTGAGCTATTCTGCCCGATGATAGAATTGGACCATTTCTTATAAACAGAAGAAGGAAATACCAGCAACACACACACACACACACACACACACACACACACACACACACACACACACACACACACACACACACACACACACACACACACACAGAGGGTGTACTACATTCTTTTTTCAATACAGCTCCCAACATTCTTCCTTCTTTCTGACCTATCTATTTTGCACAACTGCTGTTGCTGCTGCTGTTCTGTCTCAGAAGATGATTGCTGCACTGCATGTTGACCACAGCTCTGATCAATGAACCTGACCACTCTATTGATTAGATGTTAGTTCTAATATCTCACTTCTCACAGGATGGGGAAAACAATTACTTTTTGAAACGCAGATGCTGCATAAGGGTGCCAGTCCACATTATGGTACCTGGAAACTCTGTGCCTTTTAACAGCTGTATAACCGGCAGAAGCTAACCAGTGCAGCTTTTACTATTACTTGCACCTCCAGGTTCACCACTTGATTCCTGCTGATATTGTATGGCTAACGGCATACAATTGTACCAATTTGCATTCATTTTGCTTTGGAAACAAGATCAACATTTGGGGAGAAATTTGGAATGTTGGAAACAATCCTACACATGCAATATGCTGTTCCCATATTTTAATGCTGGGGGTTATGTGCGGCGTATTCTCCATGACATTTCTGGAGAGACGGAGCATCCACTGCCAGTATCAACCCAGCTAGACTGGTGTCGGATAAATCATGACTGAGGCAACACATCACTGGACTAAGGGATGTGAGTTTTCGGCAGTTATCATGACACCAGAGTAGCATGTGAACGGACTCAAAATCTATGAAAATGCAATGTCTGGACTTTACTTTGACAGTAAAAAGGCAACCATTATCACGACATTGCTTTTTTCTGTTTCTGCACTTTGCAAATAAAGTTCTTCAAATTTCCATTTGTTTGCTGCTTCAAGACACATGTATCTGAAGAAACAGCTTTGTGAATCATGTACTTTCTGAGGACAAAATGACGCCCAGAGGAAGAATCAATCAATTGACCAGTGGAGGTCAGTCACATAGGGCATTAGAGGTGTGTCTTAGGCAGTCCTTGGTTCTCATTCTATTAGTTAAAAGGTTAAGTTTATGTTTATTTATAGAATCACCTTGAAAATTTCTGTCAAGAGTTTGGCAGTCAACTGGGTACTGCAGAGAGGATGGAGACTATGATGAAACAAAAAGAAAAGTGCCTTTTCTCTTTTGCATTTCCAGAAAAGCCTAGAGAACAAATAATTGAAAAGGCTGGAAAATGTGCATAGAAGGAAACAATATTAATTACTAGTTACTGCACCTTGGGAACTAGATGGCTTCTTTTATTTGTTTGGTAATTGTGAATTATGTGGTTATTATACAGGGAGGCAATGAAATCAATTTCAGTAAAACAGGGAGTGTCTTACAAACAATTAAGAAGCCGTACGGAAAGAACAGTTGTGTGTGTGTGTGTGTGTGTGTGTGTGTGTGTGTGTGTGTGTGTGTGTGTGTGTGTGTGTGTGTGTGTGTGTATGCATGCATGCATGCCAACACACAAAAAGCATAATATAAAAAAAGTATAGCCACTTCTGTTTTCAAACATGGCATAATTACATATGCAGCTTTAAGAAAAATCATAACAGAACAATCAGTAGGGTTACCACCCATTTAAATAAATGTTGGTGCATGGGCAGGCCAATCCTGTCAAACTAGGCTGCAGCGCAGACATAGAGCCTACGTCACATCCACCTAGCCAGATAGGACCTAGCACCGGTGCACTTGGAGGACTCCTCGGGATAAGGGGACATACATCATGTGACACCCTAGACAGCCATAGTGGCACTCTGCCAGTCTCTGATGTGACAGGATTGCTCCATAATTGTATAAGTTCTAATCAATATTTTTATATTTCTGCATTTAGCATTGTGATGAACATGGTTAAATTAATGGCTAAACCAGATTCCATTTTGTAGGACAGGAACCATTTTGAAGCTGTCATGAGAGAGCTGTGCTGTTTTGGACAGTGTGAAGCACCTTATCGGCCTTCTCAGTAACAGCTGCTCTGAAGCCCTGATAAGGCAACCTTCATGTCGGCACCAAGTGCTCCAATTAAGAATAATAAGGTGCAGCTGTGATTCTCCAGTTGGGAGGGGGTGAGCATGATTGCCCAGCATTGCATCAGCCAATTAAGTTATCTTCCAGGAGTTTCGGCTGGCCTGAGCCTCTGGTTGGTCAGAAGTTACCTTCAAGGTATATAAGCCTGTTGTTGGGATAGGGAGGGGTCACTGTTCGTTGCTCTCTTTCCATTCCATCTTTCCATATCCGTCCGTATCACTGCTGTCCGTCTGTCCATATCACTGCTGGTATGACAGGGGGAAGAGCCACCCTTTGCCTACACTCAGGAATTAGAAGGACCAGGTGAGCGTTCGGAACAGCTAAGTTTAGGAACTTAGCTTTATTGTTTTAGCATTGTATGTGTATTGTATTTATGCTCTCAAGTAACTAAACGCCTTTCATGTATAGTAGCCATAATTCAATTCTTTAATAACTCATTATATATTTACAAGGGAGACGTCGTGGAGGCGTTTACAACTGGCGCGGACTGCTTTATGGCAGTCCGGACCAGCGAGGGAGCCACCGTGCCAGCCATCGGGTGGCACGCATAGGAATGGGCTGCCTGTCATACTACTGAAGCCAAACTAGAGCCTTGAGGCTTGATTTCCTGTAGCTTGGGGACCCTCAGAGTTTACAAAAGTTGAGGAGTTAGCCCATAGGCCTTTAGTTTCCCCTTGGTTGAAGGACTGTCTGTTGAAAGGGGTGGTGGCAGCTACCTTGGGTGAATTTGCCTTGAGAACATGCAACTCTGTCCTTCTGCGGGTTGTTGAGTCCGTGAGGTTGGGGTGTACAGGAATGTTTAAATGCGACAAGCATCCTTTATTTCCAGGCTCCTTTCAAGGAGCACACACAGTGTCACGTGCAGGATTCTGAAGCCCACCCCCCATTTCAATCTGAACAAAATGCATCCTTTCTGAAGAAAAATGCATTCTTTCTTTGTTCTTCATTTACACATGCATGTGCCACTATGGACACCATCTCCAGAGACATTTCTTCCTATGTGTGAGAGAAAGAAGATATTTCTTCCAAGTTTATGCCTGCCCATATAATTGTTTTTATGTCAAATATGACAGTAACAAATTTAATCTGCTGCCCAATTAATTGGAGACACCTTTTTAATTTTCTAATAGCCCAATTCTATCCCCTGCCAGCCCAGACCATGCAGCGCTGCTGATAGAGTACGTACTGCATTGGGCGGGGGGATGACCAAATCGCCTCAGAAAGGTAAATAAAACTTTCTTATCTCCCCGTAGGCCATCTGGCATCCAATGGGCCTCCTCGGACATAGGTCAGCTATTTTGCTGGCGGAAGTCTAAGGAGTCTTAGGGGGCATTTTGGGGGAGGGAAAGGGGGATAGGAGCTCGGTGTGCATTTCTGCCCCTGATTTCCTCCCCCAAACCACCCCTGCCCAGTGGGGGATCTGGGAGCTGCTGTTGCACACATGGGGCCTCTGGTTGTTTGTACTGGTAGCCCTGAAGTCCACGGCACTGCCAATTTCAGGTGTTCAGCTAGCAGCAACCCACAAGAGGACTTTTTCTGTTGTGGTGCCTGGCCTCTGGAACTCTCTCTCCTAGAAATTCAAGACTGCCCACCCCCTCACTGCTGGCCTTTGGGAAGGGCCTGGAGACATTTCTGTCGGAAAACTGGAAGTGGATTGCGATCATGATCGGGAGCCATTTGGAGGTGCGGGGAGGCCTGCGGAAGTGTCCGCAGGCTCCCCACACACACACACCCCGGAGGCCAGGCAAGACCCCAGGTAGGCTGAAAAGCCACTTTTTACAGCAACCTTTACCTAAAGGTAAATGTTGAAGATCACTGATGTAAATTAAACCCTCTCTATCATCGTCTGTCGAAGGCATAGGTGTGAAATGTGGGGTGAATTGAGCACTGTAGAATTTTCTTCTTCCATTATCTTCTTAACAATGAACAGGGACTCAGCAAGATTTTGCTTGTGAAATCTTGCAGAAGAATTTGCATTCCCTAACACAACTCAGCAGGAACTCTGGCTCTCTTGGCGCCTGAAAATAGGACTAATTTATATGCATGACTTTTCTGCTAATTATGTTGTGATAAATTACCATGCCTTTAATATAATAATAGTGATTTGGTGGTACAGTAAATGTTAAATGCAAATCATCCAGTGCTAATGTTTTGAAACTGTTACATCAAGGACTTCAATGAATTAGAGCCATCAAACAATTCATACTTGTTTGTGAAGTTCACTGGGAGCACACTCAACAGCACATACCTTCATCACTAGCATCTAAAGTGCATGTCTAAAAAAGAAGGTACTGTTTGCGGACCAAGATAAATCATCTATCTGCAAAAACGAGGGAATAAAACACTTCCATGCCCTCATAAAAAGAGCCCTGCTGGATCAGGCCAAAGGCCCATCTAGTCCAGCTTCCTGCATCACACAGTGGCCCCACCAGATGCCTCAGGGAGCACAAGACAACAAGATACTTGTATCCTGTCGCCACTCCCTTGCACCTGGCACAAAGAAAACCTACTCCTACAACCAGGAGGTTGCTTATCCCCATCATGGCTTGTAAGCTGTGATGGAATTTTCCTCCATAAATCTGTCCAATCCCCTCACTTGAGTTCATCTCCTACTTTTGAGATATAATGGTGATCTTGGTTGGGCCATGTCACTTGCTCTTTCCCTTTGGCTGCCATATCCATAATTGACATGATGGGCATTGCATCAAGCTGTTTAGGAATGCAAATTGCTTCCAAGGTTCGGATTTATGAATAAATTACATAATTGTGTTCTCTTGATTTTAATGTTATGCCCTTATAGAGTGAACCCATTTGATTTGGACATGTTAGAGAGCTATCCCGAACATCATCAGCCCATAGGAATAGTGTGCAGCTAGTGACCCTTTGTCCAAGAACAGCAACTCCTCACTTAAAGTTCTCGATAGGTTCTTAGAAATTGCAACGTTAACCGAAACGTCTTATAATAAAACCAATTTTACTATAGGCTAATTGATATACATAAACAAGAGTTTACGTATTTGAGGCATATTTCTGGTCACAAAAACATCACCAAATATCTAAATAAAGACCCCAAACACTTCTAATATAAGACATTGAAATAAATGTGAGCTTTCTGGGCCAGAGAAAATCCACAGAGACATGGGGAGAACATTCAAAGTGAAACAACCTATAATGAAACAGCTTATAATGAAATAACATGGGTTATTTTGCCCATTTCTGGGACCAGTATTGTGAATAATAGCAGCCCTGCCTCAGAGAAGATTAGGAGTAAGGGAGAAAGAGGTCATATGTGAAAGACCTAGAATAACAGTGATGGGCCTGACCATAATTGCTGCTTGTTCTTTAGCTCTCCTATCACCTAAGAGCAGTGGATACTCTGAATGATGTTTTTGTCTGGTTGTCAAAGATGCTAATTGCTTGAATTAAAGCTCCATCTTCACAATTCTTTCTAACTTTTAATATATAGCTCTCTAAGATAGGCATTTGCAAAGACTCCTAACAGTAATTTGTTTGAGCTGGGGGTGGGGCAAGGAGAAGATTGCACACCTCTGGTACTGCAGCTCAACAAACAGTAAGCCAACTTTTATCATTTGATATAACTGCAAACAGCCTATAACTAGAAGCTAAGAAAGATGGTCGGTAGAGATGTGAACAAATCAAGAACTGTTCACAGAAACTTTCAAAGTATCTTCCTTTTCAAAAGAAAAGAAGCAAAGCAATGGAAAGGCGATCGAGGAAGAGCACTATATTCCACAGTTAGCTAGGTTTTGTGTATTTGTTTTAATTTTTTCACCGAAGCAGGGACTTTTATACCCCATCTCCAGTGCCATGTTAATTCGAAAGAAACTGCTCTTGATGTTATGCTCAGCATTGTTTATCAGAGGCAAATAACAGAAGCATGACAGTTGTCACTTTTGTGTATTTTGACCAAAAGCTGGTAGCTCTGTTTTGCTGCTTGGATTTGTGCGGCAGTTAAGTACATGGTAGAAAAAGTATAGGACCTCATATTCACTGGTATACCTTTGAAAACAACTGCCACGTAATCCTGAAGTAGACTTATAGCACAAGCCTAAACATATTTATTGAAGTAAATTCCATTATGTGCTATGCGGCTTACTCTCAGGTAAGTTTCGCTAGGGCTGCAGCCTAATAGAATTTGAAGCAAAATACAATTTTGAAAGATGGGGATTTAATTTCCAACAATCAGGAGTATCTGAAGCCTTGCCAAACCATTTTCCTGTTCTTATTGAAACTCTTTTTTAATTCTGGCAATTACAGGGGTTCTCAACCCCTTCCCGGCTGAGTACCACCTCCTATGCCACTTTCCTGCTGTGTACCACCAGGAGTGACTGGAGATGACATCACCACCAGTTACTTCTGGGTTTTCGGAGGCCAGAATATGCAGGTAGGAGGCTCTGGGCGGGTGGAAGGGCCCTTCTCAGCGTTCGCGAGAGGCTCAGCCAAAGGCAGGAGCCTCTTGGGAGTGAAAACACGCCGCCGAAAGTGCTGCGTCAGAGCAGGGTTCTGGGGTTCCGGCAGTCTGAATACCACCAGCAGTCAGCCGAAGTACCACTGGTTGAGACCCCTGGGCTAGGACATTTTTGTTATGTCCAAGTAGCAGCCACCACATTCCCTCACAATTTTACTTCAGGTAAGATGAGGAGAGAGGATGCTCCTAGGGACATGTATAGGTTTTACTTTGTGCTGTTTTATGGTTTTATTGATGTTTTTATAACCTATGCAGGTTTCCTTGGGTTTGTTGCAGCTTGCTCTCCCTCCTCAGAGCTGCACCGACCAGACTGTTGTACAATCTTATGAGGTGCGGGTGTGTGCACATTTGCTTGAGATTCTCTCCTGGACTTGTGGCCTATTTTGGTTAAAACAATATTGTACTCTTCCCCTACTTTGTGGTATATGTTCCTTATTACTGGGATCTGTATGTTTTATGGCCCCTAGAGCCAACTAGGGCCTTAGATTTATTAGCCTCTGTCTCACAAGAGCCTATATAAGCCACATCCTATGACCTGAAAACCTTGTAGTCCTAAATGTGTAGCAGTGAAACTCAGTGGTGGAGGAAATACATTCTAGACATCCTCAAAGACACCCTGTTATTTTATATATTGCAGGACTTATCTTGAGCATTTCAGGGCTAAACCAACAAACTCCAGAGCTGAGTGTAGCCTCTGGCTCAAATTAATCCCAGCCCATGCAGAGCATTGGAGAAAAGAGGGGAATCATATCTCCTGAACCTGACATCTCATCACTCAATTATGGGCAATCTTGCTACTCCCCAAGCCCCCACAAATAGTCTCTTGTTTTCTATCATCTGAAATAATTAGGAAAGTAAGAGTGTCTTGAAATAGAAATAGCAGGGCTCAAAGGCCCTTACTGCTTGCCTTCTTTCACCAGCTGAGCTTTGTAATGTGCCAAACGTCTGTCGAAGTCTTGCTGTCCTTCCAGGAAGAAGAAAATTGCAGGGCTGATATTTCAGGGAACCGCTGCTCTGTTTGCCAAGAGGGCTTTATAGGCACGGGAAGATGTAGGAAACAAAAAGCTCACTATGCACCAATTATTTTGCACATCCCAAACGATCTGACAATGAAAACAGAGGGCTATCCCGTTTCCCACTCTCATTCAAACTGTAGACCTGCTGATCAGAAATCCACATCATGCTCAGGAACTGTTTTACAATAGGACATAGGATGGCGTTTTGCAAAAATAATGTACATGCAATTCTTGTTGCCCATTCACAAGTGCCTGTATCTATTATAAAAAGTATCATAAATATTGTAATATCACAGGGCTAATTCTGCACAAGATTGCAGGCAAGGTAGGGCACTAGCAAGTTGTATCAGGCGGCTGTAAGTCGTTATCAACATAGCTGCCGTTCAAGTTAGCAGGTATATTCAGTCCATTTCTACACCATTTTAACAGATTTCTAGTGTGGCTGGAGGAGGCTATTAAAAAAATGCTTTGAAATTTCAAAGGAACCTGAATATGCAAGTAAAAAAGAGCTTTGAGTTTGCTTTGTCAACTACAAATAATTACTCATTATGTGCTTGATTAGACTATATCAGGCTCGGTGTTCATTCAGTATCCAAACAGAGGCTTGCAGCCTGAAATATTGCCTTTTCTGTATTGTGCCCTATGAGCATTAGTGGAGCGCATAGTTACTCAGACGTAAACTATGAGGGAAGAGTAAGTAAGGGAGCCATATGGAAAGGGAGACTACAGGGTTTAAGAGGCAAGTGGCAAAAGAAGAGAAGAGGGGGATCACTCCAGAAGAGAATGGAAAGAAGAAGTGGAAGTGGGCAGGAAGGAGGACAGAGAAGCAGACAAGAGGGTGCAGGGAGGATTCCTGACCCTTATGGGATAAGAATGCAGGACATGGGGACCAGGCTGCCCCCGCCAGCCACCCCAACATCCCACAGCCAAGTCAGTACAGCCACCCCAGGCCAGCCTAGCTGGGGTTCCCTGTAGGGCCCATCCCTTTCTTCTAGGCAGCCCTGGTCTGCGTGAGGTGCAGGACACACAGCCCCAAAAGGGGTTAACTAGGAGGTGAAGACCAAGAATCAGGATGTGGACTGTACTTATTCCAAAGTGTTTGCATATTTTTTCCACACACCCCTCTGAACACCCCCCTTGCCATTGTGTGGTCCTTGACCTTGGAAAACACAAGGTACATCATACACAAACTCTTACGATGTAGACCTCCCCCATTGGGAAGAGGTTGAAGGGGCGAGGATTGCACAGATGATGATAATAATAATAATGTATTGCGGAAAGGAAAACCCTAGTACAAGCTGTCCAAGTCTCCCAAAGCAAAACACTATTCAGATTTCAAATTAGGCCTGTATTTATAGCGAGAAGGGAAAAAGTGAAAGGAAATCAGGGCACCACCACTCCAAACAAAGACAATTTAATGAAACATGCAAAGCTAAAGCTCTTCTTTCGGGATTTAAAAGGGCTATATTCACATGGGTTATATTATGATACCCTAATGCCCAAATCCTATTCCTCTCCTCTGCTGGAAGAATTAGCATTGCACTGGCGGAGGCTGCTTTACGGTTGTCGTAAAGCAGACTCTGCCAACACGTGTAGCAGACCGGCCGGTGGAGAGGCAACAAATGTCCCCTTACCCCAAGGAGACCTCCGGCAGCCCAAAATTCCCTGCAAGATTCAGCAGAAGTCGCACCAGTGCATCACCGCGTGGGGATTAAGGTAGGATTGGGCTGTAAGAGTATTGAGCCTGCCCTGAAGAGATGGCCTCAGCATATGTCTTATCAGTCACATGTAGTAAAGGCCCATTTAAAGTGGCCATGCATTATGTAGGCAGCTGCTTACTGCCTTCATTTTTAAAAGGAATTCTGTGCTCAACTCAGTTTATATGTTATCTGGGGCTGTGCACTCTGTCCCCTCCAGCGCACACAGATGTAATAGATAAGTCTTACGTTCCTCGCAAACATCCAATTGCTTGAAGAGGAAGTGATTCGCTTTTTGTTTCTTCAGAGTGAACAATCACAGAAATGGGCTTATGCAGGATTGGCATCAACTTGGTGGACTGCCAAGTTCCTGTGTTACATCACCTGACTGGTGGAGGTGAGAGGGTGCGCCAGCTTCACCGCTTGAAGTTGCACTCCTCCCCAAGTAATGTGTCAGGTTTCGTTGAAACTTTGAGGCGTCCCCTGTCAAAATTATGTCCTCCATGCACAAGGACCTTTCTCTGACTAATTGAGCCAGCTCATTGAGGATTCTTCCCCATCTGTTTTTATTTGCCCTTTCACTTACAAAGTCATTTGAAGATTCATACTGATTTGCTTAATAAGGTTCTGCGGGAAGCCATATTATATGGAGACAGAGTTATGAACAAATGTTCCCATTCTAAATGGGTTCCCTGGCACTTCTAGCATGTTTCTGTGCAAGTTCACAAACTCCCCTTTCACATTTATAGCTATGAAATACCATCTGTAGTTTTTATTACAGAGAGAGAGAGAGAGAGAGAGAGAGAGAGAGAGAGAGAGAGAGAGAGAGAGAGAGAGAGAGAGAGAGAGAGAGAGAGAGAGGATTCATACAGTATGTGATATGTAATTCATTTCTGTCATTTCATGTGCTGCAGATCCTTCCTTGTTATTCATATCATCCTTGTTTGGGCATAGACTTAGCTAGCCCTGCAAATGAGAAAGTGTTTTAAAACAAAGCAACAGATGGAAACCAGTTCTCTGCATATTAAATATTCATTTTGATACAAAGACTAAAAAGTATTTCATCCTGAAGCTGATCAGTGTAATGCAAATGCATAGAGCTACAGTACTGAGATAAATTCAGCACCTGGTTCTTACTTGGTACTCAGATGATGGCCAAACTTCCACCAGAGAAGAACTCCTCTCTCATTGCAGAGTGTCAAGTGGATTTCAATGGAAATTAGATCTGTTCATGCTGTTTTGTCCTTTGCAAACCTGCCCACTGATGTCATTAAAAGTCAGCAGGCATATCACTCCTACAACCCTCCCTTTGGAAAATGTTCCACTTGAAAACATTCCCCTCTGTTTTTCAAAAGCTTAACTTTGATAGAATTAGGTTATATACTTTGGGCTGTGCTCCAATTTAAAATTAAGAAGTAATATCACCCAGGCTATATAGGCAGTAAAATTCTACCTGTTCTACTAAACAGGATATTATGAAATGACTGGACTTCTAGGATGATGAGAATTAGAAAAAGAAGGAAAGCATGGGAAGTTGCATACATTTAGTGAAACCAATAAGAGGTTTGTTCATTTGCGGGGAGAAACTACACGTTACAAGAGACATCAGGGTCCACCCAAAACTGCACTCTAGTATTACGTTCTCTCCCCCTTGCAACATATGTATAACTCACCCCATGTTTTCCACTCTCATTTCACATCTTTGCCTTTTGCTGATATAGGTTGGTGCAGAACACGACATAAGGAAATTGGAACATGGGGTATGAGTTTCTTCACATTGTGGAGGGGAAGAATTTGACGTGAGGATGCTGTCTTTTGGCAGAAGCCCTGTGTTACAGCGCAATCCTGTGTAGGAATGCGCCAGGGGAGCGCGCGCTCCCCCGGTGCAGAGTGTTGTAAATGCCCCATAAAGCACGTTTACAGCACCCGGAGAGTAAGAGCTACCGGCGCAGAGGCTGGCAGCCCTTCCCCCAGCTCCTACCCAGACCCGTGCCCACCAGAGCAGGTAAGCCCTACACCGGTTAGGGCAGGGGTGGGGGGAGGGTGGACTGGGTGGTGAGGGAGGGCGGCCATAGGCCGTGACAGGGCTGGAGAGAGCAGGGATATCGGCGGCAAGATACACCGATATCCAAAGCCCTCTCTGGCCCTTATACGGAGGGCTTGAATGTATGCGAGTTCCAGAGCTTGCGTACATTTGAGAAGGCCCATTGGGCCTCCAGCTGCTTACACCGGGGGAAGGAGACAATCGTCCCCTTCCTTTGAGATGCTCCTGGCATGCCCTTTAGGCCGGTTGCCATATCTTACACAGGATTGGGCTGCCCATCATGTAGTTCCAACCAATAAACATACGCATGTTCCATGCACTTGTCCACAACCAGTATTGTTCACCCACCATTTCCAGTTTAGTCTTCACTATTCTATAATTGTAGATTATTATTATTATTATTATTATTATTATTATTATTATTATTTATTGAATTTCTATGTCACCCTTCTCTCCCATAGGGGACCCATTTGTTTAACCTATTTGTTCTGCCTGCCTATCGTAAACCGCCTTGAATTAAAGTCAAAGGAGAAATCCAATGACAAGAAAGGCAGTATATAAATACTGGAATTATTATTATTTATTTTGTTACTTGTTTAATTTTTGATTGAACATAGATTTCACCCTTCATAATGATAGCTGTGCCATGATATACAATTATGCATAAACTGGCATCCATCTCAGAAGTTGTCCTTTTATACCCAGCTCATTTTCTGCTACATTTTTCATACACATTTTTAGTTTTAAATATTCTATGTGTTTTTAAAAGAGTGTTACTATTGAATCTGTCGGTGATGACCCGTTTGAAAAAAAGACTGCTATCTTTCATTTGGCCTCGGCAATAAATCTACAAATAAGGTGCATAGCCAATTATCTGTGGAAGTCAGTTATCCTTAAGTGGAAATATCTTTTTGAGAGCAGGCACAAAACTGGAAGCCGGTAATTGCCTTGAAAATAGCATTGCACATGAGAAGAGATTTGTGCTGCATTGTGAGAGAGGGGCCAATGTATCTCATTGAAGCCTTGAAAGTAAAAGCCCAGTGCAAAGAAAGAACCTTCATTTTCAAACCATTCCTTCTTTCCGTTTACATCCTATTTGTTCCTAAACCCAAGGAAGCCTATAAAGGCACATGAGCTGACTGTCAAATGAATATAGGATTAGGTTAGGTTAGCACATTTTTCACTGAATCTGGATGTTATCATCTTGTCCTCCAGTTACAGTCTGAAGCTCCCTTCGGATTTAGGAAGACCTAGCTCCTTTACAAACATGTATCCCCTTTAAATATATTATCTTGGGGATAATCTCCCAATTCTAGTTTAGTGCGTTAAAAAAACAAATTGATGACATGTCCCTACTACTTGCTCTGCTTCATTTTGATATGGTCCAAGTAAGTGATAATCAGTTAATTAGATTTCTTTTACAGACATTGAGCTGTTCTGAAGCAGGTATGACCACCCTGAGCCCCTTTGATGTGCCGCTATCCTCTGGGGCCCCACTGGATCCCTGGGGGATGCCACAGAGATTTTAAAACATCTACCGGTAATTTTCTTGATTGCTTGAGTCTCCAAGAAATTGTCAATGTGAACATTTAAAATGTTATTTGGTTCCTGAATAGTCCCTTCCTTCTATTATCTAGAGAGGATTCAATGGTTGAGGAAAGAAATGTACAATGTGATCCCTGGGTACTTTTGGAATGGGCTCACAAAGACACATGCAAGAACCATCTGCCATCTAACTTCTAAAATTGGATATTCCATTCTTTACTGTGTACATTTCCTTTTACAAGAGGCAGATATTAATTTTAAAATCTCATATGACTCCCAAACCCATTATTTCCCCAAATTTCTCCACTGCCCTGTACAACCTTGATGAATGTGAAACTTAATTGATCACCAATTATTCTGGCTCCCTTGATATTGTGACTTCTGCAATTTACAAAACTCATGACCGAATCATAGGTAATGTCATTCTTTTTAAACCCTCCCATATTTTCATTATTTCTTATTCCTTGCACTAAATAACACCATATCGTTCAAATGCATGTACTGGTGAAGTGCTTTTAAAAGCAACTCTCCTGGCTGTTTGAAAAGTCACTGAAAAGTCACTGAAAGTTGTTGTGTCAGTTATCTTATGCCCCCAAATGCCCTTACATTCATGCCATTACATTTTCAAAGGAAAGACGCACGTTTCTGATATCTAGATTTCTTTTGGAGATCTTAGAATGAAGCACCCAATCCAAACAGCAGTACTATTATCACCCATAATGCTGCTTCCTTTAGGGCTGATTTGTTACATTGCCATTTGTCCTGGCATGATTGACAAGTATCCTAACCAATGGAAGCAGTACATTTGGGGAAGCTTGAGATCAATCAGCACCAGTTTCCTGCTTCATAGACATCATTGAATTTCTATAGCATTGTTGTGCACTGCCCTTAACTTTCAGGAATGGATCCTCTGTGTTATGAGAGGTATCGCTGTATAAAGTTCAAGTTTTAGATAGGATTGCCAGGTCAGTTGCATCTGAAAGCCTGCAATTTCTGAGGCAGTGACTGGTGACATCTCACGGTGCAGTCTGGTGGCCAATGAAAAATATCTTGGGGACAGAATTTGAAATGTGAAGTTCTATGAAAAGGGGTGGGTGGGGAATTGGGAGATCCCAATACATCCCAAATGTATTGTAAGCTGTCCTGAGAATACAAATATTGTGTTATTACAGACGTTTCCAGCTTTGAACCTTGACTCGAACAGCAAGGCAAGCTGTGTGAGGTGAAAAGAACAAATGGAGTGTGAGGTGTTTTGTGTCTTCACAACACTGAGGGAAAGGTGTGTAGAAGTAGGAAGGAATGGGGAAGGCAGATAGGGTCTCATAGGCTACCTTGGATTTTGGGTGAGGGTGTATGTGTGAGGAGAAAATACTGCAGGGGGAGAACTTGGAGCTAGGATTAAACACTTCAAAACCTCTGAGGGATGGAGGAGAGGAGGAAGAGAGAGAGGCAATGTTCATAAAGAACTGGAGTAAGATGATGTACAGGTAGTCCCCGACTTAAGGAAGTCTGGCTTACTGACATCCCGACTTGCAGACAGCCTCATCTGTGCTTTTGTCCAGCCTTGTGCTTTTGCACCTGCACAATAGTGCTGCTCTGACTTACATACGTTCTGGCTTCCGGACAAACATCCAGAACAGAACTAGAACATGCGTTGGGGACTATCTATATACCCTGCTGTCAGCATCTTGCCTTGTTGTCACTTTCTCCGCTTTCCCCAGAACTCAATATTGGTCTGCTGGGAAAGATCTTAGATTCAGAACTTCTAGTTCAATCACACTGCACATTGGAAGGCCTACTCAGCTACAACATGGTCCCCAATGGACCAACTCAGATCTGTGCCACTGCCAGCATAAATCTGAGTGAGTCCAGGGAGAGGTTTCAAGGCTGGGCTGGGTGCACAGGGTATCAGCAGTGATGCTGCCACTGATATTTGCCCCCAAGCTCAGCCTGACATGCCCCAGCCAGCCTTGATCCCCACTCTGATCCTCCCCAGAATGCCCCGCAATGCCCCCTCTGCCGACTGGGCACTCCATTGATGTGTTCCTGGGGCTGCCAGTCATTTGCACTGGCAGCCCTGACTGGCACACCATTGCTGCAGCTGCCGCTCCAGGGGCCCAGGCCTTTTGCTGACAAGAAGACATGTTTCGTCAGCACAAGGCCCAGATAGGATTGGGCCGTTAATTAAATCGGTCAGTGGCACTAAATGAGTTGGCTGAATTGGCTTGATAATTTTACTCTATGTAGGAGAAAGGTGACTTTTTTTCCCCTGAGGCTTGCCAACCTGTCATTACTTTAAGATGATTGTTGAGTGTTGCGGAAGTTGCTGTGGATTTTTGGGATTTCTGCCTTTGAAAAGCACTTAAAAATGGCACGAAAAAGTGGATGTTAATTGTGAAGTCATTCTTGATGCTTCAGTTACTGAAATAGATCTGGCTTTCAATCAGCCTCCATTCATTCAAAAAATTGTTCAGAGGAACATTTATACAGCATTTTAGTTAGTGTCAATGTCTGGCTATCCCATTCAGAAGTCTAGTATGTTTCACATATTCTCCCCCTCCCCTCCCGAAGTATCAGTGAAGCTTCTCAGAGCAGAGCTGAATATTTCAAGGAGTTACTGTTTTGAGTCCAACTACGAGCCTGGTAATTCTCTTCCCTTGTCTCACTGTTATCCGTCTTGTCAAGGATTTCCTAGCAAAACCCTACAGGGATGATACTATACAAACTTTATTAACAGTCTGTTTCACATACCACAGGCTGTGATTGCTGAAATGTAGAGAACAATTTCTTCCATGGAACATTTTTCCTCAATATTGAACTTTTCGGATGCCTTGAAGACAAAACCTGGTTAGATGATTTTTATACATATTTTATTTATTTATTTATTTATTTATTTATTTAATGGATTTCTACCCCGCCTTTCTCCCAATAAGGGCAATCAAGGCGGCTTACAGTTAAGAACATGTTAAAATACATAATACACAATAAAACATAATTAAAAACAAGTAATTAAAACAAATAAAACAGACAGTCCCAGTGGGTCACCTATAAAAGCCATTTGTTAAAAAAGCCACTTGTTAAAAAAGCCAGCCCGCCATGTCAGTCATCGAATGCCAACCTAAATAAAAACGTCTTGAGGCCCCGCCGAAAGGTCTCTAAGGAGGGAGCCGTTCTTAATTCCAGGGGGAGGGAATTCCATAATTGGGGCGCCACTGCTGAGAAGGCCCTATTCCGTGCCGCCATCCCCCTCACCTCCGTCAGTGGCGGCACGGTCAACAGGGCCCCCCCTGATGACCTCAGAGTACGGGTCGGATTATAAGGAAGGAGGCGGTCCCTCAAATACCCTGGACCCGAGCCGTTAAGGGCTTTAAAAGTCAAAACTAGCACTTTGAATTGTGCCCGGAAACGAACCGGCAGCCAGTGTAGCCGCTGAAGCAACGGTCCGACTGAGTCGAACCGACAAGCCCCGGCAACCACCCGGGCCGCCGCATTCTGCACTAGTTGTAGTTTCCGAACAGTCTTCAAAGGCAGCCCCACGTAGATCGCATTGCAGTAATCTAGTCTAGTCTACATATGTGGATTTCAAATGAAACGGCATAAAATAAAAAATATGATGTGGTTGTATAGCATTTACATGCTTCCCTCTTTCAGAGGGAATGTTTTATTTTGAAAAGGTACCAGGATCAGCCCATCCATGAGGCCAGCTGAAGCTGTTGCCTCAGGCAGCCGTTAGGCAGGGGGTGCCCTGCCCAGTTGTCTTCACTGCACATCCTCACAAAATGGCACATCACCAGATAACAGGGGGAGGCAGCATTTAGCACTCTGCCACAGGTGCCAGGAGGTCTTGATCCAGTCATGGAAGGTACCTCCAATTTTGGGAAAGTATAACATACTGCAGAATAACTTACTTCCTTTGCACTAGATGCTAAATTTTGATTTTAAAAAAAGTCAATTCAAGAGCAACAATCTCCCCAAAACATCTCCTAGATCTGTAGTCTTTGTAATGGAGCATGCATATGTGCTAAAGGTCTGTCGATAATTTAACATTTCCATGGATGGTGCCAGGGAGTTGGTATTGTTGGACAGCTTCTGCATGCCCAGAACTCTCAGAAGGGCCCATTGCCAATCCCCAAGAGCCCCTCTGTGGCCATAGCTGTTGTACTGTTTGTGCAAAATGACACTCTCAGACTAGAGAGCCACTCTGTCGTTGGTTTCTCATATTCATCTCACCTCATTCACCACAAGGTAAGCCCCACAACAAGCCTTAAGAGGGGCTACAGGTACAAGGGCACCTATGGAGAACAGTTTACCAAGGGCCCTCAGAAATCTGAATCTACCCTTGATAATTTCCCCAAATTTGTTTGAGTGCATCTCCTATTTCGGTTCAGATTCACTAACAGCCCAATCCTATCTGCCGGCACCAACAGCGGAATGCATGTTCTGCTGGTGGAATTTCAATGATGCTGGCGGAAGTGATGTTCCGCCGGCGAGCATAATAAGAACCAGCAGCACAATGGCTGGCAGTTGCGCATGCAAGATTGGCGTGTGTCACCATCCACTGCCGCTGGTGTGTTGGCGGTGGGGGGCAAGCAGTGGGAGCAATGGAGGTGTCATAAAATCATATTTTATGCACGTTTCTATTGCTTTCTCTATATTTTTGTTTCTGTGTATTTTTTTGTCCATTTTCATATGCTGGGAGCAGGCATAAACTCAATAGCACCAGTCTGTGTCTTTCAGAGCTGGGATGCAAATTACAGAAAAGGCTTGCCAGACAACACTGAGGGGGGAGGGAAATGAAGATTTACCAAAGCGTATCTTTGCAAAAACCAGTTCAGCCAGTTTCGAGGAGTAGGGATGGAGTGGCCAGGCATCTGGCACTCCTCCAATCAGAAGGACGGATGATGATGATGTCATTCCATCCAAAGAAGAAAACAGTTTCCCTGCTGGAAGCTTGCTCTCTCTCCCTCCAGTGCTCTTCTTCTTTTTAGCAGGGAGAGAGTAACTGTCCCTCTTCACCCCAGCATAGTGTCTTTTCTAGTAGCTGTTTGCTGGTGATGTTCTGCATTTTTTCAGATTCTGAGCCCTTTGGGGACAGGGAACCATTTAGCTATTGGATTTCTCTGTAAACTGCTTTGTGAACATTTTTTGTTGAAAAATGGTATCTAAATATTCTTATTATTATTCTTATATTATTATTATTATTAATAATAATAATAATAATAATAACAATACCATATTGGTCTGAGTATAAGACTCACTTTTTTCTCCTAATTTAAGTTTTTAAACTAGGGGTGCGTCTTATAATCAGGCTGTTGCAATTCAATGCCAGTGATTTAATTAAATTTTTTTAATAGCGCCAAACTTTAAGGGTGCGTCTTATAATCAGGTGCGTCTTATACTCGGGACAATACGGTAATAATAACAACAACAACAACAACAACAACAACAACAATAATAATAATAATAATATGTTTTTACTTATTTAAAGTTGTACACAGACTGATTTGGGGGGTGTTGCAATCCTATGCACATTTACAGCACAATCCTAACCAACTTTCCAGCACCGGTGCAGCCGCAATGCAGCCCCAAGGTAAGAGAACAAATGTTCCCTCACCTTGAACTTGAAGAGGCCTCCATGACTGCCCCTGCACTGCAAAATGCAGTGTGTGGCCTGCTTGGCACGACTACACTGGCGCTGGAAAGGTGGTTAGGATTGTACTGTTACTTAGGAGGAGTAAATATGCGTAATATCAGACTGTAAATATATTAGTGGTTTGCACCTCTAAATTAACACCATGCTTTTTTTTGGGGGGGGAGGAAAGAACCATTACCAGGTATAAGCAATAACCCGATAAAGCTAACATTGTGTTAACTCAAGGTTTTGATTAAACAGTCAAATATATACTTCTGGTTTGGTTTAGAAAACAAACATGGGAGGAAAAGTCACCAACTATATTCACTTCTACTGTATGTCATAAAAACAGGAAAATCCAAGCAATCTTGGCTGCTTTAGGGACGAGAGAGAGAGAGAGAGAGAGAGAGAGAGAGAGAGGGAACCCTGTTATCAATAGTTGCTGTAGAGATAGAATCCTCCCAGATTACCTGTTTGCAGCTGGTTGCAGCTATAAATAGCTTGAGAGTACGGTGCAGAGACGTCGAAGCTCAACTATATCTCCCACCACTGCTGTGCAAATAAATTGTACTCTTGAGAAATGAGGGACCAAATCGTATGCTACACAATGTATTTTTTTCTTGTAGTCACTGTCAACAGATCCTGCTTGCAAAAGACATTAGACTGAAAGTATAAACGGTCTACAAAGACTAGATTCGTTAACAAGAACAGCTGTCAGGAATGCATGGATTTCTGTCATTGCTCCTAATATTGTTCATCTGTTTCCCTTAATATATGCAGTATGGTGACACTTTTACATATTTAACTGACAGTGCTCATGGAAATAAATACACTGAAGCCTTAAAAATAATTCCATTTAACATCACATAATACAATGTAATGATGTTACTCAAGTATCGTATTTCTCGGCCTGCAGTATTTCATTTTGATATGAAATATAAGGCATATAGAACTACATTGATCTTCTGTCGGACTGAACATCTGCATTCCCCCCCCCCCAAAAAAAAAAATATTAAAGTCAAATCACTATAATGAAGAATTCCAGCCATTGGCTTAGGGGAGGCTTAAGAAAATTATTTCCCTCTGGTTTGGTGTTAGTAAACAATAAAGTTGACTGAATAGTAAGAGCTCCAACATACTGAGATTACCTGAAGAGAGGTCCATCAGGAAGGACTCAACCACATGACCTTGCTAAGTTTCTGTGTGTGTGTGTGTGTGTGTGAGAGAGAGAGAGAGAGAGAGAGAGAGAGAGAGAGAGAGAGAGAGAGAGAGAGAGAGAGAGAGAGATTGCTCATAAGGTCAGGGGGAACTATAAGGACAACATAAAAAACATAGGAACAGCGAACGATAGATGAGGCTCAGCTCTGAGAATATGGAGATCTATTACTACCATTAACATCCTGGGGAAATGCTTCCACCAACGTCAGTAATATCATATGAAATAAAATGTTGGTGAGTTTATGCATATATGAAGCTTTTGATGGTTTCTGCAATTCTTCTTTCATACAATACGTGTGTGTGTGTGTGTGTGTGTGTGTGTGTGTGTGTGTGTGTGTGTGTGTGTGTGAGAGAGAGAGAGAGAGAGAGAGAGAGAGAGAGAGAGAGAGAGAGAGAGAGAGAGAGAGTGCAGTGGTGTCACTAGGATGCGCGTCACCCCAAGGCGGGAGGCACGCATCACCCTAGCGAGGCTCTGACATTGGTGCGGCCATAGGCCGCACCGCGATTTTTTGGGGGGGCGACCCGGCTGCACCCTGCCCCGGGTGCCTCCCCCCACCCCGCGTCGCCCTCCGGACGCTCCGAGGCCGGCCAGGGAGCCGGCCTCGGAGCGTCCGACCCCGCCGGCGCTCCAGGGCCTTCTGAAAGAAGGCCCATACAGCGCGTTAATACGGGTATTTTTACAATTTTCGCGCATGCGCAGAGACCGTTTTGAGGGCATCTTGCCCTCAAAATGGTCTGCGCATGCACGAAAATTGTAAAAATACCCGTATTAACGCGCTGCATGGTGCGTTAATACCATTATTAGCGCCGGCGGGGTCGGACGCTCCGAGGCCGGCTCCTGGGCCGGCCTCAGAGCGTCCGGAGGGTGACGCGCATCACGGAGGTGACGCGCGTGGGGGTGCACGCGTCACCCCGTGACGGCCCGCCCCCCTGCCATGCTCCAGCGATGCCAGTGTGTGTGTGTGTGAGTGTGTGTGTGAATATACAGTATACACACACACACACACACACACACACACACACACATTTTATATTATAGTGTAAGGGGACTTTAACCTGAATTTAAATGCAATTTGCAGCCTCTGTATGGCCCATTTACACTTCCAAGACAGCATAAACGTGCCTTGACATGAATGAGAATGTTGTCCCCAGAGTCTAAATCTCCAAAGCAGAGGGTAATGTGCCATCTCTGCTACTAATTGGTTTGGTTAGCACAATTGTATAGGAGTAAATGGCAACACAAAGTGAGAGCAAGACAGAAGCAGTCCACATGTTCTTAGCCTTGCTATGCTTATAATGATGAGTCGCTGAGGCCAAGAATCTGCCAAATGATAGTGCTTTGCAATAAGGACATGCGTACGGTGCAAATAACTAAGCATGGAGACCGCAACACAGCTAAAGGATGGGTGAATTAGTATGCTCCAGCCAAACAGAAAAGGCAAATGTACACAAAAACAGTTTGAGAGCTCTGTCTGTGCTGAAGAACAGTTTGCTCAGAGTGAGGAGCCAGGCAAACGTCACCTTTATAGGTAAATTGTAACCGCATTTGCCCATGGTACCGGCTGAGCTCCGATTTGGGCATTGACGAAATGAGCTCCTTGTTCTCTAGCCATTCAGAGTAGTAGTGGTGATAGGGAAACACAACAGAGATCAGGCAGACTGTGCCCTCCTTTCACAAGCCACTTCTTAATTTCACAGAGTGTAGAGGTACCAGCAAACTTCTCCAAGCTCAGAGAAGAACGTTGTTGGAGGCCACCTCAAATTAAGGGCACCTCAAATTAAAGACAAACTTTAAAGTCCCCAGTGTTTGGGCTTGGAGAACTTTGGCTGCATCCCTCCCCCCTGCCATCCCTCTCCTCCCCCCCCCAAAAAAAAACAAACTCCCCCAGTCCTTTTCTTTCCAGTCTGGGTGGGAGCAGCAGTGATGATAGCACAGGGAGTGGGAAGGGCTTTTTCCTCCCATCCCTGTTGCCCTGCAGAGATGCATGCTGGAGGCAAGATGCAGCGGCTCGGGGGATTTGGAGTCTTTCCAAGGGCTCCTGGAAGAACCTTCAGCCCAGCAGCAGCAGCAGAGAGCATGAACTCTGCTGACAATGCTCAAACACTTTGCCCCTGTTCCCATGCCTTCAATCACTCCCCCCTCTCGAACTTCACAGGTAGTGCCTGAGAACATTTTGTCTTAGTCTAACAGCACAATCCTATCCAGCTCCCCCACTGGTGCAGCCAGTGGGGGAGGGCAGCACTGGCGTCGCTCTAGGTGGGGCGGAACGCTACGTGCTGCCCCACTCTGAACCTCCGTTACAGCTCCGCGCAAGGCGACCCGCCCCCTCGCCTTTCGAGCCATTCGAGGCAGTGAAAACAACGCGCAGGGAGTCTCCTGCGTGTTGTTTTCGCTGCCTTGAATGGCTCGAAAGGCTAGGGGGCGGGGCCGCCTCGTGCAGAGCTGTAACGGAGGTTCAGAGTGGGGCGGCACTTAGCGTTCCGCCCCACCTAGAGCGACGCCAGTGGAGGGCAGAACGGGAGGCTTTCCATTCCAAAGCTTCCCGTTCTGCCCTCCCCCACTGGCTGCACCAGTGGGGGAGAAGGATAGGATTGAACTGTTAATATTATATGCATGTTGGGTTCAGCACAGTCACCTGGCCCAGCATTTATCTCAGCTGGTTTGTTGTGCATCCAGTTTTCTCCATTAGTCCTCTGGCTGGCTGGAAGAGCCCTGTGTCTGATTCCCAGGATTCCTGGCTTGAACCTTAAGGTGTTGCACAGGCTGACCCTCAAAATTCAGTCTTAATAATGATAAACTATTAAAACGTTGTCTAGAAAATGTTCCCTGTTCCTACCATTTTAAATGATATTCCTAGCAGTCACACAACCTGTTCATTGTTGAACCCCACGAGTACATCTGAACGAGTAAAGGATAAGACCAAAAACAATCAGAATATAACGCCTAAGCCTGCTTACTCGGGCATTCTTCCCACTTTGATTCATTGGGATTTTCAAGTAGTTGTTTCTGAATGTTAGTTGTTTGTTTTGATAGAGTCTAGATAAAACAGATGCTCGGTTTACTAATAGTCTGATAAGCCAGTTCAGCTGGAAAGCAATTTTGACAATGAAAAGATTGGTAAAAATAATTTCACACTATCCTAATATTACTGATGAAGCATGACAATGAAACCATATGAAGAGGGAGCTAAATTCTGAACACTGTTATGTTTCTAAAGTTACTTTATTTGTATCTCCAAATAGGCTGTCTTATGCTGTTCCAACTTGCTTGCATTTTATTTTTCTCCATTCACATCTTGATTTGCCGTTACAATATATACTGTAGTAGACCATATGTAAAATAGTCCAACATCACATTTTACTGTATCATGCTTGCCCTTCTTCATAATCAATAAAAGGAATCCATGAGATGTAAAACTATTCTTTTTCCAAATGATATCATCAATGGGCTGCAAGCAGCCATACACATCAAGGAGTCACACACAGTGAAGATGAGAGAGGGGGGAATAGGTAAAGGTGGAAGAAAATGGTTTTATTTTTTTTCGCAGATTTTGATGTTTAACCAAAATAAAATAGCAGAAAGCGGTGTTATATGTTTTTATTCCATTTTTCCCATTTTATCAATTGTAACCAATTTAAAAGTGTACTAGGTAGGTGGCATAAGTTGTACAGTGTCAGCTGATGAAGAATGACGCAAAATTACATGGTTTTATTTTTTCTCAGATTTCTTAGCAGAAAGTAGTGTTATTTCTATTTTCTCCTGCCCCTGGGCATAGGGAAAAGGGGACTTGTAGCAGATGGAAGTACCTGCCCCTGACCACTGGAAGATGCAATGCATGGCTTTGATATTTTGAAAGACCCCAGCCAGGCAGAACAAGCCCTGCATGATATGGATGGAACAAGCCCATTGATATGGATGGAAGAGCACATCTGTAGAAATCAAATGGTTGCAAGGAGGAATTGTGCAGGAAATGTTGTTGATGGATTGCACCCCAAATTCTTTCAAGATGTTTTTTGGGTTGGTTGACTTGCAGATCACCACAAGCATTAGACTGGATGGAAATACTAAACAGATTCTGCTTTATAGACTCATTTGTAAACGTCTGCACTTCAAAATAGGCACAGGTGGATGTGCTCAATGTAGCTGACAAGACCACATCCCAGTCATCTATATTATTTTGCTGGTTTTCCCAAGAAATTTGATTACTCCAGGAACCTCTAAAGTCTTCAGTTATGGTGCAAAATGCCTTTTCTTTACAACACAGAAAAAGATCTCATTTGAAATGTGCTTTTGTGATTGTAATGTAGGCACCCAGGTTTGAAATGTTTGCCCCAGAAAGAAGATGAAAGCTTTGGCAAATAGTATCCTCATCCCCACACATTTGTTCCTTATTACAGACAAATAGCTACATAAATGGAACGTGAAGGGTCCATGAATATACAATCAAGTAAGAAAATGACAAAGTTAAGACTGGGTACACACCATTAAGTCCAATCCCTTGTGCATATTCACTGTCGCACTATTACATCTTGAGTGCTAATTCTCAGATAATATATCAAATAAGGCAATATATCATAACTGTTCTCAAGATGCAGAAGCCTCTTATTGTAATTGTCCCCCTCTCTAGACCCTCTCTGGTCTCTGCTTTAATTATCTCAGTAACGGTGTTGAATTTTGTTATAATCATTCACTTTAATAATACACTGTGATATTACAGTACGTACATCTCTTTATTTCCAAGGACATTTCTGGGGTGGTTGAGCCAGCCTTATGTACAAATTAGCTGGTAAATCTGATAACCCTGACATCAACACCCACAACAGACAAAAATATCACAGCTTGCAATCCGAACCTGCAGCTAGTTGATAAAGGATGTGAACAACCTACACAATTCAGATAAACAGAAATGATAAAACCAGACAATTTTTGCCCGTAATAGAAATTTTGCAGCCAAACTGATTAGGAATTGTTATCATAAGACGAATACTTATAAATAAACCCAATCAAATATCAGGCAGAGAAACAATCAAAACAATAGCAGAGCATAAGCATTAAATTCTATTTTGAAAACAGAAGCCTAGCTTTTTCTCATTCCAGAGATAAACACTTTTACAAGTGTACGCAGCATTTTCTACTGTTCCGAAGCCAAGGCCATGAAAGAAGGTAACTTCTAAATGTTCTAGTATCTCATCATACCTTTCTAGATCTGAATTTCATTTTGAGAGACAAATATATTTCCAAATGCACAACCCCCCCCCCCCTCCTTTTAGGAGCTCAGAATAGGTAGCAAAATATTTAAGGCAAAAACATCCATCAAACATGAATTAGAACCAGGTGCATTTACACTGGCAAGTTACTGCTGGCATTAGTGCCAGATGGTTCTTTGCCACTGGAGGTCATGTGTAACTGGCATATTCTGGAGGTAACTGGAGGTCTTATGTGTAACTACCCCCTCCCTTGTGACGTTTCGGCGAGGGCTCAAAATGTTTCTGTTTCGTCTAGCATTTGGGTGATGGGTTGATGTCTAACTTCTGGGTCTCAAGATGTTTTGCTCTGTTGCTTCTCTGCTCTATATTGTTCCCCCCGTGGTTTTTTAATTGTTTTTAATTTATTTTATGTATTGTTTTAAATTATATATTTTTTATCTTTGTTCTAAGCTGCCTTGGGCATTTGCCTTGGCATGGTATAAGGCTGGGTATATTTTTTTAAAAATAAATATTCAGAAATAAGACCCAGAAGTAGCTGATTACTTTTTAACAGCTGGTTTGTTTAAAAAAGAGTGTCTGGATAAGTATATAGAACATAAGAAGAGCCCTGCTGGATCAGGCCAAAGGCCCATCTAGTCCAGCTTCCTGTATCACACAGTGGCCCCACCAGATGCCTCAGGGAGCACACAGCCAACAAGATAACCTGTTTCCTGCTGCCACTCCCCTGCACCTGGCACAAAGAAAACCTACTTCTAAAACCAGGAGGTTGCTTATGGCTTGTAACCTGTGATGGTCTTTTCCTCCATGAATCTGTCCAAACCCCTTTTAAAGGCATCCAGGCCAGGTGCCATCACCACATCCTGTGGCAAGGAGTTCCACAGATGAATTACACGCTGGGTAAAGAAATATTTTCTTTTGTCCATTCTAACTCTCCCTCCACTCAATTTTAGTGCATGTCCCCTGGTTCTGGTGTTGTGCGAGAGGGAGAAGAATTTCCCTCTATCCACTCTCTCCGTCCCATGCATAATTTTATACGTCTCAATCATGTCCCCCTTCAGGCGCCTCTTTTCTAGACTGAAAAGCCCCAAACGCTGTAGCCTTTCCTCATAAGGGAGGTGCTCCAGCCCACGAATCATTCTGGTCGCTCTTTTCTGCACCTTTTCCAATTCAACTATATCCTTTTTGAGGTGTGGTGACCAGAACTGGACACAATACTCCAGATGCGGCCTTACCATCGATTTGTACAAAGGCATAATGATATTGGCCATTTTATTCTCAATCCCTTTTTTAATGATCTCGAGCATGGAATTGGCCTTCTTCACAGCCGCCGCACACTGGGTCGACACTTTCATCGACCTGTCCACCAGCACACCAAGATCTCTCTCTTGATCCATCACAGACAACTCAGAACCCATTAGCATATATGTGAAATTTTGGTTTCTTGCCCCAATGTGCATCACTTTGCACTTACCATATTTATTGGCGTATAAGACGCACTTTTTGCCTAAATTTGTGACCCAAAATAGTAGGGTGCGTCTTATACGTTAATACTAAAAAAAAAAAAAAAATCCCTCCTCCCCCCCGCCCGTTTTAAAGCATTTTCGGGCTTACCGCGTTTTTCCGGAGCCGGAGAGCTCCCTTGTGCTTTCTTCCCTAACTAATCTATCCGATCTACAGCTGTTTGTCGGGTTTAATTTATGCACGTGCATGAGTTGAGCTTCTCAGCAGCCAGCAGAGGGCGCTGTGCTCAGTTCAGTTCAGCTGAGCTGCTGAGGGCCTGCTCTTGAATGCAGCATGGGTAAGCTTCTGAACTGGGCCTAGTTGGGGAGGCTTTGGAAACTGTGATGGGTGGGGTAAGAGTTGAGTCTGGGGTGTTTTTTTTTGGTACTTTTATGTTTACTTTGGAAACTGTGCATGGGTGGGTTGGGGGAAAAAGAGTTGAGTCTGGGGGTTTTTGTACTTGGGGTAAATGTTTTTTAACGTTGTGTGGAAGTTCTCATGGCTTGTCGTTACTTGCAGCGAAATCGGAAGTATGGGTAGTTCAGCCATGTATTGTTTTGTTGAAGAGAAATAAAGTTTACTTGTTTAACCAAATGCCTGAAGAAATTCCTGTAGCGTAAAGGTCCTCAGATAAACTGAAGAGAAAGGACGTTCAGGACTAACAAACAGACATAAAAGATAAACTGCTCCGATCGCGGGTTTCCAGTAACTGGCAGCCACTAACGGGAAAATATATTTAAAATCCGAGGTTTGCAGTAGTAGGTCCAACGTTTCGTTCCAGAGCTCGGAACTTTTTCACAGGAACAATCCCAAAGGATTGGAGATGAAACTTGGAACTTTGGAACAATCCTTTGGGATTGTTCCTGTGAAAAAGTTCTGAGCTCCGGAACGAAACGTTGGACCTACTACTGCAAACCTCGGATTTTAAATATATTTTCCCGTTCGTGTCTGCCAGTTACTGGAAACCCGCGATCGGCGCAGGATATCATTTTGATCCAGGCTTCTTCTATCAACATGGCATCTTTACCCGTACTTCCAAAATCTTGTAAGATAATTGCGGGCCATGAAAGCTTTCATTCTAGCATATGTGAATGTTTCAGTTACAAGTATGTATTGCAGTAGGCAGCGGCGGAACTAGGGTGGAGCACGTGGAGCAGGAGCTCCAGGCACTCGGGCGGGCGGGGGGCGCGCTCGGGGCACTCACCGTCGGGAAGCGCCGCGTTGCATCGGCCCTCCCTCCCTCCCTGGAGCCCGTTCGGCTCCAAAATGAGTCCAAAACGGGCGGGGGGCGCGTCGACATGACGCGAGGGGCGCATCGACGTGACGCGACGCAGGTCCCGCCCCCACGCGCCGGGCACCGGGAGGCCGCCCGTCATTTCTGGCAGTAGGGAACAGGAACTAAGGCATGAGTCGAAAAGCTTCATGGAAAAGGTTGGTTTTAAGAAGGAATTTGAAGGGAAAAGAGCAAAGCAGAATCCCACAGAGCCAAGAGGCAGTTCCAAGCATAAGTGGCTGCAAAGGAAAAAGGATGGAGTCATCTGAGGAGGAAGGAGAGCAAAGAATCTTCCTACCCAGTGTAGCCTTATCTATAATCTTAAACCATTTTGAACCATTGGGCCAGATTTTTATTAAAAAAAACTTTTTAAGTTCAATTAAAAAAATAACAGGATCAAATTTAGTAATCTGGGTTATGGCTTGACATCTTTCAAATTTGAGATCTTAAACAGCACAAAACAGATTGCCTCATTAGGATACAAATATTCATTACCAGGGAGAGCTGTGTGTGGACAATACATTTGTAACCATTATGTTATTTTTCTGTATTCAATCAGGGACAAGTACAAATGAGACCAATTTTCTAACCAGGAGATACCCCACTGAGCTATTTCGTCTACCCACGATTTGAAACTGTATTTGGAACCTTTTGAAGAGCTACATAATCATTCATTTATACTCAGTACTCTATCATCACCTAACTGTTTTTAGCAAGTATTTATAAGTCCCATGATCAGACAAGTGGGCTGAGTGGCTCGAACTAAACTCGTTATTATGTTTCTGTGTAATATTGCACTTACCCCTTGTTGTTGTGCACTTCCATTCCCATAATGCACTTGTGAAACAAAACATCTTGAGGATAGCAACTGCAAAAAAGAATGTTGGCTGAATGAGCCTGTAGGATATTCGCATAATACACTACACAGCTCTTGATTTTATTTTAATTTTATTTATTTATTTTAAATTTATTTTATTTATTTATTTATTTATTTATTTTTATTTTTATTCTTAAAAAATGTATATCCTCCTTACTGAAAAGGAACCAGGGCAGCTTACAAACTCAATAAAACACAACCAACATGGGCAGCCCAATCCTACCAAACTCCCCACGTACCAATGCAGCTGTGCCGACCGGGCACGTGCTGCATCCCAAGGGGGAGTTTCGGGTCCCAGAAACCTTGTTAAGGGAACATTTGCTTCCTTGTCCTGGGGCACGTTTCTGATGTCTTGATGTCTACTTGGACCTGTGCCAGCTACGTTGCTGACGAAGGTCCAAATGGACCCGGGAAGGGGGATAGGATACCGGCAGTGCCGCTGCCACTGATACCGCCCCCTTCCCAGCCTCAATCTAAGGCAACATTATTTTAGTAGGTTTTCATAAGGTACCAATTGTCCTTCTTTACACCAACCAGTCTCCTTTTTCTGGTACATCTCTCGTATAAAACACTGTCCCTATTTTGCCTTTAGGGGAGATATTGGGCATACCTTTTTAGAAGTTTGTCAAGAGTATGCTGCAGATGTTGCAAGCACTCTACCAGGAGAGCCTGAAATATTAAACTCCTCTGTTCAAATGTTTGCAAGCAGGACCAAGACGAGAGCAAATGCACCTACAACAGTTCGAATCGTTCTGAGCAAATTGACCACTCACAAAGGTCCCTTTTCATTCAACTCTTTGGAAGTAGTTGATGTTTACAAAGGTTCAACCTTTTCTGGGCACTTTCAAGTCTTCACAGATAGTTCAGCTATATAGTTCCGCTGATAGTTCACTGCAGCTTGAGCTTTTGTGGACGTTTGCTTGGAATGTGTGCCTAAGCTTGCCTCCTTTTCAGGTCAAACATTGAGGTGCTTGTCATGCACATGTTCTCTGAAGTTCCTCAAGTTTCTTGCCCTTTCCTAAGTCTCTGAAGGTATGTCAATGCACAAACATAGGCACTGAATTCCAGTACATGGCTTTTTTCTTTCATCCCTTGCTACCCAGCTCCCTAGCCAGATATTAATTGTTGGGGAATGTGCTCACTGCAACTATTCTGTAATGATAACCACATACGTTCTGAGATCAGAGGTGTAGGATGGGGTGGCGAACCGCCCCCAGGCAGCAGGTGGGGGGCATCAAACCGGAGGCGGCAGCAATCCAGGCGGCAGCAGAGAACGTGGCGGTGATCCAGGCAGCGGAACAGCTCAGAGGGGCCTGCAAAAGCCTCCGAGTTGCATTTGTTTTGGTCCCTGCCCTCCTGTCCGGCCTCTGAGGGACATTTGGCTCTGGCTGACATCACTCGGGGGCGGGGTGAGTGACATCAGCATCATGGAGTTCTCTGGGACTCTTCATCAGTTGGATGTTAAGCTAAGCAAAAATAAATAAATAGATAAATGGTGAAGAGGGAGCTGGGCATGATGAAATGGCCCCAAACTCTGCAGTTACGACAGTCTTCAAATGAAGCCTAGGAAGAATTATTTAGATTATATATAGATTCAAGGCAATTTCTTGTTGCATCCAGGGTTTCTGAGACAACAATGGCTGTTCCTCCGTTTTATAAGATGCAGACCTTTGGGGCTATTTCACCAATGTCCATCTCTGTGCCCCCCTTTATTTTTTCTTGCTTTGCATCCAGCCTTATTAAGATTTCAGGAGGACCTGAAAAAAGCAAACTGCTCAAGACTTGGTGTCATGTGGGCTGTTCCTAAGGTATTAGAAGGTTGTGACTCTTGGTGTATTTGCTTTTTCTAATAGAAAATCTGCAAAAGCTTGTGCATATCTACTTAGAAGTAAGTCCCACTGTGTTACCTCCAGGAAAGTGGATTAGGATTGCAGCCCCACTCAACCACTTATCTTTTATGTACTTCACCCTAGCTTTGTAAAGATCTGTTAAATATTTTCCAAGATAAAGGGTTTATGGGTCTAATAGCCATGTTTATAGTTAAAACCAAAATTGCAATTAAAAACAAGTTAAAACACAGATTATCCAGGCTACAGGAAGATGTCAAATTAGTAACACTGGATAAATAGTTTAAAATTACAGGCAGTATCATTCCAGCATTTCGTCCTTGGTCTCAGGACGTTTTCTAGGAGAAAAAACAACATAGCTGTGAAAATCATGTCATGATCCAACCCCACAATAGTATTTAACATAAACCCGTTATCTTGGAAAATGATCTCTGGCCATGAAAGTTTTTGCTCTAATCTGTTAAGTAGCTTGATTCAGGACAATTCATGTCTTACTTGATCAACTGCTTTAATGGTTATTAATTAGGATAAATGGGACATATACCTTGTCCAAGTTATCCCTGATGTCTAAACCAAAACAGTGAACAAATGGGGCTGAAATATGGTATGTAGCCTTGTATCGTTTTGCTCTACCTCTGTACTGTCAAATGTATCTATCTGTCAGCACCAAGATAGTAATTAGGGGACTGTTTGGTCTGACTCAGTAAGTCTACTGCTCACTGGTGTCACTGTGGGGGGGGTGGAGCTCTAAGTTCTAACTTAGAGCTCCGCCCCCCCCTGCAGTGACGCCAGTGCTATGCTGCACAGCCCAATCCTGTGTAAGGATACACGGCCAGCCTAAAGGGCCAGCCTTTGTACCCTAAGCCCATTGTGAGCTGCCCTGGGACTGCTAGGTCACATCTCAGGAGAAGGGGACATTCGTCCCCTTCCCTGGGTGTAAGCCGACTGGGGCCCTATGGGCCTCCTCTACTTTTGGAGAGACTGTGTAATGCCAGCCCGGGCTGGGAACAGGCAGAGGATATTGGCGGAACGCACCACCGATATCCTCACACACACCCAGCCTCCCTTCCTAGCCTAGACTGGCCAATGCCCCCCCTGGCTGCCCCTGCCCCCCCCCACTCCTGCACCGATGTCAGGTTATTGTAACCTGGGAATTCACAAGCATGAACAGAAAAAACCATGCAGGGCAAAAAATGCTGTGTCATAGTGATTAAACAAAAGATGAGACCATGCTTATACTAAATGGTTAACAAGGTGGTAGAAAAAAAGTGCTGTGTCATGCTGACTAGAATCTGATTGGTTAGCAACTATATAAAGGTAAAGCACCCAGGACCACTATCTGAGGCTTCAATTCTCTATGCAGTTGCTCTGTTACTCTGTACAACATTGCTGATGAAAGACTGCCTTGCTTATCTGCTTGTATATACTTGTGAGCTATGTAAATAGACTTTGGTGGTGGAAACTACCGTGTCTGTGTCATTCTTCGCTGCGGACAAGGACTGGGGAGGCTGCACGCCATAAATTTTCTGCGTACTCTGACAACCGACCAGTGCAGGACTTGCCTCCCTCGGCAGCCATAGGATCTGGAGTGCGACGGAGTGAGGGCTCTGCGCTCTGCTGCTCTGAAGATAGTGAGGATTGTGCCGTCAGTGATGTAAAAAGCCAACTTACCTGGATCACTCAGATGTTTATTTACAGCACAATCCTATGCATGTCTACTCAGAAATAAGTCCCATTGTGTCCAATAGGGTTTACTCCCAAGAAAGTGTAGGATTGCACTTAATGATGTTAAAAAAAACAATACTTGAACTCATTTCAATAGTGTGGGGGTACAAAGGACAAATGCTTAGCTGTAGAGAAAACGTTGTGTATCTGATACTGAGCTAAAGGAGCATTTGGAATATCATGCTTGTGATAAATTTTTAAGTTACATTTGGGTGTCTGGTGATCATAATCATTTGGATTTGGAGTAGTTTTTATTCATTCTTACATTTTCATTGGATTCTTAGTGCTTAAAACTCCTTACTCTGCTGCTCTGTGGATTACAATCACCTGCATGGCTTTTATCAGAAGGCTATTCTTAGGAGTTTGCCTGTCTGTGATTAGATGCTTTAATATACCGATCCCTGAAATGCGAAAAGAAGCAATTCCAAGATAGTAATATATTTCCAGCATAGCTCTCATTTGTGGCAACAGGTGCTACACATTAATCACTGACTTTAATTTGATTGTTATACATCCTGAAAATTTTTGGTTGGCTTGCCATGAGGTATGTTTTAATCTTTATAGGGGATTGTACCCATCTTTTTTCCACCCTCCCCCCCTTCCCTATTTGGAGCTGTTTCTGCTTGAACTGTAAATTGTCACTACATGCTTATTGCCAAATCAAAGACATCAGTGAATGGAAGGCTTTTTTATTTTAATATGATGGGAGAAAAATATTCCCCAAATAATTAGGCTGACAAGCAGCCTACTGGCCCACACATGATTGCTCAACAGGCAAAAAATAAAATAAAATCCTCAGATAAAGGAGACTGATTGCTATACTAGTGCAAGACAGGAGTTTTACATATAGCTGGCAAACTTCTGGGTGACCAGATAATTCCAGACCTCTCTGGTACCTTTAACAGCTGGAATTAACCTGTTCAAGCTCCTAGTAATAGCTTATAGTGGGGGGGGGGGTTGATTACAGCATAGGATGGTATGTACAAGGTTTAAAAAACCCCTCTCTTCCCTGAACTATACAGAAAATAACACCTTTCTCCTTTTTCAGTCACCACCCAGCCTGCTCCTACTATATAGCAAGAAAATGCACATGTTTGAGGGTGGCAGTTAGCGTCAAACAATCTCTAAATTACTATATTATACTGCAGCTGGGGAAAGCTTCATGGGAGTGGGAAGGGTGCCATTTTTCTCATTCCCCTCCTAAATTCCTCCCCAACAAGGTCTCTGTTCCAGGTTGGCGGGAGCCCCAAACCAGGAGCCGCTTGTAGGTAATTACAATTCCTATGTGCAGCTTTAATATCTTCTCGCCGGCTTCAGCTTTCACCATCTTCTGTGGCATATGAAAAAAACTGGTTGTGTTTGACAATACAAATCCCTGCCATCCTATTGAAGAATTTGATCCTTGCCACTGTAGTTTTGTAGTTGAAAAAGCAATATGAGTTTATGGGGAGAACTGCATGTGCGGCTTTTCTGTGTTCTGTTGCCAGTCGGGAAGCCCCCACCATTACACCTGTTTAGGTTAGACTTGCCAATGGATTTTCACCTGACAAAACTACAAAGCAAAATTTTGAACTTCTTCCTCGGAACAGGCAAAATTTCTATGGGAAGTCAAAGGAGTTTCGGTAAGGCCAATTACATTACTCAGAAGGGTTCCACACATCCATAAGGGAAATGATGTTCCCCCCTCCATTATTGTCTCTTCTCAGAGTTGGGGCCAATCTCTGTTGCAATGGGGAATGGGTGGGGAGAGAGCGAGCGAGCGCTTTGATGTAGGATCAGAAACTGGTCTGTAAAGAGGGGCAATAGCATATGTTATGAAACAGAGTTTAGAAGCACTTAGGTTAAAGGTCTCCTACTGCTATAATAGATACCATGCTGCAACAACAAGCATTAGGGGCAAAAAAAATATGGATACATATCATACATATCAAAAAATATGGATACATATCAATAATATCCTTCCTAAACAAGGATAAAAGGACAACCGTCTAAGAAATAGCTGAAACCAGAAGATTTTCTTAGTGTTAATTGTTTGATTTCTCAAGAGATTTAAATAATGGCTAGGATTGCACAATTTTTGCCTACGGATGAAATTAACTTCTGATAACTCTGTTTTATTAGAATTGAAGGACTGAGGGGAAAAATGCATTGAATTAGCACCATAAAAAATAATAATAAGTGTTGGTATCAGCAGGACAAAGCTATCTAATCCAGTGGCGTTCCTACGCCCATCAGCAAGAACTGTCCCAGAATTAAATACTGTATTGCCAACCTAGTTGAAAGTCAAAAGAATACACTGGTCTAGTTTAACATTAGCTATGTGTGAACTCTAAATACAAGATTAGATTGGCTGCTAGCAGGAGCACATTGCGACAGCGGAAGACAGTTCCACTGTTGCTTAATAGCCACCAACTGCACGCGGAGTGCTCCGTCAGTGGCCATTTTGGGAGTGCTGCTGCAAGAGACAGCAACGCTCCCTGGCCATCGCCAGTTCTCGCCATGCCCACCAGAGCAGGTAAGGCAGTGGTGGGGGCAAGGGGTAGGTGGAGAGGGGGTGAAACAGTGGGAAGGGGAAAGGAACGGGAGCAGGGAGGTGGTGGATCTGACAGCGATGGGGAGTACCGAATCCTATCCCCTCTTTTAGCAGCCTCCCCCACCTCTTTCTTTTCCTTGGACTTGCGCCAGCTACAGAACTGCCGCAGGTCTGAGGAAACCCATTGCGGAGCGGAAGGCTAATGGAGGGGTATGGGGAGATAATTCCCCCTTCCCCTCTGAAACCTTCTAATCCATGCCCCCCACGGTTGGATACCGCGTGCTCATTTTTGGCACGGCTGCATCGATGGGAGGGTGAAAGGATAGGACTGGACCCTCAGTCTTTAAAAAAAAAATTATTGTATTATTGTTCTTATTGATATATCTTAACCATGTTTGCACAGATGGAAGTCCAACTGATTTACTTCTAAATAGCAATGTTTAAGATTGCTGCGATTAGGTTATTTCACGCAATCATTTATTTCTTAGTTGAAGTCTGCAAGAAATTACTTTTTCAGTGAATGCGTACATGCTAAACTGGTCTTCACTCAATTTGTACTAGTTCATAGTACAACACATTTGGATTAAACTCTCTTTTCCTGTGTTGATCTGAGCATGTGTTGCTAGGTGTTGCTTTCATTTGGGCACAGCTTGTCCAATCATCTAGAAAAATAATGATGAACACAGCTTTTTAGTACCCAGAAAGTGTAATGGGAAATGATTTGGAAGGACCAATTATCCCAACATTGTGGCATGATATGTATTACCAGACCCTGCCAGTCAGCAACCAAGTAGATGGGGAAGCCAGCAATGCCATCATGTCAGGTTATGGATGAGAAGAGAAGTTCCTGTTGTTTTTCAGTGGCAGGTTTTATTTGTAATGTAATATGTAGCCCTGATCACAGGGCCAGCATAGTCAAGAGTTGTTCGTTTTGTTTAGAAGATTTCTACCATGCCATTTGCTCAAATTAGTCTCTAATGTAACGTGCAACTGGTAATAACATGACAATGAACCAGTGGTCTTCATTCCACTGTCCAATGTCAAGGGCCAGAGTACACTTCCCTTTAGGTCAGAGGTTCCCAAACTGGGGCGTCGTGATGCCCCAACCAGTAACAATGGGTCGGTACTGGCAGGACGTCTGGCTCAGTTGGTAGAGTGACCATCTCATATATGCCTGAAGATTTGAAGGACGGCAGTTCAAGACAGCCGGAAGTGTCTGCCGGGGAGCTGCTGGCATGCCGAGCTGATAAGCTTGCAGAGCCTCTGTGGGGGAGTGGAACTGCAGCTGCACTTGAGTGAGAGTCAAGCTTGCCCTGTCAGCTGAAGCATGGTTTGGCAAACGCATCTAGAATGAAGGGTTCTACAAAAGATTAGAACATTATTACATTGTAAAAACCCCTTGGGGGTTAGAAAGTCTGCCCATGTAAACCGCCTTTGAATTAAAGTCAAAGGAGAAATCCAATGACCAAAGAAAAGGCGGTATATAAATACTGGTTTATATTAGTATTAGTAGTATTACTCCCTTAAGGGGAGTAGCGACCTGCGGTGACAGCAACAAGGATCACACCGCAAGACAGCTTCCGGGATCACACTGCCGCCGGAGGGAAATGGCTTTCTTTTAGCCCTACATGGAGGTCTTGCCAGGCCTCGGGGGGTGCGGGCAGCCTGCGGACCACTCCCCAGGCCTCCTCGCACCTCAAAACAACTCTAGATCTCAATCGTTACACACTTCTGGTTTCATTTGAAAAGCCGTTTTGAGGTGCGGGGAGACCTGTAGAGGGTCTACACAGCTCCCCGCACCCCCTGAAGGTCCAGCAAGACCCCCTGGTAGGGCTAAAAAAAACCTTTTTTCCCAGCAGCGGTGGCGCAATCTCGGAAGTACCATCACGGCCACTGCCATCGCTGCCCCCTGCAAACACATACAAAGTGTCAAAAAGTTTGGGAACCTCTGCTTTAGGTCAACAGCCCCCAGGCAACTTGGCAGTATAATAAGAATAATACATTCTATAGACTGGAACAATCTCTGAAAGAGATTGTAATGATCCATGTAATATAGGTGTACATTCTGTAGTTCTGAGTAGCAGTTTTTGCTCCCTTACAAGGGGAGCTGGTTTGCGGCCAGCTGGGCAGTTTGGTTATGGATGCCTGGGATGTTGAAATTGTTACTGCTTGGAAGCCTGTCAGTGCTGTTGTGGTCTCCTTAAATTTCCACTGTCTATAGTTATGTTTGATTTTCCAAGACAATAGTTTGCTTTAATGGTTTTATTTGCATCGCACTTGATAGTTGCCCCACAATTAGGCCTCAGTCCAGTCCAACACAGGCACAATTGAGGCACAGTTGAGGCACAGTTGAGGCCCAAAATAGGGCTGAGTTAGGCTGCAACTGTGCCTGAGTTAGGCAGGAGGCAAGAGCAGTGGGCCAGGATCGAGGCAACACTTACCACAGAGGCAGGCAGGCCCCTGTGGGGAGGTGTCAGTCTTGTGGAAGCGAAGAGCCCCCTCCTGAGCTCGTCTGTGTGTACCTACCACAGCTGCTGCAGCGTTCGCAGCAGATGGGCAGCCACAGGCGGGCCTGCAGGCACTGGGCATGCGACAGTCAGCTGAAGGGCAGAGGTTGTGCCAGTGCCAGCTGCCCCAGGGCACCCTGGGCATTAGCCACCTGCTGCAGGGGGGAGTGCCACTGCCCTCCCTCCTGCAGAAGGCGATGCCACCCCCAAGCCACGGTGAGGCTGCACATGGGAGTCATGGGGGGGTGAGCGGGGGAGAGAAGGGAAGGAGGGGGTGGGAACGGCACGCACAAGGGGGGTCTCATGAAGTGTGGAACCACCTCTGCCATGACATGCCCATGCGCTGCCTGAAGCCCTGGGCCTCCAGGGCCGTGGCAATGCCTACAAAGAAGGTATCCCGGCATGCCTTCTGCTCCGTGCCCCGGCCAAGACCGAGAGATGCCTTGGGCTTGTCTGCTGCAAGCGGGAAGGGCTCACGCAGCTCATCACGCCCCCAGATGGGGCAACGTCGGCGCCTCGCGGCAGGCACTCTGGCGGGGTGGGGGGTGGCCAGCTTCCATCATCAGGGAGTGGGAGGGGAGGCAGACAGACAGGCAGACAGTGGGTGCTGGGGAGGGGCACGGGTGGGTCAGAAACAGACAGACAACAAGGCTGGTGGGAGAGGGATACAGGGAGAGGGGTCTGCAGAGACCAATAGGGACACAGGGGTCACTTCGCAGATGGAGGCAATGCAGGAACGGGCGCCTCTTATGCAGACGGACCTTGGGCAGAACGGACGCCTGTGACGGGCAGAAACGGACGCCGTTGATGGGCGGACCGAGGGCGGGTGAGAGCCCCGGTTGCCGAAAGGGCTCTTCACGGACGTGGCGGACGTGCGCCATGTCGCCTGTCAGTGTTTGCCTGCCTGAGAGGCCCCCCAACTCCCCACTCCCCTCTGAGCCCTGAGGGTCTGGCAGCCCCCCTGCTGTGGTCTCCCTGGGCTGGCTGTGGCAGGCCCTGGCTGGGATTCATGCAGGGGCTTGTGTGCTGGGGACTGTCTCTGTGTGTGGGGGGCAGTGCTTGTGTAACATTGGGGACATGTGTTTCCAGGGGCATCTTTATTGTTCTGGAACAGTGGCAGAGATGGCCAGGCGAGGCTGCCAGGGGTAGTCACAGCGGCCACTCGGACCACATCAGCAGCAGCAGCAGCAGCAGGCGTGCCCCATGGACCAGGGGATGCAGGCCCTTCCCCTGTGGAACCACAGCCTGCACCATGGAAAGGGGAGGGACAGCAAGTAGGCAGCCAGGGAGGTGGAGCAGCAGCAGTGCCGGCAGCTGAGGAGCACTGGCGTCGACAGGGGGAAGCGGGGGGGCGGGCCGCCGGGGGGCGTCGCGCGTACAGGGGTGACGCGCGATTCCCCCCACTTACATTTTTGAAGTGAAGGTGGGCCCGCCCGCCCTCCCCTGTGTCCGTTTGGCTCCAAAATGAGCCGAAAACGGAGCGGGGAGGGCGCTCTGCTCCTGCGCGTGACGTCACGCACGAGGGCGGAGCCTCCCCCTTAAGGGCGACGCGCGCCCCCGCTCTGGGGTGATGCGCGTCGTCGCGACGCTGCTGCTGAGGAGGGTTGCAGGGCAGACTCCAGGACCTCTGGCAGCATTGAGGCAGACGACCATGGGGCAACCAGACTGCAGGCCCAGGGGTGCTCCCAGGAAGGTAGGTGGTAGTGGACGTTCCTGGGGAGGCAAAAGACACGGGGGTGTTCCATGGCAGCTGCTGTGTGGTAGCAATCGCCATTGAAGAAATGCCAGTGTGCCGGTTGCAAAGGCCTGCAGGGAGAGAAATTAAACACAGCTGAGAGGTGTGAGACACATAGCATGGTCTGTGCTCCTTCCCTGGGTGTCAGGAGAACATGATCCTGTAAGGGAAAAGGGTCAAAGAGAGAGAAAACAACAACACAACGTGTGGGTCACAACCATGGCAAACCTACCAATACTGACCTGTGAGTAGACCCTGTGGAGAAAAGGGGGGGGGGAACAGCTGGTGTCTACATAAGGCTAACAGTTCCACACTTGTGGCATTGTGTGCTCACATTACTACAGGCAGCAATCAGACACAACATTGGTAAAGAGGCATATCATGGCAGGCATTGCAGGCAGCTATGAGATACAACATTGGTAAAGAGGCATATCATGGCAGGCATTGCAGGCAGCTATGAGACACAACATTGGTAAAGAGGCATATCATGGCAGGCATTGCAGGCAGCTATGAGACAAGACATTGGTAAAGAGGCATATCATGGCAGGCATTGCAGGCAGCTATGAGACACAACATTGGTAAAGAGGCATATCATGGCAGGCATTGCAGGCAGCTATGAGACAAGACATTGGTAAAGAGGCATGTATCCTACCTATATTTCTATATGGAAAGAGGCAGACGTCAGACCACATGTCAGCACGAACCCTGCTCTTACCTGCACTTACCTGCTGGTGTTGTTGCCTGTGGGGGGGGGAGAGGGGCTGGGAGAAAGACATGGGTTAGCAAACACTTGCATGGAGACAGCTGCCCAGGCACAGCAGTAAACAGTTTGGCCACAGGCGGCACAGCCCTCTCTGCCCTAGAGGGGGGCAGAGAGGAGAGAGGAGAAGGGAAGAGAGAAGTGGGGTGTTTGAAATTTTTCAAAGTCCCACTTTGTGGCTGCTGGGGGACAGGACCCCACGCCACGTGCTCAGAGAGTGAGAGTGAGAGTGAGAGTGAGAGTGGAGGGCTGGGGCTGGGCTTTTGTGGGAAAGAGGCTGGGTGGGGCTGGGTGCTGATAGGGTAACTATTTGGGTCCGTGTCCAGAGTTAGGCCACAACTGTTCCGTCCTAACTCAGGCACAACTCGGGACCAGGGTGTTAGAACTTTTCAGGAGAGGGCTGGTGTGGGTAAGGTAAAATGGCTCCTATGGGTCTCCTCACATTTGAGTCCACCCTTTTTGTTGACCCAAATTTTGTGCCTGAGTTGTGCTCGAGGGGGCGTGTCAGGGGGTCGCCAGTGTCTGGAACCGGAACAAATTTCGTAACCGCCCCCGTCACTCCCCTGCCACGCCCCCAACACGCCCACTTTTAGGCCAAACTTAGGACGGAATAGCTCTTATGCCGAACTTAGGACTGAATTGGTCAACTTTCCTTAACCCGTCCTATGTCAGTCACAATTGCAGCACAAATTCGGCCTCTGCGGCACAATTCAGGCACAACTCGAGCCTAAGGCGCTTAGGCTGCAGTTGTGCCTGAATTGTGCCGCTGAGGCCTTAGGCTGGACTGGGCTGTTAGAGACCCACATCATAAGATGTAAGCAGAATTTAGAAGGAAAGAAGATTGAAAGGGCATAGAATACATACAAGAGACAAGCAGTAATTTTGGAAAAAGATTTCTCTTAGTCTCCTGATAACAAGAGAGGGCTTAAGTTATCTTACCTCCTAGTGGGTTTGAACTGATTGCCATACTGACAGCAGAAACCTGCGTGCTGATTGCATTATCTGTTTGCACAAGACTATCCTAGGCGATTCTGATGTCATGTATACAGATAATTATCAGTATCAATCAATCAATCAATCAAGAACCTTTATTGGCATTAAAGACAACATAGATCAACATACATTACATAACACATATTACAAACAAACAAAAAGTCCAATCAAACAAAAACAACCAGATATCGGGCTACGATCTAGGGGCCATTACATCATATATTTGATGCACAAGATAAAACGATTGAACAAACAAAGGCTGCAACCCTTTCCAATATATCACCTTCCTCCCTCAATAAGATGTTTCTCAATATCACCTGATCTGCTAAACCCTGGAATTTGGCAATTACTGGGACTAGATGTTCTGTGCGGGAAGCATTGTGGAGCGAGCAATATAAGAATGTATGTGAGAGCGTCTCTACACAATTCATGCCACATGGGCAATATCTCTCAGACATTGAAATTCCATTGTATCTTCCTTGTAGCAAAGCAGACAGGAGGACATTGCATCTCGCTAAGGAGAGAGCTCTACGATTCTGTGGACATTTTAGAATATATAAGTATGGGGCCATCTTACCTAGCGTAAATGAAATGTGGAATTTTAGTGGGAAACAGGAAGTACAAGCTTTGCTATGCTGCTCCTGGTATTCGATATCTAAGATTCGTGTCTTTATTTCTCTATATGCCACCGTCTGGTTAAGCATACCTAATCTCTCTGTGTCCAAACCCAGGGATTTTAATTTCCTATATGGATTTACCAAAGTTTAATTGTAATTTGTTAATATGAAAATATTCTGAGCTACCTTCTAGCAGGTGTTTTAAACCAATACGAATACATACAAGAGACAAGCAGTAATTTTGGAAAAATATTTCTCTTAGTCTCCTGATAACAAGAGAGGGCTTAAGTTATTTTACCTCCTAGTAGGTTTGAACTGATTGCCATACTGACAGCAGAAACCTGCGTGCTGATTGCATTTTCTGTTTGCACAAGACTATCCTAGGCGATTCTGATGTCATGTATACAGATAATTATCAGTAGCAAGGGCCAGATTCTACATTATGTAGACAGCACAGTAGCACATTGTAAAGTGGAATCTGTTGTAATATGTTACTATAGGAACTGGGAGAACTGTTGCTGTTAAATAAAAGAGGGGGAAGAGTTACTATAGCAACAGATGGTAACTTTTATAATTTGGGTAAGTTAGCAGGAACGCTTATTACCTCTAGTGTCAGAAAGGTAATTAGTGGAGTAGAAAGGCATCTCTATAGTGCTTTGTATGTTTTATTGCCAGCTGCATTTTTTTTGTAATTTAGAAATTGCATATCAAAGCTGCACTTTTTCCCTCTCAAATCATACTCCATGCATTTCTTTAGAGGGGTTTGTGCTTTCTATTAATGTATTCCGCTTAACATTCCTCTCATGAAGGTCATCCCAGAGAATTCAGATTAATAATTGGAAAGTGGCTAAACATTTCTCAATTTCACAGGAACTACGGCCCAATTCTAAGTGCTTGTTACGCCATTGGAACACGCATTCCAGCGGCATAACGCGCTTTCCAACTGTTACAAACGTTACACTCCAGAGAGCACGGCTTGGTCACTGCCAGATATGGCAAGTGGCTGGGTCCGGGCAGCAATGGGCTGGGGACACCTGCTGTCACAGGTAAGACCATGCAGGGGGTGGGAGGGAGGTGGAGAGGGGTGGAATGAGGTGGGTGGAACGGGGTGATGGGGTGGGGAGGAGGGCAGATCAGGCCCAGGAAGGGGGTGAGTTTGGTAGTCGCTGTGCCTGCCAAATCTTCACCCCCTTCCGGGGCTCAATCTGCCTTCAAGGGTCCATACCGAGGAGGCCTCTGGAGGCAAAAACTCCCTCATAGGATACAGCGGATGCCACATTAGTGCTACTGCATTGCCACGTGGGTGGGGAGTTATGGAGAATTGAGCTGCCACGGCCCAATCCTATGGACCACTTTACACAGCGGATCTGTTGATCTGCTGTCATAATTGGTCCCACGACAGCATGAATGTCACATGCCATGGAGCAGCTGACAGAAATGGCCAAAAGCTCCACATGCACCCTAGAATCACCTGAATGCTTTGCTGCCCCAGGTAAGGTGGTGGAAGGGAAGGTTCGTTGGCAGTTTAGAGGAGATTCAGGGGGTGGGCTGGAGGGGGGTGGATCTCAGCAGCAACAGCACATGCCAGAATCTATCCCCAATTTTAACTTGCTCTGTCCCCTTCCTCTCCTCAGACGTACACCAGCAAAATGGCTGACGTGGGTCCGAGGAGACCTATAGGTGATCAGGCAGCCTACCAGCCTGGCCGTCTGGTCACCCCACCACCACCATAGCATGCACTGTGTGGTCCATTGGCATGGCGGCATGCTATGGAGTGGTGGGGGATAGGATTGGACTGTAAGCTAAGTACCTTTTTAATGGAAGGAAAAACATGGCAATTAATGAAAATGTTTCAACGTACTTTACAGTTCATGACAATGTTTCTGTAAGATATTGCATCAAATGGAAGAGATGCAAGGCTACATTTTGCTTCAACAGGGTCTTAGGTTGTTTTAGAAGTCTGGGCATGAGCTTTCCTTCTCCCCCAAAGCACAGCTTTAATGAATGAAGCTTGTACGGCAGGACAACTGGGTAGAATGCACCCCTGTCGTCATGTCTTCTGGGGGCAACTTGGTGCTGTACATGGCATTGACAAATGTCGGTCCTACTTTGTACAATACTTCATTTGAACCAGCTGTCATAGTTCCTCTGAGGAACAATAAGAAATGGAGCAATCTTGAGAAGGCCACAATTACAGTGGTGTCATTCTTCCTTACAAAATGAAGAGAGAGCATGCTGGGAGGGTAGAAGTCTCTGAAGAAGAGGGAACTTCACGAGCATTATTTATCCACAACTCCACTGAAAAAGAAACTTTTAGTTGCACCAAATCGCTGGAAAAAGAGGGACATTGCTAATACATTTTCAGAATGCTTGAAAGATATAGTTCATGTGGTTGCCTGCCTCTGAGGGGGGAAAAGACTTATCATTTGGAGTACCCTGTTCTTCTATCTCTTGAACACTTTTTCAGAGGCAACCAAATGAAGCTTATCTTTCAACCACTCTGAAAATATACCAGTACTGTACTGTATAGCATTTTGACTTAATTGATTAAGGTGCCTTCTGAAATGGCAAGAGGCCAACAATTTCCTTCGTTGCTAGCCTGATTTGTTGACTAACTGTACAAATCACAGCGTCACATATTTGGACAAAGCAGGAAGCTGCAATTTATTACGTACCAAAATGGAAGCTGCCAATCTCTGTGCACAAAGGAGGAGGGGAGAGGAAACACAAACTGGAAGGTCACATCTGTTCATTTACATACAAACAAACCACAGTTTCCCAACCAAAAGTTCCCGGGTTTCTTGCCTTGATATAAAAACAATTAAAAGAAAGATGTTGATAATTCCCGACGTTTCGTTTGCAGTCTATGGCAAACCTTCTCAAGGAAAAGTTCCAGGGAGTACAAAGGTCTCACTGAGGTAGCAGGAAGGCTTTGAGCAACTGATATTTATGGCAATCCTCATCAGGTGTTGATCTCTAGGTTCTGTCAATTAAAGGGATCGTGTAAGTTAACATACATTGGCTTCGTTCTGGTCTTGCTTAATATTGGGAGCCATGTGTTACTTATATACACCGCTTCATCATTCCGGTTCATATTATTTGTATGTTTTTGTATCTCAATAGCTTCTCAATAAAGTCTGGGTCAATAGGCACTGGTGTTTGATAGCACTTGTGTATTCTGAAAAAGGATCTCGTGTCCTGTTCTTTCCGTGTGTTCTGCAATAGCAGACTTAGTAGGTGGCTGACGTCTGACATGCCTCTGATGTTCTTTCATCTTAGCCACTTCTTTTTGTTGTTCCAATACATACCTTTTGCATGAGCAGGAAAGATGAAGCGGTGTATTTAAGTAACACATGACTCCTGATATTAAGAAGTCCTGTGTCAGGGCTCGAGGTCTGGGAGGGAGGATAGGATACGGTGTCCAATGAGGACACCGGTTCCACCCCCCTCCCATGCCCAATCCAACCACCCCGCCTTCCCAGCCACCACACTACTCGGAAAGGCTTTACCTGCTCCACAGCACAGACCTGGAAGCCCGGTGCCAAAAGGACGGCACAGGCCATCCCGCCGGCGTTACCTCCTCTCCGGGTGTCACAACGTACTTTATGGTGCATTTGCGACACCCAGTGCCAGCGCTGAGGCCACAGCGCTGGCGCAGGAGGACAATAGGGTTGCGCCGTAAGACTATAACAACAACAATACGTACCAACAAAACCAGGTTTAAATTTCTTATTTGGAGTGTTTTCTTCTCCTGCCACTTTTTTCTATTTTGAAATTTATTCTACTTAATTTAAAAATCTAATTCATTTTATTACAAACTATTGGAGGGGACTGTGATAGTTTTAAAACAAATGTATGATTTTTTTTTAAAAATGGAATAAAATATAACAAAGTATGTTACAACAAGTGTTATATATAGCTTATAACAGGGGTTCTCACCACTTTTTCCAGAAGTGTCCGATTTACCTTCGGGGTGTGGCCAGCTTTGGCAGAGGTGCCCCAAGACCATGCCCGCCACTGACCCAAAAACACTGTTTTCAACATACCTGATTGTCCTGCCAGCTCCCCAACGGGTGGGGGGGGGCTGTGGCCGCTTCTGCAGGCCTCCCCATGGCTCTAAATGGCGACGATCGCGTTCCAAAGTCCACTTCCAGTTTTCGGTGAAAATTGGAAATGTCCTTTTTATATGTATTAAGCAAACTGATTATTTGGCTCTTCAGAATTGTAAATATTTGATTCTAATCTTCTTTGATTGCAGGAATACCAAATTGATATATTTTTTGCTCAGACATGGACTGACAGCCGTCTTCGTTTTAACAGCACCATGAAAAAAAGTCTCACCCTCAACAGCAATATGGTTGGGTTGATTTGGATTCCAGATACTATCTTCAGGAATTCTAAGACTGCAGAAGCTCACTGGATTACTACACCGAATCAGCTCCTGAGAATATGGAATGATGGGAAAATCTTATATACTTTAAGGTAGGAATTAAATATTTGTGCCTGCCTAGGGTAGATGTTTAAAGTGTTTTATTCTCTTTATCGCAGGTTGCCCTTGTGGTGTTTTAGCTTTATAAAACAATGTTTACAAGCTGACAAACTGTGACCTAAAATGAGTATTGTCCCAGAGATCCTGGTGGTGTTTTGAAATGAGTTTGACAGTTCAGTCATCCTGATCAATTAGACATGCATTGTTTTGATGGCCCACAATGGGGCCTGTGCTGATATAGCACACCAACATCCTGTTCTGGCAAATAAGTTTCACTATTCTCTTTGTACGTTGCTGGGGTGGCCTCAGTCGCGTCACTAGGCGCGCGCCGCCGTAGTGACCCCCCTGTTTCCCCCCTCAAAATTTTTGCGGCGCGAAGGACCTACTCCCCTCCTGGCCGGCCGGCTCCAAACATCTGCGCCAGCTGGCTGTCTGAGGCCTAATGACGAGGCCCAATGCGGTGATACATAATGTATAACGTTTTTCGCACATGCGCACCACGAGAAACATTCTGCGCATGCGTGAAAAATGTTATAAATTACATATCGCCGCATTGGGCCTTCGTCAGAAGGCCCTGGAGCGTCAGCCGGGGAGGTCGCTCTGAGGCTTTCTCCCAGCCTCAGAGCCTCCGGAGGACGACGTGTGCAGCAGAGGTCCCCCATCCCACTATCTGCACAGCTTCTTCACCTGGCCACTGCTGGGATTGGGAGGGGAGCTCATTGTCTCCTTCAGTACTGCTACTGCTGTGATGCTTTTCCTGAATGCTCTCCTAAGCGCTTGGGGAAAGGACCACTGCCTTCCCCCCCCTTCTTCTTGTAAAGTGACCAGGTGGGGAGTATGCTGGAAGTGCAGAAGTTCCACTCCTAGATCCTCCCAGCACTTTACAAGAAGCCACAGCACCTGAGGTGGAGGAGGACACGGATGGTGCAGTGTATGCTGGTATAGTAGGGGTGTGTGCTGGTACAGCATACTGGAACATAGTGTAATAGTGCTGGCAACATGCACACTAGCATGCACACTTTTGGAAGGAGGTGGCTAGCAGAATTTGGGGGTGTCTGGTTGGTAGAAGTTATTACCATTTCAGGTGGCGAATCTGTTTGGACCACCCCTGCATATTGCAATCCCATTGCCTGGCACAGATGTAACATTAACTATATTTAGCTCTGAAACTGAAAGGGAGAGGGAATGCCCAAGTGAGAGGGGAAGAACACATGAGCCCATGGCATTCCTAATCACCTAAGCCAGTGGCTCTCTGGTGGGTCACGACCCACCATTGGAATCACTAAGTGTCCCCTGTTCCCTTAAGGGGTGGGGACAGCATGGTGCCGGTGATCCCCGGGATCGCTGCTGCTGATGGTCCCGCCCCCGCAAGCACTCAAAGTTCTCCCCGCCTTGCGAAACGCTGACTTAAGCAGACTGGGCAAATATTATGTCGTCTTTGAGGAACAGCACCAACGACCAGTAACCCTGTGCAGGCATGATGTCTAGTCATCATGTATTGTGACCAATCCATATTTGTTGGTGGCAGACCTCAAAGGATTCTTCCATCACACATTTTTGAATCAATTCATTCTTCTCTCCTTAGCTACTATCACACTATAATCTTCCTAGATCTTGCCAAGCATAATTATACATTTCCCTGTTGCAGAATGCCAGTAGTTTCGCTTAGATTATTTCAACACATGTAAATATGGAGTGTTTTATTATGGAATGTGTTTTGATTTATATTTAATTATTTGTAAACTGCCTTGATTGCCATATGGCAGAAATGGCCATATGGCCTAGACATTTTAAATCTAAACCAATACAATCTACTTCAGCAATATTTCGCTTTGGTTTTCCTGTTGAGCAAACCCCTTTCTGTTTGGGGTGAATGTTCACGTAATGTGAAATGTTTCAGATCTTCATTAACATATAACTTTCTGGTTCACTAAAAAATAGGCTTCAAAGCGCTATAAATTTCATAATGTAGTCCATAAACTCAATGTGATGTTGCAAAACAAGTCGGGCAGCCCAATCCTATCCTGCACCGGTACAGCAGGGTCATATCCAGCAGTGGATAGGAGTGGGTTGGAGGTCTCGTCAGAGTAAGGGGACTTTTCCCCCTTACCCCGGGTAAATTCCCAGCCTGCACAATGGGGCTACTTGGATTTGCGCCAGCTCAATTGCTGGCGCAGAACCGAGAAACCCCATGTCGGGCTTTCAAGCCCAGGAGGAGGAATAGGATACGGCGTGTGCTAAGGTCACCAATACCTCCCCCCTCCTGGGCCCAATCCACCTTCCTCCAGCTCCTGCGCTGCTCAAAGCAGCCTTACCTGCTTTGACGCGTGGGGCTCCTGGATCCGGTGCTGGCAGGACAGCGCAAGCCTTCCCGCTGGCGCAGCCTACTTCTTCGGGTACTGCAAACTTGCTTTACGGCACGTTTGCAACATCCTAGGCCAGCACAGCAATCACAGTGCTGGCCTACGGAACCCTTCGGGTTGTGCTGTCAAAGGGTTTTTGCACTATAGATGACATATGCTAACAAATAGACTATGCCTAAGTGTATGTGTTACCAGTGGCAGGAGTGGTACTTGCATGGTGGCAGAGCGGCAAGATGCCCCTTCCTCTCTGCTATGCATGTCAGAGAATATGTGAGCCAGGCATGCTCCATGATGACATCTACTCACAGGGAGGCCTGGCTCACCCATTTCTCTTGCTCCATCAGGCATCACCATGAAGGCAATGCCTCACACTTTCTTTGACATCCTGGTGTAGGGAAGCACTGGCCTCCCACTCCTCCAGCATGCAAAGGCTGCCAGAGCACCTGCTAGTGCATGAACCAGAGCTGTATCTAAGACTACATATGTCAACAAATGTATTTATTTGAAGCTACATCAAAACAGAATGAGCATAATGATGGTGCTCATCATTTCCCATCCTGGGACAATGTCCTCCTCATGGTCTGGACTTTTTCATTTTTAACTTTTTTCATCATGTAGAGAGAGTGACAGCGGCTACCTGGTTTCTCCACAGGCTCACCATCAATGCTGAATGCCAGCTGCAGCTACATAATTTCCCCATGGATAAACATTCGTGCCCACTGATATTCTCCAGCTGTAAGTAATAGCCTTGGTGCATATCTACTATCTGCAAAGCTTTGCATAAAGAGGTGATTTTCCTTTTAATTTTGACAGGTGGTTCGGATTTGTTGCAATGACACTGGATTAAAGCGTCCATGGCGGTGTTTGCTAGAAGTGTTTGCTAGCAGTGTGTGTTTTTAAAATCTGCATTTGCAGCAGGAGGTTTTTAGCTCGCAGCATTATGAGAAAATGCAAGAATTGTTTACTTGTGGCCTTAATGATAACTGGACCAGGAACAGATGCTTAATGAAATAGAAAAAGACAAACAGCACCCCCTCCCCAATGTGGGATGATGAAGATATACTGTGAATAAGGTCCCATTCATCTTCAGATGTGTTAAGTGTTTATGGCAAATAGCACAGAAGCAGCTCCAGTTCTTAAATCGAAATTGTATAACATCATTAGGCGAATGATGCTTTCCTTTCATTCTTCATACGCTTGCCAGTTCCAATTGGATGGCGTTGTTTATCTTTGTGTGTCTGTGTGACAACAAATCTTGTCTTTGTTGAGGAAGCCTGGTGGGTAACCCTGCTGCTAACAGGAACCACTCTTGAGGCAAGGGATGGCGTATCTTAATGGACATGTAGCCCCCGTTCCAGAATGCAAATGCAAATCAGATCCAAATGCAGTTGGCAATATTTCAGATGCTGGCATGACACTTTGTTTACTATATCCATTTCTCATGTGACCGATTTTGCCTGGGTAATATGCACAAAATATTGTTTCAGGGGGAGCATTCATAATATGACAGTAACAATGCTTTAACAATGTTATCAGCCATGCAGCATTCCTTCACAACTTCCACTTGTTTCAACATACCTTGTGGAGGAGCTTGGGGTTGGCTTGGATCACAGAGGGATCAAACTGAGGTTTCAGCACATCTGAATCCTACACCATATGTAGACCGAATGGTCCAGACCATACAGTCCTCCATTGATCTGCGTTGGTGCCAGGTATTGATGAGGGACCACCATGGCTAATGCAAACTGCAGGGCTGGATTTTTGCTTGACTACTGTGTCTATCTTGGTATGCTTGTCCGGGGACATAATGGACCGTTCTTATGCTACCAACTATGTGCCATACTTCCAAACCATGGGCACAATTGATTGGGAAGTGGTCCTGCACCAGTCTCATCAGGCTTTTCATGGGAGAAGATCTCTCTTGACGACTCTGCCCTTTGTGTGCACTGACAGTGCTATGATAATAATGTCAATAAGTACCGTATTGGTCTGAGTATAAGACTCACTTTTTTCTCCTAATTTAAGTTTTTAAACTAGGGGTGCGTCTTATAATCAGGCTGTTGCAATTTAATGCCAGTGATTTAATTAAAAAATTTTAATAGCACCAAACTTTAAGGGTGCGTCTTATAATCAGGTGCGTCTTATACTCGGGACAATACGGTATTTGCAATTTTTCTGATTTCAACATCATGTAAAGTACTGTAAGCCTAGGGATGAACATCTGAAGCACTTTAGAGACACAACAGTGGAGAATCTGCCATCCCAGTGCACCATAGGACTCAAAAGACAAGAATACACTGGAAACAGCTGGGGGACGAGGTAGATTTTGCAGCTGTTTTTGTTTATTACAGAAGGGCTCCTCTCTAAGCCAGCCAAAAGTCCATTCAAGTCTTGCCTACATTCCATGGTGCTGTGCAACTATCAAAAGAAACTCCAGCGATGATTTGTAACGGAGAAGCTGACCTGAGGAAATCTCACATCAGTGAGCTAAATAATACTGAACTGAAGGTGTTTCGGGCAGTATTTAAATGTATAATATTGGTCTTCAAGCATAGTTTTTGAACTAAGCAAAAGAAAAAGCACAATGGAGTATTGAATGCCCCCCCTCACTGGATGTTCTTCATCCAAGAACACTGAATTGCAGTGAAAAGCAGCACAATGCAAAGCAAATCTTCCAAATGGAAATGGTCTGCCTGATGAGAGCTCTTCAGTGGGTTCTTTGCTTTGCAGTTTCACTGAGCTGGTTTACAAAAGAGTCAAACATTCCCTTGTCAAGCGTTTCCCTTGCCAGATGTTTTGGGAATATCAATAAACAGGAACACCAGTTCTAACTTCTGTCCATGTGTTGGTTGCGAGATCACAGCATTTTAAAAACCTTTCCCTGTTTGTCATCTGGATCTGCTGAGAGCTCCCCAAAGCCTTTGAGGAGGTTTCTTTGGGACACCTGTCACCAATGCTGTCATCTGGGTGAAGACACGGTGTCTGTACAATGTCTAATTTCTGAGGTAAATTTTCCAGATTACTTAGGTGTCAGTCTCATTATATCAAAAGCCCTCCTTTTCATTTGCGTTTGGTAGAATAAGCTTCTTTCCCCTTTAAACAATTGTGTGTACAAACCACAGTAAACACTCTCTAAAATAAAATAAAAAGAATTGTGCATGTAACAAAATCTGACACATTTTGCTACGTCCATCTGTAAGCAGACCCCTCCCACTCCCCCTCATCCCTGGGGTGCAGATCCACATCATAGGATGTGGGATGGGGCATGTTGGGCTGGGAGTTCAAGAGGGGGAGGATATAGAAAACTGAAAGGAATTGTGGGTGATGCTGCTATCAATCCTTTTATTGGAGAGTTGGCTCACAGTTTGGCTTAGAGAAACTTGAATACTTCTTCTGTTCACCCTCCATCCCATAGTTCAATGAAGTGCCTGTAGTTCTTCCACCAGAATGCTTCACAGGGAGCTTCTTCACCCCTGGGTAGAATTATTTGTGGTCAGGGTCTTTTGGACCCAACTACGGTGTCCCCAGGGTTGCCTTGGGACTCTTCTGGCCAGTTTTGAAACCTGTTGGTCAGGCACACTTGGGGGGGTCTGTGGTTGCCCAGTAGCCCCTACCCAGGGACCACCTGTAGCTAGGCAGCAAGGTGCCTTTGGCCCAGCCCTCAGCCCTTGCTCTGCTTCCTTTTCCTACCTCCCACTCCCTTTCTGCCCCATCCCAGGTTCTTTCCAGCGTCTTTTACCTTTTGTGTTTTCCCAATGTACTTCTTTTAAGGACCTTCTCCCACAGCCAGCATCCCTCACCTCCTCACTCTCCTCGGCTGTCCCCTTGTGTTTTCTTTCCCCCTGTCTCCTCCTTGCTTGTTCCTCCTTAGTCTTCTTTCTCATCCCCTCCCCCTTGACTCTTTTCTGTGTCCTTTCTCTGTTCCACTTTTGTTTCTCCTCTCCCTCCCTTTCTGCTTCTCTTTCCTACCTTACGACCCCCTGACTCCTAAGCCCTACCCGCTCTGGATACAGAAGCTGGCTAGGGTCTTTTCCCCTTGCTTGCTCCATCTTCCTTGACGCCCAGCAATGACACCTTTGCCAAGTGGCTTGGAGCAAAGTGATCTCCACTTCTGGGTGTTCCCCATGGGGGTGTCACACCATTTTTACATGAGGGGTCTTTTGCAAATGAAAAGAACAACTGAAAAACAGAAAGAGAATTTTCCAAACGCTCTTCAAATGGATATTATGTCTTCATCTGGAATTGGGTGACTGTCACTTAGCTGAGCACGATTTTAGAACAACTGTTATAAATTTGCATGTAGAACATTTCTACTCTATAATTAACTTCTGATGTCATTTGGTTATATTTTCAGTTTTATATATCCCAAGTGCAATGTGAATGTCCATGATACCCACTGGGGTTTAGGAAGTGAATGACTCAGAAAATGGCCACATCGTTTATTGTTGCCAGCTGTGTAAAATTCCTGAATAATCACATTCATGCTGCATATACATTCCTTGTTAGGCCATTTATGAATGAAATAGAAGTGTGATGCTTGAATGAGCGCATTTTTGTGTTTAACTGGATTTAGCTGAAGGAAGTTCAACTTGCTGCTAAAATAAATAGCAGGCACTCATGCGCGCGGACACAACCCACCCACCCACCCACCCACCCACACACACACACACACACACACACACACACACACACATTTCAGGTGCAATATTGCAATGTTATCATTGCCAAATGTAAATCTGAAGATTTTGGCCCTTGTTCAAAAATATGTCATATTTTGTGAGTCACGCCTACAGAACAAACTTTATTTTACGTAGAGCCACAGGTGCAGTTCCATAGTTATGGTTAGTGGCTCCTGCAGTTCTGTAATAAAGCATACTCAGTAGCTGTGACAATGAAGACAATTTGTCCTGTCAGTATAGAATTTGACATGGGGAACCCACCTAGTAGTGGTTGTAACCTAGCCAAATTTCAGAAAATTCCGAAGAAGAATGCCTGAATTTAGCAAGTTTTCTTTGAGGTATAGTTTTCATGCAGGCTTTTTGATTCAAAATCAGTGTGTGTGTTTGGTGGAAGAGTGATTCTATAAGTACTTTAGCTATGGAAGGTCTTTTTGATCCTTGAATAGATCCCACAACTTTTTGAATTCTCACAATATTGCCATGCCATGTGGGCAACTTACTCACGGGTCATCGCAAATGTGCTTTACGGCACATTTGCAATGCTTTAGAGCAGCGGAGCGTGCGCTCCACTGCTCTAAAGTTAGTCAGGATTGCACTGTTAGTCCTGCTCCCTCTTACAGTGCTTCTGGTTTAATGAACAACATTGAGATGCCAAATCCTTTTCACATATAGAACATGTCTATATGTTCTATATCTGGTTCAGGCTCAGCCCATGTCCTTTTGACACCTGGGACCAAGATCCAGCACTCCACAACACACCCTGCAAATTTTCCTCTGCCACCAAGCCAAGGTGCCCACATCACCCCATCACCCCTTCCAGATTGCTTCTGCCTCTCCCCAGATCATCCCCTTCCACTTACCTTCTTTGTCTCCTCTTTCTCCTTTTCTTCCAGTGACTTAAAAGTAGCCATTACCTTTTTGCTTCCAAGCTCCCTGCTGCCCTTTCAAAAGGAAGGGCAGGAACAGGCGGGAGAGTGGAGACTTGCCACCTAGAGGGGCACCTTTCCCCATTTCCTTATTCCCTTCACTGCACTTCTTGGTTTTTGGAAGTGTGGCAGGGAGGAGGGCAGTGGATGGTGACACCAATGGATCCCATTGTAGGGCCAGCCCTAGTCTGATATCATAAGAACATAAGAAGAGCCCTGCTGGATCAGGCCAAAGGCCCATCTAGTCCAGCTTCCTGTATCACACAGTGGCCCAACCAGATGCCTCAGGGAGCACAAGACAACAAGATACTTGTATCCTGTCGCCACTCCCTTGCACCTGGCACAAAGAAAACCTACTCCTACAACCAGGAGGTTGCTTATCCCCATCATGGCTTGTAAGCTGTGATGGACTTTTCCTCCATAAATCTGTCCAATCCCTTTCTATGTCACATCTATGCACGATCCTTTTCATTCATTACTCTGGAAGTGCAACAAAATGGCACTTCCTATCCTCTTGCTGCTTTTTCTTTTTCATCAGTGAGAACTTTTCACATTTGGATCCATAGGAATAATATGATTCAACACAAGAAGATTGGAAGACATATGAGTCATTCATGGTTCTTTCTTCTTTACTTCCATGTAGTGTATGAACCAGGGCTGATTCATCCATAAGTCAGTCTCTCCCAGTTTATTCCTCTCTAATTTTCCTTCTCATACAAGTAGATCTACTTTCAAGAGCAATGTTGCATGTCAGCTACAAATTTGCTGAACTTGGGGCAAATTTGATGCAGCAAATTCCAAGATCGAGGAAAGTACAATATATTGCAGAAATCACATTTGTTGAAATGAGTGATTTCCAGATTGTGCATGCTTCCACTGCTCATGTAAGCAGACTTGTATGAAAGGAAAAACAGTAAATAAGTAGCAGATTTCTTTTACAAACTAGCCTAATGGTTTTAGGGCTATCTCTAAGAGGACCTGAATGGGCTCTTAGAACTAAAACAATTAGTTTATTTTCCTGACCAATATATCTAACCAAGTACGCTGTCCAATCCTAAGTGTGCCGCCCAATGGCAAAACCCTAACCAAGTACGCTGTCCAATCCTAAGTGTGCCGCCCAATGGCAAAACCCTAACCAAGTACGCTGTCCAATCCTAAGTGTGCCGCCCAATGGCAGTAAAGCAGTCAGTGCCAGTTGCAACAGCCTCCCCAACAGCGTGCTGGTCAGCGCACTGCTGGGGACGCCGGCAGGAAGGCCTCAGCCTTCCCAGCCATGCTGGAGGACGTCTGGATGCACACCGGGAAAGGTAAGGTGGGGGAGGGCAGAACAGGCTTGGGGAGGGGGTGAAACTGGGCAGGGGGGCATACCATGTGGTGGGGAGGCCATGGGAGGGGGAGAATCCATTGCAGAAGGCCCATGCCGGATCCTGTTCTCTCTTCCCTGCAGCCTCCCCGTCCCTTTCCCCTTCTTGGATTTACGCTAGCAAAATTGCTAGCGTAGGTTCGAGGACACCCATTGGAGGCCATGAGGCTTATGCAGGGGTAAGGGGATCAAACATCCCCTTTCCCTGCAGAAGCCTCCCACTCCCGCCCGCTCCCCTGCACAGGATGCAGCAGCTGCCATTTTGGCGCCGCTGTATCGGCTCTGTGTGTGTGTGTGTGTGTGTGTGTGTGTGTGTGTGTGTGTGTGTGTGTGTGTGTGTGAGAGAGAGAGAGAGAGAGAGAGAGAGAGAGAGAGAGAGAGAGAGAGAGAGAGAGAGTGAGAATTGGGCTCAAAGTCACTTTCATAAAATATCAATTATGATTAAGGTGATAATATACGTGGCTATTGACAGATGCTCATCCTGTTGAATCTAAAATATATTAGTGAAACTAATGATATTAGTACAGTAACTAAATGATATTAGTACATGATATTAGTACAATGATATCAGTACATGAAAATAAATATTAGTACAGTATAAAGCTTGATATTTGCTGGTGGTGAGTCACTATTTGCCGTCAGTGTCAACCAATAGCCACATCTGCCAAAAGTAACATCTAACCTGTTTCATCTCAGCATCAGCATGAGCTCATTTTATTTGTTTGGAGATGAGTGATCCTGGGTTGGGGAAATTTATTAACAAGCGTTCTATGTCCTGGAAAGAAGCTATTTTCACTGCTTAGCTGTACTGTGTTGCATTCTCAGAATTAATGTAAAAATGTTCTCTTGGCGCACTAAAGTTAATTACTTAACAAGTAGGACTGCACCAAAAGTTAACCTCAACACATGGTTGGAGTGAATATTGTGCTTTCAAAGGGGCCAAAATGGTTCCCTTCAAAATTTGTTCATGTTACATTGGTGCTATTTGCAGCTTTCACAGCTATTGGTTCCCTGTGCCTGCTGCTGATTCAGAACCATTTTTCCCTCCTGATTTCTCCTGAAAGGTTCCTAGACAATTAGGGACCACATTGTGAATCTAATGATGTAACTGAGGGCAAATGTCATTGAGTTAGAGTGAGGCCAGTGCTTCCTGGACTGGTCACATGAGCGACCAATTCTAGCCAATTTAGAGTGTATTGCTTATCCTGGAAGCCAGCAAAATGATGCAAGGGGGGATTCTGCTGTCCATGGTGCTGTATTGAATATCATTTGACAAGCACTTTAGGTGATGTGCAGTGCAATTCCTCCCCCTTTAGTCCATTTCCAAGGGGGAGGGGTGTGAGTGCTATGTGCATTATGCTGTAGATTGCCTCCTTTAATCTGGCAGAGCAGTTTCAAATTAACAGTTTAAAAGAGGTGATGGACCCAATTCTGAAAATAAAAGAGAAAAAGAAGGGGAAGGATCATACAGAGAGGCTTTTAATTTCAGTGGTGCCTATTTTGTTAATCAGGGTTGCTGGAGCCTTTTTGGAAGGAAGACACAGAAACACCCCAATCCCCTCTGCCACTGTTGTCAAAAGGATTGATGCCTCCTTGGCCTTGTGGAGTGTGTGTGTGTGTGTGTGTGTGTGTGTGTGTGTGTGTGTGTGTGTGTGTGTGTGTGTGTGTGCGCGCGTGTGTGTGTGTGTGTGTATTAAACGGGGGGGGGGAGGAGAATGGACTTCTTGAAAGTGCCGGTTTTGTCCCTCTCGTGTGGCTGTCGCCTTTTCCTTCTCAGCTACTAATATCAGTAGCTGATATCAGCTTTTTCGCCTTTTCCTTCTCAGCTATTTGGCTGCATTTCTCCGAGGACCGTAATGAGGCTGTCTGGCGAAACAGCTGCCTGGCCACTGTGTGGCTCTGCAATTCCAAGCAAGTTCCAAAAGCCTCAGCAGTGTCTCAGACCACTCTTGGTTAAGGGGTGTAGACCTCGGTGCTCCCACCTGAAAGGGGTACTCATAAAAACAGAAGCAAGCTGAGTGTGTGTTCCAGCTGCGGTGCTGCTCTTCAGATTGTGTGGGTTTGCAGACTGTGCTTTTTGGTTCCCCGGTTTTTATTCTGGCAGCAACGTGTGTGTGTGTGTGTGTGTGTGTGTGTGTGTGTGTGTGTGTGTGTGTGAGAGAGAGAGAGAGAGAGAGAGAGAGAGAGAGAGAGAGAGAGAGTGAGCATGAGTGAGTGTGTTTGTGTGTGTGTGTGTGTGTGTGTGCGAGAAGCATTTGTTCTTTCTTTCTCCATAAAAAAACTTTGTAAAAAGCAAATATAATAACACTGTCAGCGCAATCCGACCCAACCAGTGGCCCAGTGAGAACGGGAGGCCCCAGAACGGAAAAGGGATTCAAATCCCCTCCAAAAGAGGAATTCAAAGGGGATTTGAATCCCTTTTCTGTTCTGGGGCCTCCCGTTCTCACTGGGCCGCTGGTTACAACGGCAAAGAAGTTGGGTCGGATTGCGCTGGGTGTAACACAAATTGTTTACGTTTATTTTTAAATGTTTCTTATACAATTCAGAGGCACTGATTCCAACAGTACTCTCGGATTTTTGTATCATCAACTCATTTTTTAGTTATCTTAAATTTGTGTTTGTATTAATACACAAGAGTTTGTATTTACACAAGAGTAAACATGGCCACAACACGAGGTTGTAAGCTCTCCCTGAGCAGCGTAAATTGTGGCTGAACTATTGATGCTATGCCAAAAATAGCAGCATTTTTTAAAAAATCCTTGCACCAAAATTAATAAAGAAGCATCAAAATATTCAGATAAACACAAAATTGTTCATTTTTTTTTACACAGTGTAATAAATGATAACCTGCTGCTCAAATTTACCATGGACACATGAGGGAATGTTTTAGAAGATTATCACCAATTTGGGCACACACTCTCATAAATGTTCGCCACCCCTGCCCTGGTGTCGTGTAGCTGTTTACAGGGGCATAACTTGGGTGGGACCTGAGGGGCAGCTGCTCTGGGCACAAGCCCAGGGGGGGCGCAACCCTCAGGCCCCACCACCTAATGGCTGCCTTCGTGTTCGGCTCCGAACACTCCAAGCAGAATGCGAGGACAGCCATTTGCCTGCAGCCTCCACACGCCGCCCTTCTCCAAGAGAAGGGGGGGGGCGTGTGGAAGCTGCAGGCATTCAGGAGCTGTGGCATTCCACTCACGGCTCCCGAGTGGTCCAGCCTCTGCATGCCCCTTCCCTTCATGAACGTGAAGGCAATGGCGGCGCTGGAGGTTGCAGACTAGCACTGAACCCGGAAGTAGTGACGCATGACATTACGTCCGGGCATGGAGAGCTCCCCTGCCCCGGGCAGCATGGGAACTTGTTACGCCTCTGGCTGTTTATCATGAAATGAGGCTTATTTGAAATGGACAGTGGTTCAGGGGGGTGCCGTAGGGTCATTTCCCATCATCAGGGGGTCTCTACTGGGCCATGTTGAGGCTGTACAACTTAAAATAAAGCATCTTTACACTCTATGTGGGAAGCACTTGCTAAATTGTGCCGGTGTAAAGAAAAAGGCATTTATGCATTTTCATTGCAAACTTCACAGATCACCTAAAGCAGGATTTTTGGGAGAAGCAACTGAAGCAGATGAGACTTGAATTTCCCTTGGAGAAATGTAAGAAGTGCTAAGGGGCTTTAAAAAAAAATAAGCAAAAGAGAACAAGTGCCAGCGAGACCAGCTGCACCATCACTGAAGCATGTACAACATTTAGAAAAGTGTCACCCATATCTGTTGCTATTAATGTCATCAAGATGCGGGCTTCTGCTGGCGGTGTCCCAAGCTCCAAAAAGCAATGTTAAGATTTCATGTTGAAAAAGCAGGATCGTGTGCATGGGCTTGCTCCATACTTCCTGTTCAGAAGCCATAAAATGATCCTGCTTTTTACACCATGAAGGCCATTTTGCTGCCTCCACATGGTGGGGTCATTGTGGAGACCATCATGTTCAAAACATCCATGCTGTAGCCCTCATGATGCTGAAGGCATGGTGGCATCGTCCATGGCCATTGCAGTGCATGACAAAGCTGCTTAGGACAGAAATTGCTCCATGATATGGCTCATGCTTGACAAACTATGCAAAAGATCCTTGGTTCAATCCCTAGCTTGGTTCAATTCCCAAGAAGGGCTGGGAATTCCCCTTCTCTGCTTGAAAGCCTGGAAAGCAGTTACTAGTACTACCAATGCAGACAATACTGAGCTAGATGGACCAGTTTCATATGTTCATCGGGGGGGGGGAGGGGACAGTTCACAACTGCTTGCCATCACAAAGGCTCATGCTGCTGACTGATGCCACTGGTTTATGGTACTATCCATCACTATTGATGACTTTCATTTCCCGTCTTGCCATCCACTGGCAGCAGATAATGAATGCATATCCTCTCTAGACCTATGTAGACCTTCTGGTTCTAGTGGTAGCACTCCACATGTTGGGGGGTGGGAGGTGGGAGCGAGGGTGCACCAGTGGAATGTCATCATTCTGTCTCAGAAGTGCTAGGCTAACAGTGAGTGCAGCATATACACCCATGTGCACATAGACCCTCTCCTGACCAGTGGACTCTGAGTCTATTATTCAGACTTCATTCTATGGGGATCTTAACTTGTTGGCAATTGTAAGTCATATTACTCACAAAGGCTATTAAGCAATAAGATTTTTCTTTTCACAAGACTATATGGATTACTGAAGCAGATCAATTGTTTATAAATAGTTCAGCAAATCTCTCTGGCACTTCGAAGAAAGCCATTTCCAACTTTTTACAGGCTTGCTTTGGCTCGGCCACTCCTGTGGATTTGCTTGTCAATGATCCAAATCAGGGCTTACTACAAATTCTCTCTGAAACCAATTTTTGTCGGCCCCATGAGAGACATTGAACTAAAAGTTATTAGCTTGTTCCCATCAGTTTTGGAATCTCAGGCTTAACTTGGGAATTTGCACTTAGGGCTTGTATTGATTTACAAACAAAAAGGAGCAGTCATTTCCGCTGGGGTTTCTTAGAAATTGCAGTCAGATGACCTCGTCCAATGGTCAGGTCGGATTTCATAAGCTGAGCAGGATAAGACATAGTCAGTGCTTATATACCAATTATTTACAAAGTGTATACAGTACAGAGCCCTAAGCACTGGTGTTAATTCGCACTCTCCGTTTTTATTTATTGCTCATTGTCCAACTCTATTCATTTCCATATCAATAGAAAATGTAATAATATGCAAATAACTGCTGGCCCAACCATGAGGCGAGGTGAAGAGGGTTGCATCAGCAGCAGATTGCAAGGGGTCTGAGGGTGTGGTGAATTCGGGGTGTGCTTCAACCCTCCCTCCAGCCTGCTGCTGATGCAAGCTGCAATGGTCCACTTTCCACTCACCCAGTTTTCCATAAAGTTCCACAGTTTCCAAAAAGCCAGAAGTGCAGGGCATCTGGCTTTATTTCCAGAGACAGCGTGTATTGTCCCTTTAAATAAAATCAGAAGTCTTGCACTTCAGGGTTTGATGAAACTGCATGAGAAGCATAATAAGGAGCTTTTTTATTCTTTCTACAGAGCAGCAGCAGAGGCAGCAGCCATAGCATCAGTGTGGGGCAGCACTCCAGATCGTACTGCCCCTGGTGCAAATTATACTATAATCTTTTTCCTAATAGTTATGGAATTGGAGGTATTATTTAGTATACAGTCTCATCCATGCAGCTGGTTTTCAGACAGCTATGCAAACAAGCAAAATCTTTTCAAACAAGTACCTACAAATTATCTGGGACTTCCTAAGTACACTCCCAATCTTACCTAGCCATTATGCCTGCAGAAAGCGCATTCTGCTGGCATAACATGCTTTATGGCTGTTGCAAATGCAACGATGCCAGCATGCGCAGTCTGGCTGCTGCCACAAGCAGCAAGTGGTCAGTCCATGCTCTGATGGACCGGTGATGCCCGCTGGAGCATGTTAGGCTGCACAGGAGGTGGAACAGGGCAGGAGGTGGGTGAAATGGAGAGGAGATGGGGCAGGGAGGATCCTGCCTGCACGGATCCGCCTGCACGAATCAACTCAGACTTGCACCAGCTATAGAGCTGGCACAGGTCCAAATAGACCCACTGGGGCGCCAGGGGCTTACCCTGGGGCAAGAGAACAAATGTTACCTTACCCCGTCTGGAAGCCGAAACTCCCCCCACAGGATTCAGTGGTAGCCGCATTTGCACCGCTGTATCATTGTGTGGGGAGTTAGGATCGAGCAGTGAGTCAGGCACAGTGATTCCAGACAGAATGATCAATCTTGCAAAGACCTTCACATGGCGTGAACCCAAGTGACTTACCACCCCACATGTAAATATCGTCGCCTGAAAGTAAGTGCTATTGATTTCAAGAGTTTCCATCAGACCTGCTTTATATTACTAAGAAAAAGAAGCTATAAACACTTTTAAAGATGACTTAAACAGTTTCCTTTCTAAGTGTAAAAATGCCCTTCCTTCAAGCACTTCCATTTATTATGGACAGCTTTCATTTTCAGTCCTGTCAGGAGGTGATCAAGTGGACCTTAAAGTAAAGTCATTAATGTCTGAAAAGAATCACTGGCACAGAACAGAATGTCTGTGCCACACTACTTTGAAATGGATATACTGTAGATCTATCATGTGTGTGCGCGCGCACACACACACACACACACACACACACACACACACACACACACACACACCCTTCCCCGGGTATAGGACTGCCTGGCTCCAATGGGCCTCCTTGAATTTATGTCGATTCTCGAGCCAACATACATCCGGGGTGGTGGGGAAAGGGCTGCTGTGGCAAGTAATGGGTGCAGGATATTCACGGAGCTCTCCACCGATATTCCTGCACCCTCCCGGCCTGGCTCGCCCAACGGCCGCTCTCCCTTGCCGCCCGGCCTGCCCTTCCCCCACTCATGCACCAACCGGTGCATTTCTTACCTGCACCAGCATCTGCAAGGTCCGGGTGGAGGCGGCGTAAGGGTTGCCGGCCTCCGCACTGGCAGCCCTTACTCCCTGGGTGTTGAAAATGCACTTTACGGCACATTTGCAACACCTGGAGCCTGTGGAGCACGCGCTCCGCAGGTGTATGTCTATGCAGGATCGCGCCGGAAGTTCTGAAATTTCCTCCTCCAGGAAACTCATCTTGTCACCTCTCTCGTAGAAAGCAAGTGAAGACTGACTTGCTCCAGCAAGCTTTTGATGCTGACTGACTGTTCCTCTATGTCTGATAATTTTATTCCTGATGTGATCTGCTTTTTTTAAGTGTTATTTTGTATTGGTTTGCTGTTGTATTTCATTTGTAATTCACTTTAAGCACCTTAAATTCTAATATAGATAGAATTCAAAGCATGTGTAATACAGTGGGACTTCCGTATCTGCGACTTCAACATCCGTGGATTTGACTCAACACGGATGTTTCAGGGATACAGGGCCAAAGTAAAAAGGTTTTTAAAAGAAAAAAAAAAGGTTAAAAAGCACTCTTGCTGCAAACTGCTTCATTTCCTGACTCGCAGAAGTGAAATCGTGCTCCGGAAGCCTGTTCCGGGTCGCGTGACTCCCCCTCCGTTTCCCAAGCTCATCCCAGGATGCATTGCAATGCATTCTGGGGCAAACTTGGGAGAGGGGAAAGGGGGGTCATTTCTGGGAACCAGAAGATGAGCCAGAGTTGGGAGAAAGAGTTGCCCACCCCAATCATAGTCTCGTCCCAAACAGGAAACCTTTAATAGTTATTCTTGCCTGGGGGGGGGGGGCAATGACCAGTCTGTTTGGGCAGGGTAGACCAGAGCCTGAGAATCCCAGGATGATGCTCCAACCAGTAGTCCTGCTGGCTAGTAAGGATGCTACACAAGGCTGCCACCCACACAGTCAGGGGAACACAGTTCTAGCCCCAATGGGTCCTGATATCTACCTACAAATATGGAAGGTGGATCTTTGGATTTGCCTTTTTGCTTGTGCATAGCTGCAAACGGTGTGGTTTTCCCTGCATGTTCCATGTGCACAGACCCTTACTATGTAGGAAAACTAGTTGCTGGATTGAGAGTCTGTCTACTGTCTTGGGAGTTGTAAATGTTTCATTCAGAGTGATCTTGGAACTTTATGAAAGAACAAAAAATAGAATATACATAATTAATTTGGGCTTAAATGAATCTGACCAGTTTCTCTTGATTAGGGTTGGTTTTATATTAAATACTCTGAGCAAAAATGCTCAAATGAGGCCTTATGCATATTGATTACTTTGTGTCTGCCATATGTCATGAATTAGTTTAGCCTTTTGGAATACAGTATTATATTTTGAGCAGAACAGATGCGAGGCTTTCAGAAGTGGATTTTTCCCCTGGAGGGAGGCATACGGGGAATAGATTCTATACTTTGGGGAGGAATAAGCAGAAGTGGAAAAGAGAAACTGGTGGGAGTTGGAAGTTGCCTGTAGCTATATGCTACACAGTTAAATAACAGGAGGAAGTATAAAGAGGCTTGCCAAATGTTGTTCCATCCTTTTTGCCCAGAGTCGCTTTTTGCCCATAGATTTGTCTGATGAGATAAACAGAACGAATGTGAACTGCCTGTATGAGCCACTGTGTGGACAGAAAGGCGTTTTAATTGCCTCCCTCAAACGACATGCTCTGACTTGGGCAGCCCAATCATGCCTAAGGATCAGGCGGGCTGCCCAGGCTGCCCACTGGATCCCGTGCTCCGCTGTGGAAGGCTCCCACGCAGCGGAAAGTCTACTCTGGGAAGGGGATGCTCGTCCCCATCCCCTAGTGTAACCAGTCCTGGGGCCGATCGGCCTCCTCAGAATTCCACCAGTGAAATCGCTGGCAGAAGTTGGAGGAGGCCGTATAACAGCCCAGCTGTGTGGCGGGGAACAGGATTCGGCTGAAGCCATCCCCTGCCCCCTCCCGGAGTGGCTCGGCTTATGGCTGCCCTCCCTTTGCCCCCGATCTGCCCCCCGCCCTCTGGATCCTTACCTGGGTCTGGTGGCAGTCCTTCGGACGCTTGGTTGGCGGAGCAGTGGAGGCCGGCCTTGCGCCGGCCTTCCCTGCTCTCAATTGGTCGCAAATGTGCCTTACGGCACTTTTGCGATGGCTTCGGACAGTGGAACACTCGTTCCGCCGCCCACCACAGCGCTAGCATTGCGCTGTGAGAATTGTAAGCTTTGGCCAGTGGCTGTGCTTGAACAGTCCAGACTATGCAGTGCAGACACGTATCTTTCAAGTTCCCTTCACTATAAAGAAAATTTGTCCATAGTTGTGTGTCTTTTCCAAGCCTGGAGAGGGATAAGTAGTGTTAATAAATCTTTGAATGGTTTACAGCACAATCCGACTTAACTTTTGTGCCGGTTTAACCAGCGGCGCAGCGAGAACGGGAGGCCCCAGAACAGAAAAGGAATTCAAATCCCCTTTGAATTCCTCTTTTGGAGGGGATTTGAATCCCTTTTCTGTTCTGTGGCCTCCTGTTCTCGCTGTGCTGCTGGTTAAACCGGCAAAAAAGTTAAGTCGGATTGCGCTGTTAGTCAACTATGAACTGCGAGTATAGTACAGTGGAGCCTTGGATTGCGAGTAACTTGGTTTGCGAGTGCTTTGCAAGACGAGCAAAATTGTTTTCTAAATTTTGACTTGATAAACGAGCACGGTCTTGCAATGTTTTCTAAATTTTGACTTGATAAACGAGCAAGGTCTTGCAATACGAGTACACTGTGTTCTCCAAGAGATCTTTCTGTGTGTTTGCAGAGGGAACAATTGCGTCTCCTGGGCAACAAACTGCCCTCTCCTTGGTCCTTAACAATCTGTTCTCTCCTTGTGCAGATAAGAGCTCAGAGGTTTGCTTTGCAACTTCTGTAGACTGGCTGCCCTTGTTGCAGACCTCATTAACAAGCTGTTCTCTCCCTCCCCCATCTGCCTCTTTGCAAAGACGTTTACTCTCCTGAACAAGGCTCAGGTTAGGGTTTGCAGACTTTGCAAAGGAGAGGGGAGGAGGAAGGGGGAGAATAGCTTAATGAGCTAGTTTGCCAGAGCAAAGGAGGACTCGGCAGAGAAGCTTCTTAATTAGCTGAGCCCAGGAGATAATGCAGACACACACAAAGATATCTTGCAGAATAACGAATCATCTGAGTTTCCATTATTTCTTATGGGAAAATTTGCTTTGATATACGAGTGCTTTGGATTACAAGCACGTTTCTGGAACCAATTATGCTCGCAATCCAAGGTTCTACTGTATTTCTTATGAAACCTTAACCAAGCCTTTGCTCCTGTGTATGTTTTATTGATAGTAACTAGCCAAGTAGAATATCTAACCGTAGGAGGGGGATGCTTTCGCTGATTACTCTGCCTTCCCTCCTCCCTTCCAACGTCATACACACTGAACTGTCTGTTTGGTAGGGCAATGTTTCTCAGTCAAGATACACTCAAAATTGGGCAAGGAGTCAGTGAAACATTAGCGGCTGCCCTAGGGCTTGCCAGTACTACTTACAGAAATCACCATTTACAGTCTTCAGAAGCGATGCCATTCATATAACTTTCCAATGTAAAAAAGCTTTCACAAAGTATGCAGGCGTGGTGCAGTGATGGGTAAAGCCTTTATTTCCATTTTTGTCTTTTCAGCACATAACTTGTATGGTGTGCGGCCTCATAAATAATACAGGTGTGTTCTTTTAATTTCTGCCTGCTCCAGTTGGCCAGACACGACATTACAGTAAATACCTTTTGAGTTTTCAGCACTTCATGAAGAAAATGGCACTGAGGGAACGAGGATGCTTTGATACACAAAAGAAGGGAATCCAAGAAGTGTAAGCTAAGAAACAGCGGCAAGCTAGATGCTTCATAAATTCTCTTTCTTCCAATGTTGACAGCTTGCATTTGTACTGGTTCTCATTTCGTCTTATCGCTTACCGGCGCCGTGTGTTCCAGATCAAGGGCTTTACACATCGCCATTGGGCACTTCAGAATTTTCCAGTTTTCGCTGCAGGCTACGGCCAGGCTCCATACTTAGCTCAGGACTGAAAGTCATGTCGATGCCTCAAGGTGACAAGGGAATGAGCAGGGGGTTGAAGCTAGACTCTCCTTCACACTTCCACGCCTTCACATTTGTGCCCCGTGGGCTCCTGTCGAGGCAGCTGTGAATAAGGTTGAAAGGTTTTGAGATACTTTTTTAATTCTCACCTTTTTCATTTCGAGACTTTTAACTAGATTTCATTGCATCTTTCATAAGTTTTTTTTAAACGACCTGATAAAATGATGACAGTCTGTTAGCTATGAATCCCAACTCCCTGTATAATGAGATAATTCTGAATCTCGCTCCCTCTTGGCTGACTTTTGCAATATTGTATTGTTAGGAAAGCTTGGCCGGAGACTGTTCCATTCTAACACGCTTAAAAAGCAGCAAAAAGCAAGCAAGCATTGTGTTTACTAAGATTTCAGAGATAAATGATGATCTTTAACCAGTGAACCTCCCCTGCAATGAGAATTCCAAATACTGTATGAGCAAGCAGTCCATAAACAAGCAAATATTTGTATATTTAACCCACAGTCATCCTTTGCTTTTACTGTGACTCGCCAACTGCTGCTTTCACTTTTTAACATCCTGTTAGTTTGCCGTTCTTAATGTTGCATTAGGGCAGGACAAAAACCTCATTGTAGGGGTTTTATGAGTCAAACAAATAATGCTTAATAATAAAATGGAAGCAGAAAATATTGCAGTAACGGAGGAAGCATCATCAAGAGTTACATCCACAGCAGCAATTTCTTTAAACTGTTTTTTCCTGTTTCCTGTTGTGCATATCTAGACATATCTAGAATTAGGAACTGGTTGAAGACCAGGAAACAGCGAGTGGGAGTCAATGGGCAATTTTCACAATGGCGAGCGGTGAAAAGTGGTGTGCCCCAAGGATCGGTCTTGGGACCGGTGCTTTTTTCCAGGATTGAGAAGGGGGCAAGTTCGGCAGCAGCAGCGTCTGCTGAATCCCCGATCCCCTTCCCGGGCTCATTCCGCCTTCACAGGTTCATGTAGACTTTCGCAAGCAATATCACTGGTACAGGTCTGAGATGACTTGACTGACCGGGCCATCAGGGGCTTACCCTGTTCCCTTGCCCCAAGGATGCCTCCAGAGGCCAAAGCTCCCCTGTGGGATACAGCAGGCGCCACATTGGTACCACTGCACTGTCGTGTGGGGAGTGATGGTGGATTGGGCTGCCCCTCATAAGGCCTTGGACTTGTATCTCTACCAGGCTTCACTATCTCTCTATACGTTTTATTGCTGATGTTTTGATTTGGCAGCAGATATCTAATGAAACTCAGTGTTGATGGGTACTAAAAAAAAAGTAACAAAGAATCTCATGACACTTTAAAAACTAAAAAATATAATCAACAATTATATTGCTGAAATAAATTGGTTACAGCCCAATCCTACCTAGCAGCCCAATCCTATCTCTCCCCCCACACACACACACACTGGTGCAGCTGCACCAAAAATGGGTATGATGTATTCAGTGGTTGGGGGGGGGGCGATCAGGAGGCTGAGTGGAAAGGGTATTTAAATCCCCTTTCTCCTCCGTAAGCCTACCACCCCACAATGGGTCTCCTCAGACCTGCGCTAGTGATTTTGCTATTGCAAGTCCAAGAGATAGGAGCAAGGAGGCTTCTGCCAGGGGGGTAGGATCCAGTGTATGCTATCACCGCTGGATCCACTTCCAGTCCCGCAGCCTCCTCACCCCTCATTCCTCACCCTCCCTACCCCATTCCGCCATCCCCTTGCCCCCTCCTGCTTCCCCACCATCTTACCTTCCTCAGCGGAGAGCTGGTGCTTCAGCAACACGTGCCATCACTGCTGGAAGGCACATTGCTGGAAGGCGCTTTTTGGCTGCTTATCGGCAGCCAACGCTGGCAGAACGTGTGTTCCACCAGTACTCAAAGCCCATAGGTTTGGGATGTAAATCCCACCCATTGATGCAGCCATGCCAAGTGGAGCACATGGTGTATCCTGTGGGAGGTGCAGTGCCAGAGGCCTTCTCAAAGGAAGGGAATGGCACTAGGGCATCTTTGAAGGCTGCTAGTGCACAGCTGCTGCTGCTGCTGCTTGCCATTTCTGGTGGCAGCCTGTTGTGCGCGATAGCACATTGCATTTTGCGATGCCAAAAAGGCTGCTGTGCTGTCAGAACATGAGTTATGGGATTGGGCCCTTACCCTTTAAGGTGCCACAAGATACTTTATTGTTTTTCCTGCTGCTGCAGTCTAAACCCCTGTAATATGTACTAAGTGACACACCTTGGAAAATAATTCCAATTGTAATTTCACGGAACCAGATTCTAAATAAACTACTACAGGTGGGCCCCCATACCCACTGATTCGCTATCCACGGTTTCAGTTATCCACGGATCGTGGGGACCCCCCAGGCTTTTACTTTTTTCCAGTAAGCTTCATTTCTTCCTTAAAGAAACAGGAGAAGCAGCCTCTGGCTGCTTATTACAGGCAAGTAGAACGAGACTAAGTACTAGAGAGGCTCTGCAAGGTTAACAGAAACCTTGCAGAGCCTCTCTAGGACTTAGTCTCGTTCTACTTGCCTGCAATGGAGGCTGCTTCTCTGTTTGTTTTAAGGAAGAAACAAAGCTTGCTGAAAGAAAAAGAGCTGGGGGGGGCAAGCATGCCTGCCTGCAGGGGAGGCGGGGGGGGGGCTCAGGAAACCATGGAGGGGGTGTTCGCTCTTATCCACGGTTTCAAGTATCTACAGAGGGACCTGGAACATATCCCCAGCGGATATGGGGGCCCACCTGTATACAGAAGTTGGGGTTTTTTTTGTTATTTTCTATTTGTTTGCTTGCTTGCTTGCTTGTTTTTCTTTAACTGCTTATTGCCCCAATCCTATCCCTTCTCTCCCCCGCCGATGCAGCATGGTGTTTTAATTTGCTATATACATAGAACTGAAACAGCCAGCAGATCGCTGCAGAACTTGTTAGTTTTATTTTGCTGTCTGAAAAATAATTAGAAAACAGAGCCCACAAGGTTATTAACAGATTTGGAGGAGAGATACAGATGGACTTCACTTGTTGATTGAAGAAAATCCCAACAGACAGGAGCTTAGACTTTATCAGTTTTCGTTCATCTCTTTGTGAAAAGTGGATAATGCTTGAATCTTTAGGACTCAAGTGAAAAGAATCTAAACAACTGAATTGAGAGGGTTTGATTACATTTTATTTGGATGTTTGAATTTAATATAGGATAGATTTAAAACACAAAATCTACCAGGATATCTGGGCAGGGGGGAGGAATCTAATAAACATATGCACTTTAGTGACATCCTTATCAGGCACTCATAATCTCATTTTTTCTATAACCACATGGGTGTTTCTCTTCTGGGTCTGGTCTATGGAGTTAAGCGATAGTATATTACCAAGAACCTTAACTGTAGTAAAGCACAATTAAGTCAATGTAATACAATGCAGTTGTAATAGTGAATGAATGGCAAGTACTCCAGACTCATCTTTTTAAATCTCCAGCCCATCAGCTGTTCGGCGCTAAACATCAAAGCGCTAATCTAGCACCAAACAGTTGATGGGCTGTGGATTTAAAAAGATGTGTCTGTATAATAGGGAATGAATGGCAAGTACTGAATGGAGTACTTGCCATTCATTCCCTATTATAACTGCATTACATCAGGGTTTTTCAGCGTTGCAGCACAATGTACCACCTACATGGCGGCCACCACGCTACGTACCACCGGAAGTAAGTGCCGATGATGTCATTGGCACTTATTTCCATCTTCCTGCTGCACCGGAGGCCTCACAAAGGTAAGGCAGGAGACCAGGGTGGGTGGGAGGCATAATTAAGAACAGTTTACATAAAGATTTATAGCCCTTGCTATGTGAACAGTTCCCTTTAGATGGATATATCTGCATTGAGATTGTGCTCAATTAACAGCTTCCAATGCTTCATTGTGGGCCCAATCCTATCCAACTTTCCAGGACCGGTGCAGCCGCAATTTAGCCCCAAGGTAAGGGAGCAAATGTTCCCGTACTTTAAGGAGGCCTCCACGAGTGCTCCCTCCCACCACAGGATGCATCGCACACCCTGTTGGCACAGCTGCATCAGCACTGGAAAGTTGGATAGGATTGGGCCCCATGACTGATCAGATGGTCCATGCTGTCAATTTTGGCAGAACAAATCCCCTCTCTAAAAGTTGGAACGGAAGGAACATGGGCTCTAACTCACTGCTGGACTATGGAAGTAGAGATCATTGCTGCAGCATGTGTCCAGAGAGGAGGACTGGGGCTAGTAAAAATCAAATGGACTATGATATGAATCAGGATCTGTAGATTACTTTTAGGTTTTATTCATGTATATGGTGAAGTTCAAAACTTGTTTCCTTTATTTTTCCACTAGCGATTGTTTTAAGCATATAGCATGGGTATACTGTTCCTTTTCCAAGAATGTGTCGAGGCAGGAGCCCAGCTACTCATTAGTCTTCCTGTAGCCATCACCCAAATAAATTTCCCCACATCCCCTGCAAAAAATGTGAAACAAATCAATAACTTCTATTTCCAGGAAAAGAAAAAGTAATGAGAAACTATAGTTGGATACTATATAATAGTCTCTATTTGTGTTTAATTTCATTGGAAATCAAGCAGAAATCTCAAAGCATTACAGTGGCTCAGCCGTATGCCCCAGGGTTTGAAACGTCGTGGAATCCCAGATTTGGAAAGTCTGGCCATACTCTGGGTTTAATTTTTGTTCCAGCCCTGAGGAAGAGTTTTTCTTCTTCCTATTATCATGTCACTGGACATTTTACTCTTGACTGCATCAGCACAGTGTCAGCTGTCCTTACTAGCGTAGATGAAGATTCACAGCAAGCCCCCCTGATGGCTTCCAGGAAAAAAAGCATCAAGATTTGGAGCAGTTTGTCAAGGTAACATCCTGCAGCTTCCACTTCTTCCTGTTCTCTCCTTTGACAGTGTTGGCCTTTTTAATTGGTACTCCCTCAGTCATAGCCTGAAAGTTCTGCCGCAGACTCCTGCAGAGTGCTCTTGTCTCTTCGGGCTGCACAGCTCCTTGGGTTTTTGGTCTTCCTGCACATTCCTCTGGGCATTGTGACTTGGGCAGGTCTGCTCATGCAGTTTACCTACAAATAACTGATGGCATGTGCATGCCATAAGAGAGCAAATTCTCTGTGAATGAGAGATGGAGATCCCCATGTTTTCTTAAGGCATTTCCAATTGCCCAATTTGTTGTTGTTGTTCAGTCGTTAAGTCGTGTCCGACCCTTCGTGATCCCATGAACCATATGCCGCCAGGCCTTCCTGTCCTCCACTATCTTCCTGAGTTCGCTCATTGTCATGTTCGTTGCATCGGTGATGCTGTCTAACCATCTCATCCTTTGCCTTCCCCTTCTCCTTTTGCCTTCAATTTTTCCCAGCATCAGAGTCTTCTCCAGAGAGTCCTCTCTTCGCATTAGGTGGCCAAAATATTTGAGTTTCAGCCTTAGTATCTGTCCTTCCAGGGAACAGTCAGGGTTGATTTCATTTAGGATTGACTGATTTGATCTCCTAGCAGTCCAAGGGACTCTCAGGAGTCTTCTCCAGTACCACAGTTCAAACGCATCTATTCTTCGGCGCTCAGCCTTCCTTATGGTCCAACTCTCGCAACCATACATTGCTACTGGGAACACCATCGCCCTGACTATACAAACTTTTCTTGAATTGCCCAATTACATATGCTAAAATTAATGTAAATATATGTATTAACTGTATTGGTATTGAGGTGATGATCAAAGTGTCCAGAAAGCTTATGCATCTGCTGCTTGAATGCCTGCATATAATTGATTGATTGGATTTTTATCCCGCTTTTCTCCCCGATAGGGGGACCCATGAATATATATATGGTGCATAAACCTTTTGCAGGACCTGGGTGCTAGACCAGTGGTTAAACAAATTGTTCTGCTGTTAGATTCGCTTTGCCTTCTGCAGCAGTCATACTTTGAGTCCAAGGTGAAGAATTCTTTGTGAAATCTTGGCTGCTCACTATGCTACTTATCAGTATGAGATAGTTAAAGTGGCTGATGACATTCAAAAACATCTGTTCTTCTGTGTGTTTGGCTATTTATTAAAAAGCTTTTTAATGAAAGTCTATCATCATTTATATTTGTTGCCACCTTTTAGAGTATTGTTAATAGCCCCACAGCTTGACATACAGGATAATGGATGTCACATATAAACTAACTATGGTATTCCAAAGAGAATCAATGCATTTGTTTTGACATAGAGTTAACAGCCATGGGCATAGCAAATCACAGATGGTAGAACAAGCATAATATAATTATAGAGACTCCAGGGCTGTCCAGATGGCTATATAGGTTCAGCTTGTTGGACAGAAGCCTGAAGTTAAAGTTTAGGTTCATCATATTTTTTGCTTTTATTTTAGTCCAGATTGGGAAGTCTGAATTCATTTCCCCCCCCCCCCGATTGTTGAATATTTACCATATGGTCTGACAATCTATTTCTGTAGCTCCTTTTTATACTGTAATGGAGGTGTCTGAGACACTCTATCACATTGTTAACAAATGGATTTCAGTGTAATTGCATGAGAATTTTGGATATGCTACAGTTCAAACTCGGGGGTGCCACAGTTTCATAATGAGTTTCTTTCAAATGGAAGCAAAAATAAAATTCAACATATCCATGGATTTTCATGGAATCTTGCAAGAAGTACTGCTAAAACAATTTGGAGGAAAATAATCTTCTACATTTGCAATTGGGAGACTAACGGCGCAATCCTGGGTATGCCTGGGCTGGGGGGGGTGCACACTCCCCTGGCACAGGGTGTCATAAACGTGCTGTAAAGTGCATTTACGGCACCCGGTGAGTAAGGACAGCTGGCACAGCGGCCGGTGGCCCTTACCCGGGCTTCTATCTGGTCCTGTGCCCACCGGAGCAGGTAAGACCTACACCAGCCGGGGCACGGGTGGGGGGAAGGGCAGAGTGGGCGGTGAGGGGGGATGGCCATTGGCTGCCCCGCAGAGGTATAGTAATGGGGGGCGGGGCAGGGCGGTCCGCCCCTGGGCAGCAAGCCCAGGGGGCATCAAAATCACCCTCCAGGCCCGCACCCCGCCTCAGCAGTAGAGGCACGCCTTGCAGCGTCGCAGCCAAGGCTCCTGTTGTTGGCATGGGCGGACAGGGAGAGTGACACAGGGGGGCCTGCTGCCTGCCCCCATCTCCCCCCGCTGTGTCTTGGTTCGGCCCTTCTGGGGGCGGGGTTCAGGCAGCGTCGCATGCAAGCATAGACTGCCACCCAGGCCCCAGCCCCACCTGCCGGCCCATTCAGAAGCGGGCCGTCGAGCTGAGAGGACAACGGCCGGGTGGGACTCAGTCGCTGCAGGGACTCGGCCGGGGCCGGGCGGCGGTGGGAGAGGGGCCGGGGGGCAGTGAGCTCGTCACCCCCAAGGCCCCTGGAGGCCGGGGAGGGCGTTTTCCACCCGCCCCTCACCCCCGGGGCTGTTTTCGGCCCTGCGTGGCGTCACCCGGGACATGGCTTCCGGGTGATGTCAGAGGGCGGGGCTTTGCCGGGGGCATCATCTTGGACTGCCGCCCCCTGTAGGGGGAAGCGTCCCTACACCATTGCTGCCCCAGGCCTAGAGAGGACAGGGATATTGGTGGCAAGATATGCTGATATCCAAAACCCTCTCCAGGCCCGGCCTGGCCTGGCCTTACACGGCCGGCGCAAATGTATGTGAGCTCTAGAGCTCGCATACATTCATTTAACACCAACCTTCTACCAGTGACACTGGTTATGAATTTGCTTCCAGACTCAATCCAATGGTGCTGGTTTTGACCTTTAAAAGTCACTATGACCTGGAAATTCAGTAGGAAGGACATTGTGACCAGCCATGCCAATTTACCAGGGAAGGGGCTGCTGGAATCCTGTTCATGCTTATCTAGGTTCTCTTGCGTACAATAGAATATACCTCCAAGTAAATACACATATGATTGTGCTGCTAGTGTTATTACAATTCTTGATTTATACTTGATTTATACAACACTAGCAGCACAATCATATATATGCAGTTCCCAAACACAGAATTTTCCATGCACATATACTTAGGAAAATGTCCTTCCTCTCCTACCAATCATCATCATAACAGAAAGAACTTAAAACATGGCTCTAGTAGCAAATACATATGCTAGACAAGAAAAACATGGTGATAATTAAAGCAAGCATTTCTGAATAAGACTGATGTATCTGTCAGGTTCTTCTGAGTAACTGTAACTCTGCCAACCCCAGATGATAATAACAGGTGACTGGTGAATTTTGGAACACAGCATAGGCTTGTGAAGAATGTAATGCTGAAGATTACATACATTCAGGATTCAGCTGTCACAGTCTTGTCAAAACGCCCAATCTAGTAGTTAAAGAGTGAAAAATGGCATCTTAAGAAAAGTGAATCCACATTTTCTAGAGATAAAGGCAAGGCACGGCACTTTTACTTTAACCCTTCTGCTGCTATGCCTGTGGCTAGAACCTTTCCTTCCTTCCTTCCTTCCTTCCTTCCTTCCTTCCTTCCTTCCTTCCTTCCTTCCTTCCTTCCTTCCTGTTGGGATGACAAGGTGAGGGCTTTCAAAGCAGTGGTCTCTTGACCACCATCCCATAAGAGACAGTTCACAGTAAAATGTTGGGTGAATGTTAAGGATATTGATCAGTAAGATTGGGAAGTATTTTCAGATAAGAAAATGAACACTCCTGAAAAATAAAAGTTAAACATTGGAACACTAGATAATTATCTTTTTTGTAAGGACCGCTGGGGCAACAGCCGGCAGCCTGCAAGGGGACTGTCCCTATGCCCGCTGGACCACGTAAGCCCTGCACTGGTCAGTGCAGGGGGGGAGGGAGGACAGACTGGACCAGGAGGGAGGGTGGCCATTGGCTGAACCGGGCGGGGGAAGGGTGGGGGATATTGGCAACAAGCTCCGCCGATATCTCCAGCCCTCCCCCAGCTCAGTTTGCCCTGACACCCAGCCCTTGACTGTACGCCAGCTGCAGAGCTGGCGTACATTCGAGTAGGCGCATTGGGCCTAGGCTGGGTTGCACCGAGGGCCCTCAAGGTGCACCTGGGCTGCCCAAAACCTGCCTAGGATACCGCAACCAGCTCTTTAGGCCAGCCGGGTATCGTTACACAGGATTGGGCTGACAATGATTTTTTTGTAGCTTTCTGATTCCTTTAGGGCAGAAGTTTGAAATCAGCCAACCACCTTGACGTTGCTCTGTTTTATTTTTAGCTTCAACTTCGATGTGATGTACATGGATAACCTTAAGTTTGCATAAATTCAGTGTCAATGTAGCAATCACCCCTTTTTTTCTTTTCCTGGCAGAAATTCTCTTAGCCAGATGAATTTCATAGTTCACCCTAAGGGAAAGGCACAAAGGCATAATGATGAAAAGCCAAATTACAGAATCAACAAGAGGCTGTAAGAAGGGTGAAAACGTGTCAATAGAAAAGCTAGATTGGCATTATATTTCTCTAACAATTTACAATTGTTTCCAAAACAAAGCAACATGGCTCTTTATTTACTGAATAGAGATTACATTTTCTTTTCAGCCTCAGAAAAATTAGGCAACAGCTCTAGGCAGGGCAGTCTCCAGGTTTCAGTGTGTTACATACCTTCCAAAATTTCACGGGCCCCCAAAGGAATAAAAGCCTTCTCTTTCATCTTCCAGAAGCTCAAAAGATGTTTGAGGCAATGTCCTGTCATCTCCACTTTGTTAATTGAGGTGCTTATGTCCAAATAGATGGCAATGAAGGCAGCTACAAAGACAGCTTACTCTTTCTATGAAAATTCAAAAGCATGACTCCTGCGTATTTTCCTGAAGATTCGTTGTTAGCTTGCTCCCCCCCCCACCGTAAAACAAACCAAAACCTTGGAAATATTACATTATTCATTTGCAATTGAAACATTTGTCTTCTCACTGTCCACTACACTTCAGGTGGTTACAGTTTCTGTTCTAATTACAACCGATCCCCATCAGAATGTGTGGGTTGGGAAGTACAGCAAAGTTATTCTGTATTCTGAGGCATTTATTTACCACCTCCAGGCCTTTGCCAGGTGTTCTGTGTAGTTTCTGCAGTGGCCCAAACTGCTTCCCCTCCCCCCAAAAACCCAAACAAACAAACAAACAAACAAACAAACAAACAAAAAGCCCAGCATCGAAGGTTTAGCTGCATAGTTTAAATTTGCTTAATATTCTGGCATTCACATTGAACTTTCTGCATTGACTCCAAGAGCCCATTCCCCTGGTAGCCTATAATTTAGAAACATTAATAAGTTCTAAATCAGTGTATTTATCATCACTGAACTTCATCAGCCATTTTGTACACTGATTAACTTATACTAAGGCAATAATTTTTGAAGGTGTACCCAGATGTTTTGCTTAGAAGTATTCTATTAACGGCCAATTAAGAGAAGTAGTTTCAAACTGCCGTACAGACCAATAATCTGACCTGGATCTGGCTGAGATAGGAAAAGATAAGAATTTACAGGGAAGTCCAATTGCCGTATATACTCATGTATAAGTTGAAATATGTATGCCTTAAAATTGACCCTGAAAACCTAGGTCAACATACACAGGGGTCTAAAAACAGCTGCTTGGTGAGGGGAGGGAGACTGGGCTGAGAAGCAGAATGCATGGGGTGGGTAAAAAAAATGGAGCTTTTTTTACCTTGTTCTGAAGCAACACAGAAATGGAGCTATTCTCCAAACAGGAAGAAAGGTAAAGGAGCTTATGGGAGTTGTAGGGTGCAGTCCTGACTAAGGATATGGCAGGTGGCCCAGAGTTGTCCGCCGGATCCTGTGCACCAGCTGCCCAGCACACGCCAGGCCGGAGGTCTACTCGGGGAAGGGGACGCTCGTCTCCTTCCCTGAGTGTAAACCCAGGCCAGCCCTATCAGCCTCCTCGGATTTCCGCCAGCTAAATAGCTAGCGGAAGTAGAGGAGGCTTATCCACAGGTCATCATAGCAAATTCCATGGTTTTTGGCTTAAAACTTGTCCTTGACATCCATGAGTTCGATTTATACATGAGTATATACGGGTGCATTTTTTCCCCAAGCTTCTCAGATTCTTCCCTATTTCATAATAGAGCTTTTCCTGAGGTGAGCCATCACTGCTGAACTGCTGACATGTGACAACAAAAGTGAATATAAGCTGCAAGAAATTTCCAAGTTACAATGAATGAACAGAGTACATTTTTACCTTTAACTAACTTTGAGTTGTATCAGCTTATGGGATCATATTTGTGATTTTTCTGCTAAAATGCTTTCATCACCATGTGACAAGTGGTGGCTATCACACAATCGCTTTATAAAAGATTTTTCTTCTTTTCATGAGGCAGTTTGCTTCTTCTTGTACTATATAGTTGGTTGATGTCATAAAAAAGACCTTCATAGCGACTTTAGGCTTCACAAATCAAGCAAGCAGCCATAGTTTAATATTGTCACAGTTGTACATTATGGCTAATACTTAGGACAGACGAGTTTTATCAGTTTTGAGGCAGGACATACTTGACAATTTGTCATACCAAAATTTCTGGAAAGCATGGCCATAGTAATGCATGTACAGTATTTATTTTATTATAATGATTTTATGATCCAATCCATTGAAAGAACTCAGTGCAGGTGACAGTATTCTAATTATTCCATTGTAGCATCATAGTGAAGAGAATGAGCTACAACTCCTTAGAGACCTTTCGGCGGGGCCTTAAGACATTTTTATTTAGATCAGCTTTTGATGTCTGACATGGCGGGCTGGCTTTTAAACAGATGGCTTTTTAACAGATGGCTTTTAACATGTAAATGTGGATGACCCACTGGGGTTGTTTGTTTTAATTGTTTTAACTGTTTTAATTCTTTTTAAATGTAAATATGTATTTTAATGTTTTATTGTAAGCCGCCTTGGTTGCCCTTGTGAGAGAAAGGCGGGGTAGAAATTCAATAAATAAAATAAATAAATAAACTCAGGGAGTTCGCAAGTTAAATCTGGTCACCACTGCTATGATTACTAACTGGCTTCAGCGAGTCATGGTCTCAACTTTAGCCCTCCACCTACTGTACATCTGCAATGTGGGAGCAATCATATTGATCTACTTTACAGGAGTGTTGTATAGATTACAAGATATTGTACATGGAATTGCTTGGAACATTCTAAACCACTATACAAATACTAAGTATTTATATTTTATATTATATAATATTTATATTATATAATATTTTACCCTATCCTTCTCAATGCCTGTACGCCAAACACCTTTTTGAATAAACATGCCTTACACTGCATCCAAAAGATGCACAATCCTGGACTTTCATGAGTCTCTGGAGGAAGAGAATTCCAGGGTTGATAGACAGCCACTGAGGGGGGTGGGAGTACTTTCAGACTACTTTTTGTTATTAGTGCAATTACCGGTATATCAAAAACATCTTATGATTGGAAATGAAGCATATTGTAAGATAAACTGAAAGTGGCTTTAGCATTTCTGACACCAGTGTGTCTGACCTCTTGATAGAACAAGGAGTCCAGGCTCCAAAATCTTTGTTTTCCTGCAGTGTTCAGGTCTCCCCCCCCCTCCCGTGGTGTTAAAATATTCACAGAAACTGTGCAGAGTGTGTCTCAGATATCCATCGAGTTTCCAAACAGCTTCTTCACATGTGTCTGCCCTCACCCCCCCTCAAAACAGCTGGGTTTTCTAGCTTGAAATGTGAGCACCCACCTGCAGATCCTGAAAAAGGGAGTGCTAATTGCTTATTATCTGATCCTCCTGCAAAGTCTCCAAAGCGTTATGGTGCCAATGTTTCTCACCTCTGCAGTGAGTAGAGAGAAATCCCTCATTGTAATGGTAAAATTGACAAACAGTTTGAAATCCATTTTCCCATTCCCGCTACAGTGAACAGATGTCTTCTCCAGCGAGTCAGTTTTACTACTGTTATGCACAGCCCTGCAGCCCCTGCTGGAAGAACTGTGTGCAATTGCCTGCAAAAGTATCTGGAGAAACTCCTGCACTGTGCAGGAGTTTCTCCAGATAGCTGAAACTGACAAAGGGGTTTGTGTGGGTTTTATCTCCATGTTGCTCTCTCTTTGGACTCACTGCAGAAGTTGGGGAAAGCTTTTCAATTTCACTGCTGCTCTTTTCAGCCTTCACACACAACACTCGGAGCTTGTTGTATGCCACATCGCATCTATTTTTTTAAATTCTTTGAACAGCATGTGAAAGAGTTTCCAAACAGAGCTTGTTTAATTAGATGTGCATGGAATAGTGACATGCTTCCTAATCCAAGCTCTTTTTGTTACTACTGGCCAGTGGGGGGGGGGGGAAATGATGACCCCAGGCAGGAGTGAGACATGTAGGGAAGGGAAGGTTCACTCTTTCACTTTGCTCCATTTTGTGGAAGAGTGAACCCCTTTCGACACACATCCCAGTCCCAACCAGTGTTTCCCCCCCCCCATTGGTAACAAAAAGAGCTTCTATTGGGAAGGACACCACAATTCCATGCTTTTGCATCTAACTAAACCCTAAATAATACAGACTTGGAAATAAGGACAGGGGATCAGAATAGCATCAGCAAAACCTCAATGTCTGCATTGGAAATTGAATTTTGTGGATTACTGCAGCATTACAAGGAACAGTTATTTATTTTATAATATTCATATACCATTTTTCTGAAAAGTTCAAAACAGTTTAGAACAAAAACATTTTTAAAACAACAACAGTGTAATATCAACATAATGTCAATGAAAATACTGACATAACAGAAACAAAAACATTTACAAATTATAAAGATTTCAAGTGATGTCCACAAATTATCTCCAGGACACCTTTGAAATCGCGCACCAGAGATGGGAGAATCAGTTGTCTGCCTTTGGCTTATTTGAATATCTTTCCTATTGGATCCACTCATATTAGCCTAAAGCCACAACAACGTATAGAATATGCAAGACACTTCCTTTCAGGAAAGCAGATAAAGTATTTAATTACAGCAGGCCCGCCATATCTGCAGGATTTGAATCCACGTTTTAACCAACCGCTGATCAAAAATGCATTCAGAAAAACAGATTTCACATTGTTGTTGTTCAGTCGTTAAGTCATGTCCGACCCTTCGTGATCGCATGAACCATATCCTGCCAGGCCTTCCTGTCCTCCACTATCTTCCTGAGTTCGTTCATTTTCACGTTCGTTGCATCGGTGATGCTGTCTAACCATCTCATCCTTTGCCTTCCCCTTCTCCTTTTGCCTTCAATCTTTCCCAGCATCAGAGTCTTCTCCAGAGAGTCCTCTCTTCGCATTAGGTGGCCAAAATATTTGAGCTTCAGCCTCAGTACCTGTCCTTCCGGGGAACAGTCAGGGTTGATTTCATTTAGGATTGACTGATTTGATCTCCTAGCAGTCCAAGGGACTCTCAGGAGTCTTCTCCAGCACCACAGTTCAAAAGCATCTATTCTTCGGCGCTCAGCCTTCCTTATGGTCCAACTCTCGCAACCATACATTGCTACTGGGAACACCATCGCCCTGACTATGCAAACTTTTGTTGGCATGGTGATATCTCTGCTTTTTATTATGCTATCTAAGTTTGCCATAGCTTTCCTTCCAAGGAGTAAGCGTCTTTTAATTTCATGGCTGCTGTCTCCGTCTGCAGTGATCTTGGAGCCCAGAAAAGTAAAATCTGTTACTGCTTCCATTTCTGCCACTTTCCTATAGAGTACATATTGCAGCGTTCGCTCGCGCCTGCCATTTCACAGCTCTCTCTAGCACTCCTTCGCCTCACACCAGCAATTTTAGAGCTTTCCCTCCAGCACACGTTTGCCTCACACCCATTCCAGTATGTAGTGTCAATACAATTTACTTGTATGCAATTTTAAGCAATCTACATATTTTCATGCAAATTACATTATTTTACTTCCAGACTTGAGCATGCACAGTTTTTGTCTTTACGCGGAGTTGTGGAACCAACCCCTCGCGGATATGGCGGGCCAACTATATTGATGACTCATAAATCAAAATGAGGCTATAATGAACCTCTCTTTTTTGGTAGTTTTTTTGCTTGTGGGCATTTGCTTTTAATTATGTACTACTTAAGTCATCTTTAAGCTGTGGGTGAACCTGGGCTTTTCAATCACTTCTGTTAAACAGTTCTTGGTAGGGGGCGAGAAGAATTTCACAATGAACTTCCCCACTTCACAAATTTTGCATCAGTTTCTGAATCTTGTCACATTTTCTAATGACTTCTGACCATCTGCTAGTTTGCCTCCTTCCCCTTTTATTTCCCACACTCGCACAAATCAAGTTGTGGAGAGGGGAATGTCACAGCCAGCACACTACTCACACACACATCCAAAATTGAGCTCCACACTATACAGCTGACCATGGGTTGGCTTGAACAAGACCACAGCCAAGGGCAAAAACCAGTCTTGCTTAAAAAGGTAAAGGTGACCCCTGACAATTAAGTCAAGTCGTGTCCGACTCTAGGGTGTGGTGCTCATCTCCATTTCAAAGCCGAAGAGCCAGCATTGTCCAAAGACGCCTCCGTGGTCATGTGGCCGGCATGACTCTCCTTGCCGCAGCGCATAGCATGCGGCTGGAACACGGAGCGCTGTTTACCTTCCCGCAAGTGGTACCTATTTATCTACTCACATTAACATGCTTTGGAACTGCTAGGTTGGCAGGAGCTGGCCAAGCAACGAGAGCTCACCCCGTCGCGGATTCAAACTGCCGACCTTTCGATCGACAGCTCATGGTTCAGCGGTTTAACCCACTGCGCCACCCGCTGGCCTCATTCTTGCTTAAGCTCACCTTTGAGAAGGGTCCCACCAATCAGCAGCATGAAACCCTCGAAGAATAAAAAAAAAACTGGTGCAACTCACTCCCCCCCCCCACTCAGCTGAAGACAATTCCTAATGAACAGTTGCAGCATCTCCAGCCTTGAGGAGGCCACAAGAATCTGATAACAATTTCCCTCCCTGGCACCAGAAACTGGAAAGGGTAGCAACAAGCTGATAACTCAGATGCTCTCACGCTAAATTTACAGCCTTCCCTCACAGCAGGGAGACAAGGGCCTGTCAAACAAGAGGAATCCAGGCACCACAGAATAGAATTTCCAAATTCTTCACAGGGGAAGAAGGAAAACAGCAATCAAGGCAAAAGCTGAAAAGTTATTTTAGGTTATTTCTGCCCACATGAACACTGGGAAGTATGGGGCTAATTTTTAATTCCTCCCAACTAATTTACTAGCAGGATTAAAAACAAACAAACCAACAACAACTAAAAAACTACAATGTCCAGACTTCAGAGGGTTTGAGCATGCTGGAACATGTTAAGAACATAAGAAGAGCCCCACTAGATCAGGCCAAAGGCCCATCTAGTCCAGCTTCCTGTATCTCGCAGTGATCCATCAGATGCCTCAGGGAGCACACAAGACAACAAGATACCTGTATCCTGTCGCCACTCCCTTGCATCTGGTACTGAGGTATCATACTACTAAAACCAGGAGATTGCATATTCCCATCATGGCTTGTAACCTGTGATCAAAATTTTCTCCATAAATCTGTCAAATCCCTTTTAAGGGCATCCAAGCCAGGAACCATCACCACATCCTGTGGCAAGTAGTTCCACAGATTAATTACACTCTGAGTAAAGAAATATTTTCTTTTGTCTGTTCTAATTCTCCCACAGAGGCGTAACCAGGCCTCCCAGTGCCCGGAGGAAGGGGGCGGGGCCTAGACGACCCCGCCCCCCGCCGGTTTCCTTCCTATTTCAGAGCCGTACGGGCTCCAGGGAGGGTGGGAGGGCCGGAAAAAGGACAAGCAACGCGCCAGAGACGAGCAACGCGCCAGGACGGGACCGGTAGGTCCGCCTGCGCCTGGAGCAGCTGCTCCACTCTCCCAACACCGCGCCCCGAGGTCTGCCTGCGCCTGGAGCAGCTGCTCCACGTGCTCCACTCTCCTCCCGCTTCTGTTCTCCTGCCATCTTGACATGTCATTTGTCAAGAGCTAGAAATTTCAAGAAAACCCTTGGCTTTTGCAAGCCCTCTTACTTTTTCACCACCTTGGTAGCTTGTTACATTTGGGAAAGGGGACGAGAGAATTTGGTAGATGAGAACCTGGTGAAAGTGGACTAGCTCCCCTGGGATGACTCTTCCTGAGCTTTGGAGAATTTCAGAAATTTAGAAATTAAGGATGCAATTCTATACACACATTTCTGAGAGTAAGCCCCATTGAACATAATGGGACTTACTTCTAAGTAGACATGCATAGGGCTGTGTTGTAAGTCACTCAGTTCAGAAGACTCTGAGCAATTATGAGCAGAGCATTTTCTAAGAATTCTTCAAAGATGCTTGGAAAGACTGGCCCATTCCAAATAGAGAGATAGAGGTGGATTAGGTCCATCAATAGTTTCTGGATCAAACCGCAAACCACTCTTTAAAGTGAAGAGAATTTTAGATGGGTTTGGACTAGCTTCATGAGAGGGAACTGCCAGAGCTGTAATAGTTGGAAGAAACCCAGATGTCTTAATGTATTTGGCATGCAAGAGATTGTGGAAGTATCTGGAAGTAGGAGCAGCTTGACGTTTTAAGCAAAAACCATGACTTCTGCCACTATTTTATAGTGTCTCCTGCAGCAAACATATAAAGTATGTGGTCAACATACATGCATCTTTTAACACCCATGTACTTGTGTTTAGGAATCCTGGATCAGTGTATGCTACTTGCAGAAGTACAGTAATAAAGGGGGAAGACACCAGTAGGTGGGTTAAACAGGTCATACCTTTATTAAAATCAAGAGCAAACAGGCAACCTAAGGACCAGTGTGAAGGGGAGAGATAATTCAGCCTACTTATCCAAGGAGGGACTGGCATGGCAATCCAGCTGCAAATGGCCGTCCTTTGTGCACTAAGAAGGGCCGGCATTAAATCAGCCCCAGTCTCTTGAGAGCCCCTGTTCATCATCTCTCCTTCTTTCCTGATGGTGCAAGCCTATGCATGTTGACTCAGAAGTAAGCCCCACTGAGTTTCATGGGACTTACTCCCAGGTGTGTACTGCATAGGGTTGTAACTGAGTCACCCCAATTGAACAAGAGACCCTGTTTCCCATGCCCTTTAACGCCTCCTACCAAGAGCGCAGTGGGTTAAACCGCTGAACCATGAGCTGTCGATCAAAAGGTCGGCAGTTCGAATCCGCGACGGGGTGAGCTCTTGTTGCTTGGCCAGCTCCTCCAACCTAGCAGTTCCAAAGCATGTTAATGCGAGTAGATAAATAGGTACCGCTTGCGGGAAGGTAAACAGCGCTCCGTGTTCCAGCCGCATGCTATGCGCTGCGGCAAGGAGAGTCATGCCAGCCACATGACCACGGAGGTGTCTTCGGACAACGCTGGCTCTTCGGCTTTGAAATGGGGATGAGCACCACACCCTAGAGTTGGACACGATTGGACGTAATTGTCGGGGGTCACCTTTACCTTTACCTTTTTACCAAGAGGACCCCCCCTCCATATTGTGTTAACTCATCCTTCACAGTAGTCCAGATCCATTAAGTTGTGTCAAAGAAGTAATATGGGCACCTCACCCAAATGCTGCCCTGTTCAAAGCCAAGGTGGTTTATATATTCCTCCTTCTTGCAGTCACTCATGATGCCTCATCCCCAAGCAAAACCTTCTGCCTAGCAACACTGAACTTCAGCCACCTTCCAATCCCACTCACCTCTAACCACCCCACAACAACAACTCCTTGCAGGCCTTGCCACGGGATGCATGTTCTATCCAGGAAATATCAGTGCAGTTGATCTTCCGTATCCACTGGGGTTCTGCTCCCAGAACCCCAGTGGATAGAAAAAACAGTATTATAGGGAAAACTGGGGTGGGGAGCGGTGTCACATTACCTTTTTTCCAGTGTCTTCGCCGCTTCCCTCCTCCTGAGTTTCTTTAAACTGACTGAAAAAAAGAAAAAGCCGCTACCGGAAGCAACCTGTAGATGGCGCCAGGGACTCCTGGTTGCATTTTTCTTTTTTCAGCAGTTTAAACACGTGGGAAGCAGCTGGCAGACCCCCAACAGATTCCTGGTTGTGGTTTTTCTTTTTATTTTAACAGTTTGGACACGTGCGGGAGGCAGGAAGCAGCTGGCAGGCCCCCTACATAGCTGAAAAAAGAGGTAAAGAGGACTCCTTCTTCCACAGTTTTGCCACTCGTGTTGAGTCAAATCTGTGGGTGGAAAAACCATGGATAAAAAGGTCTAACTGTATAATACAGTGCATGTGTAGTAATCGTGTTTGCTTCATAAAATGTAGATCTGCCTTTAGCTCCATAGAATCCGGGGGATGTAATGCTGTGTCTTGTATTTAGACTCAGAGCACCAAGTGCTGCTAAACAGCACAAAACTCACTTGTGGAGCTTGCTCTGATCCATAGGTTGGAAAGTTAAGATTCTGTATGTGCCAACTACAGGAGCATGAAATGTCAAATGACAGCAATAAGATGTGATGATCAGAAGCAGAACTGTTAGAAGGGAGCATTAGATTTGAAATTAACATGTTATTTTTAAAAAGAATGAGAGTATATCTAGATGGTATGGCAAAAGCTGACTTCATTAAAAAAATATATATACAGTATATCCTGCTCACATGAGTGGTCTGCGTATGTGAGCCGTGTATCATGGTAGCTACAAACTCACAGCATGGATCTCTGGCTGTGAGATTGAAAAATAGCAGTTTGCAAACCAGCCTGCAGTGTGTGTATCTCTCAATAAATGGCCTATAGATAGAGGCTATCCTAGATAGCCAGGGCATGGGTGAGGAGACACAAGTAGGCATCCAGAGGTGTTTTGAAATATTGGACTACATCTGATCGCCCAGTGGAACAGACCAGTCACTTTTCCATTTAAAACTGACTTGTTTGTTCATCCAGGTGATCAACTGCAGTGAACACTTTCCAAACACTTCCAGCTGCGTGTGAGTGTTTCTCCCACCCACACATAGGTCGAGCTTGGATTGTGGCCAGTCGTTTGACATGGGCTTCATTGGACAGATCACCCCCGACTACTGCTTGCTTCAGGGGCTTATTCCATAAACTGTTAAATTCCATTTCTCTGTCAGCTCTGCAAAAAATAGCTGGTAGAAAGGTATAATTCAATTTAATGGAAAAAGCCATCGTCAAGAGATGAACCTGAGGACATGACAGAGTGGACACTAAAATAAAAAAACAATCACTTGAGCTGTAATGCTATTAAATTGCTGAAATGCTGTCATTGTTTGTCATGAAAGGGAAGGAGGTGGCCATGAGGAGACTGCACCCTTCAACTGTTTTATTGTAATTGTGGGTATCATAAAACAAAGATATGCATCTCAGATGGGGAAAACATTCTGCAAGAGAAAACAACTTTTCCTCTCGAGCACAAACAAATTTACCATAATTCAAAGCAATTCCTTCACAATAGCAACCATCCCTCTCATAGCAAATCTTTTGCCCCTGTGTTGTTGATGTCACCAGACCAGTTGAACTAAGTGTACATGCAGGCATTCATGTAAGTCCTGGGGGGTGGGAAGTGAAGAAGGGGGGGATAGATGGAGGTACAGAGAGGAGAGAGCAGAATGAGGCACAGAGAGAAACGAAAGTGACATGGTCCTGGAGAGATTGTGGGGTGCAGAGAGACCTCTGGGTGGGGGAACATAGTGGTCCTGAGAGATGGCAAAAACAGAGAGACTTGTGGCCATGGGATACTGTACAGAGAAAAAGGAGGCCGGTGAGACATGGTACTGCAGAGATACACAGAAAGTGGATAACCGAGAGATGTGGATGCTGACTTGTAGTGGGTTCAGAGAAAAAAGAAAGCACACACTGGGTTAGAAAGAAAAGGAGGGAGTGTTAACAGAGGGAGGAGCTCAGTGTGTATAGTGTGGATGAAGAGAGAGCACACTGCCACACGCACACATGCACAGAGACAGAGACAGAGACAGAGACAGAGACAGAGACAGAGACAGAGACAGACACACACACACACACACACACACACAGAGAGAGAGAGAGAGAGAGAGAGAGAGAGAGGAGCTGATAGAGCATGGGTGAAAAAAAAAACCCACTGAGCTCAGTCTGTAACAGAATTGTTTCTCCACAGTTTAACTGAGTTATGCAGCCTTCTCAAGCTGATGAAAATATAGCAGGGATCCTCAGAGTAATCTGAGTTGGCCATCACGATGTAAACAGAATCATGGTACGGTTTAAGGGCCACAGTCAACAATTAACTCTGCCTGTTAATGGAATAAGGCGCTTGCAGGGGGCATCTTGAGAATGTACTGTAGTGCCAAGATGACATTGTAGTATGGAAAGCACCCATGGAACCCATGGGGAAGTGGTGGTGTTTAAAAAGGGACATTGCACTGAAGTTATGACAGTCTGGAAGTTCTTCAATATACTGTATGCTCAAGAGGTCAAACTTGATATCCAAGACGTGTTTCTTAAAAAAATGTCCTTCCCTCATTCATATATAAAGTAAGGGATTTTTTATACCAAAAGAAGCACACAAAGGAGGAATAAACCTCCCTCATGGTCAGCATTTTTTTTTATTTGATTTTCCAGAACCCAGTTCTCTTAAGGTATTGGAGCTGGTCTGCAAGAACTGGCCTGTTCAGTAGTGAGGTAAGGGGGACGGGGAAGAAGCTTCACTCCCCTCCCCCATATACTTTTATACTTTTGGTATAAAAGTAGGAACCAAAGCACCCCCATATAGGTATTCAGAGCAAGCACATATTTAACAAACATGCGCTTTCTCTGAAAATCTAGTTTGGCTCTCAAAGGAAACAGACACTAATCGTGTTTGGTGCAGCCACCTCAAAATCACGGTCATTTAGTTCAGCAGAGTAATCACATGGATGTCTCAAAATATTTGTGAAAAATTAGACTTGATTATTACTATTTCGTGTAAACATTGTAATGAGCATACAATAAACGAGTTGAAACATCTTGATTTGTCAAGCTTGACTTCCACAAGCAGACCGTATCCATATTCATTGCTGTCCATTTGACAGAATTGGTTAGAGCCATTTTGGCATGAAGTCAGCATTGCATTATCACCCTCTACTAAGGAGATGTGTGCTTTCCTACAGGTATATATCAGATACACTGTGGTTTAAAAGTGTCAGGTTTCCATTGTGAATGTACTTTAAATGTTGCAGTGCCTTTGGCTTATTTCTGATTTATAAAAAATATCCAAATTGTTAACATTATGGTGCAAATTATGCATTCATATGTATGTACAGTTGGGAGGAACTTAAAAGTCAGGTCTATTGAGATGGAACTTTGTTAAAAATATTTTAATGGCTACAATAAAATACATCATTGCATAGTGAGTATTTTTTTAAAAAAAGGTCTATAATAATATTTGAGAAAAGGTTGAGAGAAGATCTTCAGAATATTCTGTAGCAAATGTTTCAGAATAATACTGGTGTGTTTGGGTTTTTTTTTTTTGCAATTAACCTTTTTTTGCATGTATCCTTTTTCCAATTAACATTGTAAACAGTTTTGTTTATATTTGTGATATTTCTAGGATGGGGTGATCTAAGAATCAGTTATTGGAGGCCCCTGGGACTAATCCACACCATTGTAGGATATGTCAAACAGCAGCATAAGAAGGTGATGCTAATGTAACTTGCTGGCAGACCACTTGAATCGGAGTGGCGGTTGAGGTGCTGGTCCACTCCTCCTCCTCCATCGCTTCACAGATTGCCCTTCCAAAAACCAACCTAGTTCCTCATCAGGAACTACACCTTTTACTATTCTCATTTTGTGCAAACAACTAGGACATGTGACAATGTTTAAGGAATACGGGAATTAAAGCCATGTAGTAAAAGAATCTTGAACTTTAATAAAAATAAAAATTCCTTAAACATTGTCAATTGATAGCTGGCCATGAAAGCTTTAGAATGAAACTAGGACATGTGTGTGGAGCATGAGAGCTGTTTCAAACAGACAAATCAGAAAAATGTGACCAGCGACAAGGCCAGAAATTAAAAGTCAGGACAGTCCATTTGTGATGGACTGAAAGATCTGGAACAGAGCTGCAATGGGGCAGAAGTAGAATTCTGTGGCTTTGAGGAATGCGAAGGCAAGAATTTCAAGTGGAAGAAGGAAGTCGGAACAGAGCAGAAGGCAGGTGGTTTCATCCAGGGACATGGTAGTGAAGCAAAAATTGAGGCTACAGGAAGCACAGCTGAGAGTAAGAACAAACAGCAGATGGTGGTTTTTGAACAGGCAAAGTGTTGGAAAACAAACTTAAAATGAATTGAGTGCTCATTTAGGAAACAGACAATATTTGGCCCACTAGGAGCAACCAGGTGTGAGTAAGGAAACAACCTCTAGGAAAGGCATCCTACAGCAAGGCAAGGCTCAGCTGTTGCTATTGGATAACTCCTTAGGGAAGACAATGTGGCTGAAAACTGGCTGACAACAGGTGTGTGATCCCTGGCTGATGCCTTGAACACACATTGCTTTTCTGATGACTTCTGTGACTGTCTGAGTTAGGCTGAGCAAGGCAGATGTTTTCTGCTTCTAATTCAAGATTGCTCTGTACCTGCTATTAGCAAACACCCCAGATTTTTCCTGCGACTGTATAGAACTTTCCCTTTCAGCATTCCTCTTTTGGGTCCCAAGTACAAGAACTGAGCATCCCATCCATGCATGTATGCTACATTGTATCCAGTGTGGGGGAGCATAATGTAGGAGGCATTTTGAGAGTGTTATTTTATTGTCAGCAGTCAGGGAGTGGGAGGCCTACAAGCCCTGTCCTTTGTCAAGGTCCCCAGAAGGATAGTGGCCAACCACAGAACCACACAAGGGGTGAATACAGTATTTAAAGCCTTTATTAAGGCATTTGCCAAATACATAAGAGTAAAGTAAATCAATGCAGATAAAAGCAAATGGTATTAAGATTATTACTTTCCAACCAAACAGTGCCTAACCAAAACAAACGCCCCAGAGTCAGGTGGCCGTCCTGATTCCACTGACAGCGCAATCCAGTGTAGATTAGCGCCAGGGGAGCAGCATGCACTCCCCCAAAAGCACTTTCACGGCATCCAGAGAGTAAGTGCCACCGGCGCAGAGGCCGACAGCCCTCTCTCCCCCGGCGGACCATCCCCGTGCCTGCCAGGCAAGGTAAGTCCTGCACTGGCCGGTGCAGGGGCGGGGGAAGGGTGGACCGGGCAGTAAGGAAGGGCAGGGATATCGGCAGCGAGCTCCATCGATATCCAAAGCCCTCTACGGGCCTGGTGTGGCCTTACACAGAGGGCTCAAATGTACACCAGCTCCACAGCTGGCATACACTCTCGAGTAGGGCCTCAGGTCCCTTACACTTGGGGAAGGGGACGATAGTCCCCTTCCCTCAAGGTGCACCTGGACTGCCCCAGGTCAGCCTGGGATCTGCGGCTGGCCCTTTAGGCCGGCTGCCACATCTTACACAGGATTGGGCTGCCCGTTTGGGTCTAAAGTTAATAATTATTATGATTGCCTACCATTAATTCAGTTACCATATGATTTCAAATAAAATGTACTCCTTCAATAAACCCCACTGCACATACACGATTTTTGGTTGAAGTAAGAGTGTGAAATAGCCCTATGTTTCTACAAGAAAGAAATGCAAACATCTTATTTGCCCAGTCAATGCAAACATATTATTTGCCTAAAAACAACTGTGTTAAATGCTAAATCAGTAAAATTGAAAGCATTGCAATGACTAGTACAGATGATGGGGACAATGCACAATGATTGAGGGAAAAACAGTAATAGTATTGTAATTAAGTAGCTTTCAATGTCATTAGATGTTTTTAAAGCTATCAGGCCATTTTACCAGCTCATTAACTTTATTTAGACATGATTAAATGTTTCAAAATCTCTGCTTGCATATGGCAGGCTGATGGCACTATATGCTACAATACAATTGAGTTGACAGAGGATGCATCACGGTTTGCATGTAGCTTGGATCATTTGTGTGGCCCTGGGCATCGTCATCACACAAGTTGTTTGATGCTCTTATTTGCTTACCTTTTATTTGAAAAATAAATTTGCATTTTACTTGGAGGCTCTTTGTGTTTCTAGAGTATAATTGCTTTTCAATCCCCACACATCGCTTCATCATAATGTTGAAAATCAGAACCTTGTTCCTTAGCTGATGCTGTACTAATTGAATATGATGACATTCTGAAGGCAAATACTCCCAAGTGTCAGCATCTCTCCTTAATTGGTTTTTCAGATTGTTGCAGATTAATGAATGCTAATTGCTTTAGACAACACAGAAGTCAGAAATTACGCCATGCCCAATATGGAGCATGCAGCAGAGTTTTTACAGCTGGACCCTCAAGATATGTAACTCATGCCCCCCAATACATTTCTCTGACTGAAATGTGTGGTGAATGGGGACCCCTTCTCTCACATAGAAAGCCTTCATGGTGTGTAACACGGCACTAGCTAGAATGACACGGTGTGTAACATGGCACAGCGTGGTTCATCTCTGCCATCCTGATCTGCACATAGGCAGAAACAGCTTGACTGAGATGTGTATTGGAAGCATAATTGTGACTGACACCTGTCCCTAGTTGAGAAGGGGGCTAGGGAGTAAACATCAGCTCCCTGCCAAGTTTAACATCCACTTGTCTATTGGTCCAATCTAATCAACTGCTTATCTTAAAAAAAAAAAAAAAAGATGTATGTGCCCTGCCTTTCTCAAAGCAACTCAAGGTGGCTTACAACCAAAATTAAAATAAGTATAATTTTAACAAGGATAAAGCAAGAAATAAATTAGAACAATACATGTCAATAAGGCAACTGGGGAGACCACTTATTCCGAATTAATGAAGGCTTGGCAGAATAAGAATGTACTGTACAGTATCATGCTTAGGTTTGTATGTAACTTCTTGGACTGTTTCTACAACCAGAGGCATCGCTCCGGTAGGGGCGGGGCTGTAAGTTTTGCTCAGTCGGAGTCCCGTTTACCGAACGAGCAGGAGGCGGCCCCGCCCCCTCACTGTCAGACCCAGTCCGCAGGGGAATGGGACTCCGACCGAGCAAAACTTACAGCCCCGCCCCTACCGGAGCGACGCCTCTGTCTACAACCCAGTTCTGACCTTCGAAATCATGTCGACTGAATGCATGAAGGGGGGCATGGGATCGTGCCCACAGGCCCCACCCCCAACTTCCATGCATACATTCAGTGGTAAGTGAGACCTGGGCTATACAGTATGTGCATACAACTATGTACATAGGTTCTTCACATGTGAACAGGAACCCTGCGCAATCAAGGTTCACAAGTGTGCATACAGTTGTACATGTGTATACTGAGTACATAACGTTCTGAGTACATAAAGTTCAGGAGCAGGGTCAGCATGTGCTGAGAATAATCCCTTTGATACTGCTAGTGGAAAGCACTGGAGTTACTCAACTTAATGATGAGAGGAAAGATAGGTGGCTCTTAATGAGATCCTGACGTCACACCCCCTGATTCCCCCCCCCCATGTTATCCAAATCATGGCCCTGCTTTAGCCTTCTAAAAGCAGTAACTAACAAGATGAAGTCACTTCTGTGCTTTGGGCACTGCTCAATTAGTGCCAAGCAAATCATCCTGCTTAGTGAAATAGCAGCAGCCCCCTTTCATATTTCTTTCAGGGTGACAAAACAGCAAGAACTGTGAAGGTTGCTTTGCTTAAAACTCTCCCTGGTGTTAAAGAACTGTTTATAGAAAGGGCTTCTTTTACCCGCACCCGCCCCAAAGAAAACACGCCAGACAGAGGTTTGGGTTTTAGGGTCACTTTTATTAATAATTAATGATACAATATTAAAACATCTGCAGCAGATGGGTATCCCCCAGCGTGCAAGTTTCTAGGTTGGGGAAAACGGTCCTAGCCGTCTACCTCCCCCCAGGTGTAAACGGGCATGACATCTTGGCTCCAGCCCTGCTCGGTCCATGACCAAGCCTGGCTATCACCTCCAACCCCGAAGGGTCGAGGCAGCCAGATAGCGCAGACCTCCCCAGGACAATCCTTAAGGTGGTCTTTGCTGTCCCAGCCTGGGGGTTTGCCAGCCAGCCTCACCGATCTGGGTCAGCATCGTCTGAGCGGTTCTGACTCACCTCCTGGCTGTGCTCACCTCAGGATGTACTGTATGCCAATGTCACCTCCCTGGCTACCCTTCCCGCACGCTACCTGCCTAAAGTGACCAATGAATGGGACAAAACTAACCCCCCTCCTCTGTCACAGTCTGAGGTAGGCGAAAAACTCCCAGCCCAGTGCCAATCAGGCTGAAAGAAAAAAATCCTACCCAGCCCCCATAAAGGGCAACCAGTTAGCCTCAGACGGAAAACAGGGAGAGCAGGAGGGGCTCCAACGCTCTGGGTGAGACTGAGGGAGACAACGTGGAGCGCTCGCTCTAGCTCCCCTAGCCCCGCCCCGGCCAACCAGCAGCCAATCGGCCGCTGAGATTTTTTTTGCCTCTATCTGGCACGCGGGGGGGGGGGTAATCCTCGCCAGCCCGCTGAAGGGGGCCAATGCCTTTTTCTGTTCATCCCGCCACTGTAGGTCACATAGGAGAAGTGTGCCATCAAGAAGGAGAAAACAGAAGCCAGGGAGACGTCATCAACTTCTAAAAGCCCATCAACATCCTGGGATAACCCTCTTTTTTAAAAACCTTCTGTAAGATGTTTCCTTTTAATATTGTGATGTGTAAACTGTCTTGAGGGCCTTTGCCAAGGCAGAAAAAGAGTATATGAAGGCAGTAAGCAAGTACATTAAAAAAAAAGCCATATGTACTTCAATTGGGGCAAGCAGTATTTCTCGATTATGATCTCAAGAGTACTCTTTGGTATTCTGGTAGGTAGATGTAGTAAATAAAAGGTAATCATTTGTGTTCATAAGTCTCATGCCATCTGTTATGCTTTTCATAGAATAATTTAACCGCTCACTTTTGTGTAGGAAGAGTTACCAAAACAGCTCTGCACAGAATGTGTTTTAAAACAAGGACCAGATCTCTCAAGGCCAAACTAAACGGGATAGTAATTACATCATTGTGCTGGTTTGGGATTTATTTTAAAGTAAAAGTTGCAACTGAATGGGGACCCGATTCAAATCAAGGCTGTACTGTGGCAGTCATGTGTATTTAACTCTTTACTTCCAAGCAATTTTTCCACCAAGAATCCTTCCAAAGCTGGTATGGGTCTTCAAAATATGTTAGAAGCAGGAAAACTGTTGGTCCGCTGGAGGGTGAGGGAGAGAAAGGGGTGATACAAGGGGACTTGGAGACTGCAGAGAAATTGAATGAGTTCTTTGCATCTGTCTTCACTGCGGAAGACCTCGGGCAAATACCGCTGCCTGAACAGCCTCTCCTGACTAAAGAATTAAGCCAAATAGAGGTTAAAAGAGCAGACATTTCAGACTTAATTGATAAATTAAAGATCAGTAAATCACCAGGCCCAGATGGCATCCACCCAAGAGTTCTGAAGGAACTCAAGAATGAAGTTGCTGACCTCTTGACCAAAATATGTAACTTGTCCCTTAAAATGGCTACTGTGTCAGAGGATTGGAGGATAATGTCATGCCAATCTTTTAAAAAGGAAGGAGGGGGGACCTGGGAAACTACAGGCTGGTCAGCCTAACATCTGTTCCAGGGAAGATGGTGGAAAGTCTCATTAAGGATACAATCTTAAAACATATAGAAGAACAGGCTTTGCTGAGGGAGAGTCAGTATGGCTTCTGCAAGGGGAAGTCTTGCCTCAAGAACCTTTTAGAATTTTTTGAAAAAGTCAACAGGCATGTGGATGCGGGCAAACCCGTGGATATTATATATCTGGATTTTCAGAAGGAATTTGACACGGTCCCTCATGAAAGGCTCCTGAGAAAACTCCACAGTCAGGGAATAAGAGGGCAGGTCTTCTTATGGATTAGGAACTGGTTGAAGACCAGAAAACGAGTAGGAGTCAATGGGAATTTTTTCCCGCCCCCCCGCACCGCTGCAGTGATGCCACTGGGCCGCGTTATGGTGGAGCCGGCCCGACGGGGATATGGCTGACGCCATCCCCTCCCCTCCCGGGCTGACTCGGCCAATGGCCCCCCTCCCTACCCGGCTGGACTGCCCATGTGACCTCTGGCGGGAGACTTACCTGGCTCCGGCGGCCGCATCCTCAGTCCAGCGACGGAGTGAGGGAGGCTGGCCTTGCACCGGCCTCCCTTACTCCTGAGTTGGCACAAATGTGCCTTACGGCATGTTTGCGACTCCGGAAGTTTACGTTGGATTTCACCATAAAGCCCTACCTTCATGCCATGGTCCCATTCTGGATCAGGCCCCCATGTGAATTCCATGTTGACTTTAAAATAAATGCCAAAATTCAAAGTGACACATCTGACTGTCACATCTAGTTTGGCCCTTTGCTTATTCAGAATATTTATTTATTTAAATATTAATAAATATATATATTTCTGCTTTTTGTCCTTGTCCAGGATATTTTTATAGGCTGGTCTCTGTAAATAAAAGCTGGTCTACGTTGGGTTTTTTTTTCTACTCACACAAGCCCTATTAGGGTAAAAAATTATAACTCTGTCATTGCTGAAGTTGGCATGGTCAAGATTTGTAGTCTCCCAACTCGCCCAATATATTTGTACATATGAGCCGACATTAAAGGTTGACTGGAGGACTTCTGTAGGTTAAAAAACATCATGTGAACCATCTATGAAGGAAAAAAGAAGGGGGCCAAGTGTTAAACAGGTGCAGTGCCTAGTAGTTAGCGGCAGCCCTTGCTTCCTTGCTCTCCATTTTTCCTACTGATCAGACTGGGATTATTGGGTGTGATGGGATTCCATTTTGGGGGGCTGATGATATCCTCAGGCTCATTTTGTCTGTTGCGTAAAGTTGCTCCTATTCTCACTGCTTCTGCCATCTCCATATAGCCAAAGTAGTCTATGCATGTAGCAAACAAAACAAAACACACACCTAGGCCTCAATCTTGTGCTTGATTGCCAGGTGGGCCGTAGGGAGGACAAGTGCACCTTCACTGCATTCCATATGATGGACTGGATCCGCCTGAAATGAGCAGCTTGACGCAACAGGCAAGATGAGCCTGAGGATATCATCCAAATCAGCCCCAACAAATGGAATTCAGGGTGGAACTATGAAGATGCAGAAGTCACCAAGAGAATGGAGCAAGATCAGCCCTTGCTCCAATGGCTTCTAACCGTTGTATGGTGGAAAATAATAAAGCATTTGGCATCGATGCAATACAGTAAAGGCAAAACCCAATACAGCACACCTAACAGTGGGTGGCCTGGCCTCCAACATGGGGAAATATGTATCTTCGTGTAGGTAGCACAGAGATGTATTGCACAATTGACATCCAATGATATAGAGGCACATTTTCCCCCATGTTCCTCTGCACATCCTACCCATCTTAATTGTGGGAATTTTCCTCATTCCCTATAAACAGTAGTTTCTGACTTTATACAACAGGACTTTCCTACACGTATACTATTTCTGTTTAGGGAAACTGAGTACACTCTATACCAGTATTCAGTACTTCAGAGCAATCTTTAACAAACTGCTGGGGTAGCGGGGCACTTTTTGACAATGCTAAAACTGTTTCTGAAAAAAAAAAACACCTGTTTCCAGCTTAGCCCTACTAGATCTCCACCACTGAAGACTGCTAGGTCTTGCTGCCTGATCAATAGTTTACTGCAAAAAAGATTACTCTCCATTTTTATAGATTTCGAATCAAGAAATGTAGAAATATTCCCAACTCTCCAAAAGAATTAAACGTGGAGATAATGTTGTTTCACCTTCAGGCAAGTGCATTTTAACACATGGAAAAATTAATTTTCACTTGACTCATTTGTTGTAGAAATCAGCAATGCGTCAGCATGAATCACACATTTTACTGCTCTTTTGAGAGTGTAAGAGGCAAGATCCAGTTTACCATAGTACTGCTGGAAACAAGAGTCAAGTTGAACATTTGATGTGTTTAGATTTAACAAGTACTAGAGAAGGTTTTCATCTGTTTGATTTATGTAAAGACAATAAAATGAATGATAATTTCCCCCCAACTTTTGAGATATTTGACCAGGCTTATGGTGTTTATAGAGCACTGGGGGGAAAAACATACAAAAGGTTTACAACAACAGAGGAATCATACTGAACCTGGATTTGGGGGGGGGGGGAGAGGAATGGGTAAAGCTAAGTACAATCGGCTCTCGGTATCTGTGGGGGATTGGTTTCGGGACCCCGTACAGATACCAAAATCCACGGATACTGAAGTTGTGCCACAATGCCTTACTGACTTGAGCGTGAGGTGCCTCTGGAGGCCACTTCTGGGTCACGCCGGGCCTGCAACACACTGTGTTGGCCTCCGCAGGCCCCAGGACACCTTGGGGAGGCGACCAGAAGTTGCGGATGTAAAACTGGAAGTTGCTTCCCCAAGGCATCATGGGGCCCACGGAGGCCAATGGAGTGTGTTGTATGCCCAGCGTGACCTGGAACCAGCCTCTGGAGGCACCTCTCACTTGATCCGCAGATGGTGAAATCCACGGATAAGAGACCTGCGGATGCGGAGGGTCCACTATGTGCAAAGCAAGAAATGGGTACAGCAAAGACTGTTGATAAAGCCTGTCAGTTTCAGAAAGCACTGGAAGAATCAACATCACTAGCATCCTCATTTCAAGTTGTTCAAGAGGATAATTTTGAACATGAGACTGAAGCTAATAATTAAATATTTTATTCTTTTTCTTTTTAATTAAAATAATTTTAATTGATTGAAAGGATTAAATAGCAATGCCGAAAAGAGGAAGATTAGGCATTGGCTTAAGAAAGAAAAAGGGGATTTGAGTATTATAAGAAACTCATTTGAAAATGAAAAATGAACAACATTTGAACCAAATGAATCTGGGTGAGGATTTATCTGAATCAGGTGTAACAGTAAAGCTGAGTAACTATAATTGTAAATAATTTTAAATTGATTGCAAATCACTGTGGGCAATGTACAAAGAGCACGGAAGGTAGGTGTACAGTCAGACCTCAATATCTGCGGGGTTCCATTCCAGATCCCCCCCCCCCCCCCGGATACCGTGAATTCAGTATAATGAAGTCCACTGTAGAAACCTGTTGAAAGTGTTTTTAAAAAAGAGCCCTCAAATCGTTGTTCCTATGTTCGCGTGGGCAACCCGCACCATTTCCAAAGCTGTAAAGCACTCTTTGAAGCTGAAAGACCCACTTCCAGGTTGCACGAAGGCTCCTCTCTCCTCCCAGGCTCACCCCAGAATGCAACCATTTTCCATTTTTAATGGAAACAAAGTTTTCGTTGGTTTTGTTCCCATTAAAAATAGCATGTGGGATACTGGTTTTAACCTTTAGAGACTTTTACAGTTTGGCACCAGGGTGCCTGAATGACTGCCTATTTCCATACATTCTGGTCCACCCAGAGGCGTCACTAGGACGCGTGTCACCCCAAGGCGGGGGTGCGCGCGTCACCCTAGTGACGCCCCCCGACTATGCCCCCTCCAATGTACTTTTCAGCACGGCCATAGGCCGCGCCGCGATTTTTTTGGGGGGACGACCCGGCTGCACCCTGCCCCGGGTGCCCCCCCGCCCCTTCGTGTTGCCCTCTGGACGCTCCGAGGCCAGCCCAATGCATCTGAAAGAAGGCCCAATGCGTCAATACGGGTAGTTTTAGTTGTTTCGCGCATGCGCAGACTGGTTTGGTCTCTGTGCATGCGCGAAACAACTAAAACTACCCGTATTGACGCGTTGGGCCTTCTTTCATTAGGCCCTGGAGCGCTGGCCGGGCCGGACGCTCCGCGGCCTGCTCCCAGGCCGGCCTCGGAGCGTCCGGAGGGCCCGATGGCAATGCGCGTCACGGAGGTGACGCGCGCGGGGGGTGCGCGCGTCACCCCGTGGCGGCCCGCTCCCGTCGCTTGACGGGAGTGACGCCAATGGGTCCACCCCCTGAAATAGTCTGAGAGAGCACTGTTGCAAGTGCTGTCCTTGACAGAGGTGTGTGTGTGTGGGGGGGGAGAAACAACAAGCAGGGCATTCTCTGTGGTGGCTCCACAGTTGTGGTCTTAAGAGCTGCCCTCTTCCTACGGACATTCCAGCAGGGACTTTTTTATAGGTTGGCATTTTAACATGTTGAGGGGGTTGCAGATTTGTTTAGGTGTTTTACTTTTATCACGCTTGTTTTATGGCTGCTTATTGGCTGCTTTTATTTCTGCTTTTCTGCTTCTTAACACTGGTTTTATGCTGCTATGCATTAAATATTTATGCTGTTGTTTTGTTTGGGGGGGTTATGTGCTGTAGTTTATTTGGGCTATGCTATGGGCTGACGTTTTGTCTATTTTAGAGTTTTCATCTGTTGTAGTTTTATTATGGATATTTTTTTGTATTTATATGTATTGTATTTTTTGATATTGTAATCTACCCTGAGCACCATTGGGGTAAGGAGGGATACATATCACTTAAATAAATAAATGAGTTTGTAATTTTGTAAATATAGTTCTGTACAACTAGACTTGGAGAAAGATTAAGGAATTTTTAGAAACAATATCCTTTTCAAAAGCATCAGCATAGGATGTAATGAGAGATTGCAAGGTTTTTTTCAAGTAGAGGAGATAAAAAACTACAGTTCATTTTAAGAACAGAAAAGCTCACAGCGGTAGTGCTGGGCTCACAGCAGAATATTGTAAGACCTTTGCAAATAAGCTTATTCCTTAGTGATGGGCAGAATAAATGAAATCTTCTTTTGAACAGGATCTCCCATTGTTGGCAGGAGGCTAGGATTATCTTAATCCCTATACAACACAAAGAGTGGAGTTCTGAAGAATCATATCACTCTTTATCTTATTTTATATTACCATGAACCAAAATTTGCAGCTGCTATGCTGGTGTTAACTAAGACAAGAGCTTCAGCTTGGAACATTGGCTAACTTTGAAGCCAAAGAGCCCCTGCACATTAGAAGACACTGTGGCTTGCACAAAGGGAGTGCCTCGGATTTCTGCCAATTCCCTCCCATCTGCACCCCCCCACACCACCACATTTCATGCCATATCGCCATATCACATGCCATTCCAGTGGGTACACGACCATCAGGAGTGGTTTGGGAGGATGTAGAAGGGGAAGCACCAGGAAGGAGCCTTGTTGGGCGGTCACAACTCCACCAATAGTTCTTAGGATCCAAGACCAAGTTGACATATTGTGTATGGCACACCAATGGCATCAAAAAAGCTATCTTAGAAAAACTCTGAGCTCTTACAAATTTGAACTTGGAAGAGGTTTAGGAGGGCAAAACGTATTCCAGGCATTTCCCAAGTAATTTCCATTTAAGAAAATTACAGCCCAATCCTATGCACCACCGCCAAAACTAGCGTTCTGGTGGCAGAAACACTTTCTGGCAGTCTCAAATGGCAATCCAGAAGCGCGCATAGCCGCACACTTCCAAACCACTGCTGGAGAGGCTGTGGAGGCTCCATGCGCAGCAATGGGAAGATGAAGGCCCATTGACAGCGGTGAGTCAGCAAGGTGGGTGTAATGGCGTGGGTGGGCGAGATGGAGCAAAACGGGGGAGGGCCATGGGCATGCTGGAGGTGGGAGGGGTGGCACCTGGCATGGGCAAATTGTGCCAGATGCTATCCCATCCGGTGCCAGTCAACACACCTCCTTTGTCTCTTCAGACTTGCACCAGCTAAAGAGCTGGCACAGGTCCAAGGAGACCCATTGGTGGATGAGAGGCTTACAGAGTGGTAAGGGAAAATAATTCCTGATTGGCTCCCCCACTAGCATGCAGCTCAGCCAATATATATATATATATTGGGTTGGATCCTAAGGACATCTCTGATCAAGAGGTCTTTGCTTCCCTTGGATTCCTGTCTCTCTCACTGAATTCCTGTTTGCTACCTCCCACACTGCTCCTGAGAGTCCATCATTTCCCAAGAGTGGCTTCTCAGGAGCGCACAGGATACCTCAGAGAGGAAGGGGGCGGAAAAGCCCTGTTCTGCAAACAGAAGACCACTCATGAGTTTTAGAATCCATAACGTTTTCCATCCAGAGCCAGTCAATCACTCCTCTTTGTCTTTTCACATCGTTTTGTATGCTTACAACCACCATCGCTGGCATTCAGCTTTTCAACAAATTTAATTCACTGCCTACGTAGGTGGCCACTACATCAGAGAGAATTTCGTATAAGCTTAGAAGAGTGCTGGGCAATAGACAATCCTTGCCACATGTCATGTGCCTGAAGGGGTACTGAATGCCCTGTGTAATTGGAATGAAAAGTCACCATCTATTCCGCCTATCCAAATTTGCAAGCCACCTTATGTCAAAGGGCTAATATTAGTAGTCAAGACAGGTTAAATTATATTATTTTACTAAACATACATGTCACTCAGAAGGCTCAGGCAAGCTTACAGTTAATACACTGCCTCTGTGGTCTGATTGTGGGAGAAAAATGAAAGGCAGCAGGTATTTATGGGTTAAATGATTGAATAGAGAGGTGTGTGCGTGTGTGTTTGTTGGAGAGATGTTAAGAAAGCCACTTTGGGACCATGAAAATGGAAAGGGAGTAGCAGGGCAGTAAATGCAGGAGGATGAGATTAGCTATACTCAGCAGGTCAGGAATGGGAAATGAGTCACCATTTTGAGTAACATTATACAAGGGCAGGCAGAGAGCAATGAAACAAAATGGAAAAATGAGTGTTCCTGCTTTGCTTGTTAAGCAGACTTACCTGTTTTTATGCCAGGTTTCCATATATATCCCCAACATTTTCTGGGTATCTGCCAAGCAAGACATGATGTGGGTGTTTAATGTTTGGAAATCCTAATGTTATTTTCTTTTTTTAGCAGCCATGGGTATGATTTGGATGAAGGCTGTGGAAGAAGGGGAGAGGATTCCTAACCCTTCCCCTGCCTCACATCACAATCCTAATCCAAGTTGTATGCCCCTGAAACTGCTATTATTAGCCATCATTAGACTTTGAGAGTTCCAGCTATGTCACATCTAGTTGGGCCCTTAGCAATGAAATAGAAATAACCAAAATGCCTGTTAGTAGAATTTGTTTATTTTATTTGAAAAGCGTAAACCACTCTTCAACAATAGTCCTACCGTTATTAGGAGTTTCCTGTTTACAACCTCACTTTGCTACTAGAATGTATCCCTTTACCTTTAGAATTAGGAGAATAACACCAATATTTCAGACCTTTTCCCCCCCATGATGTAACATCTCTCATACTTCAATAGAGGACACCTTTCAGTATAAGTCAATGGTCCTTGGCCCCAATTTATTCGAAGTGGTGAAAATCCTTCTAGCCTTCCCACACTCCCCACTGTTAAAAGCTACTTCAAATCCTTAATGCCTTAGAAAGGACAGCATATTAGTCTCCCATGACAAACTCCTTCCTGAGTCAGCAAGAGTCAACTTCTGCTAATAAATGATGCAGGGAGGTGAGAGGCGTCTCCAGCAGAAAAACAAATACTAATACAGTACCCTTTGAAGACGCAACAGGAAATAAATGGGATGAAAACATTCCTCCTGGTTGAAATAAATTAAACTATAATTCTTACATGGCGAGAGAAAGTGACTGAAAGCAGGCCAGGAAACACATATGCGCGTGCGCACACGCACACGCACGCACACACACACACACACACCAAGCAATTTAAGAACCATCAGTTATGGCAGAAGCCATGGAGTAAGACAAAATTGCAACAGCACATCCGCTTGTTTTTCTAGTTTTTCTTGTATTCAAATTTGAGTGATTGACTACGATGATGTTCCTTCCACATAAAGTGTCTCATGTCATGCTACCCCTCCATACATACCATTCGCAAAAAATCTTACTGATGTTAGTGAAGGAAATGGGATATTTCAAATAGGTGAAACTTTCAGCAGGGATATTTTAAAACTCAACCATATTTTAACCCAGTGACCAGGGATTGTCTTTGTCTTTTTCCACATTATTGTTCAGTGCTTAGATTAGAAAGAACTTTATTTTAAAATAATAGTAGCAAAGTGTGCTTTATAGGAACCTCTCTGCGAATCAATTTTGTGTTTGGAGCTACACATGCTTCTGCCCAAACACCTGTACACTACGTCTATTTTTAATAACAAAAGCTTATTACAAAGCCCACTGTAGCAATGAAAGCAAGGAATATACTTTTAACATGGTCATTATACTCTTCACTTCAGAAGCCCAGGAATAAATACAGTGTTTCAATATATTTATCATCATTTTGCCATATTATTTATTCCACCATATTTCCCAATAGTGATTTGCATAGCCTGTCATACCTGAAGGGACTGTAGACAGAGAAGGGTGTCTGTTTCTGAGTTATTGTTTCTTGACATGTAGAACATTGTCTTGTTCACACATCTTTCCAATATTCATATTTTTTTAACAAAAAAAATGGACTGTAAAAAAAAAAAAAGAGCACTCCAGTCTGCTCTTTTTCACCCTGTCGCAGCTCCTAGAGAGAGTGGGTCAGGTTGGTCACTTGAGTTGCCTTGAGCTTCCAGAAGGATAGAAAGTCAAGGTATACACTTTCAATCAATCAATCAATCAATTGATAAAATATAGAGTCCCGCTTTAAGAAACAGCATGGCTCAAAAAGCAAGCAGATGAGGTTAATTTGAATGAGACCTGTGTGATAATTGATTCTAGTCTCCAGATCAGCTGTGCTTGATCCTCTCTCAGTCTTTATAACAACCACTGGCAGGGGCTTACACTTACTATCTTGTGTAGCCTTGCTCACCACCTGATGAGAGCCAAAGAATTTTGGATGAAACGTTGTGTTTTAATATTTTCCTATGGTGCCAGCACTGGAGGAAGAGATATTTGGGTGTGGCTTTTTCCTAGGTGGAAAATCACAGGTCTGTTACCTCTTGCTCCCTCTCATTTCCCTTATTAGTGAAGCAATTCAGGAGAGAAAGCCAGATGTACACATAGACTCGGGAAATGTACAATGTTACACACAATTAGATTTGGAGCCATAGTGAAGGATCCATTTCACACTGATAGATTAACAAAAGGGGTAATTATATTTTATCTTTTGGAAATGAAGAGCAATATCCCAGTCTCACAAGTGAATAATCTGCTTATGTGTTAATAATTGCCTTAAGTAGGATGGTGTGTATTATAATTGAAATATATATTATATGAAAATAGTGACTAATATTTTATCACTCGTACAAGTAGACTTCCCAAATATCATAATTCCGATACTTTTCTCACTATTACATTACATTACATTCTAGGAATCAGAATTGACTTTCGGCTAGCAATGATTCTTATGCAGTAGAATTGTGAACTTGCATGATTTACAGTTCCACATAGCAATTAATAACCCATCTAAATGAAAAATATGTAAAATATATTTCAAAGAGCTATGCAAATTATTTCTTTTTAAAAAATTATATCCCGGCTTTCCCATGCCAAAGCAAATGCCCAAGGCAGCTTACAAAGTTCCACAATAAAGTATACAATGTATAAAAACAATAAATAAAATTATTAATAAAAATGATAAAATCATTGGGAGGGGCAATTATTTGGACCAGAAGAAAGCAGCAGAACCAAAACATTATTACAGAGGCACAGAGGGCAGAAATCAACCCATCACCAAAATGCCATACAAAAATAAAGATTTTGAGCACTCGCTGAAAACCTATGAGGGAAGGGGTAGTTCTTAACTCCCCTGGTAGGGAATTCCATAATTGTGGTACCACTACAGAGAAGACTCACGCCACCATCCATCTAACTTGGGACAAAGTTGGCATTTGTAGGTGAGTTCACTCAGATGACCAAGGAGAGCAGGCTGGAATGTATGAGAGAAAGTGATCCCTCGGATAACCTGGACCCAAACCATGAACGGATTTAAAGGTAATCTTTAATACCATTGAACTGTTACAAGTTTCCAAAGACATGATTGAGATGTATAAAATTATGCATGGGATGGAGAGAGTGGATAGAGAGAAGTTCTTTTCCCTCTCACACAACACTAGAACTAGGGGACATCCACTCAAATTGAGTGGAGGGAGTATTAAAACAGACAAAAGAAAATATTTCTTTACCCAGCGTGTAATTAGATTGTGGAACTCCTTGCCACAGGATATGGTGATGGCACCTGGACTAGATGCCTTTAAAAGGGGATTGGACAGATTTATGGAGGAAAACTCCATCACAGTTTACAAGCCATGATGGGGATAAGTAACCTCCTGTTTTTAGTAATAATAGGCTATCTCTTAATGCCAGATGCAAGGCAGTGGCAACAGGATACAGGTACCTTGTTGTCTTGTGTGCTCCCTGAGGCATCTGGTGAGGCCACTGTGAGATACAGGAAGCTGGACTAGATGGGCCTTTGGCCTGATCCAGCAGGGCTCTTTTTATGTTCTTATGTTATGTTCTTATGAAGGGCTTTAAAGGTCATTACCAGCACCTTGAATTGGGACTGGAAATGAATGGGCAGCCAGTGCAGTTGCCAAAGCAGCAGTCCAACAGAAGCAAACCACCTACCTCTAGTAACCACCTGGGCTGCTGCATTTGCACTAATTGCAGCTTCCAAACCATCTTCAAGGGCAGCCCCATGTAGAACGTGTTACGGTAATCCAGTCTTGAAGTCACTAAGGCATGGACCACCATGGTCAGGGCCGATCAACTCAAGTACAGCCGCAGCTGGTGCACCAGCCAAAGCTGGGCAAGCACACCCCTAGCCACCTGGCTCTCCAGGGAGAGCTGTGAGTCCAGGAGCACCCTCAAACTGTGCACCCGTTCCTGCAGGAGGAGTGCAATCCTATTCAGAGTGGGCAGATGACTCAGTACCTGCATCGAGGATTTCCTGACCAGGAGGACCTCTGTCTTTTCTGGATTCAATCTATTGGCCTTCATCCAGACCCCCACGTCTCCAGACAGCACTCCAGGACCTCTACAGCTTCCTTGGAGTGAGATGGCAAGGAGAGATAGTGTTGGGTGTCATCAGCATATTGGTGATGCACCAATAAATGACACATCTATTAGCACATTAGAAAGGTATATTTCTGAGTACCAGCCCTTTCCTGAACATAAGGTCTGATCTCAAAGTGAATTCTCTTATGACCCAATCTTATCCTGGGCCTACAGCTGCAGATTGTGCAGCAAGGCCTACCCACCCAATAGCTGCTTGGTCAGCTTAGATGGGCAAGTGGGGTGTGTGTGGCTTAATTGAGAGGGCTGGTGCTAGACTGGGCTTTGGAGGGGCTTTGGACTTAAGAGTTTCTGAATAACAAAATGTGTTCACACGCACTGTGAGTGGTCAAAATCAGCCATGCACTGATCTATGTAAAAGTTTCAGATATTCATTTCAGCAATCGAGCTATGACTTCCCGGTCCCCTGTTGCATATTATGTTTCATATTGGCTATTACCCTTCATGCTGTGTCAGTATCTACAGTAAATCTGAAGTTGATTGATATCAAGTAATGAATTTTTTCCTCATTATTCCGTGTGCTTATAGTGGGACTTTTATTTATCCCCGTAAGAGACTAAAATGGAAGAGGTGTCTTTTCCCATCTTGTTTTACTTACGGCCATTTCTGCCTCTGCTATTGCTGTCCAAGAAGCTTTATTAGAATAATTTCATTAGATAGTGTTGCTAGCCTTTTCTCTTGCCTTGATGTTTTTCATTGTTAATGACCACACATTGCTTGCCACCTTAGAAAATGAAGATGTCATGGGGCTAAAGTCTACATTCACTTTTTATTATGAGGATGTGGTCATGCCAAATCTACAAAATAAACTTTCCCTTACCCTGAATAAATTACCCTGGAATAGCCCTGGGTCTGTACTCATAATCACTAACAGAGAGACTGGAAATTCCATTCCATCAATAAATTGAAAAAAAGCAAAAATCCATCCATTTCCTACACTAAAAGCCCGATCCCATCCCAGATCATTGGCGGTGATGCAGCAGCACTGATGGAATACACACTGCATCCAGTGTGTGTGTGTGTGTGTGTGTGTGTGTGTGAGATCAGAAAGCCTTCCAGAGGTAAGTAAAAAATACTTCTAAAAAACTGTTTTACGCCTCCTGGCTGCCAACGTAGCTGGCATAAAGGAGAGAAACAGTGTGGGGCAGGCTGAAAAGTGGGGAATAAGATCTGGTATGCGCCTTTGTTGCTGACATCTACCTCCTCCAGCCTGCTCCCTGCCCACCTCCAGCCTGCTCCCTGCCCTCCTCCATGCCCCAGAATGTCCCCAAACCTCCCTCTCCCTGCTCCTGCCACCAACTTACTGAGAGCAGCAGAACCTCTGGTAGCTGCTAGTGCATGTACCATACCTCTGATCATTTGCGGCAGTGTCCTGGAAGCACGCAATGGCAGCCAGGCTTTCATGCCACCACAAAGGAAACACTGCTGGAATGTGAGTTCCAGCAGCAAAAGCCCCAGATACGACTGGCAGAAGCGTCGCTGGTGGGGGGCGGAGGGCAATGGACCCCCAGGCAACAAGCAGGGGGGTGGCAAAGCGGCAGGTGGGCGACAACCGTGCCGTTTTGGCAGCGGGAACAGCGAACAGCAGAGAAGGCGATGTGTTTGGCCCACCCTGCATCTCCGAAGTGAGTTGCAGCGGTGGCGGTGATATCACTTCTGGTGGTGATGTCACGGGGGCAGCATAGCGATGCCACTGAGGACTGGGCCGTACATCAATTTTGTACATTTTGCAAAGTTGTTAACATGGACTAGGAGGCCACGTTTAGTGATCCTGAAGACTAATCTTTATAAAAGGAACTTTGTTGGGATCCTTTTACTATTCCCTGTAAAGTGGTAGCTATAGAAAAAAACGTTATATACAGAGAAAGCTATATAAAAAGGAGAGCCACTTAACACCTTTTTCATGTAGAATATGACTTCTATGAACACCTGGGCTATGGAGCAGAATCAGAGAGGCTGGCTTCTCTTCAATTTGAATGTGCTCATTAGAACACATCTGTATGTACGGAGGGCTCTCTCCATCCAGTCATATGTACTGTACTGTAGAGAGCCATCTGTGTGTCCAGCTATATGCACAGGGCTGTCTTCACACGTTCTAATGAATACAAGTAGGATTTGAGAGCTGCAGTGATGCTACTTCCCCTATGTGCATTCAAAGTCACTCTGTTAAATCTGAAAAGGACTTTAGAAAATGTGTGAAACAGCAAGAGAGTAACACTTGGTTAACAAGCAGACTTACCTTGGAGGGTGTCACCCAGTGTGGTCCTCACCCCCCTAGGGACGCCACTGCTTACAGCCTCATCCTAACAATTTTAACTTGGAAATAAGTTCTGTTTATTTCAATGCATAATTCAATTAAATTTTCTAAGATAGCAGCCTTTAGGCCCAATCCACAAAAATGGAGCACTACACAAAACTGCAAGATGCTGTTCAGACCTTCTCCCAGCAACTTCAACCCTGTGAACCCCCAATGCTGCCTGGGTTCCCGAGAATGGCTGGTCCCACTGCTGTGAGCTTTTCAGTGCTGCTGCTGCTGTTGCTGCTGCTGGAATGAAGAATCATCACCTTCACCAGCAGTTTGCCACTAAAAGCAAAACGTTACCACCAGTCCCAGGCATTCCTGGCCACTGTTTTAACTGGCCATGATTCGTTGGGAGGCGCACAAGGGAGCCTTTCTTTGCACAATGCCTGGAGATGCTGTGTCTCACAACATTTTTGCGAACGTTCGTGGTTTGCCTTAAATGTATACTGCAACAATTTGCGATAGATTTCACAGTGCAGTTTATAGATACCTTTTGGATTTATAGAGAATATTAGAAAAAGGCTTAAGTGCACTCTTGCTGAAAGCTGCTAACAAAGTGTTATCATTAGGTTGGACGGCTACGATCGATAACTTCCCCACCACTTTCAACTGCCTAAACCCTTGAACACTGTCTAGACACTGCCTGCTTCAGGATATTTAATCTTTAATTATTAATTGGAGAGATGGGAACAGCCTGATTATTATCCCTTATTGTGAGAATCTTGGAGGACGTACGTACAGCTGCATTGTGAGGATTACAAAGTATTGAATAATGCCTGATAGACTTCCTGTTATAGGTAAACCAGAACAAGCAATATCTGCTTGCAATCCCATCCAGCTATTATATTGAATAATTCAGTCTATAATTCATCCGCTTATTTTGGCTTTTGAGTGCTATGATAATCCATAATACCGAGCTGAAAGCAGAACAATATGTTAAGCCTTAGTCTAATGTTCTTCTCAGTGGCAGCTCCTTGATGATTCCATGGCAGGCTCCGAGTGCTCCCTGCGGCATGATAATCTGGCCATGGAGATAAGACAAGCTCGTGTCGCAGAATAACCAAGGAGGTCTTGGAGGGCTCATGGGACTGGAGGCAGAGCAAGGCTGCCATTGGCTCCTTGCCACCCATTCATTTTCTTGGGACTTTCTTAGGACATTCTGCTGTCAAGATGTTTCCTTTTTATGAACAAATCCTCATGTTCTTTTTGCTCATGGTGGTTTTTTTAGCTTTGATCACATTTTCGTTCCTTTTGTTATGTTGAGAACAATCATGGATTCAAAGTTTTATTGTAAAGCATTCCAAATTCATGGCATAATGTGCAGGCAGACCAATCCTGTGTAGGATGTGGCCCATGCCAGCAGAGCTCATGAGCCGGGGCACACCTCAGGGGGAAGGGACATTTGTCCCTGTCCCTCGGTGTCAGCCCCAGTGGCCCCAATGTGCCTCCTCGGATGTGCGCCACCGTCAGTTATTTTGCTGGCACACATTCAGAGAGGCTGTGTAAGGCCGGCCAGGCTCAGGAAGGGGGTTAGGATATTGGCATACTGCCAATATCCCGCCGCCCTCCCTGGCATGGCCAGCCAATCGCCCCCTCCATTGCCACCCCAGCCCTCCTTCCCCATGCCCTCCCACTGCCCGGCTGGCACAGGACTTACCTGTGTTTGGGGGCGTGGACCAGGCCCTGCAGTGGAGTGAGAGGAACCGGCCTTGGAGCCAGTGCCACTTACTCCCAGGGTGCCGTGAAAGTGCTTTATAGCACTTTCATGACACCCTAGGCTGGTGGAGAGCTTGCTTAAATTGTGCAGCAGGATTGTGCTGTGAATTTGTGAAAAGGACTATCGCAAAATATTGTCTAATTTTTGACTCACTGTTCCAGTATTACTTACAGAACTTCTTTGCACATGATTTCAAAATGCATGTAGGAAAATGCAACAAAGGAAATGGGACCAAGCCACCTACTCTTGCTGAAAAACAGTATATTAATTAATTATTATTATTATCCGGCGCCTGTGCTAAGTTGCCTGATGCTGGACGCGATCAGGAAGAGCTTCCTGATCGCGTCCAGCATCAGGCAACTTAGCGCAGGCGCCGGACGAGACCAGGAGCCCTGCGCAAACATCGTAGTTGCTGCGATGTTTGCGTAGGGCTCCCAGGTCGCGTCCTGCACCTGGGAACTTAGCCCAGGTGCCGGACACGACCAGGAGCCCTGCGCAAACATCGCAGTTGCTGCAATGTTTGCGTAGGGCTCCCAGGTCGCGTCCTGCGCTTGAGAACTTAGCCCAGGTGCCGGACACGACCAGGAGCCCTGCGCAAACATCGCAGTTGCTGCGATGTTTGCGTAGGGCTCCCAGGTCGCGTCCTGGGCCTGGGAACTTAGCCCAGGCCCAGGACGTGACCAGGAGCCCTGCGCAGTGGCCGAACTGAAGATGGGGAGGCCTGCGCGAGCCTCTGCAGACCTCCCCGATCTTCAGTTCGGCCGAAAACGGCTATTTTCGGCCATTTCCAGCCATTTCCAGTTTTCGCTACAACATTTTACTCTATTTGTTGCAGCAGATGGAGATTGTCTCTCAGGACTGCACTTTTCCCTAAGGCAATAACTCCTAGTCTTCACATTCCCTTTACTGAGCAAGATCCAGGAGCTTGAAGCGACTTACTATTTGCATCCAATAAAGTTACTTCCAAAATTCATTTGAATGAAAGAGAAGTGAGGGATGAAAGCTGGTTGCTCCACTGACGGAAATATAGGAAACTACTATCTCAGACTCAAAAAGTTCAATTTCATCCTGAACGATTTCCAGCCAAATTCAACAAACTGCTCATTTTCTTAGATGAAAATGTGAAATTCAAAAAAAGCTTCTCCAAATGAAAAGCACACCTAATTTCTGATCAGTAAGTAGCATGTATTATCCTTTCTGGAGATAAATGCCAAGAATAGATTAGAAAACTCATTCACTTGATGATCCAAGTTATAATAGTTGAACTTCATAAGCAGTAGTAGCCGTGTGATAAAAAGGCTTCTATGGAGAGAACTAATGAGTCCTTCAAATGTCAAGAGCTACCAGCTAGAAACCTCCATCTAGCTGCAATCATCATACAGCAAAACCAACAGAAGATGAATCTGAACTAACAGCCCGATCCTGTGTAAAGATACTCGACCGGCCCATAGTGATGGCCGCAGTATCCTACGCCCTTACCAGGCTGCTCCAGCGTGGCCCAGGGACTCCTCGAGAGAAGAGAACATTCGTCCCTTTTCCCCAGTGTAGGGCTGCCTGGCCCCGATGGACCTCATCAAATGTACGTCGGCTCTCAAGTTGACGTACATTCAGGGCGGAAGGGTAAGGGCCGCCAAGGCCGGAAACAGGCACAGGATATCGGTGGAACTCACCGCCGATATCACCACCACCACCCCCGGCCTGGCTCACCCAATGGCTGCCCTCTCTCGCTGCCCAGCCCGCCCTCTCTCTGCCCCTGCACCGACCGGTGCATCTCTTGCCTGCACCTGCAGCTATGGATCCTGGGGGAGCCGGAGTAAGGGCTGCCGGCCTCTGCGTCGGCAGCCCTTACTCTCTGGGTGTCAAAAACATGCTTCACAATGCATTTGCAACACCCAGCGCTTCTGGAGCACGTGCTCTGCAGGCGGAAGAGTACACAGGATCACGCCGTAAATTACACAGAAGGTGTAACTGCTGGCGGGAGTTCTCTGTTTTGCCACGCTCCTACCTACCATATTTCAGAGATTCAGAACACTGGTGAGCCAATCCATTCCCATACTTATGAATGGCAATTATATATATATATCTCCTTCTCCTGTTCATAGATGAAAACATGGACATGCTTATGAGTCACTATGCAAACTCCATGCCTCCAGTGAGTGCTTGCCTATAGTGCTTGCCTATATTAAAGCCCTGCCTGCCCAATCACAGCAATCTTTAAGTTGCATATATATTTTAAGGGAATCATTATAATGTAGTCAAAGAACCTGTGCATATGAATAAGAACTTTAAACACATTTAATTCGTCAGCGTTTGCAAATTACTTGTAATTGCCTCTTCAGCTTAAAAGGGAGTTTAACTACGACAACCAGTTAGTGGTAAACAATTTGGCAAATAAATTAACCTTAACTCTTATGCATTAAAAAAAAAACCTTATCGCACTAGTCCACAGTGTTTGTGGGAGGGGGTGAAGTCCTGGGCAACTTTTCAGAGATTTAAAAGGAACATTGAGCATTGTAGCAATCAGTGGGTGGTTTTGATAGAGAACTTTAGACTTTACTTTCCATGGACTAACATCTTCTGTAGTGTTTACTGATTTTATGCATCACAAAATGATCCCCAGGCAACCCCATTCTAGTCTAATTGGGGACTGATTTTCTATTATTCAACCCTTCATGAAGCCCTTTCCTGTGTAGCTTATTTTGTTTGCTTTCAAGAAAAGAACGGAAGATGCAACCTAAGAAATGCTTTGCAGAGAGGAAGTGAATAACAAACATCCTCCATCATTTTCTTGGAAAAGTATATCCAGTTCAAGGAAATCACAATAAAGTTTTCCACTTTGGTAGGAATGTGATGTGTGCCCTTCAGTAAAAGAAAACAAAAAGTCTCCTTTTGAAAGAAGAGAGTAAATAACTTGGTGTTCTTTTTTATTCTAAGTAATGCCTCATGTTTTTCATGATTTCTGTAGCTATCTTCTGCAGAAAAACCAATTGGAAAATTAAAATGATTTCAAAGTACAACTGTCAGTTAATTGTTCTGCATGGACTTTGCCTCTTCCTTTTACAGCCTAATTCGCATTAAGAAAAAACCATTGATACAGCCACACCAACAGAGCTTGCGCTGCATCCTGGGGGGTGGCAGTCCCGGAGGCCTCCACAAAGTAAGGGAACTTTCATTCCCTTACCTTGGGATAAGCCTCTGCTACCCCAATGGACTCCTTGGATCTGCAGCAGTCAGTTTTCTGGCACAGAACCAAGGAGAGGGAGGGAAGGGGAAAGGAACGGGGATAGGTTCCTGGTGCATTCAGGTGCCATTAGGATCCACACCCTCCCTCCCCTTTCCTACCTCCTGCCCCCATCCCCTAGCAGACACGCTCCCATTTCTCCCCCTTCCCACTCTATTCCTTCCCCCACCTTTTCACTCAGGAACGGTCTGCGCATGCGCGAAAAACGTTATAAATAACGTTGTGACGCAGTGGGCCTTCGTTAGAAGGCCCTGGCGCGTCGGCCGGGGAGGTCGCTCCAAGGCCTTCTGAGAAGGCCTTGGAGTGGAGCCGGCTGCAACGGAGGGGGCAGAGCTGGGGGCACCCGGGGCAGCGTCCCATCGGGTTGCCCCCCCAAACCTTTTCCCTCAGGAATGGTCTGCGCATGCGCGAAAAACGTTATAAATAACGTTGTGACGCAGTGGATCTTCATCAGAAGGCCCTGGTGCGTCGGCCGGGGAGGTCAGTCCAAGGCCTTCTCCCGGCCCGAGGCCGGGAGAAGGCCTTGGAGTGGAGCCTCCGGAGGGCGACGCGCGCAGGGGAGGTGACGCACACGTGGGTTCGCGCGTCGCCCTCTGCGCGCGTCGCCCTCCGGCGGTCCGCGCGCCACCCTTCGGCGGACGTCCCTGCGCGCTTCGCAACAGCAACACGCCTGCTTCTGTCTAAAACAATGTTTATTGTCTTCCCAATTGCATTACCAGAGTTGAATATATGAACTGCAGCAGTGAGCAGTAATAATTAAACTAATTAAACTGTGTGAGTTACAGCGCAATCCGACTTAACTTTTGTGCCGGTTTAACCAGCAGTGCAGCGAGAATGGGAGGCCTCAGAACGGAAAAGGGATTCAAATCCCCTTTGAATTCCTCTTTTGGAGGGGATTTGAATCCCTTTTCCGTTCTGGGGCCTCCCATTCTCACTGCGCCGCTGGTTAAACCGGCACAAAAGTTAAGTCGGATTGCGCTGTCATTTTTTTACCTGAAGCTTTTTTGCCTGTCAAAAAATGAAAGTGAAGACAATACTCAGAGAGAGATGGGGGGGGGGGACTGTAAGAAAATGGTGGTGAAGGTTCTGGAAAGAAGAAAGGTTGGCTTCATCTTTATTTCCTATGACTTGGAGATAGGGGAGAAAAACTTTTCTCTAGTGTTTTTCTTTGTAGCGACTTCACAATGCACACTGGAATTTCCTTAAATGCTAACTTATATGAAGTCCACACATAGATGAAAGATTATAGTTTGGTTAAATTAGATTTTCTCTCTTCAGTCCAGAAGTTGCCTTTGTAAGACCTAATCCAGCATTGTGTTGTTCTAGTTTTATGTTAGTACAATAATATTTATATTAGTGGAATTATTAAACTGATGCAAAACTTTACAGGGGCAAATTACAGTTAGAACACATCTACGCTATGGGTTGGATCGAATGAGCAGGAAGAAAAATGCTTTTAAAAGACTATACATAAGAGTTCAGCAGTGCTATAATAGGTAGGTTCTACTAGTTTTCATTATTGTTTCTCAAGAGGTTACACAAGTTGTTGAATAAGCTGAAAATTTAGTATCCTTTTTTAGGGATTTATGCCCCAATTAGCGTTACAGTAGCGCAATGTCCTTTACGGTGGCGTGAAAGCTAGGCTCCCATTATGCGCTTTTGGGCTGCTGCATGTCATGTGCAGCAGCGGCTTCAACGCTGCCAGTAAGTTGGCTGTGGGGGTGTGTGCTGTGGGTGGGGAGGGGACGTTTCAGGGAGAATCCAGGGACAGGGAGTTGGCACGGCTGCATGCTGTATTGTGGCGGGGAATAGGTTTTGGCCATTTGTTTACCTTTTCTTGCACAACATTTAAATGCCAGCTGGAAAGTATCCCTTCCGTGAGCAGGAGACATCTTCCACATGCAGGTAGGCACCTTTGGATCCAAACCAATATGTAGGGATGGTCCAACATGATCTGCTGCTTGCTGACACTCCAACCCGCCACTGCCATGCACATGCATCCCCAACCCAGGCGGAAGACAGCAATCCAGCCTCGTAACCTCCTTCCACATGACATGATCATTTCCAATAAAACAGGAAGTGCAGGACACTCTGGGAGCTCCCTCATTCCTTCCTTGCATGGTCTCTTTCCTTGCATGGTCTCAGGAAGTGCACTTCCTGATTTGTTGTAAAGTGCAAGATGAGAGGGTAGGGAAGCAAATTGATGTGGCTCCATCCGTGGGAGGCTGGAAGGAGGCAGCAGCAGACTCGGGATCAAAGGTACTTGAGTCTGCCTCCCTCCCCACCAGTTGACCCACCAGCTGCATCATCTGCTTCACTAATTTTACACAACCATCCTTCAAGGAGCAATGGGAACTGTAACTTTGTGCTTAAATGGTTCTTTTATAAAGCATGAATGATTTTGCCGTTTTAATATAAGCTACCGAACGTATCTGCCATTCAGCCTTATCGAGCTATGAAGTTTTAATATAACAAAGATAACAAAAAACCATTTCTGTTAATCCTTTCAAGAGATGTGGCGTACATCAAGAAATGAAGACCACTAGTATGGTTGGGAAGTCAGGTGAATTTTTCCCAATCATTTTAATTCATGTTCCGGAAACCTGTTTTTTTTTTTTTTTCCTTTTGTTACCACAGCGACACTGAAAATTCAGCTATGGGATATTTTGCTAGCACATGTTGCTCCATGATCCAGTCTGAGGGTGGGAAGCACACAGGTTGGCAAACTCAGGGGATCTCATTGAACAAAACACACTGAGATTTATTCTGGAAACTGTACAATGTTCATTGACTCTTTCATTAGTGCCATGCAGTTTGTGAAAATAGAATTTTTCAAACTAGATTCAGGACATTATTTTGCCATAATGGCAATGCCATTTTCTTCAGGACAAAAGTATCTTTTTTACTGCAAAGGCAGAAAATGTCACGTGCAGCAGTTGTGGATTTTCCACAGATGTTTTCTTTTTCCATATTTGCAGATAATTTATGTGACTCAGCGTGAGGGACAGCAACATCTTTTTTTCAGATATTAGTAGGTGTGTTCGGAAGGAAAAATGGAAAGAAAAATATCACCAGCTTTATTCAAACCATAACGCTACTGAACAATTGAGCTATTCTCTTTGAAAAGTAGTTTTCAATCTTTTTTATTCAAAATTAGGCTAGCAGCATGAAATATTTGTCTCACTCATGAATCCTGAAATAGGTATCCAACAGTAAAAAGGAGACAACAGCCAGAGCCGGCCTTAGGAGCTGCGGGGCCCAATTGGAAACATTTTTTTGCAGGGCCCCAGGTTCACAGCCAAGGTCCGTAGAAACTTAGAGATATAAATAAAATTTATTATAGACTTTGTATTTCTATGGAAGAATGGAAAGCAATCAAAATGTGCACTTTAAAAAGTGCATGTGAGTTAATGAACCAAATGAATCTAAGCACATCTTAATATAAAATTGCATACATGCAAGCCTACAAGTAAACAAACAAAATGTGTAGATTACTTTTGAAAAGTAAATAGCTACAAAATCACCCTAGAACGGGGGGGGGGGGGCCTTAGGCGCAGGGCCCAATTGGGAGCAATTGGTCTAATTGGCTTAAAGCCGGCCCGGACAACAGCCCAGAGCCAGTAAGGAGGCTATCGCAATGGTGCAGCAGTTAAGGAATGGAAGAAGCATAGGTGTGGACAGGGAGCCTTGGACAGGAGGACAAACTCATGTTCAAACCTTGGCTTCTGTTTAGGGCACCTTAGAGGATAGGACAAACCTTAACACAACTGGATGCTCCAGTGTTCCCTTTCTTGAGGCCGGCTAGTTGGCGTTTGTGGCCACCATTCCAATTATGCAGAAAGTCGAAGAAGCATCACAGGGTACTTTCATTCTCTGAAAATATGAGCAATGTGTTGGAGTAGAATCATACATCAATAATAGGTGTATTTTTTCTACCATGATGAGTGTGGCAATCTTGCCAATCAGACATGTAATCATAGTAATACTTAGACCTGTGTGTGTGTGTGCGTGCGTGCGTGCAAATGCATGTGTGCATGTTTGCATGCATCTGTGTAACTGGACACTTCCTCCTGCCTGTTGGAAGAACGACAGCATGCGAACTAGATCTGCACAATATATGTTCGTCACCACCAGCAGGATGAGCTGTGACCTATTCAGTTCCCAGTTTAAAGGCTTGTGGGTTGCTCTCTCCTACTTTAATTAGGCCTCTCAGTTACTTTTTCCTGTCTTCTTGTCTTACGTCTTCCTGCCTGAATGGCCATGACCAGTTAACTTCTCTTGTTTTATTTTGCAGTATAAAGAAGTTTTGTGTAACCCAACTCCACTGTGAATGAGTTTGTTTTTCCCACAGCTACGCTAACACTGTAGTATCTAATCCTGCTCCTGCTCACCCCAGGCGTGTCACTGGCCCGCGGCGGGGAGGGCGGGGCGCCGGGGGGTGACGCGCACAAGCGGGTGACGCGCGCACCCCTGAAGGGGCGGGATCGGGAGGGCCGGCTTACGTGTTCGTGGCTGTTTCGGCTGCGATTGGGCCCTCCTGCCCTCCCTTGTGCTCGTTCGGCTCTGAAATGAGCCGAAAACGGCGCGCGCAGGGGGGGTGTTCTGCGGCTGCGTGTGACGTCACGCGCGGGGGCATAGCCGCGGCATGTCGACGCCACTGGCTCACCCTATCCACTGCTATCCATTTTGGCTGCTGGAGGGGGGGGAGCAGGAACGGTCCAGTTGGGCACTTCTCTCCCCACAGAGGCCAATGTGGCTAGGGTGCTCCAAATGGTGGCAGGATTTCCATTGCTGAGTATGCTGGGGTAGAAAGGGTGGAAATTGCCCACCACTACCACCTGCCCAGTTTCCTGGCCACCTGCACAATAACTGGCATTTCAGTGCAGAATTGTTCAAATATCATGTGTTTTATAAGCCCCTTATGCACCATCTAAGTGTGTAAGTGCCTGCCACATGTTTTACAGAAATGTGTAACTGAAGTTTTATATGCTACATTCTCTTTCTCGGAGTAATAACTTTAAAAATTAGTTTGTGCAGGACTGCAGCTTTTGTGTGCTGCTGTTATGTCTGGCGTAATAGACTGTTAAGCGATTAGGCTAACACAAGATTCTGGATTGGCTCAAGATTCAGGCACAGTGCCACATATTATGCCGTACAACAGCTCCGGAGCTTGTGTACATTCGAGGAGGCGCATTGGGCCTGCCGCCGCTTACACCGGCGCTCTTCCCCTTCTCCCAAGTTGTTCCCAGGCTGCCCCGGGGGAGCCCAGGAACTCAATAGGATACGGCGTCCGGCCCTTTAGGCCGGGTGCCATATCTTACACAGGATTCGGCTGCCCCTCTGGCACAAGGAGGAGGGATGGGAGAGGAAGTTCACATGCCTGTACTGTACTACACATGGTATGCTAACTCACAAGTATCTAGTAAACCATGGAATCTGTCTATTTGAATAACCACATATTGCTGTTGATTTCAATGTGAGTGCTTGCTCAGCCCAAAGCAGAAATGTGTAAAAGGCATTTATTAGAAACTGTGCTCATTTACAAACAAATCCATTCCAGAAAGTGTTTCTGAAAAATATGTGGCATAAATGTTCACTGGTGTGTGTGTGTGTGTGTGTGTGTGTGTGTGTGTGTGTGTGTGTGCGCGCAAAGATACCGAGATACTGGATGAGGATACTTGCATGCATTTATAAACATGCAGGGTATTGATTGCCCTTTGAGCCTATGACAGTCTTGTTGGCTGTTATGGATCAAGAAACAACATCCCAGATGATGAGGAGAGAGCTGTTGCCCTTCCTTTAGTAGTCGCAAAGTTCCAAATTGCAACTAAATAGAAAAACAGAAAAACTCCTAGTATTCAAAGATAGTATGACAAGATATGGGAAATATGGACAAGATTTTGCATCAGTTAAAGGCCTATAACCAGGCTTACCAGATCGCCGACCGGGACATTCCTTTTTGCCCTTAAGGGCGGCGGGGGGGCGGGGCGATAGGAGCCGGAGCACGCTCCGTCTCCTATCACCCGATTCACCCCGCCCCCCCGCCACCCTTAAGGGCAAAAAGGAATGTCCCGGTCGGCGATCTGGTAAGCCTGCCTATAACTAATCCCAGATTTAATACAGAAAGAACGAAGCCAGGCCCCAATAGCCTGGTGTGGCATTTACATCACCCCTCCCCTACAGCCGAGCAGAGGTCAGGTGGAATGTTCCCTGTGCTTGATTGGCCAAGAGGTTGTCTGGGGCGTAGCACTGTGGTGAGGAAGCTTTTGCTTGTCTCCTCAGTAGTGTTTAGATTTTGAGCTGAGAGCAGGCTTTGAGCTCTGCTCTCCCCTTGTGATTCAAGGCCTTTTGGTGTTCTCTCTTAGTTTAGTTGCTAGCATTTTGTGAGGATTTTTCCTCTTTGCAGGCTTGTTGCGTGTTCTCTCTCGTCGCACAGGCCTGTGAGTGTCTACTCAGAAGTAGGTACTATTGTGTTCAATGGGGCTTGCTCCTGGGAGAGTCTGCATAGGATTGCAGCCTTAGTTTAGTTGCTAGCATTTTCTGAGGCGTTCTCCTCTTTCCAGGGTTGTGTGTTCTCTCTCAGTTTAGTTGCTAGCACTTTCTGGGTATTTTTCCTCTTTGCAGGCTTATCAGCTATTTCCTCTCAGTTGAGTTGCTAGCATTTTCTGAGGTATTTTTCTTTTTGAAGGCTTGTTGACCATTTTCTGTCAGTTTAGTTGCTAGCATTTTCCGTGGTATTGTCCTCTGCTCTCATCCCCCACTTATTGGTGGATATCTTGTGCCTTGTTATAATTTCGCCCTATCCATTCAGGTCTGCATTTCTGCTCAGCCGTTCTATAGCTTGAAGATGCCTAAGAGGGTGCTTAAGTCTTGGGGCAGGGCTGCCTAGTACATATTTCTTCCTCATTTGCTGAAGAAGGTGATTCTAGTGAAATTGGAACTCTCTTAGCCCATATTGAGGCTTTTGAAATAGAGAAAGGCTTTATGTGAGGCTGGTCTGGGCTATGGGGCTTGGGTCTCCAGAGCATTCTTATTCCTTCTGTGGGGCTCTGTCCCTTCTTACGGCTTGATTTCTTGCATTTCCCCCCCCCCTTTGGTGAGTGTGGTTCACTCCCTGTTCTCCCTGTATTCCCCCCCCCCCCCCGGTGTATTCTAACATATAATTAAATTGAATGGTTTGTTGGGATTAGATTATACATACTAGGTATATACTTGGTGTGTGTGGTTTGGTTTTGGTACATTATTTAATTTGATAGTTAATAACAAGGCAAGCTGAGGGGGGAGTTTAGGTTTTCAATGGATGCTGTAATGCTTTGTTAAATTCCATGATTTTTGCTCAAAGTTATATTCTAGTTTATGTCTGTATTGACTGATATGTATGTATGTATCACTTTGGTCAGCCCCTGTTGCTATCTCCTCTCCCCCCCCCCCTCTTTTCCAAGTGCAGTGGCTATGGGGATTGATCTGTCTATCAAGACTCCCTGGTTTAGTAATTTGCTTTAACAGCTTGGGGGGTTGTGCCAGGATGGTGTTGTGGTGGATCAGGAGGATCCCAGTTCTGTCCCTGCTTGGCCATGTGGCTTCCCAGTTGACTTTGGGCCTGTCATTATTTCTCAGGCTAACCTAATAGAGCTTTTGGGAAGGGATGAAATGAGAACCCTGAGCTTCTTGGTTAATGTATTGAATAAATAAATATTTGGTCCTATTGGGGTTATTTGAGTTTTGTTCCCCCTTACACCCAGGCAGACTGCTATACTTAGCTGAATAAACACACGAGGCATAGGCTGAGTGAAGTTGCAAAAGAAGAAATAGTTTACTCACGGTTCAGTTCATATATACAGCATCTGGTTAAGACCAGAGGTTACTCTAACTTAGGATGGAGCTCCCCTTCAGCTGGCGCTCCCTGCATGAGGTGTGCTGGAAGATGGCCGCTGGGCAGCAGAGCCCAAGCATGGCACATCTTACCTTGTTGGCAATCAGAAGAAGAAGAGGGCTAAGAAGGGTAGGAGAAGCAGGAAATAGAGTCAGGGAGCCACGCCCCTTCCTTGGAACACAAAGAGGTCAAGGTAAAAGGTCTTTCAGGTGACCAGATGACACACTGCCCCCCAGTGTCCAGCAGCCGAATGCTGCCCATCTCCAACAAGTCCCTAGTCAGGTCATCCCTGTATAAGGATATAATTTTGTATCGCAGATCACAGGAATGTGTTAGACTAGAGAAACAGTGTTTATTATTCCTCTGTGTTGCCTTTCTGTTGTACCCAGGTTCTGGTAGGATCCAATTTTGGATTATTAGGCACATCCTCCATTCCTCACAGTTGGTGGGGATTGTCAGGATCACTTTAAGAAGCACCAGGGGCACTTGGAGCACTTTATGTAGTTTTTTGATAGATTACTTTTAGCCTCTTGTCCTCGAACTTCACTACTTATTCCACTTGACTGTTTTCAAAGAAAGAAATACAAGAAAATCGCTAACAGGCATGGGCTTGGAAGGTATGGGGGACTAGTTAGTCTCATTCTCAGTGGTCTCTCCCCAATACCTTTCTTCCAGATACTCTCGGAGCATACATGAGCAGCCGGGTAATTTTTTTAAATTATTTTATTTTGCCATTATCCTGATTGGAGTTTGGCTGGTGGTTTTTTCACCTACCCCAGACTGGCTGGGGTTGGGATTATGATAGGTGTCATGGTTTAATTAGGTTATGTACTGGCAGATGGTGTGTGGGCTGGTAGGCAGGTATAACATCTTTGCGTACATCCTGAGGTTAGTAAGGCCAGTGGGTGAGCCAGGACCACTCACGAGATGCTTAACTGGATCGGTGAGGCTGACAAGCTCCCTGGCTGGAATTTATAAGGGCACCGCATGGCTTTGCCATGGGGTCTGCACTTTCCAGCTGCCTCGGCCACCCTCTTGGGGTTAGGCCGGGGTAAGCTCCCTTGGTTTATGACCAAGGGTAGTTTTGAGCCAGGTTGTGATGCTCCCTTAACTGGGGAGGCAGACGGTTAAACCATTTCCCCTAATTAGTGCCCACACACTTTGGGGGTGGAGAGTAGCCCCCTCTTTTCCCTGCAGTAGTTGTTTATATTAATAAATACTATCAACCCTTTTATTTTATTTAAGTTGTTTAGAAAAACAAAAAAGTTTGTTTAGTCTTGTATCTATCTGCTTAGCCCACATCCTTTCCAGGACAGCCACCGGTGTGTTTTCCCTCAGCATAGGTCCTTGTTTGGCTGCTCTTGACAGTAGCCTCATACCTAAGGCCATTTGGTGGCTCCATCCTGTAGCTAAGCCAGCTGTTTGGTAATAACCCATTGTTTTTCTGAATGAAGGGTGCATAGTCTCTTATACTATCTACCGTTTGTTAGATAGATCCTAAAGGATCTAGGCTAAACCACCACCACCCCTGTGTGGCAGGTGGCATGCGGGCCGGGTAGGCATGTATTCTATCTTTCATATACATCCTGAGTTTAGCAAGGTCAGGGGGTAAGCCAGGACCACTCATGAGATGCTTGTCCGGATCGGTGAGGCTGGCTGGCAAGCCCCTTGGCTGGAATAAGCAAGGATCACCACAAGGCTTGGCCGTGGGAGTCTGCGCTGTCCAGCTGCTTTGACTCCCTTTGGAGGTTGGCCGTGATAAGCTCCCTCAGTCCACGACTGGCGATAGCTTGGAGTCAGGTTGTGATGCTCCTTCTTTATCTGGGGGAGCTAGACTGTTCCTTCCGCTTTCCCACCTAGATGCCCGTATGCTGGGGGGTTGAGTTCAGGTTTCCTCCCTGCTGCAGATGTTCATTAATTATTAATAAAGTGACCATCTACCCAAACCTCTGCTTGGCATCTTTATTTGAGGGTGTGCATGTAATGAATCTGGTTGGAAATGTAATCAATGCAGCTAACTGGAATTAGGACAGACCACCTAGGTTTTCTTCAGTCATGCTTCCTTGATAACAGGATATACCGTATTGTCCCGAGTATAAGACACACTTGATTATAAGACGCACCCTTAAAGTTTGGTGCCAGTAAAAAAAATTAATTAAATCACTGGCATTAAATTTATGCCTGATTATAAGACGCACCCCTAGTTTAAAAACTTAAATTAGGAGAAAAAAGTGAGTCTTATACTCAGACCAATACGGTATATTTGCTTCTGAACAAGTATCTTTTTGCTATACCTTTTTCTATTCCTGATTATTCTAATTCTTTCCCTGATGTTAATTTCTTAATATGCTCTGTAATTCTAAATTATGTCTCATGCAAGTGGGATTGTGACATTAAGTAGAAAAAAGTAATTTCTAAAATACACGGTTTATAAAAAGAACTATTCTGAAATAAAATACAGGGTTTATATAAAGAACGATGCCCACCTTTGCCTATAAGACAGTTATCCCAATGAATATTTTATTATCTAGAAATGTCACTGTCAAATGTTTTGTTTTAAAAATCTTCTAAGCTTGGCATATCTTCTAATGCAAACACATTATTTTAAAAAAATCATTGAAATATTAAGATGTTTTCTTAATCGGTGGCATCTAACCAAAATCTAACCAGATTAAACCTGAAGATTTCGCTTATTGCACTGATCAGACCTGAAGATTTTGCTTATTGCACTGATTAGACTGTCGTTGCTATTTTCTACCAAGAGGCATACAATATTTAAGGAGGTAGAGGTATTAAAGTAGAGCTGATTCCTAGTTGCCTAACAGCCCAATCCTGCCTAACTGTAGGCCGGCGGAGCAAGCACTCCTCCGGCCTTGGGTGTTGTAAATGTGCTGTGAAGCACATCTTTGGGAGTAACAGGCATTGGCGCGGAGGCCGGAGCCGCTCACTCCGCTTTCATCCCGGACCTGTGCCGGCCACCACAGGTAAGTGCTGTGCTGGGCGGTGTAGGGGAGCAGTCGGGGGCATGGCGAGGGCAGGCAGGGGTGGCGAGCGACCATTAGCCGGCCCAGGCTGGGAGGGGGCGGGAATATTGGCGTTGGATCGCGCCAATATCCTATGTCCTGTCGCAGCCCGGGCCAGCCTTGCAAGGCCTTCCCAGTTGTGCACGAGCTTCAGAACATCCCCTTCCCTTGAGGTGAGCCTGGGCTGTTCCAGTGCAAGCTGCAGTGCTCACAGGATTTAGGCCTGCCATGCATACTTGTACAGGATTGTGCCGTAAATAATCTTGTTTCTAGTTTCAGTTTTGTTAGAAATACTGAATTATAAGCAGACGTATTTTTAACTCTATGTTGCAACCTTTAACTAGTCAATACTGTAAATCCAAACTATCCGCAGATAAATCTTTTAGGAAGAAGTGTGGAGTGATATTTGTATAGAATTAAAAAGATAAGATCATGGGGAAGATTCAAGATTGTTTGCCTACTGATGCAAAACTGGAACCTAACAATACTGGGCAGTAGCTGTAAAATTAGATTAGGTTGGAAATGAAAGAGTATCTAAGGTGAGTTGAATTTAATTTGTGCTTCCCTAATAAGTGTGTTATTCACAGAATGGTTGCCATATCAGAATGTAAGGCATTAAACTCTTATTATTATCAAGGGTATTCATTACAAAGCCCTTTTTTTTTACCAAGGAGAACTGATTGCCTCACATAAGTGGATTGATGTTACCTTGTTTTCTGCTGTTTATTTTCATGTAACGAACACATCCCTTTCATTTGTTAAAGGTATATCCTAATTCAAGGTGCCCCAGAGACGCATGCACCTGTTGTGGAAAACTTAATTCACTGCAAGACAATGTGCAGACATAAGTGCATTACTGAATGTTCTCAGAATATTGTATAAGGCTTGATTCAACAACCTGAGGAACTCTTCAAATTTTAAGAAATTAATTGTACAGCAAAGCAAAAATATTTTTTATATAGGGTACATAAATTTCCATGGGATCCGCTTTTTTATAATGGTAATAGTTATGTGCCAGCGGCACTCGAAGTCTTCAAAGCAAAAATCATGTCTCTGGTGCTATATGGTGTTCCGATATGGATATGAGCATGGAGCTACTGGAGAAGATTCAAGCTATGTTTTTGCGCAAAATGTTAGGTCTTCCCCCTTGTGTCCCATTTGCAGCATTATGTATTGAAACCGGCCAGTTTAGGATAGAGGCAGTAGCATGGCTTAGGACTTTTTTGGGGGGGGTCGACAGCCTTTTATAATCCTTAACAGGACAGTTTACTCACCCAGCTTATGCTTTCAATTACTTCCTGTTTACTCAATTTTTGCCACCCCTTTAATTTTTTTTTAAAGAAAGTATCACCACAGGTCTCCCATCCAAAAATGAACCAAGGAGAACCAAAATGAAAAGGAGAATTGAAAACATTACGCAGAGTGGTTTAGAAGAGGCTACTGGTTAAAGTGTTAAGATTCAGTTCCGTGGAGGAGGGCAAAGACATGCTTTCCACTTGCAGACGGAGAGTCATGAAGTAGTCACTCAAAAGCTACCATGTTGTGCCTATAATTGCATAAAGTGGAGAACATCTCCAGCCTCCGATCATACAATTAAAGCCGTCCTTGTTCCCTGCAGCCACTTGGAAATCTGGAAAGTGGGTTCTTGGCTGGAGGCAATCACTTCTCCACTTCTTCAAGGAGCCACATGATAAGTGTTTAATTGGCTGCCACGTAACTGCAAGCCAAATGAATCCATCCTGGGTTTGATTGTGATGAGGAGTATTGATTCTTTGAACAATTGACTTATTTGAGTGAAGCAAACGTCTGTTATTTTTAAGACAAAATCTTAATAGGGGCTGCGCTGGAGTCCACCATTGTCCAGAGGCATAGCTAGGTCATTTGACACCAGGGGCCCATAACATTTTGACACCACCACCACCCCGCATACAAAAAAATATTTTCAGTAATAGTCATGACATGAAATGAAGAATAATAATGGCCAGAAAATAAATGCTACATGTGATAGTACACAGATACTGTAATTTGATATGGTTTGTTTCATTAGGCATCGAATGATATAACACGAGGGTATTATTCATAAATACCAAGGTTTCAACAATTTTGGCCACTAGTGGTCTCATGCCCCAGAAGCCTGGCAGCCTCCCCCCCCCCTAGCTACTCCACTGCCATTGTCCCATTGTGAGTGGAATGATGTAAAGGCAAGTGAACTCCCAGTCTTGAGTGAACTGTACTCAGAATCCTGGGCTCCACATAACTAGGACTTCAGCTGATTTGGTTTAAGGAAAGCAGACAAGATGTCAGGCAGGGAGGATAGTAGAAACAGAGGATGAACCTCTTATGATCCCAGGATCCTCCCCTCTGGGCAGTTTTGAAGACGCATTGGGTGGCAAGAAGGAAGAGTGGTGGTGGGGTGTGCGATAATGCCCATGCAAAGGGCTGCAGAATCAGGACATCACTTCATACCCCAGCTTTGGCTGCTCTAGTAGTAGCCTACTAAGTTTGGGGAGCATATTCCTGTTGTCTTACAGAGGTTGTATCTTATTAACAGCTGAATTCTAACCCCTCCCTCCCCGCCGCACCAATGGAGTGAGTGCTACATCCTGCAGTGGAGGGCGCAAGCCCAGAGGTCTCCTTGAGGCAAGGGAACTTTTGTTCTCTTGCCTTGTGGTAAGCCTCCACTACCCCAATGGGTCTCCTTGGATCTATGCCAGCCATTTTACTAGCACAGGTCCAAGGAGAGTAAGGAAGAGGGAATGAGGTTAGGAACTGGGGCAAGTTGCTGCCATTGGGAGCCTCCCCTTCCTTCCCCTGTTCTGTCTCCTACCCTCCACATGGGAGAGATCATGGGATCGTAACAGCAACCCTGATTTTCAGATATTCATAATTTCTCCAAAACGTAGGGCAGAGACTATGTGTACAACCTGCATGTGTGTAAGTTCTCTACAGAGTGGCAGTGAAATGAGGGCAAGGCCTGCCCCATGATTCCCCTCTCCTCAATCCAAGCTTTAGTATACCCACATTAGTGGATAAAATGAATAAAACCCCAAATACTTGCTGAGTGCCACTGAGCAATTTGTGCATTTTTTGTTCTCAAAAAGGAATCTCCAAATAATGTTGCTCAAACAGTAATTGTAAGTTTTTGCTGTTACAGGGCCCCATTTGTATTGCAGAAAAATCCATTCATCCCATTTCTCTGGTTTTCACAAGGAGTTTAGCATGGAAAAAAAACTTTTCCATTCATACAGAGAGCCGATGTGCACCCATAATGGCCACAATGTAGAGGCAGCTCCAATGTTATCTGTACAACAGGCAGCTCTTGATTTACGCTGGGATTATGTTCTCAGAAAATGGCTCATGTACTGAAAACGCATACATTTACAGTAAATGGCTTTTTTCATAGAAAACAATGGGATTGGGTTAGGGGAAAAGTCAATGAGCACTCACGTTGATAACTGGAGATTACAGATGGAGGTGGGACAGTGAGGTTGATGATGTCAATGCCTAATTCGTTGTCAGGGGAGATATCATTTAATACTCACGTTGACAACTGTTGACGCTGAATTCTGCGTGCCCAAGATAGTTTAGGGGGAGGGTTGAGGAGGGAGGCTACTGGGAGTGGGAGCGGCTACCAATGTCAATGACTGACAAAGCAATGAGGGAAACAAAGATACCGGTAAGGAAACTGAGAAAGCGGTAAGCGGCAGCTCTGTGAACACATTTTCTTTGTTTCATTTTTATCTTCAGTTTTTAGAGGAGACTTCCCCCCCCCACACACACACACAGGAAGCTGCCAGCGTCTAACAGGGTTGCTTGTTAGCAACAAATTAGCAGCTAATTATCTGCATTATTTTGAAAATTGCCAGCATAAATTAAACTTCCGTTCTTAATTTGTAAATCGCGCTATTTCAAGAACATGCAAATTAAGACCACATGAATCGAGAGTATTAATGAAATGCTACCAAGAGCCATACAGTGCCCTGATGAGCACCTGTATAAGCCAACTTTATTATGTTGCCATGTTACCTTTTTTTCCTCAGATATTTGCAAATGTGCATGCTTATTATTCTATCACGTCGCCCAATAAACCCTTGACTGATTCCAGGCCATGCAAGTTCAAAATCCCAGTGGTTAGATCACAACATCCCATTGTGCTTTTCCTCCTAACTCCTCCTTTGCTATGCTTTATTCAGTTTGGTTGTTCTGTAGACTTCCTGGCACTGTATTCACAAGCAGCAGCACAATCTCCCCGGAGAGTGTGCAGGTTTTAACGCAGTAGCAGGACAACATCAGGGTTTTTTTTTCTGTATGAAGTCCCTCTTTATCTTCTAACTCCATTTGAATTTAGGATGAAATCTGGAATGTAATTTTGAAGGAAAGCTGCTTAGGAGATTTTGGTGTTTGTGCTAATGCTTCGTAATTGCCCACATTTTTCCCTGCAACAGGTGTCATCTTTAAAAAAAAGTATCTTCAAGCAGTATATGAAAGAATGGAATATTCTGGGAGTTGTAGTCTTTCAAACAGTGCTCTGCAAGTACACACCTGTATTGGAACACTACAGCTCCAGGAACTTCCGAGAGTCACTGGCTGTGAAACCAACTCCATCGTTCCTAGAGTAGGGAGGAAGTTGAGGACAACCAGCACAATTAATCATGAACACACCTGAGTGTTGGAGTAAGTGAGAATTGGAATGTATAGTACAGTATGTGAGACAAATGTACCTTGCGTGGTAGGAATAAAGCACAGTTTAAACTCCCCTCCTACTCTTTTGCCACTTGGCTGGATGTCATTAGCTCAACCGCAGAGCAAGGCAAAGAGGGCTTTTTAAAATGTGCATGCATTTGAATGAATTAACATATGCAAATCGGCAGTGACTGTTTTCCTTTCTTTTGAGTCAAGTGTCCATTATAGGAGAAAACGGGAAATAATGTTCATGGAGTCATGAAATAGGGCGGCCCTTGTGTGTCTGTTCAAATATGCCGTAGTGTTTGAATCCAAAGCACATTGTCTGTTGTATGTATTCACAAAATGCCAAAGAATTAAGCCCTTTTCTGTAATGGCTGATAAGTTCATCTTAAAATCTGAGAATTTATGAATGTCTGTAAATGGTGCAACTGGGCTTAGAACTGTATGATGAATGAACCTCTTGAGGTGGGAAGCTCTTTGCTTCTTATGAGCATTACTGGTTTCTGGGCATGACAAGAATATGATTATACAAGTCGATTACCCCTTATCTGGACATCTGAAATCCAGACTATTCCGAAATCCAGACATTTTGGGGGCTATGACTTTAAAAAAAAAAACTTCCAGCACCTGGTTGGCATAGTGCAAAGCATGCTGGGGCATAAAATTATTTAAAATATTGTATAAAATTACCTTCAGGCTATGTGTATAAGGTGTATATGAGACATAAATGAATTTCATGTTTAGAATCGGGTCCCATCCCCAGCTTCGCTGACCTTTGGTTTAAATGTTTAGGACTGATTTGTATTTGATAGGAACAGATCCAATTTTGCCCATTAATGCAGTGCAAACATGTATATGGAAACCACAGAAACTGTGGTATAAAAGAGTGGCTACCATTACTGTGGTGTTCCATGCAAGAAAGGTGAGACAAAGCCAGTCTTTTTTTACCTGTGTCTGCCAAAGGATTGTATCCGTTGTATCTCTGACAACAAATGACCTATAGGATAGTGAATAACAGAGTCACAAGAATCCCTGCAAGCCTTCATTCTGCACCTAGCCCAAGTATTCGTTCTCAGTAGCATATTTAGAATACTGTAGATGTAAGAATCCTGACTAGGTTTGAGACTCAATCCATATGATTGTCACCAGCCCAATCCTATCCAGAACCAACCAGTCTGCACAATACAGTGGTGCCAATGGAATGTGCACTGCGTACTGTGGGGGTGGAGCCAGATGGCCCAAGAGAGGTAAGTAAAAATCATTTTACTTACTTCCCCATAAGCCACCTTGCCACCAATAGATCTCCTAGGACCTAAATAGCTGGCATAAGTCCAAGGAGCCTGAGGGGAGCATGTAGCCTAAGAAAAGGGGGATAGGATCTTTGCGTGCTTTCTTGCCACCAAGATCCTCCCCTTCCTGCTTCTGAATAACCCCTGCCACCACCTTACCTGCTCTGGCATAGGCTGGGTGAGCCACTGGCATACATGCAAGAGGTTCCAGCTGCTTGCACTGGCAGCCCCGAAGCACATGACAGCAGCACCAAACTGGGACTTATGGCAGTGGATTGCAAGATCCTCTGCCAGAGGCCCTGAATAGGATTGGGATTGCCACCAAAATATACATTTCTGTGGCAAACGGGCAGCCCGATCATCCCATGTGAATGCAGCAGGGCCGCGTCGCTGCATCCTATGTGGGACGTTTGCAGGCTGGAGGTCTCCTTCAGGTAAAGGGACATTTGTCTCCTTGGCCCGGGGAAAGCGACAGCCCGTGCAATAGGTCTACTTAGTCCTGCACTAGCTAAATTGCTGGCACAAGTCTGAATGTATCCATGTCGGCGGATCGGGCCCAGAAGGAGGAATAGGATGCAGTGCGGATCAGTGCCACTGATCCCATTCCCTCCCAGGACCAATCCAACCACCTAGTGCCCCCGTCACCACCTTCCCCCACCCCATTATGCCCCCTTCCCACCCTCCCCCCACCCCTGTGCTGTCCGGTTGGCACACCTGCTCCGGTGTGCATCGTGGCCTGCACTGGTGAGGCGGCGCAGGCCTTTGCACCCAGCGGGCCTACTTCCTGCACCATTGCAGTGTGCGTTATGGCACACTTGCAACAGCTAGCATCGCTGCAGCACGAGGTTAGGATTGTGCCGTTAGAATAGCTCAGCTGTAAAGGTCCCAGTTTCAATCCCTGATATGTTCAGATTGACATGGGCAATCTGAAACCCTTGTCTGAAACTCTGGAGAGCTGCTACCAGTCAGTGTAGGCCTTCTGAGCTAGATAGACCATGGATGACTCATAGGAGGCAGTTTTAAACTTTTGTATACATTAACCATTGGCCGGTCAGCCTTAAGTGGTATTTAATGCCAAGCACTCTCTTCCTGGGTATGCTTACCCAGTCAACCTGTTTAATGCTCATTTGGAACTAATTTTCACCACATGGAAGCTTCCAAAATAAAGTGGGTCAAAGCATCAGTAAATCCAGTTGGAAGAAAGTGATGATAAAGCTGTTCCTATTGCAGAACATTATCAGCTCACTTGAGTAGGAGTGGCTAAACATATAAATTAAGCAATGTCAAGCTGTGCATTTGACAGTCCTTGTTCTACATATACAATAAATATGTATAAATGTACCACCTACATATCACCGGGAAGCTGTATTTATAACTAATGCTCTGTTGAACTCAGAAGTGTCATTTTGTAATTTTGACTGAAAAGTGGAGGTTTACTATGAGTTTAACTGTAGCAAGCCACACAACATTACATTAGGAACTTCCATATGTCAAAGCCTACATTTGAAGCTGTGTGCTGGTCACTTCCTCTATTTCACATGCAAATGCATGCTTTGATACAATGCTAGAAAGTAAAATGCAAAGTGAAATCATGGAATCGGTTTGGACAGTTCTCCAACCTCTCCACTGGTGCCCCTGCAGCATGCAACTTCGCAGGCTGCCAGAGTGTTTACCCCCAGGCACCCCCCAATAAACACGCCAGACAGTGGCTTGGGTTTAAGTGCCACTTTATTAAACTCACTTCACATAACAGTAACAAATATCTGCAGCAGGGACCTAAACTGTTATCCCCAGCGTGCGGGCTTCTAGGATGGGGAAATGGCCCTAGCCGTCTGCCTCCCCCCAGGTCTAAATGGGCATGACATCTTAGCACAAGCCTTGCGCAATCCACAACCAAGCCTGCCTATCATCACCAACCCTGAAGCATCGAGGCAGTGGGACTGCACAGACCTCCTCAGGAAATCCTTCAGACTGTCTGCACTATTCCAGCCTGGAGGTTTGCCAGCCGGCCTTACCAATCCGGTCCACCATCATCTGAGCGGTTCTGGCTCACCCACTGGGAATGGAACCCCTGGGAATGGAACCCCTGCGAATACAGAGGGCCCACTGTATGTAAAACATTTGTAGAGGCTCGGTTATTAATAAAGCAACATACTTGTTTAATTAAGGGATAAGGGGAAAGAACAGATGATGCAGAGGATACTGGATACTCAACATAAGAAAGATTTAAATCCCAAGGTGTTGGAATACTTGGCCAGATATCCGGAAATATTAGGCTTTCAGGTTAGTGTTGATGTCCAGTGCTCACTGAGATATATACAACAAAGATAGGGTTACCATATTTTGGGCAACCCAAACTGGGATCCCTTCCCCCCCCCAGGCCCCGAAGTGGCCATATGCCGCCCGTTAGGGCTGCAGAAATTTTTAATTATTTATTCCCCCAACGCTTATTTTAAAAAATAAAGCTTTTTACTAAGCTTCTTACTGTGCCGCCGCCGTCGCCGCATCTTCTCACCATTGCCACCATTTTTTGCCTCCCCCGCTGTGTCTTCATCCCGGCAACTGTCTGCTTTTCACGGCCACTGAAACTGCCCCCCCTCCCCGCCATGGCCACATCTTCATCCTGGCGACCGACTGCTCTCCGCAGCCACTGGAGCTCTTCTGAGCCTGGCCGGCTGCTGGCCAAACTCCTCATGCACCTGCAAGAGTTCCGCATGTGCAGAACTCTTTTAAAGCTTAGCTTTTAGAACATTGTGCGCCTGCACACAAGGCTCAGAAGAGTTCTGGCAGCCGTGGAGAGCAGTCGGCCACCGGGAAACTGAGGGATTTTCTGGGGCATTTCCTGGGTTCAAGGGTCGCTCGGGATTCTGGGCTGGCCAGGATAAGACCCGGGACAAACCCCTGAAACCGGGATAGTCCCGGAAAATCCAGGACGGATGGTAAGCCTAAGCAAAGATATTTTGAAGGGGGAAATAAAAATCGGATAAAATACTGACATGTAAACTGTCAGGAAAACAGAACAAAAGGTTATACTGAGACTTTTTCTAGAAAAAGAAAATAGGAGTGCAGAAAAGATGAAGAAGTGGTTAATGAGTTTGTGACATTACGTTTGTGTATACTTACCTCTCCCAGGCAGTCTGGTCACACACACCCCACACCCCACCATTGCATGCAGCACATGCTCCAGCAACACGACTGCATAGCGTAAACTGGTGGTAGATAGGATTGAGCCATCAACCTTAAACTTCAGTTGATTTAGAAGATTTGGTTGTTCTCACAGACACAACACTATTAAAAGCTATGATGCAAAAAATTAACATTTTCATCGTGTTTTTAACGTTAGATTTTTTGCGTCATGGCTTTTAATCCCGGTTTGTGTCTGTGAGAATAGTTGCTGGCCATGAAAACTTTAAGGCACAGATTTGGTTGTATAACTAGATAATTAAAATATATCTTATTAAAAACATTTTTCCGGTATTCCCTTCATTTATTAAAAATGATTAAAAATACGTAAAAGTATTTAAAAACAAGCTTGACATTTCACCACTCGTATTCATGGCATCATCAGAGGATAAAACAGCTAGTACAGGGGTTCTCAACCTTTGGAGGCCTGGATACCCCCTATCACGGCCCAGTTTTCTGAAGGAGCCCCTGCTAATTAACTGCTAAATAATTGGATTAATCAATTAATTAATTAAGTAATCAATCGTTAAATAAAAAGTACTAAAACTATTTTAAATGTGAAAAAATGTCTTATTTAACTCTCTGTCTGAGAGAAAGAGAGAGAGAGACATGCAAGGATCTCTTTTTTCTCCAAGTCAAACTTCCCAAAATCAGCTTCTCCCGCCCCCACCCCTCCAAGGTACATTTTCCAAAGTACAAAAATAAGCCCAAAACCAAAATCAGAGAGACAGAAGGACTTCAAAAATAATTACAATTTAAAATCCATGTTAATTAACACTTAATTAGCTGCTGATGGGGCAGATAAGGGGCAGGGCTTAGCGTACCCCCAGCAAGAGGTCCGCGTACTCCTATGGGTACCCTTACCACAGGTTGAGAACCTCTGAGCTAGTATAAGCATCCTTAGTTAGTGGATGTTATTACTTAAGGCTAGCTTCAAATAACCCGGATGTCCTCATTAAAGTGCTAATCAAGTGCTAATAGATTACCTGGGAGGGGGGAGGGATATCTGCCAGAATCAGATGTTTCTATGGAGTAAAACATTACCACGAACCAGCGGAGCTTGCTGTCACTGTATTTCCAAGGTTGGGAGAACAACAACACAAAGTATCTTCTGCTGATACATGTTGATGAAGGGAGTCCCAGAAAAATGAATGTTTTTAATTCTAAAATCTATACCAGTCGTGAAAACCTGAAATTGTTTTGATTTACAAATTAGTTTGATTTACAACTTTATTACTTAGGTTTGTAAATTATGTTGATCTTGTAATTTTTATAAACTTATTTAATGCAATAATCATCAAACAATTCTGCATTATGGGATAAAGCTGAATACACATTGGAAAGAATGATGGTGAAAACGTTTTTAAAAACAGTTGGAGGCCTGACTCAGTTGCTCAGCTAGCTGGAAAACGTGCAAAACAATCATAGGTGTGTCTGGTCAACCTAGTTTCCTCTTCATGAGACGTCAAAAATGAGTTCTCCCACTTTGGCAAAACAAGTTCCATGCAATATAACAATATATAGCAATTGCGCCAGGTCCCATCAGGATAGTTAAGTGCCCTATTTCAAGCATTGTCCAAAGTCATATAATTCCCAGGGAGGCTCTGCAGGTAATGGTTATGCATAATCCGCCAACAGGGGAAATGTCTTTCTACAAGTTCATTGTGAAGTTGCCCTTTGTTGCTAACATGAAAGCTTTTTCCATTATTTCTATCATTTTTAATCTAATCCTTAATATTTATAAAATTGCTATATGAGTACAAGTATTACCAACTGCCAGAGCCCATGGAAGCAGCTCGCCTTTGCGACTTGCTCTTTCCCCTGTCATTTCAAATGAGTCTTTCACATAACCTAATAAAGATGTACCTACCTTTAACTGGCAAACTGTGAAAGGAAGGAGAGGGTTCTGCCACGTGAAGCATGTGTTCTGCCGCTTGGTTAGGAAAAGAGCAATTTCAGGAAGAGGAAAGTTCATTATTAGAGGATTAGGAAATGTCTTGACATTTTAGAGTTGCAGAGATATTTTATGGTTGCAATTTTGTAATGGTGAATATTTTGAAGTCTCACAATGTGATTTCAGGCATCTTTTTGGACTTTTTAAACATTTGGATATAAATAACTTCATTTATTCATATGAACATTGGGGTTTCCAGGTCTAGAAAATCACCTTCTGCGTCTCTGAGACACTTTATTTACATATGCCATTTTGCACATGAGAAAGAACTCATTTGGGAATTATTACATCCCTGGCTCAGGTTTCTGCTGCAGCACTTCAAAAACTACTGTAGATATGCTAGAAAGACCAAGTGCCTTGGCTGCTCTTTGCTTTGGGAGTGTTTCTTCTATCATCAAGAACGAGAATTTCAAGGAACACATAAGGACGGATTGCACCTATAAAAAGAACTAGAAAGGTGGGATAGAACAACCAGCATTAATATCTTCCCAATTACGTATTCTTTCAGTTCTCCCTCTACTCTAGGGGCTTCTTGCTCTAACCCCCCACTCTGAACCCAATGGCCCCAGTCCAGAGATGGTTAAATCATGAATGCGGTACTAGGGTTGCATGCCTTCTGGTGTACACAGAGATCTTTCTCACCTCTCCCCCTGCCAAGTGAATGATTTGTTCTGTCAACTCTGACAGTAATCACCCAATCCAATACTTACCAGCTATCCTTGCTTCCTCTCCTGCGCTGACTGCTGTAAAGCAGTCAGTGCCTGTCGCAAAAGGTGCTGAGACAGCGCACCACTCGGCACGCTGCCTGCAGTGTAAGCGGGAAGGCCTGCGCCCTCCCACCAATGTTGTCACCAGTTCTCCTGCTCACCGGAGGGGGTAAGTCAGCAGGATACGTGGGAGGGGTGGGAGAGGGTGGTATGGAGTGGGGAGGGGCAAAATGGGGCAGGGAGGCTGCGGGAGGGGGTGGATCTGGCACCAAAGGTGCACACAGGATCCTATCCCCGCCCCCTTTTTCTCTGGACTTGCGGTAGCAAAATTTCTAGCGCAGATCTGAGGAGACCCATTGTGGGTCGGGAGGCTTATGCAGCGGTAAGGGGATTTATTTTCCTTTTCCCTACTGAAGCCTCCCAATAGGCTCCCCCCACCATAGGATGCAACGGTCACCATTTTGGCGACACCGAATCGACAGGCTGTGGGGTAGTGGATAGGATTGGGCTGCCAATGACAGTGGGAGTAGAAGGTCCCTGAGTTCAGGAGCCACATCTCCTGCAAAAGGTGATCAGTGCTGTCAGAGCTAAGATAACTAATCCACTCTTTGCAGTTTGTGTGCTCTTTTGGGTGCTGCATAACAAGAGCAGTCCTCCAAAACTGTTTCCATGCACTGACAGACTTGGCTGGATTGGAGTGATTTTGTGGGAGAACACACCATTAAAATTGTTGTCCATTCTAGATAAAGGTCATCTGCATTCTGTGACAATACAAATGATCACTGTAGGAAGAATGCACAATTAAAGCCACATTTTCAAAGTAAGGCTGCAATCTATGGAAGCCTGCCTGGGAGTAACTCTGTGGGACTTAATTTCATGCATATTATTAGGCTGTCAACATGCATAAGTCGACTGTGGGCTTCTGTTTGTCCAGCTGCTTAGAAACAAGTTTCAAAAAAGATATCTAATGCATCTGGTTCTATGGAGATGTCCTCAACCGAGTCTTTAGTACAATATAGTACTGCAGGCGTAAACTACATTCAGGACCAGCTTCTTACACCTTTGAGTATGGAAGATGTACTAGTGTACACCTTTTCACAGTGTTAGTGGTTTAAAGTGATAAAGAGCATTATGTTTTTGTTTCATTTTTTGACTTGGTAAACTATCTAAGGTCTAAAGCTTAGCCAGGTATCCAAAAAGGAAAAAGAAATCCTAGGTTTTCTATCATCTGTGGAAGCAGCAGCAGCAGCAGCAGCCTCTCTTATCAGGTTGTGAGTGTCAGAAGCAATCAGAGTCTTCTCATTTCTAAAACACTCAGTTTCTTAGATTAGATATCAGCTGGACTGGGCTCATTATCCTCATAAAGCCAAAGCCAGCACTGGTAAGTGGAGAAATGTTGGTGTGTGCAAATAGACACCCCCCTACACAAATCTGCTTCCTAGTTTTAAGCAAGACTAGGTGGAGTTTTAAACAATGTTAAGCAAGGTTTTAAGCAAGGTTGTAGAAGAGGCAAGCAACTGAGCAGCCTTCAAAAGATCACCCAGTGGCTCATGTTTGAATCACATGACATGAATCTCAAAATGTATTTTAAATATGGAAGTAAAAAAGGCCTGCAGGCTGCCTTAAATCATGCGCATGATGTGCAGCCCGCATCCTAACTAGGCCAGCACCCTTTAGGCCAGCAGCTGCATCTTAGGGCTGATTCACACTACACGAATCCTGTCGCGGATGCCCCTGCTCCCGCGCACAGAGCTGGCCGGAATGGAGTGTCTTCCCGCCTGTTGTCTCTCTTGCTGTCCCGCCTTCTTATGAAGGTGATTGGAGGTAGTTCTGATTGGCATGCAGCCACTCTCCCCCCCCTCATCTGATTGGTAGGCTGCAGTAGCTCCACGAACCCGCCCCAGCTCCGTGAAGCCCGCCCCCTCAAAAGATGAGGGGAAACCATTTTTCCAGCTTCTGCATTGCGGAGCTCGCAGCTGCTCCGCTTGCTTCCGAAATGCTGTCAAAGAGCTCCGCGCATCTCCGTAACGCGCCGGGATTCATGTAGTGTGAATCCAGCCTTAGGCAAGATCGGGCTGCCTGTATCATATTTCTTTTTGTAGTCCTTGATTCCTAAACTGATGTCATTATTTCAACAGCCAAATAGTGATTTCGAACAAGTACGGTAATTTCTATTCTGTTGGTTACCCAGTTTTGCTAGAACAGGATTTCTTAAACTGTGGGTCGCAACCCGATTTCTGGTGGGTCCTGCAGAGCCTCCTATGAAAGGGTGATGGCAAGAACAGATAACTAATTGCCTTGAAGCCCTGAGGCTATTCAAATATCAGATAGCTGCTAATTGCCCTTCAAACAGCTGCACTTCTGCAGTTTGCAAACTTGTGTAAATATGGAGGTAAATGTTTGAGAGTTTTTTTAAATGGTGTGTTTTTTTCCCAAGTCTGTAAATGACAGAAAGTGTGGGCAGGTGAAGACTGTATCACATAACTAAGCCCCTCAAGCCTTGAGGCTATTCATCAGGGCTGCCTCATTACGAGAAATGGATTGAGTTTTTTGTAAATAAATAAATACATTATTACTTATAAATAAATATAGTATTTATTTCTAGATCGCTTTTTTTAGGGCCCAATCCTATCCAACATTCCAGCACCGATGCAGATGCAGTGCAGCCCTGAAGTAAGGGAATAACAGCGCAATCTGACTTAACTTTTGTGCCGGTGTAACCAGCGGCGCAGCGAGAACGAGAGGCCCCAGAACGGAAAAGGGATTCAAATCCCCTCCAAAAGAGGAATTCAAAGGGGATTTGAATCCCTTTTCCGTTCTGGGGCCTCCCGTTCTCGCTGCGCTGCTGGTTACACTGGCACAAAAGTTAAGTCGCATTGCACTGTAAATGTTACCTTGAGGAGGTCTCCATTACTGCTCCCCCGCTGCAGGATGCACCGCATGCCCCATTGGCACAGCTGCATCAATGCTGGAAAGTTGGATAGGACTGGGCCCCCAGTCTCGTAAAGCTAGGTGGGTCCTGATAGAATGTCGTTTTAAAAAGTGGGTTCCAATGCTAAAATGTTGAGCAAGGACTTGTGTGATACCAAGGCAGTCGCAACTTGGTAAGAATTTGGCTCGCAGCGGCAAATCCTGGCAGAGGTAGCCCTCAGCATGCATGATCAACAAACTTGCAGTCTCTTACAGTGCAATCCGACTTACTTTTTTGCCATTGTAACCAGCGGCCCAGCGAGAACGGGAGACCCCAGAATGGAAAAGGGATTCAAGTCCCCTTTGAATTCCTCTTTTGGAGGGGATTTGAATCCCTTTTCCGTTCTGGGGTCTCCCGTTCTCGCTGCGCCGCTGGTTACACCGGCACAAAAGTTAAGTCGGATTGCGCTGTTAGTGAGTCCCCTGAAGGTTCCTGGTGGGACTTAGTGGTGTGTGTGCGTGCGTGCGTTTGTGAGTTCGTTCATTAGGCAGCAGCAAAGCTCTTCCTCCCTTCCCTTCCTCTCTATGTGGTCATATCACCAGTGCTAGCAACAGAGCTCCAAAGAATCCCATTCCATTGCTTCCTCCTCGCCTCTCCTTTGTTCCATATGGAAATGGGAGCTTTCTTCAGAGGCCCTTGTGTTATCATCACAGAAACCTCAGAGGGATACCTATTTGCTGCTGGAATAGCACCGGCTTAGGATTGCTACAGAGTGATCCCCTCGGTGCCCCAAGTGGAAATACGATGTTCTCCTACAGGCTTTTGGAACATTGCAAAGGCCTCTGGGGGCACCCTCCCATTTGTGAATGGGTTGAATATGGAATTAATACCCAAACTCACCTTCTTCTCCAATTGATAATTTACCTTCAACAAACCCTTCAAGATCTTTTATTGGGTAGAATAACATTCGTTCTGTCCTGTGTTAGGAGAAAGGATACAGAATCCTCTCCACAGTAATGCTTTTCACAAAAATGCATCTCACATCTTTGTCAACTATGGAGTCATTGATCTTGAGATTAACATTTGAACTTACCATATTGCTGCACCCTCAGCTTTGTTGCAGCATCCTTCAACTGTAATGAATTCCCTGCTGTCTCTAAATGGATTTCTTGTGATAACAAAGCTGCCTTTACAAAAAAATTACTTGATCCATCAAGTTGTTTTACACCTCTCAACAGGATTATTAAGCTTATTAACAGTCACACTTTTAATCTTCATTAAGATCATTAGAAAAGAAGGTCTATAAAATGACGGGAAAAAAAAATACGTACGGAGAATTTGCTGCCAGCTACCAAGGTTCCAAAATAAGGTTCATAGACACATGGCAGTTCTGCAGCAAGGCTCACAGTGTTATAGAAGAACAATGCAAGTAGAAGCATGGAGAAAGTAAAATGGAACACAATAAGGATCCAACAAGACGTTACATGGCAGACATGTGGGATAGTTTCCAGATGGTTTTCTCATGCAAATTTGATCTGAGAAGCAACAGGGTGAGGGGTTGCTTAGCCTTTTCTCCTCCAGGCCATTTCACTCAAAATCTCCCCAGTTACTGGCATCTTTTCCCCACAGGATGGAAAAGTATTTGTACCTTCTGAGTGGGTGAAAAATCGCTTCCCCCACCCTGCTGCTCCTCTGATTAAATTTGCAATTTGGGCAGTCCTCTGCAGCTGTTTTTAATTTTTTAAAAAACCATTGGGAGTCTGGTAAAGGGGGTCTGCCATGTAATGTCTAGTATGTGCCCAGGGTAAATGAGACATATTCTGGAAGTGAGTATAACTTCATCTTCTAACTGTACCCTTTCATGTAAGAAACTGTTGCAGTTTATGTTTTTGTGACACCACAACACTGTTGTAACATTAGCTAAACAACAATACTTTTCATTTCCACTTTATGAAGTCTATATTTGCATTCCCATCTGTTAGAACAAATTTGTCATATGTTGTTTGTTGTTGCCAATTTACTGTTAATTAGCTAACAATTGCTGGCACAAATGAATAGAAGTCAAAGGAGGGCAGAATAACTACATTAAACAATAGCTGCTGCTGTCTCCAAATACTGCATATTATTAATTATTATTAACAGTATTTATATACCACTTTTCAACAAAAAGTTCACAAAGCGGTTTACAGACAAAAATCAAATGATTAAATGGCTCCCTGTCCCCAAAGGGCTCACAATCTAAAAAAGATGCAGAACACCACCAGCAAACAGCCACCAGAAAAGACACAGTGCTGGGGTGAAAGGGGGGCAGATACTCTCCCCCTGCACTTTCTTCTGGTGGTACACGGACAACCGGAGGCCCGCATCGGTGGTACACGGGCCTCCAAAGGTTGGAAACCTCTGACCTAGGTGATAGTCATAAAGCAAAGTAAAAGATATGAGCCTTTTTAGACATATAATCCCTTACCCAGTGGAAGCCTCCCAGACTGCCCCCCCCACCATAGGATGCAGCGGTCTCCATTTTGGCGCTGCTGCATTGACGGAGGAAATGGATAGGATTTGGCTGTATGTTAGATGAAGGAAGTAGAATGGTGGGAACAAGGCATGAGATACAGGCCTAGGTGTGAACAGGTGACCTCCAGGTTCCCTCAAATGCTAACATCATGGTATGATTCTGTGATCTGAGACCAGTTAGAGGCTGCTTACAATGTGACTTTTTAATCAAACATTCAAATATGCTGACAAAAGGAACCAGGAAGTAAAGTATTCCAGTGGTGGAGATCAGCATAGAAGAAAGGATGTAATCAAAGAATGTAGTATGTCGTATGCACAGAAGCGTCACTAGACGCGCGTCACCCTAGGGCAGGGGGGCGCGCGTCACCCCCCTGCCCTAGGGTGACCCCCCCAACACCCCCTCACCTCGGAGGGAGCCAGCCTCGGAGTGTCCAGCCCCGCCGGCGCTCCAGGGCCTTCTGAAGGCCCGATGGCTCAAAACGTAAAGTTTTCCGTTTTTCACGCATGCGCAGTACATTTTCTGAGGGCAAAGGGCTGCCCATTTGCCCTCAGAAAAGTACTGCGCATGCGTGAAAACCAGAAAACTTTACGTTTTGAGCCATCGGGCCTTCAGAAGGCCCTGGAGCGCCGGCGGGGCTGGACGCTCCGAGGCCGGCTCCCCGGCCTCGGAGCGTCCGGAGGGTGACGCGCGGGTGACGCGTGTCACGGAGGTGACGCGTGGGGGTGCACGCGTCACCCCTTTGCGCGCATCACGCGCGCATCACCCCGGGGCAGTCCGCCCCCCCGCCACGCTCCAACGACGCCTGTGCCTATGCATATCTATCTCGTTTATTGGCCTAGATTGCAATCAATGCATCCTCCATTCATTTCAATGCAATTCTACAAGAGTGCACTAATTTATCCTTAGTACCCATATATTTGATCTCACCAGTTAAAAGGGAAACAACTCTACATAACTTTCCTGACTGTTAATGAATTACCTATAGATTTAAGCCCTTGATGGACTTCTTTTCTCTTATAGAGAAAAGGAAAGGGGGCCTAATTTATCTGTCAGAAGTGGTTGAAATTTCTAAAGCACTTCATTTAGTAGCTAAGCTACCATAATTAAATCACAGCCATTGCAAAATCTGCCTTCATTTGCATTGTTACAAAGACTTATAACTTTTCTAAGGAAAGTTAGAGGTTGATGGTGTGGGCGATTGAGCATCTCTTATCTTTAGCAAATTGTTTAAGGAAATGTTCACACTGTCTAGAACATCAGCTTCTAGCAAAGAATAAATTATAACCTCTCTCTTTAAAGGGCAGTGACAGTTTTTGTACAGATTGCACCAATGCCAACAGAAGGCCATAGCAACATTATCAGAGTTTGGAATCTGTCGCCCATGTTTATAAGCTTATTCTTCTGACAGTGAAGTTTTTAGGTTGATTTGGATCAGAACCACTCAGAGGAATTTTATCGGGGGCTACAAAGTTTCTTTTGGGCCCCTTCCCTTCATGTGAATTTGGCTCCTGGGGCCCCTTTTTTGCTCCTGGGCCCCCTTTTTAACCCATTTTTTACCCTGGACCCTGGTACAATTGTACCCCTTCAACCCCCCTCTCAGAGACCATGATTTGGATTCAGTAGGCCACCATTCCCTGCAACGGGTTGCAAGAGAGAGGAGTGTGGGCTTGCAAGTCTCCCCCTATGCCAGCCTGCCACAGCCTAATTATACACATACAGATGAAATACTGTACTACTTTAAATCAGTATTTCATTTGAGGGTTGAGAGGTGGCTCAGACAACCAGCTGCCTTCTGTGTGATTAGGCAAAATTGCAGAACAGTGCTCCAGATTGGAGGGAGATGTGCGTGCTCAAGCTCCTACACCACACAATTGAGAGGAATTCCAGCTTCAGGTGGCAAGGCAATGTTCTTATTTAGCTTTCTACAAACTACATAAATATCACACTGAGGCTGATGAACATTAGCCCTTAAGTTGTTGTTGTTGTTGTTCAGTCGTTAAGTCGTGTCCGACCCTTCGTGATCCCATGAACCATATCCCCCTTTCCTGCACTACCAGGAAAGCCCAAGGTGGCTTACAACAACTTCATAAAATCACAATAAAAATCACAATGAAAATTAAATGTAAAAAAGCATAATCACATGGGAGGCAGCTGGTTGTCTGAGCCACCTCTAAAAATAAAACGTAATAACAAAAACCCGTACAGCAGCCAATAATAAATAAAAGCAGTACAGACAGCAGCACTCCAAATAATAATAAAAGGCATTCAAAACCCTACAGAAAATGATAGCCAATAGCAACAAACAATAGGCAAAGCAGAATAGCAACCAATGCACAGCAGGACATACGCCAACAAATCTATGGCCCAATTTTATTCAGGATTGGGTTGGCACACAGAGGCATTTACAACAATGGAACACAGTCCTGCTATCGTAAAATGGTTTTTGGCAGCACGCATAGTGTGCCGCCGCCAGCTATTTTAGGAGGACTGCCACAAACTGTGGCCGTGCAGGAGGCCCACCACCAGACCCAATCAGGTACGAAGGATGGTGGCGGGCAGGGGGTGGCTGGAACAGGGAGGGGCAGAACAGAGGTGGAGTGGACAGATCGGAGCTGGAAGGAGTGGTGCCAGCAGCAGCAGCTCCATCAACATCGTATCCCCCTTCCCGGCCTCAATCCACCTTCTTGGGTTCACTCAGACTTGCACCAGCAAAGTAGCTGGTGCAGATCCGAGTAGACCCACTAGGACTGGTAGGGCTTGCCTCTGGGCAAGGGAAAAATGTTCCCTGATCCAGAGAAGACCTTTGAGGCCTGAAACTCCCTCGTGGGATTCAGTGCACACCCTGTTGACACAGATGCATTGGCTCAGGGGAAGTTAGGTAGGGGCTGTACGTTGGGAAGCTTAATGGGGGTTTTGCGAAGTATTCAGCCCCTGCTGGAAGGCCAACAGGGAGAATATAGCTCTCACTTCAACTGACAGGGAGTTCCATAATAGTGGCACGGCCACAGCAAAGGCCCTACCCTTTGTTGCTGCCAACTTGGCTTCAACCAAGATAGCCAACACATAAGAGGGGGCCCTCAGATGACCTAGGGGATGAGCCAGTTCATATGGAAGTAGGCAGTTCCCCAGATATCCTGATATCAAGCTGTAAAGGGCTTTGAAGGTCAACACCAGCACCTTGAACTGTACCCAGAAATGAACTGGCAGCCACTGCAGCTGCAGGAACAACGGTTCAATAGAGTTAAATCACTAAACCCCCAAGACCACAAGGGTCACCACATTCTGCTCTAATTGCAGTTTCCAGACAGCCTTCAAAGGCTCCCATATAAAGGGCATTACAAAGTCAAGTCTTGATGTCACCAATGCACAGACCACCATGATTAGATCTGGTGGACCCAGGTATGGATGCAGCTAGTGCACCAGCCTGAGTTGGACAAAGGTTCCTCTGGCCACCACCACCACCTAATAATCCAGGACAATGGAGAATCCAGAAGAGCCTCCAAACTATGAAATTGCACTTCCTTTCACACACTCCCATACCTTGCTTTCTGATCGCTCTCTTATGCCAGCTTACTTGAAAGTTCCTGTATGTCCAGCAGCAGGGCTTACTCCCAGGAATGCGTGAGTTAGACTGTAGCCTTGTTGTTGAAACTAAGTCCTTGCTTCTGCATAAGAGGTCTAATTTCCACCAAAAATGTTCCCATGCAAGGGTGAATAATATAAAACGTCTTTATATTGATTTAAATAGATTGAAAGAACCTGAGGTAGTGTACGGAATACATGACCTCAATTTTTACTGTTATGAAAAGGAAGCAAAGTGGGAAAATAATAAATATGTATCTTTTCATGAAAAATGGTGCAGCTCTTTGCAGCAGTTAATCTCAGGGGAAATTTGTACAAGGGTACAAAATTGTAGTTCCTAGTTTAGAGCTCTTACACTGCTATATTGGAATTTAAGGTTACCATGCACGCACTTTCCCAATCTCAAATATTTGGCCCTTTATTATAAAAGGAGTTGTTAACGTATTAATTTCTGACTCAGTTCACTGGATTGGCTGAACAAAAGCTCTTTTCCCTTGATTATTGGCAACCTACCAAGACCATCTGTCCAGTGCAATACCCACCCCCCTGTTTCTATATTTCTACATTGAAGAAATACAGTGTTTACCAAAACATATGAACTAGTTTATCATACAAATCATGACTCGTTTAAAAACACAAAATAAGCGCTTCAGGGACAAGTAGCCACTTTGGATGATTTTCAACAGGAAAATGACAGGGGCAAAGTGTTATCTCCCCTCTCCTTCCACTATGGTCCTGATCCTTGTGGATGCTTCGTGACAAAAGGGACGCTTCCAGTTCTCTTCCTATTTTAAGCTCATATTTATTATTTATTTATTTAAAGAATTTATATCCCGCCTTTCTCCCAGCGAGGGCACTCAAGGCGGCTTACAAAACCTTAAAATACATATACAGGTGGGCCCCCATATCCACTGATTCGCTATCCACGGTTTCAGTTATCCACGGATCGTGGGGACCCCCCAGGCTTTTACTTTTTTCCCAGTAAGCTTCGTTTCTTCCTTAAAGAAACAGGCAAATAGAATGAGACTAAGTACTAGAGAGGCTCTGCAAGGTTAACAGAAACCTTGCAGAGCCTCTCTAGGACTTAGTCTCGTTCTACTTGCCTGCAATGGAGGCTGCTTCTCTGTTTGTTTTAAGGAAGAAACAAAGCTTGCTGAAAGAAAAATAAGAGTTGGGGGGGCAAGCATGCCTGCCTGCAGGGGAGGCAGGGTACGGGGGCCCCTCAGGAAACCATGGAGGGGGTGTTCGCTCTTATCCACGGTTTCAAGTATCCACGGAGGGGCCTGGAACATATCCCCAGCAGATACGGGGGCCCACCTGTACATTAAAAATAAATTAAAAGCAAGTAATTAAAAACAATTAAAACAAACAACTAAAAACAAACAACCCCAGTGGGTCAACCTGTATTTACTTTGTTAAAAAACCATTTGTTAAGAAGCCATTTGTTAAAAAGCCAGCCCACCATGTCAGACATCGAATGCTACCCTAAATAAAAATGTCTTAAGGCCCCGCCGAAAGGTCTCTAAAGTGTTAATGATGATAATGATATGTTAATGATGGACTTAATGACACATGTAGTTTGGCCCTCAGCTACAATTGAGAGGCGTCTTAATACATTTGGACCTTTTTATCCACGCTTTTTCCACTCACAGATTTGACTCAACATGGGTGACAAAACTGTGGAAGAGGGAGTCCTCTTTACCTCTTTTTTTCAGCATTGTCAGGGACCTGCCAGCCACTTCCCACCTCCTGCGTGCATCCAAACCGCTGATTTTTTTAAAAAAAAAATCAACCAGGAATCTGTCAGGGGCCTGCCAGCTGCTTTCCAGGGTGTTTAAACGGTTGACAAAAAAAATGCAACTGGGAGTCTCTGGCACCATCTACAGGTTGCTTTCGGTAGTGGTTTTTCTTTCTTTTTTCAGTCAGTTTAAACAAACTCAGGAGGAGGGAAGCGGCGAAGACGCTGGGAAAAAGGTAATATGGCACTGCTCCCCACCCTGGTTTTCCTATAACACTTTTTTTATATCCACTGGGGTTCCAGGAACAGAACCCTAGTGGATACGGAGGATTGACTGTAATTGTAAATTATTATTCTGTAAGTTAATTTGTACATGGGAGATGAACACATCTGGTAAAACTTTCCCAGGTGAACTGTTTCAACCACAGACAGATGATTAGAAGCCTTGAACTCTGTAATGTAAAATATAAAGAAATGATGGACATTGCTTGTTTTAAGTTTAGAGCAGCCCAATCCTAACTAAATAAATCCTGTCCCACCAATGCAGGCATGCCACCAGAGCACATGCCTCATCCTGCGAGGGGGGCAGTAACGGAGGTCTTCTCCAGGTCAGGGAACAGGTAAGCCTCATTAACCCAATGGGTCACCTCGGATCTGCACCAGCTACTTTGCTAGCGCAGGTTCGAAAAGAGTAAAGGAGAGAGAACAGAGGAAAAACAAGACAAGGATATCAGCACAAGTCACAGCTGCCAATATCCACCTCATCCCACCCACTGTTCTGACCCCTCCCAGACACTCCCCCATTCCTCCCCCTTTTCGCCCCATTCTGCCCACATTCCTCCTCCACTGCTGGTTTACTGGCTTGAGAGGGGGCAGAGCGCTGTGCACACAATTAGCAACGATTTTTGACAGCAGAATGCTGTTCCACTGTTGTAAACCCCTCTGTGTGCCAGCCCAAATCTAGTTAGGATTGGGCCCTAAATCTATCTCTAATTTTGAAAGAAAGAAAGAAAGAAAGAAAGAAAGAAAGAAAGAAAGAAAGAAAGAAAGATGGCAGTCTTTGCAAAGTCAAAAGGTCCAAAATCAGACACAGACAGTAGTCTCTGAACAGATATTCCTTTGTTTGTGTTACAAAATAAATATTGAGTTAAGGTGAAGTGGATATTTGTACCTTTTGGTGGATTCTATTTCATGAAGAAATGGGAGCCATTCAAGAAATTTATTTCCTGGACAGATGCTTTATATTTTTAACAGTTTCATAATAGGCAAGAATCAGTGGATGAAGGGAGAGCACTGCCTCTGAGGGCCCACTTCGATCCAACTTTCCAGCACCGATGCAGCCCCAATGCAGCCCCGAGGTAAGGGGAAAAAAGTTCCCTTACCTTGAGGAGGCCTCCATGATTGACAAACACACACACTGCAGGATGCAGTGCAAGGTGCATTGGCATGGCTGCATCAGTGCTGGAAAGTTGGATAGAATTGGGCCCTCATTCAGTTGTTAAGTACATTCAAAAGATAGCAAACAACTTCATATTAATTCATACACATACAGCGCAGTCCTAAACAAACTTTCCAGCACCGGTGTAGCTGTGCCAACAGGGTGCACACTGCATTTTGCAATGCAGGGCAGTCATGGAGGCCTCTTCAAGGTGAGGGAACATTTTTTCGCTTACCTCGGGGCTGCATTGCGGCTGCACCAGTGCTGGGAAGTTGGTTAGGATTGTGCTGATAGTTTTTTATTCACAGTTACGCACATTAGAATCCCAATTTCACCAATAAAGGTTCCTTGAAAGGGAGGAAACTGGATCTGTGGCAATAGCATGAAGAATCTCCATATATTAAGGCCTTCAGTGTGATAAATTGCTATCAAACACTACAGCCCCCATGTGGAGAGGTGCCATGAAGAATCATTTTGCAGAAGTCTTCATGTGAGGTTAACATTTGAATTAAATTAATCATGGCAGAATACTGGGATCACTCTGTTCCACTCGCATTTTGACTGACCGCCCACCTAACAAACTATTTATACTACTGTGAAATAGTTGATACTCCTGTCATTTGTCAGCAAGATATAAAAAATAATTGTGAATAAATAGATAAAATCCACAGGCAGGGTCTGTGCCCAGCAAGCCTTCAGCTGTAGACAAGGGCTCATCAAGTCAGCCTTTGAATTTAAGACTGAGGTGAAAATATTGCAAAGGTTTTGTGAAAAGTTACTTATACAGTATGCACAGACAGCCTATTTACACCTTAAAGAGTGTGAATAATATTTAGCAGAACATTTAATTTTAACCACATGGAAACAGTCTTGCTCCATTATTCCTGATTATCGTGTACATATGATTATTGTTTCTGGACTGAATGGGGCTCAACTATGCGCATAACAAAGGTAATTTGCCAATACTTCTTAGGGTGATTATCAATGGGTAGGTTGGTCAAGTAAGAAATCTTACCTCCATTATGTATATGGGGCTGCAATGAAACCAGAGATATAGAAGTAATATGCCAGTATTTCAGAATTACATCCAGCACTTCTTTTTGAACCGTCAAATGCAGATAATTTTGTAGGGTTCCAAAGTGATGGGACAGGATGTGTAGATGGCCTACTATGTAGCTCAGGGGTGGATTGCATCAATAACACTTAATGTCAATCTGACAACTTTGCTGTAACCCAGGGCCTAAGTGAATCTAATAATGGCAGCTAGAATTGATTGTCCAATGTTGGAAGAATTGAAGAAGTTCCATCAATGAAACAATGGAACAAAACATGTTGAATAGTACTGAGGGAGATTTTTAAATGTATTGTATTATAGAGAAGAGAGAGAGTGAACCTTCCAAGCAGTATGAGAGCTTTGCAGCACAATCCTATGCATATCTGCTCATTGATCTTCATAGTTTTAATGTTCACAGGTTTAAAAGCCATGTCAAAAAAGATTTTCCTTAAGTTTCAAAAAATACACACATAAAATCATTAAAACAAATCCACGTAAAGCCAACGTTAAAAGATTTTCAAAACAATTATGCAAATTTAAAATCAGCATGGTTTGGCCATGTTTCGTCCACCAACAAACTGTGGACCTCCTCAGGCCAAGGCTGCAGCAAGCCACCTAGATGTCAGCTAGGTTGTGCCACAGCCACCCATTGAAGAAACAAAAAGCGCGGGAACCTACAGACGGGCAGACGGAGAAGTTAATTAAAAACGGAAGTCATCGATCCAGGCTATGTTGTAGAATGTGTTACCGTTTACGTACAGCTGGTAGGGACTGTACCTGGAGAAAGTAACGGGGTAGAGAGCAACGTCGGAGGAACTAATTAACAACGGAAATGATCAATCAAAGTCATGCTATAGAATGCGCTGCCATTTGCAGGCACGTAGCTGGTGGGAACTGTACCTGACAAGAGCAAAACACAAAGCAGGGGAACTCGGGCATACATTGTAACAAAAAGCAGTTGCAAAAGCATTGTAACAAAAAGCAGAACATTAAAAGGACACAGTGAGACAAACTTCATACTAATCTTTTTTTGAGAACTTGTGGATCGCCGGTAACCAGATCTTATCCACAAAGGATAGTTCCTGCTGTCTTTTAAGCAGATTCTGATGTTTGCGCTTGCTGATCTGTATGGCTTCGTGGTGCAATCTTGATCGTAACCCGGTTTCTCTAATTAAACTTGTGGTCTTTTGAAACTGTATAGTGTGTCCCGTCTCCAAACTGTGTTCCACTAAAGCAGAAAGTTGTGTGTGTTGTAATTTTACCGCTCGTTGGTGTTCAGTCATTCTGGTCTTAATTAAGCGTTTGGTTGTACCGATATATGCTCTCCCACATTCACACGGCACCCACCACTGAAAGAAATGCACCACTGAAAGAGCCATGTCAGAATGGGGTTCCAGTGGTCCGGTGGTCTGAGTACCACCAGCAGTCACCCAAAGTACCACTGGTGGTACTAGTACCACTAGTTGAGAACCCCTGGGGTAGATTTTATGATATATTGAGAGGAAGAATTACATGAGAAAACATCTAAATATCTATGACATGTATTCAATGAACATAACTAACTGTTTCTATATTTGTTTATAATATGACTTATTTTGGATACATTTGTATATATTATGTTGTGTATGTGCAACATAGCCAAATGTGTGGCTATATTAAAGATTCTAACTTGCTTACCAATGAATCTATTAATATATCTGTGTGAGTGTTTGAATTATCCTCTCAACTTTCTTGTGAGTCAGTAGACCTGCCATGAACTATAACATTTATTCATTTTTTACTAATTTGAAGGAAATATTTATTTATTTATTTACAATATTTTTACCCCGCCTTTCTCCCCGAAGGGACCCAAGGCGGCTTACAACATGGGAAAGGGATACATAATACAAAAAATAATCACATTTAAAACAATAAAAACAGTCCACAAAAGCTAGTAAAAAACATCATCTAAAATTAATAAAAACACATCAAATTACAATTAAAACAAGAGCATAAAAAAGCAGCAGCACCCCACCTGTGCCAGCAGGATGTTAAAAAAGGCAAGGACTCAGAAGGCTTCCTTAAACAGGAAAGTTTTCAGGCCTCGCTGGAAGGTCTCCAGGGAGGGAGCAGTTCGTATGTCAAAGGGGAGGGATACATAACTGTGGCTTTGTAACATGTATGGAAAATAAATGAACATTACATTCTGAAGACATTTATAAATAAGAGTGGCATGCAGATTTTCATGGCTTATTTTCTGTACAGACGTGGGTTCTATGGGATTTTCAGCCATGTTGAATTGTTAGAAATTGAAGAATAAAGAAATACATCGTCCAAAAACTTGCCTGAAGAAATTCCTTTTCTACTCGATCCCCAGTGATATGGGTGCCGCTTTCAAGGATTATCCAGAACAGACAGGCACAAATAATTCTTTAATCCTCTGCTTTACATTTCCTCCCACCTTGGGACATTGTCAAAAGCTAAAAAGAAGAACACTCAGCAACTTGCTGGTAGATGTACATGAACCAGAGATTACATTGACACAAACATATAAAGAAAAAGAGAAGTACAAAAAAGCAGGAACAGCTTAATTGAATTATTGAAAGCAAATGACCGCTCTGCTGTAACCTAGCTGGTGCAGTCACCTCAGGAGCAGGGGCAAAACACCCAGGAAACCTGTCAAAACTTAGTGTTTCCATAGGGCTGCAAACACAAATCATTACATAGCAGTTGTGAATCAAATCACAGGGCTTTCGAGGAACCGCTAACTTGATATTGCAAAAGGCAAAAAACATTATATATTAAAGCATATCTTAAGTCAAGTCTTTAAGTTAAATTATTAGAAGCAGAGTCCCTTATTTCCACATTAACCCCAGATGATCTTCCTATATTCTGGCGCTGCTGATGAGATTTCCTCAGAAACGGAAGCCAGATGCGATTTACAAATGACAGTTCTTGCTGGCGGTTTAAAAGGGACCCTGTTTTTCTTTGGGAAATCGAGATTGCCTCCAAATTTAATCGTTGCCTGTTTTTCGATTCTGTGAAAAGTGACCGAGTATTCTGAAAAGCAATTTCATGTCCTGTTGTCACCACATGAGCAGCAATTGCAGATTTATCCTCTTGGAGACTTTTCACAGCGCGGAGGTGCTCTTGTACTCTAACTTTTATGGGTCGTCCCGAGTTACCCACATAGGTACACTTGCACTCCTTACAAGGGATTTCATAAACCCCCGGGTTGGATAAACCCGGTCTTTTATGTTTAGGATTCCCCAGGAGTTGTTCAATTTTTGTAGTGGGTAAGAATATAGTTTTTACATCATGTCTTTGGAAAATCCGTGGAAGTGGCTGTCTCTGCCCTACATAAAAGGTACCACAGATAAGATTTCACGGATTTTCCAAAGACATGATGTAAAAACTATATTCTTACCCACTACAAAAATTGAACAACTCCTGGGGAATCCTAAAGATAAAAGACCGGGTTTATCCAACCTGGGGGTTTATGAAATCCCTTGTAAAGAGTGCAAGTGTATCTATGTGGGTAACTCGGGACGACCCATAAAAGTTAGAGTACAAGAGCACCTCCATGCTGTGAAAAGTCTCCAAGAGGATAAATCTGCACCCATATCACTGGGGATCGAGTAGAAAAGGAATTTCTTCAGGCAAGTTTTGGACGATATATTTCTTTATTCTTCAATTTCTAACAATTCAACATGGCTGAAAATCCCATTTATAAATAAGCTTAAATATCATTTTATTTCTTCTCAGCCCACAGGTGTACACATTTAACTCCTGTTGTGTATATACACCTATGGATAGAAATGTTTTAATGCCTGATTGGTATCTTTAGTGCTGTAGAGTAACTTGAAGAAAAGTAAAGTTCATACAGATGCTATAATGATAATAGTAATGATGATGATTAATAGTGTTTAAAATAAAGAAGGGTGTCCTGGGAAGCTTTTGGCACCTCGGGTGAAGCTGTTAAAAGACAATGTGTTGATAGCACCTGTTCAGATCTCAAGTTGAGTGAATGTTAGACAGGAGGCAGAGCCGATAGTGAATAGTGTACTCTTCACAAGAACAAATAAATGAAATCTTGAAAATTGTGACTCACGGTGACATTAAAGAAATGTCAAATAATTGATAGATTAACAAGGGAAAAGTGTCTAATGTTTGATGGATTACCTCTGAGTTCTGCATCACATGTAAGAAGAAGAAGAAAAACTAATAGATATATAATTCAGATAATAAATAAAGTAATCATGGATACAGATATCCCAGAATTCTGGACGTGTCTAATAACGCAATCGTAAACACCAAGCCTTCACTTAAAGTTGATTCGTTACGTCATTTCATTTGTTGAGAAAGGAATTGTTTCCCAGTTGGGGCCACTGTCTGCGTGGAGTTTAAATGTTCTCCCCATATCTACGTGGGTTTTCTCTGGCCTGGAAAACTCACATTTATTTCAGTGTTTAAGTGCCTTGGGTCTTTATTTAGACGTTTGGTGATGTTTTTGGAACCAGAAATATGCAGGCGTAAACTCTTGTTTATGTATATCAGTTAGCCTATGGAAAAAAATGGTTATTTCGCTTTGTTGCAGTTTCTAAGAGCCTATCAACAACTTTAAGTGAGGACTTGCTGAACTGTACATGTTTACGCAGAAGTAAGTCCCATTGTAATCAGGGGGCTTACTCTCACTGCTGAATGTGGATACAGTATATCCTTGGCATTCAATGTTCATCTCTAAACTAAAGTTCCTGTTCCAATGCCAAAATAAAAATTTAAACAATCACCTCTTTCAAATGCTCCGGGGGGGGGGGGGAACCTTCTCAGTAGAACACCATAATAAAAAAGATAATCTTTTGTAACAAAAAACAACTACAGTTGGTTAGAGAACCTACAATATATGTCACTTATAGATACTGCCATGATTGAGAAAGCCAGGAGATCCAAGGTTTCTTATTGTCACCTGTTGAATGGCAAAGAACAACAGGCAAACCTCACCTTCCATAGTCAGCAACGTGAAGGTCATGGTTTTGGAGTGTGGCTGTGATTCATATAGCTGAACAGTTCTTTGGATTGCAAAACCACCATTACATTCATTATTGCCCCATCTCTCGGGCACCTGTGACTGAGAAGCTTTCCTGTTTACTTCAATGGAGGGTGCAGCCCCACTGTGTATATTTCCCTTCGCAAACATGGAGCTGTTCCAACTAAGTGAACAGGGAAGGCCTTTAAACGGGGCAACTTCATATGAAACTAAAGTGTTCAGTTGCTGGATAGGTGTAATTCAATAACACTCTGTTTCCATCGTAAACAATGAACCTGAAAGAGCTGAGATCTTCAATAAGGTAGGCAGCAGCTTTGGGATCATTTTCAAATATTTCACTGTTATTGAGCAATCTTCACAAATTTCAGTGGCAACTCTAGTATCATATGAGACTAACCACCTCATTTTGTTCAAACATTCATCCTCAGTAGCATGTCAAGACAAAAACCTAGCCGATATAGCCTTCATCTCTATACTACAGCAGTACAGTACTGACTTTGTCAAATAAATTATCATTTTGTTTCATAGTCACTTGTGAAGAGTCATTTCACCTTGTTTTCTAAGCAATTAAGCTTTCTTCCACTGATGAGGTATGTTAGAACTGCAAATGGAAAATAATTAAAAGCTTAAATACTGCAGACATTTTACCATGTATTTGATATAGACTTTTAATTTGCAGATGGCTATCCTCAAGAAGAAATTATTTACAGATGGAGAAAAAACTCAGTAGAGGCTGCTGACCAGAAATCTTGGAGACTCTATCAATTTGACTTCATGGGTCTCAGAAATACCTCCGATATTGTGAAAACGTCAGCAGGTAGGTTTGCAATAAAAAGGAACATTCTAATCTGAAGATTTAGAAATTCAGTACAGCCATTTCTGCTTCATTAAAACTTACAAACGTGGGTCAAGATCATTATCCTTAATTCATAGCATGAATGTTCACTGTTATCTACATAATTTATAAATAACTGTGGCATGGGAGAGGAAAAGAGGAGACAAAGGCTGCAATCCTGCACACACATACCTGAGAGCAAGCGCCATTGTACTGAATGAGATTGACTAGAGAGTAAGCATAATAGAACTGGGACTGCCAGACATTCTTTTTATCTCCCCTCACCAGAAGATGAACTTTTCAATGTAATAATACAAATCAGGGACAGGAGAATTAGTATGATTGCAAAATGATGTACATGGACAGTAAAACAAAAACCCAACAACTTCACATAAATAACAGTGAGGTCTGAACAGACTTTGACATCCCAGGAAAGGAATTTTGGGGTTATGCTCAGAAAGCCCTGGAAATGCACACTCAGTGTGGTGTGACAATGAAAAAACAAAGGCATTGTAATAGGAAAGGAATTGAAAAACAAAGAAATAGTATAACAATATTCTACATTAGGAGTTCTCAACCTGTGGTACGGGTACCCTAGGGGTACGCGGACCTCTTGCTGGGGGTAAGGCAAGCCCTGCCCCTTATCTGCCCCATCAGCAGCTAATTAAGTGTTAATTAACATGGATTTTAAATTTTAATTATTTTCGGAGCCCTTCTGTCCCTTTGATTTTGGTTTTGGGCTTATTTTTATACTCTGGAAAATGTACTTTGGTGGGGTGTGGGAGGGAGGAGCTGATTTTGGGAAGTGTGACTTGGAGAAAAAAATAGATCCTTGCATGTGTGTCTCTCTCTCATTCTCATTCACACACACACTCACAGAAAAAGAGAGAGAGAGAGAGAGAGAGAGAGAGAGAGAGAGAGAGAGAGAGAGAGTTAAATAAGACATGTTTTCACATTTAATTTTTTTTTGGGACTTTTTATTGATCAATCCAATTAATTAGCAGGAGGTACGTCAGAAAATTGGACTGGACTGTGATAGAGGGTACCCGGGCCTCCAAAGGTTGAGAACCCCTGTTCTACATCATCATCACTACTGTGTGTCTGCATATACAATAGCAAGTGAAGGCCTCACTCACTCACGGAGAGAGAGAGAGAGATCCTGATCTAGATCAGGGACCCCTGTATAACAGCCTGATCCTGCCTAGGCGAGCCGTAAGGCACATTTTCGTCACCCTAGGATTATGCAGCGCCGGCATAGAGGCCGGCATAGATGCCAGCACTGTTTACTCCGCTGCTGTCCCAGACCCGCGCTGACCGCTGAGGTGAGTGCTGCGCTGGTCGGTGCAGGGGGCTTGGGGAGGGCAGGCAGAGCAGGGGGAGGGTGGGCAGGGGCAGCAAGGTCATTGGTCGGCCTGGGGTGGGAAGGGGAAGGGATATCAGTGGTGGGTTGCGCCAATATCCTATGCCCCGTCGCAGCCCAAGCCAGCCTTACATAGCCTTCCTGGAAGCACGCCAGCTTCAGAGCTGGTGTGTATCTGAGGAGGCCCATTGTGGCTTGCGCCGCTTACACCAGGGGAAGGAGATGAACGTCCCCTTCCCCTGAAGTGAGCCCGGGCCACGCTGGTACAAACCGCAATGCACACAGGATGCATCAGCCGGCCATTTAGACCAGCCACGCATACTTGTGCAGGATTGTGCCATTGATAAACACATACCCAGGGGCAAAATGCCCTGATTAATGTTGACGTCTAAGATCTAGTTTGAACCACATATGTTCCACACAACAATGTGTGAATGACCCTGGCTGGGATGGAGCAATGGTAGGCAGCTTGAGGGATGCTTAAAGATCCTTTAGCCATAATTAAGTCCAAAAGGGCTATCCCTCCCAGCACCACCAAGGAATATCATAGAAGAGCATCTATGCAAAGTCTCTTAAAGAGTTTCTTAAAGCAATCAATGTTCTACACATTTCATGCAGTTCTTTATCATGGCAGATCTATAAAACGCTGTGTGTATACATTGTGAAAGAAACATCTAGAATGAAGGGTTCTACGAAATATTAGAACATCATTGTATTTTACAAACCCCTTGGGGTTTAGAAATCCTGCCCATGTAAACCGCCTTTGAATTAAAGTAGGAGGAGAAATCCAATGACCAAAGAAAAGGCGGTATATAAATACTGCTTTATTATTATTATTATTATTATTATTATTATTATTATTTATTTTTGTACATATACAAAATGGTATAGTCATGCAGAACAGAAGATGCTATTCTAGAACATCAGTTAAAACTACTGTATTTTCAAGGATAACGCTGCCATCTATCTACCATGCATGATTGTACTTCACATATACTGGTGTCTCAAAAACCAGCTCCTAGAGCTTTTTCGGGGGGGGGGGGTAATTTGGGACCAATATGATGATCTGAAAATACCGTAACTTCAGATTTCCATTAAACATGGACTCTGGTCTTGTGGATGTTTACTGCTGGCAAAGTGCCAAAGGCCAGACCTGAAACTAACGTTTTTTAAATCCTTTTTCCTTTCTTCTCCTTGTGTTCCCTTCTTGCTCTTTTAACTTCACTAATATGGAAATAAATATTCATTTGCAGCTGCTTTTTATGCTTTTATTATTCAAAGTTGATGCCATTTTCTATTGGAGTAAGATGATATTAAATAATCTTTGCTTTAAGATGCATTATAATTGCATTGACAAAAGGCATTACAATCATTGATTGTTTATTCTAACAGCCCAGAGGTAGCTGAACTAATGAAAAAAGACATTTCCATGACCATTTAATCTTTTATTATCCATGGTATCGTGAGAGTTCCCCCACACACACACTATGCGTTAAAGGTTTGGAAAGCCTTCCAGCTAATGAATGCCTTTTTCCATGCCCTTATCAACAGATTTTAATTTAAACTTAATGGAACTCATTTGATTTCCAAAGTAACCTATTGTCTTGTCTGATGATAAGTACAGGGTTTGGCATCATCATCCCTGGATTGATCAATATTGAGATGATCTGAGTTTTCTCTTTGGGGGGATCTCCTCTCACTAAAAGGCTTTGGGGGGTTGGCTCTCAGACTGGAATAAGACTCCCCCCCCTCCCATTCTGCTGTCATACAGTATTTCTTAAATCTTCCCAGACATCAAAGGGAGGAGGAGGTTGCCACACCTTCACGGATTGTCCCTGTCAAGACAGGGTAGTGTTTCAGACAATGAAGTCTTCCTGTGAGACAAGGGAAAGTGGCTTTCAGAGATCAAAGTAACTACTCTCCTGTCCATCTGCATTCTCTTGTCTTTACTTAGTGTCAGACATGAGCACTTTATGTCATTTGTTTTCAACATCTCTTCTGCTTTTCAGAAGGTTCATTTTGATCCAGAAGGTTCAACTGGAACCATACTAGGCCAAAGTAGACACAACGTTGGGATTCTGTGAATGGAGCTCTGGCCTTTTTTTTTTTTTTTTGCAAAAAGCAGCCATGGGAGTCCTATTTGGATTAGGGCTGGACCATTGGGGGGGGGGATATACCACAATATTGCAAATTTATTTGAGGAATTGGTGTGGGGCAAAGGGTTAACCCCCTATGAAAGTCTTCAGGGACCCAGGAAAAGCCAGAGTATAAGTAAAAAGTGAAAGTGTGTGATTCTGTTGAACAACTTGTGAAGCAACAAGTCTTCAGGGTGAGGCGGCTAACCAAAATCTTTCATGGCTGCCAGACCACATCTAGCTTGCATGGAGCAAGGTTTAGGCTTGTATAAATTGTGGCTTGGAACTATTCCAGATTCAGACATGTTTGCGGTACTTTAACCTTTAGTTGACCTCTAAACTTACACACACACAAACCCACCCACCCCTGCACCTGTATCACAGCCTCAGGCAAAATATGCTCACCCCCAGCAAATTTTTGAAGAAAAAAAAAAGATGTTGGAATCCAGTCACAGAACTCCTATGTAACATCTCTAGTTTGGCTCCCAGTTTCCAGGGCTTCACCTCAGAGGGGTGCAGTCATGTCCTCTAACCTCCAGACTTTTCAAAATCACAAGGTATTTTCTCCATATGACAGCAAATATAGAAATTGCATGGTGAACAATTGGCAGCAAAAATGACCATGTGTGAACCACTCCTAGGAATTATATCATGAGTATCTATAGCACTTGGGAAATGAAAAATTCACACAAACCAAGCACCATTTAAATTATAAATGACTCTGAAGTAAAGCTAGATGGATCAATATGTCATGGCAAGGCTACTGTTGTGCGTTGTCAGTATGGTAACAGTCTGCTACCTTAATATTAAATGATGATTTAAAAAAAATGAAATTAAACATCAGTTTTATGTATTGGGACACACTGTATAGAAGGAACAAAACACCAATTTGCAGATCAATGATGTGTGGTGCACCCGTTCACATCAATAATGTATCTTTGTCATTAAAGACCATTTCCGCAATAAAATGCAATTAACATTTTACTCAATCTTGTGATTATATGGTTCAATTGAAGCGAACATTAACAAATGATGCCAATATAAAAGCAGAGTTCTAATATCTGTGCATATTAATATTTGGGCAAAAACAAAGCCTAGAATGAAAGGCTTTTCATCTTACATGAAAAGGCTCCCATCTTACATGGGAGATGGACTAGACCAGGGGTTCTCAACCAGTGGTAATAGTACCACCAGTGGTACTTTGGGTGACTGCTGGTGGTACTCAGACCACTGGACCGCTGGAACCCCGCATGGCGCTTTCAGTGGTGCATTTTTGCTCTCGAGAAGCTCCTGCCTTTGGCCAAGTCTCTCAGGAATGCTGAGAGACCTGCCCAGAGCCTCCCACCTGCCCAGAGCCTCCTACCTGTGTTTTCTGGCCTCTGAAAATCTGGAAGTAACGTGATGATGTCATTACCAGTCACTTCCAGTGGTACGCAGCAAGAGAGTGACGCTGGAGGTGGTACTTGGCCGGGAAGGGGTTGAGAACCCTTGGACTACACTGATAGATAGATTCTGTGCTAGCTCCAGATTTTGAGGGACCTTTTTAAAGATGTCCATAGTGGACTACTGTCCATTCAATAGCCCCCACCTCTCTGAGCCCAATCTGCACCAGCACCAACAGGGGGAGTTATGTATGTTTAGGTAAAATAGCAGTCACAGAGGCACCAAAAAGGATCAGGAACCAATGCAAGGGGGTATTTAACTCTTTCCTCATGCAGCACCATGTATTGCCAGAATGGCAAAAGTTCTTTTCAGATATGGAGACAAGGAACAGACCAGTGGAGAAAGACAGAAGCAGGGATTGCACGAGCAACAATTCCCTCCAACAGACAAAACACAATACAGCATTCTTATGTCCCTCTAAATAGAAGTAGCACCTCCTTCTACTGAAGTGTCCTTCTCATAGGGAAGTTTGCATGTGGCCCATCTATGGCTCGCCACCTGCCATGCCTGATGCATCACAAATGGCATTTCAAGCCCCCTTTTACACAGTTTCATGAGGAAAAATTAACTGATCCAGTCCCCTGAGATTTTGTTCATCCAGGAGTGTGATCATGGCTCACTGCCACTGCCCAGAATGTCTCCTGACATAAGGCAAGGGAGCACCCTTGCTAACAGGTGCAAACTAATGAAGTGTATCTCAGCACTTCTCCCCAAAATTAACTCAATCATAGAGGAACAGAATAACCATTGGGAACCATTGGGAAGAACCTGTGCAGACCACTATCTCCTCGACATACATAGGTCTTCCACAATTTGCCAATACACACGGCCCCAATGAAAATGGTAGACTCAAACCTGGTCAAAGTGGCTGGGGGCACAGTTTTCATTGGGACTGTGTTGAGAGGGGAAGAGGTTAAATACTCTGTCCATCATTAATCCTGTGGTTGTTCCTCCCCATAGGTGATAACACCCTAAAGCAACAACATGGGATGCGTTTTCATGCAAGGCCATCTGGCACCACAGAGCACATGCATGCACAAAAAATTCAAACAGGACACCAAAAATGATACTGCTCACCTTTACTCAAGAATTCTACCCATCAGCCCAAGGTTCTGGCTTTTATACACACAAAGGTTCTGGCCCTTGACCCTCAAGTCAAAATCATCAGATTCTTTTCCTGTTTGATTGGCTGCCAATTTTAGAATGAAGCTAGATTTCTGAAATACTTTCTGGCTATTCCTCAGGAAAAAATTCTTCCATCCCTAAACCCCATGTTTTTCAATGGGACTTACTCCCAGGAAAGTGTATATAGGATTGCAGCCTATGTCCCATTAAAAACAATGGGATTTATGTCATTATTAGTTAACTTTAGATAGATCGGTGGTTTTGTCTTTGCCTGTTCATGAATTCTTTTTCAAATAATTTAAAAATTGAGCGAATGATGTCTTACAATGAATAAATCACAGAATGTTCTGAATTACTGACATAAAATATGGCTTACAAAAGCAATGAAGAAAATGAATTCTTCAGCTCCAAAATCTATGCAAAGTGAAGGAAGATATTTATTCACATTCATGAATCCCTGAATGTTTTTCATGAATATGAAATGACTAGTCTTTTTTCAGTTCTACAAAAGAGTTTATGTGAAACTGCTAACATTTATATGTGTAATTTATGAGAGGTATACACAAATCTATGTGTGCTTAGTTAGCTAAGAGTAGAAAAAAAGAATAGCTCGAATAATGAAGCATTGAAACAACATCAGTTGGGGCACACAGGTTCCGAATCTTGGTCATATTAAGGGCACTACATGCTATGGGAGGGTGACCAGACAGCCCAGGGGAGGTAAATAAAACTTTTTCTTACCTCCCTCCAATGGGTCTCCTTGGACCTATGCTAGCTCTTTTGTTGGCTTAAGTCTGAGGAGACTAAGAGGGCGGAGAACGAGGGATAGGATCTCGGTGTATGCTGCTGCCACCAAGATCCTCCTCCCTCACCCCAAACTGTCCCCTGCCTGACCCACTCCCTGCCTCAAACCATCCATGATCCTTCCCTGAACCATCCCCACCACTGACCTACCTGCTCCAGCGGGGCATCTGGGAACCCCTTTGATATAAAATACGAGGCCTTTGGCCACTTGCAATGGAAGCCCCGAAGCACCCAATGCCGGTGCAGCTTTCTCACCGCTGGCCCAAGGCTTACAGTGGTGGATCACAAGATCCGCCACTCTAAGCCCTGGGTTGGATTGGGAATTATAACAGCACAATTCTGGCTAGCAGGACAAAACAGTACACATGAGGCACCCACCACATCCTATGCAGGATTGGGCCTACCTCAGCGCAGCCAGCGGCCTCCTCGAGGTAAAGGGACATTTGTTTCTTTACCCCGAGTAATGCGGCAGTCACCCCAATGGGCCTACTTGAATGCACGCATGCAATTTTTCTGGCTTACATTTGAGAGGCCTGTATAAGGCCCAACAGGCCTGGGAAGGAGGGATAAGATATGGCGGAGGATGCCTCCTTTGATCCCTCCCCCTTCCCGGGCCCAATTCTCCAATCCCACCCACCCCCCAGAACGCCCTGTTCTGCCCTCTTCCCACCTTACCTCTCCGCTGCTGCACTGCTTACTCTCTGGGTGTTGCAAACATGCCTTTAGACACGTTTGCAATACCCTAGACTAGTAGAATAGTCATTTCGCCAGTCTCGTAGACAGGACTGTGCCGCAAGTCTCACAAATGACCTTTCTATACCACTAGGATGATTTTTTATGGGAGGGGAGGTGCTGGGCACGCAAACCACATGTCTTTGCAGTTTAGGTGATGTATTGTTCTGGGGCACCATATTATGAACCATACTCAAACCATGCTATCTTTTGTCCCCTCACAAGCAATACTTTCCCTAGATATGGGTTCAGTACCAGTTATTTGCAAGATAGAATGTAATTGTACTAATATCATAGGCACCAATGGCACATAATTTGTGATGTAATTAGTAACATAACTCCTTCCCCTGCTCAATCATTAGTTGCTCAAATGTGCCATTACTTCAAAAAGATTAAGTGCCCAAGAAAAGAGACATTAAGAGTACTGCTGATATCCTACAGCATATCTTTTTTCAAAAATTGTACTTCTAAACTGGCTTTCCTGCACACCTTTTGAAAACTCAGACAACTACGTTACAGGCATTTATTTTATGAATATTAATTGGCCTCAAGTTTGTAGAATGTCACTGACATTTTCAAAGCCCCAGTGGCTCCTACTGCGTCCTGATGGCACATTAAGAAAATGCCTGTCATACAAAGGCTCTTAACAGGATAAACACTCTGGGGTTGCAGGGCTTTTTTAAATGCACGATTTGAAAAGATCTAGTACAACATGCATCAGTAACATCTGCGAGGCTAGCATCTTCCAACATGCCTATTTGATTAGTTCAAATTGGCACTCAAATACATTTAACTTCTCAGCCATGGAGTCGATTGAGATGTAAAATTGAACTCATAGATTCTTATTCCACTGTTCTAGCCCTAGTCTGAGCACTGTAAATTTGCAGTACACGAGAAATTAAATAGGAAACTTTCACATAGTTTTACCCTTTCTACACAGAGGTAAGATGGTATAGTGTAGTGCAGGGGTTCTCAACTTCTTGGCTGCGGTACACCACCGCTGGGTGGGATCTCTCTGAGTACCACCAGAAATGACGGGTGATGACGTCATCGCCTGTCACTTCCAGGAACTGGACACCGACGGAGGTCAGGAGCAGAGGTTTCTGATGCCGTGGAGCTTGGGAAGGCACCAGTAAGAGGTTTGGGTCAGGTGTCCCTTTTTCAGCACACAAAACTCACGTACTTCACCTCCGCTCATTGGCCAAACTTCTTGCCAGTTCTTTCTGAGCTCCATGCATCCGAAACCTCTGCTCCTGAGCTCGGTTGGAGGTGTTTTTTTTCAGGATTCAGATCGGCTGTGTACCACCAGATGTACACAAAAGTACAACTGGTGGTACACATACCACCAGTTGGGAACCCCTATTGCAGAGCCATTTCTACGGTAGGGGCGGTACTGTAAGTTGCGCCCCATCCTAGTCCCCGTTTACAACCCGGCACGAGGCGGCCTCGCCGTCAGAGCCATTCTGTGATGTGAAGGCAATGGGCAGGAGACTCCCTGCCCGTTGCCTTTGCATCACGGAATAGCTCCAACGGCAAGGGGGCGGGGCCACCTCGTACCGGGTTGTAAACAGGGACTAGGACGGGGCGCAGCTTACAGTACCGCCCCTACCGTAGAAACACCTCTGCCCTGGTGTAGTGTGTCCAAGAAAGGAAGATAATGTGACCTACATACAGATTGCTACTTCAAGCTTCAGAATGAATGAGGACTCTTTAATAGAGAAAAACGCATTATCAAGCACATCAACTATGTAGGTAGATTCTGTCACAACCACAGTTCCAGCAGTATGTCTGGGCCACGGATATTTTGTATAGACAAGTCGAAACTGCAACAAATTGTTACATATGATCTATGAGCCTGGGCTCCAGTGGAAAAAGAGAAAAAGCTAATATTTTTGGTACTTTCATGCTAGTAGTTCATGCTAGTGGTCTTTCATGCTAGTAGTTCATGCTAGTGGTCTTTAACATAATTTGCATTTTCATTAAAATTGTAATTATGTATAACATTTCTATTTAAGAGCTGTTTCTCATTCTCTGTAGTGCTAAAGAAGAATGTATAATAAACATGTAAATAAAGGAGCATTGCACTCTATCAAGAAAACCTACAGCCTCTGAAAAAATGATCAATATTGAAAGCTTAGTGGATACAAAAAAGCATTAAATAAAATCCGCTGTGGGGGAGGGGGATGATAGGGCCAGGCGGCATCACAATATCTTATTTTAGCAGCACGCCGGCCCACCACCCGCTCCTGGACACCAAACGTGGCTTCCAAGTACTTGAAATTGCATCAGCGGGGAGTGTAAAGGATAGGATTGGGCTCTCAGTTATATAAAGTTATGCATGGAATGGATAGAGTGGATAGAGGGAAGTTCTTTTCCCTCTCACGCAACACCAGAATCAGGGGAAATCCACTAAAATTGAGTGGTGGGAGAATTAGAACAGGCAAAAGAAAGTACAGGGAGGCCGCCGTATCCGCGGGGGATACGTTCCAGCCCCCACCGTGGATACTTGAAACCGCGGAAAGGGGCGAACGTGGTTTTCTGAGCCCCCCCCCCCCCCCGTGGTTACCGGGGCTCATCGGTTCAACTCAGTTGGGCCGCTTGCATCAGCAGCTACACTGGCTGCCAGTTTGTTTCTGGGCATAATTCAAAGTGCTAGTTTTGATTTTAAAGCCCTTTACGTCTCAGGACGAGGGTATTTGAGGGACTGCCTCTTTCCTTATACTCTAACCCGTCCTCTTCATGGTGTTTTTCACAGCAAAACAACTGCCAGATATGTCTTTATATTCCCAAATTAGCAAACATCTGCAATGTGACTTCATCATTTCAATTGGATTGATGCAATTCAAAAATTCTAAAACCCTCTTGAAAGTGAAGTCTGTTGACACACTAACAATCTAGTGCAAAATTCTGAAACGTAAGATAATATATGCACTGAGGGTTCAAAAATGCAATTCAGTGTTCTTCCATGTCTACAAATCAGTAGTGCTTGAGAGACACTTCAAGGCAGTCTTCGAAGAGGTTACTGTTAAATCCTAGAAAATAGATTTCGCATTCTGGAAGGAGTTAGTGCTTTTAGGGTGTTTTTCAGTCAGGTACAGTTTGAACTAATACATATGCCCAGAGCAAAAAAGTACATTGAAAATATGCTCCATAGCAAATTGGCAAGCCAAGGCCTTTAGCTTGTTTAATGTAGTTCCTCGGATGCAGTCGATATGTCAAGTTTCTAAAAAAAAAAAAAAAAAAAACTTAACAGTTTTTACTTTAGTAAAAAAGAAATGTGTGCAAATAAGTTGCAAGAAATAAAGTAGGACAGGCCAAGTGTAACAAACAAAATGTGCAAAAGCTTACTGGAGCATTATAAAATATTATTAATATTCATTATTAGTCACTAATAGGTCTTTTGCCTTTGCTCCCCATTCATACAAGACATAAAAGGTACAACAACTCTGCCCACCCCCACCCCCACTCATGAAAGCAGGTAGGTGGGACCAATCAGTTCAACTTCATTCGTACAAGGAATAAGAGGTAACCAAACGGACATGGGATTTTTATTGTACTACATCTGTTTCCTCTAAGTTCCTTACATCACAATCCTATTTAGAAGTAAATCTCACTGACTTCAATGGGGCTTGCTCCCAGGTAAATGTGTGTAGGATTGTGCTGTAAATTAAAGTGCTTGTTTGGTTTTATTCTTCTGATGACATTGTTTTAGTAAGTGAAGTGAATACATTTGTATCCTGCCTTCTATCAGCCCACATTCTCACCCTGCCAGGTGGGTCATGAGGGGATCTCAGTCGTTCCCTACATGAAGGGGATCTAAGTAAAACTGAAAGCAATAAAAGGACCTGGTGCATGTTATTTCTGTTGCATAAGGCTGCAAGAAGGGATGAGTAGTAGTAATTTTTTAAATAGCAGTTATCTTGAAGATATTTGGTCTTTTGGACAGAATCATAAAATGTGGAGGTTTTGAGTGGGATCCATGGCACAATCCAGTCTACATTTTAGACTGGCAGAGTGCTGCTCCACTGGTCTAGGGTGTAGCAAGCATGTTATGAAGCACATTTGTGGCATCCAGCGAGTAAGCCATGCTGGCATAGAGGCCGGTGCCACTCTACCCACCCCAGATCCAGTGGAGTGCCCACCAGGCAGACCCAGTGGAATTCCCCACCAGGCAGCGGAGGGGCGGGAGGAGGGCAGACCAAGGCATTCCGGGAGGGGCGATTGGTTGGCCAGAACCATTTAGTTAGTCATAGCTAAGTCCCATTGATTTCAAATGACTAATTTCTTTAGCCCCTCCATGGATCATTGCCTTGTCGTGGCGAAGGGGCTTGCGTAACTCAATGAAGCCATGAGCTATGCCGTGCAGGGCCACCCCAGACGGACAGGTCATAGCAGAGAGTTCTGACTAAAAGTGATCCACTGGAGAAGGAAATGGCAACCCACTCCAGTAACCTTGCCAAGAAAATCGCATGAACAGTACCAATAAATGAACGAACTCAGGAAGATAGTGGAGGACAGGAAGGCCTGGCGGGATATGGTTCATGGGATCACGAAGGGTCGGACACAACTTAACGACTGAACAACAACAAAATTTCTTTAGTCATGATTGACTTTACAACTCTTTGTTCAATAGGATGCAACTCTTTGTTCGAATTACCTTTCATCAGCTTTAAAGGTTCTGATTGCATAAACAAACAAACTTCTCTGAGCTTGGACTTTATCTAGAACTGTCAGCCTTCTAATAGCCTACATCAGCGGTTCTCAATGTACTCAGCACAGCTACATGGCCGCTGCCACACCGAGTACCACTGGAAGTAAATGGTGATGACGTCATTGCCACTTACTTCCATTTTTTAGGCCTGGTTATTGGCAGAGAAGGATGCAAGAGGCTGTGCAGGGGGACGGCAGAGGCCAGTAAAAGGCTCCAGGTGGGCTGGCGGGCTGTTTTCTGCACTCCTGAGAGGCTCAGCCAAAGACAGGAGCCTCTCGGGAGTGAAAATGTGGTGTTGAAACGTGTACCACCGGTTGAGAACCCCTGGTCTACATCATACTGAGCTTGAATGTAAATGGTTTAAATGGATGCTTTGCCTTCCTCTTCAACAATAAGCATCAATTTAAATCTCACACTCGTAATTTGAATTTAGAGGGAGTGATTGCTCTTGCACTGGGGAACATTGGTTAATATATTTTAGTTATATATTAGTTATATATATATTGGTTAATATATATTAACATTGGTTAATATATTTTAGTTGGCACCAACTTAAATAAATAAATACAGGCATGCATTATTTATAGCAATTAAAGAGAGAAGTACCAGGATTGAGCCAGGATGGTGTAGTGGTTTGGGAGTCAGACTTAGACCTGGAAGATCCAGGTTCAAATCCCCGCTCAGCCACGAAGCTTCCTGGGTGACCTTGGGCCAGTCACTATCTCTCAGCCCCACCTACCTCACAGGGTTGTTGTGAGGACAAAAAGGAGGGGAGGAAATATGTACACCACTCTGAGCTCCTTGGAGGAAGGGTGGTATAAAAATGTGAAAAATAAATAAATAATAAATTAAAATAAATAAATAAAGGTATTCCCTGCTTAAAAGCCAGTCATGTCCGACTCTAGGGTGCGGTGCTCATCTCCATTTCTAAGGCCGCAGAGCCAGCACTGTCTGAAGACGCTGCCGTGGTCATGTGAAAAAATGTGAAAAATAAATAAATAAAATAAAGTACAGGTTAAAAGATAAAGACAGTCATGGTTAGCAAGTTGGTTCAGCATTTAATGCTTCACGGAGAGAAAGTAGTATTTCAGGTGTAGAGCTTCCCATTAGACCCTGCCTGCTATTAAAGGGTGGTAGAAGCAACGCAGCATTTATGAGGCTCTAATGCTGCCCCATTGCAGTGACTTATCAGATCCGGACATTACATTTTGGAATTCATCTGAACAATGTTTATGTCTCATTATATCTTCCTTTAAGGACGTACAATTTTGACTTCAAGAATGTTCTGGCAGCATTACAGGAGAAACAAAGGTTTATTTATTTATTTATTTAAAGAATTTATATCCCGCCTTTCTCCCAGCAAGGGCACTCAAGGCGGCTTACAAAAAACATTAAAATACGTATATACATTAAAATAATTAAAAACAAATAATTAAAACAATTAAAACAAACAACCCCAGTGGGTCACCTATATTTACATTTGTTAAAAGCCATTTGTTAAAAATCCAGCCCACCATGTCAGACATCGAAAGCTAACCTAAATAAAAACGTCTTATCACCTAACATTTACTATCACTTAATATACTATTATTGTTATGTGTCACACAGAACCCAATCCTCTGCCAGACTGGGCTGCCGGCAGAAGTGTCGGGCGCCCTCCCGGCGCCTGGCGCGTGGGGGCAGGGCCTGCGTCGCGTGACGTCAATGTGTCCCTCACGTGACGTCGACGCGCCCCCCGCCCGTTTTCTGCTCATTTGAGCATAACGGGCTCCAGGGAGGGAGTGCCGACACTACGTCAGTGACTGCCCCGCCCGCCCGAGCGCCTGGTTCGAGTGAACCACGCGCTCCACCGTGGTTAAATCTCTGGCTGCCGGCCATAGTGCTTTGCGACAGTTCCTCCAGGATGGGGGAGAAACAGAGGGCAGGGAGGCTGCCTGTGCACACCGGATCCTATCCTCCCTTTTGGCAGCCTCCCCTGTCCCCTTTCTATCTCTCTCCTCAGACTTATTGTGCCAGCTAAAGAGCTGGTGCAGGTCCGAGGACACCCATTTGCGGAGTGGGCAGCTTATGGAGGGGTAAGGGGATTTAAATTCCCCTCTGAAGCCTCCCAATCTGCCCCCCCCCCGGATTCAATGCACTCCTTTTCAGTGTGGCTGCACCAGCGGGGGGGGGGAGGGAGGATAGGATTAGGTTCACAGTTATTGTGACATATAGATAAATAGATGGACATAGAGAGAGTCTTTCCTTCTCAGTGGTGTGTGTGTGTGTGTGTGTGTGTGTGTGTGTGTGTGTGTGTGTGTGTGTGTGTGTGTGTGTGTGTGTGTGTGTTTTGTTTTGTTTTGTTTGTTTTGGCCATTGTTACAAATGTTTACTTATTCATTTACATTTCTCTCACTCTTAATCTGACCTCAGGGACATCATCCCATAGCCAGATCTGATTGGCTCTGTAGTATTGTGACATAATCCTGTTTTATTGTGTGGAGTAGTCCACTCATGTGACTCAACTAGGAAGGAAGAAAAAGCAGCAGCAGCAGCAGCCACCGCCGCCGCCAGGAGGAAACATTGATATTAAAATAGCAGGAGCCACAGAAAACAGATATGATTGGAAATAGGAAGTAGTCACAGTAAGGGCTTTATGGAGAAAACTATTTCTTCATCAATATTGCTACTCCAAAATCAAAATGAGAGAATATTAAATGTAACTCAACCATCCTCTTCATGGGATTCTATTTTGGAGAATACATACTTCCTTGATTTCCTCTCTAGCTGTATTTTATATTACCCCCCAAGCTGACAAGAAAATGGAGCTTTATTCTACAATTCAGTAACACTTGATATCATGCACATTAACATAAGCCAACGGACAAGCTGTTTTGAGCTAGATTTACAACTATGTAAACAAGACAATTGCCTAGTTTGCGGTCAAGTACTAGAGTGAAAATTGAAAACTGCCTGTGGATTCTTAACTTTGACCCTTAGAATTGAACAAACTATGTTCATAAACTTTACATACAGTATTTCCAAAGCAGTCACACATTTTTATTGAGCATTCCATACAACAGGAGGTGCTCTTTTTCATTCTGAATATTTGTTGTGAGGGGCATGGTCTCATTTTATTTCACACAGCTGGAACATGTTGTTAAATACAGAATTTTCAGCCCAGACTCTCAAAACTTCATCAATGCAAGAAGGCAAGTTATTCTTCATGCTTCCTTCAAACACCTCTCTGTCTGAACCAGGAAAATATCCACCCTTTGCCATCCCCTTCAGTTCTGTTGCCCATTGTTCGCCAGATGATGCAGGTCTTCATGATCACCCAACAACGGTTGTGACGACTGCTTTCTTCAATAAAGGCCACGTAACTAACAAGAATGCCAATTCAAATTGAATGGTGTAATAAAACATCAGGCAAAGAATGACGGATCAGGATTAGTTTGCCTGGCCATTGCATTTATCATGTTCCTGAGGTGACTCAACCCATATTTTTTTTGGGGGGGGGGTTCCATTATCTTTTTGAGAAATGAAAGAGCTGCTACACAGAATGGCAACCTTAGACATCTGAAGCAAAAGTCAACATCCCATATGGATGCACTCGTTTTGCTCATGTAGGTGGTGGTGGAAGGCAGGACAATGATGCCTCTTCTGGGTTCTGGCACTCGGCAGTTGCTTCACATTGCCTCATGAGATGCCAGCCAGCTGCGGCTTCCTACACATACTCTGGCTTTCAGTGCCTCCACCCAATAGTGCCCCTCCCCATTCCTTCCTTTCAAGCCTTCTGGAATTGCTAGCAGTTTTCTACACCCATCTACCACCTTCCAAGGTCCACACCTGCACTCTTTCTGAGAGGCTGCTGGAGACAGACAAAAGGAGATTTATCTCATATGAAAACATGCACCCATTTTCAGCAGCTTGAAAGCAACATTAGAGGACACAGCAGAAATGTCAGAAGCCCTCCCGGCGCCCGGACCAAGGGGCGGGGCATGTGACGTCGCCGCGCCCCCCCCCCCCCCGCGGCTCCGAACACACACCCCCGCCGGTTTCCTTACCATTTTGGAGCCGATCGGGCTACAGGGAGGGCGGGAGAGCCGAACAGAAGACGGCTGAAGTGGAACCGAGGCATCACGAGGGTGAGTTCGCGCACCCCAAGGCTGACTTCGCGCCTGGAGCAGCTGCTTCGCGCGCTCCACTCTACTTCCGCCTCTGGGACTCAGTGCTGAAATGCATTCACACTTAGAGCACAAGCCTATGCATGTCTACTCTGAAGTAACTCTCATTGAGTTCAATGGGACTTGCTCCCAGGTAAGTATGCTTAGGATTGCAGCCTTATGACCCAATTCTATTAGGGCCTTACGCCGCCAGAATGGCAGTGGCATAAGGCCCTTTACTGCTGCCACAAAACACGACAAGCCATTCGGTATGGCCTGGTCGCCCATGCAAGCAGTGAGCAGCCAGGTACACAGGCCAGCGGACCAGGGAAGACCACTGGTGCCACTAAGTCAGTGTAGGGGGGTTGAAGGAGGCGGGGAGGGGCAGAATGGAGCGGGGATGAGGTGGGGAGGAGGGCAGATCAAGGCCAGGATGGGGGGCAGTATCAATGGCAGCCGCACACACCAATATTCTAACCCTCTTTCCAGCCTTGATCTCCCAACCCAGGTACACGTGGACCTGCGTCAGCTATAGAGCTGGCGCAGGTCCGAGTAGACCTGGTGGCCCAAGACAGACTTACCCCGCGGCATGGCAACAAATGTTACCTTACACCAAGGTGACTTCCAGATGCCAAAACTCCTCTGCAGGATTCAGCGGGTGCCACATTGGCACTGCTGCACCGCTGCACAGGGAGTTATGTAGGACTGGGCTGTCTATTGTCTTTTTTGTTCTCAAAATTTTAACTTTCCATAACCACATGTAAATAAAAATGCTAATCTGGCTATATTTTCATGGAGGTTTTACATATTGTGACTGACTTGTGAATAACTATATTTGGAGGAAGAAATAGGTCATCTAAATAAATGTATCATTAAAAAGCACGTAGTACACAAAAAGGAGTAGGGGGGAAATCCGCTCTATATTAGTAATAGTAGCTGCAGGATAGTAAATGGCTCTTAAAACCCAGTCAAGAGTCAGGGCTTCATTGTGCCAGGAACTGCACTTACCATGTACAACTCTTGCCTCAAAATTCAAAGTATTATCAACAGTAAACTTGCAAACTGTATGTTATTTGGGGTTTTTTTTAGATTTAACTAGCAATATAAAAGGATGATTTATGTCATGCAAACCATGCCACATTTCGAAACAGATTCATTGAATAAGTAGTAGAAAAAGACTCCCAGATGTGCCTAAGGACTATTCAAACAAAGTAGGAATTTGCAGATTGTCAGAGGCTCCATATATAAGAGCAATCTTGACAATAGGTCACCCATGTTCATTCATACTTATGACAGTTTCATTCTCAGATTCAAAGAGCTAATTACCAGTATGTTATGCTATTGTCAGCGCAATCCTGAAGATTGCGACGGTGACGGAACGAGCGTTCCGTTGCCGGAAGCAGTCGCAAACATGCCGTAAAGCACGTTCGCGACTACTCTGGAGTAAGGGAGGCTGTGGTAGAGGCCGGCCTCCCTTGCTCCGTCACCAGAACGTCTGAGTGGCCGCCGGAGAAGGCAGGTAAGGATCCAACGGGCACGGGGGCGGTTCAGTGGGCGAGGGAGGGAGGCCATTGGCCTAGCCGGCCGGCATCTCTATCTTCCTCCAGGATTATGTTGTCCTAAATCTTAAATCTTTTGAATTTTATTTATTTTCATTTAAAAAGATTTCTATGCCGCTTTTCCACCACTCAGCAGCTTACAACATAAGCTTACAACATAAGCAGCTTACAACATAATTTAAAATAGCTAAAACAAAAAAAATACAATACAATTATTTAAAACAGTGGTTTCCAACCTTCTATCCCCTTAAGGGGAGGTTGGGAACCTATATGGCACCCATAGGCAATGGCTCTGTTGCTTCCGGGTTCCCACCACCGAAAACGGGGGAACCCCCCTCCCACAGAAAAAAAACTTGGCAGCTGGGGAATCCCCACCCTAGTAAGTTTAAAAGACCCTTTTTTCCTTACTGGGTTCGCGGCAATTGGCAGTGGTTCCGAGGACCCGACAGCGACATCTGACGTCGCTGACAGGTTGCATCGAATCTACACCCACCCCCTTCTTCATTCCTCTAAGGCAACAGCCACCACCATCAGTCTGACGTTTCACAACATATTGTAAGAAAAGAAAATGTGACAAGGGGTGGGCAAATGAGCTTTGAAAGTTTCACATATGACCCCCCTTCATGACAAGGAGCCACCCACGAATGAAAGAGTTCATATCCAAGGAGATTCTAAGCCTAAGGGAACCTTTTTTAAACACATTCTCCTGCATGGTTATTAATATTCCTATATGTAGCCATTATTCTTATTACACAACTTACAAAAATCAATATATTGATTACCTGCAATCATTACAATGCTTAGGCTGCAATCCTATAGACACTTGCTGGGAGTAAGTCCCATTGAACCCAATAGGACTTACTTCTGATTAGCCATGTGTAGGATTGCATGGTTATTGTTTAAAATTGAAATACCACTGGGCTTTCTTTAAAACAGCTGCTCACATTGATTAGACTTTGTGTTTTCTTTTGTTATTGCCATTGTCAATCAACAATGACTGGGAGTTTATAGCAGAATCTCTACAAGGCAGACAATGCTGAAAGAATTTATACAGCTGACTTGTCCAGCCTTGAAAAACAGGGACATGCTGACACGCTCAAACCTGAAACGTGTACCAAAGCTCCATTAGATTACAAAAACAAACAAATGAAGTAGTGCTCAAGAGAACTGTCACTTTTCATTTGACATGCATCAATATGGTTGTGTCTATCTTTGTAAAATTGAAAAAAAGCAAAGCTGAAATATTGATGAAAAACCCAAAGCTGCTTATACGACGAGTGCCTCTTCAGTCGCTGAGACCTTCAAGCCCAAGCCCTGCAGAAGCGGAGCCCCTGCAATTGCAACTCATTTTGTGTTAGTTGCTGACCCTGGCATCTCAAGAATCAGCTCTGCAGTATGCTGGAACATGATGTGCCTTAAGGATGCTCTCAGTTATTAATGGATGCATTAGTCAAGTGAAGGAGGCGAACAGCTCTGTTGCTCAGCAATCCCCCTTTCATGATGTAGGAGCAGCACATTGTCCTGACGTCGTTAAATGCCATGTGAAAAGATCGGCCAACGGGGCATTTCATAGAAGAAACAATATTGATCAATGTGATGTTATGTGCCACTGTTGCAATACAGTCATAGATACATATTCTTTTTTTCCAAAAGCAAAACACTAAAACCCTTGGTTCTTTTTTAACATACCATGGGATTAAAGTTGTAGATGCAGCATGCTAAGGCTGATGCCCTTGTGAATTATGGACATCATTCATAAGGTGTTTTACAGCTATTCAGGGGCATTTCTGTGGACCTATAGCATAAGGGCCACCCATGATCCAGTCGGATTGGTAGAAGCAATGAGGGAGGCTTTGGCATCTGATTTTGTTTTGTGCTTTCCAAGTCCACTCAAGGGATAGTTTCTGCTGCAGACATTTGATTGCCCATTCAGCTGGGATATGTTCAGGGCTGAATTGTTGGGTGGTTGGGTTGGCCTTGTGCCCCTGTGGGGAGTATGGTGGTTGGCTGTGGCTTTTGGTGTTTTTGGCCTTTTCCAATATGCTTGCAGCCCCTGTGGCCTCAGGAATCCTGGTAGGGCATGCTCACAGGAAATATTGGACATGCAGGGCTGCACGGCCTGATCAGGTGAAGCTAAAAAGGGCAAAGTGCTACAAGACTCTTTTGTCACTATAAGCAGGGGATGAGCTTAAAAGTCTGAAGTGTTGTGTGTGGTGGGAGAGAGAGGTCAGTAACCCCAAGATTAGTGAAAAGAAATGATGATGCGGGAAGATAACAGCCAGAAAACATGGATGTATGTTGAGCGTCTATTTGGCTTAATGAAGGCCTGCACAACTAAGGGCCCAATCCTATCCCCTGTCAGCTGCACCTGTGCAGTTGCACCAAAAAGGTGCGTGGTGCATCCAGCTGGGGGGGGGGGGACGACACAAGGGCAAAAAGGAGGTAAGTAAATATTATTTGTACGTACCTCCCAGAAAGCCCTGGGGGCGCCCATGGGTCTCCTTAAACATACGCCACCACTTTTGGTGGTGTATGTGTCCAATGAGAGGAAAGGGGCAGGGAGCACTGGAAAAGGGGGATAGGATTTGACAGGTGCCATTGCTGCTGAATCCACCCTCCCACCTCCTTTCTACCCCGGTTCCTCCCCCTCCCTGCCCAGTTACTCCCTCGGTTCACCTACTCCCTCCCCCTCTGTGCCCACCACAGGGCTCATGAGAGGGGGGTAAAGGTAATTCACAATTCATAATTCACAAGGTAATTGTACCTGGGCCCAGGGTCAAAAAGGGGGTCCAGGAGCCAAAGGGAGGGCCCATAAATTTCCTGGGATTTCAGCTGGCTTCATGGAGAGTGAAAGACAGTGGCTGGGCCAGGTCTACTGGGCAGGTAGACCTGGGCACCGCATTGGGAAGCCTGGTAAACCTGGGCTCTGAAGATTTTTCCAGCTATTGTTTTCCTCCCCCACCCTGTTTTTCCCCTCTCCCTTTGAGAAGGGGCTCAAAAAGAAACTTTGTACCCTGATAAAATTCCTCACAGAGGCTCTGGCCCACTCCTTCACCCACCACTGACTTACTGGCTCCGGTGGGCGTGGTGGGGTCTGGCAACAGAGCTGCAGCGCTGCTGCCTCCTGCAGCAGCTTGAACAGAATGGTCACCAATGGTGCACAGTGTGCGCCATCAGCAGCCACTTTACAACAGCAGGAGTTACTTCTGCTGTTGTAACTTGCTCCGCCCAGCAGCCCAATCCCAGATAGGACTGGGCTGAAAGCCAAAAGCAAACCACTAGTCATTTATAATGGTGCTCAACCCGGGGGGGGGGGTTTGCTCAATCTCCTGTTTTAGCTACCTACCTGGGAATTAAAAAGCAGAGGGCAGTTGTCAAACATCTGGCAAGCTAGAGTACAGGACTGGTGAACTGTGCACAGCTTTTGGATTATGCAGATATTGCTTAATAGCTACTTCCAACACAAAACAACCCTAGCATTTTGCCTGTTTTCTTTACGCAGTCTTATAATAATAATAATAATAATAATAATAATAATAATAATAATAATAATAATACAAAAAGTTTGGAATAAACTATCCTTTTCCAGTCCAGATTTGGCAACATGATCTGGAAGTGGTATTGTTGCAGGACAGTGAAGGAAAGCCTCATTGCTGGAACATATGTCTTACCTGTCCTTTTTGCTAAATATAGGGCTTCATTTTTCTTTTCTGTCAGTCAAGCTACTTTAGAATCACTAATTTTGCTGGAAGATGGAGCTAGTAAACTTTGTACTCCCATAACTTTCCCTCATGGATTGCTACATAATAGACCTTACTGAACAAATAAATTGTGTACTGCATGTGTTTGTGGAGTAAATATTTGAATGTCCTTTAGATGTGGTTTAAGAGCCTAGGAAATTTATTACAGAGAGTGAAAGGCCTAATAATGGTCTGGAATTTCTTATACAGTATTAAGCTGACTGTTGGCACAATTCTATGCTGAGCCAGCGCTGGTGCTGTGGCCTCAGCACCAGTGTTGGGTGTTGCAATTGTGTCGTAATGCATGTTGCAACACCTGGAGAGTACCCAGCACCAGTGGGAGATCCTGTGCCGTCCTGCCAGCGCTGCATCAACTAGACTGTGCCACAGAGCGGGTAAGTACTGCTTTGAGCAGTCTGGGGATTAGGAGAGGACAAGGAGGGGTGTAACAGGGTGGGGGCAGAGAGGTGGGCAGATTGGGCCCGGGAAGGGGAGGGATTGGCAGTCTTGGAGCACGCTGAATCCTATGCCCCCTCCCAGGGTTGAAAGTCCAACACGGGGCTTCCTGAATCTGTGCCAGCAATTGAGCTGGCAGAGATTTCAGTAGTCCCATTGCGCAGGCTGGGCGTTTACCCCAGTTAAAGGGAAAACGGTCCCCTTACCCCGAGGAGACCTCCAGTCTGCTCCTAGCAGTGCTGGATACAGTGTGGGCTGCACGGCCACGCTGCACTGGCGCTGGATAGGATTGGGCTGCCTTTGAGATAGACTATTTGTATATCTAGTGTTGTAGTCTATCCAGACTGCCAGCCACTCTCCAAGACAGGACATTTTTGCCACGTATATGAAGATACAAAGGACTGAAGCTGAATTTCTTCATTCAAAAGCATGAGGTCTACCAATGAATCCTCATTTTAATCAGGATTAAAGGCAAATCTCCTAATCTCATATATTTATGAATTTCCTATACAATACTGTCCATTTGGGAAGTGATGGCTGTTTAATGTTTTCCTTTCTTTTCTTTTTTAATCTAAACCCACCAGTGTTAAGGTGAGTACACACACACTTCTACATAGTCGGACTGTAAGTGACATAACTTATGATAGTTGCAGCACGCATCTATTTTTGAATACTAAAAGCTGTAACACACCGGCCACACTGCGGCACAGTGTATAGAACAGCATCGGCAAGCAGCATGAAGATCTTGGTCTGTCTTGTGTCTTCTAACATCGCAGAGCAACGCAGCTCTCCTGCGTTGCCACATGAGCAAAGTTGGACTTTGGTCAACGAGAGGCCGCATTTGGTGCAGTGGGGGGCGGAACGTGAAGCATTGGCCAGTCAGAATCAAGTCTGAAAAGACTCAATTCTGATTGGCTAACAGAGAGGGGGCGGGGCAGGATGTCTTACACTTCTCCGTGCAGCTTCCTTCCATGTAGACAGTGCAGCACGAAGCAAAGGCTGGCTTCGCCTCGCTTTGTGCTGCACCGTGCCACTTGTGGTGTGTCACAGCCTGAATAGAGGGGCAACATCTGTGAAAACAGCTTCTTAAGAGAAAAGATTCAGTGTGACTTATTTTGCAAGTTGTGGATGATTAGCAGTCTTGGAGACAGGTCAGTCATTTAAACCTTTCATGTAGTGCCCCATCCCAGTTGTTCCAAGAAAGGGGCCACATTCATATGTAGAACGTATCCTACATGACAACAATACTCTAAAATGGGTTGCTTTTTTGGTTATAATACTTGCATGTCCAGATGCCCCATGGAAGATTTAACAGACACAAACTGAACAGAGCACCTGGGGCTGGAGTTGAGTGTAGTGGCGGTCTTGTTTTGGTCAGCCCTGCAACGTAGGTGAGATATTCTCCCGTGTTCCCTGTTTGCGTCTGCAACCAGGGACATGTCGGTAATGTCCCCAAAAGGGGGTGGCTGTGGTAGCCAGGAAGTCTTGAGCTCATGGGCAATCCAGGGGTCATTGAATAGTGTGGCAGAGCTCAACTGGGAGTAACTGTCCCTTCCATTATTGGGGAACAAAGCCATTCACAGCTCCCTACCTGTCTTCCAAGCAGCATTTCTCAGGAAACAACTTCAAACCAAAGCTTCCATTTTTACTTCAGAGGAGATTTGTCTGCCTCTGCGTCACATCACATTTAGCTGTTCAGAGGAACAACATCTTTATTATTTCGGTATAAATATTTCATCAAGTCTCAGTATTACAGGGAAAGAAGAACGAGGACCTTTAAAGACATTTCACAGAGCCCATTTCCATGCTCCACACTATCTTTCAACGTAAAAGGTGAAATAAATTTGACTATGTCCTGAAAAATAGTCCGCAGCTTTTCAGACTTGAGACAGTGTCATTCAAGAAAACACTGACATTTTACTTGAGTCTTTGGAAATGCTAGTGCCCTCTAAAGAGAAATGAAAGTTTACTGCCGGAGGAAGAACAAATAGCTTCAAATGTAAATTACTTGATACTGACTCATATCATATAAACATCATATAGCTCCAAGTGAAACTACATTTCTAAATGTCATGTTTTTATTCCGAATATTTATCGCCCCAAGTGGGAAAGTAGTTCCAAACGTAAGACTAAATAAATAAATAAATACAGAAATATTTCAAAACTGGTCTGTAGTTTTGAGTATAAATCTGCCCTCTTGGAAGAAACATCAATATTTCCTACAAATTTCAGTCATTACAATTGATTCTTTTGCCAAGATAGGCTCCAATAAAGCTCAATTAATGGCCCAATTCTATCCCCCACTACCTTCCGCCATGCAGCCTCGCTGACGGAGCACATGCTACATGCAATGTTGGGGGAGCAATCAGATGGCCAGCAAGAGGTAAGGAAAAATACTTACCTTCTGGTAGGCCGTCTGATCACCAATGGGTCTCCTCGGACCCACACCAACTATTTTGCTGGCATAAGTCCATGGAGAGGAAGGGGATGGGTCAACCTGGAAAAACGGGTATAGTATTCTTGCTTATGCTGTTGCCATTGAGATTCACCCCTCCCAGACCCTGAATCACCCCTGCCCTTTCCTGAGCCACTGCCAAACTGTCTACAACCCTCCCATGACCCACCCCTGCTCAGGTGCAGGTTGGGTCTGTTGGTGGCAATCATGTGGAGCTGCCGGCCATTTGCACCTGTGGCTCCGACATGCTCTGCACTAATGCACCATTTACAGCACCGTTGCGGCTGTTATGAGAGCAGAATGCAAGATCTGCTGACATATTGGGATTGGGCCACAATTTACCTGTTCTTTATTACAATAAAGAGAAACACCATTTCAATTTTCAACTACATGCACATGTAAAAAGTTTTGCCAAACATTTGAACTGCAAACACAAAAGCAGCCACCTTTGCCAAGACATTACTCTCTCATTTGATTAACAGAAATTAAATGTGTGTTGGGGGGCAGGTGAGGATACCATGGGGGTCCAGTTCAAATCTTTGCCATAGGGCCCCCCTCAGCCACTTGCTGTGGGCACAGCTTTCTCCCAATTCAGTGTGGTGTGAGATTATCTAGCTGCCTTCTGGGGTCAGGTAGGATTTTTCATTTATTTATTTATTTAAAGAATTTTTACCCCGCCTTTCTCCCTACAGGGCCATCAAGGCGGCTTGATTTAGGGGCCAGAATTGGCTATACAACTGTGCTGTCATTTTTTGGTTACTTGCTAGTATAGTTAAGTGACTAAGAAACTGAGCTGCAACTCAAATTTTACGTATATTCCACATTTGTATACCTTCCTCCAAGGAGCTCAGGGTGGTGTACGTAGTTCCTTCCCTCCTTTTGTCCTCACAACAACCCTGGGGGAGGTACTGGTAGGTGAGGCTGAGAGCTATTGACTGGCCCAAGATCACTCAGGAAGCTTCATGGCTAAGCGGGGATATGAACCTGGATCTTCCAGGTCTAAGTCCAACATCAAAACCACTACACCAGCCTGGCTCTCTTAGGTTGCTGTTGCTAAGTGTTGCACTTAGGTTGTCTAAGGTTGCCTTAGACAAGTTACCACCCCCTCTCCTTTCCCTAGCTACAATATGGGAACAATAACACCATACAGGATTGTTGAAATGATGTACATCATGCTAATACATGGGAAGTACTTTCCACACTCAAATATAAAATATTATTAATATTTTTCTACACTGCTCCATGGAGATTTGACCCTATTTGGATGGTTAGTTCTTCAGCGTGATAATTTCTCTGGCCAAAAAAAATTGGTCACAGATGCAGGGACCCGGAGAAAGAAAAAGTGGGGTAATGTAGGTGAGCACATTATTGGTTCTATGGATTGAAGAAATAGGAGTGGGGGAATGCAACTGCTCCTGGACTCTGAATCACACTGGTTTACCCATATGCGGGAATGAGTCGGGTAAATATGGTCTCCACTGTCTTACCCCACTAGCCCTTTCACCCACACTGGGAAGGGGGGTTAGCTAGTTAAAGTAAGAACCCATCGATAATCAGTAAAAATGTGGTCCTTATTTAAGCCCAATCTTGTGTCTTGTCTCCTTATTTCTGTGACCATGCACAATTAGAGGGTTTCCCTATAATGGCTGTCTCAAACCACAGACAGCGCCTGCTGAAATCACAGCATTTTATATGCTCTCCTAATGCGTTATATGGAAAAAATTGTTACTGGTAAATAGCTTCCACACTTGTGAGAATATTTGATCATACAATACCATGGTGGCACTATTCACATTTTTTTTAGTTTAAATGTACCAGTTTACATAAGAGCATCTTTAACTCTATTTTTAAAATGAATATCAGCCACTACTGGTTCTGTGCCATTAAAATATTCATAAGAGAATCCATAAAATTGAATTAGACACATTGTCCTCTGATATCAAGCAGACCCTTTCAATGTACTTTTGAAATGTGTTCTTGAAGGCAAAGCTTAGGCAATCTATCATCGCCCATGACAAGAACTTTAACCCGCTAAGTAGAAATTTGTGACTGCCCACACATTATGTAACAGGTGAAATTGCATTTGCAGCTCTAAGTAGGACCGATGATATGGGAACTCACAAGATTGAGTGGAGAGTTACATTCTGACAAATGTGTGCAAAGGCCCCAAATTTCAGCTCTCTATAAAAATTGAAGCAGCAATTCTGCCCCTGAGAAGTTTAGAGCTAGAAAGATATGCCTGATACCGTATTTCCTCCACAAACTTAAAATGCCATTTATTGCCTACTCTGCTTTCAGAGCAGACGACTGAAGATCTTCCATGCCAACTGTTTGTTTCTGAAAAAAGAATGTCCAGAGAGCAGTAAGATCTCATCTGCTGAGCTATCTTTCTACCAACTTGCCAAACATATTTTTAGGTGCCCAAAACATGTTTGGAGAATTGGTGGTGAGATACCAAGAATGTTTGTTATATCATATTTTTTGGTCAACTGGTCTTTGTTGTTGTTGTCACTTGGCTATCACTTGGCTATAGGAGAAAAGGATTGTCTTCTTTGAATATAATAAAATTGATAACTTCCTTTTGGTCAATTGTTGTAAGGGAATTTCTCATCCCTTAAATTTAGGAATAACATAACATATTTTTAAAAAAGCAGGAATGTACTCCTTCAGTAGTCACAACAATCTGTATAACAGTTACTGTATTTTTCGCTCCATAAGACGCACTCACCCCCCCCAAAAAAAATAGGGGAAAATGTTTGTGCGTCTTATGGACCGAATGCTAAAAAAAGTTTAAAAATTACTTACCGGGGCTTGTGGGGGCTTCGGGGAGGCCTGCGTGACCCTCTGCAGGCCACCCCGATCTTCAGTTCAGCGATAAATGGCGATTTTCGGCCATTTCCGGAATGCCCGAAAATCGCCATTTTCTGCCGAACTGCAGATCGTGGAGGCCTGAGCAACCCTCTGTAGGCCTACCCGATCTTCAGTTCGGCGATAAATGGCTATTTTCGGCCATTTCCGGTTAAAATCGCCATTTATCGCTGAACTGAAGATCGGGGAGGCCTGCAGAGGGTTGCGAAGGCCTCCCCGAAGCCCCCACAAGCCCCGGTAAGTAAAAATATTTTCCCTATTTTTAGCTCCATACTACACATGCGTCCTATGGTCCGATGCGTCCTATGGAGCAAAAAATACGGTATGTTAGAATAAAAGGCATTGATCAACATTAGTAGAGGGAAATGCAGACCACAGTATCACTCTACATTGATTCCCCGAGTTATGGACATCTGAATAAAAAACATCGAAGTTATGGACGGTCGTATCAGCAATTTCACACAGGTATAGTCCATCTGTTTTGGTGCATTTGCACAGGCACCAATGCGCTGGAACAGCAAGAGCCAGCTGTTTTAACCTACGTACATTTCAACTTCAGGACAATCCTATGGAATGGAACCAGTACATATCTTGGGGATGGGCAGCCCAATCCTAATTGCACAGTGATGCAGTGGTGCCAACGTGGCATCAGCTGTATCCCACGGACGGGTTTTGTCATATTGAGGCCTCCTTGGGGTAAGGGAACTTTTGTTCCCTTGCTGCAGAGTAAGCCCCCACTGCCACCATAGATTAACACAGACCTGTGCCAGCGATAAGTCTGTGTTGACCCGTGAAGGTGGATTGAGTCCAGGAAGGCGGTTAGGATTCAGCGGGCCACAAAACCTGCCCCCTTCCTCCCACCCACCCTAAATCCAGCTTGCTCTTCACCGAAAATATAGTTTGCTTCTGCCCAGCCATCAAGTTTGTAATGAAGGCATTTAGAATACACTTTAGCAATAACATCAATTAGATTGAAGAGACTATAGTTACTGTGTTGGGTTTTATCTCCTTGCTCAGTGAGAAGTTATTGCTCAGTGGTAGAGGACATGCTTTGCAGAAGGTCCTGGGTTCAAACCCTGGCACAGCCATGCAAGGCTGGAAAAGACTTCTGTCTGAAACCCTGGAGCAGTGGCGTTGCTAGAGGGGGAGCAGTACTATAAGTGGTTACAGCGCTACTCGGTGTTACACGGTGGCCCTGCCCACTCACCATCGAAGCCACTCACTATTGGAGCCCACTCACCATCGGAGACTCCCTGCACATTGCCTTCACCGCCCAGAATGGCTCCGATGGCGAGTGAGCAGGGCCACCGTGTAACACTGAGTAGCGCTGTGCACCACTTATAGTACCGCCCCCCCTCTAGCAACACCACTGCCCTAGAGAGCCACTGCCAGTCAGTGTGCTAGGTACCAATCCAGACGGATCAATGGTCTGACATAGTATAAGGCAGCTTCATACAGATAATTATGCTTGTATTCCAAACCTCTGGTATATTTCCAAAATAATTCATAAAATCAAAAAGCATGGCATTTACAGGAACCAGTGTAGATTATCATCTTCCTTTGGGATCATGTTTCCCAATGGCGTCGCTCCCGTCAAGTGACGGGAGCGGGCCGCTACGAGGTAACACGCGCAAGGGGTGACGCGCGCGCGTGCGTGACCCGTCACTTCTTGCGCGCGTCGCCCCCGAAGACATCCCCGGAGCCGGCTCCCGACCTCTTCCAAGGCCAGGAGCTGGCTCCGGAGAAGTCTTCCCCGGCCGACGCGCCAGGGCCTTCTGAGGAAGGCCCGCTGTGCGAACGTTATTTATAACGTTTTTTGCACATGCGCAGACCGTCCCTGAGGGAAAAGGGCTGCCCTTTTCCCTCAGGAACGGTCTGTGCATGCGCTAAAAAACATTATAAATAATGTTCGCGCAGCGGGCCTTCCTCAGAAGGCCCCAGCCAGCCAGCCGGGGATGACGTCCCCGAGCCGGCTGGAAAAATTGTCGGGTGCCCGGAGCGATGCCCATCGGGCACCCCCCCCCAAAATCGTGGCGCGGCCTATGGCCGCGCCGAAGATTTATAAAAGGGGGGTATAGGGGGGAGGCGTCACTAGGGTGACGCGCACGTCCCGCTATGGGGTGACACGCGCCCTAGTGACGCCACTGATGTTTTCTAAAGATTCTCCTCTGAAACAGGCAACTGGTGATATCTACAAAGTCCAGGTCCTCATTAACATTTTGGATCTCAAAAAAGCAAAACAAAATGAAATAATCAAGCCACCATCCCACAGCAATAACAAAATGTAACACAAATGTTGTTCAGTGAACATTTAGATATATTCAGTGTTAACAGACTCTGGTGTTCTCCATATCCATGATTGATTAAGTTCTAAAAACTGTTCTCTCAGTTTAGCAGCATTTTCCATTTCGTTTCAGAAATGTATCTAGAGGAGGGATGGTGGGGTTTTTTTTCGGGAGAGGGGTATCTTTGCAACCTTTTTATAATCCTTCCTGGCTGTTGCTTCTTAAGCTTCACTTGATTCAGAAAATTCAATCAACTTGCTGATCTTTCAGCATGTTTACATTCTGGGACAAACCAGTTTGCTCCCTTTCCAATCGATTTGGAATGGTTATAGATGGACACCAGTAACAATGTAATCTGATTAACAATAGGCTGGAATAAAGCATTAAGATTTACAGAGGTATTAGGTGCTAAAAAGAAAGCCCTTGCGTGGATTCATTAATTCTGCAGATTGAAATTTGTTTGGCCTGCACATCTGCAGTTAATTTTCATTCCATCTTGATCTTTATTTTTTTAATGTACTAATTCTGTTTGAACCAGAAAGAGGGCAAATAAATCAAACTATTATCAAATACAGGTATAGCAAATTAACGTTAATGTGTTGATAGTTGCCACTTATGAAGTATAACCACGTTATAAACTACCAAGAAAAATGTCAGAAATATACATTGATATAATATGATCAACTACACTTGCACCTTTTTAACAAAATAAGTGAAAGAAGACCATCTGTGGCCAAGACGCCTTGACTAACAAAGTTTATAAGGTTGCAATTAAATATGATCTCCAGTAGTTGCTTCTCTATTAAATTTGTCTTACTATCCCTTTGACTTTCACTAACTCAAGAGAAATAAATTAGGTTTGAGCCCTTGAATGTGCCATATTCTTCTCATACACAAACACAACATACACAACACAAGCTTTAAAATAATCCAAAGGGCTATTATTGCTAAATGTACATTACAGGACTCGATTTCTTCTATTCTCTAATCTCAGTTCTTGAAGAATTAAATCATCATATTTTGAATTTTTAGGTGGAATGTATGCATTTATGAGAGGGGCAGCGCAATCCTGCCAAATCTGCCGGTGTCGGAATGAGCGTTCCGGTGCTGGGAGACGTCGCAAACGTGCTGGAAGCATGTTTGCGACGACTCGTGAGCAGGAAAGACTGGCGGAGAGGGTGGCCTCCCCTGCTCCGGCGCCGGGACGACCCCATGGCCGCCGGACCAGCTAAGTCAGGATCCAGCAGGCGGGGGGGGATCGCCAGGCAAGGGAGGGGGGCCATTGGCCCAGCTGGCCGGGGGGGGGCAGGGGATGGCTTTGGCCATATCCCGTCCCCCGCCGGGCACCTGGGCCTACATGGCCGCCTCCTACTTCCGCCAGCGATTTTGCTGGCGGAAATCCAAGGAGGCTGGTCGGCTCAGCCGGCATTTATACTCGGGGAAGGGGACAAGTGTCCCCTTCCCCGAGTAGACCTCCGCCCCGGCGGCAGCCTGGCCGCTGGGTAACAGGATCCGGCGGGCGGCCATTGGCCGCCGGCCGGATCCTTACGTAGGATTGCGCTGTAAATATTATTTGTTCATTCAGCACAATCAGCTGCATTTATACAACACCTTTTATTTATGTATTTATTTATTTAAAATGTACAGTTTACTCCACCTACCTCTCTGAAGTGATGTGAGGCAATTAACAGCATTTTTTAAAATACAATGAGTTAAAACAATAAAAACAATAATAAAACAAATTAAATACAGAGAGTTTAGATGCTCTCTTAATTTCCGGAATGCTCTGAGTCTCAGAGTTCTCTCTCCAGTGAAATGCCAGGCCCTTGCTTACAACTTCTCAGAAGGTTTGCAATCCAATTATTATTAAGGGAGAATAAAGCAGGTTAAGTTCAGGTTTTGATTTGGGGCCAAACTGTACATTACGATAAAATGTGTAACATGACCCCATGGCTTGTTTTTGTGTGTTTTTTAAGTAGCAGGGGGGGGGGGGTTGAAATGGGGCAAAACCAATGTATACACCCCCTCAAAAAAAAATGACATGTGGGGCTGCAGCTGGAATCAAAAGCACAGCAGGGACAAAGTGCTAAGGCCCCCTACCCCTTGCTGCAATTTCACCCCATTTTACGTTTCCTTCCCACATACTACTAAAAAAACACACACCAGGCCATGCTACGTACTGATCACAACATGTAGTTTCACCCTTACACTTCACCATCATTGCTCTTTGTTCCGCTCGATTACTATTCTTTCTCTGTGTGTCTTAACAGGATGTGGTGGTTTTAGAATTTCAAACCCACGTGGTAAATCTGTACTTAATGATAATTCTCGACACTCTTCGTTCTGTGGGAGGTCCTTTCTAAGGTCTTTGTCTCAAATGTGTGTTTACACGCTTTTGCCGAAACCATAAAAAGATGAGATACCTTTTTCAAGGAGTCTGAACTCGAGCTAAGTGGGAAGCAGCCACAAGCACAGAAGGCTGCAGGCATCAAAATTGCAGTCCATTGTATAAAGGGAATGAAATAAGCAGTTACGTTAGAGGGGCTGAACAGAAGGAGAATGTGCTTGTAAAAGGAAATGAGAGAAACAAGGAAAATAGCCTCCGATGCAATTGCCGCTTCGGGCTCTTCTTCTTGTCTGAGTTTAGCTGTTTGCTGGCAATGAAATACTGTCCTCATCTGGATTTCTTTTTATAATCCTTTTCTTATATCACCCCATGATAGTCACTGTTAGCGCCCACAAAACCTGTTTATTTCCTGTATTTATAGGCCGCCTTTCAGTCATAACAGCTCCTAAGGATAGCTCCCCAATGAAATCTAAACATCATTAGGCAAAGTATCTACTCAAATGCCAGAGCAAAAGTAATGTGCTTAATCGAATTGCTGAAGGCACAGTGGAAAAGGTAAAGTTTTCCACTCACCCTCCAAAAAGAGAAGAAATACTATGCCTGGCAGACATCTAGTGGCAGAGAGTTTCAGAGGCACTACAGAAATGCCCTGTTGCCTATTAGGTTCATCAGCCTAGTACTGTATCCACAATTGATGGTAGCCAAAACAGAACCTAACAGACAGGTGGGGAACTCTGTAAGTCCTGAAGTTGTCAGGACTCAGACTATTTATGGTTTTAGAGGTCTAGACCAACGGTTCTCAAACTGGTGGGCCACAACCCACCAGGAGAACCGCTGGTTCTCATTGGCCCCTAAAGGGGCAGGGACAGTGGGACTGCAGCGGCAGCGATCCCAGGGATCATGCCGCCGCTGGGGGGAAAAGTGGTCTTCCATGCCTCACCAAGGGTCCTGACGGCTTCTGGAGGGTCCAGGGAAGCCTGCAGACCCCGCTGCGGGCCTCCCCGAGCTTTAGATTGCTGCTCCATGGCAATTTATGACCACTTCTGGTTTTCAGACGAAAACCGGAAGTGGTCGTAATTGCTGCTCCACAGCAATCTAAAGCTCAGGGAGGCCTCCCCGCACCTTCCGGAAGCTGTCAGGACCCCTGGTGAGATAAGGACAACCACTCCCCCCCGGCGGCAACGCAATCCCCAAGATCACTGCCGCCACTGTCCCTGCCCCCACAAAGACTCAGTTCCTCCCGCCTCATGGAGAGAACTTTGAGAACCAATCGTCTAGACTTTTGAACTGGGCATGGAAATGGAGTGGCAGCCCACAAAGATGCTCCACAACATACGTTACATGCTCACAATAGCTTGGACCCATCAGCAGACAGTGACTCCAAGAGCTGTGGTTGTGTGATCCATTTTATTCTTTTCTAAAACACTTGCTGAAACACAATGCATCTGCCTGATTAATAGCCAAAGTAAATGAAAGTGTATTGATTTATTCCTTTCAAATAACTGTGCTTAAATTGTTTCAAAGCACAGTAAGCATCTCAAAATTTGTACCGATTTCTTGGGAATTGGGTCTGGGCTTCAAGATGGGTGATCCCTAATGACATACTCCAGAAGAAAATTCACACAGATCCTGAAAATGCAGACTATCAAAATACAGGGTTATTCAAAAAGGATGGTGCAAAAGTAAAGCTGATTTATTCTTAAATGAAATGACATACCACAACCGTCATGACATGAAAAGATAGAAAAACTGTCCAAGTCTCACATTCATATTACAAGTGTTCAATGTGGGCACTTGCATAGCTAAAATGGGGCGGGGGGGAACACCCCAGGTGACAGCCGCGGTCTCCTTGCTAGGAGACTGCAGCTCTTTGCCCCTCCCCTTGCCCCATTGTAGCTACGCAAGTGCCCACATCGAACATTTGTAATGTGCGTGTGAAACTTGGACAGTTTTTCTGTATTTTTATGTCATGATGGTTGTGGTAGTTCATTTAAGAATAAATCAGCTTTACTTTTGCACCACCCTTTTTAAATAACCCTGTATATAATTCCAAATGCAGTCTGCATACTACGTTGCTATACTGAAAGTTGTTTCAGTTTAAGAGTTTGCCTGGGACATCCAGAACTCCAACACAAGAGGAATGTACTTCATGGAAAAATGGTTGGCATCAGATTTATTCAAATAGGCCTGTGGAATAGGTAATACAGTACAACAAAAAAATAAGGTGCCCACTTTGATAAATAAGGGTCAAAATACATATTTGGCCCTTGTATCCAATAGTGTAGCCAGAGGGGAGGCGGTGCAGTAAGCGCGACATGGCGTTACACAGAGGTGCAAAGTGGCCTCTCCCACGCATCATTGGAGTCAGTCTGGCAGCAAAGGCAACGCTGCCTCACTGCCAGACTGGCTCCGGAGGTGAGTGGGAGGGGCCTCTTTGCACCTCCATGTAATGCCGGGCAGCACTTACTGCACCGCCCCCCCCCTTCTGGCTACGCTACTGCTTGTATCCTTGATTTTTGTAATTGTTAATAATCAATTGCAGGTGGCCTACATCAGGACTTCAGCAGGGGTGAGGGGAGGGAGGGCTTAACCTTGTTCCGCTGCTGCAGTCCCAATCCAGAATGGGACCTTTTGTGGCTTCTTCCCCCTGGGATGCTGCAAGATATTGTTCACTACTCAGAACAGCTTCAGATGACATTGTGCGGATGTCAAATCTGCCAATGAAGTATGAGATGGCCAGGTTTTTATTCCTTGCCAGGTGGACAGGTAGCAGCAGTTCATCTCAGGTCACTTAAAAGGCCAATACTTGGCTCTACCCCAGAACCAGAGTTGTCTCAATGTTTCAAAGGTTGGCAGTCCTGCAACATTACCAGATCCCTCCTCAGAAATGTCAGGTGTTTGGATGCATCCAGCCTGGTAACCTTAGTGAAGCAGGATTTCTTTGCAGCCAGAGCCACCACCGATAGGTTTTCACAGGGATTCGAACCTGTGCTCGGTTAGATTCCTCCTATGTAAACTGCCCCCTGCACTCTCGTCCTCATTCCAGCTGCTTCCTTGCAGTATTTGGGTTCACAATGTCGGTATTTTTGTCTCTGAATAGCAAAAAGAAGCAGCAGCACCCATGAGGCCTTTTTTCCTACCCTTGAAACTGGACAAAGAATGTGTCTCACTTTCCCTTCATTTTCTCATTATTGCTGCATCAATACTCCTTAACTCTTAAAACTTCGTTGAAATTCTTCTAGAATCTACCTACTTGTGTTTCAATTACCACATTATTCATTTTTCTCTCTATTCGCTCTTTATTTGCCAAATATTTGTCTCTTCCTTGATCCCATATACAGTCCATCCAAATACTGCAAAAGCCCTCATCCAAATAATTACCAACCATCTCTTTGAATAAGGCAATCTCATTAAGGACTTTCTTAATTTTATTTATAAGGTTCTTCAAAGCTGTGAATGAGTACTTCAAGACAAGGTTCACTTTTAGTAGGCCAGTAAAAGGGTTTAGTAGGAAACTCTGCCATTTCTCTATGTGTTATATATGTGCGTAGATAGACAGTTCAATTTAAAAGTATTTAAAAGATGGTAATGATGAAACATGGGAAGATATGAGGGAAGGCAACAATAAATTATTCAAATAACATAAATCTAAGCAAATATCCTATTTCAGGCTATTGTTGTATCTCACTTTTTATTTTATTTTTTTAATTTGCCAAGTGAGCTAGTTATGTCATGCCTTTTGGTTGAAAAGTTGCTTTACCACATTATTTGCCTTCTCTTATTGTATGTATTGCAAAACCCCTGCATATTGCCCTAGTACACACAAACCCATAAACGAGAGAAGGGCAGGGCACTGGTAGGAATGGGCCCTTTATTAATTACAATTCAAATTCTGCAGCAGTTCCTGACTAATAAACTCCCCCCCCCTTTAGCGTGGGCACCTACCCTGAGGGAGACAGACACAACTGTCATTTTCCCTTTGGGCAGTAGCACCTGATAGCAATCAGAGATTGCCTCTCGCTGACCCCTGGTTTTCCCCACCAACCCCTGGGAAGGGGTTCAGGGCAACTAAATTGCTCTGGTCATCCCAAGCCAGACAGTGTTCAAGATGGACTTTGCAATTTAAGCCCAAGGCATTACCAACCAGCATCCCTGAGCCAGACAGCCTCTTGAGACGAGTAAACCACCCTGCATATGCTGTAGACATGACTAAAATGCACATTCCTTAGCAAGCTTTTGTTCATATGCCTTCAAATGTTAGAACTTTACAACTCTAATTGCCCAATCCTACTTAACTCCCCGCATGGTGATGCAGCCGCACCAACAGGGTGCATGCTGCATCCCACCGGGGGGGGGGGGCTGCAAAGGCCTTGAGGCCTTTTGTTCCCTTCCCCTGGGTGTTCCCTTGCCATCCTGCTGGGTTTACTCAAACCTGCACCGGCCAGATAGCTGGCACAATTCCAAGTGGACCCAGGAAGGTGGATCAAGGCCTGGAAGGGGGATAGGGTATCGGTGGTGCCACTTCCACCGATACCTTCCCAGCCGCGATCCAACCTCCTCCTCACCCCATCTCCGCCCTGTTCTTCCTCTTCCCTGCTCCATTCCGCCCACCCCTTGCCTCCCACCCCCAGCGCTGCCTTACCGGGTCCGGCGGGGGCATCGGCGTCTGGCAGTGGACTGGCTCTTTAGGGGTTCCCAACCTGCCACAGGCTATGGATACCACATTCTACACAAATTATGGAACCATCTGCAAATGCCTGGGACTGGCGTACATATATCTGCTTTGATGGCTGGCTAGTGGCAGGGAGAATAGTTATATCAGGGAGAATTCTTATGTCTGTATACACCAGTATACGTTAAAGGCAGTATGTGTATACCAAATACTTTTTGGTGACTCTATGCATATTGTATAATATGCATTACATGTTGAGTATTCCTTATCCGAACTGCTTGGAATGGGAAGTTGTCTGGATTTTTGAATATTTGCATAAATATAATGAGATATCTTGGGGATGGGACTCAAGTCTAAACATGAAATTCATTTATGTCTCATATACACCTTATACACATAGCCTGAAGGTCATTTTATACAATATTTTAAATAAGTTTGTGCCCCTGCATTCCTTGTGCTAAGCCAGACAGGTGCTGGAAAAAGTGTTGCTGTTTTTAATCATAGTCCCAAAAATGTCTGGATTTTGGAATATTCTGGATTTCGGATGTCCAGATAAGGGGTAATCAACCTGTATATTATATTACCCAAAAAAAAATTACAGAAAAAATTGTAATTTGACCAATTTTAGGTTCTGGTGTCAAATTCAGGTGACTGTGACATTTTTACCAGGTGGGAGATTTGGCCCTCCAACCCTGTCATTTGAGCTTGATTTATTTGAAATGAAGGATTTTTTTTTTCAGAGACAGCACTGTTACCGTGTTTGCATATGATGAAAATGTACCCTTTCTTTATTACTAATCCACTGAATTGTGATTGAGCTGATGCAAGCTAGTTATCAAATAATATGAATTTTTATTGTTGCAGGTGATTATATAGTTATGACTATATACTTCGATTTAAGTAGAAGAATGGGATACTTCACTATTCAAACATACATTCCCTGTATATTAACAGTTGTCTTATCCTGGGTATCATTTTGGATTAAAAAAGATGCCACACCAGCAAGAACAGCCCTAGGTAAGATCTCAGCAAAACCTTGAACGATGAATGTGGAACCTGCCTAGGTTCTTATGCAATACTGACGTTCTTCCTGATTTCCAATGAACAGTTGCTTCATGACCGTTCGATACGTACTGTGCTAACACAGTCAACGGGCATTCTGTAAACATAGACACGCTCCTGGTTGCCACCCCTTCTTCCAATCCCAGGGTGGTTACATGTGTGCGAAAGGAGGACCTTGCACCATCCCCGGTTTTGACTGTGTGCCTATTCTTACTTACGCAAACAGCAGAAAATAGAAAAGGGGCAGGGGGAAGACTGTGTATGACAGCAGATCAGTTTTCAGTCTGAAATGGGCTTAACATGGAATGGAGGGCGTTTTGAAGATTTACAGCCCAATCGTAACTAAATCCCCCCCCGCCAATGGAGCGGGCGCTTATCAGAGGCGCTTTAACAACTGTTCCCTTACATCAGGGCAAGCCCCCACTGCCCCAATGGGTCTCCTCAGACCTGCACCAGCTATTTTGATGGCATGCTTGAGGACAGTAGGGGAGATGGAGGGGGAGAGGGAACGGGGTTAGGATCCTGGCACATGCCAGTGCCATCAGGATCCCACCCCTCCCAGAAACTCCTCCATTCTTCTCCCTCTCCGCCCCATTCCGCCTACCTCTGCCCCCTCTGCTGGCTTACCTTCACTGCAGGCCTGATCAGGATTGGGCCCTAAGGCATATTGTAAGCCTCCCTAAGGCATATTGTAAGCCTCCCTGGGTACCCTGTTCTTCAGGGAAGGGCAGGATACAAATTATTTTAAATAAATAAATATGCACATGTCAAGTATTTAGAGTGTCACTTATGGAAACACTTCGACACTCCTTACTTACCAACGTTTTACCTACACAATCTTAAAATGACAAACTTGCATCATAGGAACCAAACAGCTTGTGAGGTATGGGTTGACTTGATCCATGAGTTGGATCCACCCTCCACCACTACTTGGATGGGTACCAGTAGTGGTTTTTCACAGGCCCTCCTGAAATTCTTACCAGTGCTTCAACGTGAACGACAGTTCACAGCACATCTGACATCCAATGCTTAAATAAATAAATAAACAGTGCATGTATTATTAAGAAATCACTGTCGATACTCATGTATGAGTCTAGAGCAGGGGTTCCTTCGACCGACTGCTGGTGGTACTCATACTACCAGAACCTCGCTCGGACATGGCACTTTTGGCTGCATGTTTTCGCTCCTGAGAGGCTCCTGCCTTTGGGCAAAACTCTCGGGAACGCTGAGAAGTGCCCTCTCACCCGCCCAGAGCCTCCTAGTTGCATTTTATGGCCTCCGAAAACCTGAAAACTCAGAAGTAACTGTTGATAATGTCATCGCCAGTCACTTCCGGTGGTATGCAGCAGGAGAGTGGGGCTGGAGGTGGTACTTGGCCGGGAAGGAGTTGAGAAACCCTGATCTAGAATTTTTAGACTTAAAAATTAAAACCCTGAAAACCTGGGTCAACTTATCCACAGATCAATGGATCCAAGCTCTCTTCCAATGCTCTATGATTCTAAGGTTGCTTCAGATCTCTCCAGGCTGGCCCTGCCCACCTCCGAGTGGGAGCGAGCAAGCTGAGCACTGGCCAATGCAGCGCAAAGACTTCTGGGGTGCTACCTGGCCAGAGCGGCTGCCAAGTAGGCCAGCTACACTGCCGCTGCAACCCCTAAAAGAAAGAAGCAGTGCCCATCACCGTGGCACTCGGTTGCAGCACTTCTTTGTACTAACCATCACTCCAGTTAAATATCATTATTGACTTATTCACCAGTCATAGCAAATTCCATGATTCTTGGTTCAAAATTTGCCTTTGACTTATCTACGAGATCGACTAATAGACGAATATCTATGGTAATTGTTAAGAATATTTATATACTGTTTTTCAACCAAAAAGTTCACAAAGCTGTTTACATAGCAAAATAAATACAGTGGTGCCTCGCAAGACAAAATTAATTCGTTCCGTGAGTCATGTTGTCTTGCGAATAATTTTGTCTTGCGAGTCACCTCCCCTGCCGTGCTATTTACTTTTAAGTATTTACAGTACTCACAGTTCCCAGAGCTCCGCTCTAGTAATGCACACCGTTTCTGGAAGGGAAGGGAAGTTTTATCTCTGCTTTGCCTTTATCTCTGCTGGTGTTAGCTATTTGTCGGGTGATAATCGGTGTGGCCTCGGGCTGTACTGTTTGCAGTCTGCGAACCCTCTTGAATACTTTATTCAAATGGCAAGTGTAGCTGTTGCCTACAGTATCCTCCTGCTGCGGTGCCGGCCAAGCTAAGGGGCGGAGCAGGCACCACTAAATGCACCATTACCTCTCGGCCGTGCAACAGCTGAAGAGGCTTTCCTCGGCGTGAGGGCGGCTCCTGTGTGAGTCAGTAAGAAACTCGAAGCAGGCAGGCAGACAGCCTGTGCCGAGTTGCTGCTGCCGCTTCCGGGCCAAAATGAAGAATGGGTAGGGTCTTAATCAGTACACCTACTAGGATGGGAAGTTTTTCAGGATGGTAGTTTTATCTCTGCTTTGCCTTTATCTCTGCTGGTGTTAGCTATTTGTCGGGTGATAATCGGTGTGGCCTCGGGCTGTACTGTTTGCAGTCTGCTAACCCTCTTGAATACTTTAACATTTGAATAGATTGTGGCTTTAGGAGCTGAGTGTTCCACAAGACGAAATTGTTTTTGCAAGAAAATTTGTCTTGCGAGTCACCAAAAAACTTGCAAAATGCTTTTGTCTTGCGAGTTTTTTGTTGTGCGAGGCATTTGTCTTGTGAGGCATCACTGTAAATGGCTTCCATTCCAAAATGACTCGCAATCTAGCAAATAATGAAGAAGAAACACCAGCAAACAGCCACTGGAAAAGCCACTGTGCTGGGATGAAGAGGAGCAGCCACTCTCCCCCTGCTAAATATCAGAGGAACAACACTTTAAAATGTGCTTCTTTTCCCAGTCAGCAAGGGTATATGCCCATTCAGGCCAGCAATTGTTCTAAGATGTGTCATTATCTGCTGGAACCATTCCATGTTACATAAAAACCAGAGAGGCAATTTTAACATTAAGGTTTTTAGAACTTGACACTCAGTGACCACTGGGATAATTCCTAAAATGTATTTCAAGTGTAACTTAAGCCTCCCACTAGCTAGCACTCTTCTCAATGTAACTAACTCACAACCGAATTCACTGCAACTCCCCATGCACTAATGCAGTGGCACCAATGTGGTGTCTGCTGAATCCCTCAAAGGAGTTTTGACCTCGGGAGGCCTCCTCGAGGTAAGGGAACATTTGTAAGCCCCTGTGGACCTGGTGGGTTAACTCATACATGCACTAGTAATATCACTGGTGCAAGTTCACATCGACCCATGAAGGTGGATCAGTTCTGGGAAGGGGGTAAGGATATGGCGGGCATCGCTGCTGCCGAACCCGCCCCCTTCCTGGGCCTGATCTGCCCTCTTCCCAGGAGCGTCGCTATCGCGAATCGCGCGGGGTGGTCCTCCGAAGGGTGGCGTGCGCGGTGGACCGCCTGAGGGTGATGCGCGCAGAGGGTGACGCGCGCATCACCTCCCCTGCGTGCGTCGCCCTGCAGAGGCTCCGCTCCGAGGCCTTCTCCCAGCTCCGAGGCTGGGAGAAGGCCTTGGAGCGACCTCCCCGGCTGACGCGCCAGGGCCTTCTGACGAAGGCCCACTGCGTCACAACGTTATTTATAACATTTTTCGCACATGCGCAGATCGTTCCTGAGGGAAAAGGGCAGCACTTTTCCCGCAGGAACGGTCTGCGCATGCGCGAAAAATGTTATAAATAACATTGTGACGCAGTGGGCCTCGTCAGAAGGCCCAGGACAGCCGGCTGGGGAAGACATCCCCGGGGCTGACTGCAAAGCGTGGCCGGGTGGGCAGGGCCAGGGGGCACCTGGGGCAGTGTCCCATCGGGTCGCCCCCCAAAAAAACGCACCGCGGACTGGCGGCTGCGCCAATTTACATATTAGGAGCTGGGTGTGGGGGGGTTATTAGGGTGACACGCGCGCGCCCCCATTTTGGGGCGGCGCACGCCCTAATGACGCCTCTGCCTCTTCCCCACCCCCATTGCCACCCTATTCCACCACCACCCTGCCCTGCCCCACCCCTTCTTCACCTCCCTACCAGCCCCTGCACAGTCTTACCTCAGGCAATAGGCGCCCAGCATTTGTCACTGCACAGACTCAGCTGTTCGCTGCTTCCAGCGGCAGCCAGGCCACGCTCTCCAGCAGAGTCACTTTTGCGACAGCAGCAAAGAACATTATGCCAGGGGAACACATTAAATACTGGACAGCATGCACCCTTAGGATTGAGCCATCAGTGCTAGATCTTTCCACTGTAATGTGCAGCTCACTTCTCACTGGTTTGAGCCAGTCCTATGACAGGGAGCATTCTTCACAATTATGACAAATTCAGAGACGGGAATATACCGTACTCAGTGAGGGACAGGCCTTGGTTGAGAGGAGGCAAGGCAAACAAAGAAAGAGCATGTTTTAAACCCACTTTTTTTAAAAAAAGAAAGGATGTTTAAAATATGTCTTAGGATTTTTAAAAAATCAAACATAAAAGTTTCCTGCACCAGAGATAAAATACCATAAAGCAGGGGTATTTTCCACCATTCTTCCTCCTTCCCCCATTCTTAAGAGTTGTGTAGAAGACAGAATCTTGGCAGCTGCAAGTGCTGATGGTGCTGTTAAAGCAGCTGCACCTGCTGAAATGCCCCCCCCCATACAACCATTAAAGGGCCAGGAGCATTCATGTTGAAAGGTTGGCCACCCCTGCCATATAGAATCAGATAAAGAAACACCACAAAAACAGTAGTCAATTCATAGCAAAATCAGTCAATCCAGAAAATCCATCTGAAGCCAGGAAAATATGCTTGACCAGTTATAAAACATGGTGGAATGCTTGGGCAACTTTAGCTGATGCTGAAATGATTGATGTCAGATAAGCTTCTCTGGAGAGGGAATTCCTTATGCAGGACACCACAGCAGAGAAATCCCTTCCCACTGTCAGCACCCACCTAACTGCAGTTAGTGAGACGACCTGAGGGCAGCCTCTGATATCACTGGACAACATGAAATTGGCCCTGAAATGAAAAGAGCTAAACTTTACTAATTTCAATATGATGAAAACAAAAATGACAATAAAATCTGTGGATTGGCTCTAGTTTAGGAGAAGCACTCTACATTGCGTACATGGGTGTTGTAAGTACCGTTGGGCATTTACCAGTACGTCTATGGAACTATCTATTGCAGATCTCTCACAAATCGTAGACAATCTTGCATTTTCATTGTCATATTCATGGCCAGCACCTCAAAATCTATAAGAAATGACGAATTTAATCTTGGCGGCATGACATTTGTTAACATTTGTTGTCCAGTGTAATCTGATGGATTTGAGTAGGCTTGTGCTGTGGAAGATGGTCTTCTGGTCCTGGCACATAGTCCGGACAGTCAGTGAAAATAGCAGTTCATATCACAGATCTGACAGAGGGGGGGGGGGGAAAGGTCCTTTGATTTACCAGCAGTTTCATCTCCTGGACCAGTCGGCAGCTCAAGGGACTGTGAAAATAGCAAGCACGTTACACATGATAACTTTAAGGGCGGCCCTCATCCTTTTCACAACATCTCTTGGCCCTGACTCCCATGCAGGTTCTGCCTACAAGGAATGCTCAGACACTAGCTGCAGATAACTAACCAAATGTGAGGAAGCACATTTCTTTCACAGAACACCCGTCTCCCACATAAACATAGATCAAAATGTTTTCCACACAGTTTGTTTGTTTGCTGCTCAAGGGGTGGGTTGCTGAGGCTACATCCCATGTGGGAAATGTAAATGAAACCTATGTATGGCAAAAGGAGATGGTGGGGGGGGGGAGAGAAAGATTGTATGGCGGAAGCCATGGAAGCATTCAAAGCATTCAAATGTCATTTGTTGCACTCAAAGCCATGGAAGCATTCAAATGTCATTTGTTGTTTCTGTAACAAGTGACATAGCAGGCTTACCATATCGCCGACCGAGATGCTCCGTTTTGCCCTTAAGGGGCGGGGCGGGGGGGAAGGGAGCCAGAGCGACGCTCTGGCTCCCTTCCCCCCGCCCCGCCCCTTAAGGGCAAAACAGAGCGTCCCGGTCGGCGATATGGTAAGCCTGGACATAGGACTTATTCCAGGATTAAAGAGTGGAGGATCAAGTCCCTAATCTTAACCCAGACTCAGCACACATGCATAGAAGAACCACCAATACTTAACGAATCTTTGCACAAATTGAAGCACGTTATGTGGGTATAAAGGGGAAAGGAGCTGCGACCTTTCCCAAAGACTTTCCCTACTCAATATAATGGCCCTGAGGGACAAGTCTTAAGCCTATGTTATTTCCATTATTGGCATTTTGAATGGAATAAGGGGGCTTACGCTAAGTGAGAACCAGGTCCCTAGGCACTGCTCAACCCCCCCCCCCCCCCGCATTTTTAAAATAAGCATAGAGACAAGAACAAAACCAGGCAGAGTCAAGGCATGATTAGGCACAGCTGTGGATAACTTTTCCCTGTCCAACCTGGTATGAAATGACAGAGCAGACTCTTGAATGATATTTTCACAATGCTTGACTTTTATCAAAGAACAAAGCAGGTGTAAATGTCAAGTGGCTTTAAGCAGCCAGCAAAAGCCTTGGGCTCGGGCTTTTCAGAAGCAACTCTCTTATCACCGCACACCTCTGTTTTCAATCTGATTACAGGGAGGCAGAGGTTGGAACTTTAATCACAACATGGTATTATGGTTTAAATGTTTGCATGCCCCTCTGGCCAATGGGAAATTAGAAGGTTAAAAAACATCAGAAAGTTTCCAAGATGCCTGAGGGTGATCCTATATCCGGGAGATATAATCCGACCCGTACTCTGAGGTCATCGGGGGGGGGGCCTGTTGACCGTGCCGCCATTGGCGGAAGTGAGGGGGATGGCGGCGCGGAGTAGGGCCTTCTCGGCGGTGGCGCCCCAATTGTGGAATTCCCTCCCCTTGGAACTAAGAACGACTCCCTCTTTAGAGGCTTTTCGGCGGGGCCTTAAGACGTTTTTATTCAGGACTGCTTTTAATGTCTGACATGGTGGGCTGACTTTTTAACAAATGGTTATATATGTAAATACTGGTGACCCATTGGGGTTGTTTTTAATCTCAAGTGTTTTTAATTATTTTAATGTGTTTAACTAATTGTTTTAAAGTTGTTTATATGTATTTTAATATGTTGTAAGCCGCCTTGAGTGCCTTCGGGAGAAAGGCGGGCTACAAATTCCTTAAATAAATAAATAAATAAATCAGTGCCTAGGTGGCCACTGAGATCCAGCAGATTTGTGGGGCAGGGCAAGGTTTCCATTTCCAAAATCTATCCTTATAAGATGATGATCTTATTAATTAGGTCCTGAAATACACCTCATTCGCAAATGACGCCTTTTCTTGTCCCTCATTCCAGCATCACATGCAACCCCTGTTGGAACAGTATCCCCTATGTCAGTGTTTCCCAAACTTTTTCGACCTGTGGCTCCCTTGATTATTGGCGACCATTGGCCACAGCTCCCCATTACATTATGTTACGTGACAGGCTGAAATCCACCAGGTTAAGCTTCCCCCCCAATTTCAACTCTTCTGTGAATCTGTGAAGGTAATGTCTTCCCCTTCTATAGGCCTAATCAGAAGTGGGGTAGGGGTATGTTGACTGGGTCACTCCCTTCTTCTTTCCGTCTTCCCTTCACAGGGAACCTGAAGCCACCCTTCCGCGGCTCCCCTAGGAGCCATGCCTCACAGTTTGGGAACTGCTGCCCTACGTTGAGACTATCCCTGGAAAAATAACTGAGTGGGCCTTTGGTTCATGTGCTCCCTGTTGCCTGACCCCCGTCCCTCATTGCAGGAAGTAGTGAATTACTAAATGGGAAACCCTGCTTTGAAGTAAGCTTGGGATTTCCCATTGGACTGTTCATTTTTCATCATAGTAAGGAGGGGAGGAAGAGTGAGAGGTTTACTTCCTCCCTCCTCTGTGCTCCCCACTGCAGGAGGAAATGCAGCCTAATGGAAAGTAGCAATTTTTCTTGAATGTGGGAATCTTCACCTTTCTATGCAGCAAGGGGACTGGGAGAAGGATGGGAGATTACTGAGGTAGGAGATATATGAATATGTATAAACCCGTGACCCACTCTCCCCAACCTCTCCCCAAGAACTATCCCAAAGTGCAATAATGTCCTAACAGGCCCAGAGAATATGCATGTCCATGCTTTATATAAAATAGAATGGATATCTCTTGTTTTAGACCAGAGGTGGCCAACCTTTTTAACTTGAATGCTCCTGGTCCTTTAATGGCTGTCTAGGTGAGAGCATTAGGTATATCACTAATTAACATTAATGATATACTGTAAAAACATGAGGCTACTTCCAGCAGGTAGCCTTTAGCTGTGTCATTAGCAGGTGCAGCTGCTTTAGCAGCACCAGCAGCAATTGCAGCTGCCAAGGTTCTGCCTTCTACACAACTCTTAAGACCGCAGAAGCCCTAATGGTGGGTGTTTGGCCCACCCCTATTTTAGACAAAGCATATAACAGAACATTCCCTGATTTTGAAAATACTGTTTTAATAGTCTCACACTTAAAAATTTCTAGAAGTGAAACAAATGCTGGTAAATAAACGATGTTAGCTGAGAGACAGTGTGGTCAAATGGTGAGTATGCTAGACTTTGAACTGGGTGATGGGTCCAAGTTTGGTGTTTGCCAGGACTCACTATGCTTGTCCTTGGGCACCTTACTATATCTCAACTTTACTTCCCCATATGGAAAATGGGAGTAACGATGACCCAGCTCAGAGGTCTGTTTGTGTGGAGCCAAACACCCTAATTAGTACAAATATAGCACAAATAATTACTGACAAAGAACATTTCTACATGTACATTTCAAAATCAAACATGCCAGATGATTGGAAGACCACATACAGAGATGAATCACATCTTTAAAGGTCTTCTACTAAAGCACCATCCCCTGTTCCCTTATGGCTAATTTTAGGGGAACCTTTTCAAGTAGACTCATCAGTTCTGTTTGTTGATGGTTTGGCATTTATTTAAGCTTGAAAGGGGAAACTATGTCCATAGAACTACTAAAGATTACTCGATTCCAAATCGGTTGTTACGAACATATGTTTACGACACAGCTAAAGGCTACCTGCTGGAAGTAGCTTCATGTTTTTACAGTATATCATTAATGTTAATTAGTCAGAATCAGTAGGGTGATTCATTGGATCTGGTAGTCCCTTGGTGTAACTCCTTTAACCTCAATAGAGATACGAGGGGGAAATTTCACTCAGTGAAATTAATTAGTAAAATGCTACTGCTCTTGGCTCTTAGTTGAATGGAGAAAAGGCTTTATCCCCTTCAGCACAGCTCTATACGACTTATGATGAAATAATGAACATAATCAGAAAGAGGATACTGAGTGGAGAAGAGAGATATGAAATAGTTTATTAGTTGAAGCATCGTATCCGGAACTCTTGAAACACTTGATTAAGGTATAATTCTACTCTATTTGCTACCTTAAGATCTTTGGCATGTGTCAGAATTAAGCAACGTAAGATGTGGACAGTATCCAATCTGCTGAGGGTTTCCATCAGAAAATCTCCCCCCACCCTTTTTTTCATTTGGAACAATCAGCCCGTGTGTAATCCATCCACTGGAGCTAGGCTGCACACATTGGATCGAAAGTCTTGGTGATCCAGATTATGACTCACAGACCTTATCCTACTTACACCTGGCACAGAGTGTTTGTTTCAGTGAGTGACCTAGCAAACTACACAGCAGAAACACGTAAGACATTTCTTACAGTACGTAAAGGTTACTGTCGGTCGCCCAAATATTAAACCACATTATAGCAAGTAAGGGCAGCATCAAACATCAGATCAAGCTTAGGACACTTTGGACATTGGCTGAGGACACAGGTCCATCAAAGAGCCCACCTATCGAAGCTAAACCTTCAGCCTCCAGTACTTTCTGACAGCCATGGCATGTCAGCAGAGACATACAGCGCAATCCTGTCTAGAAATAGACCAGTGGAGCAACCATTCCACTGGTCTACGGCGTCACAAACATGCCATAAATAACGTTTGCAGCACCCTGGGAGTAAGTGGTGCCAGCGCCACTCTCCTCAGCCGAGATTTAGAGCTGTGCCCACCAGGGAAGGTGAGTTTCCTGCTTGGCGGTGAAAAGGTATAGGGAGGGCACAATGGGGCATTCCAGGGTGGGTGGGATTGGTCAGTCAGGCCTGGGAAGGGAGAGAGATCATCGGAGGCCAGGCCCTGGAAGGGAGAGGGATCGTCGGAGGCCTGTCCCCCTTCCCAGGCCTGGCCAACGTTACATGACTGGCTCGAATGAGCACCAGAAAAATAGCTGTTGCACATTCGAGTACACCCATTGTGGAAGCTGGGGCTCTACTCGGGATAAGGGGACGAACGTCGCTTTACCCCAAGGAGGCCTCCGGCTGCGACTGGATAGAATGCGGCGGGCGCCTCTGGGATTGGGCTGTTAGCATCTAGCACTCTGTTTGGGAGTGTTCACTTGCATCTTCATAGGGCCTCTAGGGGATGCTCCAATTGGCTAGTAGGAAGAGCAGGAAGAGCAATCAGTGCCTGATACCGATCGCCCTTTGCCAGAAAGCTTGAAGGCAAAGAGGCCCAACACGCCATGGGGCCCACTGCAGGGCTTTAAGAACATAAGAAGAACCCTGCTGGATCAGGCCAATGGCCAATCTAATTCAGCTTCCTGTAGCTCACAGTGGCCCCACCAGATGCCTCAGGGAGAGACAACAAGATACCTGTGTCCAGTCGCCACTCCCTTGCACCTGGCACAGAGAAACCCTACTTCTAAAACCAGGAGGTTGTTTATAGCTTGTAACCTGTGATGGACTTTTCCTCCATGAATCTATCCAAACCCCTTTTAAAGGCATCTAGGCCAGGTGCCTACCAGAGGCTTTACCTCAGGGCCTCCAGCACCCTGGTGAGAGAGGATAGCCAGCATCTCACTCTGAGGAGCCAGTAAACCAGAGTCAGATCAACAAAGTTTTTGGGCTGTTGATCCTCTCCTCTGACTTCCAGGCTCCATGCATGTCCTGCCATATTCTACCAAGTTCTGCCACAACCCACAGGTGATAAGAAGCCACTTAAATAAAGGCATATTCAGTTGTTGAGTACTGTACAGTGTTTTAGTCCTAGGACTGGAGTTTACCAACTGTAAGTTACTGCCTTATTGTTTTAAAGTGCCAGCTTTTTGATTGCCAGTTTAATCCCCCAATTTTGCTTTTGAAGGTACTCCTTCTGAGGCTGCAGCCTCCCCCTCATTTGAATTCCCATTTCCACTTCTAACACATTCAGGAACAGAAGGATGGCATAGAGAAGAGATAATCTACTTCAAAGTAGGGTGACTTTTTTCCCTCATTACATAGATATACAAGACTATTTACCATATGCCAGCCACTTGTAAAATCACTGTGGGTTTCCTGCAACACATGATGGAGAATGATTCCAGGCCTCTGAAATGACTGGAGATTCTCCAACAGGAAAACATGGTAAAATTCATCTCATCACACAGATGGACACTGCTGATTGCGAAGTGTGTTTACAAGCAGTCGCTACGTGGAAAATGGTTGCCTGCCTTCTCCTGCCATCCCAATTCCCAAAGAGTATCAAAAAAGGGGAAGGAGAGAAATTTGATAGCTCCTCCAAACATTTAGTGCCCTGCTCACAAGTTAGTTAATGTTATATAATACCTACAAGGAAATGTAGCAGGGAGAATAATTTGACCACAGTTCCATTATGCATCTAAATTTTTCCCTCCAGTAACACAAAAATACATTTTTTTTCTGCTACAGGTATCACCACGGTATTAACTATGACAACTCTCAGCACTATTGCAAGAAATTCCTTACCCCGTGTTTCCTACATTACTGCCATGGATCTGTTTGTGACTGTTTGCTTTTTATTTGTCTTTGCTGCTCTGATGGAGTATGCAACCCTCAACTACTACTCAAGCTGCAAGAAGCCTAACTGTACAAAGAAGAAAAAGTCGGTAAGATGGGACGAGATTTAAAGCAGGGAACAAGCCTTCTGCACTATCGTTACATGGTAGGAGGGTTTCAAAGGTTGATGGAAGGGCATAAGTACAGGAAACGTATGGTGTTGAGGTTGCATGGAATTGTAGCCACATTAAGGAACGGAGCACAGGAAGTTAGGGACCTGACTGATCTATAACATGAGACTGCATAGCACAGGAAGTTGATGAGAATCAATGAATCAATGAAACCCTATCAGTGTCTCAAGGATAATGACTTGGATTGGAATTTGGTAAGCCTTGAATCAAGTAGCACTTCTACGATCTTCTACAGAATCAGACCATTGGTCCATCTAGGTCAGTATTGCTAGCTCAGTCTGGTAGCAGCTCTCTGGGGTTTTAGAAAGGAATTTTTCTCTGTCCTACTTGGAGTTTTCAGGGACTGAACCTGGAAACTTCTGAATGCGAAACATGCACTCGACCACAGAGCCATGGCCTTCCCCACTGAGTGCCATCTTTGTTATGGTTTCACTTCCTCCTTCCCCATATAAAAGAGTTCCCTCCATCACTTCCAAATTTAGGTCTTCTGCCTCCTCATAGACATACACCCAATAAAAATCCTCTTGCCACTAGGGAGCAGGTATCTCTCCTATGAAAGGGTTTCAAAAATATTCTCTCTTTTGCACCATATCTAGAACACTTAGAGCCAAATCCTATGGGCACTTTCCGCTGATGGAAGCATTCCACCAGCAGAAGGCCCACTCCGTCAGTGTGGTAGACACTGCAACAACATGCGCAACAGGGCCACCAGCTCAAATGGTTGGCAACCGTGCACATGCCACTGAAGTGCTCAGCCACCGTCGGAGGAGGTACATTGGAGGTGGGGGTGGGCAGTGGGTGGGGAGGGGGAGTAATGGGGCATTTCAGGGGAGGAACTGGGGGCGTATTGAGGAGGGAGAAGATGGATCCTACAGCAGTCACATGCGCTGAATCCTATCCCCCATTTTTCGGCCCACCCCACCCCCTGCCTCTCCTCAGACTTCTGCCAGCTAATATAGGCATAGGTCTGGCATAGGTCTGAGGAGGCCTATAGGCCATCAGGGGGCCTACACAGGCCCCCTACATATTTTCCCTTACCTCTCAAAGGGCCTCCTGATCGCCCTCTCCACCATAGCATGCATCATGCACCTCCATGGCTCACCTGCATGCTACAGTGTGGCAGGGGATAGGATTGGGATGTTAGTTGCACCAGCAGATTGGCTGCTTTCATCTTGTTATGGTTACACAGGAATCTTCATGAGTGGTTATCCTCCATGGGAGGTGCTGTTTTCTTTGGCAACAAGCATCTGCTTTAAGCCTCAGTGCTATAAAAATGCACTGTACTGACACTTGAAAGTTATGGAGTTACTGGAAAGTTATGGAGATCTACTTATGGGGAACAATTAGGATAGGGAGGTTTTTATAGCTCTGTGGAATGTCGTAATTCTTCAACTCACAGTGTGCATAGTAGCTCTTAAGTCATAGTGGAAGGGTTAACAGACCTGGCCATATTCCCTTCAGGCAACAAACACATCAGTATCTTAAAGATTCAAGAGTGGCTCAACAGTACATACATCTGTGAAGTACTGCTGTGTATTATACATTCCTCCATGATGATTTTTAAGACCAGGAGTGAGTCATGGACAGTGCTCCCATGTCATAAAACAGAACGGAGATTCAGCGATTTTCAGTCTGCTGGTTTTTTTTAAAGTTAAGCACAGGTTTCTCATTTGAATCCTGAATGATTCAAATCACTTAAGATCCTTTTGATGATCCTAACTCCTTTAGCTGAATCTTGCCCATAGAATGAACCTGAACAATTCTGTTAGATGCAAAATTTATGGCTCTAGTGAATTCGCTAGTCCAAGTCCAAGTAGACCCCCTCCATGCTGCAGAGGCTTACCCCTGAGTAAGGGAACGAATGTTCCATTACCCAGAGGAGACCTCTGCAATTCCCCCCCCCCCCCCAGGATGCAGTGGTATTCATTTTGGTGTCACTGCATCAGTGAAGGGAAAATCAGGATTGGGCTGTTAGGCTGCAATTTTATATACACTTTCCTGGGAGTAAGCCCCACTGAACACAATGGGTCTTACTTCAGAGTGCACATGCATAGGATTGCTCTGTTAGACATGTTAGACATTTTTCACCTCTGAAAATAATTTTTGAGACATTACCAAAGACATGGTAAATGAACACAACATAAAGCCTGTTTTCTTAAAATCTTCTAAGGTTTTCCCTATTTTTTTTATTTCCTTTTCTTGAGCTGCCTGATGTCAGTTTTGGTCACATGATGGTGAGTATGCCTATTTTGTTTGATTTTCTAATTACTAAACCTTAATATAATGTCATTTCTTAAAAAATGAAAGCTTTATTCTCTTTTCATTGTTTCTTTTCAACTGGTTACAGTCCCAAGCCTTAGGGATACACAGTGAAATAAATAAATACTTTGCCTCAGTGCTTCTGAGGATTAATATATTAAGAGGTTGACATGGATTTTGGGTCTGCAAGAAAAATGTGTCTTTTACTCTTAATAGTTTTGTTGATAGTTTTCAGTAATGTTTCACTGTTCAATGTTTAATCATGCTGGTTTTTTTTTTAATAAAAAAACTATGGAACCTTAAACCAGTTAAGTTCTTTGTCCATTGATTTCAGTGAGAGAAGCACATGCTTAATTTTTTTTTTCCCATTGGAGAATTTTAATAGAATTCAAGTGCTCAACTTTGGTTGATTGTGCCCTGTACAATTATTTAAGATTATAATGATATATTCACACAAATTTAATTTTGTAAATTCAAGTTAACAAAAAGAAAGAAACATAATGTATTCCCACATTATGCATATTGCTTATGACCTGGTCTCACAATCAACTGGTACTTGTTTTTGTCCCAGTCATTTCCTTGATTATGGCTGCCCTTTCTCTATCCTGTTGTTCAATGTTTCAAAAAGCAGAAGATAAACCATTTTGACATTTTCACCTTCCTTAAGTACTGATTTTGTGTCTCCCATTGAGAATATGTTCTCCTAATGGATTGGATCCAAAGGGATTGTGCAGTGTTCCACACATGTACTGGGGGGCTGTTTTGCCCCTGCATCCCACTGCAGCTCCTTACTCCAGCATCTGAAAGTCAAGGAACTGGAGGTGGAGTGGGACTAGTCAACATAGTGTGATGAGCTTCACAGCCCAATCCTGTGCACCGGTGTAATCTACTGCATTGATTCTACTGTTACACCGGTGCAAAGTTACACAGGATTGTGCTGCCAATTAGAAAGTATAATTGGTAGCCCCTCGACCTACAAAGGGACAAGACTGTTTAGTTCCCAAACTATGTTTCCAAATTCTGATTAGATATTTGCCATTTCCATGTATGCCTGCCGATATAAAAATTCAGATGAAGAGTTTAAGCCTAAAGGCCATCACAATACAAACAGGTGAAAAACGGCTAGAAAACTTCCACATGCCGATGTTTAGGAAGGCAAGGCGGAATATGGTTCATGGGATCACGAAGGGTCGGACACGACTTAACGACTGAACAACAACAACCCTGCAAACTTGCCATCTTCCTCCTACAGTTAGAAGTGATACGATGTCCCCCATGGTCACTGTATGCATGCTAAAACTCAGATGTCACTTGAACAGCTAAGGTACAATCCCTATCCTTCCTTTTTCTATAGAATTATTCTGTATTGGAGATGAGACCTCCTCCTACAGTCATCACATTGAATAATGCCATGTACTGGCAAGAATTTGAAGACAATTGTATCTATGAATGTCTGGATGGGAAGGACTGTCAGAGCTTTTTCTGCTGTTATGAAGAATGTAAATCAGGCTCATGGCGGAAAGGACGGATACACATAGACATCTTAGAACTAGACTCCTATTCAAGGGTCTTTTTCCCGACATCATTCCTGCTGTTTAACTTGGTGTACTGGGTTGGATACCTCTATCTCTAAGAAACAGTGAAAAAAGAACTGTTTTTGTGCTTCTTAGGAATGGTGACTATGTGGAAGTAAAGGACATGGCCAGTGTCGTCGTGAAGTCTAAAGGTCACCTAACCTTTTCTCATCAAAGAAAGAGATTTTATTTACTTCTTTGCCTGAACAACAAAAATATTCATTTCAAGTACGAGACTTTTGCTAAGTACACCAGACGCTGTTGTGTAACAAATGTTTATTAACTGTTCTTATATGATGGAGCATTTGCTGTTTTCTCTGGGTTACAGTATATAGCATACAGGCAAGGAAGCTAAGAACAAGTATTCTATTTAGGTTTACATTTTTATATTCCATCATCCTTTAACATGATCCAGGGGCTCAAACCAGTGCTTATTGGTGCAGGTTAGCCGTGGTGATGTCGAAAATCATCTCCTTTTCCTTGATTTGTGTTTGATCCCAATGAAAAGCCACTGAAATTCATATCATGGGATTCAGGATTTTTATATTCTTTGGATTTAATTTGATTATGATTTAGTAGTAACCTAAATACAATATTCACTTCTTTCAAGAATACAGATTTACTTAAAATATTTCTTTAAGTAAACACTCCTTTACTACAAGGTATAACATTCTTCTGTGACTGGTCAGATACTGCAGGAAATGAATTACTTTCTAGAATAATGCACTTGAAACGTGACAAGTCTTAGCTTGTTTATGATAGCGTAGCAGATTGTAGCTGATAAGACATATGGTTCCACTATATAATAGCACTAGGAGTATGTGATTCATTGCAGGGTGCAATTTAATTTCTCCCATACATTATTAGACTTTTTAGTGACTTTTTTAGAGTCCAAAAAGTATTAATCCAGTATAGATCTGTTTGATTCTATCCATCTGGAGTAAAACTCATGCACCTATTAGCCCCCATTCATTTCATTGGAGAGAACTAATCTGCACATGACATGCATTCCTTTGAGTTCATGGATTGGATTCCTACATTTTAATGAATGGGGAAATACTTGCAAGTATGTTGGAGTGCCTCCTCTAGTAAACAATCTCTGGACTGGAACCACAGAGGTGGTTTTTTTTTTCCCCTTCTCATCAGCACATAGACAGAAGCCTTATTTGTGTGTGGACAGGATTTTCTTGGCAAGAAAGTGAAATATTGGAGGTTCAGTTATAAACAATAGATTTTGAAAAGTCCTTAGGGATGAAGAAGTATTTGAATTTTTTAAACTACTAATAGATTTTAAACTGCAAATGTGTTTTGTACTTTTGGAACATGTTCAGACATTAAATTGCTGAAAAGTGTCATTTTTTTGTGTTGTAAACTATTTTTGGCAAACCCTTCACTCATCCTTTTCCAGAGATATTTGCCAATACAAATGTGTCAACAATGTCAAATGATTTAAAAAAAAAGTTTTCAGTATTTTTTTCTTTTAAAACTACCACAAATGTTGAATAGGAGTGGCATTTTCCAAAGTGTACTATTAATACCATCAAATGCCTTTTTCTGTCAATCTAAAGCATTAATTATTTGATTATTTCAAAACATATATCTTTGAATACGGTGCACAGTTCATGCCATTCTGTTTATTTTCATCTTCTCTTGAAATGGAAACAATGAAAGAGTCTCAAAAGTATGCTGAAACAAATAATACAGAAATAACAGCGACAACAACATTGGCAAACTGACTTACAGTGCAATCCTATTGAATTTACACCACCGGTGCAGTGAGAACGGGAGGCCCCAGAACGGAAAGGGGATTAAAACCAAAGGGGGATTCAAAGGGGATTTGAAACCAAACCCCTTTCTGTTCTGGGGTCACCCGTTCTCACTGCACCGCTGGTTACATCGGTGATGTAAGTTGGATAGGATTGCGCTGTCAAATTCAGTAGATTTATGTGACTTTCTGTTAAAAAGCAACTCCCCCAAAATGAATTCTTAATTTAAAAAAAAAAATTCACAAACAGTATGGAAAAATGTGAAGTCATGTCAAGAAATCAGATGACACATTGGGTTGTATTCGAACAACAATGGGCAGAAAGAGGACCATGCAAGAGAACTTTCCCCACCCGCCTCTCCACAGCATCCTTGAGCCCTCCAAAAAGCCGCTCCTTAGCGTTGGCAGGCCATCAGAAATGCGGCTGGATGGGACATGGGTAGATGGAGACATTATTTTGGCCTGCAGTTGTTAGGATACATACAATCTATACTGAATTCAGTTTATAGAGCATAAGTATGACACAAACAAGAATGCTGAGACGTGTAGCTGAATCGCTGCTGTGTAAAACTGACACACTTCACTAAACCCTGTCCTGAAATACATTGACATTTTAATCTAATGCCAAATATGCTTCTTTTTCATTATAAACTTTGGCCTTTTGTGAATTATTTTTAGTTCAGTCCGTATTATTGTAAATACTTCCAAATTCAGAAAAGCCTACCCAAACAAGTATTAAACATGGATATCAGGAAAGAATTACAAGCTATTATTACAAAAAGAAAATAATGAAAAGCATGAATTGATAACATAAGTAAGTATGAGAACCAACTAGTAACTGCCTGGCAACAGATCCTCCAATTGTGGAGGCAACAGATCCTCAATCCAATTGTGCTCAGTGTATTTCAATGGAGTACACTGAATGCTGATAGTATCAGTAGTGGTCCTTTCTTTAATAAAGTTGAAATTGCAATTTTGCTCCACTCAATTCAACAGGATATTTTTTCCATTGATTCATATAAGATACTTACGTTCTAAAGAAATGGCACATTTTATTTTTGGTTGTATCAAATATGTAAACAAAAGTCTCCTTTTATAGGCTAGAGTAGGAGAGTACTTTTGTATTATAATCTCAGTTACCTATTGTGACCCAGTCACAACACTGTGCCTTATCTAGAAGAGTAATTCTATTTAAAAACCCTGTCCTTTATTAAGGTGAAACTTTATTTTAGCTTAAGCCTTTCTTTCTCAAAGTACCACAAGTGATCAGAGAAGAGGACTAATTTCTTAACATCAACAACCAGTCTAGCAGGAAGCTTGGGCTTCCCATAAATTGTAGGCATGCAAGATCATTCTTTACCCTGTCGAAGAGAGATTTCCTGCTATATGGTTAACAACCCAATCCTATTCCCTGCCATACCATAGCATGCCGCCACGCCAGCAGAGGCTGCGTTGCATGCTGTGGGAGTGACCAGAAGGCAAATCGGAGGTAAGTAAAAAACGTTTTATTTAAGTAAGTAAAAGTAAAAAAGTTTACTTTTACTTCATGTAGGCCTTCTGGCTGCCTATAGCTCTCCTTGGCCCCACACCAGCTATAGAGTTGGCGTAAGTTCGAGGACAGCAAGGGGGCATTCTGGGGTGGGATTACAGGGATAGGAACTAGTGTGTGTGACTGCTGCTGCATCCACCCCCTCCCTCCTCTGACATACCTCCAGTTACTCCCCCACAATTCCCCAAACCTCCCCCTCTCCACCTACAGCCCACTCCTGCTGCCAATTTACCGGCACCAGGATAGCATCCAGCTGAGTCTGGTGCATGCATGGAGACACTGGCTGTTTCCACCAGCAGCTCCATCACGCACAACTGCAGCATGACATTTCCGCTGCTGCTGGGCACTTTGGGTCACAGAAGGCCTATGGGGTTGGGCGGTAAATGTTGAAAATCTAAATTTGAATGTTGCAGTTATCCACTGGCAGAGTTTTTAATGCTTCTGTTTAATATAAAGAAATGTAGATCATATTCCTATCTCTGAAATTCAACAACCTTTCCTAACATTCGGTGTAATCCAGTCAAGTTCAAGCATGCAGGATTGGGGAGAACTGAGGAATGAATGCATGCAAATAGTAGAGTACCAAGGGTAGGGCAAAGGAGGCGGTCCACCCTGGGTGAATGGCATAAGGGGATGCCAGCATGCCTGTCTCTTTGAATGCTGAGTAGACCTTGCCTCCTCTGTGGCGAATCTTGAGGTGGAGGCCTGATACACCCAGCATTTGAGTGTTGGGTGGACCTGGCCTCCCCCAGGGAATGTCAAGGCAGAGGCCAGGTCTACCCATGACTTTGAGGAGCCAAGGGTGGGGTGGTGGGAGAAATCCATCTCGGGTACCTGTGGTGCTAGGTATACCACTGCATACAAATATGTGCAAGTGATGAGGATGCAGTTCATCTAATCCTGGATGCTACCTCTGCCACCATTGCTTCCCCTTCCCCCTTCCCCAAGAGACCCTGAGACATATGTGCTGAAACTAGCAGTGCTGGCTGATTAGAAGGCACTAGCGGTGCTGGTACTCCAAGCCCCAGCTGAGCATCTTTTTCCCTTGTCAGGAAATGATGCCCTGCACACCTTTCTCAGCCAAGGAAAGCTTGTAACCACAGAACATGTGCAATCCTTGAGCCAGGTCAGAGTGAGTCAAGTGAATGCTCATGGATCCCTATTGAAATAAATGAGATTTACAGTGTAAGCCTGCCTATGCATGTCTTCTTGAAGCAAGTTCCATTGCGTTGAATGGGACTTGCTTCCAGGTAAGTGTATATAGGCTTGCAGCCTTAAAAATACAGTATTTATCTTTGGCAAGATCGTGCCATTGTTTCAAAATATTGTTCCATGGTATCTGATTTCCCAGTGGATACACAGTGCAATCTTATGCATGGTTACTCAGAAATAAATTCTACTCAATTGAATAGGACCTACAAGGTAAGTGTGTTTAGGATTGTAGCCTTAATTTATGACCCCATAAGGAGAAATGGATGGCAGTAGTTCCTCTAGATCAGAGGTTTTCAACCCCTTCCTGGCCGAGTACCACCTCCGGCTCCACTCTCCTGCTGCGTGCCACCAGAAGTGACTGGCAATGATAACATCGCCAGTTACTTCCAGGCAGTGACGTCACTCGAGGTGGGGAGGAATGGTAAGTTCCACACTGTACTAACCTCTGTGTACTCTCTAGCATGAAGCGGCTCTGCCCCCTCACCGTCGGAGCCATTCAGTGCGGCAAAGGCAACACGCAGTTGCCTTCACCACATTGAATGGCTCAGATGGTGAGGGGGCAGAGCCGCGTCGTGCCAGAGAGTACACAGAGGTTAGCATAGTGCGGAACTTACCGTTCCGCCCCACCTTGAGCGATGCCACTGTTTCTGGGGTTTTGGAGGCCAGAAAACGCAGGTAGGAAGCTGTGGATGGGTAGGAGGGCCCTTCTCAGCATTCACAAGAGGCTCAACCAAAGGCAGGAGCCTCTTGGGAGTGTAAATGCGCTGCTGAAAGTGCCACATTGGAGTGGGGTTCCAGTGGTCCAGCAGTCTGGGTACCACCAGTAGTTGGCAGAATTACCACAGATGGTACTAGTATGACTGGTTGAGAACCCCTGATCTAGACTGTTTTTCAGAACTGCAGATAAGTGTTTCACTTGTTGTTTGATCTGTAGACTTTTCGTTGCCCACTATTCCACTTTGACTAGTTGGAGGTAGAATCTGCTACCGGTTCCATGGCTTGCCTTCTCCAGCGCTGTGCCTGCCTCAAAGCTCAGCATGTCTGGAAGCAGCTATGCTCTTACATGCAACGTGCACCCTTCATCGTCTACCAGAGCCAAAAGAAAGTTGTTCAATTTTTAGCAATAACGCACTTTAGTGCTTCAAGGGAATTAATTTCAAGTAGGATACAGTACTCCCCCCATATCCGCTGGGGATATGTTCCAGGCCCCTCCGTGGATACTTGAAACAATGGATAGGAGTGAACACGCCCTCCATGGTTTCCTGAGGGGCCCCCGCCCTGCCTCCCCTGCACCCCCACCCCCGCTCTTATTTTTCCTTCAGTAAGCTTTGTTTCTTCCTTAAAACAAACAGAGAACCAGCCTCCATTGCAGGCAAGTAGAACAAGACTAAGTCCTAGAGAGGCTCTGCAAGGTTTCTGTTAACCTTGCAGAGCCTCTCTAGGACTTAGTCTTGTTCTACTTGCCTGCAATAAGCAGCCAGAGGCTGCTTCTCCTGTTTGTTTAAGGAAGAAACGAAGCTTACTGGGGAAAAAAGTAAAAGCCTGGGAGAATCCCCGCAATCCGTGGATAACTGAAACCATGGATAGCGGATCAGTGGATATGGGGGCCCACCTGTACTTATGAGCAAAATCCCATTGTTTCACCAAAATAGAAGAACTGATGTAAGTGTTGCCTGTTTTCATCGCATGTTATGAAGCACTTTTGTTTGAGGAGGACAAAAAGCACAACAAACCAGATAGAAACAACCATGGAGTGGTTCGGTTCACTTAGGCTGGATCTCAATGGAGCAAATGGCTTTGGCATTTAAGTTTCTAATCCTGTTGTTCTCGCAGCATGAAGAGGCCCTGTTTGTTTATTTTATTTATACTAACATTTCTATCCTGCTTTTCTATTTCCCTAAAATAGAATGCTTGTGAAATCTCCTCCCCAGGGAAGCTTGCGTGTCACCTACTTTATTGCCCTTCAGATGCCAGGCAAAGACCGTTTCATTTTCCCAGATGCTAAGTTTAGAAACAGTTGTTTTAGTGCCACTGGCGTCACTGTTGTGAGGCGAGGAGAGCGGGTCGCCTCGCGGTGACACACGCAGAAGGGTGACGCATGTGCGCACCCACACGCATCACCTCCCCTGCGCGCATCGGCTCCAAGCCGGGAGGACAGTCCGAGGCCTTCTCCTGGCCTCAGACTCCGAGGCCGGGAGAAGGCCTTGGACCGTCCTCCCGGGCCGGAGCTCCAGGGCCTTCTGATGAAGGCCCACTGCGACAACGTAATTTATACCTTTTTTCGCGTATACGCAGACTGTTCCTAAGGGAAAAGAGCTGCCCTTTTCCCTCAGGAACGGTCTGCGCATGCGCGAAAAAGGTATAAATTACGTTGTGACGCAGTGGGCCTCGTCAGAAGGCCCAGGGCAGCTGGCCGGGGAGACGTCCCTGGAGCCGGCTCCTGGCTCCCGGCTGCAACGAGTGCCCGGGGGGGGCAGCGTCGGGGGGGCACCTGGGGCAGCGTCCCGTCGGGTTTCCCCCTCAAAAAAATCGCGGCGCGGCCTGACGGACGTGCCAAATTAATACTTAGGGGATGGGTGTGGGGGGGGCATTAGGGTGACGCGCGTCCTCCTCGCCTTGGGGTGGTGCGCGTCCTAGTGACGCGGGTGTTTAGTGCTGTTTTAACCACTGGTTTACAGCACAATCCTAACCAACTTTCCAGTGCCGGTGTAGCCATGCCAACAGGGTGCACACTGCATTTTGCCATGCAGGGGCAGTCATGGGCCCCTACAAGGTGAAGGAACATTTGTTCCCTTACGTAGGGGCTGCATTGCGGTTGCACCGGCACTGGAAAGTTGGTTAGGATTGCGCTGTTAGTGTTGTTTTAATCTGCTCGGGCTAATTATTTTTATCACTTTTGTTTTGATTGTGTACCACTCTGCATTTTCTTTTAAACTGGAGAGCAGTTTACAATATTTTCAATAATCACAAAAGCCACTAAAAATTTTTTTAAAGCAAGCAGAATACAATTTATAGCTGCAAGATAATGGTATGTCCATACAACTGAGCCCCACAATGTGGGACATCAGCAGGCACATCCCATCCCCTGAGCACGCTAATTCCATGGTGAGGTTCAACTGAATCTTCCCCTCACTAAATAGTATTTAAATAGCATTTGAGGTACACATTATTCTTCCCCCCCCAACACACCCACATGATTATGTAGCTGTGAAATGACATGCAAAGGAGCAAGAAATGTGCGGTCATGTTCTGCATCGCATAGTAGGCAGGGTAGTTCAAGTGGAAATGTAAGCTTCTCCTTTACTCTGCCTGAAGACTGATGTGAGAAGCAATGTACTATGTTCTTCTTAGTTCCTGGCCAATCAAGACAGCGAGAAGGCTGTGGTCCTGTAGCCAATATGTTGATCACTGGTGCTAGATGATCACTGGTGCCAGGTTTTTAAAAACTTTCTCCCTCTTTTTTTATTTATTTTTTGTTTCATTCCCATATAGGCAGCTGTGAAAGCATATGGCCCTGGTTTAATCTTCGATCATTGATCCTGGAACCAGTGGTGTGAGAAGGGTGTCAGGGGGTGTGGCCTGCACCAGGTGTCAATCTCGGGGCGGTAACACCATACATCACCCACGCCTCCGCTCGGTGATCTTTGGCCCGCTCCGGGCTCAGCTGTCTCTCTCGCCGATGATTGTGTTTTCACTGCTAACCGGTGAGAACACAAAGCAACTGAGCCCGGAACAGAACAAAGATAACCCGGAAGGTCGGGGACAATGTGATTACCAGCATAATCCACAGGAAATACATGGCGACAGAGCGAGCGCTCCATCACCGGAAGCCGTCGGAACGTGCCGTAAAGCACGTTTGCAATAACTCTAGAGTAAGGGAGGCCGGCACAATGCCGGCCTCCCTCACTCCATCGCCAGACTGAGGAAGCAGCCACCAAAGGAAAGTAAGCGTTCCCCGGTGGCCGCATGGGCGGTCCGGCAGGCGAGGGAGGGGGGCATTGGTCTAGCCGGTCCAGGAGGGGGCGGAGGATGGTGCCCGCCATATCCCCATCCCCGCCGGGCCGGTTAGGCCATAACACAGCCTCCTCCGACTTCTGCCAGCTATTTAGCTGGTGGAAATTCGAGGAATCCCATCGGGCTGGGTCCGGTTTACACCCAGGAAAGGGGATGAATGTCCCCTTCACCGAGTAGACCTCCGGCCCACCGCATGGCAGGCACCCAGCAGCACAGGATTGTGCTGTACATCATTACATACCTGAACTTCCAAAACACCAAGTTCCTCCAGGTAAGCACTGTACCAGTTGGCACCCACCCCAGGGACGCCTCTGCCTGGAACAAAGCACAGCGCAGGGCTTTGCTTGAACAAGGAACCATGGCTTGCGGCAACAGAAGTGTTTTCAGAATGAAACTGATGCTTTCCTGTGGATTTTGCCTTACCTCCCTGCCTCAGAAACCTTGGAGTATGTGAGGTGGGGGATCAAACATATAACTCATGTACAGGATCCTTACACCTCAGACCAGTAAGGAGAAGGTAATAAACACATGCATTCACAGGACCAGGGCCCTTGGGATGAAAGGTGGTGGTACAGTCATTGCAGTGTAATAAGACTGGTTCACTTCTGAAGTTCTCCCATCCAGTAAGGCTGGTGTTGTAATGAACTGTGGAAGCCATTCCAGATTCTACAATCTGTGACAGCCCAATCCTATGGTTTCCCCCCGCCTATGCAGCGACGCCAAAATGGCTACCACTGCATTCTGTGGTAGGGCAGTCATGGAAGTCTCCTCTGGATAAGGGAACATTTGTTCCCTTACCCGGGAGTAAGCCTCTGTAACAAGAAGGGTTCTACTCGGACCTGCGCTAGCAAAATCCTGTGTGGACCCAGGCCACGGGATTGGGTCCAGGAAGGAGGCTAACCACCAAAACCACCTCCTTCCCAGAGCTGATCCACCCATCCCCCACCTCATTGCCTCCCCATTACACCTGCCCCCACACCGTCCTGCCTCCTCCACCAACTTACCTGTCTCAGCAGGTCTCAACAGGGCCACCATTGCAGTTGGCGTGGCTGCGGCCTCTTCAAACCATATCAAAAGAATGAATGACATCTACCTGTGACGTTTAAGCCACTGTATGCTTACATGCCAGCCAACTGGTAACCAATGTCTGAGTGGCTTCTAGCTGCCAAATAGAAGTATCATGAAATTATTATTAAATTAAATATTATTAAAGTATTATTAAATCACTTCTCAATACTAAATATTATTGAATATTAATATTAAATATTCTGTCATTATATAAAGGTCAAGGTATTGACCTTTGATGAGAAGACCACTATCCCAAAGTAGAAAACTGGGCTTTTTTCCCTTGATCATTATTTGAGGGGATAAAGGTGATGAATCTGTTGCAATTTCCCTGGGATTCTTTCATTTGTTGCTAGTTCTACAGGAGAAACTTCCAAGTACTCTAGTATATGTTGTCTACTAAGCTTGCTTCAGGTATGTGACTCATGTTGCTAGATAAACTCACCTGTTCCAACTTGAAATGTCCTTGTGGACCATGGAAAGGAAAAAACAGTGCCATTAGATCCAACCCAGTAATTTTCTTTTTGCTTCTTTTCAGACCAAGTTAGCCTCTTCCTTCCCACAAGACGTACACTTATCCAAAAATGATCACAGTGCCTCAAGGCCTTATCATTAACCTTATCACTACTATGGTCCCATGTGAGGTAACAAAGAACTATCTAGTAGAAGTGCATTTGGAAAAAGCGTAGGAGGTGGACACCTGACCTTTTCAGTTGTCTTTCAGAGTACTACAGGCATAGCTTCTATTCTCATTCTCAATATTTTAGCATGACTTACTGAAGTCAAAATGAACGATGGAAGTGGATATTTGAATGACATGATCATTATCATCGTCATCATGATAATAATGACAGCCTAGATAATCTGCCAATGGAGAAGGAGTAAAGGTTGTTGGCCAGTAGGACAGGCTGAAGAGAGATCTATCAACAATTATCAGCCATAATAACTAAATGAAACAACATTCAGAGATTGTAATGTTGAGTAGCAAATGGGGGGGGGGATAAACAATGGGATGGTTGTCACCATTGTGTACCACTTGTGATCTTCTGCATATCTGCAACTGTTGGAAACAGAGTGTTGAACAGAATCTTGAATTAGCTCAAATTCAGAAAGGCAATTATTTTGTTCCTGTCTGAACCACTGAGCAATATGTCATGTTCATCTTGTAATCCTGTAGCCTGTATGGTTGTGTCAGTTTTTTTACATGTTGTTTCCAATTACTTTTTTGCTAGTTTTTTGGCCTAATCCTACCCCCCCCCCCACTTATGACAGCTGATCTCATGATCTGCTGTCATAAGTCCATTTATGATGGCGTGAAAGGCGCTCCAACATCATGACAGGAGGCTCTGCACAACTGCCAATGGCCTTCCCAGGCCACACCAGAGCAGGTAAGGTGGTAGCGGGGCAGATCATGGATGGTTTGAGGGAGGAACCAGGGGCAGTTTGGGGGCAGGAGGGGGGATCTCGGAGACAGTCTTACATGCTGGATCGTATTCCACTTTCCCAGCTCAGACCCACCCCCTTTCTCACCTCACACTCACACTAGCAAAATAGCTGGCATGGGTCCAAGAAGACCCATAGGCAACCAGGCAGTCTACTGGGAGGTAAGTAAAAATGTTTTTTTTTACTTACCTCTCACTGGCCATTTGGTCACCACCCCCACCACAGCATGCAGTGCATGCTCCATTGATGTGGCTGCATGCTATGGACTGGTGGGGGATAAGATTGGGCTGTTAAACTATTGATACTTTTTAAACTCTATTACACAAATCAATGGGAGAAAAGTGATATTTTGAGTTTAGCTTGTACTTCATGAGTTGGTCAAGTCCATTATCTTGGTCATCCTTATTGCACTGTACTAGATAGACCTATACAATTAAGCCTGTTTTGCAGGTATCGGGTTGGGGAATGAGGCGGCAAAAATAGTGGTTTGCCCAACTCCACCTAGTAAATGACTGAGCTGAAGATTTGAACATTGGGCAGTTCATGTGATTCAACTTCACCAACTCTCTTATACTACACACACACACAATAAAACAAAAATCTAGTGTTAAACATTTCTGCCATATAATTTTATGCAAGATGATTTATTAGAAATATTTGGGCATTTGGTTTTGTTTCTTTTTTAGTGGGCTGAACACAAGAAATGCCCTGCGGGGGTATGTGGGGAGTCAGCGGGGCATTAGGGCGGTGCGCGCGCCCTCGCTTTAGGGCGGCTGAATGCACAGCAGCCAGTTGTTTCTAGCCCCAAACTCCTCTCGTCAACTGTCCCTCAGGTTTTAGGATTCCTGGATTCACTGTGGGGCAGGTCTTTAATTGCTCTGCAGAAGAAAGAAGGCTGCCAAAGTGTCCCATTTCAGTGCTGCAATAGTGAGAAAAGGCAAAGTTACCAAAATGTTCCTTTCTGCAAAGAATAAAGACACTGTAATTCTGTTTTTCTGATTATCCCACCAAACTCTTACAATACATTATGTTCAATGTACTGGGAAGATGCACATATCATTCCATAATTACAGTGCAATCCCATGCATGTTTACTCAGAAATAAGTTCCACTGTGTCCAATGGGGCTTATTCCCTAGTAAGTACAGTATGTTTAGCATTGCAGCCTTAAAAGTATTATTTCCGCAAACATATATTCACATTTGAACAAAATAAAAATTATCTCATTTATACAGAATTGCTCTTCATTTACAAAATACTAGAAGGGGCTCCTTGTCCAAGGAACTGATGTGGACAGATTCTGTGAGTTTAGAAAGTTTGAAAATGGCAGCATTCGAAAATAAAATGGGGAAACGTTCAGAAGTTTGGCAGCTTGTTAATATGCTCATTTTGTGACAAGACAGGAGATTCTCAAACTCAATGAGTTTCAGGAGTACAGTGTTTTATTCTCTCTCTCTCTCTCTCTCTCTCTCTCTCTCTCTCTCCCTCTCTCTCTCTCTCTCTCTCTCTCACACACACACACACACACACACACACACACACACACACACACACACACACACACAACTCTGGCGGAAGTGCTACAAACACATATTTTAAGAAGACCTACTAGTACCTAGAATGGAATGTACTAGGAAGAACCTATTATTGGATACATCCCCTTATTTAGGGATGTGGCACAGGTTAGGAAGCCCATGTATACTGTGTTGCTACTGTGATGAAAATAAAATAATATCAAAAGTGTGCACAATAGGCCTAATATGGAACAAACATACAGGGTCAAAAATACTCTTGGGTGGATAATTTGCAGGATCAAGCCCCTCATTTTCTTTACTTGTGTTGTCATTCATTGCAAGACCTGGTGCTGTAATACATGATTTTACTTAATGCAGTATTTGGTTAAGCTATTCAAAGGGAAATCAAACTCCAGCACTTGAAACTCTTTCAGTTGCACTTTTCCTTATATTCATTTTAATTTAGAATAGCAGTTAAAAAAAAAGCCAACAACAGCTTGCAGACAAAAGAAATAAAAGGCACATCACTCACATGCCTTTTAAACCTTAGTTTTCCCTTCTTCGTTAGCAGTGCAGCTTGTGGTGTTCTAGTGAAATGAAAGTGAAACTCTGTGCCCAACGTGCCTTGATTAACACAGGTAGCACTAGTGTCGGTACGTCATTCTAGCATAGGTTGCCATTTAAAGTGATGTCCGCAGGCCCAATAAAGTCAACCATCTTTTGTTCTTTACACAAGCAGTTCCGACAGAGAACTCCCCATAGAAGACACATTCATCCAATTTTGTGTTGAAAAGGTAGGGCTGTGCGTCTACACTGATATTTATATTTGTATTTTGATTCTAACATTTGTATTTCTGAATACAAATAAAAGTGTATATTACCAGAATGTGGTATGGTGTACGGTGGTTATTGAGTCCTATGTCAAGGAAATATGGTCACTTCATGTTCTTGTCTGTCTTGTACTTTTTACCTTGTCCTTCAAGACTAAATTGCTGCTTTGGCCTCCCCCTTCTTTTGCCTCTCACCCTACTATCCTTCATAGCACCAAACTCTGACACATGAGACAGCTACCTCACCTTATCTCATGGCAAGGCCACCTCCAATGACCTTACAGAAATGGTATTGGGACAGCACAAGAAGGCAAGCATATGCCAAGAGCTCCTCGGGCTGCTGGCAGGGATGATCCCAAAATCTAGAGCCACGGGATGGCTCTACTTTTTCTTAACATGCAAATTGCACATAAAGTTAAGAAAATGTAGGAAGGCTGAGTGCCGAAGAATGGATGCTTTAGAACTGTGGTGCTGGAAAAGACTCTTGGGAATCACTTGGACTGCTAGGAGGTCAAGCCAGTCAATCCTAAAGGAAATCAACCCTGACTGCTCATTGGAAAGATTGATACTGAAGCTGAAGCTCAAATACTTTGGCCACCTAATGTGAAGAGAGGACTCATTGGAAAAGACCCTGATGCTGCTGGGAAAGATTGAAGGCAAAAGGAGAAGGGGACGGCAGAGGATGAGATGGTTAGATAGCACCACAGATGCAATGAACATGAATTTGAACAAACTCAGGGAAACAGTGGAGGACAGGAAGGCCTGACGTGATATGGTTCATGGGGTCACGAGAGTCGGACATGACTTAACGACTGAACAACAACAACAAAGGCCCGCCACAACATAATTCTAGATTTTTAGACTTGCTCCTAGGGACCTGCTGCATGTACAGGAACCTTGAGACCAAGCTGATGAGCCGAGAAGGTGTGGAAAGAGGAAGTGTCCACACAACTTTCACACAGGCAGTTCTCTCTTCTCACACTCCAGTCAATTAACTTGGACCTAGGGCTCCTCTGTGTGGTCCCTGGGAGCAAGTCAGGACAGCTGGCAGCACCAGCCTCCAACCAGCAACCTGGCCACTGGATGAAGAAGGCAGAAGGAAGCCTTGCAGGCCGGGGTGGGGGATATGTGGGTAGCAACAGGAGGGAGGAGTCTCATGCCTGCACAATTTGTGTGCACATTTGCATACACTTGGCCCAAACTTGGCCTGGTGCAATTTGTACACACAGAACAGTACACAGAAATGTCCTTATGTTGTGAATTCATATGTTGTGAGCATTCATATGTTGTGAGCATGTGAGGGAATTAAGTGAACTGCGAACATTAGCGCCTAGGCCTTTAAGGAAAATTACTCTGCAAGAGCTTCTTTTCTTGCCTAGTAACCAAAAGTATGAATTTCTTTTTCATAATCAATCTAAGTTTCCATTTCAACATGATTTACTACTGATGGATGAGAGATGAAATGGCATTAACCAATTATTGTAAAATCGTGTTTCAAAATAGATGCAACTGTCTTGAAAGATGCATTTTCCATCATTCTTTCTGAGCCCCATCTTTTTCTCTGACTTATTCAGACTACTGTAAGAACCTGGCAGTCAATTTAAATTTGTCAAATTAATTGTCAGCACCTTATGCAACAAGCTGGATTGCGAAGCAGTGTTTGGTGGAGGAAAGCCTTGAGAGTTTTCACAAACCAGCTGAATGCAATTTTCTTTATGTCACTTATATCTCATCAAATAACAAGATTAAGGGCAGGATCATGAAAAGATTTTAAAGTAGGGAGGCATTTAAACTGAAGACTCAAGGGAAAGGGAAGCTGGTAAAGAGAGCTACAGGGGTTCAGGTTCATGCCAGAATAATACTGTCAAGGTTGTGTTGCTCTGGGGTACAGCAAAAGGGACTTAACTTGCCTGGCCTTATGTACGGCACTACGTTATCCCCCCGTAGTTACAGGCACTATGGCTGTGTTTTATCTACAACGCCCCCAGAGCCAACCTCGGTCCACTGCTTATCCCCGCAGTGCGTAAAGATTCCCACAGCCTCCCTTTGTTAGAGCCCGGCCACCCTGGGGAATCTTCCTCCCTCCACTTGTCACACCGACAAGACTGTTCGCCCCCTGTGCCCCTCACCCACCAATGTTTACTCCTGGTTGGTCTTATATTATCAGACACACACCATCCTCTTTATAATAGAAGAGAATTTAATATAGAAGCAAAGATTTCGTTTACGGTGCAAAACCTCCTCCCCAAGCTGGGGCTGTTACAAGAAGGCTTGCAAAAGAGACATTACAGACAAGGCACATGAAAATAAGAAAGACTAGCTAATTCTAAGCTGTTACATACCAAAGACTTGTTGCAGACATTCTTATGCAAACGGACAGAGCCTCCCGCTGAACGCCAAGAGAAGAGAAGAGCTCAGACCCAAGGAAGCTCTCACTTTTATACAGTAAAGTAACGGTTCTTTCCCCAAAGGTGGGGGCCCCAGGTTGGCACAAACTGGCCAATCATATCTCCTGCACGTACACCCATCTCTGGACCCTTGGATCTAATTTATGGCACCTGTGTGAAGTTTTCTTGGTTTCACTTTCCTATGTTTTTATGTTGACTGATTACCTAGCAGCGGATCTTCCTTATCTCTGTCCTTGAGCCGCATTTCAAAGCAGGCCTGGTTTCTGTCCTGAAGTTGTCTTGCATTAACACTTACAGAGACATCAGCATTTCAAAGAAGGCTATAAACTTGTCAGTTACATTTCCCTTACAGCCCTTCTTTACATCATACAAATTACAGACATGTATATACAAATAGATACATTCACAAAACGTATGGGTGATCTCTGGCTCCTTCACAAATACATTATATAAATGAAAATGAATAACAATGCAGAGACTAGGAGGATCCTGGCAACCACAACATCTGGCCCAATGTAACACCTAAATCAGCTCAAAGCATGTCTTTCTGTGGGACCAACAAATCTGAAGAATGCTTTCAAAATAACATGAATATGTTGTATTATATTTGTGCACAGTCCATTTCAGTCTAGTTTCTAGTCCAGAAAAACAAGAATCAGGTCCCAATCAGCCCTCCTCCCTGCCTTCATCGCTGCCCCATTCTTCCCACCCCCAACCTCTCTTCCATCCCCTGCACATACTTACCAGCATCAGTCCAGAGTCCACCGGTGCATGGGGCTGGCTGCTTGTAGCTTGCTGCAGCAGCCAGGCCATGCCAGAAAGTTCCTAGCGTTGCTGGAACACGTTCTGGTGGCGCTAAGTGCCAACAGCATTGGGCCAACAAGGAGTGCTGGGAATTGTGTTCTTCTTTCCAGTATTCCAAGCACTCCTTGTGTATTCCAAGCATTCTATTCCAAGCACTTTAGGGCTGGGGAGCAGGAATGGGAGGCAGGAGAGGAAGGTTTCTCTCCATGTTCTTGTTCCTGCTGCAGCCATGAGAAAGGTAAGCGGAGGAAACGGGGACTTGGAAGGAGGTGGGGGAGGCAGGCAGACAGAGAGTGCATTGCTCCTTCCCAGCTTAGACTCAACTCTGAGCTGGGGAAGAATTTTTTGTAGTATGGAAATTTTCATGACTGGACACGATTTTCAAAGAAACAGGAAATATGGGTTTGACAGCCATGTATATTTAGAAACCCAAAAATAAAGCTTCTTTAAAATTATATCCATTGTCTGAAGAATTCTTTAAAAGCACATACTGTTAAAATATATACATTAAAGGTTTCCAGTAACAGGCAATTAAAACGTTCTTTAAATCTGGTTGCCAATGTTTCACTCCTCCCTCGGAGCTTTGTCAAGGCGAGGACAGCTTCAACGGCTGTTAGATGACAATGTCTTTGGAGAGGTACATTAATGTTATAAATAGAACTGGCGCTAGGATAGCGCGGGAAAGGTTAATTGAAACCGGAAGCGCTAGCTTCAGTATTGACCGTAGGTAATCTTTGAGTCGTCTGTTGCTTTAACGAGTGCGATCGAGATCTGTTTAAAATCGGAAACCAGATTTTATTTACAAAGGACAGTTCCTGTTTAAGTTTAGGTTCGTTAAACAAGGAACGGGTTTGCTCGAAGTTGATTTTATGCCCGGATTCTATGACGTGAGCTTCAACTGCAGATTTATCCCCTTGTTGTAATTTGACAGCTCTCTGATGTTCCTAGAGTCTCATGCTGATAGATCTTTTTGTGTTTCCGATGTAACATCGTTTGCAATCATGACATGTTATCTCGTAAACTCCGGGGTTAGTCAGCGGAGGTCTGTAGTCCTTAGGATTACGCAGCATCTGTTCTATCTTTACTGCGGGGTGGAATAAAGTTTTAATGTCATACTTTCTAAATACTCGGGCTATTTATCTGTGGTTCCTTTTATAAAGGGAAAACAAAGATGGTTATCTCTGTGCCTTCTGCTTCCAGACTTCATTGTCCCAGGTACAAATGGATACTACTGTCTGTTTCTTCAGACAAAATTAAGGTTAGCAAGCAGACCTGCATCATTTAGTTTCAGGTGTTACTACACAATGGACTGGTGATTGTTGCCAAGCAGGGAGCAGGGGATGGGAACAGAACTACGTCACTACCTTGAGGAAAGACATATGTGTAATTATTGCATGGAAAAGCACAACTGACATTAGAAAAACCCAAAGGTGTTCTCATCTCCCAAAGGAAAGTGGCTTTTAAAGTCCTCCGATCTAGGCCGCTATTCAATCAAAACTAGGAGTTAAATACATTAATGTCATTGAGACTATATTAGAAAAGCGCTTTACATTATTAAATCCTTGTATAATTGAAATGAAAACCAGCACAAAAAACCTTGGGATTAGGAGGGATTTTCTGAAGAGCACAGAAAGTGTGTGTGTGTGGGGGGGGGGGTTGCTATGGCCATGATTTAAAGGTTTGTTTTTGTTTTCTGCTCTTTTGGGGGGAGTTTTTGTAGGAAGACATGACAGGCAAATATCTCTTGGTTGAATTGTTGCTGTTTTGACAGCATATCGCTTGAAGCTAATAAAAAAATTTGAGCTGCTGGTGTCAGTAGTACATTCTCTTCACCCTTCACCTCTCTTTCTCTCTGTCTCTCACACATAAACACACACACTCAGGTAAACACCAGAAATACTCTATATGTGCTCAACACAGATTCTCATTTTGCCCTACTAAGTATGTATAAGTTTTGCAGCCCTAGAATAACCCGGTGATCTTGCATAACTCTTATACTGACAGGTGTAATCAGTGTGATCATTTTTAAGTTTTGATGTTGTTTTGCTTTTCACATAGGAGTTGTTTGTTTGTTTGTTTGTTTGTTCTGCTCTTTTGACTAAACTACCAACAGAAAGCAATTACATTGTATTCCGTTTGAGTTACTGCTTTCCTTCAACTGAGACTACTGTACAAAGATAACTATAGAATTAGTTCTACAATTGTTGGAATCTTCAAAAGTGGGAGGGTCTTCACGGACAGCCCAATCCTACTCAATGTCCTGCACAGAGATGCAGCTGTGCCAAGGTGGCCCCCACTGTATCTCGTGGGGGAGTTTCAACCTCTGGAGGCCTCCTCGGGGTAAGGGAACATTTGTTGCCTTGCCCTGGGATAAGCCCGTGCCAGCAAACTGGGTCTACTCAGACCTGCACCAGCTAATGTTTATCTCTGGGTTGGGGGATTGAGGCTGGGAAGGGGGATAGGATATCAGTGCGTATGCCACTGCCACCGATATCGCCCCTTTCTGGCTTTGATCTGCCCTCCTCCCCGCCCCATGCACTAACTTACTGGTGCTGGTGGGCATCCTTGGTCCACTGGCACATAGACCTAGCTGCTTGTAGTGGCAGCCAGGCTGCACCAAATGGATTGTTGCATTTTGAGACAGTCATAAAGGGCCTTAGTCCACCAGAACAGTCATTTTGGCAAAATAAAGATGGAATAGGATTGGGCCATAGATATGCTCTCTGTGCCTTTAATGGGTATATTACAGGAAGGAAGGAAGCTTTCTCCAACATGGGGATTCTGTAATGGAGAAAATAGGAGGACTTGTTGTTTTTTGCCTGGCACTGCAGCTGGTAAAGGCACAGTGTCTCTGTCACACTTCTGGGCACAAAGTGCAAGGCAGGCTAAACAGCATGTGCCACACACACCCCTTTCCTTAATGGATCCATGGAGCTCCAAATTTGAATAGAGACCTGTTCTTCTTAAAAGCTATTGGAGTTTTCACACCTCCAAAATTCAGGTGACAATCTCCAGCCCTAAATCCAGTTGGAACAGCAATTTTTATGGTTTATTGACCTAAGCTGCTTCCCTGGACTCCCAAATTTGGGGAGGGGTTACATTTTTTTTTTGGTGTAAAACTAAGGAAAAGTTTCACACCTCCAACGGTCCTCACCAACGTCATGATTGAACTCCAATCTAGGAAGCAATCCTACTAGTTTCCGCATCCTCAACTGGGTGGGAAAACAAAGGCAGAACCCTGCAGCAGTCCTCAACTAGCAATAGAGGACCTCCTAAGTCACCCCATCTAAGAATCCCATAGGCTTCTATGGGGCAAAAATCCCTATTTTTTAGCTTTAACTTAGCTTTAGAGCCTCATGTTCTTCATTCCACATTTTCCACTCACTCCTCATCCTGCCTTGCTGCCTAGGGACTGTTTAGGATCACCTTGGTGCTGCAAATTATCCCTATTCCAGCCTCCATATGGGAATCACCATGCTCTGGATCAGTCGGTAGAGCCGCCGCCTTGCAAAGCCCGAAGATCGGCAAATGGCAAGTTCGAGACACGCTGCCGACAAAAAGCTGTGAAAAGCCTCCCTGAGGAGAGATAAGAGCTCACAGCTGCGTCGGTTGAGTGTGGAAAGCGCCGGCCAGCAGAAAAGCCAGACTACAAAATGATACCACCTGGACAATGGCATCGCTACCGTCAAGCGGCCACTATGGGGTGATGCGTGCACACGCACATGTCACCTCTCCTGCGCGCGTCGCCCCCGAAGACGTCCCTGGAGCCGGCTCCGGAGACGTCTTCCCCTGCCAACGCGCCAGGGCCTTCTGAGGAAGGCCCACTGTGCGAACGTTATTTATAACGTTTTTTGCACATGCGCAGACCGTCCCTAAGGGAAAAGGGCTGCCCTTTTCCCTCAGGAACGGTCTGCGCATGCGCTAAAAAATGTTATAAATAATGTTCGCGCAGCAGGCCTTCCTCAGAAGGCCCCGGACAGCTGGCCGGGGAAGACGTCCCCGAGCCGGCTGCAAAAATTAAGGGGGCACCCGGGCCAGCGGCCCGTCGGGTACCCGGAGTGGCGCCTCGTTGGGCGCCCGGAGCGCCGCCTCGTCAGGCGCCCCAATGCAAGTAAGTCCAAACAGTGACAGGTGTGATGAAACCTCTAGCGCAGTGTTATTTGGGGTAAAAGCACCAGTTATTTAAATCTTCTGTGAAGTCATGGGCAAGTGGCAAGGCTACAAATCAGTTCCGATTGTACAGGTTTTCCATGATATGATGACCCACAATCTGTGTCTAGGAGACCATTCATTACCCCACTACCTTTTAACAGAGCTGAGGAATTAAAGCAGTCCCACACACAACAAACTGACTTTTGTTAAAAACTTTGCTGGAACAATGGAAAAAGAGGTCAAATGAGACATATTAGATCCATATTTCAAGTGTCCAGCTATGTTTCGAATGCAAGCTTGCGTCTGGACGCTGGTCTGATAAAAGTTGAGGCTAGGGTTTCCCTTGCCTCCATTAACATCTGGCTTAATCTAAATTCCAATGCCCAGAGCTTTACATCTCTGATTTTACATGACAATTTTCAATCGTCTTGGCTTAAAGCTGTGCATAGCAAGCTGAGACACTTGGGGTTTTCTCCCGAAGCCATTTTGGCAATGGATCATGACCATGCAAGAATGAACATAAGGCAGAGGCTATTAGATATTGAGCGGCAGGGGGACATTGGTAGAACCCCAACTTTTCTTACTGCAGAGGATGTTAGATATATAGTTGCGCCAGCCACCTATCTTACAATACTTGAGTTCCCAAGGCATAGGAGGGCTTTTTTCCTAGCCAGGTGAAGAGCGCTCCCTTCGGCAATTGACGAGGGTCGCTATAGGAGGATCCCTATTTCTGACAGGGTATGCCCTTGTGGCTCAGGAGATGTAGAAACAACTGAACATGTCTTGTTCCACTGTTCATTCTATCAAGGTATCCGCTCCAAGTTTATTTCTCCCCTGACTAGGGAATTCCCGGACTTGCCTCATGTTATGATGTCTAATAAACTTCTTTTGGGAACTAATTCTCGGTTCACAATTTGGAGCGCAAGCTTCTTGGCAGCTGCTTGCAAAATTCGCAAAGGTATTGTCGACATTGAGGACAAGTTTTAACATTATTCTCTGCTTCTCTGTTTCTTGTTTTATTTGTCTTCATTTGTTAAATTTTAGTTTGATAATGTTTGCTTCTGTTTTTAATCTGGTTGTATTTTGTTCTCGTTGGTCTTTGACCGCATTAATAAATGATGATGATGATGAGACATCTAGCAACCATAGGAGAGAGCAACTTATAAGCCTTTAAAACAGAGGTTCTCAACCTGTGGCACGGGTACACGGACCACGTGCTGGGGGTACGCCAAGGACTGGAAGTTATCTGCCCCATTAACGCTTAATTAAGTGTTAATTGAGTTTTGATTTTTTAAAAAAAAAATTGCTGGATTTTTTTCGGAGCCGGAGAGCTCCGTTTTGCTTTTTTAGTAGCTAATCTATCCGATCTACATCTGATGGTTGGGGTTAATTTATGCGCATGCATAAATTAGGTTGAGCTTCTCAGCAGCCAGCAGAGGGAGTTGTGCACGCTCCTGCCTCCCAGCTCTCCTCCGATGCAGCTCCCGCTACAGGATTAGCAGTTTTTATTTTGCTAACACAGACATCACTTGGGTAAGTGCAGTGGTGGGGTGAGGGAAGAGTTGAGTTTGGGGGGGTTGTACGTGGGATTTATGTTTTTTACTTTGGAAACTGTGCATGGCTGGGGTGGGGAAAGAGTTCAGTTTGGGGGTGTTGTACGTGGGATTTATGTTTTTTACTTTGGAAACTGTGCATGGGTGGGGTGGGGTGGGGAAAGAGTTCAGTTTGGCGGTTTTTGTACGTGGGATTTATGTTCTGACAATGTTGCACAAATACGGGTTTCGATGCCATGAAGTTAAAAAATCTTGTCTTTTAATTGTTCTCACCAACTGCAACGGGTTTCCTGCAGGCAGCCGTCTGCGGAGCACAAACATTAAAAACCAAGGTATTGTCCCAAGGGATTTATGTTGTTGTTTTTTTTACTTTGGAAACCCTGTTTTTGGGTCCTCCTCTCCTTTCTATGGCTGCAAGTTTGTCTGAGTGTCTTTTTGTAAGGTCCACCCCATCTTTTCAGCATCTATTTCAGCCTGCATCTTGTGCATGTGTCATATTGCTGTGTTTTTTTTTTTAAAGAGATCCTTGCATATAATTTTTTTTCATTTTGTTCATGTGTCTTATTGCTGTGTGCTTTTTAAAAGAGATCCTGCCATTTTTGTGTATTTTTGTGCAATTTATGTAAATTAGCTAATTATGTAAATTAGCTAATTATGCTAATTAGCTGGGGATACTCCAAAATTTTGTCCTTCATTGGGGGTACCTGGGCCTCCAAAGGTTGAGAACCCCTGCTTTAAAAAAAGAAACAAACTCCTCCTACTGGTGGAGACCAAAATTTATACCCACACCCACTGTATTATACAAGTCTAGCTCACATGCTGTCTCTCTTCTGACACTAACCCCCTCCACAAAATACCAAATACTAACTACAGTGTTGTTACGCTTGCAATGTTTCCAACATTCTTTGCACACATCAAGTACTGAGAAACATTAAAAGCACAGGAAGATTTAAGAAAAAAATGACATGTATACTGAAAGATAACATAACAGATTATATTTAATCCTCTGTTACATTGACAGCAAGAATAATGCTGACTTCAGATATTATATGCACAAGACGGGATCCTTTAGACAGCACTATGATTTCCCAGACAAATGCTTTCTCCCTCACTCAAAGATAATCATTCTAAAACAAAAACAGTATCCTCTGTTAATAAATCTTGTGCTTTTGTACAGCACCCAAAGCTTCTGAACCTTGATCTGGAGCCCATGTGTGTTCCAAAGCTACACATGTAGCTCGCATGCATCCATTTACTTCAATTGATGGAGCATTTTGACACAGGAAATGGTGTTCACATAGTATAGTCCCTTTCATTGAAGTAAACTGGAAAGCCCTGACAAACAGAGGGATTTTGTGTCACCTCAGAGCCCCTGCGCTCACAGCACACCACTAGAATGGGGCCACTGTGTGGGTCCCACTGATCTCAGTGGGTCTACTCCGTAGTACATATTATAGCATTGCAACCTATGCAGGAGAAAATGCTACTGTGTGTCAGTGGGGCTTATTGACTAGTCAGTATGTTCACAATTGCAGCCTAAAGGATCTTGTATTGACATTGGATGTTTGCGAGACTCGTCAGAAAAGGCATTCAGATCCACTTTCTGCAAAATTGCAAATGAAACATTGTGCAATGGATGGGTGGCTAAAACAAATTATGCTCCCCCAAATACATGAAATCTAGTCCCTTCCAATTTGGCCATGTTTCATTAGTATTTTCACCGCAACAGGAAAAATAATTAGCTTCTAATATACTGTATAACAAAATTGCCGAAGTACAAAGAATCAATAAAAGAGTCATTAGCGAGACTTCTTTCTGTCCCATTTTATTAATGCTGCTTGAACAAACTGGCCTAAATTCAAAGACATTCCAAATAGTCATGCCCCCCCACCAATCAATTTGCTGCCATCTTGCAAATTTCATTGGCGCGACCCCTGTTCAAGCCTCATTGCAGGTCAGTTGGCAAAAGCCACCTGCTGTCCAACACCATTAGGCAACATTCAGTATGCACTTACGGCTCCAAAGCCTAATCCTTCCTTTCACTGTGTTGCTGACAAGCCTGGTCAAACAGAAAGCTGAGAGAGGAGATGCTATTGTTATAGCAACAAATGCCAAGCAGGTACCAGAGAGTTAAGAACATAAGAACATAAGAAGAGCCCTGCTGGATCAGGCCAAAAGCCCATCTAGTCCAGCTTCCTGTATCACACAGTGGCCCCACCAGATGCCTCAGGGAGCACAAGACAACAAGATAACCTGCTTCCCGTTGTTACTCCCTTGCACCTGGCACAGAGAAAACCCTCTTCTAAAACCTCTAAAACCAGGAGGTTGCTTATGGCTTGTAAGCTGTGATGGTCTTTTCCTCCATGAATCTGTCCAAACCCCTTTTAAAGGCATCCAGGCCAGGTGCCATCACCACATCCTGTGGCAAGGAGTTCCACATCCTGTGGCAAGGAGTTTATCAAGAATGACAATGTAGGTCCAGTCGTGTCTGACTCTAGGGTGTGGTGCTCATCCCCATTTCAAAGCCGAAGAGCCAGCGTTGTCCAAAGACGCCTCCGTGGTCATGTGGCCGGCATGACTCTCCTTGCTGCAGCGCATAGCATGCAGGTGGAACACGGAGCGCTGTTTACCTTCCCGCAAGCGGTACCTATTTATCTACTCGCATTAACATGCTTTGGAACTGCTAGGTTGGCAGGAGCTGGCCAAGCAACGAGAGCTCACCCCGTCGCGGATTCGAACTGCCGACCTTTCGATCGACAGCTTATGGTTCAGCGGTTTAACCCACTGCACTACCCGCTGGCATACCTTAAACTAAATGTGAGCTATGTGCCATTGGCAGCTTTGCCCAAACTGGAATCATTGCCTTCACATTTCTTACCTATTAGCATGACCGAGGTCAGATGAGATGGTGGTGCTTTTCCTCTACGCTGATTAATGGTCTCTCTGGCCATGGTTTTGAACAAGAAAAATCACATCCTCGGGAGTTCCATAAAATATGGACATAAAAAGTACCGCACAAGTTCTGGCAAAACAAGAGACCATGTCCTTCTATGACATTTGCTTCCACAGCAAGTTTCCAGATGAATTTTAACTATTGTGTAGCTGTAGTGGCTGCAGAGGAACCAAGTCGATGAAATTCCCAACTTCAGCGTCTTTAGCATTTGAAGAAAAAAATAGTCTGACATTCCTTGTGAAGTGAACCTCACCACGTTTGGCTGAACTAGCTCCACTGACTTCATGTTTTTCTTCCTTTCGTATCCATACCTGCAGAAGAGTTCTGTGTCGTTCAAAAGGGCACGGCCAGTTGAACAACTCCTGCTTCATTTGCTGTTTCTCGGACCAACGCTTCTTCTATCGAGATGAGCTTGCAACATCAAGATAGTAGCAGAGGTTTTAGAGAGACTGGCGTTCCCTTGTCGTCTGGAAGAAGTCAAAGGAGCAGGAGCCATTCCAGCTGCCCCTCAGCCACCAACTCTAACCCTCCTTGACGTCAGAAGCTTCCTTTTCAAATCAGCACTTCCTTGGTTACTGTGGGAACAGCCTCTTGGCCTAGTTGAGAGCAGTCAGGTGCTGCTAAAAGAAATGAATTACTGTTTGGAAAAGATCACCAGAGCTCCTACTCCTTTTCCCGCTCCAAGCCACGGGGCATGCATGGTGATGGTACACCAGTCCCCAAAGCCTCTCCTGCTGCCTTCTCTTCAAAATACTGGTAGAAGAAAGTTTCCTGCCTTCTTCAGAAATCCAAAATGACAGAGGGCAATGTGTGAACCGCCTTACCTTCCAAACTCTTCATGACCCTGCCCCCCTGCCCTTCATGCCTGGTACAGCCTCCTTCCAGAACATGTGTGACACCACTCATCTCCTTCAAATCCCTCCTCCAAACTCACTGGTTCCATGAAGCCTTTGTAAACCCTTTAGTCCCATCCCCCACTGTAACCAAGCCTAAGCACAGAGGCGTCGTTATGGTGGGGGCGATCGGGGCAGTGGGCCCCAAGCAGCGGGTCGCGGGGGGATGTACCTTCCGGTGCTCCCTCCGCTGCTGGTCTGTCTTTGTGTAGTCATTGTCGGCTGCACGTTTTGCCCTCCCAGGCACCATTTGGCTCATAAATAGGCTTACCATATTTTAGAAAGCTCAAACCGGGACACCCCCCCATAACACCCCCCCGCAAGGTAATTAATTAATTAATTTAAAAGCAACGAAAAATCAACCACAAAAATCAACCACAAACTACAAACCAGAACCAAAAAACAACCTCAAAAATCACAAACTACAAACCTCAACCCAAAAACAACCACAACCAAAAATCAACCTTAATGATCAACCTACACAGTACAAGTACACAAATATACAATACAATTAGACAAATCATTACTTTCTTATTAAATATTTAATTAATTGTAGGGGGCGCGAAGCGCGTCCGGCATTTTTAATTAAATAATTAATAAAGTGAAGGGGGGCACGAAGCGGCCCCTCTTGCCGCGCTTGAAATTTTTAATTATTTAATTATTTAAATTAAATAAATAAATATAAATTAACTTACCTTTGCTGCTCCCGGCGCTGCTCCCCGGCCTCCTGCTGCTCCTGCTTGCCCGCTGCTCCCCGGCCTCCTCCTACTCCTGCTTGCCTCCTGCTGCTCCTGCTTGCCGTAGGCTCGCGCCGCGCAGGCAAGCAGGCTGGCCCGGTCTCCCAGCGGCACCGCACAGAGCCGCTGGGACCAGGCGAAACAGACTGCTTGCCCGTGCGGCGCGAGCCTCCAGAGGCTCGCGCCGCGTGGGCAAGCAGGCTGGCCCAGTCTCCCAGCGGCACCGCACGGAGCCGCTGGGACCGGGCGAAACAGACTGCTTGCCCGTGCGGCGCGAGCCTCCAGAGGCTCGCTCCGCGTGGGCAAGCAGGCTGGCCCGGTCTCCCAGCAGCTCCGCACGGAGCCGCTGGAAGACCGGGTTGCAGCCTGCTTGCCCGCGCTGTGCGAGCCTGCCGGAGGCTCGCGCAACGCGGGCAAGCAGGCTGTGTTTCTCCCGGTGCCGGGAGAAACACAGCCTGCTTGCCCACGTTGCGCGAGCCTCCGGCAGGCTCGCACAGCACGGGCAAGCAAGCTGCAACCCGGTCTTCCAGCGGCACCGTGCGGAGCTTCTGGGAGACCAGGTCGCAGCCTGCTTGCCCGCGCTGCACGAGCCTGCTGGAGGCTCACGCGACACGGGCAAGCAGGCTGTCGGTTGGCCTGCTCCCTCACTGGCTCCATGCCGGTGAGAAAGCGGGCGGACAACCGCTCGCCGCGCCGCCATCTTCTTTTAATTTTAAACTTACCGGGCAGCAGCTGCATCTTGGATCACGAAATCTCGCGTGATCCAAGATGTCGGCGCCCAAATCTCGTGAGGGCATGATGCCCTCACGAGATTTGGGTGCCAACATCTTGGATCACGCGAGATTTCGTGATCCAAGATGCTGCCCGGTAAGTTTAAAATAAAAAAAGAGATGGCGGCACCCATTCGTCCCCCGGGACCGGACCGGGAATCGAGCCCGATTCCCGGGACTGTCCCGGCGAAATCGGGACGAATGGTAAGCCTACTCATAAAAGGAGCTGAAAAGTGCCAGTGGGGGGATGTTTCTGCGCAGCGGCGGCACACGATGATGCCATGTCCCCAGGGGCGGGGCATATTGCATCACCTGGGGCGTCATGGGGGGTGTAGGGCCGCTACCGCCTAAGCACATATAACAGCAGTAAATCCACATTACTTCCCTCTTCACCCTGGTTTCATTTCCCTCACCCTTCTCTGGCAGGGAGGGGAAAGTCTAACCCTTTTCCCCCATGCCACAGCCCCAATCTAAACCCCCTTTAAAGCTACTATTACCTGTGGAGGAGAGAACATAGAAACACAATACCTGTGCCCTTGTTCAAACGTGAAAATAGTCTGTACAAGTACATAAGAAATTGTATTAGCTACAAAGCAGTCTGGTAAATCTATGCTACAGAACACAATTCTGCACATTTACTACTGTATCAAATCATGCATTCAGTCTAATCCTCCTGTTCCACGTTTCAGCTAAAGGGTATAACAATATTTTACATTGATTCTCTAACCCATCATGCATTGTAGTCCCTCTTACATGTTTCAGTATTTAGACCTGTCTGTTGGCCCAGTTCCCACGAGCAATATAGGTATTCAAGAGAAAAAAATACCCCCCACCCCATAACAGGGCACTGCCCAGCAATTAGCAGGCGGAAAGTCTCTTCGAGGTAAGGGGACATTTTCCCCCTTCGGAAAGCCCCAGAACGTGGGCCTGTGCCAGTGATATCATTGGAGCAAGTCCACATTGACCCATGTCGGCAGATCAGGCCTGGGAAGGGGGATAGGATACAGCGCACACCAGTGCCTCCAATCCTGCCCCCTCCTGGACCCGATCCACCCACACCCACCCCGTTCCACCCCTCCCCGCACTCTCCCCACCCCTGTGGTGGCCAGCACAGACCTTACCTGCTCTGGTAGGCATCTTCTGCTGTGCCAGTGCGTACAGGAACGCTCTGGCCTTTCCACTAGCATGTGTGGCTTTTGCGCCATTGCAAAGTTCTTTAAGGCACTTTTGTGATGGCTTGTGATGGTGGAGCGTGCACTCCGCTGGTGCAAACAGCAAATAGGATTGGGCCACAGGATTGTTATTAAGGAAGAGGAAAACTCACTGCATGGCCAGGAGTCATGTGATTCGTGTGGGAGATATATGGGAGTGCTCACCACAGGGGCTGAGTTTCCCATGACAACTGTAATGCATTGTCCTGGTTCAAGTCACCCACCAATAGAATCATTTGGAAAAATGTCCATCGGGGTAATTATGTGAACAAGTTAATTCATTGTCAGTTAAGCACCGATGAAAACACCCACAGGATCAGACCAAGGGTTCCCCAGATCCAGCAATTCATTTTCAACAGCAGACAACTAGATCCCACTGAAAAGCTTGCAAGCAAAGCAGAAAGACTACACTGATGTTTTCAGAAGTAAACTGCCTCTGAACAAGGAAGTTCCAGCATGGCCACCAGCAGCTTATGCTAATAGCTCTATCCTCCAGGATTGTGCCTAATCCTTTTAAAAGCTACGTTTGCAGTTACCTCGACATCTTGTGTCAGTGAGTTTCATACGGTTCATTATGTAAATTCATTACGGTTGCAGTTCAAGTAATGTGGACTCGACACCATTTAGATTATTTGTAGAAAAAGCATATTTTCTTGTATGAAGAACTCAGCCATACAAAAGGCATTACAACCCTTTCCTATCCACTTGTGGTAAACAGATACAATAGATAAAACACAAACATAGCTTTGTCTTCTGAAAGACCAAGAAATTCTGTGCCCTCCCCCCTCTACATTCTTCAAACTGTGTATGATCGAATGAGCGTCGTGACAATTTTGAAAGCAATCCCATTGTTAGATTGCAATGCCTGACAACAGATTGGTATCATAACACCTTGTCACAATGGCGGCAACACCTTTTGCAAAAACTCTACCTTGGTTATTGCTGCTGCCATCATAATTCTGGCCCCTCCCTTTTACAGCTAATCAGACTCCTTTTAGTAATGATGTCCTGCCTGTATTTAGCTCTCATTTATTCTTTTTAAATATTATGACTGTGTATGTATGGCATGGAACATGAGTGTCAGTAATTATACTATTTACAGGCATCAGTAATAATAACCAGGCAATTAGTACTTAATGATGCTAATTGAGTTCCCTGTTTAATAAAATTTCAAATGCTTTCCCAGATCTCTGTATTGAATATGCCAATAAAAAAATCCCAGTTTTATTCTTCATGTTATGTTAATCGTGTTCAAGGATCCATCGCCACTACAGTAAACTATATCTATCAATACGATGAGCACAGTGCCATAAGATTACCACAGCAATACGTATTATTCTACATACGTTCTGAGAGTGCATGGCAAATTTCAGATTCCGTAATAATTAACTTCTGAAATGTGTAAAGTGCTTCATGTGTAGAATGTGATGGAATCTTTACAACAACCTGTAAGATATCCCCATATTGCAGATGGAAAGGTTGAGACTGGGAGAATGGCTTGCTTATGGTCACTTACAACCCAATCCTATTTGGCTGCTATGACTGGTGGAGCAGCCATCGCAAAACAAGAAAAGCCATAGAGCGCAGCCTGGTTGCCACTGCAAATGGTGAGTGGCAGCAGCTGGGTGACAGTGGCAACCGCAAGAGCCCCAGAGCCAATAAACTGGCATGGGGAGTGGGCGGAGGAGAGCAGTAAGTGGAATGGGGAAGGGAGGGGGAAGAACAGGGTAGGGACTGGGGCAGGGATGGGAGTGTTTCGAGGGCAGGAAAGGGGTAGTTATCAGCGGCGGCAGCTCTGCCAATATCCTATCTCCCTTTTTGACCCTGATCCACCTACCCAGACCCAATCAGATTTGCACCAGCAAAATCACTGGCACAGGTCCAACTAGACCCATTGGAGCAGTGGAGGCTTACCCCCGGGCAAGGGAACCAATTTCTGAAGGGGACAAAGTCCCGAAAGAGACCTCCATGACTGCCCCCTCCTGCAGAATACAGCACTGCGGCTGCATTGGTGTGTGTGTGTGGGGGGGGTTTAGATAGGATTGGGCTATAAGTGATTTTGTGTCAGAGGAAAGTTTTGAACCAGAGAAGCCCTGATTGGCAGCTCAGTCTCTAACAGTGTAATCCTATGCAGGTGTACTTAAAACTAAGTTCCATTGAATTCAATGGGACTTACTCCCAGGTAACTGTTATAGGATTGCAGTCTTAGGCACTCGACTACACCAATATTCACACACAATAGGAGGAATGGGGTGTGTTTAATACCAGGCACAAACTGAAAAGCTTTAGCATTGGTGACTGTGGCCCCAGCGACTTAAAGAACATGGAAGCATCTGGAAGCACTTTCCACAGTCTTAAATAGATTTCCAACAACCCCCAAACTGACTGACTGACAGATAGGTAGATAGCACCTTGTGGACCTAGTGAGGCTGAAAGAAGAGATGCAAAAGATATGAGCAAACAAACCATGCATTATGCGCAGAGAAGCAGCTGCCTCCTGTAGCAGGTTTGGGATACCATTAATGGACCTCAAGTTGGCAGTTGTGATTATATTTTTCCTCTTGCGGAGGGGTTCAGCTTGGGTTTTCTGCCTCAGGTGGCAAAATGTCTTGAACAGGGTTCTTCCATGGAGATTGCCATTTGGTGAGGACACTGATTAGCTGAGGGAATTGCTCCTGCCATTTCCTCCAACATTCTTGCTTTCATTCCTTTTTCTTTTTCAACAAAAGGATTAGCTTAAACTTGGCTCAGGCCAAACATTTACTTGGCAGTCCTATGATCTATTTGTTAATAATTTGCTACTGCATACCATTTTGCACATAAATTCAGCTGCAAAGTTTCAATATTGGTTCTGCTTGGAGATCTGCGTGAAAATATTTTGTTCTCTAGCTAAAGCACAAAAGCTATAGGGAATACATACTGTACTCCGTAAGATAGGAAAATATGAAGCTGTGAGCCCAATGCTATTATATGGTGGTTGTAGAGGTCACCACAGTACTTGTTGTTCAGTCATTAAGTCGTGTCCGTCCCTTTGTGACCCCATGAACCATATCACGCCAGGCCTTCCAGTCTAGGCTATGCCTAAAGAAAAAAGCAGAACACTCCAGCTCCTTCGCCCACCCAGATGCGTCGCTCCGGTAGGGGCAGGACCATACGTTTTGCTCCGTCCTAGTCCCGTTTACCAAGCGAGCAGGAGGCAGCCCCGCCTCCTCACTGTCGGAGCCATTCCCATGCAGAGAAAGCAGCAGGCAAGAGACCCTGCAGGCAAGAGACCGCACAGGAATGGCTCCGACAGTGAGGGGGCGGGGCCGCTTCCTGCTTGCTTGGTAAACGGGACTAGGACGGAGAGAAATGTACGGCCCCGCCCCTACTGGAGCGATGCCTCTGCGCCCACCTATTATGATCCCTGAAGCAACACAAACTCTGGGATGTTATATAAAGGACCAAGAGGGGACCAATATCCTGTTATCTCTGAAAGGCCTTCTGAAATGGCAGGGAGCAATTATTGGTGCAATACCATAGGAGGTGCTCCCCCCCACACACACACACAAAGTACAAGCTTACATATTGCACCTCCTAGAACCAGAAGCCTCCAGCTGGCTGCAACAGCTATCAGCGTTGACCACTGTTGCAGGCACCTGGAAAGCCCTCTTCCCTCCCTCTCACCAGCACTACTTGTCTATTCATCCTTTTCATTAGTGCCTGGTTTTCCTGGGCAGCAGAGAGGAGGCAAAAAAAATGTTCATTGTGATTATTTTGCTGGTTAAAGAATTCTGGTGCTGCTAAGGAAGGTGAGTAGGCAAGTGTCTGTGGCAGCTGATAAGAACAAAATGCAGATGGAAAAGTTCGCTTATAACAAGTCTTAGCTTGTTATAAGCTTCACTGCAAATCGTGCGCCAAAATTCTTTTAAGTATGGACATTTTACCTGTGTGGTGTTGCCATCATTGCCTTGTCTTTTTAGGCTTTTTTCGCATCTGACGATGTTGATAGCATATGAACGAAACATAATGCAGAGTTTTAAATTTTTTTATTGTATTTGAAGTAGACTTTTGAAGTATTTTTAATTTGCATACAGTTTGCATTTTAGAGACACTTACAAAGTCATTTTAAAGTTTGTAAATACATTTTTAGCTTATCGTTTTTTTTATGACTTTTATCCGGTTGAAGGTGGTTCGTTCATGTTTTATCATTGCCGGTCATAACAGTTTTCGCTCAATTTCAAGTCTTAGCTGTTAACTGTCTGTTAGAAGCTTCTTTCCATGTTGGGGCTATATATGTGTTCTGTGTAGACTGGCCCTGAGTTTGCCACTCCAAAACAAGTGGCTTGATCCAGGTAGGGAGATTGGTGTGTGGAAGTAACACACCATTTTCTTACTAGATCTTCAACCATACATGCAGATTGTTTGGAGATATGCACCCAGCTGTGAGGCATCCAATGCAAGCCCTAGTCATAGCATAGGATACACTGTGTGGATGAAAATACACACTCCCATTCCCTTCTTGCATAGCAGATGGGAACATGCACCTCCATCCACTGTCTTGGGCCACTACTCACATGCAACACAGTGTTCTGTGTGATCCACAAGATCAAAGAGAAAATAAGCCTCTTTTCATTTCTCTGTTCAGTAAAAAAAAAAAGGGTTAAGCTTTCCATTTGTTCAGGGATTATGAAAGAAGTGCCAGCAAAGATTCTCAAGACAAAGGGCAACACTTTCCTTTGTGATTGCCTCACTCCAGGGAACTTGCTAATAGGTGATGATGACCATTCAAGCAGCAATGGTTTGACCAGGCTGGCTCCATTTACCAGCAGCTGCAGCTATACCGAAAGTCGTACATTGCACGGCTGAGAATGTTCAAGTCCCACTGGCAAAAGTTTAGAGGTTCGTGCATGGCCTCCTCCAAATTGAGACTATAAAGTGAACTCAGAGTGACATTTCTCACACTGTTCATTACATAAACTGTTAATTCTCTGCTATTCATTTCTAAACCTCAACTTCTCCTGCTGAATTTCAGTGGTGTTCTTGTAATAAATGGGGTCAGTGCCAGCTTTGTGACAAATGTCACCAAATCGTTGGTTTTCCCATCTAATCTGAGTGCATTTTTATCCAGGCAAAATGTCCATCTGGCTGATCTGTGAAAGTCCAGTGCAATGCCCTTCTCCTATGTGACACTCTAGCCACACAAATGGAAGTCAATGGACATAAGTTGAAGGGCCGAAGTGCCACAACCCTTATCATTCTTTCAGGTATGTCGAAGCCAATACAGGATTTCTTTGGGCCAATGCATACAATACACTTGCTCTGAAGGATGCAAGCAATCCCCATCGTGGCCATAATGTATAGACATTCACGATCATAACCTACTATCGTATTTCGAGCTTCAGCACCCTCCTCAGCATGCATCAAAAATGACATTACAGCCGGAATGTAACATCACAGACAGAGGACATTTTCTATGTCACTCCGAAATGACAAGTGTAGTGTGTAGCCAAGCCCTTCCTTCAGGAAATTCTCATGAGATGAATATGTTATATCCCATACAAATAAGGTCCAGTTCATTCAACCCTGAAAATAGGCTGGGTTAATTGAGATTAATCTCACTGTTTTATCATTAAAATTATCCGGGTATTGTGACCACAGTCTGTTGTTAGGGTACTCATCTCCATGGAACTTCTATGAATTCCTACACAACTTTTTTTCGTAACAGTATATCCTTCAAGATCAGTTCTCAGAAGCAAAATCAAAGTTTATTTTTAATAACTGCCCATGGAAATTATTTTTTAACAGGCTTTGCATGGCAAACTGGTTTAGAAAGGTAGCAGTTTATATTGAATTATGCTTTGGCAGGTTGCAAGGTAAGCTTTGTGCATGCCCTACAGGAAATCCAATCATGTTTATTTAATAATGGACTTTTCACAACAAACTTAGCTAAAGTCTATACTTTCCGTAAATAGATTCTATACTATATATTCTATACTAGTTAATTCTATACTTGGATTGTTAACAACGGCCTGTAACACTTGAAAAAAAATCAATTCAAAATAATTGAGACTATCTTGAAAATCCCACTTATGTGTTTTTTCTCCTTTTCATTTATCTATCTGGATCTATGAAAAGGATGTTTTAGTTATTGTCTTGGGCGATACTTGCCAGCCTTGCAAAATGATTCATATTGCAGGTCAATTTTTTCTCCCTCTGGCTCCTATTTATAAAATTACATCAGCTGCAGGAGATTAAAAGGTAAATTTTATTTAATGTAACATATGCCCTAGACATTTATGGGATGTTTCCTTGCTATTTTAATGCCTGCAGTGGAAAAAAAAGCTGTGCAGCAATGGTAAATAAGAGATGCATTAACAGGCACAGTTGGGGTGCAAGGGAGGCAGCGCTAAAATGTTTGCAACATCCTGAGCAGGCAAAAATAAATAATTCAAAAGTACTGAGATTTCTTGGCTAGAAATGCAGGTGAATTGCAGTAAGGAAGAAAAACACAGCACGTCACCATCTTGATGAAGGCAGATTGGTGACCAGGGCAGAGACCTGACCCTTTTATGGACGCAGGCTCTGTGCTTTTTACAACTGTGTTGTGGCAGGCTGAACTCAACAGCTAAAATATTCCCCCCATTAGTAGATTCCCAAGCTCACCGTGACCAGATGGAAAGTGAGGCAGGGTTTCTGTGCCAACAGAAGAGACAGTTTCAGCAGGGGCAGCTCATCATATGGGTTGAGAAAAGTAACCCTAAATTCCCTCCTCTACGCAACCATTAAAGGCACAAGAATCCTGTCTTCCTTCCTGTACTGTCTGGCCTGGGGAATAAATCATCTTCAGCACAATCCTAACCAACTTTCCAGTGCCAGTGTAGCCGTGCCAACAGAGGACACAATGCATTTTGCAGAGCAAGGGCAGTCATGGATGTTGGAAATAGGCAGTGCTCAGCTGCAGGACACTGGGGGGCACTGTGCCATCTGGGCGCCTCTCACCTGGCCTGGCCTCCCTATGGTCCCTGGTAGGGGTGTGGCCCCTGACCCTGTTTCCTTCCTGTCCCCTCCCAGCCACATTGTCTTGGAGAAGGATGTGTGGAGATGCGCTCCACACCAGAGGGCCTTGCATCCACCATACCCACATGCAAAAGGAACAGCTACATAGGGTTCCTTGTACTCTGAATGTTAGACCTCCGATCTCCTAATCAGAAGATGTATATATGCAATCTGTAAGTAAACTTTCTTTTTGTAACTTTTACCAGCCTCTGCCTCTGTGTGTCTTTTACTGATAGCAATCTAGCCTGGGTGCTTGGGATAATTTTTTTCTTTTTTTTACCACAGGAGAGGGATCTTCTGCTATTACACTGCTACAAACCCCCTATATTCTCCAATAATGGAGGTCTCTTCAAGGTGAGGAAACATTTGTGGCTGCACAAGTTAGTTAGGATTGAGCTGCTAGTTATGGAATTATAAAGGCATAGACATATTTTACAAGTTGGCATTGGTATTAGAGGCCTCTACTGGCCTGCTAAAATATCGCAAACTGTGTGGCAGGAATTGAGATGTACTTTTGAAGGTGGCATTTGATCCGATGTGCAAATTCACAGTTTCCCAGGGCAACTGGGGCTGCCAGCTTTTCAACTGACCATTGCTAACTGTGTTTTGATCTGTAGACACAAGCAAGGGATCGTATTTCTCACCATGCTGTGAAAAGCTTCACTTGCTTTTCTGGGCATCAAGAGCAGGCCGAGCTAGGTTTTTCTTTCACTAGTTGGCAACCCTGTCTGGGTTGCTGACTATTTACATGCGGCAAACTCACATTTTGTTTTGTTTTGTTTGAATCCTGAAAATTATGTAGGCACAGGTGGTCTTATAAGGTCAAGTAGGTGATTGAGTCACACCAGTAGCAATGCCGAAGTATTTTCAGAGGGAAATACTTCAATATCGGCTTTTTTCTAGTTTCATCTTTAGCTGCGGCACCACATGCATCAGCAGATAGCACAACAGTTCTTTTCTTCTCCCCTCTGATTCGGCAGAGAGGAGGCGAGCGAATGGGGTAATCGTGGTGTCCCGGGGAGAAGGCAGCTCTGCCCTGTTTGTTGCAGTGCACACTGCAGCCTGTGGAAGTGGAGAGACGACTTAATTTGGAGGCATGCATCATTCAGAGGATTTCGGCTTGCTTCCAGCTGCTCTTAGAGATAGTAGCTGCTTTCACAAAAGAAGCTGACATTCATTTTTTACACTTGAAGTTTACATAATGATAGTATACTGACCTGCACTGGGCTTGTTCATTCTCTTAGCAGTACCACCTGTTTTGTGGAGTGCATCCTGACAAAGAGCCTGGTTCCTATCACTATGATTCTGCATGTCATCTTCTCAAAGGGATTTAGTTGGTGTTCTCTTTGCTGCACTATTTCCATTTAAAAAGCAGGCATGGAAAAGGAAGAAAACTTTCTTTCTCAAGTCTATTACAAAGAGTGTATTTGCCAAGGCGTAACACAAGCAATATCCCATCAGTACACCATTCATACATAAATAAATGTTGATGTCCCAATGGGATTTTGGGGATCCTTTCAAAGGATCTTGGGTTCTGAGATATATCAAATAATAACAAAAATGTTCAACCACCAATATCTATAGTAAACTGATTTGTAAGGTTGTGGGGAATGGACAGTGCAATTGTGATGTTTACGCCCTGAGGTGAGAGGAAAAAGGAATGAGTTGCCAGTGTTTCTGGTCTTCGCATTGTATGGATGTACAGAACTAAGGAGACAAGGAATGTGTGTACTAGTTATAGCTTTCTTGCCAGAATATACCGGTAGTCTGACAAAGCAAATAGTAGCGAAAAAAACAGGAAAAAATGATTGGACAACCAAATGAATACTTTGCTGCTTCTCCTGGAGAACAAACAACTGGTAATTATTTAGGCCTTCAAAATCCATCTGCTCTTGTTAAGTCAAATTCAAAGGTTTGAGGTCTCACTTTCATAACAGTACACAGGGCTAGCTCTAGGTTTTAAAGGGCCCCTTAGCAAACTGCTCTCCATAGGCCACCTCTATGGGCCATCCCACCAGGGTGGGCCACAAAGAGCAACTCTTCCACCACTACACAAAGAATATGGGCATGGAGGTCATCTCAGCAGTGAGCCCTTTTGAAAATCCTGGGCCCTCAGCAGCTGGTCAATGATGCCATGCCATTAAGTCAAAGAGATGTCAACATTTCCAGGACTGCTTTCAGTAATCACCTGGAGATCGATGTTGATTCCTGGAGATTCCAGGACAATCCTGGAGGGTTGGCATGCAACCCTAGCAGGAAGCGTTTTGCCCCTTGAAACATTACATTGTATGCAAAGCTAGATCAAGAAAATACTCTCTTACAGAGGTGACATTACGGGGGGGGGGACAGGGGCAGACCACCTCATGTGTCACCTCAGGGAGGGGTGATACCAAAATGACTTTCTATTCTATTTGTTACCCGTGGTGCAAAAATGCACCATGGGTAGAAAATGGGTTTCAATTTTTTTCCAATCCCTGCCGCAACTCATGGAGTCGAGATAGCAGTTTCCAGGAGGCCTCCACATCATGTGGTCTGGTATGAAAGGAGGTCCATGAGGGTGACACACGAGATCAGCCCTAGTGACACCCCTGCTCTCCTAGAGCCATAACTATAACATTGGACTTACCATTGCCATACTGCAGATTGGTTGGGAAGAAAAGAGCTCAGAAAAATGGTTTAGCTAAAGTCACCTAATGAGTTCATGACAGAGACAGGATGTAGACCAGGGACATTTTCGTTCCAAGCTTCTGGGTTAAAGATAGTGACTGACAAGACTGTGATTACAAAACAATTTCAAGTATGCCTAGGAGATGTGTTACACTTAATGGCCATAATTCTAGGGATTTAAATTAGAATCAGGTTTGTTTTGTTTTGTTTTGTTTTGTTTGTAGTATGTGGCTCATTCATGGTTTTTACAAGTGAAAGAGAACCCTTTATTATCTCTGTGTTGTGAGGAAATATCACATAAACATACATATAATTCTGCAGAGGAAGAGCTAAATGTTGGCATATGAAACATGTATGAGAAAAGAAGCTATCTGTATTCTGCTATCTGCTGAAAGGAGAGTAGCTGCTTTGTTAGCAGTAGCTGCAGCTGTATTTCTACCCCACTTTCTCATCAGAAATACTCGAAATGGCTTACGTACGGTATAACAGCACACTGCAAAGCTAAAACCATAAAATCATAGCAAACAGTAAGACTGCAGCACTGAAAACATAACAGCGTAATGGCAAAGCAGTTTCTAAAAGCAGCAGAACATCAAACATGAAAAGCTTGTTGCATTTTTTTTAAGTAAACTTGTAAAAACACCCAATAAAGAAGCCTGAGGGAACCTTGAGGGGGGGGGGCATTTCGTTCCCAAATCATTTGCTACAGCCGGTGTTCCAGGAAGTGTTGCCCAGTTTACACACAAGAAAGAAGGCTACAAAAGGAATGGATGGGAGAAGGACTGAAATCTCACAGCTAAGACTTCCTTTCTCTGAGCCAGTACTTAACCACTGGCTCATTAACCAAATCTCAAGCCGTAGCCATGAGGCTGAGTGACATATTGGTCTGTCATAATGATGGTTGGAGGGCACCCTGGCACCACTGAGGAAAGCTACAACGCTAACAAACAGCACCATTAATTTGGATGGACAGAATAGCATTTCTGAAAAGTTAGAGTTAGAATTGCTGATTGCACACAGTGCAGACTGATTTTGCATCTCTGTTGCAGTCAATAGTCCCATTGACTTTCTATCAGCTTTTCAATAAGAAAATGGCTCTAGGGTAGCAAGACCGGAATAGACTGAGAAACCGTAGAGAGTTGCTGGCTAAGGAAATAAAAAAGTTTTTGTTGCTTCAAAGAAATGCTTGCTTAATCAACTGAAACTTTAGTTGTGTCAGTAAAATGGTTGCTTAATCACCCCCAAACAGAGGCGTCGCTCCGGTAGGGGCGGGGCCGTAAGTATCGCTCGGTCCTAGAGCCTTTACCGAGCGAGCAGGAGACGGCCCCGCCCCCTCACTGTCAGAGCCATCCCGTGCGGAGAAAGCAGCAGGCAGCCTGCTGCTTTCTCCGCACGGGATGGCTCCGACAGTGAGGGGGCGGGGCCGTCTCCTGCTCGCTCGGTAAAGGCTCTAGGACCAAGCGATACTTACGGCCCCGCCCCTACCGGAGCGACGCCTCTGCCCCCAAAGACCAAATCAGTGGTTCTCTCACTCACTCAGAATTGCTAGAAACCAGGAAATGCCCATTTAATTTCAGACCAGAAATTTGTTCTGTGATGTGTGAAATGTGTGATGTACAGGCTCAAACCTCTGTTCAGATACTTACTCAAACATATACTCTTCTGAGTAGGCTGGCCATATCCAAAAAGGGACAGGGTGCCTATACCTTTAACCATTGGAATTTGGGCAGGTGAAGCTCATCATGGAACGGTGCAACAAGCTACACCTGCCCAAATTCCCTCTTCTTACGATGGTTTAGGCACCCTGTCCCTTTTTGGATATGGTCAGCCTAATTCTGAGCAACTTACAAAAAGGAGAATTATAGCTGCCAGACTGTAACCCAGAAATCCCCCTTCCTCCTTTATATTTATCACCGAAGCAAAAGGTGAGGCAATTGTGCCTTCTTCTATTCAGTCTCTCTCAGTTCTGTCATCTGCTGACTGCGTACCCCTTCCAGTTTATCTCTAGACCCATGTAAATATGGCTTTAGCTGTGGTTTGGAACTCAAACTGCTTTAGGCACCCTGGCTGACCATGTTTGGTGGGAACTAGAGAGGGCCTGTATCCCTGTTGGTTCTGCGGAACCTCTCTGTAGCCTTTGATGTCATCAATCAGGAGTGCCTTTGGTTGTCTTTATCTAGAGAACCCTTTCTAGAGAAAGCAGATTGACCACAGTAATTCATGCCTTGTTCACCTCTCACTTAGACTATTGCAATTCATTCTACATAGGGCTGCCCTTGAAGAGTATCCAGAAATGGCAACAGTTGCAAAATGCTGTGGCCAGATTGCTAGAGCAGGAGGTCTGGCTCAGTTGGTAGAGTGACCGTCTCATATGCCTGAAGATCTGAAGGACGGCAGTTCAGGACGGCCGGAAGTGGCTATGTCGGAGAGCTGTCGGCATGCCGAGCTGATAAGCTGCAGAACCTCTGTGGGGGAGAGAAGCTGCAGCTGCACTTGAGTGAAGGAAGGCCTCCAAGGAGGGAGCAGTTCGTATGTTTAGAGGGAGGGAATTTCATAACGTCGGTGCCACTGCTTAGAAGGCCCTATTTCTTGCCGCCGCCCCTCTCACCTCTGAAGGCGACGGCACTTTTAGAAGGGCCTTCTCTGATGACCTGAGGGGGCGGGCTGGATTGTACGGAAGTAGGCGGTCTCTCAAATAGCCTGGCCTCGAGCCGTATAGGGCTTTAAAGGTCAAAACCAACACCTTGAATTGATCCCGGAAACGAATTGACAGCCAGTTCAGCCACCGGAGCAGCGGCCCGACTGAGTCAAATCGCTTACTTCTGGTGATCACATGGGCCGCTGCATTCTGCACCAGTTGCAGTTTCCGAACCGTCTTCAAGGGCAGCCCCACGTAGAGTGCGCTTCAATCATCTAACCTTGAGGTCATCGTGGCATGGATCACCGTGGCCAGGTCTGCATGATCCAGGTACGGTCACAGCCAACGCACCAGCTGAAGCTGGGCAAAGGCCCCCCTGGCCACAGCAGCCACCTGGGAATCCAGGATCAACTGTGAGTCCAGGCAAACCCCTAAGCTGCAAACCTGCTCCTTCAGAGGCAGTGCAACCCCATTATTATACTCTGTTATACTTGTTATATTATACTCTATTATATATTATACTCTATATATACATTATTATACTCTGTCATCGGATAACACCATCTAGACCAGTGGTTCTCAAAGTGGTGGGTTGCAACCCACCATTGAGAACAAAAACTGTCCCCTGCCCCCTTAAGGGGCATGGACAGCATGGCGGCGGCAGTAGCAATCCCAGGAATCGCTACCACCACAAAAGTGCCTGAAAATGCTGGGCTTTGCCTTACCGAGGCTTGGGGGGCTTCAGGGAGGCCTGCAGAGGGTCGCGCAGGCATCCCCAAAGCCCCCCCCAAGCTTCAGTAAGGAAAAAATGGCAGTTTGGGGGGCGTTTTTCCCAGTGCTGGCAGCAAACCCTGGGATCGTCGCCCCCTCAAACACTCAGAGTTCTCCCCGCCTTGTGGGGAGAACTTTGAGAACCACTGATCTAGACCTTTTATTGTGTCCTTCTCTCCTGTAGAAGAAACAAGCAAACAGATGGAACAAAGGGTCCTCTTATGAAAGCTCATTGTTTTCACACTCATCGCTGGCATATAATTTTTGTCAGCACTGCTTCCACTTGTTTATTCGAGCATTAAAAAGTTGTTAAGTTCACACAGCTATTTAATTATTTTCAACAAATACAAATCATAGTGAATATAGCTACATGAGAAAATAGATTGCAACACGGAATTTGCAGACTTTTCATTGTCTAATTTAATATTGGATTGGCACAGCTTCAGGCCCATCTTGAAGGTTATGTTCCAGAACTCATTAGTTTTAGGCAGGAGGAGTTAATACTGGGAATTTATATTTACAAATGCATCTACTTCCTTATGCATGAAGATGTGCATGGGGATATACCTAGGACATAGGCGATTAATCTTGCTCTCATCATCCAACAGCCAAGACTGGCCCATATGTGAGGCAGCCCCCTCAGGCAGCGGATAGGCAGGATGAGCCCTCTTCTGTCCACCCACTCGCCTCCTCTCCCCCCCCCCCACTTCCTGGATTGCAAAAGGAAGAGGAGGATTAAGCAGAAGAGGAAGTACAGAGGAGAGGAGAATGGTGAACTAGAGTATCAGAGATGCCCTCTTCCTTTTCTAGTCAAGGCAGTGGGAGAAGCAGAGGCTGGCACATTACCTGGCAAGCAGGGAGACAGCATCTGGCATGCCAACCCAGCCACCAGGAGGTATTAGTTGGGTCCTGCTAACAGCTCAAGTGATTTGTTGTTGTTCAGTCGTTAAGTCGTGTCCGACCCTTCGTGATCCCATGAACCATATCCCGCCAGGCCTTCCTGTCCTCCACTATCTTCCTGAGTTCGCTCATTTTCATGTTCGTTGCATCGGTATGCAGCATTCATTGATGTTGGACCAATATGAAGGAGTTAGTCTGAGTATGAACTTCTAACCCTCAGATTGAGTCCATGGAATGCTAGCTTATTTTATCTAGAGGGTACAAAAAAGCAGCTGGTATTTGGGCATATAATCTTGTCAAAAGCCCCATCAGGATCAGAAGTATTAGGGTTCTGTCATAAACCTAATAATACAGGCCCTTCATCATCAAATGCAAAGATGTAGCAGACACCAAAAGGCTAACACTTCCTATTTTCATCAGGAAGATTTTGTGCAAGTGCAAGCAAAACATTTGGTGCAAGGGCAGAGGAGGTGTGGTCTGGAGGTTGAGCTGCCGCCTTGCCTAGAGAAGCTAAGCAGAGTCAGCTCCGGTCTCACTTTGGAAGAGGGATGAAATGCTGCTGATGGAGGGCGGAAGCCAACAGAGCTCTGGAATGGAATGCAGAGGCGTGTGGGCTGTGGAGTTATCAGCTGGCAAGAATAGATAACAGCTTGTTAACGCATCTCAGGCTTGATTGTGGTTGCCTGTGGAAGCTTGGAAGGCAAGAGCTGTGCGGTCAGAACGACAACTGAACGACAACTGCACTATGAAGGGAAACATCTTGAGAAATGGAGGGTTCTATGAGATTCTCTCATAGAATAACTTGGTAAAAACCCTAATTTGAAAAAAATAGAGGTTTCTGGTCGGCCTACCTATGTAAACCACTTTGAGTCTATGAGCAAGGCAATATATAAATACTGTAATAAAATAAATAAATATTCCCTCGAAGTAGTCCGCGCCACTAAGGACCCTTTAGGTTGCTGCGCAGTGACTCAGAACCATTTTTGAATGCATGACAATGATGTCACATGTCATCACCAGACTTCTGGGAATGCTGAGTTCCGAGCTGCAGGGAGTTTGGCTTCCCAGGGCTTCAAGCTGCAGGGCCATGCAGCTGAAAAGGAACAGTGAGTGTAAGAAAATTTTATCATATGGGAACATGATATGTTGTTTGAACATGCATAAACATGAATAAATTTGTATACAAAATGAGTAAGGCTTCCCACTGAATTTCTAATAATGAAATATCAGGATCATATGCATTGTGTAAATGTTATTTATGTATCACAGGTTACAGTATCTTTTTACAGTTTTCTGATCTTTGGGCTGCAGTGGCGTAGTTACACCCTGCGTGATAAGGGCGGCATAAAAAATGCCCCCCGTGACATCACTTCCAGAAGTGACGTCACTCACCCCGCCCCCGGTGATGTCACCGCCACCGCAAAAAGGTACCTGGGGGGGGGTGGGTGGGCGTGTCCTTTCTCACCACCACCCACACACAAGGACGCTTCTGTGCCCTCCAGTTGCCTTTTTCGCTGCCACCATCATGCCGCCGCCAAATTGCCGCTGATGCAGCGGATCTGTCCCCTCCCCCCCTGCTTGCTACCTGGGGGCGAACCTGCCCCCCCCCACATTCCTACACCTCTGATGGGCTGTATCCTAAGAAAATTAGTCATGACTGAGCATCATGGAAGCCAATGAAAAGTTAGTCATGAACTTCAGTCCCATTAATTTCAGTGGGTCTTCAGAAACCTTAACTGACAGGATAAGACCCTACTTGTCTTTGTCCTTGGATACGGTGTTTACGAACATAACCAAAGTCGTCTGTAACAGAATATATCAGTGCATCTCCATTTTGTGCACTTTGTTCTCTATTCAACATAGGTCATTAAAACAACTTAACAAATATTACTATTTTAACTCCAAAGAAGTTACCCTTTACAAAATCCAGTGACACTAGAAACACACCCGTGTGCATATAGAGCATATGGTGTGTTGGGCAACATTCCTTGTATTTTTTGTGAAATAAATGGGTTGAGCAAACTTTATAAGGCAAAAAGCATACTCTCCAGTGAAGGTAGGTTTTCAAGGAGACTCTTTGCCCATGGTCTTTATTCACCTTGCACAGTTGGCTCTTTTGTGGCAGGTAATGACATGCCACTTCGTTACAGTAATTGATTTAATTTCTACCATATTTGTGATTCACATGCCACTGGACAGCCACCATTAATACATACGTGGCACTGAGCAGCTTACAAAGATCATTTGTCTTTGTTGCAAAGTAATTAACGTCAAGGCAGCAATGTGTGAGAATTAATGCTGTTGTAAATGCAGAGAAAAAAAATCCAAGCAGAATAAATCAGTTCAAGAGTGCTCCGTGGAATTAAACCAGCCTACCTCTCTGCTGCTTGGAGGAAGACACATGGAGTCCTTGGAGGACATTATTTTTGTTTCCAATACTGGAGGAAATGAAAAATCTGCATTCCAAAGCAAGCTAGAGGCTGTGCTGATAAACAGTTATAAAACCAAATATAATTCTCTTTTTTTTCTGTTGTTGGGGCTTTGCGTTTTCTTTTTTGTTTTGTTTTTTAAGTACTGTATTCTTGATGAACTCTCCTGGAACCATCCATCCCCACATTCCTTCAAGGATCAGAGTTTGTCCAATGAAGGACTGGCTAACTAAAGCGCAACTTGAAACCTTGCGTTTCCTATAGCGACAGAAGTCAGTCTAACAACAGAAGTCAGTTCGACAAAACATGTGACCTTATCTGTCATCTCCTATGTTCTGGGACTAATTTGGTAGCAGCTATGAAGTGGGGTCTTGCACAGTGTTGGGTTCCAAGGGGCTGTGCAAACATGACATTGTGCTTGAGATAAGAATTGTAAGATATTGGGAAGTGCTGTGGCTCAGTGGTGAAGCTTTCTACGCAGAAGGTCCCAGCTTCAGTTCTTGATATACCCAAGTAGACCTGGGAAAGACCTCTGATTCTGAAACCCCGGAGAGCCACTGCCAGTCAAAGGAAAAACCACTGAACTACAAGAACCAAGGATCTGACATGGTATAAGGTACTTTCAATTCGCAACAAATGAACCAGCTGTTTAAAATGAGTGGTTTTGGTTAGAACCCTTACGACCCAATCCTATGGGCCGTTTACACCGCTGGAATGAGTGTTCCAGAAGTGTAAACAGCTTTATGACTGTTGCAAATGCAACTGCGCCAGTGAGCATGGCCTGACCGCCACCACAAGCCGCGAATGGCCACGTTCACATGACAATGGACAGCGAACACCCACCATCAATGGTAAGACTGCACAGGTGTTGGAAGGGAGGTGGGTAGGGGGTGGAACAGGGCAGAGTGGACAGAACAGGGAGGTGACGGGGTGGGTGCCGAAACCTTCCCCCCTTGCTGGGCCCGATCCACCTTAATGCAGACTTGCACCAGCAATATCGCTGGCGCAGGTCTGAGTTGATCCATGGCAGCAGCAGGGGCTTACCCTGGGGGAAGGGAACAAGTGTTCTCTTTCCCCAAAGAGGCCTCTGCATGCCAAAACTCCCCCATGGGATACAACAGATACCATGTTGGCGCTGCTGCATCACAATGCAAGGAGTCAGGTAGGATAGGGTGTTGGGTTGACATTCTCATTTACAAGTCTGCTTGGTTTGCTTATTATAGGGATTAGAAGCATGAAGGTACAAAGAAAATATCAGACACATCTTCTATATGTTTTTGAGTAGCAGTTCTGCCCTTGTTTTTATACATCAGTTGTTTGAAAAACCATGAATATTCCTAGGTTGCAGAAAATATTAGGCAAACTGCTTAAATATCTTCATTCTTAGCCAGCATATAACTTTACCCATGCATAAATTTCCCCATCCACAGAATTGTCTTTTATCTTTCCGTGGAAGTCTAAATCTGCTCCATGGTATGGAAACGCAGGTGTGTACAGTTGTATTCTGAGTGCATGTAGATACAGTATCTGGGTCAAAGGTCCTGTATGTAGATGAACGAAGAGGAAGAATGTAGGCACATTCTCCCACCTATAACACTATATGAGGGCCAAATTAGATGTAATATAGGGATCAATTATGCAATCCCCTTACTTTTTACTTTTTAAAACTTTTTTTTAACTTCTAAAGTCCCAGGGGGTGTCTGATTTTGCAAAGATCTGCGCAAGAAAACTAGGAAACATGAAATTCGATGCTTTCTACTCAGCAGGGCTGGAACCACCAGGGACAGGGAGACATGAGATCAGGTGCATGGAGGAAGGGTTAAACCACCCCTTCCCCAGCACTATTGCTCTGATCAAATTGTGCTCCCTGACCCCAGTTTGCATCTTCTTTAAAACGTTTAAACAAGAACAGGAGATCTGTCCATGGATCTCTTGTGGCAAGTCTGTTTTGGCCCTGAGAGAGAAAAATACAGATGATTAGATGGTCGTATAAAAGATAGATACACAGATGAGCAAATGATCATACATTGGACATGCTGGGAGAGAGGGAGGGAACACATCATACATTGGGAGAGAGGGAGGGAACACATCTATTAGTCTTCATTCTTACCAGACCTAAACCAAAATATTTACCAGTTCTCCTGACATTCAGTAGCAGGATGTGAATTCTACTTTTCAAGTAAGGTATCATCATTAAAGGTCACAAGAGAAGAAGCATATTTTAAATTGGTTATGAAGGACCCATTGTTTTGCACCACTGAGACATTATGGGGAAAAAATATCAGTTAATAGATTAATGATCAATGGAAAACCGTGCCGCCCCTAGTAAGTAAGATGAATTAGGTGTCAGAGAAAAATTTTTCCCCTCTCTAGATGTTATGATTGTATTATGTTTAAAAAGTAAATTACAACTAACTCACTGGCCAATAAAGAAAAATCTCAGGTATCATGATTGACAAATTGGTGCAACCTAGGAATCCCCTTGAGAAAAATCAGTAGGTAACAGTGCCAACATTCAGAGCTCATAAATTAGGAAAGAAATCCTTCAAGGCAGTTTTAGAAAAATAATAATCTTGGTTCTTGCAGACTGATCCTACGAGACTCTGTCAGAAGGATGTTCTGGATCAGACTCAATGACTACCTGCCAGCACAATCCTATGCATGTCTACTCAAAAGTAAGTTCCATTGTGTTCAATGGGGCTTACTCCCAGGAAGGTGTGCATAGGATTGCAGTCTGCATCATATAGGTTGCTTCCACACTAGCCCTCTTGTCTAGAACTGCCACCCTTTATTCACTCACTTTTTATGGAGCATACACAGGATGTTGTTTCAAAATCATTCTAGTTTTTTCTGCATTCCCTTTCCTGTGCTGTTTCAGATCTGATTTGTGGCAATTTTTGTAATAAAATAAATTTGCATCTCCAGCATGTCCATTGTGACAGACAAGTACCATTAGGACTTATCAGGACTCCAGATCCTTTAAATCAAACACAACCAGTTTTCTTACTTCCCTTAAGGGGGGGAAGGGGAATTATGCTGAATAGCCTCTGATTTGTCCCTCAAATACTACTGTCAGTTTCTTTTCCCCACAAGTTCGGGCTTTGTTTGCTTATTTCCTTTCATTATTTTTCTTATTTTCTTTTTTTAATGAACTATTAAAGGAGAAAGAATAAGAAATATGTAATTAATGCTTCCCCCACAGGACAAGAAACTGACATTAGAGCAATTAAAAAAGCTATTTAAGGAGTTAATCATTGGCTATTCAGTAAAATGTCTTAGCCAGACTGAATACAGAAGCAGTAGAACCTATTGAACCTGAAGGAGAATGCTTTAATTTAGCATTGGAAAGGACCTTTGCAGAATGAAACTTACTTGGGACTAGAAAACATTGCAAAAAATGCTTGACCATGGAGGAAAAGCATTGCTGAAGAATAAAGTTCTATATCAGGAGTTCTTAACCTCTTACTTGCCACATATCACATATCACCTCCAGCACCAATCTCCCGCCGCGTACCACCGGAAGTGCCGATTACATCATTGGCAGAACTTAGTTCTGGGTTTTCGCCATGCCGGAAAGCTTACAAAGGTAAGCTAAGGGCCAGGAGCAGACGGAAAGGCCTTTCCCGAGCCTGGAAACCTTCACGCCCGAGCTCAGCAGGCTATTGCGGAAACTGGGGCCAACCTGAAAACATTTTTAAAAAGAAAAAAGGTTAAAAAGCTGTTTCCTCACCTTTTTGCTGCAAACCACTGTGTGTTCTTCCTTCTACAAGCTGAATTCGTGCTCTGGAAGCCTTCTCCAGGTCATGCGACTCCCCCCTCCCAGAATAATAATATAATAACCAGTATTTATATAATCACCTTTTCTTTGGACATCAGATTTCTCCTCTGACTTTAATTCAAAGGCAGTTTACACAGGCAGGCTTTCTAAACCCCGAGGGGTTTTTACAATACAATATGTTCCAGTTTTGCATAGAACCCTTCATTCTAGATGGTTTCTTTCACAGTCCAGCTTCTTACTGGCGTCTGTCTCATCAAGCATTAAAAGACGGGCAACCTTGACTCCCACTCAAGGTACCAGCTGCAGCTTTTGTCCCTCACAGAGGCTCGCAGCTTTATCAGTGGCGTGCCGGCAGCAATCCGAAAGACGTCCGGCCATCCCAAACTGCAGTCTTTGAGATCTTCAGGCATATGAGACGGTCGCTCTACCAATGCATTGTAATGCTATCCTGGGAAAGGGAGGGGAAGTTGTGCAACCCAGAAAAGGCTTCCGGAGCACAGTTTCAGCTTGTAGAAGGAAGAAAATGCAGTGGTTTTTTATTTTTAAAATGTTTTCAGGTTGGCCCCCTATATCCATGAAGCATCCAGGGTGAGACAAATCTGTGGATGCTGAAGTCACGGATATGGGGGGCTAACTGTATCTGAAATTTATAGCAACATCTACATAAAACTTGCCCTCTTAATATGCAGTTAGCAATGACACAGACACATTTACAGATCTCACTCGACCAAAAAAAAAAAAAATCACCATCCCTTCTATCTTCCTAACTACTATTGTTCCTGGTGATAACTGGTTTGCTTTTTCTCACATAGCAGTACTTGTAATATTTATGCTTCAGCATTTTATTTTCTCTCTAAGGTTCTCTGACCTGCTTGTTGTAATGCGGACCGCAGAATTGGTAACAAATGATAAAGTAGAAGAAAAAGAACACAAATGCACTTTCGTATGTTCTTCCCAAAGAAGCTACTGAATTCCATGGTTACCACGAGAACTTTTATTTCAGAAATAACAATGGGTCTTTTTAACTTCACAACAGTAATTATGCTATGCATTTTTCCCTTTTATTTTCTTTCAGTGCAGTAGGGATTAATCCAAAAAGGCAATCTTTTTTCCCATCCATTGGCACAGGTACAAATCAGTATATGCAGCAGCGTTTAAACAAATTGCTGGTCTCTAATGAGACAATGGCACACTGTGTGGTACAGTTGCCACACAGTTGGAGTAACCACTGGTGAGACTTGCATAAATTAAAGATGAAATATTACTATCTCAGTCTCTTTTTTGTTAAGATTCTTAGGGTTCAGGTCTGATGATCAGAAGAATTTTGTCAATCCTTCTTCCACTGGGTGGGAATGAGGGGATGTAACTTGATCATCACAGTTACATTGTTCAGTTTCCTGAAGCAAAATGTAGGTTATCAGAAGGGTTGGCACAGAAGCCTTCGTTATAAAAGGCATAATGTAGAAAGAAAATGATGCCAATGCATTCTTATTCAAAATTTCGTTACATTTGATCCAAAGAAATACTTAATTCTGCAAATAATAAAATTAATTCAACGGATGATTATGGTTTTCTACCTTGCAATCTGTGTAAAGCAAAAACCACCATGGAGCATAAAAACAAAGAGTGCAATGGGCATTTCCATAACAAAAAGATTTTAGATAATGCAAAAAAAAAAATACCAATTCCTTCGCTTCAACATGGCAGATTTGAAATAATGGCTATGAACTGCCAGACTGTGGGCCCAATCCTATGGGCACATTATGTCAGTGGAATGTACTTTGCGGCTGTCACAAATGCAACAATGCCAGAGTGTGCAGCCTAGTCACTGCCGCAAGTGGCAAGGAGCTGGGTCCATGCAAAGATGGACTGAGGACGCCCACCAGTGCAGATAAGCCTGTCAGTAGGGAGGCGGGGTGGGTGAAATAGGGTGGAACAGGTGAAATGGGGAGGCGACAGGGGCGGGAGGAGGGTGGATCAGGCCCAGAAAGGGGGCAGGTTCAGTGGCAGCGGCGCCCGCTGAATGATTCTGAAAAATTGGAAGGACAAAAGCCCACTATCGTTCAGTGTTTGGATAACCTTTCAATGCTTTCTAACTTTGAACGACTGGCCTATAGGCATCAATTACGGATGGAAATATATGAGAACATTTGGAAACCGTTCCTTGATTTAAAATAGTTAGGAATATTGTAAATACTCTTTTTTCTTAGTATGCAGGATTGATGTTAGCTACTAAATGTACAACTCATGTTATGATTTATACCCTCCTTTCATATATTATTTCCTTTTTTCTTTTCTTTTTTCCCTTTTTGGGTGTATGTGTGTCCCTTTTTTCTTGTCCTCTTTTTTCTTTATTTATTACAGTTGGTTTTTTTATTTTGTAGACAATGGTTACGATTTTGTGTATGGGTTATATGTTATGCACTAAACGAAAATGAAGTTTTTTTTTTAAAGTATTGCTAATAAATTCCTTATTTTATCCACTACTACATAGCAGTTCATATTCCTCTTTTCTTGTCACCCCCTGAATTGTGTGTGGTGGGGACTTATTGGCACATCTAGGTCCCATTGATTTCAATGGTAAAGTTAAATATGTGCTCAAAAGTCTCCCATTGACTTCTATGGGAATTAACAGTGCTAATTTTTGACTGGATTACATCCCACAATTATTAAAGAGGTGTTCACACTCTGGAGGTTCTGTTGCCTTGATGTCTCATCACCTGCCGGAGAAAAGCCATGCAAAGGTATTCAGTCAGCTTTGGCCTCCACGGCAATTGCAAATAAGAACTGAAATTTCTACCAATGTTCCTGAAAAATACAAGAACAATTGTGGGTTTTGTTCCTAGAATACGAAGCAGGGTAAACAGCAAACACATTTTTATAGTTATCAATTAAACTGTTGGTTTCTGATCTTCACTTGGCTTCAGATAGGATGGCATTCTAAATAGAAATGAACTTGCTTGTTTTCCAGCCAAATAGAAGATGATTTTTGTCGCCCTCAGCTATTGTTACAGATGCAGTAAATTAGCACTGTACTATCATTGTGCGGCTTAGGCTCCTACTACAATATGACTTTATTTAACGGATGTCACTGCCTAAAGTTGATTAAATGTATATGCTGCTAGTATGAGATATGAAAGTCTCTGCACACTAATCACTTGAGCTGTCAGATAGAGATAGCATGATTAATTTTCCATGTATCGGGTCCCTTCTACAGTCCAGCGTGCATCTCCATGCATAGGAGATTTAAAAGTTCATTCTCGCAACTGAGTTAGAAGGGTACTTTTTAATCTCTCCTTCCTCTAAGTACTTTGCAACTACAATCAGTTTTGTTGAAACTTAATTCTCTTATAAATCTATAATGAACTTAAGGTACTGTTTTTAAAAGCAATAATTAAAAATGCGATGAAGGAAAGAACAGCCCACTCTTTCTGATCCTCTTGTGAGCGCATGTAATGATATGCAATTACAGTACAGTTTTCAAACGTAAGGGGTACACCAGCTAGATAAAAGGAAACTCCCTCCCTTAGTCAAACACTTAAAAAAAGGGAAAACCCAACCACTTCCCCAATATCTATGGATCTGGCAGTTCCTTAGATGCAGTGTCAATAAGAACATAAGAACATAAGAAGAGCCCTGCTGGATCAGGCCAAAAGCCCATCTAGTCCAGCTTCCTGTATCACACAGTGGCCCCACCAGATGCCTCAGGGAGCACAAGACAACAAGATAACCAGTTTCCTGTTGTCACTCCCTTGCACCTGGCACAGAGAAAACCCACTTCTAAAACCAGGAGGTTGCTTATGGCTTGTAACCTGTGATGGTCTTTTCCGCCATGAATCTGTCCAAACCCCTTTTAAAGGCATCTAGGCCAGGTGCCATCACCACATCCTGTCAATGATACACTCACTTTGTGGTTAGTTGATAATTCATGTGATAAGTTGGATCATTGACCTGATGTAAACAAGGCACTTACCAAAAATATTTGTAGAAAATGTGGTGAAATAGGTGGATTTTTTGCCGTGTGTAATTTCTTCCTTAATGAAGAGCTGTGATGCATAGTCATTTCTCCGTTCTGTGAACTGGCTTTTTATTCCATCTCATAGGTAGATATCCCATAATGCATAGCTGGCTGCTAGAAGGAAGTACTCTGCTTTCTTTCAAAACGATGCCATTATTGCACACCCTAATCAGGCAGTCAGAAGACACCAATACTTCACGGGAGAACCAAAGATAAACCTAGATAGTCTCCACATCACCCTGGCATTCTCTCTCTCTCTCTCTCTCTCTCTCTCTCTCTCTCTCTCTCTCTCTCTCTCTCTCTCTCTCTCTCACACACACACACACACACACACACACACACACACACACACACACACACACACACACACACTCTGCTGTGGAGGAAAAATTGTATCATAGTGCATAATCTCAAACTAAACAATAATAATGTCATGCTACAAAAAATATCCTGCAGGTTTATCACAGATAACTTCAAGTGGATTCCTGAGGTGAAATGTCATGGAAATGGCATGTGATAATGCTTAGAAATAATCCAGTTTATGACATAACTAGTCATGAGGTGACTAGCATTTAGACTGGGTCATTTATAAGCATTATCATACGCAGTTTCCATGATGTTCCACCTCAAGCTAACTTCATATTGACCTGATAGTGAAGGAGAGCTTATATCTTTCAAATCATTCTTTGAGACATATACCTCACTTGTGAAAGACTTTATCTCTTCCATCCATGTACGACATACTTCAAATAGCAGTCTTAGCAGAAACCCCATCCTATGTATGGGTATGGGAGAATTATTGGTGCAATTCATAAGCATGAAGTCTGGCTAAACATTTCATCCTTCCCGTCTCTACTCTATCATTGCAAATATAAAGGTGGGCTATTGTGATTAAACACCTACTTCTGCTTCATTGACTACGCAAAAGCCTTTGATTGTGTGGATCACAACAAACTGTGGCAAATTCTTAAAGAGATGGGGGTACTAGACCACCTTACCTGTCTCCTGAGAAACCTGTATGCGGGTCAAGAAGCAACAGTTCGGACCGGCCATGGAACAACCGATTGGTTCAAAATTGGGAAGGGAGTACGGCAAGGCTGTATATTGTCACCCTGCTTATTTAACTTATATGCAGAGTGAGAAATTATGAGAAATGCACATTATGAGAAATGCAGGGCTGAATGAATCGCAAGCCGGAATCAAGATTGCCGGGAGAAATATCAACAACCTCAGATATGCAGACGATACCACCCTAATGGCAGAAAGTGAAGAAGAACTAAAGAGCCTCTTGATGAGGGTGAAAGAGGAGAGTGCAAAAGTTGGCTTGAAACTCAACATTAATAAAACTAAGATCATGGCATCGGGTCCCATCAATTCCTGGCAAATAGAAGGGGCAGAAATGGAAGCAGTAACAGATTTTACTTTTCTGGGTTCCAAGATCACTGCAGACGGAGACAGCAGCCATGAAATTAAAAGACGCTTACTCCTTGGAAGGAAAGCTATGGCAAATTTAGACAGCATAATAAAAAGCAGAGATATCATGCCAACAAAAGTTCGTATAGTTAGGGCGATGGTGTTCCCAGTAGCAATGTATGGTTGCGAGAGTTGGACCATAAGGAAGGCTGAGCGCCGAAGAATAGATGCTTTCAAACTGTGGTGCTGGAGAAGACTCCTGAGAGTCCCTTGGACTGCTAGGAGATCAAATCAGTCAATCCTAAATAAAATCAACCCTGACTGTTCCCTGGAAGGACAGGTACTGAGGCTGAAGCTCAAATATTTTGGCCACCTAATGCGAAGAGAGGACTCTCTGTAGAAGACTCTGATGCTGGGAAAGATTGAAGGCAAAAGGAGAAGGGGAAGGCAAAGGATGAGATGGTTAGACAGCATCACCGATGCAACGAACATGAAAATGAGCGAACTCAGGAAGATAGTGGAGGACAGGAAGGCCTGGCGGGATATGGTTCATGGGATCACGAAGGGTCGGACACGACTTAACGACTGAACAACAACAATTGTGATTATAAATAAATATTTACCCAAATACCATTGAAGCAGAGGGGATTATCACTAGCTGATGATTCTTCATAAAAGCCATTCTTCGGGAGTGGAAGAGGTTGGTTTCTGGTGGCAGTGTGCTTTGCTTATGTGGGTTTCCGTGTGAGAAGTTGCAGTCAAAGATGCTACTACACCACTGAGATTCAGTGACAAGTTTCTCCTCTTTCCAAGATGATGGGTCACATCATTCTGAAGGACAGAAAAGTAGCTTCATCCTCTTTAATTTGTTACAGTTTATGCTTATTTTCCCGTTTTGCAGTTGCAAGTGTTCACAATGCAGCTCCTGCCCTCCTCCTCCTCCGCTGTGGGAGCATTTTTACCTTGCCCCTCCATCTAGCAATGCATGGGAGACAGTGTCTGCACCTGATTGGTTGCTTTGAGTGAGGGGGCAGAGTTTTGTGGTCATGCCATGGCCCTCTGTCTTTTTTCAGTGTGTTTCGTTTCCTTGCTCCCACCCACTCAAGGGACAGCCTGAGATTAGTTGGCTGCATTTTAGAGCCGGATAGGAGTTGTTGTTTTTTTCACCTACCTGATTGACCTTTGTTGATGCTGTGTGTTTTTTGTTGTGTTTTCGGTTTTGTTTTGTTTTGGCCTATCCCAGAATTCTGGTTTTTGTGTTGAGTTTCCCCTTAGTCAGGGTGGTCACAATTGGCAGGTATGGTGCAGGCGAGAGAGTAGGAGTAGGGATTGCGGTGTGCACCCTGAGGTACGCAGGGTCAGAGGCAGGAACAAATATCAATCCCTAAATGTTGCCTGGCTCAGCGAAGCTGGCTGGTAATCCCTCAGACTTGGACGGCAAAGTCTACTTCAAACGCTTTCCAGCCAGGGGGAGGCAGTGCAGTTCAGCTTCCTCAGTCCTTTGGGGCTGGCATTGATAAGATGGCCTGCGGCCTGGATTCAGGGTGGGAGTGCCCAAGGAGAGAAGAGTCAGTTGTTGGGCCTCATCTAGATTAGAAGCCCACACTAAAGGAGGCAGGACCCACTGCTGATTGTTGAGATGCATGATTGGATTATCAATTACAGCCCAATCCTACCCAGCTCCTTCACTGGAACAACCAGTGGGGGAGGGCAGAACAGGAGGCTTTGGAAGGTAAAGGGGATTTAAATCCCACTTTAAAGGCTAACAGACTAACAAAGGCTAATTATCCTGTGGTTCTAACTTTCTAACTTTTATAGTTGTTTTGGAATCCCTGGATGTCTGCGTTTTAACTTGTTCTTAATTGCATTTTACTGGCTATACTATTTTTACATGGCTTTTATACCCATAAATCCCCTGTCTTGCAAGCTAACAGATGTCTGTCATACTAACAGCCCAATCCTTTCCTTCTCCCCCACTGGTGCAGTCAGTGGGGGAGGACAGAATAGGGAGGCTTTGGAAGGGAAAGGAGATTTAAATCCCCTTTACATCCCCCTTTAAAGTCCCCTTTCCCTTCCAAAGCCTCCCGTTCTGCCCTCCCCCACTGACTGCACCAGTGGGGGAGAAGGAAAGGATTGTGCTGTTAATGTGGTCCAATATTACTCCATATTACTTGTCTTGCATGTTTACGGGGGGGGGATAAGGGTAATAATATTTGAACTGTCTTCCAATATTGAGAAAAGGCACCTGCTTCCAGGAGAAGATATATTTAAAACAGTGTCTTTGAAATAACAGCAGAAAAATGACCTCACTGGTTTGTTCCAGTCAACAATTAGGGGTGTGATGGGGGGATGGAGGAGGTTCAAAGGCTTTCAGGAAAGAAACCTTCCATATGAAAATGTATATTCTCAGTCTAAATGGAAAAGTTCAAAGCATCCTCAATGCATATTGAATGACATGATGTGATTTTAGCTTTGTAAGAGAACCCTTTGTTCATTGTCAGATACAGATGCAAAGCACAGCAACATTCAGAGGAAAAGTCATAAAACTTCTGTTCTGCCTGCTGTCGATGTTATATTGCTCTGCCAGTGAAAAAGAATCTGTTGCCCTTTGCTGAATAGAAACACATTCGTTTGCTTGCACACAGAAGGCTAGTGATGTATATTCCCTTCCCTGCAAGACATCAGAAAGTTTAAGTAGTAACTAGAAGTGGTAGGAGTGGTTTTAATCCCTCCAGTAATCAGCATAACATATTTTTATTGACTACTACACTATACATGTTCATGGAAATGGAAACCAAATTAAGGTAAAGTATTTGTAATGCAGATCTGTCTAAAATCTTTGGTCTGTCTCCATTTTGAGTTTCCTGTCTTGGTTTTTCTGCCTGCCTGCTTCTGTAGCCCCAGTGATTGGCACTTGGCCAGAGGCCTTGGGAGCTGTGCTTCGAGCCGCCTCGTTATTCCTTATCTGCATGGGAACCCTGATACCACCACTTCTCCCAATTAACTAGCTGCACCTGTGCTGGACATCACGAGCTTCTCAGACTTGGGAGGGGGAGCGAGGAGTGAGCTCATCTTCGGGAACTTTCCCCTGCGTGTTGCCCTTTCATTGGTCTGCTCCCCCCTGTCAATCATCTTACCCCAAAAAGTCTACTTAAGCTACTATCCTGGCATCCATTTTCTTGCTCGTTATTCATTCTCTAACTGGTCTTTGTTGGAGACAGTCCTCCCTATCTGCTGTTACTCCTATGGCTTGACTTAGCCTTCTGCCTTGGGCAGGTCAGCCCTGCACCATCCTGCTGGGATGGCTATTCTCTTTTCTCATCATGGTGAGTGTGTAGGGACAAGTGTGTTAGCTGAGGAGTTAGTTCTTTGTTATTTTAGTGCTGTATTCTAGTATTTGAAAGTTATGCCTTTTTGCAGCAACTTAGTTGCCTGTATCTTTTACCTGTATCACTATGCTTGGTTTTGCATAGCCTAAACTTAATAAACACCTATCTATTTTACCTGAGAGTGTTTCTTTGGAACCCTGGAGACTAAGTCCTGGAAGCCTTGTTGCTTAGTCACGTACTACCTGTGTTGCGCGTTGTATCCCTGTCTGGCTTGGTCAGCCAGACCTGGGACCAACGGTTCACTCTGTACCCCTTCCCAGTAGCCTGGGACAGGAAGGGCTAGGAGGCACCCAGTGCTGGTGGCAGTTTCTACCTGTACTATCCCCTTGGTCAGGGGTTAGTCGTCTTACCCCCCTGTGGCTCAGGGGTGCCTTCTTCTCCTTGGCTAGGAGTGGACAACCAACCGATTAGGGAGCAAATCGTCTCTGGCCTAGGTGGCCTGGCCTTGGACAGTGCCGGCACTGAAGCTAGAGGGGGTGGACCTCTCTATGACAGTATTACTTTCTAGCATTTTTAAAATACCTATAGAACACTCTTCAGTTTGATTATTATATACCCTTGCCCTGCTACAGGTGAGACACTCCCCCCAAACATACCCATGGGTGAAGAGGATCTCCAGTCAGAGCTATGGCGTTCATTGTTCATGTATAGGGCCTCTGAGGGGGGGGGGTTAAGGGGATACAATCTTCCCAGATCCAGGGCCACAAATGTGCAAAAAAAGAGGGGTCAGGAGCCAAATTCACATGAAGGGAAGGGGTGCAAAATAAACTTTGTACCCCCTGATAAAATTCCTCTGAGTGGGCCTGTTCATACATGAAGATCTCAAAAGAGTCTTAATGCCACATTATATCCAAATGCATAAACTCTGCACATGTATGTGAACATGTATATCATGTAACGTTCCAGCCCCCACCGTGGATACCTGAAACCATGGAAAGGGGCGAACGCCCCCTCTGCAGTTTTCAGAGTGCCCCCATGGGCCGCCACTCCCCTCACGGGCCACTGCGCCCCCTTCGGGCTTCCACGCATCCCCCCCGCACCCCCCGTAAGGCACTTACTTTTAGACGAGAAACCTCCATTTTTTTCTTCAAAAGGCCGAGTGAACAGCTTCCTTGCAAGCCTGACTAACAAGACTTAGGTGCTAGCTAGAGTCTCTGCAACCTTGCTGAGACTCTAGGTAGCACCTAGGTCTTGTTGGTCAGGCCTAAAAGGAACCTGTACACTCAGAACTTTTGAAGAAAAAAACGGAGGTTTCTCCTAAAAGTAAGTGCCTGGGGGGGGGCTGTGGAGGGTGCGGGGGGATTCCTCAACCGTGGATAACTGAAACCGCGGATGAGGAACCTGTGGATACGGGGGGGGGGCCTGTATATCAAAGGGAATTGTTTGTTTGTTTTTCAGCCCAATCCTAAGGGCTCTTTGCGCTGGCGGAACACACATTCTACCAGCACTGACTGCTGCAAAGCAGCTGCAAAGCATGCTCTGGCAACACGCACTGTTGGGGCACTGGCAGGAAGGACAGAGCCTTCCCGCATCTGGTGAAGAAGCACTGGCCACCTACCGGAACAGGTAAACCAATGAAGGGGCTGGAGGGAAATGGGGAGGGGGGGTGAATGGGGCAGGGGTGGGTGGAACAGGGTGGTGACAGGGGTGGGGAAGAGGTTGAATCAGGCCTGGGAGGGGGCAGGTTCAGAGGCAGTGGTGCACGCCAAATCCTGACCCCCTTCCCAGGCCTGCTCCGCATGCATGGATCAACTCGGACTTGCACCAGCAATCGAGCTGGCACAGATCCAAGCTGACCCATAGTAGCTGCTGGGGCTTACCCTGGGGCAAGGGAACTAATGTTTCCTTACCCCGAGGAGGCCTCCAGTGGCCAAATCTCCCCTGTGGGATACATCGGTACCTACATCAGAGTTAGGTAAGATTGGGCTGTTTATATATGAATATACCAAAAATGGAGTTTAGGACCTGGCTATCTGAAGGATAATTTTCATTCACAGTAACTGCCTAGCAATTAAGATTGTCTTCTGAGGGCTGTTTTTCAAATTTATCCATCTCCAGCAATGAGGTGGGCGTATGCTGGAGAGAAGAACTTTTCTGTGGCAGCACCTCATCTTAGAAATTCCCTCCTCCCAGAAGTTTGCAAGGCACCTTCGTTATCATTTTGGGACCAGGCTCAATTTGTCCTGTTCACCCAAGCTTTTCATTAACATCAACAGGTAGCATCTTATCAAGTGTTCCTGTCATCAGGGGCGCCCTGCGAGAACAGAAGGTGCATTCTCCTCGCACAAGAGGTCCTTGCCCAAGCAGAAGGGCTTCTTCTCTTCACGGAGGGAGCTTCCAGTGATGGAAGCACTAGTCAGGATGCTTCCCAATGGTTTTATTTTGCCCCTGTTTTTATCTATTTGGTTGGTTTTTAAGAGTTTGCATTGCTGTTTCCTTTCATTAAATTATACTGTACAGGTGGACCCCCATATCCGCTGGGGATATGTTCCAGGCCCCTCCGTGGATACTTGAAACCGTGGATAAGAGCGAACACCCCCTCCATGGTTTCCTGAGGGGGCCCCCACCCTGCCTCCCCTGCAGGCAGGCATGCTTGCCCCCCACCAGCTCTTATTTTTCTTTCAGCAAGCTTTATTTCTTCCTTAAAACAAACAGAGAGCCAACCTCCATTGCAGGCAAGTAGAACGAGACTAAGTCCTAGAGAGGCTCTGCAAGGTTTCTGTTAACCTTGCAGAGCCTCTCTAGTACTTAGTCTCATTCTACTTGCCTGCAATAAGCAGCCAGAGGCTGCTTCTCCTGTTTGTTTAAGGAAGAAACTAAGCTTACTGGGGGAAAAGTAAAAGCCTGGGGGGGTCCCCACGATCCGTGGATAACTGAAACCGTGGATAGCGAATCAGTGGATATGGGGGACCACCTGTACTTTATTTCTGATGTTTTATTTTTGTGATTTTAATCCTTGTCAGCTATCTTGAGGACTTTTTACAGCAGAAAGGTGAGGCAGGTTAAAAGCACATACATACAATGTCGTCAATATGGAAGAAAAAGAAACAACCATATCCTTTCCCATCTATATCGTGTCTTATTTTCAAAAATTTAATAAAGGAATCCCAAGACCTTTCAAAATACTGTTGCCTACCTACAGTCATTTGCTCACATTCTATTAATTAAGTTCAAGGGAATATACAGTCGGACCTTTTTATCCACGGCTTTTTTATCCACGGATTTGACTCAACACGGATGGCAAAACTGTGGAAGAGGGAGTCCAACCACACTACGGTACCTCTTTTTTCAGCGTTGTCGGGGGCCTGCCATCCACTTCCAGCCTCCTGCGCGTGTCCAAACCGCTGAAAAATGCAGCTGGGAGTCTCTGGCGCCATTTACAGGTTGCTTCCAGTAGTGGCTTTTGTTTTTTCAGTCAGTTTAAACAAACTCAGGAGGAGGGAAGCAGTGAAGATGCTGGGAAAAAGGTAATGTGGCACCGCTCCCGACCGACCCACCCACCCCCCGTTTTCATATAACACTGATTTTCTTATCCACTCTGGTTCCAGGAACAGAACCCCAGCAGATAAAAAGATCCAACTGTATAGTTTATATTATACATTATATGACTCAGGGAGAGAAGAGGACTGATTTTATTTGCAACTTTTAAAAAGTTAACTTTTTGAATGGCATGGTGCACACGGGTAAATACATGAAGAGAAATCAATGAATCAGTGTATGACTTTTCCCAAGAATCTGGCGTGCGTTACCACATATTATTTCCTGAATAAAAGAGTATGATGGCATTATCACCTTTTCTTCTCCATAAAGATGTCATATTCTAAAACCTTTATCCTTTTATCAGATTTCATTTCTTGTTATTTACTATCCATAAGGCCATCTTGCTGATTTTGTCCCATGACTTAGATGCTTATTCATTCAGATTAATTTATTGATTCAGATCCCACAAGTCAGTATAGAGTTAGATGTGCATGAGCTCCCATTGATTCCACTCTGAGTTAAATGTGTGTCCCTGTATGCCGGATTGCTGCTGTAGAGTTTAATGTTAAGCATGTGAATAGGTACACTCCTTTCATCAGCGATGAATCAGAGACTGAAATTTACTAATTTTATTAGTAACTTTCTGTTGTATGTGTAACTTGTGTGAAGTAGTCACTTTGGGGGTTGTAGATTTCAGAGGCAGTACCATTTTCCAATATCCAACCTCCATCTGTACGCTATTAACGAGTGGATAACAGAGTATCATTTCAACTTTTTGCATCAAGAACAAAACGTTTTCCAGCACTGCGGAAAGATGGTGCAGATTTTTTTCCAAGTACTGTGCTGCATGAGGTCCTTTACTTCTAAGAACAAGTGGTCATTACACACTGCATTCAAAAGCAATCTCTACAGGAAGTTCTCACTTAAATGTTGTTGATAGGTTCTTCGTGGAAACTGCAACTTTAAGTGAAACGACTTATAATGAAACCAATTTTACCATAGGCTAATTGATAATGTGAATGTTCCCATGGCATTTTCCCATCCATTTTAAACAAAACGACTTTAAACAAAACAACTTTTAAGTGAGGACTTACTGAATAGGCAAAAGAAATTCTTCCCCCTTATCCCAGCTGAATTTGCTGTACTGCCTGCTTTAAACTCAGAGTCTTTGCACTTGGAATGATAGCAAATCCATTTCTGCTCCAAGTTCTCCTATTTGGCTCATCACCCTGAGCACCAATTGCAGCTGACAGGTTCAGGCTCCGAGTGGTGAGTGATTCCTCTTTGGCAAAACCTCTGGGCGACACATCACTGAGGCTGACAGTAGAACTTTGCACTTGGGGAAGTTGAATTATATTCAGCTCCACAGGCTCACTTCCAGTCTAAAGCCTGAAAATCCCCACAGAGGTCTGTGTGAGGCTTCATCACAAATCCAGGAACCTGTCCAGGAAATCCAGAATCCGGGTCTGTGTGAGGTGGTTGAGCAAAGTCTTTCTCTGACTCAGCAACACCCCTTACGGGGATGTTCTTATTTAGCAGAGTCTGACGTCTAATTTTAACATGATTCTGGATGTAAAACACAACATTACCAGTGCAATGTCCATCTGGTCAGCATCATATGACCAGGTTGTCTATGCTGGTGCCTATTTGTCCAGTACAGTATTAGCATACTGGTGCAGTACAGAGCCAGGCCACTGGTTCATGCTAACAATGTATGCGCAGGCAGCAGCGTTGAAATGTGCAACCAAGTGTTTGGAGCCCCACATGAATATGTTCTGATACCTACGTGTCTTGTTACATTGTAAACAGAATCCACCTCTTTTTGACTGTACCCATTAGCTTGTAATATCTGTCCTATGAATTCTTTCTCTTTATTAACTTCTGATGTTTCACTGATATTTTCTGCTCTATGCAATAAAGTATTAATTAAACTATATTTCTGGCTAGAGTGGTGGTTGGAATCTTTGTGTAAATACCTATTAGTATGAGTAGGTATACGATAAACCTGATATCCTAGAGGAAACCATTTTAAATTATACATTTTTTAACATTTTGAGACTGTGTTTTGTTTTTGTGACCATAATCCCACAGAAGATGATCCAATCCTGTTACATCATAGCTGGTCATAACAGTTTTTGCTTTCTTTTCCTTTTTAATATTCCATTACAATGCTGGTTTTCATAGAAATCTGGAATATAGAATTATAGAAACATCCTTTGATAAAGAAAGGCCAAATGCCTTTTAGATTTGTATTAGATATGGCAGTTTTTGCATAACAGGACAATTTGTACAGTATTGTAATAATCACTATACCATTTCCCTTACAAAATATTAACAACTGTTGCATACATTTAACACTGGTGCCATGCATTCCTCCCACCCACTGCCCACCCCCATGCCGAATTACCAGCACCAGGGCTCCCACGGCAGCTGCCATTACGGGGCGTGGCCACTTGCTGAGGCAGCCAGACTGCGCTCTGTGACGCCTTGCCTTTTGCATCGGTCAGAAAGCGCACTGCATCGCCGGAATGCATGTTCTGGCAATGCAGCAGCCCAATAGGATTGGGCCATAACTCACACAGTGAATCCTGAAGCACTAGCCAGAGACACCCTATTTAGAAAAATAGTCTCCTGCAGCATCTCTGATGTCTGGTCAGCATCGTATTTAAACCATCATGGGGGCTTACTGTACTGTGGACTGCAGCACTAAAAGAGAGTATTGGGAAGTTGCCCTTCTAGGAAGGGGAATTATATGTCTGCTCTAGACTGAACCTGTAACACAGTCATCACAATGGTCCTTAGTCTGCAGAGCAGATTATCAGAGAATCAATCAGTCTGATAGCAGGTATAGTGAAGACCACATGGGTTGGATGAGTTGCCAGCTGGCTGGCTTCTTACTCGCATTCCCATTTTTTAAATGTCCGGGCTGGCTGCCCAGCCATATTTTTTTTCATGCAATATTCACTGCACTTACTGGAAGTAGCTTTTTCTACTGCTAGGTGACACAGATCAAATGCATAAATGTTAGGGATGTACAATTCAGTGCTTACCCAGTTAGCATAAGCAGCAGATTTCTACAAGTCTGTTTGCTAGAGCAGGGGCAGTGCGAGGTTGCACTGGGCCATGGGGCAAGCTATAGGCTTGAATCATTGCACACATACATGCAAGCCCTCCATGGCCTGGCTTTGCATCCTGCATAGCATTTCTACCCCATTTCCCCACTCCTCAACACTCTTCATTCCCCTCTTCTAACTCCGGCCCCCCAGAAGGCTTTCACACAATAAAAATAAATAAGTTCACTCCCCAAAGAATACTGGAAGAAAGGAGGGCATGGTGCAAAGGCAGATGTACCTTAGTTCCAGGTCTCTTTTCACGCTGTGCAGCAGACTGTTGCATATGCACATCTAAAAGGAAGGCTGAATTTGTGCATGGATCTCCTTTAAAAGGAAAGCCCTTTTCCAAGCCTAAGCATTTTTATTCAGTTCTTAATATTATATACAAAGTGTGAAGTAGGACAACCTTGTACTTTTAGGGTTTAATGCTCTTAAACACTGCCCGAATGGTTCATCTGAAATTACTCAGGGCCAAACAAAACATGCTATTTGTTTTCTTACAAATTGAAGTTGGGTCCAAAACAGGCCCCAGGTCCAATTCGGGCTTACCTGGGACAGGGAGGAAGAAAAGGGAGGGCTGATCAAGCCATAGCATGCAGTGCGTGCTTCATCAGCACCGCTGCATTGTACAGGCTGGTGAGGGATAGGATTCAGCTGCCCATCTCTTAAACTGGAAATTTCCACTCCGGAATTGGCTTGCTTCTTATAGAAATAAAGCTGCATTCCAGGTTCTGTTGCTCTCACCTCGGCACAGTCTTGGCTTGAATTATAGCTAAATCCTCCTTTGGTTAGGGGCCTCTTTTGCCTTGATGAAGTACCTACATCTGGTTTTGGGGGTGGCTGGTGCACAATTCTTCCAGAGGGAGGGGGAAGGTGCAGAACCTTGTCCATATTCCGCCCTTCAGGAGAAGTCCAACCTTCTTTGTTTCTCAAAGGAGGAGTTGTTAACAATTAACAACCTGTATGTGTCTTTGTTATCTCCCTTCAGTCCAACCCTTCATCAGACTTGGCGCTTAGTCTAGTTAGTGTCTTGTCTCACTCACTCTCCTCTCACACCTTTTGTTCTCCCAATTTACCAGCACCCTAAAGGGAGAGTAAGAGAAGGGGGCCCTAACAGTCTGTAAGCCAACAGGCACTGAATGATGAACACAGAATCCTCATCCAGCAAAGCCAGCTTTTAACCGAATCACAATACGGAGGCACGTGGGTTCATTCAATATTAACAATATTCTGAAGAAGGAAGGTAAGGTGCAACAAGGAATGAACAATACGCATGAAGTACAGTACAGTGTGATAAAAATACTGTATATGCATCTTAACACAGTATCATTGTCAGGCACTGAATAACATCACAAAATGAAGTCAGAAAATTTTTGCTTCTGTCATAGCAAGACGGGAGGCCACAAACCACGGCAAATCCATAGCGGAGTATATTGTGACATCAGTCATGCGCCCCCCCCCCCATGCACTATTTTTAAATTAAAAAAAACACTTCTATTGAAAGCCAATTGAAGTTTTTTATTCATCTAAAAATAGTGCACACACAACTGAGATCAAAAACAGTGACAGCAGCAAAAGAATAAAGTTTTTCTCCCCCGCCACTGTTTCACAACATTTCATATCCCCTCCCTACTTGCGATTTATAAAAAAAATATAACCCCTGCATCTCTAACCATGTTGCGCAATTATGCACACATCTGGTTTGGCCCTCAGTCTTTTTATTTATGGAGCTGGCTATAAAAAGTATTCCTAATACGTTTTCATTAAATTAGAAGAAAACTCTGTTCTAAAAATAAGATAAAATGTGATAAATGAGCTGTAATTCATGGCTAGCATGCCAGGTTTTTAAAAGCTTTTGGCAAACTAACTGAACTTTTGGCGTTTATGATAATATCCCATCAATATCAAATAAGAGTGTGTGCATATTATGCAAAGCCAGCAGCTAAGCAGTGAAGATTTTCAACATCAGCTTGCCAATTTTTTGTACCCAGTACATTAAGTGAATTATTCAAAGCACTCACACTCCAGCAAGTAGCATGGTCCATATTATTAGCATTTGCATACCTCCTACATTTATATTCAATATAGCTTTTCTATTGCTCTTCCTCATCACTTATTTTCTCTTGTTTATTCAATATATCAAGGCTAATTTTCATTTACACACTTTACCCTTGTGCAAAGCTCAAGGGCTATTTATTAGAAACAAGCAAGTTCTCCCCTCCCCATGCTTGCATGCATGCTCACATAAAATTGCCTCAGAAGCTCACTATTTCCAATAAATTCAGAAATAGTTTGGTTTATTTTCTGATAATCAAATCCTATTTCCCCCCCCCCCCCCCGGTCAATGCAGGCACACCAAAATGGCGAAGGCTCCAGGCTCATCCTTGACTTTGAGTGATTCCCGTGTGTACTGTACTGCCATTCCTTCAATAAACTTCTGCAGAAAAACATCTGGGACCCTTAACTAAAATCTGTTTACACACTTCACCTAAAGAAACCCACCTGTGCTGTGGTACTGCCAGAATCTCCCTTTCCCAGTCTGGTACTTTTGATCCAGAACAACTTCTCCACAATCAGAATCCCAAAATCTAGTCTGAAATATGAGATGGCACCCCTGGAATCAAGCCGGCACCAGGGGGAAAAGGTGTTTTTTTTTTCACTTACCGGGAATCGTGTCAGCCCTCCAGAGGGTGCGGGGGGGCTACGTCCCCCTCTACAGGCCTCTCCACACTCCAGATTAGCTTCCAAACACGATTTGAAGCTACTTCCAGTCTTGCCGAAACCAGAAGTAGCTTTGAATTGCATTTGGAAGCTAATCTGGGGTACGGGGAAGCCCATAGAGGGGGCCGCCTCCCATACCTCAGCGCATCCCTCGGTGAGTGAAAAAAACCTTTTATTCTCCGGCACCAGCACAATCCCAGGAGTGTCATCACACGTCACTGCATGTCGTCACCCCCTTTAAGGAGGTAGTGACAGGTTTTTCCTGACTGGGGCATCGCAATGTCCCTGGGAACCCCTGGGTTAAGAGATTAAAACCCAACAAATAAAGTTATGCACAGCCTGTTTAGGGGGGCTTCTTCCATATGTCACATGCCGTGTGGTTATATTGGGGAGTGCATGCTCCAATAAACCTGTCGGAGACCTTGCTGGTGTTGTCTTTCTCGCAGTCAGGCAATAGACAGGGGGGCAACTTTGATCCCCCGGTGACACTATTTATATTCTTCTTTCAGTTAGGTGGTTGTAAAATGTTTATGGAGTGATAAAGAAACCCCACGCGTTATCATCACTTGCTTGTTTGGCATTTAAACATCATTTCACAAATTACATACATACTTGCACAGATATATTCATTAATTACAGGGTTAAAAATGTAATCTGAAATATTTTTTATCTTCCATCTATTTGTCCATAAAGGTAGCATTAGTAATCCCATTGGAACAATGTGCTTGTATATTAATGTAGAGTTATAATTTGCCTGAAGAGAAGCTAATGAATAATTCTAAAAATAGTCTCTACATTAAAGCTCCTTTCAAAGAGAAGAATCAGATCCATTCATATACACAACGTAATGTTTCCATGTCAACACAAAATGAGCTTCTTAATATGCCCCATTGACATGGCAACCTGAGTAGAGCTCATCACATATTCAGAAGACACATCAGGGTGCTAACAAGAGACTTTTACAACACATCTCCTTCATCTAACTTTTACCTTTCTGAATGAAAAGAGTACAGCGCAATCTGGAAGTAAGCTCTATTAAATTCAATGGCACTTACTCCCAGGTAAGTATGTATAGGATCGTCTAATAGTCTACCACCAAATTAGAACATACACATAAGATGTGTGAACATGTGTTGTGCGCCCACCCTCAAAAGGGTGGCGGTTGAGGTCCGTGACCTGGGTTCGACAGCCGGAGAAATACCGAGACCATAATTGACCAAATTGATAATTTATTAAAGATACTATGCGCATAGGATGCAGTGCCCTTAAGGGGCAAAGCACAAATACAGGAAAACAGCAATATTTATACCTTTCACAGATATCTCCCATTCCTCACAATTTTCTTCCTCCACCCACAAATCCAACCGCAAGTCACTCCCAGAAGTTATTTCTAGAAGTCTCCTACCCCCGTTTTTCACAGGTGCAGTTGGGTGTTTTCCATTCTAACTTCCCCTTTTCTTAAAGCTTATGGAGATTACAAATATTTCTGCTAAACAAACAGGCTGTACTTGGTCCTGAACCCCCACCCCCCTTTGTTTCCTGTGGGTGATGTTCCTGGGTGACCGTTTGTACATCTTGCGGTTTCTGCCCAAGCGAGCTAGGTATGTGTAATATTTCTGCTGGGGGTGTAACTTAGTAAGCGTAGGGTGAACTTCCCTTTTTCAACTTTGGTTCACTTGAGGCCTTGCTTCGTGTCATGGGGAGAGGAGGTGACCCTGCACCCATATGTATGGTTTCTGGTTTCATATGCTCGATTGGGCCACCCCTGGACCCCCATTACTACACATGCAACAGCAGAAAAATAGCAGTAGGGTGGGCTGCTGAACCCTTTCCCTTCCAGTTATTTTTCTCACCCCAACCTGTGTTCCCCCCACAGACTATTCCCTGCATGGAAAGTTCCCAAGCAGTCTCCCATTCATGCAACTTACAAAAGGCCAGTTTCAGCAGCACATCTACATCCTGTGTCTTTAGAATGTCCAATTTGTCTCATTTGATCTTGTTCATTATGTCTGGCTATTGGCTAATGGTTGCATTCTCACCAGTAAATCTATATGTCCTGTGGAGCTACACAACACACATACACAAAAAGAAAGAGACAATGGAAAACTAAAAAAAAATGAGCACATAAAAGTGTTGAAGAGCTGCTGCAAAAGCAGTTCCAAACAGCCTATGGAACTCCAGCAAACAAAGCACACTGGGAAAAGACAAATGGACTTATACCTGTGTTTTGTTATGAGATTAATCACCATGAAATGCTATGGAGAAGAACAGGGACTGACTAGGTACTCATAACAGAGACAATTCATTTGAAGACAATCAATAATGTGCTGTACCCACATCCATAAGTTACAACTTGATTCACTGGAAAGAGACAGTTGTTTTTCATTCTTCGAATCCTTCACCAAGCTGGTAGCAATGCAAGGACCTCCAGAGTTTGTTATTAAACTGACATTTGCAAATGTCAAGCATTTGTTTCACATATGGGCAACCAAATGCAGAACTTATCCATTTAAAAAAAGACAGCACAAAATGAAGAAAAGAAAGTAAAAGATTTACAGTAAAGGTTGAGACACGCCACACGCGGTGCAGTGCGGAGTCTCAGGAAGCAGCGCGAAGAATAGAGTGTCTTGCATTCTCCTACTTGGCGCGGCAGCATGCGAGAGGAGATGGAAAAATTGAACTTCGCCCAATCGGCAGGCAAGTTCAGTGCAGTAGGGCGGGACGCATAGGGAAGCGAACAGCTAATCAGAATCAAGTCTGAAAAGAAAAAAAAATTACATAGGCATGACTTATAGGACGATTAGAACGAGAGTGAAGGAGCATGAGAGATCGGTGAGACTTCTTCACCCGGAACAATCCTCGGTGGCCGAACATGCAATTTCCACGGGACACAGGATACGCTTTGAAGATACCAGATGCCTGCAGAGAGAAAGTAATTTTAAAGTTCTTCGCCATTTGGAGTCGTTAGAAATAAGTAAAGGGATTAAAGAAGGACTGATTAACAGGCAACAAGATTTGGTTTTTACGAACAGGATTTGGCTCCCTATTATTCGTAAGTTTCAACAGGATGAGGGAAAAACAGGAGAAAGCGGAGCACTGGCCCTTTTAACAAATGCAGCTCAGTAGGATGCTCTTAGGTATTTAAACTCCTGTCAAATGGGTTACAGCTTTACCATCTTGATCTGATTGATTCCCATGACTAGGTTCCGGGCTTGAGCGGAACGAAACGTTGGGGCTGCTTTACCTTTGGGTTTTTAATGTTTTCAGCCCACGCACGGCTGCCTACAAAGGAGACCCGTACGTGGTTTTTGAAGTTCATTTGAACATCAAAGGTTTTTCTTGCTTTTGGACAACATGGCGTCTTTACCCGTACAACTAAGACACTGGAGAGTTACTGCGGGCCATGAAACCTTTCGTAGCAAATTGAAGACTCAATTGTGATTGGCTGAAAGGCTGACGGAGAGAGACGGAGAGAAAAGGAAGAGAGCCATCCAAGCCCCCCCCCCGGTGGGGCCAGTATAGACAGGAAGTGGCGCGAAGCAAAGCAAAGGCCAGCTTTGTGCCATGCCACGTTGCCTGAAGTGTGTCACAGCCTTGACTCATGAATTCAATTAAGTATATGTGCTGCCGAAGCAAGCACAACTCATTAAATGTGAGGTCCGCACTCCAGTACTCAGTCTTTGGGGCACGGCTGCACCAGTGCTTACCCCAGGCCTGTAGGTGGTTAAGTTCTAAGGGAGGCATAAATTGTGTCATCCATTATTGGAGCAAGCTATAAGACTATGGTGTTACAGTATATCTCATTTGCTTCTATTAATCTTAACTTTGAGTATTTATTTCTAAGTAAATTATTCAGAAATAGTGTATTAGCTGCTATCCTATGTTCAGAGGTAAATCCAACTGGAGGGGTGTGCCCCCCCACACCGTCTGGAGAGTGGCACGACCCCCGGTAAGTCTAAAAATACCCCTTTTGTCACTGGTGGCGGCACGAGCCCAGGATCTCAGTGGGATCATGGGAACTCAAGGATCACAATGTCCGTTAAAAGGGTAGTGCCAGCTCCCGCCTGGCGTGGTGGGTTGCAACCCACCACTTTGAGAACCCCTGGATTAGGGTAACCAGCAATGTCAGGTGACTTAAAATCTCTTCAGACATAAAAAAGTTATCAGAAGGAATTCCAGACTAGTGTCAAAGAAAGACCTAGGTCCTATAACATTTCCTTAATGTGCAAATTACATAGACCATACTCGATGGTTCTATAATTCAGTTTCTTCACCAACATCACTCCTTGGCCATTCGAAATCAGGAAACTGGGACACATGACACCTTACAAATTACACCAATCAGAATCCGTTGCTTGCATGAGCACACATCCTATGTACACATGCCATGCAGCTGTGTGCTAATGCAGAAAAACATAGAAGTATTTAATCAAGCACAGCAGAGTGTGAGATTTTGACTCAATAGAAATTTGGCTATGGAAATAAACAGTATATTGCAAGACTTGGAAAAGTGGCAAATACAGTAGAAATGAGGTATGTACCCTATTCCCACACTAGCAGCTCAATCCTATTCCCCTCCACTCCATAACATGCAGCGACACCTATGAGGGAGGGGGCGATCAGACAGACAGCAAGATGTAAGTAAAAAACTGTTTTACTTACCTCCCAGTAGGCTAGCTGATCACCTATGGGTCCTCCTTGGACCCATTCCTATGACTTTACTAGCCTAAGTCCAAGGAGAGGAAGGGGCCGGGGTGGGTTGGAAAATCAGGAATAGGATCTGGCATGCACTTTTGCCACCAAGATCCACCCCCTCCAGTATGCTTCCTGCCCCAAACCTCCCCTGAGCCATCCACAAACCGCCCCTTCTGGCACCTTACATGGGCTGGCAGAGCATCCAGGTGATTCTCTGGGAAACACCTGCCTGAATCGCTGAGAGCCACCGCTAGGCTGTGTGTACAACGTTGAGCCAGCTGATCCAATGACTGGATTCAATATAAAGCAGCTTCTCATATTCCTATGACTAGGGGGGGGGGTGTTGAAGCCTCTGCCATAAAGTATGTGGGGTGACTTGCCTAGGCTGTACTCTCTTGCTTCTTCACACAGCCAATCCTACCTCCAAGAGTTGTGCAAATGAGATAACCCCCAATATATGTCTGGCTGAACTACATACAGTGGCGTCGCCAGGCACCCCCGCATCTGGGGCCGCCCCCCCAACACCCCCAATAAAACTGTCAAAAAAATTAGGTTTCGGTTTCGAAACCTATTTTTGACCGTTTTATTGGCGTTTTTTTCTTTTTTCGGTGATTTAAAGTGCAAAAAACGGGATTTTTAACGTGTATGTATGCTTTGCAGGCACTTATCTTGTAAAGGGGCCATTCCAGGACGTTCCCTCGACGATCTTCTTCCTGCTCCTGGGCGCTGCTTCTCCCAGTGCCCGGGCGCGGACTCTGTACCTCCCCCAGCACTTTCCGGAGTTTGCGCATGCCCAGAACGTCCCTGGAGACTCCGTGGGCCTGTGCATGTGCAAACTCCGGAAAGCGCTGCTGGGGGCGGTACAGAGTCCGCGCCCGGGCGCTGGGAGAAGCAGCGCCCGGGAGCAGGAAGCAGGAAGAGCCCAGGAGCAGGAAGAAGATCGTCGAGGGAATGTCCTGGAATGGCCCCTATACAAGATAAGTGCCTGCAAAGCATACATACACGTTAAAAATCCCGTTTTTTGCACTTTAAATCGCCGAAAAACGAAAAAAGGGGAAAAAATAGAAATCTAAGGAGGCCCACGCCCCCCCCCCCAGAGCCTCAACGCCCCTACGCCCTGGGGCCCTCCGCACCACCGCCCCATATCAGACGACGCCTCTGACTACATACTTAAGAGAAGGGTGGAATACAAAAAGGCTAAATTAAATAAAACCTCAGGAATTACAGCTCCAACAAAATCCTCAAGGTTTTGCCAAAAGGCATAATAGGGATAAATCAGTTATAGACAACAACAGGAATAGACACCAGACAATTGGACACGGCCCTAGTAAAGAGGGTTTTTTAATGTTTGGGGTGGCATCAGAGATGGGCCAGGTTGAGCACTGGCCATAGGCCCATGCCCATTAGAGGGCCACCTGGCCAAGTTGACCTCTGAACTTTACAACTGGTAGCATCCTATGTACTATGGTGGGGAGGTGCCATTGGCAGCCCACTGCAGTACATTGCCCTGGGGCCTCCAAAAACCTGGTACCAGTTCTGTTTATGACATCAGCAGCTAATTCAGGGTCTGGTAGAGAATTATTCAGCAAATAGTATTGACCACTGGCTCAAGCTATGTATTATTTGGAAGAAACTGTCACACCTGTGCTGTCCTCCTTACGGCTGCCGTTATTTTCACATTATGACTGTGAGGTTTGTTGCTTAGCAACATCACAGTTAGGAGTTGTCTGGCCTAAAGACATTTGTACACGGATATATATATATATATATATATATATATATATATATATATATATATATATATATATATATATATATATATATACTGTACTACAGTTATTGCTAACTAGGGTTATCAGATTTTCTCCCCAACCATTTCCCTGTGTGACTGAGCATCTTTTTAAAAGAAATAACTAATTGGGCAAGCTTTGATCCTTACTTCTAGTTTCAGCTTCCAAAACATTTATTCCAGAATCTAAAGGAAACAAAATGCAAAAAGTTTCTAGGAGATCCCAAAAGCACGGCTGTTAACAGAAAGATCATAGCCCCTTTGACAACTTCAATTAAAGAACGTCTGCTTGTCTGCTATTAATACGACACTGTAGTACACCACTGTCAGTGCTTTAATAATTTACATAAAGAAAAAAGCTAGAATTAAAATCTTCTATTTCTACCCATGACAACAGTACTCAATTTTCTTACCGCTTGTAAGGAATGTTCTAGAATTCATGATTACTGGAAGCTTCAAATACTTTTAATGCAAATGTAATTACAAGAAGTTCCATGGATTGCAGAAGCTGAAGCCAGTACAACAAGTAAACAGGAAAATACTTTGCAGAGAGAGTCACAATGGTAATCCTAAAAAGCCTACAATCAACCTTGGTAAATTATGGTCCTCTCAGTCAGATTCTAGGAGCACGGCCTAGCCTATTCTTGGTTCTAGACATTCCATAATTTTGAAACAGTTGAAACCGCTTCTGACCAAGACTAGTGGAACATCCAGGTGTTTATCAAGAAATCAATCTTTGCAGTGAATGGCTTGCATCAGGGACCCTAGTCATAGCACTGGCAAAGGCCAGTCATCCCCCTCTAGGAGGAAAACCAGCAAGTACTTGGAGCAGCAGGCAAGCTAGAATGGTATGGGTACCATTGCCCATAGTTGAACTTTAGAGTTGTTGTAAATGTTTGATCAGGGTTTATTCGGGGGGGGGGCACCTATTTGAATGCTTGCTGCTTCCTATTTAACATTCAGGAGTCTCTCTAGTATGCAGGCTACTGATTTTTTAAAATCATGAAATCTGTGAAAAAATAAAACCATTTTCAAACACCTCTAGCTACCACCCACCAGGGATGCCATTTACACTGGCCAAAAAAGTCAACCCCTAAATGTAATTCTAGGGTATACTTCTTCAGTATATGAAACTTGAAATTATATGACTTCGGGCAAACTCTTGACACAGGCATTCTTTTAAATACAATAGTTAACAGTAGATAAATGCAATGCAGTCCGCAGGCATTCTTCTGAGTATCAACTTCTTAATAAACCGCTTTGTGAACTTTTTGTTGAAAAGCGGTATATAAATACTGTTATTAATAACAACAACAACAATAATAATAATATACAAAGTTCCTAAAATTTGTTCTACTGCACACACAACACCATTACTAGAAAACAAGTGAAAATCCACAAAGCAAAATTGAAGGTGGAAAGAAATGAGATCCCTCCCATTTGCTGCTGCCTCACTGGAAAAACAAGGCTGAAATCTTGAGTGTGATTTTTTTCCCCGTCATTATTGGGAAGGGTATGATAGAAGTGGATTTTATAATTGAGTTGAAATGGTCACTTGCTGATATGTTTCAATAAAGTGAGATGGTTATAAAAGCTATGCTGCTTAAACAATATTATTTTCTATTTTTCTGTTCATTGTATAAAAAGATAGAAGTGAAGTGTTCTCTTATTATTAAGTAATATCCAGTAAGTATTAAGTAATATCCAGTACTTGTCATATTTGTAATAAAATACAACAAATAACAGCCAGCAGTATGAACCATGGGCATCCTCTAATCCCACATATAACTATAAACTCATTTTGCTTGGAGCTTCCTTATCTGGATGGTTTTGTATTCAAAGTCTGAATTATGACCCCCAGTTTATCTCTATGTTTAAATTCCATATATGCTTCACCAGTTTGAGCATTCTTATTGCAGAAAAAATTTATAGCTTTCCATAGCCCTACATCCCAGTGAAGCAGAGAAAATCACCTTGCAACCTCTATTAAATGCCAAGATTGGAATATACCGTATGTTCTATCTATTTCATTCTGGAAATCTCAAATGAGAAACATAGTTACAGCGCAATCCACCGTAAGGATTCGGCCGGTGGCCCAGGGCTGCCCACCGGATCCTGTGCACCGGCAGTCATTCTGCTGCCAGGCCAGAGGTCTACTCGGGAAGGGGATGCTTGTCCCCTTCCCCGAATGTAAACCAGGGCAGGCCCTATCGGCCTCCTCAGATTTCCACCAGTTAAATAGCTGGTGGAAGTCGGAGGAGGCCATATAATGGCCTAGGCGGCCTGGCAGAGCCGGGGATACGGCTGAGGCCATCCCCTGCCCGCTCCCTCACTGGCGGGTCCAATGGCCCCCCCTCCCTCGCCCGGCAAAATGTCCCCATGCCAGCCAGATCCCAGGCTTGCCCTGGTTCAGGGGCTGCATGGGTGCTCCAGCGACAGATGGGCCCCCTCCCTCGCCCAGCCGAACCGCCCACGCAGCCGGCGCCGGAGTACTTACCATCCACGTCCTGGTCCAGTGCCGGAATGAGGGCACCAGCCTTGCACCGGCCTCCCTTACTCCTGAGGTATCACGAATGTGCTTTACGGCAGGTTCGCGACGTGTCCTGGCGATGGAACGCTCATTCCATCGCCAGCTTTTCTCTGAGGATTGTGCTGTTAAACATTTACAGATTCCAAGATGTATATAAAGTAGGGCTGTCAATTTATTAAGGGCGTTTTAAGATGTAATCCTATAGAAAACGTACCTGGGAATAAACCCTGCTGAACTCAGTGGGACTTACTTCTGAGTAGACATGCACAGGAGTGCACTGTTAGTTGTCTAATCATCTGCCTATTATTATTATTAATCAATTAATCCATGAATCAATTACATTTAAATAAATGTCCTTACCAAATCTTCAATGCAGTTGACTTTTGAGCTGCTGAAAGAAGTATTTGATAGCTGACTTAAAGCTACTACAGTACATACCCTATTCCCACTCATTGCTAAATGGAAACGTCACCTGTAATATTTTCTTGTTTGTACTATTATAGTTATAATCAGAATCAAGTTAGCATAAAAACAAACAAGTGCTTCATCCCTATCAATCAATATCTTTATTACAGTCAAAGACCAGCCCAAAACAGAAATACAAAAACAACACAAATGAGCAAATGAAATAAGGAAATTAAACAGTTAAAGTTAAAATTACATTTAAAATTACCATCAGCCCAGGAAAGCAGCCACTCTAACAAACAATGATCCACAGATGTACATAAAGTCATAAATTGCAGATTGGTATACAGCCCTCTATACAATGTCTTTGATCAGAACCAATGACTCCACAGTCCATCATCTTTTTCCGCAAACTTATCGCGGCCGCAAAAAACTTAGCAACACTATATGTAATTGCAGGATTAGAATCAGATAAAAGCAAATAGGTATATTGATGGCATGTGCGACCTGGGAAGCGATACAACAGTGGGAGTATAAGAGCAGCCCGAATATCCCTATAGAACAAACAATTAAATAACACATGTTCCGTTGTTTCAATTTGTTCCATACCACAAGGACAGAGACAGTTCAAGAAGGGGATCTTTTTATAACGACCCTCCGACACTGCTGAGGGAAGTCCACGACAACAGGCCAAAGTAAATGCCCTTCTATGCTTAAATATCTCTAACTGCGCTAGATAGGGTACAGGGGAGGTAATATATGCAAGATCCTCCCTAATAAAAAATTCCGAAGGTCGTTCTGCCTTTCAATGTCTGTAATACGCTGCCTAATATTTGCTCTTGCCTGATCAAATCCCATATTTAGCAACATTGGCAAAGAGAAGCCCAGCAAAGTTATTTTCTGCTCATTTGACCGAATCCAGGTGGATTTATAGTCATCTTGTAATGTTAATGGAGCAAGGCCAGCTGGCAGAAAAATGAGTCTAAGCCAATATAAGAGAATAGTAATCCAGACTTTGGCTTCCATATTAATTTGACCTGTCTCCAAACGTATTTTTACATTGGAAACATCTCTGGGTACTCCTAATGCTGCCCTCAGAAACTTTGTTTGCACACACTCTAAAGTCCTGATATTTGGAAAAGGCCCCAATTGGGAGCCATATAATAATTGAGCCATTGCCTTTGCTTGAAACAATTTAAGAGCTGCAGGGAAGTAATGACCTCCTTTAGTTCTCATAAATTGTATTATGGCAGACAAACTTCTCTGGGTATTTAACGCCACATACTCTCCATGGGCTTTCCTAGAGCCGCTTGCATGGAAGACTACACCTAGGTATTTGAAATGGGTCACCTGCTCAATCTTATGTTTGTCAATCGTCCATGAGTGACGATTTGGCCTTCTGGCCTTCTGGCAAATGCCATTGGCCTTCTGGCAAATGCCATGATCTTAGTTTTCTGATAATTGATCTCCAACCAGTCTCTTCACAACATGCGGTCAACTTCCGCAAAGCTCTTCTGAGCCCAATTGGAGTCCTAGAAAGGATGGCTGCATCATCAGCATATAGCAGAACAGCTATATGTCTCCCTGCAATCTTTGGGGGATGGAAGTCAATATTATTCAAATGGCCCACCAATGAATTAATGTAGAAATTAAATAAGAGTGGGGCCAGAATACATCCTTGTTTGACTTCTTTTTGTGTTGGAACAGCATTTGTAAGGTGACCCTGTGGACTACACCTCACCTTAAGTGAAGTATTTCCATGCAATGCCTGAATAAGAAATAATAGTCGCCGATCGATGTTAGAGGCCTCTAGTTTCTCCCATAATTTGACCCTTGAAATTGAATCAAAGGCTGCCTTAAGATCAATAAAGGCTGCATAGAGAGAGGTCGAATTATTAGAAGTCTATTCTCAATAAGATGTTGTAACACTAAGCATTGGTCAATGGTAGTGTGTCCCTCCCTGAAACCTGCTTGTTCTTCTGCCAGTAGCTTATTTTGCTCCAACCAATCCTTAAACTTCCCATACAGGTGCCTGGCATATAATTTACTAATAACATTTAATAGGCTAATGGGTCTGTAATTTGCAGGATCATCTCTTTTGCCTTTCTTAAAAATGGGAACAATAATAGCAGACCCCCAATCTTCTGGAATTTGTCCAGTCATGTCAATATAGGAAAAGAGGGATGCCAGAACCGGTGCCCACCAATCTAAGTTATTTTTGATCGCCTCCGGGGGAATTAAATCTTCCCCCGGGGCTTTACCCGGTTTCAACTGAGCAACTAAATCGCAAATTTCCGAGACAGACACTCGAGGCCAAGATGGAGTATTCTCAAGGGCAATGTTCAGAACTCCAGGGACAGCATCAGAATCTTCATATAAATCATAGAAATGATTGGGACTCCCAAGTCCCAGGAGAAATGTGGGAGTCTAACAAATTTGGTTCACCATTTAAGGGACTCTTTACCAATCGCCAGAATAGGGCTGGATCCTTAGATCTGGCTGCTTGAATGAGTCCCACCCAGGACTCTTTCAAGGCCTCTTTTTTCTTTTGAGTCAAGAGCTGTTTATACTGTTTTTTCTTCTCAGATAGATCTTGCACAGCCCTCACCCCAGGTGTAACTTTATAAAGTTGGTAAGTATTATGCAGGGCTTTCTTTGCATTAACACAGTCACTGTCAAACCAGTACTTAGAGGCTGGATAGGGCCAATGTTGGGGCTTGCTTATTTTACCAATAAAAGACTGCTTCATATCTCGGACCAGAGCTTGATAAAAGTCTGGTAGACTAGATATTTAGGAATTATGCCCTAAGGATGTCTTAAGAGATTGCATATTGCTGGAAGCAAGTAGCTCTCACAGCTCCTGTTCCATTTTTGGGGACCATTTAGCATGTCGATGCGCTCCTCCCTCAGGAAGTATCAGAGGCTTATAGTAGTTGACACTCTGTAAATTAGGGGAGGGTACTTTTAATAATAATGAAACAGGGAAACAGTCACTGCAAAATTTTGGGACAACCTCCAGATCCTCTAATAAGGTGATCAAATTCGTTGACACAATAAAATAATCAATCTGGCTCATTCTGACTCCGGAGAGATACCGGTAAGTAAAATCGGCTGGGTGATCTTTCCCAAAAGCACCATTCAGAACTTGCAAGTTAAGCCTTATGGTCATTTGGTTCAAAAGGAGGCCAGCATAATTTGATTTTAAGTCTTTAGAACACCGACTAAATGGAAGTCCGTCTGGTCCTGGAGCAGGTAACTGAGCCTTTTGCTGAGAATATAAAGTATAATCATCTGGGCCCATACGAGCGTTAAAGTCTCCGCCCATCACGACACATGCATTGGGATAAGAGTGGAGTAAGTAAAAGTGGAGTAAATATCAACAACCTCAGATATGCAGACGATACCACCCTAATGGCAGAAAGTGAAGAAGAACTAAAGAGCCTCTTGATGAGAGTGAAAGAGGAGAGTGCAAAAGTTGGCTTGAAACTCAACATTAATAAAACTAAGATCATGGCATCTGGTCCCATCAATTCCTGGCAAATAGAAGGGGCAGAAATGGAAGCAGTAACAGATTTTACTTTTCTGGGCTCCAAGATCACTGCAGACGGAGACAGCAGCCATGAAATTAAAAGACGCTTACTCCTTGGAAGGAAAGCTATGGCAAATTTAGACAGCATAATAAAAAGCAGAGATATCACCATGCCAACAAAAGTTCGCATAGTCAGGGCGATGGTGTTCCCAGTAGCAATGTATGGTTGCGAGAGTTGGACCATAAGGAAGGCTGAGCACCGAAGAATAGATGCTTTCGAACTGTGGTGCTGGAGAAGACTCCTGAGAGTCCCTTGGACTGCTAGGAGATCAAATCAGTCAATCCTAAATGAAATCAACCCTGACTGTTCCCTGGAAGGACAGGTCCTGAGGCTGAAGCTCAAATATTTTGGCCACCTAATGCGAAGAGAGGACTCTCTGGAGAAGACTCTGATGCTGGGAAAGATTGAAGGCAAAAGGAGAAGGGGAAGGCAAAGGATGAGACGGTTAGACAACATCACTGATGCAACGAACATGAAAATGAACAAACTCAGTAAGATAGTGGAGGATAGGAAGGCCTGGCAGGATATGGTTCATGGGATCACGAAGGGTCAGACACGACTTAACAACTGAACAACAACAACAACAAAGTCAGCTACATATGCTTCAAGCTCAGACCAGACTTTTCTAGTCTGTGATTTCTTTCTTTGAGGGGGAAGATACACATTAATTATCAACAGTTTCATCCCTATGAATTAAGGATCCCCACTGATTAATTAACTAAATCTTTATTAATTACTCTACCAATTAATCTGAGTTAAGCTTGCAGCTCCAATATGTACAATTAAATCTTTTTCTTTCACATACCCTGCCTAGAGCTGAGTGCTACTTTTCCCCCCGCTCAGTGGCCCTTCTAAAAAGTTGAGCTTTGAAAGGCTTAGAATGAAATGGGGGGAGCCCCCTTTCCTCACAGGACACAAAATAATTTTCCCCCTCTGCTATCCAAAATATGCATTCAAGGAGTAATATTCTTCTCAAGTAAGCAAGTGTATACTGTATCTTCCACTCAGTTGTGAATAGCCAAAATTAAAAAGCACTTTCAGTCATAGCCACTTATAGTATTCTTGCTTCAAGAACAGGTAAGACATCAGGGGTTTGTTTGTTTTTCAAAATTTGAAAAACACATTCAGACCCACATTCAGATGGATCAAGCGACTGGATCTATGAAACCTTTTTTCAAAGTAATCCGTTGAGAAAAAAACTCAAAGATTTAAAGGATCTGACCTGCAAACTATCCCTTGGGCTGCACTGCAATAATATTGCCCTAAGATGTGATGGTTGGTGAACAATATTTAGATTGCCAGTGGAAATGGAGACATCAAAGTCAACTATCAATTTTCCACTGTTCATTATTATATATTTCATAACTCATAACCATGGGACTCCTAAAAGAAAGAAAATCTGTAATCCTAGATTGAAGGAGATAGAATTCTAACTGGGTTCTATGGACTAATGAGCCTAATTCCCACCGTCCATAAGATATAGGCAGAGAGGGACAGCAATTTATGGGGGCGACAGAAATGCAGTTTATGGAGTTGCAATTATGTAGCTAAATTAGTTTCACTGTTGTTGCCATGTTGGTCCTGCAAAATAACAGACTTATGGCCTAACAAGAGCTGTGTCAGCAAATGAATGCTTAGGAGGAGACAGGCTAATTGCTGTACCAAGCATTGCAAGGACGGCACAGCAGCATTGTGAGCAGATGCCACAGTTTCAGGAGAAGATATCAGAGCTAAGCTCTTTTCTGGGCCAACAGTGAAAGCTTTGGAGGTCTTTTTTGAGCAGTGCAAAGGAGAATGTTCATCAACAGTCAGATCTTTCTATGGTGATTAGCAAGTTTTGTACATGAAACCTGTCCATATTTTTTATTTTATTTTATTTTTTTGGGGGGGGGGCTTACTGCTTTTTATTCTCTTCTGCACACATACCAATGTCAGCTTAGGCTGCTTTCAGGAGTAAGAAATACTACACTTGCCAGAATCTCCTCTCCTATGCAACTGTCATCATAGGTACAGTACTATTGTCCTCTATGAAACTTGTTGCACAGTAATAGTCCAACCTCATACAAATGTTTAGTTCTTTGGACCTGGGTCACTGGGTGGCCAGGGGAAGACAGGAGCAACCTCACAAAGGGGGGGGGGCTTGGAGTTCTGCCCAAATGATGCTGGCCAGGGTTCGATGGGCCAGATGTGGAGGCTCCTGCTCCTGTCTCTCCAGATGCTAGGAGGGTGTTCCAGGGGTTGGCACCTTCCCCAGCTGCCTCTGAAACTGGGAGCTTTCTTCTCTTCCTGCCTTCTCCTCAGCCACAGTTCTAGACCACCACTTTTTCCTTTCTCTTATCTTTCCGTCTCCCTTGTTCCCCTTTAGGCTTTTTCCTCCTGAGTCTGCCTCTGCTTCTCCCTTGTACCTCCTTTCCCTTCACCCATTCCTCCCCTCTCCTCCTCTGCTCTTTTCTCTCACTCTGCCCTTGAATCTTCCTTGCCGAGCCACCCTGTTCTGTCTTCCTGAGCGCGTTTTAAAGGCAGGTGTCTGGCCCTCCCTGCTCTATCCCAGCTGCCTGCAACTTAGCTGAGGCTGAGCATCCTGCCACAGAGCCCGGCTGTCTTGGACAGGCTGCTAACAATGGTGGCCATGCTTTACCCCCACTCAGTCATGGGGAGCTGAGGTATGCTTTGCATGGTTCCACCCCATTTTACACGTATTTACAAGAACAAAGCAAGAAACACAGGGCCACATTACGCTTTGTTGTAACATGTCATTTGGCCTTAATATCATTCGACAAAAGTCACTGAAGCTGATATGAATGTGTATTTCTAGGGGCCAACTACCCTATCATTGCTTACTATAATGCACAAATAATTATGGGGCAATCTAGTTTGGCTATGCAGTGAAGCTAATGTTGCTATAACCCATCATTATAACCCAACAAGTCTGAATTTATGGTGTGGAGCATAGTAAAGGTAAAGGTATCCCCTGCTTGAAAGCCAGTCATGTCCCACTCTAGGGTGCGGTGCTCATCTCTGATTCTAAGGCCGAAGAGCCAGTGCTGTCCAAAGACACTTCCGTGGTCATATGGCCGGCATGACTAACGGAACGCTGTTATCTTCCCACTGCAGGAGTACCTATTTATCTACTTGCAATTTCTTGCTTTCGAACTGCTAGGTTGGCAGGAGCTGGGACAGGAGACGGGAGCTCACTCCGTCATGCGGCACTCGGGTCTTGAACTGCTGTCCTACCAACCTTCTGGTCTGCAGTTCAGCGTCTTAACCACTAAGCCACACCCCCTCCACGGTGTGGAGCATAGCTGTGGTAAAATGATGCAGATGAACAGCTTTCCAAGTGATTATATGCATATCATGATAAATGGGCACAGGGCAATGGCTGTGTATAGTGTCTCCTCTCCCAGGAGAAAATCTCCATGTAAATTAAGCCCTAACATCCAGCAAAACTGAAACTACTTTTTCCAGCTATCCTCAATTTTCTTATCTAGTTTAAGCTGGAAAATACTTTTCACTCTGACTAGCCCAAGAGGCTCTAGCACATATACGAAGCTCAAATAGGATGAACTGAAAATCTTAAGGCTTTGTTATATCAAACCAATACACGACATAATCCTTTCTGGCAAACAAAATGTGGCCACCATTTGAAGTATGGCTCTCTGTCAAAAGAAGAGACCTGTTCGGAAAAGCTCCACACAACGCACAACACAAATCTCTCAGAGCACAGAAGCACTTTCTGTTGCCACGGCAATCTTTTTCCGTTAAAAGAGCTTTGCTTTCAAAAGATACCTGCTAATGCTCTTTTTTAATAGCCTGAATACCTATACGATTTGATATGAAGTGGAAGAAAGCCATTTCTATGATATTTCTGAAGCTTCTGGCAGAAAGCAGACCCTACGTATATAAAGATTCCATTTTGTCTTTTCCTTTCTTGCCAGTAGAAGACGAGGACAACAGCCCTTCACTTACATATTTAGAGCACTCACAAAAGTCAAGCAGGCCATGCATTCTCATGGAATTCTATCACTATTTTTTGTGGATGATAGACACCAGCCAAAGATCATCTCCTAACAAAAGGATGGTCCAGAATGACCTAATCCCACAAAAGACTCAGCATCAGTATATGACCAGAAACACTATAAAAAGTCTGGACATAGAGCCCCAATGTACATTTTGCATCAAACCCACCCTTTATGTGTCTGAGATTTGCCCTGCTGGTGCTGCGCCATATACACCCCTCTTAACTACCCAGACTCTCCATTACCTAGGAAGGCAACTAGCCTCTTTCCTGTCCTCTTGCTCCACCTTCCCCTTCTTCTTCATGCTTCCCTCCTCAAGCCTGGATAAACCATGGCTCAGTGCCCAAGTGAGCAGCCTCACACAAGCCATCATTACCTTCCCCACAGCTTCCTTACCTCACTTCCCATTCCTCCCTTTCTCCCCACTTGAACTCTTTCCCCTGAGCCTTTCTCAGGAGCCTGTGGTCTCATCAATCTAGACTCCTCCTGGCTTCTGCATTGCTTTATGTCCAGAACCACACAGCTGATAAAGGAGACGTATACTTGGCAGCTATTTTCTCTTCTAACGAACAGTGGTCCATTGATGAGTTGGTCTAATATTTTCCCCTGCATTTGTCTACAGTCCTCTGTTTCCCTCAATTCTCTGCAGTCTGTGTGCCACACCCACCAGGGAGCCCAGAGTCTAGTCTTCAAAGCCCTCTTTGCTATAAACCACTTACCGGGAACTGATCTAGCAAAACCTCTGAGGAATAGACAGCTCAGGTTCCTTAACGCATTATTTGCTTGGACTTGAGGAGCAAACACCTCTTCAGGACAATCCCTCTTCACAGAGGGATTGTTATATCGGTTAAGAGTACCATATGGCATGATCACGATAGTGATGATTTTTGACTCACAGCCGTGATAATTCTTGACTCACAGCCCAATCCTAACTCCATGCACAGCAATGCAACAGCACCAAAGCAGCACCCGCTGAATCCCATGGGGAGTTTTGCCCTCCTCAGGGTAAGCCCCTGCCAGGCCACTGGGTCTACTCAGTCCTGCACCAGTTCCATCGCTGGTGCAAGTCTGCATGGACCTGTAAAGGCAGATTGAGGCCAGGAAGGGGTTTTGGATTCTGCAGACGCTGGTGCTGCCGAACCTGGTCCTAACCCACCCTCCTCTCCACCCCATCACTACCCTATTCTGCTGCCCCCACCCTGTTATGCCCACCCCCACCTCCCTCTCACCCCCTGTGCTCAATTACTGCAGCTGACGGGTGATCATCAGCTGCTGGAGGGCAGAGCTGACCACTCACTGCTTGCAGTGGTGGCCAGGCCGTGCACTGACATGTCACCTTTTGCGACAGCCAGAAAGTGCCTAACGCCGTCAGAACCCATAGGATTGGACCATAAATTACTTATGTTTATGTCACTTTTTGTGACACACCTCTATATTATAGAGAGCACCACTGCAGCCATGTCACCGCCCCTTGGCTGGAAAGGAAACTTTTGTTGGGAAACGTTTTGTCCCCAACCTGTTTCCCAAGTTCTCCTCTTTTTCCAATATTCCATCCAATTACTGACACATCTGCTTCCTAATCCTTTGGCTCCTCCCAGTAAACAAACTGCTTTACATACTAATTTCCCTCTGTGTTCACCTTGTCCCCCCCCCCACCATCTCTTTCCCCCAACACTTTCAGGAAGTCCTTAATCTGCCTAGCAACTGATTTTATACCATTTTCTTTTGATTTCCCTTCCACTTTATTATATACTAGCATGATGCCCATGCTTCATAAGTATTTTACTGTAAGTACTTTAAATGATCCATTTTGTCTCCAATAAACTTTCCTTTGATTGCAATGAACCAATTAAATGTAGCACAACTACCCCATGTCAGGCAACATCCTGCATTTACTAAAAGTCATGGTTCCGTTCCATCGAATGATAGTTGTCCCCCTTGCTGTCGTGGGACATGGAGAACTCCTCCCAGTTGTCCACCACGTGCCTCACGATTAGCTCAGCGCAATCCTGCGCAGAGTTAGGCCATCAGAGCAAGTGCTCCACCAACCTAGGGTGTCGTAAACATGCCAGAAGCACGTTTCTGACACCCTGGGAGTAAGTGGCACCGGTGCAGAGGCCGGCGTAGCTCATTCCAGCACTTACCCGAACCTGCGCCGGCCACAGCAGGTAAGTGGGGGTGAGGGCAGGCAGGGGCGGCAAGGGAGGGGGCCATTGATCGATCCAAGCTGGGAGGGGGCAGGGATATTGGCGCTGAGTTGCACCGATATCCTATGCCCCATCACAGCCCAGGATGGCCTTATATGGCCTCCCTGGATGTACGCCAGCTCCAGAGTTAGTGTGCATCCGAGGAGGCCCATTGAGGCCTCTGAAGTGAGGTGAACCCGGGCCACACTGGTGTGGCCCGCAATGGCCTAGGATGCAGTGGCCGGCCCTTTAGGCTGGCCACTGGATCTTAGGCAGGATTGGGCTGTAAGAGTGGATTCAAATTCCATAATTTATACTTTAAAATGTTAGTGTCCAGATCAGTCATTTTTAATTTCTATATTAGTATCTTACCTTCTGACCCTACCATGTAGTCCCCACTGCATACAGTACTATTTCGTTGCTGATAGTAATTATGGATTAAGGTGTTTAAGCAAAGGAAAAGAAGGCAAATAAAGTATCAAAAGGATTAGCCAGAAAAATGCACAAGTACAAACCTTCAGAAATGATTCTCAAAGGATGCCTGTCCTTTCTATCTATAGATGAAAAAATGTTCCACTTTAATAAGTTGAGTACTGCTTGTTACATGCTATAAAGGAGAGAAAAAGGAAAATGTCAAATCTACATAACAGAACATTTCTTTCTCAATTATAGGCCTGATGGAGCTATTAATTCGAGCACCAGTATAATGCTATATGATAATTTAACCAAAGTTCCATTAAAAATGATACCTTTCCAGGCATCTCTAGTGCTTAGTTTTAAAACATACATGGGTTAATTAACAAACCACCCATAGCATGGAGGAACTACACAACGCTGCCATTTCCAATAGGTTTCCCCACTATGCAGTACCAATTATGAAGTGTTAGTTGCAATCTGCCACGGCAGATGTGTGCCGGTTTGGATGCTGGTACTTAAGCTACAGGCACTGCCAGCATTTGGATAATTCTGATGTTATCCAAGAGGATTATGAGACAAACACAAGTGTAAAGCTTCTCTTCTGCAACGCAACGCACAGTCAAAGATGATGTACATTTAGAGGGGGACCGGCTGCCACTGAACTAATTTGGCCTGTGCTTTTGTTTGAGCATATGCAGCTTCACAGAGGAAGTGCCTTGTCTTTCGAGATGAAAGCAATTTGATGCCTCTGATCTCCTGGATGTTGTTTCCAAAGGCATCCACCTTCACCTCCAGCTCTCTTTTTCTGTTGTACCTCCAGCACTGATCAAGAGATATGCAAACACACACACACACACACACACACACACACACACACACACACACACACACACACACACACACAAAGAGAACATACACCTACCGGTATTACACCATGTTCTATTTCTGTAAGCATGTCCAAGATTTGACAACTTCTTCTGTTTCTTCAGCCTGTAATACTTTCCAAGACAACCTGTTGGCTTCTTATTGTCAAACTAATGTCGTTTTTCTGAGAACTCAAGAAGAAGTTGCCCTTTTAATGATGAGAGCAATAAAAGCATTCTGGTATTTGTGATTCTCAGAAGGTTTGGTACTGGAATTGGGATATACGGAAACACCCTGATATGTCTCATTCATTGACTTCCAGTGAACATTTTCAGATGCTTCACTTTGGGAGGAATCTTGAACTTAATCTCTTGGGGCCCCTGTATCATGTTAATTACAGTAAATAGATCACCATTGAGGACAACTATATACAGTAGTAGCTGTAGCAGCAGTAGTAAGGGACTATCCACAAAGTATGTCAAGCATCAAGAAAGAGGAGAGTAGCAATGCTGTGATCAAGGAAGGATGTATACTGTAATTGGTGAAAATGGAACAGAATGTGACAATGAGGTGAGGAGACTTTAAAAAGAGTGGCTTACCTTTCTCCTTCCACTAAAAAAAATCCCACATGGTAAAATACAGGTGAAAGGTAGGTTAGTTATAAATCAGAAGCATTTACTAGGAAATGTATTCATCTTGGGGGGGGGGGATACAGTTCCCTTGACAAGACAGCTTTTCAGATATAAAGATTAGTATCATATGTTGTACTGACAAATTAATCCAAGGCATTTCTACCCAGAAGTCAGTCCCATTGCATTCTGTGGGACTTATTCCCAGGGAAGTGTGCATAGGATTGCAGTCCAAGTCATGAGAATTCACATAGGCTATCAGCAGAAAGGCTAGAAGAGGTGACCAAAGGTCGATTGTGGTGCAAAAAGTGTAAAGGTCTCCAGAAAGGAAACTGTCTTGTATTTTTCACCATGCATGAAGGAAAATGTATGCACTTAAACTTTGTGAATGTTCTGACTTTATTGTTTCTAGTTCTGCTGTCAAAAAATTCTTTTATACATTATGATTTAAAATAGTAATGAGACAAGTACAAAAAATGAACTTCCCAGAATAGTTCAGAAATCTAATGTCTTTAAAAAAACAACCCAGAATCTTCCTTTTCTACTTTTTTTTAAAGCTACTAAAATATATTCTCTTTTTTCCCTTTGTACTCCCAATCCATGTGAAAGTTGAAGAAATTTCTCATTTTTAAGGGCTTTCTTTCTACGGCAACTCATAAAATAGCTGCAGTAAAGGAAGTTAGAAGTGCCTGGTCTTTCTCTGTTCTGCTGGAAAATTAAGGTAGGATGAGACAGACATTTCCAAACATCAAAAAAACTGCTAGAGAAAAGATGGAAAATACCGGTAGCTCATTTACAGGAGCGTTGATGAGGGAGAAGGGTAAACATGAAGGAATGGCGATGTATCCAAGTTTGCAGATGACACCAATGTATTCCAGACAGCAGAATCCAAAACAGACTGTGAATGGTTCTAGACAGATCTCTCCAGAATGTATTACTGGGGAACCAAATGGTACATAAGATTCAATTATAATGAGCAAACATGTCTGTAACTTACACAGTCATTGGCTCTGAAGTGGTTATAACTGCAGGTTGCCTGACAAGGTTTTATTTGTATCCTAATAATGCATGATGTGGGTTTATACACGCAATGGTGCTGGACGCATGCTGGGAAAGCAGGGATGTGCAGTCAGGGGAGGCACACCTTACCAAACCCAACAAGTAAAAAGGGTACCTGGCCTTTCTACGTCGCTCCTTTCTGCTGCAGCACAGTCAGTGACTTAAGCAGTACACACACACACACACACACAGGGAGGCCCCTAACAGAGCTGCCTCAGTCAGTTGGCTGCAATCATGGCTGGCGTCCAATTGAAAAAAGGCAGGCTGCCTGCATCAGCAAGCGCTGGGGGGAGGGGGACAGCACAGCAGACAGATTTGCCTCACTGAAAGCCATGAAAACAGCAGGAAGCTAGTTTTGAATGTACAGTATTTCTGGTTTGGAGGGACACACACACACACACACACACGTACCGTATTGTCCCGAGTATAAGACGCACCTAATTATAAGACGCATCCTTAAAGTTTGGTGCTATTTAAAAAAATTTAATTAAATCACTGGCATTAAATTGCAACAGCCTGATTATAAGACGCACCCCTAGTTTTAAAACTTAAATTAGGAGAAAAAAGTGAGTCTTATACTCAGACCAATACGGTACATGTGAAGATTTTGCAAGGTAGCTCTCTCTCTCGCTCGCTCTCTCTCTCTCTCGGGTGTGTGTGTGGTGTGTCTCCCCAGCCTTGGACTCACTGCAGGAAAGCATGACCCAAGCCAGTTCTTGTGGCATTTCAATAGCTCTGATGGCCAGAGGCCTCAGTCCCACACAGCACCAAGGCCACAACTTTGGTTCATCAAAGCAATCATCCACTCCAGCTGGCTGGCTTGAGAAATATTGCCTTTTGTTGGTTTCTTGGGAAAATTCCTTGAGCAGCCACTCCTTGCTTGCACAGCAGATGTGAACCTGTAATAGGATTGCAGCATTAGTTTGTTTTTAAACTGTTCAATTATGGGAGGCCTGAGATCAGCCCCAGGCCTCCAGTCAGATGCACACCGGCTCTAACTATTAGTCCAGCTACTCAAACAACTGGGATGGCCAGGGATAGGGTGGACTCCTCTTGGGCATCTACAGTGCTAGTTAGTAGGTGGGTTTGTCCAGTGGGAGGAACTAGCCCCCCACACTGCAAGTGAGTGAAGTAATTTCATGGATGGCCAAGGGGGTCACTCAAAGCCCAGATTCAGGATTCAGTCATGATCTTTCACCACTGCTGGAACTTTTTATTTCTCCCATATCTTTCTCTCCTTTCTCTAATTCTTCTCTTCCCCCCTTCCTCTACTGCAAAACCCCTGGTTTTCCAGGCCCAACTCCCCCTGGGTAACACTCCTGATTACCCTACATCAGTGGTTCCTAAACTGGGAGGCATGGCTCCCAGGGGAGCCACGGAGTGCCACGGAATTCTCGGAATACAATGCAATGCCAATTGGCAGGCATCAACATAATGTAATGGGGAGCCGCAGCCAAGGGTCGCCAAGGGTCAAGGGAAACACTGCCCTACATCCTGCGCCACTCCCCTCCTTGCTTACACCATTGTCGCTGATGTAGAGTTTGATGTAAATTGTCTGCAGACGATTCTACGGTTTTGAGCAGATTAAGACCTTTGGCCCTAAGCACTGAAAACATTATGGTGCCCCCATGTATATTTATTAGTTAATACATATAAGTACAAATTATAATTTAGTAAAAAGTAAACAAAAGAATCAATAAAATACATTTCAAATTAATATTTTTGGATTCAGTGATTCTCCCTTCTTTTTCAAGACTTTGTTTTGGTTAACTTGGGGGGGTTTGCACCATGGTCCACTGGAAAAAACTCTGTGGTGCTCCTCTTCCCTTGATGCCCTAAGCACATGCTTATTTTGTCTCATGGTTAATCCAGGGCTGGTTTTGAATCAGGGTGGGAACACTCAAGAGGAAATTGGGCAGTAGCATGCTGTCTCCCCAAACATAGATGCCTGCACTAAAGGTGGAGGAGTGATGAAAGATACGACCCACTGCAGGATTTGCATTTTATCTTGAATTGGTCTTGATTCAATACATTTGACTCAGTTTAAATCTAATCCATGCCTCATGTACTTAATGGGGGCATACTCAGGCAACCCCCCCTCCCTATATGCCACAGTTCTGATTCAGATTCCTCCATTTTTTTTAACAATACACTGGCACATTTAATATCATTTGTACTAGGTTGCCCTTTAGCTATGAAGACCACTAGTGGCCCAGTCCTATCCACCAAGAGTTTAAACTATGCAGCTGTGCTGCTGGAGCGCATGCTGCATGCAATGGTGGGGTAAGTTAAAAAAAATACTTTTTTAAAACTTACCTCTCTGTGGCCGTCTGGCCATCATCAATGGGTCTCCTCAGACCTATGCCATCTCTTTTGCTGGTGTAAGTCCAAGTAGAGGCAGGGGGCAGGGCCAGGCCAGGAAGGGGGCATAAGGTCTTGGCATGCGCTGCTGCCCCAAGATCCTCCCCCTCCCACCCCTAAACCACCCCTGCCAGGCCCAATCCCCACCCCAGTCCTCCCCCCTGAGTCACCCCCTGCCTGTCCCCTGCCACCACTGTACCTGCTCTGCGATCGTCTGCGATCCACTGGTCTGCAATCCACTGGTGGGCACACAGAGCCTCCAGCCAGTTGCACTGGGGCCTGTGGAGCACACAGTAGCAGCGCACCTTTCGTGCTACCAAAACTTATCTTGTGATCTGCAGCCGTAGTCCCCGCATTGGATTGGGCTATAGATGGCTTTGGGGATGTCATTAAGAGATATAGTGAGCTTGAACATTGCCCTAAGTTTATTGAAGAAAAGAGGGGTTAACTAACAGCTTCTCTAGAGATGATCAGGATGGCTTTATAGCTGCAGGTGTTAAACTGGAATTCCCATCTGCCAACTCTGATCAAGGTAAATGGAGATATACGGTAGTAGCATTTTGTTTCCCAATTCAGAAGTTCTAGGAGTTCTTTGGTTTCCCCCCCCAAAAAAAGTTCCAGCAGGGTAGAAGGGAGAAAATTGAAAGCAAGATCTATAAATCATTCTTAATTGCACAGAGTCCCTGGGACATATATTTAACATGCACAGTGTCGTCCTTAATTATCCAAACTGGATTTTTAAAAATAAACCAATTTGGTTAAATCTTTCTTTTTTTCACTTCAGCAGTTTCATTCTGTAAGCACAAATTGGCTTTTTCTGTGTTACGGGATGAAAATTAACACACTAATGAAGGAGTTTCACCACAATGCCTTTTAAAAACAATTTTTATTAACATAGGAAGGATTTTATAAAATAACATAATGCAGCTTGCCAACAACAGACACAGAACCGAATGCCAAAAAAAGACTAGAGTGTTAAACCGAAGGTTGATTGAGAATCTAATTAAATTAACCTTCTACGCTCAATAATTTTAGATCTTAAAAATGTATTTTTAATGGCAAGAATCTAAGAACACCACTGTAAATTTCTGCCATCATGTAGGTTCTTAAATATCTGAGCATCTGGAATATCAGAATGTTATTCCAACAGCATTATCTCCAAGGATGTATTTTAATCTATTTTTAAACAACATTTATAGTCCATCTTTCCAGTCCCGATGGGAAGGTCAAGGAGGCTTATAGGGTTAAAACATAATAACATGTGAAAACAAAACAACAACAAAAAATCCAAAAACAAAAACAGCCTACCAGAACAAAAGCAGCAGCAAGGGTCAACAATATAACAGACCACTCATCAACTAATGGCTAAATGGAACAAAAAAGTGTTAACTCCCCTTCAGAATGCCAGCAATGAATTCTACTCTCTTCCAGGAGGGAGTTTTATAAACTGGGTGCCACAAACAAGAAGGCAACAGGGCCTCCCTAGATGTTCTCCCAGGATGGAACTGGGCGGGGAGGGGGGTGTCAAGGCCAGGAAGGGGGGGCAGTATAGGCAGCAGCAACAGCTCCGCTGATCTCCTATCCCCCTTCCTGGTCTTGATCCACCTTCCCAAGTCCGCAAAATTGTTGGCACAGTTCTGAGTAAACCCATCATGACAACAGAGACTTACCCCTGGTCAGTGGCGTCGCTGGAGGTAGGGCGGAACGCTAAGTTCCGCACCGCACTGACCTCCGTTACTCACTGGCACGAGGCGGCCCCGCCCCCTCGCCTTCAAAGTCATTCAGTGGGGCGAAGGCAATGCGCAGGGAGTCTCCTGCACGTTGCCTTAGCTGGCCTGAATGGCTCCGAAGGCGAGGGGATGGGGCCGCCTCATGCAGGAGCGTAACGGAGGCTCTAGGCGGTGCGGAACTTAACGTTCCATGCCCCACCTCCAGCAACACCACTGTTCCCAGTTTGGCACAGCTCCGCTGAGACATCATTATGATGGTCATGCATTTCTAACAGGATTTCCCAACCTAGCACCACTGAAAATAGCACAGACAAAACCCTCTTAGATTCTCATCAAGCATGATTTCCCTGGGCAAGGGAACAAATGTTTCTCTGTCTTACCTGGAGATACTGGGGATTGAACTGGGAGCTTTCTGTATGCAGGTCATGTTTTCTGTGACTGAGCTACTCTGTTTGAAGCATCCTTTGTGTGTCAACAACGCCCAGCAAATCTTCACTTAAAGTCATTTTGTTATAAGTCATTTCGTTTTAAAGTTGTTGATTCCCGGCCGGGGACGCTGTCTGTGTGGAGTATGAATGTTCTCCCCATGTATGCCTGGGTTTTATCTGGCCCAGAAAGCTCACATTTCTTTCAATGTTTGATATTAGATTCTCATGACGTGTCCAGATTATAGAGTTCAAAACAAACATTCTGCTGGGAAACTCTGTCGTATAATATAATATTATTATTATTATAACCATTATTATTATAATCACCTAATTATAATAATAACATTATATTATACGACGGAGTTTCCCGGCAGAATGTTTGTTTTTAACTCTAAAGAAAATATACAGTATATTAGAAGTGTTTGGGGTCTTTATTTAGAAGTTTGGTGACATTTTTGTGACCAGAAACTCTTGTTTACGTACAGTATATCAATTAGGCTACAGTAAAATTGGTTTCGTTATAAGTCGTTTAGCTTAAAGTTGCAGTTTCCAAGAACCTATCCACAACTTTAAGTGAGGACTTGCTGTAAATGGCTATGTATGCTCAGATTCCAGGGAGGCCAGACTGGGCCTGACTCTTACCTATTGTGACAGATCTACCCCACCTACTGCTTTTAGAAGGATATGGACCCCTTGATTTGGCTGAAACCGCAGGAGTCAGGGTTGTTGCTGGTTAATTTCATTAAGACCCCCCCTCTTTTCTCCCATAGTTCAAGCACTCATATCAATAGAGAGTATTTGTCCTACACTGCAATAATTGTGGAACAGAAACAATGATGAGTACTAGCTTTATTTGCTGTGCCTTTATTCTCAGATTGCAATCCTGTGAATGTATGCGCAGGAAAGTTCAATCACAATAAATGGGACTTTTATGCCGTTGGAATAATGAACAGCACTGCAGGGCAAATGAGCCAAGGAGATGTCAAAAAATACTGTCAGAGAGTTTTTAAAATCATGACAACAGCAAGTCCCATTCAGTAATTAATTCTGTCAATCAAGCAGAGAATATACATTGACCCAAACACAGATCTCACAGATGTTGTTTGATTTCTTTCTAGAGCAAAATATGAACGCAAAAAGCTGCTTTATACAGAGTCAGACCAGGGATAGCACAGCAGACGATTGCACCACCCAACAGCGATGCCCTGACCCATCGCTGCTGCCTCTGCATGCTCCAAATAATAATAATAATAATAATAATAATAATAATAATAATAATAATAATAATAATAATAATGAAAGCTCCTTACATCTTTACCTTCCACCATTGTGCAGTTCTTTTCCCAAACTAGGAAGTTCCTTATTTATTTAAAGCGACCATGTGAAGAAGGAGTGAGGTCTCTATCAATAAACCAGGAAGTCTCACACACTTCCTGGTCTGAGAAAAGAACTCTGTCATGGAGGAGGGTAAGAAATCAGATCAATGTGGCTTGCATCCACAGTGAGCTGGAGGGAGGTGGCTGCAGCAGACTCGGGTGATGGGCACCCTGAATCCAGCACTCTTCCCACCATTTGCCTTGTATTGTTCACTGCATTGTTAGGCCAGCCCTGAGCAAAACTATTGGTTCAGCTAGCCCAGTATTCTCTGGCAGTTGCTCCAAGGTCTGAGGGTATCAGGCAGGAGTTTTTTCCCCCCACAATACTTGGAGATGCTAGTGATTTACCCTGGAACCTTCTGCATGCAAAGCATATATTTTGTGTGTGTATGTATGTGTGTGTCTGTGTACACTCAGTAGGAATAATTTATTCCTACTGTTCACAAGTGGTGTTACCAGTTGCAATACCCCCTTATAGTAACAAATCCACTCTTAACTATATCAAACTGTGCACAGCTTGAACTGCTAATGCTCGAGCATCTTCAGCCCCACGTAAATTGCTGGAGGCTTGAAAAAATTACAAACCTCACAGAGGTAACTTTTAACCATGTTTAAAATTGCTTTTATGGCATGTCTGCTTTGCAACCCAACTTCAACACAGGGTATTTCTATATGCTAATGGGAGCAGTTGTAAGAAATATGCTTCAGGCTTTTTCTAAGAATGCAAGAGGACATTGCATAGATAATGAACTATGTATTCCAGTCACTCTTCACGCTCATTTTCACTAGACTAGATTTTTTTTACACACCCTGGGCTCATTTTTACAAAGCAACCATTTCTTTTGAATGCCCCCGCCCCACCCATGATGGAATCCCATCACTCATGAGAGGTAAATGTCCTGTAAGACAAGGTCAATTTCAAGTTGCATACTATCAGAGCTCTTTTACAGGAGATGCTCACCATACAAAAATGATGGATAAACGTCAACTCATACCCAAGGTGGCAAGCAGGTTATAAGAGTCACCCAACCATACGCACATCAGGGTGGGACCTGGAAGCAACAGGGTGATATTTACAGGGAGAGAGGACAGAGTCACAAGGCACCCTAGTACAAGTAAATCTCAGACAGCACTGTTAAAGTTGCTTGAAAAGGTCAGGCTTGGTGTTTGCACCATATGTGGAACAGTGGAATTAGATGAATCGAGGTGCAAACCACTTTAACCTCTGAACATAACCTTCATCTAAATGTAGCAGGAAGTTATGGATCTCACAGTGCAATCCTAAGGAATCCCAGCGGCACACTGTGGCCTCAGCACCAGCGTAATTGCAACATAAGCGCGTTGTGACAACTCAGGAGGAAACAGTGCAGGTGGGAAGGCCTGCGCTGTCCTACCGGGGCTGGATCTTGAATCCCCACATGCCGGAGCAGGCAAGGCTGCTCCAAGCTGCGTGAGGGCGGGGGGAGGGCGGGGAGGGAGTGTAACAGGGCAGGGGGAGGGCATATCAGGCCTGGAAGGGGGTGGGATTGGCATCCTCATCAGACACCGTATCGTATCCACCCTCCCAGGCCTCCAGGCCCGACATAGGGCTTCTCGGGCGCCGAATTAGGTGGTGGCGCATATCTGAGTAGCTCTATTGCAGCAGCTGGGGGTTTGCCCAGGATAAGCAGGCAAATGTCCATTTACCCCGAGTAGACCTCCAGCTGCCTCCTTTCCCGAATAGGATACAGCATGGGCCTCACTGCCCACACTGCACGGCCCACATCGGGGAAGAATAGAATTGGGCTGTTAATCATTAGGCTTACCAGATCTCCAACCGGGACAGAGTGCTAGACCTTTAGGAGAAGGAATGTGGGCAGGTATAGCTTGTTAAACCTTAGAGCACAATCCTAGGCATGTCTACTCAGAAGCAAGCCCCACTGAACACAATGGGGCTTGCTGCTGAGTAGACATGCCTAGGATTGTGCTCTATGACTTAACAAGCTACACCTGCCCACATTCCTTCTCCTAAAGGTCTAGCACTCTGTCCCGGTTGGAGATCTGGTAAGCCTATTAATCATGCTAATTTCCAAATGTTCCATCAATATAAATATATATATAAATCCTTTCTTTCAGATTACATTTGGATTTAAGGTGTGAATCTTCTTGAAATCCTTTTTTTCTTTTCAACATCTACCTCAGCTCTGATCTCAAAAAACAAGGCAGAGCTTTTAAATCACTAGAAGATGGACTTAGTAACAAAAGAGCTACCTAGCTGTCACATGGGGGATATTGTGAGGGTTAATGAGGCACACTGATGAGGAAACCCATGGCATAATTAAGTATTCTATGAATGATAATGAGTAAATAGTAGTAAATGGTAAATAGCATTGTGATTGTCTCACCAAAAATCTGCAGTTATGAAATCCTGCAGGAAATGTTCAAGGCTGTAAAAAATTAAAAGTATAATTTGTATTTTAGGGATCATTTGAATGCAGGGAGGCAATGGGGCAACTGCTCTAAAAGAGAATGTGATGCAAATTCAAATCTCAAGACACAGCAAGCAAACTTCAGGTGAGGGAGTGATTACTGTGAAGTAGCTACACTGAGATAAACAGGGCTGACAAGACACACACACACACACTTCATCAGATCAAGAATATTCATAAATGCCTTACTCATCCAACTTTACTTATGTATTATAGATGCCATTTTTAACATCATTTAAGAAAGAACGAGTATGTAAATCACTGTCATCCTGGAGTTAATGTTTATTTCCTCTCTATTACTGAATATTTGTATACAAATTCGGTACTGTGGAAACATGTTGTACATTTTTAATAACCCATATCAGAATTCAGGGGGCTGAATTCTTGAGGTATCAACAGAGAACTGAGTCATCCATATTTCAATATTTGGGAGATATGTTAAGAAGAATTTCATTTCTGAACTGAAAAGCTTTTGTGTGATAGACAGGGTAGACTTTGATGTTACAACTTAGTGCTAATGATTTCAGTGTGAGCAATTTTTCTTTTCTCAATTTTTATTTCAAGTACAGGAAGTCCTCACTTAAAGTTGTCAATAGGTTTTTCTTGGAAACTGCGACTTTAAGCGAAACGACTTATAATGAAACCAATTTTACCATAAGTGGGGTAAACCGCTGAACCATGAGCTGTCGATTGAAAGGTCGGCAGTTCGAATCCGCGACGGGGTGAGCTCTCGTTGCTTGGCCAGCTCCTGCCAAACTAGCAGTTCCAAAGCATGTCAATGCGAGTAGATAAATAGGTACCGCTTGCGGGAAGGTAAACAGCGCTCCGTGTTCCAGCCGCATGCTACGCGCTGCGGCAAGGAGAGTCATGCTGGCCACATGACCACGGAGGCGTCTTCGGACAACGCTGGCTCTTCGGCTTTGAAATGGGGATGAGCACCACACCCTAGAGTCGGACACGACTGGACTTAATTGTCAGGGGTCACCTTTACCTTTTTAATTGATAAACCTAAGCGTTCCTAGGGCATTTTCCCATCAACTTTAAAACGAAAAGACTTTAAATGGAACGACTTTAAGTGAGGACTTACTGTATACTGATATTGTCATCGCAAGCAAACTGCCGCCATATCCCTCCCTTATAATGATAACTAACTCTACATTAAGCTCTCCTGTCATCTCTTTTAAGAATGGGAAAATCCTGGGAATTGGTTGTCTGTTTAACTTTATAAAATTTTCAAACTCCACTGTTCAGTACCCATGTCAGTTTTGAAAACAGAGAAAGATGGACAATAACTCATATAATTACAGTGTTAAGGCCAAATAAAGATATTTGGCCAAACTCGCATTAAATCATGTCAGCCAATGTCCTGGCCAAATCAGGATGCAATAATATTTACTTCTATACTGGCAAACAAGTCGACACATTTCATAGGAGATTGCATGCATTCTGTTCAGGCTGGATTTACCCCTAAGAGATAGAAGATACTGTAAACAAACCAGCACATCTGATTTTCCAAGCTAAACAGCAATATATATTACTGGCTTTGTCAGTTGGTGCGGACAAGGTGATTGATAGGCTGGAGTGGCAGTTTTTGTAACTCGTGGAACTTGGACTTTGGAGCTAATTTGGGTGAAAAACATCAGTGCTCTATCTTCAGGTCTTTCTCAGTTTCCATAATTGGTATAACAATATACCTCCTTGTACTCACTAAGGGAATAGATGGAACATGTTGCCCACCGTCTCCTTTGCTTTGATAGTGGCATCATTAGCAAAAGCTGTCAGAAAGAACAACATGGAATTGTAGCAAATCAAGAAGAATACACAATTGGACTGTATGCTGATGATATTAGATTGCTTGTCATGAACACTCAGTTTAGATTTCTGGAAGTATTACAAGGCGTCGAAGAATACAGATTTTACTATGTCAAAGAAGTTCAGAATAGGATGACACTGTGATCCTGAACTTGCCCAGTTAACAGTATTTTATTTAACAGCATTTAATAGCATTGTATTATTACCGTATTTCTTCGATTCTAAGACGCATGTTTTTTCCCAATTAAGCATTTCAAAAAATGGGGTGTGTCTTAGAATCGAAGGTCTCCAAAAAGCACCCCAAAATGCCATCTTCTTACTTACCGGGGCTTGGGGGAACTTCAGGGATGCCTGCGCGACCCTCTGCAGGCCTCCCCGATCTTCAGTTTGGCGAAAAACGGCCGTTTTTCACCGTTTTTCAGGGAGGCCTGCAGAGGGTCGCGTAGGCATCCCTAAAGCCCAGATAAGTAAAGAAATTGCAGACCGTAAAGACACTGCTCAAAGGCAGCAAGGTGATCATCAGCTGCAGCACGCGGGGCATGCTGGGGCAAGCTCTCAGGTTCAGGAAGAGAGAGCTCGCCGCTGAGCAGAGGGGGCAAAATGGCGTGGTGGTAATTGGATTGGCGAAATGGAATGGCAGGCAAGCTGGGGAGAGTTGGTGCTGAGCAGACAAATTGAAGGAAGGAGGTGCGTCTTGCAATCAATGGTTTTTGGTTTTTTTCTGCTGGTATTCCTGAAATTAAGGTGCGGATGGCGCCTTAGACTCGAAGAAATACAGTATATTAAAAAGGTAAAGGTATCCCCTGACAATTAAGTCCAGTCGTGTCCGACTCTAGGGTGTGGTGCTCATCTCCATTTCAAAGCCGAAGAGCCAGCGTTTTCCGAAGACGCTTCCGTGGTCATCTGGCCGGCATGACTCTCCTTGCCGCAGCGCGTAGCATGCAGCTGGAACACGGAGCGCTGTTTACCTTCCCGCAAGCGGTACCTATTTATCTACTCGCATTGACATGCTTTGGAACTGCTAGGTTGGCAGGAGCTGGCCAAGCAACGAGTGCTCACCCCGTTGCGGGAATCGAACTGCCGACCTTTCGATCGACAGCTTATGGTTCAGCGGTTTAACCCGCTGCGCCACCCACTGGTTTATATTAGGTTTATATAAATTTAAAGTTGTTAAGTTATATGATTTTATTTATTAATAATGTGTTAAGTTTCTTTTCCTTGTATATTTGAGAAGTTAAATCTGAGGTCATTTTTAGAACAAAGAGGCATAGAGAAAGGATTTAATTTTATATATTTGTTTTATTATTAGTTTGAGCGCTTATCTGTCTGTCAGCGCAATCCTGTGTAAGGATCCAACTGGCGGCCCAGGGCCGCCCACCGGATCCTGCGCCCAGGCTGCCCGTCCGATGGCAGGCCGGAGGTCTACTCGGGGAACTCATCCCCTTCCCTGGGTGTAAACCGGGATTTGTTCTACACATGTCTAAGAATTTAGAAAACAGATGCACTGCGCAGTTGTAATGATATGTAATGAAGGGGATGATTTAATGGTAATGAGGTATTGAAATAAATAGAGGTGTAAAACAGATGCAGGGTGTGCACATTACTCCACAGCTCTCTGATAAGGTTTGTTGACTGGTGTGCTCCAAGCAATTGATTTAGATAAATTTGGGGTTGTTTTAAAGGCTGTCTCGTGTCTTTAGAGTTTATAGTACGTCAGGAGAACCTGGAAGAATCCTTTGTCATTTCTCCCTCAACTACAAATTATGAAAAATCTGAAGTAATGCTAATACTAACATCTCTGTTTAATAAAGATTTAGTACAACCCAACATCTATTTCAATCCAACAACGTTATACAACTTGATACAACTTTAACAGTCCAATCCTATCCGCTGCCCTCTGCCAGTGGAATGCACCTTCCGTCAGCAGAAGCACTAGGATCCAGGCGGAAGTCCCATGATGTTCTTGCTTTCACTGCCAGCAGGCACAAGGCCACCAGTGCAGTTGCTGGTGGCTCTGTGCGTGGGCCAGCAGCAAGGCCACTGTCCACCAGGGCAGGTGAGTGGGTGGTGGGAGTGAGCAGGTGGATGCATGGGTAGGGAGTGGGAGGAACAGGGATGTTTCTGGCTAGGGGGAACAGAGGGAAGGGAAGAGGTGGGATGGAGGGGCAATGGTACATGCTGGATCTTTTAAAACCTTCCCTCTCCTTGAACACACACCACCAAAATAGGTGGTGTATGTCCAAGGAGACCTATTGGCAATCGAGCAGCCTACCAGGAGGCAAGTACAACATGTTTTTACTTACCTCCTGCAGCTGTTCTATTGCCCTATAGGATGCAGAACATGCCTTTTTGGCGTGGGTGCATCAGCACTGGTGTGGGGGGGGAAATAGGATTGGGGCCCAAGCACTGGCGTCGCTGGAGGTGGGGCAGAAAGCTAAGTTCTGCAGCTTTCCGGCCCACTGTTACTCTCTGGTACGAGGCACCCCACCCCCTCGTCATAGGAGCCCGTCAGCAGAGAGAAAGCAACGCGCAGGGACTCTCCTGCGCGTTGCTTTCTCTCCGCTGACGGGCTCGTATGACGTGGGGGCGGGGCGCTTCGTGCCGGAGAGTAACGGTGGGCCGGAAAGCTGCAGAACTTAGCTTTCTGCCCCACCTCCAGCGACGCCAGTGGGCCCAAGTCTGCAATCCTGCAATTATCTGGGAATTGAACTCATTGGGACTGTCTTCTGAATGGATGTGCATAGAATTATGCTCTGAAAAGAACTAGGAGTATTCATCCTTAAGAATTTTAATCATCTCCATAAAGTGAAATTTATTTCATTATTTCAAAGGCTTTTAAAAAAATATTTATTTTATAACACATTTACAGCAGGGTGTACCGATGCAAAAATTATGTTTCTACAGTCTATATCAGTCCAACTGAGTTTTCTATAGAGGTTAACAACATTATGGTTAGTTCAAAATTGGGAATAGAATAAAGGCAATGGAATCACACACACACACACACACACACACACACACACACCCAACATTCAGTTTACATTTTGGAGTTTGTAGTAACACCAAGTCCCATATACCATACAAACAGCTGAAATTAAACTATGAAGTTATCTCCTCCATAACAACAAAATAACAAAGAATTCCACGGCATGTGTTGTGAAATGTCTCATCACATATGATAGCTGTAATTTTCTTATACTTTTCCTTTACCATTTTAAAATGTTCCGTCTGTTTGACGTATGGTCTTTCTACTACCATAATTGTATATCTCATAGTAAGCTTGCTAGAGAAATTGAGAGGAGTGGAAATGCTTTTTGGAAATAACATGCTAAGATGGACTACCAGGCACTAGGATCACCCAGCATACTTTGTGGCCGGAATCCTATACACAGTTTTCTGGGAGTATGCCCCATTGAATACAATGGGACTTACTTCTGAGTAGACATGCACGGGACTGTGCTTTGACTGGCAGATCCCTTCTGATCACTAGTAATGTTGCAGAAAAAAATCTATTTTGTTGGCATTTTTCATAAGGAAAAAGGCAAGACGACGACAAGGAGGAGGAGGAGAAAATTGTCTTCATTGAGATCCACGGACTTAGGACCCAATCCTATGGTTGCCCTGTGCTGCTGAACCTTGTGTTACGTGAGGGAATGGATCCAGTGGCATTCATGCTCACCAGATCCTATTCCCCATTTTTCGGCCTGGCCTGCCCCTAGCTGTCCTCGGACTTACGCCAACTATATGGCTGGCATAGGTCTGAGGAGGCCCATAAGCCATCGCCATCAGGGACTTACACAGAGGTAAGAAGCAAGTATTTCTCCTCCTTACAGCAAGTATTTCCCCACCATAGCATGCCTCCATGGTGTGCCTGCATGCTATGGTATGGTGCGGGATAGGATTGGGCTATTAGGATCTCAAATTATCTAGAATTTCCCCTAGAGGTGGAACTGGACTATACAAACTCTTGTCTCTCACTCTCAGCACCTTAAAAGGAAACAAAAGTATTGTATTGTAGATACGAAGAGGACCAGTCTGGATGAACAAGTGATCCAAAGCCTGTTGGAACTCAAAACCAAAACGATCCATTTTTATTTAAAATTTTACATTAAATAAATATTTTTATCCTGCCTTTCCTTTTTACAATACATGTATAAGCTGCAGTTCTTGCAGTTTATCCAAACAGCAGGGTCCATTGTGTGATGGTGCTCATGTGACAAATTAGATCCACCTGCAGAGAGGTTGTAGCTCGGGGGTAGAGCACATGCAGAAGGTCCCAGCTAAGCTTCAATCCCTGGCATCACAGGACAGAGCTGTGAAAGACCCCTGGCACAAACCCTGGAGAGCCACTGCCAGCCAGTCTTGACAATGCTGTCTGGGCTAGATGAGCCCAAGGTCTGACTCAGTGTAAGGCAGCTTCCTGTATTCACTTGGTTTCAACTGCATGTCAACTGCAGAAGTCAGCACACATCAGGAGAAAATGTTGGTCAGAGTTTTCCTTTATAATATGAACATAGCAGGTGTTATGCTCTGTCAGTATCTCTTTGCAGCCATTTTTCAGGGATATTTTGACTCCTTCCTGTAAAGCCCCACAGAAATCAGCATCACGTTTCTTTCAAAACGGTGAGCTTCCAGTGCAGGGAATGGTGGCGGAACTTTTCTTCTTCCCATCCCAGCACTGAGAACATGATCACCTTCATTCATTGCCCCACTTCCTCTCCCCCAGTTCTGCTAGAACTCTAGCCAGTTTACTAGCATTTTCCATTTAGTTTCAACATCCATGAATAAAACAGTTCATTGACTTTTTCAGGGCAATGACACGTTACCTAATACAGAAATAATTGTAGTAACAGGTGTCAGTTGGATCAGCAGTGAAAATGTCAGCACGGAAACCATCCTTTCATTGAGAGGAGTAGCTTTGTCTCCCTTCTTTTTTTCTCTTGTTTATGACTGTAATGATTCCCAATGCCTGCAAATTATGTTTCCAAAGACTTTGTGTTAGTTTTGCCTGCCAATTTCCATAAATCACCAACCACCCTCAAAATGTATGCAGACTTTTTGTTTTCCATTTGCCTAAGTGAGTTATGTCTTCAGCTGGGGAACTGACTATTAGAAGCTTCTGCTCCTAGCATGATACTAGTTCATATTGATGGATGGACTCTATAAGCATAGTTTTATCTGATGCATGGGCAAACTTCCTAGACGCTGCCTGAGGAAAGGATGGAATCTTAGTGATGAAAGGTTTTAAAGAAACATCTGGCAATATTATACACTTTTCAAGACAGACGTGGAATCTTAGCACATCAGCCTGCATGCTGACAACTCTGATGGCTTTGATTCATGTGCACTGTATCAGGCTCTCTGAGAAGGGAGTTTCACACCAGAGTTGCTAGTAGTACATGGTCACAGAGTCACCTATAAAACTTCTGAGGCACAAGGACAGTTCTTAAAATTGATGTACGTCTATGACGTAATTTTACTGCAACTTAAAACAACCCAAGAAGAACCTTGATGGATAGAACCAAGGATCCTTTTAGTCCACTTTTCTGTTCCAGCAGCTAATGACTTCTGGAAATCTTTTGAGCAGGAAATGAAGACTGATATTCTTCCATGTTGATAGCCTTCCAATGAAATGGGATACTCAGAAAACAGAGGTCAGGAATCATAGCTAAGAGCCATTGATAGACCTATTCTTCATGAATTGGTCAAATCCACATTTAACCTGCAATCCTGTACACACTTTCCTGGAGGTAAGTTCCATTGAATGCATAGGATTACACTGCCTAAGTCATCAGGCAACCCAATCCTATCCCCCACCAGCCCAAACCATGCAGCACCACTGACGGAGAATCCAATGCATGCTATGGGGGGTGGGCAACCAGGCAGCCCAAGTAAAGATTCTTTTTACTTACCTCTCCATAGGCCACCTGGCCTCCAATGGGTCTCCTCAGACCTAAACCTAAACCAGCTCTTTTGCTGGTGTAAGTCCAAGGAGACTCCTAGGGCCAGGATTGGGGGGGGGGGGGATATGAACTTGGCCTGTGCTGCTGCAGCCAGGAACCTCCCCCTTCTTGCCCAGCTCCCTGCCCTGAACTGACCATGGACCTCAGTTGAACTGCCCCCACCTCCAACCTACCTGCTCCAGTGGTGGTTCAGTATCCCACCGCTGCCGGCACAGGGCTTCCCAGCTCCTGCCCCATCAGTAGCAAACTACCTGCTGTTGGAGTGGCTTGTGCAATAGCAGTCCTGAACCTATGCTGACAGATTGCAAGATCCATCAGTGTAAGGCCCTGATAGGATTGAGCTATTAGTCAGTGGCCATCACCACATCTTGTATTAGCAAACTCAATAATTTGATTGTTGTTGTTCATTCGTTAAGTCGTGTCCGACCCTTCGTGATCCCATGAACCATATCCCGCCAGGCCTTCCTGTCCTCCACTATCTTCCTGAGTTCGCTCATTTTCATGTTCGTTGCATCGGTGATGCTGTCTAACCATCTCATCCTTTGCCTTCCCCTTCTCCTTTTGCCTTCAATTTTTCCCAGCATCAGAGTCTTCTCCAGAGAGTCCTCTCTTCGCATTAGGTGGCCAAAATATTTGAGTTTCAGCTTTAGTACCTGTCCTTCCAGGGAACAGTCAGGGTTGATTTCATTTAGAATTGAATGATTTGATCTCCTAGCAGTCCAAGGGACTCTCAGGAGTCTTCTCCAGCACCACAGTTCAAAAGCATCTATTCTTCGGCGCTCAGCCTTCCTTATGGTCCAACTCTCGCAACCATACATTGCTACTGGGAACACCATGGCCCTGACTATACGAACTTTTGTTGGCATGGTGATATCTCTGCTTTTTATTATGCTATCTAAGTTTGCCATAGCTTTCCTTCCAAGGAGTAAGCGTCTTTTAATTTCATGGCTGCTGTCTCCGTCTGCAGTGATCTTGGAACCCAAAAAAGTAAAATCTGTTACTGCTTCCATTTCCATACAATTTGATTGTACATTATATTAAAGAGTACTTTCTTTTTACCTGTCCTTAACTTGTTGTTGTTGTTCAGTCGTTAAGTCGTGTCCGACCCTTCGCGATCCCATGAACCATATCCCGCCAGGCCTTCCTATCCTCCACTATCTTCCTGAGTTCGCTCATTGTCATGTTCGTTGCATCGGTGATGCTGTCTAACCATCTCATCCTTTGCCTTCCCCTTCTCCTTTTGCCTTCAATTTTTCCCAGCATCAGAGTCTTCTCCAGAGAGTCCTCTCTTCGCATTAGGTGGCCAAAATATTTGAGTTTCAGCCTTAGTACCTGTCCTTCCAGGGAACAGTCAGGGTTGATTTCATTTAGGATTGACTGATTTGATCTCCTAGCAGTCCAAGGGACTCTCAGGAGTCTTCTCCAGCACCACAGTTCAAAAGCATCTGTCCTTAACTACTGTCAGTGAATTGCATTGCATTGTGTGAAATTTAATTTAATTCTAGAATTATGAGAGAGAGAGAGAGAGTCCATGTCCACTGGACAGTCAGTGTCCACTGGATTCTTTGAGGTAGACCAACAAGCTGCCCTTCCGTGTCCCTTCCTTCTATATTTTACACTCTTTCTCCAAATAGGTCAGTATACATGAGATACTCCCCTTTTTATCTTCACAACAACTATCTCATCATTAAGATGACCAATGAGTTTCACACAGAACTTTGAAATCAGATCTCCCCGATCCTAGTTCAACATGCTAACCAGCTATAAGATTTTATAACCAAGGATTCTTGGGCGCCCATGGGAATAGCTCCACACTAAATGATCTGCTCATTTCCACCCTCAATAATAAGTCCCAGAGCTACATTTTGAGGTTACTTTAGTTTATTCTAATACAACAATCGCATACAGCTGTGAAATGCTCCACATATTCTCCCCTGTCTGAGCTCTAGCTACGGAGGCAGGGTTGATATTCTTTATACTACCCTTCTGTTTTTTCCCCATGAAAAAGCTATAAAAGAAGATAAGATATCAAAACTGACCTCCTCGTAAGGTAAGGTGGATATGGGGCAATTCTTTATTTATTTAAACAATTTTGCACCCCACAATGGTGCACCCACATAACTACAATAAAATCCTAATAAATACAATAATAATAAAAACAATACCAGCAGTATAAAAACAGCAATCAAAGAGCAGCATAAATACAAAGCAGCACAGATAAAAACAGCAACCAAAGTAAATTAGATGGTAATATTCAAGACAGTGGCATTAAGCCCCCCCCCCATACTACAATAAAAAGGCCAAATGAAAAAGAAAAGCTTTCAAACCCTGCCAGAAACCCATCAGGGACATAGATCTCAATTCAAAAGAGAGGGAGTTCCATAGCTGTAGTGCTGCCACAGAAATGGCCCACCTGACCTCATTCAACAGCCGCACACAAGGCCTCTGAGAGGGGGGGGTTAAGAGGGTAATTTGTACCCAAGCCCAGGGCGAAAAAATGGGTCAAAAAGGGGGCCCTGGAGCAAAAAAGGGGGTCCAGAAGTCAAATTCATATGTAGAGAAGGGGCCCAAAATAAACTTTGTACCCCCTGATAAAATTCCTCAGAGTGGCCCTGGCGGCACATGTAGGTGGGCCCCCTCAGATTATCTCAGGGGACGAGCCAGAATATATGGAAGAAGGCGGCCCCTTGGATTCCCTGGTCCCAAGCCATAATCGGCTTCAAAAGTACAAAACTGGCACCTTGAATTGTGTCACTGGAGCAGCAACCCAACAGAGTTGACCAGCAGAGCCCCCTGACCACATGGGCCACCAAATTCTGCACTCATAGCACTTTCTAGACAATATTCCATGGCAGCCCCACACAGAGACGTCACTGTAGCGTGGCCCGCGGGGCGGAGCGCCCCAGGGTGACGCGCGCGCGTCACCTGGAAGGCTCAGAGGCCGGGAGAAGGCCTCGGACCATCCTCCCGAGCCTGCATTCCTGGGCCTTCTGAGGAAGGCCTGCTGCGCAAACGTTATTTATAACGTGTTTAGCGCATGCGCAGACCGTTCCTGAGGGAAAAGGGCTGCCCTTTCCCCTCAGGAATGGTCTGCACATGCGCTAAACACGTTATAAATAACGTTCGTGCAGCGGGCCTTCCTCAGAAGGCCCAGGACAGCCGGCCGGGGAAGACGTCCCCGAGCCGGCTGCAACGATTGAGGGGGTGCCCGGAGCAGGCGCCCGTCGGGCATCCGGAGCGGCGCCCACCGGGCGCCTGGAGCGCCAAAGATTAGTAAGGGGTAAAGATTAGCAGGGGAAGGGGTCACTAGGGTGACGTGCGCAGCGCGCGCCCTAGTGACGTCTCTGGCCCCACATACAGCATATTTCAATTATCAGGTCCTTCTGTCACCGGGGCATGAACCACTCTGATAGGTCCAAATGACTCAGGGATGGATACAGCTGGAAAGGGCCCCTGTAGCCACCACCAATTAGAGCCTTCACGTGGCACAAGATTAGTCCAAAGCTTTAAATATCGCTGTCTCACAGGTAGTAATCCAATCACTAATGTTTTCATTTTATTAATAGCTAAAGAAAGAAAGAAATGTTGTTTGCAGCTCTCCCACTGGAAAGCTTCTTGTCACTTTAGAAATTCAATTTGGTGGCTGTAGCTCTTAGCACTCTTTGCTCACTAGTAAACAGAAGAATGAAAATAACATTCCCAGGGCCTTAACACTCCAGTCCACTCCAGAAGTAACTTCTGCATTCAATTTACACTTGCAAACAGTCATCTCCAGACTTGCTGTGTATTTGTATTTGCAACGGTGCCTCTGCAGCTCTCAATATGAATGATAGACTGAAAGACATAGGAATCATTGCTGACTTGGCTGGGTGCATCGGCCTGACTGTTGCTGCTGAAAATTCTATGGTGTGTGTTTGTATTCTCAATGCCTGCAAAAATTGTTCCAGACTAGTGCAAGACCAGACACTTTCAGTTCCATAATAGGCAATGGCAGGGCACAATGTTCCCACTGGAAGACACTAGTGACGGCTAAGACAACAAGAAAAAAAGAAGGTAAATTTAAAAGGAATTCCAGGCTGACGGGAAGGGCTCGAGTAAATCAGACAACAAAACTTGGTAGATAATTGATGGTCGAGGCGTAGAGCGATAGCATTTAAATGAATGGGGAGCTCAGATGAAATGTTTCGAAACGGGGCTAAGGATGGAGCAACAAAATGGGAAGATTTTTGTTTTTACAGGAAATAGGAAATACGGGTTTAGATGCCATGTAAGAAATTGTATTTTACAATTGTAAAAACAAACACAATTGTAAAAATACAATTTCTTACATGGCATCTAAACCCGTATTTCCTATTTCTTGAAAGATTTTTGTTTGTTTTTACAGATTTTTGCATATAAATTCCATGGCGGAATAAATCTTAGGTGCAAAGAGGTAGTTACAGATGACCGATGATGTGCAATTACACAGATGTACCTGATACATGGTAAAATTCTCCTTATGACTTGGCAGGCTGAAAGAAATGAACAAGCTGCCCCAGATAAGAGAGTTCATCTGATGCTACTTTGGTCACCTGTATGAGTTGGGTCACCTGCTCAGAATCTGCTTCTGTTTGGTTTTCTGTACAGCAGAGAGTAGGGCTCAGCATAGGTCTCCCAGGCTGGTACAAGAGACTTCTGCCCCGAGTGTAAGCGCCGCAGGTCCCAATGGGCCTCCTCAGATGCGTACCAGCTCTGGAGCTGGTGCGCGTCTGGGGAGGTCATGTAAAGCTAGCCCAGCCTGGGATGGGGTGCTGGATATTGATGCAACCCAGCGCCGATATCCCCGCCCCCTCCCAGGCCGGGCTAACCAATGACCCCCTCCCTCGCTACCCCTGCCCACCCTCCCCATGCCCCTTCATCGACCGACGTGGGTCTTATCTGCGTCAGCCAGCGCAGGTCTGGTTCAGTGGCTGAGTGAGCGGTGCTGGCCTCTGCACCATTGCCGCTTACTCAGAAGGAGCCACAAATGTGCTTTACGGCATGTTTGCGACTCTAAGTTAAGGCTGTCCGAGTGCATGCTTCGTCGGCTTATCTTTAAGCAGGATTGCGCCATAAAAGGCATCTTTAGTTATATGTTTTCCACAGTTAAGATGCCATTCAAGTGCTGCCAGGACTCAAGCCCTCAGCAGGCCTGAAACACATGACCAAACAAGGGAATGTCAGCAAAACTGGCCAGGCCAACCAGGAAGCATTGTAACAGCAGCAGGCCAGAGTAGGTTGTGTACTGTTTCCTGACCCCCCAAAAAGATTCCAGACCAGATCTGACCAGCAATCCCAACCATGAGAAGATCTTCTGTGGGGTTCCCTTTCTTACCCCACCCTGTCCCACTTGACAGGAACTAGGTCTACCAAGGACAAACCATGGCAACTAAAGTTGGAGGATAATACCAACTTGCTCCCCAAAAACTGTAAGTTTGATTACCTGAAGCAGTTGACTAAAGATGTCAGTTGTAAAACAGCAAGCAGACATTTAAGATCCAAAATGCTGATGCCCAATCTAGCTCCTCCTCTGAGTAGAATCATACGAGTTCATTCATAATCTTTTCTTTTTTTCCCTGTTTGTTTTCTTTTATTTTTGAAGCACTGGTGCACATTTCTCTGCCTGAAAAACGACAGTGATAAAGTCCATCTAATATGTAGGTATATGCTTAACAACCAAAGTTGTTAACAACCATCTCAGTTGTGCACGGAGAGGTGAAGACATTAAGCCTGACATTGCATTTTTCCTTGCTCCCTGCAGCCCTGCTTCTTTTTTTCCCCTCCTTTTCTAGCAAATAGGGTTGGCCTGCATGCTACTAAAGGATGTAATGGAACCATTTTCTAGAGAAATTAGCAGTAGGTCTGCCGCTCTAGCTGTGAAAATGGGCTGGACGACCAGGAGCAAGCACAGACAAGAATTCCTTCCCATTACTGAGTCATCAGGTAAACTGATTGAAAATTCGGCGGCTAAATTGCTGCTGCCCGTCAGAGCCATAATAGCAACCTGTGGACTCATTATAATCAACTTCAAGCTTCTTGAATGCAAGCCCTTTTCCCTTTATACCTCCACAATGAACAATGAGTACTTGCCAAGCCTTCACTATTATCCTCGCTCTATGAAAGGGGACGATCTCTTCCTTGCCTCCATTGTGGAAAGTGGCAGAAAAAAATGTTTTCCTCCGTTTGATAAATATCAGCCATGTGAACTTGAAAGGACCTTCAGGTTTTGCCTGCACCTTCTGTTCAAGCCTTCCAGTGTGGAAGGAAATAATGCAATGAAAATGCGACAGAACCGCCCTTTAGTCAGCTCTCTCCTGGAGGTGTTCAGCCCCCAGGGATGGGATTATATCCATCTGCTGTGTAGATCCTCCAGCTGCATACTGCAATATGGCACAGAGCACAAGGAGCAGTTGTGGTCAAGGTCAACGTGATGTCACTACGCAAGCAACCCAGAAAAAAAAGGACCACTACTGTGCCCGCTTTCACAAACAGTTTGATTTCAGTCAAGACAGCAAAGGCCACAGTTGTCTCTTCCTGTCGGTGACGGGTTTTCATTGAAAACTCATTTCAGAAATGTTAATTTACTGCTACAGTACTTTCATTATCTCTTGAACTTTCTCTCCTTTGTGTCTCGTTTGAATACCCATTGTCATCCATGTTCAGGAATTTCCATTTTTATCAAAGTATTTCCTTTGACACAGATCTTCTTTCAGCTTACAATTAGGCAACTGAACCACATATAACCATATTAGGAAGAAGCAACCAAGATTTTGAATGTTGTGTGTTCAAAATTTCCCTTTTGTTTAGAATTTAGCTGTTACTGTTGCCATGGTAAGCAGGCATGACTGTACCAACTGTAAAATTCAAATAGCCCTCTGAAGTGGACATGGCTCATGGACTTTTTACTATGTAAAATTTCACTTTCTGTCATATGCTGTCACTTATTTCCCTCTCTGTGGAAATAATTCCCCTTTCCCCCCCCAAAGCCTCCCGATCCACCTCTACCCCACCCCCGCTGAATACAGTGTACACCTTTTTGGCGCAGCTGCATCAGTGGGGGAGGGGGTGAATAGGATTGGGCTCTAAATGTACTTGAGGACAGGTGGCATTGCCTCAGGCACCGGATCAAAGCCATGGGTCTCCAGTTGGCCATCCTTACTCTGGGACACTAAGGAGTGCTACAGTCTAAGACAGGTTGTATAGAGCTTCCCCTCAATAAATTGACACTTGGAAAGACTCAGGAAATCATGCTCAGAACCGAGAAGAAATCATTCTGGTCAGTGGTTCCTCTGGTCATTTGCAATGGAGTGTTCGGTCATATTTAGTACATTTGTTATATTCTTTCCTCTCTTTCTGCTATTTGTGTGTGTTGATGTGCTTACCTTGGCATTTATATTCAGGCTCATTAACTAACAAAAAAGTTAATGCATTAGTATTTTAATATTGGTCTTTAAGATTGTGGCAATGAACACAGATTGTGGCAATGAACACTGGCTGTGTTTATCACTGTTTCACCTAATGACCATATTACTACCCTAGTTACAACTGGTTGCAATTGAATGTACTGCTTTATCTTGAGTTGTTGGGAAGTACATAACAGTTCATCTTAATTTTGGTGTATTGCAAGAAATAACCAGCACAGATGGGGAAAGGGAGGAAGGGGACCACATTTATCCATCTTTGTGCTTCCTCTGGTTACTGAACATTAGATTACAATTGAGGGGGGGGGGAAACCTGTGCAAACAAAAAATATTACCTTAAGCTTCTATTTATTTGACATTTATACTTCCAGTAGACCAGTTTTCACAGCACATACAGTATAAAGCCACAAGGACTCTTCAGGAAACATATTCGTCTATTTTCAAGGGAAATATTAGGAAGAAAAAGTTAGCTGACAAATGGACCAAATTTATTTTCAAGATTTTGCCTGTGAACAGAGGGTTCGTCCCTTGTCATATTTCAGTCGTGATGTGAAAAGCTAAAGAAACTTTTCTAATAACTAACAGAACATCCCCACTGAAGGTATGAACAATTGCTGCAGTAGTGATGGCTGCAGTCATTTTCATCTGGTGGCAGCTTTTTGCTTGGAGAGATTTCTTACATAAGAATCGTGTTCCTGGATCAAGTAGTGTCAGCATCAAGTTGCTGGATGCCCTACAACAAAGCTTTGCACTGTATGCTGGAACCCCTTGTCCCTGCCAAGATTTCTGATGGAGAATGATGGGAGGCAACTCCTCCCACCCTTCACCCTTGCCAATAAAACATATTAATATCTAACTTATCATTCTGTTTTCAGCCATATGGCTCTGGTAATTCATAAGGAGGGAATGAAGATAGCAATCAACCCGTTATTTGGCCCTAGCATCTGGTACTCAGAGTTATAGAGTCTCGGCCCACATATGTCCTATTTAGCTATTTGATAAACCAATCCCATCTGAATTTGTTGAATTTTAAGCTATCTAAATTACATGATGTCTAATGGCAATGCCCCCACAGTCAAAAGGAAGGCAGGTAGCAAGTGGAAAGAGGGTCTTCACAGTGGTAGCCCCCAAATTGTGGAACCTAAGATAGGTCTTCCTGGCACCTAAGATAGGTCTTCCTGGCATTGTCATTGCAATGGTTAGACTGGCATGAGGTTGTATGACGCATTTTATACTGTTCTCTATACCATTGGTTCTCAAAGTTCTCCTCGCGATCCAGGTGGCAGCAATCTCAGGGATTGCGCCACCACCGGAGGGGAGTGGTTGTCCTTACCTCACTAGGGGTCCTGATGGGGGTGCGGAGGATATGAATGCCCGTGAATATGGTTTTAATCAGCTGTGATTTTAAGTTTATTTATTATTTATTTATAGAATGTTAAATTTATTTAAACTGTTGCATTTTCTTTCTTTGCCATTGGTTTTACTGTTATGCTGTGAGCTCCCAGTGGGATATCTTAACAGCTCAATTCTATCCCCCACCATGTTATAGCATGCAGCCATGCCAATGGAGAGCGCACTGCATGCTATGGGGGGGGGGGGTTGAACAGCCTGCAGGAAGCATTTTTTACTTACCTCCTGGTAGGCTGGCCGGTTGTCTATGGGTCTCTCAGACTGGCACAAGTCTGAGGATAACTGGGGGAGGCAGAGGCATCGTTACGGTGGGGGTGGTTGGGGCGGTGGGCCCCAAGCTGCAGGTTGCAGGGGGTGTACCTTCCGTTGCTCCCTCCGCCGCTGGTTCATCTTCGTGCAGCCGTTGTTGGCTGCAGGTTTCACCCTCCCAACCTGCCGGGCGCCGTTTGGCTACAAAAAGGAGCCGAAAAATGCCAGGGGTGTTTCCGTGCTGTGGCAGCGCTCGCTGATGATGCCACACCCCCTGGGGCGGGGCATGTGGCATCCCATGGGGGCGTGTGGCGTCCTATGGGGGTGCCGCGGCGGCAGACCTCTCCTACTGGGGGTATAGGGCCGCTATTTGAGGGGCGTATTGGGTTGCAAAAAAAAGACTGGCCAATTTGACCCCCATGGGGCATGGGAGTGGGGAGATGGCGAGGTGGGAGGAGGGAGAAGCAGAGCCCCTTTTTGGTCAGATCGGTGACTGGAAGTAAAGCTATGTGGGTTGTGATACATTGTTATTTTAAAATTTGGGTTGTGGTGCTAAAATGTTTGGGAAGCATTGGACTAGCAATTCAGATGCGGTTTTTTTACCTGACAGGTGCTTTTGCCCTGATGAATTCCATGGAAAAACTTCTACTTAATGCCATGTAAGAGTGCATTTTCTCTGAGTTTGTTTGAAATGGAATTACATTTTTTTTAGTGGAACAGACTCATACAATAGAGTGGAACCATTCTTTGTGTGAGCACTGTGCCTTCTTTTCACAAGTTATGTTTGTTCAGAGACATTTAAATGGACGATTTAATTTTCAGGATGACTTGTTACTTTGTCTTCTTATCATCTCTGCAAAAACATGTCTGAGGTAGCAGTAAGGCAGAAATAAAAGGCATACACATTTGGAGATATACAACATGTATATTGTTATGAAATTGTTTAATCTATAGTGATGCGGGACTTTACTGTAATAGCTACAATGGATGTCAATGAAAAATACTGTGCAATTTCTTTAAAAAGTACATTGGTAGAAAAATTATATGGATAATAGCAAGAAACAATCCTAATGCATTTACTCAGCATGTTTGTCCCCTTAAGCTAGTCAAATTAACATTTGCTAGACTATTAAGCCCTCAATAAGAAAGATACATATTCTGTATTTGCTTCACACATCACTTCTTATAATGGTATAACATAAACAGCACCTTATTTCCCCATTTTCTACTGACTGAGTTCCATCCACAGACCAAGAAAGAAAAAAATAAACAAGGTAATATTGATGGTATGACCAATAAATATAAATGATTGGATCCAAAGGCATAGTTACCTTCCCCCAGTGGAAAACCTCTTTCACTCACAGAAGTGCTGGTGTGAAAGATCACTGCACAAGAAATGTGAAGTGAAATCCAGATGTTGTTCTGTTTGCACAGCTCTTTACACAACATATGCTCTTTGCTCCTCTGGATTCCATAACACTCTTTGTAGAGCAAGCCCGATGGCTGCTGGAGCACATACAGTTCCCTATTGGAAAGCTGAGAAACTTTCCACTGTAGCCAATTAGGGCTTGCTTTGTAATGGGCAAGCTAGTGCTAGCACAGCACTTCACAAAAAAGTACCACTAGGACTTCTTCCCACTTCTTCTCGTGCTTTTTTAGTTCCAACCCAATTTATTTGTTTAGTCACCTCATAATTGCATGGAACCAGCGAACACCCCATATTAAAACATTTTCTGTGGGGTTGCTGATTCCCATAAAATATTTCTGTTAGAGAAGGTGGGGTGGTAACTCATGGTTTCCCCCAGTTCAAAAAATGAAATTTAAAGAACAGGATGAAAAACTGGGTGGAGACCCTAGTAGAAGGGCTTAACAGGTATGTATAAGAAGCTACATAGCCCCCTTGTGTAGCCAACATGTGTGTTGCATAACCTGATAGTAAAAGTTACCAAAGCACATGCATATTATAATTTCATTTTTGAGGTAGTATCTCACTTATTAGATGGTTTAATAACCAAGAAATTGAATTCCTTCCAGTAGAACCCTCCTTAGCTGAAACTGGGGTTGCTAGCTTCTTATCTTCAGCAATCACAGTTTTTCTTCTTCTTGTGCTGGCATAATAGGAAAAGTTGCGAACTTTGGATTTCCTATTAAGAACTTCTGACTACAGTCCCAAGAAGTACTATGTACACGTGCAAGGGAAGAACCATGCATACAGATGCCAAGTTTTATTATGGAGCTGCCAATCTTATCGCTGCTGAAGAGCCAGGCTGTATTTTAAATGGAACAATAAATTGTTTCATTGGTGGTGTTAGGAACTGCTGAAGCACCAGTTGTTTATTTGGATCATGGCAGCCAGGAAAGACGGCAGATTTTTCAGTACGTTGAGAAGGATTCACAAGAACACATTCTTTTATTCCAGATGTATTCATTTTCTATTGCTGTCACTTCCACATTTGCACTTCCACTATTGAGAACTGCACTGTACTCATAAGAATGCATTCAAGCAGTGAAAAATCTACTTGATTTATCCTTATGCCATTCTCGAATGGCCCTGAGTAAAAAATATCAAATAATGCATGTATTCTTGGCTAGCTAAGATATTAAAACCACTTCCCCCCAGGTAAGATAGCCCTGATACGTATCTGACATGCTAATTATCCAAAATGTTTTAGGATGTTCCTCAGTTAATTTTTATTAACCTCTTTAAGTGCAGAATAATCACATTTCCAGTAAAATTTCTAATATTTGTAGAAAACCACTGGACAGAATAAAAGGGATAATTGTTTCCATTTCAAGTCCTCCTTTAAATGTATTTATGTAAAACACAGATAATGCTGTATCTTTCATTATGCCCAGCTTGCCTATTTTCATATCTACTGCAGCATGCAGAGGGAGAATATCCGATGCTTTAATACAAAAAGCTAAATATATTGACAAAGACAATGGGAGCCCTAATGAGAAAATACTGAAAATTTGCCATTGCAAGTCAGATTTTCACCTGTGACTACACAGAATACAGCAATGTATGATTTCTGGAGAAAATATAGACCCTTGTGATACTAACGTCTCAGTATTTATATGCATATGAATGAGGTTTGAGCCAAAAAGGTGTGCTTATGTTTCACAAAATCTTTGTTAGAACTTTGGAGATTGGGAGGGGAACGTCATTGCAAATGGCAGGGCTTCTCAAAGTGTGGGTCGCGGGCCCGAGGCGCCGGCGGGTCATGAGTTAGGCCCACTCCCTTGCCTCCATTTGGCTCCAAACTGGAGCTAAACAGAAGCAACAGGAACCCACTTCTTGGGCCTGACCCACCTCCTGGCGCTGCTCCCTCGTCATTCCAGCCTGGGAATGGCCTCAGGAAGTCACTTCTGGTTTCACCAACGCAACTTCCAGTTGTGTCAGGAGGCCTTTCTGAGGCCCGCAGAGGGCTCCAGAGGCCGTCCTTGGGCCAGACTGATGAGGTAGCCATTCCAGGAGGGCAGATGTGGGTCACAGCCCCAGCAGGTTTGAGAACAGCTACGCTATGGAAATGCTTGTTTTGTTGGTATGATCCCTGGTTAGTTTGGACTGCCCATGTGACCTGCATAGGAATCACTGCCTTTACTCTAAATGGGCTTAATTTGACCTTAGTGACATTAGGAAATAGCCAAATCTGATTTGGGATCATACAAGGAAGAATGAAACAAGAAAAAGATAGCCACTAAAGTGGCAAAAATAGTAGTGAATGTTTAAAAATATAGAATTTAGGGGGTTGGGAGGTCACTCCCCCAAATAATTTTTTGAGCCAAAATTTGAACCTAGAGAACATTCAGCTCAGCCCTGAATTATTAATATCTCAACCAAGTAGTTTGGGAGTCCTAAATCACAATACTCAGCTCTGTAATGTGATTGGGTAACACGGAATATGCCACTGACTGAAACACAGTATTTGAAAAGTCGGATGGCACACATTTAGCTTGGCTTTGCCATTTTAGAATGTAGGAGGAATGATCATGTTTGAATGGTTCTCCCATTTATTTATTTGTTTTAAATCTCCCTGCACACAGAAATTGAGCATGTGAAGGAAAAGAGTTCTAGCCTTTAAATATTAGTTTTTTATATTGGGTAGAGCATTGAAATCACAATTCTCCCACCTGCAGCTTGAAATGATTCAGCCCATCAAAAAAATATCCCATGTGTTTATTGTGATCATATGTCTCAGCAGTTTGGTTCCCAGTCATTAAATCCAGCGGTACAAATCCAGAGCTCCATGTGCACTTAGATATGAACACATACTTCTTGTATTCACAGGGGTTCCTATTCATTTCAGCAAAAGGAAACAATCTCCTGAGAAGCAATATGTAGAGAGATTGGCTTTCTCCACTGAAACGAATGAGAAAATGAGACTCCATGGAGAAAAAGTCTAAGCAGGAATCGGAGTTCCTATGTTTGAAACAGAAAGCAGGACTGGGGTAACATATATATAAAAGGATAGCTGAAAAGAATAGAAAGTGCCTTTTGGTCTTTTATATACAGTACATGTACACACAGTGTACATGAACACTCGTGTGTGTGTGTGTGTGTGTGTGTGTGTGTGTGTGTGTGTGTGTGTGTGTGTGTGTGTGTGTGTGTGTGTGTGTGTGTGTGAGTGAGTGAGTGAGTAAGTAAGTAAGTAAGTAAGTAAGTAAGTAAAATTAATATAAACATCATTAGGTCCAACCCAATACAACATGAGCAACAAGGAGGTAGCACATTCCAATGATACAGGACATGATCATCATGGGAAAACCCAACCTGAAAAAAAATAAAACAAGGGGAGATCAGTGAAGACACAACATTTGCTTGCTGAAACTCTAAATTAAGCTATCACTTGCTCGTAAATGCATACAAAAAATATCAATACATTCATATAAATGCAGAATACAAAGGCATGGCAAGCTTAGTATTGTAGCTAAGGAACTGCTGAATACATTACACTGTTACAGAGTTTATCTTGTGCAGTTGCACCACTCCAGCCCACCTTGGTGGAAAAAAATGAGCAAAATCCAGGAATAGTTAGACATGACTAACAGCGCAATCGTATCCAGCACCAGCACAGCATGGGCGCCAGGCCCACGCTGTATCCAGTGCTGGAGAGGAGTGGGCTGGGGGTCTCTTTGGAGTAAGGGAATGCTCATCCATTTACCTAATTCAGCGGCACTGACCCTAGAAACCCTGTGTCGGGGCTGGAGGCCTGGAGGGAGGATAGGATATGGCGGCTGATGAGGACGTTGATCCCACCTCCTCCCAGGGCCAATCCACCCCCTCTCTGCCCTCTCCTTGCCCTGTTATGCCTCCTCTCCACCCTCCCCCAGCTCCCGTGCCACCCACTGCAGAACGTACCTGCTCTATGGTGCACAGCGCTGGACCCGGTGGCAAAAAAATCCTCATTTTTAACAAATATAAATACGTTCGTAGGTTATCATGATGTGACCAAATCTCCGAATTAAAAATCCTCATATCGCCGGGTAAACTTCATTGTTTATGAAACTTTTTATTAAATAAACAAGATGTTAAAACAAACTTTACGTTTCACCCCAAACATCTGGGGAATCATCAGAAGTTAAACAGCCACTTGAGGAACAACCTACTTATACCAAAAACCCAGATACCCAGCTGTAATTTACTACCAGCTGTCAGCCAGCCACGCCCTCTTCAAACTAATTAATGCTTTCTGGAGTAAAATATCCTCCCTTACTTGAACCATAACGATGGAGTTTCATAAACAACGGAGTTTATCCGGCATTTTGCCCTCAAAATGGTCTGCACATGCGCGAAAATTGTAAAAAAATACCCGTATTAATGCGCTGCATGGGCCTTCTTTCAGAAAGCTCTGGAGCGCCGGCAGGGTCGGACGCTCCGAGGCTGGCTCCCGGGCCGGCCTCGGAGCGTCCAGAGGGTGTCGCACATCACGGAGGTGACGTGTGCAGGGGTGCGCACGTCACCCCTTGGCGAGCGTCACCCCCTGGCAGCCCCCCCGCCACGCTCCAGTGACGCCAGTGGGCTCAGGGGAAGGGATTCAAGTGGAGAAGGGAAAGTGAGACAGGAAGCCAAGGCACCTTCCCATGGGGAAAGCAATCAGTGTCTTTGTAAGGCTGCTTAGCAGGCACTGAATCGCAGCTCCAGAAGGGAGTCAAAGGTTAGAAGGAGAGGAGAAGGTGGAATAAGAGGATGGGAAGAGGCTAATCACCTTCCTCGGTTCCAGTGGCTTGTGCCTCAGTTAGAATAAGGCTCTGAACTTCTTGAGGGAAACCAAGGGGCAGAGGCACTCTCTTTTATGGCTCATGATTATTTTACAGTCAAGAAGTAAATCTCCCAGGAGATTTTGCAGGTCTGAGGGCAGGCAAGGTGAGGTCGCTTGTTAAATTTTACTATTTCTACAAGCTGGGGGAAGTGAGCAGGTCCTCCAATAAACTAAAGTTTTGCCTTTTACTAGAATAGGGGTTCTCAAACTCTTCAGTGCCACAACCCACCTTGTCCCCCATGGTGGGTTGCGGCGCCAGAATGACTTACCAGGAGGGCAGGGAGTCCTCTTCCGGGTTGCGCCAGGCCGGCGACCCACTGTGCAGGCCTCTGCGGGCCTCAGAATGACCCACAGAAGTCTCAGAAATTTTCGGATGCAAACTGGAAGTGGGTTTCTGAGACTTCTGCAAGCCATTCCGAGGCCCACAGAGGCCTGCACAGTGGGTCACTGGCCTGGCGCATCCCGAAAGAGGCTTACCAGCCCTCCCAGTAAGTCATTCAGCTTCCAGAATGGCTCCGATTTGGAGCCAAAACAGAGCAAGGGAGGGTGGAAGGGTCCAACACACAACCCACCCCATGTGGCCTCCACAACCCACACTTTTAGAAATCCTGTACCAGAGGCTTGTGGGTTTGATGCTCCCTTGGCATCACTCCGGTCAAGGACAACATGAGTCTGGTCTGGGTCAGGTATTCTCTTAGCATGTACCCATGACAACGTACATGTGCCGCGTGCATGTTGGACAAGTGATGCAGGGAGGAGTGGTTTGGATTTGTTTAGCAAAGGGAAACATTTTGGGACACGCTGAGCTTGTATAAAAGGAACAGGGGAGGGGGGTAAAAAAAAATTGGGCACCGAGTTAAAAATTGCCTAGCTACGCCTCTGGCTGCATCTAGTTGGGAAGGGGCAATCAGGATGCATGGTGAGGTAAGTAAAAATATGTTTCCCTTACCTCTCCATAGTCCTCCTGATGGCCTATACGTCTCTTCGGCCCTACACCAGTTACAGCTAGTCCAAGAGTTGAAACAGGGAGGGACCAGTTGAAGAGGAGATAGGATCGCAGTGCATGGCCATGCCGCCAGGATCCACTCCCCTTCCTTGCACCCTGCTGCCCCCGCCCATGACATGTCCCAGCCACCAACTTATTGGCAGTGGTGGAGCCTCCAGGAGCTGCCGCTGTGCACACTGAACTGCTGCCCATTTGCAGCAATAGCCCGCAAGCACGTAACAGTAGCCTTGCTCTGCCAGAACATGAGTTCCGGCAGCGCAAGGCCCAGATAAGATTGGGCCATTAGCAGAGACGTAGTAATGGGAGGGGCAGTCCAATCCCGGGCAGCAAGCCTGGGGGGGGGCAACAAAATCACCCCCAGGCCCGCCCCCCACTTCAGCAGCGAGCCTTGCAGCGCCGCTGCCAAGGCTCCTGTTGTTGGCTGCAGCATGGGCGGGAGGGAGGGCCTGCTGCCTGCGCCCCTCTCCCCCGTCCATCAGACACGACTCACAACCACATCTGACCTGCTGCCTGGCCGTCCTCCTCTACCGCAGTGCCACTTCTGACTGGGCTGGCGGGCAGGGCTGGGACCTGGGCGGCGTTCTATGCGTGTGTGCGGCGCTGCCCGAAGCCCTGCCCCCAGAAGGGCCAAACCAAGATGCAAGCATTTGCGTCTTGGTTCAGCCCTTCTGAGGGCGGGGTTTCGGGCAGTGCCACGCACACGCATAGAACGCCGCCCAGGCCACAGCTCCGCTCGCTGGCCCAGTCAGAAGCGGCAGAGGACGACGGCCGGACAGATGCGGTCGCGACTCAGCCAGGGCCAGGCGGCGGCGACGGGAGAAGAAGCAGTGGGCAGGCCCGTCACCCTGAGGCCCCTGGAGACTGGGGAGGGTGTTTTCCACCCGCCCCCTGGGGTCATTTTCGGCCCCGTTTTTGGCCCCATGTGGTGTCACCTGGGGCATGGCTTCTGGGTGATGTCACATAGCGGGGGCGGGCTTCACAGGGGGCATCATCTTGGACTGCCGCTCCCAGTAGGGGGCAGCGTCCCTATGCCACTGGCCATTAGACCATGAAGCTGATTCTATGATATTTGTCTCTTAATGACAAAAGCTAAGTCTCTGCATCTTTTAAGGGCAGAAAACTGTTTTTGAATAATTTGTTCATGCGATTAAGGCTACATTAATATGTCACAGGTCATTTTTCCACAGAGAAGTTCAAATTGGACTTGAAAATTATTTCATAATTACAATTAATTTCAAAAACTTCAAGTTCTAAGAGGAGAACGCAGTTGCTTGTCACTTGCTTGATCATTAATCAACTTTATCTTTTATTCCTCTTTTATTGCTAAGTACATTTTCTTTGTTCTTTTTAGCTCAGTTAAAACATGGATTGACTTTTAAATAGAAGGCTATTCCATTTCCTTATCTCACAAGTCAGTTCCTGTCTTGTGAATGGCAAGTTGCTTTACCTTTTCACAAAATTACAACTCAAATCATCTAATTACTAAGCAGTATTTGAATTTTAGAGTGGTGGCGATAGTATGAAACAAAAGATTAATGTACAAATGTACCGCTGGCCAAATTCGATTATGTAACAAAGTAACAAAAACAGTAAGTAATAAACATGTCCCAACCTTCTGCTCAAAGAGTACTTAGAATAGCTTACAATAATACAAATACAGCATGATAATGGGAAAACAAGGTCAGGGGGTGAGTTAGAACCGCTCAGACGATGCTGAACTGGATCGGTGAGACTGACTGGCAACCCCCCGGGCTGGAGTAGCAAAAGATCACCTTAGGGAGTTTCCTGGGGGTGGTCTGCGCTGTCCAGCTGCCTCGGCCTTTTGGGGTTGGCAGGGATAGGCAGCTCAGTTGTGGACCGAGTGTGGCTTGAGCCAGGATGTCATGCCCGTTTAGATCAAAGGGGGAGGCAGACGGTTAGGACTGTTTCCCCCATTCCAGTAATCCGCACGCCTGGCGGGTGATTATAGGTAGTGCCCTGCTTCAGGTATGTTGTTTATTCTTCAATAAAGTGACCCTAAATTCCAAGCCCCTGTCTGTTGTATTTTTTTTTTTTGGGGGGGGTGCTTCGGTAATGGCAAAACTCACATATTAAAACAAAATAAATGAGAAACAATAAGCAAACACATCATTCATATAAAATCCATTTTAAAATGCATAACACATTTAAAACATGTTGAAATAAAACACATTTTAATCTTTGTATAAAAGACAACAAGGAGTAAGCCAGCTGGATCTTCACTGAAAAGGTATTCCAGAACTGCAGGACCACTATTCAAAATGAGAATTGTTTCTCATTCTCACTTATGTCTAACACACAGAACCTCATAATTTTCTCAAATGTATAATTTGAGAATAGGAAAGAGCAAGTTTGGATCTGCAAGCATATGCATATGGGACTAGTTTGGAAAATGTCTGGTATAGGAAAGGCTGGCACAACTGTTCCCCATCTTGAGGAGCTCTCCGTGTACTAATGACAAGAAAATTTCACAGTTCACAAAGTTCACAAAATTGAACTTGCTAGACCGGATTTAATTTTCACATCTATTACAGACATCAAAGTCAAATCATAAGCATCCCCAACATGTTCACCTAAAGCACCCCCTTTTCTCCTCTTCTCCCCCTGACAGACCAATTTGTTCCTGCATTTAGGAGGTGTCCGTCCTGAACACCCTGTAACTTTGGACACCTGTTGTGCCAGATATTGCAGGTGGTGAAAGCTCTGTGCTATCATGAATGTATTTGTAACATCAAAATTGCTATGGATTCCAGATAGCCTAGATTTGCATAAGAATGACTGTGTGCTCACCTACTAGTTACCATACATGGCAGTTACTATGGAATTGAAATAACTGAACAAAACCTATAATCCCATTTTGTTCTGATTGCTAAAATTACAAGAATTACTTCTGGTTTTCTATCTCTTGAGTCTATGCCCAGATTTTCCATGCAGCTGCAGTCAGCAATAACCCCCACATCGGGGGGGGGGGGGGAGAAGGAAATAATTGATCTCAAGAGAGAGAAATTAAAAGCTAGGTTTTGCTTTGCACATTTGGAAAATCCTGCTGGATTAATTTTGTTGAAATCTTAACTCTTTTCCAATATGCGCAAAATATTGTAGAGACCTTGTAGAGAAGACGCAAACAGCATAGCAGTCTTCCATGAGATTCTGCCCACTACTTTACATTACTTTTTGGTCTCCAAACTTTATAAGCATGTTCTTTGCACAATGAAGTAACCATCTCTTAACCATTTCCATACATATCTTTACGTATTCACACAACAGGATTTTCCATATCATCCTGTCACATACCATGGGACTTGAACCAGGGTTCCTCTAGAACTGCCACCATTTCCCAATTTCATGTCCTAACAGGACAGCAAGTGAGGTGGGTGGTTTTATCCACACTTTTCCTTTTTATATAGCAGATGTATTGCTTCGTGCTTGCTATAACTTTATGAAATATGTATTGTTTTTATGTTTTAATATATCAATAAATTATCCATACTTTTCCAATGTGAAGATGACAACTTTCTTTAGACCCTAGGGATCTGGCAATGGTTATCCATGATGCTCCTGTAACCTATATCAGGGGTTCTTGATCCTGGGTGCAGCCACGACCCACCTTGTCTTCCAGTGGTGGCATTGCAACACACCTCCTGCAGCTGCTCCTGACCCTGGGCGGCCATCCGCAGGCCTCAGAGAGGCCTCCCGTCATGACCAGAAGTCGTGTCGGCAAAACTAGAAGTGACCCGGAACTCACTTCTGAAGGACTTCTGGCCTGCAGAGGCCGTCCAGGGTCGGGAGCGGCTGCAGAAAGTGAGTCACAACCTAGGTGTGGCCTCCAGTTGCTTCCGTTTGGCTCCAATTTGGAGCCAAATGGAGGAAAGGGCAGGCAGGTGGGCCCACCTGGCGACCCACCTCCGCATCAGGCCGTGACTCACCAAGTGGGTTGCGACCGACAGTCTGAGAAGCCCTGATCAATAGGACCAAAGAGAACCAAACAAATAAGTTTCCAACTCATACAAGAATAAAAACAACATACAGCAATACCTTGCACTTTCATCTGGTTAGGGACCAGAGCATGGATGAAAGTCAAAAATGGATGAATGTCAAAGCATAACCTTATTTAGCTTGCAAATTTATTTTGGCAGGCGAAAAATGTAAATAACTATAATATAACACATGCAAATGCGTGCAAAACCTAAATAAACAGAAATAAAAGAAAAGCAAATGTAAGAAAGTCAAAAAAACGTCATGGAAGGTTGGATGAAATCAGATGAAAGAGGAAAGCGCGTGGACAAAATTTGAAATGTGGTTATAATTGAAAGCAACTGAAAGAGCAAAGTGATGAAAATCAAGGTATTGCTCTATTCTACCTGAGGATGCCTTAGTGAAGGGGTTCTCAACCTTTGGAGGCCCGGGTACCCTCTATCACGGTCCAATTTTCTTAATTACCCCCTGCTAATTAACAGGATCAATTAATCCAGCAATGTTTCAAATACACGGGTTCAGACGCCATGCGCAAGAAAAAAGCCTGTATTTTAAAGTATATCCACCTCCGCAAGCGGGTCTCCCGTAGGCAGCCGCTTGTGGAACAAAAACACATTTAAACTCCAAGTCACTGTCCCAACGTTTCGTTCCGTTCTCGGAACATCTTCCTGGGGAAGGAATCCAAAAGATTCGGATGGTCTTGTCCTTAGTTGACCCTCTGCTCCCTATATCCTCGAAAGCGCGGGAAAAAACAAAAGCGGAAGCGGCTGTTCCGGTAGCGCACCAGCTGTCAAACTCTATTCATTGCTGACAGCTGCGTATGGAGTCTGTGCTCTAATCTGCCTACTTGCAGGCAGTCAGTTGTTGTTTTCCTTTCTTCTGAGTAGTACTACTTGTATCCACATCAGCACTTACACTCGTTGCTTCATCTCCAATTACTCTCATGCACGATCTTATTTCCATATGCTGTTTTCTTTCATGGATAATTGGCCACCAAATTCGGTTTGCAAAAGTCAGGTCTTGCTGGCGATTCATCAGCTGCCCTACCGCTGCTTTGCTTATCTCAAGGGCTTCCAGATGTTTCAAGATATTAAAGTTGTTATCTTTTTGTAGGCATCTGGTCCTGTCAAACCGAATTGAGTGTCCTTCAGCGGTAGGGCAACTGATGAATCGCCAGCAAGACCTGACTTTTGCAAACCGAATTTGTGTATGTGAGAAAGAGAGAGAGATATGCAAGGATCTCTTTTTTTCTCCAAGTCACACTTCCCAAAATCAGCTCCTCTCTCCCCCACCCCACCAAAGTACATTTTCTAAAGTAAACCAAAATCAGAGAGACAGAAGGGCTCCGAAAATAATTACAATTTAAAATCCATGTTAATTAACACTTAATTAGCTGCTGATGGGGCAGATAAGGGGCAGGGCTTGCCGTACCCCCCAGCAAGAGGTCCGCGTACCCCTAGGGGTACCCGTACCACAGGTTGAGAAACCCTGCCCTAGTACAAGACTGGCAGTAACACCCCTGCTGATAAGAATAGGGAGACAGGAGCATGTTTGACCTGCTCTCGGTGAGCTATAATAACTTCTAGTTAGCTTCAGGTCCAGTTTAAGGTGTTGGTTTTTACCTTTAAGGCTCTACACAGCCTGGATCAGGGACCTTTTTTCCCTCATACCAGCAGTTAATAACTTCAGAGGATGCCCTTCTTCAGATTCCTTCAACTAGAGCCATTACATTTGTTGTGGTATGAGCATAAAAAGAGCCCTGCTAGATCAGGCCAAAGGCCCACCTAGTCCAGCATGCTGTTTCTTGGGCTGGCCAGCCAGATGCCACTGGGAAGATCACAAGCTGATGAGATAAAGGCATAGTTCTCTCCTGTCATTGCTCCTCTGCAAGGGGCATTCAGAGGCACTGCTTTTGAACAAAGAGGTAGCATATAGAAGCCATCAGCTATCACCACATCTTGTGGTTTGCTAATGGTCTTCCCAAGTCTTTGCAACATTGCCCAAGAACATACATTTCATTTAAGTCTTTTAGGAAATATTTTAAGACCTTCCTTTTCCATAAGGACTTTGAAAGATTAATTAAAATGATGTATACAAATTATTATGCTGTTAGGTCAGATTTTCTAACTTTAAAAAATATCTTATAATAGTGTTTTATTTTAGATAGTGTTGATCATAATTTTGTAAGACTCCCAGAATAATATTTTTTGTTAGATGAGATTATTATTTCATTCGTGGAAAACACACAATAGAGAGGGATACTGAAAAACGTATGGATGAGTTTAAAATATTCATTGAGATGTGAATATTCACAGGAATCTTGTTGAGCCTTTGCTAATGCTAGTCTTTGTTTAGCATTTCAAACTAAACATAAGCATGTCAGACTTTAGATAAATTCAGAATAATTATTCAAAAGCTATTCAAAAGTTGAAGAATAACAAATATAAGGACTAGAGCAGGGGTGTCAAACATGTTTCATACAGCAAGCTGAACAATATTCATGGCACCTGCTGGGGACAGGAAGTGACATCATTAAGCAGGAAGTGATGTCATTAAGCTGATACTAGCCAGAAATAAGCACTTTTTTCTCACAAGGAAACTTATTAGTTTCTGTCCATTTCCCCGATCCCTTTCCATTACTCTACTCTTGTGCCTATGCTAGTAAAATGGCTGGTGCAGATCCAAGGAGACCCATTGGGGCAGCACAGACTTGCCCCAGGTTAAAGGTTTCTCTTACCTCGAGGAGACCTCCACGACTGCCCCACTGCAGGATGCAACACGTGCTCCATTGGTAGGCTTACCAGCATCCCGGAATCGACGCTGGCTTTGGCCTAGAGCAGACCCGAGCCTCTCCCAAGGGTGCACCGCGGCTGCCCAATGGGCTTCCGGAACTTCCAGTCAACGACACGACAGAAGTCGGAACCCCGTTGGGCAGCTGCGGTGCACCTTTGGGAGTGGCTCGGGTCCACTCTAGGCCAAAGCCAGTGTCGATTCCAGGACGCTGGTAAGCCTATCCATTGGCATGGCTGTATTGGCGGGGGGGGGGGGTTAGTTATGATTTGGCTTTATGTCCCTGGGGGCCGACTGAAACAGCACAGAGCTCTTCTGATAACCTTTAAAGACAAGTACATCATCATAACTCAAGTAAAAATAACAAGAAAAAGCTCAATACATTCAATGTATATCATCTCTGTACTCATTGTTTACATTTCCCAGTTCACAGTCTTATTCACTAGCTTGAGGATTCTTCATGTCATTTTCCTACTCTGTTATCCACCATAAGCTGCTTTTTCTGAGTTTTAATACTGCTAAAACCTACAGAGTCCTCTGAATCTTAAATTGCAGCATATCTACTTGTATCTAGCACTACATTCAGCTGAGTACACTTGGAAGCCTATGTTTTCCCTCTTCTGTACACACAAAAAAGAAAAAAAACTAAGAAAAAGACATTACTGCAGGAACATGTTATGCCTTGAAAATGAACTGCCAGAAGCCTGAACATTTATAGTCAAGGCAGACATCCAATACTTAAACACTCAATTGTGTATGCCTTGCTATGCTGCAGGTGCCTGGCGGTGGTTTTATATGCCATATGGTGGCATATCAGCACAGGTCAAGGACTTCTTTAGTTAGACCTAGATTTCCATGCTGCTGTTCTTTTTAAGGCAAAGGGTACTCAAGAAGTTTATATCACCTTCCCCTGGCTCCTTTTGAAGGATATTTCCATTCTTACACACACACACACACACACACACAGGCAACGTAGATTCATATGCAAACTGAATCGTGTACTCAATTAAATTAACACAATATAAGAGTTGGGGCCATACTTAAATATATCCACATATACACAAGGCTGTGTGTATGCTGCATAGGGCCTGTGTCAGGTTTGGGAGGAGGGGATGGGGCACAGCCCCGCACTTCAGGCTGAATGGGGAGGGGAGATACACACACTGCAGGCAGGTGGCAGGAACTTCTCTCTCTTCTACCCTCTGAGGGTGGGAAAAAGAGGACCTGTTGCTGCCATGTCCTTCAGTGACAGCTTCTTTCCTTCCCACTGACTATTGAGCTTTTCTCCCATCATCACAGGGGCCTTTGAGAGAAAGAGGAGCCTATAGTCAGTTCTCTTTATGTGAATTCGCTATCTTCGAATTCGCTTATCTGCAAGGGGCAGAATTGCCACCTACCTCTCTGTATTCATGATCTGCTCTTGCTATTTGCGATCTCATTGGGGCCATTATTCTCACAGGTGTGTAACTTAACGTTTTTCGCGGGTCACCACGTTGCTCTGGAAGCAAATTTCCCTCCTTTGATGCAGTTACTGTAAAATATAATCTCTCTCTCTTCTGGGGTTGCTGTGTGTGTGTGTCTTCTGTTGAATTCCATTTGCAACACAATGGGAACGTTTTGTGCTCTCTCTGGGCTTCCAGGATACTGTACAATACCTTTTATATTTGCATAATGTTGTTAGGAAGGAATAATAATAATTAATTTGCTAGAGTTAGGAATTGTTCCATAACAAAGAGCCAATGTGGTATACTGGATGCTGCCCCCGCTATCACCCAGATCATAGACTTCAAGGTAAGATTCAGGTTCACATAGTTCGTACAGTATATGGCAAAGTGGGTCCCCTGGAACCTAACCCCATTTTTCCCATAGGGTCAATGATTCAGTATTCACTAATTCAGTATCCATTAGATTTTCCAGGAACCTAACCCTAGCAGATAACGAGAACTAACTGGTAAGTTAAAGGCTAACATGTTGGCTAACATGTACGTTAAAGGCTCACATCTAAGTTGAATGCCATGCATATGGCATTTCTTGCACAGTCATACATCTCAGCACAAATCTTTTAGCATTAACTGAGCCTGCTTTTTTGTTTCTAAACCAAAACGTTTAATTCTCTGCTTTTATTACACTGGTCTACACAAAAATAAATAAATAAATAAATAAATAAATAAATAAATAAATAAAGTTCTGGCCTGGACTTTTGCAGCTGTTTTAGACTAATTTCAGGGTGCTGATTCCAAATCTGATCTCAGATTTGCTCTATCACATCTCATTTTTATGTTATTGGCATACCCCATTTTCATTGATTTTACCTAAAATTAACTCTTTGTCACTTACGATTGCAAGTTGTTGCGAGTCAGAGACTGCTTTAGTGTTAAAATATGGTGCTGTATTATTAGGATAGTGTGTTTATAATATCATTTTATGTAGATATCCACATTTATTTAATATTTTCCTTCTGCAGGGCGTGAGCTAACAATGGCTACAACAGGGGTTCTTAACCTGTGGCACGGGTACCCCTAGGGGTATGCGGACCTCTTGCTGGGGGTATGCCAAGCCCTGCCCCTTATCTGCCCCATCAGCAGCTAATTAAGTGTTAATTAAGATGGATTTTAAATTTTAATTATTTTCAGAGCCCTTCTGTCTCTGATTTTGGTACTTTGGAAAATGTACTTTGGTGGGGTGGGGGAGGGAGGAGCTGATTTTGGGAAGTGTGACTTGGAGAAAAAAAGAGATCCTTGCATCTCTCTCTCTCTCTCTCTCTCTCTCTCTCACACACACACACACACACACACACACACACACACACACACACACACACACACAGAGAGAGAGAGAGAGAGAGAGAGAGAGTTAAATAAGACATTTTTCACATTTAAAATTGTTTTAGTACTTTTTTACTTAATGATTAATTACCTAATTAATTGATTGATTTATCCAATTAATTAGCAGGGGCACTTCAGAAAATTGGACCGTGATAAGGGGGTACCCGGCAGTATCGTCACTAGGGGGCGCGTCACCCTGGAACGGGGGCATGCGCATCACCCCTGCTCTAGGGTGACGCTTACCCCGGCTCTAACAGAAGGCCTCAGAGCGTCCGCCCCGTCCAGCGGTCTGGGGCCTTCTGAGAAGGCCCGATGCGTCGACGTGTAATTTATTAGCTTTTTCGTGCATGCGCAGACCGTTTCTGAGGGCAAGGGCTGCCCTTTTGCCCTCAGAAACGGTCTGCGCATGCGCGAAAAAGCTAATAAATTACACGTCGATGCATCGGACCTTCTCAGAAGGCCCCGGACCGCCGGCTGGGGCGGACGCTCCAAGGCCTTCTTCCGGCCTCGGAGCCTCCACGCGGATGGGTGCACGCGAGTGCGCGTGCGCGCACACGTGTGCGCGTCACCCTTTGCGCGCATCACCCCCACGGTCGGCACGCCCCGCGCGCCACGCTACAGTGACGCTGGTGGTACCCGGGCCTCCAAAGGTTGAGAACTCCTGGGCTACAACATCCGAAAGAAGGAAATGCAGTAATGACCCAGATATCTTCTGCTACATCTGTGCACTTTGCAGGATTAAAGGCACAACATCAATACCTTTGTCAAGAAGGTTTATCTTGCCTACTTTAAAGTACGACATCAATGATATGATGAGCATAAATTTGCTGTTTTTCATTGATTTTATCAAATGCAATATTTGATATATCAAAAACCTGATGTGATAGACAAAAACTGATGCCCCCAAAATTACCTTAAAACCATTGGAATACCTTATGCCAGAAAAAGTGTGTTGAACAGTGTTATTAGTATCTGAAATATTCTGACTTTCAGACTGTTAGTTTAGTTGTTGTTTTAAAACTCTGGTGTTTTAAAACAATGTTGTTGTCACAGACTTAAAACATAGATTTTAGTTTATTAGCTGGAATGATCTGTTCAGAATTTCTTAAGGAAATGTTAGCAGAAAGAGCTTTAACTTGTTTAGATGCTACTGAATCTTGAGGCTAAACATGTCCATTAGGGTTCGAATAATGTTCAAATATTGATGACAAAAATCATGGACAATATTGCTTCAAGTCACACCAAAGAGGAAATAGTCTAGTCAATAATTCAGGAAAATTCATATTTTACTTGCTGCCAATTATTCACCCATTATGGTTGACAAGCAGCTATGTTAAAAATGCATTTGCAAACTTCCCCAAGCTACTTTTTCCTTCTTTCTTTTATTGCATTCCATTCATTTTATTTTTTTTCCACTGCAAACTAACTGCCCTGCCTTGCTCCCCTGAAGATATGAATTGATGGATTTTCCAAAATAAACAAAATTGTTTATTAGGCATCATTTTTTTAAAAAAAAATGCTGTCCTAATAACTACCGGTATGTCTTCAATTCACTTGTCCAAAGATTGGTGTGATTATGTAATTATAATTCTGACACAAGGCAGCTATTATAACTATGTTTGAAGCTTAGTCTGTGGAAGGAGTTTCTAAATTTGAATGGTAAACGAATCATTGAATAGGATGCCATTGTATTAGTGCTCTATGTCTTTAAAGCTTTGCAAATTAACAACATGTTGTAGCTGGAGAAGCATAGTAGGCAAGTCCTCAGAATGCCATCTAAATTAAAACCTTTCTGTAATAGCAGCAATAGATAGCAGCTACCATATGATTTTGCAAAGACTGAATTTCAGTTTGAGATGTTAGGCTTTGAAGAAACTGATGCTTCTCACTAACCACCTCATGGATATACACCGACCCTGGCACTATGGCCAAAGAAGAAACAAAAGGCTAAGCAGATTCCACCATTTTGCTAGTGCAGGAGCTGAGAAGATCTTTTTAACCATCCCAGAAGACTTACAGTTGGGCCCTAACGTGCAAGGTTCATTGAAGTTAAAGGGTCTTCTATGCAAGTGGTGGTAGGTCTGCACCCCAAATGAATTCTGTCTGCCTAATTTAGTAGTTTAGTAAAAACAAGAAAATAAATGATTTGGGAGATGAGACAATGCCAAGACAACTTGAGACAACTTTGCGCTTATTTCTTAGCCCAGCAGCAAAAATTTGCCAAAGAGTGCTTTGAAGAAATTGCAGTTGCACCCTGACAGGCTGAAAGCTCTCCTGCTGTGATTTGCCATGGAGCAAGCTACACACAGTAAGTTCCATGTCACATCCTGAAACTATATGGTTACTCCAAATGGTGTGGCTGACAACCGCAATATGTTAACTCTGAAGCCATACGCCAGCACAACTTACCACATAACGTCCGAGCATTTTGAATGAATTCAAAATGCTTTGCATAACATTTCAAAAGTTAGTTTCTGTCTGCCACGTTCCTTTCTTCTCAGCCCACCTGCCAAACCCCATCAACCTCTTATATGGTATGCACCCATACTGAAGCCCTTGTACTACAAAATCTAAAATTGTGGGAACAAGAGAAAAAGCAGAACTGAATTTAACATCAAGCAGGCAGCACAGAAGCTTCTGTACTGAGTTATTGATTTCTTGTTTAATTTATTTAAAGCTTCTGTGGTTTTTATTTCTAAACTGAATTCCACCCACAGATTAGCTGCAGGACTTAAATCGAAGGTAGAGTAGCCAGATCAAAGTTTCAAGAGAAAGGAACAAAAAAAGGTGTGGAACACGTTGTGGAGCAATGCCCTTTCTTCTGTAGAGAGCTACATTGGGACGTTCAACGATGTCTAATGTTTATTGTTCACTAGATAGCTCTGATATCTGAAACTAGGGACTTGTCTTTGCAATGTATGCAACAGCCCTTTAAAAAGGAACAATTGAATAGCAGTATCTATGAAAACAGCATAAAAGCAAAAAGCTTCACCAAAAGAATCAGAAAAGAAACACAAACTATCAACATCCAGAACAACCTTTTGGGGTAGGGAATATCTGACTGCTGGGTAAACAGAAGTTCCGATACAGTCGGGGTAGATGATAAGGCCTACAAACTAACACATTATCAATGTGTATTGTGATAAATTGCAATGTAGGCTACCCCTAGGCACTGTGTACAAATATCTTTCTAAAGCAACGATTTGGCTTGAGCCATCAGCAAACAAATAGTGACACCACAGTAGTGCTGAGCTAAACAATTATTCCTGGACAAGTGCCCAGGAGAACCGCATGCCGCATTACAAGCAGCCCAAGTCATTTGCAACTAACAAGTTCTGCTTCTTCTGGCAGAAAAGAATCTCTTCTCTTACATTTGCTATATCACTTCCTGCATTATATCATAAACCAAAGGAGACACTGAATGCAAACCTCTAGTGGATGCAAAAATAGAAGCATAAAGTAAGTACCAGCAATAAAAGGGAAAGCAACCTCTTTGCCTGGAAGTTCCTGGAAAACACGGAAGCACTAGGAGGTTGGCATGTAGAATTGTAGGTTTAGCTCTGTAACTGAGCTATAAGTTCTGAAGAATAGAAACATTTCAAAACATACAACAGTTCTTGCACAACTACTTATAATAATATCAATGAAATACCTCAAGGCTCAAGCTGAATTACAGATGGGCAGCTGAGGGCCAACTGAGTTACCAAATGATGCAAATCAAATTACAGCAAGAAAGGGGCTGTAGCTCAGTAGGGGAGCACATGCTTTGCATGCAGCAGGTCCCAGGTTCAAGGTCTGGCACCTCCAGGTAGGGCAGAAAAAATTCTTGTCTGAAACCCTGGAGTGTAGCTGTCGGAGTCAGTGCCGACAATACAGTGACTCAATAAAGAGCGGAAGCTTTCATGGCCAGCAACAATTTTACAAGAAATAGGAAATACGGGTTTAGATGCCATGTAAGAAACTGTATTTTAAAGCAGTTAAAAACATGTTACAATCCAGCAGAGCAAGATTAAAACGTATGAGAAACTGAATTAAAAACAAAACACAAAACACACAGCGTTTCGTCCACTTCTGTGGACGTCTTCTGGTGTCCAGCAGCACCGTGCTAGCAAGATGTAAAATGCACTGGGTGCCACTGAAGGCAGCGTTAACTGTCAAACAGCAACGGAAGAATGGAATCTTGGCTGTGTGACCTGCAATAACCCTGCAAGATTGTAACTCAGAGGTGTCTGAAGCAGTGCTGTAATTGCTTGGAGTGCTCTTTCTTATTCAATATGGGAAGCCAGATTTTATCTATGAAAGACAGCTCATGCTGTCTGTTCATGAGACCTTGGTTTTTTCATCTGCTTATTTGTATCGCTTCATGGTTAAATCTTTGTCTATTGTCAGAAACATTGAATAAACATTTTGTCTTTTCAAATGGAATAGTATGTCCTGTATTTTTTGCGTGGTGTGCCACAGCTGATCGTTCTGCTTGAAGCAATCTGGTGGCTCTCTTGTGCTCTGTAACTTTGGTGGCAATAGGATGTTTAGTAGTGCCTATATAATACTTCCCACGTTCACATGGGATGCTGTAGACCCCAGGATTCGACAGAGGGGGTCTCGGATCTTTGGGGTTGTGAAGTAATTGTTCCACTTACTTTAACCGTTGGTTTAAAAATCGTCCTTATGTTAAAATGCCCCCAAACCCTAGCTATTTTATCTGTTGTTCCTTTAATAAAAGGTAACACTATACAATACAATACAGTGATTGTCAGAGTCAGTGCCGACAATACTGACCTGGATGGACCAAGAGCCTGGCTTGATATACTGTAAGTTTCCTTTGTAAATTCTCCCATTATTTAAAAACTCAACTCTATTTCATGGGCTCATGGTGTGAAAAACAGTGGCTTTGTCTTTCTGGTTCAAGAAACAATGAGTGGGGGGGGGGAGAGGATTCACTTTCTTACTAAAATGTCTTTATTTCATTTTTCCAAATGATCTCAAGTCCCTTTCTGAAAAGTGGAAACTGATTGTCTTCTAAGGGAAAAGCACTCTGTGCATGCTCAGAGGCACTTTGCCATTAGGTCATTTTTGAAAAAAAAAAGTCTTTGTTTCATCAGGAAACAGCACTCCAAGGAACTTTGTACTCCGTACCAGAGCTTTTACAAACAAAAACTTGCAGCCTCTTAAGTGGTGGTGATCTTATATTCAATAAAGAGAGAACAGTTGTCCAATGAACAAATATTCCTTCCGGCATAGCATTTTTTTCCAGTGGCTCTTTGATAGTGTCTCTCTTGTGCTGCCTCTTTTTTCCTTCTTTTTATTGTAAGTCTTTGGGGACAGGTAACCAATTCTTTCATTTATTTTGCTAAACCACCTTGCAAACTTTTTTTGTTGAGCAGTATACAAATATTTTAAATAACAGCAGCCACCCTATTAGCTTTTATCCTGTAGTAGGCATTAAGGCTAGTAGGTTGCCCATGTCTCCAAAGCCTAGAGGAAGAGGAAATTAGACAGAGAGAAGTAGGTAGGTTGCTTTAAATAAGGTTGCTTTCCTTACAATCCTGAATTTCTCTTGAATGACATGGATGTCCAATTATGCCAGTTGGAAATAATATATATTAAGATACAGGATGGCAAGTTAAAATAAGCAAAGCACATTTGATTTGCAGAAACAGTAATCACTCTATTAAAGCCCTCTAGAGTGCACTTCCTTTTCAAAGCCAGATTCGTAAACAAGATAAACCATCACTGTCAGCGAATTCAGAAATCAGAGCACTTTCTCTTCTCACCTACTAGTTTTAAGATACATTAGATAATTTGACATCCCAATATCAACTGAGCAAAAAAAGCCATTTCAAAACTTGCACTTCCTACACACCAATCTTATTACGTGTTTCTAGGTGGAACAGATATGAAAAAGGTAATGAGAGAAAAACATCTGTTATTTTGGCTGACACGTTTATTTTCATTTACAGGTCCATGTCTGCCTTGTCACAAGCTCTTCACTGAACTTTCAGCAACATTAGAATTAGTATATTCAAGAAGAGGAGAAATAAATAAATAAACCTTAACACTACTTCAAATATTTGCTATGTTGGTGGAACACAAGTACCTTCAGCCGCTGGCATGCATGTTGCCACCTTAAGAGATACATGAAAATGAAGCCTGCCACACACGCACAAACCTGTAAAGTGCTATGCGAAGCAGCTACCTCCCTCCCATATCACAAGGCTGTAGGCCTCCTATCTATCCACTATGCAGAAGCCTGTGGGAAACGTCTTGGTGGACTTGGAGAAGAGCAGCACATTCTGTCTTGCAACAAGCAACCGTCTTAGGCTACATTCACTTGGAGTCTCACAAGGCTTGGAGGAAGAGGTGGGGAAAAGTCATATCATAGCCCTCTGTCCACCCCTGCAAAAATATCACCCACATGTGAGAAGTGAGCAGTGTGAGAGAAGCATTGCAGGCAGAAGAAAGAGCAAGGACATAATGAGGACAAAAATAATGAGCAAGGACATAATGATGAGTCTTGCTTCTCTCTTCAGTGGGGTGCACTGCAGCTGCAGTGGGGTGCACTGCAGTTGTTTAGTGTGAAAACGTATCGCTAGGGCAGCGGTCCCCAACCTTTTTTGCTCCAGGGACAGATTAGTACTAAAAAAAATTTTTTCCATGGACCGGGGGGGTAGAGTGGGGGGCAGCGCAAAATGACACACACCCCCGCGCAGCAGCATTGTTGGGGGTCCGGGGGGAGGAAGAATACCACGTGCGAGGCGTTCGTTGGATCACACACACACCCCCGGCGGAGGCCGGCCAGATGCGTCCTTCCTGGCTGGCCAGTAATAGGAAAGATGATGTTGGAGAGACTGCGCCTGCACAAACGTGCTGCTACAGCACGTTTGCGCAGGCGCAGTCTCTCCAGCATCGTCCTTCCTACTGCCGACCTGCCAGGAAAGACGCGTCTGGCCGGCCTCCGTCCGGGGGTTGTGAGTGCCCCAGCTACACTATACCCGTGCGGCCAGCGTGCGGCCAGCGTGCAGCCAGCGTGCGGCACGCACGGGCACGCACGTCAGGTGGACCCTGCCGATGGCAGCCGGCGCTGGCCCGTCGGCAGCCGACGTCCCTGCAGGGAAAGTCGAGCTCGGCTCGACTTTTGCCCGTTCGTTTGCGCAGGCACAGTCTCTCCAACATCATCCTTCCTACTACCAGCCAGCCAGGAAAGACGTGTCTGGCCGGCCTCTGCTGTGGTGCGTTTGTTTGTTCATTCATTCACAAGTTGTGAACGAACGAACGCTCACTTGCACGCAGTATTCTTCCTTCCCCCCCCTCCCCGGAGTGCACCACCACCCCGGCTGCTTTCGAGCTCCGGAGGGGGGTGCACCGCGACCCCATGGCCCAGCTGGCAACAGGCCCAGCTGGCAACGCGGTCTGGTAATGGGCCGCGGCCCGGTGGTTGGGGAGCCCGGCACTAGGGTGTCAGCACTGAAGGATTTCCTCTGTCAGTGCATACCATAATTCTCTCTCTCTCTCTCTCTCTCTCTCTCTCTCTCACACTCACACACACACACACACACACACACACACACACAGAGCCTGCAGTCCCACAGTTGGCCCATTGTTTGGGACTTCTCCTGAGGAGAGCATCTTACTTGTTCTTCACAAACATCCACGTCTTCCCCAGCTTAATCCCTGCCTAGCTCTTCCTGTCCCAAGACTCCCAGGCAATTCTGACCCTTGTGTGCCATTAGGCTGCTGCTGCCACATACCCAACCATGTCTCACTTACTTCAGTCCAAAGAGATTAACAGCCCAATCCTGCCTATCTTTATGTCCAGCGCTGCAGCGAGGCCAGTGCAACCAACACTGCATTCAGGGCAGAAAGAGGGGGCAGGAGGTCACCTCGGGGGAAGGGAACATTCATTGCCTTACCCCAGGTAAAGCCCCAGCCACCCAAACAAGTCTCCTCGGATCTGTGCCCACTTTTTTGGCAGTGCAAATTGAGCCCCATGTAAGGCAAACTGGTCTGGGCCCTCAGCACCCAGGGCTAAGGGTGCCTACTTAGTCTAAACAACAGTCAAAGGATCTAAGAGGAAGGGCGCAATCCTGCCCTCAGATCCCAGCTGTATTACCTTGCAGAATACAACTTACCTGGTAGGACCAGTGAAATACTGCCTTGTTAGCAACCCTACTTTAATTTACAGTTCTCGGCTTACTGGGAAACTTACAATGGCCAATATACTGAATTACATTACCCACTAAACATTCTGAGATGTAAAAGTAAAAATTCTTTTTTAAAAAAAAATCACATATCGGTAACTGTCAAAGGACTGGCCTCACTTTTAGGTGACATCTGGACCGTGACTGTATTATAAAAATATTTCCTTTGTTTTTACTCTTCCTTGTATAACAAGTTATTCCTATTTTTGTTTGCAGGAAATTGTGTTGAGATTCGCCTCTGACAATCTATCATCGTTGTGAGTCCTATAAACTGATCTCAAGTAAATTCAGCCAATATTACAATAGCAGGCAGCTAGCTGGTCACAGAAGTGGATCTTTCATTCTCTTGGTCTTCAGTCTGATGAAAGCTATTTTCCCCTTTGATCTCAATTTAAGTTACTAGTATTCTTTCTTGAAACACTTGAAACACTTAGGAAATGGCATAGCTAAAGAAAAAAGGCTACAATTCACAGCAAGAAGGCCTTTTAGCAAAAACTCCATCTGAAGCATTATTCCCGGGCACCAAGAAGATTTCTGACATCTCTAATATTACATGGCCAAGCGATTAATCAGACTTGTGACAGATTTGCAATACATACACACAGCTGAATGTGTGTAAAGACAGTTATTCTCCTTTCTCTAGGCTTCTTTGTGCCATGTTGCTTCAGACAAGTATTGGCAGATTTACAGTAAAAATCTTTTCCTATATAATCCTTTCACTCATATTCAGAAAGAAATTATTTCTGTCTCTCTCTCTCTCTCTCTCTCTCTCACACACACACACAAACACACACACACACAAGCATTCAAAACTGTACAGTACTTTAAAAGTAGACACCCAAAACCTCAGCCGTATTTCATCTTGCAAAAGGGAACACTGACAAGTACTCATTTCCCAAAGTAATAACAAAAAATTTAACCATTCCATCCCGCAAATATCTGCATGACACAGGAAACATTGTGTCACTTATTTGAGCCGATACTAATATTTTTAGATACCTGGTAAAGAACAGATGCAGCCATCAAATCTTGACTTATTTATCTCACATAATATATGACTGCCAATTATCTTTAAATATTTTATAACATGAGCTTCATATCTAAGCTATTTTAAGATATACGGTATATGAGCTCGACTGGCATGCTTTCAAAGTAATTAAAAATCTGTTTTTAATTAACGACTGCACAATCATTTATAACAACTTCCTTTGCATACAACTCCCTTGTCCCTTGCATGTGCAAGAGAGAGAGAGAGAGCGACACTTTGTTAAAAAAAATGATTTTGTTCAAGGTGTTTTGTTTTGAGGGCATATCATTCGAGGACTTTCCTCGAACCAAAATATGAAGAAAAGCAATTTTGTTGCCACCTATCACTCTAACACTGTAATTACAGCGTATTTCATCTCCATAATAAATTCAGAGAAGACAATCTCCTTTTCTGACAATACAATACACTGAACATATATTTAATTTGAAATATTTAAGGAAAGATCTTTCCAACTTCACAGGTTTTTGCAAAGACCTGGCAAAATGTTTGACAAGACCTTCCTGACTTTTTAACTGTTTTAACTTATTGTTTTCAAGTAGAGGAAGGCAGTCATTCCTGATCCTTCGGGATAGCCTCTCCCACATAACTGGAAGCAGGTTCAGCTAGGCCTCCTGCTCCATAGAGGGCACCCATATGATTAACAGCGCAATCCTGTGTAACACTTACACTGGTGTAACAGTAGATCCAGTTCTGATGCAGGACGGATGCCAGTGTAACTCCGCCAGTGCAGGGGGCATTCTGGGGGTGTCTGAACGTCCCCAGAATTCCCCCTACACTGGCGGAGTTGCGCTTTCGTCAGTCCTCTGTCCGAACTGTGTATGTGCGGCATCTGAGAGGGGTTATGTCAGTATCCATCCTGCTTTCGTCGATGTACGGAAAGTTACACTGGCATAAGTGCACTTAAACCGGTGGATCTACTATTACTGTTACACCAGTGCAAGTGTTACACAGGATTGCGCTGTAATTCATGTTCAGGATCTTCAACATTTCATTTGCAATTGATAATCTAACTGCCCACCTCTAGAGTCACAGAAATTGTGCCAACCACACATTTGCCAATTAATGGAATAAGCAACTAGGTGCTAAGAATTAAGAAAAAGTCAACATCACACATCATTGCCTCTTGAAATTTGCTGAATAAAAAAACTGATGAATTATTTGAAAAATGTTTGCACTGACTCCCTTTAGCTAATAGCAAATAAAACTTCTCTTTCAAGAGATAATACTTTTATGGATGTTTGTTTCTGCATAATGATAAGTATATCAACATAATGATCCATATGACCTTTACAGTTTGACTATGTGGCATTTAACAAAAACGTGTTAACTCTCAATCCAGAATCACAGTAGAGGCTCTTCCTCTGCTAACACAATCTTTTTGCCTATAGGAGAAAATGGAAATAGAAATGCTCCTATCTCCCATGGGGGCATACATGAGGAAAAGAATACATCAGAATTGATTGTTCACACAGCGTTTTGAAGAAGGATTCTCAAGCAGATGCTAGCTTCTACAGAAATTATTCTAAAAACACTCATGTAGAGGAAAGTATTACATCAGATCTCGCCTAAATGCAATAAAAAGGATATCTGATGTAACACATTAATTAAGGCATTTGTCAAAGACAGAATGTTCCCTGAGTCAAAGAAGCTGTCTTCTAAATATTAACAACACTGTATGTAAACTGACAAGGCAAAAATATGCAAACTATGGCCCTCCTGAGCAAATGCACTAGTCTAGAATATGAAGTCATTTTCCAGAAGTTAGAGGTGGTGAGGCCACATAGTCTACCAAAACGTATGCCATAATAAAGTGTAAATTTCAGTAAACCGGGACGTTCATGAGCCGGGGTGTGTGCGTGCACGAATCATGCACCCCCCGCCTCGTGGTCGCTCAGGAACGCATGGTCAGACGCGCTGGGGTGTGTGTGCACAAGTTGCCACTTCCACGGCAATTCGGTGGCAAAGCCAGTGAATTGCCATGGAAGCGGCGACTCGTGCACCCACCCCTGCACCCCAAATGTGTTTCATGTGTTTCATACTCTTAGCATTAAAGACATTATTTCTGCCACTGAAGTGGAGTTATGTATCATTGGCTTTCTTTCTATTTTAAATATGAACATGCTGCTTAATTCATTTTGGTTTGGTTTGTCTTGCAAATGAACTCCCATTTACACAGAAGTATATTTCAACACAGTGGCGCAGTGGGTTAAACCTTTTGATCGAAAGGTCAGCAGTTCGAATCCGCGACGGGGTGAGCTCTCGTTGCTTGGCCAGCTCCTGCCAACCTAGCAGTTCCAAAGCATGTCAATGCGAGTAGATAAATAGGTACCACTGTGGGAAGGTAAACAGCGCTCCGTGTTCCAGCCGCATGCTACGCGCTGCGGCAAGGAGAGTCATGCCGGCCACATGACCACAGAGGCGTCTTCGGACAACGCTGGCTCTTCAGCTTTGAAGTGGGGATGAGCACCACACCCTAGAGTCAGACACAACTTGACTTAATTGTCAGGGGTCACCTTTACATTTACCTTTATACAGGTATTTCAACACAGATTTGAAGTCTAAAAGGTACCTGAAAAATTCCATGAAAGAGAAGCCATAGCCATGCTGCTCTGCAATTCCTGCACAAACAACATTTGCAGATGCTCCGATCAATGTCCCATTACCTGTAATTCAAAAAAACAAGTTCCAGCTGATCTTTGGGTTCTTTATCTTTTTGCTTTGCCACTCAATTAGATAAGCTTGCAGACTAGATGCAATGGGAGAAAAATCAATCATTTTATATGCACCTGAAAGAAAATCTCCTGAACAATAACTTCCCACTCTATAAATAGTGGAATGTTTTCAAAAGGCAGACTTGTCTATGTCCTCTTATTCTCAATGAGGAGGAAAAAACAAGAATGGGGAGAAATATAGCACTGTGTTGTCAAAATGACACCTTCAGAAAAACTTGCAGACTATTTGTTTCATACACAAAAAGGTAACACTAAACAAAATGAAATCAAGAGGAGAAAGTACAGTACAGGAGGAGAACCACATCTTCACTAACAGTATGTTGGGCTACTGATTGAGGGAACAATGAAAATGGGTGCAATTTTCCCCCCTGAAATGCACCTAAGACCAGTAACATGAATTACTTACATTTTAAATGTGTCCTTGACAAATCTGTACAACACAATCCCACCAAAAGAATACAGACCAGCAGATGAGGTATTCAAAGCAGAACTATCTACGTACGGTACAATGTCAAAATACTGTGATTTTGTCTCTGCCTCTATACTTGCATACTGATTCCATAACATAAAAGAAACACAGATTTCGAAATTGGGCTCATCCATCATGCTTCACTGCTTGTTGAGAACTGTTCCAATAGAGCAGTGATGGTCAACCTTTAGGGCAGTGATGGGCAACCAAGGCTAGTGAGTGGGTTGCATAAGTGACCCTCCTTTATCTCAGTGAGAAACAATACTGAAATTAGGTATGTACACTATTTGGTTAGTGTACATACCTAATTTCAGTATTGTTTCTCACTGAAAGGAGGGTTACTCATTGGGTTGTGGTACCCAATGGGATTGGGTTGCGGTACCCAATGAATACTAGGGAATATGGCAACCATGCATACGGGCAATGGTAAACAAAATGGCCCACGAGCTACATACAAAACCCTGATGCATTACAAGTTAGAACTCCACTGCTTTAGGGACTTCATTCAAGATGCAGTTCTTGCACAAAAGTCGATTGGCGCAGGAAATGTCTGAATCTCACATAGAGTTTGCCAGGTATATGGGTCTATACAGAACGAATCGTAGAAACGGGCAATCAATTAGCACGAGCAGCTGCTGTGTGCTAATTACTCCTTGACTCTCAATGTCTGTCTCCACTATATAAGAAATGCTTATATATAAGAAATGCTTGCAGAACCTTACACAACACCTTCTGCAGCCGTGGCGGCTCAATCTCTTGATCATCTGACGAGGTCCATGGTCTTGGACAAAACGTAATGAAGTAATCCACACTTCTATAGGTTTTTTATTGTTTTAATTATGTTTTTAAGGTGTTTTTAAACGTGCTTTTAAAGTGATTAATATTTTATCTTACTCATGGCTTTTAAACTCGTTTCTACGATTCGTTCTGTATACATCATTGCTGGCCATGGAAGTTTTCGATCTTATCGTGCATGGGTCTCTTTCTGTGTGTACTTTCCGCTCTTCCATGTACTGGGGGGGGGGGGTATGCAATGAGTTCCCAGAAGTGTATTTCAGCATGGTATTTAGCACTGTTAGGGTCAGATTCTGCTCCTGTTTTCAGAGGTAGAGACCTATGAGGGGGGGTGTTCAGCAGCAGCGACGCCCGCCAAATCCTAGCCCCCATCCTGGGCCTGATACACTGTCATGGATCAATGCAACAATATTGCTGGTGCTGGTCCATGTTGACCCATAGCAGCTGCTGGAGCTTATCCTGGGGCAAGGGGACAAATGTTCCCTTACCCCGAGGAGACCTCCAGCAGCCAAAACTCCCCCATGGGATACAATGAAGGCCACACTGCTGCCGCTGCATCGCCATGCGGGGAGTTAAGATTGGGCTGTGAGTTTCATAAGATCTTACTTACTTTGCATTTCCTATATAAAAGGATGGTTATACTGTACTTATATACTGCTCTAGTAAATTATTTCCAGTTGTGCACTTTTAAGTATTTGCTGTACATCCTTGTCATATTAGTGAAAGAATACCATCACCCATCTCTGAGCTTTATGATGAGCTGTGTTTTGTTTGTTTGTTGTCCGTGTGATAGACTGCATTTAATTTGGGTGAGAGGAACTCTGGAGAGTCCTGCAATGAAATCTGTGGTAAAGGGCATGCCATGATCTTGACAGGCATTAGGAGAACTTGGACCAAAAACCTGCAATTTATGGCTTGAAAGGAAAGACCTAGAAAGACAGGGAACTACAGCATCTCAGCTTGCAAGGGACGCATGATTGGAGCATTGAGACTAGCGAAAGGTTAGCCATGGCAGCCTATATTTGTGAAAAGAATGTGACAGTTTCAGAACAGAACTCATCCCAATAGTAATTGAAAATCTATTACATCCAATTTGGTTTTCCTTCTCTGTAACCTTTGGAGAGAATCTGAACATGATTCCCTTACGAACTGAAAAGTTAGAGCATTCTGCCCATTGCTCCTCCAGGAAGCAGAGACACCCCTTACAGAAACATTAGCTAGGTGCCTGGAAAAATCAACAACACCTGACCTATGCACAAGGAACTTGACCTATCTGAAATCTAGGCCATTTTTTATTCAAATCATGCTGGTGCTAGAAATTAAGCTGAAAGATCTCTGGATAGGGGCCTACAATGAGGACTTTAAAAAAGACAAGGTCCCCTATGGCAGAGAAAAGTGGAATAAAAATCCAAACAACAACAATAATAATAATAAACCTGGATGAATTAAATCCAGCGGCAGAACTTGGGTGGAGCGCATGGAGCAGGAGCTCCAGGCGCTCGGGCGGACGGGGAGCGCGCTCGGAGCACTTACCATCACGAAACACCACGTTGTTTCAGCCTGCCCGCCCTCCCTGGAGCCCATTCGGCTCCAAAGTGAGTTCAAAACGGGCGGGGGGGTGCGTCGATGTGACGCAGGCCCGCCCCCATGCGCCGGGCACCGGGAGGGCGTCCGTCATTGGGTGCTGTATAAAGATTTGGCTTTTTCTTTCCACGTTGGGAGGAAGGTGATGGTTGACTGTAGGTGATGGTGGTTGAGTAATACTGTGGTTTTGTTGAAGACTAAGGTTGTCAAAAGGCCAGCGGGTGGCGCAGTGGGTTAAACCGCTGAACCATGAGCTGTCGATCGAAAGGTCGGCAGTTCGATTCCCGCGACGGGGTGAGCTCTCGTTGCTTGGCCAGCTCCTGCCAACCCAGCAGTTCCAAAGCATGTCAATGCGAGTAGATAAATAGGTACCGCTTGCGGGAAGGTAAACAGCGCTCCGTGTTCCAGCCGCATGCTACACGCTGCGGCAAGGAGAGTCATGTTGGCTACATGACCATAGAGGAGTCTTCGGACAACGCTGGCTCTTCGGCTTTAAAATGGGGATGAGCACCACACCCTAGAGTCGGACACGACTGGACTTAATTGTCAGGGGTCACCTTTACCTTTAAGGTTGTCAAGCTGCCTTCTTGTGTTGCGTTCTGTTTTTGCTTTTTTTAAAAAAAATTGTGAGCCACTCTGAGTTGGCAAGAAAGGTGGGGTTTAAATATTTTAAAAAATAAACAAACACAAACCACAGACAGTGTGTTACGTTGTGCTTAGTGCTGTGTCTGCAGAACCCTGGAAGAGCTCCTGCATCTCCTGGCAGTTGGTCTTTGCATTTTGCACACACAGACCCAAGTACTAAAGAGTAGTAGAAACTCTACATAACTTTGGAAATCACACAAATGAAACAAAACCAAGACATACATGTGCAGTATTAGCAATTAGCTGGCCCCATTTATGAAATAAGCAGAATCATACATTACCATATTTCTTCGAGTCCAAGGCGCCATCGATTCTAAGGCGCACCTTTACTTTCAGTACCACCAGCAGGGGGAAAAAAGTCAATCGATTGTAAGACTCACCTCCCTTCATTGAATCTACCCGCTCAGCACCAACTCTCCCCAGCATATCTCCTGCAGCTGAGGATGACTGAGTGCACTGCCTTTGCATAGCATTTCTGGCCCCGCCAGAAAGTGCCATTTCCTTCGTTACCTGGACTTGAGGGAGCTTCAGGGAGGCCTGCGCAACCCTCTGCAGGCCTCCCTGATCTTCAGTTCGGTGAAAAACAGCGATTTTTGGCCATTTCTGGTTTTCGTGAAAACTGGAAATGGCTGAAAATCACCGTTTTTTGCCGAACTGAAGATCGGGGAGGCCTGCAGAGGGTCGCGCAGGTCTCCCTGAAGCTCCCCCAAGCCCCAGTAAGTAAGAAGATAGCATTTTGGGGTGCTTTTTGGAGACCTTCAATTCTAAGACGCACCCCATTTTTTGAAATGCTTAATTGGGAAAAAACATGCATCTTAGAATTGAAGAAATACAGTAATTAGGCAAGGGAGTTTCCTCATCACAGTTGGTAAATAGGCATTTTCAGTTTCATGAAATGGAGTCTCCCTTTGATTTTATTAACAGGGCAGGAGATTTATTTCATGGTAACAGTGCTGCCTAATTTATAAATAGAGCAATATTTTGTTTATTTCACAAAGGAAGCAATTTCACACATTTAGCCCAGCACATTTAAATGTATGCCTCCCTTAGGAGTAAACGGATTTCTGGATTACAGCTGTCTCTTTGGCACAAGCAGCAGAGAAGGAAACCCAACGAGAATCTGTTTTTCTATCAACATCTCTACAAAGTAAGGGTAGGCGTGGGAAAAATAATAAAGGAACAAACATGTGCCAAGCCTCCTGATGTGATAATGCAGATACTCTGACTGAGGTGGTGGTAAAAGGAAGCAAAAGGAAGCTGTGGGGAACAGGAGCTGAGTGAACAGAGCTCAGATGGAGATAGTGTTTAAATGGCCATCACTTTTTGTGCCTAGACCTATTTGAGAAACAGCAATGCAGGCAATGAATTTGTGAGGCAATGAAGTTATGGGGCAGACGTTACAACTTAAGCACAAAAAACATACATATTTATCTCACTGATATCACTGAATAATATGTCAAAATTTTGTCAGTAAATTAACTCACAGCGCAATCCTATCCAACTTACACCACTGGTGTAACCAGCGGGGGAGGGCAGGGCCGGAAGCTTTGGAGTGGAGGGGGGATTTAAATCCCCATTGGAGGAGATTTGAATCACTTTTCCGTTCTGGGGCCTCCCGTTCTTGCTGCACCCTGGTTACACCAATTTGGATAGGATTGCGCTGTCAATGTAATAGTCATTTTTCTTTCTTATAACGTGTCATCACAGTACTTGGGTAAAAAAGAAAGAAATGTCTTTGTTTTTCCCTAGCAATCTTTGCTTATTGTAACTTATTCACAACCAATATTTGAAGAATACGAAACAGAATAATCAGCATGAAAATGAATTAATTAAAAACCAACCAGATGGCTGTTCTGTATTGTTCTTAAAAATTACAAATAAAACCAAGCCCAAAACACTTCTTTGTGAGATTACTTAAATGCTAAAAGTTGGCAGAATACAAATCCATTTAATCTAAAATACCAGCTCATTTGTGAAATAAGCAGAATCATACATTAATTAGGCAAATAAGTTTCCTCATCATGGTTGTACTGAGATCCAACAAACCAAGGATTACATTTAACTTCAAAATTTACAACTTTCATTACTCAGATTCTACTTCAAATGGCTTCATGTAAAGGTTTGATTTAGTAAAGAGGTACGCTTAATGGTTTTTCCAGCCATGTATTTATTTTGAGGAAATACAGATAGAAAATTTCCTGAGGCTTGCCAGTGGAAAATCCTTTGATGTCCGTGATCACTTTAAAGAGACAAGCAGCTGAACTGCGTTCTCCTGGACTATCTGATGCTGGCAGGCGATATTACTGACACTTGCTGACGTTTCGTTACACACTTGTAACTTTATCAAAGCAAACACACGAACCAATGCGGCTTCAAGCCGGTAGATGTTACTGTCTGTTGAGGAGCATCGTTATTTTTTGTAGTTGAGAAGCACTAACTGCTGATTCAAAACAGAAGCTTGTTGCCTAGTTACGCTGCATGACCTCTTAAAGGGATACCGTTATGGAGTACCATGTAGCAGTGTGAGTGAGGTGCAGAACGGGCTGATCAATTAGAGGCAGAGGCAGGTTGTTGCACACTGGCCAGCTGCAGCTTTTCCCCCCTTGTGTGTTGTCCAAACGACCTTTGAAGAAGCGGAAACCACACCTTGTTCACGAATGACAGTTCCTGCTGCCGGTTAAGGAGGTCCAATGATCTTCTTTGATCTTACAAAGAAGATCATTGGACCTCCTTAACCGGCAGCAGGAACTGTCATTTGTGAACAAGGTGTGGTTTCCGCTTCTTCAAAGGTCGTTTGGACAACACACAAGGGGGGAAAAGCTGCAGCTGGCCAGCGTGCAACAACCTGCCTCTGCCTCTAATTGATCAGCCCGTTCTGCACCTCACTCACACTGCTACATGGTACTCCATAACGGTATCCCTTTAAGAGGTCATGCAGCGTAACTAGGCAACAAGCTTCCGTTTTGAATCAGCAGTTAGTGCTTCTCAACTACAAAAAATAACGATGCTCCTCAACAGACAGTAACATCTACCGGCTTGAAGCCGCATTGGTTCGTGTGTTTGCTTTGATAAAGTTACAAGTGTGTAACGAAACGTCAGCAAGTGTCAGTAATATCGCCTGCCAGCATCAGATAGTCCAGGAGAACGCAGTTCAGCTGCTTGTCTCTTTAAAGTGATCACGGACATCAAAGGATTTTCCACTGGCAAGCCTCAGGAAATTTTCTATCTGTATTTCCTCAAAATAAATACATGGCTGGAAAACCCATTAAGCGTACCTCTTTACTAGTTACAAATAGCCATGAAAATCTTCATACTTTTCTGAAGGTTTGATTTGGTCATAGACAGAAGCTCTGTGCCTTAACAGGTGCAGGGCATGCAGTAATTCAACAAGTTCAGCTTTTCCTATAATATCTTCCTATTACAAATAGTTAAACCTGTTGACTCTTTGCCTGACACACCTCTGTTGAAGACACAAATTCTGTCAGAAAATTTGGTCATAATAAGGAAGCTTAAACAGATGCACTGCATAAGCCCTGCTTGCAATCAAAAACGTTGCTGATATCTCTTCACACTTGAATAAGCTTTGTGTTCCATTCATGAAAAACAGGTGATATGTAGTGAAAAAACCCACTACAAAATATAGAAAAGGTATATATGCTCCTTTGATTTCTCCTCACAAAGAGCATGACAACTTTTAACACCATCTGAACGGTTTCCTCTGTATATAGACTATATGTAAATGTGATTTTAAAACTATTATAATAAAATGCATACTGCAATCATTTGCCAGAGAGCTGAGGCCCACTAGGCAACTAGAATTTGATCTGGTCTTCTTTAAGCTCCTTATTATACTAGCATCCTTCCCTCCTTCCTTGGGGAAGAAACGTTTTCTTAGGCTTTTCCATTGTTCGTTGAAAGGACGTGTATTAGTGATTTTTTTTTAAAAAAATGGGAAAGTAACACTAGTGTTCAGGCTTAAACTGAAGAATGTAGGGAACACCACTAGACCAGTCAGATATGACCTAAACCATATCCCTTATGAGTATACAGTGGAGGTGAAGAATAGATTTAGGGCATTAGACCTGGTAGACAGAGTGCCTGAAGAACTATGGACAGAAGTTCGTAACATTGTACAGGAGGCAGCAACTAAAACCATCCCAAAGAAAAAGAAATGCAAGAAAGCAAAGTGGCTGTCAGATGAGGCTTTACAAATAGCTGTGGAAAGAAGGAATGCGAAAAGCAAGGGTGAAAGGGAAAGATATAAACAACTGAATGCAGAGTTCCAGAGAATAGCAAGGAGAGATAAGAAGGCCTTCTTAAATGAACAATGCAAGGAAATCGAGGAAAACAACAGAATGGGGAGGACTAGAGATCTCTTCAAGAAAATTGGAGATATCAAGGGAACGTTTTGTGCAAAGATGGGCATGATAAAGGACAAAAAAGGCAAGGACCTAACAGAAGCAGAAGAGATTAAGAAGAGATGGCAAGAATACACAGAAGAACTATACAAGAAAGATCTTAATGTTCCTGATGACCACGCTGGTGTGGTCACTGACCCAGAGCCAGACATCCTAGAGAGTGAAGTCAAGTGGGCCTTAGGTAGCATTACTAACAACAAAGCTAGTGGAGATGATAATATCCCAGCTGAGCTACTTAAAATCCTAAATGATGATGCTGTGAAAGTGCTGCACTCAATATGCCAACAAATTTGGAAAACTCAGCAGTGGCCAAAGGATTGGAAAAGGTCAGTTTACGTTCCAATTCCAAAGAAGGGCAGTGCCAAAGAGTGTTCAAACTACCGTACAATTGCACTCATTTCGCATGCTAGCAAGGTTATGCTCAAAATCCTACAAGCTAGGCTTCAGCAGTACGTGGACCGAGAACTACCGGACGTACAAGCTGGGTTTCGAAGAGGCAGAGGAACTAGAGATCAAATTGCCAACATGCGCTGGATCATGGAGAAAGCACGAGAGTTCCAAAAAAACACCTACTTCTGCTTCATTGACTACGCAAAAGCCTTTGATTGTGTGGATCACAACAAACTGTGGCAAATTCTTAAAGAGATGGGGGTACCAGACCACCTTACCTGTCTCCTGAGAAACCTGTATGCGGGTCAAGAAGCAACAGTTCGAACCGGCCATGGAACAACTGATTGGTTCAAAATTGGGAAGGGAGTACGGCAAGGCTGTATATTGTCACCCTGCTTATTTAACTTATATGCAGAGTACATTATGAGAAATGCAGGGCTGAATGAATCACAAGCCGGAATCAAGATTGCCGGGAGAAATATCAACAACCTCAGATATGCAGACGATACCACCCTAATGGCAGAAAGTGAAGAAGAACTAAAGAGCCTCTTGATGAGAGTGAAAGAGGAGAGTGCAAAAGTTGGCTTGAAACTCAACATTAATAAAACTAAGATCATGGCATCGGGTCCCATCAATTCCTGGCAAATAGAAGGGGCAGAAATGGAAGCAGTAACAGATTTTACTTTTCTGGGTTCCAAGATCACTGCAGACGGAGACAGCAGCCATGAAATTAAAAGACGCTTACTCCTTGGAAGGAAAGCTATGGCAAACTTAGACAGCATAATAAAAAGCAGAGATATCACCATGCCAACAAAAGTTCGTATAGTCAGGGCGATGGTGTTCCCAGTAGCAATGTATGGTTGCGAGAGTTGGACCATAAGGAAGGCTGAGCGCCGAAGAATAGATGCTTTCGAACTGTGGTGCTGGAGAAGACTCCTGAGAGTCCCTTGGACTGCTAGGAGATCAAATCAGTCAATTCTAAATGAAATCAAGCCTGACTGTTCCCTGGAAGGACAGGTACTAAGGCTGAAACTCAAATATTTTGGCCACCTAATGCGAAGAGAGGACTCTCTGGAGAAGACTCTGATGCTGGGAAAGATTGAAGGCAAAAGGAGAAGGGGAAGGCCAAGGATGAGATGGTTAGACAGCATCACCGATGCAACAAACATGAAAATGAGTGAACTCAGGAAGATAGTGGAGGACAGGAAGGCCTGGCGGGATATGGTTCATGGGATCACGAAGGGTCGGACACGACTTAACGACTGAACAACAACAACAAAACACTAGTGTTTGGTAAAACAGAAATTTGGCAGATTTGTACTCAGTGATTTTGAAGACCCCCGGTTATTCAGTGTGAGGTTTGGTGAAAAATTATTGAAAACAACAATTTCTCCCCAAACCTGGAGAGGCTATTTGTCACCATTTTTGGAAAAACCAAAATCTTCTCCCAGGCACTCACGTATTTCCCCCCATTTTCTCCCAAGATTTTCATAGGTCAGTCACAGTGTCATTTTTTACTCATACAGGCATTTAGGTTGAAAGTGGGCACCCATGCCATAAGAACATAAGAACATAAGAAGAGCCCTGCTGGATCAGGCCAAAAGCCCATCTAGTCCAGCTTCCTGTATCACACAGTGGCCCCACCAGATGCCTCAGGAAGCACAAGACAACAAGATAACCTGTTTCCCATTGAAACTCCCTTGCACCTGGCACAGAGAAAACCCACTTCTAAAACCTCTAAAACCAGGAGGTTGCTTATGGCTTGTAACCTGTGATGGTCTTTTCCTCCATGAATCTGTCCAAACCCCTTTTAAAGGCATCCAGGCCAGGTGCCATCACCACATCCTGTGGCAAGGAGTTCCACAGATGAATTACACGCTGGGTAAAGAAATATTTTCTTTTGTCTGTTCTAACTCTCCCTCCACTCAATTTTAGTGCATGTCCCCTGGTTCTGGTGTTGTGCGAGAGGGAGAAAAAGTTCCCTCTATCCACTCTCTCCATCCCATGCATAATTTTATAAGTCTCAATCATGTCCCCCCTCAGGCACCTTTTTTCTAGACTGAAAAGCCCCAGACGCTGTAGCCTTTCCTCATAAGGGAGGTGCTCCAGCCCACGAATCAATCTGGTCGTTCTTTTCTGCACCTTTTCCAATTCAACTATATCCTTTTTGAGGTGTGGTGACCAGAACTGGACACAATACTCCAGATGTGGCCTTACCATCGATTTGTACAAAGGCAGAATGATATTGGCCGTTTTATTCTCAATCCCTTTTTTAATGATCCCGAGCATGGAATTGGCCTTCTTCACAGCCGCCGCACACTGGGTCGACACTTTCATCGACCTGTCCACCAGCACCCCAAGATCTCTCTTTTGATCCGTCACAGACAACTCAGAACCCATTAGCGTATATGTGAAATTTTGGTTTCTTGCCCCAATGTGCATCACTTTGCACTTACTTACATTGAAGCGCATCTGCTATTTTGCTGCCCATTCTCCCAGTTTGGAGAGATCCTTCTGGAGCTCTTCACAATCCCTGCTGGTCTTCACCACCCGGAAACGTTTAGTGTCATCTGCAAACTTGGCCACCTCACTGCCTATCCCCGACTCCAGGTAATTTATGAATAAGTTGAAAAGCACCGGTCCCAAGACCGATCCTTGGGGCACACCGCTTTTCACCTCTCGCCATTGTGAAAATTGCCCATTAACTCCCACTCGCTGTTTCCTGGTCTTCAACCAGTTCCTAATCCACAAGAGGACCTCCCTCTTATTCCCTGACTGTGGAGTTTTCTCAGGAGCCTTTCATAAGGGACTGTGTCAAACACCTTCTGAAAATCCAGATGTATAATATCCACGGGTTCGCTCGCATCCACATGCCTGTTGACCTTTTCAAAAAATTCTAACAGGTTTGTGAGGCAAGACTTCCCCTTGCAGAAGCCATGCTGACTCTCCCTCAGCAGAGCTGTTCTTCTATGTATTTTAAGATTTTATCCTTAATGAGACTTTCCACCATCTTCCCTGGAACAGATGTAGTTTCCCGGGTCTCCCCTCCTTCCTTTTTTAAAGATTGGCGTGACATTAGCTATCCTCCAATCCTCTGGCACAGTGGCCGTTTTAAGGGACAAGTTGCATATTTTGGTCAAGAGGTCAGCAACTTCATTCTTGAGTTCCTTCAGAACTCTTGGGTGGATGCCAGATCTACCGTACACAGGATGAAAAAAAGATATGTGGATGTTGACCTCAAAAATGACTTTGAAGGTCATTTTGAATCTCACAGGTCACTGCAAAGCATGGGTTAAGCCAGCAGAGCTACATTGCACGTGTTCGCATTCCGTATGCGTCTGGTGTCCCACCCCCAGGTCAAACAATGGGCTCTGATTGGCTGAACAAAATGCAAACGCAGCCAAAGTTGAGCTGGGCTTTAGGCTACTTTTGGAAAAATGGTCATGTCTTAGAAAATAATGAACCAATCTGACTACTACTACCAAAATACTACCAAAAACTACTACTACCAGGATGGTGTAGTGGTTTGGGAGTCGGACTTAGACCTGGAAGATCCAGGTTCAAATCCCCGCTTAGCCACGAAGCTTCCTGGGTGACCTTGGGCCAGTCACTATCTCTCAGCCCCACCTACCTCACAGGGTTGTTGTGAGGACAAAAAGGAGGGGAGGAACTATGTACACCACTCTGAGCTCCTTGGAGGAAGGGCGGTATAAAAATGTGAAAAATAAATAAAATAAAATAAAATGAAGGTAAGAAGCAGGGCTACAAAACAATCTGGCAGCAGAGCTCCATCTTTGATGGGAGAATTGCTGGAAAGGATCAAGTGACAAAACATCCAGCAGTTGTGAACAGGGGCTGGGACTTTTTCTCACGAGCAGGACCATATAAAAGCACCCAAGATTAGACTTTTCAATAAACCCAAATTCAACCCAAGAAAGACTGGCCAGGCTCAAGCAACTCACCAACAAAAGCAGGAGAACCACAGTTCAAGAGAGTGAGAGAAACGCCAGGGAAATCAGTTCATGCTGTGGTCAGGACAGGAGTAAGATGGGCAGGGGAACCCAGGTAAGCTTGGGTTATAAACAGGCAGCAGGACAGGAACTTACACAGAGATGAGTCTGAAAAAATAGGGTCTGAGAAGCAACAGACAGTGAACTTTGTTGCACGTGTAGTGACTAGGTGTGGGAAGATATTATATGCTTGAGGGCCCAATCCTATTCAAAGTTCCAGCGCTGATGCAGCTGTGCCAATGGGACATGTGCTGCATCCTGTGGGGGGGGGGGGCAGTCACAGAGGCTTCCTCAAGATAAGGGAATGTTTGTTCTCTTACCTCGGAGTTGCATTGCAGCTGCATCGGAGCTGGAAAGTTGGCTAGGATTGGGCCCTGACGGGCAGCCCAATCCTAACTAACTATACGGCGGGATCCTATCCCCGTTTGTGGCCGCTCTGGAGCGGCCCGGAGGTCTACTCGGAGAAAGGGGATGTTTGTCCCCTTCCCCCGGTGTCAAATGGGGAAGGCCCGATGGGCCTATTTAGCTGGCAGAAGTAAGAGGAGGCCGTGTAATGGCCGAGCCAGCCCGGAGGGATATGGGGAGATGGTGGCCACCATCCCTGCCCCCCCCGGGCCAGCTCGGCCAATGAACCCCCTTCCTCACCACCCAGACTGCACCCGCAGGAGCTGGACCTACCTCCTCCGGCGGCCGCAGGTGCAATCTGGTGCCGGAGTGAGGGCAGCTGGCCTCCGCGCCAGCCGACCTTATTCCCGAGTTATCATGAACGTGCTTTATGGCACGTTCGCAACGGCTTCTGGCAGTGGAGCGCTCGTTCTGCCGCCGGATGTCTCTGGGGGATTGCGCTCTGAGACTGAAAGAGAGGGGTGTGCCTGATGCCACCTAGTGAGTTTATGGTGGAGACGAGATCTAAACCAAATACTTCCCTGTTCATCACTCATGCTCTTAGCCACAACACTATACTAGCTCAAAAACCATGGGGGCAAAACCAGATGTTTAGATAGCAAACATATCTGGCTGAACAGCCTGGCTGTAGATTTCATTTTGTTATTAATAATTTAATTCTACTGACTTAAATGGAGTCTGCAAGAACTAATTTAAACAAGTATTATTCAAAAGAATAATTGATCTGTCTCTCCAAGAGTGGAATGAAGAGAGCCAAACTGTCATAGTTTAGTGCATGTTTAATTTTATAAAACAATTTAACATGGCACTTCAACTCTGGCTACTGTAGACTTTCTCAGGAACTATTGCAGTGTATAAATTCCTTATCAACTCTTACCTCCAAGACAGGCACCCATGGCCAGAGAAAAAATCAGGGGCTTCACAGGTAAGTTAACATCAGGATCTTGACTCAGGTTGAGAAGTACAGGGATCTGTGAAATTAAAAATTAAATTAAAATAATAATGAGAATAATATCATCATTAACATGTATCTTGATTGCTCCTTAATTACTAGTTATAGTGAAATATAACATTGGCAAGCTGTATCAGAAAGGATTGTTTTTATTTTTATTTCTTTTTAAATTACAATGGGGCCTCTGTCAGGGCTAATTCAGACTGCAATTCTAGACATTTTCCTGGAAGTAAACTTCTGATGTACTTCTGAGTAGATATGCATAGGATATGCATGTCAGAAAAAGAACACGGTAATAGTTCTCAGGACTGTTCTGTTGGGATTAAATGCCGAATGCTCTCCCATGTCCAAATGTCCTCATGTGGAAATGTGAACCAGGGCAAAGGCATAGCAAAGACTATGCTAAAATCCTCATCTCTGGTTTGCTAATTTTCCACAAAAAGGCAATGTTTTTACATGGAGGAGCATTCAAACATAATGGACAAGGGTCCTTTTCATCTCCCAGCAAATGCCAGCACAATCAAGACTGCACTCAAAGGAAACAATGAAAAGGTACTTGCTTGCACTCCCTTGCACTGTATACATTCAGGTTTATCATATGAACAGGAAACAAGCAGGGCAGCCCATCATGGCTATGTATATATGAAATACACACACACAACTTTAGTTAGGGTCTGCACTGGAGATCACAACCACTGTGGCTTTCGAATCTATCAAGCCTTTTCGAAAATGGAAAGATTATATTCTTCACAACCTGAACAGACCTTCTAAGATTATTGTAGCACAGCTGGAATGTCCCATAGAAGCTGTTAATATCAGTAATCTAAGGCCCACATCTGTATTCTATTCTTCTACATAAAGCCAGAAATGAGAGGTCATAGGTATAATGGGGATGCTTACAGTTAGGCAGAAATAATCAACTTCAGTGAAACCTCAAGAAATGGCCTAGGAATGCCATAAGTCTCCTGCCTGTTGCTAACACTACAGTTATACATTCCTGAGCATTCACAATGGAGAACCCCTTGCAAACACAATAAGGTTGCCACTGAACGAAAGGAATAAAAATGATTAGTCAAAAAGGGAGCATTTCTGTTTTAAAATGGGTTTGAGAAATGCCTTCTTGTTTATAGTTCTCTTTGAAGACAAACTCACTTTCTATATCAGTTTATCAATTTCTGTTTATCTGACAAATTGATTTTCTCTGAGTCACAAAGCTTTCGATTCTTAAGATGACTGCTCTAACTATGCCACACTGCAATTATGTGGCTGTTGTGTCAATGTGATATTAGTTGTGTCTCGCTGTGAGCCTCTACTTTGACAACAACAGGGAAAAACACTGTCTAAATTATGAGATTATATCTGTCAAATGCATTTTTCTCCATTTAAAAGTAACAACAACAACAAAATCATAGTCATGTTGCCATGTGCCACTGTTTCTACTTTGTGGAATATAACCACTTCTATAAGTTATACCAATTCTATAAGTCTATAATCTTATACTTTAACTACAAGGCAGCTTTCAATAATGGTGTTTGTATGATTTAGTGCTAAACTGGAAAGAAAGCAGCAGCAGGACTTAGCAGCCCAATCCTAACTTTAAAAACCCTGCACCGATGCTGCAGCACCAGTACAGGCTATGATGCATCTCGGGTGGAAATTTCAGCTGCTGGAGGTCTCCTCAGGGTAAGGGGACATTTGTCCCCTTGCCCCAGAGTAAGCCAGCAGCTGCAATGGGTTGACACTCAGGCCTGTAATGGGTTGACACTGAGTTGACACTCAGGCCTGTGCCAGCGAAATCGCTGGTGCAAGTCCACGTTGCCCCATGTTGACAGATCAAACCCGGGAAGGGGGATAGGATATGATGCACACTGGCGCTGCTGATCCCGCCCCCTCCTGGACCCAATTCGCCCACCCGTTGCTGCTCTCCCCCTCCCCACCTTCCCCCATCCCTACACCACACTTACCGGCACCAGTGGCCTTTGTTCTGTCTGCTGGCACCAGCGGGAAGGCTCTGGCGTGCTATCGCAACATGCGTGCTATCGCAACATGCTTTACGGCATGTTTGCGACATCTAGTGCCAACGGAGCACGCATTCCACTGGCACAGCACTACCCTAGGATTGTGCCATGAGTAAAGTACTGAATCCTTGTTTCTACCTTGGTCACTTTCAAATGATGGCAGACATGGGTTGTGTGAGAAGTCAAGATTATGGAGTAAGATATCAATTGGATGTGGAATGCCTAAGGTCATTAGAGAGGAGGATTTGCTTTGCATAGCTGGTCCTGCTGATCAAGAAGCATGGGAAAACAACAACAAGGAGCAGAGTCTTTTCAGTGGTAGCATCTATACTGTGGAACTCCCTCCACAGAGGATCTTACCAAGCAAATTCCTTGTTGATTTTTAAAAGGTGGATAATGGCAAAAGGACCTTCCTCTTTAGGAGGAGCTACGAGTGATCTTTGTTTTAATTCATTTTTAGTGTGTATCTGTTTGTGTATTCATTTTAACTATAGTTATTACTTGTCAATTGATAATGTTCTGATTTTATTGTGAATCTATAGAGCACAGTATATATTTTAATACTGACCACATGCCACAAAGATCTCAAGGAAACTATATTGCTTATCCAGCAGCATGCAGCCCCCAAGCACCATCTTGCCACATATTCACAGAATACACATTATGCAATGTTAACTGGTACAATGGCTTATATTACACTTACTAAGGGGAAAGCATGAAACAATGATTTATTTTCTAAGCCCTAGTAATAAAAGAGAAAAATATAAACAGATGGCTCAACATATGCTGTCTACAACAATGGTCTATTAGTGAAGAACATGTTGCAAATTTTTGTCACCTAACATTCTGAAGGCAGACATCCCCAATTATTACAATAATGTTAAAAAGCCATCTTATAAAATGAGTGGCTACAATATTTATCACAGTTACTAGGTGGTAAGTCCCATTGAAATCAGCAGGACTTACCTCTGAGTAAACATGTAGAGGATTGTATTGCTAGGCTGTATGGATTTGATGAGAGTGTTTCCACTGACTTGTCTGATAGTTCCTACTTTTCATTTACTCCATTACACATTGTCTTAAGATTCAGTAACAATGTTTTTATTCTTTTTATTCTTGTATAACATCCCCAACAATACACTGGCATCAACCAAAGAATTTGTGATCTTTAGCCCAAGGTTAAAAGATTGTGATCAAAAGTACCAGGAAGGAACTTGCAAAAGCAGCTGTAGATCACTGGTGTTCTAAGTAGCCAAGGAAAGAAAGCACTAAGCTTGTACAGGTTGAGTATCCTTTATCCAGACTGCTTGGGATGGGAAGTTGTCTGGATTTTGGAATATCTACATAAATATAATGAGATATCTTGGGGATGGGACCCAAGTCTAAACACAAAACGTGTTTCTCATATTCACCTTATACAAATAGCCTGGAGGTAACTTTATACAATATTTTTTAAATAATTTTGTGCCCCAGTATGCCTTGCGCCAAAAATGGATTTTGGAATAGTCTGGATTTCGGATGTCCGGATAAGGGTAATCAACCTGTATTCACAATACTTTTATTTTTATTGCACTAACTAAGATAACTTTTAAAACTCTCCTCATAAGCAATATCAATCCAAAAAGAACAAAGCAAATGTATATGCAGAAACAGACTTCTATCAGCTAATATATTGGAGGACTGAAAGCAAGCCTTCACTGATCCAAGCATCTAGTAACATTTTGGGCTCAATCCTAACCAATTTTCCAGTGTTGGTGCAGCCCTAAGGTAAGGGAACAAATGTTCTCTTACCTTGACGAGACCTCTGTGACTACCCCCTCACCACAGGATGCAGCACACGCCCCATTGGCACCACTGCATCGGCACTGGAAAGTTGGATAGGATTGGGCCCTCAGGGAATGTGCTAGTTGTACTAATTATTATCCCTAAAAGAAGGAAGCCAAGACAAAGCAACTTACCATTGTAGCAGTGAATGGAATATTGTCAATTAAGGATGATGCCAGAGCAGAGACCCAGAGTACTAAGATGATAGCAACTGTCAAGCGTTGGTCCTCAGGCACCACCTGACACACACACACACACAAAATCAATGAGTCCCCTCTGCCCTGGAAGGTATTATTTTGCAACTAAAACTATTGGATTAATTATTCTTTTTATAACTTGAGCCAAACTTGTGCCGCTTCTCCTCATAAATCAACCCCAATGGTTCAAAAACTGAGGTAAAATCCAAATATATAAAGTAAAAAATGGCTCAAAAATTGTCTGGTGCCATAGAAATACGAAAAAGAGCTGACTCCTAGCAGCTAAATCGATCTTCAGAACGTTAATATTATGGATAGCTATAAATAAATGATTCTTTATCCTGACTATTATTAACTATGTATTGTCTCCTCAATTATTTATTACATTTGTATCCAACCCTTACTCCAAGAAGCTTAGGGAAGTGTCACCAGATTTTTCCTGTTTGATCCTCACAACAACTCTGTCAAGGAAGGTTAGGCTGAGAGAAAGTGACTAGTCTTAGCAAGCTTCATAGCTGAGGGGAGATTTTATCCCAGATCTCCTCAGTCTAAATCCAATATTCTGTTCTCACTGTTTCCTTCATTAAACAAATAGCCCTGACAGGCCATCTACATCCAAATATGGCAATTACTCAGACACTGTGTTCAAAAAACATCCACCAGTTCTACAAGAATAAATTTTACTGGGACTAACGTCTTTGCCTGTAATTATAGAAGTCCCTAGCAAATGAAAGTAGACATTGTCATTCACACAGCAGTAATTTTGTTGGGGGGGGGGGGTATGGGTAGGAATGTTTGGTTGCTCAGGGAACAAGGCAGGTCATTTGGTTGGGGGCTATATTGTTGTCACTGTAGTGCAAAAGATAGTCATGTCATCTGTGAGGAAAAGTAAGATATATATTTAATAATGAGATTGCTCTATTGACCATATTAGAATCTCATAACAGGAAAAAAAATCCCACCATTTCATTGCTGGATGTTTTGTTTTGTTGCTGAATCCAAGGCCAGAAAACAATGTAGCATGTAAAGAAGTCTAAAGCATACTGTTTGCATCCCTGATAGTAGACTATAACCTCTAATTGAATAACATATATAGGGACTCAATACAGAAATTTCTCCACCTTCTGAGTGATAACATTTTATTACGAAGCATACCTTTATTAACAAAGCTGTCTGTTCTCCTATATATTCTATTAAGTGAAGATGAGCCAAAGCCTAGTTAAAAAAAAAGATTTAATTAAAATAAATCAAATATATAAAATATATACTTCAAATGTTTACGTAAAATAATTGCTTAGTACATAATTTCATTGACTCAGGGCAATAACTTCTCCATTTTTATTCAAATTCTTACTAGGAGAATTTGAATCAATGAAAAGTATAACCTAACGTGGTATTATAAGAAAGTACACATTTGTTGGATTAGACAACTGATTTCTCAAGAGAAAGCTGATTTCTCAAGAGAAAACTTTGTGTGTGTGTGTGTGTGTGTGTGTGTGTGTGTGTGTGTGTGTGTTTTGTTAGAACAGGTATCAATCCCAATATACTTAAGAACCTTTACCATGGGTGGAAAAAATACAGTTGGCCCTCAGTATCCAGGGGGGTTGTTGTTCTCGGAACCCCCACAGATACTGAAATCTGCAGATACCAGGGGTCAAAATAAAAATGTTCTAAAAAGAAAAAAAACGTTAAAAAGCTGTTTCCTTACCTTTTCCCTGCAAACCGCTGCATGTTCTTCGTTCTACAAGCTGAAATCGCGCTCAGGAAGCCTCTTCTGGGTCACACGACACCCAAGTTTGCCCCAGAATGAAGCTATTCCTGGAAAGAGGGGCAGTCGCATGACTCAGAAGAGGCTTCCAGAGCATGATTTCAGCTTGTAGAACAAAGAACACACTATTTACAGCAAAAAGGTAGGGAAACCGCTTTTTAGTCTTTTTTTCTTTTTAGAACCTTTTTACTTTGGCCCCTGTATCTGCGAAGCATCTGCAGTGAGACAAATCCACAGATGCTGAAGTCGCAGGTACAGGGGGGAGGGGGCAACTGTAAATGGGGAGCTCTGGTGAGACAGAAATCAGTACACAACAGATTTTATGTGGAAGGAAAATGTATAGGAATAAACTCGGCTCTAATCTATTCTCATTAGACTCAGTTATCCGAAACTGTAATTTTAACTTAGAAAATACTTAGCAGAATTTCCCTCAGTGGGAACTTCACAACGTCTTTAGATTTAAAGAGTTGGGAATTGTAACAATATTTTGACACCTGACCTGAAGAAAATGTGAGGAAATCCTATGATTGGGCATCTCCATGGTATCAATATCTCCAGATCATGTACTTTGTTTCCCAGGAATTAAGAAAGGAAAATAATCTACAGCCCCTGACAAAATATGAGGAATTCTTAAAGGAAAAACCAAAGAAGAGAGGACAATTTTCAGTTATAAAAAAGATGACTGCCACCTGGAAACCTAGCAAAATTCCATATAAAATACTGTGGACAAGGGATTTAGGTACTGTACTGATATATCAGACAGCTTCTGTCTGATATATCAGACAGCTGGGGAAAGAGTCACAATACAATCATATAGTTTTCATTATATTCCTCTCCAAGGAAAGCTCAAAATAAATTGGTGATCCGGTGCTGTACCATTCCTGTAAGATTAAATAGGATCTTGAAAATTAATACAATTTAAGTACTGGAAATGTCAGAGTGATTATGCAGATTATTCCCATATGTAGTGAGTCTCTTCAAAGGCTCAAAGATATTGGGATCATATTATTGAGATAACTTTTCAGATAACAGGTAAAAAGATAAAGCTTGAATTCAGTGCTACTGACCATTTTTGAAGATGAACAAGGTGCTACAGGGATTTTTCTCCAGAATGTGTTTGTCACTTAAAAAGATTATTGGGCCCAGCAGTGTAAAGCTGCAAGTACTCCAACAACTGAGGAAAGGCTAGTTAAAACACTGGGAGCGCAATCCTACGTAAATTGCAGGCAGCGGACCTAATGTTCTGTCACCCACCGTAGTCGCAAACGTGCCATAAAGCACGTTTGCGGACTACTTTCGAGCAGGGAAGGCCGGCGCAAGGCCAGCCTTCCCGGCTCCGCCGCCAGAGCCCTTGGCCCGCTACCGGACCTAGGAAAATGTGAATCCAGCGGTCGGGTGGGTCGGTTGGCGGACGGAGGGGAGGGAGGGCGGGCATAGGCTCAGCCACCCTGGGGCCATGGCGTCCGCCATATCCTGGTTCCTGCTGGTTCCCGCAGGGCAGCTGGGCCATTACACGGCCTCCTCCGACTTCTGCCAGCAAAGTAGCTGGCAGAAAACCAAGAAGGCCTACCGGCCCCAGCCACCATTACACTCGGGGAAGGGGACAAGCGTCCCCTTCCCCGAGTAGACTTTCCGCCGCAGGCTGCCTGCTGCAGGCTGCCCGCGGTGGAGAGTAGGATCAGGCGGACAGCCTCGGCCGGCCGGCCAATCTTTACGTATTGCAAAAGTAAACATACCAACAAAATGAAAGATACAGCTTTGCTGACCTTGTCTCTCCAAAAATAACCATGACACATCTACATTTTCTTTGCAAAGGGCAAGTTTCCCCTATTACTATCCAGACATAAAAAGCTATCAGTCATATTTTAATATCATGCACTTGTTTACACAGTAAAGGGATTAATTGCCCCTATTCCAGCCAGTTTAACTTAAGAAACCATGAGGCACTAAGCTAGACCTGGTGAAGAGGAATGACCTTCAGTAGAAGTCCTAACTAACAAGCTCTGCAAGACCTAAGAGAGCTCCAAGTGATATCTTTCAGGGAGGGCAGCAACTGATCCAACAGAACCCCTCTTGAGAAGTTCCAGATTTATGTACCCCAAAACCTGGAAAGCCCCTGAGACTGCACTGTTCTCATCCCACCCATCAATGATGCATTCTCATCATTCTTGTCTTCCTCACAATCAGTATTCGCCTGCAGTGAGAAATGCACATGGGGAGAGAATCCGATCATGATCATCATTTCTTGCTGCAGACAAGCATTGAAGGCAGGACTTCAGGCCTACATCATTGGGGGAGGTAGGGCTAGCATAGTATGATTCTAGGGGCCCTCAACAAGTTCCTATACTCAGTCTGAAGAGGACTTGAATCCAGAGTATAACTGAATCCTTCTTTGCAATACATTCTGGGGCGAACTTGGGAGAGGGGAGTCGCATGACCAGGAAGAGGCTTCCGGATCATGATTTCTGCTAGTGTAAGGAAGAACACGCAGCGGTTTGGAGTAAAAAAATTAGGCAAATCGCTTTTTAACCATTTTTTAAAAATAATGTTAGCCCTGGTATCCGCGGATTTCAGTATCTGCAGGGGTTCCGGGAATGGAACCCTTGCAGATACTGAGGCCCAACTATATTCAAAGCACTTCAATCCATTGCCTTGATGTTATCCTTACAACAACCCTGTAAGGTAAGTACATATTAGTATCCCCCTATTATCTCAGCTAGGAAGCTTGAGGCTGAGGAGTGGTTTGCCTAAGATCACCTAGGAAGAATTCATAGCAAAGGCAAGATTCAAACTGTATAGTCCTTTATTTTTCAACTCAATTTCTTAGCCACTACTGTACATGTACATCTTCTCTAATCCACGCTCATATGTTTACTTCAACTAATGCCAGCAGAACGTTCATATACCCAGGCTGCACAATGTAACCTTCACAACAAGTTTCCCAGTTAACATTTACGGGTATATGGCTCAAATCCAACTGTCTCTTTGTCTCAAGTATTAAATTCTCCAGTGCGTAACTGGAAAGCATAAAAAACAAAGAGCAAATATGTCAGCAGTGGCATAACAGACGGGGGAATATACAACACTGTTGCTATCTCAAAATAGATGAATAGCCATCTCAAAATAACCTTAATTCCCCATAGCTTTAACTTGTTGAAGTCTTTCTTTTTCCCCATTAAGTCAGGATAGTGAATAGACAACAAGGCTAGTTTAGAACCCTACAACTGGGAGCCATATAAGCAGACAGACCTATGCAGCACTCCTGCAGAAATACAACTCAGCTGAAAGGCATTTGTGTGTAGCCCAGCTCGTAATACAGTCTTCCTCAGAGGTAGACGGTTGCATGGTCACATTCCTAGAACAAAGTTAGACTTAGAGATCAAGGGTGGCTCCAGAAAGGTGAACTGAGTTATTCTACGGAGATTTCTCATGCTGTCATCTCACTGTTTTAGCACCTCTACCATCATACCGTAGTTACTGTTAGTTTGACTAATTTGAGTGGATGGACACAGGGAGTTCTACTCCAGTGCAGTTGTCTTGCACTAGCATTGCATAATAATTCTCTATTGTATCCTGATAACTGCCAATCGTTCTCTTGTTTGTATTGGAAGTTTGTCTCTCTAGTCTCTTGTGGCCTGAAGGCCAAATGACATGAAACTCTGGAGATCAAAGATCACCATCCCTCCCTAAGCTGCTGTTTGTCCTGTAGAAAAAAGCTGCTGTTTGTCACTGTAGAAAAAGCCCTGGATGTGTAGGGCCAAACTGGTCACCTAACCACTGCTACCCTTTCCTGGTCTGGAGCAGGAAAGGAAGTTGAGGAATTTCCTTTATTGCTGCTTGGCCATGATGCCTCATGGCCTCATCAGCCAGGATGCCTCAGCCAAGCAGCAGCCAAACAGACAAGCAGCGCAATCCTGCCTAAGGATCTGGCCGGCGGCCCAGGGCCGCCCGCTGGATCCTGTGCACCTGTGGCCTGGCTGCCGCCGGGCCAGAGGTCTACTCGGGGAAGGGGACGCTAGTCTCCTTCCCCGAGTGTAAACCAGGGCAGACCCGATCGGCCTCCTCGGATTTCCGCCAGCAAAATTTACTGGCAGAAGTCTGAGGAGGCCGTGTAACAACCCAGCCGCCCAGCAGGGGCCAGGTTATGGCCGAAGCCATCCGCCGGGCCGGCTGGGCCAATGGCCCCCCTTCCCAGCCCAGTGAACTGCCCCCCCGCCCGACAGATCTTTATCTGGGTTCACCGACGGCTGCAGGTGTGCTTCGCTGCTGGAGCAAGGAAGGTTGGCCTCTGCGCTGGCCTTCCTTGCTCAAGAGGCGTCGCGAACGTGCTTTACGGCACGTTCGCGATGTCTCCCGGCGCCGGAACGCTTGTTCTGGCGCCAGGTGATTTAAAAGAATTGCATTGAAGTAGAGGCTGTAGCTCAGTGGGAGAGCTCATGCAGAAAGTCACAGGTTCTGTCCCCAGTATCTCCAGAAAGTGGTGACAATACTTAGCTAAATGGACCAAGGATCTGAGTCAGTAGAAGACTCTTCTGTCTCTCCTTCTTTGGAATAGGAAAGGGAAGAGGGTATTTCACTGGCCACCATTTGACCAAACATGCAATCACAGTTTGGGCCATGCATCCAAGACCAGCCAAGAATAATAGAACCCTGCATTGATATATTTTATTTAGAAATAAATAAAATGTACACACACATACACACACATTTCCCTCGTTATCTGTACCTAATTTGCTCCTGAAAATGGCCCTTATAATGAAAATCCAGATAACTAGTACAATTATTACATTCATTTAGTTACAGTATTTGATTTTCCCTGTAAACCACTTTCTGAACTTTTTATTGAAAAGCAGCTGTTTTATTATTATTATTAATATTATTATTAATATTAATATTAATATTAATATTATTATTATTATTATTATTAATATTAATGTATAGTTCTACATTATAAATGTAAAATTCTAACTTGTTTCAAAGTCATTCCAAGTTCATCCAAAAATCACCCTAAATGCCTAATACCATAAGGAAAGGTTTGTGTGGCACGATAAATATAATAAACAATAACATCATATCAATAACACAATAGTGTTAGGTGGAGGAGGAAGCTTTTCATAAATTTCATGTCTCCCACGTGTAACTTCTGTAAGCTTATCACCACCAATCACATTTTCAGCTCTTGCTTTAATTCGTTTTCTTGATACATAGATTATATTCACTATAGATTTCGATAAATCTAAAACAAGAAATATATCTTTTTGTTTTTCACTATGTTCAGTGTGCTTTAGCACCTCAAGCTTTAGTTCCAAACTATGAGCAACTCTCTTACGTTTCACCTGTTTTTCCACTTTTACCATGATTTTTTTACCTTCTTCTGTTCCATAGGACAATTATTGTGCGATAATTTGCACAAACACAGCACCACAGCCAGTACGAAACTGAGCATGGGAATGCACTACCCATCAGGCAGTGCATCTCATACAGCTGCTTCCCAGACCATATAACTGAAGATGTTGGTATGGATAAAGAAATATGGTTTTAATAGTCATGGTTCATATAAGTGAAAATCCGTATAGCGAAAATATGTATAATGGGGGAAGAGGGTATAATGAAGTCTAGGACTTAATCTTCATAAGACAGTAGATTCATTTCTCTGTAATTTCAAAGTAATGGCCTTTTACAATTGCAGTTGCTTGTCTCCCCATCTCTCTCTGAGTGAGTGTACGTAAAGGTCTCCTAACTTGCTCTCATAACTGTCTTGTACCTGTGGTAAAAACCACCAGAATCAACAAGTAAAAATTATAGATTTTTTTTCAACTCTTCTTACCTCCATTAAAACAAACAATGCTGCAAAGAATAGAAGTGTTGCCCATTCCACTCTATTCAGAATCATCTCAAAATCATGGATGTTGGCTAACACAAGAAGCCATATAGCTCCCAACATAGCAATCCACCCTGGATAAAAGGAAAAATAAAATAAAATGGATACATTCTCTTGTATTAATACTTATTTGTGTTTCACACGTGTGTGTGTGTGTGTGTGTGTGTGTGTGTGTGTGTGTGTGTGTGTTCATATATATTTATGCATGCATGCACTCCTTTCTACATTTGCATATTCAACAAATTATGCCATACATGAATACATGCAGGCGTCCTATGACTTTTTTTTCCCTAGCAAGCCTTCTGTGTGCCTTTACTTGCAATTGTTCAACTGGTAGAACTTCTCTCATCTCTGTATCTCCATGCCAGAAGAGGTTGCACCTGTAGATTATCTGACTGTCATGCACTGTGTGAGGCATATGAACAAAAAGAAGTAGCCTTACATTTGTACTCATTTTGTATTTAACCCAATATGAAGTACTCTGCTATAAACCATAAATCAACACTGAGCATCTCAAAGGAGGCTACGGTTGTACAAAGACTCTCAGATTTTATTGGTACTATCAACCTCCACTTGCTACAGCAAGTATGGGAAGGGAAGGCCAGTGGAGCAACTTGGTATGTGCATTCAACATCTAGAGAAAAGTTTTACGGCGCGGTAAAGTTTAGTTCATAAAAACTCCAGCTGTGCATAATATACATTGAACCGCCTAGAGGAAGCTCTAAGATGAGACAGCTGACTAATAAACAGTGCTAACTGTGGATGATAATTGCACATCTACACCCAGCTGGATATAGCAAGGATATTATAGCTGGATATAGCATATATATTTTGTTTGCAGAGTTAGAGAATCTTAGTTTCAATTTCAAAAGTAAGTTGTGGACCTGTTGCAAAATGGCAATGCATCAGAGTCCATCAGATGTTGGATCCTTTCAGACAACCTCTAATCGAATGGATTCCACCATGTGCTAACTCCAAATCACAGTAGTACATGCCACTCTGTGGCCATTGTCCATATATTCATTGCTATGAGACTAGAATGAAAAATATCCATGTTGGTTCAGAATGAGCATCTGAGAGTCTATGAAAAATTATTACATTATGTTTTCTGTGAATTCTAAAATGCCTACTGTGCAGAGAGTTTGCATATACTGTGTTGTCTCAGAGGAAATATATATACTTGGAACAGAAATAGCACCTGTACATTTATGATTTTGTTTTTAAAAAATGTTGTCATTTTCTTACCCAGAAGAAAAAAGAGAGCTCTCTCAAGATACTGTGTAAATTACTGTAGACAATGTCAACAGTGAATGTTTAAAGGAAAATAGTCAAATGTTGAGATGCAAAAGCAGGAATGAATGGAATTAAGAGAAAAAGGAAACAAAAGATTATGGCAACAGCTGCAGTTGTTCAAAACAGCTAATTAAGAAAAGGCATCCTCTTTGAATATATGTATAGTCACTCTTCTTTGGCTTACATCCAAATTGAAATGCTAAAAAAAAAAAATCAGTCTAAATTTTAAATCATTACAACTTGAAATGAATTATTTTTAATGGAGATACCAAAGGCATGCTCACTGCACCATCTATTAAAATCCTTGATAACATTTGAAGCAAAATCAAACTTTCAAAATGTACTTCACATACCACAAGTACATGCAGACACAAGAAAATATGAGGCTATTAGGAGGGCCAATCTGTCTGTGGAAGCAGCTCATGTAGTCATGCCAATGAATCAATATTAAAACCAAAAGTTGCATCCAAGAATCCATTCCAATATCATAAAAGATACAAAACTCTTTAACCAAACAATCACAGACTTTTGTCTTGCCATCAAATATTTTCAGATGTTCCATCAAACATATGGAAGAGCAAAGTGGGATCTCATGTGTGCCATCCCTACTCCTGATCCCCTTGTGTTCAATGTAATTTGCATATAGTTCATATAGGAATTGTTCATATAGTTCCATGCACATAGAATTCTTTTCACATGATTCAGGCTGAAATCCTATACACATTTTCCTGGGAGTAAATCCCATTGAACACAATGGGACTTACTTCTGCATATTCATGCATACAATTGCACTGTTAAAACCCTGCTTTTGGAGGGTTCTCAATAATGCAGAAAAAGACATATTCAGTTGGATTTATTCACACAATACACTGAAAGTGTGGAGGTTGGGAGTGGGAATGATGCACACAATCCTTCTTTCTTTGCCCCCCCCCCGGTTTAGTGCTATCCTCTGTGAGGAGGAGCAGCATGGAGCAGCAGCACGGTGGCGACGGGCAATGCAGGCAGCGACGAGAAGGTAAGTCAATTTATTTTACTTATTTAATTATTTATTCATTTAATTATTTGCTTAAATAAATAAATAATTAAAAAAATCGGGCGTGCTTCGCGCCCCCTGTTCCCTTTTTTAATATTAAATTGATTTTTATTTTTTATTTTTAAAAATTAGTTAATTGATTTTAATTAATTAATTAATTAATTGGGGGCGCCCGGTTTGAGGGGGTGCAAATATGGTAAGCCTACGTATAGCACATCTGTGACGCACAAGGAGTAAGCGGCATGGCAGAGAGCCCTGCGCCACTTCACTGGCACTGCACCCCGTGAACACAACAGGGCTTGCTTCTGAGTAGACATGCCTAGGATTGTGCTCTAAGGGTTTAACAAGCTACACCTGCCCATATTCCTTCTCCTAAAGGTCTAGCACTCTGACCCGGTAACTATATCCTTCTTGAGGTGTGGTGTCCAGAACTGGACGCAATTCTCCAGATGTGGCCTTACCATCGATTTGTACAATGGCATAATGATATTGGCCATTTTATTCTCAATCCCTTTTTAAATGATCACAAGCATGGAATTGGCCTTCTTCACAGTCGCCACACACTTGGGTCAATACTTTCATCGAGCTGTCCACCAGCACTCCAAGATCTCTCTCCTGACCTATCACAGACAGCTCAGTACCCAGAAAAGTCAGAACATGTATAGGACTGTGCTGTTTTTCAGATGTTACTCATTCATGAAAGTAGACTGCTCATTTACAAAGACTGGGCCAATTTATAACAGACAAGTTGATTCTTCCTGTCCCAAGACACGTGAATAATACATAACAACTCCAAGATATCCAATAACAACGTGGATGCATTACTTATTAGAACATATTTGGAACTGTGATAAATTTATTTAAATTGCCCTGTTTAACGAAGCACAAAACTATCTGCCTGAATTGAATATATATCCAGTTTCTGTAGCACTGTAGTTTTAAACATAACTGTTCTTTCCAAGGTTACTGGATGTCTTTCCGAGGCATCTGAAGATGCTTACCATGATTGATCAATAATAGAAAGGTTTGTGCCAGCCTATATTCCCCTATTCAAAATGTTTGGCAAGTTTGAAATAAATTATTTAAATGTGGGAAAGGTGGCATAGAATGGATCCTCATAAAATATTCTGTAAAAAGATTGTAACGATTCTGACTGTTTGACATGGGTTAAAGTAGGTTGGGGCTTTTTGCCAAAGAGAAAAATCCTCATCCAGTATTCATATCCTATTTCCATATACCGGGTTATGTAAAAAGTGATATACTCTCTTTAATTTTTATTATAAGGCTTTCTTCCATGCTATCCAGGGATATTATAGTCATCGGCTCCAATAGAAGGGAATTTACGGGGTTTGACTGTAAAATAACTTTACAAAAGACACTGAATTCTCAATGGTACGTGAATTATTAACTGCTAATATTCCTTTTGGCATCATCCTCATTGCTAATATATTCCCATGGAACCTGGTCAATTAAAGGACTGGACACAAGCTTATTTAGTAAATATATGTGTTTTTTAGAAGCTTTATAGAAGCTATACTGAGATGCAGAACACGGTGTAATGCTATTTATTCCTACTGCAATGTGACTGTCACGTTTGCTTCACTATGCTTACAATAATGAGAACTTTGCAGTAAATTGTAATTACAGATACTTCCATTTGCAAACATAGAGGCCAGTATCATTTATATTCGTTTAAGGACTAAGCTAATGTTCTTTGCAGTTTCTATGGCTCACACTGGTGCACAATAGATTTTTTGAGTCAACTCATAAGTGTTTTTTAAAAAAAAAAACTTAGGACGGAATTACCCATTACTAAAAGCACAGGACTGCTAATGAAACCAGAAGACCCATGTTCAGTTCTCCAATCCCCTTCCATAACATGTGATTTGACTAATCTCATGTCCTGGCATTAAGAGTAAGCAGAGTTCTGCTGGATCAGGCCAAAGGCCCATCTAGTCCAGCTTCCTGTATCTCACAGTGGCCCCACCAGATGCCTCAGGGAGCACACAAGAAAACAAGATACCTGTATTCTGTTGCCACTCCCTTGCACCCAACACTCAGAGACAGCCTACTTCTAAAACCAGGAGGTTGTTCTCCATCATGGCTTGCAACCTGTGATGGCCTTTTCCTCCATAAATCTGTCCAATCCCCTTTTAAAGGCATCTAGGCCATGTGCCATCACCACATCCTGAGGCAAGCAGTTCCACAGATTAATTACTCACTGGGTACAGAAATGTTTTCTTTACCCAGGTTGCTGGGTTGCTAAAGCTTGAAACTGGACCGTAGGTTGCTAAAGCTTGAAACTGGATTGTCAATTTGCTGTATCAGACAGAAAATGTTGAGTGATTCTGTAGTCAGCCTGGCTGCTCCTCTCTTCCAGGGAAGATAGTGGGGCCCCAATCCTGACCATACTTAAGCTAAAGATTCCTGCTCCTGAGTAAGACATGAGAATGGGATGCCTCAAGTTACCAGGGAAGTTTTGTGATTCTGATCTAGACTTTGTCTCAGGCTCGTTGCTGTCTCTGATTCTTGAGGTTGCAGGGGTGGCTGCAGGGGTCTAGAAAACTGGGGGGGGGGATGAGTCCAGTCATGGTGCATCAAGTTCCCCAGGTGGGGCACCTTAGGTTATGGTTTCTCTCAGAGTGCCCCAAGTCCCTCTTATCCCCATTCACTCCGCAAGTTCTCCGCAAGTTCTCCTCCAAGAGGTCCCACTCACTTTTATTTCTAAGAATGGATTGATCTTGACACTCTCTGACATACAAGGACGCAACTGAGGTGGCAATCCTGATAATACCCTTTCCCTTCTCAGACACCCTGCAGGAAATGAAAGGATAACATTTCTGCAGCAGGATGGTATTTTCAACCTCTCTGAGCCATAGGAGGCGGCACCTGGCAGGGCAGCAGAGGGCCTTTGTTGTATATGCGTTCTTTGTGGCAAAGCTTCACAGCCACAAGCATGTTACAATTTACATTCCAGCCATGAACTAATTGTAAGCAACACAAATACTGCTCCAGCTCAAGCTACACTTCATTTTAAGACTTCAAAAGTAATTTCTAGTCGAGCATATAAGACACCCCAGAGCAATGTACATATTTTATCATTGCTAGACAGTGCTCTCGGCAAGGGTCACGCATGCCTAATCAGCTCCCAGCCTGTTATGTTCATTCATTTAACTATGGAAATTATTGTTAAAGTAGCGCTCTTGCATGACTACCTAAGCATCAATGAACAGGAAAATAAAGAGGAATTACATGTGCAAATCCTGCTATTTTCCTAGGTGTCATTCGTTTATGTATTAAGACAAAATATCCCCTGAGCTTTGCATAATGCATTCAATGTCATATATTTAAGGGAGAGGGAGTATTGCCAAAGGGGTTCTGCTGCTGCCCTTTGCTATTATAGTGTCTAATTTCTCTGGTGAATTTCTTCAGAAATTCTTCCAAATTATGGAAATGAGTCAATAAATATACGAACTGGTTTCCAAAGCAATAACAATAACACAGGGACCTCCTAATCATAGCAGTTCAACACATTCCTAATTGAATGCTCTGGCAATAATACATTTTGCTGAAGAAATTGGATGTCAGATTAAATAAAATAAAGACATCTTACAGGGCTCAGGGCACATATTTAAAATGCAGGCTACAAGGGCAAAATCTTGATGCTACTGAAGATGATATGTTGCAGTAAGATTTTATACACACATGAATATGTATATGGTAGATATAAAGCCACATTACTTACCCCAGATTAATAAGCCTCCCCCAGGCCTGTTCTCATCCAAGAAAGAAATTGCTTTTGCTATCTCTGCCACCATCCCTCATATCACTCCACCTCCTGGAGGTCAACTCCGTAATTATTAATCTTGCTACTAATTCCGTCGTAGAACTTCCAGCACAATCAAGACAAGAAAAAACAATATCCTTCAGTTTCCACTGTGGATCAGTTCACACAGGCATGTCCAAGCCTTCTGTTTCTGTAAACTGAGTGATTTGCATGTGCGGAACTCACAGAACAAATGACCACAGACCAAGTAAAAATGTTCATATCACCCCAGACAAAATGGAGACGGATCACACAATCAGTTGCACTATTAAGCTGTCTGATAAGAAGGCATCTAATAGGATATATGCATTGAGAATCCGGACTACACATTATAGTTTGTCAGTTTGTTTGTTGGGCAGCTCAATCCTGTCAAGCAAGATGCAACAGCGCAAATAAGGCACCTGTCGCATCATGAGGAGGATGGGGCCTGCCCTGGCACAACCAGAGACCTCCTTGGGGTAAAGGGACATTTGTCCCCTTACCCTGAGTAGAGCCCCAACCACCTTGATTGGTCTTCTACTCAAATGTGCACCAGCTATTTTGCTGGTGCACATTCGAGAGCCCCGTATAACAATGGCCAGGCCCAGGAAGGGGGATAGGATATGGCAGAGGAGGCCTCCAACGATCCCGCCACCTTCCCAGGCCTGGCTGTCCAATCCCACCCATCCCAGAACACCTCTTTCCGCCCTCCCCATGCCCCTCTGCCACCCAACAGGGAACTCAACTTCCCCCGCGGACGCAGCTCCAGATCTGCGGTGAGTAGAGTGGCACCGGCCTCATTGCCGACACTGCCTATTGCCAGATGCCACAAATGTGCTTTATGACACATTTTCGACACCCTAGACCGGCGGAGTGCGCACTCTGTCAGTCCATTTCTAGACAGGATTGGGCTGTAAAAGATTTATATATCACTTTTCCTGTGCTCAAAGCAGTTCAAATAGTGTATATCCCTAGTCACCTGTTACAGGGGGTGGAGATGCACAGATTCTGAAACAGAGATATGTGTGAATGACTGGTCACATATAATTGGAACTGGCTTCCCCTCACACACAGAGAGTTGTCCTATAGGTATTTTGTTGGAGACAGATTCCAAACTCCAAGATGACCAATCAGACTCACAATGCTTGAAGCTTCAGGAAAAGCAGTATATCAATCTTTTAATTGATTGATTGATTGATTGATTGATTGATTAAATGTTCTAAGTATATGGGTCTTTTTTGGAAGAGTATATCAATGCTAAACCCAAGCCTGTGATAGTCCTCCTCATAGACACTAAATTTTCTCGGGTGTCTCAAGAAAATATTCTCTTTCCTCTCTCCTTTCCTCCCTAGAACTGTGCCTCCAGGCAGTTATGCGCAGTACGTTCTGAAATCCAAATGATTTGTTGGATCATCTGTATTAAATAAAATCATTGATCAAAGCTTGATTATCCCCAATTCCTGTAAAACATATAATTTTTAAAATCCATTTCATGTAAAGGCAAGATAAAGAAGGCACAGTATAAAACTCAGAATTCAATTAATCTTTCCTTAACAATATTTGAAGGTCTTTAGCCAAGGTGTCTGGTACTATAGATAATGGAATTAAAGACATTCTTGGCTAGCAAGGAATTTATATTTGTTGTTTTCCTTTAGGATTAGCTACTTTGGTCATCTAGAATGGTGCTGTTTATGCAGGATGCCCATATTAGGTTGGGAAACATTGCCAGAAGAGACAAACTTCAGATAGCTTGCTTGATGATGCACAAACCAGTGAACAAAGCTGTACATTGAATTACACGATGTCAGAGTTAGAGTCTGTAACATATAACATCTCATAAGCCAAGATTTCTGAGACTGGGGCATTTCATTCACTAGGAAAAATCCCCTCTTTTTGAACCCATCCTTCCCCTTTTCACTCTTCAGACTAAGGCCACCTATATAGCTGGTCTAGGTCCAAGGCAACCGATAGGCCAACAGGTGACCTACAGGGATGTAAGGGGAAAATATTTTTCCTTACTTCTCCCAGGCCTCCTTATCTCTCTCACTCTCACTCTCACTCTCACACACACACACACACACACACACCGATCACCCACCACCACCATTGGATGCAGCACACGCCCCATTGGTGTGGTTGCATTACCACCAATGATGGGGGATAGGATTGGGCTGTTGGTGGGTAATCCCTGATTGTGAGAGACTGGCCTTTCGGTGTCACAAATATGAAAGGTAGCTGATTGATATGATCAATAGCTGCACACAAATAGGATTCAGCAGACAAGATCCAAAGGGTCCCCATACACATAGGAGCTTTAAGCTACCCCCTTTCCTATCACAGCTCCCTTTTCTCCCCCAAAAGCTGCCCCTCCAAAGTCAGGAGACCTTCCATAACAGCTACCATTAGGGGCGTGAGGGACAACTTGTGCTAGCCTCTGGACCCCAGCCAGAATACAGATGGAGTGGAGAGAGAGTTTGCCTTCTTAGTTGGAGAAGCACATTTGTCATTGCAAAGGTTCAAGGCTTCAGACCATAACATTTAAACCTTCTCCTCTCTTCACTTAGAGGCCATGTTTGGAACTCTCATCAGAGCCTGCTCCATATCATCCATAGTATGAGTTATCCGCAGCCACTTGGGTAATGGTCCATAGTCCACAAGATCTTGTGTCTAGTCCGAGACTTCCAGTTCACACAAACTTCAAGATTCTATTCCCTTCCTATGAGGAAATCACAAGTACAGCCATACTCATGATAGAATCATTCACACTGTCTTTCTTTTTGAGAGGGCAGGTCTATGTGAATGAGATGATCACCTGAGAACTCTCATCCCAATTTCTGAACTGTTACCATCTGCAAGTTCTGTATGCGATCCTTAATCTGCAATGGCCGATTCGCAGGCACCCCAATCCTATCTAACTTCCCCTGTGCCAATGCAGCTACACCAACAGGGCATGTGCTGCATCCCATTGAGAAGTTTCAGGCCCCAGAAGTCTCCTCTAGGTAAGGGAACATTTGTTCCCTTGCCTGGGGGAAAGCCACCACCACCTGCATTGGTCTACTCAGATCTGCACCAGCTACTTTGCTGGTGTAAATCCAAGTGAATCTGGGAAGGCGGATTGAGGCCAGGAAGAGGGATAGGATATCGGTGGCGGTGCTGCCTCCGATACAGAAGCGTCGTCGGGGTAGGGGCGGTGGTGCGATGGTGCGCCCCAAGGGGGCGGGCGCAGGGGCGTACCTGCCTGCAGGACGTGTCTCTTCCGCTGTTCAGCATCGTGCTGTTCGGCCCGCCCTGGAGCTCCGTCGGCTCCGAAATAGGTAGTAAAACAGCGGGGGGCGTGATTGGAGCCACGCTGGACGCGCACATCAAACTGACGTCACACCCGGGTCATGTGGGGGCGTGGCGTCGGCGCCCCCCAAGGATCACCACTGCTCCGATACCACTCCCTTCCCAGCCTCAGTCTGCCCCCTCCCTATCTTCTCCCTGTTCCGCCCTCTCCCCTCCCCATTTTGCCCACCACCCACCCCAGCCACTGTCAGATTTACCTTGAACCCATTTTATGACAACAGAACTGTGTTCCACTGTCATAAACCCCTCCACATGCTGGTCCAATCCTGGATAGAATTGAGTCAACATACAAGACAATCTTTGGTGCTATATGATGAGTAATGAACATGCATGTATGAACTGGCCTGAGACTAGGAGAAATGAATGGGATTCTTATTACAAGCCTCCATATTTAAATCCTGCATTATAATGAATAATACAAAGTTCTTTCCTTTGAACGTAATTGAGGCTATTTTTCATTAAAAATTACTGACTGCGGGAAGAGTATTCTAATATCTGTGAATTTGTTGCAAGAGCACACATAAAATATAGAAGTAGTGAGCTGCATGTGTTTGAGTAGCCCAGTACTGCAGACTGTGCCAGTGGAACCCTCAAAACTGATTGTGACTAACTGGTTGAGTCTGACTGGCCATGTTGGAGTTTGGGATCTGTTCCCAACAAAATACCTATGGGACAACTCTCTGTGTGCGAGAGGAAGCCAGTTCCAATATAATCAGTCATTCACACAGATTTGCCCTGTCTCTCTCAGACACAGACACAAGGCTTCTGAAAGGAATTTTATCATGGGGTAAAAAGTTTCTTTTGGGCTCCTTCCCTTCTCCATTAGTAATTCTGTTTTTATCCAGTAAATTTCCGGCTCCTCTCCTTTGGCTCCCAGGCTCCCTTTTTTACTCTGGGCCCCCTGCAACCCTATCTCAGAGACCCTCCTTTTCTGACTTCTATTACAGGTTGGTTACCCCTTATCCGGACATCTGAAATCCAGACTATTCCAAAATCCAGACGTTTTTGGAACTATGACTTTTAAAAAAACTTTTTCCAGCACCATTACCTTCAAGTTATGTGTATAAAGTATATATGAGACATAAATGAATTTTGTGTTTAGACTTGGGTCCCATCCCCAAGATTGTTCATTATATTTATGCAAATATTCTGAAATCCAGACAAATCCGAAATCCAGACAACTTCCTGTCCCAAACAGTCCGGATAAGGGATACTCAACCTGTATTCCCATCATGACTCTTTGCAGCGAGTTGAAGAATGCAGCAAAAAATGAACATGGTGAGCTCTTTGCTTATTCCAAATAGTGTTGGAGGGCGAAGGGGGGGGGGGAATCTGCTGCAGCTTCAGATCACCTCTCCCTGCCTACTTGCTGCTTACAAAGTACCAAGTGAGCAGGGAGAAGACGTGATCTGTACTTTCCTAGCACAGAAAAGTACCCCAGTATGGAAGGAAGTTGTGTAGGGCAGAATAGGTAAGGCAATTTATATTTGTTCCTTGATTCCTCAGAGAGAGTTGGTTTCAGATTTCACAGCATTCCACTGAGATTCCAGCAATGGTTACTTCATATATTATTTTTTGCAATATGTTAGGGAAAGCATGTCACACATAACGTAGGATTGCACACTCAGGCATCTATCTCACTTTCAAAACATGCACCAAGAAGGACAAATACACTCTCAGATTGCTTCTTTCTACTACCATCATCACCTCCAATAGTATTTCAGCAGTGCACACCCAAGAATAATTGCTCTCCAACACTGTACTACCAATTTCTATACCAGTATAAGGACGCAATCCAGCGAAGAAATACTTTGGCAGAGCACACACACTCCACTGGCCTTAGGTGTCACAAAAGTGACGCAAAGCACTTTCATGGCACCTCAGGTGTAAGTGGTGCTGAAGCTGGCGCCACTCATACCACCGGCTGACACCGTTCCGACACTGGAGGTAAGTCCTGTGCCGGATAGCAGGAGGGGGTGGGAAGATGGGCTAGGGTAGTGGGGGAGGGGGCCTTTGGCCAGCCAGACCTGGGAGAGGACGGTGATATCGGAGCCACGCTGTGCCAATATCCAAACCTCCTTCCCAGGCTTGGTCTGTCTTACACGGCCTCCCCGGTTGTGCACCAGCTAAATAGCTGGCGCACATCCAAGGAGGCCCATTGGGGTCACCAGGGCTTACGTTGGGGGAAGGGGATGTACATAAACCCCAGCCCCACTAGCACAGGCCACATCCTGCATAGAATGCAGCAGCAGGTCATATAGGCCGACCGGTGCATCTTGCACAGGATTGGGCTACCCGTGTCATTGCTTCCCTCTAAGTTTCATAGTGTTGTTATACTTCCACACTAGGTTCATTTTTGTCACACCTTTGTAGCTTTGTAAAACTGGAAGGTTCTTTGTAGCTTTGTAAAACTGCTTTGTAAAAGCAGTTTTACAGCTTTGTAAAACTAAAACGTTCTCATCCATGGCCAGATATTGAAGTCATTCAAATGCTCTCTGGTTTCTTTATATCAGGTATATACAGGTGTTCTTCTTTTTTTAAGAGTCTCAGCATCAGCTTCCTTCAGAGCACTCCCATAACCCTGACTAGTCACATCACACTGAATAAGGGAGGAACTATCACTCAGTGAGAAGCGACAAGTTTTGCAGGCAGAAGGAATCCCTGGCAACTCCAGGTAAGACCGTGAAAGACCCTTACTTGAAACCCTGGAGAGCTCCTGCCAATGAGACGATTAATGAGTTAGATGGACTAACAGTCTGACTCAGCTGAACACAGCTTTCAATGTGCATATATTCACTCCTCAAGCACTGAAGACAGCAGTAATATAGCACAGACACAAATCTAGTTGAGTTATTTTAGGCGTGAAGCATGTTAAAGCACTCCATAAATGCATGCAGCCCAATCCTGCGAACGTTTAGGTTAAAAGTCCCAAGGTACTGAACAAAACTGGCTTCCAGGTACATATTCAAAGAACTGCAGACTGAAATATTCTGAACAATTCTCCACTTTTCTTTTAAAGTATACATACAAAAAGCTATTGGAAACTCTTCATGTTCAAATGTGAAGTCTTGTACCTATTCTCCAGCCCCAACCAACAAAGACAACAAGTGGAGCTTACCAAGATCTAGGTGAATTCCTGGAACAAATGAATTGAGAAAGAACATCAGGATAACAAATCCCAAAACAGTCAGACATTTGATGAGAAGCATCTTGTCTGTTATTCTGTGCTGTTGAGAGGAGAGATTACAGAAATACTGTTAACAAAAGGAAAATCCTCATCAGACGACATATATTTTCAAACCAACATGCTTTTCTCAACTATTAAAAAAAATGTGCTTACATGCTATACAGATGGTTCCATTAAAAACACCAGAGGGAAAGTGTGAGTTGTAAAAGCAATGTTTTAAAATGTGAAAAGAAAATACATTTTCTTTGTGGTTCAGATCGGGGTGCTTTGTTTTACTTTTACAAATTTTAACACATTTTCCAGTGAAACACTGTTTATAATCAAAGGAATGGCATTAAGGCAGATGTTTTGGCACTAAGATGTAGCTTTCATCAAACATAATCCTATACACACATACCTGGGAGTACCTCCCATTAAACTCAATGGGATTTACTTCCAACATGCATAGGCTTGCATGATGAAAATAAATGTGTGAGATAATAAAGCTGAGCTACAAGCTGAGCTACATCCACTATTAAATAGCACTGAGTTTCCAGGGACATCATGTCTTCCTTGAGAGGAATCGCGTGTCCCACAGGCACATACTCTATTCTTGGTGCCCACCTTTCCCTGTTATAGTGCTTATTTTTCACACCATTCTCAGGGTCATTTCACTCCTAGCAATTTTCCTATATGAAAAACACTTCTTTGGGCACTGAAATGGAACCAATGTGAAAGAAAATAATGGATAATAATTAAATATAGCGGGCATGGTTTCTCATAAATATGGGAGCAATTTAATTACCTTTTTTTGGAGCTCCTGAATATTTGTTTCCCAGTTTTTATCTTCTTGTGAAATTTGTCTAAAAGAAAAGTCCACATAGAGATACTTGCATTGATAAAAAGAGAACTCTTTCCGAATTGTCATTGAACTGTGGTACTTTAACAAACCTACTTTGTCATTAATTACTGTACCTGCCATTGTGTACCCCACTTCTCTATAGTGAAGTCATATAAAAATCAATTGGACCTAAACATATATAATTACAATTGGATTGTTGCTCCTACGCTTGCTGAACGCTCAAATCTGAACACTCAAGTCACTGCGCTGTTGCCATCATACATACTAATAGCAAACACAAGTGGCCAAGTGCCTATTATTTTGAAAGCTTAATGAGGACATCCAAAAAATAATGCAGTGATTTCCACATACTTGGCCCAAACTACAGAAGTTTGTAACTTATAGGAAAAATTCACACGCACGCACACACCACCTTACAGCCCAATCCTATTTTTGGTGGTTTATGCAGTGACACCAAAATGGCTACCGCTCCATCCTACCGAGGGGGGGGCAGTTGCAGAGGTCTCCTCTGGGTAAGGGAACATTTGTTCCCTTACCCGAGGGTAGGTCTCTGCAGTGTGGAGTGGTCTACTCAGACCTGTACTAGCCAATTCGCTGGTACAGGTCCATGTGGACCCACGCTGCAGGATTGGGTCCAGGAAGGGGGCTAAGATCTGGTGGCCACAACTGCCACCAAACCTGCCCCCTTCCCGGACCCGATACGCCCTTCCCACGCCCCTGTTGCCACTTCGGTCTGCCCTCCCTTGCCGTTCCACCTCCGCTCACCCCGTTCCACCTTCCCCGCTGTCCTCCCTGCCTTGGTGGGTTTTTGTTGCTCCTTTGGCATTCACAGAAAGACTATGGACTTCCCGCCAGTGCTGCCGGAGTGCGTTTCACAACTGCCATTTCCTCTCAGCCCACAGGTGTATGCATTTAACACCAAATGTGTATATACACCCTTGGGTAAAAAAGGTTTAAGGCAGTCAGCACTGGCAGAACGCTCATTCGGTCAGCGCTACAGCCCAACAGGATTGGGTTGTTAGAAACCCAAACACAACCCTGTGAGCTTCCATAATGTTAAAGACATAAAGCTAAGAAAATACTGAAGTCATCAAGGCATCTGGAGTATGTTGGAATCTCATGCTTGGAACTCCCCATGTCTTTTTAGAGGCTTCAAACTGAATCAGGACTACAAATGGAGGGGCAGTGGCGTCACTAGGGTGCGCGCCGCCCTAAAGAGAGGGTGCGCGCGCCGCCCTAATGATGCCAAATTCGCCGCGCCACCTTTGCCGGCGCGGAGGGACCGCCAGCCAGGTAGGATGCCCTCAGAAACTTTCTGCGCAGGCGCGAAAATCCTAATAAATACCGTGTCGCCGCATTGGGCCTCGTCAGAAGGCCGCGGACAGCCACCCGGGGCAGAAATATAATAAATAAATAAATAAATATGCAGAATCACAAGCATAGGACTCCAACACATTTTTTATATGTTATCTGGTTTAATCTTCAAATTCCCTGTAACATCAAACATTCATTCAGTTCTTCCAACTAATTATGAGAGCCTCCACTTGTTTTCAGATGAAACAATAGCCACATGATACTCATTACTTAACAAGAATGTTTAAACAACAGTACATTAGAAAACTGATTTATTGTGTTTCATCTCAGTTATGTTACTAGCATTTCTGCCAAATGCTCAAGTCGCATCAATGACTTAAAGGCTGATCTAAACTGCCTTGAATAAAGTCTGAGGAGAAATCTGATGACAAGAAAGACGGTGTCAAGGAGGTAGGGGGTATTTGTCCCTGCTTTATTAGGGAAGGGGAGATGTAACTTTAAAGGGTAAGATTGTGTGAACGTCTGTAAAAAGGGGATTTCTGGAATACAATGTTTGGTTTTGGGAGGAAATGTAATGTAATGTAATGGGAGTATTGCTTCCAGTTCTGGTCGACGGATCTCAAAAAGGATATAGTGGAACTAGAAAAGGTGCAGAAGAGAGCGACCAAAATGATTAGTGGGCTGGGGCATCTCCCTTATGAGGAAAGGCTACAGCGTTTAGGGCTCTTCAGTCTAGAAACAAGGCGGTTGAGGGAGGACATGATTGAGACATATAAAATTATGCATGGGATGGAGAGAGTGGATAGAGAAAAGTTATTTTCCCTCTCACATAACACTAGAACTAGGGGACATCCACTCAAATTGAGTGGAGGGAGTATTAAAACAGACAAAAGAAAATATTTCTTTACCCAGCGTGTAATTGGTTTGTGGAACTCCTTGCCACAGGAGGCGGTGATGGCACCTGGCCTGGATGCCTTTAAAAGGGGATTGGACAGATTTATGGAAGAAAAGTCCATCACAGCTTACAAGACATGATGGGGATAAGCAACCTCCTGGTTGTAGGAGTAGGTTTTCTTTGTGCCAGGTGCAAGGGAGTGGCGACAGGATACAAGTATCTTGTTGTCTTGTGTGCTCCCTGAGGCATCTGGTGGGGCCACTGTGTGATACAGGAAGCTGGACTAGATGGGTCTTTGGCCTGATCCAGCAGGGCTCTTCTTATGTTCTTATTAACATAATGAAATATATGCAATAATTATAGGTCTGAAGTGGGAACCCTGTGTGATATCTGGGGAGAGAATGAAGTGTAGAAATTGGTATTTTGTAGCCTGGGAGAATTAAAGGGGGAAAACACATTTGATTGGCTATTAGCTAAACTTTAACTGACTGTAGAGGATAGGAGAGTAAGAACACCTCCGGTGCAAATAATTAAAGATTAGGTAGTCAGCAGGCACTTGTGCTTGAGAGCTGAGTGGTTAATTATGACTCAGCAGTGTGGGAATCCTTCTATTGGTGAGAAGATAATCCCAAGGGGTTTGGACTTCAAAGTTTGTTCTGGGTGTGCTTGGAGACTGGGATCCTGGGATGCTATTTAACATGATAACTGTTTGGACAATGTTTTATTCCTGGGAACCATAGCAATTCTGTATGTAAATGGATTCAGCTATATATTTATTGTTTTGCTTTGCTGCCTTAAATTATGTAATTTGATTGTTGTTGAAGCTCTTCCTTTTATGGCCTTCCCTCCCGGTAAAGGTGTGTGTGTGTGTGTGTGTGTGTGTGTGTGTGTGTGTGTGTGTGTGTGTGTGTGTGTGTGTGTGTGTGTGTGTGTGTGAGAGAGAGAGAGAGAGAGAGAGAGAGAGAGAGAGAGAGAGTGGATGGGTTTTCATTTTGATTGAATTGCTTTTTTATTTAAAATAAATTCCTTTTATGAAATGTTAGAGTGTACGTTTGTTCTCTTTGACCAGAGAAAGTATATTGTCCCAAAAAAACCCAATATGAAGTGGTAAATAATAAACTGATTGCTTTTCTCATTCTTTCTGCTGCCCCTGCTGAGCTGTAAAGTGGAGAGGCATTGGCATAGGAAGAAAGTGGGAGTTATTCGTGCCTGTGGGGTTACAGACAGACTGCATTGTAAGAAAGGTCAAGGGCAGAGCTACTTAAATTGGGAGTGACATAGTTGTTGTTCAAATTCCCTGTAGTATAGAATTACCCCAAGAAGAGCCCAGGACCAACATGACAGGCGGTATATAAATATAGATGATGATGATGATTATCCTGGGATTTGCCAGCAGAGGAGGTCGAGGTTTCAACAAGCCTGGAGCCTGAGAGACAATCCAGTCTGAATGCCGGCTAAGCCCTGCCCTCTGCCAGCAAGACTACCAATGGGGCCAAAAACCCCAAGGTTTTGCAGGATGGGAAGGCTGGGCAAGTTCGATCCTTATGCAACTGGCAGATTGGGATAAATCAAGAAACTGCGAGGAACAAGAGTAGTAAGGACACAGGCAGAACACAAGCCTGATAAGAAGCAGCCAGCAAAAGAGGATGCTGTATCCTTGCGACAGTTGATTGTTGGGATCAATTAACCTGTAACCAGGCTTACTGCCTCCTTCTGGGAACTTCAAAGTGGAGGGGAACCTTCCTCCTAAGAATACAATACCTCTTTTGGACATTTGTATAGATTCCTATGGAGGTCCCTCACTCATATATTATAAAAAAATCAGCAATTTTTACCCTACCTTTCTGCCCCCAAAGGAGCCGTAAAGGCAGCTTACATCAAAATTAGAAACAGTGAACATAGAAATTAATAAAATATCACCAATAAAAATCAATCAATTAAAGCAGAATCAAAACATTTTAAAAAAACTAAAAATGTACTGAGAACTGAAAAGCAACAGAGAGTAGAAAACAATAAATTATACCTTTATCAAAACTAACAACAGTCAGGGACACATCATACCCTATCCAACAACAAACCCAGGTCATATAAAGCCAATCATAGCTCCTGACTCATGCATCTACATAAAATCTAAGTTTCCAAATGTGCAGCCTTTTTCCCTCAGTAACAGTCTGAGCATGCGCAAAAAGAACGGTATAAATACCGTTCTCGCGCGGGCCTTCAGAAGGCCCCGGGCAGCCGGCCGGGGAAGACATCCCCGAGCCGGCTCTCCCGATTGAGAGAGTCCGACTTGCGGGCGGGGCGGAGTGGGGCGCCCTTCGGGAGATGGCGCCCGGAGCCGGTGCTCCACTTGCTCCGCCCTAGTTTCGCCTCTGCTCAGAACAATCACTGGTCATTTTCAAGAATTCAAAAGAAATTCATACACCCCTAAGTTTTACCCTCGACCTGGGTATCAATGAGTCATAGCAAATTCCATGATTTTTTTAGCTTAAAATTGCTCTCGACTTATCCATGAGATTGACTTTGTACTCAAGTATATACGGTACACAGTGGTGTAGCAAGCCTCTGGGGGGGGCACCCCATGGCTTGTGACATCACAAGCATCCCGTGGCTTGTGACATCACAAGCACATCACAAGCCCCTCCCCTCCTGCGGGTTCTCTGTCGAACAACCCCCCTGTGTATTTTTACCAGAAATGGCTACTAGGGTCCCGGAAGGGCGAGGGTGACTCCTTTTCCCCCTGCCATGCCAAAATAACGTGAAGTGCCTTTTCGCCACCGCCCTGCTGCCATAACGACAGCTTGTGCAACCCCTATGCTGCCCGGGGGTGGTTTTCCCTCCGCCCCCCTATTCCTACGCCACTGATGGTACAGTTACTTGTCATATTCTTTTCCTGAGCAATATAAATATGGATAAATACAATCCATAATCTCAGAAGGACTTGAACAAAGTTGTCATGATTGTAATTGAAAATGGGCCCTACCGATGGAATGTTTTGAGCTTTTTCCTTAGCAGGATCTCCAGAGTAAGAACTTTTTGCATTAACAGGCACTTTACAGCTGTTTCTTCTCGGCTGGCAGGGTTAATTCGTTGTCCTGTCAGTCTCCAAACATGGATTTCATGTTTCAGTTCTAAAGAAGAAATGTAATTATTTAGTTGAAAGTGAAGATATGACACATTAAATCAACTTCCCCTAGCCACAATAAAGTAAATGCCAATACATATGATGTCTTCAGTTGAAAAGTTAAACAATTAGTGGCCCAATCCTATTGGGTCCAGCTGCCAGCAGAACACATGGTCCTCTGGCAGTGACTACTGCAAAGCAGCTATAGAGGCTGGAGCCTTCCCGCACGCATCAGGGGAGCGCTGGCCACCCACCAGAGCAGGTAAGATACCGAAGGAGGCGGCAGGGGTGGGGGAGGTGGAACAGGGGAGGTGAGCAACTGGGCGGCAAGGGGAGCAAAATGGGGGCAAAGAGCCTGTGGAAGGGAGTGTGGATCCGGCAGCGATGGCACACACCAGATCCTATCCTCTCCTGCAGCAGCCTCCCCACCCTCTTTCTATCCTTGGATCTGCACCAGAGAAATTACTGGCGCAGGTCTGAGGAGGCACATTGCAGAGCAGGAGACTTACAGAGGTGTAAGAGGATTTAAATCCCCTTTCCCCTTCAAATCCTCTGCCCCTTCACCTGGTTTTTTTGGTGCAGCTGTAGCAGTGGGGGGTGGGGGAGGATAGAATTGGGCTGGGAAACAGACAGGTAAAGAGGTTAATACTCTTCTATGAAAGATTTATATGTACCGAAGTAATCTTGCTTTTCTCCACAAAAGATTTTAAAATATGTTTCGTTTTTAAAAGAAGCATTCACAGTTCTTTGAAAAACAAACAGTTTCTTGCAGATTTGTACACACTAATATTGACACACACTCCCTTGTGAATCAGAAGCAATTTTTTGGAGAAAAAAAAGAATCAAGTATTTCCCCTAATTTGCAAGATATGACCCTGTGTTTGGACAATCCAAAATCATCTCCCAGATTCTAATTTTATTGAAGTTAAAGCTACGTGTTTTAGCTGGAAAGTTCCTTGTAGTTCAGTCACAAGCACATTGTGGGGCCTGAAACTGTTTTCTCAGCCAGCTCTGTGGTAGAGCATCTGCCTTGCATGCCTTGCAGAATGTTCCATCTCTGGCACATCCCGTTAGGGCCGGAAAAAACCCCTGGTCTGAAACCCTGGAGAGCCACTACCAGCCAGTGTATGTACTAAGCTAGATGGGCCAATGGTCTGCTTCAGTATAAGGGAGCTGTTTAATTCACAAGTGCTTTCCTGATACAGTACTTTCATAAACCATACAGAATAATGTTCTCCTGCAAATTTCCAGGCACTGAAGTCAGTTTCAGTGATGACACATAGGTAAAGGTAAAGGTGACCCCTGACAATGAAGTCCAGTCGTGTCCGACTCTAGGGTGTGGTGCTCATCCCCATTTCAAAGCCGAAGAGCCAGCGTTGTCCGAAGACACCTCCGTCGTCATGTGGCCGGCATGACTCTCCTTGCCGCAGTGCGTAGCATGCAGCTGGAACACGTAGCGCTGTTTACCTTCCCGCAAGCGGTACCTATTTATCTACTCGCATTGACATGCTTTGGAACTGCTAGGTTGGCAGGAGCTGGCCAAGCAACGAGAGCTCACCCCGTCGCGGATTCGAACTGCCGACCTTTTGATCGACAGCTCACGGTTCAGCGGTTTAACCCACTGTGCCACCTGCTGGACACATACACATACAGAAACTCAAACATACAGTACACAGAGAGAATGCTGAAGTTGAAAGAGGTACATAGTAGATAGGGTCCTGTGCCAAAGTCTTGAATATTTTTTAGAAATAATGTGCAATGACAGGTATTTTGCTTATAGATATACTTAATTTTAATCGCTGATAAATATTGGTTAAATATTCATGGAACCATTACTCTTAGCTGTGTCAATTTGTCTAATTACATTACCTAGCGAGCATTGAAAGTCAGAAATCTTATTCAACATTTAAATGCGTTTCCTCTTCTTGGTACCTAATCACTCTGGTGCATAAAAGATTAATGTACAGCTTAGTCTAACATGGATCCATTCTTAATTGAACATCAAATATAACACCATTGTCAATACAATATGGTAGTAGTTAAAGGTCTAGGATTCAGTTCCTAGGAGATGCTGGCAAGGCATTTTGGGTCTCACGTTTGCCCCATGAAAATTTAAGAATGCATTTGAGAACACACCCACAGTCCTCTGCATTGCAGGTGACGATCTGTAGCAGTGGACAAGCCATCTTTCAAAGAAGGATGGCTTCTCTAAGACTTCCATGGTCAGTAGAATCTACAGAATAAAAATCGACCAGGATTCTTGGCCATGGTTCATTAAAAACATTGTTCCCTGACGTTTCATCAGCATCTATAGCTGGCATTTTCAAAGGTAAAAAGAGATAAAGCACCAAAGTACTCTGGTATAGTTCTATATAGTTACCATATAACTATAACTCTGTGTGTGCGTGCGTGCGCACGCACATGAGTAACCATATAACTTTTTAACAATCCCAGTTGATTTTTATTCTATAGAAGGGCGTCTTCCATTACTGATCTGCTAATTGAGGAACTTGCAAATAACCTTCCAAGAAACTATTCTTTCAAATACAGCTTGAAAGCACTGGTCCTTTGCTACACTGATCATGATATACTAGATCAGAGGTTCCCAACCTTTGTCGCCAGCATCTCTCCCTAAATGGCCGCTGACTGAGCGCTCGGTCGACAGCCATTTTGCGACAGTGGAACTCTGTTCTGCTGCCACAAAGCATGATGGCCAGCAACCCAGTCTAGCATAGGATTGGGCTTTAAGTAATTTTTAATAGCCGTGGTACTGGCTTAAAAATAGTATGGTGGAAATTATTTATAGTAGTAGTAGTAGTTGTTATTCTATCATTTCTATAGTCGCTTTTTAGCACATAAAGTGCTCTACACTTTCTTCTTATTTGCCCTCACAAAAACCCTTGTGAGGGATGCTAGACTGAAAGATACTGACACCCAAAACTACCCAGTGAACTTCATGGTCAAGCCAAAACTACCCAGTGAACTTCATGGTCAAGAAGAGTCTGGCTCAGTCGGGAGAGCTGCCGTCTTGTAAGCCCGAAGACCGGTGAACTTGACAAGTTCGAGACACGCCGCCGACAAAAAGCTGTGAAAGCCTCCGGGAGGAGAGATAAAAACTCCCAGCTGCGTGGGTTGAGTGTGGGAGGCGCCAGCCAGCAGAAAAAAGCCAGGCTGCAAAAGGATACCACCTGGAATGTAGCTGTTCATGAAAGATTGGACATGTATATATTGTAAAAAAAAAACTCAAGGGGGGTTAGGACAGCCTGCCCATATACACTGCCTTGGATTACAGTCGGAGGAGAAATCCAATGACCAAGAAAGGCGGTATATAAATAGTGTATATTATTATTATTATTATTGCCGAGCAGAAATTTTGAGCCTGGGTTTCTCATGTCTAGGACTAGCACTGTTCCACATTTCTAGGTTTGAGGTTAAAATACATTTGGGGGGGAGGAAAAGAGAATGTTACAACTGGGTTCATCTACCAGCCTTTCCACAGACTCTCCCCCTTTAGTTGTGGGTAATACCTAAATGTCACATTTTTCTATTATTCAGTTTATGAATGTTCAAAATTGTGTCAATTTGAAATTAAAGGGTCTTTCTATCCTGCAACTGATCCCTACTGCCATGTAGCTCTGACCTCAGCTGGGAAATGTGCCATCATATGGATAAAAGCAGCCAGTTTGTAATTCTTTCTCTGTGTCTGCTGATCACTGATTTGCACAATAGTAGTGTATATTTTCTGTCATTCTACATCATCAGCAGAGCAAGTTCAATACCATAAATTACTGCTCTTTACTCAACTAAAATCTTGACTATGTAATTTGTTGCTGAGAAAATTGCACCAGCTTTGAAATCTATCAAAACAATTCCCATTTACTCCCCACCTAGAAATTGTAACTCAATGTGTCAGACTTCTAGGTCACAACAGTTCCAAAATCAAGTTAACCACCATTTTTCATAAGCTTATACTTTGGCAACTGCCTGGAGAAAAAGAAATCTCTCTACAGTTCATTATACTCATTTCAGAAGCAGATATCTATTTTTCACTCTGGTAAACATGTTTGCACAATTAAATAACTGCTGAGGTTAAAAAGGGAATGATTGCTGCAACCAGTCATCTGAACCTGATAGATTTCATACCCTATTAAGAAGTGTAAGGCAAGTGGGGAAAAGGGCTCAAAATTATTCCAGTAATATAGCCCAATAAATGAATGTTTCACATAAAGCTTGTAAAGCATCAACAAAGGTTGCTATTACAGGGGTCTGTATTGCAATTTAAAAACACCTCTACATATTTTATCACCCTCACAGAGGTTTTTGCACAAGACATGGCATCTTAGGGATTCATACACAATGTGTTCAAACTGTTATTCACTCCGCTATACCTGAAGATACAAAATATAAGAAGCTGCTTGATAAAGAGAGCTGGTGCAGATGTTGGTACAGCTGGTTTAATTATGAAAGTAATCACACAAGTGGTCTACTCATGCAAAAAAATATGTCTGGAAAAGGAACACACAGAGGAGCCCTTCCTCTTCTAGAGGAGAGTCTTCCACGTTTCCTTCACAGATATTATATTGCTCATAAAAGCAGACCACAGGTGTGACCAGATATCTGTACAGTTAAAAAACACTTGCAGTAATGTCTGCGCTCTCTCTCTCTCTCTCTCTCTCTCTCTCTCTAGGTCTGCCAAGCCCACTACATGAGGGGAAAAAAACTTGACTACTGTCTATTCCAAATGCAGTGTCTCTCCAGGATGTTCTCAAGCAAAATTGTTTTCCATACCTGCTACCTAAACATTTTTAACCAGAAAATTTTATGTTATTACATTTTTAGTCCACCTTTCCCCTAAGGAAGCAGTCTCCAAACCACGGCCTGCTGTCCATCCAAAAATGGCATCCGGGCGCAGTGCAGCAGTGGTGGAGTCTTGCCATTCCTGCAGCCTCCTATCATCGCATCCCATCTTTGAAGAAGCTCACACTGGGCAGCCACTTCCCCTGGGAGATCAGGGCGCAGAGCCGTCTAGGGCAACGTGCAGTGAAAGCAGCTGCCCAGCACATGTTTCTGCAAAGATCGGATGAGAAGATAGGAGGCTGCGGGGCGGAATGGTAAGGATCTGTCACCGATGTGCCTGGGCGCCGTTTTTTGCCACACCGGACCCAGCCCGGATCCTTTTTTTCCATTGGAAGGCAACCATGATTACAACCAAATAGGACTGAGGCAAATCTGCCTGCTGCCTCCTCCTGCCTGCCTTTTTTCATTGCAAGCCAGCGATGATTGCAGCTAAGGGACTCGTGTGTGTGTGTGTGTGTGTGTGTGTGTGTGTGTGTGTGTGCGTGCGCGCACACGCACACTGAACTGCTTAACTGACTGTGTGGGAGCAGAAAGGAGTGGCTTCTTTTTTTTTTAACTTGTTGGGTCAGGTAAGGCTGTGCCACCCCTGACTGCATGTCCCTGTGCTGAAATATGATGCCTATCAATAGTAGAGAAAAACAGGGGTCAAGGTATCGCTACCTCTTCCCAAGCCTCCCACTACTGGGTGGGTAAGAGACAGAGTTGCACATATGCACAACTACAGTTGCCAAGAGTTGCATATATGCACTATGCTGCCTGGGTGGAATCAGGGAGCCCCTGCAGGCTCCCTGATCTGACTGCCTATCTGGCAGAGGCTAGGAGAGGAGGCTGTGACTGATGAGGGGGATATCCCCTTTGTCCCTGAAAGGCTCAAGGGAACTGAGCTCAGAGGACATTTCTCCTCTGAGTTCAGTTTCACACACTCACATTTACTCATGTTCATGTATCCCAATTTGTCATTATATTATTTTTATCCATGACAGAATTAGGATGAAATCTGAAAAGTCCCCAAAGCTGTTCTGCTGTCCTTCTGGCAAGAGACAAGTTGTTATTCTTCAAAAAGACAACTATGTATTCCTCATTGAATTTGAAGACATCATAGGCAAAAATATACAGAAGAGACAAAATCATTATCTGGGCACTAAGGCAGTTGAACAAAGCAGGAAGTAAAAAGACACTGTGAACTACAATAGTACCAGCTTCTTATAATTCTACACATTTGCAACTCAGAGGCGTCGCCAGGCGCCCCCCAATGGGGGGGCCGCTGCCACCCCCGGCGCCCCCCAATAAAACTGTCAAAAACTGTCGGTTTCGAAACCTATTTTTGACAGTTTTTGGGGTTTTTTTTCTTTTCCGGGAGATTTTAAATGTAAAAACAGGAAGTTTAAGGTGTATGTATGCTTTGCGGGCACTTAACTTGAATATGGGGTGTTCCAGCGACGTTCCAGCGATGATCTTCTTCTGCGCCCGGGCACAGCTTCTCCCTGCGCCCGGGTGCGGACTCTGTAACGCCCCCAGCAGCGGTTTCCGGAGTTTGCGCATGCGCAGACCCACGGAGTTTCCAGGGACGTTCTGGGTATGCACAAACTCCGGAAAGCGCTACTGGGGGCGGTACAGAGTCCGCGCCCGGGCGCAGGGAGAAGCTGTGCCCGGGCGCAGAAGAAGATCGTCGCTGGAACGTCGCTGGAATGCCCCATATTCAAGTTAAGTGCCCGCGAAGCATACATATACCTTAAACTTCCCGTTCTTACATTTAAAATCGCCCGGAAAAGGAAAAAAAAGGGGTAAAAAACCACGATCTAAGGAGGCCCGCGCCCCCCCCAGAGCCTCAGCGCCCCTATGCCCTGGGGCCCACCGCCCCACCGCACCATATCAGGCGACGCCTGTCTGCTACAGCCTTCAGTCAAACAAACAAGAACATTTCACCGCTAGAAGACACCCGCACCACCGGACACAGGTAAGCTCTGCACCAGGCGGTGGGAGGGTGTGGGGAGGGAGGGGATGGGGCCACTGTCCGGCAAGGCCAGAGAGGGGGGCATATTGGTGGCGTGGCATCAGGGCCATTCAGAGGAATTTTATCGGGGGTACAAATATCAATTTATCAATGCGAGTAGATAAATAGGTACCGCTTGCGGGAAGGTAAACAGCGCTCCGTGTTCCAGCTGCACGCTACGCGCTGCGGCAAGGAGAGTCATGCCGGCCACATGACCATGGAGGCGTCTTCGGACAACGCTGGCTCTTCGGCTTTGAAATGGAGATGAGCACCACACCCTAGAGTCGGACACGACTGGACTTAATTGTCAGGGGATACCTTTACCTTACAAATATATATCCAATCCAATAGTTTATTAACGGTCAATGACCAGCAACATAAAACAACAAAACACAACATCATCAATGCATCAGATAACAGGCCTAAATTAAAACAAGCAGAAAACACTACACGAAAGAGAACAAACAAAACTTAGATAAGCATTAAAATTTTCCCTCGATTTTGACAATACTCTTTCGAGTTCTGCAAGCAGCTGCCAGAAAACGTGCACACTGTATAGTAAACCAAGGGCTCTTTCCCATGAGAAGCATCTTGGCCAACTCCACGTCAGTCAAACTGGGATATTTTTTGATGAAGGGGAAGATAAACCTAACACGCAGCCCCTGATAAAATGGACAGCGAAACAGGACATGCTCTAGTGTCTCCACTTCTCCCGAGTCACACGGGCAAACCCTTTCAGATATTGGAATTCTTCTAAAACAGCCCTCCAAAAATGCCGAAGGGAGGGCTCTCCACCTGGCCAAAAAAAAGGCCCTCCTATGCGCAGGGAGCTCCAGCAGTGACAGATAGGCTGCCGGCGCTACTTTATATCTAGTGTCCTCTGCAGCTAAAAAGTGTGGGGTTCTGCTGATGTCCTCTTGCCGCTCTGTGTCTAGCAGCCTTTGCCTTATGGCTGATCTTGCTTGAAAAAAGTCCATTGCCAGCACAACCTCAGGGGAGAATCCCAGATATCTCAATTTACTGTGAACTGCCATAAGCCATGACGATTGAAAGTTATCTTGTAAGATTAGTGATGTTAGGCCCTGGGCGTTAAAGTTTAGATTTAGCCAAGTGTTGATAGAGGCTAGGGAAACCCTAGCCTCAACCTTGAGCAGGCCAGAGTCCAAGCGCAAGCTTGCATTAGAAACATAGCTGGACACGTGGAAGATAGATCTTAAAAACTTGGATTGCACCCGTTCCAAGGGGGCGAAACTGGAGGAAAGGGGCCCCAAAATTGTCCCATATAAAAGCTGGGGCAGAGTTTTTGCTTGATGTAATTTAATTGCCGCAGGCAAATAATGGCCACCTTTGGTGTTAAAGAACTTAACTACTCCACTAGCAGATTTCTGGCCTACCTCGGCCACGTACTCGTGGTGAGCAGTTCTGGCTCCAGTCGCTTGCAACATTACCCCCAAGTATTTATAGGTGCAAACCTGCTCAATCTTGTGGCTGTTGATGCTCCAGGCCCTGATTTTTGGCCTCTTGCCAAAGGATAAAACTTTGGTTTTCGAGTAGTTAATGACAAGCTGATTATCGTCACAATAAGTACTAAACTTCTTTAAGGCCCTTCTAAGTCCCACTGGTGTTCGTGAGAGGATGACTGTATCGTCGGCGCATAGCAGCACAGATATCTTACGGTTGGCTAACGTTGGAGGATGAAAATCAGGTGAGTCCAAGTACTCCACCAGGCTATTTACATAGATGTTAAACAGAAGAGGTGCTAGGACGCAGCCCTGTTTTACCCCTTTACAAGTTGGAACTTGTTCTGAAAGATGCCCATACTGGGTACATCTTACCTTAAGAGATGTATTGGAGTACAGGGCTCGAATCAGGCACAATAATCTACTGTCAATGGACATACCCTCCAGTTTCTGCCACAGTTTAACTCTAGAGATGGAATCGAAGGCTGATTTTAGGTCAATAAATGCAGCATGTATGGAACTTAGATTATTGGCTGTATATTTTTCCACCAGATGTTGCATAATCAAGGAATGACCTAGTGTGCTCCTGCCCTCCCTAAATCCTGCTTGCTCATCTGCCAGCAAGTTTTCCTGCTCCGACCAACTTTTAAGCTTGCCTAAAAGATGACTTGCATAAAGCTTACTGATAATACTCAGTAAGCTTATTGGTCTGTAACTGGCTGGGTCATCCCTCTTGCCTTTCTTAAAAAATGGGACTATAACAGCCTGTCGCCAGTCCTCCGGTATCCGTCCTGTGGTGTTAATGTTAGTGAAAAGGGAAGCTAACAGCGGGGCCCACCAATCCACATGGTTTTTTACCAGCTCAGGAGGAATGTTGTCAATGCCAGGAGCTTTGCCTCTTTTAAGTTGTTGAATTAGTACTGTGACTTCCTTTACAGTAACTGGGGGCCATTGAGGGAGATCATCTAAATTTTGCAGAGGACCATTGCCGGATGTGTCAGCATAAAGCTTTTGAAAATAGAGTTCCCAAGTGGTGGCTGAAATAAGCGAGTCTAAAGGTGAAGTGTCCTTGAATGAATGATTAGCTATCAATTTCCAAAAATGGGCTGTATTTCTCTCTTTGGCCGATTGAATTAGTTGCTCCCAGGTTGCCATCATGTCTGCCTTCTTCTTCCTGGCCACTATGTTTTTGTAAGATTTTTTAAGAGCCAGAATATGTTGACAGAAGGCTGGGGTGTCAAAGCCAGGGGCAGTTCGATATGCCTGGTAGGCAGAATTAAGCATCCGCTTGGCTTCACGGCATTCCCCATCAAACCACCTTTTTGAATGCCGTGCTTGATTGGCCTGTGGGCTGGACTCCTGCACCAATAAAGGCTTCAACCCCTGAATAATTTGCTTATAGACAGACAGGAAGACATTTCCCTCCTGATTACTCATAATGGCTCTTCGGAGGGCCACATTAGTCTCTTCTGCCAGGAGCTCTTTAGCCCTTTGGTCGAGCTGAGGGGTCCACTTAATGCGGCAACCCTCGCGTTTCCAGGGCTTAATAGATGTTCCAGCCAAATTTTTAAGATGGGCATGTTGGAATGGGAGCTCCAGCCATAAGAGGAGGGGTAGGTGATCACTGTCTAGGTCTGGGAGCACCTGCATCCTCCTAACAGAGGATGATAAATTTTCGCTAACCAGAAAATAGTCAACGGTGCTACACCTTGCTCCTGCTAAAAAAGTGAATTCCCCTGGATAGTCCCCCGTCGTGGCCCCATTTAGAATGTAGAGATTAAGTCTCCTAGCCGATTCCACCATACGGGAGCCAGCAAGGTTTACCTTACTGTCCTTGGAAAGACGCGGGTAATGAAGGTAAACTTGGGTAACACCCTGTTCCTCTATATGCCCTACCAATCTCCTCTCCAGGGGGTGAACAAATGGGCCAATACGAGAATTAAAATCTCCCGCCAAAAGGACCTGATCCGCTGAATTTTCAAGAGTTAGATCCTCGATGTACTGTTCCAAGTCATCCCAGATCTTATTTATTTGGGCCTTAGTTTGTTGAGGGGTGAGATACACATTGACTACCAAAAGTCTTGTGACACCGAATTCAAGACAAACAGCCATGGCCTGGTGGGCCAAGGGGTGCAACTCTCTGCACTTTACGTTAAGAGATGTGGAAACCAAAATGCCCAGACCCCCCTTCAGCCTCCCCATCCCCGTCCCCGAAACTGCCCCCACGCTATAGGCATGATAGCCATTTATCCTAAGTTCACTGGCCGTCCATGTCTCTTGCAATAAGATTATATCATAATTCCGATGGAAGAAAGGATAGTCCTGGCTTTTACATCGAGTCCAACCAGCGATGTTCCAAGAGGCAATTTCCAACAATTTCGTTGCACCTGACTTGCACAGTCAAACTGGTGTTTGAGCTTCCTGATGATGAGTAGGGCTAACACCTTCCGATATCAGGTAAAGTCCAGGGGCATCGGAGGGTACACTTACGTTGGAAAACACCGGCTTTTTGTTAATAATGACTGATGGAAGCAGTGGATAACAATTCGCCTCACAAGGGGCTACTCCCGTGGTCGTTGGAATCTCTCTCTGTGTAGTGCAGGCTGGGAGGCCCATCTCACGCTGTTGCTCCTTGTCCGAAGATGTCTGTTTCTTTGCTTTTAAGGATAAGACCAGTAGTTCCAGACGGGAAATCAGGTACTCTTGCTCACTCGTAGGCAGGTGGGAAAAGCCAGTCAGTAACTTGGCATCTGCCTCATCTTCTGTTAATCCCGCGTTGAAGACAAATGGCTCTGTTTGAGGATTAATGACGTGGAAGCGTGGCTGTTCTGAGATAACAGATGGATTAGGGGCATTAGAGTTCATCACCTCCATTGCCGAAGGTAAATCTGTGGGCACTGGATGATCCATTAGAGTGTACAACTGCTCAGAAGGAACTTCTGGGCTCCACAGCAGGTCTGCTGGTAGGATCGTTCGTGCCTCTTCTTTCTTGCTCTTGGAAAGAGCAGGAATTAGCCTCTGGATTGTGGAAACTCTGAAGTGACGTTGAGGTCGAATTCCAAAGCCCACAAGCCCAGGGGCTTGAGCCAGGAGCTGGCTCGGGATTCTATTTGAGCCAAAGTAAATAAGGAATCGGTCCCGGCTATATATACTGGGTAGCGTTTCCAGCACCTGGATATCAATGGCGGGAACAGGCGTACAAAGGAGGAAGGCAAGGTGTTGTTTGGCCCTCCATTTCGAGGACCAGTCCATACGCCTCCCCCTGTACGGAGACACATTGATAACTATGCTTCTAGGTTCGTAAACAAGCGTGGTGGAATCTTGGCCACCAGTTGACCAGGTAGATTTTCTGGTGTCTTGTGCCACAGAGGGCCTTCTGCTGGTGTTTCTGCCCACCTTGTTCTGCCCTATAGATTTCTGCAGGTTCTCCACCTGGGTACCTTTCCCCCTTTCCAACAGCAGTCCTTTAATCTGCTCGAGGTGGGAGAAAATTCTCTGAAGTGTCTCTGTTGCCAAAAAGGCCTGTTGTGCTAGAAGATTAAAGTCCTCCGTCTCTACACAGTTACGTGTGGCTCTCTGGCAAGCTACTCCTTCATTCCCCTGTAGAACCTCACTGGGGAGTTGCTGTGGGGAGTCCACAAGTTTATTGAGGGCTGCCTCCAGTTGCTCCAGGCTATTCTGAGGCTTTGAAGGTAACTTCGGTGGGCCAAAGAAGTCATCCAGCCTCGATTGTTTAGAGACCGGGGATAGTCTTTCGCCTCCCTCACCCTCTTTGGGGAGAGTCCTTTTCAGGCCCACAAGTTTATCAGGAGCTGCCTCCAGCTGCTCCAAGCTGTTCTGCGGCTTTGAAGGTACCTTCACTGGGGCAAAGAAGTCATCCAGCCTCGATTGTTTGGAGACCGGAGAAAGTCTTTCGCCCCCCTCGCTCTCATTAGGGAGAGTCCTTTTCAGACCCATAATTAAATCTCGTTACCTTATTCTGTCGGACTCATAAAAGCCTTGAGATACTGAAACAGTCCTGACTGTGCCAAAGTCTGTGGCCTTTACCGCTGTAGTTAAAACAAACGCTGTTTCTTCAGCAAAATGTCCATTCTTCTGTGTTTGCTGTATCTCCAGCTGTCCTTGAGGTCGACTCCTTATCTGTGCTGGCGGAATGCCCAAGTACTGCTTGCAAAAATACCGGTTGGCAGTCCTCACTCAGAAGGTAAAACTTTAGCAACTAGGCTAGCAAATATTGATAAAAAACTATTAGAAGGAGATTAATAAAATATCTAAAAGTTGTAGGCTCAAGGGAGCTTGCTTTCCTAGCGTCCTCCCTTGGTGCCGCCCAACCGGAAGTCAATATATATATCCATCCACTTCAGGTTTTAGATTTCTCACAGACATCACATGTGACTTTTAATCATATTTACATAAAACCTGCCTTTTCCTACCCCAATGGGAAAACCAAAGGCAGCTCAAGGCAGTATAAATTAAGACAACACAAGAATAAAATATAATATAATAATAATAATTCAACATATAGATCAAACAATTAATGCAGCACGCCATCAAAAGAGCAGCCATTTAGCAGCATAACAGTGACAACAGAAAAAGACCATACAACAAACCATCACCGATAATAAAGAGCCTGTCAACTAAAAGTTTGTTGGAATAAAAAAAAAGTCTTCAGATCCCTATGGAAAATTAATAGTGTGGGTGCAGTCCTGATTTTACAGGAAAAGTAATTCCATAAACTGCATGCAACAATAGAAAAGGCCTGGTCACAAGCAACTGCTCTCCAGAGATGATGGTACCTATCACAGGTCCTTTCTAGATGACTTCAGGAACAGGACATATTCATATGGGAAGACACTGCCCTTCTGGTGTATAAGTCCCCATGCTGTATAGGGCTTTACAACACCATTGCCTGCCCCTAGTTCTTGGAAGGAGTGGATTCACCAGATCATTTTCCCCCAGTGTCAAGAAGATTTTTTTTAGTTACCTCATGATGGATAAACACATTGATCTTGATCTTGTGAACAATATAAATACACAAATAGAATAATTCAGCAGGAATTCTTACTTTTTTTAAAAGTGCAGTACAGCAGGCTACAATCTGAGCATGATCACGTCTGCAATGTATGACCAGCAACATTAAAAGAAATCAGAAAGGATTGCCTAGACTAGGAAGAAAACCTTTCTGGAGGACTACAATACTGTATTCTGTGACCCAGAAAACGATTCCACCATTTGTGGGTCTTCCTTCTTTCAATATGTTTAGACATATGCATCATTACAATTATTAAAATTGCTTGAGTGAGATAGGAGGGAGGAGGGACTATGGGGGTAGCTTGTGTGTGGTAGGGGTTCCCAACAATAGGCGACTCTGTAGTATATAGGAATAGGGCCTTCTCGGCTGTGGCGCCCCAATTATGGAATTCCCTCCCCCTGGAATTAAGAACAGCTCCCTCTTTAGAGACCTTTTGGCGGGGCCTTAAGACGTTTTTATTTAGGATAGCTTTTGATGTCTGACATGGTGGGCTGACTTTTTAACAAATGTAAATTCAGGTGACCCACTGGGGTTGTTTATTTTAAATTGTTTTAATTAATTGTTTTTAATTATTTTAATGTATATATATGTATTTTAATGTCTGTGTTGTAAGCCGCCTTGAGTGCCCTTGTTGGGAGAAAGGCGGGGTATAAATTCTTTAAATAAATAAATAGTAGTTCACAAAATTTTCAATAAACAGTTAAAAAGAGTGCATATGAATATCCCCCTTGGAATGCAAGCAGTCTCATTACAATGAAAAGATCAGTCTTGTGAATCCACTCTAATTTATGCAGCTGAACGAGATACTCAAACGGATATGACAAGCAAGGAAATCAAAGCTGTGGAGAACAGTAAACTGGTGCTTTTTATATACGTTCAGTGCTTGTTTGATTGGTAATCAGAGGGCAACATGGCAGACACTGTGTTGATTGAAACAGCTGCTTCAAACAATCCACTGAAGGTTATCACATAACCATGGCAATTAGAGATCGAAAAGACCCATTTAGACATCTTGCACACATTCTGTTACTTCTCCAAAGCCAAATTACTCCAGTTTTCTTTTAATGAAATGTTCTTTGATCACCTCTCTCATCCCATTTCACAGAAAATGTTAATAGAACTAGTACTTTAGCATTTGCTTTTTATTGAGTAGGTACTGATTAGCTTCATCATGACGTAGCTGCTGCTGATTATAGAAAAAAGAGCATCGTTTACTAATTATGAGAACTGCCGCATCTGACAATAGTAGGCGGGAGAGCACCGTAGATGGCAGGTGTAATTTCAGGCTGAATATGCTTGTTTTCTGAAGGGATGCAAAATGTCGACTGGTTAAAATGCTACATTTCTATATGGCTGATTATGCTGAGACCTAAATAACAGTGGATTCTAAAATCTCTTATTTCAGTAAATACCGGTACCTCAAGCTCCCCCAAGATTGGAAAAGTGCAACTTCACATTGCTATCAAGGGGAACTTGCGTTTAAGAAGTGCACTTAGAATCTAGTTCCATGCCACATGCCGAAGCAGCTGAGAGATGTTTCTTAAAATCTCTGTTATACATGGGTACAGATTGCTGAATAAAATACAAGACATTTCATGCAGAAATTAGTCCCTGTCACATCAAAATACAGTTAGCCCACATAAATCTTATGAGTACCACACAGCAGGCAATGTGGGTATTCTTCTGACACCTCAATTCTTCTAAGCTGCAATTTTATACACATGCTCCTAGGAGTAAGCACTACTGAACATAATGGGAGTACTATCCCTGAGTAGGGAGGCTCCCAATGTCCTATGGTCAACAAACCCCTTATCTGTCATTTCTCCTTGAGCCGAAAGAAAGTCGAGTGATATCTTGTGCTAGGTTCAATCTAACCCCCTCTCAGGTTTTGGTGTGTAGATACTCTAATATTCCGCTCGTGGATCGCTGTTGCCCATGTAATATGAGCACAGTTGAATCCTTAAGTCACATCTTATTTTATTGCACATTACATGCTCCCTTACGTTTATCCTGTTTATTTAGAGCCTACTCTGGTAAACATCTCAGGCCTTCCAGATGCCGAGAAATTTGTTTTTTCTTTTAAACAATGGTCCCCTGGATGTGATTGGTCAAGTTGCAAAGTTCCTTTGTGTGGTGGAGCAAAACTTTTATGCTAGGTGAGGTTGATTGGGCTCTCTTTGGGAAATTTTTCATGCCTTATGTTTTAGGAATGTGTTATATATGTTTTTAGGAATGTGTATCTAGGAGAGTCATGCTGGCCACATGACCACGGAGGTGTCTTCGGACAACGCTGGCTCTTCAGCTTTGAAATGGGGATGAGCATCACACCCTAGAGTAGGACACGACTGGACTTAATTGTCAGGGGTCACCTTTACCTTTACCTATCTGTTTTTTAACATCTTTAATCTGTATTTGGTTTATTACTCTTATGCCAATAAAGGTATTTGAATTGAATTGAATTGGAAGGCATAGGATTGTGCCATAAATGGGCTCAAAGAACCATGGAAACTTTGGGCACTATTTATATGAATGTACTCCAGTAGCATTGCTAGCCTGCCTGCTGTCTGGGGTGGGGCCAGGGTGATGTCACAATGCCCCACGCAACGCCCCCGTGCCCACATAATGTCCTTGCCTCCAGAATGGCTCCATTTGGAGCCGTACAGACGTGAGGGTGGACGGGAGGACCTACCCACCTCACCAACACCTCCACCTCACCACGCACCGCCACCTCACCAAACACCCCCTCGCCAGCACAGACTCCAGAAAATGGCCACTCCTTCCCCACGAGGGGGGTGTTGCCCCCCTGACAGCTACACTACTGATGCACTCACACACTCCACATCTCATATAACATCCTCTTTGTGAGAAAGACTGTGTTTGGGTCCATTACCTTCTTTGTAAGAATTGCTTCTAGCTTGGAAATTGTGTAAATTGGCCCCTAGGAGTGACCACTTTTTAAAACTGCCTGTGAAATAAGTGACTATTATATGTCACAATTATTCCCTGCAGTCCGGTGCTGGTGTGTTGTGTGTTGTGTGTTGTGTGTTTCCAAGGGATTGGAAAGCATAGACTGAAAAAAACGCTCACCTCCCAACTTGATTTAAAAAGGCTGTTAGTGAAAAATTTGAAAGTTGAAGCTAACCTCTTGCAAATATTTGGGGAGCACAAGAAATCTGCATAAAATCCTCAGATGCCCCACCCCCTGACACAATGTACAACGGGGGACAAACCTATCATTTGTTCCATGGCTACTTCCCACCCACCTACCCACCCCCACCATCTGGTTAGCCATGGGGTACTTACTGGCAGATGGTGGGGTGAGAAGCAGTAGACACAAGAGCCAAGAGTTCTCTACTATTGCATAGGGGCTGCAGCCGCAGCATGAAGGACAACTCTCCTCCATTCCATAACTTGCTATCGGGCAGGTGGGTGTGGATGATTGATGCACGTGTGCACATGTACTGTAAAGAGGGGCCACCCACAGGGCTTGTGCCCAAGGGCACTCTCCAGCATTTTATGATTGCTTTGTGGCAGTCTGCACCGGCGGAACATGCATTCCGCCGGTGCACAGTTTATAGAATTGGGCCATAATTGTATTTTTATGGATTTAGACATAGTATACCACATGCTCTGAGAAGCAAATCTCACAACTTAAATAAAGAGGAGATAAGCTTGAGAATTAACAAAAAGATAAGGTTATTAATTATTATTAATTAATTAATTAATTAAGGCTGTTGATTAATTGTTAAGTATTAATTAATTAATTAATTATGGATGTTGATTAATTATTAATTAAGGATATTGATTAAGGACATTAATTGCATTAATTGTTAATTAAGGACAAAAACAATTAGTAAAATATGAACACTCAAGAAGCTAAAGGAGGCATGATGGCTACTCTCTAAACCATATTCATCAAAAGACAATCTTGATATTTAAGAACATAAAGAAAAGCCTTGCTGGATCAGGTCAAAGGCCCATCTAGTCCAGCATGTTACTCCAGTTGCCCACCAGCTGGCTAGAGATGGACAAGCAGGAGAGAAAGCATACTTCTTTCCTACAATTGTTCCCCTGCAATTGTTAGTGTTCATTTGACATGTACATTTATTCAGATCCACAGCTCTAGAACTACATGTTTAAACTCACCAACAATTTCACTTGGCTCTTTGTTGTAAAGCTTTTTGTTCCAGTAGAGAAGCCTTAGGAAAGGGATGGAGACCAGAAGCACAAGACAGATTCCAACAAACATGTGTCCTGTAAATGCTGCAAAATCGATTCCCTAAGAATAAAAATAGTTGACGTAGAATCAATACATACAACATCGCTAATCAGTAAAAATCAGTCTCCAGCATAAATGGCCATCTACTACTATTGTAGTGTCTACTTAGCAGCACAATGGTTTGTTTTTCCTTTTGTACTTATGAACTCTGAATATAATCCAGGCAACATTTAGCACTTTTAAGCAGGAATGACCCAAACAGCCCCTCATTTTCTCCATCCATTCACAGGTGGTAAAAACGCAAGGGGGTCTTGTCTGGGGAGGCATGAACCTGCTACTGAGATGAGTTCTACAGTACTACTGTCACAGTGGCAGCAAGAAAGAATTCGAAAGACATGAACAGCTGCCACTGCCAAACAACAGTTAGGCACGCACCCCCAAACATTTGCAGAAATTCTCATCTCTTCCAGTCACCCCAGTTTTGCATGCCCTCTTAATTTCAAATCAAACATTCTCCAGTGCTCAGCACTACTTTAATGTTCCCTTGATTTAATTGGGAGTGTTAAGCACATGCTTGGTATTTTCCCCATTGAAATCAGTCTGGCTCAATCATGTCACTGGTTTTTCTTCCTTGTGTGTAGAACTTTTGTAATCTTTGTTGAATCTTCAACTCTGTTTCGCAGTCTCTCAGGATTTTTTTATTCTATTTTTTAAAAAATTATTCTATAGATTCCTCCGGCCATGAAAGTCTTAGAATCTATATCATTTCTCAGGATTGTTTGTGATTTTAATATTGAATCATCAAGGGATTTCAATCCCTACTAGCATCTGGGGTAGAACCCAGAATAGTTCCAGAGATTGAAACACAGGGAAGAGACCAATACTTTGTGGTTACTGGGAGTGGGTCTGGGAGTGGAGCCCAGCAAAAAACTGTCTAAGATGTACAGTTTAAAAATAGCTAAGGAGAAAAACTGTCCTTGTCTCTTAATTTCCTAGAAACTGGCCTAGCTAATTTTAAAAAAAACATTGACCACAGGAGGGTCATTCCGTGTCAAATCAACCAATGAAAAATCCTTGATGTCATGGATTTTGTTCATTTTCAGTACATTTGTAGCTTACCATGAGTTGTTTAAAAATTATTTTTTTCAGATTTTTTTGTCCATCCGTTCTTGAGATATTGAATGTTCAAAATTGCCAAAAAAGGCCAAAATCCACTTGTCACCATACATTCAAACACCAGTTACAGGATAATGACGAACGCTGCAGACATGGGACAGGTGTCGTTTTAAAGCTTAAGAATAAGGCTTTCATTTGATATACAACATGACAAAATTGTAAATTTTCAAGAAATTCAAAAATATTCGAAATAATATTATGTTTGAAATTTTGAAAAATTGAACTTTTTTAAAATTTTCAAAAAAATCACACTTAAAGGTATATATCTTGTAGTCAATCAGTCAAAATTTCAAGATGGTATCTCAATGGTATCATACAAAAATTAAATGTTCTTGTTGGCAATGACCAGGAATTAAACCCCTCAAGTCCATTTTTCTACAGTTTACATTGATAAAATTAGGTGGTAAACTGAAATGAATCCAAAAATTTATAACAGGACTTATAGAGATAGATTTATAGAGCATGAATTCACTTTCTATTCTTTTACAGGATCAGCTTTTTGGTAAAACTATCAAAATCATGAGCTTTTTACTTCTGTTCGTAGTTTCTTGCACACCGGAGACTCACCAAGGGAGGTCAAAGAGGCATTTAAGTGGGTTTGGACAGTGTGTTTTTAGTGAAGGTTTCTAGGACATTTTTGTTGTGAAGCTGCTTTATTAGTCTTTATTAAGTTTAATTCATTAACTGTTTGATAATTACATGATTTGAAATATGGAGGAGAATAAGTGGTCAAAAAGCTGTTGCAGCCCTTTTAAAAAAAGGGGGGCACTGGGTTAGTAAAGACTTGAGGAATGTAACTGATTGGATGGTTTCACTAAATAGTGAAATCAAACCACACATGAATAGAAGCCTTGTCAGATGGAAAAAAATATACTTGAAAAGGAAATTCCTCCTGAGAATTATGAGATTCCTGGTCTTAGTCATATAAAGGGGTCTGAGTATTTGGACCCTGATACAGCTTTAAGCCACTTAAATGCCTCCTTGACCTCCCTTGGTGAGTCAAGAAGAAAGTATCTAAAGTGCAAAGAAAAGATGGGGAAGATTAAAAGGACCTACAAAGAATTATTTTTTTTTACTTCTGAAGATGATTTAGATGAGGAAAAATGTCACTGTGCTGATTCAGAAATTATTCAGCAACTAAAGGAAAATTTTAAAACTACGAACAGAAGTAAAAAGCTCATGATTTTGATAGTTTTACCAAAAAGCTGATCCTGTAAAAGAATAGAAAGTGAATTCATGCTCTATAAATCTATCTCTATAAGTCCTGTTATAAATTTTTGGATTCATTTCAGTTTACCACCTAATTTTATCAATGTAAACTGTAGAAAAATGGACTTGAGGGGTTTAATTCCTGGTCACTGCCAACAAGAAAATTTAATTTTTGTATGATACCATTGAGATACCATCTTGAAATTTTGACTGATTGACTACAAGACATATACCTTTAAGTGTGATTTTTTTGAAAATTTAAAAAAAGTTCAATTTTTCAAAATTTCAAACTTAATATTATTTGAATATTTTTGAATTTCTTGAAAATTAACAATTTTGTCATGTTGTATATCACATGAAAGCCCTATTCATAAGCTTTAAAACGACACCTGTCCCATGTCTGCAGCGTTCGTCATTATCCTGTAACTGGCGTTTGAATGTATGGTGACAAGTGGATTTTGGCCTTTTTTGGCAATTTTGAACATTCAATATCTCAAGAACGGATGGACAAAAAAATCTGAAAAAAATAATTTTTAAACATCTCATGGTATGCTACAAATGTACCAAAAATGAGCAAAATCCGTGACATCAAGTTCCAAAATGTATTTTTTATTGGTTGATTTGACACGGAATGACCCAGTACAGAATACTAAACGTAACCCCCTTTGCCTGTGACACTAGGATACTAAATGGGTCAGATTCAATTTATGAGCGACAGCCCAGTCCTATAGGGGGCCTATGGAAGCACATCTTTTAAATCCTCTAACGGTGGTGCAACTGTTGCGTCACTGTCATGCACGTTGGAGCCACTGGTGGGTAATGAGTGGCTCGGGGGAGGTTCAGGGCAGGGGCAGTTTGGGGGCTGAAGGGGGTGGATTCTGGCAGCAGCAGTGTGTGCTGGGATGTTATATCTGTTTTTCCATTCAGACACTCCCCCTGTCTACACTTAAGCCAGCAAAATAGCTGGTGTGGGTTCAAGGAGACCCATTGGTGACCAGGCGGTCTACCAGGAGGTAAGATTTTTTTTACTTACCTCTCCCAGGCCGTCTGGTCACACACACACCACCACCACCATTGCATGCAGCGCATGTTCTGTCAGTGCGGCTACATAGCATAAGATGATGGGGGGTGATGGTGGTAGGATTGGGTTCTAAATGTGGCACAAGCCCCCAGTCTAACCTTTACAGAAAATACTGATCAAATATAGGAAAGAATAGACTTCTACTTTAAAAAATAACCTAATTAAAAATAGTGCTAGTTAATTGCCAACCATAATAAATAAATGCGCACACACACTTTAATATATCTAATTGTTATATTTATCTAATTGTTATCTTAATACAGTATATTCACTGTATTTATTGATAAATCACCACCCCACTGTAAATTTCTCAGGCTCTCTCTCTCTCTCTCTCTCTCTCTCCTTTTGCTTGCTGAAAGCCAGGACAGATATACATTTTTCCCCAGAGATGAGCCTTCCTCTTACACCCTCTTGGGCAAACAGATTGTGATTCTCTGTGTAGTTAAAGACTCCTATGTATTCTCTTAGCACTCCAGATCCTCTTCGACTTCTCAAGAACTCTTCAGCTGTCCTCTTCTCTCTCCACCAAACACTAAGCTTCTCCTGTCAAGTACAGCTCAGCAAGCAATGCCACGTTGCATAAAGAAATCGGGACACAGTAGAGAGGGAACTGAAATAAGAACCTGAAAGAACCATGAGTGATGGAAAAAAGGGAGAGGGAAAGCCAAGGAGAAGGTAGGATAGACCAAAACAAAATCTCATATGAGGCCTAGGATCAGAAAGGGGTGCACACTGTTGGCAAGAAGTAAGCAAGCAGGCAAGAGAAGACTGGAGTGCTGTGCTCAAAATTATACTGGAAAAGGGTAGGGGGCTTAATCAAGTCCACAGGCCCCACCCCCAATTCTCTCTAATTTTAGCCAAATCAGCCTCTCCCTGGTAGCCTTCTATAGCTAAGAGGACCACCACAAAAAGCAAAGGGGCAGACCCCCTCTGGTCCCCCTGTAACCGGAGCACTGAGCTGAAACTATGGGATGGGAAGCACAGGGTTTCTAGGTGGTCTAATCCATTCTGACAGGGCTGCTGTTCCTTTAAGACAGAGTATTTTGTCAAGGGGAATTTTTGTCAATTACGACTTCTCCTGTCACTGCAGAATTGCGACCTTCTGACCCTGACCACAGTTGTGAATTGTGTTGCCCCCTTAGGCACTGATAGCCCTAAGGGGGCAGCAAGGGCCAAGAAGCAGACAGGGGAGCTGAATTTTATATACTGATTGAACTAAACTCAGTCAGTTCTTTGGTGGTAGGCTTCAAGTTAAAAAGGAGCATGGCTTTGAAATGTTGGTAATAATAAATACCAGAAAACGTCTTGTAATTCTGCAATATTGAGGGGGTGGATGCATTCTTAGAAAATTCACAGAGAACGATGCAGGCATTATGCTAATTTGTTTCATGCAGGGCCAAAGCATATAAGCTGATTGCTACATGCACATGCTGTCCATGCTGGGCAAAACGTTTGAATAGATTGAAGTGGCCTTAGGTGGTTGTTAACACTAGGAAACAGTTCTTGTTTCCAGTGGGACAGAACTGGCAATGTACCAGGTAAATGCTTAATTTGCTGAGTGATTAAATCTATTGAAATAAACTAGCAATCACTGTCACTTCTTCTGAAAATAGAAATTAAGAATAGCACATATGGCTAGCTGCAACAGACCAAAAAAGTCAGACTGTTCCAGACAAGTTTGTCAAAAATAAATAAATGGATTTTAAGCTTTTAAAAGTTGCTGACAGCTTTATGAAGATATCCAGGAAAAATGCTCTGAACGTTTAGGTGACATTTTTACTTTATGGTCTATCATTTCATAACCCCTCAGGATTTGTAAAGCCTAAAATGTTAAACTGTTACCATCTCTGAAGCCTCCAAGACAGAAAAGCTGAAAATTCATGAGTATACAGGGTTAACTATTCATCATTTTCTATTTTAGCCAATCCTGCATTAAGCAATACACACGTCTGAGTTCAAAAAAATAATCGGCAACTCTATGCCTAAAATTTCTAGGAAAATGTTGAAATGTGTTATAAAATTAGACTGAGAGAGTCCCGCATTACAGTAACAAATGTGGTATAAGACACACTGGTATTGATGCTAGAATGGCAGCAAAAGAACTCATCACATATTACAATGAAACAAACACACGTAGAGGGGGAGGGGAATTTTGCCCGTTACAGTTTCTGTCACTGCCTGACAGGACTTGTTCAGCACAACCTGTGAAAGAAGTTCTGTGCTTCCAAACCGTACATGCATAAGCTCCATATATACAACTGGGAACCCTTAAATAGGCAGGGTCCCCAATCACACGAACATAGCCTAAGGATGTGCACTTCATACTCGCATACTGTATGCTCTTCCACAGATTATGCCAAACGCACAAAAGGAGGCAGAGCAGGTCTACCCCATATACACACATCCATTGTAACATGTGAAAAGTCTCAAAATTAAACTGCATTGAGAAATACTAAAATGAATATGCTGTGTAATAGTGTTTACCTGAATAGTCTGAGTAAACCTTTGATGACAACTCAGAATACACTTCAGTGTGATGAGCACCCTCTTTTCAACACTGAAGACTTTCAGTTCTAAATCCCAAGACTATCAACTATTTCCATTAGAATGTTTCCATTAAAATAAAAGGTCTCTTGGCTTATGAGGGTGGGGGGATTGAGCCCATGCAGGTGTACGTGAGGAGGAGGCCAGGGCTGGTCAGTGGTGTTGCTGGAGGGAGTGCAGCACTGTAAGTGGTGCAAGGCGGTGTACCGCGTCTTGCAAACCGGTGTAGCGCGGCCCCTCCCACTTGCCCCTGGAACCATTCCAGTGGCAAAGGCAACATGCCGGAATGGCTCCAGGGGTGAGTGAGAGGGGCCGCGTTACATCAGTTTGCAAGGTGCAGTGCAGCGCCTTACACCTCTTATGGTGCCACACTCCAGCAATGCCATTGAGGCCGGTGCTTTTGCCCAGGTAGCAACAAGAATCTTGGTTGCTGGTTGTGGGGACATCAGGCATGGGCCCTCAAGATTAGGCTTACCATATTTTAGAAAGCTCAAACCGGGACAACCCCCATAACACCCCCCCCCCCGGCAAGGTAATTAATTAATTAATTTAAAAGCAACAGAAAATCAACCACAAACATCAAAAATCAACCATAAAGCACAAACCACAACGAAAAATCAACCACAAACAACAAAAATCAACCATAAAGCACAAACCATAACCCAAAAACAACCTCAAAAATTATCCAGAAACTACAAACCAGAACCAAAAAACAACCTCAAAAATCATCCACAAACTACAAACCTCAACCCAAAAACAACCACAACCAAAAATCAACCTTAAAAATCAACCTACAAAGTACAAGTACACAAATATACAACACAATAAGACCAATTATTACTTTCTAATTAAATATTTAATCATTTGAAGGGGGCGCGAAGCGCGGGCGGCATTTTTAATTAAATAATTAATTAAGTAAAGAGGGCGCAAAGTGCCCCCTGTTGCCGCGCGAAGCACGTCCGAAATTTTTAATTATTTAATTATTTAAATTAAATAAATAAATATAAATTAACTTACTTTTGCTGCTCCCGGCGCTGCTCCCCGGCCTCCTGCTTTGCTGCTCCTCCGGCCTCGGGAGAAACACAGACTGCTTGCCCGTGCGGCGCGAGCAAGCAGGCTGGCCCGGTCTCCCAGCGGCACCGCATGGAGCCGCTGGAAGACGGGGTTGCAGCCTGCTTGCCCGCGCTGTGCGAGCCTGCCGGAGGCTCGCGCAGCACGGGCAAGCAGGCTGTGTTTCTCCCGGTGCCGCTGCGAGACCTGGTCTCGTGCGGAGCTGCTGGGAGTGGGAGACCAGGTTGCAGCCTGCCGGAGGCTCGCGCAGCACAGGCAAGCAGGCTGTTGGTTGGCCTGCTCCCTCACTGGCTCCATGCCGGTGAGAGAGCGGGCGGACAACCGCTCGCCGCGCCACCATCTTCTTTTAATTTTAAACTTACCGGGCAGCAGCTGCATGTTGGATTTCATGATCCAAGATGCTGCCCGGTAAGTTTAAAATTTTAAAAAAAGATGGCGGCGCCCATTTGTCCCCCGGGACCGGACTGGGAATCGAGCCCGATTTCCGGGACTGTCCCGGCGAAACCGGGACGAATGGTAAGCCTACTCAAGATGACCATCCTTAAGTAGCCTTGGAGTTAGGATCATGAAGACAGCCCATTCAGGGTTACTGGCTTGCTGCCCCTGCTATATGGGGTTGATTCACCTATGCCAGCAGCCCTTCATGCTTGGCCAGCCACCCTAGATTTACTCCCCGCAGATAACACTGTCAGCAGCCAGGCTGGCAGTCCATTGGGGCTCTGCCCTTACTTATGCATAAAGCTCTGTGCTTTGGCCTCCGGAAGCTGTAATGAGCAATAAAGTTATGGCCTGCTGTAACCCATACCATTGTGTCACTCCGCTTCCTTCTTCCATCCTGTGTCAGTCCCAACTGCAGGCACAACAGCCTGAACAATCTGTGACCTATCCAGCCAAATGTAGCCCATCTGCCATATATTTGTGGTTTGCCTAGATCTTGATAACCACGCTGTGTTTTCAAGCCCAGGAAGGCAGCACACACAAAAAGGGGTTTGTCATATCATGCCCCTGTGACCCACCTTTCATTGCTAATGAGAAAGGATTAACTTAATAAGATCACAAGTTATATAGGTCCGTGTATGACTATGACTTGCTGTTTTAGGGTAGTTTACAGTTTGAAGATTTTCTAAACAGTTTCTGTCGCAAATGCTCTAGTCAGGAAATATAATGCCATTTAAATTTCATAAGGATGTGAAATTCAGTTTCTTCAATACAGATAGCACTAAAAAATAGAGCATTTGGCAAGAAGGTCCAACAACCAAATATTCATTGGCTCAGACACCAAGGACCCATTCCTAAATTATGTTTGTCTTAATTGCTGTAAGCCGCCTTGGGAATCTTATTTTTTAAAAGATTAAAGCAGGGTATACATTTTTAATGAATACAAATAAATAGTGCAGTCAGTAGTACTGTACAGTCAAACTGGGGACAGTTATCTTCTTTCCCTGATGACTTGGAAACTTTTATAAGGGTATAGCATGTCCAGCTCTGGTCTATGGTTGCTAGTAAGCATTCTGGTTGATTTTGCTATAGTCCCCTTCTTAGCTAGTGTTGGGCAAGGATGTACAGGCAATATTTCCACATAGGATCTCTTAGAACTCTGGTCCTGATATCTGCCCAATTCTGTGACATGCAACAACACTGCACCAGTATAGTACATCTCTTCTATGTAACATTGTCAGGGCAATAGTACCAGCTCACCATACTGCTACAGCATGGTATCCTAGGGTAGCTTGGAATGCAACTGTAGCATTGTAGCTCTTGCCTCTTAAACATTGTCATCACTGCCCCAATGGGGTTAGTTTTACATTGAGAGAATTCCCCAAAATGAGTAGGCTGAGTCAAAGGGGTCAATGCACTAGCATTTATTCACAATCTTAGCAAGATACAAGTGTCCAATACAGTCAAGGGAGGAGAATACAGTTCTAGTTCTTCCTCTTAAGATTCACTTGCTCAGCCCCCATTATAGCATGATGTCCAGAGCCCTGGGTTTCTATACATGGGAGGCTGAGACACACCTCACAACTGACTTGCCATATGTCCATTCAGCCACCTCTCTCACATTCTTTTGAACCCAGGTTAATCTTTGAGTTATCTCAAGTTAATGTTTGAGTCCTTCATTCCTTCCAGCCACGATCTCTGGCAACCAAGATCTGATTGCGTTGACCCGTTGTGGTGCATTTGGGGCTTGGCACCAGTGACATGCGTGTTTCTGGCACCGCAATATCTTAGAACAGGGGTTCTCAATCAGTGGTACTAGTACCACCAGTGGTAGTTCAGCGAACTGCTGGTGGTACTCAGACTGCCAGACCACCAGAACCCTGCTCTGACGCGTCACTTTCGGCGGCATGTTTTCACTCCCGAGACGCTCCTCCTGTTGGCCGAGTCTCACAGGAACACTGAGAAGGGCCTTCCACCCGCCCAGAGCCTCCTACCTGCTGTTTCTGGCCTCCGAAAACCTGGAAGTAACTGGCGACGATGTCATCGCCAGTCACTTCCGGTGGTACGCAGCAGGACGGTGGTGCCAGAGGTGGTACTCGGCCGGGAAGATCAGGCTGGAAGACTTATTTTTTAATGCCTGTTCCCAATAAAAGCTATGAACAAACAAAAAAGGGCATGTCTCCTGTTATGCAGATGGATGTGTGCAATTTTCATCCCTTTGTGGACTGGTGAGGAGGGGCTATTAATCACTGCTGAAAAATATTTTTCCATTTTAATTCACTTGCATAGTTCTACAAAGTGCATCCTTATCATCACATTTTAATGAATAAATTGTGGTGAGTCCAAATTTATTCAAACGGTCTTTGAAGAATGTATTTTTCAGTCTAGCATGAGGTGGAGCCCGTAAAACAAGAAAGAGTTCTCTCAAGCATAGTAAACTGATGACTAATAGAAGCTTTTGTATTATTTTATTTCAATTTCATAGGGTAGGCTGCTTTCCATTTTCTATTGCTAGCCTAGAGACTGGATTTTATTTTCCTAATGATTTTTTGTTTGTTTTAAATAAACTCTGACATTGCTTTAAGAGGTGTCTCTGGTTCAATCAGAACGCCTATAGGAACTATTGTATTAATATGTTCTCTGACGTGTACATACACGCGCACACACACACACACACACACACACACGATTAACACCCCCCAACCAATTTAGGATACACTCCTAAGATCTTTTAATGCAGCCTAAAATTAGCAAAATGTATTAGCAAAATTATTGTTAACACAATCTTCATAGTTAAAATCCACAAAAATCTAGGTAGTCATATTGGTCCATTAGGGAAAAAAATCCAAAGACTAAAGTAGGATAATACCTCATTAGGACTAATGTAAACATCATAGTGAGTAAGCTAGAACTCAAAATCTGCTTACTATTTTGTGACAGTTTAGGTCAGGGGTGGCCAACCTTTCAATATGCATGCTCCTGGCCCTTTAATGGTTGTACAGGTGAGGGCATTTCAGCAGGTGCAGCTGCTTCAGCAGCACCATCAGCAATTGCAGCTGCCAAGATTCTGTCTTCAATATATCTCTTAAGATCGCAGAGGCCCTAATGGTGGAAGATTGGCCACCCCTGGTTTAGGTGGTCTTAATCAAGATATTGCCCTACTTTGGCTGATAGTCAAAGTGTCAGTTCACATAGGAAGCAGGCTTATACCACATCAGACCCTTGATCCACCTGTCTCAGTATACTGTATACTATGCTGACTGGCAGCAGCCAGAGATAACAGGGATTAATGCTGGGACCTTCTGCATGCAAGTCATGTGCTCTGATACAAAGCTTTGGCCCATCCCCAGCCTACACATGCAGGTCAGTCACTTATTTTCTCTCAAGCAATCCTATGCAAGAGATCATACAAAATAATATGAGGTAGGATGAACATGATACAATAATTGACCAGCAATTATTTCCACAAGTGTGGCAGCCCTTTTCAAAAGGAAAAAATGATGCTCACTCAAGATCCTTGGGAACTCACAGGTCTCTGAAAAGGAAATGCAGAGCATTCTCAAGCAAATGAAAAAAATGTTAACATTCTTGGATTTATACAAGGTTCAACAGAGGAAAAGACAAGAAATGTCCCTATAAGCATGCTGTGTTCAGTGCATGACAATACATGACAAAAGAAGTGCATATCCATGTAAATGCAATGATCCAGAAGTTATGATAGTGATGATATATGACCCATCATTGGTGTACAAGAGCCAGTTGGTGTATATGCACCCCAATCCAGAGCATCCAATGTTAAAAGGAACAGCATCTTATGAAATTGCCCATATGTCAGTAGTGCATGTAAGGATTAAAGAAAAGTGAGAAAGCAGTCAAACCTTCAATGAAACTAAAAATCCTGCTTAGAGGCTAACAAAAAAAAAGATACAAAACCTCCCTACAAAAAAATAATCATCTGGGAACTCCAAAACCCATAATTTCCATCACTTACAGTAATAGTAAAGCAGATTAATAAATAGATAAAAGGCAAATTAACTACCGGTATATGCACTGGGTTGGGTTGCTTTCTAAGTTGTATTCTCCGTTACAAAAAGTGTGCAAAAAAACAACTGGTTCTGTGTAATAGTGCCAGTGAACAGGGGCATTGTCTTTCATTTTTCAGCACAGTGGAAAGAACAGATTATTACTACGTAATAACAAAACATCTGTATATCTTGTTCATTAACACAAATAAGTCACAAAGACTGCATTACATACCGCCTTTCTCAGCTCCTGCTTAGAGACAATAATCACATTTGGTGGATCCCCAATAGCTGTGGAAGCCCCTCCAATGTTTGTGAAGATTACTTCTGCAATCAGGACATGCCTGGGATCAAGATTAAGCACCTCACATAACCTAAAGTGATATGTAGGGGAAAAAAATCCAAATCTTAACGTTTGGTCTCCAAAACCACTTGCTTGTTGAAATATTTTTAAAAGCTCAAACTTTAAAAGAGAACATATGTTATGAGTAAAATCAAAGCATCACTGCAGACGGAGACAGCAGCCATGAAATTAAAAGACGCTTACTCCTTGGAAGGAAAGCTATGGTAAACTTAGACAGCATAATAAAAAGCAGAGATATCACCATGCCAACAAAAGTTCGTATAGTCAGGGCGATGGTGTTCCCAGTAGCAATGTATGGTTGCGAGAGTTGGACCATAAGGAAGGCTGAGCGCCGAAGAATAGATGCTTTTGAACTGTGGTGCTGGAGAAGACTCCTGAGAGTCCCTTGGACTGCTAGGAGATCAAATCAGTCAATTCTAAATGAAATCAAGCCTGACTGTTCCCTGGAAGGACAGGTACTAAGGCTGAAACTCAAATATTTTGGCCACCTAATGCGAAGAGAGGACTCTCTGGAGAAGACTCTGATGCTGGGAAAAATTGAAGGCAAAAGGAGAAGGGGAAGGCCAAGGATGAGATGGTTAGACAGCATCACCGATGCAACGAACATGAAAATGAGCGAACTCAGGAAGATAGTGGAGGACAGGAAGGCCTGGCGGGATATGGTTCATGGGATCACGAAGGGTCGGACACGACTTAACGACTGAACAACAACAACAAAAATCAAAGCAAATAGTGAGCTTTTTAAGGATCCAATCATTTAAATGCATTTATTGTAAGGAAACTATCTACAGAATACCCATTGACTCCTGTTGGGCTATTCCAGAATAACTTTTTGAAGTATGCAACTTAAATGAATACTGGATTGCCGCACCTCATGAGAGAAGGTACGGCAGGCTCCTTCAGGTGGTGGATAGGTGCAGGCTCTGTTGTGAAATGGCTAGAGAACAAACTCTAAAGACACACACACATGCACACGCGCACACGCACGCACGCACACATGGTGCGGGCTACTAAACAGGAGGAAATGGTAGAATCGTACATTCCCCCATTCAATCACAGGCAAAACCACCCTGACTCAAAGCTGCAAAATGTCAAGAGATGGAGCGAGCTTGTCATGGTCAACCCCAAAGGGTCAAGGCAGCTGGACTGAACAGGCTCCCACTAGCCAGAAAGCAACTGAGGTTGCCTTTGCAAATCCAAGCCAGAGGGCTTGCCAGTTGGCCTCACTGAGACGGTAAGCATCATCTGAGCGGTCATGGCTCACCCTCTGACCTTGCTTACCTCAGGATGCACACTGAACTGCCAACTCCTGCCTCCCTGGCCTACCCAACACCTGCCTAAAGTGACCAAAAAGGAAGGTATAAAGTCTATAAAGTGATTCAAAAAGAACAAAGTGTTAGCCACCAAAAACCCAATGCAAAATATTGAGGCATCGGGGCTGGAAAAGGAAGTTGTCACTACCGGGGGTTCCTGTCATTACCATGCCGCTCAGTTCAGCAATGAATTCACTACATAGTCTGAGGCAAGCCAGGCTCAATCCATCACCTGCAATATGCAAATCATAATACCAACCTACCTTGCTGGACTGTTGTAAGTAGTATTGAGGTAATGTATGTGTAACTCTTTGCACACTTAAGGCTTGTTATTGCTCTATTATTCTATGATTCTTTATTGTATTATTTAAGAGTATGGGATAAAATTGAAAATGAAATATAGGACATCTCCACAAAGAGATCATTTTGTGTATACAGCTATATTATCATTTTCTTTAAAAATCAAAGACCTTTCTTGATGAAACTCGACAGATTTGTTTTTTTAGAAAGCTGAACCCTACCTTGATAAAATGAGCACTAAGTGGATAAGGAAATTGTATCTGTTAAATGATGCTATAGGTCAGGACATGGTTATGGATACATTGAAGACAAGATTTACATGTTTTCCATATGAAAGAGCAATTTTGGCCAGCATTGTCACAAAATGTAGCTTGGAAGGAATTCTTTTAGCAATAATAGTTTAAAATACAAGAACAGAATAGGTGACAAGAAAATAAGATCATATTTCATGCACCACTGGTAAAAGGCTAAAGCCTTATTGTCAAGAAATCAGGAGAATTTTCTACTGAGCTTCATCACCATGGTAATAACAGCTTACAACACCATTTTAAGATTGGACTGAGGAAGCTTGAGGAAGACAGCAACAAGATATGCAAGATAAGATGAGCAAGGGCAACAAGATAAGATGAGCAAGGGGGCGGTGATCTGGATGTGGAGGAGATTAACATCACTCAGTTGAAATGGACAGATAATTTTCTGGTAAGGTTTAAGCTTGTTGCAGCTTCCTTCCTCCACAAAGGCGGGGGACCGCATTCTATGGTCCTCCCCCCGAGGCTAATGGATCCAGAAGGTTTCCTGAGGGCTCTGGGGGGCTTTCCCACTGCCAAGACTGGTGACTCGTCTGAGGCCCTGGTTGACCTCTGGAATGGGGAAATGGCCAGGGCAGTGGATGAGATCGCTCCTGAGTGACCTTTGCCACGCCGCAGACTCAGAGCGGCTCCTTGGTTTACTGAGGAACGGCAAGTGATGAAGTGACGGGGTAGATGTCGTGAGCGACGGTGGTGGAATACTTGTGCCGAGTCCAACCAGACATGGAGTAGGGTCCATTATAGAGCCTACTCCGTGGCAGTGATAGCAGCGAAGAGAAACTTCTTCTCTGCTACCATTGCATCTGCAGGCAATCGTCCAACGAAGTTGTACCATGTGGTGCGAGGCCACACGGTATTGGAGGTGGCATCAGGCCCCTCCAACAGATCAGGAGGAACACATGGTGGCCCACTGTGACATGTTTGCTAAACATTTCGCAGATAAAATTGATCGGATTCACCATGACTTGGATGCCTCATTGACAATATCTGAGGATGTTCCCTTGGCACCTGCTGGTCCGGTGTTGCGGGATTCTTTTCAGCTTGTACAGCCTGGGGATGTGGACAGGCTCCTTTGGAGTGTGAAGCCGACTGCCTGCCTGCTTGACCCTTGCCCGGCTTGGCTAATCAGATCTGCCCGGGAGGGGCTGGCCAAGTGGACGGGGAGAGTGGTCAACTCTTCTCTGGTGGAGGGGGTGCTGCCGCTCACTTTGAGGTGGGCAGTGGTTCAACCCCTTCTGAAGAAGCCCTCCCTTGATTCCACAATAATGGACAACTACCGGCCAGTCTCAAACCTCCCATTTTGGGGCAAGGTAATTGAGCGGGTGGTGGCATCTCAACTCCAGAGGGTCCTGGATGAAGCGGATTATCTAGATCCCTTTCAATCTGGTTTCAGGCCGGGCTTTGGGATGGAAACAGCCTTGGTCACCTTGGTGGATGACCTACGCCAGGGACTGGACAGGGGGAGTGTGTCTCTGTTGGTTCTGCTGGACCTCTCAGCAGCTTTCGACACCATCGAGCATGGTGTCCTTCTGGGCCAACTGGCCAAGTTGGGGGTTGGGGGCACGGTTCTGCGGTGGTTCCACTCCTACTTGGCAGATAGGTCCCAGATGGTGGTGCTGGGGGACGCCTGTTCGGCATCCTGGCCCTTGAGGTGTGGGGTGCTGCAGGGTTCCATCTTGTCCCCCATGCTATTTAACATCTACATGAAACCGCTGGGAGAGGTCATCCGGGAATTTGGAGTTGGGTGCTATCAATATGCTGATGACACCCAGCTCTCTCTCTCCTTTCCACCTGATTCCAGGGTGGCTGTTGAGGTTCTGGAGCGCTGCCTGGAGGCAGTTGGGACCTGGATGTGGGCTAATAAGCTGAAATTAAACCCGGACAAGACAGAGGTTATCCTGGTCCGGAAGTCCACGATGCAGGTACTAGAGTATCGTCCTGCTCTGAAGGGGGTTGCACTCCCTCTGAAGGAGCAGGTCCACAACTTGGGGGTCCGCCTGGATCCGCAGCTGCTCCTGGATTCCCAGGTGGCAGCTGTGGCCGGGGGGGCCTTTGCCCAGCTTCGGCTGGTGTGCCAGCTGCGACCGTACTTGGATCGTGCAGATCTGACCACGGTGATCCATGCCACGGTGACGTCGCGATTAGATTATTGTAACATGCTCTACGTGGGGCTGCCCTTGAAGACGGTTCGGAAACTGCAATTAGTGCAGAATGTGGCGGCCCGTGTGGTCACTGGAGGTAGGCGGTTCGACTCTGTCGGGCCGCTCCTCCGACAGCTGCACTGGCTGCCGATTCGTTTCCGGGCCCTATTCAAAGTGCCGGTTTTGACCTTTAAAGCCCTATACGGCATGGGGCCAGGATATTTGAGAGACCGCCTACTTCTATATAGTCCAGCTCGTCTCCTTAGGTCATCAGAGAAGGCCCTTTTGCGGGTACCGTCACCCAGGGAGGGGCAAGGGGCGGCGGCCAGAAATAGGGCCTTCTCAGTAGTGGCACCAACCTTATGGAACTCCCTCCCTTTTGATTTACGAACTGCTCCCTCCTTGGCCACTTTCCGGCGAGGCCTAAAAACCTTCCTGTTCAAGGAAGTCTTCTGAGCCCTGCCTTTTTTTTAACATCCTGCTGGTACAGCTGGGACGCTGCTGCTTTTTATGCTCTTTTTATGCTCTTGTTTTAATTGAAATGATGATCTTTTTAAATTAATTTTTAGATGTTGTTGTATTAATTTCGTTAACTGTTTTTTACTGTTTTAAAATGTGACTTTTGTACTGTATTTGTTGTATTGTATTTCCTTTTTTGTTGTAAGCCGCCTTGGGTGCCTTCGGGGAGAAAGGCGGGGTAAAAAAAATGTAAATAAATAAATAAGATAAAGTGAATGGACTAACAACTGTGTAAGAAAGGAAAAAAATCCGCATTAAATATTTGTAAATAAAAATACCATTTTTAACCAGCACAATTTCCTGAAAGAAACATGTAGAAGTAATATCACAGCGACATCTACATATGAAAGATATCTATGGATTTAGATAATTCCCAATTAAATATTTAGAGCATACCTGGAACAATTGTTTTAAAAGATATATACAGTATTTCACTCAGGGGACGTTCTGCCATCAAAGGTGGAAGGGTAGTCAGAAAGGGACGGGAAAAACAATTAAAGACCACTGTATGAACTTGTTTATTTTGGTTCTTGAACCTAATATTCTCTAACCTAGCCTTCAGCCCAAACACACATCAGCAGTCAGATCAAGGCGAGGGGCAGAGACTGTAGAGTGAGGGCCAAGATAGATGTGATTGGGCAGACATGCTTGTTGTTCATTCAGGTGTACAGCAAGGGAAGGAGGTTAATTTTACAACAAAGTTGCATGGTGGTGACAGAGGCTGAACCCATTCCCATCTCAGCTCCAATAACAGAAATTTATTTATTTATTTATTTATTTATTTACAGTATTTTTATCCCGCCTTTCTCCCCGAAGGGACCCAAATGAGCTGGGCTGTAAGAAATGAGCTGGGCTGTAAGAAAAAGTGACTGAAACAACAAAGTACAGTGGAGTAAGGAAGAGAAGGGGGCACAGTTCAGCACTCCTCCCCAGGATGCAACTGTAGCTGTGTAGACCCCCCCCCCCATTCCTGCTTTATACAGGAATAGGTCAGACAACAAATACGGTTGCCCCATCACATTTAGTTTGACCCTGAGTCATGTGATAACGCACACTGCCTCATCTTTCTTTGAAAAGTAAGCAAACAAATCCTTTTCATGAAGTGGGTTTATTTTCTCCCAGCCCAAGCTTTGCTAATAGGCTTTGCTAATAGGCGAATAGTCAGGTGCCTATTGGGGAAAACAGTACTGGGTGCCTATTAGCATCTCATCTGTCTCTCCCCCTACAAAGGCAAAAATTTGGGGGGCTGAGAGAAATTGGCCCACATCATCCACACACTGAAGTTGATTGTGTAGAAGGGGCTTGTTGCCTGACAACAGTCAGAGAGAGAGGCAGTGCAATCCTGTGTATGTCTGTTCAGAAGTGAGCCCACTTGAGTTCAATGGGACTTATTCCCAGGTAAGTGTGTATGTCTGTTTGTAGTTTTAGACTTTCCTCCATTTCTGCTTTAATTTGAACAACATATTAGGCTCTCTCAGTCTGGTAAAGTTCTGGAACCATGTTGCCTTGGTCTGTATAGCATACAGTACTTGAACTCTCAGACCCCCCACTTGCACCTACACAGAAAATATTGAGATAATTTTCCGAACTGTGAGACTTCATATTTTCTAACTGAGTCAAGGAATAAGAAGGCAGATCCTCTTTTGGATTAGGAACTGCTTGAAGAACAGGAAACTGAGAATGGGTGTAAATGAGCAATTTTCACAATGGGGAGAGGTGAAAAGCGGTGTGCCCCAAGGATCAGTCTTGGTACCAGTGCTCTTCAATTTGTTCATAAATAGGCTGACCATATCCAAAAAAGGACAGGGTAGCTATACCTTTAACCACTGTAATTTGGGCAGGTGCAGCTCATCATGGAAGGGTGCAACAAACTACACCTGCGCAAATTCCCTCTTCTTACAATGGTTAAAGGTATAGGCACCCTGTCCCTTTTTGGATATGGGGTCAGCCTACTCATAAATGACCTGGGGTTGGGGATAAGCAGCAAGGTGGATCACACTAAGCTTTTCCAGTTGGGAAGATATAGAACAGACTGCAAAGCACTTCAGAAGGATCTCTCCAAACTGGATGAATGGGTGGCAAAATGGCAGGTGTGTTTCAATGTAAAATTACTTACATTTATTGACTGACAGTTTAAAGGAACCTGCTGGGCCCTAGAAGCAAGTTTCAACAGTCTGTCCCTACCTTGACCCTCCCAGATACCAGCTATCAGGTCTGAGTTCCACAATAATTGAGGCCTTGAGTCCATTCAAGATCAGTCTCTGTCAGTGATGTAGACTTGAGTCTATTGACTCGGACTCGAGTCGGACTCAAGTTGTGTCAATGACTTGACTCGGACTCGACTCAGCAATTGTAAAAGACTTGAAAGATTCGACTCGAGACTTGGAGCCTTTTACAGCAAGTCGAATTTTATTCAGGTTTAAACCTGTTTTCCCCATTAAATAGATAGGGACTCACAACTCACAACCAAAGATTCGGGACTTGGGGGCAAAGACTTGGGACTTGACTCGAGACTTGGACCCAGAGACTTGGGACTTGACTCAAGATTTGGAGTCAGAGACTTGATCCACATCCCTAGTCTCTGAGGGCCAGTGGTTCTGCTACACCTCCTCCCTGCTTTGTTCCCACTTTTTCTTCTCTCTCACTCGCCTTTCCGTCTCTTCTTTCTCCTCCTTCCCATTCTCTTCCTCCTTCCTTTCTCCCCTCTCCCTTTCCCCTGAGTGGGTTTTAAGGGTGGATATCTGTCCACTTACCTATCCCCATTCCATTCAGCCACAGTTCAGCTGCAGCAGAGTGTCTTTTTGTGGCCTGAAACACTCCCATTCAGTTGTGGGGGCTGAAGCATTGTACAATCTCCTACAGTGCAATCCTATGCATGTCTACTCAGAAGCAAGCTCCATTGAGCTAAACAAAGGCTCATGAAAGGCTTCACTACAGTAAATGCAGTTTATTTCAAGGGGAAGCCATTCATAACATTTTGTGCATTAATTTTTACAAAAGGAGTGATAGTTCAGGCCATCAAATGCTTTATATAAACATAATGTTCTTCAAACTTCACACTCTTCTCCTGGCAAAATAAACCCTGCCCTGGATTACTGATACCAACTGGATATCATCTTGATCAACCCTGCCCTGGATTACTGATATCAACCTGGATTACTGATCAACTTGGTTAAATGTGAGTGAGTACAATTCTGGCCAAATATAATTTCATAACGATGTAGCATAAAATGTAGTTTTCCTGTAATTCTTATTGTTATTTTTATTATCAGTCTCTTTGAGTGATACTGGAAAACCGATTCACTAATTTTAAAAATGTATAATAATTATGAATCAGCAGCTAACAAGTTCCAAAAACCACAGTTCACAATTTGTAACTGGAAGCTAGTGATTAGCTAGAATCATGGGGAAAGTTTGATGGATTGTAGTAATTGCAAGATAATCATTTAAAGGATGCAAAGCTTTCAGTCTGAAAAATGCAAGTTCTACCACTTGAAATACAACAAAACAGACACCAAAAGCTATTAGTATATATAAATCTGTACAATAATTTCAAGTTATTTCATTGTTCATCAGGGCTGGTTAAAAGCTTTATAACTGCTGCACCAGCCAACACAATAAATGGTATATAGATTATAAGGTGATGTTGAATGTAACCCAGGGACCGGTCTATCCATGAGAACTGAAGAACAACAGTAGATTTCTTTCCCCCCCTCCCAAGGATGGGAACTTGCACTAAAGGGAGGTGGAGTTCTAGTTTTGATAAGACTGCTGTTATATCTTTGTATTTGATCAATAAATTGTGGCTCTTTTCAACCCAATCTCATTTGTCCTGTGCTTTGTTGGGGGTGTGGAGGCAATAAACGTTTTGGGGTTTAAAAGCCATGTAACAATAAAACTTAAACGTTCTTCCAAAGTTTTAAAACAAAGTTCTTAAAATCTTCCCATATAAAAACAGATAAAGGTTAAAAAAAAAACTAGACAAAAAAGTTTTAAAACAACCAAGTTCTTAAACTCTCCCAACGTTTCACCAGTTCATTTGACTGGCTTCTTCAGGGGTAAAAGTTCAGAGAGCCTCCAGTTAGAAAGCTCTACGAAACCAATGATACAATGGTTCAGAAGCTGCTTTTTATCCCTTAATTAGATGCATCTGATGAAATCACCCTCCAGTAACCTGTCTGTGCTAGTCAGGATTTAAATACTGAAATTGTTTGCCCAGGGGAGGAACCTTTAAACTGAGGACAACCAAACAATGGGACTTTACATTTGAGTGGTGAAATGCACTCCTACACTAGGTAAAAACACCCAGTTTGGCTTCAGTTGACTCTCAACCTAGTGCTATACCTCTCCTGCTTTAAGTCTATAAAATCCACTTTGTTGCTTGCTTTCTTCCTTCCTGATTTCTTTTGAAGGAAGCTTCCTTCCTTCCTTTGAAGAAAGTTGCAAGGAGACTGGACTGAGTTAAACTTCATATTTTCAGAATATGGGGATTCCAGTTTTAATTTCCTTTGTCTAAGCAGCCCTGTGTGCATATTGAAACCATCTTACATCTTCCAGAGGCTCTTTCAGGTCTTTAGGAAAACACCTGAACTCCTTTAGATGTTACAAATTGCTGTTGGGGCTTCTGGAACATGCCTCCTTTTCTCCACACACCCCACACCTGTTATTTTGCTTACCATCTGTCTATTCTGTAGAACTGAAAAGCTTGCTGTCTTGTACTTCGTCACTTTCAGTAGGTTCCTAACAAAGCATTACCCTTCAGATCCTCAATAAAGCATTGTCCTTCAGCTTCGAATTAACTTTGCATTATCAGACTGTAATAATTACATACAAGAGGAAGCTTCAGCTAGCGGAGAGCAAATGCACCCCCTTCCTTACTATGGGTCCACTTTTTCTGAGCTTCATCAAAGAATTTGAGGAACTCTCAAAAAGACCACTCCCATCACCATTTGTATAAGGACAGGAGGAACTGGGAATAGTCCTCATCTGACCTGTACAACAAGGAACTGGATATGCAACTCCATGCTATAGGCCAGAGAACAGAAGGAGAAGACTGAGCAATGGCCCAGCAATCAGAACCCAACCATAGGTATGGTACAAACCTACAATATGGGCCCCCTCTCATACACATACCACAGTCCCATCCCATGCATACAATCTATCCCTTCAGGAAGTAGCCAACATGGAAAACAGTGCACTGCTTGGTGAGTAGTCTTCCAAACAGTCCGGTCTCTTGGTATCTAGCCTCTCTTGTTGGAAGCATTACATGTGAGAGAAGAAATCAGGAAAATTATGTCCACCAACATCTTCTGGCATTTACTTTGCTAGCTCCTGCATTCAAAAGTCAGGACATCAGATAGCACATTTGACGACACATAGAATCTGCTTTGTTTTTAGGCCATAAGCCTGGATCTTTGAATTAGATGGTGTAACACTACTCTGATAGGACTAATAATCAGGGCACTATTAAAACAACATTGTTATAAACCATGATGATACCCACCACGACATCATAGGAAGAAAAATGTGCATGTGTTTAGGACTGGGAAGTCACTGAAGATACAAGACAGTTGATTTGCAGGACTTTCATTCACTTTGTTATAGCAGCCACACACAGCATCCAAAGTAAGCTGCTGCATTTTGCATTCTGTGAGGATGTACCTCTGAATATTGCACCAGTAACTACTTAATCAGACTCAAATCAGACATGGACATATAAGTATTCCTATTATGCTCACAAGAACCTGCACCTGATATTGGCAGCTCCTACTATAATTGCTATCCAAACACCCACAGCATTTTTAAACATGTTGAAGACATGGCAAAATATAGTTTAGGAAACAAGCGTGCAAAATACAGTTCTGAGAGACAAAAACAATCCATAACACAACTGAAAATTACTGAATGCCAATGAAGCTCTCTGTTAACAGTTCAGTTAAGCAGAATTGATAGATATTAATCCACTTCTGGGTACACATCATTTCAATCCAAGGCAAAATAAAGAAAGGGGGGGATCTTAAAAACATGTTCAGTCTTTATAAACAGAATAAGGATCATAGTTTTTCACATATTATCCTCTGTACGGGCATCATACCATTGCTTTGTACTGAAAACGCTTTGATCATCAGGATGGAAGCACATAAAACATTCATACAGTGCAATTCTGAAGTTTGTTCCAGTGCCAGAAGCCATCGTGAACGTGCCGTAAATTTATTTATTTAAAATTTTATACCCCGCCTTATCCTATGCCAAGGCAAATGCCCAATGCGGCTTACAACAAAAATTAAAATACATCATTTAAAAGCAATACATAAAATAAATTAAACACAATAAAATCCACTGAGGGGGGGTGACAATATGGAGCAGAGAAGCAGCAAAGCAGAACATCTTGAGACACAGGAGTCAGACAACAACCCATCGCCCAAACGCCAGACGAAACAGAAACGTTTTGCGCCCCCGTCGAAAAGTCATGAGGGAGGGGGTAGTTCTCAAGTCCCCTGGCAAGGAGTTTCGCGTAAAGCACATTCGCGACGACTCGGGGGTAAGTGCTCCATCACCAGCCGTGTGGGTGGTCCAGCCGGGCGAGGGAGGGGGCCGTTGGCCTAGCTGGCCCGGGAGGGGGCAGTGGATGGCGTCAGCCATATCCCTATTCCCGCCGGGCCGGCTATGCCGTTACACGGCCTCCTCTACTTCCGCCAGCTATTTAGCTGGTGGAAATCCAAGGAGGCTGATAGGGCCGGCCCGGGTTTACACTCGGGTAAGGGGATGAATGTCCCCTTCCCTGAGTAGACCTCCAGCCCGGCACGCACCGGGCAGCCAGTGCACAGGATCCGGCTTGCGGCCCTGGGCCACCGGCCAGATCCTTAGTCAGGATTGCGCCCATAATCTAATTTATAATGGCTTTTTCAAAATTTTACTGTTGGCTGATTAATGGGATTGAATAGTCACTGAGGTTTTTAGATTTGTATTATATTGTACAGTATTCACTATTTTGTTTCTATGTGTACTGTTCTGTGTTAGAGTGTGACTACCTTTGAGTTCCCCATCCAGATGGAAAATCAGAACGCAAACACAATAAAATAAATCCCATTAAAAAAATTAAACACTCCATAATATAAAACTTGTACCTGATAGTTACTGGAGTAAAGAGGAGCATTGTGGTAACATTGTCCAAAAAAGCAGAAAGTATTGCTGCAATGAGGCAAAGAATGATAATCATGGCCCACACTCTGCCTCGAGACAGTCTGTAAGCCTAATGAAAACAGACACACGGAAAAGGTAATGCAATTGTGAAAATGATGAACAATATATAACTGGCGGTGAGCATTTGAAACATGGGGCACCATTTGAGGTCAAGAGTCATATTAGATGTCTTGTCCTGTAGCACCCATTTATCTGGCAAGTAACTTGTCTCTTAGACTCTTTATATGGGGAAAATCCCCTTTGACAGCTAAATACATACATTTCTAAAAACAAGAAACCACAGCCAATTTTATTACACTAAAAACTGCCCCCAGTGTGCTTGCATCTTAGCTACAGGTCTGTTTGGAAACGTTTGATCCATTCAGAATTAAAGTAAGTTTTAAAATAAGAAAGACCTCGGCAGGTCTTTCCTTGCTCCCCCCCCCTCTTTTTTTCTAAAATGGAGGCCTGCCACACTAGTTTGGAATCAGGTTCCAACTATGGTTCTATGACATGGTTCCTGTCAGACAGTTGAGCTTGTCTTGTTATTCCATCATAAGATCCTTCGAGCAAAGACTACTATTGAGATTTTGGTGCAATGACATTGAGTAAGAGTTCACGAAGTCAGTTTTTCCTATGCACAAGAAACCACGTCCCTTCCTAATCAAGCATATGCCTACAATTATTTATTCGTTCCATTTATATCCCACAGTATCCTATAGGCTCAGAAAGGCTTACAGCATTTACTTTGTGTTTTTTACATCTTAATAACCCTGTCACCAGGGGCTCACAACAACAACAACAACAACAACAACAACAACAACGGTGTGGGAAATAAAAAAGGTTGAACAAACACGCAGAAATTTTAGTTTTGTTTAGGCTTGTAAGGCAGATCAATTATCGAGCCCGCTTAATGAACACAAATGCCTAACGTTACATTTTATAAGTATAGTATATGTAAAATATTGCAGATGTGTGTTCTACATATGTATGCACCAGAAAAGTGCAGGCCATTGTACATGATGTAGCATATATCCATTTGCTGCTACTTACCGTAGGGCCAATCTACACACTGCATACTGGGTGGTTGGAAAACCTGAGTAAAATCATGGCAAGGAGGGTGGAGGGTGGTCTTAGCCCTTCTCCTCCAGTGCAGTTCCAATCCTAATCACAACCCCCCAAAGGGTGTAACGACGGCGGAGCCTGAGAGGTACCTGCCCCAGGTGCTCTGCCGAAAGGGGTGCAATTTCTCCCCAGCGCGAGCCTCCAAGTAGCGGCAGGAGGCTCGGCGCATGGGAGCAGTAGGGAGAGTTGCAGCATTCGAAAATGCACGCTGAAGAAAACCCTCTTGGCTTCCCCAGGTTTCTTACCATTACGTTGAGGCTCGCGTCGGGCCTCTGAACCCGGAAGTGAGTGGCGGTGATGTCATCGCCACTCACTTCCAGTTCGGAGTGCCGGGAGGGCACCACATGCTGCCTTGCCCCAGGCGCCCTTTCGCCTTGTTCTATTTCTGCAGCCCCCACCCCCACTATCTTAAATAGGAATAATGTTCCCATTGAAATCCAATAGGAACATTTTTCTACTTAAAATAGCAGGGGAACCTGCAGAATCACAGAAGGGGGAAGCCCTAAGCCATGATTTTGCTCCATTTCACAGGCTCCCCCCCCCACTTTTATGTGAAAAGTATAACATGACTTGGGGGGTGTAGATTTCTTTCTTTAAATAGTGGGCAGAGGCGTCGCTACTGTGGGGGCGGTACCGTAAGTTTTGCACCGTGCTAATCCCCGCTAACTCTCTAGTATGAGGTGGCCCCGCCCCCTCGCCGCCACAGCCATTCAGTGCGGCGAAGGCAACGGGCAGGAGACCCCCCTGCCCATCGCCTTCGCCGCATGGAATGGCTGTGATGGTGACGGGGCGGGGCCACCTCATACCGGAGAGTTAGCGGGGATTAGCACGGTGCGAAACTTGCTGTACCGCCCCTACCGTAGCGACGCCTCTGCCCACTATTTAAAGAAAGAAATTTACACCCCCCCAAGTCATGTTATACTTTTCACATAAAATGTAATTTGGCCCTTAATATGCGAAGTGGTCCTCTAAGTCTTATTGATACTAATGGCATTTAAGTACCATTAATTTCAATAGGACCTAAGGGAATCTAACTAGATGAATGTGCCCAGGGTCTTTACCCATCACTGATTCAAAAAATTATCTAAAAGCTTCATGAAGCTGTTAAAATCTTTACAAAATTACAAGATAAGCACTATCATTTTTGCAAGGGCAGTCAGCAATTACCAAAGCACAAATGGGTTTTGAAGGAAGTAATTAACCTAAGAATCATAATAGTGCTTTTATTTGTTCCGTATAATAGAGATGCTAGAGAAGTTTTAAACCTGTGCAAAACAAGATATTCATTCTTGCCATAATACACACACACACACACACACACACACACACACACACACACCCTACCTTTACGGCACAATAATCAAAAAATCCGGTTTCTGAGAAGATGGCAACTAAAAGCATCTACAGAAAAAAAACAAGGATTAAAATGAACTGTTTTTCTATGAACACATGACACACACTTTTGGGGGGGAGAATTCTTCCATTCAAAATTCAAAACTTCATTTTTCATCCTAAACTCTATTAATGGGGTGTATTAATTTCACAATAACTGTATTCCCATTATGAAGATATTATTGCTATTATACGATTGATCACCATAATTTAAGAAGAGCAGGCCCAAGATATTTGGATCAATGAATGAATGAATGTAGTAGCAGGAAGACGTACATCCACCATTGTGGTGGGCAACCACATAGGATGCACAGCTTCTAGAAAAGTAACTTCCATTGGGTCCATTGGGTTCCATTGCGTCTATTACCTTCTAGAAAAGTAACTTCCATTGGATCCATTGGGTTCCACTGCGTCTATAACCTTCTAGAAAGGTAACTCTAAAGCAGTGCCATCTTGTCCAAGATGGCACGATCCTAAGCAACGTCTCTAGGAAGTTGTGCAGCATGCATGCACAGAGGTATCTTGAAGGATTTTTTTTCCTGACACAAGAGCCAATGGACCCAAGGTCTGAGGGCTTGCACATTTTACATAAAATTGTTCAAAAAATTGCCACTCCTAAATTTGCTTAAGGCCAGCGGATGGCGCAATGGGTTAAACCGCTGAACCATGAGCTGTCGATCGAAAGGTCGGCAGTTCGAATCCGCGATGGGGTGAGCTCTTGTTGCTTGGCCAGCTCCTGCCAACCTAGCAGTTCCAAAGCATGTTAATGCGAGTAGATAAATAGGTACCGCTTGCGGGAAGGTAAACAGCGCTCCGTGTTCCAGCTGCATGCTACGCACTGTGGCAAGGAGAGTCATGCCGGCCACATGACCACGGAGGCGTCTTCGGACAACGCTGGCTCTTCGGCTTTGAAATGGGGATGAGCACCACACCCTAGAGTCAGACACGACTGGACTTAATTGTCAGGGGTCACCTTTACCTTACTAATTTGCTTAAGTTCAGGTGAACTGAACTTCCTGTTAATGTTTGGAGGCTCCATTGTCAAAGTCAGTGGTTCCCAAACCATGGGTCACAACCCAAATGAGGGTCATATGGATGTTCCTGAGGACCATAGGGAGCTGCGTTCCCATGGCTGTATAGCTGGAATTGAAGCCCCACACAGCTTCCCTCTCCAGATCTAAGTGATGACATCATCACCCAACATTCCGGAGTATCATCATCATCTTCAACACATATCAACTTCATGGGTCGCTAGACTGAGAAAAAAACTGTGTTTAGGGTTGTGGTCAAAAATGTTTGGGAAACACTGGTCTAAATCCATAAATTGAAACAACTTAATATTGATATTATATTGTTGTAGCTCCTCCTCTCAATAATAGCAACATTACCAGAGCAACAACTATATTTTATACAAAATAATTCCAGAACTCTTAGGGCACAAGATATACAGCGAGAATTTTAATTACCATTCCAAACAATAGTGCCAGAGTTTCATAATCAATCCATTCCACTACTTTGACCAGGCTCGGCTTCTGCAATGAAAGAGTGCAATTATCATTTAATCCCATGGATCTCCTAAGTAGTGATTAGCTTTGGAACTGCAAATTCCATTTATTTTTAAAAACTATTTAAATATGCTTTGAAGAAAATTAATTATTCTTCTTGCAAGAAACCGAAAGGGGACACTTCTCTATAGGTTCAGCATAATGCTGACACCTTAAAGGTCTTGTTTACAAGACACGATGTTAAGCACTTTTATTAATTATTTTTTCATGCAGTTGTAAAAACAAATGAAAATTGGATTACTAGGCCCAATCCTATCCTCAAGGTATGTGCAACGGCCTCTTCGCCAATCTGTACGGAGCTGACACCAGTACGGTAGCCAGAAAGCTGCGACGCCGCTGCCTCCAAACCCGCCCCTTCCTGATCTGCCTTCCTCATCAGCGCCCCATTCCACCCACCCTGCCTCTCTCCCATCCCCTGCACACACTTCCCTGTGCCAGCAGGCATCCAGTGGTTGCTGGCGTGCAGAGTTGGCCGCACACCGCTTGCAGTGGCAGCAAGGCCATGTGCTCCAGCATGTCACATTTTGCAACAGCTGGAAAGTGCCTAACACTGCTGGAACGCTTGTTCAGGCAGTGCTAGGCACCAGTAGGATTGGACCATGAGCCTTTGCAGTCATGACAGCTATTCTCTATCATGACCCTAAGAAGAGGTGAAAAATTGGCCATATTTCTCTCAAGACTGCATGTGCAGTGAGGAAGTTTACAGATTCAGTACTGTTATTTACTGTCACCCTAAAACTGATGACCATGGCAAAGGTGTATGTGGGTCTAAGAATCTGCATATGAGGTGTGTAAAATAAACATACAAAATTGTGATACTTACATCACCAATCACAGCTAAGGCAGCCAAGGCAGCCAAGGATCCCAGCATTGCTGCTAAAGTTCTATGTACAATCTGCAAGAAATGGCATGGAGTTATCCACTGTGGTGAGAATTCTCTTTGTCTAAAGATCAACTGTTCCCCACTCCACTCCAAACTCCCCACTCCACTCCAGGTCTTGCCAAATCCCCACTCCATTTTCTACTCTATGATCTCCTTCCAACTCTTCTTCAATACGCTACGAAGATCTTTCCACATCTTCTCTGTTTGTTCTTGGACTTCTCTCAAATCAGTGCAGTAGTAGTAAAACAGCCATTCAGTCACTGGGGAAGTGTTAGCGTAAGTAGTGATTGGACAAAATGATCTTAAATACATACAGCATGAATAAGAAAAAATTAAAATAATTATAAGTACTCATTAAAACCAGTGGTTTGAACCTTTAAAAAAAAAGACAACCAAAGGGAGCAAAAAATAAATAAAACCAACATGTTTTGCTTCCAGAAAAGTCTAAGGGTTAAAATGATAACATCTGAATTGCTTGAGAGGTATCACTTCAATCCTAGATGGGACAGAAAAGATTTTTAGTTTCAACGTTAGTACTGGCAAGATTTTTATGGCTCACTTTGTGAATGACAGGGATGGGGAGTCAGGATGGAGAGAGGAAAAACGTGGGAAGAAGACTTGACATCAAGACAGAGAAAAGTTGAGGCTGCCTGTTCAATACTTAAGACTCCAACCCAGCTCCTACAACCTGACGGTGTGATCCAGAGCATGCTTCCTCTATAAAAGTAATCCCTACAGAATTCAGTGGGACTTACAGGAACGGAAGATGTGCATACTCCAATATTTTGTTATGGAACTCACCTTGTTTTGGAAGAATGTGCACATTCCCATGAGGATATGTACGTCCCCACTTTGGACAAAACCTGGAAGCATGTGGGGAAGGAGAAGCTGCATCTGCTTTCTCACTGCTTACACATTTGTGTATTAAAGATTACACATTTATTAGAGTTTTAGTTACTTTGCTTCCTTTTGTAAATACTTAAGAGAAAATAGCAATAAACCGTATGTTTTCAGAGGCATCAACACTGAGTCGATTCAGTCAGCCCAGAAGATCTGTTCCACAAATTGAATTATTTTTTTTACCATTTAATGGGTAATTTCATTAAATGAAATGCAATTGTGAAAGGTTTAATATCACTAAAAGAATGTACTGAATCGCCTTCAAATGAGTTTCCAGTGCTTAAAATATTACTCAGAAGAAAGTCTTTTTTATTTCTGATGGAAGTATCGTTTCACATAAGTTCATTCACTGCTAATTTCATTACAAGGCTCTGGATGAACCAAAAGTAATAAAGGAACCTCTGTGGTCTCCTCTGTTTATTTCTATCACAATGGGAAGATGTCCCCAAAGAAGTTTAGCATCTAATGGTTTGGTTTTTTTCAGTTGACTTCGGACTTCATACTTACCACATTTTAACCTCATTATCCCATACAGAACGCAGAGCAATTAAATGTATATTCTTTGCAGAGACACATTCAATGGTGTCTAGTTCATGATGGCATATGGCTCAGATAGAGGCTTCCTCCTTCCCTCCATTCACTTCCTTGGTTGGCCCTTGGTATGTGCATGCTGTAATAAACTGGTCATTGCACAAGACTGAAAGGTCAAAGCATACTGCCCTGTATTCAGAGCAGATGCAATCCAAATACTAGATGGCTCAATGGTGTTAAATACTCAGTTTAGGGCAGCTCTTTTTTATTTATCTCCCTACGCAGGAAAACATCAAACATTGGGGGGGGGGGGGGATTTCAACGTAACTGCCTGAACAAAAAGGGCTTGACTAGAGAGTGGTAGACAGAAAACATGGGGGCCAAATGGGCCTCAAGGAGGAGAGAGTGCCATAACTTGGCAGCCAAGACCAAGAAGGTCTTGCCATATGTTCCAATCCCCGAAATGAGACCTGCCCTTCATGTCATTTCCTTACTCAGTTTAGGTGACAATCAGGTAGTAAGCTGGTGAGCAAGGTGTTGATGGCTAGCTGCTGGTGATCCAGAGGCTGAATATGGTCCATGAGTCTCAAACTGCAAACCATTGCAATATCGGCAACCAATGTATGCAACGATATTTCTAACAGATTGAACAGTGATTATGTGGGTACAAAAGCTCAATGGTAACTGCTCTGCCACCTAGCGTGACTTTTCATTCCAGCACACGAGGAATCAGCAGCTATATAAAGACAATAAAATCCCCCAAAAGGTATTTTTCCACAGTCTCAAAAAGCTATAGTATTGATCAGGAACTTATGAGCCATGTAGTCCTGACCTTTTAGAGCAGGCCTACTTTTATATTAACCATCTTTTTAAAAAAATCATTTGAAAGAGTGCAACACTTACAGAAGACGATAGTGACCTATAAAATGAAAGCTTCTTTAACTTCAAAGTTATGGCTCGCAGCCTCTAAAAGTGAACATCTGGCATAAGCCTTCACAACAAAGAACATTCTAGAAGAGGCAAATATTTGCATTTCATGAATAGAAACATTTCTCTTCCCATGTTATTTTAATACCATAATCTTGTTTACAAAAATAAATGATAGCTTAAAAAAAACAAAATAGGCACGGGCAGCCCGATCTTGCCTAACTATAGGCTGGTGGAGTGAGTGCTCCGCTGGCCTAGGGTGTCATAAATGTGCTGTAAGGCATGTTTTTTGGCACACTGGGAGTAAGTGGCGCTGATGCAGAGGCTGGCACTGTTTACTCTGCTGCCGTCCCAGACCCACGCCAGCCGACGCAGGTGAGTGCTGCGTCAGTCGGTGCAGGAGGCATGGGGAGTGCCGGCAGGGGTGGCGAGAGAGGGGGCCATTGGCAGGCCTGGGCTGGGAGGGGGCAGGGATATCAGCACTGGGTTGCGCCGATATCCTATGCCCCGTTGCAGCCTGGGCCAGCCTTACACAGCCTCCCCGGAAACATGCCAGCTTCAGAGCTGATGTACATCCGAGGAGGCCCATTGCGGCCCGAGCCACTTACACTGGGGGAAGAGGATGAACGTCCCCTTCCCCCAAGTTGAGCCCGGGACACGCAGGTGCCAGCCGCAATGCGCACAGGATGCAGCGGCCGACCATTTAGGCCGGCCATGCATACTTGCACAAGATTGCGCCGTCATTGCCTATTTTTCAAAAGATAACTGCATAACATTTCACTTATTCAACCATTTCCAGTGAAAGTGCTACTCAAAGTCAGAATTCATTTGTAACAGTTCTGTAAAATGAATGAAAAAGTCTGCAAACACACGCACACTGTTTGGGATCCAAAAGGGCCCATGGGCATGCCAAAAGCAATTCCAGGTGAGCACAGGGACGGTACTGATTCTTCCTCCAAGCTGCAGCCCCTCATGTTGCCTCAGATACTGCTCCAGAGAGTTCCAGTGTTCAGAAGTGATTTGGGGATGAGGAACATCATGCGAAACCATGAAAAATCCTGGTGTGTGTGCAGAACCTCACTCTTGGGCCACAGTACACAAGGACCAAACTAGCCGCAATTTTAAACGTATTTGGTCCAACATGTCTATAGGGTTTTTCTTGGTACATAGATAGCAGCTACATAAAGGGGAGCTAGTCAGATCAGGACTACATTGTGGGGGGGGATTTAACTCTGCTAAATCTGGTTTGGGGTCTCCCATCATGGCTGCTGTTCCCAGGGAAGGAGTGCTGCCATTGGTGACAATGGCCGCTCCCCTCCTGAGACAAACTATATCTGCAAGGAAAAGTAATCCAGACCGGGGGGGGGGGGGGGTTAGTGGACACAAAGAGCTAAAAGCAATCCTCTTGCATGCTGCAGTCCCAATCCAAATGCGGGGGGGGGGAGGCTCCTGAAGTGGCTGTTTATCAACACAAAAATTGCAGCATTTAAAGTCTTCTAATTTGGCCCTCAGCCACACCATGTTATTTATCATCTAGTTGTACAGCCTGCGGTAACTGTTACAGCAGTCCTTCATAAGGCATAAAGATTACCTTTTAGCCCCTGCTAACTGTGGTTCTCTTATACGTAGGAAGTGGAGAACAATCGTCCCTGTTTACAGAGCAATCCTAACCAACTTTCCAGTGCCAGTGTAGCCATGCCAACAGGGGCAGTCATGGAGGCCTCTTCAAGGTGAGGGAACATTTGTTCCCTTACTTTGGGGCTGCATTGCAGCTGCACTGGCACTGGAAAGTTGGTTAGGATTGTGCTGTGAATCTGGCACAACATCTTTTCCAGTGGCTGGCTGTTGGTATCTTTTTTGCATCTTTTTTTAGACTGTGAACCCTCTGGGCTAGGGAACTATTCCCCCCCCCAAAAAAAATGTTATTCAAACCACCTTGTGCTATTTTTTTGTTGAAAAACAGTACATAAATATTATTCAGAACTATTATCATTTTCCCTACCAGAAATCCACTGAGATGTAGAATTCCCTTTTCAAAGGTCTCCTGAGGTGAAAACAGGAAGATGCAACGGATATCTAAAACGCCACAAATCACAACTGCAGTGTTCATTGTAGGGCTAGGCTTAGAATTTCTAAAATCTACTCCATCTGCTTTTTATCATCTTTTATAGGCCACCAAAGTGTAAAGGTTTGCCATGTTTTTGCTATCAGCAATTAATTTATTTTCTTCTGCTGACCTGTGCCAGATGGTGTAGGATAACACAGTTCCTAAAAATAGGGCAGACAGAAACAAAAATCTGAAACCAGTACCCTGACAGTCACATCCCTTTGGGATAAGAACTTGAGTGGATTTCATCAAAAACTTCAGTACACAGTCTTAGGAATGCTTCTTCTAAAATTCACAGAGCAAAGGCCATGCCATTGGGGAGCCTCAGATGGTAAGAGATGATTTAAGAATGAAACTGATAGTTGTTTTGACATTTAAAACAATGAATGCTTTTCCCAGCCAGATTCCAGAACATTCTTTTCCCTTAAATGTGTTTTCAACTGATAAATAACACTTGGATCCAACAACATCTATCCAGCTGTCTTTCCTTCTAACCGTGATAAATAGCCATTGAAAAATGACTGTCAGTGACTTTGGTGTAAAGTTTCAGATGTACATGAAGCCATATCTTATCATTTTTATCTACTCAACTATTTCAGCTTAGTGCATTGCCATATTTTCTGGAGGTGGAATTCAATTTTATTAGATATGAGTTGCAGCGCTCCAGTGGTTACCATTTTAATCGTACAATCACCTGGCTGTAATTTTCCCTGCCTCTATCAAGACTAAAATATGTTAGTAGCAGCCAATGGTAACTTGACTTATGATAGATAGGCAGGCAGGCAGTCCAATGGTAATTTGAACAGAAATGTTAAGCTGAACTTTGCGGTCCAACAGTTATACTATATGACAGCCTTTATTTGAAAGTCTGGTTTGCTATAACAAAGTCACGTGAAGTAGATATTAGTCCAAAAGCCAAACAAATACAGAAAATACTGCATCTGTTTATGATTAAATGTACACAGGCTCTTAATTCAAACGGCTTGATTTTTAAAAAACTGTGTGTGTGTGTGTGTGTGTGTGTGTGTGTGTGTGTGTGTACACACACATACATTTTATATTGCCACTGGATACACCCCCTGCAGCCTCCCCACCCCCGTTCCTCCACTCTCCTCACAGAGTTCCGCACCTTCCCTTCCCCAATTCCGCCCTCACCCACCATCTTACCTGCCTGGGCAGGTCCTTCTGGGTCCACTGACACAGGCAGGAAGGTGCCAGCCTTCTTGCTGGCACTCGGGCAACGCGCTACTCGGCACACTGCCAGAGTGTGCTTTACAGCCATTTTTTGGCTGTTGCCACCAGCAGAAAACACAATCCAGAGAATTCTACGCCCTCAATCTGTCTTCTCCCCAAGTCTTCCATCTCATTCCTGGATAACAGGCTCCATTTCTCGAGTCATGACAGGTCCGATAAGATTGGGCTGTAAAGCTGCAACCCTATGCACACTTTCCTATGAGTAAGCCCCACTGAGCACAATGGGACTTACTTCTGAGTAGACATGCCTAGGATTACAACCTAAGTATGTCATCAATTTGACTGCACATGAGACATGGTGGAGTGACCAGAGGTGAAACTAGACTGGAGCAGAGGCAAGTAGTTCTACAAGACTCTTCTCCCAAGTCTTCCATCTCATTCCTGGATGCTCCATTCCTCGAGTCATGACAGAAAAAAAAATCAGCCACCATCAGTGAGGGGGCCCCACTATTTTTCCCAGAATGCCTTGAAACAACACCCTGTCCTAATGTAGCATTATTCTGAGGGGAAAGCTGGTCAAAAATGGCAGCCACTACAAGGGCTCCATTTTTTACCCAGAATACCCCTTGAAATTATGCTTCTTCATGACATTGCTTCACTCCGAAGGCATTTTGGAAACAAAAAAGTGGCTGCCTACTGCCAGCCAAGAGGAATCAGGACAAATGTCACTGAGTCCTTCCCTTGAAAACTGCTACATCCCCACATTCACAGTCTACAAAGGGGGTCACAAAATTGGGGCTCTTGTCTAGCATAATTATGTACCATACTATCAAAACAACCCTAATGGGGCAGAGTATCACTAGTATGGTCCATAACCATAGGGGGGTTCACCTGCCACCCTTTTTGCATTCTTTTAGGTGCCAGACATTTCTGATACAGAAGGGTATCTTCTCCATAGTTTCCCTTTGATCGTGCTCTGCTTATGCTTCAGATAACCCAAAATGTCCTGAGATGAACATTGTGTCAATCAACACCATCCTGAGCACAGCAATGTTATTGATGCCTAACTGGCATTCAGAATTTGTGTTAGTTGGAAAGTAGGAGATGGGGCTTTTTTCCCTGGAGTGAGAGAGGATGATTCAGTATAGGGTCATTCCGTGTCAAATCAACCAATGAAAAATCCTTGACGTCATGGATTTTGTTCATTTTCGGTACATTTGTAGCTTACCATGAGATGTTTAAAAATTATTTTTTTCAGATTTTTTTGTCCATCCGTTTTTGAGATATTGAATGTTCAAAATTGCCAAAAAAGGCCAAAATCCACTTGTCACCATACATTCAAATGCCGGTTACAGGACAACGATGGATGCTACAGACATGGGACAGGTGTAGTTTTAAAGCTTATGAATAGGGCTTTCATTTGATATACAACATGACAAAATTGTAAATTTTCAAGAAATTCAAAAATATTCAAATAATATTAATTTTGAAATTTTGAAAAATCGAACTTTTTTAAAATTTTCAAAAAAATCACACTTAAAGGTATATGTCTTGTAGTCAATCAGTCAAAATTTCAAGATGGTATCTCAATGGTATCATACAAAAATTAAATTTTCTTGTTGGCAGTGACCAGGAATTAAACCCCTCAAGTCCATTTTTCTACAGTTTACATTGATAAAATTAGGTGGTAAACTGAAATGAATCCAAAAATTTATAACAGGACTTATAGAGATAGATTTATAGAGCATGAATTCACTTTCTATTCTTTTACAGGATCAGCTTTTTGGTAAAACTATCAAAATCATGAGCTTTTTACTTCTGTTCGTAGTTTTAAAAATTTCCTTTAGTTGCTGAATAATTTCTGAATCAGCACAGTGACATTTTTCCTCATCTAAATCATCTTCAGAAGTAAAAAAATAATTCTTTGTAGGTCCTTTTAATCTTCCCCATCTTTTCTTTGCACTTTAGATACTTTCTTCTTGACTCACCAAGGGAGGTCAAAGAGGCATTTAAGTGGCTTAAAGCTGTATCAGGGTCCAAATACTCAGACTCCTTTATATGACTAAGACCAGGAATCTCATAATTCTCAAGAGGAATTTCCTTTTCAAGTATATTGTTTTCCATCTGACAAGGCTTCTATTCATGTGTGGTTTGATTTCACTATTTAGTGAAACCATCCAATCAGTTACATTCCTCAAGTCTTTACTAACCCAGTGCCCCCCTTTTTTTAAAAGGGCTGCAACAGTTTTTTGACCACTTATTCTCCTCCATATTTCAAATCATGTAATTATCAAGCAGTTAATGAATTAAACTTAATAAAGACTAATAAAGCAGCTTCACAACAAAAATGTCCTAGAAACCTTCACTAAAAACACACTGTCCAAACCCACTTAAATGCCTCTTTGACCTCCCTTGGTGAGTCTCCGGTGTGCAAGAAGAAAGTATCTAAAGTGCAAAGAAAAGATGGGGAAGATTAAAAGGACCTACAAATAATTATTTTTTTTTACTTCTGAAGATGATTTAGATGAGGAAAAATATCACTGTGCTGATTCAGAAATTATTCAGCAACTAAAGGAAAATTTTAAAACTACGAACAGAAGTAAAAAGCTCATGATTTTGATAGTTTTACCAAAAAGCTGATCCTGTAAAAGAATAGAAAGTGAATTCATGCTCTATAAATCTATCTCTATAAGTCCTGTTATAAATTTTTGGATTCATTTCAGTTTACCACCTAATTTTATCAATGTAAACTGTAGAAAAATGGACTTGAGGGGTTTAATTCCTGGTCACTGCCAACAAGAAAATTTAATTTTTGTATGATACCATTGAGATACCATCTTGAAATTTTGACTGATTGACTACAAGACATATACCTTTAAGTGTGATTTTTTTGAAAATTTTAAAAAAGTTCGATTTTTCAAAATTTCAAAATTAATATTATTTGAATATTTTTGAATTTCTTGAAAATTTACAATTTTGTCATGTTGTATATCAAATGAAAGCCCTATTCATAAGCTTTAAAACGACACCTGTCCCATGTCTGTAGCGTTCATCGTTATCCTGTAACCGGCATTTGAATGTATGGTGACAAGTGGATTTTGGCCTTTTTTGGCAATTTTGAACATTCAATATCTCAAAAACGGATGGACAAAAAAATCTGAAAAAAATAAGTTTTAAACATCTCATGGTAAGCTACAAATGTACCGAAAATGAGCAAAATCCGTGACATCAAGTTCCAAAATGTATTTTTTATTGGTTGATTTGACACGGAATGACCCTATACAGTATTTCTTTGCAATGTGTCACTCACTGTATGAGCTCCAGGAAGGCATTTACAGATGTGAGCCCAGTTTTTTCCTGCTCTCCAGAGGTACCACATTAATTGCAAGGCTAGCTAGCAATATACTGTAGCATCAGTTATCAAACTGAAAAGTAGCGAAGATTTTAATCCCGAAGGTATTAATAAAGAGCATTTTCTTCATGATGAGGATCATAATGATTAAGGTTCAGGACAACCCTGAATTTTCAAAATTGTTATTACGATACATTATAAATAAGTTTTTTAAAAAATAAAATTCTGCTGCTGCAGCAGGTGTATTTTTGCTCTTTTGCAATATGTCAATTTAATTAGGAAGGTAATTAAACAAAGGACATTTTAAAATGAATTTTAATTAGGTTTTCATCAGTAGAGTATGAATAATGAACTATGTTTTGTTCAGTTCCTTTATTATAGTGGGGCCCTGTGTAAAAATAAATTTTTAAGACATCCTCCTAGTTATCAAAATGAACTGGATGACCCCAAACACTCCAAAGGTTCCTCTTAAGAAAGTAGTCATAGAAACAAAGCCTGAGGAGATCCACTTGTTTTGCTCTGACAAGTACCTTCAACAGAGCCATTGTTTCATGCACTGTATAAAAACAACGTTCCTTTTTTTCCAAAAATCTGATATACCATACTTGAAAATTTTGACAGGGTATCAGTTTTTGCTATTGATGTGTTAATCTTCGTTGAAGGAGTACTATAGTGCTACTTATGGATTTGAGCAGAGCAGAGGGGGGAGTATCACCATAGTACTTCCGGATTTATTTTAGGGACAGTGGGAAGTGAAATACCTCCCCCCCCACCCCATCCCTAATGTGCCTCTGATTCATTTCCTCTGTGCTATCACAAACTTTGCAGCCACAGAAGAAGCAAGGCTGAAGCATAGCACAAGAACATGCGAGTGTCAGTCAGGCTTCTTCCTAGGCAAAGTGGGAAACACTACTTTATCTTTTGGCACAGCACAGCATGGGAAGATAATGGCAGCCATGTGGTTACTCAGACTACGAAAGGCCACTTCCCTATTCCAGTGTTGTGCTATTAGGCTGTAGCGCAGTGTGGGGGAAATCCCCATGTTGCCAAGGGCAAATGGCAGACTTTGTCAGCACAAGGGGTAAATCTTAGTAGGCCCCTTAAAAATGGATGAACATTGATGGGTCCAGGTTCACTGCCCACAAATGATGCTGAGGTGTGTGGCCTGACAAATGTTTTGTTTGTACATGTTTGTTTGCACATGTACGTGGCACTGGGTGCATGCCAGGAGAGCATGACAAGAGTGGTATGATAACTGAGACCTTGACCTCCCAAGCAAGTCAAGAGTTTATTGGTGCACCCTAGGCAGCAATTCTACCTTTCTCACTAGCTTCTCTAAAAGCAGGGAACCTCAAACCAGCCCCCTGGAACTCCCCTTGGTCATGGTCAGGTGGATGGACTTGACTAATAGACAGGTGTAGGTGTTTTCTGCCAACCCCAGGGGTTCTCAACCAGTGGTACTAGTACCACCAGTGGTACTTTGGCCGACTGATGGTGGTACTTTGACTGCCGGACCAACAGAACCCAGGGCCGTCTTTTCCATTGGGCACGCTGGGCAGTTGCCCGGGGGCCCTCGAGGACAGGGGGCCCCATCACCATGTTTTAAAAGGCGCTTTTTTGCACCACTGCCACACTTTTTTTAACCTCCTTGAGATGTGTGCTGGGCCCCCATGGGGTGTGGAGAGCCTGCAGACCCCTCTGCAGGCCTCCCCATGCCTCAGAAAGATCCTCTGACATGATCACAACCTACTTCTGGGGTCACGATCTCATCGGTGCCTGGGAGCCCACGATGCAGTTAAAACTGCTCTGCCAGGACCCTGCTCCAAAGTGGCACTTTTGGCAGCGCGTTTTTACTCCCAAGAGGCTCCTGCCTTTGGCCGAGCCTCTCGGGAACACTGAGAAGGACCCTCCCACCTACCCAGAGCCTCCTGCTTGTATTTTCTGGCCTCTGAAAACCTGAAACCCCAGAAGTAACTGGCAATGATGTCATTGCCTTCACTTCCGGTGGTACAGCAGGGGTCATACTCAGCCAGGAAAGGGTTGAGAACCCCTGGTCTAGTCCATTGTGCTAACAGCCAGCCACACTGACATTATCAACTGACATTCAACACTAAGCATGAATGTACAAGTTACAGAAGTTGCAATGGCAGAGCTGTTCAACCTGTAAGGAAAGCCAGCACCATGTTACATACTCATTTCCAATTAGGGTGAAAGGGTCCTGTTCATCACAAGGTATAAAAGAAAATATTGTGTACAACAGGCACAAGATCTCAAGATCCCAGATAAACAGGTTTGTATATGGAAGACATCGGCTGACTTGTTTGGTTAAAAAATCACAGCAACTATGCTGCTCCCACAGATTGCAGCCCTGGTGTAGGACATATTTCCCTTCTCCTTCCTACTATCCATCCTATTTGGGTGGGGAAGGATCAGGTTAAGATGAGCTAGGAAGCAGGAGGTAAGTAATGGTGAATTAAAATGCAAAAAAAAAAAAGCATTACAAATAGACAAAATTACAAAAACTCTCCATATAGCCCAGTTTCATGAGTAAGACTGCAAAGCCAAGCCAGAACTAGTCTTTTGTACTCGTAGAAAACAAGCATAGCTCCTCTTAATTTTTTTAACAAGCTGAATTGAACCAGGAAAATGGGGCAGAAATATTTAAACCAAGGACAAATCCATCTTACATTCTAAACATTTCATATAGTTCAGTGTTATATCACTATATTGGAAAATGCAGGTTATCTCACAAGGTTTATTCAGTAATATGCTGCTGAATCTATTCAGTTAACAGAATGTGTTATAGAACAGAATAACAGAATGTGTTAATAAGTTACTTTTGCAACAAGAAATATATTTAGAATGAAATTAGGGAGCAAAACTGAGTGACTCCTGGGATCACCCGAAGGCTACCTGATGTACGCCATTTGCACAACGTTCATTCTTTGTCAGAAACTACGCCAAGGTACTTATATTTAAAGTCAATTGGACAAGTTACAACACAGAATCTCCGCCTGGAGGAAAATGCAAAGAAGGTATCAATTCTGTCACCTCCTTAATGCCCTGATCTGATTCATGTCTATGCTAAAAGAAGATGTTTAATGAAACAAAAGGTGAGGATAAATAAAGATGATGTGTTGGCCAGAGGGAAAACCAGCTTTTGCTGCCTCACATTCTTCCGAATTGATATGTTTACTCACTAGCCCATCGGTTCTCAAACTGGTGGGTCACGACCCACCAGGAGAACCGGATGCTGTCCCTTGTCACCTTAAGGGGTGGGGACAGGATGGCCTCCCCGAACCCTCCGGAGGGCTGCAGGACCCCCAGTACCTGTTTAAATTTCATTTTTTTCCCAGCAGTAGCAGCAATCCCTGAGATCGCCGCCGCCCCTGCAAATTCTCAGAGTTCTCCTCGCCTTGCAGGGAGAACTTTGAAAATAAATGTATTAGCTCATTTATACATTTGTCAAACATGTGGCCTGCAAAAGTTTTGCGGGCCACGTTTGACAAATGTATAAGTGTCAAACATGTGGCCCGCAAAAGTTTTTTATGTGGCTCACGTGGTGTTTGCCTTGTTTCCTGGCCGACGCCAGCAGCAGCAGCACCCAAAAAAAAAAAAAAAGCAATAGCAATCTCCACTTTCTCAATAACAATTGGCCATGTGGCCAGTAGGGGGAGCCGAGGAGGAAGAAATGAAGCTCGTACCGTTTTCGCGAAAATAGGACCTACCCCGAAAGTAAGACCTACTGGTAGTTTGGAGCTCTTCGATGGCTGAGCCACACAGATCTTCACCCCGGCCAGCTGCTCTTTGGTTCTGGCTGGAACTGCCCCCGTGTGCCAACTGCTCAGTGCGGCCGCCAACACTCTAGTGAGCTTTGCTGGGTGCATCCAGGGGCAAGGCATGCAAGCGCTGAAAATTACTTTTAAAGTGGTGGCAACTGCAAGTGGCAGCGGTGGTAAGCAGCAAAACAATTACGGTACGTATTAAATTGATTTAATTGAAATCATTAAAGGCTCCGTACCAGTTAAAGAAGGTCCCGGGGGGGCTTTGAACAAGCATTAGAATGTGTAGCAACAGCCCCCGGCTTTTACAAGCCACTGAAGGAACAGGTGAAGAAAGACTGAAGGCTCAGAAGCCACGCAGCTACGGTTGTGAGGGGGTGGCGGCGAAGGCTGATCGCTGCTCTCTGAGCTGTCCGTGCTGTCTGCACTCTGATCGCTGCTCTCTGAGCCACTTGCACCAGTTACAATTTCTGGGGAAGGTGGAGGAGGATGAAGAAGACAAGCAGCAATCAGAGTGCGGATGACGTGCGCGGCTCAGAGAGCAGCGATCAGCCTTCACCGCCACCCCCCTGCAGCCGGAGCTGCGTGGCCTCAGAGCCTTCAGTCTTCCTTCAATGCGACAATCCCCTTTGTCTTTGCAAGTCCAGAGCCTCTCCTCAGGCACTGGAGTAAGCGTTATTTGGAAGATACTTACTGTACCTGCCAATACTCACCTGCTCTATTGCTTGCTGGACATGAGAGATAGGGCCAATGGTTCTACAGGCAATCATGGAGTCGCAAGAAATCAGGCTGGAATGCGGGGTTTGGAGAGTTATGATGATTTTCCAGAAGATGACATGATTGTATTTGAATAAATGTAAATTGTTGTACTGGTACATGAAAAAATAAGACATCCCCTGAAAATAAGACCTACTGCGTTTTTTGGAATCCAAATTAATATAAGACCTGGTCTTATTTTCGGGGAAACAGTGTAGCAGCCAAGGCACGAGGTGAGGCCTGCCCACAAGCAGGGAGAAGCCAAGGAAGAAACATCTTGTGCTTATAATCACTTATCTGAAGTAACTGGCTTCACTTCAGCCCTTCTCCAGTGAGAAATAGCAAAAAGGCAGGTGGGGGGGGGGGGAGATGGAAGGCACTGGGTGCAGGACAGGACAGAGAGAGGAGGAGGAGGAAATAAAGGTCCCAGCAGCAAGGGTTGTACAATGATTAAAATCCCCCCCCCCATCTCTAGACTTGTGCTAATTGTCTCACAGCCTCAGTGTTACTTAAACCAGGAATTAAGTGGTTTCTTTTGGCCAGGTAGTTACCCTTTGCTCTGCAACAGGCACACAGGATTGCAGTGGGGGGATTCCCCCCTCAGGCTTGTCAGTGCTTGGCTTTGATGAGCCTGAGGACAACCCACCACCACCACAACAGTGATCTGTTTTTATTTATATTTTATATAACTAAAGTGTGGGTCCGTGTGCATGCGTGCCTGAGAGAGAGAGAGAGAGAGAGAGAGAGAGAGTGTACAACACCAGCCCTTGACATGTGCCATGAATCCGATGTGGTCCCCAAGATGAAATGAGTTTGACACCCCTGCACTAGCTTATACCGATACATAATATCGGTATAAGCATAATAATAAAAGTACTCAGTTTTCCTGGATCCATAAAAAGTAAGAGCAAAAGTAATATTTTAAACATGCTAGCTAAGGCTGTGCATGTGTACTTGGAAGCAAGTACTGTAGCACTGAATTCAATGGGACTCACTCCCTAGTCAAAATGCTTATGACTGCAGTCTTTGATTCAAGTCATGAATTCGCCTTCTTCTGTTCCTAGCTACATTCCTGTTCCTGAACAAATTATCTTGCAAGCTGATCATGGATCCTACAAGTTCATTTACAACCCCTACATCATCTTCGAATAATATGCATGACCATTTTACCCAATACCACGTGAAGAGCACAGACTCAAGCTCTTCAAATGATACACTTGAATAATCCAAAGCAACATGGTAAAGATTATTTCGAAGAATTTTAATTCCCTACCTTCATTGCACATTCAATCACTATTCAGGAGATTGTCATATTATGTACTATGGGAGAAATTAATCTCAGGCATGAAAAGTTACCATTCAAATGGTGAAACTATCGTAAAGAATACAAATTTCAAAGGGAGCCTAAATTTTCTAAAAACTAAGTTCTTTGTTTAAAAATATACAGTATGAAGCTGAGCTACATGCCTGTTTGTCTTTCTTCATCAAAAACCAATAGCAGTTTTTAAAAATTAAACAGCTGTGTTTCATTTGCTTCAATCACTAAAACGTACAATTTTAGTTGTTTCATTGGGATACTGTGGGCTCTTATGAGCAACAACTAAGATAACATCATTCTTTTTCTGTTTTTCTTTCATTCAGCATTCTTTGAAATGCCTGCTTCCTGATTTTAATGTCTTACCTTCTGGATTGCAACTATTTTACCCTATACTTTTTAGCTTTATAGCTTTGTTACTCCTTTTACTATCTCATTTCCTTTGTAGCTATTCTTTTTACTATAATTTACAATGTCTTAAACCGAAATTTGATGCTGCCTAATAAAAGGAGTTTAAAGTTTGGATGCATGAGGTGTGTGTGTGTGTGTGTGTGTGACACGCACATGGAGGGGTATTCTTGCACACAGTTAATTTTTTTTTTGACTTTATCGTTCTCTTTCCCCTTGGATGCCTTAGGCATACTGGAAGCTGTACGGTAGCATTCAATTAACCTAGCTTAATATTCTGCTGCCTGCCAGCCAGCCTCCACCAGAAAAAGAAAACAAAAATATACAATGCAAGATGGGGCACATGCATAGCTCGTATCAAAACGTGACACATCTCAACATTAATTTTATGAGGCAGGTGAAAATATAAAAATAGGACAATCTTGAAAGTTGCTTTTCTGCTTCATGTTGAAAAAAATGGCACCATGCTGATTGTTGCTAGAAAACAACACTCTTTGTGCAAGAAAGCCAGGCAAAGGCCAGGCAAAAGAACACACTGCAGTGGAGAGCAGTACCCAATCCTTGGAATAGTAAGCAGCAGCACCATCCAGTGGCTGAACACCAAATGCATTCTCAATTTCCAGCCCAAGTTGTAGTTAGTTTCCAACATATTATACAGTAGATAAAAAAGAATCTTATATCTACTTACAGAGAAAGGATGCGATGAGGATATGTTATAGCGAAATACCCAAGCAAACACAACTATAAAACAAATTCAAAACCTGAAGTAGATTGTGCTGTAAAAAGAAGAGATTGTGGAGGACATATCCGGGGGGTGGGGGAGAATCATATAGTAGTGTGACTAGATGGAAGTCACTTCATTTAGTGTCCCTTGCCTTGATATTCCTATAACCCAAACAACTGTGAGAGTTCAGGAACCAGATCTTATGTTTTCAACAGAGGTAGGATTTATAGGTTTAAAAGCCGTGTAAAATTCTAGAATCCTTAAAATGCGCAAACTTCAACACGTTTTAAAAGCACACATAAAATACAATTAAAATAGTTGAGGACAACACGTATTAAAAATTTCAAGTCCTGGAACTGGAATTTTTAATACGTGTTGTCCTCAACTATTTTAATTGTATTTTATGTGTGCTTTTAAAACGTGTTGAAGTTTGCGCATTTTAAGGATTCTAGAATTTTACATGGCTTTTAAACCTATAAATCCTACCTCTGTTGAAAGTATTGCGAGTTATGATAATATCCATGCTACAGATCTTATGTTCTTTATAATCTCCCAGACCAGTGAGAAGACTTTAATTTTAGAGTCAAGGGGTACCTTAGACCGTGCTTCACCCACTGCTTCTGGGATACGTTTTGGGACTGAGGACAGTGCTAGTGGACCCACACGTGCTGCTGTGTGTAAAACAGTCCCTCCTGAAGAGGCCATTGCTGGTAGAGCAGCTCACCTTCATGCAGTTTCCTATCGCTGCGCTGGAGCAGCGTGTGCTGCACTGGTGCAGACTGTCGTAAATATGCTGTAAAGTATGTTGCGACAGCACACAAAGTCGGCACGTCAGCGGGAAGGTCATATCCTTCCTGCCGGCACCAGTGCAGAGATAAAAGACCACCAGAGCAAGTAAGCTTTGCCCCGAGCAGCACTTGGACATGGGGAGGGTGTGTAACAGGGAGGGTGGCGATGGGGGCTGGGATGGGCAGATCAGGCTGGGAGGGGTGGGATTGGCGGTGCTGACATGTGCCATATCCTATACCCTTTCCCAACCCTGATCCGTTTGCATGGATCCACTCGAGCTTGCACCAGCAATATAGCTGGCACAGTACAAGTAGACCCACTGTGCAGGATGGGGCCTTTACCCACGGCAACGGGACAAATGTCCCCTTACCTTGAGGAGACCTCCAGTCTCCTCAATTTTCCCATGGGATACAGCGCAAGCTGTGTTGGCCCCGCTGCATCGGCGCAGAGATAGTTAAGTAGGATAGTGCTGCCCGTGAGCAGTGGCGTCACTGCAGCGTGGCAGGAGGGCGCATGGGGTGATGCGGTGGAGGCGCCCCGGAGGGGGTGACACGCCAGGGGCTAATGCGTCGGGAGTCCTGGCGCGTCACCCCCCACAGTGCTCATCCCATCCCAAGCGCGTTACCCCCAGGAGCCAGCAGGCCGAGCCACATCTTCCTCAGCGGCTTAGCCACTTCTAAATAGACCAGGCAAGGCATCGAGCGGCATGCGCACAACGCCGCTCAAAGCCTTGCCCTTTCTTCGGCCCTTCTGAGGGCAAGGCTTCGAGCGGCATTGTGTGCATGTGCCGCTCAAGGCCTTGCCCAGCCTATTTAGAAGCAGCCGAGCCGCCGAGGAAGAAGCGGCTCGGCATGCCGGCTCCTGGGGTGACACGCCGGGATGGGGTGAGTACCGGGGGCGTTATGCGGTAGTGGACGGGAGTGACATGCCTGGGGGGGGGTGATGCGCCGCTGAACCAGCTGACCCCATACAGGGTGACGCGCCGGCTTGTGGCGCCGCTGCCTGTGAGCCTTTGCTGGTTGCTAGAGACCAAAACCCTTTGTGTGTGATTACAAGCAGCAAAAGGCAGTTCTCTGGATTGTTCAGATTAAAACTGGAAACTTGACCTCCCAAGTGAAATGCTTCTACTTCATTGCCACATATTCTGATAGGGAACTGTGTTCTAGCTCTTCCAGAATAACATCTACCTTCTATTCTCCAAGTTGATAGAAACTTGATTACTATAACCATCTATACTTCTGGAACAGCTATCAAATACCATCTGGCCCAGCCAGTTTGGCCAACAAATACAATTTGAATGAGCTTCAACATGCTCTGTTTTCTCACTTCATAGTCCTTGCTCCCATCTTTCTGCTTTTGGATTGATGCTCTGGCTCTTTCAGCTCCCTCCTTGTTATACCAGTACAACATTGTGTGATGCTAACATATGTGTTAGTGAAGTGGTTCTCAAACTTTTTAACACCGGGACCCACTTTTTAAAATGACACTCTATCGGGACCCCACTAGCTTTACGAGACATAAAAAGGTGATCTAGAAATAAATAAATAAATAAATATTTGCAAGTAAAGAGCTCAGCTGCTTGCAGGGTAATTAGCAGCTATATTGCAAACTACAGGAGCTCAGCTCTTTGAAGGGCAATTAGCAGCTATCTAATTTTTGAATAGCCTCAGGTCTTGTGGCAATTATCTGGGGCACACCAGAAATCAGGTCGCGACCCACAGTTTAAGAAACACTGTGTTAGTGCAAAATCATAAAACATGCCATTACATCACATACATCACATATTCTATACATTAGAATTGAATACAATGTATACAAAATATACATTACATATTTATCTATAGCATTACCTATCTATATTTACATTCTAACAGCGCAATCCTATCCAACTTCCCCCACCGGTGCAGCGAGAACGGGAGGCCCCAGAACTGAAAGGGGATTCAAATCCCCTCCAAAGGGGGATTCAAAGAGAATTTAAATCCCCTCTCCCCTCCAAAGCCTCCTGCCCTTTACTCCTCCGCTGGTTACACCGGTGGAGCAATTTGGATAGGATTGTGCTGTAAAACACTCTATATTTACACCACAATTGGAAATACTAGTAATCAATATTTTGAAGAGGGTTACAAAATAACCAATTCGTAAGACTTCCTGCACCAGCAGATAAGCCCTTAGGATGGAATGTACCAATAGGATGGAATGTACCAACAAAAAACATGCTGTCATGCCAACACAATATTTAAGACATTGTAATCATAATGGTTCTAAAAATTTGCTTACTTGTTTGCATACGAATCCATTTATCTTAACTTGGATTTCTTTAGAGAAATCAGATACCAAATAATGTTTTTTAAATTTGTTGCGCAGTTTAGATCTCTTTTTATACTCCGTTTCCAATCCCATAAAAATGGTAGATTTTTTTAAAAAAATGAAAAGTGATCCAGACTGAGGCTCATTGAACATAGTAGATGTACTTGGCAGCAATGAGCTGATATCTATTCTAATTTTCTGTTTAGTAATTTTGAAATATATTGTCAGAAACTATCCTGTGCCTACTTCCCTTTAATTAAAAAAAAGAAATTGCAAATTCTGTGCTTACCTCAAATATGATCAGCACGTAAACACCTGCTAAAATGACCGATGCAATTGTTACTTGTGTCTCTACATTGGCATGAAGATATTGATGTGTCATGGAAAGAGGAACAATGTCTGATTCCTGAAGAAAAGCTTGAATGCTTATGAAATTTTCTTTGCTGTTGAAAGAGATTTCAAAAAATGATGCTTGGTAGGCTGAAACATCAATAGCTACATTTTCTAAGCAGTACCATTTGCTAAATGTTAAGATAGCTTTCCTGCAGCTATTATAGTGTTTTCAAGCCAGCGGGTGCCATGATTTAGAATTTTATTAAACATTAAGAATGAGCCAATGAGGTTTATGGCATTTTTACTCACTAACACTAAGATGATATTCCACTTTAGTTCAAAACATGGAAGTTCTGAAAGTGTTTCATATAGATCAGAAAAGGCTCCAGGAAACGTTAAAACTAGTTTCAGCATCATTTGTGAAGACAGCCTTTTCATTCTTTTCTGCTATCTGAAGATTTCAGTACTGTTAGGCTATAGCTCTCTAACAGCCCAATCCTATGGGCCAGCCCAGAGCATGCAGCGCTGCAGACGTTGCAGACCAGGAAGCCCAGAAGACTAAAGAACATTTTTACTTACCTCTCCATAGGCTGCCTGGTCTCCGATGGGTCTCCTCAGACCTACGCCAGGCCTCTGGGAGAAGGTCCGGGCTGGGAAAGAGGGATAGGATCTGGTGCGTGCAGCTGCTACCAAGATCCACCCCTTCTGCCCCCGGCCCGGCCCAATCCTCGCCCCAATCTGCCCCTGTCACCAACTGGTGACAGAGGAGGTTCTACAACCCACAGCTGGCATAGGGCTTAACAGCTTCCATGCCATGTTTCATGAACCAACCTGCTTAACATCTCAAAGGTTCTAGTCACAATAACTTGTTCATTTTTTCTAACATTTAAAGGTAGGGTCCAGTTGTATAAGATCTGCAAGAAAAAAAAATGACATGACATCAATGGTTTAAAAGAAGATTAATGCCCTTGCTTGATCTTTCCCCCTCCTCTTTATCAGTTGATAATTTGATGGAAGAGACTCCTTGAAAAGAGACACAATATAAATATCTTCTTCAAACAATGGTAAAGGCAGCCAGGAATTATAACTGCTGGCTGGTCGGCTACTATCCCTTTCTTAGACTAAGAGCACAATTCTATGCATCTCTAGGCCAGCGGGGCGCACGCTCCACTGGCCTAAGGAGTTGCAAAAGTACCGTAAGGAGCCTCAAGTGTAAGCTGGACGGACTCCATGCTGCTAGACGCAGGGTGAGTGCTGCATCGGGTAGCGGGAGGGTGTGGGGAGGGCAGGCATGGGTGGCGAGGGAGGGGGCCATTGACTGGCCCATCCTGGGAGAGGCACATGTTAGTCAGGATCAGGCTGTAATAGCCTAGAATGGTTGCTTCATTCATTGGACCTAATAGTCAGCATATTATTTCCTAATATGTGGGGAATGTCTCTGTGTTTGAATTAAACACCCATCAGAGTTGAAGAAGATAATACCCTTGCAGGTGAGAGAAAGGACAGACATAAGCTGTGTGTGTCAGAAACAATAGGGGGTAGTCTGGAAGAAAAAGCACCAGAGAGCCAAACTAGTTGCGACAACAGAGATGCATGATCTGTCACTTTAAACTTTTTGTAAATAGCGACTATGGTGAATGGGGAAAACTATCCAGATCAGGATCGCTTTGTGTTGGGGGGGGGAAATAACCCTGCACTATTTTCTAAATGAAAATAGCCCCCCCCCAGCTACTATTTGCCCAAGAAAGAGAAAAGAAATATGCACACACTTTTTTTTCCTATGCAAGTAGCAACTTCAAGGTGACCATTTTTTGCAGAAAAACGTCATGTGGGGCAGGGGAGTTAACCTCCCCTGTGTCATGGTTCCAGTATGGATCCGGCTCTCACACAGTTGCTGTTTACCAAACATTTAAGTAATGGAAATACAATCATGCACATCCATCATCACATGTAGTTCGGTCCAGATGTGGCATGTTTTGGAAGGCAGAGTGGGAGAAGTACAGATATACAGCCAGACAAGCTGGAATTAGCTGAAACTGGAATTGCGCCCTGGGAGACTGTATAAGTTGCCCTCTGAAGGATCTCCTCTGCCTTGTAGGAATGTTTGCTGAGCTCCACCTAAGCGCCAATTGTACACTTGTAAGTAAAGCAATAAAGATGCTGAAAGTCCCCAGCGCTTTCTCATCCAATGGAGTCTAATGACCCAATCCTATTTGGCAACACCACGCCAGTGCAGCCCTCCAGTAATGCAGGTGCAGCCCTTCCAGTAACACTGGCGCAGTCCTTCCCAGCAACACTGACCGCATGCAGAGAAACACCAACACAGCTAGTCACCCATGGAGCAGCGTCCTGACATTGGCACGTCTTCAGCGTGACGTTGACATGACACCCGTGTGTCATTAGTGCGATGTCCAAAGGGCCAATCACTGCATCCAGCCAGCCCCAATGCCGGTGGCCAGAGCAGTGCCGCCAGGATGAGTAGAGTAGGGAGTGGGGCAGATGTCGGGCCAATGAGTAACCAATACTGCAGGAAATAAGCAGCACAGGAACAGGCACCTCTGCTAACCATTGGGAGGTGGCCCAAGACCAGCCAACACACACACGATATGACACAAGGATGGCATACCATCCCGACCTCCTACGAGAGCTACAGTTTTATCAGCAAATAAAGGGCAAAAGCAAAGAACTGCTAGGAGCCCTTGCACCCAGGGTTCAAGTTTCATCCCACTCACACAAACACACACATCGAAGGAATACATTTTTGAGCAGAGCAAGAGGAGAAAGATAGCTCCCTTGGAAGAGGGCAGTCATGAGCAGCAAATATACAAGCCTCTCTGTGACAATGGTTTGAGCTTGTGTGGGGACATCCACCACCTGGAAAGGACTGGGATAAGGGAGGGACTGGGACAGGTCACAAGAGGAGCTTCAGCAGCATGCAGGCAACCACTCAGCAGTTCAGAATCTGGTTTCGGGTGAAAATAGATGTGAAGTTCACATCTATTTTCACCCGGAACCAGATTCTGAACTGTGGCTGCATGCAAACCTTCTTGGGACACAGATATGCATCTTCATGCTCTCCACATTACATTTTAATAGGCCTTATGATAGTGAGATGAAGAAGCATTTCCAAAATCGTATGAATGTAAAATGGAAGCAGACCATGGTCTTTAAAACCTTACCTGCTGCTGACGTCTCCTTTTAGGCCCAGAGTCTTCTACATGTCCAATTTGAACTACAACATGTCCTTCTGATCTCTGATCGACCAGATCTGTTACAAAAGGCCCTCCCAGTTCTACCTTTAGAAGGGCAGAGTCACGAAAACTGGTAAAGTTCATCGCTGATAGCAAGACAGTCAAGGACCAAACATAGAATGTGAAAGACCTAAAATATTTTGGTTTACCTTATTTATGCTGCTACCACAAAAGCAGCTTTGTTTGTTCTAGTTTGGCTCCAGCAATCCAAACCGATTCAATATGCTTTAGAACACAGCTGTTTCTATAACAACTACCTGGAAATTGGATCACAAAACAGGCAGGTGTCCTGTTTCAGAGAATTAAAATGAAGAACATTCTAAATGCCTATATAAAAGCACTCCTATCTTCAATCTTATTGATGAAATTCTGATGAATGTGTTCAAATCTATAAACAGAGCAGAATAACCCCAGCAGCAAGAAGTGCTTTTTTTTTCCTGCTGCGGAAAAAAAAAAATCATGGGTTGTATTCTTCCTCCTTTGTCACATTAGAGAGGAAGGGAGTGCTCATTCTTCCTTTGCCCCCGTGGCAACTGGCGGGGGTAGGTATTGGGCTTAGTGATAGCACACAGCCCAATCCTATTGCTTCCCCCTCCCCGCCGATGCAGCTGTACCAAAATATTTTCCTTTACCTCCCCATAAGCCCCTTGACAGGCAACAGGTATTCTCAGACCCACCTGCGCCAGCTCCTTTTCCAATCTGAATGGCAACAATGCTTCCTCTACCAATGACACATCATTTCTTTACCATTTTTCATTTCATTTCCCCACTCACCTGTAAACAAGCATCTCTCCTTTTCCAGTGCACACAACAAATGATCTCACCTCTCCTCTCCACAATAAAGAAAAGGTACAAAAGGACAAAAATAAAAATCCCTTCAGCTTCCTGGAGACGAGGTGGTGGTTGTGAGGTCCCATTTGTTACTGAATGGTCAGCAAGTCAACAACTGACATTTAGCATTCCACTGCCCACTGAAATATCTTCCTCATCTCCATCTTCAGTAATGCCTTGTGCCTTTCTGAAGTGGTTCTCATGCACCCCTCTTGCAGCCCATCCGAAATATAGGGATATAAGAACACTGACTTGTTTGTTTTACAGGGTTTTTTATTAATATCAAGATAAATAATAGATCTGAAGCACTTTGAATCTTCAAAAGTGAGATAGAAGTTACTATTGTCAGGGCCTCAGATATTATCGTATGTATCACAAAAGGGACAAAACACATAACTTTTAATGTGTGTTTTGGCTAAGTATTATTCTTTTAAATTTTTAAAAAAATAGCGTGGAGGGGTGAATCACAGCAAACCATGGCAGGGGTACATTTGCTTTCCACTGTGCTATTTGCATCCCGCCAAAGTAAGGGACAAGTGGTAAAGCCCTCTTAACCCAGCGACTCTCTCTCTCTCTCTCACTCTCACTCTCACTCACACACACACACACACACACACACACAGACTCACTCACTTACTCACTCACACACACAATTTTCAAAAAATAAAAGGAAAAATATTGAGCCAAAATACAAGTTATAAGTAATGCATACTTTGGCCTTTAAAAATGCATTCTTGCTACACTGCCTTGGCTGCCCTAGTTTTCCAAAATGGACTCTGATAACAGCATTACCTAATATAACTGCCAATCTGACCTTTCTACAGGTACTGAATTCACTGTATAATTGCTACAAATGACATCATCGCTACACAGAAAGATTAAGAACTCTGCCAGTTACAACCATAACTATATACTTTTAAACAAACTGGCAGTAGGAGAAGTTTAATACTGCAATGTCGGTGGTGGTGGTGGTGTGTGTGTGTGGGGGGGGGGAATATCTACTACATTTTCCAAGGCCAGATGAGCTGGATACTACATGGATGGCTCAAATTCTATCTCCAGTTTGAATTGTTGTGCTTCAAAAGGTTTGCTGACCTGTATTAATTAACCTAATGGCCATGGGGCATTTTGATACTTGTAGGCCATTTTATGAGTACAGCCAATAATTTGTATCTGCAAAAAAGAAAAGAAAAAGAAAAAGCTTCAGGTGCACATAATTACAGCTGCTTCCTTTTTCACAATATGACTAAAATATACCCTATAATTATACAAATGGCACATTCAGAAGCTATTACAAAGGAAACTTAAAATTATAGGAAGAAAATGAACGTTATTTTCACCATATCATATCCATAAAGAACAAAGCAGTTAATATAGGTTTAACTGAAAGCTCTTACCTTGCATCACACACATAAAATGAGACACCCTCTGCAGGACAAATTTGAAGCACATAACCAATGGGCCTCCTGGTTAAATGTTAATTTTCAGACAATAGGAGCCACCTGACCTACAAAGCAGTTTGATTTCAAAGCCCATGTGGAGTCATTGGAATGAAACAAGCATAAAACCAAGTACTCCAGGTTATTATGAAGAGAAAAAGATGAGCTAGCGAGCACATGCCCTTCCTAGCCAAAGCCTACTTCCCACTACCACCGCTGTCGTTTCTTTCTGTTGTTCTCATCTTAAGAACATAAGAAGAGCCCTGCTGGATCAGGCCAAAAGCCCATCTAGTCCAGCTTCCTGTATCACACAGTGGCCCCACCAGATGCCTCAGGGAGCACAAGACAACAAGATACCTGTATCCTGTCGCCACTCCCTTGCACCTGGCACAAAGAAAACCTACTCCTACAACCAGGAGGTTGCTTATCCCCATCATGGCTTGTAAGCTGTGATGGACTTTTCCTCCATAAATCTGTCCAATCCCCTTTTAAAGGCATCCAGGCCAGGTGCCATCACCACCTCCTGTGGCAAGGAGTTCCACAAACTAATTACACGCTGGGTAAAGAAAATGATTCTCAGTCATTTTCTTTTGTCTGTTTTAATCCTCCCTCCACTCAATTTGAGTGGATGTCCCCTAGTTCTAGTGTTGTGTGAGAGGGAAAAGAACTTTTCTCTATCCACTCTCTCCATCCCATGCATAATTTTATACATCTCAATCATGTCCCCCCTCAACCGCCTTGTTTCTAGACTGAAGAGCCCCAAATGCTGTAGCCTTTCCTCATAAGGGAGATGCCCACCAGCCCACTAATCATTTTGGTCGCTCTCTTCTGCACCTTTTCCAGTTCTACTATATTCTTTTTGAGATGCGGAGACCAGAACTGGACGCAATACTCCAGATGTGGCCTTACCATCAATTTGTACAACGGCATAATAATATTGGCCATTATCCCCTCTTTCCCACTCCACCTAATCCCTTTCCTCTCCTCAAAATTACACCAATCACTACATAGCTGGTGTGGGTCTGAGGAGACCCATAGAAGGCCAGGAGACCTACCCAGAGGTAAAATATTTTTATTTACCTCTGGCTGGCCTTCTGTTTGTGCCCCACCGCCACCATCATAGTGTGCAGTGCGTGCTCCGGTGGCGTGGCTGCAAGCTACAACATGGCGAGGAATAGGATTGGGCTGTTTTTCTCAGTGATTGTGAGCCCACAATAGAAAGAATTGAATCCATGGGGTAAAAATGAGAAACAAATCATTTGCTCAACAAACAGTCTGTGAAATTAATAATTCAGATACAGTAAATTAATCATAAATAGTCTTAATGTAAGTGGAGAGGGCAGAAGGCATTGCTTAAAAGAAGAAAGTGAGGTGTCATTTAGCCTTATTGATTGATATTATCAAATAAGAATACCGATTATCTTATCTCAAAAAGTTTATTTCTAATATGATAATTTGGTGTGTTCAAACCCTGCCCTCCATTTGCCTATATAAAGGGTTATAATTTTGAATAGATTAGAGTACAAGTTATTATGAACACAGCATGAAAGAAGTGCAGTAATGAATGACAAAGTAGAGGAAATAATTCAGAACAGGCCAATAAAACTAAAGATTGCTTTCATTATGGCAAAAAGCGGACATATTTCATTGTCATCTCTAATTTGTTTGCCCAAAGCATTTGAAGCACCGACGGTGATTTTAAATCTACCAGACCTCAGATCATTGAGGATTCTCAGTTGACAATATCCTGGTAGTCCTAAATGGATAAATATGAGATCTTAATTCGAAGATGGGAGGATGGTGAGAGCTCTTATAACCTGAGTTTTCAGAGACATCTCCTGTCTCAATTTGTGACAGCTCACACTCAGCATAGATACTTGGACGGAACAATCTGAAAACATTTTACAAACAAACAACAAGCCAAGCACTTCACTTCCAAGAAAAGGGTGCCCACAGTTGCGCATGCTGGCCCCTAACACCTCCCGTTGTAAAAGCTCACATCTAAGTCAATAAGCCACAGATAAAAAGAGGAACAGCAACCTCACCGTTTTGGAAAATTACACTCAAGCTATTTAATTTGACTCCTTGCCAAAGTGGAAAGCAAATGCATTTGTGATGAAAATAGATTTAAAGAGCAAGCCTTAAAAGACATGGAAAATTCTCATCCATTCAAGGAAGCACATGGGGGCCAGGCTGGAGGAAGGCGGGGTTCACAGGCTTTGCATCTGATCGCAGCAGCCAAGCTGCCTCAGCACTGAGCCCCAAATGAGCATCAGAGACATGGCAAAGCAGGGCAAATCAATAATGGGAAACAAAGAGAGGAAGCAGCAAACACGTTGTGCCAGGTAACATGATGGTACAACTGGACTATCTCACTGGACTCTTGGCCAGAAAAATCACTCTTGTTGAATCCAAAAATGTGGTTAAAAACATTTTTAAAATAAATGTTCTGCCAATGTACATTTTGGGATTGTTCTATCCACTTCTACATGAAGGGCAGATGAACAGTCCACTCGCATACCCAGCTATATTAAGCCTAGGCAGAAGCAGAAACAACCACCTCAGGACACCCAACGATGACCTTGGTAGAGATCACTGTTGGAAAAAGGAGGTTCTGGATATTATGGAAGCAAAGTCATACAGCAGAAGATCCTTTTCGCAATCGCTTGCCTTAAGCCCCCTCCTCCCGTTAGTTTGCTGCTAACCGTAAGCAGGAGCAAAGGTAGTAAAAAGGTTACAAAGAAAAACACATTATTTGTTTAGAAGATTTATATACCACCTTTCCCCAGGCTAAAAGCCTGGCGCTTACAGTTTAAAAGTATATACATCTCTGTTAGTAGTAAATGTCCTAGAGTACTTTGGAACAAGGGAATCCTAGAGTTATTCCCTTTGCATGCATGTGTGAGACCTTATAGTATGGCAGAATCCATGGAGCTGACAGAGCTCGTGGAGGGAGCTCTTGCATGTTGGGAGGCCAGGAGAGAGAGGAAGGCAGGCAGGCAGGCAGGCACCTCCACAGGTCAAGGAGTACAAAAGTAAAGGTCTGAGCCAGGTAGTCACCCATCTCCTGGACAATAAACTGCCCCCCCCCCTGTGTCCTGTAGGCAGCATTGTACCCACTTTCCAACTATCATGATTGAAAGGAACGGTTACTTTGGGGTTGGGTGGATTAGACATCAAGCATGCTCATGATCTTCATGGTCTTTTCATATGAAGCCTGGAGAGTTAGAGCAGACAAAAGAAAAGATTTCTTTGCCCAGCACATAATTAATATGTAGAACTCCTTGCCACAGGTCATTGGTGGGGGCTGGCCTGGCCGTTCCAGGAGAAGGAGGGATGGTCATGGGCAGACCATGACCCCATCCCTCTTTCTAGACCTTCCCCCAACCCCGGAGCCTGGGGAGTGCCTGGGAGAAACCCCTGTGGCCTTAAACTGCTGCTATTATATGCCAGGTCGGTTAACAATAAAATCTCCCTAATCCGGGATTTAATCCTGGAGGGGGGTGCCGACCTGGCTTGCATTATGGAGACCTGGTTGGATGCAGCTGGTGGTGTGAACCTTTCCAAGCTGTGTCCACCAGGGTACTGGGTAATGCAGCAGCCACGGCTACAGGGGCAAGGGGGTGGTGTTGCTGTGGTCTATCGGGATTACATCTCCCTCACCGGATAACCTATCCCACAGTGTGTCGGGTTTACATAAGAACATAAGAAGAGCCCTGCTGGATCAGGCCAAAAGCCCATCTAGTCCAGCTTCCTGTATCACACAGTGGCCCCACCAGATGCCTCAGGGAGCACACAACAAGATAACCTGTTTCCCGTTGACACTCCCTTGCACCTGGCACAGAGAAAACCCACTTCTAAAACTAGGAGGTTGCTTATGGCTTGTAACCTGTGATGGTCTTTTCCTCCATGAATCTGTCCAAACCCCTTTTAAAGGCATCTAGGCCAGGTGCCATCACCACATCCTGTGGCAAGGAGTTCCACAGATGAATTACACGCTGTGTAAAGAAATATTTTCTTTTGTCTGTTCTAACTCTCCCTCCACTCAATTTTAGTGCATGTCCCCTGGTTCTGGTGTTGTGCAAGAGGGAGAAGAATTTCCCTCTATCCACTCTCTCCATCCCATGCATAATTTTATACGTCTCAATCATGTCCCCCCTCAGGCGCCTTTTTTGAGTGTTTTTTTGAGGGTTTGAGTTTCTCCGCATCGTGCTACAGGGGCAAGACAGGATGGGGATGCTGCTGGTGTACCGTCCACCTGGTTGCCCATTGGCTTCCCTACCTGAGCTGACCACGGTGATCTCGGCGGTGGCATTGGAGTCCCCACGCCTCTTAGTGCTGGGGGACTTCAATGTTCATGCCGAGGCCCCTGAGACAGCGGCGGCTCAGGACTTCATGGCCACCATGGGCCTGTCTCAGTGGATTACGGCCCCAACACATGGTGCGGGGCACACATTGGACTTGGTGTTCACTGCTGGGTATGGGGGTGGTGATCTGCCTATGGAGGAGATTAAAATCACTCCTTTGTCTTGGATGGATCACTGTCTGGTGAGTTTTAGACTGGCAACGTTAAATCACCCCTGCAGAGCTGGGAGACCGAATTGTATGGTCCGCCCCCGGAGACTGATGGATCCGGATGGTTTCCTGAGGGCTCTGCGGGATTTCCCAGCTTCCCGGGTCAGTGATTCATCCGATGCTCTGGCTGCCCTGTGGTATGGGGAGGCAGCGAGAGCCTTGGATCAGATCGCTCCTGAACGGCCACAGCCTTGCCGTTGAGCCAAGGTGGCTCCTTGGTTTACTGAGGAGCTGCAGGCAATGAAACGACTGGGCCGACGCCTAGAGCGACGGTGGGGCTGCCCTTGAAGACGGTTCGGAGGCGGCAATTAGTGCAGAATGCGGCGGCCTGAGTGGTCACTGGAGCTTGGCGGTTTGACTCTGTTGAACCGCTGCTTCAGCGGCTGCACTGGCTGCCCATTCGTTTCCGGGCCCAATTCAAGGTGCAGGTAATGACCTTTAAAGCCCTTCATGGTTCGGGTCCAGGATATCTGAGGGACCGCCTTCTCCCATACATTCCGGCCCGCTCTCTTAGGTTATCTGAGGGGGCGAGTGCCACCTCTGTCTCAAGTTAGGGGAATGGCAGCTCGTGGGTGAGCCTTCTCTGCTGTGGCGCCACAACTGTGGAACTCCCTGCCAGGGGATCTGAGAACCACCCCCTCCCTCATGACTTTTCGGCGAGTGCTCAAAACATTTTTGTTTCTTCTAGCATTTGGGTGATGGGTCGTGGTTTGCCTCCTGTGTCTCAAGATGCTCTGCCATGCTGCTTCTCTGCTCCATACTGTCCCCCCTTAGTGTATTTTACTGTTTTTAAATTTGTTTATGTATGATTATGTATTGTTTAAACTTATTTTATTTATTATTTTAAATTATGTATTTTAATCTTTGTTGTAAGCCGCCTTGGGCATTTGCCTTTCGGCATAGGAAAAGGCGGGATATAATTTTTAAAAAATAAATAAATAAAATTGTGATGGATCCTAGACTAGATACCTTTAAAGGGAGATTAGGTAAACCGAGGAAAAGTGCCCATCACAGGTTACAGGTCATGATGACTGTATGCAACATCTGGGTTTTAGAGGCAGCCGATCCCTGAATGCCAGGGCAAGGGAATGGCAACAAGATGCAGGTATCTTTTTCTCTGGGTGCCTCCAGAGGCATCTGGTGGGCCATTGTGAGATACAGGAAGCTGGACTAGAGGGGCCCTTGGCTCTAGATCCAGCAGGGCTCTTCTTATGTTGTGTTATGAATGTGTAAGTTAGTGAGTAAAGCTGCACTTGGGCCTTGCAGCAGCTTTAGCCTAAGCATGCATGATGACTGAATGAAGGGGCAGGGAGGAAGAAGGGTAAGCTTTACGGTGCAATGCATACACCACACCAGAGCAGTCACATATGTCAATCAAAAGGGAACAAACCAGTGGAGTGCTAGTCATCACTGAGCTACCAGGATGTCCACAAACTCTCTTCACTTCCCCATCACTCGCCACTTCATAGCTGTCAAGCTTACCCACCCATCCTTTATGAGACTATGGCAATATTTTTCTTTTGAGACTATGGCAATGTTTTTCTTGTTCCTGGAGCGAGTAGGAGGGCAGACAGGAGCAAGAATCACAGAGTTCCTTGTTAGGACAGCAGCACTGGTGTCACTGCAGGGGGGGGGGGCGGAGCTCTAACCAACTTGAATGGCTCCAAAGGCGAGGGCCGGGGGCGCTTCGTGCTTAGAACTTAGAGCTCTGCCCCCCCCCTGCAGTGACGCCAGTGGACAGCAGTGCCTTGGGCTGCAGTTGAGTGGCCTGAGGATTGTTCAAATATGCTTCATATAGTCATGGTACAGTGACATGGGGTTCTGTTTGTGTGCTGTTCTCAAGGGCTGGATGGTTGCTATCCGATGGCTGTGTGGACTCAGCTTCCAATGTGCTTGTGCACATGCAATGTCTTCCCACCTTACCCTCCACGTGCCACTCTCAGGGAACAAAATTATGGCTATTCTATAAACGCAGTGTTTCTCAAACTGTGGGTCAAAACACACTTGGTGGGTCGCAACCTGATTTCTGGTGGGTCCCAGGTGATAGAAGGTCAGATAAGTAATTGCCACAAGCCCTGAGACTATTCAAAAATCAGATAGCTACTAATTGCCCTTCAAAGAGCTGAGCTCCTGCAGGGCATGATAGGTGCTAACTACCCTGCAAGCAGCTGAGCTCTTTACTTGTAAATTTATTTATTTATTTCTAGATCACTTTTTTTTAAGTTTCATATAGCTAGGTGGATCCCGATAGAGCATCATTTTAAAAAGTGGGTCCCTGTGCTAAAATGTTTGAGAACCACTGCTATTAAGAATATCCCAATTTAAACTAGAAGGTTTCCCTATTAGTTTTGTTGCTCCCATCGAAACTACCACTTACCCTTTTGGTAATTGCATTTCATTTTGCACCAACTGATTTTCGCAGTGATATGCAGAGAGCGTATTAAGAGAGATATAAAAGAAAACCAAAACCTTGCAGTCTTCATTATCTCTTGGATAACAAACTCGGGGAACAGATTTGCAAAACAATTAATTCACTAGTTTAAAAGCAGTCCCATGACACAGCATCGGAGGATCAAAAGAAATAAATCACTGTCAGCATTTAATTTAGCAAGCAACAAGTCAGCCATTTCGTATCAGCCATTTTGAATCAGCCTACTGTCAGATGCTCAATACCAAACTGCTCAATTGCTGCTGGTTTTTTTTTTTTAACATAATGGAAAAAGGATACTGTAGCTGTCCCTAGGTGATACAGCCAGCATCTGCCAGGGAGTTCCATTTTCAGGATGAATACTGAATAAAATCTGAGAAGACACATAAAATGGTTATGCTGTAAATTACCAAAGCAATAAATAAACCATAACGACAATTATTAAGATCTGCAAAAAAAAAAAAAAAACTTGGAAAGAGATTGATACTTTCCTTAATATGATTCCCTAAAGCAGGAATCCTGTCACTAAGCTTTATGTCGCAAATGCATACCTATCAAACGGTGGTATAAACAGAGAACAGTTGCATATGACACGGGCAGCCCAATCCTACCTAATTACCCCAGTGCCAGCCGATGCAGCAGCGCCAACAGGGCAGGGCATCCTGCAAGGGAGTTTGAGGTCCCAGAGGCCTCCTTGAGGTAAGGGAACATTTGTTCCCTTGCCCCACGGTAAGCCTCCGCTGCCCTGATGTATCTAGTCGGATCTGCACCAGCTATTTTGCTGGCATAAGTCCGAGCGGACCCAGGTCAGGAGATCAAGGCAGAGAGGAGGATAGAATATCAGTGGAGCTGCTGCCACCAATACCGCCCCCTTCCCAGCCTCAACACACACACCCCATTTCAGTCTCAGCCCCATTCCTTCCCTTCCCCATTCCCCCCACACCCACCTACCACCCACCCCACATGTCAACTTACCAGCACCAGGGCTTCTCTGGTGGCCTTCAATGAGCAGCCACAGATGCTCATCACTTGTGGCAGTGGCCCAGCTGTACAGAATGGCGGGTTCCATTTTGCAACTACCGTAAAGCACACTCCACCACCAGAACGTGCGTTCTGACAATGCAGAGATATTGGGCTCGAAGGCTGCAATCCTATACACTCTTACCTGGGAATATAAGTCCCATTGACTATAATGGAACTTGCTTCCAAGTAAACATGCCTGGGATTGAGCTGTAAAAGTACCATTTTGCTCTTTGTGCATTACTTGCTTCCACCAATGAATGCAGCTGGCATGGGATTAAAAGTGGTAGAGATGCATTTTTAAACTACATGTACATTCTAACCCAGCATTTCTCAAATTGTTGGGGGGGGGGCACAGGCAGGGCAATGACGCGTTTTGCATCATCGCCCTGCCCCCATGTCACAACGCTGCTCCCAGAAAGGCTCCATTTGGAGCCTCACAGGAGCGAGGGAGGGTGGGAGGGCCATTCTCCCGCCCTGGAATCACCCCAAATGGCCTCCATAGCCACTGCTGCTGCAAAAGAATAGATATGTCCTCAGAGTGGATCCTATTTAAAATACTATTAGAGACTGAATTTGGAAATCTGGTACTTACAGAACATACAACTACAAAGATAAAAAGGCCAGAAACTTTTAGGAATCTTAAACAGCACCTGTAAAAATAAAGGAGAAAGGTTTGACAGAGAAAAGAACACAGAAAAATAATGTTCCATTCATTCACATCACAAATATCGAAGGTACGGTAGTTCTTGATTACTCAGGTGATCCATGGCTGACCTTTTATATAACTTTCGTGTTGTATGAATAAGGAGATGCCTTGCCTGAAGGTGCCAGTATGTTTACCGGTATATGCAAAATGGAGTCACCCACAGACAAGATAGTTCTTTCTACATACCTGGGGACTCCCAAGGTATGCAGGCAAGACATAGAGAGACAAGAATGCAGACAAGACATTTTTTAGGCTGTTTCCCTTTAAATTGAGTTCTGATAGGAGCAGCTGCTGGTTTTTCAGTGTTAATTGATAGCTTGTGGTTTCCCGCCTTTTTCAGTGCTATTTCCTTTTTAAACTTGCATCTTTCTCCAGCAGTCAAGAACATCTCACACGGGTTCTCTGTGTTTCCTTGAGAATGTCCAGAGTCTTGGATGAAACGTCGGATTAATATTTTATGAGATGTGTGGTTTTTTGGTGATGTTATGTGTATTTTAAAACATTGGAATTCCTCATAATTTTTGTTTAATATTTTTTAAAAAAAATTACATGACCTCTTAACCTATACAACTCTACCTCTTAGCATTAGCATTTTGTCTGGTCATGAAAATATCCATGCTACAGACATAGAGAGGTTTGTAAATTAAATGAAAAAGGAAAGAATCCAAAAGTCATCCTGATGCAGACTGAACATGTTCAGTGGCCCTATGAGTCACAGGATCCTAAGGGTGGAAAAACAGCAGCAGCAGGGAGTGGAATGGGAAGAAATGAAAATTGGCCTTCTTGAGTTTTTAACAACTAAGGCAATTAGGGTTGGGGAGATGCCAGTCCCACTTATATGCCTTAATAAAAAAAAAATCTACTGGCATTCCAGTGTCAAATGTTTAACAGTCCTATGAGTTTGAAAATAAATCTTAAACACTTTGAAACTGAAAAGGCAAAATCAGTGGACAACCAGTAGTATCTCAACATACAGTATCCAAAGTAACATGTATTAAAAGCATAGGCTACAACTCTTTTTTATTATTATTATAGAGCTCTCTGCCTCTAGTTAGTTGTTTATCCCAAGGTTCCCTCCCCTACTCTTAAAGATGTACTAGCATTTTAGCGGTATAACTTTTTACATATTTTAAATGTTTATTTTATAAATTTAATGATATACACACTACAACTTGCATTCAGTATGTCAAACACATGCTGCCTTTTTCTTTCAAAATAAACTTAAACATATGATTATGAAAACTGGCCCCACAACAGACAAGAATTCGTAACCATTAAATGAGCACTTTACAAGTCCTAAAGTGCTTGTCCTTAGATAACTATGGGTGAAATTCTATACACATTTTCCTGGGAGTAAGCCCCATTGAACATAATGGGACTTGCAACTGAGTAGGAATGCATAGGATTGTGCTATAAGTCATTTTGGCAAATTGTCACAGTACAATATAAAGTTTATGGGGAGGAGCGGATATAATTTGATTAATAAACTGTAGCACTCAGAGCATTGCTCCACGCAGCCAACATCCTTTGAGCACTTAGACTTATGGAATCACTGCTTTTAACAGCTTAGCAACCAGTCATGGTCAGTCTTTGACTCACACATATCTCATGACCTTGCACAGCAATTCTAATCTGACATAATAATGCAATTCTGTGCCAAAAGCTATGGGAATTAAAAAGCCCAAATAATGCATTTCCACTTTACTCTAAGAGCTGCTTCACACACTAAGAGATGTGGGAAAACAGCGGATGTGCCAGTGACTCACACTTTCACTTTTCAGGCTTCTGGGTATGCACAAGTTGGGAACTTGCACATCTCCCACAGAAAAACACTCTGTTGGAAAGGGTGTGTTTTTTTTTCCTTCAAACTTTCACAGGTGGAAAGAGGCAAGTGGGCAGAGACTTCAGGTGCTACAAACAAAACCTAGTCTGCTTTATTCAAAGTGTACCATTGCAGAGAAATGTTTTCCATTTTTCTGCACTCAGTTTAATATCCTGGTTTAGAATGCACTATACAGCTTTATTTTGTGTGTGTGGACACACACACATGCTTGCCAAAAACAATCAACTCAAAGAACAATAATTTGCAAACAAGAAGAAGCAAGCTATCAAGCAAAAAGCCCCCTAACCAATGCTTTCTGCTGACAAGCACCTTTGCAGATGAACTTGAGGCTGTCATGGGAAAGTCCTCCTCAATTCATTAACTAGGTGAAATAATAGATTTAGGGGAAACATCCAGTGTTACATTCTCTCCCCTCAAATATTGCATGACCTAAGCAGAGTTTTGGGGTTCTTCCCAACAATAGCTTCTGCAAGAACAACTAAAGTAATCTCTCATTAGAGAACGTTGTCCTCAGTTAAAGTACAATTTGATTAAACAGAAAATAGGATCTCATGCTTAACACAGAAACTCCTGCCCATCCTGTAAGCCTTTTTCTGGCAGGAAAAACTGGAAACTTCTGCCTTTAAGTCATGTTCAGGAAATTGAAAAGCAGGAGGTTACATGGACTTTAATGTCAAATGTAATATGAATATAGGACAAAGACATACAAAATAAATCCAGATTCACATTCCACATAACCATGTTCCAAATATGTGTGGAAGTGGAATTCATGTGTCTTACTGTAGAGGAGATGTGCAATTCCCTCATTTGGACATTGCACAGAAGCACAAGTTACTCAGGCATGGTTGGTGATTTTTTTTCCCTAGTTGTACAAAGCAGCTTTGAGAGCCAATTGTTATGCAGCAAGGTTGTAAAAATCCCAGGTATCTGGTCATTGCATGAAATTTGCCACGGTACCTATAATTTTAAATTATCTTTGCTAATACATATCTTATCAAGTTTTGACAGGAGATTGACAAAATAATTGCCACAAAATTAGTAGCATATTCAATTTCTCACCCACCCCCCAAAAACCCACTGCAACCCAATGTCCAGCTCCCCCCCCTCCATATAACCAATTTAAGATGAGGAACAACAACAACAACAACAACAACAAACATGAGGTGCCTAGAAATGTCAAATATCCCACCCTATGCAACATCAAAAAGCACTGTGGGGATTCTGAGAACAGGCCCCACATTGGGAGCATCTTCCAGTGCAGTACAAAAAGCTGTGGTCGGGGGGGGGGGACTGGGAGAAGCCCTGCTATATGTACAAAAGCACCTGTAAACACCTAAAGGAGTCTGGATTTTCCAACCCAAGTACGCACATCATAGTCTCACAGCCCAACCCTAACCAACTTTCCAGCACCAATGCAGCCCCAAGGTAAGGGAATCAATGTTCCCTTACCTTGAGGAAGCCTCTGTGACTGTCCCCACACAGCAGGATGCAGTGTGCGCCCCATTGGCATGGGTGCACCTGTGCTGGAAAGTTGGATAGGATTGGGCTGTTACTCACAGTCAGATCTATCTGCTCTAGAACACATAGGAATATCCATTTTAGAACATTTTTGACATAGGTGTGAGAGCCAAGTGTCACCACTTCACACATTACAGTTTTGTGAATATACACATATGAGATCTGCCATCTGTAAAATGTAATAATGTAGCCAAAGGCAAGCAATTTTATAGACGTTTCATAAGTGTCAATGTCCCCCTTTAGCAATTTTTCAGGATAAAGGGGTTCACTTATTCAAGACTGACCCTAAATTAGCATCATTTACCCTCAAGGACGCCTACATGTGGTCAAATCTGATTAGGTACATAGCATTGTGATATCATCACACACTTACTGCATGATCCCTGATTGGCTAGGCTGGGTGACCCGTTGGAATGAGACCTGGGTCTCAAGAATTTGCTCTGTTCGTCTATTGCATTTGATGTCTAGTATAATGTTTTCTGTTTAGATCTGCAGTGTGGGTGACTCAGAGCTCTCATCCAAGCTAAATCGGATTTAAGCCATCTCAGCATCTGGTAACTCTAGTATGTTTATTGAACAATACAGTATTGAAAATATTTTAGGGAACAATTTGTCAGGAGTACTTTTCTGCTGCAGGATGAAAAACAATGTAGGAACTGCTTCCAATTGCTCTACAGTAACTAGTGCAATTACATCTGGCTGTGCTTACACAGCAATGATATGGAACAAGGAAATACCATGCTGTTCTTAATGCATTAATATAACCATAATTAAAACAGAAAAGTGAAGGTTAAGAAGAAAGGCCAAGAAAAAAAACAAATATTGACCATAATGCATATTTTTCCACACTCTAGGAGTTTATACCATAAACTGATCTTCCATGTTGATAGTTGGACTGTTTGGTGGAGTGGAATAGCTGCTAACAATAGGAAATGTTAGCTTTGATGTGTTATTTTCACCAGCTGCACAGTTCAGATGTGGTACTGTTCCTTACTACCTCAGATTATTTACTTCCCTCAGATTATTTACTTCCCAAAGGTACAGATTGCTTTTCAATTTATATTTTCAAAGTGATGCACATTTGCAACTAGAATTAAAAATAGTTTATGAGTATACAGTACATTTATAAATAAGGAATTGTACTTGCTTGAAACCACCTATTCTATGAAAGATACGCCCCATATTTTGTAACATCATGAAGTACAAATTTTCAAGAAAACCCAGAAGCAGAGTTACGAACAGGAATAAGGGGAGGGAAGACAGAATACAAGATGTAATGTAGACTCCACCTTCATGAATATCAGCTGCCGACAGTGCAAAAAAACCATGACCATTTGAGCTCTACTTTAAATAATTGTGCATATGCCCCCTACAATGTTTGCAGTTATGGTCTCCATTATATGATTAATCCAGGCTCAGACTCTGGCTGCTTGATGGCTTAAGTTTTAGGAAGCTCTGAGGGAAAAAGGGGGTGAAGCTAGAATTGAGGAACTTGGTTAGCTGCTGGAAGAGAAGTATGAGGAGAAGGTTCTCTACCAGAAATGCCCCTTATACATTATATCTGAACTGTGGGGGCCACATCTCTGTAGGTTCATCCCTCCTGGTAAAATACTGAGTAGGAAAAAGCTACACATTCGGGCCCACCCATATGCATTGCTCAATGTTATAACAGCACTATGGGATATAAGCACAGAAAACCAACTCCCACAGCACTGTTTAATGTGTAAACGGCACCATAGAAACCCCTCATGGTGCTCTTGTAGGTTCCTGACCCAGCACCTCAAGACACCGATGCTTTCCCAACTAGTTGTTCTTTCACTGCCACAGTCTCTAGTTTACCAGGACTCACTCTCTGTGAGGGCTTGAGGAAGTAGGGTTGCTTCCCTTCTGGGCTCTCAACCCCCAAGTCCAGCTCACCCTCTGGTAACCAGTGGTGGAATGCCAGGTTACCAGTGGATGAGCAGAAATTAAAACAAAATCAACACTCTAGTTTACCAGGACTCACTCTTCAAATGAGACTGGGTGCATTTACAAGGACACAGCAGCATAGCTGCCAATGGGCATGGGGGGGGGGGTTAGGGTTAAACCGCGGCACAGGCGGTCTACTCACAAGGAGCAACTGCGGTGCCAGTTTCCGGCGCGAAGTGGGCCCTCCCTTCCATTTTTATTAGGCTCCAAATGGAGCCTTTCGGAAGCAAGAAGGGGGTGGCACTACATGGCGGGGGCGGTTGCCTCTCAGTTCAACAACATGATAGAGCTCAGCGATTTGCCTCTTCTCTGCTGACTCCAACTTCCCACATGACTCCATAGACTGCCTAGGAAATAGCCCTTATATACTCTTTAGGACTACTTAACTCCTCCCACTTACAGTTAGCACTTTGGGAGGGAAATTAGAAACCAAACAGCCCCTCCTGCATTTTTTCAAACTTTTTTGAGGGAAACTCATAATTTGATTTCTAACAATTCTTTAACCTTACTGATTACACCTGTAAATTTGTATTTCTCTCAGCTACCACCCTACCTAGATCCTAAAAGCCACTATTAGCCCTTGGCATTAAAACCATGTTACATTTTAAAAGCTATGTGTAGAAAACTGTACTGGCTTTACTTGAATAATGTTTGGAAGTCTACCCCAGCCACAAAAATTAAATAAGGCATAACAGTGATCTCATAGCATCAGGTTTAAAGAAAGAGCCATGCAAATCAAAAGGATTTCATGCAGAATATTTTCCCTTACCATAAACCATGACTTTCAACACATCAGAGATATTGTTTGGTTAGCCCTATTGTTGCAAAGGGATATAAGTCTGAACAGATTTTATCATCTACTTCATTGGGGTGTTCTGTTTGAAAATCAATGGCATGATATGACAAAAAAAATATGGAGCGTTATTTTTACTCATTTGCTAAAGGAAAAACCAATTTCATTACTCTTTCCCCATTGGCCCTCAATACTTGCAGACATATTAATGGCAAAATACAAGCTGAGCTCTTACCTCATCCTGGACAAATTGAATTTGACATGAAAGTTGTCCAACATTTCACATTTCTCTGAGGAGGAAGCAGATCTAGACAAACTGGCCATTTCACTTCCCAGCTGAAATCTTTGCTCAAATTCAGCGGAGCTGTTTTCCCAAGAATCATCATCTGTGATGAAATCTGCATTATGAACAGCCATGCATCTTAACCTGTAACACATCATTGGCAAATATCAACACAACTGTGATGAATGCCCTGTTTTTTTCCCCATTTTATGCCATATGGACTTTGGGGCACTTTTAATTCCCCAGAAGCTTCTATGCAAGCTCAGCAGCTAAAAGTTGCTGGGACATCCCTATGCAAGCTGCAATCCCTTTGTCTATCTGAAACGCCATTTCCAAACAGGCATGTGCTAGATGTGGATTTGCCCCGTCTTCAAAAAATATTCTGCCTAGATAGCCTGCATCTGCTAAACCTGTCTATTCTAAGTAAAGAGATGGGATAGCGAAGCCAGGTGGGTCCTACTACTCCAATCAGGTAACTTGATGACATCATCAAGCCAAGACTTTTTAAGCCAAAGCCCACAGAAAGTGGGTGCAACTTGCTCAGTCCTGTCAGGGTTACCTAATGCTGATACATAGAAGCGCACCCACTTACTCTTCTGTAAATGTAAAAGATCAAGATTGCTTGAAAAAATGTACGTCAGTAGTACTAGGGATCGTTTCTACCTAGCTTTCATTCAGGGAATTAATTTTCTTTCATCCATTTGCCATCCAGCCCACTTGCAAACTTCACCAGTTAGCAAGCTGATGTGTGAGGGGAGAGACTGTGTGGGCTGTGTCTTTTGAGTAGCATTCGAGCTCATTTGCTGGGTGTTACTCATTACTGCATTCATTTGATCAAAACTTTTTGTTGTGCTTTCCAGCCAAGCTCAGGCATTTTCCATGATGGAGAAGGTGAATTCCATTGCTCAAGCAATTGCTTTCACTTTCTTCCCCTTCATCCAAGAAATATCACCCTCCGGCCTTTAAAACAACAACAACAAAATGCTGCTGCACAATCCGCAGAGCACAGCAATCTGGCCCCTTCTCTTCTCACCATGCTCCCAGTCCCTCCTCCACCAGGAAGGCAAAGGGGGGGGGAGATCACTGTGCTCTGATGAGTGTGCAGTCTCCCTTCATCCACGCAGGCTCCTTAAATGAAAGAGGAAATGTTGATCACTGGGAACAATCCCAGCATGCTCTGCATTTCCTGCTCTGTTCACAAAGTGGCAAGTGCAGCCAAACATTTACATACTGTATAATCAAAATTATTTAACTCAAGGCTTACATAGATCAGAGAGTGCCGGTATTCCATCTCTCTCTCTCTCTCTCTCTCTCTCTCTCTCTCTCATGTTTACAATGAACAACCTAGAGGTGCGTTATTATCAAGGAAATCTATATTTTTCTAGGATCAGAGTTGGTTAATAGCTTCAGTATGCTCCAAGGCAGCTTCAGTATGCTCCAAGGCACCTGGAAGTTGATCACTTGACTAGTTCTCTCTCAGTGCATGAGATGACTATTGGAGACTGGGGGAAAATGCTCTAAGAAGCTGAACCAAACTAAGACAGATGGATGCTCCTTTCTAAAAACCCTTAACAAGTTTTAACATATGTTATTTTACGACTGCTTCATATAACATTACAGCTTCCACATGAAGAATGCTGAAAACCACTTTGATATGATGGTGATTCTATGAGGTCCTGTGATGCTTGTAAGCTTCTTACAATATCAACTGAACCATGAACACCATATGTGCATAACTCTGGCATGGACAGTCTTCACATGAACAGACCACCACACATGGCAAGAGGTATGCAAAACTTACAAGCCGCACAGAGTACTACCATGTAGAAGTACTTTGGCTGCAACCTATGATGCTCCAACCTATGAAGTATCCCCCAAAAAACTGAGGTGGAACAGAGGATGAGAACACATATACTGTACTCTTGCTTCTGAACAGTGTTTTCATTGAACTACTCTGGAGAAGACTCTGATGCTGGGAAAGATTGAAGGCAAAAGGAGAAGGGGAAGGCAGAGGATGAGATGGTTAGTGGAGGACAGGAAGGCCTGGCGGGATATGCTTCATCATGGGATCACGAAGGGTCGGACACGACTTAACGACTGAACAACAACAAAAACCACTAGCGTAAGGCTCGGCTCTCTATCACTTCATAGTATGTCTCGGTCCACCAAGAATGACTTTTCACCAGCAGAAGGAACAGCAGAGGACAATTTTTGGAATATTCTAGTCTAGTGGCTTCACTGACAATATATACATTTTTAATATATTTATGTTAAAGTTCAGAGCAGGGCTAGGTTCTTTCAAATTAATAGGGCTTCAACCACTATTAGATTACAACACGATTTAAAAACGGGTAAAGATGCCATGTTACTTTATTACTCACTCCTTCAGTAAATTAAAGCAGTGAAGCCAACGTTTCGGTCCAATCCTGGACCATTTTCAGAGGCAAGATCAAAAGATCACAGATGGAATTAACTTGGAGTTCGGAAGCCTTCAGTTAAACTGTCACAAAGCGCAGGAAACCCAGAGTTAAACAAAAGCAGAAATAGCCCCAGCTGCTGCGCTGACCGCAGTTAACCTCACTTGGTGAACGTTTTTCCCCCTGTTACTTGCAAGCTCTGCTTAAAGGACCTGTGTATAATGGGGAACCAGATCTTATTGATGAAGTTTAAATCCTGTTGTTTATTAATCAGCTGCCCCACGGGTCTCTTACTGATCTCCAATGCTTCAAAGCTTCGCAGTAATCTAGGGTTGTTTTCATATTTTAAACATTCCGTGTCTTCAAACTGTATAGAGTGCCCGGTATTAATAGCATGTTCAGCAATCGAGGACAATTCAGGATGACACAAACGTACATGTCTCTTGTGCTCAGTAATTCTGGTAACTGTTACTAGTGAGTAATAAAGTAACATGGCATCTTTACCCGTTTTTAAATCGTGTTGTATCATTGCAGGCCATGAAAGTGTCCGTTCAAGATCACTATTAGATTGATGGAATTGTGAATATGAATACAAATCTCCTAGACTCCTACCCATTTTCCTCAGTGGAAACTTTCAAAAGAGGAGTCCTCTCTGTAAAACAGCCATCTTTGGATCTTGAGTTGAAGAATTTCGGCAGATTGAAGTTATACCTGGAGAAAAAAAAAAGAATATTTTCATTACGATTACCTCTCCAAAGCTGTATAAAGGGTTGAGTTGTTTTTTGTTGTTGTTGTTTTTGTATATTATAATATATAAATATAGCGTGAAATGTGCACACTCTCTCTTAACTTCATCTTGGTTTCTTACCAGACATTCCAGAGGGGCAGCCAGGACTTTGACCTGAAGGGGTGAAGCAAGGCTGCTCCTTCTAATCAAGTTCATGGGCCACTGATCAGAAATGAAGGTTGCAGCCCTGCAGGACACCTATGTGTCACTCTTCTCTAAGGTCTCCCCACCTTGGCATGATCTAGTAGTAGTTTACAAGCACGTCTTCCTGGATAATCAATTAAGCTTAACTGCCCAGTCACCAGGCCACCTTTTCAAACCTCCTCTCCAGAATGTATCTGACACCAATGATCCAAGCATGGTGTTTTGGGTGGTGTGTGTTTTTTTTCTTCCAGAATTTTGTTCCTAGAGGACCCTGGTACAGAGGAAGAGGGAACTCAGCAAGGAAAGGGGAAGAATGAAGGGAAGAGAAAAGGGACAATAGTTAACAGAGTCTGAGAATGAAGAAACAGCATGTCTTCCTTGCTAGTCCTCCTTATGAGGAACAAGATACTAAAAGTGTGCTTTCTTAAAGAGGTGCAAACCTTCCTGTGAATGGTCTTGCATGAGAACCGTGCACTGTTTCTCTGCTGGGTCATTGCCTCATCTGCTATTGAAGCCTTTTTCTTTTCTTGCCTTTTTTAATGCTGAATCTGCACCATTTCACTCAAGCATGTTTCATTACAGCCCTCTTCTGTTCAGCAGAAACTAAACATGGCTACTTCACAATCTCCAAACCCAACTATTTCATTTGTTGTGAAATACAAATGAAATCGTCTTCCTTTCTTTTGGCATATTGCGTCACATTTACTGATAGGCATAAAATAAACTTTAAGGAAAAAAAATGTTATACTTCCAATTCCAAAAGGAGGAACCACAAATATACCGCAAATATATGAAGACATGTCAGGACAGTGAAGGACAAAATTAGAATGAAATCATGAAATGTGGTTAAATGTATCATTGGTGACCAATAAACAGACTATTGACAAAATGTCTCTAAAGTACACTTACAAACAACAGTGCATGAGCAATGAAAGCAATGGCAAGATGACTTGACATGATTCCATTCATTAACTTTACAGCCTCAGTAGTATAGAAAGATTTGTCTTCTCTGCAAAAATGGAAAAGCAGAGCCTGTTCAAGCATAACCATAACTGCTGTCAAGGCCTTGTGTTTTTATTCCAGTATGTATTCTGAACACATTTGCAGTGCAGCTGGGTATGTTGCTAATAATTATGATAATTAGTTTTGCAAAGGCACAATGCAGTGTTAACCCTCTGGAACTGGCTATCCAATACATTACAGAACTGACCAACTAATTTTCATAAACTGGTTATTGGTCACAGAGATCATGTTTTCAAATCAACAGATCAGACTGTCATGTACACAACAGCACATCATATCTTGCCATTTCTAACCTAGATGACAAAGTATGCCCAAAATGAAATGGAAGTGTTCTTATTTATAGATATAATATTACTACCAGATAAACTACTGTACTAGGATATTGTCTTATTGGGACCAGGCTTATTTGCTTGAGGGTATCCCAAGCATATTTTCATCAATGTATACCAAGACCAACAGCCCAATCCTATAAGGCACCCGCCAAATCCTTTTGGTATTCCGTTCAAGGATATAAACATCTTCCTCTAATAAGCTATATATAGAAAAAACATGGTTCGTCCCCCATGAAGGAAAGACTCTTTGTTTCCTGTACTATAGAATTTGTAACAATGCTGTGAGATTGTACCATTCACAAGTGTAAGTGCTGCAAGAATGACAGGTCTGCAGGAGAGTTGGAGCCTCACCTGAAGGTTAATTGATTATTTCCACAGCCTTTGTGCTGCTAACTAACGAAGTTCCTGCACTTTCCAGGTATAAAAGAACTGCAGTGTGACTCGTATGGCTAACACCTTTAATCTTTGGATTTATTCCTAGAAAATGTTTCTTGTTTTAGAAGCGAAACGTCGGAATATTTTTAGCTTCAGGTTTTAATTGTTTCTTATCTGTACGTGGGGATCTTTGTAAAACCACGACAGTTTTGAATAAATTTTTACTTCAGCTGGAATTAGAATTTTACACATGGCTTGTTTACCCATGAACCTTAGAAACCAGAAGATAACAACGGGCCATGAAAGCCTCAGATCTAAAATCAAGCACCTTTTTTTCCCCGGCGGCAACGATCCCTGGGATCACCCCCCCCCCGCCAAGACTCAAAGTTCTCCCTGCCTCACGAGGAGAACTTTGCAAACCACTGCTATATAGCATTTTATAAGCTGAAGCACACTATACCCAATTTATTGGATAGATATATCCCCCACTTCCCTGAATAGTAGAAGTTCCAGGCTGTCTTTCTCTCTTTCAAAACCCATCTCATCTATGAAAATTTTGGCTTGCTGAACCTTTTTACAGCCCAACCCTATCCAGGATTGGGCTGTACCACAGAGCCCATTACGACAGCGGAAGCGAGTTCGATTGTTGTAAAATGGCTGCCAATGGAGCGCAGAGCATTCCATCGGTGACCATTTTGCACACACTGATGCTACAGGCAGCAGCACCACAACTCCGCTGCTGGACCTTGCTGTGCCTGCTGGAACAGGTAAGGTAGTGGTGGAAGTAGGCAGGGAGGGGAGGGGAGAAGGGGGAGGAACAGGGGTGGGGAGGCGGCAGGAGGGGTGGATCCAGTGGCAATGGCATGCACCAGATCCTATCCCCTCTTTTTAAAACCTCCCAACCCCTTTCTTCTCCCCAGACTTGTGCCAGTTAAAGAGCTGTCGCAGGCCTGAGGAGAACCATTGTGGGAGGCATACGGAGGGGTAGGAGGAAATGATTCTTTCCCAGCCCAAGCCTCCCTATCCTCCGCCACTGCCGCCACCGCCACCACCTCTGGATACAGCGTGCGCCTTTTTGGCACGGCTAAATCAGCGGGGGAAGAAAAAACAGGACTGGGCTCTTAATCCTTCGCAACAGAGACAACATTTGTGTAACTGCATCTGTACATATTCTTCCCCTTATACTTTTCTATAATATCAACAATGTGCATTGCTGATATTATATATGGCAATAATAAAATAATATCCTCTGAAAGATTGAGTAGTGGAGATTGGTCATGTGTTTGTGACTTGTTTAATTGTAAGTACCCAGACTGAATGGGGAAAAAGAGGGAGGAAGCAAACACATGGGCAGGCAAAGCAAGGAAGCTATCTTACACCAAATCAGTTTCTTGGTCCATCAACCTCAGAATTGTCTCGACTGACTGGCAGCAGTTTTCCAGCTTTTTCACAGCCCTACCTGGAGATGCCAGGGATTGAACCTGAGGCTTTCTGGATGCCAAGCAGGTGCTCTTCCACCGACAACCCCTCCTCTGTGCTGGTTCAGCAGCTTTACTTATTACTGCTACGATACCAGCATGAGATATAGAATTGCCCAGACCTGTTATGTATCATAACTATGGGCAGAAACAGACACTAGTACAACTCTTATTTTCAGCAACTACAACTTTTCTAAAATAAAAAATTGAAAAGTATGGCAAGAAACAAGAATTACCATGATTTTTACTATGCATTTAAAACTAGGGGTATTGTAGAATTCCTCCAGGGTAAACACAGAGTTCATCTGGACTATTCTGTTGCAACTGTAACATTTGCCACTTTGAGTACTTGAACACAGCCAGAAATCAGTTCCTGATTGGCCTAACAGCGATCTAAATTGAACCCAATTTTGTTCTAAGTGTGACTCTATTGACCGTATGGCTATTACATGGCAAACTGGGGAACAGGTGGTGGACTGATGTAAGGCAGTCCTGCATGGTTTATTATTTACCAAGCCAAACAAGCCCAAAAGTCAAATATGGCAGCCCACCAAGATTAACCTTCTGGATTTTTCTGCCTCTCTGCAACAGCAAAATCAGGGTCATCAAGCACCCAGCAGGGATTGTATGTGGCTGGTGGGTGACTTGGTGAGTCACAAGTCGTATAGACCAGGGGTAGGCCTTATCACCTCAGATTTGTAAGGAATTCTGTGCCAACGTAGTGTCAGTTATGTGTGAGGTGAAGAAAAACGTTATTTCTTCACAGAACTTGAAAAAGGGGAATTTAAAAAATGAGTTAGACATGCTATTTCTTGAATAATTTGATGCTAGAAAAGGTAGGTGCTTCTTTCAAAGGAGGCGCGTCATTGCTTTCATGTCACATTTCCAGTATCACTGACACAAATCTAATTAATGTCCCTGGAGGTCCCTGAGGAGTGAGCTAAAGAAGCCAAATAGAAAACAGACTAAGCAGCAAACGGATTCAGTATGTATGACTGTTGTCCTCAGCATTTGGAATGTATTTATAGAATAACTAGGAAGCTGATAAAGTGGGCCTTCGGTATTACATTTTACCTCAGTCTGAATGATACGACTGCCAGGCTATTAAAAAAAAAACATGCAATTTAATCACAGATGAATTGAGGTAGATTCCTGAGGTGGAAGGAAATCACAAAAGATAACACAGCTAAATAACCAACACAGTGGTTCTTAACCTTGTTGGAGGTACTGACCCCCACCAGTTTCATATGCGCATTCACTGAACCCTTACAGCTCCGCCCCCCTGTAGTGACGCTAGAGGAGTCAGGTGTGTGTCTTGACCTCCACCGAACCCGCGAGACTGACTCACCGAACCCCTGGTGTTCGAAAATATATATGCATTTTCTTGAAGATGGAATGCTTCAAGAACAGCTCATATGTAATCCCTCACCCATGGAGTAGTCTGGAAGAGGAAGACCATCAGTAAATTAGATTCAAATGAGAATTTTGGTTGATTAGCCAATTGTCATCTCTAAAGCTCTGAAGATTTACTGTCACACGCTAAGCACACTGTTGAAAAGCAATTTGTTCTTACTTTAAAACAGACAAACAGAACCTCCATGGATACAATGGTTGTATAGAAAAAAGGTAGCATCATTTTAAAACGAATATCTTCTTACTCAGGTAAACTTCAAACATGGCCAGTCTTTAAAGCAAAAGCAGTATTACAACATCTAGGACAACCTGTAACAAGACTAGGGTTAAAATCCCATCCAAGCCATAAACTCATTGAATGATCCTGAGTCACTAGCTCCGAAATCATTCCCAACCAGTTGGTAAACCCAACCTCATAGAAAGTATAATAGGTTTTTATGGATCCAGACCAAGTTTCATTCCTAAAATGAGAAACCCTGAAATTCAAGCCAGCCTGGTCCTGGAAGGCTTATACCCAATTCCAGATATTTATTTATTTAAAAGATTTCTAACCACTTTCCCCAATGGCATTCAAGGTGGCTACATGGAGTCTAATTGTAACAATTGAGAAGTAATGCACTCTGCACATGCTCAGGCACTCTATTATGACCGCACCTGTTTCAGGGCTGAGCTAAATTCTGGATCTAGCGAACTGGAAATATTCCCTTGATTTCAAAGAACTAAAATGGGTTCTCACACAAATTTGAAATTTGATCCTAAAAAACCAGACCTGTCTGCTTCAAGCTAATGGAAAGTACTGTATGTCTGTGAAGGGGGGGGGGGGAGTTGTGTATAGATTAAATATAAAAAAAATGGCCATATTTCTTTCTGGATGGATTCTGATATTCTGTTTTCTAACTAAATCAACTAGTACAAATATTTCTGGCTCTATAATCCTCCTTAATGCGGTTATACAACTATGAACAGATTTGTAATGGCAACCTTCTGGATACATGTTGCTATTTAACCTGTGATAAAAGCTCATTTGCAAGGTTTATCGTTCCAGATAGTTGCTTCCTACAAGTTTACCTGCGAGGGTTGGAGCACAGCGATTGTTGCAGCTTCCAACATACTGAATGACCATAAGCCAAAAACAATAATTAAAAAAGCAGAAATCAAAAGGGCTTTTTAAAGACGCTATTGCTGTGTTGATTCCAAAGATGAATGGGAAGGGGAAAGGATTCTCTTGTTAATTAGCCCTACTTCTTCTGGCTAAAGAATACAAATGTTCATAGTCCACCATTCTTTCATCAACTTTTGTGTTCTCTCCTCTGTATTCTTTCTTGGAATCTGAAGCAAATACACAGCAGTCCTGTATCCCAAGGCAAACATTTGTAGCAATTTATAAAAGTGAGGTTTTTTTTTTAAAAGCAATGAATCTGCAAGACCCTTGCTGGTTTGATTGATTTTCTGCAGCATGGAGTCATCTTTTTCCCCCTTATAGTTAAATAGTAATATAACTAATAATCAAAGAGACACCCATTTCCCTATTCCCTTCTCCCCCACCCCACCTTGGCTCTATCATTCCTTTTAACAGGCATATTCATTAAAATCAGGTTCATGGTTTTCACTCTAAGAGGTTTACATGATGAAACAGCTGTCAGTAAAATCCTAAAGAGGATTGGTGCTCACATGTCACTGGCATGACTAAAGAGGTAAAGTTGCTCCTATTGCTCCTAGAAAGATTAAAGCCTGGGTCTATCTGAGGTTGCTTATTTAAAAAAAATAAACAAACTGCAAAAAGCGCATTACATAAATCATCAACAATAGCAGGCAAAGTAATCATCCCAAGAATATAGAAAAGATTTATTAATTCAGGCTTACATATTCTTCTGCAGGCTTATCTACTGCACAACACACCCTAGACAAGAGACAAGAGTGATGCTTCACCTCGCTTTCAAAAAAAAATATCTCCGAGGGTGTGTTATTGGCACATTTACACAAGAACTGCTGTGCTGGATCCTCTAATCCAGCATTCCTAACACTGGCCAGCCAGATGTCCCGAGGATGCTCATAAAGCAGGGCATGGTGAGGATGTAGCCATTTCCTAGGGTTTGTCCACCGCATTCTGCAAACAAAGGGCCTTTGAACAGGGAAGTTCCATCCTTAGCTACTATGGATAACAGTCCTTTATTCCTGCAAGTTTGAATAGCATTGAGGTGTATTTTTTCTGATTGTCCTGAGCCCACCACTGCCTAGGGCTAATTCCTGGTTTTGGATAGCCTTCAGCAACATGTAATGGGTGGTGTTGCAGTCTCTCAATCTATAATCCCCCACTTTCTCACCTCCTTTTCACCCACCCACCCACAGTGAGCAAGCCATTAAATCCACCACTGCATAGAAACAAGCAGTCAAGTTACCAAGTGGAGAAAGCAACAACTGCTTCTTGCCACCACCACCAATTGCTTGCTCACTTGGTTGGATGGGTGAGCAAAATACAACAGCAGTGCAAGGAGTGGCAAGCAGTGACTGGAGGGGCCAGCTGCACAGAGGGACACCCATCAAGAGCAGTGGTTCCCAAACTGGGAGGCGTGGTTCCCAGGTGAGCCGCACGCAGGAACCAGCCAGGGGAGCCGCGGAGTGCCACGGAATCCTCTCGGAAAACAGTGCAATGCCAATTGGCAGGCATCAGCATAATGTAATGGGGAAGGGAGCCATGGCCAATGGTTGCCAATGGTCAAGGGAGCCACAGGTTGAAAAAGTTTGGGAAACACTGCCCAAGAGGGTTAACACTTCCCAAGGGACTAACCTTCAGTGCCAGCAGTGGTGGGGTTTATGTTGCTCCTCCTCAATGGTTGCTGGTCAGGATTACAACCAGTGAATCCTGCCAAGGTGATGGAGTCTCAGCAGCCACCCAATGGTACTGATTCCCCTACTACTGCCAATTAATCTTCATCCAGGTTCATGCATTTTGAGAGAGAATACAATTATTCTATATTTACTCTCTTCACACCATTCATAATTTTCTAAACCTCTTATGTGCCCCTTTAGTCAAAAGAGTTGTCAATTTGAAAAGCTGCTCTATGTTTAAAAAGAGGTTTACATGATGGAACAGCTGTCCAACCTCTGGCCTGTCCCAAGAGGATTGAAATCCACATGTCATTGGCATCTTTCCATAACTGTGCTAAGAGGTTCAAGAATAACCTTACAGCCACATTTTAGACAAATGGAAAAACAGAAATAGCACAGTATCTCAGTTGTGTTCCTCTCTTGCCAGCTTCAGACACTGCAGTAAAGGCATGGCGGCCACACACACAAATTTTTTTGCCTATGGGAGATGTTCTGTTGTTGTTCAGTCGTTAAGTCGTGTCCGACCCTTCGTGATCCCATGAACCATATCCCGCCAGGCCTTCCTGTCCTCCACTATCTTCCTGAGTTCGCTCATTTTCATGTTCGTTGCATTGGTGATGCTGTCTAACCATCTCATCCTTGGCATACATAAATAGCTTCCCATATGAATTGGTCTGATCACATGGCGAGTCTCTCCACCCCAGTGCTGCACATCCCTTGGAGCAGATGTCATTGGAATAGACACATCATATGATTGGATAGATCCATTTGTGAGGAGCCAATGTGGACCTCTCTCTCTCATTTACAGCCAAAATGCATGACATTAGCCTGAGATTTATGTAGAAAAGACTATAGGCCTATTTTATCATTTTTCTGTAGTGCTTGGATATAGGATATGGCTATATTGGATATTTATATAGATATAAAATATGTAAGTCTTCTTTCTTCTCTCTCCACTTGTTTCCCTTCAGAAAGGTCATCTTCCAAAACATGGATAAAGACACAGGGTGTGTGTCTGTGTGTCTCCCGCTCTTTGGAGCAGCAGCCTGTGGTTGGGGTGGGGGATTGCCAGAGGCATTAGGCTCCTTTGCCTACCTATTGCCCTTTGGTAATAGACTTTGCTTGCCCATTGTGTCCATTGGGGCTTACTCCCAGAAGTATATAGGATGGCAGCCCAAGCAGAGAGAGTGAGGCGGCGGCAATGGTACCTTTCCAGCCCTGATCTTCTCCATTCGCTGTTAGCTGTCTCCCCCTCCCTCTCCTCCCTCGTTCGAACTAGGGAGGATAGCTCTCATCGGTGAAATGATCATATCATGATCATCCAATGCATTCCTACTCAGAAGTCCCATTATGTTCAATTGGTCTTCTTACTTACTCCCAAGGGGTCTTCTTACTCCCAAGAAAGTTCTAGGATTGCAGCCCAAGTCATGTAGTGGCAGGGTGCGAACAAGAGTGAGACAGAGATGAAGAAATTGAAATATCTTTGTCTGCTTGTCTGGGTGTGAATGAGTGTTGGGTGGGTGGGACTCGTGTTCATGATCGTGCCTGTTTGGGGGCATGATCCTATGCCCACATGCTCAGAAGCCCCAAGGAAGACCAACAGCTTGCTCCTGCATGAGCAGGTCAACCCTGTGCACGCTGGCACAGAAAGCAAACAAGTACGTGAATACTGCTGTCACTGGCAAGAGCAGGACATTTACTGCTCTCAGAATGGTAAACCCTCAGGGGGGAGCTCCCACCCCTTTCAGCTGGCAAGTGCTGCTGGGATATATGCAGGAAGGATGATTGGCAGCATCGGAGGAGGGACTAGCACAGCTCTTGCCTTGAAAGCCCTGGATTGCAGTGAATGTATGGTTTCAAATCCCACATGAGTTGAAACTCACAGATGTGACTCATGGATGGAACAGCCGCACGTTTGGTTCGGGGCTAAGGCTGTTACACACACTTGCATGTTTCTGAAGATACATGCATGGGTACTGTGAGAACGTCCATGCAAGTCTTTGGCTTTGGGAAAAGACTAGCATTACAGGCAGGCACACAGATCAAGTGCAGCCAACTGCAATACTTGAGTGACTGTTTAAATAAAAAGCAATATTACAGTAAAATGGCACATAGGGTAAGGGCCATATCCTGTTATTTTGTCTGCAATGACAGTCATTATTTACTTCTGTAGCGATTGTTGAGACTTTGTCAAGATTATGTACTTCTTCTCCAGATTCTCATCACTCCAAATAATCAAACATTGAATGAATGAATATCTGTTGTTCTTACTTACACAACTGTAGTATATTATGCATCACTTTTGCATCCAGGACCACCAAGCATAATGATGGATTTTGTTCCCTTAAATTTGTTTAGCAATTTATATATCATTTTATCAGGACAAAGACATTTTCTCTGTGTTCTGTGAGCACTTTCTCTAATGAAAAAGCCAATAGGAAAAAAACAGATGTTGGGAAAATGCAGTAAAACTATGTGCACAGAGTAGCGATAAAATGTTCTGAAACCTTCTGAGAGAACAGCACTCCCCAGGCAATTGGCTGTTGTAGCTTCTTACCCAAGCTTTCCCCCACTCCTTATATTTCAGGCAGTTAGTAAATAAAACATATATTGATTATTGAGACTGAGAAGAAAAAGGAACAAGTATCTGAAGAATTACATTTGCTCTCAGTCTTACCTCCCTTGCATGGCGAGTGGGCTGAAATCTTTCCCCAGGGCAATACAACAGTCTGGTTCAGATGCACTGTTTGGATAGGATTTTTGTGGCTCTCCCTGAACAGCCATCATTTCCTTCAGCAGCTTCAGTTGACTGAAGGTGTTGGAGACTGGTTCCACCACCACATCTCCAAGGAAGTCCGCATGGTGTGGGACGCCGGCCGGTGCCAACTCCATATCTACTTGTCTAGAGATGGCGCCATTATCTTTGTTGTCCAAGTACATAGCTCTGTGGCTGGATGAATTCTGTTTTCTTGCCTGAAAACAGATAAACGATAAATGCAGATAAAGATAAAAGAAAGATAAACGCAGTTAAAAGAAAGAGGAGTCTACAAGTACAGGAGTCTTATGTCTACAGAAGTCTATAGCAGATATAAAAATACATTGTTTCCTAGTTCGTGAGGTTGTGCAGCTACTGAATTCGATATCTAAACTCACTAAGCTCCACTGTCTTTCTGAAGTCAAGCACAGAGTGTGTTTGAATATATATTCTACTCTCTGGTTGGGATTGGGATAAAGTCAAAAATATGGTATCACCACTAAAATCATTGGGTGTTTTGCCACTGAGTTGAATAGAAAATGGCCTTCATCCTTAGTCACTATATGTTTCAGTAGCACTGTTTCACTTCTGACCATTGCAAGATGTATTTTTTTAAAATGAAATTGCAATTCAATTAAAAAAAATTGCAAGAACTTCTGAATCTAGCAGCAAAAGCTGAAGCAGGAACATGTCACAGACACAAGACACCAAATACGCTATTCCAGCAGGATTTGGAGCTGGAAGGCTTAATCTACATTTCGGAGGCTTGAAAACTCCATTTAGATGTAAGATGTAAACAGGTCTCCATTTAAATGTGCAGCATTGAACTCCATAGATTAATTAAGGAGGGGGAGTAATTACATGGTTCAATGAAAAGTGTACCCTTCAAGGTCTTTAGATCTGTGGCCACTTGCTATCATCCTGCATTACTGTTCTGGCCCTCTGCTCTCCAAGCAGGCACCTAATATCAAGTACAGTACACATGTTGAAATGCGTGTCTACTGCACACCTTGAATTAACCAAAATGAACAGAAATAAAACAGTAACCATGCTTCTTATGTTCTTATGTACCAGCGGATCTCAACCAATGGTTCATGTACCACCAGTGGTATTCCAGCTGACCAGAGGTGGTATGCGTACCTCGCTCCAACGTGGAATTTTTGGCCATGTTTTTGCACCACATTTTTGCTCCCAAAAGGCTCCTGCCTTTGGCCGGTTTTGGAGCCAAAGCACTTCGGGAGCACTGGAAAAGGCCCGCCCACCTACCCTAACCCTCATACCTGCATTTTCTGGCTCCAAAATCACAAAAACCCAGACGTAACTGGCACTGACGTCATCACCAGTCACTTCCAGTGGTACATGAAGGACGAACGGTGCCAGAGGTCATACACGGTCGGTCAGGGGTTGAGAATCCCTGGTCTATACAAATGTCTATGGTGTGTTTCAATTTTTTTTTCAAAAAAAACAACAACAAATCTGTTCAGTTTTAATGTTTCCTATACCTTTTAAGACCCACCAGCAACCCTGGCCAGAAACCTGATTGCGATTTTTAAGTGTATGCAAACCACTTTGGGAGGCTCGGTCTGAAAGGCAGTACACATATAACTCAGGCCAACAAACAAATCTTGCAGGTTTAGACTGAATAAATGCTCCCACACAAATACACTCCCTGAAACTAGAGAAATTAGTTGAACAAACCCTAACTGAAAGAGAGAGAGAGAAGCAGATAAATATATGAAATGCCTACATCCCCCCCCCCTCTCCCAGGAATGGATTGCTTAAGAAGGAAAAGTTGCACAGCTTGCCTTAAATGGGCGTGTGAGGCTGGCTGGCTGCCTGTATGTCCACATGCGCACAATGCTCACCAGATGTGTGCAAGTGAGCGGGGGAAGCGATTGCCACAGCAAAGTAGTATTTTATTAAACGTGTCCATTTTAACAAGGCAGCATTAAATACACATTTAAGCAATGATTCATAGCAAAGTCCTCACTGGGCACAGTGGTATTCTGAAAGGCATGAAATGCAGTGTATTTGGAACTTGTCATCTCTTTCACCCACCTTACAGCGTGTCATTTGTTAATGTCATTCAACTCTATAGCAATGTGAATTTTAAAAAAAAAAACAAACCACAGTCTGAACTAGTACACACTGACCTCTTGTGGCAACCACACAGACATTTTTGACTGGATATTTTTAGTAGAGGGCTAAAGTAGATACTGTATGTGTGCAACATTAGTACAATGATGACATTGACTAGATCAGTGATGACGATCATTTGGGCTTGGTGTGTCAAAATTTTTGAAAATGCCTAACTAGACTCTGCTGGTGTGTCGCCCCCGCCCCCCAACTTTTAATAGTATTTGACAGTTTTGCACATCACCAATACCTACATTTATTGCCAAATCGCTCAAAGGATAATACTCTTCCTAACTAGCACTGTTTGTTGTCATTAAGACCACCAAGGGAAATTATACCCAGTGCAAACACACATCCAGAAGGAAAGGGGGCCCATTACTAATATAGCATTTCATAATAAAGTTAAATACCGGCATTATCATCAACAAAGGTGGAGCAACAGAAGCTGGCAGCTTAGTTTGTGTATAGTCAATATACCCCAATCTAGCTGTCGTAAAAATAATTGCACATATAATTAGTGGCTGGTGACGCCCATCCATACCAACAGCAGCATCCATTAATTGGGGGCCAAACAAGCATCCCAATTCATGTACATCCTCCACCAAATGCACGTTCCTCTCCTCATTTTCTGCATCTCCCTCGCTGGGTAATTGACAGGACAAATAGCTTTCCAGGGGAGGGCAGTAGTGTAAAACTGTCATTAATTGTGGTCCAAACATTACTTTTCTGTTTCACCATCCATAGTCTCTGGTCAAATTAATTTTGCAGGTTTCTGAAGCATTTCAAGCAGTGCTGGGAAAAACCACAGTTGGTTTCCAGCAGCGTGAATTGTACAGATGCAAAAGAGAGGCACACATTTTGAGACTGTTGTGAGAACTTTTGAGATAGTACCCTTTCCTTGACAATGTAAAACAAGCCTCCTCCTCCACCACTTGGGGCAGGGTTGTTGTTTTTTTAATTTGAACTTTGCTTGCAATTGTTGGGTTGAGAGATGCTACCTCACATTGTGTGCTGTTTAGTAAGCCTGGGAGGTGAATCTCTAAAAGGTGAGAAGGGGGCATTTTTCAGTGGTAAGGAACACACAGTTCCTAGGTACATCCCCTGCAATCTCCAATTAAAAAGATCTCAGGTAACAGGGCTGGAGAAAGCCTCTCACAGTGCCAGGTAATGGCCTCTTAAGTCAATATAAAGCAGTTTCATATTTTTTTTCCAATTTGCAAAATGATAAGTGCGTATCCACACAAATAGGCCTTTTTGAAAAGAGAGAGGAAAGCAGTGCACTACTACCTCTCTGCAATGCACCCTCTTTTAAAAGCATTTCTCTTGTTTCCCTTAGGAATGAAATGTACTAGATGGGTTTGTCAATTGGTGTAGTCCATCTCAATACTTCATTCATTTGTGGCTAGAAGCCTAAACATCCTAACAGCGCAATCTTATCCAACTTATACCACCAGTGTAACCAGTGGTGCAGCGAGAACGGGAAGCCCCAGAACGGAAAGGGGATTCAAATCCCCTCCAAAGGGGGATTCACAGGGGATTTGAATCCCCTTTCTATTCTGGGGCCTCCCGTTCTCACTGCACTGCTGTTTATACTGGTGGTGTAGGTTGGATAGGATTGCGCTGTAAAAGTGTAGAATGGAGTCACTTGGCAGAGAAGGAGGAGATGGCAACATTTGATGTGAGCCTATGAGCATGCAGATGTTCATTCTGCACTGTTAGGACATTTGTAAAGGGTTCAGGAGAAGCTGCAGCAATTGAGAATTGGCATAGGAATTGGGGGAGCTGGGAACATTTCCTTTCTCTCTCATCATGTTTACACATTTACCGAGCTACCAGTGCTGGATTTGGGTCTAGTATTAAGTGAGGAAGCACTCTAATTGCTCTTCAGAAGTGATTGCTTCATACACAGCCATACCTGTTTCGTATGTCTAATTTTCTCAACTATTTTCTGTGCTGGGGGAGGGTGTTAACACTCCAAACAAAACATAACAATAAAACTGGAGAGAAAAATAATACCGAGGACTCCCTGGCGGCACATGCAGCATGAACTCCAGCTCCCACTCAGCCTCCTTCCCACAAGATAATGGCCAAGGGAACAGCTCCTCTGGATGGAGTTTACATATTTATTGCTTGAGCTGTTCAAAGTGTGCACCCTGCTCTGATTAAGATATTGAAGAAGATTATGGGGGATCAGAGAGACGCAGCAGGCCTGGGCGCAAAAATAATCTCCTTTCCACTGTGACCCAAATGGATAACCAGATTTTGTTCCTATTTTGAAGCCTTGGAAGCATTTTACATTATGTAGAAAAAGTAATATTTTGACATTGCCGTGAAAAATGGCTTCAGTGGCAGAGATGTCATTTGTCTTATAAAAAGTCAAATCCTCTTCAAACACTGCTGACTGCTGTTACTGCACGGTGTAGTACAAAATGACCCCCAAAACACAGAAAAGACGTGGTGCCTCCCCAGAGGACTCATCAACCTGAACAACCACCTTGCCAGTGCAATCCTGTGTAACCTTGCACCGGTGTAAGTGCAATTACACTGGCATAAGAGCACTTACACCGGTGCATCTGTTACACCAGTGCAAGGTTACATAGGATTGTGTTGTGCAACTATGAGTGCACCACTCCAAAACCATTCCAAAATGGTGGTCTTCAAATAGTCCGGAGGGGGGGGGGACGGCACAGCCCAAAACTGAGTTGTGTTCATAATTAACACCAGTCATGCTGGCTGCTGTGCCACAACTGTATTTGGAGAGGGAAGAAAATAAGATTGAGAGAAAGGGACAAAAACTGGAGATAAATTTGGATGGAAAGGTGTAGATAGAGTAGTAGAGGTAAAAATAATGGAAAAGACTCACAAGAGAAAGTGGCTCATTTTGCCAGTTAAAGGTGGGCCTTGGGTCTGCAAAGCTGAAGGTGGGGCTGTGACTTGGGGGAGGGAGAATACCGACCTGGAAGCTTGCTCTAGATTTGAATGTTATGAGCTCTGCCTGTGGTATAGCAACCTGCCTAAACCTTGTCTAAGGGAACGAAACATCACCACTTCAGCCGAGTCACTAGTAAATGGGTGGGGCAGACAGCATTTTCTAAGCACACCTGTAAGAGCTGTAGTCCATACAACAGAGTTCAGTCTAGATGGGAGAAGGAAAGCTGGCTGCTTTGTCATCATATTTATTTTGTATTTTTAAAATTTTACTTCTGAACATTCTTTTCTTAAAAGAAAAACTGCTAGAAATGCTGACGTGATACCTCCTTGTTGACTATGAAACTGAAAAGACAGGGAAAAAAAGTCAACATTACCTTACTTTCTAGGATTTAAAAAAAAAGTTGGGAATGTTATATCCAGAAATACAGGGCTTTGTTTGGGCAAGGGTTCAATCCCTGCATCTACTTCCACTTGCAGAGATGGATTCTAGAACAAATGAAATAAGAACAGATGACAGGACCTCTGAGCAAGTCCAGAGTACATTTCTCTCCCAATTATGTCACTGCAAAGAAGCCCTGCGCACCACGGATTAGAGGAAAGGTTTCCAGATCGGCAGGTCTGTCTTCCAGCATTTTTTTTTCTAGAAATTAAGCACCGCAGAAATATAAAATCAGTGAGAAGTCCCTCCTTGCCCAAAATTATTTTGCATTTCAAGCTCCTCTAAGAGGACATAAGAAAGGAGCAAAAGGCTTTAAAATCTGCCCAGAAGCTTTCCAACAGTCTTTCAAGCTGAGAACCAAGGTCTCTAAAATCCAACTCAGAAAAACGTGTTATTGTACCCAGAGTGACATCTCCACATTATTGTTATTCAGCAGTGTCAATCTTCCTTATGTCTAACTTGAGAAACGGCAGGTGTTTCACGTTTGTGGCAGTGGCAGCATACTAATGAATGACAAAGATTCCTGTTGTTGCACATCGCTAGCCTTTCTTCGATCAAATCTCCTTCATAGAAAAGATGATGGCAAACAAGTAGACCCCTTATTCATTCCCAAGTGACTCCACCCACTGAGAAATGTGCCCCCCTCCACTCTAGGGTACTCTCCGACATGCCTCTGGGACCTGTCTGTTGTCATGCTGTTAGTGCAGCACTTCCATTCTGAATCTCTAAGGGGCCTAGAGTCCATAGGGTCCTATTAATCATGATGGGCCTAGCATATGTTCCTTGCTGTTTATGAAACCATTCAGATATTATTTTCTACTTCCAGAGGGAGCAATAAAGAACCATCCTAGGGTTTTGTGTTATTACTATAAGTGGGACAATATTGGATAATTAGGTAGAGTCTGTAGCACAAATGCTGTACTTATGTCTGTGTTATTCTCTTGCAACCATTTGTGAGTGTTTGTCACTGAAACAAACTTGGCTTCTCTCCTCAAGGAAGTGAATTTCAGCATGACTGAAGTTTAGATCTCAAAGTGCTATTAAACAAAGTGAATCACATGGCAGTTTGGCTGCAGTCTCAAAGAAGAGCCCTGCTGGATCAGGCCAAAGGCCCATCTAGTCCAACTTCCTGTATCTCACAGTGGCCCCACCAGATGCCTCAGGGAGCACAGAAGAAGATTTTAAACTGTGAACATTTATGTCAGTTGGGTGCAGGACACACAAAGATACACAATAACTAGCAGAATGGACTTTCATGTGTTCCCTCTACCACAGCATGAACAACATGCAAATACTGTGTGTGTGTGTGTGTGTGTGTGTGTGTGTGTGTGTGTGTGTGTGTATACACATATACATATACACACTACACCACATATATATGTATGCAAATGTAAACACACACACACACACACACACACACACACACACACACGTTACACAGAAATGTTTGGTGAAGATGATGGAAGCAGAGAGAGAGAGAAAGAGAGAGAGAGAGAGAGAGAGAGAGTAAGGCCTTTGTCCACCATCCCCTCATACACAGCTAGTTCATTTGGTTATAGATGGCAGTGGGGATCCCTAATATACCCGTATTGTCCCGAGTATAAGACGCACCCTTAAAGTTTGGTGCTATTAAAAAAAAATTAATTAAATCACTGGCATTAAATTGCAACAGCCTGATTATAAGACGCACCCCTAGTTTAAAAACTTAAATTAGGAGAAAAAAGTGAGTCTTATACTCAGACCAATATGGTATCTTAATATCTAGATGGTCCTTTACAGTTGCTGTTGTTGTATCCACTTATTCTGACTGTCTTAGATATTGTTTTATGTGTTTGGATTAGTCTGTGTTTTATGATATTGTTTGTCTGCATGCTATTTATATTTTATGTATGTTTGTCTTTATGCCAATAAAGGTTTCATTCATTCATTCATTCATTCATTCATTCACAGCTAGTTGAAAGAGGGAGAGAAGTTCTCCCTTTTCTTTTCCCCTGGACCCACCCCACATACTCACAGGATTTGGACTTGCTTCTTCCACTCACTGCTCTTCCCAGCTCCCAGGGTATGAGTATGAGGTATCATGTCTGTTCATACTTAATCAACTCAACAATTGTAAACATGATTATGATTTCTGATATGACAAGGAACAGAGGCCACACTCCCAACTGCCTGGTTTCTGTCTGACCCTTCCATTATCAGGCACCCCTATGTTGATTGGAGCCTTCAGTGCATGGCTCTCACTGTACTGTTGGCAGAAAACGTTGTTGGAATTGGTGGGTGGCAGCAGAGTTGCCACAGATACTGTGTTGCTATGTTACCTTTGGCTTCTAGTGCTATTCTTGCTGTTGGGAGAGCCCAGGGCTGCAACAACTGTCATAGCATTCACGTGCACAGCAGAGCCATTATCCTTCAACGGGGGAGAGGGAGTTCTATCCATTTTGTTTCTCTTCCTCCTTTTGACTTTTCTACTGAAATCTTTTTCCATAAATGTGAAAAGGCATAGCTGTGGCAGATTCATCTATGGAATCATTTCAGCAGGAAAGGGGAACATTAAGATTGCATTTATAATGACTTAAATGCCCTTGACACCCTGTGCAAGATGGGGAATCGTATTCAGGCAGTGCTTATTAAGCTCAGCGTGTTTTTCTTCTTAGAAATAAGAGTATTTATTTCTGTATGGAATTCTCTCTTCATCACGTTTATGTCAGATAGAAGCAGCACCAATAAGCTGGAAGACATTTGAGGCCAAGCTGTCTAGTTAAGCAGAACTGCCCAGTACAATTGCTTCCTTCCTGAACAGTAGGAAACAGTACTGGCAGGAAATCATCTTCTTATGGAACTGGGATGAGAGTCAGCTCACCGTCCCATAAGAACGTGGTGAGAAGTTGTATGGGTGCTCTGTGTTAAAGAGGACGGGGGAAGGACACACACCATTATGCCACATTGCATTTCCATTCAGATTGTCCCTCCAATTATGTCAGGGGACCCAACAGTGAATTAAATATGATCATTAAGAACTAAGGAATGTCCTGGCTAGATCAGACCAAGACCTTCTAGTCCTATGTTCTGTTCCAACAGTGATCAGCCAGATACCTTTGAGATTCCCAAGTAGAAGTGATGGCTTTCCCCTCTTGTTTGCCTCAACATCCAGTCATCATCTGTACACATACTGTATATTCCATGAATCTAGATAACGAGATATAAACTGGTGATGGGCGAACACGCAGATATACACAGAGTTTGGCTCAGATTTAGCCAAGTTATTCCCCACTCCCTCCATCCCAAAATGGGAAATATTTCAACTTATTCCAAGCCAAGTCAAATCATGCCCTGTTGTACCCCAATCAGAGTTCCAGGGGAATCTCATCCCACGCCTGACTCCCCATGAGCCTCCAAACTCATTCACCCACCCATCCAACTCCTTCCCTTCTCCATCCCACCTATCTACTTCCTGTCTTACTGCTCCACCACAACCATCAGCAGTGGCAGGAGGCAGAAAAGTCTTTCTTCTCCCTTCTCCTGGTATCTGGCATTGCTATTATGTCAGCAAGCCAAACATCATGAGTCCTAGGAAATATAATTTCCCCCAGTCTCCTAGTACCTGGCAGTGCCAAGGCAGGTACTTGGAGAAGGAGAAAAGATTAGAGCTGCAATCCTATACACACATACCCAGGATTAACAGAATAATCCTGCATAACGATACGCGGCCGACCCCTAGGGCTGGCCGCAGTATCCAACGCCCCCTTCCCAAGCCAAACCGACACAGTCCAGGAAACCTTGGGATAAGGGGACATTTGTCCCCTTCCCCAGATGTAGGGCTGCCTGGTCCCAATGGGCTTCCTCGAATGTATGTTATCTCTGGAGCAAACATACATCCAGGATGGCGGGGTAAGGGTGGCCTGGGCCAGGAATTGGCACAGGATATCAATGGAGCTTGCCACCGATATCCCCACCCCTTCCCAGCCGGGACCAGCCAATGGCCACCCTCCCTCACCTCCCGGCCCGCCTTCCCCCCACCCCTGCACTGACCAGTGCGTTTCTTACCTGCAGTAGTGGCTGCAATTGTCCGGGGGAGGTGGAGAAAGGGCTGCTGGCCTGCGCGCTGGCGGCCCTTACTCCCCCGGTGTCAATGTTTATGACACCCAGCACCTGCAGGGGCAAAGTTATGTTGGATTGTGCTGTAAGTTCCATTGAATTACTTCTGAGTAGACATGCAAGGGCATGTAAGAGATGCCCCACCTACCAGTAGAGCAGCCACTGCAAGGTAAACAAGGTGGGTAGATGAGAGGGACCGTGGAGACTTGCTGGTGGGTGGTAAGAAGAGGAGGCGGTTGCAGAGTTGCCGGAGGGTGGAGAAAAGTAAGCTCTTATTTGGCTCATAATGTTTGAAATTTCTGTTCCAAACCAAAGAATTACAAAGCAAAGCAACATCTCTAAAATAACCCAGTATTCAAGTCAACCTTCAAGAATTTAGGCTTGGTTCACACATTACAGATTACATGTAAGGTCCAATCCATCAAGGCTGATCCTTAAGTGGAACCACTTCTGTATCATGTAGTAGGTTCCTATACTGGATCAGAAAACATAGATTTCATTGCACTGTACACCCCCAGCCAGTATGCTGTGCATCAACCATTTTCGTTGCATGTGCCTATATAGGGATCAGAGTCAGAACATGCACATGATGTAGCTGTCATGTTTGAAATGGCCTAACGTCCATTTCAATGTGTATAAACATGTTATGAACAGCACCACGAAGTGATAGTGAATCTCAGCTCCACGCTGTATGTAGCCTCTTCCCACGCACGCAACAGTGTTAATAACTGACTCTGGAGTGTGCGAAGTAGCTCTTCGTAAGAAACAGGCTATCCACCCGCAGCAAGGTCATACTCTCCAATCCATTTTCTAGAGATAGAATCTCAAACCACTGGGGTGCAAAACGAAAACTTAAGAGTAGGAGTTTTTGGTGATCTGGAGACATCCAAACTTTGTTCTATAATCAGAGTTCAAATCAGTCAAGAGCACTGAAATGACTGTTCGCTGGAAAACAAAGCTTGCCATGGAGCTTTGAGAGTAGTAGAGCAGATATAACATTTTTGGCTGACCGTCTCTGTCTCAGCTGACTATCTTGGGATTAAAAGTTGCCCTAAGATTTCATCAGCATTCCTAGTCAGACAAGGGAGTGCTCTGAGGAACAGGGGACTACTCAAACTGCTATATAAGAGGGCTAGTTAGTCCACCTTGTATTCACATTTCTCCCCATACATTTCACCATCTCCCATTACCATTATGTACTTCCACAAGATAAAACCATCACATGAAGAGTCACTCTAAAACCGCAAGGCCTGACAAACTAAGCTCAGACAAAGGGGGATTGTTCATCTCCCTACTCCCTTCAGATTTTTTTCTTTTCTTTTTTTGCGACTACTTAACTTTTTAGTTTTAATTTACCATGGAAAAGAATTTGCAGCAGAAAATTGCATTTGCAGTATTAAGCATATATTAGTTAGTAAGCATGACATTGTAAAGCAAACTAGCTGGGATAAAACAAAATCCATGAGAATAGGGGCTTTTTTGTAATTATGCTAATGAACAGTTTAAGCTCCTTTAAGTGAGAATACAGCTTCCCAAGTAGGCAATGGAATACGCAAGATGAAAAAACCTGAATATTTAATTTCTTCATTTACCCAAGATCCGTAATCTTCTGTTGCAAATACGGTAACTCAAGTTCGGGGAAATCACACTTCAAATATGATTATGTATATATGAGAAAAGCATAACTGAGGTTTCTGTTAGGATTCACTGAGGAAACAAGCATATAGACCTGAACATAAGCACCCTTATTTAAGCGTACACTCCATCGGAATCAATGAAACATACTTCCCAAATCAATGTGTTTAGGTTTGGTGTGCAAGGCCCACATTACACTTAAGATATATACCTCAACTGTAAAGTGACATACCCGTTGCAAACGTATGAGGAATATTTAAATGTTGCATTTCAATAAGTGGCACATCATATAGATACTACATTCATCAGGAATTCAGGATTGCCTATAGCACCCAGTTAAGTGTACAGTCAGTGGTGGCAAAACCAGTTTGCTTCCGTGTCATGTGTGAAATGGCCCTTAGCCTTGTTTATATCAGTCAATTGTGTCAAAAACAGTGCCCCCAAATAAAATTGGGCTGCAAAAAAGACGGTGGGGATAAAGATAATGGTACATAATGTAATGTACCATACATTTGACCAGTCTCCTCTTTGAGGATGGTGTCAGGGGTTGCTGCTGGCTAAGGGCCCAAAGCCATCAGAGAGGCCTATCTGGCCAGGTCAACCCACCAGGGGGTGCACCACAGGGAGCCCAGTGTAGAGCTCTGCTCCAGGTTCCTCAACAACCTGGAGCTTGCCCTGTATGTCTGCAGTGAATATTAAAAGTTATCTTGTAGCATTAGTCAAATGGGCTTGTGTACCAAACCCTATCAATGTCACAAACTAATAGTTCAACCCTTGGAACCAGCTTGAGGTTGGAAGTTCAGATCTTTTGTGCTAATGATGAGCAGCATTTATTGAGAAGTACTCTGCCCTGGTTACCTCATTATCCCGGGTTCCGGGCTCCAGTCCCGGATTGGTCCCGGGCTTTCCGGGCCCGGTGGAAGCCTCCACTGCCGCTGATTTCAAAGTGTCTAAACTTACCTTTTTTTCAGGCACCGCCATCTTGGATCTCGCGAAATCTCGTGAGATCCAAGATGGCGACGCCCAAATCTCGTGAGGGCTTGAGGCAGTACCCTCACGAAATTTGGGCGCCGCAGTCATGGATCTTGCAAGATTTCACAAAATCCAAGATGGCGGTGCCCGGAAAAAAGTTAAGTTTAGACACTTTGAAATCAGCGGAGGCTGCGGGGGCACGATGGGCGGCGGAGGCTACAGGGGCATGGCGGGCGGCAGCACGATGGGTGGCACCATGACAGACAGCAATGGCGGCGACGGTGGGCAGCAACGGCAGTGATGGCAGGCAGCAATGGCAGCGACTACAGGCAAATCAATATAATTAATGAATTGGCTAACTAAAAATAAATAAATAATTTAAAAAGTGGCCATGTCACACTTTTTTCAGTCAACAGCAGAACTTCCATGGGCATCAATGGGCGTTTTGTGTACAAATCAAAGGCAAACATATGTTAACCTTTGCTTACGTTTATGCAAACGTAAATTAAAGGCCATGCTTTGATCACAAGTTTACAGTTTCACATAGAACCCTGGCTCCAGAAATTACATATCTAAATGTTACCAAAGTCAAATAGATACATCCGAGATAAGTCAGAGACTACACTATAAAAACATAACTGGTGTTATACCATTTCAACTGCTATGGCTTCCTCAAAATAATGTGTTAACAGTTTGATAAGGGTACTGAGAATTCTGTTGGAGATCCCTAACCGTCCTCACAGAACCACAGTTCCTAGGACTCCTTGGGTATATTGAAGCAGCCAGACTACGGTGTTCTGAAACTGTAAAGGAGTTGCCTTGATGAACTTTTCATTGAACATTGAATGGCCTCTAAAATGGGGTGATGGTGGTTGGTGGTATGTTTTAACAAAAAAAAAAGTCTACTGGAAATTATGATTTTATTTAGATAGCTGATATTACATTCTGTAATTAAAGAGTTAAAGTGCTAGTCTGAACATTTTGTCTGTGAGTACACACGTTTTCAATGATACTGGGTTCTAATCTATCTTGATAATTTAGACAAAACAGACAGTTCTTGAAGTCACCGCTTCTAACACTCAGACACAAGCAGACCAATGCAACGCAACTCTCCACACGGCAATGTGGCGTGCACTGTATCCCATGGGCGGGTTTTGGGTGCTGGAGGTCTCCTCAGGGTAAGCCCACGTCAACCTGCTGGGTCTTACTCAGATCTGCACCAGTCATATCACTAGCACAAGTCTGCGTGGACCCAGGTCGGTTTGAGGCCGGGAAGGGGGTTAGGATATCAGCATGTGCTGCTGCCACCAATATTGCCCCCTTCCTGGCCCCAATCCACCCTCCTCCCTACCCCCAGCAGCACCCTGTTCCCCTCCACACCCTGTTCCGCCCCTCCCCACCTCCCTCCCACCCCCCACACTTACTTACCGGCGCCAGCAGGCATCCTCTGGCCGCTGGCATGCAGACCCAACTGCTCACTGCTGCTAGCCGTGGCGGCCAAGCCACACTGACTAGCATAGCGTGTCACATTTTGTGACTGTTGTGAAGGACCTTACATCGCCAGAATGCTAATTCCAGTGGCATAAAGACCAAATAGGATTGGGATGAAAATTACATCTATTGGGAAGATGACAAAGATTTATGACAGCTTGGGAACTCACCATCTTTTACATGTAATATCCCCCAAACACAGGGCCAACAGCAGCCTGAAAGTACAACTTGGAACAATAGCACAGAGGGTCCCCTGTACCCAGCAACAAGGCCAGCTGATCAATGAGGCAAGCTGAAACGTTTGCATAGAGCGGTGGATTTACAGTGCAGCCCAATCCGCTGCCATGTTAACGCTGCTCAGCCTCATTGCCATTTCTGATCTGGCCATCCCAACAGAACGACGAAACAGCCCAGTCCCCTCTGCAGCCAGAACCTCCCGTACATGTCAGCTGGTTGCTCAGTGCAAGCTCTGAAGGCAGCTAAGTAGCGGCGACAGCAGCAGCAGCAGCAGCAGCACAGGGGAGAGGCAGCCTCTTGCTGCCTGCTGCTAGGCTGGCCTTGCTGTGGAACCTCATCAGCATCCTGCTTCCTTTTTCTCTGCAATAGATGGCAGGGCAGCAATTGAAGGAGCAGCCACCACTCTCCCTGCTAATGAGTGTGCTTTGAGTTTCAAAGTGAGTGGGTGGGCAGACAGGAAGGAACGTTGCTCTCTGACTCTCTCTTCTGCATTGCCTTGTCTTGGCTCCCTTCCTTCTGATCTTCTCAGCTCCATTCCCTCCAGCACTGCCTTGCCTCTTCTGCCCCCTTCCCCCATTATTGTCCTCCCTTCTCCCCACCAATTTGCTCCCGTGTTGTCCTCCTCCTGCCTCCACCCCAAATCTCTCCAGTTTTGCTTTCTTTGCATCTCTGCATTTTAAAGCACCTATGTGTTTCAAGCCTGGCCTGGCAATCCTATGCATGTCTACTCAGACAAACCTGACTGAATTCAGTGGGACTGATTCCCAAGTATGTATAGTATTGTAGCCTGATGGCCCAATCCTACTGGGCCTATGCACTGCTGGAATGCGCATTCCAGCAATGCAGCGTGCTTTACAGCCGTCGTAAATGACAACACACCATACAGCGCAGCCTGGCCTCCACCACAAGAGGCGAGCGGCTGCGCCTGCTGATAATGCATGACTTTATATTTTGCAGACTGCCGACTGTTAGGGCCCCTACAACATATTCTCGCCCTATCCTTTTGCTAACCATCTGCTTAATGAAGAGTTCTGTAGAACTCAAAAGCTTGCTCTTTGATACAGTACTTTGTTTAAGAGCAAACTAAAAGTATCAACCTCATTTGAATTGTGAATATTTCTTCTTGTGCACCAACACAGTCATCTATGATTTTATGTTGCTTTTGTACCTGGAATATGGGAGGGGGGGGAGATCTCATCCTTAACTTCAGGCAGCAAAATGTACCTTCCTATCTATCCCACTTTCCACAGCCCCTGGCCCTTACTGATACTGCAATCACTGCCATATCTGCTGTTAACTGATGCTATGAGGGAAAACAAATACAGGAGCACACTTTTAAATAAACAAGTTTTGCAACAAGCGAGACACTGTAAAGGATGGACAGTCATTCAGATTACCTTCAAATGAACTATGTGGAACTTTCTCAAAGATGCTCATACAGCCCTATTTCCTCATAAGGGGGGAGGGGGAATTGCCATAACACATTGGCAATTTTCAGTGTGGAAAGTAAGGGTATTCCCCAGTGGTAAGCTCAGGTTTGAATCCCAAGTAAAGAAAACAAGTGTGTGCTGGAGGAGCTTGTAGATTGCTCTCTCCTACTTTGATCAGAATTCTCATTAGCTTCTTTTCCTGTCTTGTCGTCTTATGTCTCCTCCTCAAGCAGCCATAACCAGTCATTTCTCTTGCTTTTATTTTGCTCTTTGTGTAACTCAGCTCTGCCGTGAATGAGTTTGCTTTTCCCACAGCTCTACCAACAGTGTGAACACTAACTCACAGCACAATCCTAATCAACTTTCCAGCGCCGGTGCAGCCGTAATGCATGCCTGAGGTAAGGGAACAAATGTTCCCTCACCTTGAAGAGGCCGCCATGATTGCCCCTACACTTAGGGTTACCATATTTTTGGTGACCCAATCTGGAACATACACACCCCAATGGGGGGGGGGCGCAATTTTTTTGATTGTTTTGTGTTTGTTTTTGGGTCTGGCTTTCTTTGAGTTTTTTTTTAAATTATTTGCCCCCTTACTGTGGCCGCCGCCACTTTTCCTGCAGCTGTTGCTGCTGCTGCTGGCGCCATTTTCCTCCCGCACTGCCACGCATAAGCAGCTCGGGAGCTCTTCAGAACGAAGGGCTTCCAGGCCGAGCTGCATGCATGCATGCAGCTCGGCCTGGAAGCCCTTCGTTCTGAAGGATTCTTGGGCCGCTTGTGAGGCAATCTGGGAGGAAAATGGCGGTGGCCAGCGCAATCCAGGATGGCCGCCATACCTGCCAGGACCAGAGCCGAAATCCGGGAAGGTCCCGGCCATTCCGGGACATATGGTAAGCCTACCTACACTGCAAAATGCAGTGACACAGCTACACCGGTGCTAGAAAGTTGGTTAGGATTGCACTGTCCGTCACTCAAACAAACAATCACCAGACCTTCTGGAAAGGGAGTTGGAAAGGTGAAGAACCAGCAATGTTCTTTAATTGCAGTCCCTTATCTAGTGGTTGAGAAAGACTTCCTGGACAAAATGTATCTCAAGGGGAAAAGAGGAAAATAGTCTGGTAGATAGTTGTTTCTGCCCTGAGTTTATAAATGCTGCAGCCTGAAAATTCTCTCAAAGCATGACAGGATTACATGGATTTGAAGTAATTCAGAGAAAGAAGCAAAGTCATTAGCAAACCACTTGACAGTGTAGGGTTTTTGGTTTTTTTTTAAATCCACTTTAGCTAGGCTGCCCTTTCTCTTCATTCAGCTTTTAAGTAATGCCCAATGCATGTACTCTGCCTCCAATTTCACAGCCCAGCCCAATTTAGTTAAAGCACAGGAGTTTCATTGAATCTTGGGGACAAGAGGATGCAGAAGATCCAGCAGTAGTTTTGTTTTTTAGTTAGTCTCTGCTGTGTGAAACAGATATTTGTTAAATCTTCAGGATTAACTCTCTAACTGCTTTCTGCTGTTAACAGGATTTAGCAATAACTTTAAATTGGAGGTTCAGAGTTAAATTAATCCTCTGGGTGGAAAAAAAAAAGGAGTGGAAAGGCATTCCTTTTTAAAATGTGTTGAGTTGTGTTTTTTTTTTAAGTTCTTTCTATACACTGAAAATGCTGAAAAGTTTCTGAAACATGCATGGAAAAGCTTTTCAGAAGCAACAGCTCACAAAATTCTTCCAATAGGGGACTGAACAATGGAATTTTGTCTTCAGAATCCATGTGATGAACTCACCATAGGCCTGGTTCATGCATGCTACAGAACAAACTAGTAGAACAGACTAGAACACTTCAGATTTAAAGTGATAACTTAATTGTTTTTAAGACTGACCCCATGTAAAATCCCCATGCATGTAGAAAACTAGTACAGCAGGGAGACAGCCAAACCACACTTTCTCCCTGATGTGCTAGCTTTCTACTTGCATTGAGTATTGGGGGGGTTTACAGGAAGAGCTTTTAAAAATGGTTTATTTTGTGCTGGGACTCATGTTCCAGAAGAAATAACTTTTACTGTTAACTGCAGTTGAACAATCATGCTTCTTTATTGCGGAATTCAACAAAATTAGGAATGCAACAAAATTAGGAACTGAAACGTGTTATCAGCTGTGCTTTTAATTACACATTAATGTGAGTACATGAAGAAAGCTATCTCATGTGCTGGGCAGAGAGCAGGGTTCTTGGGATTCAGACCATGGCTGGACAGTGGTTCTGTGTAGCCTTAACCAAGGGCTACAGGCAAGGTGAGAGCCCCGAAATCACTTTACCCACTTGCTGTGGAAGAGCTGGTCTCATTGGATAAGCCTCCTAACCATCACTGCAGCTGCTCAAAGAGGTTCATAGCCTGGATTTGAGTAACTGCTGTGTTGGTCAAGGAAGCCCCATTTGGCGGTCTGAGTCTGATCCCAGACCATCACAGTGTACTTATACAAAGAAAGAAAATGATGGAGCACTAAGCATGTCATAATTTGACTGCACATGAGACAAGCAAGGAAAGAGAGGAAAGCTGGTGGATCACTGGTGAGGCTGTGTCATGGACCAAGTTTACAAGTCCATTTCTGCTGGACAGTGTGTGCTGGGGTGTGATGCATGGCGGAAGTTGCGGGACGAGAGTGCCAAGACTGGGTAAATCTCCTGTTTTGGGGTGGGGTTCAAGAGTCAGAAAGAGTTCTGAAGCAAGCCCAGGGCATAGGCAGTAGCCTTAGCTTGCTCGAGGGAGGGAAGCAGAGCCGGAGCTGCTTTCTCAGGGAAAGGGGCGCATTGCAAATGGCCAACAAGGAGAATTGTCCAACCCACGCCAGTACAACAGCTTCAGGTGCGCTCAGGGAGAGAAGCGGGGGGGAAAGATCGGAAAGGAGGAGGGCGTAGGGGTTACCGATCCTGGGCACAAACTTAGCACAGTGGAGTAGGGCTGGAATAGAGGTGGCTTAACACAGCACTAGTGGGTCACCAAAATGACAAACCAACAACCAGCCAGAATGAAGGACAAAGCGCAAAGATGACCAAAGACATAAGAACATAAGAAGAAGAGCCCTGCTGGATTAGGCCAAAGGCCCATCTAGTCCAGCTTCCTGTATCACACAGTGGCCCCACCAGATGCCTCAGGGAGCACACAGCCAACAAGATAACCTGTTTCCCGTTGACAGTCCCTTGCACCTGGCACAAAGAAAACCTACTCCTACAACCAGGAGGTTGCTTATCCCCATCATGGCTTGTAAGCTATGATGGACTTTTCCTCCATAAATCTGTCCAATCCCCTTTTAAAGGCATCCAGGCCAGGTGCCATCACCACCTCCTGTGGCAAGGAGTTCCACAAACCAATTACACGCTGGGTAAAGAAATATTTTCTTTTGTCTGTTTTAATCCTCCCTCCACTCAATTTCAGTGGATGTCCCCTAGTTCTAGTGTTGTGTGAGAGGGAACACTAGAACTAGGGGACATCCACTCAAATTGAATGGAGGGAGGATTAAAACAGACAAAAGAAAATATTTCTTTACCCAGCGTGTAATTGGTTTGTGGAACTCCTTGCCACATGGGGTCCTGTGGCTGTGACCCAGCTTTTTATACCTTTTTCTCTTATAGGATTCTATGAGATCCTTTGTAAGGTGAGCTCATCAAGAAACCTTCCTTTGTGACTTGATGGCTTATCCCCGGTCCTAAGTAGGTCCTTCCCTTGCTCTTATACTGGCTGAGGGCGCAGCAGTTATCTCAGGAGGCCAGTTGCTCCATTAGCATGGCTCCTTGATTGAGTTTGACCATCAAGTTGGCGAGGACAGCTAGGGTTGGGGATTCTTCTTTTGCGATGCTAACAACTTGGGTTTTTTGGAAGTCAGGAAGACCCTAGGAGGTGGCTTTTGTTCATAGGGTCAATCAAATGTGCTGTGCAAGAAAGATGCAGTTGCCCATGGAATTTCTTTAGGTCAAAGAAAGCAGACTGTGGTTAGTCTCCACTGTGCAAGCTTGCAGAATGGCCGATTCTGGAGCTGAAATGAATTCGATCCCAAAATTCCCCTTTGTGAATTTGCATGTCACATATTCTCCTGTCATTCTCTAAATGCTTGAGTATTCAGAAATAACTGTCTATTTGATATCTGTATCTGACATCCAATTATATTTGATGTCAATATTTGACGGTTGATATTTTTGCAGTCTTTGATAGTTGATGTGAAACAAAATTTAGTATTTGACAGTAAATTATATGTAATGGTTTGCAACTGTTTGACCTTCAGGAAACACTTTCCATATCAACATTTACCCAGGAGCCTTTCTGAATCTACCGCAGAAACTCTGGATGTTGAAGAGGATTCTGAGACCTGGTCTAGTGTGCACAGTCAGGCCCAAACAAAATGTGCACTTATTTCATATGAAATGACATCCATGGGATGATAGATATACCAGTGAATTCAAAGCTATCATATTGGAAAGTATTGATGGTTGATATGCAAGAGTATTTAATTTACAGCCCAATTCTGCCTAGGACCGGCACAGTGTGCAAAAGCATGCTGCTCCGGATCTTCTCCAGGAGTAACTCATCAACCAGGCAGGCCTGCAACAATATATGGTAGAGAAAGTGGGGTGTGCAAAATGACCTTTGGTTTAAGAACAGGGGTGTTATGTCCCCATTTTCATCTGTGAAATGTGAGACGTACGTATTTTCATCTGTGAAATGTATGTCAAATTCAGAAATCAAGATTTCACCTAATAGTGCTGACAAAAAAGAGAAAGCACCAAACTGCATACAGTGAATTTTCTAAGGAATTTCCATGCAGGAAGAACAGACCTGTGTAGGGGAAAGTAGATAATTCACATACTATTGGGATTTGTTTAGCTCAGCTAACATGTGAGTTTTCCTCCCTGTTCTACCTCAGGAATCTACCTCAGCTCCCCCATGACCCATTCCCATGAAAGAATAATGGCGTGTGGCATTTGTAGCATTTAGACCAGACCCAGATTACAAAGAATATACAGGTGGGCCCCAATATCCGCTGGGGATATGTTCCAGGCCCCTCTGTGGATACTTGAAACCGTGGATAAGAGCAAACACCCTCTCCATGGTTTCCTGAGGGCCCCCCCCACCCTGCCTCCCCTGCAGGCAGGCATGCTTGCCCCCCCCCAGCTCTTATTTTTCTTTCAGCAAGCTTTGTTTCTTCCTTAAAACAAACAGAGAGGCAGCCTCCATTGCAGGCAAGTAGAACGAGACTAAGTCCTAGAGAGGCTCTGCAAGGTTTCTGTTAAACTTGCAGAGCCTCTCTAGTACTTAGTCTCGTTCTACTTGCCTGTAATAAGCAGCCTGGCTGCTTCTCTTGTTTCTTTAAGGAAGAAACAAAGCTTACTGGGAAAAAAGTAAAAGCCTGGGGGGGTCCCCACGATCCATGGATAACTGAAACCGTGGATAGCGAATCCGTGGATATGGGGGCCCACCTGTACTGCAGCTGATGCAGTGAACTGAAGGTTAACTTATTCCACTGAAGCTGCTCTCTTTAGTTCGTTTTCACCTTTGAGGATTCAGCCACACAATATTCAGCTACACAATAAACTGCCTTGGGGCCACTTTACGGCAACAGCCTGAGTTATAATAAATAAATTATATGTACCTCTTATATATGCAACAGTATATAAGAAAAGAAAGCCTAAAGAACTGTTTCCTTGCTGCCAAGCAGCATGGAGAAGGAGCAATTTAGAATGGAAATGTGCAGTGTGTGTGTGTGGGGGGGGGAGAGGCTTGATCCTTAACCCTGTTCCAACTCACCACTTGATTTGCATAATTAATCAATGCCTTGCATAATATGCAGATTAGTATGCAATTCTATACACACTTACCTGGGACTAAGAGCCATTTAACTTAATGGGCGTACCCCTGAGTAGATCTGTATAGGATTGCATTGTTAGACTGCCTGGAATATATGGCAACTCTATCCAGAGAAGGAGACCATAGATGATGGTATCCAAAACTACTAAGAGTTCCGGGACAATGAACTGCATCACATGTCCCCTGCTCTGGTTAGAGGTAAGTTTCGGTCTGTTCTAGCTGTGCTCTTGTCTTACACAGTAAGGGGACGGCTCCTTCTTATGCAATGCTTCCCTTTCTCCTCTGGAAACAGTCCTATTCATCGTGGTACCCCTGGGAGTAGCAAGCATAGAATATGGAGAAGCACTATCATCACCCATACCCTTTACCGCACTACTTTGACCTCCCTCGAATCCTCCTCCTCCACCTCAGAAGACTCTTCTGGTGCTTGTACTTGGGTACTTTGGCAATATTTGCACATTCCTGCCCACGTCTTTAGAGAACATGCAGTGTGGCAGTGGCCAACATTAGCAGAACAACTCCAGGTCAGTGCAGCAGACCAAGGCAGATGATGTCTTGCTGGGGCCAAATAAGGGTGGGAGTATGGACCTTTGACCCCTCATTTTATGTGCTTATGTTCATAATATATTCTTAACATATTTCTCTCCAATTTTTATAGATTTATTGAAAAATAAAAAAGTATATCATTGTCTTAAAAACTGAATCCTACCTTATTAAACCATTGTACAGTAGTCATTTGTATGATTTTACAATGCAATTTTCTGTTTTCCCTCACCCCTCTCAATAACTCACATACAGAAATACATTAGCAAGATGAATCAAGCAGCCATGCACTGTAAAGCTGCGACCAATCTTTCCACTATTAAAGAGTAATCTCAAGTTTCACAACCGATTAAAACCCCATGGGAAAAAAATTATCACAGTTCCAAATCTGGTGCAACCGCAACATTTAATGCAATAAGTCACTACACTCAGTTAATGTGCCATTGAGTCCCAATTGAGAAGGGTATTTCTGTGTAATTAGACTATGGATGTAGACATGCTTTTGAATGTGCATCCCGCTTAAAGTATGGCAGCACACATAGTCTGGATCCACACTCAGATACGCATCTCTTGTGGGATCAGAGAACCACATGTCGAAACCTGATCCAGCAAGCGATGTACACAAAATTAAATCTCACAATTGCACTTCCAATTTATGTTACTGATGGATCTAGCAAGTGATATGCATGGAGAAACTGGTCTATGCATGCAGATCCCTTTTGATGGATAAGGGTCAATATAGCAATTGGACAGAAGTACCTTAACTATGAACCATGCCACTGGATTTAATCAAAATGAATTGAAGCCACTGGCTTAAATAATGTGTGGCCCAAAAAAAGTTATTTTCTTGGTTTTCTCAAATTGATAAGTTCAAATGTCTATGGGAGAGGGGCAAATAATTTATTCTGTTTTTAATGAATATCAAAGTTGCTTAATCTGTAACACATCTATTAAAGGACATCTAACAACCAAGGAGTAAACAGCATATATTTCCATTGTGCTATATCAAAGCAAACTATACCACTGAATCGTTATCTCCAGTCTTTTTAACTGCACATTTTAAAGAATCTGTCCCACGTTTACTAAGAAATCCAGTAATATCCCTAGAATTGTTTTTACCTGTTTCTGTAGCTTTCTTTCAATCTTCTTAAATGTCCCAAAGTAGAATGGACTGCACAAGATCACAATAAAGTTTCCTCAGTTGCAAAAGTAATAGGTCATTAGTATTTTCCTGAACTGAAGATATCTATGTATCAGTGAAGTGGTTACATAAGAACTGGTTTCAGCATCTAGGAATCTACAAGTGCCCATGACATTCTCTGCACATGCAGAAATGAAACAAGAATTCCTAGGTCTGCTATATCATGTGATACCAACTTAGAAGCCAGCACTTGTTATGACTGCCATTGGCAGTATTCATTGCATTAGCAAAGCTCTTTTTAATCCTCCCTCAGTTGTTACAAAGGGTAGGAGTAGGAAAAGAGTAAAAAAAATGGATCACTTTTAGGTCTAGAAAAAACCATATTTATTTTAATGATTTTATGATAGGAAAGTATAAAAAATACTGAAGTATGCACTCAAATCAAATCAAATGCAAATGGACTTTTCTTAAGATTGTTCAGAAAGCAACTATTTACACATAAGAGAAAATGAAAACAAATTAGGGGAACCAGTTAATGAGTGTCAATCAGAATTTTGTTGTCCAATGATATTCGATTGGATTGTCAACATGAGAAACTGCCAGTGCACAGGTCTTCAATCAGGCAAGGTTTTTAAGATGTGTTTTTCCCCAGAGGATACATTATTTGCCTGCATTATTTGGTCCAGAGAAAGAGTGTTACTATTAACACAGTCAAGACCGAACTGGGCCTGAGGACCAGTCTATGTACATCCTAACCTAACCCTGCCAGGTTTTCTCCCTGAGCAACTGCAGGAGATGAAGGTTGGTCCTGGAGGTGGAAGTGCAACAGAAAGAAGGTGGGCCCCCATATCCACGGATTCGCTATCCACGGTTTCAGTTATCCACGGATTGCGGGGAAACCCCCCCCCCAGGCTTTTACTTTTTTCCCCAGTAAGCTTTGTTTCTTCCTTAAACAAACAGGAGAAACAGCCTCTGGCTGCTTATTGCAGGCAAGTAGAATGAGACTATGTCCTAGAGGGGCTCTGCAAGGTTAACAAACCTTGCAGAGCCTCTCTAGGACTTAGTCTCGTTCTACTTGCCTGCAATGGAGGCTGCTTCTGTTTGTTTTAAGGAAGAAACAAAGCTTGCTGAACAAAAAATAAGAGCTAGGGGCAGGCACAAATGCCTGCCCGCAGGGGAGGCAGGGCGGGGGGACCCCTCAGGAAACCATGGAGGGGGGGGTTGCTCCTATCCACTGGCGTCGCTGGAGGTGGGGCGGAAAGCGAAGTTCTGCAGCTTTCTGCCCCACCGTTACTCTCCAGTACAAGGCGCCCCGCCCCCTCGTCATAGGAGCCCATCAGCGGAGAGAAAGCAACGCGCAGGGACTCTCCTGTGCCTTGCTTTCTCTCTACTGACAGGCTCCTATGACGAGGGGGCGGGGAGCCTCGTACCGGAGAGTAACAGTGGGCGGAAAGCTGCAGAACTTCGCTTTCCGCCCCACCTCCTATCCACAGTTACTTTCAAGTATCCACGGAGGGGCCTGGAACATATCACCAGCAGATAGGGGGGGGGGGAGCACTGTAATTTAGTACTAGCCTGTTGCAGTGATGGCACCAGAAAAAACACACATAAGGTGGGAGGGATATAAAGTGCATTTCTGACATGTTAGATTTCTGGTGGGGAAAATGGTAGAATTTGCATCCTAAACAAAGGGAAGCAAGCCCACAGGGAATATTGCTTTATATATGGTTTGATAATAAAGAAAGCATTCAGAGTATGTGAAAAGTGTATTTCCTTCAAGTGACCATAGGGGTCTAAGAATGGGGGGGGGGTGAGCTAGATCTATTTAATTGCGCATAAGGTTCCCTGTATCTGTATACTATTGGGGGGGGGGTTGTTTCCAATTCTTTTAAATCAGAAGCAGATCCATGTGATGATGTAGACTCTGCCACAAATATCCTTACAAATATCCATGCAAGCTTGGACAAACTGGGGAGCAGCATGCAAGAATTATCTCTTGGTTCCTCCTTGTTCTGGGAATAATGCTACACAAAAGGAGCAGAGGGCCTTGCTTTGCAGGGGCCTGAGGCAAATAGCTTCAGAATCATTTGCCACCACCACCACCACCCCACACACACCCCACCCCAGTAGTTCTAAGTACAGAACAAGCAACAGTCTGAATATTGAGCTGCTAGTTCAGGCACTCCTCCCACTCCAAGAGAAAGCAAGAGGGCTGATCTCATGGTATGTTGTATCCAGGTCTGTTCCTAGGTACACCTGTTTGTACAAATGGCTGTAAAACAATTTGTGTACACTGCTATGTATACAAACTGTACCTGCATTGAATGGAACATGAACTGTAACCTTGTACAGATTAACAGATTCTGCACAGGTACACAGATATATCCAGGTCAGTTTAGCATGTGAAAGAGAACTTGTACAGAAAACTCAGGCATGCAGTTTGCCGAGCCCTATGCACCTTCCCTTTCAGTTGGGTCTCTGATCTCCAAAGTGTATAGAAGGACTTGCTGGAGAGGCGACACCGCGACAACACCAGATCCCAGGAACAGGAAGCAGTGTCTAAAGTGCATTGTCACTCATGCACAGCATAGTTCATATACATAGAATGCCACATCGCTATGTAAGGCTATACATTCAAAGTGGACAGCCAGAAATGTAGGTGCTTATGGCAGGAACATTTTAAAAGGCTAAGACACCATTTTCCAGAACAGTCAAGTCTTTTGGAATGAAGCTTGCAAGTTTGTTCTAGGCCCAGAGTATTTGTGTTTGGCACTACCAGAGATACAGTACATGGATGCGGCTGGAAGGAACATTTACAGCAATTGTATGTTCTGAGGTTTTCACGACCGGTACATATCTTTGAATTAATAAAAGGAAGCATTTTCCAAGTTGATCATTTTCCAAGAGCAACCTGGAAAATGCTTCCTTTTATTAATTCATTTACAGCAATTTTTCCAACCACAAACACTGGCATTGCTGCCTTCTGTATTTGTGTGGCTGACCATGATGGTCAGGAGGATGTGGAGTGAGAGGGGAAAAAAAAGAAGACACTGTGAACTGGGGCCCTGGCTCTGCCAATGTGAAAGACAGCGTTGCTACCCAGAGGGAAGGGGGTGGGGAAGAGAAAATTGCTTGTCTGCATTCCTGACAGACTTTGTGCGCTATGTAATGAACCAGAAGGGATAAAGCTGGAGACCAGGGAAGGGAGCAAGAGAGAAATAGAGATCTACTCTAGTGCTCTGTCATGTTGCATTTTGTTCAGTAACACAAGAGTAATAATAATTACCAAAGTGTTTGCATAACTGAATATGAATGTAAGGACTTAAAACCAGTTCGGTCAACACAACCAGTAGACAAACTTGAGCACTATTCTCACTGAACCAGCAAGAAGAGCCTTCTGTCATGCTGTGTTCATCTCCTCTTTCACACCACTACTGTATTTCTATTTTCATTCTTATCCCAAATAGAACACACTGTATTTTTAAAGTATATTTTTGATTTACAGTCTGGCTGTTCCCCAAAACTTCAGGAATTTATTTCTTTAAGACAGTTGTATCCTGTCTTTTCCCCACAATGTGGATAGTGAATGGTTTTTCTCCTCTTATGAACATATTTTCTGTCCCCAAAACTCATGCTTTACAGAAACACAAATCCACATGCATCTAAACTATCCCTTTCCTTGGTCAACTCTTGAACGTGTTAAATCGGAACACCCCCAGTCAGCCCGTAATCTGTATATCAAAAGGCTTAAAGCTATCTTGCTTTCATATGAAAGTCTGCTTTCATATTATTCCTGCTAACTGGGCAAAGCAGTGAGAGCATATTTAGCAGGGAGAAAGCAACTGTCCCTCTTCACCCCAGCACGGCATCTTTTCCAGTGGCTGTTGCTGGTGTTTCTTTTGCATCTTTTTTTTTTTAAGATTCTGAGCCCTTTGGGGACAGAGAATCATTTATTTAGTTAGCTATGTAAACAACTTTGCGAACTGCTTTTTAAAAGCAGTATATAAATATCCTTAACAAATTTGTAAGATGAAAAACGTCTCCCCCCCCCAATACTTCCCTAACATCCCCAAGACCATAAAGGGGAGCTTGCTGCAAACCCCCCACCACCACTCCAACAGACCCATCTTTCCCTCCTTATCTATCTTTGACCTGTCCCAGAGGTCAGCTCTGGCCTAATACCTTCCAGCACCTAAAGCCGTGCTCCAAATACTCCCCCCCCCCCTTGTGCTTTGCCTCAACACACCAAAAGCCACCCCACTTACCCAGTGGTACAACTTCCACCTCTGGCACTCTTCCTCCCACTCACTGAACTGAGTCAGAGGCACTCTGCCAACCACGCTTCCTCTTCTGCCATTTCCCCCTTCCTTTTTGAAACAAGAGGAGGGGAAGAGCAGCAGAGGTAGGTTGGCAGAGGCAGCAAGTGCCCCCCATCCATTGCCTGAGGTTACTGTCTCAGCCTGCCTCATGACAAGCCTGATCCCCTGCCCTGATCCTACTCTTTGCTTAGCCAGAGGGTTCAATTGGACATTTTATCATGGCATTACCTCCAAAATGGCCCCCTTAAGAAAGATCTGTTGCTAGCAGATCTCAATGCACTTTGACGGGGAAAAACTGACAATGCTCAGTTAACAGCAGGCCTGAAGATACAGGTGCTTCTGCTATATCAAGTCTTGTCACATTCTACAGATTTTGGATGGGCTTTGCAATACAGTATTGAGAAACAATTGCAGCTTACATAGGACTTTAACAATAAAGACCATTACGTACACAATACTAGCAATGTATATGGCACTTTCCAGACTAGTGTGAGAACAAGACAGGTACCTGCCTCAAAGAGTTTCCATAGTAAGAGAAACAAAGGGAGGGGAGGAAAAGTGTTTCTGAAAAATTTAAGAGGCTCCAAGAAAAACATGAAGGCAGAGTTTGGTGGAATCTCACACAGCTAAGAGACTGTATGCAATATCAAAAGCCCACACAAGCTGTTTGTCTCTGGACATCCAGAAACAGTTGGTGCGATCTGCACCCCAACCCAGGCGACATCTGCCATTAGGGCTCCACTTTCAGGTGCTCTGTCCCTTTAAAAAAAGAACTAACTTTTCTGCAATGGCCATCATGATGGCTTGCCCAAGCATCTCAAAGAACAAAGTCTTTTTTTTTTTTGCCACTTGAATTAAAACATCAAGCTGGTGCACATAATCAGAAGCAATTTGTTTAGACTTATTCCTCCACATGTCTTAAGTGCTTCATTGCTGCTCTTTGCATGCATGTACTATAAATTTATTGGTTTAAAAATATTTCTATACTGCAGTTCATCAAGAGATTCCACAGTGGTAACACACACAAAATTGCCCAGGAGCAAACAGACACATCAAAACAAAACTACGAAGCTAAATGCTTGAGCGTTCCCAAATCAAATTAGAATAGATTTTGCTATTCAAATTAGAAATAGATTTTTCCTCTCCCCTTTGAAAATAAAGAAGAGAGGGGGAATAAAGACAGTATTCAAACTTTAAATGTAGAATTATTTCTTGAATGTACAAACCATCTTTCTTTCATCTCAAAGCTTCAATGCTCAAGGGAGTCGCGGCATTACAATATACTTTGCATTTTCCTTTCTGCTCTGGAAAATGGCATGCAGGTTGACCCAGATATCACAACACAGTTATGGAATTAAAATTATCATATGATGGTGGTGGTAGCCACAAGGTTAAAATTGTTTTAATAAAGGATTAGATTGATTCATGGAATCAATCTAATCAAAGGATAGACAAATCAAAGGCTAGTAGCTACAACAACTAAAAATGGCTTCCATGTTCAGAGGGAATACATCTGAACATCTGCAGTTTGACCAAGCCACAGACAAATAGAGGATGGCTCTGCCCACCAGGTCCTAAAGGTAAAGGTATCCCCTGACAATTAAGTCAAGTCGTGTCCGACTCTAGGGTGTGGTGCTCATCTCCATTTCAAAGCCGAAGAGCCAGCGTTGTCCGAAGACGCCTCCGTGGTCATGTGGCCGGCATGACTCTCCTTGCCACAGCGCGTAGCATGCAGTTGGAACACGGAGCGCTGTTTACCTTCACGCAAGCGGTACCTATTTATCTACTCGCATTGACATGCTTTGGAACTGCTAGGTTAGCAGGAGCTGGCCAAGCAACGAGCGCTCACCCCGTTGCAGGAATCGAACTGCCGACCTTTCGATCGACAGCTTATGGTTCAGCGGTTTAACCCGCTGCGCCACCTGCTGGCCTACATGTGTGCTTTCCAGGAGAATTCTCATTTACCTTTGTTGAGAAGCAGAGTGCTGTGCTAGATTGACCTTTGGGATAGTTCAGCAAAGAAATGTTCTTATGAGTGACATTCAACATAATTGTTTCCAATTCCCATGTCTGCCGCTAGCCCAATTCCTACCAACCGTTCACTTTTCTCTCTTCTGCAAGTGACAGCTCCTTTATCACTTTTGCTTTTTCAACTAAGTTCAAAAATTAAGACCCAAAAGGTTGCATGTCTGTAACTGAGCAGCCTTTTTTTGTTTGTTTTTCAGTCAATACATTAGAAAGCCAAAAGAATTTGCCCTCATAGTGAACGCAGGGGCCTCACATTGCTTGGCCAAATATGAAAATAAATGAACCAAGGATGTAATAATTACAACTATAAATGAAAACCTTGCAGGACAATTTACTGGCTTCAGGCAGCATAGAAATAGGAGAACCCTTTTCCTTGTAACATAATCCTATACAGTTATAAGTCAAAGGGTAGGCACTGATTAGAAAGCTTTAAAGGAATTCTTAGGAAACTCATTGTAAAAGTGCCAGAAGTGAACAAGGCAGGAATTATTAAAGAAAAACTTTGGCCAGTGAATCCAAATTAAGGATTAACCTTTCAGAATAGGATAAGGCAAGTTTACTATACAATAAAGGCAAATTTTAACAACAGAAAGAAACCTTCCTGAGACCAATATTTCTGTTCTGCTTTTGAAATAACTGAAGGATTCCTTTTATTTTCCAACTGTGCTGAATTCTAATTTGAAACACTAACAGCCCAGTCCTGCCGCATCCTATGCAAGAATGGGCCTGCCCCAGCGCAGTCGGCAGCTTCCGCGGGATAAAGAGACCTTTGTCCCTTTACCCCGAGTAACGTGCCAGTCGCCCCAATGGGCCTACTCGAATGTACAATATGCTGGTGTACATTTGAGAGGCCCGTGCAAGGCCTAACAGGTTCAGGAAGGGGATAGGATATGGCAGAGGAGGCCTCCACTGATCCCTCCCCCCTTCCCAGGCCCAATCCTCCAAACTCACCCACCCCAGAATGCCTCATTCCGCCCTCCGCAGCCGGCGGGGACTTACCTCTCCACTGTGACGCTGCTGTCATCTGCGGCGCCAGAGGAGCAGCGCAAGCCTCTGAATCCAGTGCCACACTCTCTGGGTGCCGCAAACATGCCTTGCGGCATGTTTGTGACACCCTGGACAGGCAAAGCAGCTACTCCCCCAGTCTCTACTTAGACAGGATTGCACCATAACACTAGAAATACTACAATATTAATAAATTCTAATTTGATACATGTTTGTTCGGTGGAGGTAGTTGAAGGTAAAAACAATTGAGTTTTTGATAGCAGATATTATGTTGGGCATAACAAAAATACTGTTTGGAATTTATGCCAATCTGCTTTAAAAAAAACTAATGCTAGCATATTGCAACCTTTTAATATGCATTCTCAAAAGAACTAATCACCCAGTCCACTTAACCATGAACCCAATTTAACTATCTTGTTGCCAATGCATTCGTAATTTAATTGAACATATATTTTAATATATTAAGTTGATATACTATTACTATGATATACTATTTACTATTAAGTTGATACATGTTCTTTTCTATCATGATGCTCCCAGCAACACTGCAGCTACACAATATTCTACACAGATCACTTGATACTATAGAGTACAACTACTACATATTACCACAGAACAGAGTGCACTGGAATCCTGATCAACAGGAGTTTTTTGTGGAATACATTTATATGTAACAATAGTTTGGTTTCATCAGGGTAGCAGGTCAAGACATCTTTGCCAAAAATATTCTGGCACATGGGCCATAGATAGAAAAATAAGATGAACTGGAGGTGCAAAGTGTGCAATGAGAAACAGCTAAGATGATGAAGCCACCATGGTTTAATTTTGAACCATGCAGTGTTCATTTGAAAGACTACTCAAGGCATGTGAATCACTCTGGAGGGCAGGGCTCTTCTTAAAGAAGCTCTTCTCTTAGGAATAAAACATTTTAATGGCATGGGCAACTTCTCCAAATACCTCTCTCCCAAAAAGGGTCCCCATTTTAGAAGCCCTTCCTCCTTTAGAGCAGGAATATGGAAAGAGGGGGAAAGCTTACCAACTCACAGATAAAAATCCAAACTAGTTTTAGCAATCTGGCCTGGTTGCTATGCAAAATCCAAGCATGAATTTGAATCTGTCCAATAGCATGTGCTTGAGGTAGGCACCTAGTGATACTTTGGAACTGGGGAAGCCACAAAATCCCTTGGAAGATTTCTCACCATAAAAAGCCCTACCAAATTGTTTGTGACATATGTTTTATTCAGAGGGAGATTATAATTTTTGCATATACATGGCACAGTTATGTACAGTATACTTCCCATGTTAAGAAGTCTGTTGTTCACAGAAAGTTATCAATTCAAGATACATTATATATATGAGCTAAAATATAGACATTGGAAGGTGGGGTGAACTTAATGAGGTGTTTTAGTTCTCTGTTGATGAATGTAAAGAATACTGATAACTGAGTGTTCAAAAAAGTTTTTTAATAAACAAAACAGCTAATAAAGTTAACTGAAATATTTATAATACTATTCAGTCATTGCACAGTAGTTCCAATATACAATCAAGAAGATGCAAAGAACACAACACTTAATTTGAGAAAAAAACCAACCCTATTGCACCCACAATTTAAAAGGTTTCAATTATTTAAATTTCACACTACCAATATTTTATAAACATTTACAACACATCAGTAAACACAAAATTCTATCTGCAGTGCAGCATAAAGGGGGAGAAGGTAACCCTCAGCTATCAAAATGTAGATGTTACAATGCCCATTTATGGCACCCATTTATCCTATAGTTACTTCAGTTATCAGCCATTATTCCTACAATGAGCAACACGATCCCCATGTTCAGTAATAATTAGTAGTTCTTTAGTTATAGGGTCTTGTATTCTTCTCACAAAACTGTCCATTGCTTAAATGCTACTTTGTGGCATTTTGCCTCAGTGCTTGCAACATCGATCCCTGGCAAGGAACATTCCTTCTCAGTGGCCTGTTAAGTAGTCCTGCGTTGAGTCTGACGCAAAAGAGTCTGCATCTTCATTGTCGGAGTCATCACTACTGTCATCAGCAGTTGGCTCTCCTGTCAGTGCTATTCGGGCATAATCATCAGTGTCTATAGACTTACAGAAATGAATCGCGTATTTCAGTTTTTCTTCTAGCACCTGTTTGCAAGAATACCTGGGCAGCTTCAGCAGAAAGAAACATGTATATGACTCAGGAAGGAAGTGGTCAGGGGGGTTATATTTGTCCAGAACCTGTCAAGTCAAGAGAGAACATTTCAGTATAACTGAACCAGCCCAATACAATCCCAGCAAACACATTGCCTAATTCTTCCCTCTCCAAGTAAGAGCAAATCCCTTCAAATAGGTATTTGTAGCTGCTGGGCACATATTGCATATTCCTTTAAATAGCTTCAGAAATTTTACACGAGTTTCCTGCTTAAAAACAATAGATCTTTTCTTGTCCAAGCCATCTTACAATCTTTTTTCCCCCAGCTGGTTTAAGCCATTAATATTAAAAAGAAATAACAATGATCATATTTAATTTTTTAGTCCACATTAGGATAGTTAACTATGTGTCATCTAATTCAGTATACATATGACTGAGAAAGATTTCATAATACTGAAATGACAGGTAATGAATTGTATAATATGGAAACACACTGGTACACTTTGGCTGCAGCAAACTGCATCTGATGGAGAAAGGGGTAAACTACATCAACAGCAAAAAGAAAAAAAATGACCAGAGGTGCTACTTAAGAGGACATTAACTTAACTGTGTATTTTTTGTTTCTGGTGTGGATTCTGGTATGGAACTGCTTTAGGTTTTTTAAGTGATATTGTATGCAATTGTATTGTTTTAATCTGATAATTATTCATCACTTTGGGAGTCCTATTATTGGGATGAAAAAGCCAAGTATATATATATTTTAATGCTCTTCTTCAAAACATGCCACACACAGAGAAATTGCTATAGTGCATGCCAAGTGCTCCTCTGCTCATAATAAGAGAACCAGTAGCCCACATGGTATTATTAACAAAGGGCTGAAAATAAATTGCAACCTATCAACCTGAGGCTCACCAAGTCTTACCTGGATTACGAAGTCCCTGCCTCTGAAATCTGCAATTGTTCTAGGAAGCCTGGTCCTGCCCCAAACAAAGCGGAGAAAAAGAGAGCGTTCTGTGTTGGAAAAGGATTCCATCACCTCCCAGAACCATTGTATAAGAGAAGCGGTAGGCTCAATTCCTTTATATGTGGCTACAGATTTCAGAAGGTGCAGGGGGATATCTGGACTTCCACACACCTGAAAAACAAAACAAATTGGGGGGGGGGGGATGTAAGCAGCATTTACTGAGAATATTACTACTGTACTTCTATTCAGATTTGTAACAGGTAGGGGCAGGAGAAAATGGTGATAAAATAAATACACATAACACCACTTTCTGCTAAAAAAATTGTGAACAATTTTTTAAAAGAAAAAACATGTAATTTTACGTCATTCTTCATCTGCTGACACTGTACAATCTATACTACCTATCTAGTACACATTTAGAGCGGTTACAATGAAAAATGGGGAAAAATTGGAACACATAACATCACTTTCTGCTATTTCATTTTTGTTAAAAACCGAAATCTGCAAAAAAATAAAACCATTTTCTCCCACCTCTAGTTATGGGGAATGCATTACTAGCACTTAGTGTTAAGTGTTAACATATTAAATATGGAGTTCAAGTATACAGAGCAAATGACTTGCTTCCTCTGATACAAAATCTTTTATTTTGTAGATACAGGATACTTTTTATCCACACTTGACACAGTCCTGGATTAAAAGAGATGCACTGCTGCTCTGTAAGTAAGTAGACTAGATCTACAGATAACCATTTCTCTGGTCTCCGGGGTGGGGCTAGGCGACATGCGCCGGGGAGGTGCACGAGCCGCCAATTCAGCAGCGCTGGCAGCAGAAATGGCGTTTTGGAACGCTGTGCTGGCAGCAGGAGTCGCCCGCCTCCCCGCCAGTTTTTGGGTGGAAAAACCGTCCGGGGGGGGGGGGTTGATTTTCCAGCGTGGGGGCGGGACTTGTGATGTCATGAGGTGTCAAGTGGCGCCTCCCCCCACGGAGGCTAACTACGCCTCTGGTCACCTGTGGCAAGCAACAAGTGCTCCAGGTCCAGCTCCAGGACCGGATCTCTCTTTCTGTATGCTTTTCTTTACCGAATGCCTGAGGCTCTACAGCAAGCATTAAGCTCAAAGCGATTTTTTTAGTTTTATGTTTATGAACACTAAGATTTGCTTCTGCCTGCTACATCTCCATCCCTCAACAGCAAATAATGGCACCTCTTGAGTATAAAGTTGCACAGGGATGAATTGAAGTAAAAGACAGGTAGAGAAGAACGAATAATCTAAGAAAGGCAAAGAAACTTCCAGCAGGGAAAGAAGGCAGAAAAAGAAATAAGGAAGTTAATTTGCAGCTAAACAAAGAAGTAGTGCTCTCTCTTTTTCTCAAATGCATGGATACAGTAGATAAGGAAATTCAATGAGAAGACAGGGAAAATGAGGTGCAGGCAATAGTGAAGTTATGTATATTGCTCCCAACCTCCAATACGTACAGTAGACAGACTCTGGGCAACATACAAACAAAATTCCCCTCCAAAGATTAGGCTAAAAAGATGATGTATTCATATTTGAGTTTTTAAAAACAGAATAGTTTTAAGGTTGTATACTTGTAACAATTCTACAAAGTCTTACACTTTGTAGTCATCGGGTTACTAAGATCCCAATCCTAACCAGTGGGTGGCCCACTCTGTATCCAGCTCTGGGGAGGAGCAGGCTGGTGGTCTTTTCAGGGTAAGGGTACATTTGTCCCCTTAGCTCGGGTAAAGCCCCAGCCTGTGTAATGGGGCTACACGGATCCGCACCAGTTAAATAGCTGGTTCAAGTCTGAGCAGCCCCATGAAAACAGAAAAGAGCTGGGAGGGGGGATAGAGTATGGCGCGCGCCAGCAGTGTCAATCCCACCCCTTCAGGTTTTGATCCACCCTGTCTCCCCCCCTCCCCCATCTCTACGCTACTTGGAGCAGGTCTTACCAGCATCAGTATGCGGTGCACTGGTTTCAACGCCAGGGGGATGCCACACGTCTTCCCCCACAGCACTCCTTACCCTCTGGATGTTGCAGAGCACTTTACAATGCTTTTGTGACACCCTAGGCAAGCACAGCAGTTGCTGTGCCAGCCCAACACAAGAATAGGATTGTACTGTAAGTAAAGCAATTTTTTTTAGCTTTCTTTAAAATGTATCTCCTGAAATCCTTCACAGTTTAAGTTGGATACAGGCTTTAATAAAATTGACATGCCTTACGCATGCCAAAGTTTAGGTGATCAAAGTGCTCTCTGGAAATGTATAGCACAGCCATTTGTTTTCTTCATCACCTTTGACATAATTTGGGGAATTTATTTTTAGTCAGAGACTGGAAAATGTGGAGTGACTGACTGCTGCCAGTCCTGCTACCTTCTTTTTTAAAAGTACGTGCTTACTAAGATATGATCTGATGTTACTAAACTGGACAAAAAAAATGACCATTCCAAATACACACCATTGTTTCCAGTTCATATCCTGTGAAAAGCGAAAGAAGAGGAACAGGGACAACACGGGCCATCCCTTCCCGAACTGCAGCAACTTGCTCATCAAATTCATGGAGTCTACAGAAATATAGACACTTGTCAGTGAAATAAGCATAATTTCCTAGTAATAATATAGATCTAAAGGAGGAATTCAGAAGCCCTCTGCATCTTTTTTTATAATCTGCTTAAAATAATTCTGGAGAAAGATGCTTAGCCTGTGATTCCAAGAGTTACCACAAGGGATCACAGAAGTTTTTTCTAGATATTTTGGAAAGCATAAGGGCAAGGGAACATCACATTCATCCCCAGCAACTGCACAACAGCCATCTTGCCCAAACCATCAGATTTTCTTATTTTGTTCTTACAAGTAGGCAATGCAGTGCTCACATCAATCATTTTGGTAGAATACTAAACATGAAGCAAAACCATGTCATTTTTATCTCAACAGGATTGCACTACAGAGAGATTAAAACTATTCTACAAACCTGTAGTTTATTGCCAGCCTCACATACTCAGTTCGATTATCCAGTGTAATATGGGTGTATTTGGAACTAAGCTGAATGTCTTGACCACTAGCATTTGGCACGGTAAAAGGCAGGCTCATGGCTTCAAATTCTTCAGAAGTAGCTTCATTGTCCCGGATGTACATAAGCCCCGGGATAAAATCCTTATCAACCTTTCAAACAAAACACAAATACAAATAAAGTATTTTTCACAGAACCTTTATAGAGTCAACATAGAAATTGTAGAGGCACTGCACTGATGCTATTAATGGTCACATGTGCATACAAGCATTTAGGGTTGGGACAGCACTTCCAAGGGCTAACTAGAGAAGTTATGAAATGCTGGGGATTTTTGTGAGCTAGCGGAAAACTCCTAGCTCAGAAGAACTAGAACACAGGCACTGTTCTGCATAAGCACATTAAAAAAAACTTACTATTTTTAAGCCCAGGGTAGCTCTTGTCTAATGAAGTGACATATTTGAATGAAGTCAGTATAATGTAGGGGCTAGGATGTCAGGCTAGGGCTTTAGCGACCCAGGACTGCATCACCAGTCAGTCCATGAACCTTACTTGGTCTGAGTCTGGGTCTCTCTCTCAATCGCTCTCTCTCTCTCTCTCTGCATAACCTACCTCACAAGGTTATTGCAAGGATTAAAAAGGGAGGAGGGGAACCAATATATGTCACCCTGATCATATGCTGGCTTTACTTAGTCTACCTGGGCAGCCCTGTCAATGAGACATTTGTAATCTACATGTCTACTGGAAAAGCTTAACTAGGGAGGCACACTGACAGCTCAAGTGAGATTGACACATATCCCTAATAGGACAAAGGGCCTGGAAGAACACACTAGAACCCTGCAGGTTTTGCTCATACCTATCCATTGGCTATGCATCCACCTGACTATGACCAATGGGAGTTTCAGGGGGCTGTGCTATGCATTCCCAAAACTGAAGTAGCCAATAAGAAAAACAGAATATTGATCCCCAAATCCCATAAAACAGGGCAACTAGACTGAGATGTTGTGCATGTTGTTGCGGATTTAACTAAACATTGCTTTCAGGATCCGGAGTGTGACAGCAAACAAGGGGAACTGCAGCTAAGTACGTGATCCTAAAGTTTTTCATGTCAGTTTGCCTCTAAATTCAGGCATCTGCTTTGCCTATTTTCTTTTTTTCAATAAATGATTTTTTTATTAGATACAATTTATCAGTCTAATACTGGTAATACCAGTCGAAGGTTTTTTAATTTTTATTCTTTTGAAAACTAACTGGTCTGTTTTATTCAGCCCTGAGAGAAGATCTAATACCCTGCACTCTTTTATAGATCAGTTGTGGCTAATGCTACGAGGCCTTGTATGTGCAAGTACAGAGGCACAAGTTGAGGTTGGCCAGGTGAGTTGGCTTCCAGGATATTTCTTTAGCAGCCAGCTTCTGTGCTGAGGGAACCCAAATAACTGGGCTCACCCTAGATCAGAAGAAGAGAATGGGAGGTCACCACACCACCCTTTTTGGGCTTTCCCTTCCTGGTGTCAGCGACATACCCCTTGTAGGACTGCATCAAGGTGCCATATTGGTCACAGTCACTCTTAATTGTTTGAACTGTATTCGAGATTAAAAGTTTTTTAAAAATTCACAAAAGTGGTCTGCAGTTCTAAACATACTTTCTAGGGAGTACGCCTCCTTAAATTCAATTTAAATAGACATGCTTAGGATTGTACTGTTAAGCCCTAGTTGGGGTGGCTGAGCGAGACTGTTAAATACAGGATAAAAAGAGGAAAGGTTCATACATACCTATGCCTGCCCTTCCTCTTTTCCCAACCCACTCCTTATCACAGATGAAAATACCTGACTCGGCTGAAATATATTTCTGGCAATAAATAGATATGGCACTCTAGCCGCTATAATGAGATCAGAATCTGTCTGGGTTTGAGACTTCACCATTATTCTAATTAATGACCATAAGTTTATGCTTGCCTCACTGAGATCAGCAATTGTTAAATTCATTCCAGCCAACTGTTTCCATACAGGTTCCGCCAGGTTGAGGCTCAGAGGACTGCCAGTCCGAATAGCGATTCCCAGCAAAACCCCTAGGTAGTTAAACAAAAAAGCATGGTGTTGAGTGCATTATGATTATATGATGAAAGCTTTATATTTTATACGATGATGCAATGATGCTTCTTGCAAATTACCCAGGAAGCGAAACATGTTCATATGCAACAAAGACTTTGCTGCAGGGTTTAAAAGAAAACAATCTCTGTTTGCTCCCGATTCATCTCTTCCATTTGGAGTCACAATCAGAAGTGGTGTCAGTCCATTCTGAAGTTCTTCACACATTTCTGCTATTGATTCACTGTACCCTCCACCACAGTCATCCACCGATTCACCTAAGGGGAAGGAAAAAATAACTTGTAGGAACACCAATGTTAATGACAAATTAATTTAAAACCCACATACAGCAATGTCTGTAAAAATCATTAAGTTCAGTTCAAATAAATGGTGACCAAATGTGCTTATTTTGCCACTCAGTTTAAGTTCAAGGGGCACCACATGCTGCTTATTTCAAAGTATCTGTTGGTCATTAAGACTGCATTAGAGTAACCAAATATACTCATAAGCTATAGACAAATTCATTATCATCAGCATTATCTATTAACACCCTACTGCCAAACTACCACCACCAGTCCATTTCTCTTTAGGTTCCACAGATATTTTTTCTTTCAAATATCAAACAAAGAGGGAAAAATAGTTTTTCCTGTCTCACCCAGGGGGCAAGATAAGTACCAGGAAAAGAGAATATCCAACACATAATGCATTACAAAAAGTTACATAAGGCAAATTTGACAGTATCAATCATTTGTTTTAGCATGCTTGCAAGAACGCAAGTAGCCATAAATTAATTCAGATTAATCTGAAATTCTGTTTTGCTTTCACCATTAGCATTAAGTGAAATACAAATCATAAATCATTTTATCTAGTATAGATGACTTAGAGGGCTTCATTTTTAGCCATGCATTCAAATGGCAACTGGATTTTTACAAGTTGGAATGGCTTTCTCCTTATCTATAAGCAACAAGTGTGGAATCATTTTTATTGATAACTAGTTCACAAAGTTTTAATATAACAAGGGGAAGAATGGTACCATTGATATTTCTTGCGTCTCTTCTGCTGCAATATATATTATCAAAAAGATACAATGAAAGTTATCTGAGAAATTAGATATATGAAAATAAAATTCTTACCAACAAACTTGACTTTCCACACACGATGAGGTAGAAGAAGACTATCTGGACTGAATGAGCTCATTTTAGCACACATCTGTCCAAAAACAGATTTTGTGCCATCTGGACCAGCCAATCCTCCTTTACTCCTAGAACGCTTCACCTAATAGTAAAATATTTATTTTTTTATTTATTTTTCACATTTTTATACCGCCCTTCCTCCAAGGAGCTCAGAGTGGTGTACATATTTCCTCCCCTCCTTTTTGTCCTCACAAAATACAAATTCATTGTTCATAAACGATCTGGGATTAGGGATAAACCTAATTAAGTGAGGTGGCCTAGAACACAGGTGACACCAAATTATTTAGGTGGATTAAAATTTGTGAAGAGTTCCAAAAGAATCTCTCTAAACTGAGTGATTGGCAGCCAAATGGCAAATGTAATTCAATGTCACCGAGGCAAAAAAAAAAAAATCCCAAATTCAAATATACACTGATAAGGTCTGAGCAGTCTGCAACAAACCAGGAAATAGGTTTTGAGGCTGTGCTGAACTGTTTCATTGTACTGTGGACACACTGTGTGGAAGCTGTGAAGAAGGCAAATTCCTTGCTAGTGGAAGTTTGCCTCTGAATTACCAGTTGCAAGGGTGGGAGAAAAGCATGCTTTTCTCTCCTGCTTGTTTGCCTCTCTCTCCTGCTTGTGGCCTTCCCAGAGGTAGCTGGTGGGCCACTGTGCGAAACAGAATGACAAGGTAGGGCCGGACTGGGGAAACTATCAGCCCCGCGCGGAGGAGAAGGTGTTTCAACAGTCAACCCTACCTCGTTCTGGCACGAGGGCATTCCCATATAGTTAGGAACGCCCCCTTCCCCTGCCAGGGAACTCCTCCATCCTGCAACTTCCTAGCATACTCTCTGTATTTATTTGGGCTACTCAGTATTTCCAGGTAACTCAGATAGGTAGGTGACAGAGAGACCTCTGCCCGTGACATAGGCATGTTGCTTTTGGACAGAACTGACAATTCTGAGCTAGACAATCACTGGCTTGATTTTATGTTAAGCAGTTACTATTAACACTTACACTTTCCTATGCCAAAGGAATTATTCATCTCTATAAGTGAGGCTATTTGGGCCTCTCTTGGAATTCCGCAGTAAGACAATGGTAAAGGACCAAATAGCAACTACTGCAGCGACTGCATTTAATATACAGTATCTCAACTCTTAACAGCATATTACCAGAATTCCTTACTCCTTGTCCCTACCATAAATTCAAGCCCCCCTCCTGCAACACACACACCCATCTTCAGCAAAGGAGGAATGCAGACTACAGGGGGGGGGGGGGAAATCCTTCAAAGAAAAACTAAGTAGCATGCACAAGGTTATGATGAAAACAAGCCAAGCTGCTTTTGTAAGCTTTCATCAGTATAATAAAACAATGCTTATGTTCAGTCTTTGAAGACATTTCTCTTGAAAAGGCACATTTGGCCTGAGGCTCAACATTAAACTCTTCCACGTCAGTGAATGAAGAAAAAAATTCTAATCAAAACCACTTCCTTCACCAATGTGACCACATGTGATGCCGAATAATTTTCTTTCCTGAACTTTAATTGCACTTCAGGCCATTATGAAGTACTCCAAGACATGTGAGCAAAGGCAGACCAAAATCATACAAGCGAATATGAAGGCATGAGGATAAGGTATGGCTTTCTTATCATATCCCATTCTTGGACTTAAGTGCTCCATAGAGATAAATGTGTTACACTAGCATCCAGGAGTGACCCTTGATTATTTTCACTGGCTTTTTCCAGGCATAGTTCTTTTTGAAAATCAACTGTACTTAAAAAAAAAAAAAAAAGACAATCTGAAACTTATAATGGGTATAGATTATTTGCACAGATCAGAGGGGGAAAATGCCCTCAACTGGTCCTAGGTAACGATAAAGGTATCCCCCTGCTCGAAAGCCAGTCTTTTCCAACTCTAGGGTGCGAGTGCTCATCCCCATTTCTGGCCAAAGAGCCAGCGCTGTCCGAAGATGCTTCCATGGTTGTGGCCGGCATGACTAACGGAATGCTGTTACCTTCCCGCCGCAGCGGTACCTATTTATCTACTTGCAATTACTTGCTTTCGAACTGCTTAGGTTGGCGAGGAGATGCGGCACTCGGGTCTTGAACTGCTGTCCTACCGACCTTCCGGTCCACAGTTCAGCATCTTAACCACTAAGCCACGCAGCTACTGGTCCTACTTCCCCTAAAAATCTACATACCTCATTCTTAAATCATTACAATCAGACTGCAATTGGATACAAGGTAGGAAGCACTCTCTTCTGTATGTTAAACTGAACCATTAATGATTGTCTAGGTCAAAACCAGCACTATAAATGTTATGTTGTATATGCAAGATGTCTATTACTGTTGTTCTAGACAAGGATCTTGACACAAGAAGTTAGCTCAGCCATAATGATGAAGTAAAAATGGGTCTTATCCTCCATTTCTTTAAGGTGAAAAGTCATGTAGAACACTCGACAGAAAACCCAATGTAGCAAGAAAGAAACAGCTTAATAGTTCTCTCTGGATAAGTGATGAATGTCCTGAGAACTGTTAGGGCTGTTTTCTCTATGTAAGTTTTTTTTCCCCTTTGGCTCACTGACTTGTTCCTTTATGTTATAAAGGCTGGCTTTTACCAGACAGCTTCAGAGAAGCATGGAATTCATTTTTCTCTGCCTTTCTCTCCTGTGTGCACAGACAAATAAAGTCTTTCTTAACCTACATTCTGTTTAAGTAAATTTTCTTTATCATTATCATAGATATGCACAGAACCTACACATCCACAGCGGAAGATCAGAATTGCACTCACCTACCGTAGGAGTCCCCCCCTATGGGGGGGGGGGGGAAGCAGGATAGAAATCTAATAAATAATAATAATCCTGCTAGACACCAACGCAACAGAGGTCTATACACAGAGCCCAATGTGTACGAGCATGATCTACACGATCTCCCTTCTCAGACTTTGCAGAGTATCAATAACGCATTCAGTGGTATGAATATTAGCCACTGGTCACGGAACATTAGGGGGCCACAACTCTAGTTCTCAAGCACACTTAGGCAGATTTGGTTCTACTGGTGCCTAAGTGTCTCATCGCCACCAAAAAGGTGTTCTATTTCCCATAGACTGGAGATTTGCAAGGTAGCATAGAATGGCAGCAGTCACCAGAATTAGTCAAAAAGAGGTAGTAGAAACTACAAGTGGTCATTTCTCCAGTCACTTAAACGATGTAAGGCCTGGCAAGAGTTTTTGCACCTACAGCAGCTTCACATTTGAGGTAAGGAATAGTATTCTTACCTGTATTCTGTTGAGCTCCACAACTGGCCCATGCTGGCGATCTCTCACCATTGTTGCTTGCACGACCTTTCTGAAAGCTGCCTCCTAAAAAACAAAAATTCATAGAATACTAGAGATGGAAGGGACCTTGGAGGTAATCCAACCCCTGCTCAGTGCAGGCAACCATAGCATCCCTGATAAGATTACCATCCAGACTCTGCTTGGAAAGCTGCAATGAGGAACAGCCCACAACTGCATGAAGCAGTCTGCTCCAGTGCTAGACAGTTATTAGCGACATTAGATATTTATAGCATGGTCCTACTCTTGAATTGGCTTGATGGGTGTGTGAAAGGACAAGATCACCTACTAAACTCTTACACCGGGAGGAAAACAAATATGCCAGCATAGCGATACCCTTATGTTAGCAAGAGACTCCCTGCCAAAGTTGTGAGTGTGGAGAAGGAGAGTGAAATTTAGTCAGAGCCTATGCCCACTCCCAATGACATGATAACATTCTGCCTGCAAAAGAGGCGGCATTGTTGTAAACACAACTTTGGTTAACTGAAGTATTGACCTCCCATCGCACCATCTCTCTATGGTCACAATGAAGGACAGGATTCTGACTAAATTCAAAGAGTATGCAAGACCCTGCAAGAGAACAGCTCATAGATACCAAGATACAGTACTGTAATACTGTGTAAATAATGATGTCCTTTTAAGAGCTCAGAGGGTGAAGGGAAAGAAGAACACAGAGGCATGGCAACTGCAAAATGTAGACATCCAGCGCTGTCCCTTTAAAAGCTCCAAGGAGAAAGAGAAGAGCCTGCACAAGGCAGAGGACTCAAGCGCGGGGAATTTTAATGCCCAGGTCCTCAAAAAGTAGAGGACTTGGATGTGGGAAACTATATAATGGGGGCACTTATAACAGGGACCCACAGTGTTGGAAAGTTTGTTAGTAAATATGTTTCATATATCGACACCATGAAGTTCAAATAGATGATCTAAGGATGTGTACAGTATACATTTCTCTTCAACAAGGGAATTTAGCAGAGCATGTTTCACACACAATTAAAAGAGACAGATTTCTTGGCAAGTAATTTTTAGTGAAATATAAAAAACAGAGATAAATACCTTTCCTTGAGAAATCAGAATGCCTCGTAACGTATCAAACCCCACTGATGGACCCTGGCCAGTTTCTTCAAGGCGTCCCTCAAGATCAAACATGGGAATACAAGGACAAAAGAGTTCAGAGATGTGATGCAACAGCAGCAATCTGTTCCTCAAGGCAATGATAGGAATTTCTTGTAGATGGTTGTATTCCATAGGAACCTGAAACAATCACATATGTTACAACTTAATACACATGAAATGATTAATACACAAGCGCAATATCAGAACTAGAATTTGTTCAGTTAATTAGCCCACCTGGTGAATATCCCAGTATTGCCTTTCTATGCTGTTTGGTATTTCCAAAGCTTTATACATGGCACTTCCATGTGTAACGCTTTCAATTCCAATAAGGAATTCTCAGGTGCAGTTAGCTGCCTAAAGGTGCATCATTCCCATCAATTTTGCTGCAAGACATAACTACTGCTAGGCCTGATGACCCGAAACAAAACTTGAATTTCAGCCAAAATTGGTAAGGGGTGAAATTGGAGACCTGAAATGGGGAGGGGGGATTTACGAGAAGCAGGGTTTATTAGTGGAGCAGTTAAAAACAACAACAGTGTTGCTGCAACAGCAGAGTTTCTCTTGGTGTCACTCATGACAGTCTCCCTTTTGTTTTTTGCAAAATGCCCTGGATGCAGTGTTCTGGGGCATTCTTAGGAATAAATGGTAGCCATGGGCCTCTGCCAAGCTTCCAAGAGGGCCTCTGCCACCATACTGCAGAAAAATAGTTTAGAGAGAATTAACCATGCCATCGCTAAGACGGTCTCTCCCAAAATAGCTTCACTATCCCCTTCAAAAATTGTCAAAATGCTGCCCCCAATTTGCCACCTGCAAATGGGACAGGAACTCAGGAGAGGCACTTTCATTCAGCCCTAACTACTCAGATACACAAATGTGATGGGAAAATGGGCAAACCCTCCTGCTTTTCCACCAGTGTCTCCCATAAGAAGACCCACCTGATATTCAAGATGTTCTGTTTTGCAGCAAAACTTGAGTGGATTATGACATCCCCATTAACACCAAGTGTATTGAATGCAGTACATTAAAATCTAAACATAAGAATATTTGGAGTAGCGTTTATCATTATGCTAGTCAATCACTGGAACAGTGTGATCAAGAGGTAAGTGAAGACAGACAGAAAAACAATCATTGACCCAAAACTGCTGAGAACTCATAACATTCAGTTCATGTACTGTATTTTATCAGTATCTTAAAAACATGATTCGAAATGACAATTTTACCTGGGTAGGAAGTTTGCCTGCATTAGCAGGCTTACTGGTGGACCAGGCTAAAGTATGTGCTGAGCCACAGGCCACACGGTTGATCTTTTTACCCTGAAGAGCTGCAACCAGACGTGGTCTTTGAATAGCATTAGTTGTCCCATCTCCCAGCTGACCTTCATCATTATCGCCCCACGTATACACTTCACCTAAACCAATCAAAATGGCTATTTTACCACTGAGTGTTGAGGGCACTAGTTACAATCACAGCTTAGCAATTAACAGCAGTAAAGTCCAAATATGAAAATGACAACATGCATAATTGAACTTGAGAACATCACTGATGTTCATCATCATCTTTTAAACGTTGTTTTACTGTTACTTTGAATCAAACACATTATACCACTAGAATTTTTGCTCGAATTAAGGCCATCTTCCTCCCCTTCTCCCAGAAAATGTTCAACTTTTCAGGTTTAGGGAACCCCCCCCATCACCAAAAAAAACACCAATAGTGATTTTCACATACCATCTTCAGTGCAACACACACAGTGTAAAGAGCCAGTTGCAATGGCAATTACTTTTTTCCCTTGTAATCCCTGGACTTGTCGAGGTCTCCGAACATGATCATCCGATCCATGGCCTAAGCGATGGTAATCTCCTTTGCCCCTGCAGTCAGAACACAAGAGCATTATCCATGTTTTCTGCTCAAGCAATTGACAATTCCCAATTATACAACAAACCTGCCTTTTGTAAATTTAGAGTACACAAGAGATTTTATGTAGTTCCATGCCCTATATAGAATGCCCTCCCCCAGGGAAGCTCACGTAACACTAACCCTGTCATTTTGGTGCCAGGTAAATACTTTATTACTTGCAGAAGCATTTCAACATGCTTATAACTTGGCTATGCTTCTATTTATTACATTTCTACCCTGCCTTCCTTCCATAGTGGGATTCAAGGCCATGTATGTGGGGTTCCCAGGCAGCCTGCCATCCAGGCACTGACCAGACCCAGATCTGCTTATCTTTTTCAAGTTGGCCCTCAGGCCACACCATGGCCTGAACATAATCTAAACGTAATTGACAAAAAAAATTCTACTACTATTACATCTCCCGAGGATACATCTGCAACTGATGCTCTTACCATGTATACACTGCTCCAGACTTGGTAAGGGCCACAGAAAACTGTGAGCCACATTCTACTTTAACTACACCGACACCCGTCAGAGAATCAATCTAGGGGGGGAAATTTGAACACAATTCAGAATCACGGACAACTCCACAGCATGTAGATGTATCTTAAAATAAAACTGACATTATAATCAAACAAGTTTAGATAATTTAGATAAGCAACAAGTTTAGAATTAAAACTAATTTTCATTATTAGAGAAATTTAAAATAATCTTCTCTCCCTCTCTGATAATGACTGGGTCTTTTTCCCCTGTAGGCAAGTTACTAGTAGTTTTCACAAGCCAGATCCTGTTTGACAACTGGGAAAAATGAAAATATCTGGACATACAACTTTCAATGCTGTTCTCCCAAAGTGATCCCATGCAGTAAAGTCTCACAAAAATGGGAAAGACTGACAATGCTTTAGACTGAGATTGAGAAGTAGAAGGATGTATCTGATTCTGCTGAAGTGGTGGGGATACATCCACTTCAAAAAAAGACCAAAATCTGAAAGGAGAATCTACTTCCCCCCTCCCCCATTTAAATTGTTCAACATCAGCAGACTGAAGTTGACTAGAAATGGTTAGATTTCAGTTTAAACTTTTGTGCCATTCAGAGACTTCATTCTCTAAAACAGTGAACACAGTCCCTGCAACAAAGAAGATCCTGCAACATTTACAGTCTTATGGTTTGCCATTCTCTCTTTAAACTAGTTAATCACATTTGTTTTGAAGTCTTAGGTAAGGTTGAAATAAGAACACATTTGTATGCAGATGAAGAAACTGAAATAGATTTCTTAGACTTCTCTCATTCCATGTGTAATGTTTAATTAAATAGAGCTAAACATCTTGTAAACAATTCCAGTGGAACTATTTTTTTTATATTTGTGACAGCTAATTGATCATTCGTGCCTAGAAAGTTATATAGCAACTTTACTCTTACCTATAATACATAATTATGGTCACTAAAGATGTGACAATATTAAAATGTGAGATAGAAATTTTGGAATTTCATTAGAACAGCTGTCTTCCCTGAATAATTGTAATTCAATTGCACATTAAGACCACACCATTCACTAATTATTCCTAACTCAGATAGCAAATCCTGCACAAAAGAAATCTCATAAGTGTATGGTTACAAGTTGCTCAATTCTCTCTCTCTAACTTTTCTAGACCATAAGGGAGTTTTGAAACCTGCATACCTTCATGGGTACCTTACAGCCATCACTGCCCCCTCTCCCAAGTTTTCCGTAATCTCCGTCACCCCATGACCAGACAGTATCATCATCTGTCAAGCACAGTGTCTGTGCATCTCCACTGCCACAGGCTATGTCAATCACACGGTAGCCTTGGAGTGCTTCCACCTGAAAGACAGACAGACGTTTTTGTTTTTTGTAAAGGAAACCCAATTATCGGTTTTAAAAATTAAGAAACAGAAAGTATGCAAACTTGTGTGTGTCCTCTCATCACTGGATTTATCTTGTAAAGCGATAGTATCCATTAAATTAAGGAATGTTAACAACAAATATCCTATTAGGTAGAATAACTCAAGCAATATATTAGTGTCTAATGTGTTCAACTCCTGACCTATAATAATGCATTCTGTAAAAGTAAAAGGAAGATTGATCCATATTTAGAGGAAGATGAAATTTTGCAGAGGGAAATTATACAATTATAACACACTTACTGGGAAGTTAAAATCCTAATGCAGTTAATGGGAGTTATCTATGCTTACTATTGTTGTCATAAGAACATAAGAAGAGCCCTGCTGGATCAGGCCAAAGGCCCATCTAGTCCAGCTTCCTGTATCTCACAGTGGCCCCACCAGATGCTTCCGAGAGCACACAGTCAACAAGATAACCTGTTTCCTGTTGTCACTCCCTTGCACCTGGCACAGAGAAAACCTACTTCTAAAACCTAGATGTCTAACATCTATGCATGTGACTGAACTGAAGTTGGTACATAACAAATTACTACATACTGGAGCAAACTGATAACACTGGAAGCAATTCACTGAGAACTTATCCAAAACAAAACCTCACTGGAATAATGAGTATATACAGAAGTGAACACACTTCTTGCTTTCACTCCAATTAATTTCAATGCATTTATCTCTGTTGCTACCAACATATTGCAGGCTTCATTTCATTTATGGAAGTGTTTTCATGTGTGTTACAAAGTAATATTAACTGCATCAATTAAAGAAAACAAAGGTGGATACAATGTGACTAACTGGGAAACATCTCACCAGTTTGGGTTTTAGCTGATCCTCACTATCGCCGTGGCCAAGACGTCCGTATCTTCCTTTACCCCATGTGTAAAGATCACCTGCAGCAGTAACGCATGCACTGTGTGCTCCGCCAGCTGCGATGTCAACAACTTCTATACCCCGCAAAGATTCAATTACACGAGGGCGGTCACAAGGACTAAAACAGAGTAATTATAAAGCAAATTCAAAAATCAAGCAGTATACATCAATCATTGCAGAAGACTACAGTAGAACCTTGGATTGCGAGCATAATTGGTTCCAGAAACGTGCTTGTAATCCAAAGCACTCATATATCAAAGCAAATTTCCCATAAGAAATAATGGAAACTCAGATGATTTGTTATTCTGCAAGAGATCTTTGTGTGTGTCTGCATTATCTCCTGGGCTCAGCTAATTAAGAAGCTGCCCTGCCGAGTCCTCCTTTGCTCTTGCAAACCGTAGCTCACTTTGCAAAGTCCGATATGCAAAACCTGAGCCTTGTTCTGCAGAATAAACAGATGGGGGAGGGGGGAAAAGAGCTGGTTAATGAGGTCTGCAAGACAGAAGTTGCAAAGCAAAGTCTGAGCTGCTATTCTGCACAAACGGACCCTCTAGCAGAGGGAAAACAGAGTGTTAATGAGGGCAGTTTGTTGCCCAGGAGACGCTATTGTTACTCTGCAAACACATAGAGAGATATATTGGAGAACACAATGTACTCGTATTGCAAGACATTGCTCGTTTATCAAGTCAAAATTTAGAAAACAAATTTGCTTGTCTTGCAAAGCACTCGCAAACCAAGTTACTCACAATCCAAGGTTTCACTGTATTTGTCCACTTTGTAGAAGTGAAAAGGGCTTTAGTACTGTGTAGAAAGTTTCATGGCCAGATACAATATTACGAGACACAGGATTCAAGGGTAAAAAAGCCATGTAGAATTGGTATATTTTTCAAGCCACGTAAACATAATATTACATACGAGGGCTCTGTAGACCAACGTTTCGTCCTAAATCATAAGACATTTACTAGGTCAAAATCAAGTTTGGCGATGTTAGGTGCTCCAGAACGAACATGGGTAAAATAGCAAAAAACGCGGGAAAGAATCAGTCAAACCCGACATGGAGGAAATTGAATACATCTGATATGCTGTCCTTAAGCAACCTCCAAAGACAGCGTAGGAAGGAATCGACCAGAAACGGAAGAGGGAGAACTAGATACAGCTGATGCTCTGTCCTTAGGTAACCTCCGAAAAGGAAAAGGGCTTCTTCAATAATAGCTTGAACACCTCATGGAGCAATGCCCATTTTGCCATCTAGTTAAGGATTTCTTATAACAGAAAGGTCAAATACATGGCTCCATTTCCACGCCCATGAGATGACATGACAAGGGCAGGGCAAAACAAATCAAACATTCATTCAAAGCTCCAACATAGTGGCTCTGGCTATAGCTTTGTCCACAGTGATTTCCTGCTCAATTGTGCTATGCTAAGGGGATAGAATCTTACAAAAAGGAGGAAAGGTCAAATTCAGGATTTTTCAATACCCACATCATAATGCATAGGCTTACCAGATATGCCCGGCACTTGGCCGGGACTGGGGGTGTGGCCAGGGGTGTGGCCGGGGGCGGGGACTTCCTCCCTCGAGGCCGGGAGCTCTACGGAACAGCCCGAGTAAACTCGGGCTGTTCCGGAGAGCTCCCAGCTTCGTCACGTATTTGCGCGACACTGGGAGCTCTCCGGAACAGCTCGAGTGAACTCGGGCCGTTCCGGAGAGCTCTCAGTCTCGTCGCGTATTTGCGCGACGCTGGGAAATACGCGACGAGCCTGGGAGCTCTCCGGAATGGCCCGAGTTTACTTGGGCTGTTCCGGGAGAGCTCCCAGCGTCGCGCAAATACGCGACGAGACTGAGAGCTCTCCGGAATAGCCCGAGTTCACTCGGGCTGTTCCGGAGAGTCTCAGAAGAGCTCCGGCCTGCCGCGATGCAGCCGGCGGGCCGGGGCCGGGATTACAACATAGTTCGGGGGGACGGGGGGACAAAGGGCCGTTGCCGGGACTTTCCCGGCCATTTCCGGGAAGATGGTAAGCCTAATAATGCACATATTCTCTGTTTTAAGGTGTCCTGCATTTACCTTCGGTTACCATGACCCAGTTTGCCATCTTCTGCTTCACCCCAGGAATAGACTTCTCCTTCCGACGACAGTGCCAGACAGTGCTTTCCACCTGAATTCACAGCAACTTTCTTTATAAACACATGCTGTATGGATTCCAATAATGTTGGAGTAGAAACAGATTCTGTCCCCCCAATTCCAAGTCTTCCACCTGCACCATATCCAGTGGCATACAACTAAAAAGATGACAGGATTCTGTTAACTATACAATGTTTCTCACATGTGAACATAAATATTCAACCCTCCTATGAAGGCCATCATAAATAGTCACAAGGAAACAAAGGGCCACTAAATCTATGCAACAGTATATCCACACACATAGGCTCTTTCCAGGGGCATCATAAGGGGGGGGGTGAAGTACAGTGGGTGTGGGCCACACTGGGCGACACCCACTGAGGGGGTGACACCATGGGAGAAGCCTGCCGCATCGCCGCCCAGGCTCAGTGGTCTTCGGCCTCTCTGAGCCGCTTCCTGTTCTTGAGAGCATAGCTCACGAGAAAACAAAGCAGCTCCGAGCAGCCAAAGATGGCTGAGAAAGGGTGTCACCTCTTCCTTGCTCGGCCATCTTCCACCGCTTCAAGCTGCTCCTTTGTATTCTTACAAGCTACACTTATGAGAACAGGAAGAAGCAAATTGGTTTTGCATGGCCGAAAACAGCTGAGTAAGGGTGACACCCCTCCCTGAAGGGTGTCACCTTGCTCAGCCATCTGCTGCTGCTCCGAGCCACTTCTTTGTGAAGGCTCAGAGGGAGGCCTGCTCCAAGCTGCTTCTTTGTGACGGCTCGGAGCAGCCGATGAAGAAGTGGAGATGTCTTCAGCCTCTCCGAGTTCTGCAGAGGCTCGCAAAGCAGAACTCGCAGTGACATGATGGACGTTATCACATCCCTGCCAATTACTTCTGCATCTGCACACTCGGTGGGGTGATGGCAGCAGTGGCGTCGTTAGGGGGGCGGGGAGCTGGTGGGCCCCAGGGCAGCAACACAACACCCCCCACGTGACGCCACAAGCCCCACCCCTGGGGTGTGTGACGTCACTGCCACCGCAATGAATTTTCACGGCGGCGTAGCACAAAAGCACCACCACCACCTTGGCATTTTCGCGACCTTTTTTAGGCTGCACAGAGCCTGGGAGGACAGGAGGATCGGCCCTCCCACCCTCCCTGGCTCCATATATCCCAGAAAAGGTGACAAAAACATGGGGGGTGCTTTCACGTGGCGGCAGTGATGTCACACCTCCCAGGGGGCGGGGCTTGCAGCATCACGTCGACGCCCCCCATGGGGCGTAGCTACACCTCTGTATGCCAGAGTCATCGCACTGGGTGACACCACAGTCAGCAACGCCCCTGGCTCTTTCTACTATCTGTGCAGCACAGTTGCCCTTGCTACACCGTCAAATTCCATGCAGCCCTGCTAACATTTGACATGGTGAAGCTATATCACAAACTAATGATTTGGTTCCTTTTCATGCTTTTCCCCAGCCTTGACCTCTGAATCCCAGGTTACAGCTGTGTCCACAAACTTCCAACTGGTGCAGAATGCAATAGCCAGGGTATTTGTTTCAAATATTATTGGTGCAATGGGTGTAGTTACTGGGGTAATAATCATGTAGATGCCACAGCTGCATCACATAACAAGTCTCTATACTCTTTATAGAGACCATCTGTATTCTCATTTTAGAGTCTACAATAACAAGCAATGCCAACAGTTTCAACTTTTCAGTGAACTACCCATATTTTTACATATTACACCTAACAAGTTCCAAAGAGAAGCTAGCATTGTCTGGCAATGTGACAATCTCCAACATCACCAGATGCATCAGGTAACACCTTGCCACTTGAGTTGCTTTTCTAAAGACAAACATTTTTGTTGAACATTTTGCAGATCTCCCCATTCACCTAAATTACTCTCCGTCACTGATAAAGGAACATTAGTAGTACTGTGAAAACTTCTTCTTGTGGAAGGAAGGAGGGCATTCACATAACTATAGAAATTCCAACTTGGAATACAGAAAAACGGAAGTAACATTCAAGATGATCAATTGGGTGTGGGGGGGGGGAATCAAGGAAGTTTGTATGATTGAAGAATCTCTGGGTGGACTACGTTGTCCTGATAGCTCAAGATCACAGTCAGTCATTCCACCACAGGAGCAGACAGGTGCTCCTGAATCATTGGTTGGTGTTGAATGCCCCCCTTTCACCAACAAGAAACAATCTTCATGTAAGTACCAATGTTCCATTCCCTGTTGGTGCAGAGTAGCATACAGAGGGGTATATGAACCAGTAGTTCAAACACTTAGGGTGGGAGGTGACATTGTCTCAAGAGTGGGCAGGACAGGAAACTGGGAGGCTCTTCTCCTGGGTTGTTCTTAAAGCTTTTGCTAAGTATCCTAAATCCTGCCTCTTGAGTGAATGGGAGGAGAAGACCCACTATGGATGGCAGCAACGGAGAAATTGAATCCCACCCCCAGCCTAAGTTGACTTGTTATATACGCTTACCTTTCCATCAGCAGTCACTGCAAAAAGTGTCTGCTCACCACCAATTAACTGCACTGGTCTAAGTGTGGCAAGTGCTTCACATGGAGTTGGAACTTTGACCTTCGCTCCATCAATGCCTCCAAGTTGTCCTCTGTGATTATGGCCCCAACCATAAATAGTTCCACTGCCTCCAGCAGAAAGTGTCCAATCATCTGGTCGCCTGTTGATAAGAGGACAGACAATGTGATAGAGGGAAACTGCACCCTCAACTTCCCATATACTCAGTCGGAATGCTATTGACTACTTTAAGACACTCCATCCCCCCAATTCTATAAATTCCCCAGTAACCTGTTCATCCACTGCACAAGCTGTTCATCTTGCTCTCTCTTAAAAACATCATGACTCTCGTGTAGAACATCCATATTTTCATTATCTGCCATTAATTCTCGAATTTTCTTGGCCACCTAGAATATAAAGCATACCACTTAGTGATCAGTTACAATTGAAACAAAGCATGCCATATCTCTTACGGCAGTTTTCCCTACTAATTGAATTTTCCCTGGCAGCAAAAACCGTCAGTTGGGCAGTAGGATCTCCTGCTGAAATGATGCATAAGAGGGCAACCAAGTCAAATGATGGCAGGTCAAACTATGACCTGGCATGAAGACTTTAAAGCTCAACACAGCCTGAGACCAAGCTCTATCAGGGATGGCCCACCACAGCAACCTGCCCAACCCTCGAGATCAGCATCAGAAGGTGTCTTCCCTGGCTCACCTCCGACTGAGGTTTGGCAATTATGAGAGACAGGGCTATTTCAGTGGCAGTGCCCCTCTGTAGAATGTGCTCTCCAAGAAGTTGTGAAAGGCTCCATCTTTTGCTACTTTCAAACAGCATCTGAAGACTTTTTTTAACTATCTTTTGCTTTTATCCAGTGACAATTAAGTACAGGGGGGCTGCCGTATCCGCAGGGGATATGTTCCAGGGCCCCCCCGTGGGTATTTGAAACCGTGGATAGGGGCAAACGTCCCCTCCACGGTTTTCTGAGCCCCTGCTCCCCCCCGTGTGCGCGTGAGTACACACTCTGCCCCCCTCTTGCTTTTCGTTCCTTTCTACTGTACTTTTCGTTGCTTTCTTCATTGAACAGACTCTCAGAGCCTGGCACATTGTCTTGCTCTGCTGAGGGCTGCTTATCCCGTTTGATTAACGAAGCAACGAGCCTGGGGGCTGGGTGGGAGGCATTCGCTATGCCCCCCCCGGCTCTTACTTTTCTGTGAAGCAGCTTCATTTCTTCATTGATCGGGCGGGATTGGCGGCCTCCGGCGGAGCGAGACGATGTGCTAGATAGGCTCCGAGAGATATCAGAGCCTGTCTGGCAACTTTGTCTCGCTCTGTTGGAGGCTGCTTGTCCCGTTTTATCAATGAAGAAACGAAGCTGCTTCACGGAAAAGTAAGAGCCTAGGGGGGATCGTGCAGGAGGCCATAGCAAATGCCTCCCACCCACCCCGCCCGTGCGTGCAACCCCTCAGGCTCTTGCTTTTCGTCGAGTGGCTTCGTTTCTTCATTGATCAAACGGGATGGGCAGCCTCCAGCAGATCGAGACGACGTGCTAGATAGGCTCTGAGAGCAGGCTATCAATGGGGACATGGAGTTGCTTCACTAGAGGTAAGAGCAGTGGCGCACATGCGGGGGAGTGGGGGGGTCAATTCTCAACCGCGGAAAACTGAAACCGCGGAAAAGGAAACCGTGGATACGGGGGGGGGGGCTGCACATACTGCTGCCTGTAAGAAACTATTGCTCTACCACTGAACCATAGCCATGATTACTCAGAATAGCCTTTTAAATGACTTTTACAAAACATACATTAAAAGTAAACTTATGTATTTCCATTATTTAAGTATTATGTTAAGCCATTTTTCCAGTACCTCATCAAGGAAGATGCGAGGCAATGGTGTTCTCTTATCAAGGGCTACAGCAACCCTGGAAGCCATACAGTATCTTCTAAACCAAGCCCATTTGTGAGTCTCTGCACAGCAGGGAAGTGTATCCAATTCCAGATCACAAGCAAGAGCTACAAGCACCTACAAATAAATGCAACTGAGTTCATGTACAATATCATTATTGGTTGTCCCCAATGTTGAAAATCTTTTAAAGTGAATCTTTTAAAATACTGTATATACAAAGTCTACAGCTCGCAGTTTGTTGTAGAAACGTTTCTGTTCTCCCCCAATGCCCTACCCTCAGACCAGAGGAATAGCTTAACTTTTGCATGCCTGGTGTGAAACGTCAGCCAAACGCCAGAACCAACTTATGGGGCATGATGTCAATTATCTTCAGGGTCACAGAGCTCTGCAACCAGGAACTATTCACTCCGTTCTGAGGGAGTTCTCTTCGAGTGGAGCAAAGCATGAGGCAGCTGGAAGGGGTGACAAACCTTGCCCACCTTCCGTTTTTTTTGGGGGGGTTGTGGCTCCTGCCTGCGAGCCAAAGGCGTGAGTTGGAAGCAGCTCACAGGTGGACCCGCCAAACGGAGCCAAAGCCAAAGCCAAAGCCATACGGGTCACTTCCAACTCACACAGCTTCAGCTTGCAGGTGCAGGCAAACTGCCTAACAGGGGGTGAGATTCCCTTGGCTCAGCCATTTTCGGCCACTCTGAGTCCTTTTGTGTTCTTGCGAGCTTCACTCACGAGAACGCAAAGTGACTCAGAGCAGCCGAAAATGGCCGCTGACTGCCTGGGGGTGCTGCGTGGTGTGGTCTGCCTCATGGTGTCACCCAGGCCTAGACTGTAAAAACAGTATTTTTCAGGCTGAACTAAACTTCCTGCTTTTGTTGCTTCAGCTGTGCCTGTAAAGCAGTGATGACCACCACAATTCTAGCTCCTCAAGTTGGCAATCCATAAAGAAGGGACTTACCTTAAAGAAAGGACTGTGAAGCAATTGCTTGCCACCTCTGACAATGGGATCTTCATAATCAAACTGCCGCTGCAAAGCTTCGGGAAGGCCTTTTACCAAAGCAGCTAAAGCACTACCTGTAAAACCCTAGAAGACAGACAAAAAAAGTAGCTTTTTCTGAGTGACTTTTGATAATGGTTGCATTCCGCAATCAAGAGGTGACAATTTAACTGTCAAAAATTCACTGAATGGGGGGGAGCTCATCTGTGTAACTATAGAAATCAACTTTGCTTCTACACTGGGTACAGCCTGAATAGCTATAAAGTACTCCAGATTCTTCCCTTCACTGATTTGTGGCCATCTGTCATACACAATTTATGATACTAGGGGAAGGAAACACTCATGCAACTCTTGGGAAAACCAGTATCTGGCTGCAATTTGGGAACTTGTGTGAAGTCCAAACAACAAAGAGCCACCATACAATGTGGAATTTCTAGAAGTAAATTAATAAGCTACTGAACTTTAAAACTTCAAGAAACCCCAAAAAGGTGCATGGTATTACATGGTTGGTAAGTTGCTAAAAGCAAGTACAGTGTCTTATAAATTTCAGTCAGAATGACAACAATTTATATTACTACATCTGGAAGAACTGAATTTCTTACCAGAGTTCGAGGTTCACCATCATTATCTCCTAGTATTCGATTGATATTAATTGACTGGCCAAACTCAGTAGTTAACAGCTTTCGTAGTCTTTGTAAGGCCCACATTCTGTGGCCAGCAGCTACAAAATACACGGGGGGGGGGGGGAGGATGCAGTTAGCTGTAACACTATTTAAAACAAAAATCAGGAATTTCTATTACCCCAAACATTGGACCTACCTAGGGCACTCAGTTGGGCACATGCTGCCAGTGAGGCTGCTAAGCGAGGCACTATACTTCTGTTAGAAGCAAAATTCAAACGGAAATCCAGCAAACATGTTACTAAATCCATTGAGGGGCAAGAAAGAATGCAACGATCTGAAAGAAGATCTTTTGGACCTGTAGGCAGAACAGTTACATTAGCCAGTCTTCTATTTAACATCCGTGCTCACATTAATACCTTCCATTAAGCTACAGCCCAACTGGGACACTGGGGAAGGGGACAGAAAAATTTAGACACAATATAGTTTAGTATGGCAATGGAGACTTTGCATTGGAAAGTGAAAATGGGTCTCAGCTGAAAATGTGATCTTTCTGCATTCATTTAAATAAATCTCAAAATTGAATGTATGCTCACAAGGACAGGACTCCACAAACAAGAACATTTTGTCTTCTAGAATATGAACATTTAAAAGCACAAGGCATGGGATAGATAGGAAGACAAAGAAGAGAACACTTTATCCCTGACCACTACTGTGAATAACTGTTCAGCGGAAGCAACAGAAATTTAGTTCATAATACGACAAACTTCTCCACATATGCAAGGAATTGCACACACTCAGTTATTCCTTGTCCCCCCCCCCAATTTGTCTTCCTGAACTTAAAATGCAACTTAATATTCCACAGAAAGCAAAAGGGAGAAAAGTGTCCCTGCTAACTGAAAAAAAGGAAATTAACCCCACAGTGCATGAGCACATCTCCCCCTGATGTCTCTAGATCAGGGGTTCTCAACCGGTGGTACACGTACCACCTGTGGTACTTTTTGGTACCACTGGTAGTACTTGAACCACTGGGATCCCCAAACCCCGCCGGGAACCCCCACACCCCGTAAAAAATGAGGTACTTTCAGCACTGTTTTCCCGCTCCTGAGAGGTTCTTGCCTTCGGCCAAGCCTCTTGGGAGCGCCGAAAACAGCTCACACATCCACCTGGAGCCCCTAACTGGCCTCCTGCGTCTGCCAAAAACCGGGCCGAAAACTCAGAAGCAAGTGGCAATGACGTCATCGTCACTTACATTCGGTGGTACTCGGCGCAGCAGTAGCCATGTAGGTGGTACACCGCGCCGAGTAGGTTGAGAACCGCTGCTCTGAGTCATAACATTGATGGACATGGTTAAGCAGGGCTGATTTGGTACAGGCTTAAATGATTTAAAAAGTGTTTGTAAAGAGAGACATGTCATATCATTTGTGTTCTTGTATTCCATGGATTAGAAACTGATCTCTCCTTTTCACCGTTTCTACTTTGCAGTCTTCAGGCTTAACTATTAACAATTCAAACTTAAGCTAAGTTCACATGATCACTGCTATTCCTGTGGCAATCACCAAATTGCCAACTGGGTCATCTGAACGTTTCTTCATGCTAGCTTCCCTGGTGACAGTCTTATCACAAGCACTTCACTGCCATCAAGGGAAGAAAAGATAACTCTGGCTGAACGTGTGAACTCTGTGTTAGCCACATATTCTACAACATAGATGTATTTAAGATTTCTATCTGCTTATGCTATTTCTTACGGGGCTAGCCCAACTAGCCCTGTTAACTGGACTTGGGTAAAATTATAAAGGAACAAGTATGCCAGTACAATTAACTCTTCTGTCTTGAAGTGAAATATGTTATTTACCTGCTGCTGGCATGATAGGATAAACAGTGAAGCGCCAACCCCATCCATTCACAGAGCCATCACTGATGAATTTCCATTTTAATTCATCCCCTGGAATGCGCAGTTCACTAGACCAGTCAGACCATTCGCGACCTGTACAGTTGGATACAATGAGATAGCCAATTGTAGGATAAGGGCCTGCCTGCTTTGTTATGTTCACCTTAATTGTGCTGTATGCATTACTAAAACTGTATTAAAAAAATTCAGCTTTGCTCAGGACATAAAGATTAAAAGTTAACAAAAAAATAGGCACTCCACAAATTATAATCCAAAGGAATAAATGAAAACAGAAGCATATATCACAGGATTCTACCTTTCGTCACCGAGTGGGTGGGGGAAATCATTTTATCACATTGCTTAAAGTCTTTATCAAATGTATTGCAAGCTAAAGAGTAGGATTATGGTTCTGACACAGTCACTGATTTTATTTGCTTTCAAGGTTATTGACCATCCAAATAGTCTATTAAAAAACTGATCTGCAACACAGTATGTTTTGCTGACAATCCACGATAAACTAAACAAATTTAAATACAAATGCAGCAAGTGTCCTTACCTGACCGGACAGAAACTATCCTGTTGACTCCATCCATGACGGTGAGTGGGTCATGTCGTCGCTCTGTGGAACATTGGCGGTCAAATTCTACTCTAAGTCCTTCAGCACCTAAGGATTAAAAGCCACAGTAGTTCAATTCTCTTACACTAAACACCACCAAATTAGAGCTCTTTAGGGGGGGAAAAACCATATTCTTTAGATACTATCAAATGTTTTGTGCTCTATATTTAGACAAATCTTGCTTTTTTCTAGCTGAGTAATTTAAAACATTACATGATGAATAACTGAAGGGTAAAAAGCCCACAAATGCTGTTTTATGTACACACTTTACAAGAAAACATACCTATTAAAGACTCCTTAAGCTGATTACTTACACTTGTGACAAAAGCATTACTAGCAGGTTTTATTAAAGTCTTGGCTTTACTTTGATTCCTCTCTCTCTCCTATATGCCCCATATTTAGCCCATTGCAGTACTGTAAAGGGAAGCAACACGATTTGGCAAGAAATTGTCCCTGTCCTTCCATCTCCTCAGCAAGGTCATCTTTTGCTTTGACTACTGCATCCTTCTCTTCTGGTCTTCCATTAGTTCCTCTTAGTGCTCTCACGTCTGTCCAGCACTCTGCTGCCAAAATCATTCACTCCTCTTGGCACACTGACCACCTTGCAGCTCCTTAAATCTCTTCACTGGCATCCTAGTCACTCCAGGATCTAGCACGAAGGTTCTCAACCCTCCCAATTCCAATTCCAAAACCTTTATTGGCATCTTACATAAATAAACATACATTGACATAGACAAACATACATATCCATTAACACCTCCGGGGCTGCTCTCCCTCGGCGTACCACCAGAAGTTAACGGGCGATGACATCATCGGCAGTTACTTCCAGGTTTTTGCCGTTTGCAGAGCCCAGGTAGAAGGGTCAGGGCGGGTGGGAGCGCCCTTCTCAGCACTCCCGAGAGGGCTCAGCCAACCCTTCTGCAAACTACATTTAAGTATGTGGAACTGAAAACGACCACATATGCTTGTCATTTGCTCTTGCCTCCATTCCCCTTTCCTTCTCCTGTTGTCTCTCTTACAGCAATGTCTCGATTGGAAACCTCTCGGGGTAAGGTTCTGCCCTCTCATGCTTGTAAAGCACCATGCTCTTTTCAACAAATTTACTATGATTTTAAAAAAGACATATTGACACAACTGCTTCAGAATTCATCCAAAACACTGACCCCCTCCAGTACTAAAGCGAACCCTTGATTTAACAGACTTCGATTTAACACTCTGAAAACAACGGACACCTTTTGCTTATTAAAAACTAGTCATGCATATTTTGCACATGTGCATCTCCACAGTCTTCAATGCATTAGGATTTAACGGACTTCCAGCATTAAAGGACATCCCTTTCCCCCATTAGTCCTTTAAATCGAGGGTTCACTGTAATAGTTTGCAACAGATATTAGAACTGTGCTGCATAAACATTAGTGAAACAATGAGAAAAGTATTGCCACTATATCACTCTTTAATCAAACTGTGTGTACAAGGATGCTCAATTGAGCTTTATATGATCTTAATTACAATTTCTCATACTCATAACAATTTCTCAATTATTTTTATTGGTCTACATCTATGAAATGGGTTCCAGATTTGTCAGCAATCAAACTTTCTCAGTTTAGAATCGCAACAAAACCTGAAAGAAGAACACAGTTTTGCAGAACACAATTTTGCAAAGGTTTGGAAAAGAACTTAAAGGCCCTAAAAATAACTGCAGTTCAATTTGTAGCAAAAGCATAGAAACAATATCATTGTTCAGTGTACACCTTATGAAAATGTCATACCTGGTATTTTGACAGTGCCACTGGTGGAAGTATCATCTGTATACGGATGACTACTTTCCACCACCACCGGTTGCGAAGACAGGCGTCCACTTTGTGAATCAGTTGCCACATCTTCCAGCTCTGTAACACACAGCTCCAACAACATATCAGCAACCTGCAAGTATAAATCATTTGTGAGTATGGAGAGGATTATAGGCACTCCTCATGTATACATTTCTATCATAGGTCAGCCAATGTTCAGACAATAACATGCCACAAGTTAACTGAGAGAGATCCAGCTGCTCTGTCAAAAGTGGCACATTGGAGAAGTTTAAAAAAAATCCAAGATGGCTCATTTAAGCAAGCTATGCTACAAAGGATGGCCAAATAATCCACTGGTCACGAGTAAGACATGGGGAAGCAGGGGGCCAAATTGTCCAGGTCAGGAATGAATCTGATCTCCTAAGGCGAATATGGCTATTGATGCCTTGCATGTTTTAGGAGAACAAGCACCAACGTTCATCAATGCTTGCAGAAGCCTTTTACTTCTTAGAAGCAACTTATTTTTGTATACTTAAGGTCAGACTCAACATGACATTTGTAGCACCTTTAGTCCTGGTGTGTATGCTATTTTGTGTGTAAATAGTGAGTGCAAGTGGCCTAATCTGGCCCAGGCTTTAACTGTCCTGATCGCATGGTCCTGATCTGGATTGGGGCCTTGCATGCGTGCTATTTGCACTGGGGAAAAGAATGGCTCCAATGGGAGCTTTATTTCCAGGTTCTGGATCACGATACAGGTAGGATTACCCCACCTCCACCATAATCCCAATACTTAAACAAAAAAGCAAACATACCAGAGCCAATGAATCTAGCTTGGCCCTTGGAAAACATTATAGGCAAATAATAACCAATTAAGCAATCTTTAAACTAACCTGAGGGTACGCAGTGCCCATGCCAGACAGTACAGCTGAAAGAACGTCCTTTCCCTTCTCTCCAGAACGACTAGATACAGCAAGTTTCAGCAAGTCAACCATGACTCGGGTGTCATCGGATACTAAAAGACCAGTGAATTCATCCAAGTACTGAGGCTCTGGACCAGAGACTTTACTTTGGCTTTCCACATCCTGCCATACAAAAACAGATGAAGAGAATACCTAGAAACATTTACTATAACCAGTTCTCTAGCTAGTTACGGTGCTTAAAAATAGAAACATATACTAGACAAGACCAGAGAGGTTCAACCACCAAGGCAATCTGACATCTATAGCTTTGAACCCTGCTGTCTCATAGTTTAGCATTCTCTCTGCTTGCTAAATCTGTACCATTAGCACTTCAAACTGCAGAAAAGACACACGGGTTTTGGAGTTACAAGCTTAGGGATTTAAAATATATAATATTCAACAATCAAGATACAGTGTTTATTAGGTAACTGTGGCAACAATTCTAGGTGACAATGACATCTTCCTACAAAATGTCCCTAATTGAAATGGGATTTTTTCCCCTTTTTTAAAGAACTGAACTGAAACACCAGTCCACAGACTCTCAAGATCAAGTCACAGAAGAACAAACTCATCCAAACATTCTACAGCATCTAGTTGCCCAGTTTGACTATGGTGTCACATATTCTGCAGAAAGCCTATCAATCACCACCCACATTGAGGGGGGTTACCTTTGGAGAAATATAATCTAACCCCACATCTATTGGTAAAAATGGGAAACAGTACGTACTTCTTTGGTTTTTGTCATGGTCTCTGCTATTATACTGGCTGCTCCAGGATCATCTGTGACAGGAATGAAGGGGCGAGAAGAGACAGCACAAGCCGAGGGAGTCACAGCAGATGGAGTCACAGCATCTTCTGCTGAAGCCACCTAATCAGCAGAACAACAGGACAGTAAGGGTTTAACGCTGCAGCAGACTTAAAGAATTTGCAAAGCCAAAATCATTTGCTTTATATGACCAGCCATAAGAGTATTGCATACAACCAGCATAAATTAATGTTTTACAATAGTGCCTAGATACCACTTTAGGGCCTGGGTATGCTGAGTGCTCCAATAGACTTATTATGGCAAGTGGCCATCTAACAGCACAATCCTACCCAGCTCCTCCACTGGTGTAGCAGTGATGGAGGGCAGAACGGAAGAGTTTGGAAGGGAAAGGGGATTTAAATCCCCTTTACATTCTCCTTTAAAGGGGATTTAAATCCCGTTTCCCTCCCAAAGCTGCCTCCCCTCCACCACTGCTGCAGCAGTGGAGAAGCTGGGTAGAATTGCACTGTAAGAGTTAAGCCAAACATCCATGGTTGGTTTGTCACATCTTTCAGTAGCATTTATACACTAAGATCTACCATGGGGGGGGGGGGGTTCCCCCAATCCTCCCCCCTCCACATACCACCTCCGGCACTGCTCTCTCTCTCTCTCTCGGCGTATCACCAAAAGTAATTGGCGATGATGTCATTGCCAGTTACTTCCAGGTTTTCACCGTTTTCGGAGCCCAGAAGGGCAGGTAGGAGGGTCAGGGCAGGCGGGAGAGCCATTTTCAGCGCTCCCGAAAGGCTCAGCCAACAGCAGGAGCTACTCAGGAGTTAAAATATAGCTGAAAACGTGGCCAAAAATGCCACATCAGAGTGGGGTTCCGGTGGTCCGCATACCACCTCTTGTTGGCCGGATTACCATTGGTGGTACGCGTATCACTGGTTGAGAACCCCTGTTCTAGCACAAGCTCCTTGCCCTAACCAGCAACGTTCTGGAATCTTTCTTCAAAGCAACTAAGATATATTAAAAATGAGATTTTTAAAATGGAAAATATGAAATGTGTACTCGGCGTCTTAACTTATTTCAACTATTGTGCAGACCATTCCTTTGCACATTTACTCAGAGATAAATCAAATGGTATTTAAGAGGCCTTACTCCTCGATTCATGCACATAAGATTGCAGCCGCAGAATCCAAAATGGTTCATAGCTTATTTCCCCACTACCCACCCGCAAAATTTTAAAACAAGCAAACTTAATTTAACAAATTGATATTTGTGTACTGAAATATCAGGTCTATGAAAGGTACACACACAAAACTATACCATTGACTGAATGTTTTCCAGCATCAGATCAACGCTATGTTTCACCTTTTAGTAATAAACTATTCTTCTGCTCAGTGAAAAAAACTTACCTCTACTCTCCTGTCTTGCCATGGGGTTGGGCTCAGTCTCTCTTCTGCATCCACTGCCATACTTTCCTCCCCACTAGGAGCACTGCTGGTGGAAACAAGGTCTGGAGGCGGAGCAGGAGATGTGGACAAACATTCCACTGGTGCAATCATACTTGCAGGCATTAATGCTCCAACCACAGCATCCCTAAATCAAAATCAACTGTTCAGCATATTCTCCTGCTAATTGCCTGACTTGACAAAAAATATGTCAACTTAACTAAGCAAAGTAACCTTTTTGTTGTACAGAATCACAGCGGTTTTTCCAACACTAGCACTGACAAACAATATTTTAAGTCTATGCATAGTGGAAATCTAAGCCCACAAACAGAAGCATACACCCCATTATCCTCTTTATAAGTAAGTGATAAACATAAAAGGCCAAGACACAAAAGGGTCATAGGTCAAGTAAGACAACCTTCAAACTTAAAACAAAAAGGTATCAGGCAGCCCAATCCTATCTAGCAGGATGCGGCGGTGCACATAGGCCTCCTCGGGGTAAATAGACATTTGTCCCTTTACCCCAAGTAATGCACCAGCTGCCCCAATGGGTCTCCTCAAATGCACACCAGCAATTTTGCTGGTGTACATTTGAAAGGCCCATGTAAGGCCTAAGAGGCCCAGGAAGGGGGATAGGATATTGGCGACGGCTTCCTCTGCCGATCCCTCCCCCTTCCCGAGCAGACCAATCCCCTCCTCCTGGAACGCCCCCGTTCCGCCCTGTTCCCTGCCACCCAGCAGGGACTTACCTTCCCACCGCAGCGCTACTCCATTCTGCAGTGCCAGAGGAGCGGCGCAAGCCTCTCCGCCAGCACCACTTACTCACCGGGTGCATGTCTTTATTTAACAAAACTCACTAAAACTGTACCTGTTAATAAGCTGACTTAACACCAGAAATATAAACCAACTATTTGAACTATAAGAACTATAATTTATTTATATAGAAGAATTCTATACCACTTTTCCCCAGGCTACGAGCCTGGCGCTCAATAACTATAGTAATTGATTTATATTTGAACTCTCCAGTAGTGCTAATTAGAAGCAGTTAGGCATATCAACCACAAAACATTCTCAGATGATCTGAAAGAGAATCAACAATCTCCCTACTCAATATCAGATGGCATTCTTAAATGATTAAATAAGCAAGTTTTCTATCTTCAACAGGTATTGGAAAAGTTATAATACCCAAGGCCAATTGGATACTAAAAGAAAACACAAACTGAACTTAACAATTCCTCTTCATGCACATGCTCACCTGGCATACATTATCTGTAATGCTGTCAATATATGAGATAGTGCTTGCTGTTTGGCAAGGTTGCCATCTAGTGACAGAAGGATCTTGGCAAGTGAAGGCCGGTTAGGTTTGGAACTGTTTGCACCACTGATTTTGTTACTAACAGCAGAAGAATCTGCATCTGATGGGACACCTGTAGCAAATAAAAAAGACTTTCAGGTTTTCCATTAAGAATTCATACACAATATTCTCAACTATGGAAGGAGAGGTAAGCCCTAGTTTAAATACTCCGATACTGGGTGACCTTGGTCCACAACACCTTTGTACCAAATGGCCAAAATACAGCTATTCATTAGGTAAGTGCTCCCCTACTCAATGCTACCCTTCCACTGCACAAGGTATTTGCTTCTTCATTCCTACGTTTATTACTTTTCTTTCCCTTCCTAACCACAAACTACCTTTCTTTTCCAAAATGGCAAATATGTATCCAAATTCAGTGTCAAGAAACTATACTGCTACCATCAGAATGACTCATGCCAATTTTTCCTAGTTTGCATGATGTTATTCAATTTCAAATTTCAGTTCGAAGAATTAGCATCAGATAGTAAAGGGATTCCTTATTACCTCAGATGTTAAGTCTCTTTTTGGAGAAACAGACTTTGAACAAAAGACCTCCTCACCAAATGTATCCCGACAGGAGCTCCAATGTACAATAGCTGGCATTGTTCCTCTTTCTTTCCTCTATTTCTAGGTTGTCACCATGGCCAAGCTGGCAATTTAAATTCTGAACTAAGCAAGTGCTGAAGTATCAGAAATACTGGCTACGACAATGACCCCCACAAGCCAAAATGTCTTTCATACACACAAATACATGCAACGGAGTCTCTGATACAGCTCTTCCTTGTATACTCAACTCAGTTGCCTCCTACACGTCTGCATCTTGCTTTGCACGGAGATGCTAGTGACTGAGTTGCACAAGGAAAGAATTCTGGAAATGCTGGTCACGTGGGGAGGCAGGGGAGAGGTGATATCAGGAAGTTAAAGAACCCTTAGCCCGAGTCCCAGCTTGCACAGGAGAAAGCAGCTAAGATGCATAATAAGTGACGTCTTTTTGATAAATGACTCTGCTGGAGGCCAGATGGGGATACCCTGGGGACTGAACCTTCAGACTACCAGCTGCCTGTCTCCTTCCTTCAAAACATACAACAGGATTTCCCCCTCCCTGTTCTTTCGTGGCTCATTTATGCATACTATAAAGCTAGCAATTTTCCCAATTTAAATTACCTAAATAAGATGCGCCTAAAGGGTCTCTAGCAGTCTGAAAAAGAACTGGTTCATGCACAGAGGGTGTAGCAACATCCATTGTTGTCCAAGCCACGCTATGGGAAGACCCACAAGCAACACGAGTGATTTTCTGGCCTTCTAAACCCTGCACCAGAGTGGGTTTTCTGTTGACTGTAGTAGTCCCATTGCCTTGCTGTCCATGATCATTATCACCCCAAGCATAAACCTGCCAATAAAATCAAATCATTTTGAAAACTCTTTTCAATGAGCTTTCCAAGTACAGCACATTCAGAATTGGGAGAACTCAATATCTGACTCACAGAATCATATTTAACATATTTAGAATCTTGTTGCAAACTTAGCTACAGGGTGTCCCAAAAAATGTAAACACATTTTAATGAGTTCTAATTCATACATTCTTCATTGCAGAAAACTTGCAACACTTGCCATCTAAGGGTAGAAATTAAAGAGATGTGTGGAACCATCCCAACACATGCTGGTGAATGTCTGCAGATCCCTTAAGTCAACAATGTCAGCGGTATATAAACGCCAACGGGAAACAATTCAAACACTTGGTCTAATTCATATTACTTAACTGGGTCAAGCAACTGCTTCTGTGTACAGTATGTGTGTGAATTAAAGCATAATAAATTTGACACTATAAAATGTGTGTACATTTTCTTGAGATGCCCTGTACAGGGTGATTCATAATGGTTTCAGGGATTTTAGTATACCACTACATCGTAACAGAAAGGGATAGGGTAACATAGTTAATGGTAATGGAAAAAGTAATGTTCAAAGTTTTTTCCTGTGGGATTTCCAGCTGTTGACTGTGGCATGCCTAGGCGACTTGAGGGGACTGTGTTGAAAGGCCTACCCCACTCGGTTGACTGTTTCCTCCGATGGACCTGGTCGGCCCTGGCTTTTTCCTGAGCACAAGCATCCAGTGTACCGGAATTTATTGTACCACTGGCATATTATCTGTTGGTGCATCCTTTCAAAAATCAAGCACGAAAGTGGCATTGAACCATGATAATGGACTGTTTTCTCATACTCCAAAAAGCAGTTGTCCTTCTCCGCGCCCGACGCCATCCAGACTGATGGGAACTCCCCCTACCAGCCAAGGGTGCGCTGCTGCGCACATACAAAACTTGGAGACTCTCTCTTTCTATCACCATGCGCTATGTTTCCATATTCCCTTACTGTTACGGTGTTATGGCTTGGCAAAATCCCAGAGACCATTATGACTCACCCTGTATACGCTCCACTACGTGCTGAAATGTATGGGCTTAGTGACTGTTCTAGGAATACAGTCTTATTTTGCATTTAAGCCTCCAGTGTCTTAAATTGGAAGACAAACAGTACAGAAGCACATTTGACAGACAGATCATGGAGCAAGTTACTTGCACACTAATTCTGGAAAGGCTTCAATTCATTTTTGATTGCCACAAAGCCCAAATGCAGGCTAAGCAAGTATGTATACCTAGAACAAAGATATCCTGTTTAACCTTTTCTGCAGAGCATTTTCAAAACATTTGTAGTAAAATGATTTCATTAAAATTCAAAGGCAAGATTTCTGGTTGTCATTTTACGTTACCTGCATTTGTTAACTAACAGATAACAGACTGCATTATTCATTCTTCTGTTTTCCAACCTAAGAAATATTATTCCATTGGTTTTCTATTTAGTGCTTATTACTTAATATAATGGTTAAACAAAAGGTGTGAAATGGAACATGAAAATAATGGTCTGTTGTTTTATCCATACAAATATTAAAATTGTGCTAAGAAAATATCCCACACCACCATTAGGAAAAAAGTTCACATTTGCCTGAAAAGGAAAAAGCACAAAACGTTAAAACCAAGTTTTGCATTCAGTGTTTCAAGACATTATTCCAGGACCACAAAATCCAATCCAGAAAAAGTTACATAGAAGTAATTTCAATGGTGTTTAATCCCACATAACAGTGTCCGGATTATACTGATAAGGCATTCTTACCTGCCCTGTGTCAGTGACTGCTAAGCAGTGAAGAGCACCTACAGCCACATGTACTATCTTTTTCCCCCTCAGTCCTTCCACTACTTGAGGTTTTCGTACATGAACATCAGTGCCATGTCCAAGTCTGAAGTAGTCTCCTTTGCCCCTGAAAGAACAGCAAACTGTAAATTCAAAACCATTATATCAGCAGTTCTCAAACTTATCCAAGCCACAACCGACCTTGTCCTCCAGTGCTCCCACAATGCGCAAGGGCCAGGATGGCCCCTGGAGGCCTCCGCAGACCTCAGAAAGGCCAGAAAGTACATTTGCGAAAACAGAAGTGACCTAGGGCGGATGGGTGGGCTTGAACTTGGCAACCCACATGCACACTATAAATATTTTATTAAATACATAGCATTTGTTGTAAATGACATACCATGTCCATACTACTCCAGACTTGGTAAGAGCCAAAGAGAACTGAGCTCCACATTCAATCTGGCAAACTCCCTGGCCATTTAGTCTTTCGATGTTCTGAGGGATATTGCATCCTTCACTTCCTCCTCGACCTAATTTTCCGAAGTCTCCATCTCCCCAGGAAAACACTAGCCCTAATGGAATTAGAATCCTTTATTGTCATATACAGCAAAGACAAAAAATCATGTAACACTAGCCCCAATAAAACAGACCTGCATTATAGACTGCAACAGAATACACATTAACATTGTGATAAAGACAACACTTCTTACCCTCATCTGTCAAAGCTAGAGTCTGAGCATCTCTGCTCCCGCAAGCAACCTGAATGACTCTATGACCAAGGAGCACCTTAACCTACAAAATGGAAAATAAAACATAAGACTGAGGTACATCTATTTTAAATTGCGTACAGCATTTTCATTTAAGCCACTTAAGCCTCAATCACCACTTCGGGCCAGAAGATCAAACTGTTATACAGTGCAATCCTGTCTAACCTTGCACAGGTGTAACAGCAGATGCACTGGTGTAAGTGCAATTACACTGGCATAAATGCTCTTACACCGGTGCATCTACTGTTACATCGGTGCAAAGTTACACAGGATTGCGCTGATAGTGACATATCTCTAAGTCAAGCAAAACTGTTTTGAGCCTCCCAAAAGTTAAACATGCTCTCATTAAGGGGCTCTCAATTAGCAAATTAAAAGAGGAAACAAGATTCATCAAGCACGTTTAGGTTTGTGATGGGAAACTCAGAAAAGCCAGAAAAACTTAAGACAGCCCAAGCAACTGTTTACCCAAAAAAGCAGCACAGTGACTGGGCCACCTCCTGAATCTAATCAAGACAGATGGCTCAGTGAGAGCATGAGATTATTTAAAAATGCCACCCCACAACAGTCTGGGTATAGAGACTTCTGCCTCCATTTCTACTTTTGCTGTTCTTCAGCAAGTGTACATGTTAATGTAATCTTAGGTAACGAAACTTCTTAGGACTTTACCATCTTTGGTTTAAGTTGTGTAGTATTGTCCCCATGTCCTAGTCGACCATATTCACCAAGACCCCATGTATACAATTCACCACTAGAGGTGATGGCAGCGCTGTGGGAACTGCCACAGGCAATATCACGGATGCGTTTTGTTTTCAGTGCTTCTATTAACCTCGGTTTATCACAGTTCCTGAAAACACAATACACAAACAAAAGTGAAATATTTCCACTGAACAAAATTTTATATTACACTAATGTAATACAGGTTGAAATTCCGAAATCCAGACATTTTGGGGGCTATGAATTTAAAAAAAAATGTTTCCCAAGGCATGCTGGGGCACAAAGTTATTAAAAATATTGTATAAAATTACCTTCAGGCTATGTTTATAAGGTGTATGAGACATAAATAAATTTAGTGTTTAGACTTGGGTCCCATCCCCAAAAGTATCTCATTATATTTAAGCAGATATTCCAAAATCCAGACAAATCCGAAATCCAGACAAGTTCCCAACCCAAGCAGTCTGGATAAGGGATACACAACCTGTACACATCTAGTACATAATTCTTTTTCCCCCCATCATATACTGTACAGTACTTGTTTAAAAGTGTTTGGCGACATGCCTTGGAATACAGAACGCGGGTTGGCTGTTGATATACTACAACAATTGTCATTAATGTACTCTAAAGACAATAAATTATGTATCTAACTATATCAAGCAAAATATTTTGTATAGTTTTTTATTTTTAACCACTTCCTTATTTAATAATACTTCTCACAGAAATACAACTTGCTAATTGAAGTGAGAGATACAAAAATCCAACAAACTCAGAACAACAGTAAAAATAAATATCCTTACATTCTGCTGAAGTGTCCAAGTTTCCCATCATCTCCTTCACCCCAGGAAAATACCTTCCCATCAACAGTTAAAGCCATAGCATGGCGGCCACCTGAAATGGATAGGAATGTGAGAAGTTAGACAAAGTAGCAGCAAAATAAATAAAATTAAACATTTCAACATTGCCAACACTCTGCCAGTCGCACTTCAACCACGGCGATGCTAGCACAAGCCAGCCATTGGACTCCGTGACACCTTCCTATATACCAAGGTCCTGGCACCAGGCTAATCTACTCTTTTGGTAGCTGGATAGGTGGTAAGACTGGATTTAGATGCACCTTGTTCATTCCCCCAATATTTAGTCACACCGTTACTTCCCTGCCACTGATCCAAATGATAGCAACTCTCCAATGGTGTTTGCAGGCCCCTCATACCCAAGAAAGGGTGTCAAGTACTGATTCTGGGATCTTCTGCATGGAAAATATGTGCTTTACCACTGAGCTACAATCCCACCCAAGAAGGAGTTAACCATTCTGGTCCATCTTCAAACATGTTAGCCCAGTGGCTCTCAAACTGTGGGTCGTGACTCACCATTGAGAACCAAAGTTGTCCCCTGCCCCCTTAAGGGGCGGGACAGCATTTGCAAAAACTGGAAGCGTGCGAAAATTGCCGTTTTCGGCAATCCGAAGATCGGGGAGGCCTGCAGAGGGTCGTGCAGGCCACCCTGAAGTCCCCGTTAAGTCCCAAAACGGTAGTTTTGGGCACTTTTTCGGCCGCGGCAGTGGCGATCCCCAGGGATCGCCACCGCAACTGGCCCTACCCTCACAGACACTTAAGTGTTCTCCCCGCCTCGCGGGGAGAACTTTGAGAACCACTGTGTTAGCCAGTAACTCCCAAAACGTCAATTTCTTTGTCAACGAATCTGAAAGTTTATTGTTATAAAATGAGACATAGTGAACATCTCAGAGAAAACACACTAAGATACAGATGATTACTTTGCATCTGCAGTTTGAGCTTATTGTATTGTTCTCTGGTGCTCTCCAACACAGAGATGTTCTTCCTCATTCCCCTTTAAGAAGATACCCCACAAAGGCAAGTTTCCAAACACAGATGCGGCATTCCCATTTCATAAGCATGCTACTCTATGCAGAGAGAAAGCAAGCCCAAAACACATAGGTAAAACTGACTCACTAAGCTGTTTTAGCCATGCACAACTTGAGAGTGGTTAATAATCAAAGAAAATACGACAAGTTTCACTTTAAGAAAATCTGCTCACTGACAAGCAGAGAATAAAGACTTGGTACCTGAGTGAACAGCAACTTTCTTCACTACATAGTTACTAAGAGCAGTAATCTGTCGGGGAATAGGTACAGTTCCACTTGACAGGCCTAAACCAAGTCTTCCATTAGTTGCTTCGCCACAAGCATACACTTTTCCCTCAACAGTCACTAAAAGACAGAAAATACTTGGAGTTCCATTATTGAGAAATTAGTGCAATTGAAAGTATACAACAACAACAAATTGCAATGCCTTATAAACTGGTAATTTAAGAGTTGCACAAAAGAGAGCTTTCCTACCTGCAAAAAGGCTTTTGGATCCACCAGCCACCTGTACCACATTCAAGGCCGAAAGGGTCTCAGAAAACGAAGGAACTTTTATCTATAAAATGTAAGTAGGGAAAAAAGTTGTTAACCAGATCTAAGAGAGATGCTGACAAAAAAGCAAAATGATTAATTAGCCTTTAATCAATTTAAATTTATATATTTCTTAAAAGCAAATCGAACAAGTTTGCTCAAAGTACCATATATTATACACAAGCTAGTTTCTTGAGAAATTGGCATTTTGACAAAATGCTGCAAGCAAGCTATAATTTAAAAGCAACTCAGCAGTTTTTATCCAATACTTGTTTTCCAATCCAGGGTATAAATCAAGTAGCTTTTAATTTTATGCACTGTCATTTGAAACTGAAGAATTCCAACGGTATTTTCGCTTTTTGCAACTTAGTCTTCTGCTTTTTATTTACTTGTTATATGACATTGTATTGATTGTTTATTTTGTTTTATTATTTCTTAGTTGAAAAATAGTTTAGAATATTCAAGAATAGCACCAAGAAAGTGTATAACTGCATCAGTGCTGCTCTTTCTAATGTATAAGAATAAACACTACAATTGTCCACAAAATACACCATTTAGTACTGTACTAGTACTGGCCAGGATCCAAAGAACCTGATATTGTTTCAGCATGACCGAGAAGGCCATGGGTTCACATTTTTCAATCAGCACCCCTCAGTGGAACAGGGCAAAGTGCTTTTGAAACTGAAGGGGTTCCAAAAGTACTTTGGGATACGGTATGGTATAGAGCAGTGGTTCCCCAAACTTATCTGGCTCACGATGCCCCGCAGCCTCTTCTTCCTGGCTCACGATGCCCCCGGTAGCTCCTCCTACCTGTTCTCCTGAGTGCTGCCATCTTGGATCTCGTGAAATCTCACGAGATCCAAGATGGTGGCACCCAGGAGAACAGGTAGGAGGAGCTACAAGGGACATCTCACGATGGCCTTGTGACTGTGCCGTGACACCCTAAGGCAGGGGTGGCCAACCTTTCAACATGAATGCTGGCTCTTTAAATGGTTGTCTAGGTGAGAGCATTTCAGCAGGTGCAGCTGCTTTAGCAGCACCATCAGCACCTGCAGCTGCCAAGATTCTGTCTTCTGCACAACTCTTAAGAACACAGTAGCCCTAATGGGGGAAGGTTGGCCACCCCTGCCCTAAGGTGTCGCGATGCACAGTTGGGGAACCACTGGCATAGAGACTTGAGTTGGTAGTGAAAAAAAGGCAATAATGCCACTTAATACGCCCAACCTTTTTGACAGCGCAATCCTGTGTAAAGATCCAGCGGGCAGCCCATGGCTAGCCTCATCTAGATTTTAACATGTGAGCCATTTGGTAAACTGTGTGGCCTACACAGTTGACTAATCATCTAATAAAAAGCCACTAGAAAGAACGTTTTTAAGTTCCAGTCTTATGGCCTGCAAATGTCAGAAGTCAGAGCTTTCCTGAAACAAATGCCCACGCATGTGTGCTCTTAAGTATTTGTATTGCAAGTCTTTTTTGCACACAAACAAGTTTCTGAATGTGGACAGCTTCCCACATAGTAGACCAAGGATACAAAATCTTCTGCAATCAGAAACCTTAAGAGGGGCCGCTAATCCAGAACTTCTCTCATTCCCACACCACCAGGTTCTCATAGGTTGACGATACTGAGCTCAGCATTAATTTTCATACATTTTAGGTTTTTTTTAAAAAATCTGGTACCTTAGAACCTTTTAATCCTCCCAGTTGGTCTTTATCATTCAGGCCCCAAACAAAAACTTTGGTCCTTATTGTTGCTGCTGATTCTAGGCCCGCAGTCTTCTTTCTAACAAGACTAAGTACACAAACAAATTAGTTCAAAATTCTTTATATTATGACATTATGGGCACAATCCAAACCTACTTAGGCCGCCGTTGTAACCAGCGGCCCAGCGAAAACGGGAGGCCCCAGAACGGAAAGGGGATTCAAATCCCCTCCAAAAGGGGAATTCAAAAGGGATTTGAATCCCCTTTCCGTTCTGGGGCCTCCCATTTTCACTGGGCCGCTGGTTACAATGGCGGCCTAAGTAGATTAGGATTGCGCCCTATGAGAATTTTAATCATGCATGCTTCACAATTTCCATATGCAAATACTCTGTTGCAATGTTTTCTGTGAGAAGGCATACTGGGACCAAAATAATGTGATATATATAATTTTTTATAAGTGAATATAATTCAACGCAATGGAACCTAAGTACCCATAAAGTGTGCTTGGGATGGTGGCATAAAGATTAACAAGATGACTTCATATGTGACATTGAAGGGGGTCTAGCTTTCTTCTCACTTTGTACCTCCTGCAAAGAGTAACATGGTATATATTAGATGTGTGGATTCTGAACTAAAAAGGTAATTTCAGTGTGCATTTTTTTAAAAAATCCAGGCTTTGTGGTTTTGAAAGAATCAATAACTATATATGATGCTTTATCACCCTTTCAAGCTTCCTTGGTGCATGCTTTTCCTTTCTCTTTCAAATGCAATACTCTGAGTTGCAAAGAGTTTTGGGTTCTTTAAGAAATGCATATTGGAAGCAGACTATGCTATTTAGATGGATATTTCCTTCAGCTGCATATTCTATTGAGAATAAAAAATAAAAAATTTGGGACACAAAGGGTGTCCAATCCCAAACATGACGGATCAATTGAATGGTGGAATTTTGCAATTACATGTCACAGTTACAACAACTACTTTAAAAAGTCCCCTTGTTTTAATAGTTCGTACCTCCCAGTGTTAGCTTTATCATCATCTTCTTCCTCATTATCAGAAGCAAGGAAAGGGACCGCAGCTAAGTCTTCATCCTCTGCCCGGATACGCCCCAAAATGCTGAGACCATGTATTTTGCAATCAATACCAGAGCTCCTGCACTGCTTTATAGCAACTTCAATATACCTGTGATACTAAGAGTAAGAAAAGGATTGTCTGCCTTATACCTTTAGTTATTATTGCATTTATTATCACCAATAAAGGAAGGAGAAGGCTTGTTCTGGTCAATCGTTTAGAAAAAAATGTTTTACTAACCAAGGAAAAAAATATATCTTTTCCTATTTTTTCCTCTTTCATACATTCAGAGATAAAAAAAATATTGAGAAATTTAACTAACAAAAAGCATGTCAGGCATACATTTTAGCTTATTTCAAAAGGATCACAATATCTCCAACATATTGGCATATATGAACTCAAAATGGTGGTAATATGGGTGAGTAACTGGGAAACCGAAGAGACCGACACCTATTTTCTTTTATATGGGTAAGAAGCAACAATATGATTAAGCTGAAAAAGTAACCATAGTATAAAAGTCAGAACCCAGTTAGCATGTCGTAAGGAAGGCGAGGCTGTTCAATGCTACCACATGTAACCTCCTCCATTCTACTTTCGCCGGACAATAAATGGAGAGACAAATAGAGGCTACTATTTTGACTCCACTGTTCTGAAGCTGGCACCTCCCATCTTTTCAAATAAGCAATTAGAAAGCAGTACACATTGATTCCTCTATATGTCTAAATTGGAACTAATCACAGCTTCCTGTTGTGTGAGAAAAACAGCTATTCATACTGGAAAGTTCTATGGGATCTAAAGTAATGAGTCATCTTGCACAAGGTATTGCACTTCCTTCACACGCCTTTCCAACAACCACTTACCTCTACACAATCACCGAGAAGAGGGACTGTAGTGTCTGTAGGATTAATGTTGATTGTCTTCAGCTCTATGAGGTTGTTTAGAGAACTTCCACCTACACAACAATTAATAATTTAATGTAGTATATTACCTGGAGATGGCCAGAGGTTTTCCAGTACTACAGTACTGTGGTTAAACAAACAATTTGAATGTTTGATCAATAATGGGACAGCACAGGCATTCCCATACCTGAAACCACAACCAGAGAAGGCATATAGCTGCTGTCTGCAGGATCCACTATCATTTTCAGTCTGTGTACTAGGACATCAGGGAAAATCTCCAAACGAATCCAGTGCTAGAAAATATTGATCATGGTCAATTACATTTAAAAAACGATGACAAATTATGAATGACAATTATATATTAATGTATTAGTCCTTAGGATTTAACGATTCCAAACAAAAAACAGAATTAAATAAAATTTAAAAAATCGTTTGAATCTACAATTATATGTATACTAACAAGGTGATAATGAGATTACATGCAAAAGTGAAGGAAGCTTGCAGGACGTTGTCTAAATTTACCTTTCCTTGGGAGCCAGAAGACTGCCAGCACTGTTCACCACCATCAATCAAACGTGAGGCTTGATTCACGGAAGATGACACATTCAAATTTTTAACAATTCTTGACCAATCATCCAGTAGCATTCCTCGTTGGCTACTGTGACGTCTCTTCAGCTGTTTTCCGGAACGACCACAAAATACTGGAGATTGACCTATTGTAAATAGTGTTGCAAACTCTGAAGACATCTATATTTAATTCCACAGTACATCAATCTAAAGCCATGTTTTCAAACTCTCAAAATCATATGTAGAAATTACTCAATGGATTATCTGGTCCCATCCCCACTATTGCATTACTTCAAAATACCTAGATCTTCAGCAACCACAAACCAAACCTGTTTTTGAAAACCTTCAGCCAAGGAGATACCACAGTGTTCAAAGGCACCCATTGGTGAATGAACGGCTTTGACAGTTTGGAGATTATTCTTAACATTTAAAACTACTACCCTTTGGTTGAAAGCTAAAAGCTATGAAGATTAACGTTTTAAGAACGATAAAAGCATTTCTTATATCTACATATTAAGCTTCCAAACCGAGGAAGATATCAAAAATGGTTTTCTATTTGGAGGATACGATTGGTACAAGAGCAGCAGCAAAAAAACAGGATCATCAAAATGTTTTACATGATATTTTGTATTGAACCAATTTTTAGAGTTACAGTTTCTGAATCAAACAAAGCTCTTCCTACAGTTTTGTGCCAAAAAATCCTGCATAACTGGAAAGTGTCAGAAAGAGTTAGAAAAGTAATCAGGAACATTTCTGAAAATGTTTCCATGAATTTATTTTACTGGTCTTATTTTACACATAAATGCCAAATACACAACAGCAATGTTAGAGATAAAACTATTTAAAAAATGTACCTGGCTCATTTATTCTACCAAAAGTATGTCGAGTGTTATGCTTCCTGGTTTTGAAACAGGTTTCACAAAAATCAAAGTCATCACAGTTTCTGCATTTAAACCTAGGTCCATTGATAGGAAACATCTGACAGCCATCACACCTAGTTGTAAAAAAGAAAATCAAATGTTTATATCCGCTAACACATTCAACTCACAAAATATTTACAACTTAATTCTTATTCTATACTCCAAAAATTACTACACAAGAGCCTCTTCCAGGTTTTCAACTTTTGCCACTTGGAAGAAAAAATTCCAGCAAAGTTTTACATGGAAAAAAAAAACTTATGCTGTCAAGTTATACTTAGACTGTTCTTTGTCCTGAAGTATTCTTATGCTAACTTTTCCCCATTACTGTATTGGTTTTTAAGAAGCCGAGTTGCTCTAGGGAGCATCTGTAGCTCTATAGCACACGCTTTGCATGAAGGTTCAATCCCCGACATCTCCAGGACACCTCCAGGGTTAGGAAAGATGCGGTCTAAAACACTGGAAAGCTGCTTCCAGCCATACATATTGCTTCCAGACAATACTACACTAGATGGACCAAGAGCCTTACTCTGTATAAGGCAGCTTCTTGATTCCTATGCTTATTGTAACACTTTAAATATAATAAAGTACACATTGAATAGATACAAAAATACATGATATTCAAAAGAGCACAAGAACAAATGATGGAAGGTTTTAAACTTACGTAACCCCTGGATGAATACTGGGAACCAGTTCCATTTCTGACAATAACCCAGTCCAGTGTGACTGCTGAGGAAAATCGACAATGACATCCTTACCATTGGCACTAAAAGCTACCACAAAGAGAAAATACATTATAGTTAACTGTGAAATATCTACAAATGAACATATACATACACATAAGTAATTTGAGATATTATACCATATTTGGTTATAAAATCATAGAATTTTTTAACAGTATAAATAACTACTGTACAATGTTTGAGTAGATTACATTTGCATAGGAAACAATTTAATTCAGTACAGTGATTTTTGTGATTTGCATCAAATATTTAACCACAAACTAACTCTAAAACAGCTAACTGAGGAAGAAGTGGATCAAAATCACTTGAAAATACAACCAATCAAAATGGTAAAGGCAGGCATATATTATACTGCCTGTAACTGTATTGCTTCAAAGTATGCGTGGGTGATTATTTAAATGAAAGCTGCCCATGTCAAAATCTTCCTGGGTATATCAGAGAGAAGGTTCAATGTGTAAACTGCCCTATCTGCACCCGCTTTTTCCAAATGCATTCTGAAGTTAACACAATGAAATGGAATATGTAACAGTCTCCAGTGGTTATCTTAAATGGGAAAGCTGATGTGGGAGCAGGTGGTTCTTTAGATACCCAGGTCCCAAACTATTTGGGGCTTTAAAAGATTAAAGCCAGCACTCTGAACTGTCCCAGGAAACAGATATAAAATGTGAAATAAAAGACAAACCCTTCTAAATAGTTTTGAAGTAGCAGATTATATGATGCCTGCAAGATAATATGCAGATACCACATAACCTGCTTCTCAGAAACTACTATTCTACAAAACTGACAGAGATCCTCAGGTATAACCCATCCAGTCAATGTTTTCTTTTGAGAATACACATTACCTTTCACAACTCCCACACTTCTGTGGGTAACTGATCCCCACTTGTACTTGGGCGTGGTTACAGATGTTTTTACACGTACTTTGTCACCAATCTTTATGTGCGAGGGAGAGCTCTGCGGTGGGAATCCTATAATATCAACAGCAATGACAAATTTGCATGAATTTCAAATGCTTTTTGGATACCTGTATATGAATTAAATATTCATCAACTCGTGTTTGTTAGAATATGAATTAAATATTCAACTCACCTATAAGTTCAACATGGATGTATCTGACCCAGTAAGTGCCACCTTTTTGTTGCCAGTCACATTGCACATTGAGATCATGCAGCCCATCGCGGTCCAATTTAATCACTTTGCCCACATCGCCCTCACACACCTCTTCATATGTCCTGCAGCATCTAACCATCATCCCCACCTATGGGAAAAATAACATCTCATGAAGCTTCAACAGCCACACAGTATTCCGGTTAATGTCTACCTACAGTTAGTGTTAGATTTAAGGGAAGACACTAACATTAACATAGACAGAGTAGTGCATAAGAGACTGGACTGCAAATCAGGATTCTCTTGTTCAAACCTTGCCTCTGCCATGAATTCTCACTAAGTGGCATTAGGCAAGCAAGTCCCCCTCAGCTTCGGCTCACCTGCAATGTGGGGATAATACTACTTAGCTTCCAAGATTGTTTTAAGGGCATCTATGGCTATACATGCAAGGCACTTGCACACCCAGAAAGCACTATATAAATGTTTTAACTGGTTTATTAAAATTCAGCCACATTCCAAAAAAGCCACAAGCAATATCAGGAGCTACTTTGTACAGAAGGACATGTATAATTGAAAGATTCAGTCAATCGACTGGTTCACAGAATGCTCCAACCTGCCTATGCCTGGTGAGAGCACAAGATTAAGCCTACCCTGCTCTCTGGCACTCCTTGTGTTGTAACTTGGCCTGTATAAGTAGAGTCCATAATGAACTCAATCATTGCCCCTGAAAACTGAGGGTGAATGCTGCAAAGAGCAAACATCGGATTAACAAACTAGGCTAATATTCCAACATCACACTGAACACACCAAAGTCAGGCAAGCCTTTTCCTTTCCCCCAGTTGGAGCACTGTCATTCCCATATGGTTTAAATACGTGAGCCAAGCCAAAACCTAGAGAGCAAATAGGAATTCTGACTTTGCATTAAAAAAATATCTTGAGTCTATATGGGGGCCCCCCGGATCCATGGATTCACTTATCTGTGGATAGCGGGAGCCCACACACACATGCCCCATTGGCCATTAATTTACCTTATTAGGTTGTGTGTCTCTTCCTTTAAACAAACGCTATAAGCAACAGCATGCTGCTTATAGTGCTGAAGCTGACTGAGGCTCAGCCAATTAACAGGAAGCAGTTCCAGCTCTTCAGCTGAGCCTCTCTAGCACGTTTGTTTAAAGGAAGAGACACACAATCTAGTAAGGTAAATTAATGGCTAGTGGGGTGTGCGGTTGGGGCCACAGAGGGCGCGTTCGCCCCATCCATGGTTCTCTGATATCCGCGGGGGGGGGGGGCTGGAACGGATTTCCCATGGATCTATACCAGGGGGGGGCTGTATATGTTGTTCTACTTGTCAAGTAACTCACATTAAAACACGTATTTTAAAAACTACAAAGTCAGGTTGCTTCTACTTATGCTCAGTTCAATAGGGTCTATGTCTGATGCCCAATTAAAGTACAAGGATTACTGTGGTGATACTCTATTAATAGTCCTGAAATCAAATGAAAAGGTTGCAGCAGTAGGAAGTAACCCCTTCATGTTGCCATGAACAAGGATCATTAAGGTCTTCCCTGAAAAGCAAACACAGCACAAAGCAAACCAGCAGCAGGTGGGATTTCACACCAAGCAGTTTTTCGCAGTTATCAAAGTAATTTACAGCTTTCATATTAATCTATTCTCCCATGTGCAGCCATTGCCAGTACTTCAACTCCTTCAATATCATCCTTTCTAAAGGGGAATCACTACTATCTAAAAACAGGCTTCACTGTCAAGCTTACCTGAATGTTCTCTCGCACATACACAGCATAATCATCGTTACTTAAGAAATCAGCTCGTTTCTTGTAAGTCTGGCTTTCCGTTACAACAGCAGCAGTAGACTGCAAACACAGAAAGAATCACCACATCATTACAATCATGGCATTACAAGAAGGAAATGCTGTGCAACAGAAGTTCCCCAAATGATAGAAGAGAGCATGCAACTAGTTTCTTGACCCAAAGTTGTGACAAATGTATCAAAAATACTGGTGTCTGTAAAAAAAATGATCTAAAGCTTCCATGGCCTGCTATTATATACAAAGACTGGGTTGCCACGGGTTTAAAAACCATGCAAAATGTTAAAAATGTATCTTTATGTTAAAAACAAGTAGGATAAAGGTCGAATTGCAACATTTAATACACGAGAAAACAAGTTAAAAACGAAGATAAAAGTTCAATAATATTCTGAACCTTTTAAAACAGAGTATTAGAAAGCAAGTTAAAAGTTCAACAAGTTAAAAACACAAAAATACAGGCTACAACATTTTGTTCCTCTCCATGAACTTCTTCAGGTAGCTAAGAGCACCAAGCTGCTGGATGTTACTGTAACGTTTTTAAAAGGTTCACAATATTATTGAACTTTTATCTTCGTTTGAATTCAATTTTAACTTGTTTTCTCACGTATTAAAAGTTTCAATTCTTTCTACCTTTATCCTACTTGTTTTTAACATAAAGATACATTTTTTAAATTTTACATGGCTTTTAAACCTGTGGCAACCCATTCTTTGTATATACTGGTGTCTGTGTTTGAAACAATTCATGACTTGATGCCTAGCACTTACTATAGGATATGCAGCTTCTGCTTCTTCTACATCTTCTATAGTTTCTTCATCAGAATATTCATCAGATACTGTGTCCGCATCTGAGAGATCAGTGATTTGAACATCCGGGTGATCCAAAAGCCAGCCCACCAAGGCTTCTACTCCTAGAACACAACGTATCGAAGATTGTCAACAGTATTGTCCATTTGAACAGTTCAACAAAAATTAAGTTTTAGCTTTCCGTGTTTTGCCCAACCAGTTCGTCCACCTTGGGTGCATCAAGCCACTATTTCGGATTTAAAAGCTACAATAATTCAATTCTACTTTTCCACCCAAGCTTTTCAGGTCTTCTGTTCAATCTCACATTGCTACCCGCCACTTCTTTAATCACCACTCAACATCAAGAAGTAGGATGAAGATCTTTGCCTTTTCAACAAAATAATCTCTGTTCCTAATCTTTTTCTTTGTTAGCCAGTCTTACAAAATCTTGTAAAATGAGAGAAGTCTATGGGATGCAGGAGAGTTATCCAAATTTTCCTCACCCGTTGGCTTCCCTCCTTCTTTGTCTGAACAGGGAGAGGAGCCTTTCTGGGAGTCCAACTCACTTCTCTCTTCATGCAAGCAATAATGGAGGTGAAGGTAGAGAATATCAGCGCAATTCTACATAAGGATCCGGCCGGCGGCCCACAGCCACCCACCGGATCCTGTTCCCTGGCAGCCAGGCTGCCACTGGGGTGGAGGTCTACTCGGGGAAGGGGACAAAGCCATCCCCCGCCAGATGGGCCAGCAGCCCCCCCTCCCTCTACCTCTGATCCGCCCACCCCCTGTCCGCCGGATCCTGACCTACCTGGTCCGGCCGTGGTCAGGGTGCTCAGTCGTCTGAGCAAGGGAGGCCAGCCTCTGCGGGCCTCCCTTGCTCGAGAGTCATCGCGAATATGCTTTACGCACGTTTGCAATGGTTTCGGGTGGCGGAACACTCGTTCCGCCACCCGAATGTCCGGCAGGATTGCGCAGTATGAGTGGGAAGGGTTTCGATATGGAGGCCAAGCTGTTGGATTAGGTTTAGGGAATCTTGGATCTGCCCCTTTTGCTGTACAAAAATGGTTGGGTGAGACTAAACCAGAGCCATGGGAGGAATTCTGTTCCTAAATGGGGGGGGGGAGGTTTACTGGGAGGAAAAAAAGGGCTGGCAAAGTCTTAGTCAGATGAGAATGCCCTGCACTTAATGAAGAGCTTGGGCTCTAGGCACCTGAGTAGAAGGCTCTTTCTAGCATCTACACAATGAAAACTTCATTCTCCCAATCACTGGGGGAGGGGTAGTAGCTCTGGAAATTTCTACATCCACAACCCACTTTATCCGAGTCTATTAGTTGCTCATCCTCAGCAAAATGAGAGAATGGAAATACTGTACAGGCCCCTGGGGCATTTTGTCTCCCCAATCATTGCTTCTGCGGGGCATTTGCTGACAAGGTCTATCAGCCTCTCAGTGCAGTTGCAAGAGGTTCCAACAGCCACCAGGACACTCTTGTGTCTCACTTCAGGTAGAGGACAACCACCACCATGTATCTGGCATCCAAATGTCAGGGGGGTTAATGCAGCTGACTGACTGACGGCAATATCACTTGGCACGATAATGATGCTGTTGGCCTCAGGGAGGGCCCCTCTGGTGTCTTCAGAGATTTGATTACTCAGTGCTGGCCCTTGAAGCTTTTCTACCCATTTTGCTCCTACCTTGTCACATCTGGCAGGCTTATTATTATTGGTTGTAACCACTGCCTCTTTAGTGGGAGTTTTTGCAGTCTTACTGGATTTCATGGTCTATATCTTTTCATCCCATGCTGCCATGTCCTTTTGGGGTCTGGCAAGAAATACTTTAGCTAGTTCTTTAGTCACCATTGGACCAACCACAGTGAAAGCTACATCTTCCAAAAGAAAGTCAGAGGGGAAATGGTCCCTTGACATTGCATGCATTAATTGGATATGAGTTTGTTGTGATCGAGGAGAAGAAAGAGAGCACCTTTGTGGTCCTGCTTGCGGAAGGAAGACAATCAAAACTGGAAGTGGCTACCCTTTGGAAGGGGGAAGACTACTCAAGTTCACATGGACTTTTCTCCAGGCACAAGCAAGAGGGACAACTCATACAAGAACACTCTCCACCACAGCTGGAGAACCTCCCCTTCTCTAAACATCAGGGCACCTCCATCTCCTCAAAATCTAGTGTCCCAAAACCTTTGCTAAATGATAATGACTTCACTATTCCATATCATTCTCCTATTTTGACTATAAGTGCTAAGTACACAGAGATCCCATCAGTTCCTTGTCTGGTAACACACTGATAGCACTAAAACAGTAGGTACTGTACCTGGTAACCCAGAAGCACTTCCAGATGTTCCAGAAAGAGATTTCAGTGCATACTCAATGTTCTTCCTTGGAAATCCCATCTCCATAAGCTGCACTACAATCGGAAGTGGTGGAATAGGGGACACTTTGCATTTCTTCACTTTTGCAGGTCTGATATGTTGGACCGTAATGGGTGTTGTAGCCTCACTGGAGCTACAATCTTCAAAGCCTGGAGTTGAAGGATGGGCAGACTCTACAGCCAGATACTGACACACAGCCAATGCAGCAGCCTATGAGAGGATGTACATACATCTTATGGCACTTCACGTACAACACAAGTAGGATATGTTATTTAATGTACCTTTATGTATCTTAACTCTGAAATTATATTTAATATATGGTTAAAGATTATATATGGTTATTTATGACCCCTTCATGGATCATTGCCTTGTCGTGGCGAAGGGGCTTGCGTAACTCAATGAAGCCATGAGCTATGCCGTGCAGGGACACCCAAGACGGACAGGTCGTAGCAGAGAGTTCTGACTAAAAGTGATCCACTGGAGAAGGAAATGGCAACCCACTCCAGTAACCTTGCCAAGAAAATCCCATGAACAGTACCAAAAGGCTAAAAGATATGACGCCGGAAGATGAGCCCCTCAGGTCGGAAGGTGTCCAATATGCTACTGAGGAAGAGCGGAGGACTATTCCAAGTAGACCCAGAAAGAGTGAAGCGGCTGGGCCAAAGCCAATAGGACGTCCAGCTGTGGATGTGTCTGAGGTTGAAAGGAAAATCCAATGCTGCAAGGAGCAATATTGCTTAGGAACATGGAATGTGAGGTCTATGAGTCAAGGCAAGCTGGATGTGGTCAAAGATGAGATGATAAGATTGAACATTGACATCTTGGGAATCAGCGAACTAAAATGGACGGGCATGGGCGAATTTAATTCAGGTGACCATCATATCTACTACTGTGGGCATGAATCCCTTAGAAGAAATGGAGTAGCCCTCATAGTCAATAAAAGAGTGGGAAAGGCAGTACTGGGGTGCAACCTCAAAAACGACAGAATGATTTCAGTTCGAATCCAAGGCAAACCATTCAACATTACAGTAATCCAAGTGTATGCCCCAACCACTGATGCCGAAGAAGATGAAGTTGACCGGTTCTATGAAGACCTACAACACCTTCTAGAACTAGCACCCAAAAAAGATGTCCTTTACATCATAGGAGACTGGAATGCTAAAGTAGGAAATCAAGAAATAAACGGAACAACAGGCAAGTTTGGCCTTGGAGCGCAAAATGAAGCAGGGCAAAGGCTAACGGAGTTCTGTCAAGAGAACACGCTGGTCATAGCAAACACTCTTTTCCAACAACACAAGAGGCGACTCTACACATGGACATCACCAGATGGTCAATACCGAAACCAGATAGATTATGTGCTTTGCAGCCAAAGATGGAGAAGCTCTATACAATCAGTAAAAACAAGACCTGGAGCTGACTGTGGCTCAGATCATGAGCTTCTTATTGCAAAATTCAGGCTTAAACTGAAGAATGTAGGGAACACCACTAGACCAGTCAGATATGACCTAAACGATATCCCTTATGAGTATACAGTGGAGGTGAAGAATAGGTTTAGGGCACTAGACCTGGTAGACAGAGTGCCTGAAGAACTATGGACGGAAGTTCGTAACATTGTACAGGAGGCAGCAACTAAAACCATCCCAAAGAAAAAGAAATGCAAGAAAGCAAAGTGGCTGTCAGATGAGGCTTTACAAATAGCTGTGGAAAGAAGGAATGCGAAAAGCAAAGGTGAAAGGGAAAGATATAAACAACTGAATGCAGATTTCCAGAGAATAGCAAGGAGAGATAAGAAGGCCTTCTTAAATGAACAATGCAAGGAAATCGAGGAAAACAACAGAATGGGGAGGACTAGAGATCTCTTCAAGAAAATTGGAGATATCAAGGGAACATTTTGTGCAAAGATGGGCATGATAAAGGATAAAAAAGGCAGAGACCTGACAGAAGCAGAAGAGATTAAGAAGAGATGGCAAGAATACACAGAAGAACTATACAAGAAAGAGCTTAATGTTCCTGATGACCACGCTGGTGTGGTCACTGACCCAGAGCCAGACATCCTAGAGAGCGAAGTCAAGTGGGCCTTAGATAGCATTACTAACAACAAAGCTAGCGGAGATGATAATATCCCAGCTGAGCTACTTAAAATCCTAAATGATGATGCTGTGAAAGTGCTGCACTCAATATGCCAACAAATTTGGAAAACTCAGCAGTGGCCAAAGGATTGGAAAAGGTCAGTTTACGTTCCAATTCCAAAGAAGGGCAGTGCCAAAGAGTGTTCAAACTATCGCACAATTGCACTCATTTCACATGCTAGCAAGGTTATGCTCAAAATTCTACAAGCTAGGCTTCAGCAGTACGTGGACCGAGAACTACCGGATGTACAAGCTGGGTTTCGAAGAGGCAGAGGAACTAGAGATCAAATTGCCAACATGCGCTGGATCATGGAGAAAGCACGAGAGTTCCAAAAAAACACCTACTTCTGCTTCATTGACTACGCAAAAGCCTTTGATTGTGTGGATCACAACAAGCTGTGGCAAGTTCTTAAAGAGATGGGGATACCAGACCACCTTACCTGTCTCCTGAGAAACCTGTATGCGGGTCAAGAAGCAACAGTTCGAACCGGCCATGGAACAACTGATTGGTTCAAAATTGGGAAGGGAGTACGGCAAGGCTGTATATTGTCACCCTGCCTATTTAACTTATATGCAGAGTACATTATGAGAAATGCAGGGCTGAATGAATCGCAAGCCGGAATCAAGATTGCCGGGAGAAACATCAACAACCTCAGATATGCAGACGATACCACTCTAATGGCAGAAAGTGAAGAAGAACTAAAGAGCCTCTTGATGAGAGTGAAAGAGGAGAGTGCAAAAGTTGGCTTGAAACTCAACATTAATAAAACTAAGATCATGGCATCTGGTCCCATCAATTCCTGGCAAATAGAAGGGGCAGAAATGGAAGCAGTAACAGATTTTACTTTTTTGGGTTCCAAGATCACTGCAGACGGAGACAGCAGCCATGAAATTAAAAGACGCTTACTCCTTGGAAGGAAAGCTATGGCAAATTTAGATAGCATAATAAAAAGCAGAGATATCACCATACCAACAAAAGTTCGTATAGTCAGGGCGATGGTGTTCCCAGTAGCAATGTATGGTTGCGAGAGCTGGACCATAAGGAAGGCTGAGCGCCGAAGAATAGATGCTTTTGAACTGTGGTGCTGGAGAAGACTCCTGAGAGTCCCTTGGACTGCTAGGAGATCAAATCAGTCAATCCTAAATGAAATCAACCCTGACTGTTCCCTGGAAGGACAGGTACTAAGGCTGAAACTCAAATATTTTGGCCACCTAATGCGAAGAGAGGACTCTCTGGAGAAGACTCTGATGCTGGGAAAGACTGAAGGCAAAAGGAGAAGGGGAAGGCCAAGGATGAGATGGTTAGACAGCATCACCGATGCAACGAACATGAAAATGAGCGAACTCAGGAAGATAGTGGAGGATAGGAAGGCCTGGCGGGATATGGTTCATGGGATCACGAAGGGTCGGACACGACTTAACGACTGAACAACAACAATGGTTATTTATAATGTTATACTATTATATGCACTGTAATTATATATGCTATATCTTATTATATTAGCACCATTATATATTGTTAAAGATTGTATTTTACTGATATATAGAACTCATAAAACACTATTGAAGAAGGTTTAAAAATATGTACAACTACAAAGCCATAATGCAAGAAAAGATTTACCACCTCAAGTTCTTGCTTATCAAATATTGCCTTCACCGGTGATGGCTGTGTTGCTGCAGTTAGTAACTGTTGCAAGAGGATCATGGGAGGCTGAGGTCCTTCAGGGGACATGTCTACTACATCAGGTGATGCCACTGCACCCTCATCTTAAAACAAAAAATGGATTTTAGTTACAAAAATGATTATACCAAAAGGACCATTACTACCCCCTTTCACATAGCACCATTTACATTTTAATAATGTTTCAAGAAAAGAAATGTTTCAATATTTGTGACATTCCAAAGTCACAAAATACTGACTTCTGATAAACAGTTATATACTCAAATGTTTGCTTTCAGATATATTATTTTCACTTTTCATTATATCATAGAAAGTTAAAGCTGGAATACAAACAGGATTTTAACACACTGATATCAACTTAGTAAGGGCTGAAGTTACTAACCAAGGCAAAAAAAGTTTCAGAGAAGCACTGATTGATTTCACCAAAATTACTATTTAAACATTTAATTTAATGTTGTTCTTGTTAAACTCAAGAACTGACAAAATAAACCATCATCTCCAACATATCAGGTTCACTTACAATTACACTGTTCAGTAGTATAGTATATTTGAACTATCTCACTACAAATGAGGTTCTGAAATCAGGAGACTAGTTTCATTGTTTAAATCAACAGTCAAATCACTTACTACAAAATAATAGGACAGCACAGTCAGAATTGAATCTTCTTGCCTCTCTATAGAATCACAATGTCAGGAAAACAATCAGATTTTGTCTGTCCAAGTCTGACTCCCATATCTGACACTGACTTTTAATTAACTAAAATCAGCTACTGGGGGAATGGGGGGGAATCCAAATTGGGACCACAGCACCGGCAATCGAGATATCGATGATGCATAAAACGAAGCATATCAGTAAAGGTGATAGCAATTTCTTGCAGAATCTACGGATGCACTTTTTTCTCCTCAAAGTATATCCCATCTATGCCATTTTGTTGTTGATCCACAACTCCTCGACCAGAAACTATCTTAAAAGAAAAAGCATCTTTTCTATATGCACCAGAGACTATTCAGTGTTTCTGAGCAGGTCACTTAAATTCAGATATGGGAATGACATGCTCAACCACAGTGAGGCTCTTGCCTGGACTGGAAAGACAGACAATTTGGATCTTTTCCCACTAATCTTTTCACTATCTACATCCTCAACAGGAAACAGTATGACCCACATAAGTCTGATTTCTTGCACCAAACAAAGTACATCAATTCCCCAAAGGGGACCTGCTCTGTTTTCCTTGCTTTCTCGTTCTTTGCAACATGCCTATTTTTACTACAGACTACTACAGTTGGAAAGAGCTGGCTTATTAACAATAAGAAACCTCTTCCATTCTGGTCAGATTTTTCAGTTTTAAAATAGAAGTATGCCCTTCAAGGAGGGACTTCTGGCAAGTCAGATACTTCACCATGCTAAGAAACATGAAATAATATTCACAGATAAGCACAATTCCTTTCTCAGTTATTACGACTAGTTTAAAAGTATAGGAAAGAGACCAGAAGCAAGGCTGAAAATTCTAATTACTCAAGTGACAGAGAACAAAAGTGATCAAGTGAAAGACTATTACCTGTAGGAATTGAGCCAGCCTCTTGCACTGCTGGTTGAGACAAGATTTGCCTTAATTTATCCTGGTGAGAAAGCAGAGCTCGACCTGCTTTTAGTATGTACAATTTTAACTGCTGGCACCTCAGCATATCCAAATCTATTTGGCCTGTGCAAAATATATTATGAGCATTTGTTAAAACAGTATTAGTTGTCAGCATTTATATAATCAGGTACTGAATAATTTTTAATACAGTCGGACCTTGGTATAGCAATACATTCTGGGGCAAGCTTGGGAGGAGAGAGGAGCCTTCACATAACCCAGAAATGGGTCTTTCAGCTTCAAAGAGTGCTTTAGAGCTTTGGAAACGGTGCAATTTGCCTGCGTGAAGGTAGGAACAGCGATTTGGGGGCTTTTAAAAGAACTTTTTAACAGGTTTCTACAGTGGACTTCACTATCCCCGCTGGCATCCACGTTGAGACATCCATGGATGCTGGATCCGCAAATAGTGGGCATCCACTGTATACAGTCAGACATTTAAAAAAAACGAAAATACCAGGATATAGAAGTGATTAGCAACAAACTCTGTTTTTATTATCTTCATGAGAAGCTACCTTGTAGCTGTGACACATCTTTTCTACTTTCATCACAGCATGTGCTTCTCTCATTTTGAATTTTCCACCATACCAATTCTTGGCTCAGCTGACAGAAAAATGAACTACTGTTCTCAAAGTGCTTCTATGCTGATGGTAACACCACTTTTCAAATCTACCACTTTATTAATCTCCGCTTAGTTGTGGCATCATTTAAGAGAAAGAACAAAAACTGCAAATGAAGAAAGCAAGTTATACCTGAAAGACCTTGATTGGGAGACTTCATTCTGTGTTTTTCTACTTTACTTCCAGCCAAGTTTACTAACTGAGCCCAGACAGACAGCATGGATTCAGTGAATGGTAAGTTATTCACGTTAAAAGGAATCACAGGGACCTAGAAGAAAAAACAGGTATTTTTTAATGATTTTTAGTAAGTTACTTATAGCTTGGAAAGTTACCGGTAATTGTATTTATTCCTCCACTTTAGTCATGAACTCATTCCTACGTTTATGCAGGAGAGGCCCCTGCAATTTCCTTCCCCACAGGGAGAGCACGGAGCCTCTTCAAGGGTGCATTTCTCATTCACATTTTGGGAATATAATTGTCCTGTCCCAAGGACACTGTCCCAAAGACTTCAGTGTGAAACAAAGATGGAAGATGAAGGAGACAGCGGATATACTGCTCCACAGATTTAGAGCTGCAGGCAATTTCTACAAGGGTTGGACAAATAGCAATGACCATTGTCAGAAAGCTAAACCTTAACTGATAATTTGCAGGATCATCTGTAGGAAAAAAAAGTCATATTTCAGCATCCACACATTTCCGCACATCAGCTAGGAGAATGAACAGACCAAGCACACATTCACGCATCAGAGTCTTATATATTAACCTCAAGACACTGCATAAATGCACTTACTGGCTTTAGCTGACTGAGTGGACAGACTCTACAGGTTCTCATGTCATAAAACTGTACTGTGATTTTCCCTTTGGGAGTGATCCTGGTCACTGTGCCTTCACCGAACTCATCATGAACTACTTGGCCACCTAGTCGTAAGCGACTGTCTATCCCACCAATCACTGCCAGGACAGCCATTAGGCCTCCCACTTCTGGATTTTCAGTGTCAGGGAAGTAGTCCTCCAAAACAGCCTAGGGAAAAAAAGAAGAAGAACAGTACAGATTTATTGTAGGGAGAACTTGCCAATGGTAAGCATACACACATTTTTACACATTTGAAAAGCAACCCCCCAAAAAATTTAAAGCCATTTTACCATTAAAAAGAATGCAGTATTATTTCACAAAAGGCATCTGTTTTAACATGATTCTAAATAGGTTTAAGCAAATTTGATTAATTGCAAATTGTAAAACAAAAATGAGTTTTTTAAAAATGAGGGAACTACCCCTTCTGACTGTTTTCCTGCAAAGATGTGGGTGATGGAGGTTAGCTGAGAGTTGATGTACTTGTTTATGAGTCCATTCCACTGACTTAGTGAATGCAATATCCTCAGAAGTGCCACTATCTCTTCTGCCAAAGTACTACTGTGGGTTGCAGTTAGAGAGGCCTGAGGCCGGGCTTTCCTCCTCCTCAGAGTAGATTCTAAGAAGAGGAGACAAAACTTAGACACTAGCACAACTGAAACAGACAGAACAAAAATGACAACATTAAAAACCAACTACTCTTACCTCTGAGCAGTGGGATATCTGAAGAGCAAGTAGTCAGTAGGCTACCCAGGAAGCCAAATAATTTTTCCACAAGGAATTTCATATCCCTTGACCTTTCTGTTTTATCCCAGGAGGGAAGCACCGCTTGTAGTAAGTGCACAGCAAGGATCTTAAGGGGAAGGGGAGAGAGAAACTATTAGAAACTGTCTCATTTGGCCACATAAGATTGGCTGTCTAAGAATAAAAGATATTTCATATAGACCAGGGGTTCAACTTTTTTCACCAAGTGTACCCCCTGGCATGGTCAAATTTTTTGAAGTACCCCTGTGCCAATTAATTAGCATTAATTATTAAAATTAATTAAAATGTAAAATGTAATCATTAAAATTACTCATCTTACACTGTTAGTCACCCTTTTTCCAATTTTTGCCACCCTTTTTATTTTAAGAAAATATCACCTTTTCTTTTTAGTAATAAAGTAGGGACTATTTAGTCAGAACTTACTCACCCTAACTTGGATGTAAATGCTAGAAAGTGGTTTATATAGAGATTTGGGAGAGAGTTTTTTTTAATATGGGAGCCTTGCGAGTCTGTGCCTTATCAGCTGAAAGTCAGCTGTGAGTCAGGAGTTTAAATTAAAAAAACTAAAAGCCGATGCCGACTCACAGCTGATTGCAGCTGATAAGACACAGCCAGCCGCGTACCCCCACCCGTCGGTTCGCGTACCCCCAGAGGTATGCGTACCACAGGTTGATAACCTCAGATATTAGACGTTATTAACAAGAAAGCCTATAAATGTCCCTCGATTAAAAATATGTCACTGTCTCTAGGATGTGTCAGGAACAAAACTACTTCTTTAGAATAATTTATGTATAAAACCTGTGAGGTTTTAATGCGCAATTTTACCAAAAACTCTAGCAAAACGAACATCTGCTGAGGAGTGCATAGGCAAATGCATCCGTTCCGCAGTGGTGCTTTTCACTAACAGCACAACTCCCCTCAGTTTCAAAAGAGGTTTGCTTCGCAGCATGGCAGGCTTCTGCTCAAAAAAAATGTCCAATCCTCCCTTTGGTAGGCAAAAGTAGCCATACACTTCTTTGAATCCAGGCCAAGCCCTATGTGCACTCAGGGCCAAGCCCTATGTGCACACAGTTTAAAATTTACTACAATATCACAGCTATTCTGTATCTTCATTCTGTTTAGTCATTTGCAAAAGGATCTCTTAAGTTGAGATCTGATCTTGAATCAAACTGAAGACATGAAGTGCACCTTTAACTGTATTCAACTATGGACTGTGAAAACTTGACTGGATATCTATCAATGTAATGTATTACCTGTCGTTGTAGAGATGTAGCAGTGAATGATTCATGTCCCTCTACAATTTTCATTAACAGAGTTATCCACTGTGATGTACTAAGAGTGCTACACATCTGTGGCATGAGCGCAATACTTCGGATAAATCCCAATGAACACCAGCTCCTGTGCTGTTCTTTATTAACCAATGTATTTGGCAAGGAAGCTGGAAACAAAAAGAATTATTCACTCAAGCAGTCATTTCTGCCCAGTGCTACTAAATTTGTTACAACCAATTTTATTTATTCTCCTTCAGAATTGTCTATTTTATAGTTTTGTGTATTTAAGTACATTAGCATGACTATAAAATCTTTTTTTAAGGCAGACATATGAATGCAAAGAACCATAGCTCCAGTTATACAAAGCTCTATAAAAAACTGTGATCTTAATGTTCTGGGGGAGGGAGAGCACTCAACTCAGTACTTACGAACAGTACTTACGTACTACAGCCATATGACGACACACATTTTAATTTCAAGAGCTACAAAATGTTACTGATGTTACTGACTAGGAATTAGACACATGTAAAATGAGAATTTGATTAGCCAGTGTTTACTTGATTTATCTATAGTTCCACTCTCTACGAGCATACGGAGCAGCCCACACAAAGTCCTGGTTGCTTCATTCTGCATTACTTCAGCATGGACGCCAGCAGAGAGGCAGAGAGTTTGCAGCAGATTCACTGTGCTTGTCAACATCATGGAAGTCGGATGGAGATTTCTTTCAACTTGCTCTCCTTCTGAAGCAAGAGTCAGAGTAAGTGACTGTAGGCAAGAAGCCTTAATGTGCTTAACTTACGCTCACTGTCAAACCAATTCAGGCCTCCCAATATACATCTACAGTATTTAAGGCTATAACCCCTTTTCACACCTAAAGTAGAAACATTGAAGAATTTCCTTACCCTTGATCTAACGAGTAAAAAAAGATGAAGGGAAAATGCCAATTTAATTTTGTATTACCATGCGTGTAAACTTGCAATGCTTCAGGAAAGTATGGTAAAGATTACACCATGACAAAGAAACAAGAAATAAAAGTGTAACAGCATCTGAATTCTGCAGACACCATAGAATATATTTCTACCCCCTTCATTACCAGAAAGGACACAGAGTTATATGAAATCAAATAGCAAGCCCCTGTAGTTGTAAAACACTCCTTACTCCATCTAAACCAGTACAAAAAAAAAGCACAAACACACCCACCTACCTATTCTTATTCACTCATGCACCAAACCTATTCCATTTCCAAAAGTTTAAATAAAAGCTAACAAATTCAGAACCACCAACAACTGTTTATATTTTCAGCAACAGGAAGAAACTGCACAACATTAAATCCAGCTCTCCATTTTGCTGGTCAAAAAACTGCCATGTTCAAGAATGCTTAGGATGCCAGCCTTCTGACATCCTTTAGAGCTTAAAGGGTTTCAAAAGGGGTATTTTTTGGTGCTCAAGAAATACCTATTACAATAGTTAGCATATTTCCCTCTTCATCTAGCTTCTGAAAACACAAGAAGTGAGCAGAAAAACCTATTTAATCAAGCCACTGGTTACTGCTTTGAAGCCACAATGCAAGTGTGTTCAACACAGAGCTTTCTCACCAGAATCATCCTCTGTATCCGAGTCTTCTGCTACAGGCTGAGAAGCAGGTGGTGGTTCAGCCAGTTTGAGGTCATACTTTCCTTCTTTTCCCATTCTGTAAGAATTGGTACTACCAGTGTCCCACTGAACTCGAATCCAGCCATCTTCCCCCAATTCTCCAATCACCCGACCCAAGCCTGGAGGTGGCCCATCCTTAAGAAAACAGTGGGAGACATGGGAACAGCATTTTGAACTGCTTCTACTGATTACAGCTTCAAATTTCAAAAATAAAACTTACAGCAGTGAAATTTGGAATATTTCAATTGTATACATGCTACAAACATTTGATACAAAAATAAAGATCTTTCAGGAAAGTAATACAGGAAGTTTAAAATACATGGCTAGGAAATATGGTTATACTGCAGATTGAATGATCTCCAGCAAAAAACAAACACCACAGGCAGTACCTGATCACCCCATTTCCAGTCTACGCCCCTCATCACTCTGGTACCAATCTTCATCATGGCTGCCAGCTCTGGTCCTGAGACAGGGAGCTGAACTGGCGTGGTTTCTTTCCTTGTCTCTTCAAGAACTGTAGCAGATGCACCACGGGATGAAGCAAGCATATCTTCTTCAATGTTGTCTGAACTAGGTCCTAATTTAACAAGAGATATCTTGAAATCTAGTAGCCATTAGCAGATAAGATTCAACACTGTTATAGCATAGATGCAGTGTTCAAAGAAAAAGAAAAATCTAACAGCCTCCAAAGTTTTAATAAAATGAACTTATTTCAGTTCTGAAAACATCGCAGTTAGCCTTTCTGAAAACTGCCTCAACCGTGCATGTGTTACTGTTGTTCATCAGAGAACAACTGATAAAAAGAAACAGTTATGGTAAGCTGTAAAAACATTCAAAAGGCTTGGAGAAGCCCAGGAATAACAGGCCTGTCAAAGTAGCAAACATACCTATAAGGCGTAACGTGGTTTGTGTCAATGCCAACATGCCAGAATTGAGAAGAAGGTTCAAGGTATTTGCACCATGCTGTAGGGTTAGCATGTTGAGCATGACCAATAAGAAACGTGCTTGTGGAATTGTCCCAAGGCTTGGTCCTGCAGGGTTCTCATTGGTAATGGTTTGTAGAGGAACAGGTTGTATCCCTAGTGGAGAGACAGGATATTTGTTAACAGGCATAAGCAAACGGGTGGCTGCTTATTAACTCAAGTAATTAACACATTGACTTATCTGCCAACTGTTCAAAGTAGTAGTAATCAAAGACAAAATAGAAAGCTGCTAGTATTTTGCCTCTGGTTTGCGACATCCCTCAATAGAATTGGCAGGGAAGAAACAGATTCACCCTAGAGCACTTCCAGCAAGTAAAGCTTGCAATTACAAAACCAGATTTCCCTTGACCCGTGGCCCATCAGGTCAAATCTTCAACATGGATGCAGATTATAAGCTAAGGTCACTGGCACCCACCCAGGGTATGGACATCAAGAAGGGGCTCATCTGCCTGAATCCTCCCCAAAACAACTGAGGCTGCAGTCTTATGCACAGTGTCTTGGAAGTAAGCCCCACAGAACTCAATGCGATTTACTACTGAGCACACATTTATTTATTTATTATTTTTTCACATTTTTATACCACCCTTCCTCCAAGGAGCTCAGAGTGGTATACATATTCCCTCCCCTCCTTTTTGTCCTCACAACAACCCTGTGAGGTAGGTGGGGCTGAGAGATAATGACTGGCCCAAGGTCACCCAGGAAGCTTCGTGGCTGAGCGGGGATTTGAACCTGGATCTTCCAGGTCTAAGTCCAACTCCCAAACCACTACACCATCCTGTGTACATATGCACAGGATTGTGCTGTAACTAACTTAAAAGCTACAAGGAGCAGGAATGCAGAATGCAGGAAAATGCCTAGAATTACACACATACATATACTCCCCCTCCTGCCAGCCTGATCAGGTTTTACAAATGAAACACTAGATACCCTACAGGCAGGATTTGCTGACCACTGCTGACAAGGCAAAAACAAAAAGAAGTTTCCATTATCATGCCAGCTAATGCCTTACTAGCATGCAAGATGTAGCAACAAATGAGTTCTTATAAAGCACAGTTAATAGCACAGAAGTGGAGCTACTCACCTAGTTCCTTAAACCTGCTATTGGCATCAAGCAAAATGTTCCGAACATTTTGAATTGCCCAGGAATACAGTTTCCCAAATGTAACTTCCAGAAGCATACGATTGAAAGGTGGAATCAGATCAACATCCTTTAAGCAGTCTGTTAGAGGTTCCCTTTTTAATTTAAAAAAAAAAATAATGATTTCAGAGTTTTCAAAAACTGTAGTGCCAACTTTGACAACTGCTATAGGTGCTGCAGCATAAGCAGACGTGTGCCATGACTGCTACAACAGTGTCCTATGCCAAGCAAGTAGGGCACAATTATCCGTCTGTTTCTCAAAAACTCTCAAAATTCCCCCTTTTCTGCCTTTACAACAGTTTTCTGGTTCAAGATTGCTAAAATAGAATCCACACAAGATGCTCTCATGGCACACATATGAATATCTCGCTAGAGTCATGAACTTTCTCACACTGCCAACTGTGAGCCAATAGTTGATGCACCCCTTTTATCACCTCTAAAGCTCCTGCACTTGACCCTGTGTTACATATGTACCACACAGGAAAGACAGGATTAGGTTTAAGAAACAAAACGTTGATGGGACGATAACAAATACCCTATATTGGATCCTTCTGGAATAAGTCTTTGCCATCCACAGAACATAGCATACTGCACAGAAGGCAGCAAAAAGCTTTTGGTTGTCAGCTTCAGAATTGTGTCTATCCCCTCTAAACGAACTTCTGCTCTTTCTAACTGCAAAATACAAAGAAATAAGTTAGGTGTGATATTTACATGATTTCCTTCATACAGTAAGGTTTCCCCTACAAGAAATCAGCCATGCCTTACCTGCTTCAGTAAGCACTTCCTCATTTTTTCTACATCAACAGGTTCCTCTTTCAGGGCAAATTCAACAATGGTATTGAGGAGAGCCGATTGAGGGTATAAACCTTGGACATTTTGTTTCAGCCATTTGTATTTGTGAACACCTGTAACTGTATTTATCAGTGGCTGCCATTTATCCTAGGAAGTTAAATGCATATTTATAATCACACTCAAGTTAAATAACCCAAGACATCAAACAGAAAATAGTTTTGCTCCATGTTGGCCTATGAATATATAAAACATGAAGGTCCAAAATTGTCAAAGCCAAGGAAAGGCTTTATTGCTTTGTCTGCCTATAATTAGATATACATTACATTTTATTTCAAAAGAATTTAAAAAACAACAACGGGCCACACACTGGTATTTTAGCTATGGACAAAGGAAGGTCAAGGCTGCTATTAAATCTACTTTTATGATACACCAAAAGGACATTTAGACTCAGGGCCAATACACCCAGGCACCCAACCAAGAATCCTTACACACCCACTCATTCACCTTACACACCAATTCACCGTACACACCTACTCATCGTATCTGCAAGGAAATGTGTAATAAGGGTTCCACACAAGTAGGTCCATACACATGATTTTTTTTCTTCTTGCAGCATACTCACGGTATAGGGGAATGTGCACTGATGCACAGATACAGCATATCCAACCCATTTCTAAAGAGGATGTAACAACTTATTTATTGCATTTGTATACACCCTTCTTCCAAGGAGCTCAGGGTAGTATACATGGTTCGTTCCCTCCTTTTGTCCTCACAACAACCTTGTGAGGTAGGTTAGACTGAGAGACAGTGACGTTCAACACCAGAACCACTACACCATCCTCCTTTAATGTTTACACAGTGTGACATTCAACTGCCACGCCATATTAGAGATTTACTGTGAGATCTGTCTATATTCAGCACATGATACTCTACCTTGGGTGACTTGACTGCCAGGGGTCTTTTATCAACTGTAACAGGGCTGTGGGGTATGACACATGGATCTTCCAAATCACTTTCCTCATTTCCAATTTTGGATTCTTCCACATCAGAAGATTCAGATTTTTGGGGGACTAGGAGCAAGAGACAATGCAGACATACCACACTTTAACAACAAAAAAATCGAATGGAGATGGAGAATACTGTGTATTTTAAAAAACGCCTTTTTACCTCTCTTTTTTCTTTTCTCTCTAATTATCTTCTGAACGACCCTTCTCCATCGGGGCAAAGAACCTAGACTTTTAAGCTTGGACATAATGGAAAGGTCATTGCATGCCGCCGGACGCAATTCGTTGAAAAGGAACCTCAAGCGTTCAATAACAGGAGCACAAACTTCTTTATAAGATCTTCCTTGTTCCTGATGAGTCTTAAAAGGAATAGTGTACGACACCCAGTTAATGCAACAAATAAGGGAAAACAGAGAGAACAGCTAATATGCTAAGGAGGGAAATTAGCATTTTCACAATTTGATGCTTACCTTGATCAGTGAACATTTTGCTTGGTAGACAACACGACACACATCTGCTACAGATTTTGGAAGTGTTCGATGTTTTACTTGGTCAACTCCTAGCATAGCAGGATGAACAAGAGAGAGTGCTATATGACCTGGGGGGGGGGGGCAGAGAGGAGAAGAGAGGATTGCATTATAATACCAGAGAAAACTAGTATGGTAAGAATTTTAGGACAATTGTGCATCAAATACAGATACCTAAATCCTCATGCTTTAGAAGGCAACATAACAACAAACGTCCTACTTCTTCCACTGGGTGCTCTGGAGGGAATGTAATTGGAGTTGTCAAATGACACTGCTTGCAATACCTCTCCACTTGACATAAGAAGTCCTGTAGGCAAATACGTACACGTAGAGAAATATAATTGCAAGTGGCTTTATTTTTTATTAAAAGTTAACAAAGATTTTGAAATTATGTATTAACCTTGGCTGAGTAACTAATCTTCACACCAAACACATTACCCCATGAATTAACAAAAATTCCCAAGAATCGTTAATTCTGTGACACAAGAATTATGTCATAGTGAATCCAGGGTTATATGCATGCCATACAAGAACAAAACTAAACAAAAAGGCTTGTAGCACTATAAAGGCATTCATAAAGGCAATATTACCTTCACAGTGTGGTCCTGAATGTTGTTGTCTGCAATAGCTTGCAAAAATGGCTGCGAGTGGTCACTCAAAGTCAGTCGATGCGAATACAGCTTTGATTTGTTAGGAGTGGTGTTGCCAGGAGAGCTGCAGTGGTCTTCATCCTTCTCCTCGTTATAACTGTAATGTATCTGACTAGTTTGCAAGCCTCCAGAGAAAATAGAGGACTTCAACCATTCTACAAAAAGGAACAACAGCGCCTACATTGCAGGTCTAAGCACATCGCTTTTGAAATTTTAACTTGTTATGCAAACACTCCAGTAAAAAAAAAAAAAGCTTTTAACTGTTTCAAAGCAAACTGTTTAAAGGGGAAAATAGAATCTCAGCATAATCTGCTAGACTGAGCACAGAACTTCAGAGGACTCTTTCAGAAATGCAGAGTTCTGAGGCAGTCCTCTTTTGGTCTCAAATAATTTATAACGACCATTTTCATTACATATAATGTTTCCTTATAGAGCAGGGGTGTCAAACTCATTTCATTCAATGAATAGCATCCATGGTATCTGCTGAGGACCAGAAGTGATGTCATTAATCAGGTGATAAGCACTTATTCTCACTTAGGAACTCATTAGCTGCAAATGACAGAAGAGAAAATATGCAAACCTTGATCTATTTTCAAGACGTGAAGGAGCCCAATTATCACGAGGGCCACCCTTTCAGCAGCACTGCTTCTGCAGAGGTGTTACTTCTCAGCTCAGCAGCTGAGAGGTGCTCTGCAAAGCAACACCTCAGCAGGAGCAGCACTGCTGAAAGGGCAGCCCTCATAATATTTGGGGTCTCCCAGCACCTTGGCAGCTTCTCCCTTTCTCACCCCTTTCTCATCTCATCTTCGTTTGCCTCTTCTCTACTGTTCTGAGGCCTCCTTTTGTCTCTCCCTCCCAGTGCCTCAGCAGAAGCAGTGCTGCTGAAAGGGCCCAATTATCACATGGGCCACCCTTTCAGCAGTGACACCTCATGATAATTGGGCTCTCCCAGCACTTTGCAGTTCAGCAGCTAAGAACACCTGATGAGAGAGTCCATGGGGGTGGATAAATAGCTTCCACAGGCCACATCCAGCCCGTGGCTCTTATGTTTGACACATGTTATAGAAAGTCAGACCATTACGCATTAGCCAACTAATATCGCTTACTCCAAGTAACAGTACTTTCCAGAGTCTTGGGCAAAGGTTTCTCCCTGCTATCTGAAAAGAGGAGGTACTTCCTCCCCCCTTCTTCAAACTGACAAAGATGTCAAAGATTGAACTGGGATCTTTTGCATGCAAAACACATGCTCCATAACTGAACTATGATAGATTCTTAGGCGAAGGATCTATGAACCAGTCCAGATTTTCATCAAGGCTTTCTATATTTCATCTCATCATTAATCATGAAATGCAACAACTCCTTCCACATATGTAATATGCCAGGCCCACCATCAGGTTGCCCATTTCATAAAATACATTTTAATGCGCAGTATAGAAACTGTCTGGGATAGTGAGTGTTTTCCAAAAATTGCTTTATTAGGTTTCACATTTGAAATCAGTTACTACAACAGGTTTAAAAAAAGAATTTTCCTCATGAAGATTATTCAGCCTCTGTTCTTACATGTTCAGTTCATTACCAAATTAGCAGTACTCAATTTGAGAACGATGCAGACTTACCTAAATTACTGAAACATACTTTGGAAACTACAATTTAAAAGTTTCATATTTGCTCACAGAAATGTTTGTAAATTACAAAGTAAACCCACAGTATCCTAGGCACTCATAACTACTATCTGGCCAGTTAATTAAGATGTAGACCTAAAAGAATGGAGCAACATTCAACCCCAATTTCATATAATTAAAACTCTAATTTAATGAAAAAAGTGAAGTATTCTTACTGGCACATTCAACCTCCACAGGAGAAAGTGATGTACTCATTGCTAGATAGGAAGCATGTAGTCCAAGAAGCAGCCCCAAATTCCTTTCAGTATCTATGAGAGGCGATGACAAACTACCAATATCCGGTGTAGTGATAACTTCCTGATCAGGCTAGAATAGAAACATACTGAATATCAGATTTATGATTAAAACCAAGTATCCCAACTTGATTTAAACATCCAATCGTTTGTATCTATTCAAAGTCAGTCTTGCAAAATGTCATTAGAGACTGACACTTGGTACTCAACAAATGCTATTAAGGGCAGGGTGAGAGCAATACACAGCAAAACCGGTTACAGGGAGATGGGAAATCACCTCCAACAGGCTCTTTGGCTATCTAACTCCTGCTCTGAGGGCGGGAGAACCCACACTGAAGACCCTCCTCCACCAATAGAGAATGGCTGATAGCTGTATTAAGTGAAGAAATCCCATGGTCATAAATTCACCCTGGTATGTCGCTCTGCTACCCACGTACTTGATTTTAAAAGATTCTAAGGTATTTTCAGTGTTCATATCTAACAGATCAATAAAATGTTATGTTGATTAACATTTGCATATAAACGCATTTTGTAGTGAATATTTTTAGGCATATTTTCCAGAAACATGAAAGAAAACGTCATTTTAGTAGTTTTTAGGGCATTAACACACACACACACACACACACACACACACACACACACACACACACACACACACAAGGTTACAGCATTTACATTTCAAAGAATGTCATGCTTCCAGGAAAGTTGTCTGTATAAGCATAGCCAACTATTCCTTTTTGTTCCTACCAATGGGATCATCAGACACAGAACAATTCAGATGTATTGGGGCCCTGTACACAGAGAGTCCCTCTATATACCAAACATGTATTTCCTCTGTAGTGTACAGTATAGTTCCTCTGAACATCCAAGAGTTCCCCCCAAAAAAACACAAGAACTGCCCAGTTCTCAGCATTCTAACAGAAGCCTGGCAAGTTGCATCTCTCTCTTCTTCCAAGAACTCAGTATGCACTGAATGGGGTTTCTTCCATTTTACTCTCACAACCAACCTCCAAGACAGATTCAGGAAAGAGACTGGCCTAAGGTTATCTAGTGACTTCTGTGGCTTATCAGTCAAAACGTGATGCTCTATCCACCATACCACACTAGCTCTCAGACTTTTGAGAAAACTAAACAGTCATTTTTAAACATAAAAGCAAAAGTCACCTTTATATCAGCTGAGTATTTCCTGGCATTGTTTCACTAAAATGTCAGGAGCCAAAATAAGCACCAACCAGGTCTTTTAATGCTACTGAAACTGAATGTCCATCCTTCGAATAGCTGCATCTCTCCTACTCACCATCGCTGAAAGTCACTCTTCACCAAAGCATGTTTCTTTGCCAAAGGTGTCTCAAATTTTAAAAACACTCCAGCTCTGTAACCAGAATCATTTACATCTACTTGCTCTACATAACTCAATTGTGACTACAGAATATGGTAGGGGTTCTCAACTTACTCAGCGTGGCGTACCACCTACATGGCTGCTGAGTACCACCGGAAGTAAGCGGTGCAGACGTCATCATCGCTTACTTCTGGGTTTTTGGCCAGCTTTTTGGTGCAGGAGGATGCCGGACGCCGCACAGGAAGCTGGTAAGAGTGGGCGGGGTGGGCTGTTTTCTTTGTTCCCGAGAGGCTCGGCCAAAGGCAGGAGCCTCTTGGGAGCAAAAAAAGCAGTGCCAAAAGCGCCACGTTTTCGCAGAGTTTCAGGTGTCCCAGCGGGGTTCAGGGGAGCCCAGCAGTCCAAGCACCACCAGAGGTACCCCCAAGTACCACTGGTGGTACGCATATCACTGGTTTAGAACCCCTGAAATATGGGACACCTTTGGAAATAAATTGCCAGTCATAATCTTGGAGACCAAAACTAAATAGTTTACTATCACACCACACATGTAGATGAACACATGGGAGAGGGCCCACAGAGGACATGCTCTCTTTAAAAACACGACTGAACAGATTGCAGATCATTTCTCCAAAGTTTTACCTCCATATATTGGCCAACACAGAAGGCGTGCATTGATTCTCTTGTATCCTCAAATTGCAAAGCTGCTTCCAAAGCAACAACTGGGTCCTCTCCTGCAAACTGAGCTAAAAGGAAATAGAAATAGCAATCTGTTAGAACATACACATGCATGTCTTTCAATTATGTTTTTTCATTAGGAAATTGAAATCTCACCAAGTATACTGCTCCCAGTTAACGACTGTGTTTGGAAATCCTTTATATCATATACTTTGCCATCAATCACTGTCCAAAAGCCACCATCTTTATTGTGGTTCTCCAGGTCAGCTTTACGTATAAGAGTTACTTCCTCATTATTTCTGCAATTCTGTCCTGAAAAGAATGAACCTAACAGGTGAAAAAATTATGTTACTTCTATGGCCCATAAAATAAAATGAGAACCAAAGGAGCAAGGAAAATACTACATAATTCTGTATCTTGTAATAAGAACATTCTGACCAGACAAAAAGGTTTTTGTATTTTTAGATTCTTAAAACACACAAAGTCAAGATAGAAATTCTGTTGAAAAGATCAATAAGCTCTAGAAATGAAAAAGACCATCTGGAAGAAGGGAACCTTGGATCCAACACATTAAAGAACATACCCATTATTCCAGGCCAGGCTAAGTCTTCATTGTCATCTCTCTCTTTTCCAGGAGCTAAATGGTTAAATCTGTCCAGATGTTCCAGTAGGCCAGCCAATAAAGGAATTGCACCCGCTTCCTGTATGAGTCCAGCATTTTTACTGAGGAGAAGTACTATAGATACCACCAATTCGGGAAGGAGGACACCTATGAGAAAACAAAGTGTTCAACAAAAGCTAGAAGAAATAAACTGCGCACACACAGTAACAAATTAGCATTGCTTTCTCTATCATCAATCATTAAATTGACAATATGGTCTATAAAGGACAAGGTCACTACCTGTTAAGTCCCCATCTACAACACGAGATACTTCAGCAAAATGCCTATGACTAGTGGAAGCAATACTAGTTGCTACAGGCAGTATGTCTCCAATGTGTGTACACAAAAGGGCTGTGTATTTCTTCAGCAGAGAACCAACTCCTAAAAGTTCAGGACCTGTCAAAAATAAAGGAACATAATATATACAAAAACATAGCATTTAAAATTCATAGAAAAGCAGCAATTCAAGAGTGACATTTAAATCAAATAGGAAGCTTCTTAAAGTTAACAAGCATACTAGCTATAGTCCAGTTTTAAAAAATGCAGTACTTACTGTATGTAGTTGGAATCTGTCCAATATTATCTCCTGGATACAATTTACTAACAAGTAAACGCTGAAAACGAAGCAGTAAGTCCAAAGACGCAGATCTCTCTTTATTGTAATGTTCATGATCCAAACAGGAAGAAATGCGACGAGCCACATCTTTCAGTTTTACTATTGTCTGTGAAGCTATGTTCCTGATGGGAATAAAAAACAATTCTTAAAGTTTTAAACAAGTCACTGGAGAATGTACGATGAGTCAAGAGAAGAATTAAAGGAAGAGGAATTTAATTGCCAATAGTTTGTATATGTTCAAATACTGGTGTGATTTAAATTGGACAAGAAGGTGTATGGATTTGTAGAAGAATCGATACTGGATTTCAGTATTGGTCCAATACTGGTCCAAATCAGAGGACCAGGTAATTTCAAAAACGTATAAATTGCTTTTGAAGTTCAAGACAGAAGAACAGGTTAAAGAATGTATGATTCAGTGGGCGAAAAATGTAGGTCATGAAATTTTAATAGAACAATGGTTAAAACAGCTGAAATTCACGTTGTTATTAAAGAAAATATTTATAAAAAATGTATAGATGGTATATAACCCCAAGCAAATTGGTGAAAATGTATAGGAAGGCGTCAAATAGTTGTTGGAAATGTAAAAAGCAGGAAGGAACCTTTTTTTTGCATAATTAGAAACCACATTAATTTTGAGGGGAAAATGATGTGATATGTGGTTTTAATGAATAGAATGTTGCAGTTGAAGTTTTGGCCGAAAACCGGAAGTGTGCTTTTTGATGCGATCGCCGCTGTTTAGAGCCTTGGGAAGGCCTGCAGAGGTGGCAGCAGCCCCCCCCCCCGACTCTACGGGGAACTGGTAGGACAACCAGGTATGTTTTTAAAAGTGTTTGGGGGCGGGTGCAATCATGGAGCGCCACCCCCGACGTTGGAACTGGCCATCCCCCTTAAAGGCCTTTCACACACTTCTGGGAAAAGTGGTGGGTCGCAACCCACCACTTTGAGAACTCCTGGACTATACAATTACAGGCCAAAATCCAAAGAACTATTTGAAGTATGTTCACATGGGTCTTGCCATGGCCAATGAAGATATTTGACTCCTCCACCCATCCACCCTTAAATAGAAAACACCTCGTTTCATCTTACAATCTGCTTTAGGAAGTTTTTCAGTTCCAAAAGCAGTTTGTTACAAGATTTAAGAAAACTGCCCATGCATATTTGTCACTTGAAATGGCAGTCTAGCGTATACATCTTTTAAGGAGAGGAGCTTACAAGTAGGTGGCCCAACCTATATTTTCTCCCTGTTGCATCTCTTACTTTATTACTGTGCAGCAACAAAACAAAACAGCACAGGAACAAAACAAAGGTCCAACGATACAAAATGAGAAAGAAGGGCAATGGTTCCAGCGTTATCTTGCTGAAAAACTACCTTAATAGCTGCTGAATTAGTTGAACCAGAGGTAAGCTTTGCTTTCCTGCAGACTCATAGATGCCAGTATTAATGAGGTCCTTGTCCAATGGTGTTCTACTCCTGTGAAGTGTTGATGCATTTGCTTCCTGTTCATCGATTTCTTTTTCTTTCTGGGCTTCTTTTTTTGCCTCTATATCCTACAAATGAAGAGTTTAATCTGAAAACATCTCCCTCTACAATATGCGTTGTTTAATGAAGTCATGTCTGCTGAATGAGAAACAAAATGTTTGGCCTGAAAAGACTGCATTACTGGCATTCTCTCTCACTGTAACATCCTCAATTGATTTTTCCTCCCTTTAGAAAATGCAGTTAGAAGCCTGGAACTGGTACTAGGGTCAAGTGGTAGATAACAGGAGAATCCAAGATTGACAGGACAGAAGACAAGAGGCTGCATTAGAAGAAGTTATCTGAATAGATTAAGCTGCTGAATTCAATAATGTTAGTGATTAAATCAGTGCTTAAAGGAGAATCTTGAATCCGTGAAGATTTGAGCAATGCCAGTATAGTAGCCTCTGACAAGAGAATCTAAAATCTATAATCATTTTAGACTTCATAAGATAGAGGCAAAGAGTCCTACTCACACGTCCCATTTTTATTCTAAGATTTATTTTCAGTTATTTTTATTCTATTCCAGATTCCAAGTCTGACAATTCCCCACAATAACACTGCAGTCATCCTGCCTTTTCCCATCCACAACTTAAGGAAATATAAGGCTATGATGAACGAAGTTTTCAAAATCATGAATATCTTTGACGTTAAAATCTTTGACGTTAAAATCACACTGATTAAAAAAAAACATCAAAGAGCCATATTCATGATTTCAAAGTTATGAGAAAGAGTCTACAAGAGGAGAAGATAGAAGGTATCAGCTGTAAAGATCTCAATAAGTTAAGGTTTTTATCTGCAAACCAAATTTATTACTTTTCAAAGGCACAAAGAAGTTCTCCAAATCAAGAGAAGGGCAGTAAGATAAAGCTGTGCGACAAATGCTCTGGTTTTCACTCCATTCGTGTCCCCCCTTTTTGGGACTCTGAGTTGGTTCAGCAGTCTAAAGGCTCCTGGGACGTACTCCTTCAGTAGCTTTTTTCCGTTGTTTGACAATGCCATGTGTAGACAGCCATGTGCCTACAGAGACTGACATACACCTACCAACTGGGCAACCAAACCCAACTGTTGAGGTCAAATAAAGGGGTGGGATATCCAAGTAACTCTATGACATCAAGCCTAGGCTACTTAAGTTCAAGCACAGGGATGCTTGTGTGTGTTTTCTGCTAAGTGTGCTGCGAAATCTAACTCCGGTTTATGGAAGTTACTCCCACTTACTCTCTTGTAAGTGCAGGGACCAGGATTCCTGGGATAAATAAGTAGCTAGGTTTTGTTTGCTTTTTTCACTCCAAACTAACCTGCAAATTTCACTCATTTAGCAATACGTTGGTGTTTTGTATGCTTTGTCCCATTTGGTCAAGCTATTTCTTTGTTTCTATCCACCCAAGCTCAGGCATTTTAGCCCGTTTGTTGTACATTTCTCTACCCCCTTTTTCCCCATTATGTTTAATTTTTCCTTTTTGGAATTTAATAAAACTAGTTATATTTTGACCCCTTGCGTGCCTAGTAAATTCAGCGAGTTGTCACATCCGATCACGATTTGATTTTAAATAAGAAACCCTGGGAGTTTTGTGCTCTCCTAGGAGAGGTGGCTTTTCCCAGATGGCACCCTTCTGTCTGCTCCCTTTAGCCTGGGATGGTGGCAGCAGATTTTTCTACCAGTCCCCCCCCCCCAATTCAGGTGCTGATCCAGTAAAAGGGGGAAGTAGAAAGCAGAGAAGGGTGTGTGCTAACCAATGGGAGCTATTCACCTCCATGTGTTCAGCTCTCCAACTCCTTTCCTGACAAGCTGAGACACAACCACAGACTGCTATTCCCTGCAAGAGCAATGCCACACAACTTGTTTTCCTGTATTTACAAGCAGCTTCAGCAGAGCAGTCACACTGGGCTCACCATTTGGATAGAGACTATGCAACCACTGAAGTGTTAAAGTGGCCACCATTTCCACCCACAAAGACTGGTAGTCTCAAATTTCAAGTGCTTTAGGCAGAATTCCATATAAGAATGTCCGTCGCTGCATGGAGCCCTTTCACGGCTGCAAGGTGGAATCTCCAGATGTTTGGATATGACGTCACATGTCATCGCCAAACTTCCGGGGAACTGAGCTCTGCAGAGCTCGGCTGAAAGGTGCACAGCCTCGCATCTTAGAAGGAACAGTGGCCTTAGGTACCATGACCAAGAGGTCCAGGCAGCGTCAGAGCCCAAACTCTGAGGAACGAATAAAAACGTCTTGAACAAAAAAAGCATAGATGAAAAGGAAGTTGCTCTCTCAATTAAGGAGATTAAGAATTGGTAGAAAAAGTATGCCACCCCTAAAACGATATACCCGTATTTCTTCGAGCCTAAGGCGCCATCAATTCTAAGGTGCACCTTTACTTTCAGTACCACCAGCAGGGGGAAAAAAATCCATCAATTGTAAGACTCACCTCCCTTCATTGAATCTACCCGCTCAGCACCAACTCTCCCCAGCATGTCTCCTGCAGCTGAGGATGACTGAGTGCACTGCCTTTGCATAGCATTTCTCGCTCTGCCAGAAAGTGCCGTTTCCTTCGTTACCTGGGCTTGGGGGAGCTTCAGGGAGGTCTGAGCAACCCTCTGCAGGCCTCCCTGATCTTCAGTTTGGCGAAAAACGGCGATTTTTGGCCATTTCTGGTTTTTGCGAAAACCGGAAATGGCTGAAAATCACCTTTTTTTGCCAAACTGAAGATCGGGGAGGCCTGCAGAGGGTCGCACAGGTCTCCCTGAAGCTCCCCCAAGTCCCAGTAAGTAAGAAGATAGCATTTTGGGGTGCTTTTTGGAGACCTTCGATTCTAAGACGCACCCCATTTTTTGAAATGCTTAATTGGGAAAAAACATGCGTCTTAGAATTGAAGAAATACAGTAACATCCACGCTGTAAAGGAACCATATAAACAGCTAAAACTAAAAGTGAATTGTATGTATCAGTATAAATAGACATTATAATCTTTTCTACCAATCTACAGTCAAAGCATACCTGGATTTCTGCAGTGATAGCAGCATTCAGTGCAGACTCCAGACCCCCATCAGCCATCAAGCTTCCAACCAACAGATCAATCATAAATCTACGTCCAGGACTTACATTGGTTTCATTCCCTGAAACTAAAAATTGACAGAATGTACTTGGCTAGAAACCCAACACACGCACACACACACACACACACACACACACACGGAAGTGAGAAAGCACAAAACTTCAAACAACTGCTCCCCCCCCCCCTCCAAGACATACCTGCACTGGGTAAAAGTGCTGAAAGAGCCCTAGCTCGTTCCTCTGCTGTCGGCAGCAGTACAGACCATCCACTTTGCAGCACTGCTTGGGCAGCTGACTGCACAGTATTAAGGACACCGGCATTACTCGCTAAAGTCACCACTGTTTGCTTCAAGCTGTTCAGCAAGACACTGCCTAAGCCCAAACCAAGGCATTCTGGGTCTACTTGATGACTAATGGCAGCATGAAGCTGAAAGAGACAACACACAGGTTAGTTTATAAGTAGAAATGCAAAAAATAAATAAAAACATCTAGGATTCTTAAGAAGACAACTGTGCCTCTGTTCCATAAAGCTGCTTAAGCATAACAGCTTTCCACCCTCTCTAAAAATTAATCCGTATATGAGAGCAGACACAAAGCAACAAGACATCTTAAACTGGGATTCTTAACCATTGGTACAGGAACCAAAAGATAGGGGTATGGGACTCGGGCGCAATCCTATCCTACTTACGCCACCGGTGTAACCAGCGGTGCAGAGAGAACGGAACGCCCCAGAACGGAAAGGGGATTCAAATATCCTCCAAAAGGGAAATTCAAAGTGGATTTGAATCCCCTTTCCGTTCTGGGGCCTCCCGTTTTTGCTGTGCCGCTGGTTACAACGGTGGCGTGAGTAGGATAGGATTGCACCCTCAATCTCTGAACAATTAAAAAAAGTTAAATTAGATTAACTATCATTAGCATCAATACAGATTGAGGCGTTCTGTTCCTAGTTATCCATATGTAAAGTAAAATCAAGCTATTGACATCTTTTGAAGTCCTACTACCTAACAGGACTGATCATGATTTTGACAGTCTGGTGAAGGGGGTATGGGGACATATTGGGCAATCCATGGGGGGAGGGGTTGTATAATCAACAAAAGGTTAAGAACTCCTGTCTTAAACCAAACATAGTATTGCTCTTGGATTATGCAGAACCAGATTCAAATCTCATCTAGTGATCCTGCCTAGGTTCAAACTCACTCCCTGGTATGATGCTCTTGTAGGTTCCTAACCAGGAACCCCACTGGTTCCTGTCATTCAGTCATTCTTCCACTTCCACCAGTCTCTAGTTTGCTGGGCCTCACTCTCTGCAAGGCCTTGAGAGATTAGGGATGTTCCCTTCATGTTCTCAACTTCTGAGTTGAATTTACCTTCCAATAGCCTTATGCCCACCAGAATTTAAGGCAAGATTGAAATAGAGACAATGTAGCTCTTCCAATGCAACTGTGTTTATTTACAAAGGATACTTTGTCACAATATCTCTCTCAAATAGTTCAGCAATGCCATTCAGCAGTGATACAGCTCAGTGATTCAGTTCCAACGTCCTACACTGAATGGCTAGAAGCTTGCCCTTATATATACTTTGATTATGTTTAGTTGCCCCTCCCCTTCAGTCATCCATTTGGGAAGGAATTTCAAATCAAACTGCCCTTCCTGCACTTTTTAAACTGACCAAACGTGCAGACACCCACACAGAAATCAGCACCAGCCACGGAATAACTGTACAACCCATGGGAGTTTCCTTATCCTTTCCTCAATGGAATAAGCCAAAAACCTTTTTCACTTTAACCCATGAGTTCCAAATCTTCCATGTGAGTTTGAACTTATGATTGCAAAACTCACATGGTGGTCGATATCTGTGGGTTTCCAGTACTCGGAGGTAGTGAGACAGTATCCTAGACTGGCTCCTGATGGAGCCCTCCATCACCAGAGCTTGTCCTATCCTTGTTTTGGGCTTTAAAAGGCAACCATCTCCTTCCCCTTGCTTGTAGCAAGTAGGAGAGAAAGGCGTGAAAGCAAACCTAGCTTGAATTTGGACCAAACCGCAGGATCTTTAGATTGACTAATGATGGAGGAAAACGGAGTTTCAAATGTTCCAGCTACTTCTCTGTCAGTAGTATCTTAATGAAATGTAACGCACCTGAAGTCTTAGAAGATTCAGAGTGGCAACAGCCATACATTCTTTCTCCTGTGGAGGTGGCCAGTCAGAGGTGCCATCCATCCCTTCTGTTACTTGTCTCAGCAAGAGATCAAGTTGTTCAAATGTCATTGGGCAAACATCTACCACAAAAGGCACACGCAAACCAATGGACCATTCTGAACATGATGACCAAGCAAAGCTCTAAAGAAAGAGGACAGTTATGTAGACACATCAACAAGAAAAAATCCTACAAGATCTAAAATTAATGTAAATATCACTGAGATCAAAAACAGCACTGCAGGTCAGAAGATGTGCTTCCCCACCCCTCTTGCCAGAATCAAGTATTCTTCCCAAACCAGCTAAACTTAAAAATGACTTTAACCTTTAGAGAAATTAATAAGCACCAATGAGCATCCTTGTTTGGAACAAGTCACCTTTTCAAGTAGAAGAAAGACTGACGGATGGGCCAAGCTCTCCCTACCCAATCTGTCAAGACTGAACCACCTCTGTCCATTGGTGGGCTCAGAACACAGGGTAGTGTTCCCCAAGTACACAAAATCCTCCCTTCCCAAAAAGGGTCATGCACGTGACTTGAGTAACAAAAAGCTAGATAATACAACACAGTTCAAATGACACAAAACCACATGAAAGTTTTTCTGAGGGTTGTTTGTTGTTTTTAATCCTGAAGGAGCTGTTGGAAGCTGCAATCTGAAGCAAACATGTTATCTCTTGCTCTGCTGGCCATTCGTAACAGAGTCACCTCCCAAAACCACTTTTCACAGCATGGAGGGAGGGGTACACAGATACGAGTACCCATATCTTTTCCACATAGGCAAAAAGTACCTTTGTGGGGGCAATTCTTGAAGAACAGCCCACAGAAATAAATAGTTTCCTCCTTGCACCAACATTTACTCCAAATGACAATTTCTCACAGCTGCATTAAGTTACACACACACACACACACACACACACACACACACACACACACACAGAAAGACATTCAAGCAAGTGACGCTCAGCTAGCCATCCCATGACCTAGCTAAATGAATTATGTCCTCAAGTTGAGGAAGTTAACAAGCATTCTGAAGTCAGTAAGTGTCAACTAAAAAGTTAAGGTCAGAAGAAAAGCAATGAACAAAAGCAATACACAGGAGACAAAGTACAGTATACAGACATTAATACGGAAGGTTCAAAGACGAAATGGATTTTAGACGATCCGTTACCAAAGATAATATAGATAACATGGCCAAACCTCAAAACGCAGAGGCCCATTTCTGCAACCAGGTAGAAAATACTGTCAGAACTATATCCGACAGTGTATCAACTATATAGAGTTAAGCGTACCTGAGCTGGCCCACAAGCTATGCCAACTATGTGCTTGGAATCTAGTCCAGGAAGAGCAGTAGGCTCAGGTTTCGTGATCCTCAGGGTATCAAAATGCTGGCACTGATCATTGCTACCCCAGCTATATACTTCACTATCTTCCGTGAGTACTAAACAGTGTGTAGATCCAGCTGCTACATCTATTACTTTTTTCCCTGAAAGAAAAAACACAAACACAATGAGAATGGTCAATGTTACAAATTAAGAAGCAAGCTAATGTTAACTCGACTCCTGAAATTGGTTTAGCAACATTTGAAATATAAGTTAGCAAAAGACATTTTAGTTTGTTCCATCAGTGACATCTGTGCCCAAGGCTGAAATTCTATGCACACTTACCTGAGAGTAAACCCCACTGAACTCAATGGATATTACTGTAGACACCTAGGACTTTGCTAACAATCTCTCTCTCTTAACTTAAAATTCATTATATCTTCTTAAACTTACAAAACTCTATGGTAATCTAACTTGCAGTTGCCTTTTCACCTACCTTGTAAACCTTCAAGAAGTTTGGGATATCGAACATGTTCTTCTGTTCCATGCCCAAGTCTCTGATTGTCACCTTTTCCCCAGGAGTAGACTTGCCCATCTTTCGTTAAAGCAACAGAGAACTGACTTCCACAGCGTACTTTGACAACATCCAAATCTTGAAGTTTTTCTATCAGTTTGGGAGTTTTGCAACCATCGCTGCCACCTCTTCCTAACTTGCCATAATCGCCATCACCCCAAGACCACACCTGACCTAGAAGAACAGATCTTATTAATAGTAGTTTAATTCGTTGGCCATTTTTTTCTTATTTTACATAAAAAATAAAAGCAGAAAAGAATGTTATACGAACAATTGTAAGCACAGCTAAAAACTTACAATGCACACTTGCCATCATAAAAGCAAAGGATACAACCTTTTAGCAACATTTCTATTGTTATATGCTAATAGAAATTCTTTTTTTTTCGTTTGGTTGTCCCAAACATCCGTTCCATATAACATGAGGTCTTAATCAGCGTTTCTCAAAGTGTGCTCCTAGGAGCACTGGGGCTCCCTGAGACCCCTTTAGGGGCTCCCTGAGAACAATGTAAAGTGGCCGCCATCTGCTTGGCGCTGTACTGGCGGCTCTGGGACTCCCCAAAACTCTGCATGTGCCAGCAGAGATCCCCGAGACCCCATTTAGGAGTGTAAAGGGCTCTGGAGACCGAAAGGTTAACCACTGGTCTAAATAAAATTTCCTTGTACAATGGGAAATAAAAATAATGTCCTCCATGATTCCTTTGACAGCGTGTAAGACTATATGAAATTCCTATAAAAACATTCTAGGATTGCAGATATCCATCAAAACACAGGTGTAAATGCTCTCCTGATTTTAAATCTGGAAATAATCTCCAAGTAGCTTTCATAACCAAAAGTGAATTTATTTTATCATATACTGGTGCTACTTGGTTTTTCTTCAAGCAATTGCATAAAAATACTGTATCTCTAAATATTTGTGTAAACTGAGCCTTAACACAAACAGCTTAAAACAGTGATTCTCAAACGTTTTAGTACCGGGACCCACTTTTTAAAGTGACAATCTAGACCCACCTAGCTTTACGAGACACTCAAACATTTATCTCCCTATATTTATACAACCTTGCAAACTGCAAGTGCTCAGCTGTCTTGCAAACTGCAGGAGCTCAGCTCCTTGAAAGGCAATTAGCAGCTATCTGATTTTTGAATAGCCTCGCTTGTGGCAATTACTTTGCTGATCTTTCCATTACCTGGGACCCACCAGAAATCAGGTTGCGACCCACCAAGTGGGTCCCGACCCACAGTTTGAGAAACACTGGCTTAGAATATACCTGCAAAAATGCATATGATTGAATTAAGCAAACAGTACACTTACACCAAAGGTCCTCTTATATTAGTTTTAGTATAAGACAAAGTTTGGAGAGGCTACCTGCCTGCAGAGATTTTATTTTAGTCCAATAATTAAAAATGCATATGTCACACTCATCTCAATTGAGCACATCCCCATTTCAGGTCCAAGGGTCACAACAGGAGTGCATTTACAGATACCTAAAATAGACCTAAGAATTGAATTCAGAAAGCTTTCAAATTCAAGAGAGCCAGAACAGAATTCATCTCCACATAAGAGTTGGGGGAAGAATTCAACCTCTAGTATTTCAACAGAGAGAATTAATTGCCGCTAAAACTTCAGAATGTTACTAATAACCTGGGAAGCCTATAATCTTCTTGCTTTCAAGCATAAGAATTGACTTTCATTGCTATGCTCTATAGCCAATGCAAAATAAAACTATAATTGATTTTCAGGTAAGAGTCATTTTCAAATGCCTGTAGAACTATTCTTTCTAATTAATTCTTAAAATGTGAACCAACTACAAGTTTTGCAATTAGTAGATGTCATTATCAATTAAAGTATCTGTTCAACCTAGTACATAAATGCAAAACACAAGGAATAGGATGGACATAATAGCCCCAATATCCCAAATGCTGGCAGATCTAATTGAGCTGATGGTTACATCACTAACCATTTTCGGTCACAGCAAGAGTCTGAGCATCACCACTCCCACAGGATACATCAATGACCTTCAGTCCTTTCAGCCCAGTAACCAACACTGGGATTGTCTGATCTTCACTGGAACCTTTGGTAACAACACACAGAATAAAAATATGTTTGGGTCAAGTTTAAGATAGATTCAAACCCTGTGACATTCTAACATATAGATTAAGAAAGTAAACATACCATGGCCAAGTCTGCCATAGTTCCCTCGACCCCATGTGTACAACTCTCCTTCCGCAGTGATTGCAGCACTATAGGTACTTCCACATGCAATATGTACAACGTGTTTTCCTGCTTGCTTCCCAGACAGAGCAGAAATCATCTTTGGTTCTTCTAAAGGTCTAATTCAGAAAACAACGAAGCTTCAAAAGTGATCTGACTTAGCACTCCATGTAGACTTTTCTTTAACTCTCACTTTCACTTTCACTCTCACTCTCCACAAATGACAATTATAAAAACGAATCCAAGAAAATGAATTTCATGCACAAAGCAGTCTGTCAGAGTTGCTGATATTCCTTTCTTACAGCCCAATCCTGTGTAAGGATACCCAGCCGGCCCAAAGGCTAGCGGCGGTACCCTTTGGCCGTCCTGGGCTGCCTTGGAGCAGCCCGGGAGGACTGCGGGAGAAAGATGCCCATCCCCTTCCCCATGTGCAAGCCCGCCGAAGCCCTATGGGCCTCCTCAAATGTACGCCAACTCTGAAGCTGGCATACATCCGAGCCGGGGGAGGCAGGCCGAACCAGGCGGGGAGAGGGCCCGGGATATCAGCGGAGTGCGCTGCAGATATCCCCGCCCTCTCCTTGCCTGGTTCGACTAATGCCACCCTCCCTCGCCACCCGGTCTGCCCCTGCACCAGTCCCCCGGCAGAGTGAGGGCTGCCAGACACTGGCGTCACTAGACGCGCGTCAACCCCCTAGTGGCGCGACATTATAGGCGCAGGGGGAGGAGGCCACCCAGCTCCCCCCCCCCGCGTCGCATCGCCCCCCTCCGGACGCTCCGAGGCCGGCCCGGGAGCCTGCCTCGGAGCGTCCGACCCCGTCGGCGCTCAGGCAGCGCGTCAATCTGGGTATTTTCCGGATTTTTGCGCATGCGCAGACCTGTTTTGAGGGCTTTTTGCCCTCAAAACGGGTCTGGGCATGCGCGAAAATCCGGGAAATACCCAGATTGACGCGCTGCCTGAGCCTTCTTTCAGAAGGCCCTGGAGCGCCGACGGGGTCGGACGCTCCGAGGCAGGCTCCCGGGCCGGCCTCGGAGCGTCCGGAGGACGACGCGCGTCGCGGAGGTGACGCGCGAGGGGGTGCGCACGTCACCCCATGACGCACGTCACCCCCTAGCGGCCCGCCCCCCCGCCACGCTCCAGTGATGCCCGTGCTGCCAGCCTCTGCCCTGGCAGCCCTTACTCGCCGGGAGTTACAGCGACGGAGTTACCCAGGATTGTGCAGTTACTCTATGACCCTTAAATCAGCAGAAGCACCCATTCTCTTTATCAAGCATTTCAGCATTCAAAATATAAGGTATCTTCATAACAGACATCACTTTGCATTCTATCCTATGGTTGAAGAATTTTGCGTTCCAATAAGAAGGATAGATGCCAATGTTCGGGAAATCTAGTCTCATTTCAAGTGCTTAAAATCAGTTATTTCAGGTATCAAGAATTTTTAAAGATTTTACCCAGCCTTTCTTCAAAATTCGAAGCTGCTCACAAACCATAAAATACTAGAAATCACACAGCTACAAAGTATCACTGTATCTTCATGGCTGACACTAACCTAGGTTTCCGATTTTTAGATATACAGTAGTCTGGTTGCACTTAAATTTCTCTCAAGCATATAACATTTAGGTAATGTTGTCCTTAATGTTCCTTCAGTTGGGTATCTAAAGATGTCCTCTAATATACAAACAATTTTTTTTTATCCAACACTTTGATTTTGCTACATGTCCACAAGATCCAGAGTATCCAAACAGTTTAGAACCCTGCAGACCTCTCAGCCTTCTGTCAAAAAATGAGCATTGCGTTTCACAACTGGTAACTTTGAGATCATGAGAATTTCAGGGTTGTGTTTTTTTTAAACAAAGCTCTCTAACATTCACTTGCTTTCTTTTCATCTCACTCTTCCTTGACAGCAGCTGTGCACGCAGTAGCGAGGAGTCCCTCTTTGCTGACAACCTTTCAAGACAGGCAATATGCTTGGGTCAAAGCAGAGAGTGTGAAAAAATCTTTGACTAGTTCTCTATCTAGACTGCTGTCCTTTTTTATATAGAAAATATAAGAAATATATAAGAAAATATATAATAAATATATTATATAGAAAATATACAGTTTAGCAGATACTGGCTTATTGAAGAATGCTGCAAAATGACTCCCTGCTCAGCCAATTGTACTTCAATGTGCAACAGAACTGCAAGATGGTGAGACAACTGCCAGTACCGCATGCTCAATACAGAAAAGAACTGAAGGGAGGAGAAAGAGTCTCAATGGTAAATAAAAGACTTTAAAAAAAAGAATATATTCCCAGTCCTTAGCAGATGTAGCGTATACAGTAGTATCCTATTCATAGCAGATGCAGGGTATACAGTAGTATCCTATGCTTTTAATTTCGGTATGCAAACAGGCATACTGATTTCAGACATATTCATATTTTGTTCCCAAGTGGTAACCCTGTAGTAATTGGCCTTTCAGAACACCATTATTTAGTTCTAGTCTACATGCCTGGGAATCAATAGCCACCATTATTTTATGACACATACACAGTATCCCCATGGCCAAGTCTCCCACCATCTCCACAACCCCAAGAGAAGACTTCTCCAGTTGCTGCCAGAGCAAGGTAGTGGTGGCCATCTGAGTGTGCCGCAATCTTGACAATGTTTCTGGAGGCAAGACTCTGCACCAACTGTGGTCCCTGTAAGTTAAGAACACACACAGACACCTGTTAGAACAAAGGGGATGAGCAGTAAGGAGCCCGACACAAAGCAATGGTAGCCATGTCACAAAACTGACCTTCAATTAAAATTACTGAAGTAAGTTTCAAACAGCTGAACATATTTCATTGAAGGCATATGAATTTAGAATCTCAAGGTCTAAACTATACGCAGTACGAGAGACCCATGATCAGCTCTAACTCCTTTTAAAAAAAAAAAAAATTAATACAGCCAGAACAGGCAGGGGTGGAAAAAAAAGTTGGCTATTCCCACGGACAATTCAGGACAGCATTCATTAACTCAATTGAAATAGTACAGCTCACTTAAACACAGGTATGAATACTGGAATATCAGGCTAAGTCATTTTTCGGTCCTGAGTTCCATCATATACCTGTAATAGGAACATTATCTTAACAGTTACACATTTTTAAGAGTACGTAAAGTAAGCAGGAATCACCTACCAGGGTGTCACTGTTGTATGCTTGTGTGTAAACACGTCCATTTCTAGATAAGATTAAAAAGCGCTTCTCTGCACAAGCAACCTGTGTAACTCCAAGATTGGCAAGTCCTTCACACTGAATTGGGCCACTCACATTAGCATAATATTTCCATCCAATTAACCCCCATGCTATGACTTCTTGCAAAGAACCCTGAAAGGCAATTCAGTATTTAAGACTTAATTTCAAAATCGTACTTTAAATTTAGAATGCATCAGACTCTTTAACTACACTGGTTCAACTATTTTTCAAGTTTGATGCACTCAAACATTTTTATTAAAATATTCATAGGCCATCATTCCACCCCATTTCAGGTGTCCTCAAGGCAACTTACAATCTCCACAGAACACCACAGCACCTGTGGTCAATAGATGTATGTCTATACATCAGAAAGAAAGTACATATTTTAAGAAAAGGAATTGGGGCCACAGGTCCTCAAAGTTATATGGCAGTATAACAGGACAAGAGGTTTAAGTTCTCTCCTGAGCCCTATTCAGATGTAGAAGTATGCTGTAGAAGTGCATACAGCAACACATGGTCAGAGGAACAGAGAGTATAATTGATGACAGGAAGGATCTATCCCTGGGTACAGCATTTGTCACTGCAGACAAACAGTGTGAGGGTGGGGCTTCATGAGCACACTGGAGGGGCTTACCAAAGCATTCTTGCTTCTCCCCCTCCTCAGACTACGGGTTGCTCTACACACTTCTACAATATCTGAATAGGACTCTTGTGTCTGTTTAATTGAGGATTATTTTAAGATTGAGTTAAAAATATTTTACTCCCTAAAAATGGAAGTACATGTTCCAACGTTTAACAGCTACTGGAGATGTGACAATATAAAGGGACTTCATTCATATTTTTTGGTCTTGTAACATTTTGAGAAGCAGTTAAAGTTTCAGTCTATTCTTCCCTCCTCACTGTAGCCCCTTATCCTTTCCCAAAAGTCAGGAACAGCCTCCAATGCAGCATGACCTATTGCAATAGGAACAAAAAAAAAACCCAAGATCCCTCCACACTGTGTGACACACTGCTTTTGATGTAGTCTGTGGTATGACACAGGGATCAGCTGTTCAAAGCAAAAAAAAAAATTAAAACTCCACAGGAAGTCATAAGCACTTTGTATTAGTCTTAGAGGATCTTACAGACCTCAGTAATTTTATAGTAATTTTTACATCATCAATCATCTATTTTTCCATAGGATATGCAAGTTACCTTATGTGATGTAGGTGAGCTGCACTGTGGAGGCATACAGGGAGTGGCTAAACGATCCAAGTGAGCCATAATCACAACCGCTGTTTGTCTTAAATCAATTGCTAGTTCATTGTCCTGTGGCAATATTAGATACCTTAGAAAGTTCTCATTAGGACTCAGAGGGTAGGACAGCATCTAAAACAAATTAGAGAGTTTTAAATCAAGGTTTCTCATACTATGCCACAGTATAAGGACTGTTTCATACATTACTTCATCCAAAAGTACTTTGTCTAAACTTCAGAGAATTATATCTTAAGATTCTGAAAGCAGAAAAGTCCCATTTGCACACAAGGGGGAGAGGGGTGGTTTTTGCTGATCTCTCCTTCCCTCTGCAGTCCCCCAAAAATTGGTCCCCGAGAGTTCCAGGACCCTCAACAGGAAGTGTTCAGGGACACAGGGAGTTGCAGTGGGAACAGGAGGCTGGAAGACAACCTTAGGATACAACTCAGAATTTTAATTTCCCAGCTGAAAAGGAATAAAAATGTAGTCAAAACTAAATTTTCCACACTCAGGTTCCTAATAATCAAAAAGAGAAAGTGCTCTAAATTTAAAATATTATTCCTTTTCAAAAAAACAAACTGCAAAATTGTTCTTTACCATTTTGAAAATATGCAAAACAGATATAAGCACCATGAAGATATATCAGTCATGTGATTCACTATTTTATTTCCTTATGAGTTAAAGTATTATAAATTAAGATACAAATTATATAATTATACAAATTAAGAAATATAAACTAGGCTGAACTTTAGAACATAGATACAAATTATTCTCATTCTCTTCAGTGGGCTTAAATGCATAACAATTCAGCTAACTGCAACTTACAATGAGGATCACAATCCAAATTTAAAATTAAAACTTGAAGTATATCCCATCAACATCAATGATACATTACTCCCAGTAAACGTGTGTAGAATCACAGCGTAAATTAATCTGACATAGGGGTACATACCTGAAGTTCTTCTTCAGTATTGCTTACATCTTTATTACAAATTATGCTCTGAAACCTTTGCAGCAGAGGAAGGAGGGGGGCACTGGTTCCCTGTGCTGATCGTTCATTATCTGTTTCCCGTGTGCCACTGTCCCAGAGCTGAAGCAACAGCATAACAGCCGACAACATTTGACTAGAAGAAAAACAAATTGTGCCATCAAAGTTAAACGAGCTTTGAAAGGACACTTATTTACATTTTTCACTTTTCAAGATAAAGATCACCACAAGATTTTAACAATAATGGAATGAAGAGTTTACACCGCCATAAGCAGATTATGAAGCAACCATTTTTTTGTATTACAAACCTTAGTGTGCCTCTCTGGACTGCCAATTCTAGTAATATAGCAAGTGCCAAGTGTTGGTCTTGCAATGGAATGTTTCCAGATCCTTTGGAACCTGGAGCTCCATGGATGTCCCTAATATAAAAACAGAATTTTTTAAAAAAATAATATCCTATGCAAGCAAGAACTATAAAACCAGTGTATAATCCAAGGTTTCTACAAAAGAAAATTTTACAATGCAATTAGATCATATTGTTGATTCCCCCACCCCCCAATTTCTTTATATGGAATTATAGAAGCAATACTACTTCATATTCACATGTATTTACAAAATCCAGAGTGTATCATATAGTCATATGAATCAATTCAAGGTATTCCCTTTAAAAGTGAAAAGGAAAAAAATATACCGTAAGTCATTCTCATTCATTGTGTTGCTCTTGAATATAATACAAAGCGATGCCTCAATTTTTAGCTCCAGTTTGCTTAGTCGCTCAAGCAAAGAATATAAGAAAGGTGATGACATTTTAGTACTTCTCCTAGAAGTTTTTCAACATGAAGCCTGAAATTGATCCAAAAGCCAGTTCAATCAATATTTAAAGAAACTTACCCAGTTACAACAGACCTTAGAAATTTAGTTGCTCTCTCCACAACTTCCAGCCACACAGATGACACCGTTCCTTCATCAAAGAGAGATGCTTCTGGCAATGCTCGCAGGGCATCAAGGGACTCCTGTAACAATTCGCTGCAAAGATCCGCATCCTCACCTAACAATGTTATATGTATTAGTCATGCTAGTTTATGTATTACAAGTGTTACAATGTAGCTTATGGTAATAGGTTTCCCCCAAAATGGATCTATAAATAAATACTTGCAATTCAGCTGCTAAAGAGCTATATCAGTGTTAAAATTCTTTATCAAGAAAATGGGAACAATAATGTTCTACCTCATGGGAGGAAAGAGGGTGAAGACACACACAGAAGAGAACCACAAAAATAGTTTCACAATTCCATAGAGCAACGGTTCCCAAACTTTACAAGGTAGGGAACACTATAAGTTACAGAATGCTGTAATGCGACGGGCCCAACAGCTACAATGGCACTCCTAGGATTGTGCCAGCACCAGGGGAAAAAAGGGTTTTTTTCCCCTCACCAGGGGTCACACCGGCCCTCCGGAGAGTGCAGGGGCCCCGCGGACCCCTCTTCACGACTCCCTGCCCCCCAGATTACCTTTCAAATGTGACTTCCGGTTCACACCAAAACCAGGAAGTAAAGCAGAAGTAGCTTCATATCATGTTTGGAAGGTTATCTGGGGTGCGGGGAGGCCCGCAGCCCCCAGTGAGAGAAAAAACCCTTTTTTCCTGTGGCGCAGGCACGATTCCAGGAGTGTCATCGCACGTCACAATGGAGGATAGCGACCGATTCTCCCTGACTGGGGTGCCGCAACGCCCCAGTTTGGGAACCTCTGGAATAGAGACTTGTGCTTCTCACACAGGCTCCCAACCTAAACAGTGCTCTGACTGCACAGCAAACTGATTTTACTTTTCCAAAAAGTAGCATGCTCAGAACTGGAAATTCCAATGTAAGTCAACACACAAGGTGCACACAAACCAACCAACCCCCACCCCCACAGCTCTTTCAATCTCCATCTAAAAGTACTAGAATCGATAAATAATGAGTCACGCTCTCAGCTTCAGAGCCATTTCTACAAAATTTCTACAACCTACTTAAACATAGATTCTTGAGAAGTGTCAAGAATCTGACTTGATCTTAAGAATGGTCTAAGTTTATAAATCTAAATACGTAAATGAAACCCCATGTTTAGATGACAAATCCATCTTCAGACTGCTGGGGAAAATCGGCCTAATCAGATATATAGCATCACTAAGCAATACCTGATCTCCAAGCTCTTCGTAGGAATGCAAAAGCAAACGAAAGGGCGGCTCTGGATCCAACACGGGCAAGTCCTTCTACACCTTTGCCTACAGGTCTGGGACTGTAACAAACGACAGTCTTTTAGAGAAGAATGCAACTTGCTTAAACTAAAAATATGCTAACATTCTTTGAACTTGAACATCCAGAAATTAAATACAAATCTCCAAAAGAGTTAACAATGCACTAACATCTCTAGTATAGGGCCAATAAAAGGCTCTATAGCCAACAGACAAACAATAGACCAGGGTTTCTCAATCTGTGGGTCGCAACCCACTTGGTGGGTCGCGCCCCGAGGCGGAGGTGGGTTGCCAGTTGGGCCCTTCTACCCACCCTTGCGTCCGATTGACTCCAATTTGGAGGCAAACAGAAGCAACCGGATGCTACTTCCAGGGACCGACTGACCTTAGGCAGCCGCTCCCGCATCACTCCAGCCAGGGGACGGTCTCCACAGAACTCATAAGGCCTCCAGAACGGACCTGGAAGTCACTTCCGGTTTTGCCAACACAACTTCTGGTCAAGTTGGGAGGCCTTTCTGAGACCTCCCAGGCTGGAGCGGCTGCAGGTGGAACAGACAATTTAGACCAGTGATGGCCAACCTGCAGCATGCCGCATGCCACTTTTTGTGTAGATAATCTTGAGTGTGCCACTAAAATAAAAAATAAATAAATAAAAGTTTCTTCGGTAATTAAAATCTGCACTTAATCTGCACTTCTGCCCCAGCATCTTTATGAAATTTGGCTCATCCGGTCTCTCAGAGCAGCCAGAATGCCCCACGCAGTCAATCACACAGCCAATCTGCGCAATAGCCCTTCCGGAGCAGCCTTTCTATAGGGTTTGGCTCGGCTCCAGGTACTTTTGCGTCTTGGGCAGGAATGCTGATGTATGCCACTTCAGAAGGCTCAGCGTGCCACTAAGTGGAACGTGTGCCGCAGGTTGGCCACCTATGATATAGACAATAGCCTAAGAGGTTCCTATAAAACTTAAATTTTAAGTTGCTAGTGCTTCCTCATGTGGAACAACACACTTATGGAACTGCAGCAGCTTTGAGTAAAGGAAAAAAACAGCGCCACAAAGACAGACTTATTCTACAAGTTAATACCTTTTCTTGTCAACAGCAGGCAAAGAAATAACGTTGCTTTTCCACTTAACCTTGACATTGTCCTGAAGAACAGTCCTATTTAATGCAATAAAATAGCGTTCTAAGATAGCAAGCCTCTGCTTCAGCCTCAGAGCAGAAAGTGTTGTGGTGGCAGTTTTCTTGGCTAGAGCTTGCTGCTCTTTCACCAGTACATAAAGGCACTCTTTCAGCTCATTTACATCTAGAAGACAGACAGAACAATATTACTCATCTAAAACATACAGTGCAACATATACAAACTTTTCAAAAACTTTAACATAGCTTGAAGCAACCTGATACTGTACAAGGAAAGCAATACATACAGTCGACCCTTTTTATTCACAGATTCGGGACGCACGGATTTAACTCAACGTGGGTCCCGGATCCACGAAGGTCCACCTAGAAAACACTGTTAAAAGGAAAAAAGACCTCAAAGCACTGTTTTACCCTTTTAAAGTCAAACCGCTGCGTTCCAAGCCTCCACAGAGCTTCTGCAGTCTTAGCAACCCACTTCTGGCTTGCACGAAGGCTCTTCCCCTCTCCTAGCCTTGCCCGAGGGTGCATTCTGAGGCAAGACTGGGAGGAGCGAAGAGCCTTCATGTGACTCGGAGGTGGGTCGCTAAGGCTGCAAAAGCTCCATGGAGGCTTAGAAACAGTGGTTTGGCTTTAAAAAGGTAAAACAGCGCTTTGGGAGCTTCTTTTTTTTAACAAGGTTTTCTAGGCAGACCCCAGTATACGCGAATATTTGCTATCTGCAGGAGGGGGTCTGGAATGGATCTCCCGTGGGTAGCGAGGTCAGATTGTGCATGCACCTTTTTATTTAGAATACTGTAATATACCGCTACTATGGGTACCTCTCTTTTTATATGTGTTTGATATAGATGTTTTGGAACAACACACTTGCTTAATTCATACTGAAACCTAATTTACACTAGCAAAATTTTGTAATACCGCACGCTTCCTGCACGCTTCCACATATTTCAAGGAAGGCATGGTTTAAGGGCAAGCATTGAGGATGAGCCCAAGGAAGACAGTCTAACCAGACAGGTTAAGAGAGAGACGGAGCAGAGGGTGGGGGGCTTCAGTGGGTGCAAATGGCTGTGGCTTGTTCGTGCTTCAGGGGAAAGACAACGGAAAGTGTCTGTAGGGAAGGGTCAGAAACAAGACGAAGGAAAGCGAAGTAGGCATGCCTGTCTCTCCGTTTGCTGACCTTTGGGGGAACGGCTCCAGGAGCGGGAGAGGGGGAAAGCCAACAGCTGCCTTAACCAAAGAGGAAACAGGGGTGATAACTACCAGTAGCAGCCAAAGAGAGGTTTCTTCGCTCTTCCAGTTGGATAGAGAGGGGTGGGAAAGGGGCTGTTTCTAGCCAGTCAGCAAGCAGCCAGCCAGCCTCACTTCCCTTTGTCAGAGATTATGATGCATGCCAGTCAAGTTTATTAGGTTAAATAAATGATGCATGCTTCATTTGCAACTGTCCAGGCAATGGGGGGAGGGGACTTGGTGATAGCAGAGCTGGAGAAGAGGATTAAAGGCGGAACTACACCAAATCCGTTCGCGTTCAGGGGGTCGCAAGCGTTGGGGACGGGATGCCCCACCCCAGACGTTGCCCTAGCCCCACCAGATACCTTCCCCTCATCGTGTCCTTCCTGATTGGTCGCACATATCTACTCCGATTGCCTGAAAGCCCCCCTATCCTCTCATTGGTGAACGCGTCGTGCTACGTCCCGCCCACCCGGCTAGACATCAGCATGCCTGATGTCTGAATGCACTGGAATGCGGGAGAGTGGTGCTCTCCCGCGTTCCGTTGCGATCAGTTAAAATGGAAGGCACACTGATCCGCACGCACCCAAAACACACTGGAATTCGTGCAGTGTAGATCAGCCTTAAGCCTTGCCTTTCGTGCTCTGGGTTGCACTCTTCTTTATTGCCCAAGTGACCCTCTGGCCTTTGCCCCATGTATTTGCCTTCTTGTCCAAGGCTCCATGCACAGAGGGTATCACCTGCATCCTTTGCAAGGCTTTGTCTCACGTGATTGGCTGACCAGCATAAGCCTTTGCACACAAGGGTGCCTATAACATATTGTCCAAGCCTGTGTTGGTCTTGCACATGGCACTTCTGCATACTTCAGTGTGAGCCCTGCAGGCAAGGTGTTGTTTATGTTGGCCAGTGTGCAGGCATGCCCCTTTCCCCTGCCACTAATTCAATGCAAGAATAGCATCAATGTCCCCCTAACCTGTACCATATACATACATTCATATGGTCAAGCTATTCCTAATTTACACATTCTGGAGATACACATTAGTTTTCAAAAACATAATCCTCATGTAAAACAAGAAGTGCCTGCACTAGGTAAAAAGTTAAATTTAGCTTTCAGACAGACACATACTTGAGTTACTACTTTATCTTTTGATATACTTTATAAGGAGCACGTCTCAATAGGACTGCATATGTGGTGAGGAATATGTGGACAGATGTTAGTTTAAGGCTGTAATCCTGTGTATAGTTCTATTAAACTCAATGGGACTTCTGACTTGGCATCCATAGGATTGCACTGCAAGTGGCTTCGGGCCACTTCCTGCCTTGCGGTGATTGCCAACACTAATGGAATGCTCATTAGCAGCAGCCAACAAGCTACTTAGTATATGACAGAAAGTAATAGCCACTAACACAAAATGAAAAAAATTGCTTAACTGTCTGTTTTATACATGTTTGCATAACTTGTTCGGATTTTTTTATGGCCAACTTTTTTAGAATAAGTCAAATCCAAAGAAGAAGAGTACAGGTGTCCCTTGCCCTTAATGAGGGGGATGCGTCCCCCAAACCCTGTCATTAAGGGGGGCATAGTTAACCACATTTGTTGTGGTACTGTCCTCTCCAGAGGCCTGTTTGGGTCATGTGCCGGTACGGAGGCCAGTTTCTGGCCTCTGTAGGCCTCAGAATGGCCCACAGAGACCTCCGTTAAGGCACTTCTCGTTTTCAGAAGCAAACCGGAAGTGCCTTACAGAGGCCTCTGTGGACCATTCTGAAGCTCTCAGAAGCCAGAACAGGCTTCCCGACTAGAGCGTAACCCCAAACAGGCCTCTGGAAAGGCCTCATGTGGAAAGGTAAGGGAAGCAAACAAATGATGTTCCACCTAGGGACCTCCGTCGTATATCCAGGGGGTCACTAAGCAGGACATCGTTCAGCAGGGGACACCTGTACACTAGAGTGTACACATGTGCCTCTCAGTTTCATTGATCCAAAGAGGAGTGCAGAGCTGAAGAGGCAGACAGGAGTGTAGGCCTGATTCTCTGCCACAGTTGATCAGTGGACGTCTCAGATTTTGTCCAGATGTATTAAACTCATACCAGCTGTGGCACTTGTCCTGCAAGTTGACAACCCGTGAACTAGAACTTAGTTGCAAAAAAAGGGGTGCTTGCAGTGAGACTGTTCTCACGTCTAATTAGTAGTTTGACGTGATCGGATCTGTTACATGATTGCATGGAATGGGAAACACAAAATACTATTTGAGAAAGACAAGGCATAAAGATATTCCAGGCTGGTCAAAACACAGCAATCATGATGGTCAAGTGCAATTTTAGATTTCTGTCCCCACAAATCTTTGAGCTATAATAAGCTTTCACATGGGAAAATAGCCCTTCCTCACATGGAACAGTTTGAACCCATCATCAAGCCCTACAACAACCATAGAAATTCAGAAATATTTTCAGTGGAGCTTATGTAGGATAGATCAATTTCAGTCATTGCTTTTATATACCTATAGTTGTACATCACTGGCATTTTGGAAAAGCAGAATAAAAATATTTTAATAAATAAAAGTAAACACAGCACTGACCCTTCATGAAGCATAAGATAGAACCAAACTCATTTCACTAATGGTTTGGTTTTTTTGACTGGCTCATCCAACATTAAAGTGCTCTAAAATTACACAGCAGGTTTTTATCATTGGCAGACCTTGAGAACAGCATTCTAAACACTGCCAATATTTCTGCATACATGGGAACAAGAAACATTATTTGCACTGGTATTATCTTAAGTTTCCCAAAACTTATAAAGCAATGCTTTATAAAATACTTATAAAGTTGAAAACAGTGGCCATGATTACAAGCTACACACATGAATTAATAATTTTAAACCTGAAGACACCATTGAAGAGAAACCAGGGAAGGGATTTCTCACAGAAGTCACTTATTCTACATTTAGGAACACTAGCTGAAAATTGAATCCTGGAGACTAAAAAAAAGAGATTTAAAAAAATGGGAATTGTAGAAGATCACATTTCTGCCTTACTATTTGCACTAAAGCAATAGTAAAGGACTTACTATCTGTCAAATAGGGAGCAGCTTCTCAGCTGATTCTGAGTAATCGATTCATACTTTTAAAGCAACATTACACCTCTTCATATCAGTCCAGAACAGCTGCATGACCAGCAAGAAGGCACTTGATTAAGTGCTAGCAATGTCTGAATAAGACTCATCACCACTGAAACTTATAAACCTACGGTAACTTATAAAGATCTGTTTCCTGGGCAAAATTTATAGTCATAAAGGTACTTCTCCCTCCCCCACTGAATTTGCCAGACGCCTTCAGGATTCTTTTCTCATTGTTTAATAACTCCCAAGACCTTTGCAATACAATCAGATTGTCCTATACTGCAAAACAAAGCAAAACGAGATGCTGTCAATTTAACCTAGAAGGATCTAAACAGCATTTTTGTTTTCCTTGTAATCCTTGCAGAAAGTTTTTTCTGATCAGGTCACTTTCAAATTATTCTTTGCAAATTTGTGGTTACCTATCTGCTCTCTTTCTTTGTAAAAGTAAACCACATATTATAAGAATTATTCCAGTCACCTTTGAGCTTCAGTGTGCAATGTGTTGCAATCCAATCACATTTCTTAATTCCTAGATACTTCTTCACAACTGAGCTTAGTGGAAATGACAAGGCATGGTGTGTAAACATCAACTAAAACAAATTAGCTACACAAGATTTCCCTTTAATCTTATATGGTAAACATAAAACTTGATGTTAACTGCTTTATAAGAGGCATTTCAAAATATCCAATAAAACCAACTGGCTAAAGACTTCAGGACAGGACAGAGCCAGCTTATTGCTGCTGTAACCACAGAACCTCCTGACTTTATTTTGTATACAAAAGTCCAAGGGAACATATAGCAGCACATGGCCATCTCCATGTCAGCATTTCACAACAGTTACTTCTGTCCGATATCAGCAACATGCCCACATTGCTTGAGGCCTCCTGTAAACAAGCCAGTGTACTGGTATTGATTCCCCTTGCCCTCTCAAGCAGAGAATATTCCACATCCATCTAAAAGGCCACAACGTGTTAAAAATATAGCCTATAAACCACCATTCTGTATTCCAAAGCTGCCTTTTTGACAACTATTTACATAGAGACCCTATCTGAAGTGTCAACACAGTCTTTGCCACCCACATTTACTGGCAGTCATACATTACACATGCTTAGCTTCAGCCCATTTTTCCAGTTCACTGGTGGCCATAAAAGATATACAGTATATTCTTTAGCGCATGAAGGCCTTACCCACAAACATGATTGTTTTAATAAAAGCTAGACAGTGCCTTAGGCTTTAATCTTCTGAGACAGGGCCATGTCAATGCAGTACTCTGGGCAGGCAACACCTAGGATACTCTTGATACTAAGTGTTAAGCAGCAAGAAAAATATTCACACCTTCAGCAAACAAGTCTGAGCAGCTATCCTGAAACTTGCACAAATGAATGATAAAGGACTACAGAAAAGTGTTCATTTAAAGAAACCACTGAAGAAGTGTTGAAGCATACAGTCAACCTTTGAAAAGCAGTTGCCTCAACACTATAGCTCAGGCAACCTCAACCACAACAGAAACAAAAAGTGAAGGAAAGACGTTGATGGCACAGAATGGCAACCCTCTCATCAATCACTGACCTCAAGTTCCTGTCATATATAGCCAGCAGATACTTTCCAGAGGCAGCAGGGATCGTGGAAAACGAGACACGCCTCGCAAGTAGCACTAGGTGGTCTCAATCCTCTGCACGTGAACATGCAAATCGCGAATTCGCGGGTAGTGAGAACTGACTGTACCTACAACTCAATTCTTCAAAAAGCAATTCAAACAATATTCAAGCATTAAAGAGAACAAATCAAACCCTCAAAAGTTGCTAAATGTGTAACTTTCAGTGAATACCTTAGAACAGGTGTGTAGACATCACTATATATTGATCTATAGTCTTAATCACAGGTAATAACAGGGTGCAACTAGATGCAGTATCGAAGATCCATGAGCAGGATCTCCTATGAGTTAAGGTTGTTGTTTTATTTCCCGTTAATAGCATTCCTTACAGTACCTATATCCTTTCCTCTGCAGGGTAACTAGCAGCTTCAGAGAGCAATTTTATTTTTTTAATGGTAAAAGGAAACAGGTTAAACTTCCCTTCCGCAGTGCTCAGCAACAATCAGATTTGGTGGTAGGCTAAAAGAGCTGCCACCGAGTACTTTAAAAACTGCCAGAGCACCTGCTCTCAGATCAGCTGTAGCACATCTAGTTTGGCTTCGAGTGAACATAGAAGCACAAACAACAAATCAGACTGCCATGTGATAGTCTGATTTTTTCTGCCACATCTTCTCAATTACAGACTTCTCAATTAGCAGGCAGGGTGGGCAAGAGAGCTGGCAGCATGGCAATAATGAGAAACAGTTGCCACTATCCAGTAGCCTGATTGTTCTGGCTCTCCTCAGACTGAGGGAAGCAACAGCCAGTTGCTCTACCAACAGGGACACTCACTGCTGCCAGACAAAGCAGTGGTTATCTCTGGCCCCACTGCTAGGGCAACAGAGCTGGCCCCTGCAACCTTGCTCAAACCCACAGTGGTGCACGTCCATTGCTCCAACAGTAGGACAACTGCATCGAGTCCAGTGGCAGCAAGGGAGTCTGGGTTTGCTTTTACAGCCCAATTATGGGTATGGTGTAGTTCTAATTCAACATACTAATTTAGTATTACATACTTCAGTGGGTATTTTTAACTGTATTGAATCATTTAAGTGAAAGCCAAGAATAGATTTGGAATGTTAAAGAACAGAGTATCCCACCGTGGAAAGGATAAAGATGCTATTTAAAATCAAATATTTTACTCGGAAAAATGATGCAATCAAAAGTAGTTTTCACTGACTAAATACTTATATGTAAGCAGCCTTTAATTCCCCGAGGCAATTTGTTTAGCAGAAGTAGCAGCAGCCAGAGGAACCAAGGTGCTATATAGCCTAAACAGAGCTACCTCCACAAATCATTCATGGGCTGCTAAGTCACAATACAGGCTAGAAAACCTACACTTTATTAACAGAACCAATACAGACAATAAATCTATGTAACATTCTCCAAAACCCTCTTCTTTACTGCCATGAATACTGCATGAGAGTAAACGGTCCAAGTTGGAATAGCAATTTAATCTGGTAGCAAGGACTTCTTCCATTAGCTGGTTCCAATAAGTTATTAAGGGCTACCTGGGCGCTCCAAAATATACCCAAACCATGGGATAGAACAACTTGAAGGCCAAAGACCACTTGTCTATCCCAGTCAAGATTCTAGGTTCCCTGCTCACCTAGACCAGAAGCCCTTTTGAAGAAATGTGAACCAGGAAGTCTTTTTCATAAAACATAGCACAAAACTGACACCATTAGAAGGTCTAATGGGCAGGAGGAGGTCTGGCTCAGTTGGTAGAGTTGTCGCCTCTTAAGCCTGAAGACTGGTGAATAGCCAGTTCGAGACACGCCACTGACAAAAAGCTGTGAAAAAGCCTATGTGAGGAGAGAAAGAACTGCCAGCTGCGTCAGCTGAGCATGGGAGGCGACGGCCAGAGAGAGGCCAGACTGCAAAAGGATACCATCTGAAATGCAGTTATTCATGAAAGATTGAGCAATTACATATGATTGTTAAAAAAAGAAAAAGAAAGCCTGCCCATGTAAACCGCCTTGGATTAAAGTCAGAGGAGAAATCCAACGACCAAGAAAGGCGGTATATAAATACTGTATATTATCGGTATATATACTGTATATTGTTGGTATATAAATACTGTAAAACAGGGGTTCTCAACTTGTGATACAGGTACCCCTAGGGGTACGCGGACCACTTGTTGGGGGTACGCCAAACCCTGCCCCTTATCTGCCCCATCAGCAGCTAATTAAGTATTAATTAACATGGTTTTTAAATTGTAATTATTTTCGGAGCCCTTCTGTCTCTCTGATTTTGGTTTTGGGCTTATTTTTGCACTTTGGAAAATGTACTTTGGTGGGGTGGGGAGGGAGGAGCTGATTTTGGGAAGTGTGACTTGGAGAAAAAAAAAGAGATCCTGGCATGTCTGTCTGTCTCTCACACACACACACACACACACACACACACACACACACACACACACACACACACACACACACGAGTTAAATAAGACATTTTTACATTTAAAATTGTTTTAGTACTTTTTTATTTAACAATTACCTAATTAATTAATTGGTTAATCCAATTAATTAGCAGCTAATTAGCAGGGGATACTTCAGGAAATTGGGCCGTGATAGGGGGTACCCGGGCCTCCAAAGAACCCCTGCTGTATATTATGATACTGAAGCGTTGATGAGAAGAGCTCCACTGGCTATCCTGAAGAGGGGTTCCCCCCTCCCCCCCAGCCAGATATCAACCAGATTCACAGAACAAAAGATCAAGCTAAAGCAGCTTTCCCTACTGTCTCCCCTACTCACCAAAAGCAAAGGGGCAGAGATGGCTGCCATTTAAAGCCAAAAACAAGGGACAGAGTTAGGGACAGAGTGCTCCATTGGGAACCAGTCTAGGGTGCCATCTCGCCTCCTCCAAGGACTCGAAACTCATGAAAACCATGTGTGCTTTCTTATCATACATTAAAAACCCACATGGCAGATTCAGAAATCAGATAACAAAACATGAAAAAGGTACTTGGATATCTTAGGAAAAATTCACATATGTCATCAATAAGGAAACCCACATGTATTATGCATTCAAACATGCAGTTATTCGTGGCAAATATCCTTCTCCACTTGGGTTTTTACACGTTTGTTGTGGGCCTTAGACAAGACAAGGTAATGGGAAGGACGGACACTAGAAGTCCAAAGGCATCAGGGAACAAGGGTTGGAAAGCTTTACCCTTAGATTTCTTTCTTGGCAAACGTCACCTGAGAAGGGGAACGTACACAACCACACATACAGAAATGCGAAGCACAGTAATGGCCCAGTTCATAGATATCAGGCTACACAGCTATACAGCTCAGAGCTAAGCATATTTGCTTGCTTCTGAAGTCCTTTCCGATCATATGAAAGAGGCTGCGCCCCAGTCAGTGAAACCCAGCCTAAATTATTCAAGAAGATTAACTCCACTCCAATGATTTACAGAAGTCAGAACCCCAGGGTTTTTTCTCCATGCCTGGATCAATTCCTTACAATAGGCTACTCATGCTTGTTAAAGAAATAATTTTAAACTCAAACAGTTACATAGATATGCTGAAAGTTGCAAAAAAATTTTTTAATTATGTTAAATCATTGTGGCAATTGAACAGAACATTAAAAGCTTTTGAAATCTTCTACAAAACAGCATGATGTTTACAGTTTACAACCATATTCCACATGATACCATGGCAGTCTCAACTTCAATCATCCATCATCCTCGATACAGTCTATCACACAAATAATATCCTTCCAATCAAAGAAGTTCACATATTTCTTAAATGTATATCCTGCATTTACAGCCCAGGGTTCACAAAACAGCCTGTAAGCACGTAGGTTTATCAAGATTGTCACATAAGCAGGTCTTGCAAATCTACCCTTTCTGTAAATGAATAGCATTCCAGAAATACATGTACTGTATAGCACATTTGGAGAATACTAAGAGAAGTCTTGGGCGTCCTGATTATGTATTAAAAATTAAATAATCCAGTAACCATGTTAACATGACAATTATGATGGTATATATCAGGGGTTCTCAACCTGTGGTACAGGTACCACTAGGGGTACGCGGACCTCTTGCCGAGGGTTCTCCAAGCCCTGCCCCTTATCTGCCCCATCAGCAGCTAATTTAGTGTTAACATGGATTTTAAATTTTAATTATTTTCGGAGCCCTTCTGGCTCTATGATTTTGCGTCTGTCTGTCTGTCTGTCTGTCTGTCACGCACGCACGCACAGAGGGAGTTAAATAAGACATTTTTTCACATTTAAAATTGTTTTAGTACTTTTTATTTAACAATTAATTACCTAATTAATTAATTGATTAATCCAACTAATTAGCAGTTAATTAGAAGGGGTACTTTAGAAAATTGGACCGTGATAGGGGGACCCAAGCCTCCAAAGGTTGAGAAGCCCTGGTATACATCATCATCATCATCATCATCATCTTATATGGCCACCACCAATTCTTGTGTGTTTATAAACATGTCTTATCTTCAAATGTTACAGTGGACATTGCAATACATGTAGAAGACAAACTAAAAACACATCATTCATAATCTGAAACATTCCCAAAGAAGGTGAAATACACTTTCGGAAACAAGTCCCCATCTCCTATTCTTGAGCATTTGTCCACAATCTCTATCATGTGCTCTTGATTTCTTTAGACCAGTGGTTCCCTAACTGGGGCGTCGCAACGCCCCAGCCGGGAACTAAGGGTTGCTATGCCCTTAAGGGGTAAAACCAGAAGTGGGTTGCAATCGCGTCGGAGCGCTGCTCCGACGCTTGGGGAGGCCTGCGGAGGGGTCCGCAGGCTCCCCACAACCCCCGCCGGACACCCACTGCCCACCAATGAAGGTAAAACGGGCGATCCCGGGCACGTCATCGCGACTCCTGGGAAGGCCCCGCTGCTACTTAGAGCAGCGGAGGGCCTTCCCAGGAGTTAGGGAACCTCTGCTTTAGACCAATCAGCAATCCCTGTAAGAATCCCCGACACTGCACAGAGCCCTTCCATGGCTGCACAGTTGTAGGGCAGGACCTCTGGACATTTGGAGATGACATCACACATCATCACCAAACCTCTGGGTAGCTGAGCTCCAGAGAGCTTGGCTGCAAGGTGCGCTGCCACACACCTAAGTGGGAACAGTGGCAACAATACTTATTTCTAGAATATATCTCCTTCCAGCAATTTTGCAAATCTTGGCACAGTAAACAAGTGACATTGTTGACAGGTATTCCTAGTACCATACTGCACAACACAAAATACTAAACTTAAAACAAAACTGAAAAGACATTACCTGGCTGTTTGCCCCAAACCCAACTCTCAACAATCGATTTGGCTCTATAAGTAGGTACCGGAGTATCTTCTTCATCCTTCCTCTCTTTATCGTTCTGATCTTCTTTCTTTGATCCCATTTGACCTTCAGTGTTTTCATCTATAGGAAAAAACCACAAATGCAACTTTGTAAAACATTTTTTTGATGAAGCAACTATTTGCATCAAATAATTTCTCAGCCTCTGTAACGAAAAGGTCATTCTATGCCCTCAGATTCACTCAGATACTATCACCAAGAGCATGAAGACAAGCAGCACTAACTTAACTGTTACAGGTGTTACAGCTCCTATTTCACTGGCCAACACTATGACTCCTACTTAGAAATCTATAACATTGTTAACCTGTATTTTGAAATTCAACATTACAATTGAAAGTCAGCATTACAAGTGTAACCCACAAACTACAAGTCATATTATTAATAAGTCATAAGACTGATTTCCAATTAATCAAGTTTCAAATGTGCATACATACCGGTAAGTAAAACGTTTGTATATTTTAATTCAGTAGCTACTGCTTGTTGCCCCAATTCCAGTTTCACAAGCAATATGTTAACAGACACTGAATTTAAGTAACTGATGAGCATGACCTTTGGAACCCATTTTAACACTCCAGTTGGCAATCAGGTTGCACATACTTTCTACAAATTTATTTATCAATAGTCAAGAAATCCAATCTTATATTCACTCCTAGGTTTTTAAGTAAAAGAACAAACCAAAGACTGAAATGATTTTACAGAGGTGGACCACAGAGTCAGGGCAAGGACTAGCCAAGTTCCGGAAGTTAAGATTGTATGTACGTATGGAAACAAGGATTCAAACAACAGCAAATTCATTCCACAAAGCCAAAAATGTTTCAGACAGCAACCTCCCCACCTCACTGCTTTTGAAACCAACAAGGAAATCAGAAGCAATTGATAATATGACCGGGGGGGGGGGGAGGGCGGGATGTCCTGCTCAATAACAAAACGAGAGACAAAACATCTCACTGGACTATTGCAAATTTCTTGAACAGGTACTTGGATCCCAGCTAACTGTAGACCTGCAACAAAATCTAAAGATTTATCAAACACAAAACTATATTTCATTTAGTATAGTTATCACAGGAAGATAACAATCTGCCTGCAATCCAACAGGAAGAACAAATTACAAAATCAAAAAGGTAAGAGGAAAAACTCCTAAATCTTAGAAAATCCTTCTCATACAAGTGAACCATAAAAAATAGACTTGTTTGTCTTTACTGACCTGAAAGACTGTCATTAACATACAGATCCATCACAAAACTGGGCAAGAGGGAGGCAACTCACCTTTCCGCAACAATGCTTCACCACTTTGGGAAAGTTCTGTTCCAATGTATACAATTTCACCATCTTTGACCATTTCATTCCATAAGCCACAGAGTCCATCCCGGGTAAAAGCAAGCTTTTAGATTTAAAAGAGAGAAAGAATTGTGATATTTTAGTACCATAAATATAAAATATAAAATTTTAGTACCATAAATAAAAAGGCCAGCGCAGTAGGTTAAACCGCTGAACCATGAGCTGTTGATCGAAAGGTCGGCAGTTCGAATCCGCGACGGGGTTAGCTCTTGTTGCTTGGCCAGCTCCTGCCAACCTAGCAGTTCCAAAACATGTTAATGCGAGTAGATAAATAGGTACCACTTGCGGGAAGGTAAACAGAGCTCCGTGTTCCAGCTGTATGCTACGTGCTGCGGCAAGGAGAGTCATGCCGGCCACATGACCACGGAGGTGTCTTCGGACAACGCTGGCTCTTCGGCTTTGAAACGGGGATGAGCACCACACCCTAGAGTCGGACACGACTGGACTTAATTGTCAGGGGTCACCTTTACCTTTTTAGTACCATAAATAGCATCCTTCCATTGCACTTCAATCCTCAACACACCAAAGTATCTCCTGGAATTTATTATTTTTATTTTAAAAGATTTATATCCCACTTTTACATACTTCCGGGCACTCAAGGTGGCTTACATAAATAATAAAAGCAAAACAATACAAACCAGTTATACCCCAGTGGTTCCCAAACTTTTTCCTGTTGCAACCCACCTCATCTTCCCATGGTGGGTAGCACCCCGATGCTCAATATTAAACCGCAAAGCACTTCTGGGAGCCCCCGGAGACAGCTTCCGGGTCATGCCAGGCCCAGGATGCACTCCATTGGCCTCCATGGGCCCCAGAATGCCTCGTGGAAGCAGCTGGAAGTCATGGAAGCAAACCAGAAGTTGCGTTCACAAAACCAGAAGTCACTTCCGGTCACTTCCACGAGGTAGCCTGGGTCCGCGACCCAAAGTTTGGAAAACATTGCAAAGTGTTCCGAAGTAAAAAGGTCTTCAGACTCTGGTGGACGGCCAGCAAAGAAGGGGAAGTACTAAGTTTAGCTAGTATTGAAGTTATTAGAATGGAGTTGAAAGAACTGCAGGACCTATTCAGTTTAGTCAAGGATAACTTGAACTTCTGTCTTTGGAACACACAACTCCATGCCACAAGGCAGACCATTTCAGAAGCATTTTGTGATACGACAGGCAAGTCTCCTTCTCAAAGAATCAAAAGTTAAAAAAATCCTACAAGACAGGCTGAAGCTCCTGGGCAAAGTCAAAATAGCTTTTTAGATCCCAATCTTACAAGAACTTAATGAAACTCATACCACTGATGTACTGGTACCATCTGTAACCAGCAACACCCACCTAAATGTTCATCTTTGTCATATAATGTAAACAACATACTACAGTACTTAAAATCAGACATATGCATGAACTTAACCAATTCCTTCAAAAGTGTTTAAATTCAGTTTCCAAAATGCAGGTTTTGTAGAACAAATATTTCAAGAGGTGTTTTTATCAGAAGGTATTATTCAAACGACCAAGAGTCACTTACAGAACTTGAAAAACAGAAAGCTGCTTCATGACATTCCATTTCTTTCTTAATAGGTTCACCAGAATTCATGTGAATTAATGCTTTGACTGAAATGAGTGATCTTTGAGTATAACTTTGATCCAGTCTATGCTGGCTACAGCAAAACTGCCATTAAAGCCACTTCCCATGCAACAGATTCCTTAAACAGATACCATCTCTGTGTAGGTAATGATATATTCATTTAATACGTTAAATATATTCCTCCACAATTGTGGGCTTCCAAGGTGACTAAATTCCATGTACCGTATACATATACAGGCAGAAAACCTCTATTAATGGCTGGTTCCCAGAGCAGACACATATGCTCATGATACGACAGCACACAGGGTCCCCTCAAAAACATTCCCACAAACTAAAAATGGCTACAGCAGTCTTCACTCTCACACTCCTGCAAAGAAGTCCACAAAAATGATCGACAGGTGCTGCTAATATTTTAGTCATTTGTTGCACAGGAAAAGTTCAAATTTACAAAAGCTTTTTTGCCTGGTTGTTTATCTTGCTCGATACAGGTGATCAGCAGCCAAGCTGGTATTTACAAACAGCAAAGAATGGAACCAGCATAACTGTCTACAATGAAAGCAAGCTCATCGGACATCATTATTCTAACATTTACACAGTCTGACCCCAGGATACAAGAACAAGTGTATCCCTTATACTGAGCCAACTACAGAGGTTTCATCTTCTAGCTCTACCTACATTAAGGGTTGCTTTCTCTAAACTTTGTATTAATGGATCTTCAACTCTTTACTTTTAAAAACAAGGCTATAGTAAAAAATAAGTTAATTTTAGAAACAGAGCTGTCAATCTACACCACCGAGGTCATCTGTGTTCCACTAACCTCAGCAATAAGAATTTAAAAATAAACATGTTATGGTTGATGTAGCAGCAGCTAAGCCTACTTTTCGAAAGCAGATGAGGTGGGAAGCCTGGGTCTCAACTATACCATTTGAATCTGCATGTGGGAGCTCACAGGATGGAAAGCTCCTCTATACAAAAAAAAAAGAAGTCCTGTACATAATAACCATGCAAAGCATTTCTCCTGTATTAATATATTCCTTACAATCACCCTGTAAGGTAATTATTATTATCCCCATTTGCAGCCTGGGGGCTGAGGGAGCAGCTTGCCTAAGGCCATCTCATCTGTTCATGGCACAGAGGAGGTTCAAGTCAGAGAAGACTAGACTCACAACTCAGTCTTCTAGCCATGAAGCTATACCAGCTCTACACACAAAACTAATATACTAGGAAGGGTAGGAATATTTTTTGTAGGGGAGCATTCTGTCGACTGTACATAGATGGAGCTACAGTAACAAGCAGCAGCAGCCATCTGAAATAATACAGTCAAGACATGGGTAAATAATATGAAATCACTATATTACAGTGGTTCTCAAAGTGGTGGGTCATGACCCACCATTGGAATCAAACGCTGTCCCCTGCCCTCTTAAAGGGCGGGGACAGCATGGCAACGGTATTAATTATTTGGTTACAATTGGTTAAATCAGTGGTTCCCAAACTGTACGCTGCGGTGCCCCAGGGCACCACAGCTAACTCACAGGGTGCCGCAGGGGTCTTCTGAAAAATCTTCCTGGTTGTCCCAGGTCCCACCATCTTGGTCAGGCTGAGAACCATGTAAGATCTTGCGAGAACCACAACAGGGCACCGTGGAAGTAGTTCTGGGACACTGAAGGCACCATGACTGGGGTATGTTTGGGAACAGTTGGGCTAAACTGTATATATTTTTATAAAATGTTCTTTCATGAAATGATGCTAAATTTATTTTTCTTCATTTAAGTTTCATCAGATACAGTATTAATATTTAGCTTCCTTTATTCTCTGCATCTCTAACTTTTTAAATGAATATTTTAAAAAGTTATTCATCCACTATAACAATGTTAGATACTACAGACTTCTTTGCACAGTCTTTAAATGTATAGGTATGCTACTTATGCTATGAGCATCTCCATATCTGCATGCAAAGATATGCAGTGACTTCATTCAGCCAGCATTTATTATGCCAGCTACAAACAAACTCTGTATTTTCCATATCTTGTTAATTCCAAATTCACACCAAACATTTTTCCTTCATAAACAAGGTGACCGACAGGTGACCCCATATAATTATTACGTATTTCACTGAAAAGGCATTAGCAGGTTGTCTCATCCTACAAGGCCTGTTAAAGCCCCAAGGAATGAGTATCTTGTGTTAATTAAAACAAGCCATCAGGATGCCACACAAAGGACAAAAACATGAAAGCATCAAGAATGCTGTCTTGTTCTCTAGCAGAAGTGCAGTAAACTGGATTCCGGAGACTATAGTTAGCATGCAAAAAATAAAAAAACTACATCCTGCCACTGCTCACTTTACAGTGGACTTTGCACATTATAGAAACAACATCCGTCCCATCTACCCTGGGGTCAAGGGATATGGAACAACAAAGAGCCAAGGAGTTAATCCTGTTTTATCTTTGTTCAGTGCTCTAGAATCTGTTGCTGTAGATGCTACCCTCAGCCACCACCCAGGAACTCAGAATGTAAAGAACCCAAGGTCAGTGAGTTCTGCTTCCATTCCCTAATGCACTCAGGGTAAGTAAAGGTCACCTGCCCTAAACCAAACCTTAAGTGTTGAAACACAGATATTATGCACTGCAACAGGTAGTGGGGGCGACTACCTACCTGTAAAATGAAATTTAGCACCACCTCCTCTTTCCTCTGGAAAAACTCATAACACTACACTCAAGAACACCTATTAAAACCACAGTACACTCAGTCCTCAACATATGTACCAAGTCTGTTCCAGAGGTCTGACTAGAAATTGGAACATATGTAGGTTGAAACAGCTAGCTCTTGCCGGCCCAGCACCTGCACAAAAGCACCACAACAGAAGGACCTGTACGAAAACATTGGCACAACCATCTGTAAGTGTACTTTTTAAGTCAGTGTACTTTTTAAGTTATTCATTAGCCACTAAAAGCTAAAGTTTACAACAAAATGACTGTTACAAGAGTAAACATAATATGTGTCAGTTCAAAAAATAAAAACAGAGCAAACTAAAACTCATCTTAAACGAGGCTGTTCACATTGTGCGAATTCATGCTTGTAATTCTGTATTTACAACAACAGTATTTATATACTGCCTTTCTTGGTCATTGGATTTCTCCTCAGGCTTTAATTCAAGGTTTTTGCTGCACTTAAAAGGAAGACCAAAACATCCAGTAAAAAACTAAAAAAAAAGTGCCCTGATAGGCAACTATCATGGTTTTGATTATTTACACAAAGTTGACTAGTAAATTGTTTGGCAATTTACACAATTTTACTTATAAAAATAGGCCATCTACAGGCCTACTATTTAGACATTTAAAATCTTACTACTAACTATTAGATCAGATTTCTTTAACTATAACCCAGAAGAATACAGCTTCCATATATAAATCAAGTCAGCAATAGACTGAACATACCATATTTATAGCAATCTTCTGAGAAATATGAGCTATTAAAGATACTTAACCAGAATGTTAAATGGAATCCAACACAGGTTTAAAGAGAACATTAAATATATCAATTTTTTAACAGATTTCACCATAATTTAGCAATTGTCAGGTCAGTATGTTCACAAAGTTGCTTATCAATTTCAATCTAGGTCAATAGTTCCCAAACTGGGAGGCACGGCTCCCAGGGGAGCTGCCGAAACCAGCCAAGGGAGCCACGGAGTGCCACAGAATCCTCTTGGAAAACAGTGCAATCCCAATTGGCAGCCATCAACATAATGTAATGGGAGCCGCGGTCAATGGTTGCCAATTGTCAAGGGAGCCATAGGTCAAAAAAGTTTGGGAAACACTGCCCTAGGTATATTATTTCATTAGCTAAACAGATGGTATTGTATTTTAGAGAAGAGTATCATTTTATCATAATTGCCAAAGAGGAGTTCTTACCTGCAAGTCTGTTTTCAGCCATTTGGAGTCAAACCTAGTCTGAGCCGCCAAACAAAAAGATTCAGAAGACATCTTCCCTTTTTAGCCAGCCTTTTCAGAGGGATAGACAACCTGTCACAAATATATATATACATATATATGTATTACTGAAGATAAGAATCTACACAAATTATCTTTGCACACATACACACACAGGATAGTTTTTATCTTCTCAAACAACGCAATCCTATATTTTTAAAAAAAATTGTTCTGAGTAGCAACGGATATGCTGCAAGTTGTCAGCAGAACTTCATTCTGACGCTGGCACAACTCCAAACCAATGGACCCCAGACACAAGCACAACTTCAGCAGGCATAATTCCTAAAATGGACCAGTGACAAAGATGGGACAGGGAGGAGCCAACTTATACTATATCTTAAAACCTCTTTCCATGATGGACACGCCCCCTACATCAGAGTAACATGCCTGAGCTGGCATAAGTCTTAATGAACCCATAGAAATCAATGGAAAGCAAACACCCCAGGCTCCCAATTTCCCCCAACCTGTGACGACAAAGCGTAAGATAAATAGACTAAACTCCAGAGCCAATCACAGTATTGTGCTTCCAACTCAGCACTTATGTCCCTGCCGCAGAGACCATAACTCAGATGACAGACATGGGGCTATACCTCTCTGGCATCAGGTTGCACACACAAAGGAGAACTTTAATTATGGGAACTACGGAAAAATGGCACTTTGCAAAAACCGCCTGCTGTCCTCAAAAGATATGAGAAAAGCTAATAACTCCTGTCTTCACAGAATTCTAATTGCTGATACCTTGGTCCCAGGAAGACTTCAATACAAACAACCCAAGTGGAACTTCTACTCCATCACTCCAACATGGGGAGAAAGGACAACGTACCCCACACAGATAAGCAGGGAAGGGAGGAGAATTTCTCAAAGTATAAATACTATATATCTCTCATGTCTATCCCTCAGCCCTGCCCATTTCAGTATTGTCAAATGTGTCTTTGCTATAAACCAGGGGTGGCCAAACTGTGGCTCCTGAGCCTCATGCGGCTCTTTGACATGTAATATGTGGCTCTCGGAAATATGTTGGCCAAGCTCCTTTTTGCATCACAATTAATATAAAAGATAAATTACAAAGCTTGAAAATTTCCACCAGCTATAAACTGAGAGTTCACTGGATTAAAACATAAGTTTAATGTTCATGGTGAGTAAATATATTTAAGAATTTTAATGCTTCTTAGATATTGCGGCTCTCAAACATCTGAAGTTTATCGTATGTGGCTCTTACATTAAGCAAGTTTGGCCACCCCTGCTATAAACTGTGCTGCCTAACCACTCCTTTTGCTTGCAAAAGCTAGCGGCAGCAGATGTACACTGTGAATGCCAGGTATACCAGTTAATGCTACTGCTAGCCAAACACTCATCTGGAGCCCTTTTGTTTTTCAGGCTTGCCACACAGGACAAGGGGGGAGGGAGGCCGTTCCAGTGGCTCTCACTCACAAATACTGCATCCTGATCCAGAGATGCTGTGGTGCTGCTGCTGTCTATTCCTTGTTACTTTATCTGTATTTCTCTTTTTTCTCCACAGGCAGCTTTCCAACAGGGAGAGGGCACCCATGCATTGCCATAACGACTACAGGGGAAACCCACAGCATGCTTGGCAGCAGAGACCCATGTGATTCTACCTGTTACTCTGTGGGCTTGCTAATCTTCATGTTTCTGTTAGGCCCCTGTAGCTTTGCAAACTCCATGACAGCGATATATCTAGTACAGCCAGACTTCAATGACACCTGCTACCCTGCTGTCTATCACACAAACTTGCAAAGGCACAAAAGCTTTGCCAGGATGAGATGCTTGGCAACCCCCACTTGTGTTTCTCTTTCAAATGTTGCTCCATCTCCGATGCCATTCAATAAAAGTGTTGACAATCATACTTGAGAAATCCATTCTCCCCACCCTAGTAGAAACTACCTAGTACTTCAGTTGGTTTCAAGGTGGGACACTGCAGGAAAGGGAAGAGGTGCTTCTTTGCTACCAGGGCTCAGAACCTGCATCACTGACCCTCACTTACACCTTGAGTTATTCACTGCTGCCACGATGAATGAGGCAATCAGTTGGAGAGGGGACAGAGGGCAGCATAACAACCACCATGTACAAGAATCATGACAGAAAGTATCAGCAATGATGCAAACCGGCACAGTGGCCTTAGACATGGCTAGGTAGGTGGGCTGATGCCAAAAACAATCTGTGTCACACACAAGCCAACTTACTAACCCATGCAGCACTCCCTCTGACTGGTTCATGTGCTATCATCTCCCAGCCAGATGTGCCCGTTTATGGTTTCTCCAAGCCCATTTTACTGACAGTACACACATCTCAGGCTTGAACTTGTACCCTCTCATGCACAAGGCCTGTACTGTGCCAGGATTCCATAGGCAGTTCCTGGTGTACATAAATGGCTGGGGAAGAATTGCTGCAGGATGCTAATCCTGCTGTGGCTGAATGGTTAGATAGTTGCCCTGTAAATGGACAGTGTGGGTTCAAAACCTGCCTCCACTTTTTTTCTTTTGTCCGTCACATGCATTTCTGGACACTCATGCAAAAGGTTATTTGGCCTTGGTTATAACATTCTTCCTGACTGGGTCTGAACATGGCTTGCCTGGTTCCCACTCAGGGTCTCTGTGCAGTAAGCTACGAGCATTCCTGTTTAGCTGGGTATAGTTGGGGCACCCCTTGCGAGCATGAACTCATTCCTTCCCTGCCAAAAATAGTTATTTCTAACTGATGGATTCCCCTCATGAAAACCTGAACCCATGCCCTGGAGATGCTTGTATAGTTTACATGTCTGCTCTTCCTTCTTTCCTGCTCCCAAGGGAACTATCCTCCTTCCCTTACTCTACTGCAGTAAAAAAAAAAAAAAGGTATTTCCTGGCAGTGGACTAGAGTGCAGAGATTCTTGGCTGCTTCCTGGTTTTGTTCCCTTTCTGCCTCTGACACGGTAGCTCCTACAATAGAAAGCACTGTGGCATCCTTGCTGCAGGTGGGTTGTGCGTGCAAGTGGCGTAGCCATGTCACGGAGGGGTTCCCCCTTGCACTGCACTGACTGCCTCCTTTCATGCCCAGTCCATGTCAGAGTATTGCCATCATATCATCATCCCATTATTGGTACATGCTGGAAGAGTTGCCATAGGGGTACTGGGGAAATGGCTGACAGGGCTACACTTCTCCAAGATCTTTGAGGCTTTTCTTTACTCCTCCCCCCCCCCACTTTGTGCTGGACTAGCATTCAATACAGAATACAGTTAAGCCATCAGTGTAGTCAAACTGATTTAATACAAATATAGAACCAACCACACTGTAAGAGACATTCATGTGAAGAGGAGTCTTGCTGTAGCAGGCTGGAGCTGACACCCACACACGACACTTGTGGGCAAGGAACCAAGAGCATTGGTACTCCACCTACAAGAGTGCTGTTTACATCATACAAGCCTCCTCACTACAAGGCTGAAAAACATCCCCCTCTACTGCACCACACTACACTACAAGAAACCTGTGCTCTGTCCTTCAGACTAGAAATTGGTGCATGAAATAAATAATGTATCAATGATTATGCAAGACAACAAACCCAAACGGTTCACCCTCATCATCCTGAAAAGGCAAGTGAGGTAATAGAAGGGAGCCAGGTGACCAATACTAGAAAAAAGGGAGGCAAGCACCACGTGTCTCCCCAGCATTGCCTCTCCAGCCCCACCATCTACAGAGTTCCTTCCATGACAAGCAAACCCTGTTGTCACCCCACCCACACACAGAACTTTCTGCAATCTGTCTCCAGTTGCCAACCTCTCCGCTAGTCAGCAGCTGGAGGGGAGGAAGCCAATAAGGAGGAAGAAAGGATGGCAGAGATTAGCAACCTTGGACATCAATTTGCATTGCAAGGCCACAATGTTGCAGCCCACAGCCTGCCTACTTGGAGAGCATCTCTGGAAACAAAAGAATAAAGCCTAGACCAGGAAAAAAAAAGGACCTGGGGCAGCGAAGGGAAGAAAGGCCCTGTGCATCCAAGCCTCACTAGCAGTGAACGTCCCAAGCATAACCACATACGCACTCATTCCCACCAAGCCCTTTGCACATCCCCTAAATGCAAGATTTTCGACCGCATTAGAGACAGAAAATCTTTCTGCATCCACACCCAACTAATCCGAAACCGAAATGCCAAATATGCCATCCTAAACGCTCTTCACAACGGGGAAAGAAAAAGACATCCCAGCGTTCCCTCCACTGGCGCACCATCCGCACACGCCCTCCTCCTGCTCAGCACGAAGCGCGGCCCCCCGCATTTCCCTCCTCACCCGGGGACGTCCCCTCCCCCAGAGAGGCGCGCCGGCCGGCCGGCCGCCCCCTCAGCCCCTGGCGACGCAGGGAGAGGCCCAGCTCGCCCCCTCCCTCCCCTCTTCGGCGCCAGGGAGGAGTGGGTCGGGTCCGCAGGGGCCTCCGGCCGGTCCAACTAGCCGTCTCCAGCTCGCCAAGCTTCAAAGTCCCGCACTCACCAAGCCCGCCTCCCTCGGGGGGAAGGGGGGAGGCGGCAGTGGCCGCAGCAGGTTCCACCGTCCTGTCAGGCACCCGCACAGCTCCGGCTAATTCCCCCACCTCTGCTCTCCCCCTCCCCTCATTCCTGGCCGAACCGGATAGAGGAGAATCCTATGGTTCACCTTCGGACCAATCAAAAGCAAACTTCGGAGCCGGTTCCAACCAATCCACGTCCAGAAGGCGGGATATTTTTCTGTCCCTTCTCCTCGCCGAGAAATCATAGAGAGACGAACGGCAAGAAGAGTTCTGTTTACCATAGAGACGCGATCTTGTTGCTTTCGCGGCGACAGGGGGCGGATACGTGAGAGGAGAGAGGTTGAAAGGCTGCAATGCTGTATGCGCGTGCGCACACGCGCACCACAAACACACACATTTACCTGGGAGTAAGCAGCTTACTGTAAGCTTCACTGAACATAGTGGCGCGCTTACTTCCGAGTAAGCATGTACAGTACTGTATAATATGATTGATTGTTGCACATACAAGGAATGCTTTTCCTTCCCCCCACCTCTCCTGGATGCTCTGGAGTGCATTGAAGTATCGTCTCTGCTAAGAGAGACGATACTTGAATATTTACATATTGGAGTAGTAAAGTATGAAAATGGGTTTGGTTGTTGTTTTTAATAATAGTACAGTATTGGTTACTGTTGGACGAAAAATTCTGCCAAGAAAAATGCTGACAGAATGAGAGACTGCAGATACTGTACTGGGTGTTTGCCCTTGCCTTGTGCCTATATATCATGAATATGTAATGGAGGTGCAATGCAAATGGTAAAACAAAGACATATTCATCATGCTAAGCACAGCCTGTGCTGCACAGGTGCGGTGGTTTGTATAATGTTGCGCAAAAACTTGGGGGTTTTCTTAAGGCTGAATCTTTATTCTATTCTGCAAATATTATTACTATCCTCATACTGTACATTTTCATAGTGATTTGCACGGTATGCTGGAAAACGTGGCTGCAGCAAACCACACAAAACATGGCTCCAGAATCCAGATTTGTCCTGGAGAAGTCCCACAGTCCTCAAGGGAAGTGTGGCTATTGCTATTTTTGGCCACAGCTCTGAAACCTCTTACTGTATGTGGAAACATATTTATTATAGTCAAAGAGGAATACTCAAATGTAAGTCGCTTCATGGTTGGATGAAGCCCTGATTTCCCTGTTCTGTCTTGTAGTTAACACTGCCTATGGCATACAAGGGCTGAGTCACTGTCATGCTAAATCAGTGGTCTCTGGTTTTTCTGTATGTACAACTCCCGCTGTAGAGTTCTGTACCCAAATCTGTATTTCCCCCAAGCATGCACCCATGTTTACATCTTAACCACTTTCTCCACCACAGTCCTGACTGAATCCCATGCTGCAGCCTCCCCCTGAACAACAACAACACTGGCAAAGTCCTTCCCCGTTAACACCCCCAGCAGCCTGTCGCAGCCTGTCAGGCCCATGGAGTGTGTCCTGAGTCAGAGTGACGTTGGTCTGACGTCCAAAGAGCCAATCATCATATCCATCCCAATGCTGATGGCTGTCAGTGCAAACCAAGCAGGGGGTGGGGCAGGTGCAGGGCCAATGAGCAGCCACCACTGAGGAGACCTTGCCAGGCCCTAGGAATGAGCAACACTGCAACAATCACCAACCATGGGGAGATGCCCCAAAGAATACACACAGACACACACACACACACACCACAGCTTTCCAGCCCCTAAAAGAGCTACTGTGACATAAGCAGCAAAGGGGCAGGTGCAAAGAACTGCTAGGAGTCCCAGGGTTCAGATTTCCTTATGCCACTCACACAAACATACTGTATGCCCAAGAATGAAATACCACGTTGATTACAGTAGAGCAGGGATTCTCAACCCTTCCCGGCCAAGTACCACCTCCAGAACCACTCTCCTGCTGCCGATGACATAATTGCTGGTTACTTCTGAGTTTTCAGGTTTTTGGAGGCCAGAAAATGCAGGTAGGAGGCTCTGGGCAGGTGGAAGGGCCCTTCTCAGCATTCCCGAGAGGCTCAGCCAAAGGAAGGAGCTTCCTGGGAGCAAAAACACAACGCTGAAAGCGCTGTATCGGAGCAGGGTTCCAGTGGTTCGAGTACCACCAGCAGTTGGCCAAAGTACCACTGGTGGTACTAGTACCACTGGTTGAGAACCCCTGCAGTAGAGCAAGGCTAGAAAGATAGCTTCCTTGAACGACAGCAGCTAGGTAAAACAAACACACAACTTGTTCCATGGCAAGGGTTTGAGTCACCACCTCAAAGGAATCCTTTTGCCAGGGGAGAGACTGCAACAAGTAGAACTTCAGCAGCCTTTAGCCAAGCACGGTGCTAGTAGCTAACTGCACAATGAAAGAGGCTGGAAGCCAGATTTGAGCCCACCCAAGGAGCAGGCCTCACCCAGCAACTTGCTTTTTGCATGAGTGGCAAGAAACATCATGGCAGGGACAAAAGAAGAGTGGGAGGCAGAACCCACACATGCCAGTTCACAACACTGCTCTTTCACAACTCAGCCACAGCAGGCAACATAAGAATTGCCCTGCTGGATCAGTCCAGCTTCCTGTATCTCACAGTGGCCCAACAGATGCCTCTGGGAGCACTCAAGACAAGAAGATACCTATATCCTGCTGCCACTCCCTTGCATCTGGCACTCAGAAATAGCATACCTACTACTAAAACTAGGAGGTTGCATATACCGTAGTCATCATGTCTTGTAACCTGTGATAGACTTTTCCTCCATAAACCTGTCCAATCCCCTTTTAAAGGCATCTAGGGCTTCAGGTGCCATTACCACATCCTGTGGCAAGAAGTTCCACATTAAAATAGTTCCACATGAATTACTTGTTGGGTAAAGAGCATCTCACGGGACACTCAACACCTTGCATCATTACAAATAGCCTAGGCACCTCTGGCTGGGAGCCTGTAGCACACAGGCCTATCAGAAGGAGCACTCCATGGGCCAATAATTGATCTTGCATGTGACACAGGGTGCCTAACTTAGTGGCCCACCCATCTAGCCACATCCACCCCATTCCCTTTGCATCATTGTTGGCACCTGCCCTCCCTGTCTCCCTGCAATTGACTACTCATTGACCCTCGTAGCAGAAAACAGGGGGCTCATGACCATAGAGGAGTGACCACCATTGGAGCCCAAGGAGTCACAGAACAGTATCAGTGCTGGAGAGTCATCTGAAAGGGGAGCACACAAGTGGGGTTGTGAACCATCTCTGCCCAGCTGTGGTGCCATTGCAAGTGATCCAACAGACAGCCAAATAACAGGTGCCTGTGAAGTCTAACAGGTGCCTGTGAAGTTGGTTCACTGTCTGTTATGGAGTTTGCAAAGCCACAGGAGCCTGACTTGAGAGCCCAATCCTATGCATGTCTACTCAGGAGTAAGTCTGAGTAAGAAGTAAGAAAGAAAAAAGGCAGCAAAATAGGTAGGGCTTGGGCTGGGAGCAAAGGGGGCAACCTACCTTTTTGCTGCTTAAAAAAAATCCGAGGGGGTCTGGAAGTGATGTCACATCTGGGGGTGATATCACTTCCACCAGGTACCACCACCTTAGCCCTGCATACCTATTCTCTCAGGCTGCAAGTGACATGAGTTGGGGATAATGTCCTGTCCAGACCTTGATGAGGTCTGCTCCTGGCTAAGCATGCATAAGGAAAGGCTACACATCTCAGTAAAACTGGAGCCTGTTATGGTTTGCTTTCACCAACTGTGGGGGAAAAAAAAAGGTATTAATATTTAACCTACTTTAAATCACACAAGTATGCTTGTAATGGAAACTAGGATTCCGAGAACAGATAATTTTTATAGATTAGCAAGCTATTTTTTATTGACATTGGAATAGTGCTTAGAAACCACACTGATGGATGTATGTGAAACAAGCATTATCATAATGCAATAGCACCAGCGTGAAGGTAATCTCTTTTCTTTTAGCATTGGATACTGATAATGATATGGTGTGTGAAGGCAACACAAAATATCTTCTGTGAGAACAAGGCAGAACTGTTCATTGTAGGACAAAGCAGTCATTGTTCCCTATTCCGGGAGCATTTTGTCTTTTACACTCCTAGAGTATTTGAAAGGAAATAGTATTTGACATAAAATAATAGATATTATGCTACTGGGAAATGAGTAAAATTCATACCAGACTACAAGTTTCCATGCTTTTTACCTGATGTCAGTTCTGGAGTTTTCAGATCCAAGATAATATTGTTTCTCTGGTCTTTTTGTAAATATCTGAAATCTGAGTCTATCTGGGCTTCTTGCCCACTCTTGTATTCTGTTTTGTGACTCTAGGATTTGCAGGCAACAAGTTTGATCTCAGACAAACACAACAATCTTAATTGAATTGGTGGCACTAGGAACAAAATGTATAGCTCTAAACAATCGGGGACCAGCATACCACCGTGAATTTTTGCTCCTGTAAAACACACACAACATTTTTTAATGTCCAGTGGAGATGCTCATCTTCATGTCTCATCTATTTATGACGGTATGGAGCAAGGCATTTTCAGTAATGCACCACAACTTTCTTTCTCCAGGGAAGTCTGTTAGAGCATGTATGCCTTCTTTTTAGGAAGTCTGTCAAGACAAAATTGTTAAGGAGAGCTTCTTTAAATTGAAAACATTTGATTTAAATAATTAACAATTTGCTACAGGTCAATGGGTAGAAACTTATCATTTGGATTTGCTGAGCTTTATTATCATTATCTGGTTTTATTTTGTAGTGTTTGTGTATATATTATGGTTTTTGAAACAGCAGCCCACTTTGAACTTCCTTCTTGTAAGTGAAAAAGCAGATTATAAATGCAATAAATGAATGAGTAAATTTGAAAGGATAGTCTAGGAACACTCCCAGGATAATTAGAAAAACTAAAAAAAAAATATTACAATGTTCTGATTCAATGGCTTTCTTACTGGAGCAGTTCTCCATTACATCATTTATTCTGAATCAAATAAAGAATGTTCTCAAGATGATTGGGGCAGTTTTGTTTCTGGGGCAAAACTTCAACAAGTTCACATATGCTACATAGTAACCATCTCAAGATGATTGGGGCAGTTTTGTTTCTGGGGCAAAACTTCAACAAGTTCACATATGCTACATAGTAACCATCTGGTGACTTTCAAAAGTCTATGACAAATATCAAGGATAAATTTTCGGAATCATGAAAATTAGCAAATGGTCCAATCCTATACCAACACCAGCAGCACAGCAACAATGGTGCAACATGGCAATTTCATCAGCACAAATAATTTAGGGTACAATCCTGCTTAACCTCCCACACATGCTTCAGGCTGGCGCAGAGGCCTGCACAACCCAAGAGCACCAGATCTGCACAGTGGGTGCTGAGGGTAATGCAGGTGCTAATATGAAGGATAACACATCTGTTAAATTATTTTAAGTTCAGTGGCTTACTGCCCAATCCTACTGAGCATCGGTGCAGCGTGTGCACCAGGCACACGCTGCATCCTGTGTTAGCGAGGTGCAGGCTGGAGGTCTCCTCGGGGTAAGTGGACATATATCCGCTTACTCCGGGTAAAGCCCCAGCCCAGCCTATGGGGCTACTTGGATCTCCGCCAGTTCTTTAGCTGTAGGAGAGCCAAGAAGCCCCGTGTTTGGGGAGAAAGGCCCGGGAGGGATGATAGGATACAGCGCGCCACAGCAATGCCGATCCCTCCCCTCCCCCCTCCTGGGCCCAATCTGCTCCCTCCTCCACCCTCCCTCACCCTGTTATGCCCCCTAGGGTTTGGATAGATTCATAGAGGAAAGGACCATCACAGGTTACAAGCCATAAGCAACCTCCTGGCTTTGGAAGTAGGTTTTCTCTGTGCCAGGTGCAAGGGAGTGACAACAGGAAACAGGTTATCTTGTTGGCTGTGTACTCCCTGAGGCATCTGGTGGGGCCACTGTGTGATACAGGAATCTGAACTAGATGGGCCTTTGGCCTGATCCAGCAAGGCTCTTCTTATGTTTTTATGTTCTCCCTACCATCCCCCCGCCCCTACCCCCCTCCAGCTCCCACACCGCCTGGTGCAGAATTTACGTGCTCAGTGGACTCGGCGGCAGAGTGGTGGTGCAGGTCCTGGTGCCAGTGCCACCAACTCTCTGGGTGTCACGAAAGTACTTTATAGCACATTTGCAACACCCTCAGTGTCGGCACTGTCGGTAGATAGGATTGCGTCATTAGTGTTGTCTATATTTAAATTAAATTCGAGTATTCAAATATCAGAAGCCATAAGTAGTTGTGAAATGAAATGTTGATGTGGGGTGAGGAGAGGTCCTAAGTCAAATGAATGTTTGGCTGGTGTCAGTGATGCTAGAGATAGTTGTACCCCTTCCTGGTAGGGATATCAGTTCAAAGAACCAAAAATTGTGCATTCATACAGTATTTTCAAACAATTCTATCCCACCTCTACCAGCCTCTTAAGGTGAAATTCAAAATAATAAAACCACCGTAAAAACAACACACAGTCAATCCTTGTTATCCACGTACTCTGTTCCCATGAATTCACTTATCTGCAGGTAACAAAAGTGCAACTTACCTCACACCATTCACAGTGTGTTCTTGGCTATTCACTTGGCTATTCACAGTGGCCATTCTGAAGCTATTTGCGCCGGCCATTCTGAAGCTATCTGTGCCATTTTGAGGCTATCTGCAGCCATTCTGAAGGTATTTGTGCCAATTGGATTTTCCCCCTAACCCCTTGATCCCATAAGATCAATGATTCGGTATCCGCTGATTCAGTATCGGCTGAGTTTTCCTGGAACGTAACCCAAGTGAATAACAAGAATTTACTGTAATCATACAAATAACAAAGCCAAACCAAAAACAGCAAACCAAATGAAAGTACCTTTGCTGCTCAACCTTGAAGTATGTGCAAAAAGGACAATCTTATGTCTCTGCTGAGAAACTACAGCAGAGAAGCATTGACAAACCTCATCAGGTTGGTTGTTCCATAGCCTTAGGTCACTAATGGAAAATATTGCACACTTTCAACATCTTTTCGACTTTATTGCAGTGACAGTTTTAAGAACGATCACATTTTCCATGTAAAAGTGCCAGCTCCCTCTAGTGGGCAGAATGGATACAAGTTAAAAACCAGCAAAATACTGTAACAGATGACAGTAATGCTGTGATTTAAAACACCCTTATGGAGAAGTCTCTCTGAGGGGCACTGCCCACCCAAGAATGAGGCAAGGTGAAGCAGGTTGTTGCATCAGTGGTGGATTGTAAGGAGTCTGAAGGGTCAGCAGGTTTGGTGTGTGTCACCTTCAGTCTTTAGGTCTACAAGAAGTCGCTTCCAGAGGTTTCTGCAGGCCATTCTGAGACCCGTAGAGGCCAATAGAGTGGGTTGCCTGCCCGGTACAACCTGGAAGAGGACTCGAGGGCCTGCTGGAGAATTGTTGGGCTTCCGGAATAGCTCTGATTTGGAGCTGTTTGGAGACAAGGGCAGGCAAGTGGGACCCACTCGCGACTCACCTGCCTGGGCTCCATGAGGGACTCGCACACAAGACAATAAGATACTGTACTTTTGTCCTGTCACCACTCCCTTGCACCTGGCATTAAGAGATAGCCAAAGGTAAAGGTATCCCTTGACAATTAAGTCCAGTCGTGTCCGACTCTAGGGAGCGGTGCTCATCTCCGTTTCAAAGCTGAAGAGCCAGCGCTGTCCGAAGACGTTCCCATGGTCATGTGGCCAGCATGACTCAACACTGAGGTGCATGGAACGCTGTTACCGTCCCGCTGACGCGGTACCTATTAATCTACTTGCAATTTCTTGCTTTCGAACTGCTAGGTAGGCAGGAGCCGTCGCACGGATTTGAACTGCCGACCTTTTGATCGACAGCTCATGGTTCAGTGGTTTAACACACTGCACCACCCGCTGGCTCAAGAGATAGCCTACCTACTACTAAAACCAGGTGGTTGAATATACCCATCATGGCTTGTAACCTGTGATGGATGTTTCCTTCTTAAATCTGTCCAATCCCGCTTTAAAGGCATCTAGGCCTTCAGGTGCCATCACCACATCCTGTGGCAAGGAGTTCCACAGATTAATTACATGCTAGGTAAAGAAATATTTTCTTTTGTCTGATGAAATTGCCAGAGGCAGAGCAAGCCCTCTGCCACCAGAAGCTATCTCAAACATGCCGGAAAGCACGTTTACAACGACTCTGTAGTAAGGGCCACTGGCGCAAGGCCGGCAGCCCTTACTCTGCCACCAGATCGCCCCTGCAGCCACCAGAGTCAGGTAAGAGATCCCCCTGCAGGTGCGGGGGCAGTCCAGGCAGCGAGGGAGGGGGACCATTGGTCGAGCTGACCCAAGAGGGGGAGGGGATGGTGGCTGCAATATCCCCGTCCCCGTGCCAGCTGATGCAGCCGTTACACGGCCTCCTCTTACTTCTGCCAGCTAAATAGATGGAGGAAATCCAAAGAGGCCCATTGGGGCCGGGCCGTGCTACACCGGAGGAAGGGGACAAACGTCCCCTTTGTTGGGGGTTATTATATTATTTCATGAACCTTAGGGGGTTCAAATATGCAGAGTTTGCAAACGGAAGAAGACCTTATAGTTATTTAACCAGTAGAGTTATCCCAGCACCCAGGCTAGCTAGCTATCATTAGCGTTGAAATGAGACACGGAGTCTGAGGCTTGTATAGTAAAAGAAAAATAGTTTTACTTACAGATCAGCATTCAGTTTACATGCATCTAGTTGTGACTAGAGGTACTCTATACATTAGCGGTCAGTATGCCCCTACAGCTGGCACACCCATGTGGGGAAGATGGCTTCCAGGCAGGGAGCCCAGAACAGCACGTCCGTCCCCAGGTGGAATCAGATGCGAAGAGAGAGAACTCATGTGGTCAGAGAGAGGATGTTGGGAAAGGTCAGGGTCACGCCCCTTCCAGGTCAGACAGGAGGGGCCAGGTGAAGGTCCTTGCAGGTGACCGGAACACACACTACCCTCCCAGGTCCTTGCAGCCAAATACTGCTCATGTCCAACACCCCTTCTCAGTGTTTGGGTGCTCAGTCTACGAGGCCTGTTTGCTTTCGTAGGCTTTGAAATCAGTCTCTTGGTAAAGGCTTCGTTAACATGTCTGCTAGCATGTTCTGTGTTGGACAGTAGTCCACCCTGATGAGACAATTTTTGTGTTCATCACGCACCAAATGATACTTCAAGTCAATGTGCTTTGTGCGTGCATTGTGGCCCTCTGATTTTATCATCTTTATACAACCTTGGTTATCTTCCATAACCTGTATGGGCCTTGGTACTTCTATACCCATGTCCTGCATCAATTGGCACAGCCATTTTACCTTTCTGCATGCCTCAGATGCAGCCAGGTATTCAGCTTCTGTGGTAGATAAAGCAACAGTTATTTGTTTCCTGCTTGCCCAGCTAATAGCCCCACCACCATACATAAACAAATGTCCACTTCTTGATTTCCGATCTATGGGATCTTCGCCCCAGTCAGAGTCTGTAAAACAAATCAGTCTTGGGTCAACACAAACTGGCAGTTTTAGTTTGTGGTCTGCAGTCCCTTTCAGGTATTTGATCACTCTCAGTACTGCCATCCAATCTCCAGTCGTTGGAGCGCTGGTTCTTTTGCTTAATATGCCAGTTGCAGCCGCGATATCGGGTCTCGTGGTTGTTGAAAGATACAAAAGTTTACCGATTAATTCTCTATACCTGTTACCTGGAGGCAACGGTTCACCTCCTCTTTGTTTGAAGTAATCAGTTTCCATTGGCGTGGCAACTGCATATCCGTCCTTCAGGCCAGCAGATTCAACTATTTCCAAAGTCTTTGTCCTCTGGCTTAGAAGATAGCTCCCATCTGCATCCTTCTGGATCTCAATTCCCAAGTAGAATTTTACATCTCCCAGCTCCTTAAGTTCCACTTCTCTGCTGAGATGCTTCACTACATTTTTATAATCCTGCTCATTACAATAACAAAGAATTAAGTCATCAACATAAATTAATACATCCATCCATTCACCATTCTTTTGTTTTGTATACAAACACTGGTCAGCACCACCCTGCTTAAAACCTTGCTGTTTAAGCATCTGGTCCAGCTTTTCGTTCCAAGCCCTTGCTGCTTGTTTCAGTCCATACAAACCTTTCTGAAGTTTGCATACATGGTGTGGGTGTTTGTTGTCTATGAAACCCTGTGGTTGTTCCATGTAAATTTCTTCTTTTATTTGTCCATACAAAAATGCAGTCTTCACATCAAGATGCCTGACTTTCATTTGTTTGGAGGCTGCAATGCTTAAAAGCAGTCTTAAAGTAGTATGTTCTACAACAGGTGCAAAAGTCTCGTCATAATCTTCCCCATATTTCTGAGAATAGCCTTTGGCAATGAGTCTTGCTTTATAACGTTCAATATCCCCTTCTGAATCTTGCTTTGCCTTGAATACCCACTTGCACCCTATAGCCTTTTTGCCAGGGGGCAATGTGGTTAATGTCCATGTCTTATTGGTGTGTAGTGCATTAAATTTCCTCTTTTGCAGCATTTATCCACTTACGTGCTTCGTCTGTGGGCATCCTTTGAAGATCTTTCCACGACTCTGGCTCATGTTGTGGCGACGACCTTGCGAGGCAGGACACTCCAAAGTGAGCAGGCGGTACACCTTTGTTGTCACGGGTTGAGCATCTGGGTTCTGGCATCGGAGCCTGGTCTGCTGTACTTTCTGTATCAGCGACGTCTGGCTCGTCTGTGTCAGTTCCTTCGGCTATTTCCGCTTCTGTTGGTGTATTGCTCATGTCCCCCTCTGGTATAGATTCTGTTGGTTCACTGTAGTGATAGATTGGCACATACACAACCTCTGCACTCTCATCTGGTAAATCATTAGTAGGGATTTGACATTCATTAGTCTTTACGCTTTCATCAAAGTATAATGCATGACGTATGCTTACTTTCCCAGTATGTGGATCCAAAATTCTGTACCCTTTAGACCCTGGTGCGTATCCCACAAAAATACCTTCTTCAGCTCTCAGGTCTAGTTTGGATCTCATCTCTCTGGGAATATATGTATAAACTTTGCTCCCAAATACTTTGATGTGGTTCATGCTTGGTGCTCTTCCATGCCACAGTTCAAAGGGAGTTTTTGATGCACCTTTTGTGGGAAGTTTATTCTGTAGGTAGTTTGCAGTTAGTGCTGCTTCTCCCCAAAAGCGATTGGGCAACTTTGCATCAGATAGCATACATCTGATCATCTCTAGGAGTGTGCGATTCTTTCTCTCAGCCACACCATTCTGCTCTGGAGTGTAGGGCACAGTGCATATGTGTTGTATCCCTTCCTCTTGCAGAAATGCTTGTGTGAGATGTGAAACGAACTCACCTCCGTTATCTGTCATCAGTCTTCTCGGTTTCTTATTAAAGTGATTGTTTACTGCAGCTACATAGCTCCTGAGCATGTCATGAGCTTCACTCTTGTCCTTGAGTTTAAATCTGGGGCTGGGAGTTTAAATCTGGGGCTGGCTTGCGAGTGAGCCCTTTCAGGAGCAGCGAGTGGCCTCACGGGAACGAAGTGGCTCACGGGGACAAAGTGGCAAGATAAAAAAAGACACAGCGAGTTAAGCAGCTGGGCGAGGAGAGGGTAAGCAAGGAGAAGGTAAGTGAACTCTCTCAATTGTGCAGCTTTGTCTAACTTTAATTTACCATTAACTGTAAAGGACTTGGTTAAAGCTACCTTAAGCTACCTTAAACTTAAGATAGAACTAAGCCTAGCTAGGAACTAAGCCTAGCTTAAGTAGAACTAAATATAACCTGAGGAGGGGGATTGTAAGGTCCAGTAGCTAGGACACAGGCACAGAAGCTAGGTGGGAAATTAAATAGATTCAAAACACAAACAAGCACCTATCTAAAAGACAGGGGCAGAAACTGGACAAGCCTGGGAGCTGGTTCTAAAGAAAATTGCAGTCCAAATCTAAACAGGTCTACTCTGAGTAGATTCTACAGCTGATTCTAAAGAGAATTGCAGTCCAAATCTAAACAGGTCTACTCTGAGTAAAACCAGTGTTTACTCGAGAGTAAAAAGCCCAGGGCAGAGACCTGAGTCTACTTTAGAGTAGGAGCCTAAAACAAAACAAGAGGAGGCTAAAAGAAGGGGAGAAAGCAAGCTAAACTGCACCTTAAGCAGAGTTAAACTTAAGCAGAATTTAAAACCTACAGTTTAAAACATACAGACCGCATGGTATAGAAGGCCACATGGTAAATTAGGGTGACTCAGAAACCATAGCAACACACATTCCTGCCAGCTGAGTAGGTCAGATGTAAATTGAGGCAGCAGCAGGAACAATAGCAACAGGAATTTCCTGCCAGTAAACCACATCAGGCCCTGCCCCCCTTAGAGGCCAGTCTTTTCAAACTTTCAGGTAGGCAGGGGGAGGAGCTACACAACAGTTTAAATCTGGGGCTGGCTTGCGAGTGAGCCCTTTCAGGAGCAGCGAGTGGCCTCACGGGAACGAAGTGGCTCACGGGGACAAAGTGGCAAGATAAAAAAAGACACAGCGAGTTAAGCAGCTGGGCGAGGAGAGGGTAAGCAAGGAGAAGGTAAGTGAACTCTCTCAATTGTGCAGCTTTGTCTAACTTTAATTTACCATTAACTGTAAAGGACTTGGTTAAAGCTACCTTAAGCTACCTTAAACTTAAGATAGAACTAAGCCTAGCTAGGAACTAAGCCTAGCTTAAGTAGAACTAAATATAACCTGAGGAGGGGGATTGTAAGGTCCAGTAGCTAGGACACAGGCACAGAAGCTAGGTGGGAAATTAAATAGATTCAAAACACAAACAAGCACCTATCTAAAAGACAGGGGCAGAAACTGGACAAGCCTGGGAGCTGGTTCTAAAGAAAATTGCAGTCCAAATCTAAACAGGTCTACTCTGAGTAGATTCTACAGCTGATTCTAAAGAGAATTGCAGTCCAAATCTAAACAGGTCTACTCTGAGTAAAACCAGTGTTTACTCGAGAGTAAAAAGCCCAGGGCAGAGACCTGAGTCTACTTTAGAGTAGGAGCCTAAAACAAAACAAGAGGAGGCTAAAAGAAGGGGAGAAAGCAAGCTAAACTGCACCTTAAGCAGAGTTAAACTTAAGCAGAATTTAAAACCTACAGTTTAAAACATACAGACCGCATGGTATAGAAGGCCACATGGTAAATTAGGGTGACTCAGAAACCATAGCAACACACATTCCTGCCAGCTGAGTAGGTCAGATGTAAATTGAGGCAGCAGCAGGAACAATAGCAACAGGAATTTCCTGCCAGTAAACCACATCAGGCCCTGCCCCCCTTAGAGGCCAGTCTTTTCAAACTTTCAGGTAGGCAGGGGGAGGAGCTACACAACAGTTTAAATCTGGGGCTGGCTTGCGAGTGAGCCCTTTCAGGAGCAGCGAGTGGCCTCACGGGAACGAAGTGGCTCACGGGGACAAAGTGGCAAGATAAAAAAAGACACAGCGAGTTAAGCAGCTGGGCGAGGAGAGGGTAAGCAAGGAGAAGGTAAGTGAACTCTCTCAATTGTGCAGCTTTGTCTAACTTTAATTTACCATTAACTGTAAAGGACTTGGTTAAAGCTACCTTAAGCTACCTTAAACTTAAGATAGAACTAAGCCTAGCTAGGAACTAAGCCTAGCTTAAGTAGAACTAAATATAACCTGAGGAGGGGGATTGTAAGGTCCAGTAGCTAGGACACAGGCACAGAAGCTAGGTGGGAAATTAAATAGATTCAAAACACAAACAAGCACCTATCTAAAAGACAGGGGCAGAAACTGGACAAGCCTGGGAGCTGGTTCTAAAGAAAATTGCAGTCCAAATCTAAACAGGTCTACTCTGAGTAGATTCTACAGCTGATTCTAAAGAGAATTGCAGTCCAAATCTAAACAGGTCTACTCTGAGTAAAACCAGTGTTTACTCGAGAGTAAAAAGCCCAGGGCAGAGACCTGAGTCTACTTTAGAGTAGGAGCCTAAAACAAAACAAGAGGAGGCTAAAAGAAGGGGAGAAAGCAAGCTAAACTGCACCTTAAGCAGAGTTAAACTTAAGCAGAATTTAAAACCTACAGTTTAAAACATACAGACCGCATGGTATAGAAGGCCACATGGTAAATTAGGGTGACTCAGAAACCATAGCAACACACATTCCTGCCAGCTGAGTAGGTCAGATGTAAATTGAGGCAGCAGCAGGAACAATAGCAACAGGAATTTCCTGCCAGTAAACCACATCAGGCCCTGCCCCCCTTAGAGGCCAGTCTTTTCAAACTTTCAGGTAGGCAGGGGGAGGAGCTACACAACAGTTTAAATCTGGGGCTGGCTTGCGAGTGAGCCCTTTCAGGAGCAGCGAGTGGCCTCACGGGAACGAAGTGGCTCACGGGGACAAAGTGGCAAGATAAAAAAAGACACAGCGAGTTAAGCAGCTGGGCGAGGAGAGGGTAAGCAAGGAGAAGGTAAGTGAACTCTCTCAATTGTGCAGCTTTGTCTAACTTTAATTTACCATTAACTGTAAAGGACTTGGTTAAAGCTACCTTAAGCTACCTTAAACTTAAGATAGAACTAAGCCTAGCTAGGAACTAAGCCTAGCTTAAGTAGAACTAAATATAACCTGAGGAGGGGGATTGTAAGGTCCAGTAGCTAGGACACAGGCACAGAAGCTAGGTGGGAAATTAAATAGATTCAAAACACAAACAAGCACCTATCTAAAAGACAGGGGCAGAAACTGGACAAGCCTGGGAGCTGGTTCTAAAGAAAATTGCAGTCCAAATCTAAACAGGTCTACTCTGAGTAGATTCTACAGCTGATTCTAAAGAGAATTGCAGTCCAAATCTAAACAGGTCTACTCTGAGTAAAACCAGTGTTTACTCGAGAGTAAAAAGCCCAGGGCAGAGACCTGAGTCTACTTTAGAGTAGGAGCCTAAAACAAAACAAGAGGAGGCTAAAAGAAGGGGAGAAAGCAAGCTAAACTGCACCTTAAGCAGAGTTAAACTTAAGCAGAATTTAAAACCTACAGTTTAAAACATACAGACCGCATGGTATAGAAGGCCACATGGTAAATTAGGGTGACTCAGAAACCATAGCAACACACATTCCTGCCAGCTGAGTAGGTCAGATGTAAATTGAGGCAGCAGCAGGAACAATAGCAACAGGAATTTCCTGCCAGTAAACCACATCAGGCCCTGCCCCCCTTAGAGGCCAGTCTTTTCAAACTTTCAGGTAGGCAGGGGGAGGAGCTACACAACAGTTTAAATCTGGGGCTGGCTTGCGAGTGAGCCCTTTCAGGAGCAGCGAGTGGCCTCACGGGAACGAAGTGGCTCACGGGGACAAAGTGGCAAGATAAAAAAAGACACAGCGAGTTAAGCAGCTGGGCGAGGAGAGGGTAAGCAAGGAGAAGGTAAGTGAACTCTCTCAATTGTGCAGCTTTGTCTAACTTTAATTTACCATTAACTGTAAAGGACTTGGTTAAAGCTACCTTAAGCTACCTTAAACTTAAGATAGAACTAAGCCTAGCTAGGAACTAAGCCTAGCTTAAGTAGAACTAAATATAACCTGAGGAGGGGGATTGTAAGGTCCAGTAGCTAGGACACAGGCACAGAAGCTAGGTGGGAAATTAAATAGATTCAAAACACAAACAAGCACCTATCTAAAAGACAGGGGCAGAAACTGGACAAGCCTGGGAGCTGGTTCTAAAGAAAATTGCAGTCCAAATCTAAACAGGTCTACTCTGAGTAGATTCTACAGCTGATTCTAAAGAGAATTGCAGTCCAAATCTAAACAGGTCTACTCTGAGTAAAACCAGTGTTTACTCGAGAGTAAAAAGCCCAGGGCAGAGACCTGAGTCTACTTTAGAGTAGGAGCCTAAAACAAAACAAGAGGAGGCTAAAAGAAGGGGAGAAAGCAAGCTAAACTGCACCTTAAGCAGAGTTAAACTTAAGCAGAATTAAAAACCTACAGTTTAAAACATACAGACCGCATGGTATAGAAGGCCACATGGTAAATTAGGGTGACTCAGAAACCATAGCAACACACATTCCTGCCAGCTGAGTAGGTCAGATGTAAATTGAGGCAGCAGCAGGAACAATAGCAACAGGAATTTCCTGCCAGTAAACCACATCAGGCCCTGCCCCCCTTAGAGGCCAGTCTTTTCAAACTTTCAGGTAGGCAGGGGGAGGAGCTACACAACAGTTTAAATCTGGGGCTGGCTTGCGAGTGAGCCCTTTCAGGAGCAGCGAGTGGCCTCACGGGAACGAAGTGGCTCACGGGGACAAAGTGGCAAGATAAAAAAAGACACAGCGAGTTAAGCAGCTGGGCGAGTTCAGCAGCGGGGCGAGGAAGCCAGGCCCCACACACGGCCCGGCACTTCCCTTGAAGAGAGGAGAGCTCCAATAACATTAAGGTACCCAAACTGTTTTAAACCCATAACTTACAAAAAAAGCTATGCAGTCAGACAGCCAGCAGAAGGGTGGGGGCTATCCAGTGTTTTGCACTGAGTGTCACATGTATGACTATCTGCCTCTTGGGCACATGGGTGTGTGCTCGGTGCAAAGAGCTCCAGGCTCTCAGGGAACGGGTTCGCTCCCTTGAAGCCACGGTTGCTGACCTGGAGAAGCAGAGACAGGTAGAGAGGAACCAGGGTGAGACTTCTAGGGACGTGGAGGCATCGTCCTACCCTCAGTTGGCCAGCACTTCAGCTGCCAGGGAAGGGAGTCTCAGGGCTGGAGGACATTGCTCTGGAAAAGAGGGAAACAATCCCACAGTGGGGACCCCTTCTTCAGGTGATGGGCCCGTATCCAGTCGCACTATGGATACTCCTCTGGGGAGAGGGGGAAGGGGGCTTCTTGTTGTGGGTGACTCTATAGTCAGGAACATAGAAAGGGGGGTCTGTGACGGATGTGAGGACCGCACGGTGACTTGCCTACCTGGTGCGAAGGTTGCGGACATCACCTCTCGTCTAGATAGGCTGGTAGAGAGTGCTGGGGAGGAGGTAGCGGTTGTGGTGCATGTTGGCACCAACGACGTGGGGAAATGTAGCCGGGCGGTCCTGGAGGCCAAATTTAGGTTGCTAGGTAGGAAGCTCAAATCCAGGACCCCAAAGGTGGCGTTCTCAGAAGTGCTACCTGTTCCACGCGCAGGGACAGCTAGGCAGGCGGAGCTCAGGGGTCTCAATGCGTGGATGAGACACTGGTGTGAGGAGGAGGGGTTTAAGTTTGTTAGGCACTGGGGAACGTTTTGGGACAAGCCGGGCCTGTACAAGAGGGACGGGCTTCACTTGAACCAAAACGGAACCAGACTGCTGGCGCGTAACATTAAGAAGGTGGCAGAGCAGCTTTTAAACTGACTCCTGGGGGAAAGCCGACAGGAGCCGAGGGGCATCCGGTTCGGGACTCCTCATTCCTCGGGAATGAGGGTGCAGAGGATGGGGAACAATCAAGTAATAACAGAATAAGAATTGGGAGTGGTAGCGTGATGGGACATGACAGCCAGTCTAGCAAAACAGAAGGCTGCAGGAATAAAGGGGCAAACATGCAGCCCTTCTTGGGGGACCAGGTATATAAGTGCTTTTATGCAAATGCCCGAAGTCTACGGGCAAAGATGGGAGAACTGGAATGTTTGGTGGCTAGGGAAAACATTGACATAGTAGGTATAACAGAAACCTGGTGGAATGCGGAGAACCAGTGGGATACTGCAATTCCAGGATATAAACTCTATAGGAGGGACAGAGAGGGGCGTGTTGGAGGTGGGGTGGCCATCTATGTCAAAGAGGGGGTAGAATCCACCAGAGTAGAGCTGGAGGGGGGCTCTGACTCCTCCGTAGAATCACTGTGGGTTAGATTACCAGGCTCCAAGAGTGATGTAATAGTAGGGGCATGCTACCGTCCTCCAGATCAAAAACCTGAAGGGGACCTTGAAATAAGGAAGCAAATCAGGGAGGTGTCAACGAGAGACAGGGTTGTAGTCATGGGGGACTTCAATTATCCTCACATCGACTGGGTCAATTCATGCTCAGGTCATGAAAGAGAGACTGGATTTCTGGATATGTTAAATGACTGTGCCTTAGAGCAGCTTGTCACGGAACCGACCAGAGGACAGGTGACTCTGGACTTGATATTGTGTGGCACTCAAGATCTGGTCAGGGAGGTAAATGTTACCGAACCGTTGGGGAACAGTGACCATGCTGCGATCTGTTTCGCCATGCATGTCGGAGGGAGAGTGCCGAGCAAATCTGACACGAAAACCCTTGACTTCCGAAGGGCAGACTTCCCCAAAATGAGAAGACTAGTTAAGAAAAAGCTGAAAGGGAAGGTAAAAGGAGTCCAATCGCTCCAGAGTGCATGGAGGCTGTTTAAAACAACAGTCGTAGAGGCCCAGCGGGAGTGTATCCCACAAAGGAGGAAGGGCTCGACCAAGTCCAGGAGGATGCCGGCATGGCTAACAAGCACAGTTAAGGAGGCTATAAAAGGCAAGGAAGCTTCCTTCCGTAAATGGAAGTCTTGCCCTAATGAGGAAAATAAACAGGAGCACAAACTGTGGCAAAAGAAATGTAAAAAGATGATACGGGAGGCCAAGAAAGACTTTGAGGAACGTATGGCAGGCAACATAAAAGGGAATAATAAAAGCTTCTTCAAATATGTTAGAAGCAGGAAACCTGCCAGGGAAACGGTGGGTCCGCTGGATGGTGAGGGAGAGAAAGGGGTGATAAAAGGGGACTTGGAGACTGCAGAGAAATTAAATGAGTTCTTTGCATCTGTCTTCACGGCAGAAGACCTCGGGCAAATACCGCTGCCGGAACGGTCTCCCCTGACTAAAGAATTAAGTCAAATAGAGGTTAAAAGAGAAGACGTCTCAGACTTAATTGACAAAATAAAGATCAATAAATCACCAGGCCCGGATGGCATCCACCCAAGAGTTCTGAAGGAACTCAAGAATGAAGTTGCTGACCTCTTGACCAAAATATGCAACTTGTCCCTTAAAACGGCCACTGTGCCAGAGGATTGGAGGATAGCTAATGTCACGCCAATCTTTAAAAAAGGAAGGAGGGGGGACCCGGGGAACTACAGGCCGGTCAGCCTAACATCTGTTCCAGGGAAGATGGTGGAAAGTCTCATTAAGGATAAAATCTTAAAATACATAGAAGAACAAGCTCTGCTGAGGGAGAGTCAGCATGGCTTCTGCAAGGGGAAGTCTTGCCTCACAAACCTGTTAGAATTTTTTGAAAAGGTCAACAGGCATGTGGATGCGAGCGAACCCGTGGATATTATATATCTGGATTTTCAGAAGGCGTTTGACACGGTCCCTCATGAAAGGCTCCTGAGAAAACTCCACAGTCAGGGAATAAGAGGGCAGGTCCTCTTGTGGATTAGGAACTGGTTGAAGACCAGGAAACAGCGAGTGGGAGTCAATGGGCAATTTTCACAATGGCGAGAGGTGAAAAGCGGTGTGCCCCAAGGATCGGTCTTGGGACCGGTGCTTTTCAACTTATTCATAAATGACCTGGACTTGGGGATAGGCAGTGAGGTGGCCAAGTTTGCGGATGACACTAAACTTTTCCGGGTGGTAAAGACCAGCAGGGATTGTGAAGAGCTCCAGAAGGATCTCTCCAAACTGGGAGAATGGGCAGCAAAATGGCAGATGCGCTTCAATGTAAGTAAGTGCAAAGTGATGCACATTGGGGCAAGAAACCAAAATTTCACATATACGCTAATGGGTTCTGAGTTGTCTGTGACGGATCAAGAGAGAGATCTTGGGGTCCTGGTGGACAGGTCGATGAAAGTGTCGACCCAGTGTGCGGCGGCTGTGAAGAAGGCCAATTCCATGCTCGGGATCATTAAAAAGGGGATTGAGAATAAAACGGCCAATATCATTATGCCTTTGTACAAATCGATGGTAAGGCCACATCTGGAGTATTGTGTCCAGTTCTGGTCACCATACCTCAAAAAGGATATAGCTGAATTGGAAAAGGTGCAGAAAAGAGCGACCAGAATGATTAGTGGGCTGGAGCACCTCCCTTACGAGGAAAGGCTACAGCGTCTGGGGCTTTTCAGCCTAGAAAAAAGGCGCCTGAGGGGGGACATGATTGAGACTTATAAAATTATGCATGGGATGGAGAGAGTGGATAGAGGAAAATTCTTCTCCCTCTCGCACAACACCAGAACCAGGGGACACGCACTAAAATTGAGTGGAGGGAGAGTTAGAACAGACAAAAGAAAATATTTCTTTACCCAGCGTGTGATTCATCTGTGGAACTCCTTGCCACAGGATGTGGTGATGGCACCTGGCCTAGATGCCTTTAAAAGGGGTTTGGACAAATTCATGGAGGAAAAGACCATCACAGGTTACAAGCCATAAGCAACCTCCTGGTTTTAGAAGTGGGTTTTCTCTGTGCCAGGTGCAAGGGAGTGGCGACTGGACACAGGTATCTTGTTGTCTCGTGTGCTCCCTGAGGCATCTGGTGGGGCCACTGTGTGACACAGGAAGCTGGACTAGATGGGCTTTTGGCCTGATCCAGCAGGGCTCTTCTTATGTTCTTATGTTCTTATGTTCTTATGTTCTTCAGCAAGTATATCACCGAATACCTGGAATAGTCATCTACAAGAGTCATTATGTACCTGTTACCTTCTGTGCAAGCCACTGGGAGTGCGCACAGGTCACTGTGAATCAGGTCCAGTACTTCAGTTGTTCTACCTTCAGTTCTCTGTGGAAAACTGGGTCTTACACTTTTAGCTTTAATGCAGTGCACACATTTTTCATGGTGATTAGTGCATGGTGTTACCTTCAAATCCTTTGTGAGATTCCTCTTCTCCAGATCCATGATTGCAGTGGGGTCACGATGCCCTAGCCTTCGATGCCATAGATCCAGACACGGACCTCTACAGCTCTCCTTTGCAGACATGGCTTGTTCACTTGCAACATCTAAACAATATACACCTGCACGCTCAGTTCCCTGAGCTACCAATACATCATCTTTAGTGATTATGCATTTTCCTTCAAAGAATATGATTTTGTGTCCCTTTTTCTCCAAGGCGGAGATACTTATCATGTTTGCATCCAATCCTGGAATATACAAGACATTGGTTAGTAAATTATTATTACATTTATCATTGGCAAGACAGTTTAGCTTTCCTTACCCTTTTCCTTGGATCTCCAAGCTCTGTCCATTGGCTACAGTCATTTTCCCATCAATGTTCTGGTCCAGTTGCTGGAAAAAGCTTGATTCTGACGTACAGTGCGACGTACAGCCCGAGTCCAGAATCCAACATGTTTGACTACGGCCTGTCAGACTGTATGATTTTTCCTCTATAGCCAGCATGCTGAAAGAATTTTGTTGATCCCTTTTTCCGTCTGGCAGCTTTGGGTGAAAATGGCCCCCCTTCTTATCTCCTATCTTCTGCTGGTTTCCTCTCTCAGCAGGATTCCGAGCTAGGTGAGAATTCTTGGCTAGGCTGGAACAAAATTTCGCATAATGTCACTTCCCCCCACAATTGAAGCAAGTTCTGCCATTTGCTTTGTCTTCCTGGGCTCTGCCCTTTGTTATGTAAATAGAGCCACTTTGAGCTCTGCTCGGTCTAGCACCTTGGAATGGCGTACATTCCCTCTTCAGGGCAGTCAACAAATTTTTAAAATTCAGCTCTCCTCTAGATTCTGCTGTAACAAAAGTCCCAAATACCTTCTGATCCAAAGAACCTAACAAAATTGCAACCTTTAAATCTTCATCCAGATTAACACCGGCAAGTTGTAAATCTTGTAATGTTTGAATCAATTGTTTACAGTGATCCTCATAATTTTCTCTCTTTTCCAAATTCATCCAGCACAGATCTCTCAACAGGTTCACTCTATCCTTGCTGGGGTTTTTTGCATAAGCTTCAGTTAAGCTTTGCATCATCTCTTTTGCCGTCTTTGTATCTCTTATGTGGCATTTTTGATCTGGCTTTAGACCTTTCATTATGATTGTTCTAGCTCTTGCATCTAGGGTTTCCCATTTTTCAATAGCTTCTGCACCACTTGCAGGAGGATCCTCAGTCAAAAGTTTTAAGAGTCTCTGCCCTTGTAGGTGGGTCTCAATTTCATATTTCCAGATTTGGAAGGCTTTAGGATCCAATTTCTCCACTGATTCTAAAACAGAGCCTCCCTCATTTCCTTGTGCCATTGTAACTTAATTTTGCTGGTCAGCAAATACAAAACAGATAGCATGCAAGTCTAGCCTTTACTTGGGTGAGGGTAAAACAAAACTCAAAATTCAAAATTCCAAAATTCCAAAAACGTGCAAAAACAACTCTCAGGTTAATTTAAGGCTTCTTATTGCGTAATTCCTGGGCACCATAACCCCTGTTGGGGGTTATTATATTATTTCATGAACCTTAGGGGGTTCAAATATGCAGAGTTTGCAAACGGAAGAAGACCTTATAGTTATTTAACCAGTAGAGTTATCCCAGCACCCAGGCTAGCTAGCTATCATTAGCATTGAAATGAGACACGGAGTCTGAGGCTTGTATAGTAAAAAGAAAAATCAACAGTGTTTCAGAGTTATGGGAACAGATGCCATGTAAAAGCACAAAAAAAACTTGAATTTTAATAAATTCACTCAACTGCCTGAGGGTTTCCCAATATGGGCAGCCTCATACAGACTGAAAAAACCACTAAAATCCAAGAATACAGTCCTGACGTTTCATTCCGCCAGCCGGAACCTCCTCATAGGAATCAACCATGTAGGTTGCTGGTGAAATTGCTGCTGACATGTTCGTACTTGCCTAAAACCTCACAGGAGCAGGAAACCCCGTTAATCATCATAGGGAACAGCTGGTCAGTCTTACTCTAATGTTGTCCCATTGGATTGTATCCACTTTCTCTGTCGTTCTTTCCTTGGTCATATAGTTTGTGCAGGATCAGGAGCCAAATCCAGTTGGTAACCGATAAATCCTGTTGACAGTTTAAAAGGCTTCCTACTTGTCTCTTGCTGATTTCTAATGACTCTTAAGTGGCGCAGGATTTTGAAAAATAGAAAGATAGTTTTACTTACAGATCAGCATTCAGTTTACATGCATCTAGTTGTGACTAGAGGTACTCTATACATTAGCGGTCAGTATGCCCCTACAGCTGGCACACCCATGTGAGGAAGATAGCTTCCAGGCAGGGAGCCCAGAACAGCACGTCCGTCCCCAGGTGGAATCAGATGCGAAGAGAGAGAACCCATGTGGTCAGAGAGAGGATGTTGGGAAAGGTCAGGATCATGCCCCTTCCAGGTCAGACAGGAGGGGCCAGGTGAAGGTCCTTGCAGGTGACCGGAACACACACTACCCTCCCAGGTCCTTGCAGCCAAATACTGCTCATGTCCAACACCCTTCCCCCGAGTAGACCTCTGGGCTGATCTTGATTTGGCCCAGAATGAGAATAGGACCCTGGGCCGCCCGCCGGATAGTTAGTCAGGATTGGGCTGCCCATCAGAAGCGTCGTCGGGGTAGGGGCGGGGGGCGCGGGCCCCAAGGGGGCCATGACCCCAAGGGGGCGGGTGCACGTGGCAGTTGAGGGGCGTTGCCTCCGCGACGCGTCTCCTCCGCTGCTGTGTTGGGCCCGCCCGCCCTGGAGCTCGAATGGCTCCAAAATAGGTAGTAAAACTGCGGGGGGGGGGTTGACTCGGTGGGGGGGCGTGACTGGAGCCGTGCTGGGCGCGCGCTTCAAGCTAACATCACGCCCGGGTCACGTGGGTGCGTGGCGTCGGCGCCCCCCTCCGAGGATTGCCACCGCTGCCCATCATGTTCCCTCTCAGGCGCTTTTTTTTCTAGACTGAAGAGCCCCAAACGCTGTCACCTTTCCTCATAAGTAGGCTTACCATCGTCCCGGAAATGACCGGGAAAGTCCCGGCAAGCCCCTTTTGTCCCCCCCGAACTGTAGTTTAGTCCCGGCCCGGCCTGCCGGCTGCATCGCAGCAGGCCGGAGCTCTTCTGAGACTGTCTGTGCTGCCTGCTGCAGCACGTCTCCGTCCCTAATCTTCCTAGTCTCGCGCGTTTGCGCGAGACTGGAAGCACTCGGAAGATGTCCGAGTGAACTTCGGACATCATCCTCGCATGCGCGCGAGGCTGGAATGTCTCGGAAGACGTCCGAAGTTCACTCGGACATCTTCCGAGACGTTCCAGCTTCGCGCGCATGCGCGCGAGGCTGGAATGTCTCGGATGACGTCCGAAGTTCACTCGGACATCTTCCGAGACATTCCAGCTTCGCGCGATTAGGAGATTCGCGAAGATTAGGACGGAGACGTGCTGCAGCAGGCAGCACAGTCTCAGAAGAGCTCCGGCTGGCCGCGATGCAGCCGGCAGGCCGGGGCGGGACTAGTAAATAAATTCACACACAATACACACACATACACAACAAACACAAATAAAATAAAATACACAAATAAAAGAGCACAGTATTTAGCACAGGAAAATAAAATACAGTATTTTACCTTTTTCACGTGCCTCTGAGCACGTGCAGAGTGCCACTGCTGTTTTCATCCCAGCCAGCTGGCTGCGTTGTGACGGCCAGCACTGGCCATTACAATGCACCTGGCTGGCTGGGACAAAAACAGCGGCGGCAATCTGCACGTGCTCAGAGGCACGGAAAAAAGGCAAAATACTGTATTTATTTTACAGTGGACACGCCCACTTCCGGTGGACACGCCCACTTCCGGCGGATGTGACATCACAGTTTTTGACCCGCCTTCTTGTGATGTCACTTCTGTCCCCCTTGGGGGGGGCAGAAATCTGGTAAGCCTACTCATACGGGAGGTGCCCCAGCCTACTAATCATTTTGGTTGCTCTCTTCTGCACCTTTTCCAGTTCCACTATATCCTTTATATAGGATCTTATATATAGGAGCTTCTTTTTTTACTAGTCCCCTCTTTTTTGAGAAGTCCTCTTCTGAAGTCGAAAGTGCCTGTGTTGGACAACCTTGGAAACTTTCCAGTTATGCTTCCATATTTTCAATTGGGGCTTTAAATAAATGAATGGGAATTACAGTGTTTTTCCTTATGAGCAACACCACTGCAAGAGTTATAGCCGGCGACGTCCTCTCTTGTCCAGGTTGCAACCAACGTTTCAGACTGAGCTTCAGGCTGTGCTGCAGCCAGCGACGTCACCAGCCTGCATGGGTATGACGTCATGGTACAATGCAATTATGTCATGGTGCAGAGCCCGGGACGTTTATCAATCTGTATTGCTAGCATTTCCTAACAAGGGTGTTCTTGAGAGGTGGTGATGTCGTCGACCGTCCCTAACTCAGGACATAGAGTCAGGAGCAGCAACAACCCCTCAACTTTACTGCGGGGTTCCGGTGCCAGAGGGCGCTGAGACCTCAGTAGCAGCCGGCACTGGGGGAGGAGTTTGTCGTTCAGGGCGGATCCCGCACAGCAACCGCCGGTTCCTGGCCGGTTTGGGAGAAAGAGCGAAACGATTGTCGAGCTACTGAGAATTCTTGGTGCTGCTGCTGGCACCGTCTCCAGAGCATGAGGATGACGGTCGGTGAAGCAGCGACTGCTGGAGATGGGGGGTCGCCGAATCCCGGGCCCGCTGCAGTCTCCCTGGGCTTGAGCGTGGCTGTGGTGTCCAGCCTGGTCAACGGCTCCACGTTCGTGCTGCAGAAGAAAGGGATCGTACGGGCAAGAGGACGAGGTATGGGGGCTCGGCGGCTCCAATGGGCCTCTTTCCCCCCTCTCCCTTGCTGTGGGTTGTTGCTGTTGCTGCAGAAAAGGCTGGGTAGTGGGTATATTTGCAGCGACTGCCACCGTCTTACTGGGTTCCTCCCACTTTACTCTTCGCACCCGGGCTTTAACTCCCCCGCTCCAAGCCATGGTACCCTGTTCTGCGTGCGACTCATTGGTATACGCAACGCAGCCGGGCACATCAAGGCCTTCCAACGCATCTCCACCCCTATATTTTGGCTCTCCCCAGTCACGATTATTTAAGCCTCCTGCTGCCCATCTAAGCCACATCTTTTCTAGCCTTTACGCCTCTGAAGGCAAGGCATATTTCCTTCGGTCTGAGTTACGGTGAACGTGTGTGTGTGATAACCCGCCGTTCCGATGCAGCAACAACGCTTGAACGCTGTTTTCCTGCCTAGTACCTATACTGTACTTAAGAACCGAGCTTTCGACCCTTTCGGCAGGTTCGGCTACCGCAGCGTACGTCTAATTTAACCCGTCAACTGCTAGTTGCTTTCTTTCCAACTTTTGTTTTACTTCATTTTGACCTCCTGTGACCCTCTTGCTGCAGAATGTTGTTACACTGATGAAATAGTAATTAACTTTTTCAAAAGTCACATTTCAAGAATTTTTCTCTGTTCATGCATTATGGATTTAAAGAGTTGGCTTATGCATGAAACAAAATGCATCATCTTCAGGCAACAGTGCTTTAAGAAAATAGTTGAGTATGCAGTAGCTAGTAAGACAATTTTCTCTACTTGGGTCTGCTCCTGCCCAAGGACAAAGTAGTCGAGTCTGGCCAAGGAATAAAGGATACTAGAACTTGAAGGCGCCTGAGGGGGGAACATAATTGAGATTATGATATAAGATTATACATGGGATGGAGAGAGTGGATAGAGAGAGAAGTTCTTTTTCCTCTCACACAACACTAGAACTAGGGGACATCCACTAAAATTGAGTGGAAGGAGTATCCCCTTTAAAAGGGGATTGGACAGATTTATGGAGGAAAAGTCCATCACAGGTTACAAGCCATGATGGGGGATAAGCAACCTCCTGGTTTTAGTAATAGGCTATCTCTTAATGCCAGATGCAAGGGAGTGGCAACAGGATACAGGTATCTTGTTGTCTTGTGTGCTCCCTGAGGCATCTGGTGGGGCCACTGTGAGATACAGGAAGCTGGACTAGATGGGCCTTTGGCCTGATCCAGCAGGGCTCTTCTTATGTTCTTGATTGCTTGTTGGGTTTTTCCTTGTGGTTGGGCATAAAGTAGTATTTAATTTTAGGTTGGCAGGGGCTGGTGGTTTTCCCCTTTGAAGAGCAGATTCCTATGTCATATCACAAACTGCTTTTGAAAATTCACTTACAGCACAATCCTGTGCATGTCTACTCAGAAGTAAGTCCCATTGTGTTCAATGGGGCTCTTACTCCTAGGAAAGTGTGTGTCGGATTGCAGCCTTAGTTTCAAAAATAGTTTGACATAAGGCATTGGGGGGTACAGTTTGAAAAACACAAGGCTCAACCTCCGCTTGGGTGCATGGAAGTGCAAGTAGTTGCATGGTTTTTTGGATTTTCACCATGGTCATTACAGTATTTTTGCTACGGATATGAAGAGTGCACAAGCCCTCAAAACAGGCTGACGATTCCCTTTTGTAATTACCTCTTTGTAATTACCTTGTGGAAGTTTTGTGCATTAAATTCTTGCGTCCACAAAAGCAACAGGAGTTGTATTACTTTTTAGGAGCAGTTAAGGTCACTCAAAACAATATTCTCAAATCAGACTGTGGCAGAAACTTGATACTGGCCTCGGTAATATAAACTGTTCTTTAAAAAAAACTAGGCCTAGAGGGGAATTGTTTCCCTCCATCTGTTCTCAGTCCTGTTACAAAGCCACACAATTCTGCTAGCTAAACAAGACCTACTGTAGTACAACAGAGGAAATTTCCCTGATTTCTTGGTTGGCTGTAGCTAGTCATGTGGTGACACAATGTTCATCCATAAAATCAAGTTATTTGGATGTTTTGAGATGAATAACGGAAGCGCAGAGGAAAAATCTAATAATTACTACTAGCAGTAACTCTACTTGACAGCTCTCAGTTTAAATTAGCCACAGTCATTAACGTCCGTCAAAGTACCTTGTGTAACGTGTTAGTTTAAAAACAAATTTAGCTAAGAAGCATTGTCATTGGCTCAAAGGAGATGTCAAAAATCTTTTCTTCGTTGTTGTGTCATTGTGATTAATACCCAAAGTGGTAAATTTGTTATGTGAAAGAAATCATTCAGAAAAAGTTCAGAAAGCATTCAGCTCACTTGGCTCCTCTTCTCTGTCTTATGTAATGGAAACATTTTTTTGGTCTGGAGACTACATTGCTGATTTTATTGACCAGTGGACTGCACCAAAGTAACACATCATGCGCACACACAGTTGCTGCAATCCAGAAACAGCAGTCCACCTGCGGAATCAGCCTTTCACACATGTACTAGGAACTGTAAATGTAAATCAGATGTGCATCCAAATGCAGAAGTTATCTGTTCACACTGTATCAGTCTTGTTGGGATGCTTATCTGAATGAAAATTCACATGTAAATCCTGACCCACTTTCAGAAGTAGATGGAGTATCTATATCCAAATGTGCATCCTATTGAAAGTATTAGATCACTTCCCCATTCTAATGAGCATTCATGTTTGACTCACAGTTCCTGATCCACAAGCCACCTGAAGGCTCATGGATCACCTTCTTTGGACCAAGGCTGATGAATGCATACTCTGTTGATAACGTTTTATACTGCTTTTTATAGGATTGAACGTTTCATTCAGTAGTTGCCAGGGCAGTTCTTCCTGAACAGTATCTTTGCAACCATCTTGCCACTTTCAGCATATCCATAGCTATATTTGTACTTTTTGTTCCAGAGGTAATGATAAAACCATGTGTTGCATTCAGCACCTAAACGAAGGCTGCATTTGTTTTTAGCTTCTAGCTCTAGGAGCGCTTGAGAGCAAACGCAGGCTAAATTAGCATTGTCAGAGCTGAGCTTTAGAAATGTTCAGAATCAAATCTCAGATACGTATGCTTTGCTTTCAGGGGTTTTTGTTTGTTTGTTTGTTTGTTTGTTTGTCTATTTCCCTGGAGGCCGGCATGAGAGAGTGCCTCTAAACATGTGCAGTGGGATCCTTCTACTTCTACTGAAACAGTAGAGCCAGGCTACAGCAGACAGGTGGGGATTTACAGAATTGGAGGTGGGGGGAGTTGACTCTGATATTTGCAGGAAATTGACTCTAAGTTCTGGAACTCTAATCCTAGGCTGGAACGTGCTTGGTTTTGTGTGTGTGTGAGTTTAGAAAGACTAGGGGCAAGTTCCTCCTTTGATGACTGTGGCATCAAGTGAAGGCTTGTGGAGTCATAAGAGAGAATTATGCTATAATCCCAAGTGCAATTTTTTTGACAGTGCAACCTTATCCAACGTGGTGGTGGTGTTCAGTCATTAAGTCGTGTCCGACACTTCGTGATCCCATGAACCATATCCCGCCAGGCCTTCCTGTCCTCCACTATCTTCCTGAGTTCGCTCATTTTCATGTTTGTTGCATCGGTGATGCTGTCTAACCATCTCATCCTTTGCCTTCCCCTTCTCCTTTTGCCTTCAATCTTTCCCAGCATCAGAGTCTTCTCCAGAGAGTCCTCTCTTTGCATTAGGTGGCCAAAATATTTGAGCTTCAGCCTCAGTACCTGTCCTTCCAGGGAACAGTCAGGGTTGATTTCATTTAGGATTGACCAAATCAGTACTGAGGAACTCCAAGGGACTCAAGGGACAGTCCAAGGGACTCTCAGGAGTCTTCTCCAGCACCACAGTTCGAAAGCATCTATTCTTCAGCGCTCAGCCTTCCTTATGGTCCAACTCTCACAACCATACATTGCTACTGGGAACACCATCGCCCTGACTATGCGAACTTTTGTTGGCATGGTGATATCTCTGCTTTTTATTATGCTGTCTAAGTTTACCATAGCTTTCCTTCCAAGGAGTAAGCGTCTTTTAATTTCATGGCTGCTGTCTCCGTCTGCAGTGATCTTGGAACCCAAAAAAGTAAAATCTGTTACACCACCAGTGTAACCAGCGGGGGAGGGCATGGCAGGAGGCTTTGGAGGGGAGGGGGATTTAAATCCCCATTTGAATCCCCTTTGGAGGGGATTTGAATCCCCTTTCCGTTCTGGGGCCTCCCGTTCTCGCTGCACCGCTGGTTACACCGGTGGTATAAATTGGATAGGATTGCGCTGTGATTGTCGGACTCAGTAAATACCTTCAACTATAAGTCATCAAATATCGAGTAATCGAGTGATATACTATACGTGTGAAGTATTCTTGAGTCTTCTGAGCCTTGCTGAACCTCTGCCTATGCATGTTTCAAGATGGATTTAAAGCCTGTTATGCTTTCAACCACGTATCCCAATCCTATGCATATTTACTCAGTAAGTCCCACTGAGTTCTATAGAGATTACTCCTGTAAATGTTCACGGAATTGATCCTATGCAGAATTAGACGAATCTAAGCCCACTTATTTCAATGGGCTGGGCTTAATTCAGTGTGTTGAACTGCATAGAATTGGACTGTTTCTTTCTAAACTGGGTGCAATTTGATCATTCCGAGTTGCTTGTGCCAGCTCTTCTTTTGACTGTTGAGACACAGGGAGAGCTGTTTTCTACTTGAGTTTCTAGAATTTCCAGATATGGTAGGTGTTCCATGTAAAATTCTTTCTGATCATTGGTCTAAGCTAAACAGGTGTTTATTTTGCCTGATATGTAAATGAAGGCTCTCCTGAAACATAACAAATTACTTGGAGCTACATTGCTACCAGCTGACAGCATGATCTAACATGCCTAATTTGCATTTTCCACAATCGCCAACTTGTGATGTATTCAGGCCCTGTTTGCTATTTTGTAAATGAATTCTAAATGAAAATCAAATGAAGGGTTTGGTTTTTCTAAAGATTCAGTTAGTAACTCCTATCTCTGTTTTTGGAGGGGTGGTAATACAAGTACTGTATATAACATGCTGTCTTTAGAATTTTGCCATTGGTTTTGGAATTTTGCCATTGGGACATTGGTTTTGGAAATGTAATTTGGACACAGATACAACTGCACTCATTTTGCAGTGAAGACATAGCATTTCAGATATGATAAAACATAAAATTCCCTGTGGTTTTTCACTTTGAATTTTCTGTACATTGCTGTTTTTAGTATTCACATGTCCAAATGCTCAAGGAAAATTTATGTTTACACCTTTATTAATCATTACAGAAGATTTGTGCAGGAAATTTCCTGAGAGGGCCTAGGTCGCAAAAGTATTTCATATTTTGAAAACGGGAAGAATGGTTCACACATTTTCATCAAAGGCAAAACTTATCTATGCTATATTTTTCTTACATAAGAACATAAGAAGAGCCCTGCTGGATCAGGCCAAAGGCCCATCTAGTCCAGCTTCCTGTATCACAGAGTGGCCCCACCAGATGTCTCAGGGAGCACAAGACAACAAGATACTTGTATCCTGTCGCCACTCCCTTGCACCTGGCACCAAGAAAACCTACTCCTACAACCAGGAGGTTGCTTATCCCCATCATGTCTTGTAAGCTGTGATGGACTTTTCTTCCATAAATCTGTCCAATCCCCTTTTAAAGGCATCCAGGCCAGGTGCCATCACCGCCTCCTGTGGCAAGGAGTTCCACAAACCAATTACACGCTGGGTAAAAAAAAAAATTTCTTTTGTCTGTTTTAATACTCCCTCCACTCAATTTGAGTGGATGTCCCCTAGTTAAGAACTTCTCTCTATCCACTCTCTCCATCCCATGCATAATTTTATACGTCTCAATCATGTCCCCCCTCAACCACCTTTTTTCTAGACTGAAGAGCCCCAAACGCTGTAGCCTTTCCTCATAAGGGAGATGCCCCAGCCCATTAATCATTTTGGTCATTCTCTTCTGCACCTTTTCCAGTTCCACTATATCCTTTTTGAGATGCGGCGACCAGAACTGGACACAATACTCCAGATGCGGCCTTACCATCGATTTGTACAATGGCAGAATAATATTGTCCGTTTTATTCTCAATCCCTTTTTTAATGATCCCAAGCATGGAATTGGCCTTCTTCACAGCTGCCGCACACTGGGTCGACACGTTCATCGACCTGTCCACCAGTACCCCAAGATCTCTCTCTTGATCCGTCACAGACAGCTCAGAACCCATGAGCGTGTATGTGAAGTTTTGATTTCTTGCCCCAGTGTGCATCACTTTACACTTACTTACTTTGAAGCGCATCTGCCATTTTGCTGCCCATTCTCCCAGTTTGGAGAGATCCTTCTGGAGCTCTTCACAATCCCTGCTGATCTTCACCACCCGGAAAAGTTTAGTGTCGTCCGCAAACTTGGCCACCTCGCTGCTTATCCCCAACTCTAGGTCATTTATGAAAAAGTTGAAAAGCACCGGTCCCAAGACCGATCCTTGGGGCACACCGCTTTTCACCTCTCGCCATTGTGAAAATTGCCCATTGACACCCACTCTCTGTTTCCTAGTCTTCAACCAGTTCCTTATCCATAGGAGGACCTGCCCCCTTATTCCCTGACTATGGAGTTTTTTCAGGAGCCTTTGATGAGGGACCGTGTCAAATGCCTTCTGAAAATCCAGGTATATAATATCCACGGGTTCTCCTGCATCCACATGCCTGTTGACTTTTTCAAAGAATTCTAAAAGGTTTGTGAGGCAAGACTTACCCTTGCAGAAGCCATGCTGAGTCTCCCTCAGCAAAGCTTGTTCTTCTATATGTTTTAAGGGACAAGTTGCATATTTTTGTCAAGATATCAGCAACTTCATTTTTGAATTCCTTAAGCACTCTTGGGTGAAAGCCATCTGGGCCCGGTTACTTATTGATCTTTAATTTGTCAATTAAGTCTAAGATGTCTTCTCTTTTAACCTCTATTTGACTTAATTCTTTAGTCAGGAGTGGCCGTTCGGGAGTGGCCATTCCTCCTTTGTGGGATACACTCCCACTGGGCCTCTATTACTCTATTCTTGATGGCTCAAATATATACACACACAGTACAATCCTGCACAAGTTGCAGCAGCCAGCCTAAATGGCCGGCCACTGCATCCTGCGCAGGATGTAGGCCATGCCAGCGTGGCCTAGGCTCACCTTGGGGGAAGGGGATGTTCGTCCCCTTCCCCTGGTGTAAGTTTCCGAGACCCCAATGTGCCTCCTTGGATGTGAGCCAGCTCTTTAGCTGGCGTGCATCCAGGGAGACTGTGTAAAGCTGGCCCAGCTTGGCAAGGAGCATTGGATATTGGTGCAACCCAGCGTCGATATCCCTGCCCCCTCCCATGCTGGCCAATGGCCCCCTCCCTCGCCACCCCTGCCCATCCCCACGCCCTCCTGCTGCCCGGCACAGACCTTACCTGCGTCGGCCGGCGCAGCAACCGGAGGGTGGCGGAGTAAGCGGTGCCGGTCTCTGTGCCAGCACCACTTACTCCCAGGGTGTCGAAAATGTGCCTTATGGCACGTTTAGGACACTCTAGACTGGCGGACTGAGAGCTCCACCAGCCTAAAGTTGGGCAGGATCAGGCTGCCCAACTGGTTTGAAAAGAAAGATTTTTCAGTAGTCAAGAGGATTAATATTGATGTAAAAAGGTATTTTCAGCAACAAGTTTCCTTGCATTGCTATAATCCAGTTCATTAATTAATTCATTGAACTGGATTAAGGGATGCAGAGGCATTGCAGGGTGCACTTCTATTTCTTTTTAGAGCAGAGGTTCTAGGGTACCCCTAGGGGTACGCGGACCTCTTGCTGGGGGTATGCCAAGCCCTGCCCCTTATCTGCCCCATTAGCAGCTAATTAAGTGTTAATTAACATGGATTTTAAATTTTAATTATTTTTGGATAATTATTTTTGAAAATAATTTAAAAATTATTTTTAAAACTAAAAATTTTAATTATTGTCTCTCTGATTTTGGTTTTGGGCTAATTTTTGTACTTTGGAAAATGTACTTTGGTGGGGTGGGGGAGGGAGGAGCTGATTTTGGGAAGTTTGACTTGGAGAAAAAATAGATCCTTGCATCACTCACTCACTCACTCACTCACAGAGTTAAATAAGACATTTTTTTCACATTTAAAATTGTTTTAGTACTTTTTATTTAATGATTAATTACCTAATTAATTAATTGATTGATCCAATTAATTAGCAGTTAATTAGTAGGGGGTACTTCAAAAAATTGGACCATGATAGGGGGTACCCTGGCCTCCAAAGGTTGAGAACCCTTGTTTTAGAGTATACAGGTACTTAATAGCCACAACCTTTGAGAATGACACCAGAGACAAAGGGTTGTCTATTTTCCCTAGAGACAGGCAAATGACGTAGAATAATATTATGTTTGTGCACAAAGTGCATCACGTACTATGTCCTGGTTCAGATATCCATGCAATGTCGCTTAGTCTTGGGTGAGCTCGTTCCCCTTTCTCTTTGTGCACAATGGGAGAAAGGATCCTACTGTCAATGCTGACTTAAAGAGAGTTTGCAAACCATCCAGGACCTGAAGCTGAGATACCATACTATCCCAAACCCAAAGATTAAACTGTGGTTCTGTCTGGTGTCTGATTCGGGCAATTATCTTAATAATTCATACAAGAGCCCTGTAAGGTAGGCCAGTACTAGAAATGAGAAAACATTGAAGCAGCATGAGAAACAGGAACAGCTTGTTGCTTACATGTTTTTGCAGCATTGTTGATGTGCTGTTGTTCTTCACTTTTCTAGGAACGTCCTATTTAACAGACATAGTTTGGTGGTCGGGCACTATTGCAAGTAAGTATCGTTTACCTTTAGGCTACAATACTATGCATACTTTCTTGGGAATAAGTCTCACTGAAGGAACTTAGTGAGATTTTGATTATGCTGCATAGTAACTAAAGGAGTGAACTAACCTAGTTGTGTCTGTTTTTTGTTTGTTTGGTGTCTTTTTAAGAACTGTATTTTATATTAGATGCTACGGTAACACATGGAACTCATAACTAGATTGCTGGTATTTTTCAGTTTCTGTTACTAATGGTCTCTCTAATCCTATGGGCTGTTTACGCTGCCAGAAAGAGCGTTCCTGCAGCATCAACAGCTTTATGACTGTCGCAAACACGATGGTGCCAACAAGTGCGGCCTGGCCACCATCGCAAGTGGTGAGCAACCAGGTCTGTGTGATGACAGCAGACGCCTGCTAGTGAGGTCGCACAGGGGTCAGGAGGGAGGCAGAGAGGGGGCGGAATGGGGAGGTGATATGGGAGGAGGGCGATTGAGCCTAGGAAGGGGCAGGTTCGGTATCGGTGCTCGCCGAATCCTAACCCCCTTCCCGGCCCGATCTGCCTTCATCGGTCAATGTGGACCTGCACCAGTGATATCGCTAGGAGACCTCCAGATGCCAAACACCCCCACGGGATACAGAGGACGCCACATTGGTGCCGCTGCATCGCTGCACGAGAAGTTAGGTACCGGTAGGATTGGGCTGCCCCTTTCCACTTCTGCTACTTACTTGAATTATGTGTTCCTTGTTTGAGGTTTTGGATAACATGTCTTATAAATGGCCACTTTGTCTGTTATGCATGTTTTTCATTTAAAAAAAAAAACAAAGCCCATTAGATTCTACAAATTGCAAGTTTTAAAACAGTAAAATCTTTGTTATATCTTATATTTGTGGTATAACTGTGAACAGTATGAATATCTAGACTTTACTCAGTTAAATTCTCAGGTTTTGAACAAAAGTCAGCTCCAGACATCATAAAAAAGTAATCACCTTTTGCTAGACATAAAGAAGTTGCCCAGGATTGATTAGGCCACTGCATGGATTGAAAAAAAAAACCAACTGAAAGCAGTTGTGTGCGACATGGCCAACTTCTGTTGCTAAAGCTAACTGAATTTTGCATTTCCTAGTATTGAAGTGTTTCATTTGATTAGGAGTGTATTGTCATCAGCTAAACCAGGAAGAACCTGGTTGAAGTAAAGAAACTTCAATCAGCCCAATACACTGTGCCAAGTTATATGGGTCCTTCCACAAATATCTGAAAAAAAAATGTACCTCTGACTATTGTTTGCCTTTCTTCTTTGGGTCAGCCCTATTGCCCCAGATATGGTAATCTACACCATGAGTGTTAAACTTGAGAATATGGAATTGCTAATTAATTTAACATGTCTTCACATACATGGGGTAATTTTCAGTTATCTCAGGCTGCATTTTTGATGCCCATCTTCTATATCCTATGGTGACAGCAATGCCATGTACCAGTGTGTACCAATAGGTTAGCCTACTTGTTCAGATAGGCTGAGTTCAAATGATAAACTAAACAATTGCTTCAATCATCATGGACAAGTCTGTATAAACCTCGGGTTCCCCTTCCCCTTTTTCTTTTTTTGCACTCAAGGGAAGGAAATTTGAAAGCTTTTGCTTTCACTTTTGAACTAACCATAGTTTCCTGTTACGCCCAATCTTGGAACTGTGGTTTATTCAAAGTATGGTTTGTTAAAGCAAACCAGGTTTAAATCATGGTTTGATACCCTTTGTTAACTAACTATAGTTTGAACAAACCACGTTGCTTAATTCATCTGAATTTGAGGATCAAAGAACTATAGTTCGATCAAACATGTAAACAGACATTTTTAGTCTCCTCTCATGTGCAAATATATTTTTAGTCTCCTCTCATGTGCAAAGGGAGCACTTGAGCCTAAGGTATGTTCAGGCTTATTCTTGTAGCAACAAACAATGGTTTGTCATTATGTTTGAACCAGCCCTAAAATGACCTGAGGACTTTGAAATGATCTGAGAACTTTGAAAGGCTTGATTGGCTAGCAGTGATTGGAACCATGGGGTGTTCCTTCTTTTTACAGATTATAATGGTGTTAATCATAATAATTTTAAAAATAATGTTGTTGTTCACTGAAATGGTTCCAAAACTGCTAAACAGTAAAGTGTAACATCATTTTTGTTCAGTCTTCACAACTAAACACTGAAAATGTATGTATTTATTCTCTATTTGTGGTTCTTTCTACAGTGGCTCTTGGTCAGATTGGGAATTTTTTAGCCTACACTGCAGTTCCTACTGTTCTTGTGACTCCCCTTGGAGCTCTTGGAGTTCCATTTGGGTAAGAATTTCACTTACTTGCTTTTGAGGTTTATATAGATAGTGTATAGAGTTTGTTCAGATATTTATGGACCTAAATATCAGTGAGAAATATAAAATCTCGACAACGAAAGTGTTAGGTGTGTGTGTGTGTGTGTGTGTGTGTGTGTGTGTGTGTGTGTCCTTAACTACAGTTTAGTAAAGTGTGTTATTTCTCTTTTACTCATTATTTGCAAATCAGATAGGTCTTTTGTGTACATTACTTCTATATAAATTTGTGTTTAATTTTTCTTTCCATCATATAATCGCCTCTCTGTTCTGGTTTTTAACAATTGTCTTCTGTTTGGAATTTTGTTCATATCTTTTCCATTAGCTCATATTTTTCCACTAGCACCATACTGTACCACCTTGATCAAGGATTTGAATTTGATCCTATTGGATTTGGCCACATTTTATTTTTCTCTCCCTACACACGTACTTGGGCCCCAATCGTATCCAAATCCCCCCTGCTGATGCACGTGCACCAAAATGGCTGCATCCTGGGGGGGGGGGGCGGCGATTGGACAGCCTACAGGCGGTAAGTAAAAACATCTTGTTCTTACCCCCTGGTAGGCTGCCTGATCTCCAATGGGTCTCCATCTCCTCACCCAGGACTAGCAGATGTTATCGTTGCCACTGGTGAGTGTGCTCGGTTGCCAGCGACTGCGCTGGCAGCCTCATTGTGTTTCTCTGGCAGTGTCAGAGAGCGTGACAATGCGCAACATTTGCCAGGACCCAGGCACTTTCTCCTGGATCCTGACGCTTCCACCAACGGAAGCTGGCAGGTAGGAGTGGGCTGCCCATTTCTAGTATATACAAATCTAGAAAGTGTAGCATGTAACATTTTTACCCAAACTGCCCTGGGACGATGCTGTGTCCAGACAAGGTGGATATTCAGGATGGTGCCTGCTAAGAGGCAACTGCACATTAGAGTTCCTGGTTTCACCAGCACAGGTGGCAGTGAAAACTGCAATTTCGCCCTACATCCACCTTATTTCTAGGATGAAAATGAATGTAATGAGATCCAGGAGTCATGTTTTCATAAATCTTTAGCCATGCATGCAGTTCTCTAGTGCACCCATCTGTTTCACAAGCATCATGAGATAGGCTTTGTAAACTACCAGGGTTGCATCCCTGAGACTAAATTTCATTGATTTTAATAGGGCTCAGGCATGACGAACAGCCCAATCCTAACCAACTTTTCAGTGCCAATGCAGCCATGCCAACAGGGCACACACTTTATTCTGTGGGGGGAGAAGCAGTCATGGAGGCCACCTCAAGGTAAGAGAACATTACCTTGAGACTGCATTGCGACTACATTGGTGCTGGAAAGTTGGTTAGGATCGGGCTGTTACTTCCGTAGCTGTGACTAATTAAACTTACAGCCCAATCCAACACAACTCCCGTAGTTGCCTATGCAGCTGCGTCAACATGGTGGGGGAGTTTTGAGCCATGAAGACCTCCTTGAGGTAAGGGAACATATTTGTTCCCTTGCCTCAACGTAAGCCTTCCCTGCTGGGTCTACTCAAACCTGTGTCACCTATTTTGCTGGTGCATGTTCGAGTGGACCCGGGTGGGCGGACTGAGACCAGGAATGGGGATAGGATATTGGCAGAACTGATACCACCCCTTTCCCATCCTCGACCCCCCCCCTCCCCACCCCAGTCTCCACCCTGTTCCTCCCCTTCCCTTCCCCATTCTTCCCACCACACACTGACTTACCGGTGCCGGGGCTTCTCCAGAGGCCACTGGCATACTGCTGCAGCCTCTCGCTGCGCAGTCTGGCGGTCACAAAATGAGACCCACCATTAAGCACGCTGTGCTGCTGGAACGCATGTTCCAGAAGCACAGTGGCTTGATAGGATTGGGCCCTTAGAGCAAAACTCAATTTATTAAAGTATAACTGGGAAGAGCCACCTTTTAAGATGGTGCCCCTCTTATATTTAGCAGGGAGAGAACAACTGTCTCTTTTCACCCTAGCACAGTATCTTTTCTTGTGGCTGTTTGCTTCTGTTTCTTCTACATCTTTTTAGATTGTGAGCCCTTAATGGGACAGGGAAGCATTTACTTATTTATTTTTCTATGTAAACTGCTTTGTGAATTTCTTTTTTTGTTGACAAGCAGTATATAAATATTCATAATGACAATTATTAATAATAATAATTAATAATGTGGGTGTCACATCTCTTTGGTGTGCTGTACTGAAAACATTGTTGAAGTTATTAAAAAAAAAAAAAACGTTCTACAGTTCCTTGATCTGAAGTGAACCAGTATTTTTCAGTTTGCACAGTGAAACAGCTAGCTTTAAGGTTATAGGCTGGGGTGACTTTTTCTCCTCCTTGGGGAAAAATGTGGAAAAGGTTGTATAGGTATAAAACACACTCTTATTGTCTCTCTGCAAGCATGCCCTCAAAATGGAAGCATGTCAAGCCCGAGCTACATTGTCCACGGCTGCGTCGGCGGCTGCGTTCCGTGTCCCGCCCCCAGGTCAAACAAAGGCTCTGATTGGCCGGACGTAGCGCGAACGCGGCAAAAGTCGAGCCCGGCTCGACTTTTGCCGCGTTCGCGCTACGTCCGGCCAATCAGAGCCTTTGTTTGACCTGGGGGCGGGACACGGAACGCAGCCGCCGACGCAGCCGTGGACAATGTAGCCCAGGCTTTATTGTCCCCAGACACAGCAGGTGAGTGACCAGGACCTACCTGCACTCCACCTGCGAAACTGATTTAAAATACTAACATGTATCCCTTGTCCCTAAATGAGAAGAAGCTCAATTTTTTTAAAAAGCCTAGTGCCCTTATCAAGAGAAAACAAAGGGTGACACGTAATGCCTTACCCTTGATTTAAATAATAGCACTAAAAGCTTGAATTAAAATTTTCTCTTTGACCCTCTTTTTGAAAGATCAATTTTAGCTTCCTACTTACTGAAGGAAAAACTCAACGTTCTTGGCAAATTGGGTTGTCTGCTGAGCTGTGCCGGGTCTGTTGTCCTCATAATTCATTCTCCGAAGTCCGAAAGTGTCACCACTCAGGCTGAGCTTGAAGAGAAGCTCACAAATCCAGGTATTTAATTCCTTGGGAAAATAATGGTGCCAAGTAAACCTGAGTCTTAGCTGCTGTATTGGTTTCAGAGAACAAAAAACACAGACGGAGCAAGTTGGACCACTGTATGAGGTGTTGTATTGTCTCGCTTACTATGCGTCTATTGCCAAGTTATTTTGTGTTGTAACTTGTGAAAGATGACAGGTCAATCCTGATGCTGCATCTTTGATTTCAGTACATTTGCTCTGCAATCCTGAGCATGTTTACTAAGAAGTAAGCTCCACTGAATTACGTTACACTTGTTTCCCAGTAACTATGTATAGAAATGTCACTGTAAGGATAGTAGACAACAGTACTTCCTTGGTGGGAAAGTCTTGTCTACTGAAGTTTGCATTCTCTAGAGTTTTGTTCAAGGAAAAACTAGCTGCAATCCTGCACTTTTCAAGTCAATAAGATCTGAGAAGCCTAACTGTACAGGTTTTGCAGCCAGTACTGTATAAACATATTAATATATACAGACCATTTAAGAACCAAGGTTTTGTATTGGAAGGCTGTGAATTATGATGGTACATTATTTTAGATATAAACAGTGGTACCGGTAGGAGTGATATGTACTCTTAAAATGAGCAGAGAAATTACCTTGACAAAACGGAAGAAAAAACAGACCATTTAAGAACCAAGGTTTTGTATTGGAAGGCTGTGAATTATGATGGTACATTATTTTAGATATAAACAGTGGTACCGGTAGGAGTGATATGTACTCTTAAAATGAGCAGAGAAATTACCTTGACAAAACGGAAGAAAAAACACACAACAACATTATGGATAATTTGGTGGCCAACATAAAGGTGCTCTACAGAGCTCTAACATGAAACAGTTATATGAAAGTAAAAACGTGCATAAACTGAAAGCTTATAAACGGGACAAAACTGTGTTTTGATTGTACTGAATATGGTCACCATCAGCATTCCTTGTAAGCTGCATGGCTGCGCAGCCAGAATTGAAGTCCGGCGCAGTTTTTCTCTTGGCACTCCAGAACTTGACGATGATATCACTGAGCGCTCCAGTGCTACCTCTGTGCACTCCCAGAGGGAATTACAGAGAACATTGGTGACCATATATTGTAAGTGGCCAGACTGCATGCAATCTGTGTACTTCAAAGTAGTTAAGTGTCAATTACTGCTACTTATAAACACTGGGGATTAAATGAAGGTCAAAGTGGAAGGAGGAGCTATAGTTCAGAGCCAAATTAGATGCAACAGTAGCACAACCTGACATGGGATGTGCCGAATTACTTTAACGTGGTAAGAAAGAGGCAATTTAAAGCGTAGCATGGGCCCACACGAGCGGACTGCTGAGTCCTTCCCCTGCCTGCTCTGCTGCTGCCTCCCCCTTGCTTCTCGCCAACTTTTTTTTTCTCCCAGTGGGGCTTACTTTAGTCTCGCAGTTTCACTGAGACAAAAACAGCTGAGCTCATTTTTTAAAAAAATGTTGACAGTCCTTCTGAACATTTGGGGCTGGTTTGTTTTAGTTTTACACTGGTTATTTGCATTCTATTCTTTGAGTATTTTTTAGTTTCCTTGAAACATGAAATGGGAACACTTAGTAACATGGAGTGGGGATCCTAGCTGATTGCATTTGTATTGCTGTTTCATGGAGATTTATTTAACTTTCACAGGAAGGAAGAATTTACATACATTTTAGACAACATTTTTCTAGCCACTATTGCATAATTATACAACACTGACATCTCTCATATTAAGCAAATTACAATGTGCTTTGTTGGGTAGATTTAGTTTAATTAGTATTAAGGGTGCTAGGTGTACAGACAACTTTATTCTAGGGTTGCTATTCTTATATCAATCCAATCAATCAATCAATCAATCAATCAATAAACCTTTATTGGCATAACATAACAAAAACAAACAAAACATAAAGAGTAATAGTAATAATACATAACACAATAAACAAGCACAAAAAAAAACCAAAAAAAAACTGAAGGCATGAGAAAAAGGGAGGCATAACAAAATAAACAGTTAACAATCCTTTTACCTAGGTTCCATAATGTTGGTCACTATAGCCACTCTACGTTCCATGCTTAGTTGAAAAATTTTTGCTAACTGATTGATGGTCCATTTGTTGATGGAAGAAAGTAAGATCAGGACGATGTCAGAATTAGACCTCCCTTGCAAATTTACTAAGAGAGTTGAGGATATTTTGCCGGAGGTTGTTATACCAAGTGCAGTGTAAAAGCACATGTGCCAGGGATTCTGTATCTACCTGATTACATAAACAACGGCCCTGTGCCTTGGCGTATCGATCAAATCTGTATTCCATTAAGCTGGAGGGCAGGGCGTTACATCTGGCTAGGGAGAGTGCACGCCTTGCCTGAGGATTATCAATCACAAAGAGGTACCTAGGGCTTTTGCTGAAAATACATGGAAGCTGCAGGTATAAAGGCGAGCAGGATTTTGCCGCTGCAGCAAAAACTTCCTGTCTCTCAATGTAAATTAGTCTGTTCAGAGAGATCTTAATAACAGAGGTCCAGGTGACCGAACCTAAAAGGTCCGACGAGAGCCCAATAGATTGAATTTTCTTAATGAAAAGAGTATACCCCGAACAATGAGAAAAGTCAGTTAAGATACTTCTTAAAAAAAAGGAACACTCTCTGCCAAAGCACACACACGGAACCAAAATTTAAAGAACCTGATCCATATCAAAAATTGCAAGCGATATTGGCCCGCCTCGAGACATAATGCTGCATAGGATACACAATGAGGAAGACCAAAAATGTTATATAAAAAGGAAGACTGGATTCGCTCCACGTCAATGTTAAGGGCAGAGACCCAATCTGGGATCCATATAGTACTTGGTTTACTACCTTAGCATTAAATACTCGCAGAGCTGCTGGAATGTAGGCAGCACCCTGGGTATAAAAAAACCTAATAATAGCCTGGATCGTCATTTTGGCGGTTCTTATTGCTGCTATACGGTGAGTAGACCATTGATGTTTGTAATGGTAAAGGATACCCAGATACTTGAAGGACTTAACTTGTTGTATGGCTCTTCCACCAAATTGCCATGAGCAAAGCCTCCAAGACTTCCCAAAAACTATTATTTTAGATTTGTCAAAGTTAAGCTGCAACTGGTTGGTATGTAAATAGCTAATACATCCTTGGATGAGACGTTTCAGGCCTATTCTGGTTCGAGATATTAGAACCATATCATCTGCATATAAAAGAATTGGAACTGGCAAAGAACCTATCTTAGGACAATACGAGTCCAAATTAGCCAAAAAAGGAGCTAAATCATTAATAAATAGGTTGAAAAGAGTTGGTGCCAGGACACAGCCTTGCTTTACACCCCTGTTGGTAGGAACTTGTTCAGAAAGCGTACCATCCCTTTTCAACCTAATACGGCAGGATGTATTGGAATAAAGTTTTTGAATTAGTTGCAGCAACCTTTGGTCTATCCCAAGTTTATCCAACTTACTCCAAAGTATATTTCTATTGACCAAATCAAAGGCAGCTTTGAGATCAAGAAACGCTGTATATAATCGGGTGTGTGCTTGAGATTCTTGTTTAGATATTAGATATGATAGAACAATACAGTGGTCCAAAGTGGAACGGCCTGGCCTAAATCCTGCCTGCTCTGGCCCAATAATGTTGTTGCTGTCCAGCCAAGCTGTCAATTTGGTAAGAAGCTGGGAAGCATACAGCTTTCCCACAATCGAAAGGAGACTAATCGGTCTGTAGTTAGATGGAATAGTTCTGTCACCTTTTTTATAAAGAGGTACTACAATGGATTGGGTCCAGGAGCTAGGTATACGCCCTGTGTTGTTGACTAGGGTAAAACGTTTAGCAAAGAAGGGAGCCCACCAGGATGGAGCTGCTTTGAGCAGATCTGATGGAATCAAATCTGAACCAGCTGCCTTCCCTGCCTTGAGTTGGCTGATTAATTCTATAACTTCAGATGGTTTGACTGTAAGCCACTCTGGTAGATCTACAAAATTCACAATAGCAGGAGAGGAAATACACAAGCTATTATCATAAAAAAGGCTTCTAAAGTGGGATACCCAAACATAGGCATGAACCATAGGGCCAGGTCGGGGAATATTAGTGAACATAGCACCCGCAATAATTTCCCAAAAGGACCTCGAATTGTTAGTTAAAACCGCTTTAGAAAGACTAGACCAGCGTTTCTTGTGGAGGTGAGTTAGATATTGGCTTATTGCTCCCCTGAGCTGTCGACAAAGAGTGAAATAGCATGTAGGCAATGCAGTAGCTTTGGATACTACTGTATTTCTTCAATTCTAAGACGCATGTTTTTTCCCAATTAAGCATTTCAAAAAATGGGGTGCGTCTTAGAATCGAAGGTCTCCAAAAAGCCCCCCACAATGCTATCTTCTTACTTACTGGGGCTTGGGGGAGCTTCAGGGAGTCCTGCGCGATCCTGTGCAGACCTCCCCGATCTTCAGTTCAGCAAAAAACAGTGATTTTCAGCCATTTCCGGTTTTCGCGAAAACCGGAAATGCCCAAAAATCGCTGTTTTTCACCGAGCTGAAGATCAGGGAGGCCTGCAGAGGGTTGCGCAGGCCTCCCTGAAGCTCCCCCAAGCCCAGGTAACGAAGGAAATGGCACTTTCTGGTGGGGCCAAAAATGCTATGCAAAGGCAGTGCACTCAGTCATCCTCAGCTGCAGGAGACATGCTGGGGAGAGTTGGTGCTGAGCGGGTAGATTCAATGAAGGGAGGTGAGTCTTACAATCAATGGTTTTTTTTTTTCCCCTGCTGGTGGTACTGAAAGTAAAGGTGCGCCTTAGAATCGATGGCGCCTTGTTGTTGTTGTTCAGTCGTTAGACTCGAAGAAATACGGTATATAATCTTTGTACGTCCTGCGTATATTCGCCTGCTATTCTTATATTGTCAAGAGAGGGCAACGTATTGTAAGTGCAATTTTGTAAAAGTTGTTTTTATAGTATTTGACTTCTGCAAAAAGAAAACTGCTTAGATTTTACAGATTTCAGTGCTTATTCTGATTTTTGAGCAGAGTGATTGAAGTTTGCATGCACATGCTATAATATAAAATGTCATCCTAGAATTGTCTGTCTAGAGATTTATCATGTTTTGTCTTTGCTTTACAGTGTTCGTGGGTTACCTCTGCATCGTCCTTCTCATGCTGCTTCTGCTTATCTTTTGGATTGCACCAGCTCATGGACCCACTAATATTATGGTTTACATCAGTATTTGTTCATTGTTGGGAAGTTTCACAGTGCCTAGTACCAAAGGCATTGGACTGGCTGCTCAAGATATCCTTCACAATAATCCATCAAGTCAAAGAGCATTGTACCTCTGTTTGGTTCTGTTGGCAGTATTAGGATGTAGCATCATCATTCAGTTCAGGTACATCAATAAGGCCCTGGAATGCTTTGACTCCTCAGTGTTTGGTGCCATCTACTATGTGGTGTTCACCACTCTGGTCTTGCTAGCCTCAGCCATCCTATTCAGAGAGTGGAGTAATGTGGGAGTAGTTGATTTCTTAGGGATGGCTTGTGGATTCACTACTGTATCTATTGGGATTGTTCTTATACAAGTCTTCAAGGAGTTCAGTTTCAATATTGGGGATTTGAATAAACCTAATATGAAGACTGATTAAGATTGTAATATCTGAAGGAACTGGATGACCCAGGCAATGATTGATCCTTTAATTTCTAAGCCCAGAGAATTACAGAGCATTTCATTCCTTGCTGGAATAAGTGAAACGAATTAGTGGCCTCCATCCACTTTCTCTAGGACTACTGTTGCTGTGCTTCAACCATCTATGGCATTAAATGAATAATCTTACAACCCTCACAGCAGGTGGGTAAGAACTGCATCAGATACACAGAAACTGGTGTATTTCTTCACCCAAGAAGGTGATCTATATAGAGAAAAAAATGAAACATCCTGCCATGTTAGGATGTAGGTATCTTACAGAATGGCTACCTGAAATGTGCTAGTTGTGTGAATAAACTGATCCAGCTTCTTCTGTGCTGTTTGGCAGTTGCCATAAATGATAAACTGTCCTTTGAAAAATGTAGATTGGATTTTCCTCCTCTATATCTTGTGTGTATGTAGCAACATTCATTGTTTTCACAGCTTTCTTTGAGAACTCGGAAATCAGTGTTTCAGAATCTGTACACTCGCCTATTTCCTTTCACTGCCTCTGCAGTTTGGACTAATAGTGGAGAGTTCATAATTAAGTCTGAGGCATAGAGCAGTGCATTAATCTCTTAAAATGTTCTGCTTCTAACCAGCTGGAATTTGCTCACAGATCTAACTAAATACAGTATTGCATTTACAGGTATGCCTTTTGTTCACGACAAGCATTTTTAAAGTGCATTAACACATTACATTCATCGAGGAGCTTTTAATGATCAGTGAAAAAGAATGTGAGGGTTGTGGCAGATTGTAACCACTTTTCTACCTTTTTTTGGTAGATCATTTGTAAACAGTTGGAAACTACTTCAGTGCCTTTTTTATTCTAAAAATATCACATCATTTGAATGCATTTGTATCTTGAAAACTTCCATGGGAGAGTTTAGTGTCTCTTTGCATTTGGCTATCCTTGAGATTATAAGCAAGTAACACAGCCAGAAAGGGCAGTATATTTAGGCAGATTTCAGAGCCTGAATTTATCATTGAGATGACTCTTGGGTAACTTCTATGCACCTTCATTTGTTTGTTCTTCTGGGGAGAAGTCTTCTGCTATTGTCCACTCACAGTATTCCAGTTTTCCATTATACAGTGAGTTCCTTTGTAGCCCATCTGAAGCCAGGTTTTGAACTGGCACTCTTCAGAGTAAACAGACTTGTAACGAAATGAACTTCTTCTAAGGAGGGAGAAAAATCTTAATTCCAGTCAAGGGAAGGACAGTCAAGTGGCCAAAGGAATTTGTTCACCCAAGCAAACAGGGCAGGGCTTGGCAGTATTGCCATTCATTTAGAACAGAAGAAAGCAATCCCATACTCTGAGGTACAGAACTCTCACTATAGAGAAGTAGAAAGCTTGAAATTAATTTGCTGTACTACATGTGTGATTTTACAGCTTGAGGGGGATTTGCAGATACATCAGTATAATATAGCAGCTTAACAAAGAAATGGTTCTCATTGTGATAAAAGCACACTTGGTATGATCAGAGTATGCTATGAAGTTCACATTAAGATAGGAAAGCATTCACAATATTCTTAGAAGATAGTCTTATGTTCAATGCAGCTTATTCCCAGGCAAGTATGCACCTGGCCGCAAATGCCATAGAATGGCAGGATGGTGTAGTGGTTTGGGAGTCGGACTTAGACCTGGAAGATCCAGGTTCAAATCCCCGCTCAGCCACGAAGCTTCCTGGGTGACCTTGGGCCAGTCACTATCTCTCAGCCCCACCTACCTCACAGGGTTGTTGTGAGGACAAAAAGGAGGGTAGGAAATATGTACACCACTCTGAGCTCCTTGGAGGAAGGGCGGTATAAAAATGTGAAAAATAAATAAATAAATAAATAGAACACTTGTGAGATTTCCTTCAAAAAAATATTAGGAAGATTTATTTCTCAGAATACTGTATTGGAAATATCTTCCTATCTTAGCTTGAGTTTCATAGGGTACCTTTTGTATACAGTATGTGAAGCTTTTATCACAAAGAGCACAATTCTAATGATTATGAGTTGACCACTGCCACCAGTATTTGGTTTTAATGCTTTTGAAATATGTTATCAATACATGCAGTGCAATCCTGTATATGACTACTCAGAAATTAGCCTTGTTGAGTTCAATGGGAATTACTCCCAAGTAAGTGTGTATAAGATTGAAGCCTTATTTTCCTATCTGTTCCAAATATATATTAAAAAAAGGTACAGGAATACTTTCTACCAATGTAGTTTGTATTGATAAAAATATACGCATCTCTGCCTTCTTTGGAAGTCTGTGTTAGTCTGAAGTTCAAGTTTCCCTACTCACTAAGCAAATAAGTAATAAACCAAGTCAAATTCCAACTTCAATCTTATTAAAAGCCACTCCTACCCATAAAATACTTTACACTAAGCGTGAAAGTTAACCAACAGCAACATACAGAATTATGAATGTGCTGAATTAAAGTATAGTGTTGAAGTTCAACAATTCTCTCCTTTCACAATTGCAAATGAAAGGCCAATTTGTAAACTGAATTTGCATAAACTAAGGGCCACCACATATTTTGGCTTAAGAGTACAGGTGGGCCCCCATATCCACTGATTCGCTATCCACGATTTCAGTTATCCACGGATCGTGGGGACCCCCCCCCCCAGGCTTTTACTTTTTTCCAGTAAGCTTCATTTCTTCCTTAAAGAAACAGGAGAAGCAGCCTCTGGCTGCTTATTACAGGCAAGTAGAACGAGACTAACTCCTAGAGAGGCTGCAAGGTTAACAGAAACCTTGCAGAGCCTCTCTAGGACTTAGTCTCGTTCTACTTGCCTGCAATGGAGGCTGCTTCTCTGATTGTTTTAAGGAAGAAACAAAGCTTGCTGAAAGAAAAATAAGAGCTGGGGGGGGGGGCAAGCATGCCTGGCTGCAGGGGAGGCAGGGTGGGGGGCCCTCAGGAAACCATGGAGGGGGTGTTCGCTCTTATCCACGGTTTCAAGTATCCACGGAGGGGCCTGGAACATATCCCAGCGGATATGGAGGCCCACCTGTATATACAATAGGTGTATGCTGTCATGTTTGAGTTAGTTCAGATATGATGGTTGACATTCTTAACATGCGAAGTGTCCCTTCACTACAGTGTTCACAAATTTGAATATCAGTTTCATGGGGGGGAGTGAAAGGTGAAAGTTTTAATATCCTTGCTATTAGATTGGCTATTCCTATTGTTTAAAAATGTGTGTTCAGAGATAAGTCATATTTGATTCTAGCTTACTGATGACCTTCATTTTAAATTTTCCTTGATGTAATTAGATACATGGGTATGAGTTAATTTTCTTCTAAAAATTATGGCAAATAGTTTTTATGCACATTATTGTTCTTTATGAAAAAGTGCCTAATTTTCTTGCTGGTATTCATGCACATCTAAAGTCTTATACTGTACACAGTTATTAACCATACAAAGCATTTCAGTGTAAGTCAAGAATGGCAAACGTTTGTAGTCTAGGAGAGACGCTACTCTCCAAACAGTGGCTCAAGTACAGACATAGTTTTTCTATCTAAACTTGCAGGTGTTCAGACTCAATAATATGGTTGGCACCATCTGAAAGTAAGCACTCTGCAGTTAGAGTGTGTGCTCTCAGGCATCGTAACGTACAAATATTTATCTTTATGTATTGCATACATATTAGTTTTTAAAAAATCAGAGATGTAACCATAAAAATGGAATATCTCTCTTCTAACTTGAAAACATTTTTAAAGTGTTCCTTAAGAATAAAAGTGTGGACACGCTGTTATATCATATATTGATTTAGGGCGCAATCCAGCCCAAAGATAGGCTGGCAGAGCGCGTGCTTCACTGGCCTTCGGTGTCGTGAAAGTGCCGTAAAGCATTTTCATGGCACTGAACGAGTAAGTGGCGCTGGTGCAGAGGCCAGCACCTCGTACTAGGCTGACCTGCGTGACCCGTGCTGCCGGACACTGGTAGGCCCTGCGCCGGTCGACAGGAGGGTGTGGGGAAGGCGGGCTGGGGGTGGCAGAGGAGGGAGCGATTAGGCGGCCAGGCCCAGGGGGTGGGGATATCAGCAGTGCACTTAGCCATATCCTTGTCCCCTTCCTGGGCCGGGTCGACTTTACAGAGCTAAAGAGCTGGTGCACATCCAAGGAGGCCCATTGGGGCCTCTGGGCTTACACCGAGGGAAGGGGGCAAATGTCCCCTTCCCCCGAGGTGAGCCCCGGCTGTACGGGCTGTATCCTGCTTAGGATGCAGCAGCCGGCCATTTCAGCCAGCCACCACATCTTAGGCAGGATTGGGCTACTAAATAAGGTAGGATATATTTTAACACTATCAAATAATAATATTATGAGAGCCATTAATTGACCATCCCTGATCTGAGCAGTGAGTCTTCCTTGAATCATCTGAGGCACTTATGGTGCTGGTATCTTATTCCACTACACCAGCGCCCTGTGGCATGTCTTGATCTCAGTTGTGTAGGCTATCTTGTGACCAATTTGGTTCTTGATTTGGGGGTACAAGCAACCCATCAGGCAGGTGTGATTAGATGACGTTATAGTAAAAAGCCAGAATGTTTAAAAATATTTTAGGGACCTTGCATATAATTTATATTTGCATCATTTTGCATTTTAAATGCTAAACAGATTATTTTTGCTACTCTGATCCACAAATAGAACAAATGTTTCTGGATCAAATGCTATTTGAATTTTACATGTAAAACTGTAGAATCATCAAGAATAACAACAGTGCTAGTTTTTTCCACTCTCTGGTCTTTTTATTTTGTTTTCTTTCCTAGTACTATTTTGGTTAAAAGGTTGCAGTGGGTAAAGTGCCAATTCTTTTTTCATCTACAATGTACCATATTAGGAAATAAATATGTACAGTTTTCTCCTGAGCTCTTATCTTCAAACCTGGACATGTCCTTACCAAGTTGTTTCATAGTTCATATATGTTAATAGTCAAGAGTCTGGTTATGTCAAATTATTAAATCTATGCTTATTAAAATGTTTCAAGTGGACTTTGTATTGATGGAAAGCTTTATGCTACATTTAAGCCCACCCCAGAAATATTTTCGTGGAGGTGTATCTCTGGTTTGTAATCTTTCTGAAATATAATGATGTACACAAGACCCTTAGCATAGGAAAGGCAATATATAAATCCTTTAAATAAATAAATCTGTTGACTAACAAGTTGGAGGATTTAGAAACATAAACAAACTTTTCTGATTGAAGTCAAAAATCCCTTACCCTAAATACTTGGGTGTGTATTTTTAAGAAGGCAAACAAATTAATGTTGCAACTCACAAGACATTAACACTGGAATAATCTCTTTGTAGACCTTGGGCATGTATTTGGAAATCTCTTGGGGGAAGAAACCCCTAACTCAGTCAGATTAATGGAAGTTGCAGAACATTTCTTGCAGTAACTCCCATTCATTTCAACAGAATTATTTCAAGAAATTGTCTCAGTGGAGGGAGCCCTGCCCTGCGGAGCAACTACAGGAATGCCTAAGACTAAATGGCCTCCACAATGTCTTTTCTGATAGTTATTCTGCATTAGAGTGTGTGTGACAGAGACAGACAAGTTTTGCTTTTTAGTAACTATCTTGGTTTATATTGAATGTAGTTATACAGAAATAAGCTGCAAAGGTAAAAACACTGGATTTTGAAATATTATAGTGGAAACTGTGAGCTTTATATTTATATTCTAGTTAAGCTTTTGTATCCTACAAAGAGAACCTCAACAAACTGCACTGACAGATTGTACTTGCATGATGGACCATTTTGTTTCTACTTTAAACAGAGAACTTTAAAGGTATTGGAGCTCTTTGAAAAGGATAACCTTACTGTATTGTTGTTTACACCACATTTATACCACACTTGTAGTTAGGTATGGTTAACTTCCTGCCCTCAAGGTAATAATTTAAACCCTTGGAGTAAAAGTTAAGTGTTATATAAAACTTACTATTGCTAATGATATAAATGCTTCATTTAAAAAAAATTAGGAGTGTTATTATCAACGCATTTATTTTATAGCAATTTCCAACTGGAAACATGTCAAAGGCATGAATTAGGAAAGTAAAAGATGAAAATACTACACTGACACCCCCAATTCTGTGCATACTTGCTTAGAAGCAAGTCTCATTATTTTTAGCGGCATTCACTTCCACTTAAAAGCCATGACACATGCTATCTGTGGCAAACACATTTTCCACAATGTGTATTCACAGCAGGAAGTCATAGCCAATTCCAACATCCTGGTACATGTACTTGGCAAACAGGTGTTTATCACATATACATATTACATGCACACACAAAACACTGTAATGCACACTTGTTAAAAATGTAATATATGAAGTGAACCTTCAAGCGAACGTGTTGTACTCTTTCTCCTCCCCCAAAGCATACGAGTTTATACTTTGGGGGGGGGGGGAGAGAGAATATAGGACCAATATTTAAGAGGTGAAATAATTTTTGTTTTTACTTGGAGGAGAAGTTGTGATATGATACACTCCTTTGTAGTAAAATGTGAATAATAACAATAGAAAGGGTGGATGGGAGCAAACTTTGAATGTTTTAGGCTTGGTTGCTTCAATACTATTGTGTTGCAATATATTTACTTCAAGCAAATTAAAAAGAGGACTATTTTATTAGCTTCCAAAACAATGTGTATATAGAGAGAGATTTGTTAAATGCTTAATAATTTTAGCATTGCTTTAAATGATAGTTATAGGCATGTTGTATTTGCCTTGTGTAAATTAGCAAAGGCCATTTATTAAGGTTTCTGACAACGGACCTATTTATTAATATTAATATGTAATGTTTTAAAATAAAGAGACATTTCTAGCTTTCTTGCGAGTTTCTTTTTTTTGCCTGTCTATGTTTATATAGAGAGAAATGTATCCAAATAGAGTGACTTTCTGCTAAACCTTCAATCAAAATGATTGAAGTTCATTCACTTCCACAAAGTTCAAATGTTTATTCACAATCCAGAGCAATGCTATTTCTGGGCATTTTAGCATTTGGCTCTTATTTGTAACATCTGTTGTTGTTCTTTTAAAGAGGGGGCTTCATAGTTTAATAATTGTTTTGATTGAACTTTGGTTATAATCTTTAAACCAAAAGCTCATCATTTATTTTCGCCTAATGACAATGTGTTTTCCCCAATACCCACTGCTAGCAATTTGGGGGTCCATTTGCCCCAGGGCCCTCTGCAACCTGGGGCTCAGTTCAAAAACCTGTTCTAAGTGCTTGGAAGGAAATGAATGCCCTTCTTTAATCACTGAATAACCACAGTCAGCCTTTATACACTGAATGAGAAATAAAGGTTTCTAGTATGGAAAGTATGAGTCTAGGAGACTTGAGCCTGCTCCTCTCATTATACAGTATACCTAACTAACTTTTACCATGACACTCTACCTATCTGGCACGTAGCTGTGTTTAATAACTAAATAATGGAGGAAGTAAAATACAATTAGAGGCCTACAGCCAAATCCTTGGCTGCTCATTTCAAATCAGTAAGTGAACTTTTGCTTACCTTGACCTCTCTTTGCCCTGGAGACAAAGTATTGTATTCATATGTGAAATGGCCATTCTATAACTGAGATGCAACTATAAGTGTGTAAGCCCACTAAATCACTATATAACTATAAACGGCTTCTTCCCCATCTGCCCAGGTGAGTATAAGAAAGAAGTGAAATGAAAGTATTTAATTTCACTCATGCAGAGCAGTCTACTGGAATGGATAGATTCCTTGTCTGAAAAATCCTGACTTAAATGAATCCACATTTTTAAAATTACCATTGCAACCAGCAATTTTTGAGGATAGTTGAAAAGAAAGGTAACTAGGCTATCTCTGAATTATTCATTGAGGTAGAGCACTTCAGGTTCCATGCATAGGCATGGTCTTTTGAGAAAGCCATCTTGAATTATTCATCATCAGCTGGTTAAAATAAACATGCAGTTTGAAGAAGTCTATAGGCTCTTCAGCAGAAGAGAATTCCACATAAACAGGAGGGGAAGATTACAATGACTTTTAGTTCTAAATAATTAAAACACAAACACATTAATTACATCATAAATATAGCTTAGAGATGTGCCATAAAGGCAATTTAGAAATCCAAATAGCCATAAAGGCTATTTAGATTTCTTTCAGTTTGGGACTACTGGTATAGTAGCAGTGTTTGGTTTTTTGAGCAACAGTGCTAGCTGAAAAAATAACCTTGAAAGTTTACAAACATCATCAGACCACAGCACAATTCCCTCTCCTCAGGCTTGCATGTTAACATCTTCCAGCCTGTATTGTGCTGTGGTCTGATGATGTTTGCAAAGGCAAATGAAACTAGCCTTTTTTTGTAGTATTCTTTTATCACTTGGCTTGTTTTTAACTGAGTTTTTTAGCGTAGTTTTAAACTTGTTGTTAATACTATAAATTTATTTTTTGTATACATGGCTTTTAAACCCAGAATACTCAAGTTGTATTACATACGTCAAATTGTTTGTCTCAAACCACACTTAAGTAGATGGAGTGTGTCCAGTAGCTTATATAGCCATATAATCAAAAGCACCAAAGCTTATTTTAATGACGCATCTATCAAGAAAGTCTCTTTAGCTTTCACCCTATAACAATCTGAGATAGCTGAAGGGTGGATTTACAAAAGTCTAAAGAAAGGCCCTTTTCATGCTACATTTGAATGTGTGGAGAGGCGGATTGATTATGCTGTCCTCCCTCTTGACCTCTATGCATTCATGTGAAGGTCACAACAGAAGCTGTGTATACATGCAGAGACATGCATACAGTTCTTGATAGAGAATCTACTTTTTGAAGGTTGAAGCTGCATGGAGGAAATAAATTATTCCTATACTGGCATTTAAAATCTCTCTTGGTTATATGTCTCTCTAGTTTGTGCTGAGGGAATAACAGAAACTTGTTGTCCCAGCAGGCTTATCCACAATCATGTTTTACACTGTGCTTTTGAGTTCTAAAATTACCTAAGAGTGAGAAATTGTCAGGAAAGGGATAGGAGCCTGATTAATGATAAATGTGTATTCCTAACTCCTTATTAATTTGCTCCCTGCCCTGTCCCCTGTTTCCCCCCCCCCACAGTTAAAGAAAATGCTTTTGTTAGAACATGAATTCATTTACAAATTGGGCTGAAGAAAGAGAGAATGAAAGGATGTATGCATGCTTATTTTCCTTAGGGGTTTTCTTTTTCCTGAAATGGGATCTACAGTTTGCCCAGTAACTAAACCTCTTTAATGAGACTTGAAATCTTCCAGGCTAACCTTCCCACTATCTTGCATTTGTATCAGATGCCTAAACTGCAGGCTCATATTTCTCAAATGAATCTTGTCTTTAAGCAATTACATTTTCCCAAGAGACAAAGCAGTAGCAGGTGCTACAGGGAACGGAATACAGAGTCAGCTTATAATGATACAAAGTGAAGTTGGAAAATAGCAGGCTTGGTTCCTCTATCTATGTCTGTGTATCAATAATTGGATACATTTTCTGTAAATGTTCTTGCAGCAACTTTCTCCATCGCTGAAACTGTAATCCTATATACCTTTAAAAAATCATTCTGAGCAGCATAGGATATGCTGCAAGTCCTTGGATGCTGGTGCAACTGCAGCAACACCAGAGGAGATCCTTGAAATGCTCGTGCATCTCCATGCTGATGTAACCCTACTGCCAACTAGTGCAAGCACCCAAACAGAAGGGAGACATGGGAGGGATGGGAAGGAGCTGGCAGATACTGCATCCTAAACCCCCTCAAGGGGACAAATATGCCTCAAACACTGATAACCTGGGCATAGCTGCCCCAAACATTATGCAGCATTGTACTGAGTGTATATCTCAATGCACCCACAGAAATCAATGGAGAGCAAAAAATACCCAAAACTCCCAACACCCCACCCACTGTGCTAAGCCAACCATATAAGATACAGACTAAACTCAACAGACAATCACAGCACTCCCACCCCAGTACTTAAGCTCCTGCCAGAGAAACCATCACTCAGATTATAGGGCAGCATGAGGGCTATACCTGTCTGGCCTCATGTCATGCACACTTGCAGTTACACAAAGCCTTTGTGTTGGGAACTATGAAGAAAGGGCATTTTGCGCACAAATGAAGTGCTTTGCAGAAACAGCCTGTGCCTTCAGAACACATATAGGAAAATTACTTTAAGACTTGTCTTCTCACAATTCTGCACATTAATGCTGCTAGTCTGCATATTGAGGGTGTGTTCATGATGGTGTCTGTTATAGTACAGACCTTTCATTTCAAGTGGAGCAGCTATGCCCAGGTATGCACCATTGACTAGTGAGATCATATTTGGAAAATTTGCAATGGAGTAGAAGTCATCACAAATGTGCCTTGGTAGCAGGGAAGGTGATGAGGATGGGGCTGTGAGGGAGCATCACATCCAGAGACGCATCAACACAGCAACTGGTGGAGGACTACTGTGACACAGCATGTACCCATGCCATGACTCTCTGGAAGCTCCCTATCCCCGGGTAGTGGAGGGCTATGAGTGCGGGATACATATGTTTCTCTTGGACATAGCAAAGATTTACAGTCATGACCCCAGTACGAAGCCTGATCCATACGGTATGGAATGATACCATGTTCCCCCGAAAATAAGACAGTGTCTTATATTAATTTTGGCTCCAAAAATGCAGGAGGTCTTATTTTCAGGGAGGTCTTATTTTCCCAACCTGTGGCACGACCCCCTAGCACCCCCACGACTCCCCCGCCACTTACTTTGACAGATTAAAGCTTCCTTCTTTCCCGATGGTGCAAGGCCTGCACTTGAGTCCTCTACCATAGAGACAATGTGCTAGAGAGGCCAGCAAGGCCTGCAAGGAGCCTGCAACCTTGCAGAGTCTCTCTAGCACATCGTCTTCATGGTGGAGGACTCGAATGCAGGCCTTCCAGGCCTTGTACCCTCGGGAAAGAATGAAGCTTAAATCGGTCAAAGTAAGAGCCGGGGGGGGGGTCGCATCTGTCTGGCTGATGATCCTAGCTAGGTCTTACTTTTGGGGAAGGTCTTATTTTCTGGGAAACGGTGCAGATCATCATGTCTGCCTTGGCACCACTGTCAGTCAAACCAGGGTGGCCTGGTGCTGAGGGTGGAATTGTACCTGGAGAAATGCCTCCATGTAAGGGGGAACATATATCACCCCATGGGTTGGGGGAGTAGGAGGATGACAGGAAAGTAGGGGGCCACATCCTCTGGCCATAGTTCTGGGCCTGTAGGTGGGGGAGAAAAATGAGTTAGTTGCCAGCTCTTCTTGGTGAGCCACTCCTGCATAACTCCTTGGTCCAGGGCCCTACCAAGCCCTTTTCAGGGCCACACCTGGCTCCTCCCACCCCAGGCCTTGCTGCTGCTCCAATAGATATGCCCTCAGGGTGTCTGGGATCCAGTTCAGAGGACGTGCTTGGCACCCTGCCAATGTTCATTTGACCTGCATTCATCAGGACGGAGTCTTGTGAGGAGGGCCACAAACATCTGCTGGGGCAACTAGTCCCACAGCCTCAGGTCAAGGCTCTGCAAGGTAGAGCACCTGGGGGTGCAATTACAAGTGGACAGGGCCCAAGGGGCCCCACATGGCTAAAGCAGATGAAACTCCTCTTCTATGATCTAGCAGCAGAGAACCCAGAGATGGCCCTGGGATTGGAAAAAGAGTTGGCATACACCATGGTTCCTGGTTCACAGCAGTTGGGGGAGCAGATTGCAGCCCTTGATTCCTACCCATGTGGTGGCTGCACTTCCCTCAAGCAGTTCAACAATATCCTTGGGGCTATTAACAATAGGGTCCTACCACTGGAGGAAGTGACCCCTATGGTCTCATTCATTGGGACCTTGTGCAGGGCAGAGGTCTTAACATGGTGGCAGGTGTGTGGTGGGCCTGTGGGTGTTTGTATGGGCAAGGGTCAACCCTGATCATGCCATGCTTTCCAATGCAGCTGTCAGTGAGTAACAGGGAGGACACTGGGAGCCCTTTCCCCCATCTCTACTACTGGAGGGGCCCATCACTGAGCCCACAAACTAGCCAGCGGATGCTGATATAACTGCAGTCTATGCAGACAGTGCTAGATGATGTGGCTGGACTGACAGATGAGAGTGAGTACAGTGGGGCTGTTGCTGCCCCTTGCATGAATCTAGCAGTGTGTCTTTGTTCAATTTTTTGTCTCCCCTGCAGGGTCCTCGCTGGTTGTGGTGCCCCAGGTCAAGCACCTGTGGCAGGACATGGCACTACTCCAGGCCCTCAAAGCTGGAACTGCACTGAGGGCTACTGTCCACTCCAGGAACTCTGTTCTGGCTTTTTCACATGGGCAGCCTCATGTTCTACACACCCTGCCTGCCTGTCCTTTAGCACACCAGCCAGGCAGACACCAATGCATTTTCCCTTCCAGGAAGCTGTGGGTGGGAGGGGGGACTGCTTCTGCGGTATGTTCACTTTCTAGGGCCTGCTTCTACTGCCCTCTCTTGGTTCCTCCTGCACGTATCGTCCCCTGGCCAACGGGGTGGGCCTTTTCCCCCAACCCTATCACTTGGTTCTGGATGGTTATTGAGATTGGGACTGGTGTGCCATTGATTGTCACATCTGTATATGAATGTCACTGGAAAGACACATACAAAATCAGTGACGTTCTTAGGGGGGGGAGCAGTGGTGCAGGCTGCCCCAGGGCAACTGGCCACCCAGCCGGGGTATGTGTGAGTGACAAAGGGCCACAACGGCGGGATAATTTTTTATTTTATTTGCTGATCAAGGTTGCATCGGTTTCCTGCACCCCTCACGGCTTTTGTCACTCCCCCCTGGTTTTGTTGGTTGTGCCGCCAGAGGGATGGTGACAGAATTGCCGCAGGGGGTGACAGAAGCCGCTGCAACCAAGGAGCTGCCACTGCGAAAGGTGGGGGCTGGAGGCGATGGAGCAAGAGGGCAACCAGAGTGGCTATATACCTCTTTGCCACTTTTTTTCACTGTAGAGTGGAGGTGGTGGTGGTGGTGGTGGTGGTGGCGGCAGCAACAAAAGGTATGTGGCTCTCTTGCTCTGCTGCCTCCGCGTTGCCCCCCAGCCCCCACCTTTTCCCCTGCATCCTGCTAACTTTTGTAGCGGCAGCTTCCGGCATCCCCTTGTGGTGCTTCTGTCACCACCCTCTGGCAGCATAACCAACAAATCCAGAGGGGGGGGGTTGACAAAAGCCGCAGAGGGGTGCAGGAAGCCACCACAACCTTGATCGCCAGAGAAAATAAAAAAAATTTTCCCCGCCGCCTGTAGTTAGACATCAGAGGTTTTCTAAACAGAAGTACAGGATTTTTTTATATGCCGTATTCGAGAGGGTTTTAATTTTTTTCAATTCTGTTTTAGGAAAGAACAAAATCACCTTTCCATTCTCCTCAAAACAAATGTCATCAACATACTCATCTTGAAGCACTTTTCACTCATTATTACACGACAGAAAATTTGAGTTTGCTACAGAGAATCCCTTTGACAGGAAGTCACAGCCAACCCAACCTCACTGTCAAGTGTACCTGTACGACACACACTTTGCAACTTATGAGAACGAAATGCATGAAGAATGTGTGCCCGTCAGGCAGAGACGTATTTAGGGCGGAGCAAGCGGAGCACCCGCTCCGGGTGCCATCGCCCAAAGGGCGCCCCGCCGCTCCGCCCGCGAGTCCGAGTACGACTCGGGCCGGGCCCCTCAATCGGGAGAGCCGGCTGGGGACGTCTTCCCCGGCCAGCTGCCCGGGGCCTTCTAAGGAAGGCCCGCTGCGCAATTTTTTGCGCATGCTCAGACTGTTACTGAGGGAAAAGGGCTGCCCTTTTCCCTCAGTAACAGTCTGAGCATGCGCAAAAAATTGTGCAGCGGGCCTTCCTTAGAAGGCCCCAGGCAGCCGGCCGGGGAAGACGTCCCCAGCCGGCTCTCCCGATTGGGGGGGGTCTCGCCAGGTCGCCCCCTCCCGGAGCGCACCCCTCCCTCCCGGAGCGCCCCCCCCTCCGGAGCGTGCCGTGGCTTGTCGGCCGCGGCACACTATTTAATTATACGGGCGCCTCCCCCCCGTGCTCCGGGCGCCAAGGGAGGCGGTTACGCCTCTGCCGTCAGGATTGCTACTTGTGACTCTAGGAAATATAGGTGTGGTACACTCTGACCAGTACTCCCAGAGTTCAGACTTGAGTACATATACTATGCATCTCTCCATCCAGAAGATGGAGTCCCACTACGTTTGCTGAAGTTCGCTCCCAAGTAGTAAGCATGCACAGGATTGCAGCCTTAGCTATGAGAACTTCCCCCCATAGGTCACTCCCCTTGACACCCCCATATGACAAAATTTGCATATTAAAATGTGCATATTATTAATAATAATGTAATTACTGCAAATATTGTTGTATGGAGGTGTCAAAAGTTCATGGGCCCAGGATACAAAATGGCTGAGGCACGCTACTGGACCCAATTGCCCTCTTCTTGGCAAGTCACAAAACACAACGAACACAAGCTGCAATCCTATACGCGCAGCGCTTACTGCGGAGTAAGTCCCACTGAAAACAGCACCACTTACTTTAAGCAAAATGCATAGGATTGCTCTGACACAGGCATTCACAACAGCACACAGTTTTGAACCTAATCAAGAGTACCGGCCTGATCTTACGCCTCTCTGCTAAGAAGTAAACTAGCCTCAGTGAGGCTGTTGTTCAGTCGTTAAGTCATGTCCGACCCTGTGTGGTCCCATGAACCATATCCCGCCAGGCCTTCCTGTCCTCCACTATCTTCCTGAGTTCGCTCATTTTCATGTTCGTTGCATCGGTGATGCTGTCTAACCATCTCAACCTTTGCCTTCCCCAGTTCCCCTTCTCCTTTTGCCTTCAATCTTTCCCAGCATCAGAATCTTCTCCAGAGAGTCCTCTCTTCGCATTAGGTGGCCAAAATATTTAAGCTTCAGCCTCAGTACCTGTCCTTCCAGGGAACAGTCAGGGTTGATTTCATTTAGGATTGACCGATTTGATCTCCTAGCAGTCCAAGGGACTCTCAGGAGTCTTCTCCAGCACCACAGTTCGAAAGCCAGTGAGGCTGTTTGTTGTTGTTCAGTCGTTAAGTCGTGACCGACCCTTCGTGATCCCATGAACCATATCCTGCCAGGCCTTCCTGTCCTCCACTATCTTCCTGAGTTCGCTCATTTTCATGTTCGTTGCATCGGTGATGCTGTCTAACCATCTCATCCTTTGCCTTCCCCTTCTCCTTTTGCCTTCAATCTTTCCCAGCATCAGAGACTTCTCCAGAGAGTCCTCTCTTCGCATTAGGTGGCCAAAATATTTGAGCTTCAGCCTCAGTACCTGTCCTTCCAGGGAACAGTCAGGGTTGATTTCATTTAGGATTGACTGATTTGATCTCCTAGCAGTCCAAGGGACTCTCAGGAGTCTTCTCCAGCACGACAGTTCGAAAGCATCTATTCTTCGGCGCTCAGCCTTCCTTATGGTCCAACTCTTGCAGCCATACATTGTTACTGGGAACACCATGGCCCTGACTATACGGACTTTTGTTGGCATGGTGATATCTCTGCTTTTTATTATGCTATCTAAATTTGCCATAGCTTTCCTTCCAAGGAGTAAGCGTCCTTTGATTTCATGGCTGACTCTCAGGTAAATAGGGGTTTGCAAACCTACAGAATCCAGTGCGTCTTTCTTACACTGATGCAAACACATGTGGAGGATTGGTCTATAGTTCTTCTGTCCATAATATTGACATGAAGCCTGCATTGGTTACAGCAGTAGGGCGCCAGCCACCGCAGTGGAGGAAAAGAAGGAATTCCCTACCGTGAATATCCTGTTCTGGAGAGGAAGGGGGGGCAGTCTGTAACTGTGGGTAACGCCCCTCTGGCTTGAGAGACAGGGCCGGCTTAAACGATTTGGCTCCTCCTCCCCAGTCCGGATCTGGAACAGACGCAGAGCAGGTAACCTGACGACGAAAGTCCATCTCCGTCCACTGGTGGAAAAGAGAAAACTGGAAAATGCTCCAAGAGGAGCCACGGTGACCGAAAAACCAAGTCACTAGAGCCTTAACAACAAAGAACATGTAAGAAAGGAAATTAATCCCCCAGGAAAAACCCTGACCCCCTAAGGCTACCTCCCACGGAAACTAATGGGGAGACGCTCGCCTGTGAGGGTGGGCCGACTGCCCCCCTTCCTCTCCAGAACAGGATATTCACGGTAGGGAATTCCTTCTTTCTCTGGAGGAGGAAGGGGGGGCAGTCTGTAACTGTGGGATATACCAGAGCTGAACTATATACAAAGGGTGGGAACAGGAGAAGAAGGAAACTAGGCGTCTCCCCCTGACACCACCGTCTGCAGCACCCCTCGGCCGAAGGATGCGTCGGCAGCGGCCCATTTGTCCACCTTGTAATGCCTAATAAACGTGTGAGGTGAACTCCAGGCCGCCGCCTTGCATATGTCCAGGATGGAGTCGGAACCAGAGAAAACAGCCGTAGTAGCGGCGCCCCTGGTTGAATGGGCGACTATGCCCTCTGGAGGGACCTTGTCCAGCGCCTCATAGGCCATCCGAATAGCCAGGGTGAGCCACTTAGAGATCAAAGCACTGGAAGCTTTTTTGTCCAAAGAGACTCCCCAAAAAACCATGAAAAGGGCCTCCGTCTTTCTAAAGGCCCGAGTTCTATCCATATAGAGACCCAATGCCCTGCGGACATCCAGGGAATGCAACGCCCTCTCCACGTCATTGGTAGGATTGGGGCAAAAGGAGGACAGGACAATTTCTAGGGACCGGTGCAACAAGGAGTTAACCTTTGGGATGAAGGATGGATCAGTTCGGAGTACGACCTTATCCTCGTGAAAGACGGTAAGCTTAGGATTAACGGATAGGGCGCCCAGTTCCGAGACCCTACGGGCTGAAGTGAGCGCAACCAATAGCACCGTTTTGAGAGTGAGCTCCCTTAGGGGGATACTGGTCATCGGCTCAAAGGGTTTCCCTGTCAGGGCCTGAAGAACCAACCCAAGATCCCATGTCGGAATACGGTGACGTACAGGCGGATTGATGGAGGCCGCCCCCTTCAGAAATCTTTTAACGTGAGGGTGGCAGGTTACCGGGTTCTTCCCCTTAATTCCCAGGACACTTCCGATCGCGGCCACCTGACGGCGAAGTGTGTTTGTACTCAGACCCTTTGCCAAACCCTCCTGTAGGAAGGTTAAGTTGTGTTGGACACCCGGCGACATGGGCAGAATGCCCCTGGGGGTACACCACCTCACAAAAGTGGACCAGGTGGAACTGTAGGTTTTCCTGGTGGACGGCCTCCTGGAAGCCATGATGGTGTCTACTACCCCAGAAGAATAACCGCATTCGGACAAAAAGGAGCGCTCAACCTCCAGGCAGCATGAGGGACTGCGGACACGGATGCAGTAGTGGACCTTGGCTCAGCAAGTCCTCCCGCTCGGGCAGGGTCCATCCCCTCCCCACAGACAGTCTTACCACATCCGCGAACCATGCTCTCCTGGGCCACCTGGGGGCAACTAGAATGACCTCCGCTCTCTGTTGTCTGATCTTGTTTAGTACCGCGGGAAGGAGGGGTATGGGAGGGAAGGCGTACAGTAGTCCTTCCGGCCAGTCGGATCCGAGAGCATCCACTGCTTCCTCCCCCTCCCCCTGGAATCTCGCAAAAAATCAGGGCAGTTGTGCATTCCGCCCCGAGGCGAACAGGTCTAGCGATGGGAAGCCCCACCGGTTGCAGAGCTGAGCGAAAACCTCCGGATGTAGCATCCACTCGGACTCGCTCACCCGCTGACGACTGAGCCAGTCCGCCGCTACGTTCCGAGTCCCTGCCAGATGCTCCGCTCATATGGAGACCAGGTGTTGCTCTGCCCAGGCGAATAGCAGATCCGCTTCCGTGGCCAGCCTGCGAGAGCGGGACCCCCCCTGATGGTTTATATACGCCTTGGCCGTGGTATTGTCCGTGCGGATGAGGACATGAGACTCGCTTATCAGGGAGGAGAAGTGGAAAAGAGCTAGCTTTATGGCTCTGAGTTCGAGCCAGTTGATGCTGTGCTGCGCCTCTTCCGGAGACCATGTCCCCTGAATGAACTCCTTTCCCAGATGTGCGCCCCACCCCAGCAGACTGGCGTCGGTGGTAATTATGGTCCTGGAGGGGATCTGAAGGGACACCCCGGCCGACAGTCTTCCCGACTGTAGCCACCAATCCAGAGAGGACCGACACTGCGGGGACAGGGAGGAACCTCTGGAGTTCTATTTCCTTGGCGAAGGGAGCCAGGGTTCTCTGAAGGGGCCTTGAGTGCCAACGCGCCCAATGAACCAAACCTTGACAGGACACCAGGAGCCCCTGGAGCCTGGCCAGCGTCATAAGGTTTACCTGCAATTTGGGACGCACCTCCAGCAGCAAGTTCAAGAGCTTCTCCTGACGTTCCCTGGAAATGGCAATACGGAAGGAGGCTGTATCGATCCCCAGGCCCAGATGTTCTAGTCTCTGAGTAGGAGACAGGGCACTCTTCTTCCAGTTCACAACAAAACCGAAATTCTGGAGACAACTTAGAGTCTGGTGAACATCGATTTCTGCTTGTGCGAACGAATTCGATCTGATCAGAATATTGTCTAAATATGGATGGGCTGACACCCCCTGCAAATGTAAATGGGCCATAACAGGGGCTAGAATTTTTGTAAAACTGCGAGGAGCGGAAGACAAACCAAATGGGAGAGAAGAAAATTGGAAATGCCGTGAGCCATATGCGAAGCGGAGGAACTTTCTGTAGTGCGGATGGATAGGCACGTGCAGGTAAGCCTCTGATAGGTCGATGGAGGCTAGGAAGTCGTCCCTCTGGAGAGAAGCTGAGATAGACTTCCAAGTCTCCATCTTGAACCGCCTCTTGACGAGAAAGCGGTTGACCCACTTGAGGTCCAGAATAGGCCTGACTCCGCTGCTCTTCTTTTCCACCAAAAAGAAAGTGGAATAGACTCCCCGCCCCCTCTGGGGCACTGGGACCGGCTCCACGGCATTGATAGAAAGCAGATGCTGAATGGCTTTCAATTTTTCCATATGAAGAGTCCGTACTCGAGATACCGGGACTCTCCAGAACCGTCTCCCCGGTCTCCTTATAAACTCAAGTGTGAGACCAACAGAAACTGTTCTCAGAACCCACTTGTCTGTTGTCACCCCGTGCCAATGGTTTGCAAATGCTAATAGGTGACCGCCAATGGGGATGTGGTCATCCCTGGATCCGGCGTCAGACCGCCCGATGATCCTTGCCCGATTTACCTGTTGCACTCTGAGAACCCTGGGGTCTACTCTTAGGGAAAATCCTGGACTTGTTCCACCTGTTCGATCCCCTAGGGTTGTCGCGTTTGGGGGGAGCCCTGAAGGCACGAAAGGAATGCGACTTCGGTTTGGGGGGCTCCTTGTGGACTGAGGGGAGCACCTTTCGTTTGTCTTTATTTTCGATCAGGATGGAGTCCAAGGCCTGACCGAAAAGCTTATTGCCCTGAAAAGGAACCGATATTAACCTGGACTGAGAAGCTGAATCCGCTTCCCATTGTCTGAGCCAAACTTGGCGTCTTGCCACCACGTTGGATGCCATTGCGCGGGCGCTAAGATGCATGGCGTCATATGACGAGTCCGCCGTAAGGCGGATGCCAATGATATTTTCTTTAGAATACTTTTGGCTCTTTTAGACATCTTGGGGTCTTTAGCCAAGTCCTCCGCCCATAGAAAAGAAGCCCTGGCAAAAATGGAATTAGTGGCGGTGGCCCTGAATGCCTGTGAATCACATTCGAAATTCCGCTTCAGAGCCGTCTCTATCTTTTTATCACACGCATCGCGCGGGCCCCCCTCCTCCGACGACGGCAGAACCGCTGGTGAGGAAAGGGCGGCCACCGGAGAATCGACCACCGGTGTCCTCAATGACTGCATGGTCGGCTCTGGGAAGGAATAGAGCTTGTTCAGGAGTCTAGAGGAATGCTTGGTGTGAACTGGTGACTGCCACTCCTGATCCAAGATAGACTAGAAAGAATCAGGAAAAGGCAAGATGGTGGCTCTGGAAATTCCCTGAGGGAAAACATTCTTGGTGGAATCTGCAGGGGGAGCCACAGGGCCTGACTCCAGTAAAGAGAGATCCAGGGCTGCCATAACCTTTTCTACCATCCCCGGGAAAAGGTCTAAAGGGAACAATCTGTTTGAGGATTCCTTCTCTCTGTCCTCTCTGTCACCTGACAAATGAGCTTCCCCCTCCGAGTCTGAGGAGGAGGGAGGGTAGAACTGAGCTCTGCACAGTGCCTCTTCTTTTGCCTCCACTTGCCGTGCTCTCTGACAGGAGAAAGGGAGTCAGAGCGCTGCTTATGCTTTCTAGCTTTTTTGATGGGAGGCGAGGGGGAGGAGAGGCTTTTGTGAGACCCGCTAGCGGTAGACGGAGCAGGAGAGAGGGAACAGTCACGTTTAGAGACCTTACTGGACACTTGGGGCTTAGCCTACAATAAGCCCGAGACTGTGGTCGAAACTAATTGCAGGATTTCCTGTCGAAGCCCGGGATCTAATCCAGTTGAGGCGGGAGAAACACTTGCCTCAATAATCTGGGCCTGCGCAGTACCCACTCCAGCCTCGTCAGCCATTATGCTTACCCGAGCGGTGACGCGGCGTGAGGAAAAAAGGCGGGAAGATCCCCGGAGATCAGGAGTCTTCTCCGCAAGGGCCCAGCGTCTGAGGTAAACGACGCACTCGTTCCCGCCTGGCTTGCAGCCTCGATGGTGGGCTCGCAAGCCTGCAGACAACGACGCTCCGGGGCCGTCCGGCCGCTCTGGAGGAGGTGTGTACGGGACGCTGGGGGACCGAGCTCCACTACCCCAGCGGGGCGCGCGAGCCGGGCGATTGTTCCCGGGGCTGTCCGGCCGCTCCGGGAACGCAGGCGGCTTCCGGGCTAATCAGGTGACGACCCTGGGGCCGTCCGGCCGCTCCGAGGCCTGAGAAGCCAAGGAGAAGAAGAGGAGACGCTGTAGGAAAGAGCACTCCTGGCGCGCATGCTGTTCCTTTCCCCCCTCACAGGCCTCGACTTCAGATGGTGAGGAAAAAAGTCAACTCCACCTCCCTTAGACTCAACCTGGACAAGGGTAGGGTAGGGAGGGGAATAGGGGAAAGTTGACTGAGGAGAAAAATAAGGCTCTAGACGAGTAAAAACACTGAGCTCTACGGAGCTCAGAGAAAGCCAACCTTGCTCTGCCAGAGACAGAGCCGGACTGGGGAGGAGGAGCCAAATCGTTTAAGCCGGCCCTGTCTCTCAAGCCAGAGGGGCGTTACCCACAGTTACAGACTGCCCCCCCTTCCTCCTCCAGGGAACGAGCACATCGCCCTGTGACCGACTAGGTGGCTTCCGCGAGACGCTCTGCTCGCTCGCTCCGCCTTTTCCGGCCAGGGCTGCCCGGAGGGTTGTGCGCGCCTGCTGGGGTTCGTGGGGAGCGAGGGCGACAGTGCGGAATCGGGGCTTCAGTCCGAAGCTGCGAAAGAAGAGCGGGAAGCGCGGCTGCGTTGGCGCCGCCTGAATGAGGTTCTCCATGGCGACGGCGCATGCTTGGGATGAATGCCCCTCCGGTCTCCCTTCTCCCCATCCTCGTTGTCCTCCTCCTTCTACTGCCGTGCCGGCAGCGGCCCCTCTTCGGGCGGCCAGAACATGAGACAGAGCGGCCGCTGCAGGTAACAAGCTGGGCCTGAGAAGGAGCGAGGCCGAGCGACGCTTCTCCTCCCGCCTCGCTCGGGGCACAGGAGGAAGGGACGTTCTGGGTGGCGCTGATCAGCTGCTGCGCTGCTTTTTCGCCGCAGCTCAAGCATCCCTGCTCAAAGTTGCTTTAGCGTGGCTTTGCAGCCCTTTATTGCTATTCAGTGGGCAGCGCTCCATATGTGCTGGGCGCCGTATGGAACACGGAATGGCCAAGTGTTCGGAGAGGGGCGGGGATTTCGCAGAAAGAATCTTGTTACCTTTAAAGACGAAGCGGTTTAGTTAATCTGGTGGTAGCCCTTAAAACTGTGTAGTGAAGTGCACCATATCTATATTGGCTGTAAGTAACAGGCCAACACTGCTGTACGGGGTGTGTGTCTGTGAGTGTCTAATTCTGCCTTTTAAGAAGGATAAGGCAGGGTGAAGAGCTTAGGGAACTTTAGCCACCCTTTTATACTTGCTTGGTATTGGTAAACGACGCTCTCATTCCCGCCTGGCTTGCAGCCTCGATGGTGGGCTTGCAAGCCTGCAGACAACGACGCTCCAGGGCCGTCCAGCTGCTCCGGAGGAGGTGCGTACGGGACGCTGGGGGACCGAGCTCCACTACCCCAGCGGGGCGCGCGAGCCGGGCGATTGTTCCCGGGGCCGTTCGGCCGCTCCAGGAACGTATGCGGCTTCCGGGCTAATCAGGCGACGACCCTGGGGCCGTCCTCGGGGCCGTCCGGCCGCTCCGAGGCCTGAGAAGCCGAGAAGAAGAAGAGGAGACGCTGTAGGAAAGAGCGCTCCTGGCGCGCCTGCTGTTCCTTTCCCCCCTCACAGGCGTCAACTTCAGATGGTGAGGAAAAAAGTCAACTCCACCTCCCTTAGACTCAACCTGGACAAGGGGAGGGGAGGGAGGGGAATAGGGGGAAAGTTGACTGAGGATAAAAATAAGGCTCTAGACGAGTAAAAACGCTGAGCTCTATGGAGCTCAGAGAAAGCCGACCTTGCTCTGCCAGAGACAGAGCTGGACTGGGGAGGAAGAGCCAAATCGTTTAAGCCGGCCCTGTCTCTCAAGCCAGAGGGGCGTTACCCACAGTTACAGACTGCCCCCCTTCCTCCTCCAGAGAACGAGCACATCGCCCTGTGACCGACTAGGCGGCTTCCGCGAGACGCTCTGCTCGCTCGCTCCGCCTTTTCCGGCCAGGGCTGCCCGGAGGGTTGTGCGCGCCTGCTGGGGTTCGTGGGGAGCGAGGGCGACAGTGCGGAATCGGGGCTTCAGTCCGAAGCTGCGAAAGAAGAGCGGGAAGCGCGGCTGCGTTGGCGCCGCCTGAATGAGGTTCTCCATGGCGACGGCGCGTGCTTGGGATGAGGGCTCCTCCGGTCTCCCTTCTCCCCATCCTCGTCGTTGTCCTCCTCCTTCTACTGCCGCGCCGGCAGCGGCCCCTCTTCAGGCGGCCAGAACATGAGACAGAGCGGCCGCTGCAGGTAACAAGCTGGGCCTGAGAAGGAGTGAGGCCGAGCGACGCTTCTCCTCCCGCCTTCGCTCGGGGCACAGGAGGAAGGGACGTTCTGGGTGGCGCTGATCAGCTGCTGCGCTGCTTTTTCGCCGCAGCTCAAGCATCCCTGCTCAAAGTTGCTTTAGCGTGGCTTCGCAGCCCTTTATTGCTATTCAGTGGGCAGCGCTCCATATGTGCTGGGCGCCATATGGAACACGGAATGGCCAAGTGTTTGGAGAGGGGCGGGGATTTCGCAGAAAGAATCTTGTTACCTTTAAAGACGAAGCGGTTTAGTTAATCTGGTGGTAGCCCTTAAAACTGTGTAGTGAAGTGCACCATATCTATATTGGCTGTAAGTAACAGGCCAACACGGCTGTCCGGGGTGTGTGTCTGTGAGTGTCTAATTTTGCCTTTTAAGAAGGATAAGGCAGGGTGAAGAGCTTAGGGAACTTTAGCCACCCTTTTATACTTGCTTGGTATTCGTTCTCCCCCCCCCCCCCAAATCCCCAGTCATCTTAGTTTGATTCTTATGCTTAAGATCGCTTAATATGGGTTGGCAATTTTTGACACTTTTTCAGATGGTCTGTTGTACTTTTACATTCATGGCGTTAGTGAATGAGTTCTTTTCACTGTTCGAGTGAATTTGTATAGAAGCCCTGGATGTCACACCCCTTACAGGGAATGCCTTCTTCCCAATTTTTCATCTTGTTCCTTAAGACCCGAAGATGAAACTCTGCTCAGTGTCCTTTCTTGTGTCCAAACACAACCTGTCCAACTCCAAGCTAATTGGAGGGGCTTCTCTGTTGTTGCAGTATGTGAAGTCCACCACCACCAAGCCAGCTCTTTGTTGGGCTTCACCAAACAAGGGAAAACTATGTCAAAAAGAAATATGCAAAAACTTTCATGGCCTGCTACAATACAAACTGAGGAAAAATTTATAGGTTTAAAAGCCACGTAGAAAAATATACCGGTATATTGTTTTAAAAATCCTTTATGATCAAACTGGGTAAAAATCCCAATAATAAAAAACTTTTAAAAACCCACGTTCAAGCACCATAAATAATCATAAAAGGACACACAAAGAACAGGACACAATGTTTCGTCCACATCAGCTGTGGACCTCGTCAGGTGTAGATACAGTGATCTGCCAGGTGTAGAATGCAGTGATCTGCCAGGATGCAGTGATCTGCCAGAACTGCCTTTGGCGCGTTAACATCCTGGCAGGTCACGTCTGGCTTAGTTGGTAGATCGATCGTCTCACAAATGCCTGAAGATCTGAAGGACAGCAGTTCAAGATGGCCGGAAGTCTGTCGGAGAGCTGCTGGCACACCGAGCTGATAAGCTGCAGAGCCTCTGTGGGGGAGTGGAGCTGCAAGCTACAGCACTTGAGTGGCAGTCAAGGTTGCCTGTGTCAGCTGAAGTGTGTTGAGGCAAAAGCCAGAGAGAGAGAGAGAGAGAGCTGGACTGTGAAAGAAGCATCTAGAATGAAGGGTTCTACGAACTATTAGAACATTATTACATTGTAAAAACCCCTTGGGGTTTAGAACAGCCTGCCCATGTACACCACCTTGAATTAAAGTCAGAGGAGAAATCCAATGACCAGGAAGGCGGTATATAAATACTGTATATATAATAATAATAATAATAATAATAATAATAATAATAATAATAATAATAATATCACTGCATCTATACCTGACGAGGTCCACAGTTGATGTGGACGAAACAGTGTGTCCTTTTATGATTATTTATGGTGCTTGAATGTGAGTTTTTTAAAGTTTTTAATTATTGGGATTTTTACCCAGTTTGCTCATAAAGGATTTTTAAAACTATATATATTTTTCTACAAGGCTTTTAAACCTGTAAATTTTACCTCAGTCTGTATGTCAAAAAGCTTTTTGTTGGTGTTTAGATATTGTGTCAATTGTTTGTTTTATGGCTTATAAATACTGCTACTAATGGCAGTTTTGCTGCGCGTACTTGGTGCCTTCCTTACCTTGATCATATCTGTATTTGACTGCACATTGGTTTTGGTATTATCAGTTGCCTTGGCAATGAAATAAGTATTAATATTCTTAAACATTAGCAATAAAATATAGATAAATGGGAATTGTATTGTGTTAGTATATATACCGTATTGGTCTGAGTATAAGACTCACTTTTTTCTCCTAATTTAAGTTTTTAAACTAGGGGTGCGTCTTATAATCAGGCTGTTGCAATTTAATGCCAGTGATTTAATTAATTTTTTTTAATAGCACCAAACTTTAAGGGTGCGTCTTATAATCAGGTGCGTTTTATACTCGGGACAATACGGTAAGTGTAGGACTTAAGTGTGGTGGCTGTTAGGGATTCATTGACAGAGTACAAGCTTTTATTTGTGTTGAGTGTTGGCTGTGATTTGTGGCAGTGATTGTAAATAGGGAATTGGGGATTTAATTTTAGATCATGAATGGAATCTTGCATAATTGGCCCTGGAAGTGAGTAGCAGATAAATGGGAGAAGAGCCAGTGGGTTTCCTGTTCCTTCCCTTAGCTCTTGGCTACCTTCTTCTAAGGTACGGACACAAGATCCCATCCAAGATCTAAATTCAGTCCACAATTCCTTACTCACAATTATTAAAATCATCAATCAAAATCCATGAATGCACATACAAGTGTACCTCCATATATTGTAAGTGAGGTCCGTACACTGCAAATATTTCTGTGGTTTTTGCAGCCCTAGATACTAAAGTACTGTATTAGGGCCTCATATACAGGATGAGTTTTCCTTTTGGAACTGAGTTACAGCCCAAGCCTATGCATGTCTTCTCAGAAATAAGTCCCATTGAATTCAATGAGGCTTACTCTCAGGAAAGTGTGCATAGGATTGCAGCCTTAATTTGATAGACATGCTGTCTTGATCTAAATCTTTTTGACTGCTGAATTCCTGCTCTTACTGAGATTTTTGCAGTCACTAAATTTGTTTACTGATATGTGTGTGCACATGGTTTTATATTTTTAGTATATTGTAAACTATTTTGCATTTTGAAAAGACAGTATATGAATGCTTTAAGTAAATTAATTTCTTTCTAGGCTGGGTCTTCATTCAAACTATTTCATGTAACACTTTAGCCCCCTGACGCCTGAGCTAGTTATTCCAGCAGGAGGTAACTGCTGTCAGTATGATATGTGGCATTCAAGAGGTGGAGTCTTCAATCTAACCTCTGACTTGACTTCCCAAAATGAGCTCATCGGAGATGAATAAGTTTTGTTGGGGTTTTTTGCATGAAAGCCTACATGCTGATACTGTTAAGAGCCTTCCTACAAGTTGCTGTTAGTCTTCTGTATTTCTGTGATTATCTCTATGCTTCTGGGATTTATGAGATTTTAGGTCTAGTTCAGATGTCTTACACATAAACACTTCCACCCTAAAAATGTGAGGAATAAGCTTGCAAACTCATTGCCCTCTTTTCTTGAGTAATCAAATGAATCTTGAGTAATCAAATGAGTAATCAATCTTGAGTAATCAAGTGATAAAGTTTACAGTGTTTGTCCTACACAGCTTCCTGTGACTTTGCTGTGTACAAAGAACAAAAGCTTGGTTGTGGAAAAGTATACGTACGTTTGGGAGAAGAGAGCTGAAATTCAAGTGTGCAATACTTTGTTCATTTTTCAGAAACATGCACTCATTTTTTATTCACACAACTGTCTGTATAGATGTCTGTAAAATACCCTAGAAGCCTGTAAAACAAAACAAACAAAAAGACTTCGTCAAAGCAATGACGTTTAGTTTAGTTTAGTTACAAGTTTAGTGTAACTTGCCGTACGCTGATGGACGCAAAACGTAAACCAGCGTAACCCCTCTTGGGCTCCGTGCACACGCAGTTTAGATGCAGGACGGACTCCAGCGCCACTCCACTGGGGCAGAAGGCATTCTGGGGGTGTCTGAACACCTCCAGAATGCTCCCTGCACCGGTGGAGTTGCGCTGGCGTCTGTCCTGCGCCTGAACTGCACATGTGCGGCGTCTGAGAGGGGTAACGCTGGTGTCCGTCCTGCGTTCATCGAAGTACGACAAGTTACACTGGCATAAGTGCACTTACACCGGTGAATCTACTGTTACACGGGTGCAAGAGTTACACAGGATTGCTCTGTTAGTTCCATTGTGAACTCTTAGTGTTAGAACACCCCCTATAAAATGACTTGAGAAAGATAAGCTTGATTCCTGTGGGGTCCCATCGGCGTGGCTGGTCATGAAGCGCCTAGACCCCTTTTACTTGGTTGCTTGACTAACCCTCCGACGTGGGCAGTACTGTCTTGCTTTTGGCCTGAGTCTGGGCAGGGAAGCACCCGTAGCCCTTCTCCTGACCCTACGCGCTTCTCAAAGGGATCATAGGCCAATCAGGAGCTCTGGGCTATTCAGCCACCTACCCTCTACTGAGCTCCTCATTGGACCGACTGGGTCCTTTTAATCAGCTTCCCAGCCTTCCTTCCCCGCCCCTTCCTCCTTTCCTACTCCTGCCCCATCTCTCCTCCTGGGTAGTCCCACCCTTCCTTGGATCCTCTCATGGTGGAACCTTTAAAGGGGCCGCGCGTGCCTTCTGCTGTGTGTGGCCAGTTGGCATTGGCAGCACATCTCCCTGTGGCAGGGTCAGTGGCCACTCGGGCAACGTGTTCTTTCCCCTCCCCCACTGCCCGACAGCCAGTTGCACCCTCACCGGCTGCTTGGTGAGCCGCTGCAATTTGGCTTGGGCGGCAGCAGCGTGACGCGGGTCCTGCAAAGCCATGGTGGTGGGGTTGCGGCAGCGCGTTCCGGGGACGCTGAGGCTTCCCTCGTTGATCAGGGTGGTGGTGGCTCCTGGCCGGCAGTCTATAGACTCCCCGGGGCTACAGGAGATGGCGGTGAGGCCTGGAGCCTGTAAAGCCACATCAACGGTGTTGGGGCTGCTGTTGCTCTCTTCGGAGTTGGCAGCGGTAGGCTCCACCTCGGCCACAGGAGTGGGGGCAATGATAGGGCGGCAGCTGGCCAGTACGTCCAGGCCACAGGGACCCAGACAATTTGACTTCCTGCTAACACAATCTTTTTTTTTAATTTAGGAACCTAACAAAAAATTGTTTAGCTTCCTGTTATTACAATTAATAAAAGTCTATTTGTTCTTCCCTAGTGATTTGGGTAGCTTAAACTTTGTTTCTTGTATTGGAGAGGCTCAATCTGAAAAGTTGAGCCCCCTCGCATTGGAAATTTTTCAGGAAAGGAAATATGCAAGTTTTCATCAGTTAATAAGATCAGTTCATCAGTAGGCACAGTAGAAGTTGGTTTTGACCATTCAACTCAATATTCAGTGAAAATTCAGTCTTACCTGAGAATTACTGTGAAGCCGCTGCAATGTGTCGTCGTCTGGTGCAGAAGTAGATACCATTTGATATGCTTCCTTTCAGAACGTTTTATGTAAATTTTACATAGAATGTAAGGTTGCAATCCTATACACACTTTCCTGGGAGTAAGCCCCATTGAACACAGTGGAACACTTCTGAGTAGACATGCATAGGATTGCTGTAAGTCACCTAATCATCTACTCCAGGGGTTCTCAACCTTTGGGGGCCCGAGTACCCCTATCACGGTCCAATTTTCTGAAGTACCCCCTGCTAATTAACTGCTAATTAATTGGATTAATCAATTAATTAATTAGGTAATTAAATAAAGTACTAAACAATTTTAAATGTGAAAAAATGTCTTATTTAACTGTGTGTGTGAGAGGGAGGGAGAGACACACATCCCTTTTTTTTTCTCCAAATCACACTTCCCAAAATCAGCTCCTCCCTCCCCCAACCCACCAAAGTACATTTTCCAAAGTACAAAAATAAGACCAAAACCAAAATCAGAGAAACAGAAGGGCTCTGAAAATAATTACAATTTAAAATCCATGTTAATTAACACTTAATTAGCTGCTGATGGGGCAGATAAGGGGCAGGGCTTGACGTACCCCCAGCAAGAGGTCCGCGTACCCCTAGGGGTACCCGTACCACAGGTTGAGAACCCCTGATCTACTCTGCCAATGTGTGCCCCTTAAAATACACATTGTGTAGTACACTAATGCCGCTTGCTGTCCATGGTGTCATATGACTTTGCTGTAGAAAGTGAATGAGAAATTGATGCAAGTAGCAGTTCATTATGCAGATTCTTATGATTGTAATGGTTCCAGACTCCCTTTGTGATAGGCCTTATACAGTTTATGCCATGTGACACACTCATGAAGGACTTGCTGTAATCCTCAACGTGTCCAGACAGAAGTTGCTTTGTTAAGATAAAGTTAAGAGTTGTATGCAGCTGAAGTACAGTGGTTTCATAAAAATGCTAAGCTCTCCCTTGTTGGAGGATTTCAAGCAGTGGCTGGACAGCCATCTATCAGGATATTGTAGCACAGAGTTTGACAAATTTGTTTTTGATGTAGGACCAGCCCAAAAATTTAGGAGCCAGAACCTGGGCTCCACCTTTCCCCCATCAACTCCCCCCCCCTTTTAAAAGAATGTATTTGAATTGAAAAGCCTGGTCTTCTCTTTCCTGCCCAAACACAGCCTTTCTTCTTATTTTATTTTTATTTGAAAGAAAAACACAAACAAACCTGACCCTGGTTCCCCCTCAATGCTCTGCCTTCCTGTCCAACCACACCTTTTATTTTTATTTTTATTTATTTAAAGGAAAAAATAACCCCTTCCTCTTTCTCAGCGGTTTAACCCCTGCCTTTCTGCCAAATCAGATTTTCTTCTTCTTTTATTTGGAGGTAACAACAACAACATAAGGCCAGCGGGTGGCGCAGTGGGTTAAACCGCTGAACCATAAGCTGTCGATGGAAAGGTCGGCAGTTCGATTCCCGCGACGGGGTGAGCGCTCGTTGCTTGGCCAGCTCCTGCCAACCTAGCAGTTCCAAAGCATGTCAATGCGAGGAGATAAATAGGTACTGCTTGCGGGAAGGTAAACAGCGCTCCGTGTTCCAGCCGCATGCTACGCGCTGTGGCAAGGAGAGTCATGCCGGCCACATGACCACGGAGGCGTCTTCGGACAATGCTGGCTCTTCGGCTTTGAAATGGAGATGAGCACCACACCCTAGAGTCGGACACGACTGGACTTAATTGTCAAGGGATACCTTTACCTAACAACAACAACAAAAAGATAAACTTTTCTTTTGCTATCTTTTTTTCCTTTGGAAAAAACCAGCCATTTTTAAGTGCCATGAGTCCTTTTTTCCCTCCAGATTTCGGTGTTTAACCAAAATGAAATAGCAGAAAGTGGTGTTATTGTGTTTTTATTCCAAATTTTCCCAATTTTTTTATCAAATTGTAACTGCTTTAAAAGTGTACTAGGTAGGTGGTATAGGTTGTACAGTGTCAGCAGATGAAGAATGATGCAAAATTACATGGTTTTATTATTTTTTTCCACAGATTTTTTAGCAGAAAGTGGTGTTGTGTTTTTTATTTTATTACCCTTTTCTCCTGCCCCTAGCCATGACAAAACCTTTAGCTGCCTTGGCAACTAGATTTGCCGAGCCTTGCTGTAGCAGTACAGGAGGGCCCCCATATCCGCTGGGGATATGTTCCAGGCCCCTCCGTGGATACTTGAAACCGTGGATAAGAGCGAACACCCGCTCCATGGTTTCCCGAGGGCCCCCCCACCCTGCCTCCCCTGCAGGCAGGCATGCTTGCCACCTTATTTTTCTTTCAGCAAGCTTTGTTTCTTCCTTAAAACAAACAGAGAAGCAGCCTCCATTGCAGGCAAGTAGAACGAGACTAAGTCCTAGAGAGGCTCTGCAAGGTTTCTGTTAATCTTGCAGAGCCTCTCTAGGACTTAGTCTCGTTCTACTTGCCTGTAATAAGCAGCCACAGGCTGCTTCTCCTGTTTCTTTAAGGAAGAAACGAAGCTTACTGGGGAAAAAAGTAAAAGCCTGGGGGGTCCCCACGATCCGTGGATAACTGAAACCGTGGATAGCGAATCAGTGGATATGGGGGCCCACTTGTACTCTGTACTGAGCAGGGGGTTGGACTAGATAACCTCCAAGGTCCCTTCCAACTTGAACATTTTTTGATTCTATGCACACTGGCCTGGTTCCCTTCTGTGTCCTTTCTAGCTGACACTTCCTTCACTATGCCTGTAGATCAGTGGTTATCAAAGTTCTCCCTGTGAGGCGTCTGTAGCGAGTTTCGCAAAAACTGGAAGTGCCTGAAAACCTCCGTTTTTCAATGATCCGAAGATTGTGTAGGTATTTTAGCTTTGCAGTCTCACAATGGAAGGCAGAAGGAAAATCTGAAACAACCATGTGGAATCCAGACCAGACGTGCCAGATGACCATAATGCCTAATGATTGAGATAGCATCATATGCTCTACCAGTACCCAAAGTTGTGATTGGTGTCTTAATATTGGATGACATTATCAACATTTTGTTATGACTCCAGCGTATCTAGTGTCTGCATGCGATAACTTGATTAAAAGTCTTTAAGAAGGGCAAGACAAGACTTGAATACCTGTCTCTTTTTCTGGACAAGACCCAAGGAGGATACTGTCTGAGTCAAGAAAGGACTTGCAGGCCAAGGGGTGCCATAAAGGCTACATGAACCTTTGTAAACAACCTTTGGACTGATGAGAACCTAACTGGAAACTTTCTCTATTGGAAACATTTGTGGAGATATTGAAGAATCTGAAGAATCTATGAATGCCACCAGGATCCAGAGCCTGTTGCTACTACTGTCATTTCAGGATAAAAAACTGTGTTTATTAATTTTGTTTCCATATTTGTTTCCATTGAGCCACCGTGCTTAAATGGGTTGAATGTTGCCATTGTTTGGAATCCTGTTGACCATTAAGTGCTTCTGGGGCACTTTGCCTTGGAATCCCAACAAGTGATCTTCTGCTTTTAGGACAGAAATCTCATTCTTAGAAATTCAGCAAAATTGTTTTTTAGATAATGCAACAACTACAAGGAGTCAGTTTTCTGTACTCGCTGATCTGCTATTTTTTGAGGTTATTTTGGTTCAAGGTGCTGGAAAAGTTTTCATTTTTGAAGTCAGGAATCAAACTGAATATTTGAGTTTTGTTTCTTTTTTCTGTGAAGGATGAGGATTTATTAGTGTACCTGTGTTAATGGATAGTGTTCTAGTTTTCAGTAGGATTTTATCTTTGTCTAGCATAGCCTTGGCCAAAAAAAGAAAAAAGAAAAAAAAGATGCAAAAGACATCCCAGAAAACTTTAGTGATACAGCTAAAACCTCTGAGGTCCATTAGGGAAATACTAGTTTTACAATATTGCTGAGAGTATCTCCCCCATGGGGACAGTCTCATATCCTTAGCAGGTGCAGTCTCTGCAGCCCACTTAAATACCAAAAAGTACCAGTACTATTATTTTGGGGACTACATGTAACATATTTGTGTCCTTGCAACTCAAAGATTAGTTAAGATGGGAGATAAAGATGTTCTCAGAGGATCCCCGGTAGATAAAAGATGTTTGCTCAGAGGATCCCTGGTAGAATAGGGATATGTACCCAGATGGCTAGTAAAATGAGCAACTTACCATCCATTAAATCACACTGGCATCCTGCTTCTTCAGGGATCCAGTATCATGCTGGACTTGCCATTGAGATATATAGTGGAAATCTGCCACTTGGCCCAAAACCAGTTTCATAGATTTGTCTGTGCTCTTATCTCAAGGGAGTGGGCGGGACAGGTGGGTGTTGCTAGAACATTGGGGTTAATTTTAGTCTCGCAAATCTAGTCCTAAGGTTTTACTTATTTTACCCAACATCCTATCAGATTTTGTTTCCTCCAGTGCTTCTTCTGGGCCTGAGAGCATGCCATTCATTAATGGACATGTCTGAGGTCAAGTGGACATAAAGTGAGTTGAACAGGAATTCAACTTTTTTAGACCTGTATTTGGTTTAAAGTTCAGGAGTTTCATAGATTCTGCTTCTCAGTAGATTTATGGACAGAGGGGGCAGTCTTCAGGGAAGGAGGGGGATGCTGCCCAAGCTAGCTAAGAGAAGGCTTTACAGATTTTCCCAGTTGCAAACCGGGACACCCCCCACACACACACACAATTAATCAAATTAAATTATTAAAATCAATGTTATTAAAAAAATTGGGTGTAAAGTCCCTTTTCCCACCCGAAGGGTGCCCCCAATTTTTAATTATTTATTTTTAGCCAGCCAATTAATTAAATAAATTGACTTCCCTGTCCCATAACAGTACAATAATAAAAGGACAGTGTGCCACCACATCATGAAGTACAGGCCAGGCCAAGACAGGCAAATATAGAGATCATGGCGTCTGGGCATGCACAAAGTTCCTTTAGTTTTCATGACATGCTCAATCAGCCTCCACAACAACACTCACTCCACCCACTGCCACTACATACTAAAAAAACCTAAATACCACAGCACACAAATTTGAAGTACTGTACAACAAAACATCCTCAAGCAGCTGAAGACACCTCAGACCCTTACAATACAATACACCTCTTGCAAAAGTGCACCCCACCGAAAGTGCATTTTTCTTGCAAGTGCACTCCACCAAGTGCATTTTTCTTGCAAGTACATCCCACCAAAAGTGCATTTTTCTTGCAAAAGTGCACCCCACCAAAAGTGCACTTTCTGTGAAGCGAAACACACAGAACAAACGAAGCTAGCAGGACATCACAAAATTTCTTTGCAGATCAGCCCAGCCCCCCCGGACCTAGCAGGACAAAATGGACATCACATAGTTTATTTGCAGATCAGCCCATTCCCCGCAGGACAAACTGAGATCAGCCAGCACACTTAACCCCACTTCCTCCCCCACCCTACAGCTAGCAGGACAAACAGCTTTCCTTGAAGCAACAAACATTGCATTTTCTCAAGTGCAAAGAATTAAGCAGGCAATGCTTAATCATGTTGCAAAGACCCCTCTGTTCTCCTGCTGCTGCCAAAGAACCTAAGGGCTGTGAGGTCATGCTGCTGAGGCGGAGCTGAACTGTAAAGCTCTGTGCTGCTCCTAATCACATGATCAGAACCACTGAAGCCTCCTAGGCGGCCATTTTGTTTAGGGGAAATTCCGGCGGCCATTTTTTTTCCAAAACAAAATCGGAAAAAATCAAAATTAATTTTAAATGGCCAGGGGGGGCCGGGACAAATCCAGGACAGGCCCCCCAAAATCCCTGATAGTCCCAGAAATTCCAGGACGAATGGTAAGCCTAGTTCCCCTATAAAGAGTTCATTCAAAAATCTGGGGGAAGGGAAGGGGAAACCTTTGAGCCTGGTCAGAAACCTTGGCACATTAAGGCTGCAATCCTAGCCTATTTACCTGGGAGTAAGTCTCATTGAACACAATGGGACTTACTTCTGAGTAGTCATGCATAGGAGGATTGGGCTGTAAGTCATGTCTGTAAGGTCATTGGGTCTTTTTTCCAATGCGTGCTTCATCTCTTTGGCAGCAGTGCTGCTGCTACCACTGCCCATCTCTAAGAGCAGAAAGGGAGGGTTACTTGCTCAGGAGAGGAGGAAGATTGAGAGCAGCCATCCTTCTCCATTTTGTTTGTTCCTGAACTGTATATACTATTTGACTCTTGCTACATGTCAAATCTATGAAGGGGAGGTTTTTGCTTGGGAGATGAAGGAAATGGGGAGCCACCATCCCTCTTCACTGTGTTTTTACCTCAAAGCTAGGCCTCAGGCTTACTGTAACTCAACTGCTGAGCCTCTTCGCTGTTGTTTAGCTTAGCACTTATCACACTATTACCTTGTATTTCATAAAAGGAAGAGAAAGGCAGTTTGCGGGGTGGGGGGTGGGGAGAGAAACAGGGAGCTACCTTCCCTCTCTGCTTCATTTGTACCCAAAAGACTAAGCCTTAGTACTGCTGTTTAGTACTTCCTGCACTTTAACCTTACACCTTGGAGGTTGAGGGGAAACTGCTTGCTCAGGAGAGGGGAGAGGCTGAGGTCTGTTCTGCACATTACACTGAGTGAGGTGGTAAGATGAGGTGGTAGAATTCTGGATGTCCCACCTCAGACTACAGATTTGGAGTCATAATTTAGAATGCTTCCCCTTTCAAAACAAACAAAAACCCCTTTCTGCATGTAGTAAATGATTACTTGAAAAGAAAAAATTAGGGCAGAACTTGCCCTAATTTGTTGGCTTTCTACATGGAGGTGGGGGGGGGGAGGGATTGCACATGGAGGATTAAAAATGTAACTTCTTGCCTGCAGTCTGAAGTGGATCAGTCCAGAATTCTACATCCTTCACTTACCACCTTATTCTGGCTGCGTTTGTTTTTCAATTAGAAACTAGCAGGAAGTGACGTCGCTAGCATGTCTCTAGCTCGGTTTAAAAATGAACAGCAACAAAAATGGTGTCAAACGTTCAGGGTGCTTTTGTGACATTAAGTATATATTTACAAGAGTTTAAAGTTATTAACTTCTGTATAATGCTTTTAACATATTGAGACTGGATGGCTCCTTTTGTCTATGTTCAAAAACCCCTCCCTCACCTCCTATATTTTCTCTATGAGATGGCAGCACCTAGTTATGAAAATGGTAAATATATGTTAATGGAGGCTGCCGTGTTTAATCGCTTTGAGCGCGAAGTAAAGATTGCAGGTGTGATGAGCGTGCTAGAAGCTGAAAAACATATGCGACCTTAGTGTTCTAGGAGATTAAAAAACCTCTCTAGTGCTGCTAACTGAAAAAACAAATGCACCCTCTATGTAATATGCCAGCTTTCTCCAATGTGCCTGTTCTGCCCTTGAGGAGATAAGTGAAAAGACAGGTGGGAGGCACTACACTGCTAGTGTTGGTGCTGAGGTAAAAAAAAAGTTTGGAAACAGGAGAAGCTTCATGGAAACCTTTTTGGTTGTGTGTGTTTTTTTACAATATTTTCTGAAGAGACATGGAAGTTGCATATGATACAGGAGTAGAATGCTGGCTCCCAAACTGTGATTGACAAGAGCACTCACTATAGATAGCCTCCTCCACAACATTCAAAATGACAATTGTCTCTTGTGAGGTGCTGAGCAATGCAACGTATGGGTTGCTGTTGCCAAGCAGGTGCTTTGCCTTGCCTCCAGCTCTAGGAGGTGAGGGAAGATATGAAGCAAATAGCAGTGCTCCATCTCCTTTCCTTCAGCTTCAACTCCTTTCCTACTCTGAGCAGCCATTTTGCCTCCCTCTTATGGCAGGGAGATGAATAAAGATATGGAAAATAGCCACACTTGCCACCCGTGGTGTCAACCACCTTCCTACTCCATGCCAGCAAGGGAAAGAGAGAGGAGTCTAGCATGAAAAGCCAAGTCAAGGAAGGAAAGATGGTCTCCTCAGGAATGTTCTTTTCCTTAGGCTTTGGGGTTGGGCCCAAACCCAAGGCCCTTCCTTAAAGGATGATGCCCCCTCCAAGAAAAGAAAGTGTTCCTGAAGTGAACGGTCAGTGGTATTGCCATGGCTTGGATACGGGTAACACTGCTGTCTGCTAACCGTACAGGGAGCCAAGGGCGTCCCCCTCCCCCCCTTGGTGTTAGGCTTACCATATCCAAAGGGGGACAGGGTGCCTACACCTTTAACCATTGTAAAAAGTGGGAATTTGGGCAGGTGCAGCTCATAATGAAAGGGTGCAACAAGCTGCACCTGCCCAAATTCCCTCTTTTTACAACGGTTAAAGGTGTAGGCAACCTGTCCCCCTTTGGATATGGTAAGCCTACTTGGTGTCATTCTTGCTAATGGCCTGGATTTTTTCCTATAGAAAATAGTTTCAGATAATTAACACTCTGTTTAGAGGAAAGAAAGAATTGAAAACTGTATGGGAAGCAATATCATTTTGCTGCTTTAGTGGCTGAAAATATTGCTCCTTCCCTAATCACATGCCAGCTTTAAGTTATCACAAGAGACATGATGGGCACAGGTGAGGAGGGAGAAAATGGGATGAGTAGGAAGCAACGGGAACTTTGGAGTCACCATCAGGGGAAACTAAAAGAGGCGCCTGGAAAGGTGAACTGGGAGTTTCTGAAATCCTGAGTTTTACTGATGAAGATTTAAAAGTTCATTTCTACTCATAAGTAATAAGATTGTGTGTTAACCTCTGCTCTTGAGGATTAAAATTTCCCATATTTTTGGGTGAGTTAAAGGTGAAAGGTGCTTGGAAAGGAAAGTGTTCTTAACTACTGTTGAATGTACTGCTAACATTCTGCCTTTTATGATGTATGTTCAGTGAGAACATTTAGGAGTCTAGTATTCTCCACATTACCTTACAGGGATTTGTACAGTGTTGGTTACTTGTTTTAGTGTTGGTATTTCAGTTCAAAGTACCATGAATGATTCAGTAGTTTGCAACAAACGCTTTGGCAATTAAATGATAGTTGACAACATGAAATCCAACAAACCAAGATAACTTTGGAAGCCAGACTTGAAAAAACTTCCTTTTTTACTCATTTGGCATACAATCTGTGATATATCTAGAGACACTTCAAAGAAAACAAAAAACACTAAAGAGGGTAATTGTTTTATATGGCTCTTAATATAATCTGTTATAAGACAAATTTCTAAACTGGTAGAAAATGGGTTTTAATATTTAGATACTCGTGTATAAGTTGAGAAATGTAAGTCTTAAATTTTATCCTGGAAACCTGGGTCGACCTATTCACAGGTCAATTGACCCGACTCACTGTGCTCGCCTCTAGCGTGGTGCAAGGCCTGCTGGGGCACTCCCAGGCTGCTGAGGAGGCCGGCTGCACCATGCCGCTGCAACCCCTGATGTCGGGCAGCAAAAGAGGCAGTGCCCATTGCCCTAGCACTGTGGTGTGGAGCTGGGTAGATGATCCCGCCACAAGGAACCTGCACACCCAGCGGATTGTGGATGGGGGTAGGACAGAATAGTGGCTGGGCAAGGGAAAGGAACAAAGCGAGGTGGAGCCCACTTTAGGTTATCTGGGTGACCAGAATTCAATAAATTTGACTGTAGAGTTCTTCAGTAACAATTACTGGTACAGCAGAACCTTGCACTTGCATCTGGTTAGGGACCAGAGCATGGATGAATGTCAAAGCATAGCCTTATTTAGCCTGGAAATTTCTTCTGGCTGGCGAAAAACATAAATAATTAACTATACTGTATAACACATGTGAATGTGTGAGAAACCTAAATAAACAGAAATAAAAGAAAAATGAACAAAAGAATGTTGACAAACATCGTGGATAGTTGGATGAAATTGGACGAATAAGGAAAGCACGTGGACAAAATTTGAAATGTGGTTATAATTGAAAACTGCTGAAAGAGTAAAGCGATGAAAGTCAAGTGGATGAAAGTCAAGGTATTGCTGTAAGTTGTTTGATGTGCGAGTATGACCATCCTTAAGTTCTGCACTCGACTTATCCACAAGTCATAGCAAATTCCATGAGTTTCAAAACTTGCCCTCAACTTATCTATGAGATCGACTAATACTGTATTTCTTCAATTCTAAGACGCATGTTTTTTCCCCAATTAAGCATTTCAAAAAATGGGGTGCGTCTTAGAATCGAAGGTCTCCAAAAAGCACCCCAAAATGCTATCTTCTTACTTACTGGGGCTTGCGGGAGCTTCAGGGAGGCCTGCGTAACCTTCTGCAGGCCTCCCTGATCTTCAGTTCGGCAAAAAACGGTGATTTTCAGCCATTTCCGGTTTTTGCGAAAACCAAAAATGGCCAAAAATCGCTGTTTTTCGCCAAACTGAAGATCAGGGTGGCCTGCAGAGGGTTGCGCAGGCCTCCCTGAAGCTCCCCCAAGCCCAGGTAACGAAGGAAATGGCACTTTCTGACGGGGCCAGAAATGCTATGCAAATGCAGTGCACTCAGTCATCCTCAGCTGCAAGAGACATGCTGGGGAGAGTTGGTGCTGAGCAGGTAGATTTAATGAAGGGAGGCGAGTCTTACAATTGATGGATTTTTTTTCCCTGCTAGTGGTACTGAAAGTAAAGGTGCGCCTTAGAATCGATGGCGCCTTAGACTCGAAGAAATACGTTAGATGAGTATCTGCGGTATTTATGGCACACCAGTTTCTGAGCTCAATTGGGCTCAGGGAGTGTTATAGTTCAGGGCTTGTCAACTCTCCCCTCCCTATTCTACCTTTTGTATTACCAATGCTACTAAAGATAGCAGCTGTGCACAGAAGTGGCTGACTTGTCCCCCAGTTGGGGCCTCATTCTGTACCCTCCTTCCCAAACCATGACTCTTTTAAAGGGCCAGAAAGCTGCACAACTGCATATTTCCCTTTGGTGCACTGCTGTCCCAGCCATCTTCACTTGTAGAGAGTTAGGCCAGGCAGGGCAGTGCCACTTTGTAACCAGGACAATGGGCCATATACTACTTGCCATTACCACTGGTGGTACTAGTACCATTGGTTAAAAAACAGTGCTTTAGTTGGCTTAGAATATATAATTCTGCCTAGAAAGCTGCAAATACAACTGCACAATGCTAGAAGCTTGATAATTGCAGATATTTTTATGCCCAACTCTAGCTCTTATAAAGTCTGTTGACGGTCTCTGGCCAAAACAACCAAGGGCCCAATCCGATTCAACTTTCTAGTGCCAATGCAACCCTGAGGTAAGGGAACAAATGTTCCCTTACCTTGAGGAGGCCTCTGTGACTACGCTCCCCAACACAAGATGTAGCGCATGCCCCATTGGCACGGCTGCATCAGTGCTGGAAAGTTAGATAGGATTGAGCCCTAAGTTAAATTGTAGTGCATCTTTCTGAGCACAAAACCTATACAAGCCACAGTAGCAAATTGTTATATCACTAATGACTGACTTTCATGGAGTATTTGACCATAGAAGGGAAGCAAATGAAAGTTAAACAAGTTACGTGAACAGTTTTCAATATGTTGTGAAATACATGAGTGTCAACAGGCAATTTAGTTTAGAAGATACAGTATTTAGGGAAAAAAAGCGATGGCTACAATCTTTACAGCTGATGCAGTGTTTCAAGAAAAAGATTAGGTACATGATAAGAAGGTTGAAAACCACATGTTCACAATTTAAAAGCAACTTAAGGAGGGAAATATTGCACACAGAATTAATAATTGGCATAAGTTTGGCTTGACCTCCTTTCTTTTTCCATGTAGCTCAGTTGATTAGTGAAATGGAAGGCAAATGGCACGAAGAGATGTCTATAAAATGTCACCAAGGTAAGGGAGTATTTTTTGTATGAAGATCATACACAAAACTGCATAAGTCAAAAAACACATCAATCTTGGGTGACCACAAGTGATTCTGTTTTACCCCAAAATCAGGAAGCTCCCAGGTAGTGACATTTTCTTGTGAGTAGGACAGCAGGGCAGGGTGCAGCCACTTGTGGACTTTTCCAAATAGGCTTCTCTGTGGGGGAGTGTTACTTCAGTGGACCAAAGTGGAGCCTTCTACTAGAGGCTTGTAGGCCTGAGGCCCCTTTGACATTGGTTTGCTCCAAAGCAACACATGTGGCCTGGATCAAACCTTCGCTTTGCGTGCATCCAAAACCATGTACACATGTGTACATGCATATTGGGCAGCAAAGGACTGGCAAAGTCTCTGCACAGTTAACCAATAGCTTTACCTCAAAGTAGTAGTAGTAATTTTCTCTTGGGGTAGAGAATTATACAATTACTTACATTGAATAGCTAGCTCATTATAAACTTTTCAAAAGATGCCTGACCCAAAATGAAGCCATTGCTAACATCTGCTCGCAATAGAAAACAAAAGGAAATGCAGAAAGAGGTCATGAGATATTTATTTATTTTGTAATGTGGAATACTTACCTATAAAATAGACAGCTTGCTGTCTTTTGGCGTGCCATCCTGACAATGCAAGATGGCAGTGGTCAAGAGAACTTCTTCCAGGAAAGAATATTACATCAAATGATGTCTTGTCTTGTATGTTAGTCTAACAACCCCACCACTGCCTTACAAAAGCATGGTGGTTGGGGGAGACCCATCATGCTCTGCTCTGAGGAATAGGCCTCAGAATGCCGATTCTATTAGGTTGAAAATACTGAGAGATTAACTTACAGCGCAATCCTAACCAACTTTCCAGTGCCGGTGTAGCCGTGCCAACAGGGCACACACTGCATTTTTCAGTGTAGGGGCAGTCATGGAGGCCTCTTCAAGGTGAGGGAACATTTGTTCCCTTACCTCAGGGCTGCATTGCGGCTGCACCAGCACTGGAAAGTTGTTTAGGATTGCGCTGTCAATCAGTTCTATTGGAGGTTCCAGTTTACTGTAGACTTTTAGCACTATGAATATGCACACAGTGTTGGACAGGTGCTCCATTTGGACAAATACCAGCTTTTTTATACTTTCTCTGTAGTATAAAATGTCTGTAGATGGGACTGGCCAGCAATCCCATCCTTGGTTAAACTATTACTGTTGGTTAAACTATTATTATTGTGATGTGTTCAGTATTGACTACTCAAGACATGAGACAAGACCACTGGCTACAGGACATAAATATCCTATATTGGAGGCATGGGAGAAGACACCTTTGGTCTGTTCTAGTTATGATAAGTCTTCTCTCTTGTTACAATATTCAGTGTGATCTCCATTGTTTCACCCATTGTGTATATAAAAAGGGACATTAAAATACTTAATCTGTTTCACTTCTGGCAGTAACAAAGGGCACTTCTTGCACTTATCTAAGGCATGGTTATTTTTCTCTCTGCCATGTGAGCCTACCCCCAATCGGCATATTTCTTACCTAGAAAATAAGTACCGTATTGTCCCGAGTTTAAGACGCACCTGATTATAAGACGCACCCTTAAAGTTTGGTGCTATTAAAAAATTTTAATTAAATCACTGGCATTAAATTGCAACAGCCTGATTATAAGACACACCCCTAGTTTAAAAACTTAAATTAGGAGAAAAAAGTGAGTCTTATACTCAGACCAATACGGTATTTATCTGGACCCATTTTTAATACTGATTAGTCTAGTATATGTGACCAACGGTGTGATCCTGCGTAGATATCCGCCTGTGGGGTGCGTGCTCCGCAGGCGGAGGGTGTCGTAAATACTCTGTAAAGCGTGTTTACGGCATCTGGAGAGTAAGGGTCTGGGAAGGACTCAGGACCCGGCTGCGGATCCTTACACAGGATTGAGCTGCAAATGTGGTTCTTATTTCATGGAGACATTTATTAAGCAAGTGTAGGAGACCAAAAATGTAGTATCTTAAACCTGAAACAACATTACATTGTTTGCTCAGTGGTTATCATGAAAGTTAAGAGGGAGGTGGTTGTAAGTTAAGGATGACTGATGCTGAGTTGTAAAACTCATTGCTGCTATTCTCTCCCATGAAATAGTCACAGTGCTCTTACTGGAAAGACAGGAATCTTCTTGCTGTGGCAGGTGTGGTTCTGCTGCTGAAATAATTTGCAAGTGAATTCTGGTTCACTGTCATTATTCATCTTTAGTCATGCTGCCTAAGTATCACTGGGACACTATACCTATCACTTTATCTCTGAAGTTGATTCTAGGCACCCTAACATTGAGAAATGAAATTCTAGAATGGACTTGCACGTAGCAGCAAGAAACACGGGAACTCTATTGGTGTAATTATAAGTACTGTACTGTACTAGAATTCAAAGTGTACAACAAAGTGTACTTACAGGGTGTTTCAAAACTTAAATCTTGAAATTTTTCTGTGATTCACAGTCATAGGGCCAAACTAGGAGTGATTTTAATTATGTAATTGGAACTCGTATGCATGCTTGCTTTTTCTTATGTTTAATAGCAAGTGGTGGGCCCCCCAATCAGGATTTTAACCAGGGTAAGAGTCTTTAAACCTACCTCTACCACAGTCCCGATCCACACTTCCCTTTTCCCCACATGCTATTCACCCTATTCAGGGTGTATAAGATAATGAATGTTAGAGAAAAGTGAGTGTGGACCTATATTTTTATATTTAATGTAGAACAAAAGCCAGAAGAGAACGTGAAATCAAAAGGCAGTAGATTGGAATTGGAGCACTGACATACTGCGCATGCACGCACGCACACAGAGGCACAACCCAGCTCATGGATTCCCTGACGCAGGGAGGTCCAAAGGGGGTTATCGCGCAGAAGGTTCTATCCCACATGTATACCAGTTGGGTCTTGCTCAATGGCACTACCTGGAGCAGAGCAATCTTGGTGCCTATATACGTAGGCTTACCAGATTTCTGGCCCCCCCAAGGGGGACGGAAGTGACATCACAAGAAGGCGGGTCAAAAACTGTGGTGTCACTTCCGCTGGAAGTGGGCGTGTCCACCGGAAGTGGGCGTGTCCACTGTAAAATAAATACAGTATTTTGCCTTTTTTCCGTGCCTCTGAGCACGTGCAGATTGCCGCCGCTGTTTTTGTCCCAGCCAGCCAGGTGCATTGTAATGGCCAGTGCTGGCCGTCACAACGCAGCCAGCTGGCTGGGATGAAAACAGCAGTGGCACTCTGCACGTGCTCAGAGGCACGTGAAAAAAGGTAAAATACTGTATTTTATTTTCCTGTGCTAAATACTGTGCTCTTTTATTTGTGTATTTTATTTTATTTGTGTTTGTTGTGTATGTGTGTGTATTGTGTGTGAATTCATTTACTAGTCCCGCCCCGGCCTGCCGGCTGCATCGCGGCCAGCCGGAGCTCTTCTGAGACTGTGCTGCCTGCTGCAGCACGTCTCCGTCCTAATCTTCCTAGTCTCGCGCGCCTGCGCGAGACTGGAAGCACTCGGAAGATGTCCGAGTTCACTCGGACAACTTCGGAGACATTCCAGCCTCGCGCGCATGCGCGCGAAGCTGGAACGTCTCGGAAGATGTCCGAGTGAACTTCGGACGTCATCCGAGACATTCCAGCCTCGCGCGCATGCGCGCGAAGCTGGAATGTCTCAGATGATGTCCGAAGTTCACTCGGACAACTTCCGAGACATTCCAGCCTCGCGCGCATGCGCGCGAGGCTGGAATGTCTCCGAAGTTGTCCGAGTGAACTCGGACATCTTCCGAGTGCTTCCAGTCTCGCGCAAACGCGCGAGACTAGGAAGATTAGGGACGGAGACGTGCTGCAGCAGGCAGCACAGACAGTCTCAGAAGAGCTCCGGCCTGCTGCGATGCAGCTGGCAGGCCGGGCCGGGACTAAACTACAGTTCGGGGGGGACAAAAGGGGCTTGCCGGGACTTTCCCGGTCATTTCCGGGACGATGGTAAGCCTATATCTACGTCTCTTATAAAGCCTTTCATATAACAGACCTTAGTAAGCTAGAGGGTTAGATACTGAAGATCTTTATTGGCTCCTCTCTGTTTGAGGTCTCGCCTGTACTTGTGTGGTATATGACATTTGAGGTATATGTGGTATTTGAGGCATTTGTGGTATATGACACAACACGTGATTTCAGGGATGCTGGCCTCTTGCATTTAATATCTTCTTTTCCCAAGTACGGTACTGTATTTTTCCAGTACTGTGATCCTTCTACAGTGTGTACTTTTATCTTTATTTGGTATATTCTGCGTCTGTGTTTAATTTTCAAAGAAGTGGAACTGAATCTATTACTGCTTATGATTGTTTACAACATTTTTCTTTAGTGATTTTTTGGTTTACAACTTTTACCCCAAGAAATAGACATGTGCCTGGTCCAGCAATTAGTTTGGACTCAAGGTACCTGTGGAGTCTACTTGTCCTTGAGAATTCATACTCATTACAATGCATGTATCCATTCTTTATGTGTATATGGAGTTGCCTATGGATGCACAACTCTGAATTACCGGTATATCTGGGCAGCCGCCTTGAGTGCCTTTGCAGCCGCCTTGAGTGCCCTTGCCGGAAGAAAGGAGGGATACAAATTCTTTAAATAAAATAAAATCTCTGTGATAAGCATTATTGTAACAATGCATATTATTTTCTTAGGTTTCAATTTGACATCACCTTGTCTCCAGTACCAGCAGCAGCTCTGTTCCGTGATCAATGTGACAGTTTGGAATGCTTCAGCAATTGACGAAATGACCCAGAGTAGTGGAAAATATGATTTCTACATTGGTCTGATATTGGCAATGAGCTCCAGCCTTTTCATTGGTGGGAGTTTCATCCTGAAAAAGAAAGGCCTCCTTCGGCTGGCCAGGAAGGGCTCCATGAGAGCAGGTAAAGTGTCACTCTATTTGTGTTGCACAAAAGTATGGCTGTCATCTAGCAGGAGCAATATGCTTGGCGTACACTCGGATTGCACTCCAAATTAAATGAAGAGAATTGGTTTTATGCAACAATTGAAAAAAAAATATCAGGTGTGTTTGTGAACCCTGGTGGCCAGAGCCATGGTGCACCCTTGGATAAAGAGAAGGAGGAGGAAGAGAGAAAAGGGGAAGCCTAAAAAGGGAGACAAACCCCACAGGGGAGTGGAAGAGCAGAAGGAAAGAGAAGGACCCCTTATCAGCAAGGCAAGATGCTTTTCTTTGCCAGAAGAAGCTAAGTGAACCCTAAACAGCCCTCCAGAAAAGGAAGCCTGCCCCCTTTGGAAGGCTGCACGAGGCTGGCAGTAGGACTTTGAGATCAAGGGACCCACATTGCTGAAGTAAAGACAGGTGGCATAAGGGGGTAATGGGCAGCAGCAAAGTGAGGAGGAGGAGCCAGAAGGCATCTGTACAAGGTCCCCTTTTTGTTGTTTAGCTGAAGATGGCAATAAAGTATCACAAAGCAACAACAGAACCTCCTGAGCCTCCTTTGAATCTAGGTAAGAGGGAGATGTCATTCCCCAATTCTTACAAAATGGACCTGCCCTCTTGGGATGAGGCACTGGGAGGCAGGAATGCCACAGTGTTGCTTAAGTATTCTAACCAAAGGCAGTAGCAGTGCTAGTATCACTAGCATTATTACTAGGAGCCTTGCAGCACTTGGATACAGTGGTATCATTTAAACACTGCTTTACAATGTATTTCATTCTGAAAGAAAACTGATTCCCCCCCCCCCCATTTTTTTATATCTGGAAGATAATGTATTTTTTCAGGCTTTCACATCTCTACCAATGAAACATGATAGCCGGCCACCATGTCTTGCTTTTGACAGGAGCTTGATAGTAGAGCTTGTGAATGTCTCGAGCCATCTTGGTCATCTTCTGAGATTGTAACTTTTCACAGTGCGGAAGAGTGAGTTTTCTGTTCATTTCCAGGATGTGGTGGGTTGCAAATCATGCCACAGGATGAGTTTACCAGGTGGTCTAAAATTGGGGGATTTAAGGACTATGAAAACACGAGTACTGTAGTGTGCATGTAGGAATTCATCAGCCTTGAAATACACCCATTTGAGTGGCAGTGAGCACTCCAGATTGCATATGCACACAGTACACTGGCTTTATTGGTCTGAAAGTGCATAAACCATCATAACCTGGGCTCAGTAGTCAGCCATGTTTATTTTTTTGTAACTACAATGTTTGAGGTCTAACATTCTTCTACTTGGCCATCAAAGCTGTGCAAGTGGCATTTATTTTTGATAACCTGGACATGTAATTTTGCAAATATACGGAAACGGCATTATCTAATGTACCATAGTAATGGTGTTTTCTTTTTTTAAAAAAAAGGTCAAGGTGGCCATGCATATCTTAAAGAGTGGCTGTGGTGGGCTGGACTTTTGTCAAGTAAGTAACTGAAAATAATAAAAGCTGACTGTTATCTGAGAACCCAAAATAGCAATTCAAGACAGAGAATGGTCTAATTAGACTCTAATTGCTAAGTGGGAAGTGCTCTTCTTATGAAGGATGTAGAAACTTGGAAAGGGGGCAAGAAGGACAATCTCTATATAGGGCCTAGGACAACATGAACTGTATCCTGGAGCTGGGGTTGGGAAGATGTGGCTTTGTAGGTAGGGCAACAGCATTTTCTGATTTGTAAACTTTATTTGTGTTATAAAACATTTGGATTTCATTCTAACTAGGAAAAAATATGAGTATACAGTGGAGGTGAAGAATAGATTTAGGTGAGTATACAGTGGAGGTGAAGAATAGATTTAGGGCATTAGACCTGGTAGACAGAGTGCCTGAAGAACTATGGACGGAAGTTCGTAACATTGTACAGGAGGCAGCAACGAAAACCATCCCAAAGAAAAAGAAATGCAAGAAAGCAAAGTGGCTGTCAGATGAGGCTTTACAAATAGCTGTGGAAAGAAGGAATGCAAAAAGCAAGGGTGAAAGGGAAAGATATAAACAACTGAATGCAGAGTTCCAGAGAATAGCAAGGAGAGATAAGAAGGCCTTCTTAAATGAACAATGCAAGGAAATCGAGGAAAACAACAGAATGGGGAGGACTAGAGATCTCTTCAAGAAAATTGGAGCTATCAAGGGAACGTTTTGTGCAAAGATGGGCATGATAAAGGACAAAAAAGGCAGAGACCTAACAGAAGCAGAAGAGATTAAGAAGAGATGGCAAGAATACACAGAAGAACTATACAAGAAAGATCTTAATGTTCCTGATGACCACGCTGGTGTGGTCACTGACCCAGAGCCGGACATCCTAGAGAGTGAAGTCAAGTGGGCCTTAGGTAGCATCACTAACAACAAAGCTAGTGGAGATGATAATATCCCAGCTGAGCTACTTAAAATCCTAAATGATGATGCTGTGAAAGTGCTGCACTCAATATGCCAACAAATTTGGAAAACTCAGCAGTGGCCAAAGGATTGGAAAAGGTCAGTTTACGTTCCAATTCCAAAGAAGGGCAGTGCCAAAGAGTGCTCAAACTATCGCACAATTGCACTCATTTCACATGCTAGCAAGGTTATGCTCAAAATCCTACAAGCTAGGCTTCAGCAGTACGTGGACCGAGAACTACCGGACGTACAAGCTGGGTTTCGAAGAGGCAGAGGAACTAGAGATCAAATTGCCAACATGCGCTGGATCATGGAGAAAGCCCGAGAGTTCCAAAAAACCACCTACTTCTGCTTCATTGACTACGCAAAAGCCTTTGATTGTGTGGATCACAACAAACTGTGGCAAATTCTTAAAGAGATGGGGGTACCAGACCACCTTACCTGTCTCCTGAGAAACCTGTATGCGGGTCAAGAAGCAACAGTTCGGACCGGCCATGGAACAACCGACTGGTTCATAATTGGGAAGGGAGTACGGCAAGGCTGTATATTGTCACCCTGCCTATTTAACTTATATGCAGAGTACATTATGAGAAATGCAGGGCTGAATGAATCGCAAGCCGGAATAAAGATTGCCGGGAGAAATAACAACCTCAGATATGCAGACGATACCACCCTAATGGCAGAAAGTGAAGAAGAACTAAAGAGCCTCTTGATGAGGGTGAAAGAGGAGAGTGCAAAAGTTGGCTTGAAACTCAACATTAATAAAACTAAGATCATGGCATCTGGGCCCATCAATTCCTGGCAAATAGAAGGGGCAGAAATGGAAGCAGTAACAGATTTTACTTTTCTGGGCTCCAAGATCACTGCAGACGGAGACAGCAGCCATGAAATTAAAAGACGCTTACTCCTTGGAAGGAAAGCTATGGTAAACTTAGACAGCATAATAAAAAGCAGAGATATCACCATGCCAACAAAAGTTCGCATAGTCAGGGTGATGGTGTTCCCAGTAGCAATGTATGGTTGCGAGAGTTGGACCATAAGGAAGGCTGAGCGCCGAAGAATAGAGGCTTTTGAACTGTGGTGCTGGAGAAGACTCCTGAGAGTCCCTTGGACTGCTAGGAGATCAAATCAGTCAATCCTAAATGAAATCAACCCTGACTGTTCCCTGGAAGGACAGATACTAAGGCTGAAACTCAAATATTTTGGCCACCTAATGCGAAGAGAGGACTCTCTGGAGAAGACTCTGATGCTGGGAAAAATTGAAGGCAAAAGGAGAAGGGGAAGGCCAAGGATGAGATGGTTAGACAGCATCACCGATGCAACGGACATGAAAATGAGCGAACTCAGGAAGATAGTGGAGGACAGGAAGGCCTGGCGGGATATGGTTCATGGGATCACGAAGGGTCGGACACGACTTAACGACTGAACAGCAACAAAGGAAAAAATACTGTATGTTTACTACTGTAATTCCAATTGCTGTTCAGCAAAGTCTGTTAGCTTCTATGTAACTAGACCTAGATGAGTTTCTAATTGTACAAGGGGGAATGAAGAGAATGCTTATTGCAGATTAGATTTTTTTTTTAACATGCAAGATTTTAACTTGATCTGAAGTAAGGGATGCTGTAACGAGGGCAAAGGAATAAAAGTAACCAAATGCTGAAATGTACTTCTTGAATTGACTAAGAGTTAGCATTGATTTTCTTGTTAGTGAAAGCTACAACTGCATGTGTATTCTAGTTTTATCTACAGCAACATATGGTCAGTTTGTGTTCCTTATTTTTCTAAGACTTGCCTTTTTGCTTTTAAATTCATAGTGGGAGCTGGTGAAGTTGCTAACTTTGCTGCCTATGCATTTGCACCAGCTACATTGGTGACTCCTTTAGGAGCTCTTAGTGTTCTTGTAAGGTAAGAAACAAGGCACCTTCAGAGAAGCAGAAATACTGAGTAGCTGTTGTTGACAGGAGGGTATGAATATGAATCTTACTTCTGCCATGAACTCACTAGGTAACCTTAGGCAAGCCGCCATCCTCCCTGCCTCAGGTCTCCAGCTGCAATATGGGGATAATACTTACTTTCCAGGGTTGTTGAGGGTAACCTGAAGATAGGTGTGAAATGCTTTGCAGACTCAGAAAGTGTTCTACAAATTCTTCTTAATGAGTTATTGAATTCCACAATTAAACATTGTGTGAAGTGTTGATTTTATTTATAAAGGATCCAAAAGACAGCAAGGCTACAGTAAGTGAATTTTCTCAATCACTTCCTACACATCCACTACTTCTATCAGCCTCTTACTTCCTCGTCAGGGAGTAGTTGGAGGCCAATCAAGGGGAGTAGTACCTAGTGGATAGTATTCAGCACACCCCTACCTGCTTTCAGCTTCCTGGATTTACTGGGTCACTAGGTGAAAAGGGGGAAACTGATAGATCTATATCCCCTGCCACCATCCCAGGCTAAGGAAATCAAGCAGAGGGGGCTGTCTGTCTGGGGAAAAACTACCCCTCCTAGAGGGTGCAAGACGAGCCTCCCTGGGAATAGCATTCCAGCAGCAGAGCATCACACTGAGAAGGCTTTTCCTCTCATCATCAACTACCATTTCTGAGAGCAGGGGCACCTGAAGGAGGACTTCCAAAGGTGAACCCTAGCATATGGGCTGGTTTGTTTTAGATCCTGTCTTCTTACTCTGTCCAGATCTGATTTTTGTTTATCTTGTAAGCAACCTTAATTTTAATATTAAGATACAAACGATAATGGGGCAATTCAGATTTGCAACAACAAGTAATATAAAAGCGCACTGTAAAATAAACCATTTTGCAATGTTTGACTTATGGTTTATATTTGTATATGTTTCAGTGCCATTCTCTCATCATACTTTTTAAATGAAAAACTTAATCTACATGGAAAAGTTGGGTGTCTGCTTAGTATACTGGGTTCCACTGTGATGGTCATTCATGCTCCCCAAGAAGAAGTAGTAGAAACCCTACATGAAATTTCCAGGAAACTAGGTGATCCAGGTGAGATGTGATTATCTGTTTAACATAGTACTAGAGCTAAACAAAATTCATGGAGATGGTTTATTTATAGCTTATTTATAATGGCATATTTATAGTTAATGGCTTATTTATAGTTTGTAGTAGTGCATGATTAAGGTGAATTTGCTTTCAAGTGTTTTTAAATGGGTGAGAGGCATTGAAAACTAGATGTAGGTTTAAGAATCATCTGTTTAGAACGCATTTGTCCAGCCTTGACTCAAGGGATAATCATAAACGTATAAACTGGCAGCTAATGCTAACGTGTTTATTTTGAAAAACTAAGCTGAACATTGCAAACGCTTTTAAAGAGGCACAAGAATCCTGAAAATAGCTCTTTGTTGGAGAGATGACTTTTGAGTGCTCAGAACGTTGTCTGAGCTTGAAATTTAACAAGATCAGAGATTTAGTGTACCATATTTTCTTTCCCCATTTTTGAGATTGTATCAGATAAGTAAATGCTTGTTCATTGCTCTAGAGCAGAGGTTCTCAAAGTGGTGGGTTGTGACCCACCACTTTTTCCAGATGTGGGCGATATGCCCTTAAAGAAGGTGGCCATCCCGAATATAGTCGTCGGCACCCCAGAATCGTGCCCACCGCCAACATAAAAATGCTGTTTTAAACATACTGTACCTGGTTGCCCCGAAGGGTCTAGGGAGGGGCACTTCCACCTCTGCAGGCTTCCCCGAGGCTCCAAACAGCTCTGATCGTGTGGCGAAGCTCACTTCCAGTTTTGCTGAAAGCGAAGTGGGCTTCACAACGTGATTGGAGCCGTTTGGAGCCTTGGGGAGGCCTGCAGAGACAGCGGCAGGCCCCCTGGACCCTTCGGGGAGCTGAGCAACTCGGCATGTTGAAAACAGCATTTCTTTGTTGGCAGCGGGCACGATCCTGGAGCGCTGCCTCCATCGCCCTGCCCCGCAAGGACTTACAGGGGAGTAAACTCTGCTGTAGGACTGAGAAACGCTGCTCTAGAGCAACAGAGTTGGTAAAGCAGGTGTGTGCTTTCAATGGTTGTGTGATTTAGTTAAGTCATGTTGAAGTTTTGACTCAAATGTTGACATTAAAATGTGTATTTTGTTTCTCTTAATGAGCCAGCTGCAGCTAATGGTGTGTGTTTTTCTTTTGTTACAGGTTTTGTGGTCTTTGCAACATTCATTGTCATTGTGTCCCTGATATTGATATTTGTGGTGGGACCACGGCACGGGCAAACCAACATTCTTGTGTACATAACAATCTGCTCAGTTATTGGAGCTTTGTCTGTTTCCTGTGTAAAAGGCTTGGGTATTGCTATAAAGGAACTCTTTGCTGGAAAGCCTGTGCTGCAAAATCCCTTGGCCTGGATTCTGCTGCTAAGCCTTATTCTCTGCGTTAGCACACAAATCAACTATTTAAATCGGGCCCTGGATATATTCAACACTTCTATGGTGACACCAATATATTATGTATTCTTCACAACATCTGTTTTGACATGTTCTGCTATTCTCTTCAAGGAGTGGCAACACATGGGGGCTGATGACATTATTGGCACATTAAGTGGCTTTCTCACTATAATAGTGGGAATCTTTTTATTGCATGCCTTTAAGGATGTCAACTTCACCCTAGCAAATTTGCCTGTTTCTTTACATAAAGATGACAGAGGAGTGAATGGCTCTCTACCAAACCCATACGAACGCTTTGATGAAGAGAGTGCAACCTGCGTAGGTGATCTGCAATCCATTGAGGGAATGTCTTCTAGAAGAAACGGAAACCTGACAGCATCTTGAAAATACAGCTTAAGAGCAACTCTGTAACTGTGTTTTGTTGTGAAATGTCAATTTTAATCGCTTGTCAGAAAAACAGGTGTATCTAAACAAGTATGTATAGACAATCGTTCATTTTTAGATTTGACTAGCTTGGACCAAGAACAATGGTGGGTTTTTATTTGCCTTACTTTTCATTTTTTAAAAATACTAAAGGACCTCAAAACATTGAAATGTTTTGCTCTTAAGTTACGTGTAAATATTACATTTTGGTTTCATTAAGACATATTGCACTGACAATTTTAATGAATAAAATGCTTTATTTCTGCATCAGTGATAGATTGACTGACACAAAAGAGGCATCTTCCCTGAGCAATGAAGATAGTCTTGTTTCAGCATGTGGAATAGTTGTTAATCAGCATGCTTTCAAGGGGTTGGGCTGAATATGGAGAATGATAGTGTAACTTACAGTATTGTGTTTAATGGGTGATCTAGACCTTTGTTCCTAACGAAGAAAAAAGGCCCATTATTTTTACCTATAAATGTCCTTTCGCAGAGAGGAACCTTTCATATGATGCATTATGTGACTCATACACAACCACTTACATAAACATTCAGTGTTTCTCTCTGTAGACTTATAGCATTCTAAACTGTGTGCATATCTAGCTTAGTGCATACTATATACTTGGTCTAAACCCCTTTTAATAGTCCAATATAGTTCCTGCTACAACTTGTGTTTTGGACAGTTTCCTCTCTCACTGGGTGTTAACAGCAGCCTGTTAAGAGACAACTATCTATATTGGTTTTGTTTTCCTGCTAACTTGCAAGCTGTAGGTTGCTATAGTGTTCTTAAGTGGAAGAGATCCTGCTGTGCATGCCTAAGATTAGAATAACTTATTAATGTCGTACGGGAATGGGTTTTGAAACTAAAATCACCTTATGGCACATACCAGGCTATTGGGGGGGGGGGAGAGAATCGTTGACAGTCTAGTTACCGCTGCATTGCTGTGGTAACAATCTAGATGCTGTTCCCATAAGGAACAACCACTTTGGTAAAAACTTCCTCATGAAACTTAAGACTAGAGCTATAAGTACTCTTAGACTAGAGGTATAAGAGGTGTTAATTACTTGATTATTTTTTCTATAGAGCAATACCTTGACTTTTGTTCACTTGACTTAAGTCGCTTTGCTCTTTTGGCCCTTTTCAATTTTGACATTTCAAATTTTGTTCATGTGCTTTCCTCTTTTGCCTGTTCGTGACGTTCTGCATGCCACACGACACTTTCATTCAGTCTTTGCGGCTGAGGTAAAAGGCACCCTCCTCCCTCACTTAGAATTCCCTGCTTTCCCTTCCGTACCCCCCTCTTTTTTCAATAGGTAGACTATGCACGCGCAAGGCCCTCTCCTTTATAAGGCACGATTGGTTCGCATTCTCCCGCCTTCCTCTCAGGGTTGACATTGGCTCGCTGGACTAAGATGTCAGAAGACAAACGGAGGAATGAGAAGCAGAGTCTGTCTGCACTGAATCTCTTATATTTGTGTTTGTTCATATATTATTAATACTTGACATTCGTCCATTTTTGACTTTCATCCATGCTCTGTTCCCTAACCGGATGAAAGTGCAAGGTATTGCTGTATACTAAATAAGGTGTACATAAGAAGAGCCCTGCTGGGTCAGGCCAAAGGCCCATCTAGTCCAGCTTCCTGTATCTCACAGTGGCCCCACCAGATGCCTCAAGGGAGCACAGAAGACAACAAGATACCTGTATCCTGTTGCCACTCCCTTGCATCTGGCCTGGACTAGAACATAATTGTTAAAGCAAAGAGGGCTAGTGCTTCTTTTCTGGTAGTTCATGCATCTTTGTCAAAACAGGTAGCCTATTATTGGAGCCAGTACCTATCTTAACAGGTGGTAGAAAAAAGGTTGTAGATTATAATCAGTATATTTTATTTACTGTATATACTCAACTATAAGTCGATCTCATGGATAAATCAAGGGCAATTTTAAGCCAAAAATCATGGAATTTGCTATGACCCATGGATAAGTTGAGAGTAAAACTTAGAGGTGTATGAATTTCTTTGAATTCTTGAAAATGACCAGTGACTGATCTGAGGCAGCAACAGAAATTCTCCGAACAAATTTTTTTTTACCTTGTTCTGAAGCAGCACAGACAACGGAGCTATTCTCCAAACAGAAAGAAAGATAGGTGAAGGAGCTTATGGGAGTTGTAGGCTTTGAGAGTACACTACTGTATTTTCATAGCAGCAGCCCTCACAAAGATTACAACTCCCATAAGCTCCTTCACCTTTCTTTCGTCCTGTTTGGAGAATAGCTCCATTTCTATGCTGTTTCAAAAGAAGGTTAAATAGCTATTTTTAACCCACCCCATGAGTTCTGCATCTCAGTCCAGTCCCATCCCCCCACCAAGCAGCTGTTCTTAGAAGCCCCATGTATAAGTTGACCCAGGTTATCTAGGGCAGTGGTTCCCAAACATTTTAGTGCCAGGAGCCACTTTTTTTAAATGACACTATCAGGACCCACCTAGCTTTGAGACTTTAAAAAAAGGTGATCTAGAAAAATATATTTATTTGCCATCTTATTTCCTATATTTTACACAAGCTGGCAAACGGCAGGAACTCAGCTATTTGCAGGGCAATTAGCAGCTATCTTATTTTTGAATAGCCTTAGAGGTTGAGGCAGTTATCTGATCTTTCCAGCACCAGTGTTTTCATTGGAGGCTCTGCGAGACCCACAAGAAATCAGGTTGCGACCCACAGTTTGAGACAAGAACATGTTTCTCTTGCTGGATCAGTACTTACCAGTACAATGAACTTTTATATCCAGGAAAGATTCAGTCAAGCAACCTCTTACAACAGCTGTCTAACATGTTTTAATTCAGAATGTAGTTTCAGAAGTGGTTAAGCTACTGAACGATGATTCACAGAAGTAAAATTATAAATAGTACCCAGGTTTAGCACTACAGAAAGCCAGGTATGATAAGGTTACACAGCGTCCATTTCTAAGCATTAATAGAAAGAATATGAAAAAGGGTATAATTCTAAAGTTTAAGCATCTGCCCAACTGAAGTGTGCACAGAATTGCAGAATGACTCAGCTGGTTCTTTGCCTGCTTCCAATTGAAAACAGGACTTACATCACCCCATTTTAAATGAAAAAAGCAGCAGCAGGAATAATTAAAGTCTTAAATGCCTAAATGCCTGCGAATCTACAAACTGGTCTTCCATTTGACACCTTAAAACGAACAATTAATTGCTTTCATTTTATAGTCTTTAAAAAAAGTCCCCTTAAAACCTTTATTTCCAAAGCTGATTACCTAGTGCAGCAATAACCATTCCTAGAGAAAATATTCCAGTATTAAAAATATTCATGGAGTTACAAAATAAGGTGGTCTTTCTTAAAGGCTAGCTGAGCAGCTAGTGCTTTTCATTAAGTAATGAAAATTACAAAACACACCTACAAATGCTAATTTTTCATTCTTAATAGTCAGACAAGCAAAGACCAAAACTTCCTACACCCAAACCATTCCAAAACCGTACATCCGGAGAAACGCAAAAGGTTTTAAGACTAAAAATAGGTGGCATCCTAAAGCTTTTTATCAAAAGTATATAAAAAGTCATCTAAAAAAATCTGTGTACAGTTATTGTGCTTGGAAACAAAGATCTGCACCTTTCGGAGGGCTCTGAAAACACTATGCACTGCTACAAACTAGAGCTTTTCTAGTTGCTGGCCAAGGACTGATGAATGGGAGGCTGGAAGCATCGGACGTGTTCCACAGGTGTGCCTTCGCCATCCCCAGATTTCAAATATTTGTCCAATATAGTAATGATTTCATCGTTCAAGATCTGGAACTTGCGGATTCTTTCAACCATTTTCTTCAAAGGCTAAAAAAAATCAAAATGGTACAGTCAGACAGGCAGGCACTTGTACACCATGCTAAATTTATCTGCTAGGAGAGAGAGAGAGAAATGTAGCCAGTAAGTTTTCTGTGCAGTCAAAATGAGACCCAGGGTTGTCAACATACCACGTTCTTTATGATCTCATCTTTGCCATCATGTTTCTGAACTTTCAATAAGTGGTAGCAGAAATCCAGCACATCAAAGCGGCGCTGTTGTCCCAGAAGCACGATAATCATACAACCGGCCCAGTGCAGTCCATCTCCAAAACACTGCCTGAAGTACAATGCATAGAAAATGCCTCTTTTAACATGTAACATTGGGCTTTGAAAACACTTCATTTTAAGATTTTTTTAGAGTTGGAAGGTCTAGGTATTACATGGTAGGATGCCTTATGAAATTATAAAAACAGCTCCAGGACAAGCAAAACAGAATTCTTTGATCCATTTTGGTATCACTGTTACATTACATTACAGTACTACAACCCCAGCAGCAACTGTTGCGGTAACTGGCTGGAAAAACAATGCTGTGCAGTGTGCTTGTCTGCTTCCTCCAAGGTTACAATCCCTCCACATGCACACACCCCATTCTGAAGAACAGGTTGCTGATGGACAAGTACAGAACTACTGAAAAACAACATTTTAACCTAACGAGGATCAAAAAAGATTGCAGTCTTCTTGAGAGTTTCATATGGCTAACTGTACTGTTAATATCTGAGAAACAAAATACACTTCAAGCAAAACAACTTATAACGAAACCAGTTTTACCATAGCCTAATTGATATACGTAAATAAGAATTTACGGTTTATTTCTGGTCACAAAAACATCACCAAACTTCTAAATAAAGATCCAAAACACTTCTAATATAAAACACTGAAATAAATATGAGCTTTCTGGGCCAGAGAAAACCCATGTAGACATGGGGAGAACATTCAAACTTCACACAGATAGTGGTCCCGGTTGGGAATCGATTTTTTTTCTCAACAACTCTAAAATGAAACGACTTATAACGAAACAACTTTAAGTGAGGACTTGCTGTACTCATACTAGACGAATAGTGAGTATTCCCAGTATCACTGTGGTGATGCAGGTTAGGACTCCTTTTAAAAAGCATTTAAAATATCTAACATTCTAGTAAGACCTTGCTTTTAGCTCTATGCTCACAACCACCGACTCTCTTCCCCTCCCAATAGTACTCCAATGCAAAACTGGTACTTTCCCTTCTTTGTTTGGTGTATGATCAAAATTGCACCATTATCTTGGATGTGTCTAGCTGCTGAAATACAAAGTATTTCAAAGTACCCTTAGATTCAGCATCTTAGCAGGCACTCAGATACATACTCCACAGTAAATTCATGTGTTCCCACAGGAATACAATACACAAATTGCATTGCACTCCACAGGCGGTGAAATTCCACACACTCATCCACATGCATCACGCCATTGCTGGGAAGAGGGCCACGCCAGATTGGATCCTCAAGAAAGGTCCGGATCCTGGTTAAGATGACTTCAAACATGGACAGGCCACAACAGAGGCGTTCCTTGGTCAACAAATCTCCTTCACGTGCTATGGCAATTTGCTGCAGTTGCAATCAGAAAGAATATTTCAGGTCATAAACAAGGAATTAGGAATTAGCAGAGAAGTCCAACACATAGTTTAATAATAATAATGATATAATATACAGTATATATATACCGCCTTTCTGGTCATTGGATTTCTCCTCTTACTTTAATTCAAGGTGGTGTACATGGGCAGGCTATTCTAAACCCCAAGGGTTAGTACAATGAATGAAGTTTCTTGCTCCTCTCTCTGCTTCTAGGTCTGCATATTATTTATTTATTCATTCACATTTTTATACCGCCCTTCCTCCAAGGAGCTCAGAGTGGTGTACATATTTCCTCCCCTCCTTTTTTTTGTCCTCACAACAACCCTGTGAGGTAGGTGGGGCTGAGAGATAGTGACTGGCCCAAGGTCACCCAGGAAGCTTCGTGGCTGAGCGGGGATTTGAACCTGGATCTTCCAGGTCTAAGTCCGACTCCCAAACCACTACACCATCCTGGCTCTCAGGGTGTTATGCCTGCAGTGGTATATACATGTTTAAGATGATGCTAAAACTCGTCTATTTCCATGACACAAGGTGAGCACAAAATGACACAAGACATTGGCAGCAACGCTTCTAAAGTGATCTGACGTCTGTCTGACACACACACACACACACACACACACACACACACGCACGCACGCACGCACGAGAGACACTAAGTAAGAGGGTCATTTTATTCTAGAAACTAATATTGTGTCCCAATTCAGCTCAAAAACAGCTGCTTAGTTTGAAATCGGCTCTGGGTTTTTCTACTTTGTTCAGTCAATCACAAGAGAACAAATGGCTTTTGTTAAAGGTTACAGAGCATGTCAGCTGGTCTCCTGAAATTTGAACTGCAAGTCCCCTGGTTAAAAAGCCTATGCTGTGGCAGTTATGCTTTTCTACTCCACCTAAATGTCACCCTGGCACTGCCTCTTTGCATTTGGTCAATCTGCTATGCACCCCTAAAAGCTGCTGTATCCAACCCTCACTATGAGCCAAAAGGCGACAGAGTCTCTTGTATCAAGGCATGTTTGCACAATACAACTTTGCTGTTAAAAGACAAGGCTGTACCTGAGGTGTTCCTAATCTTTCAATCAGTGGAACAAGATGGAGTGGAGCATACTTGGATTCTAGTCTCTTCATTTTAGCATCAAGTCTTTCACCCTCTGCAAGGAGACAAAGCAATTATTTTAATGGGAAAGTAACATGAAGCACACAGATTTTTGTTGCTTGTAAAGTAATGTTAAAGACAAAAAGGTCAAAATGGTTTTATTCTACTTTCGCCCATATTGTGCTTGATGCACCCGACAAAAGGTTTATCCCTTCACTATATTTTGTTTGTTCAAATGTAAATAAATTAATGGCAGTGGGACTTGCAGTGGGAGCTGCTTATTTCATTCCTAAAGTAAAACTATTGTTTCAAACATACTTTGGTCCCACACACATTAAAATCAATTAAGATAAACCTTATCGCACACAAAATACCAGGCTCCAGAGAATGGAATTTTATGTACAGCAGAACTTGTAAAAGAGAGAGAAAGAGAGTGCAGTTGATGTATACACCATTTGTGAGGAGGAAATGTTCTATGGCAAGTGGGTGAACTCAACTGGCAGGGATCCCAGCCAGCATCTTGTCAGTCCACTGAGATTTCAGTAGCCTGCATTTAAGTGGGGGGTCTTGTTTAATTTCATTTTGCTAACTTAGAAGAAAGGCTACTGGAAAAGACAACAACTAAAATCTGCCGCAGCTGTTCACAACACGGAACGGATGGAGAAAGATAGAAACAAGCTGTGTTGAAAACAAAAGCTTTAGGAGAGCAAAGGTTCAAACGCACACAAGGTTCCAAGCATTTCCATTATAGCACTTATCACAACAACATATAGTTTGTTTGTTCCAATGACTTCAGAGTGCAACATTTCATTTGTTCACTCCACAAACTTCCCAGCAGGCCTCCGTAATTTGCAAGTCACCAACCCAATACCAGACATGTAGTGTGGTCTGTTTCAGGCACTCAACAACCCTCCTCTGTTTTTGCAGGCAACATAACCAGGAGTGTTCAGCCTTCAGTGGGCATTTGGGGAAGAACCAAGCTCAGTGACAGAGAGCCTGTTTTGCACGCAAATGGTTTCAAGCTCAATCCCTGGCATTGCCAGGTAGGGCTGGGAAATACTCCTGTCTGGCAGCAACTCTCTAGGGCAGTGGTTCTCAAATGTTTTGGACTGCGGAACTCTTTACACTTCTAAAAATTATTGTGGAGCCCAAAGAGCTTTTGTTTATATGGGTTCTACTTATCGATGTCTACCTCATTCGAATATAGCCCCCACTTGGGCATTAAAACGAAGGCTTAGGTATTAAAGTGTAGGGTCAGGGCTTACAGAACAAACGTTTTGGGAAGAGCGGGCTTACATACCTTATTGTCCCGAGTATAAGACGCACCCCTAGTTTGGTGCTATTAAAAAATTTAATTAAATCACTGGCATTAAATTGCAACAGCCTAATTATAAGACGCACCCCTAGTTTAAAAACTTAAATTAGGAGAAAAAAGTGAGTCTTATACTCAGACCAATACGGTACTTGCTATGGGACTTGCTTCCAAGTAAGCACGACTCAGCTGCAGCCTCGACAGTTTGGGAAGATGGCTCAAGCCTCCAAGGATCCCTCCCGCTCAACTAAGACATTGAAGGAAGGTGGAATTCTAGCACATGTGGGGCGGGCTCTGCGGGTGCTTGTAAATGAAGTAGGTGTTTTATTGGCTCCTGGTCTGGGAGGGATAAACCAAGCTCCTCTCCTTGCTGGGAGGATAGTTTTCTTCTTGTGTTACATAACTGGCTGGCAGCAGCTCCTGCCTGCCCTCTTTTACCACACTCCTTCGCCTGCAGCATGGGCCCAGGGAAGAGAAGGCGAGAGCAGGAAAGCGGCTCTGTGAGCTGGCACTTGCAGACCTGCACTCTTCCACCCCATCTCTTTGCCGAACTGGATCAAATGTTAGAGCTGCAGGCAGGGCTGGTGGCGCTGTGCTCACGGAGTCCCTGAAGGGGTCTCGTGGAGCCCCAGGGTTCTGCAGAGCACAGTTTGAGAAACGCTGCTCTAGGGTTTCAATCAATGGAGACTATGCTGAGCTAGATGGACCAATGATCTAACAGAGTACAAGGCAACTTATTACATTCAACCCGGTGGCTCCCAAGGATGAGAAAAGTCAGGCAACAAACCCATACCTTTAACATGAACTCTTGGCAAAATATTCTGGAATGGCGCAGCATGCAAGAGATCACACACTTCTTCCAGGGACTGCAACAAAGAGGACAAGACCCATTGAGAACACACAGCAGCACGTGAGAAAGTACTGAAATTGTCACTAAGCACTCATCGGAGCAGAGGCAGCATGTGCTGCCTTGGCCTCTCTTTTCAATAGCCGTTTGGTTGAAGTTCAGTGGATTGCCTTGCGCCTGAAACAGATGTGATATGGGAAGTCTACCAATGGCTCTCCCAATTCTTTTTTGAAAACATCACAAGACTCTCTCTCTCTCTCTCTCTCTCTCTCTCTCTCTCTCATTTTGGTGCTAATGTAGTAGTGCTAGTGAGGGGGAGGCAGGAGGGCTTTAATCCTTCTATCCATCCCATTTTCCTGATCAAAATCTTCTGCTGCTTTGTAACACAGACGCAGACTCAACCGAAGACCAGGAAGCAGTTTCAGTTTCCTGATCTTCAGCTGTGCCTGCATTTCTGCTATAAAGCAGCAGCATGCTACATAACATAGCATTTGTTGAAAGCAAGACATGAACACCATTTTAAGGTAAAAGAATCGCCAGGGGAGCACGTGGGGGTGCGGGGAGGGGGCTCCCGCCATCCGCGGATAAGTGAATCTGCGGATAGTGGATCAGCGGATACACCCCCCCCCCGGTACTCGGAATCACAATAATCCAGAGCTTCTCATTGTTCACACACGATAGGCATCCTACTCTACAGACAGAATAGTTAAAATACAGAGCATATTTACTGAAAAGCAACTGGCTACTTGTCACTGTTCAAGTGGCAGACAGATAGGTGTGAACCAAGCAATGAGTCAGGCTTTTATTTTTATCAACAATATTTCCATAATACGCTATTGCCTCAAGAACAGTTCCCACAAGGAAAGAATTCAATGATTCAAGAAAATAATGGCTATCACTTGGTCATTTTGAAGCAATCTTCACAACTTGAGTAATCCAGTAAGCAACTAATTCAAAAAATTAAACACTGGTGAAAATAAGACCTGTTCCAGAAAACTGCATGAGGCAGCCAGGCGGTGAAGTGACTTCACAAGATGGCATCAGGGCTTACTACCAAAACCAGTTTTCAATGCTTCAGCACAGAAAAATGCATATTATAAACAAAACACTCCATGCGTTCACAAGAGCGTTACTGTAATATTCCTGAGAATAACTTAGCAGATGTCCGGCCAAATACACAGTGCCAGTTCCCTTTGCTCTTGGCCTAAGAACATACTTATATACTCGCATATAAGGTGAGAAATTTAGGCAAAAAAAAAAAAATAGCCAGAAAAGCGGCCTCCTCTTACCAAAGGGTGAATGCACGATCCCCCCACCACTCCATTACCTTTTTCAAGCCTGTGCCTTGCATTTACAAAATGTCTGCTTCTACCCTGTTTACCTGAAAATACGACCTCCTCCGAAAGTAAGACCTGCCATCATTTTTGCGTAATTTTTGCTGGCACTCATAAATATAAGACCTCCCCTGAAAATAAGACCTAGCTAGGATCATTAATTTTGGCTCCAAAAATGCAGTAGGTCTTACTTTCCCAACCTGTGGTGCGACCCCCCCCCCCCGGCACTTACTTTGACCGATTTAAGCTTCATTCTTTCCTGAGGGTGCAAGGCTCTGGAAGGCCTGCACTTGAGTCCTCCACCACAGAGACAACGTTCTAGAGAGGCCAGCAAGGCCTGTAAGGAGGCTGCAACCTTGCAGAGTCTCTCTAGCACGTCGTCTCCATGGTGGAGGACTCACGTGCAGGCCTTCCAGAGTCTTGTACCCTCAGGAAAGAATGAAGTTTTAATCGGTCAAAGTAAGTGCTGGTGGTGGTGGTGGTTCGCGGGGGGTCGCACCACAGGTTGGGAAAATAAGACCTCCCTGAAAATAAGACCTACTGCATTTTTTGAGCCAAAATAAATATAAGACACTGTCTTATTTTTGGGGAAACACGGTATGCTTTAACTACAGTAGCTCAAAAGCAGACAAGCCAACTGGATGGTAGAGAGGCTCGGCAATTAACAGGAAGCAGTTCCTACTTCCTGTTAATTGGGCTGAGCCTCTCTACCATCCAGTTGGCTTGTCTGCTTGTTAAAGCATAGAAGCAGACATTTTGTAAAAGCAAGACACAGGCTTCAGTTGAAACACAACAAAGATAATGGGAGGGAGTTGCGGGGGTCAATTCTTGTAAATTATATATATAATATACCAGAAGCAGAATTCTGGTAACATGACATTGAATTTTCACTTATTATTATTATTATTATTATTATTACAGATTTAATCTTACGCTTGCTTGAAACAAGAAATCCCATTTCTTTAATTTATCCTTTAAGCTGATTTATCTATCAATTACACTGCTACCCTAGTTTTAATTCACTCATTCAATTTATACCCCACCTTTCTTGACCAAAGTAATCTCAAAATGGTTTACAAATTATAAAAATATCTATACTATATAAATCTATAAAACAATGGAAAAATTACAAATTCATTTAAGTCACAAAAACAGCAGATAAAAGTCAATCATAATTTAGCTGATAAAACATTTAAAAAGCCAAATGGAATGTTTAAAATAAAAAAGAGTATGGTACTGTATGTTGATTACCTATAGAAAAGCACTAAGGGCGCAATCCTATCCAACTTATGCCACCGTTGTAACCAGCGGCACAATGAGAACGGGAGGCCCCAGAACGGAAAGGGAATTCAAATCCCCTTTGAATTCCCCTTTTGGAGGGGATTTGAATCCCCTTTCCGTTTGGGGCCTCCCGTTCTCGCTGCGCTGCTGGTTACAATGGTGGCATAAGTTGGATAGGATTGCGCTGTAAGAGATTTTGGCTACAGGAAGGATTTTTTTCAGGCTAGGTAGGGCAACAAAGCTCAAGTGTAACAAAATACTTCCAATTAGCTCTGTAAATTATAGCATGTCCCAGAATGTTCTACATCAACTTTCAGTGGTTTGTGTAATACTAAGAGACCAAAGAAATATACTGCTCAGACACAACTTGATTTATTAATTAAGTGAATTAATTAAGTGAAAGAGTATCTTCATACTTTTTTGAAAACCCATTTTGAAAAGCCGCCTTGGGCATTTGCCTCGGCATGGGATAAGGCGGGATATAAATTTTTTAAATAAATTAAATAAATAAAGCATATCACAAGAGGGTCATCTATTTCTGACATTGCACCAGCCTTGTTCTCCACTGGTTCTGTACCAAGTCATGGATTTTCCTCCATACACAGTATAAAAAGCAAGCTACACTTCCATTTCTAAACTGAACACTAGAGGGCATCATGAGAACATAATTTTTCTTCATCATTTGAAGTTTAAAATAAAAATCAAGCTTATTCTTATTGAATAATTTTGATTTTGAATTCTTGCAATGACAAATCTTTGAGATTTCACCCTCCTTCCTCAACAAGCTGTTACCAAAGAGGTGACAGAAAATATTGGACACGGACACACCCTAAAACAACATTTGCAGGTACACACTGATTCAGATTGCCACTTACCAGACTCTGCTCAATGAGGAGGCAAAAGAGAATAGCATTTCCCACTTCTCTCAAGTTCTGGAAACACACTGTTTTCAGTTCTGCATATTCAACAATATCTTTCAGTTGATGATGAAAGAATTCCAGAATACCTGAGAGAGGAAAAGATAGGTAGAAAGAAAGTGAAATAAGTAAAAATAATAGGAAAAGACCTCACATTTTCAATCATGATTAACAAGACAATTCATCCACACAATGAGAGAACCACAGGTGCAAATACTTATGGCGCAATCCTATCTTATCTTTGACTGGCGGAGCAACTGCCAGCACGTTTGTGGCACCCTGGGAGTAAGTGGTGCCGGCACCCTCTCCCCACGTTGGAGACAGCGCTGCGCCCGCCGGGGAAGGCATCGGTGATGGAGGGGCGTGGGGAGGGCAGAACGAGGCTTCCAAAGGGGAGGGATAGGTCAGCTAGGCTCAGGAAGGGAGCAGCAGCAGCCTCCTCCACCAAATCCTATCCCCCTTCTCGGGCCTGGCCACAGCTGGCTCGAATGTGTGCCGGCAAAATAGCTATTTTGTAAATCCATTGGGGTGTCTGGGGCTCTACTAAGGGTAAGGGAACGAACGTCCCCTTCCCCCGAGGAGAGCTCCAGCCGCTCCAGCACTGGGTCCTATCTGGATAGGATGCAGCGTGGGCTCTACGCCCATGCTGCAGCCTAGCTAGACAGGATTGGGCTGTTAGTGCCTTAGTCACATAATGAGAGTCAAACTCCTTATATGCTGTAAAAATCAACCTAATTAAGTTAAAATGAGGTCTGATAAGATTGAGTACATTACTGGGATGGGATGGAAAGCGGGTGTGGGGGAAGAACAGGAAGGAGAATAAAAGATGCTCAAAGTGACAACTGCATGATTAATTTGTGTTAATAAAAAATGAGGTTATACCCAGAGTACAGAATAAGTCTTAAATTACAGTCGAACGGTAATGCTCATTACTGCTCATCAGGAATTATTCTTCACAGATTGCACCTGAAAGCAGTTCCTTTACCAAGTCATTTTGTGTTAAAAGAACTAAACGATCAATCTACACGCCTACTGAATAAAGCACATTTCAAACCATATTATCTCAGAAACCAGAATATTCAACGTGTCAAGGCTCTGTAATCCCGTCTCCAATCTTCTATTGAAAACAAGAAATAAGCAAGAATGTCTACATATTTTCTTCACAGTAAGAGCCTTGAGTGAAACCAGCCCACAGTAGATAGCGAAGGAGGGACTGGAGAGAAGGATGGTGGAAATAAGGCAAAGATCCAAGGGAGGGAAAGGGAAAGGAAAGACATGTTGCAGGAGAAAAAGGGTCTCAGGGAAGAAGCTTCATTCAAGACCAAGGGACAAAAAAGCCATGTGTTATTAGCAGGCATATAGTGGAGATGTAAGAACATGATGGCATACAGAGGATGTTCAAAATCAATGGCATAGGAAGGCAACAAAAGACTGGTGGCTGGGGGGGGGGGAGAGATAAATAATATGGAAAGACCTTCATTTGAATTCAGCAGCTTAATTTGTGCCTGCATATCTTGAATTTGTTTATTTCTCTGTTCTCGATTTACGGCACATCTCAACCTACAAATGGATCTGGAAGAAACCTAAAAATGCACTGTTCCAATAATGTAAAAACAAAATTACTTACAGTGTCTGCATATTTAAAAATATACTAAAACAAAGAAACAAACTTCATTTCTAAATGCTGAAATAACAAACCAAAAAGGAGCTTACCTGGGGATCCATACTCATGTCTGGGCAACCTACAGATTTTTGGCATCACTTCCATTAAGGTCTTCACATACTGCAGGATTGTGCCTTGTAGCTATGAGAACAAAAGTATTCATAAAATTATTAGTGTTGCTGAAGTAACAAAAAAAAACCTGGTTGTAATTCACAAAGCGCATGACCAGGTACATCTGCATTCAAAATATTTTAGTACCATTTCACACATCATTTTTCCTGCTCAGGTGTATGCATGGGCATGTGGTAACACATAGGAGCAGAAATATGTACAATGTCACATGTGAACATCAATTCCAAGTGTACATACATGTAGACATGAATGCAATGTTTGCACATGGCAGCAACATGCATATTTTTGTCTTCCATACAGGTATGTCCTATGTAGTCACAATGTGTGTAAAGCAGCCCTTGTCCTGCACGTCCTATTTTGTTAAACTATTTTTCTTTGCTCTTCAGATTTCTATGGTTACCTATACAGAACTCCCAGCAAGATCAACCTCTGTTTACATATTCACTCAACTGTACAACAGGAACATATTTCCTTGCATTAAAATGAATGCTAAAATAAAGAAGCGTGACTGGATCAACATACCAGACTCTTGACGACTTTCAGTAACTCTTCCATTACTACAGCAATGCCTTGATATCCCAGGAGTCTGCAGATGACTTTGAAATGAGGTGGGCCTACGAAGTTCCTGTAATTGCTATAGATGCTGGAATAAGCTAGATTTAAAGCCTAAGAGAGAACAAAAATATAATTAGAAGATCTCTCTCCCTTCCCTATAAGGTCCATGGTATTGTTTCATGGGCCATGAAGTTAGCTACCTAGTTTAGTATTTTTATGCAAAGCAAAAAGAGAACTAAGATAAACCTTTGATTCTGCTCTCATTGTGGTGAATAAATGAAAATTAAATTCAGACAAGAAAAATATTTTTCTGGTTAGGAGGCCCACTGATTCAACACTTATATTCTGGACAGGGCTACACTCCACTTGAAGGAGCAGGCTCACATTTTGGAAGTACTCTTGGACCCACCCTTATTCTTGTATGTCCAAGTGGCTGCTGTGATTTTAAGCATGTTTCCCACTGATTTGTATTAAAGCCTTGCATGTTTTCCATACATTTGCAAAGATCCTGAAATGACAAGTAAATGTGGGCATAAAAGCGAAGACTATCCGAATTTAAGCCGTGTTTTTTTTCTGGGGGGGGGGATGATGCGTTTTGTGTCATTGTGCTGCCCCCTGTGCTCCCGGAAGGCTTCATTTGAAGCCTTCTAAGAGCCAGGGCGGGTGGAAGGGCTGGAAAAACATGCCGATTTTGGCGCAGTTCCGTGGCTGCAAACACAACCCTCCGGATGAAAAAAAGCAGCTGTGGAGCCCAAAAACCCTGCTGCGGCTCCTCCCCGTGAAGAGACAGTGGTTGTCACATGGGGGCATTGGCTCCCCTCTACCCCATTATAGCACGCCACTGCTTTTAGATATTGTAAAAAACAACAACTACCGTATTTCTTCGAGTCTAAGGCGCCATCGATTCTAAGGCGCACCTTTACTTTCAGTACCACCAGCAGGGGGGAAAAAATCCATCGATTGTAAGACTGACCTCCCTTCATTGAATCTACCCGCTCAGCACCAACTCTCCCCAGCATATCTCCTGCAGCTGAGGATGACTGAGTGTACTGCCTTTGCATAGCATTTCTGGCCCAGCCAGAAAGTGCCATTTCCTTCATTACCTGGGCTTGAGGGAGCTTCAGGGAGGCCTGCGCAACCCTCTGCAGACCTCCCTGATCTTCAGTTCTGATCTTCAGGAAATGGCTGAAAATCACCATTTTTTGCCAAACTGAAGATCGAGGAGGCCTGCAGAAGGTCGCACAGGTCTCCCTGAAGCTCCCCCAAGCCCCAGTAAGTAAGAAGATAGCATTTTGGGGTGCTTTTTGTAGACCTTCGATTCTAAGACGCACCCCATTTTTTGAAATGCTTAATTGGGAAAAAAACATGCGTCTTAGAATTGAAGAAATACAGTAGTTCACTTTTAGTAGAGGTATAACACCTACATCCACTAGAAAGAAATTTTTCATCAGTTAGCACTGAAGATTTTAGAACCCGTTGGACCCGGGAAGGCAGATCAAGGCCTGGAAAGGGAACAGGATATCGGTAGCACCACTGCAGCTGATACTGTCCCCTTCCAGTCCTCATTCTGCATCCCATTTTGCCGTCTCCTCCCCCTCCCTGTGCTACCTTAGCAGTGATGGGGGATGCAACAGATCTGCTGGCGTTTTGCCACCACTTGCAGCTGCTCCCATAGATGGGTCATGTTTGTGACCTACGTAAAGCACCTTACGCCGCTGCAATGCTAGTTCCAATGGTATAAGGCCTGGGATTGGGCTGACTGGCATTCTCCCAATTCCAACGAGATGCTGTTCTCTGTACCTCATGCTAGAGAGAGAAATCAAGGTGGTATAACTGGCTATTGATAATGAAGATTTGCTTAGTTTTTACATTTCAGTGCATAAGTCCCGAACACTAGAACCTGTTAGCTAAAATGCAAAATAAATTAACTAGGCAATGAAGTAAATGGGACACAAAACCTTGCTCAAGCTACATATCCTTTAAGTGGCCTTGTGCTTTCTCTTGGCCTCATCTGTAAATTGGGAATAAGAGAGACCTACCTAAAAGGGTTGTTGCAAGGATAAAGACGATAAAACACTGTGCATATTAGAAGTGCAACAGAAGCGAAGAAGAATTAGGCAACACTTTTCCTTGATTGTGGTTTGCTTGTTTCTTTGGAAAACTATTTACTTTGCTCTGCTCTGAATCTCTATTTCAGAACAAAATTTTATTTCTCAGATAAAGGAATTAGTTGCTGATATTTTTTTAAGTTTTTGGGTACAAATATGATCCAGCCAGAGTTAAACAGTTTAATTCCCGTTTATTTCAACTTGAAAAAGTTCCACAAGTTTTATCCCTGAAAATCAATGGGATAAGAATGATTCATTTGGGCTGCATTCCACCCCATACTGGATAACATAGCAACACAATGCAACTGTTCCTTTTGGCCATCTTTTTGAAAATGAAATCTGATTTCATCTCTCTACAAAAGAGAATCACCCCCTGCAAAGTAACCACAACCAAAACAATTATCCATTTTTCCTTTTTCTCAGTATTTGATGTTTACTGACGGAACTAAATGCATTGTACTCAACCGTCCCACTAAATTCAGCATGCTTAGGGTTGCAGTGGTACATTATATTCTGCAGTCTGCTGCTGGCTAGTGGCAGATAATTATCCAAGCAATATGAGATATCTATATCCTTTGAAATTACACCTGGACACATTGCACTGTATACTTATTTTTAGGAATAATCCAGACTGCCCTTTTTCTTCCATGAACTGGAAACAACCTCAACAGATGTTTGGTAGATTATCTGAATCCATGCACAAAAGTACTGTATTCCGGATGAAATTAATAAATCCTGTTACTAGATAATGGTTGACTGAAATAGCAAATTGTAAAATGAATGCTTGTGGGTAACAGTGTACCCCTCAGTACTGCAGCATATAGTTTTACAAGCACACACACAAGACGGCAAAAGGAATACTGGCAAAAACACATGATTCTGCATTTAATTTATAAGACAAGGTAAGTCAGCTGACGGGTATCAGTCAGTAAAATTTGTTTATGTAGTTTGCCAAAATAATTATTTTTCCTTCTTCTCCGATTTTTAATCGAGCTGTTGTAAGTCAGAAAAATCATACAGTAATTTCAGATTTTAAGCATGCTTCCCACTGATTTGTAACATGATTTCCCACCATGTTAAAGCCTTGCATGTTTTCCATACATTTGCAAAGATCCTAAAATGACAAGTAAATGTGGGCATAAGCTAAGACTATCTGAATTTAAGTCGTATTTTTTCTTTTTAGATAGTTGTGTTGCTAGCAGGGTCACGTGTGGGGGGGGGATGACGTGTTTCGTGCTATCGCCCTGCCCCCTGTGCTCCCTCAGGCTGGAAAAACGTGCCGATTTTGGCGCATTTCAGTTCCGCGGCTGTGAACACAGCCCTCCGGATGCAAAAAAGCAGCCGCGGAGCCCAAAAACCCTGCTGCAGCACCTTCCTTGTGAAGAGACCACGGTTGTCACCTGGGGGCATTGTCTCCCCCAGACCCCATTATAGCACGCCACTGCTTTTAGATATCGTAAAAAACAACTAGTTCACTTTTAGTAGAGGTATAACACCTACATCCACTAGAAAGAAAAATTTTCATCAGTTAGCATTGAAGTCTTTAGAAACAATACAAAACAATTTAGAAAATGAAAACCAGAATTCAGGTTTCTACCCAAAAACGTATTTTGGACACTTAAAAAATTAACACGTAATGTAGAGTGAAACTATTGGTGTAATATGAAGAGACAAACGTTTGCAACAAGAATCAACAGCAACAACCTGATAGAAGCAACACCAAGGTAATCAAGGCAAAAAGCCCTTTCTAAAGCTATGCTTCAACCCCTCCTTACCGCAAGGAGTTCAGAAATGATGTCACTGAAAAACAGAGCATTATTCCCTCAAATCAGCAGTGAAGCAAACCGAGATACACAAAAACAGAATCCAACTAGAGCACACTAGCAGTGCATCCACTAGGAGGAAGCAAGCAGCAAAAGTGAAGGCTAGCTTTTCCCCATTCTCAGAAAACCTAGGCAACAAAATACTTCAGACAGGATGTTATTGTGTATGAATTTAGGGTGGAAGAATAACACAGAGGCATTGCTAGCATCCTTGTGAAAAGAGAATTACAAGTGTCAAAATAATGCGAACTTGGTCCATATAACCTGTGGAGGAAACAATTTTCAAATACAAATCATGAAGAAAACTACTTGCTCAGAAAATGTCACTGAAAACCTAGCAAATATTACCACTCAAATATTTGATGAAAACCTCAGGATTTCTACATTGAGAAACTGATGGTGAGTATGGACTTTTAAAACTTAATAAAATGTCATGTGGTATTTCTCCCCCTCAAACATTTCAGTACAATAAACCTTAATATGTATAGACAAATGTGTGAGATTGGGGGAATGAAGACATATGTAATGAACAAGCTTTGCTTTTCAGCCTAGCCTTCAAAGGCAGGGTAGGAGAAACTCACCCTGAAGCTCAAATCCAAACTAGCACATATATTTAATCTTATCTAAAAGGAACAGTTCAAGCAAGCTGTTTTAAATCAAAGAATAATCAAGTAGTCAATACGCATTTGAAGGATTAAAGCAATGAACGAAGTAGTAATATTTGGAGAGAAAAAAAAATACAATATAAGACCACTTCTCTTAGTGTTTGTACCTCTCTGGTGAAAATGCATGTCTGTTCCTTCAATGTGTTTAAACCAATGGTCAGGCTTGCTATTACCTTTTGCCTAAGCAGGCTTTTTGCCTGAGCAAGTTTGCCACCATTACCTTTTGTTTATAACAATTCAGAGCAGAAACACCTGCAGTTCTGAGGGATTTGCTTTGCTTTCTTAGATACTGGATATTCAATTTAAATAATTTTTATTTTCTAAAATATGCCACTTTTGATGTACTAACAAAAAAAAGATATATTCCTCTAAAAGACTCAAGTCCGCAAACATAGATTTTCTAAGAAATTGGTTCTTCCAGGGCTTTCTCTATCCAGTTATTTTAGTATCTGGAAATTTACTGTCATATCCTACAACTGAACCAAAACAAAAGTCTCCCACTTGCCTCCACAATATCAAGAATGTCATACTATCAATAATTCATTCCAAATGTGTTAGTTAAATCACTTATGTGGTAATTTTACATACTTGCTCGATTAAAAAAAAGCACAGGTCCCAAGTGAGTACATTCTGAAGGACAGCTAGAAGTAATGTAATATTCTTTCACTACTGCAAGACTAAACATGCCACTCAAGACTAATTAGTGTACTTCTCAGTGACTATAAAAGATTCTGCATAAAGCACTTAAGTTATACCTAACTAATATTAACAGTATTTATTAACAGTATTTATATATCGCTTTTCAACAAAAAGTTCACAAGGCGGTTTACAGACAAAATCAAATGATTAAATGGCTCCCTGTCCCAAAAGGGCTCACAATGTAAAAAAGATGCAGAAGAACACCAGCAAACAGCCACCAGAAAAGACACTGTGCTGGGGTGAAAAGGGGGCAGTTACTCTCCCCCTGCTAAATATAAGAGGAAGCCGGTAATATATAAATAGGCAGGTAATTATAATAGGCAGGTAATAATAACACCCTAGTACATGTACTTGGAAGCTGTTTTCACCAAAATCAAAAGGAGTCATGTCCAAATAAGCATGCCTAAGGTTCATACATAAAAATGTTAATATAGAATCAAGTAGCAGCACAATACTTTCTTTTACATCCAAGGGCATATTCAGAGTGTGCATGGGAAAAAAACAGGCAACAATTAGGCAACATAAAAGGGAATAATAAAAGCTTCTTCAAATATGTTAGAAGCAGGAAACCTGCCAGGGAAACAGTTGGTCCGCTGGATAGTGAGGGAGAGAAAGGGGTGATAAAAGGGGACTTGGAGACTGCAGAGAAATTAAATGAGTTCTTTGCATCTGTCTTCACGGCAGAAGACCTCGGGCAAATACCGCTGCCGGAACGGTCTCCCCTGACTAAAGAATTAAGTCAAATAGAGGTTAAAAGAGAAGACGTCTCAGACTTAATTGACAAAATAAAGATCAATAAATCACCAGGCCCGGATGGCATCCACCCAAGAGTTCTGAAGGAACTCAAGAATGAAGTTGCTGACCTCTTGACCAAAATATGCAACTTGTCCCTTAAAACGGCCACTGTGCCAGAGGATTGGAGGATAGCTAATGTCACGCCAATCTTTAAAAAAGGAAGGAGGGGGGACCCGGGAAACTACAGGCCAGTCAGCCTAACATCTGTTCCAGGGAAGATGGTGGAAAGTCTCATTAAGGATAAAATCTTAAAATACATAGAAGAACAAGCTCTGCTGAGGGAGAGTCAGCATGGCTTCTGCAAGGGGAAGTCTTGCCTCACAAACCTGTTAGAATTTTTTGAAAAGGTCAACAGGCATGTGGATGCGAGCGAACCCGTGGATATTATATATCTGGATTTTCAGAAGGCGTTTGACACGATCCCTCATGAAAGGCTCCTGAGAAAACTCCACAGTCAGGGAATAAGTGGGCAGGTCCTCTTGTGGATTAGGAACTGGTTGAAGACCAGGAAACAGCGAGTGGGAGTCAATGGGCAATTTTCACAATGGCGAGAGGTGAAAAGCGGTGTGCCCCAAGGATCGGTCTTGGGACCGGTGCTTTTCAACTTATTCATAAATGACCTGGAGTCGGGGATAGGCAGTGAGGTGGCCAAGTTTGCAGATGACACTAAACTTTTCCGGGTGGTGAAGACCAGCAGGGATTGTGACGAGCTCCAGAAGGATCTCTCCAAACTGGGAGAATGGGCAGCAAAATGGCAGATGCGCTTCAATGTAAGTAAGTGCAAAGTGATGCACATTGGGGCAAGAAACCAAAATTTCACATATAAGCTAATGGGTTCTGAGTTGTCTGTGACGGATCAAGAGAGAGATCTTGGGGTGCTGGTGGACAGGTCGATGAAAGTGTCGACCCAGTGTGCGGCGGCTGTGAAGAAGGCCAATTCCATGCTCGGGATAATTAAAAAAGGGATTGAGAATAAAATGGCCAATATCATTCTGCCTTTGTACAAATCGATGGTAAGGCCACATCTGGAGTATTGTGTCCAGTTCTGGTCACCACACCTCAAAAGGGATATAGTTGAATTGGAAAAGGTGCAGCAAAGAGCGACCAGAATGATTGGTGGGCTGGAGCACCTCCCTTATGAGGAAAGGCTACAGCGTCTGGGGCTTTTCAGCCTAGAAAAAAGGCGCCTGAGGGGGGACATGATTGAGACTTATAAAATTATGCATGTGATGGAGAGAATGGATAGAGGGAAATTCTTCTCCCTCTCGCACAACACCAGAACCAGGGGACATGTACTAAAATTGAGTGGAGGGAGAGTTAGAACAGACAAAAGAAAATATTTCTTTACCCAGCGTGTAATTCATCTGTGGAGCTCCTTGCCACAGGATGTGGTGATGGCACCTGGCCTAGATGCCTTTAAAAGGGGTTTGGACAGATTCATGGAGGAAAAGACCCTCACAGGTTACAAGCCATAAGCAACCTCCTGGTTTTTAGAAGTGGGTTTTCTCTGTGCCAGGTGCAAGGGAGTGTCAACGGGAAACAGGTTACCTTGTTGTCTTGTGCTCCCTGAGGCATCTGGTGGGGCCACTGTGTGACACAGGAAGCTGGACTAGATGGGCTTTTGGCCTGATCCAGCAGGGCTCTTCTTATGTTCTTATAACAGGCAGGAAAATGCTGTGTGTACTGGCCCTACAACATTTTTGTTGTTGCCACAACAAACATATTCATTTAGAAACTAAACAAGGGAATCCCACGCATCCATCTTTGAAAGCCAAATTATTTTATTATAAGGGGCTCTGATTTTAAGGAGCTTGGATGAACATCAAGTGTAAAAAGTTGTTAGTGACTTCAAGTGGATGCAAGTTGCATATTCGTATTCTATTACTTTATGTTGAAGATATTAATACAGAAACGACAAGTAATACAACCTGTTTACAAAAGATGCTGAGTAGCAATAAAAATATGAGACCTCTTTAATGAATAATTCTGCAGTACTTCCATCTGTTGAAAGCTACATTGGTATAATAACTTTTGCACTATCTTGGCTTAAATAAGCAGGGAACAGGAATTGAAAGTGAAAAAACAGGAATTTTGATTAGATGCTCAGAACAAACATCAGTAAAAAGTGGGTACCAAAATTCCCCTGTGACTTTGTAATAGTCTCTTTTTAAAAAAACCTGTTTTCAAATCAAAGGAAAAGGTACTCCAAGTGGCAGTGATATAATATAAATGTAAACAGTTTAGAGCAGGGGTGTCAAACATAAGGCCTGCAGGCCAGATGTGGTCCGCAGAAGCTCTTTATCTGGTCCCTTGATAATTGGGCTCCCCCAGCTGCTGAGCTGCAAAGTGACGCATTGGCAGAAGCGGCACTGCTGAAAGGATGGTGCTGGGAGAGCACAATGATCATGTGGGCCACCCTTTCAGCAGCACAACTTTTGCAGAGGCGCTGGGAGGGAGATGGGAGGAGGCCTCAGAAGGCAAGGAACAGTATGGGGAGGAAGAGACAAAGAGGTGTGAGAGAAAAGCTGCTGAGGTGCTGGGAGAGCTCGAGCATCATGCGGGCTGCCCTTTCAGCACCGCTGCTTCTGCCAAGGCATCACTTTGCAAAGCACCTCTCTGCTGCTGTGAAGTGACGCCTTGGCAGAAGCGACACTGCTGAAAAGGTGGCCTACGTTGATAATTGGGCTCTCCCAATTCTTGAAAATGTGATCAAGATTTGCATATTTTCTCTTCAGTCATTTGCAGCTAACGAGTTCAGGAGAAAAAAGGGCTTATTTCTGGTCATCACCTGCTTAATGATGTCACTTCCTACTGAATGACATAACATGGCCTTCAGTAGGTGCCATGAATGGTATTCAGTCTGCTGTATGAAACAAGTTTGACACCCCTGGTTTAGAGCACCAAATGCCTGACCTGGGCAAATGCCGAGACTACTAGGAACTTCATGCAAGTTGCTCTTTTCCATTTAAAAGGATGGCGTATACATTTAATAAGTAAATGTCTGAACAACAAATGCTTGTGTCACTGAATTTCCTTTTGTTATCACTTAAAGCAATCCTACGCTATACTACACTGTCTGAAAGTGCTCTTCAGAAATATGAGTAATGTTTGCAAATAGTTTGCTTTCTTAAATTTCAGAATACCAGTGCTTGCAATCCTCTGAGATCTGGTTGTTGAAACGTCTCGGTCTCCTATACTCTTAAAGCCATTGCTATTCTTGGAAGTGAACTACTCAGAAGAGAGAGAATATCAAAATGGGAGTAACGGTACAAAATGTAACAGGAAGCACAGCTCTGGTAATCTGGCCCAAAATGGCGAGCTGTGCCGACAGTTTTTACAGCATTATGTATAACCCCAACTGGGACAAAACACTATCAGGATATACCAGAAAACATTTTCAGAAAGAGGAGAGAGTGCCAGCTAGCCGTTCTTCATTTGTTATTGAGAACTTGATTCCATTAACAACTTATATTCTGTGTGTAACATGTCAGTCAGCTAACCCATCTAGTGATCAATGCAGAATTTTTAACACCCCTGAACAAGACCCTGCATCCACAAGCAACAAAAAGAAAGAGCTGGCAGTGGGCATATGGCTAACCAGTACAGTTCTGCTCCTCCTCATCGTCTGTATCCTTGTCTATGGTTGCTTGCATTTATGGTGGCGCAAACGAAGAGAGGGTTCCGAGAGACAAAGCATTACAGCAGAAAACAAGAGAGGTTCGTGGACAAAAAATGAATCATGCAGTTCAGAAGAGTTCAACAAGCATGTCCCGCCGGCCCGAGGAGTTGAGATTAGAAATGCAGGTAGTGTCCAACTGACCACTATAATTGCAAATCCACTAACATCCGATAAGAAACTCACCATGCTGAGTTCCAAAAGCCAGGATTTTGTGCCTATGTCTGCAAGTCACTCTGCTATAAGTTAAATGTCCTGAACTAGGGCACATTTGCCAGTGTATATGTTTTACCGTGCACAACAATATGTATATTTAAAACTACTTGGGAGTTGTTCAAAGAAGTTCTATTGTACCAAATCATATTCCTAAATCAAAACTTCTTTTTACACAATAAAGCTAAACAATCACATCTGCATTCTGCTAGGGAAAACAATGCATTGGGGAGAGATCTAATAGATTTCTTGACATTTTTAGGATAGTATGGTAAGGTATGAGTGAAAATAAATGTGGGATCCAAACAACTACTTCAGCATGCCTGATCACTTTGTGTGTGATCAGTGGGATTTTTTAAATTTGTTTCTTGGAACAATAGGACACCGTATCAAAAATTATCTTTGAAACTCATCATGGTTTCAGAAGTTGTTTGCCATGTACTATGGAGAGCTGCTGTTTTAGAAACGTATCCAATAGCCTTCCAGGCACATAGAACAAGTTGTGCAATTCTTAGGATCTTGGCCAGGGAGAATAAGTTGGAACAGCTATGTAAACAAGCAAACTGGAGAAGAAAAACAAAATTGTAAAACAAATGGAGAAATTTATTTTCTACATATGTTATAAAGGCAGACCTCCATCGCACGAGTTCCGTTGCGTTTGCGCCTGGAGGGGCGCGAGTGTAGGGGACTGGACGCCCTGCCTCAAAACGCTGCCCTAGTCTCCACCAGCGTCTTCATGCAAATAGCCCCTCCTGATTGTCCCGTCTTCTAATCGCTGATTGGCTGAAACACAAGTGCGCTCCGATTGGCTGAATCCCCTCTCATTCCATTGGTCAAACCAGTAGCTCCGCGTCATGCCCCCTCAAAATCGGGCCATGGCCGATCACAATGGAACTCGGGAGAGTGTGGCGATCAGATAAAGTGGGAGCCACACAGCTCCGTACACACCCAGGACGTGCCGGAAATCGTGCGGTGGAGGTCAGCCTTAAAGCTACAGTAATCTGGTGTGGACTGGTGGTTGAGCTAGCTGCCTGCACTGCCTGCCTGAAGAAGCTGAACGAGATTAAGTTCGTTTGTGCCTAGTTGGGAGACCAGAAGTTGCTGACAAGCTGTGATATTCCCGTGAGAGGAGTTGCTGTCTTGCCGCAGTGAGAGGGTGGAATGGAATGCTGAGAAGTCAGTCACCAAAGAGCGATAACAACTTGAGATCTTGCCTTGCTTGATTTGTAGCTATTTGCAGAAGTTTGGAAGGCATGAGCTGCGCAACCAAAGAGATGACCACACCGTGGAAGTGAAATATCCGGAGAATGAAAGTTTCTATATATGAATAGATCAATATTGTGAAGACCCTTATCGGGTCTAGGATAGCCTGCCTATGTAAACCGCCTTGAATAAATCTGATGAGAAACTCTGATGATGAGAAAGGTGGTATATAAATACAGAAAATAAATAATCTCCAGAAGTTTCTACACATGAATTGATAGGTGTAACAGGTCATGGAGGGGGGGGGGGGGGAAAGGGGTCCTTTTGGTTTCAAATATTTGTAGTAGCTTTTCTCTTTCAACTCCATAGCTATTAATGATACCACTAAAAAAGGTTAGTCTTTTGGAACTGCCAGATATATTGTGACATTATACATGTATTATTAAATTGTGAAATACTATTCATAGTTCAAGTTAATATGCCTTCGTGCAGCTATAAGGTAAAATGCACAGCTGCTAAACTAGTTGTAATTTCTAGTTGCTTTTCCTAAAATTCAGTTATCTAGCTACTATTCCAGACTGCTGTGATAACATAGCACCACATTATCAAAATGGGTAATTGCACCTTTCTTTAGTTTATGCAGTGGTATACAAGTAATCTGGGACATATTCCAGTTTTTAATTTAATTTTAATCCATAGAGTAGAATTATATGTGGATTATCTAACAGGCTATAAATATTAGACACACACATTACTCAACTTAGGGGCCACACAAAAATGTGTGCCAAATAAATGATAAGCTGTTCTTCTTTTGAGGGCCATTTATTCACTGAACACTTTCAGTGGGTGGAGTTTCATTAGCTTCTGCGAGACGATTCTTTTAGGTAGTAGTCCAAGTCACGTTCAAAAGTACAGAATTAAAGCTAATGTTGTCATGTTGGTCATTTTTGCAGGATACCACTGCTCAGTTACAGTTCAATTATATTAAGATCTTTTCTTCAGTCTGTTGTCTTTGCTTATGTCCCACACATATATAAATAAAATGTGAATGAACAACTAAAACTTGCATCTCATACAAGTATTAATACTGGGTCCTAACATCAGAATAATTATGGTTTTCCGTCATTTAATCTTCAGACTCATTTCAGATATTCCATGCCAGATCATCTGCCTTTTAGATACTATTATAGTTTTGAAGTGTTTCAGGATTTAGCATCCTCCTGGAGACTAATAGCAAGAATCTCACCAGAACAATATCAGGTTTACATGAAGAATTGAACACAATGGGGCTTGCTTCTGAGTAGACACATGCCTAGGATTGTGCTGTAAGGGTTTAACAAGCTACACCAGCCCACATTCCTTCTGCTAAAGGTCTAGCACTCTGTCCCTGGTATGGATCATGGTAAGCCATGCAGCACATTTGTACAAGAGCACACGGAAAATAGAAGTCCCATAAAATTAAGGTCACGTTGGGATGTACAACCACATTTTGTGCCAGGTTCAAAGACAAAGAAAGGGTGGAGAAGGTATCAGAAAAACACAACTTCCTCCGATTTGACTCCATTTGTCTAGTCTTACACAGGTGGACCCGTTATTCATGGGTTTGGCATCCACGGATCTCAATATCTGTAGATGCAGCCCATGAATAACAGGGTGCTGAAGTCCAGCACTCAATGTCTCCATTACTCACCGGGGGGGGGGGGGCGCTGGAGGCCCGTTCCACATAACGTCGGCCTGCAAGCCCCTCCATAGCCCTCTGTGGGGCTCCAAAAGCCTCTCCAAAGCGATCAGACGTTACTTCTGGTTCAAAAGTCACTTCTGGTCGCTTGGGAGAAGCTTTCGGAGGCCTGCAGAGGCTTACAGAGGAGTTTGCAGGCCAGTGTGATGCGGAATGGGCCTCAGAAGGCCCACCTGCTAAGTAATGGAGACATTGGGTGCTGGACTCCAGCATCCGCAGATCTTCATTATCTGTGGGGGGTCCAGAATGGATCCCCCACGCATAACAAGGGCTCACTGTATAGATGCTCTATGACCCTTCATTCCGCCTTTGAGATCCCTGATTAACACTGGAAGTTTCCTGTACTGTCAGTCTTTCAAGGTGCTATAGTTCCCCTTATAGACTGGAACATCAAACTCCCTTGGAGACACCAAGTCAACTCAAAGCATTACCACGGATAATCCTTAAGGCTGCAGCTTTAACCATGTAAGGTATAAACAGTACTTCCTGCCTAAACTGGCTCACTTCTTTATTGTTTTAAGAACATCCTGTTTCAAAACTATATTTAAAATAAATAAAATTAATGCCTTATTTAAAATACTATTAAAGTCGCCAGACAATGCAAAAGGTGGAATTGATCCACGTATTTACTACAAAATAAATATACTGTTTTGAGGAGAGAAAAGAAGTTGAGATTTATCAATTTTTACACAGGCGTTTATTTCTCCCTGTGATTTTTTTCCCCGTGAACATTCAAAAATGCCACCACCACCACCCAGGCTTGGTGAAATCATGCTGGAACAAGATGTTTCTACTGCTAACACACACTGCATTCCACCTGACTGCAACTGAAGAAGACAAAGCAGGTAGGGAGTATTGGTAACAGGGATTGTAGAAAAACAATCCCATGGTGATATTTCCTTATTAGATGGGTAACAAATTCATACTGTCTGGGTTATACCCATGTATAAAGTGCACAGCACTGGCTCCTCTCGACCAGGGTTCCCAAGTAACAGCCTAGTAAATATCTAGCCATGCAATATATGTTTTCAATATAAACACCTTTCCATCAAAGTTGCATAATTTGTTCCAGATGAAAAGTTGTATCTTATGGGCACAAAATGACAGTCCTGCTTGTGATTTGTAAATTGCAGAAAACACTTGTTTCAGAAGAGAACGATGAACAGAGGCAGAAAGGATATAGGACTAGCAGAACAACTGTTCTAAATCTAGTAAGCAGGGTGGATGGGGTTCAGTAGAAGGTAACAACAGATAATGAGGAGAGCCATGCATGCTCAACTTGTAAGGGTGCGCAAGGGCTCTAGGCAGATTACAGGATCTGATACTGGTCCAATTCAGACATGATTGCAGTCATGAGTAGATTTTGGGCTCCCTTTGGTCCTTTCCTTCCTCCTCTAGTGTATTATTGCAGTTAAAACCATGGTTTTCTATTCTTGTTTGGATGCAAACTATGGTTTGCTCAAAGAGAAAAGGAGAGAAGGAATTGGAGCACAGAAGAGGATGAAGGAGCAGAAGGAGGGAAGGTGTGAACCCAAAGCCCATTCACAATGGTCAAACTACGGTTTGGCAGTTATAAACTGAACCAGCCAATTTCTCTCTGTATGCAAATTCCCACTTGTAGTTAGTCTTCCTTTGAAGATCATTGTTTTATAAAGCACAAAGATGGTGAAGGTAGAAGATGTTAAAAAATGCAATGCACAGTTTAATAATTCACAAGCTATGCAATGCAATCTTTCAAATATGTATCACATGCAAAGAAGAAATGTAAAAAAAATTAACCTTTGATCCATGAAGATATTGGGGCTGTGCATTAGGTTGCTTATCTCTCTGGAATTCTTGGGAAAAGGGCAGCACTGTTCGAACAAACCTATACAAATCAAGGTAACAACACAACAGTTTACATTTGTGCAACCACTGTATAGATGATGAAAAAAAAAATACATTTGCATGCTTATCTATAACGTGGCTCTGCCATGCTGAAATTCTCTAAGAAATATGATGGGAAGATTTTAGGTATTCCTAGTCACCATCACAGGATTAGTATACTACAGAATAATATAAGAAAACAATAGTCTTCTGAGAAGAAACTTTTGTAATAACTGGAGCTTTCACAGAGGAATTTTAGAACACTTTCCAGCCCTGCTTAGAATCCATCAATGATCTCTGTATTGTTTTAATTAATTTCAGCAATACCTTTAATTGATAAAAACAAATGAACTGCCCTCAAACAGAGTTAGAAAAACAAAGATTAGTTCTGTGGTTTTACCTTAAATTGGATGTATTCCCTCCTCTTATTCTCTGATAAAACAAAATTATTTTGCTAAATCTGCTCCAGCACACTATCCTGCTAAACTGTAGGTTTTGGCATGCTTCTAGATAATCAGGTCTCGTTACTTTTTAATCTCTAGATAATGTCTGTCCTAGCAATTTATCCATTTTCATCAGCGCAGCACTAAGCAGTCAGGACAAAGTAGATTACAGAAATCAGAACACCATTAGCAGTGCCAGTACCGGGGAGGAAAACGTAATTGATAAACACAATATAGGTTTTGAAGTATTCATTTCACATTCAAGCAGTACAACGCCAAGCATGAGTTTAGGATAAAAACTTGAAAAACAGGCATCACCTTAATCAACTTAATGCAGCTACTAAATCTGTATTGAATGTGGTGGTGCAATACAAAGGATTGACATGTTGGCTTCTAGCCTACATTTGCTGAACAAAGTAGTGAAATGTTGGATATACAGGTGTCCCCCACTTAACGACAGGGATACGTTCTGGAAAACCTGTCATATAGTGAAACCATCATTAAGCGAGTCTTCAATGTAACACAGTGGAGTTGTAATAGGGAATGAATGGCAAAAACAGTGTACATTATGTGTGTAACACAAAGCACAACAAGATTTCTACCTGTCAATGGAGGTAGAAACACACACACACACAAACACAGGGAGTTAAAAGACAAAAAGTCCTGAGTCCCTGCCAGAAGGGTAATAGAGAGGGTTCAATTCTTAATTTGATTGAGAGCGAGTTCCATAATTGTGGTGTCACTGCAGAGAAGGCCCTTCCTCTCATCACCATCAGCCAGGTGACAGCAGCACCTGCAGAACAGCCCCCCCCCCCGATGACCTCAGTAAGCAGGCCATCTCATATAAAAGAAGGCCGTCTGTGAGATATCTTGGCTCTGAGCCATAAAAGGCTTTATTATAGGTCAAAACCAGCACAATTGTTCCCAGAAATGAATCAGGATACAGAGGAGAAATAGTCCAACAGAGTCATACCACCTCAACCCATCACCACACAGGCCACTGCATTCTGCACTAATGGTAGTTTCCAAGCAGACTTAAAAGGCAACCCCACATAGAGTGCATTACAGTCATCAAGCCTTGATGTCATCAGCGCATGGACCACTGTAATCAGACCTGAACAATTCAGATAAGGAGACAGCTGGTACACCAACGGGAGTTGGGCAAAGGCACCCCTGGCCGCCACCACCAGGGCATCCAGGAGCCCTGGATGAGTCCAGAAGTAACCCCAAGCTGCAACCCTGCTCCTTTCTCATTCAGAACAAGTTGCTGATCTAACGCCTGCCTCTCACAGCTCCCGACCAAAAGGACCTCTATTTTGTCCAGATTTAATTCCAATTGGTTGGCCTTCATCCAATCCCCTAGGCCTAGATGACCAATGATCTCAGGCATTGGTCCAGCATTTCCACAGCTACTCTAGTATTAGATGGAATAGAAATAGAGCAGTAGTCATCTGCATATTGATGAAAGCCAACTCCAAATCTCCTGATATTCTCCTCCAGCAGTTTCATGTAGATGTGGATAAGCTGGAATCTTGTAGTACATCAAAGGCCAAGGCGCTGAGCAGGAGTCCTCCAATGCCACCATCTGGGATCTCCCAGCTAGAAAGGAGTGAAGCCACTACAAAACAGAGCGCCCCAATCTGGCCAGTCACCCCAGAAGGTCACCACGGTTGACAGTGCTAAAAGCCACTGAGAGGTCCAGCAGAACAACCGGGACACACTCTCCCTGTCTAGCCCCTGGTGCACATCACCCACCAGCAGACCAAAGCTGTTTTTGTCAAGAAACCAGATCTGAAACCAGATTGAAAGGGGTCCAATTAATCCGTTTCATACTGGAGACCTGAGATGAATGTACAAGAGGGTCTCTGAACACTGGAAAGCACAACTGATAAATATTACTAATTATTAGAACGAAAAAAATTGCAAATCACATAGCACACAATCCAATACCAAGCAGAAACAAAACACTCTACACTGTGTGCTGATTATAATAATACACAGCATCTAAGACTGGGGGTGGGTGGATGGCAGCAGGGGCTAATAGGCTGGCTTGCCTAAATCCACCTAGTGAATTCAGGGACTTCCTTTCTCACAGCTCGCACTCTTAGCCACTACATTACATCAGCTCTCCTATTATTACGAACAGCATCTAGGACACTACTGTCAGTCCCACGGCCTGCTCTTTTCCCTTGCAAATGTTCTTAAATAAGCAAACTTTGCATTTCGTCTTGAATGCACAAAGAGCTGAAAACAAAAAGATGCAATTACGTCCACTGTTTTAATAACAGACCATCCTATTGTTTAATCTCCCTACATTATCCCAATCAGGCAGCTTAATGTGCAGTTTACAGCAAGGCATTTCAGGGCTGACCTCAACTTTTAACCTAAATGCTGAAAGCTTTCTGCAAATGCCCAAAATTTCAGGATAATTTTAATTTATCAATTACACTAGCTACAGAACACTTCAACAGAAGGGTGCCCTTTTCTTTTTAATAGGTCGCTAAAACAAGTACAGACCTGTACAACCACACCACCTGAACTGATAAAGATGGTAGTTCTGAAATATCAAATACATTCTAGCTGATGCAACAGCAGAGAAAGTTAAAACCATATAGGTAGAAATGATAATGTGTGACTAAACTGAAATGCAGAAGAGCTATTTTACACCTTGTGCTAGAGCATTTTGCAAAGAAAAAAACTAATACCAATAACGTTCTGCTTGTGGAAAGAGTTTGCTCCAAAGGCCGCAGAAGATAGGAGAACCTACCTACCATAGCACTGCTCGACCCTAATGCAAGTTTGGCAGTATAGAACTTGTGGCTATTTTCCTTCTACTCACTATTCTTTGGACCTGAAGGTTATTTATTTTGAAGGCTGAGGTCACGTTGCTCCCAAAATACCTTCAAGAGCTCAACTCTGAGAAGAACGTAGCAAATACAAGAATTACATCTACATGTTTGAACAACAGTTCATGCAGCAACTAATTTTCCCTACCTGATCAAGAAATTAGGAACTGAAGCCTTAAAATAAGCCCATTATCCTGGGTCCATGCATACAGATCCTAGGGACTGGTCTCACAGTGCTACCAGTAACTGCATCCAGATGCCAAGGACAGCACATCAAGCCAGTCATACCAGCTATGGTCCTGCATATTATGTTGTAGCGTGGCAATGGCAGGCCAGCTATGACTCCCTACAAAACATCCAGCTGTCCTATCCATAGGCTGTCCTCATAGGTTAATTCTGCCCAGCCAACACAGAACAAGTCTGTGGCCAAGGAGGACAAGCTTAAGGAAAACCATCTTTATGGGAGATACCATGGAGCTGGTTGTGAGGATGTGTGGTCCTAATCCTTGTTGAGGTCAAAGACATATGAGGCCACATAATGGGTTTTGGGAATGAAGGAGAAGGCTGGGTATATTCTTTGAGCTATGCCCTCCCCCCTTCCGGTCTTACATAACTGCATGTTGTTTGCATGATCCAGGGTTTCTTTGTATGTTGGTTCACTTGGCCCTTTCCTGCCTCCTCCTAACCCCGCAGATCACTCCGTTGGCAACGCTGCATCATGTAGGCTGGTCGGGGATAGGATTGGGGAATGTCCCCTACTTAGGAAAAGGTTAGGTTCCAGAGATCCATTTGTAACTTGCACCCGACCTAAGGCGGAACAGCCAGTTCATGCAGGCCCTGTGCTATTGTGCCTGCGCAGAAGCTGGGAAAGCACCGACGCAGCCATCCATAAGTCGGGGAGCATGTGTATATAAATTTGTTGAAAGGGAAAAAGAGTTATGTTCAATTAAACGAATTGCTGCTTTTAACAATATTTACAATTTCAAAATTCTAACCTTATAAGAATGTTTAAGAATGCTGCCAAAACATGAACATGAGAGACAATGGAAGTAATGCAAAAATTAAAGAGAGAGAAAAACCGGCTGCCATACTAACCTGTTTGTGGACCCATTGTAACAGTAATTTGGAAGAAAATCATAGTTGAGCTCCCAGAAGACATGAAGTGTGATCCTTCCATAGGGAGCAGACACGTTATGGTTGGCTTCCCTGAACATGGCATCGAAACTGTCCAAAGTCATGTATCTGCTCAGGAGCTTGTGTGTCATCTTGTTAATTTCTACCAACCCATCCAACTCCTGAAAACAGTTTTTAAGTAAAGGAAGGCAGGGAGGGAGACAGAAAGAACATAATAAGGATCTTGTCAAAGAAGTTGCAAGTTTGCAGCAAAACAAATGTACCTTACAAAGTTTTAAGTGAGGGGCTAGAAACATCTTTTTAAAGGGGCTTTTAAAAAGCCCAGTCTATTCCCAACAGTCAAATATAAATGTCTTCTTAATTCAAGAAGAGAATTCTGCAGAAGAATTACTATGCTATAACTATCCATATGTTGCTATAACTATCCATATGCTATAACTATCCATAACGACAGAATGATTTCAGTTCGAATCCAAGGCAAACCATTCAACATTACAGTAATCCAAGTGTATGCCCCAACCACTGATGCCGAAGAAGATGAAGTTGACCGGTTCTATGAAGACCTACAACACCTTCTAGAACTAGCACCCAAAAAAGATGTCCTTTACATCATAGGAGACTGGAATGCTAAAGTAGGAAATCAAGAAATAAACGGAACAACAGGCAAGTTTGGCCTTGGAGCGCAAAATGAAGCAGGGCAAAGGCTAACGGAGTTCTGTCAAGAGAACACGCTGGTCATAGCAAACACTCTTTTCCAACAACACAAGAGGCGACTCTACACATGGACATCACCAGATGGTCAATACCGAAACCAGATAGATTATGTGCTTTGCAGCCAAAGATGGAGAAGCTCTATACAATCAGTAAAAACAAGACCTGGAGCTGACTGTGGCTCAGATCATGAGCTTCTTATTGCAAAATTCAGGCTTAAATTGAAGAATGTAGGGAACACCACTAGACCAGTCAGATATGACCTAAACCATATCCCTTATGAGTATACAGTGGAGGTGAAGAATAGGTTTAGGGCACTAGACCTGGTAGACAGAGTGCCTGAAGAACTATGGACGGAAGTTCGTAACATTGTACAGGAGGCAGCAACGAAAACCATCCCAAAGAAAAAGAAATGCAAGAAAGCAAAGTGGCTGTCAGATGAGGCTTTACAAATAGCTGTGGAAAGAAGGAATGCGAAAAGCAAAGGTGAAAGGGAAAGATATAAACAACTGAATGCAGATTTCCAGAGAATAGCAAGGAGAGATAAGAAGGCCTTCTTAAATGAACAATGCAAGGAAATCGAGGAAAACAACAGAATGGGGAGGACTAGAGATCTCTTCAAGAAAATTGGAGATATCAAGGGAACATTTTGTGCAAAGATGGGCATGATAAAGGATAAAAAAGGCAGAGACCTGACAGAAGCAGAAGAGATTAAGAAGAGATGGCAAGAATACACAGAAGAACTATACAAGAAAGATCTTAATGTTCCTGATGACCACGCTGGTGTGGTCACTGACCCAGAGCCAGACATCCTAGAGAGCGAAGTCAAGTGGGCCTTAGATAGCATTACTAACAACAAAGCTAGCGGAGATGATAATATCCCAGCTGAGCTACTTAAAATCCTAAATGATGATGCTGTGAAAGTGCTGCACTCAATATGCCAACAAATTTGGAAAACTCAGCAGTGGCCAAAGGATTGGAAAAGGTCAGTTTACGTTCCAATTCCAAAGAAGGGCAGTGCCAAAGAGTGTTCAAACTATCGCACAATTGCACTCATTTCACATGCTAGCAAGGTTATGCTCAAAATTCTACAAGCTAGGCTTCAGCAGTACGTGGACCGAGAACTACCGGATGTACAAGCTGGGTTTCGAAGAGGCAGAGGAACTAGAGATCAAATTGCCAACATGCGCTGGATCATGGAGAAAGCACGAGAGTTCCAAAAAAACACCTACTTCTGCTTCATTGACTACGCAAAAGCCTTTGATTGTGTGGATCACAACAAGCTGTGGCAAGTTCTTAAAGAGATGGGGATACCAGACCACCTTACCTGTCTCCTGAGAAACCTGTATGCGGGTCAAGAAGCAACAGTTCGAACCGGCCATGGAACAACTGATTGGTTCAAAATTGGGAAGGGAGTACGGCAAGGCTGTATATTGTCACCCTGCCTATTTAACTTATATGCAGAGTACATTATGAGAAATGCAGGGCTGAATGAATCGCAAGCCGGAATCAAGATTGCCGGGAGAAACATCAACAACCTCAGATATGCAGACGATACCACTCTAATGGCAGAAAGTGAAGAAGAACTAAAGAGCCTCTTGATGAGAGTGAAAGAGGAGAGTGCAAAAGTTGGCTTGAAACTCAACATTAATAAAACTAAGATCATGGCATCTGGTCCCATCAATTCCTGGCAAATAGAAGGGGCAGAAATGGAAGCAGTAACAGATTTTACTTTTTTGGGTTCCAAGATCACTGCAGACGGAGACAGCAGCCATGAAATTAAAAGACGCTTACTCCTTGGAAGGAAAGCTATGGCAAATTTAGATAGCATAATAAAAAGCAGAGATATCACCATACCAACAAAAGTTCGTATAGTCAGGGCGATGGTGTTCCCAGTAGCAATGTATGGTTGCGAGAGCTGGACCATAAGGAAGGCTGAGCGCCGAAGAATAGATGCTTTTGAACTGTGGTGCTGGAGAAGACTCCTGAGAGTCCCTTGGACTGCTAGGAGATCAAATCAGTCAATCCTAAATGAAATCAACCCTGACTGTTCCCTGGAAGGACAGGTACTAAGGCTGAAACTCAAATATTTTGGCCACCTAATGCGAAGAGAGGACTCTCTGGAGAAGACTCTGATGCTGGGAAAGACTGAAGGCAAAAGGAGAAGGGGAAGGCCAAGGATGAGATGGTTAGACAGCATCACCGATGCAACGAACATGAAAATGAGCGAACTCAGGAAGATAGTGGAGGATAGGAAGGCCTGGCGGGATATGGTTCATGGGATCACGAAGGGTCGGACACGACTTAACGACTGAACAACAAACTATCCATATTCTATATTTATACTCTCCCTAGTAAATGTTAATATGAAGTCTTGGCTCTGGTACATGGAGATACATGTGTTTCATCGAATTTGAATGATCTGATTAATGTTCAAAGATATCAGATGTCTTTAATATGATAACCGCAACAAACCATGCTCATAGATTGTCATTTCATGACCATGTACAATTGTATCTGATTTAGGTTACAAATGAACTTCTCCCCCTGCCCACGTTCAAGCCCACTAAAGGGAGCAGAATATTGTGGGCTAGAGCTGCCGACATTCAGGGTAAAACAGAAAATGAGTTTAGTTTGTAGAGATGGTAGAAGATGAAGAAAATAAAAGGGACTCAATAGAAGGAAGATAAGAGGCAGAAAGAGGAGGAGAGAGGGAGAGAAACAAAGACTGGAGATAAAGCTAGAATTGGAGGTGGGCAATGACTGGCTACGAGGATCTAGGGCCTGAAAGAATGGCCTAGGAAGTGGGTAAGTAGGAAAGACAGAGAAGGAACAATCATACTGGGATCACTGTAAGCAGCCAGTTACTCTCTCCTTTCCATTACCACTCTGACTTCCGATTAGCATTGCCATACTACTATTCTTACACAGACAGGGAGAATCTTTTATCCTTTCCACTGCAAATGTTTCTGACCAAGCAAAGATATGAAGGGGTAGTGAAGGTGCCATGTTACATACTTCTCCCCACAATGAGCTCTTTGTGACTTTAGGAAGTATGTTGCCCAGCTTGAGAACTTCAGCCAATTTCTGAGTACTGTCAACTCTTCTCAATACTTACAACAATAGAGGTCAAATCTTCACTCTCAAAGCGACCAATTGCTAGTTCCATTGACTTGTACACGGCTGCTGAAATTCTCTGAGTGATCAAGAGGTTCAGATCTATGGACCGACCAAGAAGCTGAAGCAAAAGAGACGCCAAAAAACTATCAGAGAGGGTCTGTGTATGTACATATTAATAGATCCCAAATCTTACATAAAAATGCAATTATGTGCAAAGTACAAATGTTTAATCTGAATCTCCTACAAGATATTAAAACACCAAGTCTAGATAATCAGATGTGCTCTGTATATATAATAAGTGCATTATTCACATTTAGTGCTAACAGCCTTTGAACAAATTCTCATGTGTTACTTTTGAGATCAAGCATTGTAAAATATAACACAATAGGTTACTAGCAAATATAAATTCTATAGCACAAAAGACAAATGGGCTGCATGATCAGAAGTTTTGGATTGTGGTCCTGGATAATCAAAAGACTCTCTTTAATTCCAAAAAGATATACAGTATTCTAATTGTTGTAGCAACCAATTTATAGTTATGTGTGTTCAAAAAAAGATATGAACTGACAGCTAGAAACTCGAGTTAAATTACTGTTTGAAATTGGCCCTTTATCTGGATGATTTAAGTCAATCCATCCTCTTAAGTTTAGTTAAAAGCCTTATGCAAGATACTTTGTCAAAGTATATTATGTCTGCCCCAATTCAATTCAGAATATTTACACTAAACAAGATTTTTGCAGTTAAGGAGATCATCTGGCTGCAGTTACTCAAATGATAAGCTTGTGTCTCATACATTTAAGTCATTGTACTAAGACCTTAGGCAAGGGGTAGGTAGCAGAAGCATCAACACACAGAGTCAAAGATATATATATATATATATATATATATATATATATATATATATATATATATATATATATATATATATATATATATATATATATATATATATTTTTTTTTAAAAGAAGGTCATATAAGACCACCACAGGGTGTCACTTACTAACCTGGACATGCCTCTGCTTTAGCAGTGTCTCATATCGGTTGGATGTTAACAACGGAATAGTTGCTCCCTGATTTTTGCACTCTGATCGCAACCTCTTATCCAGAAGCAAGCTATTTAAAAGGGAGAGCATTATACACAACATAAAGCAAGTTGTTGTCCATGTTTTTGTGTGTAGGCACACGTGCAGTTCTTAAATTAATATTTGAAAATAGTTTAATGTGTATACTTACCTTCCGGCCATAACTTTGTAGTAAGCAAATATCTGGTCTGCCAGCTTGTACACAAACTGATCAAAGCACAAGTTGACCTGAAGAAAATATAAAAATTGTTCATTTAAATACAGAATATTTTTACACATACATTTCTCTTCTGAAACATTCCTAGTGACTTAGCACCCTAACTTAGCACCCACACCGTATCATAGGAAATTTTGTTCTAGTGAGCTAGACTTTAGGAATGTTAGATCTGTGATTCCTTGTTCATGCACACCAATTACCAAGTGACTGACATGCACGTGAGGAAAGCATTAAGTTTCATTAACAGTTCATTCTCTCGGGACCGCCTCGCCTGAACAAACTCTGTATGTGCTGCTGCTCAACTGGTTTAGGACAAATAAGGACCAAAGTTTTAAGTCTTACCTCTGCCTCAATTTCATCATAAAGGAATTGCTTCTTGAATTTGGTAAGTGCATAATGAGCACTATCATTATAAAGGTCCAAAGAATATAGAACATACCTAAACAAAAGAAGAAAATACATTTGCAATCATATGCTTAAAACATTTGTTTGTTGTTGTTGTTCAGTCGTTAAGTCGTGTCCGACCCGTCGTGATCCCATGAACCATATCCCGCCAGGCCTTCCTGTCCTCCACTATCTTCCTGAGTTCGCTCATTTTCATGTTCGTTGCATCGGTGATGCTGTCTAACCATCTCATCCTTGGCCGCCCCCTTCTCCTTTTGCCTTCAATCTTTCCCAGCATCAGAGTCTTCTCCAGAGAGGCCTCTCTTCGCATTAGGTGGCCAAAATATTTGAGTTTCAGCCTTAGTACCTGTCCTTCCAGGGAACAGTCAGGGTTGATTTCATTTAGGATTGACTGATTTGATCTCCTAGCAGTCCAAGGGACTCTCAGGAGTCTTCTCCAGCACCACAGTTCAAAAGCATCTATTCTTCGGCGCTCAGCCTTCCTTATGGTCCAACTCTCGCCACCATACATTGCTACTGGGAACACCATCGCCCTGACTATACGAACTTTTGTTGGCATGGTGATATCTCTGCTTTTTATTATGCTGTCTAAGTTTGCCATAGCTTTCCTTCCAAGGAGTAAGCGTCTTTTAATTTCATGGCTGCTGTCTCCGTCTGCAGTGATCTTGGAACCCAGAAAAGTAAAATCTGTTACTGCTTCCATTTCTGCCCCTTCTATTTGCCAAGAATTGATGGGACCCGATGCCATGATCTTAGTTTTATTAATGTTGAGTTTCAAGCCAACTTTTGCACTCTCCTCTTTCACCCTCATCAAGAGGCTCTTTAGTTCTTCTTCACTTTCTGCCATTAGGGTGGTATCGTCTGCATATCTGAGGTTGTTGATATTTCTCCCGGCAATCTTGATTCCGGCTTGTGATTCATTCAGCCCTGCATTTCTCATAATGTACTCTGCATATAAGTTAAATAAGCAGGGTGACAATATACAGCCTTGCCGTACTCCCTTCCCAATTTTGAACCAATCAGTTGTTCCATGGCCGGTTCGAACTGTTGCTTCTTGACCCGCATACAGGTTTCTCAGGAGACAGGTAAGGTGGTCTGGTACCCCCATCTCTTTAAGAATTTGCCACAGTTTGTTGTGATCCACACAATCAAAGGCTTTTGCGTAGTCAATGAAGCAGAAGTAGGTGTCTTTTTGGAACTCTCGTGCTTTCTCCATGATCCACCGCATGTTGGCAATTTGATCTCTAGTTCCTCTGCCTCTTCGAAACCCAGCTTGTACGTCCGGTAGTTCTCGGTCCACGTACTGCTGAAGCCTAGCTTGTAGGATTTTGAGCATAACCTTGCTAGCATGTGAAATGAGTGCAATTGTACGGTAGTTTGAACTCTCTTTGGCACTGCCCTTCTTTGGAATTGGAACGTAAACTGACCTTTTCCAATCCTTTGGCCACTGCTGAGTTTTCCAAATTTGTTGGCACTCTTTGGCACTGCCCTTCTTTGGAATTGGAACGTAAACTGACCTTTTCCAATCCTTTGGCCACTGCTGAGTTTTCCAAATTTGTTGGTATATTGAGTGCAGCACTTTCACAGCATCATCATTTAGGATTTTAAGTAGCTCAGCTGGGATATTATCATCTCCGCTAGCTTTGTTGTTAGTAATGCTACCTAAGGCCCACTTGACTTCACTCTCTAGGATGTCCGGCTCTGGGTCAGTGACCACACCAGCGTGGTCATCAGGAACATTCAGATCTTTCTTGTATAGTTCTTCTGTGTATTCTTGCCATCTCTTCTTAATCTCTTCTGCTTCTGTTAGGTCCTTGCCTTTTTTGTCCTTTATCATGCCCATCTTTGCACAAAACGTTCCCTTGATATCTCCAATTTTCTTGAAGAGATCTCTAGTCCTCCCCATTCTGTTGTTTTCCTCGATTTCCTTGCATTGTTCATTTAAGAAGGCCTTCTTATCTCTCCTTGCTATTCTCTGGAACTCTGCATTCAGTTGTTTATATCTTTCCCTTTCACCCTTGCTTTTTGCATTCCTTCTTTCCACAGCTATTTGTAAAGCCTCATCTGACAGCCACTTTGCTTTCTTGCATTTCTTTTTCTTTGGGATGGTTTTCGTTGCTGCCTCCTGTACAATGTTACGAACTTCCGTCCATAGTTCTTCAGGCACTCTGTCTACCAGGTCTAATGCCCTAAATCTATTCTTCACCTCCACTGTATACTCATAAGGGATATGGTTTAGGTCATATCTGACTGGTCTAGTGGTGTTCCCTACATTCTTCAGTTTAAGTCTGAATTTTGCAATAAGAAGCTCATGATCTGAGCCACAGTCAGCTCCAGGTCTTGTTTTTACTGATTGTATAGAGCTTCTCCATCTTTGGATGCAAAGCACATAATCTATCTGGTTTCGGTATTGACCATCTGGTGATGTCCATGTGTAGAGTCGCCTCTTGTGTTGTTGGAAAAGAGTGTTTGCTATGACCAGCGTGTTCTCTTGACAGAACTCCGTTAGCCTTTGCCCTGCTTCATTTTGCGCTCCAAGGCCAAACTTGCCTGTTGTTCCGTTTATTTCTTGATTTCCTACTTTAGCATTCCAGTCTCCTATGATGTAAAGGACATCTTTTTTGGGTGCTAGTTCTAGAAGGTGTTGTAGGTCTTCATAGAACCGGTCAACTTCATCTTCTTCGGCATCAGTGGTTGGGGCATACACTTGGATTACTGTAATGTTGAATGGTTTGCCTTGGATTCGAACTGAAATCATTCTGTCGTTTTTGAGGTTGCACCCCAGTACTGCCTTTCCCACTCTTTTATTGACTATGGGGGCTACTCCATTTCTTCTAAGGGATTCATGCCCACAGTAGTAGATATGATGGTCACCTGACTTAAATTCGCCCATGCCCGTCCATTTTAGTTCGCTGATTCCCAAGATGTCAATGTTCAATCTTATCATCTCATTTTTGACCACATCCAGCTTGCCTTGATTCATAGACCTCACATTCCATGTTCCTAAGCAGTATTGCTCCTTGCAGCATTGGATTTTCCTTTCAACCTCAGACACATCCACAGCTGGACGTCCTATTGGCTTTGGCCCAGCCGCTTCACTCTTTCTGGGTCTACTTGGAATAGTCCTCCGCTCTTCCTCAGTAGCATATTGGACACCTTCCGACCTGAGGGGCTCATCTTCCGGCGTCATATCTTTTAGCCTTTTGGTACTGTTCATGGGATTTTCTTGGCAAGGTTACTGGAGTGGGTTGCCATTTCCTTCTCCAGTGGATCACTTTTAGTCAGAACTCTCTGCTACGACCTGTCCGTCTTGGGTGTCCCTGCACGGCATAGCTCATGGCTTCATTGAGTTACGCAAGCCCCTTCGCCACGACAAGGCAATGATCCATGAAGGCGAAAACATTTGTTACTTTCTTGAAATACAAATATAACATTTTCTAACAAAAAAAACAATCTTTTAACTTATCACAGTTAAAAATAATGTAAGCACAAAAACTCGTACTCCAAAATTCTGCTGGTCAGTATTCAGACAGTAATGCAGATCTGATGATATGATTATCCTAGAAAGAAACACATTCCTCTTACTTTACCAAGCTCCCATTCCACTGATTGCTATAACAAATGAGAAAGGGGGGGGGGGTTTCAATGTGTTAGTCTGGCTACAGTATACAAACCAAAAGTCACAGAAATTTCTGTGGCAGAAAGGTTGACTAGATGGATCAGGGAGTGCATCAGTTTGCTCCACTACAGGTCACATTTACACTTTTCTAATTATGCTCTCTTCTGAGTACCTGCACTGAGAGCTCTTGAAGCAAGCCTCAGATTTCTAAGATGGTAGTGGAGGTGGAAAAGTGGTAGGAAAATAGGGAGAGTGACAAATGGAAGAAGAGGAGTTGAGCTAGTGAAACTGCATTCAGGAGCAAGAAGGCTGATAAAAGCCCTGAAAGAAAGGTCTCAAAGCAAAAGACTGGTGTATGCTCTGAAAAGCTCCTAGGCAGAGTCTGGCATCAGGGAAAACATCTGCCTGCTCCAATATACGACTCCTCAGAAATGGGCAAGATGGAAAAGAAAGAGCTTGGACATGACTGGGAGCTTTGGATACAGTATTTGGTAAACTCTAGGGGCCCATTTTGTTCATCTTTACCACTTATCCCCCACTCTTCTTTTTACTTAAGAGTCCCTTCCCTCCTTATCCCACAACACCAAACTGCCTCTTTAAACCTCTAATCTTGTTTTCATCTGAATTTTATCTGTCTACTATTAAACAAGAAGAAAAAGAACTACATTAGTCTTACTCCATCATCGATGCCTCCTTGGTCTCCAAAATGTGGTCAGTCAGGATCCAAGGCATAGACATCTCAATGGGAAATTGGATTCTTCTGCCCATTGTCAATTCCAAAAAGAACTCCCTGAACCACAGCTGGGACAAGTCGCAACACTGTTGCAGAGTTTCTTTTTGCAGAAAAAAATGATACTGCATTAATTTTCTTTCAGAGAGGAACCATTGCTTTGAAAAAAAGAAACACAAACATGCAAAATAATAGCTATTCTAACAGCACAATGCGATATAACCAAATGAAGGTATGTGAGGTTGACTAGAGTGGGGCATGAAAAGAAAACAAACACTAATGCTCAAAGAGCCCATGGAAGTTACTACAGCATGACTAATAAAAATATGCTCACAAACACAAATAGTATATTACTGAAAACACTGCTGCAAAAAGAAGTGCCAGCTTAGTGGTTTAGTAATGCGCACACACACACACACACAGATTGTTCTCCCAGCTTGAGCTAAGAAGGTCATACTTTAGTTCTTGGTATAGCAAGAAACGGAGTATATGTGCGTGTGAGCATGGAGCACATTGAATACATTTTTTTTATGGGCAGGCACTGGGGGGGGGAAGAGGTTAAAGCTAATAGACTGCTCTGAAGACACTATCAGGGATGCTAAGGATTCCTTCTGACTTATCATAGAAGAATATTTTCAGCAGGGTAGAGCAGTGGTTCCCAAACCTTTCTATTAAGAGAACCATCAAGAACATTTTGCTAGCACTGTAGAAGATCCACATTTTCAATTTTACCAATGGTATGCAAGTAGGATTTTATTTATTCCGGTATTTATATACCGCCTTTCTCATAGACTCAAGGCAGTTTACATAGGCAGGCTGTGCATAAACCCCATTTTTCAATGGGTTTTTTTTTTTAACAAGTATTATTCTATGAGAAAATCTCATAAAAACCTCCCTTTCTCTAGATGTTTCTCTTTATAGTGCAGTCGTCATCCTGGCTGGCCAATTCTTGCATTCCAAGCACTCTCAAGCAGCATATAATCCACTGAGCCTCTCAATGAGAAGACTGGCCCAGGAGAAATGTAGAACCTGCAGCCTTGTAAACCTGGAAACACTTACTAGGGCTGAGTACAGTGACCCATCTATTGTGCAAAGACCATGGAGTTTTTAAATACAACTGATAGAGGTGACTACACACAATAGCCCAGTTTAGACCCAGCCCAATGCTGTTGATGGCAGCACAATTACAGACCCAGTCACAAGACACAGCTGGGTCTCAGTTCATGGTTTGGGAATCTCTGTACTAGGGAACAAAAACAAGGACACTAGTGCCAGTGAAAAAGACCACTGTGTGTGAAAAGCACTAGAACATGAACTAACAGTCTCTCTCCTGTTGAGAACAAAGAGTTCCAGTAACAATGTGAGTTGGGAAGACAACACAAGGTGGTGTGACAAGACTAAATACACATCAAAAGTGAATCCACTAGAATAGAATGCTTCCGATTACAGCCAACAGAAGAGAAAATGGAGGCCAAACAGAGGGAGTATTTACCCCCCCCCAAGGCAAGGTACCTCGTTTCTCTCTTTAAAAGAAATTACTTCAGCAGACTTTTTGCCATTTTAACAGGATCAATATCTGCGTCTCTTATTACACTGACATTTTTAAAAGGAAAAAAAGAAAACTCCTGCCAACTGGAAAATATATGAAGCATCTAAACATGTAATTCCCAGTTTTATTTGTAAATGTTCTAACGTATTAAGAACATCAGAAGAGCCCTGCTGGGATCAGACCAGAAGTCAATGTAGTCCAGCATGCTGTTTACAAGAGCAGCCAGACAGATGCCAGGCTGTTATGTTCTGAAAAGGCCAACATTATAAATCCAGTAAGCCACACAAAATCGGAAACATTTTCCCAGGTCACGTTAGAGGTGTTAGGACATGCTGAAGCTGCACACTGATCATCTACATATCTTACCACTGAAATTTATCAAGTGAGTGTAGAAGAAAGACTCTCGGTGGAATTTTTCTATGTCCAATATGGTGGGCCCCTCAAGGCTACTTCTCAAGGTTTTCTTGGAACCACTTTTGTCAGCAATGAGGGACTCTAACATGGTTCTCACCATGTACAGCTGCGTCATTAAACAGAACATTCATGATAGGGGAAAAACATACATGGCACATTAGTTCAGCATCACTGAAACATACTGCCAAAAAAAGAAAAGACTGCCCCACTTCAAATTGAAACCTGATAAGGAAGTTCAAGAGCTGTTAACCTGAGGAAGAAAGGAAGAAATAAAAGTGCCACAATTTGCAGTGGAACAGTTTATGTCACCACGTTATTTAAAAATAATAAGTAATGCCTTACCACCAAAGTTTAAAAGAGTGGGATAGATGTAGGACTGCCTCAGAAACTTGTTTATCACATGCAATAACTTTTCCATTCCCAGAGATTTGAGCTGCTTCAACAGCTCAGCAGAGTTTAAGGACTCTGTCATAGTGCGAACCATGTAGAGCTAAAAACCAACAGAGAAGGAAGAGGCAAGGGGGAGAAGAAAGAATTCGTTAATACAAAACACAAGGGTAAATAAGAAAAGGAGAACACAAAACCAGAGAAAATGCATATTAGTTTGTTAAGAGAGGAAAAGCAAGACAGTGAAGAATACAGAGGCAACCTGACCCACATCTAAGGAAGATGGGTCTATTGTTTTACTAACTTATTCTGTTATGGCTCAGAACACTGCACATAAGAGAACAAGGTTTGATCTCATTTTGGTACAAGTTACAGGAACCCCTCTCCCAAGTTCTTTTATAGTCATGTAACAGCCAGGATAGCGTAGTGGTTTTAGACTTAGATGATCCAGGTTTAAATGCCCACTCAGCCATGAAACCTCCTGGGTGACCTTGGGCCAGTCACTATCTCTCAGCCTAACCTACCTCACAGGGTTGTCACGAGGACAAAAGGAGGGAAGGAACCACGCACAACACCCTGAGCTCCTTGGAGGAAGGGTGATATAAAAATGCGGGGGGGGGGGGAGAGAGGGAGAACCAAACAGTCCTTCTTAACAAAATTCAATGGAAGTTTGCTGTGGCTAGAAGTTTTAATTTATTTGTTTTTAAGCCATTGCAAAACATCTCACAAAGATTTCTCATCTCAAAAACGTAATGTATTACATGGGAATTTCTAAAGGAGCTGTAACCCTAACAGACAGTACACAATCATATGAATCACTGGCTCACAAAAATATGAAGATTGCTACGGAAAAATCTTTTCTCTCAAAAACAAGCAGGTGATTAGATCCATAAAAAGAACAGAAATGAAAAAGGGAAAGATATGCTTGAAACAGATAGTGAGATAAAGTCCAAGACAGAAAAAACAATGATGGTTCAAGGCCACAATCCAGAGAGTTATTCCAGGTCCACCCAAGGAGGTGCAAGCATGAAAGAGGATTTTTTTTCTCCCCACAGAACAGCAAGACTGTCTTTCCCCTCCGTAATATTACAAAATGATCTGCATTTCAAAAGCAGTTTGCTACAAGGCATTAGAGGCTGCAGTTCCATAAGAACAAATCCAAAGTGCCACTGAGCGTGACGTACTAGGCATATACAGTAGTTGGTTCCATGGATTGTGGTATTCAAATCCAATACAAGATTCCTAAGCAAATTTAATAGGGAGCAAGTCCCACTGAACTCACTGGGACTTAATTATAAGTAAACATGCTTAGGACTGTACGGCACATTATGATGCTTCCATGCAACATAGTCATACGTGGGTTTTTATTATAACAGTTATTACAATTATTATAGACGTGTCCTAGTATTGTAATTATTTCTGGAAAAAAATCAAAAAAAGAAATTAATCAACCAATCACACCTATAAATAATGTAATTTCTGATCCCTTCCCACAACATTAGAAATAATTCTGTTTCATTTATACATAATTCACCCCATTTCCACCCAGAGCACAACACATTCAAATGCTCAAGATCTATCTTTAAAATGAAAAGACAGTTCCAACAGTTCAAAAAGCAGATCTGATATTCTAATTATATGGGACGCAGTTCTTGTAATAACTTATGAGAGGTGAGAGAAAATTATTTTTTCACAATTTCGGTGCTTTACCAAAATGAAATAGCAGAAAGTGGAGTTATGTATTATTATTCCATTTTTTTACTTTTTATTAATTGTAACCACTTTAAAAGAATACTATGTAGGTGGTATAGGTTGTACAGTGTCAACAGATGAACAGTGATGCAAAATTGTATGGTTTTATTTTATTGCAGTTTTTTTTAGCAGAAAGCAGTGTTATGTGTTTTTATTTCATTATCACCATTTTCTCCTGCCCCTGGTTATGACTTAGCACAAGAAAACAAAAAGCAAAGGATATAAAAAACAGTATATAACAAAAAGCTACAGTAGGCAGAGAGTTACCAAACAAAGAGAGAGAGAGAGCTTATACTGAAAACAGGATGAGAAATTTAAGTGTTGAATTTTAAACATGATAGCATCAGAAATACAAACAACTAAATCTGCAAGACACAGTTTAAACACAAAAGCATTCACATAGAAGGTGAAAACAGTAGAGGAAAAGCTTGGGGGACGACGACAATCAGTGTAGAAAATTAAAGTGACATTAACCCACTATGAGATTTTTGACTAATCCAGATTTACCCAGGATTTATATATCTAATCTTTTTAAATGGGTTTGTTCTGCAGTAATTTCTGTTTCAGTCAGTGACACACATACCAGAACTAGTACAGAGAGTTACCTGGGTACTGGAGGGCCCCACAGCTCGCCTTGGGACTTTGACGTCAAATCCACTTTTTGGATCTTTCTCTCCCCTCAGTGCAGGGTCATTAAATGGCTCACGCCCGCCTTCCCAATCACACACAGTTTTTCTGATGGCCTGAAGAACACTAGCCATGAGCCAAGAGAGCATGTTAGTTCATGATCAAGCACAAACCCATATTTCAGAACCAAAAGCATACTGACACATGCTTTCTAAAGGCACTACACAATCCACCAGACCGGAAGTCATTCTAGGAATGCACTTAGTTTTCAATCAATGGATTTGCTAATCTAAGGATTTTATACATCATGAATTCTGTGCCTGGACGCCTCTAATTTTAAGTAGTTATAAATCAATCAGTCATCACTATGGTCAACAGTGGTGAACACAAAATACGGTTGGAAAGATATGGCTAATGCAATAAAGCCAAACCAGCTGGCAATGTAAACCTGTAATGCTGTTCCTCAAAAAATGCAAGGGAATAGCAGTTCTGTGAGGAAACCAATTCCCAGCATCATCACTAATAATACAATTCACAAAAAGAGACCTCAGGAGTTGATACAACACACCATTTCTTGTTCTTGTTCAGGCATATCTCAAGCCCAGCATACTTGCATGGCCCAGTGGCCATCCAATATCTGCCAAATGGCCACGAGAGCTGCAATGGCATTCTCCCCAGGTACGGGAAGAACACAGTACTGTACACTAGCTTACAGCTTCTGATCACAGTGGCTTTGACCAGTTGCAGAATCGTTGGCAATATTGTACTGGGTTATGTGTTACTCTGGATTCCAAGTTAGCTGGGATTTGCCAGGACACTGTTGACTAGGATAGTGCTGAGGAGAGGGGGAAGGGATGGTTGCATCAGGTTTCATGGATTGTATCCAAAAATGACCACTCAAGTTCCTTTGGGAGAAGCCATGACAGTCACGTTGAACAACAGATGTGCACGGCAGAGTTCTCCCTGTGTTGTCTCCAACATATGCTATGTGTGTAAATGAAAAACTGAATGGCATGAGAAAGTTTCAACTGCTACCTTTGGATGACGTTCTTCTTCTTTTTGATAGCTTGTCTTAATGGTTCTCTAAGTGTGATCTGGGCAAAGTCCTGGAGAGCAGCATAGATGGTATGACGAATGGCATGGTTGAAAACACTTTCCATCCTACCCATCAATACTTGCAGTCCTTTGATCATTGCAATAACCTGCAAAAAAAATGATTATTTTGCACAATAAACTAAACACAAATCATAAGGAGGAACAATGGGGGTGGGAAGTAGTATATTTTCTTTTACCTCAACAAGAGCAAACTTCTCTTCACTGGTGTAATTGTATCGTGTTGCTCTTTCATACTCTTCTGCATTATCTGGGCAGTCTTTGTTAGAGTATTTGTCAGTTGGATGCACTAGTTTCCATGAATACTGCAATTGACAGGTAGTAAGAAAGACAAAGAACAAACAAAATCAAACTGAGAAACCACTATAAGACCTGCCAGACACCATAAAGTTTGAATAAAAGCTTAGACCACCCCACAGTGCCTCTGGGCTGACAACTGCAGGCTATTTATTAATCCAGGGAATACTAGTTGCTAGCCTCTAAAATGACTATCACCCCAAGCTAGTTGAAAAATACATCCCCCATGAAAAGGAGCTCCTACATATGCAGGCAACATATTAAATAGACATACATCTGCTTTGCAATACTTGTCTGGGTTGAACACATCTATATTCATCTTTTGATGCGTATGGGGATGTGTGTTTGGGGTCACTAGTTGTTGAGCATTACTAGCTGTGAGTGACTAGATCTCAACTGGGACTTATTGCTAAGGAATCAATGATCAGAAGAAAAGTAGGTGCTATAGGAAGTACCAAGATCACATATACAGTAGCATGGCTCAGAGAGCTACACACACAATTTTAATTGGAAGTAATGAAAGTAGAACGTGTCAAGTCTGCTTGATACGGTTCAAGCATCAAAGTTATAGAATCTCTCAATGCAAATGCCTAAAGAAAATCTGGAACAACTATTATGGAATATGATATCCACCTTTATGATATTAAATGTTACCCTGATCAATACATTACCAAGTCTTTATCATTAAACAACAGCAACAGAGACAGCATGCAAAGTCCTTTAAAAACAGCTGTTCTGTTGTCCTACTTCCAAGATGCAACAATTTATGAGATTTATCATAAGGCCCTTATATTCTGTATAGTACAGTATATTAAGAATGGTTCCTTAGGGCCTATTCTTAGTATATAGCTGCCATATGCAAGTTTCTAGAAACACTTGATATGTTAGCTACCACACACATCATCCTCATTACGAAGAATGTGCAGTAGGGTGTTTCATTTAATAGTGTTAAAATAAAAATATTATATTTTTGTTGACTTTGCTCATTCCCTCATTCCTATTGATATAAAAAGGATATCTGACAAATTTAAGGAAGATTGGGTAATATTTAGAGGTTGCACACTTTTCACACTAATATACAATATACAGTATATAGGCTAAAAAGAAACAAGATTTCCAATGATTATTATTTTTATTCTCAAATCCATCCAACAAAACTAAACTTCAAACAAGACTTAGACGAAACAACTTAAATAACATTCATGTTATCTACATTAGTTAAATTTGTAAGATGCAACTCCTATTTTCTCCAGGAATTTAATTCAAACTCCAGGCTTGAATTAAAACACTAAAAAGGTAATGGGGTGGCGGGGGGGGGGGACCACCGGGGTGGGGAATACAGTGAAAGGAGAACATGCATTGACCCGATGTGAAGACGAGGCAACTTTTCCGGGTCCTTTTTTTTTGGCCTATATTTCTCGCCTTGTAAGCGAGTATATACAGTAGTACAACTATATGCTACAGCTCTCTAGCAAAAAAAGCTGAACAAACCTACAAAAGTGTGCAACCACTAAATATTATTCAATTTGTCTAAAATTCGGCATAAGGATCTTTTAGATTAATAGAACCAAGGGGATGAGCAAATTGACATGAAAATAGGAACTTTGGAACACCCTAATGTGCAGTGTTCTGGTATGGAAAACTTCCACATGTTCCATGTAGCATCTGCCATGAGAAATAACTTGTGATGGCTTCTATACCGAGGCAATAATATAAGAGTTGGTTCTCAGCCTTGCAATTCAATATGAACAACACAAAGAGGAAGCTGGGCAACAAAGAGGTGTCAAGAAATCCTCAAGGCTGTTTGTCCCATTTGACCGATGGAAAAATTTTCACAGGCCCCAAATACAACATTAGTCAGATACTCCACATGAAAACACCGACTCTACTAATCGTTTTTTTCCTAGACCTTTAGTTTAAGATTCTTAGTTCATCCCACATACCACTTCCATAACATGTGCACTCCACTGAGATAGAAGTTGTAGACCTTGGAGAGAAAGATCAAAGAGCTTTCGATATTCTGCATCTGTTTTCTGAGCTTCTTGACGACCTGATCCAGTCACTACCTGAAATAAAAGCATGCTTGCTAAACATACAATGCACACAGAACTAAAAACGAGTTGCTTTAGCTGCATGGAACATAACAAATGCTTTTATGACACCATTTGGCCACCTAATGCGAAGAGAGGACTCTCTGGAGAAGACTCTGATGCTGGGAAAGATTGAAGGCAAAAGGAGAAGGGGAAGGCAAAGGATGAGTTGGTTAGACAGCATCACCGATGCAACAAACATGAAAATGAGCGAACTCAGGAAGATAGTGGAGGACAGGAAGGCCTGGCGGGATATGGTTCATGGGATCACGAAGGGTCAGACACGACTGAACAACAACAACTATTGTAAGAATACTTTAACTGTTTCTATATAAGAAACAGTGGCACATTTTTAGCTCATACTTCTAATGTAAAAGATGACCTGCACATAAACTGTCTGTCCATAACCAAACACTAAACACACACCTCACTATTACTGTAACGAGCCAGTTCTGAAATAAAGCGCATGTGGTCATCTCTGATTTGGATCATCTGTTCACAGATGTTGTATTGAGGACTACTGCTGGAAGAAGTGCATGTCCACCTATAGCAGGAAGAGAAAAACATGAAATAATTATTTATTCAAAAACTACCTGTAATGGCAACGAGCTCTCAAACACTACTGTGTCATCTCCACATTTCCTGAGCACCAGCACCAACAACATACAGATGGTCACTGAGACACAGCAAGCTACACTCAGACCCAAACAACAATGGTAAAACATGGTGTTTTCTTAAGGAAGGCTGAAACAAGTTCTTACAGAGCTGAAATTAGTAATCCTGTATCTCTTCTTGTTCTCTCTCCCTTCCACTAGAGGCCTGGTTGGCCTTCACCCTATTATCTTGCTGTCTGGTGAAGACCTGGCTCTTCCACAAGGCATTGAAGTTGGGGCCTTGTGTGAGGCTATGCATTCTTTGATTACTCTACAATATTCTGGTACAACAGAGCTATGCCATTTGGTCTGAGTTATGCTACATTTGGTTGCTATGCTTTTAATAGACTGCAAGTCTTTTTGTGCCACAAAGTGCAGAAAAAGCAGGGTATTTTTAAAAATAAAATAAAATAAATAACTTAAGCTTGTGATGTGGGTCCAGTGAATGTTCTGGTAACAATGGCAGCTTCAGATCCTAAAATGAACCTGGATGGATGGTGTATGTAAGAGCAGGATGCAAGTATGACAACTAAGTGGTGAAAAAAGCGCAGTTTGAATCATGTTGCAAATGTATACCAACCTCATAAATAGCAACCAATGAAGTGGATGGGGTGCAGGGAAATTTGCAACATGACAAAGTCAAGCCTGCAATTTAATTTACTAGATATGACTGGAGAGTAATGTCGAGAGGGGGAGGAGATACAGGCTGATGTTTCAGCAGCAACCATGTGACCCTCACAATGTCCTGATTTACCCAAAGATATCTAGTTTTCCAGATTTCCCATTGTTTTAAATCCCTCTTACTGTTTGGTGCTGCTTATGTACTCTTCCAGAAAGTAAGAAAATGCAAAGCACTATGAGACTATGCATAAGTTTGGAAGGCAACAAAGAAGGAAACAGAAATTCTATTCCACCTTGTTTATCACAGGCAACGTTTTCCAGGCGTAGCTGCTTCCTTATATAAATTACTGAACAGAAATAAGGATATTATTGCTGCCCCAAATATAGTAAATGTATACATACCACTACATATATCAAGGCTTCCCATCCTAACAACATTAAGGCTTTAGACCAGAGGTTCCCAAACTGGGGCGTCGCGACACCCCAGCCAGGAACAAAGGGTTGTTACACCCTTAAGGAGTGTGGTGACTTGCGTTGACGGCACATCCAGGATCGCGCCGCCATGGACGAAAAATGCCCGTTTTACCTTTGTTGGTGGCTTTGGAGGTCCTCCGGGGTGTGTGGGGAGCCTGCAGACCCCTCTGCAGGCCTCCCCAAGCGTCAGAGAGGCCCTCCAATGTGATCGTGACCCACTTCTGGTTTTACGACGAAACCGGTGAGTCGCAATCACATCGGAGGGCCGCTCCGACGCTTGGGGAGGCCTGCAGAGGGGTCCGCAGGCTCCCCACACACCCCCGGAGGACCTCCAAAGCCACCAACGAAGGTAAAACGGGCACTTTTCGTCAAGAGCGGTGACACAATCCTGGAGCACCGTCGCTACTCCCAGGAAGGCCCCACTGCCACTTAGGGCAGCGGAGGCTCGTCCCAGGAGTTTGGGAACCACTGCTTTAGACTTAAGCACAGTTAGAAAATGAGTCCCATTTAAATTCAATGGGACTTACTTCCAACTAAACATGCATAAGATCATGCTATAAAAGTGTCAGACCAGAAGACATTTAAAACCCTTTTAAAGTAAGAGTTGCTGGCACCAATCTATGATTATTTCGGTCCTTACATTTCCACCATACAATGGAGGTGGTTGTTGCTCAGTGGAAGAGCATCTGCGTTGCATGCTGAAGTTCCCAGGTTCAATCCCCAGCATACCCAGGTAGGGCAGAGTAAAAATCCTGTTTGAAACCTTGGAGAGCCACTGCCAGTCAGCCAGCCTCCTGTGTTCCTACGCAAGCATTTCCAGGCACCAAGCTCCATAGAAAGAACTTACACACCCACTACATAAAATGTCTTTAAGTGAACTGTGAGAACAATTAAGAGCAATTCCCATCCTTGCCATCTCTTACCTAGATTTATTTTCATCATAGTGGGCACTTGTCTTAATGTATCTTGCCAGTTCAATCTGCATGTCACCAAACAATGGAACTACTTGAAGCTGCTGTAAGTCAACAAAACAAAACAAAATTAAGCAAAGTATTAAAACATATTCTGCCCTCATCAGCAGCTTCATTCAGGACTTATCCAGACAGTCAACAAATGTGCAAGTCAACAACACTTTTGCCTTTGTACAATAGTTCCACAAGTTCTAGTTCAAATACAATGGTCTGATGAAAAGTCTATGTATAATAGAGGTGAGAGGGCTGCTGTTCAGTCTTTTTAAAAAAGAGATCAAGATGGGTTTGTGCTCTGGTATTGGGGAAAGAGTGCACAACTGTCCAAAAATAAAATAAAAATTAGACTTTAAAAGAGACAGAACATTGTGGGAGGGGTGAAATAGGTGTGCTGGTATTGTCACTTTCCTGCACTGAAATGGTACAGCTTCTAAACCGTTTATGCCCAGTTTTTACACCATTAAAATGAATTTAAAAAGAAGAAAATCACAAAATGCCATGGTTGGCAACAGAGAGTGAGGTTGTTTGCAAACATTTGGTCATGGGTGCCTGCGATATTCACGTAACTGACTTGCACAAAGGAAAAACAATTCTAAAAACCTTTTATTGGTTTTTAACCAGCCTTTTAAACGTAAGTATTTTTTCTGAATTTTACATGGCTTCTTATCCTGCATATGAAAGCAATCTTTGTACACAATTCTATCTGGTTGAAGAATCTTACTTTTAAAAAAGTACAAAAAATCTGTGATTTCTACTAGCAAAATGTGATATCCCTTCACATTTTGGTCTCCCAGCCCAATCCTGTTTAGCATGACACAGCGGCGCAAATAAGGCGCCCGCTGCATCCTGCGCAGGATGGGGCCTGCACCAGTACAGTCGGAGGCCTCCTTGTGGTAAAAGGATGTTCGTCACCCTACCCTGAGTAGAGCCCCAGCCACCCCAATTTGTCTACTCGAATCGAGCCGGGCATGTAACACCGGCCAGGACCAGAAGGGGAATAGGATTCAGCGGAGAGTGCCATCGATGATCTCTCCCCCCTCCCCCCATCATGCTGCAGGGACCTTACTTTCTCCAGCGGCCGCAGTGCTATTCTCGGCGTGGAGAGAGCAGTGCTGCCCTCGGCGCTGGTGCCGCTTACTCTCCGGCAGCCACAAATGTGCTTTATGGCATGTTTGCAACACCCTGGACCAGCGGAGCAATCGTTCCTCCAGACTAAACTTACAGCATAATCCTGAGCAACTTTACATGGCTGGCCTAAAGGGCCGGCTGCAATATCATGAGCCTGTTCCCAGCCGTGCCAGCATGGCCCGGCTCAGGAGAAGAGGACATTCTTCCCTTTCCCCGAGTGTAGGGCTGTCCGGTGCCTATGGGCCTTCTCGGATTCACGCCAGCTCTGAAGCTGATGTAGATCCGAGTGGCGGAGTAAGGCCAAACAGGGCTGAGAAAGGGCCGAGGATATCGGTGGAGCACGCCACCGATATTCCCGCCCTCTCCCAGCCCAGGCTGGCCAATGGCCGTCCTCCCTTGCCGCCCAGCCCACCCTCCCCCTGCCCATCTGGAGCAGGACTTACCTCCACTGGTGGGTGCCAGGTCCAGAGGGCGGTGGAATGAGGGCTGCCAGCCTCCGCGCCAGCAGCCCTTACTCCAGAGTCGTCACAAACAGGCCGTTTGCGATGGCTTAGAGTGGCGGAGTGCTCCGCCGCTCTAGGAGTTTTGCAGGATCGGGCTGTTAGACAGGATTACACTGTCAACCACCAGGGCAAAACTAACTACAGGGGAACGTGCCATCTCGACAGATTATCTGTTTGAAATAATATTTCAAGCACAACAAGTGAAAAACCACCATTTTATTATGTTTTGGGCTGAGAACATTGTGGGTGTCCGGGCACCCCAGGTGTCCCAAAGGATTTTATGATGGCATCCAATAATTTTGACTTTTTCCCCCAATCTCTGAAAAGAGCAGATACCTAAAAATTGGATGCTTTCCCCCTAGGAATTTAAGTGCATAATATACATAACTGCTTATTTTTAGAGAAAATGTTCTTAACCGACCTTAAAAAATTTGTCAATCTTTGACAGATTTATCCTTTTCTTGGCATCCAGCTTATAGATGTTACTCACACTTCCATCCATCAGGTACAATCCAAAGCCCATTACCTGAAAAGAGAATAACAGAAAACCATACTATAGCAAATCACATTAATAGTAAAGCGAAAAGTAACTTTTTCGTTTTCAAATGTGCCTTGCTAATCTTCCTCAAAATCCACAATGCATTTAAATTGATTTGTTAGAGAATAGTGACAAGAGCTTCATACATATAGTTCATATTTAACTCACAATTCATATTTTCTTCATTTTTCTACTGTGAACTACATTCGTCCTGTGTTAACTATATTTATGAGCATCAATTACTGACATGAAAGCGTTTCAAATGAGTTTTTGTTTTCTAAAGTTGGAAAAAAAACATACAAACCAAAAAAAGCCTCTACTAACTTGCTGCTGGAAGATAAAACTGTACATTAACCCCCTTCCTCCTCCTCTCACACCTCCCCAAATCAAACCACAGAGCACCATAATAGAAGGGTATATGAAGACTACTAGAAGACCACACGGTGCAAAGGAGGCCAAAGAGATATCCAGATCACTGGCCAACTGGACCTGTGCGAAAATTTCTTCCTGACCCTAGATACAGCAACCAAACAGACCCCTGAACAGGTCTTATCAAGATAAATTGCGGGTCGTAGTCTCCACACACACACACACACACACACACACACACACACACACACACACACACAACCACACACACACACACACACACACACACAACAATCCAGAAATTATACACATAGTGCTCTGTACACACTTTCACACAGAGTTACCCTATCAAAAGATGGTTGTACAGAACTCCCAAAGTGCTCTTTAACTTGCCCAAGAGCAAAAAGTAGTTTAGAGGATTACTACAAGGGCTGTGTAAGGTGAAAAAAAGTAGCATGCAAGCACTAGCAGCATGGCTCTCGCACAAATCCCTAAATTGCTTTTTGTACTTGAAGAGGGAAAAAAGGGGACGTTATGCTCAAAAAACGGTTCAGGAGCTCTGCATGAGCATCTTCCAGAAGACAGAGAAGTGTGCACTCAAAAGCATTGTGGGAGTGGTGGCCAGGGCACCTTCCTGCCTCTAGTAACTAAAGCTGAGGAACCAGAAAACAGATGCCAGTTTTAGGAAAACAGGGTAAGTTTAAAAAAAAAAAAAAAAAAACAGAGCCACACACACATAGAGAGCCAGTCTGTTCGTTCTTAGAAGTTTGTTCTTAGAAGAAGTTTGTTCAGTTTGTTCTTAGAAGAACAAACAGTTTGTTCTTAGAAGAAGAAAACAACAGAGTGGGGTCCCCAATTAAAATGAATAGTTATTGTAATATATTGGGGGGGAAGGGTACGTAGAAACAGGTGAATGACAAAAGCACTCTTCCTAAAACGAATAATTCATTCTCTCAATACATATAGGACTCCCCCTCACTCTGCAAGCACTAGAAGCCATGAAAGCGGGCACCTAGATTTTACATACATTATTTAATATTTTGAAAAGCTGCTAGGTATGCTTAGAGGAAGAATGGGAACAGTATGTTCCAAGAACCTTATAATACCCCAGTCAATTTTACCTACAGTACAGAGCTGCAGGCATTTGGGGGATAAATACCCAAAATTCTTTTAAGTACTCTGATTTGAAAGTAGATAAAATTACTTTTCCTGTACACCTATAATTAAGGAAATATGCAGCTGAAAATAACCTTTGCACAACTATGTAGTTTAGAAAGAGCAATTTTGTATAACAGCAGATTTTAAAACTACTGTATTCATTTAGCTAAAAGCCAACGGAATAAATAGATGGATACCAAGCAATTTGATTTCACGAAGCACTCCAACTGGAAGGTTTACTTTTACATGATTTGACAAAATGTCATAAATTGCACTGATTCTATTTTGGATCTTCCCACTACCCTTTATGACAACCAATTTATCCGTTATACATATGGAGGGGAAAGCCATAAGCCATAAATATAGAATATCTCAATGAGCATAGTAACTATACTATTCAGCAAAGTAGGCTTGGTATTGAAATAATATTTATAATATTCAGTAGCAGATTATCTCTCCCCCCCCCCCAATATTAGAATATTTGCTAGCAACACTTCTTACTTTTAGGAGCATATGCTTCTCATTAGGTGTTAGATACATTTTGTTTTCATAGTAGTCTATGCATAAGTTCACAATATCTGCAAGCAGCTCTTCATAGCCAGGAATCACTTCAAGTTGTTGCTGCAAAGACTAGAACAAAAATAAATTAAAGATTACATAAGGAAATAAAGAAAATACTTAAAGATAGATATGTGGCACCCACATACCGTATTTTTCGCTCCATAACACACATCGGACCATAGGACGCATGTGTATTTTGGAGCTAAAAATAGGGGGGGTGGGAATGTCTTGCTTTTAACAGTTTTCCGGCCGCTTGGCCGCTTACCTGGTTGTTGTTTTGCAGCTCCAATCTTCGTGTGTCCCAGCTCCCAGTCGTGTTCAGCGCCTGCGCTAGGTTCCCAGGCACTGGACGCGACCAGGAAGCCCTGCGCAAACATCGTAGTTACTACGATGTTTGCGCAGGGCTTCCTGGTCATGTCCAGCGCCTGGGAACTTAGCACAGGCGCTGAACGCGACTGGAAGCTGGGACACACGAAGATTGGAGCTGCAAAACAACAACCAGGTAAGCGGCCGGAAAACTGTTAAAAGCAAGACATTTTTACAGCATTTGGTCCATAAGACGCGCAGACAATTCCCCTTATTGGGGGGGAGTGCGTCTTATAGAGCGAAAAATATGGTATTGCCCAGTCTACCTGTTTGTTCTATATTATTGTTTAAGCAGCAAAAAAAGAGCCTGTATTTAAAAAATTGACAATTTTAAACTATTTCATTTGTAAATATTACAGTATTATTTAATTAAAAACATACTTGTGTAATCTTGTTGTGATTTGCAAGAAACATGGAGAGGTTCTGGGATTCTTGGATAGATTGAGGATCAGCCATCTTACGTAAAAATTGGGCAGCCCTTTCAGGAAAACAGGGGAAAAAAAACAGTTAAATTCTCAAGAACAATAGTCATTGTCTCCCTATAGTGATGCCACTCCAATCATCACTGCATTGGAAAAACCTATTCATCATCACAAGCCTGCCTAATCCTAGGACCTAGACAATGCTCTAGTACGCACACTATGGGATACAATGTCAGACCTTTCTAGGTCACATGGACTCCCACAAATGCAAGTACCAGGTCAGGACGGAAGAGACACAAAGGCATTTACCCTGTATACTCCATTCTGCAGTGATCTTATTTTCCAGTGACAATAATTTACAATGCAGGTGGTAAGGGCAAAGCTACCATAAGCAGTCCACCCTAACAAGGCATGAATGCGAAGAATATTTTCCCAGTGGGTTTACGAAATATCTATCAATGCTTATGAGTAGCTATGCTGCAGAGTGAAGACCAATTACCCTAAAGGCAGATGCGAGTTTCGGCGTGGAGGCGCGCGAGCGTAGTTGCCTGGCCACCCACCCCCGAGCGCTGCCCTGCTCTCCACCAGTGTCATCCTGCAATTAGTCCCTCCTGATTGTCCTGCCTTCTAATTGCTGACTGGATGAAACATAAGTACGCTCCAATTGGCTGAAACCCCCTCTAATCCGATTGGTGACAAAAGTAGCTCCGCATACCCGCCACCTCAAACTCTTGGGCATGATACAATTGTGATTGCGCCGGAACTCGGGAGAGCGCAGGTCTCCCGCGTTCCGATGCGATCTCTAAAAATGGAGGCCACACAGCTGTGTGAGCTCCGCACGCGTCCGGGACGCACCGGAACTCGAGCGGTGTGGGTTGGGCTTTATTCCCTACTGCACATGCACATACCCTTTCAGAGTTGACACGTTGCAGACCTACAACATAGCCAACTGACTCTTTATATCATATCCTATGGTTTCTTCATATAACAAAACCCCAATAAATTAGGTCTGGGCAGACCCAACTTATTTTGTCCAACTTGTGTGGATATCATTGCATCGTTGATGAAAATTGCTGCAGCTAAGGCACCATACAGCAGCTGTAACATGTGGAACTGACTCGCCATGGGGCCAACCAACCCTAGCATAGAGACTTTACAGACGACAGCAGCTCAGTTTGTAATCATCTGCCCTAAAATATACTATGGCAACTAGATGGAGCAACTCCTCCAACTGCTACCTGGAATTGGGATCCAGAGCAGCTAGTGCCTAATGTAGCAGAGTACTAGGTCCTTCAAAACCACACAAAATGCAATGAGGGAGGCATGCAAAGATTGCACCCAAAGGCAACATCATTCTCTCCTTCCCCATTTCTTTGTTTGAAAATACAGACATACCCCCCCCTCAAAACTCACCACTAATTCAACAATTCCTCATTTTAAAAACATTCATCTGCGTAGAACAATTAAGCAAAATGCACATGCAGCCACGGCCTACACTGTTCTCACTGAAGACTGTCTTCTGCTTCTGCCGCCCTTGTTGTCACTTCCTCTTTATTATTTGTAGGCAATAAGAGTCCCTAGACCTAGAGTATTTGGCTATTTTATATTTCTAACCCATCTTAAGTGGGTAACAGCAAACTTTAAAATACACGGTAATATAACACAATGAATTGCAAGGATCTGTGGTATCAGTTCCATAAAGTGTGTTTTACAATGTTTATTTGACTTCAGTCAGAGATGCAGAGGGAAAAGACTGTAAAACAATACAAGCTCAATTACTGAATGAAAGGGTATGTAAACATTTGTTCTTTTAAAAAAAATCTTCATGAGAATCTCACTTAAGAACATGAGAAGTCAAACCCATGCCAAGCAAAAGCACAGAGAAACCTCCAAATCCATCATGGGCACAGTTCCAACTCACAATGTCTTAGTAATATATCATCTCATCAAGTGGCCATTAGCTGGGCTGCTCCATTCTCAGTTACCAGCAAAGGACTGAGCCCTTTGAGAACTGCATTTTCTGTGTTCTTCAACCCCCACTACGCTTAAGATTGCATAGAAAATCCAACCCAGTCTGAATGCGAGGGGCTTTCCTCTCAGACACTAGGTGGTTGTCTTTCCCATAAAGAAAACCCTGCCTCTAGAATAAGAGTTTTTCTGAAAAGAAATGATGTGAGATTAATGAGGCTATTCATTGTAATTAACATCATAATCAACCACTTGGCACTTTTCTGACTTGCAGGATTATGCAGGTGTTATCTAGGAGAAACAGCCTCTGGCTGCCCACAGCTTCTAACAGCCCAATCCTATGCAAATTTGTGAGGAAGTAAAGGCGGAGCTACACCGCAAGCGGCTGGCATGTCTCCTTCCCTGCTGCGAGCCCCAGCCACACTGGAACAGAGCTGTGGCTTACAGGTCACTAGCTGGTCCCCACTAATTGGTCGCTGGCGACGGAAGAGGAGCAGTGGAGAGAGCGCAGGGGAAGGACTTGCTGAAGAAAGAAAGAAAGAAAGAAAGAAAGAAAGAAAGAAAGAAAGAAAGAAATGCCCTGAAGGTTTTTTTTCCATGCTGTGTACTGTATTTCGTCTTCTTTTTTCTCCCTGCCCCCTGGGAAAAGGGGTGGTGGTGGGGAGGTGGATACTTTAAGGGGGGGAGCAAAGTGATTGCCATGCGTGTTTGTCCCTTGTGATGCCCAGAAACTTGTTGGTAACCAGTGTACATTAAACATTCATTTGTGTGAATGAAGGTTCCTACCTTGAGCAGTTGCACGATTGGGTAGAGAATTTTTGAAATCTGGCCCGATTGGTTACCGTGTTTGCTCCGCTCCCCGCCCCAAAGACCAAAACACTGCCTCTGGTTGGCTGAACAGGCAAAAGTGGAGGTGCACTCCACTTGACTCGGGATGGAATGCGACCCTCCGGTGGGCCAACACCATCTAGTGCAAAAAGCAACACACTGGACGCACGCGGACTCGGCTGGACGCACCGCGTGTGGTGTAGCTCCGCCTTAAGTCCCACTGTTCAGTAGGACTTTTCTCCTGGTATCTGTAATAAGACTGCAGTCCACTGTGCACAACCTGGAAGCATTCACAGACTACATTTAAGTCAATTCACTTTGCCTTTTCTTGTGCAAATTTGAAAACTCAAAATTTTCCAGTGGATTTTCTGTTTGAACTTTAAAATGAGACTTGCAGGAGCTTAAACCTCCTTGCAAGTCACTTTGTCAGCTTTCTCCATCATTCCGTATTTACAAGCTTCAGTCTATGGCCACTCAGAAATAAAAGATGCACTCTGAACACAACTGGAGAGACAACATTAGGAGCTTACATGTTCAGGCACTGCGATTGCGCCTGGATTGAAGCTGGCTCTAATCAGTCCTGGCTGAAGATCTTTCTGCTTTAGAAAGTCTCTCACCCAGCATAGGATTGATCTCTGGTTTCCTTGTTAATTTTAACTGCTGCTCCAGTTCTTGTCTTGTTTTATAATTGTGATGTTAGCAGCCCTGGGCATTTATTTTTAAATGGAAAAGCAAGCTAGAAATGTTAATGATCATTAATATCTAGTAAAATAATATGCCTTTTCCAATGTAACGTTTATCTCCAGTGAAGTGCTTTTTGAAGAAATGCTCATGAAGACATATTAAAACAAAAACTATGTTAAAACTGGAAACCCATATGAATGGTTTCAGAAGAGATCGATACTCAAAAATAATAGTTTATGTTGGTTATGCACATTTCCTGGGGAAAAAAGTAAGAGATAAAAAAAATGTTACAATCTTGTGAAAGATGAGTTCATTATTCTTGTGTTTCAATTTCCCAAGGAACTGTGTAGGCCCTTTCACACATTATTTTGAGCGTGTGGATGTACACATAAGTTGTTTTATACACATATTTAAAAATATGGTGTGTGAACACAACTACTAGTGCCATCTTGTGGTCACATTATCCTCAATATTTATATTTCACCTTTCTCTGTACTGTACAATGAAGGTGATCAAGACAGTTCACCAACGTAATTTTAAAACAATAAAATTACAATATTATAATAAAACATATCACAGTGACCAGAACAAATTAATAAAGTATATAAAAAAGAGAAACCATGTCAAGTAAACAAACCCTCATCCAAACTAAGAAAAAGCAGAAAGAAACAAAAAGGTTTTTAAAGCACCACTGGAATACCAGCAGAGAAGGGGTCAACAAGGACAAAGGGAAAGGAATTCCCTGTCTGGAATGCCAATACTGAGAAGGCCTTCCAACGCATTGTCGCCAATCAAACAGCTGACACAAACCAAACAGCTGTTAGCATCCACAGGAGAGCCTCCCCCTGCTGACTTTAAGGGGTGTGTCATTTCATATGGCGGGAGTCAGTCTTTCAAGTACTGGCCTCAAGCTGTGAAGGGCTTTAAAGGTCATCAGCACCCTGAATTGCACCCAGAAACAGATCAATATAGTGCAGCTGGTATAGCAGCAGCATGACTGAATCAAATGGCCAAATATGATCGGTATCAAGGCATGCATTTTCCCATATGAGTAAGCACAGCAGGGAGCTTCAACATGGAACTCCCCACAGAATATACCCATATTAAACATGGGTTTTAAAACAACATTACATCTTAAGCATATAAAAACTTTGAAGGCACTCAACACATAATTATTGACTATAGGCAAAAATTTAGAATTACAGTATTCATAAAACCACTATATGCATACACAGCAATTGTGTGTTTTCAGACACATGTATCATGTAGGCCTGTGTGCCATGGAGTTTGTATACATCACTGCTACCAGTCACAGGCACATGTGGAAGAAAATGCACACTTGCTACCACATAAGGTGTGTAGCTAGCAACCTTGTCTCAGCATGCATGACATCCACATGGACATAAGATCCACTAGTATCCCTAGTATCCCAAGTCATCCAAATAGTATACTGGAAACTAACAGAACTTGGGCAGGTATCACAATCCAAAACAGAATAGGCTGTGACACAAAGCCTTGCATTAACTGGTACTACTGGTACTTTTTCTTCTCATACATACTTCTCACCCATCTCCTGTTCCCATTTAGCACAACATAAAACTAACAGTGGGAGATGCTGCCACCTGGTCAAAATCTAAAATAACACACTTCCCCCCCCCCCTTCAGTACACCTCACCGCTTGTAGGCTGAATGGTCATTCTTCACACTGCACTTCATATTTTTCAGTTCATCTAAAACAGCGAACATGTTGATAAATTTTCCAAGTGTGATCAGATAGGCTTCAGACACAAAGTCCTTCCTCCTCTCTGCATGACACAAACGCTTCACTTCCCCACAGAATCTTTCAATTGCATTCCTCTGTAGATAAAAAGAAATTCAAGCTTTAAGAACGTTGCAGGGTGCAAGCCACATCCCGTTTCACTTCATAGCAAAATGTTTACAGATTTTAATGGAATGGAGCTGTACCCCCAAGAACGCACTGAAGTCAGATTTTTAAGTGCAAAGGTGAGAGCAAAATGCCTCTGTGTGAGAGTTGCCTATTTAAAATCACATGTACATCCCATGGAAGAGACAGGCAGGAAGAAGTAGCAATCATGGAAATCAACGAAGAAAAAGAAACACTAAAGCTAGAGAATACTATCCGCTTACCTGAAAATACATAAAATTCATCAGCTTTGTGACCTCCGGCTCCAGAACTTCCACCGTTTTCTCATAAATCTCAACTCTGTTTGGCTGTTCGTTACATTTCACCTGGAGTGGAGAGAGTAAAAGGGCTTGCCAAATTAACATCGAAATGTCACAGGTGCCCTCCATTCCCCAGAAGAAATTACACTTCTAGCTTCCTAAAAGTAAAAGTAGTTTTCAAGAACGTTTCCCTGGATAGCTCACTTTAATACCAGTTCTAACAGTGCAGGGTTATCTAACACATTCTGGGGAAAATAATGTTGTGCCCAATAAAGCATGTTTGGGATGAATCCCTGGATGGGTTACGTACATGCACAGGGTCTGACAGATCACCATGTCTGACATGAGGAGGCTCCAGTGACTTCAGTGGAACTTATTTCTCTCTTCAAATGTGAAAGATGGCACTTCTGTGCTACAGGCAGAGCTGCGAGTTGAACAGCACAGATTTCAGCTAGTGCAGCGATGTCTAAATGATTGCCTGTGGACTACTGGAAGTCTGTGAGCTGGACTTTAAAAACATTTTAGCCTACAAAAGTCTCCCACGTCTATGCATGTGTGAGGTGGGCCAGGGCCTGGGTTGATCTTTCTTGCCATTGCCTGGTAGCAAAGGCTCAAACGGCTATGCACTTCCCATTTTCAATTTTTTGCCTGCCAGCTAGAGAGACAAAAGCAACTAAGAACAGAAGGCAGGTTAAGGGAGAATGGAAAGATTCATGAGGCTACTTCTGCCATAGGAATAAGGATCAGGCCCAGTGAATCAAGCTGGAAGTCCTGGAATTGTGCTGCCTAACAGCTCAATGACAGATCTGTGAGGGGAGCGGGATACAGTTTCAATTTGGCTCTGACTTCTGATGCTATTATATAGGAGAGGTCACATGCAAGGCCTGCTATTTTTTCTAATGTTTGGCAATTGCCACAGATTTTTTTGTTGCAACACACTCTATAACAAAAAAAGTGTGTGTGCCACCAAAATGGATGGGCCAGGTGCCAAAATGAGCCAGGAAAAGAAGGACATTTGGGGGAACAACCCCAAGGCATGCAGGAAAATCTTAGATTTCTTTTTAAAATATGACCCTATAAAATGGTGCAGAGATCAAGGGCTGTGCATGCTTACTACCCTCATTTTGTAGAAATGAAACACTGAAAGCATCTGGGAAGCGCACAAACATACGTTCTTAAAAGCCCAGTCCTAACCAACTTTCCAGTGCTGATGCAGCTGCAATGAGGCCCCGAGGAGACCTCTGTGACTGTCCCACTATGTCAGGATACAGCGTGCGCCCCATTGGCATGACTACATCGGTGCTGGAAAGTAAGTTAGGATTGGGCTGTTAGTTAGCTAGAGCTGGTAGGCTGTCTGCCATGTGTTTCCCTTTAGCCTACATATGCACATCCCCCAAACCCAATTCTCCTCCTACAGGATCCATCAAACTGCAAAGAGGAAGTTTAATGGTAAGGGAGGAAAAAATGGCTTTGGGGATGTGCGCTTATCCCCACAGCATCCCCCCATCCTGGAAAAAAGTCACTGGGAAAAAAGCCAATGTACAGGTAAATGGGGACCCAATAGGGTCCTTCACAGCACAATCCGACTTAACTTTCTTGCCAGTGTAACCATCGGCCCAGTGAGAACGGGAGACCCCAGAACGGAAAAGGGATTCAAATCCCCTCCAAAAGAGGAATTCAAAGGGGATTTGAATCCCTTTTCCGTTCTGGGGCCTCCCGTTCTCGCTGGGCCGATGGTTACACCGACAAAAAGGTTAAGTCGGATTGCGCGGTCAAACAATTACTTTGGATGTGGCACAAATTTGCTCCTCCCAAGGTGCTCTGTGGGGGCTGAAGGGGAGAGGGAACAAGCTCTCTCTCCACCTTCATCAACAATGCCATTGTGGGGCTTTGGGTACCTTGATGTCAGGGGACAGATGTGTCTTGTTGCGTTTATCCACCACAGAAATTACAAGACAAGCCCCTGTAATGGGTTTGGGACCAGGAGGGGGGGGGGGGGAGAGACTCATAACCCTCAGCTCAAAAGTCATCATGGGAGACCAGACAACTGTCACAGCATCTTCCCTGCTCAAGCAGAGGGAATGGCCAAGGCAGTGGTTGTCCCTAGCGTGTATGTGATAAGTAAAGGGGAAAAAAGAGGGTAAGATGAGGAAGATACTACCTCCTTTTCATCCCATCCTCCTCCCACTCGGCAACATTTTATTTTGTGACCCCAATGGTATTTCTTTATCTTCTGACTAGTTCAATGCATTACTAATACTATAGTAGGAAATGATGCATGCACCATTAGTAGCTTCTGTCTGTGATGTTTAATTAAGCTTTTTCATCAGAAATGTTTTTTAAGATATATTAACAGTCCACAGGGAAAAGGTTGGTGCTTTGAAAATAGTCTACAGTTACCATTAGTTTGAGAACCGAGACTAAAAGGCTATCTATGCAGCTGAAAGAAATGGAAACCTTAATATTTAGAGTTTATTTTTGTTCCTTTACCTGAGGAATGGCTCTTGAGCAACTTCTCCATGTGTAAAGCATAATTGCATACTCTTGGCCTTCTTCCAACATTTCATTCTATAACAATAATTAAAGAAAAGGCAAGTATGCAGACAAAATGAAGGAGAAGTGAATATACAGAAAAGATTGCTAAAGCTAGCATGAGTAAGAGGGCAGATAAATAAAATGTGGATATTGACATTGCCTAACGTACTATTTCAGAAGAGATGCAACTAACTGTAAGCCTTCTGTCAGAACACTGACTATAATAGTTGACCAGTACTGTACTCCAATCATAAACACATTGACTAGGGAGTCCGATGAGTACAGTGATCTTCAAACTTGGGGTCGTGACTCCAAGGTCCGGAGGGAGACAGTGTGTTTCCCCTTAAGGGGAGTGGAGACTCAGCTGCGACGGCACTGCTGGGTTTATGCTGCCCCCGCTAGGGAGAAAAATTGTTTTTCAGCCCTACCTGAAAAACCGGGCCTCCAGGGGGTACAGGAAGCCTGAGGAGGGGTCCACGGGCTTTCCGCACCCCCCGGGGGCCTGGCAAGACCCCGAGGTAGGGCTGCAAAACCACTTTTTCCCCCGCTGGTGGCGGCACGAACCCAGCAGTGCCGTCCCCGCCAAATTGCAAAGACTTACAGCGACCTTTACCTTCAGGTAAAGGTTGAAGATCACTGGTCTAGTACTTCCATGTAAGCATAGTCTAATTATTTGTCATGGTCTAATTATTTGTTTTTAAGGATAATTACAATTGCTTAATCACTGAACCAATTGTCTCACGTACCAAAAAAAACACCAAAAACCATGTTTCTTGGGATTCTGATCCGGTATGTGTCCAAGACCAACCTCTATGTTTGCACAAAATCACAGAATAGTCACAGCCCTGGACTTAAAATCTGTGGCACGCAGCAGGCCTTTATGTTCCTCCTTTAAGTGGAAAAGACTAAGCAGTGAAGCTTTCTAGACTGGAATTTATACAACGAATCATTTGAGACCAGTTTTATGAAATATAACAGCTAGTTTATTAATCTGCATCACTCAAGAGGGTGTTAAAGCAGTGTTTTGCGAACATTTTTAAAGTTCACCCCATCCTCCTCTAAATTCACTCTGCATTTCAGACCCCACCCCACATACATTTTTTAATTTATTAGCAATCATAATGAACAATTTACTACTGGACCTAAAGAAATACAATGCTACAACAGGAGGCAATAAATAACATTGCTTTTATATTTATTTAAAAAAATAGAAAACTATGAATTGTCAATCCAACGTTTCCTCAAGTGAACACATGCCAATTTAATGAGGAAAATATTCCAGAGCACATGCAGAATGTATACTGCCATCAGGAACAATAAACTAGTTAACTTGATCCTTAACAAATAATGTACATAAACGAAAATGCCTAGCTAAAACAAACACACTGAACGTTATTGCTTTTTTCCTTCTACCACAATCAAGTTTTGACAGAGGGAGCCATAATTCAATACTTACCATACTAGAATGAACAGTTGCTTGTTCAATGTATCTTGCAATGCCTGTGACAAAAGCATTCCTGTCTTCAAAGTTGGTGTTGAAGTTTGGCTGTATGAGAAAAACAGACACCCAAAAGATGAATGTATTGAAGAAAATTATTCAAATAATGGAAATTCAAAGCACTCCTAAGTAATAAACATGCAAACAGATACCGTACTTCCTTTTACAGATACTCTACCTGATAAAGCAAGGACGACGGAGGGGGTTCAATACATGGTTGTTGATCTGGCAGTGGTAATTCTTCCAAAAGATCTACATTGGACAAAGCATCCTCCAGGGTAACTTGAGCAGTCATTGTGATTCTATAAAAAGCAAGCAAACATTCAGTTGGTAATATACATAACAAGCAGAGGTGACTGGTAGTATACCCGAGGGGCAGAAGCGCTATCCCACAAAGAGGTGCTGTGATGCGAGGCTTACCACTTCCAGGGGAACTTTAGATCACCTGTTACCAGATGTTCAAAAGAAACACTCACTGTATGAAGATAAGAATCAATAGTCATACCATGACGACGACTATCACATCAAAAATAAATGCAAGCATCTCACCTCTCATAGCCCATACTGTCTAGCTGAACAAGTTACCACAGGTCTGGTGATAACTGATGGGGTTAAAACCTGTATTCAAGTTACACCCTATCTGAAAGCTGTAACATCTTTCAGGGTCCAGGGTAGTTACTCAATAGCAAGAGAATGGCACGCCTTCCCTTATTATTATTATTCATGAGTCCCAGAATTGCAAGTAGGTTTTCAGGCAATGCAATATTATGCCCCAGCTCAGCTTAAAATCCTGCACAGGTATCACACCGCAGTTAATCCCTTGCTTTTTTGCATGGTGGACAATGTACTATGGCCTTTTCCACAGACACACCAAAATTCTAATTTCCCATGTCCTCTGTGGCAACTTTTTATCACTCCTGCTAGCATGTCAATTTATCTCGACAGTGCTAATCGAATCTACCACTAAGCAGGAATAATTCAGTTGTGAATGTTATTACCAGTCTACAGCAGCATAATCACACTAATAGAGAAACAGTGACTCATCTTCAAATGGTTTGCCTGAACATGTGCCTGCATACTGAAAGAACAAAGAAGAAACCACTCATGAAAGTAACACCTGTTACTTGTGTCAATTATCTAGGTCAGTGGTTCTCAAAGTGGTGGGTCACGACCCACCATTGGAACCAAAAGCTGCCCCCTGAAGGGGCGGGGACAGCACAGCGGTGGTGATCCTGGGTATTGCCACTGTGAAAAAAGTTTTAAAATGTAATTTTCAAACTTAGTGGGGGTCCTGGAGCCCTCTGGAGGGTTCGGGAGACCTGTGATACCCTCTGTAGGGCCCCCGAGCTTTAAATTGCTGCTCTATGGCGATTTACAACCTGGTTTTGGTCACAAATCACTGCAGAGCAGCAATCTGAAGCTCGGGGGGGGGGTCTGTGGAGGGTAGCACAGGCCTCCCTGAACCCTCCGGAGGGCTGCAGGACCCCAAGTAAGTTTGAAAATTGCATCTTAAAACGTTTTTTCACAGCAGCGATCCCCAGGATCACCGCTGCCGCTGGCCCCGCCCCCACAAGCACTCAAAGTTCTCCCCACCTCACGGGGAGAACTTTGAGAAACGCTGGTCTAGGTGACAGATAAGGTCAAACCCTTAACATCTGTGCAAATTTGGTAAGTTCTTCTTAGGTACACTCTTTCACTGAGAAGAGATGCAGTAAAACCAACCGACAGGTCTTCTACACACATACAACAAATTACTGGACTGAAATGTATAAACATGCTCAAGACACAGTTCTGCTCAGCCCTCCCACCCATTCTCAACGGAGGGAGAGGGAAAGGCAAAAGTATATTGTTAATATTGCCTTGAGGACTGAGATATCAGAACAAAAGTTGGTGCACATCCAGAACATAACCCTGCATTTCAAGTACAAACCCCAGCTCGCATCCTTTTGAAAGGGAAGGGAGAAAAGATGCCACACACATGGTATACAATATCTGAAGCAAATCTTCTCAAACACTCAAATATTGGTTTCTCAAATATTGGTTTTCACCTATTAACTTCAGTGGGACTGAAACTGTTTTAATTCATATACTGTGGCTTAATTAGCTTCTCAGCTTGACCCAAAGATAAACTGCATGTCTCACTCAGCTGCCTTGAGTGCTCTTACAGGGAGAAAGGCAGGGTATACATTCATTAAATAAATAAATAAATAAATACAGACACAGGCACGTCTTGCCCTGCAAAGCCACTGCGGGTTTTCTTTTTGGTTCTGTCTGGGCATAAGGATTTGATGTAAAAAGGAACAGACTTTTTGTAATTTGTCTAACTGCTTTATGTGCTTCTTACACTTCCTTTTTAGTATCCGTTTTAAGTATCCGATGACAAACAAGCAAGAAAAAAGCCTATCAGCACAAATACTGCAATTCAAAAAACCTTAAATCAGCAGAGTACCACATCTAGTTTATTTTACAAGTTTATTCCAGGGGTGTCAAACATGTGGCCTGTGGAGCCACTTCTGTTAGCCCACGCAGACCCCTCGACTCCACCAGCAGCTTGTCAGGGCTGGGTTTTGATCGCGGCCAAACAGCTGATTGTCAGCGATCAAATATAAGAAGAAGAAGCGCAACCAGCTTGTTGGGACTGAGCAGAGAGAGAGAAAAAGGTGTGTGTGTATCCCTTCTCATATTAAGAACCTGATTTAGAATGTTTGTGTGTGTATATTATTTTTATGTATAATAAATAAATAAGAACCCAGCACCAGCCCTCAGCAGGTGTCATGAGTCCGATGTGGTCCCCAGGATGAAATGAGTTTGACACCCCTGGTTTTTTCAGTGTCTTTAGCAAGTTTGCAAGGGGTTTCCTTACTGTACTACAAGCCAACGTCAACATTAGATAACTGGAAAAACACAACCAAAGCTGATATTTATGTCAGTTCTAAGTTTTATACAGATGCACACACAGGTGGGACATAAAATTCAGCCCTCTAACAATATATTCTAGCAGCCTTTTCAATTAAAGGTTGTCCTCAGATTTGGGCTGAAGTGTCTTCCTTATGCCAATGATAGCCAGCTCTCTCCCAACAGGTCACCGAGAAGAAGTGGAGGTTCTCAACCATTGTCAGAGGTCAGTAATGAATTAATCCAGACAAGAAAGAACTACAGTACATCAAGGGATCAGTTGATCCAGTCAGATGTAGAACTGGTTTTCAATTCCTTTGCCCTTTCAAAATCAGGTTTGGGGTGCTTGGATATGTAGGTAAGGTTGTGGTGTTTTTACCAACAGAGACTAGTTTACCAGTTGCACCCATTCCTGATGAAGATGGAGCTAGCCATTCTCATTCAACATGTACTCTACACAGAGCTGCTTTTGAAAACTATGCAGAAACTACAATTGGCTCGAAATACAGTTGGCTGAATGTTAACTTGTATATGTTGTATATAAGAAGATATGCCTTCTTGTATAGGGCATATCATTCCTTATGATCCATCGCCATTGGCTCCCAACTGGTTTCTGAGCTCAATTAAAAGTGCTGGGGCTGGGATAGCTTAAGGACTATCTCCACCTGATGAACCTACTCAAAAACATAGCTTGTCAAAGACCGCTCTGTGTCCCTCCAGTTTAATTTAGGCAGGGAAGTACAGGTGGGCCCCCATATCCACTGATTCCCTATCCACGGTTTCAGTTATCCACGGATCGTGGGGACCACCCCAGGCTTTTACTCCCCCCCCCCCCAGTAAGCTTCGTTTCTTCCTTAAAGAAACAGGAGAAGCAGCCTCTGGCTGCTTACTACAGGCAAGTAGAACGAGACTAAGTCCTAGAGAGGCTCTGCAAGGTTAACAGAATCCTTGCAGAGCCTCTCTAGGACTTAGTCTCGTTCTACTTGCCTGCAATGGAGGCTGCTTCTCTGTTTGTTTTAAGGAAGAAACAAAGCTTGCTGAAAGAAAAATAAGAGCTGGGGGGGGCACGCCTGCCTGCCTGCAGGGGAGGTAGGGTGGGAGGCCCTCAGGAAACCATGGAGGGGGTGTTCATTCTTATCCACGGTTTCAAGTATCCACGGAGGGGCCTGGAACATATCCCCAGCGGATACGGGGGTCCACCTCAACTAACAGCATTACATGCTTTTGTTGTTGTTCCGTCGTTAAGTCGTGTCCGACCCTTTGTGATCCCATGAACCATATCCCGCCAGGCCTTCCTGTCCTCCACTATCTTCCTGAGTTCGCTCATTTTCATGTTCGTTGCATCGGTGATGCTGTCTAACCATCTCATCCTTGGCCTTCCCCTTCTCCTTTTGCCTTCAATCTTTCCCAGCATCAGAGTCTTCTCCAGAGAGTCCTCTCAAGGTGGCCAAAATATTTGAGTTTCAGCCTCAGTACCTGTCCTTCCAGGGAACAGTCAGGGTTGATTTCATTTAGGATTGACTGATTTGATCTCCTAGCAGTCCAAGGGACTCTCAGGAGTCTTCTCCAGCACCACAGTTCGAAAGTATCTATTCTTCGGCGCTCAGCCTTCCTTATGGTCCAACTCTCGCAACCATACATTGCTACTGGGAACACCATGGCCCTGACTATACGAACTTTTGTTGGCATGGTGATATCTCTGCTTTTTATTATGCTATCTAAATTTGCCATAGCTTTCCAAGTTTTCAGGGACTGAACTGAAGCTTCTCTGCCCCATAATTAAAAAATTATAGGCATAATCAATTAGGACCTTTTCCACAAACCCTAGAACTGCACAAGAATCCCTATGTGTGCCAGGTATGAGAAATGCATGTGGAACTGTGTATACTTGTTTTTGTGCTGTTCATAAGTACAGTATGCCATGTCTTGGAGACGCTATAGGCACAGCTAGCAAAACTGCACATAATTTGTACATGTAAGAGAAGGCTCTTTGGACACAATTCAATTTTCCTCACACAAGCTTCACAAGAAGCTCACATACACAAAGTAGCTACTCCACATGTAAGAGGCCATCTGAATTACTTCCTCTCTTTTGCTTCTGCTCAGAGGTTTCTGATTGGACAAAGGAAATTAACATATTCATGTACTGGGGAAAAACAGACAGAAGGCCAGGGATGGTAGCTGGCTGGCAAAAAAAAACCTTAGTGGACAAAGAGTGCAGGAAAGTTTGCTGTACACAGCAAAAGCAGCATGAAAGCTTCTATCAGCTCCTTCGTGTATAGGGTTTCCTCATACCGCTATCTGAATTGAACAGAAGTTTACAGAACGGCAATAGAAAAACCACATAGTTGCATGCAACTAATGCTAAGAGCTTCTAGCACACACATTTACACTGTGGTCAAATCTACCCTAACAAATGTCTTGTTTCCATATTAGTTTAAGGAGCGAAAGTAACCTGCACCACAATTACCACAGATCTGTTGACATGTCACTGTTGGCATATTGCACCAGTGACACCATATACTTGCATCAATTTCCTGCTACCTTCCAGGCACAATTCAACACGCTGCTTTTAACTTTTAACCTCAAACACGAAGAGGTTTGGTACCTGCACCACCTCCTTTCCTATGTCATACTGCTGTAGTATTTGCAATCCACTTAGCTAGGCTTACCAGATCGCTGACCGGGACGGAGCGTTCAACCCTTAAGGGGGCGGGGCATGGGGGGCCATAACGCATCGCGTTATGGCCCCCCCACGCCCCGCCCCCTTAAGGGGCGAATGTTCCGTCGTGGTCAGCGATCTGGTAAGCCTACACTTAGCCCTAGTTCTAAACCTGTACCTGGGCTGTACTAGACGGCAGGTTGGAGCACACAAGATTTTATTTTATTTATTTTTCACATTTTTATACCACCCTTCCTCCAAGGAGCTCAGAGTGGTGTACATATTTCCTCCCCTCCTTTTTGTCCTCACAACAACCCTGTGAGGTAGGTGGGGCTGAGAGATAGTGACTGGCCCAAGGTCACCCAGGAAGCTTCGTGGCTGAGCAGGGATTTGAACCTGGATCTTCCAGGTCAAAGTCCAACTCCCAAACCACTACACCATCCTGGCCGATAGAATATTCCTGTTCCATACAAAAGATTCTCATCACACAGAAAACGAACATGTCTCAAAGAACAGTTCTAACCTAGCCTGCTTCCTGACATGCTAAGTTTCCCTATGGGGAAGAATCTTTTATTCACAAGGAAACAACCTAGTATGAACTCCTACTTACAGCCTTAACTGACACAGGGCGCAATCCTATCCTACTTATGCCACCGTTGTAACCAGCGGCACAGCAAGAATGGGAGGCCCCAGAATGGAAAGGGGATTCAAATCCCCTCCAAAAGGGGAACTCAAAGGGGATTTGAATCTCCTTTCCGTTCTGGGGCCTCCCGTTTTTGCTGTGCCACTGGTTACAACGGTGGCGTAAGTAGGATAGGATTGCGCCCATAGTTCATGATGATACAGGTTTACCACTGAAGGGAGAACTAGGTCTTTGAATGACCTCTTAGTAATATCTCTGTATGCTAAGGTCAAATGGAAAAGAAATGCGTAAGGGTAGTCCAAGTGATCACTGTCAGGAAGCCTAAAGACGCTTTGTGCTCACATACTGTATTTACAGCTAAACACCTTGAGGGCTGGAAGTCTAAAACATGGCACACTCTCAACTCTTTTTTATAACCACTGCCCTCCTAAGCCAAGCTAGGGGCTACGGTACTCACTTCTTCCTGATAACAGGCTTTCCTTAGCTCCTTTATATCTTCCATAGATTTCTAAGAGCTATCTACAAGGGCTGCTATTGGTATTGCTGGGACAGTACCGGATCACTATGCTGTCTTGTGCTCTACGTTTCCCCAGTTCCAGTGTAACAGTCCAGCTTTGAACCTCTAAAAAAATGCCACAAAGCCTTGGCCTCTTCCTGCCAAAAAGGCTCTTCCTGCCATTTCTTCCCCAATAAAATGTACAGATATCAGTTTTGAAAAGTATCTAGACCAGGAGTTCTTAACCTGGCATCCCATGGATGAGCTTCAGGGGGTCCTTTTATTTAAAGCTATGCCCTGAGAACATTACTTTGAAATATGTTCATTGCCTCGAATCCAACCAGTGACCTGCAGCCAGGTTACAATTTAGTTATGCCTGAATGCTTTATCCCTGGCATTCAGAAAGCCTAAAGCAGTTTAAGACTCAAGCACTCCCAACATTCAATGACAAATTTCACAATCATGCTAATCTGAATTTTAACATTGGGATAGTAAGATGTGTGTAATGAAAAACAGAGGTTTTTGAACCCCTAAAAACCACACTATACTGTAAGAAACTGCATATTTTATAACAGACTGGTTACTCTTGAACACCTTTACAGTTTAATTCTATGCATATCTAGTCAGAAGTAAACTCCACCAAGTTAATAGGATTTACTTCCAGGTAAGTGTATAATCCTATGCACACTTACCTGGGTATAAGGTCCATCAAACCCAATGAAAACTCTGAGTAGACATCCATAGGATTGCACTGTTAGTAGATTAAAATAGGATTTCTCTCTCCCTTTTAGCAAATATTCTCTAATACATCAACAAGTCCTATGGCACCTTAAAGGCTACAAATGTGTAGTGGCACAAGCGTTTGTGGACTAAATACAGCTTCATCATGTGTGTGTTATCAGTCGGAAGATTTTAAACACACTTTAAACAGTGGGCTCAAATGCTATGTAATGCAAAGAAGTACTGTCTATAAATATTTAATACAAAGTTAAAATGTATACAGAATACGTTTTTTCCAAACAGGAAGTAGTAGTCGGTTCTTTTTCTTTCAGGCTATCAGTGTGCCACAAATGACTAACAATTTGTCATTGATACACACGCACAATACAGTATTGTACAGATACACACAGGGCTGGGAAGAGAACTAGCAAATATTTTTGCGGGCTGATCCACAAAACAGATTGAAGGGAGGGACTAAAGAGTAGTACTGTATTTTTTTCCAAAGAAAATAGTGTAGAAAGCACGTGATCTTGTAGAGCACCAATTAATCTCCGCCATAATTAATTAATGGGGCAGGGCACCAATTAATAGCCACAAGAAGATACAAACATCAAAGCTCCTACTGTTTCTATTACTGTACGTGTTTCAGTGTGCAGTGCAGAAGAGCCTCATGACTCGAACCTCCCCACGACGAGTCAAATCGCAATATTCCCTGCGATAAACAAGGACTTCTCCCAGGCCCTCCCCAATAACATCTAACTGAGCAAAAGTGTGGCTCGTTTTGGCCTTCTGCCCTCGGTATTCCTCCACAGTACCTCCCGACGTGAATTAATTAGGTAGGTTTTTATACCTAAACTAAGTAGAGTTTTTTTTACTTCTCTCTGGAGAAGGAACTTCAAGGAAGTTTGGACCTGAGCGAGGCCCGCCCAACTCAGAGGCTACGTCGTCCCCTCCGCTTAGGCCAGGAAGCGGAGAAAACCGGTTCTTGGTGTTGCTTCGCCTCTACGCAGCGGTTCTCCTGCTCTCGGTCTCTCTCCCCCCTCCCCGCATTGTTGTCGAGAGGAAAAGAAGAAGCAATTTGCAAAGGGCAGCGTCTTCTTCGAGGGCGGATATGAAAAGGAAGAGGGGAAAGTGTCTCTCACCCAGCCTCGCATTGAGGAGGCCTGCGGCTTTCTTCTCTTTGCCACGAGCGCAGCTGGTTCCAGAGGCGCAGCTCCCCCGACGCAACAAGAGGCTGCTACCTCCGCCGCTTACTATTCCTACCCGGGCCGCTTCCCTTTCCCTTCCAGGGCCGCACGAAGCTTGGGAGTTTCCTGTCTGAGTCACTCAAACAGAGACACAGTGCCAGGAGCCACCCTTCCTCCCGTCCCAGCTCCTCCCCGTCCCAAACTCTCGGCCATTCCTCTCCGGGGCAGCCTGCCAAGCAGCCCTCGGCTCCTCCTTCCGAGCCAGCGACCCGTCTCTTCCCTTCACCCCGCAGGTTCCTATGGGGTGGTCCCGTTTGCGGCAACTTGCAAGCACTTCACTTTCAAAACGAAACCAGAGACAGGCATCCGGCCCTGCCCAAAAACCTCGTACCGTAACAAGTTACAAACAGAGATTCAAAAGATAAATACCGACATTGCATTGGGTTATTTTGTTACGTACATTTCTACCTCTAGGCTCCTGATGATACAGGCTGCTGTACAAATCTCAGAATGGTTCTCGAGAAGACTATAAAATGTGTCCTTTGTTTTGCGAAGCTTTACATCTTGGGTAGGAGTACCAAAGGATGAACAATAATGTCATTTTTAAAAAAAGCTGAGGAAGTTTTAAAACTAGTTCCACAACTGGCAACAGTTTTTTAAAAAATATTAAAGGCGCCTACCTCCCCCCCCCCCTTTAGAATTGAGACAGGAGTTCTAAATCTCCACAGTAAAAATCAACAAGCTGGAGAGGTACGTTTGGTTTGCGAAGATGTCCATGTTTGGAAATAAAAGTTCGGCCATCTCTCGGCTTCTCTGCTTGAAGCCTCCGCTGTAGTTTCTTTCTTCCAACAGTTATAACAGCCTATTCCTCATTCAAGTGCCAAAATCGCAAAGCACACCAAGTTCATATAGAAAATGTTTTGTAGATATATATAGTAGAATTCATTAAAACACATAGTTATACTGCTGATTTGTTTTTCCTGGTAGTATACAGTTTAATGTGAATGGTTTGTTTTTGTTAAGTGTTGATTATATTTTTATTGCATTTTTAATATGTTGCGAGCCATCTTGAGCACTTCTCTAGCAGAACGGAGAAAGGCAGAATTAAAGCAACACTTGCATCAGAACTGGAGCATAGCACAGGAGAGATTTTTGTACTGTTCTGTATTAACTGCATCCCATTCATAGACTTTTAAACAGGCAAGTCACATCCACTTAATATACAGTACAGTACTGCATTTGAACAGAGTTGGTCACCTTTTCCTATAGGCCACCTCTAGCACTATTCTGCAATACTGTATTCTCTCTGAAAAATTTGAAATTCTATATGAAGGCTTAGATACCGCTATCCCTAAAGCTGTGTAGAGCTGGTCTAAAGATGTAGTCCAGCCACAGGAGCCCCAAAATATTTCAGATTAGCCTACTGAGATATCCTGCTTATAAGTGTGCCGGAAGCATAAAACAGAAATGTGCAAGAAACTCAGAGCCAGTGAGAGTGGGCAAGCCAGGGAGAGCCTGCCCGGGCCGTGTGAGCCTTGGCCAGCCCAGGCTGCGCGAGCCTCGGCCCGGACTGGCTCTCGCTCGTCTGCTCTCTCGCGGTCGCTGCTGCCACCATGACTTGAAAGAAGAAACTTACCTGGGTGCCAGCATCTTGGCATGTGAAATCTCACGAGATCCAAGATGTCAGCGCCCAAATCTCGTGAGGACATCATGTGTACTCTCATATATACATCATGTGTACTCTCCGGCATGTGGAAGCCCCACCCCCTCGCAGTAGGGAGTCTACTGTGCGTTGCCTTCGCCGGACTGAATGGCTCCAACAGCGAGGGGGCGGGGTTGCCTCATGCCGGAGAGTACACGGAGGTTAGCCCAGTACGGAACCTACCGTTCTGCCCCACCTCTAGCGATGCCACTGTGCTATTAGGCATTTAGGGTGATGGGGGGTGAACTTGGAATGGCTTTGGAATGAGTTAGAATTTTTCCCATTGAAATTAATGTAATTGTACTTGTTATTAAAATTTTCAATATAAAGGCTGTTTTCAGGAACAGATTAGATTACGTATAAAGAGGAAAAGGTGTACTGGCATAAGTTATTAAGAATATTTATATACTGCTTTTCAGCTTTTCAACAAAAAAGTAGTCCACAAAGCAGTATACATAACAAATTATGCTCTTCTCAAATACAGTACTAGGTGAACCAAGCTTTAGCCTACAATCAGAGACACAAGAGCAAATTTTCAGACTATTTATTTATTGTCACAAAGTTGCATCATCTTCCAGGATCAGGGTGTCATGGTATATTTCCTATATCCAGAATCAAATACAGTAAGTGATGGCTAGTGCCATAATAGGCAATTAAAGTAGACATTTGCAGTACAGGGGAATTATCTTTACATATTATATACGCAAATAATGCAAACACAACCCATCTCATTACATACACTCTTCATAGCAGTAAAGATTACAACACTGACAGTACAATCCTATCCTGCTCCTCCACCGGTGCAGCGAGAACTGGAGGCCCTGGAAAGGAAAGGGGATCCAAATCCCCTCTAAAGGGGGATTCAAAAGGAGATTTAAATCGTCTTTTCCCTCCAAAGACTCCCATTCTGCCCTCCTCCGCTGGTTGCACCGGTGGAGGAGCTGGGTAGGATTGCGCTGTTAAAAACAAAACATTTGAAAGTTAAGAATGCCAAACAAGTGTGAGGATTTCATATTATGAGTTGATTGTGGCATACAGAAGTGTTCTTCCTGTGCCAATACTCATTCACCTCCAGGGAAAATAGAATTAAAGTAAAACAATATCACTTCTCATTCTCACAGATGCAGAGGCTATTTCTGAACAACTGAAATAAAACTACACCTTGAAAAGAGGAAAAGGGCCCACAGAAAAGGGAACACTTCAAAGAAATATTAGTGCTTTGAGGATAGCTGTAACCTATGCACTGTAACAGTTTCACATTTTTATACCGCCCTTCGTCAAAGGAGCTCAGGGTGGTGTACATAGTTCCTTCCCTCCCTTTGATCTCACAACTCTGAGGTAGGTCATGAAAAATTTTCAAAAATGTGATTCTACAGTATGCATTTTCCTAGTCATTCCTCACAGAGGAGAACAAAAATATGAACAGATTAGCATTTAACAATATAGAAATAAATGGCATAGAAATAATTGTATCATTAAATACTGTACTTTATTTACAACTGGACATTTAACACAAATATGTCCATTTATCTACAAACATGTAAATACTGGTTTACAGACTGCAGTTCAGTGATCATTCAAAAAAAATTGCCACTAAAATCAAACAAAAAATTGAGTGATCATAATGTTGGAAAGGAGACGGAGGAATTTGGAAAGCATCATGAAAATCTTTATTTTGCTAACTTTGTTCCATTCCTGCCATGAGAGACACAGCTAAAGATTCCACTGTGAACCAAAACACAAGATTAAGAAGTGAAATATTTCAGAGTTTGCATTTGCACTTTTCAATGTTTATAGACACAGACGGGAAAAACATGGTGGAAGTGGGCAAAACTACTATACAGTTTTAAAAATTGGCTTTAAGTCACACATTTCTTAACAGGATGCCCACCAATGTTTCCTCTACATTGGATTTACATTAACTGATTATAAATGTTAGAAATGGTAACCCTAGTATATATTATGCTAAGAAATTATGGACTGAAAGCATTAAGAAAGCAGTACAACACACTTTGCAATAAATGCCTAGGAATATCTCAAATCTTTGCCAAATACTTACAATGTGGGAAAGAGCCTCTGCAAACGGCTTTGTTCAGTACTGTCACAAGGAACATATGGCAGTTTTTAAAATCTGATTCCATTTTTGTTATGGATTCTATCCTAAAACACAAAACAAGATGTTTTAAGCAGACAGGACAGACAAAAAATCAACTGTACTAAAGAAAATAATCCTTATTCCTTTATAATGAAGGACAAAAATAGTGTTGATACTGAAAAGCCTTTGAAGGAGGAGAGGACACATTTTAATTATGAATATGCAAGTACCTAGCACGCTGAGGCTTTTACTGTCGGCTGTGGCCTCTACGATCTGACACACACAAATCTTTTTTCTCACATAGAAAACCACGTATACTAAACCTGTGGTGGGACAGCATGATTGCACTCATTCAGACTACTGACTCAATACCCATTCATCACAGAAAATGCATGGAGGCAACAGAGGCTGTTGCTCCACTATATGTAGTACAGTTTACCATATATGGCTCGCTGATTAAGCTAGCGTAATATCACAGCCCTGATCACGGTTGATCACAGGACTCATAACTACCTTTTCCAGTACTGAACCTTATTCTAAAATACGGATACCAAAAGACGACTACCCAGATAACAAGCTGTTGGACACTACGAAGATATAGGATTTTTCACAACACAACTGTTTTAGCCGTTTTAAGATACCTGTGGTTGACTAGAAAAATCAGACTGAATCTTTCCCTGATAAACCCATAATTATCACAAGGTCAAATTGCTTGCTGATAGCAATAATTTAAAAAAAAATTATTCAGATCACGTGATCATACTCAATACTTACACCAGAGGGAAAAGAGCCAAGAGAACATAATTCTTTTTTATTGTTGACCAACTATCAGTTCTCATTTATTTTCTGAACGTACAATTTCCAGCTTATCTTTCAAAGACATACTGATTATGCAGCCAACATGTGCCGGGAGCTGATAAGATCCAGCTTAAGTGAATTTCATTCTTGCTTACATGATTAGTCTTTTGCCTGTTCCACTGCATCCTTGTCATAATGCTTCATGCAAAGGATGAATGCCAGCAAAAAGCCTGATGCTGTAAAAAGATTGTAATACAAATGATTTTGCGTGTGCTTACTTCCAAGCTCCCAAACCAGCTTGCCAACGATCTGCAAACATCAGCACTAGGTTCAGCACTTTCATTATAGCTTCTTTAACAAAGCTAACCTGAAAACAAAATAAAAAACAGGAAGCATTTATTGCTTTATTTTGAGGTTAATGGCTGTACAGCTTCCCTGATAGAGTTTTAGTCACCCCAGTTTGCTGGGCTGATTTACTTACCTGAAAGTAGTTTCTAATGCTGCTTCTACATCTGAGATGTCAAACATAGAGCCAGAAACTCTATAGCTCAGTGGTTCTCAAACTGGTGGGTTGTGACCCACCAGGAGAACCAGATGGTTCCCCTGCCCCCTTAAGGGGCAGGGAAAGCATGCTGCCGGTGATGGCGATCCAGGGGATCGCCACCGCCAGTAGGAAAAAAGCATACGAAAACGGGGGGTTTCCACTCACCGGGGCTTCAGGGGTGTGCGGGGAGGCCTGCATGACCCTCTGCAGCCCTCCCCACACACCCCCAAAGCCCCAGTGAGTGGGAAAAAACCATTTTGGGTGCTTTTCCCCAACCGGGATCCCCTGCAAGCACTCTAAATTCTCCCTGCCTTGCAGAGAGAACTTTGAGAAACACTGCTATAGGTGGCTCCAACATGGCCTGCACACCCCTTACCATATTCCGTACTTCATACAAATGGGTTCTATTCACATAACTATATTCAGAGGTAGAAAGTCAATGTCCTTGATAAGGCAAAGTGGGCTGACTCACTGCATGACTGTTCCTACAGCATGACATAGTGGTGAACGTTTCAAAGAGAGTGGCAAGGACTTATACCTGGCTCAAAACTGTATTTGCACAAACATGCACAAGTACACACAATGCAACACAGGCGCCTCTGATGGCAGCAATCTAGCTTGGAACTCCCCCACCATGACACCCATTTGGGGGGCTTACAGGTTTTTCAACATTGCATTAAAACCATTTTCTTTCATTAGGCTTTTGGTTGGAAATAGTTGTTTGCTTTATGAACTAACATACCAGACAACTTTTACTTTATTTACCTTTTCTCTTAGGAGGCAGCGATCGTGGATTGTAGAGAGGTATCTATAATGAATTTTGATCAGTTGATCTAAATCTTTTGCTTCTTCTACTTGATGCTGAAACTCCAAACCAGTACTGTGAAGAATCTATTTTAAAAGATTTGCAAGAACAGAACTTTACACTCAATTTCTTGGTGCTACCTCTTTCCTTCTCTACATTTCTATATAAACATTACTCCAAAACATAATCTAGGTAGACACACTGTTATTTAGTTATTTTATTTACTTCAAATATTTATATAGCCTGTCTCTCCTCCAACAACATGGGGCACTCAAGGCAGCTAACAAGAATTACAATAAAAAAATTAAAATATAAATACAGTAAAACAGAAAACAAAAACTAAAAGCAACAGAACAACGAATAATAAAAGCAGTGAAAAAAGCTCAGCAATAAAATATAAAAACATAGTGACCAATTAACAATGACAAAACTGCAAAGAGGCCGGGGGATGCCAAAAGGAAGAGAAAATTATCTTTAGTCCCCACCGGAAGTTTAACAAGGAGGGTGCCGATCTTAACTCAAAAAAGGAGCGAGTTCCAAAGTTGAGGAACTACTACAAAGAAAGCCCTAACCCTGGTGGCCAACAATGTGGCCTCAACCAGGGATGGCACATGCAACAGGGCCCCCTCCAACGCCCGTAGAGGGCAAATCAGCTGATACAAAAGACGATGGTCCTTTAGATACCTTGGTCCCCAACCATAAAGGGCTTTAAAGCTCAAAACCAGCACCTTGAATTGTGCCTAGAAACAAACTGGTAGGCAGTGCAGACAGTGCAGCTTGACAAAATCAAACCACTGAGCCCTGCCCCACCACATGGGCTGCCATGTTCTGTGAACTCTAGTTTCCACACAGTCTTCAGGGGTTGCCCCAGGTAAATAAGTCTTGAAATTACCAAGGCATGAACTACTGTGGTTAGGGTCTGACTGACTAGATTATGGCCACAGCTGGCACACCAGTCCTAACAGGACAAAGTCTCCCGGCCACCACTGCCATCTGGTGATCCAGGAAGAGCTATGACTCCAGTAGGACACCCAAGCTGCAAACGTGCTCCTGTAGAGGGAGTGCAACCCCGTTCACAACAGGTTGATAATGAAACACCTGCATCGAAGAGGACCTCTGTTTTGTCCAGATTTAATTTCAGTTTGTTTACTCTCATCTACATATTCCCCAACTGTCTCCAGGCAGTGCTCCAGGGTTTCTATAGCCACCTTGAGCTTAGCTGTCGGAGAGAGATAAGAGTTGGGTGTCATTTGCATACTGATGATACCCCACTCTAAAACTCCAGATGATCTCTTCCAGCAGTTTCAAGTAGCTTTTAAACATAGGAAACAGAATAGAACCCTGTGGTACCCCATGTCAGAAGCCATTTGGGGCTGCTAAGTTCTTAACCTTACTCAAGTTGTTATAGCAACACATACCCTAGTCATGATATAGTTGTGCAAGCTGTTAACAAAATGCATGAGTTTCATCCTTAGAAGGAACATGCGATGAGTCTGTTGTTTTATGGGTTCCAACTGTGATCCAAACTGAGAAAATGGCTCTTGTTCAAATACAGCTCCTCCTCTGATCTGGGGCTTTTCTGCTGCCCTGACCAGTTCTTAAAAGGAGGGAAAGACAAGGGAACAAAACATTAGCAAAAAAGACAAGATTGCATGAATTAAGATTTACACTACCACTAGTATTTTAATTGAAAAAGTTAGCAGCTGACCCTCTCACAAATTCTCTATTAGTAAAATTCTGCGGATCTCAAGGATCTGTTCAAACAGCAGAGGGCAGGAGCGCCATGATATAAAGACAAATAAAACTACATGCCCTAGATTCTAGGACCTAGAAAATCCACTTCTTAGTACAGGTAAGAGGCAGGTAAGAGGCATTAAATCCACTATTAACAAACAAGTAGCCTGTAGCACATTCTACAAAATCAAGCACTAAAAGTTATTGGATTAAAAGTTATTAGAGCCTTCACACCATAGTATGAAACTACTTCAATTCCTAAAATGACCTTGGTGCCAGGCCTATGTTTATTCAACGATTTGTAGCACTGGTATAGAGCAGACTTCAACATTCCAAGTGTTACCACTTTCATTAAAAAGGAAAAAGGTTTCTAATCCTTATGGCTATGAACCTACCGGTAACTTTGAGCTTTCAGCTTCAGTGCCTTATGTAGTCATTTGCCTGCCTCTTATTTATTTAAAAGTATTTATTCCCATCTTTCCTCATCCACATGAAGGCTTTCCAGGTGGCTTACAATAATAATTAAAACCCACCAATACATGAAAATATATCAAAATGAAACCATTTAAAATGTGGTCTGGCCAGAAAACCAACAGAAATCACACATAAATAGGGGAGTCAGCACAATTACCATACTCAAAAAAAGAAGAAGAGGGGTTGTGTGTGTGTTTTAGATGGTGCCAAAACACATGGAGAGAGAAGGCCAATATAATCTCAGTATTTCTACGTACAGCATGCCACCACCCAAATCTCTGATAATGGCAGCACCTGCAGGAAAGTCTCACCAGCTAACCTCAGGGGATAGGTAATTTCATACAGGGGGAGGTGGCCTCTCTCCTTTAGGTAATGTAAAACAACACACACACACACACACACACACACACACACACACACACACACACACACACACACACACACACACACACACACACACAGTCTCCATTGCTCACCAAGGTAGTATAGGAATATTTTTAAGCAGTGTACACACAGTCCTACTTATTGAAGATAGGCAACTAATCACATCTACCCTATTTTGGATATAGTTCAGTGACCATCTACTTACTTATCTGCATATACAGTACCTCACACTTTTAACACCATACCCATCTCTCCTAGTACAGTATTCACTCCCTTCACAGGCTCTACTTCTATTCTTGTTTTCCCAACACCATTTGCCCTTTCAAGGAAAGCCGATACGGTAGGTAGAGAAAGCATTCAGCTCTCCTAGAAGCAGTATGGCTGCAGCACAATTTATAACATATTCTCCATTCTACAGAATTACAGTAATCCGTCTTACCATGAAATCTTAACACATCCAGACTATATTTGGCCCACTTTATTTGTAATAATAGAAGAAACACTTGATTATAGATTTTTTGACACTCCACACTTATAACTATATCCACTGGCCATGGGACCTAAAGGAGGAAACAAATGTTGAGGAAATGATTTTATGTTATATTTTTATGCATATTAATATATAAGTTATATATTCAAATCATGGTTTACTGTTTTAGTTACATTTTTCTTCTAGCTAGCATTACCTTATAACTCAATATTAAGCCATCCAAGGTATGAACAGGAAGTTTCTTCTTTGCCATATCAATATTTTCACATGATATTGACAGCCTACATACAGAAATGTGTATTAGTTACCAACACTTCGCTCCAGAGAGACATGGCTACCAGGTTAATAAACTTTAAATGCAAAATTATTTCAGAGACAATAATCTTAACTACAATAACTTCTGCCATGAACTTGTAATAGAATATTGGGTATCTAGTCTCAAAGGGACATCTAGACATAGGCATAGAAACCTAATTACTCTCACACATGAAAGTATGCAGACATCAAATCAATTTTGTTCATCCTTTTTTAAATGATCTGGGTTGGTTTTTGAAAGCTGTGAAGTCTGACAGCGCAATCCTATCCAATTTATGCCACCAGTGTAACCCAGCGGTGCAGCAAGAACAGAGGTCCCAGAACGGAAAGGGGATTCAAATCCCCTCCAAAAGGGGAATTCAAAGAGGATTTGAATCACCTTTCCGTTCTGGGGCCTCCTGTTCTCACTGCGCTGCTGGTTACACCGGTGGCATAAGTTGGATAGGATTGCGCCCTGAATCAGGTTTCACTCTCCATTCCAGTCCTATCATTCGGCCCTGGCAGGTGTCCAGTCATTTTACACAGCTATTCATAATTAAGCCCATTACACATATTTGTGCTTGCATGGCATGTAGTTGCCTATAGTCTCGAGAGTACAGTTGGCCCTCAGTGTCCGCGGGGCTTCCGTTCTTGGAAGAAAAAAAAAAAGATACTGGGGCCAACTGTAAAAGGTCTTTAAAAAACGCAGAGAGCGATTTCAGCTTGTGCACCAAAGAACACACAGCTGTTTGTATTTAAAAGGTAAGAAACCGCTTTTTCCCATTTGTCTTTTTTTACCTTTTACAGTAGACCCCTGTATCCACGTTGATTTAAATCCGCGGATGCAGGATCTGCAGATAGCAGGAGTCCACTTTATATACAGCTCCATGCCTTCTTTTGAAATCAAGCCTCTCATCTTTATACATTGAATTTGTTATTCCATCAGTCACTGCTTCATCGACTGTGCTTTCCAACAAACTGCTCAGAAGTACATTCAAAATTCCATTCTTCTTGCAGCAGTGGACACCCAATGAAGCAGAGAAAACACCCCTCCAACAAACACTTACCCTCCAAGTCAGACTACAGTAGCACTGTACAGTCCTCTAGCACTTGGATTCAATTCATTCACTCAAATTTCTTATTGCATCCATGCTGGAAGCTTAATGAAATACAGTCTCTAGTGTTCATCCTCTCCCCATTCCCCACCTAGCACACACATACAAAGGATGGAGCCAAAGCTAGTCTGACTGGATAAGACAGATTTCAGAAGAGATGAGAAAGGGCATAGAAAAGTGGTGGTATACCAAATGCCATGGGTTAGTATGATGCATAATTTGCTTAATATTTACATGTACTTTCCTCATACAGCCACCCTGTAAAATGTTTTTTCTTAATCCTTTCCTGGTTGCACAGTAAAGAAGCTCTTCCCAATTTTTCCACAGTAAAGAAGCTCTTCCCAATTTGTATTTATATACCTTAAACTATCTTCTGGATAACGTTGGCCAACTGCTTCTTGGAGCTGGACATTAAGGAATGGTTCACTCTGCCATGTGTCTTTCTCTCTTATTTTATCAAAAATAGATGTGTAGAAGTCATACATGGTATCACCAGCCTCAAGTAAGAAAAAGTTTCTCATTGCCTGTAAATATTCTACCAACCTAGGCAAAAAATACACATTCTACTTAAGTTTTCACATCATCATATTTGATACAATGCATCGGCTTGTTACCTTATTTGTAATAAAAACTTACAAATGTAAACCATTAATGAAATGACTCCAGTAAATGTACTGACATTCATTCATATGCTACAACAATACTTGAGCGTGCAGGGGTGAACAGGACTGAAATTCTGTTAGGATCCTGGTAACTCTGCTGCCTCCACACCTGAACTGAAATAGATAGTCTTGAACGTGGCGTTGAAGTCCCCCACCCCATCAATGATAAGCCTTGATGTCAACATCCACATCAAGGCCTCCATCTCGAGGTACTTTCCTTCCGTAAAAAGGAAATCTTTCTTCTAGAAGTAGTGAGCAGGGGAGCGGCACACAGCGCAATCCTATGCATGTTTACTCAGAATATGCAAGTCCAATTATATTCAATGGTGCTTTCTCCCAGGAAAATGTGTAAAGAATTGCAGCCATAATCCTAATCAAAACCACAGTGTGGGGAGGGAGGATTAAGCCCCTCTACAACCACCCTTGCTGTGGTTTCACTATGGTGCTCTACATGCTAGTTCAAGTCAAACTTTAAAAGAGGTCATGCTAACCTCAATGAGATTTTCCAGAAGAGGGCAATTGCCCAAACCTTTATTTAAAATCTACCTACATATTAGGTAATTGCATTCAAACTAGGAAAAGATCTTCCCCATACTTTCTGAACAAGCGTAAGAATACAGTGGACCCTTACGGAGCCAGGATTTACAGATTTCCATGGGTCCTGGATCCACAGGATCCACCCTCAAAAACCTGTAAAAATGTAACAGGATTGGATCATCTTCTGTGGGATTATGGTCACAAAAACAAAACACAGTCTCAAAATGTTAAAAAATGTATAATTTAAAATGACTTCAAAAGTCTCTTTAAAATGCAATGTATGCAATAAAATTACTTTAAAGTTTTTCAAAATACAATAAAAACACTTTAAAACAAACGGCATGACGTTTCATTCATATTCTATGAATATCTTCAGATGCTGACAGCATGACAGACATGATCCAATCCTGTTGCATCATAGCTGGTCATAACAGTTTTTGCTCTAACCTGTAAAAAGTTTTTTAAAAAATGCCCCCATCCCTGTTTTTACCTTTAAGTAGCCAAACCGTGCCATTTTGAAGCCTCCGCAGAGCTTTTGCAAGCTTAACGACCCACTTCCGGGTTGTGCAAAGAGTTCTCCCCTCCCAGCCTTGCCCCAAGATGCATTCTGGGGCAAGGCTAGGAGGAGGGAAGAGCCTTCCGGCGAACTGGAAGTGGGTCATTAAGCTTGCAAAAGCCCTGCAGAGGCTTGGAAACCACATGGTTTGCCTGCTCAAAAGGTTAAAAAAGGGGATGGGGGAGAGATTTTTAAATTTTACATGTTTTTGAGGGTGGCTATCCGTGGGGGGGGGTCTGGAATGGATCCCCACAGATAGCGAGGGCCCACTGTACTGAATCTTGGAAAATCTCTGTATTATCAAGACTGTTTTGTTTAAATTGGAGTAAGCATGCATAGATAATAAAATCAATGAATAGTTATATTTGGGAGATCAGATGTTCCCTTCTCAAACAAACAGAAAACACAAACTAAGCAAATGAGGCATATTTGATACATTTCTTTAAACTTGCAAATACATATCCTATTTTTCACCATAGAAATATGTGCTCTACTATTTTTCCTCCTCTAATGGATATAGAATAGAGGACAGCAATCTAGTTTCCCCAAAGTATCAATACTATGACAAGAGTTATCCCAAGCCATCAGGCTGCTTTCTTCCACCCACCTGGACAGCATGATCATTGGAACTTGATTCTATGCTGAATGAGGCATTACCAGACTAATGGAAATGTGTCGTTTTGACACGTAGTAAAAACTGGTCACATCAGTGTGAGTATATTTCAGTTCCTACCTATAATCTTTCTTCAAAGTTTGCATCAAATTTCCACAACACTCCAGATATTGCTTGTCTATGTGAGGATAAAGGCAAGACCTCAATGTCAGTTCAAATGTCTGGCATGTAACCGATTCAGATGATCTATCCATACAAACATCATCACCAGTAACACTGTCATGAAAGTCACCCTGTTCCAAATATAGCCTACAAAATAAAAATATTGATTGATGTGAAATGTATTTGTACATAGCAGGTAAAGTTATCACTGTCAGACATGCAATAGAAATCAGAACATACTCCAAAAGTTAAGTCAGTTACCCAAATCCTTAAAATAACTCGCCCCAAATGCAAAAAAGTGTTCAAACCCGATCTGCTCAGAGGATGCTTACAACCTATTGGAAAAACTCCTTGAATAAAAATTGCCCCTGAAACCAAGGGCTAGATTTCCACAAAATTTCCAGCTTTATAAAACTGGATTCTGCCCAAAACTGGGAAAACCCTATGTGCTGACTAGGCTCTCGTAGCCACTCTCATTAAAAACATATCCAGAAATACTGGAGTATCTTCTGGAACTTGTCAGAATTCCTCAACAACCAACCCCAATACAGGGAAGGAGTCTCAAACTTCCAGGCCTTATTTAACATACTAAACCAAAACCAAAGCACACAACTCAAAATTTAGTTTGGATGGAATTCATTGCTCACTGCATAGATAATAAAATCCCAGGATGGGGGTTGAAGGCATTTGTTTTGTTAGAATAGTTGATTTAGGTGATAAAAAAACTGAGCAAACACTGACCTATAGGTGCGGAGCAAGAACCCACTTAGCAAAGATTGGTAGCTACCTTCCCAGCTCAAGAAAGTTCTCATTCAGTATACAAGGCAAACGTTTTAAGTTCTCAGTTTTTGTTTCTTAATTAGGTCCCATTTCCTCCATATCCATTTTTATACTATATATTTCATAAGGTGTCACATGTGTAACTTCATGTATCTTGTTTTGAATTATTTATTCAGTTATTCGGCTGCATTTCAATTTTTGTATATGACATTCTGACAATTGTCATAGCCAACAAGTACTGCAATCAATACTAATAGAATACAAACTGAAGACTTCAAAAAGCTGCCCTTTAGAAGCTTAGGTTCCAAGTCATGTCAGCAGGCCACCTACAGAAGCAGGAATTTCCCATTAGATCTCAAGCAGAATCAAAGTCTGGACTGGCAAAATAGTAAGAATCAATTAGTTTGAGTTTCATCTTTTACCTTGCAAAAGTAATAGCCAGCAAGGGATCACGAACATCATCCAGCTCTAAATGTCTTGCTGCAATAGATTGCATCTTTATTAGACACTGCTTGGTAGACTGCTGCTCTGTAATAATGTCCTGAACAGGTTCTTCCCCATGTCGCAGGCGTGACTGCACAGACTCCAGAAATAATGTGTACAAGCTCTTCCTTTCTGCACCTGAATTAGACAGGGAGAGGTTACTATTTACAAAGACAGCTATTCATGTAAAACAGGGGGGAATGGAGACTTAAGCCATTTTTGCTGCTTCCATATTAGTGCACGTCAGGAACATAGCTGATCTACCAAGGTACTATCACTTCAGAAGCTCCATTCTCTAATGTTGCTAAAATCTTAGCCCAGCCCCTCTACATAACTACAGAATGGACCAGAGGGAAGGCCATTTCCTTCAGGTCCACTCTCCATGTCCCAACCTCCCAGCCACACCAACTGGCTTAGCATCGTGCCACACCCACCTCAGCATCATGCAGCCAAGATCCTGCTACTGCCCGACTCATATCTTACCTTTGCCCAGCCATGAGAGCCAGCACAGGTGCAACACTTAACAAGGCACAGCCAGAACCTAAGGGCTGCTTGAGGTGGCGCACAAATGCTGCCTCCCACCACAGCCAGCCACCCTGCACCCCCTTAAATAATGGGGGAGGGAGCCCCCTTCCCTTCAAAACAGCAGCAGCACTGGAGACAGGAGGGGGAAAGGATGCTGCCAGCGCTGCTGTTGCTACTTGCTCACTCTGTCCATCTACTCAGATACAATGGATAGGCAGTGAGGTGGCCAAGTTTGCAGATGACACTAAACTTTTCCGGGTGGTGAAGACCAGCAGGGATTGCGAAGAGCTCCAGAAGGATCTCTCCAAACTGGGAGATGCGCTTCAATGTAAGTAAGTGCAAAGTGATGCACATTGGGGCAAGAAACCAAAATTTCACATATACGCTAATGGGTTCTGAGTTGTCTGTGACAGATCAAGAGAGAGATCTTGGGGTGCTGGTGGACAGGTCGATGAAAGTGTCGACCCAGTGTGCGGCGGCTGTGAAGAAGGCCAATTCCATGCTCGGGATCATTAAAAAAGGGATTGAGAATAAAACGGCCAATATCATTCTGCCTTTGTACAAATCGATGGTAAGGCCACATCTGGAGTATTGTGTCCAGTTCTGGTCACCACACCTCAAAACGGATATAGTTGAATTGGAAAAGGTGCAGAAAAGAGCGACCAGAATGATTCGTGGGCTGGAGCACCTCCCTTATGAGGAAAGGCTACAGCGTCTGGGGCTTTTCAGCCTAGAAAAAAGGCGCCTGAGGGGAGACATGATTGAGACGTATAAAATTATGCATGGGATGGAGAGAGTGGATAGAGGGAAATTCTTCTCCCTCTCGCACAACACCAGAACCAGGGGACATGCACTAAAATTGAGAGGAGGGAGAGTTAGAACGGACAAAAGAAAATATTTCTTTACCCAGCGTGTAATTCATCTGTGGAACTCCTTGCCACAGGATGTGGTGATGGCACCTGGCCTAGATGCCTTTAAAAGGGGTTTGGACAGATTCATGGAGGAAAAGACCATCACAGGTTACAAGCCATAAGCAACCTCCTGGTTTTAGAAGTGGGTTTTCTCTGTGCCAGGTGCAAGGGAGTGTCAACGGAAAACAGGTTATCTTGTTGTATTGTGCTCCCTGAGGCATCTGGTGGGGCCACTGTGTGATACAGGAAGCTGGACTAGATGGGCTTTTGGCCTGATCCAGCAGGGCTCTTCTTATGTTCTTATGATACAGCTGCAGGGAGAGGTGAGGAAGGGCAATACTTCCACTTCTGTGCCATCTCCTTAGGGATATTTTGAAAAAATGAACAGGAAAAGCAGAGCTTGCTGGGCTCTTCCTGTTCATTTGACAACCCATGTGGCGGACAAGAAAGGAGATGGTGTAAGAGGTGAGATCACCATACCCTGCCTGTCCCTGCCTACTCAGCTGCAGCCGAGTGGGCAGAGAAAACAAGGAGGCGGTGATGGTGGCAGCTGCAGCATCGTTTTCCTCCAGCACCACTGCCAATTCTGCTGTCACAACCCACTTCTTGCTCACTATCAGCTAGTGCTAAACAAAATCAAACCACTGACCAGAGGGGCTCTATTGGCAGTGGGCTGGAGGAGGGCGGTGGTGGACCCTTCCAAGGCACTGCTTGACACAATGCATTCATGTCATGCTCACTTTGCCCAGCTCTTCCCACCTCCAGCGTTAATTCCTGCAGCTGCTTCTGATTTTTGAACCACAGTTAAAAGGTCAGGCTCATTACATCTGTATAGGCGTCAAGTGTCACAGAGCCCCAACTCACACAATCGAGTTTTCATCTCACATGGCTACTTTCTTGCAATCCCTACACTCACTAAGCAAATGATGTGGTGATAGTAATTTAAAGGCACATCCTACCACCACAAAATGGAAAAAATCAGTTGTGTGCCTCATACTTTAAGACAAAAAGAAACTGAATAGCAGAAGTTATCCTTGGAGCTGATTTTTTGAGTTAACAAAATACAATAACAAAAGTCATTATTTAAGCTGAATCGTCAGAGAATAAAAATTAAAACATCAGTTTACAAAAGAGATATAAATGAATGCCCACCCCAAGGAAATATAGGTCGTTGGCTGTATTTAAAATTGTAAGTATCCGATTATGATGTGAAACAAAAAGGTGACCTTTGCAATCACGTGGGAAAATGCAAGTCATGTAATGCTAGGATAAAGTTTAAAAAAACAAGGACAGTTGCACCTACTAAAACCAGGGCAAGATATTAACAATGTGTTTAACAGCCATCCTTACCTCTTGATGCAGCCTGCTGTGGAGAACCATCTGTGCACTGCAAATTCTTCAACAACTGCATGGACTTTCCAGCCATAATGATCTGTTTCAGTACTGGTTTCAGAAAAGAGACCATTGTGTGCTGTCGGCTTGAGGGTGCTTGATCACTGCCAGAACTGGCACTGGCATTATCACTCATTTTCTCTTCATTCTCTGTCTTTTCTGATACACTATACAACGTGTAAGTAGCATACCAGAAATCTCTATGGTTAACTGGGACATTTTTGTTTCTGGAAAGAAAAACATGACATCATTTGTTCTTCCTTAAAAATATATAAAAGCTTTCCTGTTAACAATTTGTTTAACAGCATCCCTAACAATGTCAGATACACTAATGAGAACAGCAAAACCTCTCTATATAAAGAAGGAAGCTTCAGAAGGGTACTGCACCCATTCTGACTAAGAAGATTTGACATTTAAAATTACTTAAGACACTGTTCTTCAACCTTGGGGTCAGGACCCCAATGGGGTTGCAAAGCCTCATTTGTAGTCACGGCAACTTACGGGAACCAAAATGGTCGCTGTGGGGGTAAATGCTGGGGGTGGCTTCCACAAGGATTTCAACCCCCTCCCTCTTTTGGTTTGCTGGGGAGGTGGTGGGGAACCGCAGCTCAGCTCTCCTGTTCCGGAATGATCCCACTGCTGGTGGTGTGGGCAAGATGAGCTCGGCAGGACAAGGCTGCTGGTGCCACGGCGGAGGTTGGCGGATCAGGTCACGGGAGGGGAACAGGATCAATGATGGGTCCCCAGCCTCATACTTTATTTGTTGGGGTCATGCCACAAAAAAAGGTTGAAGATCACCGACTTAAGAGTTACAGATCATCAATAGACAAAACGGGTGAGGCTCCTAAATAGCTACACGTTATGTAAGAGTTTTCCACTACAAATAGTTGCTGTGAAATAATGTCATATAGTACAAAATGACTATGCAATTACAAAAGTCATAAGCAGGATTATCTAAATTGATAAAACGTTCTACGTGCAAACATACTGATCCACTCTAATAAGTGTTTGTCTCTACTTCCATAAAATCGACCAAACAAACAGACATCAGAATCTATTTTCTTGAATTAATGTTCAGAAGACAGTCACTTAATAGTGAACAATAGGGTGAATTTAAAAAAGCATGAGCAGAAGGCGTTCACAGTGGCACAGAACCATGAACAACTGCACAACTGCTTATTACAAAGCCCAAAGGATTTGAGGACAAACAGGGGGCTACTGAAAAGCACTTGCAGCAGTCACTGAGAAGAACGGACACTAAACGCTTAAGTGTGAAAGCACTTTGGAAAGGAAGCTTTCCACTGGGGACTTTTTGCATTTCAGCCTTAACTCCAGCACAATGTAAGCTGTCACTCCAGCACCAGGTGCAAGGGAGTGACAACGAGCACAATTAAAAGACTGTTAAAGACTCAAAGTGGCCGTGTTTGCAAGCAGCTGCTCCAAACACCTTTTAATGAAGAACTTGTTGCACTCCACTCAATAGGGCTTGCTTTGGGTACACGGTAAGGCATTTCAGTTACAAACAAAATTATGTGAATGGAAGAGAAGGGCACCTTTGAACCAAGTCAACATTTGCAGAATGCATGCTAGAATCTTTTTGCCTGCAAAGTTTTTTTGCCACAATAGTCCAGCTACACATCTAAAGTGTTTTTTTCCCATTCCAAAGTTGCTTTAAGATGCTACCTATTTTATTAATGGCAATTGCCTAATTTAATTTTGTACAACTTGTTTCTAGGTCACACTCTCAGCAGTTCCATTGCCAACTCAAACAAAGTATCAGCTGCTTGGTTTTGACACAAAAACTTGTTCACTGTATTCTGGAGTCCCACATCCACAAGGGTTTTCTACTACTAGATATTGCTACTGCTAGTTTAGAGGATAAAACTTCATAGCTGCACAGGGTGTCTATAGTTGACAGCAGCGAAGTCCCTTACAATTAAAGGAGTGTTTGTAGGACTGCAGCTACTGTCATCTAGCAAGCGTTCTCTGTCCTAAGGAACAACAGTATATCCCAAAGAGATGATCATTATCCATACCTCTGAATTATAAATTCTTTAGCAGGATCAAATAAGTTACCATGGACAATCCACTCATCCACTGTCTGTAAATATGGCCTTACTGTTTCAACCCAGAGAGAAAACAACAGGGAGACCTAAAATGAACATTTTATAAAGTGAGGAGAGAGAGAGGGAGGAAAGAATTTAGAAACACGGCATGTGTTTGACAGAAAGCTATAGAACATGAATAAAGCCCCAGCTACACTATACCCGTGCGGCCAGCGTGCGTCCAACGTGCGGGCACGCACGTCAAGTGGAGCCTGTCTGCAGCTGACGTCCCCGCAGGGAAAGTCGAGCTCGGCTCGACTTTTGCCCGTTCGGCTGCGTTCCGGCTGCGTCAGAACGCAGCCACGACGCAGCCGTGGACAATGTAGCCCAGCCTTAAGAGAAACACACATATCCTATGGGGATAGGCAGCGAGGTGGCCAAGTTTGCAGATGACACTAAACTTTTCCGGGTGGTGAAGACCAGCAGGGATTAGGAAGAGCTCCAGAAGGATCTCTCCAAACTGGGAGATGCGCTTCAATGTAAGTAAGTGCAAAGTGATGCACATTGGGGCAAGAAACCAAAATTTCACATATACGCTAATGGGTTCTGAGTTGTCTGTGACGGATCAAGAGAGGGATCTTGGGTGCTGGTGGACAGGTCGATGAAAGTGTCGACCCAGTGTGCGGCGGCTGTGAAGAAGGCCAATTCCATGCTCGGGATCATTAAAAAAGGGATTGAGAATAAAACGGCCAATATCATTATGCCTTTGTACAAATCGATGGTAAGGCCACATCTGGAGTATTGTGTCCAGTTCTGGTCACCACACCTCAAAAAGGATATAGTTGAATTGGAAAAAGTTCAGAAAAGAGCGACCAGATTGATTTGTGGGCTGGAGCACCTCCCTTATGAGGAAAGACTACAGCGTCTGGAGCTTTTCAGTCTAGAAAAAAGGCGCCTGAGGGGGAGACATGATTGAGACGTATAAAATTATGCATGAGTGGAATAGAGGGAAATTCTTCTCCCTCTCGCACAACATCAGAACCAGGGGACACGCACTAAAATTGAGTGGAGGGAGAGTTAGAACGGACAAAAGAAAATATTTCTTTACCCAGCGTGTAATTCATCTGTGGAACTCCTTGCCACAGGATGTGGTGATGGCATCTGGCCTAGATGCCTTTAAAAGGGGTTTGAACAGATTCATGGAGGAAAAGACCATCACAGGTTACAAGCCATAAGCAACCTCCTGGTTTTAGAATTGGGTTCTCTCTGTGCCAGGTGCAAGGGAGTGACAACGGGAAACTGGTTATCTTGTTGTCTTGTGCTCCCTGAGGCATCTGGTGGGGCCACTGTGTGATATAGGAAGCTGGACTAGATGGGCTTTTGGCCTGATCCAGCAGGGCTGTTCTTATCCTGACCAAAATATTAAAATATGGTCAGTATCCAGAAATGTCCATGCACACATATGAAGCATACACTCTGGGAGCAACATCTCCTTCCAATAGCTGTCCCTAAAGTGCTGCTCGAGAGAGCCCCTGACATTCAGGGTGGGGGCTACCACCACAGGGAGAAGCTGAAAAGACACTACCCACACATCATGCACTGGATTCCCAGTCTACATTTAGAAATTATGTACGAACAATGTCTTCCACCACACTGCAGACAGTTAATATAAGGATTTTCAGTCCTAAGTATCTCAGTCAGCTTTTACTAAGATTGGCAGTTTTGTAATATATAGAGAATGAGAGTATACAACAGCAAATGAAACAAAAGAGTTTAGAAATCTGGCTTTCAAGTGACAAAAATTAGGGCTTACTTTTCTATATAAATCATTACATAAAAACGTCTACATACTGTTTGTTCAGAAGCTTCTCCAACGTTGTCATAGTCAAGAATAGCTTTGTATAACGTATTAAGCAAATGAGATGCTCTTACAACATTTCGAGTGTCAGGTGGTACTTCTGCAACTCCGGTACTAAAAACTTTATGAAGTACTTTCAATTGTGCTAATCGTGGAGACAACCTATCTATGACTATAGAAAGTGTGATTGTTGTGTCTGAAAAACAGAAGCATTATTACAAATATGTATAATTATTGGAATACGTGGAATTTTCACACTTGCTTTAGAGTTTACATTAACTTCACTACTATGATGCAAAGCCTTTTACCTTTATTGATAATGCACTTCTCTATTTCAGTCAATTCTTCTTTGAAACTAATGAAATATTTATAGAGGGCCCGCATGAAAGCTTGATAAGTTCTAAATGGGGCTTCTGCAGCTTTTTTGGGAGTGGAAATGGTTCCATGTATTACATTTTCTGAGCTGTGACCCATCACTTCATCAATAAACTTTTGCAGCCTAAATACAACTTGTCCATATGCTGCTATCCGCTCCAGCATTGATCTTAAAGAGGTCTACAAAACAAAAAAAGATCTTTCAGGATCTTTTCTAACAAAGGTTAACTCCTTCATCAAATCTAAAAGTTACACAACCCAGGAGATATTGGTTTCCATCTTTCACACATGAACATACTTCCAATACCTCAAGTAGGCTCACTTTGCAGTTAGAGTCACTACTGAATCAGAACCAAAGTAATCGCGTAACTTACGTGGGTCAAATGGGTTACTATGATGTCGTTTCTTACAGTAATCTTTCCTTCATTCAACTGAAATATAAAGAGGTTTTTTACACCTGAAAGAAGCCTGTAAAAAAATTAAACAAATTTTAAATTAAAACACCAAACGCACAAAAATAGAAGGTATATTTCAGATAAAAGTTAGGCATAAGCAAACGCCATTGATTTCAACAGGATGCCTTTGGCTTGCACTCATATTGGTGGAAAATTGCCATGTGTAAAAAAGAATGATTAGGGTGCTGTACAATTACACTGAACCCTTGATTTAATGGACTAATGGGGGAGGGGTGTCTGTTAATGCCAAAAGTCCATTAAATTCAAGTGCACTTAAGTCAGTTTTTTCATGGAGCAGAAAAAGTCTGTTGTGTCCGAAGTAGGTGAAATTGTGGGTTCACTATAGCTTTGGAAAAAAATTTCTAGTTTTCTTACACATCAGCATTTCTTCACTTTCGAGGGTGCATCCCAAATGACTGATTTGCAGACTGCATGAGGAAGATGCATATTATTTTATGGAATTAATTTCTTATTCAACCTATTTATTCTGTATAATCCAGCACCCTCATTATGCCTCCCACTGGTAAGAGTCACACACAAATTAATGAAGTCTGCACAAGAAAGGCAGCAATGCCTTTAGGGAAGCACTCCTGTGGCTATTAATTTGAGAGAGAGAGAGAGAAAGAGACAGACAGACAGACAGACAACACTCAAGGCTACAAGCCTGAAAATAAACCCCAATGACCTCAGTGGGACTTACTTCAAAGTAAGTACTCAAAGGATTGCACTGTATTACTTAAGAGCAATGTAGAATCCTTATATTTAGGAAGGCAACTGAATTCCTTTTTGAGCTATTGCATTGAAGCATAAGAAGTGCATTTACAGAATTGTTACAACTGGCAACAACACTGAAATAAGAAACAGCATAATCTCTTCTCTGAAACTGAATACCATTTATGAAGACTTAAAGTTCAGTAAGATTATTCCAAATTCAATCAAGATTGCAAGTGGCAACTTCTCTGAGTTTGCTGCTTACCAAATGGTCTCACGAATGACCTGTGTTTCAGTGACAACAATTCTTTCTTCAGGCATGTACAGAGGATCACTACTATATAAGTGCTGCTCCCTAAGGGAAAAAAAACAAAAACAAAATCAGCAATATTTTGTAGCAACTGATACAAATGGTAAAGAATATCAAGATGTATTATTTGCATTCAGTTTTTCTATAGCTCCAATGGACTTGTGCCACTACATAATCAAGGGAATAATTTGTTAATAATACAGTACCAAAAAAAGGCATAAAGAGCTCTAGATAAGGGGACAGGCATAAAGGTACAGTATTCATTATTCTTGTCAAAAACACCTTCTAGTGTGTATTTGAAAGGTATCACTTTATCTGCAAGTTGCCTGCAATACTAAAATTTCAGCATGACCTACATAAGGTGACATCTTTACCACATGAAACAGGAGAGCATAGGATTTTCTTAAATCCTTCAACATATTTCATGGTAGTTCTATACATAGGAGCAGAATCAGAATGTTTTTGGCACAGACTCCAAATTACCAGTAAGTGCTTCCATTAAAACTGCTGCATATATACTTGCCACAAAACACTAGCTAGGAGAGGATAAAGCAGGGCAACAGACTAAGCAAGCAAAATATAGCACTTCATGGCATGCAGTGATATCTGGGAAGAGTTTCTAGACACTGAAGTGGGTTAGTAGTCATGTTCATCATGTTCAAATCCTTCCGAGACAAAATGGATTTAGTTACTTACCATACAGCAGCTAAATTGGAATGAAAATGCAAGCTATGAGAAAAACGAAGAACTCTGCCAGTCCAGTACTGAGCAACTACATGCTGCTCCAGCCAGGTACGTGCCTCAGGTTCACCTGCAGATAAGACACTTCATTCAAGATTCACATTTATCTACAAGGGGAAATTCAACACATACACAAATACAGCTACACAAACAACGCCAACTGAGTTTCACATTCACATCTATAAAAATGAACTGACTGGGAAGTTTGAATTTTATGCACGTGCAAAATAAAAATATTCATACACAATGCTTTCAATGCACAATTTATGTGCAGTACCTTGAATAATCAGAAAGCACTATTCAAATGCTAAGCATTATTATTGTAGCTTATGAAATAGGCAAGATTCTTCTTATATGAATGCGCCCAACAGAGAAAACTCAGGAGATATCAATTATGGTCTGCATGCCTAGGTTGTATCTTCTACATCTCTGCCCCCTCCCCTTACCAGCAGAGGATGGGAAAGAGTAGCAGCGAAGGTGGGGTCAAGACTACAGCAGAATGCGAGACCTGCTGCATTCCCTCCATGCTTCTTATTAATGTCCAGAGCCTCTCTAGCACCAAGGCACCTTGCTAGAATTATTCAGGTTCTGTGCTATAAGCATCACACTGCTGCTTATAGCATTCTGTTTAAGCAAAACCTACACTAGCTCGGTGCCAGAGCTAAAGAAATAAAGGTAAATGCCGCAGATCCCGGATCTGCAAATAAGTGAATCTGTGGATACCAGATCCACAGATACTGGAGTCTCCCTGTATATATAATTTCCTAGCTAAGCCCAAAAGTAGCTTCCAATAGTCTGGCATATCCACCAATCTGGCACCACCCAAGTCCTGAGTTTTACTGTAAATGGTTTAGAAAAAGAAAATAAGAATTTTGTATGTCAGATGGGGTGTTATTAGTGGAACAACATCCTCAATTCACTAGGTCAGAGCAGATGCAATGCTGATTTCTCTACTAACTGCAGTCAGCAAATGGGGACTCAGCTTCAAGGACATGCACCTTCCCTTCTGACAGCTGTTCCCTTTTCTAAAATAAACTGCCCTCCTGACCATCAGGTAGCTTGGCAACACCAACATTAAACATGATTCAGGCTTATCAATAACTGGGGGTTCCCAGAAGCCAGGATTTGAAGCTATGATTTAACATATGTTACAGATTCTGAGTTAAGGGAATTCCTGGTTAACCTTGATAGTATATAGTTCAAGTGTTACTGAAATGGCTTTGTGGTTAAGTGGGGAATTTACTTCAGGAGGTTGTAGGGAGGATAGCAGCTGCAGGAAAAGGGGGTGGATTCATAAGACTGGCTCTCCATTTGCTAACCATGATAAGCAGAAACTCAGTTGTTACATCTGCGAAGGTAGAGTAAGCTTATATGGGTATACATCATCATCATCATCATCATCATCATCGGTATTCCAGAACCTTGATAATACAAATAGTAAGGACTACTGAGTAGGTTGTGTAACTTGTGAATCACTTCCTTCAGTAAACAAAAGTCCATACATTTGTTTTATTTAAAGTTCAATAATATACCTAATATTTTATTTATACCTATATTTTTAAGACATACTGTATGAACTTTTATAAAAAAGTTGAAAGCAACACAAATACACTGTATAACAGTAACCACCACACAAAGGCACTCGTCTGAAACAAGAGTCAGCTATACAGTACTATCCTATTGCTAACTAACTCTCTTCGAAAAACAAAGAAAGTGCTGAAAAACAAACCTTTCCACGTGATATGAGAGACTTTCTTGTTTTGATCATTATCTTCTTGTGGTGTTCTGTCCACCTGAATGCCAGAGTCTTCCCTGCTCAAAGGCTCAGTGTCATCTTCATCATCACTTATTTCAGACCACTCCTGTAATATATAAAACACACAAAGCATATTTTAATCCATACCAGTTGGGAAATCTACAGTTCATTCTGCCAGAATGAAGGGATTGTTGTTACATACTATTAGACAACAAAAAACAAAACTACCACTACTTATTTATTTTACACATCATATAGTATTTCCAACATCTAACTGCTAAAATCAAAATCCAACATGTGAACACTGGCTTCTTTTGCAAATTCCATGTGCAAATACCATAAAAGGGTCATTTGCCAGTCAAACCACAAAGTCACAATTTTGGCACCATCACAATAGCAGTGGTCCTTGCCCTATATTGCAACTTATTATATCTTTTTAAAAATTATATCCTGCCTCTCTTCCTTCAGGGATACTATTTCACATATTAGAAGCAGAGGCAACAACAACCCTTTTAGCCTGCATAACACAAGCTTTCAGGACTGCACAGTGGCGTTCCCAGCCCTCCCGGTGCCTGGGGGGGGCGGGGTTGGAGCGCCCCCCAAGCAGCCGGACTCGGAGCTGAGCGCCCACTCGGCGCGTCCCCGGCCTCTGGAGGCTCCGCATGCACAAACCCTATAATAGCCGGCGCGACGCGTTCGGCCCTCTCAGAAAGCCCTCGACCAGTGAACTGGGCGGTCGCTCTGAGGGCTTATCCTCGGGCCGGGGACGTGCCGAGTGGGCGCGCTGCTTCAGAGGGGCGCGCCAGCCGGGCTCCGGTGCCGCGCCGCTCTGCGCAGCCCCGAGCCCGGCTGCCGCGCCCCCCCGCCCACTCAGCGCCTGGGGTGGAGCACACCTGCTCTCCCCATATTAGAACGCCTCTGGGACTGCACAAGTAATGGTGCAGTGCTACATATCTCTGTCCCTTTCCAAAAAAAAAAAAAAACCTGAAAAAGCCAAGATTTTGTTGGACAGAGCCAAGATTTTGTTGGACAGATCCTTGGAAATATAGAAATGGGTGTCTTAGTCCGCTGCTCGGGAAAAAGATGCTATGGTACTGTGGCCGCAATTCAATCCTACTTACGCCACCGTTGTAACCAGCGGCGTAGCGAAAACAGGAGGCCCCAGAACGGAAAGGGGATTCAAATTCCCTCCAAAAGGGGAATTCAAAGAGGATTTGAATCCCCTTTCCGTTCTGGGGCCTCCCGTTCTCACTGCACCGCTGGTTACAACGGTGGCTTAAGTAGGATTGGATTGCGCCCTCAAACATGTGAACCAGTAGGGGTACCAATGCAACTACCATGGCAATAATTAAGCAAATTGCCAGGTACTATCAAAAAAAAAAAAAGTACTGAAATTAATGTTTTAATGCTACTTCAATTTAGACAAAGGAGAGTAAAGATGTACTGAGAAAAAGGAGAAGTAATTTCTAACTTGGCAAACGGCTTTCATTATAAAAATTAGATCACTGATAAGAGGGATTAAGAGAAAACTGCAGAAACACTTTTTACCCATTGATCCTGCAACTGGTACAACACAGTACTCTGTATTACTTACAGGTGTGTCAACATCAGGACCAAAGTCAAACTCTTCACCTTCCATTAAGTGTTTTCCCCAATCAAACTCCTCTTTTTCTGGAAGAAAACACAAAAGATTGACTGACTTTCAGCAACTTCCCATTCCATTAACTGTAAAAACTGGAGAATTATAATGCAATCCTATGCATGTCTACTCAGAAATAAGTCCCACAGAGTTAAATGGGACTTACAGCTTACGGTATACAGGATTACAGCTTACGGTATACAGGATTGTACCTTAAGCAAGTATGCTCAGCCACTGCAGCCCTAACAGATTTTGAAAAGCAAAATATTGGTAACGTTTGCCAGTGCACATGGAAAAATAATCTACAAAAACGACGAGGCTTTGATATATTTTAAAAAACATGCTATACAGTATATTAAAACATGTTTTGGTTTCTGTTTGACACTTTACTTTGATTGTTTTATGATGATTTTATTACTACATCTCTATTGTACGGATTGTTGTACTCTGTTATGAACTGTCCTGGGTCCTACAGAAGAAGGACCGTATATAAGTTTTTATAAAATAAAATTGCAAAGGTGAGAAAACATCAGGCTTCGCACTTGATTTCCACAAGATTATAGATGTACAGGTGGGCCCCCATATCCACTGATTCGCTATCCACGGTTTCAGTTATCCACGGATCGTGGGGAAAAAGAAAAGGCTTTTACTTTTTTCCCCAGTAAGCTTCGTTTCTTCCTTAAAGAAACAGGAGAAGCAGCCGCTGGCTGCTTATTACAGGCAAGTAGAACAGAAACCTTGCAGAGCCTCTCTAGGACTTAGTCTCGTTCTACTTGCCTGCAATGGAGGCTGCTTCTCTGTTTGTTTTAAGGAAGAAACAAAGCTTGCTGAAAGAAAAATAAGAGCTGGGGGGGGCAAGCATGCCTGCCTGCAGGGGAGGTAGGGTGGGGGGGGCCTCAGGAAACCATGGAGGGGGTGTTCGCTCTTATCCACAGTTTCAAGTATCCATGGAGGGGCCTGGAACATATCCCCAGCGGATATGGGGGCCCACCTGTACTGTAATTGGAATAAGAAAACTTACCCACTTCTTTAGGTCTTGGTTTTTCTGCATAATTAGTGTTAGAAGGAGAATCAGACAGGCACAGCAGAAGAGAGAGTATGGCATAATGGGTATCTGTCTTAAACAGAGAAGACAAGCAAGTAATCCAGGGAAGGGAATACATTTCCTAACAGTGAAGTAAACAGACTAGACTTTCCAGTACAGTAATATACTCAGAAGTACAAAATAATAGCTTCCGTATATCCCACATCTTGCATATCTACCACAGGAACAGAATCAGAAAACAAAACACCAGACTACATAAAATGGTGTATTTCAATTATCTTAAAGGTCTGCGTTTCATAAGAGCTTTACAAATTGACCAGAGTTAAAGAAACATTGCAGGAACCCGGATTACAGGCTTCATGGCAAACTTCCATTGTTCAATATGGTTCATGTGGCAACAGTGATTAGAACATTCATTTCAAATGTTTTTGAGACAAAACGTTTGCAGTGTTGAGAGATGAACAGTTTGGACAAGCAAAAAGGTAGAAATTAAGGTTTTGTTTTCCTCAAAAACTCACTTGAACACAAACTAAGCCATGTAGAAAACTTCCAAAATTCCTATGTATACTTCCAAAATACAATATCATACAGTTTCTCCCAATTATAAGTGTTGTGTTTAGGTGGGTTTTTTTTTTTTTTACACATTATGGATCAATTGCATTCTATTGCTAGGGTTCTGAAAGTGTCAGGCATGCTCTGCAATGCACCATATATGTGCAGGTACCTTGATTATTGTTCCCATCCCCACCCTCATTTACCAAATGGACCAAGAAAGCATATGATCTGTTCTTCCTCCATTCCCATTAGTACAACACTGGCAGCCTCCCTGTTTTTGTTGGTCAGTGATGCTGGGGGCAAACAAAGCAACCTGCAACTTGCAGAGTATCTTTGCTGCACTGGGATCCCCCCTTTGGAAATTTCAAAGCACACAATTGGTGCACATATGCATCCACTTCCTTTTATAGACATGTAGATGGCCCAAAGTCTGGGTCAAAAGCAAATCCTATCAATTCACTATGCTCCCCTGCTAGCCTATCAAAAAATATTTACAGCGCAATTCTATCCAACTTACACCACCGGTGTAACCACCGGTGCAGAGAGAACAGGAGGCCCCAGAACGAAAAGGGGATTCAAATCCCCTCCAAAGGGGGATTTCAAAGGGGATTTGAATCCCCTTTCTGTTCTGGGGCCTCGCGCTCTTGCTGCTCTGCTGGTTACACCAATGGTATAAGTTGGATAGGATCGTGCTATTAGTCTAACCAGCGAGAGGCCAGCGGGTGGCGCAGCGGGTTAAACCGCTGAACCATGAGCTGTCGATCAAAAGGTCGGCAGTTCGAATCCGCAACGGGGTGTAAGTTGGATAGAATTGCTCCTGCCAACCTAGCAGTTCCAAAGCATGTCAATGCGAGTAGATAAATTGGTACCGCTTGCGGGAAGGTAAACAGCGCTCCGTGTTCCAGCTGCATTATACGCGCTGCAGCAAGGAGAGTCATGCCGGCCACATGACCACGGAGGCGTCTTCGGACAACGCTGGCTCTTCGGCTTTGAAATGGAGATGAGCACCACACCCTAGAGTCGGACACGACTGGACTTAATTGTCAGGGGATACCTTTTTTTATTAGTCTAACAGACCGTACTGCTGCATGCCTCCTACCTATCTGATGGACAACTTAAAATTACAGGCAGACATCTGAGAATGCAAATACAGTACATATATACCAGCAAAGAATGATTTATAGAAACTGAACAAGTAAACTGTATTCTGTTGCAAAGTGACCAACATCAGAACAAATCTAGGAAAAGAACAGGACTGAAAACTACACCCTGAAAACTTCATACCTTTGTTCCCTCAGTGGCAGGAAGAGGTGAATTCAGAAACTCTTCAGTTAGCCTCTTCCAACTTGCAGCTTTAACAAGATCCGAGTGAACAACCAGCTTTTCATAAATTCTATCAATCGTTAAAAAAACCAAAGGATCTTAATTAAGGAGAGTGTGAATGGGAGCAAAAACTAACACAGTATCACAAAAAAACAAACAGTCTTACCCCTCTATTATCTTCTCCACTTTGTGACTGCTGACATGAAGAAATCGATGAAATCTAGATTTAAAGAAAGAAGACACTTTTTGCATTCTGTAACTCCAAATGTGTTAAGGAAGATACAAGGTAAGCAGTACAACAACTGCTACCTTTGCAGCAGTTTTTGGTGTGTGGGGTGTATTTAGCATTTACCTGTCTGGATTTCATATCTCTCAAGCATAAATTTGAATGAAATATGAGGATTGTACAAGCTCAATTATAATTCCTGTTCTGAAGATTCACACACTATAATGCGACTGTGTTGAGACAATGAGCAGATTTTAGAGACACACAAAACAACCACAGGCCAAAATCCAGCATAATTTTTGCTAATTTTTGCAAAATGTTTTGCAAAACATTTTAAAGCAATCTATACATGCCAAGGACTTCCATCAGAATTTATATATTTCCCACACATTCCTTGGATCTGGTTAATTCACTTACCTACCGGAATTTAACACCTACTGAATATTCACAACATATTTGCCTGAAAGTGATTCCCTGTTCCCCACACCTCTAACAGGTATCAGTAACAATTCACCTTGCTTGTTATCTCAAGCAGGTAGTTGTTACAAGAATACAAGAAGCCAGCTATACTCACAGTGACTGGCAGTGGCTCTCCAGGGTCTCAGGAATAGATCCTTCAACCAGAAATGCCAGAGATTGAACTTGTGACTTTATGCGCAACACAAAGCTTGCATGTTACCACCAAGTTACAGATCCTCTTCCCAAGCTGTTTGTATGGGCTATAAAATGAAGCCTTTTCCTTCCAGCACAAGAGGTAATGCAGCTACTTCATTATACCAATGTTGACTAGTACACTTCTTCATACTCTCCTCTAGGCACATCTTAAACAATGCAGCTGCACCATGTGCATGTTTTGTCATCCTAGGATGTGTATGTAATGTATGCATGCAACCACATGGGTAAGACCAGATGCATGGTTCCTAAACATAAAATCCAGCCAGGATTAAGGTGATGGTACATTATTTTCACATTAAGAACCGGTATGATTGGTTTGACCAGTGAAGATAGGAGCTTCCACACTCAAGAGGCAAGACTACTAATTCAGTATTGGACCAGTTCAGTATTTAATGAGACTATATACTTTCAAGTACGTGCATGCTCTTCCTGAATTTGATAACAGACATGCTTTCAATCCTCTGTTACATACATTTTGGCTGAAGTCACTTTTAAAAATACCATGTGCAATCTGGTTACGCAATCATAAAGAATATTGTACAGCTGCAAAAAAATATTTAATTGGGCAAGTATGATGCAACAACTGCCTTATGAAGAGGAAAAAAAAGGCTAGCGTGCATAGAACCTTCCATCACTGCTTTCCAAATGCTGCTGTCTCTTTAAAGCTAAAGCCTGTGACACACCGCCTGCATCAGGGTGCATTGAGTCCCAGTTCGTTGCAGGAGTAGCCAACGTGTCGCAACGCACCCTGTCGATTTGTGCCTGTGGATTTGAGAAGAATAAGATGCCCTGCCCCGCCCCCACTCTGTTAGCCAATCAGAATCAAGTCTTTTCTGACTCGATTCTGATTGGCCAATGAGAGGCCGCGTTCAGTGTTGTGCAGGCGGGATGTGGAGCATGTGTTGGTCCAAAGTTCGACGTGTTCAACTTTGCATGCAGCGGAACGCAGCTCTCCTGCGTTCCAGTGCTATCTTGTGAACAAGACAACGAAGCCACAAAGACAAAAAAATCGCAAAGACAACAATGATGCCGCAGTCGCCGCCGGGCCTAGCGACGAGGGCAGCGACCACCACTGAAGACAGCGGCGGCGATGACGATGATGGTAGCCGCAGCCAGAAGCAGCGGCGGGACAGGTAAGGTAATAATTAAAAATAAATAAATAAAAATTCCGGCCACCCTTTGGGCGCCAACTGGGCACTATGCACCCAGAAAAAATTGTTTTGTTTTACTTTTGCGGGTGGTGGTGGGTGTGTGTGTGTCCCGGTTTAAAACTAGGAAAATCTGGTAAGCCTAGCCATGGGGCACTAACTTACTTATGAGAGAGAAGAAGAGTTTGTTTTGTGTTATGTTGCTTTTTAATTGATGTGAGACTGAATGGCTGAGACAACACATCGAGCAGTGATTTGAGGAGGAAATGGCAAATTGCTGAGGGGTGTCCCACCCCCACATCTGCCAGCTGCCTCTCTCTGGTCTACCACCCACTGAACCAACTCTCTCTGATCCACTTCCTTCTTGGTTTGAGCGAGAAGGAAAAGGATCAGACCAGTAATAGCCCACCTCTTTCTCCAGTGCCAGAAGAAGGAGAAAAATGCACACTTTGACACCACTGTCTCCCTGCCCTCCCAGCTCCTTAAGAAAGCAGTTGATTGGGCAGGGAGAGAAGAGGGCAGGCGTAGCTCAATCCTTTACCTTTTGCTCCAGCACCTATTTATTCCTGTTTAAAACAAAAAGGAAGAGCGGTGCATGCTGACAGCACTCCCAGAATGTTCCACTTCTCCTGTTTATTGAAACAAAAAGACACTGAGACGGAGGCAGCACCAGTGCTCCAGGTAAAGTGACAGACTCCAGACCACCATGCCTGTCTCCTTGCCCATACCCAGCTGCTTTCCTAAGCAGCCAGGTGTGGGCAAGGTGTGTATGCAATATGTTTTTGGGAGGGGGAAAGGAGCAGCAGTACTGGACTGCTGCCTCAGTCAGTGACTATGCTTCAGCCAGGCCTGGAGGCGAGTCATCTTTCTTGAGGGCCTCTTTGTAGAAGTGAAAGGCAGGATAAAAATATTTTTAAAGAAATAAATAAACAGCCTAGCAGAAGTTATCAGAAAGTTGAAGCAGCTCCCAAAAGATTGCAGAGTTCAGAGCCTTTGTACAACAAAAATGGCTAGGGATGTTAGGTGATAAACTACTCAAATTATAAATTGAATGCATGAGTGAATTGGGGGGGGGGGGGGAGAGACCAGGCTCAGCCAATGGAAACCAGCAGCAAAAGTTCCAGGGTAAATGCAATGGTGTGTTTTTTATATAGCAGCACGGTCTAGGGTAGAAAGAAGGCACTTTGTACAGAAAAAAGGCAGTCTTACCAGATGCATAATTAGAAGAACTAGTTGCCTAAGAACTCAGGAAGATAGTGGAGGACAGGAAGGCCTGGCGGGATATGGTTCATGGGATCACGAAGGGTCGGACACGACTTAACGACTGAACAACAACAAAGTTGCCTTAAGGTGGCTAGACGTAGTACGGCAGATGTTTGGGAGGGGGGATTCAAGAAGAAAGAAGACTACTGTATATTAAACACGACAACTAAAAGGAGAGAAAAAAAACACCTCCACGTCTTGCTGCAACATCTCTCTGACCTCCAGACGCTGCTGGGGACTAAGTGCTAAGCCAGAGGCCAACCACGCAAGCGTTCCTGTACCGTCCCAGGAGCCCCTCCTCCCCTGCAGGAACGGGGCCCCTCACGGTGGCGGCTGCTCAGGTGACTTCAGGGAGGGGGGCCGTGAGAACCCTCCTCGCACCATCTCCCAACCGACACGAGACATGCCCCGCCCCCGCCCCGCTCTAACGGACCTGAAGTTGGACCAGGCGAAGCTGAGAGCGGTCTGGAAGTGGCCGCGCTCTTCCCCGCTCTGCTCGTTCAGACCAGTCACCCGTCGGATTAGCGCCCGTAATGCGAGGTCTTGCTCCTGCTCGAAGTGACTCCAGTGAGGGGAAGGAGCCGCTGCTGCCATCATCGGCCAACATGAAGGGAGCCAAAAAGTAACCCTCTTGTAGCAGTAATCGTTCCAGTGCCTCAGTTTGTTAGGCCAACATCATTCTTAACATCTCGAACAGTGCTACGAAACGTCGCGAGATGTTCTCCCGGAGGACGGGTGGTTTGTGCGCATGCGCCAACTCGGGGTTTTCCGTGTATGTGTGCGCGCGCCCTCCCCTTCTTGGAGGAGATTGAATACCGTAATTGCCGCCTTCTGCTTTTCAGCAAAGGGTTCTCCAAGTCGTTTCTGTAGTGAAGGAGGGATCGGACAGTTTCCAGTCCAAAGGAGCTCACAATCTAAAAACAAACACAGGGAGCAATAGGTGAAGGGGGTATGGTTCATATGTGATGATAGCAAGGATAACCTGGGACAGAATATGCGCCTATTTTCATCATGTTCACATCCTTCAGCTTCGTTGCCGTAGGTCGATGTGAGGACTTTCTGGATAGTCACCCCTCAGAGGAGGGGACTTGATGGAAGAGCTTGTGCAGATGACCTTAATGAATCATGGGCAGCAAGTTCATATGGGAGTCAACAGTAAAAATGGGTGCTTGCAGCTTGAGGTATCTCAAATTTCACTTTGAGATACCTCAAGGAACGGAACACCATGTATGGAAATGTATTGGTGAAAGTTGTTCTAGTTACATGCAAGTTTTGCATTAACAGCAAGATTTGGGGTAAAATGTCACACCATTGTGTATACTTCACCAATCAGAATGTGACAGATGTTTCAGTTGTGCTGCACTGTTAATGCCTGAACACATAATTCACCGTCGTTCTAAATGGATTTCCTGAAAATGCTTGTACAGTGTTACAATTTCATTTTTATCTGTATACCTATAGAAATGGAGTGTAGAGCTCATGCTTTCAATTCAGATGAACTTCAAGACATTAGAACATGAGTGTTGCTTGCTGTGCCTGATACTTTATACTACGATGCTGTTGTGCCAATTGGGGTCTTAACTAGATGACACTTCACTGAAAATGTCTGGGCTGAAACTGGGAGCTTTTATTCTATGCTTTTATTCACATGGAATACAGTATATGTTTATACAAGACATTTCCAAAGATTCAGTGAGGTTTTGTGAGCCTATTTTTTCCTTTTCTTTTTGCCTGTTGGGGATTAAGTTGAGGAACAGTACTTTTAATCTGTGTTGGGAACTGGGCCTGACCTTTACAAATGTTAATGAGCATTCTCTCTGCACAGCCTGTCACATTCATTTATATTCATTTTGCTTTCGTTGCTTTTTCCGATAGTGTTTTCAAGAATGCTTCTTGCTTCAGTGAGAGCTTCCCAAGAGTGGTTTATTAGTACTATTTGGCAAATAGTATTTGCATGTTCCCTCCAAAATGTAAACAGCCATAACTAGATTCTTTTTCTCTTTAATAACAATTTGGCTTTTAAACTCACAGCTTCAGATTGTTCTGTTCCACAATTTCCTCTTTCTGTCAAGAACCTTTGAGCGTTGTTCCCCAAATTAACAGTACGATTTGTACTATAAATTGTTTTGTTTTGCATAGGTTTTGTTGCTTTGTAGGTTGACAAAATATATAAAACGTTTCTCATCAGAAGTATGTGTGAAGATGGATCAGTTTTTAGAGTACACTGTTACCTTGCATGCTTACTTGGAAGTAGCTCCTATGGAGATTAATAGGGCTGTTCCCAACTAACAGTCCAGTTGTATACTCCAGGTACACCAGCGTATCTCCACCTACAACAACGCAATGACGACCCCACCAGAGTAGAAATCTGCTCAGTGACTGATATGCCATAGACACCGAAAGCTCTACGCCAACGTAGCTCAGACTCAGGTGCAACTCGGAGAGGCCAAAATGAGGAGGAGATTGGGGCTTATGATGCCCCCGGGTACAGAATAAAAAAAAGAGGGAAGTGTGATTAGCTGTGGCATGGCTCCCTCCCGGGCTGTCAGAGGCACAGCCTGATGCTGCACCACATAAAGTGGCCTGTCATAAGGTGGCCTCTCTTCGTCAGGAGCGTTCATCCCCCAACAGGGTGTTACATGGGAGGGATGAGGAGGGGGTCTATACACCACATCCCAACTGTTCCTCAGACGACAGACATGCCCCCTGCACCAGAAAAATGCTACACCAATAATCGCGCTGGCATAGGAAGAAGAAACCCCATAGGTAGGGGTTTCGAAATAAAACACTGCTTTCTGCACAAAAAAACTCCTGAAATCTGCAAAAAAAAAAACAAACCCCGTTTTCTAACACTTCTACATATTGCTAATGACTGTGGCTGCATCTGCTGACACTTTACCACCTATATCACCTAAAGTCAGAGGCTGGTATTAATAAATGCTGGTATTGTCATTATATCATCTACCTAGTATATTTTAAAGCGATTGTTAAAGCAATTATAATTTATAAAAATTGAATAAAAGCACAACACTTTCAGCAAATTTATTTTGGAAAACACCGAAATACGTTTTTTGAAATACCATTTTGGACTGTCTCTAGAGAAAAACACTAGTAAAATTGCACCTCCTACCACCCCTCTGCCCTGCCTACTTTCCTATGACAGAGCATAGGATACCAACTACATTTGGCAGCCAATCACAGCACACCAACCTAAGTATATAATCCTCTACCAGGGAGACTACAACTCAGATGAGAAAACTCAGTACAGTATGGCCCTATCCATGGGGGATAGGTTCCTGGAGGCCCCCACAGGTACCGGGAACCCATGGATGGGGGGAGCGTGATCCCCCACCGGCCCTCCAGCCCCCCACACTCATAACCTTATTTATGCTGGTATCACTGACACCAAGCAAACGCTTAAACAAAATGCTATAAGCAGCAGTGTGTTGCTGGTACTTATAGCAAACAGCCTCAGTGCTAAAGTCTAGCTCTGAGCATTAACGGGAAGCACATTTGGAGCCTCTAATGCTGAGGCTGTTCGTTATAAGCATTCAGCCACTGTGCTATAAGTAGCAGCAGCATGGTGTTGCTTATAGAGTTTTGTTTAAGGAAGACCCACGCTTACTTGGTGCCAGCGATACCAGCATAAATAAGGTAATGGGCACACAGGGGGGGGGGGGGAGTCCTGGATCCATGGATAAATTAATCCACAGATACCGGATCCGCAGATATCCCCCCCCCCCCGTATATGATCCCCTGCCAGGCAGGCTACAACTCAGGGCTATGCCTCTGGTCTCTCAAAGGGCAACTTTGGTGTTGGGAAGCAGGTTGAAGGGCATTTGGTGCAAAAAGGAGCACTTTGCATGAACAATCTCTTTCACAACATGTATGGCAAGATATTTTGCTAACACCTGTCTTTTCAGAATTCTTATTGCAGGGACTCTGCCGCAGGAGTTCTCCATTCACAAACACCCAACTGGAACCTTGGTGCACTTTGCTTACACAGGTGTGGTGCACTTTGCATACACAGGTAAGCAAAGGTGGGGAGGTAATCATGCTGCCACACACTGATGCTGCATCTCTGTCTCATGTCTCTACCGTCCCCATTCTGATCTTTCAGGATTATCATATGTGTCTCTGCTATCAACTGTGTTGCATCCCTTCCTATCAACCATCCCTTCCTTTTGCAACAGCTCAGAGCAGGAAGTGTCTGCTCCCTTTTGGTGCATGCCAGCAACATTGGCCAGCAACATTTCTTCTGCTGGCCAGTCATCTGAATCGTTTTTGTTTTTCAGGACTGCACCATTGCCACGGGGGGGGGGGGTGAACAGTGGTCCTCTGCAGAGTTCTGCTGCAGCCCCACCCCAGGAGAGGGAAAAGTAGTAATGGTCTAAGTGAAGTCACCATGCTTTTATCCCCAACAGGGCACCACTGCATGCTCACTCTGATGTCAGCACTTTCCATCACAAACACCAGTCTCGATCCAGAGAACAGATGTGACTGATGTTGTTGTCAAGTCCTTGTGCTTCTCTCTGGGTTTCCCCTTGCTCCCCACAGGCAACTGCCACAAGCAAAGACACTGTGCAGACCCCAAGGGAAGCTGCCTGCAGTAACCAGTGTGAGCCCAGCTGCTGCTCAACAAGAATGCTGACTTCGGTTACTGCAGGCAGGCAGGCAGGCGGCTTCCCTTGGGGTCTGCACAGTGTCTTTGCTTGTGGCACAGCTGCCCGTGGGGAGCAAGGGGAAACCCAGAGAGAAGCACAAGGACTTGACATAGAACTGTATCAGTGATGGAGAAGTATCTGAGTGTGAGCCCAGCTCCTGCTCAACAAGGATGCTAACTTTCAGATACTTCGTCACTGATACAGTTCTATGAAAACTTTGACTTGATAATACTTCTTGTCTCTTTGTTAGTAGATTGGGATCCCTTCTTCCCGCCCTAGTTGTTCCTCACCTCGCCTCAGGGTAGGAATCTGCAGGGGGGGAGGGCCCTCTCTCTTCTCAGGGTTTGTAGCTTCCTCACATTTTGACTCTTTGGGCTCCACAAGGGGTTTCTCCTGTATGATCATCATGAGCTATTGTCTGCTGCCATGGTGTATGGCAGGCAGTTGTAGGGGGATGGGGAGAGCAGCATATTGACAGCCCTGCTGGCAAGTGGCATCAATGTTGCAAAGGGCATGAGCTGCAGGTGATTGCGGCTAGATGGGTGGGCCACTGTAGGCGCCCTGGGTCACACGCCAGCCCAATGATTGGCCCATACAGTGCTCCCTTATATAAGTCCATGTGCTACAGCCTCCCAGCCAGGGGTGCCTGTTTATAGTGATGCAAGGTGTTAAATGCCAAATGAGCTGCTCTTTACATGTCTCCTGCTGTGGTTGGGTGTTTAGAGAGCAGCTTTGTGGAGCTGCTGGTGTGGATTCTAGCGTCCCCTCTTTTATCCTTGTTATGAGTGCTTCCAGCTACAGTAGTTGTGCAAAAAGTGGGCACCTTGCTTGTTAGGGCAAGTCCCTTGGCTGGGCTCAAGTCCATCTTGCCTGGTTCCTAGCCTGCATCTTTGAGCTACCAGCACCCTGCTTTGTCTGAGTGTTATTGACTCCCTTGTAACACGTCCCAGTCTCTCCTCTGGAAAAAGGGTTCCTTTCAGCTGGTGAATGCCCCCAGTGTCACAAACCCTTGCCATTGAGAGACTTGTGATTACAAGGCTTCCTTGAAAGAGGCCAGCCATCTTTGCTCTGCTCAAAAAGGTATTCTTTGGATGTACTGTATGTGTTTGTGATAAAGGGACTTAAACTCTGAGTGCAGGGATTCATACCAGTTCTTTGCTCTTGCCATTTTGCTGTTATAATGCCACAATAGTATTATATATATAATACAGTATTTATATACCGCCTTTCTTGGTCATTGGATTTCTCCTCCGACTTTAATCCAAGGCAGTGTACATGGGCAGGCTGTCCTAACCCCCCTTGGTGTTTTTTTTTTTTACAATATATAAATGTCCAATCTTTCATGAACAGCTACATTCCAGGTGGTATCCTTTTGCAGCCTGACTTTTTCTGCTGGCTGGCGCCTCCCACACGCAGCTGGGAGCTCTTATCTCTCCTCCTGGAGGCTTTCACAGCTTTTTGTCAGTGGCGTGTCTCGAACTTATCAAGTTCACCGGTCTTCGGGCTTTACAAGATGGCAGCTCTCCCGACTGAGCCAGACTCTTCTGCCCATGTATATGTGTGTGGCATACTTGGGCCATCTCCCCATGGTTGGTGGTGGTGCCTGTTGCTGTATCACTCATTCCTAGTGGCTGGTGTGGGAGCATTCCACCCACAGTGGCCATTCATTCACCCTAGACCTGACCACGCCTCTGCTCAGTTTACCCTGGTGTCAGTTTTCTGGCTAGTATTGGGGCTAGGTGAATGTAGTGATTGGCTCTTTGAATGTCACACCAATGATGCGCCAATGGCTGATGGGCTTTGTAGGGTTTCCATGGCAACTGTCAGCATTACTGAGAGGGCTGTGTTTACATGATGCTGCCTGGATGGACTGACAACCCAATCCTATCCAGGGCTTACAGTGGCGGATCTCATGATCTACTACCATAAGATCTACCAACCTTATGGAATTCCCTCCCTCTAAACTTACGAACCCCTCCCTCCTTGGAGACCTTCTGGTGGGGCCTGAAAACATTTCTTTTTAAACAAGCCCTCTGAGTTAACCACCCAGCCTAACTATTTTAGTGGCCCAGCCCCTTTTACTCCTATTTTTACATTTTGTGCTGTTTTTTTAGATTATATTAATGTTTTAAGAGTTTTATATTATATATTTATATGTATTTTATTATTGTAAGACACTTTGAGTGGGGGGAGAAAGCAGGATAGAAATTAATAATAATAATAATAATAATAATAATAATAATAATAATAATAATAATAATAATAAGAAGAAGAAGAAGAAGAAGAAGAAGAAGAAGAAGAAGAAGAAGAAGAAGAAGAAGTAGTAGTAGTAGTAGTAGTCCTGGACCAGCGGTGCGAAAGCCGCTTCGCTGTCATGCCCACCAGGGTCACTGGCACAAACAGCTGGAGGCCTCGCACATGCAACAGTGGCTCCCTGACACTTTGCCAGAGCAGGTAGGTCGGCAGCAGGGGCGGTTTGGGGGAGAATTGTGGGTGGTTTGGGGTGGGAAGCGGCCGGGCAGGGAGCAGGAGGGGGAGGATCTCGGTGGCAGCTGTGCAGGCCAAGATACTACGCCCCTTTCCCTGTCCTGAAATGCCCCCTGGGTCTCCTTGGACCTACTCCAGCTATTTAGCTGGTGTAAGACCAAGAACACCCATTGGCAGCCAGGCAGCCTATGAGGAGGTAAGTAAACAAAATCTTACCTCTCCTGGGCCATTTGGGTGCTCCAGCAGCAGCACTGCATGCTGTGGACTGGTGGGTTATAATGGTGGTGATAACAGTGACCATTCAGAACACCATTCATGGGCAATAACTTCTGACTCATTCAAGTTATCACAAAAACCAACATCTCAAAAACATTTCCACGTATACCTTACACAGTGACGTGCAGGGGTGGAATTAACCAAGGTGGACTATCAAGTGTCTTATAGAGTGACTCTTCTCAATAGATGTATTGTGGTTTAGCATTCTTTGCTTGGTCAAAGATTAAAGTTGCTTGTTCAAGGCCAAGCTTATCTGTATCAAGTTTTCTTTTAATATACCATTGACAGCAGACCTCTGTGTTAGTGGAAAGGAAGAGGCAACAGATTTTGAAATAATATCCTTGGCTTGGAACTGTATTATAAAAATCTGCTCATCCAGGACTTATGTATGAGCCATTACTGACAACTTCTAAAAAATATATGCAAGTTCAGTATTCAGAGCAGATGCTATCTCGAAAAATGTATTTTTATCTGATAGCTGAAACACTAAGACATTGATGAATTCCTCTAAATATTAAGTATTGTTGTCATGGTGTAGGTTCAATATGACCTGTGTATGCTACTTTTGTACATACTGTTTCTATATAATGTTGCCATCAAGCCAATGTATGTGATTTTCCTATGAAAACACTTGTCATTTTTTCTGTTAGTGCACATTTGTTCTCCATCTGCTTTGCAGTGGTACACATATCTAGCAAGGAATGGTGATAATACTGTAATAGGCAAGTAATTGGGGGCAGTAATGCTTTGCCCTGGAATATTGCCTCATTAAAGATATGGCCTACTTTGCACAGTAGCTTATAGTGGACTAATTTGGGGAAATTACAGTGTATAATACCAGTTTGATATAGGCCAAAACTCTGGGTTCCATTTTATACATGTTTTGCACCATCTGTTCTGTATTTTCTGCACAATGCTCCCATAAATTAATTCACAACATTGTTGACCTCTGCTGTTCATTTTGAGCCCTCTGCCTCAGATTAGGCAAAAAATGTGCAGTTATAGCCCTGGCGCAGCGGGTTAAACCGCTGAACCATAAGCTGTCGATCAAAAGTTCGGCAGTTCGATTCCCGCGACGGGGTGAGCACTCGTTGCTTGGCCAGCTCCTGCCAACCTAGCAGTTCCAAAGCATGTAAATGCGAGTAGATAAATAGGTACCGCTTGCGGGAAGGTAAACAGCACTCCGTGTTCCAGCTGCATGCTACGCGCTGTGGCAGGAGAGTCACGCCGGCCACATGACCACGGAGGCGTCTTCGGACAACGCTGGCTCTTTGGCTTTGAAATGGAGATGAGCACCACACCCTAGAGTCGGACACGACTGGACTTAATTGTCAGGGGATACCTTTACCTTTACCTTATTCTTGAACTAGCAGGATGTAGAATTCAGTTTGTAGTCTGTACCTTTAAGTACATTCGGCCACTCCCCCACGAACATTTTGTGAGAAAGTTTTAACCCAAGTGCTGTGGGTTAACATGGCTATCTAAATTAACTGAGAAAAATAGTTCCTGGACTGTGGAAGCAACCCAATAATGGGTTTCACCCAAAAGCCTAACAATGCTATTAATATAAACTGACTCTCTTAAAGAGGGAGCCTACTTATCCAACACATGGGACAAATATATGTGCTGTTTACATAATGCCTGAAACATTTTAACAGCAGCTTTGGAAACTATGAAGTGGTGCCTCCCCCCTATGGAATAGCTGTACTAGTTAATTGAAATCAGCACAACAAAAAAGTGCCCTAGAGCATTCTGATGTCCTGAGGGGCCAAAAACCTCACCAGATACCATAGATGCAAAGCTAGGATAGGTTAAGCTCAACTTATACCATCAGAGAGGGATCTATCCACTACATTTGAAGTATGAAAGCTGGATACTTGTTTGTTTCTGAAATGTGTGGGCCACATAGGAGCAAGACTTTAATGAATGGGAAAGGAAAACCAGAGTTGGTTTTAATTTCAATTGTAAATAAACAGTGAACTCTGGTGAGAAAGCAAATCCTTCAGAATAACAAACAGCTGTCTCTCCTCATTCCCAGCTGTTGGCTCCATACTACCCTGCAACAACATCAGAAGTTTTTCCTCTTTCTTTTCCCATGTGATTCTGTCTCAAAGGATCCCTTTTAAGTCTCACAAAGGAACCTGTACAGTTCTGAACTGCTTCCAACAACTATGAGCAGATGGATGCCTGGTCTACTGTCTCTTTGACATGTTGACCGTCAGCAAACATGAATGCAGTACAGACCGTATGTAAGTGTCAGACATGTATGGTCTATTGTTGTGGAGACATCTCTGATGCCAAGTTATGACAGCAGAAGACAGTAGAGTAAGATTCCCCCCCCCTTTTGTTCCAGCTGTGCTGGAAGCAGCATAAATTCTAGAATGTGTATTTTCCCCCATGAGTTCCTGGTACCGAATTGCTTGGTAAAGAAAACTGGCACAACATATGAATAAAAACAACTGGGAACTAATCAATTAATACAAGTTATTATAAGTGAATTATACATTTGTGAAACTGCACATGTTATTCATACTTCCGTTCTACTGGAGCCTCTTTCATACTGAGGTTCAACAAATGATATGCACAAGCAGTGTAAGGGGGCTGCATTGACAATTTAACATCTGTCATGCATCTGCTCCAACCCACACCATATGCATGAGAGTTGGCTTGGAGCAGATGAATAGGGCTTGAGAACAAGGCCTGCCAGTGACATTGGCACCTGCCCATCCCATCCATCTAGAAGAGGAAAAGAAGAGTTGAGCTCCTGTTCTGCTGAAGACCTACTGGCATATAGACCTTTCCTGCAGCTCCAGGTTCTCTTACACGAAGGGAGTGGTGGAAGTGGGATAGAAGGTTGAACTGTTTGTATGTTAGTTTGCCTCAGAACTTTCTGCATCTGGTTGCTCAACAACATCTGGTAAATGATATGGTAATTACATGTTAATAGTGCAATCCTATGCTTCTGAAAGCCAGTCTGAGCATAGGATGTGGTGTATGCCCTCAGATGCCAACACAATGACAGATAAGCCAGTGCAATGACAGTCTGGCCATCTTAGCCCCAGTTCCACTGGCAGATGCTTGCTGGTGCAATGCTGTGCCTTCAGCACAGATGCAACTGCCACCAGCACAAACTCTCAAACAGGGTGGAGATGTGGAAGGACACAAGTGGGATGAGGGAATGAGGAGGAGTTGACATACACCATATCCTAAACCACCTTCAGATGTTGGACATGCCCCAAACATCAGTGAAATGCTGCACCAATGTCAGAGCTGCTGTAGGAATTTTAAAAGCCACTGGAAATAATAGGGAAGAAATAAACACCAGAAAAAAAAATCAAATCCCACTATCCCACCCTTCTCATTTTCCTATGGTGGGGTATAGGATACATACAGAATACACAATCATAGCACACCAACCCCAATCTAAAACCCCTACCAGGGAGACCACAACTGACATGACACACAACATAGGCTGTATCTCTTTGGTCTCTTGCTGTGTACGCTTAGAGTACACACACACACACAAGAACTGTGGTGATGGGAACTATGGAGAAAGGGCTCTTGCACACAGCTAAACAATGGAGGGGATGGAATCCCATGTCACACAATGTATGGGATGCTGCATATCTGTCTCGTGTCTCTGTCCACCCCCCTCCCCGACACTCCAGTATTGTCAAATGTGTCTTTGTATACACTGGTTGCCTAACCATCCCTTTCTTTTGCAACAGCTAATAGCAGTGAGTGTCTGCTTTCTCTTGAGTGTCAACCGTTGTCATTGCAGTGTCACTCCAACCACTGACATTGCTGACCAAACACTCATTAGGATCCCTTTTGTTTTTCAGGACTGCCAGCATTACCACATGGGGCAGAACAGTTATTTCTCCACTGCAGCCCCCCCCCCCCACTCTTCAGGTGGCAGCACCACTCTCCTTCACAAACACTGACTATGCATTCTGACCATCTGTGGCTGATACCACTGGCTGACGTATGTAGGCACTGACATGGGCACAAAAAAGGGGAGTGGACTTGGGGCATCATTTCAAGTGCTTTCTTCGGCTTGGGTTGGGCCTGACAGCAGCAAAACATGAGCGTGGAGTGGGAGGAGAGGGAATTGGCCTGCTTGAGCCAATTGAGCATTAGGATTGAGGAGATGCCACATTTTGTTGCATGTCCCTCTTGTCTATATGCTAATTGGGAACTCAGGTAGTTAGATAGATAGAACCTTTATTGGCAACTCAGGTAGTTGAAGGCCTATCCATTTGTCTGCAAAATGTGGTCACCCACAGATAAGGTAATAATTTCTACATACTTGGGGACTCCTTAGGAATGCACAAGTAGAAAAGTTTGTAAATTAAAAGAAAAAGGAAAATTTAAAACAAAAAATAAACCAAAGCCTGATGCAGACTGAGCAGGCTCAGTGATTCCCAGGGGCTACAGAACATAGTGGTGGCTGTTGAAGAACAAAACAGGATGGTGTAGTGGTTTGGGAGTCGGACTTAGACCTGGAAGATCCAGGTTCAAATCCCCGCTCAGCCACGAAGCTTCCTGGGTGACCTTGGGCCAGTCACTATCTCTCAGCCAGGGACAGGGTTGTTGTGAGGACAAAAAGGAGGGGAGGAACTATGTACACCGCTCTGAGCTCCTTGGAGGAAGGGTGGTATAAAAATGTGAAGAAAAATAATAATAATAATAATAATAATAATAATAATAATAATAATAATAATAATAATAAACACAGTAACAGAAAGTGGGGTGGGGGAGAAATTGGCCTGTTTGAGCCTTTTGCAACTGAAGATAGGCTTCAGTCTGGGGATATTCCACATTTTGTTGCAGGTACCTCTTGTTCTTGTCTACCTTCCTACCATTTTAGAGTGTTTTGCCCACAATAAATAATGTCTACCATATTCTGAAAAATGAGATCTTTGTTCTTTAGTTTTTGTGCCTATTTAACAACTGGCACTAGCGTTACTCTGAGTAGAATGGAGAAGATACCCCGCCATGTACAGACTGTACTAGAAAAACAATACAAGAATGAAGAAAATGATCAAAGGCAAGCAGCAAAGTCCTTTCTCTGTGAAAAAGCAGTGATGGAGCTCTTATCACTCACAAGCCATGCTTCAAGGATTCCCCCCCCCCTTCCAAATTCATTTTGAAATACTGTACTGGAGTTCTGAACCAACTAAAGTCATTACATCTGAAGATTTCATGTTCTGGCATCACAAGGGAGAGGGAGGGAGGACATTTCGTAAATGGGGCATTTTATTTTCCACCAAAACAGATGAGCAAATATTGAGCTACAAAGAAATGTAACCCTTAGTTAATGTGCAGTGGTGTTTGGAGAGGCAGAGCAATAAAGGGTGATAGCAGGGTCTGGGGAAAGTGCCTGTATTTTTGCAATTAGATACTTTGCAAGTTGCAGATGTACGGCTCATGGTGTCTTTCCACATCCAGTATAGGAATCCTTGGTACTGAAGTACCGGTAGTTGCCCAGTTTTTCTGATTATTGTGCTTGCTGCAGTTGCTAGAAAACAATAAAAAGTAAAGGTAAAGGTATCCCTTGACAATTAAGTCCAGTCGTGTCCGACTCTAGGAAGCGGTGCTCATCTCCGTTTCAAAGCCGAAGAGCCAGCGCTGTCCGAAGACGTTTCCATGGTCATGTGGCCGGCATGACTCAACACCGAGGCGCATGGAACGCTGTTACCGTCCCGCTGACGCGGTACCTATTAATCTACTTGCAATTTCTTGCTTTAGAACTGCTAGGTTGGCAGGAGATGTCGCACGGATTCGAACTGCCGACCTTTCGATCGACAGCTCATGGTTCAGTGGTTTAACCCACTGCGCCACCCGCTGGCTCAGAAAACAATAGGTAAAAGGTAAAGGTATCCCCTGACAATTAAGTCCAGTCGTGTCCGACTCTAGGGTGTGGTGCTCATCTCCGTTTCAAAGCCGAAGAGCCAGCGTTGTCCGAAGACGCCTCCGTGGTCATGTGGCCGGCATGACTCTCCTTGCCGCAGCGCGTAGCATGCAGCTGGAACACGGAGCGCTGAAAACAATACTGTACTACAAATATTTTTGCACAATAGAACTTGCTCTATGGAGCATAAAAACCTTGTCTGACAGTACAAAGAATTAAAAGATTTCGCTCTTTTAAATTCTCAAATGCTGTGAATAGTGCTGCATCAATATGAATGACATCCATAGAGACGGTGAGTCGTACCTTCTCAACAGGAATGGGTTTCTCTCCATGATATAACATCATAAGAAGTGGAGACCTTGAAATACTTGTAGAGGGGTTATTTCCAAGTAGATGCATTTAAGATGGAGTTTCTTTGTTCAGATGAAATACAATACAGTTCCACCCTTGCCTGCTGATGTTGATTAGGGTCTTGTGGCATGCATCCTGCATGAAGAACAGACTTCCGGGGTTAGAACAATGATCGGTTCCGTCTGGTATTTGCCTCTGACAGTGGCCAGCTCTGGATGACTCAGAGAAACCGTATAGGAGGACAAAAGAGGGGTGGTCCATTCCTTATTCTTCATTCCTCACTTCCAATTTAGAAACCTGCTAAAGCTGAGAATCAAATCATATTCTAACACTGCTGCACATCACAGGAATGTTAAAGTGTTCCAAGATATGATTTTAGATCCTAGAAAGTTTAATCAAATTAAAGAATCTTGCTGACTTGTAAATTAGTTTCTGCATCACTTTAGCACTGTGCACATTTGGATCACTTGGGCTGTTTGGTAGGATGTTGCCTTGACACAGGATGTAGGCTGAGCATTTGTGGTAATAAAAAAACATTGCCAGTTGCTGCCTATGAATGTATGTGTCTTGCAGTTTCCTTGACATCTATCTCCCTGGCCCCCAACAGACAACACAGGATGAGTATGACAGAGACAAACTAGGTCACTGTTTGGAACAAGGAGTGAGAATAGGGAGAAGATGTTTACCTCTGAATCAGCAGAATGCTAAATTCCCTGGCCATGTCCTTGTGGGTTGGCTTGTAGGAACTATGCGTGAATAGCTACCTTCTAGCAACCTCAGTAGCAAATTTGGTTAAAAAATATATACTGGTGAACCTGAAGAACTGCTTGAATTCATCTGAATTTATCTGTTACTTCTGGTTGTGTTATGCTGAGTGGCTTCTAAGCCAGGAATAATACCAGTGTAACGTGGTCATGATATTATGCTCAGTCGACAGCTCAAAAGTAGATGCAGTAATAAACATGAACATAGCAACAATTGCCACTCCCACAATGTCTACTTCATTTTGGTGCACAAATCATAATGTTGCATACTAATGATGACCCACATATCCATGCACAAAAGGCCCTAAATGCATGTGCCCCTTAGTATCTGCTTTCCAATGTTAGAAGGTGAGTTTTCTTGGGAAAGGAGTTCCAAAGAGTTAATACAACTACTGAGAAGTCCCTGTCCTGAATCCTCACAGATCCTACCTCCAAGAAGGAAGATACCTGGTGTTGCCTGACACGTTTTTTTAAGTGTGGCCTGACATGTTTGTCTATCTACATGTATACATGGATGCTGGGTTTATGCCAGGCAAGCATGACTCGTCTCAAACCAGTCTTGCAGTAGTTTGCTTGGGCTGATAAAAAGCCTCAGGTCCTGCAGGCCATAGGAAAAAGGCCAGGTTTGGTTCTTCAGAGCAACCACCACCACCACCACCCAGGTGGATGGCGTAGGATAAGCTTTGCCTTTAGGGAAATTCTATGACCGACCCACATCTTGCTTGGTCAGCAGATATAAACTGGTAAACAAGCCTTATCCTGGGAGATTCCAGACTCCGTTTACTCCAAAGTTACTAACAACACAAAAGAAGGACCTTCAGCATTGGCTTCCCTCACCAACTTCATTGTAAACTCAACCGAAGGTTGTGTGGTAAAATTAAGGTACAGGTCTCCTGAGCAATCAAGGATTCCTCAGCTGCATGCTCTGCAGAGTACAGAACAGAGGCACCTGGGATGATCCATCATGACACAAAAGAAAAGTCCTTGATGAGCTCACCTAGCAATAGCCTCTATGCTTTTCTCTTAAAATTATTATTATAAAAAGGCGGGTCACAGACCACCACTCCCCCTTTGTCATCTGTCTTTCCATGTTCTTCCTACTGCTGCTGCTGTTTGTGAATTGCTCAGTGACGTGCTGGTGTTGCATCGAGCACCATCATTCCCTCCACTACCCAAGAACCACTATGCCAGAACCACACCCAGAACAGGTATCAAACTGCTCGCTCTCTCTTTCCAATCCTTTCCCCTTCTCCCTTCTTTCTTGCACCTTTCACTTGAATGCAACCACAAACTGTCATTCAAGTACTCACTGAGCCACCTCTCAGTGAACCCTTCCCCGGGGAAAGCAATCTCAGCTTCTAGTCACTAGTGAATCAATGTGAAGGGAATCAATCAAAGGAAGTGAATCGGTGTGGCTCTGTTCACAGTGGGCTGGAGGGAAGTGGTGGCAGACTCAAACTGCCACCGATGTGAGCCACCTCACCACTTCACAGATGGGCTGGCCCTGAATTGGGGTACCTGTTTGAGCAACTGCAGTGCCAGGTCTGCTCCCCTTCCTTTCTTCCCTCCTCCATTTGCACCATTATGTGCCCCCTTCTCCTTGTAAGGATTTATTCTCTTTCTACATAGAAACCACTAATGTTTAGGGCCTACCCAGGGCCCATGAGAGGGGGGTAAAGGGGGTAAATTGTACCCGGGCCCAGGGTCAAAAAGGGGGCCCAGGAGCCAAAGTAGGGAGCCCAGACATTTCCTGGGATCTCAGCTGACCTCATGGAGAGTGAAAGACGGAGGCCTGGCCAACCAGGAGGGCAGGTCTACCGGGCAGGTAGACCTGGATGCTGTATCAGGAAGCCTGGTAGACCTGGGCTCCAGAGACTTTTCTGGCCGTTGCTGCCCTCCCCCCACCCCAATCCCCCCCTTTGAGAAGGGGCCCAAAAGAAACTTTGTACCCCCTGATAAAATTCCTCTCAGAGGCCCTGGGCCTACTTGTCTGACTGATCATATCGCATTGCATTTACTGCCCCTTCCCAGTTATTGTATTTTTATGTTCATAATACAAGCTATCTACTATTGCACCGTTAACCTTACCTCCCTCCTCATTTCATGCCATTCCACTGAGTTGTGCCATGAGCCTGCATATGAAATAGACTTCCCATGTGGGAATGTCACACCAGAGCAGAGCTTTGCTCTGTAGGAAAAGGTACACATGGTCTCTAGGTCACTTAAAGTTCTTAAGGTCACTAAAGCAGATGAGCATGAATAGCTGTAATATGCTTCTTCTGGTCCACTATTTTTTAAAGGCAGACCACAGCTGCAGCTTCTGAACTGTCTTCAAGGGCAGCCCCATGTTATAGAAATCCAAATGGGAGGTCACTGAAGAATGGATAGAAGTAACAAGGTTACTTCCAAAAGGGGGAATTGCAACCAACGTACCATCCCAGGATGATAAAATATGGTCCTGGTCATGTTTACCATTGGTGAATCAAGCAGCAACCAAGCTCAAGGTACGCACTAAGGCTGCAAACATGGGGGTCTTTCCATGTTTCCATGTCCCCCAAACATGGGGGACTATGACACTGTCTAGAACACGCAGACCCACTGCCCCCAAATCATATGGCCCCATAGCACTAAACACTTTGTCTTGTCTGGATTAGGTCTCAATATATTTCCTCACATCACTCATAAGGGAGTCCAAACACTGGCATAAGGAAATAACTGTTGCACCTGGATATGACAAAAGATAGAGTTGGGTATCATCAGCATATTGATGACAGCATACTCCAAATTACCAGATGCTACAAACCAGGGTGTTAAAAAGCACTGGGGACAAGATCAAGCTTTGTGGTGTCCCCGCAGATCAGTTCCATGGGTTAGAGTAGAAGTTGTCCAATAATGAGCTTGATCTGATACTAGTTAGGAGACAAAAAGCTTCACAAAATGGTACCCCCAATCTCAATCATTTCAGAAGGATTTGAAGGCCACTGAGAGGTGCAAAAAATCAACAGGGCTATATGCACCATGTTTCTCTCTTGACATACCGGTAGATGGCCAACCAGGGCCATTGCTCCTGTTACATTTATTATATTTCTCACATAGACCTCACAGCCATTAAGGACCCTGGGGACTAAGAAGGAAACCAATTGTGAAGGGATGTATAAAATATAGCTTTCTGCAGCTGTGAGAGACTATTAGGATGAATTATTCCTATATTACAGAGGCAACAGTAGACAGATTTAAGACCAAGGGAGATGGAGACTTAAAAAATCTTTCCTTTTCCAGGTTGGAAATGCTTGTTGCTAAAGTATTTTCCATTAAATTCATGGTGTTGACTTGAGTAAAAATGTTGGCTTTCACCATCATGTTAAATATGAAAATGCAAATATGAAAAGAGGATTCTTATTGCCCAATGAAACTGAAATCTGTCTTACACTTAGCAGAGGCTAATACAATTAACGACCCGATCCTGTCTGCTGGTTATGTCACCAGAACAAGCAATCTGGCAATGTAACGTACTTTCTGGCTGTTGCAAACATGACAACGCTGGAGAGCATGGCCTGGCCACCACCTAAAACAGTGAGCAGCCAGGTCTGTGCAACAGCCACATCAGAGGGATGTGGTGTAATGGGGTGGGGGAGGGTGGAACAGGGAGGAGATGGGGTGGGAAGGGTTGATCAGGTCCAGGAAGGAGGCAGGTTTAGCGGCAGCAGTGCCCACCAAATCCGAACCACCTTTCTGGGCCTGATGAGTCAATGTGGACTGGTGCAAGTCTGACTTGATCCACCAGGCTGGCAGGATCTTACCTTGGCAGAAGGGAACAAATGTTCCCTTACTCTGAGGAGGCCTCCCAAGGCCCAAACTACCCCCCCCCCAGGATTCAGTGGACATTGCATTGGCACTGCTGCATCGCTGCACGGTTAGGTAGGGTTGGACTGAAAGGCTGCAATCCTATGCACCTGGGAGTAAGTCCCATTGAACTCAATGGGATTAACTTCTGAGTAGACATCCATATGATTACACTATACTTCTGCCTAAATTTTAAATCTTCCTGCAATCCATTTTAAGATTATTACATATTGCAGAATTTGGGGTTCTTCCATCATGCCCAAATTGTCTCCCCGTTCCTTTTTTTTGTTCTGTTTAATATCCAGCCTGAGGAAGAATTCTGGAGAACTTGCTATTTTGTGATATTTTGGTTGGGTCCTGAAGGGCAGTGCTACTCAAACTGTGGTCCATGGACCAGTTGCCGGCCAGCAAGCCATCAGCTGCCAGTCTGCGGCACGTCTCCTGGGGCTTCTTTCTTTCGGCTTCTGAGAGTCTCCCAAGGCTTGCTGCGCAACTTGGATGTGCAGGCTCTGATGTGTCACAGACCAGCACTATTATTTATTTATTTGTATACAGTGCCAGCCCATGACAGCGGACCCTTTGAGAAGTGCTGCTGGAGGGGATAGATGGAGGGCAGACCAGGTACAACACCTAGCAGTTTGCAACTGGAACCTACTCCCTCCTTCACCCTTTATCCAGGCAAACTGGAAATGAATTGGGAAAAGGTAGCTTGATACCATCATCCAAAGCTAGAAAGCCCAGACAGAAGGAGGCTGCCTTGAGAAACGTCCCTTTAAAATCAAACATGGGAGGTTTCAGAGCACTGTTCCCTTTAAGCAGTGTGGCCATGCAGGTACACAGCTCAAACTCCATCAAAGCTGAGTTCCGCACAGCTCAGAGCTTGGCGTTCCTGGAAGTCCGGCAATGAGATCTGATGTCATTGCCATGCATCAGGAGGAACGGCCACGCAGCTGGCAAAGGAGTCTGCCCTACTAACAGGAATATTGTTTGGGAGATGCGACAACTAATTCCTTCCCAAGTGAACTGAGACCAGACAAAATAAATTAATACAAGAAGTTTATTAAAATATCAAGGGATCAGACTAGAGGGAGAGATGCAAAGATTAAAAAATTAAAAGGCATGCACGGATGATCTAATAAAAGGAATCAAAAGGGGTGGGCAACAAAGGTTGGCAAGGTTGTTAAAATACAAGCAGGAGATAACACTGAAATCTGATGTGGCTTCTCTGGGAGCTTTCCCCATTTACTGTTCCAGGTTCCTGGTGTTTGCACCCATTCTTTAGCAGGAGAGAAGGTGAGCCTTTGTGAAGCATCAGATGCCCCCAAAGTTAGACAAGGGCAAAGAGAGGTGTGTGACCCCACCCCACTTTATATAACCTGTGAGCATTAACCAGGTTTTACCTGTGGGATTGGACAAGGTCATATGGGCCACTTGAATTTCCTGCTCTTGGGAACCAGGTGGTCTTCACAATCCAATTACTGGGCTCAAAGTCAGATTTTTTGTTTACTGGTTAGCTGGGAAGGAGGAAGGTGCTCAGACAGTACACAGCAACAAAGGAACAATTACTGCATCTTGACAACTCAGCAGCCCCTTGGGACGCTGAGGCATCAAGCTGTATAGCAAGTAAGCAATACAGAGATCGGAGAGAAGGAGATGAAAGGATACCGGAAGCCCTCTACAGGGGTCAGGAACAACAGCAAACAGGTACCACCAAACATCACATAAGCCTCTGAGTCAAAAGAAGGTCCTATGATTTTTGTGACCCAATGGTGTCCCGTTCCTCCCGCCCCCCCCAACAAATATGATATGTCTCACCATTGCTTTGAAGTCACTCTTTAATCCCAGATATTTGCAGGCTCACTCCATAGTGAGTGGAACAATACTAATATGTGGTCACAGTCACTCATTATACTATGGCCGTATTTCAGGCATAATGATGAGCCCTGTTACATGGACATATCTACACCACAGATGTGCAGCCTTCTGAGCTCAATGAAACTTACTTCCAAGTAAGCATGCACCAAACTGAAGCCTTAATAATGTAACAACTGTTCCCCCTTTTAGGGATTTCTGTAATTCTGTGGAAAGGGGCTAAGAACACCTGAAAGAATTCACAGCAACTCACTATATGATAGATCCTAGGATTCTTGGGGGAAGCCATGATAATTAAAGCAGTATAACATCTATGCACGTTTATAGCGCTGATCAAGCAAAAGGCTAAATCTTTCTGGGCCCTGGCACAAATTAAACTCTTTGGAGGCTTTGTCCCACATTAAGTTTGTATTTGAATCATCTGGAACACGGATCTGTCCTGCACTGACTTGTCTGAAGATACCTGGGTGTGAAGTTACTATGCTGAAAATTATACTAGTCTGAATAGGAGCAAGCATTCCAAGCCATAGCTTAGCATGCCTCAAAAATGTATTAAAGTCCTGTGGCATATATTAGAATGCTTACAATTATATTAAAGTACAGTATAAGATTGTTTTAAGCTACAATAAATGTGTTTGTCTTTAAAGTTCTACAAGACTGCCAGTTTTGCTGAAATGACTACTCCTCCGGGAGTTCAAAAATGCATGTATTCAAAAATCTACCCACTCTTTTTCTTCTCCATTCTGTGGGAGTTTTGTAGAGTATAAAGCAATCATCATCTGAGTATTGCAGTTGGATGGCTTGTGGGATCACGGCTATAGTGTTTGTTTGGAATTAACAGCCATCATTCAGCAAAAATGGTTTGTGAAAATGATGAGAGAATAGGGAAGGATGGCTCCTGCTGATAAAACAGATTGCTTCATATGCTGTTCTTCAAGACGCTGTTCAAGAGAGAATAAGACCTTGGATAGGCAGTGGTGGAAACAGCTAGCAGAGATGTGCTTTCTCTGTCATTGATCCCTGTAATAGCAGTCCCATAGAGAAAAAGTAGCAGATAGTAGGATACAATCTTATTGCTATTGATGTAATGCCAGCAGCTTGCTAAGTGCATTTAGCTGCCTTGTTCGACTATGTTCTCATAGCACTATGTGGTCTTTGTAGTAGGTGCTATAGCAGGTCAATCAAAAATGGACAAGTTTGTACACTTAATACTACTGAGAATGCTCTCGTGCAACACAGCACACACTGAAGCCCTCTTTTATTGCCCATAGTTGGAAGGCCCATTTGTCAAAAACATTTACCTGTATACAAAGCTGACAAGTATGTTTATGATGCAGAATGCAGGGGGGGGGGGGAATCTACTCTCTGGTAGGGAATGTATGACAAGAACATATTTTTGCCGACCTGACCAACAGAAAACTCTACCAATGAACAATGTTGTTAGGTATAGGTTTCTGGTGCTTCACTTGTACATCTAGAACAGAGAGAGAGAGAGAGAGAGAGAGAGAGAGAGAGAGACCTGCAAGAAGCTCTGCCTCTGATACAGATATCAGACACTGCAATCGTATGCATGTCTTCTAAGAAGTAGATTCCCTTGACTTCAGTGAGCCTTGTTCCCAGGTAAACATGTGCATATAGGATTGCAGAGTGAGTTAGCTATAATTATAGTATTAAATGTGGAATACATATTTTAACATTTTATGTATGAAGTAATGTACAATAAAAATATTTCTCTTTCCTGCAATAACTGTATACAAATGCATGCAGCTTTATTGGCCACGAACATAATTTTGCATAGTTTGATGTAATTAGTACTTGTGGTTATCCACAGGTTATATTTATTCCGTGCTCTTACATTCCTCAGTGCCTAGAAACCTTGGTAGCTGCAGCCTTACTACTCACATCCTTAATTTTTCATCTGCACAAGCCAGGAACAGAGCAATAAAAAGCAGATTTCTAGGTCACTGCCAAGAAGGATCATAAGCGCACCATTTCATTCCAAAGCTCTGCTGCACACTTTGGGCTGTCATGCATGATAATGTATTGTTGTTGTTGTTGTTGTTCAGTCGTTAAGTCATGTCCGACCCTTCGTGATCCCATGAACCACATCCCGCCAGGCCTTCCTGTCCTCCACTAAGATAATGTATACCCATCTTGAATATCCTTTAACACACTTGATGCAAAACTAATCACAACCACCACAGCAGATTTCAGCCATGTGTATACATTACAATAGAATGTAGCACAATATTTGTATATGTTTTAATACTGGAGGAGGAGAGAGAACAATAGCTACATGTTGTCTGTAATGAGATAGCATGAGAGAGAGAGAAAAGTACAATTAAACACAAACTGATGTGTAGTCAGTGAATCAGTTAACAAGAGCTTTTCTAAATCACTAAAGACTATACTGACCACTGTGGAAATAGTCTATACACTGTACTAATCCGGCTTTAATCTAAAGTATTTTATAATCTGATAACTAACAATATTAGATCCAGGGAAACTGTACTAGTAGTTGTTTGAATGATATTAAGGCTGCAATCCTATACACACTTTTTGTGCCATTGAAGTTCATGGAGGTTTACTTCTGAGTAGACACATACCAAGGGTGGTCAAACTGTGGCTCTTGAGCTACATGCGGCTCTTTGGTGTATAATGTGTGGCTCTCGGAAATACGTTAGCTGAGCTCCTTTTTGCATCACAATTAATATAAAAGGTAAATAAGAAATGTTCAAGCTTTATTATTATTATTATTATTATTAACAGTATTTATATACCGCTTTTCAACAAAAAGTTCACAAAGCGGTTTACAGACAAAATCAAATGATTAAATACCTATTTACTAGGTATAAACTGAGAGTCCACTGGATTCAAACATAAGTTTAATGTTCATCATGGTGAGTATATATATATTTAAGAATGTAAATGCTTCTTAAATATTGCAGCTCTCAAACATCTGAAGTTTATTGTATATGGCTCTTACATTAAGCAAGTTTGGCCACCCCTGACATATACGATTGCACTGTAACTCTTTAGGTCCTTAGGCAGGCCATATTAGTGGGTACCTGTTTTGACTTGAAGTTTGGGGTTTACAATTACTATTATCACTATAGCACAGTATATGCCATAAACCAGCTGTGCACCACAAGTTGGGGTGCTGGAGCAATGGGAGGCCCATGTGTGTGAAGCAGGAACCTGCTCTGAATCCAGCAATACAGTACATTCTAAAGTGTTGAATTTACTTCAATATAGTAGGACCCCCGTACCCGTGCGGGATACGTTCCAGGCCCCCGCAGTGGATATGTGAAAACTGCAGATATGAGCAAACCCCATATCTGTCGTTCTCTGCTGGGGGGGGGGGCCCTGAGCCCTCCCTGCATGCAACCCCCACGGTATGGTACCTTTTTTGTTTTAAAGTTCATGTCTTGCTTAGAACAAACGCTTTAAGCAGCAGGAGGCTTCTTATCGCACTGGTTCTAAGCAAGACACAAACTTTAAAACGAAAAAGATAATCGCCTGGGGGGGTTGTGCAAGCGCGGGGATGTGGGGGAATTCAGCATCCGCAGATAAATGAAACTGCAGGTGCTAAATCAGCGGATAAGGGGGCCCTACTGTATCTTGAAGAGGATGTCCATTACCCTCCCTCAAACAATGAGAAGGAGCCCTTGAGAAAGCACAAAAGAACAACACTCCCACAAGCTACTGAGTCTCCACATGTCTGCTTGCATCTTCAGTTCTGTAGTCCTCAGCAAAACCTTGCTCGAAGCTGGAGAGACCCATGCTTGCAAGGCACTCCTAAAGGAACGCATAAAGCAGAATTTTAAAAGGCAAAATAATTGCTACATTACAACTGTCAAAGAAGGCAGCAGTTCTGTCAATCAACAGGATGCTTGTCTTTGATCTCAGTACTGCTTAAAGGTTGGGTATAGTTTTAAACAGATTGACTCTGGAGCCTCATTGATACTTGTGGAAAATTTAATGAAACATGAGACTGTGCTGCTGGTACATGTTGTAATGCATGGGATGAGGAGCTCACAAATTATTGTAATAATGTTGCATTCCTATTCTAGGGTCAGTGGAACCTTTGCAAGTCTTCAGGAATCCTGCCTTCTGTATCACTACAGGAATTGGTTAATGGTGGTAATGAGAAGACAGAAACAAAGGTTGAAATCCCATGCACACTTTTCTGGGAGTAAGCCTCCCTGAACACAATGGGACTTACTTTCTGAGTAGCCATGCATAGGATTGTGCTGAAATAGTATCAAATCTTCCTCAAAATGCACACACTCGGTCACACCACATGATACTCTACAGATACTTCACTCCTGAGTTGTGAGTTCAGTGTAAATCATGAACCCCTCCTGTGACAGAGGTGGGTGCTGATGCAAAGTTCTTGCATGTAGTATTTCTGTGGACCAATATAAACAGGGCCTCTGAGAGGGAGGTTAAGGGGGTAGAATCATAGCCAGGCCCAGGGCCAAAAATGAGTCAAAAAAGGGGGCCTGGAGCAAAAAAGGGGGGCCCAGGAGCCAAATTCACATGAAGGGAAGGGGCCCAAGAGAAACTTTGTACCCCCTGATAAAATTGCTCTGAGTGGCCCTGGTTGTAAACATGTTTAGGACTACAGCCTTAGAGAAACCGAAAAGTCTTGGTCCTATCAAAACTTCTCTTGCTTTCAGTTGTGATAGCCAGCTTAGAGAGCACTATGGTTTCAAGGTTACAAGAGTTGAAAAGACCAAATGCCCATGTAAGCCTTCACATGCTGTTGGCTACGACAAGTACAATATTTCACATAAACACTATTTTAAAATTATTTTATTAAAGACAAAAGAGAAAGCATGGATGGGGGGGATAAATCACCCTATTAGGGCAATCCTACGCAAGTCATGGGTGGCGGAATGAGCATTCTGCTGCCCAAAGTTGTCATAAAAGTGCCGTAAGGGGCTTTTCCAACAACTCGTGAGCAGGGAAGGCCGGCACAAGGCCGGCCTCCCCTGCTCTGCCAATGGAGCCCTCACCTGGCTGCCGGAGGACCCACCAAGGTAAGGATCTAGCCGATGGGGGGGCGGTTCGTTGGGGGAGGGAGGGTGCCGATAGGCCCAGCTGGGCCGGGAGGGGGCGGGATACAGCCTTGGCCGTTCGGCTGGGCCTTTACACGGCCTCCTCTTACTTCCGCCAGCGATTTCGCTGGCGAAAATCCCCTTGCCCGAGGAGACTTTTCATCGGGCGGGAGCCTGCCCATGGCCAAGCACGGGATCCAGCGGGCGGCCTACGCCGCCTGCCCGATCCTTACACAGGATTGGCCTGTATAGAATAATTAATGTTTGATGTAACAGGTGCATCAGAAAAAAACAAACTTGCAGCTACAGTATAGCCTTTCTTCTGTGCCTCCAAAGAGCAGTCCTGTGATTATCTCTAGGAGTCAACTGAAAGAGTTCAAAGAAACTCTTTCAGTGGATATGTGTCTTTGTGGTTGAAATTTAGGATCCTGAGGAGAGATGCTTAACTTTATTTATTTGATGTTATGTGTTGCAATCCTAAACACAGTTTTGATTATGATTGCAATTCTAAACACAGTGAGCCAATGAACACAGAGGGACAAATTTCTGAGCAAACATACATGCACTAAAAGTCTCACCAAATGTGATGGATCTTCCTTCAAATTAAGTACTGTATACATTAGGATTGCAGATTTGGGCCAAATTACACTACGTTGTTGGAGCTCAATTTTGACACTCCAAAAAGGCAGGGGGCGTTTCAGGTTGGGCCACAAGGGAATGGGAGGTTCCAACCCTTCCTTCACGCAAAGGTCCCATTCCAATTGCACCTCCAGCTGTCATTAGCTGTGGAAGGGAATACTTGCTTGCGGGCACAAATTCTGCTGGCAAGTTTTCCCGTCCGTGACTAACAGCCAGCTGCACTTCAGGAATCAACGCCGCGGGGTAAAAACGGTTGGAGTGGACTTCCCGCACTGCCCGCCCCGGCTTCTTTTTGAAGAGACCCAAATTGACCTGAGACTAGTTCCCACCGTCGAGCTTCGACATATCTGCAGTCCGGCCCCTCCTCGTGCGCTCTGGAGTTAAAAATCCGTCCGCCTCAACAGAGGGGATGTGTGGTATCGTACCACCGACCACAGCGGGCTTTAGGTGGTAGCAGCAGGAGGGAACCTCGCCTCGGCCGGCGTTGAAAGGAAGGCGGGCGGGCGACTGCTTTTCAGTCTCTCGCCGGCATGTGGGCGTGTTTCTAGGTTGGGAAGGCGGTGAAGGCGGCAGTAGCGGCCGCCGCCACCTCCTTCGCTTCGCTTCCCTCCGCCTCCTCTCAAGTTTGTGCCTGTCTTCAAAACAGGCAGGAGCTTCGCTCTCGGAGTTCCGCCTCAGCGGCGGCGGCGTGAGATACAGGAGGCGGCGGCGGCGGCCAGGGCAGGTCCCTCAGGCGTGGCCCGAGAGAGCCATGAAGAGCCGGCGGCGGTGGATGTGGCGTTGGCAGCACCGGCGCTTTGCCCTGGGCTTGGCGCTTTACACGCTGCTGCTACTGCTGCTGGTGTCCTACATGCTGGATTACGGGGCCAGCAGGGGGCGCGCAGGCGAAGAGTTGCTGCTGCCCCGTCGCTGCCCCAGCCTGGAGGAGGCGCTGGGCGACTGGAGCTGGCGGCAGCAGCCGCAGCAGCAGCAGCAACAACCCCCCGCCGAGGCGGCAACTAGCTATGGAGGACGGGAAGCTAAGAACGACTCCGGGCAAGCGGGCAGCGGGACAGGGGGCAAGCGGCACATTTACTTGCACGCCACTTGGCGCACCGGCTCCTCCTTCCTGGGGGAACTATTCAACCAGCACCCGGACGTGTTCTACCTGTACGAGCCCATGTGGCACCTATGGCAGGCGCTCTACCCCGGAGACGCGATGAGCCTGCAGGGTGCCCTCCGAGACATGATGCGCTCACTCTTCCGCTGCGACTTCTCCGTTCTGCACCTTTACTCGGCGCCCCCAGCCTCCTTCGACCCGCTGGCGCCCTTCCCCGCCGCCTACGGAGGCAGGGCGGCCAAGAACCTCAGCACGAGGAGCATCTTCGGGTGGCGGAATAACAAGGTGATCTGCTCGGCACCGCTGTGCCCCGACGCGCCCTGGGCCCGAGCTGAGGTGGGCCTCGTCGATGGCGCTGCCTGCGAGCGGAGCTGCCCTCCGCGGTCACTGCAGGAGTTGGAGGCCGAGTGCCGCAAGTACCCGGTGATCGTGATCAAGGACGTGCGGCTGCTGGACCTGGGCGTGCTGCTGCCGCTGTTGCAGGATCCAGAGCTGGACTTGCGCGTCATCCAGCTCTTCCGCGACCCCCGCGCCGTCCACAATTCCCGTCTCAAGACCAAGCAGGCGCTGCTGCGGGAGAGCATCCAGGTCCTGCGGAGCCGCCACCGCGCCGAACCCCGGGGACTCCTCCGCCGGCAGTTCCTGCTGCCTCCCGCCGCGGCGGCTCTCGCCGCCGCCGGGGTCGGCGTGCGGACGCACAAGGCACACCGCGCCGACTTCTTTTTGGGCGGCGCCCTAGAAGTGATTTGCCAGGCTTGGCTGCGCGATTTGCTCTTCTCCCGCCGCGCCCCTGCCTGGCTGCACCCCCGCTACACGCAGCTGCGCTACGAAGACCTGGTGCTGGAGCCGCGCGCCCAGCTGCGCCGCCTGCTGCGCTTCGCTGACCTGCCGGCGCCGCCCGCCCTCGAGAACTTCGTGCTCAACATGACCCGCGGCGCCGTCTACTCCTCGGAGCATCCCTTCCACATCTCCTCCCGCGACGCGCGCGAAGCCATCCACGCCTGGCGGGAGCGACTCAGCCGCGAGCAGGTGCAGCATGTGGAGGCCGCCTGCGGCGAGGCCATGGCTCTCTTGTCCTACCCGCTCAGCGACGCGGAAGGCGAGGGGCAACTGACCTCCAGGCGGCGCCCGAGCCCTCCTCCGCACCCAGGTAGCCCCTCCAACGTAGCCTCCTCCAGTTGCCGTCTCTCCCCCCCCCTTTCCCGAATACGCTCCTCTGCGCAGCAAAGGTTTCATGAGTACAGACAGGCAGAAATTCAGCAGGACCGTTTCCTGTACATGCAATTGCCCGCGAATTCTGCCTCATGCGCAGTTGTTAAGGCACAGGAACGCCTACCAGAAAAGAGGTAGCTCCCCCCCTGCATCCCCCTCCACTTAAGATGAGAGAGATGACCCTAACTTTTCTCAGAAAGGGGAGGGGGAATGGCAGAGTCCCAACCACTGCTTGAAAAGAATATCTTTTAAAAAATCCTTCTCTATCACAGGGTGGGCTGGGGCTGATTCTATACATATTTCTGCTGGAGTAACTAAGCCCTGCTGAGTGCTGGAGGGCTTACTCTCAATAACATACAACGGATTGAGATTCTAATGTCTAAAATTAGGCAGCCTAAAATTAAAATGGATCCAATGCCTCCCACCATATGCTCATGTCAGTTGGTTTCGTTTTGGGCAAATAATAAGTTGTTACTGTATTTCAAATTAGGCTGCAAGGAAATGATACTGTCAGCAAAGAAGGTCACATGACCTCAGAGTGAATTCTTTGGTGCTCTCCTAGGCGTTGGTATTTATCAGCTACACAGTATTCATCACAGGTGCAGTTCACTAATGACTGTGTCATGCATTTTTTTTAAAGTGCGCACCTAAACCTAAACATGAAGCACAAGTGCAACCAACAGGTGTCTTCAAACATATTCAACATGCATCTGCAGTACTCTTGTTGAGGAGCTGTGGTTAGCTGCCACTTCTGCTTGAGTGTAGATAGTGACATATTTGGGTTTCCTGCTGCATAATGTACAAAATAGCACTCAGTCGTTGAGGGAAGGTTCTCTGCACTTGTACAGATGTATCCTATTTATATGTTTCAGAGCTAAGCTTTCAGACATGCATCCCAGCTGTTTGTACAAGGAAGCTGCCTTGTGCCTTGGTCTTTCTTGGTTCACACTGACTGGCAGTGACTCTCCAGGCCGTTTCAGGCACAGGCCGTGTCCTTTTCTAGGCTTCTAGCTTGACCTGGAGATGCCATGGGTTGACCGGAGACCTTCTGGCTGCAGATGAATTGTGTGTAATAGGAAGCTTCAAGATAAAAATGCAGGGTGGCAGGGAGGCCTTCCCCTGTACTTGTATAGATCATGATTGTAGACCTTGAGTGAACCTTTGGGCACAGCAATGTTTGGTTTTATTTTTAAGTTAGGTTACTTAGCAAAGGACAAACATCTTATTTATGGTTTCAATCAGTGAGTAATGTGATTCTGAACAAACTACCCGTATTGTCCCGAGTATAAGACGCACCTGATTATAAGACGCACCATTAAAGTTTGGTGCTATTAAAAAAATTTAATTAAATCACTGGCATTAAATTGCAACAGCCTGATTATAAGACGCACCCCTAGTTTAAAAACTTAAATTAGGAGAAAAAAGTGAGTCTTATACTCAGACCAATACGGTAAATACTTTTGAGGAATGGAAATGAATACAGTCATGTGATTCTGTGATGTGTGATGTACTGTGATTGAGTAATGTGAAAATGAATTAAGCGGGTTTTCTTAAGTGTCAGAGCCTCTGACGGCAGTCCACTCCTTCAGGATATACCTCCTTCTGTACTCATGGGAAAAGGGATATTCCATGGAGATCTCAAGAGTGCCCATATCCAAGAAGGAACAGAGTGTCTATACCTTTAGCCATTGGAATTTGGGCAGGTGCAGCTCATCATGGAAGGGTGCAACAAGCTACACCTGCCCAAATTCCCTCTTCTTACAGTGGTTAAAGGCATAGGCACCCTGTCCCTTCTCAGCGATAAAATGACGGGATTAAAAGCCATGACAATAAATCTAAGGTTTAAAAATAATAAAGCTCTGTTTATAACATTTAAAATATTAAGAACAATGCGACAGTTTTGATCACCCTTTGGCGATCTTCATCAGGCAACAGCCCAGCCAGCTGTAAGATGGTAAGTGCCCCTTCTCAAAGTTGCAAGTTTAAAAGGCGCGCACTAGCCAACCAGCTGGAGATAATCAAAGCTGAAGTAAACATTTCCGGCTAAGCGTCCGAGAGAGAACTGAGACGCTGTATTTGTTGCCTGACGAAGATCGCCAAAGGGCGATCAAAACTGTCGCATTGTTCTTAATATTTTAATGTTATAAATGGAGTTTTATTGTTTTTAACCTTAGATTTATTGTCATGGCTTTTAATCCCGTCATTTTATCGCTGAGAATCGTTGCTGGCCATGAAAACCTGAACGCATACCCTGTCCTTTATTGGATATGGGCACCCTACTCGAGTGCTTCCTGAACAGTGGCATTCCTAGAGGGGCGGGCAGTACTGTAAGTCGCACACAGGTCGTCTCAGCATTACATGGTGGCCCCGCCCATTCACCGTCAGAGCCATTCCAAGCAGTGAAGGCAACGCGCGCGCGTGTTGACTTCGCTGCTCGGAATGATTCTGATGGCACATGGGTGGGACCACTGTGTAACCCTGAGGAGACCTGTGCGTGACTTACAGTACCGCCCCCCCCCCCAGGAACATCACTGCATGGGGACTTAGTCATGAGCAAAGAAGTGTAGAGTCGGGAAGCCCAGTCCTGTCTAGCAGTACGTGGGGACACAAATAAGGTGCCTGCTGCATCCTCTGCAGGATGGGGCCTGTGCCGGCAGAGCTGGAAGCCTCATCGGGATAAGGGGACATTTGTCCCTTTACCCCGAGTAGAGCCCCAGCCGCCCCAATGGGTCTACTTGAATGTGCACCAGCTATTTTGCTGGCACACATTTGAACCGGCCGTGTAACGCTGGCTAGGCCTGGGAAGGGGGATAGGATATGGCAGAGGAGGCCTCTGATCCTTCTCCCTGGGCCCAGCTGACTAATCCCAGCCCCCCAATGCCCCATTCTGCCCTCCCCTGCCATGCCATGGGGACTCACCTCTCTGCCATGGTGTTGATCCATCCCGCGGTGCCAGAGGGGCGGCGCAAGCCTCTCCTCCAGAACCACTTACTCGTTGGGTGCCACAAACATGCTTTACAGCACATTTGCGACACAGACCGGCGGAGCGATTGCTCCATCAGACGAAGACTAGACAGGATTGTGCTGCACAATCCTAAGCATTTTACTCAGAAGTAAGTTCCATTGTATCCAGTGGGGTTTACTCCCAGGTAAATGTGTTTAGGATTGCAGTTTTAGTTAAGTAATCAGATTTAGAAATTGTTTAATCAATTAAATATCTGCCTGCAATTAATTAGGCAGCAGAAATTTTTAAGAAGTGTTTACTATTTTTAATACCAAATTATCAAAATTGGAAAGTGGCACTTTAAAAGAGATGTTCCCTCATTTCCCTCTCACAGCAGCAAATGCTTCTTCTAAAAGTGGTGCTTATGAGATTTGTATGTACATTTTATTTTAAAAGCATGTGTTTTTCCTTCAAAACCTCATCCATAACTGCTGTCTATGCACCTATGTCTATGCAGACATCCATAACTGCTGTCTATGCACCTCCAGCTGGATATATTCTTGCTCTCCTCCTCCTGTAGCACCTGTAGAAGCATGGGACTCATTTCTGTTCTTTGGCATGTCTGTGCAATTTGAGAAAAAAGAATATTTAACTCTTTCCAGTTCTTCTGAACCGTTCAGATTATTTAAAAGATGCTTCTGTTCTCACTTGTACAAACCTTTTGCAGTCACCAAAGTGGTATGAGTTACAAGCAAGAGTAGAATTTTGCCCGGAAGGCCACATTTCCCTGAACATTTGCAAATAGATACTTGTTTTGCACCATTCTGGCTAGTTTCTTCCGTTTTAAAAAGCTCTTTCTACTACAGGGCCACACTTTTTGAAAAACCCGGATGTGTAATTTAATTTCCTCAAAATAAGGCATTCATTGGGTGCCTGCATTTGCCATGGCAGTGGGCAGGCAAACATTTCTCTAACTGCAATGGTGGGATACAAAATGTTTACAGGACCCCTGGCCTAGAGTGGAGCAAATTGCTCCACTGTTTTTTGACCGCTTGGAAAGATGTGAACTTACCTTGACAAAGGGGAAACGTTCCCTCCCTCTTTTCTTTGTGTGGTGTGATTATATTTTGAACGTTTATCTTTCATTGTGTTCCCTGTAATTCAAGTCTCTGTATGCATGTGTTGTATTTATATAATAACTGTAGGTGAAATCCAGAATAATTAGATAGTATTATGATAGTCACTTCTAGAAATCTCTAGAAAGGAGATTAAAATGAGAAGCTGGTTTTATAAAATGGCAGTTATACCAAACATGATAAAGAGCTTTCAGGGAAAGCAATTACTGAGGGAGATTATGGCAACTAGCTGAAAGGACCCTATTTATGTTCTTGAAACAATAAGTACACTGAAAATCAGTCAAGTGCTAATTTTGCTGTGTTGTGAAAGGAAAAGCTTGCAAGATTGTCACAATCCAACTATGTCCAAGCCAACAACCTTTCTGTCTTGGAATTTGGTCGGTTTTTTACTCCCCATTGCAGTAGCTTTACATGCTGTCTCTGTATTGACATGAAAGCCTGAGAGGCTCAAATTATCCAGGCATTCATTGCTCATAGCAAATGAATGGTCTCCATTTTTCCACATAAAGGCATTATGCCATCAGATATTTCTTGGTTTATTTTCAGCATGCCTTGTTTGTTTGGGGAGCCAGTTCTTTTCTTTTCTTGTTCAAAGAAAACAAAACAGTATTGTGGTGCCAAGAGGCTATTGGGTGGTGGCCTACTGTGATGTAAGGGACTAAGAACTTCTAATGACCCCCACATTTAAGCAGAAACAGTTCCTCTGGCAAGAAATAAAAGTGGGAAGTAGAAGTAGAGAGTTTTCAGAACAGCTATAGGAAATCTTCACAAAATCCTACCAGGGGTGTAACTCCCGAAGCATGTATTTCATTGTTGAGACAAAGAGATTGCACCACAAATTGGGTTTGGGACACAAGCACCAAAACTCCAGAGTTCTAAAACATAGATCAGTGCCAAAAAGAAGACATACAGTACTTACGGTGCAATCCTATGTACCCTCTAGGCCGGCACATCACATGCTGCGCTGGCCTAGGGTGTCGCAAGTGTGCTGTAAAGCACTTTGCGACACCCTATGAGTAGCGAGCACCGACAGGAAAGCCTGCACTGTCCTGCTGGCGCTGAATCCGCCCCCCCCCCGCGTGATGGAGCAGATAAGGCTGCTCTGAACGGTGCGGAACCAGGGAGGGGGCGTAACGGGGCAGGGAGAGGGCGGGGGTGGGCAGATCGGGTCCGGAAGGGGAGCAGGATCAATGACAATGGTGCACACTATTCCCCCTCCCAGGCCTCTTCCCCTGACACAGGGCTGTTCGGTTCTCTGCTGGCTAAAGAGCTTGCGGGGAATTGAGTAACCCAATTGCGGCGGCTGGGAGTTTACCCTGGGTAAGTGGACAAATGTCTGCTTACCCCCAATAGACCTTCAGCTGCCTCCTTCCCTGGATAGGATACAGTGTGGGCTTCATGGTCTCGCCGGGGAAGGATAGATTTGGGCTGTATGCAGTGCTATGCACTTACTTGGGAGTGGGACTTACTGCTGGGTAGACAGTATTAAGCATCCTTAGGCAGGTTGAAATCTCTTCTTTTCAGAATTGGAGTAGCAGCACAATATGTTAGCAGGATGTGCTGTTTTTGATTTTGGTGATTTTGCAGGTCATTCCTGTGATAGACTAACATTGGAAGGTTTTATACCTGTGTGCATTTACAAAAACAGAAACCTACATGACAAGCATGTCAGAAGCATATCAGTATATTCAGACTTCCTAGGTGGCTACAAGCCTTTAAGATATTACTGTACTAACATCATCACATGGCAGATGAGTGAAAATAGTAATGTCAGGAGTAAGAGTGACTGAATTGGCTATGTGAAGTCTGGAAAGTGATACATTCCTGTTAATCTCAGTCAGAATTACTACATCCTGAACATACAATTTGCCTTAAGGCTAAGACACACCAGGCGCGTCCTGCGCACGTCGTGTCTGCTGCGTCCATCGGCGGCCGCTTTCTTGCGGTGTGACGTTCCTCTGGCTGCTCGCCAGGAGCCACCGGGAGGGATGTTCTGGGTCACGCCTCTCTTGCCTGATGCCAAGGTTTTCCAGTGTTCATCATGTCGCGTTCTCATCCAGCCAATTGGAGCCCTTTTTTTGAACCTGGGGGTGGGACGCGGAGCAAACACGGTAGCCAATCAGAATCAAGTCTGAAGAGTCTCGATTCTGATTGGTCAGAAAGAGAGAGGGGGCAGGGCAGAACATCTTCCCTTTCTCCTTGCGGCTTTCACTGGTGGGCCTGGGGTTCCTAGCGGCACGTCGGCCGCTTAAGCAACACGACGGACACGAGACGTGCCTGGTGTGTCACAGGCTTTAGGGTAAAGATAGATATAACATTTTTAGAGCAACATGGCCGCTTATAATCATCATCATCATCATCAACTCTGCCTTTCTCCCTTCGAGGAACTCAAAACCGATTACAATATCAATTAAAACACATTGTTAATACCAAGAATTATAAGAAAACATAGCAGCAATTAAAACAAAATCCAACAGAGAAAAAAAAACACTCGCTCAGAAAATAAATTACTTGGAACGGTCATATTTTCAGCCTCTGGTGAAATACTGGCAGGGAGGGAGGAAGACAGCTGGGCATTCCAAGGCAGGGATAGGGAATTCCACCTTTTGGTGGTTGTCACTGAGAAGGCCCTCTTGCATGTCGCCCCCAGCTGAACCCCAGAGGGCGACTGGACTTGCAAGAAAATCTTCCTCCCTTAGTGGATGCGAAGATTCATAAGGAGGAAGAGAGTTCTTCAAGTCCCCTTCAAGACAGTATCTTAGCCCCAGTCCATGTGGGACTTTTCAGGTAGCATCCAGCACCTTGAACTGCACCTGCAAATTTCACTGGTCATCACTTCAGCAGCTGCATTTTGCACCAGCTGAAGTTTCCAAAGGGATTCAAGGGCATCCCTCAGAGAGCATGTTGCAATAATCCAACCGTGAAGTGACTAACAGCACAATCCTAGGCATCGCTACTCAGAAGTAAGTCTCACTGTGTTCAATGGGACTCCCTTCCACATGTGTGTATAGGATTGCAGTCTAAGCCTTGGATCACTCTAACAGCGCAATTAAGGGAACTTGTCAGAGCCTTAAAACAGCAAGTTTGACAGTGCAATCCTATCCAATTTACACCACTGGTGTAACCAGCGGGGGAGGGCAGAGCAGGAGGCTTTGGAGGGGAGGGGAGATTTAAATCCCCTTTGAGTCCCCCTTTGGAGGGGATTTGAATCCCCTTTCCATTCTGGAGCCTCCCGTTCTTGCCGTACCGCTGGTTACACCGGTGGTATAAATTGGATAGGATTGCACAGTAAAACTCTAATCTAAGGCATGGATCACTGTGGCCAGGTTCTGCCTGAGAGGGAAATGGGCGCTGTTGGCACACCAGCTGAAGACCACAAAAGCCTCTCTTTGGACATCCAACAGTAAAGCCGAGTCCAAGAATATTTCCAGTCTGCAGACTTGCTCCTCCAAGCCCATCCAGAAGAGGCTGACACACCACTGTGAAGCCAGCAGGCCCCCTGCAAGGAGAACCTCTGTCTTGTCCAAAGACAAGTCCACCCAGTCCTTCACTGTGTTCAAACACTAGTGACTAGTTCAAGATCTCCACAGTCTTCTCAGCTGGAGAAGGCAAAGATATACACAACTGGGTATCAACAACATCAGCACTGCATCCTGAAACATATGCTTCAGGAAGCACTGCAGCCACTGTACCACACTGTGTCGTCTCCCCCCCCCCCCAGCCCTATTGCAGCCAGATGGTTCAGAAGGATACTGTGGTCAGTGTCTCAGAAGCCACTGAAAAGTCCAGCTGAACCAACATGTACGTGCTCTATGCCCTTGCTGTAATCATATGCATTCAGCCTGCCTGAAGCATAGCGGAAAGGAAAGCTTTCTGACTTCATTTGCTGCTGTGCCCCTGTCGTTTCAGTTATGAAGTCAGGAGGTACTAGACCTGCTCCATGGACAGTAGCCCTATCTACAGTGCATTTCAGTAATCAAGCCTGGAAGTTACCAAAGTATGGATAACTATAGCAAGATCATTTCTTCCCAGGAAGAATGGCTGCAGTATCTATGTTTACTATATTTCTAGTAGAATTAGCGCAGCTTATGCTGTTACATTTGCATTCTTCAAAATAAAGAATTGTGTATTAGGTATTTTAAAAGCCACCTCCAAGCTCATTTCATTCTAAACTTAAAACTACAAATCCTAACATTTGAGGTTGTATTTATGAAATAGATATTGGAGCTGGTGTTCACACTTCTGTATTTAAGCTGATGGTGAAATGATGATTTTCGTAGACTTTGGTGGAATCCGCCTTGGATCATTTCTGAAAAGAAATAGCAAGGACCTGACACTGAGAGTGAATGAAGTAAATCTCTGCTAGATTATCTGTTCAGCTTAATGCCAAACATAGTGGCCACAGTCCAGGGAAAAATTAATCATGCTTAGACTCAGTGATTTAGTCACAACTTAGCCTGAGCAACTGTTTCACTGAAATTGGGCCAATCCGAGAAGTTCTGTTGTACAGTTGAATTCCACAGTCTGCACTGTGTTGTGTAAAACCTCTGACACACAGCCAATGTTGTGTTTTGAAAACACTATTGGAAAAAAAAGCATATTTTAAGAATTGAATGGCAGACATATTGGACGTTCCTCACTGTCCTTATTCATCCCTCCCAGCTTTATTACCTTCCTCTTCAGACTTGTTAACTAGTTGATAATTGCATGCTTAGCTGAGGCTGGTGCAATAAAAGAGACAGCATAAGATGCCATTTATTTATTTAGGAGATTTTCATCCTTCCTTTCAGCCTCCAAAGAGGTCTTTCGGGTGCGTCCTATATCAAAAGTCTATAAATACAATGATAACATCATAAACTCTTCCCCTCCCCTTTTTCCCACTGAGGGCCGCTCATTACTATGCAGGACAAGTTGTCCATGACTAAAGCTGAAGCATTTGTCATTATGCTGAGAAAATAATACTCACTGGAACAAAATGAAAAACCGAGCTATAGTTTTGAGGCATGGCTATATGATTATCCTTGTTCCCAGTATTTTTCTAATAGTAATTTGGCTACTGTTATTACATAGACTACATACATTTGACGACAGTCAAGGAAATAACCTAACAAATGCATTATTAATTATTATTATTATTATTATTTACCAGTAAGCTCATGTGTCAATCTGTGCCTTGGAAATCAACTGGTATTACAAGTGCTTAACTTCATCTGGATCATGTCTTATGTTTACAGATAAGCTTCTGTCTCCTCACCCACCCCCAACAGCCAGTCCTGCAACTTGCTGAGAAAGATAAGAGATTAGTCAAAGTAGGCTATTTCCTTTCCAGGTATTAATGTGGGTCAACTTGTGCCCCAACACTCATGAAAATCCTTTGCCTTTAAAGGGCTTAACTAGGTGTAACTGAGCTGGATAGAGAAGAGGAGGAGGAGGAAATCTCTTATCCCCAAAGAGAGAGAAAATACAGCACATGCTGTACATGTACAGTATTGGTGGGTCAGATCTATTTGGATGAAACATTTCAATCCCTACGTGTATAAGTAAAAGGTAAAGGTATCCCTTGACAATTAAGTCTAGTCGTGTCCGACTCTAGGGAGTGGTGCTCATCTCCGTTTCAAAACCGGAGAGCCAGCGCTGTCCGAAGACGTTTTCCATGGTCATGTGGCCAGCGTGACTCAACACCGAGGTGCATGGAATGCTGTTACCGTCCCGCTGACGCAGTACCTATTAATCTACTTGCAATTTCTTGCTTTCGAACTGCTAGGTTGGCAGGAGCCGTTGCATGGATTCGAACTGCCGACCTTTCGATCGACAGCTCATGGTTCAGTGGTTTAACCCACTACGTAAATTGTTTTTTCTTCCAAACTTATAGCTGATAAGAAGATGAGAGAGGGAGGGAGTATTCTCAAAGATCTCCTTCTCTCCACCAGTTTGACAGGGAAAGGGAATAGGGAATGAAGCCTGTCTGCTGGATAGGTAGCTGCAGTGGAACAGGTAGGAAGTGTATGGTAGGCTATCTCATCTCTTTTAGCAGTGGGTGTCTAGTTTACCTATTTACTTCTAGAAATATTTTCAGGTTGGGTGAGTAATGTTCAGTTCAGATGGATGAAGTCCTGGCACATGTATGTATTTCTGTGATGATGGGTGACATGTGAAAGGAGGTGTAATCCATACTGCATCTTTTTGCATATCTTTGTGGCATCAAGCGTAAATTAAAACATACACAGTTAAAATATCTGGGTTCAAGGACCATGGTCGTATGTTAAAATAATCCATATTCCAACATTTCATCCAGTATACTTTGGAGTACCCATCATCAGTATACCTATCATCACAGAAGGTGGTATTTTTCACTGGATCACCTTAGAACTGAGTAGGAGTTTGTTGTAATCTCTAGTATAAAGAACTTTACATCCAACCCATGAAAAGGAACTGCTTCCTTATTGGAAGTTCTAAGTGTGGAGCAGCAAGTCAATCACCACATTTCTTTCACATCACATCTTGATCTTTGTGGAGTTGGATCAAGTAAATCGTTGAACATGCCTTTAGCTCACAAGCCACCAAGTAGACAACAAGACACAACATTCAGGTTAACAACCATATGGGGGACGCAGCCTGACCCTTCACTAGAAGTTGATGGTGAAGAGGGAAATGGGTAGAACAGTAGCAAAAACCAGATGTGTAAATTTATTTATTTATTTTAAAAAAATTATATCCCACCTTATCCTATGCCGAAGGCAAATTCACATTAGTGCCAGCAGAACAGCTTTATCTATGCAGTCAAAAGTTTTTGAAAATTAATGTTCATCTTCCTTTGTCATAGCAGTGTGCATTTTGGATAGTCCCTTGCCTAGCTTTGTGTGTCTGAAAGAAATGGCAAGCTGCATCTTGTGACATTGGCTTCACAACAGGTCAGACTGATTAACCTCGTACTATTGAGAGAGTCTAGCAAGGTATTTAGAGCCAGGAAGGCAATGAAGTGTTAAGCTCTGACAGTGACCTATATTCCTGCCTAGCAAGGCTGAGGGTGTACATTTCCTCCATTGATCAGCTGAAAATAAATACTTTAATACCCCGTATTTCTTCGAGTCTAAGGCGCCATCGATTCTAAGGCACACCTTTACTTTCAGTACCACCAGCAGGGGAAAAAAAATCCATCGATTGTAAGACTCACCTCCCTTCATTGAATCTACCTGCTCAGCACCAACTCTCCCCAGCATGTCCAGCGCTGCAGCTGACGATGACGGAGTGCCTTTGCTTAGCATTTCTGGCCCCACCAGAAAGTGCCGTTTCTTTTGTTACCTGGGCTTGGGGGAGCTTCAGGGAGACCTGCGCGACCCTCTGCGAATCTTCAGTTCGACAAAAAACGGTGATTTTTGGCCATTTCCGGTTTTCGTGAAAACCGGAAATGCCCGGAAATCGCCGTTTTTCGCCAAACTGAAGATCAGGGAGGCCTGCAGAGGGCCGTGCAGGCCTCCCTGAAGCTCACCCAAGCCCCGGCAAGTAAGAAGATAGCATTTTGGGGTGCTTTTTGGAGACCTTCGATTCTAAGACGCACCCCATTTTTTGAAATGCTTAATTGGGAAAAAACGTGTCTTAGAATTGAAGAAATACAGTAGCATTGCTCCTATGCTCTTCTTTTAAAGAAATCAAAATAACCAGTTTTTATAAATATGAAGCAAGAGTCTCCTCTGCCAATTATATTTCCATATTAACACACCTTCAGCTAGTGTTGGCTGGTAATTTTTAGCTGATATCTGAAATATAACCCTCCTGAACCCTGTCTTTCTAAGAGCACAAAACTGCTCTTTTCTAGTCTAGACCTTGCCTGGGGATTTGCTTGTGCCCCCTTAACTCCTTGATCCTGCTTTCCAAACTCTCTGGAATAAGCAGCCCCCTCCTGCTGCACCTAGAGCCTTGAATAAGGCTTTCCTTCAATCTAAACCAGGGGTGGCCAACCTTCCACCATTAGGGCTTCTGTGTTCTTAAGAGTTGTGTAGAAGACAGAATCTTGGCAGCTGCAGGTGCTGATGGTGCTGCTAAAGCAGCTGCACCTGCTGAAATGCCCTCACCTATACAACCATTTAAAGGACCAGCATTCATGTTGAAAGGTTGACCACCAGTGATCTAAACCAACCTTCCACCATTTCTTTCTCTCAAAAGTTACAGTATCCCCACCTCAATGGCTAGGGCATGTGAATCAAGACTGTACCTTTTTAATGAGCTCAGTAAGACCTTAGGGTCCCAGTGGCACATTTGGGAGTGGCCTGGCTGGTTATTACCCGATGATAGCAGAAGAGTGATAAATGACCCCCTGCCACTAGGTAAACGTAAAGGTGACCCCTGACAATTAAGTCCAGTCGTGTCCGACTCTAGGGTGTGGTGCTCATCCACCTTTCAAAGCCGAAGAGCCAGCGTTGTCCGAAGACGCCTCCGTGGTCATGTAGCCGGCGTGACTCTCCTTGCCGCAGCACGTAGCATGCAGCTGGAACACGGAGTGCTGTTTACCTTCCTGCAAGCGGTACCTATTTATCTACTCGCATTAACATGCTTTGGAACTGCTAGGTTGGCAGGAGCTGGCCAAGCAACGAGAGCTCACCCCGTCGCGGATTCGAACTGCCGACCTTTTGATTGACAGCTCATGGTTCAGCGGTTTAACCCAATGCGCCCTTTTCTCAATTCTCCCTGCCTACAGTTTAAAAAAAAACAGAAGGGGTGAAGGAGGGGGAGAAAAAGTAGGGGAAAGAGCCACTCTAGCCCATCAGTCTCCACTCCTCATTTTTTCTGCCTTTTGAAATGGCAGGGAGTTGGGAACATGGAGGAGGGAGGTAAGTGGTCAGCAGGGCTTGTGGCAGTGACTGGAGGTTGAGGGAGCAGCAGCAGACCAAAAATTGGTGCACCATGCTTTGCATACTGCAGGGTGGTGGTGGTGTCTGACTTTAATTTCAGATGCAGGCAGGCTTTGACCAGGCCTGGTTTGAATGCTCTGTGAGATCACTGCAGCTCAGCCAATGGCTGGTTGTAGAAGAGTGCTAAAAGATGACAGTAAATGCTACTGGCACTCATTGCTGGGCATGCGATATTAAACAATAAAACTGTAACCCTGCCAGTTTTTACTTTTAAAGAAGAAGTAATGAAGAAAAAAATAAAATGGGTGTTTACCTGTAGTACAACTGCATTCAAATTTGTACTTATGCTTCAGTAACAGTATACCAGGATCACCAAATTTTGTCAAGTATGGTTGTTATTTAAAACAGCCTTATTGAACTAAAATACCCCATCTGAAGTCCTTTCACTACATGATCAAATATATCTGATAAAACTAAATTGGATATGTATCATTCCGTTTAATTCAGAGCGCAATCCACACTAAGTTTAGAGCGGCGGAGCACGTGCTCTGCCGTTCTAAACTGTCACAAAAGTGCCGTAAAGCACGTTTGCAACGACTCTAGAGTAAAGGCCGCTGGCGCAGAGACCGGCAGCCTTCACTATGCTGCCGAAGCGACCCAGCCGCCACCAGGGAAGGTAAGTCTCCCACCGGCGGGTGCAAGGGCGGGTCGGGCAGCAAGGGAGGGTTGGGGTTGGCTGAGCCGGCCCGGGAGGGGGTGGGGATGGGGGCTGCTGCCGTCCCGTTCCCGGGCTCAGTGGCCATTACACGTCCACCTTAGACTTACACCAGCTCGTGAGCTGGCGGAAATCCGAGGAGACCCACTGGGGAATCCCAGCTCTACACCAGGGGAAGGGGATGAATCTTTAGGCAGGAGTGCGTTGTGGATCTTTAGGCAGGATTGCGTTGTCAGTCTCTGTTAATTCTTATTTTCACAGTTTAGTGTTTCGTGAAACTTAAGTCCCTGAAGACTGATACGTTAAATTAAGAACTTACCACGATGCCTCTTTCTCAGATAACAAGATAAATATGTCCAGGCCTTGTTTAACCCAGTTTCTCTGGATGAAAAGAAGTAGCAAGCATGATGCAAGAATCTGCCTGCTTAAAAAGGTATTGACCATTTCACAAAGGATGTTTTATCCAGCAGAAAAAAGAAAAATGAGGCAGTCATACTGGTTGCAAATGCTTCTTTATTAAAGCAACAGACTTTCATCTCGTAGTTCAATCTCTTCTACTACTTCCAGTTAATTGGGGCTTTTAAAGTGTTGTTTCTAATCTAGACCAACCATACATTTTACCAGTAATTTAAGCTTTCCCAAAAGTCTAATATTGTAACTGGAATTCAAAGTACATTGCTTTTAAGCTATTATGATTAAAGAGACAAAGATACTATAGTTGTTGAAATATTATTAGCAAAGCATAGAAAACCGCTCTTATTGAACAGCATGGTCTACTTCATAAGTTGTGTTGATGATTGATGCTGCATGAGGAGATCTTCACTTTTGATAGTAAATGAGAATTTGTAAATCCATTTTAAGGCTGCTTAGCAGCCCACCTTACTTCAAAAGGTAAACTTTGTAGTGATTTTACCCAAATTGTCCTCTACCTGAGGCTATTGAATGTTTTACAAGGGCATATTATACTGTAGTAATGGAGCTACCTCTAATCTCAAGAAAAAACAAAAGTCCTCAAGTTAGAGTGTCTTACATTGATCTGCTTGTATAATTTAAATTTTCATACTACATGCTTATGTAATTTTCGATGTCTTGCAGCCCAATCCCATCCTCCCCCCCCCTATTGCAGTTGCACCAAGAACGGGCATGCTGTATCCAGTGGGGGTGGGCAGATCGGGAGGCTTCAGCAGAGAAAGGGGATTTAAATCCCCTTACCCCTGCATATGCCCCCCGCTCCGCAATGGGTCTCTTCGGATCTACGCTAATGATTTCACTAGTGCAAGTCCTAGGAAATGGGATGGGGAGGCTGCTGCAGGAAAAGATAGGATCCGGAGCGTGACATCACCACCGGATCCACTCCCCCATTACACCCTCCTCCCTGCCCAGTTCTGCCCCCTTCCCACCACTGTTCCACCCTCTCCCACCCCCTCCTGCTGACTTACCTGCTCTGGGGGGCAACAGGAAAGCTGCCACCCCTGCACTCAAAGGCTCTGCCCTTCCGCCTGCATCCCAGCAGCACACTGTCAGAAAGTACTTTATGGCATTTTTGCAGCAGTCGCTGCCAGTGGAATGCACGTTCTGCTGGCAGCGAGGCCCAATAGGATTGGGCCGTTGGTTGCTTAGCTCAGACACTGGATCTGGATACCAGGGGCTTCCTACAGCTGAGTGTTATATTTCACTGTATTGTTGGTTGAAGCTCTAGGTGCCTACTGTAAAGAAAGTTGTTAGATTGCTCAAGACGGAGCCCAGTGGTCTGTGCAATTTGCTTAGTAGGTCCTGTAAGTTGGCTGTAGCTTGTTCCTGCAACTACAGCGACTAACAACACTATGTAATTTTTGTTCAGTTTCCCTACTGTGCTCATTGCATGGAGATGTAAAAAATCTGAAGATACAGCATTCTGAACTTAGTTCCTCGTTTTCTGTCCTGAAAAAGTTAACCCTTTATCAGTGCCCTTTGGAAAGCATTAGCAAGAATGGTTTCATCATCTTTTTTTCTCTTCCTACTCATCTGGGTCCAGGTGTGCCCAGCTGGCTCAAGCTAGTTTTAATTTGTATTCTGTAGCACAAAGTGCAGTGTGAATGTGGCACTTCAGGTTACCACGTGAAGAAATTTTTATTCTACTTTTCACTTTCTCCACTTATTATAGCCCACCTTTATATGGGAACTGTATGTGTAAGACCCACTGTAGGTTAATATAGAAGTGAAAGTACACAATGTTCAAAGAACACTGCTTATGCTTCTGACAATGAATATTAATACAGTATATGATTTCTTGCAGCTTATGATTTCTTTACAAAATACAGTATATGATTTCTTAAAAAAAATATTCAGTAATGATCAACTACACTGCCCAGTACTGCCAGATCACTGGAAAATACATATACACATGCACACACTCAAAGTGGTATACAGATGGGGTTAATCAGCATCAGCACTGTCCAGAGCAGTGGTGGCCAACCTTTCAACATGAATGCTGGCCCTTTAAATGGTTGCATAGGTGAGGGCACTTCAGCAGGTGCAGCTGCCTTAGCAGCACCATCAACACTTGCAGCTGCCAAGATTCTGTCTTCTACACAACTCTTAAGAACACAGTAGCCCTAATGGTGGAAGGTTGGCCACCCCTGGTCCAGAGCAACACTACTCTTCAGTGACTTTGTGGCATCGTATGTGACTTTGTGAAGTGACTTTGTGAAGTCTCAGGCTGTGGTTTAGAAAATAAGGTTTCCATAAACTAGCTTGGTTTTGCCATATGAACACATATAAGGGAGTTAGTTATAGACCCATGTATCTACACAGCATTTAAGGGCTTTGAGACAAAAATCTTTGGAAAAGTAAAATATAAAACTTGGTCCCAGTTTGAAGAGTGCTTGATTTGGTTATTGAACTCTCTAGTTCGCTTCCATATTGCACTAAAATTACACCTAAAATTACACTGGTCAACACGCTTTCTGGCATAAGGTGTTCCAATGGGTTTAAGGTAATTTTGGGGCACTGATTCCAAATCTGGCATCAGTTTTTGTCTATCACATCAGGTTTTTGAGATATCAAATATTGCATTTGATAAAATCAATGAAAAACAGCAAATTTATACTGGTCTACAATTTTTTTTTTCTGGCCTGGACTTTTGCAGCTGTTAGACAAATTTCAGGGTGCTGATTCCAAATCTGATCTCAGATTTGCTCTATCACATCTCGTTTTTATGCTATCGGCATACCCCATTTTCATGATGCCAGATTTTGAATCAGCACCCCAAAATTACCTTAACCATTGGAATACCTTATGCCAGAAAACGTGTGTTGACCAGGTACCCCCTTATCATGGTCCAATTTTCTGAAGTACCCCCTGCTAATTAACTGCTAATTAATTGGATCAATCAATTAATTAATTAGGTAATTAATCATTAAGTAAAAAAGTACTAACACAATTTTAAATGTGAAAAAATGTCTTATTTAACGTGTGTGTGTGTGTGTGTGTGTGTGTGTGTGTGTGTGTGTGTGTGTGAGAGAGAGAGAGAGAGAGAGAGAGAGAGAGAGATGCAAGGATCTCTTTTTTCCTCCAAGTCAACTTCCCAAAATCAGCTCCTCCCTCCCCCACCCCAAAGTACATTTTCCAAAGTACAAAAATAAGCCCAAGACCAAAATCAGAGAGACAGAAGGGCTCAGAAAATAATTACAACTTAAAATCCATGTTAATTAACACTTAATTAGCTGCTGATGGGGCAGATAAGGGGCAGGGCTTGGCGTACCCCCAGCAAGAGGTCCGCATACCCCCAGGGGTACCCGTACCACAGGTTGAGAACCCCTGTTGTAGCCATTGTTAGAACACGCCTGCAGAAGGAAAATATTAAATAAATGTGGATATCTACATAAAATATTATAAACACACTATCCTAAAAATACAGCACCATATTTTAACAGTAAAGCAGTCACTGACTCACAACAACTTGCATCCATAAGTGACAAAGAGTTAGTTTCGGGTAAAATAAATGAAAATGAAGTATGCCGATAGCATAAAAATGAGATGTGATAGAGCAAATCTGAGATCAGATTTGAAATCAGCACCCTGAAATTAGTCTAAAACAGCTGCAAAAGTCCAGGCCAGGAAATAAAATGTTTTGTAGACCAGTGTTATATAAACAGGTGGGTGGCCAGAATCACACAAGTACTAATCTGGGAAGAACTAATTAGTTAAGAGTCATGCAGACACCAAACCAGCCATTACTAATGCAATGGGGAGAACACCAACCCCAGGGGAGGCACAACCAAAGTATAGCAATGATTTTCTTTTGATAACAAAATGTTTTATTCTTATTTTATCAATTCTATAGTGTACTGCTTTTTTAACTCATATTTGATCAGTTATGATGTACAATTCATTTGCCTATTGGTAGGTACGCAATTTGATCTCAAAAGAATGTAATAGACTTAATAGAAGTATACTTTGTTTCCAAGTATCATGCAAGAATTCTGAAGTCATGTTCTTATTCAAGCTTTTCCTTTCTTCTGCAGGCTAACTGGTCAGCAGCTGACTTGCAGCTGGTAATGTGAAAGATGAACTATGCATTCCATGGACACTGGAAACATCAGTCAATGGCAACTTCTACTGTAGGCTCTGTGTGGCGGAGCAAACATTGACTAGCTTTAACAAAGCGGACATTATAATAAGGACAACTTCCAGTAAGGAAAACGACATGGTGCAGTATGGAGAACTGTGGCCCTCTGCTTGCAGAGTACTTTATCTTCCAGCTTCAGTCCGCCACCGTGTTGTTATAACAAGTACTGTGATTGTTGTTATTCAGAAGTATATTTATGTACTGCTTTTCAACACAAAAAGTTCACAATGCAGTGTACAGCGCAAAAAAAAAGTTCCCTGTCCCATAAGAGCTCGCTCTCTAAAATGATGCAGAAGAAACTCCAGTAAACAGGTACTAGAAAAGACACTGCACTGGGGTGAAGAGGGACAGTTACTGCTAAATATGAAGAGCCACCAGTGTAAAAGGTAACCTTATCCAGTTAGCAGGGTTTGCTTCCGACACTTTTTTTATGTCATCAGCATTTGGTCATCCACCTACCCTAGCAAGCGGAACACAAGAGCAGTGTTGTATGTTTAGGATATCTTACACTGTTGCAAAACGCCTTGATTTAAAAGTGTCCCATTTACCGGTATTTTGTATAGGCAGAATTTCCAGCACAATGCCTTGACTAAGATTCAGAATCCTGTAACATTTTTTGCCATAAAGCTGGCGTTTTTAACCTCTTGAAACCAGGAACCCAGCTTCAACCCCAACCTGGCATATGAGATGTTTAATTTTTACCTCTCCATAGTTCCTTCTTTCTCATCATCTGACTTTCTCCTTTTCTTAAACAATGGTGATGGTGTCAGTAATATGACCCTCTGGTTTGATGACCACTGATGACTTGAAAAGCTAGACACATTTTTACTGTTGTAGGCAGGCTGTACATACATAGGACACAGCAAGCGCAAACCATTTCTTTTTGAAATACTTAGGGTGCAACTGAACTGCCAAAACAAATTCCAATTAAATTTACTTTTTTTTTTTAGGAACCATTTCATGTTAGAAATTGGAACATGATAGTAATTTTTACTAGGGTTATATAAACATGTAAAATAATTCAATTTCTACAGTAAAGGCTGTGTGTGTGTTTAAACTGTGGCTAAACTGACCTCCACTAATCAAACATCGAACGCGAGAGACCTTCCCAAGTGAGACTGCTAATGAAGTGTAAAAAAGTTCACAACTCTCAGGTAAGGTTGCACTGTATGCTTGGGTTTGTGCAATGCACAGATTTGTAAACTTGAGATTCACATGGTGCAGGGTTTTGTTTTTAAACATTGCTTTAAGTTAGAACAGAATGTTTCTTCTTAATATTGACTTTGCCTGTTAAGACATTCACCATAGCGCCTGGTTTGGTTCTGAAGCAGCAGAAGGTGGTCTTCTCTTACAGCACATAAGAACATATGAAGAGCCCTGCTGGATCAGGCCAAAAGCCCATCTAGTCCAGCTTCCCGTATTACACAGTGGCCCCACCAGATGCCTCAGGGAGCACAAGACAACAAGATAACCTGTTTCCCGTTGACACTCCCTTGCACCTGGCACAGAGAAAACCCACTTCTAAAACCAGGAGGTTGCTTATGGCTTGTAACCTGTGATGGTCTTTTCCTCCATGAATCTGTTCAAACCCCTTTTAAAGGCATCTTGGCCAGGTGCCATCACCACATCCTGTGGCAAGGAGTTCCACAGATGAATTACACGCTGGGTAAAGAAATATTTTCTTTTGCCCGTTCTAACTCTCCCTCCACTCAATTTTAGTGCATGTCCCCTGGTTCTGGTGTTGTGCGAGAGGGAGAAGAATTTCCCTCTATCCACTCTCTCCATCCCATGCATAATTTTATACGTCTCAATCATGTCCCCCCTCAGGCGCCTTTTTTCTAGGCTGAAAAGCCCCAGACGCAATCCAATGCATGTCTACTCAGAAGTCTATTGTGTTCTATTGGGTTTACTCCCAGGAAAGTGTATATAGGATTGCAGCCTCAGTTATATTGCACAGGTGCCCTGTTGCTTCTGCCATTATCCAAGTCTATTCCAATAGTGGCAACACAAAGTTTGCAAAATAGACTTTGAGTAGTAGCAGATGTTCCCTCTGGGCCCTAAAACACTAGTTGTTCTCAAGATACTGAAGGGATGCCAGTTGCCATTATTTTTTTAGCACATTCTTTTTGTAGTAAATACAGTAAAATACCTCTGGTTTTAGGAAAGAGGCAGCAAAGGAAGCACAGACTAAGAATTAGTAGAGCTGAAAGGAAGGTTTCAGATCCCAGTCCTAACCTTTACACCCCCGCCAATGCAGCAGCGCCAGAATGGGAGGTGCGCTGTCATCGGGCGGCACGCTTAGGATTGGGCCGTCAGTCATGGCTGTTTACAGTTTCATCCCCAGCTTGTTTTCACAGAAGTACATACCACCATGTTCAGTAGAGCTTACTCCCATACAGACATGCTTTGGTTTGCAGCCCTGAACTTGCATCATGGGAATAGATTGTTGGTTTATTACTGTGATGGAAAATATGATGAGTTCATATTTCAGTAGTTAAGTACTGTAGTAAGTAGGAACCTAACCCTTTCTACAGAATGGAACAAGCAATATTTCTTAATACTGAATCAGTGCAAAATGCAACCCCTAGTATTTCAGTAAACATGGTCTATGATTTCACTGCAAGGTAAAATGTGTAATTTATTGCTGTCTTGCGTTACTTTGAACTTTTGAAATACTTTCCATAAGCACCAGACTTTTACTTTCATAACACATTTCAGGTACTTTTCAGCTTACATGTAGGCCCCAAAGTGAGAAGACACTTCTTTCTGAAAGTAAAGGTATGATGACCGATACATTCGTTTTTAGTGGAGGACAGGAAGGCCTGGCGGGATATGGTTCATGGGATCACGAAGGGTCGGACACGACTTAACGACTGAACAACAACAACACATTCGTTTAGAGTATAGCTTTGAGTTACTTCTTAGAAAGAATACATTTGGATTGTATGAGATGTGTGATGTCAAAACCAAGGCTTTGGTCTCATCTCACATTTTCTCTTCCTCTCTTAACCATAATATGGTAATGAAAATATGACAGATCAGCAACGTATGCATTTCCTCACTCCCTTTCCACATCTTAATTCATTGTTTGTGCAAAGGGGCAGACACCGTACATAATGACACAACACCTTTATAGGAGAACAGAAAGTGTTGCAGTTTTTAGCAGTACTGTAGTTCCATGTTCTCTGTTATGTGTTTGGACCTCATACTGAAAGGCAATGTTGCTAAAATAGCCAGAAACTGCAAAATAATAAAAAGAATTCAAACTCTAAAGCATTTAAACATTTCCAATAAATATGAAATTCCTTCCTCCTGAACCCTCTCAGGAAAAAGGGAAAAATTCCACATAATACTCCTCTAGTCCAACATGAAAAGGGGTTATATGGTACTTTTCAGACAGAGCACAGTCAAAGTCACAGCAGGGCAAAACTTAGATTGCTTCTTTAAGCAATAGAATTACATTACTCAGGTAAGGGGGCAGATGGATACAAACAGAATACCCTCCCCCCCACACACACACACCCTATCACCGCCACAAAAGAACTTCATGGGAAACCATTCCAGTGTTAAAAACCCAAACAGGACAATTTTTTTTTTAAAAATCAGCTTTTAAATGCATTATAAACAGAATTAATTCTCACTTCAACTTCCACAAGTTGTTTTGTTACAGTTGGAACAGCTTTTAACTATTTAAATATATCCAGTGCAATAAGTTAAGCTGCAGCTGAATTATTGCCACCATTACTGCCAAAGTCATTTTATGTCAGTAAGCCAGGTGTTCTGTATCTGTATGGAAAGGAGTCTTAAAGAGCATGGTATTCTCAACGGACCTATTATAAAGCTGAAGCATTACTGAAAGTAGCAAGTCCTACTCACTCACTCACTACAATTTTATTTATTTATTTAGTATTTAAGGGTTGAGTTCTGTATAATTGTTTAACCATTTGTTCTTTGGGTGTAATAATGCCAAACTTAGTGTAAATGAACAATTTGCATTGTTTTGTTCTAGAGAGATCAGCTATTAGTTAGTAAAATGTTTGTTTTGTTTAAATGTAAGGTATTTCGGGGCAAAATATACAACCAAAGCTCATCTGAATATTAGCATGGCTGCTTACATAGCACTTCAGAGGCCCATAAGGGTGGCTGGCGTGTTACTCGAGGTAAAGGGACAAATGTCCGTTTACCCCAAGGAAGCCGCTGGCTGCGTCAGGGCAGGCCTGTTTCTGCATAGGATGCAGTGGATGCCTTTTGTGCGCCACCATGTCTTGCTAGACAGGATTGGGCTGTAAGTCTGTTAAGTGGGAGAAAGAATGAAACCACATTAACAGCACAATCCTAACCAACTTTCCAGTGCTGGTGCAGCTGCAATGCAGCCCCAAAATAAGGGGACAAATATTCAGTCACCTTGAAGAGGCCCCCATGACTGCCCCTGCACTGCAAAATGCAGTGTGCGCCCTGTTAGCACAGCTACAGCAGCACTGGAAAGTTGGTTAGGATTGTGCTGTAAAGCAGTCTACAACAACGTGGACTTCCTTGATCTTAATTGCAACACTAGCCCCATTCAGACCTTTTTCCCAGCTCAGACCTTCTCATCCCATGGTTCTGTACATGTGTCAGAGGAGGCAGAATGTGTCTGCCAACAAGCCCCTCCACTGCCAGATAACTGCGTCCTACTCTCTCCATGATCACTGTTTGTCTGCAGTGCCAAATGCTGAACTTGAGGGAGAGATCCTCCCTACAATTGCCACCCTGGAGGATCTCTCCCCATGTGCAGTGGCGTCACTCTAGGTGGGGCGGAACACTAAGTTCCGCCCCGCTCTGACCCTCTGTTTACTCTCTGGCACGAGGCGCCCTGCCCCCTCGTCGTTGGAACCATTCAGTGGAGCGAAGGCAACGCGCAAGGAGTCTCCTGAGCGTTGCCTTCGCTCTACTGAATGGCTCCGAAGACAAGGGGCGGGGCGCCTCGTGCCAGAGAGTAAACAGAGGGTCGGAGTGGGGCGAAACTTAGCGTTCTGCCCCACCTAGACGCCACTGCACATGTGTAGCATTTGCTACTGCAGAAAAAGCACTGGTTGGAGGGGAGGGGTTTGGGGACAACATTGCAGTGGGGACTGGACTTGCCAGTATGCTCCCGATTGCCCCCCTGCCCAGACACATACAGCACCACATGGGCAAAGTGTCTGAATAGGGTGGCTGTATTTGGCCAAGGCCATAGTTTGCAGCAGTCATTACAACCAGCTGAAAAAAGTGTCACTATAAGTTGCCACAGATCTATCCTCTATTTCCATGTGCCTTAGGGTGGTCAGATTCTATCGTGTGCATAAGAAGGAGCATGATGCAATGAAGTAGAGTCTTTGGGGAGCTACACCAAAATGCATTTCTTGGATGACACTATATTCTTGAAACTCAGTGGATAGAGATCTGAAACTGTGCAAGAAGACTGAAGACTGGCAATTTTTTTTAAGAATCAGGGTACTAACAGGATGAAATTGGGGTTTATCCATCTTTTTAAAAAAAGCTGTGTTATGGTACTAAATTTTTTCCTTGTCTTGAATGAACATCCGTTGCTTCTGCTTATCGCATGTGGATGCGATAAAGGCCATTTTCTGCTGGTTAATCTTTCAAGAATGTTTTTGCAGGCCTCATGTTATCTATCCTTTTTAAAAGGTGCAGTCCTACCACACTTACTTGTAAGTATACCTCACTGAAGTTTTGAAATTGAAATTATGTCCGAGTTAACATCCAAAGGATCAGGCTTCATGTCCATAGCTATTAGAAGAAGAAAAACAAAGCATTCTCTATTTATTGCTTTGCATCATTTAAGAGCCTCAACACAGTGGCTGTAATCCAGAGCAGTCCATGATAGCAAATGAGATGGGAACAGACAAAATTCAACTAGTAACAATGCTTAAAAAAAAATCATTACAACCAACTTTGACAGTTGAAAATAAGCGTGCAAAATCACTGCAACAGAAAAGGAGGCTGATGGACTTTATTACATAGGTGGTTCAAATTTCAATTCTGTTTCACAAACAGACCAAAATAAAACATCAAGTAAAAAAAATGTTCTGGTGGTAGAAGAGAGACCATTTTCACTTTCCTATGCATCTTTGTCATGTTTAAATTACAGGGCAGTCACTTAAAAAAACACTCTACCCATTAGAGTCACAACATTACATTATTTTGGAGCCTGCTTTGTGCAGCTGCGCTTCTGTAAAGGGAGGTATTAGAGAATTACCTAATTGCTTCACAGAGGTCACTCATTCACCATTGGGTGACATGTTTAATTTGTAAATGAGCATCTCTGTATCCTGCACAAAAGAATTCCCTTTTCAAATTATTACATTATATTCTTCTATGACAGAAAAGGCACAGCACCATTTTTAACATCAGGGTAATAGTGCAATGTGCCACTAACACAGACAGACACAGTTTAACGCAAAAGAAAATACACACTTGCTTTGTTCTGATGTAAGCATCACATAAAGAGTTCAACCTTATGGAGGCTCACTCTCCTGGATTAACGATACATGGTTTAATAAATCCTGAAATTCTATGGGAACTTGAATCAGATTCCACAAATACTTCTTGTGAACCTTGTACAGACTCTGCAGCTGCACTGCATCAACACATTGTCTTCACACAGTTCCTGCAGCGGAACACCACAGTCTACAACTATCACAGGGTGACTGGCAATTTCCTTCATCAGGTGAGTCTAAGAGTTTAGCAAGAGAACCAGAGTGCATGAAGGCAGGAAACGGTAAGAATGGACGGGAAACAGGTGGACTTTGCTTGTGATGCAGCCACAGGACTCACATATTCTCAATAAGCTGCCCAAAGGTTACGAGAAAAATACACATTGCTTCTTCCCCTTTTAGACAGAATAATTTAATACCAAACATCACCAGTAAAGAGGATTTCCCCTGAAATGAAGCTTTGTTTTTCAACAAGTCTCAGCACGTGTTGCTTCTGTCCGTGCGCTCACAGTATATAATGTCCTCTTCTGCGCCTATATTTTTCAAGTATAAATCAATTACATTGCAACTTCCGTCAGTGATGGCCAACAATATTATCAAAAAGAATTTCACATGCTTTCCAGGCTGAAAAGCTTTTGGTAGCTCTGAATTGGCTCAACCTCTGTTGCAGTTACTATTCCCATACCTCTTGTCAGAGACGTGGTGCAGCAAAATAAGAGGATTACAACATGCTGCTTTAACATTTCAAATATGCTCCCCCACCACCACAAAAGTCTGACCAATGTTTTTACTTGTCTGATTTAAATGTAAGCCTGGATCTCAATTAGACTTCTGCAACACAGAAGTTCTGATCATGCCAGGTGAGAAGAGGTGATTTTTGCCAGTCTCTCCTTCATTCTGCAGTTTCCTGAAAATATGCTGTGAGGGTTAGTGGGCCTTCAGGAGCAAATCTGCAAGAGGCACAGGGGGCTGTGAAGGAAGAGAGGGTCAGCAAAACCCACCTGCCCTTGTGCAAATAGGACTTTTTTTTTTTGCCCTCAGAAGTACTAATTGGGATCCAATCCAATGTCATCCAATGATGAAATTAAAAGGAGGGGTGTATCAAGGTTAGCATCTTCAAACCTTAATAAAACCAGTTGTACAACAGATGTTAAATCAAACTTGCCAACTACATCTGCAGGCCCCTGTGCCTGCAGAAAATTGGATCATTGGGCATTGGGGCTATTGCTGAATTTTACTGAGTCAGTCATCATGCATCCAGTGGAAATACTAGCCGAGTGCCTCTGCTCATCACCTCAGGTGCTTCCGTTCCAAGATCACGTTCTAAGGCCTCCTCCGAGCTACTTTTTGTCTTCCTACCATCAAGGCTAGTAGTAGCTGTGTGTGAGCCAGAGGACCCATTAGCAGTTATTGTGATGTCCCCATATGTCAATGTCAGGTCACTATCATTCAGTATGAAATCGGAGTCTTCGTCTCGCAGCTGCTCCTGATTCTGAAAAGGGTGCAAAGTTTTATTTTTTAAAACACACATACACCCTAATAATTTACCAAAATATAGTTACTTAAACAAAGAATGCTATAGAATGTAAAAGGATTTAAGACAAACCTGTTAAGATTATGGTTGCAATCCTGCACACAATTAGGCTGTTGAAAAGTTATTGAAGGCAACGGTATTTAAACAATCTGTGTGCAGGGTGGCCACTACGTTTCCTTAGAATTATTTTACATTCAACAACTCCTACAAGCAGCAACATAATGTAAGCCATCTGAAGACAGGTAGCCAGCTATTTAAGTAACATTTATATCAGGGGTTCCCAACCTTTGGAGGCTCATGTATCTCCTATGCAGGCCTTTGCCCCGCATACCCCCGGACTTGCCGCCCCATACCCCCACATACCCTCCCAGGTACCCGCCCATGTGCCCCCCCTTAAAATGTATTTTTCCAGGTTGCAACGCGGGCAGGTGGGTCCTCCCGCTCATGCTTCAACCCGGGAAAAAAGGCTACAGGTCTGTCAATCCCTGTAGCCTCCCCGGTAGCTCCTCCTACCTTTCCTCCTGGGTGCTGCCATCTTGAATCTCGCAAAATTTCGCGAGATCCAAGATAGCTGCGCCCATGTCTCATGAGAATAGGGCGCAGCTATCTTGGATCTTGCGAGATTCAAGATGGCAGCACCCAGGAGAAAAGGTAGGAGGAGCTACCGAGGAGGCTATAGGGATTGGCAAGGCTATAGCCTTTTTTCCTGGGTTGTGGCGCGGGCGGGTCCTCCCACCCGTGCTGCAACCCGGGAAAAAAAAGGCTACAGCTGCCCGTTATCAGCTGCTGATCGCAGCAGCTGATAACGGGCAGCATCTTGCGTACCCCCGGTCTGTGGCCCACGTACCCCTAGGGGTATGAATACCACAGGTTGGGAACGCCTGATTTACATCATGCATTTCTCCTTCACTCCCATACCAGATATTCAAATAGCGAACCTTGACTGCTGATCAACACTGATATTGCCTCCTCCCTTCTTTAACCTCTTTCTTCCAAGAGCACACCACCCAGTCTGTCCCTACGCTTTGTCTGCTATCAATTTTTTAAGTATCTGAGCAGTTAAATATTCAGAAACATTCCATAACATCTCAGCACATGGTTAGGGATGTCTCATTTCATTAGACTAAGGCCAGAACTCTTTCAGTCAACAGCTACAGAGGTTTCAATGACCGTAGTCTCTAACTCAGGGCTTTCTTATGTCAAGTTCATCTGAGTGAAATTAATTCTGGTGCTCACATCAGTGTTTAATTCAGTGAGATGAAAGAGTGATGAAGCAAAAGGAAGAATAAAAATTTCCAAGGGTGAATTATAAAGTAACGTAATATAAAGTATTAGTAGCAACTAATATAATGTCAGGTAAAAAGAAGTCCAGCTACCAATTCTGTTATTTCCCAAATAACCCCCCCCCCAAAAAAAAGTACTATATTTGTTCTCCTTGCTCCCCTGGAACACCACAAGGACTGCTTCACAGTGAAGAGAGAATTTAGCCTCTACCCATGTTCCTTACTAGGCTCTGCCTTCATAACTTTATCATAGATCAAATTATAATTTCCAGCGAACATATATAATCTATATACGTGATCTAACTAATTTTAGGAACACAGAAGACGGTTAGGAAAGCTGCTTAAAAAAAACCCCCTGACAGACAGCTTTGCTTAATATGCATATCCAGGATTACTTGCTCTCCAGTGTCTTAGTTGTACGGGTAAAGACGCCATGTTGTCCAAAAGCAAGGAAAAAAAAAACACCTTGATGTTCAAATGAACTTCAAAAACCACGTACGGGTCTCCTTTGCAGGCAGCCGTGCGTGGGCTGAAAACATTAAAAACCCAAAGGTAAAGCAGGTAAAGTAAGTATTACTTGCCTTTACGAAAGGTAAAGTAAAGGATTACTTGCCTTAACTGGGAAGGGCATGCAAATACTTCAGATAGTGCCTGAGCAATTTGAAACATTCTTCTGAAAATGAGGCAGGAAAATAGTCCATGTGGATCCCTAAGGACTTGAAAAATCTTTGAAAAATAACCCTAAAGTGGCCTCTCCGATTCCTTGCATTCTTAAAGATAGCATCACTTAAATTCACTCAATAAGTCTGCTTCAGTGTTACTCATCCTATTAATGTTTTTAAGAAAATCATGCCTAAGTGGAGTATCCCTAGATTCATGCTATGATCATGTGGAATCCTCATCAGAATTGGCACTTAAAAGGAAGTATTAACAAACTGGTGTCTTGTTTTCAATACAAATTCTCATCCAAAGAGGGGGAAATAAGTGTGCAATAAAACTCAATACTAGTAATCCTGTATTTAACAAACAGTAAAATACCTGTGTTATTTTCAGAATTAATGAAACAAGCTGATGTAATCTGGGTCTTCCCAATTTGTAGTCAGTGTGAGAGAACCAGAGTGAAAAGATGTGTGCAAAATCTCATCTGCACAATTAAAAGTCTGCCCACAGTTATTTCAATAAGGTGCAGTCCATTGTTAGTTTGTACATGTTCACATACAAACAAACAAACCTCAGCAGGGGTCCACAAACTTTGGCTGGCCTTAGTAGCCAGCTATTATAAGCCCTCACCCTTCGGCATACAGAGACTATTTGGGAGAGGGGACAGTCTCTCATTTTGCACTGGGCTTCTTTTCTCCCTTTATTTGTGAATGATACAAACATTAATACAACGTTTGTGCTGGGATTTGCAGGTTTCTCAGAAAAAGCAAGCTTTGTGAGAGCCTTCAAACATGGCACCCTGTGCAACTCCCTGTGCTTTGAAGGCATTCGAACACAGGAAGAGGTATCCTTGTGCCTGAAAATCCTGGGAAACAAGAGCGGGAGGCTGCCTTTCTCTCTCTCTCTCTCTCTCTCTCTCTCTCTCCCCCCCCCCCCCACTTCAAAGCCCTTTGCACAAGACTTGGGAAAGGGGAAGAATCTGTTTCTCTTGCTTGGCATGAAGCAGGAGAATGAGACAGTTCTGAGACATGCAGGGAATCTGGAGGCGAGCAGCAGTTCTCATGTTGTGCTGAGATTAGGTGGGTGGGCAAAAGGAAGCAATTCATATTCACCAACAGCAGCTTGGCAAATGCATTTGTGCAACTTTGAATCTCCCCCTATAACTTCAAATGCAACAGGTTGTGTGTGTTTTCTTAAGTTAAAGTTAAACATCTAACTATACATGATACACATGAAACGTTTTAAAAGGTCAAGGTAAGTGTTTGGTTTTTATTTGCATTTTTTCCTACTTATTTGCTCCTTAGTTGTCAAAATGGAAAACCTGGCTTCCCTTCCTACCTAGGAATGTCCTGATCTCCTAGGACCTACTTATTGTGATTATTCTACAGTGTTTCTATGCAATTATATACAGTATCTAGAAGTATTTTTGCTGAAACTGGCTCAGCTTAAGATGGTACCATTATAAGCAACTAGTACTCTGAACAAATTCTCATATTTATCTGACAATTCTTAAAGATTTTAAACCATCTGACATCTTCAAAAGCTGTGCTTAGTTTATTTATTTTTCACATTTTTATACCGCCCTTCCTCCAAGGAGCTCAGAGTGGTGTACATATTTCCTCCCCTCCTTTTTGTCCTCACAACAACCCTGTGAGGTAGGTGGGGCTGAGAGATAGTGACTGGCCCAAGGTCACCCAGGAAGCTTCGTGGCTGAGCGGGGATTTGAACCTGGATCTTCCAGGTCTAAGTCCAACTCCCAAACCACTACACCATCCTGGCTCTTACCATCTGCGATGGTCACGGGGAGGAGGCCCTTCACCTGGTACCCTCCTTCCTCTCCCCAACTCATCCTTATTCCAGAACTTTAAAAAGGTAGTAATCAACCATCATCAAGGCTGAAACCAGATGGAAGGGTCACCTTGGACTTCCTCCCTCCCAGATGTGTGATAGAAACCTCAGATTCGTAGGAAGCCCCCGAAAAGAGATGCAGTAGTGTGGCACTAGTGGTCTCGAGGACAAAGCAACACATTATTTGCCGAGTCTACCAGGCCAGGCAGGTTAAATAAGAAGGAAGTTTATTAAACAGGGCAGCAGACAATAGGGGGGAAAGGTAGTTTCAAGCAGACAATGAAATATGGAGAACCCATGCACGGTTCTTACAATGCAATGGCAAGCAGGTAAGAAGCAAGCAGGAAAAACAGAAATCTGACACATTTCCTAAATTTAGGCTGCAATCCTAAACAAACATCCTTGCAAGTAAGCCCCATTGAATGTAAGGAGCCTTACTTCAGAGTACACATGAATAGGATTGCACTGCTAAGTCCCGTATTTTACTCGCTCTGGATGCAATTCCCATCAGCAATGGCACCTCTCTTCCTGAAAGGTGGGTAGGATCTCAACAATACACCGGTCAGGGTCAAGAGCCAAGAGGATTCTTCACCTTAACCTTACTGTATATGCCCTTTAGTAGATGTATATGTCATTGTTTTGCCTCACTGGTCAAGCCTTTGTCATGTAGGCATCCTTAACTGCCTTCAGACCCTGGCCAAGTGGAGGGGAGTCCAATCGGGATGCATTTCAGCTTCAGGAGGAGAGGCATGCTAAACCAATGTCTTCTGGGATGAAGGGGAACTTAATCCCTCCACTACAAAGTGTGTGTTAGCCCAAACACAGACAATCCTATAAGTATTCACTGGCTCATTTCGAGACATATTTTCATCACACTTTCTCTACTGACAAAAGAAACATCTCACAATGCCTTGCCCCAACCAACTGAAGGTTGACTGCTCCATATAGCACTTATTGAGGCACTAGTGCTCTGGTTGTTCTGCAGCTTAAGTCTAGAGTACGACTCCTGTCTCCTAGCTAGTTAGCCTGCATTGTTAAATTATAGATCAAAACCCCAAGAAACTCTATGCAGTATTCTTAAACGGGCTACATGCACACCTGATGAACAACCTAACCTCAATAATAGCAGTAGAGCTGCAGTGATTTTTTCAGAGTTGACTTTTTACATAAATCTACAGAATAGCAGGGATGTGGATCAAGTCTCTGACTCCAAGTCTCGAGTCAAGTTCCAAGTCTTTGCCCCCAAGTCCCGAGTCTTTGAATGCGAGTCCCTATCTATTTAATGGGGAAAATGAGCTTAAACTTGAATACAATTCGACTTGTCGTCAAAGGCTCCAAGTCTCGAGTCTTTTACAATCACCGAGTCAAGTCATTGACACAACTTGAGTCCAACTTGAGTCCAAGTCAATAGACCCAAGTCTACATCACTGCAGAATAGTCAAAGCATGTTGCCCACTTACATTGTCCAACAGCATATAAAGTACTGGGTATTGCAATAGTTGGGTATTAGAATGTTAGCCGTTTAAGAAAACAAAACACCATTTGCTGCTAAGGAAATGCTTTTCATTTTGTTAATGAAAAATGTCACTGGGAACAAATGGCACACTTACCTCATAAACCTGGGGGCTAGTCAAGCAACGAGCTATCAATCCACACCAGCTTGGAAGAGTAGCAGTCAACGGAGGGCCACTGTGTGTGAGAATGGGCTTGAGGTAACTTTAATAGGCCATTAAGGAAAATAAAGACATGCCCTTGGAAACAGGGTTTTATATAGCCCTATTTGATTCATACATTCTCTGGCAATGACTTACACAAGTGTTTCTCAAACGTTTTAGCACCAGGACCCACTTTTTAAAATGACATTCTATCGGGACCCTCCTAGCTTTCTGAGACTTAGAAAAAGGTGATCTAGAATGAAATATATTTAATTATTTACAGGCAATATTATTTATTTGCAAAAACTCAATCCATTTCTCCTAATGAGGCAGCCCTAATAAATAGCCTCAAGGCTTGAGGGATTCAGTTATGTGACCCAGCCTTCACCTGCCCCCACTACCTGTCGTTGACAGACTTGAAAAAAAAGACCAAAAAAGAAGCTCAAACAAAATGGGAGACAGTTTTTGTTTAAGCAATTAAATGGCCTGATCTTATAGTATAGCACTGAGTGTGTGAAATTCTTGTCATGGGGCTTACTGCCAGCACACCACCAGAAAACATGAGGTTATACCAGATTCAGAGGCATAAATATTTAAGGGCTGCAACACATAACTCATTTAGGTAAGAGTTGCATCATCCGAGTTATTGAAATGATTGGATTGTCTCCCTTTGCTTCCAAAAGAAGCCAGATGTTATACCCTTAGTTACTATAACATTCGTTTCAGGCACGGTTCTTGATCACAACAATTGAAACGCAGCTCTGCCACGGTCAAATGCAATCAAGAGCCAACGTGCGGGACTGGACAGAAAGCTAAAATTAGATGTGGGAACTCGCTGGATGGCCTTCACCATCTCTCAGCCTAACCTACCTCAAGGGTTGTTGCAAGAATAAGTAGCTATACCCGGAACTGCCTTGCTCATCTTGGAGGGAGGGTGGGATAGTTAGATAGATAGATAGCCCATTTCTATGGGCTGCTCACAACACAACAGTGTGAAAAATTTAGCTACTCGCTTTCTACTAGGAGACAGAGTGCTTTGCCAAGAACCATTAGCACACTGCCACAGCTTCAGCCTTTGTGAGTTTCCATTCATTTGGGTGCTGCTTCTGAAGATGTTCTGTTCACTCCTGTACTGGTAAAGACTGACAGCTTGCAACTCCTCTTGGACAACAACTTGGTTGCTTGTAAGATCTTGGAAAGGATACTTGTGGTCAAAGCTATACCACAGCCTGAAGATCCACACACTCTCCTGCTTGGTCCTGTTCCTCCTTTCAGCATCTGGACCATCCTGAGACGGAAAGGACACTTTGTTATACTATACAGAATATCAAGAGGCAAAGCACTTGTGCTCATCTAGTAAGATTTCATTACAAAAAACAGGTTATTTTATCAGAAAGTTGGGGCAAATGCCTTCCAATTCAGCAGTTCTTGAGCACTGCAATTTGCAAACATTACCAAAACCAAGCAACGATATACCTTGAGCTCCTGCAAGCCAAGCCCAGACAATTCAGATGGCAGTGCTCAGTTCTTTTTGGATTGAAAATGAAGTGGAAATGAACATCTCCCCTCCCACCGCCTTCCACCATGGTTTTGCCTAGTTTTATTGCTCCCTGGTGCACTATTTAAAGAAAAACCTCCCCCCCCCCCCGCACTGGGCCACATTTAGCGTTTTGTCTAGTGTATTGTCTTAAATAAACATGAGCTGTACACTTTTCATTACATAGGAGGAATAAGAAACTTAAACCGGCACACGCAAAAATAAGTAGACCACATGCATGTTGGCCAGAAAATATACCACCACATTTGTCTCTGAAATCCAAGTAAGTTAACGCCACATGCTTTACCTTGGGAGAGGTAATCAAGGATCTGATAAATGCCAGCCAGACAAAACTCCAGTAGTGTTAACATGTTAAATGTAATCCTTTTAATGCAATAGCACAACCACAAAGCGACTAAGCCACCTGGTTTCCAGCTGCTACTTGGCATTAGCCGCAGTTGCTGTTTTGTGCTGGAGCTAAGAGTTCCTGAGCCAGGTCAGGAAAATCACATCGGAACACGGATGAAGCCAAGTTTTTTTTACTTTGTCAAATGACTCTTGGGAAATTCCAAGGGAACTACCAAGGGAACTTCAGTTAGGCACACAGGCTCAATGAGCATACAGTACTTCCATCATACTGGAGGACAAGGCTGCTCCACTTACAAAAAGATAAGCTTCAGTTCTTCAGCAACATTTGGTATCATTAAAAAAGGAAATAAAGTGGATTTGGTTTACGCAGACAGCAGAAAGAGGTGGAAGCAAAGGTATGGGCTTTTCCGGAGAAGAAACCACCGTCATGATGCATCACGCAGACAGACACAAGACACAGTGCATAAGTAGGGGGAGTAGACAGGAATGACCATTCCAGGAAACATGGTAATGCCCCACCATGAGGCTGAATTGGTGGGCAACCTTGCAAGGAGGCGGGAACACGCATGTCTCATCACCCACAGCAACATGGGAGTTGCTTTCACACTACAAGGCGGAGGCTTGTGTCTGAACAATGCAGTCACGTGGGCAGGAAGATTCAATGGGACTTTTCGACCAAATTGGTATCCTGGCAGGATAGTGATTAGGTGGAAAAGGTCTATGCGACATACGTCATTCACATGCAGTTTGCAAATACAAATCCAAAATGTATTTTCATATAGCTGCAAACTAATTTGCCAAAGTGGCATTTCATCGTTATAGATCTGTTGAGAACTACTCACTCCTTGTAAGACTTGAAAACTGTCATTGCTCGGTGGTGGGTCCTGATCTGGGTCGACTCCAACTCTGCACAAACATCAGGGGGAAAAATATATAAACGCGATGAAGTTAGCTGAACATAAAATGCCCTTTAAACTGGACTTGGTACCACTGTAAAAGGCTTAACAGTAAAATGACAGGTGTGTTCTTATTGCAGAAGCAAGTTTACAAAGCGTCTTTACTGTACAAATGTTATGCAGCCAATTTTGTCATGTGATTTAAGCGGAGAGTTGAATCATGTGTTATTATAAGCTTCAGATTTCTGCCAAGCCCTTAAAATCTTGGTTAAAATTTCTTCACAGAGTTGCAGTTGGCGCGTTATTTTGCAGAGTGTCAATTGTCATTTCTAGTAACCTTGGAACATGCATTTTCCTTATGAGAACTTATTATTCACAGACACACTAGAGCCAGTGTGCTTTAGAGCTTGTTGTTTAGAGAAAGGGTTTTAGGACTAGAGAAACCCAGAGTCAAGTCTCCACTCACCCATGATGCTCAGTGGATATCTTGGGCCAGGTTCGGTCTCTCTCCTTTCCTCCCTAGAGTGTTGTTGGGAGAATAAAGGGGTGGGGGGCCCAAGTATGCCAAGCTGATCTCCTTGGAGGATGGGTGGCATACAAGTATAAGAAATCAATCAACTGAAAGCATCTTTTGTGTGTGAAAATATTTAAGAGCTGGATTAAACCGCTGAACCATAAGCTGTCGATCGAAAGGTCGGCAGTTCGATTCCCGCGACGGGGTGAGCGCTCGTTGCTTGGCCAGCTCCTGCCAACCTAGCAGTTCCAAAGCATGTCAATGCGAGTAGATAAATAGGTACCGCTTGCGGGAAGGTAAACAGCGCTCCGTGTTCCAGCTGCATGCTACGCGCTGCGGCAAGGAGAGTCATGCCGGCCACATGACCACGGAGGCGTCTTTGGACAACGCTGGCTCTTCGGCTTTGACATGGGGATGACCACCACACCCTAGAGTCGGACACGACTGGACAATTGTCAGGGGATACCTTTACCTTTTTTAACGTTATATTGGGTACTTTCACAGCCCAATTCTATCCTGGGCCGGCCCAAAGATTTTAGCAGCACTGGCACAGCATCTGCTGTATGCTATGGGCCGGCTGGGGACCAGGCACTGACGGAGTAAAGTTTTTTACTTACCTACTCTGCCCTGCCATGGTCCCCAATAGCCCTACTCAAATCTGTGCCAGCTCTTTGGCTGCTGTAAATCTGAATGGGTCCGGGTGTGTATGTTGAAGTCCAACCAGGGGAACTGGATATCGGTGGTGCTGCTGCCATTGATATCCGCCCCAGTCCGCCCTTGGCATGCCCCCAGCCAGCCCCGAACCCCACCCTGATCCTCCACTGAATAATCCCCCTGCTGACTTACCTGCTGCAGTGGCAGCTGAGCGCTCCCCACTGGTGCACACCTGGGGCTGCCAGCCATTTGCGTTGGTGGCCCCAGCCCATGCACCATCACAGCGGCTGCCATGCCAGCAGTCTGGGCCTTGTGCTGATGGAACATGAGCTCCATCACCACAAGGCCCGGATTGGGCTGTAAGTACATTTATGATATGGGCTCTTTGGCCAGGCAATGGGCTATTAGTTCAATAGTTTGAAGAGGGATCCTATGTATCTCCACTCAGACACAAGCATCAAGGAGTTCAATGGGGCAAACTCCCAGGTTAGTGTGTATGGGACTGCAGTCTAACCGAAAGTCGTACATTCTAAGTTAGACCTGCAACTGAACAAAAGAGTGACAGCAAGGTTTCCCTTACTACTAATAGAGACTGTAAATGGCCGTTTCGAAGGCTCAAACACTTTTTAGGACAAGGAGGCTACAGAGCAGCAGCATAAAGGAGTCAAGAACAAGGTGAAGCCAAGCCAAGGGCCATCAGCTCAACTCACTGGAGACTGCAAGAATGGCAAAAGTACTGTATACATTTTGCAGCATGAAAGAGAAAAGCTATGAGCCACACCAGCAGCTTATATAAGTGATCAGAAGAACACAGAAAGTTTGTATAGCAGAGGGCCGATGTTGTGCCAGTTCTCTCTTGGGTACTCACCTTCACAATGAGAGTGATAGGGCCATATTCACATAATCTCAACTCACCTTCACAATTTTTTTTCCATTATGCCACTAATCCCCCCTTTAACAACAACAGAAGGGCTATTATGTTGTACAGAGGCCTTCTGAAAAAGGAACCAAATCTTAATCGTTGCTTCAATGAACTTTCAATAGTGTTAACTTAAGATTTGTGATTAGTTTATTCACTTTAAAGATTAGTACTTGGAGAAGGATTTTGTGGTATTTGACATCAGTATCATAACTCTGTGAATTATTCATCTCCAGTACAATAAAACCTACCATAACATGGATAAACAAACCTCTTCCACAAGAGCTTTCAGTGCCCCCATATTAATCTAGCTGGTATCCTCAGGGCCTTATTCAGATACTTCTGAATCAGTTCCAATTTAGGACAACACTCATGCCAAGAACCCCACAACCTCCTGATTCAAAATAAAGTTCCCTATTGCTTGGATAGTTCAACCATTATTATGAAATCATTTTCTAGGCAGCCAACAATTCCATCTTTTGTATAAATTCTACTTGGAAGACAAAACATCCCTTTCTAGTATTAGACTGCCTTGCTTCGAGAATATTTTTTTATACATCAGTTAAAAATGAAATCCTTAGAATTCCACAAGAACAGCCCAGCAAAGGCCAGATATCAAATGAGCAAATACTAGTCAAAGTGTTTGGGGTGGGGAGATTACAAGCATGAGCTGAATTGTACGACTTCTCTAGAACCTATCTGCTTTGTATAGCTTTTGTGCTTCCCTTTAAATGTCTAGACAACAACCGATGGAAAATGGCAACTACATCCTTTAGTCTTTATAAAGCAAAGTGTGCATAAAATCAAGAGAGCTGTAGAGTCTTCCGCAGTATTAAGAGAAAACATGCAACAGCAGACAGAGAATACATACACTTTAGGTTAGAAAGATGAAGAAAGCCAAGCATCAGGTAGAGTTTGTTACCAATGGAGTTATATTGTCACCTGAAGTACAGCCAGCGGCTTTCATTCATCTCTTCCACCGATGGAACATGGTCGCCAACTCTAGTACAGCACAAGAATGGAATGTAAATAACATGGGGTGGGAATGGGGTGAGCCTTTGGCGACAACCGCTCCAGCTCACAGACAGGCAAACAAAAATAAACAGGGGAAAAAACAAACACCGAAAGTAACAAGAATGTAGTGAACCAGACAGAGGCCCAAGGCTACAACCGAGACTTCTCTTCCTCATTCTTATACTTGACTCAGTTTCCTGTACCGTCTTTCCCAGTCCAGCTGCTTGTATTCTTCCCTTCACATCCCTCGGAGCCTTTCCTCTTGCTTGTATGGAATACTTTTTGTTTCTTTCCCTAGGCCACCTGCTTCCTCTGCTTGTAAGCTTTCTTAAACAGCCTTTATCTTTTCTCCCCAGCCCCACCTCTGGCATTCCTTTCTCAGGCTTCTCTCTTTTAGATCGTTGCCGACTCGGCTCTCTTCCTTCAGCAACCCCAACTAACCATTTCCTGTTTCAAAGATCCTCATTACTGTTCAGAGTCTGGATCATCACCACAGCACAGTGACAAAAGGAGAGCTAAAACCAAGGACATCAGCAAACCAATATGTTTTGCACTGATAATCATTCTGAAGCCCATATTTCCTGGGAAAGGAGATGCCAGACAAAAGCTAAAGTACCATTATAGGATAATTCTGATAATTTATTTTGCGCAAGTTTTCAGACGCATTAAAGGTCATCCTCTGCCCTTCTTAGAACGCCATTGTAATGACGACAATCCAGGTGCGGACCTGGATGGTTATGATGCACCCAAGGCGTATTGTGCCAAAAAGGTGTGTATATTTGTGCACAATAAAAGCATTATCGTGGTGGCTAAGTGAAGACCGAAGAGCACAACATGTCAACCAGGAAGGACAGGGAAGGGATGCAACCTGCCTGGTTTTCTGGCGTTGTGACCCAAGGTGTTCCGGTTGTCTGCAGAGAGACTCAGCATGTTCATCACCTTTTCTGTTCTCATTTCAGACAGAAGGTCTTTCCCAGCCCCACCCAAAGATTTCAAGGGTCGAGTCTGGGACATTCTGTATGCAAAGCAGGTGCTTTACCACCGAGGCAGCATGGCCCCTCCCCAGTTGAATTCACAAATTAAATCCATCCCCCATTCTAATCAAGGAAGCTCATGTTGGCTTCTGTTCTGCCTAGTGGCGTCAGTTCCAAGTCCCATGCATACAGGCGCTTCCAACTCTCTTTTGCAGTCTCTGTAATAGCCAAATATCTGTCCTGGATATTGCTGCCATAGATATTTTACTGTTGCTCTAATCAAAGATAAAGTGAATGACTGTTCAATATACAAAAGTATAGACAATTTGAATTTATTAACTTCAGTTGCTGCAAATACCATCTTTATGCAAACCCCAAATTAAAAACAAATACAACAGATGCTTAGGAAATACACAGCTGCTGAGCTACTTTCCGTCTACCGTACTATTCAACACTCATGTTTACATTTGTGTCCATTAGGCCTCCTACTCCCAATGAACAGCAAGCCATGATTGAAGTTGCAGTCTAGTTTCCTTCCTCTGTTAGAACAACTAGCAAAACAAGCTTGTCAGCCACTTTTTGCAGAAGAATCCTGCCAGTGGTTTTTGGTTTCCTGACTCACGAGCTTCCCCCCCCCCCCGAAGTCTATCTGCAGAAGAATGTCTTTTTCATGACTATGTTAAAGTTAATTTTCAACCCTCCTATATAAATGTGTTGAATTGTACCTGTGGTTTAAAATACAATTCAACATATTTTTATATAGGAGAGCTGAAAATTAACTTTCCTTCACAAGGTCATGAAAAAGACGTTCTTCTGCAGATAGACTTCGGGGGGGGGGGGGAGCTTGTGAGTCAGGAAACCAAAAACCACTGGCAGGTTGGGGCACAATGGGGCATTGAGGTCTAAGAGGACTATAGTGCAGTTCAATGAGAACTCTGATTGCCCTGACTTAATCAGAGTTAAGTCAGATTGCTCTGACTTAACAATGTCTTCCTCTACAATCTTACAAAAATAGTCTCTCTCCCACTTACAGCATGATCCTACATATTTACTGAGTTCAACAGGACTTTTCAACAAAAAACATTCTAAAAGCCATGTAAGTAGCAAAAGTAGTAAGTAAGATGGTTTCCTTTTTCAGAAGGGCTCATAATCTAAAAAGAAACACAAGGGAGACACCAGTGAAAACCACCAGAAAAATACACTATGCTGGGACAGTTGCTCCCCCCTGCTAAAGGTAAGCAAGCCAACACTTTGAAAAATGCTTATTTGCCCACAGTACAGAGGACTGCAGCAGCAGCAGCAGCACATGAATTCAAAATCCCTCTCACTGGAGCACTATCAATAGCCTCCTACAGCTTCTGTGTTTCTCTCACGACTAGCAATATTTTGAAATCTACCCTATGCCTTAAATTCCAGACTAGAACAGACAAGATTTGTCTTCAAACACGTCACAGACAGTTCACCATCAGACAAAGATATTGAGAGCAGATGGCTTGGATTTCCTTTTGCTCTAAAGTCTTATGGGTAAATAGTTCTCAGCCCCCAGTTCACATCCAGTATTCTCCATGTGGTAATATAGAGGGAAGGTTTTCCTTTTTTACTAAGCGAGGCTGCTGCTGTGACCAACTTATAGTAATAATAATAATAATAATAATAATAATAATAATAATAATAATAATAATAATAATAATAATAATAATAATAACCTTTATTGGCATAACACAAAACCATCCATTAAAAACAACACAGTTTTTTTTTAAAAAGGCCTTTCAATAAAACCTAGCCTGCAAAATGGCACTCTACTGACAGTAAAAATGTTACAACATTCCCTACCATCTCAGTCAATCCGTCATTTAGAAGATAGGACAATTTTACAACATCTGAGCGACCTGGGTATTTCACAAGTATGGGGTCCAGGTATTCGGAACAAGAGCGTACATGAAATTTGCAATAAAATAATATATGGAAAATAGTGTGACCAACGTCTTTCCCCCTCTCCTATTAAAGCTGCACACGACTGCCACCTCCTGGCTTAAAGGCTTCAACTCCATCAGCTTCTACAACAGTGCAGCTCCTACAACAGTACTGTGAGAAGCTTGAATGCAAGTCTCACACTGAAGCAGACTCCCTTGCCTGTGACAGAGACAGCAGGGACTATATGACTGATTTCCAGCAGCATGCTGAAGCTCGACGCTGGACATTAGTGGCCCCTTCCTCACCCAACAGTTCACTAAGCAAAGTGACTTCTTCTGCCAGACATACCGTACTGCATTTCCAACCAGTGTGCTAGAAATAAATTAAGCGGCCCTAAACGGTGTCACACCTGGCCAGTCAGCATGCTCAAGGAACTGCTCCCATGGGATTTCCAGCTGCCCTTAAGAGCAGATGCTTGAAGGCCAGCAACAGCAAGGTTGAGTTTGTTTCTCCTTCCTCCCCAATTTATCAGATACCAATAAAAGTTACCAGGATACCCATCCTTGGCAGCTGTGAAATCCAGTTTCCCTTAAGGGTTTTGGTTCACTGGAACTGGCTCCTACATTTGTATAATCATGCATGCAAGTCATAACTATCATGCATGCAAGTTAGCAGTATCTAATGATGTCCCTGAGGCACCTGTCTGTTCTCCTTCCTGGGATTCTTTTCAGCTTGTAGAACCTGAGGATGTGGACAGGATTCTTTGGAGTGTGAGACCGTCCGCTTGCCCGCTTGACCCTTGTCCAGCATGGCTGATTAGAGCTGCCCGGGTGGGGCTGGCTGAGTGGACGGGGAGGGTGGTAAATTCATCTCTGAGGGAGGGGGTGCTGCCGCTGTCTCTGAAGCAGGCGGTGGTGCGTCCCCTCCTGAAGAAACCCTCCCTGGATCCCACTATTCTGAACAACTTCCGGCCAGTCTCAAATATCCCGTTTCTGGGCAAGGTGATCGAGCGGGTAGTGGCGTCTCAGCTCCAGAGAGTCTTGGAGGAAGCTGATTATCTGGATCCATTCCAGTCTGGCTTCAGGCAGGGGTTCGGGACAGAGACGGCCTTGGTCGCCTTGGTGGATGACCTGCGCCGGGGACTGGACAGGGGGAGTGCGTCCCTGTTGGTCCTGCTGGACCTCTCGGCGGCTTTTGACACCATTGACCATGGTGTCCTCCTGGGTCGTTTGGCTGGGTTGGGGCTTGGAGGCACCGTTCTGAGGTGGTTCCGCTCCTTCCTGGCTGATAGATCCCAGAAGGTGGTGCTGGGGGATGCTTGTTCGGCACCCTTGCCCTTGAGGTGTGGGGTGCCACAAGGGTCAATTCTATCCCCCATGCTGTTTAACATCTATATGAAGCCGCTGGGAGAGGTCATCCGGGGGTTTGGGGTAGGGTGTCATCAGTATGCGGATGACACCCAGCTCTTTCTATCCTTTCCACCTGACTCCAAGGGGGCGGTCGATGTCCTGAATCGTTGTCTGGAGGCAGTTGGGAGCTGGATGGGGGCGAACAAGCTGAAATTAAATCCTGATAAGACAGAGGTTCTTCTGGTCCAGAAGTCTACGACTCAGGTACTGGATCATCGTCCTGCTCTGAATGGGGTTGTACTCCCTCTGAAGGAGCAGGTCCGCAGCTTGGGGGTTCTCCTGGATGCGCAGCTGCTCCTGGATTCCCAGGTAGCGGCTGTGGCCAGGGGGGCTTTTGCCCAGCTTCGGCTGGTGCGCCAGCTGCGACCGTACTTGGATCGTGCAGACCTGGCCACAGTGACCCATGCCCTAGTGACATCTAGACTAGATTACTGTAATGCGCTCTACGTGGGGCTGCCTTTGAAGACTGTTCGGAAACTGCAACTAGTGCAGAATGCGGCGGCCCGGGTGGTTGCCGGGGCTTGTCGGTTCGACTCAGTCGGACCGTTGCTTCGGCGGCTACACTGGCTACCGGTTCGTTTCCGGGCACAATTCAAAGTGCTAGTTTTGACTTTTAAAGCCCTTAACGGCTCGGGTCCAGGGTATTTGAGGGACCGCCTCCTTCCCTACAATCCGACCCGTACTCTGAGGTCATCAGGGGGGGCCCTGTTGACCGTGCCGCCATTGGCGGAAGTGAGGGGGATGGCGGCGCGGAGTAGGGCCTTCTCGGCGGTGGCGCCCCAATTGTGGAATTCCCTCCCCTTGGAACTAAGAACGACTCCCTCTTTAGAGGCTTTTCGACGGGGCCTTAAGACGTTTTTATTCAGGACTGCTTTTAATGTCTGACACGGTGGGCTGACTTTTTAACAAATGGTTATATATGTAAATGCTGGTGACCCATTGGGGTTGTTTTTAATCTCAAGTGTTTTTAATTATTTTAATGTGTTTAATTGTTTTAAAGTTGTTTATGTATTTTAATATGTTGTAAGCCGCCTTGAGTGCCTTCGGGAGAAAGGCGGGCTACAAATTCTTTAAATAAATAAATAAATAAATAACTTGCATAACAGGAGAAAGCCACTTGAACGTCACTATGTACAACACTAACAAGGATGTGTTTAAAAGGCCAACAAACAGCCTATACTATAGTACGCTTTGAAAACATGATGGGGTGGGGGAAGGCAAGAAAAACAACAGCAATCTCTGAGAACATATTTGGTTATAAATACACTTGCAAGAATACAGAAAAATGGAACTATTCTGTTTAGACAACATCATGCTTGTTATGAAAACACATTTAGGAGGATACAAAACCTGATCCTTCCTCTTGTGAATACGCTTTTGTTACCTCCGTTAACTTTAAACGGAAGCATATAAGGGAGAGACTGCATAAGTACAGACATGTAAGTCTCTGGGTTATTTTACATGTTCACAGGAAGTGCAGTCCACTCGTTTTCCAAAGCCTTACATATACCTTCCCACGCAGGACCTGTACAGCAGGAAAGTACAGAGGCTCTAAAGAATTAAATGAAATTAAAAAACTAAAACAAAAAGAGTTCCTAAGAGGGCAATAGGTAGAACCAGGGATAGCATTGGGAGTTGGCCAGGTCAGGCACGAGCAGAGGGTCCATGCCCATGAGAAGACCCATTTGTCCAGGCGAACACCTGAATCCTCAATATCACTGGCAGCGACACGACCCAATGCACCATCAGGAGAGGGACAGGGGGCATAATGGGAAGGTCCAGTGCAGGGGTTTGCCCCAGGGACTCCAGCAATCTGGCATTGACACTTTGTGGAACTTGGGGAAAATACCACATTTCCTACCCAGTACAAGATATTATTATATGATATAGGTTGCTTTGAATTCTCGGAAGAAAGTATTTCTTTCCTGCAAGAAAGTATTACCTTAAGGCAGTGGTTCCCAAACTGGGAAGCGCGGCTCCCAGGAGAGCCATGGAAACCAGCCAAGGGAGACACAGAATGCCACAGAATATTCTCAGAAAACAGTGCAATGCCAACTGATATGCATCAACATAATGTAATGGGGAGCCGCGGCCAATGGTCAAGGGAACAACAGGTCGAAAAAGTTTGGGAAACACTGCCTTAAGGGAAGACATTTTAGTACAACAGAACAGAACATAAATGCATGTATTATTATAACACCCAACATAGAGAAAGGCTTTTCATCTTCTTATTGCATGAGCACTTCATGACAGTCAATAGGTATCACTGTTTCAGTGGAAGGTGGTTGGAGGATACTCTAGTTGAGTGTAACAGCCTTGTGGAAGCCAGCTTGACTTTGGGTGCTTACCATCACAGAAACACACAGGACCTCAAAGCTACCTGGTGCTAAATACTGAAGGTCCCCGACTTACAAGCGTTTGAGTTATGAATATGCAACTTATGAACGGGCTTGGATGGGGCTTTGAAGCAGGCACAGCTGTGTAGACATCAGCAAAAAAACAAGGGAAGCCGCTTGGAAACAACTAGAGCAGCTTAAAATCTTTGAAAATAGTGACTCCTTGTTGTGGCAACATGGAAAAACAACATCTCAATAACATTGAAAATCTGGGGATTCCTGGGGGCAGAAGGGAGGGAGAGGATGAAGCACTCAGCTGACTGGGCATAGGGAGAGCTGAGATTTTGCAAGGCACAGTGCAACATTAATACATTAATTAATATGAGAAACAGTGGGGTCTGAATGGAGGAGACTCCAACAACAGAACAAGACACAGGGCCCAACCCTATCTAACTTTCCAGCACCGATGCAGCCCTGCCAACAGGGCGTGCGCTGCATCCTGAGGTGTGTGTGTGTGTGTGTGGGGGAAACGGACAGTCACAGAGGTCTCCTCAAGGTAAGGGAACATTTGGTCATCTACCTTGGGGCTGCATTACTGCTGCATCGGTGCTGGAAAGTTGGATAGGATTGGGCCCACAGCCAGCTTTCACTACTACCAAGTTGGAAAGGAAGGAGGGGGAAGGTTAAAGCTGAGTTTGATCAAGGCCAGCTACTCTCTTTAAAAAGCAAACACAGAGACAATCTTACAGTCTCGATTAATGAGACTAAAAATTAAGACCAAAACAACATTCTTATAACAGCATTCTTCTGTGTTGTAATTGATTTGCCCAACAGACACCCAAAGGTCGTACTTTTGCCCACAGGCAAGTCTTTGGAATCACACTGGGTCTTCAAGTTACTGATGACCGAGTTATGGACAGCTGCATTGGCGCTTTCTTGTAGGCGCAGTATATCCTTTCGCACAGGCGTGATAGCGCTAGGCTGGCAAGAACCGGATAGTTTGACTTAAGTACTGTATGTGTCAGCAGAAGTACAGACCCCTGGAACCTAACCTGCACTTAAGCAGGGGACTTACAGCATTAGCCTAGGCATGTCTACTCAGAAGTCCCATTTATTTCCATTAAGAGTATTTCTTCACTTACAATGCAATCCTGCGCAATTCCACGCTGGTGGAGCACATTTGCAGCACCTGCGGAATAAGCGACGCCGAGGCTTGTGCCATTCATTCCGCCGCTGGAGGAAGGCCACGCAGCTGGACACAGGTAAGGGAAACGTGGGGCAGGGGAGCAGTCCTAAGGGAGAGGTGACTGATAGGTGGCATAACCCACTGATAGATGGCATTTCCCCCACCCACTAATTTTGTCCTGCAAATGCACCCTCTTTCCCATTAGTATTTAAGTTTTTCCTCTTAAGCAAGTATTCAAGACTACAAATAAACCCAGCTGAGAAAACAAACACACACACACATTCAACCTCAGGATGGCCTTGATTTTGGTTGGCTACCCCAAAACATACACTGTACATCAAACCTCAAACTACCTGGTACTGTATGTTTAACACCTCAACAAATAGAAAGGCTTTGCTTTATTTTCAAGATTGGTACCTTATATTTAGCCACGACAACATGGGTGTTGTGCCTCCACCAATAATCCAAACAGTAAAGAAGACAATAAGGAGGGTCGTGGAGAACATCATCTGATGAGAATAAGTTGCAGTGTCTCGTATGGCTAGTGCAAATGCCATGGCTCCTCTAAGACCTGCATATAAACAAGTACAACTGTCAGGACAGAATAAATATTTTGTACAGCACCTCCCCTCAATGCAGAACTAAGGTGCTAGGACACACCACCTAATGGGCCAGTGTTTCAGCCGATTTGCCCCTCGGATGCATACAGACTTAGTTTCAAGGCTTGCTCTAGGTTTTTCTCTTTCCCTTTTATGTAGATGGACACTTTTGATTATACAAAATAGATGACCAACTTTTATTTTACCTGAAAACATCATCATGTGCTGAAAATTCCAGCTGATCTTGTGCCTTCTGCCCAAATTCAAGAAGAAAGAGAGTGGGTAGATGTGTGCAGCTCGTCCCAGGAAGATGGCTATCTAGTCACATCTTGTAGTTAAGGATCCAGCAGCATCTAGAACCCTTTTCAGACAGCCTACAATTATGGATGCTGTACCCAGGCGGCACAGGAATGCACCCCAAAGTCGATGCAATTCTAAACCCAGCCTCCTGCTAGCCATGATGAATACAGTGTGTGTGTTTTAGTGACAAACACTGCACTCAGGGTTTAGAATCCCATCCAAGTGGGGACAGGATTTTGGTCGTGCACTTATGTACAGTATCTACGATTTGAATCAAGTCTAATAAGGGCTGAAGTCGTCATAGGATTATACACAGTACCTTCAAATTTAATGCTCTTCTGCTTTGTACACCTATCCTTCTAGTACTGACACTTTTCTAGAAGGGCTTTTGTGCCTCCATCAGTTTACTGACAAGCAGATTTCAACAGGCAAAGCCTGCATCTCTGTACTAGAAGAAGCTGCAGAGAGCTGTTGCTCTGTCAAAGCTTTATTTTATTTTTAGGTAGAAAACCTCCGTGAAGGCAATTTGCTTGCCCCTGATCTCTGTCTGAGGCACCTACAAAATGACGCTCAGTTGACATGATCAGGTTAACAATCCATTGGTGCCAAATTCCTGCACCTGTTTCACTGAGTGAGAATTCAAACACAGACTCAGCTGAGGTGGTTACATTCTTGTATGAAGACTTGTGAAATGTTTCTGTGGGGAGTTGAAGGCTACTTCTCAAGCTGTCGACCATGGCACATTTTTCAGGTGGGCACCTTCAAACAACTGTGAAAGGTAAGGGTTGTTCCAGATGGCTCAACACAGGGCCAACTCAAAGCACAGCTTTTCAGCCACTGATACATCAGTATGGCTAGTGATATTTTATCCTTCTGCCATCTTGACCATGTGGCACTGTGGCCAAGTGCCCAGGAAGTGGAGGGTGATGAGAAACCAGTGGGCAAGATGTGCTGTAAAGCTGCCTGCCTTTGTAAAGAGGCATGGTTTGGGAAATGATAGTACAAAGCGTGTGAAGCAAGCTGTCCACTCCTGTGCACATCTACCATCTCTGGCAGCCACAATGGCACTTGCAAAAGCAGCACCCACAGAAGGTGGTATTTTGGAAGAGTGGGAACTGCAGACAGAAGGCTGAAAAGCCCTGAGTTAAGTCTTGAACTCTGAATTCACATGACTTCAGGGCCCTTTCAATGCTCTGGGATATCCTGATCACTAAAGGCCATCACTAAACGTGGTCTTGTGGAGAACACATGCAGCCATTATATGTGAACAATACAGAAATAAGCCATATCATAGGAAAGCCTTTTGTATGAGAATGCATCCTGTGAGGTGTGGGCAATTTTTTATTTGAAGGAAACAAGGGGCAAACTATTGACCACATCTTAATTAAAAGCTAACAGGTTGTCCAGGGGCCAGAAGAAAAATGTTTTGCTTTTGGTTCAGTCAGGAAATGCAAGAGTTACAATGGATGTCTGAAAACTGGTGAATAATGACATTTCCATGCAAGTGTTGACAATCCCGGACACATTTTAAGAGTGTCAATTTTTACCAATGTCCTTGCTTGTCAGTCATGCATCAATGAATGCTGACCATCTCATTTAGGTTACTGTCAGCATTCACTGCTGTCTTTGAATCTTTGGACATTCACAAGATTTGTCTGGGATTCTTGACCAATCACGTGAATGTCAGCATTCACCAAGTTTAGACATCTATTGTTGCGCCTAAAACTACGTTTTGTTTCCTAAAATGGTTCTTTCAAGGACACTGACAACACAAAGAAGAAGAGAAAGGCTTCTTGGCTATTTAGCATGATTATGTATTAACTGTGTATGTTAACACAGTTAACATACAACTGAAAGGATTTCAGTATTGTTTTTATGTGTGCATTTTATCCATTGTTTTTAAAGTATTAAAACATTTAGCTCAATTATTTAGCATGATGTGTATTAACTGTGTATGTTAACACAGTTAACATACAACTGAAAGGATTTCAGTATTGTTTTTATGTGTGCATTTTATCCATTGTTTTTAAAGTATCTGTTTGGAAATTGTATTTGCTGGGTTGGTGGGGCCTCAGTATCTTTTCTGTACAGTTCTTCTATGCCATTAAAAGGTTTTGACTTGACTTGACAAGGAAATATTTCAGTTATATTATGAAAATAATTATTCAGGTGGATTTAGAAGAATCCATTCTTATAATGCTATCACTGGGAGCCAACATAGAAGCCTCAAGTGTGCAATAAAACTAGAAAAAGAACCAACAAAATATTGTCAAGAGGGATTAGATGACAATTACCGGTAGCTCTGAGGGTGGGAAGTACACGTTGTAAGAGAAACATTGGGTTTCTATCACCATGTTTTCTTCGTAAGGAAAATGTGGGGGTACCTGCACAGGAGAATTGGCTAACAGGATATGGGTGTTTAATCCTTCCCCCAGCCACGGGTTTTTCCCCGCAAAATGCCCCCCGCCCACATTTGTATTTAAGTTTTGCCCTACTTTAAGCAGACTTTGAGGCCAGAAATAAGCTTGACTGAAATGTGTCCTTTGAGTGGCATCTTCAGGACAGAACCAGCAGCCACTAAACCAGTATGTACTCCAGCTTCTCCCAGAAATCCAAAGCACCTCGGAGGGTGCTACGGTGTCCCCTTTTATCACCAAACTGACTCCTTTTGTCTCATTCATTTGCAAAGGCTTCAGGGGTAAAGACCTGAAAAGCCCCGCTGTACATACAGTGGTCCCCCACACAAGGCAGAGATGAGAAAACCTCAGCTGTTGTCTATCAGGAGGGAACCGAAGAAACTGCTCTCATTGTTTTGACTACAGCAATAGAGAACAAGACACAAAGTCTTTGGTTTCAGACAGGAAACAGTGGCAAACGTTTCCCAAGATGATTTTTTTCTTTAAACTGAATAGTTACAGGAATATACACCACAGGGAAATAAAATTTTGAAGGCTCGTTACTTCAGGCCACAAAGCATGATGCATGAGAACATGGGAGGCGAGGGAAAGGACGGTGAAAAGCAAGATAAATCCCTTTGCAGTTTTGAAATACAGCTTAAGGAACTTGTCACAAAACAGAAAAACCAAAAAAGGATACAAAAGCTCCAATGATGAAAACAGGACTGAATATATGCTTCTGGAAAGTAAACAGGGCTAAGCCCATATAAGAAAATATGAAGTTCTCAGCTAGAAAGTGCAGTACTTCAAAGAGCTGGGGAGAAAGTTGAAGGGGGGGGGGGGGGAAAAAGGTCACACTTCTTATACATCACAACAGACAGTAAAATTCAAGTTTAGCGCGAATCCACACTTCCATTGCTGGTAATCTATACAAGGTTTTGAGCCTTTTTGCAGTTCATTGTAGCTTACCACTTACTGCAAGCGACAACTGTCGTTTCACCACTGGGTTGCCCCGGTCCCTGCCCACACAGGATCCAGCTTTAATTATTCCAGCCGAGCCGAAGGAAAAAAAAAAAGCAGCACCCATTCTGCTTCTGGAAGATGCAAAGTGGCCCTCTAGAAAGTCCAGTGTTGCCACTTTTCCTAGTCTATACAATTCACATTGCAGGTGGGGGACTGCAGGTTAGGCCAGCACTCAAAACAGGTAATTCTGACCAGTCTGAATGGGACCATCCAGAAAAAACTGTACTGTACAACTCTCCAATTCTGCATTTCAGCTGATCAGTCTCCGTCAGCTGATCAGTCTTCACCCCTGAATCATTGGCAGTTTTTACCAGGTGCAAGCAGTCCACCATAATTAAAGCACACATCATAGGATGGCACGCCTCACAGCTCAATCCTATGGGCCTGCTGTGCTGCCAGAACTTGTGTTCCGGTAGTGCAGTACGCTTTACGGTGGTCACAAACCATGATGCGCCATTGAGCACAGACTGGCCACCAACGCAACAGTGAGCAGGTGTGGCAGCCTGGCAACAGCTGCTTCTGTGGGAGCCCCGGCAAGTCAGCGCAGGGGGCAGGCAGCGACCAGGGAAGAGCAGGGGTGTGTTTAGGGTGGGAAGGGGGCAGATACCAGTGGCAGGCAGTGGCGTCGCTTCGGTAGGGGCGGGGCTGTAAGTATCGCTCCGTCGTAGTCCCTTTACCGAGCGAGCAGGAGGCGGCCCCGCCCCCTCACTGTCGGAGCCTTTCCCGTGCGGATAAAGCAGCAAGCAAGAGAACCTGCCTGCTGCTTTCTCCACAGGGGACTGGCTCCGACAGTGAGGGAGCGGGGCCGCCTCCTGCTCGCTCGGTAAAGAGACTACCACGGAGCGATACTTACAGCCCCGCCCCTACCGAAGCGACGCCAGTGGTGGCAGCAGCTCAGCTGATATCCTATTTCCCTTCCGGCCTTGATCCACCTACCCAGGTCCACTCAGACTTGCATCAGCCAAATCGCTGATGCAGGTCCAAGTAAACCCACCAGGGCAGCAGAGGCTTACCCCCAGGCAAGGAATAAATGTTCCCTTACCTGGAGGAGACCTCCATAACTCCCCCCCTCAGGATGCAGTGTGCACTCCAATGGCACAGTTACATCGGGGGGGGGGGGAATTTCAACTGAACTGGACTGTCAATCTTTTAAAATACAACAATGAAGAGATGTCACCTCACCTGCTTGGTCCGGCTTCTTGACTCAACCGATAGATTATTGTATGTGTAATGAGCTTGTGTGATTCCACAGAACAGAACAGCTACCACACCTGGCAAGAGTAGCAACATATCAAGAAACATGTCATGCAAATCATATTTCATTTCTGACTTAATTATTTAAGATTTCACATCAGTCATCTTTGATTCCTGAAACATCAATGCTGATAGTCACTTACTGTGCGCATAATGGCTTTGTCAGTCAGCATGTGGGAAATACATGAAATGGTGTTGGGCGTGCAGGGGGCTCGAACACTTAGCCTTTGCTACAATTTCTACCCTGACTGTGTGCCTCCCAACGCTATTTATAGCTTTTTAAAACAGTGTCTATTGAAAACCAATAGAAGGTTTTTTGGGGGGGAGGGAACAAATAGTACGTGGGGGGACGACAGACAAACTAGAAATTGCCATGGGGGGCTAAGTGCTTGAGCCTCCCCAACACGTCTCATGGCCTCTTGGCACTATTTACAAATAAATACAAATAATTCTGCATCAAATGCATGTATTTGTGCACACATGTGATTTTATCCTTAGCCATTACATTATGCTACCCTTTGGTCCATGCTTAGGTAAAGGTAAAGGTGACCCCTGACAATTAAGTCCACTCGTGTCCGACTCTAGGGTGTGGTGCTCATCCCCATTTCAAAGCCGAAGAGCCAACGTTGTCCGAAGACGCCTCCGTGGTCATGTGGCCGGCGTGACTCTCCTTGCCGCAGCGCATAGCATGCAGCTGGAACACGAAGCGCTGTTTACCTTCCCGCAAGCGGTACCTATTTATCTACTCACATTAACATGCTTTGGAACTGCTAGGTTGGCAGGAGCTGGCCAAGCAACGAGAGCTCACCCCGTCGCGGATTCGAACTGCCGACCTTTCGATCAACAGCTCATGGTTCAGCGGTTTAACCCACTGCGCCACCCGCTGGCCTGGTCCATACTTAGCTGCCCCTTATCCACATTGTTCCAAGAGAGTAATTATTCCCTGATAAATTAACAGAACTATGAACCACGTCTCAGAAGGATAAGAGGTGTGAAACCCCCACTGTAATATCAACATACATTACTCCATAAATTCTCTAGAGTTTATGATTAAATTCTCTCTCCCTCTCTCTCCAAGTAAAACGTATAGCTGGGAACCAAAGAACCAGGCAACTACTAGAACAGGAATGCCCCAACAATGAGGGGGCTTTAAGCGTGTGTTTCTTGAACAGCAACTCCTTCAGTCCATGTCACACATGGCAACTCCCCTTTTAAAAACCTTGCAGACTTTAAAAACCAGATTGCAGTTCGGCATGGGGTTTGCCGTTTCAAGTAAAAAGAATCCCACTATGTCTGTGTCTAAGCACTTGGGCGCATCTAGAGTAATGCTTTGCACTTTGCAACATTCCTAAGAAAAGATTACATTTGCGTTCAGTTCAAGCAAGGTGATTTTGTAATTGTTGTTCAGTCGTTGAGTCGTGTCCGACGCTTCGATTCTGTAATATGTGACAGCAATTCTACAAACAGACTGGAAGCATTTTCTGGATGCAGTGTTGCAATATAGTACTAACCACAACATCAACACATTTGTACTGGTTCTACAACAAGGGGTTCTGATTATTAAAACATCTTACCTGTAAAACCACAAGCTTCAGCCAGCAAGAACGTACTCCAAGACATCAGAAAAAAGAGTGCTGTCTCCAGCAAAGGGAAACAGTGCAGTTTTGTAAACTTGGTTACGTAAATATTTCGTTAAGGGATCACAAAACCACTGGATATTTTCTACAGTTATTAGAACTCATTTTACATGTGCTAATATGAAGCTAGTGTGGCACAGAAATTACAGAGGCAGCCTATCGGTCCTCCCTAACCTGGGCAGGAGGTCTGGCTCAGTTGGTAGACTTGCCGCTTCATAAGCCTGAAGATCTGTGAATGGCAGTTCGAGACACGCTGCTGACAAAACGCTGTGAGCCCTCTGTGAGAGAAAGCTGCCTGCTGCACCTGCATGGGAGGCAGAGTGCCGTCGGCCGAGCGTGGGAGGTGAAGGCCAGCCAGTGAGAGGCCAGACTGTGAAGGAACCCATCTGAAATGAAGTTGTTCATGCAAGATTGAACATTTATATAATTGTAAAAATCCCCGTTAGGGGGTTTGGGAAAGCCTGACCATTTAAACCGCCTTGGATTAAAGTCAGAGGAGAAATCCAATGACCAAGAAAGGCGGTATATAAATACTGGTGGTGGTAATAAAATAATAATAATAATTTCAGTTCAAGCCCGGGTCTTTGCCTTGTCCATTTGTATTCACCATCTCCCTCTGCATGTCAGCCTCTCTACTTATCCTCTGATCACCTTTCCTCCCTGAGCAAGTACCAAGGAAGGAAGTCAGTAATTAATTCACTAATGGCAAGTGTCTGGAGGAGTTTCATACAAGAAGGATATCAGAGCTGTCACAACTCCCGTCACCGCTCCCATCATGAAAGAGCCACTGAAGATTCCAAGAAAGACTCCAACAGACTTAAAAAAGGCTGCTGCATCAAACGCATGGACGTTTCCCCCCGAGGGTTGATATGCTACAATAGACCTATGAAAGAGAAACGATTTTGAACAAAAACATATTTATCTCAGATAATGGATCCTGTAACGGTAATTTTAGGAGGCAGATAACTCATCTGCCCGATTGCTTCCATTAAAAACTCCAAGCAAATGCTGTAACAGTGGGCTTGACAAATGCAACACACAATAAGAACAGAAGAGCCCTGCTGGATCAGGCCAAAGGCCCATCTAGTCCAGCTTCCTGTATCACACAGTGGCCCCAACAGATGCCTCAGGGAGCACACAGCCAACAAGATAACCTGTTTCCTGCTGCCACTCCCCTGCACCTGGCACAGAGAAAACCCACTTCTAAAACCAGGAGGTTGCTTATGGCTTGTAACCTGTGATGGTCTTTTCCTCCATGAATCTGTCCAAACCCCTTTTAAAAAGGCATCTAGGCCAGGTGCCATCACCACATCCTGTGGCAAGGAGTTCCGTCAATTTTGTACTAAAACTAGCTTCATAACCAACAGGACAACCTCTGTAACCATTTTACTTACGAAGATAGTACAATAGCAACAGCATCGTTCAGAACACTCTCTCCAAACAGCAGTGCATAGAGATCAACATCAGCATGAAGTTCATTAAAAATTGCCAGTACAGTGACTATAAATGAAAAAGAGAAGAGCAAGAGTTTTAAGACTAGCCTTACTGGACAAGATTGAGTAGACCAAAAACCTGTTTTCTACGTTTCTTATACTTGGAAAATAATCAAGGGCACTAGAGCAGGGATTCCCAACCTGTGGTACTAGTACCACCAGTGGTACTTCAGCCGACTGCTGGTAGTACTCAGACCGCTGGACAACTGAAATTCCACTCTGATGCAGAGCTTTTGGTGGCACATTTTTGCTCCCAAGAGGCTCCTGCCTTTGGCCAAGCCTCTCGGGAATGCTGAGAAGGGCCCTCCCACCTGAACAGAGTCTCCTCCCTGTGTTTTCTGGCCTCTAAAAACCCAGAAGTAACTGGCGCCAGTCACTTCCAGTGGTACTCGGGAGAGTGCTCCGGAGGTGGTATTCGGCTGGGAAGGGGTTGGGAACCCTTGCACTAGAGCAACATTTCTCAAAGTTCTCCCTGCGAGGTGAAGAGAACTTTGAGTGTTTGCGGGGGGGGGGGGGGGCAGCAGCAGCGGCGATCCAGGGGATTGCCACCACTAAAACGTTGTTCGCGAAAACTGGAAGCACCCAAAAACCTCCGTTTTGCGGAGATCCGAAGATCAGGGAGGCCTGTAGAGGGTCGTGCAGACCGCCCCGAAGCTCCCCAAGTCCCAATAAGTGCAGCAACGGCGGTTTCAGGTAATTTTGTGGTGGCGGCCCCCAGATGGCCGCCGCTGCCGCACGGTCCCTGCCCTGGGGCAGGGGACAGCTACATTATCAATGGTGGGTTGCAACCCACAGTTTGAGAACCACTGCACTAGAGCATGAAACCAAAAAGGTCAACACAGCCGATAGTTGCTGAGAGGTCCTTCTAAACATTCCTCCAATGACCAATTCCCACATTGATTTTGCATGGCTAAGGTCATCAGAAGATCACCTGTACCTTGTCATTTTCACATAGCAGCTACTGTACTTCTTAGGCATGCATACTTGTGTAGCAACAGCTGGTATTCACCACACTGAATAAAAGTCTCCCTGACATGGTAAATACTTGCTGTTATCACATGGACGCATCCTAAGTAACCGTGAAATTATGGCACAGAACCTCATGGGAGGACTTTAGCACATCCCAAATGGGAGTTGGGCTTCAGGAAAGCATTTTAGAACATGTTTTCAACCTCGGTAAGCTTGGAGAGCTTTAACACATCAACAAGAAAATAAAGTTTCAATCTTTGACAGAAGAAGACAAAAGAAAAGTAAAATACATCTGCATACACTTCCCTTTTTCTATACTTACAGTATAGAAAATGTCTTGACTAAGTGCTTGACTACACTTTACACATTTAAGAACATTATTCAGTTACCATGACCTGGAAGAAACAGGGATATCCAACAGTGCAGAGCTTCTAAAAGCAGCCAGAATTTCATGTGCGGAAACACACCACACTCCATTATACATTTATGGTTTAAATACACTTTTCTTTCCCTTGGTTTTATAATTATCATGCCTTATAAGGAAACAACATTCATTTATTGGTAAATGAGAGGGGAGGTTAGACACAAGACAAATTTTACTTATCACAGGCATAGATTTCTTTTGAGTACCGGTAGCAAATCATATATACACATTTCCAGCTACATTAGTATGAACACAGCTATAAAAAAATAAGTGTTTTAAGAAACTGAAGCCTATGCAGCACAGTACCTGGATCAGTAGCAGATATAATAGCTCCAAAAAGGAGGCAATCTGTATAGTAAAACTTGTCAGAGAGCTGTCCTGCCAGTTTCATTAGTTTTACAACACCATACATAAGATTCCTATGCAAGAAAAGAAAGGAACATGCTGTGAGATCTAGATTCCCAAACCTCTTTAAAGCAGATGCCGGGTTTATTATGCTGCCCATTGTATTAAAACAAACAAACATACACCAGGTACACCTTTCTCCCAAAGACCCTTTTACTGTTGACAAATGTGCAAGCCATCATATGAAGAACTTGGAAGTAAGCCCCATTGAGCTGAATGGATGTTGGTCCCAAATTAGTAGGCAGAGGATTATAGCCTTCCATATCTTTCAGTATTTGGACAGTTGGCAGAGAAGGGGAAAGGTTTTAAAATGCAAATACCTACACATTAAGTGGCAATACACAAACTAATTTAATATCATTGATTGAGGTGGACCAGGACTTAAGTGAAAGTCCTCAAGGACTTAAGTGAAAGGAAGCCCAAAATTATACCCAATAAGTCTAATATTTCTGGGGAATGCGACTCACCCAATAATGAAGCAAGAAACTGCAGTTCCAAAGAAGGCGTAAGCTAGAATAGATCCCAGATTTCTGAAGAAGTGCCTCTGTAGAAGAAAACTGAATTAGACCCAAAACATAGAGTTCCTGAGAATCTCTTCTGAACTCCAAGAGTTTAGCACTTTCAGCAGTATACTAAAGCCACACTGAGGGCTGGCCCAAGTCCTCCTGACACCCGAGGCCCCATGCCAAATGCTGCCCCCCCCTTGCGACTGCTCCTCCCACTCTCCACTGTTCTAGCTCAGCATTCTCCTCTACTTCACATTTCTTCTTCCTCTCTGTCCCCCTCTTCCTTTTCCAATCCAGGGAATGGGGGGGGGGGGAGAGGAACAGCAGAGGCTATTACACAGACAGAGATGGGCACCTCCCCAGCAATCTTCTGCCCAAGGCAACCTCTTCAGTTGGTCTCATGGATGGGCCGGCCCTTTGGATTACACATTTGGTATACACGACAGGATAGTTTCACCTTTACAGTGTAATCCTCTTAAGGACTGAAACTAGTCCAGTGAGAATCATATTTTTATTCAATACTCCTCCCCCCCCGGATAGTGTGATAATAGTGCCTCAGGACAGCCAGTTCACAAGAGGAGGTGGCTTAGCCAAGATTCTGCACCATTCGTTCCCCAATGCTTTGGAGAACCACCCAGGGATCCCAATATAGGGAAAGAAAAGATAGGGTCAAGTTCAGAACAGAAAGATTAATTATACACTGTGGGATTTATTCTATAGCAGTGGTTCTCAAACTTTGTAGCGCCGGGACCCACTTTTTAAAATGACACCCTACTGGGACCCACCTAGCTTTACAAGACTTAAAAAAAAAATGTGATCTAGGAAGAATGTATTTATTTATTTACAAGTAACATTTTATTTATTTGTAAAAAAACACACCTCAATCTACTGCAGGAGCTCAGCAGTTTGCAGGGTAATTAGCATCTATCTTGCTAACTTGCAGGAGCTCAGCTCTTTGAAGGGCAATTAGCAGCTATCTGGTTTTTGAATAGCCTCAGGGCTTGTGGCAATTACTTACCTGATCTTTCCATCACCTGGGACTAACCAGAAATCAGGTCCCAACCCACCAAGTGGGTCCTGACCCACAGTTTGAGAAACACTGTTCTATAGTATTCACTACCACCTCTTCTCTTCCTCGGCCATTCTCTACAAAGGAAAAGAGGAGGCTTCCCTCCTGCAAACTGAGCTTTGCAAATAGCACCTTGATGCCTTCAGGTTGGATTGCTGAAGGAGGCAACAGTGAGGCACAGCTGCTGGTTTCTACAAAAGCCCACATCGCAGGAGAAAAACTGGCTCCCTTTTCCTCCCCAAAGGGCATGGAGGACATGGAGGAGAACGTTTCGTCCTTTCCCACTTTTCCCTCTTCCATGGACTCCCTGAAAAACAGCTGCGGGCCAAAGGGACTCTCTGATGCAGTGCAGGGGGTGCCGTTGTCCAAGGAGGAGAACATGTTGGATATCCAAGACACCCACCTCACTCCCTTGCTTGAACACAATGCCCTTGCTCACCAAAGCATCCAACTATCGGTAGGACCAAGTCACCAACATTGTTTCAGGGATTAGGCAGCAACAGGGAACAAAATCAACTGTAACCATGAACATACTCAATTGCATTAAAATTATATTGGCTCAACCAACAGCAGCTTTTGAAAAAAGACACTACAATGTAACACACTGATACAGGGTAATATTCCAAGCCTTTTATAAGAAAAGGCTCTTTCTGAAAGATGCCCTATTTTAAATTTCCAACATTGGAAACAGAAGGATAGAGTTGATAAGTCTCCAGAAGAGGATGCTTATGAAGAGGATGCTTATTTTATTCAGAAGGGCAATAGTAATGCACAGTTATCCACAATTCAGTATAATAGGCACAGGCCAGAAATCCAGACAAGCAAGATTACAGCATTTTGAAATGGTTTTACACTTACCTTCTTCAAACTATAGCCAGCGTGGAAAATAATGGGAGGCAGGAGAATGTTGAAAAACACTTCTGGATCAAACGTTACCTGAAAAAAGAAAGAAAGAAACATTGCTATACAAGAACGTTTCTAAATGGCTAGTAGGCTTAAGGTCTTTGCAGTTTTGCCTGCAATACAGATCTTCCCATGCCACTTTTTTCTCAATTTGTCAATCCAAACAATTTGAAATTGATGTGCCCTGGAAACACAAGTCCCCCTGCAACAACCTGTGAATGGGTTCAGTTCCTTGGCAGGGAGCTAATTTTCTACTTAATTCCACTGTCTAAGGACAATTCAGGCAACCATCTCTCTTATTACGAGCCAATTATTTTTCCAACCCAGCTTCTATCTGTTTCCATGCGATAAACTGGTTGTACAGTATCTGGGTTCTGCACAGGGCCAAAATCATAGCCGAGTCTCTCTTCGGAAACTTTCAGTCAGCCAACTGAACCAAGGCAGATTGTCAGATTGACTAGGTGGCTTTGGGCTCCGGATCCTGAGCTGAGATGGACCAGCACCAACCTCCCTCCCTCCCAAGACTGTTGTGAGAAAGACTGAGAAGGGACTGTATGAAAAGCAGATGTTACCAGCACTGATTTTGTTCGAGTCAGCAGAGAAAGGTGCTATGAACAGGAAAAGCCCTGCTCCTACCTTATTTTCATAACCACATCGTTATGAAAGGATCAAGAAGCAGCAATTCTATCACACTAGGGACAACAACTTTCAAAAGAAGCTTCTTATGACATCTGAACAACATTACAAACCACACACATGCAAAAGCTATTCTATATATTCAGTTCCAAAAGACACCTGAGTAAACAGATTAGCACAAAATGAAGACATGCATAGGAGGTCCACAAGGAACAAATGTAATGCTCACTTTTCGCAACATGTCATTCTGTTCCACGTTGTGTATTTTTCCAGGGCTTATTTCTCCTTTTAAAGTATATTCAAAGAATTTCCCACTGATGTTGACCAACAGCGTTGTGAAAGCTCGATCCTCTTGGGAGCAGCTGAATGGCTTATCATGACCGCTGGAGGATGGTGTGCCATATCTCAGGATCACGCCAACAATCAATCCTGAAAGACAGGTTTTTAAATCACTACTTACAACTCATCAGATGCAGACGTACATTAGTGCATGGTAGATGTTCCACTTGATGGACTTAGACCGCACGTGCAAGAGAAGTGGGGTATGAGCTTCTTAAAATAAATCACATTCTTAATTGGAGAGTCAGGGATCGAATCTAGAACTTTCTGTACGCAAAGCATATCATCTGCCATTGAACTATGTGCCCTCCTCTGTGCTTAGAGATTGAATTCAGACTTTGGAATCTTGACCACAAACATGAGCAACACAAAGAGAATTCCAAGCACACAACTGGGCATTATCCCTGTCCTAAGATAGGTTCTTTGGCGGTTCCAATTCTTTTATATGCAAATGATATGGTTCTAATATCCCGAACCAGAATAGGCTTGAAACGTCTCATCCAAGGATGCATTAGCTATTTATATACTAACCAGTTGCAGCTTAACTTTGACAAATCTAAAATAATAGTTTTTGGGAAGTGTTGGAGGCTTTGCTCATAGCAATTTGGTGGAAGAGCCATACAACAAGTTAAGTCCTTCAAGTATCTGGGTATCCTTTACCATTACAAACATCAATGGTCTACTCACCGTATAGCAGCAATAAGAAGCGCCAAAACGACGACCCAGGCTATTATCAGGTTTTTTATACCCAGGGTGCTGCCTATATTCCGGCAGCTCTGCGAGTATTTAATGCTAAGGTAGTAAACCAAGTATTATATGGATCCCAGATTTGGCTCTCTGCCTTTAACATTGACGTGGAGTGAATCTAGTCTTCCTTTCTATATAATTTTTTTTCTTCCTCATTGTGCATCCTATGCAGCATTATGTCTCGAGGCGGGCCAATATTGCTTACAATTTTTGATATGGATCAGGTTTTCTTATTGTTCAGGATATATTCTTTGAAAATTCAATCTATTGGACTCTTGGACCATTTAGGTTCATTCACCTTGACTTCTGCTATTAAGATCTAACTGAATAGACTCAATGACATCGAGAGACAGGAAGTTTTTGCTGTAGCAGCTAAAACTTGCTCACCTTTACACCTGCATCTTCCATGTATATTCAGCAAAAGCCCTAGGTACCTTTTCTTGATTGATAATCCTCAGGAAAGGTGTGCACTCTCTCCCTGGCCAGATGCAACGCCCTGCCCTCCAGCTTAATGGAATATAGATTTGATCGATCCTCCAAGGCACAGGGCTGTTTATGTAATCAGTCAGATATAGAATCCCTAGCGCATGTGCTTTTACATTGCACTTGATACAATGACTTTTGGCAAAACATCCTCAACTCTGTTGGTAAATTTGCAAGGGAAGTCTGATTCTGATATCATCCTGATTTTACTTTCATCTACCATCAAATGGATCATCAACCAGTTAGCTAATTTCTTTCAACTAATCATGAAACGTAGAGTGTCTATGGTGACCGACATTATGGAACCTAAGTAAAAGGATTGTCAACTGTTTATTTTGTAATGCCTCCCCTTTCTTTTCCACGTTTTCTCTTTTTGTTCGTTTATTTTGCTATATATTATTACTATCACTTTTTATGTTTTGTTATGTTATGCCAATAAAGGTTTATTGATTGATTGGAGAGTCAGGGATCGAATCTAGAACTTTCTGTACACAAAGCATATCATCTGCCATTGAACTATGTGCCCTCCTCTGTGCTTAGTGACTGAATTCAGACTTTGGAATCCTGACCACAAACATGAGCAACACAAGGAGAATTCCAAGCACACAACTGGGCATTATCCCTAAATACTATAAATGTCAAAGACAAAGAGAAACCTCAGTGGTGCCGTGCAAGTTTGTGTTTCAAGTCCTGTTTGGGAAAGGAGACTGTTATGCTATGTACACATTATTTGTGTTGTTAGATCATGGCACCTTGTTTTTTAAATGCTTTTGTAATACATACACACTCAACTATTTTTAACCTTCAGGAAATGTTGTATCAAGTTGTGTCACACCCCCCCCAAAGTTACAAGACGCAGCAAACACACCCTTTTTCCTCACTCATCTTTCTTTTTTTTCTTTTTTTTTTACAATTCTGCCTCTGAATACTTGAGTAGGCAGATCCTCATCCATTTCAGAAGGTGATTTTTGCAAAATACAACACGTACTTGCCTATTTCTTACAGGGAAGGGCGTTTGCTCCAAAAATGTGACATTTTCGATGAGATTGGGCCCCCACCTTTATTTCAGAAAGAGGAAGCCAAGATGTGAAACAAGTCACAAGGTGAAACAAACTAAAGTAACTGTCCTGAGGAAGACAGAAATAGCAAGAAACTACAACCAAAAATACAAAAAGGAGAATAGTAAGAGATAACAGCAGCAGGGCGATATGAGGAAGTCACCGCAGCACTGCAAGATAGCTTTGGATTCTTATTATAGGTTACTGCAGAAGTAACGGACAGCCCAATCCAACCCAAGTCTCAACGGGGCGTAACCCGCATCCTGCAGGGGAGTTTCAAGTCCCAGAGACCTCCTCAAGGTAAGAGAACATTTGTTCCCTTACCCCAGGTCAAGCCTCTGTTGCCCTGATGGGTCTACTTGGTATGCGCTAGCTACTTTGCTGGCACATGTCCGAGAGGACATGGGTAAGTGGATTGAGGCCAGGAAAGGGGGAATTGGACATCAGCGAAGCCACTGCTGCCAATACAGCCCCCTCGCCGGCCTTGACACATGCCCCTCCCTGCCCCGTTCCACTACCCATCTACCCACCCATGCTCATTTACCAGGGCCGGGGCTTCTTTGGCGGACACTGGCATGTGATCCAGCTGCAGAGAATGGCGATGTCACACTTTGATAGCCATGAAGCACACTGCGCTGCCAAAAAGCACATGTTCTGTGGTGCAGAGGCCCAACAGAATTGGGCCATTAGTCCCACCTTTACTGGACATACAGGTAACTCATAACAGTCTGGGATGAAAAAAAGAGCAACCAAAATACCGGTATGTGGTAAGATTGGGACAATTCACTCTTCATCACAACTCCTCCCTTACCTCTTCATTGCACTCTGATAGTCATTATGGACCCAAGATGGCCACAGCCTAGCCTCAAAGTTACTGCAGTCTTGTTTTACGGTGCCATTGCAAGACAAGACAAAAGGGGTTCAGTAATTTTACTCTGTTTTATTGTATTGTGTTGTTTCATTGGAAGCTGCCTTGAGCACCTCCGTGATTGGAAGAGAAAGTGAGGAATATAAATCTTTTAATAAAACAAAACTGTGTGCTGCTTACTTGGGCAACAAATCTGTCCCCAAATCGAAAATTCAAACACATTTGTACTAACTTGGATAAGGATTTCTTCTGCAAGTCCAAATTCTGAACACTTAGGGCGCAATCCTATCCTACTTACGTCACTGTTGTAACCAGCGGCGCAGCGAAAACAGGAGGCTCCAGAATGGAAAGGGGATTCAAATCCCCTTTGAATTCCCCTTTTGGAGGGGATTTGAATCGCCTTTCCCTTCTGGGGCCTCCCGTTCTTGCTGCGCCGCTGGTTACACCGGTGGCATAAGTAGGATAGGATTGCGCCCTAAGTGACCTCGTCAAAACTATTAAGAGTTCTGCCAGAGATCTGTTGACACTCTTACAACAAGTTTACTGACTGGTTTAGCCAAGCCCTGGGGAGAAAATCTTATTGTTATACGTTTTGACAAGGTTAGATTTATCTGATAGTTGTTCAACTATCCATTGTTGAACAAGCTCTTAAAAGCGGCCTCTAAAAACTGAACAGCATGTTCTGTACATTTAGGAATTTGATGGAACAAAGTGTTGCTCGATTCATTTGGTGACATGCATACGTGGTGCTGGGTGCCTGTGCCAGGAGAGGCCACCATCATGGCATCTTTAATTGGCTGATGGCAAAAGGCCCCAGGTAGGTCCCACAAGTCTTCCTATAGGAAGGGGCCAAAATTTGGTTTTTCAGAGCAATCCCTCCCCCAAGGTGTCGGAATGCTGCTCCGGGGGGTGGTCCGCCCCTGGGCAGAAAGCGTGCGTGGGGGAGAGAACCGTACCGCATCAGCGGGGGGAGAAGCGGACAGGCAAAGAAGCAGGCGAGCAGTTTGGCCTGCCCGGAGCCTTGGCCATCTTTTTCAGCGGTGTACCAGCGGCCCGGAACAGCATCCGGGGGTGTCACCACACGTCACAGCCCCACCTCCTGGGGTCCCCCCCCAAGTTCTGCTTTGTTTTCCTTTGGGAAAATTCTATGACCAATTGCACTTTGGTTTGGTCAACAAATTTTCAACCGGTAAACAAGCCACATTCTGGGAGCTTCCCGACTTGGAGCAAACAAAATGGTTAGCAACACAGAAGATGGGCCCCCAACCCTAGCTTCCCTCACAGTCAATCCTTATCAACAGTTGCATGCTAATAGAGACACTGGCAATCAAGACGTTGGGTGTCACACCCTTGGCAAGGTGCTAAACAACAGAGGCACCCAGATAGAGCCTGGGATATGCTATGAAGGGTTATCAAAGCACAAAAGATCCTGGATGCATTCACCCCAAAATATCCTCTACGCTTCCTTAGGAGCATATAAAAAGCTGAGTCACAGACCCCTCCTTGTTAGCGGCTGCGTCCGCCATTTGCTGTTTGCCAGCTTGCTGCCCCCGCCCCCGCCCCCGCTCGCGAATTGCTCCGCCACCTCCTGGTGCTGCTTCAAGCACCTCCACTTCATTACTGACCCAGAAGCACCCAGGACTAGTATCAGACAACTGCTCTCTACCTTTCCAACCAGCCCGTCTCCTTTCCTCCCCCCCCCCCCGACTGCTACCACAAGCCAAGCTCCAGCATTCGCTGGACCACCTTCCCTTCCGTAAGCTGCCACTCCAGCCCCTGCTGCGCTGTCTCTCAAGAACCCCTTTCCCTGGGAAAGCAAACTCTGTTCTCTTGCCCTGCTTCCAGCCCTGGAAAGAGCTAGCCTAGCTCTCCTGGGGGTGCTTTTCAAACCCTCTTCTCCCCCCTCCTTCTTTGCAACTGGAAATTGCCATGTCTTGACACCCTAATCCCACAATCTCTGCAATACTTCAGGTCTCCTTAGCAGATATGGATAGGTCACCTTGGCCTTCAGCAAACTTGGCCATTGGTCCACAATCCCCCCCATCTTCTGTGCTCCATGCTCAGCCACATTAATGACATTCTTATTGCCTCCATTTTTTTCCCTTTGTGTGTTGTGTGTGTTAGTGAAAAATGCCCCATGATTAGACCTAGACCAGGGGTTCTCAACCTTTTTCACCAAGTGTACCCTCTGGCATGGTCAAATTTTTGAAGTACCCCCTGTGCCAATTAATTAGCATTAATTAATTAAATTATTAAAATGTAAATTTTAATCATTAAAATTACTCATCTTACACTGTTAGCCAACCTTTCCCCCCAATTTTTGCCACCCTTTTTATTTTAAAAGAAAATATCACCACAGGTCTCCCATCCAAAAATAAACTAAGACAATTCCTTCTTAGCATCCTTAAGACGACAGAGAACCAGCTCAATCTGCCATAAGAGGTGCCTTCCTTAAATGGAAGAAACTATGTATTCTAAAACCCAGCATATAAATTGAAACAGTCAGTAGGAAAGCACTTAATTTGCATTCCACTTGGGAACACAGTCTGGGGGGAGAGAAGGGGTGGTTCTGTTGCACAAGAATCTTTTATGTTCACTGTCAATGAAGTTTTTCTTTTTAGTAATAAAGTAGGGACTATTTAGTCAGAGAACTTACTCACCCTAACTTGGATATAAATGCTAGAAAGGGGTTTATATAGAGATTTGGCAGAGGGTGTTTTTTTTTTTTAATATGGGAGCCTTGCGAGTCTGTGCCTTATCAGCTGTAAGTTAGCTGTGAGTGGGGAGTTTAAATTTAAAAAACCTAAAAGCCGATGCTGACTCACATCTGATAAGACACAGCAAGTCGCATACCCTCGCCTGTCGGTTCGCGTACCCCCAGGGGTACGAGTACCACAGGTTGAGAACCTCTGACCTAGACTGTTTTGGGGGAAGCCCAAGAGTAGCCTCAGGCCTCCAATCAGGCTCCCCTAAACATCACTCCAGTTAAACAATTGGGACGCTCAGAATGGACATTCCCCTTGGGCAACTGCCATGCTGGCTAGGAGGGTTTCTCTGGTGGGAAGAACTAATCCTCCCACCGTAACCCGACTTCATGACCTGCCAAGGGGTTCACTCCTTGCCCGTTTCCCTGGTTCAGGCTACAGAGAGCCACAACTCAGCCATTGTCTTTCACTGCTGCTGGAACCACTGCTTGCTTGGGATTTTTCCCTCCACCTCCACCATAAAAGGCGGTTCCTATTCCACTGGGAAACCCTCCTAATTCCTTCCCTCCCTCTCCACAATATAATAACAACAGTAATAATCTATTTATATACCACCTTTCTTGTCATTGGATTTGCCCTCAGACTTTATTCAAGGCGATTTACACAGGCAAGCTTTTTTCGAAAACCCCCCCCCCCCGGGTTAGGGTTAACTCAGGTTATCTCAGCTTGTCAGCGGCTTCTGGTCGCCTCGAGCTGGTGCCATCTTCATTTTTCTTCAGGCAAGGCGGCAGCTCAACCACTACTGCACCCCCTTCTCCTTGTAACGATTTCCTGTCTTTTCTATCTAGAAACTGCTTGTGTTTAAGGTTTAGTGGCTGAATATTTTGCATTATTTTTTATTCCCCTTCCCCATTATTATTCCCACAATAAAAGCTACCTATTGTTGCACCTTTAACCTCATCTCCCTCCTCTTTTCATGCCACTCCACCAAGCTGCTCCATTTGGACATTGCACTCAGTCCCTGCACATGCAATAGATTTTCCCCATGTCTGTGCACATGTCCTAAAAGAAGCATGCCTGCTAACAAAACAGATTTTTTTTTATAGGGGCACTGCCACAGGGAAAATGGCACAGGGAAACGGGTTAAACAGGATTGGGCTCTTTAAGAACATAAGAAGAGCCCTGCTGGATTAGGCCAAAGGCCCATCTAGTCCAGCTTCCTGTATCACACAGTGGCCCCACCAGATGCCTCAGGGAGCACACAGCCAACAAGATAACCTGTTTCCTGCTGCCACTCCCTTGCACCTGGCACAGAGAAAACCTACTTCTAAAACTTTCTCCAATATCTGCTCCAAAATTTCTCTTTTAACTGATATCGTTCAAACTGTTTAAAAAACCCATTCCCAGTGCCACAGCCCCAAACTCAATTTCTGCCTGCTTCCTCTTCTGAAGCCTTTTTTTTCTTTAAAGCTGATCATGATCTAGTGCAGTTTCATTTCATCCACAGTAAAAAGCAAACCACAGGACACAGAACATCTGCAACAAGGGCAATGTCATCCCATCAAAGCAAAAAACAGGAAGAAGCAACATCCAAAACAAGCAGCAGCATCTGCACCATTCAAACTCAACATGCAGAATTCAAAATTACACAGATCCCAAAGGGGAAAAAAAACACCCTGCGATGTAGTTGGAAGGTGGGAAGGAGACAGGGTAGGATGCAGCACATTAAGACTCCCTGCAGCAGGAACAGCGATGTCATCAGCAGGAGTACAAAAGGGCCTTAGCCAAGAAGAAGCATCCTCCTGCTCAGCAGGAGGCAATGTCTCAATGTCAAGGCCATTGTATTTCCCAAGGACTCGGAGAGACAATAGGTAGCTCATGCTGCATTAAGGTTACAAGCCTATGTAAATATAGCTGGGAGTAAATCCTATTTACACAGCGAGACTGGTTTCTAGGTGAACATGCATATGCGAGCACCAACATCTTTTACATTTGTTTAGGAATTTTTATATAGGCAGCTTGAAGTACTGCAACCCAAATCAAGAGTTTGGAACGAAATGAGCTAGATCTCTTAAGCACAGTATATAGACAAAAGTGGGCTGAGAAGAAACACTGTAAGGAAGTCATTTATCGTTGATTCTTTTGTCATACAAACTTAGTGGGGCGTGGTTAACAGGCTGTGGTCATGGGCATGTCATGACTGCTCCTGTTCTCTAAAATTTACCACTGTGAAACATTCATGCAAATTAAGTGTCACCACATACTGGCAAGACTGGGAGACCTAGAAATAGCGCAATCTTAGTAAAAAGGGAAGTGAAGAGAACCAGTCATCAGTTTCTACCCAAACCAGAGTAGCACTGGATGCGATTGAGCCACATTATGCTCTTATGAGTACACTAGATGGAGCCTCCCTGTTCAGACACATAGATGCTGGTGGAAACAGCAGGGAGGGGTTGTTACCTTCACATTCTATTTTAAGCTTCTCAAAGACAACTGACTTGCCAAAACTGTCAACAGGAGGCAGGATGAGATGGACCCTGGTCTGATAAGTTGGTTAAAGCAGAGCATTCCGTGCTGCAACACAGTTGTTAAACTACTCTTGTTTTCTCCAAGCAACTATGCTGTTTGGGGGGGGGGGGAGGAATACTAGTGGCCTCATCCAATTAGTTTCCATGATTGCATGAACAAAAGCACAACTGTTCAACCTTGAGCATTCCTACCCCCTTCCACCTTCTCCCAAAGGCGTAGATCCACATCATAGGAGAAAGGGAACGACAACTTCCTTCTCCAGCTAACCCGCCAATAACATACAGAGTCGGGGTTTTATTTCTGTCCACTAATGGGGGGAGGCAAACAGGTAGAGGGCATTGTTAGACAAAAAATAGGGGCTGGCTACCCCAGCGTCCAGTTGGACTGCCCTCCACCTGGCATTCAATTCAGGCAGGTGGGTTGGTTGCCTTTTATACAGAGTCTATGTTTGTGGGGCGAGGGTTGGTAAGCAAAGGAGGTCCTACCCCACTGGAGAGAACTCTAGGCGGCCAATACTCCTCAAGAAACATGTTCCCTGGGAGTGCAACTTCCAGCTGTCTTTCCCCAATTCTTGTCACCCCTTTTGTGCTTGGCCTCCTAGCTGCTCCTCCTTTCCCTTGCTGGCCTTTTTCTGTTCTCCCTCCCCCCCCCTGAATATCTTCTTCTACCCCAGTGTTTTTCAAAGTTCTCCCTGCAAGGCGGGGGTTGGGTCAGCAATTGCTGCCGGCGGGGGAAAAGTGCCCCAAAATGGGGTTTTGTCGCTTACTGGGGTCAAGGATTAGGGGGGCACTGAGTGGCAAAGATATACAGGTGTCCCCCACTTGACGGGGATATGTTCTGAAATCCCCGTGGTAAAGTGAAGCCGTCATTAAGTGGATCTTGCTGTGCTTTGAAGTTTAGCACTGTGCTTAAAGCCCAAGCATTAAACATCCAAGCTCTTATCTTGCCCATTAGCTGTTTGGCTTTGGGCTTTGAAGTTCAGTGCTGTACTTAAAGCCCCAGTGCTGAACTTCAAAGCCCTTATCTAAAGTCAAACAGCGGATGAGCTGGGTCTTTAAAAAGATGCATCTTTTTAAATCCGTTGCTCTTTTTTACTGGGGACTTCCATCATATATCTGTATTGTTGTTAAGTGATCCGTCATTAAGAGAGGGACACCTGTACTTGGATATTCTGTAGCATGAAACCCAATTACCCCTGCCTTCTCCTTCAAAATAACTATCTCTATCACTGCTTCTCTATTCCTTTCCCTCCTTTTTTGAACTTCCCACTACCCTGGGTCCCACCTGTCCACAAGAACATTATCAGCGGGGAAGCAGCTGGCATCCTAGAGAAACTAGCTTATGTTTGTCTGTGCGCGCGCGCGTGCGTGCACACGTTTATATATAAACTGATGAAAAGCTACAGCAATTAGCCAAAAGCAAGAAAAGGGGATGTTTTCTTCCCTTATGGTAGGGGTTCTCAACCCCTTCCTGGACGAGTACACCTCTGGTGCCACTCTTGCTGTGTACCACCGGAAGTGACTGGTGATTACATAATCGCCAGTTACGTCCGGGTTTTCCAACGCCAGAAAACGCAGGTAGGAGGCTCTGGGCAGGTGGGAGGGCCCTTTACAGCGTTCGCGAGAGGCTTGGCTCAGCCAAAGGCAGGAGCCTCTTGGGAGTGAAAATGCAGTGCTGAAAGTGTCACATTGGAGCAGGGTTCTTCTGGCAAGCCGGCTGTCCAAGTACCACCAGCAGTCAGTCGAAGTACCACTGGTGATACACGTATCACTGGTTGAGAACCCCTGCCTTATGATGAGGAAGGAATCATGCATAAGTGTTTCATCAAGTACAGGTATACCAAGGGTGCTATTGTGATCCATTTGTGATCCAAAGCCATTTAACCTTGGAGCATCACCAGGTTGCTGAGTTCAAGAGGACAAACTGCAAAGCAATCTCATTATGTTTTTCAAAATGGAGACTCACTGGTGAGAAAGGATCGTGCAAGGGCAATAATGTGCCTTAGACATGCTAATGAGCATCTTGATCTAGCTTTAAGGGACTTCGAGGTCCTGCCTGCCGCCACCTCATTTGAGAAATTCAGCCTGAAATATTTCCTCTTGTCTATGAGAAAACACAGTGCAAATATCCAAGCAAACAAAACGTTTTGTCTGCCTGCAAAAACTACATCAAGGATTAAAAAACCTTTACCAGAAAGCATACACCTCCCTAACCAAAATGATGATCCACAAATTAGACATGTATCCTGAGCACACACCAAAACCAAAGACAACAGGGCACAAGAAATCCAATGCACATCAGACAGCCAAATTAAGTGTTACTAGAGACATGCACCGTGCAATCCTGCTCCACTACCTAACTGCTGACATGAATTAGTACCAAGCATAAACCCAGGAAAGCTGTGCCTCTAAAAATAAAGTCTATGTAGAATAATCGGTGCAGAGGTCTCATGATGAGGTAATAGCTCACAGAAGCTAAGCTGGAGAGCAAATTAGAAAACCAAACGTAGGAGTAATTGTTTGAAGCCATCGGTGAGATTTCATAGAGACTGAGCCATGGCAAATAGGAGACATCTAGCATCATCAAGCCATCCATTGCTTTAATTATATTAGAAAAATATTTTAACTTGGATAGTCATTTGAGAAGCTGCGAGATCTGAAAGAAATACAAGCTAGACAGATTTGAGAATACAATACGTTTCAAAATTCTGCAATTTTATCTTGGTTATGAAGAAAAGAACAGCCTTTGTCCAGTACTGACAGATTAGATCTGTAACTCAAATCTGTTTAGCAACTCAAATGAAAATACATATTATTCTTTCCAATACAAAAATAGGAAGTTTCCACATTTTATTTGATGTTATTAATTCCAACTCACAGGAAGAAAACTCATACATGAATAAACGAAAGAGGGATTTAACCAACAATGTCTCAGAAGGTGAGTGGAACTTTTTAACTAGGACTCTCTGTTTACAGTAAACTTCGAGGACTACAGAGAAAATTTTAAGATGACCACTCTAACACTTAACTCTATGGAAACTGTACAAGATACATGCATCAGAAAAAATTTTTTGCTGGTATTGCCAAGCAAATCAAAGAGACCTTATCCACTTGTGGTACAGCTGTGATAAAACTAAGACACGCTGGAAAGCAGTAACAGATAGGTACAATAAATGAGGTTTTTTTAATCCCAAATACTGAAAGACCCCAACATATGTTTGCTTCGTTATGTTAAACATATCCTTCCCAAAGATCTTCAAGAACCAGCATTGTATACATTGACATCTGCTAGAATCCTCTCTTCAGGAAGTAGTAGAAGTTGAGTACAAGTTTAACTAAGACAGAGAAGTTGAGTACTGTACAAGTTTAACTAAAACAGAGTGGTTAAATAAAGCCCAGGAACAACCAATACTTGTTAACAAGTACGAATCATCATCAGGATTACTGGTTAAAAATATTTATGTAAATGTCTTAATTGTAAAAACACCATAGTTCATCCATAAATTCACACAATTAGCTAATTGTGTGAATTTATGGATGAACTATGGTGTTTTTACAATTAAGACATTTACATAAATATTTTTAACCAGTAATCCCGATGATGATTCGTACTTGCTATATTGTCGCTGGTTACAAGAGTCTTCGTTCATTTTTAATACTTGTTAAATAAATGATATCCTATGAAGCATTAAATGTTCAATATGCAGCGAGATCGGAGGTATGGGTAAAGAAGCCATGTCAAAAGTTTTTGTTGAAGAGACCAATAAAGTTTTATTATTACCAGAAGCCTGTTGAAATTCTTTAAGCGCAAAGACTCCAGCGTACTGAAGAAAAGAGGGGCGCATAGTATTATCAGACAGACAGGAAAAATAAAAGTCCACAGCAACGTTTCTCCCCGCTCCAGGGGTTTTCTCAAGCAATCCTGGCCGTAGCCAGTAAATGTTTCCGATACCCATCAGAGAAAAAGAGCTGGATTTAAACAGTAATGCGCTGCAAAAGCGCGGGAAGCCTAATTGTTAATTGAGACCGGAACTGTCAGTTTGCCTCCGTGACCGCAGTTAACCTCAGCTGCGCTATTGAGCTCGTGTTTGTTAGGAATGGAGCTGTCAGTGTTTCAACAAAAACTTTTGACAAAAAAAAAGTTTTTTTCAACAAAAACTTTTGACATGGCTTCTTTACCCATACCTCCGATCTCGCTGCAAATCGTAACAAGCCATGAAAACCTGCATACAACACTAATGTTCAATATGTTCATCTGTCTTGGGAGCCAGTCGTGTCATATATTTCAAGTAGATACTCAATGGCCAGTTGTAATTAAGTACTGTACTACTATTAAAAGTAAGGATGAATTCATGAAATTGTTGTGCTCCTGTAGTAACCCTATTTTATTTACTTTCTAAATGTCATCACAGTCCATTTTATGCGGGTGACAGTAAATAAACAGCCTGTTTTGTTAAGTTTCACTAAATAATCATTTAAGAAGAGGCTGAACCATGGATAGGCAATTTCAAGGTGGAGGGTTGTTTGGGGCTCCTAAAACATTCGTTAACAATTGTTAGCACTTAGCATACTGAAACCAAGTATCACAGCAGTCTGTTAAACACGGCTCTAGTTCTTAGAACTATCAAGGTTGGGTACAAGGGAAGTGAAGCTGTAGGAAAGCTAACTAGGTATTGCGTAAGAGTTCAGCAATGTGCTGTGTTCGGTTTTTAATATCATGTTTCTAAATGCACCCCATAGTTGATGCACATTTTTAAATATTTGCAGTCAGCAGTGCCAGGGTTCCTGTTTTCCCCAGCTAGCTGCCAAGATTTACTTCCTCCTTCCCACACCAACATAGCATGTTTGTTCAAGTTCTTCATCTCTCCTGTTTAGGAAATCTTTCCTGAATCAAAATGGGGGGTGGGGGGAGAGAAGACAAGGACAACTAGATGATGAAACACAAGCAGAGAGATTAGTCAAACTGCCTTATCTTGTGTTCCCTGTTTGCACAAGGTGAGTGGATATCATGTAAATACTGTAGTAGCCTTGTGCTCCATCCAAAAATGAAATTTTGAACAAGGGAGCATCTGCACAAATAGGCCTCACTATCAAGGCTTCCGTCAAAGAACTATGTATGCAAAAGGATAGTTATGCTGCTGTCAAAGCACCTCACAGAATCATAAGTCTTCAGAAATAGGAGAAGGAAGTAAAGCAGAAGAGCAGCCATGACTGTCAAACCAATTTAAGTTGGCAGTACATTCATTATAGAACACATAACTGAGGATTTTGTACCCCATTTGTTTCCTCTTCTGCTAAACTGCCTATAGTCGGACCTCGCTATCTACGGAGGAGCCATTCCGGACCCCCATGGGTAGTGAGGATCCGTGGATACCGGGGTCCAATATAAAAAACACTCCAAGAGAGGGGGAAACACTGGTTTTTAACCTTTCAGCAGCAAACTGTGCCGTGTCGTAAGCTTCCAGAAGCCCCGTAGAGACTTCAAAATGGCGTGGTTTGCTGCTGAAAGTATAAAAAACTGCAGTTTCCCCATTTTTCCCTTTTTACTGTGGACCCCTGCGGGTCCGGGATCGTGGTCAGACAAATCTGTGGGTTCTGAATCCGCAGATGGAAAGGGCCCACTGTATGTTGCTTATGAAATCAAGACTTCTCCTCTAGATTAGAATGGAAGAGCAAGAGTCTTTAGCTATCATTCCAGACACAAGCACTGGTCATGATCAATAGACATACATAAACTTTTAGCACAATCCTATGAAGGTCTACTCAGAAGTAAAGAGCTGGCAGAGTACTAGTACCCCAATTGCGGTGGATGGGGGTGTACCCGAGGTAAGCAGGCAAATGCCCACTTATCCCAAGTAGACCTCCAGAGAGCCCCACCCCCAGATTATGAAACAGCATGGGCCGCACAGCTCATGCTGAAGAGTCTATGCCCGGGGGGGGGGGGGAAGAATAGGAATGGGCTGCCTGTGTTATGTAAAAAAGGCATATTTCTAACTATTGTCTGAGGTTAACGTAAAGAAGTCTCCAAGTCTTTTTGAAGATCTCTGCACAACTGAGTGGATATTTAGATTTGCTCTGATAGTTTTTCAACTGCCTACAGAACCATTTTTCCATTTCCTAGACGTCAAAACTCAGAAGATACTTGAATCATGTTTAAAGTAGTCATAGTAGCGTCATGTGAGCTTCTCGACTGGCCCAAAGGGCTAGAAAAACCTTCCGTCGGACTGCATTAAAATTCTTCTTTACAGAAGACCCCTGCAGAGATATTCATTTCCTTGTTCATTAATGAGGTCTTCTGCTAGTGAAATCTACAGCAGAAGTTCTCAACCTGTGGTACGGGTACCGCTAGGGGTATGCAGACCTCTTGCTGGGGGTACGCCAAGCCCTGCCCCTTATCTGCCCCATCAGCAGCTAATTACAGTAAGTGTTAATTAACATGGATTTTAAATTGTAATTATTTTCAGAGCCCTTCTATCTCTCTGATTATTTTTGTACTTTAGAAAATGTACTTTAGTGGGGTGGGGGAGAGAGGAGCTGATTTTGGGAAGTGTGACTTGGAGAAAAAAAGAGAACCTTGCATCTCCCTCCCTCCCTCCCACCCACCTACCCACCCACACAGAGAGTGTTAAATAAGACATTTTTCACATTTAAAATTGTTTTAGTAAGTTTTATTTAATGATTAATTACCTAAGTAATTGATTAATCCAACTAGTTAGCATTTAATTACCAGGGGGTACTTCAGAAAATTGGACCGTGATAGGGGGTACCCGGGCCTCCAAAGGTTGAGAATCCCTGATCTACAGTAAATAACTCATTACCTGCTCAAGTCCTTAAATAATCAATGCTGTCCTTACAATGAAAGTCTAGTCAGTTTTAGTTCCTTCTAAGTTGTCTTAAGGTAGACTCTCTAATGTTTCATTCTTAAAAAGAAACAGAACTTGGATTTTATCCTGCTCTTTGTCTAAGGAGGCCAAGACAGCATACATGGTTTCTTACCCACATTTATCCTCACAACCACCCTATGAGGTAGATTAGGGTGAGGGAAAATAACTAGCCCAGTTTACTCAATGTGTTTCATGGTTGAACCGAGATTTGAACCCATATCTCCCTGGTCCAAGTCAGATATTCAATATGCAGCATCATACTGACTTTACGCAATCGAGTTCTGTGCAATTTCTTATTTGTAATATTTAGTCATTTGTCAGTCCATTAGAGTAACATATTAGGGAAACGGTAATCTGAAATTAGTTTAAGACGGGGGGAGGAGCAAACGGTAATCTGAAATTAGTTTAAGACGGGGGGAGGAGCAATCTCTTTTGATAAGGAGTTAAAATGAATTTAATCGTTACTTCACAAGGAAGATTTTGGGGCAGGTGGCTGCGGAGAAAAAGTAAAGCAACTTCTACATACTGTATTAATTCAATTCTTTCTAGTATTTGGGAGGGTGAAATGGCACACACAGGAGAGGCCAAACAAAGAACAAGAAATGCCATTTTTCCAGTTGTCTCTGTAGGAGGCCATTGTTTACAGCAATACTGCACCACCAGTATCACCGGCTTATTCCGAGCCTTGAGTTATTGGATCAAATCAATCTAACAGAAGTCATGAATTAATGTATCCGATTCATTCTGCAAAGGCACAAAAACTGGCTTCACTTCCAACGAGGTATTTAAAAGAAAGTTAGAGCGAAAGCTTTCATGGCTAGGTATAATCTTGCAGGATATAGGGTATATGGGCATAGATGCCATTTACGTATTCTATCAAAGCCAGAATAAGATTAAAAACAATTTTCAAACACTGAAACACAGATTTTGAAAAACAAAGTTCAAAAAACTGCGACGAGGAAAAATATACCAGTATTTAAAATCCAAGGCTGAAGATGGTACAAAAAAAAAAAAAACGACGTTTCGTCTTATTCCCAAGACATTTTCTAGTCAGTGACAGTTCCGTTCTGTCAGTTGGTTTTCAGTGTCATCCTAACAGCCAAGCTGTCACTACCTAGAAAATGTCTTAGGAATAAGACAAAACGTCGGGTTTTTTTTTACCATCTTCAGCCTTGGATTTTAAATATATTTTTCCTGGTCGCAGTTTTTTGAACTTGTTTTTCAAAATCTGCGTTTCAGTGTTTGAAAATTGTTTTTAATCTTATTCTGGCTTTGATAGAATATATAAATGGCATCTATATCCATATACCCTATATCCTGCAAGCGTTTTTAAAAGACTTTGAAAGAGCATCAGCCATACTAGTCACCATTTAATGCGTATACACGAACAGAATATTTTCATCAAATTCCTATCTGCCTTGATCACACAAAAGTTCAAACAGTAACTTAACCTAGGCAGATGTCCGAAATAGTTTCACCAATAAAAATATGCACAGATCCATCAATCTGAATGCAATAGGTTCTACCTCACTGAACCTATAGGCAGAGATAACACAGCGTAACCTAAATCTGTCAGCATTGTCTATGTAGAGCTTGTTCTCCCAAAGAGTATGTCAGTCAACCTGAAGTCATGCTGTTACTGTATGTTCCAAATAATGTTGCTTTTAAGGATATACCCTGCTGGCAGCAGCTAAACGTGCGAAATCTGAATTCACATCTATATAAACTGCTAGACTTGGCCAAAGTTCATCTAGTCCAGAAATCTCTTTCCAACAGCAGCAGCCAAATGTTTGTTTTAATCACTATCATGGAATTTGCCTTTTTACCAATGTTACACATGGAATTGCTGTTTTCAGCAACCTGCCCGTGATTTCATAGTCCTCTCTTGTGCCCATCTGAAAAATGGAACAAATGATACTCTAATAGGCAAAATGCTGAGAGAGAGAGAAAGAGAGACAGACAGACAGACAGACAACAGCAACTTGCTAGAAACCTACACATCTGTTAGTGATACCTTCCATCTTGCTTACTGTGAAAGAGAAACAAGGAAATACTAAGTACCCTCCCCCCAAAGTTAATGTTGCTTATTCGCTCTCTCCAGTTCATGTCATAGTTTGAATTTTTATATTACCATTCAGCATAAACCACCGTTTCATGGCACAATGTTGCATTTTATGATAATCAAAGATCTAGATTGGTCCTCTAAATAGCAACTCAAGCAGAAGGAATTTTAAAAAATCAACTATTGCAAATACCACCGCCCCCGTTTCCCCCCCTCTAAACTAAAAAGTTCAAAATTAGTCTTTCAGGTATCAAATTATTTCTGAGAACGTTGTCCACACCAGTACACACACTCCAAGATATTACCAATCCAATAGATGCACAGGGAGACAATCTGTCCTTTCATTCGTGCCGGAGTTCATCATCCCTACTCACACTTCATCCTTTGCAGATGCTGTACTCATCAATGGGAGCTTTCTTTTCCTTGGATGGCTAAATAGTACCAAGCACGTCTACCAAAGGAAAGCAAAGAAGCACTCTGGAAAATTTCCTGTGCTTAGCCAGTTTAAAAGAGCCAGAGCCCTGGCTTCAAAAACCAGAGGCAAAAGATACATACATACATTTATTACATTGTAATAAATAAGAAGTTCCTTCTGTTCTGAGTGTTCCAGGGATTCGGACGGATTACCAATGTGATTCAGTAGCACACAGTCTTTTTGGAAAGTGTGTTGCAAGCCAAATCTGAAGCATAAAGTACTGTCACTCTCTAAGGCATGTGACAGCACATGCTTCAGTACCCCATACGTTTCTACACTGTAATAAGTTTACTTAAATACAATTTTTTAAAAAATAATCTTTATATTCCAGCTTTCCACCAAGGTTGGCATTCAAGGTGGTCTACAATTTTTTAAAAAATAATCTTTATATTCCAGCTTTCCACCAAGGTTGGCATTCAAGGTGGTCTATAATTCATTTTAAGCAATAGAAAAATGCACATCAAAACCAGCCTAAAACAAAAGCAACCTAAACTCCAAAAAAAGATATACAGAGCAGCAGCAATAAAACAGAAGCTAAAATAAGTAATCTGGCCATATTCTTTACCATCAAAGGTTCAGGAGGAAAGGGCTATTTTAACCCAACACCAAGCTTATTGATAATGGTTTTGGCACCAGCCAAGTAGGGAGGAAGCTCCACTATCAGGGTATCACCACAAAATAGGTCCTGTCTCTGAAAGCCAGTTGCCAAGTTTCCAACAGTAGGAGTACCTGGAACGGACGATTTCCTCAGCAGCCAGAAGAGTTCATACAGGAAAAGGCAGTTCTTTAGATACCCTAGTTCCACACCACTTAGATTTTTTATAGGTTAAAACAAGCACATGGGCAGACATTTGTCCGCTTACACCAAGTAAACTGCAACAGGGCTACTTGAATCCCTGCCGACTCTTTGGCCAGCAGAGAACTGGGCAGGCCCATGTCAGGGGAAGAGGCCCAGGAGGGCCCAGGAGGGGGAAATAGGATACAGCGCGTGACTACAGCACATGGCAGCATCACCAATCCTACCCCCCCCTCCTGGGCCCAATCTTCCCACCCCCACCCTGTTAACCCCCTCCCCCCTTGCCCCGCAACTCTCGGAGCAGGTAAGGCTGCTCCGTCACATGAGGGACTTGGATTCAGCGCCAGCAGGACAGCACAGGCCTTCCTGCTAGCACCCACTATTCACAGGGTGTCGCAACTCACTTTACGGCACGTTTATGACACCCTAGGCTGGCACAGCAAGTGCTGCACCGGCCTATATGGAACATAGGATTGCACTATAAATTAGGTTAGGTTACCATGCATATGGGACAGGGCCTTCTCTGCGGTGGCCTCTCATGTGGAACTCCATGTCACAGGTGGTGCAGCAGGCCCCCCTTCTGAAGACCCATCTTGTCCGCCAGGCATTTGCACTCTCAGAGAAGAATCACTTCTGTTTGCTGAAAGTGTATCATCATGATATCTGTTGCTATTGCTTCTGGGTTTGTGTTTGATTTTATTTAATTGTTTTCTTTTTTTCAAGTAAATTTTGTCAGTTGCTTTGGGATCCAAGGTGATGAAAGGTGGGATATAAACATAAATAAGATTCCTGCTAAACCAGGGCCAGAATCAGATACTTGGCAGTCATCATTTGATTTCCAGTACTGTATTTGTCTCATAAAAAGGTAAAGGCATCCCCTGACAATTAAGTCCAGTCGTGTCAGACTCTAGGGTGTGGTGCTCATCTCCATTTCAAAGCCGAAGAGCCAGCATTGTCCGAAGACGCCTCCGTGGTCATGTGGCCGGCATGACTCTCCTTGCCGCAGCACGTAGCATGCGGCTGGAACACGGAGCACTGTTTACCTTCCCACAAGTGGTACCTATTTATCTACTCACATTGACATGCTTTGGAACTGCTAGGTTGGCAGGAGCTGGCCAAGCAACGAGCGCTCACCCCGTTGCGGGAATCGAACTGCCGACCTTTCGATCGACAGCTTATGGTTCAGCGGTTTAACCCGCTGCGCCACCCGCTGGCCATATTTGCCTCATACAGAAGTGCAAACAGACAAAGAAACAACAGGGCAGGAACATTTGCAAGGGAGATACAGAGGCTGGTAGGAGGGCACCTAGCCCCTCACCCATCAATTTTCCCTCTGCAAACCCTCTTTCCCCTCCAACCCTGACTCTTACGCTGGGTTTTCCAGTCATGTAGGGACAAGTGGACAGGTTGCAGCAGAGGCTGCAGCAGAAAAGCAACAAGGAGGGGAGGCACCTCTACTCCTCCTCCTGGAAAAACCTTCAGGGCCTTGATTTGCATATCAAAAGCAAGCATGGGAATTGTTTCAGTGGGAATCCTGCATTTTTAGCCTTTAGCTCCAAGCCCTAAAGATCAAATGAAAATCACAATAGATTCAGACTGCACAACTAGTACACCCTAGAATCAATCCACAAAGATTTGCCAGTGCAGAGACATACTTCTAGATGCTGAAATGGCATTTTATAATAGCAACTTACTTTTCCCCACTCCAAAATTCTCTTCTATCCCCCCCCCCACAAAAAAAAAACAGGTCCATAAAAATTGAGACCTCAGCAGAACCTCTAGGTATCAAGTTATTGGCCAATCCAGCCCAGGATGCACTCTGCTGGCGACATCACGTCCTACCAAATAACTGACGGGAATTCAGTTCATAGGAATAGGTTAACTTCTTGGCCGTTGTTCAATATAGCATATTTTCCTTTAAAATATTCTTATTTTATAGCCCACATATAAAATAAGAATATTAAGACAGGTGAAAAAATACAATACTGGCGAAAAGATTCACACTTACCTAACCCCTACATGAAGCGTGCAAGCTTCTGCATTGGTCTATTGTGGGTGTGATATCACCAGCAAAGTGCATACTGAGGACCTGCAGGGAAAACAGAAGTGCAAACTATCAGTTGAAGTTACTGCCATGCTTATATGCCTATCAGAACAGACTCTGGGAGGCATCCAGCTACCTTTACTTAATAAGTTAATACATGTACTGTAGCATCCTTGGGATTCATGCAGTGATGCAGATAGCACAATGTTAAGAAGGTAATTAAGCCCATCCTCTTATCCTGTATGGCATGTGTAGGGGCCACATGCAAAATCCAAGTTCTTCGCTATATATTCTAGGGGACAACCTAAAATTCTGACATAGATAGGGACACACTCCATGTGTACGCTAATCCTCCCTACAGCTTGCACCAAGCATTTCCACTGATTATGAGGATGTCCCTGCATGCCGACTTTCCCCATTTCCTGAAAGGAAGCCAGAAAATTATTATTTAAACAAAAACTGTACATAGTGCTTTTCAAACACCAAGTTCAGAGCCATTTACATAACAAAATAAATGAAAATATGGTTCCCTGCCCCAAAGGGTCTCACAATCTAAAAAAAGCAGCAACAGGCAATGGGAGGGATAATAATAACCACCAGTATTTATATACTGCCTTTTCTTTGGTCATCGGGATTTTCCTCTGACTTTAATTCAAAGGCAGTTTACACAGGCAGGCTTTCTAAATCCCAAGGGTTTTTTTACAAAACAACAGTATGTTCTAATCTTTCATAGAACCCTTCATTCTAGATAGTTTCTTACACAGTCCAGCTCTCTCTCTCTCTAACGTTCACCTCACCCCACTTCAGCTGACAGGCAACCTTGACTCCCACTCAAGCGCAGCTGCAGCTTCTCTCCCTCACAGAGACTTTGCAGCTCATCAGCTCAGCGTGCCGACAGCTCTCCGACAGCCCACGGATACTTCCGGGCGTCCCGAACTGCCGTCCATCAGATCTTCAGGCATATAAGACGGTCGCTCTACCAACTGAGCCAGACCTCCTGCCATATTGGGATGAACAGGGAGCACTGCTCTCCCTATAAGAGAGTGCCACCACTAAGAGGTGTCTCTACTCAGTTTAGCAAAGAGTCAAAAGGATTTTAGCACTGGTCTTACCACTGACAGCATATAGGTTTTGGTACAAGGGAGGTGCCACCAAGGGAGTAATCTTATCACACATCAACACCCTGCTCTCTGAAACAATATGGTCCTAAGAAGGGTGTTTTGCAGGAGTTTTTGAAGCATGTCAGTCAGCAGCAAGTTAGAATTAGAATATTAACCCTACGACAGCTACACCTTCTCCAAAACAGGAAATGAAGATGGTACTGGTTGCAACATTCCTTGGTGTCCATGTGACCATAGACATAGGTGTCTTACACATAGACATACTATCTGGCTGGCCAATTAGAACCAGGCAAAATTGTCTGAATTCAGACCCTATCAGTAACCATAAGGACAGCACAGCAGATCTCAGCTGGAGGAAGGAAGGAAGATAAGATCAGATCAGATCAAATCAAAATTCAAAGAATACCACTTAAGGCTGAGCTACATTACAGGCAGAGGCTCTGCCGCCGCCTCTGCCTACGCGCTTGGAGCAGGGGAGTGTCTTCCCTCCTGTTGTCCCGCCTTCTTAAGAAGGTGATTGGAGGTACTTCAGATTGGCATGCAGCCACCTTCCTACGATTGGCAGGCTGCAGTAGCTCCGCGAACCGCCCCCTAGCTCTGCACGCCCGCCCCCTGAAAAGTTGGATTCCAGCTTGAGGTACGCGCCGGCCGTGCGGAGGTCGCAGCGGCTCCGCTTGCTTCAAAAATCAGGTCAGAGGCTCCGCAACGCGTGTAATGTAGCTCTGGCTTCAGATATTTCTTCTCCCAGCTACTGCAGCTCTCTTGTCAAACAGTTTTTAGCCTTTCTCATACTTCTGGTTGTGCATTTTGTTTTGTTTTAAACTTGAGACAGTATGACTGCTGGATAGTTTTAGCCTTCAGTTAGTAAAGTTTTGATTAACCAAGATCAGTGGAATACGAATACTAAAAATACCTTTATTCCTTACAAATTACATCCTTACACCTTCCTCCTCTTTTCAATATGAGCGAAGTTACAGATAAATATTTTACCAAGCTTTAACAACCTGGAGGGGCCGGATCCAGTCCCCAAGTCATCTATCCTTGCCTTAAGTCACCCAGGAGACACAATCAGAAATAATGAGATGCAATTTCTGATAAAAATTGAAGCAAGATACTCAGTTAGGGCATGCCTATGGTGGAAAATGAAATTTGTAATGAAGCAGGCATTATGGGTTTTCTAGCCATGTTTATTATTTGAGAAATAAAACTAAAATCGTACTGTCTTCTTAAGAGATTTCTCTCTCACACACACTCTGGAGAGCTCCATGTTCTCAGTGTCATCCAGCAGTGTTATGCTGAATTACCTTGACAAGGTCCCTCGTGTGGGATGAAACGTTGGTAGGAGAAATAAAGACTCATCTTCGCCTCTACGCACATCTCCAGAGTGTGTGTGTGAGAGAAATCTCTTAAGAAGACAGTACGATTTTAGTTTTATTTCTCAAATAATAAACATGGCTAGAAAACCCATAATGCCTGCTTCATTACAAATTGTACCAAGCCATGAAAGTTTCTATACTACATTGAAAATGAAATTGGCTATTCACTGCAGTGGTTTCCTCATGAGGATACCCCATATCCTTCTCCGAGTTGGTACAGAACTACAGCTTCTGACAGCTGTCTAATTGCCAGTTTCTTGTTTAACACAAGAAAAAAAGCTATGGTCACAATTTGAGACTGAGTCACAAAATGTTAACAATGCTTTTATGCATGAACAAAAACGTTGTGCTTCCAACTAGCACTGTACCAATTTTAATGCTCAGTCTTAATCTCAAGGCAAAATGAGAGCGAGAGCGCTCGCACACTGAATGCACAAGCATAAGGATCAATGACATATAAATGACTGAGGGCCTCTTCTTACATGGAAACAAGATCACCATGTAACCAAAATCATCAACCACAGAAAAGCTGCAACACCATCAGCGCAACAAACGTGTTCCATTTTACACACAGCAAATCCTGCACCCATCCCCAAGATGTATGCAACTATCACACTGGATGATATACACACAGCTCTGACACAAAAGTTACACTTAAAGGAAAATTATTGTGTGTAAAGCATCCCTAATACAGTTAGTAAATCTGAGTGCAAACAGGAAGAAAAAAAAAAGGTGTTGACTAAACTAAAGTTCGGTTTTGAGTACCGTAAATAATTGTTAAAGGCTGGAAGTGCCCTTTTATACTTTGCAGTCATGTTCCAGCATTCCCCTTTAGAACTTAACCACACCTGAAGATGCTTCAATGATTTGAGCTATGGACCATACTGTGTTTCACTAAAAGCGGGTAATTGAGCGGGTGGTGGCGTCTCAACTCCAGAGGGTCCTGGATGAAGCGGATTATCTAGATCCCTTTCAGTCTGGTTTCAGGCCGGGCTTTGGGACGGAAACGGCCTTGGTCGCCTTGGTGGATGATCTAAGCCAAGGACTGGACAGGGGGAGTGCGTCCCTGTTGGTTCTGCTGGACCTCTCAGCGGCTTTCAACACCATCGACCATGGTGTCCTTCTGGGCCAACTGGCCAAGCTGGGGGTCGAGGGCACCGTTCTGCGGTGGTTCCGCTCCTACTTTGCAGACAGGTCCCAGATGGTGGTGCTGCGGGACGCCTGTTTGGCATCCTGGCCCTTGAGGTGTGGGGTGCCGTAGGGTTCCATCTTGTCCCCCATGCTATTTACATCTACATGAAACCGCTGGAAGAGGTCATCCGGGGATTTGGAGTTGGGTGCTATCAATATGCTGATGACACCCAGCTCCATCTCTCCTTTCCACCTGATTCCAGGGGGGCTGTTGAGGTTCTGGAGCGCTGCCTGGAGGCGGTTGGGACCTGGATGTGGCCTAATAAGCTGAAACTAAATCCGGACAAGACAGAGGTTCTCCTGGTCCAGAAATCCACGATGCAGGTACTAGAGTATCGTCCTGCTCTGAAGGGGGATGCACTCCCTCTGAAGGAGCAGGTCCGCAGCTTGGGGGTCCTCCTGGATCCGCAGCTGCTCCTGGATTCCCAGGTGGTGGCTGTGGCCAGGGGGTCCTTTGCCCAGCTTCAGCTGGTGCACCAGCTGCGACTGTACTTTGATCGTGCAGACCCAACCACGGTGATCCATGCCACGGTGGTGACGCGACTAGATTGTTGTAACGCGCTCTACGTGGGGCTGCCCTTGAAGATGGTTTGGAAACTGCAATTAGTGCAGAATGCGGCGGCGCGTGTGGTCACTAGAGGTAGGCGGTTCGACCCTACTGGGCCGCTCCTCCACCCTACTGGGCCGCTACTCCAACAGCTGCACTGGCTACCAATTCGTTTCCGGGTCCAATTTAAAGTGCTGGTTTTGACCTTTAAAGCCCTATACGGCTTGGGGCCAGGATATTTGAGAGACCGCCTACTCCTATATAGTCCGGCTCGTCTCCTTAGATCATCAGAGAAGGCCCTTTTGCGGGTGCCGTCGCCCAGGGAGGTGCGAGGGGCGGCGGCCAGAAACAGGGCCTTCTCAGTAGTGGCACCAACCTTATGGAACTCCCTCCCCTTTGACTTACGAACTGCTCCTTCCTTGGACACTTTCTGGCGAGGCCTAAAAACCTTCTTGTTCAAAGAAGCCTTCTGAGCACTTGCCTTTTTTAACATCTTGCTGATACAGGTGGGGGTGCTGCTGTTTTTATGCTCCTGTTTTAATTGTGCTATGATCTTTTTAAATCGATTTTTGGATACTGTTTTTATTAATTTTCATTAATTGTTTTTACAGTTTTAAAATGTAATTTTTTGTATTGTATTTTTTGTATTGTATTTTCTTTTTTTGTTGTAAGCCGCCTTGGGTCCTTTCGGGGAGAAAAGCGGGATAAAATACTGTAAATAAAATAAAAGTCCCCTTTATTCAATTTTATTTTTATCCTGCTTCTCTCCAGAAGGCACTTAAAGTCACCTCATGTTTAACATCCTCAGGCAACAGTACCTGGAAGTGCCTGCTTAAATCCATCATATTATGCATATAACCGTTTCTTATTTACTTTAATTTTTCCTCCTTACTCGTTTCCTTCCACCCCCATCAATATTTACAGTCATAGTTATTTGTAGGGCAATAATCTAAAATGAAACATATGTATATGTGTGTGTGCGCGGGAGCACACATGCGTGTGCATGCACATGCACACACATGATTAGGGCTGAAATCCTATACAGGTATACACTTACCTGGAAGTAAATCTCTTTAAATTTAATTGGGGTTACTTCCAAGTAGACATGCCTAGGGTTGCACTGTTAAGTTGGGCACATATGTGGTCCAAAATGTCCACAATTACTAGAAACATCTGATGAGACATTTCTGTCACACACACACACACACACACACACACACACACACACACACACACACACACACACACACACACACACACACACACACACACAGTCTATCTTAACAGCAGTCACTTTTCAGCATACAGCAAATGAAGTTGCACAACGAAAAACAGCAAGGTATAAAAATTACCTTTTTGCTTACTCGAGCTGAACTGTGGGCATGCAGATGAGATTTGCAATAATAAACAGAAACATTTCTATGCTTGCTTAATGCTAGCTAGTTTTTCCTAGTATGGTTTTACAGTTGAGGAAAGACAGAAGCCTCCCATTTTTTCTTGATGCAACAAGAAAATGGTAATGCTTTTCAGCATCTTTTGGAAATGGAAATAAGTACTTGCGATGCATGCAAGCAGCATACAACACTCAGACTGCTACAACTAAACATGAGCAGTAATAAAAAAAAGTGTTTCTCGAGAAACAGAATGATTTTAGAGCCAAGTATGTCTCTGCCATGGACCTATGATGCAACTTCAAGCCAGTCACTATAGCTCAGCTTCAAGATTCCCATCTATAAAGTGAGACTCGATGTGGCTCTCAAAAGCTGTGTGAAGCAACACATACAACTATAAAGGATGATCAAGGATGTGGTCTGAGAAAACAAGCCCGTCATCTTACTGAAGCTAAGCAGGTCTAGATCTGGTCTGTGCCTGGAAGAGTTACTGACTGAGAACTCCCATGTCGTTCACCTTGAGTTAAGAACTTAAGAAGAGCCCTGCTGGAAGAGGCCAAAGGCCCATCTAGTCCAGCTTCCTATATCTCACAGTGCCCCACCAGATGCCTCAGGGAGCACACAAGACAACAAGATACCCATTTCCTGTTGCTACTCCACTGCACCTGGCACAGAGAAAACCTACTTCTAAAACCAGGAGGTTACTTATGGCTTGTAACCTGTGATGGTCTTTTCCTCCATGAATCTATACAAGCCCCCTTTAAAAGGCATCTAGGCCAGGTCCACATCCTGAGGCAAGGAGTTCCACAGATTAATTACATGCTGGGTGAAGAAATTTTTTTTCCTGTTCCAACTCTCCCTCCACTCAACTTTAGCGCATGTCTCCTGGTTCTGGTGTTGTGCAAGACGGAAAAGAACTTCCCCCTATCCATCACATGCATAATTTTATACATCTCAATCATGTCCCCCCCTCAGGCACCATTTTTTAGACTGAAGAGCCCCAAATGCTGTAGGTCAGTGGTTCTCAAAGTGGTGGGTAGTGACCCATCATTGGAACCACTAACTGTCTCCTGCACCCTTAAGGGAGTGGGGATAGCATGGCAGCGCCAGTGCCGAAAAGGCACCCAAAAATGGCTTTTTAAAAAAACTTACTGAGGCCAGGGGGGATTCGGGGAGGCCTGCACGACCCTCTGCAAGCCTTCCCGATATTCAGACCGCCGCAGGATGGCGATTTTCGACCACTTCTGGTTTCCACGAAAACAGGAAGTGGTAAAAAAAAAAATCGCTGTTTTTCAGCAATCTGAAGATCGGGGAGGCCTGCAGGGAGGGTCACACAGGCCTCCCCGAATCACCCCTCCCCTCCGAAGCCTCAGTAAGTTAAAGCCATTTTCAGGCATTTTTCGGCAATGGCAGCGGTAATCCCCAGGATCACCACCAGCCCCACCCCCACAAGCACTGCCTCGCGGGGAGAACTTTGAGAACCACTGATGTAGGCTTTCCTCATAAGGGAGGTGCTCCAGCCCACGAATCATGTTGGTTGCTCTTCTCTGCACCTTTTCCAATTCCCATTAGCGTATATGTGAAGTTTTGATTTCTTGCCCCAATGTGCATCACTTTACACTTACTTACATTAAAGTGCATCTGCCATTTTGCTGCCCATTCTCCCAGTTTGGAGAGATCCTTCTGGAGCTCTTCACAATCCCTGCTGGTCTTCACCACCCGGAAATGTTTAGTGTCATCTGCAAACTTGATCACCTCATTGCTTATCCCCAACTCCAGGTCATTTATGAAAAAGTTGAAAAGCACCGGTCACAAGACCGATCCTTGGGGCACACCGCTTTTCACCTCTTGCCACTGTGAAAACCGCCCACTGACATCCATTCGCTGTTTCCTGGTCTTCAACCAGTTCCTAATCCATAAGAGGACCAGCGCTCTTATTCCCTGACTATGGAGTTCTCTCAGGAGCCTTTCATGAGGGACCATGTCAAACATCTTCTGAAAATCCATATATAATATCCACATGTTCTCCCGCATCCACATGCCTGCTGACCCTTTCAAAGAATTCTAAAAGGTTCGTGAAGAAAGATTTCCCATTGCGGAAGCCATGGTGATTCTCCCTCAACAAAGCTTGTTTTTCTATGTTTTAAGATTTTACCCTTGATGAGGCTTTACACCATCTTCCCTGGAACAGATGTTAGGCAGACCGCCCTGTAGTTTCCCAGGTCCCCTCTCCTTCCTTTTTTAAAGATTGGTGTGACATTAGCTATCCTCCATTCCTCTGGCACAGTGGCCGTTTTAGGACAAGTTGTATATTTTGGTCAAGAGGTCAGCAACTTCATTCTTGAGTTCCTTCAGAACCCTTGGGTGGATGCCATCCGGGCCCGGTGACTTATTGATCTTTAATTTGTCAATTAGGTCTGAAATGCCTTCTCTTTTAACCTCTATTTGACAAGTCTTTCGTCAGGAGAGACTGTTCAGGCAGCAGTATCTGCCCAAGGCCTTCTGCCATAAAGATAGATGCAAAGAACTCATTTAATTTCTCTGCAATCTCAAGTTCTCTTTTATCACCCCTTTCTCTCCCTCACCATGGAGCGGACCAACTGTTTTCCTGGCAGGTTTCCTGCCTCTAACACAGGGGTTCTCAACCTTTGGGGGCCCATGTACCCCCAAAGGTTGGCGTACCCTCCGGACAACCCCGCAGACAACCTCCAGGTCCCGCATACCCCCGTATACCCCCCAAAAATCCTGCATACCCGCTGCACACCCCACCAAAACCTTCTTGATTCGGCAGGGCTGATTCGGCAGGGCTGTAGCCTTTCCCTCTGGCTTGCGGTGCGAGCAGGAGAACCTTCTCAGCCGCGCCGCAGGCTGGAAAAACGGCTAAATTGTCCCCCTGGCAGCTTCCCTTACCTTGTCTCCCAGCCACCTCCATCTTGAAACTCACGAAAATCTCACAAGATTCAAGATGACAGCGGCCAAGTCTCGTAAGGGCACATGAGCAATGCCTCATGTGTCCTTACGAAATTTGGCCGCCACCATCTTGAATCTCGCGAGATTTTCATGAGTTTCAAGATGGAGGCAGCCGGGAGACAAGGTAAGGGAAGCTGCCAGGGACATTGGGAGTGCTGTAGTCGTTTTTCCCGGGCTGCGGCGCCCATGCGCAACCCAGGAAAACCGGCTGCAGCTGCCCGTTATCAGCTGCTGATTGCAGTAGCTGATAATGGGCAGCGCTTCGCGTACCCCCTTGCCTGTAGTCCGTGTACCCCAGGTTGAGAATCGCTGCTCTAACATATTTGAAGAAGCTTTTATTATTCCCTTTAATGCTGCCAACCATATGCTCCTCAAAGTCTTTCCTGGCCTCCCGTATCATCTTTTTACATTTCTTTTGCCACAGTTTGTGCTCCTTTTTATTTTCCTCATTAGGGCAAGACTTTCATTCACAGAAGGAAGCTTCCTCGACTATTATAGCCTTTTTAACTTTGCTTGTTAGCCATGCTGGCACCCTCCTGGACTTGTCGAGCCCTTCCTCCTTTGTGGGACACACTCCAGCTGGGCCTCTATTACTGTTGTTTTAAACAGCCTCCATGTGCTCTGGAGAGACTCTTTTTATCTTCCCTTTCAGCCTTTTTCCAACTAGTCTCCTCATTTTAGGGAAGTCTGCCCTTTGAAAGTCAAGGGTTTTTGTGTCAGATTTGCTCGGCACTCTTCCCTCGACATGCATGGCAAAACAAATAGCAGGATGGTCACTGTTCCCCAATGGTTCAGTAACATTTACATCCCTAACCAGGTCCCGAGTGCCACATAATATCAAATCCAGAGTCATCTGTCCTCTGGTCGGCTCCATGTCTAGCTGCTCTAAGGCACCATGATGGAACCAAGTTCCAGGATAGAAGAGGGCAGGCTATTAAAAGTAATAAGGCAAGCAAAAAGGTATGTGGCATTCAAAGTTCTACCAAGTTATGAAATCAAGGCCTGCCTTTGTTTCTTCCAAATACGTTTTGGAAGATGACTGGATAGACACAAGTTGAGTAAGATGGTGTGTGCGCTTCTGTACACATATGCAGAAATGCGCTTCTGTACACATATACAGAAATACTCTCCAGAAAACTGGGTAGTGGCCTTCTTCTCTCCCCCCCCCCCCGGTCTTGAACTTATTCTCATAACATCTAAGCAGTACCATTTTTTCCTCTTCCTTCAATATGTACAAGCTTCTATATATTCCAGACTAGCAGCACAAGGCATCTGGCTATTGAATATTCATGTTTCTTAAACTCATCCAAACCTAGAAACAGTTCTAGAGAAGGCAAAGTAACATACCATCCAAGAGAACAGGTAGAGTATGTTTATTGCCTTACTGTAATCAATCATGAAAGTTAATACCATGCAGAATACCCTTCTCTAGTAGCCAAAACACTGCAAATGCAGAATAGTTTCACTAAAGCCAACAAACTGTCTTTATAGGCTCTCGTTTGCCATAATCCAGAGTGTTTCAAAAACAAGAACAATTGTACAGCAATGCAGTAGGGAACAAGTGATTAAGGAGACTGTCATGGGTTGAGAACCCTCAGCAGACGAAAATTCTATAGCTTTCCAAGCATTTAACTTTTAAGGAGTTTAGCAGCCATTGGGGGAGCACAGTGCCTTTCCTCTGTGTCAACAGTCATTGGTGCTTCCTTATCAGAACAAACATCTGCACCATGGAATTTGAAGCAGACATTTTGCCCTGGTATAGAGACTGTTTTCTCCCTTTAAGAAATGTGCTGTCTGTGATCAGCATCTGAACACTGTTTGTAAGAAGTGTTCATCATCTGAGGATAAAATGAAACCAGCGCTAGGTTGTGTTTGTACTGCCATTGTAGGTTCACATGCAGTCCTCTGCACCAGTCATTAATCAAATCTTGAGTCGATCACAGTTCCCAGTTCTGCGACATGTTAGATAGTAGAACATCTGCGTTGTACTTTTTACTTTAGTCTTTCGCCATAGAAATCCTTTGAAGGGCAAGCAGTGCATGTTTCATCACCTAATCACTACTTAAGGAGCATTGTGTAACGTTTCCTGGTCTAAACACCAACTGCCAAAGATTACCTTGAAGGGGAAAAAAGAAAAGCACATAGCTAGTTGGCAGTCAGCGTCCAGAGGAAGGGCATAAATGTTCAAAGATATTCAAGTGCATTTCAAGGAAACCAACGAGATGCCTCATTTGCACATTGCAACACTGAAGAACATGCTGGATGATCCAGAAGTAACACATGAGAGGATCAGGATCAGACCACTGTTCAAGGATACCGCAATTTACCCTAGGGGGCGCAACATCTACAACACCTTCTACATTCCTGGCTTGGCTAGCAAGCAACGTTCTAATAATAAGGCTTAAAGATTTCCCTAGGGGACGCTTTAAATGTCATTACAATAGAACTCCGTTAAGAAAATTACATACCTGCTTCAGCAAGTATAAGCGCCTGGAAAAGATAGCTCATATTCCTAGTTTTTATTACCTAAAAAGGAACCAAACACATACACCCACACTCCAAGATAACCCAAAACAAGCCTCCAAGCTAAAGTGTCACAAGAGGCAAGTTATATAATGTGCATTTTGGAGAGCTCGATTACAGCCTTTTGCATATCAAGAGACAGCAGATGATTCTCCTCTTCGCAGTTTCACCTTCAGCTTCCCATTACTTTTGTCTGTCAGCAGCGCCAAGCCAGGAAGCATCAGAGGACCAAATACACAGATTTCAGGAGATGCTCATTTCTCTTCAAAAGAAAATATGTTTGAGAAGAGGGCAGCAGTTTGCATGTATTGCATATGTATTGATATAATGAGAACACACAATCTTGGAAAGGTGTTACCAAAGGCAACCAGACACCTGAACTCACTGAAAGAGATAAACAGGAAAAGGAGAAATGGAAAGAGGAGTCACATCCACTGATCAGCGCACCCAGGAGAGGAGAAGAGGCCAAAACAAAGCAAATGTTTAACTAAAAAAGCCATGGACCTCCTGACCTCTGTAGAGCATCTATCACAAATCCTCCAAACACGTTGTCCCTCTTACACTACTAGACACTTAGTTGTATGCTTAGTATGCATCTTCACAGCTTCCACCAACCCAAAACATTCAGGTGAACGTTTTCCCCATCAAAAGGGCAAACTGTACTCATAACCGCCTTGAAACCATAGCTTTCCACAGATAAGTAACAGAACGATCATCGTTCAACGATGCAGGTGGTTCGGGGGAAAAACACGTGCAGCATACATAAGTGTCTGCTCTGCTGCCATTATACACGAAACGTTTCTTCGCTAGAAAGCCAGGAAAAAGACAGACAAGGATCGCTAAAAGGCAGGGAGAACCCGCTCCCCGCGCTCTTCTTTATAAGAGCGAGGGCAAAGATGCAACCTTCTGGGCCCATGTTTGGATCGCACGAGCACAGCCACATATACGTATCTTTCCCCAGTCCTCCTGCTGCCTGCCTCCAGGGGCAAAAAGAGCCGTGTGCTTAAGACTCACCATAGATCATTGCCAGGCCAGTCTCATGAAGGAAGCGGACCCGGCGGTGCTTGAAAAGCCAGATGGTGAGGATGGTGAGGGTGAGCAGGAGGATGAACGTCAGAAGGCTCACACTGTCCTGCCGGTGACTCTTCTCTGCTTCTTTTTCCGTGGCGATCTCCTCCATGGCGCTGCTGCTTCTCTCTCCTGCGCACAACCCGGGCGCTTGGAGAAAGAACAGCAGGAGCAGCGGGTGCGGCATGATAGGCTCCCTCCCCTGGAAGACCGCTGGCGCCCGCTTCCGTTGTTTTCCCCGGCCCGCAGCAGCACGCCGAGCTCCCCGCCTCTGCAGTGCCCAGACAGCCTCCTATCCAGCTTGTAGCTGCCAAGCCCGAAGCAACTTCAGTGCGCAGGATCGCCAAACCCCGCCCCCTCCGCGGCTTCTCGCCAGCATACAGTACCCAGCAGCCCAGGAAGTTTGCCGGTGAACGCGCTCTTTCCCACCCTCTTAAAGGCGCAGACTCGCCACGGTGCGGCACCCCACACTTCAGTACTGAAGGCAGGGGCTACACATGAAGCGGAACGAGACGACAGAATGAGCACAACTTCAGACTGTACAATTGGAAGCGTACCATTTTTTTTAATGTTCTCCCATGTTTGAAAAAAAATCAAACAGAAAATTAACCCAATCAGAGATATTATTTTGTAATTTCTTTGTCGGACGAGAGTGTTTCTTAACATATGGGAAACACTACGGTCAAAAAAAATAATTCCCCCGCAAGCTTGAAGTGGTGCAGCCCATCCTGTCGCCTCTTTCTGCTGCATGTGTAGACCTGACCTAATGACGTTGCAGCATGTTGGGGAAAGAAAAACACATGCTCCACGAATAGTGTCAGTCAAAATTAGCAACCCCCTCCGCCCCTCCAGCAGTCCCCAGGAATAACACAGCAACAGCCACCGCCAACCGTGGGAAGATGTCTTGACGACTTGACCTGACATAGCACATACATCCACACACAAGGATGCCACAGCACCTCCTATCGCAAGAGCTACTGTGGCACAGACAGCAAAAGTGGCGGCGGCAGCAGAGAAACGCGAGGAATTCCGGGGTTTAGGTCTCCTTTTGCCACTCACACAAACACACACTTCCAAGAAATGCCTTTTCTTTCGACTACAACAGACCAAGGGCCGGATGATAGCTCTCTTGGGAGCGGGTAGCAATGTAAAATAAGCGAGCAAGTCTTTCCATGGCCAGGGTTTGAGTTCCTGTGGGGAAATAATCCACCAGCAAGATTGGGCGGGGAACCTTTTCCCTGGCGAGGGCTGTTTTAAATATTAGAACTTTGCTTGAGGGCCGGCCGTAAGGTCGGGCGCCATTTTTATTTATTTAATTAATTTTTGCCCCCGCCCCCCATCGGCCTCCGCGCTCACCGTCCGAAGCCGCCGCCGGGTCCGCGTGTCACCTCCGGCGTACCATGCCGATGAGGGCAAGAGCTTTCCCTCATCGGCGTGGTACGCATGTGCGAAATGGCCAACGGCCTGGTGAGAAGGGGTTGAGGCGGCGGCCGGAGAGGACATGCAAAGGCCCTCTCCCGGCCTCTGGAGGTGATGCGCGGACCCGGCGGAGCCTCCAGGGGCCGGTTGGGCAGCCTCCCGGCAATCTCTCCGGGGGCCGGACCGGATGGCCTCAGGGGCCTGATCCAGCCCTGGGGCCGGAGGTTCCCCACCGCTGAGCTAGAAGGAAGGAACCCTTTGTCAGGGGAGGGACTGAGGTGGAGCCACAAGGAAACCAACAGTAGTCAGGTAAATCAGGGTGCTGCTGGCCCCCAATGCACAGATACCCAGGCCAGAAGCCAGAAATGAGAGATTGGTTTGAGGCCAACTATGGGTTGGACATATAATCAAAACATGCTCACGTTTTACATGACTGGCCAGAAGCAACTATAACAGTGACAAAACAAGAGGCAAAGGCTGGTCTTAAACCCGGTGACCAGTCTACAAAGTTGATGTCTAACCACTCTGCCACAGCTGGAGTCAAGTTAGTAGTACCTCATTTAGCATCCCTCTCAGTAGTGACGTAGCCAGCCACTGTGGCACCAGGAGCAGAATTCAAAACGTCACACACACACACACACACACACACACACACACACACACACACACACACACACACACACCGGAAGTGGCGTGTCATGACGTCACTTCCAGGGATGGCGTCAAACCCCAGCAGTTCTTTAATTTTTTTTTAAATGAAAACAATTTTTTAAAACCCAGCCCAGCTTGTCACCCCTGCCCTGCTCACCTTGCCGCTGCCTTTTTTGCCACTGCCGCCTAGGTCTCGCTTTTTTTGCTGGAGACCAAAGCGGCAGCGGCGAAAAAGGTAGCTCACTCACCACTGCCCCCTTGCCTCTGCCTGCTGCCCCCAGCCCAGCCCCCAGCTTTTCACCCCCTTCCTCACTCACCTTGCCTTGCGCCTGCATTTTTGCCGCTGCCGCTTGGTCTCCAGCAAAAGAAAGTGGCAAAAGCTGCTTTTTTTTTTTGCTAGAGACCAAAGCAGCAGCGACAAAAAAGGTAGGCCGTTCGCCACCATCACTTGAGGCCCCGAGTCATGTCTCACACACCCCCGAGGCCTGTTTGTGTGGCAGTGTTGTTACCGCCAAGCATCTCCAGGACAATTCGCAGAGAGATCCATCAAAACAAGGCTCACAGGGCGCTGCCATGACCGGCAGCTGGCCACATAAGGTTCTGGCCACAGTGAAAGACTGTGTCTGTTCTGTGGTTCTCTGTAGCCTGAACCAAGGGCTACAGGACAGGAGTGAGCCCCTCAGCCAGCTATGAAATCACATCATTCATTTGCAGCAGAAGAGCTAGGGCCCTTCCAAACGTGCAATTTTTCTATGGGATAGCACATCCATGAGTCACATCCGTGAGTTTCAACCCTCATGGGATTTTGCGGATTATGCTGGAGCTGGAGGTGCTTGGTGGTTACAACACTGCCATCCACCTCCAGTCTCAAATGGAGTGCCAGCTCCGTAGCCAGTCATCAGCCGGGATGGCTGACAGCTGGGAAACGACACCAGCCTTTAAAGGCAAGGGAGAGAAAAAAAGACAGGTGAAAGAGCAGTGCATGGAGAAGATGTAGGAGGCAAACAGAGACAGGGCTGAGCAGTGGGAGCAAGGGGAAGGAAAAGACATGGAGGTGATGAGCAGGAAAGTTAGATAATAAAGATAGAGGAAGGAGGAAGGCCTGGAAGGGCATCTTAAAGGCCCTTGAGAGCGGGAAGAGAGTGGCAGAAGGAAGACAGGGCAAGGGCGGAGAAACCTGGGGGAAGAAGCTGAGATGTGTTTAAGTCTTTAGCTCTGAGTCTTGAGTAAAGTCTCAAGTCTTTGGCTCCAAGTCTTGAGTCTAAGTCTTGAGTCTCTAGTCAATGTTAAGAAATCTTTTTACCATTGGGCGCCTTCACGTGCCAAACTGCTGCGTTTTCTTGCTTTTACAAAGTGAAATCGCACTCCAGGAGGCACTTCCTGATTGTGCAACTCCCTCCCTTCCCCCAGACTCATGCTAGAATGCATTGCATTCTGGGGCGACTTTAGGGGAAGTGAGGGGGGAATCGCGCAACCAGGAAGTGCCTCCTGGAGCACAATTTAGTTTTGTAAAAGCAAGAAAACGCAGTGGTTTGATGCGTAAAGGCAAAGGTAAAAACAAGATTAAAAAAAAAAACTTTTAAAAATTCCCTATATTGCCCCCAGTGACTTGAATTGCGACTTGGCTGAAAGGGGCCAAGTTGCGAGTCGAGTCCGAGTCAAGTCGCAGCAATGACTTAAGTCGGACTTGAGAACAAGTCCTGTGACTCGAGTCCCCAACCCTGGAAAGAATCAAGAATGGCTGAAGTCGATTGGGGAGAGGCGGAAGGTCTTGTTCACAACCAAGGGGCTCTGAGGGGACTCTAATGTGAGGTGGACTTGATGAGTTCCCAGTCCTGAGAAGGGGACAGGGGGGATCCCCTTTTATCAGGGCTCACCCCCACTGCCAGGGTCTCCCACAGCTGAGAACCCAGCAGATCAGCTGATCCATAAGGCTTACAGGGCATGAAGGTCTCCTCAGGGGGCCAAGAGGAAATTTGGGATCCACGAACCTTTGCTTGAGGGCCACTGGACCAAGAGCAGAGGCGTCACTAGGGTTTGCGTCACCTGATGCGTGAGGTCAGCACATCACTCCCATGCACCAGGTGACGCACCAGAGAGGGTTGACACACTGAAACAGGAAGTAGCATAGCATCCAATCGCGACTCAGACCTGTTCTGAGGCACCTCAGGTCTGAGACACGATTAGAAACCACTTCAGATTTCGGCTTCCAATCGAGTGTCACCCGGTGTGGGACGCATCCCCCCCCACGCCCCCTAGTGACGCCAGTGGCCAAGACACCCCAGAGACGGGTACTGCTGGGTTACAGCACATATCAAGGAACTTTAACAGACTGAGGGTGATGCAACCTAATAGCAATCTGTTGTCTCCTGGTGAAGAACCCTTTTCCTTTGGACAATAAGAGCTTGACCTTTGGGACTGATTGCCATGATTTCCCCCCATCCCCAAGATGTGGACTTTTTCCCCATGTGTGTGTGTTACCATGATACTTTGAGAACCTCTCTCACTTCCCTTCCCTGTCTGTCCCTGCTCTACTACTCTCTCTCTCCCTCCCTTCCCACTGCCACAAACCTCCTGGTAGCCCCAGTTCTTCCCTATGTTCTCTTCCCCCTCCTTTCTCCCTTTCTTGCTTGAACCATCATGCACCCCCTTTCCCTTTTAAGGATTTCCTCCTTACTTTTCTTCCTCTTTACATAGTTTAGAATAAAACCTTACCTGCTTATATTGCTTATATTTACTGCTTATATCGTTAGGGCATAGTCATACTAAGGAATAAGGTCTATAGAATATTGACTTGCTTTTGATTTTTGATTCCCTTCTCCTTCCCTTCCTCTTTTTCTTCCCTGTCTAACCATTGAGCTGTGCCATTGGACACTGCACACAGTCCCAACACATGCAATAGATTTTCCCCATATGTGCATGTTATGCATGTTCTGAAAAGAACACCTTGCCTTGCTACAGTCAAAAATGTATTTCTGTGTGTGTGAGAGAGAGACAAAGGGGGACTTGAACTCTGGGATTCTTAGCAGTTCCCTGCTCTTGGCTCTTTGCTACCTGTGCCACAGTAGGCCCTGTGGGGGGGGGGGTAGGTGCTGTGGCATACTTGTGGCATATGTATGGGTGGGTTGTGTAATTGGGGCGTCTCCCCATGTTTGGCAGCAGTGGGTGTTGCTGAGTTGCTCATCAGCAAGTTGCCAAGGTTCTTGTTTCCACCTTCCCCTTTGTGCTGGATAGGCTTAGGATACAGCAGGTGTCACAACAACATAGCAGCAATGTTGGCACAGTTTTGGCATAGGATTTCACCATCAATGTATATATACATGTACACTTAATGCCATTAAAATAAAATTAAGATGCTTCAGATTATTGACTGTTTAAATATTTGTTTCCTTTTGCCATCTCCATCCAATCCCTCGATATTCTGTATTATCAACAACTGGAATAATTAATTCCTTGGAGACTATCCTCTAGCAGCATCTCCCAAAGAGAATGTATAATGTTTACCATATATTCTGCTGAGTAGAATAACATTAAGCAAAATTATTTGTTTGTTTGTTGGTAAGGTTTTATTCTTGATGAGAGTGAAAGAGGAGAGTGCAAAAGTTGGCTTGAAGCTCAACATTAATAAAACTAAGATCATGGCATCTGGTCCCATCAATTCCTGGCAAATAGAAGGGGAAGAAATGGAAGCAGTAACAGATTTTACTTTTTTGGGTTCCAAGATCACTGCAGACGGAGACAGCAGCCATGACATTAAAAGACGCTTACGCCTTGGAAGGAAAGCTATGGCAAATTTAGATAGCATAATAAAAAGCAGAGAAATCACCATGCCAACAAAAGTTCGTATAGTCAGGGCGATGGTGTTCCCAGTAGCAATGTATGGTTGCGAGAGTTGGACCATAAGGAAGGCTGAGCGCCAAAGAATAGATGCTTTCGAACTGTGGTGCTGGAGAAGACTCCTGAGAGTCCCTTGGACTGCTAGGAGATCAAATCAGTCAATCCTAAATGATATCAACCCTGACTGTTCCCTGGAAGGACAGGTACTGAGGCTGAAGCTCAAATATTTTGGCCACCTAATGCGAAGAGAGGACTCTCTGGAAAAGACTCTGATGCTGGGAAAGATTGAAGGCAAAAGGAGAAGGGGAAGGCAAAGGATGAGATGGTTAGACAGCATCACCGATGCAACGAACATGAAAATGAGCGAACTCAGGAAGATAGTGGAGGACAGGAAGGCCTGGCGGGATATGGTTCATGGGATCACGAAGGGTCGGACACGACTTAACGACTGAGCAACAAAACAACAACAACAAGGTTTTATTCTAAACTGATATTTAATATTTAGCTATGATGTGCAATCCGATATGTGTCTATTTAGAAATAAATGCCATTCATGATTTAAGTTAGACTTATGGTGAATAGATAAATAGGTACCACTTGCAGGAAGGTAAACAGCGCTCCGTGTTCCAGCCGCATGCTACGCGCTGCGGCAAGGAGAGTCATGCCGGCCACATGACCACGGAGGCGTCTTCGGACAACGATGGCTCTTCGGCTTTGAAATGGGGATGAGCACCACACTCTAGAGTCGGACAATTGTCAGGGGTCACCTTTACCTTACTCCTGGATAAGTGTATATAAGACTGCAGTCTTCATGGCTAAAACCCCTATTAAAAGAAGAGTAAAAACTTAAGAGAACTTAACTCAGAGCCCAATCCTATGTTCCAAGCCTTCGCCGACGGCACTGGGCTCCGCATTGTCTTAAACGTGCTGTAAAGCATAGCGCGGAGGCCTGTCGTGGAGGCCAGTGCCAGAAGGCCTCTGCCAGTGAAGGAGCTGCGCCCGCCAGAGGAAGGTAAGCTCTCCACTGGCCAGCGGGGAGGTGGGGGGAGGGGGCGGTGAGCAGAGGCGAAACAAGGGTGGAGCGAAGGCAAGTAGTTCTGCAAGACTCCGTTACACTGGAGTCAGCAGCCCCTCCCCCTTGCTGTTGGAGCCATTCTGGCAGCAAAGGCAACACACAGGGGAGTGTCCTGTGTGTTGCCTTTGCTGCCAGAATGGCTCCAACAGCAAGGGGGAGGGGCCGCTGACTCCAGTGTATCGGAGTCTTGCAAAAGTACTTGCCTTCGCTCCACCCTTGTTTCGCCTTTGGCGGTGAGGCAGGGGGGAGACTTCCAGGGCGGGAAGAGGATGGGGAGGAGGGCAGATCAGGCCTGGGAGGAGGGCAGGCTCGTTCTGCCAAATCCTATCCCCCGTCCCGTGCCTGAAAGCCCAGCATGGGGCTTCTCGGAGCTGCGCCAGCCATTTTACCATGGGGCTCAACATGGGGGGGGGATGATCATCCCCTTCCCTCGAGGAGATCTCCAGCCCCCTACTGGATGCAGCAGAGCCTGCCCCGTTGCTACTGCATCCAAGCACGGGGCTTTGAATAGGATTGGGCTGTGCATGCAATGTAACATGCACATGATGGGAGTGTGTGCTCATTCAAATAAATTGGCTTAGGGCAGTATTTCCCAAACTTTTTCGACCTGCAGCTCCCTTGACCATTGGCCGCGGCTCCCCATTACATTATGTTGATGCCCGCCAATTGGAATTGCACTGTTTTCCAAAATAATTCCATGACACTCTGCGGTTCCCCTGGCTGGTTTTGGCGGCTCCCCTGGGAGCCACGCCTCCCAGTTTGGGAACCACTGGCTTAGGGGTTCCTAATTCTGCAGAGGAAATGCCAAGGATGGGGAAAAATGCACCAAAAAACCCTAATTAATTAGCAGTGGTTAGTGCTCATAATGCAGGTCCATGACATTTTACTATGTAAAGAGTTGCACCAAATGCCCCCCCAAGCCTTTGATCTTCTTTCTATTTTATTTTATTGTCACCTCTCTAATTCCTTCCTTTTCATATCTCTCCCCCTTTCTTCCTTTTCTATTGGGAAGAGAGGATGAAAAGTGGTGTAGTATCATTTCACACTCTTCTTCTGTGGATCATACATGAGGGGAGACAAGGTCTGGGTAGGTTGCTGTATTGCCCCTGAAAACTGCCCCACGGTCCACTGCCTGAAGCAGTCCTTCACCCTGCTTCATGATAGGGCCAGCCTTAAATGCATTGTCAAAAGCTTTTTGTCCTTTTTGCTATCCCTTCTCCCCAGCTGGAGGGACATCACCTTCTCCAAGCTTCGATGGGCATGTCATTCCCCAAGTTTGGCAGCAGTGGCTGTTGCTGAGCTATAAGGCTTGCAATCTTATGCAAATGTATCTGGAAGGAAGTCCCATTGAACTCAAGGAGGCTTACTTCTGAGCAGACATGCATAGGATTTTGCTGCAAGGATATTGTCTCTTGCCACTAGCTCCCATTGAGGAAACATCAAGGTATCATTCTGAACTATTAGTGAGCTCTCAACTCATCAGTGGGATAGTTAAAGGGTAGCTGTATCTCAATGTTCACTTGAGCATGCTGCACAGAGCGTAGAATTGGGCTCTCTCACTACTAGGAAATTCTTCCCTCATGTTCTGGCATGGGGAATTGACACCATCCTCCACCAAAAGAGAACCAAGTCTTGCAGCTGCTGGTTGAACACAGGAGGAAAGCCTGTGTGTGGTGCAAGATTAGGGGATTTTTAGACATACTTGTTGTAATGCTTGGTGAAGCTGTAGCAATATGGTTTTCCTTGCTTTTAATTGGACCAAACTGTCCAGCAGCAGCCCGCTTGCTTCACACAGGATGCTCTAGAGAAAGCAATAGAGAAAGGCTAGAGTCAGGCCACTAAGTTTGCAATCATATATGATTAAGGTTGCAATCCTGTACACACCCTATACACATTGGCGTCACTAGACGCGCGTCACTCCAGGGCAGGGGTGTGTGCGTCACCCCCCTGCCCTAGGGTGACCCCCCAAACACACACCCCAAGTGCGGCTGTACTTGCCGCTGCCAGCACGGCTCCTCTCTTCGTCCGGCTCGGCCGGCGCTCCAGGGCCTTCTGAAGGCCCAATGGCTCAAAATGTGAAGTTTCACGTTTTTCGCGCATGCACAGTACATTTTCTGAGGGCAAAGGGCTACTCTGGCCTCGGAGCCTCTGGACGGTGACGCGCGTCACGGAGGTGACGCGCGAGGGTGTGCGCATCACCCCTTTGCGCGCATCATGCGCGCATCACCCCCTGGCGGTCCACCCCCCACCACGCTCCAGCGACGCCCATGCCTATACACACTTTCCTGGGAGTAAGCCCCATTGAACACAATGGAACTTACTTCTGAGCAAGCATACATAGGATTGTGCTCTAAATAAAATAATGGCTTTTATTAAAAAAAATCTCCCTGCCTCACGGGGAGAACTTTGAGAAACACTGGAATGAATATAAATTGTATGTTGCCTTTGTTTTTCATATTTAAAATGAACTCAGAGGTGTAGCTAGCGCCCCCCGAGGTTGGGGCCGACCCCCCGACGCCCCAAACTAATTTGCATAATTAATTTGCATAATTAAGTTTCATTTTCGTTTTTTCGGGTTTTTTTAAAGGTTTTTAGGGGTTTGGTAGCGCTAACGGGGCTTCTAACCGTGTGTCACGGTGTGTGTATGCTTTGCGCCCACTTATCTTGTTTCTAGGAGCCTCCAGCGACGATCTCCTCCAGCGACGATCTCTTCCGGGGGCGCAGATCGTTCCTCTGCAATGCCGCCCCTGGCGCGAACTCTGTAAAGCGCCCAGCAGCGCTTTACAGAGTTCACGCATGCGCAGAACTTCGATTGGAAATATCGTCGTCCTGCGCATGCGTGAACTCCGTAAAGCGCTGTTGGGCGCTTTACAGAGTTCGCGCCCGGAGCAGAGGAACAATATGTGCCCCTGGAAGAGATCGTCGCTGGAGGAGATCGTCGCTGGAGGCTCCTAGAAACAAGATAAGTTGGCGCAAAGCATACACATACGGTTAGAAGCCCCGTTAGCGCTACAAAACCCTAAAAACCTTTAAAAAAAACGAAAAAAATTAAAATCAAAACCGAAACTTAAGGAGGACCGCGCCCCCCCCCCCAGAGCCTCTGCGCCCCTATGCTCTGGGGCCCACCGCCCCACATCAGCCGACGTCCCTGAATGAACTAACCTCAGGTTGTGCATTTTTAATACAAAGACCACATATGCATAATAATCATAAACAAGTGTTTAAACAATTGCATAATCAAATACTGTACTTCAACTTGATGCATATGACTAAATACTACTTATAGAGATCCTAAGTCTGTGGTAATGCATGGATTTACATACAAATTCAATCACTAGTATCTCAAGTGGTTTTTGCTTTTTTGTTTCTCTAAAAGGAGATTTCAAGTAGTAGGGAAAAAGACCTTTGCTCGAGACTTTAGAAAGTCAAGGCCAATTGGTATATAGACCAGAGGTATCAAACTTGTTTCATACGACAGGCCGAATAGCATTCATGGTGCCTGCTGAGGGTTGGAAGTGATGCCATGAAGCAGGAACTATCATCATTAAGCAGGTGATGACCAAAAATAAGCACTTTTTTCTGTTAGGAACTCGTTAGCTGCAAATGACAGAAGAAGAAAAATATGCAAATCTCGATCATATTTTCAAGATACAGAACAGCCCAATTATCACGCGGGCTGCCCTTTAAGTAGTGCCACCTCTGCAGAAGCGGCACTGCTGAAAGTGTGGCCTGCATGATAATCAGACTTTCCCAGCACCATCCTCTGAGCAGTGCCCCTTCTGCCAATGCTTCACTTCGCAGCTCAACGGTTGATAGTGGTGTTGGGAGAGCCCAATTATCATGGGAGCTGGCTTGTAGCAGGAATACAAAATTACGGGCACAATCCTGCCTAAATATAGGCCGGTGGAGCACATGCTCCACCAGCCTAAGGTGTCATAAAAGAACTGTAAGGCACTTTTGCAGCTCCTCTAGTGTAAGCGGTGCTGGCATGGATGCCGACAACTCTCACATCACCGTTGCCCAGGTTCTGCGCCGGCTGACCCAGGTAAGTTCTAGGCCGATTGGCGGGAGGGCTTGGCGAGAGTGGGCCGGGGTGGCAGAGAAGGGGGCCATTGGCCAGCTCAGCCTGGGAGGGGGCGGGGATATTGGCGCCAATATCCCAAGCCCCTTCCCTGGCCGGTCTTACAATGGCCTCGCCAGTTGTGCACCAGCTAAAGAGCTGGCGCACATCCAAGGAGGCTAATTGGGGGCCCCAGCACTTACACAGGGGAAGGGGACAAACACCCCCTTCCCCTCGAGGTGAGCCTTGACCATGCTGGCACGGCCTGCAGCCTGACTAGGATGCAGCGGCGGGCCATTTTGGCCCGCCGCCACATGTTATGGCAGGATCAGGCTGTCATCCAGATTGCTGAAAACTTGCTGGAGTATTGAACATTAATATAAACCCTTTGCTGGAAGGTTATACATGAGTATAGGACATAAACAAATGGCAATTAATTATTCTTTATAATAGATACCATCTGTAATCCTCAATGAGATCCTGAAAAATGCAGGAAAATTTGTAAAAATCTGTAGCCTCTCACTCAAAAAGCAAAGCCAGGGGCGATACAACCTGGAATGCTGGCCACCTTGGATCTGCATCCATCTGCGGTGGGCCGGAAAGAGGCGATGGTGGTGACTGATTCAGGGTGAAGGACACCCTGAATCTGTCACCCTCTTCCCCCCCCCCCACAATCTGCTGCTGATGCAACCTGCATCGCCTTGCCTCATGATTGGGCTGCCCAATGACTCAGAAATAACTTCTATCATATATATAATATTCCATTTATTAAACAAGATCTAATTTGAGACAGGTAGGCCAGCGGGTGGTGCAGTGGGTTAAACCGCTGAACCATGAGCTGTCGATCGAAAGGTCGGCAGTTCGAATCCGCGACGGGGTGAGCTCTCGTTGCTTGGCCAGCTCCTGCCAACCTAGCAGTTCCAAAGCATGTTAATGTGAGTAGATAAATAGGTACCGCTTGCGGGAAGGTAAACAGTGCTCTGTGTTCCATCTGCATGCTACACACTGCGGCAAGGAGAGTCATGCCGGCCACATGACCACGGAGGCGTCTTCGGACAACGCTGGCTCTTCGGCTTTGAAATGGGGATGAGCACCACACCCTAGAGTCGGACACGACTGGACTTAATTGTCAGGGGTCACCTTTACCTTAATTTGAGTCAGAGGTCACTAGAGCTTGGCCCTGATGCCTGTTTTGAATACCGCTTCTCATATGTCGGACTGGACACGCGGATGCGACAAGATATTGCCTCCAAGAATCTGCAGAATGGTTTTCCCTACGGAGTGGCCCTCATGCTCCAATAGTAATCCCCGTAATTGGGATTAGATAAAGGTGCCCAGCCTGGTTGAACCTCAGCACTTTTTTTTGATAGAAATTTACTTTTTCATGTCTTGTTTCCCGAAACGAAAAGCAGCAAAATAACGCAGGACAAAAACAGTACAAAGAGAAGGTCTCTCTCTTTAAAAATGATTTATCTCAGCGTCCTGGGACAAGATGGAAGGGAAGGGACTGGGGGAAGACGTAGCTCAGGATTCGCCAGCGAAGCTGATTGACGGAAACTATTCTGGAAACACCGAACTCCTGTTGGTTGCAGGTTACTAATTGGGGAGGAGCCGCCGTCGCCCTGGGAGACGGGTGAGGAAGAAGCCGGAAGCTAGTGCTAAAAGCTGCGGGAGGGGCTGGGCTCGGCTCATTGGGAGAGTGAGAGGTGCTGAGGGTGGTTGGCTGCGAGGGAGGCGCCCTTGTTCGTGGCGGCTTGTGTGGCCAGTCGAGGCGGTGGTGGACCATGGGCTGCTTCTTCTCCAAGCGGAGAAAACAGGCCAAAGAGCCGCTACCCAACGCGGAGATCGGAGACGGCGACGCTTCTGCCGCTTCAGGGGCAGAAAAGCAGCCGCAGTACAGCTGGGACCAGCGAGCCAAGGTAACCGCCATTCCGTCTTCCCTCGAGCGGTCGCCCCTCCGAGGAGAGGCGGGAGACCCCAAGGAAACGCGCGCTCCCCTCCTTCCTTTTTCCACGTTGCCTTTTTTCCCTGCCTGAAGAGCGCTCCTTTGACCCACTCATCCAACCTTCCTGGGGCGAAGGCGGCTCGCCCGCAGCCCGCTTCTCGCCAAAGCCCCTGTTGGCGGTGGGAGGATGGAAGCTGCCGGTAGCTTTTCAAGGGGATGGGGCTGCTCCATGGCTTCCTGCAGTAGAAGGGACACCCCGTGCTCCCAAGGCTGCGTGCAGGCTCAGTATTGCGGATTACTGTGTAGTCCTTCGCACTCTTGGGTCGCGGACTCGCTTCTGCTCTGTTTGCAGGATTGGGATGGTTAGAATGACTCTTCTCCTTTGTTGCTTTTTCTGGTAGTGTTGATCAGCGGGTGTGAGCTTGGACTGATTGCCTTAGCAGAAAGATGTATAAATGCAGTTTGTATACAAAGAACAAGAAAGTGAGAGGGTCGGTGGTTTTGGCTTGATTAGCACAGTTCAAGCTTTTAATGTACTGCGAAGCTACTGCTATGCAATAAGGCTAAATCCACCGCTGTGCTACTGATAAAGATGTACTGTACAGTATTTAATGTTCATGTATTCTTGTGTCTCTCTAATGAAGTATGAATTTTCTTTGCACATATCTTCCACTTCCTTCCTGTTTCTCTGTGTACCTTCTTATCCACTGTTTCCCCTTTAGTTTCTCTGGGGGTACAGTTGGTGTCACTGCGGTGCCATTCTCTGAAAGAAGGTAGTTAAAGATACAATTACTTGCTTCCCCCACTTACTTTCAGCGTATCCTTATGGAGGAGTGGGGGGGGGGGGGTCTTGTGTTTAAAGCAAGTTCCAGCAGAATTTCAGTCTTTGTGGACTTCATCAGATGCATTGAGTGTTCATGGATGAAGTGAACTCTAGTTCTTGAAAGCTGATGCCACGATAAATCTGTTAGTTGTAGGGGGAAAAATCTCATGGTACCTTGAAGACTCCTCTGGGATGCAATCTTTATTGAGAGATATTGAACCTGGCAGTGGTTATGTTTTGAGTCTGAGCATAATAGTGTGATCATTATGTCTTGCCCCAGGTAAACAGTTCTCATTTCTCTTTTTTTCCCTCTCACCTTCTCTTGTGTATAGGGATGAGGTTGCAGGTAGAGTGACTGAGGCTGCTATCATTCCCATAGGATTCCCTGTTTGTTTGGTAGCTAAGGATATTCTTTCCATAGCCATTGCAATTGCTAGTCCCTTAAGCTGTGTAAACCCTGTTTTCTTAGTGTTGGCTGTCCTGTGCATTGGGCAATTTATACTACAGTATGGAGCACTTGAATCATGTTATGTTCTTGTGCTTTTCTGGGTGCTGATTTCAGCTGTAGGAAACTTCCATATAGTTTTTGACTCACTTCCTTTGTGGTAATGAAGAGTTCCTCTCACTGTAAGAGGATTGCCTGTTCCTACTTAAATTGTGCAGAAATAGAGAGACTTTTATCACTGACCAGTATCCAGGCGTACTATGTCTGTAAATGCTCCACTCCTGTGGAGTATAAACTGTTACCAGCTTGGAACATTACACTCCAACCTTACTACCTTTCACAAAAGTGACAGTACAGTATATTAGTACCTAAGGTGAGAGGTAGTATTTTGGATAATTAGAACAAAACATACAGTATGAGGATTTGAAATTAAAGCCAGGATTCCATCTGGATTTTAATGAATGTCTAACTGCAAATTGCATCCGTCTTTTTCTAAAGCACTTGTTTAATAAGCAGATTGCATGAGTCTTGTCTCAGATTTCCTTTATTGCCACTCTATATTCACATAGTGCAGTGGTTCCCAACCTTTTTAGCACTGGGACCCCCTTTTGTAGAATGACAATCTGTCAGGACCCCCCTAAGACCTAGGGCCAGAAGTGTTGTCATTCATTAAGCAGGAAGTGATGTCATTATTTTAATAAATTATACTGTTTAATAAATCACACTTTTTAAAATAAACCACATTTTAAAGTTGTACTCATAAGCAGCCCCATGGGGGGGAAGAGTGACCTAATAACAGATGCTAAAAGGCAAGCAGAAAGTAACGCAAGGTGAGCAAACAAGCCCCAAGAGAGCATCAGACACTTCTTTCTCTGCAGTGTGTGTGTGTGTGTGTGGGGGGGGGGGGAAGCAGTGAGCTGCCATCTTGGGTGTGGCCATCCAGCTAACATCCCGCGCTCCCAGAATGCTTCGTGACTCCCTTGGTGGTCCCAACTCCCAAGTTGGGAACCACTGACATAGTGGCTGAAAGACTTGTAGCCAACCTATGCCTGTCCTAGGATGAATTGAGTTGCCTATGAGTGCTTCAGCCCTTTTTTTGGCAGTACCCCCTTCTTCCTGAAGCTGTTCAAACACTGATAGTACTTGGCTAGAAAGAAATAGTGGAACATCAGTACCTATTTTAAAGCATTGCAGTTTTACTTGCAGCAGTCTCAGTACATTACGGAGGGTAGCAAAACATACTGTTAGAGGCATTGCTTATTTTCTTCATGAGCCATGTGTCTTGAATGCTTTAAACCAGGTGTTCTCAACCAGTGGTACTAGTACCACCAGTGGTACTTTGGCCGACCGCTGGTAGTCTGACTGCTGGATCACCGGAACACCACTCCATTGCGGTGCTTTTTTCCTCCCAAGAGCCATTGGTTGAGCAAAGCTTCTTCATTTTATCTACACAACTATTTCATTTTATTTGTCGTATTTTTATACAGCCCTTCTTCCAAGGAGCTCAGGGTAGTGTACACAGTTCCTTCCCTCCTTTTGTCCTCACAACAACCCTGTGAGGTAGGTGAGGCTGAGAGATAGTGACTGGCCCAAGGTCACGTAGGAAGCTTCATGGCTGAGCGGGGATTTGAACCTGGATCTTCCAGGTCTTAAGTCCAACTTGTAAACTATTACACCATTCTGGCTCTCTATAACAAAATAGACTGAGCCACAACTTGCCCTACTCCTGAGTGGAATCCTTATATACCCGTGTCCGAAATGCTTTCCACTGCCATACCAGATAGGCTTTCAAGTTAAAATTCAGAGATTGAAATAGTACCTTTTGCTTGTTGGGTACAAGAACTAGCAGTTGACTGCTATAAATGGAATTATTTTGTAAAATCTATTACTCTAATGTGTAAAGAGAATGTATGAAGTGCTTTACCGAACTGTGACCAGATTTCTTATTCTTTGCTTTATCAGTTATTTGACTGGAAGCATGTTATTCCCTGCTTTAAGGTCTGAAATATTTTAACTAGAAATCCTCAGATTTTTGAGATGAAATGTAACCAAGTTGAATTTGGAATAACACTTAGCTCAGCATTTCTCAGGCATGAGTTATGATGCTTGTTTCATGAACCTGTTTTGAATTTGGCCATCCGGCCCTTGGATGTGTGGATGCAGTATGAATATTTGGATTTATACATGGCTTTTGCTTGAAGTGGAGAAAGGGGGGGGGGAACACCTTAATTCTGTAACTTGGATAGTTTCAAATACATATTCTTTCAACTTTTATATTTAACCCTGGCCAAATGCCCTTATGTGTCACCTAAAGCTTTCAAGTGGATTATGTCAAGCCATGGGTTTAATATGTTTCAAGGCTGAAGGTTGTGGGGGAGGGTTAGTGTTAAGATCCAAGGCTCTCCTTGATAAGAGACAGACCTAGTACTGAAGATCCATAACTGATGCTTCATATAAAGGGCTAGTTATGTACTGTAGTTTTTTTCCACGTGATCTCTTCAGCATAAGGCTCCTCCATAGACCATGTCAACACTCCAATCCTATGAACGTTTTCTCAGAAATAACTCTTGGTGACTTTAATGGGACTTACTCCCTAGTAAATGTGCATAAGATTCCAGCCTAAACCTCCATTTTGGCTTAGTAAAAAGTAACTTTACAGCGCAATCCGACTTAACTTTTGTGCTGGTTTAGAGGCCCCAGAACGGGAAAGGGATTCAAATCCCCTTTGAATCCCTCTTTTGGAGGGGATTTGAAACCCTTTTCCATTCTGGGGCTTCCTGTTCTCACTGCGCCGCTGGTTAAACAGGCACAAAAGTTATTATTATTATTATTATTAAACTTTATTTCTAAAGCGCTGTAAGTATACACAGCGCTGTACAAAATTACAAAAGAAACTCAGAAAGAATATAAAAGCCTGCCCAAGGCGTACACTCTAAAATAGTTGCAAATAAAAGAAGAGAGAATAAAATTACCTATCCTGTTTAACAGCTGTCTCTCATTGGATGCACCATCGACGTTTGAAGCTCAATATGTCTAAAACTGAGCTTCTCATTTTCCCTCATTTTCCCATGATAGGTAAAAGTTCAGTCGGATTGCGCTGTTAATCAACTTGACTATATTGTTGCATGAAGGACATGGCTACAAAAATTTGAGTGGGCTACTCTCAGGTCAAGAGTGATCCTAAAATGTGTTTTGTGAAAGGGGACTATGTAAAGGTAGATATAGCTAGAGTGTTAGTGTGCCCATAACCAGTTTTGTAAGAGTTTCCTTCTGCTGTACTTCATGCTTACTGTAAGTCAAGAGAGCCGTACGTAAATGGTATAGTCTAATAGAATACCTTTGCCTTTTAAGATTCTTGAAATTAGAAATGTAAGGTATTACATACAGGGCATCACATGTACACACTTTAACAGTACAATCCTATCCAACTTACACCACCGATGTAACTAGCGGTGCAGCGATAACGGGAAGCCCCAGAACAGAAAGGGGATTCAAATCCCCTTCAAAGGGGATTTAAATCCTTCAAAGGGGATTTAAATCCCCCCTCCACTCCAAAGCCTCCCACCCTGTCCTCCCCTGCTTGGTTACACCTGTGATGTAAATTGGATAGGATTGTGCTGTAACATGGTCATATCCAACACAACTCTCAGGTATTCTAAACACTGAGGCAGTGAGATAGGTAAACTCTCTCCTCATGATAGATTAAACTAGTGCAGGCATGATAGTTTGGAGTACATGTCCCTCATGGCCTCATTCCTAAATAATAATCTGAATAGACCATTCAGGTGAGGGTGCAGGCACACCCCTTGCATGCTCACAAGGGTTACTGAAACACTCAAACATCTAAAGCAGTGGTTCCCAAACTTACCAGACTCATGGTACCCCTGCAGCCTCTTCTTTCCAGCTCAGCCTGATGCCGCCATCTTGGATCACACAATCTCATGTGATCCAGGATGACGTTGCCCAAATCTTGCGAGATCTCACACATTCCAAGATGGTGGCGCCGAGGTCTCATGAGATTTGGGTGCCGCCATCTTGGATTGCGTAATAACATGCTTATTTATTTATCTGAAAATTTATGTGCTGCATTTCTACCTCCTAAGAGGCCCTCAAGGTGGCTTATGTTCTAAAAACAAAATATAATCAAGCATTATAAAATCAAACAAAATGTATTGCCATTCTTAATCAAAGCAATATAAAAGACATCTGCAAACTTTTCATATATAGTTGTACGCATTTTGAGTAATCTTTTGAAAGTGCAGTTTGAACTTCTGCATTTCAGTATGTGAAAGTCTCTTTCAATAAAGGTAAAAGGCAAGAAATTGATTGCAACTCGTGATGTTTAACCTCATAGTCTATTTCAGTGGGAGCTGTGCATTAACTTCCTCTAAATTATACAATGTGTACTACATAACTAGTTATAAAATGGCAGACTTTTAAAAAAGTCTTCAAAATGCAAGATATACTAGCGCTCTCTTTAGGTGTCATAGCAGCTGATGTCCAAAATATGGGGAGAAGGCAGCACACAAGCCTGCATGGTGCTTCTAAGTCATCAAAGCATGCTGCTGATTGAGTACCATGATGCCTGAACCAAGCTACTGTCTAAGAGAATATGTGGTATTGATTATTTGGAGTCCTTAACCTTCTTAAAGGGCCACTTAAAAAAACAACAAAACCAAGCAACACCCACTAGCTTCTTGTTGGAAAGCCAGTGTCCATTTTAGCAATGTTACAGAACATGGAATGTTTGGTGTTAGACAATACTTAAGTCGAAGGAGAACTGGATTACCTTAGATCTAGCTTTGATATTTTTTGGATGTTGAGGTTGCTGTTGATTCCTGAAAGGAATTGACTAAAGCTGATATTTTGAGGAAGTCTAAACTGGATTGCAACAGTGCTTCAACTGTATTGTTGAAATTGCCAAATCTGAGAGAAGGTAAAAAGGAAATCCAGAAACTGTTCAGCATGAAACTTACAGCTTTAAGGTTCAGCCTCAATGTACTATTTTGTCTTCTAGCACTGTTTTGCCAAAAGCAATATTGAAGAATTCTGTTCCTTGTGTTATGAGATTAAGAGAACTAGTTAAACTTTTATTGTGCTTTTCTTTTCTTTTTGTCTGTTGTATTTGCCTGTTGTAGAGATAATGCAAGAAACCAAAGCTAAAAAAGGTATATTTTTGGTCACAGCAGCCATAATAAAAAAAAGGCTGCTGTGACCAAAACACATGCTTTTTAAGCTTCAATTTCTTGCCTTCTTATACTATTGCAATAAACTGTGTGTAGTATATACAAACCATCTTAACTTCTATAACTTTGTAATGGTTTATAGCTAAAATAAATACAGCTTGTATTCTATCCTAACCAGGCTGTTTTCCCGAGTGCAAAACTTTATTCTCCTCTACCCTATTAAAAGTTAGCTCAGTGTACATTTTTAATTGCAACTCTCAATGAAACATCATTAAGTTCTAAATTCTGTACCTGGTCTGCCAAAAGCCCTTTATCGCTAAAGAGGTGCCACTGAAGATCTGCTTGAGTAAAAAAAGAGGTAGAAATTTTTATGGGTTTAAAAGATCATGTAAAAATTTTTTATAATAAACAAGTAAGAGGAATTCCAGTTTAAAATATATAAAAATATATGAAAACACAGAAAAACCACATAAAATGTCAATATCAGTCCCAACGTTTCATCCACTCTCTGGACATTCTCAAGGGAAACACAGGTATGCTGTACAGAATTCTGCATAGCATACCTGTGTCCAGAGAATGTCCAGAGAGTGGATGAAACGTTGGGACTGATATTGACGTTTTATGTGGTTTTTCATATATTTTTATATATTTTAAACTGGAATTCCTCTTACTTGTTTGATATTATAAAATTTTTTACATGATCTCTTAAACTCATAAAAATCTCTACCTCTTTTTTTGCAATATGTCTGATCATGAGAATATCCATGCTACATTATCTGCTTGAGTCCTTGAGTTACCATAACTTAATTTCATTGCATCATTTATTTTTGGCTAGCTAAATTGCAGTGCTATAACTCAAAGCTTGTTACTCCAACAAGAACTGGTCCATTTAAATATTTTTCTTGTATGGTAATGCATGCATCTGTATATTGTGTATCTCCTATTCCTTGGAGATAGGGTTGGGCAGTTGGCTTACAATTATATTTATTTAGGTATAGGCAAGGTTTTGATTTGCTAACTTCTCTAAAAGGGAAGAGGAATATTATGTAATGTAATGTAGGACAGTGTTTCCCAAGCATTTTAACATTGTGACCCATTTCTTGTTCAAAAAGTCTCCTCCCCACTTGTGTCTACCTCTCCTCCCCCCTCGCCACCTCCCGGCTCCTGTGCTCCACCACCCCAATTGCCCATCCAGGGGGAAGACCAGCTGCTCATGGACTGTCTGGCTGCTCTGGTGCTGTGCTGATGAGATAGTGCCCAATGCCTCCGACCTGTCGGACACAAGGTGTCACAGCCACTTGGCTGGGTAGTGCCCCAGCGTGCCTTTCACAGGCCAGGAGGCTGCATATTGTCCCTTGTCTGCTATGAAGCTGGAGTACTGTGGAGTTGATCTCTGCCTGCTTGAGCTTGTTTGGGAGCAGCCGGCGCGGCAGGCTTGGATGCCTACATGGGGCTGCAGACTGCTAAATACTCCTGAATTCGTGACCCACCAAAAATCAGCTTGCAAGTCACTGGTGTGTCATGACCCACAGTTCGCGAACTGCTGATGTAGGATGTTTTACTGGGAGTCTGAAACACATGTAGAGTCTGAATTGTTTATTTAATAGGACTAAATATTTTCTGCATTTTCATGGGAGAACCAAATGGTCCCCGTCCCCCAGTATGATAATCCTGCATGAACATAAGAAGAGCCTTGCTGGATCAGGCCAATGACCCATCTAGTCCAGCTTCCTGTATCACACAGTGGCCCCACCAGATGCCTCAGGGAGCACACAGCCAACAAGATAACCTGTTTCCTGCTGCCACTCCCCTGCACCTGGCACAGAGAAAACCTACTTCCAAAGCCAGGAGGTTGCTTATGGCCTAACTTTCTCTTAATAACAACTTGCATACCAAAACAGTTCAGCTGCATAATTTTCTGTTTTCTTCCAGATTGATCCTAAAGATTACATGTTTTCTGGACTCAAGGATGAAACAGTAGGACGTTTACCTGGAACAGTTTCAGGGCAGCAGTTCGTTATTCAGGACTGTGAGAACTGCAGTATCTACATCTTTGACCATTCTGCTACAATCACTATTGATGACTGTACAGGCTGCCGAATCTTTTTAGGACCCATAAAAGGCAGTGTGTTTTTCCGTGACTGCAAAGACTGCAAATGTGTAGTGGCTTGTCAACAGTTTCGTACCCGGGACTGTAGAAAGATGGAAGTCTTCTTGTGCTGTGCCACCCAACCCATTATTGAATCCTCTACAGGCATGAAATTTGGGTGTTTTCAGTACTACTATCCAGAACTGGCTTTGCAGTTCAAAGATGCTGGGCTAAGCATTTTCAACAACACATGGAGCAACATCCATGACTTCACTCCAGTCTCGGGAGAGAACAACTGGAGTCTTCTATCTGAGGATGCCCAAGTTCAGGACTGTGTACCGCTGCCAACTGCTGAAGAACTGAAAGCAGTCAGGATTTCAACTGATGCCAATAGGAGCATAATTCCAATCACGTGGGGCAGACGTCAGAAGCGCAGTGAGGAGTCTTGCCTGGCTGTATTCTTTGCTGGGGATTACACGACTGCAAATGCTAGGAAGCTAATTGATGAGGTATGAAGCACTTTGTTCTTACATTTTGACTTGTATTTCTTCTGGGGATTATAGAACCTTTCTGGAGACCAAGTTAAAATGTTGAATTCTTTTTGGCAGTCTTCTAAATAGCTGCTGGGAAATGCTACTGACTGCTATTGTGGACTTAATGTGTCTGCTTTATGGTAACACATGCTTTACAGATTGGAATTTTATAACACAGCATGGGTTGTTGTAGAACTGAGAATCCTCATGTCATGAATGGGCCACAAGAGAGACTCGTCTGCTTTTCTCTTGGCTATTTGTGGGGGGTGGATTAGCAACTGCAAGGACAGTTAGATAAAACCATGTGAATTGTGAATGGGGTAGTTTCTTGCCTATTCTGCTGTCCATACATGACTCTGAAACGTGGCCTAAGGAAAACAGGGAAGGGAGTTGGCGGAAAATGGGGGAGAAAGAAGGCGTACCCTATGACCACCAGAAACTGAATGCTTTTTTTGGCTTTAGTTGAGCTGACCATCAATTTTTATTTAATAGGTAGAAATTTGTATAATGCAAACTGAGGTTGTCAGGGTTTGGGCATAGTCCTGGATAATAACTTGGAATCTTAAGGTTTAAATCGAGAACTGATTATCAGTTAATTTTGTTAGCTATAGTGAGAGCCAAACATAGCTCTTGTTTGAGTCCTGCTATAACTATAAGGCTAATCAGTATAAAATGTGTTGTACAAAGTATTACTATTTATTGAATTTATATCCTGTTTTTTTCCCCGTAGGGGGAGGCCCGAAGTAGCTTACAATAAAAATAGAAAATACATATAAATCATAAAACAGTAAATATAATAATACTCTAAAAAAACAATACAATCTAAAAAAACTAAGAAGACAGAGCAAGGTACAAAAATAGCAATAAAAGCTTATAAAAGCCAGGATGGTGTAGTGGTTTGGGAGTTGGACTCAGACCTGGAAGATCCAGGTTCAAATCCCTGCTCAGCCATGAAGCTTCCTGGGTGACCTTGGGCCAGTCACTATCTCTCAGCCCCACCTACTTCACAGGGTTGTTGTGAGGACAAAAAAAGGAGGGGAGGAAATATGTACACCACCCTGAGCTCCTTGGAGGAAGGGTGGTATAAAAATGTGAAAAATAAATAAAAAATAAATAAAAAGGGGCTGGACCACTAAAATAGGCTGTGTGGTAGCTCAGAGGGCTTGTTTAAAAAGAAATGCCTTTAGGCCCCGCCGGAAGGCCCCTAAGGAGGGAGCAGTTCGTAAGTTTAGAGAGAGAGGGAGTTCCATAGGGTCCGTGCCACTGCTGAGAAGGCTGTGTTTCTTGCTGCTGCCCCTCCCACCTCTGAAGGCGATGGCACTTTTAGGAGGGCCTTCTCCGATGACCTGAGAGGGCAGACCTGATTGTACGGAAGTAGGCGGTCTCTCAAATACCCTGGCCCCGAGCCGTATAGGTCAAAACCAGTACCTTGAATTGGGCCCGGAAACGAACTGCCATTATGTACAGCCGCCAGAGCAGCAGCCTGACTGAGTCGAATCGCTTTCTTCCGGTGATCATACGGGCTGCAGAATTCTGCACCAATTGCAATTTCTGAACCGTCTTCAAGGGCAGCCCCACGTAGAGTGTGTTACAATAATTTAGCCTTGAGGTCACCATGGCATGGATCACTGTGGCCAGGTCTGTGCAATCCAGGTATGGTCGCAGCCAGCGCACCAGCCAGAGATTGGCAAAGGCCCCACTGACCACAGCCACCACCTGGGAATCCAGGAGCAGCTGTGAGTCCAGGCAAAAAACCCCAAGCTGCGTACAAAGTACATTACAGGTGGGCCCCCATATCCACGGTTTCAGTTACCCACGGATCATGGGGAAACCCCCCCCCCCCCGGCTTTTACTTTATTCCCAGTAAGCTTTGTTTCTTCCTTAAACAAACAGGAGAAGCAGCCTCTGGCTTCTTATTTCAGGCAGGCAAGTAGAACGAGACTAAGTCCTAGAGAGACTCTTCAAGGTTAACAGAAACCTTGCAGAGCTTCTCTAGGACTTAGTCTCGTTCTACTTGCCTGCAATGGAGGCTGCTTCTCTGTTTTAAGGAAGAAACAAAGCTTGCTGAAAGAAAAAATAAGAGCTGGGGGGGCCCTCGGGAAACCATGGAGGGGGTGTTCGCTCCTATCCACAGTTTCAAGTATCCACGGAGGGGCCTGGAACATATCCCCAGCGGATATGGGGGGAGTACTGTACTAATTTGTAATTGGCACAGCACTGAATTTCAGAGCAGTTGTATGATTGTCAGTAACTGAAGGTCAGCGCGTAGCACAGTGGGTTAAACTGCTGAACCATGAGCTGTCGATTGAAAGGTTGGCAGTTCGAATCCGCGACGGGGTGAGCTCTCGTTGCTTGGCCAGCTCCTGCCAACCTAGCAGTTCCAAAGCATGTTAATGCAAGTAGATAAATAGGTACCGCTTGCGGGAAGGTAAACAGCGCTCCGTGTTCCAGCCGCATGCTACGCGCTGTGGCAAGGAGAGTCATGCCGGCCACATGACCACGGAGGCGTATTCGGACAACGCTGGCTCTTCGGCTTTGAAATGGGGATGAGCACCACACCCTAGAGTCAGACATGACTGGACTTAATTGTCAGGGGTCATCTTTACCTTAACTGAAGTACTTTGAACAAACCAAAATGCTTTATTTATTTAAAAAAATTATACCCTGCCTTTTCCCCACAGTCATGTCACTCAAGACGGCTTACAGCATTAAAAAAACACAACTATACATTTAAAAGCATTAAACAGTAAAACAGAGCCCATTTTTTACACAGAAATGAACTGATTACAAACTCTTATGATGATTAAGTATATATGAGAGACTCCATCCTGCTAATGCCCACAACAACAAGAATAGTTGTGTTTGCTTTTTGCTATCCATTTGCTACCCATTTGCAATTGTGGCTTATCCCCTTGGAGCTTGGAACATGGTCTAGCTATGGGTAACCTGAAGTTCAGAAGAGTGGGGCAATCATTCTAGTGGGAAGAGGCAATAATCTACCAGAAGGAAGAAATGCGCTTTAGTATTGTAAGCAGAATTATTTGCATTTGATTTGGAGTGCTAGCCTTTAACCATGCAAGACTGTATATTTCATAATGTATACAGCTTTCGATCTAAGGCTGTTATGACGGGCAGTTATCTTATCGAAGAGGATAAAATGGGTAACAAGGTCATATTCACGGCTAAAACCGTGATCCAGCTGACTAAAACAATGACGATTTAATCTAGGTTTGACAGCAGCCAGTCCCAGACAAAACAGAGATTATTAAAAGTCAGTACTGATAGAGAAAAGCCCGACGTTTCGTGTCTTAAACCAGACACTTCCTCTGGGGCAGTCCAAAGCGAATTGGCAGAAACATCTGCCAATTCGCTTTGGACTGCCCCAGAGGATGTGTCTGGTTTAAGACACGAAACGTCGGGCTTTTCTCTATCAGTACTGACTTTTAATCTCTGTTTTGTGTGGGACTGGCTGCTGTAAAACCTAGATTAAATCGTCATTGTTTTAGTCAGCTGGATCACGGTTTTAGCCGTGAATATGACCTTGTTACCCATTTTATCCTCTTCGATAAGATAACTGCCCGTCATAACAGCCTTAGATCGAAAGCTGTATACATTATGAAATATACAGTCTTGCATGGTTAAAGGCTAGCACTTTACCCATAGCTAGACCATGTTCCAAGCTCCAAGGGGATAAGCCACAATTGCAAATGGGTAGCAAATGGATAGCAAAAAGCAAACACAACTATTCTTGTTGTTGTGGGCATTAGCAGGATGGAGTCTCTCATATATCGTCATTGTTTTAGCCGTGAATATGACCTTGTTACCCATTTTATCCTCTTCGATAAGTATACAGCTTTGTTTTATACGCAATTCTAATTCTTGTTGCTATTCAACAGATGACTGGAAAAGGCTTTTGGCTGGTACAGACTAAAGAAGTTTCAATGAAAGCTGATGATGCTCTGCGAGTGTTCCAGCAAAGAGCATCTGAATTCACCCCTTTACTTGAAAAAGGTATTACCCTCATGAATACCTCCTTCTTCCTAAAACTTAGTAGTGTGCCTGAGGCAAAAGATAATTGAAGTAGAGTATTGCATGTAAACTGAGATGGCAGAATCTCAGAAAATGTGGTACAACTTGAGTCAGACTTGTATGTTCAAAAAACGCCAGAAACTGTGAGTGGTAATAGTGTGTCCTTAGAGAAATTTCAACATGCACCCATATCTGCCCGGCCCACAGGTGTACACTTGTGTATATACACCTGTGGGCAGAAATGCCTTAAGGATCCTAGTATACCTAATATTATAGAGCAGCATTTCTCAAAGTGTGCTCCTAGGAATTCTGGGGCTCCCTGAGAGGGGCCTCAGGAGCTCCACAAGCACACCGTAAGTGGCTGCCACCTGCTCCCTGCCTGGTTTGCTCGGTCATTGCTCCTGCTTACCCATGTTCGTGGCTCTCCTTTCTCATTCCCCTCCTGTTCCTGCTCTTTGCCGGTATTTGGCATTGGACGTGGCTCACTCTGTGCATGTGCTGGTGCTCTGGGGCTCCCTGAGACTCGGTGCATGTTCTGGTGGGGCTCCTAGACTCCTTTTAGGAGTGTAAAGGGCTCCGGAGACTGAAAAGTCTGAGTACTGCTGTTAAAGAGAGTTCAGGAATTCAGAGTTCCAGTGTATCCTATAAAGTGTATTAGGCGTATTTAGTACCTGCTATTTGTCTCAAGAACCCCTCAAGTTGCTTTTCTCACCACCCCTGAGTCCTCCCACAGTAAATAACTAAGCTGCGTATGAGTAGCTGAAACAATTGCATATGCTTTCCTGTTTACTCCTGCCTCTTACCTTCCCTGTTTCAATAGACTATAATTGCCTCATCCCTTTTTGCTTTTACTGTGGAGGATGGGTGGAAATGATGTTGTCTCCAGCTGGCAAAACGGTTCCTAATGTTCAAGTATTTAAACTTGTGTTTTCCAGGTCCTGTTGTTGCGCTAGAGTTCAGTGGAGACGGTTCTGTAGCAGCCTGCCAAGACATGGTTGGTAATGTCTTTAGTGGAGCCAAGGTGAGTGGTAGCATAGACTCCTGTAGAGTTTTTTGGAACTCTTACTGCAAATTACAAGTTGTGTTAGTGTGTGTTGCTTTACCCACAGAAGTATACTTGCCCATAGGGATACAGTGACTTGGATTCAAAGGAGTCTCTGTGACTCACTCACTCCCCCATCAGAGAAGCTTTTCTGTTGTCCAAGCTCGTGTGCAAGACTTCCCACAAGCAACCTTCAAAACCTTTCTGTATTCCACTAGAGTGATCATTCTACAACCTGTAACCCAACCCCTAATACATTGTGGCACTGCACTCTGAGAAGTTTGCTTCTGCTGCTGCTGCTGCTTGCACAGGAATTTACAGAACAGTGCTAATTTTCTCTTCCTACTTGTGGTTCTTTGGATTCAAACCTGTATTTCTGAAAAAAAAACCACCTTATTTTTTCAAAAGTAATCTTAAGTGGTGCTTAGTGAATAGTACAGTGTATATAAACTTTACGTCCACCCAACTTCTGCTTAACATGCTAGAGGTTTCTAGTTTTGAAACTTAAGGCCAGGTTCATGAGAGATATCCACTGAGTCGTGAAAATGGGAACTTTCCCTGATGTGACAATAAGCTACAATCACTTTTAAGAATATAAGCACTTGCAGTTTTGAGTTTTCAGTCCTGAGATCTGCCAGAACTTCCTGTGGTTGACATCTGAAGTGCAGTTCTAGTCATACAGGGGGATCGTTGATTTCTGCAGATTCTCCCTCTCCAGCTCCATTGCATTAGAGTTCTGGTTTATGCTTCTCTTTCTGAATCCAAGCCCCTGTGCAACAACATAGTCAAAGCAACTTAATGAACTAATTTGTACCTACTCTCTGAAACAGCAGAAATTTGAAATACAGTAAGTACTCCTTATTGTCCTGCCAGCAAAGTAGAAAATAAATTTCTTCTGTTTTCTTATATTCTGCTTATCAAGATGAAGTGCTCTGCTGTTTGAGAGGCTGTGAACACACACACATGCACACAAGCTGCTTGTAGGTACAATCAGTTCTCGTTATCCTCTAGGGTTAGGTTTTGAGCAGTGGCATCGCTCCCGTCAAGCGACGGGAACGGCCCGCCACGGGGTGACACGTGCACCACCTCTGTGACACGCATCGCCCTCGGAGCGTCCGGCTTGGCTGGCGCGTCACTACAATACGTGAACTTTTCGCGCATGTGCAGACCGTTTTGAGGGCAAGAGGGCAGGCCCTCTCTGCGCATGCGCGAAACCAGTAAATGTTCACGTATTGTAGCGACGCTACTGGGCCGGCCTCGGAGCGTCTGGAGGGCGACGCAAAGGGGCGGGGGGCACCCGGGGCAGGGTGCAGCCGGGTCGCCCCCCCAAAAAAATTGCGGTGCGGCCTATGGCCATGCCGATAGATCAATAGGGGCGCAATGTCGGGGGCGTCACTAGGGTGACGCGCGTGCCCCCGCCTTGGGGTGACGCGCGTCCTAGTGACGCCTCTGGTTTTGAGAACCTAGCGGATAGCAAATTCACAGATACTGAAGCATTGATTCTATTGGATCAATGGTGTTAGGTGCAGGGGGGGTTGAGGGGTACCTTACCTGAAACTTCTCCCAGGCATTTCAAAGGGCTCCATGCTGGTTGCGGGTACCATTTTGAACGTACCTGCTGCACTCAGGAAGTCTCGGCTGGCTTCCAGAGGCAGCAGGGACATTCAAAATAACCTCTGCGACTAGCATGGACAGTCGAAATGACCTCCAACTAGCATGGAGCTCTTTAAAATGCCTGTCTAGAGCCTAACAGCAGCTTTTTAAATCTCCAGCCCATCAGATGTTTGGTGCTAGACAGGCATTTTAAAGGGCTCCATGCTAGTTGCAGAAGCCATTTTGAATGTTCCTGTTACCTCCAGAAGCCAGCAGAGACTTACTTTCTGCAATCCCTCCTGCACTTAGGAAGACACAACTTGCGAATGGTGCAAAGTGGTGTCAATCCTGCTGCTCGCGGCTAAGCGGATTTGCAAGTAGTGGGAATTTACTGTAACTACTAACCCCATTTTCCTGAAAACTCACCCTGATTGCTGTCCTAACAATCACAGGATGAGTTGTTTTATAGTCCGTGTTCACTTGATTGCTGATCAAGTATAAGGAATGCTTTTTTGTGTTCACTGAAAGCGTATTAGATATGACTCTTTTGGATATCAATATAACTGCTTTTCCTTTTTATTTTAAATGTAGATTTTTGTATCGGAGGACAAGACATCTGCTTCCAGAGAAGTAGAGAGCTTCTATAACTTTGCTGATATGCAGATGGGAATGTGAAATAAACCATGTCAATAACAGGTGGTCACCTTGGTGGCTAAGATGTACATTAGGCTTGTACGACACTCTGCATTGATAGTCAAACATTTTGAAGAAAATCGCCTTTACAAAATGAATAAAACTGAATGCATCCTACAAATAACACCCCCAAAAACCTTTTACAAGATCTTTTTGTAAGGTGACATCGTGTGGTGTTGATCCTCATCTGACTTTCTAATGCTTTGCATATAATGTTTAAATGTTATAAGCAAAATATTTCTACCAATAATAGTACATTTGATAGCTTTATAAAAGTTAGAAAGTTGGACATGTGCATATTTGTTTTGGTGAGATTAAAATGAGTTTAACAGATCTGCATTTTCTGAGCATCAAATTAATTTTTGTAGGTAATATGCCTATAGGTAATGTGGGCATGTTGCCAAAGTTAGACACAAATGGTTACAGTTTCACTGGGAAAACAGAAAGCATTAGTTTTTTCTTTTGAAATCAGTATGACTTAGAGTTTGGAGTGCTGCCAATTTGTGTCGATAGAAAGAAAAGAAGCCATTTACTTTAATATTCTCAAAGTTCCAGGTTTTACATTGGCTTTCAACATTTACTACAGGAGTAGGCCAACATTTTAGCCCAAGGGCCACATTGGGGTATGGAAATTGTACAGATGGCTGTAATGAAGAGAATGGAATACATGGTATTTACTATCCACTCCTTTTCAACAATGCTCACTTTTGAATTGAAGTTCTTGGGAGAAAGAAGACTTTTTTCTTTTCTTCTCTTGTTTACTGTCAGTTCTCTTAGACATGCTTCCAGACAGGATACATGCTTGCTGATGCTCTGTCCTGACATGGTTAATTGGTTGGTATGTATCTGAAGCCACCTTCTGCACGTTCACTCTCAGGTGCAGCATTAGAGTGCGGCTGCTACATTTGGGCAGGAACTGCCAACATCAGGTGTGTGTGCACAAAATAAATGTCTGAGGGCCAGATTGTTAGTTACGGATGGGGGGAGCAGAGAGCTGGAGTGAAGGCTCTTTTGGGCCTTACTTTTGTCTACCTCTGATCTAGCAGCTTTGGTGGGACTGTGCTCAGATATGAGATTTGCAGAAGTCTGCGGGCTGGTACTCCAGCTTTTTATGCAAACATTCAACATGGACACTTGTGGCTTTTGCTGCTGGTACCGCCTGTTTTGGATACTGTATCAAGAGTAGTGTTGGAAGATAGATTTTAATGTTTGGAAGAAGCTAAATTTGCAGAAGGATGAGGGATTTTCACTTTGGATTACTGATATAAAATCCAGCATAGAAGCTTGCAAATTCTGTTTTTGAATGCCAAATCTGTCCTGATAATTTAGGGTGCCGAGTTGACTTCATTCTATTTTTGTGCCACTTGTAGTCATTGAGGCAACTTCATTAATTTCAAATATCAAAGTGAAAAGCATCTGCAGGACTTCCAGCTGGTTTGGAATGTCAAAAAATCAAGTTACTAACACAATCAGTTTCATTCATTCTGAGTGAGATAATACAATTAGAATACAAATCATGTTTCTTCAGCCATGGGAAGGAAACTTGCTGTGAATAAACCAAGTAGACGTGGTATAGAGGGGCGGTCTAATTATACTGAAGTCTGTAGAGATTGTGGGTTTTTAAACAAGTTGATGTTGCTTTGTTCTTTCTGTTTCTGCAATCCACGGTGTATATGTAAATAATCCAACATGCTATATGTAAATAAGGATTTCTCTCCTATATTAGCACTTTATGCTGGCTAAAAGACTACAGCATTTTTACCCGACTTTAGCAGGGAACATAATTTCAAAGAATCGGAGGAAATCCTCTGCAGTGTGCAGGGAGAGAGCATCGTAAACCAAATGAATAACTAGTACTTTGTCAAATAGTCAAGTTTTTTAATAACACTTCCTGGTTTCTTTTTTATACTGTCAAAATTGAAGGATTATCTGTAATTTCTGAATCTCCTAAAATTATTGCCAATACAAGACTATTACTTATTCTTTATTCTTTACAGTGTAAAACTCATTAGTTTTAATTCATTGGTATCTGTATTATAGTAAGTGCTCTATCAGGGTTTTGTATTATGCCTTTTATATGCAGCTTGTCTAGCACTTGTGAAATGTGATTTATAATAAATATTTAAATGAAATTCTCTATTTTTTATATATGGAATGCAGTTTAGATGAACATTTGTTATACATAAGGAATTCAATTTGTCCCACTGTTCAGTTCAATTAAAGCTAGGAAATAAGGGTGATGTGACATTGTATAACAAACATTTACATTGTATAATGGCTTCATGTGGTAACACATAATGTCCAAATCTAGTTTCATGGAACTCTTTCATACTAGTTGCAGACACATCCTGTAATCTTGGCAAGTATGTTTGTACTACTGTTGTCATGTCTCGCATGTTAATCATGTCTCTGAAATGACTTCATATGATGCTGTTGAGATTCTCAAAATACAGATTTTCACTGTCTGGTTCGATGATGTAGGTCCAGGGATAGGTTAGGAGAAGGAATGCTGCTCCTAGTGTACTAGGTAGTGTACTAGGTAAACATGTTTATATTGCTTTTCAAAACAAGCTTACAAAGTAAAACTTTGGAAAAGTGGTTCCCTCTACCAGAAGGTTAACAGTTTAAGAAGCAAGCAACCTGCCACTGGATACAGTGCTGGGATGAATGAGCCCTGCTAACAAGAATTCTCATTTCAGAAACATGTGTGTAGTATTGTCCCAAAGGCAATAAGTCAAACAGCATTAGTACTTGCTGCATAGAATCTCTTACAAAAAAGAAACATCTGAATTGCCATTGGGTTTTTATTGCATTCCTCCAACAGCAAGAACCTTTTTAACTTGTAGAATTTAACTCGAGTTGGGGTGGGGTACAAGTAGAAATGGATCAGTTGAACATGCATCCCTCCCAGCAGATTTGCCCTAATTAGTTGGTACACGTGTTGCATGCTTGAGTCTGGTGCCACTCTCAACAGTGATGAGGAAGAAAGGTCTGTATGGGTGTGCAACTGAGGAACATGGGCAAACAGACCATAATAGTATTTTATTTGCAAATTTACATAGTGTCTTCCCCCAGATAATATATGGCACCCAAGGTGCCAACACAAAGATACATAATAATTTTTTTTACTTCACAAATGTTTGTTGATAATAAAAATAAAAATTTTTACAACACGTGCACACAAACATCACAAAATAACTAAAACAAACACTTAAAACAGTGGCCAGAAGTATAAAAACAGCAGCCATAAAAATATAAAATCCTCAGGTAAAAGCTCCTACCTTCCCTTTCCAATATCGCTACCTGTCAAGTCTCCTACCCTTCATGCAACTATAATGTGTGTATGATGTGACCTTGACCGTACATTTCCAGCCTGTGTAAAAGTACTAATGATGGCACAGTTTCTCAGGGAAACAGTCAATCTCTTCCACAACATTGCATAATGTGTGTGCCTACTGTGTTCAACATGGATCTTCAAGCAAAAATAAAAATATGCAGTCAAGTGCTTGGTCTGGTGCACCCGGGGCCTGAGTGACATTGTCACCCCCTGGTAGTGATATTGCCCCCGGATGTTACATCACGCCGGTGGGTGGGTTTAAAATAAACATCTAGTACTAAATCTGAGCATTACAGTATTGGATTTTTTTTTGCATATTTTTGCAGCAGCAAAAAAAAAAGCAGAAGGGGAAGCTGTACTCCCCCATCAAATAGAGAATGAAGCCAGAGAACACCAGGGGCACCTTTGCAGCTCCTCTTGTCACCCCCCCCCCTTCGGCTCCTGTGCCTTTGGCTTCTTTTCCCTGATCGTGGGTAAAAAGACTATCAAATAGCCAGCCGCTTAAATAGCTGTGGCCTTTGTCACTCCCCTTTGGCTGGGTGGCAGGTCATGCCCCCTTAAGAATGCCACTGCAGACATGATCAGTTACAGTGCAATCCTAACAAACTTTCCAGCAGTGATGCAGCTGTGCCAACAGGATGCACGCTGCATTTTACAATGCAGGGGCAGTCATGGAGGCCTCTTCAAGGTGAGGAAACATTTGTTCCCTTACCTCGGGGCTGTATTGTGGCTGCACCAGCACTGGAAAGTTGGTTAGGATTGCGCTGTAAGGATGTGTGGCAGTGTAGCTTTTAACCAAACACTTGTGTGATTTTCATGCATAGTAGTATGCACCTATCTTTGATGTAATGAAAGATTGTCATGGGAGGAAAAAGCAGGTTTTGGATGCTTTCTATGCAATTAGATAAAAGCATACTTCATGTTATCATTTGTGTGACACTACTGCAAGTATCAGTCTGATAGTACAATAGCTCCTAAATTCATGTAAAAAGTAAAAGGATAGACTTTCAGTAGGCTGAAGGCATCTGACCTAGTTCGCAACAAACCCATACAAAAAAGACAAACATTTATTTCCCTGTATTTACACAAGCTTCTGAATTGCAGAAGCTCAGCTCTTTGCAGGGCAATTAGCAGCTATCTGATTTTTGAATAGCCTCAGGACTTGAGGCAATTACCGTAGTTATATCGGATCTTTCATTCCATCATCCATGTTTTCATTGGAGGCTCAGCTGGTGACCCACCAGAAATCGGTAATGTTTCGCCCCGTTATTTTACAGATGGGAGTCTCCATTTATGCTACTGAGCTTTGAAAGCTGCCAGTAGTTCGCTCAGCTGATAAAATGTGCTGCAGACCGAGACCTGCCACTTCCTGAATTTACAAATTGGGTTGTTTGCAGCAATTGTGTTCAGCATTTCCATGCTTCCTAAAAATGTGTGAATTAGCTCTACATTCGTTAGAAAACTATGAACTTGGATTCTACCAAAGAGTCTGTTCAGTAGATCTTTCGTGTGAATTTAACATATCTGGTTAAGGTTATGTCATCAAGCTATGAAATTACACCAAAGCAAATAATTTGCTCTGAACAGCAAACTGAGAAGATACAATGAGCTATTCTGTAACAGACTAACACAACCTATGCATTTTTACTAGTAACTATTACCATGTTCTACATACAAGAATTGTTGCCAAATAAGGGTGCATAACTTAGGTTACATTTGGGGACAAGCTTTCATTGAAATCTACCTCACTGGCGGCGTGTGAAATGATATGAACTATTACCAGTAAACAGCTGTGTTCGCATTGGTGATAGCCTAGCGCGCAGCCGCTGACTTAAACCAGCCGGTTCACATTTTTATGCATTTATTAACGTAACGTGGTCACTCCCGTCTTTATTAACACTGGTTTTGCCGGGGTCGCACTTCCCTCTGTTTTTCACAGTATAGACGTAGACGGTGTTCACTAACTTTTAAGATGAATGATTTTTCCCCACCCCTACTGACTACATGCAATGGGCAGACGCGTACCCTCATCATACTTGCCAGGATTTTCGCGAGCTGTCTTTTATTGGCGGGATGGGATAGGTAGAAAAGTTTCTTCCTTCATGTATGCTCCAAAGCCCAAGCCAGCAGCCGCTGTGAACTTAAGCGTGATCGCGATGTGTGGGAGTGATAGTGAGAAGAGTCGACTCTTCCTGCGTGGTTAGGAAAAGGAAGCCGCGACTTCACGGCGCCTTGATTTTCTGGGCTCTTGCATACCTAGGGACCAACGGACAACTACTGCCACTGGAGTTGATTCCTTCCGAGCGGCCAGAGGAATACTGTACACTGAATTTTCAAACAGCGGGGCTTTAAAGAAACAGAAAATCATTTTTGTACTGAAGCGTGGGAGCTGGGGGGACGACGATGGATGGCAACGCGAGCGCGGATGAAATCATCGCTACGTTGCATATATACAACGTGCGAAGTCCTCTTAGGATTTACTTCCGAGTAAACATGCATAGGATCGTGCTGCATAAAACTGAAAAGGGAGGAAGGGCAGTATTGATCAAGTCGTGGAAGAAGCCTCTCGGTGCGTGCAGGTGGCAAAAGAGCGCCTGCCGATCGTAGGCCAAAGAGAGGGGCAGGAGCTGCTGCTGCTGGCGGGGTGGGATAGAAGGGAAGGGGAAGAGGCGGAGCCTGGGAGGCAGCAGTAGCAGCAGCAGCAGCAGTAGTAGTGTCAATAATACAATAGGGCTCTTGTGCCGCCGCCTGGCCTGCTCAGAGGGAGACTACAAGGGCAAGGGCCTGCTCGCCCTGCAAGCGCCAAAAACGGGAGGAGGGGGCGAGCGCCCACGGAGGCGACATGATGAAGGGGGCGGCCGGGTCGTAGTCAGGACAAGCTGAGGGCGGAGTGAAGGCGAAGAAGGCGCCGGGACTGAAGAGCAACCGGAGGAGGAGATGAACGACACCAAGTAGCAGCAGCAGTAGCCGCCGCCTGAGCTGCGGGCCCTGGCGCACGCACACGCTGCTGCCGACGTCTCTGGAGCCACAAGGTGAGCTGTGGGGGGAAATGGAGCCCCAGTCGGTCTGGCGGCAGCAACCCTGCTACCTCCGCTTGCCTCGTGGTGGGGGTGAGTGGCTGCATGTGAGGAGGAAAAGCTGCCTTTATTGATTGCATTTTATTTTGAAATGGGTGTCTCTTTTCAGGAGAGCAGAGAGGAGGCTGCGAGGCGCTGCCCCGCTTTCCTGGCCTAGGCAAGCCCGTACCAAGGCGGGAGGGCCGAGTCGGCCTTAGGCCGTCAAAGGGTGGCGCTTTCACCGCACCATCAATACCACAGCCGCCGCCGCCACCGCCTTGCGCGCCCCCTCCCGTGCGCAGGCGGCGTTTGGCGCCAAGGTCTTGGGGTTGGAGCCAAGCCGGCGGTGCGGGAAGGGGCAGGGCAGGGTGAGCTGCAGCTCAACGCTCGTGGAGCCTCAGGTATACAGGTGTAAAACGTTTGCGAATGCGATGCTGGGACACGTGGTTAGGCGTGTGTCCCCAACCATGTGGTTGTTAAGGGGCTGGGTCCGTATGTAAACGCTCTTCCTCCCCCCCCCCCACTTCTTCCCCGTTCTTAGGCGCTGTTAGGTGTGCGTGTGCATTTTTCGCATATCACTATGCAGAGCTCAGGTCGTCAAAGTGTCTGAAATAATCTTGGTCTTGATGAAAACTATACGAAGTCGAATACTCTTTGCTTTAATAACGTTCCCTTGTCTTGCTTTTATGGTCTGATTCGCACCACTACTTTTGCGTGAGGTACTGGCTCATTTTCTTCAGCCCATGACATGCAGCAAACGGTTCAGGATTGCAATCCTACGACTTGGAGTGCCACTGCTCTAAACTTTTGCAACCCTGGGTATATAGAGTGTAAAGTATGTTTTAGAGGGGAGAATGTGTTTCACAGGCCGCAGGCATTGTGTATACAGTACTGCATGTTTTTGGCAAATTGGTGTCTATAGCACTACAATTGTTCTATGGGACCATTGCTGAGTGTGGTGTGGGACTTGCTTCTGTGCTACAAGTCTGCAGTGATGTAACAGTCTCGCAGCACAATCCTGTGTAAACTTGCACCGGTGTTGTAACAGTAGATGCACTGTTGTAAGTGCACCGGTGCAAGGTTACACAGGATTGCGCTACCAGTGTAGATATCTGAACCTAAATAGCTTTAAAAATTAGCAAGTGTGCCCTTAACTTTCAGCCTTAACTGTTTAGAATTGTTTCTCTCCCCCCCCCCCCCCATTAACTACAGTTTTAGTTACAGTATGTGGAAACATGTAGACACTATTCAGTTGGAGATTGCTGGGGTGTGCACGTATTTGTCTGGAGAGTGAGGGGAATGAAAGGAAATTGCCTTGGTGAATGACCTCTTGGGAGTTGGTCTCCTGGTCTTTCCAGTAGGTTTCAATATCGTAGCATCCCTCTGAGGTGCTTTGTGGACATGGGATTACACTTCCCTATTTAATGGTTCCTGGGAAGGGTGCGTTGATCAAAGAAACTGGTGCTGGGAGACTGCTGTTCTACTAAGCTGCAGTGTATTCCATCCTGTCTCCACTGCTGGAATTTTGGTCTGTACTGTAGTGTCATTGTTCCATCTTCTGATTCCAGGGGGGTAGCAGAGGTGATAAATTAGTGTGTGTTGTCAGTTCAGGAATGGATAGGAGTGAGCAAACTGCAACAAGATGGAGGTACTCTTGTTTAGGGGTTCTGGTGATCTGGGACAATGTATAACCCCGTTCTGGATGGGATTGCACTCTCCCTGAAGGAGCATGTACAGAACTTGGGAGGGGGCACTTGTACCTGGTGCTTTGCTTGGATACACAGGTGGTGGCAGTTGCCAAGAGTACTTTTCACTAGTTTGGTTTACCAGTTGAACTCTTTTTCTACTGAAGATATACCTGGTATCAGTCATTCATTTCCTTATTCATTCCAGACTGAACTACTGCAATGCTTCCTATGTGGGGCTGCTTTCTTTGGAAGCTACATTTGTTCTATGACAGAATCACCAAATTGGGACCTGGAGATTGGAGCACATACCTCTGATCTTGTTTAGCAGCATTGGCTACCTGTTTGTTTCTAGGCTTGAGTTAAACTGCTGGTGTTAGTCTAATCCCAGGCCACTGAGAACTAGTCTATCTCAAGAATCACCTGCTCCCATATACCTGAACTTCAAAGACCCTACTCTATCCTGTCATCCCTTGAGATTAGACATACAGGTACAAGAGACAAAGGCCTTTTCAGGATCGCACCAAAGCTCTGGAATGCCTTCTGTGCTGAGCTCATTCCTTGTTTGCTTTCAGGCATGTGTTGAAGACTTTTCAACTGGCTTTTAACATTGAATGATCTGCTGGTTTTATAATTCGCTAGGCTTTTAAACTGATATGCTGTGGTTTTGTTGTTTTTAGTTCTGTTTTGTAGGTTCTTTATTTTGGGTTGTGTAGTGTGTTCTCTGTAAATCATGCGAGGAGTGTGTATAGCAAAAAAGTGGATTACTGATTGTAAATAATAGTTTGATATGCCAATGACAGCTTGCAGTCCATGTATGTAGGAGAAGTTAGCAAGCTGTTCTCTTGGAAGGAAAGGGTACTTTTCTTGGTAGGTGTAATTAGATGGTAGCATGAGGCTTATCTGATGGCCTGCGTTTAGTGTGTGTGTAAGTAAATACATAACTCATAATCTGCCCTATTAACACTGAATGTGATAATTCATATTTCTATTTGAATGGATGTATTGGTGAAGTATGTTTATCACAATATTGCTGTGAAGAAAATATTGCACAACTCAACACACATTTTGGTGTCCTGCGTTAGACCTATTCTTGGGTGTATTTGGGACGCTGATTGAAAAAATGGCATCAGTTTTGCCCTATTTGCTCTAGTTTTGGAGATACGACATAGCCACCTTATATGCTGATTCAAGCAGCTCCCTCGTGAGGAAGCCGACTATGCCTAAGGTGCCTATGCAACATCTCCAAAACTAGAGATGATAGGGCAAAACTGATGTCATTTTTTTGAATCAGTGCTCCAAATATACCCAAGAATAGGTCTAACGTCTGAAATTTTTGTTGTTGTTGGGCTGTGTTATCACTAGCTTTGGGGATAGGAAACTGGTAGAGACAAACTGGAAGCGCTGAACATCTTTTGGTGTTGAATGTTGTCAAATGGTTTGGACCACTTAAGGCTGTCAAATAGCCAGAAAGGATTTCTGTTTTGAATGAGCTTAAGTATTGTAAAATCTGTACTACCCAACAACATCAGTAAAACACAGTGAATGTCAGATTGGTTTTGATGGTTTTTTTGGCTTGTGACCAAATTGCTTTTAATTGCTATGCCTCAGAGAAAACACAGAGGTACTGTTGCATCATTTCAGGTTCTATGTTATCCTCTCCAAGCTCCTCCCCACTTAAAGCCTCCGAAGTGCTGATGCCTAGAAGCTAAATAATGGAGAGTTTTGTGAAATAAGTAGTTGAGAGGTATGCATGATTTTGTAGAGACATTGTGGGAGTTCCTGTATGCTGGCTCCCCAACATATGGACGTCCGACTTATGAATGGTTGTGTTGGTGTTTTTGCACAGGCACAGTATGTCTTTTGTGGTGTTTTCATGCAAGTGATAGTGCTGGGACAGCAAGAGCTGCCCATTTCGAGATACGTACATTCTAGCTTCTAGACAGACCTTCAGAGCAGAACTAGTATGTATGTTGGGAACTTGTTGTATTTGCAGGCACCCTTTCTCAGCTGTGCACATGGATTACACAAAGGAATGTTAATTTGGAAAAGGGCGGTAGATTGGTACAGATAGTGATACGTGTTTTTTGTGGTGGCTGGCAAAAGTGCAGTTGTGGAATTGGCTAGTATGTGTGTGGCCTAGTGCATGCGAAAGTTTTCACATACATATGAAGTGTTGCGACTACACTTGTTTAAAGAAATTTGACTGTTAGCTGATCTGTAGTTTCATGCTGTTCGAGCAGAGAGGAAAGTTGAGCAGAGGAGAGTTAATGTAGTGATTCAACAAAGTTATGAACTTCTAAAGAAATGTAAAATAGATATAAATTTCACAACGTGTCAAATATATTTTTTTAAACCTGATTTCCTTTGTAGTCCCCTGATGAAGAGCCTTTGACTTGAATGTTTGCTGATTTTCACTAAATTATCAAATACCTCTTAATTTGCACACAGATGTGCACACCATTTTCTGCAGCATCATTGTAATGTGATCCTTTTGGGTTTGCAATTGTGTACAGTATATGGAAAGTGAATCAATCACCTTTACTTGAGATTCCACTACTGTTGTCATATCTCTTTAGATTTTCCTGAAACTGATTTATTTAGGAAGCAAATTGTACTGAATTTGGTTGGGGTTTACTCCCAAATAAGTACTGTATGTTTGGGAATTCAACCGTAATTGTTTGCTGCAAGGCAGTAGCGTACTTTGTCTAATTTGCCTTTTGTGCCTTGTTAAGCTATCCTATCATACATGACCGTGCAGATTGCTGACTGTGCATTAACCTGAACTGACCGAATTGGCAGTGCAAATTTCTGAAATTACCTGAGTTCTGTGACTCTTAAAGGCTGATCTCCACCGCATGCATTTCGCCGTGTCCTGGGCGCGTGTGGAGAATGCGGACCTGTGTGGCTTCCATTTTATCAGATCGCATCGGAACACAGGAGAGCCGCGCTCTCCCGAGTTCTGTTGCAATCGGCTGTGGACCATGCTCATGATTTTGAGAGGGCGGGACATGGAGCTAATTGTTTGGCCAATGGGATGAGAGGGTTTTTTAGCCAATTGGAGCGCACTTGTGTTTCAGCCAATCACCGTTGAGCTTTCTTAGAAGGCGGGACAATCAGGAGGGACTATTTGCGTTGAAGAAAGTGGTGGAGCCCAGGGCAGTGTTTTGAGCGGGGCGTCCTGTCCCCTACGCTCGTGCGCCTCCCAACGCAAGCGCAACGCAACAGGGGTAGGTGTAGATCAGCCTTAAATCCATATATAGTACTGACATAGATATAGATTTCTTCATCCAGCAACATCAGTGCAGTCTGGTAATAGTATGTAATGTGATGACCTTTCATCAGAATCCATTGTTACTTTTCAGTGAAGCTGGCTACATTTGAAGGGTAGGTTCCCCCAAGAATGCAAGTAAAATGGAAGCCAAGCGGAACACACTGCTTTCAGTGAGAGGTTGTGCACTGGTACCTAAGTACTGTACTTGTGTGTTCTAAAACAAACGAGTTGCGTAGATATGAATTGTATTCTAGCTTGCAGTTTTTGTGATAAGAAGTCACCTTGTGCCATAATTAGAACTCCTACACTATGATCCTTCGTTTATCATCATTGAAGTCACATTGTTCTTGATAGCTGGATATTGGTCATATGACACACAAGCATGTACAGCAATAAAGACTGTGACATACTGCCCGTGGTGCGGCGCGGCACGAGAGTAGCCGGTGTATCACCTCATGACGCTTCCTGTCTATACAGGCTGAGAACTGAAAGACGCAGCATACAGTTGCAGACAGAGAAGCTAAAGATTCCTTCCCTGCCCCCTCTCTGCTAGCCAATCAGAATAAAGTCTTTTCAGACTCTATTCTGATTGGCTGTTTGCGTCCTGTCGTGTCCCGCCCCATTGCATCAAATGCGACCTCTGATTAACTGAAGTTTGATTTTTCCAACTGTTCTCGTGCGGCAACGCAGCTCTCCTCTGTTGCCACGTGAAAACATAAAAGCAAGACACACAGGACTCTTTGCTTCGCATCCCAACACTTGCTGGTGCTCCGCATCGCAACGCGTGCAGTGTATCACAGCCTTAAGGGGCACAAGTTAGAAATGGTAAACACCTTACATAAATTAAATGTATATGTGACTGGATGTCATGGATGCACGCAGCATGATATCCCTGCTGGTTTCGATATCTCAATTCATACTTGCATGGCAATTGCATGTGATAGTTTTAACTTATTCTGTGGTCCAACTTGACTGTTGATACCAAGGTATTATCTTTTGTTACTTGTTTCCTGGATTAAGTACTAAATGTAAATAGCCCTCTATTTTAAATAACCTCTGCTAACTGGGCAAGAGGCACTTTTTCAATTGGTACTCTTACATTTAGCAGGGGGAGAGTAACTGCCCCCCTTTCACCCCAGCACTGTGTCTTTTCTGGTGGCTGTTTGCTGGTGGTGTTCTGCATCTTTTTTAAACTGTGAGCCCTTTTGGGACAGGGAGCCATTTAATCATTTGATTTTGTCTGTAAACCGCTTTGAACTTTTGGTTGAAAAGCGGTATATAAATACTGTTAATAATAATAATAATTTTCATCCATACTATATCTGCCAGTGCCATAAATATAAAACTGTTTCTGAATTCTAGCTCAGGTGTTGTGAAGTGTATGGAAGTTTTTCATTTTGGACAGTCTTAAAATAAGTCCACACAGCAAGTTTAATGGTAAATACTGTAACCGCACACAAGCAGCTCCATGCTAACAGCATGGTGATGATATCATAGCACAGCTGCTGTTCAAGTAGAACTGATCCGCACTTTAAGTTGGGTTGGCTGTACTGAGTCTAGAAATGATTTCCCTTTATTAAAAAAAGAAAAGAAAATATAGTGGGGTGGTGGTGGTGGGGAGAACAGCTTAAAGTCTCACTTTGGCTGCAGCATTCCATGCGTTGCTTGGAAGTGTGCTTTAACAACACATCTTATTTGTGAGCAAGTGTGTTGAAGAGTACAGCTTTTATGTTCCAAAGATTGAGATGCATGCAGAGAGAAAAGCACCTCAATGCTGTGGGAAATCTGTTATAGAAACATTACAGTGTAAATTACATTTTAAAAACTAAAAATGAAAGCGTGTGTTTAGGTAGTTGAAAGCCAAGCCCTGGATGTGACAGTTCTGCAAACAAGTGTTGTACATGTGTGTTTACATGTGCAAACACCCTACTACAAAGCTACGTGTATGAGACTTGTTTCCAGAACTGTCGCATCCAGGGTTTGGCATGACAATGAATATTATATATGTGTTATATGTATAATTAAAATGTCCTGGGCAGTGGAAGAAGACCCTTATTGGTATAACAGAAAAGGTAGAACTGGCATTGATAATGCGGGAGACAAGTTTTCCAAAAAGAGAGGGGTTGGCCCAAAGTGTTTGTAATAGCTTTACTCTTGGAACTTTCAAGAATAAGCATCTTAGACATACTGGAAATATTTACATTTTTTGCACATCTGTAAAAACTATTAAAGTATTCTGTGAAAGAAAAAATGTACCTTTTCAGGCTGATCATGAAAGAATCCCCAAATGATTGGACTTTACATTAAACTGAAGCCTGATTCACATATGACAGCGTTGTCCCTGCTGTGCGCTTCACGGACCCGCTCTGCGCTGTATTTGCATATTCATCATGTAATAGGACACCATTCCGGGGCTCCAACGCTTGAATCGCCGGAGTTCGGCTCGGTTCTACTTTTGCGATGCTTTTCTCGTGGAGCTTGTGGGTGGGTTCATAGCGCTACTGGAGCCACCAATCGCGCGAGGGGGGGAAGAGTGGTTGCATGCCAATCACAAGCAGCTCCAATCGCGTCGGAGGTTACAATTCCACTGCTCTTCCGAGAGGGAAACCCCTGAGGAGGAGAGAGCAAGCCTCGTTATTGCAAAATGTCATTGCAAAACTCTCAAAATGTTCCCAGTTCATGCTGGGATAATGATATAAAATTTGTGGTTGAAGTAAGGGCAAGAACTTCCGAGAGGAGAAGGCAAGCAGAACAAGAGTTCACAAGACGTCAGCCAATCAGAGCGCGGTTGTGTGTAACCAATCACAGCTGCGCTTTCTTAAGAAGGCGGGACAACAGGAGGGAAGACAAGCAGAGCGACGCTCCCCCTGCTCCAAGCGCCTGATCATGCCTGATCAGCGCGTACGCTGGACGGGGACAACGCTGTCATATGTGAATCAGGCCTTACATAGTGATTTGCAGGAATTTATGAATGGACTTATCACCTACCTACAGCAAGAGTAGATCTGATAGCTTTTAGAGAAGGTGGGAATATGTTTTCCTTAAGAAAAAATGCAAACCCTTTATGTTCTCTCTACATACTATAAAGAGATCAGTTATCCAAACCTTAAAAAATAGCTACCAGACACAAGTGTTAAGAGCAAAAATTTGCATAGGTTTTATTGTACCACCAGGATGACATATAGTACAATCCTATGAAAGTTGCCAAGAGATGTGGATTGACATTCAGCATGGTGGCGTTTGTAGCTTTTAAGGTACATTTTAGGAAATAAAATATTAGGAGATAAGTATCGGGCATAGAACAGCTAAAACAATATTAAATAAGAGAGCAGTAGATTAGCACCTGGTATATTTGAGAAATTCCTCTAAATTTTAATTTTATCTAGTAGGAGTGGGCTATTGTGAAAATCAGCTTTGCTTTTGTTGAATTTTGTATTGCAAACAGTTTGCCTTGGTTACAGTTCCGAATGTAAAAACCCTCGGTGTGTTTTTAAAATATTGTCTTGCTTTTTAGTGAAATATAAAATTGTTTCATTTCCAAGATAACATCTGGTAAGAGAGCTCAAAAATAGAATGTGCCCGCCAGGTGTTCTTTTTTTAATGGAGAGAAGTAAAATCACTTTCTTTGCCCCAATATGTGTGTATAATTGCTACGCAATCGTCTTGTTCTCATCAGTTTCTTTTGTTAATCCTCCCTGTTCTCCCCCCCACCCCCTGCAAATACCCTTCTCTTGGGGGAAAATGGAGCTCAGTGTTTCAGGGATCTAATTTCAGTGTATAAGAGGCTAACAAGTTGCAGTTGGAATGGTACTGGGACACAAGAACTGAATGCGTTAAAAGCCCTGCACATGTATTTCTCAGATTATGTTTTGATCTAGGAAGAGGAAGGTGCTCTTCAAGTGGCTGTGCAACAAGAGCTGACGTGAAGATATAATGTTTTGTACTATGAGCAGGAGGTAGGATGTGCTTGGACACTTTGACTTTGAGTTAAAGCTCGACTATTTTTGTTTTAAGTACAACTCTTTACAATCTAAGATTTGTGTTTGAAAATCTCAGAGTCTTCTGCTTTGTCAGATTGGATAAGAAATGTTCCATACGTTGCAGAAAGTTGTTTTTCCACAGTGTGAATTTAGATCAGGTTAGTTCTTCTAGTCATGGCCCTGAGTTTTGTTCCTGTTTTCTAATGTTTTTTTTTTCATTCCAAATAAAGTGTGAAATTTAGAGATTACTTCAGAATTTCTGATTATTTTAAAATGTGATATTTCATTTTTTTTTTTCATTTTGAAAAATTGCTTGAAAACCCAAGTTTACATTAAAAAAAATCGGTGGTGTTGAAATCAACTTACCACAGTTTAACTATATACAAATCAGTATGTTTCTACATATTAAAAATATACATATGTTTGTTTGTATATTCTATGTATATAGAGTGTGGCATAAATTGCTTTACTGAGAATAATGTTCTCAGTAAATGTATATGGTGTTGCATAGTGCCTATAAGACTGAGCTGCAAATTGGGGCTTCCCCAGTGTGACTCTCACTTCTGTCATGAACTCACTAGGTGGCCTTAGGCAAGCTACTCCCACTGGGAGTGCAGTTTCATATTGCAGTTGAGGACAGTAACATTTACCGGTACCTTACAGGGATGCTATATGGATAGCATCAAAAGAAGTGCTCTGCATACTAAGAAAGCATTATACAAATACTATGAACTATGTGCAGATATCAAACATAAACAGGTGCAATATTGTCTAGAAAATATAACAACTATAGTAATAGGTCACAACTGAGAGCCACGTATGCGACAGTGAGCCCAATCCTATGCATGTCTACTCGGATGTAAGCCCCATTATCATCAATGAGGCTTACTCCCAGGTAAGTGTGGATAGGATTGCAGCCTTTGTGTAGGGTTTCCCCTCTTGGAACATATCTCGCCAGAACCAATAAGCTGTATTTTAAACTCCTCAGCATTCACAGATGTAGTGTGAGTGCTTTTCAAAAGGGAAATGATAGCTGTATATTCCAAATTGTCCCTTTTTAAAATTTCTTTTTCAGACTTTTTCCCCAGCTGTATTGTTTTTAGAAGAGAATATGGCATATAGGCTCCCTTAATTTTTATTTACATTTCTTAAGTGCATTTGTCTAACTGGTGGGAATTCTCTGTTGTCCATACATCTAATGTGCATCAGTATGCAAAATGATTCTAAAATGATGTAACTTCCACATATGTTAGAATGGCATGCACTTTAGCTTTCCATACCATGGTGTTGGCACAAAAGCCATCATGGGGTACGGTGGTGAAACGGTTCCTGACTCTGCAGCTTGCAGTGAAAACTGACAAGGATTAGGTAAAATTGTTGTGCTGCTGGCCATTTCTCACAGCTTTCCCACAGGCAGACACAGGGCAGCTATTCACTGAGGCGGTGGCTCTCAATGCAGTATGGGAGTAAAGAACAACAGTGTTGTTTGCTGTAGCCGGAAGGAAGCGAACACAGAAGTGTTTCTTTCTAATAAGCAATTGAATGGAAGGTGGTAATGAAAAGAGAGAATTCTTCTAAAGCGAAATGTAAATATTGTCAAGTATTTAAGCAGCAAAGTGGAAATGATTTGTGGCCATATAAAGAGAATATAGAGACGACCTGTTAATTTGAATTCTTTAAGGGCAACTGCTTCAATAGAATGACTCATGACATGGAATAAAAAAACCCCAACATTGAGACTGCCATACAAGCTAGTATTCTTATGTCTTGATTATCATTCTAGTTTTGGAACATATCGAGGGTGACGAAGCACAAGGTAGGGCTGTTTTGTGGCCTACCCTTTGGATGCAAAAGAGAAATCTGTTGCTCAGGTTACTAGAAGATACTAGTGAAAAAGTACCCACCCTTCTGACATTCAATTTGTTTAATAAATGTACTGTAATTAAAATTCAAGTTTGTAAAAGTATATACAGTATTTAACTGTTGCTGGGATAACAGTTAATTTTTCCATTTGTTGCTTCTTTAAAACTGTTCCACTACTTAGAAATTGGGCCTTTCTGTGGATGTTGTGTTGGTTATTGTTAGAGATGTCAGTTCTGTCAGTTAATCTGAAATTTCATTTGAGCATTTTGTAGGTTAGTAGATCTTAAACTTGTGTGTAATATAACGTTTTATTGTTAATAAAAAAAAACCTTTGCTTGGGGTTCTTTAGTGCAGCATTTTTTAATGACTTCCTTGGTCTTGAAAATGAAAATCTACACTTTTATCACTGAAGAAACGTTTATGTGGACAGCAAAGTGACAAATAATTTCATATATTGGAGCAGACAGAAGAGAGTTGTTTTATAGGTATGTGTTGCCATTTAAAGTGTTCTTCATTTAATATGTTCAGGTTTGGTAGAAAGGTTGTGTAGCTCAAACAAAATTCTACTAATGTTCCTGTTTGTAACTGAATTCTGACAATTCTTTCCCCCCCCCCCCAAAAAAATGCCCCACTTCACAAAGGACAGTTTGAAGCACAACAGCAATAGTGGAGGGGACAGGTTATACATTTCCTGTCAGATTTTTTTTTGCTCCAAATCCTCTTGCACATAATTTTAGCTCGGGTCTATCCCGGCAGCAGATTGCTAAGTACTCGCTGAATGTGGCACCACGGAAGAACCTTATCGACACTGGTTTTCTGATTGTTGCTTTTGAATACGGAGTTAATTGATTATTTCCGTTGCGCCCGGGGCTGTCCGTTTCATTCCCGCGCTTTCGAGGATAAAGAGACTAGCGCTACGTTCGTTGTTTAACAACTACCAATCTTTTAGATTGCTTCCTGGAGAATGTTTCCGGAATAAGGAAACGAAACATCGGAATTCTAACTACCGGACTTTGGATTTTAATGAATTTCTGTCTGCTTCGTGAAAACGTGAATAACGAAAGATGTGAGCAGTATTGGATTGTTTTTATTCGAGCCGGTTCATTCATTTCACATGGCTCTGTTACCCGTATTACCCAAATCTCTGACCATCTTGCACATGTTTGGTTAGGCCAGGAGTGGCATTGAGTCAGGTGGTGACTGAAGGCCCATGCCCATCAGAGCCCACCTGGCTGAACTAATTGCTGAATGCTTGATCCCTTGCACCATTTTTTTTTGGGGGGGGTGCAGGGCATTGCTCCAAGTACCCAGCATCCTGGCACCAGCAGTGGTGCAGGCCCTTAGTTCCTAAAGATTTCAGAGGAAGCACATGAATGCCAAATAAGAATGTGTCTATTGTATGCATTTTTAATCAACCTGATTTGATTAAGGCCGAGCTACATTGTCGACGGCTGCGTCGCGGCTGCGTCTCGCAGCCGGAGCGGCAGCCGGAGCGCTGCTGGAACGCAGCCGAAACAAAGCCACACGTGCTTGTCAGTTGTGGCTTCTGATTGGACAGAAGCTGGTCCCCACAGACGTGTCCCGCCCCTACTGTTCAGGGACTGCCCCCCATTGGCCCGACGTTCTAGAAACGGGGCAAAAGTCGAGCCGAGGCCGACTTTGCCCGTGCGAGGACGTCGGCTGCCGACGGGCCAGCGTCGGCTGCCGTCGGCAGCCTGCACTTGACGTGCGTGCTCGTGCGTGCCGCACGCAGGACGTCACGCAGGCCGCACGGCTATAGTGTAGCCCAGGCTTGAGACTGGCTGTGATTGCTTTTGTGTTAATAGTGCATTTGTGATTGTACCTTTTTGTCTTTGAGATTGAATTTAGAGTTACGTAACTCTGATGGGTTTGTTTGGCTTTATATAGGGTAGGAAGTTTGACTCTAATTTACCTTGGTCTCTTCAGGGAAGTATTGCCCCTCCTTTTGTTTACTTTATGCTGTTGTCTCTGCACGAGTTGCTGCTCTGGGTATGCTTTCTTCCAATCAAGATATTCACCCTAAACACTGGCCGATACAGACGTTCATCCCTCGAATTAGATATGAAGGTACCTGATTAAGTGGAAGAAGGATTTTGGACTGGAAGAGAATTTGTTGAACTGCTAAATTGAAATAACTGAAAGTTTTGTGGGGGAGGACGTTGATGATGTACTACTAATACATCTGTTGTGAAACTTGAGTTTCAGTGAGTGAAAACTTGCTCTGACTAATTCAAGCAAAAATAAGCCATTTAGGAACTGCTATGGAACACACATGATGCTCTCCAAAAAGAAATGCTATCGTTTGAATCAAAACTACAGAAGAGATTAAAATGAAACTAGAGGAAAAGAGAAGCTGCTTGCCCTTTCTCGAATCTGGTTTTTAATACTGCTGGCTACCCCAGCACTATTAACTTTTACTTTTTAAGTTTGATTATTATGTGTGTTGAGAGTTTTGTTTTGGATTCTTCGCCAACATTACTGTTCTGTATGTATGTATTTGTATAAAGAAATTGGGGAAATTTATATTTCCTGTAACTTCCCCTTCACAATGACTTGAAGCGTCAGTTTTTGGCCATAGCTTCTATCCTAGCTTCTGTCACTGACTCGGGGGCTGACCATATGCCCTGTGCCATGGGATCTTTGAGATGAGCACCCCAACCCTGGATACCCTGCACGTTGCTTTCACCGACTTGAATTGGTTCCAAAGGCGAGGGGGCGGGGCCGCTTCGTGCACCCGTGTAACGGAGGGTCGGACCGCGGCGGAACTTAGAGCTTGGCCCCCCCTGCAGCAACGCTAGTGGCTGGTTGCATTGCACTGTCATGAGGATTTGTGTAGGATGTGGAGTCTTGTTGGTGATGAAGTTCTGGTATGGTAACAGAAGGTGTTGAAGGGCATTCACCTAGAACCTTGCCCATGGGATTACATCCTGGCAGGATATTGACATATCCAATAGTTGTGCCAGGATGAGAATGTCCGGACATGGTGTTATGGGTGGATCTCCCCATATCTTCTTTTTCCTTGTTAGGCACATTATGCCCCCCTCCTTTTTTTCTTTATTTTTCTTTCCATTTCTGGTTATGTCCTCACATTATAATAAAAGACAATATGAACTCTTGATTCCAAGCAACATTACTACCAGCTTCTTATGCCAACATCAATGTGCAAGATGAACTGTTTCTCAGAACCTCTGTGCCCCAAATCGATACTGTGCCCCAGTGCACTGTGCCCTCTGTGCCCCAAAATTCACTGCTTCTCTGACATATAGACCATGTGTCTAAAGGACTTTGATCAAGTCTCAAACTCTTGTGTTTGTGATCTCCTCCCCCCTCCCCACAGTCACAGATCCTGAGAGGAAGACTATAATCTCACTTTGTGTCTCTATTGAATACAGCTTTATAATCTTTTCTCTGCACCTAACCTATGTAAACCTCATATCAAGATTCCTGACATCCCCCTGGCACCATTGCTTAGAGTTCTGTATCTTTGCTGGCATTGCTAAGCCTTTGAAGCAACCCTGTTTATCTACATCCTGATTAGAAAGAATTCTTACACATTAAAACATAACACCCCAAGCCCTCATCACCCAGAACCAGCCTACCCCAGTTCTGCACATAGCAGCAACCCCCAAAATCCTTAAATAGCAAGGGATTTTGACCAGCAAGTTGTCACTCTACTCTGGTACAACACTCACGTCCATGTGTTGTCAGAACAGGGTTTCCACACACTGCTCAAAGGACCTCCAGATCCCTGCAAGGCAATCTTCAAGAGTACAGGTATATATGCTTGTGCTGTGAACACTTTTTGCCTTCCTTTGCAGCCATTCCTCCCCTTTGTGTCTTCTTCTCTCGCCCTATCTCTGTTTGCTAGAAGCTGGAGTGGAAGAGCAGGGACTCCTGGAATCTTTTCCCTTGGAAATCTTTTTCCTTGGAATCTTTTCTCGGATGCACCAAATACACTCTGTATTACAAAGCATCCATCACCACAAGACAGGAGCATACTACATTATTTTAGGGCAAAGAAACATCTTTCTTTGTATGCAATATTTGTCTTTATTCTCTTATAATAAAACTGTGATCTTTGGGTGAGGTAATCTGTCTTTTTCTTAAGGGCAGGGGATTTGCTGTATTGCACTTTGTTATCCATTCTAAGATCCCTTTCCCAACAGAGCTGTGTAATTAATAAATTCTCCTAAAAACCAGCTCTTTTGGTAATGGAGCCTTCAAAACTGGCAAAATAAGGGCTGTGATCTTGAAGCCCCTGTCCTCTGAAATATGGAACTGGAACATTCCCATGTCCCGAACCGCACCCAGGTGCTTTATTCCCTGACTGGGGATTTACCAAAGTTTACCACTAAATGGTGGTGTTTGTCCTGTTTATATCTTGTATACCCTGTTGGTAGCTGTGTGAGTGGATCAGGATGTCATCCAGATAAGGTACACAATCAGCTGTGGTGGCGTCCATTACAATGAGCACCTTGGAAAACACCCTGGTAGCATTTGAACAGTGCAAGGAAATCGAGGAAAACAACAGAATGGGGAGGACTAGAGATCTCTTCAAGAAAATTGGAGATATCAAGGGAACGTTTTGTGCAAAGATGGGCATGATAAAGGATAAAAAAGGCAAGGACCTAACAGAAGCAGAAGAGATTAAGAAGAGATGGCAAGAATACACAGAAGAACTATACAAGAAAGATCTTAATGTTCCTGATGACCACGCTGGTGTGGTCACTGACCCAGAGCCGGACATCCTAGAGAGTGAAGTCAAGTGGGCCTTAGGTAGCATTACTAACAACAAAGCTAGCGGAGATGATAATATCCCAGCTGAGCTACTTAAAATCCTAAATGATGATGCTGTGAAAGTGCTGCACTCAATATGCCAACAAATTTGGAAAACTCAGCAGTGGCCAAAGGATTGGAAAAGGTCAGTTTACGTTCCAATTCCAAAGAAGGGCAGTGCCAAAGAGTGTTCAAACTACCGTACAATTGCACTCATTTCACATGCTAGCAAGGTTATGCTCAAAATCCTACAAGGTAGGCTTCAGCAGTACGTGGACCGAGAACTACCGGACGTACAAGCTGGGTTTCGAAGAGGCAGAGGAACTAGAGATCAAATTGCCAACATGCGGTGGATCATGGAGAAAGCACGAGAGTTCCAAAAAAACACCTACTTCTGCTTCATTGACTACGCAAAAGCCTTTGATTGTGTGGATCACAACAAACTGTGGCAAATTCTTAAAGAGATGGGGGTACCAGACCACCTTACCTGTCTCCTGAGAAACCTGTATGCGGGTCAAGAAGCAACAGTTCGAACCGGCCATGGAACAACCGACTGGTTCAAAATTGGGAAGGGAGTACGGCAAGGCTGTATATTGTCACCCTGCCTTTTTAACTTATATGCAGAGTACATTATGAGAAATGCAGGGCTGAATGAATCACAAGCCGGAATAAAGATTGCCGGGAGAAATATCAACAACCTCAGATATGCGGACGATACCACCCTAATGGCAGAAAGTGAAGAAGAACTGAAGAGCCTCTTGATGAGGGTGAAAGAGGAGAGTGCAAAAGTTGGCTTGAAACTCAACATTAATAAAACTAAGATCATGGCATCGGGTCCCATCAATTCCTGGCAAATAGAAGGGGCAGAAATGGAAGCAGTAACAGATTTTACTTTTCTGGGCTCCAAGATCACTGCAGACGGAGACAGCAGCCATGAAATTAAAAGACGCTTACTCCTTGGAAGGAAAGCTATGGCAAACTTAGACAGCATAATAAAAAGCAGAGATATCACCATGCCAACAAAAGTTCGTATAGTCAGGGCGATGGTGTTCCCAGTAGCAATGTATGGTTGCGAGAGTTGGACCATAAGGAAGGCTGAGCGCCGAAGAATAGATGCTTTTGAACTGTGGTGCTGGAGAAGACTCCTGAGAGTCCCTTGGACTGCTAGGAGATCAAATCAGTCAATTCTAAATGAAATCAACCCTGACTGTTCCCTGGAAGGACAGGTACTAAGGCTGAAACTCAAATACTTTGGCCACCTAATGCGAAGAGAGGACTCTCTGGAGAAGACTCTGATGCTGGGAAAGATTGAAGGCAAAAGGAGAAGGGGAAGGCCAAGGATGAGATGGTTAGACAGCATCACCGATGCAACGAACATGAAAATGAGCGAACTCAGGAAGATAGTGGAGGACAGGAAGGCCTGGCGGGATATGGTTCATGGGATCACGAAGGGTCGGACACGACTTAACGACTGAACAACAACAACAACAAGCTGATGGCAGGCCAAAGGTAGAGCTGATACTTGAAGTGACAGTTCACACATGTGAAGCGAAGGAATCTTCTGTGAGATGGTCTGATGGGTATATGGAGGTAGACTTCAGGAAGTTTTTGCCTGAGCACCAGCAGAATTTAGCATAGCGTCTCCATCTTGAACCTTTGTTTCTTTGTGAAGCAGTTGAGCCACTTCAAATCCAGTATTGCCCTGACATCACATTCTTTGAAACAATGAAAAAACGTGAGCAGACTCTTGAGCTGATCAGGACCTAGGGGACAGGTTCTATGGCTCCAATCTGGAATAAGTGATTGATTGTCCCCAGGATGAGGCAATGTTTGGAGTGACATCATACCCTTTGGGAGTCTATGAACCTGTGCCTGGGCACCCTGAGAAGCTCCAGGGTGTACCCGTCCCTTACTGTTTCAAAGACCCAACGATCTGAGGTTGATAATATCCAGCTGTCAGCAAATGGTTGAAGACTACCTCTTGTGCGAATGTGTGGTGAGGGTGTGGCATCATGTGGATGTGGTGTGGCATCATGAGGGCATCATGTGGCATGGTGAGGGTGTTGGCACTTGGATCCTCCTGAACTGGATGAAGAAGAGGGCTAAGATTGGCTTTTGAAGGCAGGTTTACTGGGCTACCGTTTGTGTTTGAAGCCTCCCTTTGGACCTTGAAAGGAGTGTTGGTTCTTGAAGGAGTGCTCTGTATGTTTCCTGTTGTGTAGAGCTTTTCTCTTCTTCTTGGTCTCCATTAGGATAGGATCCAGGGAATCTCTAAATTGGCCCCTGAGAAAGAAATGCCTTCCTGTCAAGCTTGAGAACCTTGGTCAACGTCCCATCTTCTGAGCCAAGTATTATGCCTAGCCGCCACCTCCGATGCAATCTAGCCAAGAATTGGACTGTGTCCACTGAGGAATCTGCCAAAAAGGCTGCAGACAAGAAAGATTTTCAGCTCATCTTTAAAGTGCTTGGGAATGTCTACTTCTGCCGATGCCAAGTTCTGAGCCCAGAGAAAAATGGCTTGGGAAAACTGGACTTTCGTACCTCCTTTCAAATCAGTTGTTGCACCCAGGTTACATAGAGCCTGCAACCCCAGGAAGAGGCATGGGGCTAGGTAGTGTCTGCTCAGTTGCATGCTGGGAGGACAGCCCTTGAAGGTATATCTGTGGTCCTTCCTCCTGGTCACTGGCCTTGGGTGCAGAGGGAGACTTGGAAGAGATCATTCTATTTCCTTTTTATTTCCCTTGACATTGGAGAAAAGGTAGAAAAAAAATTGGAGGGGTTCAGGAAGGCGAAAATGCACTGCTCCAGCAACCAACAAGGATGGCTAGACTGCTGTGACCCGATATAGAGGGGCAGGCAGCAGCACTAGTTGCAAGAGTGCCTAGGGGTAAGGAACAGTGGCACTTAGCATTTAGGCACAAAACGTTGCCATGCAGCAGAGTAGAACTCTGAGTCGATCCAGGCTCCGCGTTCTCCATCCAAGACAAATGTGGCCCATGTTTTGCTGTCACGTGGGGGGAGGGATTGTCTAGGCTTTGAAGCCTCGGCTGCTCTGGTTGATAAAGCCTTCCCTACTGCTGGTTGGGGGGGAGAGGCTGAATCAAGGAACTGAGGTGCAAAGTCTGTCCCGTTGTGCTGACTGGGCCTGGGAAGGGTGCAGGATCATTCATTTCCATCTTGGGGTGATTTTCCCCAAGTAAGATGAAGAGAGCTCCTCTTCCCAGTACCCTGTCTAAGATAAGATAGGGGAAGGAAGGGAGCAAATTAGGAAGAAAGCAACGTCCTACTCAGGCAAGGTCAGTCTGGGGAAAGCAGGGGGGCACTCTTCCCTTTGGAGCTATTTGGATCATGTGACCCTTCCTGCTGCCTAGAGGAGGAGTTGCCAGTTTGTTGCACATTTTTTAATCCGAGTTTCACAGAGTTGCTAATATATTTTGAAACCATGTTCTTCTAGTGCAGGCGTGGGGAACCTCTGGCCCGCGGGCCGTTTAAGGCCCCCGAGGCCATCTGGTCTGGACCGCCGAGACCCATCGGTCTCCGGAGGCTCCACGCTCACCTCCGAGGCCGCCGCCAGCTCCGCGCATCACCTCGGTGCCTCCTCCTTGGCCTTAGTAGTGATTGAGACACTTTAGAAGACCACTGAGGTTCAGAAATTAGAGAGAGAAAATAGATGTCCACCTTAAAGGAAGTACTGAACATCATTCTGTGCGATTTGCATTCCTGAAAATTGAAAACAATGAACATTATATGATGAGGAAATGCTGTGGTTCAGTAGTAGAGCACGCGGTTTGCATGCAGCAGGCCCCAGGTTCAATCCTTGGCAACTTCAGGTAAGACAGAGAAAATCTTGTCTGAAACCCTGGAGAGCTTCTGCCAGTCGGTGTTGACAATACTGACCTAGGTGGACCAGTATAAGGCAGTTTTCTACAATCCTATGAAATGGCATTTTAAAAAAATCTATTAAATGATACCCGGCTCCCTAAATGTATACAAATCATGCCAGCTCACCTCAACACTGTAAAATTTTATAGACTACGTGGGTAAGAGGAAATACAGTAGATGTAATCCCCTTCCCCACAGACAAAATAGAGGGACTAGCACATGTAAGTGATTTTGATATGGAATTGTGAAATCTTATTTAGTCCTGATTAATTGGGCTGACTATGTGGATATTGCCATGTAGTGCTTGGAGTCAACAAGATCCTTCCAATCTACAGAATCAAATTGTAGTTCTTGAGTATTTGTCATAGGGTGGCCATACAATCCTTACAGTTGCATTTAGGAATGTGAGGTCAATTAGTAGATCGGGAATTACCTTACTGTGGTTGAATATTTATACATTTTTCCATGAATTTAAGAATACCTTTGTGTAGGTGATGTCTCACTTGTTTATGGCATTATGGTGTCAAACATCAAAGGCAGCAGTGGTTTCCCCAACTTCCATTTAATGGTATACTTGTGCCTTCATGATGCCTTCCATTTAATCTCTGCACCATGGGTTCTTAACCTTTTTACAATTACAGACCCCCCAATGGATTGCCAAATGTGTCCCCATACCCCCTTTCATTAGACTATCGAAATCATCATCATAATCGCCAACCCTATTAGGTACTAGTTAGTATGACTTCAAAAATTGTCAATAGCTTGGTTTTACTTTAATTATGGATAGCTAGGAACAGAACGCATCAATCTTTATTGATAATGGTGATATCTAATCTAACAACTTTTTAAAAATTGTTCAGACATAGTTCCATACTCCCATAATTTGGTTCCCATACCCCCATGGAATATGTATACCCCTAACCCCTGGTTAAGAATCCCTGCTCTACACAAATGCTTGTACTTCTGCATACAGTTGGCCCTCGTTATCCGTGGGGGGTCCATTCCGGGATCCCCCGCAAATAACAAAATCCGCAGGTAATGAAACCCGCAGGGGGGCAATTCCGAAAGTGCCTTTCAGAAGCCTCTGGGAGGCCTTCTGAGGTACACAGAGGCCATGCGTGTCCTCCCTGTGTCTCCCTGTGTCTCAGAAGGCCTCTTGGAAGCTTCTGAAGGGCACTTCCGTTTTTTCAAAAAAACAAAACAAAAACAGAAGTGCCTTTTTTCTGTGAGTTTGGAACCCGTGGTTAGTCAAATCTGTGGGTTTTGAAGCCGTGGAAAAAAATGAGCCGGCTATATATCTATTTTCTGAAACAATAAAAATTTATTTTGTGACTAGTCAGTAACTGTGCAACTCAACATAGTCCAGAATCATCTGCAGCAAGCACAGTTTTCATGGCAGATGCTCAGGGTTTCCTCCAGCAGACAAATAGACATGGGAAAGATTCCCAGAAGTCAGAATACCACTGCCCTAAAGGATACAGTGTCGCTTCTCTGGGGACCTGATGTCAATAGGTGAGTTTCATATAGCCAATTAGTTGTCAACACCTGTACCTAATAATCATCCCCTCATTGCTTAAGTAGCTGCAGAGAGTGTGTCTGATCTTTTTGGCAGAAATCGCGTGGATCCAGCAGCACAGCTTAGCTTACCAGTAAACCCACCAGCTCCTTTCCCTGGTTCTGTTCAGGTAGGTCATCCTGGGTGACCCGCAATCAAATGACTTGGGGAGAACCCTGCTTTCTTTGTTAGAGTAACAAAGAACTTCCCTGTTAAATTTGGATCAGCCTGTCGCGTACTGTGCCTGTTAGACGGTTTTGCCAAACTGAAGCAATAGTAGTAATTTTCCTCCCACTGCAACTCCACTTACTGAGGAGAACATAACACTAGGTCTCAATTATTTACCCAATCAGATACTTCAAGGTATTTTATTTATGTAAACATTTTTTGCATGGCATTTTGAGGCATAGCTTTTCCTTTGAAAGATTTATTTTTAAAAATCTCAGATATTTCCTCCTCTTTGCCCATGTAAAACAGCCTGGGTCTTGTTGTGGTCCCCAGACGTAGGGGCATGGTTGGCCAGCCACCATTCTGATGAAATGAATTGTGCTTTTGCTGCACACTCAGTGATTGTCCTCCCAAGTCACCAATGCCCTTCTCTAGTTCTCACTGGGTGGGTCATCCTGGGTGACCAGCAATCAACTGGCAGACACCGCCAATCAATTTATGGGAACCTCCTCCCTGTTCAGAAGTAGAGAGGGAAGCTGAATTTTTTTGAAAGGAGTTCTCTTGGGGGAAATCCTGCTGTCTTGGTTAAAAAGCAGAATTGAATGAGGGGGAAAAAAAACTTCCCTGTAACAGCAAACTTGCTTAGTATGCCTGAACCAGGATGTTTTCTGCCCTCGGAGGGAAACTCCTGCTGCTTTTAGTGGGAAAGTGCTGCTGGGATACGTGCAGTGACACAAGAAGTCTGCTGGAGGATGATTAACAGCACTGGAGGAGGGACTAGAAAAGCTTTTGCAACAAAGAAATCCTCAGATTGGGTGAATGTGTGGTTGCAAGCCCCACGTGCATTGGTGCTTCCCACAGAATAACTGCAGATCTGGTAGTGGCGGCCTATGTCATTTTAATTGTAAACACTATAACCCTTGAAAAACAGAAAAACAGTGTATCTCAAAATACACTGGGGATAAATTAGAGTACTGTATTTTAATACACAGGTGCTTTTTTTGTGCTTGCTTATGTGTGAACACCAGAATGTGTCAACTTTCATGACCTACAACAGTCCGTGAAAAGTTGAAGGAACCTTCAGAATAGCATCTGACACAACACTTAGTCAGAAGTAAAATTTTGGAAAGCCCCTTGCTCATGCAAAAATGATTTAGATGTGTGCACAGTGCTCTTGGGGTGTTATTGGAGTGGTGTGTGCTCTTTGGAAATTTGTTCTGTGTTATCGGAGAATATTGTATTTTATACAATACAGATTTGGAGCTGAATATTGAATGTTTGTGTGTGAATCAACAGCTTACAAGCCATGATGGGGATAAGCAACCTCCTGGTTGTACGAGTAGGTTTTCTTTGTGCCAGGTGCAAGTGAATGGCGACAGGATGCAAGTATCTTGTTGTCTTGCGCACCCTGAGGCATCTGGTAGAGCCACTGTGTGATGCAGGAAGCTGGACTAGATGGGCCTTTGGCCTGATCCAGCAGGGCTCTTCTTATGTTCTTATGAATCTCTTAAAAGCCAGATATTGGAAGTATACATTACTCAAAGTTACTGGCTAAAAATCATATTTGATACAGTGAAAACAGATTAATTTACTGTATTTAACTTTGAAGAAACCATGCAAACAGTTTTCTAACTGATTCATATTTATTTTTATAAGAGTTGCATTGTGAATTTATACTGAAATTACAGGTATTTCAATACTCTTTCATGACCACAATATTATGTTATGATACTTCACTACAGCCTAAGCAAGTATGCTGGAATGGTTATGTTCTGCGATTCGGGATCTAACCAAAACTATGGGAATCGCAGAGATATTGCCATAGGATTCTTGCTGTTCCAAGCACCATTGTTTTCTGCAGCTGAGCTGGTGTAATTTGCTCAAGGTCGAGATGTTCATACAATTGGACCTTGGTATCCGCAGGGGTTCCGTTCCGCCCCCCCAGATACTGAGAATCCGCAGATACTGGGGTCCACTTTAAAAACATTTTTAAAAGTGGAAAAAGCCCCCAAATCTGGGAGAAGAGAGGAGCCTTCGCGCAACCCGGAAGTGGGTCTTTCAACTTGAAAAAGACCTTCAGAGCCTTGGAAACAGTGCGGCTTGCCTGCACAAAGGTAGGAATGGCAATTTGGGGACCTTTTCACTTTTGAAAACGGTTTTAAAGTGGACAATCGTGAGTCCGTGATCCATGGTGAGACAAATCCGCGGATAGCGAGAATTCACTGTATTTCTAGGCACTGCTCCAAGGTCTCCAGTGACATTTGACACAATATAAACCTTCTCCTCCTAAAGACATCCAAGTTCTAGTCACAGGTCTTAATATTTTGTGATTTTCTCATGTTTTTTGTCTTCAATTCTGCTATCTCTAGAGATTGCAATATCGAGGATCCAAACTTGATTTTTCTTTTTGTCAACGACTGTTATATCTGGCATATTGTGTTCTAGGTGTTTGTCTGTAACCTGAAGTACTAAAGTCTTATTGTTAAGATTTGCAGCGAGATCGGAGGTATGGGTAAAGAAGCCATGTCAAAGTTTTGTTGAAGAGACCAATAAAATTTTTTATTTTTACCAAAGGTCTGTTGAAATTCTTTAAGCGTGAGACTCCAGCATACTGGAGAAAAGAGGGGCGCATAAGATTGTTATTGTTAAGAGTATTTATACACCCCTTTTCAACACAAAATGGTTCACAAAGCAGTTTACATAGCACAATAAATCAATCCATAAATAAATAAGCCAAAGCACTCAGAATCTAAAAAACGATGCAGAAGAGACATGAGCAACAGCCACTGGGAAAGACTCCATGCGGTGGTGAAAGGGACAGTTGTTCTCTCCTTGCTAAATATAAGAGGACACCATTTTAAAAGGTGCCTCTTTGCCCAGTTAGCAGGGCAAACGTTAACAATTTAATCTGCTTCTTGTATAATATTACGGTAGTTACGAAAAATATGGTGATTATAAAGAGACGTAATAGGGGATGGCTGGTGAATGGTCTGAGAGCACTTGCTGTGGAAGTTGATGTGGACCTGATCAGTCCTTTAGATGAGAGACAACTGGGAGCCCCACATAAGAGCAGGAAGGAGTGGAGTAGTACAATATTTTTAAAATGTAGTTGTCTTGCTTGTAGTGGTTCTGCCACTGCTATTTTAGACTGCTGGTTGCTGATTCTATATTTAGAATCCCTTCACAGAGTATGGCAGTCTGCTACTGGTGTGTACATCTGCAAGGAGGGTCTGCCTTTTAATTCTTTCCTGTTTTCAGAATATATTTTCCTATAACACAAATATAAAACTTTATAAGAACAGGAATTGGTAGGAGAGGGCCATATGACTCTCCTTGGTTCATAGGATATTGGTAAACTTGTATACTTCAGTTACGTAGCATTAGCACCACCCACCCACCGCCCCCTGCTTTTACCTCCCCCCCTCTCCTTACTTTTTTCAGGCGGCGGCCGCCGGCGCCGGCCCCGCGCGCTGCTCGCGGGACTCCTTTTGAACCCGGCTGTTTCTGCTTATGCGCAGAAACAGCCGGGCTCAAAAGGAGTCCTGTGAGGTGAGCGTGCCGCGCGCTCTCCCCTTGGCGCGACTCCTTTCGAATCCGGCTGCAGCCGGGTTCCAAAGGAGACGCGCCAAGGGGAGAGCGTGCCGCACGCTCTCACCTCGGCGCGTCTCCTTTCGAATCCAGCTGCTTCTGCACGGAGAAGCAGCCGGATTCGAAAGGAGTTGCGCCGAGATGAGCACGCAAGGGGGCCAGCGGAGCCTCTGGTCTGTTCGCGCGGGCCGGACCTGATTGATTCGGGTCTGGTCTCGCGCGGGCCAGACCGGATCGCTCCTGGGGCCAGATCCGGCCTGCGGGCCGCCAGTTCCCCACCCCTGCTCTGGAGAAAGGGGGACAATTGATGCTGTCCAAACTGCCACAAAAGGCATGCAGACACCTGGCTGGTGCAGATGAACAGAATTCATAGAAGGAATGAATTGAGGTCGCTGTCTGATCTGAGAATGGGCTGGAAGCTCTGGGATGATTGTATGTGCAAGCAAACTAGAACTGAGGCAGTTTGATTTAAGGTGGCAACTCTGTTCTTAACTTTTGGTAGCACTTGTGATATCCTTGCATGGAGTACCTTTTTTATTTGCAAGATGCAATGTCCTAGGCTGAAGGGCAAGTACAGTATAGGAATACTCTGGATGGCACCACACGTCTTCTCATAAATGCTCAGGAGTAACTAGTCTACACTCTCCACACATTCTTGCTTGAAATGCAACTGTGGGGATTGCTTCTGGTCCCTGAAAATGTCCCACTACGTACTTCCTTGTCATCTAGAACCCCACAAACAGTAGTTAGGTGATATGGAACTTGGTTCACCTTTTTTTAATTAAACACTGATAGTCTGTTATACAGTAGTATGTTTTGAGCATCTAAGCAACAGTTTACAGCTTGACCTGGATAACCATGGGGCAAAAGGAAAAAGTTGTTACAATATGACTTATTTAGGTATAGTACTGGTGGTTAACTCACTATAGAAAGTAATTGTAGATGTCCGTAAATTTTAGGTTCCATCTTGCTCTGTCTCATCAGTTGAAAATGAGATACCCATACTGATTGGACCTCATTTTCATTTATGCTCCGCAGAAATGTGTAGTAACATGACACACCTTGTTGCTTTGCTGGGCTGTCTAGCTTTGCTGTTGTAATTGCTTTTTCCACACCTCCTGTTTGTACCATGTGCATATGTTTAATATATAGTCAGTCAACTGAAGGTAACACTTTGTGCATCTGAACTGGGCTCTGTCTCAAGTTTAGATGCACATCAACAGTAAATGAGTCAAGACTTACCAGACTAATACAGCTGGTCTTCTGGAGTTGTTCAGGAAAACATGATATTTAAGTAAAACAGGAGGAGACCCAGGGTGGATTGGGAGCTACTGGTAGATCACTGGGTGAGTAGACTTTCACTGTTTCCCAACTGGAAAATGGGGCTTCATGTTTAAAAGTCCAATTGCTGTTCCTATACCTGCCAGTTTAAGAAAACATTTGCTGTGGAAACTGTTGTGCGAACAGTTTATTTCTCCTCCATTTTCTTCACCTGAAAAATATTAGAATTAATCGATGCTTTAACCAGGTCTTTGTATAGTTCTGGTGGTTGGTTGTGTTGTGTTGTAATTCTTGGTTTGTGGTAACTGAAATGTGGATTGGTACTTGTGTATATGGAAGTCATCTCTGTGTACTGGTTGCAATAGGTAATATGGCTGGGGGGGGGGGGTCACATTTGCATCTGGCTCAAATTTGTGATTTTTGGGGTTCTAGCAAAAAAAAGTGGAGCCCAGAAATCTACCTGCATCTGATAGTTTAGAATTCTTTATATGCTTAAATCATAAGAACATAAGAATAGCCCTGCTGGATCAGACCGAGGGCCCATCTAGTCCAGCTTCCTGCATCTTAGTGGCCCACAGATGTCTCTGGGAGCACACAGGACAACAAGATACCTATATCCTGTTGCCAGTCCCCTGCATCTGGCATTCAGACATAGTATTTCAAATGTATATTGTACATATATCAAATGAAAGCCCCATTCATTAGCATTAAAATGACATCTGCCCCATGTCTGTAGCTTTCATAGTTTTCTTGTAAACAGCATTTGAAGGTATGGTGACAAAGTGAATTTTGGCATTTTTAGGCAATTTTGAAAATTCAATATCAGGTGGACAAAAAAAATCTGATTTTTTTTAAACATCTCATGGTAACTTACAAATGTACAAAAAATGAACAAAATCCATGACATCAAGTTCCAAAATGGATTTTTCCGTGGGTGGGTGGGAGGGAGCGAGAGCGAGCGGTCCGTGGGTGGGTGGGCGGGCAGGCGGGAGAGCGAGCGGTCCGTGGGCGGGCAGGCGGGCGGGAGCGAGAGCGAACGGTTCGTGGGCGGGCGGGAGCGAGAGCGAGCGGTCCGTGGCTGGGCGGGCGGGAGGGAGAGCGGTCGGTGGGTGGGTGGGTGGGTGGGAGCGGTAAATTCAGTTTTTTTTTTTCAAATTTGCGGTGGGGGGGCAAATTTCAGGCGGCCTAACCCTTGGCTAATTTTCCCCATGGGAAAATGGCCCCCCACCGCAAATAGGTTCCCTACCCCTGCCCTATGTGGTTATCTCCCTATTAAATACTATAGTATAATAGGGAAATGAACACTATCTTTAAATTTGAACATAATAGGAAGTGGGTTGTGTTTATACCGTATTTTCTAGCTTAATTTCAGAAACTTGTTTTACTTTTGATTTCATCTCCGCACGAGATTTAGTAAATAAGGTCCAATTTTATACAAGATGTGGATTATGAGTAAAGCCATCAGCTCCATTTTCATGTGCACCCTCTTATGTTTAAGTGCACTTAGCTTTTATGTGTTACATTGGCACATCTACCAGCCATCAACGGTGTGCCCAAGGGCCCATGAAACACTTATAGGTTTATGGTGTCTTGTATAAATTATGTCCTAAATATTTGATTTGGAATTGGAAATGTAGTTCCAAATCCCTGCTCAAAGGTGAAATGCATTTGATGGCCTTGAGCAAATTGCCTTCCTCCACTTGGATTTTTCAGCAGCACTTTCCTTTGAGCTCATCCTGTGGTGCCTGTTTAAAGGCTCACCACCATGTAAGTTAATTTCTGGCTAATCACTGTCTTAATCTGCTATATGGTGATTGCATAGCAAGGACCTCGTCCTGTCCCCTGCCTGTATGGTGTTGAGCCTTTAAGCATTATAGTAAAAGGTAAAGGTATCCCCTGACAATTAAGTCCAGTCGTGTCCGACTCTAGGGTGTGGTGCTCATCTCCATTTCAAAGCCGAAGAGCCAGTGTTGTCCGAAGACGCCTCCGTGGTCATGTGGCCGGCATGATTCTCCTTGCCGCAGCGCGTAGCATGCAGCTGGAACACGGAGCGCTGTTTACCTTCCCGCAAGCAGTACCTATTTATCTACTCGCATTGACATGCTTTGGAACTGCTAGGTTGGCAGGAGCTGGCCAAGCAACGAGCGCTCACCCGTCGCGGGAATCGAACTGCCGACCTTTCGATCAACAGCTTATGGTTCAGCGGTTTAACCCGCTGCGCCACCCGCTGGCTTAAGCATTATAGTAGTGCTATGTAATTCCATGAGCTGCTCTCATGCTGCTGCTGCTGCTGTAATATCTCAATGGTTATGAGAATAAGTGACTTGAGATTGTAAAGCACTTTGTAGTTGGAACCCTGCTACAGAAATTAGAGGAAAAGAGATGTTTGTGTTTTTCACTTGAGTGCTACCATAGTAACTCCTATTGCTGCTGGAATGTTCTGCCACCTCCTTTTTTTCCTGTACCGGGTATCCTTTTCCTTGTTAATCAAGGCTGACCTTGCTTTTTAAATTCTGCAGCAAGTCTTTACTGAACATAAAGCAGCATAATATGAGGACATTGAATGTTACCACTGCGATTGTTTTCAATTGATTATTCATTGCAGTTTGTTTATTATGATAAGTAACTTGTGTCTGACAGTGCATGCTTCAAAACTCTCCTCAGAAAACCCCCCTGTATGTACAAACTGTGTGTCTTGAAGAATGAATTTCACCAACCATTTCTTTTTCCTCTCCTTTTTCTAGGATGCGTCAGGATGAAACGCCACAGGCATCTAAGCAGCAGTGACAGTTCAGACAATGAAAGTAAGTAGTGTCATCTAGTCTTCCTTTGATCTGTTATCCCTTCTTGTGGTTTCCTCCTCTGGTTTGAGGGCAAACCGTTTCACCTCCTTTTCATGGTTTTAAAAACACATTTCTTGTTGGATTCCATGTCCTCTTGATCACTGTGGTGTTCAGTATTATTAGAGGGAAACAAAACAACTAAGAAACCCCACATCATGAAGAAAAATGTAGCTATTAAATACCGCCTTAAGAATCTTTTGTTAGAATTTAAAAGGCTACTTAAAGCTATTGCTGCGTGGTCTGGTTGTTTTCCCGTGGTCTGGTTGTTTTCCTCAGGGTTTTATCTGCCTAGAATTTGGGACTCGAGTGTTTTCAAGTGTTTTTGTTCTTAATTAGGGTGGCTCAAATTCTTTGTTATGCTTATACTTGGGATCTGGTACCTTTTTTAATGTTGGTGGTCTGGATCTGGGTATCCTGAGGCTGAAGCTCAAATATTTTGGCCACCTAATGCGAAGAGAGGACTCTCTGGAGAAGACTCTGATGCTGGGAAAGATTGAAGGCAAAAGGAGAAGGGGAAGGCAAAGGATGAGATGGTTAGACAGCATCACCGATGCAACGAACATGAAAATGAGCGAACTCAGGAAGATAGTGGAGGACAGGAAGGCCTGGTGGGATATGGTTCATGGGATCACGAAGGGTCAGACACGACTTAACAACTGAACAACAACAATCCTGATACTCTGTGTCTGGCACTCACTGATGGTCACCTCATGAGTAATGCCTTCCTTGTCCTCACCTTGTGGGTAATGGTTGCCTGCCTGCCTTTTCTCTCCAGCTTGGGTTAATTACCTAGGTGATTATGAGACTGCTCCTACCCTTTATGTAGCATGGCTTCACTGCTTGTTGGTGACATCTTCCCACTACATAGGTTCTCTTTACCTGAAGATGCTCAATAAAATTCGAGTGAAACGTTGCATTTTAGAGTTTGGTTTTAATTTTAAAGCTTTTGTTATCTGGTCTTAACGTGTGGCTGTGTTTTTGTTTAATGTTTTAAAAGGGTTTTTAACAGTGTATTTATATATGTTCCTACGTTTGTGACCAGTACCTCGGTTTTATTATTTACTTAACTGGTGTTTTTTGCCATGGCTGTATACCCGTCTCCCATAGAACATTCTTTGATAATTGCTGGCCATGAAAACTTGAAATCGTTTCTACTTAAAGCTGTTGATCGAATTCAGATTTGAGATACGTTGGATACAGTCAAGTATATATTTTGTAGTCTTTTGTATTCATTTCTATACATGAAAAACATGAAGTGTAGTTCGACAGGTATTGGGGTTAGTACTAAATAAAGCATTCATGTCGGCAGCGGCCAAGTTTGTGGAACATAAGAATGAGCACCACTTTGGACTCAAACTGAAGTTTTTCTGTACTATTGAAGTTGGTTGTCCACGTCTGAACAGGTTGGGTTCACAAAGTAGCTTTCAAATGAGGTGTTGTGTGTGTGTGTGTGTATGAGAGCCTCTGTATGCCTGCAGTGGAAGTCTATTTTGACGGCTGCAACAGGCACACTTGGTCAGAGTTATCCTCATTCAGGTTCTCTTTGCTCCATGACAAAGCAAGAAGGGATGCTGCAATCTGCCGTTTCTCAGTTGACCTCCCAATAGAATTTCACTTTAACAGCAGAGATCCAGTTGAGAGCAGGGGAAAGCAGCCATACCGGATAGAGAAAAACAAAGCAAAACAACTTGGCAGCATGATTTTTCTCTCTCCCTGTGCCCTGTCCAACAAGGTAAAGATGAGGTAGCGTGTCTCTCTGTGCAAGGAATGTGGGGTAAGGACTTGAAGGGAGCTCTGTTGCCGGTTACTGGTATATATGTCTGAACAAGTAGTGACAACAGACACGTGGGGGCTTTGGTATATATAATGCCTCATTTATAAGAGTGTGAGTTAATACAACCTTAGTTTGTAGGAACTTGAGTTTCAATGCTGTGCTGAAGATTGTACGTATTGCAGAAATGTTAACTACATTTTTAAAAAATCTGTTAAATCGTTTTGCTAGTCCTTAAAAAGAATGTATAGTAGTGTGTGTTGAGTATGCAGTTGTATTCCAATTGCGTATTTTCAGTACAATAATGACCTGTTAGTATTGTCCTTTCTATAGAAAGACTATTACTCTTTTGGCATGGCAAGGTTCAATGTTATGTTGAGCAATGGTAATAGTCATAAATTTTGTAGTGCAGCACATTAGTTCATATGTACTTCTCCAAATTGCTTCAGTACAGTCTTGTTGTTGTTCAGTCGTTAAGTCGTGTCCGACCCTTCGTGATCCCATGAACCATATCCCGCCAGGCCTTCCTGTCCTCCACTATCTTCCTGAGTTCGCTCATTTTCATGTTCGTTGCATCGGTGATGCTGTCTAACCATCTCATCCTTGGCCTTCCCCTTCTCCTTTTGCCTTCAATCTTTCCCAGCATCAGAGTCTTCTCCAGAGAGTCCTCTCTTCGCATTAGGTGGCCAAAGTATTTGAGTTTCAGCCTTAGTACCTGTCCTTCCAGGGAACAGTCAGGGTTGATTTCATTTAGAATTGACTGATTTGATCTCCTAGCAGTCCAAGGGACTCTCAGGAGTCTTCTCCAGCACCACAGTTCAAAAGCATCTATTCTTCGGCGCTCAGCCTTCCTTATGGTCCAACTCTCGCAACCATACATTGCTACTGGGAACACCATCGCCCTGACTATACGAACTTTTGTTGGCATGGTGATATCTCTGCTTTTTATTATGCTGTCTAAGTTTGCCATAGCTTTCCTTCCAAGGAGTAAGCGTCTTTTAATTTCATGGCTGCTGTCTCCGTCTGCAGTGATCTTGGAGCCCAGAAAAGTAAAATCTGTTACTGCTTCCATTTCTGCCCCTTCTATTTGCCAGGAATTGATGGGACCCGATGCCATGATCTTAGTTTTATTAATGTTGAGTTTCAAGCCAACTTTTGCACTCTCCTCTTTCACCCTCATCAAGAGGCTCTTCAGTTCTTCTTCACTTTCTGCCATTAGGGTGGTATCGTCCGCATATCTGAGGTTGTTGATATTTCTCCCGGCAATCTTTATTCCGGCTTGTGATTCATTCAGCCCTGCATTTCTCATAATGTACTCTGCATATAAGTTAAATAAGCAGGGTGACAATATACAGCCTTGCCGTACTCCCTTCCCAATTTTGAACCAGTCGGTTGTTCCATGGCCGGTTCGAACTGTTGCTTCTTGACCCGCATACAGGTTTCTCAGGAGACAGGTAAGGTGGTCTGGTACCCCCATCTCTTTAAGAATTTGCCACAGTTTGTTGTGATCCACACAATCAAAGGCTTTTGCGTAGTCAATGAAGCAGAAGTAGGTGTTTTTTTGGAACTCTCGTGCTTTCTCCATGATCCAGCGCATGTTGGCAATTTGATCTCTAGTTCCTCTGCCTCTTCGAAACCCAGCTTGTACGTCCGGTAGTTCTCGGTCCACGTACTGCTGCAGCCTAGCTTGTAGGATTTTGAGCATAACCTTGCTAGCATGTGAAATGAGTGCAATTGTACGGTAGTTTGAACACTCTTTGGCACTGCCCTTCTTTGGAATTGGAACGTAAACTGACCTTTTCCAATCCTTTGGCCACTGCTGAGTTTTCCAAATTTGTTGGCATATTGAGTGCAGCACTTTCACAGCATCATCATTTAGGATTTTAAGTAGCTCAGCTGGGATATTATCATCTCCGCTAGCTTTGTTGTTAGTAATGCTACCTAAGGCCCACTTGACTTCACTCTCTAGGATGTCCGGCTCTGGGTCAGTGACCACACCAGCGTGGTCATCAGGAACATTAAGATCTTTCTTGTATAGTTCTTCTGTGTATTCTTGCCATCTCTTCTTAATCTCTTCTGCTTCTGTTAGGTCCTTGCCTTTTTTATCCTTTATCATGCCCATCTTTGCACAAAACGTTCCCTTGATATCTCCAATTTTCTTGAAGAGATCTCTAGTCCTCCCCATTCTGTTGTTTTCCTCGATTTCCTTGCACTGTTCATTTAAGAAGGCCTTCTTATCTCTCCTTGCTATTCTCTGGAACTCTGCATTCAGTTGTTTATATCTTTCCCTTTCACCCTTGCTTTTTGCATTCCTTCTTTCCACAGCTATTTGTAAAGCCTCATCTGACAGCCACTTTGCTTTCTTGCATTTCTTTTTCTTTGGGATGGTTTTAGTTGCTGCCTCCTGTACAATGTTACGAACTTCCGTCCATAGTTCTTCAGGCACTCTGTCTACCAGGTCTAATGCCCTAAATCTATTCTTCACCTCCACTGTATACTCATAAGGGATATGGTTTAGGTCATATCTGACTGGTCTAGTGGTGTTCCCTACATTCTTCAGTTTAAGCCTGAATTTTGCAATAAGAAGCTCATGATCTGAGCCACAGTCAGCTCCAGGTCTTGTTTTTACTGATTGTATAGAGCTTCTCCATCTTTGGTTGCAAAGCACATAAAGAAGAAACAGTACAGTCTTAGTTATGTTTTTTTTTTTTTGCTTCTGTCTACCTTCTTAGCAGGCTTTTATTGCAACATCACCTGCTTCTGGGAGACAAAAGCTTCCTTAAATCAATTTGCCCCTCTAACTTTTCAGTGAAAAGTGCTATCGCAGGGTTTCTTTATACAATTAAGGATTCAAAAGTTATCTCCAGATTGAGAACGTCCCAGAACTCCTTGTAAAGTGCATCATCCATGCTGCCTTGTTAGTTGACACAAGTAATTTCCAAGGCTGTTGTGTTTCTTTATAGAACTCGGCATCCCACTCATATCCCTATACCACAGAGAAATGGTTACCTGGTGAACTTGTCCTGGTATGAAAAACAAGAAGTCAAGAGCTGCTTATTTTGCAATGGCTTTTGACTGAATGTATAAAATCAAAATTTGAAGTAATCATTCTAGGACAGCAGAACCCCCCCCCCCCCGATTGGTTTTCCTCATAACAGAATTTGAAGAACTATGATTTACAGGTACAGGAAATACATCCTGCTTGTGTTACGAGTAAACTGACGAGACCTCTGCAGTAATACCTCCTATAACACTGCTTCCTATAACATTGTTTTGTTACAGCACTCTTTGTCCCGAGTGTAAATGTTACAGTACTATAAAAAATGAAAAACGTTAAAATCCACAAATCTATTCAAAAGTTCAGTGCTGAAAAGTACAGCTGTCTGCTTGTGCTTTTAGCTACTGGAAGCTATGGATTCTGGCTACTGCTGTGCTAATGAGAGCATGTATTCTGGCTAGCACAGGGCCAATCTCTTGCATCAGGAAATGCTTCGGGAGAGGAAACAGCCAGCAAGGCAATCTACGCTAGATGCTTTCTTCAGTAAGAAGCCTGAGGTTCCCAAGTATGAGTCGCAACCAACCTGGCTCATCCTCCTAGGAATATTTCCTCCCATCATGTTCCATCACTGCCATGCAGTGACAGCAGTGGGGGTCAATTACATAGCAGACTCTGTCTGACCTAATGCCCTGGTTGAGTACAGTACTGTGAACACATCTAGATTAGAACAGTGTTATTAATTACTTCCTATAGCACTGTTTTGCACAGCAGTCTGTCTTCCAGGATGTAGTCACAGCATTATAGGAGGTATTACTGTACTTCGTACATAAAACTTTTTCTTTTATGACTATAGGAAACTGTAGTGCAACAAGCTTTCAGTTTTCTCTTGTTTTGTTGCTGTTCATTTAGGTCCTTCCACTTCTTTTTCCTCCTGTTCTAAGTACCGCAGCAAATCAAAAACTCCAGCAAATGAGCAAAAGAAACCTGCTGAGGTAAGCAGATCACATTTCTCAGACTCTTAATGATTTGGATTCACTGTGACGATCTGTTTGTTTAAAATATTTATATCCCAACCTTTCTCTTTAAAATAAAGAACAAAGGTGGCTAACAGTCAAAATTTAAAACAATAAATACAATCAAAATAAAAATCAAAAATAACATAAGCAGCAAAAAAACATTTTCAAAGAGCAAAAATATTCCAGAATAAAAAAGTCAGAAGGCTAATAGGGAAGATTCAGTTCTTAAGCCAATAGGGAAGGAGTTCCATAGTTCTGGTACTGCTGTAGAGAAGGCCTTTCCTTGTCTTACTGGCAGTTGACCCTCAGAGACCAGCACCACTTACAAGAGCCCCCCCAACCCATGACCACAGAGGATGGGCCATCTTATATAGAAGAAGGTGGTCCTTCTGCCCTAAGCCATAAAGGACTTTAAAGGTCAAAACTGGCACTTTGAATTATGCCTGGAAGCAAATAGGCAGTCAGTGCAGACATGGGAGGAATGGTCTAACAGAGTCAAACCACCTCACCCCCATCACCACTTGGGCTGCCACATCCTGCAGTAATTGCCACCTGAACATCCAGGAGCAGCAACGAATCCAGAAGTACCCCCAAGCTTTACCAACTTAAATATTTGGATTTTTCCTCCCCAATTTTCTTTTTTACAATGGGCAGTAAGTGTGATGTAATTGATTATGGTTATTATGTATAATATACTGATAGTGATGCTAGCAAAATTGCTTTGCAACCTCAAGTACACTGGCAAATGATGTTGTTTAATGTCTCTGTCCTGTTTCCCAAGGTGTTTCGAAAGGATCTCATTAGTGCCATGAAACTCCCAGATTCCCACCACATTAACCCGGATGAATATTACCTCTTTGCGGACACATGGAAACAAGAATGGGAAAAGGGTGTGCAAGTCCCAGCCAGTCCAGACACCATTCCACAACCCTCTCTCAGGTAACTTTTTCTTTTTAAACAGTTATCTGTACAGTACTGCACTGTACTGCACTTTTGAGAGAAGAAAAAAAACTAAATAGGATCATATTGTGTAGCTACCCTGTGATACTACCGTAGTGGTAGATTTGCCTGTGTGCTCACTTGTTCCTGCTTCTATCTATAGAAGAATAGAACATGTATAGCTTGTATAGCTCAATCCTCTAAGCTTGCAATCCTATGCACACTTACCTGGAAATAAGCCCCACTGGAGTGAGACTTCCTTCTGAGTCTCACTCCATGCATAGGATTGTGCTGTAATTCATTGGGTCATATCCACAGAGGCGTAGCCAGCCACTGCTGGGGGGGAGCAGGGCAGCTTGGCAGCCCCCCATGGGCCATGGCATCAAGCCCTGTCCATGCGGTGTGACATCACAAGCCCTGCCCCCAACAAAAATTTAAGCCCCCCCCCAAAAAAAGTGGCGTGGGAGCACTTCATGCAGCTTCGTACACTCCCCCAGGCTGCGCTGGGGCGATGGGGTGTGTGTGCACGAGCCACCAGGCAACGGAGTCCGAAAAACTGCAGCGTGGCAGTGGAGCGCTTTGTGCACCCCCAGGCACGGCAGCAGCCTGGGTGTGTGTGTGCATCACACGGGAGGGCAACGGCGGCGACTGCGGCTTCAATCGGCAGGGCAGCACTTACATTAACTTCATGCACCCCCAGCCTGCCGCCTGGCCTGCCGCCGCCATCACGCCATGAGGACCAGCGAGACCGGGTGCAACCTTGCACAAATGCACACAGCCTCTCCAGCATGCACCTAGTCTCGCTGGTCCTCCAGACCCTGGTCCTCCAGAGTCTCGGTGGTCCTCGTGGCCCCCCGCCCCCTGTAACGACGCCTCTGCATATCCATAGGTACTAAATGATTGTCATTTATCAGTTACTCTGCAGGGTTTTCCGGCTAACACATTGCATCAAAATCAAGCCTAATACCTTGTTTCAGTTTTGAACTAGATTCATAAAGTCTACCACATACAGTCAAATCTGGCGTCTTGGTTGTGACCCAGGCCATTAGGTTATAAAGGAATTTTTGTTTGTTTATTTCTTTATTTCTATCAAACGACCACAACTGTAAATGGGATTTATTAAGTATATTTTTTTAATTGAAAAAATAACAGATGGATGACACTTTAGGCATTGTGAATATTGTGCAGTGGTTCAGTACAGATTTTGCTCTTGTGTTTGGTTCTAGTAGATCACTATATTGTAGTATAGTAGATCACTATATTGTATAAGCAAGATGGTGGTCAGTTGTATAGTGATCCTGTAGTGCATAGCAGCACTCTGTGAGGAATTTGAGATTGTGCGAATTCATTCTGTTGCCTAAAGGTAACTGAAACATGATGCACCTTGTTACTTTTTCCTTGGGCTTGCACCCCAGCATAATCCTGCTGACCAGAATGAATTGATAACATAGAATTTTTGATTCCTGTTTCTGGCCTAGCACAAGGTTTTTTGGTGCCAGGATTCCACCTTGAGTCGTTACCTCCCCCCATTTTAAAACTTGTTGTTTTCTTTGGCATGCAAAACTTTAGAGTGTGTAAAGAGCGACCATAGCTCCACTTTTTCCCCATTTGCTTTTACCAGTCCTTGCCCTGCTAATCTTTTTAAACAGCAAGAACAGGGATGGTTGTCTGGGAAAAAGGAGGTGGTGGTAGAGAAGTCATGTGGGCAGGATGGAGAAGGCGGATGAAGCACCGCAAAAGATGATAGAGTACCGGTGAGATGGAAGGCTCAAAGACTGCAGTGCATGCTTCTACACCACTTCCTGAAAGTGTCCCATGACATTTGGGGCCTTGGGGGGGGGAGGGTTTGCTCTGTTCTAACTTTAGAGAGCCAGGATGGTGTAGTGGTTTGGGAGTTGGACTTAGACCTGGAAGATCAGGTTCAAATCCCTGCTCAGCCACAAAGCTTCCTGGGTGACCCTGGGCCAGTCACTATCTCTCAGCCTCACCTACCTCACAGGGTTGTTGTGAGGACAAAAGGGGGGAGGAACCATGTACACTACCTTGAGCTCCTTGGAGGAAGGGTGGTATAAAAATGTGAAAAAAATAATAACTTTAAGTTTTCTTTACCAAAGGATTTCCAATGAACATTAATACTATCTTGTTTAGAGTTGTTGCAGAAAAGATGAAGGAAGTACTGTATACCCGTCCTAGAAAGTACATCCGTTGTTCCAGCCAAGAGCCTACTGAACCTGGCTACATCAACATTCTCGAACTGGCAGAATCAATGTGTCGTTATGATCTGGATGACATGGATATATTCTGGCTTCAGGAAGTAAATGAGGAGCTTGCTGAAATGGGTGAGCGTGCTGAGGATTGCAGTGCACATTTGTGTGTGAAGTTGAATGTTCCTTTGATAATGCCGTTTAAGAGGGAACTATTAAAGACAACTTCAATGCAGTTGGTATTCAAAAAGTCTTCTGTGGCAGTTGTTTGGATACAAATAACTTAGCTAATTATTTTTGAAGCCTCAAGTCTTTACCACTTTTTAATACCCTCCATAAAAGTTAGAGTTGACCCCTGGAAAGAGAGATGCAGCTTCATTCTTTGCAAATACATCTTGCTTCATGACGAAATGCAGATTTTATGCTGTGACTTTGCAAGTAATAGGAACAGCCTGTAAAGAGAAGCATCAGTCAGAAGTGAAATTGTGTTCTTCTACCTGGATTTAATTGAATTTAATATTTTTCTTAATAGTCTGACCAAATGGATGCTTTGCAGTCATGGGTTCTGCAGCTCCATAAGAGAGAACAGTACAGGGAAGAGACACAGCTCTGTTATGATATACTAGCAAGCCATGATGACACTATCTTGATCTTCCAAAGAGTTCATTTTGACAGGTCTGTCCTGTTGGGGCTCAAAATTTAGAGAAGATAATTACCTTAATTTGGAAAATTCTTTTCACTTCAGAATTTATAAATGAATCCTGTGTAAGTATATGTGGCTGGCCTAAAGGGTCGGCCGCTGTATCCCCTAAGCCCATTGTGGGCTGCCCTGGGGCTGCTAGTTCCCACCTCAAGAGAATCCCCTGGGTGTGAGCTTGGGGCCTATGGGCCTCTTCGGATGCCGCTAGGTCCAGACCTGGCGTGCATTTGTGAGGTGGTATAATGCGGGCCGGGAAGAGGCTTAGGATATTGCCACCGATATCCCCACCTGGGTCGGCCAATGGCGCCCCTCTCTCGCCACCCTGTTCCATCCAACCGGTGTGGGACTTAGCTGCAATGGCTGGAGTCAGGTGAGTTCCGCGGCAGAGTGAGCAGTGCCCAGAGGTGTCGCTGGTGGGGGCAAGGGGGTACACTGCCCCTGGGCGACAAGAGGGGGGGCCAAAGCCGCCGCCTCGGCAGCAATTCAGGCCACTTTGGAGGCTTCTGGAGGGTGCTGAAGCGTCCTTACGGGCGGGTGACAGTGTGAAAGCTTGCTCCCACCCCCCAGGCATGTGTTTCGAGCCACTGGCACCAAAGTTCACTCCCACCCGCACACTCCAGGCATGTTTTTGCGCTGCTAGCACAGTTTCCGGGGGCACGCCGATGATGTCACTTCTGCCTTGTGATGTCACGGGGTGTGTGTCATTTTGCGCTGCCACCTCCCCTTCCGCAGCGTGTAGGTACGCCACTGGCAGTGCCAGCCTCCGTGCCAGCACTGCTTAACTCCCGAGTTGTTGTAAACGTGCTTTACGGCACATTTGCGACGCTTTAGACCAGTGGAGCAGAAGCTCTGCCGTTCTAAAGTTACGCAGGATTGAGCTGTGAATGTTAATCTGAATGGGAAGAGGTGTTGGAGACATGTAATTAGAAATTTAAATGAAGGTGAATAGACTGTCTAGTCATATTAAGAGGCAATATCCTTAAAACAAACTTCTCTGGCAGACAAGAACTGGATTTGCATATTGCTGCTGATGTATCTGCTACTTTTAATAAGTGTAGTTTTTACAGATCCAAAGGAATAGGATTTTAAATGCAGCTGTTTAATTTCGGTATCAGGCCATGTTAGATGGGTCTGTAAACAAATAACACGGTCCAGTGCGTTAGTTTTTGTTTTTTAAGTAGTGGCCTGTGGGACTTGAGTGGTCCTGATATAAATGAATTGAGGGGAGGGCTGATGGACATTTTGTATCAAAATTCTATTTGGGTGCATTCTTTGCATTGGTTGTCTAGTATTAACCAAATTGTTACTTTTTGAATTCTCTTGCAGGATGTGGGCAGCTTGATGAGAACACAATGGAAAAAATGGTGGAAGTCCTGGAGCGTCACTGTCATGAGAATATGAACCATGCCATTGAGACAGAGGAGGGGCTGGGTATAGAATATGATGAAGATGTCATTTGTGATGTATGCCGATCTCCTGACAGTGAAGATGGCAATGATATGGTGTTCTGTGATAAATGTAACATTTGTGTGCATCAGGTTAGTGCCAGCAGAGTTTTTGAACATGCTGCATCCTCTATAGGTGTGTTGGGGACGCTATACGAGAGATAGTAGTGTTAAGAGTTTCAGACTATGGCTTGGGAGACCTGGGTTCAAACCAGACATAAAGCTCGCTGGGTGACCCTTGAGCTGGTCACTGTCTCTCTAATCTACCCCACAGGATGGTTGTGAGGATAAAATGAGGTGTGGGAAGAACCATGTATGTCACACTGAGCTCCTTGGAAAAAGGACAGGGTATTTGAAAGGAAGAGAAGACTTTAGCAGCATCAGAAATGGGGAGTGGGGGTGGCTGGGTCTAGAATGTCCTTCATAATGTGGCTCTTTCAAGAGCTACGTGAAGTTAAAAGACAGATTATGGAGGGAATTTATATGTTCATTCATTCTTTGACTAATTGTGAACCAACTCATTCAAACTTGCTTTACTAAGGGTAGGGACAGCAGTAATCTTCAGATCAGCCAGACACATCATGCGTGTCTGCATACTTGCACTTCTTGTCTAGAACCTGATGGTATTAAGTTGAGGCTTCACACTGGCAGAAGTTGTTGCTGAAACCAACTTTATGAAACTGAGGTCCTGCTTGGAAATGCATGGGTGTGTACATGTATGCCATTGAACCAGATCTGTTAAAAGGCCACATACGTTGTCTTTGCCACACACGCACTCAAGTTACCTTGAGCTTTTCTAAATCTCTGAAATATTTTGTCCCAGTAATATATTTTGAAGGCATATAAATACTGATTGAGAAATGTCACGCAAGTGTTTTTGAAACAGTGTCTTGAAGCAGGTCTCTTCATGCAATGCTTCTTCTTCTACCCACTGATAACATTGAGGAATGAGTTTTTAAACTTTGTAAGTGGTGAATGACAGTGTAGCACTAATAGTGAATGAGTACACCCATGGGTATGGGGAAAAGCTGATTTGCTGAATTTGTTATACAAGAGTGCACTCTGCTGGATTAACCTGGAATATTTCAGAAAGAACAATGATAGACTTCTTCAGTAAGGTATAAGAGCAGCTTTCTAGGTCAGACTCTCAATCTATACTATTACCAGATGCTGCGGAGAAAGCTAATGCGCTGCTTTTCCTGCTCTAGTAGTATGTAAATCGGAAACAGTCTTTAAAAAATAACAAAAACCTTGTTCATTACTTCTGTGTACCTCAGTGATACTGAAGGGAGGGGAGAATGTGATCTCATTATCTGTTCCTGAACTCTAACCATAGTTATTTCTTGTAAGATAGTAAATTACAGTGTTTATGGAGGATGAATTTACAATCTCAGCAATAAGCTTACCTTCTATGGGAGGGGGAGAAATTATTCAAAGAACCACCAACATTGTCATCTTATATTCAGTGATTATCATCTATATCATGGTTAGGAGAACAGGACTTCTTAAGTTTGCATTAACCCGGAGTATAGATCATGGGCCTCCAAACTCCAGCCTGTGGGCCAGATCCAGCACACCAAAAAATGGCATCCGGGCACAGTTGTGGCAGAGCTTACCATTTTGCCCCGCAGCTTCCTATCTTTGCACCTGATCTTTGCAGAAACTCACGTCAGGCAGCTGCTTCCACTGCACGTTGCCCCAGATGACTCTGCGCCCTGATTTCCTGGGAGAAGCGGCTGCCCGGCATGAGTTTCTACGAAGATTGGATACAAAGATAGGAGGCTGCAGGGTGGAACGGTAAGGCTCTGCCACCACCGCACTGTGCCCGGATGCCATTTTCGAACGGACAGTGGGCCGCGGTTTAGAGACCACTGGTCTAGATCAAGCTGATTAAGTTGGTGGTTCTTTCTAACATTAGATTATTACTGATAGAAGATCAATTTGCAGCCTTATAATGAGCATAATTTGTTCACCTTACAATACATGTTACTACAATATTAACTCATGAGCACTCAGAATTGCTTGTTAAGAATATATACTGCTTTTCAACAAAAAAAAAGTTCACAAAGCAATTTACAGAGAAAATAACTAAATGGCTCTCTGTTCCAAAAGGGCTCCCATTCTAAAAAGATGCAGAAGAACAGCAGCAGCAGCCGCCACTAGAAAAGACACTGTGCTGGGGGGAAGAGGTTCGGTTAGGATGTATTGCTATTCTTGAATATTGCTGTTCAAGTTGAGAAATAATTGGAGGTTTTGATATATTGAGAACTGTAGACTTGGGGCTTGTTCATATAGGCATCTACATCACTTAATGACTTATGTATGAAAATATGCCATCAAAAAGTCTGAGGTGTGCGTTGGGTGATGAGAAAATTCTAGCTGCACTTGTAATAGACAGTTACAAGTACATTAACTGAGAAATTTTAGAATCCTATCCTTATGAGCTGTCTGTTGAAGCTATTCGTCTCCGAAGAGGTTTTTCTATGGTAATATCCATTGAAATGTGTTTGCGTTTTGTAACGTTAAATAAAAATAATTAAGGCTGCTCTATAAAGCCTAATGTTCTATAGTTGAAAATACCTGAAAGTCAATGTAATAAAATAGGACTACGTTAGCATGGTTACATACGTACAGTTAAGCTAAACTGATATTTAAATTTTTGTAGCCAGGCATCTTTTGACATCTCTTTGCAGTTTCTTCCTTGGTTTCACTGTGCACTACTTGTGTTTAGGGGAGAAACCTACCTAGGACAGTTGTGTGTGTGTTGGGAGAGGGGAAATGTGGTTGCTCTGATTCTCTTGATTTACTTTCTACTGAGTTGGGACACCTGGCTTCTGCTCGTTTTATGCAAACCTGCTGTACTAGACTACTAGTAAACATAACTTTGTATGCAGTGAGAAGATCACTTTCCATTCTTCATGTTTCAAAGAGCCAGAAAATTGTTCCTCCAAAATGAATGTAGTGTGTGTGCAGTTTGAAACAATACTATAATTGAATATTGATATAGGCATCTGATGTCTTACTTCACTGTGCTCACCTGAGCACAGTGAGCACACCTGATATAGGCATCTGATGTCTTACTTCACTGTGCTCACTTACTTCACTGTGCTCACGCAAAACTGTCATTTGGTTTTTATCCCCAGGCATGCTATGGTATCCTAAAAGTTCCTGAAGGGAGTTGGCTGTGCCGTACTTGTGTTCTAGGAATACATCCGCAATGTCTCTTGTGTCCAAAGAGAGGTGGGGCCATGAAAGCTACAAGAACGGGCACCAAGTGGGCACATGTGAGCTGTGCTCTCTGGATTCCAGAGGTACAAGTAACTCTTATCGTAGCCCTGTACTATTGCTCAGGGTGGCCAGCCAGAGGGCCAGATCTGGTCCCTGCAGCAGTTTTGTCTGACTCCTGGTGGCTGTACCAAATTTTAATTCAAAATTGATTCACTTGTAGGCAAAATAGAAACTTTATGACAGAATCTGTTGATTCATGAGGGGGCAGATAATTTTCCCAACCCCACTGCTACTGCTAGACTCGGGAGAATAGAATCATTCCCATCCCTAGTCTACATAATAAACAGTTAAAGCAGGTGCTTTTAATGCCAGCTGCTGCTGTTTTGAGGTATCTGTGATGGTTAAAAAGTGAACAGGAGCTTCCTTTTGCACAGAGCTAATAGTGCATCTTTTTGACAGCAGATCACTTTATTTTTTGGTTTGAGCACATCTTATTTTAGCCTGCTTTTTAAATGATTGGCAAGGAGGCATTTATGATGCAAACCTACCTCAGGCCTCATTTCTATTTGCCTGTTTTACTGTGTGCTGATGTGGAATCCTTTGATAGCTATTTCTGGCATTTGTCAGTACTAGTAATTCATGCTATGTTTTGCTTGTAGGTAAGTATTGCCTGCCCAGAAAGGATGGAACCAATTACAAAAGTGTCCCACATTCCACCAAGCAGATGGGCTTTAGTCTGCAGCTTATGCAAATTGAAAACTGGTGCTTGTATTCAGGTACGTTCTGTGTTGTCTTTGAGATTGCAGAGCAGATACTGCATACTAGCAAACTCATCACATTCAGTGTATTAAGAACAATTTTGAAGTGTGCTGGATGGAAGACTCATTACAGCAGCCTCTGTATTGTCGGCAGTCGCTTGCAGATAAACAGTCTTTAGCAGTAGTAACTTCTTTGGCCTTCAGTAAAAAAAAGCAGGTTTTCTTAAAACAAGGCTTCTAAGTAATTATCAATGGTTATGTATGTTAATAGTTTATATATAAACTTTAAAAGAGCTCTTTGAATTTGGGTTTTAATTTTTGTATGCATTAAAAACTGTTGGTCTAAAATTTCTCCATGTTTGTTTCAAGCAATGCTATTCAAAACTAGCCTGCTTGATTATTTTAATGCTGAGGAAACTTCAGCTTAGCATGGAGAATATTTGAGTCTTCTGCATAGAGATGCTTTGAAATGTTACCTAGATGACTGTAGCATTCCCAAACGTGTTTGATGCTCAAACTATGAAAATCCATGAAATCATATGAAATTTTTTCATACTACTTAAACCTTTTTCTCTGGAACTGTGGTGAATAGGAACCTTCACACAAATGGAAGTCCCTGTTTGTGTGTAAAATAACTAGGCTTGAACAGTGTGTGTAGCTCTGTTGCTATGACCCTTGTAACCTGCACGTTCTCTGTTAACCTGGGATGTGTTGATAACACCAGTTTGGTGGACACCTAGCCTTTCATGTCACATAGAACTGTGAGCCTAGAGGAAAATACCAGAATGCAATTCATTGGTCAAACCCATTCACCAGATCATGGCCAAGGAAAGGTCCTGGGGAGCTGGGCTAGGGCTTCTAGCCAATGGGAAATGTTGAATCTCAGTCCCCTGAACTCCATAAAAAGAAAGGGGTGGGTGGGTTTGGGATGACATGTGTTTTGTTCCAGCACTTGCAGTTACTGCACATTTGCTGAACCATCCCTCGAGCCCCTCAGGTCGGAAGGTGTCCAATATGCTACTGAGGAATCTTTAAAGTTTCATTGGCTGATTTTTGTCTGCTCCTGCCTTGACTTAATAGTGGTTTCCTTCACTCAACAGTGCTCTGTGAAGAGCTGCATTACTGCCTTTCATGTCACATGTGCCTTTGAGCATAGCCTAGAGATGAAAACCATCTTGGACGATGGCGACGAAGTCAAGTTCAAGTCATACTGTCTGAAGCATAGCAAAACCAAGCAGAACTTGTTGCCCGATTCAGATGACAACCACAAGAGCACCGCAGACCAGAAGCAGACCGAGAGTGAAAAAACTAGTTTGCGTGCTCAGAAGCTTCGGGAACTGGAGGAGGAGTTCTACTCCCTAGTGAGAATAGATGATGTTGCAGCTGAACTGGGCCTCCCTAAACTCACTGTGGACTTAATCTACAATTATTGGAAATTAAAACGGAAAAGTAACTTTAATAAACCATTGTTTCCTCCCAAGGAGGATGAAGAAAATGGCTTGGTTCAGCCGAAAGAAGATAGCATTCATACACGAATGAGGATGTTCATGCACTTGAGACAGGATTTAGAAAGGGTAAGATATGCATGCTAAATGCTTCTTGTGTACTTATAAAAAGGTAAAGGTATCCCCTGACAATTAAGTCCAGTTGTGTCCGACTCTAGGGTGTGGTGCTCATCCCCATTTCAAAGCCGAAGAGCCAGCGTTGTCCGAAGACGCCTCCGTGGTCATGTGGCCGGCATGACTCTCCTTGCTGCAGCGCGTAGCATGCAGCTGGAACACGGAGCGCTGTTTACCTTCCCGCAAGCGGTACCTATTTATCTACTCACATTGACATGCTTTGGAACTGCTAGGTTGGCAGGAGCTGGCCAAGCAACGAGCGCTCACCCCGTCGCGGGAATTGAACTGCCGACCTTTCGATCGACAGCTTATATCTCCAAGTAAAAGAGAATTGGGGAGGGGAAAGGTTAAAAGGGTGTCTTTATGAAATGGAGAAGATGTTGGTGGGGTTAGAGGCACCTAGAAAGAAAAGAAGAAAATCTATACTGGTGAAAAGACACAAGGGAGCTAGGTAATGGAGTATTAGTCAGAGAGGGCATGTGTTGGAGTTACCACAACCACTGTCAAACAGTGTGAGAGATGTTTTCGGGGGCTTCTTGGTGGTGGCACCTCTGCAAAAACTCCAGTAGCAAATTCTACTTGGAAGGACCTTGCAGCCATATGTGGCTTGCATATGCTTGCTGTGTTACCCTACTGAATGACCCTGTGCATGCTGCAACTGTGCAGAGAAGGAAAGTGTGGCTGCTTTGTATAGTAATCAGCCAAGTACCTGTAGGTTGCTTTCCGTGCATGCCACTGGTCTTCATGCTTGCCATGCTAATAATCCAAAGCCAGAGAAGGTTGGTCTTGCCGGTGTTGCAATAATTAGTGAACTGCTTCTTCACACAGTGCATAATTAGTCTGTGGAATTCATTGCCACAAGAGTTGGTGACAGCCACTAGATTGGATGGCTTTAAAAAGGGAACAGGTCTCTCAATGGCTACAAATCATGACGGCTATCTGCAGGCTTCAGGTTCAGTAGCAGTATGCTTCGGAATACTAGTTGCAGCGGAACAATGCTGGGAAAGAAATATACCTTGCTCTTCTGCTTATGGACTTCCCGGTGGCAGTTGGTTGGCCACTGTGGGAAACAGTATTCTGGACTAGATGGGCCTTTGGTGTGATCCAGTAGAGCTTTTCTTACTTTACATAAATTGATTCAGTTGTGTTTTGGATGGATTGGAACCCTGCAGTGGAGCACTGATTGAGTAAGAGGCAGCAGCGGAGGGAAAAGTCTAGTGAGAATCTTTCGATAATAATACAATACTTCATACTGCCCTAATTGTGCAGTTGTATCTTTAGACATTCACCAGCTAAATGTAGAAGGAACTGGTCTAGCCTTGGAAACTATTCACCAATGAACTTCATTGAATAACCTTTGTTAATTTTTCAAGCTCACAGGATGATGATTTTTTGCAGATGGATGGTTGCAGTAGAACTAGAAATACAGATGGAAAGATGAAAATTGCTGCAAGTTTTTAGAGTGTTGGAATGTGACAGGCTGTACAAACCTGAAGTGTGGAATAGAAAGTGCTAAGAAAAATTTGCCTCCCTGAGATTCTTACAGTGTCCCTGTACCCTTCCAGTCTGATCCCTTAACATGATAGTTGTTGGGTCACTTTTGTGTGGTGTAAGCTACACTTGAACAACTTTTTGCTGATTTAAGGCTATGCATTTGCATCTGATTTTGAATTTGTAATTCAGTGTGTTTTAATTATATATGCAGGTTCTGTATAATCTGTGGTAATTGCATTTTCTGAAAAAAAATATATTGCATGCTTTAAGTGTGTGGCATTTTTCTTTATTTTCTCCTCCTATAGGTAAGGAATCTTTGCTACATGGTAAACAGAAGAGAGAAGTTAAAACTGTCTCATAGCAAAGCACATGAGCAAGTTTTCAATTTGCAAGTCCAGCTTATTAATCAGGAAATTGCTGCAGGTAATAGATGCATAACAGATTGTCAGTTAACGTTTTGTTAGATGTTTGCTACATGCTGATATCTCCAGAGCCTTTTAAAATTCTTTATTCTATGAATGTTACTTTTGTTAAACTCTCCAGTGCCACGTATAAAATCATTTCTGAAATGTCAAGCTATCTGTATACAGTTTATATTGCAATACATTTTTTCTTTAGATGTTGATCATCAAAATACCTAAATCTTACAAACATTAGTATTTCCATGTTCATAACAGCTTTAATTTCTTGGAATTTGAAATGTATAGTGTGTGTGTGTGTGTGTGTGTGTGTGTGTGTGTGTGTGTGTGTGTGTGTGTGTGTGTGTGTGTGCGCGCATGTATGGGGGGGGGAGAAATACCCAGTAACATTGTGTAAAAAAACAACAACCTTAAAGCACTTGCTGGAATGTACTTTGATGGGAAACATGACAGAGGAACTTTTTGTGAATTGCAAGCTGTGTTTATGATAAAGCAGGTTGCTATATAAAACATTTTGTAATGGCTGTGTTGCATGAATTAACAATGAAATTTGTACCTTTAAATATTTCCTTTTCCCCCCCCTCTTTTAGGCCATTCTCTGACAAGTGCACTAGAGAATACACTATTTTACCCCCCTCCTAGAATCACCTTGAAGCTAAAGATGCCGAAATCAGCACTGGGAGATTGCAAAAATAATATGAAATCCAGTAACAAGCCCCTTTCTCCTGACAACATCTCAATTTACAGCAAAAGGGGCATTCCAGTATCCAAGGAATCTTTCATTTCAAATATGAAATCCTATTCAAGGTTTCAGCATGAAAGCAGAAGTAATGGCTTACTTGGAGGGATAGTCAAGTCTAGGAACGAAGCAAAGGATTCTGGACCTGCACACTCATCAGACTTCCATCGCGGGCAGTCCTCTGGTAAACCCTTAGCACTTCAAGCTGCCTTGCATGGACAGTCCTCCATTGGGAATGGGAAAATTCAGCAGAACTCTAAACTAGCGAAATCTAACGGCTTAATGAGCAGGGTTGGGGACATCACTCAGCGAGACAGCTCCAGTCAAACACCATATGAGCAGCAGCCTGTACTCTCTGCGCACTTGGCTAGTCAGAGCAGCTTCAGAAAATCCACAATAGAACACTTTAGCAGGTCCTTCAAAGAGGCAACCAACAGCTTGGTGAGGACCACAGAAGATCTCAGATGCTGTGAAAAACCTGCAAGAAGGCTCCCAACACGAGAGCGCTCATGGGGCAAGCAGACTCTTGAATATCAAATGGGGAATGCTCCCTACCAGGACAATGATGGGTACTGCCCTGATCTGGAACTCAGTGATTCTGAAGCCGAGAGCGATGAGAATAAAGGACAGATCAGATTGAGGAAAAGCAGCTCGGAGCGAGAGAGCCCAAGCAGAGACTTCAATCGAGATTGTCACAGTAGAAACAAAAGAAATTTGATTTCTCATCACAGTTCAGTGCAAAGGTGATTAGAACCCCCTAGTTATGGCGATAGCTTAACCTTTGTACATCTTATGGTAGTGGCGCAAATCCTAGTTAAAGAATACAGTGCAGAGTGCAGGTTAAAGAATACAGTGCAGAGCCCTTGATCAAAAGGAAGTTATTTTCTGAATAGTGAATTAGTTTGCCATTTGGGGAAGCCTGTTTGGGTTTTTCCAGGTCATTGTGCTATAAGAATTTTTATGTACAGCTTCCACAGAAGTTTTATATTTTGGCTTCCCTGTGTGGAATGTAAGATGTTGGGCTTTGTACTGGTGGGCAAGTATTTTTTTAAAAAGCCCTTCCATCATTCTTTGACAATCTGCAAGAAGATGATCAGACGGCTCTTGTTGCAGCTGCAGTACAGTTTCAGTTCATTAGAACATTTAAGCAGGCCATAAACTTTAAAGGAATTACAGTATAACAGCAGGAAGATCTCTGTATTTGAAGTTGTGGGATGTGTCGGATTAAGTGTTTTTTTGGATTAGGATGTAAGTGACTACTGGACAGAAATCATGTTCTCAACCAATTTTAGAACAAATCCTAAACACACAGCGCAATCCTGTGTAACCTTGCACCGGTGTAAGTGCAATTACACTGGCATAAGTGCACTTACACTGGTGCATCTACTGTTACACAGTTACACAGGATTGCGCTGTTACTTGGGAATAAGCCCCAAATTCAGTGGGACTTGCTTTCAAGTAAATATGCATAGGATTAGGGCAGTGGTTCCCAAACTCCTGGGAAGGCCCTACGCTGCTCTAAGTGGCAGCGGGGCCTTCCCAGGGGTCGCGACGACACGCCCGGGATCGCGCCACCGCCGTGCCCGAAATCGCCCTTTATACCTGCATTGGTGGGCAGTGGGTGTCCGGCGGGGTGTGTGGGGAGCCTGCGGACCCCTCCGTAGGCCTCCCCAAGTGTCGGAGCAGCGCTCCAACACGATTGCAACCCACTTGCGGTTTCGCGTAAAACCGGAAGTGGGTTGCGATCGCGTCGGAACACTGCTCCGATGCTTGGGGAGGCCTGCGGAGGGGTCCGCAGGCTCCCTACACACCCCGCCGGACACCCACTGCCCACCAATGCAGGTAAAAAGGCGATTTCGTGCACGGCGGCGCGATCCCGGGCGCCCTATCGTCGTCACCGCGGGTTGCCATGCCCCTTAAGGGCATAGCAACCCTTTGTTCCCGGCTGGGGCGTCGCGACGCCCCAGTTAGGGAACCACTGGATTAGGGTATAAGTAATATTTGCTCTTAACCTGCTGAGAAAGGTTTACAATCACCACAGTCAATGCTGCCAAACACACTGACCTCTAGATTTATCCCCTCCTAGTTTTCTTCAGCTAAAGATTGTTTCCCTTTGCTTATAGCAATTTCCTTTATTCTGTAAATGCTCTTGAACGTCTAGTTTTTTTAAAACAAAATTTATTCTTATGTATATAGTAGCTTGTTGTGGATAGCACTTGTAAAATATATTACCCAGCTAGCCAGTACAAGTGGCTGACGTGGATAGTGTTTAATACTAGAAATACTTAATCTCTTTAACATATTCAAACAATCACCAGTGATGCCAGATTCTCCCTTGGCAACTTGGAAGACTTTTTTAGCTTTGTCTCATCATGCCATACCCCATATGTACATTATTTTTAAAAACTACCAAATATGTTGTAAGATTTCTGAGCCAAAACACTAACATCGGGGTATGCAAAGAGTGTTGTTTTTTTTTTTTCAAATTAAGTAGTCAGTAATTTTGAAATATTTTGAAATATAAGCAACTTGGAAAATATTTAGGCCATTTTGGTAGCTGAGGTCGTCTTAGAACTTGCTTTGTGGTACACACACACACACACACCCCTCAAGTAAATTGCTGTCTTCAGTACATGCACACCTTTTGACTTTAGAATAAAAGCAGGCTTCAGCATTTAAAAATTGTTTCATTAATGGAATAATCACAATTTGTTTGTTAATGAAACATCTGAAGCAAAACGATTTGAGATAAAGTTGAAATCCAATAGTTTGATGTTTTAGCAGCAAAGAGATGAAAGCCTTGAAAGCCTTAACTCTATTGAATGCAGTTGGGAAGAATAAATTGTTGATGAGAGATTCAGTAAAGAAATCAATTAACTTGACAGCTCTACATTCTTTTCTTCAGGCATTCTTAATGTTGTCTTTGTATACTTTTGATTTTTATATTTGTAAGTGTCTTTTTTGAAAGTTTTATTTTAAGACCTTTCCTTCAGTGTAAATATGCAGTAGCATTTTTTAAAGTTTTTTTTTGTTGTGTTAAGAAATGGTTGACCTTTAAGTTGTGAGCCATTCAGAATGGTGCTGAAAATGTTCACTTCTCTGTACATCAGTTCTTTTAATGTATTTATTAACACTTTATACTGGTCGTGAAAGTAAATTGAGTTGCATTTGGGAACAATTACTTTGTTGACCAGGAGGAGAAAACACAATCATGTTTCATGCCCATTGGCATGAGAAAAATATGAGGGTGGGAAATGGTGCTTCAGCAAGATCCAAGAATTTTGCTAATTTAAGGGTAACAGCTAAAATAGCAGTACAGGCAACATTTTTTTAAATTATACATAATTTTAATAGATACATGAAGGGGCCTTTGGCTGTATAGCTTTCAAGTATCTATTTCCAAAGTGTATTTGCTAGTATTTACGGTTTGTTCAGTGGCTAACTTTGAAGTATTACTACTTAACCTAATTTGTTTTCTTTTTCTTGTTTTGCTTTATATAAATATATATATATATTCGATTTTTCAAAAATGGACTGTCTTTTTCAGACATCCCCTTTTTACAATACTTTTTTCATTAAATTATGAAAGTGCTAACCATACCTTCTTTGTGGTGATCTTTTAAAAGCTCCAATATCTGTGGAAAGGTTGTGAAACCACCAGAACTTAATTCATTATAGCCACTTGAGCACTCTAGTTCACCTCCAGGATCATGTAATAGAAATCACATGAGACAGTCCTAGGTAAAGGTGACCCCTGACAATTAAGTCCAGTCGTGTCCGACTCTAGGGTGTGGTGCTCATCCCCATTTCAAAGCTGAAGAGCCAGCGTTGTCCGAAGACGCCTCCGTGGTCATGTGGCCGGCATGACTCTCCTTGCCGCAGCGCGTAGCATGCAGGTGGAACACGGAGCGCTGTTTACCTTCCCGCAAGCGGTACCTATTTATCTACTCGCATTGACATGCTTTGGAACTGCTAGGTTGGCAGGAGCTGGCCAAGCAACGAGCGCTCACCCCGTCGCGGATTCGAACTGCTGACCTTTCGATCGACAGCTCATGGTTCAGCGGTTTAACCCACTGCGCCACCCGCTGGCCTTGAGACAGTCCTACATACCTGCAAATTTCTTTGAGTGTATGCAGCACTCTGTGTCCATCTCTGCATGACAATCTGAGGGCAATGTGTTCTTGCATGAAGTGGATATCTGTTAAATATGTATTGGAATCAGCTCTGCTATCATAGCATCAAATAGCTAAAATGGATCTCAAGTCCGCTTACTTGGGTGAGGTCATCTATTATTTGGGAAGGAGGAGCTGATTTTGGGAAGTGTGACTTGGAGGAAAAAAAGAGATCCTTGCATCTCTCTCTCTCTCTCTCACTCACTCACTCACTCACTCACACAGTTAAAGATATTTTTCACATTTAAAATTGTTTTAGTACTTTTTACTTAACAATTACCTAATTAATTAACTAATCCAATTAATTAGCAGTTAATTAGCAGGGGGTATTTCAGAAAATTGGACCATGATAGGGGGTACCTGGACCTCCAAAGATTGAGAACCCCTGGGCTACAACATCCGAAATAAGGAAATGCAGTAATAACCCAGATATCTTCTGCTACATCTGTGCACTTTGCAGGATTAAAGTTGCAACATCAATACCTTTGTCAAGAAGCTTTATCTTGCCTACTTTAAAGTACGACATCAATGATATGATGAGCACTGGTGTCACTGCAGGGGGGGCAGAGCTCTAAGTTCTGCCGCAGCTCCGACCCTACGTTACATCGGAGCGTGAAGCGGCCCCGCCCCCTCGCCTTCGGAACCATTTAAGGCGGTGAAAGCAACGGTGGGTCGGAGCCGTGGCAGAACTTAGAGCTCCGCCCCCTGCAGTGACACCAGTGATGATGAGCATAAATTTGCTGTTTTTCATTGATTTTATCAAATGCAGTATTTGATATCTCAAACCTGATGTGATAGACAAAAACTGATGGAATCAGCGCCCCAAAATTACCTTAAAACCATTGGAATACCTTATGCCAGAAAAAGTGTGTTGGCCAGTGTTACAAGATCTGATGTGCTCGATAATGAAATTTGCAAAGGGATGTTGATAGTGGCATTCATTCATACTCTCTCCCCATCTAACCTGCCTCAGCGTTATGATGAGAGAATGGGGCGACCTGAAATAGGCTGCCCCAGTTTCCTTGGAGAAAGGGCAGTATCTGTACACAAAACGTTACAAGCTGCCTTGACTGCTCTTGAAGTGGAAAAATGGCATACCAATTTTCAAAATACTCAAACTTGACAAAGTGTAGGCTAGAGTCTTCCATATTTAAAACAAAACACCAATACGGCAGAGAGGCTAGAACCCCTTTCCTGAATATCTATTTTTTCCTTGTCTATCAGGTGAGTTCCCCCCCCCCCCCGGGGTGGGTATAGTCTAGAGCAGGAGTGGCCCACCTTCCACCATTAGGGTGTCTGCATTCTTGAGTTGTGTGGGAGACAGTATCTTGGCAGCTGCAATTGCTGTTGGTGCTGCTAAAGCAGCTGCACCTGCTGAAATGCCCTCACCTATACAACTATTAAAGGTCCAGGAGCATTCATGTTGAAAGGTTGGCTACCCCTGGTCTAGAATCTAGACATCACCAGCTCAGGGAATACTTAAGTCCAAGTGTCTCCAGTTTGAAATAATTTAAAAGGGAAAGTGTCTCCCAGTTTGAAATAATTTAAAAGGGAAAGCTATCTTGGCGCCTGAGGCAGTGTGCCAAATGATGTGCCAGCCTTTCTTCCCACTCCCTGGATTACAAAAGGATGCTATATAGCAGGGGTGGCCAAACATGCTTACTGTAAGAGCCACATACGATAAACTTCAGATGTTTGAGAGCCGCAAGCAAGAGAGACGTTTGAGAGCCGCAATATTTAAGAAGCATTTAAATTCTTAAATATATTTACTCACCATGAACATTAAATTTATGTTTTAATCCAGTGAACTCTGTTTGTACCTGGTAAATAATTATAAAGCTTGAAAATGTCTTATTTCCCTTTTATATTAAATTGTGATGCAAAAAGGAGCTCAGCCAACATGTTTCTGAGAGCCACACATTATATGTCAAAGAGCCACATGTGGCTCAGGAGCCGCAGTTTGGCCACCCCTGCTATATACCTATATACCTTTGACATATACTGTAATGTGCTGCTCTTGGAAAGATGTTGGCTGAGCTCCTTTTTGCATCACAATTAATATAAAAGGTAAATAAGAATTTTTCAAGCTTTATAATTTACCAGGTATAAATTGAGAGTCCATTGGATTAAAACATAAGTTTGATATTCATGGTGAGTAATTAAGAATTTAAATGCTTCTTAAACATTGCAGCTCTCAAACATCTGTGGCTCTTACAGTAAGCAAGTTTGGCCACGCCTGATATATACCTATATGTCAGGGGTGGCCAAACTGGTTCCTGAGGCACATGTGGTTGTGGTTCCTGAGCCACATGCGGTTCTGATGTCTAATGTGCAGCTCTCGGAAGTATGTTGGCTGAGCTCCTTTTTGCATCACAATTACTGGTAATATAAAAAGTACATAAGAAATTTTCAAGCTTTCTAATTATTTACCAGATATAAACTGAGAGTCCACTGGATTAAAGCATAAGTTTAATGTTCATGGTGAGTAAATATATGCTGAGAGTAGTGAGTTTCGCAGCGGTCGTGACCGGATACATACTTCCAGCTCTAATTGACCGGCTTTGTTCTTCGCGCGCCCTTTTTTGTGTATCTTTGGCACCAGATCTTCAAAATGTAGCGGACTAGCACCTACACAGTAACATCATTGCAGTCCTCTGCACTCACACCTGAAGAGGTCCACCTGAAGAGGTGGATGAGATGTAGTGCCAATTTTGTGTGTGTGAGAATTTTCTGGATTTTAGAATGTGGGATCTGAATGTGTGTTTTGATTCCTTTGATGCAGTCCTTTGACTGTTTCATCTAGTTTTAATTCTGGAATTTTTAATAAACCGGTTTTGTAACATGGCTTTTAAACCTGTAAATTTTATTTCTGTATGCATATTTAAGAATTTAAATGCTTCTTAAATATTGTGGCTCTCAAACACCTGAAGTTGTATCGTATGTGGCTCTTACGTTAAGGAAGTTTGGCCATCCCTGCTATATAGCCTACCTGCCACACTACTTTCCTTCATGTGTTCTCAATCTAAGGAGTGGAAGGAGGAGGAGCAGTGGATGAAAAGGGGCAGACAGAACTGGTTGCCCATTGCCAAGCTGCTGCCTGAGGCAACTGTTTCAGTTAACCTCATCGGTGGGCCGGCTGGGTAGACAGTTGACGACATGGAGGATGAGTATTCATTCAAGGCTGTAGCATTGTTTTCACTGGAAATAAAAAAAAAATACAGCTGATTTATAGAGGCACATCTCTCTCTCATACGCGCTCTGCATGCGTTCAACCCCTTTACTCAGGCCTGATTCACACTACAGTTTTCTTGGTGCGGATGGCCCTGCCCTTGCCTGCCCCTGCCTATGCGCTTGTCTATGCGGTTGGAGCTGGGGAAGTGTCTTGCCGCCTGTTGTCCCTCCTTCTGTCCCACCTTCTTAAGAAAGCACAGCTGTGATTTGGTGAACAGAAGTGCACTCCTCCGATTGGTGGGCTGCTGTAGCTCTGTGAACATCCCCAGCTCCGCAAGCACAACCGCCTCAAGGCCGATTCACACTAGAGTTTTCCTGGCGCGGATGGCCCTGCCCCTGCATCTGCGCTTGTCTATGCGGTTGGAGCTGGGGAAGTGTCTTGCCGCCTGTTGTCCCTCCTTCTGTCCCGCCTTCTTAAGAAAGCGCAGCTGTGATTTGGTGAACAGAAGTGCGCTCCTCCGATTGGTGGGCTGCTGTAGCTCCGCGAACATCCCTAGCTCCGCAAGCACAACCGCCTCAAAAGTTGAGGGGAAACCATCTTGCCTGCCTCTGCTTTGCTGCTCCGCAAGCATAAAAACAGCTCCGCGGCACTCTCAGCAGACGGATCCGCAACGAGCCTGGAAAACTGTAGCCCTTTAGTCGGCCCTTTAGTCTTCATGTTGTAATGCTGATTCTTGACACACCCCAAACAAGTTTCGGAGGTAAGAAGCGTTGTTGCTTCAGGTCTTCTCCCGCCTTACAAAGTATTAGGGCTCCTGTCCTTTCTTCTCTTAAGAACGTGACACCTCCCTGACGCTGAGTGGCGGCCTCCCTCCAGCTGCAATCGAGATTCTGGAAGGGGATAATCAAACTCTGCCTACACAGCGCTGCGGGGCAGAGGGCGGGGGCGGGTCTTCCCCGAACGTCAGCAGGAGCAGGAGGACCAACTTCCACCGCCGCCGATTCTGCAGTGCAGCCTCCCAAGCTGGTGAGTCTGTCTGACATTCGTCATCATGGCAGGCCAGGATCACAGAAGCCCCTCCCCAGCAGTACACATTGCAAACTAGGCCTGCATCCACCTACAACGTCCTCCTGAATCCGGCTTCCGCTGAAACAGGCCCTCTTCTTACCTTACTTATCATCAGCTGCCCAAATTTCTGCAGTCTTCGGAGGGGATGCAAGATTATCGTATTATGGAGAGGGGCATTTGTTTTTGAGCAACTTTTGTTGTTTGGCTTTTGAAACGCCAAACAGAAGTTTATTCAGAACTTCTGGCCACTCAGAAGTTTATTCGGTCTTTGCCTAGAAACTTACACGCTACTTACTTACACGCTAGTAAGTGCGTTTAGGATTGCAGAGTTAGAGGGCGGGTTGTGCCCCCAAGAATTCCGTCTAGCGACATTTTTTTTTTCCTATGAAACGAACTGGTTTATTTTTGTGCTGTACAGATTGTATCGGCTCCTTGGCTCTGCACCGACAAAATTCAGCACAGATGAGATTTTCTGTTTAACCCGCGCAAGCATGCGTTGCGATGCGGAGTATCCAACGAGTATCCCCCTCGGTCTTTATGGTATCCAGCCTGTCCTCCTGTCGTTTGAAAACCATCCTTGGGGCCCACAGTACACAAAACAGTAATGTGTTTATGGAGGGCCTCTCCTAGTGTTGGGTGAGCTTGGTTAAGAGTTTCCTTGTACTCTTACTTAAAAGATCTGAGCTTAAAAAAAAAAAAGTTACCCACGAGGAAACGTTCGTAACATCTTGGTATAATGCCCATGTTGTATAACATATGCATAAATGCTAATTTCTTCATAACATTGTTGTACACGTTGCCTTAACTTAATTTACACAGAGCTAATGGCACATCAATGATCATTATGCTCTCCTCCTCCCCACCCCCTCATTCCCGGGAGAATGCTGAATCAGGACTTTGAAGTTTGCTCTCCTGATTAGCTTGCTAAAGAATCGTGCTCAGCAGGAATTTGGTAATTTTTAACTGTGAAGATAATATCCAGCATTAAAGATTAGCAGTACCAGCTACTATAAGTTTGTTGGAAGAGTGCATTTGTTGTTAACCTGTGGTCGCAAGCTGAAGTAGTGGGACTTAGAGGCTGATATATCCGTAGACACTGGGACTGGAACTCTGCTGAGTCAGCTGAAACCAAGATCACTCCTTTGGAATTTCGCATTGTATCTACTCAGTTGATACAGGATTCTGTAAGGAGTTTGTTTTCTTTTTAATTAACTGTATCTTCCCCCCCCCCAAAAAAAAGTGTTTTAGTTTTAAGAGTACTCAAAGAATAATGTTGGGGGTGTTTAATGTCTCTGTTCTTGGGCCATAAAATCTTGAGCCGTGATCCTGCCAGAACTAAGTATTATTACATTTCATTAATTTCAGTATGGTTTAAACTCATGTGCTTAACTCTCCCATCATCCCATGAATCCAGGGGGACTTAAATGTGCTTGACTTTAGCTGGGTTGTGCTCTTGATCTTTTAATGTTCTGGTACATTGTATGTACCAGAAATGAGAGAAAATGTGAATGTAATTCTATTTTACTCTGTTGGGAATTGCATTGCAGCTTGCATTGTATGTTTTGCTATTTTGCAAAATGTGCTAAACTGCAGTGTGTTGTGAGTGAAGGTGTAAGGGATGATATCTACTGGCCTGCACAACTTACAGTATGATCCACTCGGTCACAGATTGTTCAGGTCTGGTAGGAGACATCCACTCTGGCTATTTTAACATAGGGCACTAAAAATGCTCCTTTTGCATTTGCTCTATCAGAATTCAAAAAGTAAATCCCTTATTGGTGAGGATGTACAAGGATGACCTTGGGCCAGTCACTATCTCTCAGCCCCACCTACCTCACAGGGTTGTTGTGAGGACAAAAGGAGGGGAGGAAATATGTACACCACTCTGAGCTCCTTGGAGGAAGGACGGTATAAAAATGTGAAAAATAATTAGAACCCCTTGAGCATTTACACCTGCCCTTGAAGAGTCCTCCAATCTTTGAACTTGGGAATGTATTGGTGCAGGGAGTTTAATATTTGGTTTGGGCTCCTTGTGCGCGCTGCATACTGTAGCTCACTTCTTCAGAAGTGTCGCTAAGTGGGGGGCAGGGCCCCAGGGTGTACGGCACTGGAGGCCGTTTGGGGGTGCAGGCCTCCTTAGGTTTTGGGGGTTTTTTTGCATTTCCCGGGGCTTTTTTGTATTTCGCGTGCAGCTGCCGCCCCCTAGCTGCATCCCCAGGGCGGCAGCTGCCTCGTTTGCGCCCCCGGGGTGTTTTTGGGTGTGTGTCGTGCTTTCGGGGTACTTGGCTTGTGTCAGCGGGGATCAGGCAGCGTTTTTCCCGGATCGGTGGCATCCATGTTGAATCTGCGGGACTCTCTAGGACTCTCTCTTCGTCTCATTGGTCTCGCTGGTCTCGCTGGTCGGTCCTCCAGAGCCCTAGAGCGAAATACACCCCCCCCCGAAGTTAAAAAGGACATTGTTGCAGGGTGGGGAGGGGGGAAAAGGACAGTTTTGTGCGCACACACACACACCAAAATTTTGCGGCGCGGCCTTACGCCCGTGCCAGGCGTTGTTTAGGGGGTTTTATGGGGGGCGTAAAAGGTGGTGGCACGAGGGCATAAAATGTCTGGGTCCTTGTGTTCTGGACCAACATCTGTTGGGGTCAAACTACAGTAGATGCAGCTGGAAACACATAGCATGGTCTGGCTGGTGGGGGCTGTTAATCAATAGCCTTCTGCAGGGGGGACTGTGAAACGTGGCAAACGATGTCAAAGAGTAAGCGGACTTTAGTACTTCGCCCCACTGTGGCTTTAATTCTGATTTTGGTTATTTTAATGGGGGGGGGGGAGAACTAAAATAGCACAGGGGTGTGTGAATGAGAATAAAATGGGGTTGGTGTGGTACTAAAGCCCTGTATCTGCCATCGCAGTTTTGCCAAGTTTCTTCCCTCCCCCCCTCATTAAATAAAAGAACCCCATTGAGCCCACACGGTGTGTTTACAGGCACATCTAATGTGGCCCCAAGTTGTTGTCCCTCTTCTGGCATTCTTCTTGGAAGCACATAGTTAGAAGAGCAAAGAGGTAACACCAGAACAACAACAGCAAAAAAAAAAAAAAAACCATTCTGAACAAGCAGCAGCAAATATATAGGAGCCAGCTTTGCACCAAGGTGAAAATAAAGCTCTGATCCTGTGGTGCCAGTATCAATTTATACTATAGTAACCTTGAGCAATGGTAGGGGTGTTGGTGATAGTGGTACAGAACTTAGAAACACCATCTTCGGTCAGCCTGCAAGCTTGATGATAATGTAACTATTGGGGGTTGCTTGAGAAATCTGCTTATTTTTCACCAACATAATTGAAGGACACAAGGATTGCCTTTCTGTTTCAACCCAAAGATCCATCTGGAATAGCATTCCACTTTCAGCAAGAGAGTCTACATGTTATCCTCTGGGAAGATACCTTTTGAAAAGGTCGCAAGCAGGAGTCAAGGGAGAGAGACGCCTCCTGTTGTTTCTTTGTTTCTAGTAAAGAGAAGTACCGGTATATTGACTCTCAGTACGGAGGTTACACTTTTTTTTTGCTCCCACCTATGATAAAGCCATCATGAATCTGACAAATTGAAACCTTCTAAGCTAGTTGTCATCTCTACATCTCATGGGAACAAATGTGATTACCGGTAGTTAGCTATGCATAGGTCCTGTGAAAAACTCTCACTTTGTCAAGTTTCTATTTCTTAGGGTGCACTGTGTCTATATCATAGTTCCTAATTTCACTGTATGGGCATATCTGTATGGCAGTTTTGAAGGGAATCAGATGTCAGTTTGATGTGCATTGGATGGAAAACAATCTACCTTTGTCACTGACAGTCTGTTCTACACTTGCTTGGAAATATCTCCCATTGAAACCTATGAGACTTGCTTCAAAGTAAGTGTTTAGGCTGGAGAGTGAACTCTCCAGTTCATTGCAGTTTCAATGCAGCTTAATTTCAGAACAGACAATATTCTCTTTGTTATCTGGATTCATTGATTGCTGTTTCTTTTCTGTAAAGGTAATGTCCTCTGTCAAAGTTGAGTGTGTTGTGAAAGAGAATTTGAAGCTTGGAGAATCTCCTTTATGGGAAGAAAAAGAAAATTCACTCCTCTTTGTGGATATCACTGGCAAAAAGGTCTATCGATGGAACTCCCTTACCAAGGAAATACAAAGTGTTTCTGTGGGTAAGAAACTGCGTTCCATCTGTGTATTTTGCTGTGTGCAAGGAAGCCATGATTAACCAATGTGCAAGTGTGGCAAAAGCAGCATGTGCAGACAGTCAAGTCATGTGATGATCCACATGTGTTTTTAATGTGGTGTACATAATGTGTACACAGAAGCAAATCTGCTCCTGAGGAAGTGGACGATGTCTGTTCAGATATTGCACATAACAGTAATGTCACAATCCCCCTTAGTGAGAGGGGTTTCATATCACAAAAACTACAAGTTGAGCACCTGCCTGGTGACTCCTGTGTTATAAATCGCAACACTTTTCCTAGGGCGTATATTTGAATATCAGCTCATACAAGCACATCCTTGGAGTATGCGCCTGGAAGATGTAAGAGCACCTTTAGAACATGTAAGCAAAGTAATAGTCTTATGACACTTGAAAGACTAAAACGATTAATGTGGCATGTTGTGCCCAGAAGGTGGACCAGCTGCATGCAGTGTTTCAGACAGTGAGGTAGAAAGAATTGACATCTGCAGTTTCTCAAGGGCAGACGTAGGGTGCTGGTGGCGGCCTTGGGGACCGGGTGGCAGATGAGTGCCAGGCTGCACCCATCGGAGACTCCATCTGGTCAGGCTGATACCTGAATCCTCCGCACTGGTGGTAGCAGGTAGTACCCAGTGTACCATCGCAGGGAAGGTGGAGAACACCATGGGAGCCCAGAGCAGGGCTTTGCCCCAGGGTCCCCAGCAACCTGGTGTGGGGGTGGGCACTGCTGAAGGGATTCTTTCCATGGGTCCAGGTGATGAAGGTATAATTGATCGACGTACCTTCGGTGGTGGAGAAGCACCAGGGATTGCAGCTGAGGAAGCACTATTCTAACAGTGCAATCCTGTGTAACCTTGCACTGGTATAACAGTAGATGTACCGGTGTAAGTGCACTTACGCCAGTGTAATTGCACTTATACCGGTGCATCTACCGTTACACCGATGCATCTGCTATTACACCGGTGCAAGGTTACACAGGATTGCGCTGTAAGTCAGCCATAAATATATTGGCCTACTGTGGAGCCAGATGAGCCCCCTGAGCAAGTACTATTGATCTGAGAGTATAGGCTGTCCACAAACATTTGTGGGCAGGGCTGAGCCACCTATGAGGCAGGGTGAAGTGGTTGCTTCAAGCAGCAAGCTGGCATTAATTCTGATCTGGCTGTTAGGCCATATAAAGGGAGTGCACTTTTCTGGAACTGCATCTTTTTGTTGACGATAGGTTGGCTCCAGAGAACTGAGAGTAGAATGGGACTTTCTTACCCGCTCCAGTATCTGACAAAAAGTTGATCTGGATTCCTGAGGGTTGAGAGAGGCTTGGAAAGAAATGTGGGATATAGAAGCTGCTGACAGGCAGGGAATTCAGCAGAAATTGCACCACTCACGAGCAGAGGAGTAGAGTGCCTTTCACTCAAGTAATTTTCTGATCCATCCTAATATTTATATGCCACTTTTCAACCAAAGTTTTTTTTCAAACTGGATTACAAGTGGTTTATATCAAGTGCAATTATCTTTCTCATACTCCTCCTCCTCCATGCTTTACAGATGCTCCAGTGAGCTTTGTGGTTCTTCGGAAATCTGGTGATTACATTATTAGCCAGGGAACCCAGTTTGCTGCTTTAAACTGGAAAACCAAGTCTGCAAGCACCATTATTCAGGTTGACAAAGATAAACCCAATAACCGATTCAACGATGGGAAAGTGGATCCTGCAGGAAGACTGTTTGCAGGTCGGTTGATTGTGATTCATGTTCTTCAGTGTCGTGTCTTCATTTATTTGTTTAGCGACATAAGATCCTTTGCAATTTACTTGGCGGTATGTATTAGCCCTGATCCATAGAATATTGTGCTATATATATGCTGCTGCAGGCACACTACATTTTGCAGTGCAGGGGCAGTCATGGAGGCCTCTTCAAGGTTAGGGAACATTTGTCCCCTTACTTCCGGGCTGCATTGTGACTGCACCGGCACTGGAAATTTGGTTAGGATTGCACTGTCAGTCTCCCAAACTGATCAGGGATGTTGGCCCTCCTCCGATTTCACAAGGCTCACTGCACGCTCAGGCCTGACTGTTGTGACTGCACATTTTCTTAGCCCGTGTTTGTGCATGCTTATCCTTGCTGGATCAAGGTAATCATTGCCAGACTTCAGATAATCAAATGTCTGATTGCACTGGGGATAGTTGTTAAAGTTGAAATAAGTCACTCTAATTTTAATTAAAAAAACAAAACAAAACCCTTCGGCTTCTGGTTCCATGAAGATTTAAAATATCTGTGAATATAAGAATTTCCCTAGTAGCTTAATGGCATTTTGCAGTATAGTGTTTCTGTGTGCTATATAGTGTTATGATGAGCAAACGGATCTGAAACTTGAGAGGATTTGTCCCTTTCCCTACTTCTGTCTGTAAGGAAATTGTGTGTGTGTGGGGGGGGGGAGTGAGTGTGTGTGTGTGTGTGTGGGGGGATCAGTCACTAAGTGCTTTTCATGAGCTCTGAAAATTCTGCACACCAAGCTTGCATCTTGCCATTAAGGCTCTGTGAAGACTACTTATTTCCCTCTGCTTTCCTGTTGCATGTAGGGAAAAATAATGTTGGAGCACACCCTTTTGTTAAAGAGAAAACCATCATCATGTTGACGCCATTTCTTTTGGCTCTCTGTTGTCGTTGTATATTGACACCCGGAACTCTGTGGTTCTTCTAGGTACCATGGCTGAGGAGATTCAGCCTGCGGTGTTAGAGAGGCAGCAAGGCTCTCTTTACACCCTATTCCCTGATCACTCTGTAGTGAAACACTTCAGCAAGGTGGACATCTCGAATGGTTTGGATTGGTCGCTGGATCACAGAACATTCTTTTACATCGATAGCCTCTCGTACTCTGTAGATGCCTTTGACTACGATCTGCACACAGGAACGATCTGTATGGCTCCCTTTCTTATTTTGAGATCCCTAAAAGTAAATCTTTGTATGTAAATGTTTTTGCATCAAGTACTGAGCAAAAATCTGCTCTTGCTGTAGGAGTATGTACTGTATTTTAATACCTCTAGGTGTTCACTCAAGTTGTCAACTCTTGAAATCTTTAGGTTGCTTTTAAGTAAACTCTTCAAATCTGTGTAGATGTTAAGGAAACTAAGAGATGGACAAACTATAACTATTTGTGCATGTAGAGCAGAGGTGTCGCTCCGGTGGGGGCCATACCGTAAGTTGCGCCCCGTCCTAGTCTCGTTTACAAGCCGGCAGGAGACGGCTTCGCCGTCGGCTCCATTCTGTGCGGAGAAGGCAGCAGGCAGGGAGTCTCCTGCCTGCTGCCTTCTCCGCACGGAATGGCTCAGACGGCGAGGGGGCGGGGCTGCGTCCTGCCGGCTTGTAAACGGGACTAGCACGGGGCGCAACGTACGGTATGGCCCCCACCGGAGCGACGCCTCTGACATAGAAAGCAGGATTTAACTGTTTTGTGATCTTAAAATGGAGTCGATCTGAAAGTTAATATCTACAGCTTCTCTTGTTAACATTGGATGATGTGCCCATACAGTTGTCCTTTTGAAGATAGCTCAAAACTAGATTTTGAAGACTGAGGAGCATGCTCCTTATCTGTGTTTGTTCTAACACCAGCCCAGTAGAAATGCATATATTCTGTAGAGGCTGAATATGTAACTGTTCGAAAGCAGATATTTTCAGTTTTAATGGCCTACAAGCCTGTATAGACTAGAGAGTCGTCACTGAATGCCTTCTTCCACTATATTGTCACTCAGTAAAACTTTGGCTCTTTGAGATAGCATTTCACAATTTAGATCAGTAGAGGACAACCTGCAGATATAAGACATCTACTCCTAATTACTAGGTTTGTCAGCTGCTTCACTTTTAGATGATTAGTCAACTGTCTTTTAACCAGTTTGTTTAATTAAATTGATTTAATAAGTTTAACATTAGTGATGATGATATTCCATAACTAGTAATTAATAAATATCCTTTGCAGAATGCTATTCCCTTGTGTAATTGAACCGGTCCAAATTTCTCTGTATTTTTTTCATGTGGAATTTCATATAGAAAGGAATTCACTTCCAGTATCTCAGTAATATTTGAGCCTTGCATGACACAGCTCAAGTGTGTGCCCTCTGTTCTAATGGTGCCAGGAATGCCAGTTCTCCATTGTGCTTCTACACCACCTCTATCTCCTTCTGCTGAATAGACCTTATTTGATGAACTGAGTGCAGTGCCCCTTCCCTGCACCAGCTTCTTCAGTGAATCATTCTTTCATTGTTTTTAGCTCTTTGCAAGAGCGTGTCTTGGAAAACTGTTGACTCACAAGGCCTTTAAGTCTCTAATGTGTGTGAACTTATTTCTGCAGCCAATCGCAGGGGTATGTACAAGATGGAAAAGGAAGACAGCATTCCTGATGGAATGTGTATTGACAGAGAAGGGAAACTCTGGGTGGCTTGTTACAATGGAGGAAGAGTGATCCGTCTAGATCCGGAGACAGGTAAGCAACTACAAAAGGGGAAAAGAAAAAAAATCTAATTTCTTCAGAAATTTTTAATTGAGGAATTTGAAAGAGTGTGCCCTATCAGATATTTTCTCTTGAGATATGTTGCATATTCTATTTAGCATCCCAGCGCTAAACACATTGGATGCAATTCAGCACTCTTGCCATTGTGAGTGTTGCCATTTGCAGTCCACATGTCTATGCATTGGTTGCATCCATTTGTTGTAGTTCAGCAGCTTACTGTAGGCACAGAGTATCTGAAACGGTCATAATGCTCTCTTGTCTACAAAATCTGTCCCATTTGCTTTCAATAGAGGCAATACCTCCACAGTGGAGCTGTTCCTGTGAATGGGGCATCCAAAGGACCACCTTGTGTGCAAGAGAAGATCAAACGTGTATTCAGTCACTATCAAAAACTCTGTTGCGATGAGTTCCTTAAGTTGACTATCACATTCATGGTCTGGCTTCTTTCAAGGCACGCTACATAGCCACGGGCAGCCCAATCCTACTAACTATCCGGTCGGTGGCCAAGGCTGCCCACCGCATCCTATCCCCGTTTCCTGGGGTCTACTCGGTCACCTCGGGGGAAGGGGACATTTGTCCCCTTCCCCCGGGTTTACGGCGGGGAGGCCCCAGTGGGCCTCCTTGGATTTCCACCAGCTATTTTGCTGGTGCAATTCCGAGGAAGCCGTGTAATGGCAGATCCGGGAAGGGGATAGGGATATGGCAGCCGCCATCCCCGCCGCCCCCCCCGAGCCGGATCCACCAACCCCCGGCCTCCCTTGCCACCCGGACTACCCCTGTGTTCGCTGGGGGAACTCTTACCTCCTCTGGTGGCCGCAGGGGCAATCCAACAGCACAGCAAGGGCTGCCGGCCTCACACCAGCAGCCCTTATTCTAAAGTCATCGCGAACGTGCTTTACGGCACATTCACGACGGCTTCCTGTGGCAGAGCGCTCACTCCACCGCTGGATTGTTGCGCAGGATTGCGCCGTGGGCCGCCTCCTTAAGAAAGCAGAGATTATAAGATACCTATTTAGTTTTGTTCAGCAGGTTTCACCAAGGAAAAATGAAGATGATAGCCAAAATATACAGTAGATATCTATAGACAGACGTAGATGTTACAAAATCACACAACATAGCTTTCAAATGACACAGTAAAATTGCATATGTGAGCTTACAGGAACTACTCAACTGAGATATCAGTGTAGCGTGAAAGGATTCATGGCCAGATACGATGTTCAACGAAACAGGCAATATGGGATTAAAAGCCATGTATTTTTCTTAAAAGGAACAATACTTTTAAAACAAGGCCCAATGTTGCAGCTTTTTTCTTAATCCAAACACATACCCGTTTTAAAAGTACACGAAGGAACAGCCAAAATTGCACCACCTTGCAAAATTGCAAGGAAACAAAAACTTTTATCTTGGCTGTCACTTTGGCTGTTCCTTCGTGTACTTTTAAAACGGGTATGTGTTTGGATTAAGAAAAAAGCTGCAACATCGGGCCTTGTTTTAAAAGTGTTATTGTTCCTTTTAAGAAAAATACATGGCTTTTAATCCCATATTGCCTGTTTCGTTGAGATATCAGTTACTAGCAAACAACCTTGATGATTGACTATCATTGTCTTGAACAAGAGGTACACACCTTGTTGACCAAGTAAACTTTCAGTTAATGGTCTGAGTCCTTAACTAGGATCGAGGAGATCTAGGTTCAAATCCCCTATTGGATATAAAGCATTTTGGGTGACCCTGGGCCAGTTATCTTCTCCCAGCCTCACCTACTTTGGAGGGTACTTGTTAGGTTAAAAATGGGAAGAAAGAACCTTGTAGGCCATCCTGAACTGAGAAGAAGAATGAAATAAATAGAACACAATTCAAAAGTTTAGAGAAGAGTTTTGGCTAGACAAATCAACAGCAGTTCTTAAATTCAGTTGTTTCCCAGGAAATGTCCTATTTTCTCAAACAGTAATTTCACCACCTATAGTCAGGATAATAGTACTCTTAGAAGCTGTAGGATAATCTCTTTTACAAACACTGTCTCCGGTTCTCAAAAAGACAATCAACATTGTGCCCTTCCCAGAAGCTTCTGCATGATGTTAGCCTTTCAGTAATCAAACCAAGAAACTTCTGGCTTTCAAGTCAGGCTACATCAGGAGATCACACACTTTAATCAGATATGAATCTATGACACAAGGATATAAATCCTGATCCACGTTACACACAGGCCTTTTAGTCTCTAGCACCAATCTTCAGTATTTACATAGTCAATGAAATTGACAAACACTGTATTGGAAAAATACTAAACAATTCGCAAAATAGCCTATGGCAGGCTTTCCCAACCTGTGTAAGGGGTACGCGAACTGCAGGCCGGGGGTACACGAGATGCTGTCCCTTATCAGCTGCTGCGATCAGCTGCTGATTTTTTCCAGGTTGTGGCGCTGGTGGGTCCTCCCACTTGTGCCGCAACCTGGAAAAGAAGGCTAAAGGCCTGCACTGTCCCCGGTAGCTCCTCCTACCTGTTCTCCTGGGCGCCGCTATATTGGATCTCGCGAGAATCGGCAGGGCTGTAGCCTTCTTTTCCGGGTTGCCGCGCGGGCGGGTCCTCCTGCTCGCATTGCAACCCGGAGGGAAATCCCTCGCTGTCCCCCAAAGGTACGTGGGGCAGCCAGAGGCCCGAGTAAGGGGTACGTAGGCCTCCGAACATTGGGAACCCCTGGCCTATGGCATTTCTTCATGTTAGAGCTGTGTGGAACATAGTTGTTTAAGTGCTGAGCGCCTATGGGCGAATGCCTGTCACATCATTGGTAGTAAACAACACAACTCTCTCTCCCTCATATGTGCACGCATGCTATTTTGAGAATCTTTTAAAATATTGTTGTTCATACTACTTCCCCACTACGCTGCTAAAGTCTCACTTGCACTTGTAATATTCTAATTCAGCGGTTCTCAAACTGTGGGTCGCGACCCACCATTGAGAACCTAAGCTGCCCCCTGCTCCCTTAAGGGACAGGGTTAGCATGGCGGCGATCCGGGGGATTGGCACCGCTGCCCCCGAAACCGCCATTGTGGCACTTACTGGGGCTTGGGGGAGCTATGGGGAGCCCTGTGTGACCCTCTGCAGGCCTCCCCAATCTTCAGATCGCTACAAAACAGTGATCTTTGGGCACTTCTGGTTTTTGCGAAAACCGGAACCTCCCGAAGATCGCTGTTTTGCAGCAATCTGAAGATTGGAGAGGCCTGCAGAGTGTCGCACAGGCCTCCCCATAGCTCCCCCAAGCCCCAGTAAGTGCCGCAACGACGGTTTCGGGGGTGGTGGTGCCGATCCCCTGGATTGCCGCCGCTGCTGGCTCCGCCCCCGCAAACACTTAAGGTTCTCCCCACCTTGTGGAGAGAACTTTGAGAAACACTGTTCTAATTTAAAATTTGACAACACATTACAAGACTACTTACTTCGTATTGCTGTTGCCATTCACCTGTGCTTTGTCTCTTAAAAATGTACTCCTTTAAAAGCTGTTTGTGCCCCCCCTTCCTCCATGGAGCACATGCCCTCCATGTTTGTTTAGCTTTTTCTTTTAAGTGGAGAGTGGCTATGCAGTTGTATTCAGAGCGACCCCCCACTCCAGCGTGTCATCGGCTTCCATTACATGGGGATGGAATAAATTGCTACTGGTGCTGAATCATGGCATTTGCAGGACTATCGTCTAATTGCTAAACTGTGCTTGGAAAACATTTTGTCAGAAACAGAAGTAAATAAATCACAGAGATGATTTCAGGATGAGCTAAAAGAAGGAAAATGTGTGTTTTAATAGGAAAACGGATCCAGATTGTGAAGTTGCCTGTCGATACGACGACTTCCTGCAGTTTTGGTGGAAGTGATTATTCAGAGTTGTATGTAACTTCTGCTGCTCAAGGAATGGATGAGGCTGGGCTGGCACAGCAGCCACAGGCTGGCAGCATTTTCAAGGTAATTACTAGGTACTTTCCGTGCACTTGAAAGAATAGGGGAAGGTGGGAGGTGTTTGGTACTAAATACATTAAAAGTGGTGATTAACATTCTACTTTTGTAAATGGTATCCACATTTTAAAAATGTACCTACTCTTTGTCCATACATGACATGAGACTCTTTCTTTCTAACCAGCTGTATTGGTAGCTATAATCTTGGTCCAATTTTTCATTTTAGTAAACAGCATGCTCATTTAAATACTCATCCTTTAACAAGACCAAAATTCCTCCAAGATTTTGTTGCGGCATTGCATTATTATTTACGGGTTTTGAAAAATAAATGTATCTTGGCTTAGACACAGGCAAACATTTGGATTTCAAAAACATAATTGAATTTGGTTAGCAAGCACATGCGAATAACATTGGGTTATTATTTATATCCTGCCCTTCACATCTTTTTTTTTTTTTTTAAACAGATAACTGGACTCGGAGTGAAGGGAATCCCACCACATTCATATGCAGGTTAACTTTTAAAGAGAAGACAAACATCAAGATCAAGAAAGTAGATCAGGAAAAAAATGTGCTCTATTAGAAATCTATCTCTCTTTTTTGGAACTTATGGAGTGTAACAGAAGAAGCAGAGCTAAATAACAAACATTTGAATTTTGCCAAATTCACCTGTTTTTACTTTTGCTAACTTGTAATACAGTGCTTTTTCTCTTTTACTAGAATCATGCCCTTCCTAATAAATTTTGAAATATATGAATGTTGGAACTTCTTGGCTGTACATGAGTCTGTTTTTCTTGACTTTTCAAAGATTTGGCAATAAACAGTTATAGGCAAATAACTATGTTCATTTTGTTCAGGCTACTGAGATTTGAGTGAGCTTTCAGAAGTGCTACATAAGTAGGCTTACCATATCACCGACCGGGACGCTCCGTTTTGCCCTAAAGGGGCGGGGCGTCCCGGTCAGCGATATGGTAAGCCTATAGTGTGTGCCCATGGGCACACACTATAGGCTTACTATATCGCCGACCGGGACGCTCCGTTTTGCCTTTAAGGGGCGGGGTGGGGGGAAGGGAGCCAGAGTGATGCTCTGGCTCCCTTCCCCCCGCCCCGCCCCTTAAGGGCAAAACAGAGCGTCCCGGTCGGCGATATGGTAAGCCTATACATAAGCAATCACACATGGCCTTCTCTGACTGTAAGAGCTCACTCATTATTTTAAGGTGAAGAGTTAGTAGCTGTCTGCAGCACAGTGACAAGACTCCTACTACAGTGATTGCCAGACTGTGAACCACCAGTATGCTGTAAGAGAGGCTGAGTGTGCCTTGCATATTTTATAAGAATTGTTAGCAATAGTAATATTTATTAGTTAGATTTATGTCCTGCCCTTCCTTCAAGGAGCACAGGACAACAGGCAAAGTTCTAAAAATGAATCCACTGCATTCATTGCATACATCAAAAGCTCTACTATGGTCATGCAAGGTTTACTTGCCAGTTTACAGACAGTGACTTCATCCTAAGGAGAGGAACAAGATCACACAGAGATTTTCAGATGCAGCCTGCATGACAGCTGGCGGGTGCAGAAGACTCCAGAAGAATCCTGATGACCCAGATTACATAGTTCATCCTGTAGAAGAAAGGAGGAAGGCTGAGGTAAATCTTAACTAAGATCTCCCACAGTTGTAAGGAAGATGTATACCCATTGTTCTGGGAGCTGACTGAGAAAATATACATACATAGGTGAAGTGTGCCTCCAGTTTTAATCCTCACGTAAAAACTGCCTCATCTATCAAGAGCCTACTGCCCTACTAAATCACCTCTCATTCTATGAGCTACTTGGTGCACCAAGTAGCAAGCAATCCATGAATTAACCCACTGAAGTGCTCCAAAAGGTTCTCTTCAAACTAGGTCAATGGTTCCCAAACTGGGAGGCATGGCTCCCAGGGTAGCCACGGAAACCAGCCAGGGAAGCCGCAGAGTGCCACGGAATCTTCTCTGAAGACAGTGCAATGTCAATTGGCAGGCATCAACATAACATAATGGGGAGCCAAGCCGCAGGTCGAAGAAGTTTGGGAAACACTGAACTAGGTGAATGAGCAAAATGGCAAATGAGATTCAATGGCAATAAGCGTAAAGTGATGCATGTGTGGGGCAACAAATCCTAACTTCACATGGGGGTCTCATGGTGACTAATCACAAAACGATCTTGAGGTCAGTTCCATAAAATGTCAACTCAGTGTACAGCATATGTGAAAAAGGCAAATTTTATGCTAGCGATTATTAGAAAATATAGGGATTGAAAATAAAACTGTCAGTATCATCATGCCTTTATACAAATCCTTCATGTGGTTTCACTTGGAATAGGATGTACAGTTCTGATTGCCCCATTTTAAAAAAAAGGTATTGTAGAACTGGAGAAGGAACAAAAAAGCGCAACCAAAATGATCAATGCACACCTCATCACAAGGAAAGGCTAAGTGTTTGAGGGCTTTTGAATTTAGAAAAAAATAGCAGGGGAGGGAACATGATAGTACAGTAGTTTATAACAATTACAAATGGTGTGGAGAAAGCAGACAGAGAATTTTCCTCCTCTTTTTTTAAATAACATTAGAATATGAGATCATCCAATGAAGTTGATTGGCAGCAGACTCTGCATAGACAAAGAAATGCATTTTACACAATGCATAATTCATTCATAGAATTGATTACCCCTGGATGTGATTATGAACACCAGCTTAAATAGCTTTAAAAGGGGTTTAGACAACTGCACAAAGGATAGTTCTATCAATGGCTATTATTCAAAGTGGCTCTATGGGACCTTCATGTTCAGAGGTGCCGTCCACTGTTAGTGAATGCTGATGGTTGTGGAGCAACGGGGGAGAGCTGTTGCCTTCAAGCACTTCCTTGGGGTGTTCCAGAGGCTGCTTTGACTAGCGGGAAGCAGGATGATGGACCTTTGGTCTGAGGGCTGAAATGTTCTCGGTCACCTGTGCACTGCAAAAGACTATAGGGAGAAGCCACTGCCAATCATCGCTCCCTATAGTATGCTTTTGTGGTGACCATATGGAGAACTAAATGTGAATTCCAATAAGGGAAGTATATTAATTACAAATTACAGTTGCATTATAGTTACATACTTCTAACGTCAGCTAAATAATGCATTTATGTTTTAAAATGCAGCTAAATAATGCATTTATGTTGTATTGACCACAACATATATAGAATATGCAGCTACTACAGAAATCATATGTGAAAACAATGCAATAACATCAGGTCAACTTTAATATATTGACATGCATTTTGACTGTTATACTTTCCATCTAGATCATAATCCGCATGTTCCATCACTGTTCAACATATTAAATCCATCCAATTGAAGATCAATTCTTTCTGTGGGTTTTTTCCACTGGAAAAAAATCCATCAACATCAAAGGGGCATGTCTAGTACTTGTCCTACTTTGTTATAAGTTAATTTTAAGAAATGGATCATCCAGTGTTTATTTCCACCTTTTGAAAGCTGATGATGCCTTCATTTTTCCAGGGCTTTTCCAGGGCATTCCACCCTCCCCACGCCACCCGGCATAGGACTCACCTCTGTCTGGTGGTGGTGGCCTCTGTCCAGTGGAGAGTGAGTGGTGCTGGCCTCGCTGCCGGTGCCGCTTACTCTCTGGGTGTCAAAAATGTGCCTTATGGCATGTTTGCAACACCCAGGAGCAGCGGAACAGCCAGCGTGCTGCTCCAAACTTACACAGGATTGTGCTATTAATTACTTACCTATTGTCAGAGCAAGAGTAACTCAATTTTATATTGAGTGGCCATATTGGGTTATGTAAGGTTATGTAAGAGGGCCATGAAAGGTATTTTACTGGTTGCCTAACTAAGATGACCAGATCCTGGCTAAAACCTGCCTGAGGTAACACCTGGAGTCAAGGAAGGAGGGCAGCAAACGAGCCCATATACGGAGAGAGGAGGTGGAGCCACTGAAGTTATCAAAGAGACAGGAGGTGTGTGGTCCCAAGGTTGAACTGCCTGAAGATTGCTGGAAGCTAAGCAGGAACAGTCAGTTTTCATGCTGGAAGGGAGACCAGGAAGTCACTGATAAGCTGTCATGACCCTTGGTGGCAGAGAGGAGTTGCTGTTGCGTGGTGCGGTCAGAGAACAGACTGGAATGCTAAGAATGTCAGTGACAGAGCGATGACAACTGGAAAAATGTTTCCCTGTTCAGCATGATCTGTGGCGTCCTGCGGAGAGCTCGAGGCTTGTGTTCAGCAGCTAGTGAAGATGACTACACCATGGAGGAAACCAGCTGGAATTGTAGGGTTCTATATAGAACAATATTGTAAAGATCCTTATCGGATCTAGATAAGCCTGCCTATGTAAACCGCCTTGAATAACATCTGAAGAGCAATCTGAGGATAAGAAAGGCGGTATATAAATACAGAAATAAATAAAATAAATAAATCTGGGCATTTGGGTGGGGGCTCAGCTGCTTTGTTTATGACCTGTTGCTTGTGCTGCTGGCCTAGCAGTCAGACAATGATCTCAGGCAGCCTTCTCACACCTGACTAGTCACTCCCATTGTCACTCACAGCTATTTCACGTTGTGAAAACACGCTTTGATCTTCATTACAGTTCCTTACTACAGTATTGTGTCTGCTTAGAATAACAGCTGCCACCCATCTCTAACCTTTCCCACGACAAGATTATTGTGCTTACCGTAATTTATTTTTGTTTCTGATTTGTTTCTTGTGATTTAAGTAAAGCTGGGCAAGAAAGAAAAACCATGTCAGGAGGATTCCCTGCTATGCCCTATATTTATTACTATTTTATCATGGAAACCTAGTCACCGGTGCCATATAACCATGTCGAGGAAATTATTCAAGTTGTCCTCGTATTGCTTTGGGATTTAAGGGTTAATTCAGAAAGGGGACATTTTAAGAGTATAACTTCACTTCAGGAGAATCTTTCAGTTGCTGTTGAAGGTAAAGGGGTCTCCATGGAGGCTTTTTGCTGTTAGAGTCTTAGAGATCGTTTACCAGGAATGTAGATGATGATAACTGCATGGGTGTTAAGATCCAGGGGACTGTAACAGTTTGAACGATATCAGTTAAAAGAGAATTTTTGGAGCAGATATTGGAGAAAGTTTTAGAAGTAGGTTTTCTCTGTGCCAGGTGCAAGGGAGTGGCAGCAGGAAACAGGTTATCTTGTTGGCTGTGTGCTCCCTGAGGCATCTGGTGGGGCCATTGTGTGATACAGGAAGCTGGACTAGATGGGCCTTTGGCCTAATCCAGCAGGGCTCTTCTTATGTTCTTAAAGAGCCCAATCCTGTTTAACCTGTTTCCCTGTGCCATTTTCCCCGTGGCAGTGCCCCTATAAAAAAAATCTGCTGTTTTGTTAGCAGGCATGCTTCTTTTAGGACATGTGCACAGACATGGGGAAAATCTATTGCATGTGCAGGGACTGAGTGCAATGTCCAAATGGAGCAGCTTGGTGGAGTGGCATGAAAAGAGGAGGGAGATGAGGTTAAAGGTGCAACAATAGGTAGCTTTTATTGTGGGAATAATAATGGGGAAGGGGAATAAAAAATAATGCAAAATATTCAGCCACTAAACCTTAAACACAAGCAGTTTCTAGATAGAAAAGACAGGAAATCCTGTCTAGATAGAAAAGACAGGAAAAGACAGGAGAAGGGGGTGCAGGAGTGTGTGGTCTAGTAGTGGTTGAGCTGCCACCTTGCCTGAAGAAAAAGGAAGATGGCACCAGCTCGAGGCGACCAGAAGCCGCTGGCAAGCTGAGATAACCTGAGTTAACCCTCTGTAAGAGAGAGGAGTTGCTGTTGGGCAAACCTGAAAGGCGTGTGTGTGTGTGTGTGTGTGTGTGTGCGCGCGTGCGCACGCAGCCAGAAAGATACCACACCGTTGAAGGGAAACATCTGGAGAATGAAAAGGGTTCTATGCAAATAGAGCATTATTATAAAAACCCCGTGGGGTTTCCCCGTTTAGAAAAAAGCTTGCCTATGTAAACAATCGGCTTGAATAAAGTCTGAGGGCAAATCCAATGACAAGAAAGGTGGTATATAAATAGATTATTATTGTTATTATTATTACTATTATTATTATATTGTGGAGAGGGAGGGAGGGAATTAGGAGGGTTTCCCAGTGGAATAGGAACCGCCTTTTATGGTAGAGGGGGAGGGAAAAATCCCAAGCAAGCAGTGGTTCCAGCAGCAGTGAAAGACAATGGCTGAGTTGTGGCTCTCTGTAGCCTGAACCAGGGAAACGGGCAAGGAGTGAACCCCTTGGCAGGTCATGAAGTCGGGTTACGGTGGGAGGGTTAGTTCTTCCCACCAGAGAAACCCTCCTAGCCAGCATGGCAGTTGCCCAAGGGGAATGTCCATTCTGAGCGTCCCAATTGTTTAACTGGAGTGATGTTTAGGGGAGCCTGATTGGAGGCCTGAGGCTACTCTTGGGCTTCCCCCAAAACAGTCTAGGTCAGAGGTTCTCAACCTGTGGTACTCGTACCCCTGGGGGTACGCGAACCGACAGGCGGGGGTATGCGACTTGCTGTGTCTTATCAGATGTGAGTCAGCATCGGCTTTTAGGTTTTTTAAATTTAAACTCCCCACTCACAGCTAACTTACAGCTGATAAGGCACAGACTTGCAAGGCTCCCATATTAAAAAAAAAAAACACCCTCTGCCAAATCTCTATATAAACCCCTTTCTAGCATTTATATCCAAGTTAGGGTGAGTAAGTTCTCTGACTAAATAGTCCCTACTTTATTACTAAAAAGAAAAACTTCATTGACAGTGAACATAAAAGATTCTTGTGCAACAGAACCACCCCTTCTCTCCCCCCAGACTGTGTTCCCAAGTGGAATGCAAATTAAGTGCTTTCCTACTGACTGTTTCAATTTATATGCTGGGTTTTAGAATACATAGTTTCTTCCATTTAAGGAAGGCACCTCTTATGGCAGATTGAGCTGGTTCTCTGTTGTCTTAAGGATGCTAAGAAGGAATTGTCTTAGTTTATTTTTGGATGGGAGACCTGTGGTGATATTTTCTTTTAAAATAAAAAGGGTGGCAAAAATTGGGGGGAAAGGTTGGCTAACAGTGTAAGATGAGTAATTTTAATGATTAAAATTTACATTTTAATAATTTAATTAATTAATGCTAATTAATTGGCACAGGGGGTACTTCAAAAATTTGACCATGCCAGAGGGTACACTTGGTGAAAAAGGTTGAGAACCCCTGGTCTAGGTCTAATCATGGGGCCTCCTAGCCAGCACGGCAGTTGCCCAAGGGGAATGTCCATTCTGAGCGTCCCAATTGTTTAACTGGAGTGATGTTTAGGGGAGCCTGATTGGAGGCCTGAGGTTGCTCTTGGGCTTCCACCAAAACAGTCTAGGTCTCATGGGGTATTTTTCGCTAAGACATGCAACACTTGTACAAAGGAAAAAAGATAGAGGCAATAAGGATGCCATCAATGTGGCTGCGCATAGGCAGGCTTACCAGATCGCCGACCGGGACGTTCCTTTTTGCCCTTAAGGGTGGCGGGGGGGAGGGGCGATAGTAGCCGGAGCGCGCTCCGGCTACTATCGCCCCTCCCCCCCGCCGCCCTTAGGCTGGGCTACATTGTCCACGGCTGTGTCGCGGCTGCGTTCCGTGTGCGTCTGGTTCCCGCCCCCAGGTCAAACAACAGGCTCTGATTGGCCGGACTAGCGCGGACGCAGCAAAAGTCGAGCCGGGCTTGACTTTTGCTGCGTCCGCGCTACGTCCGGCCAATCAGAGCCTTTGTTTGACCTGGGGGCGGGAACCAGACGCACACGGAACGCAGCCGCGACGCAGCCGTGAACAATGTAGCTCGGGCTTTAAGGGCAAAAAGGAACGTCCCGGTCGGCGATCTGGTAAGCCTGCGCATAGGGCACAGAAGATTGTGGACCAATGGCCAAGTTTGCTGAAGGCCAAGGTGACCTATCCATATCTGCTAAGGAGACCTGAAGTATTGCAGAGATTGTGGGATTAGGGTGTCAAGACATGGCAATTTCCAGTTGCAAAGAAGGAGGGGGGAGAAGAGGGTTTGAAAAGCACCCCCAGGAGAGCTAGGCTAGCTCTTTCCAGGGCTGGAAGCAGGGCAAGAGAGCAGAGTTTGCTTTCCCAGGGAAAGGGGTTCTTGAGAGACAGCGCAGCAGGGGCTGGAGTGGCAGCTTACGGAAGGGAAGGTGGTCCAGCGAATGCTGGAGCTTGGCTTGTGGTAGCATTCGGGTGGGGGGGAGGAAAGGAGACGGGCTGGTTGGAAAGGTAGAGAGCAGTTGTCTGATACTAGTCCTGGGTGCTTCTGGGTCAGTAATGAAGTGGAGGTGCTTGAAGCAGCACCAGCAGGCGGCGGAGCAATTCGCGAGCGGGGGGGGGGGGCAGCAAGCAGGTGAACAGCAAACGGCAGACGCAGCCGCTAACAAGGAGGGGTCTGTGACTCAGCTTTGTATACCCCAAAGTCTCCTAAGGAAGTGTAGAAGATATTCTGGGGTGAACGCATCCAGGATCTTTTGTGCCTTGATAACCCTTCATAGCATATCCCAGGCTCTATGTGGGTGCCTCTGTTGTTTAGCACCTTGCCAAGGGTGTGACACCCAACGTCTTGATGGCCAGTGTCTCTATTAGCATGCAACTGTTGATAAGGATTGACTGTGAGGGAAGCTAGGGTTGGGGGCCCATCTTCTGTGTTGCTAACCATTTTGTTTGCTCCAAGTCAGGAAGCTCCCAGAATGTGGCTTGTTTACCGGTTGAAAATTTGTTGACCAAACCAAAGTGCAATTGGTCATAGAATTTTCCCAAAGGAAAACAAAGCAGAACTTGGGGGGGGGACCCCAGGAGGTGGGGCTGTGACGTGCGGTGACACCCCGGACGCTGTTCCGGGCCGCTGGTACACCGCTGAAAAAGATGGCCAAGGCAGGCCAAACTGCTCGCCTGCTTCTTTGCCTGTCCGCTTCTCCCCCCGCCGATGCGGTGCAGTTCTCTCCCCCACGCACGCTTTCCGCCCAGGGGCGGACCACCCCCCGGAGCAGCATTCCGACACCTTGGGGGAGGGATTGCTCTGAAAAACCAAATTTTGGCCCCTTCCTATAGGTAGACTTGTGGGACCTACCTGGGGCCTTTTGCCATCAGCCAATTAAAGATGCCATGATGGTGGCCTCTCCTGGCACAGGCACCCAGCGCCACATACGCATGTAACCAAATGAATCGAGCAACACTTTGTTCCATCAAGTTCCTAAACATACAGAACATGCAGTTCAGTTTTTAGAGGCCACTTTTAAGAGCTTGTTCAACAATGGATAGTTGGTATCATACCCCAACTAAATCTAACCTTGTCAAAACATATAACAATAAGATTTTCTCTCCAGGGCTTGGCTAAACCAGTCAGTAAACTCATTGTAAGAGTGTCAACAGATCTCTGGCAGAACTCTTAATACTTTTAATGAAGACACTTAGTGTTCTGAAATTTCCTGAAGGTTAAAAATAGTTGAGTGTGTATGTATTACGAAAGCATTTTAAAAATGAGATGCCATGATCTAGCAACACAAATGGTGTGTACATAGCATAACAGCGCAATCCAGTCGAACTTTAAAATGGTGGAGCGAGTGCTCCGCTATTCCAAGCCATCACAAACGTGCTGTAAATCACGTTTCCGACGACTTTAGAGTAAGGGTGGCCTGCGCAGAGGCCGACCACCCTCACTCCACCGCTGGATTGTTCCTGCAGCCTCCGGAGAAGGTAAGTGAAGCAGCAGCGGGCGCGGGGGTAGTCCGGGTGGCGAGGGATGGGGGCCATTGGCTGAGTCAGCCCCAGGGGGGGCAGGGATGGTGGCCACCATATCCCTGTTCTGCTCCCAGGCCGGCGCGGCCATTACATGGCTTCCTTGGACTTGCGCAAGCTAAATAGCTGGCAGAAATCCGAGGAGGTCCATTGGGGCCTCCCCGCATTACACCGGGGGAAGGGGACGAATGTCCCCTTCCCCCCGAGTAGACCTCTAGGATGATCCCGGAACACAGATAGGATTCGACGGGTGGCCTGGACCACCCGCCGAATACTTAGACAGGATTACACTGCCCGTCTCCTTTCCCAATCAGGACTTAAAATACAAACTTGTACGGCAGCACTGAAGTTTCTCTTTGTCTTTGACATTTATAGTATTTAGGGATAATGTCCAGTTCTGTGCTTTGAATTCTCCTTGTATTGCTCATGTTTGTGGTCAGGATCCCAAAGTCTGAATTCAATCACTAAGCACAGAGGAGGGCACATAGTTCAATGGCAGATGATATGCTTTGTGTACAGAAAGTTCTAGCTTCGATCCCTGACTCTCCAATTAAGAATGTGGTTTATTTTAAGAAGCTACTATCCCACTTCTCTTGCACGTGCTGTCTAAGCCCATCAAGTGGAACATCTACCATGCACTAGTGTGTGTCTGCACCTGAAGAGTTGTAAACCTGTCTTTCAGGATTGATTGTTGGCGTGATCCTGAGATATGGCACACTGTCCTCCAGCGGTCATGATAAGCCATTCAGCTGCTCCCAAGAGGATCGAGCTTTCACAACGCTGTTGGTCAACATCAGTGGGAAATTCTTTGAATATACTTTAAAAGGAGAAATAAGCCCTGGAAAAATACACAACGTGGAACAGAATGACATGTTGCGAAAAGTGAGCATTACATTTGTTCCTTGTGGACCTCCTATGCATGTCTTCATTTTGTGCTAATTTGTTTACTCAGGTGTCCTTTGGAACTGAATATATAGAATGGTTTTTGCGTGTGTGGTTTGTAATGTTGTTCAGATGTCATAAAAAGCTTCTTTTGAAAGTTGTTGTCCCTAGTGTGATAGAATTGCTGCTTCTTGATCCTTTCATAATGATGTGGTTATGAAAATAAGGGAGGAGCAGGGCTTTTCCTGTTCATAGCACCTTTCTCTGCTGTCTCGAACAAAATCAGTGCTGGTAACATCTGCTTTTCATACAGTCCCTTCTCAGTCTTTCTCACAACAGTCCTGGGAGGGAGGGATGTTGGTGCTGGTCCATCTCAGCCCAGGATCCGGAGCCCAAAGCCACCTAGTCAATCTGACAATCTGCCTTGGTTCAGTTGGCTGACTTTGAAAGTTTCCGAAGAGAGACTTGGCTATGATTTTGGCCCTGTGCGGAACCCAGATACTGTACAATCAGTTTATCGCGTGGAAACAGATAGAAGCTGGGTTGGAAAAACAATTGGCTCGTAATAAGAGAGATGGTTGCCTGAATTGTCCTTAGACAGTGGAATTAAGTAGAAAATTAGCTCCTTGCCAAGGAACTGAACCCATTCACAGGTTGTTGCAGGGGGATTTGTGTTTCCAGGGCACATCAATTTCAAATTGTTTGGATTGACAAATTGAGAAAAAGTGGCATGGGAAGATCTGTATTGCAGGCAAAACTGCAAAGACCTTAAGCCTACTAGCCATTTAGAAACGTTCTTGTATAGCAATGTTTCTTTTTCTTTCAGGTAACGTTTGATCCAGAAGTGTTTTTCAACATTCTCCTGCCTCCCATTATTTTCCACGCTGGCTACAGTTTGAAGAAAGTAAGTGTAAAACTATTTCAAAATGCTGTAATCTTGCTTGTCTGGATTTCTGGCCTGTGCCTATTATACTGAATTGTGGATAACTGTGCATTACCATTGCCCTTCTGAATAAAATAAGCATCCTCTTCTGGAGACTTATCAACTCTATCCTTCTGTTTCCAATGTTGGAAATTTAAAATAGGGCATCTTTCAGAAAGAGCCTTTTCTTATAAAAGGCTTGGAATATTACCCTGTATCAGTGTGTTACATTGTAGTGTCTTTTTCCAAAAGCTGCTATTGGTTGAGCCAATATAATTTTAATGCAATTGAGTATGTTCATGGTTACAGTTGATTTTGTTCCCTGTTGCTGCCTAATCCCTGAAACAATGTTGGTGACTTGGTCCTACCGATAGTTGGATGCTTTGGTGAGCAAGGGCATTGTGTTCAAGCAAGGGAGTGAGGTGGGTGTCTTGGATATCCAACATGTTCTCCTCCTTGGACAACGGCACCCCCTGCACTGCATCAGAGAGTCCCTTTGGCCCGCAGCTGTTTTTCAGGGAGTCCATGGAAGAGGGAAAAGTGGGAAAGGACGAAACGTTCTCCTCCATGTCCTCCATGCCCTTTGGGGAGGAAAAGGGAGCCAGTTTTTCTCCTGCGATGTGGGCTTTTGTAGAAACCAGCAGCTGTGCCTCACTGTTGCCTCCTTCAGCAATCCAACCTGAAGGCATCAAGGTGCTATTTGCAAAGCTCAGTTTGCAGGAGGGAAGCCTCCTCTCTTTTCCTTTGTAGAGAATGGCCGAGGAAGGGAAGAGGTGGCTTCTGTCCAGCAAGCAGGGTGTTTGCTGGAAGCGAAGGGGTTCTCACCACTGGCAAAGAGGCAACTAGGCTTGGGGAAGCCTGGCAGTGGCGAGCAGCTTTGTGAATGGGGGCGGGCTGCTTCAGGAGCTAAGAAGCACAGGCTGCCCTTGTCTGGATTCGACACTCTGCTCTGCTATAAGTTCTAAAGTTTAGAATCTAAACGGCTAGTGATCTAAATGCTGAATGAAGCTTTCATCTCTTGCGTTTGCCATCTTCAGCAGGGATTGTACCTGTTAGCAGCTTGGTAGAATCATAGGATTATATCCATGTTGGACGAACTCTTGGGGCCAGGGTCCATGAGAGGGGGGTAAAGGGGGTAAATTGTACCAGGGCCCAGAGTAAAAAAAGGGGGCCCAGGAGCCAAAAGAGGGGCCCCAGAAATTTCCAGCTGGTCTCATGGAGAGAGAAGAACAGAGGCCGGGCCAACCGGGCAGGCAGACTTGGGTGTCAGATTGGGAAGTCTGGTAGACCTGGACTCTGGAGACTTTCCCAGTCATTGTTGCCCTCTCCCTGGCTTGTTTTGCCCCCTCCCCCTTTGAGAAGGGGCTCAAAAGAAACTTTGTACCCCCTGATAAAATGCTTCTCAGAGGCCCTGCTTGGGGCACCCACCCCAGCAATTGTCCACAATGCCTTACTCTGAGCTGTCAGTTTGGGGCAAGGAACAGTATGCTGAGGACTCCCCTTCCCAGGTTGAGATATGGTAGCCCCACTTTTCCTCCAGGTCCTGAAGAACCTATGAGGTAGTAGTCTCTCTAGAATACAGGGAAGGAAGAAGAAACTTGCTGCTGAGGAAACTTCTTATAAACGTTTTCTTGAGCGTTTCCTCAGGGCGAAGCTACACATTGCATTACTGCTTGTGTATTTGGGTTCCTTTTGTTTAGATAAATAGCCATGTAGGGAGGATGGTCAGGCTTGGAAGCACAGCACAAGGCATGTGGATATTTAACTCATTCCTACATACTGTACTGCAAACCAATGAAAATCACATCTCTGCAGCTGCTATTATCCCCCAAAGGGAAGCACCCATCTATGTGGCTGCTGTTAACCCTGCCTGTGTGGGGCCAGCCCATGATATTTTGCTGCTGAGCACCAAAAGGCAGCCTTCCCTCCCGGTTGTCTTTTTTCCAATACAATTGCACCCCAATTCCTTCCTTCCTTTTCAAATATCATCCCTTCCTGTTATGGTAGAAATGGAAGAGGAAAAGCAGTGTGGTGTCATTTTGCCATCCTCTACAGATGATCTGCAGGGAACGATTTGGAATGGCCCTGGGAACTTGCCCACAATTTGCCACCTAAAGCCACCTGCTTCACTATTCCTCACTGTAGGGCTGACTTTGTCCCTATGGCTGCGATTTAACTTCAAACATATTTAAAAACCACATGGGACCACACTGCTTTTAACTTAACATGTACTTTGGCCCTGACTGAGCAAGGGAGAAACCAGCCTTGCCTGTGGCGTCATCCTGGGGGAAGTGGTTGGCAGTTAGGGGAGGAGCCATGGCCAAGGCCGCACCAAGTGGGGGTTGGCCTTGACAGTCTGAATGATGCCAGGAGACCCAGGACAGTGGCTGGAGATGACAGGAAAAGCCAGAGGCAGAGATTATCCAGGTGGGGCGGGGACACCGGGGGGGGGGGGATTACCAGGTGCAGGCAGTTGATAGGCCTCTTTCAAAGGAAGCCCGCAGGGCAGGGATGACCCAAGGGGTGGAGCCCAAGGGAGCCTTAATGGTATATAAGACCCTTCAGTTAGCTGATGAGGAGGCTGGTGGAGTGGTAAGCCAGGAGACCTGGCTTGGTGAAGGCCCGTGATCTTCCACTTCCACTTCCTGTGTAGGTATTTGCATTTTAAAACTTTCCCCCTTCTTCTCTGCCAACTGTTCAAATACTGGAAGAGACTGAAATCCTCTGCCTACTAATTTGGGACCAACATCCATTCAGCTCAATGGGGCTTACTTCCAAGTTCTTCGTATGATGGCTTGCATATTTGTCAACAGTAAAAGGGTCTTTGGGAGAAAGGTGTACCTGGTGTATGTGTGTTTGTTTTAATACAATGGGCAGCATAATAAACCCGGCATCTGCTTTAAAGAGGTTTGGGAATCTAGATCTCACAGCATGTTCCTTTCTTTTCTTGGATAGGAATCTTATGTATGGTGTTGTAAAACTAATGAAACTGGCAGGACAGCTCTCTGACAAGTTTTACTATACAGATTGCCTCCTTTTTGGAGCTATTATATCTGCTATTGATCCAGGTACTGTGCTGCATAGGCTTCAGTTTCTTAAAACACTTAATTTTTTATAGCTGTGTTCATACTAATGTAGCTGGAAATGTGTATATATGATCTGCTACCCAAAAGAAATCTATGTCTGCTGCGATAAGTAAAATGTGTCTTTTGTCTAACCTCCCCTCTCATTTTACTAATAAATGAATGTTTTCTTATAAGGCATGATAATTATAAAATCAAGGGAAAGAAAAGTGTATTTAAATCATAAATATATAATAGAGGGTGGTGTGTTTCCACACGTGTAATTCTGGCTGCTTTTAGAAGCTCTGCAGTGTTGCTAGTGTTGGGTATCCCCATTCATCCAGGTCATGATGACTATGCATATCTACTCAGAAGCAAATTCCATTATAGTCAATGGGGTTACTCCCAGGTAAGTGTGGATAGGATTGCAGCCAAAATGCATACCTGTTCTCAAATGTAAAACAAACAGCAATTTCTGAAGAGAATTTAGTCATGAAGAAATAACTGGAGAAGAAGGATGTCAGCTCAGAGTCAGTATGGTGATTCAAATGTAATATAATAATAGTAATACTTTGCATTTGTATAGCATTTTCTGAGTATGCAAAGTGCTTTACATGTATTATCTTAATGATACATACTGGTTCTGGTCTGGAGATTTGTCTGGAAGTTGGAACCTACGTAGGTCAAACTCAAAACTGCCTTCAGGCAGCCTGATGGATGAACAGGCCCTGAGTCGGAGGAGCAGGTGAAAAAGAAGAATGAACCATTGTCAACAGTGCATGGTTGCCGAATTCCTTGATGCTCTTTCCCTCCCTTTGGATACCTACTCCAGTTACCTCTTCTCTTGAGTAACATTTTAATCAAGTAGGGGTTGACTGCATCACATGGCTGGTTTGCAGAAGATACTATTGAGAAAATCCTGTTAAGCCACACCTCTTCATTCATGTTGACTGCTCTAATCTGCGAACTCTCAGCACTCATAGAGATAATATCAATGATTGCGCTTTTTCTCTTTAATCATCTCTGATACTGAATCATGTTGATTAGATCAACCATTCCTTTTTTAAAAAAAAAACCAGGTAAGGTATTCTGTGGGTTGTTGTTTATTCGTTCAGTCGCTTCCGACTCTTCGTGACCCAGCCCATGCCAAAGCTTCCTGTCAGTACTCTGGGTACCGATAACAAAATGTATGTGATGAATCAGACTCATGCTCTGGTTTGAATTAAACAGAAACAGGTTTCTCCTAAACTTGATTTAGACTGAGGAGAAGATTGTATATATACCAATATAATAGAGCTTCCATAGTGGGTTCATTGCTCAAACTATGTACACTTCTATGCACAAGTATATTCATGAGCATTTTGTTTGAATATTATTGATACCTCCTATTTCTTTGAGGAAAAACATTTCTATTATCACTTATTTCCAAACGATAAATGAAATAAAGTGTATCAGCATAAATTGTTATTGTGCCTTGTAATGTCTAAAAAGAAAAGAAATACGATCTCCACCCCGTAGATTGTGCCATTAAAATACAGTCATCACAGAATAATCCTATCATGTTTACTCAGTAGTTCACTGTATTCCTACTGGAGCTGACTGCCAACTAGGTGTGTATAGGGTTGCAGCCTCCGAGTCTCTAGCTTTCAGAAAGAAAGGAAGCAGCAGCAGCGTATTTTCTACAACAGCCGTCCCAAATTTCAAAAACTTGGTGCAAGTAGGCAGTAACTCTGAAGTGTCATCATTTCCTCTTTTCTCTTGAAAGGAAATTTCAGATAATTCAGTCGAGTGAGAAGTTGAAACAAAAAGTACTTAGCAGGAAGAATAGCTGCTGCTCTTTGAAGAAATATTTTTAACGCCATTTCAGCCTTTGGTTGCTGGTGAGTATGTCTTTTTAGATTTTCTTCTGACTTAAAAGCAAAGAAGCATGATGCATTAGCAAATGCAACTTGAATGGGTTCATGTGCTACCTTGCCCACATGAACTAAAAAGGAGAAAATATCCTGCAGATAATAATACGGCAGGGACCATCCCCTAATTTGTGTTTCTGAAACTGACATTGTTTGACTGCTAAATGAACCCTGCTGCCCCTGGAAGAAAAATTCAGCATCAATTGTACCTATGCTATCTGGTGGGTTGTGAAGGAATGTACTGTGAAGGTTGTCCTAGGTTGATAGACTTTTCCGCGCTCCATAATGTGGAGGAGAAAAAAGGAAAGGCCGCAAGGCAAAGTACCGCCATTGCTGTTGCCTCTTCAGGCTTGGGCTGGGCCCCTCCCCTCTCACAGTGGCCATTGAAACACCAACTGGCCAGTGTGGAAGAGAAGGAGAAAAAGCAAGAAAGCAATGCATATCCTGCAAAGTGAATGAAGCATCCTCGGGATTTATGGTTATAAAAACAACAGTTTGTAAAATGTTAAAATCTGTATTTAAAAATATATACGACTTTGCAAGTCTGATTAAAATCACATATGCGAATAAAAATACTTTAAAAGTCATCAATTTAAAAAATGCAATAAAAACATTTCAAAACCCACTTCAGCATAACGTTTCGTTCATTGTCTATGAACTTTATCAAATGCGAAAAAGAAGCCTGAGCAGGCAGGAAGATGATAAAAATCATCGCAGTCCTGCCGCTACATCTAAAGAAGATTTTGGCGCACATTCCTCCTAGGAAACAATCAAGACCGGATGCAATTCATCTGTTACACTAGGGCTCTGTCCTCAGTCAACCCTGTTATGCTGCCCCTAGTGGTCGACCTGTGAATAGCAGCTATGTATGTTAAATAACAGTCTTCCTGCCTGCTCAGGCTTCTTTTTCGCATCTGATAAAGTTCATAGATAATGAACGAAACGTTATGCTGAAGTGGGTTTTGAAATGTTTTTATTGCATTTTTAAATTGATGACTTTTAAAGTACAGCCCCCCCCCCCCCGTATCGACTGATTCCTCATCCACGGTTTCAGTTATCCACGGATGAGGAATCCCCCCGCACCCTCCACAGCCCCCCCCACACTTACTTTTAGGAGAAACCTCGGTTTTTTTCTTCAAAAGTCCCGAGTTTGCAGCTTCTTTGCAGGGACTTTTGAAGAAAAAAACAGAGGTTTCTCTTCTAAACATAAGTGCCTGGGGCTGTGGGGGCTGTGGAAGGTGTGGGGAGTCACATCCACCCCCACCCCCACACACTTACCTTTAGCTGGAGAAACCTCCGTGTTTTTCTTCAAAAGTTACGAGGCTGTAGCTGCTTTGCAGACTTGACCAACAAGACTTAGGTGATAGCTAGAGTCTCAAGATTGCTAATGTAAATTAGGTTTTGGTATTAATTAAACAAGTGTGTTCTTTCAAAAATGTCTAAATCAAACACATGTAAAGATAGAGGTACCTGTATATGATAATCACATAAATGTTTCCAGGTGCTGACATTGACCTGAGCTAGGGACAGTTTTCTTCAGCAAATAAGTCAATAAACCCTGATGTACGCTTTGCTAGTGAATATTATGGTCAGTTTTCTGATATGTGAAAGTAATGCTGGCTTGCCCACTAGGAAAGACAGGAATTTGTTTCTGCTACAGATTGATCCAGGAGATAGTGGTAGGCAGTACTGTATCCCTTTTCCTTTCCTATCATCTGGCCAATCACATCATTGTCCCCATGTATTTTGCCAGTTCAGGGGGTGAGGTGGAGGCGGAGGCAGAGGCGGTGGCGGCAGCGGCATAGTTCATTTGCTTAGCTACTTTATTTTTTTCCCCACATTTTTATACCACCCTTCCTCCAAGGAGCTCAGAGTGGTGTACATATTTCCTCCCCTCCTTTTTGTCCTCACAACAACCCTGTGAGGTAGGTGGGGCTGAGAGATAGTGACTGGCCCAAGGTCACCCAGCAAGCTTCGTGGCTGAGCGGGGATTTGAACCTGGATCTTCCAGGTCTAAGTCCGACTCCCAAACCACTACACCATCCTGGCTCCTTCAGGGGTAGGCTTCCACCATCTCTAGTACTTGAAACTGTCATTTGTCAATAGAATTATATTTTCACAAGGATTATTGCCTGGGTCTTTAGTTTCAGTAATAAAACTGAATTACTCAAAACTGTATACAGGTGGGCCCCCATATCCGCTGGGGATATGTTCCAGGCCCCTCCGTGGATACTTGAAACCGTGGATAAGAGCGAACACCCCCTCCATGGTTTCCTGAGGGGCCCCCCACCCTACCTCCCCTGCAGGCAGGCATGCTCCCCCCAGCTCTTATTTTTCTTTCAGCAAGCTTTGTTTCTTCCTTAAAACAAACAGAGAAGCAGCCGCCATTGCAGGCAAGTAGAACGAGACTAAGTCCTAGAGAGGCTCTGCAAGGTTTTTGTTAACCTTGCAGAGCCTCTCTAGTACTTAGTCTCGTTCTACTTGCCTGTAATAAGCAGCCAGAGGCTGCTTCTCCTGTTTATTTAAGGAAGAAACAAAGCTTACTGGGGAAAAAAGTAAAAGCCTGGGGGGGGGGGTCCCCACGATCCGTGGATAACTGAAACCGTGGATAGCGAATCAGTGGATATGGGGGCCCACCGATAATAGGAGAATTTCCTTCCTTATTCACTACTACATGCAAAACAGCCAGGGGCCAGAAGAGCCTGCAGATCAGTCTTCTGAAGGTCTTTTTCTGTGGGTTGACCCCTTTACCATCAACCATTCCCTGAGTCCACCTACAATTTCTTCTGGAGGGAGAGGCTGGAACCTGGGCCATGTCATCAACCGCCAGAGGCCAGACGAATCTTCAGATCAACCAAAGGGCTGCTTCTGACTGTGGCTTGGTGTTGATAGCATCAGCCAGTTCCTGATATACAGTTTAGAACATTTTCTTATGTAACATACTGTATGAAGCTGCCTTCTACCAAATTAGGCCATTGGTCCATCTAGCTAGTATTTTATATATAAATTGGCAGCAGCTCTCCAAGGTTTCATACGGGTCTTTTCAACCCCACCTGGAGATGGCAAGAATTGAATTTGGGCCCTTCTGCATGCAAAGCAGGCAATGGTTCCACAGAGCTATGGTTCCTTCCTCAGTCTTACAGCCCAATCCTGTGTAGGCTGCAGCAGCCGACCTAGAGGATCGACCGCTGCATCCTATCAAGTACCCATGCTGCCCCAGGGCAGCCTGGGAACAACTCAGGATAAGGGGACGATCGTCCCCTTTCCCCCATGTAAGCAGCGGTAGGCCCAATGGGCCTACTTGAATGTATGTGAACTCGCATACATTCATGCTGCTTGTGTCGGTGCAACGGGGGCCTGGAGGGAGCTTTGAATACCGGGGATCTCTGCCCCCGGTATCCCTGCCCCTATGGCCACTCTCCCTCGCCGCCCGGTTCGCCCTCCCCCACCCATGCCCCGACTGGCATAGAACTTACCTGGTTTGGCGGGCGCAGGGCCGGGGAGATGGCGGAGCATGCAGCACAGGCCGCAGCGTCAGCGCTGCTTGCTCTCTGGGTGTCGTGCAAGTGCTTTACGGCACTTGCACGACACCCTGCCCCGGGACAGCGCGTGCTGCCCCGGTTCTTCTTCTACATAGGAGTGCGTGGTTCGTTTTTCATATACTGTACTGTAATATCATCCTGTATACAACCCCATTTGAAAGTAGACATTGATTCGTTCTGGCATTTTTCATTCCTTTAAATGTCAATCATATACAGTATACGTTCATTCCTTTTAATGTATAATACAGTATACATTACTTATTTTAGTGTCCCTGAGCAGTGGCATCACTGGAGGGGGTGCGGCAGAGGCGTAACAAGGGTGGAGAGAAGGCAAGTAGTTCTGCAAGACTCCATTACACTGGAGTCAGCGGCCCCTCCCCCTTGCTGTTGGAGCCATTCTGGCAGCAAAGGCAACACGCAGGACACTCCCCTGTTGCTGCTGGAATGGCTCCAACAGCAAGGGTGAGGGGCCGCTGACTCCAGTGTAACGGAGTCTCGCAGAACTACTTGCCTTCGCTCCACCCTTGTTTCACCTCTGGGGTGCGGAGCAGTAAGTGGTGCAAGATGCTGCTACACGGGGGTAAGCAGCCCTGCCCCCTTGCCGATTGGAGCCATTCCCAGCAGCGACGGCAATACACGGGCGCTCACGGAACGAAATGGAGCCTCCTGCGCATTACCTGTCACCGCTGTACCTGAGGGAAAGACCAATATCATATGTTAGCTGATCCTCAAATAATAAGTTGCTAGTTCCAGCCACAAATCTGAGGTTCCTTTGTCAGTTCCACAATAAATTCTTATGGGCAGTTTAATTACATCTTTCTGCTAATATTTGTACTGTATTATTTATCTATTATTTTAAGAAAAGTATCCCACCTTTCCTCTCCCCATCAGGAGGTGGCCAAGGTGACTCAACAAAATTTAAAACCAATGATACAATAACAGATCACAACAAAATCAGACAATGACTACAACTACAGTACAAAGCGGAAAAAACAGATTGTCACGGCAGCAGTGAACAAGATAAACAAAAGAAGCACAATTTTGCTGATTGTTTTCTGTCTTTTAGAACATGTCATCCATTAAGATTGAGACTGTTGTGAAGGAGAAGAACAGGATGGGAGAGTGCCCTGTATGGGATGAAAGGGTGAATTCCCTTGTATATGTGGATATCAATTCCCAAAAAGTTTGCCGCTGGAACTCAGTCACCAATAAGGTTCAGTGTGTATCTGTGGGTAAGAGAGATGCTTTTTCTAAAATGATAGCTTATTTATACTCTACCTTTCAATCGAATGATGCCCAAGGCAGAAATAAACATGTGCACGCACACACACACACGCACAACACACACACGCACACATACACACTAAATAAATCCACCAACCCTTAGTCCTCTGGCCAGTGGCATAGGCTTCTTCCTTTCCATGTTGGAGTCCCAGGGTAGTTCCTCTGAAAACAGGCCTAGTACGTTGGATTGTCTTGTGGATTTGCAGTAGTGTATTTGTTCTTAATCATAACTACACAGGCTGTCTTTAATGGAATATGAAGACATAACGATCTCAGTGGGTTGCTGAAAATGACAGATGTATCCTACAGGCTTTGTTAGGACTGATTCATGCACATGCATTCATGTAGAAGATTTCCTCACTTGAGATCTAACTGACAGTGTTATCATGCAGAGGTATTCATATGATAGACTTTTCCGCGCTCCATAATGTGGAGGAGAAAAAAGGAAAGGCTGCAAGGCAAAGTACCGCCATTGCCATTGCCTCTTCAAGCTTGGGCTGGGCCCCTCCCCTCTCTTCCACACTGGCCATTGAAACACCAACTGGCCAGTGTGGAAGAGAAGGAGAAAAAGCAAGAAAGCGATGCATATCCTGCAAAGTGAACGAAGCATCCTCGGGATTTATGGTTATAAAAACAACAGTTTGTAAAATGTTAAAATCTGTATTTAAAAATATATACGACTTTGCAAGTCTGATTAAAATCACATAAGCGAATAAAAATACTTTAAAAGTCATCAATTTAAAAAATGCAATACAAACATTTCAAAACCCACTTCAGCATAACGTTTCGTTCATTGTCTATGAACTTTATCAAATGCAAAAAAGAAGCCTGAGCAGGCAGGAAGATGATAAAAATCATCGCAGTCCTGCCGCTACATCTAAAGAAGATTTTGGCGCACATTCCTCCTAGGAAACAATCAAGACCGGATGCAATTCATCTGTTACACTAGAGCTCTGTCCTCAGTCAACCCTGTTATGCTGCCCCTAGTGGTCGACCTGTGAATAGCAGCTGTGTATGTTAAATAACAGTCTTCCTGCCTGCTCAGGCTTCTTTTTCGCATCTGATAAAGTTCATAGATAATGAACGAAACGTTATGCTGAAGTGGGTTTTGAAATGTTTTTATTGCATTTTTAAATTGATGACTTTTAAAGTACAGGGCCCCCCCGTATCGACTGATTCCTCATCCACGGTTTCAGTTATCACGGATGAGGAATCCCCCCGCACCCTCCACAGCCCACCCCCCACACTTACTTTTAGGAGAAACCTCGGTTTTTTTCTTCAAAAGTCCCGAGTTTGCAGCTTCTTTGCAGGGACTTTTGAAGAAAAAAACGGAGGTTTCTCTTCTAAACATAAGTGCCTGGGGCTGTGGGGGCTGTGGAAGGTGTGGGGAGTCGCATCCACCACCACCCCCACACACTTACCTTTAGCTGGAGAAACCTCCGTGTTTTTCTTCAAAAGTTACGAGGCTGTAGCTGCTTTGCAGACTTGACCAACAAGACTTAGGTGATAGCTAGAGTCTCAAGACTCTAGCTATCACCTAAGTCTTGTTGGTCAGGCCTTGCAAAGCAGCTACAGCCTCGTAACTTTTGAAGAAAAACACGGAGGTTTCTCTGTTAAAACGTAAGTGCTGGGGGGGGTTGTGGAGGGTGCGGGGGGTCGTGGAGGCTCGCGGTGGGGTCGCCCCCCTGAAAACCACGGAAATGGGCGTTCGCCCATTTCCGCGGTTTCAGCTATCCACGGTGGGGGCTGGAACGTATCCCCCGCGGATACGGCCCCCCCTGTATTTTTATTCGCATATGTGATTTTAATCAGACTTGCAAAGTCATATATATTTTTAAATACAGATTTTAACATTTTACGAACTGTTGTTTTTATAACCATAAATCCCGAGAATGCTTCGTTCACTTTGCATTGTAGCTGGTTATAACAGTCTTCGATCCTTTTTAATGCATATCCTTTCCCTCAACCTGTTTCTGTGGTGGATTTTTCAGTTTGGTTTTGTGTAAGCCGTTCCGGAAGCCTTATCGGCTAAAGGGCGAGATACAAATGCTTTTAATAAATACACTAATGCAGGGGTTCTCAACCTGTGGTACGGGTACCCCTAGGGGTACGCGGACCTCTTGCTGGGGGTACGCCAAGCCCTGCCCCTTATCTGCGCCATCAGCAGCTAATTAAGTGTTAATTAACATGGATTTGAAATTGTAATTATTTTCAGAGCCCTTCTGTCTCTCTGATTTTGGTTTTGGGCTTATTTTTGTACTTTGGAAAATGTACTTTGCTGGGGTGGGGGAGGGAGGAGCTGGTTTTGGGAAGTATGACTTGGAGAAAAAAAGAGATCCTTGCATGTCTGTCTGTCTGTCTGTCTGTCTGTCTGTCTCTCTCTCTCTCTCTCTCTCTCTCTCTCACACACACACACACACACACACACACACAGAGTTAAATAAGACATTTTTCACATTTACATTTGTTTTAGTACTTTTTTACTTAATGATTAATTACCTAATTAATTGATTAATCCAATTAATTAGCAGTTAATTAGCAGGAGGTACTTCAGAAAATTGGACCGTGGTAGGGGCTACCTGGGCCTCCAAAGGTTGAGAGCTTATGTTCTTATGAGAACCCCTGCACTAATGTGTTTGCATCAGTCTCCGCTTCCTAACTCTACATCACACAGACTGCATCTATGCTTTGGAGTGCTGCAGGGCTCAAACTGGTTATCCGTGGGTCAGGGACCGGTATTCTGGTTTCCTGCTCATTGTGCCACTGGGGATGCTGTTCAGAGGCAGTAACTGCAGGCAGTTCAAATTGAGGCATTATCCGAAGAGCCCAGAATCCTCCAGGTCCAAGTAATCGGGTGATATCAGAGAGCCAGTTCCATGCCACTGTCTGATATTGAAATCCAAGTTCTGCTATGCTCCTTCCATCGACTTTGTGTGGAAATTTGTGTGGTTGACTTCTGTGCCGTCAACCCCCCTGTCTGCCCAATTGTCCCATGTACTTGCCATTTTTGTCGCTGAGCACCTACCAGTACCAGTGTCACCCTCTTCACTGGTGGCAGGCACTGGTGTGGAATGCATAGACACAGCTCAGTGAGAGGGGAGGGGCCCAGCCCAAGCTTGAAGAGGCAACGGCAATGGCGTACTTTGCCTTGCGGCCTTTCCTTTTTTCTCTTCCACATTATGGGGCGGGGAAATGTCTATCACATGAATACACCTGCATGTTAACACTTGTAGACTAGCTGTCAGTTAGATCTGTGTTTGATCTGCCATGGTTATTTCACACATGCATGTTATCTCTCAGTGTTACGCTCATGGAATGGGCGGTCTCAGCCTTCCAAACCACCGTAACCTTCCTTCGATATGTTTCTTTGGCTGTCTCCACATACCCACAGTCTTCTTAACCATGTTATCAATTGTGGTGATATTCTGTATCATGATCATCATGGGGATTAACTTGAAGAAGGAAGTCTACTGTGGGGATTGGTTGCATTTCTGGGCCTTCTTGTGTAAGAATGTGAAGGAAGACCCAACTTAATCCCTTTCAGGAAATTAAGCCACAAGAGGATATACCGGTACTTGAATTCTTTAAAGCCTCTGTTCAGGTCCGATGAGATAGTTGTTGAATAGACAGAACCCCCTCAAAACTCATGATGTAAGGTGACTGATGCCTGCCAGTTTGTTTTAGCCGTGTAGGTAGTGGCACTCTGGGACATATCTGCAAAGAGGCTGAGCGGAGCAGTAAAATAGACTCCATTCTTGCATTTGAGCACTTCTCCATCCAAGCATGTAGTGTCAAGTGTCATTATTTTGAAGGGTACTGGTGTTTTCCTGTCTGCAGATGCTCGTGTTGGCTCAGTGGCTCTTCGCAAGTGTGGAGACTACGTGATTGCTCTAGGCACAAGGTTTGCCTTCTTCAACTGGGATGATCAGACAGTCGATAATATTGTTGAGTTGGAATCAGATAAACCAAACAACAGATTTAATGATGGGAAAGTGGATCCTAAGGGGAGATTTTTTGCAGGTATGTATCTGAAATGAATTTAGCCATTAGGTGTGCTCAGTTTGGTTATTCCAAATGAATTCCCCACAGATAGAATTCATCTATGAAGTCCCATGAAACAGATGCGATTATATTCAAGTATACAGTAATGGACAGTTCCTTTTTTTATGACTACATTGAGATGTTGTGTTTACTTAGTGTTAAAGGCTCAAGGAAATCATTGCTAAGTGGTGTTTTGTGCCCAGCCTCAGAACATAACATGCAAGTTTGCTTTCCATTTTTTATTGGCAACACAAACTACTTACACTACATTTAACCAAAGGGTTGAGCAACAGAAAACAGAAGTTGGGATAAGAAGAAGTTTGGATTATCAAAGAAGACTGCCCGTTAGTGAGATTAGTAGCCATGGTGATTTAGTTAAAATAGATGTTTACTGACAAATAAAATACTTCAAGTAAATTCACTGTGAAAGCTCACAGCTATCTGTTGCCTCCTTTGTTATTTAAATAGGCAGGCTGCCTCACCACTTGCAACCTGAAGAAACTTTAAGTAAGCAACACACCAGAGCCTTTCGTTTTCCAGCGTTAGTCTGGCACCAGCCACCATCTGCTCTTTATCTGCCTGAGTAACCTGAAGAGGTCTGATGAGACTCGGAAGAAACGTCGTTTGAATTTACTTGAAGTATTTGTCAGTAAACATCTATTTTAACTAGATCACCATGGCTACTAATCTCGTTAATGGGCAGTCTTCTTTGATTATTGCTGGCCATGTGAATTTTAACTCTAAGTTTGGATCAGTTGGGATGCTTTTGTTGTTGGTATGCTATCCGTGTATGTTGCGCTTTACAAAGAATGAATGACAGATCCTTGCTCTAATACCTGCTTTTCTACAATCTAGAAAACAACACAATGTTATTCTCACTGTGAATACTGTGTTCTCTCTAACACAGAGAGAAAGTGGAGGGAGTTAAAAGCAGATGTAAACTGGTAAAGAATATGTAATTATTGCTGTTATGGGCACTCCGGTATGGTAGGACAGGGGACTTGGGGATTGTGCCAAAGATGTCATGGAAAAGGTGAGTTTTGAGGAAAGATTTGAGGAACGTAAGAGAGGTGGTATCACAGAAGCAGTTCCAGTTATAAGGCAATTGTAATGTATTTCAAATAACAACTGCCCAGTTCAGACAATCTAATGAGCCCCTGTTTGTCCTCTTCCTCCACTGTGTCCATTCAGCTAATCATGCAAAGCTTCCTGTGTTAAACCTTAGTTTCTTGTGGTGACTGACGGCGCAATCCTTACTAACTTGCTGGTGCCGGATGGAGCGTTCCGGCGCCGATTTGCGCCTCCTCGGGAGTAAGGGAGGCCGGCACAAGGCCGGGCTCCCTCACTCCGGCGATGGACCCGGCCGTGGCTGGCAGCAGACGGTAAGTCTCCCGCCGCCGGCCGCAGGGGCAGTCTGGCCGCCCGAGGAAGGGTGGCCATTGGCCCCGGCAGCCCGGGAAGGGGCAGGGGATGGCTGTCGACCATATCCTGACCCCCGCTGGGTGCCGGAGCTTTACACAGCCTCTTCTTACTTCCGCCAGCAAAATCGCTGGCAGAAATCCAAGGAGGTCAATCCGGCCGGCTGGCCATTACACTCGGGGAAGGGGAGAGTCCTCTTCCCCAAGTAGACCTCCCGCCTGGCAGCCACAGGATCCGGCGGGCTGCCATGGGTCGCCAGCCGGATCTTAGTCAGGATTGGGCTGCCCACCAGGAAACTGAGGTCTAAGTGTTAGATATATATTGTAAATATCAATATCAACAAAGGCCAATGGGAGAAAATTGATAAGTTTCTCAATTCTTCAGACAACTGCACAGGAATTGACAGCAACACAGAGGTACTATAAAATTTTTAACTGTTAATGAGGGTAAACAGATTTTCTGGTTTAAAAGTAAGAACCAAAGAGTTCAATGTTATTCAACCAAAGAGTAACAATGACTGGGCCCAGATAGTATCCTTCAGATTTTTTAAAAAGACTGAAAATGTGAAATAGTTTACCTTTTAACAACAATATATTATGTTTTACTATTATTAGCTTTATCACTAAAGGACTGGAAGATTGTCCAATGAACACCCATGAAAAATAAAAGGTGGTAGCAGGCAGGCAAGCAGAGAGAAGACTGACAGCCTGACCTGCACTGAGTAAATTGTTAGAAAGCATTTTCTAAATATATTTTAATTGCTTTTTATTATTTATATTGATTTTAAATGTCTTAAAGAACATGCCTTGCTGCAGAAGAATCAGCATGGCTTCTATAAAGTGAAAACTTGCTTAGCTGAACTTGTTAGAGCTCTTTGAGGTGGCCAGAGGCATGGGTGTCGACAGGGGGAAGCGCGGGGGGTGGGCCGCCGGGGGGTATCGCGTGCATAGGGGTGACGCGCGACCCCCCACTTACAGTTTAGCGGTGGAGCTGGGCCTGCCCGCCCTCCTCTGTGTCTGTTTGGCTCCAAAATGAGCCGAAAACGGAGCGGGGAGGATGCTCTGCTCCTACGCGTGACGTCACGCGCGGGGGCAGAGCCTCTCCCTTAAAGGCGACGCGCCCCCCCGCTCTGGGGTGTCGCGCGTCCTAGCGACGCGACTGGCCAGAGGTGTAACTAGAGTGGAGCGGAGGCAAGTAGTTCTGCAAGACTCCATTACACCGGAGTCAACGGCCCCTCCCCCTTGCTGTTGGAGCCGTTCCGGCAGTGACAGGGGAGTGTCCTGCGTGTTGCCATTGCCGCCAGAATGGCTCCAACAGCAAGGGGGAGGGGCCGTTGACTCCGGTGTAACGGAGTCTTGCAGAACTACTTGCCTCCGCTCCAGTCTAGCTACGCCACTGGAGGTGGCCAGTAAGCATGTGAATAGGAGTGATACATACATGATGCACAATGTTTAACAATGTCCCTCACTAAAGCCTCCAATGGAAACGAAGCAGTCATGAGACAAAACAGAGTCTCTGGACTAGATGGATGTTTGGTGTGAGGCATCAATGCAATTCTTACATTTTAAGAGCCCCTGTAATGTCAAGGTATCTAATCAGTGCGCCTTTTGCCCATCTTCTAGGTACCATGGCTGAAGAGACAGCGCCTGGCGTGAGAGCAAGGCGCCAAGGGGCTCTCTATGCCCTCTGCAGTGATTGCAGTGTTGTAAAGGAGTTAGACTGTGTGGACATCTCAAATGGTCTGGATTGGTCTCTGGATCACAGAACCTTTTACTACATTGATAGTCTGGCATATGCAGTGCATGCCTACGACTATGATATCTGCACTGGAAAAATTGGTATGTGCCCATTCTTGTAATGACTTCTAACATCAAGAAAATGCAATAAGCAAGAAGGGAAATTGACTGAATCTTCTTTTCAGTCAACAGCAGAGGTTCTCAACCTGTGGTACGCGTACGTGGCTGGGGGTAAGCCAAATGCAGGCTGGGGGTGCCCCATTAACACTTAATTGTTAATTAAGTTTTGATTTTTTTTAAAAAAAATTCTGGATTTTTTTCGGAGCCTGAGAGCTCCATTTTGCTTTTTTTAGTAGCTAATCTATCCGATCTACAGCCGATGGTCGTGTTAATTTATGCACATGCATAAATGAGGTTGAGCTTCTCAGCAGCCAGCAGCGGGCATTGTGCACGCTCCTGCCTCCCAGCTCTCCTCCAATGCAGCTCCTGCTGTTGGATTAGCGTTTTTTATTTTGCTAACACAGACATCACTTGGGTAAGTGCAGGGGTGGGGTGGGGTAAGAGTTGAGTTTGGGGGCTTTTGTCCTTTGGATTTATGTTTTTACTTTGGAAACTGTGCATGGGTGGGGTGGGTGGGGAAAGAGTTCAGTTTGGGGGGTTTTGTACTTTGGATTTATTTTTTTTTACTTTGGAAACTGTGCATGGGTGGGGTGGGGTGGGGAAAGAGTTCAGTTTGGGGGGGTTGTACATGGGATTTATGTTTTTGTACTTTGGAAACCCTGTTTTTGGGTCCTCCTCTCCTTTTCCTGGCTGCAAGTTTGTCTGAGTTTCTTTTTGTAAGGTCCACCCCATCTTTTCAGCATCTATTTCGGCATGCATTTTGTGCATGTGTCTTATTGCTGTGTGTTTTTTAAAAAAGATCCTTGCATTTTTTATTTTATTTTTTGCATTTTGTTCATGTGTCTTATTGCTGTTTTTTTTAAAAGAGATCCTGGCATTTTTGTGCAATTTATGTAAATTAGCTAATTATGTAAATTAGCTAATTATGCTAATTATCTGGGGGTACTCCAAAATTTTTGACCTTCATTGGGGGTACCTGGGTCTCCAAAGGTTGAGAACCCCTGGTCTACACCATACCAGGTGGAATTCTCTTCAGTTGTTAACACAAAGCAATTATTGAACCAACAAACAAAAACCACCTCATGATAAGTAGGCTTACCAGATCTCCAACCGGGACAGAGTGCTAGACCTTTAGGAGAAGGAATGTGGGCAGGTGTAGCTTGTTAAGTCCTAGAGCACAATCCTAGGAATGTCTACTCAGAAGCAAGCCCCACTGAACACAATAGGGCTTGCTTCTGAGTAGACATGCCTAGGATTGTGCTCTAAGGTTTAACAAGCTACACCTGCCCACATTCCTTCTCCTAAAGGTCTAGCACTCTGTCCCGATTGGAGATCTGGTAAGCCTATTTCTGGACCATATTTTGCAGTGTACTCTGTCAGTAGGCTAGAGACAAACACAAATTTTTACTCCCAACTCCATCGTCAGAGTGGGATTTTGTTCTGTGAACTGATAAACGGGGAGAATATTGCAATGTCTGGAGTAACCTTTCAAGTCACCTATGCTGAATGTATTATTTTGCATACAGATCATTGCAGGACTGTGTACAAGATGGAAAAAGAAGAAGCAATGCCTGATGGGATGTGTATTGATGTGGAAGGGAAGCTCTGGGTGGCCTGTATTGATGGTGGACGAGTGATCCGTATTGACCCTGAAACAGGTAAAAGATTAATGAGAACATTGAATTATTTGAATCAGCTCTGTGGAATTGTTAGCAGTGCTTGTATAATTAAATATCTGAAAATACTTGGCCGCAGTGAATGCAAGGGAGCTCCTCAATTGACTCTGGCTAGTCCATTCAACCTTTTTACACATTATAAGAGAAAAATGTTGGTTTTCAAAGGTATCATACAGCAGTGTCCCCCCCCCCCCAACCATCTGTAATGTATACACAAACATATTTTATACCAGCTTTTAGCTTTCATATATTACAGTTTTAGGTTTTATGCCACATGGGCATGCTAAAACATAATTTGTGAAATGGCCCTAAGTAATACACTCTTTGTATAGACATTTTTACCCAAGGGTGTATATACTCAACAGGAGTTAAATGTGTACACCTGTGGGCTGCTGAAAATGGAAAAAAATGTTTCCCTGTTCAGCATGATCTGTGGCGTCCTGCAGAGAGCCCGAGGCTTGTGTTCAGCAGCTAGTGAAGATGACTACACCATGGAGGGAAGCAGCTGGAATTGTAGGGTTCTATACAGAACAATATTGTAAAGATCCTTATTGGATCTAGATAAGCCTGCCTATGTAAACCACATTGAATGTCATCTGAAGAGCAATCTGAGGATAAGAAAGGCGGTATATAAATACAGAAATAAATAAAATAAATGAGAACAATTGGATGTTACAATATTACCCACAAGAAGGTATAAGTGTGCTGTTTGGATTAACTGTGTGGCATCTGTTCCTTTTAAGGACTGCACATTCTGAGCACACTTATTGGGAGCTTATTTCCAGGCAGATCCAGCAGGACTGAGCTACGTTCGGTCTGGAAACAGCCTTTGTTCCACTAGCAAACTAAACAAGAAATGTGCAACTCCTGGATAGAACGATAATTCAACATCAGCCCTACACGGCAAATTTGAATTCTGCCACAGATATGGCACCTTCTCTTCCATTAGTTCACTCACTCCATTTTGAAGCTAAAACTAGTACTTCAGCTCATCTGAGTTTCTAAGAAGTTAGGGTGTGGACTGTCAGGCGCCCAAATTCAGCAACACCCATCAGTGCACATGTTGCTTGATCATTAAAAGTTTGGTTTCTCTTTTTGCAACAAGCCAAAATAATCAGTTTGACAGCATAGTTTTACAATGGGTACACTGGAGTGTATTCCCAGGTAAGTATGCAGAGAATTGCAGTGGCCTAAAATTTCAAGCAAAATTAGCCTTATGAGGAAATAGTTTGGAGATGGGCAGCCCAATCCTGTGTAAGGATACCCAGCCAGTCTAAAGGGCCGGCTGCGGTATCCTGTGGCTGTCCCGGATTGCCCTGGGGTAGCCCGGGAGCACCTTGGACAAAGGGAATGCTTGTTCCCTTCCCTGGGTGCAAGGCGGCCAAGTAGGCCTATGGGCCTACTCAAATGTACGCCAGCTCTGAAGCTGATGTACATTTGAGCCGGGGGTGTAAGAGCGAACCGGGCCAGGAGAGGGCTTGGGATATCGGCGGAGCTCGCCGCCAATATACCTGCCCTCTCCCCACCTGGTTCTCCAAATGGTCACCCTTTCTCACTGCCCGGTTCGCCCACCCCCACCCCACTGGCTGGTGCAGGGATTACCTTCTCTGGCGGGCGCAGGGAAGTCCCCGGTGGAATGAGGGCTGCCAGCCTTTGTCCCAGTGTGGCACTTACTTGCTGGGAGTCGCAAACGTGCTTTACGGTGGAGTGCGCACTCCGCCGCTTGATCTCTACACTGGATTGCGCCGTGAATCTCAGTTACACCCATGGGCTTTCAGCCTTTTCGTGATGTTATGTAAAAATAAAAAGTAGGTGAAGCTGTGCATTGATCAGCAAGTTATCTGTTGAGATAACATTTGTTAATCTGCCTGTCTACTACTTACATTCAGGGAAACGAATTCAAACTGTGAAGATGCCTACTTCCAGGATTACGTCTTGCTGCTTTGGAGGGAAAGACTATTCAGAAATGTATGTCACTTCTGCTTATGATGAACTGGACAAAGCAGCTTTAGCCAAGGAGCCACAGGCTGGAGAGATTTTCAAGGTAAAAACATTTTGTTTGCTTCATACAGTGGACTGATGCATTGCAGAACTGTGGATTAAAAAAAAAACTTCCTTATGACCCACAGTTAAAGGTAGGTAGATGTCAGCATTCTGCTGGCTGATCTCTCTCCCCACCCCCAATCTCTTAGGTATGTTTGTTGAAATTTGACTCAAAAGGAGTCAGATCCCTCTTCGCTGTACCATGGGGGTTGAATTCTAGATTTGGTTAGCCATGAAATCAATTGAATTTGAAATCAGTGAGACTTACAGTGCAATCCTATGCATGTCTACTCAGAAACAAGCCCCAGGGGGTTCATTGGGACACTCCCACGTGAGTGTGTATAGGATTGCAGCCTTGGTAATGACTACCTTACCAGTTAGTCCCCTGCTAACTGGGCAAGAGGCACTTTTTCAATAGGTGCTCCTCTTATATTTAGCAGGGGGAGAGTACCTGCCCCCTTTTCACCCCAGCACAGTGTCTTTTCTGCTGGCTGTTTGCTGGTGGTGTTCTGCAAACAGCCAGCAGATGTTCTGTTCACTTTTTAGATTGTGAGCCCTTTTGGGACAGGGAGCCATTTAATCATTTGATTTTGTCTGTAAACCGCTTTGTGAACTTTTGGTTGAAAAGCGGTATATAAATACTGTTAATAATAATACCTTCTTTAGTCATGACGAACTAAACTTTGGATATGTCCCTATGTATTTTGTGTCGGCAGGTATAGTGCCATGCTGTCCTCTGGAATATCTAGAGTCCTAGCTGAAGTCCTACCAAGTACAAACCTGTATGCCTGGCATGTAGCCTCCCCAGTCTTTACTGCTATAGTGAAAATGTGTGTGTGTGTGTGTGTGTGTGTGTGTGTGGCTAAAGGTCTGCTTGACAGTTCACTCCACCTAACCTGAGACTTAGTCAAACTATCAGCGCAATCCGACTTAACTTTTGTGCCGGTTTCACCAGCGGCGCAGCGAGAAACGGGAGGCCCCAGAACGGAAAAGGGATTCAAATCCCCTCCAAAAGAGGAATTCAAAGGGGATTTGAATCCCTTTTCCGTTCTGGGGCCTCCCGTTCTCGCTGCGCCGCTGGCGAAACTGGCACATAAGTTAAGTCGGATTGCGCTGTATATGAAGCAGCTGACAGAGACAAAGGGTTGCCCTTGATCTTCTTGTCCTTCAAAAACCTCCCGCTCTCACCCATTTCCATCCCTACTATTAGTGGCTGGTGATTTCTGCCTGCCAGTCAAACATGCTGCACACATAAATGGATATGCCAAATTATGGACCAGTGCATGCAGATCTGACCCTTCTTCAGAGGTTTCCAATGGAATGAGAAGTGACAGAACACAATATAAATTATCTTATTATTTAGATTCCTCCAAGCTCTTTGATTCAGAGCAAGTCATAGCTAAGGGGTCTAGGATTTGAACTGAAAAAGTAACAGCAAGAACATAAAACCAAATCCCACAACAAGAAACCTGTTGTTCTAAAAGATCAAAATAAAAATTGACAGTTGGAGGGAACGATGAAAGTGAGGCACATAAGCACCGATGCAGGTTTAGCATGTTTTATATTGTAATTTCCTTGGCAATGAAAAAATTTATGTTATTTTTGATTAAGGACTAAAAAAGAATGGAAGGTTTTTAGAAAGCTACTGGAGTGCAGGGTTTGGCTAAAATGGAAGGGACTCTGGGGTTGGGACTTCTGAATTTTATGAAGGGCCCTACCTTTCCTTCCATAACTGAGCAACACATAAGATTGGGAATTCGTGACGACTGAAGGTATCTTGCCCCATGACCTCTGGACTCAATGGAAAACAAGATCTCACTCTAGATTTTGTGTCAGTAGAAATTGCACACAGTCTCTGGGGTGTGTGGGTGTGTTTACCAGCTCCCCCCCCCCAAATGCTAAAAACAAAAAACTGTATCAGATTCTGAAAACAGCACAGGAGCTCCTCTTTATGTCTTATGTTATTGCAGCTAAGCAGAGTCCCAGAACACATGATGTCTGATCTTTTTAAGTTCTTTCCAAATGAGAAAAAGATCATAAGTAGGTTTTAGTTTAGTTTAGCCCCTATCAGTGCTGGTTGCAAAAAATCCTTCTGTAATATGATCTAGATTTTTGGCAGACAAAAGAGGACCTGACATGGAGGGCTCAGCTAAATGTTACATACAAATGCATGTAAGAAAGCCCTCATGGTCCTTTGTCCTTTGTTTTAAAATAAAAATTAAAGAAAACCGCTTCAGAAAGGGGCGATTTAGAGCAGTGTGCTTCTGCAGGTATGTGCGTGTGCTTTATTCTCTTCCTTCTGCTTTTCAACTCCAACTCAACCTCACAAACTGTTTTTTCTTCCACGGAGGTCCCAATGTGTGGGCTTTTCTGACCTGAAGGTACCAGCCACACGTTATCTCAAGTGATGACATCTGATCCTCTCCTGGCCATGAACTGCTGGGCCTGTTTTAGAAAGTCTGGGATGTTGCCTAAGGTGGTGCTTACAGCATCTCTTCTATTTAGGGGACCTGGTCTAGGGACAGCCACCATTGCAGATGCCAGTGTGCCATCGCCAGGATCTAGGAATGCATATAATTTGTTTCTTGTTGTTTGACAGATAACAGGTCTGGGAGTGAAAGGGATCCCCCAGCACTACTTTGATGCGTAAGCCTGAATATTGCATAATGGATGCAGAAGTCACCGTGAAAAAGGCGCTGTCAGGAAGCCAGAGATCACCCAGACATTGAATATTATTTCTGTGTATCCATAAGTTGATTGTAATGTATCTAACTGTATGTATATAATCGTAAGCTGTTTGTATGTCTGAAGCTGATGTAAAACAGAGTTAAAAGGAATGTGTAACAGGGCAGTTACAACCCCTTTGAAATGCAACTGTTTCTCAAAGTGTGAAACTAAAGTGGCAGACTAGAGCAGAAACAGGCCTGCCTTGAGGCATCTTCAAGGACACTAGATAAGAAAGAGTTCCGTGTGAAGTGATTAGTCATCATAAAACATATCTAAAGTGAAACTAAAACCTTCCCTTCACACAGGTGTTGTAAATCAGAACCAAGGTTTTGAGGATGTGTACGTGCAAGGCATCGGATTGGCTACTTTGTGCCAGTCGATGCCCCCACTTTTGGAGGAATAACCGTTATTCTGTTAGGTATAAAGGTAGGAGCAGTCTTGGCTCCGGGGCTCTCTTCCTTCTGGCATCGGCCGCGAGAGCGTCTGCCCAAATTTACATCAGAATGCCATTCACTGTCTTTAGGTATGTATAGGGTAGAATAGCTAGTCTTTGTTATGTTTAATGTGCCTGTCTGCTATGTTTTCCTCTTTGCAAGCCTCTTGTAACAGCCCCAAGCGGGATGAGGTTTTGCACCATAAACGAAATTTACTTCTTTAAAATAAATTTCTTATATTTCTAAAGAGGACTCTGTGTGTGTCAAAGCGTTGGACCAATCTGGGATAAGCACGGGGAAAAAGAGGGAACCAGGAAGTAATGGTGTCGCCTGTGCGACTGGTCAGGAGGGAGGCTCCGGGGTGGCCAGATTTCAAGCGGAGGGGCGACAAGGTTGTGTTTGCACTGCGGGGATAAGCAGTGGACCGGGGGGAGTTACTCTGGGGGAAGAAGTTGTAAATAAAACGCAGCCATAGTGCCTGAGACTGCGAGAAATAACGTAGTGGCTGTAAATAAAGCCAGGCAATCTCCCTTTTTGCTGTACCCAGAGTAACGCAACCTTGACATGGTGCCAGCTGGTGGCCTTTTTCTAGTTAGCAATACATGTTAGAGGAAAGTTCCCTTGATTGGTCGGTACACACAAGGTATAAAGCGGACGATGGCACAAGTTTGTTATTTTGCTGAGTTAGGTTATGAGTAGTGCTTCGGAGTCGGACGACGGAGAACGTGTCGTGGAGCAGAGTTTCGAGTGGGACGAAGCGGATCTGCACCTCTTGGCGGAGTTGCCGGGACCGACGTGGGAGCCGAATTCGTTCTGGGAGCGGAGTGCCTGGACCAGAGCCGAGATGTCTACGCCACAAGGAGTGGCAGGAGGAGCGGTACCGAAGACACCGAGGATGCCGGCGAATGGAGACCAACTGACGGACGACCAGGCACAGGAACCGGATCAGCCCATTCCGACAGACCCAGGCGCGATGTACCACGCCATGATGTCTATGCTGTCTTTGCAACAAAAAAATGATGTTGGATCAACAAAAGTTAATGAAAGATGCGTGTGTCAATGAATGGAAGCAGAAGGCTCAACTGTTGGAGCAAGAGTTGAAAGTTGCTAAGGGGGTGGACGGGCGTAATTTGCCAAAATGGACTCCCTCACAAGACCCCCAAGATTTCTTCACAGTAATAGAGAGGGTACTGTCTCAAGCAGGTACACCGATAACTGACTATATGCGTATCATTTCTGGTCTAATTCAAGATAAAGAGGGGCTGAACATATTGGCGGGAATGCGCCCGGATGCCTCGTATCAAGACTTTAAAGCGGCAGTACAGCGGCGGCTGGATTTAACGGCCGAAGGGCTGCGCGAACGTTTTCGCAGTATGCAAGTTAAGCCGGGAGAGACTTTGAAACAGTTTGTTGCGCACGCAAGAATACGCATGCGTCAATGGTTCAACAAGGAACAAGCGTTAACTTTAGATAAAGTAGAAGATGTCCTACTTCGAGAACATCTCATGCTTGCATTGAACCCGGAGTTGGCGATGGCGTTACGTGAACGGAAGCCAGCGACCGTGGACGCCGCCGCGGATTGGGGCGACGAGATTATGGTGGCGCGCCAGAAGTTCAGTGCCAGTAAGCTGAGTCCCAAGGACGGCGCTGGGAAGTTTGATAGAGGCCGGGAGAGGCGGCAGCAATCAGCACATGAGAGGAAGCCGTGGCCGGCAGAGCAAGTTGCACAACGGAGCGCTCAGAGGGGGCAGCTGGGAAACCAACAGCCGAACTTCAAGCAATTTCAGCACCGGGACGGTGGTGAGCGTATTGGGCAGCCGAGGGAGAGGGGTCGATCTCCAGGCCGGCAGCAGTTCCAGAAAGGCTCGTGTTTCCTGTGCGGCTCCATGGAGCATCAGAAGAAGTCCTGTCCACAGTACAAAGGGCATCAAGACCGTGATGCGCCTAGACCTCAGGTACGGACCTTGCGTAGAATTCAACCACCCCCAGCAGATTACATCGAAAGGGAAAGGAGACAACCAGAAGTCTGGGAGTTTGAGGCACCAGATCCTTGGCGGCAGCAGGAGCCAGCAGCGGCAGCGCCGGCTCACCCACCCCAACCCAACCCTGCGTGGCAAGCAGCTTCGGTAAGCCAGAATCCTGGGGCACACACAGTGCTAGTTAGCCAGACATCACTGGGGGCTACGGCGGGGAGTGCACCAGAAAGGAATGCTGTTCTGGGAATGCAGTTCGGGACAATGGGACGGGTAGTTAGGGAGACCTCACCACAGAAGCTGGGAGGACCTAGCGTGCCGGGAATAAATGCCCTAACAGCCAAAGACATCCAACACATGACAGAGGTGCCCACAGAACAGTGGATTCAACATGACCAGAATGTGTGGACTGAGTCTGAACGTTCACAGCCGGTTTGGCTGTACGGACGGAAATTGATAGGATTTGTTGATACGGGGGCTGATTTCTCCTCAGTTTCGCAACACCTAGTTAGACCTGAAGATATACGGACTTTGCAATATCGCAGTGCAGCTTCGCATGAGAAGGGAGTGGGATACTACCGAGTGGCTGATGTCCCTATACGATTTGGCGTTTTCTCTGGAATTAGGCCTATGCTAATCCACGAGTCCAAATCCCCTCAACTCTTGATTGGTGCAGATATTTTAAAATTTGGCACCAAACTCTATACTTTGACCAGGACGCAACACCAGAAGGTAGAGGCGTTCCTCCAAACGTTAAAACTTCAGGAGGAATTGGAGGCGTTGCAGCAGTCTCCAGGGCAACAAGCAGTTAACATTGCTGACCAGCAGCTAATGCCTCCTGATCAGCATACCGCCATTCACCAGTCACAGCGGGAGGGCCCTGCAGAGCAAGTGCAGGAAGCCGTTGTAGTAGGAGAGCCAGTACAGCAACCGCTCTCTGAACAGAATGCTGTTAGCCACCCACCACAGCAAGAGGGCCCTGCAGTCCCAGTACAGGATGAGACTGAGGCGAAGGAGCAGGAGCAATTGCTTTTGGCTTGGGGTGCAGTTTTGGAGGATCCTGAAACGCAGCAGCAGTTTCGTAAGGAGCTGCATGAGGACCCTACGTTGGCAACGTACCGTGCCCAAGCTATTCCACAGGGGCAGTCTTTGCCAGAAGTTGATGAGTGTTTCTTTTGGAAAAATGGAGTGCTTTTCAGGTCATACACAAAGAAGGGACATGCAATGAGCTGGAAACATGCAACGCAGCTCGTGGTCCCACAAAGGCATAGATCGCTTCTTCTAGAAACCGCACATTGTTCCGTTTGGGGAGGGCATTTGGGGTTAAAGAGAACTTTGGCGAAGTTGTCTGAAAGGTTTTACTGGGGAGGCATTTGGAAGGACACGAAAAAGTTTTGTGAAGAATGTCGTGTGTGTCAGTTCCGAGGTACCCCACAAGATCAGACTAAGGTGCCATTGCAGCATTTTCCAATGGCCTCTGAACCATTCCAAACCCTAAGCGTCGATATCCTTGGCCCACTAGCCCCCACTAAAACTGGAAAGAAGTGGATTTTGACTATTATTTGCCATTTTTCACGTTTTGTAGAAGCTATTCCGCTGAGTACAATTTCAGCAAATGCAGTGGCAAAGCCTTTGCTTGAATTCATGACGAGGTATGGTTTGGCTAAATGCCTTATTTGTGATCAAGGAAGCCAATTCCAGTCCAGTTTATTAAAAACTCTCTGTACGTTATCAGGTGTACAACATTTACCAATTTCAACAGCAGCTCATTTCTCGAATGGGGCAGCTGAACGAGCTAACCAGTATATTTTGCAGTTGCTCAGAGGCTATGTTAGCCAGCATGGTGCTCAATGGGACGCTGGGATCCCAGTCTTAACGGCAGCCTTAAGAGATTCATATCAGGCTTCACTGGGGTGTAGTCCTAATGAAGTTGTTTTTGGAAAGTCTCTACGTACGCCCCTAGATTTGCTAAAGGATTCCTGGATCGGACAGTTGGAAAAAGCTCCTGTCCCAGTGAAAGAATATTTAGCGACGTTACAAAACACGCTGAAAGCAGTACACCAGTTTGCCTCACAGAATTTGATGCAGGCAAGAGCAGAGCAGAAAGAACGCTATGATCAGTCTGCTCGCAATGTTGTTTTTCCCATTCATTCGAAAGTTTTACTTCTCAAGGAAGATAGGGGCCATAAGCTCCAGGGCAAATGGGAAGGTCCTTTTGTTGTGCAGAAAAGGCTTTCAGATACAAATTACCTGATTAAGCCCGTGGAGGGGGAAAAACGCAGTCAAGTCATTCATGCCAACAGGCTGAAGCCCTTTAAGGAAGGGGGGGCGATTTATTCCCTCAAACACACAGCTCAAGTTGCAGATTTGCCTCACCTTGATGATGTTGATTTATTATCTGACTGTAAACAGGCTCATACACTGGAACACTGGGAAGTGCCAGAGACCTTGGAGTGGAAGCAGCAAGTCCAGCTGCGGTCGTTGTTGTTTAAATATGCTGCAGTGTTTGATAACAAGCCAGGGCTGACTAATCTTGTGACCCACAGGATTGACACAGGGGAGCATGCGCCAGTTAGGTCAAAGTTGCGCCCCCTGAACGCAGCTATGCAGGAGGTAATTCACAAAGAAGTTAAAGAGATGTTAGATCTTGGAGTCATCCAGCCTTCAAACAGTCCCTGGGCGTCTGTCCCTGTCATAGTAACAAAGAAAGATTTGGACCAGGATGGCCAAACTCAATTTCGTTTTTGTTTGGACTTTAGACCGCTGAATAAAATTACTAGGGTGGATTCTTACCCTCCAAAGCATGTAGAAGCCATGATTGAAAAAGTCAGTAAGGCTAAGTTCATAACTACAATGGATCTGTCCAAGGGCTATTGGCAGGTGCCCTTGCACCCTGCTGACAAGTGTAAAACGGCTTTTCTAGTAAAAGAGGGCTGTTTTGAATTCAATGTATTACCCTTTGGAATCAATAATGCGGGAGCAACGTTTCAGCGTCTTATGGACCAAGTATTTTTGGGGGCTGATTTTGCAGATACTTATCTTGATGACGTGGTGTTAACTTCAGATACATTTGAAGAACACATGACACATTTGGAAGAAGCATTAAAGAGACTGCAAAATGCAGGGTTGACTGTAAAGCTTGCTAAGTGTCAGTTTACAAGACCACATGTTGACTTTCTGGGGTTTCGTATTGGCCAAGGGCAAATACATCCTATGCAGGCTAAAGTAAAAGCCATTTTGGATTGGCCAACACCTCGAAATAAGTCAGGGGTTCGTTCTCTATTAGGTCTTTTCGGGTTTTATCGGAAATTCATCCGGGATTTTGGACATATCTCATCACCGTTGTCAGATTTAACACGTAAGAAAAGCCCTGATAAGGTTAAATGGACGCCACAGTGCGAGCAAGCGTTGCAAACTTTGAAGCAACGGTTATTAGAGGCACCGGTGTTGGTGAGCCCTGATTTTTCACAACCGTTTGTGGTTCAAACAGATGCTTCTCAGAGAGGAATTGGGTGTGTGTTAGCTCAAAGAGTTCAGGGAGAGCTAAGACCCATTGCTTTTCTCAGCAGGAAGTTGCTACCTCGGGAGTGCAACTATTCTACCATCGAAGAAGAAGCTCTAGCAGTGGTGTGGTCATTGACTAAGTTGAGACACTACTTGATAGGACAGCATTTTTACCTATACACAGACCATCAAGCCTTGTCTTGTATGGATAAGATTGATGCTAATCAAAGGATACTCAGATGGAGTCTGACCCTTTCAGATTACAGATTCACGATTCATCACATAAAAGGGAGCCAGAACATAGTTGCTGATTCGTTATCTAGACAGTGGGAAGTGGGGGATACTTTGACTCCTAGTCCCAGTTCTACAGAAATAAAGGACAACTCACTACAGAGATAGGAGGCTAATTTTAGCAATGCTGCTATGTTGTAACTACCTCACTGTTTTGTTTTCTATGGTTGTTTGTCTTGTGATCTCGTACAGGACGAAATAAGTACCCAAACTTATTGGAGTACGTTTTCGTCTGGGGAAGGCGTGTCAGGAAGCCAGAGATCACCCAGACATTGAATATTATTTCTGTGTATCCATAAGTTGATTGTAATGTATCTAACTGTATGTATATAATCGTAAGCTGTTTGTATGTCTGAAGCTGATGTAAAACAGAGTTAAAAGGAATGTGTAACAGGGCAGTTACAACCCCTTTGAAATGCAACTGTTTCTCAAAGTGTGAAACTAAAGTGGCAGACTAGAGCAGAAACAGGCCTGCCTTGAGGCATCTTCAAGGACACTAGATAAGAAAGAGTTCCGTGTGAAGTGATTAGTCATCATAAAACATATCTAAAGTGAAACTAAAACCTTCCCTTCACACAGGTGTTGTAAATCAGAACCAAGGTTTTGAGGATGTGTACGTGCAAGGCATCGGATTGGCTACTTTGTGCCAGTCGATGCCCCCACTTTTGGAGGAATAACCGTTATTCTGTTAGGTATAAAGGTAGGAGCAGTCTTGGCTCCTGGTCTCTCTTCCTTCTGGCATCGGCCGCGAGAGCGTCTGCCCAAATTTACATCAGAATGCCATTCACTGTCTTTAGGTATGTATAGGGTAGAATAGCTAGTCTTTGTTATGTTTAATGTGCCTGTCTGCTATGTTTTCCTCTTTGCAAGCCTCTTGTAACAGCCCCAAGCGGGATGAGGTTTTGCACCATAAACGAAATTTACTTCTTTAAAATAAATTTCTTATATTTCTAAAGAGGACTCTGTGTGTGTCAAAGCGTTGGACCAATCTGGGATAAGCACGGGGAAAAAGAGGGAACCAGGAAGTAATGGTGTCGCCTGTGCGACTGGTCAGGAGGGAGGCTCCGGGGTGGCCAGATTTCAAGCGGAGGGGCGACAAGGTTGTGTTTGCACTGCGGGGATAAGCAGTGGACCGGGGGGAGTTACTCTGGGGGAAGAAGTTGTAAATAAAACGCAGCCATAGTGCCTGAGACTGCGAGAAATAACGTAGTGGCTGTAAATAAAGCCAGGCAATCTCCCTTTTTGCTGTACCCAGAGTAACGCAACCTTGACAGGCGCAGCTTGCAAATTGTGGACCTCTTGGACGATTACCTATCACGGAAGACTGCCTACATTGTCTTTATATTTTAGTGCTCTGTAACTTATTTTTTTTTCTCTAGAACTGCCGCATTTTTTTTCCTAATGGGGCAAATAGCAGCTGGGCAGGAGTTTTGATTTGCATGGGGAAAATTGTGCGGGTGGAAGTGTGAAACCTTGCCTCCCTCAATGCCACTGTCCCATCCAAATTCTCCCACCCCCATGTTGACAAACTGGCATTTAGCTCTCAAGCTATTTAGGAATCTATCATGCTGTGATTGTTAAAACAAACACCTAAGCAAGCACGTGAAAGATTTTAGCCTACCTTTGGAATTATTTTAGACTGTGCTAGAAATTATATTGAATAGAAACATAAGAGAAATAAAAATAGTGAGGTTGGCATTGTATACCTTCCTCTCTGCTGAACCATGAGCTGTCGATCGAAAGGTCGGCAGTTTGAATCCGCGACGGGGTGAGCTCTCGTTGCTTGGCCAGCTCCTGCCAACCTAGCAGTTCCAAGGCATGTTAATGCGAATAGATAAATAGGTACCGCTTGCGGGAAGGTAAACAGCGCTCCGTGTTCCAGCTGCATGCTACGTGCTGCGGCAAGGAGAGTCACGCCGGCCACATGACCACGAAGGTGTCTTTGGACAACGCTGGCTCTTCGGCTTTGAAATGGGGATGAGCACCACACCCTAGAGTCGGACACGACTGGACTTAAATGTCAGGGGTCACCTTTACCTTTACCTATGTACTATATGCATTTTGATCATGGTGTGTTTCTGAAGTTCCAATTTGGTCAAGACAAGGGGGACCCCTTAACCATTGGGGTGGGGAGAGAAGAAAAGCAGGACAAAGCCACAGAGAGTTTTCTTGCTTCTCTTTTCTCTCTCCACCACCTCCCCCATGATTCCTAGCTCTGTGGAGTCAAGCCAAGTTAGGTCTGGAGACAGCTGCCACTTCAGTTGCCCCTCTACCTTAGCCAGGAAGTGCCCAGTTCAGGCAGATAAGCTGAAGTGCCGCTGGCGGTCCCTGGCACCGGCTCTGTGGAACTGACCCTCGGAAGACTTACAGCAGCCTCTCAGTTTGAGATGGGTGCTTTCCAACTAAAGCGGAGGAGCTACAGTGGTGGAACTCAAACCCTTCCAATGGCTTCTCTGGATTCAAAGGGTGCTGGTGTCTGTAGCATGTCCATTGTGTGGGGGGAGGGACTTCTATGCCGCCAGGGCTGTTGTTGAGCTGGCATTCGTGGCAGTGCACTGGTGTATCTCGCGGATAGGACTGGGTCTTAAGGTGCTGGTGTTATGTCAGAGAATCTCTCAGTGTACCTTCTACCTATGATCATATTGCTATCATTTGCTAGCCATTAATCTGGTGTATGTGATAAACACAACACACTACCTGCTGTGCCCAGATGTCACGCAGAGATCCTGGCACAATGAATGCTTTCATAACATTCAAAGGGAACTATTGAATCATTGATGCTAATCTACTGCCTAATGATTCGCTTTTACTTTCAGACCTCATTCAGCTTGGCCTTCGTTCACCTTACTAGCTTTATTTTATAACGTTGTCATGCTTGACAAGTCACTCCCATTGATTATTGTCACTCCCAGCAACGTCAAGTGGTGAAAACACGCTTTGCTCTTCTTTGCTTAGAATAACAGCTGCCACCCATCTCTAACCTTTCCCAGGACAAGATTATTGTGCTTAATTTGTTCTTGTTTCTGTTTCTGATTTGTTTGTTGTGATTCAAGTAAAGTTGGGTAAGAACTAACTAGCAGGTAAATCTATATCAGGAGTTGTACTTGCTATGCCCTACAGCAGTGACTCCCAAACTGGGAGCCGTGGCTCCGGAAGCCAGCTAGGGAAGCCACGGAGTGCCACGGAATCCTCTCGGAAAACAGGACAATGCCAATTGGCAGGCATCAACATAATGCAATGGGGAACTGCTGCGGCTAATGGTCGCCAATGGTCAAGGGAGCCACAGGTTGAAAACATTTGGAAAACACTGCCCTACAGGTATTTTTTTCTTCTTGTGTTGGGAACCTACATTTGGTATACTGCCCCATATAAATGCAATAAATAAATATAGACAAGAAATATCCAATGATTATTTCTTCCCTGATGAAGAGGTTCTGCTGGACACATGGAGGTCAGTACCAGAGACAGTGCAAGTGATTGTGCTCCCCTCTCCCACTGCACAGGTTCAGTGTAACATCTGAATATTGCTATACTTGTTCCAAGGCGAAGTGTCAGAAGTCAGCACCACTGCACATATCAAATTCCGACTTCTGTACCTTACCTTTCAAGCTTACCTTTCAGTAGTTAGTGCTTACAGATCTCATAATCATCTCATTGCATTCCTTCATCACTGATGAACGCAAGCGTGCTTTCACATTTTTCATATAAAAATATAACAAATAGTCTGAGTTTATAAACTGACAAGCCAGATATATGATAAGGTAAAGTATGGGGAAAATAACAGCACATACAAAAAGTGAATAGTTTTGTATATGTTTCAGGATCCCCTTCCTTTTTGGTGGGGCACCATTTATTCTCCTGTCTCTCTTCCTTCAGTCAAGGATCAACTTCATTCCAATTCTTCATACAATTAGAAATGTTATAAAGTTTGCTTGGCAAAAGATCATGTTCCGTCTCCAGGAGGAATTTCCATTTTAATTCGCTTGATTAGTTTAATTAGCATTCTTAAGAGTGAAATGGCTGCTGGTTAGACCTATGCTAATATGAACAACATTACACTGTAGATTATAGAAGTTGATTCTACGTATCTGGTAAGAAAGAGAACACTGAGGGAAGGGTTGCTGTTTTCTGCAACAGCTATTTGCAACAGATATTTGCAACAGATATTGTGCAACAGTTTGAAGGAATTTTTGAGTGAATTAAAACAGGTACATAGCAATCAATAATGAACAAATGCAAGATTGATTGTATAAGGAAGACAAATGATGAAGCCCTTTGTAGATGGGTTTTGTAAGAACTAGCCAGGACTATGATTCAGCTTGCCATGAAAGGATCAATAATTTAAACATGATTTGACAGTTCAGGTGCTTTCTAGTGAACTCATGGAAATGTCAAGAATGTGCTCAAGTGAATTGTCTGGTAATTATGCAAGGTTTTTTGAAGTAGATTTTTGATATACAGAGAAAGATTAATGAGGAGATGAAGAACAGCTTCTTAGTGAGACAGTAAACAGCAGAGGCAAATTGGAATTTTAAAAAGAAAATGGCAACTGGTCCCAGCAACTGCATTTTACCTACATCTCGGCCTACAGAGTATAATGAAGCAATCCTCCATAAATGTATGCCTGCGGAGTGCGCGCTCCACAGGCGCCGGTTGCCATAAATGTGCCGTAAAGTGCGTTTTCGGCACCTGGGGAGTAAGGGCCACCGGCGAGCAGGCCGGCAGCCCTTATTCCGCCTTCAGACTGACCCTGCAGCCACTGGAGCAGGGGTGGGGGGAGAGCAGGCTGGACAGTGAGGGAAGGCAGCTGTTGGGCTAACCAGGCCGGGAGGGGGTGGGGATACCTTTTTGTTTCGTCTAGCGTTTGGGTGATGGGTCGTGGTCTGCCTCCTGTGTCTCAAGATGCTCTGCCATGCTGCTTCTCTGCTCCATACTGTCTGGACCCCCCCCCCGTGGATTTTATTGTTTTTAAATTTGTTTATGTATGGTTATGTATTGTTTAAATTTATTTTATGTATTATTTTAAATTATGTATTTTAACCTTTGTTGTAAGCCGCCTTGGGCATTTGCCTTCGGCATAGGAAAAGGCGGGATATAATTTTTTAAAATAAATAAATATTGGCGGTGAGCTCCACCGATATCCCGTGCCCGTTCCGGGTCTCGGCGGTCCCTACTCCACCACCCCAAATGTATGTTGGCTCGAGAGCCAATGTACATTTGAGAAGGCCCATTGGGTCCAGGCAGCCCTACACCAGGGGAAGGGGACAAACATCCCCTTCTCCCGAGGAGTCCCCGGGCCGTGCTGGAGCAGCCCAGGAAGGACGCAGGATCGGGCTGCCCCTGAACAGTGATTTCTACAACTCAACAGTGATTAGGTTGTAGAGGCAGCATCATTTCTTCATAACACCAGAGCTTTGGAGAATACCAAAAATGTGCTTTTTTTTCTGGACACCTAGTTCAGTGAACTCCAGAACATATGGTTCTAACAGTGTGATTTAATCCAGTGTCTTTGAATCAGGAAAAGCATTCTGGAATGTAGACGTATGCCTCCCAAATTTGAGGACATCGCAATCTTTAGCAGATTCAATATGACTGAGAAATACCTGCAAACACATTTAGACTTTTCCTAAGCTAGGAGTTTTCCTCATCACTAATTTAAAATCCTGCTAAGGATGACAGAAATATTTCCTGAAACGTTTCTCTGAAGACTGAAAGCAAGATTAGTAGTATATATCCATGGGTGATGGGGCATTTGCTTTCTTTGTCACAGATGAAATTGTGGTGCTGGTCCCTCATAAATATTAGAAAGAATCCTGTGGTACCTCACCCAAGGTCAGCTTGAATGCAGAGCTTCTGACATAATATCAACTGCACGGTCACGGTGACATAAGCCATTGAGCTGGGCAGTAAACTTCTCTACTTATCGAGGAAAACAAAACTGGGAGATGACTCAAGTTCATGCATGTCTGAAAGTCACAAGACATAACTATGTTGGCATGCTTTAATAACAACTATTTCCTCATTGGAAAATGCCGCTAGAAGGGATTTCTATAATTACTTATGCAAAGAATGCAGGCTTTGATGAGTGAAAGTCTCTAAAGCATTCGACCTTGTGGATACTTTTTTGTCATAGGTTTTACTGCCAAGAAACTGTTTCATATCCTCTGAACTTTGCATAGGATTCTTTCTAGGGACTGTCCTTAGGTGCCCATTTACAGAGCCATGAGTCTGATTGACGATTGATTGGTGGGGGGCACCAACCTCCATCTGCTCATCTCCATCACTACTTCTCCTCCATGCATCAAAGCCGGATTTGAACAACAAGAGGGAAATGAAATGGAAGAGGAAGTGTGGAGGACAAGAGAGTGGTGGGCTAGAGTGTCTCCACCCATAGATAAGTAGAAATTATTTCACCTGTCTGTTCCATTAAAGAACAGACAGTAGTTGGGTAATTGGAAGTCATGGGTAGCGAAATCCTGGGTAGGTTTCCGGCGCTGGAGCAAGCGATCCGGCGCTGGAAGCTGTCACAAACGTGCCATAAGGCATGTTTGCGCCTACTTTGGAATAAGAGAGGCCGGCGCAAGGTCGGTCTCCCTCACTCCGCCAAGGGACGAGCATGCGGCCACTGGAGGCAGGTAAGGCTCCCGTCGGCAGCCGCATGGGTGGTCCGGGCTTACTTCTGAGTAGGCATGCCTAAGATTGTGCTGCTTGGATCATTGTTGTCTTCTGCTAACAGTGGTCAAAGGAACACTGACGTACAGGGAGGAGATGTTAAGATGTTTTTTTTAAAAACAATTCCCAAATGCATAGAACTCTAAGGAAAAAACGGGTGGCTGGGAGGGGAGGCTACAAATGCACTTCAGATAGAACACTTCAGTGAAAAGTGATGTGCAGACTGCAGGGAGTGAAGGAATGTGCCAATTGTGTCAATGCATACTTGTCTCTGCTCATTTGCTTACTGTATATTGTTTGCTTAACTTGTAGCTTGAGATACAGATAGAAAACTCAGACCTTAGACAAGATCTAAAGGCAGCATATTAAAAACACTTTCGGCTCATAATTAGGAGTACAGTCTTTGCTAGAAAGAATATCTAAGACAAAAGATAAGGCAGACTAGAGACCTACTGTGGAACGTGATGAAAAATGTACATGAAAGTGCCAGGATGGTGTAGTGGTTTGGGAGTCGGACTTAAACCTGGAAGATCCAGGTTCAAATCCCCACTCAGCCACAAAGCTTCCTGGGTGACCTTGGGCCAGTCACTATCTCTCAGCCCCACCTACCTCACAGGGTTGTTGTGAGGACAAAAAGGAGGGGAGGAAATATGTACACCACTCTGAGCTCCTTGGAGGAAGGGCGGTATAAAAATGTGAAAAATAAATAAATAAAATAAAATAGCCAAATATGCTTCCCTTGCCTTTCAGTAAAATGCTATCTCTATAAAGAACAGAAACTCTCTTTTAATTGTATAAATGAATATATGAAAAGTGCCTTTTTGTAGTAAACATGCTTATTATAAGTGGAGAACTAAGAGTTGAATATTAACTGCACATTTCAGTTATTGTCAGTTTCTATAAGAGCAAAATAACTTTCTGCAATTTAGCCTATTGTTCACAGTGACTGAATAAATAGGTGAAAGTCTTGGCAGCCAAATGCAAGGAGTAACTTTTTGTTTAGAGATAAAGCTGACCGTACAGGGGAACATAAAGAAATGTACAGTATGTGTGTTGTAAGCCAACCACTTGCTGTAACCAATGAAAAAGCAATGTTTTCTAATCTGCCTTTTTTGCCTTCTCTGTAAACTGATTTCTGAACTCCTATAAGAGAAGTTATGCACAGCACTTGTTACTGATCTTTGCTTTGAAACTCCAGTTCCTTAGGGCAGTCAGGCAGCCGCTTTAATAAAACTGTCCATATTTCTGACACGCTGGTTGCTGTGCTTCATTTGTACGTGTAACAGGAGCACATTGCAAGTCCTCTTTTGGACTGCTCTCCAGGCTGGAAAGGGATCTGGAAGGGGAGATAGAAACTGCACGTCCTCCGGGGCCAGAACCCCCTCCGGCCCTTCAGAGAGCAGTGAGTGTGTTGCTGCTTCCCCTTCTGGATTGCCTCCTCAGGCTCTGGAGAGCAATTGGAATAGTAGCAGGCTGCCTGCTGCTTTCTCCGCACGGGATGGCTCTGACAGTGAGGGGGCGGGGCCGTCTCCTGCTCGCTCGGTAAAGGGTCTAGGACGGAGCGATACTTACGGCCCCGCCCCTACCGGAGCGACGCCTCTAGCGGCAGCTGAAGCTCCTGCCAACAACCCTCGACTGGCAGGAACAACTAACGCACGCGCACCCACACACACATGCACACACAACACGCACGCACACACACACAAATAAATGCACAGCCGCTCATGGCTGCCTGTTTTAATTATTAAAAACAAGACAAAACATTGGGAGACTGTCAGGCACGTGTCAGGTCAATCACAAATCAGAAGCCCTTGGGCGCCCCCTAGTGGCTTTGTAGTCCAGTCATGAATCCCAGGCATGAATCTGTTAAACTCAGACTGATTAAACTGGAGGCAATCATTATCTTCAGATTAAACTGGTTTTATTTGCACTACAACTGTAGTACAAGTCTCTCTGCTGGGAATTAGCTCTGCTGGCTAGGATAGGCTGGAACCAGTTTTCACTGTCAACATAAAGGCATCAAAGGACAGTTCATTTCTCCAGCTCTTAGCTAAACTGATCATCAGTTCAGTATTAAAAGTAAAGGGTCCATCCTTTCCTCTGTCGAAGTGTTTTTCATAGCTACTGCCCAGTCTGCAACTGCCATGGCAGTAAGACTGAGTCAGCTTAAATCTATTAATTAATTCATGACACAATAGATGTATTCATCTTTAAAGTGCCACTGAACTTCCCCCTTTCCATAACAGATAAACACCACAATTTCTCTGAATGTATAAGTTTCAGCAGCACTATAAAGTTGGTCAGTGTCATTTATCCCTGTGTGTATGTATGTGGGCTGGGAGGCTTAAGTAGAGTGGCCCAGTGAGGTCATGGGTGAGGCAGAATTTGAATCAGGAACTTCATAGCTAATTGCCTTAACACTAGCTATTAACTTCCCCACCTGTTTCCTGTCATTCAGTCCTCTAATGGCTCCTTCTAGCTCTGGGGCTTAGCAGCACTCGAAATAATACCACCACCCACCACCCTTGATGAAAGAGGCTAGGAATGAACAACAGGTCACTCCTTAATTGTCCTGTGGCTTCTTGAGAGGCAACTGCTCTCAGAGACCAGTTACCAATGGAATGATTCTTGTATGAGGAGTCACAGTTCTCCAGGAGGTGGAACTAGAGCATGTGGGCAGGCTGATTGTTGCTGGTTACTGTGGTGATGAGCAATAAGGCCAGTGGGCAGAGAATGACAGTGTGGAGAGAGGCCGTTAGGGGCTTGTCCGGGAGTGGACTCATTGGCTGGCCCTGAGAGGCGGGCTCCGGCTGCGATTTTAGCCAAGGGGGAACTGGCTCCGCCCTTGCTTGGTGATATAGGAGCTGTGTGGGAACAAACTGTGCAACTCCCAGCCACGCCCCTAAGTATCTCTGACATCAGCATGGTTTAAAAACTCTTCCATTGGCTCATGCTGAGGCTGGCGGGTGAACAGGCACTGAGGGCCATGGAAGACCGGCCCATCCCAAGAAGTGGGCCTCTACCTGGGCCCAGAGAAGCCACTGGGGCTACCAGCGGGTGCAACCTTTAACCCCTCTCCACAGATTCACTAAAGCCAAGGGGATGGGTTCTGCACCCAGAGGCGTCGCTCCAGTAGGGGCGGGGCCATAGGTTTCGCTCCGCCCTAGTCCCGTTTACCGAGCAAGCAGGAGGCAGCCCTGCCCCCTCACTGTCGGAGCCATTCCCGTGCGGAGAAAGCAGCAGGCAAGAGACCCTGCCTGCTGCTTTCTCCGCACGGGAATGGCTCCGACGGTGAGGGGGCGGGGCCGCCTCCTGCTCGCTCGGTAAACAGGACTAGGGCGGAGTGAAACTTACGGCCCCACCCCTACTGGAGCAACACCTTTGTCTGCACCGCCCTTTTAACTGTGGGAGGGAGCCACTAACTATTGCTCCACATGTGGGGAAGTGAGACCCAAATGACCAATCCATCCCTTACAAGGCTGAACTGAGAATTGTAGGGAAGGAGAGAGAGACACTATGGGTCTGAACACCACATATGGACAACATGGAAGGCAGGTAAGGTGTTGGGTAAAAATCAACTTCTCTTTCACTCCCTTTTACCTTTAAATTAAAAAAACCCTCTTTGCTGTGCAAAAAACCTCTGTACAAGACAAGCAGAACAAAAACCCACCGTATGTGTGAGCCTTGGGCACGGGGTGGTATTGGCCACAGGGGGAATAACACAGCCTTCCCCTTTCCTTGCCCCTCCCCTCAACACTGGCAACTGTTGTCTGCAGAGCCAAGCTTACAACCCATGCGAGAGGCACAACCAACTCCAAGCACGACATCAATGGTGGCAGCAGTCACACAGGTGCAGAGGCAGGCAGCTATTAGGAGTACACTATGGCTGCCACCAGAGAGCCCCGTTCCATGAGCAGAATTTGTGAGCTCCTCTTCAAACCTGCAACTTAGCTGGCTCCGATTCCAGCTTAACCAGTTCAGTTGCCAGCTCCTTGATCATGGGCATTGGTTCAATTTGTCTTCCAGTTTCAATAGCAGCTGAGTACACTTTGCACTGGATAAATGCCAAGGAAAGCCCTGCTGGATCAGGCCAAAGGTTCATCTAGTCCAGCATTTGGTTTCCCACAGTGGCCCAGCAGCTGCCTCTGGGAAGCCCACAAGCAGGAGAGAGAGGCAAACTTTTCTCCTGCTATTGCTCCCTTGCAGCTGGTATTCAGAGGAGTCTCCACCCTGGCAGAGGTGTCGCCAGGCGCCCCCGCTAATGGGGCCGCCCCCCCGATGCCCCCCAATAAAACTGTCAAAAATTTTAGGTTTCGGTTTCGAAACCTATTTTTGACAGTTTCTTTTGGGGGGGGGGGTTTAAATGTTTTTCCGTGATTTTAAGTTTTAAAATGGCATGTATGTGTGTATGTGTGCTTTGCCGGTGCTTAGCTTGAATATGGGGCGTTCCAGCAACGATCTTCTTCCTGCTCTTGGGCGCTTCTCTCTGTGCCCGGGTGCGGACTCCGTAACTTTCCGGAGTTTGCACAGAGTTTGTTACGGAGTCCGCGCCCGGGCGTAGGGAGAGGCTGCGCCCGGGAGCAGGAAGAAGATCATCGCTGGAACGCCCCATATTCAAGCTAAGTACCGGCAAAGCACACATACACACATACATGCCATTTTAAAACTTAAAATCACAGAAAAACTGAAAAAAAAGTGGGAAAAAGCAAAAAGAAAGAAAGAAAGAAAGAAAGAAAGAAAGAAAGAAAGAAAGAAAGAAAGGGATTTGAAGGAGGCCCGCCCCCCCCCTGAGCCTCAGCACCCCTGCGTCCTGGGGCCCACCGCAACACCGCCCCATATCAGGTGACGCTACTGCACCCTGGCAATTCAGACAGTTGTCATCTCAGCAGATTCTGGTGTTGGTTTCTTCACTGTTGGGAGAGCAATGGACAATCCACACCTCCTGTGTGGAGGTGTGCTTGCGAAGGTCAAGGCAGGCCAAAGGCAGTGTGGAAATTATTCTAGCTCCAATGCTGGGGACTGGGGGAAGGTCTTGAGAATGCCTTCTCCCAGCATGGATGGTTGATTTCAACCAGCACAGAGTCATGTCTAAGTTCTTGATAATTTCTTGAAATGCATTTTCTGGGATCATGTGGTGCTGAGGTTCACAGTGCAGTGGGCTGTGAGGGGGGGGGGAGTGAAGTTCAGAGGTGGTGACGCAGAGGCACTTACTGGATTGCAATCCCAGGCCCTTCTGAACAAACTCCAGTGGCAAGGGATTTTCTAGCAAACATCGTTAACCAGTTCCTGGGATACACAGGAGAATTCACTGTTCAGCTGGATCTTCTGCAGTTCACACATCCCAAAGGAGTCGACACCTGCTGCTGCTGCTGCTGCAGTCACATGGACAACTTTGCTATACTCTGAAGCAAAGAAGTGCTCTTGCTGACCTGTCCTCATGTAGTTGTTGATGGTGTCCACAGAGCAACTGACCCAATCTTGACTAGCTCACTATACTGGATAAAGATGGTATTGCAAGTCAAGTTTCTGTGGATGATGGGGGTGGTGGACAAGTGGAATAGTAAGTGAGAACCAAAAGAATGTGGGTGCAGCAGTGCTTCCAGGTCTTTTCATTCATGGTCTTCTGGTTCTTCGTTGTCTTTTGCAGAAACTGCTTCTTCCCAAGACATATACTTGGTGTTGATGATGATGATCAACCTGACCTTGTGCTCCTTCCTTCACATCTGGAATTCTGTAGGGTTCTGATGCTCCAGTTGATTCAGATGGTCATAGACAGGTTTGACCTTCTCCCCTGGAAGCTTAAAATCCTTGCACTCGGAGAACTGGATTTTATTCCAAAACATTTCTGCACCTTCTTCTGCATCCATTGCAAGCAGGGCCAGCCCATCCATGAGGCCAACTGAAGCAGTCAGGCAGCAGATTGGTGAGGAGGAGCACCCATCTCTGTCCACCTACTTGTCTGCACTGTTCCTCCTTCCTTCTCCTTCCACACCCTAGACTGAAAGTGAGGGACAGAGAGGAAGAAGAAGAAATATGGAGGGGAAGGGTCTGAGTACTGAGTGAGAACATTGGAGAAGCAGAGGCAGATACATCATTGGGTAAGGCATGGGGCAGCATTTGGCACGCTGCCTTAGGAGTCAGGAGGCCTTGGGCCAGCTCTAACGCAGGGCAGGCACTGTCAGTCCCAGAAATGTCCTAATTCTCCTCCTCCTGCCACCAGGTGGAGGGTGACTCTTCCAGGACTTCAGCGTTATCCTCTCTTCTTCCTTCTTTTCCAGCTGCTGATGCTAGGGGGACTATGGAGACCATGGGGGTTAACAGTGAGACCCAGAGGACACAACTATCACTGCGATATCAGACTTGGATTCAGAACTGCTGCTGGGATCCTGCTTCAATGGCTTCACCGTCAGACATTGCAGCAAGTCATGTGATTGCTGACTATGGGACTATGGGCCAGGGAAATTCCCTGGCCCACCATAGTCCCGTAGTCAGCAATCATACCGCGACTTATGGCTCATCTAAAACGAGCTTCCCTCTTTGGCCCTGTGGGCAGATTATATTTCCTGGATGGGAGGAGACGATGCTCGGGGATGACAACGACACCTTAACAGGATACTCAAGGTTTTATGTGAGCATCCTCTTAGGAATCGCCTATGAGATGTATCTAGTCTGTAACATTTGAAGAGCATGTGTGTCATAAAAAGCCACATGGTAAATGTACACCGTACTTGGGAACTTCAGCTAATCTCAGCTGCTGTGGACAAGGCGAATGCATGCTTTGAAATATGCAAATACCATTCACATGTTACAGAAAATATGTGACTGACAGAAGCGAAAACACAGGAAAGGGCATATTTTTACTGTAATTTCACAGCCCTGAGCTCGGGCTCATCAGGATTTAGCCCTGGAACTTGCTTTTAGCGGTAGAGTTCAGCCCTAGGATGGGAAATCGTAACAAAGAAGTAACAGAATGCATTTCCCTGGTAAACCACTGGAAACTGCTGCATATCTACGATTAGGTGTAAGAGCTTCTAGGCAAAACCTGGACCTTGGGATAGAAGAAAAGCTCTCACTTTAGCACTGGAGAAACTTGACGAAGAGATTTAAGAACTCCTGTCAAAATGACTAGAAATCTAACCAGGAATATCCCTTTTTATTTTTCCAAAAAGGGAAAAACAAACCCTTATTTGTTTTAAGAGACCTGTGCTATAATGCCTACTTTTAGGGGGGGCAAGTCTTGTGAGACCATCACCAGTTTAATTCCCTTGAATGAAGTGAAATTTCTGTAGGAGGACCACTCTTGGAACCGACTCAGGAGGAGCTATTGCATAACTATCTGACCAGAGACAAGCACTTCTCTGAGTGACAGACCCTTTTTCAACTGCTACCCTACTACCCATTCGTTCCACCTGGCATCTGCCTCCCACAGCTCTAGAGGCGCCATCCACGGGGTTTGAAAATGATCTTTCCTGTAGTAGGTACGGACCATCTTCTGCGTCGTCACGTGCCTTGAGGCCACGCCCTGGAACCCTGTGCACGCTCAGTTGGGAACATCTCACTGAACAACTCACTGAGACTCGTGTACCTGCAAGCAGGCGTGCACAGGATGGAAGGAACTCGTCTTACACATTTGAGAGGTCGCACATATACAGCATGCTCCGTGCGCTCGCAAGTAACTCCACTGACTGGCTGCAGTCGTGCTGCAGCCGGATCCAGTGCAGGTTTTTTTTTTCCCCCAGCGAGGACCTCAGTCTCATATCGAGAACGACAGGCAGTTTTTGCCTCGCCTCCACCACCTACCTCCTTCTCTAAATGCGACTGCCACTTGACTCAGGAGGAGGGCTCTTGGCAGCGATGCTGGCCAATCCGGCGGCTGCTCCTGTGTTTGTTTTCAGTTCCTGATTCAGCGGCTGTCGGGGAAGAGAGAGAAGGTCCAGGGATAGGGACGGACGAATCGTCCAGTCCAGTGAGTCAGGAATGCGGAAGATCTGCTAATGGGGAAAAAGAAGGTGCTCCTATGTTTGTCATAACAGTGACAAGCGGGGACCGACCTCGAAGCATCCCTTTCCTGCGGAGTACGACGGAACTCTGGGGCCTGACAGCGCGCACGGTTTGGGATCCTTGGTGACTTCTCTTTGAACAAGTCTGGATCTGTTTTTGAAGATATTCATTCGATTGCTACAATGGGATGCTTATCTCTGATTCTTCTGGTCGCCTTTTCTTCCTAAGCAGGTAAATATAGTTCCTCTTTCTAATTGTTGCAGTCAGTGTTCAGCCTGGACAAGAAGAAAACGAAATACTTTGATCGTTTTTCTCTGTGGCTGATGAAATATGTTCCGCAGCTGAAAATGCAGATGCCCCAGTTCTATATGGAAATGATATTCAGCTCTCGGGTATTAAAATAGTAATAAGATCGAGCTGATAGGTTGTTTCCTAACTGTTTACTTACTAGAGGTTTGAGATTTATCCTTGTTTTCCAGAGACTTTATTAGCATAGTGTTCCAGGTGGTGTCTGTGAGTGAGTGAACTTCGTTTATTTGCAGTCAATAACAAAGACCTGTTGAACGCTTCGAAATAACTTATGCAGCTTCCTACTGAGCCAGACCATCAGTTAGTCTAGGTCAGTATTGCCTGCATCGACTGACAGCGGCTCTCCTGGGTTTCAGAGAGGGTCCAGGGTCACAGGTGGCGCTTGGGGGAACAGGTGGCAGAGTGTGCCTGGGTTGATGGCGCCTCGCTCTTCCATTCTTTGTAGGGTGGCACCTCATCCACTGCCATTTGAAAAGAGCGGCAGGGCAAGACAGGGGAGAAGTGGAGTAGTGACCGCCGTTGCCACCAGCTCTTTTCACTCTTATGGCTGATTCACACTACACTTTTCCAGGCGTGGATGCCCCTGCCCCTGCCCCAGCGCACAGAGCTGGCCGGAAGTCCTCCTGCTGTCCCGCCTTCTTATGAAGGTGATTGGAGGTAGTTCTGATTGGCATGCAGCCACTCTCCCCCCTCTCATCCGATTGGTAGGCTGCAGTAGCTCCGCGAACCCGCCCAGCTCCGCAAAGCCGGCCCCCGGATGAGATGAGCGGAGGCCATTTTTCCAGTTTCTGCATTGCGGAGCTCACAGCTGCTTCGCATTCTTCCGAAATGCTGTCAAAGAGCTCCGTGCTACGCTCTGGAGATCCGTAACGTGCCTGGATTCCTGTAGTGTGAATCAGCCTTTACTCTCCTCTCCCCCCTTATTCCCTTGACAGCCAGCCACTCCTCCGTGCCTCACTCTGCTGTTCTTTTCAAATGACTGGAGCAGGGGTAGCGTGGTGGCCAACTGGGGCAAGAGATGGCAGTGGGGTGTTTGTGCATAGGATGGCGGAGACAGCAGCAGCAGCAGCAGCAGCAGCAGCAGCAGCAGGTGAAGTGCTGCCATGAAGATAATACAGAAGGAAAAGGAGGGGGTGAGTGCTTTGCATGCCCTCCCAAAATGGGGGGCTGGTGCCAGACCTAATTCATCCCAGGAGCCCTGGGGCCAGACCCAAACTTCTGCATGCAAACCACGTGCTCTGCTGCAGAGCTACAAGCCCTCTCCAACTTCCTCAGAGATGTCTTCCTGGTATTGTTCATTGCACTCAATGCGGACCTTCAAGTCCATGTGGACCTACAAGGGCATGTGGACCTTCAAGTTCACCATCAGGCCTCTTGAATTAAAACACACACACAGTGAAAGAGAACTTCCGCGACTGTGAAATTAGAACATGCTATTTTACATAGAACAGAAGTGTCACTAATAAAAGGGGCATCTGGAAACCCCATGGGAACTCCACCCCTTTCAGTGTGGACCTCTCGCCTTGGGACAAGGTAGAAGGAGTGGAGGTGGCTACATTGTTTGGGTGCTAATCAAACGAATTAGCATGAATTTGTGTGTTCATCAAATGAAGGAGCTCTTACCGTCTTCATTCATCAGATAGATAATCTTGCTAAGTAAAACGACAGTAGCTCATGAGGTTCCTCTGGAGTTTGTAGCTGAGATGTGGAACTCTGCTGCAGCACTTTTGCACTGAAGTTTGGTAGTTTTATGAAATTGACCTATTTAGAAAACAGCAGGAAAGCGAGAGGGGATTTTGCAAAAGTAGGTCAATAGACTACAGCCCTACAGGGGTCAAGCAGGCTGCAGCTGTCAAACACTGAGTGTTCAGGCAGTACTGGCCGCACTATGGTGTCAGGTGGGGCTTGCAAAGAGTCTAGTTTCTGTTGTGCTATGCTCTATGCTGCTAAATTGATGTCCCTAGCTTTTTTTATAAATAACATGTACATTGATTAATCTTGCTAAGATGATATATTTTATTATATTGATATTCTCCATGGTATTTATTGCTTCATTTTTTTTTTCATTTTTCTCAACCCAGATAGTGAAAATGTACTGTATAAGATAGGTTTGGAACAAGTATTGGCCATCTATATCCATAGTATTGTCCAGCAGTTCAAATCTGAACTATTTCCTCAAAACATATTTTGGCTTTGTACCATTTTTTTCCCTCCCACATGGCCTGATGATTTGATCGCAATTTGCAGATTCCAGCCTGATCTCCCTATGACTACACCAGGGGCGGCCAACCTTTCAACATGAATGCTCCTGGACTCAGGGTTGGGGACTCGAGTCGCAGAACTAATTCTCAAGTCTGACTTAATTTGCTGCTTAGACCCGACTCAGACTCGACTCGGGTCCCATGAGCGACTGACTTGGACTCAACTCATGACTTGGCCCCTTTTCGACTGAGTCACAATTCACCAGGGGGCGATAGGGAGTTTAAAAAAGGTTTTTAAAAAAATATCTTGTTTTCATCTTTGGGTGCCTTTGCATGCCAAACCACTGTGTTTTCTTGCTTTTACAAAGCAAAATCGTGCTCCAGGAGGCACTTCCTGGTTGCGCGATTCCCTCTCCCTTCCCTAAGGTCGCCCCAGAATGCATTGCGTGATTCGAAATGAGACTTGAGACTTGGACTTGAAAATGTTGCGCAAAGACTTGAGTCTCGACTTGAAACTTGGAGCCAGAGACTTTTCCACATCCCTGCCTGGTCCTTTAACGGTTGTATAGGTGAAGGCATTTCAGCAGGTGCAGTTGCCAAGATTCTGTCTTCAATACAACTCTTAAGAACACAGAGGCCCTAATGCTGTGTCATTTTTTCTACAAACAAGGACAGGGAAATGGTAATTTGATTAATTGATCTGTCAAAGTCAAAGCATAAAGATGTACTGACAATCAGTTTTTTTCCTCTGAGCATTGACTTTTGCAGCTCTGCCCCATTTGTGAGGCAAGCCCTTCATGACTCAAAAAAGGGAGCAATGACTTCTGCTAATTCATATCATTCCAACTGGTAACATTTAGGGCACAATCCTGACAGAAAAGTCGGCGACGGAACGAGCGTTCTGTCGCTGGGAGACGTGAGTGTGCCGTAAAGCACATTCGCGATGACTCAGGAGCAAGGAAGGCTGGCGCAGAGGCCGGCCTCCCTTGCTCCGTCGCCGGAGCGCCCGTGCGGCCGCCGGATGAGGTAAATCAGGATCTGGCAGGCACGGGGGCATTTTGGCTGGCGAGGGAGGGGGACCATTGGCCTAGCCGGCCCAGGAAGGGGCAGGGGATGGCCTCGGCCATATCCCTGTCCCCACCGGGCCAGCTAGGCCGTTACACGGACTCCTCTACTTTCACCAGCTATTTAGCTGGCAGAAATCTGAGGAGGTCGATCGGTCCGGCCTGGCTTTACATCCGGGGAAGGGGACGAGCATCGCCTTCCCTGAGTAGACCTCTGGCCCGGCGGCAGAACAGCCGCCAGGGCTCAGGATGCGGCGGGTGGCCATGAGCTGCCAGCTGGATCCTTGCGCTGGATTGCGCTGCCCAAGTGTTAATGGCAGCCACAAACGGCAATTTTTGGCAGGTGTCACGGTAGTGCTGACTACCAGTATTGATACAAAGGCTCCAGCTGTGTAGATTTTTGTCTACATAAGGGACTGATGGAGTAGTTTCGTCTATGTTGTACCTAATCTGTGCGCTGTTGTACGAGCACCCAACTCATTGGGCTGGGTTGTTAGGTTCATAATTTAGACAAGCAAGAATAGGTGACCTTAAGACATTGCTTTATACTGAGTCAGGCCATTGGTTCATCTCAGTCAGCATCATCTATCTTGAATGGCAGTGAGTGGCTCTCCAGGGTTTCAAACAGAGGTATCTCCCAGCCCCACCTGGAGATGGAAGAGATTGAACTTGAGCCCTTCTGCATACAAAGCAAGGGGCCCATAGTTTATTAACACTTTGTTATTTATCAGGTTAATCAAATGTGTACTAGCAGAACAGGGTTAAATCCTAATTTATTTATTTTTTTAGTTTCCTTTCTAGAAGATTCTACAAATGGGGAAAAAAATGAAACGTAAAAAAGCCCCACCCGTTCCCTTGTGGGAAGAAGGTGCTTTTTGGATGTCTAATTTGCCAGAATGTTTCTGGAGCATTCCTCTCTCTAACCTATCACTCCCAGGTACTGTAAATAGCTTTTACTATTTTTTTTAAAAAAATATTTGTTTTATTCATCCTAATTTTTAAAAAAATATTTGATTCTGTTTTTAAAATATTTGATTCTTAAATATTTTGTTTAAGCATCACATTGCATTTTGTTTGGGGATAACATTCTCCTTCACAGCATCCAGGGCAGGCCAAATTGTGGGTGGATTTGGTCTGGGAGGGAGGTGGGATGGGCTGCGCTGGTGTGCACTGTATTCTATCCCCCTTCCTGGACCCGATCCCGCAGCATGGGTCCTTGCGGACCTGCGCCAGCTATTTAGCTAGCGCAGGTTCAAGTAGACCGCTTGTGCTGTGGAGACTTACTCCCAAGTAAGGGAACAATTGTTCACTTACTCGGAGGAGACCTCTGCAACTTCCCCCCCCCCCACCGTAGGATGCAGTGGTTGTTATTTTGGCACCGCTGCATCGGCGGGGGGGAGGAAGAGAGGGAATGGATAGGATTGGGCTGTAAGTTTCTTTCTGCCACCTCAGAGTGAAGAGATACTGGTCTTCAGAAGAGTTTTGTTTTGTGATCTTCTCGTAGCTTTCTCAAAAGTTCTTATCTTCATCTGTACATTGTTCAGTTGCCCATGATGAGAGAATGTGGTGGTGTATGACCATTGAACTTGATCCTGAGCTTCCATGCAACAGCATGGTGACTTTAAAAAGTGTGAAGAGTGCACTCTCCCAATCTGACAGATACTACTTAGTTTTCAGGCAAAACCTATAATAGAGAAATCGGGAAAATGGGTAAAGAAGCTATGCTAGAAACAAACACAACGTACCAGCCGAAGAAAAATAATATCCACTTTATCCACTTTATCTGGGTTTGACAAGTCAAGGTTATCCCAGATAAACAAAGAAATATTAGCTAGGCTGTGGTTTTAATATTTCTTTGTTTATCTGGGATAACCTTGACTTGTCAAATCCAGATAAAGTGGATATTATTTTTCTTCGGCTGGTACGTTGTGTTTGTTTCTAGCATGGCTTCTTTACCCGTTTTCCCGATTTCTCTAAAGTTAACTGCTGGCCATGAAAACTTTCGATCGAAAAAACCCCCTATAATGTTGGGACATGTGTAGTTTGCCACAGTTGTAGCATGAAAGTGAGACTAAGTTAGGGAATCCTGACAAAAAAAGGTGTAATTTGAGAAAAAGTGCTAGAGGCCCCAGAAATGCCCTCTTAACCCTTTGGTAACAAGCACTGCAACCGTTGGCCAGTGAGATGGTTCTGATTCTGGGCAGGGCATTCTGGGTACTTCAGCTTGGTCTTTCAGCCTTTCAGAAGCCAGATTAAGGGATGTCTACAGGATTGGGCATCTGAGTGGTTAAAAAAGATGTAACCAATTGACCAGCCAAATGTTATCCAATACAGTGGTTAAATATTGGTAGAATAATGATCAAGTACTTTAAAAGCATTCATTTGATTAAAAAATATTTTATTAATTAGGATAAGTACATGGCATGCCTGTTGAAAGTTAACAATCTTGTTATTGTGAAAGCCTGAGATTAACGTGAAACAATTGAAACGAATTATTATAAGTTTTAACAATGTTGGGTCAGGTTTCTATAAATGCAAATGAGTCACTGAGTCGTTCGTCTCTTTGTCTTTTATTCTGGAACGTCAGAGTCCTCCTACAGTTTCAAAATTTTAAAGAATTAAAATGGCAATAAAGCAAAGTAACAGCAGCTATTAAAAAACAAAAGGCAGTTTTGAAAGGCAGTTGTGCTAAGTCGCCAGCAGGCCAGTTTACAGCGCAATCCTATCCTCCAGTGGTGCAGCCAGAGGTGCAGCGAGAACTGGAGGCTCTGGAAAGGAAAGGGGATCCAAATCCCCTCTAAAGGGGGGATTCAAAGGAGATTTAAATCCTTTCCCCAACAAAGACTCCCATCCTGTCCTCCTCCACTGGTTGCACTGATGGAGGAGCTGGGTAGGATTGTGCTGCTAAGCCTCATCAGTATTGTGGCTTCATGGAATTATTGATAATATTTGACTGTGGTCAAATAATAGGGGATCAGTGCAGTATTTGATTGGTCAGTGGAAAGGGAGAAGCCTGCCAAACCCCTTAAGACAAAGGAGGCTCTCAAAGCTACAATGACCAAAATAAAAATAAAAATGATGAGATAGAAGCTTCTAAATCCTCTGATAATTCCTATACAAGAAATTCCCCCTTTCCACTGAACCAGGATTTGGTACTAAAATCATCCCTGAAGAATCATCCCTTTAGAAGCCTTAGGTGTAAGTTGGAAGTTGTGTGTAAAGCCCACAATTGTGAAAGTGAAGTTTTGTGCAGAGGTCTGATGAAGTGACAGATTCTTGGAACTACTTGGGCTTTGATTTTTGTTTCCCTCTTAGGGAGTCATGATGCTATGACTTACAGCTTGGATAAAACTTCAGAAGTAAGCGGCAATGAATCCAAGTTGTTGCAGTTTATGGACAAACATATGCATTGCATAATACACCCTATTATTTTGAGATGGTCTATAACACAGGTAAACTATTCCCAAATTTTTGAGCTTTTATACATTGTGTTGAAGATTGCTTTTATAATATTTAATTTGCTCATTATCTCTTCATTTCAGTAAGGACCAAACAGATGTAACGTCAAGAGATTCATGATTGAAGGATGTCCCTTAAAAAACAAACCCAAAAAAGCTAATATTAGCAAAGGGAGGGGGGGGATCTGATCAGAACTGTGGTGGTGGAGGGGGATTAATCCTTATCCTGTGAGATAAGTAACTGTGAGAGTTACTTTTAAATGTGCTTTAATATTTGAATGTTTTAAGCCTCCCTGAGCCACCTTCTCCTGTTGACATTCAGAACCCCGTTCTTGTTCACTATGCAGGTGCTGACTGTGATACAACAGCTGGATGCTGGGATTAGGTATTTCGATTTTAGGATTGCTCACAAACCTGAGGACCCTTCAATGAATTTGCATTTTGTTCATATGCTGTATACAACTGCCATTGTACAGGTACAGTTCCTTATTGATTGCTAATGAAAACAGCATTGTTTATTTCTTTACCAGCAACGTAAAGCTCTTTTAAGGACAACGCTGTTCCTCGAAACTAATCCTCTAGCTACTTTTGGTATAATAAGGGGGATGATCCAGCTTTCTGGGCATAGGTGGCTGATTGCTGCCACAATCTTGGGGGAGCATCCCATGCTGGGCAGACAAATTCTTGTCGCTCTTACTAGAGGCTCTTGGAGATATTCTGCCAGCAATGTTCTGGCTGGATTCTCCTTGCGCTTCAAGCAGGAGTAACTTCCATGTGAGAGCTAGGCTGCATAGCTGGAGCCTCTGCTAGGAGTGTGTGCACATGTGCATGGCTACTATGGTTGTACCATGACCTGTTTTAGAGATGTGCTGGGTCCAGTTGTGCTGGGTCAGAAAGTTCACATATGTGTTGACTTCATAGCAGTACTCATGACATCATATTCCTAGCTTCCAGGTTCATCTGTGCATGCAGAGGTGAATGGGTGTCTTGGGTTCCATGCCTGCAGATGTTTCCCCATTCTTCTTTATAAGCCCAGGAGTGTCCTTATATGCAGAAGAGGAATTTTGGTATGTGCGAGGATTTTTTTCCTAGCACAGACGTCACTGGGGAGACCATGTATATGTAGACTTATATCTGTAGTATGGAACCTTGGGGGACCTTTTGGTCATGCCATATGCATCTAATAAACCAAATTTAATGTGTACGAAATAAAATTACAATAATATTATAACATCTATGTACTCTCTGCTGATACATTTATATTGAGTTTGCACTATAAAGGGGCTGTTTTGGGGTGGGGAAAGGGGGGGATAGGATCTTGGTGCACACCGCAGCTGCCTAGATCCTCCAGCCCGAGCTGCCCCCTGCCTGGCCCACTCCTCAACCTGAACCACCCCCGCAGCCGAAGTCCCCTGCTCCGGTGGAGTGCCTGGAAGCTGCTGTTGCGCATGTGTGGCCTCCAGCAGTTCGTGCCAGCGGCCCCCAAAGTGCACAATGGTGCTGCGGCTTTTATGCCAGCGCCCCAGGCTTTATGGTGGCAGATTGCGATATCCGCCACCGTAATGCTCCCATTGGATTGGCCGTCAGTCATATACACTGCAGTATTTACAAAGAAAAGAATTATTTTATAACTCATTCCTACATTGTGCAACGTTGGTTATCTTATCTTGAAGAATTATCGCTGTCCTTGTTCTCCATGCCAAGAACTCATTTGATACTAATAGGATTTGAGAACATGCAATTAATATAATATGGGCCTCTGTCTTAAATGGGCTCTCAAACTGGGATAATGGTTTTGTTTTGTTTTGCATGACTGCCATTGACTCAGAATTGGGTCTTGGGCAATATCACCAATTTCCTTGTGGCCGGATGTGAAAATTGACATGAGAACTTGACACCTGTATGGCTATTGAATGTACATATAATTTCATATTCTCAGTGTTTCCACGAAGCCTCTCCAAATTCTGCAATCTGAAAGGCCAATATTTATTTGTTTATTTATTTAAAAGATTTATATATCGTCTTTCCGATGCTCAAGGTATCTGATGCACAGTATCTATGATGCCAATCCATTTTGTAAATTCAGCTGATTTATTCCAATTGGAAACTTAGTCTTGGGAGAATTTGGATATTTTTGCGGGGAGCAGGGCTCTTAGCAGGGTATTTTAGTTATTTCTATAATTTATACAAGTCCATCTGCTGTGCCTTTAGTCTGCCAGACCAGACTAATTTTTTTTAATAACTAAAACCATCTGTCAAAATTGTGTTGTTGTTGTTTATAAATTAAGAACACTGAATAGAGGGATTATAAAGATGTTTATAAGAGATATCCAGTCAGTGAACTCACTTAAACCCTGGGTTAAAAAAAATGACATGTTTTTAATTTATTTGTATAACATTAGAGCAAGAAAGTAGGGCATAGGGACAAGGGAGAGGGTCATACAAGTGAGGCGAAGTCAGCAGCGATGGGACATTTGTATCCCCCTCCCCACTCCTCTGGCTTCTGAGCTTTGCATATTTTAAAGCTTTTCTGCACAGCCATTGGTGCATTTGCACTCGCAGGTTATTGCTGGATTACAGCTAGAGCTGTTGCTGAGAATGTGTCGCCTGGCGTTATGTTACTGCTGAAATATCCAGCAGGAGTTCAAAACTCGCTAGGGCAGTGATTTTAAACTGTTTTCCATGGAGTAGTGGTGATCTGCAGGTACTTTCTGGGGCATCTGCAATACATCCATGGAAAGTAATACAGGAAAAACCTGAAAGCCTTTTGCAGAGCAAACAATGATAAATGCTGAATTCAAATTCAAGTCTTTGAAAAGTCGTGTTGTGACAAGCAAATCTACATGCTGCCCTGACAACACTCCCCCTTCTCCTTATGTGTGTAACACCGCCGCGCAGGAATGCACAAGGAGTTTTAATCCAAATTTAAATTTGGAATTAAATGTGTGACTTTGTAATTCAGAAGTCTTTCAAGCAGCCCCTTCCCTGGTAGCTATAATATGAGAATATTGGATGGCCCGTAAAGAACAAGCAATCTAGTGTAGCTGTCAGTGAAGTCAGGATTGCTGCCCTAGGGAAAGCAAAAATGAAGGGACAATGTTGATGGTTCTACACTTCATAGTTGGGCAGCATGGTCTTTTCAAAGGTGGCCTCTTTCAGACTCCCTTACTCAATGTAGTCCTTGCAGCTTGGCATACTGAGAAAGAGGAACAGGTAAAAACTTCCTTCTGCTGAAGCAGCACCATGAACAGTAAAGGACTCTACTCCAAGAGATCATGGGGTAGGTTATTTATGAAAATGAAAAAAATCAAAGCAGAGGTTGTTCCAATTTCACAGACAATAGTACTTATAATCTCTAGATCACATACTGTACTAGGCTGATAGGAACTAGCCTATATCAAAACAGGAAAGAATATGCAGATTAGAGAAGACGTTTCCAGTCCAAATGAAACATCCTGCCTAATAAACATTCTCGTGGTAGTCTGCAACTCAGCATAACTTGATAAACTGGTTGAGTATTTGTTTCAGTTCCTTTAAAGCACAAAGCAGCCTTTTACTATCATGTTTTGCCTTGACTTTTGTAGGATACCCTGTGGGATATTTTACGATGGTTGAAAGCCCACCCCTGGGAAGTTGTTGTTCTAGCTTTCAGAAATTTTGATGGATTAGATGAGGAACATCACTGTCATTTGGTCTCCTGTATAAAGAGGATCTTCTGTTGCAAACTGTGTCCTAGAAATGTAAGTTGTTTGGAATGCTTGATTTCCACACTTCAAGATGGTAAAAGCCTTATTCACACCAATCTGATCAGGATGTTGCACACACATGTAAACAGGATTGTTCATCTACAAATCTGACGTGCTCTAATTGAATGAGATTTTGGCACGAAAGCTATCATGGCCAGCAGAACCATGATACAACCTTCTTCCTGAATGAGATTTTGTACATATTAATCGGAACACCAATATCCTTTTGCAAAAAGAATTTTAAAAACAAAAATGTTTTTGTTGCTTAGTGCTATTTTTCTAAATATAGCACTAGTCTGTGTGGAGCCGTGAAGGCAGATCGAGGCCGGGAAGGGGATTTGGATTCGGCGGACACTGCTGATACTGAACTCACCCCCTTCCCAGTCTTGATCCGCCCTCCTCCCTGCCCCATCCCGCCCACCCCAGTCTCCCTCCAACCTCCTGCACGATCACACCAGGTGCATTTTGTGTACCTTGGGCGGTGGGCATCCACATTCCATTGGTGTGCAGAGCTGGCAACTTGCTGTTTGTAGCGGCGGCCAAACCGCTCTGGCTTGCCACCTTTTGAGACAGCCGGAAAGTGCTGTACACCACACTGCCAGAACACTTATTCTGGCAGCGTATGGTGCCCATAGGATTGGGCTATCAGTCAAGAAATCTAATCTGTGTGTTGAAAAGGGATATTAGAGCTGGCCATAAATTCAGCCAAACTGTAACTGAATACTGTATTGGCCTGAGTATAAGACTCATTTCCCCCCCCCCCCTAATTTAAGTTTTTAAACTAGGGACGTCTTATAATCAGGCTGTTGCAATTCGGGTTTGCAGCTGCCCCTCCCCCAAGCTCAGCAGAGAAAGGGTGGCAAAATACTTACTGCTGCTGCTCAGCTGTGCAGTGAGGGCATGGGACATTGCTGGAAGAAGCGGCAAGGGACTGGGCTAAGAGGAGAGTGGTGTCTTGGTAGGCTATCTTCAAAGCAGGAGCTTAATTGTAGTGCTTATCGCTGCTGACTGAGATGTCTTTGCAGAGGCTCCGTGTTTGTTTTTAGAGGAGATAATTTTGTTAATCTTCGTTCTCTGCTCTGCTGGATTTTGTATCCTTTTGTAAAGCAAGATCACATACACTTTCATCCCCTCTCCCCAGGCAATGAATGGTTTAGGCTGCAATCCTGTGCACACTTTCCTGAGAGTAAGCTCCATTGAGAACAGTGGGACTTGCTTCTGAGTAGACATGCACAGGATTGCACTGTTTGTTAAATCACTGGCATAAATTCAATGCCAGTAATTTAATTAATTTTTTTAATAGCACCAAACTTTAAGGGTGCGTCTTATAATCAGGTGCGTCTTATACTCGGGACAATACGGGTAATTAAGATGTTAAATGTTTGGGAAGCTATCACTTTCTCACTTAGATATTTCAATAACTATAACAAATTTTATTTTAAAATTCCTGTTCTATTTAATAGAGCTTTTAAACATGTTTAACAATAAGACATGTTTGAATATTAAGTATATTTCAAAGCTGTCCTTTATTTTTTACCTCCTTAACTCTAAGGTGAATGGGCATCATCTCAGCCATAGTAACCCAATAGGCACAGATTTGTGTAAGGAATAAAAAAAGAGAGTCTTCCAGAATTGACCTATGGGTGGTGGAGCTGGCCTTCCTGGCTGTAAAGATTTCAAAAAATCTGGTTGTTTCCTAGGATGCTGTGAATAAAGATAGAACAGCAGATATGGAGTGAGCCGTCAGTATTGCTCTGTGGAGAAGAGGGTTATTTTCCTTTCTTTTAAAAATCTCCTTTCCTTTCACTGGTTCTTGAACAAGAGGGATTACAGGCAACCGATTTTGCTTTGAATGTTGTTGTTTTTTTAAAAAAACCCAACAGGTCTGCAAAATGTAAATGAAAGAAACCTCTGTTGTGCTTCTTCTAAAGGCATCTTCTTGTTTTGTGTTCACATTTTAAAAAGCTAAGTGGGAAAACTGACCTGGGAATGGCTGAAGATCATTTCTGAAATTGGAAAGTCCAGATAAGAGTCAGAGACACATGAACTCCAGAGAAGCATCCAAGCTTCAGAAGATGTGTATCTCATTCACATGAATTACTTCTAGTATTAGAGAAACATACATCTTCCCTGCACATTTTAAAATACAATTAGGGAAACAGAATGTAAGAATGTGTATGCTATTACTTGAGTTTCCATAGAGTTGTCTTGAACCTAAGAGTTAGATCTCTCCATAATACTGAAAACATTAAAAAGCACATCAACGTTGCCTGTCTTTCAGGTGGTTCCAACACTACAGAACATGTGGTCCTGTGGCTATCAGGTCATTGTATCCTACGAAGAGGTGACCCAAGTGGACCGGCATTCTTATTTATGGCCTGCAATTCCATACTGGTGGGGAAATAAGACCACAGCTGAAGAACTTATCCAGTATTTGGATAAGAGAAAACAGGGTGGGCGCCCAGGTATCTGTTGCATTTTACTTTCACAAACCACAAGAAGAAACTCTGCCTTCAAGGAGTTTTAATTGCATTAAGTATTAAAAATGGTGGTCCCTTATAATATTTGGTGGCAAGTTAGATGAGTGCCAAATGTTTGGAAATGATAGCGAAAGCTTGCTCTTCTGTGAGCAAATTTTGATAGATGGAATGAACAGCAGTATAATTGAAAACCACTCTTACTTTTTGGACAGTCTCTAGCTATGTGCAAAAACTAAAGTGAATAGATTTGGGAAGAATGGATAGAATGGATTTGGAAAGATTCAGCATTCATCCATTAGACTTTAAGAGAGATTTTATGCTATTTTTTTAAAAAAATTATCTACGAAGGCCTAAATTAGCAACACAAATACTAGAGAAGGCAGTGGAACAAACAAGCTTACATCTAGATGTGCAAGACTAGCTGATTCTACTAGACTGACAGCCCAACCCTGTGTAGGATACTAAAGGGTCCCATCGATTTACTGGTCGATTTCCCGGGCTGCTCCTTTACCTGGTGTAAGCGGCAGGAGGCACTGGGCCTCCTCGAATGTGCGCAAGCTCTAGAGCCCTTGCACATTTGCACCACTCAGGTAAGGCCAGGCTGGGCCTGGAGAGGGCCGGGGATATGGTGGATCTCGCCGCTGATATCCCCGCCCTCTCCAGGCCTGGGGGTTGCCAATGGCCACCCTCCCCTCGCCCCTGCTGGGGTAGGACTTACCTGCTCCGGTGGGCGCGGGGCCAGGGGAGAGCCCAGGTAAGGGCCGCCAGCAGCCGTGCCGGTGGTCCATACTCGCCCAGTGTTGGAAACGTGCTTTACGACACATTTACAACACCCTGCTCCCTGGCGCAAGACTACGCAGGATTGTGCAGTGTGTTTCAACCAGCTGTTAGATTTTGGAGAGCCAGTGTGGTATAGTGATAGTGTTGTAGAAGATGCAGAGTCTATGGTTCCTGCAGATTAGGGGGCTTACAACTGAGCAGTACTGCTCCAGGTAGCCATCTCAAACATCTGTTCCGAATAACAATATGCTGTGCTTGTCAGTGTCAGATCTCTTCCCAAGTAAGTTGTCTAAGTTGCCAGTTGCAATGGGAGACTGGGAGAACATCTATGAGTGAATATGTATCCCAACCTGTTACATCAATAGATTAGGTAAAGGATCCCCTTGCTCAGAAGCCAGTCGTTACTGACTCTAGGGGCGGTGCTCATCTCCGTTTCAAAGCCGAAGAGCCAGCGCTGTCTGAAGACGTTTCCTTGGTCATGTGACCGGCGTGACTCAATGCCAAGGCGCCACGGAACGCTGTTACCTTCCCGCCGAGGTGGTACCTATTATCTACTTGCAATTTCTTGCTTTCAAACTGCTAGGTTGGCAGGAGCTGGGGCCGAAGATGGTAGCTCACACCGTCACGCGGCACTTGGGTCTCGAACTGCTGTCCTGCCTACCTTCCAGTCTGCAGTTCAGCGTCTTAACCAATATCTGGGTTGCTCTTAGTACACATGAACTGCAAATGCAGCAAGAGGAAATGTACTGGTACAAGAAGAGTTTTAATATGAATGAGTGAGAGTCCAGGCTGGTATGGAACAGTGTTATACCTAGAAGATGGAAGCTATAGAAATAACATTAAATGGTGGTTCTTTTTCTCTTTTTTTACAGTGGGATTATTTGTTGCAGGAATAAACCTTACTGCAGATTTAGGGTACATTCTAGCACACCTTCGTGGATCTCTGAAGAAAATGACCTTTCGCAGTCTTCCGTTCCTAAATCTGTGGATAAAGAAACAGCATCCTGGATTGCAGAAAGACTGTATTAATATCATTGCTGGAGACTTCATAGAGAGAAATAACTTTGTGCAGAACGTGATAGGTCTCAATAGAAAACTTCTTTCCAAATAGCATTGCTGCTCAGTTTGTTGCTTCTACTCAGGTTTGGAAAGCGCACCTTTAGGCTCATAGCTCTCTTGAGTGAGAGATCCAAGACACATCATCCATCTACCTCACAGAAATATTATGAAGATATTACTTGCAAACAACAAAGGGTGCATTTAAAAACTCTCCTTAAGGATGAACTGTAGAAGTTTTACAGCATACTCTGAATACCTCATCAAAAAGACCCAATTTTCTTGAGAAGCATTTAGTAAATGCACTGAAGGAAAGCACCAAAGACACTATTCATCTTTTGTCATGTTTGAATATGCCACAGCCTTGCTCCAAGACACACATGTACTAATGTCTGTGGGAAATCTGCCCATGTGCACCTGCCAAATACAGTACATGACTGGTATCAATTAGCTCTTTGGAGGGGAGAGGAAGCCTGGATTCACTCTCCTTTCCATAAACAGATAACTGTCATAGTCAGAGCTGCCCAAAGCCTGTTTGGTACATTGTTCCAATCCGGCAAGGGAACCATTACTGCGAAACCTTGAATGATTGATGTGGAGAGCCAGCAACAGAAATAACAGGCAGTGTTTTCACACAAAAGAGTCATGGTCCAGAAGGATCAGGATACCAGGTTTTAATGCTGTCTTCCATCCAGTTCAGATTTAACCAGTTTTTCCAAGTACATTCAAGGCTCTCAAAATTCTAGGCCCCTGGTCGCTTTAATTCATAGTGTTCTGAAGCTGGCATCTAGGAATCGGAAAACTTTATACGGCCTTGTGCAGATTCAACAAAACATAATTACCAGTGTTTCCTTCATTAGTATTGTATACCAGACGTTGGTTGGCCCAGGTTGGCCAAGAATCTATTACGTGAGCAGGTAAAGTTCTAGGGGTAGCTCACAAGTTACAGATTAACAAATCACCAGGTGCAGACAAGAAGTTTGCAAACTACCAGTATTAGAATTTCATTATGTAAACCTGAGTGGCTGCATTTAAAAGTAAGTTCTGGTTGCCCCATTCCAAAAAAGGATATTATAGATCTAGAAAAGGTGCAGATAAGGGCAAACAAAATTATCAAAGCACTGGCACACCTTCCTTACAAGGAGAGGCTAAAGTGTTTCATTTAGAATGTTTCATTTAGAAAAAAATGACTCGGGTGAGGGGAAGGGGGAGTGCTGTTGCATTTATGCCCTGCTCATGGGCTCCCCACTGCTCGTGTGTTTCTCGCTGTTGGACTAGATGGTCTCATTCAGGTGAGCTGTTCTTATATCTCCCAAACTGGAGGTATAATTTTAGATTTGGTGGTGATGTCCAGGTCTGTGTACCATTTTCAAATTTCTAGCTGCCAAACAAAAAAAAAGTATACCCTCTTACTCTGAAAACAGATTTTAGAGTAATACTGTATAAAGCCTCCTTTTACTGACAGCTGATACAAGGGTGTGCAACTCTTGCACTGACTGGGACCAACTGGAGAGGTGCAAACTTACTAATAGTCCTTAATCTACTTGGGCCCACTTTCTGTTACAAGAACCATTGCACTGTATTTTGGGAATAGATATTAAGTATTTTTCCAATTTATTTTTAAAAAGTTTACTTCCCTATTTGTAGTTATTTATATGGTACTCAGACTGATGCACACAATAGTGATGCTCTGCATTTACCTGTTTTAGAGGCACATTTATATTTGTCTCTGCTGCTTTACAGTGAGTTGCTATTGTCCTCTATTAGATGACAACATTGGAAACATTAAGATGGGACCTACTGAACTGTAAGTGGCTGAAAGAAGAGATTCCAAGTTTGATTATAAATAACCAGAGAGCTGCAGACTGCTATAACAACATTCTGTTTAGAACCATAGAAATCTTGATTGCTGTGCAGTGCAATTCTGATAAAACAATTGCATAGTGAACTGACTGGCATCCCTTTCATAGCTTGCACTATGAACCTGTTTTAATCACTATAAGGCATTTGTTCGTGTTGGTTCAAAGCACTATTCAAAACTGTAAGCGCTGGTAACACAAGGGTGTTCTGGGCCTTCAGCCAATGGCCATGGGGTGGGTGGTGGTGGTGGTCCTTGTGTGCACACCACCACTCATCCTCATCATTGTCCCCCAATCTGGGGACGAGGCAGGAAGGGGGAAAAAGGCCCACTCACTTCTCTGCCTGCTGGATTGCTCTTGCCCTGCTTGCTTGGGCTGAGGTGAGTGCAGGATAGTGGCGATTCAGCTGGATGGCCAGCGGGTATTCCTGTCACCCCACCAGGCCTGCTGACCCAACTGCCTAGGAAGTAAGGACTAATGAGAATATAATATTTCATGTGGACAGTGCAAAAGTGACAGAATGGATTTGGCACTTTGCTGAGGATGTACAGAAGGAGTCTTCAAGGCTTTGGAGTTTTGAACTTTTGCTTTCTGTTACTGACAAAGGGAAAGATGTTGCAAGTTGGTCAAAACATTTTCGCAATCTTTTTTTCAGAGGAAGTGTCAGCATTTCACGCTGGGTGCCTGTTGGTCAGTTTGAAACAGAGATGGGATGAAGATCTGAACAGTAGGTTGCTGCATTTTTGCATCTGGTAAAAATCCTGCTTTAATACCAATTAGTCAGGAGCCCCCCCCCCCAACAGAATATCTTGTGAATTTCAAGAGAAATAACGCGATTGAGGAAACAGTCTTCTGTATCTGCCCAAGGCAGAGCTGCTTATGATCACCTTTACATTGGCTGTACCATCTTCTTCAGGAATGACATCAACATCTTGCACTGTTGCTTCTTTGTAGAGCCAACTGAAATGACAAAACACAATCAGCATCTCACAGACATTCAGTGCTGTATAAAGCAGGGTTTGGAAACTGTTTTGCTATGTGAGCTGTACTTCTTAGTGTCCCTACAAGGTGACTTGTCATGTGTTCAAGAATAGACTCTGGTCAGGATGGAGTGATGTAAATATGGTATGTACAACAGGAAACTTCTCAAATAGCACTCTCTGGTTACATGATAAATACCTCCTACAATGGAATCAATGCACGAGGCCTTGGTATTCCCATGCTCAGATGACGAGCACGTGCCCTTCTTGTATCCATGAGTGACAGACATCTATAGTATTTTGCTTACATTACTAGTGTCCCAAAGGCACAATATAAATAAACTACAACAGGATTGGATATTTTTGTATGACAGAACCTAGGCCATGCTAGGCCTACTGGGAAAATTATGCAGTACATTTGGGATTTCCAGTCATAGCCTCATACTGCAATGAGTCAGTGTACACACAGAGTTGACCTAGATGTGCAATCAAAATAGGACAGAAGTTGGTACACTGCTACTGTGCCACTAGCATTATAGGTTCTTGAAAATAATGCTCACACAGTGACATGCCAACTTCATTTACTTGCCAAGGTGCAAGGCTCTATTATTTTTTGTATGCACACAGCAATGAGAAAGTGATCAGCTGCTCTCTATTGGTCCATCACAAAGAACAGGAAATTCTCATTTCCCTTCTAGGTTTAAGCACAGTAGTTTTGCAACTGCTGCCTAGGTGGGTCAAAGAGATGTCAGCACTGAATGCAGGCAGAGGAGTAGCTACTGGCATGGGAGCACCTAAAGACATGATATACCAAATGCACAATAAAACTGAAGCAGATTCAGCTTTAGCGGTTACAACACAACTAGCAGACCAGAGGCAAAGTTTAGGTTTTGTATAAGGTGGGGTTAGCAAGGAAAAAAGGAACACTTCTGTAACTACCTCCGTAAACATGATTGTAAAAATGGTTACAGTAAAAAGCTAAAAAAAGCACCACCTTTTGTATGGATCCTTGATATTTGTCCACCTGCCACCATCCTTCTGTCCAGCCAGTCATTACCTGCAGCCATCATCCTTGCTTACCTGAGCTGAGGTCCGGATAAATTGACTTTAATTGTTAGAATGTTTTTCCCAGTTACTTTCAAAATTGTTTTTTCTATTTCCTCTTTCAGTTCTTCTAATCCATGTCCAAGGAGAGCTGAAATGGCTATAGTACTTGGTTCAGTGGGAAGATACCTAGAAAGAAAGCAGCAGTTAGAAAGAAAAGTCTTGGTGAAAGAGACAAACTTAGCTGAGAAACAGGAGCAAAACAGTAGATGGTGATTCGTAACTGCAGAAGGCTTAGTTATATTTTGGACACACAATGCTGCTTACTAGTGCTCTGGTGCTCATATCTTCCTTTGACTCTAAATAAAAACACATTTGTTTGAACTGTTTATGGGTATTGAACACACTTTTTAATGCCCCATTCTACTTGGGGAGAATGCTCTGTTGTTATGCTCCATAGTAAGATTCAACTGATATATATATATATATATATATATATATATATATATATATATATATATATATATATATATATATATATATATATATATATATATATATATATATATATATATATCAGTTTAGAGAATAGTTTAAGCTCCTGAACTAACCCAATGTGAACAGTGATACCCACATTCATGTTGTGTCCCCCCCCCCATTAGCAAAACCAAGATGGAAGACAGGGGACGTGCACGCAGCACTAGCATGCACGTCACTAATTGTGCAGGGCTGGTTCAGGCACTAAAGTATCATCTGAACTGGCCCATAGTCCCATCATTTGTTAGAGCAACTGTCCAAATTACAAAGTGTTGCATCAGTCTGAGTCAAAGTACAATTAAAAGTGAACAGTTCTTTTTGAGGGCAGGTGAAAAGGCGAATTCATAAACCAGATATGTTTGATCTAGCTGACATTAAAAGTATGCTGCAGACTAAAGAAATCAATGGAACATAAAAATGTTCAACAGTGCACGGAATTCCACCCTATAGTCTTGTTGAGATATAATCTCATTTCAATGAGAATACTGCCCCAATCCATTGCATAAAAGACTTCATTCCTCGTTCTCTGATTTAACTTGTTTGTAGACCGGGATAGTCAAAACACAAACTGCAATAAGATTTGGAAAGTCCTTTCATTTCTCTTACCCATCTATCAAATCCACTTTGTTATGAACTTCAATAACTGAATCCAGTAGCTGGTTAGGAAGATTAAGATTGCGGAGAACAGATAACACACTTTCCTTCTGGAGGTTGGTTTCTGGATGGCTAACATCCCTCACATGAATAATTAAATCCTACCCAATAAAACAAATAAGTAACCATGTTAAACAAACATTCACTTATTTGATTTTTTTAGAAACAGCAAAAAAAAAAAAGGGAAAATTATATAATGTTCTGCTTTACTATTTGATGAGGTACAAAACTAAAAATTAGGTGGAATATCATATAAGCTGTTCTCTTGACTTTTGTTAGGAGGTAGGAATTGCTTCCATCCCTAGCATATTTATAGTAATTGCAGATTCTAATAAAAAATATCTTGTCAATCCAAGGTAAGGTTCTGAACAATAATGGAAAAAGACTGCATACGTGTAAATTCAAAAGACAGTTCAAAACAAAACCCACTTTATTGGAGCCACTTTCAAAGGCAAGAAGTACTTCAGCAAGACACTCCCTTTTCTAAAGATTTTCTTTGTGTGTGTGTCTACTTCTGAGAAACTGACCCAAGTAGGCTGAAATTACCAAGTAGTTCAGCACATCAGTCTCCTTGTTGAAAGTCAACACATAACATTCCCATATTAAATATCTGCACCAAAGAGACTAGTAGGGGTTTATGCAAAGTTAATTTAGGATAGCATCATAACATTTTATTAAAGAAAGATACATTTTTTTTAATCTGAAGTCCTTGGTACTTAAGGGGGCAGGGAACAGCTAAAGTTAGGGCAATATTCAGTATATCGTGACCGCGCTCAGCTTCAGCCCTCAAACCCTCTGCTGTGACAGTCAAAATGAAGACTACTAATTACCGGTACTCAAGTGCAAATGCATAATAGACTGAGGGCAGTACATCTACTCAGTGTGAAAAACCCAAAGTTGTTTGTGGGATAGCTTTTGGACTCCACATACAGAAAGTTTCCGACTTACAGACGTTTGAGTTATGAACAAACAGGCTTGGTCGGGGCTTTGAAGCAGGCGCAGCTGTGAAGACAAACAAGTCAAAACAAACAAGGGAAGCTGCTTGGAGACAACTGGAGCTGCAGCTCATTAACATTGAAAATAGCGATTCCTGGCTGCGGCAATGGGGAAAACAGCTCAATAAGACTGAATAACATCTGGAGGTTCCTGGGGGCAGAAGGAACGGGGAGGATGAAGGAAGCAGTCAGTGTGGCCAAGGCTGATAGGCACAGAGAGCGCCGAGATTCTGTGCTGGCATTTTCGCGCAGGCGCAGTATGTCCTTCATTGGTGCTATTATGGAGGCGCAATAGTGCTGGGCCAGCAAGTAGGGGACAATGTATACCTACCGAGCAGGCTACATCTTCTAGGGTAGCTGAAAATGATTCAACAAGGTCATGGGGCAACTGAGAGAGAAACCCAATAGTATCAACATACAAAATAGTCAGGCGTGATGGCAGATGGCCAGCATGGGCTGTAATGTCCAATGTGGCAAATAGTTGATCTTGGGGCTGTAATTCTGCATCTCCAGTAAGGGCCTTGATCAGAGTAGTTTTTCCTTTAAAAAAAAAATCAAGTAAGAAAGATAGGTTGAACAGTTTGCTTCATCGAAAATTAACTCCTATTATAAAGAAATACATGAACGTGATATGGACTCATAATATAAAGATCAGCACCACAACCACTTGGAATTTGCAAGTCTGCTTCCTTGTGCAAATGTTACTTCACTGTTGCAAACAGTTCTTCCAGGGTGTGTGTCACGCACTTCCTATTGTTTGCCTAGATGCCCAGAAAAGAGCTGAGGTAAATGGAGCATTGTCAGAACCAAAAAAACATACCACCATTTCCTGCCAGACAGCTTTCAGGCTCCATTTTACTATGTTATTGAATGCTGGACACAACTTATGATGCTTTGTTATGATGCATATATTTTTATGATGCTATAACCAATGCACATTGGTTACTGATTGCCAGAAAAGAATTCTTCCCCCCTTTCCTCTACCCTCATCCTATGAAATGTTGTTAGCAATTACAGAACAAAGAGTGCGAGAGGAGTGTGAATGTGAGAGATGAACAGTTTCTTCTCAATCTAGCAGTAGCGAGGCCTCTTGAAGCCAGATGTATAACTTCAAGGCCAAGAGACGCTGAGGCCAGGGAAAGGAGCAGGTGTGCCAGGAAGACTGGGACCTTGGAAAGGAAGTTGGGATTCCTCCTCCTCCCCTCCAGATAAAGAAGTCTGTCTTTATCCTGAAGGTGTGCCAACTTAGACAAGCTGAGATGGAATTTTCTACTTTAAGAGAAAAAGGACAGAGGAGCCATCCCAGAAGGCAAGCTCTTCCAGAAGGAGCTGTCCCGAGGGATTCAAAGAAAGGACACCGTAAAATCTAAGACAGAAGTCTTTGCCACCCGACTTCTCGCCAATCAGGACTAGGCAACAACTCTCCATGGATTCTGGCCACACTAAATGCTGCTCCTGGATTTTCAGGAGCAGTTTTTCAAAAGAAGCAAGGAACAATCGGTTTGAGTGGGTAGGAGAGGCCTGCAAAGCCTTAGTGTACATGCAGAAAACCACACAGGCCGTTTAGATCTGGATCTGACAGTTGGGGGGAGGACTTCAGGGAGGCCTGCGCGACCCTCTGCAGGCCTCCCCGATCTTCGGATCACCGCAAAACGGTGATCTTTGGGTACTTCCGGTTTTTGTAAAAATTCATAAAAACGGAAGCGCCCGGAGAACACCGTTTTGTGGCGATCCAAAGATCGGGGAGGTCTGCAGAGGGTTGTGCAGGCCTCCCCGAAGCTCCCCCAAGCCCCGGTAAGTACAGTGGGGGCGGTTTAGGGCAATTTTGCAGCAGCAGCGGTGGCGATCCTCTGGATCGCTGCCGCCATGCTGTCCCCACCCCTTAAGGGGGCAGGGAACAGCTAAAGTTCTCAATGGTGGGTCACGACCCACAGTTTGAGAATCGTTGCATCACAGGATTTAGTGCACCGATAGGATTGCGCTGCTAGTTTCAGTGAGCATTTGCTAAAAACATAGGAAGTCAGGTTCTCATGGCCAGGAACAATTAGTTTAGAAAGAATTTTATTTTTGGGTTTCAAGTTTTAAGTTTTTAACTTCTTTGCTTTACTATGATCTTGAAACCCGAAAATAAAATTCTTTCTAAACTAATTGTTGCTGGCCATGAGAACCTGACTTCCTACGTTTTTAGCAAATGCTCACTGAAACTAGCAGCGCAATCCTATCGGTGCACTAGGCCAGTGCAGCACACACTGTGCTGGCCTAGGGTGTCGCAAATGCACTGTAAAGCATGTTGCGACACCCGGAGAGTAGCTGGCGCCGGCAGGAAGGCCTGCACTGTCCTATGGCAATGGTGTTACTACTGGATCATTTACCCCCTGTTTCATTCCTCATCATACTGTTTTATGAACTCTGATATCAGGCAACATGATATTTCATATGACAACACCAAGGAATGTTAAGGTGCAGAATGAACTGTTTTCCAGAACCTATGCACCAAATGAACTGAACTGTTACAAGCCATGTTTTTCTCAAAAACTTTGGTTCAGGCCTAAATGAACTTTTACCCCACAAACACACATCCTGGAAGAAGAAAAGATAAACCCATCATGTCTCGTGGACTGCAACTTTTAATCCTTTACTCATCCTTTGTTTCTGCAGCTATGTTTACTTTTCTGAATGCAATTTCAGTAATTTGTAACTTTGTAACAAAATTATTGTATTATACCTGTATGTTTGCATTAACTTGGGTAAACTTACCATCCCTAAACACTATTTAAAAAGGAAAGCTTTTTCCCTTACAATTTGTCACTCTTCCTGAGTTTCCAAGCCTGCAAAGCGGACAAGGCTCCCTCTCCTCTTCAAGAACAGGTAGCTATGAAAAGCTGATTTCTGCCTTCCCCCCCTTTCCCCTCTCTATTCCTTAGCTGTTTAGAAATGGGATTGGAGAAGTAGGGACACCCAAACTTCACTCCCAAACCCCCCTTTTCCTTTCTTTTGTACCAAATACACTTTGCATCACACACAACCACCATAAATCAGGAACATACCACACTGTTAGTGTAAAAGGGAAATGTATTTTCTATCAATCCTATGTATGAACAATTTTACCCTTTTGTTCTGTTGTTAATAAATCTATACTTCTTTATTTGAAGTTATTTCTCTCAGTCTCTCTCTTTGCTAAGTTATAAAAGGAAACTGCTTTACGCTGATTTGTTATCCAGTATAAAAGATCCCTTGTTCCAATTGGGCTGTGCTAATTTCCCCTAAGAACCAGCTCTTTTGGTAACAATGGGTCAAGTGGACTGCGCTGTGGAAAGGCTAAGTACTGCTCCGAGAGGTACGGGGGCTGGGGGAGGGGGCGTAATGGGTGGGGGGATGGGCGAATTGGGCCTGGGAGGGAAGTAGGATCGGTGATGTCGCAGCATGCCATATCCTATCCCCCCTCCCGGGCCTTCTTTCCGGACACGGGGCTGCTTGGTTTTACACCAGCAAAAGAGCTGGCGGAGAACCGAATAGCCCCATTGTGGCGGCTGAGGGTTTACCCAGGGTAAGGGGACAAATGTCCCCTAACCCTGAGGAGACCTCCAGCTTGCTGCTGCTGGGGATAGGATTCATGCGGCCCATGCTGCATGGCCCAGGGCAGGGGAGCTTAGGATTGGGCTGTTAAACATTTAACAGTCCAGGAATTAAACGACACAACAGCCTTTTCATGTAAAAAGGTTTCTAGCAAGTACTTGCACTAAAATATCAGGAACATAATAGTTTTTGAATTGCTCCCCTACCACAGTTAGTGTAGCCCATTACTGCAACTGTAGGAAATTCGCGCTTCTTCCGTTGGCTTCTGAGCAACTGCCTTTTTCTTCTGAGCCTCTCCAAGGCCTTTCGAATGTTAAGTTCTTTTTCTTTTAAGAGCCGAAGCTGTATCTCCATGAAAGTTTCACCTAGGAAAAACAAAGCCATTATCTTAAAGTTTGTGTAGTGGTTTGGGAGTCGGACTTAGACCTGGAAGATCCAGGTTCAAATCCCCGCTCAGCCACGAAGCTTCCTGGGTGACCTTGGGCCAGTCACTATCTCTCAGCCCCACCTACCTCACAGGGTTGTTGTGAGGACAAAAGGAGAGAAGGAAATATGTACACCACTCTGAGCTCCTTGGAGGAAGGGCGGTATAAAAATGTGAAAAATAAATAAAAATAAAAAACAAAAAACAACCATTCTGCTGGGTTGTTTAGAACATACCTAAAGCCGTTATCATTTGGAACAGTCAAAATGAAGAATGGCACCACCACCAAAGAAGAAGTTGTTTTGCAAACAACTGGTCTCTGGTCTCCATGACTGCCCCTGCCCTGCAAAATGCAGTGTGTGCCCTGTTGGCACGGCTACATCGGCACTGGAAAGTTGGTTAGGATTGCGCTGTAAATTAGCTAGAACAAGGTCTGTTCCTTGAGCATATTAGCACTAATGTTGTGTTTCCAGGAAAGCTCTGTAAAAAGGGTGCACGATTCCCTTTTTCTCTCACACATCTCTCTGGAGAAGCAACAAAGCCATTTCCAAGCAAATATCTTTCATATGCATCCCTTCAGAAGAATCATTACAAGCACAGCCCAACAAAGGTAACTAGTTCTTTATTTCAAATAAATGTTTTTTAGGATTGAGCTATAATTTAAGCATATGGCTAAATATTGGCATGACTATAATATTGGCATGACTATTGGAGGAAGGGCTCGACTAAGTCCAGGAGGGTGCCAGCATGGCTAACAAGCACAGTTAAAGAGGCTATAAAAGGCAAGGAAGCTTCCTTCCGTAAATGGAAGTCTTGCCCTAATGAGGAAAATAAACAGGAGCACAAACTGTGGCAAAAGAAATGTAAAAAGATGAGTAGACCTGTTCCAGTGCTGGAGGTTTATCTCCACCCTGGGTAAATGAACAAAAGGAAGATCTCTAAAACTGCACCCCCCCCCCCCGGCAGGATGCAGCACACAATCTGGTGGCGGAGCTGCATCAGCGGGGGAGGGAAAGTATAGGATTGGGGCCTTAGACAACAATTATTCATGGTGGGAAAAGAAAAGAATTCAAATTAAATACATCCATATATCTTGCATAATTAGCATCAGAGTTTATTTTGTGAGGGCAAGGCACACATAAAACAAAATTAAAAATAGACTAAGCCTACAATCCGATATGTACCTGGGAGTAAGCCAAGTGAAAACAAAGGGGCTTAGTTTTGAGAAAACATGCACAGGATTTAGCTGTAAAATTCCGAGGTCATGGTTTGAGAGTACAGGAGATACCACCTTGCCAAAGCCAAGCACGTCTAGTTTTTTTCAATGGGGTGTCTTCCTGGGAATCCTATATACACAGTCTTGAGTTCCATGACAGAATAAAGACAGGTTATAAGTGTAACGAAGAAATAAAATAGTATACATTGATTATGACTTCTCTTTGAAATTGAACTTTGTGACATCTCTAATTCAAGACTGGCTGATCACAAGAGTGATGGTCTTTGACTGAAGACCATAAGTCATTCTGGCATTTTAACGTCTGCACTCTACCTGAACCCATAATGTATCTTGATCCACCTCTCTGCTGATCCATTTGAGCAACTTCATTTCTCACATTGGCTCTGAGAAAGAAAATATAATGCTTTTTAATTACAAGACTGTACAAGACTCTTGCTAGTAAGTTAAAATGTCCCTGAACCAACTAAAATTAGTAAAAATTAAGTTCTAATCAAATCCCCCCCCCCCCCCAAGACAAACTTAAGTCACAGAGCTTTCACTGGGACTTGCGGCGCAATCCTTTAGGCTGGCGGAGCTAGCGCTTCGCCGGCCCAAGGAGTTGCAAATGTGCCATAAAGCATATTTGCGGCTACTCGCGTGTAAGTGGTGCCGGCGCTGCTTACTGTGTGGCCTACCTGGACCTGTGCAGGCCGCTGCAGGTGAGTCCCACGGCGATCATCATCGGGGCGGGGGAGGGCAGGCAGGGGTGGTGAGGGAGGGTGGCCATTGGCTGGCCCGGGCTGGAAGGGCCAGGGATATCGGCGCTGAGTTGCGCCGATATCCTATGCCTCTTCCCAGTCTGTGTTGGCGTTACATGGCCTTCTCGGACACATGCCATCTTCAGAGCTGGAGTGCATCTGAGGAGGCCCATTGCGGCCTGTGCTGCTTACACCGGGGGAAGGGGACAAACGTCCCCTTCCCCCGAGGAGAGCCCAGGCCGTGCCGGTGCAGGCTGCAATGGGCTTAGGATGCAGCAGCCGGCTCTTTAGGCTGGCCGCGCATACTTACACAGGATTGGGCTGCCCGTCTTGACTAACTTTACCAGGATCAGGTCTAATTTTACCATGTGAGACTATCTGTGGTTTTTCCATATCACTTACTCCATAATACTACTAAGCTAATGATGAAACCTGTTTTTGTGATACTACACTGGGACTTTAATCTCAAATGGTGCTTCCACACATCATGAAATATGCCGAGGTCCAGATCTGAAATAGATCCTCCTGAGGCTGATTTTATGGATTATAAAATCTATACAATAGGACCAAAAAGGAAAGACACACTGCCAAATAAGCATTACTACTATTAAAAAAGGTCACTGTGATGTAGGAAGCACAAACACAATCACATGTGCTTGACTAATGGTCCTGGAAGAAAGCTAGTTTGGTAGAACAGAAGGCGTAGGATCATGTGCCAAACTATGTACCACAGGGAAAGGGTTCTAGTTTTCCTCTTTGGCCTATGGAACCTGTGTTCTTTCTTGAACCCAAATACATTATCAATTAATAATGATGTAATAAATCCCATCTGCTAAACAGAGATACACCCACTTATTCAAAGATGCACATCTGATTCACTTTGTAACAATTTGTAAGCAGTATGCTTCAAATTATTTATTATGAACAGTCTTAAGAGGATTCTAGTGAATGACTGACATGATTAAAGAGTGCTTCTAACGTGCTTGGTAAATTATCTACTTGGGACAAATTGCTTTCCATGTATATCTTCAACAAGAATGCTAACTGAACAAGCATGCTTGTCAGTAAGATATTCTAAAACAAAACATCCTAACTTGTTCTAATCTAAACTTTATAATCAAGTCAAATACAAACGTAAACACATTGCACAAGAGACACAACTGGAGCCACATCATTATTTTAGTTATTGTTTGAGAGTGCTTTTCCCATTCTGTCAAGCAATACGCTACTTGTGCTGTTTCATGTACCTTAGAAGTGGTATTTCAGCCAATGATATCTGAAGCTTTGCCTCCTTAGTCCGAGCATTGCAGCGAAAAATATGAAGGACAACTGTATATCTGTCAAAGACGTCCACTCCCCAGGCTTCTTCAAGTTCTTTCTTTAAAAAGATAAAACAAGCTGAAGACTTTTATACTATCTCTGAATCAGCTGTCACAGAGAATTTTAAGAAAGCACTGGGGTTAAACAGCAAAAGCAGAATAGCTTCTGGATTTTTGATTCCATGGTGAAAAAGTAAGACTGCTTCTCGCCTGAGGTCTCGGGAGTCAAGTGGAATGAAAATATGAGTAAAAGCTTAGGTCTTTTAAAGAAACTTTTAATGACTTCAAGTATTTGATTATAAACATATCAGAACAATTCAAGTCACCATAAGATGTACAAAATAAACTATATCCTTATTTTCCTGCGTGAAAAATTCCTCCATGAGCCAGTCTCGAGGTTCCTTGCTCTGCACACAAACTACTTCCTCAGAGAGTTTCCCTTCTCCAGCATAAAAATATACAACTGTGCATCATGTGATGTGGCTTCATCAGAGAGTGTTTCCTTGCCTTCTGCATGTGCTGAGTAGCACTGGTCAAGATAATGCATGCATGTGTTAGAGGGGGAAGAACCAAAGGATAGTATCATTGAGTAGGATAGATAAAGACATAGGTCGAATGACTACAGGCACAAAATTAGGCCAAATTTAGGCATAAAGCACTACTCTATTATAGCCCAATCTTAGATTACTCCCAAGTAAGCACACAGAACGGAAAATAAAACTGCTAATATTATACTGCCCTTGTACAAATCTATGGTGTGGCTATATGTGGAATATTGTGTACAGTTCAGATCACCACATCTCAAAAAGAACATAGTTGGAAAGGTGCAGGAATGACTGGAGCACCTTCCATAAAAGGAAACGGTACAATGCCTAAAGCTTTTTAGTCCAAGAAAAAAAAAATGCTTAAGGAACACACACACCGACAGGCAGCCCAATTCTGCCTAAGATGCGGCAGCCAGTTCAAATGGCTGGCCATTGCACCCTAGGCAAAATGTGGCTCGCGCCGGCGCGGCCAGGGCTATAAGCCCCGGAGATCCCAATCGGTCTTTATCTGGCGCACAACTGGGTAGGCTATGTAAGGGCGGCCTGGCACGGGGCTTGGGATATCGATGCAGCCTGGTGCCGATATCCCCACCCCCTCCCAGGCCTGGCAAGCCAATGGCCCCTCCCCCGCTACCCCAGCCCACCCTCCCGCTGCAGGACTTACCTGTGTCTGGCGGCGCAGATCCTGGGGGACGGCACGGTAAGCGGTGCCAGCCTCTGTGCTGGTGCCGCTTACTCTCTGGATGCCACGAAAGTGCCTTATGGCACTTTCATGACACCTAAGGCCGGCAGAGCTGGCCTAAGTATAGGTAGGATCGGGCTATGAGACTTGTAGAATTATACATGGTGTGGAAAAGTGAACAGAGAGAAGTCTCTCCTTCTCCCAACATTAGAACCAGAGGACATCCAATGAAATTCATTGCTGGGAGATTTTGGAGAGACAAAAGGAAATACTTCTTCACACAGCACATAATGAATATGTGCACATAATTAATATGTGCACACAGCACATATCCCCTGCTAACTGGACATGGGCACTTTTTCAATTGGTGCTCCTCTTATATTTAGCAGGGGGAGAGTAACTGCCCCTTTCACCCCAGCACAGTGTCTTTTCACCCCAGCACAGTGTCTGGGCAGAAGAGTCTGGCTCAGTTGGGAGAGCTGCTGCCTTCAAAGCCCGAAGACCGGTGAACTTGATAAGTTCGAGACACGCCACCGGCAAAAAGCTGTGAAAGCCTCCAGGAGGAGAGATAAGAGCTTCCAGCTGCGTCGGTTGAGTGTGGGAGGCGCCAGCCAGCAGAATTGTCAGACTGTAAAAAGGGATACCATCTGGAAAGTAGCTGTTCATGAAAGATTGGACATTTATATATATTGTAAAAAAACCCAAGGGGGGGGGGTTAGGACAGCCTGCCCATGTACACTGCCTTGGATTAAAGTCGGAGGAGAAATCCAATGACCAAGAAAGGCGGTATAGAAATACTGTATATTATTCTTATTCTTATTCTTATTCTTCTTATTCTTATTATTCTTATTATATTTTCTGGTGGCTGTTTCCTGGTGGTGTTCTGCATCCTTTTTAGATTGTGAGCCCTTTTGGAACAGGGAGCCATTTAATCATTTGATTTTGTCTGTAAACCGCTTTGTGAACTTTTTGTTGAAAAGCGGTATATAAATACTGTTAATAGTAATAGTAAGAGTCGGACACGACTGGACTTAATTGTCAGGGGATACCTTTACCTTTTTAATAGTAATAGTAATAAAATCTATGGAATTTACTGCTACAACATGTGGCAATGGCCAGTGCTTATATGGCTTTAAAAGGGATTAGAAAACTTCAGGGAGAACAAGGTACAGTGCTAGTCATGCTGGTTATATACTACCTACAGGTTCAGAAGCAGTATGCCTCTGAATCATAGGGCTCCCTCCCTTTCCCAGTGGCCAATGTGGTTGGGTCAGCAGCTGGCCATTCTGTCGGAAGGAATGCCCGCCCACTAGCCAGCTAGCTGGATTGCTGCTACCAGCTAGGTTGCTGCCCTATTTCTGCCCCAAACCAGGTACGGAGGAGGGTGATGCAAGATGGGTGAGTGGGCCTTCCCCCCACCCTTCTCTCACCCTAGCCCCAGACTTGCATGTGCTCACAAGGGGCCCAGGACACCCTAATGCCATCATTGCTCTGAATGTCAGCCGCAGGGGTGTGCCTTCATCCCTGCTTGTAGGCTTTTTGGAAGCATCTGACTGGCCTCTGTGGAAAACAGGATGCCGGATTAGGCGGGCGTTTAGCCTCATGCAAAAGGCAGTTTTTAGGATTGCAGTCTTCTATTCATTGGGTAACAAATATGTCCAGGGTTAAATCTGGCCCAGTGACTCTCACTGATTTATACAGATCCTTCAACGCATTTGCACTTTACTGATACTATTTAAACATAAGTAACATTCCAAATGCAGATTTCAAAGCATGAAGGCAGACTTTACCTTTGTGAGAGGAGAGAGTCTTTCTATATTTACGAAGACAGCGGACACATGTGGTAATCCTTTAATCTTTTCTAAAACAGAATTGGTAAGATATAATTTTGTAACAATTAGAATTTACATTTCTTATTTTAAAAAGTGAGCTAGTCGTACTGGATAGCAGCATGTATTGCTCACAGAAAAGGTACTGGGGCTGTCATCATTTCACTCAACATCCTCCTAAGAATATACACCCAGCACATCCCCAGGGAGAATTCACACCTCCAGGAGAGGCACAGTTTTCTAATGTGCTATGAAAACATCATTTGTACTAATAACTGCACACAACCAGATGATCACATTATTGTTGTTGTTTATTTGATAAATGTGATTGGATGAATAATGTTGGAGAAACACAGACTGATAAGAACATAAGAAGAGAGAGCCCTGCTGGATCAGGCCAAAGGCCCATCTAGTCCAGCTTCCTGTATCACACAGTGGCCCCACCAGATGCCTCAGGGAACAACACAAGACAACAAGATACCTGTATCCTGTCACCACTCCCTTGCAAGACATATGCGACTGCTAGTCTAAGCCAATCTTTACAAAAACAAACACTGTTTGGTCTTCAGACCATCCACCCTGCCTATTGTTGTTGTTTAACATCTTATCCTTGGCAGGTGCAGCCTTGAAAATCTTAAACAATGTAAGACTTTGTATGATCAAATCATGATAATATCTCATATAACCAGTTATTAACTTGCGGTTAGTTATTCTGACCTCACTGAACAATTCCTTCTGGACAAATAGTTTTCTAGAGCTCCACCACACTCCGATATTTGTGGGATGATAACATTTCAGAACTGTGTGTAAAGGCTATATGCATCAGAACTTAATACAAACTGACCGTAAGAATGTGAAATAAAAATATTTTGATTGCCACAAGAAGCAATCCCCATTACCATTACTTTTGAACTATGTGAGGATTATGTACAATTGCTTATTATGTAACAATTTTTAAAAGAACCATTGGATTATTAATAAAAGCAAGCATGGGAAATTCCTCTAGAGCAGCAATTTTGAAACGGTGTGCCGCAAAAGGTCCACAGGAGTTTGGAGCCCAGTGCTTGAAAATTGCTGAAAAACTCTTCTGGTTTCTGCGGCTCTGTTTTTAGGGCAACTGTCTGTAGTAACAAATTGTCTAATGAGCCGGCGGAGGAAGAGAGACAGACAATTCATTACTACTACAACTGTCATTTAGAGCCGCAGAACCTGGAAGAGTCTCCCAGAAGCGACATCTCAAGAAGCAAAGACCATAGACGTCAGTGTGCCATGAGAACAAAAATGTTGAAAATCGCTGCTCTAGCATCATGGGAGACTATTCATCATGGGATCACTATTTCACAATGTAAATAAAATTTAAACAGGTTTGATTTACATAGCTTTGTCTAGGTAACTAGGAGTTAAGGCTGTAAACCTATACACACTTTCCTGAGAGTAAGTCCCACTGAACATAATGGAGCTTACTTTTGATTAGACATAATTAGGATTCATAGAATCATACAATTGGAAGAAACCTAACAGATAATTGAGTCCAAACCCCTGTCAATGCAGGCTGTCCACAACTACAACATCAATCTTGTTCGAAAGCTTCACCAGCAACCTACATGGTTGATTCCTATGAGGAGGTTCCGGCTGGCGGAACGAAACATCAGGACTGCATTCTCGGATTTTAGTGGTTTTTTTCAGTCTGCAGGAGGCTGCCCATATCGGGAAACCCTCAGGCAGTTGAGTGAATTTATTAAAATTCAAGGGTTTTTTTTGTGCTTTTACATGGCATCTGTCCCCATAACTCTGAAACACTGTTGGCTAATTACAACATCCCTGACAGATATCTAGCTTCTGCTCAAACACCCCTAAAGATGGAGAATCTACTGCCTTCCCAAGGCAGACTGCCCCACTGCCAAACTTGCGCTGTAAGTTTGTTAGTGTAACAAAAAGACTCCCTAAGGAACTTCCTTGAAGGAATAAGAACTGTTTTTAGTCAGACAATAATTGTTTATGGGCTAAAACTTAAACAGGATATCATAATCCTGTTAATAACTATGCCCAGATAGATTATTTTACTCTTTGAGCACCAGGACTAAGAAAAACAAGCCAAGACAGTTCTGTTCTTACCAGTTAGAAGCTGAAAATTCCCTTTGCCAAAGATAAATTTCTTGTCAGGAGCCTTTGTAGAAAGGATTAGAGTATCTAACACTGTCCAGTTCTGAATGGTGTTTATGAGAGCAACAGCCTCAGCTAACTGTAGTTCAGCTGTAACATAAAAAAAATAATCATGTAAACACAAATTTCCAATATTTGCTTCCCCATAAAAAAAACCCTCACAGAAAACAGATGAAATGAGATCTTGGAATGTCAATTCCCTTGAAACCAGAGGCAGAATACTGCCATACTGAATTCATACTGAACCTTAGGATTTCAGCAACAGGTTTTCCATCTGAATGAAAGGAACACAGTTGGGCAGAGCAATCCTGCGTAAGGATCCAGTAGGCAGCTCAGGCCGCCCGCTGAATCCTGTGCTTCGCTGTGGCCAGGCTGCCACTCAGCCGGAGGTCTACTCAGGGAAGGGGATGCTTGTCCCCTTCCCTGAGTGTAAATGGCGACCGGGACGATCGATCTCCTCAGATTTCGCTGGCGGAAGTCGGAGGAGGCCGTATAACGGCCCAGACAAATGGCGGGGACCGGGATACGGCCGAGGCCGTCCCCTCCTGGGTCTATGGGCACCGTCCCTCCTTTGCCGATAACCCCCCTGCCTGCTGGATCCTTACCTGGGTCCAGCAGCGGTTGGGCAAGGGCTCCGGCGGCGGAGCAGGGAAGGCCGGCTTGTGCCAGCCTTCCCTGCTCTTGAGTAGTCGCAAATGTGCTTTACGGCATGTTTGCGACTACTTCGGGTGGCGGAACACTCATTCCGCTGACCATCAGGATTGCGCCGACAATCATGCCTGACTACTTAGCAATTTTTAAAAATGCACACACTGGACAGTTAAAAGTTAAACCATTCCAGTGAAACACATGACACTCTGCATTCCTCTCCAGTGAATTCCAGTTTGATCAAGAAAGATGCCAGTTATTGACATCTTTGCTATGATTGTTCCCTGACCCATCTGTAAGGCAGTTACTTTGCAATAGATTAGATAGAGAATCCTGTCTTAGGGAAGGCAGTTGAACTAGATCCTCCATAATTTGTAAAAATATTATGTTTCTGATTTTAAAGAACCAGTCACGTTGCCCATTTTTTTGTTTTTGAACAAAAAATCCAGACAAGAAACCCCCCAAAATACAGAACCCTTTTCTATAGCATGATCCCGTATCACAGGAAAAGCAAATATTTTGACACCGTGGACCTTTTGTGCATTAAAGAGACAAAATAATTATGCAAAGCACTCAGTATGGTTTTCTCTCCAAGAGAAGGCACCTGATATTTTATAATCCAGTGTTGGATTTATGAAAACATCTCTAAACAATTAGATTTCCACTTTGCATCCAAATGGCCATTTAGACTAACAGCCCGATTCTACCTAAGATGTGGCAGCCGGCTGAAATGGTTGGCCGCTGCATCCTAGTCAGGATGCGACCTTGGGGGAAGGGGAAGTTTGTTCCCCTTCCCCCGGTATAAGCGTTGGAGGCCCCAATGGGCCTCCTCAGATGCATGACAGCTCTTTAGCTGGCGCGTGTCCGGGGAGGCCATGTAAAGCCGGCCTAGTCCAGGAAGGGCCGTTGGATATCAGCACAACCCAGCGCTGATATCCCCGCCCCCTCCGCCACCAGACCTCCCGCCGACTGGCCTCGGACATACCTGGGTTGGCCGGCACAGATCCTGGGCAATGGCCTTGTAAGCGGTGCTAGCCTCTGCACCGGCGTCGCTTATACTGGAGGAGCCGCAAAAATGCCTTATAGCACTTTTGCGACAACTTAGACCGGCAGAGCACTTGTTCTGCCGGCCTAAAGTTATGGTGGATTGCTGTCTCTTAAACTTTTATATTTGCTTTCCTAAGTTTCTGGTCATCTACTTTTGGAGCAGTTGAGAGAAGACGAACGCATTTAGCAACGTGCTATTTCTTTTGCTAATGTAAAAGGTTGCAAAACAATGATTGCTTTGCTCTCCTTTCATTCATTGTTGATAGATGTATGCTACTCACTGAAACAATAATGTTCCCAAGAACAGCACAGAGAAAACCCAGAATGTGGGTGAACCACTCCAAGGGGAATACACACATGCCTGTCTCTGGCGGGTACATGTGTGCACATTATGTCTCATCAGGACCTATTCTCACTCTCCTTTCTACACATGACACTTTTTTGGGGGTGTGTGTGTGTAATACTGCCACAACAGCAGCTTTTAGAGCTATTGTAAGAACGCACATTATTGTAACTGTTGTATCTCTATACAGTATTTGGAGTTCCTCCTCAATTTGTTTCCTATAAGTTTGTTCAAAGAGGGTCTTGATGGGAAAGATGAAGAGGAACCAGGGAGGGGAGGACAAAAGGAGGGAAAGCACAGTGGAAAGAGAGAAAGAACAGAGAAAAGGCTTGCAACTGTGTGAATAAAGAATAAACTTTTGATGTTTAAATCTTGCTTGGCGCATCTTACTTACTACAGACTGGTGATCTGGGGCAATTTCTATATACGATACCAAAATTCACAGAGCATATACGAATGCAGCAAAGAACCATGGTTGCTACCAGGGCCAGCTGAAGCTATTGAGCTGCCTGAGGCAGCCCAATAGTGCTGCTGCCCTCCTGCTGATGCCGCTGCCACTACCCCAACCCATGCACCCCTTATCTGGCTCTTCCTTCATGGGTCATTTAGAGCAGGAATTGCGGAGCTCATTGGGATTGCTCCCAGTGCGCTCCGCAGTTCCTGCTTTGTTTAAAGAGCCTGCCCAGAGCACTGAGCTGTCTTGGTCTGTCCTTGCTCTACCTTTCCCATTGTTTAAGGAACTGCAGAAGAAGGAACCAGGTAAGTGGCAGGATTGCTATGTTCCAATCCTGAGAGTCCATCAATCTGACCCCTTTCCTTCTTCTCACATTGCTCCTTTCTCCACCCAATGCAGGAAGGAGCAAGGTGAGGGAGCCAGATTGCTGCATTCTGAGGACAGGAATGCAGCAATTTCACTCCCTCCTCCATGCAGGCTCTTTAAATGAAACAGAAAATACAGGGCACCCGGAAGTGATCCAAGCATGCTCCACATTTGCTGCTTCACTTAAAGATCTCACATGGGGGGGGGGCTGGCTGGCTGTTAGTAGCAGAGTGGAGGGGGACGTGGTAGGCATCTGTTCACTGCCCCCTTTGCTCCCCCCCCAATCCACAACCAATATGGTAGTGTTGACTTCATGGATGGGTTGGCCCTGGTTGCTGCATCATAAAGCCTCATGAGGTTGGGATTGCCAACTCTTTGGGAATGACATGGAGTCTCTAGGAATCAACATCCATCTCCAGATGACTACTGAAGCAATCCTGGAGATTTTAATAGTGGCTCCAGGAATTACCAACATTGCATCACTTTGGGAGAGAAAAAAGTCTCCAAGAAGAGCTTCAGTTTGAGATGACAACCAGAGATAGCCGTGATGAGGCTAACTAAAGGCCCAAATCCCATCTAACTTTGCAGCACTGATGCAGCTGTGCCAACAGGGCGTGTGCTGCATCCTGCGGTGGGGGGGGGGGAGTCACATAGGCCTCCTCAAGGTAAGGGAACATTTGTTCCCTTACCTTGGGGTTGCATTGCGGCTGCATCAGTGCTGGAAAGTTGGATAGGATTGGGCTCTTAGGCAGTCACCTCAGACAGCAGATGGGGGTCACGTGCACTTCTCTCCACACTCACTGGCTTGGAAAAGGAAGTGTGGGGGAGAAGAGAGGGATGTGTTACGCTGATGCCCTACCCCACCCCTCCTTCCCCAAGCCAGGAAACAACAGCTGGCACATCACCAGGAAAAGGAGCAGCACTGGCACGCTGCCTCAGCTGCTGGGGGTATGGGCCAGCCCTGTTGGCAACCCTACATGAGGTTGCAGCGCACCGTATTCAGCTGTGTGTAGCTGCCACGCAACCTGCATCACACCTGTTGTAAGCTGCGTCTTGCCTGCCCCTCGTTTGATAGCTGGATGCACCACAAACACTTCTTGGGCGCCAAGCGGCAGAAAGGGAAGCTCCGACTCCAACAGCTCTTCATCTTCTACGTCCAGCTCTCCCTCCTCGCCTTCTTCCTCTTCGTCCCCCGCCCCGCAACTACTGCCTTCGTCTCCTCCACCCCTCCATCCTTGAGTGGATCCAGGACCATTGGCATTGCCGGACTTTGGGAAGCGGTAGCTGACGGTAGTGCTATGCAAAAACCTGACCGAGCCAGGCAGTTGGCAGCCCCCAGCCCCTGGAAAAGGAAAAACCGCGCGGAACCTTCTCCCCAGCACTAGTAGCTGCCGCCACCGTGAACTCATGAGGCCCCGCGTGTGTAACATCCAGGCGAGTCCCTCGGCGGCTACAGTCCGTCCCCAAAACAAGCCCCATGTGGAACAAGCGCCGCCCGAACCAAACCTCCAAGCTCCACCCATCAACGCTACTCTTTCCCTGCCGGAGCTACAGAGATAAGAAAATAGGAGAGTAACCCAATTCAATGACATGGGAATAGAATAGGGAACTTCGGGGTACACTTGGAAAGCCATTTTTGTCTTTCCGGGGCAGAAGTGTTGCCCATAGAAATCAATGGAGGAATCCAGAAAGTTATAGGGGCGTTGTGTGGGGCACCAGAGAGTGTGTCGTCCGTTCCACAAAAGCTAAGGGGAGGAGTCCATGCTGCTATTTCTAACTCGTATATTTCGTGTGGAAAACAGCTACATTTAAAAAGTAGGCCTGCCAATGCAAATAGATCTCCTCCATATATTGTGGGTTGAGAAGGGAAGGCTGTAGCTGAGAGAGACTTATTATGATATGACAACCTTGCACTGTAGTCCAGTAAGACTGTTGGTCAGAAGTGGGGCTGCAGGGCTGCTGTGCTGAAGCTAGTTTGCATTCCCTTCCGCATACAAAACGCTTATCGGTTTTTGCTGCAAAAATCCGTCTTATTTATTTGCCCTCTCCCTGCCCAAACCCAGCGCTCAACCTTGTGCTTCATTGCCTTGCACAAAGAAACACTGCGCTCAAATAAAACGCAGTAAAAATCGCAACGTTTCACACGAAATAAGGCTTGAGTTCGTAAAATCACAGTGCATGAATTCCTCTCTTTACTGCCTTTTTGTTTTTGGCGGGCGGGGGCAAGAGGCGGCTGCCCAAAAAGGCAGCTGTATGCCAAAATCCTGGACTTTTCCCGGATTTCTGATTTCTATGGGTAGTTCTAACTTCCGCGTCTGGCGAGGGGAAAAAAAGTCTACAGGAGCCGGAAGTTGATGCCTATGTATAGTTCTAGGGAATAAGTCTATCTATGGTCAGAGAAGAAACAAAAAATAAATAAAGGGGCGGGCTTTAAGAAATTGCTTGTCGCGGCTCCTAAATCTGTTGTTATTGGATGGGCAGACGCACGTGATGCACAGGGGCGTGGAGAAGAAAAGGGTGTGGGCGATTTTCAGGATAGGCCGCATCTTGCGCAAGCAGCTGATGTGGGCGGGGTCTAGCCGCGGCTGTGATTGACGCTGGAATTAAGTCGCTCCTTTCTTGTCAGAACCGGGCCGGATTTGGGCCTTTGCAGCCAGCTGGGTAGGGGGCGCGCGCGGTCAGTGATGGTGCCCGAATGTTGCGTTGGGGTGAGAACGACGTCTGCTCGGCTCGCATTGCTTGGGCTTCCCTTTTGCGCCCTGCCTGTGTAGTCCTCTCAGTATGCAGTAGGCTCCCCGTCCCATCTCACGATCGCTTTCTCCTTCCTTCCGTTATGCACCGAATTTATCTTAGCTCTCCATTCTTGCTGCACTCAGCAGCTTCACACTTCATCCTCTCCGCCCTCTTCCCTCGAATTGTTGTCTTTTTCATACAAGGCTCTAATTCTACAGTCAGAAATTCATCAGGTGAAGCTCTTGCTATTCCTGGAGCTGTGACATTTGTGCCTGTTGATTTTCTGCCTGTCCCACTCCCCCCAAAGGTGGCAGTTTAAGTAAGTGTGCATAATTTGGGTATCTCTTTTGCATTAGGACTTGCTTTACAGTGCCATCTTCCCGCACAGATGCATGTATTTTTCTATTTCTATTTTTCTGCCTCCATGTTCACAGGGCACTGAATCCTAGTTGCGGTGGTGGTTGTGGGAGCACCCTAGTTTTATGGCACCCCAATTTGAAATGCTCCTGTATTTTGACTGCGTTTTCATTTGATTTGCACCCTTGGTTTTGTAAGCATTCTTACGTTGCATGCTTTATGGCGTGCAGCTGCAGTTTTGTAAGTTAAATCTTTCTGTGGTAAATTGCACATCTCCACTGGTATCTCTTTCTTTGTATTCTATATTTCATCATAACTTAAGAAGCAGTGGTTTAAAGGGGGGAAGGTCAGTGTAGAAATAACTTTCTGGACAGGTTAGAATGGAGATTTTCATGGCATATTGCAATTTGCAAAGAAAGGGGGTATATGGGATTTTCAGCCATGTATATTTTGTTGAAGAAATGAAGTTTTTTTTAAAACTCATACAACACTTGTCTGAAGAAATTCCTAATAACATTGAAACCAATAACAGAGACAGGGTAACAATGTCCAAGGACTATCCAGGTCAGAACAAGAGCAAAAAGAGAAAAAAGTCCTCTGCTTATGTTTCTTCCCTCGCTTGGGATTTTTTCAAAGCATACAAACCGGCAGCAGCCAGTAGATGGTCCAACAGTTTACCACCAGATGGTCTGGACAGTTTACCAGCAGGGCAATGTTGTTTATGTGGTCTTTTCCCTTGGTGTTTTTCAATGAGAGCATAAGAAGGATGCTGCTGGATCAGACCAAAGATGTATCTAGTCTGGAATCCTGTTTCCCACAGTGGCCAGCCAGATGCATCCATAAAGTCCCAAAGCAAGAAATGATGGCAACAGCCCCTGTCCATCGATGCCTCCCCCCGCAACTAGAATTCCGTGCCTTTGTGTCTGAATATGGAGGCAGAAAAATAGACCTCTCCTCCAGGAATTTGTCCAAACCCATTCTAAAGCCATCTAAACTGGTGACTGTCACTTTATCTTGTGGTGGCCAATTCTGTGTTAATTATGTTTTGTGTGAAAAGGTATAGTACACTTTGATGTAGTCTGTTCTGAATCTACTGTCGGTCAACTTCAGTGAGTGGATCAGGCTGTGAGCTTTAATATTATGAGAGAGGGAGAAAACAGCTATCACTGTCCAGTTACTTCAAAAACACATCATTTTTGTATTGGAGTTCAATCAAACATCATTAAAATCAATAGAAGTTTTGCCATTGACTTCAATGGGAGCTGGATGATTCTGTTGAATGGGGCTTACTCCCAGGTAATTTTGTGTGTGTGTGTGTGTGTGTGTAATTGCGACCACAGATGGAGCAATCAGATCTGTACAGTGTATTTCACCGCACTATAGGTTTATATAATGTCTCTCTAATACTTGCTGTTCTGTTTGCAATCCCGTTCCTAATTGCTATGATAGAATTTGCTTTTTTACTGCTACTGCAAATAGATTGGCATTTTCATTGAACTGTCCTTCAAAATCTCAAGATTTCTTTTCTGGATAGTCCCTGCCAGTTCAGGCTCCCATCAGTTCATATGTGAAGTTGTGTGGGGTGGTTGCCCCATTGTGCATCACTTTATGTTGACTTACATTGAATCTTTTTGGGTTTTGTTGATTTTTGTTATGCTCTGCTATTGTTTTTTTGATTGACTTGGTGGTGTTGTGTTATTGTGTTTTAAATCTTGTAAACTGCATTGAGCTTCCCATCGGGATTGGAAAAGTGGGATATAAATACCCTTTCTCTTTTGTTGCCCATTTTACCGGTCTGAAGATAACTTTTTGAAACTCTTCATAGCCTACACTGGGCGCTTACACGAACGTCCCCTTCCCCCAAGGTGAGCCTTGGCCGCACCTGCGCAGGCCACATCCTGCTTAGGGTGTGGCAGTTAGCCATTTTGGCCTGCCACCGCATCTTAGGCAGGATTGGGCTGCCCGTTGTAGATCATCATCTCTTGCCACCTGTTTGACTCAGTTTTTCAAATCCCCCCCAACTCCCCCCAAAAGCGATTCAACTTGTTCTCAGTGAGGACCGGTGCAAAGGTTTCATTAAACTTTTGTGCAGGCTTCCCTATTCTTCCCTAACATTTTCACTTCTTTGTTATCTGCTGGTTGAACTGCCTCACTGTCTTGTTTCCCGCTTCTAGTATATTTAAATAATATTTAAAACAATATTTTATTGTTTACCTGTATATTTTAGCATGATGTGCCTGAGATTCTTTTTTTTTTTCACTTCCCTTCTTGTCAACTTACATTTGTTTTGCCAAAGTTTGTGTTCTTCTGTTTTCATTTGGGCAAGATTTCCACTTTTTTAAAGGATATCTTCTTCTTTTTTTTAAATAACTTCCCTTCCACTAACCACACTGGCATCCTTTTGGACTTATTTCTACCTCCTAATCTGTGGTTAATAAATTCTAGCTCAGTATCTATTACTGTGGTTTTAAATGACCTCCAAGCATGATTCTTCTTATTAATTTACTTTTAACTAATCTCATGTTTTAGGGGTTTCTTGTTTGGAAATTAAATATGACAGAACTGGACTGTCTAGTCAACTTTTCACTTGCACCTATGTTGAGTATGACTGCACTGTGGCACTTCAACATTTGTATCTCTCATGAGATCTTGGGCACCACTTAGAATTAAGTTCGGGTCGCCGATCCTCGAATTGGTTCAGTGGCCAACTTCTCCAAGGCATAGTTGTTTGTATCTAGAAATGTCATCTTTTTTTGCTAGCTGAATGTGCATTTGCTCGGTGAGTGTGAGGATAGTCAAAGCCACCCAGTTTGTCTTCTAGCTACAGGTTTGTCATTTCTGAATCATTCTTAGAGTTTTGATCAGGGTGTTAATGCAACGTCTCCATTACTAACTTAGTTTTCAAGCCTGGTGTTTCCAGTCGCAGCAGTTTTTTTTTTAATGTATGCTGCTTTTCTAGTTTATTGAACTCTACACTCTCTTGGGCCATGGTGGCTTAGTGGTTAAGATGCTGAACTGCAGACCGGAAGGTCGGTAGGACAGCAGTTCGAGACCTGAGTGACGCGTGAGTGCCGCGTGACGGAGCTCCCGTCTCTTGTCCCAGCTCTTGCCAACTGAGCAGTTCGAAAGCAAGAAATTGCAAGTAGATAAATAGGTACCGCTGTGGCGGGAAGGTAACAGTGTTCCATTAGTCATGCCGGCCACATGACCACGGAAGCGTCTTCAGACAGCGCTGGCTCTTTGGCCTTAGAAACGGAGATGAGCACGACATGACTGGCTTTCGAGCAGGGAATACCTTTACCTTACACTCTCTTGACAGATTGAGTAGTTCACGTGTCAGTGTTCACGTGTCTTGTCCTTTGTATAGATTTTAAATCCAGGGATAACCACATCTTACGGATTCTCTCCGTTCTGCCAGCCTCTTGATCAGTTTCCTATACCTGTGTTCTCATTTAGCATCAAGTGTTCCATCTTGGCCTTTTCCAAGAAAAAGTTGGAAAAGTATCTGCTGAGGATACTTTAAGCATTGAGATACTTTAAGCTCTTACAGCTTTGTTGGAATGGAACGTGCTTGCATACTAAGGGGCTGTGTTGGTGAGGATACCTTCCTTGAAATGTGCTAGGTCACCTAGGAATTTGTAGTCACGCTAACAGTGTACAATTCTATGCATGTCTCCTCAGAAGTAAGTCCCATTGAGTTTAGTGGAATTTACTCCCAGGTAAGTATGTATACTAGGATTGCAGCCTCAGTAATTGTGCTTTCTAGGGGAATGCAGGAATAGAAGCAAAGAGGAATGTGCTCAAATGTTTTATTTCTTAAATGTATAGTCTGTTTCTTCATTGAAACGATCAAAATACGTGTCATTCTGACTTTTGACTAAAAGGGCTCACTCAGCATTAAGTTCTCCAACTGCTAGGAAACACCACACAATTTGTTTTCTATTGGTTTTGTACCAAGTGTGCTCTCTGAAATTAATCTCTTCGTTTTGCTGTTTTCTGTCTGCCACGGATCCTCTGATGTCTAATTAGTGCTGGGTTCAGATGTGCTGTAAAACGGATTAATTTCAAAGATGCCTTCTCCATTTCTGTAACCTGAAACCCTTGCAAATAGTCTAGACCAGTGGTGGCCAACCTTTCAACATGAATGCTGGCCCTTTAAATGGTTGCATAGGTGAGGGCATTTCAGCAGGTGCAGCTGCCTTAGCAGCACCATCAACACTTGCAGCTGCCAAGATTCTGTCTTCTACACAACTCTTAAGAACACAGAGGCCCTAATGGTGGAAGGTTGGCCACCTCTGGTCTAGACTTAATATAATTCATATTGACGTGTTCTTCCATGTTTAACACTCACAAAACAAATACTGTACTATGTTTGTGTTCAGAAACCTTGAGAACTGGTGTGGTGGAGAGGGTACTGCGCTTGGACTAGGGAGGGCTAGGCTCAAGTCTCTTGCTCAGCTATGAAATTTGTTGAGTGGTCTTGGGTAAATCTGCACTTTTCAGTCAAATATACCTCAAGGTTGTTTGGAGAAAAGGGATAGTGCTATAAATATAGCCCTGATTCTAACCCTCTCCAGTCCAAGCCCAATGTTCAGTCTACCACAGCACCCTATGTCGCAGCATCCTGAATACCTTGAAGGATGCTAGGGATACAAATGTGATCATGATCAGAATAGCATCCTCCCCAAAGAATTGTTCTATGTATCTCCGAAGCTTGCTTGCTACATTTTGAATACTGTAGCTCTCTGTAAATGATGCTATTTATCGATTCCATTACTTCCGTCTTATAGGGTCACTCGCAAGTACTGTGCATGGGGTTCCTATCATAACCATACTGCTAAAATATAATTTGATGTTTTGTTTTGGAGTTGCTGCTCTTAACGTATCTATTGTTTTAATGTGTATAATTTTACAGTATGTCTTGTCTGCTTCTTTTTATTTTGTACAGTTTTGCTATTGCTTCTCTGACAAGAACTAAAGAAAATGAATTTGAATTTCGGCTGCTTGTATTCTTTTTCATGCTGAAGTGTTTCATCAGGCTAACTTGCTTTCTGTGCTGCTGAGAGGATGTAGTGGAAATGATAGCAGAACCCAATTCCGTTGTCAATCTTCCCAGCCACAAGTAAGATCTTAAAAGTAGTGTACAAAAATAACCTTGGTATTTTTCATTGCAAAGTTTGTCATGTGTTTCCTGTGTCTTTGAGTGGGTTGATGCCTGTGGTTTGGAGAAGCAATGATCTATATAGATTACACTGGAGACTATGTTGTCAATTTTGTATGTAGCCTAAGGGTGAAGATAGATGCCAACAACAGAAGATTGGTCACAGTGCGTGTTTCACCAGTAGTGTGATACTGGCTTTGCAACGCCTTAGGGCCAGCTTTCTCAATACACTAAGTCCCCAGCATCTGTACTGGTTCTGTTCTAGACGTCTGTCCAGAAGTCGAAATGCACATATCTTGAAACAGCCAGCTCTTGCTGGTCCAGCGCTATTGCACCTGTGTGAAAGCACCACAAATAATGTACTGCACCTGTACGAAAGTGCTGGTGCAGCGGCAGCCGTCTCTAACTTGGACGTCCATATGTTTGACGTCCATAACAAAGGGAGCTGGTGTATACTGGGGTTGTGTTACACCCACATAATGTTGGTTCAAACGGTCATGTCTTTGTTCTAAAGCACCAGGGGGACGTGTTGGGGACGAGGAGAGGAAAGCAGAGAAGTAGCTGGTACATGTGCTTAACTTTTCCCAAATCTTTCTACCCTGAAACTGAGATAAACATACCTGGACCTCTAAGGAGGGGTGGGAGTCTCGGGAGGAAAGTGATAAGCGCTGGGAAAGGGTTAAGCTAATGTTAGCTTTGGGCTTACATTGCACATGACTGCAGTGTAACATGCATCTGCGCTGTTATGTGTGTAAGGGCCATATTGCATGTTATGCTGTAGCCGTGGGCAGTGTTAGCTCAGCAATAGCTTCTTTTTTTCTGAAGTGTCCTTGGAGGGAGGGGTGAGGGGGGTAAACATCCACCTATATGTTGGTTCAAGCATCCGTCTTGCTTCTCCCCTCATTAGTCACGTGGGCTGTCCACCTTTACACATTTTATTTGTGTGTGTCTGTTTTTAATAAGTATACACAGGCATCTTCCACGCTGTTAAATTAAAAAAAAACATGCAAACATTTTAACAACAGCTGCAGAATACTTCAGGGCTAGGGGCGGTGGTGGTGGTGGGGAAGTGTACCGGGGACATCTCGAGCGCGAGTCAACAAGTTCTCTCACAGGCATCTTTCCCCCTGGTTCAAATGGAATCGTGCTGAAAACTTGGCAGAACTGGTTTTTCAGAACTCGCCTTAGGATGGGAGAAAGGTGTGTTTGCAATGGAGGTGAATGTGGCGAGGGTATTTTCAGACTGCTACCACAGTTCTTAAAATGTCACATCTGTCTTCACCCCAATTCACAACCGTGCACATACTTCCATTTTACATCCTCTCTTACTTTCCCACCTATGCATAAAGCAGGCATGTCAGGAGTGGAACCTGGGATCTTTTATGTGCAAAGCATGTGCCGCTCCTAGTTTGTTTGTTTTATCTCAGCAGCCCCCAAGCATGTATGGAGGCACTTCTTAGGTTGCAGTATTCTATGTAAATTGCTGTGGGAAGAAATGGGGAAACGTAGTGTGAAGATCACTTGAGTCATCACTTGGCATACGTCTGGGTAATTACTAGGCAGGCAATGTGCTTTTGTTCTAACAGTGCAAGCCTGTACAAGTCGGGCTGTGTGGGTGTGTCTGCAAACTTGAAGAAAAGTTTGGAAAAATTGGAGGCTAGTGTGGTCAAAACAAAACACCCTTCTGTGCTTACAGGATAACAAAGTTTCTGTAATTCGGATTATAGAACTGGTTAGGAAAAGAAAGTGATTGGATGCTAGAAAGTCTTTGCTGAGACAATCACAAAGTATAGATAGATCAAACCAGATGTTGCACAAGAAAGATGTTAACAGTTGCCCATTCTTTTTATTTACAGGTTTTGTGTTTTGGTTATGTAGGCGGTTGCAGTTGGGAGCAGAAGAGTGGTGGGAGGGACTGCTTAACTCGTTTCCCTTCTGCTTGTCTGCTAAAAATTGCCCTTCCCAAGCTGTTTTCCTTCGCAAGGGGGAAAAGATATGGGGGGGGGGGAAAGGAGTGAAGTTCCCTTATGGAAAGCAAAGGGGTTGGGTGACGTGTTGGCAGAAAATTGCCGGGGGGGGGAAGGGTTAAGTAGCTCCTCTATTTCCAGTACTCTTTTTGCCCCCAATTTCAACCTCTTGTAGCTGCTTTTTATTAGAAAGAAGTTAGGAGGTCGTTTATGAGACTTCTATATGATATCTAGGTTGGCATAATGTTTTCACTAAGTGTGACTTTATTCAGACAAGACAGTTTATATGTTTATATTCAGACAAGAAGTTTGTGTCAGACAAGACACGTTATTTGTTTGACGTGAAGAAAGTGAGGACTTTTCCTTGACTGAAATTATTAACTCTAATATTCATTGTTCGCTTTCTGAGGTTTCAGTTGATTTGATAAGCATATGTAGCTTGATTCTCAAAATGGTTTCAAAATTATGGTCTCTGTTCTTCGAAGTCACACCTTCTGTTGGATTGTCTGGTTTGTTTACATGATCTTCTTGTCTCGCTTTTTTTTAATGACACAGGGAAAATGGGATCAACGATGAGACTGTTCCTGAATCCACTGCACAGAATGGCTGCTGCTTAAGAAATGGCAATGTTAAAACTTTTGTAAGTTTCATAATTAAATAAAGTAGACAAGAGACCAAGGAGGGAGGTCTGCCTCCAGCTCATTGCTTTGTTGTACACATAACTCAGGGATATACAATATTAGGGATGTTGCCAATTTGTCTTGGACAATTTATGTATGTTACAGTGAGAGTTCAAAATTGGTGATGTTGACATTCATATGTGAAGGCTGACAATTCCAGATGAATGTTGTGAATGCCTGTAGATAGAAATTCCCACCCAACCCCCTTCCTAGACATGCATAGTTGAATGCTGATTGTCGCTGATTGCCAATCAGTGTTTGCCAGTGTGTTTTCAGACATTCACAACATTTTGTCTGATATAGGGATATACTGTTCTGGGGCTAGGAATTGAATTAGATGGCCCATTGACTTCCTCATGACTCTGATTCTCTGTATTTTACTTTGACTGGAGTATATGCAGTTGATTGAGTGGTTTGTAGGTTGGTTGAGTGGTTTGTAGGTGAATGTTGCTTTTTGTGTCCTTGACTATTGCCTCTCACGGATAGCGGTCACAAGCACCTGTCCTCCCACCTGTTTCTTCTACTGCGGTTCCTTTCGTGCTAGGTGTTTATAGCAGATGAATGAAATACTTATAAACACAGGGAGACTGTTTTTGGCTCGTTGCTCACCATTGCTGCGTCATGAGTTCTAGTTTGTCTTTAGAGAGGGAAAAGAAAAATCCGAGAACAATGTGAAAACCGGAGAAGAAACTCTTCCAGTAGTAGACGGTCAAATCCGCCACAAAATGGAGAAGTGGTTGAAGCAGTTACCTTATTTGAGGTGGTCAGCATGGGCAAAAGAGCTATGCAGGTACATCTTAATCCTGGGCTGACTGGACAGTTAATATATGTTAAAGTACTATAGAAGGTTGATATTAACGGTTTCTGGTTTTTAATTCTCTCTCTCTCTCTCTCTCTCTCTCTTTTTTTTTCCCCACCCTGGTTAAGTCTGTGGTAGATGACTGGGTTGAAGCCTATAAAAAAGATCGAGATGTGGCACTTCTGGACCTCATCAATTTCTTCATTCAGTGCTCAGGCTGCCAAGGTAAATCTGTTTCCTATGAACAGTTTGCTTTTGAAAAGGAGTGGGCAGAGCTCCTTCTTTCACCAGTCCTGTTCAAACGTTTTGTCAGAACATGTCTGAGTCAGGTATAGAAATATTTGCTCCCACAAGTTATTCCCAGTTCAACAAATCACAGTTTGGACACTCGGGAACAAGCCCTGCACTGAAGCATTGCTTCTGTACCCTCAGTATTTCTCTTGTGCTCATGGCTTAAAATGTTACTTCTGGACTTACAGTGGCTGCGCTACATCCTATGCGTAGATTAAGCAGGCTGGAGGTCTCCTTGAGGTAAGGGTAAAGCCCCAGCATGCTCAATGGGGCAACTCGGATCTGTGCCCACTAAATAGCCAGTGCAAGTCTGAGCTGCCTTGTGTCAGATTTTCAGGCCTGGAAAGGGGGATACAATTTGGCGTGTGCCAATGCCATCGATCCTGCCCCCCCTTGGCCTGATTCACCCCCTGCCCTGTTGCACTCCTCCCTGCCCTTCCCCACCCTTCCCCCACCCCAGTGCTGCTTGGAGCAGTTCTTATCTGCTCTGGCATGTGTCGTTCTCAGTTGGCACCAGCAGGACTGTGCGGACTTTCCCGCCAGTGTTCCTAACTGCCAGTGTGCTTTATGGCACGTTTGCAACAGCTGTGGCTGGCACAGCAGTCACTGCATCGGCGCTAGCGATGATTAGGATTGTGCTATTAATCAAATAGTTTGGCACTGTGTCAGAACTGGCAAACAATGGTTTGAGTGATCTGTCCAAGCCAGGATTACAAATTAAGATCAAACTCTAGTGATTAGCCCTGGTTTGGAGGGTTCATTCAATTCATAGTTGTCAGTTTGATGTAATGACAAACTATGCTTCTTGGTTGAATCACTCTATTAAGCTGTACATGTGAGGGGAGCAAGAATCTTCATTTTTGAAGGATATGCAGTATTATGTTTGATTACTGGTTTTAAGTCAGGGTTCTGTGTTTGATGTCATACTGTGTGCAGTTCCCTAATACTTTAATTTTCATTTTCATTGTTGCTTCCATAGGAATGGTTACAGCAGAGATGTTCCAAAGTTTGCAGAGCTGTGATGTGATGCATAAAATGACAGAGACATTTGATGAAGTAGGTACAATTCAGAATTGCCTCTTCTTCCTAAAGGAACACTGATTTAAGCAAGTTTGGAAATAAATAAATACGAATAAGCGTATTGGAAATAAATATGGTCTGGTATTTCTTTCTTTGAAAGAAAGATTTAAGATTGGAATACCTATGAATATCTGAAAGGAAAACCACCCATTGTATTTAAAGCAATAAAGACTTTTTATCTTGGTAATCTTCAAGCTCAGTCACATGTATCCACATTGTATTGGACTAGAATTAGACGTTGTGATAAACCCTTGGCTGCTGCTGTAACAGGGATCCTGTCTTGAGTTTGTTCCCTCATTCTCCCATTATATATAGTGAATCTCACCCATATTATGGGATCCTTTCCCTGTGCAGTCAACTGTGTGTGTGTGTGTGTGTGTGTGGGGGGGAAACACACAATGTGAGGATAGGACATGGGTAAGTTTCATCGTGAAGCAGCCCCATGTTTATCATGACATCTACAGTAGTTTCCTTTTTTGGTCTCCAAGCATTAAAAACTAATGTGTAATTGCTTTGATTTTATTTATTTTTTATTTTATTTATTTATATACCGCCTTTCTTATCCTCAGATTGCTCTTCAGATGTTACTCAAGGCGGTTTACATAGGCAGGTTGTCTAGACCCGATAAGGATCTTTACAATATTGTTCTATATAGAACCCTTGAACTCAAGATGTTTTCCTTCCACGGTGTAGTCACCTTCACTTAGCTGCAGAACACAAGCCTCGAGCTTTCTGCAGGCAGCCACAAATCATGCCAAACAGGGGATCCTCCAGTTGTAATCGCTCTGTCCCTGATATTCTTAGCATTCCAGTCCGTTCTCTCACCATGACACGCAACAGTGACTCCTCTCTGCCACCGAGGGTCATGACAGCTTATCAGTGACTTCCTGGTCTCCCTTCCAGCATGAAAACAGGCTTGCTCCTGCTTAGCTCCCAGCAGTTTTCGCTTCTGCAGGCTTCCTAATTGCTCTCACTGTTGGAGGCATCTTTGCTTCTGCGATGGAGATGCCTTCAGGGAGCTAATCCATGGTTGAAGCCAGGGAGGAAACCCTTGCTTGTGCTACGTATCCTCCTGCAGTCACATGAAGTGCTTGGATTTGGCTGTGTGTGTTTATGTATTCATTGGTAAAATGTGACATTGGCTTTTGTTTTTAATGAAATTTGCTATTGTTGCTGTTTGTTTATCCTCCCTATTTATAAAATGCTAAACTCTATTTTACCTTCTATTTATTTATTTATTTATTTTTGGGGTAGGAAACAGGATTGCAGTATAAAAAGTTCATGGCTTATCCTTGGATTTTGACAGTTACTTGGCCGGTGGATATGGTAAGTTTCATTTGTATCCCACTGATGGAGAAACATTTTCATTGAACTGAGGCAGGACAATCTCCCATTGATCTGACCTAGATAGATCTGCTGACCTTCAGCAAGGTTGTTGCATCATGTGGTTTATAACGAAACAATTCAGTTGTTCGTAATGGTTCCTTCATTCTCAAGTAAAAAAAGTTCAGGATTGCTTATTTCTGAAAATAATTTGCTGTCATGGTATTGGGAGATCTAGTGCACACCGGAGACTCACCAAGGGAGGTCAAAGAGGCATTTAAGTGGGTTTGGACAGTGTGTTTTTAGTGAAGCTTTCTAGGACATTTTTGTTGTGAAGCTGCTTTATTAGTCTTAAGTTTAATTCATTAACTGTTAGATAATTACATGATTTGAAATATGGAGGAGAATAAGTGGTCAAACTGTTGCAGCCCTTTTTAAAAAAAAGGGGGGCACTGCGTTAGTAAAGACTTGAGGAAAGTAACTTATTGGATGGTTTCACTAAATAGTGAAATCAAACCACATGAAAGTATGCACTTCATGCAGATTACAGTTAGGAAAAGAGAAGCCTTGTCAGATGGAAAACAATATACTTGAAAAGGAAATTCCTCCTGAGAATTATGAGATTCCTGGTCTTAGTCATGTTAAAGAGTCTGAGTATTTGGACCCTGATACAGCTTTAAGCCACTTAAATGCCTCTTTGACCTCCCTTGGTGAGTCAAGAAGAAAGTATCTAAAGTGCAAAGAAAAGATGGGGAAGATTAAAAGGACCTACAAAGATTTTTTTTAACTTCTGAAGATGATTTAGATGAGGAAAAATGTCACTGTGCTGATTCAGAAATTATTCAGCAACTAAAGGAAAAATTTAAAACTATGAACAGAAGTAAAAAGCTCATGATTTTGATAGTTTTACCAAAAAACTGATCCTGTAAAAGAATAGAAAGTGAATTCATTCTCTATAAATCTATCTCTATAAGTCTTGTTATAAATTTTTGGATTTATTTCAGTTTACCACATAATTTTATCAATGTGAACTGTAGAAAAATGGACTTGAGGGGTTTAATTCCTGATCGCTGCCAACAAGAAAATTTCAGAAGCGTCGCTCTGGTAGGGGCGGGGCTGTAAGTATCGCTGCGGTCATAGTCTCTTTACCGAGCGAGGAGGAGGCAGCCCCGCCCCCTCACTGTCCGAGCCAGTCCCCTACGGAGAAAGCAGCAGGCAAGAGACCCTGCCTGCTGCTTTCTCCGTAGGGGACTGGCTTGGACAGTGAGGGGGCGGGGCTGCCTCCTCCTCGCTCGGTAAAGAGACTATGACCGCAGCGATACTTACAGCCCCGCCCCTACCAGAGCGACGCCTCTGGAAAATTTAATTTTTGTATGAGGCTGAAGCTCAAATGTTTTGGCCTCCTAATGCGAAGAGAGGACTCTCTGGAGAAGACTCTGATGCTGGGAAAGATTGAAGGCAAAAGGAGAAGGGGAAGGCAAAGGATGAGATGGTTAGACAGCATCACTGATGCAACAAACATGAAAATGAGCAAACTCAGGAAGATAGTGGAGGACAGGAAGGCCTGGCGGGATATGGTTCATGGGATCACGAAGGGTCGGACACGACTTAACGACTGAACAACAACAACAACAACGATACCATTGAGATACCATCTTGAAATTTTGGACAAAAAATCTGAAAAAATATTTTTTAAACATCTCATGGTAAGGTACAAATGTACCAAAAATGAACAAAATCCATGACATCAAGGTTTCATGCATTGGTTGATTTCACATATTGTTTTCTGTGTCTAACTGGTCACAGAGGCACTTTTCCAAGTGGTGCTCCCCTTATATAGCAGAGGAAGAGTAACTGTCCATCTTCACCACAGTATAGTGTCTCTTCTAATTGACATTGCTGGTGTCTCTTCTGCACCTTTTCTTTTTTTTAGATTGTGAGCCCTTTGGGGACAGGGAGCCATTTAATTATTTGATATTGGACCCAATCCTATCCTGTATACATATTCATATTAATAGTAGTATTAGTATTGGTATTAATAATATTAATGTTATAATAATAATTATTATTATTAATGCTCTGTTTTTCTCCTTCTATGTTAAGCTTTCCCTTTCATTAGACCACTGCTGTTTTTTCCACCCTATGCAGGAAAATGAAGACTATCCACTCATCAAACCAGGACCCTACTGGAAGAAGTTCAAGGCTAATTTCTGCGAGTTCACTGCCGTCCTGATTCAGCAGTGCCAGTGCAGCATCCTTTATGACAGCTATTTGATGGACACCATCATCTCTCTGCTGACGGGCTTGGCAGATTCCATGGTCAGGGCGTTCAGGCACACCAGCACTTTAGCAGGTATGCACAACGTTTACATTGTTTGGGAATAGAAGGTTGTGGTGCTTGTGAGTGGTGAAACTACTTAAGGTGTCATTGCTGTTGGTGGCGTTGGGGCAGGGATGGCCGGTCAGCAGCTGCCTGTCAATCAGCCAGAATTTCAGAAGGTGCAGCTTGTTCTAACACAGTGCTGGAGCAGGTTGTAAAGCTGCGCTGTCAAACTTCCCTACTCTTCATGACTTTTAAAGGTCCAGGAGTGCTAGTACAGGATGAGTATCCATTAACTGGACTGCTTGGGATAGAACGTTGTCTGGATTTTGGATTTGTTTGGATTTTGGAATATTTACATAAATATGAGATCTTGGGAATGGAACCCAAGTCTAAACACAACATTCATTTATGTCTCATATACACCTTATACAGACAGCCTAAAGGCAATAGGCATATACAATATTTTTTATTAATTTTGTGCCCCAGCATGTCTTGTGCTATGCCAGGTGCCAAGTCATAGCCCGAAAAATGTCTGGATTTTGGATGTCCGGATAAACCAACCTGAGAAATTTGATCATCCCTTGGTTAGGGAAGTTGGGATTCTGTATTTTCAAGGTTTGAAGTGTGTTTACTTATAGAGATATTTTTCTCTCAACCCTGTAATGAGATTTTGTCACTTAATTTGTGGGCTTTGGGTAGCTTTTTCAGCACTGGAATTATAGGAAACTGATGGCATTTTCCTTCTAGTTTTTCTATTCTCTCTGCTTGTTGGCTCCCAGTCAGTGGCGTTGCTGGAGGTGGGGCGGAACTTGACTCCTTGTGGAGAAGAACACCCTAGTATCTGGAACACTGGGAGCAGTGGCGTTGCTGGAGGTGGGGCGGAACGCTAAGTTCCGCACCACGCTGACCTCCATTACCCACTGGCACGAGGTGGCCCCGCCCCCTCGCCTTTGGAGCCATTCAGTGGGGCGAAGGCAACGCGTGGGGAGGTCAGCGCAGTGCAGAACTTAGTGTTCCGCCCCAACTCCAGCAGCGCCACTGCTCCCAGTGTTCCAGATACTAGGGTGTTCTTCTCCACAAGGAGTCAAGTTCTTTTGAAGAAGAAGTGAACTAGGAGGCATCTCCTACTTCTTCCCTAAAGACAGTCTTTCTTTTGCCTCTGTTGAAAAGGATTCCTCTTCCTTCCACTGTCCTGCTCTGTGCTAGAAAAAAGGGAAGCGGTTGGCACTCCCTGCACAACTGTCTCTTTTTTTTTTATTATTGGAAAAAGTGGAGTTGTTGGCAAGGAAAATAGAAAGGATCATGCACATACGCACGCACAATCCAAGCAGTTATTTTCAAGAACAGCAGAATGCGACAACCGGTATATACAACTCTGGTTATGATCAGATCGCTATGGAAAATTAGTGCAGATTGTATTCTAAGTGTTTTTCCTTTAAATCATGGACATGTGAGGCTCTAGATATGACTTCACAGTTGTGTTTGTTTCTAGCTATGAAGCTTCTGACAACGCTTGCCAATCTCGCTGCAAATCTAGATGTAAATAAGCGTAACCTGGAAAGATTATATGAGGTGGAAAACAGGACTACTAGCAAGAGGACCAATTATAGACTGGACCAGCTGGAGAGAAAAAGAAGAGAGGTAGGGTACACTTCTAATGGGATATAAATGATGGTCTCTTAGAAATGCCCGTTCTGTGACTGTAGGTTACTGAGGTTTAGAAATTTTGATAGGAATCTGAGATCGTGGTGTTCAAATTTACTTTGTTCAGGTTATCTGAATGTGCAGCATGGATGAATATAGCATATCACAGATGAGCTCCCACCCTCTTTCTGAGCTTGGAGCTGGGGGAAGAAGATGGGAAATCATTCCTGGCTATGTGGTTTACTTCAGAGGTGTTCTGCCTCCAAGTACCTTTTAAAGCTCAGTGAACATCAAAAACAATCGGAAACCTTTCTCTTGAATCAGGGGAGGGGCTAAGTTGTGGTGTTCACAGATTTTGTCTGGCTGTCAAGGCCGGCCAAAATCTGTGAACCCTTGCAGTTGGCTGTGTTGCTTTGCATTGGGAATGGTTTCAGGTATGTATAGTCGGATGGTTGTACGTGTGCCAAAAGTGAACTGTTGGACCTGGATTTGGTGCATATATGTGCCCCTTTGAGTCTCTTTCCCTATTTGATATAATACAATCGATACAGCATGTGTACTCATAAGAGCAGAAGATTGGGTTTATCTTCAGTGTCACCTTTTGCCCACCCTTATTTCAAGTGAACCAGACTTCTGTTTGTTTTTGGACTTGGTAGCCCATAGCAAGATAAATTGCTACAGGCTATGCCGGTAACCTTTACTGAATTGCTCTTATACGTGAGTTAGAAGGAGACCATAAGTCTCCTTACTGAATACTGAAAATAGCATTTCTTGTTCCCTCATTTTATAGCAGTGAACTCTTCATTGAATACCTGCACATGGCTGCTGGAGAGTTTCGGTGTGAGGCTGTTGGGCAACCAGCTCATTGCCTATCGTGTATTCACGAATAATTTGGCAAATACTGAAAAAATGGCAACTGATGTGGAAATGTGTGTTTGTAAATAGCCACATCTGTCCATCAACCACAATTTTGGAAAACTTAAATGGCGCAAACATTAATTCTACAGGAGATAATCATGGCATTTGGCCAAAGGTAAACAGGTGCCAAGTTGTTCCACTGTTCATTATAACTTCAAATTAAGATGTGACCAAATAGGATGAATACAAATACTGATGAATTGGGTATTGTATTTGAGTTATTTAAAGCAGGGGTTCTCAACCAGTGGTATTTGTACCACCAATGGTACTTCAGCTGACTACTGGTAGACTGCTGGTCTGCCGGAATCCTGCTCCAGCATGGCACTTTTGGTGCCATGTTTTTGCTCCCAAGAGGCTCCTGCCTTTGGCTGAGCCTCTCGGGAATGCGGAGAAGGACCCTCCCACTCCTCCAGAGCTGCCTACCTGTGTTTTCTGACCTCTGAAAACCCGGGAGTAACTGGCGATGATGTCATCGCCAGTCACTTCCAGTGGTACGCAGCAGGAGAGTGGCATCGGAGGTGGTACTCGGTTGGAAAGGGGTTGAAAACCCCAGATTTAAAGGAAGAGAGAGAAATATCTAGTCTAGTAATAACTAGCCTCTGTTCTTATTCTGTCGAGCCTTGGGTTATTTTCTGAACTGAAAAATGAGTTGGTACTACGTAATTCAGCAAAATGAGCCTTATTATTGGAATAAAACCTTGTCCGCTTGAGAACATTCAGTTCTTCTAATTTCAGTATGAACAGAAACCTCTGGAGATAGAGAATATGATGAATGCTATTTTCAAAGGGACCTTTTTGCAACGCTATCGGTAAGAATCTTTATATACACGGAAGGAAGCTCTAGTCGGGCTTTGGACACTTCAAAGATAGTTTGAATGAAGGGCGTCATTCATTTTGGGGTTGGTTCACATATGGACATGAACTGCTTGATGCCTGCAGCATCCAGTCAGGTCTTGCACATATGACTGAACCATCACAAATCCGTCCCCACAGACACAATGTTCACATTGCTTTGCATCACTTCAAAACAGAACTCTTTTCAATTAGTCTCTTCCCATGTTCAGTAGCCGGCCATCAAATGTTGATTGTTTTTTTAAAAAAGTGATGTTCGTGCACGCACATGTGAACCCGTTCCAATACGTCACCAAACAGCATTTATTTTCTTGTTTTAAAGTGATGTTATTCCAGAGATCCGAGCTATTTGCATTGAAGAAATGGGCAACTGGATGAAAATTCACCCCGATGTGTTCTTAAATGATAGTTACTTGAAATACATTGGATGGATGCTCTATGATAAAGTGAGTCGCCTGTTTCCTCTTCATAGTTATAAGGAAAAGCTCAGTATTTCAGAAGAAGAGTTTCTAATAATTAAAATCAAGTGACGTCATTCTTACAGGGATATCTTTTCTGTCTTTGAAGGCAAGTCTGTGTAGTGTTAAATGATAAAGCCTTGCTTTTCCCAGTTCTGTCTTTGTTTAGTTTAAAAATGCAATGCTGCATTGCAGCAACTAAAGATCATGCTATAATTGATTTGAGAGAGGCAGGAGTGGATTGACCAAGAAAGAACCTCATTATTTGAAGCACTATGTACTCCACTCTCCTACTTTCAAGCTTATTTTAACAATCCCAAGGACTATACTTTTCATAAAAGCCAAAAATTTGACTGGCAGAAAAGAGCCTTGGGAGGTCCATGCTTTTGTATTATACAGCATATATTGTTTCTCTCTGACTTATATGGCCTTAGAATGTTGGGTAGATGGAACATTCCGGGAACAGAAGTGCTACATTGAGGGGAGGCTTCTAGCTCTTCCTCCCCTCCCCCGCTCCTTAAAGTGCACTTTTGAGTGCTGGGCAGTTTTTTTTTTTAGAAAGGCTTTAATGAAAGTGGGCAATTTCTAGATGCTTATGGGCTTTAGATGCTCAACCACCAGGTTCTTTGCTAACAGAATGATGCTAATTGTCAAATAGCCTCAGTTGTGGACTTTGTCATGCTTACTCTGATCCTTCTTGCCCTGCAGCAACCTGAAGTGCGACTTAAGTGCCTGCAGGGGCTACAAGGAATATATAGCCGAAAAGAGCTGGTTTCTAAAATGGACCTCTTCACTAGCAGGTTCAAGGTGAGCTGAAACTTCGCATCTCCCAAATCTCCCAAAAACTATGGTTGGTTGGGGAGGGGGACAGTTCTTCAAACATAACTAGGTTCCAGTATCTTTGCAGACCTGCTGAAGCTGTAAGTGTAAGGGGTGGGGTGGGAGGGAGGCATTAATGTCAGTTTTTCCATAATGGCCTTTAGTGGTTGCCTGATCCTCATGAGTGAATACATATCCCAAGACTTGGTTTATGTTCTGTAGGCTCTGGCTCTGCAGCCAGACATTGACATTGATATGCACCACAGGTGTGTATCAGATTTATTACTATTATTTAGAATACTTATATACACTAACAGCCTAATCCTGTTGGCCCTCTGCGCTGTTAGAACGTGAGTGATGGCTGCAAAATGCGACCCATCATTCTATGCAGCTGGGCTGCCGCTGCAAGCGGTGAGTAACTGCGGCCGCTTCCCAGTGGCCTCCAGAGAAGGCCCGTAGCTGGTAAGTCAGTGCAGGTAGTGGGTGGGGCAGGGAGATGGTTGTGTGTCGAGGCTGGGAAGGGGTGGTATCCGCAGCAGTGGATAGAGTATCCTATCCTTTCCTGGCCTCGATCCACCTCGATCCACCTCCCTGGGTCCACTCAGACTTGTGCGAACAAGGTAACTGGCGCAGATCTGAGTAGACCCATTAGGGCAGTGGAGGCTTGCCCCATGTCAAGGGAACAAGTGTTCCCTTCCCTTGAGGAGACTTCTGGGATCCAAAACTCATTTGCAGTATGCAGCGGCGCCCTGGTGGTACGGCTGCATTGGTAGGGGGAGATTTAGGTTGGATTGGGCTGCAAATCCCCAGGTTATATCCTGGCTCCATTCTGGAGGTCTGTCCGGAAGTTGGAACATACAGAAGTCGAAACAGCTGTCTTTTGCCAGATCAGTGCTATCATGCCTGTTGTTGGAGGGTTTCACTAGTCCAGTGCACTACATAAGCTTATGTAAACCTCCTGTTCTAATTGCAAATTCTTTACTTGACTACAAATGAATGGAGAGCCCTTGAGTATGAAACAGGTGACCTTAATAAACTGGCAAATACCCCTGCTAGCATGCAGAGGTGCTTTTTAAAGTGGTGCTCATCTGATATTCCGCAGGGGAGAATAACTGTCCCTCTTCACCTCAGCAGTGTCTTTTCTAGTGGCTGTTTGCTGGTGTTTCTTCTGTATCTTTTTAGATTGTGAGCCCTTTTGGGATGGGACCATTTAGTTAATTGATTTTTATCTGTAAACCGCTTTGTGAACTTGTGGTGTTGAAAATAAAGGTATATAAATACCTTTAACGGTAATAATAAAGACTTCTCTAATCCTGATCTTGTTGCTGCATAAAGAGAGGATAGCTCTAAGTAGATGGAACGTCTTTTAATACTGCTCCTTGGTTGCACTTTTATTGGATATAATTTTAATACTGCTCCTTGGTTGCACTTTTATTGGATATAATGAATTAAACAACCACAGCTCAAGGTGTTGTTGAGAGATGTTTTGATCATTCTAGACTGTTTCATATAACTCATTTTGGGGCTTGCTTCAAATTGGCTTGTTTCAAATGTTTTTTTGGTCCAACTTGGTTTGAATTGGTATGTAGAAATTAGTTATAACTTTGTGTTCACTGTAAGCTTTCACAAGTACAGGTGTGCACCACTTAGCAACCTACCTTTTACTGACAGGCTGCATATACGACGGCCTTTCTGGGCTTCTTGTGCTGCAGCATTTCAGGCCTCTGGAGGCCGTTTTTCGGGTCGTGCCGGGCCCACAATCCCCTCTATTCCAGTCTAATGGCCTCTGTGGGCCTCAGAATGGCCTGCAGAGGTCTCCAGAAGCGACTCCGGTTTGGAAACGCAACTTCCGGTTTTAGCAGAAGTTGGTTCTGGAGGCCGCTGCAGACCATTCTGAGGCCCGTGGAGGCCATTAGAGTAGAATAGAGGGTATTGCGGGCCTGGCGCAACCTGAAAACGGCCTCCAGAGGCTGCTTGTTCGCTTGACGATGGGATCACTTAATGACAGGTATCGGGGAACGTATCCCCTTCGTTAAGTGATGCATACCTGTATTCACAAGCTGTCTTGAAATCTCACAGTCAAGAGTAGTATCTGCCCCAACCAAAATTAATCCTCAATCCTAGTCTTCTGGCTACAAATGGGAAGGCACTCCTTTTTCTTCTTCGTGTAATCGAGCACAAAAAGGACTCTGCTAATTCAAATCGCATACAACCATTTTCCTATTTAATACACAGATTTTTAAAAACAAAACACCCCAAAACATTAATTGCAACTACATAATGTTCTTGAATGTTTGAATTCATTAATTGTTGTTCTTGACAGGGCTTGAAAGTTCACTCGTCCCACGAGAATGCTTCTAATGCCTGTTTGCATCATATTCTCATCTTTTTTTTTGCTGTGAAGTGGTCTGTTTAGTAACAACAAAGCAAAACAAAGATACGGGGATGTATCCTAAGTTATCCTTCTGCTCATGTAGAAGTGATAGCACAAGGTTCTTGAGCACAAAAATGTGGATGAAACACTGATTTGGCTTTGTACTTGTGCACATTGCAACACATTGCACAGGATGCTATATACATAAAATTGTCAGGATCTCCTTGTTGTCCAATTTCTTCTGCATGTGCTTGTGCACTTCTAGAGTGTGGATGTCACCCCTCTGTTTGGGAATTCCTGATCCGATTGCTAACTTAAAAATCTGAAGAACATCCCATGTTAAAGCCTGCAGGGGGTGCTACAAACCATCCATTGCAAACCTTGTTGTCATTACTTGAACTTCTAAGAGTGAAATAGTTCTGAACCATGAGGTGTATGGCGTAAACATAATGCTTGTTTGCTTTTCAAATACGATCCAAAATATTTGATTCCCCCTCTGTTACTCCCCCCCCCCCCCACGTATGCTTGTTATGAATATCCTCCACTCGGAACTTGTAGTAAAATGTGAAAGAGCAATTAGCAACCCAAAGCAGCCAAAAGCACACATTTCTGCAGCAAAGACTATTGGAACGAAAAGTGTTGCATTTCTTTTATTGTTGTTTTGCATCCATTAGGATCGAATTGTGTCCATGACTCTGGACAAGGACCATGAAGTAGCAGTTCAAGCCATGAAACTCTTGATGCTTATGTCACAGTAAATAACTTTTTAAAATTTAAATATAACGTCGAATGGGTGCAAGGCTCTCATTTATAACTGGTTGTCCATATTATTATTTGTTGATACAGCGTTATCCATGTTCATGGTGCTTGGGTGAAAAGATGGGTCCCTGCTCCTGAGGGGTTTACAATCTAGACATTGACACAAGGGAGGTGGGGGGGAAGGAGGATGGAGGTGACCCAAACAGGAGAAGCGTTTGTGCTGGTTATAGTTACATGTGCTTAAGCTTGGTTACAGTGGAGAATGGGGGCTAAGGCATTGGTACCAAGGGCTTCACAGAAAAGGTGGGTTTTAAGGAAGGTTTCAAAGGAAGCCAGGGAGGAAGTATCTCAGTGTAGTTAAACATTTGATAACTTGCCACCTAGGCTAACATCCATAACTTACAGCGCAATCCTAACCAACTTTCTTCCACCGGTGCAGCTGCAATGCAGCCCCGAGGTAAGGGAACAAATGTTCCCTCACCTTGAAGAGGCCTCCATGACTGTCCGCACACTGCATTTTGCAGTGTGCACCCTGTTGGCACTGCTACATTGGCGCTGGAAAGTTAGGCTGCAATCCTATGCACATTTTCCTGAGAGTGAGAAGGCAATGCGACTTCCTTCTGAATAAACAACCATAGGATCGTGCTGTTAAGTGGCAATCTTATATACAACATTACTTGGAAGTAAGTCCCACTGAATTCAGTGGGACATACTTCTGAGTAGACATGCGTAGGATTTGTGTGTGCATGTTCTACTTTATGTTCGCTGGTTAACTTGACCCAGCAGATAATTAGGAAAGGATGCATTACTTCAGTCCCCTGCCAAAACGAACAGTCAAGCCAGATCATTTGTGGGTTTTGTTCCTGGAGAATCTTGTGCTTGCCTATGTGGAAGGGAATGTGATGAACTTTGACCAGCTATGATGCCTCCTGGACCATATTCGCCAAAGAGAGAACCTCTTTTGAGCAAACCCTTGAGAGTGTTCCCCTTGGAGGATTGATTCAGATCAGAACTGAAGTAGAGGGCTCACTCTTGAGTGATCGTGGTTTTGTCATAGGGACTTTCATGGGAATGCTTTGATATGTCCTTCATGAGTGATGAGACTGCAGCTCTCTCCACTTCCACATTTGGCTGTGTGACTATTTCCACCCGGGAGGTGGTAAGCTGTAGTCTGCTAACTGGGCAAGAGGCACTTTTTCAACTGGTGCTCCTCGTATATTTAGCAGAGGGAGAGTAACTGTACCCCTTTCACCCCAGCACAGTGTCTTTTCTGGTGGCTGTTTGCTGGTGGTGTTCTGCATCTTTTTTAGATTGTGAGCCCTTTTGGGACAGGGAGCCATTTAATCATTTGATTTTGTCTGTAAATCGCTTTGTCAACTTTTGGTTGAAAAGTGGTATATAAATACTGTTAATAACAACAACGGTCTCTTAGGGGTTCAGTAGTGGTCAGACACTGTGATCACTGTGCTCCCCAATGAATACTAGTGCTGCCTCTTTAGGTGGAGAAGGCGAAGCTCTCTTGTATATGGTCAGTGTACGTTTTGAGTCCTTGGCCATAGTAGAATATGGTTAGATAGGCCTAACCACTTAGAAATGATGCTCTTTGTAAGGTTTGATTCTTGTCTTGTTTGGCGCTTCACCAACTTAAGCTGGTGTAATTTCAAAACTCCATTTGTGTGAATATCGCAGCAAGAAGTGATTTTGTTATCTCTTCAATGTTCATTCTGGTTCCATGCCACAATGTGCTTCTTCCCCCCCCCCCCTTTCTTCAGATATGGGGAGGGGAGAGGGGTTCATTGTTCAAGTGATTCCCATAGGAGACAGGCCGATCCCTGCAAACAACGGCATCATGTCATCCCTGCCTCTTTCTGGTGCATAAATAGTGGAACAAAGTACAGTGCAGCGTCTCTGTCCTCCCCCTGGTCCTGTGCTAGGAGGGGAAATGTGCCATTGTAAAGATACAATGATGGCTTAAAACCATGAAATGTTACTCTTGTCCGGCATCTGAACGGACAAGTGTTGTACTGGCATTGCAGCTGTTCAGCTTTCCTGGCTTTGCTGTTGTTGCTGCACAATGTGATCTGTAGTTCAGATGTTTGGTCTCTTTCTCCCCCCCCCCCCCCCCCGGTCTAAAACCCATCTTATTGGGAAGCAGAACTGACAAACTAAGAAAGTTAAAACTAAGTATCCAGCACCGAACAGTTCCCTCTCCAGAACACCTAAAATGAATTTCTGCCTCAATGAACTATCTTTGCATCTCCTTTTCTCTCATTTTAAAACCCTAGCAGGGTCCAGGGATTGGCTTCTTGTTGCCTTTGTTCCTGCTTCCATCTGTTGTAGAGCTGGTGCTCCAACGTCATTCAGAGCTCTGTGGATTTGGTCTAATTACTGAGAAGGGGTGGGCAGGAGAGCCTGGGACTAAACCAAATAATATACACCTTTGTTTTGGAAATGTCTCTTTTTTTTCTTTTTCTTTTCAAGGTTGGCATCAACCACCCTAAAATTGTAGATACAGAATGACAGTTTTTGTTTAAAAGCACTTTAAAATGTAACATACAGGTTGTCCCTCATTATATGTGAGGGGTTCGTTCCAGTCACACTGTGTATAATGCGAATCCATGGATGGTGAAGTCTGCTTAAAAACCTTTTAAAAGAAAAAAGTTTAAAAAATTGCAGTAAAAAGGTCAGTCTCTGGTGCTCCCAGAAGCCACTTCCATGTCATGCGGAGGCCTGCTTGATGCATTTTGGGGCAACCCAGGGCCAAGGGAGGGAGTTGCAGGCCTCGGTGCAACCCAGAAGTGGCTTCCAGATGTACCAGGGACTGCCCTACAGCCCTGCAACTGGAGTGGTTTGCTGTGCCAAGGTAAAAAAATGCTATTTTTACCTTTTTAAAAAAAGATTTTTAAAGTGGACTCCAGCATCCGTGGATCTGCAGATGGTCACATCCGTGAATGGTGGAGGACCACTGTATATGCTTTTTCTAGGTTTCCAGTTTTGTTGTTGAATCCTGAGCAGAGCAAATCCTTTGCGTTTCTTTTTGAAGGCTTTTATACAGCAGGAGAGTGAGCCATATTCAGGTGGCAAGAGGTATAACAACCCAGTGTGCTCACGACACTCCCACTACGCCTCAAGTACTTCAGTAAAAACAGTCAGCTGTCTTCTGTTCTATACTGGCTAGACCCTGCTGTTTCCTTGCCATATGAAAGCTCTAGAATATTTTGCTAATTCAGATATTTTTTAACTTGCCACAGACTTGCCCTCATTAATGACTGTGTCATAGACCTGACACCGAATAGCTAGATTACAATCTAGTCAGACATCCAAGTGCTTTTCAGCAATGCTAACGTTTACCAAATTAATTATTCCCATTTTATGTCTTGCAATTTAGTGTATGTGTGTGCATGCATGTGCTTGTTGTTTACACTCACTATTCTTGAATTTTACCACTCTGCTTTTAGATTTTCTGCTCCAGATTTAATCTCTGCTTCAGATTTTCTTTTTACTTGGCGGCGGCGGAACGAACTCGTCGCTGCCGAGTCGCCACTCCCCTTGGAAAAGACGTCGTTTGCCACAAGACCTTGCCACAAGACCTACAGATCACTGCTGTAGAAGATAGCATAGAAGGACTTTTTATTTGATCCAGATTTGCAGTTCCTATGTTCTTCTTGTGATTGGAAGATTTGGGGTGTGGCCAGCACTGGCGTCACTGCAGGGGTGTGGAGTCCTAAGTTCTGCCGCGATCCGACCCTCCGTTACGCGGGTGAACGAAGCGGCCCTGCCCCCTTGCCTTCAGAGCCTTTCAGGGCAGCGAAAGCAACGCGCAGGGAGTCTCCTGTGCGTTGTTTGCACCGCCTTGAATGGTTCCGAAGGCGAGGGGGCGGGGCCGCTTCGTTCACCCGTATAACGGAGGGTCGGATCGCGGCAGAACTTAGAGCTCTGCCCCCCCCCCCGTGCAGTGTGTTTATGCGAGGATCAGGTTGATGATGGAAGAAAGAGGCTTAAGACACTGAAAAGGGATGAGGAGCTATTCCTCTCAATTACTTAAAGACCCTGCTGAAACAAGTCAGCCTTCTGTTTAGATAAGAGCTGCTTATCTACATCCTCTTGAAACAATGCAATAGCTGGAGTTGTGATTTATCAGTGGTCTGTGAATTCAGACATACTGTAATTGGAAACCACAGTTGGTACAAAGTATGGTTTGCAAACTTACCTTCAAACCGTGGTTTCAGATCCTGGTTTGTTAGCTCCAAATAAACAACCATTTGCAGACAGGCTTGGGTTCAGACACAACACCAAACTACATTTCAGCTAAACAAGCCATGGTTTCATGTTAAGTCTGCATCCAACCACTGTGTCCATGTGACACACAGCTTGTTTATATTTCAGACAGAGTCAGAACTTGACATAGTGTTACTCTGTTTGAAGTGTGGTTATTGTTGGAGACCCCATTGACTAGCTGTACCAACTTTGATTTTGATGAAACAGCTTTTCCTTTTATCCCTCAGTACTGATTCCATTTACAAGTGCCACTGACAACAGCTATAAGACTGTCCTAGACATCAAGCGTATCTATTTTAAGTTGTGTCGTATTGCTTGTGCTTCCACTTAATGGAAGAAATTATGTCAGTGCTCAAATACAGTACTCTTTCTGAGTTCTGAGAGGAGAATATAAACACGTGCCTCAGTTGGAAAAGGGTGCTCCGGACTTCTATCACTTAGAAAACTGCATCCTTGAGTCTCATTGGTCTCCCAAGATGTTTCTTTGGCATCCTTCTCATCACTTGTTTCCTGAACCTGTTCTTCTCTGTCTCTCATCGGCTTGCTTTGTTCTTTAGCATTGAACATTGGCTTCATATTTCAAGGGAAGGACTACAGAATTGTCATCTCGGATACAACACCACAGACTCATCCTTGCTATAATTCTTTTTAAATGCTGCGAACGAGCTAAAGTCGGCTCTAGAGTCCTGGGCCGTCTTGCCAAGGTCACCTCATGAAACCAGTGAGACTCTACTGGTGAATGCAGGTATCCAGAGGAAATGAAAAGTCTGCTGCTTCTCTGGAGAGCTCAGTCTTCCTTTCTTTGAAGCATGTTCTGTTCATGCTCTGTCACAGTGAAATGTGGAGAAAAATGATATAACGTGGAAGTGGCATGCAAAGGCCAGGCCTATTTTTAGATGTCTAAATGCTGGCAGGCATTTCTGGTGTAACCTTTATCTGGCACTTGGCATGCTGTGTATTTGCAGCAGTAGCGGTGCTCTCAATAAAGTATTCTTTGAATGCTTAATTCCTGGCCCATGACGTACCTCGGAAATAGTTGCCGCCTTCTGAAGACCCAGCTCTGGAAGCTGTGATTATAATAGTTTTGACTTCTACAAGAAGCAAACAGACCCCATTAACTAGTGTGTGTGTTTATTAATTTATTTACCAGCATTTACTTTGTGTTTATGTTGGCATCTTCAGTAAGTAACTGACAAATTGCATGTGAAAGGGGAGAGAGAACAGGTGTGCATAAAGACAGATTCCCTGCCTGCCTCTAAAATGAAACCATTGGTTGGGAATATTGCATCCGCCTGGCTGATCGTGAGTGTGTAGAGCATATTGTCAAGATTCACATTGTACCTTTTTAGGGGAATGGCTGATGAAAATAACTTGATGTACTTCAGTAGCTAGGCAAACACTACTTCTAGTCTTTCCCTTGTCCCAGTTTTGCTACACCCGGCCTATCTGCCGGTTTTGTAAGATAACCGCTTGATAGGCACAGTGCCTATTTTCTTGCCACAATAGGATCTCTATGCATGTGCATTAGAGAGGTAGTTAGAGCGGTTTGCACTTCAGACTGCAGGTGGAAAAATGGGTCTAGTTTTGGAAGGCCCCCCAGATTAAAGAATGTCATCTTTCTGCATTTGGCCTAACTGTGCTATATCTATATTAGGGAGAATGGCGTGCAGAGAAAATGTGCAAATTGATGATGTCTAAATGTATGAAATGTGCTTTAAGGATTTTAAGGAATGTATATTTGCAAACGTAAATGTTTCAGTAGTCCCTTGGCAGCTTTCACGAAACTGACTTGCTTGCTACCATGCTTTGAACTTTTTGTTTACTTCATGCAAATCAAGCATATGTCTTCCTCTGCCAGACCTTGGCTGTATATTGCATTTGATACTAGCACACTATGGATGAGTATGGCTTATAATGTAGTTCGCTTGATGTAGGAATCGGTTCATCCAGTGCTACCCCTGGATGAGATCATCTCCTTTTGAATTTGCCAGCTGAGGCCCATGCAGTGCTTGGTGTTTGAATTCTGAGAGTAAATAAAAACAAACAGTGCATGCAACCGGAAGTTGCTTCTGGTCGCGTTCCCTCCCCCCTTTTTACAAGCACTTTGGAGCTTTACAAAGCGGCTCAAGAGGCAAGAAGTAGGTGGCAGCAGGCTGGCGCTAAATCAGGTACTGTGGTGCCTCCCCCGACCCCAGTGGGAATCCCTCCTCCTCGGATGACCATCCATGGATAGTCAAATCCACAGGTGGCTAATCCGTGGATAAGGAGGGCCTACTATTAATATATCTTTGTGGTGTGTGTGTGTATATATAAGAAGGTTGCACATAAAAACATAGTTTATATTAGGTATGATATTCATTTTAAGTGTATTAACTTTACTTCAAAGGAACAGATTTAGAGGTGACCATCTTTCCAAGTCCAAAGATATATCATGTATCAATTTATGGTAGAGGTTCCCAAACTGGGGTGTCGCACCGCTGATGGGGGGGGGGAGAAACCTGCTTTTTCTACATTCCTTGAGGTGTGTGGTGGTCCTCCGTGAGGTGCGGGGAGCCTGCGGACCCGTCTACAGGCCTCCCTCCAACACTATCACAACCCACTTCCTGTTTTGTTGGAAAACTGGAAGTGGGTCGCAATTGTGTTGGAGAACCTTCGCTGCTGTTGGGACCCACTGCACCAATTTACAGCAGCGTAAGCTCTTCCCAGGAGTTTGGGAACCTCTGATTTATGGGTAGGTAACGAAAATTTTAATTTTAATTTTTTTATTTACCTTTCCTGTGCATCTGGTGCTTCCCCCCCCCCCATTGCATGCAGCACATGCTCTGTTGCTGCCACTGCATCACACAGGCTGGTGGGGGATAGGATTGGGCTGTAGATTCCACTAAGCTAATACCTGTAGTTATTTGTGTGACATGTGCTAATACAATATACAGGTGGGCCCCCATATCCACGGATTCACTATCCACGGTTTCAGTTATCCACGGATTGCAGGGACCCCCCCCCCAGGCTTTTACTTTTTTCCCAGTAAGCTTTGTTTCTTCCTTAAACAAACCGGAGAAGCAGCTTATTGCAGGCAAGTAGAATGAGACTAAGTCCTAGAGAGGCTCTGCAAGGTTAACAGAAACCTTGCAGAGCCTCTCTAGGACTTAGTCTCGTTTTACTTGCCTGCAATGAAGGCTGCTTCTCTGTTTGTTTTAAGGAAGAAACAAAGCTTGCTGAAAGAAAAATAAGAGCTGGGGGGGGGGGGGCGCACGCCTGCCCACAGGGGAGGCAGGGTGGGGGGCCCTCAGGAAACCATGGAGGGGGTGTTTGCTCCTATCCACGGTTTCAAGTATCCATGGAGGGGCCTGGAACATATCCCCAGTGGATATGGGGGGGGGCGTATAGTGTAAGTGGCAAAGAATGCGCTCTTTGTAGTCAAATATTTTATAACCTGTTCGGTCATAATTTTATTGTTCAATTACTTTTGTAGACAGCTGGATTAAAGTCATTTGATAGCTGAAATCTAAACTTATTTGAATGTAAATTGCACTTGGCCAGTAGGATTTCCTGGTAAATATGCATAAGATTGCAGCCTTACTAAATAGTTAACTAGATAAATATTCTTCCTTTTTAAATTTTAATTTTGAGGGAGAGGGGGCTAGTAGCAGTGTTGTATATCTACTATTTGGCCGTTTGTACTGAACTACATTTACATTGAGAAATGACATTTCAGCTGTATCATCCAGTTGTTCCTAGGTTCTGAATGCTATTTCCTCAATCATTAGATGGTGCATCTTTAAATATTTTCCTGGTAAATATTCATCTGCTCTGCTGAAAACTATGTATGTAAAAAGTTTCACAACCTCACAAGAATGAGAACTTTTTCTTGGACACTCAAGAGGGAGCTTGCTGCAAATGATGGACAGGGCGATAATGATCAACTTGCCGTCTTTCGGAGGCTGCTTCGGCTCTCCAAGCCAGCAATGTGTGTTGTTCTTCTCCTCAGATCCCTTTGTGCTTCCAGCCCTCTGCTCTTGGATTGTTTACGGCCATGGCCGATACCAATCCTTAGCCAGACCATGGTTTTCAAGACCGTTTCTGTGCAACTCTCCTTACCAACACAAACCTGATGTCAACTCAAATAGCGAGATGCTTGTTCTGTTACCTCATTAGCTGCTAGGGGGCAGGATTTAGGAGTACCAAGTTCTGACTTTGTAGTAGACAGTCATTTGCGGAGGGTTAAGGCAGTGTTTTGTGGCTGCCATCTCCTATGCAAAAGGGCACAGTATTCACAGCAGGCGGATCATTTGCAACGTTTTCGCTTTTATATCAATTCATGTATTTAGAAATGATAAATACACCTTTAACGTCTCAGAATAGATGGCCTTAGCTTTGAACGTTTGTAACTGGTGTGAGGCAAGCAGGCCAGATTAGGGATTCTGTTAGCAGATTGGCCACCTGACTGCCAAACGGTTTCCATGGCTGAGCTGACACAGATAACCTCAGATATGATGTTGGGGATTCCCAGACTGATAGACGCCTCAATATCTGTGCCAATGCTGCCTTGAATAGAGTGGCTCAGAATTTTGCGGCCATCATGATGACATGAGGCTGTCCATCATGGGGTTAAAAGGTAAAGACCCCTGACAATTAAGTCCAGTCGTGTCCGACTCTAGGGTGTGGTGCTCATCCCCATTTCAAAGCCGAAGAGCCAGCGTTGTCCGAAGACGCCTCCATGGTCATGTGGCCGGCATGACTCTCCTTGCCGCAGCCCGTAGCATGTGGCTGGAACACGGAGCGCTGTTTACCTTCCCGCAAGCGGTACCTATTTATCTAATCACATTAACATGCTTTGGAACTGCTAGGTTGGCAGGAGCTGGCCAAGCAACGAGAGCTGACCCCGTCGCGGATTCGAACTGCCGACGTTTCGATTGACAGCTCATGGTGCACTGAGAAGGGTATATTTCCCCCTTGCCATAGTCGAAGCACTACCTGATGAGGTTTAGACCTGTTAAGATGGTCTGTTCTTGGAGGCTGTTGGAGCCAGGTGGATTTCTAAGAGTCGTTGGGGAGTTTCCAACTAGCTTGGCTGGTGTTTTTGTTGAAAGCTTGGGATATGAAGATGACTTTGGTGGTTGGCAGGAGGCTCCCGCCACCATCCTGTTCCATTGCCCACTTTGCTCACCTGGTTGACTGGAGCATTGCAGGTGATGGAAAAGCAGGGAGATGATTTGAATGCCGGTGGCAGAGAGTGAATCTGACCAATGAAAGAACGGACTTTTGAGCCATTCTGTGATGGTGATAGCAGCAAAGAAGCAGTACTTCAGCACCCCCATTGCTGCTATGCAGTGCTGTCCAGTGGCGCTTTCCCCAGTGATTGGTCGATCACAGCTGCATCAGCCCTGGAACGTTGGATAGGATTGGGCCCTTTAGTTTTAACGGCAGCTGCTAAGCACTTAAAAAACCTCATTCAAAGAAACGAATAATTGTGCCACATTGTTTGCCTTTAAGCATGCCACGCTGTTTATGTAGAGTCTGTCCAGTTCGTCCATTCTCTGCTCTGCCCAGCGGTGACTTTCCCAGTGCTCAGGGCAGCAGAGGTCTTTCCCAGCTCTGCTGTCTAAGATCACATAGCTGCCACTGCCAGAGATTAGATCTAGTACATTCTGCGTGTAAAACATGTGCTTTCCATAAGCTGTGGCCACTCTACCTCTCTTCCTTGCTTGTACAATAGTGACAAGGTGTTCTGTTCCATGGTGTCTGTGAATGATTTATTTACCTAATGTTTATCTGGTGTTCTGACTATAGGTATCCCCCGTTTAAATGCTGGATCGCTTAACGACTATCTGCATGTACGACGGAGGAAAATGGTTTAAATCGCCAACTCATCAGCTGTTTTGCGCGAGATAAGGGCATGGATGTTCAGTGCTGTGATTAAAGCCACAGCACTGAATGTCGACGCCCTTATCTAAAGCCCCGCTTAACAACGGTTTCACTATATGACTGATTTTCCCAGAATGTATCCCCATCAAGTGGGGGACACCTGTATCTAACCAAATGGCCTTGCTTCTTTTTTTCTGTGAATGTTTTGCCATGGCCAGAGGACCAATCCTCTACTTTCTTGCATTTTATCTTGACATAAAATGTTTGTGCCATGGAAATATATATATTTAAAAAAATGCAACTATTTTTAACTGAGTAGCATATCTGTGTTCCTTTTGTACAGATGTTAAATGGTGTGCAAGACAGTGAAGAATCAAGTCCAGATTCAATGTACATGTATTATAGATTTGGCAATACCCGCTTCAACAAAACATAGGTAACGCTATATCTTTGTACAGGAACTGTGAAGATGCGTTATCACCTGAAGACTGTGAAACCTTATACCACTTTGTTTACACCACCCACCGACCACTGGCTGTAGCAGCTGGGGAATTGCTTTATAAAAGGTACCTCCATTTGATTATTTTAATTTTATTGCTTTGTTGGCAACAGAACATCGGCCCTGACTTTGCATCCTGCACATATGACATGATGTATATCTTTACTCTTCCTTTTCTGAATGATGTACTTTGGACTGATCCTTGTTGCTTTTACATATAGTAAGCTTCATGTGTTCATAGGAATGTGTTCAGAATAACAACGCACAAGTGAATGTTTTTTGGTCCTGATATGGAATGCCCAAATAAACTTGCACATGGTCGGTCTCAGTTTATTTTATGTGTGCCTTTTTTTGTGAATGACCAAGGCTGGTGTACTCCGTGTTCCTCAAATTCGGATTCTGGTCAAGTGAAACCCAGTTCTCTTTCCCTTGAAATTCCCTCTTGAAGTAAGCAAATTGTTTTATAGACAGTTTTTCAGATGTGTGGTTCGTGTGAGTGGAACCGTGACGAGACATTGTTGGTGTTCACTGCAAACTGTTTCACTATCCAGTTCTGTCCTTTTTCAGTAAATCTGAGGAAAGTAGAGGGCTGAATGCTTCCAGCTGACTTACTAACAGTGGCGTTTCTGAGGTTGGGGCCCGACCGCAAGTCGTGCCCCGTCCTAGTACCCGCGTTTAGGCACCGGAGCGAGGAGGCCCCGCCCCCTCGCCGATGGAGCCATTCGCACAGCGAAGCCGGTCAGGCAGGAGACTTCCTGCCCGATTGGCTTCGCTGCGCGAATGGCTCAGTCAGCGAGGGGGCGGGGCCTCCTCGCTCCGGTGCCTAAACGCGGGTACTAGGACAGGGCACGACTTGCGGTCGGGCCCCAACCTCAGAAACGCCACTGCTTACTAATGCTATTTAGCACTATTTATACACTTGCTGTGTGTATAGTGTGTTTTGAGTGTTCAAACCACTTCCAGTGCATTAGATCCAAAGATACCCTTCTGCATGTGAAAGGTGTCTTCTGCTCATAGAAGAGCTGATTTACACCATGTGCTAGATGGGGAGGGGGCATAGCTCAGTGGTAGAGCACATGCTTTCATTACAGAAGGTTCTAGCTTCAGTCTTGCGCAAAGTCTGACACAAGTGTTTGTGGAACAGTGCTAGACAGTAGCATCGCTGGAGGTGGGTTGGAACGCTAAGTTCCGCACCGTGCTGACTTCCGTTGCTCACCGGTGCGAGGCGGCCGGTGAGTAACGGAGGTTAGCACGGTTCGGAACTTAGCGTTCTGACTCACCTCCAGCGACGCTACTGGTGCTAGAGACTGTTGTCCTTCTGTGAATGATTTGTTCAATTCAGCCTGTTGTCTAAATAATGTTCACAACCCCCCTTGTAAGGCAGGCCAGGATTCTTATTCCCATGTTGCATACGAAGGCTTGAGATTGAGGGGCCTGCTGAAGGCCCCCTAGTAAGTTCATGGCAGTTGTGAGGTTTATGCAAAAGATCATGTAGTTTTCACTGCTGTTATATTTTTTTTCCTGTCGAACTTCTATCCAGTGAGCCAATTCATCACCGAGCAGCATCTGCTGGTGGTGGTGGTTGTGAAGGGGTTCTCCTTTGTGATTAATCACAAAGGGTTTCCTTTTCCACACTCCAGCTGTGGACATTATCTGCTGTGCAGTACAAAACCCCGCATAATTTAGCGAGCTGGTAGATTAAAAAGCTTCCAATTTTTAGTCATCTTAACAAAGTAGAAAATCTAACTCCCTCCAGAGAAACTTTCTAAATGGGCCTCCTTGGTAACAATACTTGCATTAGGGGAATGAACTGGAATGCTAAAAGGAAAGTGATGAATATATACCCCATTTGTATTACGCTGAACTTTTTTTATTACTTCTCACTGTGACATGTTGATGAAAATAATTCATTCTGCACCAGGTTTTTTAGAGAGAGAAATATTAAAAGTTGATCATGCTGCTGCATACTTTACCATTTGTTTTTCTTTAATGTGCTTTTCAGTCACCAAACTTAAGTAAGACCGCACAGTTGAGACCGGTGCAAATTAGATAAAGATTAATATTGAGACTTGAGTACAATCCATAGGCGGGGAGGAATGAGGTCTAAAACTTTCAGTGCTCAGATGCTTTCAAGCTTTTTTCCCTGCAATCACAGAGACTAGAAACTTTGTTTACGGTAGTTAAAAGAAAAGCTGAGATTCTGCACGTAGCATTGGAATTGATACAAATACAAAATCATGATCATAAGCAGTTTGTTTTTTGTTATATTATGAAACTCAGTCTAAAATGGTATTTTCAGGCATGGAATTCTAAACTATTGTGAATGTCTCTTTTAAATTATACTTTTAATCTTTGCTTGCAGTTGTCACCCTTTAATGGGGGGGGGTAATCAATTAAATTAATATGTAATGTTATGCAACTGTTTTCTCAAATTATTTTTGTTATGCACCTTTATTACCCCCAAAAGGGGCTAGATTTCTGATGATTGTAAACCATGTACAACAGCTACAAAATTAAAAGTTTATAAGGGATGTTGAATTTTAGTATAAATGCTTTAGAATCTGTAAAAACCTAGTAAGGCATTGCAATTGTTTCCTGCAAACAGAAGGGGAAACTGAATCTGACTGACTGCCTTTTCCACTGGCAGACTGATTCTCCAGGGAATCGAAGTGGAAGCTTTCTCCAAAGAAAATGGAAAACCGGAACCCATTACTAGCCAGTTGAAAACATTAATTATTTTCTTCTTGGAGGGCGAGGTAAAGAAAATACAAATAATTATGGATACACCGACCACAGAGGCCGTCTTATTCCATCCAGTTGTCTTATTCCATCCAGTTGTTTCAGAAGGCTATATCACTTTCAGAACCAATGAAGCTAAGGAATACATACTGTATGTGGGGAAAAAAATGAAACGTTCAATAATCTTCAATTATAATTTGCCATTAAATAAATGTATGTTGGAAGGCAAAATTTTAAGTGTGATGGGAACCGCTTTGTGAACTTTTTGTTGAAAAGCGGTATATAAATATTATTATTAATAATAGATATATTGGAAGATGTGGAGAATAAGACAAAAAGTAATTATTTTGATAGGGGTATCTGCAGCGGGCAGAGGGGAGGACCTTGTGTTTACGGGAGGATGGCTAGGTGCATTGCTGGAATTGCTAGAAGTCTGGGTTAAGAATACAGTGTGTCTTTAGACTGAAATCCAAGGTGTCAAGACAACTTGTGCATTCCTATCAGATATTACATTAAATTATATGATAATGGGTTGAGAATCTTATTTAGAGAGCTTTTTGACAGAAGGCAGCTTAATCAGTATATATTAAAATGCTGTCTGATCTATCTTATTCTAAGGCAGCATAGAGCTAGTATTTTAACTTCTGTTTTGTAGGCATGATAAAATAGGTCTATGAAGCACTTTGCCTTTAAACGTTATTTTTCATATAATAAACTTTTATTCATATGCCAGTCAAGGGAAAGTTGTTCATTGATGACTTTGTGATATTAGGTTTAGCCTTAGTTGGAAATAGTTGCTTTGACCATAGAATCACTTCTCAACCTCCCTGTTATTGATAATTCATGTACTGCGTTGGCAAGAACTTAATGTGATAGCTGCAGTCCAAAAATGCAGCATGCCGTCTGGTGCCGGACTGCACACACAGATTGAATTCTGCTTGATGTTTCTGTCTAGCAGCTTTCACTGTTGACGAGACAAGCCACAGCTCAGTTTTAAAAGCAGCTTGTCTCTTTGGCAATGGAAACTGTTGCAGGGGCAAGATCAAACAAAGATCCAGTTGTGTCATATTTCTGCCTCCCCCTGTGTGCTTATTGCTGTCTTGGATCATAGCTAATGCTAAATGGATTATTTCTGGTGGTCTGGGTTTTATTTTTTTTAGCTACATAGCCACGTCACGTATCTTGTAGACAGCCTGTGGGATTGGGCCATGAGTTTATTGAAAGACTGGGAGTGCATGACGACTCTCTTACTAGAAAACACTGATCATCAAGGAGCAGGTAAGTAGGCCAAGAAATTTAGCATTTTCAGCTAGGGTTGATACCTTCTGGTTCAGCCAACCGAAAACATTGAGTTATGAGGTCAGGTTGGATGAGAGGGTTCATGTGTCATATCGGTAATAAGGATTCTTTGTCAACATCAAAACATTAGTTTAAAAAGCTGGGTGCAGTAGCGTAGCTAGAGGGGGAGGCCGCGCACTAAGTGGTGCAAGATGCTGCAACTCACCATGTAAGTGGCCCCTCCCTCCCAATCACCATTGGAGTCATTCCAGGCTGTGACAGCAACATGCAGGCGCTCACCAAACCAAATGGAGTCTCCTGTGTGTTGCCATCGCTGCCCAGAATGGCTCTGATGGTGAGTGGGAGGGGGTGCTTACGCAGTGAGTTGCACTGTCTTGCGCCACTTAGTGTGCCCCCCTCCCAGCTACATAACTGACTATGTGTTGTTCAAGTAGTGAAGTGGACACTCATTTCTGCAGTCACCTCTTCTCTGTTTCCTGCTCAAAAAAAATGTCACTGGCTTCCTCAAAGCTTGATTACTACTTCAGAGAAAATAATGCAACGTCTGCCAACATGTATGTGGGTATTAAAAGACACAGATATGGCTGCTTGCGGTTTATGCATGTGGAAAGTCAGGAATGGTCCAATAGTCAGAATTGCAGAGGGCATAAACCACTACGTATTTTGCTAATTCTGCTCTTCCTACTACAGCATGAGAATAGTAATAGAGTGAGAATTCCATAATCTTGACTGTATTGTTAGCTAATATTGATGTTTTTATCTACGTTAATTGGTCTACGTGTTTCCTGAATATAGTTAAAACATTGCCTTTCTTTATATTCTGTGGCATTAAGTTCCACGAGACAACTGTATGTTCTTTGTGGGTAACATGCATTTTAAAAAGCTGTAAATGTAATAACTTCTAGGTTTTCCATTTTAGCAATTTTCAAAGTTGTCTAGACTAGAGAAATGAAGTTTCTGCAGTAAGCATTCTAAGATCTCCACTCCTTTTTGTGAGAGGCTAAATGGAATCTGTTTTGTCGTTTTGCTTGCAGCACTGAGCAATGCCCAAGAGAGCACCCTTGTTGAAATAATCTTGGCGACTGTTCGAGAAGCTGCTGAAGGTCATCCTCCTGTGGGCAGAGGAGGGATCCGGAAAGTCAGTGGGGTTTTCTTTGAATGATTTAATGGTAGTCTGTTTTCCCAATGCAGACTACCACCAAATGATCATGGTAATAGATTCCTCTGCAGTGGGAGAACATAATAAACCAAGTGCCTGTCCTGTAACAAATGCAATGCAGAGGAAGCGTATTTAGGACTTGCGCAAAGCCTTGTTCTGCAGCCTTTGCAATTGTAGAGCAAACCCATTTCCAGCTCTTCTGCTGTGTCAGAAGAATTTTATTTAAAGAATTAGTATCTGTGCGTGTGTGTGTGCAAGTGCAAAGGTAGTTAGCAGACAATATCAATTAAGAACATAGCCGTGGTAGCAAATACACAATCAACTAAAAAGAGCAGCAGCATGAAACCAATCTGCTAATTGAAACAATAATTCAGATGCCTTTTGAAATAAGGATGTTTTTCAGTAGTTGCTTCAGCCTAAAGGCTATAGCCCTACACATCTTATGTGGAAGGCTGTTTTATCCAGTGAAAGAACTGGGACATGTAGGGAGATGTGTGTCCTCTACATCATTTTATTTACTCAATTTATATCCCGCCTTTCTCCCCAAAGGGCACCCAAGGCGGCTCACAGCATGTTAAAAATACATATACATTAAAAACACCATATTACAAGCCAACCAGCAGCAAACGGCAGCAATACAAACCATTGGTCGTAAAAAACATTAAATACTAATAAGAATCAATGAGCGCCAGTCCGCAACCAGCAAGTGTACCCTTAAAAATCCCTACTGGGTTCCGAAAGCTTTTTGAAAGAAGGTCTTCAGGCCTTGCTGGAAGGCTTCTAATGGATACACCGGTTCACAACTCAAAGCTTCTGGAGCGCACATCTCTTCAATAGAAAGATGCGCAAGTGTTCTTTCAGATGAGATAATGGGGTGAAAAGTAGAAGTGGATAGGTGACCACCCTAGCAGGGCCAGCCCACCCATGAGGCTAAGTGTTCTGAGTGGCAGAGTAGGAGGGGCAGTGAACTGGTGGGAATACCGTGCACTCTTTGTCTCTCTGCTGCCTGGCCAGTTGCTTCACTGCTCCTCTGTCTCAATCCACTTTTCATTTCTTAAAGTAAGGGTCTGGCCAGAAGCGTCGCCCCCCAGGCAACAAGTGGGGTGTGTGACAAAGCAGCAGGAGAGGGTGACAACCGTACCGTTTTGGCGGCAGGAACAGTGGGCAGTGGCGGTGGAGGAGAAGGCGATATGTTTGGCCCACCCTCCCGAAGTGAGTTGCAGCGGTGGTGACAGCAACCTCACTTCCGATGGTGATGTCATGGGGGGGGGGCGGCATAACGACGCCACTGGGTCTGGCTAGGGGGATTGGGGTAGCAGCAGTCCCATACTAACTCTTCCAACACCACTCCTGTACCTGACTGTTTGGAAAAATCAGCTGGGCTGTGGCGGAAGGCGGCAGAGGTTGTAAGAGAGGAATTAGTGTATATATGCACGTACTAGTATGAATGCTTTAAAGAGTGGGGGAATTGGGGTGTTGCTTTTGGAACTAGTCTGACTGGGCTCACACCTGGGAATCCCATGTAAGCTGCCTCAAGCTCCGTGATGGAAGAAAGGTGGGATATAAATGTACAAACGTATAAATAAGTTCAAGTCACTTGTGCACCTGCTTTTCTGCCATTTGTTGTAATGTGTAAAAGAGCTCCAAGTCTACTGAACAAACATGAATAGGATCAGACTGGAAAACAAATGTTTAATTGCTGATGTTGGTTTATGAAAGACATATACTGTATTATGGCGCAACCCACTGATTTAAAGACCCAGAAAGACAAACCACCCAATTCACATCCAGTTACATATTGCCTCCTCCCAGTGAAGATCCTTTTTGAGAATTGTGAATAAAGATGACATTCTGTGCAAGTGTGAAAACTTCAAATTTGAGAAAAAGCTTCCTGTCTTCATTGTTTGGAGAAAAGGGAAACTATCTTTCCCATCACATTTGTGAAGAAGAAAATGCTGTGACCCTCTTAGGTTCGTACAGCACCTACAGTGCTGCAGTTCTGTTCTCCTAGTTTCATTCAGCAATGATTGTACACACATACTAACTTTTTGATATGGAAGGGTCAAGAGAGCTGCATAACTTGTTCCCAGAACTTAGCAGTGTTGAACTTTTCACAAGGCACAGATATGGCTGGAATGCCAAAGGCTTCTTAACTGTGCTTTATATTCCTTTTCTCAAACATGGATAATAATTCTTGGAACACCAAAAGAGTCAGTTTCACAAAGCTATTAACTTTTCCGTCTGAAATACAACTACAACAATACCCCTTTTTTTAAAAAAAAAGAATCTATCATCAAACTTTTAATCAATTACTCAACAACAGAATCAACATTTAAACAATAGAAAGCTTGCATTCTTAACATTCCTAAAAGTTGCTATGCCAAGTTTTAACTGTACAGCTAATCTTTAAATACTAATCGGCCACATGCTTATGTTGTAACTGCAACAAAGTGCTTTATCTCCAGATCCTGTCTGCCAAAGAAAAAAAGATACAAGTGGAAGATTGTACTAAAATTACTGAACACTTCATTGTGGTGCTCCCTCAGCTCTTGGCGAAGGTAACTAGCAGCTGGTCTTGTGAGTGCATATTAAATAATTCATTTGGGTTTCTGCAGCACACTCATGTCCTGTTTTTTCTTTGCAGTATTCAGGAGATGCAGAAAAGGTGGCAAACCTCCTGCGAATCCCACAGTATTTTAATTTAGATTTGTACGGTACTGGACACCTCGAGAAGGTGAATTAATGGGTGTGTGTGAGAGAGCGTGACGGGGTGATGTTAGAAATCTTATGATACATATGGCCTAATCCTATCTAATGGTTGCGCCGGCGTTATGCAAGTTCCACTGGTGTGTGCTGTTGCAAAAGCACCGCAAAAGCTTTGCGACAGTGCAGGGCCTTGCTGCGCTGGCAGGAACGGCAGAACCTTCCTGCTGACGCCCGTGACCACAGGGACGCCTGCTGGAGCAGGTAAGCTTGCACAGAGGTGGGGGGAAGGGCAGGGAGGGCGGGAGAGGGCAGCTGCAGGCGGGTAGATCAGGCCCAGGGAGGGGGGTGGGATTGGCGGTGCCAGTGTGTGCCGTATCCTATCCCCCTTCCCAGGCCTGATCTGCTGACACGGATCAACATAGACTTGCGCCAGAGACCTCCAGCAGCCGAAATATTCCTGCGGGATGCAGCGTAGCCCGTGCTGCTGCATCACTGCGTGGGAATTTAGTTAGGATTGGGCTGACATAATGGTGCATCCTAACATTTGAGAACAGTTCACAGTAGGGAAGCAAGAAATGGTATTGTACAAAAGGAATTGGTCTTAGGTCATCGATAGTGGGCACTTGGTGCAACAGTCTGGTTGAAGCTAACCAGGTTTGACATTGACCAGTGCCTAGATGGAATCCCCCCTGGGAAATCCTGTGTATGCTTGAATTTTACTGCCGGAAGATAGGCTATAAATGTACACTCTGTCCCCAAGATACATACTGGTTCCGTTCCAGGGTTTTTTCCAGAAGTCAGAAAGCACGTAGGTTGAAACAGCCGGTTCTTGCTGGTTCAGTGCTGTTGCACCTGCACAAAAGCAGCACATCAAATGTACTGCGCTTGTGCAAAAGCACCAACATGGTCGTCTGTAACTTGGAATGTCCAAAGTTACTGCATAATTCAGGGATTCAGTGTAATAGATTAAAATATGTGGTTATGTATGGAAGTTGTCTGAACGTTCTCATTTCTTTGGGCATCTAATTTTTGTATTTTGTTGTGTCATGTACATCATTGCTATATAATGATTTCTAGCTTATTGCATCATAAACTTATAGAGACATGTTTTGTTTTCCTCTTATTTGTCAAAGCATACAGAAATCCTATTGTCTCCACCCAAAGCTGGGTCATGGGAGGCCCTCCCAGCAGGTTGATATCCTTTTGGACCTGACTTGGGGACAAACTGGTGCAGTACTCCAAGTCCCTATGAAGGGACTTGGAGTACTGCACCAGGGAAAGGAGGATGTAGCCTAATCTTTATGATGGAGGATAGATCTTGCTTTCTGTGTTCTTTCTCCTAGGGAAGTAGAAGATGCATGACCGAAGGCCACTGTATTGTGCTTTGTCAGTCAGTCAGTCAGTCAGTCAGTCAGTCAGTCAGTCAGTCAGTCAGTCAGTCAGTCAGTCAGTCAGTCAGTCAGTCAGTCAGTCAGTCAGTCAGTCAGTCAGTCAGTCAGTCAGTCAGTCAGTCACATTATCAGCTGTTTAGCCAATTTGAGCCCTAGGGACATACCATTACAGGGCTGGGCAGTTTGAGGTTGGTCTTGGGTGTAGTGTTTTAGCCACACAGCACATTATGTTCTGCTTGTGCTGATCTTTTTTTTTTTTTTTGGAGGGGGGGGAGGGAAATACTCAAGAGAAATGGGCCAGTCATGAACGATATTTCTTCTCAGGTCAGATAGTATCACCTTTTCCCTGGGACTCCTTCCTGTGCACCCAACTTTGAGCTGAAGCTCTGAGCTGAGAAGCACAGCCATGTCTTGTGTGCATGTGCCCTAAGTGTGGGTAACAACACTTCCCTAATCTGTGGTGTGAGTTGTGGTGGTGTCCCCACTTTACAGATGGGCCATGCAAATTGATATCTTGTTCAAGGCTGCACTAGGAGTGCATGTGAGTGAGGATTTCAACCTAGAGCTCCTGAGTACAAGTTCACCACTATTCCGTGGACTGCATTGGGTCATAGTTTGATATGAATCGTGCTTTGTTTTCCTTGCAGCACTTGGACACGTTGCTGAGAGAGGTAAAAGCCATTGTAATCCAACACTCTGATGCAGACGTCCTAGAGGCTTGCTCCAGGATATACTACCTTCTTTGCAATGAAGAGCTTGTTATCCATAACAAAGTGACTTTAGCTAGAGCGGAACTGGTGGATGAATTGGTAGACAAACTAAACCAGCTATTGAGTATTTTTTGGGATAAGGTAGGTGTGATGCCTGGATGTAATGAGAAGCCAACTTAGTTTTCTGGAGCAAAGTTTTGGACAAGAGGGGGCAGTTTTGTCCATTTGTAGATGTTTTGTTGTGGAGGGGGTGTAGCCAGTGGTCACTTCACATATGAGAAATTTCCTACATGGACATCACTTCCATTAAATAGATAAAGGAGACTGTGGTAAGTACATAGTCATGACTAAGTTTGCTAGGTCTCTTAAATAAAGCTGAAGGATCAGGACAGGATGCAATCACTATGGAGAAAAGCTGGAGTCTTGCTGGCCACAGCTGTTGGTAGGATGATTTGTGAGGGGATCCATGGAGGAGTAGGCTACTTCTCCTATTGCAAACTTTTAAAAGTGCTTGCAACTGTTAAAGGCAGCTCTGCTGGTTGTGGTTAGGCCTGTGGAAAAAGTGAATGTACCGTATTGTCCTGAGTATAAGACGCACCTGATTATAAGACGCACCCTTAAAGTTTGGTGCTATTAAAAAAATTTAATTAAATCACTGGCATTAAATTGCAACAGCCTGATTATAAGACGCACCCCTAGTTTAAAAACTTAAATTAGGAGAAAAAAGTGAGTCTTGTACTCAGACCAATATGGTATATGGTACATGCATTACACATGGACTGTACCCAGTTTCCTACACAGGAGCGATATCCATGTTTGAAACTTGCCATGTGTGAAGCAGTCAAAATGCCCATGAGCAATTCAGAGCATTTTCGTTTCTAGTAGTGGAAACTTCACTCTACCCCCCCCCCCCAAAGTATGACAATTCTGTAATTTTCTGATGTGTGTATCTCTTAGCAGTGTACAGTACAATTTCAGGACATTTAATGCTCTTGTTTGCATTTTAAGAACTGATACTGTACAATGGACTATTTTAAAGTTTGCAATCTGAATCAATGCCTGCGTGCTATTTGACAGCATTTATCTGAGCTGGTTAGAAAGTTAATTTTAAAATACATGTACAGTATTTTGGAGTTAAAACCGAGCTTTTCTGTTCTGGAGCCAATACGATCACTTCCCCTCCATGACTTTGAATAATCTTCATTTGCGCATGGAGCCTGTTTGTTTAAAACATCTTGCAGAGCTTTTAGGTCTTAAAAGTGGCTTTCACAGTTCCATTGGTGTGTGAGGCTATAGAAATACTTGAAAAGGTTTTCGTAAGTTCTAAGAATACAGGAGCAGCTGTTGGAAATATGAATAGCCTGCAGACTCAGTTCAACAACAGTTGATCAACAGATATCATTCCACCACAGAAGAGTTGTGCAGAACAGTTTTTTTTAAATTGAAATCTGAAGTTCAGTAAATGTGTCAAGCAAAATTAGCCCCCCACTCTATTTATCTTGGTAGTAGACATGCTCACTGGTGTCGCTCGAGGTGGGGCGGAACGGTAAGTTCCGCACTGTGCTGACTTCCGTTTACTCCCCAGCACGAGGCGGCCCCGCCCCCTCGCCGTCTGAGTCATTCAGTGCGATGAAGCATGTTGCCTTCGCCGCACTGAATGGCTCCGACAGCGAGGGGGCAGGGGAGTAAACACCTCGTGCCGGGGAGTAAACAGAGGTTAGCACAGTGCAGAACTTACCGTTCTGCCCCACCTCAAGCGATGCCACAGGACATGCTGCAGCATAGAGGATCCAGTGCTAAACTGTCATTGCTGAAGGGTTACTTATGCCTTGGTGGGTGTTTGTAGCTGGTTCTGCCTCCTATGTCAAAGCAACAGCAGTTCGTATGATTACTCTGCCACTGGGGAGAAGGCCTGACATGATGCAGGAGATTTTTTTTTTGCAGTAGTCTTTTTTGGGGGGTTGGGGTGTGCCTATGGAGAGGAGGCAAGGCTGCTGCAGGTTCTTAAAGTATTACTGTACTTAAAATGGTTCTCATAGTTAAATAGACACGTAATGCAAATGTACAATTAGGAGAAACAATTGGTTGCTTATATTCAGTTCTGATTCTCCTTCTCTGTCCTCTGCATATGGTTTAGGGAGAAGGTCTTTGTGCAGAAGAAGAAGGGATTCACCAAATACGCTCCATGTTGCGAAGAATAACTGCTTTTTATAAGTGAGATGTTTGTTTATGCTGGCTACTAATTTCCTTTTCCAGTGCTACATAAAGTGCAATAAAAATATATGTACAAAGCTCAAATAGGAGAAAATGTAAAATGGCTGGGTGAAGAGGAAAAATATGGGTGTTGGGATGTTGTCTTCTTCTACAGTTCCTTGTAGACGTAAGCCACCATGCTAGGTAGTCCAAAGGTTCCAGAGTCGTGAGCGACTATACTGGGGACCATACAGACCAGTACAAACTGGAGTACTCCTGAATATGTGCTGGTTCTTCAGGAAGATTTAGATTCTTAAAGTAAGAACATGAGACTCAAACCAAAGATCTGTCTAGCCCAGCCATTATCTTTCTCACAGGGGTCACCAGTGAGATGCCTTTGGGAAGCCCACAAGTATGAAAGAAAGGCATATCTCCCTGCCAGCTGTGCTCCCCTGCAAGTGGATTTCAGAGGCACCTAGAGATAGTATTAGCTATTGATAGTATTAGTCATCATGACTACTAGCCATTGATAGACTTATCCTCCATGAATTGGTCAAATGCTCTCTTAAAGCCATCGAAGCTAGTGGCCATTACCACCACATCTTGGAATAAATTCCATAAATCAGTTATGTGCGGTCTGAAGAAGTCCTTTTTCTGTCTCTCCTGGATTGCCTGTCAACCAATTTCATTGCATGACCCCAGGCTCTAGTGTTGTGGAGGTGCTGGTAAAGCCTTTAAAGCTCAAGGCAAACCTCTTTAAATATATGAGATGCCCTGTAGAGAAACCAGCATGGAACCCTACTGCTAATATTTTAGAATGGGCTGCTCTGACCCTTTGGCTTCTTGCACTGCAAAGGGGTCTTTCAGGGGCTGTCTTACTTGGCTGCAATTGACTTCAGGTTATCCTAACATTGGGCTTCCCTCTGGACTGATTTTTGTGCTGTGTCACAATATAAATATATTCTCACGCTGGCACTTGCATAGTGGAACAGCTGTGGTCAGTCACTTCAGGATTTGGTGAGCAGTCATCTCTGATCTCCACCTGGTCCTAGTTCTGTGGAGCACTTAGAGCATGTAATGGATCTGTTTTGGTTTGGCTTTTTAGAGAGTCCCCTTTGCACAGAAATTCTTGTCTCATGATGTTGTTGGGATTATTTTTCAAGGGGCATGTTTAGCGTTGCAGTCTGGCTTAGCCAAGGACTTCCCTTTATTCATGCGAGTTGTTCTGTTTGCTTCTTTGTTGCTTCTGGACCCACTTGTAAGCTTGATGTTCCCTGTAGGTTTGGGCTGGACAGCTAAGTGCTTGGCAAGAATATGAATGCTAGCAGTCTATGTTCTGCTTCGAGACCAATTGATTGAGTCAGGCTGGACCAACCTTGAGATAGTGGGAAAACCTGCATCGTTCTTGCTTTCCTCAGTGCCTTAACTAAAGAAACTGTTTGTTTATAAGCCTAAGGTCCACTTTGAAAAATGGCTCTACATACTTTTTTCTTGCCATTGAGCAGTTTCTATGATCATTATTTGACAAAAGTTGTAGGCAGTATTGTCATGGCGAACGCCACAGCCTCGATAGTTGTGTCTTCTCAGTGATAAGAAAAGCTGTGCATATCCATGTGACATGATTGCGCTAGAAACACTGGAGAGAATTACTGGAGAGCCACTCCCAGTCAGTGTGAACAAATGCTAAGCTAGATGGATCAGTGAATTGACAGAATCACGGCCCAAACATGGCTGTTTGTTTTCTTGGAAGCTTATTTTGCCATGGTTACTTGAAAGTATCCATAGTGATGCTTCATTTCCTTTTGGACTTGTAGTGCCCATGATCTCACCCCTTGGAATCTCTATGACAAGATGTCTGAGCTGCTTATTTTTGAGGTGGAACACAATCCTCTACCTGTTCAGGTAAATGCAACGTTAATTCAGAAAACTTTTCAGCTCTTTAAAAACAGCTCACCAGTGTGTCAGTTTAGTCCTAGTTTTAGCATCCTAGGAGGTATAAAAGGTTGCCATTGTATGTCTCATTAGGCTGAATCGGATCATACTTGAATCTTTCACCAAAACAACATTTTAATACAATGACCGAGGTAGTGGTCATTATATTAAAATGTTGTTTTGGTGAAATTGTATTAAAATGGTTGTTTTGGTGGTCATTTAGTGGTAGTGGAATCATGTAATTCTCTTTTTTTAAACAATCTGCAGCAAGGTGACTGTCATACTAAGTTCTTGAAATTAATGATTTGATATAGTTATGACTCTGCTTTTATTTTGCAGATACTTTTGCTTACTCTACAGTGTGCTTATTTTGCACTTCTCTGGCGACTAGCTTCTGCGGCAAAGGATAGTTCTTCCAAGGTGAGGCCCATTGTGGTGGCTGCAGGTGGTCTTCTCAGGGTCTCCTTGTGTTTATCTGTATGTTGTTGGCCAGTTTGGAGCTTCAAGAAAAGTTGAGCTTGCCAAAGCATTGGTGACTTGCATTCTGATTCCCTGCTTCTGCTGTAATGTGCGAAGCAGGAATGTGTAGATCCTGCTATCCTCTATCTAGAGCAGGGATGTCAAACTCGTTTCATACAGAGGGCCGAATAGTATTCCATCTGCTAGGGGTCAGAAGTAACGACATTAAGCAGGAAGTGACATCAATAAGCAGATAATGGAAATAAGCACTTGTTCTCAAGTAGGAACTCATTAGCTGCAAATGACAGAAGAGAAAATATGTAAATCTTGGTCATATTTTCAAGTTGTGGGAGGGCCCAGTTATCATGCGGGCTGCCCTTTCAGCAGTGTGGCTTCTACTGAGGTGTCACTTTGCAGTTTAGCCGCTGAGAGGTGCTCCGTGAAATGATGCTGCGGCAGAAGCAAGCACTGTTGAAAGGGCGACCCATGTGATGATTGAGCTCTCACAGGGCCTTGGCAGCGTTATCACCCCTCTTGGTCTGACCCTTCGCTCATAGCGTTCCTTGCTTTCTGAGTCCTCCTTCCGTCTCTGCCTCCCAGAGCCTCGGCAGGTGGAGCTGCTGAAAGGGCGGCACTGGGACAGCCCAATTATCATGTGGGCTGGATAAGGAGCTTCCGAGGGTTGTATCTGGCCCACAAGCCATATGTTTGACACTCCTGCTCTAGAGATTATTTGGAGGTCTGTGTTACGTCCACGATTTCCCACTTTTCATGTTGCATCGAAACATGTTGTTCATACTTTTGTAATCTTTGCATCTGGTATCATCTCAGAATTGACCTTCACTTTGAGCAATTGGAGGAGATAGCAATTACCAGTGAAACATAATGTAATTACCAGTGAAACATAATGTAAGGGTCACCTTGCCTGTTACGAAATTAGTGAGTGTGCTGCAGTGTATACCATATGTACACCAAACACTTTATGTATTTATATGGGGGTTTATATTTCACTAGAACAGCTCACAAATACGTTATATTTCATTTGTATATGTATACAAATGAAATATGTTTTTCTCAAGGCAGCTCACAAATACATTATAGAAAACAAACCAAGAATACATAAGAACAAAATGAAACACTTAAAACAACACAGCAGATAATAAACCCCATAGAACGTGATAAGAAACATGTCATTTTTAAAAAATCATATGTACACTGTGTCCATGCTGTGGGGAGCCAGGATTGCGTTGTCTCCCCAGTTCATGCCGAGTACGCACAGTAAAAAAAATCTCTACATTGGGGTTTTTCAACCACCTCTGGCGCCATTCTCCTGCTGTGTACCACTGGAAGTGACTGGCGATGACATCGCCAGTTACTCCTGGGTTTTCAGGTTTTCGGAGGTCAGAAAACGCAGGTAGGAGGCTCTGGATGGGTGGGGGGACACTTCTCAACGTTCCCAAGAGGTTCGGCCAAAGACAGGAGCTTCTTAGGAGCAAAAACGTGGTGCCAAAAGCACCACGTCAGAGCGGGGTTCTGGTGGTCCGGTGATCTGAAATCACCAGCAGTTGGCCGAAATACCACTGGTTGAGAACCCCTGCTCTAGAACCTGTTTCCTTTTGTACTTTACAAGCAATGGTATCTCTACTGTTGAGCAGAGGGAGGCAGGTCTGGAAGAAAATTCCCCTGGAAGAAAATTCAGGGATAGCATTAAAAGACAGAAAACGATCAAGTGTTTATAGCCCATCCTATGCATATTTATGGAGAAGGAATCCTCCTTAGTTCAATAGTTTTCTCCCAGATAAAGGCCCATAGGAGTACAACTGTAGTTATTTAGATGTTATCAGCATGGTATGGCATCATTTGGATTGTCTGCCCCAGTCACCAAAGTGTCTTGGGCTATTTCTGTTTATAGGGTACAGTGGGGGTTCATCTGGGGTATGAGTAGTGTACTTTCTAACTTCATAACACGCCGTGAAGGAAAACATCTGGTCTATTGAGGGTTCTGTGAGTTCCACAGAACAATATTGTAAAAAACCTGTTGAAAAATGGTGGCTTGGATAAGCCTGCCTGTGTAAACCACCTTGAATGCTGTGTAAAAACGGAGAAAGGCAGTATATAAATAAACAGCCCTATAAATAGTCTTTCTAATTTTTTTGTACATGGTTTTGTCCGTGTAAATCAGAGGTTCCCAGGTGGGGGGGGCACACTGGTCCTCTAAGGCAGGGATGCGAACAGCAGTGGGAAAGTGAGAAGCAGGTACAAATTGGCAGTGATTACAGCTGATCCTTATTCCACAGTACCAGTCTTGCTGTCTGAAAATATTGATTTATTTCTCTGTCACAGAATTTCTATTCCATGTTTCCTCCTCGGTTGGAGCGTTCCAAGTCGCTTACATCATAAAAAAAAACACTAAACACAGAATAAAACGGTTCCAAAAAGACAACCAAACAGCAGCAATGAACAGATTAAAATGCCAGAGGGAGTCAGAAAAAAATCAAACAGAGGCAAGGCCTGCCTAAACAAAAAGGTCTTCAGCTGCATGCAGGTGATCTTTGAATGAGGCAAATTTTCTGAGTGAGGAAGTTCTGCATTCTGGGGCCTGCCACAGAAAAAGGCCCTTGTAAAACAGAGATAGAAGGAACAGGACCTGCAGAGATTCATGGCGCAGTCCTATCGGATCCCAGCGCTGGTGCTGGACGTCGCAAACGTGCCGTAAAGCACGTTACGGTAACTTGGGAGGCAGCAGCGCAGGCGGGAAGGCCTGCGCCATCCCGCCGGTGCTGAATCCTGTTGCCAGCACCGTGGAGCAGGTACGTCCTGCTCCAAGTGGTGCGGGGGCTGAGGAAGGGCGGGGTGGGTGGCTCGGGCCCAGGAGGGGGAGGGATCGAGGCTGCTTCAGTGCGCCGTATCATATCCTTCCTCCCAGGCCCTTTCTGCCGACACGGGGCAGCTAAAGAGCAGGTGGAGAACCGAGTACCCCATTGCGGTGACTAGAGGTATACCTGGGGTAAGCAGAGACATGTCCGCTTACCCTGAGGAGACCTCCAGCTGGGCCCTTTTCTGGATAGGATGCAGCGTGGGCCGCACGACCCATGTTGCATGGCCCAGGCCCGGGGGGGGGGGGGGAATAGGATTGTGCTGTCAGCCCTGTCTGAAGGATGTGTTGCTGACAAGATAATGAGACACACTGAGGTTGACCTTGCTGTCCCAGGGAAGTCTTATAGAGATTTCTCATAGCCCCTATTTCTACTTACTCGAGCTTCCTGTTTTTCTTCCTTGTTTCCCGTCCAATAGTATAAAATACTGAGATGACATTTCATATACTACAAGGTGTGGATGTTCTCTACCTGGAAGGGTTAAGACTGGATTCTTTCATGATGCAAGTTGATGGCATGGAAATAGAAGCAGTGTATAAATAAATGCAGATGCCTATTTCTCAGGAAAACACACACACACATTCAAATGTAAATTGTTTGAGAAATTGTATAGATTGCTTAAATGAGGCAACCTGGAAGATAACGGCAAACAACAAATCAAGAGTATTAAGAGCTCTTGTTTGCTAGTTATTCTGATACACCCAGAAGCAAACTAGAATTTATTTTTAGAGTCTGCAGTTTAAACAGCAATTTGGTGACTAAGAAGCAGTAAAATCATGCTGCCATGAAAAGTTGCCATGCAAACAAATCATGCCAGCTACACCACTGTCTAAGTCTGGGGTTACAACAAGAGTAAAAAACTGATCAAGTCTTGCTAAGTGTCACCAGCACTGTGACCCTGAACCTTTATTTTATTTTATTTTATTTTTGTTTGTATATTTTATACCCTGCTTTTCTACGTTAACGTGCCCAGAACATCTTACAAACTCTGTTTAGGAAGTTGTAAACAATTAAGTACATTGAAAGGAAACAGCCTCAGAAACAGCAATTATTATTCCACTAGCACTTCACTAGTGATGTTAAATATGTTAGTGCAACATCAGGGTGGAACTAGACATTAAGAACTAGAGATGGAGGTCTCAGTTTTGTGTCTCCCTTGCAAAACTAAAGTGGTTTTTTGGGGGTAGAGGAGACGTGGCAGATAAATAATTGGCATGTGGGAGAAGAGTTCTTAAACTCTTTTCTGCCAGTTTTCCCCTGCAAAGACTCCCCCCTCCCACCCATTCAAAATATATTTTCATATGTTTATTCTAAGCTGGTGTCTTGAAGCAAGCTTTTTAGTGGCATTTGCTAGTGAGGATTAGCATCCTCCGCACTGGTTCACCCCCTCAATCCCGTTACCCCAACAAATGTGGGGTTGGGACCACAGGTTTGATTAAATAACACCTAGTTCCACCTTTAAGGCAGTTTATCCAACGTTCTCCTTAACTTAGGGTCCAACAAGATTTCCCCAGTTGTCAGTTAAGGACTGGCTCTCATCCTCATGGTCTAACCCAGTGTTTCCCAAACTTTTTTGACCTGCGACTCCCTTGACAATTGGCAACCATTGGCCGCGACTCCCCATTACATTATGTTGATGCCTGCCAATTGGCATTGCACTGTTTTCTGAGAGGATTCCGTGGCACTCCGTGGCTCCCAGTTTGGGAACCACTGGTCTAACCAATACCCTTCAAGACGACTTGGAACAGGCTTGAGCCTTGTGTGTCTGTGAAGACACACCTTTCCCATTGCAAACTGTTCATTTAGGTGAATGATTTTACAAAGTAAAATTATTATTCAAGGAAGCATTTTGGATTTATTTTTTAAGGAAAACCAATTTGTTTTGAGGACACACTTGAGACGCTACTGCCACATCTCTACATGCTACCTCAGCCACAACAACAAGGATTTACGTGAAAAGGTGAGAATCCTACACTTTTATTTAAAATGGTAACAAAATCCATTTCTTTTGGATTTTTGGAAAAAAGGCCCTTTTTTCCCTCTTCCTTGCTATTTCCTACACTTAGAACCAATTTACATTCTATAGGGTCAAGTGTGTTTGCTGGTGTTCTGTGTGAGATAGTGTGTAAAATATGAAAGGGAGACATGTGTCTCCAGAGACTTGGTGGATGATGCTTGATAGCTATGGTTGACCTGGGAACTCAGATGCATATCTACTGTGAACCCCCCCCTGTAGAGATGTGGCAAACACGCATGCTACTGTTCAGCCTGAATTGTCTTTCTGTTTCTCTTCCACTGAAAATTGAGTGGCTGTTCTCAAGTGATTTCAAGGAACTCTACAGTTGTGTTCATAAGTGAAGGTGTTTGCAAATGGAGTAGGTGACCAGGGATGGGCAGCCCAATCCTACATAACTCCCCACGCGGCAATGCAGCCCATCTGATGGGGCATGCACTGTATCCCTCGGGGGAATTTTGTGCCCTGGAGGCTTCTTCAGGATAAGGGAACATTTGTTCCCTTGCCCTGGGGTAATCCCATGTTGGCCTGCTGGGTCTACTTGGACCTGCGCCAGCGATTTTGCTGGCACAGGTTTGTGTGGACCTGGATTGCCGGATCGAGGCTAGGAAGGAAGATAGGATATTGGCAGTGGCAGTGCAGCTGGCAGTGATACTGCCCCCTTCCTGGCCTCAATCTACCCTCTTCCCCAACCCTATCTCTGCCCCGTTCCACCACCTCCCACCCCCTGCACAGACTTACCGGCATTGGTGGGCGTCCTCTGGCGTGCAGACCTGGCCGCATACCGCTTGTAGTGATGGCCAGGCCATGCTGCAGACTGTGTTGCAGTTTGCAACAGCCATAAAGTTCCTTAAATCGCCGGAATGCTCATTCCGGTGGCGTAATGCCTTAATAGGATTGGGCCGAAAGTGACAAAGGGGGGGGGGAAGAAACAGTTTAATTAGCAAACGTTGGTCTGAATGAATTAAGTGATGGGTGGGCAACAGGTATTTTCTGTATGCTGCAGAGCATCTTGGATAATATCAAAGGTTTCCCTCCTTGTGTTTGCAGTTCACCTTTTTGTAGGCTGTTGAATTTATTTATTTTTGGAACGCTTATCTGCTCCTGCTCTTTAACACTTGGACTTTTCCTCCCTGATCAGACCCATGAATGATACTTGGTGGTGATTGAGAAATGAGCAACAGTGTACCTGGAGTTCCTCTTTTCAAATTTGAATTGGAAATTAGACTGGAATAGCCAGGTCCTACAGATGATGCACTGAAGTTGCAAGCAGTGACATGTGCTCTTGCATCAAAGTGCTGTCCTATACCGAACCAATAGAACAGAGTCAGCCGGCTCAATTTTGCCATTCAGAAAATTCCTGCTGCTCTTCTACACTATTGTGCTTAGTCAGCCTCAGCATAAATAAGCCTCTCCATCTTCTGTGGGCTGCTAATTGCCATAGGATGCTTCATGCTTTTATTGAAGTGCCAGGCTGACCCTTGTGAAGCACAGCTGTGGTACGCAGGGGTCTGGGAAACGTACCAGCAGAGGAGCACCAAAGGCAGCTGATGTGCCCTATCCAGAGCCCAAACTATCCAAGGAGGCAGATCACCCCCTTACAACAGCATTAGAAGCTTTGCAACATACCTTGTGAGAGTCGCAAGATGATGAGTCATTGGCTCATCTTGGTGCTTAGATTCTTCATGCAACTTGTGAAGCCTTGCATAGTGGCAACTCTGCACGCACCTTTTCCAAGGGTCTGCTTTTTACATAATGTGAACTAGACTTGGCAAAAGTTTTGGCTTTTCAGAAAGTAATCCTAATAAACCAGCCAGGGCAAATTTGAAGCAGAATGACAACAGCTTTGCTTGTACTTAATGGCACAGGGGAGCGGGATCAATATGGTAACATTCTCCAAAATGCCTAAATTACTTCTCTATCATGATAGGCTTTTATGATACTTTGTGATTTGCTGATGATAGTAAGCCATCAAGATTCAAGCCACGATGGAGCTACCAAGTTATTGGAGTATCTTCCCAGTACGCCTCTTCAATCCAAAATGCTCTCATTCATTCAGGATCATGTTTTCACAGAGGAAGAAGAAATCAAAGGTCAGTAATATTCCTATGTAAACGCTGATGTTTGTTTTTCTGTACTTGCATTGTTAGCCAGTCGCAGTGGGCAAAGGTAGTAAGGGTGATACCAGCAGATGATTATGTGGCTTCATGGAGCTCTTTTTCAGGAAGAGGGTCTCCCTGCTTCAGAAAACCATCCATCAGAAGCGAGGCTTTGTGAAGCCTGGACACTTGCACATCCTTGTCAGCGATAACTTCCAGATGGCTAGCTGTGTTACATCTGTTGCAGCAAAACCCACAAAGAATCTTGTGCTACTTGAAAGACTACCGTAACACATTTATTAAAGCAGTGGTTCTCAATTTTTTTGATCTCTGGAGCTCTTTACTCTTGGGGCGCCCCGCCAGCACATGCACAGAGTTTTGGCTGGTGCAAATAGCACATAGCAGCCACTTATGGTTTGCTCATGGAGCTCCTGAAGGGACCTCCCTGCCCCCTGGTTCCTCCCCCCTGCCCAGAAATGCCCTTTGTCCTCTCCTTCCCCCTCCCTGCCCAAGGCCCACCCCTGCCACTGACTTACTGGGAGGCCGCTGACTTAGGGAGGCTGCTGTCACCTGACCGCTGCCAATCGCTGTTTGCGGCAGCAGCCAGGCATCCTGTATATGTGGGTATGGAGAGAAAGAAAGTAGCTGGGTAAATAATGAAGCCCAAAGACCATGAAATGGAGGAGATACAATCTGTGATAATTCTATGTAAAAGTTATATTGTGTATATATAAGGTAAACAGTAATTGGTGGTGATACATACTTCCTAGTCTTGCTAGTCTTCCCCTGTCTGTCCTGGGAAAAGGTGAACTCTCCTGTTCAAACTGTCTCCTATTATTTGGTTCCCAGGGTAAAGGATGCATCAATAGTCCGGAACCAGGCAAGTGGCTAATGCCTAGTGAAGGTTCAAGGGCAGGCAGTGAAGATGCAGAATTCATTCCAGAAAAAAGTCTAGTGGTATCCTGTATATTTGTATGAGACCCTCTTTCCAGCATTCCTGCATTAGTGTTCCCAGCATACAGGTCAGAATTGGAGAAAGTCAGCCAGTCTCAGAAAGAGAACAGCTTGATTTCCCCAGAAGAACTCTTTGGATCATCTTCTTCCACACTTGTAGAAATGCTATGCTTTCGAAATGTTTCCGTTTGTACTGAATGAATTCAGTTACATGGTTTAGCTGGGGGGAACATAACAAACTTTATAGAAAACTAGAATTCAAGTTGGCTACCCCTTCTCCGGGCATCCAAAATCCAGACTATTCTGAAATCCAGACATTTGGGGGGCTATGAAAAAAACAAACCTTTTTTCAGCACCTGGCTGGCATAGCGCAAGGCATGCTGGGGTACAAAATTATTAAAAACGTTGTATAAAATTACCTTCAGGCTCTGTGTGTAAGGTGTATACGATACATAAATGAATTTTGCATTTAGACTTGGGTCCCATCCCCAAAATATCTCATTATATTTATGCAAATATTCCAAAATCCAGACAAATCCGAAATCCAGACAACTTCCCGTCCCAAGCAGTCCGGATGAGGGATACTCAACCTGTACTAGCAATCATAACCCAGTAGTAAATGTAATTCAGAACACATACAAGGTCAAAATGATGTAAGTGCTCATCCTTAAGTGTTCCTACAGGATGAGCTGGGTTGTTAGCACTATATGTGTTTGTTTTAAATTAAGCAATGTTTGAATTCTTAGCTTCCCAGGCTTTATGTAAGGTCGTTTCTTCTGTTTCCTCTTCTGTATTCATTTTCTTCTCTTTTGCCGCTTCATAGCTGTTTTTTCCAGTGAGGAAATTCATGTGCAATTGCAAATAGGTAGTTAGCTGTCATGACATTTTGAAGAAGAGAGAATCCTCTTATCTTCCAAAAAGCAAAGAAATAAGTGCAAGTAGTGTGGCTTCAGAGGTTTTAGAGAGTTGGCTGAATACTCCAGAGTCTTGTTCAGATTGATTAAGGTTTGTTTTTTGAAAATCCTTTTGAAATAAAATGTTAGAATTAAACCTCGCCAAACTTCCTACTGTAGAATTAACAGAAGAGGAAGAGACAAAAAAGGATCGCCAAAAATTGGATGCCTTGCATATGAAGCGATGCCTCCTTGCAGCTTATTGCAAGTTGATCATTTATAATGTTGTGGAGATGACTGCAGCTGCCGAAATCTATAAGCATTATATGAAGGTAACAGAACAATCCTGCCAGTGAATGTCTTCTGAATGCTGTAAAGTTAAAATAGATGGGACAAGTTGATCATGTTTGTTTGTTCTAATACAAGCATTGAGTGGACCAATGTGTGCAGAGCATATGCTGTGCATGCAGAAGGGTCCAGGTATAACTCCCAGTATCTTCAGGTAGGGTTGGAAAAGACCCCTGTCTGAAACCTTGGAGGGCTGCCGGCAGTGAATAGAGGCAGTACTGAGCTAGATGGACTAGGGGTCAGACTCTGTAGAAGGTAGCTTCATATCCATGATGGATATGGATGAATAGGCTGGGTATTCCTGTCTGTCCTGTTATATAGCTAGAAGAGTATCTTCCCAACATCCTTTATTTTCATTGTGGCAATAGAAAGCAGCATAGTTGTGACAGGCTGAAAAAGTGTATGTGAAAGCTCTCCTTATGCTGAGGAAAGTGTTGCAGGGAAAGAGCCTTTTCAGTTTCCTTACTTTGTCTGCACGTTACAGTTTTCAGAGTGCATCTACAAGTGTTAAAAATGTACGTGTGTGACGGTGGACAAGATGTGTTCGCAAAGATACAAATTGGACAACTATGGTTGTCAGGAAGCCACGACTAGCTTTGGTTCCCTGTTGTGCGTACCCAGGATGGCAAACCTGGTTTGCTGCCAGGAAATGCATGAAATAATCCTGTGAAATTGACCAGGTCTTTGGCAGTGATAGTTTTAATGCATGGAACTCAAGCTATGATCCTAAGTGCTCTTACTTGGAAGTGTGTTCTGTTAAAAGCCAGGGGAACTGATTACCAATATGTTTAATCATGAATGCACTGCTCAAATTAAGATCATTTAAAAATACTTACACTGTACATAGAACCTAAATATCATCATTCCCTATATAAGTTCGCCATAAGGAAAATATTTGATTATTTTTTTGTATTTTTTTAATTCAGTTCTGATTTTTTTTGTGTTCGTTACTGCTAAGGTATATATGTTTGTGTTTGATACTGCTAACACTGCTGTGTTGATAAGCCAGTTTATTTTTTTTTCCTGTGCCATTTGACAGGCCTATAATGACTTCGGAGATATAATTAAAGAAACTTTGAGCCGGACGAGGCACAATGACAAAATTCAGAGTGCAAAGACACTGATCCTTTGTTTGCAGCAGGTGGGAATATTACTATAGGCAGCTCTACTGCGGTTGTTAGCATTTCCCATTCATGTTTTGTGATGGTTATTGCTAGAAAAAATATTTTTTTCTGTTGTACTATAAAATTTTGAACTCTGGGAGTTTTTTTTCCCTCTTCAAAAGGCAAATATTAGCCAGGCTGAGTGTTTTGTGCCTGACTGTATGCATAGCTTGTGTGTAGAGTTGAACTTGTGTGAATGAAACCTTTTGAAGCTAGAAGTCTGAGCAGAATTTCCATTGGGTTGAGGGTGAACGAAGGACCGGGCAAGAGGGGGTGGCATCACTGCTCGACATAGTTCCTTGCCCTTCATGACTGAATTATGCAATGTTTAAATGCAAATACATAGACACATATGCAGCTTGGTATTCCCTCATGCAGAATTTATTGAAAGGCATAAACTCAAGCTGCCCCCTCTTGTCACTTCTCACCCCTTCACTGTCTTAGTCCTAGTTATCACTGAGCGATAAATCTGTATCTAGACTGTAGCACTTCAGGTGGTGGTGGTGGTGGGAGGCATTCACATACAGATGACTAGAGGAGTGCTCCTCCATGCAAAAACAATTCCCTCTATATAGAAAAATATTTGCTCAGGAGAAGAGTTCTAGACTGATTTTTTTTTCTGTGACACAGTTGTGTGTGTACACTAATTTCTGTAACACGTTAGTTATGTGTGTACAACCCCCCCATATTTAATTATGTGACTGCTCCCCACTTGCAGTCTGATATGCTGTAGCACAGACCCAGGGTTACTACCTCAATGAGAACTAGGCTGCAGAAGCACAGATGTGGCTTTTGCCTTGGTCCTTTTGCCACATCTAAAAGTAGCTGTGTAGAATGTGGGATGTACACAGGCAGCTTAGCCTAGCTTGCTCAGAGGCTGAGCGATCTGCCCAGCAAGCTTCCATGTCCTCCTCCCAGCTTCAGAACATGCCCCTTTGGATGGCTGATATATGAGCCCAGTAGATTTCAGACACGTTGTGAAGAGCTTAGGAAGGTGAATGACCCATCCCCTGAAATGTGAGATAAGGGCAGGCTCAGCAGCATTTAGTGAGCTGTGCCTGCTTTGCATAGTCAAAAGCCTGTGTTTACACATCACATAGGCAACCAGCCCAGTTTGAGTGTTGGTTGACCTTGAAAGTTTGCAGATCAAAGCATGCCAAGAACCCACTTAAGAAAAAACTGTTTGGAAAAATGGAACATGCTCTCTCCTGTCCTTGGGTGCATAGCTGGGCAGAAGGTGCTGTCAGCTGAGAAAGTGAATAGGCATGTTTTTGTTTAATTGTATTAATGCACAAATACGTCTCACCCACCCTGTTCTGAAAGTGCCAGTCAGGTTACAATATTAAATGCATAGAAATTACTCGAGTAAAATGAAGCAAAATGTGAAAGAGTTACTGCACTTGGTTACACGCTTAATCTGGGCCACCAAAATCTTCCCGATAGCCATGTTGTGAAATCTGTTGCAGAAGGAAGTTCTTGAGTGCCCTCGGGAGAAAGGCGGGGTATAAATTAAATAAATAAATAGTGATAGGAACAGCCACTGAAAACCCCTCTGCACATGGCCTTGCTGTCAAAGAGCTGATTCATCTTTTCTTTGTGTCAGATTCATTTGCAGTAAATGCACATCTTGAGACTGTAGTCAATCCTAGTTCACCATCAGCTTGCAGACATGAGTTTTCTCTTCATACTTCTATAGTGTTTATTAGGCAGATAAACGTATTGTTCGCAACAAGTTGTGAATTGGCCTAGTTTGACAGTTGGGAAAGAATAGGCAAAAAGCTAATTGGCAAATCCAAGAGATGTAAAAAGAGAGATACAGAGGTACAGTATGTTGGCTGTTCTAGACAAAGTGTTTTTTGCATTCTTGCATGCAGTTTGGCCTTGTGGTCTACATAGCACAAGCTGTTTTTATATTCATCTGAAGGCAAAAATGACCTGATCCCTTAGTCTCAGTGAGTGCTGACAGGGCTTGTTTTCCTTGCAATAATTGAGAGCTTTAATGTATTTGTGTATTAATTGTGTTTTTGTATGTATGCTGCTCTTCCCTCCTGTTGATTTCCATCTGCAGTGTTCAGATGCTTTTCAGCTTGGTGGGATTCTTAAAATATGTAATCAGATTATTGAATAAGTTTATGCTTCGCTGTATCCTGAGCAAGGGGCTTATCAGTTGTATGGCAGGTATGTCCTCCTGGGGCTTTTTATTGCCTGGAAAATTCTATGTCAATGTCTGTGGTCTGCAGCTGTTTCAGAAGCATGTTGTAAGCCAGGATGACGGCGGCGGCAGCAGCAGCAGCACGAACCTCTCCTCCGCCACCTTCAACAACATTAAAGAGCTTGCACGACGCTTTTCTTTGACATTTGGCTGGGACCAGGTGAAAAGTCGGGAATCAGTAGCCATGATACACAAGTATGTGCCAGTTCCTTCTTGTCCTTTTGGCATTTCATTGGTCTGGTGTTTGTGTTCTAAGTCTCTGTTCTCTCTCTTTAATTTTCTTCCTTACCCCCTGCTAAAAGAGAAGGTATTGAGTTTGCTTTTCAAGGAGCAGCTGCAATGGAAGCAAAGTGCCTGCCCCCCAATCTAAACTTCCTGATCATCCTCAGTGAATTCTCCAATAAGCTTCTCACACCCGACAAGAGACTTGTGTAAGTTTAAACTGTGGGGCTTGTTGCTTCTGGAAAATTAACATTGAGGCATAGAAGATAGAGAAATGGCATGGTCCAAGAGGTATATCTGACTTCTAGCAGGGTCCCTACCTACTTGTGCACTTCAAGCTCTCTCAGCTTATGCTTGGAGTCAACGAATAGCAGGCCCAGCAGACTCTTGGCTTATACTCCTTCCCTTGTTTCCTCTGTCTCCCCTTGTGGGCAGACAGCTTGGAGACGGGGACTGAGTTGTTTAAACTTATACTCTGTTTTTTTTTTCTTCAGAATGTTCGGCTGCTTGTATGGAGCACGTTTCACTTAATACCCACCTGCTTCAAGACTGATCCTTTTGGTGATCAAAATGCTTGCAGAATGATGCAAACAGTGGGAAATAGTCCTTAGATATAAATGGCAATTGACAGATGTGCTACTGTGTGTGTGTGTGTGTGTGTGTGTGTGTGTGTGTGTGTGTGTGTATGCTGCAGAGGGGAGCACGTTACGAGAAGAGTTTGTTCTAACCAATCCCTGGCTGAGAAGTTGACCATTGGAATTGTTGTCCCCTGTTGAAAAGCAGATTTGGAAATCCCTGCAATATTACACTAAGCTGCCAAATTTGAAGTCCAGTTTAAATGTCTGACAACATGGCTGCTTGAAGGTTTTCTGGCCAGATTTTTTTTTCTTAAATTAGGGGTTGGCTGGTCTATGTTGGTGGATGGGCTGCCTTCCTTGTGAAATAGAGGGAAACCAACAAAGACTATATGAAGAGTTCATGATCTTTGAATTGTGTATCTACTCCCATCCTGCATTTTCATGTCCAGATATAGTTATTTGCTGAGATATATACCTGAACCAGCACTTTGTAAAGGAGATTCCTGGTACTCACTGGCTTGGTACAGAAGCTCTTTGCTGGCCAATGAAGATGAAGAGAGTTCTGCTATCAGCAGCTTAAATGAATGGCCACCTATGAGAATTGCTAGGACGCCTTCTTTTAAAAGAAAATTATCGGAAGGTATGACACTCTTGCCATTTTGCTTGTGATGACATAGGACAACGTATGTTTGTTGGCACTGATGACAAACTTTGATTAGTCTTCCTCAAGAAGGATTGGTTACGGGTCTAGTTCTCACTGAGGGTAGTAAACCTGTGCTTGGATTGTCTGCTTGAACATATATGAACATGTGCAGCTCCCTTGGTATAAGGCAGCTACATATGTTCAAGGGAACAGCCTTTAGTCAGGCCATTAGTCTATATCACCGTTTCTCGAAGCCCTACAGGGGAGTACATACTCCCCTGTAAGTCTTTACAGGGGCAGGGCAATGTCAGAGGCAGCGCTCCAAGATTATGCCTGCCTACGAAACACTTTTTTTAATGTACCTGGTTGCCCTGCCAGCTCCCTGAAGGGTACGGGGGCTCGCTACCACCCCCGAAGGCCTCCCCAAGGCTCCAAATGGCGTCAATCATGTTGCAAATGTTTCACTGATCGTGTTTTTGCGGAACAGTGGAAGTGGACTTTGCAACACGATCGGCGCCAATTGGAGCCCTGGGGAGGCGGCACTGGGGCCCCCAGCCACTTCGGGGAGCTGGCAGGGCAACAAGGTATGGTTTTTTTTTAAGGCATTTCCGAGTCAGAGGAGGGAACAATCCTGCAGCGCCGCTTCCGACATTCGGGCTAGCCACCCCCCTTAAGGGGATATAATGTACATCCGAGGTAAGTGGTGGGTTGTGACCCACCACTTTGAGAACCCCATGTCTATATAGATCAAGGTTTCAGACACAGCTTTTCCCTAGTCTTACCTGTAAATGCCAGGAATTGTGAACCCGGGACCTTCCGCATTAAAAGGATGTGCTGTACCACTGAGCTGCCGTCACTTCCGTCTACAGGTGCTTGCATAACTGTATGCACCTCAGTTAAAAACCATCCTTCTATATATTAAAGTAGTGTTGAATCCTTTTCTCTTGAGAATGCTAGCTTTCTGTGTGGAATAAATTATTTTGTATTGAGAAGAATGCAGTTGTGTGAGATTCCACTTGCAACCTGAAGTGGTACAGCCCGTACACAAGGTGACCACTACAATGAAATTGGAAAAGATCTAAGCACAGTGCAAATGATGTACCAACAGTACATGATGTTCATATGCGCTTCAGCTTGTGCTGGTCCCTGGTGTTTTTATAGTTCCTGCCTTCCTGTTACAGGAGTCATTGGTCCCTGGTGTTCCTATAGTTCCTGCCTTCCTGTTACAGGAGTCATTGCTTTGCATACCACTGCGCTGTTTGACACCCAGCACCGGCAGAGTCATTGCTCCGGCGCATTTTTAGAGGATTGTACTGTTAGTGTGCCAGGATGCAATTTGTCACACTTGCTAGGGTTTTTATGTCATCCTTTCTATCACAAGTCCTCACAGCCCCCCAAACGCCTCTCCTGAAGGTTGAGGATCCGCAGGAGCAGCCTTTGATATCCTGCAATAAACTGGAGCTGGAAAGGGATCTCTGTGGATGTGGATCTCTGGGTACAAGTCTCAAGTCAAGTCCCAAGTCTTTGCCCCCAAGTCCTAAATCTTTGGTTGTGAGTCCCTATCTATTTAATGGGGAAAATGGATTTAAACCTGAATAAAATTGGACTTGTTGTAAAAGGCTCCAAGTCTTGAGTCGAGTCTTTCGAGTCTTTTACAATCGCTGAGTCAAGTCATTGACGCGACTTGAGTCTGGCAAGTCCAAGTCAATAGACTCAAGTCTACATCACTGGGAACTGGCTGTTTAACCTCATATGCAGAAATAAATGCATGGACTGGGCTCTTCAGGTCCTTACCAGTGGGTCGGGAACATGTAACCCAGCATTTTAGCCCTGAGTGTTACTGTCTTTTCAGTAATTTTCGTATTGGGATATTGAATGTCAACAATATCAAGGGTATCATTCATTGTCTGTTTCAGGATCCTTGTTCAAAACCATTCACACTGAGACAGCAAACAGAACATCAGATATCCATTACCAGTCCCATCTCCCTTCCTTGGCACTGAGAAGCAAGAAGAGGCTAAAATCTCATGACAGTTATTGCCAAGAATATCCACCATTACCTGGTTCTGCAAATCTGAAGAGGAAACATAGGTGAGATCAAAAACACTAAGGCTTTTGTGGCTGGATGAATCTAAAATATAATTAAGAACATTGCTTGAGTTCTTGAGCCATGGACTAGACGTAGGATTTGATCCCGACGTTTCGCTTTCACCCGTGGAAAGCATCTTCAGGGCTTGCATCCTCTGCTGAGTATTCTAGGCATACTGAATAAAGAACACTGCCTAGAATACTGAGCAGAGGATGCAAGCCCTGAAGATGCTTTCCACGGGTGAAAGCGAAACTTCGGGATCAAATCCTACGTCTAGTCCATGGCTCAAGCAATGTTTTAGATAGGTGAGATCCTTGGATCCTCCTTACAATCTAGACTGTCCCTCTTTATCTGCCGTTTCTGGGGCATTTGAGAGATGCAGATGCACCATATTTTCCTGTTGCACATCTATATGCTGATGTATTTTTCCAAAGACTCTTATCGGGCAGAGGAACTAGTGCTCCTTTGGGCCACTGGCGTGGAGTGTTCCTTACCTTGTTTGTTCCACATTCTCAGGGTATGATGAAGCGTGTCCGGTCTCATTTCTCTTGGTTCTGATGCTATTTGTTTTGTGCGAACAGAAGAAAAGCACAACTAAATTAGCACTACTGGAGGGAGCCCCTGCCTTCTCCCACCTTTTTAAAAAGGAGCTTGTATCTCATGCTTCCCCTCCACCCCCGTTGGCGCCGATGAACACATGATGCAGGTTCATGAAAACATGATGCAGATGGCTTCTTCCAATTGCCAAACCTTGAAATGGAACAAATAAGCTTGCCTAAAATTTTAAAAACACTCATTCAAATTTTGCTTATCCAGATCTATTTTCCTAGCTGGGAACTACATATTAGACACTGAGGGCATTCACTACAAACTTAAATGGTTTTGACAGTATTTTCCCAGGGAACCTTGGGCTGTGTATAGTTCACTGTCCAGCCTCTTTCAGCCTGTTAATCAGATTACATGATAGTTAAACGGATGTAAACTTGTACTGTAGATTTATCCAAGGATGTCAAAGTTACTTATTGCAAGATGTTATTGAACACCTAATGTCTGTGGGCTATAGTACAGAGCACTTCCAAGTACTGTACTATGTGCTAGCAGGGCTTTGAGTCTGTGCACAGCAAATCCTCTTTGGAATACATCTGCTTTGAGTGCCCACTCAGGAGAAAAGCAGGGTATAAATTGAATGGATGGATAAATAAAAAGTGAGAGATATTTCAAAAGCAGTTGGTGATATCAGATAGGAACCTGCAGTTTGAAGAAGAGAGTTAGCAGTCCCACAGCGCAATCCTATCCAATTTATACCACTGATGTAGGGCAGGGTGGGAGGCTTGGGAGTGGAGGGAAGATTTAAATCCTCTTTGAAGGGGATTTTAATTCCCTTTCTGGGGCCTCCTGTTCTCGCTGCACTGGTGGTGTAAGTTGGATAGGATTGTGCTGCCAGTCAGAAGTACACAAATCCTTCAGACTGCCTATTGGCACTCTGGATTATGACTGTTTCCTATGATTAGTATTTATTTTAGATACTGTTCTAAATGATCTTAGATTATGTGAGTCGCATTGAGTATACAGAGGTGACATATACCGTAAATAACTTATATGGAGCCCTTCTTCAGGTGCACTGTGTAGCAAAGTTTCCTAATGCTAGAAATGTCTCTCTCAGTGAATATCATTCCTTTTTTAAACACACATTGGCAGCAAAACCATCTGCTTCTCATTTCAGTAGCTGTGATGTGATCAAGGTAGAGAATGCAGTAGAAACTCCAACTGAAGATGCTGATGTTGACGTTGTTGGGGCTGACCAGGTAAGAATGGCTTTGCATGGAGATTTTGAGTATTTTGATTTTAATACACACTGCTGGGAGGGGACAGAATCCTCTCCCCAGCAGAGTAGCGCATCTTGATCACAGTTTCATCATATGTATGTGTTTTATATAAAATGCTGCTTTGGGTCACCCCATTGGGGGGGGGGAGAAGGGCGGGATAGAAATTCAATAAATAAATAGATGGATGTAATAACAATAATAATAATAATTAATAATAATATAAATAGACGGGTACAAACATTCATAAACAAACAAGTGGGGTCTTGCAGTACGCACACATTCTTTGGAGTTAATCCCATTGTGGAACCTGCTTCAGAGTAAGCATTCTCTGGATTATAGGATGCAATCCATTGATTCCCATGGTCACACTATTAGCCTACCTGTCTCTCTTGCAGGGGCGGGCGCTGATGTGGTGCCCTGGTGCGGAGGGCCCCAGGGCGTAAGGGCGGAGGGGGGGCCGGGGGGGCGGGAGACATCCTAGGTTTCGTTTTCTTTTTTCGTTTTTTCCGGTTTTTTTCTTGCTTTTTTAAAAGGTTTTTTAGGGGTAAAAGGGTTTCTAGGAGAATGTGTGCTTTGCGCCACTTATCTTTTTTTTATAGGGCCTCCAGGCTGGACTACGATGTCCTCCGATGATCTCCTCCGTGAATCACGCAGCGGGATGGCTATTTTGCTAGGCGCATGCGTGAACTCTGCAAAGTTCACGCATGCGCATAGCAAACAGCCATCACAGAGTTCACGCAGAGTTCACGCATGCGTGAACTCTGTGATGGCTGTTTGCTATGCGCATGCGTGAACTTTGCAGAGTTCACGCATGCGCCTAGCAAAATAGCCATCCCGCTGCGTGATTCACGGAGGAGATCATCGGAGGACATCGTAGTCCAGCGTGGAGGCCCTATAAAAAAAAGATAAGTGGCGCAAAGCACACATATTCTCCTAGAAGCCCCGTTACCCCTAAAAAACCTTTTAAAAAAGCAAGAAAAAACCGGAAAAAACGAAAAAAAAGAAAAGTAATTAGCATAATTATGTTAATTAGTAATTATGCTAATTACTTTGGGGCCGTCGAGGGGTGGGCCCCTACCAGTTCTGGGGCTAGGTACGCCACTGCTCTCTTGCCCTATTATGTATTGCTAGGTGCGTTTCCAATCTGACTACCATTTTTCTTTCCCTATCTTTCTTTCTCTTGCTCTCTGTCCAATCTGAAAGTAAACAAAGGACTTTCATTTCCCATTTTGCAATAATTACTTTGAAGAGAGACAAAAAGGTGGAACGACAACTCAGTGAGCTTCCAAAACTTGCTTTCCACTCTTCTGCACTGCATTTCCCTCCCACCCTCCACCCCACCCATTGCTGTTTGCACTCATGCTTGAACTCAAGTCTATTTTTCTAAGGAAAGGTCTTGGGCAGTGACTATTGGTTCCAATGTGTAATCTTTGTGTTTAGACACTTCTCTAGGAATTCGGATTCTCTCCCCTTCACCTTTAGATTTAACTCCCCCTTATCCCCCATCCCTCTAGGTTGGACATTAAGGAGAAGTCCTTCGTTTTCATCCAGCAGCCTACAAAAAGTGAGAAGCTGCTTTGGGATCAGCTCTTGCTTTCCTAATCCTGTCTGTCCCACCTTGGGTGTTAGTAAGGGAGATCTTTCCGACTTTCCCAGAGGTGAGGCAGGTGGAGAGCAGTGGAACCTTCCTTGCCATTCAGAGGTGCCTCCTGCCCCTTCAGTTAAGCTCAGCCTAGTCTTCAGAGCTGTCAGAGCTGAGGCTTGGGCAACATCAATGCTGCGGTGCACTTTCACTTCTCCCCCTACATGGTGAACATATGGAGTTTTGCCTTCACTTGCCCTGGCATGCAAGACTAGAGTTCAGAATTCTGTTCAGTTCCAGGCAGCTAACAGCATAAAAATACATACACTAAAATCAGATTGTATGGAAAATGAAAATAGATCCTTGGTCCTACCAAATCTTGGGAGTTTGGGAAGACACCCTTCATGGTACTGTGCATTTACAACCTGCTGTAGATACTTCTCCTGGTAGTATGTATAATGGTAGTTAGTATGTATAATGGTAAACAGAAGACTCTTGTCTAGCAGAAGATGGGTTGCTCATCCACTGTGGGAGAGTCTCGGTACAAAAGGAAATTCATGCTGCTGTATGGGACCACTAGTTGGTACTTACAGCTGGAGCTTGATCAGTGTGATTTATATTCAGTAATTTTCTAGGGTCATGTATTCATGTTGAGAAATGTAAAGTTTTCTTTTAGCATGTTAGTATTAAGTTTGATTTTAAACCAGGGTCTCTATTTTGGTTGTAGTAAGCACTATAAGATTTCAATCAAGTAAATTTCACATTGTACAAGTTGAGTGATTTACAAAACAAGATTGTACTATTCTCTTCGGCTTGTATTTGAGTCCCTAAGAAAAGCTCTGTCTACCCCCTAGATCTCTTGGGATAATGATTCACTTTGGTTACATGGGATGAAATGATCATCCATTAGAACAGAGTCCCATTTTTAGGGGTATCTGGATTGCTCCTATTTAGTATTAGGTACAAAGTGGCTTATTCTGACATTTGTTGTGAATATATAGGAATATTGAAGAGCAAAGACAGCTGGACCTGCCCTCCTTTTTCTTATGCATGAAGAGAGAACAGAAAGGTGCAATGTGCCATTCCTGATACCAAGCTCACCTTGGGAGTATGATGGTAAAGACACATGAAAAATGACCATATTAACTACTCCACCTAGTGTTACAGGGTTTCTATTTGTGGCTACAGATAAACACTGTTTTGGTGTTAAGTGTTTCCTGTTTAGAAGCTTTTCTGTCCAAAATGTACTGTGTCTATAACCAGCCTGGTAGCAGAAGCCTACCAGACGTAACAGATCAGTATTTTAAGAGTTGGGCACACAAGACAGAAGGAATTTCTGGACTTTTTATAGAGCTCTCAAGTTAGCAGAGGTGTATCTTGTCTCAATAGAAGAGGAAAGAGAATACTTGTGTACATAAATCCTTGGAGTACCTGTCTGAATATACATTTTCTACTTTTTCATATGCTTCCTTATGAATGATGGCACTTAATGTCACCAGAATGCTATTAGTGACTCCATAGTTATCACTGCAGAGCTTGTGAAACATGTTTGGTTTCATACTTTTCTATTCAAACATTTGCAAAATAAAAATGAGCAGAAAAAATCTGTCCAAGTTATCTAAAGTGAATCTTTTTAATTGTGGGAAATTGCATGAGAGAATCACACAATGAGAGTAAGGGTGTAGGCAGTAGTGCCTAATCTACATGGGTGTGTTTGAGGATTAGTTTGAATGCAAGTTCCTCCTTATACAGCACACCATTTTCACTGGCTTTACACAACTACCATTAAGTGGGATAAGTAGAAACTGAGAAATTTAAAACTGGGGGATGATAGTGGTAGATTGTGAAAGAAATCCAGATATTTGTCCTGCATTAAGTATCAGTGTAATATTTAAGAGTACTGACCCTGAAGATCAATCTGCAAGACAGTTATTCTGCTAACCCCACTGACTTCCATGTGCTGTGATGCAATAAAGATTTTTAAAAAGTAGATTTGCTGCACTTGCTACTGAAGATGGATAACATATATGAAAAAACTTTATTTGAAAATACCAACATGATATATTAAATGCATTTAACAGATCTGCACTGCAAACAAAATAGCTTACATCTTTTGTTTTACATGAAAATCTAACAGCAGAGGTTTTGCTTAAACACCTTAATAAACTTAGTTTCTCATGTGAACATCTGGGATAATTAAGGCACTACAAACCTTATTTTTCAAAAAAACTGGAGTAGCCGTATCTAGCTTGTCCAGTATGTAGTCTCTCTTGCCTTACAGACAAGTGAAGCATCAAACTGTTCAGCTGCTCTGACACTACAGCAGACCCTCCCCATACACGGGTTAGACATCCACAGATTTGACTCAGTGCTGATGGCTAACCCTGGAAGTAGAGTCTCACTGGGGGTGGCATCACAGTACTTTTATTTTTCAGCTGCACTGGGCCTGCCTCCTGCTTATCAACTCCTGCGTGCCTTCTAAGTAGTCCAAACTGCTGCAAACTGTAAAAAAATAAATCAAAACTTCTGGTCGCAACACAACCAGAAGTCGTTTGACAGCTTTTTCCCCGTTTTGCAGCAGTTTGGACAACTTAGAAAGTACATGGAAGTTGAGAAGTGGTGGCAGGTCTGGCCCAGCTGAAAAAGGTACAGTGGTGCCAGCTCCCACTGCGGATTTGATTTAACGTGGTTTTGGGCATCTGCAGGAGTTCCGGGAACAGAACCCCTGAGGATACCAAGGGCCCACTGTATAAGTATGAATATTCATGGAATGTGTCAATAGCTAACCATTGAAGAAACACACCAAATGCCCATGACAAGGTTAGTGCACATCACAGATCAAGTAAAATGTATATAAGGTTTAAAAATTGGTTCCTTTGACATGGAGTACAAATTCACTGCAGTCAAATGTGAGCAATAAAAGCCAGTTTTGCAATGGGCATGGAACAAACAAGGCGAGGGAATAAAAATGAGTAGAGAGGGAGAAAGAGGCAGCTTGTTTCGGTACATGCACTAATGTATCCAGCTTCTCCAGTGACGCTTTACTCAAGTGATGAGCTGGGACCTTTAACTTACAGCCATTATCCTCTCTCTTTGAACTCTGGCAACATGACTAGATTTCTGCTAAGAGATTTCACTGGCGAAGATGTCTAGACCTAGCTCTAGGTGGATGCTAGGGAAAATTCTAGTATCTTAAAAAACCCACAAAAACAAAAAAACCCAGCAAATTAACTTTAAGATACATTGAAATTCCTTACGGAAGAAACATCTATAAATAATTTAAGTCTATTTTACAAGCAACAAGCTACTGAATAAATACAAAAAAGGTGTCATTTCATACAAACTCACTTGTTTTCTTCAAAGTACTGTGATCTAGGTGATTAAAATGTTAATTTTGCAGCACAAAGAACTATGTTTACTTTTTCTGGAAATGAGGCCCTATGTAGATTTAGCAGACCTGCTGCACACAGTCATTCTTCTACAAAGAGAGAGCACAATTTATTCGAAGTCTTCTTCATAGTCATACTCATCCAAGTCAACATCTGCCAAATGGGAAGGTATGTCAAAGAAAGGCCTTTTCTCCATTTGATATTTTAATACATTGGTCTTATGATGATCGCCAGGGTTCAAGTCTGCCTCATAACTAAAAGCAAGAAATAAAAATTTTACAATGCATGGGTACAGCAGATTTGATTTAAATCTGCGTTTGTATTTAAACAACTTTATACTGGGTGACCAGTGTCATTGCTGCTTTCCCACCAAGGCCATAATCCTATATACACACTCACCTGGAATAAGTCCCACTGAACTTAATGGGGCTTACTTCTGAGTAGATATACATAGTATTGTACTTTGGGTGTATCTGCAATGGGAGGGAAAGTAGAAATGGCTTCTGCTCTCTACTAGCCTTACTGCAAACAATTTGCTGACTCCCCCCAACAGAGCCCAGAAGCTGGGATAGCTGGGCCTGACAGTTCTCAGCAGATAGGTTAAATCTGGTGAAATTGAATTAAATGGAGAACCTTGTGCTTAAGAAGGAAGCGAACGCCAGCTGTTTGAGTGACAGTGGGAAGGTCGAGTTCAAAGGACATTGCTCACAGGATGTGCTAGCTAGCTTCAGTAAAAACACCTTTCACTTGGTTTTTCAGAAAGGTGGGGTTTCACATTTCAATTTTCTTATACAACGTTAATGGAAAAAACCCTCTAAAATTCTTATAAAAAGCGACTGTCAGTATTTTGCTCTGTGGTAGAATATTTTGGTGGCAAATAACCAAACCAGACAATGATTTCGATGCCAAACACTATTCATTCGAACATTGTGCTACTAGAATCAGTCAACTGAAGAAGTCCATCCCTTTGCTTCTATTGTTTCACTCTGTCTCGTATATGGACTTAACACAATGAGATCCTGGGTGAAGCTATTCCTTACCAGTCATTCCACTGGTCACTAGCTGCCTCCTCTGCTACTAGGATATCATACTCTTCAGCAGCATACTTTTCCCAGTCAGACATCTCTTGATTTTCATTTTCAGCACCCTAAGAGTGAGCATAAAGCTTAAAATAATGAACATGGAGAACTAAGGCTATTGTTAAACTTATGAACAATGTCCTGTTAAACACTAATAGTGCTTACCTTCAACATAGAAAACTGATCCTTTTGTTCATGGTCTAAATATTTCTCAATGTTGAAAAAGGTGTCAAAGAACACACTTGCCATTTTACACTTCTTTAAGTCATGAAGAGTTATTTTTCCTAGACATTGGATCAAAAGCAAGGATTTAAACATTCAACAGCTTTGAGGTTGTGATGCAAGTTGAAAAAATTAAAGCAGCTTACAGACTTTGCTTTTTATTGGCATGTGCACTGGGAATACTGTAGTGATAAACTCTAGCCCTCTGCGGGGGTGGTTATTAAGAATGAGGTCCCCCACCCTGAAGCGCTGCGAATTCTCTGCTCAAACCATCTTCTCACACTAGTAAGTCAGAAGAGAGATGGGATACTCCTCCCAAGAAGTATGTTTAATTCTTGGGAAAAGGATGAAAAGTTCTCATTTCAGTGAGCTGTTCACTAATTTTGATAACTGATATTTTGCTGGTTTTCAAAGTGGATCAGAGTGAAAATGGAAAGGACAACCTAAAATAGCCAGAAACAGGCAAATTTCTGCCTGCTAAATGCGATAACTAAGCTTGGAAAAGGTTTGCTAACGTGGAACAGATAAGTAACATATAGTAGCTGTATTGTCTTATCTCTGGTGGAAAAAGAGATGACCGTAGAGATGCTGTTTAAGATGGAAAAGAACCCATCACCTTCACATTCTGGCTTTACAAGATCAAGCATCTGGCAGAGACAATCTTCAAATGGCAGTGGTTCAATTGCCATGTTGTCCAGTTTTTGACACTGTTCTTCATAAAAGTATTGCAGTTCGTACATAGACAATGCACCATCCCCATCAAGGTCCATGCAGCGAAACCAGTATTCAATGCTGAAAGGAGTCAGGAAATAATTTAGCATTCTATTTCAAATTTACTTCCATCTCCTTTGTATTCCTGTATATAATGCAAAGGATCTATTTGCAAATGGTTCTGAACACAAGAAACGGTGGTCTTTTGAGTACACAACTGGAGGCTTTGGGTTGTTTACACCAGAAGTATTCAACAGCAACCTCTTATGTGAGCCTATTGCTTGGAGCACTACATTATACATGCCACACGTTTCACAACTTCATTGCACTGTCATTCTCAAGAAGCATGAATACTACAAGACTGAGCCAGTGCTGACACAGCACCTGTGCATGAAGGATTTCTGAAAGGGCTCAGCAGAGCCTTGTTCTCCTGTATTCCATTTTGCACTTCTAACATGCAAGCTATTCCTTAAGTAGCTTGCATGGCACTTGGAAGGAGGGCCGGATGGCTATACAAGAGGAGCATATGGAGCTTCAATTTCTTGAATTGGCCCATCGAGCTGCCTGTGTTTATGCAGGTAGAGAGACAGAAGGAAACTGCCTATGGCAATCCTCACCTTGTGGGTGTTGCACTTGTGCTTAGACTGGTTCAGGTGCTTACTTGGTATATTACTTGAACTGCATATTAACTTACATTTTATTAGTTCTGAATAAAGTGATGTCTTAGACCTACACTATAAAATACATACTAATTAACTTTGGTTGCAGCAAAGGATCACATTCATTTGGCCTGCACAATCTTGTTTAATACTTTTTTTTAAACAAGAGTTTTAAAATTATTAAAACCCTTTTATTTTTACCTGGTTGCAGTCTTTTTGTCCTCTTCTGATATCAAAAACCATACAAAGTCTGCATAGCTGATTTTCCCTTCTTTTTGTGCTTTCCTGCCCCTTTGAGATGCAGGTTAATTAAAAAAAACACATGTAAGCAGTATTTTCATAAGTACCTTGCACAGCTGCCAAGTTCTGGAAGCTAAGGACAGCACAGCTTTTACTTATCTCATTTGTACTCTGCCCTTCCTCCAAGGAAATCAGGCTGGCACACAGGAGGTTGTCTCATTTTATTCTCATAACAACCCTGTGTGATAGGGTATGCTAAGAGATAGTGACTGGCTCAAAACTATCCAGTGACCTTCATAGCCAAGTGGAGTTTTCCAATGAAGATTTCCCATGTCCCACTCCCCTTCTGCAGCCATACATATCTCTTGATTTTCTGCTAGGTAAATTGGTCCACTGAGAAAGATCTGGGACATATTTCTATCATATTGTACTAATTACTGTTATAGCAACAGTGACAGCTAGGGCAAGTTGCTGAAATTCAGAACCCTTTACTCAGACTGGGCTATCACTATAACTAACAGACGGGCACTTGTTCTTGTCAGTGAAAAGCCCAAGTTGCAGACAGTGACCAAAGAATGTACACAACTGTGCAATACCAGTGGTGCTCAATTAAACTTGAGAGTGCCCTACACGAGAAATGCTAAAAGAATATACAGCTCTACTCTGGGTCAGCTGCAAAGTAACAAAATTGATATGTTTCAAATGAAAATTTACTACAAAATCAAATACCCATTTATACTGGGGAAGTTAAAATGATATAGGTTTTACTGTGTGTATGTGTGTGTTTTAACCCCACACACTAGAATCAGATTTCATTTCCCCAGTCTGCTGGCGTGTGGACCCAGCCGCTCACTGCTTGTGGCGGCGGCCAGGCCACGCTGAACTGCTTGTCATCTTTTGTAAAAGCTGTAAAGAATCTTACACTGCCGGAAGGAGCATTCTGGCGGCACAAGGCCCAAATAGGATTGGACCGTTAATCTTGGAAAAGGAGTGTTCAATTTTTACTAGAATTCAACTGTCCCATGAACTTTGCAATTAATCCTGAAATATGAGTACATTTAAATATTGTAACGTATAATAATAATAATAATAATAATAAAACCTTGTTACAGCTCCTGAGAAAATCCTCTCTATCATCCGATTAGATATAGCTGTGAAAGAGCACAAGTGTTACATTCAATCCAATTGGCTTGTGCCAATACATACACTTTGCAGTTTCAAACCTTGTGCAAAAACATAGCCTGAATATAAAGCCCCAGAACCAAGAAGCAACTGCAAAGAAAACCTTTCTACAAAGTGTCACTGGTGGTACCCAACACACAATCTTGAGAGAAATACGAACAGGGATAATTAAATGTTATGTGGAAGTCTAAATCTCCCGGTATGGTTTTCTTCATATAACTGCAGCTGTGGGAGGCCCAAATTTAGATTGGGGACTCTTGACACTTTTGCTTTGTGCCACAGCCCCAATCCAAATGGAAGAGCTACTATTAGCTGATTAGGAGGCGAAAAAACATTCAGTGTTGTATTCTAAAATTTCATGAAGTGCTGCTCTAATCAGAAGCTCCTTCCATTCCTGCAAGGAACGCTTAGCATGCACAAGGGCCCCGTGCTGCACAAGTGAAGTATTCCTTTTGGGAATGATCCAAGGAGCTTCCGACAACAGAATAGTGCTCTGCGAAACTTAGGATACAAGCCACAACCACAGTTGGGGTTGAGAAAAGATGATGTGGGTAAGTCCAATCACCCTGTCTCACTCACTTACTACACGATCCTCTTTGCCCCTTTGCCCAAGATAACATGTGATGTGAGAGCGCTGCACACAGCTCTAATTGGCATTATCTTCTCCCTTTCCCCATGAGGGAGACAGATGCGTTATGTGTCACATGGCCTACATGTGGAGCACCTTGCACTTTATAAGAGTCTAGCTGCACAGCTGGTACTTTACTGTGCAAAGAGATCCTTATCCAGATAACCATATGAACCTGCCTTCTCCACAAACATAGCTTCTGTTCCCAGTTCCATCTTAGGTAGATTTATTTGGAATTGCTATTAAAAGATGATTCCAGCTGAATGTTAATTCTAGAGTTCAGCTTAATAACTCCTGAGGATATTTCAATGTTGTGCACAGGAGAAACCAGTTCTCTGGGGAAGGTGGGCTACAGGAACCCAGACTCATTACTCCAATTTACATGTAATTCACACATGTCTACAGACGACTCATTTATGCATATGTGTTTTAAGAGCTAATCCTACAATAGATGTTCACTGCATTAAGGATTGCTCTGCTACAGGTATTATGGATTATGAACATACACCTTTCAAGCTGAACTAAATTGCTTGGTTTGTCATACCATGATCATTATGCCGGGCTAAATCCTTTGGATCAATATAAAGGTCATGGTCTGTATCCAGCTCCCAAAATTTGCAGTAGATAACATAGAAGTGCTCATAAGAGAAGTATTCTGTCAGCTGGTTAATATCTACTTCCTCTTCCAATAATGCCACATTCTATTGACAAAAGAAAGAGAGTGTCATTAAGAGATTATTATTCCATTGGTCAAAGTGGCAGCTTGTAGGAGGAGTTCAATGTCTTACAGTGTAATCATATGCATGTCTACTCAGACACAAGTTCCATTTAGTTCAATGGTTAATATGGGAACACACCTTAACATCTTCATTCTGAAGATGAGTGTGTGCAAAGTGGCCCATGTATCAGTGTTAAGAAATGGAACAGTCTGGATGTGCAGTTCTGACCACCAGATTTATATAAAATATGGCATAAACTGCTGTTAGAGTCTTTCAACAAACTTAAAATTCACAGAATATCAATAATGCATCATAAATATTACGTGTGTACATAAATACTCCCAAACTGAAACAAAATTAAACTTGAGAGTACAACAAAAACAGTTGTACTCTTTGAAACTCTAGCCATTGATTTTAGTGCCATTTGAGAAGTTAGCTTACAAAGTTAGGTTTTTGCTCAAAGTTGTACCAATACTATACCTGTAAAAAGCTGCTTTTTCTGAGCTCATTACAAGTGATCCTTCCAGACCAAGACCTATTTACTGTATAAAATATCCTTTGTATTACCTGCAGCAAGAAAATACAGTTTCAATAGTGTGCCGACTGCAATCATTAAAACGTTTCAAATACAGTAAAAACACCCAAAATGCTGCTTCCTTTTAGCAAAGTTTTGTTACAGCGCTCTTCGATTGACAGGGTGCGATTGACAGGGTGCGATTGACAGCTACTGCAGCCAGTGGGAGCAGTGCATTCTGGCTAGCACGGACCAGAATGCCAAAATGTGGAGCAGTTCTGATACGTTTCGGAGAAGCTGAAGGACATGGGCTACCATCAGGACCAGGAGGTATGCAGGAGCAAAGCCCCTTCTATGCAGAGTTTACAGACTTGAAGAAGGTGCCCTATGAAATTTTGGAACAGGGGATCCCTGTTGGTAAAGAACAGAACTTATCAAGAAGGTACAAAAGACTTTACCAATGGAGTGAAGATGGGAATGAAAAGATTTCAGCCTTGGACCCACTAAGGTCAGGGTTTGGAAATTGGGGGGCTGGAGGCATGCTGCTCTGAGATGGAAAGCTGTCACACACACCAGCACCCTTCCCACATTATGTGGAATAGACATGCCCTGGGTGGTCATAGAGATTGTTTTTCCCATGCACAAAGAAATTCCTGTGAAATTGGTGTGTGTGTGTGTGTGTGTGTGTGTGTGTGTGTGTGTGTGTGTGTGTGTGTGTGTGTGTGTGTGTGTGTGTGTGTGTGTGTGTGTGTGTGTGAGAGAGAGAGAGAGAGATTTTCCTTCCTTGGGCCATGTTCCCCCCTAAGAAGTCCCCCATCCTCGTTCTTACTGTGGTTCTGTGGGGGGTGAGGAAGAGGCTTGCTTGACCTGCTTCCACTGGGCACGAATGACTTGTGCTTGAGTGATTGATTGCTTCCAGATACTCAAGAGCTCCCTTCCTAGTTCTGAACAGGAAGGTTGCCCTGGGAAACTGCCCAATCAGTCCTCCCTAAAATTGAACTGTGATTGGTTCTCTTCCGGATTGAAAAAAATGGGCTCTCCTCCTTGCTTCCAAAAAAAGTTTCTCTTTCAGGCAGAAGTGCAGAACACATGGGGAAAAAAAATGGGGAAAGAAGTTCTCTGTGAAAATTGGGGTGGGAAGTCACAGTAGAGTACATGTCTGAACCAAGATGTATTTTGCCCTGAGAAGGGAAACTCTGGCCCCTTTTCAAAGGGCAATTGCTGCTGGGATTTCTGCAGATCCAGGAAGTCTGTCGAGGGATGAATGGCAGCAGTGTGGGAATATGGACTAGCGCGGCTTGTGCCACGAAGAAAGCCCTGGATTGCAGTGAACATGTGGTCACAAATTCTACGTGAGTCAAAACCCTCATTCACATGGATAGAGAGGATAGATGGATTCACATGGATAGAGAGAAGTTCTTTTCCCTCTCACACAACACTAGAACTGGGGGACATCCACTAAAATTGAGTGGAGGGAGTATTAAAACAGACAAAAGAAAATATTTCTTTACCCAGAGTGTAATTTGTTTGTAGAACTCCTTGCCACAGGATGTAGTGATGGCACCTGGCCTAGATGCCTTTAAAAGGGGATTGGACAGATTTATGGTGGAAAGGTCCACCACAGTTACAAGCCATGACGGAGATAAGTAACCTCCTGGTCTTAGTAATTATCTCTTAATGCCAGATGCAAGGGAGTGGCGAAAGGATACAGGTATCTTGTTGTCTCATGTGCTCCCCGAGGCTGGACTAGATGGACCTTTGGCCTGATCCAGCAGGGCTCTTCTTATGTTAACCCACAGATTATTTTCCCATAGAATAAGTGCATGTTTGGGCCTCAGAGTGTCATTTCCCAAATGTATGCCCTTTTCTCCTTTCTGTCCACTCAAAACAGGCACCGTTACCCAACTCTTCATCTAAATTCCTCCTAAATTTACCTCAATTTTGAATCAATAGGTGGCTTGAATAATCATGCTATGTACATGCCTATGCTCACTGATCCATATTGTAAGCAAGCTGTTACTTTGGAGGAAAAGGAGGAAGCAGTCTCTGCATTTCCCTAATTGAATGATTAAGCCTGGACCATCTTTGTACCATATAAAGGATGTATCTGTGAAGATTTCAAGTTGAATTAAAATTCAGCCTGCACCAAACAGTGTTTCTATTGTTCTGAAAGAAAGCTGTCCAATTCATTCTTGAAAATTCAGGATGTGAATGAGGATAACTTGGGTTCAGTTCACCGCCTAACTGCGCAACCTTGGTTAAGCCATTATCTCTTAGCCTAAATAACTTGATGCACAAAGGGGTTGCCAAAATTAAGTCAGGATCGTGCAACACAACTTGAGATTTAAGGATAGGTGACAAAAGATGTTTAACACCATAAAAACATCCTGCTTGATAGTTGGTCCCACTGATTTTAGTGGGACCGATTGCAAAATGATACTTAGATTTTTTTTAACTAGAATCTAAAATTCCAGTTAAATCCTAAGAAAGAGGAAGATCACCAATGACAGTTTTTGAACTTGTGTTGTTCTGAGCGTCAACAGACGATTAATCTTTAATTTAGACAAACTTTACGTACTCTAATGGTATCATTTTAAAGTACACATTAGTAACTAGGGACCCAAATAAGTCACAACAGCAGCAGATTCATGTGCTTAAACAGTCAACTGCCCCAGTTATACAAATACTCCATTTTTAGCAGAAAAATGGGTGTGCAATTGAAAAGTATCAAACGCTGCCCACAGCTCGTTACCCCAGCTGCTTTTCTCCACTGCCAGACTTCAATGTTAGAAGTATGCTCGCCCAGAGAAAAGCATCTGAGTGTCATGTAGAGGCTGCAGAAAAGTAAGTCTTTCCAGAACAAGGAGGGCTCTTTTTTCTTTTCTTGTCTTTTTTTCCTGTTAAAATTTGATACACCCACCCACTGCTTTCTATACAAGTTGGACAGACCTGGGTTTAAGCCACCATTACATTTAGTTTGGTTTTGAGACAAAAACAAGTTTAATATACAAGACACTTACTGTGGTAATGTACCGAGAATGAAACTCTGACGCTTCTTTTAAGAAGACTAGACTAGGATGGCTATTGACCACATCCTAAGAAAGAAGCGTGAGGGTTAAAAGCATGTAGTTGGTACTCACTGCCATACAGTCAGAATGCAAGTCCTTCATGAAATCACTTCATAAGATGCCATTTCAAAAAGAAATTTCGAGACCATTATATGCGGTAAGCAAAATGTTTTAAATGCCAATATTTAAAAAGATATTCATAGTTTCATTTTTAGAAAGAAAATTAGAATACAAATTTTAGAAATACACAAGTCCTGTTACACTGGGAAGGACTACAACAAAAAGGGATGAGTGATACAGAGAAATTAATTGGGGAGATAAGACTTGATAAAGACTGAGGGGGCAAACATATGTAAACTGGAAGAGGTGGAAATAGTCTTCACATCAGTTTTGGGCGAGGGAAATACCCGTGTCTTGTATTCTAACTGTTCTAGAAAGTTGGGTGTCTGCAACTACATGGATGTCAAGTTTTACCTTTTCCTACAAATTAGTGAGCGTCAATAAGAGTGAACAAGGCCCAACCATTGTTATTTTTTTAAGATACAAAATGATACAATCCAATGCATGTCTACTCAGAAGTAAATCCCATTGCTTTTAATGGGACTTACTCCCAGGTAAGTGTGCATAGGACTGTAGCTTAAGTCAGTAAATTTGGGGGGCATCTTTGAAACAAAGGAATAAAAAAGGTGTAATTTACTTGTAAAAATGGAATGAAGTCTTCTTGTACTAAATAGTTACATCCAGGGCTCTTCAGAAGATGAACAAACTTGGCAGCAGCATCATGACAGGTCTGTAGTATTCTGAAATATATAATTCATTTAATTTGTATGTGTATATTAACTTTATAACAGCTTTATATAATTTTCCAAAGAAATTTAGTCATGACTAAGTACCACAGGATTCAATGAGACATGTTTGTAGTGACCGAGGGCCCAATCCTATCCAACTTTCCAGTCCCGATGCAGCAGCAATACAGCCCTGAGATTAAGGAACAAATGTTCTCTTACCTTGAGGAGGCCTCCATGACTGCCCCCGCACCGCAGGATGCAGCGCATGCCCTGTTGGCACAGCTGCATCAGCGCTGGAAAGTTGGATAGCATTGGGCCATAATTTAAGTTCCATTAATTTGAATGGGATTTAACTCATTTATTTCTGAAATTACAGTACCTCTTTTTCTGCCTTCTTTTTTAATTTCTAGTTTGAATTTGAAATGATGTATCACTGAATGGCATAACTGTTTTACATCATATCCAAAAATACTCTGAAAAAAGGCAGTACAATTTTCCTTAGGTGAATGCTGGAATTTTCCTAGAAATGTTATCCAGTTTAAAACATGTTGAAATGGTCTCGCTAAAGAAATACTCACTTCCGCCACATTGCAATAAATTTATGAACTGATATAAATCCTGTTCGTTCTCCTCCAGCGCAGTAAAATAAGGGACCTTTCCAATAAAGAGGGCATTCACAGGCCTAGAATTAAAGCAAAGAACAAAAGCAGCAAACGTGAGGGTTACTCTTTCAGAACTAACTTTAAAGGCCTAAAAGCACGGCAACACTTTGGAAATAGTAAAACTCATCATTCCATTTTTATTGCACTATCATGAGTGTAAGTAATGAACTGTACCGTGAGAATTAGTGTGTCAAATGGAGGTGCTGGTTACAGAAGATGCTACACAAATGCTCTGAATTATGCTTATTTTAATGCTTCAGCCCATTCTTTTCTTACCACTTAAAAAACAAACCTTTTGGAGTTTCAAACTTCCAAATCTAAACATTTGTAGTAAATGATACCACCACATCAGTTTAACATCAAAAGAGAAGGTCTAAATTTCAGTTTTAACAGTTAAGGCACAGGCTGTGACTTCAATACAATCACCAAGGTGTTTTTTTAGATTAATGTACACAAAAGCTTTCCTGTGCAAACAGTGAGCAGAGAAGAGTTCAGTCCAAAAGGTTATGCTTATTGAAGGGATGTTACTGGCAAAGATGCCTGGATAGCAACGTATCACACCACAGAAAGCATACAGAGTCTTGCTGGACTGAGTCTCATCACTTTTTCTTCATCCCATGGGCGGCGCATACAGGGAGTCCGTGTAAGGCTGGCCTGCGAAGGGGCATTGAATATCGGCGCAACCCAACGCCGATATCCCTGCCCCCTCCCAGGCTGGGAATGGCCCCCTCCCTTGCCACCCCTGCCCGCCTTCCCCACAACCTCCTGCCGCTCAGCGCAGCACTCACCTGCCTCTGGCGGTGTGGAGGCTCTCCGGTGACTGTGAGCAGTGCCGGCCACCGCGCCGGCGCTGCTTACACTAGAGCCTTACGGCACTTTTGCAACTCCTTACGCCGGCAGACCACTCGCTCCGCCGGCCTATGTTTGCGCAGGATTACGCTGTCAGTCTATACACATTTACTGCTCACATAAGTGTGGGAACCATGTCACTGGTGGCAAGATCCCACATCCATACAGTGCATGTGGACAGAGCTTTTTGTGTGTTGCCTATCTGATCATTACATGCCTAAAAATCCTTTTCTCTTTTCCAAAACACATTTTAAATCAAATGCATTTAATGTTCTTACTGACTTGGTATCTTGCAGGTAGAGATACTCAAGAAGAGAAACCTAACCAATCACCTTTGCAACTTCACCCATGTCTTCCAATGTTGCTCGCTCATTTGGAAACTGAGAGAAAGTTTTCTCTATTTTAGCAATGACAGCATCTATATTCACTTTTTCTTTAGGACATCCTTGAGGGAAATAAAATGTTGGAATGGATTGGCTCAACGATGGTGTCAAGGGTTCTTCTTTCTTTGACTGAACCTAAAAAGAGGGGGGGGGAGAAGAGAGACCTTAAGGAATGGTAAACAATGCACAACTTACAGAGTTCTCTCTCAAATGGGAACACTACAATAACCTCCCCTCCCCACCACCCCAATTGGTAAGTTTTCAATCGAGCTCAAATTGGACAAAGGGATATATCCATGATAAAGTTGTTGAGAAACCTAACCAAGAAATTTACTATTCCCTAAATTTGTGAGCTGTTCCCTGGAAGGACAGGTACTGAAGTTGAAGCTCAAATACTTTGGCCACCTAATACAAAGAGAGGACTCATTGGAAAAGACTCTGATGCTGGGAAAGATTGAAGGCAAAAGGAGAAGGGGAAGGCAGAGGATGATATGGGTAGATAGGATCACTGATGCAATGAACATGAATTTGAGCAAACTCTGGGAGGCTGTGGAGAACAGGAAGGCCTGGCGTGATATGATTCATGGGGTCACGAAGGGTCGGACACGACTTAACAACAACAAAATTTGTTATCTGCAAAGCTGTCTTTTGCCCTGGTAACCTCCTCACCCACTTTTAGAAACAGAGCTCTAACAAACATCTGCAATTACTCATAAAGGTTATCTATTATTGGAACCAGCATTACCAAGTAATCACAAGCTAATAATGAACAGTTTTCCTAAAAGTGACAGGACTACACTGTAATTTCAAGTTGCTTTGTATATCTGTACCTATACTAACAGAGCGTAAGCTGTATTCCAAATTCAAATGGGGAAAGCAAGGGGTGGAAAAGATCTCCATCCCTGGAAGTGATGAGGGCGTGGTCAAGTATCATTGTAAAAGGAAAATACAATCCCATGTCAATGTATAGTTGTTAAATCTCACTAGTTGAAAAAGTGGTATTAGCATTTTGGACAAGATAAGGTAAATTTAATAAAAAGTTGTAGTTTACACAGTATGCATGTTTTATTCATGTACTCCTCTGAAGATATGGCAGCATACGGGTTAAGGACAACAGATGGAATAAATCAGGTAAATGCTACCTTATATGGGATATCTACCAATTTGAAGAGTTGGCCCATTAGAAGTGCATTCATCATCATTTTTGTTCTTCTAATTACAACTGATGCATTTCTAACTATCAGACATGAATGTGAGTAGCTATCACCACATGCTAGATATTGACAAAAGTGCCACTGTGGTGTCCATACTGACAAAGGGTTCTTGTATATTGGATTAATACATTTTACGTTGAAAGAAAGTCTCATTGATTTCAAAGAAGTTCGTATACACATTAGTATGCTAAGATTTAATAGCATCTCCATCATAACTGCTGTTATAGCACAGAAATATAGCCAGATTTTTCCCAGTAGATACATTTTCATGACCTCGAGATAAGCAACAGTAAGATAGGGATATGCCTTTATCTCCTGCTTGTGGGCTTCCCAGTGACATCTGGTGGGCCACTGTGAGAAACAGGATGTTGGACTAGGTGGGTCTTTGGTCTGATCCAGAAGAGTTCTTGCGTTCAAAACAGCTTTAGTTTCTTGCACTTTTGTTTAATTGGACAAGCATATAATGCTTTAAAGCAGTGGTTCCCAAACTGGGAGGCGTGGCTCCCAGGGGAGCCGCGGGAACCAGCCAGGGGAGCCGTGGAGTGCCACAGAATCCTCTTGGAAAATAGTGCAATGCCAATTGGCAGGCATCAACATAATGTAATCGGGAGCTGCGTCCAATGGTTGCCAATCGTCAAGGGAGCCACAGGTCGAAAAAGTTTGGGAAACACTGCTTTAAAGTAATAAAGTATGACTCAGTTTGATCCTACTGAGGAGGACCTACCACAGCCCAACCTGCCCTAGCATCCAAAGCACTAAACCAGAGTAAGAAAACTCAGACAGCTTAGACAATTGGTCAATCTCTTGATCTTCAGATTCTTTGAAAATAATAAATGCAAACTATCCAATCAGTTGATATTTAATCATTCACGTAAGATTTATACCATGTGAAGTCATTGATAATGTCATTCTGTGCATTAACAATCACCAGAAACATGATTACTAGTTTCCCTTCTACTTCAAGGAAGCTAATGCTAGCTAGGCAAGTGCTTCAATTAATTCTACTAAAAGTTCAGGAGGAGATGAGGATTTTTTGGAAAATAATTCAGGATTCTTCTAATTGCCTCTTGCTTTCCCTAGGTATGTGCAGGCTTCCTCAGCTATTTTGCTGGCACACATTCAAGCAGGCTGTGTAACGGCGGTCAGACCCGGGAAGGGTGATAGGATTTTGCGGAGCTGCCGCCAATCCCTCCCCAGGCCTAGCCGACGAATCTGTCCTCCCCATGCCCTTCCACCGCCTGGTGGGGAACGTACCTTCCCTGGTGGGTGTTCCATTAAATCTGGTGTGGGAGGGGTTGTGTCAGCCTTGGCACCAGTGCCGCCTACTCGCCGGGTGCCGCAAATGTGCTTTACGCCATGTTTGTGACACCCTAGACTGGCAGAGTGCGCGCTCCGCCGGTCTACTGGGTAGACTGGATTGTGTCACAAGACAAATGCAACTCACACTCCCCATCCAAGCTTCTCTGAGGTCCATTTTTGTACATTACACAACAAGAAAAGCAGGGTTATCATAGAGCGTTCATTCACAATGAAGTGAATTATTATTTTATAGATTTATAGAAATAAATATTTCTGTACTGTTTTTTTTATCACCCACTACAGAAAGTTGTACACATTTTGTTTATGTTGCATAAATAAATAAATAAATGTTTCAACTTAAGTGCAGACCTCTGGAACCCAGTGATGTAGACTTGAGTCTATTGACTCAGACTTGACTCGGTAATTGTAAGAGATTCAAAAGACTAGACTTGAGACTTGGAGCCTTTTACGACAAGTCGGATTTTATTCAGGTTTAAACCAGTTTCCCCCGTTAAATAGATAGGGACTCGCAACCAAAGACTCGGGAATTGAGGGTAAAGAACTTGACTGGAGACTTGATCCACATCCCTGCTGGAACCTAACCTGTACTTAGTAGGGGACTACCTGTATATTGTTTCACTCGGTTTCCCATTTCACTCAGTTTCCCATTCTTTGGTTGGTGCTAAAATTTATGTTCGTATATATGCCCTCTCTATTACCTGTCTATGATACTACTTAGGGACATAGAACACGAGGAAGCAAAATGACACTGACACTCTGACACTGAATGACAACAGCAATTCTCAGTTGATTGGAACCAACCAATGATCCTACAAGCTGCGACAAGTTTATGCTGGGCTAGGGCCAAACATGAGGCTAATTACTTCTAGGCCGGGGGGGGGAGGGGTGAGAATTAATGCTACAAGTGGAAACTCGGAAAAGGTTTCTTCCAATTAATTCCATACATGCCATTTGAATTTCACCCATGGCAATGGGAGGCATTCTGGCAATCCCTACCCTGAAAGAGATCACATAAATTATATAATGTGATTGAACTATGAGGTTCAGAGGCAATTTTTAAAAAATCCTGAGAGCACTTCTATTTAACCAGTAGAATGCTGGCAGCAATACCATGCACGGAAATAGGTATTTTGCCAATCAAAGCTCAATGGCGTATTAGATGGTACTTTCAAGGGTCTCTAGACAACTATGCTGACTATTCAAACATTTAAGGAAAACAAAACTCAAAAGAAAACATTTCCAAAACAGTATGAAAACAGAAATTGTGGGCCAGCTTTAGGACTAAAGCAGGGAAACACAACTTTAACCTGTTTAATGTGGTACAGAAGTGTTTGTGGTTACACCTGTGATTCGGAGTCTTACAATAAGGAGAAAGGCATTTGGGATGCCTTACTTGGTGGGGCTGCCATAGTCCCCCATGGAGAGCTGGGGGGGGGAGGGAAGAGACGCAAGGCACACAACCTGTGCACCTGCTCTTCCTGTGATCTGTAAGAGAGCAAGGTGCACTAGCTCTCTGATCTGAATGAAACAGGTGCTGAGTACTCTAAAAAAATAGTTTATTCAGAAAAATAAAGAGAAAATGAGCAAGGTTCAATAGGCAAAAGTAGGCACTTGAAATGAGAGGCAAAATGAAATAAAATCCTCATGCAAGATATGTTAAATTTACCCTAGCTAGATTTGCTTATGTTTCTGCAGTTCCTGTGTTGGCCTCCTTGGTCTGGAGGAGAATAACAGCAATATGCAGTTTAATCTGCAAGTGGTAGAACAAACCAGAAGTAGCTTGCAAACATGACTGGAAGCTCTTCTGAGGCATGGGGGGGGGCCCTCTGGAGGGCCGGTGCAACCCTCAGTAAGTGAAAATACCCCTTTTTCTCATGGCGGTGAGATCCCAGAAGTGCCATTGCCATGCCACTTAAGGGGGTTGCAAATGCTTCCAGCTGGCGTGGTGGGTCGTGACCAGTAGCGTAGAAACGCTTGGGGCCCTGATATACAGGGCCCCAGGCGCCTAGCTGACTGGGGGGCGCTCGAGGAGAGCGTCCTCGTCGTCTAGGCAACGTGCACAGCGCCCGCCCGCAGACACAGGGTCTGAGAGCGCGCTGCGCGTTGCCTAGACGACACTGTTGCTCACCTCGGACTCGAAGTCCGAGGTGAGCAACAGCATCGTCGTCTAGGCAACGCGCAGCGCGCTCTCAGACCCTGTGTCTGCGGGCGCGCGCTGTGCGCGTTGCCTAGACGACGAGGACGCTCTCGGAGTCAAAGGCTGGAGCGCCGCCCGCCCGTTATGGCTGTGGGCGGGCGGGCGCTGCGCTCTAGCTTTCGAGCAACAGCGTCCTTGGACGTCACGTGACGTCACACGTCACGTGACGTCCGGGGGCGCTTGGCCAGCCCCCGCCCTCCTAGCCCCAGGCGGCAGGAGGGCTTAAAACGCCACTGGTCGTGACCCACCAGTTTGAGAACCACTGATCTAGTCACTGATGCTACACCACATTGATGCTACACTACACACTCATTGATGCTACTTCTACATTATAGTCAACGTGTTGCCTTAATCCATGCCTGAAGCTTCAAATTTAACACTGACAACACGTCAAATGGCTACTTATATGCTGTTTATAGTACCCAAACCCACTAGATAAGCTCTTCTGGATGTGAAGCAAGGACTTTCGCAATCATTGTTAGAAAAAAAAAAACAGGCTTTTTAAAGCAAGCTAGACAAAAATAGTGCATGGAATCACTGAAGTGAAATTTAAGTTCCAGCTATATGTGGTTTGTTGAGGCAGAATTAAGAGCTAGAGAGAATTATCCTCAGTTCTCATAAAAGCATGCTGCATACCCAATCCAACTGACCCAACTTAGCACCACTTGCAGCTGCTAAATAAGGAACTGATAGCTCAGTAGCTACTGGCAAAGAAATGAGAGCTGTTTTTTTTTTTTTTGCATAAAACCAACATGTGGAGCTAACCACAATTCCTTTTCACAGTTTACTCCTCCCCCAAGACACACGTGCACCATTTACACTGAAAGCAAGTCCTATCGTATTGCAGCATTCAGTTTCCGAAAGGATTTTATTGTTCTAAATGTGGAGCCTTCAGAAACCACATCAATGAATTTAAAACCAGTTTGCCTTACAAGCAATGCAATATTCTGGGGCAACGTGAAAGGCAGGATATAAATACAGTAAATAAAAACATAGCCATCAAAGTGCATCATCTGGATTCAGTTATTTTGACAAGGCATATACATTCTTATACTGATGCCAAGTAAAGTGGCCTGTGCCCTGTGTTCCTAGGTAAGTAGATATGCACAAGGACTCAACCCCAACGTTTATTTGAAGTGTATTACGTTCTGATCTACATGACACAAAATAAATTTGTTTACATTCATTTTAACATGGTTCTGTTGTGGACTCTCGCAGTGCTCAGCCAGTCTTTTTGAAGATGGACCACAGGACAAGCCCCTATGATAGGGCCCATCTAGGGTACATTATAGTATATATGTAGCCTCTAAGCCAGCGTTTCTCAAAGTTTTCCCTGCAAGGCGGGGATAACATTGAGTGATAACATTGAGGTGGGGCCAGTGGCAGCGGTGCAATTTTTTTAATACAATTTTCTGACTTTCCGGGGGTCCTGGAGCCCTCTGGTGGGTTTGGAGAGGCCTGCGCTACCCTCCACAGCCCCCCCCCCCGAGCTTCAGATCGTCACTCCGTTGCAATTTATGACCACTTCTGGTTTTCGCAACATGAATTTCACAAGCAAAAAAAGGTTTTAATAGGTGATTTGTGCACTTACTGGGGGTCCTGGAGTCCTCTGGAGGCCCCTTTTCGCAAAAACAAGAAGTGGTCATAAATCGCCATGGAGCACCAATCTGAAGCTTGGGAGGGCCTCCAAAGGGCAGCGCAGGACTCCCCGAACCCTCTGGAGGGCTCCAGGACTCCCAGTAAGTCCAAATATTGCATTTAAAAATTTTTCACAGTGGCGATCCCTGGGATCGCTGCAGCTGCCATAATGTCCCTGCCTCTTAAGGGGGCAGGGGGACAGCATTTGGTTCCAATTGTGGGTCACAACCTATCACTTTGAGAACCACTGCTCTAAACCTCGCCCACTCTCAGTGCCTTGGAGAACAGGAAGCTGTGCAGTGCTGGAGAAGCAGATAGGAACATAGGCCTGAATCCTATGTTGTAGTCCCTCCAGTGCTTAGCCACAAACTCCACGTGCCAGTGCTACCTGTGGCACTCTCAAAGTCACCCAAAGGTAGCAGACCATGCACTTAGTGCCCCACTATAGTAGGAAGAGAAGAGACCATGCACTTAGTGCAACACTATAGTAGCACCATTTCATAATCTGAACATAGGCGGTCTGTCTAATCGGTCTACCTAGGAATTTATAGTGCACCTCTCAGCCCCCAAAGAGGTCTCCCAGGTAGCTCAAAAATACTTAATACATAATAAAAACAAAACCATAAATCACTAAAAAGTCAGCTAACAAGAACAGAAAATGGAAGACAGATTCACCAACTGAAAAGCCTGTCAAAATAAAAACATCCTCACCAGACAATGAAAAACACAACACAGAGGAGGCCAGGAAATTCCAATCTGGGGACGGAGACCAAGGAAGTGTTGTCACATGTTCCTGGACTTCTGAAGGTGGGAGAATATAAAGCCGGGCCTCAGCTGATTGAAAGTGTGTTGGCAGATTCATATGGGGAGAGACAGTAGTTTAAATATCCTAGGCCCAAGCCATGAAGGTGATTCCTGTCAAAGGAACCAACACCATGAATTGACCTTGAAACAAACTGGTAGCCAATGGGGATTGAATAAAATAGGAGTTGTGTGCTACCAATCACAAGCCCCAAACAAGGACCTTGCTGTCACATTCTGGACCAGCTGAAGTTTCAGAATGTTTTTCCCAAGGTAAAAGTGTACTGCAATAATCCAACCTAAATGTGAATAAGGCATGTGTAATATGGGTCTCCCTATGAGGGAGAAAAAAATCCAATAAATACTGGTGAGAACTGCCATCCCTAGAAAGGAGTGCAGTTGACGCCCCACTTGAAACTCTGTTAAGGTACTCCTGGCCACAGCCACCACCCTGGCCATCCAAGAACAACGCCAGATCTAGGAGCACTCCAAACGGCGAACCTGACCTTTCAAGGGAAGCACTATCCCATCCAGAACAAGCTGTACACAAAATGCAGGTAGGCTCTGGCCACGCAACACACCTTTCTTGTCAGAGAGCATCATTTCTTTAGCCAACATGTACGACAACACTGAGCTCAGATACCAATTCAGGACTTCCACTGACTCCTTAGAATCCGACAGAGAGACAGATAAAGGTAAGGTGGAGTGTCATCAATGTACTGACGACACTGTACAGTGATTACACTATGAATCCAACTTCAGATGACCTCTTCTCCCAGTGGTTTCATGTAGATGTCAGAAAGCACAGGAGACAAGATGAAGTCCCATATGTCAAAGGACTGAACAGTCTTCAAGCACCAGCTTCTGGGACCTACCCTCCAGGTAAGAACAGAGCCACAGCAATGCAGTGACACCTTCCTCAACACAACAAGGTGGTCCAGAAGGATACCAGAGTAACACAGTGTCAAAACCCACTGAGAGGCCTAGCAGAACCAACTGGGATGCACTCCCCCCCACACCCATTTCTTTGTGCAGTCATCTACTGTAGAGACAAAGCCAGTCATAGTTCTAAAACTAGGTTAAAACCCAGACTGATAAGGATCCAGAAAACCAGTCTCATCCAGGAAGATTTGGAGCTGGATTGCTGACTACCCACTCAAATACCTTAGCCCAGAATGAGAGATTAGAAACAGGTTGATAGTTTTGTGACATACTAATCATAAAAAGGTAGCTATCACTGACATAGATAACTCTTTGGAAAGGATTAATTTTCCCCAGGCTATCCAGTTATTTTTTTCACTTACTCAGCATTACACAAACTCCTTCATGGCTATTGATGAAATATGACACAACCCATAGGAAAACCTACAGGCTTGCCACAGATAAAGGAGTGCTACCAAACCTACATTTGTCAGTTTGCTACATTGGACTGACATATATAGATGGTTAATTACATTTACTGTTTGGAAGAGTGAATGAAAGGGCTATTTTCACACAACCCGCATTGCATTTGTTCTCAGTTCATGTTCCATACACAAAGCGTACTGCAAAACCAGCTACAACTGTCACACATGGGGAGGACTGTGTGTATTCGCAATGCCACAAGAAGAGCATCAACTCTGGTATTGGCTGAAGAATTCTGCATCCTGAAAGTCTAGGCTTTAATTACCGGTATTTAATGTTTCAAGTCCTTGGGGATGTGAAGATCAGCTGAAAAATGCATGGGCAATGCCCAGTCAAATCTCTGAAGGGGGGAGGGGGACAGGGAAGCTCAGACTGATTCTTAGTGGTCAAGTGGCAGAGTTCCAGTGCCCTTCATAACTCTGTGCCCCACCCAATGACTAACAGGAACAAAATTTAACACAGGCTGCAGTGGTTAGCTTTCCTTGTCACAGAATTTTGACGTGCATAGTTTTAAGAGGGTTTTTTTTTCATAAGAGCACACACAGCCCTGCACATAAGGTTCTACTAGGAAATGAAAAGTGAAATTTGCAAGAGGGTTTGACTTCATGACAATTTATGGTGAAAATGGGAAAAAACAACCCAGATACACCATACAATTTGAGCCTGTAAGCAATAATTATTTTCTATTGCAGCCAGACTGAGGACAACCAAGTATATAACATGTTAAGCCTTTGGGTTTAGGAAATGTGGATTATATTTAGCATTTCCCTCCTTACAACCATCGTTGCTCCTTATGTGTTAGGCTTGTGACATCTAGATGGCACCACCAGCTATTTGGGAAAACACTAACACTGCGATCAGCAGTAATGAACCTTTCAGTAAACAATTTTTCGGGTTCCAAAATAGCGAGCTTATGGTGACAAATTCTTACTCCAAAAGTTCAGGGAAATTATGAGCAAAAAGGGCATAGCTGCCTTATTCACTGCTAATGATTCACAGACCTGCCCTCCTCCAACGCTTATCACTGGAAAATAAAAAGTACCTAGTACTGTGTTTTTTTTCTTCATATTGATCATCCTGAGGAAACGTTTGCAAACAACACTAATATTGACCGAAAAAAAATGTCTAATCTCCCAAAGTATATGAATTCAGGGTGTGAATAACTGACCAAACTTCTGCTTTCACTTTTTTAAAAAATAGTTTCTAGGACTCAGAGTTATGGATAAACGTTTGTATGGTTTATGAGTAAGGACATTAGTTGACTGCTGTTGTACTGCAAAATAAGAACTTCCAGTTGACATGCACCTTTCTTAAAACATAATAAGTACATTTCTAGTCCAAGTGGCTTGTTTACCTTGACATCTCTTTGAACAGATGTAGCTATGTTGGATATTGTCTTATTTTCATGCTGCAAAATAGTTAAATAATGAACCATGCAGACGAGATTCCTCATCATATCCACCATATAATGATGCTGTGTAAAATCAGATTGTGTTATCATTTGGATGCAATTTTCAATCCACTGAAGGGGTTCCAGCCCCCAGGAAGAGAGCTTTCCGCACAAGTGAAAAGTGTTTCTTGCATACATAGGGGGATGGGGTGGGGAAGATTTGATTTTTTTTTGTTTCTATTCAGTCCCTGATAACACTATGAAGTCCCTGATCTTGAGGAGCAACTTTTCAGAGTGTGCAAGGGAAAAGGTGCCAGAAAAAAAAGTGATGTATGCACAGAATGCTGTACATGGCACTCTCACACACGCATGCACTGGAGAATGAATGTTAATGATTTTCCACTGCTCTCCCTTTTGCAGCCTCCAGTATATGGCAAAAGAAGAAGTGAAGCAACAATTCTAGAAATTATACAACCTATGCTCAATAAAGTGCATCATATGCATCTCCTGTTGCACAGGTTTGGAGCAACCCTATGCCAAAAGCATACAAGTATATATCACTCAAATATGGAAGCAATTCCCAAGTACTTCACAATCTAAACATCAAAACATTACAAAAAAGCAGGAACAAGGAGTACAGTGGGTCACACTGGTGATAGACATTGTAACAGTATCCTACATACACACATTCTACACGAAAATCTTTGTTTCTGATAAGCATATTAGAAAAGCAATACAGTATAAGATTTCAAAGTGGTATTATTTGCTTCCCTTTGTTAAATTGCCAAATATAATTTTAAAATATTGTGTAAAATGTAAGACTAAAATCCAGTGTCAGATCAGAATTCATGAATCATTTAAAATCTGGTGATGTAATGTTAGAGATTCAGGGTTCAGTTTCCTCTGTGGCAAGAGGCAGGCACAAGGCCACTTGACACCTTTTATAGAAACACCATGTCCTATACAAGTCTACCAAGCTTAGCTTACATGAATGTGTCACCGTCAGCTTAAGGAATGCTTCACTCATTTGTTTACAGGTAAGGCAAAGTATTTTATGGATACTTTAAGAACACAACAAGTATTTCTTTCCAGTTGTGTATATTATACAGATACTCATATCAGCAAGCTGGGGTTGCACGTAGATGCCCTGGCAAACATCTGTTTGCTGCCATGAAATGTGTGAAGCCACCCGAAATGTAAACATTATGCGTTCCACGTATATAGCTGCAAGCATGTTTAAAGTGCTGCAGCAAGAAGGCTAGATGGCTGGAAACTTACCATCCGCACACACACTCCCAAGGTTTACCATCATGTCTTACTCATGTCAGAGGATCAAGCATTCACTTGGAAAGTACAGCATTCACTGGATTATACAAATTGGCTACCTCTTATCCGGACATCCGAAATCCAGACTATTCCAAAATCCAGACATTTTTGAGGCTATGACTTTTTTTTTAAAAAAAAAATTCCAGCACCTGGCTGGCATAGTGCAAGGCATGCTGGGGCACAAAATTATTAAAAATATTGTATAAAGTTACCTTCAGGCTATATGTATAAGGTGTATATGAGTCATAAATGAATTTCATGTTTAGACTTGGATTTCATTCCCAAGATATCTAATTATATTTATGCAAATATTCTGAAATCTAGACAAATTCAAAATCCAGACAACTTCCCGCCGCAAGCACTCCAGATAAGGGATACTCAACCTGTACTTCCACTGATGCTAGTACTATATGAGGAAATGAGGTTTGGAGGGTAAGGGTGGAGAGCACACAAGCAAATGCAGGAGAAGAGGGAAAGGGATGAACTATAGATAAATGCAGGTGTTATGAATTTAGTATTCAGCTACGTGCTAGATTCCAGTTGAAATCAAGATAATTATTGGATTTCCTAGTTTGAGAAAGGCATTTCTGTGTGTAAGGTTCAAACTAGACAATACTAGACATTTGCTATGTAGGTGTGACTATTTTTCCCACGAAGAAATGGGGGGGGGGTCACACAGAGAATCTGGACTGGGACTACAATGTGGGGAAAGGGACTTGAACTCTTTGCCCCATCATCGTCCGACTCCAGACTGCTCCCCCAGCTGCTATTTGACTAAGAATAAAAGCTCCCATTGCTGCCAAAGTATGTATGTCCCCTGGAAGACACCCTTTCCAAGCCTGACAACGTTTTGCCCAAAAGTTGATGATGTGAAAGGATTAAAACCAACAGCAGTCATCAGTAAGTTAGAGGTACTATTTTCTCCCAAGTAGATACCTATACTGTGCAGTGGAAAATGCTTACAAGAGGAAGACTGGGGCATGTAATTACTGCAATAAGAGTATAAAAATTCATATTCATTCACTTATAAACTGCTTTTAAAAATAAAGCTTTTTTTTTTCAAATCAGGTAGGAGGCACATGGTAGATATAGTACAATATAACTTATAATCATAGATTTTGAACCGGGCACTTGCATGAGCCCAAGACTTAAAACAAAACAAAAGAAATGCAACACCTGTATTTGGGGCTGGGCCACGTTTTATTGTTTTTCTATTCCCTTTTATATACCTAGTGCCAATGCAGAGCATGTCTGAAAGCCAATAACAAGCAGGATAAGAACTAAAGTACACCTCCAAGTAGGATACTCATTGAGACACATGTGCCTTTATTTTTATACTAATCCAAGAAAAGTCATTCTGGCTTTCCAAAAAATCTCAGCGTTCAAACAGCAGGGCAGAAAGGCACATCTGGCTGGCTTCCACGGAAACAGCACAAAACATTCTCCCCTCCAAAAATTCCATACAAGACAGTATAGCCAAAAGCTACATGGTAAACAAACCTGGACTTGCTGGAAAGCTTTGAGTCTCTTCTTGAACCTGGAAGGCAGAACAAAATCACATCCCCGAGCAAGCAATGCCAATTCCTTTCGCAGATCAGGATCCTGCCGTAACGAAATCTCCTTTATCCTCATGCTTTCAGATTTCATATAATGCTTGTGTGCGCGCCAGTCCAGGCACTTGAGTCCCAGTAAACAGCAGAGTCCTATTATCACACAGTGCCACTTAAAGCTGCAGCTGCGTTTTACTTCTGTGTTATTCTGAGAGTCAGTTCAACTTCGCCTGCTCCATACATTAAAAAGGGAACTTGGCTGGAACTGCAAACACAGATTGGAAAGTCACTTTGGGAGTCTGCCCCTTACTCCATGCATTCCATTGTCTTAATGGTATAGTACAGCATGGAAAAGACACAAGGCTGCTATAAAACTGGCACTTCAAACCATCAATAAGAGAAATGTCCAATTTAGAAACCAGAAAGGAACATAACCAAGGAGGAACAAACATGCCAGGCATAGAGGTTTTGTAGTTTCCTCTCTTCCTTCCCTTTTGTCACAAGCCACTCACTGTCAAATCTCAAAGTATCCTGTTGAGGGATTAAAGCTCACACTCTTCCAAACTTGCACAGCTCTTTAAGTGCTTTGTATGCCAGAAAAGGAAACAACCTTAAGATAAGCGGCAAATCTCAGTGCAATAAACTGGCATACAAAATAAGCCACAAGTAACGAAATAAGCATGAACTGTATCAAGTACCACAGCAAAAAAAGTATCTTCACTTAAAAAACAACAAAAAGTTGTTGCAATCTTCTCTCCTCCCTCTGCCTCCCCCTCTCAGAACAAGCCTCAGAAGCTTTTTTTTTTACTACACAGAATACAGCTTGATGTGCAAGTCCCATGATCCAAAGCTGTTTTTTTACACATGAGTGAATAGGACCTCAGTCCCCTTATCACCTTAAAATTTATAAATTTGTACACATTAGCAAGTCTGAGACTGCATTAGATCTGTCCGTTCAATGCAATCCTATCTATACATGTTTACTTGGAAGTAAGTCCCATTAGGTGTAATGAAGCTTACTCCCAAGTAAGTGTTTACAAAGACTGTAGCCTTATAGAAGCACAAGTCCCAAAATACTACAGAATCCGGCTTGAACACATCAAGTGAATCAAAAGTCTACAAACGTTACCTAGAAGATCAGAGTCCCAGCCATATTTTATTCTTAGCTGTGATTAACACTATTCCAATCTAAAGGTATTGTTTCGCTTGCCCAAAGTATCTGAACTATTACAACCGAATGATTAATCAAAATATGAAGGTTAAAATGATTGACAAGAAAACAAGCTTTAAGTTACTTTTCAGTACAGTGGGGCCTCTCTATCTGTGGATCGGGGTCCGCGGATTTGTCTCACCACAGATCCGTGGGGTCCAAGTTAGGAAGATTTAAAAATAGGAAAAAAGCCCCTCAACCCCCATTTTTACCTTTGCGCAGCCAAATGGCACTGTTTCCAAGCCTCTGCAGGGCTTTTTCAAGCTGAACGACCCACTTCCAGGTCGTGCGAAGGCTCTTCTCTCCTCCCAGCCCAGATGCATTCTGGGGCAAGCCTTTGCGTGACCCGAAAGTAGGTCATTCAGATTGAAAAAGCCCTGCAGAGGCTTGGAAACCGCATGGGTTTGCCCGTGCAAAGGTAAAAACAGGGATTGGGGGGCTTTTTCCTACTTTTAAAAACCTTCCTAGCGTGGACTCCAGTATCCACCAATTCTTGGTATCCACAGGGCGGTCCGGAACGGAACCCCTACGGATACTAAGGTCCCATTGTACTTGATGGGACTTCCTCAGAGAAAGCAAACAACTTCATAGAAGATATTCCTTTTTGCAATCAATTATGTTCAACATAAGGCTGTGTTCAGAACCTGGCCTACAGGCCAAATTTGGCAAGTCAGGTTGCCACAGCTCTTTATTGCTGGCTAGGTTACTAGCCACTCCACCTTCAAGACAACATAAAAGCCAGGCTGCAAAACTGATCCAGCCTACATTAACCAGACCATCTCACCCTTAGAACTACAGCCATTTGTGGGCTTAAAGAGGTTTGTGGTTACCTTAGAGCAGGGGTTCTCAACCTGTGGTACAAGTACCCCTAGGGATACGCGGACCATCAGGCGGGGGTACCTGAGAGGCTTCCCCTTATCAGCTAAGATCAACTGATTGTCGGCGACCAGAGGATTTTTTTAAAAAAAATTGTCCCGCCCCCAAGCTCCCCCTTTTGTCTGATTTTGTGTTGTGCCTCCCACTCCCACTCCCACACAGAGTTAAATAAAAAAATTCACATTTAAAATTGTTTTAATACTTTTTATTTTAAATGATTAATTAGCTAATTGATTAATCCAATTAATTAGCAATTAGCAGGGATACTTTAGAAAACTGGACAGCGATAGGGGGTACCTGGGCCTCCAAAGGTTGAGAACCCCTGCCTTAGAGCTTAAAATGCTGATGCCATCACTAGATAATTCAAAATGTTTTTTTTAAGCAAAGCCAGCGGGTGGCACAGTGGGTTAAACCGCTGAACCATGAGCTGTCAATCGAAAGGTCGGCAGTTCGAATCCGCGACTGGGTGAGCTCTCATTGCTTGTCCAGCTTCTGCCAACCTAGCAGTTCCAAAGCATGTTAATGCGAGTAGATAAATAGGTACCGCTTGCGGGAAGGTAAAAGCGCTCTGTGTTCGGTTCCAGCTGCATGCTACGCGCTGCGGCAAGGAGAGTCATGCCGGCCACATGACCACGGAGGCGTCTTCGGACAACGCTGGCTCTTCGGCTTTGAAATGGGGATGAGCACCACACCCTAGAGTCGGACACGACTGGACTTAATTGTCAGGGGTTACCTTTACCTTTATAAGGAAGTACTGGTACATTACTGTCCCTAAATACGAGAATTTGGCATATTTTTGGCCCACTAGATTTTATTTCTGTCTATACGAATTTTACTAGTTAACAGATAAGTCTGACTTACTGACTTAATTATTTAACTGACTTAATTATTTGACTTAGCCCTTTCTTTCACTCCTCATGAAAGACCATGATACATTACAAGCAAGCCTGAACTATTTTTGTCTGGGCTCTTCTTTGCCTTTCAGCAAGGACTTTAAATGAAGAAGGTTCAGCTAAAGCCAAATGGGAGGCATTCCTAGAATGCCTGCTGGTAAGTGGATGGGGCAGACATGAATGCAAGAGCAGAGCTGGTCCAAGGTTTTTGTTTGTTTGTTTCGCTGCTCTAGGTGAACTAAAATTTTGCTACCATCTCCCCAGTGTCTTGTCATATGCAGAGTATAATATACAATGACACATTAAATAAGTAAGAGTGGATCTGTTTTTTTTTTCATATTCATTCTTTGTATCTGTCACTTCTTTATGTCTTCCCTTTCACAACACTGTCTCTGCCCTGGAGATGAAAAAGGTCTCTATCTTGTCCCCTGGAATGCAGGGAATATCTGTGCACCTGCAACACAGTCAGAAGTGCAAAACGAAGCTCTTTCTTTGAGATATTTACATTTACACTTATATATATTTACACTCTCTCCTCTCTCAGACACTCCCCCCCCCAGAGCTGTGTGACTTACGGCAGTGGTTCTCAAAGTTCTCCCCATGAGTCGGAGAGAACAGTGAGTCCATGGAAGGGCAGGGCAGGGGCGCTCCTGGGATTGTGCCATCGCCGGGGGTGGAAGGGCTATTTTTAGGTTACTGAGGGTTGAGTCAGCCCTCTGAAGGGTGCGGGGAGGCCCACGGCATCCTCTCCGGGCCTCCCCATGCTTCAGATCAGCTCTCCATGGCGATTGTGACCCACTTCTAGTTTCGGACGAAAACCAAAAGTGGGTTGCAATCGCCGTGGAGAGCCGATCTGAAGCACGGGGAGGCCCGTAGAGAGGGCTGTGGGCCTCCCCGCACTCTCCAGAGGGCCAACGCAATCCTCAGTAAGCAAAAAATAATTTTCCACGGTGGTGGTGTGATCCCGGGAGCGCTGTCGTGATCCCAAGAGCGCTGCTTCCACGCCCCTTAAGGGGCTGGCGGCTGCTTCCAGTTCACTTGGTGGGTCATAACCCACCAGTTTGAGGAACGCTGACTTAGGGCATGAGGGACGACCCTGGTGCCAATCCCCATTTTACTTCTACAAACAGCAACACTTTATTTAAACAGACAAAGCAACTTTGTTGTTGTTCAGTCGTTAAGTCGTGTCCGACCCTTCGTGATCCCATGAACCATATCCCGCCAGGCCTTCCTGTCCTCCACTATCTTCCTGAGTTCGCTCATTTTCATGTTTGTAACTGTTTTCATTTTCATGTTTGTAACAAAGCAACTTACAGAAAGCAAAACTTACTCACAAGACAAACTTTGTGCTCCAAGTTAAGGAAGACCTGAAAGCTACAGGAGGTACCACCTATCCCATTAAAACCTGTTGAGCAGAGAATGTGCCTCTGGAATAATTAAAGGAGCTTCCAACTGATCTGGAATATCTCAAGTCGAATTTATAAAGGAGGAGGAAAACTATGGCACTCTCATTCCAGCATCTTCTGCCAGGATCAGGAAAGACTGCACATTAAAATAACTAAGGCAGTGGTTCCAAAACTGGGAGGTGTGGCTCCCAGGGGAGCTGCGGAAACCAGCCAGGGGAGCTGCAGATTACTCTCAGAAAACAGTGCAATGCCAATTGACAGGCATCAACATAATGTAATGGGGAGCTGCGGCCAATGGTCAAGGGAGTTGCAGGTTGAAAAAGTTTAGGAAACACTGAACTAAGGGATCACTCATTTGGCTGCTTACCATGATGAGAGGGCAGAAGGAGAAGAACACAAGGCCAAAATCAATTCCTAACCTCTCCGAGTAGGGGCTGTGGGAGGAGGAATACAGAAACTGCCATCCCCACAGGCCCACTGTACAAATGAAAGTGCTATCACTTTTCTCTTTTAAGGTTTAAGGTTATTAAACCTTAAAAGAGGTCAGGAGGTTCTTCACTAAATATTGGCTCTCCCAGTGCAGTTATTCATATCTTCTTCCCTATAGCAAGGGGAGAAAAGGACATGGGCTCCAATGCCTGCTTCCAATCTCTCCTAGAAGAGAATCCTGATGGAGTAAATGGCATACAATCAAGTTTAGAGGAAGTGGAATCAAATGCCTGTCTCCCTGTGCCTGATTACAATTTTAAGTGACACATGTTAGGAATCAGTATCATTCAAATATATAGCTTGGGTTTAAGCTTTCTGAAGATACGGTGTTTTGAGATCTGCTTCCAAAAGCAAGCATGTTGAAAATTAACATTGACAGCATTTACACAAATACTAGTTTGTAGGAGTTCTGCCAGCTGCTTTAAGTTTTCACTGTTTCTCTGCACTAGTAATAATGCTGCTGCTAACTTCCCCTCCAATTAAGATGAATGGGGAAAAATATGGTATCAGAGCAGCATTCGGAAAAGAACATGAATGAAATAACATTAACATGATGAAATAGTTTTAAAGCTGCAATCCTATGGATGCTTATCTGCAAGGAAGCTCTACAGACTACAATGAGACTTATGGGACTTCTGAATCAACATGCATACACAGACTGCAAGAGAACTATCTTTCAGTACCTTTTAGTAGTTATGCTCATTTTATAATAGTCAATAAGGGCGCAATCCAAACCTACTTAGGCCACCGTTGTAACCAGCGGCCCAGCGAAAACGGGAGGCTCCAGAACAGAAAGGGGATTCAAATCCCCTTTGAATTCCCCCTCCTTTCCGTTCTGGGGCCTCCTGTTTTCGCTGGGCCGTTGGTTACAACGGCGGGCTAAGTAGGTCTGGATTGAGCCCTAAGCTGCCTAAACAAGTTCAACAGTGTATTTACATTTTGAAATTAAACAAAGCTTCAAAATCCAGCCTATTGTGCAAAAGTACACAGACACCACCTTAATATAAAGCAACACATACTAAAACTTCATTCAGTTTTGGCTTTCAAAGCCTCCAGTCAGTAATCTCACTTTAATTATAGCTTCAGAACAGTTTCCTGTGTGTTCTATTCTGCTCCTTCCATGAAGTTCCTACAATTTAGGGAATGAAAGCCTGGAATGCAGAGTCAGCTTCAAAAAAGCCACACACACAGAAATCTGCTACTATAAAGCTAAGATGGATGCACCAGAACTACAGAACATATGCAGGGCGTTCTCCTCTGCCTAATAAGACACAATTTAGGCGAGGAATGGCCAACTGATTGTCCACAGCCAGATCTGCACACAAAACAATTTTATTTGGGTCCTGAGCAGGTGTACCAAATATTAATCAAGTTTGGTAAAACCTCTGTCCAATTTCACTCTAAAAGGACAAGAAAACTACTGTATTTTCAGAAGTTTATGCGAGAGTGATGCTCTACATCAGGACTTGACAAAACCTGGGCACTAAGTCACCATGGTACCTACAAATTTCATCGTGGAGCCTAGTTTTTCTAACAATGAGTCACTTCTTTTTAAGTTATTGCGATAATAAATATGTGAACAGCAGCATCTGTGTTACTTAACTGCTTGTCTCTGGCAGTGAGTCTGAGTGGCAAATCCTTTGTTTAGCGACATTTGCAATTGTGTGTATCGCAATGATGACTGGTGGCCATTTTGTTGGCGCATGGTATGAAGCAAGGTGCATAATGCTGGCTTGTGTACAGATTTGAAAATTTGCTGTAAGAAATCTGTAAGAAAATTTGCTTAACAGCAGGTGTTGAACTATGTTTTATATAGTTTTGTAGGTGTGTAACTCTGTGTGTTGAGGTATTTATGTTTTAGTGAATACCATAAAGATGAAGCATGAAGCAACAGCCAAGACACAAGAAAATGCAAAGCAATGGTGAACGTAGATGTATAGCACATTTGTTGTTTCACATCAGAATATGCTACTTTGTTCATAAAAAGGTAAAGTATCCCCTGACAATTAAGTCCAGTCGTGTCCGACTCAAGGGTGTGGTGCTCATCTCCATTTCAAAGCCGAAGAGCCAGCGTTGTCCGAAGACGCCTCCGTGGTCATGTGGCTGGCATGACTCTCCTTGCCGCAGCGCATAGCATGCAGCTGGAACACGGAGCGCTGTTTACCTTCCGGCAAGCGGTACCTATTTATCTACTCACATTGACATGCTTTGGAACTGCTAGGTTGGCAAGAGCTGGCCAAGCAACGAGCGCTCACCCCGTTGCGGGAATCGAACTGCTGACCTTTTGATCGACAGCTTATGGTTCAGCGGTTTAACCTGCTGCGCCACCCGCTGGCCTACTTTGTTCATAAATGTCCATAAAGTTTGTCAATACGCTTGTTCATGTGTAAAATGTAAGGGTTTCTTGGCCATCATTAAAACAGAAAACCCTGAGAACAGAAAAATTCATATAGCTCCAAAGCAAATTTTTCAAGCCCTGTATATGTTACACCTTATAGTACTTTGTATGTAATGGTTAGGGTATGACCAAGCACAAGAGCTCCATAATTGGGAAGCCCTTACTTCTAGATGACACCAACTTCATTACAGGGTTGGATACCCTATGAGGAGGTCAGTATGTCTGGAAAAGAACACTTCTTGCCTTTTGACCATTGTCTATAGAAGTGAATGGACTTCACGATTACCCTAATTTAGACCAAGAGGGAGACAAGGTTATCACCTTTTTTCTATGTTTCCTATGAACATATGAAGGAGAGTCAGTCAGCCCATTAGGTCCACCTAGTGCAGTACTACATTAACACTAGCAGCAGCTCGCCAGAGTTCCAGCCAGGGGTCTTTCCCAGCCAACCTGGATATGCCAGGGATTGAACCTGAGACTTTCTGCATGCAAAGCAGATGCTCCACCACTGAGCTGCAGCCTCTCCCCTTTAACCATGGCATAATAGGCAGAAATGCATCAAGCACAGCTTTTCCTACAATCTACAGTATTTACAACTGAGCTAGTGACGACAATGTTTTCTACAGTGCACTGAAGATGTTTCATCTCAAACCCGGAAGAGGTTGCAAGCAGCAATCTACAGCATGGGGAGACCCGCAGAGTGGGCTGCAGGCCTCCCACACCCTCTGGGGGGCAGCCAGGACCCCCGGTAAGTTTAAAAAAAAAACACTTTTTCTCCAGCGGCAGCACAATCCCTGGGAGCGCCACCACTGCTGCCCCTGCCAGCATTCACAGTTCTCCCTTCCTTGCGGGTAGAGGAAAGGGGGTTGCAAGGTGCTACCATCCTGGGTGCTGCTGGTGGGGGCAACTTGATGCAGCACCAGTGGGTTAAAGCTCCACAAATGGACAGCCAGGCAGAAAAGCAGGTAGTGGATGGGGAATCAAACACCATGATGTTCAAGTGCTAAGAATTCTTATACATTTTTACCTCATAGATTCCTATCAGGATACTACCTCTATTGCTGGTAGAGGACCCTGGCTGGGTTCTGCCTTTGTTTTCCCACCCAGTTGAGGGTGCGGTAACTAGTTGGAGGGCTATTGAATCATTCCTACAGTGGAGCTCAATCATGGTGTGAAGGTGTGAAACCTTTCTTTGTTTTACAAAAGTTGTTTTCCCAAACTCAGTCCAGGGAGCTGGATATGGTCACAATACACCAAACATGCTGTTCCAGCATGATTCGGAGCCGGAAGCCTTCATCCAGGTTTTGGAGGTGAGAATACTCCTTAAATGTAAATGGAGTCAACAGGTCTCCAAACTCTGGTGTGTTTAACTTCATAGATCAATTCAGGATGGGGGGGGGGGGGTTCATGACATGGTTCTATGAAAAGCATGGCCTTCCTGGTCTCTGGATCTGTGGCCTCCTGCCATCAGTCCAGTAAAATAGCCACATTACTGATCTGGCCCTTTGTTCTCCAAGCAGGTACCTAGCACCAAGTACACCTGTTTAGATGTGTATCTTCTGCATACTTTTAATTAAAAGGAAATAGAAATAAAATATTGACCTCTCCTTTTGTGTATCTGTATTATCGTAGCTCCTTTCTCCCATGTTTGCAGCGAAGCTAACATCCCAGAAAGATTCCAATGCATCCACTAACATTTCCAGGGCAAGGCATATACCAAGGAGATAAGCCCATTGTCTCCTCCTTGTACAGTATAAGGAGTTTTTAGGTTTTATTGATATTCTATCATTTCCACACAAGAAGTGGGAAATTGCTCTTGCTAATAAAATCATTAGAGCATGTGATACACTACTGTGAGTAGTATTCAGGAGGAAATGGATTTTCTACTTTCAGGAAGTCCCCTTGTTAGCCCTTATGGGCACATTGTATGTTTTCCTGCCGAGATCCACATCTATCTCTAGCATGAGGGACAGTGTTAATGAACATACAGCACTAGGAATAGAACTAAGAGATCTATGTTTAGCAAGATGATTAGCAGGAGGCATCCGAAGCTTGCCCTTGAAGACAACTGTTCACATGAGCTATAATTCACAAGGAAGGTATGCATCTCCATAGCCATCTGAAGGCCGAGATGAGGCATCTTCATTAAACACACTTACCGGTATTTATGGCTCAGTACTCCCCATCTTAAGAACATAAGAAGAGCCCTGCTGGATCAGGCCAAAAGCCCATCTAGTCCAGCTTCCTGTGTCACACAGTGGCCCCACCAGATGCCTCAGGGAGCACACAACACAACAAGATAACCTGTGTCCAGTCGCCACTCCCTTGCACCTGGCACAGAGAAAACCCACTTCTAAAACCAGGAGGTTGCTTATGGCTTGTAACCTGTGATGGTCTTTTCCTCCATGAATCTGTCCAAACCCCTTTTAAAGGCATCTAGGCCAGATGCCATCACCACATCCTGTGGCAAGGAGTTCCACAGATGAATTACACGCTGGGTAAAGAAATATTTTCTTTTGTCTGTTCTAACTCTCCCTCCACTCAATTTTAGTGCATGTCCCCTGGTTCTGATGTTGTGCGAGAGGGAGAAGAATTTCCCTCTATCCACTCTCTCCATCCCATGCATAATTTTATAAGTCTCAATCATGTCCCCCCTCAGGTGCCTTTTTTCTAGGCTGAAAAGCCCCAGACGCTGTAGCCTTTCCTCATAAGGGAGGTGCTCCAGCCCACGAATCATTCTGGTCGCTCTTTTCTGCACCTTTTCCAATTCAACTATATCATTTTTGAGGTGTGGTGACCAGAACTGGACACAATACTCCAGATGTGGCCTTACCATCGATTTGTACAAAGGCATAATGATATTGGCCGTTTTATTCTCAATCCCTTTTTTAATGATCCCGAGCATGGAATTGGCCTTCACAGCCGCCGCACACTGGGTCGACACTTTCATCGACCTGTCCACCAGCACCCCAAGATCTCTCTCTTGATCCGTCACAGACAACTCAGAACCCATTAGTGTGTATGTGAAGTTTTGGTTTCTTGCCCCAATGTGCATCATTTTGCACTTACTTACACTGAAGCGCATCTGCCATTTTGCTGCCCATTCTCCCAGTTTGGAGAGATCCTTCTGGAGCTCTTCACAATCCCTGCTGGTCTTCACCACCCGGAAAAGTTTAGTGTCGTCTGCAAACTTGGCCACCTCACTGCCTATCCCTGACTCCAGTTCATTTATGAATAAGTTGAAAAGCACCGGTCCCAAGACCGATCCTTGGGGCACACCGCTTTTCACCTCTCGCCATTGTGAAAATTGCCCATTGACTCCCACTCGCTGTTTCCTGGCCTTCATCCAGTTCCTAATCCACAAGAGGACCTGCCCTCTTATTCCCTGACTGTGGAGTTCTCAGGAGCCTTTCATGAGGGACCGTGTCAAACGCCTTCTGAAAATCCAGATATATAATATCCACGGGTTCGCTCGCATCCACATGCCTGCTGACCTTTTCAAAAAATTCAACTTGAAGCTCATGTCCATCACACCTCTCCTCCTCCAATGCTCTTCCCTCATGGATAAGTCAAATGTTCTCTGCTACTCTTCTCCATTAGAGGCAGAATAGCGCATTTTGCCAAAAAAAGGTTTCTTATTTCTCAGTGAGGTTTCAGGTAATTTAGAACACACGACAGTTTTTCCAAGGAATGTGTACACTCGCCAATTATACATTATGTGAAGTTTTAAATACATATATTAGGCTGCTTTTTCACTATGCTGTGAGTGAATATAGACAACTAGCTTACCATGTGGGAAAGTTTGCTTTTTTCTTAAGTGTGTGCTAAAGTGCTGCAATACAGACAACCGCAGCAGTTGGTTTTCTACTATTCCATGGCTATTGTTGCTCCATCCATGGTTACTGACTTGTCCTGTTGCCATCCAGTGAAGACATTAGTTTTATTATCCATGCACTGCTGCAGCATTTTGTTGCCATTTCCTGATTCTTCGTTTATTAAAACAGATGGCTTAAATATTAGATGGTAATAAATAGCATGGCCTGCACACCTATGCAGGGAGTAGGAAGGGCGGAGGGAGTGTGCACATAAATAGATTTTGCCTCAATGTGAATTACTGTATGTACGGTAGGTATGAAATGATCACCTACTCCCAGTTTATCCCTGCCTTCATTTCCCTCCCCCTCCTCCATTGTCTCCATTTATTTATTTCTAGATTGTAGGTCCCTCAGGACAAGGGACTGTCTTCTCATTCTTTGCAAAACATCTTGCAGAAGCTCCAACTAATCTGGTCACTTTCTCACCTGTGTTGATAGGGAAGGACTCTCTGGCACGTGAAAAATTCATTAGTGCTGCTGGATGGGAGTTATAAAAATCAGGACTAGATTTTTTTTTGGGGGGGTTGTTCCAATGCTCACTGCATCTCGTGGGAACATCGCCTTGCCCAGTCTCTACATCACACGAGGGGGAGTTGGCATAGCCCCCCAATTGTGGTCGCAGTCTGCAGAGACGGGGCCAGAGCACTTTTGAGGAGGCTTCTGTGTTCTCTTGCAAATGAGGTGTCAAACTCATTTCATAGCGCAGGCCAAATAGCATTCATAGCTCCAGCTGAGGGCTGGAAGTGACATCAGTAAATAGGAAGTGAAGTCATTAAGTAGATAATGGTGAGAAATAAGCACTTTCTTCTCACTTAGAACTCATTAGCTGCAAATGACAGAAGAGAAAATATGCAAATTCTGACCATATTTTCAAGATATGGTAGACCCCAATTATCACGTGGGCTGCCCTTTCAGCAGCGTTGCTTCTGCTGAGACATCACTTCACAGCTCAGCAGTTGAGAGGTGCTCTGCGAAGTGACGCCTTAGCAGAAGCAGCACTGCAGCACTGCTGAAAGAGCAGCCCAATTGGGAAAGCCCAATTATCATGTGGCCTGGATAAAGAGTTTTCTTGGGCCATATCCAGCCTTATGTTTGACACCCCTGGCCTAGCCAGAAGGAACGTGAAATCACCTCTCCTTTTCTTTAAAGACAACCTGAGGAGAGAAAGTAGAAGGGGCTTCTGCCCCTCAGCAGCACCAAGTGTTTTTGCTCCTTTTCTGAGTGCGCACCAAGCCTGTTTGTCTACAACCCCTACGTGATTTGAGCACCAAGATATGTGGTACTCCTGTGTGTCATGGACTCGGTTCTCTCTCACCTGCTGCTGCTGTGCTGCTTTAGATAGCACTGGGACAGCAAAATCAGCAGGAAGGCTGCTTCCAGAATGCGTGAAGAGGTGATCAATGCTTGGCTAATAAGCCAAGAAGATATTTGTGGGTCATGAGCATAGACGGTGCTATATAAATAAATATTTTTGTTCCTTATTTAGAAACACTCTGTTAGTGCACATGTACATTAAACCCATGAGTTTGTAAAAAACAATCACAAACTATGTACAGTCATCCCTCCATATCTCTGGGGCATATGTTCCTGCTCCCTCATGGATACCGAAAACTGTGGATAAACAAACCCCATTTAAAAAAGGGGGGGAAATCATTTAATTACCCAGCAGCAGCGGAGACCCTACGACTGGTGTGGAGAGAGTCAGAATGGCTGCGCAAGGGATTCTGGGGTGCTAATGCTAATTGACTAGTGAAACTGACTAGCTCTAAAAACGGCCAGGGAGAGGTCTAAAATGGCTGCAGAGAGCTTCAGAATGGTGCAGGGAGCTTCAATGGCACAGAGAGCGATGGCACGGAATGTATGTGTTTCTTCTTTTGAATGCATTTTCTATCTACAGATACTGAAATCCGCGGATGCCAAAACTGTGGATAAGGAGGGCCCACTGTACTAACAATACAGTACGCACTAGAAACGAGAATAATGGTATATATATACACAACACATGCAGCCCTTCAGAAATATTAGGGGCCATGGCTTCTTAGTGAAGATGAAAAAAATCACTCTCACACCAAAAGGAAAGATTAAGGCTGCAATCCTACGAGCAATTACCTAGGAGTAAGTCCCATTGAATTTGGTGAGACTTCTGAGTAGACGCGCATAGGACTGGGCTATAAGATACCTTAATTGCAAATATTTAAAATTACTACAAGCATGTAAAGAATACTTGGAATGAATGAGAAACCATGTAGAAAAAAACAAAAGACAAGCCATTCCCCAAAAGACGACTAGCTATCAAACTCTATAGATTAGAGATACATTTTTGCTGCTAAACATCAGCCATAGATTAGGTACTAATAAAGACTACTCAATCATATGAAAAATATGGCATAGGGACATTAAAAAGTGGTAAACACTAAACACTCTGTATTTTCTCCAAAAATAAAAATGCATGACACAAAATCTTACAACACACATCTGTGGTAACTCAGAAAACCAAGCAACCACACTGAACTGCCTGTATTCCTCTCCTGACTGCAAAATATTGAGGCTTCAGATAGAGGTGGTTTGATTTTCTCCTTCTAAGCTCAGCACAGATCAGAGAAAAATAAGATATTGCAATGCTTTCTACAACACTTTGAACAATCTCAAGACATTTCCAGTGCTATTACAGCTGGTGTAGAATGCAGGCAGATTTGCAAAATTAGGGTTTATGCACATAGTCTACAAAGCAAGTCTCCCCCCCCCATCTTTCCACAAATGCTTCAACCATGACAACATTGCCAATTAGCAGGTTCCACTCCCAAGAGATTAACTCACACAGACAGTGCTATCTCTCACTAATTTGCACCACTCTCACTTGTTGCTACACAGCAGCCTCCACTTTCCCTGTAGCACCTAATACTTCGTTAAATCAAATATCTATATTCCAGAACCAGACAAGGTGCTATGCACCATGGAGCAAGAGAATGTGAATTTTATTGCACCTTACAGTAAAGCTTAAGCTGATTATGCTCAGCATAATAGACCTTCAGGGGCCCTAACCTTCCAAGTGAAACAGCAGTTTCTCTCGAACATGTCTTATGCCATCAGCAACTAGCTGTTACTTGTTCTGTTTTGCCTACGACCTATCCTTTATAGTTTGCCCTAATTCTAGTCAGGGCCCATGTTGCAACTATACCTTGATCTTTTAACATCAAAAGGCACACTTAGCAGAATATGAATGTATGTGATTATGGGAATATTTTAAGATCATCATTTTCAGTTTACAAAGCTTTCAGCATAAAGGTTCACCATGGAGAGAGTGCTTGCTTTTTAAAGCAGCACAAATTACTGGAACTTGGACATTCTATTATATGTTTTATAACTGTTGCTAGCACTCAAAAGATTTCCTGATGTCCCAATCCATGAAGCAAAGAACTAGGATTACAAAGAACTAGAGAAAACAAGGGGCCTTCTTGACACCTGTTAGCTCTGGGAGACTGAGAGGTTCACTATACATACACTAACCAGTTTCTAGCAGTGACACAAAACATTGTAAAGAGGTCTCCAGTGCCTGGAGATTGTTAAACTGATATTCTAGTTGTATTAATTTCAAATTAGTTACTCATTCTGAGCCTAGAAAGAATAGGGTGGGTTAGAAAAGAAAATTGTGACTCTCTAGAACAGCCATTTTCAACCAGTGTGCCGTGAATGGTCAGCAGGTGTGCTGCGGGAGTTTTGGGGAGGGACATTTATTATAGGGCCATTGGGGGATGTGAGCCCCTCCATCAGCAGCATGGTGTGCCTTGTCAACTGTCAAAAAACTGATGGTGTGCATTGACAATTTTAGCACCTTGTCAGTGTGCCGTGAGATGAAAAAGGTTGAAAAATCGCTGCTGTAGAATGTGGAATGACTATTTCAAACTGGCTGTCAGGTGGCAATAGAGAATGCTGAAGCACTGACCTCAGATTTAAAAATATAACCAGAGAAAACAAAGCAATTCATATTTCAAAAGACCACTTTTTTTGATGCACAGTTCTTCAACTTTGCTTATTTAGAAGCAATAGTAGTAGCTATAGCCAATAGAGCAAGTCCAGATTCTGATTCTAGATTGTTTTTCTAACACCCTACACACTATTTAAAGACCTTGGTGAACGCAGGAAGCTCTAACAAGCATAGCACTTTAGTTAAATACAAGTCATTAGTGAAGCCATGTCTGAGGTTCTGTACCATCAGTGATGTCTGGTATGCTATCTGCTAGAGAGAAAAAAATTAACAGCTGATGCCATGTACCATGCAAAGAACTAGCGCTGACAACTACAAAAAATAATTTTTTACAGACTATAATTAGCTCATATTTGAAGGAACTGAGGAAATGGTATCAGCTTCATAGCATTCTCAATATCAGCACAGCTGTTAAGTTCCCGGCTCTACCACAGTCAAAGTTCATTTGAAGAAGTGAAGTTCAACTGAAGAATAATGTGAGGCGGAAGTCTACTGAAGAGGACTATGCTTGAGAGAGGGCCAATGCAGTGTCAATTTGTCCAGCAATGAAACACTTCACGACAGTGGCCCAAATCAATACCAGAAAATTCTCCACATGATGTCCAGTTTTAGTGGTGGAAGGTGTGAGCAATACACTTGTTCAGATTTCCTAATGAGACATTGGCAAAACAGCTAACATCCCACAACCAAATCACTTAAGTGCTTGCTTGACAAATTGAAAGACTGAACAGTAAGTTACTGCTATCATTTTTTGCAAGTATACACAGTTGCATACTGCATATTCTACTTAAGGATGTGTTTACTATTCAAAAAAGTAGGATTAGCACAAAACCAACTATGTCTGTACTGAACTCCTGCACTAGTTGGTTATTTCTTCTGTGAGGTACTTTTCTGATCGGCTTCCAGTTTAAGTGCTATACCATCACCAGAGAAAGCAAAAGTCTGGAAGTTCCTATAGACTTTTGTGCTCAACATCCCAATCCTCTGCATGTCTACTTAGCAGTAAGCCCCATTATAGCCAATAGGGCTTACTCTCAGGTAAGTGTGGATAGGATTTTAGCCCAAGTCACACCAAGATTTGTTTGTTTGTTTTGAGGGTGAATTTTCTGGAAAACAAAAGAGGTTCTTGTGTGCCCTGACACCTAAAGGTCACTATATGATTTAATTTAGGTTAAATGTTTAAGGAGAACTGTCACTACCACCACCTCCACTTACTGTGGTTACTCATCAGATGGACTGGGTCCCTCCCTACAGGCTATTTAAGAACTAAAGTACACCTTTTTAAAAATGGAGAGGAAATGTTTTGTAATTGTTTCTGTGTATTACTTTGTGTATCTATTACCTTTTAGGTGTCTATTTGGATCACAGAATTGGGAGAGGAAGATGAACAGAAATGAAAAGTTTGTTGACCTTTATTTGGGAAAATGGATGTACCAATAAGGTATAAGGGTCGTTTAGTTCATAATAGATAAAACTAACCTACAATCCTAAGTGTGTACTGTACATACAGAACTACCAAACTAGCTCAGTACTGCAAAGCAATGTTTTTATAGGATACAATCCTATACACACTTACCTAGGAGTACACATCAGTGAACATAGTGGGACTTCTGAGTAAATATACATAGGATTGCGCTGCTAATTAAGGTGAGTAGTCTTATTTAAGGTAGTTGGTCAAATAGTAAAAGCACTTACACGTCTGGTGTTTGAAGATCTACGCGTTCCTCGAATATTAGAGAAGTTTCTTTGGCTTGTTGGTGCTCCCAGTGGAAGAGTAGGAGAAAGTTGAGGAGGACTTGTAGGAGATAACAGATTGCCCAACATGCTTTGCTTAGAGACACAATTTATCTCAGTAAAAATATGTTCATTGCTCAAAGCATCACCACTACCGATTTCAATCTTCTCTTTGTTGGCGATACTTCTTAAATAGTCCTTGAGCATCACCTGAGTTGCAGTCTCGCTCAGCCAAGATAAAAAGAGCTCATCCACTTTCATTTTCAAAACAGGCTGCAAAACATTCACTGCTGGCATTTTTCTTTCCTGCTCTCAGTGGTCTTTTTGCTTCAATAAAACTAGTTGCTGCTTTCAATTCAGAATCAATGGATTTTCACTTAAAACACAAAATGTTTATATCTGAAAGTATTTCATTTAAAAGCATAAGGATTAGAGAAGCACACTAACATTACACCAACTCGTGTTCCAAGACCACAGATTATGCAAGGCAACAGACTAGTTGCAAGAATATGTTAACTTATAATTTATAAACAGATTATAGACTTGGGGGGGGAGGGGGAAAAAGGGCCTTCCTCGTTACGCAACTACCTACAGAGCAAAGCTAGGTAACCCCTTTGAGGACATTTACTCGAATGTCTTAAATGAATAGTAAGCAATCCTACAGGGTCAGCCTTCTCATAAGGAGCGACGGATGATCTATGCTGCAAAAAAAAAAAAAACCACTCCACTGCACCTATGGTTAAGGTAGGGCACGTGCCAAGAGCCTTAAGTCTATCAGGGGGCTCACTCAGCACCCCGAGAGTTATTCTCTGTGTCCAGCCTGCCAGACAGACAAACAAACCGTCCCGCCACACAGCATCAGGCACGTCCTCAGTGTGGACGGCGCTCTACAGAATCAAAACATCCGGTTCTCGTTGTAGTCGAGACTGCACCTGCGCAGTTCATACTTCCTCTTCCAGGTTCTGTAGAGCGCGCGAGGAAATAGCTAGAGCGCTGGTTGGTGGAGGAGTATATAAGCGGGAGGTTTTAGCGCTGTGCTTGCTCCTGAGAACGGCTGAAGTTGCAACGCTGGCGGCCAGTAGTCCTCCGGGTTCTAGAGAGCATCAGGCATCTTCCCTCACTCGCGAGGGAGGCAAGAGAGAGGAACGTGAACGTGGAATATGCATAAAAAATGGGGGGTTTTTTGGGTGGGGGGCTTTTGGCGTTAAGACCCAACCAATGAAAATAATACAGTAGAGGGAGATGGTTCTTTTTCCAGAGAGAAGGGGGGTGCATAAGAACATAAGAAGAGCCCTGCTGGATCAGGCCAAAAGCCCATCTAGTCCAGCTTCCTGTGTCACACAGTGGCCCCACCAGATGCCTCAGGGAGCACACAAGACAACAAGATAACCTGTGTCCAGTCACCACTCCCTTGCACCTGGCACAGAGAAAACCCACTTCTAAAAACCAGGAGGTTGCTTATGGCTTGTAACCTGTGATGGTCTTTTCCTCCATGAATCTGTCCAAACCCCTTTTAAAGGCATCTAGGCCAGATGCCATCACCATATCCTGTGGCAAGGAGTTCCACAGATGAATTACATGCTGGGTAAAGAAATATTTTCTTTTGTCTGTTCTAACTCTCCCTCCACTCAATTTTAGTGCATGTCCCCTGGTTCTGGTGTTGTGCGAGAGGGAGAAGAAGTTCCCTCTATCCACTCTCTCCATCCCATGCATAATTTTATAAGTCTCAATCATGTCCCCCCTCATGCGCCTTTTTTCTAGGCTGAAAAGCCCCAGACGCTGTAGCCTTTCCTCGTAAGGGAGGTGCTCCAGCCCACGAATCATTCTGGTCGCTCTTTTCTGCACCTTTTCCAATTCAACTATATCCTTTTTGAGGTGTGGTGACCAGAACTGGACACAATACTCCAGATGTGGCCTTACCATCGATTTGTACAAAGGCATAATGATATTGGCCGTTTTATTCTCAATCCCTTTTTTAATGATCCCGAGCATGGAATTGGCCTTCTTCACAGCCGCCGCACACTGGGTCGACACTTTCATCGACCTGTCCACCAGCACCCCAAGATCTCTCTCTTGATCCGTCACAGACAACTCAGAACCCATTAGTGTGTATGTGAAATTTTGGTTTCTTGCCCCAATGTGCATCACTTTGCACTTACTTACATTGAAGCGCATCTGCCATTTTGCTGCCCATTCTCCCAGTTTGGAGAGGTCCTTCTGGAGCTCTTCACAATCCCTGCTGGTCTTCACCACCCGGAAAAGTTTAGTGTCATCTGCAAACTTGGCCACCTCACTGCCTATCCCCGACTCCAGGTCATTTATGAATAAGTTGAAAAGCACCGGTCCCAAGACCGATCCTTGGGGCACACCGCTTTTCACCTCTCACCATTGTGAAAATTGCCCATTGACTCCCACTCGCTGTTTCCTGGTCTTCAACCAGTTCCTAATCCACAAGAGGACCTGCCCTCTTATTCCCTGACTGTGGAGTTTTCTCAGGAGCCTTTCATGAGGGACCGTGTCAAACGCCTTCTGAAAATCCAGATATATAATATCCACGGGTTCGCTCGCATCCACATGCCTGTTGACCTTTTCAAAAAATTCTAACAGGTTTGTGAGGCAAGACTTCCCCTTGCAGAAGCCATGCTGACTCTCCCTCAGCAGAGCTTGTGGGGTGGGGACAAGCAGCATCACATGGAGGAAGGGAGACTAACAGCCCAGTCCTCCTAACCAACTTTACAGCAGCCCCAATGTAAGGGTACAAAAGTTTCCTTCTCTTGAGGAGGTGGCCTCCATGACTGCCCTTCCAGGATGTAGCATGCACCTCACATTGGCACGACTGCATGCATCTGCGCTGGAAAGTTAGTTAAGATTGGGCTGTAACAGTGCAATCCTATGCATGTCTACTCAGGCATGAGTTCCACTGAATACCATGGGGCCTACTCCCAGGTAATTGTATAGGATTGTAAATGTAACCTAAAGTGGTTGTGTGTGTGTGTGTGCATCATGTGTGATTTTTTTGTGTGTGGGTTCCAGGGGGTTTGGGAGTCAAAAACCCCCCCCCCCCATAACACCTACATTGAAAATAATAGAATAGGTGAACTCCTTCACCCTTCAAACTGCAGTTACAGTTTGGCTACAATCCTATGCACACTTTCCTGGGAGTAGGCCCCATTGAATGCAATGGGTTTCTGAGTATACCTGCATAGGATTGGGCTGCAAGCTTTCCACATTGGGACTCTGGTTCACTGTAGCTCTTTTTACACCATACCTTTTTGCACTTACAGTATTTTTATCCTTTTTTGAAAGAATATATCTGTTTTGATTACCACCTGGAGAACTTGACATTCTGTTCATTATTTTGTGATATTTTAGTTGATCCTAATAAAAGTATTACCCTACTGTGACTGGATTTTTCCTCCCTCACAGTTACCTACAATTTTTGTGAATCATTGTACAGTACAGTACAGGTTTTACAAGAAGCTGTTTCCCCAAATATGTATTTGAAAGTGTATGCATATGTATGAACTAGCATGATGCCTGTGCTTCACTACGGGATGTAAGTACGTTAAATCCATTTTGACTCCAATAAACTTTCCTTTGATTGCAATGAGCTATTTAAATGTACCACAACTACCCCATGTAAGACAACACCCTGCATTTACTAAAAGTCATGGTTCCATCAATTGATAGTTGTCCCCCTTGCTGTCGTGGGACATGATGGAGAACTCCTCCCAGTTGTCCACCATGTGCCTCACGATTAGCTCACGCACCTCCCTAGCCACGAGGTGAGTGTCATATATGAGATAGGAGAGGGACCAAAACAGGCAGACTCCATCTCCTCTGATGGGGACAATTGTGTGAGGCACCATCTCCCCGTTAACATGTAAAAACTCAATGGCCATACCAACTTAAAAAGCAATAGAGTGACAGTGCAATCCACGCTAACTTTAGACTGGCGGAGCATGTGCTCCGCCAGTCTAGCCTGTTGCAAACGTGCCGTAAAGCACGTTTGCGACAACTCTAGAGTAAGGGCCGACGGAACAGAGGCTGGCAGCCCTCACTCCACCGCCGAAGCGACCCAGCTGCCACCGAAGGTAAGTCTCCCGCAGGCAGATGCAAGGGCGAGCTGGGCGACGAGGAAGGGTGGCGGTTGTCTGAGCAGGCTTGGGAGGGGGTGGGGATGTCGGTCACCACATCCCCGTCATATTTTCAGGCACGGCGGCAGGCATTTCACCCGTGCCATGTTGACACTGCTCAGCGCAAGGTGAACATTTATATGAGGAAGGTATTCAGTGCACAGGGTGGAGCGACTATCGCTCACCCTGATATTGTTTATACTTTGCCAGCCCTGTTTAGGCGCAATGGCATCCACCTCTCCATGGTTGGTGCTGCCATTTTCCTCAGGGACCTGCAGCAGGGACATTTGAGCCTTCTGGCCTGGTTTTGGGGCAGTTGGGGTCAAGTGCTAGGCCAAGCCCTCCGTGTGGCAGGTTGCGTGCAGGATGGGTAGGTAGAGATGCATTCTGAGCTAGCAAGGTCTAGGGGTGAGCCAGGACCGCTCAGATGATACTTACCCGAGTCAGTGAGGCTGGCTGGCAAGCCCCTTTAGCTAGGTAAGCAAAGACCACCACATGGCTTGCCTAGGGGGAGTCTGTGCTGCCCAGCTGCCTCAACCCCTTCAGAGTTGCCTGTGATCAGCTTTCCCAATCTATGAATGGGCAGAGCTTGGAGTCAGAGTGTCACGCCCGAGAGTAGCAGGGGGAACATACAGGCAGCACCGTTTCACAAGACTTCATGAGATCGAAGATGGCACCGCCGGAAAATATTACATTGTGGAAGCAGCGGCGGCGGCTTGAGGGGGCCATTGAACTCCTGGCTGGCCCAGATGCACCCTGCCAGGCTCCAGAACTGCGGCGGTGGTGGCGGTTCAGCAAGGCAAGTGGCAGCAGTGGCAAAATGGCCATTTTCATGGCCATAAGTAAATAAAATTTATTAACCTCTTCACTCACACTATTCACCCATGTCCTTACCCACATGCTGGCCCGAACCCTGCACATCTCAATGTACTGTATGTAATAAATCAGCCTCTCATTGTAGTTTTTCTATAAGGTACAGTTAGTCAGAAGACTGTAACCTTGGTTATGGATTCTCAGCCTGTTTTGGTGGGGGTTGCACTCCCCTTAAGGAGCAGGTTCACAGCTTCAGGGTGCTCCTGCACCAGGTCTGCACCTCTATGCCCAGGTGACTGCTGTGGCTGAGCTTAGGCCAGTGTGCCAATTGTCTTTTCCCTAGTCCGTCAGATCTGACTACAATTGTCCAAATGTTTGGATTACAGGTGGGCCCCCATATCCACTGATTCGCTAGCCACGGTTTCAGTTATCCACGGATTGTGGGGACCCCCCCAGGCTTTTACTTTTTTCCCAGTAAGCTTAGTTTCTTCCTTAAAGAAACAGCAGAAGAAGTCTCTGGCTGCTTATTACAGGCAAGTAGAATGAGACTAAGTACTAGAGAGGCTCTGCAAGGTTAACAGAAACCTTGCAGAGCCTCTCTAGGACTTAGTCTTGTTCTACTTGCCTGCAATGGAGGCTGCTTCTCTGTTTGTTTGGGGAGGCAGGGTGGGGGGCCCCTCAGGAAACCATTGAGGGGGTGTTCGCTCTTATCCACGGTTTCAAGTATCCACGGAGGGGCCTGGAACATATCCCCAGCGGATATGGGGGCCCACCTGTACTTTAACACACTTTATGAGGGGCTGTCCTTGAAGACGATTCAGAAGCTTCAGTTAGTGCAGAATGCTGCTGCACATATGCTGACTGGCACAGGGCATGGTGAACAGGTCATACCTTTGCTTTGTCAACTGCACGGGTTGCTGTTCGTTTTTGGGTGTAATGCAAGATGCTTTTGACCTATAAAGCCCTGCTTGGGCTAGAGTACCTGAAGGACCACCTCCCCATGGCTACATGTAACCGTCTGTCTCCTGAGGTCAACTGAGAGGGCCTTCTTACATGTACTGCCACTAGTGGAGGTTTGTCTGAGCGTGAGAAGGGTCTTCTCTAAGTAGAATTCTCTGCTCCAGGATGTGAACTGGAGCACTTATCATGTGCAATGATAAGTAAAGACACACCTGTTTCATTTAGACTTGGGCCTAAGTTATTTTGGTGATTGGCACACTGCCCTTATTGTTTGTTAGTTTATACAGCTGTTGGTACATTTTTATTTATTTTTTGGTGGCGGTGATTATCCTGTTTCTGTTTATTGATTGATTTTTTTTATTGGTACATCTGAGCTGTTTTATTGTATATTATGTTTTTAATGATATTGTTAGCCACCTTGAGTGCCTTCTGACCGGGAGGGAAAAAGGTGGAATATACAGTAACTATTTTTAGTTTTTAGATATATTTGGGCAAGCTATTTGGATCCCATGTGGGAACTTAATTATGCTTTCACCATTTCTGGAATTGGCAGAATAAGCTAAAGACTTACACCCTAGAAAATAGATTTTCACAGCCGGTACAAATTACAAAATTAAAAACAAACTTTTCCGGGTCCACTGGTTGTTTATTAAAACAAAAAGAAAAAGACAAGTCCTTTCCTAACGTTTCGTTGGGTTCCATCCCCAACATCCTCAAAGGAACAGCAACATCAGCAGCGACAGACGATCAACTACTGTGCTATCTAGGGCAGGGGTTCTCAACCTGTGGTACGAGTACCCCTAGGGGTACACGGACCAATGGCAGGGGGTACGCCAGAGCCTGCCCCTTATCATCATCAATCAGTAGTTAATTACTTGTTAATTAGAACTTAAATGCAATCCCCCGTCTGTCTATCTGTCTGTCTGTCTGTCTGTCTGTCACACACACACACACACACACACACAGAGTTAAGTAAGACATTTTTTCACATTTAAAATTGTTTTAGTACTTTTTATTTAACGATTAATTAGCTAATTGATTGATTGATTAATCCAATTAATTAGCAATTAATTAGCAGGGGATACTTCAGAAAATTGGACCGTGATAGGGGGTACCCGGGCCTCCAAAGGTTGAGAACCCCTGATCTAGGGTGTTGTGAACTAAACATTGATGAGGCACCAAGACTGGTTATGAGGACTGGATCATAGATGAGCTGCCTGTAAAATCAGTATCTGCACACAATTTCATGTCTGAGTGCATGGAAATTGGACCCTGATACACTAATGCATACTTGTTGCTGTGTTGGAACATTGCCGTGTTCCAAGAACCTCCACTCACAACAGTAGCTCCCAGTCTGGATTTGTGGTTCGCAGTTCAGCAAGAGTCTACTGATGGCTGAGGAAAAAACGAGCTGCACTAGTCATGTGGTGCTGGCTCTTCTTCGTGTTTCCAGCTGCTAAATTCCATTAAAGTGTAGTTAAAAATACATTATTTTCCTATTGCGTTGCCATGTAAACAGCTGTTGCGGTTGCCATAGGGATGTTAAGGGACTGTAAATTGAGTGAAACATGGTGCATGTGATGGTAAATGAGAAGAGAGGTGGAGCCGTACAAAACACAGGAAGGTATATGATGTGCACTGTAATCCATCTGCTAAGTCTCCATGCTACTTTATGATTTTGAGACTCTTTTGCTATTTAATGATTGTGGCTTAATTTTTATCTAGTGTTTTCATTTCTACACCACATCAGGCTCCCTGTAGCTGCTTATGGGGGGGGGGACCCACCATCATGCAATTGCCAAGCATGGGGTTTATATCATGTGTAGTTTGGCCCCAAGTTTGTGCCCTAGACACTGTGGAGTTCTGAAGCAAAGGCTCTTTAGCAGATAAGCAGAAGTGGAAAGGATTTTCTGAACGTGGAAAATGCAAAGACTACGGTCTAAAGCAAATCACTATGAGTCTCACAGCGCAATCCTGTGGAAAAAAACGGCGGCTGGTGCAAGGCTAGCCGCCCTCACTCCGCTGCCAGGACGTCCCCACAGTGGTAAGAGATCCCTTGGTGGGTGCGGGGGTGGTTCGGGCGGCAAGGGAGGGGGCCATTGGCCAAGCCGACCTGGGGGGGCAGGGATGGTGTCCGCCATATCCCCGTATCCCGCTGGACCGACTCAGCCGTTACATGGCTTCCTGGCGGAAATATGAGGAGGCCCATTGGCCCTTCCCAGCTCTACACCGGGGGAAGGGGCCACCCGCCAAATAGTTTTGTAGGATTGGGCTGTCAACTCCCTTTCTCCAATACATAGTATTGGGATTATATTACTGCCCTATTTTATAGAGTTGCTGACAGGATTACTAAAATAATGTATGTGAAGTGCTTTGAGAATGACTAAGAAATATTAAGTCTGGGCATATACTGGGCATTCCCTTATATCAGGGGTGGGGAACCTATTTGGGGTGGGGGGCCATTTTCCCATGGGGAAAATTGGCTGCGGGCCGGCCGTAAGGCCGCCCGAAATTCCCCCCCCCCCCGCAAATTTGCCCCCCCCCCCGTGAATTTACCGCTCCCTCCCACCCACCCACCGCTCACCCGCCCACCCACCCACCACTCGCTTTAGGTAGTTTAAGAAGAGCGTAAGCCAAATTGGAGCCATAGAACAAAGAGGTGCTTTTTTAAACAGACATTTTGAAAACCTTTGACGCATCCCTTAGTGACTGTGTGGCCTATATTTGATTGACAGATTGAAGACAGGTGGCTGTAGAGAGATCAGAAAATTAGCTGACAGAGCTGTAGAACTGGTTAGAAACAACATCCTTTGAAAGTGGCATCGAGGACATCTGCAGGGAGAAAACTGACAAGCTGAAGAAAGAAAATAAGACATGGCCGGAAAAGAAAGACACTGAGGTGGAACCTTCTTTCATGTGACTTTATGTTGTGCTTTGGCATAAATGCCGAGAGGGAATCCCTTCAGTCAGCAATGCCTAAAATGTGCGGCTATTATTCAGTCACGAGAGTAGGAGGAGATCCATGTTATGAAAGAGTTTCTGTATTACTTTAACTGAAATTAGTTATATCATAACACTTAGTATTTATGGAGTACTTTTGTGTTGAACGCACTTCAAACACAAATGGCCCAATTCTATGGGCCACTTACAACAGTGGATCTAGCGAGTCGCTGCTGTAAGTCACCTTGCGATGGAACAAACATCGCGCTGCTGTCACACACTGTGGAGCTACTGGTGGAAACGGCCAGAGGCTCCGTGTCCACACCAGACCTGTCTGGATACTCCCCCAGTGCAGGTAAGGTGGCGGAAGAGGCTGTTTTTGGGTGGCTTGGGGGAGGATCAGGGCAGGGAGTGGGCCAAACTGGGAGTGGTTGGATCTCGGCGGCAGTTGTGCACGCTAGATCCTATCCCCCTTTTCTTGTCATCTCCGTGGATTTATGCCAGCAAAATAGGAGACCAGGCAGCCTACCAGATGGTAAGTTAAAATATTTTAGTTAAGATATACATGTAGATTTTCATGGCTTTTTACTATGTACACAGAAGCAATGTTTTATGGGATTTCCAGCCATGTGATATCAGCTCTTAAATTGAAGAAATAAAGAATATTCTTACAACTTTGTCTGTTGAGATTCCTGTCCTCTGATCCTACCGGTATGCAGAAGCGGGCGACCAGGGCGGATTATCCAGATCAGACGCAGCAATAAAAAGGTCTTGAGTCTTCCTTGCTTAACGTTTCATCCCCAAACACTTGGGATTTTTTCAAAAGCAGAAAAATGGGAGAACTCAGCCACAGGCTGAAAGATGTTGTTAACCTTGTCCTGGAGCACTAGACTGATATAGTGAGCAGGCATCTGAAGCACAGGAGGCCTGCTCACTATATCAGTCTAGTGCTCCAGGACAAGGTTAACAACATCTTTCAGCCTGTGGCTGAGTTCTCCCATTTTTCTGCTTTTGAAAAAATCCCAAGTGTTTGGGGATGAAACGTTAAGCAAGGAAGACTCAAGACCTTTTTATTGCTGCGTCTGATCTGGATAATCTGCCCTGGTCGCCCGCTTCTGCATACCGGCAGGATCAGAGGACAGGAATCTCAACAGACAAAGTTGTAAGAATATTCTTTATTTCTTCAATTTAAGAGCTGATATCACATGGCTGGAAATCCCATAAACATTGCTTCTGTGTATATTTTAGTTAACCTCTTGCTGGCCGTCTGTTCATTCCCCCCACCCACCCACCATTGCTTGCAGTGCACTTTCTGTCAGTGCAGCTGCATAGCGGAAATTGGAAGGGGATAGGATTGGGCTGTCTCTGATAATTCATGGCTGAGACAAGTTTAGAGCTAGTCACTTTGCAGTTCCTGGTTCATGCTCTTAGCCTGCCATAAGAAGTAATACTTTCCTGATGGGAAACCAATTCTGGTACTACTCAAGAGCCCTTTGGCTAGTGTCAGAAGCCAGAGGATGCTGCCTTTTATAGCTGCCGTACCCATGCCGCACCCTTGACTCATGACTGACACCAGTCTGGTCTTCCCCCTGGCACCATGTTCTTCCTGGGAGGTTGGGTGGGGAGTGCACTCTCCCTGTGGCCCTTTTCTTTCAGGCAGAGGCCAAAAGGTGCTTCCCTTTGCTTCTGCAGACCCTGGGCTATACTATATGGGTAGGGAGATACTAAACTGTCAAGGAAGACAGCATTTTCTGCCGTCTCCTGCAAAACCACCATGCCCTGATAGCCTTTATACCCTGTACGACTATAAACTCTCACTAACTTTGTGGTTTCTTTCTATTTTCTGTATTTAACATTTGACCCATGTACAATACCTGTCATCCCCTAATCCCCAATATTGCTGCTCCCATAAACAGCAAAGAGTCTTGTAGCATCTTGAAAGCCAACCCATTTATTTCAGCCTAAGCTTTTTGGACTGCAGTCCTCCACTCCATCAGATGCCTGAAGTGAAATTCTCAGCAAGCAGGTATCCCTGCTCACTGAGAACTTCTTCACACCAGGCATCTAATGGACTCTAGTCCACAAAAGCTTAGTCTGAAATAAATGGGTAAGCTTTCAAGGTGCTACCAGAGTCTTTCTGTTTGCTACAACAAACTAACCTGGCTGCCCCTGTGGAAACTGAATACAAGGAACAGCTATTAATTCAGAACAGTACAACTGTATTAACTGTCCATGGGGACGTTTTGTATTGCTAACTGTAGGATGCTCTTCAGCAGAGTGGATCCATGCCTGCTTTTAATACAAGGGAAGTGTGGGTGGGTGGGAGGCTAAATGAAATAGTTTGGCAACCTGCCCGCATCACCCCACTATGCCACTTTAGCCTCTCTTGCAGCTGTCTACCAAAAATAGAACTAGAATGGTTAGCTACAGATCATATGCCCTCCAGAAGTAGCATCGTATGCAGACAAAAAATGTGAACAATGCTGATTCTGTACACATGCTGCTACTACCTGGTGTGTGTGTGTGTGTGTGTGTGTGTGTGTGTGTGCGCGTGCGTGCGTGCGTGCGTGCAATTTAGATCAAGCTTCCTATTTAGTCTATTGCTTTCTTTTTCTTTCCCTGTTCCATAGCTGGGTTGTTGTTTTTCCGACTAAAGAATTGAGATGACTTACTTGAAACTTCACATTCATAGCATCAGGTGAATTATGGGGCAGGATTCCATTGTGAATGACTTTGCGATTTGGACTGTTTGCTTTGCTGACTTAGACACTGTTTAGAATTGTGCTCTTCAAAGTAGACCTTGCCGCTTCTTTAACAGAACAGTTGTTTATGGACCAAGACCAAGGCATCAACACATGCTGTCACTTTATATATGAAGAGTCACTGCTGCATGGAAACATTTACAGTTGCAAGAAAAAGTATGTGAACCCCTTGGGATTACGTGGAGTTTTGCATGAATTGGTCATAAGATGTGCTCTGAACTTCATCTAAGTCACAACAATAGAAGAACACAGTCTGCGTAAAATAATACTACACAAAAATTAGATGTTGCCATGATTTAATTGAACGTAATATGTAAACATTCACAGTGCAGGGAGGAAAAAGTATGTGAACCCCTAGCCTAATGATGTCTCCAAGAGCTACTTGGAGCCAGGAGTGAGCCAACCTTGACTCCAATCAGTGTGATGATATTGGATGTGTTGCTGACAGCTGCCCTGCCCTTTAAAAACACACACCTGTTTTGGGTTTACTGGTTTCAAGAAGCACTGTCTGATGTGAACCATGCCTCGCAGAAAAGAGCTCTCAGAAGACCTACGATCAAGAATTGTTGATTTGCATGAAGCTGGAAAGGGTTACAAAAGTATCTCCAAAAGCCTTGATGTTCATGTGTCCATGGTAAGACAGACTGTCTACAAATGGAGAAAGTTTAGCGCTGTTGCTACTCTCCCTAGGCGTGGTCGTCCTGTAAAAATGACTGCAAGAGCACAGCGCAGAATGCTTCATGAGGTAAAGAAGAATCCTAGTGTCAGCTAAAGACCTACAGAAATCTCTGGCACATGCTAACATTTTTGTTGACACATCTACAATAAGGAAAACATTAAACAAGAATGGAGTACATGGGAGGACACCACGGAGGAAGCCATTGCTGTCCAAAAAAAAATATTGCAGCACGTTTGAAGTTTGCAAAAGAGCACCTGGATGTTCCACAGCACTACTGGCAAAATATACTGTGGACAGATGAAACCAAAATTGAGTTGTTTGGGAAGAACACACAACACTATGTGTGGAGAAAAAAAGGCACAGCACACCAACATCAAAACCTCATCCCCACTGTAAAACATGGCGGAGGGAGCATCATGGTTTGGGGCTGCTTTGCTGCCTTAGGGCCTGGACGGATTGTTGTCATTGATGGGAAAATGAATTCCAGAGTTTAGCAAGACATTTTGCAGGAAAACGTACGACCATCTGTCCGCCAACTGAAGCTCCGCAGAGGATGGGTGATGCAACAGGACAATGACCCAAAGCATACAAGTAATTCAACAAAAAAATGGCTTCAACAGCACAGAATACGCCTTCTGGAGTGGCCCAGTCAGAGTCCTGACCTCAACCCGATTGAAATGCTGTGGCATGACCTTAAGAGAGCGATTCACACCAGACATCCCAAGAATATTGCTACACTGAAACAGTTTTGTGAAGAGGAGTGGTCCAAAATTACTCCAGATCGTTGTGCAGGTCTGATCTGCACCTACAGTAAACGTTTGGTTGCGGTTATTGCTGCCAAAGGAGGGTCAACCAGTTATTAAGTCCAAAGGTTCACATACTTTTTCCTCCCTGCACTGTGAATGTTTACATGTTACGTTCAATTAAACCATGGCAACATCTAATGTTTGTGTAGTATTATTTTACGCAGACTGTGTTCTTCTATTGTTGTGACTTCGATGAAGTTCAGAGCACATCTTATGACCAATTCATGCAAAACTCCACGTAATCCCAAGGGGTTCACATACTTTTTCTTGCAACTGTATATCTCTAAAGGGGGAAAAACGAAATCAAACTGGTAATCTGTCACTGTAAGCACAGGTGCACTCACTGTTAAAGCAAACCCCGAAATCAGTTTGTCAGCTGTCTGGCATCATCGCTTTGGAATAGCTCAGTATTCTACATCACAGCAGTGGGAAGGAAGAGAACAGTCACTGAAGATTTTATTGAATTAAGTACAGTATCTGCAATGTTTTTTATTGGTGGTGGTGGGGGGACACTCTGCATGGACCATACTTACAGCAGTACAGAAGTTAAAGACTGGCTTGCCATTGAATTCACTTAAGCTTCTGGTCTGGGGGGGGGGTTAAAAATCCCTTTTGCTGAAAAATTTCACTTGGCAATATACAGAGGTAAAATGTGATCTGAAGGAAAATAGAGTATCCAGGGCCACGTTCAAGAATGCTTGTGTGAGAACATTTATAAAGTATCCGATTTTGGAGGTTCATTCAGTTTGCCTGTTGATAGCGATCGGGTCAAATTTATTTATTTATTTATTTTATTTATTTACACTATTTTTACCCCGCCTTTCTCCCCGAAGGGACCCAAGGCGGCTTACAACATGGGATACAAATACAACAAATAATCACATTTGAAACAGTAAAAAACAATCCACAAAAGCTAGTAAAAACATCATCTAAAATTAATAAAAACACATCAAATTACAGTTAAAACAGAAGCATAAAAAAGCATTAAAAAGCAGCAGCACCCCACCTGTGCAGGATGTTAAAAAAGGAAAGGACTCAGAAGGCCTCCTTAAACAGGAAAGTTTTCAGGCCTCGCCGGAAGGTCTCCAGGGAGGGAGCAGTACGTAAATCAAGAGGGAGGGAATTCCATAGGGTTGGTGCCACTACTGAGAAGGCCCTATTTCTGGCCGCCGCCCCTCGCACCTCCCTGGGCGACGGTACCCTCAAAAGGGCCTTCTCTGATGACCTAAGGAGACGAGCCGGAATATATGGAAGTAGGCGGTCTCTCAGCTATCCTGGCCCCAGGCCGTATTAAATTCTCTAACCATTGTAAATCAGAGGAAGCACTGGCTTCAGCATGATTGTTTTCAGCATCAGCAGGTAAAGCCAACTGTGGAAAACATGCCAGCAGCCTTATCCCTTGTGTTCCGACAGCCATGTGGATAAATCTAATATTACAGCAAGGTTGCCAAGTCTTTACTAGGGGCATGGCAGAGAGAACTGAGCAGGTGTGGTTTCTCTCTTGCTGCAGCATTCTGGCAGGAGATGCTACACCTATGAAAATATCAGTGGCACACTAAGGACCAAACTAGATGTGTGAATGGTCTCCTTACTCTTTTTGTTGTTTTTTGTTTTTACTGAAGAGCAGTTGAGGGAGAGAAATGGGAGGGGTGAGAGTGGCTGCTCATCTTCCCTCCTGGCATTTGTCCCCTCAAAAGCGCTGCTTTTTGCCCCCCAGGGAAAACAATGTTGTATTGCGTTCTTTTGCTTCATTTTGCGAAGTCGCCAATTCTCCAGTGATCTTATTTATCGCAATGTTGTATTGTTTCCCATGGTGGTTGGAAAGCACCAAGGGGAGACAGTTTAGAGCAGGGAAACAGGAGGAGGGAAAGGTTAAGAAACCTCTCTCCTACCACTCTTCTGCTCCTAATTGCAACCTCTGATGGTGCATTTCAGATAACACGGAACAATGAGGAGCTGTGTACATATAATCTAGTTTTGCCCTCTGTAGCTCTGAATCGAGAGGGTTTAAGTTTTTTATTGTTGTTAATATTAATAATTTAAAACTTATCAAAATTAATAAGTTAAAACACAAATACAATACTAAATGAACAACATAACAGTAAACAATGAACTTATCATAACAACCATATACCAGTAACAGTAGCAGAAGTAAAAATAATCAGTGCACAGTAAAAGCATTGTGAGGAATGTTCTGTTTCCCTCCTATCTCTCTCTCTATAAAAGAACAAGCCCTGACTGACTGACTGACTGACTGACTGACTGACTCATCACCACCCCACCCAAACCTCTGGGCCTAGAAATGTAAAATTTGGGGAGTACGTTCCTTCCGTGATGTAAGCGCCCGCTAAGAAGGGATTTTTTAGAAATTCTACCCCTAAGGGGGTGAAAATGGGTTCTGAGATTCTATTCGCAAATACCTGGGAGTAAGCCCCATTGACTAGAACAGGACGTACTTCTGAGTAGACATGCCTAGGCTTGGGCTCACCATGTGTTTTCACAGATTTCTCAAGCTCTTAGACCCGTTGAGAGATCAATTTGTTTTTTGCTCACAAAGGTTACCCATAAAATACTTTAAAACATATTTTAGGACTTTGCCCTAATCGACCCCTAACAGGGCAAATCTAGATTCGGGGGTCAATTACAGAACCCTTTGTATCTCCTGTGTTTGTGGAGTACTAACATGCTTTTTTTTTTGGCATATAGGTGTCATCCCTAAAGGGGTAAAAATTTCATCCCTAAAGGGGTAAAAAGGGGCTAAAAGTTAAAAGGGGTGTTTTTTATTTGATAGAGGATGCTTATTTGTTCTTGGGACTACTTCGTGATTCAGTTCTTACCTGTGAAAGCCCCTAAATAAACTGGCTCAACAGAGGCTTGGGTAAAGGGTCACTTTATTAAATTCTAATAAACGTATAAAATCTGCAGCGGGGAAAAAACTATAACATCCCCCAGCGTGCGGCCACTAGGTGAGGGGAAAACAGTGTTGCCCGTATGTTCCCCCTGCTACCCTTGGGTGTGACACTCTGACTCCAAGCTCTGCCCATTCATAGATTGGGAAAGCTGATTACAGGCAACCCTGAAGAGGTTGAGGCAGCTGGGCAGCGCAGACTCCCCTTAGGCAAGCCACGTGGTGGTCTTTGCTTACCCAGCCAAAGGGGCTTGCCAGCCAGCCTCACCACAGCCTCACCACAGCCTAAGTATGGTCTGTGCAGTCCTGGCTCACCCCCACTAACGTCGCTGTAGCGTGGTGGGTGGGGTGGGTCGCCGTGGGGTGCTGCGCACAGAAGGGTGACGCGCGCACCCCCGGCCTCCTCTTTGGCCTCTTCAGCCAGCGGTTTCTTCTGCGCATGCGTGGATTTTCCATGCACGCGCATTGCCCTCAGCTGCGGGTCCGCCATGTTTGCGCATGTGCAGACCGCAGCTGAGGGCAACCGGGCAGCCTCATACCCTCAGTGGTGGTCTGCGCATGCGCCAAAATGGCGGATCCGCAGCTAAGGGCAACCGGGCAGGCTCTTGCCCTCAGCGATGGAGTGCACGTGTGTGGAAAATCCACGCCTCAGAATGCATCTCTACCTACCCATCATGCACGCAACCTGCCACATGGAGGGCTTAGCCTAGCGCTTGACCTCAACTGCCCCCAAACCAGGCCAGAAGGCTCAAAATGTCAGCACCAGCCATAGAGAGGTGGATGCCATTGCGCCTAAACAGGGTTGGCGAAGTATAAACAATATCAGGGTGAGTGATAGTCTCTCCTCCCTGTACATTGAAGACCTTCCTCATGTAAATATTCATCTTGTGCTGATCAATGTCAACATGGTGGGTGAAATGCCTGCCGCTGAGTCCGGAAATATGACGGAAATGTGGCGGCCGACATCCCTGCACCCTCCCGGGCTGGCTCGGACAACCGCTGCCCTTCCTCGCCACCCGGCCCGCCCTTGCACCTGCTGGCAGGAGACTTACCTTCTCCGGCGGCAGTTGGGTCGCTTCGGTGGTGGAATGAGGGCTGCCAGCCTCCGTGCCAGCAGCCCTTACTCTAGAGTTGTCCCAAACGTGCTTTATGGCACATTTGCAACAGGTTAGACTGGCGGAGCACATGCTCTGCCAGTCTAAAGTTAGCGTGGATTGTGCTGTCACTCTATTGTTTTTTAAGTTGGTATGGCCATTGAGTTTTTACATGTTAATAGGGAGATGGTGCCTCACACAATTGTTCTCATCAGAGGAGATGGAGTCTACCTGTTTTGGTCCCTCTCCTATCTCATGTATGACACTCACCTCATGACTAGGGAGATGCGTGAGCTAATCGTGAAGCATGTGGTGGACAACTGGGGGGGAATTCTCTATCATATCCCATGACAGCGAGGGGGACAACTATCATTCGATGTAACCATGCAATTCCTAAAACTGGCACCTAAAACTGCATAGGTAGCTTTGGGCAATTCACAACAATGCAACATATGGAGTTGTGAAGATAAAGGAAAAGACCATCACAGGTTACAAGCCATAAGCAACCTCCTGGTTTTAGAAGTGGGTTTTCTCTGTGCCAGGTGCAAGGGAGTGTCAACGGGAAACAGGTTATCTTGTTGTCTTGTGCTCCCTGAGGCATCTGCTGGGGCCACTGTGTGATACAGGAAGCTGGACTAGATGGGCTTTTGGCCTGATCCAGCAGGGCTCTTCTTATGTTCTTATGTAAAGCAGAAAACATTTGTGATGTTAAAATAAAACATTCTACATGGAAAGGTACTAAAATATATACTCAGTTTATTGGGTCACTTTGAACAAGTTAACATCCTGGAAAGGCATTTAACTTTTCAGATGAAAGTCCTGTGAAAAGATCCAACAAGAAGGAAGGATCCTGAAAAAGAGTAGGAAAAATTACATGGTTATCCCATCCCAGTGTACATTTTCTGCCCTCATGCATTCTTCCATTATATTACTGTACATTTTTTAAAATAATCTTATGTCAAAAATATGTTATTAATTAAAAATGAACCGGTCCCAACTTCATAAATGTGTGATTAAAAAGGGGGTAGTTCTCAAAACTCAGACCCAGTCTTTTAAATCAAGGTAATATTTTTAAAAAGGCATAAATTGCGTTTGCTTCACTGAAGATATATTGTTCAAACTTAACATCTTACAGAGCAATCCTGTCTACTTTTTAGACCAGCGGAGCGATCGCTCCACAATTCTAAGGTATCACAAACATGCTGGAAAGCATGTTTTTTGCACCCAACGAGTAAGCGGAGGCAGTGGAGAGGCCTACGCTGCTCTGCCGGCACCACAGAATGATGGAGTGCCACGGTGGAGAGGTGAGTCCCCTCAGCATGGCGGAGGGCGGGGAGGGAGAGTGAGGCATTCCAGGAGGCCGGATTGCCTTGCCGGGCCTGGGTCGGGGAGGGATCGGTAGTGGCGCACTCCACCGAATTCTATTACCCTTCCTGAGCCTGGCCGACATTACATGGCCAGCTTGAATGTGCACCAGCAAAATAGCTGGCACACATTCGAGTAAACCCATTGGGGATGCTGGGCCTCTACTCTAGGTAAGATGACAAACATCCCTTTACCCCGAAGAGGCCTCCAGCTGCACCGGTGCAGGCCCAATCCTGCGTAGGATGCTGCGGGTGCTTTATTTGTGCCGCTGCGTCCTGCTAGACAGGATAGGACCGCCCATGACCTTGTCAATGCACTTACTCCCAAGTAAGTGTGAATTGGATTACTGTCTTAAAAGCTAACGTGTGAAACGGTCTCATGGGCCAAATGGAACTACAGTACTGACATTGGGCACCACCATCAGGAATATCTATGCAAGCCCCATAGACGTTAATGGGGTTATTTATGAACTCTTCTGCACTGCCATTCATTTCAAATTAATTTCAGTGGGGTGAAATTCCAGACTCTTCCAAAGATGGCCCACAAATTTCATTTTTAAAACGCTTTGGACACAGAAATAATTGAAAAAAAAAGTATCATTGTTAAGCTCTCAAAAGAGCATTAAAAAGTCTCCTAAGGAAATCTGAATAATCACTGGAGCGATTTATCATTGCTGATGTGTACAAGTTCTGTGTTTTAGTCCATATTCATTTGTATCCTCCTCCCGATGCCCTCAGCAACAGCTGCCTTACAAATGTTCTAACCCACATAAATTCTTAATTCCTGCTTGTACTTTTTGCAATGGAGATGTTATCAGTAAGGTAATAAGAAAAAGCTTCCCTTCCCCTGTGTAATGTGCATTTTTGCACCTTATGAGAATATTGAATAGACTTCATTATTTTTTTTTCAATACAAGTCTGAATTCCACCATTTGATTACCTAAACCAAAAGCATTTCAATATGCCATCCATCACCCTGACCAGTGTAAAATGCTGAATATTCAGATTAAATTGGAACTTTTTTTCTATGAATAAGGAATTTGGTTCAATTCCATAATATACAGTGTCTCTGGGGAGAGGAAATTGAGCTGAAGGTCGCTGAAGGCAAGTGAGAAAATTGTATTATCCAAATACAAAATTCTTTTTCTTATCATCAAAACCTGAAATACAGCCATGGGGAATAAAGGGGTCAAGGGAGGATTCAATTAGAGATGAAAATGGAAAAGGTTCATTTTTCAACTTGCCTTTCATTTTTCCAAACAAGTGGCAGCCGTGAGCTGCAGAAGAACAATGAACTATTTGTCAAGAGGTTTAAACTTTTTTACAAAATGTAAATCGGAAAACATTTTTGATCCGTTATAAAGAGCTAGTGGTAGGGAGCTACTGAGTTTACTTAACTATTGCACACAATGTAAGTATTGGATTACAATCACCACAAACCTATTGTATAATGCCTTATTTAAAAACAACCACAAAAAATCAACAGGAAGCACAGTTTATTGCATATTATCTTCTCGTTTTCAGTGAGAACTTTGTGTTAAACTTAACTAGATGGCAAGTTAAAAATGAAGTATGTCTGCATTGCACATGTTTTGAATTTACATCTTTTGTACTAATTGTTATAGTAATTTAAATGGGAATTTAAATGTTCCTTGATTGCTGTTAAAGGCACAATCTTTTGGCTGACAGAGCCAGGGGGACAGGTGAGGACATCAGCACACACCTACTCCTGAACTAAGCCCCTTTCCAACCACAGCTCCAGATTTGGGGGGTTCTGTGAGGACCCCAGTAGTGTGCTGCCTCATGTTTTGGACACAGTTATGCCTGGGGAGGGTGGTGGTGAAGGAGGAATCTCATCTGTCCACAGCCCAGGTGCATTCTTGGTTGGGCATCATTGATAACTAGACAATGGAGGTGCGACAGGCCTCCTTCACTACTGCCCCATAGTTATGGGTGGTAGTGCGAGCTAGGATGAGCATCCCTGGGGGGTCATGGCTAGCTTATCAGGCAATAGTGGAGAGCAATGACAGCAGTGGACCATTCTATTTCTTCCCCTTTTACATTTTTACAATTCCTGGATGTCCTGACCCCCAAAGCTTGAATTTATTACATGAAACCAGGGGAATGCTGCTGCTGCTCCCCACTGGCTCCTAGTAAGCTAGCCTGCACCATCAGCCATTGCAAGGATGTGCTTGCTGATTTTCCTACTTAGCTGTGACCTTCTAAACATGTCAGTTGTCCCTTATGTCTAACATAGTTTACAGGGCTGCAGGGATCTGCCGTTGTCTGCTCTGATCACCACTTTCCTCTGAAAGCCTTTCTCCCGTCATCATAAGAACATAAGAAGAGCCTTTGCTGGATCAGGCCAAAGGCCCATCTAGTCCAACTTACTGTATCTCACAGTGGCCCCACCAGATGCCTCAGGGAGCACACAAAACAACAAGATACCTGTATCCTGTTGCCACTCCATTGCACCTGGCATACAGAGAAAACCTACTCCCAGTGGCGTAACTAGGGCGCGTGCCGCCCTGTGTGAGGGCGCGCGCCGCCCTAATGACCCCCGTGTCGCCCGACAGCCGGCCAGCGAGGATGTCTCCGGAGCCGGCAGCAGCGGAGCCTCCGCTGCTGCCGGCTCCGGAGACATCCTCGCCGGCCGGCTGTCTTGGGCAGAAGGAGGCCTCGGAGCGTCCGCCCTCGGCGGAGCTCCAAGGCCTTCTGAGGGAGGCCCGATGTGTGACGTCATATTTATAAGGTTTCGCGCATGCGCAGTACGTTTCTGAGGGCAAATTTGCCCTCAAACGTTCTGCGCATGTGCTAAACCTTGTAAATATGACGTTGCGCATCGGGGTTCCCTCAGAAGGCCTTGGAGCTCCGCCGAGGGCGGCCACTCCAAGGCCTCCTCCGAGGCGTCGCTGGAGCGCGGCGGGAAGGGAGGACCGCCTGCGCGCGACGCGCGGGTGCACGCGCGCGACTGCGCGTCACCCATTGCACGCGTCGCCCCCAGGCAGTCCACCCTTCCCGCCGCGCTCCAGCGACGCCTCTGCCTACTCCTAAAACCAGGAGGTTGCTTATGGCTTGTAACTTGTGATGAACCTTTCCTCCATGAAACTATCAATCCCCTTTTAAAGGCATCTAGGCCAGGTGCCATCACCACAACCTGTGGCAAGGAGTTCCAGCGTGTATCCACCTAGTTAGGTACTTGAGACTAGTAGAGCAGAAGAGAAAATGTGGAGGAGAGAAGAGTGGTGGGCTAGCTAGAACATTGAGACATTCTAGCCCACCACTCACCTCTTCTCCACACTTCATCTTCCACTGTGTCCCTCTCTTCTTTTTCCAGTGAAGAAGTGGGAAGAGGAGAAAGGAGAGAAGGGGGTGAGTGGGTGGACGCAGGTGGATACCTCTTGTCTGTGTGAAACTGCTGCTTGAGGCAACTGCCTCAGTTAGTCTCATGAATTGGCAAGCCCTAGTCTCAACTATTGTTAAGAACCCACATCATTGTTTGAGCTTCCAGACATACTTCAGGCAAAGTATAGTTTAGAGTTGTTTGTCTGCTTTTGTTTCCCATCGTTTACTCATAGCTAGGCTTACCAGATCTCCAACTGGGACAGAGTGCTAGACCTTTAGGAGAAGGAATGTGGGCAAGTGTAGCTTGTTAAACCTTAGAGTACAATCCTAGGCATGTCTACTCAGAAGCAAGCCCCGTTGTGTTCAGTGGGGCTTGCTTCTGAGTAGACATGCCTAAGATTGTGCTCTAAGGTTTAACAAGCTTCACCTGCCCACATTCCTTCTCCTAAAGGTCTAGCACTCTGTCCCGGTTGGAGATCTGGTAAGCCTACTCATAGCCCACTCCTAACTAAACTCCCCCACACCTATGCAGCAGCACCGGCATGGGCTATTCCCACAGGGGAATTTTGGCTGCTGGAGTTCTCCTTGGGGTAAGGTGACATTTGTCCCCTTGGGCTAAGCCCCAGCAGCCGTAATGGAGCAACCCGGGCCTGTGCCAGCGATTGCTGGCATAAGTTCATGTTGCCCCATGTCGGCGGATCAGGCCGTTTCACGTTTGATCACGTTTGCGACAGTGCGTGCCAGCACAGCATGTGCTCTGCCAGCACAAGGAAAGGCTAGGATTGGGCCATCCGTTTCATAAATTCTCTCCTGTTTCTTGCTCAGGACTCAGCTTCATAGGTACAACAGCCTCTTAAGGTAGATCAGAGGTTCTCAACCTGTTCCTGGCCAAGTACCACCTCCGGGGCCACTCTCCTGTTGCGTACCACCAGAAGTGTTGGCGATGACATTGTCACCATTTACTTCCAGGTTTTCGGAGGCCAGAAAATGCAGGTAGGAGGCTCTGGGTGCGTGTGAGGGCCCTTCTGAGCGTTCCCGAGAGGCTCAGTCGAAGACAAAAATGCACCGCTGAAAGTGCCGCATTGGAGCGGGGTTCTGGTGGTCCGGCAGTTCGAGTACCACCAGCAGTCGGCCGAAGTACCACTGGTGGTACTAGTACCACTGGTAGAGCAATGGCCCTAACTGCGGTACCTCAGTGCCTGTGAATTCAGACATGATGGGAAGCCACAGTTAACATGTACTGAGGCTTGCAAACAAACTTCAAACTGTGGTTTCAGATTCTTACTGAGGGGGAGGGGTGAAACTGGGCATGGAGAGGGAAGGAACGGGGGTGGGGAGGCTGCCGGAGGGGGTGGATCTTATCCCCTCTTTTCACAGCCTCCCTGCCCCCCTTCTCTCCTCGGACTTGAGCCAGCTACAGAGCTGCGCAGGTTCAAGGAGACCCAATGCAGAGCGGGATTGTTTATGGATGGGCAAGGGGAAATGATTGCCCTTTCCCCTCCGAAGCCTCCTGATCCACCACCCCCACTGGATACAGCACACCTGTTTTTTGCGTGGCTGCATTGGCGTGGGGGAAGAGGATAGGATTGGGCCTTTAATCTATTTTAAAATATATTTTATAAATCTCTCTCTCTCTAGATAGGTAGATAGATATAGATATAGATACAGATATAGATATAGATATAGATAATTTGATTTTAAATTGGTTCTCTTCCACATGAACAGCACTTGTGTATGCACAAACAGCATGAATGAGGCTCAGCAGCGCTCTAAGCATCTTATACTTTCAGTTGTATGAAATATTGAAATATGAATGAATTTTGTGTTGGCTGAAAAGTAGATTCGATTTGAATTTGCTTGCTGTTTCACATTAATAGCATTCCTGATTGATGTCACTTGTGAAAATGCCCAAAGTGTCAGTAAAACAAGAGTTAATTGGGTGTGTGTGTAATTGGGTGTGTAGTAAATAAATACTGTATAGATGTACTGGGGGTCTTGTATTCTGCCTTCTCCAAGTTAGTTCTTCTTGAAGCTGTATTAGCTGATATGTTTTAAACATTCTATTTATTTATTTATTTTGCTGTAAATGACTCTAATGATATACATTGATGCAACACTAGTAATTACTCTAATGCTTAGAAACTTTGAAAATCCTGGTAGGGTCCAGTGATAATGGATTTATGGAGAAAAGCTGAAAAAAGATGTTGGCAGATAAAATCTTAAAGAACATGAATGCCAGTAGCTTACCTGAGTCAGTTTATCTGAAGGTCATAAGCCTCAAATACAGAGTCTCCTTTTATTATCTAGTCCAGAGCAATAAAGCTAAGTTTGCATTTAAATTAAATTTGATACCTTTATACAATAGATAGAATAAAACCTATGAGTCAGCATAATCATGTACTCCTTGGACTGACATCTCTATCACTTTTCAGTCTTGAATTCTGCTTTGTTGCTTGAAAACCAACTGTCAAAAATGCAGTAGTCCTGGGGGAACATGTTAAGAAATATAGGTTCTTAACATTCTTAAAATACATGAAATTTATAGATAAAAAGCAGAACTGCATTGGATGTAAATCTTTGCAGATCAGTAACAAGTTAGAGACCTCTAGGTTGTATCAATGTGCTTCCGCAGAATAGAGTAAGGCAAAATGGCCAGTGAAATTAGAGTCGCTTGCAGAATCTATTGTTGAAAATGCAGTGTTGAGAAAATACTCTTAAGGGCATGATAAATTCCCCGAGCCCTGGGACAGAATTATTATTATTATTATTATTATTATTATTATTATTATTATTATTATTATTATTATTATTATTATTATTATTAACAATAATAACAATAATAAGAAGATATAAGAAATAAGAATGATTTCCTGTAGTGCTTAGAACAGAAAACTCTAAGTTTGATGCATTTTAGCATATGTCCCTAGTAAATTAGGATTTTTTTTAGTAAATATCAGATTTAAAACAAGATCATAAAAACAGCAGCACCCCACCCGTACAGCAGCAGCAGCTGCAGCAGCACCCCATCCGTACCAGCAAGATGATATGATGTAAAACATTGTACAGAGTTATTTAAAAGCAATGTATTTAGTGTGTATATATGTAACAGCAATATATGTACGTTGCAAAAACTTGACAGGATATACCTGGGAAATACAGGTATGATCAAGAACATGAATAAATTGAGAAGAGAAAACTGCTGTTGTAATTTATGTCACAATTTGACTAGGCATTGCTACTACTGGCAAATGTTCAGAGACAAAGGCTTTCCTAAAATTTGTACAGGCATATATAGGTTTTTCCACTTTTTTGGTGATTTGCCCATACACATACACACTCTCTTTTACTATGTCACTCTCCCTAGCCTCAAAAAATGAAGGGAATTGTAGAATCCCAAAGCAAACCCTCATAAGAAACTTTGTGTTCTATCACCATTCAGTCACAAGGACAACATGAATAAGCAAAATAAATAAAAATCAACAACCCTATTAACGGCCATCAAAAAGTTGAAATACAAGTAGCACATAAGTGAATTCATTAGATACACAGAGAATAAGCAGGTTTCAACAGAGTAAGGAACTGTATGAATAATTGTTGTAACCAGGTGTGACTTGTATATTTAAAAAAATTGGGGGTGGACATTTTGAATGTGTATGTTCCAACTTATATTACTTTATGAACCAATAGGCTTTTGATTTAATGTGAACACATTTAATACAAAAGAAAGATAAAAGCTTAAATTCTGGAATGGTGAGTGCTTGTTAGTTTTTGGACTACTACACAGGAATCAAGTTGTAGAAAAATCTGATAATGAAATAATAAAATCAGGTATGGCAGCTGTCTATCTTTCATGTTTGCCTGGGTGTTTGGCAACCTCAGGATTTGCTTTGATATTCCTCCAGAATGGGACTGGATATTCTAATAGAGATGGTTGGATTGCATTCATTCTTCAAAATATAGCCCTTCTAATTTAGCGTTGTTCTAGAAATGGGTCAATAGTATTTAGCTCACTGAACAAAAGTAGAGAATGGGAAGATAAACCCACACATCGAAATATTGTTCTTAAAATATCCATACTTCAAACTACAAATACTGATTAAATTCTAGTGTTATTAGAGCTATTATCCAAATATACATTTGGCGCATAGTTCATTAAGCATTTACAATAAAAAAAAATCATTTAACAATAACAGTGTGAATTCAATGCAAATAGCAATATATCTCTAAATTACCTGCAGGATTTCTTTATCCCACATGTACTTGAAAATATTTGTTTCACAATGATATACTCAAGTGGAAAAGACAATCCTTTCTTCTTCAAAAATTACAATGCTTCTCTGTCTGAATAGTCAGTAATGGGACATCAGTCTGCGCACAGAGAGTAATCTGTCCAGGATGCTATTAGTCTACATAATAGAACAATAACATTCTGCACTTATTACAGCTATTTTAAAAAGTGAAAGTAGTTATTTCAGGGAGGAAAGGATGTTTTAATCAAGTCACAAGTCAGGAAGTCTGAACTTTATTATTGATTAAAATGTGAAAAGGGATTTTCTCAATAAAGCAAACCACATTTCCTTGTTTCTTTTTTTCTTTTATATATTCATTAAGGAATTTAATATGTCTGGATTTTACTTCATACTGTACTTTCTTTTTATTACTTTATATTACTTTGCTTGTGTTCATAGACTGGATGATATAATTGCCTCTTGCTGGGACAAAGTGTGCTTTGGTAATAATTTGAGACAAAGCTCCCTCCTTTTATTGGAGGAAAAGTTATTAAAAGTGCCCATAAAGTGTGTTTCTTTTTTCTGATCTATGACTTTACTCCTTATCTAAAAGCTTTCTTTCTCTGTTATACAATCAGAAGGAGAGTGAGCTGGCATCCTACTTTTTATTTTTAAACAAGGGCTTGATGCTGCATCTTCAAAAGTCAATGCTCATTTGGGAAACCTGAAAATGTACATGTATATCATCATCATCATCATCATGTGAAGGTGGGTACATTGTTCAGGAATCTATCTTGCACACATTTAAACAGACATTAGGACAAACAAGCATTTTAATGGACTTTTACTAATGCACACACAAGTATACACATAATGATTACTTGATCTATATACAGTATTCCCTGATGCAAATAGCTGCCGAATTAAAGCATTACAAAAAGAGTGACACTGCTTCATGCCCATCACCTGATCTGTCTCCTAGACCCTGAGGCTTATGGAAGAAAAAGGAAAAAGAGCCACTTTGCCTGGGGGAAAAAATCCTGAAGTGAATTTGGGGACACTGTTTTGCTGCAGGTATATGGATCTTCCTTTTCCTTGTCCACTGAAACCATGTCTTCAGAGGCTCCTGGGCTAAGGAAGTAGGCAAAGTGATGTAGCTGCGGCAGTCACTCATATGCTTTGATTTAACTATTATGGCTGTTACGTAGATGAATTAATATAGTAAGTAGTGGGTAAATACATACAGTAGTATGTGTTGTTAGCTCTAGCTTCCATCACATTCCAAATAAATAGGCGCATAGCTAAAAAGAGCAAGGCCATGCTCTTCGCTCCCTTGCTCCCAAGTACTGGTATTTTCTCTTCCTGCTGTTGAAATTGGATGAATTTCAGATTTTTTCTTCCTTCACTGAAGCCTTTCTTAGACAAGTGAACATTTTCTGTTTCCTTACATTTCTGGAATGGTGAAGCCATCAATAATAAAGCACGTACACTTCTGAGGAGGATTATGATTATACTGCACTTATTCTTACTGTCATGCAGGCGGCTCCTTTCCTCCCCACTCCACTTGACTTATCTTAGCTCTAGACTTGTTGAAAGAATTGAATCACCGTGAATATGGTCTAAGCTTGGCAGTTAACTAAGGCTTATGTATGTATGTATGTTTGTTTGTCCGTTTGATTTATTTTGTTATTGTGATGTCACTGCATTGTGTTTTCATAAGCCAATAAAGGTTGATTTATTATAGAATTGAATCTGGGAAATTATAATTATATTCAAGAGAAACTGTGGTTAAAAACTGGGAAGTTTGTAGGCCCTTTAATTAAAGGTGTATGTGGGAGAAAGCTTTTCTGCATATAAATCTCATAAAGGCTGTGCAGTGTTGATGATTACAGGTTGATTACAGGATGTGTGCTCTATTAGTAGCGTCCTGTTGGTATCCATACAAATGAATCTGAGTGTCATTGTGCTACATTTCTACAATTGTGCTTGAAGTGGGAGAAGGTGTTCCTTGGAGGAGAGGGGGAAGGAGTGGAGTTTTAGCAAACAATGTTGTATCCATGTAGCAGTGAGCACCACCTTGTGGATTCGGGAGAGAACTTAATACATTCAAAGAGCTGCTGCTGACTTTCCAGATGGGGGTGTACGGAAGGAAAGGAATTACACAGTAATGTAAACTTGAGTTTATGACTTGAGACTTGACTCGAGACTTGGAGTCAGAGAATCGATCCACATCCCTGGAATTACAGCACTGGAAGTAAAATAGTGCTAGCATGATGCAAACTGCTAATGCAACATCTTCACCCAAAATTACAATGGAGTCTGGAACTTGTCCAACAAGCTGGTTCCAACAGGCTTAGCTATAGCCATTCATGCTTTAATCACATTATCCAGACAAGACAAAGGTTAGAGATGGATGTGCGTGCTGCCTGTCTTAAGGTACTTAAAACTGTCTGATTTTCTGCCAGTTGAGAAAATTGGAGGAAAATAAAATGAAAGCTGAAAATGGAGAAAAATCAACACTGAAGTTTGAGTCAGTATATAAATAAAGGGTGTTTTTATTATGTGGGCTTAGCATGTAGATTTCAGCATTATTGCCACTTATAATCACAAGGCCCTCATTTATTTGAGAGAGTACACACAAAAAAAATTCTATAAAGTAGTTGAAGAGTGGCAGTAAATGTTGATATTCAACTTAATGATGAGGTCACATAATTGGGATTGAGTTCCACTGAGCTTGGGGCCAAATTGCATGTTATGTTATTCACATACTGTAGTTTGCCTTGTGTATTTTTCAAATAGCAGCTGAGGAGGAGGAAGAGGGAGATGTCAGGATCAGAACGATGATGCAAAATAGTTCCTGAAAGACCCAAAGTTGTTTGTTCCTTGACTGTACATGTGTATTTTCTGTCAGTCATCAGGTTATTTGACTTGATGTAGAAGATGAAGGAATCTGAGACAAGTGAGAAGCAAGAGAAGTTGTGTTGTGTTGTGCTTTGCCCCCAGGAGCAAGACTCTATTTTTGGATCAAATATTTGAAGATGTTCTGTAGCTTTTAAAAGTACTTTTTCAACATAAAGTTCTAAGAGTGTTGCTTGTTTTGTAATAATCTAGAACAGTGGTTCTCAAACCTGCTGGGGCTGCAAACTGCAACCCACCTCTGTCCTCTGGGTGTGGGTCACGCCCCACCTCCTGGAATTGCTCCCTTGTCGCTCCAGCCCGGGGACGGCCTCCGGAGTCCTCACAAAGGCCTCCCGACCAGAAGACACAATAATAATAATGAAACTGGAAATGACCTCTGCATCACTTCTGGAGGCCTTCCGTGGCCTGTGGAGGTCTCCGGAGGCCATCCACGGGCCATAGCGATGAGGGAGCAGCGCAGGTAGGGCAGGCCCTGGAAGTGGGTTCCGGTTGCTTCTGTTGGGCTCTAATTTGGAGCCAAATGGAGGCAAGGGCAGATGGGTGGGCCCAACTCACAACCCTCCTCTGCCTCGGGCTCTAACCCACCAAGTAGGTCATGACCCACACTTTGAAAAGCCTTATCTAGACAAATGCGGTTGCAATACTGTTCTACCTTTGAATCTTGGATTTATGAGTTTTGCAGTAGTAAAATGGTAAAGGTACAGGTTCCCCTTGCTCGAAAGCCAGCAGTAGACGATAACAAATATTATTTTGAAACATTGTATAAATAGAATTTCATTCTTTGTTCTTACAGATAGAATATATATATATCACTCAAGAGAGTTTTTCACCCCAATTTCCTCAAAATGTCCAATTTGCTCTGAGGTTTTTGGATTTTTTAGGCCTTCACATCGGTATCCTTAGATCTATTGTTCCATTATATTAGTGATTAGCTGCCATTTTTATTCCTTGGAATTTCAAATGTAGATGATTGCATAGCAACCTTTATGTAAAACTTCCTATATTTGCAGTCTTCTGCCCCATTTTAGCTCTAAATTAATTTTCTTTCGCAGCCTGCATTTTAATTCACACTTAGATACTGTTCCTCTTATTTCTTCAGTAACTAGTTAATGTAGCTTAATTTTAGCAAAGAGTATGCATATTAGATGGCCTGCTGCAATCAAAATGCTCTTTAGTTTGGAAGTTTCTTTAATGTTTGCTACAAATATGATACAAATAATAAGACATGTTTATGCTACTGAGAATTCCTTTTGGGAGATCATTTCATTTGCTAATATTACAAAAATATAAATATAAATAAATTAGGGAACAGTGTCTCTCCTCATGAGCCAAGGAAACAACAAGGCAGACTTCTTACATCAGTCTAGAAAAGCAACTGAAAGACAGTCTGAATGACTGTGGCATGGAAACTTATGAAAAAGTGTGGATTGTTGAGGGCAGATGTGGCAAGACCTTGCTTACGGCACAATCCTAATCTCTGCTTGCGCCAGTGCAGTGACCGCTGCACCGGCATGCTCTGTCGCAAATGTGCAGTAAAGCATGTTGCAACAGCGCAGAAGATAGGGGTGCCAGCGGGAAGGGTCGTGAAGGGGGTGTGGGGGGATTGGGCCCAGGAGAGGGCAGGATCAGTGGTGCTGGCGCACGTGCACATCACATCCTATACCCTTTCCCAGGCTTGAAGTCCAACACGAGGGAGCTCGGACTTGTGCCAGCTATTTAGTTGGTGCAGATCCAAGTAGCCCCATTGAGCAGGCTGGGGCTTTATACAGGGTAAGGGGACGAATGTTCCCTTACCTTGAGGAGACCTCCAACCTGCAGTATTCCCACACAGGATACACTACAGCATGGGCCCTGCGGCCCCACTGCATTGGTGTGGGATAGGATTGGGCTGCCTGTGAGGTAAATTTCTGTTTAGTGGGGTGAGTAACAGTGTTGCCTAGGTAAATAACTGCCTTTCACTATTACTTTTCAGCTGATCTCCATGTTCAGAAGATTTGGGGATCATATAATTGCTCAGATTTGGGGATCATATAATTGCATATTCCTTATGACGGTTCATTTTCATGTTCAGAAGCATCATGTGGTACAGCCTCTGCCTTTCTGTACCAGAATGCATGTAAGGATGGGTGGGATGGAATTCGTGAATATTCCTGCATGTAAATACCGGTAATTCATTGCACATACAAGCCTGGAATATCAGGGACAAGGCTAGCTGAAGTTCTTCTCCATGGCGTGCTAGCTTTTCTGTTTTAGGAAGTTTTAGAGACACAAATGGAAACATTTAAACATGTAACCCCTCATTTGCAATATTGAAGGTTCACAGGCCTAGAGAACATTTTCTGAATGTATAGAGCAGCTCTAAAATACTTTCTGGGATTGTGGGATTGTATTGTAAGATTAAATGAAATAAAAAAAATGTAAAGTTCAGCAAATCCTCACTTAAAGTCGTTTTGTTATAAGGGTTACCATATTTTGGGCAACCCAAACTGCCCCCCCCTTTTTTTAAGGTTACGAGAGACGGAATTATTTATTTATTTCCCCCAATGCTTGTTTTTAAAAAATAAACTGCCTTACTGTGTCACCGCTGCCATTTTTTGTTTATCGCCGCTCTTTGCAACCGCAGGAACTGCCCTCTCGTGTCTTCATTCCAGCGGCCAACTGCCCTCCGTGGCCATCGCCGCCGCGTCCGCGTCTTCATTCTGGCGGCCGACTGCTCTCTGCAACCACTGGAACTGACCCCCGCCGCTGCCCCTGCTGCGTCCGCCTCTTCATTCCGGCAGCCGACTGCTTTTCGCAGCCTCCAGAAATGCCCCGCTGCTGCAGCTGCTGCAATTCTTCTGAGAGCCTGGCCGGCTGCGTTCGGGCCGGCCAAGGCTCCTCGCGCTCCTGTGCGAGGCTCGCGCATGCACACAACACTCTTTTTTGCTGGGATAGCTCTCCCAGGTGTTGTGCACGAGGAGCCTTAGCCGGTCCGAATGCAGCCGGCCAGGCTCAGAAGAGTTGCGGCCTGCTGCGATGCAGCTGGGTGACCCGGGGCAACCAGGAAAACCGTGACAGACCCGGTTTCCGGGCCCGCTGGCCAGGATGGACCCCCGGAAACCTGGATTGTCCCATTTTTTTCCGGGACGGATGGTATGCCTAACTAAGTTTAGTGGAACTTATTCCCAGGTAAGTGTGTATAGGATTGCAGCCTTAATTTGATTAGCTCCTGCTAGATGTGAGGTACCCTTGTATTGTTATAACAGTAATAATAATAATAATAATAATAATAATAATAATAATAATAATAATAATACAGTAAGTACTAAAAGGCTAGAAAACAGTATACAAGATCATAGGCTAAGGACAGAGTATAGGCACTGGCGTCGCTGCAGGGGGGGGTGGAGCTCTAAGTTCCGCCGAGGCTCCGACACTCCTTTCACCGCCTTGAATGGTTCTGAAGGCGAGGGGGCGGGGCCGCTTCGTGCTCCGGTGTAACAGAGGGTCGGAGCCTCGGCGGAACTTAGAGCTCCGCCCCCCCCCCGCAGCAACGCTAGTGAGTATAGGGATAGAAAAGGTTGTTAAATACCCCCTCCCCCGTGCAGTTTCCCAAATAGCTCTGTGTGTGTGTGTGTGTGTGTGTGTGTGTGTAGATTTAGAACAGGAAAATGGCATATAATAGAGGAAAAGTGTTAGGTATCTGTTCTCCAGTACTGCTTACATGATCTGATCTGCCCCACCCACTGCAGCTGCTTTGACCTAAAAGTAAAAAGAAAAGGAAAATGGGAAATCTGATTTTGTATCTCTCTGTCTTGACACTTAGCTTTCTGATAAATTAAGGTGGCACTGAATGTTTTCTATCCAGCGGAACTAAACTGATGAACTGTTACAGTAAAAGAAGATATTTCTAGTGTACATAGGAACTAGGGGTCCTTTATGGACTTAGTTTTTCTTTAGTAAATAACAGCCATGTCAGGTTCCTCCATTGATCAGGACTGTGCTGGGGGCATTGGCGCTAATGGGAGCTTTTTCCAGGGTAAGTAGCAGCTGGATCAGGCCCCCCACAGATCAACCTCAGCAGGGGGTAGAGTTAATGCCTCACATCCCTCTGCCTAGCTGCTGTTGACTAAATTAAACCCATTGGAGCTAAACACTTTGAAATTGGTTTGTCCAAGACTAGTAATTTTCTACTGTTCTGTAGAACATTTTCTACATTTTCTAGGACCAAGAGACAAAGAAAATGGAATCGTGGGGGGGGGGGGGAGGAGGAGGTATTGGTGTCAAATCAGAATTGTACAATATGAGAGTGAGGTGTGCATGAGGGAAACATGTGACTTGTAGACTGAAAGGGGCCAATGGACAGAGCAGTAGTTCAGCAAGGAGTTGGGTAGGTGAATGTATGCCTTGTATTCTTGGCCAATTACAGTTTTAATGTGTGTCTCTTTCTTGGGGTCACTCTTGTTTTAAACAGCTAATCGGAACCTTGGTTTGGAAATAAACCCAAGGAAACATTATATGTAGCAATCACTAGATGGCAGTGCAATCTACCAATACAGTATCTCAAATCAATTTTTGGACAGAAAGTATTAATGGATTCAGTGGATTAATTACTTTATTACGTGCCGTTTCCAAACATGCCATTTTTAACCAGATTTTAATTAGACATTTCCCTTGTCCAACCATATTTACTACAGGTGGTATGGATTAAAATTATCCATATGCATTTTTAAAAATAAATGTAGACACATATTAATGCTGATTTACCAATCAATAAAATGACCTGTGTCAATTAGAGAAACTATTATCTCAATTAAACACTTTCCATTACCCTCCAGAAAATACTAGCTTTACAAGAATTGCTGAAATATTTATTTTAATTTGCCAATGAAGTTATTAATACATTGATAGCAGGATCATGAATTGATCAGAGCAATTGTAACATGTTGACAATCCTAATTTCAATAAACAGGATTAAAATGCCATATTTCAGGGGGATTCTGTATCCAGAACCACATTCTGCTTCAAGGTAACATATCATGAGCTGGAGGGCTGCAGCACATTTGCATACTTTCATGTATACATAATTAACAAAATTGCATAAAAGTTGCATGAACATGGTGGACATGTTGCGCTCCTGTGATGCCATCTGTGCAGTTTGCACTGTGAGACTAGAAGCAGAAGCTTTCAGGATGTGTTTGGGAGATTATAATCTTTAAAACTGTGATCCCAGTTTACACGTATCAAGGTGGAAGAGGAAAATGTTTACTTGAATATATTATCATCATTAGTATTATTATTGCGCCATCTATGAACATGATTGCTTTTCTTAGAATGAGAAAGATGGGCTCCTATCCCACAATATTAACTTGACACAAGGGAAACAACAGAGGAAGAAGAGGCAAAGGGAAGTAGCGGTTAAACTGGGAATGAATATGTGATTGTTTCATTTGCACTTACTTAGGCTTAGTTACAGCACAATGTACACACAAAATGCACACAGATAATGACAAAATGAAGCCCTGGGGTAAGAAAGCCATTTTCTAGATGCTTGCTTGTTGTTGGGTGTGAGGTTTTGCATGTCTCCAAAGGATCTTTATGGAACTAGTAAACATTTTGAAAGATCTATCATCTACTTAGCTTCCCCATATATTCTTCCTTTGCTATGTGTGTGGCATTAAGGGTGAATTGAATGTGTTGCAAGTCTGGAATCCATGTTGGCACCCCATCCCTCAGGATAACGGAATCAAAAAATATCACCTTGTGCTAGTTGTGTGAATCCATCTCTGGAGTCAGCTGGGGTCACCAAGAGCCCTAGTTTTGCTTATCACAGCTATTGTAATCTCAAAGTCATGAGAAGGCGTACAGCAGCTTCAGATGTTGCATTTTAAGAGGTCCCCATTATGTACCCACTAATATGGTTTTATGCCTGGCAAGTCTTTAACCAAATACAGTTTTAGGGTATGCACAAGCCGTTTTGTTTGTTTGTTTGTTTTGGAATGCATGTAGCCAATTATATTATAACATCAGAGTTTTAGTGATTATACTACGTGTGTTTCTGAACTTAACCCGCAATATATGAAGTGGACCTTAGAAATCACGAGGCAGAAATAAAAGCCATGCTGGAGTTTCTCATATTTTACTGTAGATTTTGAAGTAGAAACTGCCTTCACATTTCTTTCCAGGGTAGAGGCTAGAAACGTGCAACTTTGAACTGAGATGTTAAGGTTCTTACCATCTGTGAGCAACACAAAAGCATGCAATGAAAAGTCTTACTATGCAACTCTGTGCATGTCTGTTCTGAAGTAAATCCCACTGTGCTCAATGGCACTTACTCCCAGGAAAGTGTTATAGGATTGGCTTTGAGAAAACATATACAGTTGGACCTTTTTATCCACGGTTTTTCCACCCACGGATTTGACTCAACACTGGTGGCAAAACTGTGGAAGAGAGGGAGTCTGACTGGGCCACATTACCTCTTTTTTCAGCATTGTCGGGGGCCTGCCAGCCGCTTCCTAACTCCTGTGCATGTCAAACCGCTGGAAAAAACAAACAAACAAACCACAATTGGGAATCTGTTGGGGGCCTGCTAACGTGTTTAAACTGATGAAAAAAAAGAAAAAATGCAACCGGGAGTCTCTGGCACCATCTACAGGTTGCTTCTGGTAGTGTTTTTTTTTCTTTTTTTAGTCAGTTTAAACAAATGCAGGAGGAAGGAAGCAGCGAAGATGCTGAAAAAAAAGGTAATATGGCACTGCTCCCCACTCCGGTTTTCCTATAACACTGTTTTTTGTATCCACTGTGATTCTGGAAACAGAACCCTAGTGGATACGGAGGATCAACTGTATTGCTCATCAAGTTGGTTTGCATAGGCAAACCTATGGTTTGGTTTGCATGAAATATAACTGTATGTTTTAAGTTTACAAACTGGACGATCCAGTCACCTGTTTTCAAGGGGAGTAGAAAAGATGAAAAACCCATTCATTGCTTTAACTGAGAATCATTGTATTGGATGAAAAAACCCTGCAATGTAATTAATAAGGATGTCCTATTGGGAATGCTGATCTTTGTTGTTCTGAAGTAAGGCAAACTGATCTTGATATTTTCAAGTTGTGTGTTTATTGGCAAGTTAAACTTGTTTAATGTTTATAGTACTAATCTATGCATTCCCTTTTTGCCTTATGCTCCCCATAACCAAATATCTGTTCAGGTATACACGAAAGACTTTTCGCTTTCTCTTAAGATTGACATTAATCACCTTCACAAATGAGCTGAAGTTTACTGGTGTATAGGGTGATGTCTTTATTAGGACCAGCCCAAAAGTAACAAGATGGGTTTCCATGTTTGATATCTTGTTACATTGTTGTAACAAGAATGAAGGCATTACCCTACTGTGGATTTTTCTTCTAACACAGACCAACACAGTCACCTATGATTTTGTGATTTTGAGAAAGCTAAAACTGACCACCCAGGAGAGAGACTTTTGAACAGAGGATGTTTTTACCAATGTTTTTACCAATCTACATTTGAGAGGTGAAATGCCCTCCAACGCACTGGCGTCGCTGCAGGGGGGGTGGAGCTCTAAGCTCCGCCGAGGCTCCGACCCTCCATTACACTGGAGCAGGAAGCGGCCCCGCCCCCTCGCCTTCGGAACCAGTCAAGGCAGTGAAAGTGCTGCTTTCACCGCCTTGAATGGTTCCGAAGGTTAGTGGGCAGGGCTGCTTCGTGCTCCAGTGTAACGGACGGTCGGAGCTTCGGCGGAACTTAGAGCTCCACCCCCCTGCAGCGACGCTAGTGCTCCAACAGTATGTAACATTCCCAATTTGGCTTCAGTTGACTTTAAACACCTTAAATTTATCTCCTTCAGTGGTGTTGCTGTAGCGTGGCGGGAGGGGGGGTGCGGGACGCTGGAGGTGATGTGCCGGGAGGTGGCGGGAGGGGGGTGACACGCCAGGAGGGTGACGTGCTGGGAGAGCGGCAGACCGAGCTGCGTCTTCTTCGGCGGCTTGGCGGCTTTTAAATAGGCCACGCAAGGCTTTGAGCGGCATGTGCACAATGCCACTCGAAGCTTTGCCCTCAGAAGGGCCGAACGAAGACCCAATTGACGCCGCTGATCTCCTGCTTTGAGAATATAAAATCAACCTTGATGCTGCTTTTTCCCTGATCTCTGTGAAGGAAGGAAGCTGTGTGTTTCTTGTTAGTTCTGGAGACTTGACTGACAGCCCAATCCTATCTAAATTTCCCCGCACCGATGCAGTGATGCCAGCACAGGCTAAATCAGGAGGTGGAAGGTCTGCAATGGAACTACTCGGACCTGCGCTTGCCATTTGGTTGGCGCAAGTCTAAGTGGATCCATGTCTGTGGATTGGGCCGGGGAAGGGGGTCAGGATATGGCATGTGCTAGCGCTGCCAATCCCACCCCTCCTAGGCCCAATTCACCCATTGCCGCCCCGCCCTGTTCCACCCCATCACTGCCCTCCCCCTTCTTCTCCCAGGCCAGTTCTGCCCCCTAGGATGGCTTACCTGCTCCAGTGTGCATTCTTATTTGCATTGGTGCTGGCAGGATGGTGCAGGCCTTCCCACCAGCGCTGGTCTCTGGCGCTGTCATAATGTGCTTTACAGCACGTTTGTGACAGTCTTTCTTGGCACAGCATGCACTACAGAGGCCAGTTAGGACTGTGCCATGAGTTAACTTGCAGATTCATATTTCCAGAATTGGGGGTGGGGAGTGGGGTTCAACATTTTTTTTTGTTTGCTTCCTTTGTCTAAGCAACCCTGTGTGTGTGTGTGTGTGTGTGTGTGTGTGTGTGTGTGTGTGTGTGTGTGTGTGTGTGTGTGTGTGTGTGTGTGTGTGTGTGTACTGAAACTGTCTCATATCCTGCAGAGGCTGACTCAAGTCTATTGATCTGCATATTTTGCTTTTACATAGTGAAGACATTTGGAGAACTGATATGTCCCCACTATTTCCTCCCCTTCTTCTTTTGCTTTCTATCTAGTCTGATGGCAAATCCTGTTGCTGTTTGACAGCTTGTTACTTTTTGGTTAGTAGTCCTAATAAAAACATCACCCTTCTTTGGATTGTGGATTGTTCTTCTAAAGGACCAACATGGCTACCTATGATTTTGGAACACATTGAAAGTAAGAAGACAGCCATAAGGTTTTGATGGGATACACTGAAAGATTGCAGTGTTCAATTTTGTGCAATGTTACAGCCATGAGGGTTTCAAAGGTACATATCTGCTTAGAAAGCTTCTCCAGAAGTCTAGCAATCATATTTCTGAAGAAGATCCTGTTTTTTCTTCTATGAAGAGTTTGCCCTAGCTGGAAGCATGTTGTGTTTTCTATCGAATATATTCCATTTTGCACATAAGAATATAAGTATCGTCCTTGCACATAAGAATATAAGTATCCAATATAAGGATCAGATCCAATACCCATCTAGTCCAGCATTCTGTTTCCAACAGTGACCCACCAGCAGAAGCCCACAAGCAGGAGAGAGAAGCACACTCCTCCCCTGTAACTGGGCACCTATTGTTGATGTATTCTTGATTACCATTTGCTGATTGGATGCTACCCTCATCTTGCTGTGCCATGCCACGGATTTTCTGCAGTTCTTTTGATATTTTCCCATTGACCAAATTATTTAGATCATGTTAACAATGTGGGAACATAAGAAATGCAGCATAGTATAAGAACTGCACGAAAGGACTGGCAACTTGAATGAGCAAGAAATAAAACTATTCTGAGTTCTGAGAAATTACTGTATAAACTCAGTTGCAGTAAGGCTGAACGTGAGTTTTGCCGGAGAAGTTGAATATGGTATATCACTGAACCTGAACTTAGCAAGATTTCATAAAAATAGTTTGCATTGGAGATTGCCATAGCTTGCATACAGTAGCACCTTAGAACTAGCCCCAGATTGATTTAGGAGGGTGATTTCTCCTCTCCAGCTATTCTGGTCCCATCTTGCTAATTCTGCTTGTGGTGGGAAACCTTTAATGCTGACGGTGACTGCAGACCGTGTTCTCCGTTTTGTCGCTGTATTGATTTAAACCCAGCTTCTTCAGGGAGCTGGCAAACATCTTGTGGCATACAATGCAGAGAAAGGAGGGAGACTGTGCATTCTTAAAACAGACAAGCCGGTTACAGTTACCAAGTCTTCAGCTCTGCACAAGCGGCCCAAATGAAACAAATCTTTTATGCTGGAAAAAGAAGCTTTCATCTACAGAGAGGAAGTAACTTTCAAGGGGAACAAAATGGAGATCAGTAGTCAGCTGTTGAATGATCAGCACTGCAGGACTTAACTCGCACGTCTTTACAGTGGCCATTTCCCTGCAGCAATGGATGGCTTAAAATCTTTACCATCTGTAGAGTTAAGGCACGATTTAAAAGAACGTTCACCTTAAATAAAATACGCACAATGAGGGGAGGAAATTTTACCTGGCTTTCTGCAAGAGGTCACGCACAAAGTCTATCTAAAAGCAGGTCATCATAATAATTCTTAGCATTTGTATAGTGATTTTTGAGTGTTCATAGCTCATCATTGCTCTTTGGTGTTGAAGATGGTGGACAAATACTAATGTATCAACCGTTTGTGATGAGGACAGTATCCGAGCGACTAAATCAAATAGGTGTGATATGAGATGAGGGGCCAATCACATGTTACATTAAACATGTCACTGAGCTTGATGTGTGTCCTTGTCCTTTACATAATAGTAGAGGTCTTGTGCATGAGCATGGGCAGTCTTGATCCACACTGGGACTATGGCACAATAGCTTTAACCCTTTGCCTTGGTCCTGATCTAGATACCCCAGGCGGCATGGGAGCTTCCCAGCTTCCCATCCCAAATAACAGCTCTGGTCTCCCTGATACGGATCAGGACCATGGCAGAAGCAAAGAGTTGAAGCCCCCCCTCCCACCACGATGAGATCTCAGTTTGGATTGGGACCCCTCCAGCTGCTATGTAGGGGCTAATTGATCATATAACGTAATGCATAATGTAGTTTGGCCTGAAGTTCCAGAGCTAATTGACAAAAGAAAAAGTAACACGTTCATGAAGGGAGAGGTCTTCCTTTTATGCCTGGCTGTATGTTTCTCTGAAGCATCTGACTAGCCATTGCTGGAAAAAACAGGATACTGACTTGGCTTGATCCAAGGAAGCTCTTATGTTTTTGTATATCCATGAAACGTTTTAAGCTGCTTGAGCTTTCCCTCCCTCCCTCCTACAATTCCATGTCTAAAAGTAAAGACATAAACCCTCTTACTCCCATCACTGTGTGCAATAATGTTAAAAACTGGCTGATCCCACATCCACATGGCCTTGACAAGGCAAAAGCGCAAGTGGGTCAGAAATGATTGAACGTCCCATAGTGCTGAGTGTCATGTCCCATTTTCTTGGTGAGTTTCGAATGAAACTTGCAGATCTCAGAGGTGAGCGCATGTATGCACATACACACGCTGCAGTTGCTGATGCTGACAGGCCCATAAACCCCATCTGAGGAAAGCCTCGTACACAAGAAAATATCTGTTTTAATGACAAATATTACAGTGTACTTCAGTGCCTGCAACAACCATGCTGTGGTTCAGAATTAGAGGTGGAGGAGAAGGAAACACCTTTGCTATGTTTGCAAAATTAAATTTAAAAGTTTATTAATTAAAATGAATATGCTGTGTTTTCTCCCATTTGGGGGTTTGAAAGTAGCTTACAAGAAGAAAATTAAAAACAATCTATATAAATCATGCAATTAAAAACAAAAATCAAACAGCAACAGCAAAACCAAGAGCAAACGTAATCAAAACGGAGGAGGCAGCAGCTAAATCAAGAGAGCCCAGGAAATGCCTGTTGAAAGAGTCAGGTGTTTAATCTCTGGCCAAAAACCAGCAAGAAGGAAGCTAGGTGCACATCAAGTAGCAGAGAGTTCCAGAGGATGGAGACTGCAACCCCGAAGACCCTCTCATGTGTCACCATCAGACTAGCCTCAGAAGTATGAGTACTGTCTTCTTTGAACAATGTGCAAAACAACTGAAACACAATATAGCCACCCATGCTTGTATGAACCTTTGTTATCCCCGTGTCCTGCTCATCTGAATTTTTTGTGTGTCTAAGGTAGCTCCTTGTCAATGTGTAATCATATATAAATAGCATTCCTATTGTAAGGAGTTTCTGAATCCTGTAACATTTTGGATGCTCTTCAGGTCATGTGGATAAATTATTCTGCAATAGCGATCAAAAGCAAGTTCCCCTATTCTTCTGAACAGGATATGATGATGTGATCAAGAACTTGAATATAAAACTGGATACTATACAATAATATAAATAAACAGTCCCTACCTGTAGGCTTATAATCTAATACTGTAGTAGTATTAGATTCGTAGGGCAATCTGTCCTGCAGTATGAGCACTCTTATGCAAGGACTAGCACCAGTGTAACATAGCCACATGCTTCGTTAGCTGCAAAACCAAAAACTCAATAGCAAGAGAAACAAGCAGCAACATAACATTGGCAGACGTACATGTACTACCATCTACTGACCATCTACCAACCACAATGTTGTGTACTAATGACCACCTCCCCACACAATCCATTTACAGAAGGCATGTCTGAACAACCTCATGTTGTCACCCCATATGGTTCCCACACAACCAGTCAGCCAGAAGGAGGTCACAGCATCCTCTACAGTGCTGACCGTCATGGTGTGGTGAGCAGGTAGGCAGCCACTGACACCTATAGCTACAAACTCCATAGCTCTCTGAAGACAGAGCCTGCAAACAACCATCATTTTGCAGACCAAACACCTAGCCCAGGAAGAGATGGAAGAAGTGCCATTCTAGTCATCATAACACCTGACCCCACCAATTCTATAATTCAGTGGACAACAGATATGAATAGGTTCCTGAGGGCAGGGCCAGTCCATTATGATGCTGAGGCAGTCACCTGAGGCATGGATTGGTGGGGGTACCCACTTTTTCCATACATACATATGCCTCCACTGTACCTCCTCCTCCCATTCCCTGGATTCAGAAAGGAAGAGGGTGATAGAGCAGAAGAATACTTGTTAAGAAGAGAAGAGTGGAGGGTAGTTTAGACAGCCCGCCACTGGGGACACCATTCTTCTCTCCTCCAAACTTCCTCTTTTGTCCCTCTTTGTTTTCCAGTGGAAAGGAAGTGGGGAGTGGGAGGGACAGAGGCTGGCACACAACTAGCTAAGAGGGGCAGTATTTGGCACTCTGCCTTGGGGGGCAGATGGTCTTGGGTCAGCCCGTGTTCCCTCCCGTGTTCCTGTCTGGCCTGGGACATGTAGCAGCTTGGGGACGACGACACTGTTTTTGTCAAGAACATTGCATGCGGGGAAAGGGTTAAATACCCCCTCTCTGTAGGCCCCAATCTTGATTCTCCCCATGGCTGCCATTTTAATTAGGAAAATAAGTGCAAATCCAAATAATGCATTAAGCATCACATCTGGTTTACGCTGAGAACAGATGCTGCAATGTGGATAGTCTTCCATTCTACATGTGCACCCCAGTTCCCCACTCTCTCAGAGATAGTCCCCATCAGGTGTGTGTTTTGGACATTCAACAATGGATAAGATAATGTGGTCATTAGGACAATATTATACTGTCAAAGGAGCTGCAATGCTTGTCTTGAGTTACTGTTTGTTCTGCTCCATGTGTGTCCTGGCTCTGATCCTGCAAGAAGGAATGAATCATGGCTATTTGGTTAACAGAATCAGGAAAAGTAGACAAAAGTGGCTGTGCTCCCTTTTGCTTTCACTGGTGCATGGTGGGAGCATACCTGCACTCAGAGGATTTGTGACCAAAAGGACTGACCATCTACAATCTGCATACTTGTCCCATGTCGCCCTGTGTGTGAGATCTTACTAAAACCTGTGGGGTACAAAATGGATGTAAAGCCAGTACATGGTTTCCCATTGCAGGGGGAAGGAAAGATACTCTAAGCCAATGGGCAGCTGAGTAGTCTGAACAGTTTGGGGTGAGGGATGGCCAGTATTTGGGAACAGACTCTCCTATTCTATATTGCTGGTGTAGTGTGACTACTACAACCACACTGATGGGACTAATCATGTGGGTCCTTCTCACCTGATCACTGTCCTGCTGGGAGGCAGGGTGATCATTTGATGGGAAAGAACCATATGGACAATTTCACTTCCACAGTTTCAGAGTTCTTATACATGCTGCAGATGTGGCAGATCACACCATAGGAAAGCTGTTCCCATGAATCCTAGGCTTCATGGTCACTGATTGGCAGTGAGTTTAGATCTAGCAAAACAAAAGGCTTCACCAAACACACAACTTCATGACCACTTATGGCATTTACAAAATGTGGTAATGCCAATCAGTATTTTGTCTAAGACAAATCAGCTAACCAGATAACTTTGTAAACACATGTGGGGAAGGACTATAGCTCAGTGGTAGAACACCTGCTTTCCATGCAGAAGGTCCCAAGTTCAATCACTGACATCTCCAGGTAGGACTGGGAAAGACCCCTTTCTGAAACCCTGGCCACTGCCAGTCCATGCTGGCAATACTAACAGCCCAATCCTGTGTAAAAATACATGGCCTAAAGGGCCGGCTGCTGTATCCTAAGCCCATTGCGGGCTGCCCCAGGGTTGCTAGGCCGCACCTTGGGAGAAGAGGACGTTCATCCTCTTCACTGGGTGTAAGCGAGCCCGGGGCCTATGGGCCTCCTCGAATGCACACCAGGTCCAAAACTGGCATACATTTGGGGAGGCGGTGTAAGGGTGGCGCGGGCCTGGAAGGGGCCTAGGATATCAGAGGCGATATCCCCGCCCCCTCCCAGTCTGGGCCAGCCAATGGCCCCACTTCCTTGCAGCCCTGTCCTGCCCTCCCACCAACCGGCTTGAGACTTACCTGCGGCGGTTGGAGTTGGGTAAATATCCCACTTCTGCGCTGGCGCCACTTACACCTGAGTCATAAAAAAGTGCCTTATTGCACTTTTGCGATGCTTTAGAATGGCGGAGTGCACACTTCACCGCTCTAAAGTTACGCAGGATTGCGTCGCTAGATAGATGGACCAATGGTCTCACTCCATGGAAGGCAGTGGCCTTGTATGTTCCATGATGCTGATGGTCCCCATACTTTGTTATTTGTCCACAGCATCAGTATCACAGTTCAGAAGTATTCCATCACTGTGTATGATGGTTTCATTTAGCTATAATGGCTAAACTCTGTGAATGTATAAAAAGCCATCTATTCTAGCAATATATACTACTGTAATAGCCTGACAGATATGAATTGCGAGATATCCAGATAATAAATGCAACATTTGCAAAAGTACTCTACAGCTTTTCACACAGCATGAGATGCGGGTTTGTTGTGACACAGTAGACAAGGAAACTCTTTCAGGAAGCAATGCTTTAAGTAGCACGAGATGTTCTACAAGCTTTGCTCTTTGGAATAGCAGCTGACTGTCTTTCTTGACTGAAGGTAATTGCCTAGATAGAATTCTTGAGGTGGAAAAACCACAAGTGATATTAAAGGAACCATTTTGACACAAGTCATCTATGAATGAACCTTTTACTTTTATTAAAGGATTCCATGTCTGGCCCAAGATAGTAGATGAATTAAAAATCCCCCTATTCCTTATTGTATGCTGAGCAACGTAAGTAACAATAGCACATTAATAGCCCAATCCTTACTAAACCTCGGGGGGGGGGGAGTTTGGAGGATGCATCAAATACCTTAGGGTAAGCCTCTACTACCCCAATGGGTCTCCTCAGTTCTGTGCCAGCTACTTTGCTGGCGCAAGTTGAGGGGAGTAAAGTAGAGGGAATGGGGAGAGGAACAGGATTAGGATACTGGGACTCATGAGTGCTGCCAGTAACTCCCCTTCCTCCCCTGTTCTGTCCACTCCCTGCCCCCGCTGCTTGCTCACCTACCCTGCCAGAGATAGCTGGCTGTGGAGCGGGCCTCCAGTGCTGCCGCTGTTTGCTGCAGCGCTCCAAAAATGGTTGCCCACAGTGTGCTGTATGCGCCGCCAAAGCCCATTTTAGCAGAACCATGTTCCATTGTTGTAATGGACAGCACAGCCCTAGTTAGGATTGGGCTGTAAATGATCAAGAATGGACCGAAATATTACAGTGTTTAGTTATTTTCATTTTAAATACCTGTCACTTCTTTAGCTTGCAAGTTTATACTAACTTTTATCACCGGTGTCCTTATCACCAGTGTCTGTGTCCTGTAATTGTGTCCAGTGATGGAGATGGGAAGGCTCTTGGTTGTGTCCTGTTAAACACAGGTTGTATATCTCTGTCTACATCCTCAGGTGGAACAATCTGAAAGGTATCTGTAGGGACATGGTGGAGGATTATCCCTGTCCTGCTCTTGCTCCGTCATAACTGGATGCCCAGCATCATCCCTAATCCCAGGAAGGATCTCTTTGTTGCTGCAGACAAACGCTCTCCGTAGAGAGGTGGCACTTTGGAGTGCAGTGGGGCTGGGGCATACTGACGTGGTCGCACATGTTCTGTAACCGTAGAGAATTTCCATGCTTACAGAATGTCTGAAGGGAGTGCTAATGATTCCTGGATGATGTCTTTTTCATAAGGGTGAGTTCCATGGGGAGCATTTAGCCTTCTGCTTAGCTCAGCTGGAAAGATAGTAAGGTTTTGACTGCAATGCTGATGGGCTTAATATCTTTCCAATGGTATTTGCAGTTCTTCAGAGGTTTCATGGCAGTATAGAATGGAGCCTGGACTGAGCAACACATGAAGTCTGGCCAATGTCCAGTGTTTTCAGAACTGTTGATCAAAGATCCGGTTTATCGCAGTTGGTCTTGCAGAAAAAAGATTGACAGCTCAAAAAATGAGCTTCAGCAGATGGAAGTTGAGCTCTTGCAATTTTAGCTGATTTAGCCTTTTCCTTTTTTTGGCAAGGTGGCTGAATTGCGTGATTAGTAATTTTTGTGAGCTGCTTAATAGGAAGCTATGGTGATATCGTTGTAAAAGTTAGTATAAACTTGCAAGGTCCTTTCTTTTAGTGAATGACAATGTAAGATATTTCTGTATTTGACCTTCAGTGTTAACTGCCATAGTCACTGAGTCTCAGAGTTTGTTGCACAAGAATTGCATAAGGACATAATGATACCCAAAGAATTAAAACTATTCATGCAGTTTAATAAATGAAATAACATTTTTTCTGTTACACTCACTGAAACTGATAACTCATTATAAACTCTCCTTTGTGAAAAGATGATTTTCTTAATAGCAATGACTGATATTCCAAAGAGAATATCTACACAAGGCATTAATATAGGTTTTTCTGGCAGTTTTAACTGTTGTTGTTTCCCCCAAAGAATCCTGGGAATTGTAGTTTAGCAAGAGTGATGATAATCTTACAAGAACGAATCTGAGGATATTCATGGCCAATGAATGAAACGTTATGCTGTTTTAAGATATTTTATTGTAAAAATACATATCTTATGACCTTGAATCCCGTGGATATGATTCGTTCTTGTAAGATTGTTGCTGGTCATAACAGTTTTAGAGCATTTTTAGCGATGATAATTTTTAGAGAACGTCTTAGTCTCCTCTCACAGGATTGTGACTCCAGGTCTTCCTAAGGAGGGGAAAAGCTACAGTTCCTACCAGCCCACAGGTGTGCACATTTAACTCCTGTTGCATATATACACCCTTGGGTGAGTCATTGTATAGATACATATGCCCTTAAATGAGCTGTATACATTTCTAAAGAGTTTACAGCTCACAGGTGTTTGCAACACCCATTTAAACAACAACAACCCATCCTTGCATATTCTCACATTGAAACTTGAATTTTGAGTCTGTCTTCCTCTCTAGAAACTCATTCTGTAAACAGAAGTAGGTGCACTCTGTCCTTTGCATGGTTGTTATCTCAAAGTCTTTTAATTCGTAGGCTCACATCTTGCAATAATACATGCAAAATGTGCTCTGAACTCCTTTGCAATATGCAGATTTGTGTGCAAATGAGTGTTACCTATGGTGTTCGCACTGAAGCGTTTTTCTTTGATGTACATTTCTGACATTCTGAGACTGTAAAGAAGAAAATAACTTCAAAAATTTTAAGAAACCTTAATTGAAGTTAACATAAAAGAAGATACATGGTGTTAATTGGTCTGTTTCAGGCATAATTTGGGCCTTTGAGACCATGTCCCTTACCCCCTGCCAAAGTGTCAAGACTCACATCTTTAATTCAACAATCTTTGTATTAATTACCTCTGGATAAGGTAAGCTTTGATTGCGAGGCTTTTATTGTAAAATTACAGTACATCGCCTGCTTTAAGATAAATAAATTAGGGCTGAACTTGAAAAATCTCCATCCAACTGAGAACTTGGAAGTGCATTTGCGTCTCAAATGCCAGATGAAAGAGCAGTTTTCATTAGGCGTGCTAATGGGAGAAAAGTGTTGAGTTGTTTACAAGACCAAGATCCACATGGATCTGCACCACACGTTGATTGTATAGCATCATTTGGGGGGTCAAGTCAAGTTTAATGTTTGAAGAGCAGCAAGGGTGGTTTGGAAACATCCTCACCACTTTCAGTCTAAATGTAACTTTTTTTCCTCTGGGGGAACTTGAAAAAAACAGCAACACGTGTGGCTTTTCAGTGTTTCAGTATGAGTGAGGGAGAGCTGGATATGGATGGAACCAATTAGCTAGCCCCTCCAACATCACCATGAATGTCCACTCCCTGCTCTTCAAAGCAGCATTGCAATTACTTTTTAAGACGTTTGCTTGTAAAAAAAAAGAAGGATGTATAAATTAATATAAGTCCACATGTTGCATTAAAAAATAAAAATGGCATCCTGCTTGTTGAAAGGATGAAGGACATGACTAGCTGCTTGAACCAACATTTGACTTATATTGGTATGTTGGTTCAAATGGGAAAAAAGTGTTGAGTTGTTTATAAAGTGTACACCTACACCCATTGAGGAAACGGGAGAGGGCCTAGTCTGTGGCAGTGCTGAGATTATGGAACTCTTCTCTCCTCATGCCCCTGCCCCTGGGAGATTTGTCTAGTCCCCTGTATAACGTTTTTCACCATCTTTTGAAAACCTTAGCTTAGGCAGGCATTTAATCTTGTTTGGCTATTTAGATTGTTTTCTGCCAGCTCTGATCTCTCTTTGACTGATTGTTTTTTTTAAATAATTAATATTTATTGTAACTTGTGTTTTAAATTGTTTCACAGATTAGATTAACAGTCTTTGTTTTAATTGGTTGTTACCTGCCAGGATACTTGAGCCGAAAGGTGGAATATAGATTCATGTATAAATACTGTAAATAAGCAAACAAGTAAATAACGTGTATCCGATTTTATCTAAGGGGCAGAGACTGAAAGGGTGGTGGTTGAAATGGCAGTTGAACTGTCTTGCTGAGGTCTCAGTGTGTGTGAATTTTACCTTAGTATCTCTGAAGACATAGGGATACTTTCAGCTTATCCAGTGTAAGTAGAGAGAGCTCTCAAGTGAGGAAGGCAAGTTGGTGCCACCATGTCCAGAGCATCAGGGCCATCTCTACCCATCCAATAATTCTCAGAGGAAAACTGAAGACCAAACAGGAAGCCTTTAGCCCCTTGGTTATGATCTGCAGTTGCATAATGCTCCCATTACAGTTGGCACAACACATTGTAGTACCAACACAAACCAACAGTGCAATCCTATCCAACTTACACCACCAGTGTAACCAGCGGTGCAGCGAGAACGGGAGACCCCAGAATGGAAAGGGGATTCGAATCCTCCTTGAATCCCCCTTTAGAGGGGATTTGAATCCCCCTTTGGAGGGGATTTGAATCCCCTTTCCGTTCTAAGGCCTCCCGTTCTCGCTGCACTGCTGGTTACATTGGTGGTGTAAGTTGGATAGGATTGCACTGCAAGACTTGGAATAAAATATAAAGTGTTTCCCGGTTTCCACAATTATGTGTAGCTTGTCCATGATTTCTTTCTTTCATATTCATTGTATTACATTATTTGGATTGCATTTCCTCCCCGATTAGTGGACCTGCTATGAAGGCTAATGGGTATGAGCATCTATTGTTTTATGTTTATGATAATATTATTTTCTTACAAATTAATTTAAACAACTTCTTCAATTTGTTCTAGGTTAATTAGTTAAACCTTATAAGAATGTTTCCTCATTTACTTTTTTTTGTCTAAAAAATGTGAAGAAAATACAAAGAACTTTAGATTTTGGGGCTCAGGTCACATTTTAATCCCGATTCACTTTGCTGCTATACATCAACTCACACTATCTGGCACTGGCGTCACTGCAGGGGGGCGGAGCTCTAAGTTCCGCCGCGATCCGACCCTCCGTTACACGGGTGAACGAAGAGGCCCCGCCCCCTCGCCTTCAGAACCATTCAAGGCGATGAAAACAACGCACAGGGAGTCTCTAATAAAACATATTATCATAAAACATATCATAAACATAAAACCCGTGTAATGGAGGGTCGGATCGCAGCGGAACATAGAGCTCCGCCCCCCCCTGCAGTGACGCCAGTGCTATCTGGGTTACATATCCATTATGTAATATGTCTTCACTCAGTTATTTTCAGGTGACTGTGTAAGCTGCCTTCACTTAAAAGTGTGACTTGAGGACTTTAGGCAGGTTGCAAAGTCAGACCTTGGATTCAAATTCCTACTCAGCCATGAAATTCACTGAATTGTTCTGAACAAATCCCTGTCTCTCAGCCATATGTATCTAGCATCTAGGGTAGTTGTGTGTATCCTCACAATGGGTTAGGCCCAAGTAGGCCATCCTGAGCTTCTCGATAGGATTGGGGTATAGTGGGATAAACAAATACCATATTTATTGGCGTATAAGACGCACTTTTTTGTCTACATTTGTGACCCAAAATAGTAAGGTGCGTTTTATACGCCAAAACTAAAAAAATTCCTTTCCCCCCTTGCCCGTTTTAAAGCATTTTCAGGCTTACCGCGTTTTTCCGGAGCCGGAGAGCTCCCTTGTGCTTTCTTCCCTAACTAATCTATCTGATCTACAGCTGTTTGTTGGGTTTAATTTATGCAAGTGCATGAGTTGAGCTTCTCAGCAGCCAGCAGAGGGCGCTGTGCTCCTCAGTTAAGTTCAGCTGAGCTGCAGAGGGCGTGGTCTTCGGATTGAATGCAGCTTCGGTAAGCTTCTGAACTGGGCCTAGTTGGGGAGGCTTTGGAAACTGCATAGGTGGGGTGGGGTAAGAGTTGAGTCTGGGTTTTTTTTTTTGTTACTTTTATGTTGTTTACTTTGGAAACTGTGCATGGGTGGGGTGGGGTGGGGTGGGGTGGGGTGGGGGAAAAGAGTTGAGTCTGGGTTTTTTTTTTACTTGGGGTAAATGTTTTTTACTTTGGAAACTATGCATGGGTGGGTTGGGGGGAAAAGAGTTGAGTCTGGGTTTTTTTTGTACTTGGGATTTATGTTCTGGTGCATTTTGTTCATGTGTCTTTTTGCTGTGTGTTTTAAAAGAGATCCTGGTATTTTTGTGCAATTTATGTAAATTAGCTAATTAAGCAGCCAAGCAGTAAGTGGCCAAGTGGCCCAAAAATGCTTTAAATCTTATTTTCTTGAAACCCAGGGCCAAAAGGAAGGTGCGTCTTATACGCCGGTGCGTTTTATATGCCGATAAATACGGGTAACTATATCCAGGGGTGGCCAAGCTGGCTTAACATAAGAGCCACATGCAATAAACTTCAGATGTTTGAGAGCCGCAAGAGGGATGTCTGAGAGCCGCAATATTTAAGAAACATTTAAATCCTTAAATATATTTATTCACCATGAACATTAAACTTATCAGTTTATACTCTCAGTTTATACCCGGTAAATAATTATAAAGCTTGAAAATTTCGTATTTACCTTTTATATTAATTGTGATGCAAAAAGGAGCTTAGCCAACGTATTTCCAAGAGCCACACATTACAGTATATGTCAAAGAGCCGCATGTGGCTCGGGAGCCACAGTTTGGCCACCCCTACTATATAAGCAACAATCTAAGTTGGCTACCTATGGAACAATCTCTTGATTGTGGAATATTCCCTGGAAATTTTCAAGAAAAGGGAACACAGATCTGTTGAAGATGCTTTAGAGGTGCGGGGCAAGTAGATCCTAGGACACCCAGAAATTTAATTCAGAAACTTTAACCAACAACCATTTTGTAACTGAAATTAGGGGTTTGGACAGATTCATGGAGGAAAAGACCATCACAGGTTACAAGCCATAACCTCCTGGTTTCAGAAGTGGGTTTTCTCTGTGCCAGGTGCAAGGGAGTGACAACAGGAAACAGGTTATCTTGTTGTCTTGTGCTCCCTGAGGCATCTGCTGGGGCCACTGTGTGATACAGGAAGCTGGACTAGATGGGCTTTTGGCCTGATCCAGCAGGGCTCTTCTTATGTTCTTATGAAATAACCATGTATTCTTCCATTGTTTATTCCTGCCTCCATTTTCCTGCCCTTTCCTCTGTTGTGGCTATTTTCTCTAGATTGTGAACCCATTGTGGACAGAGACCTGTTTTATCAATCTTTGTAGTCATTCATTTGGTTCTCTTTCATCCATGTGCACAGAAAGCATTATATAAATTACCATAATATTAAGAATAAGAATGATGCTGCCAAAAAACTGAGGCTGGCTTCTATGAATTGGCAATATTTCCCTACTCTGCTATACAGCAGTTCTTTTTTATTAGTTCCACAGCACTTTCCAGTTCTACAAAGTGCTTGGCTTTAGATCGAAAACTTTCATGGCTCGTCGTTACACACACATGTCGAACAAATACGGGAATCACCGCCATGGAATAAAAGAACGATTTTACTGACTTCCGACTGCAGCGGGTTTCCTCAAGGGCAGCCGCTGTAGAAAATACAATAAAATCCAAGGAGAATGTATCATCCAACGTTTCGCTCTGACAAATCTCAGAGCATTGTCATAGGATCAATCAAGATGATTGTAGATGGTATTGTCCTCAGATCACTCTTCCTTCAATTAAATACACGAAAGCGCGGGAACCAGTTCTTCGAAAGCGGAAATGACCTACTTTCGCTGTCCGCTTGTGACCGCAGCAGCTGTTTCACTTTTGCTTGCTGTACCGTCCTTTGCTGTTTGATCTACTGTTATTTTGTTACTCCTATGTAGGATCGGTAACCAAATACGGTTAGAGAAAGTTAAGTCCTGTTGACGGTTAAGAAGTTGACCTACTGCGCATTTACTTATTTCCAGAGCTTCTAATTGCTTTAATACTTTAACATTATTTTCAGAAAACATACGATCCTTTGGAAAGGACAGAAAAACATACGATCCTTTGGAAAGACACTAAGTGCCTGCAGAGTGAAAATAATGTTAAAGTATTAAAGCAATTAGAAGCTCTGGAAATAAGTAAATGCGCAGTAGGTCAACTTCTTAACCGTTAACAGGACTTAACTTTCTCTAACCGTATTTGGTTACCGATCCTACATAGGAGTAACAAAATAACAGTAGATCAAACAGCAAAGGACGGTACAGCAAGCAAAAGTGAAACAGCTGCTGCGGTCACGAGCGGACAGCGAAAGTAGGTCATTTCCGCTTTCGAAGAACTGGTTCCCGCGCTTTCGTGTATTTAATTGAAGGAAGGGTGATCTGAGGACAATACCATCTACAATCATCTTGATTGATCCTATGACAATGCTCTGAGATTTGCCAGAGCGAAACGTTGGATGATACATTCTCCTTGGATTTTATTGTATTTTCTACAGCGGCTGCCCTTGAGGAAACCCGCTGCAGTCGGAAGTCAGTAAAATCGTTCTTTTATTCCATGGCGGTGATTCCCGTATTTGTTCGACATGTGTGTGTAAAGTGCTTGGCATTTCTCAACTTCCAACCCAATCCTCCATAACTTTAGGCCGGCGGAGCAAGCACTCCACCAGCCTAAGGCCATTGGCCGGCTTGGGCTGGGAGGGGGTGGGGATAAAGGCGCTGAGTTGCTGCGATATCCTACACCCTATCACAGCCTGGGTTGGCCTTACATGGCCTCCCCGGTTGTGCGCCAGCTAAAGAGCTGGCACGCATCCGAAGAGGCCCATTATGGCCCGCACCGCTTACACCGGGGGAAGGGGACAAACATCCCCTGCCCCTGAAGTGAGCCCAGGCCTTGCCAGTGCAGGCCACAATTGACTTAGGATGCAGCAGCTGGCCCTTTAGGCCGGCCACGCATAGTTGCACAGGATTGTGCTGTTATTTATTCATACAAAAAGCCTGGAAGACAGGATAGATTGTCCAAAGGTCCCAGTGACCACCATGGCTGAGAAAAGTTTAAACCCGTGCCTCTTATGCTCAAAGTCAGCACCATGAACCCACCCTGCTCACACATGCAGCCCTACTTTCTTTTACATGGGTTTCAGAGACATTCAAGGTCTTCTAATGTTTCCTTGGCTAGCAAAGGCTTTGCAGGTGCACATTTGCAAAGTAGTCTCTGCTGAACGTGATGGAAAGGGGCATACAGTACAGTAGTCCTAGGCATATTCTATGTTCTGCTGCAGCTCACGGTGGACTCATTTTCCCTTCTTTGGGTCCTTCCATCCCACCAGTGGTGCCCTATTCAGGAAAATAATTCTTTTGTCTGGCACAATGTTTTCAAATCTAGCCATAGGAATAATTACCTGTGGTTCTTCCTCCAACTTGAAAAGGACCGAATCCACAACGCCTTCAAGTGGAGGGGAAAAAAAAGACGACGAGCAACGGGGAATGGAGGCATCACTGCTGCGGCTGCTTTGCTCACTGGCACTTGACACTAAAAGCATGCGAGGGGCTGACCGTCAAAGACAAAATGAGCTCCATAGAAAAGAGTAGGCACACATTTGGATCTGAGTGTGATGCAGTATAAATCATTAGAAAGCACAGCACAAAGGATTTGCATGGCAGACGGTGCTAATCAGAAGCGGTGAGTGTTTTAACGTGTTTAAACGAGGACAGGGCACCTATTAATCAAAACAGGATCCCCAAAGACCGAATGCTTTTCAGAATGCTACTCAAAATGTCCCAAAGTGGACCAAGGGTGTCTGAAATAACATTTGAGGCAACGATTCAGAGTGTATTATGAGAGGGATAATGAGGTAACTAGCAAAGGCAACAAAAGAAAAGTGTGAGAAATTGTAATTATATTAGATAATGTGGACAGCTGATTGGGAAAAGTGTTTCCCATTATAGCATTGTGTCTGTTGGCAAGCTGAAGCAAAATAATGGATTTTCCATTTCCTTTGATCAACCTAGCACAAGTTACTGTAGCGAGGAAACTTTTAAAGTTTCCATCATATGGAAGAAGAGTAATCCTAGTGGTGCTGCTATGACATTTATTCACACCCCAAACCTCGCAGATTGTCCTGTTCAGGACAATTTGCAGTAGAACCCAGTGGGATTCACCCACTTGTGAGTCACAGCAGAAATGGATTTAGGGGCTGATTAAGAGTTGGAATGCCTGCCTGGGGTCGGGCTATGGTCCGACACCCTTTCAGCGTGTTGCCGCAGCACTATTCTGTGCCTTGGTTTAACCCCTGCTGGTCTCCTGGTCTCTCTTCCTGGACTTGGTTAATAAAGTGGCCCTTTTCATCCATATTCCTGACTCGCGTGTTTATTGGGGAGTGCACAGGCAAACAGCAGAGATGGAGCCAACAGTGTTTCAACAGGGCCATGAAAGCTTCCGAACAAGATTTAGCAGAGATGGACTTAGGGGCTGATCAAGGTTTCTGTCAGGCAGACATATATTCATCTTTCTGGATTCTTCTATCTGGATTTTTCACTGCAACTGCTTCAGCTGCTTGTAGAATGCTAAATGCAGCTTTACTGGAAATGGCACAAGGCTAGAATAGAAGAGCAAAAAAAAATAAGTGATTATGGTTTACTTGATGGAAACAATGATGGTCAATCAGTTTGAGGGAACCCAAACCTAAGCCTGTACTGATAAACAAAACCACTACACCTCACTGGACTCACCTTATATGTTTTCCATCTCCATATCATGTAGTTTAACCATTCATTATAGATTCTCTTCCTGCCTGAACTGGATAAAGAGAATCTATAACGAAAGGCTAAATGCATGATTTGGAGATAGTTAACATACAAGATGAGACCAGAGGTGTGTAGGTTTTACAGCCAGAATGGATTGTTCTGAATCAGCTGATTTTATTTGTGTATTTTTATGGTTTGAATTGGATGAGTTTTGAGTTTGAGTTTTGAGTCCATTTTTATGGTTTGAGTTTTGTTGTAAGGGAGGAAGTTTTGGCACAACCCCTCTGCATGCATCTCTACATGTCCATGTCCTGTGGAGTTGGTCTTCAGAGGGAAAAGGGCACTTTTGTTTAACTTGCCATAGATTGCACTGTGACATTAATGGAAGAAGCGGTGTCTAGTGAATGGGATGTCCAAGCTGCTCATTTTGTGCTATATGCATATTTTCCTATTACTATGATCATTAAACATTTTCTTTTGTGCCAGCAGAATGCTGGACACTACGAGTAATCAAATAAGTATATGAGTACATGGCTAAGGCTACAGTCTCATGGCACAATGCTATTTCTTCCCTCTGCTGACACAGCTGCACTGCTGGAGCATGCGCTCCGTGGGCAGACTCCTTGCTCCGTGGGGAGGGGGCAGACACAGAGGTCTCCTAAGCGTAAGGGAACATTTGTTCCCTTAATTGGGGTAAGCCTCCTAGGCCTGGATGACCCAGCCAAATACTCTGCAAGAAAGTAAAGGAGCTTGGTCACAGACAGGTGATCGTACAGATGTGTCCTCTTCAAGCAAGATTGTACCTTAGTGATAACATCGATTTCATGTCAGGTTTAAGAGGAACAATTTCACCACATCTTACCCAACAGGGTATCCAGTGGTTCAAAAATACTTTTTCCTATGTATACTACCCATGAATAGGCTGTCCTTTACTCCAGTGTCTTCAGTATCTACATGAACCCATTCCCAGTTGGCATTTGTAATCTATTGAAAACATGGCTCATTTGCTCTCTCTTCGTCATTTATTTATCACCCCTTCTCAGCTCACATGTTCTGTGTTACAACTCACCTCTGAAATCCAATTTATCTGTTGTCTTTACAATCCCACAGCATATTTTACTTCTTCAGTAGGATTTTTTTTTAATGCTTGAAGGGACCCAGTGAGGCCATCATCTTTGCTGACATCCTTCCATTGTTGAGGCATCCCTTCAGCCACTCACACTCAATAAAATGACCTTTCTGGCAGATTTAAGAGGCAATGGGAATGTGATGAGAGATACTAAATGTCAATGATCTGGCAGGAGCAGGAGGGAGTTTGAGAATGAAAAACCTGGAGCTATTGTGCTGCGTTGGAAGCAAATATTTCATAGGCAGGGCACATAATTGGAAACAGTTGAGATTCATTAATGTGTACACACACACACACACACACACACACACACACACACACACACAAGTTCTACCTTGGAATGTTAGGATTTTTTCAGAGCCATCTTCTTGTCATTCTCAGAGCCTTCATGAACACACTGTTCCAAACAATAGAGAAATGTCCTCCTATGACACCATGCTCAGCCTTCTCTGTTAGTTCACCAACCTGTTGTTTGTTAGTAACAATTATTTATTCTCTGTTTCCTTTACCGGAGCAGGTAGTTCCTTAAAGTTATGATGGCACAGTTTCCCCCCATATTTGAACCATGTTTACCTTGTAGTTTTAGCATTGCTTATCTTTGTAATAATCACATTTTGTGATTTTGTTGAAGTAAACGTTTTATGAGCTTTTTACTGTGGAATGCTAATGTATATTTTTAGACAAATGTACGGAGGACAAGTCTATCTCAAGTTACTAGTCAAGATGACTATATGCTACTTCTACGTTCAGGGGCAAGATACCTCTGAAAACCAGTTGCAAGCAACTCCTGCTTGTGGGCTACCCAGAGGCAACTGGTGAGACACTGTGGGAAGTACAATGCTGGTCTAGATGGGCCTTGGGCCTGATCCAATAGAACTCTTCTTATTCTCTTATATTTTATGCCAGGCTCTAGTATAACATGGAGGTGAGATGCCAGAAATGTGACTGGTGCTGAGATAAAGGACATACTGAGTGAAGTTGTCTGGCAGTTGGGTTTTCCTTACTCATTTAGTATCTTACATTTTTTTTTCTGTTGCTCCTTTCTGTTGGCTTGTCCAAGGAAGTTCAGAACATCCACCATGGGATAAAGCAATTATGCAAAGTCAATACAAAACAATAAGAACCAAGATAATCTTATGAGGAAAGATCATCTGAAAGAAAATTGAGAGATGGCCTCTCTATCCAATGCTGGCAGTTGATGGGTGGCCACAGCAGAGATGGAAAATGGAGGTCGGGCCTTGGTCCCTCCCACTGTTACTGGAAGTTGATATTCCTGTGCCAGCATGCATAAAATAAATAAATAAATACACCTCACACTTAGAGGGGGTCACTTGCTGCTTCTTTTCCTGAGTCACCACTCTAGAATACCTTATTTTGATTTGGAAGCATGCCCAGAGGGAGCAGCAATCCACACAGAGATGCAGTGGAAGACCTCCTCTGAGGGCAGGAATTAGGGGAAGTGCTGTAGCTCAGTGCTATGAAAAAGACCCAAGGTTCAGTTCCTAATATTTCTAGGTAGGGCTGGGAAAGACCCCTGTCCCCAAATCCTGGAGAACCACTGCCCATCAATGTAGATACTACTGACCAAGATGGACTTGTTATAAAGGCAGCTTCATGGGTTCATTGTGATGTTTGTATTTCGGTACGCTTACACCATCACAAGTTTGGGAATCACTGCCTTGGGGTTTTCTTGGAAGAACTGAAAGAATCTATCCTTTCCCACTCTTTAACCAATAGGAAGATAAAATATGCCAAGGGGTAACTGTGGCAGTTGTAACAGGCAGAGTTTATGACTGTAAAATATTGATCAACAGATGTTGAGCAACAGACTATGTATGTTGTGAATATTGAGCTCAGAGATTTGAATAGACACGGATTAGATGCAACACCCCATATGTTCCCCATCTCCAATCACATTAATTTTATTGTGTTTGGTGGCTATGCGGTACTCCTTTCTATTAGATTATGGGAAAAACCTGATTGATAATACTATCTAGAGAAATATTTATTCCATGCTGATGATAGTATTTTTGATTCTGAAAACTGAGAGTCACAGAGTGCCAGTTGCAGAGGTACATGAACTTAATGGTTCTTGTACTATGTGATATGAGAACTTTCTCTTTGTAAATGAAGAAAGAGCAACAGAAACATGGAACTTGTTCTGTTAGCCTCACAGTCACTGATTAAAGAGACTGAAAAGGGCTTTTTTTTTAAAAGAGCCTCTGTTTAGACCAAGGCACCTTAATTGAATTGATGGCTCAATTACTTTTAAACTAAAAGAAAGAAAGAACCACACTTGATTAAAATTCAGCTCTAAAGAAAAATGAACACCTGTTTTTGTAAACATTGCAGCCAGAGGACTCTCAGTAAATTCTTGCAAGGGTAAGAAGCATTAGGTCAGTTTGTTGTGTTTGGGAAAGACGTAGGAGCCTAGAAGAACCTAGCAGTGAATCAGGAGACAGGGAGGGACATGACTTCGCATGCAGATGAGAGAAAATCTTAATGCTGTTACCTTAAAGGGGACTCATTTGGCTTTATCTGGATACTAATTCACTATATGTTACTGTTGATAGCTGGCTTGGGATCAGGAAGGCTTTTCTGCATCTGGCAACAACCTGGGTCATTCTGACTCCCTTGAAGCACATGCCAAAGTATGGGGGTTGCTGTGGGGGAATTAATCTAGTAATTTCAAAGGATGTCAGTGCACTGACCAAGCATAAAGGGAAGAATATAATGCCATTTTGCACCTTCTCCTGATATGTGAACATTGATTGAAATCTTTGGGTTCATACAGCCTTTTTGTGTGTGTGACAAAAAAAGGATGGGGTGAGAGAAAGTAACGGTGGCCAAAGAGATGGTGCTCCTGGTTCCCTCCACTTCTCTGTCTTATCCCAAATTGATCTTGTGCTGCAAGGGCACCCTTCGAAATGTGTGAGAATAATTTGGGATGATAAGAAGTGTGGGGAGCAGGAAGCAGAAGAGAACTGTGCACCCTGTGATCCCACCCCCCACGTCTGCTCTTTGTCCCATCCAAAACAGCTCTGAGGCGAACTCCATATGAATGCAGACTGGCCAACTCTTCCATCTGGAGCAGCAAGCTATTGCTTATATGGTAATCTGCTGAATTCTCATTGTGAATATACATCTCCTTCCCCCTGTGCCAGCACCAAAGCCCTGGTACCAGACCTCTTCTCTTCAGCTTACTGCACTCCTGAATGCCACACCCTTTTCTAAGGTTGCAGAAGAGGCAAAGCTGACTTGCTGGCTGGCTCACCCAATATGTGGATGACATGCTGCTGAATAAGTGAACTGCTTAAAGTGTTGTACCTGAGGTCTAGCGAAGTGCTTTGATAGTCGCCTCTGTGGTGTTTGATATGTGATGGCTCTTACACAAGTATGAGTCATCGTCTTCTTCTTATTTTTATTTATTTACAACATTCCTGAACACCACCTTTCTGTAAAATATTGAGCATGGCATATAGAAAAAGTTGGACTTTGGGATCTGGTTCACACATACTTGGGCTGGTGACAGACTATGTATGTTGGAAGAATGGCATGGGCCAACAACTCCCCCTTACTGATGCTACTTGTAGAAACGAGGTCTCTCTGTGATTGGGTATTTGTGTGGAGCATCCGGGGCGCAGATCGTTCCTCTGCTCTGCCCCTGCCGCGAACTCTGTAAAGTCGTCCTGCGCATCGTCGTCCTGCGCATGCTTGGACTCTCTAAAAAGCGCTGCTGGGCGCTTTACAGAGTTCGCGGCAGGGGCAGAGCAGAGGAACGATCTGCGCCCCGGAAGACATCGTCGCACTGGAGTAGGTCGTCGCTGGAGGCTCCTAAAATACAGAGAAGTGGCGCAAAGCATACACTAAAGATTACAAGCCCCGCGCTAGTGCTAAAAAACCCCTAAAAAGGTTTTTAAAACCCGAAAAAAGGCCACAACAAAAACGAAACTTAAGGAGCCTCCCGCCCCCCCCAGCCCTTCCGCCCCAATGCCCTGGGGCCCACCGCCCCACCGCCACAGATCAGACGACGCCTCTGGATCATAGAGCTCTATTTGTGTGTGTGTGTGTGTGTGTGTGTGTGTGTGTGTGTGTGTGTGTGTGTGTGCGCGCGCCCCCAATTGTTCAAGACAATTGCTCCTACATTCTAAGCTGGAAATAACAGTGATTCGGCAGTGAAATGGATGGCTGGTTCTGTGCTTTTAGATAAACTTGGCACTCGAAACCCAAATTATGGAAGCCTTTCTGAGAAACACAAGAAGCTTAATTACTCTGAAACATGGCTCAGTCCTTTGTATTATTTATTAATTATTTTTATTTGAAATATTTATATCCCTTCTTTCCTCTCCCACAAGGGAGATGGCTCAGGGCAACTAACAATGTATTACAACAGCACAGTAAAATATAACAAAAATACTTTCAATATTAGCACAAAGAATTAAACAATATGCAGCACCAGCAAACAGTAACAGAGCAGCCAACTAAGATTTATACCATCATGCTATCAGCATATGTGGTGTCTTACACGGTTGCACAGGCAATGCAGACATATTCCTGTTCTCAAAGAACTCACAACCATTGAGGGAACACCAGAGGAAGAGAGAAGGGAAAGGAGGGATGAATGTGGGGAAATGCCATTACATGTACTTCAAGTTTGGTTAGGGTTGGGAAGGAGGTTTAAGGGAATAAACCAAAGATCATGCAGAAAAGGTGAATTGTGAAGAGGGATTGAAGAAAAGGAGACATGTGGTATCGTGCAGTATATGTTCAAGGAGGGAATTCGATGCATTGGGAACAGAAAAGGAGACTAGACAAAGTCATTTGATAGAGCAGGAGACCCTCAGTCCATTAGAGCTGAAGCAGCCATGGCATGTGTGAAATGACCATTACTACATTGCCAGTATCATCTTCTAGAAAGACTCCAGCCTCAGAATTCTTGAGCGCTGAATATAAGTAGTGTTTAAATTGTTGGGAGCCATTGAACAAATCTCCTCCATTTTGTGACAGGTGCACCAGAAGGGTCTGTCTAGTTGATGTTCTATCTTGTTTTCTATGAGGAGCATTATTCAATGCCATCACTTGCCACTAATTTTATGTTGTCGAACACCTGTGGCGGTTTGCGGAATTTGTAGAAGCCCCTTTGGGCCAGGAGAGAAAAAGAGGTGAGCGAGAAAATAAGAAGAGCCCTGCTGGATCAGGCCAAAGGCCCATCTTGTCCAGCTTCCTGTATCACACAGTGGCCCCACCAGATGCCTCAGGGAGCACACAAGACAACAAGATACCTGTATCCTGTTGCCACTTCTTTGCACCTGGCACAGAGAAAACCTACTCCTACAACCAGGAGGTTGCTTATCCTCATCATGGCTTGTAAGCTGTGAAGAACTTTTCCTCCATAAATCTGTCCAATGCCCTTTTAAAGGCATCCAGGCCAGGTGCCATCACCACATCCTGTGGCAAGGAGTTCCACAAACCAATTACACGCTGGGTAATTGGTTACAAGCGAGGGTGGAGGTAAGTGTGTAAATGCAACCAGGTGATCACACGACTTGCGATTCTTCCTGCTTTTGATTGAGTGCAGATTTTTGTAGTGTGAAGTTCTGCAAACGATTGTATTAATCCAATTATCATATGCTTCTGCCATGGGTTGCAGTGGCAGAGTTCCAGTAATTACTCTTCATTAGTATTCATTAGTACCAGGTCTTGCCTGATCTCAAGTTCATGTTGAATCAACTCAGCTGTAATATTTTTGATATGGGCTAGATGTAGAGGTCACTGTGGAGGCATTAATTAGGCCTGGTCGTCAGAAGATATTTTTGTGGCTCTTCAAATGGGCTTTGCTTCAGATGCACCCTGGCTTTTCGTTTGTGAAGTGGAAGCAGATATGCAAAGCAGAGTAGCAGCGAAGCCGACACTTCACCATCCAAAGAATCTGAAACTATATGCCTGAAGAAAGTCCAAAACTTGCACACTGTCTGCAGTGATCTTCTTCTGAAAATGGACAATGTTTCAAGGTCTTGTTTTGCAAATGACAACTCAAGTATGTCTCTGAAATTAAGTAGTGGGTGCTGAATTGACACAAGTTCCTCAGGAACTCTCCCAAATCGATCTTGTTGACAAATATGCTACCATAAGGTTGTAAAGACATGGCTTACTAAATTCTAGTGAAGGATAGAAAAAGCTTTTTTTAAAAGAAGCCTGCTTTAAAAAAATTTTTTAATCACATTATACTGCTGCTACATTGACAATGTACATATATATTTCATTCTTGGAGGAATTGCATAACACCAACTTTCTCGTGCAGAAGGAGTGAAAATAAAATGAGAACCACATAATAAAAATTAAAACATGAGAATGAAGTTGTTCTATTTTAGTTCTCCCCCCCCCATGGGGCTGCTTATGAGTAGTACTTTAAAAATGTTATTTATTTTAAAAAGTGTGATTTATTAAACAGTGTAATTTATTAAAAACAATGACATCACTTCCTGCGTAATGACATTATTTCCGGCCCTAGGTCTTAGGGGGGTCCTGACAGATTGTTATTCTACAAAAGGGTGTCCCGGTGCTAAAACGTTTGGGAACCATTGATCTACATCGATGATCTATGTCCACATCTCAAGTCAAGTCCCAAGTCTTTGCCCCCAAGTCCCAAGTCTTTGGTTGCGAGTCCCTATCTATTTAATAGGGAGAATGGGTTTAAACCTGAGTAAAATTGGACTTGTCATAAAAGGCTCCAAGTCTCGAGTCAAGTCTTTTAAGTCTTTTACAATCGCCGAGTCAAGTCCAAGTCAAGTCATTGACACAACTTGAGTCCGACTCAAGTCCGAGTCAATAGACTCAAGTCTACATCACTATCTGCCTGCCTGCCGGCCTGCCTGTCTGTCTCTGTTCATATTATGAACATATCAAAAAGTAATTGTTAGTTATTAGTGAATGGTTCCCAAACTGGGAGGCGTGGCTCCCAGGGGAGCCGCAGAAACCAGCCAGGGGAGCTGCGGAGTGCCACGGAATCCTCTTGGAAAACAGTGCAATGCCAATCAACATAATGTAATGGGGAAACGCAGCCAATGATCACCAATGGTCAAGGGAGCCTCAGGTCGAAAAAGTTTGGGAAACACTGCATTAGTGTGTAGAGTCAAACGAGTAAAAGGTTGGAAGACAGGGGCTTTGTACAAGAAGTAATTATTCTTTCTGTTTTTACCTTGTTGCATCTTCCAGCTGTTGTGTAACATAGGAAATAAAACTTGTGATGGGACCACATTAGACTTCATGTGGTTGTTAAGCTTTATTGGTTTATTGACTTTATTTCAGGAATATACAGAAGAAAAGCCTTGGTAGCAATGGGCAGAGAAAGCTGCTATGGAGGTATTTCTGTCTGTCTACCACACATCCTGATAAAATGGGAACTCGGGAATATAGCTGGCAAACGACAGCTGGGTCTTTTGTTTTTGGTGTTCTCTCATATTGAACTGCAGCATCGTGGAGAATCAGGCCTGATGGGCTCCATATTTTGCAATATGCAATCAAACATCTGGGAAACCCTTAATGGAGAATTAATCTTGTTTTTAATGTGTGGGGAGCAGAGATGGCCCGAGGCATTTTGTTCGTGATGATTTGTGGTTAGTTTTGTTTTTCCATCCTGTTGTCATGGTTCACAGCCAAAAAGGCAAGAAGGGAGTCCTGCAAAGCTACTGGGAATAGGAATGATCAGGAAGGTGTAATGGTATGCTTGTAACGGGGATTATTTGGGCTGTGATCCTAAGAATAGGCCCTCTGATGTCTCATTGAGCTCACTGGGTCTTCCTAGTAAACATATACATAGGGTCAGACTGTGTGTCTAATGGGAATACTGAGCACTCCTGGAAGCTAGCGGATACCTTCTCCAAGAAACTTTCCCTTTTCCAGGAACAATAATTCAACAGGCTATTCGTTTTCCTGCCATTATGAGATTCTCTGGATGGTGAAGTGTCAGCTTCGCTGCTACTCTGCTTTGCATATCTGCTTCCACTTCACAAACGAATGAGTTAAATGAAGATTGATTCACACATGTCTGCACAGTATTGGATGCAATCCAGCCAAAGTCAGTTGCAACTTAAGAACCGTTGAAACCAGTGGTATTTCAAAACTAGTTTCAGCTGGATGTTATAACACTAGTAGGACCAAGTCCTGTAGTAGTACTCAGACCATGAAGAAAAAACAACAATGCCTACTTCATTAAAATTTTGGGAAGTTTTCAGAACATGAACTTTTTAATACTGGGTTTTAGCAATCCCATGCATGTCTACTCAGAAGTAAGACCCATTGTAGAAGCATGTATAGGATTGCAACCATAATGCTCAGTCAAGAAAATCTGAATGGCAGCATCACAAATAGCTTTGCTCTAGGCTATTTGGCTTGAAAAGATTTCTGTATTACAAGTGCAACGCTAGGAAACAGTGAGCACACATTTATTGCAATACAAATTGAAAGTTCCCTTTTTTTTGTGGCTAAGGGAAAACTTACGCACATTCCATAACGAGGACTTCTCTTCTGTCTTGCCCTGTCTAGTGTCTTGTTTTAGGCACCCTCTTTGTTTCTAGTGCAGGCAAAGAATGATGCATCTTTAATAAACAAACCTGGGAACTAATACAAATCCATGTTGACAAATGCTTGTCAGGAAGAAAACCAAAGAAACAAAATCAATACAGAGTCTTGCATTAAATCACATTGCTTAAAAGATAAATATCTTGCAAACTCTCTCTCTCTCTCTCTCTCTCTCTCTCTCTCTCTCTCTCTCTCTCTCTCTCTCTCTCTTGTTTACTAAATAGCTGTCCCTGATTAATTTAGGACAAACAAAAATGTGTAGCTACAAAAGTTTTTTTTTTCCTAAATAAAAAAAGTTTACAGAGTGAACCTTTTCAAATAGTCTGGTGTTTTTTAAGGGGGAAAAAACCCTCCATCCCTCCCAGCCTTCTTTCTTCTGACACCATTTTACTTTAGAAAATCTCAAAGTACAAGTGAATACATGACACTCGCAATGTCTCCAGTGTACACATTTTACGTTTGATTTATGACATTACTATATAGGTGCACTTGACAGCTTTCAGATTGAAGCAGAGACAAGAGAGCTTTAAAGTGAGATGGGTTATCTGGGTAAATCTATCAAGGGTTCGTCCTGGGAGAACAAGGAGAGAGGCTTTGTAGAGCCCTGCTGTGTAGCAAGCCTCCATGCTGAGCACATCCCAAGCTCCCTGACAGTTGCGTGCAGCCTTCACTGTAATAACGAATAAAAGGGAGCTCCCTGTAGATTACAGATCTTCCGTGTTTTGACATTGACCTTAATACATAATTTAACCACAAAGCCTGAGAAGTGTGGAACAAGATAAGAAAAGACCACAGAACTGGCAAATAAAGTGATGTTCAATCAGGAATCATATTTGTTCCTGATAGTGGAGATGTGGGCATTAAAAAGGGAGACAGAGAAAGATTGAGGGGAAAGAAGGAGAGAGGGAGAGATTGAGGAAAAATGATCGGGGTTATTTGAAGAGTTATGGATCTGTTTTAAAGGACATCTGGCTGTCAAATACAAATTTGCCTGGGAAAACACAATACTGTAAGAAAACACAAAGTAGTCCATTGTTTTTACATTTTCAGAACTGAGGTTATTTCTTTTCTGAAAGCAGTCTAATGATACATGTAAGCCTGGTTTGTCTCAGGTGTGTACGTATGTGAGTACACACATACACACACATTTATATTTCACATACACATGCACATACTAAGCTTGCACTTGAAGCTACAAGCATGTATGAAAGTCAGAATACCCCTGTGAATTGGGCAAAGAGGCACTGTTCGAGTGGTTCTCCTCCTATATCTAGCGGGGAGAGAGGAACTGTCCCTCTTCACCCAAGCACAGTGCTTTTTCTAGTGGTTGTTTGTTGGTGTTCTGCATCTTTTTAGATTGAAAGCCTTTTTGGGATAGGGAGCCATTTAATTATTTGATTTTTGTCTGTAAATTGCTTTGTGAACTTTTTTTTTTGTCGAAAAGCGGTATATAATGATTCTTAATAAAAATAAAAATAAAAATAAAAATTAATAATAGCATGCACAGATGCAATGGCTTGGTTCAGAAGTCACACAGCCAGCATTGAATTCTGGTTTCATACAATATTCCCCAGCCTTGGGCGTATGCTCCAAAATGATTCCACTTCCAATCCTCACTTGGAACAAGCTACATCCAAATCTACATCTGTTGCAAAATCCAAAATGGACAATCCTGGTTTATTGTAATCAGAAGTTCTAAATAACCAGGATTGGCTAGAGTAAGTCAGGACTGCCCAGTTCAGCCATTACAACTGATTCTGGCTTTCTGAACGTCAAGTCCTTCTCTCCCTTATGCATAAATACAGGTATCTTGTTGTCTTTGAGTGAATAAAGACATATTCTTTATGAAAATATTTCTTTACCCAGTGTGTAATTGGTTTGTGGAATTCCTTGCCACAGGAGGTGGTGATGGCACCTGGCCTGGATGCCTTTTAAAAGGGGATTGGACAGATTTATGGAGGAAATGTCCATCACAGCTTCCAAGCCATGATGGGGATAAGCAACCTCCTGGTTGTAGGAGTAGGTTTTCTCTGTGCCAGGTGCAAAGAAGTGGCAACAGGATACAGGTATCTTGTTGTCTTGTGTGCTCCCTGAGGCATCTGGTGGGGCCACTGTGTGATACAGGAAGCTGGACAAGATGGGCCTTTGGCCTGATCCAGCAGGGCTCTTCTTATTTTCTCGCTCACCTCTTTTTCTCTCCTGGCCCAAAGGGGCTTCTACAAACTCCGCAAACCACCACAGATGTTCGACAACATAAAATTAGTGGCAAGTGATGGCATTGAATAATGCTCCTCATAGAAAACAAGATAGAACGTCAACTAGACAGACCCTTCTGGTGCACCTGTCACAAAATGGAGGAGATTTGTTCAATGGCTCCCAACAATTTAAACACTACTTATATTCAGCGCTCAAGAATTCTGAGGCTGGAGTCTTTCTAGAAGATGATACTGGCAATGTAGTAATGTCATTTCACACATGCCATGGCTGCTTCAGCTCTAATGGACTGAGGGTCTCCTGCTCTATCAAATGACTTTGTCTAGTCTCCTTTTCTGTTCCCAATGCATCGAATTCCCTCCTTGAACATATACTGCACGATACCACATGTCTCCTTTTCTTCAATCCCTCTTCACAATTCACCTTTTCTGCATGATCTTTGGTTTATTCCCTTAAACCTCCTTCCCAACCCTAACCAAACTTGAAGTACATGTAATGGCAGGTGCAAGGGAGTGGCGACAGGATACAAGTATCTTGTTGTCTTGTGCTCCCTCAGGCATCTGGTGGGGCCACTGTGTGATACAGGAAGCTGGACTAGATGGGCCTTTGGCCTGATCCAGCAGGGCTCTTCTTATGTTCTTATGAGTGCTCCCTGAGGCATCTGGGAAGGTGGGACCATGTGTGCTTGGGCTAGGGGACATTGTGTGAAATAACGTCTGACTCTGGGTGACATCTGAACCAGGGCATTATCTGCCTAGTTTGGTATGATAGCATCTTTGCATATTAAGAGGAACTTGCTTGTTTGCATAGTAAGAGAAGGTAGTTTTTTTTTATTTGATGGTTGAAGCAATCCTGTGTGCAATTGAAATTCAGAGGAATAGAATGATGTTCTGGCAAGTGTATCCCTCTCTCTCAAATGGAAAGAGGTACATAGCAACAAACTCAGTTTCTCAGCATTAAAGATCTACCCTGCTCATAAAGTCAACTTTTTTTTCCATGGGTCTTATGAAAACTTGAAAAGTATACCAGGCACACCCTAGCCAATCTTAAATATGCTTAAGTCCCATTGATTTCAATAGGAGCGTTAAGCATGTGCTCATTGATTTCAGTTCCTGCTGTTGAAATCAATAGGACAAATGTTCAGTGTTGCTTGGATACTGTACGCAAAGAGGTTAGCAGAAGAGAATCTTCACATACAACATCAGTGTTTTTTTGTTTGTTTGTTTGTTTGTTTTAAAAGCTGCTCCAGAGGTGATCTTACAAATTATAAGCTATTGAGCTTGGAGATACTGGTAGAAAGCAGAGTTTAGAAATGAACAGCTAAGCACTTTGATGAACATTGTATCTTAGGGAAAAGTCATTAAAGCTCCATAAAAGAAAACCACGCACTGTTACCGGCAGTGCTGTAACATGAGCGCATGGGAGAAAATAATCGTGTGCTGCAGGCATCCTGTGTAGTGGCCAATGGCACACCTGTGTAACTTGGTGGAGAAAGGAAAATGGAGGTGAGTCTGAAAGGTGCAACAAAGAATTTATTTTAGTGAGTTAATTTTTTTTTTTAAAAAAAGGATTCAAGCTGGGGCCCAGAGATGTGCGGTGCAGGCGTGGCAGGTGAGGCAGCCCCGCACCCTTGTCGTTCACGATAAAGCGCCACAGTCTAACCGGGGGATTGCGCGTGCACGCTACCTTGCTTACTTGAGTGCAAGTGGTTAGCGTGCGCTTGCAATCCCCCAGTTAGGCTGTGGCACTTTATCGTGAACGACAAGGGTGTGGGGTTGTCTCTCCTGCCACGCCTGCACCGCACGTCCCTGCTGAAACCTAACTGAACCCGCTCACTCACACCTAATAATTTAGATAGGGGAAGGCTATATCTACCATTCACTCAATATGGAGCCTATGCAGTGGCTGTTAGAAGGAAGAGAAATGAGAAGAGGAGAGAGGAAGGAAATGGGGCAGAGCAAGAAGGGGCAGAAGGGAGATTAGGTGGGTTTCCCAGAGTAGAGAAGGAAAGAGAGAGGGGGAACATTGGAGAGATGGTGGTGAAGATTTCTAAGATTAAGACCATGGCGAAAGACCTGGCTGGAGAGTGGCTCTCTGTAGCCTGAATCAGAGGCAAGACAGAAGGGATAAATCTTTAGACTGGCTGTGAAAGCATTTCACCCACTTGCGGCGGGGAAGCTAGTCTCTCCCACCAAATAAATACCTTTGATCGATGAATTTGAATCTCTAGTGAAACAGCCCTATTTTGGACTATTCCCATCTTGAGATTGCAATCTCATCCTATCAAGAAGGCTAGACTGCTTAGGATATCCCTGCTTAGGGCAGGAAACACTATATTTCGTTAATGTATGATACGAAATGAATGGGAGCTGCTCTGCTGCAGCTCCCATTCATTTCAAATGTGTCCTGTTCCAGGAAACATCCGCCTCTATTTTTTTGATACATTATGTATCAAAAAAATAGAGGCGGATGTTTCCTGGAACAGGACACATTTGAAATGAATGGGAGCTGCAGCAGAGCAGCTCCCATTCATTTGATCCCCTAAGAAGCCCATTTGGTCCCTGGTCTTACTCCATCATCGAGTTAAAATCTGACTTTTGGGGCATATTTTCAGGTATACAGTAAGTCCTTGCTTACTGTCGTTTTGCTATCCGTTGTTTCGCTTTAACATCATCCTTGGTGGCTGCAGCTACTTCTGGGTCGCACTGGGCTCATGACCCACTTCCTAGACCTATTTGTGACCCAGAATGCCTTGCAGGTAGCTTCTGCAAGGCATTCGGAGGCGAGAACAAAGCCAAGGAAGTGGGTCCTGGTCCCGCACAACCCAGAAGCGGCTTTGCAGTGCACAGCGAGCTCACCAGAGCCCCCCGGAACATCACTGAGCCTGCCGGTGAAAAACAGGTTCATTATACGTTGTTTCACTTAACATCGCAGTATTCAGGAACATATCTACAACACTAAGTGAGGACTTCCTGTACTTTCCTGGTTACTGTTTTGCCAGTTGCCTGCCTTGCTCTGCTGAGTTTTGTTAGCAGTGCAGGATTTATCTGCTGCTAAACACACAAAATGTCTGTGCTTTCACTTTCCACTGTTGTTATAGGTTACTATATTTTATTAGTTTAGTGATATATTATTTATATCCTACTTCTCTTCCATAATAATCACAAACTCAGAGTGACAAGCATGGAGTTTTTAGGCGCTCTCCCATCTAGGCACTGACCAGATTTTGGCCCTGCTCAGCTTCAATAAGGTAGCTAAATGTCCCGAACGTTCTCAGATCACGCCTGGGATCTTTTTTTGTGTTGCTTTCTCTTTTGTCGTTTTAGATTTGTTTGCCCTTGACTTATTAACCTCTGATATTTTTTTTCTAGAAAAGAAATCTGGGGTATCGATGTTTAAATATATAATTTTTTGGAAAAAAATTACAGCACTATCGTGCTCTTGGACCGTTCCCATTCATGTTCATGAGAGGGTGCAGAATAATTTCCCGGTGTAGCACATGCATGTCAGAGCCATGTGTTGACCAGTTCAAAGATCTATTCATTTTTCTCCCATGGTCTGCTGTATCAATTCCAGCATTGATTTGATTAACATAATATCCGCCACTCACGACAGAATGGAAAGTTTTATCAGATGAGCACTAAGAAATCTAATAAGAATAACTAGTTGTTCATTTTTTAAAAATCTCATAATTTATAAGATCTGTCTTGTGATTTTTGACTATTCATTGATAACAGATAATGATATTAGCACATTCCTAGACAAGGCTGCCGCTTTAAGTTACCAGACAAAATTCTTCTTATTCAGATCGGTGCACAGTAGGAAAAGGAAATCACATGTGTTAGAGCAGTGCCTTTCAAACTGGGTTCTGGCCAAATCTCGGGCTCCTGGGAAACTTATCATGGTCCCTCCATGTCAAAGTTTAGTAATGTCAAAGAAGTTTCCCAGAGGGCCAAACTACACATGGCAAGAGAGCTCCATGATTGGATCTCTCAGTGTAATTATTTTTATTTAAAGGCCGCCAGGCAGGGCCTCCCTATATATCAACACCTTTGCTATAACATTTCTGCCTTGTCAAATGAAAACAACATGCTTTCACATTTGGTTTTGACAGAAGGGCGGGAGATTTATTACTGCAAAGATATGGGACTTGATTTTCTGTGCATTTTCCATGTGGCCAATCTAACAATGTGGCAATGCCAAAAAATGAATGCGTGCAAAACAAAACAAAAGATGCTAAGCAGGCCTTGCATGTGGTGGTACACAGTTCCTAATTTTCTCTTTGGTTGTAACTTCAAAGCTGAAACTGGCCATAAATCACTGATAGCCGGGGGGGGGAGGGGGGAGATGCAATAAAAGACTTGGAAAGACACCACCAGGAACATAGCAAATGTGGGCTTTTGAAAAGCAGAAATGATACAATGATTCTGAACTTTGAGCCAGGACAACATCACCTAATGATGATGTCAAAATGTATGGCCAAAAGAATAGTCTCTGTTTAAGAAAGCATACTGTCTGATGATTTAAACAGGCCGTAAGAGGAACACGTGATGGATGTGTCAAGCATTGATGTGTCACCAAGAACACAGAATCAGTCAGAAAGCATCAAAGAGCTAGGTTAACCCTTCATGCAGGGAGAAGCCCTGCAAGCTGCCAAAGAAAGAGCTAGTCAGCGGTGTGCCCAAAAAGGTAGTATTTGGGGAAGAGCTGCAAAAGATAAAATGACAGTAGCTGGGACATTATTGAGGAGGAAACTATTGGGAAGGGCTAGTGAAAGGACATTTTGTAATATGTAACACCACAGCTGGCCCATCCACAAAGTGACTGATGCACGTCTTGGGAGGCAGCAACCAGACTCGGGGTGTCTTTCACCACCTCCCTCTAGTCTAGCCCATCATGGATGGAGCCGTTCTGATCCGCTTCTCTAACCACTCTCCTCACTCCTTCCTCACATAGTCCCTTTGAACAAAACAGGAAGTGCGAGCACTGCCAGAGTGTTCTGCGTGTTTAAAGGGACCATTCAAGGAAGGAGTGAAGTATGGAGGTAGGGAAGCGGATAGTCACCTTCTGTGCGGTTTTTAGAAGGGGCATGCTTAGGAGTGATCTGCTTCCCCTACCCCCTTACCTTGCTCCTTCTTTGCACAGTCCGTTTAAAGAAATCAGGAAATGCAGAAGGTGCTAGCAGCGCTCCCAGCGTGTCTCATACTTCCTGCTTTGTTTAAAGGGACTGTGTGAAGAAGGAGAAAAGTAAAGGGGCAGGTGGCCAGATCGCTGCCTTCCATGTGATTTTTTTTTTCAGGTGGTGTGTGGTGGCAGCAGGATTTGGATAAAACCAGTTTATTTCTAGCTTGGTCAGAAATAAACTGACATTGAGGAAATGTTGGTCAAAGTACCTGCAAGTACTTCTCTACCTGCAAGTAGAGAAATGAAATAGAAGCAGTAATCACACAAACAACCACAGGCTTCCATCACTATACAAGTTTTAAAACTAAACCTGGTTTTTGGCCAAAGAAAATCAATTATGGTGCAATCCTATGCCCAAGTGGCGCCAGCTCTCCTGCTTCGCCAGCCGCACATCTAAGCAATGTCTGTCATACCTTAAAACTATTCAATACAAGGGGACAGGAGGGGAAAACATGAGCCTAAACTTGTGCACCCTTCCCAGTAACTCCATCAATATCCATGGAAACACCAACATCACCCATCAGTCATGGGCAGTGGTCTGACGATGACCTCATGTTGGCCAGACATGGAAGGAGCCAATCATCATAATCTACCCAACCTCAAAGCTGATGGCCAGGAAGTACCACCAGAATCAGCCAATCAGGGGGCACTGGGAGATGGAGGCTCAATGAGTGGCCAATGTCAGGCTGACACTCTTCTGACAGCCCCTGGGTAAGAGAACCCCTAGGTAGCCACTGTCAATGAGTGCCCAACACCGGGCTGATGCTCCGCAGTGGCCCTTTAAAAAAAGAGTAACACACACCAGCAGCCACACCATCCAACCATGAGGAGCTGCCCATGACACCATCATACACACACACAACACAACACAACACAACACAAGGATGCCACAGCACCTCCCATTTTAGGAACTTCTGTGGTGAGGGGGCAAAAACAGGGAACTGCTAGGAATCCCAGCACCTGGAGTTCTAGTCTACCTATGCCACCTGCATAATCATTTCCTGCCAAGAAATACCTTTTGGTTGCAGAAAGGCCTTTTGGGGCCTTTAAGGGAAGGAAGGTAGCTCCCTTGGGAGAGGGCAGGCATGTAGAATAAATGCACATGCCTCCCCAGGACAAGGGTTTGGTTCAGTGACACAAGAGGAGTTGCCAACCATCTCATTCCAGCCCATGATCCTTTGCAAGCTGTGTGGCAGACAGTCGAGTAGCAGCTGCCAGTGAGATGAGGTTGCATCCGTTAGTTCATTGTCTGTCATGGAGTTTGCAAAACAACAGGGGCCTGCCTGGAACAAGTAGGTCAGCAACTCCACAGAGGAACAGCTGGGATCTCACTGGTCACTGCTGTCAGGCATGCTGCAGGCTTCCCTTGTTGTCTGCATGACTGGCCATGTGGAGGGTCCTGTGTCCTCTTACCCTGCTAGAAAGCTGCCTGTGGAGAGCAAAGAGAAGCACAAACAGTATAGCAAGAAATAGACAGCAGCATCAGCAACAGATGCTCCCTGGATCGAGATATGCACTCAGTGTTTGTGAGTGTAAGTGGTGCCACTTCAGTGCTCATGCCGCAGGGCCCTCCTGAAGGTGGCAGCATGGTGCCTGAGACCATTACCTTTTGCTATAGGCATCACTAAAGGGGTGGGTCACATCAGGTGACACCAGTTTTTTTGGGGTGCACCATGGCCGCCGTGTCGTGCCCCACTGCCCAGGCTCAGCTGCTCCGAGTTGCTTCTTTGTGTTCTCACGAGCTTTGCTCATAAGAACACAAAGAAGCGACTTGGAGCAGCTGAAAACAGCTGAGCAAGGGTGTCACCCCTCCCTGCAGGCTGCAGGGAGGGGTGACACCCTGTTGGGTCGCCTGTCTTAAGCAGCCCTACCTCCAAGCTGAAGCTGAGTCACACCTTCAAGAAGTCGTGATTCAGCTTCGACTTGGAGGCAGAGTTGCTGAGAACAGCGAGCCAAGCACTTGACTCGCCTCACAGCAAGCTCACCTGCCTTTGTGTCTTGCTGAACCGGAAGTAATTCGTGATGACATGATGATGTTATCACGTCATCGAGAATTACTTCCAGTTCAGAGATTTCTTCTGGGTCCCACACCAGGTGCCTCAAAGGTAAGTGATGCCTTTGCCTCCCCTGTTGCACTGGGGGTTGCACTGGAACTCTGCAGGTAATGACTGCCCTCCCCCATGTGGCAATACTGTACTCCTGAATAACAAAAGGGCTCCTGATGAGTGTTTGACCAGCAATGGCAATGGTTGTAGTACCTGGCATTCACCAAAAGAGAGCAGGCACTCACTGTTATTATCTGCTGCAAAAAAAGAGGAGGGCTAATGTGGGCACCCCTTCTCCATCCACCCCATCCCAGGGAGGGAGGTCCACATCATTGGGAGATGGGAAAGACATGAGATGGAAAGTGGGACGTACAAAAAATGGGCAGGCAAGGAATGTTACTAATCAGGGTTTATTGCCGGGCTTTCTTTACACAGGTGAAGTGGGGAGGGATAGGGATGAGCTGCCAGGGCCAGCCGGCTTGGTCTTGGGGTCCTCTTCCTTCTTGCCTTGTCTCATGCAGACCCCTGCCTGGGGCCAAGAAACCTGGCTATGCCTTTTCCCAGTGTCTGTCTCGGGGGCCTGGTGGGGCTGATACAGAGCTTGGGAATTGGGGTGGTCCTAGGCCTCTTGGGCCTCTCTCAGGTTGCTCCTGGCTCTTCTCCACTTCTCCTCTCCAATGCCTCTTTTATGTCCTCCCCCTCCGCTCCAGCCTTCTCCACCTTCCTATGACCTCTTCCTCACCTTCATTTTGCTCTTCTTGCAGCTTCTGTTGCCTTTCTGCTGCTTTCTCCTCTCGTCAATCTCTGCCCCTGTTCTGTTTCTCTTCCTTTTGGCCCCTGACCCTTCCTTCCACGTCTCCTGCCTGACTTCACCTGTTATCTTGCTCCTCACGTATTTCTTTCTGTCTGTCCGTCTGCCCGCCCGCCCGCCCGCCCGCCCGCCCGCCTGCCTGCCTGCCTGCCTGCCTGCCTGTCTTTTCCCCTCTTCTGTCTCTGCTTCTGTCTCCATCCCTTCCTTGCCTCCCCCCCCCCCCCGGTTTGGGCTTCTTTCCCTCTTACTGCTCCCGCTCTGTCCCTGCTGCCCCAATTAACGGGACTCAGGCCAGCTGCACTGCTGGCCCATTCCCATGATACTTGGCAGTCCAGTGAGGACATCATTGTCGGGCAGGATATCCAGAATCCCGTCCTGCTGCAGCCACTTGTGGCATCCCAGAGAGCCGTGGATCACAGCTAGACAATGCAGTTTATACCAAACACACGTTTGGCAATACTGAAGTGTTGGCAGAAGGTAGAGACATGAGACAGAGATGCAGCACCCATAAGTTGTGGCATGGGATTCCCTCCCCTCCGTTTCTTATCCGTATAGGGTGGGTGCATTGTTTTTGTTCCCCATTTTGGAACAGGGAATCCCATGCCACATAAGGCATCATAAGTGGTTTGGTAGGGTGGAGTGGAGGTTCCACTTGGGTGTTTAATATGTGGAGTCTTCCTGGGGCACAGTCCCTGCAATAGGGATTCTGAGAAGACAGGGCGTAACAAAAGTATCTTGCGATACATGTTGTGAGGGGCAGTCAGCTGTTTGTGCAAAGTGTCCTTTCTCCATAGTTCCCATCACAAAAGTTCCTGTTTGTGTACTCAAAGTGTGCATGGACTGAGGCCGGAGACAGTGACGTTCCAAGAGGGGGTGGTGGTACTGTATGTTGAGCACAGGTCTACTCACAGTGTTACATGGTGACCCCAGCCACTCGCCGTCGGAACCATTCTGAGCAGCGAAGGCAATGCGCAGGGACTCTCTTGAGTGTTGCCTTCACTGCTCGGAATGGCTCCGACGGCGAGTGGGCAGGGCCACCGTGTAACGCTGAGTAGACCTGTGCGCAATATACAGTACCGCCCCCCCTATAGGAACGCCACTGGCCAGAGATGCGTAGTGCCATACATCTTTGCATTGCTCTGTCACCTGAGGGTCCTTCAGAAAGGAAAGGGGGTAGTGAGCAAGCAACTCAACACATCGGAGATACACAGGAGATTGTTAACTCTGTGGGGCAGGGACTTGTCTTTTGCTTTGGTGACTATATAAAGGTCTATGGTGGAGCACATGCTTTGCGTGCAGAAGGTCCCACGTTCAATCCCTGGCATCTCCAAATAGGGCAGAGAAAAATTTATGTCTGAAACCCTGGTCAGCCACTGCTAGTCATTTTGACAATACTGAGCTAGATGGATCAATAAGGCAATTGTATATGATGCTATGTAGTGAACACCATAATAACTAATTAATAGGGGCATTCACAAAAGCACACCCAATGCTGGCAACTTATAGAAACCTGTTTCATTTCATGACTGCAAAATGCTACTGCCAGCCCAGTCCTTGTTCTCGCTCTGCTCTGTCAGCTGATATAAATCAACCAGTCTGAACCTGGTTTGAGAGGTTTGCTCATAGAGCCTGCAGCTCTATTGCTGCCTCTTCTTAAGTAGCGGTGGAGCTGCAGGCTCTATATGTGAGCTGTTGAGCCCTCTGGTCTCCCACGTGTGGAACCTTGTGGCAGCTGCTTTTTCATTACTGGGTAATCACCCCTTTCCGTCTTGATTCCAAGGCAGATGAATTGACCTCAAGGTAGTTATGATCACCACTGAAGCTCAAATGAAAGAAAAAAAAGAGGAACCTGACTTGACGCCCCAAACTATGCTCAATCAACTGACATCGATCTGTCCAGGTGGCAATTCTAGGCACATCCGTGATTTTAAAAGGAAAAAAAAAATGGAATGAAGGCATGGTGATTAGTGTTACACTGTGTTTTACCTGTATTACAAAAAAACAAATTCTTTTCTATTAAAAAGAGTGAAACTAATTTAGTAACATGTTCTAATAGAGAGAAAAAAAAACTATGAGAAAACGGAAAACCTTTTGGGGTCTAATTACTGTTAATTTGTAATCCAGGAAGTCAAATGCCTGATTAAATATTAACACAGGAGAAAAGGTCATCATCGTTTGCGATTCTCTTGGCCCTGCTTCGGTATTCCATCAGACACAAAGAGTTCTTTCGGAGGGCATTCCTCGAGAGCAAGAAAGCTTCACGTTGGCCTAATCAACGCCTCTGCTTTGCGTTTGATCTTAAAGCAACCCAAATCAATCATGTGCCCTGAAATGTTCATGTAGGCCAATGTAGCTAGTTGCTTGCTTGCTTGAATGTTTGGGTTGTTTACCAGCAGGTGACACCCTGAGGCGTTCAACGTCCTGTAAAGTTCCATATTTTCCTTCTTGGGAATCAGACCCCTTTCATGTGTCCCAGGTTAGACATCTGAAACACAACTATTAGCCACTTTGGGAATTTTTGGCATTAGACATTTGGGGAGGAGAAAGTTTGCGGATTCGAAGCATTCATTTTCAGACAAAAAACAATCTAGCAAATGCAATCACACAAAGCTCTTTTCCTCTACAGACATTCTTTCTCATTCATTTTAGTGTAGGGAGCCGTCCTGCATGAACAAATGCATCCATTCATACCCTTCTCTAGGAAAGCAAATGGGAATGCCATTTCCAGGATTCCCGGAATCATGTGAGGGAGCGCAGAGCAAAATAGACAGGCAGCTGTGCTGCTGGTGGACCATCTACCTGTACCTGAAGGCTTCATTGTCTACATATTGATATTTGTTACTTCATCCTATTGGCTTTGCTGCCAGCACTGCCCACAGACCCATTAGGTAAGAAATTAAAGTTCCCATGCTGTTCTGGCACTGAAGAGCTGACCTACTATTAGGTAGTGTCTTAGTATACAACATAAGTAACCACAGTGGAAAGTATGAAAATAGGTAGTCCACTCTCCAAATCTTCACAGCTAGAGGAGTATTCTATGAGTTCTTTGGGTAATGTTTATTAGTCAGTTTTATTAATCCAGTGAGATTGTAGTCCACATCTGGGATTCTTAGATGCTACAGAAATATTAACCATATGAACTCACTAGAAATGAGCAATAGCACCACTGCAGTATTGATAAGGTTGTGGCAAATCCTAATTGCACACCTAAAGAAGCTCAATGGGATACCTTGAATACAGTTAGTGACCTTCTGGTCAGCCAGGCCTCATTCTTTAACTGCCTCTTCATCCCCTTCCCCACCACCAGGTGGCAGTGTGGTAATTTCAATCTGATGTCTTGGATTTGTATTCTTGCATCATGAAATGAGCCTTTCCGAGGCATATGTAGGTTTATAATATATTATTGCTGTCCCCTAGGAGGCCACCCACCAATCATTCATCCTGTTGAACTTTGCTAAATCTGGCCTGGGTATGAATGTTTTGCTTTCTCATTTTAAAATGAACTGGGGATGCGTATTTATGCATAATATGTCGTTAATGATAGCGCTTACATGAGTGGTATTTTAGACTTCAAAAACAACAAGAGTGGTAAAATATCCATCACTATGTGAAAAATTTGAAGTGCCGTTTTGGAAAGTAATCCAATATGTCCAACGTTCGGGGGGGGGGATATAAGGGACATAATACAGGTTGAGTATCCCTTATCCGAACTGCTTGGGACGAAAAGTTGTCTGGATTTCGGATATGTCTGGATTTTGGAATATTTGCATAAATATAATGAGATATCTTGGGGATGGGACCCAAATCTAAACTCAAAATTCATTTATGTCTCATATACACCTTAGCCTGAAGGTCATTTTATACAATATTTCTTAATTTTTTGGGCCCCAACCGCTGAACCATGAGCTGTCGATCTAAAGGTCGGCAGTTCGAATCCGCGACAGGGTGAGCTCTCGTTGCTTGGCCAGCTCCTGCCAACCTAGCAGTTCCAAAGCATGTTAATGTGAGTAGATAAATAGGTACCGCTTGCGGGAAGGTAAACAATGCTCCGTGTTCCAGCTGCATGCTACGTGCTGTGGCAAGGAGAGTCATGCCGGCCACATGACCATGGAGAGCAAATAGCGAGACTAGTAACATGGCTATTTGCAGGACTGATGGCAAGAAGCCTCAGATGCAGTAGCGTCCTAACATGGGGGGAGCAGGTGTGTTCCACCCCAAGCGCCGAGCTTCCGGGGGGCGCGGCAGCAGGGCTCGGGGCTGCGCAGCGTGGCACGGCACCGGAGCCCAGCTGGCGCGCCCCTCGGAAGCGTCACTGGCTTCAGGAGGCTCCGTTCCGAAGCCGGGAGAAGTGCTACTCCGAGTGACCGCTTAGCTCGGCGGTCAGGGCCTTCTGAGAAGGTTCTGCGTGTCGAAGCGCCTTTTACTCCCTTTCGCGCATGCGCAGAACCTTTCTGAGGGCAAACGGGCGCTACTCAGCCCCGAGCCCGGCTGCTTGGGGGGGGCGGAACGATGGGGGCGCTTCAACCCCCGCCCCCCCAGGTGCTGGGAGGGCTGAGTATGCCACTGCTCAGATGAAGGCTTCTTGCCATGAAGGCCACACTTTTGATTGAACCAGGCAATCACCCCCCCCCCACTGATCTAACTGAGTCCTGAGCACTCCAAATTCAGACACTTGTTTATTCCTTAAATTCAATATCCAAAGGGATGCTATGCTGTGGGAGGAGGGGGAAATCAACAAAAACCAAGTGGAGGGAAGCTTCCGCTCATAGAATTCCACTCATGGAGACTTCTTTCTGCAGGTTTTTGGCAATTTCCCTCTCCTATCACAGCCCTCCCTGTGATGCATTCCACAGTTTTTGAGGGTACCCCACCCCTCAGAAGCACCTCTTAAGGGGACTTACTTGCTGTAAGAAAGAGGGGCAGGGAATTTAAGTTGCCTGAATGCCGTTGCACTTGCTCCACTTAGGATATGACCCATAAATACTGAATACAAATTGTCCAAATAATGCAAAGTATTAAAGGACATAGCCTTTGGTTAGACTGAAAGTTAATTCTGCTTGGACTAACTGGGTGTGGTAGGAAAATAAATATAAAATTGGTAGCAAACTCCTGTCAATAGCAGCTAAAAAAGAACTAATGAAATTGTGGACATCCCCACATGATTCATTGATTGAGAGTTATGGGGATGTAGGGAATAACCAAATGAAAGAAAGTAACAGATTTGCTTAGAGTTCGAGGATGAAAAAGGAACTGTTGAAATTGGGCTAAAAATGTTAACTCCTCGAATAATCGTTTTAGGGGAACAGGCAATGTAGAAATCTTGCTCTTTCCTGAATGGTATACTTTTGTAATACCTAGAGGTTATCATTAGCTATACAACCATACACACAGACACGCACATACATGAATAAACTGTTAGAAGAGAGAGTTTCCAATAATTTCACGTAAAAAGATAATCTGTTGGGGATTCACACTATATCCTCATTCTGTCAATCATCATTATTGCTTGTGTTGATGTATTTATAGGCTCTTCTGTGTAATAAGTGGTAATATTGACCATCCAATCTCCGGGTAATTGCCTGCTACATGGCTCGATGTAATGTAAAAGCTCCCGTGTTTGAGCTTCATTATACTTCCTGTGGAAAGAGCCTGAAGACTGGATGTGCGGTGACATTTCCCCCCCCCCAAATGTATCACATCTGGGTGCTATCACAGTGACAGACCTCCACAGAATGACACTAGCCAAATAATTCGACTCACTGTGCTGCATTAGATTTTTGTGCATGTCAACAGTTTTTGTTGTGATGAGGCAAAACACTAAGAGAAACATTGCTCTTCCAAAAATGACAATTTAAAACCATTTGCACTTTATAACTCCTATAAGTGTAAGGGTTGTCAGCTGAAAATTCTGTTTGGTGACTCACAGCGCAATCCTGTGTAACCTTGTGCATCTTGTGGGTGTAACCTGACTCCACCTGACTCCAAGGGGGCGGTCGATGTCCTGAATCGTTGTCTGGAGGCAGTTGGCAGCTGGATGGGGGCTAACAAGCTGAAATTAAATCCTGATAAGACAGAGGTTCTGTTGGTCCAGAAGTCTACGACTCAGGTACTGGATCATCGTCCTGCTCTGAATGGGGTTGTACTCCCTCTGAAGGAGCAGGTCCGCAGCTTGGGGGTCCTCCTGGATGCGCAGCTGCTCCTGGATTCCCAGGTGGCGGCTGTGGCCAGGGGGGCTTTTGCCCAGCTTCGGCTGGTGCGCCAGCTGCGACCGTACCTGGATCGTGCAGACCTGGCCACAGTGACCCATGCTCTAGTGACATCTAGACTAGATTACTGCAATGCGCTCTACGTGGGGCTGCCTTTGAAGACTGTTCGGAAACTGCAACTAGTGCAGAATGCGGCGGCCCGGGTGGTTGCTGGGGCCTGTCGGTTCGACTCAGTCGGACCGTTGCTTCAGCGGCTACACTGGCTGCCGGTTCGTTTCCGGGCACAATTCAAAGTGCTAGTTTTGACTTTTAAAGCCCTTTACGGCTCGGGTCCAGGGTATTTGAGGGACCGCCTCCTTCCTTATAATCCGACCCGTACTCTGAGGTCATCAGGGGGGGCCCTGTTGACCGTGCCGCCACTGACGGAGGTGAGGGGGATGGCGGCGCGGAATAGGGCCTTCTCGGCAGTGGCGCCCCAATTATGGAATTCCCTCCCCCTGGAATTAAGAACGGCTTCCTCCTTAGAGACCTTTCGGCGGGGCCTCAAGACATTTTTAATTAGATCAGCATTTGATGTCTGACATGGTGGGCTGGCTTTTTTACAAATTGCTTTAACAAATGTGGATGACCCACGGGGGCTGTTTGTTTTAATTGTTTTTAATTATTTTAATTCTTGATTTTAAATGTACTTATGTATTTTAATATTTTTGTTGTAAGCCGCCTTGGTTGCCCTGGTGGGAGAAAGGCGGGGTAAAAATTCTATAAATAAATAATAAATAAATAAATAACCACATAACCTTGTGCACCACACCGGTGCATCTGCTGTTACACCGGTGCATCTACTCACTGGCGTCGCTGTTGTGAAGCGAGGAGAGCGGGTCACCACATGGTGACACGCGCAGAAGGGTAATGCGCGTGTGCGCGCACAGACGCGTGTGCGCGCGCACCCACGCACGTGCGCGCGCACCCACACGCGTCACCTCCCCTGCACGCATCGGCTCCGAGCTGGGAGGACGGTCTAAGGCCTTCTCCTGGCCTCGGACTCCGAGGCCGGGAGAAGGCCTTGGACCGTCCTCCCGGGCCGGCGCTCCAGGGCCTTCTGATGAAGGCCCACTGCGACAACATAATTTATACCTTTTTCGCACATGCGCAGACCGTTCCTGAGGGAAAAGGCTGCCCTTTTCCCTCAGGAACGGTCTGCGCATGTGCAAAAAAGGTATAAATTACGTTGTGACACAGTGGGCCTCGTCAGAAGGCCCAGGGCAGCCAGCCCGGGATGATGTCCCCGGAGCCGGCTCCCAGCTCCCGGCTGCAACGAGTGGCTGGGGGGGGGCAGAGTCGGGGGGCACCCGGGGCAGCGTCCCGTCGGGTCACCCCCTCAAAAAAATCATGGCGCGGCCGTTAGATTAGTACTTAGGGGATGGGTGTGTTTGTGTGTGTGTGGGTATTAGTGTGACGCGCGTCCTCCCCGCCTTGGGGCGGCGTGCTTCCTAGTGACACCGGTGCATCTACTGTTACACCCACTGGTGTTGCTAGAGGTGGGGTGGAATGGTAAGTCTTGCACAGTGGTAACTGCTCCGTTCCATGGTGGCCCCGCCCACTCACCGTCGGAACTAGTCCTACCAGCGAAGGCAACGTGCAGGGAGTCTCCTGCGTGTTGCCTTCACCACTTGGACTGGTTCCGACGGCGAGTGGGCAGGGCCACCATGGAATGGAGCAGTTACCACTGTGCAAGACTTACCATTCCGCCCCACCTCTAGCAACACCAGTGGTTACACCAGTGCAAGGATACACAGGATTGCGCTGTCAGTGGTGCTGCTCTTTAAATAAAAGAATTTGAATCAAGACTCAATGGAGAAAATTAATTGTAAAGAGGTTATTTGCTTTAGGAAATGAGCAGCATCTGTTCTGATCCAGCAAGGATGATCCAGACTTAAAAGTGCTTGCTATTCAAGGTCAAAAGTCTCATATCAAGCAACTAAGATTGTATGCAATGGGTCCAGTTAGATTAGGGTCTGGCAAGGAGGGTACCCAAGACAAATAGATGGAAATCTTACAACCTTATTTTTCTAGTTGTTTTTTTTATTTCTTAGCAAAATCATAAATTATCTAACTCATGTAAATCTTACAACCTTATTTTTCTAGTTGTTTTTTATGTCTTAACAAAATCATAAATTATCTCACTGTTTATTTGCAGTAAGATTTCCATCTATTTGTTGTGGTAATTAAATATAACACTTTTATTCATCACTTGCACTGCACTCAGGGCAGTGCTACACATGGTGTCTTGTGAAGTGCAAACCCCATGGCCCACAGCCCTATGGAGATGATTGTCCCCCATTAGGGATCTGTCATGTGAATCACAGCAGCTTAGAAGGCTAGCTTGAAGATCTAGAGTTTCTCAGTGGGTCTAGATTTTCGTAACTCTATATGGGATGCCTTGCATGACTCATAAATGCAGTCAAAACACAAAAGTTTCACATGGCATCATGACAGGAAAGCTTCATGTGCTGGATCATTCAGCTGTTAAAAGCACAGGGGTGCTGCAAAAACACTGGTAGCTTGAAGAGCAGCTACTTTCAAGAAAATGCCCAATGCTGTGCAGCACACAACTCCCTGCTTTGGTTGTTACCCAGGAAGTGCAGTTGGAGACACTTGCGCTTCCTGCATTCTCACAGGAATGAGAATTCAGACTCATGTCTGAAGCCAGCGAAACCCTCAGCTTTCACAACTGTGCCAAGGACAAAGACTCTTCCAGAAATGCAGCTGTCTAAGGGGGAGCCTGCATTCAAATTGCTTGTTGGTAAATTCCAAACAACCTTCCCTTCCAGCTACCAAGTAGTGGACTGAGATGTCTTTTTTTTTATTATTTTTATAAAAACTCTCCCCGGTCTCTCGTCTTTAGCTCTGATGCAAACTCTTGATCTTGTGCATCTCTTTGCCTCTATCCACCTTCTGTCCTGTCTTTCTATGCACTGATGCTGCCTTTCTGTCTTGGGCATGTCACTTGGGTTGCCAACCTTCCAGTACTGTCCTGGAGTCTCCAGGAATCAGCATCAGTCTCCAGGAGACCACTGAAAGCATCCTGGAGATGTTAACAGGGCCTCCAGGAATTTCCAATGTTATAGTAGGTTGGAAAATAAAACTCCAGCAATAGCTTTACAGTGCAATCCTGTGTAACTCTTGCACTGGTGTAACAGTAGGTCCACCGGTGTAAGTGCACTTATGCCAGTGTAACTTGCCGTACGCTGACGGATGCAGGACAGACACCAGTGTAACCCCCCTCGGACATCGCGCATGTGCAGTTCAAATGCAGGACAGATGTCAGTGCATCTCCACCGTTTGGAACCCCTGGAATGCCCCCTGCACTGGCAGAGTTGCGCAGGCGTCCATCCTGCATCCGAACTGCGTATGCGCGGTGTCCGAGGGGGTTTACACTGGTGTCTGTCAGCGTACGGCAAGTTATTTCCCTCTTTAAATCTCTGCTGCTATCTTCTCTCTCTCCTCCCTGCTTCTTTCTTCACCTTTGTTCACCCAAAGTGAGACAGGAACTGTTTGTGGTGTTTCATCAGCTCCAAGTGAGTAGAATGAGCAGCAGATTGCCCCTGACCTAAACAGTTCCCAGCTGCTGACTCATCCAAGAACTGACTAAACCCAGATCCTCCTTTGCTTCAGCAAACTGGCTGCATCGTGTGCTCTCAAACCATGCCCCTTTCCCCATCTGGTTTGTTCACACATATGGACTGTACATGAAGCTTAGTGAATGCATGTTGTAGCTCATGGGCTGATGTTGGGACTTGTTCTTGTGTGATCCGGTCCCTGTGCTTTCACTCTATTAACTTTTGCTGCATGAAAAGGGCTAAAGGAAGGTAGTGAGAAGAAAAAAAGCTTCCAGCCTAAAGGTATGAAAGGTCACTTTGTAGACATCAGTCGTCATACTCAGAATGGCTCTTCTTCCTCTATACAATGTTGTTCCCTTTGATTATAGAGTGTTCTCCTATCCTGTCTGAGTCATTGAACAGGCGATGCGCTTTAAATCTCTGCTTATAGATAGATGGGTTCTCCTTTTGTGCAATCATCGTAGTTGCTCGTTTTTTTGCCCTTGGGTTTTTCTTTTCCTTTTTATTTCCTGGTTTCACCTCTCCACCCTGTGAAGTGGTTACAAAACTGATGTACCTAACCTGGGATGCTAATACTGTGAAAACGCCTGGAGTAAATAACCGATGTTTAAATCCCTGATGCGAGTCAGCTTTTTGCAGCTCACTGTAATGTTACATTTGTATTTGAGCTACAGGGTAGGCAATTACGTGCAAATAGTCCAGAGTATAGAAAAAAACATCCTATCTACTGAAGTAAAGATATACTGATGATGGGAAGGGGAGAGACACAGATACGCAGCTGCAGAATAAGGTAAAGATCTAAACCTTCAAAGACACTTTATTTCATTGGACCCTCATTCATTATGTCAAAACAAATCAAATTGGCTGGAAAGATCTGATATCTGGCTGTCTCTATGCAGATAGATGCCCTAGTTATAAAAATGTATAGATATTTTAGTTACGAACTTCTGTTCGCCAGGGTAAAAAATAAACATACATCCTGCCTATATAGAGCTGGAGGCAGGTATTCACCTTGTCCTAGTTAGAACAGTCATTGATACAATGTACCAGCAGTCATACTAACAAAAGTGGCATATTTTTTTCCTTAACCTCTCTTGTCAAATATATCATAAGCACCTGAAACCTCCTACAACAATGAACGGAGATACTTTGAGTATACTCAGTTATACAGTCAGTCATGCATCAGGCTGTCATTGCCAACCAGTGATAGGCTAAGGAGAGCTGATTAATTAATTGATTTTTACAATGTTAGGGTCACCAGCTTTCCCCACCCATACAGCTATTATGGATTTAAAGCATACTCTTACACTGCATTGCTGTACATCCAACTGAAGTGAGGCTGTTCCAATGGAATGTGGTCAAAGGTGGGAGGAAATCTATTTTTATATTCTTTCTCCATAAAACAATCTAATTTCTTAGTATGCTATTTCTTATAAGGCAATTAAAAAAATGAAAAAGCATTATCCTTATATCCTGCTATTACAATCTACTCCTAGTGGCTGCTAATCCAATCCAGATCTGCTTAGTTTCAGCAATACAGCAGCATCAGATATTCCCAGAGTATTTACTGGGCTCAAGCCATATGAAGCAATATTTAATACCTTTGTTTATTTCTCTCTCCAATTTAATTCCTATAATTCAAGGTTGGTTAGAGCATCAGGTGAAGGGAAAATTGACACATCTCTGTGGTGTATCCCTGGTTCTCCTCCAAACGGAGGAGGAACACAAATCCATGTGTTTCCATGACAAAACATTCCGTTAAGGTCATTCATTGCTCCATCTCCCCATCATATGATATGATGGGGAGATGGAGCAATATGGGCAGCCCAATCCTATTGGGCCGCCTCCCTGGCGGAATGTGTGTTTTGCCAGTGCTGGCTGCTGAAAAGGAGCTGTAAAGCGTGCTCCGGCAGCGTGCAGAGTAGTGCACTGCCAGAGCCTTCCTGAAGATACCATCAGATCTCTGGCTACCTGCTGGAATAGAGAAGCCAGTGGGGGAGGAAGGAGGGGGTGGGGGAAGGTGGAATGAGGATGGGGCAAAACTGGGTGGGGAGGGGAGGCTGTGGGAGGGGTTGGATCCAGCAGCAATGGCACATGCCGGATCCTATTCCCTCTGGCAACAGCGTCCCCACCCCCTTTCTCTCCCCAAGGAGACCCGTTGCAGAGTGAGAGGCTTATGGAGGGGTAACGGAATTTAAATCCCCTTTCACCTCCAAAGCCTCCCAATCCGCCCTGGATACAGCGTACATCTTTTTGGTGTGGCTGCACCAGTGGGGGAGGGCAAGGATAGGATTGGGCTGTTAGTCACCCAAAATTAGTTCTATAACCCACAAATCTGTAGTCTGCGGCAGCTTCCCCATTCTGTCACATGGTAGGACCAGCCCTATTATGAGGCATACAGAATGAGAGAGCTGTGCCAAAACCAACATTGTTTTATTTCCTTGACTACTAAGCAGTCAACCATAATGTGAATCATTACGGAACTAATGGTTTTGCTCTTTCAGGCACTTATACATGTGCTTATTACTAAGAGTGTTTCTTCTGCCATTCACACTTGCTTGTATGGCCATGGTTTTGAATCCAGAAAAGACAGAGGTCCTACTGGTCAGGAAAGCTTCGATGCAGGTACTGAGTCACCTGCCCGTTCTGAATGGGGTTGCACTCCCCCTGCAGGAATGGGTGCGCAGCTTGGGAGTACTTCTGGATTCATAGCTCTCCCTGGAAAGCCAGGTGGCGGCTGTGGCCAGGGGTGCATTTGCCCAGCTTCGGCTGGTGCGCCAGCTGCGGCCGTACTTGAGTCGATGGGACCTGAACACGGTGGCCCACGCCTTAGTGACTTCAAGACTGGATTACTGTAATGCACTCTACGTGGGGCTGCCCTTGAAGACGGTTCGGAAGCTGCAATTAGTGCAGAATGCGGCGGCCCGGGTGGTCACTGGAGCTAGGCGGTTTGACTCTGTTGAACCGCTGCTTCAGCAGCTGCACTGGCTGCCCATTCGTTTCCGGGCCCAATTCAAGGTGCTGGTAATGATCTTTAAAGCCCTCCATGGTTCGGGCCCAGTATATCTGAGGGACCGCCTTCTCCCATACATTCCAGCACGCTCTCTTAGGTCATCTGAGGGGGCTCTCCTGTGGGTGCCACCTCTATTGCAAGTTAGGGGAGTGGCAACACATGGGCGAGCCTTCTCTGCTGTGGTGCCATAACTGTGGAACTCCCTGCCAGGGGATCTGAGAATCACCCCCTCCCCCATGACTTTTTGGCGAGGGCTCAAAACGTTTTTGTTTCGTCTAGCGTTTGGGTGATGGGTTGTGGTCTGCCTCCTGTATCTCAAGGTGCTCTGCCATGCTGCTTCTCTGCTCCATACTGTCCCCGCCCCCCGTGGATTTTATTGTTTTTAAATTTGGTTATGTATGGTTATGTATTGTTTAAACTTATTTTATGTATTTTAAATTATGTATTTTAATCTGTTGTAAGCCGCCTTGGACATTTGCCTTCGGCATAGGAAAAGGCGGGATATAAATTTTTTTAAAAATAAATAAATAAATACATAAATAAATAAATAAATAAATAAAATTTTGAAGAGGTCTAATTGGGCAAGTCAAATGCTCCTCAGAATGACTTACAAGTGAGTTCTAATTGCTTGTTGAGGTCTCAATTGGACTCGGAGGGCTGTCATTTATACATTTTCTCAGCTGATTAATTAACGAAAGAAAAGAAAGCACTGAAGCCACGAATAGACCAGGATGCTGATCACAGAGAGCTAGGATGAGTTACATTATATTATTTGCAAGTTGTAAAAAAAATAAATTGTACACATATTGCACTCAAATTGTTGAAAAGTTTAGCATGTTTTCAGATCTCACAAAACGGGCAATGAGAGGAAAGATAAGATGATATGTATGTCCGGTGCCAGTCCATGATATTTTGCATTTTGAAGAAAAACACTACATGGCAAAAAAACCCACTCCCATTTATCTCTCTCTTTTTCTGTACAAATCATACCTTCCAATTCCTTCCTTCTTTCAGCTCTTTCCTTCTTCTTCCCTTTCAGAAGAGAAGAAGAAAAGCACTTTGGTACCAATTTGCCCTCCTTCCTCCAGGCCATCCACAGGGTGTGCGTGTGCTAGATAGCCTGCTATGCTTCCCCAGGAACTGACCCCAACGCTGGCGTCTGAAGCAGCCCACTTCCCCCTGCTTCGTGTTAGGACTGGCCCTGCCACGTATGCTCCATTGCCAAGACATCTTTATCGGTCTTGAAATACGGATGAGAGAGACACACTTTCTTTTTGGTCCAGGGACAAATCAAAGTAACGCAGGCTTCTCCTGTGCTCTTAAGAATACCTTCAGGTGATCAACAGCCAAACTGGGGCACAACAGAAATTGGGAAGCTTTTTTTAATTTATGTTTGCTTTGACCTACACCTAGAGAAGAAACCCTTTGGCAGAGACTCAGCAGGTGATGTTTTTTTTCTAGTTCATGCAGCTGTTAAAGACACAGGAATTTTGTCCTATTGGGAAATCAACCAAGGATTTATGCTGTCTATTCAGGAAGTATGCAGATCACTTTTGTGCTCTTGATTTTTAGAGAGATTAGATAAAATGGTATATTCTATCTATACAACCTCATAATGGGTTAAAAGTAACAAAAGAACATAAGAGCCCAGCTAGATCAGGTGAAAGGCCTATCTATTCCAGCTTCCTGTATCTCACTGTGGCCCACCAGATATCTCAAAGAGCACACAAGACAACAAGATACCTGTATCCTGTTGCCAATGGCAATGCCACTCCCTTGCTTTCATCTCCTTCAGATTCTTCATCACAACTGGGTACTCCGAGCAAACAAACATTAACACAGGATAGAAGAAATTCAGAGGGCCGCTGGGCAGATGTGAGTCCTGCGCTAGGCGGTGGGAGAGGGTGGGGTGGGGTGGGCTGGTGTGGTGGGGAGGGGGCCATTGGCTGGCCTGGCCTGGGAGGGGGTGGGGATATTGATGCTGGGTTGCGCCGATATCCCAAGCCCCTTCCCAGGCAGGGATGCCCTTAGCATCCCCGGTTGTGTGCCAGTTCCAGACCTGTTCGAGCATCCGAGGAGGCCCATTGGTGCCTCTAGGGCTTACACTGGGGGAAGAAGTGAATGTCCCCTTCCCCCAAAGTGAGCCCCAGCCATGCCGGCACGGGTCGCATCCGGCACAGGATGCAGCGGCTGGCCATTTAGGCCAGCCGCTGCAACTTGCGTAGGATTGGGCTGTCCCTCTGAGTACAAAGAGGAGATTGTTATATTACTGCTTGTTTGGATTGACAGATTTGCCCCTGGATTTTGACGTTTGTGTATTCTGGTATCAGACACTTTTACCTGAACTGACACAGCAAACAAATACAAGTCCCTTTGCCAGCAAATGTGTGATACCATTAAAGTCTGATGCATACAAATGTTCAAACCGTTCGGTTTGCCAGGTCCACCCCTGAAAAGTCTTCTCTGTCTTCAAATGTTGCTTAATACTACTGAGATTTCATGAGGTGTGGTTTTTCCTATCACAGTGCTGCAGTGAGATGGAAAACTGCACCTTACAGAATTTCCCCTTTCATACAACTGTTAAAGGTACAGGAGCTATCCCAGGTGCTAGGATTCTGCAGCCACCAAGGCTATCCCAGTCTTCTTGAAGCCAAATAAGTGCAATCCAATGGTTCAGTCTCATGAGATTTGTTTGAATTCCGTCCTTATTTTTTTTATTAGTGTTCTGTAGTTCGCGATGCAGTGATAGGGTTACCAATGCTTGTAGCGGTTCCTGCTCCTATTCCTTTAACAAATCTGCTTGATTTGCAGACATTAACAGGTGATGCTATTCCATGCCATTAAAAAGCTTTACCTGTTTGTTTCTGCAGATCAAGCTACTGCTAAAAGCCCTGTCCACAAGTCTGAAAACCAAGGTACCCCATCATTGTTTGTCAGTTGTACTATTGTTTGTAATAGTTGTGGTTGCTCAAGAACAAGAGATGAACCAAGACGTTTTGGTGCCTGAGGCAGAAAATCCAAATGGTGACCTGCCCCCACCCCTGATGGTGAAAATACAATCGCAACCTAAATAATTGACAATTTGCTGTCCCTTAGTAAGAGAACCCCCAAAACCTGTGCCCCTAGGCAGGCTACCTCACCCTGCTAATGGGACGCCTGCCCTGTCAACCACTCCAAAAACTAGGGTGTACGTCTCCAGGGCATATCAAGATGATTGCACTCGGAAAACTAAACATTTTCAGACCCAGAAACTTTGAGGGAAGGCTTTTGTCAGGGTTGTGAAATGGCTTCTTTGACTTTCTGACCTCAGTGTTCTAATAAAATACTTTAAACATTCCTTGAGCACCGTTAATGTCTTTGTTGAATGAAAGTACAGTAAGTACATGGACCAATTAACAGTCCTTGGCATTGGGGTTTTTCATCACAGCCAACTGACACAGAAATTGTTCCAGCTAATTTCCTTTCCCTTCTGGCAAAAGGCTAATCAAACACTTTAGGGAGAGATTCAGCATGAAGTCTCTGATATCCTGGCGAGATTTCAGGAGATTTTAGGTCTCCTTTAAGTCTGGGATACAGAATTGGTTTATTCAGGTTGCTGAGTGCAACCATAATGCATGGAAATGATCCCGCCAAATTCAAAAGGCCTATTATGTGTGTGTGTGTTCACTTCTCTCAGACTTCTGTCATTCCTTAGGCAACACAAACACTCTGTTTGGGGGAGTGCCAGTAATATTAATCTGTGGCAGCTCCTGGGACCCACCAGTCTTCCTCAGGGAAAGCAGAGCCTTTGAGTAGCAGCGATGGTGGTATAGTGGTGAACACTGTTCCATGACTGCGCGGCTGCCCCATGCAACTTCCTTCATGGTACTCTGAAGCTCAGTGATGATGATGATGTCATCTCCAAGAGTTCCAAAGCTGCCCCCATGCAGCAAATGTAGGGCTCTGCGCTGACCCTGTACAGTAATTGTCCACGAGACACAGGTGGTGAGCATAGGTCACTTCCAAGCAGTTGACCCAGGTTTCATTCCTAGCCAATGCAAAGGTCCTTTCCCCTTTACTTGTGCCTACATGATATCATCGCAGATTATACATAGCCTTGAGTGTGGTGAATGGCAGACAAATTGGGGTTTGAGGCAGAATAAAGACAATTCAGCATCTCAAGGCACTGGAAAAGTTGTGATCAGGGTGAAAACAGTGGCGTAGCTGGGGGGGGGGGCGGTGGGATGGACTGCCTCAGGGTGACAGGCTGCCCAGCCCGGGGGGGAGGGATAAAAAGGCTACATCGACAACAGTGAGAAACTTAGCAATTGTATAGCACTGTTCTACGCTAGATTAGTGGCTCTTTAAAGCCCAGTTGGGTTTAAAGGTTTAGAGAGATGCTAATCTAGAGTTAAGGGGCTGGGGGGGTGACCGGTGGGGGCTGTGGCTGTGGGGGCAACCAGGAGGGGGGCTGATGCGGGGGTGACCAGGAGGCAGCGGAGGACAGGCAGTGAGTGGCCATACCTTTTTAAGAAAGCCACATACCTTTTTAAAAAAAGCCTTCATTTAAAAAAAGTGCCGATGTGTGTGACGTCACTTCTGGTGGTGATGTCACTTCCAGGGGCATCACACGGAGGAGGCCCTGGGTACCACAGTGGCTAGCTACTCCACTGGGTGCAAATATCAGGATGTCTCAGGTAGCAAAAATTTGGTTCTGACATCAGGGTGGTTGAAGAGAGTAGGAAGCTGGTTCCTCTTTCTCCTCCTCTTTCCTAAGTGCAACTAGAAAGCACTCACTGGAGGATGGACTCCCAGATAAGAGGCTTATTCGGCTTCTAGGTAGCAGGGCCTGTTCAAGGTTTCCGGGGGCCTTCAGCCAACTACCTTCCATTGGCCCCCTCTTATTTGAGGGTTGCTCCACCACCACCACTACCACACAATGGTTATGGGCACAGAACTGGTCTCAGAGATCAGCAGAGGGCCTTCTGAGGGGTTTGGGCCCTCAGCAGCTGTCCAACAGTGCCAACAAGTGCCAAACCTGCTGCTGATCCTGCTACAAGTAGGTCGACTTGAGCCCTGGCACCTCTCCATGAAGCACTGTCAAAGGGGAGAGGGGTGAATAGCAGAACACAACAGGAAGAACAGGGTCTCTCTTGTGATGCTTTCAAGTGTTTGCCTACCTCCTTCCAAGCTGGCTCCTAGAAAACCTATCTGGCTTCTACAGTTTGCAAAAAATAAAACTGCATCCTGGCTAAGGCAGCATTACTCAGAGAAAGCAGAAAAAGATATGAATGCAAATGAACTCATGTGGGTGAAAACAAACAAACTATTGTATATTATTAATCTCATATGCACACACAGGGTAGCATGAATGCATTGTCATGTACTAGCTCCCATGCCAGAACTACTCACTGGGGGAAGTGACATCGTGAAGGGGTGTGTAGCTCCCTCTATTACGTATCTGTCCAGGGAGAGAAGGAAAGTAATGGCTGGACAAAAGAGGCTGTCTGATTCTGAGTAAGACCATTAGGCTTACTTATGTCAGTATTGTCTCTGCTGACTGGGAGTGGCTCTCCAAGATTTCAGACAGTGGTCTTTCCCAGCCCTACCTTAAGATGATGATGAAGAATATTTATATACCTCTTTTCAAGAAAAGGTAGTTCACAAAGTGGTTGCCTACCTTCAATCAATGATTGCCTATCCCCTAAAACAGGGGTGGGGAACCTATTTGCGGTGGGGGGCCATTTCCCCATTGGGAAAATTGGCCGCGGGCCGCCTGTAAGATCGCCCGAAATTTTTGCCCCCCCACTGTAAATTTGACACCCCCCTGCGAATCTACCCTTCTAACCCACCCACCCACGGAACACTCTCCCTCCCTCCCACCCACCCACCCACCCACCCACGGACGCTTACCTGAGGCTCGGGGGCGGCGGCGGCGGCAACTGCCGCCGCCGCCTTCCCACGTCAGCTCCAGTTTAAATTGGCCTTTCTGCAGCTGCGCAGATCGCCGTTGAGGCCGAGAGGGCAATCTCTCGGCCTCAACGGCGATCTGCGCAGCTGCAGAAAGGCCGATTTTAAAGTGACTAGGCAGGCGGGCGGTGGAGCTTCCGGTCCCGCGGGCCAGATCGGACAGGTCCCGCAGGGGCCGTACCGGATCGACCCGTGGGCTGGATCCAGCCCGTGGGCAGGAGGTTCCCCACCCCTGCCCTAAAAGCTCAAAATCTACAAAAAGATGCAGAAGAGACACCAGCCACAGCCAATGGATGCTGCGGTGAAGAGGGACAGTTGCTCTCCCCTTGCTAAATGTAAGAGGACACCAATTTAAAGGTGCCTTTTTGCCCATTTAGCAGGGAAAATGCTAAGGTTTGAACCTGGGACCTTCTGTCTGCAAGACCTGTGCTCTACAAATAAGCTATGACCTGAGAGGACAGGTATATTTTGATCACCTCTCTCCAGTCCTGGTTGCTGTAACTGTATACTGTGTACGTCTCTGCATGAGGAAAGTGTCCACCTGGTCTCCCTGGGGTTCATAGGACTGGATGTCATAGATAGACTCCGAGGGCCACTCATTTCTGCATCATAGTATGCTTTGCAGAAGCACATGTGGCCATGGTGTGGTTTTCAACTAAGCGCATGCAGAGGCCTCCACTCCACACATCCACCACATCCTGAATATCTTGTGAGATTGGCTCTAAACCAGGGGTTCCCAATCTTCGGAGGCCTGCGTACCCCCTAGGCAGGCCTCCAGCTGCCCCGCGTACCCCTGGACCTTAGGGAGGCCAGCATACCCCCGTGTACCTCCCCGCGTACCCCTGCATACCCCCATGTACCCTTTCCCCGCACTGCAACCCAGAAAAATGTCCCTGAGATGTCCCCGGTAGCTCCTCCTACCTGTTCTTTGGGGTGCCACCATCTTGGATCTCACAAAATTCTCATGAGAATTTGGTGCCGCCATCTTGGATCTCGCGAGATTTTGTGAGATCCAAGATGGTGGCACCCCAAAGAACAGGTAGGAGGAGCTACCGGGGACATTTCGGGGACATTTTTCCAGGTTGCAGCACGGGCAAGCACCTGCTCACGCCACAACCTGGAAAAAATCCCCTTTAGCAACTGTCCCTTATCAGCTACTGATCGCAGCAGCTGATAAGGGACAGTGTCTTGCATGCCCCCGGCCTGCGGTCCATGTACCCCTAGGGGTACGCGTACCACAGGTTTGGAATGCCTGCTCTAAACTGAACAGACACATTCATGAGGCCAATTCATGAACAGGCCAATTCATGAACAGACACATTCATGAGGCCAATTACCTATGATGTAATAACATTTGCTCTTGTAGTATTCAACTAAATAAATTGTATACCAATGATGCTATAGAAATCAGTGTGATACCTTTCTGGAACCAGCCAGATTTTTCATAGGACAGAATAAGAAGATCAACAGTGGGAATAAGCTCTCCCTTTTGTTTTTAGTCTGTGCTCATGTTTGTAGATAAAAGGCAGGCTTGACTGTGTAATTAGATTTCTTCTTGGGTACAGTGGGTAGTTCTTGCTGCTTGTCAAGTTGCAAAATTGCTGGGGATCACCAAGTCAAACAATAGAACTTGCCTAAATGTTATCAAAAATGATATCTAATACTTTGAGTTAATGCCTTAACCATGTAGAAGTAGATGAGAAATGGCAATTTTTTTTTACTTAAAGTGGCTTTGATGGAGAGATTGACATTCATGAGGCACACTAGGTAGTGCAGTAATATGGATGAAGTTCAGTAATAGTGGAATGAAGAATCCACTAAGTGGACGAAGAATCATGATGGTGAATACTTAGATGAAGTTTCTGGCCCTCATGAACTTGGACAGAGCCGTTTCGTATGACTTATTTCTTCTCTTTGATATAAAATTACCTCTTTGATGACTGAGCATTCCCTTTAGTAGAACCAAAGTGGCCATGTTGGTCTTATTGAAACAGAGACATAGAATCAGTGACCCACTCATATTTTAAACATGAAGCAAGCTTTCATGTTCCATATTTAGTACACATAACTCCAGAGCATGCTTGACCATCCAAATAAGATGCATGTCTTCAAAATTGTTTCCTGTTGTTAATTAATATAGGATACTGCCTGTCTTATTATTAGCATACCTAAGCAAAGAAAAATGGCATTGTCCAGTGTAGGGGCACCATTTCAGTTCTCAGTGGTGTGTGTGTGTGTGTGTGTGTGTGTGTGTGTGTGTGTGTGTGTGTGTGTGTGTGTGCGTGCCAAGAAGCTTTTGACTGACATATAGGTGTTGGAGCTGTTGAAGTCAGGTGTCAGAAAAAGCCAATGCACAGAGCAGCGCATGTCATCAGGCTTTGCATGCTGGTTTGCTACAGGCCAAAGCTATCACAGGCCTGCTTTACCTCCTGTTTATGGGTTACCCAGAAGCAATTGGTAGACCACTGTTTTCTGTGGCCTCCATGCCCTGGGCAGTGGGCAGTCATGTGAATAGGGCTTCAGCCTCACTTCTCAGTCTGCAAAGTGGAAATAATAATTACTTTCAACCCAGGTTCCTGAGATAAAGGCCGGGAAGCATTTATAGACTAAAATGTGAATGAGAAAGATCTGCCAAGCAATGCACTGTGCACCTGTGCACTTTACAAATGGGCAGTTATGTCTCCCTCTCGCCCCCCCCCTCCATGCACACACAATTGGGTTACTGTTTGGTTATTATAATTGCAAGATGAGCTAACATTATAAAGCTTCTTTTGGGATTTGAGGCTTAGTTAAATATGCCCCTCCAAAAAAAAAAGTTTTTCCTTGCTTTTTTGATATAATACTTTTGTTATCATGGTATTAATAATTTCCAGGACACTGTGGAAGACTGTAGTAAGCTGTTGCTGTGTCAATTACACAGAGCTATATTTTTGTGCTCATTATTATTCTTGGATGTCTCTAATTTACATCTAAATGTACTGACTAATTTTGATTCAATCATGTCAAAAGTGATAGGTAATGTGTGGGAGGAGATGACAGCCCTACCCATCAGGAATTGCCAGAATGTGAATTCCTTGGGGCAATGATTTAATGCCCAAGTCAGGCACTGCTGTCAGAATTGGAGGCCAAATTATGACACATTATGCTGTACTATGGACTTGCACATACAATACATATGAAAAAGTGACTGAGATTGGAGTCATTAAACTATGCTTTAACCATTGCTACATTCCTCTCCCCATCTCCCGCTCTCTTTCTTCGCTTACCACATTTGTTCGGAATCCCTAATCGCAGTACAGAAATCTCATCTGTAACAACCAACATTCCAAACCATTCGGAGGAACCCCATGTGATTAAAGCGGGTGGTAAAATAGTGGCACTTGATGTACATTTCTGCTTAATCATGTACAGTTTTGAAAGCAAGCGACATGTCAGCTAGATGTTCACAGGAAGGGCTGGTGTTCTTTATTGTATTGTGCTCCTCCTCTCTGCCCGAGAATTCAGAACATTGACGACTGTTGTGCCGCCACCACCCTCCCCCCCCAATAACGGTTAGCTGTTTCACAGCAATGCAAAGAACACTTTGCATAATGGATAATTCATTCTAATTATTACATTCTCTTTCTACCCCTCCTTTTTTTTTTTTTTTTTTTAGCTTAAGGGGAATTTATCTGTCAAAGAAGACTTTCAGGTTAGAAATGAATAGTATTGTGTACACAGATTTTAAAATAGCATTAAGTTAGGGATGAGCTGTGAAATTATTTACTATAAGTGTCTCCTGTATGGCTCATTGCACTGAATATGATTGCTCTATAAGAGGAGAAAGAACTGTTTTTGTTTGGCCGTGATGGGCAACATCTTTTACACTGCAGATCACCTTGAAACCTTTGGGCTGAGGGGCCCAAGCCACATGACATGTTGTTAACCATATATATTAGCATAACATACAGAAATAGGATAAATGTCTTATAGAGAGCTTACTTTTCTTTTGGGACACTACAAAAGCAACCCCCCTTTTTAAAAAAGGTAAATCCAGATGACATGCTAACAACCCAATCACACTCAGTAATGCTTTTGTTTCTTCTGACTGGCTCTACTGAATAATCTCATTTCAAGAAAAATGAGCCCCCTGTGGAAATGTTATTAATTTCCAGCACTGAAGCTAAAAGGGGAGGGGGGAGTCCTAATTCTCGTACATGACGGTAAAGGATAGTGCGGCTGGAATCAGTATGGTGTAGCATTTACTCCTGACTTTTAAAAATGTTAATTCAGTCTTTTAATTTGATCTCCTGGAAAAGCTTTTATAATGTGAAAAACACAAAAGGAAAGGGTAATACATAATTGCTTCATTTATCTAATGAATTACGGTAGGACTTCTTTTGTTAGTTGATGGTATCAGAACCAAATATGAACTATTTTACTTAATTTGCTAACAGGATGAACATTTTTTCCTTTGCTGTTAAATCTTACATCGAGTGTGTAGCCATAACATCACCCTCTTACTTGCGTGATCTTGACTTTGCCTGTGACCCATATGTCTTCTCCTGTTCTTATATTACTATTGCCCCACCTCTCTCCACTATAGCGTAAATATCTGGATTTTTTTTTTACTTAACTGTGCCTCTGCCAATTAGTCGTTTGCTATACTCTTTTCTCAGAAATCTTTCACACTAACATGATTGGGAGTAGACTGAAGATGTGACAGCCATAATTTTTGCAATCATTCTAGCTCTGTTCTGAGCGCTGCTTGGCTGCTAGCCCATGCTGCTAGCCCTGCCATCTCAAAGTGGTTGCACAGGGGCTGCCACAATTGTGTACAAAACTATGATCAAAACATCTGTTGACAGTACAAAGTCCTTAACAGCAATATCTAATTGCAGGAGATATACTACATGTTACATGTAAACATGTGTGACAAAAACTCACTGTTGTTTAGACAATTAAAAGCAGTCTGAAAGGACTGCAATTTTCAGCAAACAAATGGTGATGGTGGGGGAAGATAAAAGGGATGCTTAACCCCTCCCATGCCAGACATTTTTCACTCAGAATGGGCCCCCAAGTTTCTTCCCTCCCCCCATGGGGTTTCATGTTGGCAATCATATCTGGAACCCTCATGGGAGACAAGCACTGGGGGTGGGGGTGAGGAGATTTGAGTGGAGAACGGCCAACAGGGAGAGGGTGAAGCACGCCCTGTTGCTCCTCAACTCAAAAATTGCAGCCCCAAGGCTGTTTTTCATTTTAAAGAAGGTGTTTTTACATGCATTCACACAGAGTTTATAGTTTGCCCCTTAGTGATCAGTGCATGTAGACTCGGTAGGAATGATGTACTTTTCAGGGGTTGTCAAGCATTATTGTTCTGAGTGACTGTATGACTACCATATCAGAATAAGGTTGTGCTACCTTTCAAATGGCCTAATTGACTCGCGACCCTTATTAACAACAGTACATTTTCACCTTAAAATTGTGGATTTAACTTACATCCACAATGTATAGGCTTTTAGTTGCATAATACATTTCCTATCATTTAGAACAGTGTTCTCCATCACTCTTGGCTTATATAGCAGAACTTTCCCATTACTGTATGGCCTTGCATTTATCAGAGACTAATAGCCCAATCCTATGGGCCATTTATGACAGTGGATCAGTCATAAGTGACCCAACGATGGTGCAAACGTCATGCTGCCATCACGTGTGATGGAAACAGCCAGCCGAAACAGCCAGAGGCTCTACGCATGCACCAGAACCACCCAGACTCTCTGCTGGTCCAGGGAAAGTGCTGGAGGGGGCAGTTTGTGGGTAACTCAGGCAGGGGAGTGGGCTAAACCAGGGGCGGATCAAGGGTGTGAGGGGGACGATCTCAGCACTAGTCATGCACACCAGGTCTTGCCTGCTTTTCCTGACCTGGAGCCGTCCCTTTCCTCTCCTTGGACTTACGCTAGCAAAATAGCTGATGCGGGTCCAAGGAGACCCACTGGCGGTCAGGTGGCCTACCAGGAGGTAAGTAAAAGATAGCTTTACTTACCTCTCGCTGGCCGTCTGATTGGCCCCCCACCATAGCATGCAGCGCACACACTGTTGGTGCAGCTGCATGCTATGGACTGACGGGGGATAGGATTGGGCCATCAGTAAATGTGCACATTAAAATATTAAGCATTTTATATTTTTTATGGAGCTACATGAATTTTCATTCTTTCTTTAAGGCTCATGATGCCTGGTTCAATAACCATATGTCCTTTTTTGTTGTTGTAACATATGGCTGAAAAATAATAGATCATTTGTGCTAAATTCTTCGCTGTGCTGGCTGCATTTCCTTTATGAAAAATGGAAACACCTGCCATTTTCAAGCCTGGTAATATAAGAAAGTGCCACTGATAGGACCTCCATGTCATTATTATCAGATACCCATGAGATGGCAGATTCTGATATTGTTAAGAGTATTTATGTACCGGTTTTCAACAAAAAAGTTCACAAAGATTTCATTTAAATCAAAGAATTAAATGGCTTCCTCTATCAAAAGGACTCACAATCTAAAAAGATGCAGAAGAAACACCAGTAAAGAGCCACTAGAAAAGACACTGTGCTGGGGTGAAGAGGGACAGTTACTCTCCCCCTGTTAAATATGAGATGGCACCACTTGAAATAGTTCCTCTTTGCCCAGATAGCAGGGGTTGCTTTTTGATGAGGGTCTAGTCTTATTTCCTCTTGGTAATACAGGTGGGCCCCCATATCCACGGATTCGCTATCCACGGTTTCAGTTATCCATGGATCACGGGGACCCCCCAGGCTTTTACTTTTTTCCCAAGTAAGCTTTGTTTCTTCCTAAACAAACAGGAGAAGCAGTCTCTGGCTGCTTATTGCAGGCAAGTAGAACGAGACTAAGTCCTAGAGAGGCTCTGCAAGGTTAACAGAAACCTTGCAGAGCCTCTCTAGAACTTAGTCTTGATCTACTTGTCTGCAATGGAGGCTGCTTCTGTTTGTTTTAAGGAAGAAACAAAGCTTGCTGAAAGAAAAATAAGAGCTGGGGGAGGGCGCGCACGCCTGCCCGCAGGGGAAGCAGGGCAGGGGACCCTCAGGAAACCATGGAGGGGGTGTTCGCTCCTATCCATGGTTTCAAGTATCCACAGAGGGGCCTGGAACATATCCCCAGCAGATATGGGGGGAGTACTGTACATGCACACTCATACTCCAAGAGACGAGGGGAGGCAATTGATCTCTGTGCACTATGTGCTGAGAGATGCATTGCCTTCACCCACAGAAGAGTCACAACAGGCCTCCCCTTGCAACAGGTGGCAACAAAAGGACAAACCGTCCTTTGCCTTTTAGTCTACATGCATATGGCCTGTGTTCTCATTTGTGCACGGCTTGCCTTTCTGGGTGCATATTTAACATGAACAAGGGGGAGTAGTGGTCGAGAGTGCCTTCTCCCCAGCATAGTCCAACCTTCCTGATATGAGCAGTCCTAGTCTTCTGTTTACAGACACTCCCCAGAGGGGGAAGGATGAAGATCCACTTTCAGACACCAAACTTTAAAACAGTGATGGGCTCTTCACTGCTGTTAAACAGAACAAGTGGAATGCAAGACAATACAAGAACTAGCCATCAAAGTAAGACTGATGTGTTAAGGCAAGCTGGTGGCCAAACTATTTGTTACATCTGTGGCGCAATCCTGTGTAACTTTAGATTGGTGGAGCTCGCGCTCCACTGGCCTAAAGCGTCGCAAACGAGCCGTAAATCACGCTTACGACTATGAGAGAGTAAGCGGTGCTGGCAGGGAGGCTGGCAGCACTCACTCTGCAATGTACCACGTCCTGTGCCGGCTGACGCAGGTAAGGGCTGCGCTGGTCGGCAGGAGGGCGGGCTGGGGCAGTGAGGTAGGGGGCCATTGGCTGGCCCGTGCTGGGAGGGTCCGGGGATATTGATGGCAGCCCCTTCCTGGCCCGCACCACCCTTATACTGCCTTACACTCTCCGGATGTATGTCAGCTCTGGAGCTGGCATGCCTCTGAGGAGGCCCATAGGCTCCGGGCTTGCCTATACCCGGGGAAGGGGATGAACGTCCCCTTCTCCTGAGGTGCACTCTAGCAGCACTGGGTCAGCCTAGAATGGTCTTAGAAAGAATAAAGCAGCTGGTCCTTTAGACCGGCCGCTTAAAGTTACACAGGATTGCGGTGTTAATAATGTGCCATTTGGCGTTCATGTGCTTGTTTTTGTGTGTGTTAAAAAATCAACTAGAGGTGTGTAGGAAATCTGGATTGGGACCATGGCTGGGAGGCTTCAACCTTTTCACTCTGCCATGGTTGTGATTGAGATGGGGCCCTCTGTGGCTGATTTTTAATAATAATAATAACAACAGAAATCAAGCATGTAAGGGTCAGACTACACATTCAACACGATGTACTGTTTGGCCCTTCAGAATACAGACAATAGAGTAGACAATAGCTACAGAACTTCAGACTGGCTCTTTTACCAAGGTGTATGTAAGTGCCCTCTTAGAAAGAACCATTTCATTTTGAAATTGTGGACATGCTAGGCAGGGTGCATTAAAATGATCTTCTCTTTCTTTGGAGCTAAAAAATTATAATGAGCATTAATTTCAAGTGCCATTGCATGATTTGGCTCTCATATGCCTCCATCTAAATTAGCTGAAGCCGATGGTTTGATTTATTGCATTTGCATCGGTTGCACTAAAGAAAGGTAATTCCTTCTGAAAATGCTACATGCAGGCAGGAACAGGAAACCAATTAGGAATCAGTGGATGATAAATGGGCATTTTTACCAGCAGTTTACTTAATATCCCCATTAAATAAGCCTCTTTGCATTCATCATTTAATTTTCCCTCGGTCTATGAGGTTCTTTAATTGCTGCCTAAATGAGCCTTGTGTTGAAGTCCAAATTTAATCTTGGATCGGAAGAGAGTGATCCTTTCCATTGCTTGCCTTCCCAGTTGCCAAGAACTGTCAGAAGCGATCACATAAATGTTCACATTTCTCATAGTCTCATTGGAGAAATGGAAGAATGACGGGAGGAAAAGAAAACTTTTTTAAAAAGATATAAACTGATATGCAAGCAGCCTTTTCCTCAATTGCATTTCCTGAATTTTTTCCCCTCTTAACACTGTACTGGAAAATGTACTGGGGCTGTAATGTTGCATGGCACTTTTTCATTTTGGAAAAGTTACTATGGGTAGAAGTAGATGTGTAGCAGGACTAATGATGTGTTACAGAGTTTGTGCAGCAAACAATTACTGGATGGAGGTGGCTGGTTGGATCGTGTGCGAAACATGCGGTTTGTAAGAGGAACATGGCATTTGGAACTAAACAGTGATCGAAAATTATAAAAGACCCCAGAGCACTGGCCTCCAACTGCCCTTTTTATTTTTCCTGTAAGACTAAGACTTTGAGTCAGAGAGTTGGTCTCAGGAGACCAATAAGTGATTTAAATCCTTGCAGTGTTTATTTTATTTTAACAAGAAAGAAACTTTATAGGTTTAAAAGTCATGTAAAAATATAATTAAATATGAGGAATTCCAATGTATTTTAAAACAAAGTAAAATCACCAAAAGTCCACACATTAAAAATATAGGTCCAACGTTTCGTTCATATCTCTGAACATTCTCAAGGAAACACACAAGATCTCACACATAGACTCTTGTGTGTTTCCTTGAGAATGTTCGAAGATATGAACGAAACGTTGGACCTATATTTTTAATGTGTGGACTTTTGGTGATTTTACTTTGTTTTAAAATACATTGGAATTCCTCATATTTAATTACATTTTTACATGACTTTTAAACCTATAAAGTTTCTTTCTTGCTATCATGTCTGGTCATGAAAATATCCATTCTATATTTTATTTTATTTTATTTTATTTTTATTTCAAAGGCTTCTTCCTCAGCCTGGACCTCAAGAGGACATTCACAACATGTGTGAAATTCTAAAGGTGACCAATCCCGTACCCTGAAGGCAAAGAGTAGAGGAGGAGGATTGTTAAATATAATGTGGCAAAAATTCTCGATAACATAAGCTATTAAAAGATTTAATTTTAAGGATAGCATTGGGCTGGTATCTTTTAAAAAAAGAAAGAATATATAGGCATGTTTAAACTATTTATGAATTATTACATGTGGGAAACTGGGAAATGGAAGAGACATCTCACAAACGTCTACCAATTGATAAGTGGACTTCGGCCTAACAATTGGTAGCATTTTAAATCAATTTCTTAAATTATCAATTGTTTCATCATGAATTCCCTCATTTTTGTTCTCCACTTTGTTTTCTTACCTTATAGTGAGGCGGTGGGCTTTCTTTTCTTTAAATTGTTTTTAACTCAGAAAAGGGGTATCAGAGCGCACACCTCTGGTGACTGCTTCTTGGCTACTGCAATGTTTCCCCCTCCCCCACCCCCCACAATGCCTTGGACTGATGCAACATCCAGGACATTGTGGGGGAAGCATTGTGGTCTCTAGGAAAGCCACCTGGAAGAACTGCCATGCTTCTTTTACATTTTAAAAACAGTGTAAAAAAACAACAACACCCTCATTCTGTCCTACAGCAAAGTAAGCCCCTTTTCCCCTTTCGTCCTGAAAACAAAGAGAGGCCGAACAGAGGACCGAATGACCATATGTTGTTTCGCTCATTCAAGCCTTGTCATTGTTTTGTGATTAATGAAATTTGGACTGAATGAGCTCACACTTTCTCTGGGTTGTTCTTTCTCTGGGTTGTTCTTCAATAATGTAGCTGCATGACTGTTATGCTGATGTCGACCAAAAATAGAATGAAACATATGTATGAGGAGGTCATACACAAACAGCATGTTTGCGTATTCTGAATAGCGCAAGTCATGTAGTGTTTTTGTGGTAGAGTAAAAGATATTCCTACTGAAATAAATGTGGAGATACATTCCGTTACAAAAGTATGATTAAGAAAGGGGAAAAAAAATCACAGAGTCTGTATCCAGGATGGTACAAAATTAAGGCAAAATGTCTACAGCGGTGCCTACATTTAGAATTAAATCCAAACAATGTTTCATTGTGCAGTAGATGAACTGCATATTCCTTTCCAGCAAGTTATCCGTGGTGTTTTCAATACAACAGTCATTAACAGGGCCCATGAGTGGGGGGTAAAAGGGTAAATTGTACCTGGGCCCAGGGTCAAAAAACAGGCCTGGGAACCAAAGGAGGCCCCCAGAAATGTCTTGGGATCTCAGCTGGCCTCATCATGGAGAGTGAAAGACGGAAGCCTGGTCAACCGGGAGGCCAGGTCTACCAGACAGGTAGACCTGGGTGCTGCATTGAGAAGCCTGGGAGACCTGGGCTCTGAAGACTTTTCCAGCTATTCCTCCCCTCCCCCCATCCTGTTTTGCCCCCTCCCCCTTTGAGAAGAGGCCCAAAAGAAACTTTGTACCCCCTGATAAAATTCCTCTCAGAGACCCTGGTCATTAATTTGTAGAAGTGCATACTCATGTTTCTTAGGTGTTGCACAAGAAACCTTCTGACTCATTTCTTGAAGCTGATTCTTTAACCCAAACCAGCATATAATGTCTTGCATGAGTTCATATTGTATAGGGTGTATGTTCTTTGGTATATTTCTATGTTCTTTGGTATATTTTTCTTCATTGTTCACCTACTTAGCAGTCAGTCATTGTGCTTCAGATTAGTATATGATTCAATAATGAGTTACACGCTGCTCTGGTGAGTTCACTCCAATTGTGCGCTTCTGCTTACACCTAGAAGCATGTTTGCTTTGGGAATGATAATGTACAAGGGCCTTGTATATCACTCACTCTTCTACAGGAAAACCGGGCCAGCATTGGCAGAACCGTTATGACTTTGCTGCCCTGGATAACTGGAAACAGGTTTGCCACCTAGTTTGTTTCCTGACAAACCAGCTATGACACGGGAGATCCATAATTCGGATAATTTCCTGTCTCTATGCTTCCCTTGCAATATAAATTCTCCTATCCCCTTAAGCTGCATTAGCTCTGTGAATAGGAAAAAGAGAGATATGGCTGCTCTATGCTGTTAACAACTCCATCTCATGAAAAAATTCAACTGGTGCCATTTTTGCTAGCAAGAAAATGTGGTGATAAGAAAAGTTGCACTGTTGAATTTCTGCCTGCTATATAGCTATTAAAAACATGAGCTTCCCCATCAGGGATGGCAAGACCAACCAACTGTACAGGAGGTTCTGCATCCAAATAAGCTGATTCTCTGAAGGCAATGAACATCCCAAGGTATCTGGATATGCTTAAAGCCCCCAAATTGTGACATCTAGGATAACCAAAAGGGATGATGGTGCTAGAGAGATGTCCGGTTGCCTTTAACATTTTGGGTTTAATAGTTCCTACTGGTGACCAAACTGGAGGCAGACAGTTGGTATAAGGCTCAGACCTACATTCTTCAGGAGTGTAACTAGGGACTTTAACCACTAACCATTTGGGCAACTAGAGACTTCGGCGTTAAACGTCACTGAGCTCAGAAGAGTGGCAGCTATTTTCTATCCACTGAGCTTTCACCACTCTAGCCTCTGTTAAATACCTTGAGTCCTTAATGTATATATCCTTGTTTCTATTTTAGAAGATGTTCAAAAAACATCTCACTGCTTATTTATTTATTTAAATGGCTTATTATATCCCTCCTTACCGTCTAAGAAGATGGTGATTTTTGGCTCAAAATGGAATGCAGTAGAGTTTTCTGCTGGAAGTACTGTATATTCTAATAATTCTGTTCAATTTCATCTGACTTATACCTCCTGTGTGTACCTGTCTCTTAACCTGTATATTTATAAAATGCTGTTGCCTCTGTCTGACTTTAGGGTCAATCTAGATGTGATGGGAAATAATTCATTGGGTAGTTAGGGGCTTTTTTTTTTTTTTTTTGGTAAAATCGCAACTGTAAAATCGCAGGCCTAATCTGAATTGGGACTATGGCATAGAGCAGGGGTTCTCAACCTTTGGAGGCCTGGGTACCCAATTTTCTGAAGTACCCCCTACTAATTAACTGCTAATTAATTGGATTAATCAATCAATTAATTAATTAGGTAATTAATTGTTAAATAAAAAGTACTAAAACTATTTTAAATGTGAAAATGTCTTATTTAACTCTCTCTCTCTCTTTCTCTCTGTGAGTGAGTGAGTGAGTGCAGTTGCGTTGCTAGGACGCGCGTCACCCCAGAGCGGGGACGCGCGTCACCTTTAAGTAAGAGGCTCTGGCCCCGCGCGTGACGTCACGCGCAGGAGCAGAGCTCCCCCCCGCTCCGTTTTCGGCTCATTTTGGAGCCAAACGGACACAGGGGAGGGAGGGCGGGCCGAAAGGAAATCGACGGAGCTTTGTTACATCGACGGAACTTTGTGCAATGTAAGTGTTGGCCCTCCCCGCTCTCCCCAGGGGGTCGCGCATTACCCCCGGCGGCCCGCCCTCCCCGCCGCGGGCCAGCGACGCGCCTGAGTGAGTGACACACACACACACACACACACACACACACACACACACACACACACACATGCAAGGATCTCTTTTTTCTCCAAGTCACACTTTCCAAAATCAGCTCCTCCCTCCCCCACCCCATCAAAGTACATTTTCCAAAGTACAAAAATAAGCCCAAAACCAAAATCAGAGAGACAGAAGGGCTCCGAAAATAACTACCATTTAAAATCCATGTTAATTAAAACTTAATTAGCTGCTGATGGGGCAGATAAGGGGCAGGGCTTGGCGTACCCCCAGCAAGAGGTCCGCGTACCCCTAGGGGTACCTGTACCACAGGTTGAGAACCCCTGGCATAGAGGTAAGTAAGGAGATATTTAATCCTTTAGTTCTGTGTGGTTTTCTCACCAATGCTTTCCCAAAGCTGTTCTGGGTCATTTGCTATACAGGCCATTTACTACATCTGGCCATTTGTCATTTGCTTAAATTGCGCCTTTGGGGTCCAATGTAGTTGTTCCTCTATTCCTCTGTTGCTTCTTGTAAGACTGTCTAGCAGCGCAATCCTAACCAACTTTCCTGCACCGGTGCAGCCGCATTGCAGCCCCGAGGTAAGGGAACAAATATTCCCTCACCTTGAAGAGGTCTCCATGACTGCCCCTTGCACTGCAAAATGCAGTGTGCACCCTGTTGGCATGGCTATACCGGCACTGGAAAGTTGGTTAGGATTGCGCTGTGGATCAGGGATCACCAAACTTCAGTTGCCATAGCTGCATCTTGCTCTTATGGTGAGCCAGAGTGGGTAAATTATAGACAATAACACAGTCCAACAAAAAAAGTTGATTTTTTCAGGTGCTTCAGGAGTTAGACCTATTCTTGGGTATATTCCCAAAAAGAAGACAACGATGACAAAAAAAGAAGAGAACGTGGTGGCGAAGACGACAAGAACGGCGGCAATGGCGGCGGCGGCAGAATGGTGGCGGTGGTGGGATAGGTAAGTAAAATAATTAATTGATTAAAAATAAATACATAAATAAATAAAATTTTGCACGCCCTTCAGGCGGCAAATAGACGCTTTGTGTCCCCCCATTTTTTGAGTTTTTAATTTCAACTAATTAATTAATTAATTATTCGGGGGGGGGGGTTGTCCCGGTTTACAGCCAGGGAAATCTGGTAAGCCTACGCTTACCCCAAGTAGACCTCCAGTCGCCTCCTTCCCTGGATAGGATACAGTGTGGGTTGTGCCACACACACTGCACGGCCTACACTGGGGAACGATAGGATTGGGCTGCCCATCTCCCTATGTATGTCCCTTCTCTTCCCATGTTCTATCCCTCTTCACTTTGCCCCTTCTCAGAAGCTCCTCTCTCCTCCCCTGTCCTTGTTTCTCCTCCTTCTGACTGCTTTCTCTAGGGCTCCATTGCATGTGAATGTTAGCCATAGAGTTTCCCATTCCTAGAGTAAAACGTGAGTGAGTTATTTTAGTAAGGCCCTGTTTGAACACCTTTTTGGTCTGTGAGCACTAAGTAAATTTCCTTTGCACATTTCACCCTCGTCTCCATTTCCCTTTCCCTGCTTTCCCTTTCCCTGCTTTCACATAGCTATATCATTGGTCACTATGCAGGATCTCTGCGCATGATTGTTTTTCCCCTCAAGCGTGCATATCAAAAAAGCACTTATTATGGTAACATAGGGGTTGGGGGACAAAGAGAAACGGCAGCGACCGGAGAAGGGAAGTCAATTAAATAATAAATTATTTATTTTAATGTTTAAAATAAATAAATAGATTTGCGGACGCGCTTTGCACGGCAATGGTGGCACTTTGCACCCCCTTGGTTTTTTTAATTCTGATGCTTTATTTATTTATTTATTTATTTATTTAGCTTGTGGGCTAAATAAATAAATAAACTTGTGGCAGCCGCGCTTCGTGCGGCAATAGGGGGCGCTTTGCACCCCCTATTCATTTTTAATATTTAATTGATTTTTAATTCTTAATTGATTTTTAATTGATTAATTAATTTTTAAATTAATTAATTAATTAATGGGGGGTCCCGGTTTAAGGGGGGAATCTGGTAAGCCTAGTTATACCCAAACAAATGAATTTTGTTACCTGGTCATAAAATGGAACTGTCATGGTAGATCGGCTTTTTAGTTACTCTAAGACAGTGCAAAGATTTCTGTATTCTGAAGTTCTTTCACTTCTCCAGGCTCAGTTCACAGGGCTATCTCTGTGTGCAAGTCTCCTTGAATAACTGAAGATCAACTGCAAAATGTGTCAACATGAGTAACCGAAATTCAAACACCAATCAATACTTACCTCCCATAATTAGATCCTTTCCTTCTTCCTTTATTGATGATGTAAAATGATAAAATGCTTGAATGTGCTGGATTTGATTTTAATAAAGTAAGTAATACAAATAGCATTGATTGGAAAACAAATGACTCTCACCCTTTGAGCATATGTTGATATTCAGAATGTGTTGACATATATATGTATACATATGACTCAAGGCACTTTCTAGTCAAGATCCACATTTTTCTCTATTTTACATTCATAAAAGTGATATAATCATGCAAGGTAGGGGGAAATGTCAGGCATTGTAGGAACATACAGGAGGGTTCCGCTTCTGTCCAACTATTCTCCTGGAAGAAGTTGCTTCCAGTCTTAGAGCCCTGCCAGAAGGAAAATGGCTGGAGAGAACCAATTTTGGGAAGGAAATCAGGGGAACAATTCAGCACCCCTCCCACCTTCCCTTATTATGAACATTAATGGCGCAATCTAGCCTAACTTTAGGCCGGCGGAATGCATGCTCCACCAGCCTAGGGTGTCGTAAACATGCCGTAAGACATGATTTCAACACCCTGGGAGTAAGCGGTGCTGGCGTGGAGGCCAGCACCACTCACTCCATGACCTACCTGGACCCATGCTGGTAAGAGCCACGCCGGTCAGCGGGAGGGCGGGCTGTGGTGGCAGGGGAGGGGGCCATTGTTCGGCCGGGCCTGGGAGGGGGGCGGGGATATTGGCGGCATGCTCCGCCATATCCCCGTCCTCCTCTCAGGCCGGATCGATGTTATATGGCCTCCCCAGATGTGCGCTAGCTCCAGAGCTGGCACGCATCCGAGGAGGTCTATTGAAGCCTCCGGTGCTTACACCGGGGAAGGGAATGAATGCCCCCTTCCCCCAAGGTGAGCCTGGACCGTGCCTGTGCAGCCTGCATCCTGACTAGGTTGCAGCGGCTAATCCTTTAGGCCAGCCGCTGCACCTTAGGCAGGATCGGGCTGCCCATCTTCCCTGTTTTAACAACCCATTTTGGACATATAGGTCCATGGACCATCATGTCTAGTTTGGCCCTGACACTATCACTTTTTCTAAAGAAGTTCAGGTAAATTCTCTGATAATGAGGTCCTTGCCTAAAACAAGTGTAGAGAAATAATGGTGTTTGAATCCTACCTAAAGACTTTTCTCCAGATTTTCTGCTCTCGTGCTGTCTCTCACAGTCAGATCATCAGCAGTGAGGGATTAAAGTCTCTTGCTGTAATGCACATCCTTCTTGCTGAATGAATAACATGATTAAGGTATATGTGGAAGTGGAGTGACAGTAGCAAGTTCCATAGGTACAAACCCCCTCAGGGGTTGTGCTGCAATATACAATGATTTATTCGGCAGCTATTTGCATGCAACCAATGTCTTCTAAACCCGCTGAACATTTCTGTAAAACTCGCTACAGTTTTCTTGATGGGTGAGGCAGCAGAAGACTGTCCTATGAGCATGGAGCAGCAGCTTTGCTTAAACACGTCAAAATTGGCAGGAGGAGGGAAACGGGATGTAATGGAGAATTCATGTGGAATAATGGGGGCCCTGTGTGACCTCCATTTTGTTTAGAAATTGCAAGTGGGTGAAGTAGATGCAACTCTTTCTCAGTGCCTGTTGATTTTCATCCTCCGTTTTCTCTCCATATGCATGAGACTTTCTCTTTCTGGAACATTTCCCTCCAGAACAAGTTTTATATTCTTTTTTTAAACAGGCAAAAGAGTTCCACATCTGAGGAGAACAGTGTCTAGTCATGGGCAGTAGCATAGCAGGGCCAGAGGGATGTAGTGCCCCAGGGTGACAGCTGCGGTCTCCATGCAAGGAGGAGCCATGCTGGGAGTTTTGTGCTCTGTGGCTGCTTTTTTGCAGCTTTTTTGCAGCTTTTTTGCGTTTGCAGCTGCAGAGCATTTTTAAGCCATTTCGGCGCTTTTTCTGGCCCTCCCGTTTGCCCTGAGTCCTAGAAGGTATGAAATGAAGCCTTCTGGGAGTGCAGGGGGTGTGGCGATGATGTGAAATGCGTCATATCCCCCCCCCCCCACCGGGCAGACTAGCAAGCCTCTGGTCATGGGTGATGATGATGGTGTAACAGAAAAGAAGCATAATGCATTGTGAGCAGGGGAGCCTTCACGGAGGGTGTTTTAGAACCACTGTGAAACGGAACATACAGCTACCCTGAAACTTGCAAATCGAGGCAGCTACTTGTGTGTTGTTTTCCAAGAAATGTCTCTCTTCTTAGATAATGTTCCCTTTTCCCTCCCTCCAATCAAAGCTTTCCTATTCTGAGAGAAATAGTCCTGCAGTCTATAAAAACAACCCAAATCCCTAGCTATCAAACACCTCAGGGCATCTCCTGGTTAACCCAGCTTCCATCTTTCATCCGTCTAGTCCAGCTGAGGCCTGCTGGGATCGTAGGAAATTTCTGGGTCCTCTCCTTTGGCTCCTGGGCCCCCTTTTTGACCCTGGGCCCAGGTACAATTTACCCCCTTTACCCCCCTCTCATGGGCCCTGATGGTGGGGGATAGGATTGGACTGTTGGGCCTATATAAGCCAAGGAATAAAAGGCACACTCTAGGGGGAGCAAATTTCCCCATCCCTTCAGGAGGCTGATTGTTCAAGCCAACCTCAGGTAAGCAGAGGCGTTTTTCCAGGAGCATGGTATCTTTCAACCTGCGGCCTACTTTGCAAGCCTACACTTCATCTGATACGTGATCACGTTGTCCACTTCATCTAAGGAAGAAGAGAACCAAATTAAAAGGATAATGAAAATGTCCATCACTGAATAATAATAATCCTGTTTATTCACACCCCTGGGTTCCTCCTCATCCTCCTTTGAGTGCAAATTCTTTGGTGATCTCATTTCATGTAGGAGTTACACAGACACTTGTGAGTTCAGGCATCATGGGCAGCCCAATCCTGTCTAGCAGCTCAAATAACGCCTGATCAGGATGGGACCTGTCTTGGTGCAGCCAGAGGCCTCCTCAGGGTAAAGGGACATTTGTCCCTTTACCCCAAGTAATGCGCCAGCCACCCCGATGGGGCTACTCGGATGTGCGCCAGCTATTTAGCTGGAGCAAGTCCAAAAGCACTGTGTAATGGCAGCCAGGCCCAGGAAGGGGGATAGGATATGGCAGAGGAGGCCACTGATGATCCCTCCCCCTTTCCGGGCCCAGACGACCAATCCCACCCACCCCCAGAACACCCCGTTCCACCCTCCCCTCCACCACCCAGAGGGGAACTCACCTTCCCCGGCAGGCGCAGCTTCGGATCTGCAGCAAGTAGAGCGGCACCGGCACTGCCTACTGCACCCTACTGAACCTACTGCTACTCTACTTGCTGGGTGCCACAAATGTGCTTTCTGGCACATTTGCGACACCCTAGACCAGCAGAGTGCGTGGTCCGACGGTCTATTTCTAGACAGGATTGGGCTGTAAGACTGCTTCAACATGCTTAAATCACCACAGACAGATGCAAAATCTCATCAAGATTTTGGGGAAGGCCAATAATGGACCACAGAACGTTAGAGACTCGCATGGCACAGCATGTGGCTTATTGGTTGTTTGTACCAGGGCCAACATGCCTTGCCGCTTGAAAGAGAATGGATTGTTTTTCATTTGTAGAAACAAGTCCACTGATTAACATAGCAGTTGAACAACAATGAACATCCAGAAACAACATCCAAAAACTAGATGACAAAACTAATGGGTAGCAAGAGAAAGTCCAGGCTAGGTCACAATCATAAACAATACTAACAAGGGTTACAAGAGATGTGACCATGACCACGTTTTGTATTGTACCATTAAAATGTTGTAAGGCTCCATGGGGGCTTCTTTGGAGGCAGAAGATAAATAAATATTTATGCCATTGTTTTAAGCCAGCTGGAGAGCTAACAACTACTTTTACAGTGCAATCCTGCCTAGAAATAGACCAGCAGAGAAATTGCTCCGTCCATCTAGGGCAGGGGTTCTCAACCTTTGGAGGCCCAGGTACTCCCTATCACAGTCTAATTTTCTGAAGTACCCCCTGCTAATTAACTGCTAATTAATTGGATTAATCAGTTAATTAATTAGCTAATTAGTCATTAAATAAAGTACTAAAACAATTTTAAATGTGAAAAAATGTCTTATTTAACTCTGTGTGTGTGTGTGTGTGTGTGTGTGTGTGTGTGTGTGTGTGTGTGTGTGACAGACAGACAGACAGACAGACAGACAGACAGGATCTCTTTTTTTCTCCAAGTCATGCTTCCCAAAATCAGCTCCTCCCTGCCCCACCCCACCAAAGTACATTTTCCAAAGTACAAAAATAAGCCCAAAACCAAAATCAGAGCGACAGAAGGGCTCCACAAATAATTACAATTTAAAATCCATGTTGATTGACACTTAATTAGCTGCTGATGGGGCAGATAAGGGGCAGGGCTTGGCATACCCCCAGCAAGAGGTCCGCGTACCCCTAGGGGTACCTGTTCCACAGATTGAGAACCTCTGGTCTAGGGTGTTGCAAATGTTCTGTAAAGCACGTTCACAGCACCCGGTGAGTAAGCAGCACCAGCACCAAGGCTGGCACCCCTCTCTCCATGCTGAGGGCAACACTGTGGCCACTGGGGAAGGTAAGTTCCCCGTGGCGTGGTGGAGGGGTGTGGGAGGGCAGAACGGGGTATTCCCGGGGAGTGGGATTGACCTACCGGGCCCGAGAGTGGGGCTGGATCATCGTCGGCATGCTCCACCAAACCCTATCCCCCTTCCTGGGCCTTTACCACCAACACAAGGCTCCTCGGATTTGCATCGGCCATTTTGCGGGTGCACATTCGAGGAGACCCATGGAGGTGGCTGGGGCTTGACATGGGGTAAGGGGACGAATGTCCCCTTACTCCACAGAGGACTCCAGCAGCCTCCAGTCCAGCACAGGATATGGCGCAGCGTGCTTTTGCACACTGCGGTGGTGCTGGACAGGATTGGACTGCCCAGCAGCATCTTCCTCACTGAGTTAAGATACACAGGGTGGCAGCAGTATTCCTCAAACTAGGAGACTGCGAACGTATCTAGGAGATTATGCTTTCCTCACAGAATCCACAGAAGCCTATCTTTTTCATGCCTCTGGCCTATGAAAGCTCATGCCACAATAAATGTGTTAGACTAGAAGGTGCCATATGACTCTGTTTCTCCAGAATTTGGAAAGGATATCATGGCCTTGCCTTTCACCACTAGCAGTTGGGGAAACAATCCGGCTGCAGTCAGTCAGTGTAACAGCTGAGGACACCTCAGCATGACAGCGTTCTACCCTGTTGGCTACATCTGTCAACCACAAGCATGGGAAGCGCGTCGTTAGGGTCCTTCTACGGAATCATCTGCCTTTTTCTTTATTTTGAAAGCAGAACACTGGTGGGCAGATTGCATGGTCAATGTAGAGTGTGCAGAAATAAAACAGGTACTGTGTAGATTCCTTTTGTGGTACAGAATGATGTGAACATGGGGGAGATCAATGTGGTACCCATTTTTCTTATAAATCTGAGTACTGCGGAGTTTTGAAGTACATCAAGTGCACTTCCGAACTTTCCAAAAAAATGTGAGCAGTTATATTCATTTTCATGCACATGTATATATTAGACCCAAAAAGTTGTTTGTATATCTGCTAGTATATGCTGGCTGGATCACACTATATCCAGTCTTTAGCAAAGTGCAGCAACAATTGATGAGGATTGAGGCTGAAGTGGAAAGAAATGCATGTGTTTGCACTTAGATACAGAACATTCCACGTAGCATAACTTGTGTTTATTTATTGGAAAGTCTAGCCTGTTGCAAAAGCTTGAGGGTGGGTGGCATGTATGAGTTAAAAACAAATATAAAATATCAGAGTAAAACAGGATAGCTCTTTACTTTACTGCTTTGTTGTGATCCAGCTAATGAGAGCCACAACCATAAGCATTCGTTTCTATGGAAGGTGCAGATCAGATGTGCGTTAAAATGTGCAAATGAATGGGGAACAGTCAATCCACAGTACAATGCTTTGAATGAAGTATAGCCTCAAATGAGCATTTCTGTCAATGTTTTTGCACAACAGAATTGCAGGTTAAAAAGGTAAAGGTATCCCCTGACAATTAAGTCCAGTTGTGTCCGACTCTAGGGTGTGGTGCTCATCTCCATTTCAAAGCCGAAGAGCCAGCGTTGTCCGAAGACGCCTCTGTGGTCATGTGGCCGGCATGATTCTCCTTGCCGCAGCGCGTAGCATGCAGCTGGAACACGGAGCGCTGTTTACCTTCCCGCAAGCGGTACCTATTTATCTACTCGCATTAACATGCTTTGGAACCGCTAGGTTGGCAGGAGCTGGCCAAGCAACGAGCGCTCACCCCGTCGTGGGAATCGAACTGCTGACCTTTTGATCGACAGCTTATGGTTCAGCGGTTTAACCCGCTGCGCCACCCGCTGGTTACCACCATGTTATTATGTGTGAGAAATTCATCTGTTTTAATTTTTTATAATGTGTTACCTCTTGTACAATCAATGTATGATTACGTTCATAACACTCAGATCTGAAGCATAACATACTGGTTTCAGTTTGCAAAGCACTTGGCAGTCTTCACTGTGTTTTCTTGACCAAGCTCATAAGAGAGGTCACTATTATCCCCATACCACAGATAAGGAAATGAAGTGGTGTGACTTTTGGCCCTATCCTAATAGGGCCGTACATTGCCAGAATTAGCGTTCTGGCAGTATAAGGCCCTTTATGGCTATCGCAAAGAGCAACAAGCCATTCCGCATGGCCAGGTTACTGATGCAAGTGGCAAGTGGCTGGGTTTGCATAACAGTGGGCTGCCAACATCCCACAGTATCAGTAAGTCAGTGTGGGGGGAGAGGGAAGGGGAATAACGAGGCAGGGAGGGGGAGGAATGGGGCAGAGATCAGGATGGAGAGGAGGGTGGATTGAGGCCAGGAAGAGGGTGGTAGCGGCAGTAGCAGCACCACTGATATCTTATCCCCATTCCTGGCCTCAATTCACCTTCCTGGGTTCATTCAGACTTGTGCCAGCTATATAGCTGGTGCAGACCGAGGAAGGCGGTGAGGGCAGTGCAGGTGCTATCATTAGGTCAACTAGGCAGATTGATATATACCGGTATGTATAAGGGGCAGGAGGTGTGGCCTAGAGGTTGAGCTGTTGCTCTGCCTGAAGAAAGTTAAGAAGGTTCAGCCCTGGTCATCGCTTAGAAGGGGAACCGCTGCCACTAACAGATCTTGTGAAGGCACTGTGAGTGTGGAGTGTGTGGAACACTGGTGTCACTGCAGGGGGGGCGGAGCTCTAAGTTCCGTCGCGATCCGACCCTCTTTTACATGGGTGAATGAAGCGGCCCTGCCCCCTCGCCTTCTGAACCTTTCAAGGCGGTGAAAACAACGCACAGGGAGTCTCCTGTGCGTTGTTTTCACCGCCTTGAATGGTTCAGAAGGTGAGGGGGTGGGGCCGCTTTGTTCACCCGTGTAACAGAGGGTCGGATCGCGGCGGAACTTAGAGCTCCACCCCCCTGCAGTGACGCCAGTGGTGTGGAATGCGTAGGAGTCAGCTAACAAGATGGATAACACCTTGAGAACCGACTGAGGGAGATCTGCTGCTGCTGCAAAAAGCTTGGAAGGCAGAAGCACAGCCAGGACGTGGCTGCACTTCGAAGGCAAATATCTGGGAATTGAGGGTTCTATGTTCTCATGGAACAATACTTGTAAAAAAAAAACATTTGGAAAAAAATGGGTTTAGATTTGCCTGCTTATGTAAACCGCCTTGAGTCTGTAAAGAAAAGATGGTATAAAAATACCATAATAAATGAATTATATACTGCTGGCACAGTTCTGAGTTGACCCATTGTGGCTGCTGAGGCTTACCCCAGGGCAAGGGGACAAATATCCCCTTACCCCAAGGAGGCCTCCAGCAGTCAAAAATCTCTTGTGGGATGCAGTGTAGCCAGCGCCGACGCCGGGGGTGGTAGGATTGGGCTGGGATCTACAGTATATACTGTATTCTGGGATCTATATACAGGCTTACCAGATCGTCGCCAGGACGGGAGCAGTCTACCCTTAAGGGGGAGGGGCGAGGGGGGGCCAGAACGCGACGCGTGGGAGTATATCAAACAAACCTTTCCAGGCTCCAGCAGTGTCAGCCATCATTTTTCTCTCCCACTATCACAGTCACAGAATGCACTATTGGCTAATCTTTATTACATAATTATCGTGGACTGGTCAGCTTCCTTCTATGTGGGAAAATGGATATATAGATAATCCCAAATTCAAACTTCTGCATCCATCTTTTTTTTTTTTAAAGCAAGATCGTGTTCTTTTCTGAAACTGATGCAAGGACAAAATGGATGAATGCCCACCTTGTGCATGTTTACCTGTTACAGGCCCTCATGGACTTGAATTATATCAGGTTTTCCCAGTTCACCATTTGCAATTAGTCTTTCAGCCTAAGCCCTTAAGAGATCTAGTTGCTTGACTCAGGTCAGTATCCCTGATTCAGAATATTCCCAGAGAGTAGGTCCCAGGACATGGTCTGAAGAAGGCACCTGATGTTACAATATTCCTGAAGATACCGGTAAGCTCCTGGGAGTCCACCTGGGAGAACCTTATCTGTGTAATCTTAAACTCTATCATGGAATAAAGGTAGGATATACTGTAAATGTAATTCATTTATTCACACTAGAAGCAGAAATCCTAGATCCAAATTTAATTTTCTATCCATAGTATCACACTGGCTTTTGTGGGTTTTGCCCTTTTTTGGTTCATTATTCTGATTTACTGTCAATCAAATTTCACATTTCTATGCACTAAAAATGGGTACCTCCATTAGACACACACATTTTCATTTTATGGTACTATACAGCTACATTTAGTAATGTGTGATGCATTGTGTCATAAAGTATTCTTGCTTTCTGTTTCTTGCTTTCATTCTTTCTGTTTCCATTTTGGACCAGTTTCGACTTTCTTGTGGCACATCTGATTGCATTCCTTACGAGCATCAGCCTGCCTTCACTCTCTAAGACTTATGTCACGTTTAAAGTTTTAACGTTGACTATTACGTTTGTTTAGGTTGCTCTGTCCCTGTAAAATGGATTTTTTAAAAACATTTCAAAACACATTAGAAGGCACAAAATGAAGGAAGATTTCAAGTACTGAGCTTGTTTGGCATTAGCAGACATTTTAATCAAATTGCGATTTTTTTTTAAAAAAAAAGATAAGTTCAGCAACATAAACAAAACACTGGCAATGGAATCAGGAGAGCTGTTGAAGGATTGATGACATGTTCAATAGGGTCACTGAAGAGATAGCATGCACAAAGGAGCTTTCCTGTATAGAGCAACTGCTGACAGGTGTCTTGCTCATTCACACACTCTGTGGGCAGTACACTGAAAGGAAAGCAACACAGCCATTTCCACACAAACTAAGTACCAGGCAGCCCAATCCTACCTAACTTCCCGTGCAGCGAAGCAGCAGGGCCAGTGTGGGCTATGCTGTATCCCACGTGGAAATAACAGCTGCTGGAGATCTCTGTGGGGTAAGCCCCAGGAGCTGCTATGGGGCAGCTTGGACCTGCGTGAGCGCGATAGCTGGCACAAGTCTGCATTGCCCCATGTTGATGGATTGGCCCCGGGAGGGGGATAGGATGCAGTGTGCACCAGCGCCGCCGATCCCACCCCCTCCTGGACCTGATCTGCCCACCCCACCCCGTGACCCACCACCCACCCCATTACACCCACTCCTCGCCTCCCCCTACCCCGTTTTGCCCTTGCACCACTTGGCGCGAAACTCACTTTCTCTGGTCTGCGCGGCTCCTTCTGCTGGCGCATGCGGGCTGGTGCGGGCCTCTGCAAGTGCTATGCAGTCGCAAAGTGCTTTACGGTGCTTTTGCAAGGACTGGTGCAGCATGCACTGTGCTGGTGCTGGGGGAGAGTAGAATTGTGCTAAAAGTCTTTTTGGGAGCTGTAATGCTACATTTATATTTGCCTTGAAAAAGACAGTGATCTGTCTGGCTGACAGACACAGTGACTACAGTGGTTGACGTTTACTGCTCATGTGGTGCTGAGATATATCAGACTAATGGCCCAATCCTATGGGCTGTTTATACCACCAGAATGAGTGTTCCAATGCAGGGCCACTCAGAGGAATTTTATCAGGGGGTACAAAGTTTATTTTGGGCCCCTTCCATTCATGTAAATTTGACTCCTGGGCCCCCTTTTTAACCCATTTTTGGGCCCGGGCCCGGGTACAGTTTACTGTTTACCCCCTTAACCCCCCCTCTCAGAGGCCCTGTTCCAACGGTGTAAACAGCTTTATGGCTGTCACATTCGTGACAGGAAGCGCGGCCTGGTCACCGCCACAAACCGGAACCAGCTGTGCCTGTGCTATGATGGACAGCGGATGCCCATGCGGATCATGCAGGGATAAGATCATGCAGGGACAGCGGATGCCCGTTGCCAAAGATAAGATCATGCAGGTGTCAGTAGGGAGGTGGGGAGGGTAGGGATGGGGTGGGGAATGGGGAACAGGGAAGAGTGATGGGGCAGGAAGGAGAGCAGATTGGGGCTGGGAAAGGGGTTTGTTCAGTGGCAGTGGCCACCCACCAGCTGCTACTTCCCTGTGCCACTGAGGCATCTCCCTAACCGATGGAGCTATCAGCCTGACCTCTGCTGTTCTGTGGAATTCCCCCCCCCCCAACACACACAATTATCCTAGTCAGAACTGTTCTGCTCAGATGACTGAGGAGCCAATAGCTGGCTCTGTACAACAGTTGCTCCAAGTCTATGTTCCTCAGTATGAGCAACTCCTCAGAGTAATGAACAAACTTTGTTTTCTTCATTTGTTCATAAATTACCTGGAGCTGGGAATACTCAGTGGGATGGCCAAGTTTGTGGATGACACTAAACTTTTCCAGGTGGAAAACCCTAAGCTGGTGGAGTGAGTGCTCCACCGGTGTTGGGTGTTGCAAAAGTGCCACAAGGCATTTTTGCGGCACCTGCAGAGTAAGCAGCGCCGATGGCAAGGCTGGCGCAGCTCACTCTGCCACCGGACGCCGACCTGGCCGCCGGACACAGGTAAATCCTGTGCAGGGTGGCTGGAGGGTGTGACAAGGGTGGGCCGGGGTGGTGGGGGAGGGGGAAATTGACCAGCCAGGCCAGGGGGGGAGGGGATATTGGTGGCACGCTCCTCTGATATCCTAACCCCCTTCTACATGTAATATAGAAACACTAATCAGAACCAAGTACCATCCCTCTATAAATTCTGGACTGCTTAATTCCCTTGTGATACAGTTTATCTTAGAAACTATCTCTGCTTTCATATATAGCTTTTTTCCCCTTTAACCCTCAAAATAATCACTGTTTAAAAGCATGAAAGTCTCTCTGGTTTTTAGGGGAAAAATAATTTCCATTATCCTATTTTTCTTTTTTAAAACCTAATTGTACCGTGGTTTTGACAGCTAAATAAATGGATTTTATTAAAAAGATGATTATAGGCTCAGATTATTTAGTATTCCTTTTTTATTATCTACTGTAGACTCTACTGGGAACTGAGAGTTTCTTTTCTTCATTTCCAGCATTGATTCTTGCATTAGACGGTTACATTGAATAATTAATATACTTCCAGTGATTGATGATTTGCATGGCCTGAATATTAGGTTATCAATCACGGCCCACTTGTTCTAATGTAATCATATTGAAAATGTGTCAAAAGCTGTTTACCCAATGATGACAACAGAAGCAAGCAATACTCAAGGTGCGCCAGGCGCTTCAGCGGGAAATCGCCTGGTTGAACATTCATAATGCAGAGATTATGAGTTCCTCAAATTGATGTAACAAAAGCCTGGAGCCCTTGGTGAGAGTTATCAGTTCCAATAAAAAAAGCCCTTTTTCCAGTTAGAAAATAGTCCTGATTCCTTTGCCTTTTATCAGCTGCTTAGTGACTCTGTTAGCCTACAGTGGAATGTAATTATGTTCAAAGCCGTACAAGTGCAAAGCAACTTCCTTAAAATATGAAAGGCAACAGAAATGTTTTGAAACAGGAGCAATCCCTGCTTTTCTTTTTCCTACTGGTGGGTAAAGGCATCTTCATGGCTACTTTGGGCACTCTTCCTCGGCGTCACCTGTTTGAATTTTGAATTCAAAGCAGAACATTGCATTTGGTTCACATTTAGGTTGACCCTTTCATAACCCTCACTTTAGCATCCTTGAGCTGATTTCACTGAGGCAATACCAGAGGGAGGCTACGTTTACGTCCTACAAAATCAGTCTGGGAACATCCCAGGAAAAGCTCCCCAAGCCGCCTAGAGTCACAACATAGAGGAAACAACTTCTAGAGAGTTAGCCGTGTTACAGCCCAATCCTATAGTGTTCCAATCCTATGGGAATAAGTGTTCTGTCCGTCAGCAGAAGGTTCACTCCGCTGGCACTATTGCTGCAGCGACAACATGAACAGCGGGCTGCCAGTGCAACAGGTTGCCAACTATGTGAGCATGCCACCAGAGGCCCAGACACTGCTGGAGGAGGTGAGTTGGCATGGGAGTGGGCTTTGGGCTGGGAGGGACAAGGTCAAGTCAGAGAGGAGGAAGGATCAGGGCGGGGATAGAGACCTCCAGGAGGCATGTCGGGAAAGACATGGAGCACCGATATCATATGTCCCATGCCCTGCCTCGACATGCCCCCTTGAGTCCACTTTGACTTGCATCAACCAAAGAGCTGGTGCAAATCCAAGCATACCCATTGGGGACCATGGCATAGTGGGGCAGGTAAGTAAGAATTTTGCTTACTTGCCTCTCTGTTGCGTCATGGTCTCTGTCCAGCCTGCAGGATGCAGCGGAGGCTGCATCAGCACCACTACAGCCCCCAGGCTGGCCAAGGATAGGAATGGGCTGTTCATCTGGGAACAGCAAAACAAAGAACCTTGTGTCACTTTAAAGATTAATGCATTCATTCTAGCATAAGCTACAGTTCACTTCATCAGATGCTTGAAGTCTAAAAAAGTTGATTGAATGGTGGGTAAGAGCAGCACATTCTTTCATAGTTGCCTTCTGAGTTAACCCATGCCATTATACTATCTCTGTAATTTCCATACCGTTCACCAGACCCAGCTAGACAACCCTTTCTGTAGAGCCCATCATGCCATTAGAGCTTCTGCAGTGACAGCCCACTTGTATGTGACCGATGTTAATGATAGGTCACTGATCGGATGTGACATTGCTCTCTTATTCCCTGCATCTTTTAAAAAAGTATATCTGATTGTTCTTGGGCAGGAGGTCTGGCTTAGTTGGTATAGTTGCCACCTCGTAAGCCTGAAGATCGGTGAACAGCCAGTTCGAGACACGCCGCTGACAAAAAGCTGTGAAAAAAAGCTTCTGTGAGGAGAGATAAAGAGCTGCCAGCTGCGTCGGTCGAGCATGGGAGGCGACGGCCAGGGAGAGGCCAGACTGCAAAAGATACCATCTGGAATACAGTTATTCATGAAATATTGAACATTTACATATGATTGTAAAAAAAAAAACATAAGGGAGGTTGGGAAAGCCTGCCCATGTAAACCGCCTTGGATTAAAGTCAGAGGAGAAATCCAATGACATATTGTCATCATCATCATCATCATCATCATCATCATCATCATCATCATATCTTATCTTATCTTATCTTATTTTATTGGTGATTGATATTGTCAATAGCTCCCTTAATAGATGTAAGAACGTTAGAAAAATTATATCTCTGTGTGAATCCTGGCCGTTTTTTTTTAACAGTTGGTAGAGAGTACAATTTGACACTGCGTGTTGTAATCATCATCATCATCTGTATTTATACTTGTAGTCAGTATAGAGTAATCTCTTCATGAGAGATATTCTTTAATAGTTTTTCCACTGTTGATGGAATGTTCTCTTGGTACCAGATAGTTTTCACTGACTGTCAATATTGTCCCTTCTGTGAAATATTTCTATAATCTTAATTGAATTTAAAAAAAAAAACATATGCATCACACCTCACTCACGGTAAATTAGGACTCAATCCTATCTAACTTTCCAGTGCCGATGCAGCCACAATGCAGCCCTGAGGTGAGGGAACAAATGGGGTCCGCAGGCTCCCTGTGCCCCCCCCCCGGAGGACCTGCATACCCCTCAGTGATGGTTAAAAAAACACTTTCTTCCCATTGCGGCTGCGCAATCTCGGATGCGCCATCGACATCACCGCAGATCGCCACTTCCCTTAAGGGAGTAGTGACCCATTGCTCCTGGCTGGAATGACATGATGCCCCAGTTTGGGAACCTCTGCACTAGGTTAAAGTAGATCCTTTTGCAACACAACCTCAGTAGACTGTAGTCTGTAGTTGGGTTCAGACCAGTCCAGTTATGGTGTGGTTCCATTTTTTTTTTGCCCTCCTAGAATTATTGTTCTTATTTGTACTCATGGGAGGAGCCCTAATGTGACTAATAATAAGGTTATTATTATTATTATTATTATTATTATTATTATTATTATTATTATTATTATTATTATCCCCTTCACAATTTGGGCAAATATTTGGTGAAGTGTGAGTATGTGTCTCTCATGTGATTTTCTTTCCTCCCTTACCAGTCAACACGACTTACGCTCAATTAGTTCCATCATTAGAAAGCTTGTCATCTCCCCCTTCCCCTGCCCCAACCTCATCTGTTTTCATGTTGGATAACAAGCATTTGTGAATATACTTCGCACTGTGCATGGACAGAGGCCAGAGCGCTTCACCGTGTGTGGATCTATTTAGATAAAAGACAAAAGCAGTTAACTGTACCACAGGATTTTTTTTTAATTGTTTGTCAAAAAAATCCTTAGTAAAATCATCTTGGACCGCCTTCTAAATCAATTGGTCTAAGCGGGGTAAATCACATATCCTCAATATCCCCAAACAGCATGAAGGGACTATTCAAAACAGAATAGATAGCATGATGGCTCCTTTTAAATTGAGTCCACAGCTATAAATGAAGCTTTCACGAAGAAAGAAAGCTTAAAGCAATTCCAATGTTTAGCCTGGTAAACACACGAGCTCCTCTGCAGACAAGCTAGCAACACATGCTGAAACTGCAGCCCTCTGAGGAACAGGAGGGTATAGAAGAAAACAGTAATCTTTTTCTTTCTTTCCCCAGCAGAACTTTTCAGCTTTCTGGTTGCTTTATGTATTTGACATATACTCTATGCAGTGCCAACCAGGGTATGGCTCAGAATGCTAACCCCGTCACAGAAGCTGTTTGGATCTTACTGAGAGATTAGAAAACAACATTTAGAGCTGAAAAAAGGTGTGTGTCGGTGTATTTATTTTTAGCACTGCTATGACAGGAGAAGGTTAGATATGTGAGTTATATTGAAACACTCTTTCAGTCGACAAGGTCACTTGTGGCAATAATCTGCTCATTAGAGGTGTAATCCATCACTCAAGTAATATCAATTTAGTGCCAGGGTTTTAATGCAGGTTGTACTAATCATTAACGGCAGTTTGTCAACTGCATAATTCACAAGGGATTGTGGGTATGCATGATTTAGCAGGTGACCCTTGACTTCTGCTGAGTAAGAAGCCTGCCTCAGAGGAAAAATCAAGAGGGACAATAAGCAGGGTTCATTCATGAACAATTATTATGCTTAACAGCATGATTGTCATTTTGGAGGGAAGATGTGCGTGCGCGTGTAGTGGAACAGTTATGCTTGTAATGAAGAATTAATTAAAATTCACTTGAAACTTGACTTTAGACACAGCAGTTATGTTGCTATATGGATCCTGCATAAACAAGATAGGTTTTCCCCCACTGAGTCGAGTCCTTCACCCACTGAGAGAAACCTGTCTCCATCTTAAACCTCCTGCAAGGTATCCACAACGGACTTATTTGTTCACTGTGGCTGAAAATTCAGATTGATTCTGCATCTGAGCAAGGTGCCAAGTGCGGAGATTGACCTGTGACTGTCATAGGTGAAAAGTATTAGTTAGGAAAGTCTGCATTAGTGGCAAACTGGTAGAGGATTTTCCCTCAGGCTGATAATTCATTTGGAGGGAAGAGGAGAATAACCTGAAGTGAATTTCTGTGCCCACCTGAAATCTACTCAGAGAGTTGAATGCATAGTTTGATTTGCCAATCATTATGAATGTAGTATAGCATCATATTCTCTGTTTCAACTGTTGGGGAAAATCCATCTTTTTCCACGTCCCACTTTGGAAGGAATGGGTGCCTAGTCTTGCTTTGCTGCACTCTTTATGCAAAAAACACACCCCTTGCTGTCTAGAACATAGTCTTCTAGCAGTCAACTGCCCTACTACATTAAGGAACTTTTAAAACTACATTTAACTCAACATTAACTTTGCCTTAACATTTGAAATTTGGCACAAGGGATTTGTTTTGAAAGGTCTCTAATTGCTTTTTGTGTTTTAAAGGAGGATGAAAAGACTGAATCACTATTTTAATGGGCAAACGTGACAACATAGCCTGCAGACTTAACACTGTTTCTTGAGAGTGTTTCTCTACGTAAAGGCAGTGGAGGGTTTTCTGTATTAGGTTATATTATTTATAACAGCAACTGGGTCTAAATGATATGTGATTCCATAGAACTCATCAAATATATTCTGTATATTCTGTATCAATTGCCCAGAGTCAAACTAGCAGTCACATAGAAGGTCTATAAATGATACTGATAGGCTTTTGAGAGAAGGGTTCAAGGTGCACTGGAAATATTTTCTTTAGCCCAATGTGTTTCAACTTCAAGTCAATGACTCTTCTTCAGGAGCATGGGTTGCACAGTCTTCTGTACTGTCTCAGAACACACTGCCCCGAAGGAGAGTCATTAACTCAAAACACATTGGGTTATTGTTCCAGTGCATCTTCCTTTGTATTATTTCTTCATATAGGAGGGCCCAGTTTTAATCCTTTGTATCTCCAGGTCAGTGATTTTGTAGGACTGGGGATAAACTCTGTTGGGGACTCTAAACAGCTTATATATGTTTTTCTTTTACTCAACAAATACAGGCTAAATTCTGCTTTTGTGATTATCAGTTCTCACCAGTGCTTGGGCCCCAGACCTGAAGAGACCTTCTCCAAAGAGAAGGAACAAGAATCTGCAGTAGACTCCAGTACAGGTGAGAACCCAGAGCCACCTCCAGGTGTTACTTTAACCCCCCCCCCACCCACTATAGTAACTAAGGGCTCAGTCCAGCCCAACTCAGCCCAACTCAGGCACAGTTGAGGCCCAATTGTGGCACAATTGGGGCCCAAAATAGGCATCCCAGCATGCCTTCTGCTCCGTGCCCCGGCCAAGACCGAGAGATGCCTTGGGCTTGTCTGCTGCAAGCGTGAAGGGCTCACACAGCTCATCACACCCCCAGATGGGGCAACGTCGGCGCCTCGCGGCAGGCACTCCAGCGGGGTGGGGGATGCCAGCGTCCATCATCAGGAAGTGGGAGGGGAGGCAGACAGACAGGCAGACAGTGGGTGCTGGGGAGGGGCACGGGTGGGTCAGAAACAGACAGACAACAAGGCTGGTGGGAGAGGGATACAGGGAGAGGGGTCTGCAGAGACCAATAGGGACACAGGGGTCACTTCGCAGATGGAGGCGATGCAGGAACGGGCGCCTCTTATGCAGACGGACCGAGGGCGGTAACGGACGCCGTTGACGGGCGGAAACGGACGCCGTTGACGGGCAGACTGAGGGCGGAAACGGACGCCGTTGACGGGCGGACACGGACGCCGTTGACGAGCGGACCGAGGGTGGGTGAGAGCCCCAGTTGCTGAAAGGGCTCTTCACGGACGTGGCGGACGTGCGCCATGTCGCCTGTCAGTGGTTGCCTGCCTGAGAGGCCCCCCCTCCCCTCTGAGCCCTGAGGGTCTGACAGCCCCCCTGCTGTGTTCTCGCTGGGCTGGCTGTGGTAGGCCCTGGCTGGGATTCATGCAGGGCCTTGTGTGCTGGGCGCTGTCTCTGTGTGTGTGGGGCAGTGCTTGTGTAACATTGGGGTCATGTTGTTCAAGGGGCCTTTGCCTAAGGGGCATCTTTATTGTTCTGGAACATTGGCAGAGATGGCCAGGCGAGGCTGCCAGGGGTAGGCACAGCAGCCACTCAGAACGTAGCAGCAGCAGCAGCAGGCGTGCCCCATGGACCTGGAGAGGCAGGCTCTTCCCCTGTGGAACCACAGCCTGCTCCATAGAAAGGGGAGGGACAGCAAGTAGGACAGCCAGGGAGGTGGAGCAGCAGCAGCAGCTGAGGAGGGTTGCAGGGCAGGCTCCCAGACCTCTGGCAGCAGCGAGGCAGACGACCATGGGGCAACCAGACTGCAGGCCCAGGGGTGCTCCCCAGAAGGTAGGTGGTGGTGGACATTCCTGGGGGGACGAACAACACGGGGTGTTCCATGGCAGCTGGTGTGTGGTAGCAATCGCCATTGAAGGAAAGCCAGTGTGCCGGTTGCAAAGGCCTGCAGGGAGAGAAATCAAACACAGCTGAGTGGTGTGAGACACATAGCATGGTCTGCGCTGCTTCCCTGGGTGTAAGGTGAGCATGATCCTGTAAGGGAAAGGGGTCAAAGAGAGAGACAACAACACAACTTGGGGGTCACAACCATGGCAATCCTAGCAATACTGACCTGTCAGTAGACCCTGTGGAGAAAAGAGGGGGGGGGGGAACAGCTGGTGTCTACATATGGGTTACAGTTCCACACTCATGGCATTGTGTGCTCACATTAATACAGGCAGCTATGAGACAAGACATTGGTAAAGAGGCATATCATGGCAGGCATTGCAGGCAGACATGAGACAAGACATTGGTACAGAGGCATATCATGGCAGGCTATGCAGGCAGCTATGAGACAAGACATTGGTACAGAGGCATATCATGGCAGGCTATGCAGGCAGCTATGAGACAAGACATTGGTATAGAGGCATGTATCCTACCTATATTTCTCTATGCAAAGAGGAAGAAGTCAGACCACATGTCAGCACGAACCCTGCTCTTACCTGCACTTACCTGCTGGTGTTGTTGCCTGTGGGGGGGGAGGGGCTGGGAGAAAGACATGGGTTAGCAAACACTTGCATGGAGACAGCTGCCCAGGCACAGCAGTAAACAGTTTGGCCACAGGCAGAACAGCCCTCTCTGCCCTAGAGGGGGGCAGAGAGGAGAAGAGAAGAGAGAAGTGGGGTGTTAGAAAAGTTTTCAAAGTCCCACTTTGTGGCTGCTGGGGAACAGAACCCCACGCCACGTGCTCAGAGAGAGAGAGAGAGAGAGTGAGTGGAGGGCTGGGGCTGGGCTTTTGTGGGAAAGAGGCTGGGTGGGGCTGGGTGCTGATAGGGTAACTATTTGGGTCCGTGTCCAGAGTTAGGCCACAACTGTTCGGTCCTAACTCAGGCCCAACTCGGGCCCAGGGTGTTAGTACTTTTCAGGAGAGGGCTGGTGTGGGTAAGGTAAAATGGCTCCTATGGGTCTCCTCACATTGGGGTCCACCCTTTTTGTTGACCCAAATTTTGTGCCTGAGTTGGGCTCGAGGGGGCGTGTCAGGGGCTCTCCAGCGTCTGGAACCGGAACAAATTTGTAACCGCCCCCGTCACTCCCCCGACACGCCCCCAACACGCCCACTTTTAGGCCGCAATTGTGCCTGAATTGTGCAGTTGTGCCTGAATTGTGCCAGAACCCAATTCAGTCACAATTGCAGCACAAATTCGGCCTCTGCGGCACAATTCAGGCACAACTCGGGCCTAAAGCACTTAGGCTGCAATTGTGCCTGAATTGTGCCGCTGAGGCCTTGGGCTGGACTGGGCTGTAAAAGGTGCAGTGGTTTCTGTCAAGACCCTGGCTTCAGCTCTGGTCCCGCCCTTATCACCTCAGGAGTCGTGATCATGATGGATTCACAAGGAAGGAAGGTCATATCTGACTGCAGGCTCATGACTGCTGCTGCCTTTAATCATCACTTGGAGTGTGGGTGGCTGTCTTCTGTGTGACCATTCCAAACTCCACTGATTGAGGAGGTGTGTCAGTGCCTCACTCCACCTCTCTCGGCCTCAGTTCCTGGCCTTTGCAAAACTGAAAATTGAGACAGCAGAATCAAAGTACAATGAAGTAGGCAGAAGGAAACACCTCAATTCCCATGGACAATTCTGTGCATGAACATAGAACCCCACTTGCCAATGAAGGATTAAAAAAAAAGATATTCCTTCCCAGCCCCATCAACTGGGCATGATTCTGGACCCCAGCACAGCTGCATGTAGTAATGCCCTTGGCACAGGAAGCAAGGGTGAGAAGAGCTCTTTGTAATCATATGATGCCCAGGGGCAGCCTCTCCATTAGGTGAAGTGATGAGGGTTGCAGCAGCAGCAGCAGATTGCGGGGAGGGGAGGCGGAGAGAGTGGCAGATTTGGGATGCCCATCCCCCCAAGTCTGCCTCTGCCACTGCTCCCTCTAACCTGCTATGGATGCGACCCACACTGATCCATTTTCCGCCCCCTGTAAGCAAGTAGAAAGTGGATCACTGGCCTCTTCAAATACAGAAGTGCAGGACCTCTGTTCTGAGTTACAGGCACTATAGTACATGACCAAAGGAGCTCTTTCATTGATATGGTTCTTTGTTTAAATCAAAGTCCTGCACTTCTGCAATTGAAGAAACCGTGCAAGGAGTGCAAGAAGCAGTTGCTTTTTCTGTAACTGTGCAGGGGTGGGAGACCTGAGTTGACATCAGGCAGTGCTACTGATACCTTCCCTTCAAATTGGTTAGATGTGTGCACTCAGGTCTCCCAATCATCCAAGGGTCCTATCCCCGCCTACATAAGAACATAAGAAAATAAGAAGAGCCCTGCTGGATCAGGCCAAAGGCCCATCTAGTCCAGCTTCCTGTATCACACAGTGGCCCCACCAGATGCCTCAGGGAGCACACAGCCAACAAGATAACCTGTTTCCTGTTGTCACTCCCTTGCACCTGGCACAAAGAGAACCTAATTCTAAAGCCAAGAGGTTGCTTATGGCTTGTAACCTGTGATGGTCTTTTCCTCCATGAATCTGTCCAAACCCCTTTTATAGGCATCTAGGCCAGATGCCATCACCACATCCTGTGGCAAGGAGTTCCACAGATGAATTACACGCTGGGTAAAGAAATATTTTCTTTTATCCATTCTAACTTTCCCTCCACTCAATTTTAGTGCATGTCCCCTGGTTCTGGTGAAGTGCGAGAGGGAGAAGAATTTCCCTCTATCCACTCTCTCCATCCCATGCATAATTTTATACGTCTCAATCATGTCCCCCCTCAGGCGCCTTTTTCCTAGACTGAAAAGCCCCAGACGCTGTAGTCTTTCCTCATAAAGGAGGTGCTCCAGCCCACGAATCATTCTGGTTGCTCTTTTCTGCACCTTTTCCAATTCAACTATATCCTTTTTGAGGTGTGGTGACCAGAACTGGACACAATACTCCAGATGTGGCCTTACCATCGATTTGTACAAAGGCATAATGATATTGGCCGTTTTATTCTCAATCCCTTTTTTAATGATCCCGAGCATGGAATTGGCCTTCTTCACAGCCGCCGCACACTGGGTCGACACTTTCATCGACCTGTCCACCAGCACCCCAAGATCTCTCTCTTGATCCATCACAGACAACTCAGAACCCATTAGCGTATATGTAAATCGGCAAATCATGGAAGCCATCTAATTGGATCTTTAGTGGCAACAAAATAGAGCAGGTAAAACAGTTTAAATACCTAGGGATCTATTTTCACTATAAACATTCATGGATCCCTCATCGTAAAGCTGCCTTAAGTATTGCTAGGGTTACTGCCCAAGCTATTATACGTTTTCATTACACCAGAGGGAATTCTTATGTGCCAGCAGCTCTTGAGGTCTTCAATGCTAAAATCATTCCTCAGGTCCTATATGGCGTCCCTATATGGATGTGTGCTATGAACCGTTCTTTAGAGAGGATTCAGGCGTCATTTCTCCGGAAAATCTTTGGGTTGCCAGGTTGTGTGGCCTATGCCACTCTCTGTTTAGAAGCTGGTCAATCTCGGGTGGAGACTGTGGCATGGCTGAGATTTTTTAAATTTTGGTTAAGAGTTTTCTACGATCTAGACCAGGATAGTTTACTTACCCGACTTCTCTTGGACTCTGAGCCCCCTTTTGGGGCCACTTATTTTGAAAATAAAATACAATCTATAGGCCTTGCTTTAGATATAGTAGGTTCACTGACCCACGAACAAGCATTTAGAACAATTAGGGGCAGGCTCCTGGATATTGAACAGCAAGAACTTCAGCATGCTGCCAACACGACATGCTCACCACTTCATTATCAGATCCCTATTAAGTATGGCCAACGGGCAGAGTATTTATACCACCTAAAATGCCCATCTGATTGTAGGGCCTTCTTATTGGCAAGGTGTAATGTCATGCCATCAGAGTTACTTTATGGGAGATTTAGAGGGATTCCCTCTAGGGAGAGATGTTGTTCTTGTGCTGTGGGAGGTGTGGAATCTCTGCACCATATGTTATTTTATTGCCCCCTGTATAGTGATCTACGTGAGAAATATTTATATCCGATCCTGTCCAATAGGTGGAGTTGGGAGGATCAGGAAAAAATCCGGATTATTTTACAGGGTGTAGATGTTGTATTAACAGAAAAAGTTGCAACCTACTTAAAGCTAATTGTAAAGAGGCGCAGTGCGAGTCATATGGGTAGTGTATGCTAGGTTAGGACTCTTCACCCTTACTTGTTATATGTCTATGTTGTATGTTATGTATGTTTTAATTATGCCAATAAAGGTTCTGAATCTGAATCTGTATATGTGAAATTTTGGTTTCTTCCCCCAATGTGCATCACTTTGCACTTACTTAAGAAGAGCCTTGCTGGATCAGGCCAAAGGCCCGTCCAGCTTCCTGTATCTCACAGTGGCCCCACCAGATGCCTCAGGGAGCACACAAGACAACAAGGTACCTGTATCCTGTTGCCACTCCCTTGCACCTGGCACAGAGAAAACCTACTTCTAAAGCCAGGAGTTGCTTATGGCTTGTAAGCTGTGATGGATTTTTCCTTCATGAATCTATCCAATCCCCTTTTAAAGGCATCTAGGCCAGGTGCCATCACCACATCCTGTGGCAAGGAGTTCCACAAACTAATTACACGCAGGGTAAATAAATATTTTCTCTTGTCTGTTTTAATACTCCCTCCACTCAATTTTAGTGGATGTCCCCTAGATCTAGTGTTGTGCGAGAGGGAAAAGAACTTCCCTCTATTCACTCTCTCCATCCGTGCATTATTTTATATGTCTCAATCATGTCCCCCCCCTTAGGCGCCTAGATAGACGTCTGTAGCCTGACTACCCCGCTGCCACCCTGGCAGATTGGCTGAGGCTGGCAATTTCCAAAGCCGTGCATGCTGTGATGGCAGCTCCATGGGGCTCAGGATGATGAAACTCCTGTAGCTGGCCTTCAGGAGGTGTGGATATAGCCAGCGGACATCTGGGAGAAAAGGGAGGGATAAAGGAGGGAAAGGTGAGAGCAGAGAGGCAGAAGGGAGGTGTGAGAGAAAGTGGGAAGCAGAGGAGGGAGAGAACGAGCAGAGGGTCTGAGCAGCGAGGAGAAAGCCAGAACAGAGAGACCAAGCAGAGAGCAGAGAAATGGAGCAAAGAGTAGAAGGCAAGAGCCGAGAGACTGAGGGGAGAGTGGGGAGTGGAAGCGGGAAGGCAAAGCGAAGACTGGGTAGCAAGGACAGAGGGTCAGACCAAAACTTGAGCCAAGACTCGGATACAGGTGCGGAGTGACAGAATGGAGAGCAAGGGCAGAGAGTCAGACTGGAGAGTGCTAAGAGAGGACGAGGAGTGAAGAGGAGAGAAGTGAGGAGGCTGGACGGTGAGGCCAATAGGAAGAAAGTGGTGGGATAACAGAGGGAGAGGAGCAGAAAAGGAATCCTCTCCTCCTGCCTGGGCAACCCAGAGACAATAGACCACCTGTGGGGTGGAGCAAAGATGCCGATCAAGAGAGGCCAGGGAAGGCAAGCGTTCCTCTGAGATCTGCCCAGGCAGAAACTGGCTGGGAAGGTGGACAGCCCTCCCCCAGGGGCCTGGACAATCTTGCTGTAGTTATTCCCCTGCCTTTTGATGCCGGAATAAATGAATACGCTGAATGGATCAAGGGAATAAGTGTGTGTAAATACCTTGACAATGTCTTTTCCAAGCCCCTATGATATGGACCTGCCCCTCTGGGGTGGGGAGGTGTATGGGGGTGGGCAAAAGACAATGTTGCAACATGGTATTGATCCAAAGGGCTGGGCCTGCAGCAGACTGGAAGACCTGTCATAGCACAGCACCCATGATGAGGCATGCTGCCCCTCATCCCATTTCTTTCCTCACCCCACCCATTGTCAGAAACAAATGAACCCCTGTTGAATATTCGGAGAGACCATTGCTGTGTTATAAACTGTGCCTTCTTTGTTTCTTGAAACTAGTCAAGAAAGTGCAGTTAATTAAATCCATAGAATGCCTCTAGATTTAGAGCAATCTTAACAGTGAAAATAGAATTTGGGCTCCTTGGATGCAATTTCTTGTTAAAACTTGTTTATCTATCTCACTTTCATCTTGGTGGATAAAAACTGGCATTCTTTCTCCCTGTTACTCTGGGTACCTTTCATTAGTCTCTTTCTGTTTGGAAGAAAAATTGGAGCCTCTGGTAAGAAAAACTTATCTTCTGAAGAGCCATACCCATGGTAGTTTGTTCTATCGGAATGTTGCCTTGGTATTCTCTGGGGTTGCTATGTGTAGCTTGAACTGATAATTCATTAATTAGCACTAATTACAGATTTGATTATTAATTTATCTGATTATAGATTCATCTCACTTTTTATTCATAACCTGAATATTCATCATAGCTGAAATGATTATATATATACACACACACACATATATATACCCCAAGCGGAACTTATTATAATTAAAAGGAAGATGTACAGGAGATTCCATTGAGTCCAACATGGAGTATGCCTGTTGTTCATCTAATTTGGGCCACAGTCACAGGGGTGCAACAGAATCAGTTGTGGGCTCCACAGCTCAGAGGAGCTCTCATGGTTTTTCATCATCAATCCCAATGGCAGGTCAAACAGAGCTCTGTGTTAATTAGAGCTCTGTGTGAGCCTGGGCTCAGAGCAAGGAAGCGAGTTGGCCAGGCTCAAAATGGCCAAAGGAATTCTTTGGCTGCCCCAAGTCTGACCACCTTGCTTCACTTCGAGCCCAGCCACTGCAGCCTGGTTGCTCTGCCTCCGAGTCCAGCCGCTGCAGAACTCATAGTGGAGCAAGGAAGTGAGACAGCTGGGCTCAGAGTGGCCAAAGAATGTCTTTGGCCGGGCTACAATGGCTGGGCTTGGAGCAAAGAAGTGAATCGGCAGAGACGGCTCGGAGCGGCTAAAGGCCAAAGGAATTCTACGGCTGCTCTGAGCCTGGCTGTCTCGGCTGACTCACTTCCTCACCCCACTCCAAGTTCTATAGCGGCCAGACTGCAGCGGCCAGACTCGGAGCAAAGAAGCGAGTTGGCCAACTTGGCCAACTTGCTTCTTTGTGTTCTTGTGAGCATAGCTCGTGAGAATATGGAGCAAAGGTGACAACCCTCAGGGCTCAGAGCGGCTTGACCGGGCAGAAGCTCACTGAGCCTGGATGGCACAGTGAGCTTTTCCCTCATGTCACCCCCCTCAATGGGTGTCACCCGGGATGGTCCACCTCCTTAGTGATGAAGAGCATCAGCTCTCAGCTGCTGAGCTGCAATGTGACGCATTGGCAGAAGCAGCACTGCTGAAAGGGTGGTGCTGGAAGAGCCCAATTATCATGTGGACCACCCTTTCAGCAGCGCCACTTCTTCTGAGGTGTCACTGCTGAGAGGATGTCCCACGTGATAAATGGGCTCTCTCATATTTTGAAAATATGATCTAGATTTGCATATTTTCTCTTCTGTCTATTGCAGCTAATGAGTTCCTAAGAGAAGAAGAGTAAAAGTAAGCAGAAAGTGGATCATCCACCTCCTTACTTTACACCTGGTACAGTTTGTTCAGTCATGGAAGTGCAGGACTTCCAGTTTGATTTACAGGGATTATGCAAATGAAGGTGCTGCTTCATTTGTGCAGTCCTTTTAAATCACTGAAGAAGACCTGCACTGTTTTGCTTGAAGAAACTGCATCAGGAGCAAGGTAAAGGGCTTGCTTTGTGTGTAGAGGTGGCAACAGTGGACTCAGGGGTGTCACTAGGGTTGGTGACACCCAGGGTGAGATCGTAAGGGCGGTGTCACCCCCGTGGACCTCCTCCATTCCAGACCACACAATGTGGAGGTCTCCTGGGAAATGCGATCTCTGCATGAGTCACAGTGGGGATTGGGACAAATCCATTTTCTACTAATGGTGCATTTTTGCACCACTGGTAACAAATAGAATAGAAAGTCATTTTGGTGTCACCCGCCCCTGGGGTGACACCCGGGGCGGTCCAATCCCCCCCCATTTCTAGTGATGCCCCTGAGTGGACTCGAGACAGCATCAAGTGGCGTTCTGAGTAGTGTCACCCCAGGCTGAAGCAAAAACAGTACCCTGCTCTTCATCCTACCTAGTTTCATGTCTCTTCTGTTACTTGCTTTCTGACTTTTCATCTTCAATCTTGAAAATGTGTTTAATTATTCCATACTGAAAAAGAAACATTACCAGATTTTATGTTATTTTAATAACTTATAGCACATAACACTGTCTTTGATTCCCATTTTTCATTCTTTCCCTGGTTGTACCATCGCAGGTGCCCCCACACCCGATTCCCCCTAGAAATATTGATTCTGATGTAGGAAGAACTCATAAAGTGGGAAATGAATGCTGTTCGAGTCCTGAAGTACGGCAGGGTGTTGGGTAGATTTGGAGACCACATGGGAAGATCTGTAGTGACCTTTAGGTTGGTCCAGTGCCTCCACGTTTTTGAGTTTCTTTATCAACCATGTCTCCCAGTTATGCAGGGCAGGAAATAGGTAACTTGTCTGTGGTTTTGAGGTTCTGAAGCAAAAAGAAGATCATAACGCTTTTAACGCCAAGCTAAAACAAGGCATGTTTTATATTTTCAATGCTAATAAGCATACGCTTTTCTTCACATGGCAGCCATAAAACTGTCATGATACTAGTGGTACGTCTTTGTTCTTTGCTCTGCTTATGGTAATCAAAGACAACAGTGGTCTATTTTTGAGTTTAATACTGTAACAAAAGGATTGGTATTAGTGGTCATCATTATGACTGACTCCTGGACATGTGGTAATAATTTCCAAAGTGTTTCTGAGCATTGAGGGAGAATTTAGTCCGGACTCTTGCGTAGAATGGAATGTACCACAAAGTGAAATGGTAAATTCACGAATCGTTCAGGGAGGGTCCTAGGAATAAACCGTATCTTTAGAAATGAATCAAGTCATAAGCTGTCCCTAATATTCTCAGCCACCCTCATTCCTGTCTCTGTTTTGGGGAAAACGATAGTAAGGAGAAATTTTCAAATTGGTTGCATTGTCGGCTGCCTTCGAATGCTTTGCTTGACTTCCTTGAGGAAATTAATCCATGTCAGAAAGCCAGTCTCTGACTTCAACTGTTTAACTTTACATAACCAAAACACACACACACACACACACACACACACACACACACACACACACACACACAGAGAGAGAGTTGGAAAACCTTCTGCTGAAGTAGTAGTATTTTTCTCCTCATTAAGGAACTTACCAAGGTTTGGTGGCTATTTGGAAACTGAATTATATATGTTATAAATTTAGACACCGGTTTTCCAACGAGAAATACCACCCAAAACTTTTTATTATCAGTCAAGCAGTCTTACAGTTATTCAGTGAGGCAGTCTGTTTGCATTGGCTGGCTCTTTTGTGCTGGGCTCCTGCATAACAAATCGTACATTTTAAACATTCTTTCCTAAGCTTAAAGAAAGACACAACAAGTTAAATAACTTCTAATGCACGTTATATGATCAGCCTGATTAATTTAAAGCTTTTACTCTGCTTCACCCAATGGGATTTTGGCAGCACTGTGTTCCAAGGAAAAGAACAACAGTTACACTTTGAGAATTTGCTGGGAGATAATGTGCCAGTATTAAATTTTCTGAGGCTTTATGGTTTTGGGGAGTACTGTACTTTCAAAGATGGCTGATCTTTGGGTCCTCTGTCAACTTCACCACCCTTTTTTCATGATGCTAAATTTGGGGTCACCTTGGCAATCTGGGGGGGGGTTCAGCAGCATGAAGAGGGGTAAGTATGCTGTGAATTTTATCAACAGCACTCCCAGGGAGTTCTGGTAGTTTTTCCTCCATGAGGAGGCTCCAGAGTGAGGACAGAAAGCATTGCCTCTTGCCCTCACTCTGATTGACTTGACAACACTACATCGCCACATGGCACTGTCATGAAGCCAAACAGAGCGAGGTCAACCCTTCCTGCCCTCACTCTATAGCCTGCTTTGGGGAGGGGGGGGGAGGAATGGCACTTGCCTACTAACAGAACTTCTGGGAATGTGGTAACTGCTGCCATCATGTCAATGATGAAAAAAGAATGAAAAAGCTACGAGAACTATAGAAACAGTGAGATGATGAGGGAAGGTGGTGATTTTGCAATATCTTTCACCTCATGCTTGTGTATCAAACACTACAGACAGAGTTTCCAGATCACCAGAGACACAATACTTTTCAGTCTCTTCAGTTATACAGGCAGCTATAAATCTCCAAGTGTTGAGCACAGGCATATATAAACCACCTTCAGATCTTCCCAAATGTAGCATTGAAGGTGTGGCTGCTGGTCTGTGTTGGTGTAGCATAGTGGCTAAGGAACTGACAGCGCAATCCTGTGCAGGTTGGGACCAGCGGAACTATCATTGCACTGGCACCGAGTATTGCAAACATGCCGTAAGGCATGTTTTCGATGCCCAGAGAATAAGCGGCGCTGGTGCTGAGGCTGGCACTGCTTGCTCCGTGCCGAATGCAGGCCGCCAGCACACACAGGTAAGGACTACGCCGGGCAGCATGGGGGGCGTGGGGAGGGCAGAACGGGGCGGAATGGGAGGGGGATTGGATGGCTGGGCCCAGGAAGGGTGGAGGGATCCTAGTCGGCGGCACTTACATGGGGCCTCCCAAAGTTACACGGGCCTCCTGGATTCGCACTGGCCATTTTGCCGGCGCACATCCAAGAAGACCCATTGGGGTGGCTAGGACGTTACTTGGGGTAAAGGAACGAAAATTCCTTTACCCTGAGTAGACCTCCCACCTATGCTGGCCTGATCCTGGATAGGATCCGGCGCAGCGTGCTTTTGAACGCTGTGGTGGTCCTAGACAGCAGTGGCGTCGCTTCGGTTGGGGCGGGGCTGTAAGTAACGCTCCGTTGTAGATAGATAGATACCTTTATTGGCATAAACACATCAAACAGACAAACATAAACAAACAACCCAAAAAATCCCCCAACAGATCCAATGACAACAACCAATCTTGCAGAGAATTTCTCCCCAAACTGTCCCACAATTAATCTATACATCAAAACTCATTTCCCGAGTAGCCACCACCACAGAAGCAAAAGTTGCAACATCATCAAGTCTCCCATCATCTTCTGTTGACAGAAGGGCTCGGAGAATATCCGCCTCCATCCAGCCCTGAAAACACGTCAGTATCGAATTAAGGTGTTTCTGACGGAAAGACTCGTGCAGAGAGCATGATAAAAAGATATGCTCAGATGTCTCCACACACTTCATGCCACATGAACAGAGCCTTGCTGAAACAGGTATTCCTTTGTACCGCCCCCATAAAAGGGCAGAAGGGAGAGCGTTACACCTTGCCAGCATAAAAGCCCTTCTTAGCTGTGGGTTATGCAACTGATATAGATAAGTTGACAGCTTCCCAAACTTTATAGGCAGATGGAGATGCAATGGAGAACACGTTGTATCAGCTGCACTGATTAACTCTTGGTGCTCGATGTCGAGAGTTCTCTCCTTAATAGTTCTAAATGCTGCAGCTAACCCCATCATGCCTAGCATCTCACTGTCAAGCCCCATCGATTTTAGCTTTGTAAGCAGAGTAGAAACCCCACAAGGCAAAGATGTGTCTGATAGTAGGTGGTAAATCAGGCTATCACTTGTTGCTTTAAAAAGAATGCCCAGCCAGAATTTGGCAAATCTTAGCCACGCCAATGTATTCAGCCTTATAAGACCGGTTTCAAGGCACAGAGCTGAGTACGGAACACAACGTGGCATACCCAAAATTTTCCTGAGGAAATTAGATTGGATACGTTCCGTGGCAAGGTCTGAAGCCTTGAACCAAATCGGGACACCATATAAAGCTTGAGAGACAACTTTGGCCTTATAGGCTTCCAGAGCAGCCGGGACATATCTGTTGCCCAGAGTAAAATAAAATCTCGCAACTCCTGAAGATGAGAGTTTGGCCAAATTAGAAATGGAGCGGCGATGAAAAGCCCAAGAGTGCCTGTAATGGAATGTGATGCCCAAGTATTTAAACTGGCAGACTTGTTCAATACTGTTGCCCTTGCAGGTCCAGTTATAGATTTTGTATCTATTTGCAAAAATCATAATTTTAGATTTGGCATAGTTAATGTTCAGTTTGTTGGCTGTTAGGTATTCAGCACATCTATTAAGTAGCCTCAGGAGACCCACACGAGTACGTGAAAGGAGAATCATATCGTCCGCATACAAAAGCAGCGGTACCTGACAGTTGCCCAAACATGGACAGTGACTGTTTACATCCTCCAGGGCCAGGGCAAGATCATTCAAAAATAAATTGAACAATAGGGGGGCCAAAATGCATCCCTGCTTCACTCCTTTATTAACAGATATGGACTGGGATAGGGCCCCAGTTCGCGGGCACCGCACTTTGCAGGAGTTGTTGGTATAGAGGGATCTAATCAATAGCAGGAGTCTTTTTTCTATTCCTTGTGAACTAAGCTTGTTCCATAACAGTTCTCTGTCTACTGAATCAAAAGCCCCTTTTAAATCAATAAAAGCCACATATAATCTTGCTCTGGATACCCTGACTTGTTTGTCAATTATGTGGGAGAGAATAAGACAGTTGTCAACAGTAGATCTGCCTTGCCGGAATCCTGCTTGTTCTGGTCCAAGTATACTATTCAAGTCTACCCAGGCCAAAAGCTTGCTGTACAGATACCTTGCATAGATCTTACCCACAACTGACAAAAGGCTGATAGGTCTGTAATTAGCTGGGGAGTCAGCATCACCCTTTTTGAAGATAGGAACAATAACCGAGGAGCGCCAGTCTTGGGGGACACATCCAATTTCATTGATCTTTGTGAAGAGAGGGGCTAACAACTGAGCCCACCATTCTGGCTCGCTCTTAAGAAATTCAGGGGGTATTGCATCCAGTCCAGGGGCCTTCCCAGATTTTAGATGACCAATTAGCTGTCTTATCTCTTCTGGGGCCACCCGTGGCCAGACAGGAGGCTCAGAAATTAGTGTGTCTAAACACACTTCAGGCTGGTAGGATTTATCCAAGAAGATCCCCTCAAAATGTTGAACCCAGGCAGAGGAGGGAATTACCACCCTATCACTTCCCTCAGAATTTGATGCACCTGAGACAATGTTCCAAAACATCCTACTATTCTTGGATGATATGGCCTGTAGTAGCTTCCCCCATTGCATTTGGTAGAATTTTTGTTTCTTATCGTGCAGTAATTGACCTAACCCTTTCTTAAGATCTGCGTATTTGTTTAAATGTCTGGGGTCATTAGAGTTTCTAAAGTCACGGTAGGCCTCGCGGATTTGGATCTTCAGATCCTTGCACTGTTGATCAAACCAGACCTTTTTAGGTTCCATGCCCCCATTGCCCAGCAAAACCATTTTACGTCCTAGCTCCTTTGAAAGCCGATCTACAAGAATTTCATAGGAGCTAATTACTGTAGCCTCCTCTCCCCATAATATGTCAGACAAAGGTTCTGTGCAGTGATCTTCCCTGATAAACTGGTGAAATTTTGCATTTGCCCCACTGTCCCATCGAATTTTATAACTATATTCCGCCGATGGCGGGGGCATCACTGGAAGACCCACTGTTGAAGCATGTAGGTCAAGAGTCAAAATCAGTGGGAGATGATCACTGCTTATATTATCCCCAATCTGGAAGTCCAACACATGGGACTTCATCATTATCGAAGTCAAGACATAATCCACAACACTCGCACCCAAGGCAGAGATATAAGTGAACTCCCCCGATTTTGGGAAATCATTTAAGCCATTCAGCCAAACCTTGTTAAGGCTGGCACAAAATCTGGCTAAATTTATTCCAGCTGCATTAGAATGGCGGTCCTTAGACTGTCGATTTAACAAACAGATTGGGGGAAGGGACGACTCTTCGTCAACTTCCAAAGCCTTGTAAAAAACATGCTTTGAATTAGCAACTCTGGCATTCATGTCACCCATAATAATAACTTCAGCCCCAGGATAAGAGATTTCCAAGGCCTCCACACAGGACTGGAGATTATCCCAATATAAAGTCCGCTGAGAAGTATTAAGGGAGGGTGGTATATAAACATTGACACAAATTAATTTCATGTCACACACAGACACTAAGGTGGCTTGTACTTTACAACAGCCCGATATTAGCTCCAGTTGCCTTGACTTAAAGCACTTTGCCACAAACGTGACTAAACCTGCAGATGGACGCCCCTTGGCATTGGTTTTCGAAGCTGGGCTACAGTACGCATGAAACCCCTGGAGGTATATTTGATCCCTCATCCAGGTTTCTTGGAGTGCTATAATATCAAAGGTCTTAAGATAATCCGTGAGTTCCTTATCATTTTTCTTTCGACCCCAGCCTGCTATGTTCCATGTGAGAATTCTCAGTGGCTGGACAGAGGAGGCATGATTCCGAGGCGGGTTACCAAGTCAATTATCTTCTTGTGCAAGATTTACAATTTCTAAAGGGGCAAAGGATGTACATGCCGAGATGATCTGCCCCTGAGGCACTTTAGGTGGTCCTGGGTCCGACGAGGTTGGCAATACCAAAGGCGATTCAGAACTGGGATGATGAATCATCGCCTGTACCGCATGAACGTGAAGGTCAGGCCCTTTCTCTTGAGGCTCCAGGTTAATTGTAGATTCTTCACAATCTTTAGACTGCGAGCTCACTGTATTTTGTTGTTCCAGATTCGGTTGATCTGTAGATGGGCTGATAGTTATCTCATCTACCAGAATTGCAGAGGGTTCACCATTATTACTAAGTATTTCTGCCCTGACTATATCCAGGTATTTAGCTATATTTAATTGTTCAGGCCTAGAAAGTTCTTTAAAGGCACTGATAGCTCCATGAATCATCTCATCTCCCTCCCACTGAAATTCCATAATCATGTCCTTGGCAGCAGACACCGAAGGATCAATCTTAGAGTGGTGTGCCTGTACATGGGGGCCGTTAGAGGATAAAATCATCCCACCAGTGGTTTCTACTATTTCTGGAGTATTGCTCCCATCATCATCCACAGAGATTGGAGAGGTGGTGGCTGATTGCTCGATGGAATAAACAGGAATCCCTTCCTGAAGCCTCTCAGGTGCAGTAGTTGAGTCCATCTCCTCTCCATGATCTAACATCAGCATTGTCCCAGCAGCCTCCCCTACAGAGGCTACAAACGGAGGATTCAAGGGATTCAAGTTATCCTGTAATTTGGCCAGATTTTCTTCTAGACGGAGAATATTCCCTTCCAGCTTGGCTATAGAAGCAGTTGTTGTATCGTCCCATCTGAAGCATTTAGCCAAGTCTCCTAAAGAATTTGAGGCACAATTCTTTGGCGATTTGAGTGCAGGCTGAGCAGAAACAGTTGGACAGGTGCCAAGTTGTTCTGTCCTTGAAGCGAGGTTGGAAGAGCTTGGGGAAGTTAATCTCTGCTTCACAGCTAACAGCGGCACTGAGCCTGAGTCCACAAAAACTCTCCTTGCTGAGATACAAAAAGAGCCCAGGAAACTTCTCATTTTAAGCAGCATCGAGGGAATGGTCGGGCTTGCAAATTCCATTAGTAGTCTAACCATATAAGGGGGGCCAGGTAGTCTCTCAGTGGTCTGTAGGTCTACCTGCCTCTCTTCAACTCTTAAAAGCTGGCTCAGAGAGTATCGTGAAGCTCTTTTGCTCCTCCAACGACCCCTGTTCATATTATTATCCAACATTTCAAGAGTTATCTGTTTTGCCGATAAACACCGTGAGAAGCCTGTTTTATGATCTTCATCATGCCCTCTCTCAGGATCAGCAATTAATCTTTTATCCCTCGTAGGTGCCAGACTCTGGGAATTTGTAGCATTAGCAAAACACTTGCTGAACAGTTCATGAAGGGAGTTAATTTTGGCTGTTGTATGTTTAAGTTCTTGAAAAATAGCTGAAAGTGTTTTCCCCGTTAAAACACATTGCTCCCCCATTAAACTCATTAGGGAATTATCAAAATATATCAAACCTTCTGTCTCTTTTCTCTGTCCATCCATATCGTGTGGGGGCGAGGATTTTCTGCATTTCTTAGTTCCAGAAGGTTTCCCAACTTTTTTAGAAGGAGAGTCCGCAGAAACACCAGAGTTATTTCTTTTGGCCGAAGTTTCATGAGCAGAGATAGCAGGCAGCTCCTGCGGCATATCACTACCTCCCACACCTGAGACAGACTCTAAGTTCAGGGCAGAAAACTTATTTGAAGACACTAATTTGGTAATCTCACCTACAGATTCAGTCCAGGCCGATAAATCTTCCAAGCATAGCTGTTTAGCTGCTTTAGTTGTATGAGAGATCTGACCCGATGGGGCCCTCTGTCGCTTTTTCTTCTTTCCCATTCCTAAAAGCCAGGCCAAAACAATCCGTTGGAATCCTCAATTAACAGCGTACAAAAATATAATAAAAAACAGCAGGTCCCTATCAGGAATCCTTGTCGATAACAGATATAAAAATTAATTGAGTGCCAAGCGGTTTTAAGGCCAGCTAGAATGAGGTCGTCCAAGAGAGCTCTGTCAGCAGGACTACTAACAAGCAGCCATCTTGTGGCCCCATGCGGCTATCACGCTCCGTTGTAGTCTCTTTACCGAGCGAGCAGGAGGCAGCCCCGCCCCCTCACTGTCGGAGCCAGTCCCCTGCGGAGAAAGCAGCAGGCAAGAGACCTTGCCTGCTGCTTTCTCCGCAGGGGACTGGCTCCGACAGTGAGGGGGCGGGGCCGCCTCCTGCTCACTCGGTAAAGAGACTACCACGGAGCGATACTTACAGCCCCGCCCCAACCGAAGCGACGCCAGTGCTAGACAGGATTGGGCTGCCAATATGCATCAGAACTTGGATAGATCAAATCTTGTCTCTGCCATGAACTTGGCCTTAGATGGCCAATCCCTCTCTAGGTAAGCTACTCCCTCTCAGCCACAGCTGAAATATGGGTATAAGTTTACTTACAGGGTTTTTGTAAGGATTACATCAAAATAATATGTGTGAAGTACTTTTAACACTTGAAAGTGCTGTACAAACGCTAAGTAATATTATTTACTTCATACGACCCTCAACATCTCCTCTCTTCTTGTGACAGTTCCTATTGCTTTAGAAGGGGAAGGAGATAATCCCAAGATCATATGTGAGCAAAACCTCATGCCTGACTGTAAAGGACTATGGGTGATGAGAAAGTGACCTTTGATTTGACAAGTGTTAATAAGTAATTAAGTGCAAGGGAAAAAGGCTGTGGGATCCTAATGGAGAGAGGCTGCTTAGACTTGGAACTTTGCAGATTCCTTGACAAACAATATGTAATCTGGAAAGAACGAAGCAAAGAGCTGGCCTTTCTGGGTTTTTCAAATTGCTAGTAGGATCATTAGAAACCTCTCTGCTTAAGGGAAGTAACCCAGAAAAGGATTTTTTGCTGAAGTGCTTTTGGAAGGAGCATTTAGGTGGGTTTACTTTCTAATTAAGTAGCGTTGTTCCAGCTCTTGATTAGCCCCCTCCATGTGCATCGCATCTTATATTTGTCTCTGCGTTGGGGAAAAAAAGAAGGCAACAAACAACTAAAAAAAAAGAGAGAGAGAGAGAGACCTTTTTTTAATGATAATACCTGAAAAGTGTTTTTCAACAAACCCATACATCATTGTCAAGTGAAAAGATTAAACTTTATTGTTTCTTTTTGAACCAAGAACTCAAGGTGAGTGGAAATGTCTTGAAATGCAAAGTAGTTTCGCAGATAAAGTAAAATGGAGATGAAAACAGACAATAAAAAGACATTGGCTGTAATAGAGGAAACAGCCCAGAAGTTTTCTCTTTTCAACTGTAGTCCAGAAGTTTTGATTGTGTTCTATTTTTTCTAATAATAATAATCATATTTAAGTGTTGCAATTACCATCTTTTTTAGCAAAACAAAACGTTTCACATCGAGAATGGCACCACAATAATTCTTGCGCGTCATCTGAAACGTTAGTTATGAGCTGCAGCTGCTGCCAAGATCAACCTCGCTGTTCATTTAAAATATCAGGAAACTCCATTTAAGTTGGTAGTTATACACCCATTGAGGATACAATGTATATTATTTTTCCTCAGTATTAATCAAGTCTATTAACAATATAACTGCAGCTGATTCATACTGTCACATTTGTTTGCCAGTAATGGATGTCAGGGTCAAATAGTTGCACGACAATGTTTGAAAACTCTTTCTTCCCTTTACTGTAGATTTTTTTTTCCTTTTCAGCAGGCAACTTGTGCACTAAATGTCTCCCACGGAAGTCATTCCCCCCCCCCCCACCCATCATGATCTGTTGGGTTTGGCATGGCTAGTCGAAAAAGGATCCCTGCCAACAATATAACTTCCATAGCATGTATCTAAGCGTTACTTAAGCCTGTTCGTCTAGTCTCATGGGTTGTTTTTGTCAAAGGAAGATTCTGTTTTCTTGTCAGATTTGGCAATCCGAGAAGCAGGAAAACTTTGTCTACATATAATTATTATCTAACTATAATCCTTGATGATGCCTGATTGATCTCTTCATCTAACCAGCAGCACCAGAAGATTTCCAAAAGTATGTACGGGGAAATAAGCAACAATTTGTGCAATCTTTTTAATAGGCTTTCCATGAAAGGGTGTCTTCAAGGAAACATAGCTTTGCCAAGTCTTGGTTTACGATTTTTTCTATTGCTATTACTACTTCTGCTATTACTTGCTTGTTCGTTTATCAATAAAGATTTTAAAACAGAGGAACAGATTTGTAAGTGTCATCTCTTTCTCTGGGTACAGAACAGGTCTTTTCTCAACACCATAAACCTGATTTCCACATCCCCACCTGCCATGTTACCCCACACATTCTCACTTGCTTATACAAATATGAGGGAGCCTAAATAGGGGGTGGGGGGGAAGGAACAAGTAATTAGGTTGATGAATAAGAACAAGAAATTGTTTTAAAAAGAAGTAGGAAAAACAACAGAGAAGTTGAAAAAAGGAAAAACAGAAAAAAATCAGAAAAGCCCAAACAAAAAATTAACCCAACACTCCCACAAATAACAAAGTTCACAGTCCAATCCTGCCTAAGATGCGACGGCGAGCCTCAAGGGCCTGCCACTGCATCCTCTGACCTAGGCCAACTGCGGGCTGCGTTGGCACGGCCCAGGCTCACTTCGGGGGGAAGGGGACATTCATCTCTGGAGCTGGCATGCATCCGGGAAGGCCATGTAAGGCTGGCTCAGCTTGGGAGGGGGACGGGGATATGCAGAGCATACTGCTGATATTCCCGCCCCCCTCCCGGGCCCAGTCGACCAGTGACCCTCTTACCTGCCACCCCAGCCCGCCCCCTCCCCCGCCAACTGGCACAGGCCTTACTTGTGTCGGCTCAGCTGGCGTGGAGTTGGGCAGGTGGTGGTGTGAGCACCACTTACACTGGAGGAGCTGCAAATGTGCTTTACGGCATGTTTCCGACTCTTTAGGCTGGCAGAATGCTCGCTCCGCCTGCCTATATTTAAGCAGGATTGCACTCTCAGTCAGTTCTAAAATACTTTGGTTTGACTGAAGCCCAGCTTCGGAGACTATTGAGCATACATGTTTCATTGTGTAGTGAATGCAACTCAAGGCTTTACATTTATTGAGCTGGTGATTATGAAGTCTAGTTTGGCTACTGTGACTACCTCTTTACATAAAATCTTACAGTGCTATGTTGGTAGGATCACTGCCTTTACCACTCATTGGAATAGCATCAATGGCTGATTTGCACATGTGAGGCATCACATATTAATTACCAGAAATACTATTTTCATATCCCATAGTGTGAACTCAAGTTGAGTGTGAACTCAAACACAATAGTTTCCAGTGATAAATGTTCATATATATCAGATGACAATCACAAATATTTGTCATGTGGAAGCACTCCACCTTGTCTCATTGAGACCAATATGACAGAAGTGGTTGATTGTATGCTTAGATGCCCCTTCTCACCTCCCCCGACACCTTACCTCTATCGTTGGCGGCATCCATTTCCTCTGGAGTGTATGGGAGGCTCCGGTCTTCCTGCTAGAGCTCCAGCAGTGTGCAGTTTTGTGCGCTGCTGGAGTGCCTTTTATGATGGGCGCTGACTGCTTTACAGCAGTCAACGCCAGCGGAAGAGGCATGCCAACGATGGCTGGAGAAGGTAGCGCTGTCAGCTATTATACAACTTTAAAACAGCACAATAAACACAGCACTGGTTAGTCTGCCTTGCCTCACATTATACCATGACAGTGCAAAGGCAGTGATAGAAAGCTTTGGCTACTGGATTTATCAAGGGTTTTACCTCTTCAGTGAGATAACTGTGTCGAAATAACCAGAGCTGATTTGTATAATGTTATTGTTCCCATAATGAGCGAACTCAGGAAGATAGTGGAGGACAGGAAGGCCTGGCGGGATATGGTTCATGGGATCACGAAGGGTCGGACACGACTTAACGACTGAACAACAACAACAACATTGTTCCCATAGATATGGTAATAGGGTTCACTTTACATTGCTGTATCTCACTCACTGCTGTGTCTAGTCATGATATAGATTCTTTGTTGAGGAATAACGGTTTCAAGGCTGGCAAAAACCTATACCCTGAAACAATAAGATGGAGGCAGCTAAAAGCATCAGCAGTATTCATTTCAAACATATCAAGACTGGGAGGGAATAGTTGTTTTGGGAGGATGCTTTCCTAAAATCACACACAATATACAGATGCTCAATTGTGTCCAAGCTCAGTGATCTCTTTCATGGGAATAAATTCACAGAGTGTGAACTGTAATAGTCTCCTGAAACCAGCAACTCAGACAGCCCTGTTGTTAGCACCACACATAACATGCATTTGTTGTGCAGATATCACATCCAAACATTCAAATTCTGCGCCAAGGAAACCCAATTATAATTTTAAAATCCAAATGATGCTCTGTGACAAATGCTAAACTATGCAGACAAATGCTAAATTATGGGTATTTTAATGCATTTTCTAATCGTGTAACTTTGAACAAAGTTGAACTCCCTAAAATTCATTACAAGTTAGGTGAGTATGTATATAGTGAGGGTAAATTACCAGTTCTCAATATGTGGTAGGTGTTGGAAATAGGCAGCACTCGGCTGCAGGACACTAGGGGGCACTGTGCCATCTGGGCACCTCTCACCTGGCCTGTCCTCTCTATGGTCCCTGGCAGGGGTGTGGCCCCTGACCCTGTTTCCTTCCTGTCCCCTCCCAGCCACATTCTCTTGGACCTCAGCCTTCGGAGGAGAAGGATGTGTGGAGATGCGTTCCTCACCAGAGGGCCTTGCATCCACCATACCCACATGCAAAAGGGACAGCTACATAGGGTTCCTTGTACTCTGAATGTTAGACCTCTGATCTCCTAATCAGAAGATGTATACAGGTGGGCCCCCATATCCACTGGTTCGCTATCCACGGTTTCAGTTATCCACGGATCGTGGGGACCACCCCCAGGCTTTTACTTTTTCCCAGTAAGCTTTGTTTCTTCCTTAAAGAAACAGGAGAAGCAGCCTCTGGCTGCTTATTACAGGCAAGTAGAAAGAAGGAATTCCCTACCTGTGAATCTCCTGTTCTGGGAGAGGAAGGGGGGACATTCGGAACCGAATGGGTTAACTCCTCCGTCATGCAGGGCAGGGCCGGAAAAACAGTTGAATCCTCCTCCTCGACTGGCCCCTCCCCAGTCCGGATCTGGAAACCGTAGAACAAGGCTCCTACACCGATTGACCACGACATCTTGGCGTGATGGAGAAGGATCTCAGTAAACCTAATAGAACGACCAGAGCTCGAAAGGAAAACATTAGCAGAGAATTAACATCCCACCGGAGAAAACTCAACTACGGTGCCCAACAACGACACCACGATGAACCGACAATGAAACTACCCCCATCCAAAAGAAGAGACAAGGGTGAAAAGAAAAACAAACCATCCGGGTGGGGCGAATGTCCCCCCTTCCTCTCCCAGAACAGGAGATTCACAGGTAGGGAATTCCTTCTTTCTCTGGAGGAGGAAGGGGGGCCATTCGGAACCAAATGGGATATAACAGAGCTGTACAAAACTTAGGGTGGGCCACTACTTGTCTCCCGTATGAACCACCTCCTGTAGGACCCGTCTGCCAAAGAGTGTATCTGCGGCGGCCACCCTATCTATCTTGTAGTGGGACAGAAAGGTGTTGGGGGAAGACCACGTTGCTGATCTGCAGATGTCCCCCAAAGAAGACACTCCATCGAACACGGCGGAGGTCGCCGCCCCCCGGGTGGAATGTGCCAAAATACCCTCAGGGGGGTCCCGACCCTGAGCCACATAAGCCGCCTGAATTGCTGTACGCAACCACTTTGAGATGAGAGCAGTGGAAGCCTTCTTCCCCTCAGAGAGTCCCTTAAAAACGACAAACAGGGCCTCCGTTTTACGAAGGGGCTCCGTCCGATGTAGATAGAAACGTAACGCCCTCCTGACATCTAAAGTGTGCCACTCCCGCTCCTTGGGGTGAGAAGGGTTGGGACAAAAGGAGGGAAGAATAATTTCTTGGGAACGATGGAAAGCCGAGTTAACCTTGGGAATGAAAGAAGGGTCGTGCCTAAGAACCACCTTATCTTTATGAAAAACCATCAATTTTTCATTAATCGACAAGGCACCTATTTCAGAAACACGTCTCGCCGAGGTGAGAGCGACAAGAAGAACCGTCTTAAGTGTGAGGTGTTCTAGAGAGACCGTGGCCATGGGTTCAAAAGGACTCTGCATCAACGCCCTGAGCACCAGGTTAAGGTCCCATGTGGGGATCCTATGAACCACCAGGGGATTAAGCAAGGCTACCCCTTTAATAAAACGATGTACATGCGGGTGGTCCAGTACACTATGTCTGCCATGTACCCCCAGAACGCTCTTAAGAGCCGCCACTTGGCGACGAAGAGTACTAGTGCTCAGACCCATTGACAACCCCTCCTGTAGGAAGTCCAGGACTTGGTTAAGCTTCGGGCGCATCGGATTGGCACCCATTGCCCCGCACCAGGATACAAACTTTTTCCAGGTCGTGCAGTAAATTCTTTTGGTGGAAGGACGTCTAGATGCTAGTAGTGTCTCTATAACCTGTCCTGAATAACCGCATTTGCTCAGCTCCCCCCGTTCAACCTCCACGCTGTCAACTGAAATGTGTGAGGATGAGGGTGGACTAGGGGCCCCTGAACGAGAAGATCCCTCCTGCGGGGTAAGGCCCACGGGCCATCCACGGTCATCTGCATGATCTCGGAAAACCAACTCCGACGTGGCCACCTGGGGGCGACAAGAATCACCTCCGCCTGCTGGTCTCTTATTCTTCGGAGGACCAGCGGAAGCAGCACGAAGGGAGGGAATACGTATAGTAGACCTGCGGGCCACGGACTGCGAAGAACATCCACTCGTTCCTCCCCCTGACCGGGATGTCTGGCATAAAAGCGAGGTAGTTGGGAATTTGCCTTTGACGCGAAGAGATCCACCAGGGGTTCGCCGAACCGCGCCGTGATGAGGAGGAACACTTGAGGGTTCAGTCGCCATTCCGTCTCGCATAATTGTTGGCGACTCAGCCAGTCCGCCTTCACGTTGGCCACTCCGGCTAGATGTTCCACTCGCAACGACGACAGGTGAGTCTCCGCCCACGTCAAGAGTTCTAATGACTCCCTGGCCATTCCGCGCGAACGTGTCCCCCCCTGGCGGTTGATGTACGCCTTGGCTGACATGTTGTCGGTCTTCACTAGAACTGCCCGATGAGACACCAGGTCTTGAAAGTGCAGGAGGGCTAGCCTTATGGCCCGGAGCTCCAAAATATTGATACTGAGCTTGGATTCCTCCCGGGACCAAACACCCTGCGTGACGTGGTGATCGATGTGCGCTCCCCAGCCATGAAGACTGGCGTCCGTGGTGAGGGTCAAGGGTGCGGGGATCTCCAGGCTGGACCCCGTCTGCAACCTCTGGGGGGCTAACCACCAATCCAGACTGAGTAGGAAAGATCCCGGCAATGCCACAACCGTGGACCGCCTCCGTTCTATCATTTTGGCGTAAGGTTTCAGGAGCCGTTGTATCAGTCGAGTATGGAACCTCGCCCACCTGATGATATCTTGGCACGACACCATAAGCCCCTGCAGCCGGGCCAACAGCATCAAATCCGCTTGTGTCCTTGTCCTGATGGTCAACAGAAGTTCCATGAGGGTCTGCTGTCTCTCTTCTGACAGAGAGATGGTGAAACTCTGGGTATTCAGGATGAGGCCCAGGTGCTCCATGACTCGTGTCGGCTGCAGAGAGCTTTTCTTGAAGTTCACCACGAAGCCGTGGGCTTGAAGGCAAGAGATGGTTCTCCGGACGTCTGATTTCGCTGACTCCCACGAAGTGGACCTTACGAGAATATCGTCGAGGTATGGGGTAACCGATATCCCCTGTAGTCGCAGGGTGGCTAGCGGTCCTGCCAGGGTCTTCGTGAAACAGCGAGGGGCCGTCCGTAACCCGAAGGGGAGAGCCCTGAACTGAGCGTGGTACCTCCCATACGCAAACCTGAGGTACTTCCTGTGACTGGGCAGGATCGGCACATGCAAATATGCTTCCGAGAGGTCTATCGATGTAAGCATATCCCCTTTCCGAAGGGATGCAGCGATTGTCCTCCAAGTTTCCATTTTGAATCTTTTCTTCACTAAAAATTGGTTCAGCCACTTGAGGTCCAGAATAGGACGAAAATCTCCATTCTTCTTTTGAACAAGAAAGAGAATCGAGTACACTCCCTGGCCTCTCTGGCAGGCAGGCACCGGCTCGATCGCCCGGATGGACGACAGGTGTTGGATTGCCGCCAGCATGTTGATATGCTTGCTGTGATCCCTGGAGGGTGGAACTCTCCTGAATTTCGCTCTGGGAAACTTGGCGAATTCGATTGCATAGCCCTTTTGCACAGTGTTCAGCAGCCACTTGTCGGAAGTAGACTCTCGCCAGCGAGAGGCGAAGGCGAGCAGACGCCCGCCAATGGGCAAGGATCCGCCTTCTAGCCTGGCGTCAGACATTTTGCTGTCCCTTGAAGGGCTTGCGGGGAGTATCTCTTTGATTTCCACCAGATCTACCCTTGGGGAACACACGAGATTTGTTCCACTTATTAGAGGGTCTGCCTGAATCTCTCTGGCGCATAGGTGCCCGTGGGGGACGAAAGGAAGAGGGCGCCGTCCTGGGAGCCTCCTTGCTGGCAGAGGGAAGCACTCGCCTTTTGTCTTTGTTTTCAACGAGGAGAGGTTCCAACGCCTCCCCAAAGAGCTTGGTCCCCTTAAAAGGAACGCCCACCAAACGATTCTGGGATCCTGAATCGACCGACCAGTTTCTGAGCCAGATGTTGCGTCTGGCAACCACATTAGATACCATGGCTCTCGCACTCAGTTGTAAGGAGTCAAACGACGAGTCAGCCGCGAATGCGGTGGCGAGGGAAATCTTCTTCAGAGCATTCTTCCCTTTTTTGGACAAATTAAGCTCGGACTTGAGGAGATCCTCAATCCAGAGGTAAGAGGCTCTAGCCATTATAGAATTCGAAACTGCCGCCCGCAGAGACTGCGAGGTACTTTCAAAATTCTTTTTAAGAGCAATTTCCACTTTCCGATCACATGTATCTTTCGGCCCCCCTTCCCCTTCCGAGGGTAACACGGCCGGGGACGAGAGGGCCGCCACAGGCGAATCCACTGAGGGTACCTTCAGAAACAACATCGCCTCCTCAGGAAGAGAATAAAGCTTGTTCAATAGTTGGGTACTGTGCTTAGATTGAAAAGGAGTCTTCCATTCCGACTCCACAGCCGCTCTAAAGGAAGGCGGGAAAGGGACTGAAGCAGGAGCCTCGGGTCCCTGAGGAAAAATGCCCTTCGGCAACGCAGGCTCTGTAGGGGGAGCAGCAGGTGCCTCAGCTGAGGAAAGATTAAGGGCTAAAGCTGCCTTGGCAATCATCCGTGGGAAAAGCTCAGCAGGGAAAAGCCTGTTTGGGTTACTGTCCCTTACAGTTCCTTCCCCATCTCCTGAAAGCTCACCCTCCTCCCTGTCAGACCCAGCAGTGGAGGACGGGGTGGAACTGAGATATGAATCACCAACCCGCTTGGGTCGCTCCAGGCGACGCTCCTCACTGAGAGGCTTTGGAGTGGCGCTCCGCTGACGCTTCCTGGGACTCCCCGATGGGGATGGAGCGTACTCCCTCTCCCTATGGCGAGAAGGTGATCCCGAGTCACGGGATCTGGAGCGCCTAGAGCGCTTGTGCTTACGATGGGACTTGTGTTTCACCAACGTTTTAACTGCGTCTGCAACGGCCGCCTGAACCAACCCCTGGAGATGGGCTTGGAGGGCTGGATCAATCGACGGGGCACTAGCCGCGGCGCCATCAGGCTGGCTACTTGCGGGCAAAGCGTGTTCCCCCCTTCTCTTTTCCGCCATCGCTTGTCTTACCAGGTAACTCCGAAGGGAGAGGAGAAAAGCGGCTTCTGGGGCTCGCGCTGCACTCCGCGGTGATACGTTGGCCCCTGCGGCAAGAAAGCGGTTGGTTCGTCAGTTGCGCTCCTGACAGGGAGGCTCTGGGGCCTTCCGGCCGCTCCGGAGCTAGAGCAGCAGCAAAGGCGTCCCGACGGAAGCTTTCTAGGAGCGGCGGCGCCACCCGGGGGGTCCGCGCTCGTCCGCTAAGCCGCACAGACGCACCTCGCAGGCCAGCGCCTGAGGAGACGAAAAAGGGCGCGAAGAGCTGGCCACCGTTGTGTGCCTGGCTCGTCCGTCGCCGAGTCCCTCGCGTCGCCCCTCTAACTAAAGAAAGGGTTCGGGTAGGGAGAGGAAAGCGGGGAAGCAAAGAAGAAGAGGAAGGGAGCTCTGGTCACCAGTTAAAACACTGACGAGCTGCGAGCTCGCAAAAATACCGGCCGTTGTTCTGCAAGGGCAGAGCCGGACTGGGGAGGGGCCAGTCGAGGAGGAGGATTCAACTGTTTTTCCGGCCCTGCCCTGCATGACGGAGGAGTTAACCCATTCGGTTCCGAATGGCCCCCCTTCCTCCTCCAGAGAACGAAACTAAGTGCTAGAGAGGCTCTGAAAGGTTAACAGAAACCTTGCAGAGCCTCTCTAGGACTTAGTCTCGTTCTACTTGCCTGCAATGGAGGCTGTTTCTCTGTTTGTTTTAAGGAAGAAACAAAGCTTGCTGAAAGAAAAATAAGAGCTGGGGGGGAAGCATGCCTGCCTGCAGGGGAGGCAGGGTGGGGGGGCCTTCAGGAAAACAAGGAGGGGGTGTTTGCTCTTATCCATGGTTTTAAGTATCCACGGAGGGGCCTGGAACATATCCCCAGCGGATATGGGGGTCCACCTGTATATGCAATCTGTAAGTAAACTTTCTTTTTGTAACTTTTACCAGCCTCTGTCTCCGTGTGTCTTTTACTGATAGCAGTCTAGCCTGGGTGCTTGGGACAATTCTTTTTTACCACAGGAGAGGGGTCTTCCGCTATTACTCTGCTACAAACCCCCTATATTCTCCAATTATAGTAGGTACTTTTGGGTTCTTGGGCACAGGATCATCTTAAGCCATATGTGTGGCTGATCTAAGGACTGTGTCACTGGTTCTGTCTGCACAAGAAGGTTTTAGACCAGTGGGTTAAACCGCTGAACCATAAGCTGTCGATCGAAAGGTCGGCAGTTAGATTCCCGTGACAGGGTGAGCACTCGTTGCTTGGCCAGCTCCTGCCAACCTAGCAGTTCCAAAGCATGTCAATGCGAGTAGATAAATAGGTACCGCTTGCGGGAAGGTAAACAGCGCTCCGTGTTCCAGCTGCATGCTACGCGCTGCGGCAAGGAGAGTCATGCCGGCCACATGACCACGGAGGCGTCTTCGGACAACGCTGGCTCTTCGGCTTTGAAATGGGGATGAGCACCACACCCTAGAGTCGGACATGACTGGACTTAATTGTCAGGGGTCACCTTTACCTTTACCTTACAGTCTAACTGACCTGGTGGGGGAACACTCTGTTGTTCAAAGGAAAAACAGCTAAAAGATATTTGGAACAGGCCTTTGGGCATGTCAAAAGTAGCTCTTGGGATCTTGGTTATAGGATAGGATCTATCTTGACAAAAGTACTCAACAATGAGAAGGAATTAAAGGCTTCTAAAAGTAAAACACAGTTTTTAGAAGTTGTAATAAACAAGTGCAATTGTTTTCAAACCATTCAATGGATTTCCTACAAATCAAAAAATGCAATAGGGTGACCACTGAATGCATTCAGAGCAATATACTTTGCAGGTTTTATTAAAAGAATATTCCTTCATGGTAACAGGCTGGACTGGAAAACAAAACATGCTTGACCATTAGGAAAATGTAACTGACCATATACAAATACAGATAGTTTTGCTGCCTGGTAGAAGACGTGACAAGCAATATTATAATCTAGAAACTCATTTGAAACTAGTATTGGTGGAAAGCATTTACTCCTCATTCATTACAGGATATATATATTTTTTGTGATTTTGTGAGTGGTGAACAAACATCAAGAAGTTGGTGTTTGTTTTATGATATATTTGTGGTTTTAATTGCTCTTTTATTTGGTAAAATAAAATTTGGTATTTATTTGCTTTGGAAAGGCAGCATTAACATGTTTTAAATAAGCACATAAATAAGAGTACTGTATTTTATTGCTTGTAAACACCAGGAGTACAGTTAGCAGTGGATGTGGTAGGGAGTGCTATTCTGTACAAATAAAATAATTTGCTATTTTGAAGCATAGAGCTACAAGGCACCATATTAGCCCATTCTGCGTGTGCATAATGACATTTGTTTCAGGTCTTCTGTGCGCATGCATGACTGCTTCTGTATGTTGATAGATGGATGGCCAGCCATATGACAATAAGGCCATTGTCACAAGTGACACTGTTTGCTAAAAATGTACATTTGATTCTAAAACATGGCCCTTTTGAACTGTCTGTACTATCTTTTTTAGTGTCCCTGGCAAAAATGTCCTAAAGAAGGAACTTGATTCATACACAATGTTTCCAGAATACGGGATTAGATGCCATGATGTCAGAAGAAAAACTTGTATTTTAATAATTTCCAATACCGTTAGCGGATTTCCTAGCAGGCAGCCGCTCCGGCACAAAGATACACTAAAATCCAAGGTTACTGGCCCAACGTTTCGTTCCGGTCCCCGGAACCTCTTCATGGGGTAAAATCAAAAAGATTATGATGGTAATGTCCTTGGTTGACCCCCTGTCCTTATATGTCTGAAAAGCGCGGGAAAGAGGAGTTTGTTTGAATCGGAAGCAACTGACTCCGTCAGCGCACCGGCTGTCAATCGGTGCTTGATGTCATTAGCTGTACTACCGCTCACCGTTCCTGTTTGCTCACAAGGAATTCACTTTCTCCCTCCCTTCCTTGAGTAATTCACTTGATCCTGCTCCAGCTGTCAAACCTTCTTTCGTGGAATCTCCGCTGTCAACCGCTTCCGTGCGTGATCCCATTTTTGCGTTCAGCTTGTTGTGGATGATTGGCAACCAAATTCGGTTCGTGAAGGTATGGATTTGTCTTCCATTTATTAAGGGGACAACTGATAAGATTGCACGGATATTACAACAAGGGAAAGTAAAAACCATCTTTAAACCCACATTGAAAGTGCAACAAATGTTAGGCAACCCAAAAGATAGACGACCGGCTCTCTCCAACGCAGGCATTTATTCCATCCCGTGCGAATGTAACAGGTGCTATATTGGAATGACATGCAGACATATAAAAACGAGGGTGGCTGAACACGAAAGATAGTTAAGATTAAATCATCTGGAGCAGTCTTCGATTGCAGAGCATGCGTTGAAAGAGGGACACTCGATCCGATTCGAAGAAACCAGGTGCCTGCAAAAGGAGGACAATTTCAAAATCTTACGCCACCTTGAAGCTCTGGAAATAAGCAAAAAAGCAACAGGGGAGCTGGTGAACCGCCAGCAAGACCTGGCATTCACGAACCGAATTTGGCTGCCAATCATCCACAACAAGCAGAACGCAAAAATGGGATCGCGCACAGAAGCGGTTGACAGCGGAGATTCCATGAAAGAAGGTTTTGATTTTACCCCATGAAGAGGTTCCGGGGACCGGAACGAAACATTGGGCCAGTAACCTTGGATTTTAGTGTATCTTTGTGCCGGAGCGGCTGCCTGCTAGGAAATCCGCTAACGGTATTGGAAATTATTAAAATACAAGTTTTTCTTCTGACATCATGGCATCTAATCCCATATTCTGGAAACATTGTGTATTAATTGCGGGCCATGAAAGTTACCGAACAAAATTGAACTTGATTCAGTATGAGCCAAGATTCACCTGGCCTCTGCCCCAGAATTTGTTTTCCACACTATGGCTTACATCTGAAACGTGTGAGGCAATTACAAAGAAGAAAGTGCTTTGGAGCATGTGCAGCGTGCCTCTCTCACGTCTTCTCCCATAGAAGAATAGCAACAGGTCTGTAGCTATCTGACATAGGGGTGCGCGTGTGCATCCAGGCCACAGGATGTGAGTTTGAGATAGGTTTGAGCCTTGGCACTGGAGAAGATTTTCTAGCTTTCATTCAGGACACTACTCTGCCTTGAGTAAAAGAGAGACTCTCATTGTTGAATTGGCATTGGCATTTTTGCTACAGATGGAACATCTTCTCTCTATGCAGCTATTAAAGACTGTGAATGGTGAGCTGTTTGGAAAATCTGGCCTTTTCTTCAGCCATTCTAAGTAGATGGTGGCATGGCCTTCCAGCAAGAAAAGAACACAGTACATTCTACTTTTATTAATAGAATGTACAATGTCATGATTTGGGCCTGAGCTGCACTGCCATCTGCTCCTTATTTAAAGTGTTGCATGTCTAGTCCTGATGTCACTGCGATCAATGACAGTTCTGTCTCGGAGAACCCCAGGCTTTAACAGATAACATTACATAGAGATTAACGCTAATTGGGAAATGACAACATTTAGGGTCCCATTAATAATATTTGGCCAGATGTAATTAAAAAACAATATGGACCTCAAGGATTTACTAGGGCAACACAACATTTATTTAAAATACAATAACGTAACTTATATAGCTCAAAGGCTTTAACCCAAAACCGATTTAACTGCATTTGTAGGGATTGCGATGATGGCAACATGCCTTTGTGCAAGTCACGTGGCCCAGTGCGGCTAACACTTCTGCGCAGCAGACGCTTCATTCATCCGCAGAGCCCCATTGACTTTTAGGGGCCATTTGTGTAAGTGGTGCTGCTGCTCCTCAGCAAATGTGTCGGCAAAATTGGGCCTTCAGCCAGGACAGCTTGGCTGGGTTCTCGCATGATATTTACAGAATGCCGTCCAAAGCAAAAATGAAACAGCTTTCATATTTTAGCTTCATCAATCAAAAGCTTCTGTATGCAGCATAATAAAGAGCATTTGGCAAGAGAGAAGCTAAGCTGGCTTTAAAAATAAAAATAAAAAAAACATTTCAACCAATGCTTTAGCAGAGAGCAAAGTGGTTTGTTTATGCCAAGGAGAAACTGCTAAAGCCCTATGAATTACACACAAGCAACTGACAACTTTACTTAGCTGTTCCATCTTTTAAGGACAAATCTGCACGCTAGGAACTTTCAATGCTATTTTAGTTATCCATTTAATCCACCTATTCATTTAGCAGGAATGGTAATTACGGGAAAATTACTGCCAAACTATGATGTGCAATTAAAATTCAGGCTATTTTGTGTGTGATGCAAAAATCCCCCTCCTTCCTCCCCCCCCCATCATCTTACAAATCCTCTGATAGAAAGTTTGTGTGGTTTTCTTTTCTCTCTCCCTCTCTCTTTTTTTAAACAGGGCTTATAATAATAAGCCATCTGGCTTACTTAAACATGAAAGATTAAAATGATATACAGTATGAAGGCTTCCTATTCAATTGCTAATGTCCAAGAACTCAACTCCAGTGGTGAAAGCTGTCATTTGGGGGAATGGGGGTGGGAAGAGGTAATTAAAAGATTTCCTTGCAGAGATGGATCCTGGAGCAAGAGACTGGCACACACAACAAGCAAAACTATTTTTTTTCCAAAAGAGAACAGCGCTGGCCAAATGCCTTGCGAGCTAATCTTCTGTATCCTTTAGTTCGCTCACGCCGGCTTGAGTGAGACTGAAAGGTGGGCAGGCAACTCATAAGACAAAAGCCACCTAACTTTGCTTTATTTAGCATTTCTAGACAGCATTGCCTCAGAAATGGGGCATGATTAGAGGTTGGTAGCAGTGGGGAAATCAGTGAGATTATCAAGTAACTTACATTTCAGAGGAAATTGAAAAAGAAGGTGGTAACCTTTCACAAACCCAAGTGTGTAATGGGAAATCTACATACAGAACTGATTTCTTTGGGAAAGGTTCAGGGGAGAAGTTTGATTTCAAAGCTGCTTAGAAAAACAAATTAGAGAGTTGATTTTAAAAATGAATGAAATGGTGACATCACTGTATTTATTTAGATTTAAAAGTCGCTGGGTCCTCAAGCTTGAGAAGAGAACACAAATTCTTTATCACTTTCAGCCTCAACACAAAATCAACTATATAGAATATACCAACACAGATTAGCATAATGACTTTTTTTTAAGATTAGATGAATATATGGTGGGTATATCTGTCAAGTGGCTACTAGCCACATTGTGTGCAGATTTTCAGGGTCTGTTAGACCCAGTAGCGTCGTTAGGGGATGAGACTGGTGCAGGTCACACTGGGCGCAATGGCCAGGTGTGGCCGACGGAATCACTGCCCGAGTCTTTGGGCCACCACTGTCGAGGCCCAGAGTGACAGAAGGCTGGCGAGCGGAGCTCTGTGCTCATACTGAAGGGTCCACCTGCCCAACCTTGCGTCCATTTGACTCCAAATTGGAGCACTCCGGAAGCAAGCGGCAGTGATGTGACAAGGTCATCATATCACCGCCAAGCTAGTTCTGGGGTTTCGGCCCTGTGCCTGTGCACTGGGCGCCACAGATCTGGGCACTGCTGCTGGTTAGACCTTGGCTATCTACTTTACAAATGCAGACTTACTTCAAGCCTGTTTATCTGTAATACATCCCAAATTAGGAACCCTGGGAATTGAAGTTTCCTGAAGAGGGATTTCTAACCAACAATTTTTGGCAGTCTCACAAAGCTACAATTTCCAGGTGCTTTAGTCATGAAGGATCCCACTCCATTTTAAACCAAATCAAAGCCTATAGTGTGTAGATATGCTTCAGACACTGGGGATTAAAAACAGAAGATGGAAATCCATCAGACTTTGCTTGTAAGCCTCTTGGGTACTTTTGCATTGCTGTCTGGATAGTGCAGACTGTTGAGTAGCGGGGAGGACTGCTGGCCATACGGTGTTGCTGTTCAGTGGTGGTTTGAACTGAATGGCTTTTTGGTCCCTCTTCCATGGCTAAATAGCCACTGTCCATATATTGTTCAGCTAAGATAGCCCATCAGTCTGACCTAGCACAGCAATACTTCTGGTTTTTTTTTTTATTACCCATATATGCACGGGTGTGTGTGCCAACAGTACGTACATTTCAGATGATTGGTTTTCCCCCTATAAAGACAAATTTTCAAAAGGGTAACTAGATTTCCATTTAGATATTCAAGCTCCCAAGTAGCGTCTTGGCATGGGGGGTAGGAGGGAAAAGTTCTGCTTGTCTTCAAAAACTCACAGTGTGGTTCTGAAATGGTGTTTTGGGACCTTCTGAACCTTTTTGACCCAAAGCTTTATTTTTCCTGAATTAACAGGCATTGCCATAACTGTCAGATCAACTGGACAGACTATTACCCTGAAGTGAACTCTGGATGATTTGAAGAGAAATATATTGAGCAATGCATGCATTCATAAAATGTGTCAGTAATTTCCAGATTTTTCTAGTGATCACTTTGGATAATGCCCTTGGCAAAAACTAAATCCTGACCAGCTTGTGGCTTGACCCACAGCAGCACAAAGGCTCAGACACTGGCATCCCAGTCCAGGAACAAGGGAACAAGAAAGGAGGGTGCCATTGGCATGGCAATGCAAGTGTGGATCCTAGCACACTTACACTACTCCAGTGACGATGGGGAACATGAGAAGGCAGGGTTTCCTGTTGTTCAAAATGCCATAGGTTCTCTTTCGCATAGTTTTCCCCAAATGTGCCATATATAAGCATGCGTTGTTGGGACATTGTGTTCCAGCAGAGCTGCATATTAAGCCAAAATTGTTCTAAGATTACCTTTAGGGCCTCCAACTCTGAGTCTCTTTCACTTTTTTTTTTTTTTTTGCAATTCCTGATACCTGTCCTTGAGATATTGAGAAGGGACACCCTAAATCCAAATTAAAACAAAACCAAATCTGCCATTATGCTTGCATTCATTTTCACTGAACACATTCAATACTTTGGGATTCTGTTGGCATTTTCCATTGAGAACACGCTTGCGAAGGGCTCCATTCTCATGCAGCACTTCATAAACCAATGGCAATAAAACCTTGCCAATGATGAAACTCATCCTTTTCAAGAAGTCGCTTTGAGCAATGGCCTCATATATTTTCTTTTGAAACACATGTGTTTCAAACATGTGTAGCAGCAGATCGTTTCCTATTAATTGTCCTTTCCAAATCAATTTTGGATTACAGAAGGAAATAATGGATTGTGTCATAATGGCAGTGCATGCACAGATATTCACTGGTGTCTTTGGCACGCATCTGTTTCTTGGGGTCTTGTTTATTTATTTATTTTCTCAGAACAATTCCAGCAGTGGCATTTAATGGAAGTCCATTAAGTCTGCCATTGTCTTAACTTTCCCGTCAGCACTTGGCAGTACTCCAGTTTAAATCCTCTGAGCCAGCAACACTTTCAAGCCAGGTTAAACGAATCCTTGATGAATGGAATAATTGGTCTTTCCACCCCACTTCATCACTCCTTTTAATACAGAAAGAAATACTCCTTTTATTACACAATCCCATTTGGAAAAGAAAATGCTTATACTGCACTAGTTATTGTAACTCGCTAACAGGTAGAACATGATTTGCTCCACAGAAGCCAGGGAAGAAAGGAACGTGATTGAGGGGAGTGAGTCGACTATATTTGCTTCTCTTAAGAAGCTCTTTTGCCTTCAGCATAGTTTCTTATCAGCTGAGTCTCTGACATCTCTGCCTTTTTGCTCTCTGTAATTCTGTCTTGTAAACTGATGGAGATTGACATGCCCCTTTCATGTCAGAGGAGAGTGTATCTTCCCACGCTTAGAAGCACAAACAGCTGTTAAGTAGGCCTAGTGAACCCATTTGGAACAAGGCTTTTCCCAGAAGGACCAGGATGGGGAGAGACAGGATGGGATCTATTGAACTTGCAGGCACCCATCTTTATTTTGGCGGGTTGGCTACCAACCTCTAAATACAGCAGAAGCTAATTCTTACAAGGGAAATACAAATGGCACAACGCTGCACAGAAGCAAAGATTCAGGGGCATGATGCCGCTTGTTAAAATAACGCCTGTTTGTCCTCTCCAATTTTGTATTTATTCTCCAACAGCCCAATCCTATCTAACTCCCCACGCAGTGATGCAGTGGCACCAATGTGGCGTCCGTTCTATCCTGTTAGGGAGTTTTGGCCTCTGGAGGTCTCCTCAATGGAAGGGAACATATGTCCCCTTCCCCTGGGGCAAGCCCCTGCCAGCCTGGTGGGTCAACTCAGCAAGTGATATTGCTGGCATAAGTCTGTGTGGACTCGCAAAAGATTGCAATTTAAGATTCAGCAGACAACGACGACGCTGAACCCACCTATTCCTGGGCCTGTTCCGCCCACCCCTGCCCTGTTCCACCCTCCCTGCCTCCTTCCTCTCCCCTGCACAATCCTACTTGGGGCAGTGAGCGTCCGATGTCTGTTGCCATGCGTAGCTGGCTGTTCACCACTTCCAGCAACAGTCAGCCTGTGCGCTCCAGTTTGCAACTCCCAGAAAGCGTGTTACGCCACCAGAACGCATGTTCTGGTGGCACAATTCTTCAATAGGATTGGGTCGAAACATTAGTAGGTTAATAACCTCATGCAACTCTGCAGATACAAAAGTTATAGGCATTTGTTATGCTGCTACTGAGATAAAGTAACCGGAGATGCAGATGAGAACAAGGCTCTGGGACTCTTTAATTGTTGTGTGGAGTAGAGAATGTCAGTAGGTGCTGCTTTTCTTCAAGTTGCACCTGCAAAATATTCTCCACACAAGTATTAAAGGCACAGGTGTTCAGTACCCCTTTCCCTTACCATAAAGCTGCAGTAAGTGGGTTGAGTGGTAAATGTGTGTTGAGTTGAAAGCTGACAGAAGGGCTGGCTCATCTGTGAGGCCAACTTAGGCAGTTGCCTCAGGTAGCAGATTGATAGAGAGGGCGCCCACTTCCATCCACCTACTTGCCTGTACTGCTGTTGATGCTGCTCCTTCTTCTCTTCTTCCACCTTCCTGGATTGGAAAAGGAAGAGAGGGTGGATCAGAAAAGGAAGTGTGGAGGAGAGTGGTGGGTTACAATGTCCCCTTCCTTTTCCAGTCCAGAGAGTGGGAGAGGCTGGTGCATCACCTGGTAAGTTGAGTGCAGTGTTTGGCAATTTGCATCAGGCACCACCAGGTGGTCTTGGGATGGTCCTGGATTGCAGTATGATATGAAGAAGCAATCATGTGATTGCCTCACCACGCCATGGCCTGATTTTTTACAAAGAAATGAAATCTGAGATTATCTCGGACAACTCAGTCTATCTCCAGAGCAGGTCAAATTAAAATGAATGGAAAGTGCGCAAGAGATTGACAGGGCTGATGGGCTGAAAGCAGGAATGCAGGCAGTTCAGCAGACAGTCAAGCAAGGAATCTATGGGCAGCTTGGTCTATTTGAACCCATTGTTCAAACTGAGGCTGTGTCTGAGTAATGACTTTATCAGGCTTGATGGAACCTTACCGGCTCCTTGTGTTACTTGGTCCTTCTGGATTGAACATTGCAGTACCAACCTCTAGTCACCTGCAGTGCTGATGCCCGGAGCACAGCAGGAATTGGACCAAAGGTCAGTGCCACCAAAGAACAAACTGGCATTGCTAAGTCAGTGGGAGAACTATTTAGTTCAAACTGAGTATGTGGCAAAGATCAAGTGGTTGTGCATGAATAGCAATAGTGTTGGGGCACCAACAATAAATAATAAACTATTAATGTTTTCAAAACATGTTGCACTAATATTTTCAGGTCCTGTTGAGGGATTAAAATAATTTTTTAAAAAAGCTGATGAACCAGAACTATCTAAACCACAGGCAAAGGGCATGTGAATATGCATGGAGAGAGAGAGAGAGAGAGAGAGAGAGAGAGAGAGAGAGAGAGAGAGAGAGAGAGAGAGAGAGAGAGGATTGCAACTGTAATATGCAATGCATTTTGCACTCATCTCAGTCATTTCTGGAGGCAGATCATGATTAAACCCCCATTTTGCAGATGGTAAACTGACAGCCCAATCCTAATCCTGCCACCCGCCATTGGAACTAGTGTTCTGAAAGTGGGGAGTGTTTTATGGCCTTCCCAAAATGCCTGCCAGCAGGGCGTGAAGCCATGCACTACTGGCTTCCCAGCAAGAAGGCTGGAGCGGCCCCACGCAGAGCAACGGCCAGGAGAAGGTCCGCAAATGAAGGTAAGTTGGCAGGGTAGGCGGGATAGGCCAGGGGAAGGTGGAATAGGGTGGTGACAGGGGCAGGGGAAAGGTGGATCAGGTCTGGGAAAGGAGTAGCTTCAATGGCAGTGGAGGCAGCCAAATTCTAACCCCCTTCCCGGACCCAATCCTGTGACCTAGGTCCATGCAAATCTGCACCAGTGATTTTGCCAGTGCATGTCCAAGTAGACTCCTCCACACCGGAGAGGCTTACCCAGAGGAAAATGCCCAGACCTGCCCCCTGAAGGGTGCACCGCAAGCCGTTTTGGCGTGCCTGCATCAGCGGGGGGGGGCGCATAGGATTGGGCTGTGAGAGTCACAGAGATACCCAAACCTATGGATGGACCGGTCATGTGGCAGCATTTTCTAGATAAGACGCAAGAGTTGGGGAGCCACTGTTTTGTATCTTGTGATTTCTCAAAACCAATATGATGACAGCACAAGGAAATAAAGAGAAGGAAAGGATGTACCATAGCACAGAGCTATATATGTTGTTGCATTTTCTCCAGGCAATTCCATAGATTTCCAATGTCTGTCTACGTTACCACAATACTAACGCAAGCTTCCAAACATTGCTTCTCTTAGAAAATACAGTGAGCCAAACTTATGCAAGCCAGGCAGCCATTCCTTTGTTGTATGCAAAACTCATCCCAGTTCCTTCTACACAACATATCCAGCAATTGGTTGTGGAAGGGATTCTCTCATGGTTTGTTATTGCACAAGCCAGGAACATACAACATATTGCCCCTGTGCTTTGAAATACCTCTGGCTTCTGCTTTGTATTTAGTTTATTATTAATGTTGGCTGCTTTCCAATAGCTTCTGGCCACCATGACTGTTAACATCTTTTGTCAGATATATCAGACACAGTCTGCAGTCAGAAATGTATTATTGTGTACATAATTTCCAAATAAATCAATGCATGGAGAACACACTGAAGGGCAAGCATTTTGGAAAGATGTGGCAATTTACTTGGGGGAAAGAGTAAAAACCGCTTAAAATAACAGACCTTGGGCAGTCTTTCTGATTGGGGGTATGTGTGTAAAAAAAAACATTTTTCTGTATGGAAGTTTTCCTTTAGCTTTTGGAGAGTCTGAGGCCCTAATCCTATTGGGGCTTTGCACTGCCGGAACTAGCGTTCTGGCAGCACAAGGACCTTTACAGTGGCACAAAAGCCAGGCTGCTGTCATGCGCTGCTGGGCCACTGCCGTAAATGGCGAGATGCGTGGCACATGCAGCAGCAGTCCCAGGAGGTTCTGCAGGAGCTGGTAAGTTGGCGGTGGGAGTAACAATACGTTTCAGGGGAGGAACCAGGGGTGTGTGTCAGGGGAGGAAGTGGGTGATCCAGTGGCAGTTGTGCATGCCAGATCGTATCCCCCATTTTTCTGCATGCCCTGCCTCCTGGCTCGCCTCTGACTTGCGCCAGCTATATAGCTGGTGTAGGTCCAAGGAGTCCCATAGAGCAGCGGTCCCCAACCTTTTTGGTGTCAGGGACCGGTTTCCTTGTGGAATTTTTTTTCCACAGACCGGGGGGGGTGGTGGCAGTGACGTACAGGGGGGGCAGTGCAAAATGACACCCCCCGCAAGTCCCCCCCGGAGCGGCGCCAGAGGCCCGGAAAACTACCGGGGGGACGGTGGGAAAACCTTTGGGGGCTTACCCTGCTGCAGTAGCGTCGTTCCAGGGGGGGGGGGGTCGGAGTGCTAAGTTCCGCCGCGCTCGGACCCTCCATTACGAAGAGACACGAGGCGGCCACATCCCCTTGCCTTCGGAGCCATTCAGGGCGGCGAAGTGCTTTCGCTGCCCTGAATGGCTCCAAAGGCGAGGGGGCGGGACCGCTTCGTGTCTCTTCGTAATGGAGGGTCGGAGTGTGGCGGAACTTAGTGCTCCAACCCCCCTGGAGCGACGCTACTGCCTCCTGCAGTCTGCAGCCCCCGCGGAGGCTTGGCGCACAGCCCAAGACCTGGTGCCCGGTTCCTAACAGGCCACAGACCAGTACCGGGCCGCGGACCGGGGGTTGGGGACCCTGCCATAGAGGATCAGGCAGCACACTAGGTGGTAAGTAAATATTTTTACTTTCCTCCTGCAGGGTGTCCCATCACCCTCCCCACCATAGCATGCAGCACAATCTGCATACTATGTTGCCAGGGATAGGATTGGGTAGTGAATCTTGCATAGCACAATCAAAATTGGGCAAGGGTTGTGTCAGGGTGGTTGTGTCAGGGTGCCCCTTGACACGTGGGGCACTGGTCAAGGGTACATACTCATTGGGGTGCCCACTGGGCCAATGCCCAATGCCTTCGCACCCAGGGGCAGTGGTGACCATGGGGATGGGTGGGCCCAGGGCCAGGCTTTGCCCCCTGGGCCGCATAAACCTGGCACCAGTACGGTTGACATTCAGGAGGTGTTGTGCAAGTGATCCACAATTGAGTAGGACGGGCCACAGTTTTGTGGTACAGCATCTACTTTGCCTGCAGAAGGTTCTCTGTTCAGTCCCTGCCTGGCATCTCCTGGTAGGACTGGGCAAGGGCAAGAGACCTGCTTAAAACCCTGGAAACAAAAATCATTGGGGGTTTTTGTGTGTGTACGTAAACCACTTTGTGAACTACTTTTTGCTGAAAAGCAGTATAAAAAAAAAACTCTTAACAACAACAGCAGTAATTTTTTCCCCAAAATTGGCAGCTACACAGCAGCAGGATGGGGGGAGGGGAGATCCAAGAAGTGAATGTACAATGTAGCATATTCTCTCAGGACTTTGCTGAACATGGTACTCCTTTAGGGATAACCATAGAAAATGTACTCTTACCATTAAAAATGAGTGTGGAAGTAAGTTTCTCCCCCTCCCCCCCCCCGCCTGCTGTCGCCTATAATAACTCCTACAAGGTACTTTTTCTCAGTTATTCCTCTGTGCCTTTGTTCATGTGAATACAGGCCTAGTGATGGCTTTTGGGTAAAGCCATTCAGGTCTCAAGTCTTATGGGTCACAAGTCTCAACTCAGGGCTGGTGTCAGGGGACAGCCAGGTTGGACACTGGTCAGGGGCTGACATCCATTAAAGAGTTTACCTGGCTGGACCGTAACTGAACTTTCAATACTGGAGGCAGAGATAGTGCCTAATGGTGTGTGTGTGTGTGCGTGCGTGCGTGCGTGCGTGCGTGTGTGTGTGTGTGTGTGTGTGTGTGTGAGAGAGAGAGAGAGAGAGAGAGAGAGAGAGAGAGAGAGAGAGAGAGAGAGAGAGAGAGCGCCCAGGGCCCAAGCAACCTGGTGGCACCACTTCTTGTTGGTCTATATAGTTATTATTACTATTTAAAATGTTTATATCCCAGCTTTTTCTTCCCTATAGGAAGGAGTGCAAGGTGGCTTACAATATCCCCACCCCACCCTCGGATATTAGTAGTAGTCCTGTCCCCAAGGGGCTCACAATCATAATTGTGAGAATGAAAAGAGGGCAAATACGTTTGAAAATGGTGTTGGAAAAAAATAAATCTCCTCCTCTGCCTCACAGGGTCGTTAGTGGTTCTGTGGACACTGTGAGGGGGGAGGGGCACAGTCCATGCTTAAGAAAGCACCTTCACATGTTTAAGGTAAAAAAGTTAAAAACATATAGGGGTTAGCTTGGAAAATATTAAGATTTAAGAATCGTAAGCGGAGCCCCCACTTTGTCAGGAGAAAGTGCATCAGGGAATTCTCTGTCCAAATGTGGGTGATCCAATAGGGATGGATCACTTGTATGGATCACTGATGGATCCTCACAGGGCCAGAGGAACAAGGAGAGCTGCTGTTTGTGTTTAGGTTCTCCAGTCCCAGTTATTCAAGAATGTGTTAAGAGAACCAAAGAATTTGTGCCACATGATTGCAATGCTTGCATCTTTCTTCAATCAAGAGAGATGCAAGCATTCCACATGAGAACGTTGTGCATCCTCTGAAGACCACCTGAAGTTCCAGTGGGAACAAATGTCCCCATTCACTTTTGTCAGAAAGTACCACCCTGTGTGTGTTCATAGATGCACCATTACTCCATCACGTTTGTAATGCTCCTGCTTAAACTTGCCTTTTATTTATTTACATCCCATCTTTCTGCCATCATGGAAGTCAAGGTGGTGTACAAGAAGGTTCCCAAGCAGTCACCCATTCAGACACTGATCAGGCCTACAGCTGCTTAGTTCCAGCAAGGGGGCTGTATCATAAGACTTGTGACCATACCCTAGGACTCCACAAGCCCTCCCTGTGGGATTATCCAGTTTACCTTCAAAATACCTTATTCGGCTGGTTAGGCCAAGCTATAGCAACTTGCAAAGATACACCCAGTACTTGTAGAGATTTGAACCTGGGTCTCCACAATTCAAGTCCATCTCTCAATTCACAACACCAGGAGTGCTCTGTTTTTATTTGGTCCAGGACCCACCTTTGGTCCCAACCTACAACATGGTACCCACTTTAACATTTTTTTTACTACACATATCACAGGAGGTGTGGTCTGGAGGTTGAGCTGCCACCTTGCCTGAAGAAGCTAAGCGGGGTCAGCCCTGGTCTCACTTTGGAAGGGCAAAGAATGTCGCTGATGGCGTGTCAGGGCTGACGGAGCTTTGTGAAGAAATGCGGAGGAGTGTGGGCTGTGGAGGTATCAGCTGGCAAGAATGGATAACAGCTTGTGAACCCATCTGAGTCTTGATATGCAGTTGCCTGTGTGGAAGCTTGGGAGGCAAGAGCTATGTGGTCAGAATGACAACTGCACTATGAAGGGAAACGTCTTGAGTAATGGGGGTTCTATGAGTTTCTCTCATAGTATAACATTGTAAAAACCCAATTTGAAAAAAATGGGATGTATGATCATCCTGCCTATTTAAATCGTCTTGAGTCTATGAGAAAGGCTGTATATAAATACTCTACTAAATTAATAAATATCTGTCCTTAGCGGTCCCCTTCTCTCTTTCTCTCCCTCTCTTGGTTCCCCCTTCTCTCCCCACAAAGGCAACATCTAAGAAAAAAAAAGAGTTAAAAATGGTGGTGGTGATACTGATTCAACTCACCTTAGGTTGGGGTTCATTTCAGTTGTGGGTTCTGACCCACCAACAGAAGACGAATACACTACGGCAAAGTGACTCTCCCTCTGTTTTCTCCATAGAAGTGGTAAAGTCTACTCACTCACACAGGCAGGCGGTCTCCATGGGTACGATGAAGCCCTAAATCTGCAGGAAATTGCTGGATCAGGGCTTTAGTCTTTCCTGGTGCAGTCCCATCTACCAACTAGAATTTCCATTTTAACCCTGCCTCCGGCAAATCTTCTCTCCGGCAGCATCATCCAGTAGATTATTAGTGTTCCTGGCCATTATTTTAAGACTATTCTCCTTAGCTCTGCTCTGCTATTTTTATGTCCAGAATTTGCACAATGCACTTTCATTTTATCTTTCTAAAATGATAAACCCAGTTCGTTGGGATCGCACCATTCTGGATGGAACAACTTAGGATACATTCTCAGAACTTAGTCTTGTTCTTAATGAGGTGACATCCATGGGTCTCATTCTTTGTCCATCATAAAAAAATTGCCCTCAAGTTTTTTGTATACCTCACATGGAGATTTCACTCTTGGGTTTTTTATTTCATGATATTCTTGATGGTGGCAGTGAGGTGGCAGGTGGCAGTGGGAGGTGGGTTAAATTTAAGCATACGGGGGACGGGGGCAAGATGATAGAGCTCTGTTGAAGTGTTTCCACAGTTAGACCTCACCTGACACGAAAATTTGATAATGTTTTTTTTTTCCCCTTTGGGGGTTTATGAAATTTGCCTTTCAGAGCTTCTCATATGAAAAAAAATGTTAATGAGGAAAAATCTTTAACAAGGCAAGCCCTGGCATTGACCCCCGTGGATCTAAGCACTGCAGCAAACTCTGGCAAAGTCAGACGACACAACAACCATCTTGCTGAATCTCACAGGCCTTCTGTTCTATCAGTACTATAGTTCTAGAAACAAGTCTCTTAATGAGGCAACATCAATCCCAACAGGAAAACCTGTGATATCTGAGATCAGTAGACACACATTCTTGCTGGTATAAATCAACCCCCCCCCCACATCACACATGGTAACTGAAAATTATAATGCAAAAATAAAAAATAAGTGTCGTTTTCTTTTAAAGATTGTGGGATCGCTTTGTGTAACATTTAACTGTTGATTCCATCAGGCTTTTGAAGCTGCTTAAGTTCTTTTGTAGCCAAGTTGTTTAATGTTACTCCGACAAGGAAAATCAAAGTCTAATAGAGTGGAAAAACAGCAAAGGCAGAAAATAGGTAAAAGATAAATCACACAGGAAGTTTTGCTCTCTTTTTTTGTTATTATATTCATTGAGATCAAAGCCCTTGTTTCAGCTCTAATTAACAAAAGCTAATGCAGATTGGAGACCTTCTGGCACTGAGCGGAGCCTTGGAGGATACAGCTGAAATCTTCTGAAGATTTAAATAATTAATATGACACCTTGAGCTTCGGATGAGAAAATAAAATAATAATAATAATAAAAAAATCCGGCCCCCGTGCTCAAGTTGGAGAAACAATGCCATTGCCAAGTTGGGTACCATTTGTTCCAAGGAAAATGAGCTGAGTAGACTGCCTGGACTTCATTGTCTAATAGGCGCGCAGTTCAGTGGATTGGTTGGCCTTTTGTCATGCTAAGGGGGTCTTTTGTGTGGTACTTTGTAACCCCCAAGTCTGCCCTGGTTGAAGAAAGATAGAAAAAAAAGGCAAATCTGCTTTAGGGAGTTAGAGGATGGTCATTTAATGGTTTTTAATCCTCTTAATCCACGTAAAAATGGAGATCGCCAAGTGAAAATCCCATCCCAGAAGTCCTTATGATTCAAATGCCTGGCTCATGAGACTGTCTTGGGGGGGGGGGAAGAGAAGGGGGAAATGTAGCAACATGCTCTCCATTCTTACAGCAATATAGTTTACAGCTCTTTGCTTTTTCTTATTAAGAGGCTTGGCAAGACACAAATAAAAACCTTCCCCTAGTTCTGCAACAACCCCAAGGAAGAACTTCCCATATCCATTTGTATATTTGGGAGCTCTAGGAAAATAGATGGCAATCCTTAAATGACAAGGATGTTTTTCCTAATTGTCTCAACTGTATGCAAATGTTCCCTAGATTTGGCCGTGCACTAATGCCCTCTCCAAGCTGTTTTTTAACTTGCATATTTTCTTAGGTGAATGAAATCCTCTATTGAGTTTCGATCCAGATTAGTTCTAAACTGTTGACATAATCATAGCTAAGCCTTTTGGCTCAGTTCATTACTACTCCATAAAGGCGAGATCTCTCCTCACTTCCACCTTAAAAATCAGACCACTGCTGCATCTAATCTGATAACTTTGCATAAGACTGCTATTTTAAATGATGTCTGAAAGCTAGCATCATTTTCTGTCGTAAAGATTGCTGTGTAGCAGAATGGACAGTGATTGAGGTTGTGTGTTTTTTTTCTGGGAAAAAAGGTATCTGCAAAAAAACAAATTTTTATAAAGATGCGTATTCCACATCTTATAAATGACACAATAGAAAGCTGCTACAAGCCAAAGAGGTTTATTATATGGTTTAAAAACAGGTTTTCAATTTGGCATTTATTGAGGACCCTTAAATGATTGTCTCATTGGTTTTGATGTTCTTCAGTATGGAATCCCCAAAAGTTAAACAGAATACACTCCATAAAAAGTAAACCCCCCTCTAAACTCCCCAAAGTATATGATAGCACAAAGCAGCATAGGGCTAGAAAACTGTATGATCATCATGGTCACTTTCTAGTGTGATCAAAAGTAATGGAAACAGTTCTAGGCAATGCATTTTTGCTTGCGTGCTGTCGGAATATACAGTAGCAAAGAATGAATGCTTGGGAGTGTCCTTGTCAGTGCTACTGAGTGAGAAGGAGAAGAGCCTCACCCACATCTTTGAACCATGAGCTGTCGATCGAAAGGTCGGCAGTTCAAATCCGCGATGGGGTGAGCTCTCGTTGCTTGGCTAGCTCCTGCCAACCTAGCAGTTCCAAAGCATGTTAATGCGAGTAGATAAAAAGGTACCACTTGCGGGAAGGTAAACAGCGCTCCGTGTTCCAGCCGCATGCTACGCGCTGCGGCAAGGAGAGTCATGCTGTCCACATGACCACGGAGGCGTCTTCGGACAACGCTGGCTCTTCGGCTTTGAAATGGGGATGAGCACCACACCCTAGAGTCGGACATGACTGGACTTAATTGTCAGGGGTCACCTTTACCTTACTGGCAACAGCAGTGATGCTAAAAGAGACACCCTAGACCAGTGGTTCTCAATGTGGACCATATAGCCCCCAGGGGACCATGCCATACTTCTAGGGGGCCACATAAAAACGCAACATTAGGGGGCCACAGTAAGTTTCCAGCTCGCGGGCCTTATGTTTAACACCTCCTCTGATCTAGACTGTTAAGGGAATCTGACTGAAAAGGAGGCCTGGGTGGGTCTAATTTCTAGGCACAAAAAATAAACCAGAGTCCTAGATTCTCACGCACATACACAATGCTCACAGCAAACAAAGGAAGAGGTGATCAAAGAAAGCATCTTGTCAATCTGATCACACATGAGACGTAGAAGACAGTTTGTTTTGGGTCCAATGGTTAGTGGTGTCAGTGACAAAGTGACTAGTGGTCAAGTCAGCTGCAGCAAGGTTGTTGGCTCTCCTGTGATACCATCACTGGGTACCTGGAAATGAGGAGAGGCTGACTGTGATCTCCACTGGGCAGGGCGTGCGTCCTTTCAGGGGGCTAAGGAGAAGACAAGAAGGGGGAGGAGAAAGAGAGGGGAAAAAAGGAAGAGGAGGCAGCACAAGGCAGGCAAATGGAGAGAGACTCCAAGAGAGGATGGAAACTGGCAGAAGGAAAGGTGAGAATACTAGACGGGAAGGAGACAAGGAGGAAGGGTGGACTGGAGTACTGGAAGAGGGGATCGAAGCCCAAGAAGGGAGAGGGAAAGGAAACCCTTTATTCCCAGGGCTGAAAGTCTTTCCTCACGCAGGAAAAGGGTTGCCCCAGTAGGAAGAGGAGTCATCCTACCTCTGACAGCTGGTCAGGCAGAGGGTCTTTCTGCAGCCTGTCCAGAAAGTCCTTTGGGATGAACTCGCCCTCATGCTCCCTCCCCTCCTTGTTCCGGACCCATCTGACTGACAACAAACCTGAGTGGCATAACTGCAGGATCTAGCGGATATTCAAAGATGTTGGGCCAAGCCCCTATTATTGATCTCTGCTTCCCATAGAGACAACAAAGCTTTTGTGGGCAGTTCCTTGGTCTCCAGTTGTTGATTGCCGCCCTCCAGGTAGACCTAAAGTGTCCTACCCACCCCTTATGGTGGGAATGAAACCAAGGGGGCAGGGAATGCGGCAGGGTGATAGATGGTTTGATAACTAAGCAGAGGGGCTAGGCAGTAGTGTTAGCCAGGTTCAGGGGATGTAGACCATGGGTGCCAAGAGTGCTTTCAGAAGGGTTCTCAGGAGCAACTTGACAACAGCTGAGCCATTATTTGTTTTGCTCAGAGGGGAGAAGGCATGGGAAAGGGGAAAAGAAAGGAAGCTGAAAAGAAAAGCAAGAGGCCTAATACCTGCCCTTGGGTCATTGAAGGAAGTGGAGGTGCTTGACATAGCACCAATGAGTAGTTCTAAGGCATTAGGAGGAAGTAGAATGTGCACAGTAAGGGTCCTGGAGCAGACCAGTTTTTGCCATAGACTCTGTTATGGGATGAACTCATTCCTGCCCATCCTTTTGTTCTGAGAGGATCCTTGGTGATTGATAATCTCCACACATACAGTAAGTAAGTATAACAGACTGAAGAGCTTTCCCACTGCAGGTTTCCTACACCTGGGCCCTGGGCCCTGAGCTCAATGATCTATATATGTAACCTTTATGGACTTTATCTCTAAATGAACTACATTTATCTGGGTTTCAGCAAGAGGAAAAGTTGATATGGGAAGGAAATAAAGTCAATCAATCAAAGTCATAAAAAGAGAGATGACTGGGGAACACTTTCCTGCATGGTTTCTCCAGTCCATCAGAAAGCTGACATTTTTGAAATTGATTTTCTGAGTTTTGTCAACTATTCCCAATGTCAGTGCAAGCGCATTACAGACTTCAGAAATCCCATGCTGAATTTGATAGAGTTTGTCATCTTGAGGAAAAATGGCCCAGAAGCTTATGACAGTTGTCCCTTTTGATCGACCTAGACTCTGTCCCTCTCACGACATGTTATGTGACAATTATTTATTCAAAGCAAAAGGAAAACAAAAGCAGAGAATAGAAAGAAAAAGCTCTTTGGAAGTGGTAGATGGAGGGAAACAGGCGTCGGTTGGCAAATACGGCGCATATGATGTTGCAGCCCAACATATGAGGGGCTGCCTCAAACACTTCCAAGGACAGAGAGTGTCCCCCTATTATCCGACTACAAAGGTACCAATAATTTTAAATCCCCCAAGGTATTACAGTGATCAAGGAAAACACCCCTAGTCAAACCTTTGCTTGAATATATTTTGAAGGAAAACACAGACTTCTAAAGAGAGCTGAAACCGCGTGGCCTCTTGAGACGTGTCCTAATGAAATTTGCTGCTCTCAAAACTGCAATTGCCGTGAATATGGCAGAGCCTATTAGACCCACAATAACAACGTTGATTTTATAGAACCCCCCCCCCCCACATCCCATTCAGGCACAGAGCACACTTTTGGGGAATTTGTGCTAAATAATGAAGCTTCACAATCTTTTTCAATGGGATGATCCTTGAAGAACTCCAGGGATTTTTTTTAAAAGATATTTCAATACAGTAACTCTGCAGGACTTGGAGTGCTCCAGTACATTTTTGTCTTAGTTGGTGTTGTGGTAAATCAACTACTGTTGGCGCTTGAAGGACTTTGCTGATGTCCTTTTGAAACGTTTGAAGAGTTTCAAAGAGATCAAGACACTCAAAGTAGTGCAGCTAACCCCTTTGGACTTGGATCACAGATGTTCAAATGATGGGCATTGCAAGATATGTTGGAAATGGAGTTATTGTAGGGCTCTTTTCACATTGGATTGTGCAAATGAACAGACTGGATGAGGGGCCACACTTAATTCACATGGACAAACTGAAATGAAGCCTGTGGAGGGCTGTGCATATTATGTAACGGGGGGGGGGGATACACTTACTTGGGAGTGAGTCAGACTAAACACAGTGGGGTATACTTCTGAGCAAATATGAACGCCAAAGATGTGGGTAGAGGTACTTCTGTATAGCCACTTTTCATTTCATTTACGTATTTTAACTGCCATGGTGATGCTAGTTTTGCCCATTTTGAGAGTGGTGATTCAAGTTACATTCTGGGCCCAATTTGGATAACATACCTGGCTGGCCCTAGTGAATCACACGGGGGGGGGGGGAGTATAGTTGTGCATGTCTCCTCCTCACTGAGCAAGATGGTGCACTTAGCAGTGGGCTGAACATGCATGCTCACACGCCCCATTTACATGGTGGGCAAGACTGGAGGATGGCATTGTCTCAATTGGACCCTGGACTAGTCTTTTGAAGATTGGTCAGCATTGCTGCATGAGATTGCTTTGATTGGTCTCTTGATGGCATTCTCCAATAGTGACCACAAATAACAAGCCTCTTCTCACCAGGGTAGTTTTGAAATATGTGTTTTTTTTTTCTCAAAGATGCTGTGGATTAAATTTTTGTTAGTACCCAAGTGGATCAGTGCATATCCTTGTATTCATTATTTAGCCCTTTAAAATGAAAACTAAAAGAGTGCCAGAACTTGGCAATGTTTCTCCCTTATGAGGAAAATTCCTTGCAATCTCTGCCAGCCTTGTACTGTGGTCAGTATATTTGGTTTTGGATGCCCTGGAGGAACCTAGGTTCAAATTACTAGACTACCTCAAAGGGTTGTTGTGCTGATAAATGGTATGGCATGCATGCTGTCCTGAGCTCCATGGAAGGAAAGATGGAGAGAAGTCCCCTTCTATTTCAAAGGGACTCACAGCGCAATCCTGTGTAACCTTGCACTGGTGTAACAGTAGATGCACCAGTGCAATTACACTGACATAAGTGCATCTACAGCTATACCAGTGCAAGGTTACACAGGATTGCGTTAGACTGATAGTTCATACATGCATGTACAGCTGCTGATTTCTCTACACTTGGTAGCTGAATAGGTGAACTGACTTGATTGGAAAGTGTTGTGTCTGAGGTGATGTAGAAGTTGTATATCTGGCATTAGATCTATGATGGGCCATCATGCAAGTTTATCATCTAAAGTTGCTATTGTCAAGCAATGAATATGCATGTGTGACCCAGCCCTCAATGATGACTCACCTTTGCTGAACTGGGCCCAATGTGTTAATCTCTGCTAGTCACTATGCTTATTTTGAAGGGAATGGTGAGAAATACCCTATAATACTGTATATACAAACCAAAGGGTGCTATTTCAAACAGCAGTGACAGCTGGAGTTATTTCTGTTGGGTATATAGGTGTCTGGTCTCATGTTCTCCTTCACATACAGATTGGCGTACCAGCTCCATAAGAACATAAGAACATAAGAAGAGCCCTGCTGGATCAGGCCAAAAGCCCATCTAGTCCAGCTTCCTGTGTCACACAGTGGCCCCACCAGATGCCTCAGGGAGCACACAAGACAACAAGATAACCTGTTTCCCGTTGACACTCCCGTGCACCTGGCACAGAGAAAACCCACTTCTAAAACCAGGAGGTTGCTTATGGCTTGTAACCTGTGATGGTCTTTTCCTCCATGAATCTGTCCAAACCCCTTTTAAAGGCATCTAGGCCAGATGCCATCACCACATCCTGTGGCAAGGAGTTCTATAGATGAATTACACGCTGGGTAAAGAAATATTTTCTTTTGTCTGTTCTAACTCTCCTTCCACTCAATTTTAGTGCATGTCCCCTGGTTCTGGTGTTGTGCGAGAGGGAGAAGAATTTCCCTCTATCCACTCTCTCCATCCCATGCATAATTTTATACGTCTCAATCATGTCCCCCCTCAGGCGCCTTTTTTCTAGGCTGAAAAGCCCCAGACGCTGTAGCCTTTCCTCATAAGGGAGGTGCTCCAGCCCACGAATCATTCTGGTCGCTCTTTTCTGCACCTTTTCCAATTCAACTACAGTGATGCCTCACAAGACAAATGCCTCGCACAACAAAAAACTCGCAAGACAAAAGCATTTTGCAAGTTTTTTGGTGACTCGCAAGACAAATTTTCTTGCAAAAACAATTTCGTCTTGTGGAACACTCAGCTCCTAAAGCCACAATCTATTCAAATGTTAAAGTATTCAAGAGGGTTAGCAGACTGCAAACAGTACAGCCCGAGGCCACACCGATTATCACCCGACAAATAGCTAACACCAGCAGAGATAAAGGCAAAGCAGAGATAAAACTACCATCCTGAAAAACTTCCCATCCTAGTAGGTGTACTGATTAAGACCCTACCCATTCTTCGTTTTGGCCCGGAAGTGGCTGTCTGCCTGCCTGCTTCGAGTCACTGACTCACACAGGAGCCGCCCTCACGCCGAGGAAAGCCTCTTCAGCTGTTGCACGGCCGAGAGGTAATGGTGCATTTAGTGGTGCCTGCTCCGCCCCTTAGCCTGGCCGGCACCGTGGCAGGAGGATACTGTAGGCGACAGCTACACTTGCCATTTGAATAAAGTATTCAAGAGGGTTAGCAGACTGCAAACAGTACAGCCCGAGGCCACACCGATTATCACCCGACAAATAGCTAACACCAGCAGAGATAAAGGCAAAGCAGAGATAAAACTTCCCTTCCCTTCCAGAAACGGTGTGCATTACTAGAGCGGAGCTCTGGGAACTGTGAGTACTGTAAATACTTAAAAGTAAATAGCACGGCAGAGGAGGTGACTCGCAAGACAAAATTATTCGCAAGACAACATGACTCACGGAACGAATTAATTTTGTCTTGCGAGGCACCACTGTATATCCTTTTTGAGGTGTGGTGACCAGAACTGGACACAATACTCCAGATGTGGCCTTACCATCGATTTGCACAAAGGCATAATGATATTGGCCGTTTTATTCTCAATCCTTTTTTTAATGATCCCGAGCATGGAATTGGCCTTCTTCACAGCCGCCGCACACTGGGTCGACACTTTCATCGACCTGTCCACCAGCACCCCAAGATCTCTCTCTTGATCCATCACAGACAACTCAGAACCCAGCTCTGAACTCAGAGCTCCAATTCTGTTCTCAAGAGAAAGATTTTGCAATCAACCCAAGAAGAGGCAAGTTTTCAGGAATGTCAAGAATGTCCTCAGTGTGTGTGTGTGTGTGTGTGTGTGTGTGTGTGTGTGTGTGTGTGTGTGTGAGAGAGAGAGAGAGAGAGTGAGTAACCCCCCCCCCCAAAGTAGTTCCAACTAGTAAAAACTAGATGCTCCTAAGTGGAGATCCTAGTTCTAAGTAGTCAAAACTAGAAACTACTGACTTTTTGTTCAGTACTTTCTAGTTTTTCCTAGTTAGAACTAGAATCTCCTACAACAGTTAGGAGCATCTAGTTTGACTAGTTGGAATTAGTTCTAGCTGAACTTTGGGTTTTTACTGTAATATATCTAAAGAAAAGGCTTGGTATATTTTTCTTTCTTCACTGCTTGAGTCAAAGCATCAAAGATGGGAAAGAGAGGGAATTGCGTATGTTTTTTGTAGGAGTCTGACTTTATTAGTTTCATCATGACACCTTTCTTAAAATGCCAGTGTATTTTAAGCAGTGCAGTGTGCTGTATAAATACTATCAGTTTGTTGCATTGAAATCCTTGTTTACAGCTTATCTAATGTTCCTTATTCAGCATTATGTTCTCCTTTTGCATGTGGTTCAGTTTTATATTAGAACATGGTTCAGTTTTATATTAGAACATGGTTTAATAAGCCTTTGTTATATGCTGCGAACAAAATGGTTTTGGCTGTCTTTTCATTTAGTCTTTTCTTCCTCCTCCTTCTCCTCAGTTTTTCTTTTGTATTGTTGTGTGTGTGTGTGTGTGTGTGTGTGTGTGTGTGCATATATATATATATATATATATATATATATATATATATACACACACACACACACACACACACACACACACACACACACACACACACACACACACACATACAAATACAAAAGAAAAACTGAGGAGAAGGAGGAGGAAGATATATATATATATATATATATATATATATATATATATATATATATATATATATATATATATATATATATATATATATATATATATATATATATATATATATATATATATATATATATATATATATATATAGCAGGTATATCTGCCAATTCGTAGCATGAAAAAACAGCTGTAGACCTGAAGTGACACCATAGTGATACCCTTGGTTCTTGTTCAGTACTTTCCAAAGTGAGATGGGAAAATACTTTACAAAAAGAAAGAAATTGAGACATTGGTTCAAAAGTCTATGTGTATTTGCTGATGCAGTGTAATCATTATACTGTAATGTAAAGCAGGAATAGCTTTTAAGGAACTAGCCATTCTTAGGTGCAGCCTAGAGCAGTCTGAAGTGTAGCATGGTCAATTGCATTGTCTTGTTACTTATAGCAATGAAACTACCTCTCTTCTAACAAAAGTGCACAGCGATACATATTACCTCCCCATCAACAACTACAAAAAATCGTTAAATTTTCCAGTAATACCTTCTTAGCGGGGAGGTACTGTATAGTTATCATCTGGAGCAAGATTTATTTGTCTTCTCCCTTCAATTTGTGTTAAGAAAATTGACCACATTTTACTTGAAATATGCACATCCTCAACACCAGTTTTTGTGTATCCTGTTTCCCACCCCCATGATGCACACACACTGTGATTGACTCAGCGATCCAATATAATTTTAATCAAAATCCCTTTTAAATAGAGTTGCTTTACGATCCCCGCGGATCTTGTTTGTTTTAGTGTCTATTTAGTTCAGCTCCTTGAATGTCCTTCTTCTATGTGTAGTATAATTAAGATCATGCAGTGCTCTTGGTTAATTGTAGGGAAGAGAGAAGCCTTATATAGATGAGATAAAGTGTGTGGACACTGCCCATGCAATAAGGGAAACAAGAGTGCACTGGCAGGACTCACCCCTATGATGATATGCTCCTGAAGCCCTGATCCCGCTCCCCTCCATGGGGAAAGGTCTGTGATTAAATGCTAGGGTTCCATGGGGAGAACAGTGGCAGGGCTTTGGGAATACATCGCCATGAGGGCAGGTCTTACTGGAGCATGCTCTCCCTCCCCTTCCCCATCACATGGACAGTGTCTGTACCTTTAACATCTGCATATGGCTACAGTCTCATATTGTAATATTATTACTATTATCTGTTTGCATCATAATTGCCATGTTTTGTCTGAGTGACTTTAAAGAGGGCTGCTGATAGAATAAAGCATTATACTGTGCTAGGGCATCATCAGTGAATGAACCAATCTCAAGATTGTCAACAGCTGTGTATTATTTGCATGTACTAATCCTGAAGAATGAGAGGTACCAAAAAAAAATCATTTAAAAAAAATGTATCTACTCTGCAAAAGTAATAGAGGCTATTAGCAACTCACATCAGAAAATGTCTTCTGGCCTAATCTAAGAGCCCAATCCTATACTTACCAGCCAATGTTGGTCCTCCTCTTCTGTTGGCGCTGGCTGCCATAGAGCAGTCAGCGCTAGTCATAAAAGGCACTCTGACAGCGCGCTACACAGTGTGCTGCCGGCAGCACCGGTGGGAAGGCCTGTGACTTCCTGCCCACGTCCTTGCTTCTCCTGCTGCTCACTGGAGCAGGTAAGTCAGCGGGAAAGGCAGGAGGGGGAGGGGGAAGGTGGCACAGAATGGGGAAGGGCGGCGATGGGGTATGGAGATGGGAAGATCAGGTCCGGGAGGGGGGCGGGATCGGCGGCACTGTGGTGCGCCGTATCCTATTCCCTTCCTAGACCCAATCCCGCAGCGCAGTTCCACGTGGACCTGCGGCAGCTATTTAGCTAGTGCAGGTCTGAGTAGATCCCTCCACACTGCAGAGGCTTACCCACAGATAAGGAATGATGGTTCCCGTACTTGGAGGAGACCTCTGCAACTGCCCTCCCACCACAGCATGCAGTAGTCGCCATTTTGGTGCTGCTGCATCGGGGGGGGGGGGGAGGAATAGAATTGAACTGTAATTTATTTAAGCCATCAACACTCTCCACCAAATTGAACCAGCAGACTACTCCTGCCACCTCAAAGAGATAAGAAGAAAAGTTTCTTTGCACCTCCATAGCAAAGAAGGTTTCATTAGAGTATTGATTATGGATCTTGAAGTGTAAAAGAACATGTTCCTTTTATCTTTGCTGCTAGGATTCAGATGGTGATCAAGACAGAAAAGTCTTCACTGCATGAGATTCCATGGCTTGAAACAGAAGGCGAGTTGAACAGTTTCAACTGAGCCCTGGTTTTGATTGATCACCACTTCTCTGTTTGCTACATACATGAATGATTGTGCTTCTCCCATAATCTCTTTCCTCGACCTTTTAAAACCTAGGTATGTTACAATCAGAACTGCATTCCCCACAGCTCTTAGGCTACAAAGAAAATGTTTTACCAGATAGTCTTGGCTTAGAGAACTCCCAACACTTGTGCCTTTTCATGTTGGAACCAAAATTCTTTAATCCACTACAAGACGTGTGTTCAATATCTGTCAAGTTGATCTTTGACTGTAGACTTAGAACCTGTTTTCACAACCTTCCCTAGCATGGAAGCCATAGTTCAGGCTGATGCCATGAGATAAGGCAGTCACAGGAGAGGTGTCAGACAGGCCAAACTCTGCACATGCTGATCTTTAGTAACCCCCGGCGTTAATCTTGTTCTTGCCAGTTGTAGAGAATATACACAGATTCCGCATGTACTATTGCCCTTCACACAATCAGTTCTGCTTGTGTTAAAAGTGGCTTGCCTGCCATTGACATGACTAGTGACTGCCATGTCTGGGAGAGTCATGAAACTCATCTTATGCAAGGGTTATGTTCTGGAGTAGACAGCGTGTAAAGCTAAATTCCCGTCTACTCAAAATTACACTGAAAATCCCTTACACCCAGAAAATAGTACTATCTCTTTAAAAACTATGAGAGACAGGCAGAGACTGAGGGAACAGCAGCTTCATTCACTGATCAGGCTGACTCCCAGACATATATTTAGTAAGCTGAATCACCTTCACTGTCTAAACTGTTATTCTTCTCTGGTTTTTCTTTTTTGTTTGCAAACTGTATGTAGTTGAATGTGTGCAAGTCAACTGCACGTAAGAAGACCGGGGATGACGACTGTATTTCATTTACATTTTAAATTTACACTTATTTATAAGTGTATATTAAACAATATATTATGATTGTATTTCATTTACACTTTTATTTACACTTATATGTATTGCTTTTGGATAACTCTGCTATGAAGTTTTTCTTATTTCATTGTTTTTCAGCAGGGGGTTCCAATGGTTCATGAACTGCTCAGTCTCTATACTTGAATTTCTCAAGTGTGGCTTCTGACTCACTTGATTAGCAAGAACATCAAAAGGTAGCTCCTGACTCTTCAAGAAAGGAAAAGAGATTATAACTCAGAAGTGGAATATATTCTTTGCATACTGGAGGCCCAAATGCAATTCTTAAGACCCTTCGAGGTTTTGGCCCATTTTCAGAGCCAAACGACTCCAGGGCGGGCAGGCGGGCCAAGCTCTTGAGCGCTGGACGGAGCGATTTGGAGGTGAGAGCACACTCCGCCCGCCTGCTGCCCCCGCCACCCGGGAGCCCACAGCCCCAAGGCCCCCACCATCGATGATGCCACTGCCTGTAATGATAGATATTTTAGCAGTAAAACCCCAAGCTTGTAATAGGCACAGTTACTCTGGAAGCATGGGAAATGCAAAATCATTGGACAATGACATACAGTTTAAGTTCATTGAGTTAATAAAAGGAAGCATTTTTCCAGGTTGTTCTGGTTGTTTTATTAAGAACAAGAGAACAAGGGTTTGTCCCAGTGTTTCCCAAACTTTTTTGACCTGCGGCTCCCTTGACCATTGGCAACCCTTGGCCGCGGCTCCCTATTACATTATGTTGGTGCCTGTCAATTGGCATTGCACTGTTTTCCATGGCACTCCATGACTCCCCTGGCTGGTATCCGTGGCTCCCCGGAGAGCCATGCCTCCCAGTTTGGGAACCTTTGGGTTGTCCTAACGTTTTGCTCCTAAACCATGAGGAGCATTAACAAAGGTGCAGTAACTTGCTGTCTGCTCAGTTCTTCTTAGCACACATTGATAACAGTTGGAAGATTAACTGTTTGCCTTTGCCAGATTCCTTAAAGTCATACCAGCCCTCCCTCGCGCAACCGCACTGTGAAAACTACTTAGTGAGGTGCTAAATTATCTGCAATATTAAAGCTGTCTTTCTCTTGGTTTCCTGTTGATCTGTTATCTGTCAAAGTGCGAGACCTTTTGATGACTGGAAGCCAACTATCGCTAATCTCTACAGATCCCCCCTTCCTATTTACTGCAGTGGGATGTTTTATTATTTCAATTGCTTCCCTCTTCAGATGGGAACGATATTGTTCGGTTTTAACTATAACTTGGGTGCACTCAAAGTTAATCTGGTGTCCAGTTTTTAATGCATGGTGCACAATAGCTGATTTATCAGCTTGTTCCAACAAGTTAAATATCGCTGGTGTTCCTTTATGCGTGTGTTTACACTTCATTTTGTGGTCCCAATGTAATGGGACAGAAAGTAATGCTTGAGAAGTCTACATCTGTTCTATCTATGCAATAAAAAAATGAACAGATGAGGAGGAGTGGCATCACAAAATGTGTGGACTCTCTGTTTCGGATGCACTGTTCAAATTTTGCAGAAGTTCAGTAAACGGGTATGCCACAAACACAGCATTTAGATAGAAGAACCCTTATTCTTTTTTATGATGGAGCATTCAGACATGCAATCTCCTGCACCTGATATCTGAAATAACGCAGCCGAGATGCTGTTTTACCACCCATTGAACTGATTGTCTTTGCCAGGACTAGCAGCCCAATCCTATCCAGGATTGGGCTGTACTATGGAAGTTCTGCTGTCGCAAAGTGGCTGCCGACAGTGCACAGAGCAATCCTCTGGTAGCCATTTTGGAAGCGCTGCTGCAAGTGGTGGCAGTGCTCTCTGTCGGTTGCCAGACTCCACCATAGCCATTGGAGCAGGTAAAGCACCGATGGAGGCGAGAAGGGGCGAAACTGGACGGGGAGGGGGGGAAGAACCAGAGGTGAGGACACACGCGTCACTGGAGCGTGGCGGGGGGGCGGACCACCGGGGGGTGACGCACGCAAAGGGTGCCTCGCACACCGCGTGCACGGCTGTGTGCCGCGCGCATCACCTCTGCTCCTGAAGAAGGCCTCGGAGCATCGGCCCCAGGAGGCAGGGCGTCCGCCCCGGGCGGAGGTCCGCGGCCTTCTGACGAGGCCCGATGCGGCGCCGCGTCATTTATTAGGTTTTTCGTGCATGCGCAGAACGTTTCTGAGGGCAAAAGGGCAACCCTTGCCCTCAGAAACGTTGTGTGCATGTGCAAAAAATCTAAAAAAATCACATATTGACACATTGGGCCTTCGTCAGAAGGCCCAGGACAGCAGGCCTGGGCAGATGTCCCCGGGGAGGATGCCGCTGCGGAGGTAAGACTTCCTTGGTGGCGCGGAAAATTTTGGGCTATGTGCAGGGAGTCAGGGGGTAATTAGGGCGGCGTGCGTGCCCCTGCTTTAGTGACGCCACTGGGAGGCTGTGGGAGTGGGTGGATCTGGTGGGGATGGCCTTCATCAGATCCTATCCCCTCCATCAGCATTCTCCCCACCCCCTTTCCTCGTACGTATGCCAGCTAAAGAGCTGGCGTAGGTCTGAGGAGACCCATTGTGGAGTTGGAGGCTTACAGAAGGGGATTTAAATCCCCTTCCCCCTCCAAAGCCTCTCAATCCCCCCCCCCGCTGGATACAGCACATTCCTTTTCAGTGCAGCTGCACCAGCAGGGGAGGGGGTGTTAGGATTGAGCTCTAACTCTGTGAGTTACAACCACAGTTCAGTTGTAAATCTCTGAGGAACAAACTGCCACAATACACACAAATCTTGAGTCTTTTTCCAAATGAAAAGTTGTGTTTAGGCTTACCATTCATCCCGGAAAACTTGGGACTGTCCCGGGTTCCGGGCTTCAGTCCCGGGCTTTCTGGGCTCGGTGAAGCCGCCGTTGCCGCTTCCAAAAGAGCAAAAAGGCACCTTTTTTTTTCCAGCGCTGCCATCTTGGATCTCGCGAAATCTCACAAGATCCAAGATGGCAGCGCCCAAACCTCATGAGGGCACATGAGGCAGCCTCATGTGCCCTCACAAGATTTGGGCACCGCCATCTTGGATCTCACAAGATTTCGCTTGATTCAAGATGGCGCCGCAGGAAAAAAAGGTGCCTTTTTGCACTTTGGAAGCGGCGGCAGCTCTGGGGGGGGGGGCAGGAGTCCTGGCCGGCTCGGATGCAGCCGGCCAGGCTCCAGGCGACGGCAAGGAACGATGAGGGATGACGAGGACAGTGGTGGCAGCAAGATGGTGGCGGTGAGGGCGGCGGCGAGGGCGGCGGCAAGATGGAGGTAGCGAGGGTGGCAGCGGCGGCAAGATGGCAGCGGCGAGGATGCAGCGAGGAAGGATGACAGTGGCGGAAGCGGCAATGATGGCAGGACAGGTAAGTGGCAGCGGTGGCAAAATGGCCATTTTCATGGCCACAAATAAATAAATGGCCGCCCTTTGGGCAGCGAGTGGGCGTTTTGCACCTACAAAAAGTTTAATTAAGTCAATTAATCGGTCAATCAAACAATCAAACAATCAATCAATTGATTAATTAATTAAGCAGTCTTGGGGGTGTCAGTTTGAAAGTGGGAAAATATGGTAAGCATATGTTGGGTGGGTGTGATTTTGTGCAGAGGAATGGCGTGGTGTGCATGGCAGGAGGCTTAAGACTTTGGCTATTTTTCTACCCTCCAGTCCAGTTGCTTTTCTCAGCTGTTACCTCTGAGTGGGAGGTCTCAAGTTACATCAAACACATATTCTGAATTCTATAGGGGATACAGTGACTTGAGGGAACAATTTGGAGTAGAGAAAGTGTGGGTTAGAAAAGCGTTAAGCATATCTTCTTCTCACTGCTTCTCTCTCCAAATTTCCCCATCCTGACCTATTGGGGGGAAAATGGAGTTGAGGGAAAGAACCATGGATGTTGCTCAGTGAGCACCTTGGAGGAAAATCTTGATAGAATTGTGATTAAATAAATAACTTTAACTCTAATGTAGATGTTTACAAGGAATGTGTAGTTAATCCCCCAAACAGCTGCAGTTTGCATATACCTGTATAGGGAGGATAAAGTTATGAAGCATTATGCTAATATGACATCATTCTCACTAGATAAGCTCTAAAGAAGGAGGTTGTTTGGAAGCCTGGCTTGGATATTATGCAATAGCTGTAATAGATGTGAGTGATACTCTGTTATGGCTCTATGCTATTGCTCAATTTACTCAACTGTAACTCAGCTGCCCAAGATGCGCAGAGCATGCCACCAGTGTCCATTTCTGAGCTGCCAGCATCGGCAGCCTGTTGCTGTGGCTGGCAAGCTGCTCCAGTGCAGGTAAGCCAGTGCAGGGGGCAGTTCATAGGCTGGGAGGGGGAGTAACGGGACGTGTTGGGGCATTAATGGAGTAACAGGGCATGTTTTTACTTACCTCCCATTTGCCTTTAGGTCACCCCCGCACCATAGCATGCAGCATGTGCCTTTTTGGTGCGGCTACATGCTATAGCACGGCTGGGGATAGGATTGGGCTCAGTGTGAATGGAAGCTTTCTCAGCTTGTTTTCTCTGTTCCCCATTCTTGTATCCAATCAGTTGAGGAGAAGGAGGAATGAAACATATTAGGGCAGAGGGAACTAAAATAACAACAGACAGACAACAGAGGCAGCAGTTGTATAAAACTGATGGAAGAAGGAAAGGTAGCCTAGAGAAAAATGGAGAAAAAACTGCAGGAGACAGGAAATCTGAGAAGTGGCTGTTTTGTGTCTGCTAAAATATTAATATTTATGAGTGTTTTTACTCTATGAGCAACGTTTGGATCTGCCCATGATCAGTGCAATCCTATCCAACTTACACCACCAGTGTAACCAGTGGTGCAGCGAGAACGGGAAGCCCCAGAACGGAAAGGGGATTCAAATCCCCTCCAAAGGGGGATTCAAAGGGAATTTAAATCTCCCTTCCCCTGCAAAGCCTCCTGCCCTACCCTCCCCCGCTGGTTACATCGGTGGTGTAAGTTGGATAGGATTGCGCTGGATATCCAGCTAGGCCACAAGTATGCCCATTTGTAGTTGACAGCAAAAACTGCCATGGCCGCTGACAGTGCACCAATCACATGGTATGCAAGCTCCCTATAGGCTGCAGATGCTAACAGTCTGAATGTATAAAAACAGGTCAACCAGTTGCTTTTTATTGGCCCACAACAATATTCTCAGAATAAGCCCCCTCCGCATGTTATGAATGAGTTCGAAGCTGTGCTGAAATCGGATATACTGCCATGAGGGCAACATGGCCAACTATGATTTTCTGCTGGTGCTGCAGGGACATGGCGCCACTGTGGTAAGCAGCAATGCTTGTGCAAACGTTTAGGATGGGGATGTAAGGGAGAAACGACCAAGCCATTCACAAAGCTAAACAAAATTTGTTCTCTAGTCTGAGAGAGCCAAGTTTGGCATTTCAATTTCATCCTCAAGTAGCAAACCGCTTTCATGAGGCTGAGGAAGGAAGTCTCAAGCAGAATCAATTTATGCAGCTTGGCTCTGAGTATCCACAGATCCAATTTTATTGCAGTTCTGCCCTCGTGGGATTTGTTGGGATTCTAGTTGCTCATATTTGGTTTTTAATAAAAAGGTGTGCTAACCCAATATTCTCAGGTTTAGCCTGAGCATTAAGGAAACCCAACAACAAAGGGCACTGTTTAGTGTTAAACAGGCCTTTGTGATTGCTGAAAGAACTGTTTTGTTTTGTTGGATAAATCAAAAGCCCATAGCCAACATTTTCTCTTCTTTTTGCACAGGTCACTTTTTTCCTCCACATAACTCCAGTACACATCTGTATCACTGTTCAGTATTCTCCTTGTCTTTTCAATTTCCCCTTTTTTGTACCTCTTTGTAGAGGGAGTCTGAAAGAATACACTATGGATTTGAAGCTTGGATTCTAAGCTTTTCTATAGCTTATACAGCTTATATTTAGAAGCCTGGTCCATTTCTTGGGCCCTACTCCTGGTTTACTGTGTCCTGAGAGATACGTCTAGGAAGAAGGTCACAAAGGAGATTATATCTGCTTTACCCTCTTTCAAGCATCTCTTTTTATGTCTGATTACTGAAGCTCAAGAGTGGTTTTAAAAAAATCTGTTACAATAGATGCAGAACACTTAGGCCTGTGAAATCTGGGATTGGTTCAGATAACAAAGGGCCACACAGTAATTACAGTACATTAATAGCCTATGGGTGCATTATGTTCCATTGGCATAATGCGCTTTGTGGCTGTAGCAAATGCAACACCGCTGGAGCACGCAGCCTGGCTGCCACCACTGCAAGCGGTAAGCAGTTGGGTCCATATGAAGAAAGATCGAGGACCCCCGCTGGTGTAGATAAGGCCACACAGGGGCCGGAGGGAGGCGGAATGGGGAGGAGATGGGGTGGGGGTGGAGGGCAGAGTGGGTCCGAGAAGGGGGTGGGTTCAGCAGCAGCTGAGTCTGCTGAACCCTAGTCCTTTCCCGGACCTGATTCGCCTTCAATGTGGATTTGCGCCAGCGATATCACTGGTGCAGACCTGAGTTGATCCATGGTGGCAGCTGAGTTGATCCATGGTGGCAGCTGAGCCCAGGGCAAGGGAACAAATGTTTCCTTCCCCCAAGGAGGCCTCAACGTGCTGAAACTCCCCCGCAGGATACAGTGGATGCCGCGTTGGCACTGCATCGCCGCACAGGGAATTGCAGTGGATTGGGCTGCCCAACATCTGTGCTGCCCAACACCTTTTAAAGTGGTGTCGTCTTATATTTAGCAGGGGGAGAGCAACTATCCCTCTTCATCCCAGTATGGTGTCTTTTCCAGTGACTGTTGCTGGTGTCTCTTTTGTATTATTTTTTTTTTTAAAGATTGTGAGCCCTTTGGGGACAGGGAACCATTTGATTTATTTTAGTATGTAAACCGCTTTGTGAACGACTCTTGTTGAAAAGCGGTATATAAATATTATTAATAATAATAATGATGCCAATAATTCTGTGGCATGGGAGTCTTCTGTAGCCTCTCAACATATGGATAATCCTGAATCTACTATTTCTCCTCTTCTTCTCCTGCTTTCTGAGCAGCTTCAACGGTTGGTAACACTGGACAACCACCCACCCCAATGATTACAGGTGTAACCCAGTAAGCTTTTAAGTGGCCACTATTTTGCTTCCCGGACATATGAAGAAACTCTTGATGTGCTGTGAGGCTGCATCCAGCCTTGGTATTCTTCTACCTAGAACATTCCCTACTGCCGTCACAGGAGTTTAAGGTAAGCAAAAGATGAAATGGCATGAGGTAAAGTGACTACCAATAAATGCCTTTTTGTGGCTTGCCTCTCACCTTTATTACATCGCATCAATTTGTTCCAGGGGGGAAGGGTGATGATAAGTCACAGTCTTCTTTTATAGACTTATTTGAGATTTATTTCTATAAAATAAATTTTATAGATTTATTTTACTTTTTGGGATGCAAATATTTCTCAGGGCACAACAGAGAGCTTCCATTTTCTGTAATGCATGAGCAAAAGTGGCACTTGCCAGCACATTAAACATATGCTACCAAACCAGACAGGTTGCCTGTCCTTGCCTAAAATGTAGGTCAACATTTAGTTCACACTGTGGAACAGATATAGCACATGACGTCAGCATTTCTAGGGCAAGTAGCTCCATGATTTTAGAAAACCTGCCTATTGTAAAATAGACAATGCACATTGTAAATGTAAAATATTGCTGAGTATGTGAGCAGAAGGTCTGTGTCATGCATTTACAGTCCAATCCTAAGGGTCTGTTATGCCAGTGGAATGCACATTCCGCTGGCATAACGTGCTTTGTAAACGCCACACCGCCAAAGTGTGCGGCCTGGGATTATCCTCCTGCTCCCCATCCCCAATTGTGTCTTCTATTGTTACGACAACACCTTATTCTGCTGGCTTCCCCTGCGTCTCCATGCCTGTTGATATGTCCTGTCTTTCAGGGAATTTCTCCATAACGTTACTTACATAATGTTAGGCATAGCCTGTAACAATATGTAGAGTACTGCTATATACAGACCAGTAGTGTTTTATTTCCTAGGAGGAACTGTTAAAGAGTAAGACCCATGTCTTCTTGCCTGAGGAAAGACCCCCACAGACTGTAGAATCTCTGGAAAAACTGTACAGAAAAAATAAAACTAGAAGTTGGCTTTCAAAGTTTGAAGTCTGTTTGATACTTTAGGGGGGGGGGGGAATGTCCTAATCGTTTTAGCAACCATAACACCCAAGAACCGTGCATATGCTCAGTGGGAAGTTTAGGGTTTTCTCCTTTGAACAGCAGTCAACCAGTCTTTGAAAGCAGTCAAACTGCTTTTGAAACTCCCCTCAGTTTCAAAAGCAGTTCACCCCCTGACATGGGGGAGGGGTCCTTGCTATTTGAGAAACACATGCCTAGTGGAACTAGTTGCATGGCTCTTTGGTCCCAGCATTAAGATGAAGACAGAGCTTGATACACTAAAAGAGAAGAAAAACAGCCTTGCCTTAGATTTAATTTTGTTGGCGCATTTTTGTGAAGCACCGCGCCTTAAAACATGGTGAAAGTTATAATGAGTGCTATAGCTGTCTCGCTGATTTTAAAAGGTTTATAAAGCTTTAATCCCACAGTTAGAGATTTAAGGCATACTTCTGTCACATTCTATAATCTCTGAACTGAGGGATCTTCTTTGAGCTGGAAGTGAGAAAAAGCATTTTAGGATCCCACACTTTCATCTGATTCTAGGGAACAAAATTATGAGAAAAGATTTTTTATTTCTAGTGTGCAAAGGGCTAATGCACACATGCATGCTCAGATAATCATTTGATGGCTCTCAGTTGAATGTGCGAACTTTCTCCATTGACAAGTACTGCATTTGAGGTGCTGTGAAAGCCATTTCTAACAATAATTTATTTCAGGAAATAATAAGACCAGCCTTATTCAGGATTTGATCTTGGCAGAGGGTGCTTACTTGACATGTATCATGGAAACCTGGCTGGATGATGGGGGTGGAGTTTTCCTCTCCCAGTCATGCCCACCAGGTTCTTGTGTGCTCCAACAGCCATGACTGCAGTGACGGGGAGGAGAAATCGCGCTGGTCTACCATGAGACCATCTCCCTTGCTAGGTACCCTGTCCAGCAGTGTGTCAGGTTTGAATGCCTGGGTGTGGTGTTAAATGGGCAAGACAGGAAAGGGATTCTGCTGGTATACCTTGTTGCGCAGCAGACTCCCTCTCTGAGCTGTCTGGGATGATCTTGGGGATGGTGTTGGAATACCTTTGGCTAGTTGTGCTGGGGGATTTCAACATCTATGCCAAGACCCCTAGTATAGGTGTGGTCCAGGATTTCATGGTCACTATGGCAACCATGGGCCTAACCCAGCAGATTGCAGTTCCCACACACATGACTGGGCATACTTTGGACCTGGTTTTCACTGTAGGGTAGGGAGTTTATTGGTGGAGGGGATCAACATCGTGCCAGGATCTCTTCCTGGTACGGCGTAGGCTAATGGTGGTTCCTGAGCTACACTGACGCAAAGGACCTGATTGTATGGTCCACCCCAGAAGGCTGTTGGACCCTATGGGTTTCCTGAGGGCTTTGGAGGATTTTCACAAACTTTGTAGGAGTTTGTGCTGGCGGCTCTGATGTGCATGACAGCGGCACGACATTTACAATGCCATAAGAGGACTTGTGGAAGTGGATTGGGAGATCCTCTGCCATAGGCCTTCTATAGGATTGGGCCGAAATCCAATTTTATAATATTGGTCATCAAGCTTGTTTTTAACAGGACAAGACACAAAACTGGTGATGTGAGTTGCTACCAGTACTTCCTTTCAACATTTCTTTTTTGAAGTAATGTTAGTGCATTTTTACAGTGGTTTCCTATTCTTGTACTGGGAAATTTAAAGATGGTCTTTAGAAATTGGCACATTTTACCCTGTCATCTTGAACTCGAGTGGGAACTGTTAAAAATCAAGTGGACAGTAACGTTTGCGATCATCCTAGTTTTGCTATTATCAGTACATTTGCTAATGTTCTGTGCATTCCATCCAAGTCAGTAACAAAGAGATTAAAAAGCTCTGGGACATCACGTTCTCTGCAAAACAATGTGGGATACCTCCTACTGATGTGATGTAAACCAATAGTGTGGCTAGAGGGTGGGCAGTGCGTTAAGTGCTGCATGGTGCTACATGGCCCCTCCCACTTGCCATCAGAGCCATTCCGGCAGCGAAGGCAACGCTGCCAGACTGGCTCCGATGGCAAGTGGGAGGGGCCACTTTGTATCACTACGTAACACCATGCAGCACTTACCACACCGCCCCCCTCTAGCTACGCTACTGATGTAAAACCATCTGAGCTCCGGTTTTCAACTAATTACATACACATCTTGTGGCTGTTTTGTTTAGATCTTTCTCAGGACACTCCTACAACAGCAGATTGGAGATGGGGAAGGACATGCTCAGGTGCAATTGTTCAGCGTGTCTGAGACACACAAACAATTTGGCAGCTGTGCACATATTCACTATCCATTTCACATTGCCTGCCTGTTTATTGCCTGTCTCTACATCCACTTTTTAAGCACATAAAGCACACAGCACTAGGGCAAAATATCCCTTCTAGTTCCACCTATGTGACACCGGATTAGAAACTTATGTCCTGAAGTGAGCTCCACTGAAAACAATGGGACTAGGTTCCAAGTAAATATGCATAGGATTGAGTTGGTTGGTGTCCAGATCACCAAGTATGGGTACGAAAGGACTAATTTGACCCTAATCATATGAAGCAATGGAGGATTAAGTGACAATTAGACCTGAAAGCACTTCAACTTGTTCAGCTAGTTGGTACAGCAGCCCATAAAAAATGATCTGGAATACGTTTTCTTCACTAGAATGCACTGAGTGATCATTATCACTTCATTAATAAAATCCCTCCTCCCTCCCTGCAAATAAATTGTAAACTGCAATGCAATGACACAGAATTCTTAAAGTTCAGAGGAGTATAAAGGTCAGATTAGAAATTAGGTTAGCTGTTTCACTATAGTTAGACAAAGCCCACATCAAAGAGGCTCTTTGACTAGAATTAATTTACATCTCTCTCCAGCAGCAAAAATGAAGAGTGGGGCTGAGGGCAGGGGAAGAAAAAAGGCGCCCAAAGAGAGAGAGAGAGAGAGAGAGAGAGAGAGAGAGAGAGAGAGAGAGAGAGAGAGAGAAGACAGGTAATAAGGAGAGTTGAAGAGGAAATGCTGCCCCCAAGGGGTGGAGGAAGGAACATCAAATGCCTGTCAGATAACAGATGCTATCATCACTGAAGGTCTAGAGAAAGCGGTGGTTGGTGCTTTCTTCTCAGAGGAAGTGTTCTGAATGGCTGTGCTAGGAGTATGAGGATTGCTAGGGGTATTTGTCAGAAGGCTGAGTGGGAGGCATATTTTATTCTGAAAAATACAGTAAATAAATGAATTGTGTGAGTTGGCCCCATTATATCTGAGGTGACATAAGGAGAAATGGAAGTATCTAGATTTGTGATAGCCAGTGCTGGGAGATAGGAAGCAGGGACCTTAATGAAATCGATTGAAGCTCCACCCCCTGGCTCCCCTGGCCATATCAAACTTCTACCCCTGCAGCCTTCTAGAAACAGTAGCTAAGGCTGCAATCATCACTTATCTAGAAGTGATGATGAAGTTGCAGGACAGGAGGTTCTGGTTTCCTTACCTTTTCCCCTGGCCTCTTCACAGTGCAATCCTATGCATGTCTACTTGGAAGAAAGTCCCACTGAGTGCAATGGGACTTACTCCCCGGTAACTATTTATAAGATTGCAGCCTGAGCTACTGTTTTTAAAAGGCTGTAGGGGTGGAAGTTTGATATGGCTGGGGAAGTCAAGGGATGGGGTTTATTGATTTCATGAAGGTCCCTGCTTTCAGACATAATGAGGCCAACTCATACAAATTCACTTATTTACAATATATTCTTAAACAAACAAATAAATACAGTCAATTCCTACTACCCATGAATCTGCGACTCGCAAATTCACTTTTTTGTGAGCAGCAGGATTGACACCACCTCGCGCCATTAAGGTGTGCCTCACTTTCCGCGATCACTGCTGCCTCCAGAAAGGCTTCCTACTACAGGCATTCTGAAGCTTCCTATAAGCATTTCAAAGGGCTCTGCACTGGTCCTGGGCACCATTTTGAAGGTTCCTGCTGCCTCTGGAAGGTCTCTGCTGGCTTCCTGAATGCAACAGGAACCTTCAAAATGGCGCCTGCAATCAGCACAGAGGCTGGAAAGTTAAAGGTACTCCCCAACCCCCTATACTTAACCCCACTTATCCCATAGGAACAATGGTTCATTATGTGCGAATTATTTACCCGTGGGGGTTTACAGGAACCTAACCCCCATGGATATTGAAAACTCTCTCTGCGTGTGTATGTGTGTAAATAACACACTAGTAAATATAATACATTCAGTTTCTACTGACACAATTAGCAAAATAGAGCCAGCAATATTTAAGTGACCTCTTACAGATTAAGCATATAATGCACTCATTCCAACAGAATATATAACTACACATCAACAACTGCTTAACAATTGAAACAGTATTTCTTTTGCGTATCACATATTGAGATGTTTAACTAATGCATCTCTCTTAAAGCCTTATATAGTAGACATTTCCACACACAATGAACTAGAACTTCTGCTTCATCCAATTCACAAAGACACTTTCTATCTTGAAAAGAAATTTTGTTCCATTATTCCCAAATTATGGCAGTTTTCATCTGACTATAACATAAGTGAGCAATTGCTTCATTTACTTACTTTGCAATTTAAACCAGTTGCAATTTAAACCAGAAAACAAGTAGTCTTAGAAGAGGAGCAGCATGAGATAGATTGACAGCTGACATACTATACTGCATACTAATATCAAAGAACTTTGGATTTATTTCAGTCTTCCTCTGAGTAAGGAATCACACACACTCAGCTCTCAAACAGCCAAATTGCACATGTAATAAGTACATAAATAGCAATGCTTAGTTTTTCTTTCAGTTGCTTTAGGGGGGGCAGTCTGGATCAGGATGGGGGGGGCCTTTAGCCCTTTGCCAGTACCATTCTCTCAATCTGAATTGCACTCCTTTGTGACTGCTATTTGGTTCAGGGAGAAAGTTCCCATTGGCACCAGTGTTCACTCATACAGAATGCGGGCAGGAAACATTGTCCTCACTTGAATTGCCTTTGTGATTGACAACATAGCATTACAAAGTCATTATATTGGCTCCATGATCCTCGATTGGCTGGGATCATTAGCCAGTAAGAAGACACAGGTTTTTTTTTTTTAAAAAATGTGCCAAATAAGCTGCATAAGGGCGCTTAGGCGCATCGCTAGAGCAAGGCGCGGGGGGCGGACCGCCGGAGGGTGACGTGCGCAGAGGGTGATGCGTGCACCCACACGTGCGTCACCTCTGCTGCGCGCGTCGCCCTCCGGGAGGCTCCGAGGACGGGAGAAGGCATCGGAGCGACCTCCCCGGCCGACGCGCCAGGGCCTTCTTATGAAGGCCCAATGCGGCAATACGTAATTTATAATGTTTTCCGCGCATGCGCAGAACGTTTCTCGTTGTGCGCATGCGCAAAAAACGTTATAAATTACGTATCGCACATTGGGCCTTGTCATTAGGCCTTGGACAGCCGGCCGGTGCGGATGTGTGGAGCTGGCCGGCCGGGGGGGGGGAGGTCCTTCGGCGGCGTGAAAAAGTTTGAGGGGGGGAACGGGGGGTTACTAGGGCGGCACGCGCACCCCACTTTGGGGTCACTGTGAGGTCATGTGGGAATAGCAAGAATTTGGGGGTTTGTTCATGGAACATTTCAAGCCCCCAAAGGCTGAAGTCCAATGTACACTTACTTGGGAGTAAGTCACATTAAACACAATGGGTCTTACTTCTGAGTAGACATTCATAGGATTGTGCTGTAAAGGCACTAGTTCTGTTGTGAGCAATTAACACTGCTCTAGCTAGCTGGAAATAAAGCATGACAAATGACCAGGTTTACTAAGGTCCTAGAAAAGAAACAAAAAGGTCACCATAAAGAGGATCCCTATGAACTAGATTGCAATATGATGAATGACACATAACACGATGATGTCACCAGCTATATGTATTGTTACATTGTCAGACTAAGAACAACACAATGGAGGGTAGGCTAAGGTTTCATTTTCTCTTCCTCCAGAGCAGTGGTCCATGGACCACAGGTGGTCCACGAAAATCTGAAAAGTGGTCCACGAGGTCTCTCTCACACACACAAAAAGATCGGCCTTCAGTAATTTAAATAAGTACTGACCCCCCACTTTGAGCAGCAGTATCAACCCAAGAATTTCGCAGCTAATGAAGCAAATGCAAGCACAAACATCACATTAAGATACCTGCCCCTTTAAGCTTTAATTTTTCATTTTCTTTTTTTAAATCACAATGCACAATAATACATAATTTAATGTATAAATGCAAATATGAGACCTAATAAATCTTCTCTAATTATTACAAATTTAATTCTAATTTTTGTGTGCAGGGGGATGGAGGGGTTGGATATGGTTCACGACAATTCCAATTTTTTGTTGACCGCGGTCTCCTAAAGGTTGGGAACCACTGCTCCAGAGGAAGGAGATCTATGCAAGCCAATGAAAAGGCCTAGAACACCTGATTGGTGCCCTGATTGGCTGGTTGAAATGTCAGAATTCCAGGATGGAACCAAAGCTTGATGGCAGGGAAGGAGGCAGTTAATGATGTGGGCCAAAGGGAGTTGGAGCTACAACAGTGCTATTGTGGAAAACCTTGTATATAATCGTAAATAGTATCTGTTATTAATGGAAAGAAATCTCTTGCTCCCAAATTCCTTATCCCACCCACATAACATTACTAAAACGGGCTAAAATACATCCATATGTCAGTCAGTGCAATGATACATGCAGTTGCTGGAACGATGTCAAGCATAGCGTGTACATCCACCGGTCTTGCAGACAAAAGTATGTGTTGTCTGGAAGGCTTTGTTTGGCCAATATAGTTAACTCTGGGCTTGACATCGACTCCAGCCTTTGCTCCCATTTCGATGATGTGGTCTTAATCATGAAGCCACAATGTGCACTTCATTCCAGACTCCTCAGCAGCATGTCAGGGTTAAGGCTAAATCAGTGCATTCTCCATATACTGAATCATCCGCAATCACGTTAATCTTACTGGAAAACCAACCTGTTCCCACCGCTGTAGCTCAAAAAGCCGAGAATGTGACTAGACTGGGAGTGAAGAATGCAATAATGTGGCTTTGTCATTAAGCAAGGATTTGATAAGTTTGATTTCATTGGGGTAGTGCCTTAAATGTTATAATATGCACCCTTCTGACTTGAATATGTATTTCGTCAACTCCCTTCTCTCCCTACTTACTCCAGGTCTCTCACCACACTCTGCAGCATCTTTTGTACTTCCAAGGCACATGAACGGAGTGTTTTGAGTATATTGCTTTTGAAATGTTGATTTATATGCTCCTAAACAATCTTTATTGCTCTGCTCCCTTCCATGCAATTTACTTTGTTCTTTTTTAAGCATTCCCACTTCCTCTTTTCCTTTCCCCCCTTTTTTATTATGTCATATTCCCAAGAGGCAATAACTGGCAGGTGGGTCATAATATACATAGCTGATAGGCCCATCTGTCTTCTTCTTTTCTCTACAGTGATTTCTTTCTTTCTTTCTTTCTTTCTTTCTTTCTTTCTTTCTTTCTTTCTTTCTTTCTTTCTTTCTTTCTTTCTTTGACACATAGGGGTACACACATTCTTTCTTTCTTTCTTTCTTTCTTTCTTTCTTTCTTTCTTTCTTTCTTTCTTTCTTTGACACATAGGGGTACACACATTCTTTCTTTCTTTCTTTCTTTCTTTCTTTCTTTCTTTCTTTCTTTCTTTCTTTCTTTCTTTCTTTCTTTCTTTCTTTCTTTCTTTCTTTCTTTCTTTCTTTGACACATAGGGGTACACACATTCTTTCTTTCTTTCTTTCTTTCTTTCTTTCTTTCTTTCTTTCTTTGACACATAGGGGTACACTTTCTTTCTTTCTTTCTTTCTTTCTTTCTTTCTTTCTTTCTTTCTTTCTTTCTTTCTTTCTTGACACATAGGGGTACACACATTCTTTCTTTCTTTCTTTCTTTCTTTCTTTCTTTCTTTCTTTCTTTCTTTCTTTCTTTCTTTGACACATAGGGGTACACACATTCTTTCTTTCTTTCTTTCTTTCTTTCTTTCTTTCTTTCTTTCTTTCTTTCTTTCTTTCTTGACACATAGGGGTACTATGCAGGTAGTTATAAAATTGCAAGGATCTAAATAGATTAAAAGGGGTTCAGACAGACATGGCCAAACAGGAAACCACAAAAAAAAAGCTTGACTTACCTTTACCACCTGTTCCCAGTATTTGTTTTCTAATAGAAACTGTTCTTCCCGTTTGAAGCTCTCCCAAGTACACTTTTAAAAAATGTGTTTAGCATGGAGGTAAGAACATTCACCCGCTGTGTCAATTCCCAGATATACAGTATTTTGCTCTTTATTAGTGTGATACATTTTTTTCTTATCAAGAGTTCTTTGCTGAACATGTTTATGAATAGACGTACCTTAACGCATCGTATACTTGCTCTGATCCATTCCTGTTGGCACTGAGATATCATTAGATTCGTTGGGTTGTATCCTGACTCAGCATTCCACAAATGGAAGAACTCCGTTCATTCAAGGCAGAAGGGATGGTTTCCATGGATCCTTGCTTCTCTCTTCAGCTCTTGCACCATGTGAAAATGGGCTCACGAGGATTGGGGAACACTCCCAAGCAAAATGGCAAGTGGCATAGCAGGTCTCAGCAGAAGTTTCCACAGACTTCTCCAGTCGGGAATCGGGTTGTTTCATAGGTTGTTTCCCAGGGAACAACCCTGTGAAATTGACTACACTGAAACCGTTAACAAGCTCCAAAGTCATTATTCACCACAAGCATAGATCAAGGATCAACACACACTCACTTATACTCAACATTATACAACAACAAAAATATACTCTATTCATTTTCATAAGGTTTGCAATGGAATCCTAATTTGCGCTCATCTGTTGTGCACTAATCAATGGTTTGCAGCTTCATTTGCAGAAAAAAGGCACTATAATTAAGAAAATGTCTTGGGGTAAAATGATTGATGACTGTTGAAGATTTTGATGCTATTTGATTAATCCAACCTTTGTATAATAATTACATTAGTTATCTGTTTTACTTAGTTGGTACAAAGGGGTTTAGTGTCCCTATGAGTTCTATGTGTTTTGCAACAGCCATTGGTTCGGTTCACCAATGGCTGTTGCACTGCAAGCAATGTAGCAATGTAGATGGCTACAATGTAAACCCTGACACATGAAAGCGGTAATTTAAATTGCTCTGAGACATTGCCAGTTCAAGCAGATAGGTACCCATTTTTTTTAATTCAAAGTATTTTGCTGAACAAGCATCAGTGCACCATATTCCACACCAGAGACTCAGAGCAGGAAACAACAAAAATATGTTATATTAAAATCAACCATCGTACCACCCTATTCATCCACAAAAGCCAACAATATATACAGTACTGTAAATTTTAGAAGGCACCACATCAGAGAAGAAGCTCAGACTTGAGTATTGCTAAATTTTAAGCCTGGAGAATATTTCACAGATTCTGGTTTAGCTGGAAACCTTACTATTCTGGCAGGCCTATGGTTTGATCAGATCTTGTTATCCCCTGATTTTCTAAAATGTGGACTTCATTCCACTGTCCTTACTTGCTTTATCGTGTTTAAACGTTGTTGATGTTGGCCACCCTGGGAGTCTAGGAGACAAGCTGGAAAGATGGGTGATCCATATTTTAAATAAATAAATAAATAAATAAATAAATAAATAAGGACATATAAGAACATAAGAAAGACCCTGCTGGATCAGGCCAAAGGCCCATCTAGTCCAGCTTCCTGTATCTCACAGTGGCCCCACCAGATGCCTCAGGGAGCACACAGGACAACAAGATACCTGTATCCTGTTGCCACTCCCTTGCATCTGGCATTAAGAGATAGCCTACTACTAAAACTAGGAGGTTGCATATACCCATCATGTCTTGTAAAAATAAAACTTGCATACCCAGGAAATGTGACTGGAACCTCTCCTTCTCATAGATTTGGATGTATGGGAGCATTGAAGTAGTACAGTCCTAAGTATTTCTGAATTGTGTTTGGGCTCTTGACGATGTCATCCCAAGGCACAAAAACACACTCGTCCTGCTGCCACTTTGTGTTGATCATCTTTTTAGTTTATGCTGAATGATTAAGATTCAGTGCTTCGTTTATTTCATCTGCAATTGTTTTAGAGGGTAAGCCCTTTTTCACCATTTCACTGTGTATAGCGGGGGGGGGGGGGAGAGAGAAATGGACATTAAATGAAAGGTCTCACATTTCTTAGCATTTAGTTTCAGGAATGGAGTAGGGTGTTTGGTGGTGGTTTTAAAAAGCCATTGGCCTGGCTTTAACCTCTGGTAACCCTGCCATTCTTTCCACTAAAGTATCTGATATTAAAGCAGATTGCTTTCATGCCTCCATAAGTAATATCATATGCTTCACATCAGTCTATGCTCTAGCTAGCTGAATTCCCCTGTACAACGGCCAATGAGGCCCAATTTAAATGTGACTCTGATGAGGCAAGAAGAATGTACCGATGTTGCACTGAATGCATGACCAGGCCCTCAATAACTATGCGTGCGATGCTACGCCATCAGTGCAGCATCCACCCTGGTGTGCTAACAGTGCACATGCAAAAGAGGAGAGGTGACCAGGTTTACATAAGATACCAGGTGCATGTAGTGCCACACAGGTAAGTACATCTTGTTATGTTTAAACCAGGCGAACACTTCATGAATACTAGAATTGTCGATGCAGTCTGGAACTGGGTTACCTGAATGACTGGAATCACCCATGTGAGCCTACCTGGGTTTTATAATCACAGCGCAATCCTGTGTAACTTTGCACCAGTGTAACAGTAGATGCACCAGTGTAAGTGCACTTACACTGGTGCATTTGCTGTTATACCGGTGCAAAGTTACACAGGATTATACTGTCAGTCTCTCAAACTTTGCTTTCTGGTTCACCTCTGATTCAAATTCAGTTGGTGGGTACCAGATACAGAGCTGTTTCGATGGTGGCACTACAGCTTTGGCATTCATTTCCTGGGGAATTAATATGGTTCTACCCCTCCCCACCCTCTCGGCTTTTAAATGGGTTCAACCCATCTGTTCTGCATGGCTTTTAGTTCACTGGTTTTAGCTGTAATTTTATTTGGCTGCTGTCTGGTTTTGTTGCATTTCTGTTGATAGTCTTATGTATTTCACTGTTTGAACTGAAGGTGTTCACCGCCTTGTGGGGATTTGGTCTTAAAAGGTGGGATCTACATTTTTTAAAATAATTAAATGCACATCTGAAGCCTTTCAACTTTTTGAAACGGAGCTTCATTGGTCTGTTTTGTTTGAAACTCAGTTTCACACATATGCACAGGTGTGTGTGTGTGTGTGTGTGTGTGTGTGTGTGTGTGTGTGTGTGTGTGTAAATAGTTTACATCAGAAACGTAATGCTGGAAAAGGAATTCTTCCGCAACCTTAAATTTTTTTTAAATTCCTAATACTGTAAATATTTATTTTTTTAAAGTCCAGATAAATATTAAAAAATATTCCTAACTTGCTGCTCCAATAACTCATCATCTTCCTGCCTCCAGTCTGATTTCAGCACCACAAAAGGGTGTTAAAAAGCATTTGACCTTTATTTATAAGTAAATTGCTTAACAACTCTTTTTTTCAATTTAATCAATTATTCAATTAAAAAAACATGGGGTTTATTTGACAACAGATTTTATCTCAGTTGGGATATGATTGATTAAGAACATTAGGAGGATTGTGAAGGTTTTCTCTACCTGTGATATTTGAACTTCTATATTTTTCTTTATTCTATCTCAGTTTCTCATCCGTCAGCACCAACAGAATACTGTGGATAGATTCTGAAATTTAATGTCTTGATATGAAGTTTTCTAGAAAGAGGAATTATTTATATGAACATTAGGAGGGCTATGTGAAAGATGTCTGGAAACAACTTTCCTAGTAGCATATTTTTGAAGATCTCATGGTTAAGTAGATTATCAACAACAAAAAAAGATAATTTTATTAACATTTTAAAAATGTTTACAGTTCTACCTATCTTTAGGAATGGAGATAAATTAGGCTGCAATCCTATCCACACTTTCCTGGGAGTAAGCTCAATTGACTATAGTGGGACCTACTTCTGAGTAGACAGGCATAGGATTGGGCATAGCAAAAATATATCAATAGATTCTTCTGGGCTGATAAGAAAACCCTAGTACCTCTGAAAGCAAATTAACAATGGAGTTTTTTCCTAAATTTAATTAGTCATGACTAGGGTCCATTGATTCAAACATAGGATACATTCCAACATTTGTACATCCAACATACTCTCTCTCTCTCTCTCTCTCTCTCTCTCTCTCTCTCTCTCTCTCTCTCTCTCTCTCTCTCTGTGTGTGTGTGTGTGTGTGTGTGTGTGTGTGTGTGTGAACAGAAAAAAGAGGGGGGTTGTCTTTCAGCGTTTAATAGAGTAGTAGAGTGGTGCAATTTAATTAGCAGAGGCTAGAGATGGATTTATTTTGTAGACTCTAAAAAGTTCACACTGGAACATAAAGATATTAAAGTTCCTTTATAGGAAGTATTATGGTTTTGGACAATAAATAAAAATCTGTAAATCTAATCAACTATGTAGTTATAAGAAGTTGGGCATTGTAGAGATCAAAACTGAGCTCTGCTGTTAAAAACTGTATTTTATAATGAAGAAATAACAGACCCAAATCCTCTGAGAGAGATGCACACTTGGAAATTTTATTACAAGAATTGCAAATTGATACTTAACCATCAAATGTTTTTGTATCAGGGAGTACAATCATGATGTAAGGGGGGGGGGGCTTTTACCAGTATACTACTGTAACTTTGAAATATAGACAAGGAGATTTCAGGTACCCTGTGGAAGGTTAAGCCTTGTTAACATTTTTACTTCCGCAAGGACACCACAATGTAAAGTTGGTTTAACACTGACTTGCCCCATTTTGCACCTCCCTAAATTAATTATTTTTTCTTGCCACTCTGGCCAGAATGTCTTGTCCTCAATATTAATAAGGAAAAAGGAGGGGCTGACATCCAAAACAGCAAAAAGAAAAAAAGGTGGAGGCAGACTTCAAATGGTGCAGATGATATAAAATATATTACAAAGACATGTTCTCTTTAGGCCCAATGCATTTCAGCAGTGATCATGAACACAAAAGGGATGTTTGCTCGCTGCTCTTTAATTTTATGTTCTTATGTCAAAATTGTGTAATTTGTCATGACTACATAACATAATTATAAATGACAGAAATACACTAAGTAAAGAATATGGCCATACGGTTTCTTGAGCCATGTAGGCCTCCGCCGAACCCTATCGGGGAAGGGTCCTGGTCTTGGAAGTCCGACACGGGGCTGCTCAGATTTGCACTGGCCATTTAGCTGCCACAAATCCGAGTAGTCCCATAGAGGCTGCTGGGGCTCAACATGGGGTAAGGGGATGCCTGCCCTGGCGCCGCTGCATCCCAGCGGATAGAATAGGATTGGGCTCTAAGGCCCCAATCTTATGCCCTGCCACCAGCACCAATGCAGCTGACGTACTGATAACTTGGGGATCCAGGGAGGCCAGCGCTGTGTGGCTGGCACCACTCACCATTTCCGGCAACTGTGTAGACTCTGTAGAGTACTATAGAGCAGGGGTTCTCAACCAGTGGTACTAGTAGTACCACCAGTGATATTTCGGCTGACTGCTGGTGGTACTCGGACTGCCGGACCACAGGAACCCCAATCCAATGGGGTGCTTTTGGTGGTGCGTTTTTGCTCCAGAGAGGCTCCTGCCTTTGACTAAGCCTCTCGGGAACACAGAAAAGGGCCCTCCCACCACCTCCCACCCGCCCAGAGCCTCCTACCTGCATTTTCTGACCTCCAAAAACCTGAAAACCAGAAGTAACTGGCAATGATGTCATCGCCAGTCACTTCCGGTGGTACACAGCAGGAGAGTGGCACCAGAGGTGGTTCTCGGTTGCAGTGGCATTCCTGTGACCGCCACCCCCATGCCGGAAGTGATGTAACAGCAGCAGCCGTTATCGAGCACCCAGAGGTGCAGGGCGGGCAGGAGGGCCGAACACGCCGATGGCGCTCCTTGCTCACCCTGGTGAATGGAACGATCCACCCCCCCTGCCTGCCTGCCTCCTGGGGCCCAATCCCGCCACCCGGGGGCCCACCACCCCAAGGCCCCCACCGCTGACGATGCCACTGCTTGGCCGGGAAGGGGTTGAGAACTCCTGCTATAGAGCATCACCATCAGATTTTGCAATGCTGTAAGTCAGGCAGCCTGATGACAGGATTGGGCTGTAAGTAAAGGATGGGTAGTTTTTTAAGGATACCCAGTTATTCTAACTTTGCCATTTTTTATTTTTTATTTTTTGCTGAGATGACCATTTTTCAAGGATGGATACATCTGGGAAAGCAAATATAGCTATTATTAACTATTTAGGCCATTTTTCAAGGATGGATGCATCTGGGAAAACAAAAATAGCTATTATTAACTATTTAGGCAATTTTCTATTTGAAAAAGAAAATGCCCTTTCCACATTCTTCAGATGACACACAACACCACTACCCAGAGGCGTCGCTGTGGCGTGGCGGGGTGTGCGGGGGGCCCCAGGTGACGTGCGCACACGCTGCGCAGAAAGGTGACGCGCGTACAGAGCGCGTCGCCTTCTCTGCGCGCGTGCGCACGCGCGTGTAGTCTGGGGACCCCCGCCCGCCTCACCAGGCCGGGCCGGGCGCCCCCTCAATCGGGAGAGCTGGCTCGGGGACGTCTTCCCCGGCCGGCTTCCCGGGGCCTTCTGAAGGCCCGCTGCGCGAACGTTATTTATAACGTTTATATAATGCCCTTTTCCCTCAGTAACAGTCTGTCCATGCGCAAACGAACGTTATAAATAATGTTTGCGCAGCGGGCCTTCTTCAGAAGGCCCCGGGAAGCCAGCCGGGGAAGACGTCCCCGAGCCAGCTCTCCCAATTGAAGGGGCGCCCGGAGCGGCGATCCTTGGGCGCTCCCCCCCATCGCGGCGCAGCCTATGGCCGCGCCAAGATTAAGAGAGGGGGTGTGTCGGGGGGGAGTGCTCACTAGGGTGTCGCACGCCCCCGCCCTGCCACTGCCACTGCCACTGCCACAGCGCCTCTGCCACTACCAATACTTTCATTTTTCCCCATGTGTTGAATGTTCTTACTATATAAAAGAACCCCCACACTCATATGTCAAATATTGACCTTCTTTGAGCTAGATTCCTCTCCTTTCAGTATGACTCTATTTACTTTGGGGAAGATGGGGTGGGTGGGAATGGAAACATTTTCTTCAGGGGAAGTCTTCTCGCCATGGAAAGCTCACGGTTTCTCCCCTTTGATCTGAGTAACCATGATTGCACCATGTCAGAATCATCTGAACATCAGCGTAGGCGTGTTGTACTTTTTAAATGCTGTTTCAACATGTGTCACTGGATTTGTGTTCCTACAGGCTTCACAACAACCTGCGCCCTGGTAACTACACGTTGATTGAGGCACCCTTATGAAAAAAAAGAGATATAAATGTTTGTGGTTAAGGTGATAACCCTTTTGTTTTCTCTGTAATCCATCACAGGGCTTGTCACGCCTGACAGCTCAGGCAGATATTTTTTTTTTGAACACCTCTTTATCTGACAGCTCCATGCATCATAAAGCAGCAAATAGAATTAGATCAAAGTCTACCAGTCGCTCCAGCCTTGGTAAAGTATGCAATCCTGTTTGTATCTTTATCCAGGCTCTGACAGTTCATTTTAACTGGCAACAGGGGGAAGGAATTGGCGGGGGGTGCCGGGGGGGGGGGAAGAGAAGGAAAGTTTCTTTTAAGAAGATACAGTAGTACTGCATTTTTAAAAGTACACTGTTTTCACATATCATTTCCCCCATGACATATGTGATGCTCTATGTACTTGGGGGTGCTATATACAATTCTAGACTGTAAAACAGCCCAGATCGTCAGAGCAAAGGCTTAACCAGCATACGAACCCACATATGTCATCATACCCTCCTGCCCCCAACATGCTTCCATAATCTGGATGTGCCTTAACGGCAAAGACTGACAGAACACTCCTTTTCAATGAAGGCATAACGTCCATCTAGTACGTGCCAGATTCGAAGAGTTGGCATGAGGGATAACATGTTTAGCGACAGGCTGCCGGAATGGTGCAGACCACATCCAGGGCTTGGTTAGTCAAGAAACAAGACTTGAAGGAAGCAGGAGAGAGAACAGACCATGAGAACACCAACAGGACAAAGACACTGTAACATTAATTTCACTCATAAACCTGGTAGCATATTATAGTATTTGGAAATCTTCTAACAGCCTGGTCTTCCACAGAGGCAACTGAGCATTGCAGGAGGCTGGATGTGCTACAGATGGGTTGTGAGCTGGTTGGGAGGGAAGAGGAAACAAGGGGGCACAGGGGTTGTTGGGGAAACCCTTCACACGGGGGTCTAAGGATAGGAAGGATTGAACTGGAAACAATGTGGGAAAGGGTGTGGAATGGGCAGATTTCCCCATACTGCATTGATTAATGGAGCTGGGGCCATAGTTCAATGGTAGACTACCTACTTTACATGCAGAAGGTCCCAGATTCAATCCTTGGCATCATTCTCATCTGAAACCTCTCAAGAGCTCCTTCCAGACAATGAAGGCAATACTGACTTAGGTAGACCACCTGCCAATCCTATCTCCTGCCACATTAGAGCATGGAACCATGCCAACAGAGCGCATGCTGCACGCTATGGTGAGGAGGGCAATTGGACAACCTCTGTTAGGCTGCCCAATCACCTATGGGTCTCCTTGGATCTACACCAGTCAATTTGCTGGCACAAATTCAAGGAGAGCCTGTGGGAGGGGAAAATGGGGGATAAGATCTGGCATGTGCAACTGCCACAGGATCCACCCCTTCCCTCCCCCAACACCCCCAGTTCCTCCTCCAACGTACCTCATTACTCCCCCTCCCTGCCCTGGGACTTCCCCCACTGCCAACTTACCAGCACCTGCAGAGCCTCCTGGAGCTGTTGCCATGCGCACCATGGTTTTCACCATTTGTTGCAGCAGCCCGGAAGCGTGTAACAGCGGTCTGGCTTTCGCTTTGCTGTAAAGCAGGGGTGGGGAACCTATTTGCGGTGGAGGGCCATTTTCCCATGGGGAAAATCTGCTGCGGGCCGGCCGTTAGGCCGTCCGAAATTTTTGGGGGGCCCACCGCAAATTTGACCCCCTGGGCGAATTTATCTCCCTCCCTCCCACCCACCCACCCACTGCTCTCCTTACCCCCACCCACAGGTCTCCTTACCGCCACCCACCCACCCACCGCTCTGCTTACCTCAGGCTCCTTGGCTCTGGGCTGCCGCCACCTTCCCGCGCCTCCCCCTTTTGAAAGCGGCCTTCCTGTACCTGCGCAGATCACTGCTGAGGCCGAGAAGGAAGGCCGCTTTCAGAAGGAGGAGGCGCGTGGCGGCGGAGGTTCCCCACCGGTGCTGTAAAAGACCTTGTGCTGCTGGAACGCTAGTTCTGCCAGTGCAAGACCCCAATAGGATTAGTGCCGAATTAACTGAGATGGTATAAGGCAACTTCAGATGTTTAAAGAATTTCACATATTTGCTAATAGAAGCATTTATTTAGTGTGAGTGTCCAAAGTCCTTCACATATTCTTTTAGTGTAGTCCTCCTGTAGGTAGGTCAGTCATATTAATGCTACATAGAAGCTGGGAGGCCGATACTGAGAAAACCCAGCTTAGGTAAGGCCACTATGTAAACTCATTTACAGCAGAGGTGAGATTCAAACTGGGGATGTCCTGATTCATTGCTCCAGCCGAAGGCACACATGATATGAAAATTTGCTGCGGGCCGGCCGTTAGGCATTATGCATCTTTCCCTTTACTTTTTTTTTAACTCAAAAAACATGGGGGGGGGGCTGTGAGTTTAACTGGAACAATGGCAGGAATGGGTTGATGAATCCCCTTTCCTCTACATACTTTTCCATTCAAAATCCTCCCAGCTCCTTTTCTCGCAATGGGGAAAAGATATAGGTATCCATATCTTGGGTTGAAAAAATGGGAAGTGGAGGATTTTGCACAGAACATTTCTAAAGGGGACAGGACTATGCAGTTCCTCCCCACGTGGTTTATATGCAGGCTTACCAGATTGTCGCTGGGACGGGAGCGGTCTACCCATAAGGGGGCGGGGCGTGGGGGGCCAGAACGCGCCCCCATGCCCCGCCCCCTTAAGGGTAGACCGCTTCCGTCCTGGCGATGATCTGGTAAGCCTGTTTATATGCTTAAAATCTCACCTGTCTGAAGCTGCTTAGGGGAGTGGGGCTTAGGCAAGAAAAAAGTCAGGAGCAGTGGTGTTGTGGCAAATTTTGAGGTGCAGCAGCTCATCTCCCACATAGTCTTGTTCCATAGCCATGCCCCGCTAACAACTTTACACTGTTAATTTAGATTATTTTCTTCTCCTATCACTTATTCCTACTTTGAAACTTTATTGAAAGATCTAGCTCATTTCATACCAAACTCTTGGAGGGGGCTGCAATAGTTTTAAAATAAACATATAAAAATTGAAAAATGGAATTTAAAAAATATTCCAGATAAATAACAAAGGTGTATTAGACTATGTAATCAGATGTCAATCCTACTGTGTTCAATAGGACTTACTCCTAAGTAAATTTGCACAAGTTTGTAGCCGACCAGCCCAATTCTATTGGGTCCTTATGGTAGCAATCTCCCGATCTGCCACTATAAGTGCTAGTGCAAAAAGTGCCCCACTGTCATGTGCTGTGAGACTACTGGTTCAAATGGCCAGAGATCTCACATGTGCGCCAATGGCCAGAGATCCTGTGTATTAGCCAATGGTGCAAGCAAGCTGCACTGGAGCAGGTAAGGTGGTGGCGGGGGCAGGTCATGGGTGGTTCAAGGAAGGTTCGGGGTGAGGAAAGAGCTGGGTAGGAGAGGGCAAGAGGGGGTGGAACTTGGCAGCTAAGCCTGATGCTGCTTCTTGGCTGAGATTCTTGAAAACATTCCAGAGGTAGAACCTGAGCACTCCTGTGAAGACATCACTGCTCCTATTGTAGGAGAAGACAGGGAGCTATACTCCCTCCCTGCTCCCCCTCAACTATGCCCCTGGTCAGGAGAAAGGTCCAGTGGTGGAGAGAAGGTCACTATTAAACCTTCCTTTTATTTAAAACCCAGTCCATACTGGAATATTAAACCATCTGGCCTAGATGGGGGTATGAAAAAGGCCAAAACGGCTTTGGTACTAGCAAAAAACAGATGTGCTGCAGGAAGCCTTTAGAAAGCACTTCTAATTTGGCCAGGGAAAAAGAGTGGCGTTCTAGATTTTCAGAGCTGTCTTTCCAAAGATATCTTGGAGCTGAAACAGTGGTGTGGTTGCTTGGGGGCATGCATTGCCTGCTTGTTCAACCTGAATATTTGTAAATCAACAAATATTACAGATTGAATCTCTGCTTTAATCTCCAAATACAACACTTTCCTAAAGGCAATTGATCTCAGGAGCTGCCCTGGAACTTCCTCCTGCTTGGAGGAAGTGGAAACATGACACAACATTTAGAGAAAGACAGTATGGTTAAGAGTCTTTTAATCAATGGCTTACTGACTGGTCTAATTCATTGGGCTGATACTTCAGTATAACCATGGAAACAGGGAGAGAATTCCTTTCCATTTCCAACTGACCAGGTGATTATTTGCCTTACTTGAAAGGCCTGTGGGTGAAATGCAAACACACTTGTATGCGCATGCACGCAAGTACGCACACAGGCACACACACACACGCACACACACACACACACACACACACACACACACACACACACACACACACACACAAATACATAAATGTACAGTGGACCCTTTCTATCCATGGATTTGGGATCCGCGGATTTGACTTATCACCGATCCTGGATCTGCAAGGTCCACCTTTCCAATGCTTTTAAAAATGGTGGGAAATCAGATAAACTTGGTTTTGTGAATAATTCAATTTTATTCAAGTGCTGCATTTCTAAGACTGCACTCCTATATACATTTTCCTGGGAGTAAACTCCACTGACCACAGTGGAACTTACTGAGTAGAATGCATAAGATTGGGCTGTGACTCACTGAATTGACAGTCCATAGAACCGTTGAACTTTTTTTTACTTTTTACAAGAATGGGAATCCACAACCCTTTAAGATTTTAATTTGACATATTATGTTCTTTCAAAATCCACTGCAAAATCACCAACCAGTTCTCAGTGCCTGCCTGAGACTCTACCTCAGGCCCAGACTCTCATGCAGTTCAGTCCAAACTACAGCAAGATGTGTGCCATTTGGTCCTTTAATGTGTGTGTGTGTGGGGGGGGGGTCACTTAAGAGTGAGCTACAGGACTGATTTAGATCAAGACTGTGATGGGCTGAGCACAACTTTAATCCCTTTCTTTCTGCCACAATCCTGATCCAGTTTGCCCTTCCAATAGCTGCTATTGCCCCCACAAAGGAAGCATTCACTGGCATTTTCTTTTTGTTTTAAAGAAACACACACACACACACACACACACACACACACACACACACACACACACACACACACACACACACACTAACATAAGAGCCAAACTAAGGGCTGACTCCTACTGAGCCTTTGTGCCAGCCTAGCATGCGCATGTGCCGGTCTGTCGCAAACATGCTGGAAACCACGTTGCAACAGCGCAGCAGAGGCCTGGGACAGTCAGTGCAGAGGCCTGCACTGGCCCAGGTGCACCAGAGCACCGTGGGAAGTACTCCAGGCTAGGTAAGCTGGGGGGGACAAACGGGGAGGGCGGGGAGGGGGTGTAATGGGGTGGTGGTGGTCAGGGCCCAGGGCTGGTTGGTTCGGGCCATTTTTCCTTACATGGGACTCCCGGATTTGCACCAGCAAAATAGCTGGCGCAGATCCAAGGAGACCTGTTGTGGGGGGGGGGGGGCTGGGACTTTACCTGGGGTAAGGGGACAAAAATCCCCTTCCTTTGGCTGAGGTGACCTCTTAGCTCCTACTTTCTGCTCAGGATTCAGCATTGCCTCCACTGGCCTTGTTGGATCGCTGGGCAGACAGTTAGGTAGGATTGGGCTGTTAGTATGTAACGTAATACGTTGAGATCACATTATTACTGGTTTAAAAGTGTGAAAGTGAACAAGTACACAGTCCAGGATTGAAAACTGCAATCAGTTTCGCAACTCAAAAGCCACTGGCTATTACCCTGGCCAGGGCTTTTAATCCTGCTTTGCTCACAGCCAGACTGCTTGTAACTTTTCTATTAAAAAGCTAAATCAGGAGCATTAAACAGCTTCTAATTAAGAGGTATATTATCACCTCAATGCACAGGGAGTTTCACATGTAAAACCTTGCCTGCACTGAAGGAGAAGATACCCTGTGGCTTTTTAAATAACAAATAAAAGTACGGGGGGGGGGGGGGAGAGAGAGAGATTGGAAGTGGGCAAAAGGGCCACTAAACTTGCTCTTAGTATTAACATGCTGATACTAGGCAGGAAATGAACATTTAAAGAGAAAGTGCAATTCATTTCTACTTTTCCCAAAGAGGAAAATAAAGAGACAAAGCAAACAGAACAAAACTCGACCAAAACAGACTACACAATCCAAAACTGAAAAAAGTTGTATTCATAATACTTTTTTCCCTCATATATACTGTATAGGAAAATAGAGGCATAGTTTATTGTGTCACAGTTGAGCCCACTCTGAATGTTCCATTAAGAGCTCTTCCTTTTTTCCAAAACATTTTTAACTTAGAAGTGAGAATTAACTTAAGACAAAAATCTATACAGATCGAAGGCCTTTTTTTTACGTGCTCTAAACACCAAGAGTGATGGGTGGGATGACAGTGCCAGGCTCGGCCTCCAGTCTGTGCGTCACACCAGGCTGTGTGTAGAGCCCCTCCCTGGGCATGAACACACTCTGGGTGCAAGCTGTTTAGTCTATGTCAAAAGGGCAAGAGTCCAGGAATCCTTCACACAGGACACTAAAAGCACTACTGAGTCTTTGTGTGCACATGTGAAATCTGTGAAGGAAGAACAGAAAGTGGAAGAGAGACGTTTTTATTTTTAAAGTATTGTTACATTTGAATCCTGCCTTTCTGGCATTCATGTGGGTGATACTGTCCCCCCCCCCCCTCACAACAACCCTGGGAAGTACTGTACAGTATGTTCATCTGAGATGTGAGTTCTGTGCAGGTGACAAGAATCAGAAGATAAACAACTCATGAAGGGCTTGTGTCCACTGGCCCTGCGCCAGGTCGCTAGGACAAAGTCCTACAATGAGCCCCTTAAGACACAGCCCTGATGATGAATTGATTGGGTGCTGCCAGTACTGAGAGATCAGTCAGTCTGGTCAGGTGGGACATCTCACCAATGCAAAGGACTCTGGGAGCAACAGAATTGGTTCAGTTCTTCCTCCTTCCTAGCCAATCAACTTACTCTTAACATGACTGACATGGGAGGGAGTGGGCATCTCCCAGCCAATCAGGTTGCACCCAAGGGTCCTCCATGCACAGATGGCCCTGGAAGCAAGATCAACAATCTAGCGTTACCACACAACTCTAGATTTTTTTTAACTCTGGGACCACCACAAAACTCTAAACTTGTGGCTCATCTCTAATGGCAGCCTGAAGGGCCCCAGGGCACTTCTGGGTTCCTGTCACATACCCAGGTAGAGCCACACTTACTATTGTGCTTAATGGCTAAATGGAGCTTTATTTTCCCAAACATACTGGATGGTAAACCTCTTTCTCAGCTGTACCACTTCAGATTGCACCAGGGAGCTCATTGATGCTCCTCAATACAAAGCAATTCCCTGCACATAGAAATCTTGTAAGTCACAGAAAACCCTAATGAGGCCTGGTTTGAATTTTCATTTTCATTTAGTCTTTATAGTACTCGAAAGGAGCTTCTATGTCACACATTCTTCATCAGGCTGAGCTGTTGAGAGCAAAAATGGAAAAAAAAAGTCACATTATGAAGGCGCTAATTAGGGTTTTTCCTGACTGCTCTGCTGTGGAATGAAAACTAGATGTGTGGAACTGGAGGCTACTGAGACGCCACACTGAAGGTTGCTAGAATAGATTGCCGTGGACATTTTGGTTCAGATCAGATTGAGGGAGGCTTAGAAAGAGCTGAAATATGTCAGAGACTAAAAGTTCTGGAGATTGTAAAAGTACCATAGTATGTTGCTTAGGAGAACTCATTAGTAAGTGTGAACGAAGGGAAACACTTTTTGGTTTCTCCCCTCCCAGAGCTGAAACACTATATCCATTTTCATGTTTGTTTTTGCTGATTGTGATGTGAGTCAATTTTTAGCTAGGAGGAGGCTTTCAAAATATTCATCAGTATCTGTCTGAAATTGGTGCATGGAATCTGGCCGTAAAATAAGGTGGCATCTGATTGTAGCTGTGTAATTCCATGGCACCACCTGGTCTTGTGATTTTGTTCCCCCACACGCCAGTGATGTAACTGTGCCATGTGTCACCACACAACCTGACAACATTTCTCATATGGAAACTTTTTGGCTGTACGGCAAGTCCTCAAAGTTGTCAATAGGTTCTTGGAAACTGCAACAGTAAGCGAAATGACTTATAATGAAAATTGATATAAGTAAACAAGAATTTACAGCATATTTCTGGTCACAAAGACATCACCAAACTCCAAAATAAAGACCCAAAACACTTCTAATATTAAACACTGAAATAAATGTGAGTTTTCCAGGCCAGAGAAGAAACCCATGCAGACATGGGGAGACCGTTCAAACTCCACACAGACAGTGGCCAGGAATCGATTTTTTTTTCCTCAACAACTTTAAAACGAGGACTTGCTGTATTTGCATTATTGCCATTGCCAGTCCTAGAGATCTTCAAGGTGGCCACAACTATAGCAGCTCCTCAACACCAAGGGATGTTGCTTGCATTTCCAAGAGATGATCTAGTAGTCTATAACTCTGCTCCTTTCCTCCACGTTTATCTATTATGGCTAATAATCACTGATAGACTCAATTAATTTGTCTAGTCCGTTAATATTCAGATTAGCTCCTCACACTGTATGTTGCACTATGCTCACAAAGAGACAATGCTGCTTGCCAAAAGAAGTGATCGCATCAATAATGCTGAGCCTTTCTTGCGATGATATCTTCTCTGTGAGTACGACATTCTATAAACGGCAGCTCAAGTTGAGAGACATTTTTCAACAGTCTCAGTACTTGGGGTTAGAGAATTTAACTCTATATATCCATTGACTATTTATTGTGAACGTTTTAAAAGAACTGCAGTAGAAAAGACTTCTTGATCATGAGTTATTATATTTCCCTATATCTTTAGGTTGACGTTTCTCTCAGCAAATATAAGCTAAATCAATTCTGTAGAACTGTAATACAGTCTGCACCAAGAAAATGAAGGGGTGCAACACAAGCCATTCAAAAATGCCACTCATTATTCTCATGATTTGTGGCAGGCACCAACTTTCAGTCAAGTCATGAAGGCTATAATGGCGTAAAACTACACAGTTAACACCTTGGAAAGCAAACAGAAAAGATCTCAGGATAGCCCACAAACATGCCCAAACCTCTAGCAACCGTATGCTCAGAAAGCTATTTTGGCACTTAGTTATGCTGTATTCTTAGCTATGGGAACAAACCGGAAAGTCTGGGCGTTCTGCGTCCAAAGAATAGGAAAAGGGTTTTTAGTTTGTTTTCCTTGCCAGATCTGTAAGTGGATTGTCTCTCATTCAGCCTCCATACCTTGTGTGAAGAGGTGGAGCCGTCAACAATTTTGCGGCGTGGCACATATTTTCCGACCATGCTATTTCCGGATCCTCACAATGCATGCCCAACATATAAACTGTGGGAGTGGAATTTTTGTTCTTCCATGACCTTGTGCTGAAATGGCAACTTTTTTTTTTTTGCGGTCTGGATACAATGGGCCTTGTTCTAGATTCTGCAAGGCAGAAGGAACTTCAAAAAGCAATGTAAAGAAACAGCTCAGAGTTTGCTGTATTTTTTTTGCTTTTTTTTTTTTAAAATTGATGACACGACAACGCACACAGGCCGCAATCCTAGCCGTACTTACAGAATAAAAAAGTTAGATACTTTGGAATTAGTGGGATTTACTTTCAAGTAAATTGTCTTCTGGTGCAGCAAGACTTTGGACCAATGTGTGAATGATTTCTCCTTGACTTGCCCTCCTGTTCACAGACAGAATGCCGTTTCTCATCTCATATAAATTGGCTGTGCTTAAACTATATTTAAATCAGGGCCTGCATATATGCATAAGCTGAAGCTCTTTTCACAATGTGTTTGATCATAATGTTTTTTCAGTTGCTCAATTTTACTATTATTACCTCATCATACAGCATTTAAATTGTCAAGTGTGTTGCAGCAGTCATTTCTTGGTTTCCCCCTAGCATGTGGCTGAGACAGAGTGACTTGATCAAGGCCACAGAATAAGTTCATGGCAGAGCTGCAACTTGAGCACAAGTCTCCCAGCCCTCAAGTTCAAATCGCTTTCCTCTCAATCTCCCTGAGTTATAGATGTGGTTTCCCATTTGAAAGCCAATGTGAATATTTGAGTGAATAAAGACCACTGGAATGACTGAACATTTCACAACTAAGTGCTAACAAAGAATAAACCAATGGAGGATTAAGGCTGCAAGAGAATCCTGGTGTTTGAAAAGGTCTCACTGGGGAAGAAGGACGGACCCAATTCACCTTGAGAACACGTTAGGCAAAGGAAAAGGAAACGGAATTACAATTAATTTGAATTCAGTCTTGCCAGCCAGAAAACCTCTCTGTTGTAAACACCAACCTCTTAATTAGACAATTTGCCCTTTTGTTTTCTGATAACAGCCCAATAGATATGTTTCTGCCATACTGAGCTGTCTTAGGAGGATTAGCTAAAGGAAAGTGCATTTTGAACTTCACCTTTTAATTAACTTTTAATGAATTGTTTATGCAACAGAAGCAGTCGCAGAGGAGCTCCAAAATGCAGGATCATCTACATTAAGAATGTTTTTAACACTATATTGCACTCACTCACTCTCTCTCTCTCTCTCTCTCTCTCTCTCTCTCTCTCTCTCTCTCTCTGAGAATCTTGAAGTCACAGTGTTCTGTTTTACATATTGATCTCAATAATTTCTTGTCATTTATAATATTCACTATAAAGTCATCACATAACAAAGAAGAGCAGGAAAAACAATGTAAGCATTCAATGAAGCATAATATACCTAATTACATTAACAGGTCGCCTTATTTGTCAGTTTTTGTTAGTGAGAAATAGATTTCCCTTTTTTTATGATTGCCTCTATAGGGCCATATCATGTGAAGGGACGCAGGGAAGTGTTTGGCTGTGATGCCCTTGGCTGTTGGCAGGCTCACCTCCTGTCTATCTTGACAATGATTGGATTCCAGGAAAAAGCTGGATTGAGGTGAGGATCTCTGGCATGGTGCGTGTAATCACTCTTGGCACTTGCTGTCAGGAAGACAACTTTGGTTCTGAGTCTAGAGGATCATTAGGAATGATACATCAAATGCTGGAAAACAAATGGGGGCTTAATCTTCAATGAAAGAGAACATCAGCAAAAAGTGGCTTTCATAGTCCTGGTTACCTTACATGCTGGGAGGAATTGGCAGGTCCACCTGTATTGCATCCTCCCCCACTCTCTGTTGTGTTTACACAATTCTGGTATTGCATTATAAGAGTTGATTCCACTGTGTAAGAGACAGAGAGATGGAAGCAGACTAGTGCTTAAGGCTGCAAGCTTTTATTGGTTTAATGATCTATAGATTCCCCCTGTAAAGTTTTAGTTGCTTAGGTGTAGAGGCACATTTTTAATGGGGGTGCACGCTGAGAGTTATGAGCAAACTTCTTTATTTGTGATGTTCTTTTGGTTCTGATGTACTGTTGCAGTAGGAAATGAGAAAGGAAATAAGAAAGACAATGTTTCCTTCTGACAATACATTGAAGTTTTGTTTACAAGTGATTCCGCCCTTCTTTCCATATCTGCAGAAGGCACCCATACTAAATTATTGTAATATGCAGATTTATCAAAATGCAATTATTCATTAACTAATCGAGTAAAAGGTAGGTGATTAATCAAGTTAGGCTGCAATCCTATACATGCTTACCTGGGGAACAGTGTTCCATTGACCTCGATGGAGCTTATTTCTGAGTAGTCATGCCTAGGATTGCATTGAAAATGTCCTTTAATTGTTTGATAGCTCTAGTAGTTTTGGCTGCTTGGTGGATCCATTTGAAATGCACTGCAGGTGGTGTCAAGGGTTTACTGTATTTTTGATAATTTCAAAGCCTGGCTGGAATATTAGCAAAAGGACAGGTGGTGTGGATTTAGGGCACTCCCTGGAGATGATGAAGATGATGATTTTGCTGCTTCATAAATTATAATATGGTGCTGTAAGATTATGGCAGATATAATCCTATTCCATGGTATTTACAGAGGATCAGGATTCATTTTTCTCAGTAGTCCAAGGTTACATATTCTGCTCTTTTAGCTTGACTTGTTCAGCAGTAGTTAATCACACTTAGCTGGCTGAATGCCATAAAAATCAAATAAGCCAATAACTGATTCCAAGAACCAGTGTTCTGTGAAAACGCCAATGTTTCTTTCTGTATACTATTCCTAAACATTCCTTTGATTGTATTTTTACATTCTGGGCTAAAATAAGATGAGAGGATTCCTTATTTTTAATTTTAAAAAACAAGTTTTTTTTTAAATCATCATTTCCCCCTCTAAAAAGGTTTTAAATTGCCATTGGCAATTTGCCAAATAATTGAGAGGTTGTTAAAAAAAATTTAGTGCGTGCTTAGGGCTGCTTCTCACATGCATGTTTGCCACTTGAACTCTCACCACTTGAATACTCAACACATGGTCTCAGTTGAGTTCATACATTTATTCTGGGAAGTCACTGCAATTGCTTGGTAGAGGAGTCGTGCAGCCCCCTTCCCTTCACCACAGACAGTCTCCAGTGTGGACCAAGCATAAGTTCCTTGATCCTGTAAAACCCAAATGCATGCAGTTTCTTCCCCTCAAGAAAGATTATGTGATTAAAAAAAATCATCACTGTGTGATCAGGTCAATCACTCAGTTCACAGTGTAAGTGATCTGTGTGGTGGAGGGGGGGGGGTTGACTAGTACCGTTCCCCCACCAGAACCATCTGAATGAATGTGGCAACCAAGGCTTGGTTACTCTTGTCTTAATGTGTGAACGGTCTTCATTATTAAAAAAAAATGTTGTGTTTCAGGTGATGCCAAATGATACAAAATTCTTCCTGTGGTGAATCATCTGTGACTTGCACTTGCAGTTCGTTAGCTGATGCTGCAGCCCACCAATGATAAACATGTATGTGTGAAGCCCCCAAAGAACAGCATCTTACCCTTCTCCCCCCCCCCCCAGAAAACTCCACACCACTATAGTAATCATGCATTGCAAACTGCACAGTTCACATTGGTCCCACTTTCATGTCTTTCACCGTTAAGGACCTGCAGACCTGGCAAAGTACTGAAACACTGCCACCAATTCATTAAAGCTCTAAGTTCAGTGAACAGGGCACTATTTCAGTACTTCCAAACCCATGCTCCACTTTGATGGGGCATGCCATTAGGTAACCATCCACAGAACCAATAATACGCAGTCAATAGCTGAAAAATTGATATTTAGTGTTCCAAGAATTCATGCACTGCACTTATATTTTTCACAAATGAGGCAAGCCAAGCAGAGGTGTGTGTGTGTGTGTGTGTGTGTGTGTGTGTGTGTGTGTGTGTGTGTGAGAGAGAGAGAGAGAGAGAGAGAGAGAGAGAGAGAGAGAGAGAGAGAGAGAGAGAGAGTTTGTTCACAATGGGCACTTCTGCCAACTCGTACAGATAATTGATCAGTTAGAGAATAAATCCTCACTTGTAATACAATTCTACACTACTTGATGATTCATGTGTAGGCAAGTTAATTGATTTTAATTAAGCAGGATGGTAGCCAGAGCTAAAATGTTTATTTAATCATCAACATCAGGGCAAGGTCATTGTATAAATGCTGATATAACCAACAGGATTCTTTCATAAAAACAAGGCAAATTAGACCTCTAATTTTGAATTTTAAAACTTTATTTTTCTGGTTTTACAAAAATTTCCAGGACAGTTCAGTTGGATGAATTCATGATCACTTTGCCCAAAATTACATCTGGGCACAAATTTTCTCTGCCACATCTTTTCCTCTTCCCAGAATGTACTTAACTATTTCCCTTGTGATACTATGTGTTTTTTTTTTTAACAAAAAAAACCATATGAGCTGTGGTAGACAGGATGCCTCTAATAACATAAACACATCTTCCAGACTCTTCGACATAGTGGCTTCCAATGGGAAGAGCATTTGTCCCTAAACCTAGAGCCCTGAGTTCTAAATCTGCCTCAGTGCATGGACTCATGGAATGATCTTGGCAAAACATGATCTCTCCAACAATTCCTAGTCTGTAAATAGAAATAATAGTAACCCACTATTTGGGGTTGTAGTGAGGATGGATAAAACAAGGGTCATAAAACACTTTCTATTTCACTGTGACCTTCACCACGTTTACTTGTAATTCTTTTCTGATTTCAGCAGAGGCTACAGGTAAGCGTGTTTAGGATCACAGCCTAAAGCTAAAATCCTAAACTACTTATTAGGCAATACGTTCCACTAGGTGGACTTACAGCACTTCTGAGTGAACATGTTTGGCTGTTTAAATGGTATTGAATTGTTTACCCTAATAATATGTCAGAAATTTTGGATGCAATCCAGTTCCATGAAAATCACTCAGAGTTTTGCCATTGACTTCAATGTAATATGGATTTGCCTGTGGAATTTTGGATGGCTTGTACTTGGGTATTTTTTGTTGCCAAGTTTTAAAAAACAACAACACCTCTGTCTATATTTGCTTTTATTTGGGATGTTTATGTTCTGCTCTTTAACTTAATTATAACAATGGTGTGCTGATTAAAACTGTATTGCAGACCATTGTAAAAAGGATGGATATATTTCCTCTATGGATTTTCATTCTATTAGAGAGAGCCTCAATCCAGCCAAATAAACAAGATTAAAGTCTTGTGTACCAAGGAAAAAAAAAGAATGACAATGGCTCTTTCCCCCTAGTAGCCATGTTTGTGGCCATATTTATTATAAGTAGCCTTGGGCAAAAAAGTTATATGTCTCATTAATCCAAATCAACTTCCAGGATTGTATGCATTGTCGCAGTTGCCACATAGTATATGTTTCCTTTTTTTCTCTTTTGTTCTTCAGTCCAGCGCTTATGAAGCTACGGAACAATTGTCACGTCCCATTGCGTGAACAAAATGTACGAGAATTGATGGGGCTTTCTACCTAATGCAGTTAGCACGAACCTGGTTTGTTTATTTAATGAACAAAATGTCACAGTGTATCTGCATCCTCTTGACATCTGAAACAGTGGCAGCTGCTGATGGCAGATTTCCTGAAAACAGGGGTGCAGAATTAACCAATGCAATTTGCATTTCATCCAAAACAGAATCCCTTTTGAAAACATTCTTGAAAACGCATATGTATGTCGTGCACAGATGTCCTGCGTACTATTGTACTGAAAGGGGGACACGGGCACACACACCCCACCCACCCCAGAGAAAAGCAACCTTAATCCTGCCACGATCAAACCTACTTCAGAACAAGTATATTTACAGAACTTCATTCAGATTCGCAGTTTCAGTACGATTCCATTATCAGATGGCATATCAGTCAGGAGGGAAATGTCAGCCATGGGAACATTTCATAACATCACAGAACCCGAGGATCCCATGTCACCTGTATTTCTTTGTTTACAATAAGCTGCAATTATAGAAGAGTGATCATGGGAAAGCTACAACACTTGCACAAATTATTTGACATTTATCATTTCTATAGCTCTATTATAGTCATGACGTTTATCCTCACGTTATCACATTTATCCTATTTTATACACTGGAGTTGGGGGGGGGGGAGACGGACACACAGCCATGGCTGAGGAAGAATGTCCTGGTCATGTCCGTCTAGAGAATTCATGGCTTAGTAGTCATTTGAATCCAGTTCTTTCCAGTTCAAGTTTAACATCCTAAGCCTAAATCTGTTTACTTAAAAGTGCCATTGGATCCAATAGAGCACATCTCCTGGTAAGTATACTTATTGTAACCTAGCCCTCTGTCTACTCTAATACATCATATTGGCTAAAGATTCAGGCAGAGTGAAAATAATAGCTGTGGACAAATTGAGTTTGTTTCATGCTAATCATAGGTGAACAATTTTAATCTCTTCATATCCACCCTCCCCAACATCTTTATTAATTAATTGTTTCCCTCTTATCTGGAAGCACCTTCTTCTGGAATAATGCATGCAGAGCTCAAGACATCACTTGGGATAATACTTCACTGAAAGCCAATGAAGTCCCCAGTGATAAAACAGTGGCACTAAGACTGCAATCCTATAATACTTTCCTAGGAGTAAACCCCATTGAACACAGTGTGACTTACTTCTGGGTAGACATGCATAGGATTGTGCTCCAAGAGACTTGCGTTCAAAACCTGACCAGGTATACACTCATTTGATGGTCAATGTCTTTCCGTTATTTCCTCCACAATATTGTTTTAGGATTAAGGAGAAAAGCACTGTAGATTACTATGTACATGGACAGTTCCGTAGAAACTATGAAGAACAATTCTGGTCGACTTCTTTATTTTGGCTGTGCTCTTGTGTAGTTTCTATTCATTTCAACGGGACATGCTGGAGAGCTTCCCAGTGGATTATGTTCTTCATTTCCAACCTGCCCCATCCCGATTCCTCAGGAGTGGTGACAGTTCTTAAAGCATGTGTCTAAACAGAAATACATCATACAGTCTTAACTAATATATAAACCAGGGCTGCTTAATATGGTGCCCGTCAGGGGAGAGGAGTGCTACTGTGATCCCGCTTGGCAGGAGCCTCCCTCTGTCACCGCAGAGGCCAAGGCACATCATCGGGAGTGTTGTTGGGTCTGGGGGCATGGAGGGCAGCCTTTTGGATGATATTATTCTGCGGGGGCTTGAGGACCACTTGAGTTCTCCTCCTGATGGCCGGACAGACCTGAGTCACTGGGCATCCTGGTCGAGGCCCGCCTTGCTAGTGACCTGTGAGGAGCTCCCTCTTCCCAGAGACGTCACCTGATAGGGGGTGGGGGCGGGGGTCCCAGGGTGTAGGGCGCTGGGCTCAGGGGGTGGGGCGGGAACCCTTAGGTTTCGGCTCTTCCCTCACTCCAACCAGCCTCTTCCTCCCTGGCTGCCATCTGGGCATTTGCACCCTGCTGCCGTCTGTGCAGGCTCACCTGACTGGCTCTCCACCCTGCCCACCCCTGCGATGCCAGCACACAGCGGGCAGGTCACCCTGGCAACAGAGGCATCTTCCAGTTTACCCGGGAGTTGTGCCAGTGGGCACAATACGGCCTTGGTGGTTCCACCCAGCTGGGTGACCAGACCGGGCATTCCTTGGCCTGGACTGGGCTTGAAGTGGACCACCACCCTGGACCCTTAAGTTTAGGCTCCATTACACAAGTCTTCATATGGTAGGACCCACAAGACTCAGTACCATCTGTAAGGGTCAAAAAGTGGTGAAATTATGTGGTGTGGGGGGTACTGGGGAATGAAGGAGAGAGCTCAGTGGCATTGAGTAGTAGAGGTGGGGAGGATTTGAAACTGAACATCCAAAGAATGTGTTGTACTGTGTTGCCTGCTATTCTGCTGTATTCCTGCATGAACACCAGTTTGCAGAAGTTAGCCTCTCTCATTTATAAAGGTTGCTACTTAGAATAGCTGGTGTTATGCAGCAACATTTCCAGGCTGAGTCGAGTCGTCTGGCTTTAACTGCTCAGTGGGAAGGCCATGTCGAGCTTCTGCAGCCTCCAATCAAAGGCAGCAAAAAAGCAATTGCTTCGGTTTCTTGTTTGGGTTTGCAATACACATTCTTCATTGTGGCCAGTCCTACAGCCAGCCTTTATATGCAAGGAAAGGTAGACACTTATCTTTGTGTATATTACATGACAGTGCCGGGCTCTGAACCGATTGGTAAAAGGCCCAGTTATGAGTATGTCTGGCAATTAAAAATAATTGGGAAGCAGATTTGCCACTAACTCTTCCAAGAATGCCAGTTATGATATAATGATGTTTCATTAGACATGCTGAAAGCTGTGAGCTCCGTATGGCAGTGGCAATTAGGAAGGATCATAAAGAAAGAAAAAAAAGGAGAAACATTAAAAATATCCCAGCAAAGATTAGCATAGCATTTAATGGCCACTTCATTAGCTAATTGATTTCTTATTAGTTACAGGGGAAAGCCCGGTTAGGGGCTCTGCACAGCTAATTAACAGCATTTACACAATTAGTCAGTTGCTCATTTTGTAACCAAAACAGCCTTGGAATTGACTGTGGTTCTGATGCTCTGGGCCATTTGATTCACTTGACTTTATTTTATTTTATTTCACTAATATTGGCTTAACCTTCAAATCAAAAATTCACTCCCAAAGGGGCTCACCATTTTTAATCAGTGTTATACAAAGACAGAGGGGGGGAAAAAGCTTAATCATCCTAACTTGAAAACCAGAATCTTTCTTTTTTTTCCCCTTTCTCTTTTTTTTCTTTAGCAAGTGCTACATGCTTTATTTGTTATTGTGCAGTGATTTCCAAACAGTACACCAGGACATATTCGTCTGCCTCAGAAGGGGGCGGGGCTAGTATGCCTTGAAAAACCAACCTGTACAGTACAAATCTTCCCAGTCCATTCAAGAAGCCTCCTGACAGTCTGAATGCTCCAGGGAACAGGGCAGGTTCTGAGACAAGTGAGGTCCCATAAGACCAGCAGGTCTGCAGGGGGAGGACCCTCTTCAACAACCCTAAAGGGGAAAAGGGATCTGCGTAATGCATGACTACCTGCAGGCATATGCCCATCGAGGGCCGCCGTCACCATTTTGAGGATTGGTGGCGGACCATCACCACCAAAGCGTGGGTGCTGCTGGACAATGAGCACGGGCTAAAGCTGAAGTATAATTCTGAAGGACAACCTCTGGACCCCAGATTTACCAGTTAACCCTCAGACTGACGACCCTAACAGCAAAACACCACAGGAGACAGAGGGAGCAGAGAGGTCTCCCATGGCCAGACACTCCATTTCTTGGTTGCCCTAGCAACCTGCTCCTTAACTGACCACCAGAATCATACCTACAATTCTAATAGATGTTTTAGTAGACCATGGAGAGTAGATTCCAGGGAGTAAAGAGCAGACTGCTTTTAGGGAGATGCTGCTGCTGTGATCTTAGTCACTGGTGCATACTGTTTTTACAAAATGAACAGGAGAGGAGCTTATGCCTCTTGATGGCATTCGTCCTCTTGGCATTCCTGTTCACTTTCCATTGCCAGGACTCTTATACTGCATGTCACGTCCATGACAACTGGTGCAGACAACCGACCAGTTCTTTGCCTCAGTGCCAATTGCCACTCATAGGTTTCACAAAAATGCTGGCACAAGAATAATGGTATGATGTGGAATGATGAGGAAGTTTTCAAATTTGTATGAATTCGTAATGAAAAGGAACATAAGAAGAGCCCTGCTGGATCAGGCCAAAGGCCCATCTAGTCCAGCTTCCTATATCACACAGTGGCCCCACTAGATGCCTCAGGGAGCACACAGCCAACAAGATAACCTGTTTCCTGCTGCCACTCCCCTGCACCTGGCACAGAGAAAGCCTACTTCTAAAACCAGGAGGTTGCTTATGGCTTGTAACCTGTGATGGTCTTTTCCTCCATGAATCTGTCCAAACCCCTTTTAAAGGCATCTAGGCCAGGTGCCATCACCACATCCTGTGGCAAGGAGTTCCACAGATGAATTACACACTGGGTAAAGAAATATTTTCTTTTATCCGTTCTAACTCTCCCTCCACTCAATTTTAGTGCATGTCCCCTCGTTCTGCTGTTGTGCGAGAGGGAGAAGAATTTCCCTCTATCTACTCTCTCCATCCCATGCACAATTTTATACGTCTCAATCATGTCCCCCCTCAGGTGCCTTTTTTCTAGACTGAAAAGCCCCAAACGCTGTAGCCTTTCCTCATAAGGGAGGTGCTCCACCCACGAATCATTCTGGTCGCTCTTTTCTGCACCTTTTCCAATCCAACTATATCCTTTTTGAGGTGTGGTGACCAGAACTGGACACAATACTCCAGATGTGGCCTTACCATCGATTTGTACAAAGGCATAATGATATTGGCCGTTTTATTCTCAATCCCTTTTTTAATGATCCCGAGCATGGAATTGGCCTTCTTCACAGCCGCCGCACACTGGGTCGACACTTTCATCGATCTGTCCACCAGCACCCCAAGATCTCTCTCTTGATCCGTCACAGACAACTCAAAACCCATTTACGTATATGTGAAATTTTGGTTTCTTGCCCTAATGTGCATCACTTTGCACTTACATTGAAGCGCATCTGCTATTTTCTGCCCATTCTCCCAGTTTGGAGAGATCCTTCTGGAGCTCTTCACAATCCCTGTTGGTCTTCACCACCCGGAAAAGTTTAGTGTCATCCGCAAACTTGGCCACCTCACTGCCTATCCCCAACTCCAGGTCATTTATGAATAAGTTGAAAAGCACCGATCCTTGGGGCACACCGCTTTTCACCTCTCGCCATTGTGAAAATTGCCCATTGACTCCCACTCGCTGTTTCCTGGTCTTTAACCAGTTCCTAATCCGCAAGAGGACCTGCCCTCTTATTCCCTGACTGTGGAGTTTTCTCAGGAGCCTTTCATGAGGGACCGTGTCAAATGCCTTCTGAAAATCCAGATATATAATATCTACGGGTTCGCTGCCTGTTGACCTTTTCAAAAAATTCTAACAGGTTTGTGAGGCAAGACTTCCCCTTGCAGAAGCCATGCTGACTCTCCCTCAGCAGAGCTTGTTCTTCTATGTGTTTTAAGATTTTATCCTTAATGAGACTTTCCACCATCTTCCCTGGAACAGATGTTAGGCTGACCGGCCTGTAGCCGGTCAGCCTAACATCTGCAATAAAGCAAGAGTCAAAAGGGAAAAGAAGAATGCTATAGGAAAAGGATTGAGTGACAATACTCTCTGTTTTCTTCCTTCCCTTATATCTGGAGCCGGTGTTTTCCCACAGACCTGTGAGAGTCTTTTCAGCTGTAGGCTTGACTCTCTAGGCGTGGAGGTGCCCTCAGTATGGCTGCTGTCACCCTTGTGTGGACTTTAGGGCTCCTGCTTCTCCACACATAGGGCCTCACAGTTAGATGGCTCAGGTCTTGCAGCAGAGTCTGAAATGTCATTATAGCTGGTTACAGCTGTTTCTTACAGCAACTAGCTAGAGAGGAATAGCCCAACCCCACACAAAGCCTCAGTTTCACTGATGTATCCTCTTCAGCAGGAGTTGAGATCTCAAACTCTTCTTTTACCTCAACCAGCGTACATTCACTGAACTCTCACTCCCCATGTTGATCATGTTCGTAATACATTTCATGGCCTTGTTTACAAGCTAGTCAACAGGTGCTGTCTTCTACTAGTGTAGTGTAGTATAGTGATTAGTGGATTGAATAGGAACTGGGAGATTCAGGTTCAAGTCCTCATTCAGCCATGAAATGGGCAGCCCAATCCTATCCTCCCCCAGTGTAGGCACTTCAGCATGGGCCGCATGGGCCATGCTGAATCCTATCTGGGGAAGGCCCAGGCTGGAGTTCTACTCAGGGTAAGTGAGCATTTGCCCACTTACCCCAGGTAAACCCGGCCTCAGCCACCGCAGTGGGGTTACTTTGTCCCTGCTGGTTCTTTAGCCAGCGGAGAATCAAGCAGCCCCTTATTGGCTGCAAGGACCTGGGGGGGGGGATAGGATATGGCGTCTGACAAGGACTCTGGTTCCATCCCCTCCCAAGCCCGATCCATCCACTCCCATACCCTCCCCCTGCCCTCTAAACTAAATGGTTTTGGCTGAAAAGAGAAGGAATGTGGCTACAAGACCAAGATGAACAGTACCTACAACAGAAGGTGTTGTTGTTGTTTTGTACTTACTGCTATGACCATTCCACCATGTACAGTGGTTCATTACTGATTGGACTCATGGTATGGCCAGAGACAATATTAGCCAGGTACATTGACTTTGAGCTGCAGAACTAAAAGCACCTTAAGTCCTGCAAGACTTAACCATGGTCTCAGTAAAGTTGATGGCAAAAGGCTTCTATTCTAGTACAAGCTTTAAATTCCTCATGAGAATTGATAGTCAATTGTTTTATCAGACCTTTTCCCATCTGGTATGAAGTTCTAACCTTTTCTGCATCACCAGGAATGTTTTCTGATGGCTTCGGTAAAACTAAGATTTCACCCTGGGGTTCTCACCTAATGTGAATTCGTTAAATAAATACAATTAAAAAGACTCCGTGACTGATTAGCTCCAAGGTGATTCAGAAATGCCAATACATTAATTACTCTGCTTAGGGTTTTTCCCCCCTTCATCCCTCTGCTCTTGTTCTTTTCTTTCTTTAATGTTTCTTTGTAATAAGTGTGAAATGGGGCATAATTTTAATTTAGCCTTAGTGTACTAATTGTAGCTAATGGAAAAACACTCTCTGAGACGCAGAGTGGTAATTAATCCTCTTCCACCACCCTCATTTTCCTGATAATTTGTTCCTTAATGTATTTTCAAATTGTGGGCTCTAATGGATGGCCATTTCAGTGTGGTAATTTTTTTATTATATATGTAGATAATATATTGTCTTTCTTCCACATTATTGTTTCTGTCCTGCTGATAACGAGCATTTATATCTTGTTTGTTTACACCTAAGGATTATTAAACACAAAAGTTGAGAAGAAAAACCAGAGAATATGGCAGCAGGTTTGAAATGTCAAGAATAAAGTCTCTGAAACAAAGCAATAACCAGAGTGGGCATGCTCTAGCCAGCCACAAAAGTGCTTCAATACCATTGCTTTCATTTGAGATCTGCAGATCAGCCTGGTGTGATTGTTCGCGTTAGCGTCACTAGGACGCGCGTCACCCTGGGGCAGGGGGCGCGCGTCACCCTAGTGGCGCTCTGACATCGCGGCGTGGGGGGGCGACCCAGCTCCCCCCCCCCCCGCATCACCCTCCGGACGCTCCGAGGCCGGCCCGGGAGCCGGCCTCGGAGCGTCCGACCCTGTCGGTGCTCCAGGGCCTTCTGAAAGAAGGCCCAAGCAGCGCGTTAATATGAGTATTTTTTTAATTTTCGCGCATGCGCAGAGACCATTTTGAGGCTCTTCTTTCAGAAGGCCCTGGAGCGCCGGTGGGGTCGGACACTCCGAGGTCGGCTCCGGCGGAGGTACGCACGTCACGCAATGGCGCGCGTCACCCCCAGGCGGCCCGCCCCCCCGCCACGCTCCAGTGACGCCAGTGATTGTTTGTGCAACAGTAACTTCTCTGCCTGTATAACTTCTAACATAATGTCAGCACTGGATTGTCTCAGGCCACCAAATCTGTGAGTTTTTGAGGTAAAAAGTACCTGAAAGCAAACATAGTGGCAAATTTTCAAGTGAGAAGTCATGAAGTGATCAGAGATTGAGCTGGGCATGTGTAAAACTTGCCTTTCTCTTCCTGTCATTCCAGTGCGGCAGCCATAGAAAATGAAACCCTGGACTAAGACCTTTTTTTTTTTTTTTTTTTTTTGCATAGACTCAAAATATCAGGGCTGGGGAACTGCATAAATAATTCAGTTTTTTTTAAAATGTGAACTTCTCCCAACATTAATTTCAAATATGAAGAATAATAATGTGAAGCAGGAGGTCTCAGATCAACTCTCTTATTTTAAAATATTTTAGCCAGAATCTCTTTGAAAAAGGAACTTTCTGAATGAAAAAGAAGGAATAATTGCTAACTATAATTTTGTTTTCTTAAGCTACATCTTTTAGAAAACATCTGTTTACTTCTTTTCAGATTAGTCAAAAAGGGCTACATTTAAAGCTAAGCACAGAGAGACTTCTGGCCCTTTTTCTCAAAGAAATTATAACCCTAGAGCTTTCAGATTATCTTATTTTTTCAGGGGAAGCAACTTTCATTAAGAAACAAGGCATTGGGATAATTCTAACAGCCAAATTCTCCGTAGACTTCCGGTGATGGAACGAGCACTCCATTGCTGGAAGCCATCACATACGTGCCATAAGGCACATTTGTGAAGACTTGGGAATAAGGGAGGCCAGTGCAAGGCCGGCTGCCCTCACTCCATTGCCAGGACGTCCATGCAGCTTCTGGAGGAAGATAATGCTCCGGAACTAGCCGCATGGGCAGTCCAGGTGGCAAAGGAGGGGGGGCCATTGGCCGAACTGATCCGGGAGGGGGCGTGGATGGTGTCTGCCATATCCCCATCCCAGCCGGGCCGGATCGGCCGTTACACGGCCTCCTCCTACTTCCGCCAATTATTTAGCTGGCAGAAATCCGAGGAGGCTAATTAGGCCTGCTCCGGTTTACACCTGGGGAAGGGAATGAAGTCCCCTTCCCCGAGTAGACCTCCAGGCTGTAGCAGCGCAGCCCAGAATGGGGATAGGATCCTGTGGGTGGCCCTGGGCTGCCGGCCGGATCCTTACACAAGATTTCGCTCTTAGTGTATGAAATGACAGAAAAAACAGTAGTTTCCTCCCTAGATCCTAAGAATTCACATTTGTTTTTTTTTAATTTTGTGGGTTTTTTTTTACTTTTATAGGTGCACTTTGGGCAAAACTCATGTGAATTCCCATGAAAACCCACCCAGTACTATTGTATCTCAATAGGATTTTCTTGAATGAAATTGAAGGGTATCTTTTAAGGATCCACACACACATCCCATGACCATGAAGAGGGTTTCACAAGTAACACTGCAAGGGAAAAAAGTCAGACCTCTAGAGATGTTTAGAACGATATCAATAGTGTGCTCTCCAGCTCTTGGAATTATCCTCAGCTCCTGAATGTCAAAATGAAAAAGAAAAGATACCCAATACCATTTTGTTCAAAATTATACAAATCAAAGCATTTGTGTCTTTTGGCCCAATCCTGTGTAAAAAACTGCCTGCGGAACCCAGCGCGGAACCCAGTACTGCTGGCAGAGGCTGGCATAGGATTGGACTGTAAATCTTATTTTACCAAAAAGTAATGCCTTCGTGACTTCGTCTTCTCAGTCAGGCTATGCCAACAGTATGTATTAACCCTCTAGGAGAGCTGAGTGGAATGAGATTGGAAGCTGGCAGAGTTGCAACTCAGTACCCCAGTTAAATTGTTACATCATCATCATCATCATCATCATCATAAGAAAAAAAAAACTGGCCATGCAGAATAAGGCACTGCATGGCCAGTACTTGAAGAACATTGAAGGCAAGATAGACAATGAAAAGACCTGGCAATGGCTAAAGAAAGGAACATAAAGAAGGAGACTGAAGGGCTATTATTAGTTGCACAAGAACAGGCACTCAGGACAAATGTGATCAAAACCAGGATTGAAAAATCTTACAATGACAGCAAATGCCGCTTGTGTAAAGAAGCAGAAAAAACAGCGGAACACCTGATATATGGATACAAGAAAATCTCACAGACTGATTACCTGGAAAGTCACAACAAAGTTGCATGCCTGGTACATTGGAATCTTTGCAAGAAATCCAATATAGCAGTGCCCAGGAAGGAAATGGTGGGATCACAAACCGAACAAAGTTGTTGAAAATGAAGAGGTCAAAATACTGTGGTATTTCTGTATCCAAACAGATAAACATCTGGTGCATAATACACCAGATTTAACAGTAATAGAAAAGAAAATGGTCTAGATCATATATGTGGCAACACCTGGGGATGCACGAATTGAAAGTAAAAAACATGAAAAGGTAATCAAATATAAAGAATTTAGGATTAAAGTAGAATGACTTTGGCAAAGAATGGCAAAGATCATGCCAATCGTAGTGGGTGTCTTAGGCGCTATACCCAAACACTTGGAAAAACACTTGCGCACCTCAGGTGTAAATGAAATAACCACATATGAGATGCAAAAAGCAACTTTATTCGGAACTGCACATATTTTATACAAATACCTCTACATATTCTAATCTAGGTCCTTGGGAAGGACTTGATATTTAGAAAATGCCAGTCACCATCAGGTGTGGGCTGTGAAGTAAATCTAATAATAATAATAATAATAATAATAATAATAATAATAATAATAATAAGTCATACTTTTCTTTAACCAAGTGGGTACTAGGTCATCATACTTCTGTATTTTAGGGAGATCAAGTCCCAGCAGTGAAGCTGGAGCAAGTAGACACCCATCTAATTCAGCTTACTAAGTGAGCCCCTGGGATGCTACGGTAAGGAAAAGGATTTGCCAATGGACCCCTGCGACAAGAGATCATTCGATATTTTAAAATAATGGACATGAAGTGATGCAAGCTGACTAACTTGATTTGGAGTGATGTGGTTGTTTGTGAGGATACCAGGATGAATGACCATATATGAAGGCAGACAGAGCTCCTCTATCTTTAAGAATTGCCTAAAATAAGGTATTTCATCAGATGTGATGGTATTTCATCCATGGATTCCATGCCAAGCTGGATCTGGCTAACTCGATTCAACTATTAGGAGCACAGGAGCCCTGTCCCCCTTTGCATGTGTTCACCTTAAGTCAGATTGGGGGGTTGAAAGGTGCCCAAAGGTGTAAGACAAAAGTTTGGCAGCATAAGGGAGTAGACTTTACTATAGTAAGCACAATTCTATGCATGTTTACTCAGAATCAATTTCTACTGTGTTCTGTTTACTCTTGTCTTTGGTAAGTGTGCATAGGAGAGCAGCCTTATGAAGTGAAGCTTTTCTGGGCATGGAGATGCAGTGTTGAGGAAAGCATCTCCTGCTAAACTTCTGTATGCAAAGCGACTGTTGCTAAAGGCACAGGAACAGAGACAACAATAAACAAGTGGCAACTCTTATCCCTACCATAGAGGGAAATGTTTTGTTCCTCTTTCTGAGATTGCCAGTTTACCAGTAACTTGTCAAAGGCTTTTGATCTGTAGTTTTAGGTTTGAGTTGGGTGAAATAGCCTGCAAATCTTGAAAGAGGCATTCATGCGATCTTTAATTCTAGGCAAATGGCTGTTGCTACTGTGGCGTGTTTGCTGAATGCCAGAGAAATGACATATGCTCTGGTTTACTAAGAGGCTTTCCCCCCCCTCCCCCAGTATGAATGGAACTACCAATGTGAAGAATGTTGTAAGTGAGCTACACTTTAGAAATTGATGAGTTCTACTTACAGGAGCTTATCTGGGTCATAAAACCATCAAATGCAAGGTAGCCATCAGTGATCATTCATCCAGATTCATAAAAAATGCATGTTTCTTTGCCTGTGTATATCATTCGTATGGAGATAATGAATACCTTGTGACATTAAGGCCAGAGGTCAAATCCCAGACCTTATTACAAATCTAGGGAAAATTACCTTTTCACTGACCTGTGTTGTGACCTAATGGTCTAGGAGGAGTTCAAGGCCAACTGTTCATTCAGCATCACCAAATTGTGTATATATGATACAACATTGATGCAATGAAATCTCACTTTAGTACAAGGTAGATTTACAGCATGTCTACTGGGATTTCCCTGGCAGATCTTGGAATTCCAGAAACTACAACACCGCCGTACAAGATGTTGGTGGATGCATTTCAAGTAAAAGATGATGCTGTGGTGTGATGTTTTCTCTGTCTCTGGGACAGAGGACAACTACAAAATACTACTTGCACAAATGCTGGCTTACTCTGGGAACTTCCTGTGTAAATAGCCCTGCCGCTATAGGATTTTGCAGATAACAAGTAGCAGTTCAGTGTTAAATCAGACTGAGGCCTTATATTTCTGGCCAGCTAATTGGTTCCACGGCCAGTGGGTGGCGCAGTGGGTTATACCGCTGAACCATGAGCTGTCGATCGAAAGGTCGGCAGTTCAAATCCGCGACGGGGTGAGCTTTCGTTGCTTGGCCAGCTCCTGCTAACCTAGCAGTTCCAAAGCATGTTAATGTGAGTAGATAAATAGGTACCGCTTGCAGGAAGGTAAACAGCGCTCCGTGTTCCAGCCGCATGCTACGCGCTGCGGCAAGGAGAGTCATGCCGGCCACATGACCACGGAGGTGTCTTCGGACAACGCTGGCTCTTCGGCTTTGAAATGGGGATGAGCACCACACCCTAGAGTCGGACACGACTGGACTTAATTGTCAGGGGTCACCTTTACCTAACTGGTTCCACACACTGATTGACCTTGTAATGAACAATTAAATAGACATATTCTTGGTATAAGCTTTCCAAAAGCACAAATCCCTTTGTTTAAAAAGGGGGCAGTAAGCTTTTTGACCTATGTTGATATGATAACACTACTAAATAATTATAAGGTATGAGTAAACAACTGTAATGAATGCTCTAAAACAGCATTTCTCAAAGTTCCTGCTGCCACAACGAACTCACATTCTGCAGCTGCTCCCCCATCGCAACCCACCGGGACAGCCTCTGCAAGCATCAGAAAGGCCTCTGGATATGCAACGTATATATATATATATAATGTGAGTATAACATTTCATAAAGTTATAGCAAGGACGAAGCAATACATCCTACTAGCATACTATTCACTATTTTCTACATATAATATCCAACTAAGCCAAAATAACACCCACATTCTATTCATTAAATCCGCATATCATCACATCGTTGTTCTCTCTCTCTCTTAAAAAATCGATAAATGGTTTCCAGTTATTCTCGAAAAGTTTAACTGACTTTTCCTTAATTAAAATTGTAAGTTTATCCATTTCAGCATAGTCCAAAACTTTCAGCCACCAATCTGACCTGGAAGTTACTTCCGAAGGCCTTCCAAGACCCGCAGAGGCTGTCCTGGGCCCAACACGATGGGGGAGCAGCTGCAGAATGTGAGTTGCAACCCGGAAGTGGCCTTCAGTTGCTTCTGTTTGGCTCCAGTTTGGAGCCAAACGGAGTCAAGGGCAGGCAGGTGGGCCCACCTGGCGACCCACCTTGGCATTGGGCCATGACCCATCAAGTGGGTCGCGACCCACAGTTTGAGAAGCCCTTCTCTAAAGTACACAACTCTTTTTTAAAATTTAATCTTGAATACCATATTCAAAATTGGGCCTTGAATCTTGCTGTGGCTACCATTCATACTCTTTTGCAACCAGTGAAGTTGTAGAGGAACATTTCTTTTTCTCACTGGGAAGTGCTCACTATGGAACACCAAAGGGAAATAGGATGCTCAATGGGTTAGCAGAGGGCTTAACTTTGTATCACACACAGCCCAATCCTGTGTAACTCTTGCACTGGTGTAACAGTAGATCCTCCGGTGTAAGGGCACTTATGTCAGTGTAATTTGCTGTATGCTGATGGACGCAGGACGGAGACCGGCACAGCCCTCCTTGGATGCCTCACATGCGCAGTTCAGATGTGGAATGGACACCGGTGCAACTCTGCTGGCACAGGGGACATTCTGGGGGCATCCAGACACCCCTGGAATGCCCCTTGCACTGGCGGAGTTGAGCCGGTGTCCATTCCGCATCTGAACTGCACATGTGAGGTGTCCGAGGAGGGTTGTGCCGGTGTCTGTCAGTGTATAGCAAGTTACACTGGCATAAGTGCTCTTACACCAGGGGATCTACTGTTATACAGGTGCAAGAGTTACACAGGATTGCGCCCACAGAATTGTGTGCAGCTGAACCCCAAGAGTTGTTTCAGGGAAGGGCAATCTTGAATAATAGCAGATGTATGTACTTAGTCCTTAGAGGGCCCCGTGATCTGACCCAGCATAATCTTCTAAAAATCATATCCCCAATTGCTTCTTCCCCAACCCTAGAGTTCCCAAGCAAACATTTCTCTTGATCAAAGTTCAGACATGCTATTGGTACCCAAGACTGGAAAAGCAGCAACAGTTTACTGTTCAGCTCAGCAGGCCTGACTACTTTGATATCTCTCTGCACAAATTCAATTTTGCTAGGTCTAACGTTTCATGTGAATACTGTACTTCCTAATAAGCATGTATTACCTAGATTTCTTCTTCATAACAAATCTCTAAGGCTTTGCCTGCTTTGGAATGTACCCAGAATGCTTTTTACCATATAAGTTCTGAAGTAGCCATGTCAATTCCGATGGCACTGAACCCTGAATTGTGCAGAGTGCTATTTTCAGAAAAGGCTCGCAATCCATATGCCTTCAGTGTTGCATTCTTGAGTGTTGCATATTGCTTCTCTGGTGATCAGGAAGCTTCTGTGTAACTAAGCAGAACATTTATTCTCTGGTGGAAAGAGAGGACTTCTGATGTCAGGGCCAGGCCACAGCTGTGAGTAGCTCTCCTCAAATCCATACCCAGTACAGTATGTATGTTCTCAGTTTCAAGCGCTGAGGGGCAAAAGGGACTGCTCTATTGATCAAGTAAAGGCAGAAGGCAAAGCTCCTCATATTAATACTGGGCCTAACCAATCCAGCGGTGTCATATTGCAATCTAGGGGTACACATTAATTTTGGGAATGAATGGAAATGGAACCACATGGATTCCATTTGCTTCAGGTTCCATTTATTCCAAAATGAATGCATTCCTCAACAAATGAGTATAAACTTGGTTAGTTTCCATTCATTTTCTTTTTGCAAAACTTAAAAGAAAGTTCTTACATTTAACTTGATCTTCATCACTGCCTATGTCAGTGGTGACAGGAACTTCAATGGGCAGCTGCCTTCTGGTGGATGCTATCTATTCAGCACCTTGTCATAGTGAAAGTCATTTGGGGGGGGGAATTCACAATTTCCCAGGACAATCTTGTGTCCTGGGACAGTTGCAACAGGGCCCATGAGAGGGGGTAAAGGGGGTAACTTGTACCTGGGCCCAGGGTCAAAAAGGGGGCCCAGGAGCCAAACGCCATCCCGGGCAGGTCCCGGGGGCCCTGCTCCCTGCTTGTCACCTTCACAGCGCGGAATGAATTTGCTGGCAAGGGGGGGCCTCCTCGTTCTGGTTGGTAAACACGGTACCAGGACGGGGCACGACTTATGGCTCGGCCCCTACCGTGGAAACGCCTCTGGGCTGTCTTTGCTCTGAGATCGGAGCAACGACAGCTGGTGAGAGCGGCGGCGTGCCTCTCTGTAGTGGAAGAAGATCCAGCAGACTGGCAGGGGCCAAGTGTGGTGTTAGCAGTGGACCCTTGTTGACAGATCCGGGCAGCAAGGAGTTAACAGATGAAGACTTGGACTTTTGACAGGACTTTGACAGGACTGGGCAGTAAGGGGTCAACACCCAGGACTGCGTGGGTGGAGGCACACCTACCGCCCACGCAGGGTGTGCCCCCACAGGTGTTACCAATAATTAGAACTTTGGATTGCAGCCCCCAGCTGTGATCCATAATGGATTAATGAAGGCTTTTAGTATAAAAGGAGCTCTCTTGCTGGGGTCTGTCTCTCTCTCATCCCGAGCTCTTGCTGAGGGACGACGGAATGCTGCTACAGTCTCATCTCGCTGAAGGACTTTGCCAGAGGATGGGACGCGGCTGCCACGCCGAGGAGCTACTGGACACTCTGTGAAGCTGAAGGACTGCTGAGCTGGTGACCTTGGACCAGAGACCGGAGAACGCCGACAGAGAAAGGAGAAGACGCGGCTTCCAAAAGAGACTGGTTTGAGGGGGGATTTTTGGGAGAGAGACTGTTGTTTCTGTTTTGCAGAAGGGTTTCTGCTTTAATTTTGTTCGGAAGCTTTCATGGCCAGCTAACAGCACACAATGTTTGACACTTACGGGTATAGATGCCATGTGAAAAACAGGAAACTTGAAATTTAAACAGACTCCTATGCCGTTGGCGGGTCTCCGATTCAGGCAGCCGCAAACGGTGTAAAAATACTTTTAAAATCCAAGGTATGTTTGCCCAACGTTTTGTTCCGGCAACTCGGAACTTCCTCTGGGGTAATCTGAAAAGATTTAGGTGATACTGCCTTTCCTTCATCTGCAGGCTTTATAAGGTTTCTGCTTTGAGAGATTTATGGTGTTAGGGTTACTATAAAGCAATAAATTTTGTTAATTGCTTGTTTGGAGTTCAGCTGTCATTTTTGCACATAGCTTGATAACTATTTGAGGAGGGAAAGGTGTTGAATCAGTCGAAGCGGACATTTAAGGGAGTATTTCAGATTGAAATTATTTAAAGGGAACAAACTTGCTCCTAGAAGGAGAAGTTGGATCAAGACATTTTGGTCCCAGGAGTGGGGTGATTCCCAAGCAAGACATTCTCGCCGCTCTCGCTCTCGGAGCGGTGAGAGCGGGCGATCCGGCTCAAAGGGTGAGCCGCCGCTCTCCCCGGTTGTCATCGCTCCGAGCGACGAGAGCCGGTGTGAGCGGCGGCTCACCCTTGGATTGCCTGCTCTTGCTGCTCCGGGAGTGAGAGTGGACGAGCTGGGTGAGCACAGCCGCCGCGGCCTGGCCTTGCCCGTGGAGGAGCAGCAGGCAGCAGCAGCGCGGCGGCAAAGATGGCAGCGATGGGGTAAGTCAATTTAATTTGTTTATTTTATGTTTTAAATAAATAAATAAATTTGCGGGCGCCTTGGTTTCTTTACAATTACAATGCTTTCTTTTTATTTATTTATTTAGCTCCAGGGCTAAATAAATAAATAAATTTGCACCTGCGCTTCACGCGGCAATGCCCCTTGCTTTTTTAAAATTATAATGCTTTCTTTATTTATTTAGCTTGTAGGTTAAATAAATAGAGTTTTTTAAAAAGTGGCCGCGCCTTGCGCGGCAGTAGGGGGCGCTTTGCGCCCCCTATTCACTTTTTAATATTTAATTGATTTTTCATTTGTATTGATTTTTAATTAATAATTTATTTTTTATTAATTACTTATTTTTATTAATTGTGGGGGGTGTCCCTGTTTAAGGGGGGAATCTGGTAATCCTACTACTGACAAAGCACAGCAAAAAATGTGTTAAAAGTAAACATTTTTCTTTTAAATTAAAACAAACATGAAAACAATTAAGGTTTTGAAAGGGGGCTGAGATCCTCCCAGTGAGTTCCAAAACTAACAGGAAAGGGCCTGAGAATTCTTGGAACAAACAATATTAGGAATAATAGACAAACAAGGTTTTGAAACCATTTCTTGTTTCCAAGCATGAGCATACCCCTCTTGCAATCCACTTTTCCTTTCTGTGCTTCAACAGGGTTCAGAAACTTGAACCCACACAGGCCCAGGGAGCTCACTAGGTTTTGTCCTTCCCAGCCTCACAACCCAAAGAAACTATTGAAAGAGCCCCAAACTACTTTTTTTTTTTTTACAGTACTATACAACAACAAAAGGACAAGTGGTAGTACTATACAATGCCTTGGAAAAATAATGGTTGGACACTTTTTTAAAAAAGTACATGAGGATAAGCTCAAGGATTCGTGTATAACTGGATTTGCTGGCTTGCACCGTGGGTAAAGAAAGAAAAAAAAGAGAGCTGAAAACATTTTCAGAAGAACAGTTGTTGCGAGATCTTCCTTGTTTGAAGGACTCATGCCATAACGAGGGTCTAAATAACCACATATGTTTTCCACACTATTATGCTCCATTCTGTGAATTCTCAGACATATCCCCAACTTCTCTAGGTCATACGCAGACGGCTTTGCAAACTTTTTCCTGACTCGCTTCCAGACTGTTGCTCAACAGCATCTCCCATGTGTCATTCAATGTCCATGTACAGCCGGACGCTGGCCATTTGAGCCAGGTTTGATTTGCAGGTTTGCAGTCCTATAATGACGGACAAACAGGCCACAGATTACTTCAATTTTATGACTTGAGTTTAGGGAAATTGAGCATCTTAATTAGGTACAGATGTAAAGTTAAAGCATTGTACACAATCTGGACTGGTTTTCATTTAAATCTATTCTTGATTCATTTGCTTCCATCCCAGTCACAATTAGAAAAAATATTTTGTAAATGTTGAAAGACATGTGATGTAGAGCTGATTGGATTAAATCTGAACCCATGCGAGTTTTGGTGAGCTCAATTAGGAGAGACCCTTGCAAGCATTCAGTGGAACCTCTCCAATGGTTTCAAGCCAACTGCTTGTGGATTTTCTAGTACATAACACTACATGTGCTGACAATGTGCCATCCTAGAATAATGTGAGTATTACAAAAAAGATCTTTTTCCAATACATGATTCATAAAGTAGAAAAGCAAACCCTGCTTCTTTGAAGATTCCCAGACTGTGTACATTACCAGGTGAGAAATGTTAGGATGTGGTTCAAATACGACAGATCTTACTAAATGCTTCCAAATGCAGCGCATTCTACTTAAGCTGTCCCTGCTTAATGTGAACAGTCACTTGCTCTGTCCAAACCCCAGAAGCCATTTTTAGCCTCATTAGTTTTAATTTAAAAGGCTATAATTAAGACTTTCTTATGCTGCCAAGTATTTCGAGGATAGAGCTTTGTAAAGCTAGCCACTCAGTTAGGCAATCTGCTGCCCCAATCTTTATTGCTAATACATTATCCTGTGTTTGGGGGACCGGGGGGGGGGGGAGGGAACTGGCTGTCTAAAGTGTTGCTTAGTTACATTGTTAAAATAATCAGCATTTGGGAATGCATTAAAGGAGGCACATACAAGGAACATATCATGAAATAACCATTTAACATGATGGGGTCAGTTACATTGTTTTAATAAGCAAGACATAGCCATATTAGGTTTGCACAAATGTGTTTATGTGAATGTGCTAATCTGCCCATTTTATCTTATATGTAAAAAAATATAGGGTTGTGATTTCTGGAAGGCAAGACAAGAGTGAGGCACAATGGACACAGTATTTGAGCTAGATTGGGATTGCCTAGATTCAGATCTTCGGTTTGTCATAAAACTGAATGGAAGTTGCCACCTCACAGTTCAAGTTACTTGGCAGGGTTGCTCTGAGGATAACATTGGATAGCCTCAGAGTGTTGGAACAGGGCCCTGGGAGACCTCAGTTCAAATTTTTATTCTGCCATGAACCTTACTGGGTAGCATTTGGCCTGTTGTGATATCTCAGCCCTGTCTACCTTACAAGGTTGCTGTGAAAAAAAATATAAGTAAGTGGAGGCATCATCTACACCAGTGCTTCTCAAACTATCTGATGTAGTGAACTGCAATTTTTTTCCCCAACGTGCCAGAGACCGATACCATATCTGTGTCATATTATTACTATTGTTTCTTTCCTGGAAATTCACCAGGGACCAACACCAGTCCTTAGATCACCATTTTGAGTAGGACTAATCTATATCATCTTGGGCTCCTTAGAGGAAGAGCAGGGGACAGGTGAGAGCAATTTGTCCATTTCACCTATTTGTTTGCTGCTGAACACTATGAAGCTGCTCTGAATCAATGACCACAATCACACCAGAGCTTTTAAGTCCAGATATTTCAAGGATGGAGTTTACATGCTGGGCAGCCCAATCCTGCTTAGGATCGCTGCAGCACACAATCCTAGACAGGATCCTAGGCAGGATCGGGCCAGCGCCAGCACAGCTGGAGCACACCTTGAAAGAAAGAAACATTCATCCCGTTTCCCCGGGGAGAGCCCCAGTGGCCGCTATGGGCCCCCTCGGATGTGCGTCGGCAAAATGGCCAGCACACATCTGAGGAGCCGGTGTAAAACTGGCCAGGTCTGGGATGGGAGATAGGATCTGGCAGAGCATGCTGCCGATAATCCCTCCCCTGTCCCTGGCCTGGTGGACCAGTCACCCTCTCCTGTTTAACCCCGGACTACCCTCTCCACGCCCCTGCACTGGCTGCAGCCCTGGGCGGAGTGAGCAGCACCAGCCTCTCCGCCGGCACCACTTAATTGCTGGGTGTCGAAAATGTGCCTTACGGCATGTTTACAACACGCAGCGCTGACAGAGCCATTGCTCCACCAGCGTAATGTTACACAGGATTGCTCCGTAAATTTCTCCCACTGAAATAAACAGGACTTGGAATGCTTAACGTTGGCTGGATCATGTCTGATGTCAGTAAATAATAATGCAATAAACAGCACCTGAAACACAAATGCTGTTAGAACACACAGAGATTTACTATTTTGAAGACCTTCAGACCTTTTTATATTCATGTTAATAAGCATTTGCTGAGACTGTGATCAAAAAGTCATTCAGTGGTGGTCTAGAGAACACTTCTGTGTTATTCTCAATGTTATATTACAACACATCAGGAACTTCCTGTTATTGGTCCTGAAAATAACATGACATTTTTGCAAAGAGTGGAAAATTCACACTGATTCATGAGTAGCAATGGTACTTATGCATTTGTATTAAACGTTCTTATGCTGCAATTCAAAGCATGTTTACTGGGAAGCAAGGTTGACTGATCTCTGTGGGACTTTTGACTGAATAAATATGTTTAGGATTGGGTTATTAGTGATTGTGGTCTGCTATGTCTGCAGGACATTGGAAAAAGATATACAATTGCTGTCTCGTGGAGGGGATGTGGGAGACAGGGAATAGGTTGCAGTTACAATAATGAATTATGGAGAAAAAACTGCCTCCTTGAGCCTCAGTCACAGAATAGAGTTGAGAACTGTATGAAGTGGCTGTACTAATCCTCATGGGGCTGGTCCAGATTATACTTCTATCACCTAATCGGCCTCATGTGTTAAAATCTCCCCACGCAGGTAAGGAAACTAGCCCTGATTCATCCAGATTTAAGGGGAGGGGGCCAGGATATGTGTCTGTTGTGGGTGTGCATGTCTGGGGCATGGAACTACTCTGTTTTCCCTAAAATAAGACATCCCTTGAAAATAAGACCTACTGCGTTTTTTGAAGTTACAATTAATATAAGACCCGGTCTTATTTTTGGGGAAACAGGGTAGTCAGGCATAGAAGTATTGTCTGACCTGGCCCATTGTGTTTAAAAGGCTATAAGGATATAAACATTCCATCCGAGATGTTTGATCTGTGATGACTCAGTCACACATACAAGACATCACCACTGGATGCTGCAGCCATCAAGCATGTGAACATGCATGTGTGAACTGCCCCTTACTTGGAAGTAGATCCCACTGGACCTCAATGGAATTGACATGCAAATGAATGTGTTTAGGATCAAGATATAAAAACAGCCCAATATCTTCCTATTTAATTGTGTTCATATACAGCCCTTTGCTGTTCCTGCCTGGAAAAGGTCTGGCTGTATTAACTTTGACTAAGTCATAAGTTTTGGAAGCTGTAAAAATATTCACTATCTTTCCATATGCATTCGCATAGTGCGTCATTGTTCTTTTTTTATGTTGCCATTTTGTTTTCTGAATTAAGTGGGCAATAAATGCTTCACTTGTCTTAATTTTTTTAATATGCAAACAAAACAGATGACAACCCCGTGCAAACAATTATTCAGACCAAACAAAGGGCAGTCTGAGCTGTGGAAACGGTACTGGCAGTAAAACCTTCAATAACTTCTTTCCTACAGAAAGGTTGTTTCAAGGATCTGTGGATTTTCTCTGAACGAACACAGCAAAAACTCCAGTGCAGACCTGGACATAGGCATACAGTGCTCCATTTTTCAGCACCTTTGCACTGCTTTGTCGAGCTCAATCTCATTACATTGTGTTCAGTGAACAATTCCCAATGGACAATTTGCTTGGGGAATTCTTCTATTTCCTCAGTGAATTGTCTGCAGGCTGTAACCATTAAGGATTTCCTGAAAAGTCACAGCTGTCCCAACAACACAGTTCTTCGCAAACATTTTGGCTTGTAATATTTTTATGAAGGTCTCCATGTAGCAGTCATGCATGCTCTCTATTGAGAGAATAATGTCTTCTTCTTGGGAGTCATCCTTCTGACTCAGTCACAGCGGATTTCAAAGCCCTGTCTTGCTTCAAACTGAATAGTCCACTTCTGCTCCTCTCTGTTACTGTCATTGGTATTTAAGATAGTGAAACAATACTCTTTGTTTTTGCTGCTGCAGACTTAGGGCGCAATCCTATCCTACTTACGCCACCGTTGTAACCAGCAGCGCAGCGAAAACGGGAGGTCCCAGAACGGAAAGGGGATTCAAATCCCCTTTGAGTTCCCCTTTTGGAGGGGATTTGAATTCCCTTTCTGTTCTGGGGCCTCCCATTCTCGTTGCACTGCTGGTTACAATGGTGGCGTAAGTAGGATAAGATTGCACCCTAACACAGATACTCCTTTGGAAACTGTAACTATTCTTTTGACATGTATTAAGTGCTGGCTCTTCGGCTTTGAAATGAAGATAAGCACCTCCCCTAGAGTCGGTAACGACTAGCTTTTGAGCGAGGGGAACCTTTCCCTTTTAGGGGCGCCGTGGTGACTCAGTGGTTAAGATGCTGAACTGCAGACTGGAAGGTAGGCAGGACAGCAGTTCGAGACTCGAATGCCTCATGTCGATGTGAACTACCATCTTCAGCCCCAGCTCCTGCCAACCTAGCAGTTTGAAAGCAAGAAATTGCAAGTAGATTAATAGGTACCGCCTCGACGGGAAGGTAACAGCGTTCCATGCGCCTCGGCATTGAGTCATGCCGGCCACATGACCACAGAAGCATCTTCGGACAGTGCTGGCTCTTCGAGTTTGAAATGGAGATGAGCACTGCCCCTAGAGTTGATAACGACTGACTTTCGAGCAAGGGGAACCTTTACCTTTTCAAGCAGCCCCAAGTATGGCTTGGCACCATACAGAACACTGAAGTGACATGGTCCCTGCCAGAGGGCATACAGCCAGTGCCATGTGGGTATGTGGCCAGTGCCAGCACCCAGCAAGGTCGGGCAGCTGCCTGAGGATTACTGTTATATGAGGTTCCATTGAGATGAGACCTGGGGTGATCGATAATCCACTCTTCTTACTGCCCTCCCAGAATATATGAGACCAGTGAGGAGCATGGACTAAAAAATGTTAGAAGTGAGCAGGTGACAAACTCCTAACTGGGGTTGGTCACTTTCTTTGATCCTACCCCCCCCCCAAAAAAAATTTACAAACGTGTATCTCTTTAATATATCTGCAGCCCAATCCTATTCAGATGCTGAATATCAAGTTTGGTGATATTTTTCGTAACCAGAAATATGCTATAAGCATATGTTTATGTATATCAATAAAATTGATATGGTAAAAATGGTTTCGTTATAAGTAGTTTCACTTTAAGTAGTTTCACTTAAAGTTGCCGTTTCCAATACCTATTTCCAGGACTTGCTGTACATGTTGTGAGGGAAGCAGGCTGTTTGTGCCAAGCGTCCTCTCTTCAGGGTTCCCATCCCCAGGGTTGGGGCCAGAGAGGTATAGCTCCTTGCCACATGTCTCCTCATTGAGGCGTAGTCTCCTTGGCAGGGGTTTATGTACTGCGGCTGGTGCGTTGTGATTGGCTGCCAAATGTAATCCATATCCTATGCTCCATCGTGGGAAAGTGTGTGTGTGTGTGTGTGTGTGTGTGTGTGTGTGTGTGTGTGTGTGTGTGTGTGTGTGCACGCGCGCGCGCCATGGGTTTATTCCTATGTACACCTAGGTTTACACCTAGCCCATGAGCTTGGCGGTTGGACTGCTGCTCCAGATGCTGCACTGGCTACCGGTTTGTTTTCTGGCCCAATTCAAGGTGCTGATTTTGACGTTTAAAGCCCTTCATGGCTTGGGACAAGGATCCCTGTGGGACCACCTGCTCCCATACATTCCAGCCCACTCCCTGAGATCTGCAGAGAGGGCTGTACTGTGCATGCTTTTGCTGCTTTTAATGCTATTCATTGTTTTATGGCCTTTACTATTATCTGGTTGTTTTAATCACTGCTTTTATTGCTGCTGCTTTTACTGATGCCATGCTCTTTCTCTGTTTTTATACATATATTGGTTTAATAGTGTCTGCCTGAAAGGGGGTCAGTATATGGCAGGTGCCAACTCACCCTTGTCCCTCCCATATCCTGCCCACATCTCTCCTCCCTGTTTTGGCCTTTCTGCCAATAGATTTGCACTGGCATCTGAGTTAAACTGATGCTGTGTTGCACCACTGTTCCACTGGCATCTGGGGCCCGTTCACAGGCAGGCAGGCTTCTGCACTGTCAAGGCCATCATTATGCCAGTGTATATGGCTTATCTCAAGGAGAGGCCATCAATTACCAGGTGATGTTGGTTCTTGTACAGCAGGCAGACACTTCTTAGATACTGTGCTAAGGGACCTAGCATACTGACTGGCAACATTTACTATAAACACAATGGCTGATCAAAAGTATTTTCAGATCCTAACTACACTCACAGTGCAAACCACCGTAAGGATCCAGCCAGCGGCCCAGGGCCGCCCGCTGGATCCTGTGCACGGGCTATCCAGCGCGCGCCGGGCTGGAGGTCTCTCGTCCCCTTCCCCGGGTGTAAATCCAGGCCAGCCCAATCGGCCTCCTTGGATTTCCACCAGCTAAATAGCTGGCGGAAGTAGAGCAGCCGTGTAACGGCATGGCCGACCTGGCGGGTACGGGGATATGGCTGACACCATACCCCGCCCCCTCCCAGGCTGGCTAAGCCAATGGCCCCCCTCCCTCGCCCACCGAAACACCCCCACACCCACCGGATCCCGACTAACCTCGTCTGGCGGCCGTACGGGCGCTCTGGCGATAGAGCAAAGGAGGCTGGCCTCTGCGCCGGTCTCCCTTGCTCCCGAGTCGTCGCGACCATGCTTTACGGCACATTCGCGCCATCTACCGGAGATGGTACGCTCGTTCCATCACCGTCACAATCGTCAGGACTGCACCATTAGGCCAGTGGGATTTACTTTCAAATAATGTTCCTGTTGTTCTTAATCTATGTGTACTCTCATGGATTGTGCACATGGGATGAGCTTCCCCATTTAATGAAATTGTGGGGCAAACCATGTATGCATGCAGACAGCTACTTCCATTGAACACTTGTGAATCAGGGATTCCTGTGTGAGAATCAGAGTTCCCCTCCAATAAAATAACATCAGTTCAGGGCAAACGTGTTTAGGATTAGAGGGATAGTTTTCTGGTAAAAAGAGGTGATATTTTAAGGCTATTTTATGAGTGTTTAAAAATGATGGTGTCATCAGCACTGAAACTCACAATGGATCACTGAAATTACAATCTCATTTTAAAGTCCACTCTGTAAGCACTGATTAACAAGTTATTAAATCGACACCTACGCGGTCTTCCCACATGATTCGTGTACATGGCTCCTCTCCACCACCACTGTACACCCAGCCAGACAAAACGGGCACGTGAAGCAGTCCTAATATTCTCATATCTCTGATTTCACACACAAATATTGGGCTGCCAATGGGGTCTCCACCTGTTCAGTTCTCCCCCCTCAGTAAGATGTAGTAAGAGTTATCCCATATCCGAATATCATCCCATGGCTCATTTCCTTTCTTTCCCCACCAACTTTCAACATCACCAACGGTCACTTGCCACATTTAAAGAAAATGTGTCTTTAAAATGTAACGTGAAAAGGGATTCCTAAATTAAATTGACTTCATTTTGGCAGTTACTTAGAACTTGTGCTCCATTCTATTCTAAAGAGAGTATGAAACATGATACTACTATTTTATTAAATTGATAAAATATAATAAAGTAGATAACAATACAGTGTAACAAATGTTTCAACAAATCCTCTACAGGCCTGCCTGGCCCTCAACCGTCAGCTCAAATAGCAGTCAACAAGCATGAGTGCATCGTTCAATGTCTGCCACAACAAGGAGGTGTATTAAAAAGAATGTTCCAGAGACCTGGAGCTGGTATTGTGGAGCTATCATTGCCCATGATACACGTTGGCGTTCTGTCTTGCCTTGGTCTGTAGTCAAATCAATTCTGTCAGTTTTCATAGCACTTCAAGGAGTTGTCTGGGAAGAAGTCAAAACTAGTTCCTAGCAACATGACCAGCACAACTCCAATAAATGTACACATGGCTGTTGCAAGCACTTATTTGTTGTAAGTCACTTTGAGGGCCCTTTTTGGGTTGAAAAGTGGCCAGCATATTTAAGTTTGTGTCTCTGGCTGTCTTTTTGTCTCTCTGTCTAACGTATTCCAGAGGGTTGTTGTGGGAACAAAATGGGAAGCCTCACGCATGTCACCTTGAGCTCCATAGGCAAAGGGAAGGACACAGATGATATGATAAACGTTGAGCCAAAAAAAAAATGTATCATGCTGATAGAGAAGTGAATGGATTCTGATCTCCTGGGCAAACTTGACATAATTAAAGAAAAAAATATTTCCCAAGATGCATCAAAAACTGGTCCGAGACCAAGTTCAATGAAGTAGGACTTGGAAATTCTACTATGGAATTTAGAGCCCAATCCTACCCTTCCCCCCCCCCCCCGCTGGTGCAGCTGCACTAAAAGATATTCAGTGGAGGGGAGGGGCAGATCGGGAGGCTTCGGAGGGGAAAGGAGATTTAAATCCTTTTACCCCTCCATAAGCCTCCTGCTCCGCAATGGGTCTCCTTAGACCTGCGCCAGCTCTTTAACTGGCACAAGTTGAAGAAGATAAATGGGGTGGGGGAGGCTGCTGATGGAGGGGATAGGATCCAGCACACGCCATCGCCATCAGAACCACCCCCTCTCGCAGCCTTCCTGCCCCCGTTCCTCCCCGCTCCCAGCCCAGTTTTGCCCCCTCCTGTCCCCACCACTGCCTTACCTGCTCCAGCGACTGCGGCAGGGTCTGGCAACAGATGGGTAGCACTGCCAACTCTGCGTTAGAGCTCCCAAAATGGCCACTGACGGAGCACTCCACACACTGTTAGTGGCCATTTTGCAACAGCAGAACTCTGTTCTGCTGTCACAAACACTTCCAGTCAACAGCCCAATCCTGCAAAGGATTCGATCCGATACACACTTTCCTGGGAGTAAGACCCATCAAATTCAGTGGAACTTACTTCTGAAAAGACATGACTAGGATTGGACTGTTAGTTCTACTAAGGGCTGTGGAAGTTGCCACCTTGAAAAATGTTAGTCTTTAAGATGCCAGAAAGTCTTCAGAATGTTTTGGCTGCAAGTCACAAATATGGCTACCATTTTGGGATTCACATGATCCAACGCACTTGCGTGGAAGATTGTCCTGTCGGATGCTAGAACCGCTGCTGCCAAATGCCATGTTTCAGATACCATTTCCACATTCCACTGACCTTGTACCTATTTTATTTACCTAGTACTGAAAACAAAAAGATGAGACTTCATTGAAATAATCATAAAACTATTTTTCCTATACTAACGACAGCTTTGGGGCATGTTTCTATGGAAACCGTTTTCCTTATGTGCCTCACTATAGCTAAAGGTCTCAAATGGACCTTCTGTCTACTTATTGCCTGTATAAACTGCAGATTCTGTACAGTGATCTCTAACACAGATCAGCTGAGTCTCCTGAAATGTGTCAGAAAACATTATCAGGAGGCAAACACCAGTTATTGCAGATTCCCATAAATTTATAGCTAATCAGGTCCTTAGTGGCAAGTTGGCAACTGACGTGTAAGCACAGCATGAGGAAGGCTTTATTATATTATTATTATTATTATTATTATTATTGGTCATTTTCCTATCCTAAACTGCAAAGCAAAAGTAGCTATGAATTCACCTATTATACTAGAATTAAATGTATGTTTGCTTAAACAATGCACATAGTCTTCCACCTGCTGTTTAGCTGAAAGTTAACCCGATGTGCATAAATGTTTTAATCTGATCTCTAATTAAAAAAAAGTCCGTTGTGGTTAATTTTTTTTTCAGTTTGGAAAATAAGACATGCATTAAAAAGAGCAGCGGGCAGTGAATTATTAAATTTATAGTTAGTCAAATGTGTTGTTTAAAAAAACAATATCAAATCCAAATTTTCCATGTGTTTTGAATTAAAAACCTTACACATAACATTTAACCTATTCAAATTATGGTCATTGGCAGCATAGGTGTTGTGGCACACAGTTATAGCTTGGACTCTGGCTGTTTGGAGGAAATGGTAGAAGGATGGACATTTCTAAACACTGTTGCACTCAAACGGCTGCTATGATGTCACATAGGTCACAATCGGGTAATGTGTACATTAGGGCTGTCAACCAATGAAAGACTATTTTGTTGATTAATCGCCTGCCTTTTAACCAATCAACTCATCAATTACAGTCACATCAAGTGTGGATGGCCATTTTGATATAATGAAGGAACTATACACTAATTTGCATTTTAATAAACCAAACAAAAAAGCCAATATTTTCTGTTTCATTCTTGATTACAGTAATACATCATCAGAATCAAAATGACTGCAAAAATATGTAGTTAACAAGCGTTCTTAACTTGCATCTTCATTGATTAAAATTTGCCCTCACCAGTTAATCAACTAAAGTTATTGTTGATTAATCTAACAGACAAACGAAGAGACTTGCATAGAGGCAGTTTAGATTTAGCTGACAGTTGGCTTGGGTTGTCAGGGTGGGATTAGACTGGAAATGCTGGGATACTGGAACTCCCTGTGTGCTTAATACTACCTGCTCAACCTGTATAGCTTCAAACAAACAGATTGTTACAGTGGCATTGTAAGCGCCCAGTACTCTTGTCTCCTCTAGAAAACTGAACCTGACAAACGGCCCTGAATTTCCTGCTGCTGTGAGAAAGAGGAGCATGAAACAGTAAGAAGAAAGAGAGAAATCAGGGATATCCCCATGGGACCTTGGGGACTATAACGAGGTGTAAAGAGAAGAAGTGACCAGAGTCAATGTACTTAACTGCTCCTGCTCACCTTGCACACTTTTTCGCACCTCGCTTCTTGGCTTTGGTGAGCTGCCAGAAGGGCTTAGGCAGTTTTTTCTCCTAAAGCCCCACACCAGCTCTTTGCACGTTTGCAGGAGACCTTTAGCCTTCGTCCCTGCAGCTTGTCTCTCCAGCAGCACCAGCAGCAGCTGCTTCAGTCATAGCACAGCTGCAACAAGTTTTTTTGCTGGGTCCCTTTCTTAGCCTGGAAAGGCACTCAGGATCTCTGAATCCCTTTTATATCCCTCTTCCCCCCCCCCCCCCAAGTTGGGCGTTAATGGAGAAAGCAGGCCCAAGTGCCAGAAGGGGAACCAATCGACACACTCCTTAGTCATGCTCTGGGCCTGGTTGGAACCTCTCTCTATGGCAGACAAGCTTGCCACTGACAGCTGCTAATCTTCTAATTAATAACATGGAGTGAGTGAATTACTCATTCTCCGCAAGGAAGTCAGCACATTGAGGTCTCCAGACAGACCCCAGTGTTGCCAAGGCAAGAAAAAACTAATTGACATCTGTGGGCCATTTGGCTAACCTTACAGCTTTCCACAGCTGCTTACAACAGCCCTGGGACTTCAGCTAGCCAATAGTTAAATAAGAGTAGGGCTCAAGGCATATATGATACCTTCACCATCCAGGTACAGCTCAAGCTAACAGTGGAAATGCCCACATACCACTGTGGGAGGTACAATGATAAACTGGGTTTGGAGAGAATTCAGACAATCCACTGTGTTTCCACCCTCTGCCTGCCCTTTACAGTCAACCTATGGTAGGAATTCAATAGCACTAAGTTGTCTGAAGAATTCAACCAGCAACAGACTCCATGGCTATCACCCATTGGGAAAAACCACAAAAATCTGTGTTGTAATGTGTACAAGCAACCACTGTAGTAAGTTACTTTCCTTTTGGCCCTCTGCGTTTCTGTAGAACTTTCTAGAACAGTACAGAGCAATGTTGTTAGGGACCACTGCACTTACACAGTAATTAAACTGAACAAAACATACTTTGTTTTGTTAAAAACATACTTGTTAAAAACAAGTGTTGCTATATCCACCAATAACACTGGATAACACTACATTTGGCATGTCTTCAGACAACATGTAGCTCCGCGGGCCTTCCACTGCAAAAATTACTGTCATAGACACAGGGTCTCTGAGAGGGGAGTTAAGGGGGTACAATTGTACCTGGGCCCAGGGTCAAAATGGGTCAAAAGGGGGCCCAAGAGCAAAAGGGGGGGCCAGGAGCCAAATTCACATGAAGGGAAGGGGCCCAAAAGAAACTTTGTGCCCTCTGATAAAATTCCCTGCATAGACAAAAGAAGCCTAGTTGTCTGAATCTACTCTTTGTCACAAGAGCCATTATTTAACTGCTAAAATAGGCATGCTGCTGTAATACAAATGAATGAAGTCTCCTGGTTCTTGGTGTTACAGAGATGGGGCTGAAAACACAACAGGTACTTGCCAACAGCTTAAGCATTCAGCCATGGAGCTTCTGTGACTGCATGACGACTATATGCCCCACCCCCTCATGGGTGCCACTTCCTTTCCACTCAGAATACCCCCATTACCCTGCCTATACCTCTTCTCTACCTGTACCCTGCTTTTTGACAAAAAAGTACAGACAAATCCAAATTCTGCAGACATTAACGAGGAAGCTCAGAATAAAGCACACAAATGGAGACGCACAAGATATGTACTGAATTGTTTATTGAATTGATTTACATATAATTCACATCGATCCAAGAGATATGTTTTACTTCCAGTATCCAAACTCCAAAGATTTACATAGCCTCAGCTTTACAGAAGTGTCCTTAAAAGCTAAATAAGGCTCAGAATGTACACAAGCAGCATTCTATGTATATAATTTAACATTTATTTGCATATTTTTATTGGAATACTTATTCGTATAATTTTTGCAAGGAGCTTGAGTTTTCTAGTTGCAGTATATGTACCTGCCCTGATGTAAATCAGGCCAAGGAATCACTCAAGGCACTGGGGATCAACGGTCTGAGCATGAATAATTCCACATCCAAATACCCTTCAGTGTATACTCCCATATGCATTCCCCAAACCCTGCTCTCTTAGGGACATGGCAAGTGAGTTTCATGGCAAACTGAGGCCACAATCCTATGCACATGTACATGACAGTAAGGCCTGTTGAATATTGTGGGACTTACTTCCGACTAAACATACATAGGACTGCACTGGCAGAGCACATTTCCCAAGCCAACCATAGTGGGGCTGTGTCCAGAATACATAGCAACCTGCATAGTTGCTATGGCACACAAAAGTGCGCCACTGAACTATGGGCAGTTTCATTGCTAAGGACACCACTGCATCCGCTCCCAGCTTGGCCTGCAGAGACAATGGACAAGAGACACAGCTGCACGTTTCTGGTTCCCAGCTGAAACCCACTATTTGCTGGTCAGGGACACAACACAGGCAGAAGAGCTGCATCAGAGCCTCCTGGATTGCTCAAGGAGGTACCTACCAACCATATCAAAAGCCTCCTGAGAGCCTTGCCTTGCAGATGACTTTTGACATGATGGCCTTTCTTCACAAGGTGATTGCAAGGCAGAATAAGAAAAATGAAGCAGGCTGTAAAGCAGGGAAGAAGGTGCTGTACCCTAGGCAGTGGCCTTCCCCCCCCCCCTCTCTCTCTCTCTCTCTCTCTCTCTCTCGTGTGTGTGTGTGTGTGTGTGTGTGTGTGTGTGTGTGTGTGTGTGTGTGTGTGTGTGTGTGTGTGTGTGTTACACATCGATGATCACACCAACAACTATAAGTAAAGGACTCCCATCCATCCCCAGAGCTGTGAGCACGGCCTACCATGCTGCTCGTGAGTAAGTCAGCAGGCTGGCAAATGGGACTTTCATTGGTGCTTGAAAGGAGGTTAGCAAGTCCCCCTTGCAGCCAACTGAAAGCCTGCCTGCTGTCTATGGGCTGCAGCACCAGCAGTGAATGACGCTTTGGAAGATCCCTTCTTGATCATCATTTCTCCACATCCCGGCCGAAGTTACAACTTTTTCGTCAAGAGAGTGCAACAGCAACAGCTCGAGCAGAAAGGTCTCCCTTGGGGAGGGGGGATTTCAGCTGGGGGTGGGCGCGCATGTTGGATGTTGCTGTTGTGTAGGACGCACGTGGCGCAATTTCCAGGCGCTCCTATTGTGTTTCTTTAATCCGCTCTCTTGGAGGATTTTGCGATGCAAAAAATAAGGGGGGGGGGGGCGGTCCTTCTGTTGCAGATAACGAGGTCTCTTTGTTCATTCTCTGCCTGTAAGCTGAAGTCCTGCTAAGCAAAGGACCTCCCAGAGGCGTAACAAGGGTGGAGCGGAGGCAAGTAGTTCTGCAAGACTCCGTTACACTGGAGTCAGCGGCCCCTCCCCCTTGCTGTTGGAGCCATTCTGGCAGCAAAGGCAACACGCAGGACACTCCTCTGTTGCTGCCAGAATGGCTCCAACAGCAAGGGGGAGGAGCTGCTGACTCCAGTGTAACGGAGTCTTGCAGAACTACTTGCCTCCCCTCCACCCTTGTTTCACTCTGCCGAGGAGTTCGTGCAGCGAAGGTGGCTGGGGATGGTCCCTCTTGGCTCTTGGGCCTCTCTGCGCAACCCTGTGAGGTTGGTTAGGCAAGGCTGCCAGAGAGAGAGAGAGAGAGAGAGAGAAAGAGAGAGAGAGAGAGAGAGAGAGAGAGAGAGAGAGAGAGAGAGAGAGAGAGAGAGAGAGCGCTCAGAATCAGAGTGAGTCAATTTTGAACCCAGGGCTTCCCCCTCACATGTCCACCTGCTCCAGCCTAGGAGAGGGTTAGAGAGAAGGGATTCCTAAGTGGCGCTATTCCATGCAGACCCAAGTCCCAAGGGAGGACCTCTTTCCAGGTAGGGCTGGGAAAGACCCGCCTCGCCTGAAACCCTGGTGCGCCTCTGCCGGTGGTCACTAGTATATATTATAGACCATAGTGAACTGGATGTCTTGGTGGCCTGTTGTCAGAGTTTCCTGTCCAACTCTCACTTCAGCAGGGATCCTGCCGGATTTGTAAGGGGGGGGGGAGGTCAAAAAGAATAATAGGCTTGTGGTTCCTTAAATGCTCGTATCAGGCTTCGCGGACTATAGGCCGCGTGTCTTCGTCCTCCTGTTGCAGGTGCCACAAGGTCTTTGTTATTTTTGCTGCTGCAACGGACTAACGGGGCTACCCCTCTGGAGCGCGGCTCAAGGCAGCCAGGGCCCTGCTTGCTGGCTTGGTTCCCTTCCCAGTAAGGCGACAGTCCTTGCCTGCTTCCGAATCGGAAATAAATCCCATGTGCTCAGGATCCGGCTAAAACCAAGGCAGTTCGGGGTGAGAGTGGGACTCCGGTCAAGCGGTGGCTTAAGAAAACTTTTTTTCCTTTTTACAAAACAAGACAAAACGTGTCAGCGTGGTTACCATACGCTTTGGACGAAGGGTGCTGACTGAGTATAACAATGCATAATGTTGCATAATGTTTCAACAATGCATAATGTTGAAAGGTTCGGATGTATTTCCTGATGGACGTTCCACTGAATCGATGTACTTTACTCTCGAGTAAGTTAGTATCCCGGATCAGTGCCTGCAGCCTATGGTGCGCCAGAACCATGTCTGGAAAAGAAAGTGACGGGGTGGGGGGAAAGGGAGCTCCTGATCAGGGAAGCCTCCGGAAGCCAGAGAAAGCCTCCGAACAGTGCAAGTCAAGGCGGCTTCAGGCCCCGGAGTCAGGATCCCTCGACATTGCCCGTCCCTCGGCTGCGGCGGGTTGCACGTAGGCGGAGGAGGTGCCTGGCTGACTCACATTCAGCGAAAGCGAAGGGTGCGGCGTCTCGCTTACGCCCCATTACTTTCCATGAACTTCTTTCATGACTAAGTGGATCGGGACCTCTGACCTGTAGTGACTATTTGGTTGAAAAAGGAGAGAGTTTCCCCTGGTTCCCTCTGATCCAAACTCGGTTTGTTGGAAGACAGCACAGCAGCCTGAATGATTTGGTGGAGAGGGAGGGAGGGCTATATCCAGTGATGACGACGCCCTTTGGATATCCTCTCCAGGCTTCCAGTTCTCGTTCAGGATTTATTAGGGGTTCTAAGTAGGGCGCGCGCGCGCGCGCGGACAAAAGGCGAACAAAGAAGACTAAAACCCCGGTCCTCAATGCCGAACATTACAGGACACGTGCGTGAGGCTTTAAAATCATTCACAACCCGATCCTGGCCACTTGGCCAGAGCTGAAAAGCCCACTGACCGTGTGCTGGATTTAGGTTCAGGCCGCACCAGGGAGAGAGAGAGAGAGAGAGAGAGAGAGAGAGAGAGAGAGAGAGAGAGAGAGAGAGAGAGAGAGAGAGAGAGAGAGAGAGAGCTGCGAGAGCGCATTTCCTTCTTCTTCCATCTCATCCTGCCCTGCTACTTCAGGCTGAGGGCATTTTATTCCCGATTTTTTTCTCGACCTTATCAGAAAAAAATTCATCACCCATGGGGAGTGGAAGCCAAATTGCTGGCAATTCTTTTCCGTGTCCACCTTGATGGCTTTTTGCTTCTTCAACTTTCCAATCCCATGTTCAAGACCTTTTTCCTCCCTCCCTCCTTCCCTCTCGGAATGACGCGCCCTTGCAAAGTAATTATTATTTAGCGTCTGTCTCGCTGGTTTTAAGGACCAGGCAGAATTCTTTGCCTGCTGCTTAATTCCAGCTCCACAAAACTCTTCGTCCTGCAGAGCTGAAGAGAAACTCTCCTCTCTAGGTGGCCTAAAACCCGAGGTTGGTTATAAAATGGGAAGAATGAACGGCTGTCACTTTGGATAGACGAGTCATTTGAGAAGAGCACACCACACACCCCTGAGTTCCTTTCCAAGGCATTGACAAGGAAGGAGTTGCGGAACGATTGACTGCTTGGTTGGGGGGGGGGGGACTGGCTGGGGGTCCTGCTGTGGAGCAGTCTCATTACTTCGTACAGTCTGTGCCACCCCTTTTATGCCCTGCCCGATTCCCGACCGTCACCTTAGTCGGTGATGAGAAGGCTGATTTGCGAATCCAGAGCTCCCCAGCAGCTGAGATCTTACCTGGGGGGGGGGGGAGAGAGAGAGAGAGAGAGAGAGACTCACTGACTGACCTTACAGGGCTGTTTGCAGAGTCCTGACATCGGTGCTTGATAGCACACTCAGAAAGCAGGACACAAATCCTAGGCATTAACCTGGACTAAGATTTCCCATCCCGCCCCTCGACGTGCATCGTAAGAATCGATCTTTTTAACTAGTTGCCGAAAAGTAGTTGGTGAATTGCAGGACAACAGCTCGTAAGAAAGAATGCACCTCATGCCCGTTCCTAAACACTTGATTTTCTGTGAAAGTCGCATCCTTCGATACCACTTCGGTCTAAGGAAAGATGCTCCAGGTACGACGGGTGCCAGTGATTGCCAGAGATCCCCTTCCCAGAGGTCCCAACGACCTCTTTGTCCGTCCCCCTCCGAAGACTCTTGGCGCTGTGCCCCCCTCCTTTGCCTAATCCCAGCTCTAACAAGCCCGCCTCCCATAATCCCTAACATAACCACCTCTCGGTCCTTCTAGAACAACGGAAATCCTTGTTTTAAAAGGCGAAATAAACTTTAAAAAAGAAAAAAGAAAAAAAAGTATTCTCTTTCTTCTGAGCCCTCCGATCCAGAGCAGACTCCGGTAGAATTTCGAGACCAGAACTGGGCTGAGTGACCTCTTCACCCTTCGCCCAAATCAAACGACTATTCTCTTCTGGCTGAACTCGGTTTCAAGTCATAAAAAGCCCTTTACTGCCTCGAGTTAATTGCCGTTTAATTCCAAGGCCTTTTACAACTGGTTTTCAAAAACTAATAAGAACACGCGTTGCCCGCGCCTTTGCTCGCCTCTGACGGGTGGAGGTTGCTATTTTCTTTCTTTCTTTCTTTCTTTCTTTCTTTCTTTCTTTCTTTCTTTCTTTCTTTCTTTCTTTCTTTCTTTCTACCTACCTACCTACCTACCTACCTACCTACCTATCACAGGGTTCAATTGATGGGGCTGCGGATCGCACAGACACAGATCGCTCAGTATGCAGAGATCCAAAGACAGCACTTTGCTCCTGCTGAGTCCACCTTTGAAGGGAAAACGCAAGGAAGCCTCGTGTACGAGGCCGACACTGACCCGCGAACGTCAGAACCTGTGGCTTCCCCGTGTCCCGAGTTGGTTATTTAAAACAGCAAACACTGCACACTGGTATGTCATATACACGTGATCGCACCCTTTTGTATCTCTAAACCATCGCGGAACTATTATATGGGAAAAGGTGAGAATAAGCATGCATTAACATTCAGAATGACCGTCACTCTTCATTCCGCATTTAGTCATTACTACCATTCACGCAAGAGAGACGTGACGGGGGGGGGAGGGGAATGCCCCCGACGCTTGTAGAAAAGGGTCGGTAGAGCGAGGAATGGTTTGAGAAGTCATCTCGTCCACATGAAAACGTTCCAAATGTTTCATGGTGCTTATTTGAGTTTGAAAATGAATGATCCTGATGTTCCATGTTTCCGAGAAGAAGTCAAGCCTGACTCCTAGGTGGACATTCTTCTCCTTCGATCCCTCGGGTGGCGGTTAGCCCAATCCCATGTGCATGTCTATCTACTCAGATAAGTCTCTTATTACAGTCGATGGAGCTTACTTGCTTCCTGGTGTGGATAGGATTGCAGTCCTACTGAGAGGAGGTGAGGTGAGAGCCCTTTGCGCATGTTCAAGGCGTCCTCGTCTTCATTCTTTCTGCTTGTAAGCGTTGGAACTGAAAACCGTTGCTGAAGCTGAGCGGTTGCAGAAGTACCTTTGCTGGATTTTAACTCTGGGGAGGGAGGGATAACAAAAGGAGGGGGGAAACTATGTACACCACCCAGAGCTCCTTGGAGGAAGGGCGGCATAAAAATGTGATAGATAGATAGATAGATAGATAGATAGATAGATAGATAGATAGATAGATAGATAGATAGATAGATAGATAGATAGATAGATAGATAGATAGATAGATAGATAACTTTAGGGTCGGGAGTCTGATTTTCTTCACCCTGGTCAGCTCTTCCAACAAGCCCATTTTACATGCCAAACTACCGACACCCGCTTTGGGGACCCCTTTGGTACATTTTTCACAACACTGTATAAGGGGATTTTAAACTGTCGCTATACTGTTGCTAGGCACAGAGAACTCTACAAACTGTAGCTTTGTGTGGGGAACAATATTTCTGTCAGAGTCCTGTCCTCCTTATTACAGAACTAAAGTTCCCAGAACTTCTAAAGGCAGCAGGAGACGCTATAAGGACAAGAAACCCCTATGAGTGTGTACTGTAAATAGGCTCTTACTGGTGATTTGCAGATTTGTCTTCCAGGCCTAAAATTCCACAGGGTGGCCAAATTCCTTAGAAATATCGGCGGCGTTCCAAAATCTCAACTAATCCACTCCACATCTTTGGAACTCAGCATGTCTATGGAATCTGTTGGAGATGGGCAGCATTCATCTGCTGGACCCTGGGGGGAACACTGGGGGCGGTGTGTCGTCTGGTCACCTGAAAGACATTTTGCCTTGACCTCTCTGTGTTCCAAGGAAGGGGCGTGGCTCCCTGACCTATTTCCTCCTTCTTCTTGCCTTTTCTCACCTTCTCCTGACCTCAACGAGGTAAGATGTGCCAGGCTTGGGCTCTGCTGCCAGCGGCCATCTTACAGCACACATCATGCAGGGGGCCCCAGCTGTAGGGGGGCTCCGTCTTAAGTCTAGAATGAACCTCTGGTCTTAACCAGATGCTGTATATATGAACTAAAACCGTGAGTAAACATTCTCTTTTTTGCAACTTCACTCAGCCTATGCCTTGTGTGTTTATTTAGCTAAGTAAGCAAGTCTGCCTGGGTGTGAAAGGGAAAATATCCAGATAACCCCCAATAGAGGTTATTTCCAATGGGTTATGGGGCCCAGATCCATGCAAACGCTGCGTGTAAAGAATCAACTCTAATCAGAGAAAGAGAGAGATTTTTCCCCACCCAATTTTTTGAAAAGGCTAGACTTGCTTAAAAGCTTACGATGGCAGTAGCAAAGCTGAGAGTTGGAGATGTGGCTGTGATGATGCTAGATCCCAAAGCGTTCCAGGACTGGAAACACATGATAGAAGGGGAGTTAAAAATGAATAAAGTTCACTATGTGCTGAGCGAAGAATGCCCAGCGGAAGGAAGTGCAGCTGCAACAATTGAGAAATGAGATTATGCAGATACCGTAGCTCAGCATTTGATCTTCAGAACGCTGACTGAAGAATCACGCCCATACGCACGAGAAGCCAGAACTGCAGCTGAAATGATGGTCTCTTATAGAAAAATACCACAAAGTAGGTGGGAAACATCAGTGTAATTTGATTGATGATTTATGCAAACTCAAATTGCACAGGAAGGAAGATTATGAAGCTCACTGCAGTAAACTGACGCAAATGTTTAACGACCTAGCCATAACAGGGCTTAACTTTGATGAGGACCAGAGAACTGCGTTTCTTTTGGGCTCACTAGAAGATAGAATTTTTGCCTCATTTAAAAGTGCAGTGCATGGCAGGGAGAGAAAGGAATTTTCGAAGATCCTAACAGAGTTGGGAAGCAAATGTGCTCTCCCAAAGGGGCACTCTGGATCAAATTACAGAATGCAAAGCAATCCCCGAAACAAAGGGAAGCCCCTGATCTGCTTTGCATGTGGATTAGAAGGCCATGTGGCCAGAAATTGCCAGACAGATAGGAGAGAGAGGCATTCACACCTTTCCCCACTGAGCTCTAGCTCGGAGCTGAAAACAAAAGAGAGAATTACCAAAAGAAGGGGGTGGTCGCAGCCCACAGCTTTATTCAGGGAAGGATAAAAATTACAGAGAGCAATACAATTTCTCCCTCAGAGAGCAGAAAGCCCTAGGTCTGGAGCATTTTCAGAGTCAAAACAGAGCCTCTCAGTGGCTTATAGACTCCGGCTGTTTGAACCATAAAAAGGTAAAGGTGACCCCTGACAATTAAGTCCAGTCGTGTCCGACTCTAGGGTGTGGTGCTCATCCCCATTTCAAAGCCGAAGAGCCAGTGTTGTCCGAAGACGCCTCCGTGGTCATACGAGTTCACAATTAGAATTTTTCCAGGAATTGGACAATAATTTCAAAGGAGAAATTTCTGTGGCAGATGGCAGAAAGACAGACATCCATGGAAGAGGACGAGGAAAAATAACATGCCTTGCACATGATCAAATAAATGAAGTCATGGCAAATGAAGTGATTTTTGCCCCAGAAGTGCACCAAAACATGCTGAGTGTGTCTGCTCTAAACAAACAAGGGCTGACTGTAATATTTAAAGGGGGCAAATGCAGCATTTTAAAAGATGATATACTAATTGCTCAGGGATCTGAGCAGGAAGAAGTTTTTCTCTTAGATATGCCAGAGCAACACGAGCGAGTGATGTCTGCACAGCAATGCTGCACCAGAGAATGCGCTGACTTGTGGCATAGAAGGCATGGACACAGGGACATCGACGCGATACTGGATCTGCAGAAGAGAGACCTGGCAGAAGGTCCACAGGTAACACGCTGCAGCAACCACCCAGACAGGTGCGTAACTTGTATAAAAGCCAAAGGCACAAGACCATCTTTTCCAGAGAGAACTGAGAAACGCACAAGCAGTGTGCTAGAACTTGTTCACTCTGATCTCTGTGGCCCAATTCAAACAGCCTCCATTGGGCAGAATAGATACATACTAACTTTTATTGATGATTAAACCTAAGGAACTGCAAAGTGACAACGGTGGTGAATACTTGTCACACCAGACACAAACTTACCTTGAAGAGCAAGGAATAGCACACAGATGCACAGTCCCTTATACTCCAGAACAAAATGGGACAGCCGAAAGAAAGAAGTCTTTTAGAGATGACAAGATCCATGCTTGCAGATGCAGAACTACCTAATAAATTTTGGGGTGATGCAGTAGTTACAGCCAACTATCTGCAAAACAGATTACTCACCAAAGGTGCAAGCAAGACCCCATATGAACTATGAACTGTGGCATGGGAAAGCACCAAGCACCAAACATCTGAGAGTTTTTGGGTGCAAGGTATATGCTTATGTGCCACGAGAAAAGAGGTCCAAACTAGATCTTAGAGCTCAAGAAGGGATCTTTATTGGCTATCCACAAGGATCCACTGGCTATAGAATAATGGACCTAAAGACTGGACATGTGTCAGTTCATCATGGGCTCTACTTTGAAGAGCATAAAAAGGCTGACCAGAGTCAGACCTTTACTGAGGACTTGCCAGTAGCAGATAATGAGTTAATGGTAAGTACCAGCTTACTATCCAGAGGCCAGTATGCCAGCAGAAGGGGATACAGCTGGGGAAGCTGAGCTGGGGGAGCCAGACGTCGCCAATGATGTAGACCAGGTTCCAGATCAGCAACCCAGACGTTTGTCCAGAGAAAACAGAGGCGTACCACCTGCACAACTTGGAGTGACCTACCTCGCAAAGTCATTGTTGCAGCGCAAGCCAGAGTCGTGGGAAGAACTGAGAGGTATGCCCACAGACAAAGCAAGTAAGTTGAAAGATGCTGTACAACAACAGAAAATAAAAAGGGGACTAGAACGCCACAGAGCGAGACTAGTTACCAAAGCTTTTTTCATAAAGTACGTGTGAACTATGAAGAAACGTTTACCAAGAGACTGATTCCAGAGTCTGCGAACAAAGACGGGCGTCGTAGACTCCAGCATCCAAAGCTGAGAAGGGGTGTTGGAGATAGGCAGCTTTCGTCTGCTGGACACTGGGGGGCAGTGTGTCATCTGGTCACCTGAAAAGACCTTTTGCCTTGACCTCTCTGTGTTCCAAGGAAGGGGCATGGCTCCCTGACCTATTTCCTCCTTCTTCTTGTCCTTTCTCACTCTCTTTTTCTCCCATGGGCGTCACTGGGGCATGGCGGGGGGGGCGGGCCGCCAGGGGGTGACGCGCGTCATGGGGTGACGCGCGCACCCCCTCGCGCGTCACCTCCGTGACGCGCGTCGCCCTCCGGATGCTCCGAGGCCGGCCCGGGAGCCGGCCTCGGAGCGTCCGACCCCGTCGGCGCTCCAGGGCCTTCTGAACGAAGGCCCAGGCAGCGCGTCAATCCGGGTATTTCCCGGATTTTCGCGCATGCGCAGACCCGTTTTGAGGGCAAAAAGCCCTCAAAATGGGTCTGCGCATGCGCGAAAATCCGGATTGACGCGCTGCCTGGGCCTTCGTTCAGAAGGCCCTGGAGCGCCGACGGGGTCGGACGCTCCGAGGCCGGCTCCCGGGCCGGCCTCGGAGCGTCCGGAGGGGGGCGACGCGATGCGGGGGGGAGCCGGATGGCCCCCTCCCCCCGCGCCTATAACGTCGCGTCCCTGGGGGGGGTGACGCGCGTCCCCGCACCAGGGTGACGCGCGTCTAGTGACGCCACTGTTTTCTCCTGACCTCAACAAGGTAAGATGTGCCAGGCTTGGGCTCTGCTGCCAGCGGCCATCTTACAGCACACATCAAGCAGGGGGTCCCAGCTGTAGGGGGGCTCCGTCTTAAGTCTAGAATGAACCTCTGGTCTTAACCAGATGCTGCATATATGAACTGAAACCATGAGTAAACATTCTCTTTTTTGCAACTTCACTCAGCCTATGCCTTGTGTGTTTATTTAGCTAAGTAAGCAAGTCTGCCTGGGTGTGAGAGGGAAAATTTCCAGAGACCCCCCAATAGAGGTTATTTCCAATGGAATCCTCCTCCGGAGCTGAAAAATAGACTCCACTCAAGGGTAAAAATCTGTAATGGGCTCAAGAGGGGGGAAAGGGCCAGTCTTTTAATGGGCAGTCAGTCCAATAGGGGGCAGAGCTTCCTGGCTTTGGAAGCTTGTGCTTGTCCACTCTTAAATTTCCCTCTTTGCATATACTTACCAGCATGGCAGGCCAAGACCTCCTGGGGCCTGAGACAGTGTATCAAATGCGCCCTCCCTACTTACCTGATGATATGCCAACTTCTGCTCCTCTCACTCTCCCGACTGGAAAAGGAACAGAGGGAGGGAGTGGAAGCGGAACTGTGGAGGAGACGTTCTAGCTAGCCCACCACTTTTTCCTCTCTTCACTTCTTCATCTGCTCACCCCCCTTCCTTTTCATACAGTGGAGTGGAGGGGGGAGCTGCAGAGGAGGTGGGCAGGGCATCCGAGAGGGGGGTTAAGAGGGTATAATCGTACCTGGGATCAGGGCCAAAAATGGATCAAAAAGGGGGGCCCAGGAGCAAAATTTACATGAAGGCAGGGGCGTTGACAAAGAGAAGTGCGCGGGGCGGGCCGCCCCGGGGGTGTCGCGCACACAATGGTGACGCGCGACCCCCCCCCGCACTTACAGTTTCGTGCTGGAGTTGGGCCCGCCCACCCACCTGAGTGTCTGTTTGGCTCCAAAATGAGCCGAAAACGGCGCAGGGGGGTGCTCTGGGCCTGCACGTGACATCACGCGTGGGGGCAGGGCCGCGTCATTAAAGGTGACGTGAGTGCCCCGCTCCGAGGTGATGCGCGTCCTTGTGACGCGACTGCATGAAGGGAAGGGGCCAAAAAATAAACTTTGTACCCCCTGATAAAATTCCTCTGAGTGGTCCTGTGGGGACCCCTGAAACCATCTCACCCAGCCTCTTAGACAGGTCCACTCCACCCTCCTTACCATTCCAACGTTTAGAGGAAATCCGGAGTTGTGTGTGTGCTGCGCAGCACTCTCTTAGGCTGCAATCCTATACACACTTACCTGGAAGTAAGTTCCATTAAACTTGGTGGGACTTACTTCCAAGTAGGCATGCATAGGATTGCACTGTAAGTCTTATTACTCCCTCGGTGATTTTATCCCTCAGGTCAGGAGTCCACGTTGCCCAAGACAGAGAATGTGGAAACTGCTTCCGTGGAAAACCCTTCCTTGCGTTTGAAGGGAGGCGAGCTGAGAACCATCCTTTCTTTGGCTGGTTTGTGATTCCAAACCAGTGAGATGAAGGGATTACTTGATGCGGCCGTTGTGGCAAAACCAATTATTTGGTTGCTTATCAAATTGTAACTTGTTTTCTAGGCGTTCAAGGAGAGAGCGATTTGCTTGCTGCCCGCCTTGAGCCACGTTTACTCGGGAGAAAATTCCGCTGAGTTCAGTGGAACCAGCAGCTCCCAAGTAAGTAGGCAAAGGCTTATAAGCACTTGAGGTCACAAAGGGAGTCTGTGACAGAGGTGGAACTTGAACCCAAGACTGCCAAGTGGCGTCCCACTCCGTCTCTGTCGCAGGAGTGGAGAAAGGCTGACCCCGCTGAATAGATCCCTGTTGTCTTGTGCGCCGGCCGACGGGAAAAGCAGCCAGCAGCCTCCGGCTGCGTCCACTCCAGCCAACCCACCCCGGCACCACCTCGCTGCTCGCTACTATTAGCATAGCCGCCCGCTCCTTCTTGGCAAATGAGTCTTTCAGGGGCAACCGAGGCGGGCGCCTGGCCGGTGTCCAGCAGGCCAGTGGAGCTGTTCTTTTCGCCCTGAGCTTAGCCTCAGGCCAGAAGCCCCAGCAGAGGGGGAGGGAAGAAGCAGCCCCCAAGCCCTGGCTGGCCAGTGGCAGGAAGCCGCTGGCTGCAGCTGGACCCCGGCTCCAGCTAGGCCGGCGAGAGACCAGACTAGCTCCCTGGGCCTCCCTGCTGCATTGTCTGCGGTGGTGGCCTGGGGAGATTGGAAGCAGATGGGGCGAGTGAGGGCATCTGCCCACGCAGCCCCCTCTCTTCTCTCGTCGTCAGTCGTAGCTCTCTAAAGGGAGATGATTCCATTCCGGATTCCGCCCTATCCCAGGCCGGCCAGGGGAGCCGGCTTACTTGCGAGTAATGTGTTTGCTGCATCTGGGTAGAAATGATTGTTCTCTCTTCCGGAATGTGGGCTGCGGCTGCGCAGCTTTCTTTGGCTCGGAAGTCGTTTCCATGGCGGGATACATGTATGCTCAGCACTCAGTGACTCCCGCGAGTCCCGCTTCAGGTGGCGACTCGCTCGTGTGCACTGTCTGTCTCTGATCTAACGCCAGAGATGGCAACTCCCCCTGTGGCTGGCTTCTCACACGCAGTATATCGCGCAGTTCACGCATTCAGTTGCCAGTCATCCTGTGCAGAGTCATCTCATGCACAGGCGAATGAAGGGAAGTACGCTCATGTGTGAACGTTTCAAACATTCAAGGGGGCAGAGAGCCAGGAGTCCGACTTCGCTGACTATAAGACGGCGGTGGACCTGGTATCGTCACCTTAATCTAAGCTGCTACTCTGAACGTATTTACTCAGAAGGGAACGGGAAGTGCCACTGGTTTTCACCTAATTTATATCCAGGTCAGGTGAGCTTGTTGTGCACACTTCCCGCGCGGGAGGGGGTAAGTCCGTTTGAACAAACTTCATTTGGGCTTACTTCCGAGTAACATGTATAGGATCGTACAGTGACGGCCAGAGCTATAATCGGCGTCTTGGGATGTTCCATATTTTCCTGAAAGTTCAGCGTCGTTGCTTTAAGAACTTCAGTGTACTGAAGATCAAGATACTGTACTGGTGGGACAACATCGGCTGAAATACTTTTTTGAACACCCCAGCTCTCAACGCTTATACTGGTGGAAATCCGGTCTCCCTGATGAATCCTGTGATTTCAGTACAATGTATCTCTCCTTATTGGGCCCTCAGGCAAAGTAACGTGGGGAGGTGGAACCCTGTTCCATTGATTCCCTATTAAGGTATTCCCTATTAAGGTTGCAGCCCTGCTACCTGGGAGTTTATCTTAAGGAAATGGGGTTTACTTGTGGATAAACAAGCCCAGGATCGGGCTGCGCCTCTTTTAGAAGTGAGCAATGTTACTTCCCAAAAAATGTCTTTAGGACCAGCGGCATGTAAGTCCCACAGAAAACAACAGGGCCTTATCCAGCCGAAGTTAAGAACTTTTAATTGACTGGTTTCAATGACAGCTCTGTCAAATATTGACAGTCAATAATTGCAATCCTATGCCTCTTTTAATTAAAATTAAACATCAATTCACCTTGAAGTCCGGCCTAGTGAAGACAGTGGAACGTCGGAGTCATAGGATTGCGCTGTAAATTGCTCTCATATAAGTCAGTGGGGAAGGAAAGTGCTTAATTTTTGACTGAATCTGATCCAAAATCCACTGAAGCTTGGAGTACTTGATCTGGCCTCTCCAGGAATGCCTGGATGACATGTATCCTTCTTAGCTCTTACATAAGGTTTGTTGGTGCAGGATACCCTCATGGAAAACGAAGTGCTACTGCAATCTGCAAGACATAGTTCTGGTAAGTAAATGGTTTAGGATTCGAATCAGCGCCCTGGGCACATTGACTCCGAAGCCTTTCTAGAGGCATTAATGAGACTTACCTCCTAGTGCTGAACATTTGCTTAGCACAGACTTCATCTTCCCAGTTCTGAGACCGGTGGGGGAAAGGAACCAGTCAGCAAAAGCCACAGGCACTAAGGAATGCAATCACTCGATTTGCAAGTGCCTACACAGACCGCAGGATGGGATATATGTTGGCAGCACATTTGGCTAGGGCACCACTGGACAAAGCCAGCCCTCTGAGCCGTGCCCGTTCTCCGGCTGCAAGCCTATCCTGTCTGCTGCACCCAGAGGCTAGTTCATCCATCCAGTTATGCATTAGTGCCATCAGCTCGTAAATGAATGCAATAAAAATCCAACCCCCAACAACAATCAAGGTGTCTTCCTTGGAGGGGAAAATTAAATAAATAAGTCGCTTCCCTTCTAATACACTAATTTTTGTGTGTGTGTGTGTGTGTGTGTGTGTGTGTGTGTGTGTGTGTGTGTGTGTGCGCGCGCGCGCGCGCGCAGGCAAAAGATATTAACATCTGGAACAGGCTATCAAATGGTGTACAATCCCAGAGAGACGCCAAACTTCCACTGTATAATATTTCCACTAGCCGCCTTCACGATCCCATAAATCTTCCCCACGAATTGGGGGAAAGTAACAGTTTTTTGGAACGCTTACGTGGGGGGAAATAATGAAAAAATGTTAACAATTTGCAAGAGATCTCGCTTGCTCTTGCTCTTTGGCACATTGGGGAAACCTAGACAGCACATTCCCTTGAGCACTGAAAAAAACATCGAAAGACAAAAATGCCATTTTTAGTTCACACAGTTGTGTGAATCATTACAGCATTTCTCAACCAATGCATCGCCCTCACCACACAGTCACAAGACACGCAAACTGCCCACTATGGAGGTTTTCCTGGCCAGGCGCAATTTGCAGGCCAGTACTTCTCGATGTTTCCCCCTGCAGTGAGCGATGCATCTCTTCACCCTGGTTGGTAGATTAAATGGTAACGTCGTTCACACTGGCTCACAGTAACCATAGTCTCCATGGCAGTAGCACTGGGGGAGGGGGGATAGTGAACCCAGGTTGCCCTGCATACGGAAGTCTCCCTAATAAAGGATGACTGTCAAGTTGTCAACTAAACTGTTTTATTCCTTTAAGAATTCAGGCAAATATGAAGTTGCCAAGTCTTAAATATTCGATAAATATTCGATTAAAGTGTTTTTAAGCAATCCAGGGCGAATGAACCTACTTCCGGTTCTAGTGGAGAACTTCGTGGTCTAAAGAAGACACTGACTAGATCGTAGTTCCAGTGAGTGACTGAAAGGTGCCAGGGCTGAAGTTTCTCAGAAAACGATGCCCTCTAAAACCTCACTTCGAATCCCAGATCAGTTTGGTCTCTTCAGAGCCAGAGAAGGCCACTCTGAGGTTTCTCTGACTCAGGACTGAACAGAGGTTTTGGAGAGCCATAATGAGAAACACTACAACAAACCTAGTCCTGCCCCTCCATAAAAGTAAGGAACTGAAATCTACCAACTTCGCAGGCAGGGGTGTTGTAAAGAAGACTGTGTCATATGCAGATGTTGCCACAGGCCCACAGCCTTAGGAATGGCAAAAGCTCTCCATATCTGTGCCTTTCTGTTTAGGCTCTCTCACAGACAATGACTTTCAGGGAATATGCGATCCTCTGGTTTCTAACTAAACATCTCAGAATGCTGCCTTTTTCTTCCCAACACTGCTTGAGTCAAGAGATGTTCCCAGGCTAATTATAACTCCGCTCTCAACCAGGTCTTACACGGGACTCATCAAATAATAAACTGCATTTTAAAGGGCCTTTAATAAAGGCTACTCTACAATGCATCGTTCATAGTTCCAGAATCGACTATTCTTAGTGCTAAGCAAAACGAATTTTGATAGACAAACTAGAGGTGGATAGTTCTTTCTTTCTTCGCTACATTTTTCCATAATTCGGAGGGAAAACGTTAAAAAGGGGGAAAGGGAAAAAAACTAAAGCACCATCCAGCCAAAGTTAAAGGAATGTAAAAATGTTTCACGTTAGCTGGATCTTGCCCTCAAAGTTTCAGAATGAGTCTCGCTTTGTTAATTACCGTGGAAATTAACCCTGGGGTGCTATTAACCCCCTATGCTATGTCGTCGCAGAAAACAGCCGTCTATCGTTCCATCGAAGATGCACTTTTTAAGATGCATATTTTTAAAAGATGTACTCTTTCAAAAATATCAGTCGCCTTGAACAGCAACCCAAGACTTTTAGTTGTTTCCAGAAGATTGTTTGTCGCTTAGCCCCCCCCCCCCCCCAGGATTATAACTGCAAGGAAGTATTTGAACTTCCGAGGGGATATATTGCAAGAGTGAATTATAAAGGGAAAATAACCTTCCCTCCTCCCAATTCAGCGCAACGTTCTCCTGCGCGAACTCCCCGCTCAGGTTCCTTTCCACGCGGTTTGCGCAAGAGAACTTCCCGCTGGATTATACCCTATATGTTGGTAATATAAAAGCTGATTCATCCCAACGCATTTCCCTCTTGTGGCGGCCATCGGACGATCCCAAAATAAATCTTTAAATTAGGGTGGGGGAGGAAGGGTGTCACGTGACAGTGTCAATGCATTCCCTCGCCATAATCACGCCTTTTATTAAATTTTATAAGATGGGCAGTGTGGCTGGCGTGGATCAATCCAATCCATTCATAATCACGATTGAGGGCCGCTATTTGAATTTAAATCTATTAGCTCCTCCACGGGAGATGCGGCTATTGCTTAAATCAATAAGAGCATAAAAGAGACGGCATGTCCTAATCTTTTTTTTTTAAGCTCTCATATGAAATGTGTTAAGAAAAAAAAACTCTCTGAAATCCCTCGATCAATCCTTATAAATATTTTATGGTTTATGGGAGGTTAAAAAAAAAACAGAAAAGAAGAAAGAAAAAGAAAAAGAAGACAGCGTACGCCACTCATTAAAAAAACACAAAACACAAAACCTAAAAACACAACCTGAAAAGCATTAAGAGGGCATCTATTTTCATTAATAAAACAAATTGACCGTGAACGGATGTGCTGTGGAAATCTGGATTTGAGGGTTGGGAGGGCGAGGGAAAGTGAAAGGGAAGGCCGTTTGCTCAAAAAAGATGTGTACTGGGTTTCGTGTAAACCAGTCTGAGACTCTCCAGCAGCCGGAGAATTGATGGACTTACTGTGACTGTATTGAGAGCGAGAGCGAGAGCGAGAGCTCTTCTTGCCTGCCGAGCTACGTTTTGAGGTCCCAGGTTAAAATGCTACAAGAGCTGTGAATTATCTATTGACTTGATCTTTCCCAGCAAGTCCTGGGAGTTTTAACAACCTCATCTCCCCGCTCATCGTCGTCATCCTCCTGCTCCTACTCACAAGCAGCCTCGGCGGCGGTGGAACCAGGACTCCCCCAGCCAGCACCGAAAGATTCAGTCGCGCTCGCCCTTGGGAAATGTTTACCAATCCGAGGGCCTCCTTCAGAAACCGTTTCCTGATTAGAGGCAGGCAAACTCCAGAGCGATCGCCAGAGAAGGATCATAAAGATGGATTGAAGTTAGGTTAAATACAAGCACTCCTGCGAGACCGCTGCTGAAATGTGCCGTCTGGGCTGCTGCACGTTACGCGACAAACACTTTGTTGTGTTATTGACTGGATAGCATTTCCCAGTGCGTGGTGGGCCTGCTTAGTGCGTGCGTGGACATGTCGGTGGGGTTCAGACGAGGGCACTGAACGCAAATACGGGCTCAAATGCGCAATCCACGTCCCGGATCAGAGCGCGCATCAGGGACAGAGGGATAGAGACGCTTCCATCCTTCTGCCACACAGATCCTGGGATCCGGCATTCCCATGTAATCGCAGCATGTCATCATTGCTCTCAGCCACCAAGCCTGGAAGACCAGGATATAATGTGGCATTATTCACTCTCTACCTTTTTGCATGTACATACAGTATATCTACATACATAGATGGTGCCCATCGTGTGCTGTGCTTGTACCTAAATCTAGCTAGTCTTGAGTCCATTGAGCCCCCGCCCCCCACACACACCCTTGACTACTGGGACCATTCCCCGCTGCCCCGAGGATCCTGACCCGGAGAAATCTTCGGAAATGTTTCCGCCTTTAGTTGCCTGAGTCTCTGGAGTTTCCCATACGGGGCGCCTCTGCTGACAAGCGGGCTAGCTCTTCTGAGAGAGATAGAGATAGATAGATAGATAGATAGATAGATAGATAGATAGATAGATAGATAGATAGATAGAGAGAGAGAGAGAGAGAGAGAGAGAGAGAGAGAGAGGCAAAGCTGCACCGGGTAAGTCTCAGAGGCCAGGAGAAGGACTGCTGTCGAGTGTGCGGGAAAGAGCCAGGCGCAGCACCACACTGTAGCTGGGAGACGACACCGAGAATTGGAGAGAGGTGTAGCTGGGGCTGCGTTGCACTCTCTCCCTCGCAAACCGGTCGTGGCTATGTGATTTTTTCCTCTTTCATCTACATTTAAGGAAGTGAGGGGGGGGGGGGAGAAGACTCATGTCCTTAATCCGGATCAAAGAGGGTAAAGAAGGAAACTCTTGGTAGAGGGGTTGTTCATCACGTTGCCCCAGTCCAGCAGGCCTATTTTCATCTGTCCCAGGAAACTGCGCTTGCTTGCGCCTCTCTCTCTCTCTCTCTCTCTCTCTCTCTCTCTCTCTCTCTCTCTCTCTCTCTGTGTGTGTGTGTGTGTGCGTGTGCGTGCGCGCGCACCTGCCGGGATATGACTCCATAAGCAATCTTGTCAGGCATGGATCTCCAGAGAAAGTTGGAATTTTTGACCTGTATGAAACCTAAGGGAAGGGACCGGCTTGGTTGTTCCAGGGCCATCAATAGTTGGCGTTTTAGCAAAAGAGATCAAGTTCGATTGGATTCGAGTTGTAAAATAAAGTGAAGCGCTGATTTTAAAATCTCTCTCTCTCTCTCTCTCTCTCTCTCTCTCTCTCTCTCTCTCTCTCTCTCTCTCTCTCTTGTCCTTAACAGTTGGGATGTAGATTCTGGTTTGCAAATCGTGCTTCTCCCTCCCTGCGTAGGCAGTATTAGGAGCGCTCCTCGCTGTCCGGCTGAACTGAAGCAAAGAATTAGAAAGGGTTCTCGCAGAGGGCAGAGATAAGGAAGTAGGAATCACCTGGAAGTTCTCTTGCTCAAGGGCTTGTGAAAAACGCAGCAGAATGGACCATGGATCTGAGAAAAGGCTTCCCTTCAAGTAGGGGAGGGAATAAGGGTCTTGAGCCACCCCGTGACCAAGCTGGCACCTCGGAGGAAGTTCACATGTCCCAGTGATGGGGTCTAGGTCACATACCCCGGCGATTCATTTTCCAAACGCTCCCTCCTTCCAATGTTTGGGCCTTTCGACTCCCTCCCTCCGCCCTTTTTCTTTGGCCTTTTATTTTTCCATGGCCCAATTCATCAACTCCTAGCAGAGAACGAGCCCTAATTTGTGTTGCAAATAGGCGAACCTATGTTTGCCACGGGACGCTCGTAAAAATGTCAGAGAGAAAAATATGGAAGTGGTTTTGCTTCCCCGGCTTGAGTTCAGTAGGGCCCTTATATGGATGCAGAAGTGCCCACCCCCCACGCCTCACTTCTTCCTGAACAGCTGGGAGTGGCACGGCCCCTCCCCGTCTGCTCCCATGGCCCTGGGAGCGCAGAGCCTCTCGGTCCAGAGACAAGGATTCAATCATAACCAGGCCCCTGAAGAAGGGAATCAAAGAATCGCGATCTCGCGGGACATGTATTGGGTGCATACAGACGACCATTTGAACCCACACTCTATCACAGGTTTGCTACACATCTGCACTTGATGCCTGCTTGAACTCCTTATCACGTGGCAGGAGTAGTACCCCGAGGAAGGTGCCCCAGAGCCAGGAGAAAGTTCAACGGGCATAGTTTGGTGGTCTTCTGTATGGGCTCATTAGTGAGGAAGCGATGAGGCAGTCACAGTGCAAGAATCTGGGATTATTACGCCCTTCCGTGAGAACAAAAATCAATCAAATATTGCTGAAAAGGAAAGAGCGTATCATTGGCTGGGTGAGATCCAATTTAGAGATCCAAGGAAATGCTGATTAATTTTCTCCCTTTTCCAGAGATGATCACGTATTGCCCACTTGCCTATATGCCGGCGAATAGATGCAACATTCTTTAAAAAAAATTTCCGAACACTCTTATTCTAAATACGTACTCTAACTTGGAAGAAAATCCCATACATCACACATAAACTGTATTGTAATAAAGTGTGTTTAAGACTGCAGCCGTTCAATACCTCTAACCTGATTCTTTTTCACAGGTGACCTTTTCTGTACAAAGGTGGGAAACAGGGAGAGGCCGCTGGCATACGCACTTCTGTGCCATGATTTCGTACGCCTGAATACTTTGCCTGGGTTTATGTTTGTTAGGAAGCTGCGATGGGTAGCGACGGAAGCGTGCATGATCTTTCACATTGAAAGTGTAGAGAAAAGGACACGTGTAAACCGATTTACAAAACTTGAGATCTACTCAAAAGTAAGCCTTATTGTGCTCAATAGGGCTTACTTTCAGGAAAGTGTGTATAGGATTGCAGTCTACCTGCTTAAGATTTTAGTGGTATTTACAAAAATGGCAACATTTTGGAAGATGACTTGGGGAGTGGAAGAGGGGGGAAAAGACTGTATGAATTATTTTCACTTTTTCTGAGGGACAGTGTGTCCTATCATGTATTTATTAGTTTTCTATCCCACCTTTCGATCAGGGCGGTTTACAATGGATTGTAGCAGTAACAACAACAACAACAACAACAACAACAACAACAACAACAACAACAACAACAACAAACTTAATCCAATGTTGAGGCAATTTAATGTAAAACTTCTTGGCATCTGTTTGAAAGTAACCCCCCTCTCCAGAGAGCCGGTGGTGGTTTAGCTTATGTTTCTTTTATTTTAAAATTCACACCTCGCTTTTCATATTTTCACCTCCATGCTCCAGATCTTTGGATGCATATTAATGCATACACCCTCTAACTAACCTACCCTAATCAAGGTTAATAAGTGGGTTGCCCTCCATTCGCTTTCAGAGCATCTATTAGGATCCTGTCAGCTTTTCAGGTTAATCCACATGGGGCAGGAATTTATAGTGCGCGCGCGCACACGCACGCACGCACGCGCGCACGCGCACACACACACACACACACTTTTTCCCTTAGACTAACCTACCTCATAAGGTTGTTGTGAGGATAAAATGACATAACTTAAGATCCTGCCCCCTGAATTGCGTGAAGGAAGGGTGAGACACAAAGGTGGCTACAATGTGGCTACAATAAGTCCTCAAAACCGTTTCGTGTAAAGTCGTGTATATTGGCGATCTGGATGAAGAGGACGGTCAGGATCGGACTTTTCCTCCAGTTGCCGCAAAACCTTCCATCATACGGCGTCAGGATCGCTATTTCAACACACACTCATTTGTGCTTTTGATATATCATTGTCCATGGATCCTTTACTCGCGTCTGATTGGCATGTGCATGAAGACAGAGAGATCTGTCGGTGAGGAAGGGCGCCAGTGTCTCCCTCGCTTGTTGAACCCAGGAGAGAGAGAGAGAGAGAGAGAGAGAGAGAGAGAGAGAGAGAGAGAGAGAGAGAGAGAGAGAGAGAGAGCCCTCGTAAACGTCAGGAGGCCCATCGGCTGCGCCAAGATCAAACGATCAATCCAAGTTCCTCCAGATAATTATTTTAAAATTCACGCCGGAATTGATCTCCTCTTAAAGAGCGCTTTTATTAATTGTTTCCTCTCTCTCTCTCTCCCTCCTCCTGCCTCCACTCTCCCCTCTGTGGAGGTGCCTTGGCTGCTGTGGTGAATATCAGTGGATTAATTAAAAACAGCCTTCAGAGGGGGTGGCGGTAGGGGCAGAGCGGAAGTGTGTGTGTGCTGGTGCTCTGTTGACGATTTAAAGCTATCCCAAAAGTTTCTTACATTCCGATCCTAAACACACGTGACGAGAATGAAGTTGCGCAGCGGTCGATGGATTGAAACAAACATCACTTCCAAGTAAACATAGGGGCACGTACGTGATCCTATGCGCCCTTGCGCGGAAGTGAGTCAAGCGCTCTTAGACTAGTGTGCAGCATAGAACTGCAGTTTTAGGGTGAGGGTGCGAAGAGACTCTGAGGTAACACTGGAAGAGGAACAAGGATTCAGTGCTTCAAACTCAAACGGAGGGGGAGACACGATACACGTGTCCATTAATCAATTCTCCATCAATCAGTTCTCTAGTTAAAGAGACAAGATCAGAGGAAGGGATAGACAGCAGCAGAATTCTTCCCTGATGTTAGAGGAACGCTTTAGTTGGAAAATCTTATGTTTTAAGGAGCGAGCGATTGGACCGGATACTCCACTAGATCCCCTAACAATTGCCTGCCTGTGAAATGATAAATTCTTTGAGATCTGGGACATGATGATGATCACTCGTTCCCTCCCCCACCACCAAGGAGGAGGAGAGAGCATCAACGGTATTCAGATCTATCATCTACCGCTGCTGCCCATTTGCTAATATGTAGGAAGAAACGTCATTGTACAGAGGCAAGCATTTATTCCGACCGATTTAGTGGGAATTCAGATGCCGGCATCTGGCATGCTAAATCAAATGACATCACGTTAGGAATAATACAAACTCGTCTATTTAACTGGCGTTTACTCCCAAGTAACAATGCAAGAAAAGACCAATGTTTACTTGGAAGTAAGGGCCTGCTCATTTGAATAACTTCTGGGTAATACGCTTCGTCCCATTCCAATAGGGGAGTGAAGTGAGACTTACTTATGAGTAAACGTGCAACGGATTGGCCTCCACGTGTGTTTGGGAAGACAGACTTTGCATTACGGAAGTCGCTGATAAGGTTCCCAAACGCACGAGACTGCTCTGTGTTCAGTCTGAGAGCACGTGCAGGGCATTTTTTTTTTGCTTGTTTCGAAATAATTCAGACAGTTCAATGCCGCGATGTCGTTTCTAGGCAGGAGGGGCGTCACTCCTTGTTCCAGATCGCCTCGACTTAGAAGAATCCCCCAATAATAGATTAGTATGGATCTATCTATCGATCCAGTCGGTTGGACAGCCAGACACAGCTGAGATTCCTCACGTATCTGCAGCCGGTATGACAGCACCAGAAAGAACAGGGAGCGTCGCGGCACCTTGAAGTCTCACGCATTTTTTGTGCAGCATCAACTCTCGTGGGCCACAGTCCCCTTCGCCAGCTGCAGATCCGACAAAGCGGGCTCTCTGGTCTACGAAGGCTTACGCGCCACAATCCAGGTGTAGTCCGCTACAGGACTTGCGGTGGTTGTTGCCGCAAACAGACGACCAGGGTGAACTCTCTGGAATTAGCAAATGAAACCCATTCCACTCTCTTTCTAGGCCTCTGGAATCCTCCTTACGCGTAAAACAGACAAGGACCGGCGGGGCTCCTCTCCCACACTCCCCTCCCGCTAGAAGAAATCTAGCGGAAGGAGACATTTAAAATGTGACTTTCAAAAAGCAAGACGTCGCAAATAACGTTCAGAAGAACTGAACTGGAAATAATAATAACAATAACAACAACAACAACAACAACAACAACAACAACAACAACAACAACAACAACACAATGAAATAGCGAGCGCTTACAAGAAATTCATATCTCAGCTTGCACGAAATTTACCTTTTACTGAACAATCAGACTCTCTCTCTCTCTCTCTCTCTCTCTCTCTCTCTCACTCTCTCACTCTCTCTCCCCCTCCCCCACTTGTCTATCAAGAGTTCCTGGATGAGTATTTCCTCCCAGTGTCTCCATAAGCCCGGGATCTCCTTATAGCCAATAAAGTCTTCGGTGACTTTTTCCCCCTCGTTTCGTTTCTGCAAGCCATTGAAAAGAATGCAGATAGATACCTGTTTGGGAGGCTGTGGGTGGGGGGAGAGGAGGGGGGGGAAGAGTTTCATTGGTTTTCTCTCTCTCTCTCTGCTCTTTGGCTCCCCTAAATCAAGGTGCAATGGATGCCAAAGCGTGATGAAATGCAAAGAAAGCCAATTGCTGGCCTGAGGTGGGGGAGATCGCTCCTCGGAGTCCGCCCGCGACTGTGGAACAAGCAGTAATTGCTGGAGACAGCGAGAGCTGGGGGGCTGGGCTGAGGTAGCCATGTATAAATAGTGTGATCTCAAATTGAAAGGCATAAATAACAGCAGGAGTGATCTAACCCCTATACAGCGCCCCGTCTTCGACGTGGTCTTGTTGTTGTAATGATGATGATGATGATGAAGAAGAAGAAGATGATGATGATGATGATTTAAACCAAACCACCTTGCAGCAGCCTGGACAAGAGGACGGACGCGGGCACTGCTTTTCACCACCGGCGGCCAACCGCGCGCCCTCCAGGAGCCGGAGGATCTCACTGTGGATAAGGCTTGTGTTTTTTTGCTCCCCCTCCCCAGCCGGGTCGCCATGGAAGAACTTACAGCGTTTGTCTCCAAATCTTTCGACCAGAAAAGCAAGGAGAGCAGCAGCGGCGGCGGCGGCGGCGGCGGCGGTGGAGGCGGCGGAGGGAGCGGCGGGGGCAGCGGCAACAAGAAGGAGACCATCACATACCGGGAAGTTTTGGAGAGTGGGCTGGCGCGGTCGCGGGAGCTGGGCAACTCCGACGCTCCCAGCCTTCAGGACATCGCCGAGAGCGGCGCCCACTGCCCGGTCCATCTCTTCAAGGACCACGCCGAAAGCGACAAGGACAAGCTCAAGGACTTCAACCACGCCAGCAGGACCTCCGAAGGTAAGCCGGGGGGAATCACTATCTCCCCCCCCCCCCCACACACACACACTTCACCAAGCAGAGGCCTGGAGTGGGCCGATCTCTGATATTTCCAGGGCCAAAAGTCTCCTCTGGCTGGGTGACCACAGCAACCCTTTCACAGCACGATCTGCTTTCCCAAACAACAGCAAGAGCAGCCACAGCAAACCCTTGTGTGGGTCAAAAGAGAGGTAACTTTAGCGGTCCTCTCTCCGCCTCACTGCTCTCCCGGCGCTTTAAACAATAGACCAGAAAGAAGCAGCAGCTTTCAATCGGGGAGGGAACCCGTTTTGCCTATTGCCCGGTTTTGGACGTTCGGTTTATTGTGTGTGCGTGTCCGTACGTATATGTGTTGGAGGAAGCGCGCGTGCCTGAAATCTCCGCTTAGTGACTTCAGTTGCGGGGCTAACTGGTTTGTAAAAGGGAAAGCCAGAGAGTTGGGAGACTCGCACAAAGGCCGGGGAGAAAGAGAGAAAACCTGAAGAAAACCGCCGATCCAGGCTTTCGTGCCGTTTTCTCTCTACCAGTTTCGCCTGAGCCCAGTTCCTTCCTCTTTCCAGATCTCTGGTGCTGATTGAGTTTCCCCCAAACCTTTTTTCGTTCACAGTCGTCTACGGAAGGAGACATTTAAAATGTGACTTTCAAAAAAGGAGCGGGGGGCGGGGGCGGGAAGTAATTTAGAAAGTCAAGGATGTGTTTTTCGGTCATTTGGACAGGCTTTGTGCCTCTTGGGCGATTGTGCAAACGTGATGGAATTAAATGCAACAATCTCTTAGGTGTGGAAACGGGTCTCAGCAGGGCAAATGCCTCTCACTCTGTGGGATGTGGAAGGAAGAATTCGGAGGGGACTGTTCAGTAAAACCCGAATCATGTTTTATAATAATCCTATTCCACCAACCATTCTGCTCATTTGCTTCCTAAAATAATAACGGTAGTGGATTTGGAAGGAACTGTATCAGTGTATTTCAGGGAACCCGTAGGATTTTCATCCATTACAAAAGCCCCCTCATTCAATAGTTTTCAGAAAGGGCCTTTTCACTAAAATCTGCATGTGCCTAATCCTAATTTCCTCATATGTTTAATAACACTACCTTTTGCTGTTGTGATATTAGACCCCTCTTAATTTAAAGGGGTAAGATAAGGGCAGGAAATAATAAGCAACAGCTATTTTTTTCCTGAAACCTCAGTTTAATAATGCTAATTTCAAAAATCATATTTCAGCCTTGCCAATTTGCCCAATAAAGATAGTATTCGTTTTTGGTAAAATGTTGAATTCAAAAGGGTAACTCCTCAAGTAGCAGGAACTCCAGGAAGGCATGGAGGAAGCCTGGTTCCAGCCTCACATTACAGGCAATAAAATAATAATAATAATAATAATAATAATAATAATAATAATAATAATAATAATAATAATAATAACGACAACCATATTTGTGAATGATTGTAAGACACAATTGGAGTTGCAAGGACAGTCAAAATGTTGATGAGGGGGAAAAAATACTACAATCTTGGACATACTGGCCTGGAAGTCAATTCCACTGAAATGAGTGCAAGTGAATTCCAGAGAATGTGTTGAGAGATCCGGAGTTGGTGACAATAATCTGTTATAGAATCATGTACCTTTGTTGTCTAATCAATTTCGTACCCAGGCAATGGCAACCCCAGGGCAGTCTGTAACCAGAATGTGGTTTTAATTTTTTGAATCATTATTCTTAACATTGAGTTCTTCACCATCATTTTTCGAAAATGTCATAAAAGTGGGATAGAAGAAAATGGAAGCATTTCTCTGATTAAGCAGATCCTTATGTTCAGTTTGAGGCTTGGGCAGGGATTCTTAGCACTTTTGCTTGGCCGTGTGTCCCACTGAAAATCCATTGGATTTATCCATTTAAGTAAAATTGTGCTTAAAATCAAGTAGGTACCTTGACCCTAAAGCTATGTATTTGGAAGTAAGTTCTATTGATTTAAGTGGAACACTTCCAGAAAGTGAAACAAAGACACTAATGCTATTCTTATTTTTTACAAACAAACAAACAAACAAACACACAACCCAAACAACCTAGTAAATTAATAACTGTGTGCTGGTCCTGATCCCAATCACATTTTCTTTGTGGGCCAGTTATACTGGGAAGCAGTGGGATTTGCTTCCAATGAATGCATTTTGAGATTGATCGAAAATAAATCTCACTGAACTGACTGAGCTTGCTTCTGTTTTGGCTGAAGTGTGCTCATATCAACATTCATGGCTATACCCTGGCCTGGGCTTTCCAATGCTATTGAATAACTGAAAAAGCGGATTAATGTTGTATTTCCCCCTCCCACTCCGCTACCAGCACTGAATGTCCAGTTCCTGTTGCCTTCAGAAGAGACAATATATAACAACTGATCATTTAAAACCCCGTCCACCCAGGGTTAAACCATCGCACGCTCCTTTTCTTTTGAAAAGTGACGTTTTCTCAAAGAGTGACACCTTGTAGAAAGAAGGGAGCCCCAGAGAAGACCTGCAGGTCAGCTAGTCATGATGAAAGCAGGGCAGAGAGAATTGTCTAGGCCACATCCTTACAGAAGGACACACATCACTCTTGTCCAATCATTTGGAACTGTGTTGGGGTCCTGTTAGGGCAACGCTTTTCTTATTGATTTGCATCTGGGTGTAGAAAGCTTCCCTAAAAAGGACAATACTGTACTTTGCCATCTTCGGCTGGAGTCAAACCTGGTTGATCATCCTTTTCTTGTCTTTGCAAAACAACAAGGGTCTGCCAAAGGCGGTGCTTTCGCCTGCTCCTGCCAGAGGTCACTCGTTCACCTGATCTGGTTCATTCCTCTGGTTCATTTGCAGTCCCTATGGATTCTCACTTACAGGACAGATCCATTCATCTGGCCTTCTGATCCTGGATATATAGAGAGACGAGGCTTTGTGATATACCTTATAAAGTCACTAGTTTATATATTTATGCCTGATGTCTCTTTGTGGGGATTTATCTTTGCCTGAATATAAAGGGGGGGGGACATTCTGATTGCTTAGCAAGATGGATCCCTCACATCTTTTCCAAAACATCACATTTCTCTCACACACCCCAAGGATGTGTGTTAAGGCCTCAATTCAGCTTAGGACATTCTTTCTCTCCCCCCCCCCCATGAACTCAGCTAACCACAGGCTGTAGATGTCTCCAAATGCCTCTCTCAAAAGCAGGATGGTGTAATTTCCTCTTCTAATGTACTTTAATTCGTAACTCGTACTTTGCTTGGCTTGTGTCTGGACATCTGGCTGTATAATTCTGCTCTTGGAGGGCTTGGCAGTTCAGAAAAGCGGGCCACCCTCCATAGGCCTGGTGGCCTACATGTACTGAGGTCTACTGTACTGAGAAATAATAATAATAAGATAATGTGTGTGTGTATGTGTTACAATAAGGGACAGACGGGAACCTTAGCTGGAGAACTGTGATTTCTATTTCATAGGAATTGTGGACTTAATGAAGGTCTCCCTAACACACACACACACACACACACATGTGCGTGCGTGCGTGCGCATGTGCATACACACTCACTCTCCTTAGTCCCCATTAAATAAATAATCTGTGCCTGACAACATGGGGTGATTCTGTTTCTGTGGAAGTTGAGGTCGAATGGGGAATTGAGAAGAAAGATATATGTGGAATGAGAATAGCACTGGATTCTCTTTTCACAAGTTGAAGACTTCTGGGCAGTTCACAAACTTACTAACTAACCAACCCCTCCATCCATTCTCAGTATTCCACTTGTTTGCCTTTCTTGGGGGGCTAATAGGGCCTGGGGAAGCTGTGTGCCCACCCCTCCCTCGGTACAGCCCTTTGGAGGAAATGAAAGAAAGGCTTCTGGTGCCCAGCTGTGTTGTGTTCGTTTCCTTCCCCCTGGCAGGGATCTATGAGTGCAAAGACAAGCGGGAGGACGTGAAATCCGAAGACGAGGACGGGCAAACCAAGCTGAAGCAGAGGAGAAGCAGAACCAATTTCACACTGGAACAGCTGAACGAGCTGGAGCGGCTTTTTGACGAGACACACTATCCGGATGCCTTCATGAGGGAGGAGTTGAGCCAAAGGCTGGGGCTGTCTGAAGCCAGAGTCCAGGTAAGACTGGAGGGCCAGACAGAAGAGATTTCTCCTGGCTGCGCATCTCAAGCAAAGTATTAGCCCCTTTACCTGGCACGCAAGGCTGAGGCACATGTGATGATGCGAAGGATGGGGGGGGGGAGGTAGGGAAAAGGTGAGCGAGGACATTCCAGCCACTGATGCTACTATTGTGGCTTTGCTGCCCCTTAGAACGTTCAGCTTCTATGGAACGTTCGAAGCCACTTTGAATCCGTCACTAGCCAACCAGATGCTTGATGAGTCGCCCCAGTCAGCAGCTAAAAGAAACCCCTTTGCTTTTCCTTTTCTTCTTGTGGTCCTTTTCTCGCGCGGGGGGGGGGGGGCGGACCACGAGTTCGGAGAACAATTGGTATGGATAAAGCAAGGCTGGTTGGGTGCTTTGGGACTGGATTATCCAGAGCCAGGGGGGAAACGTGCCTCCATTTGACTTGCATAACGAGGGTATGAATTCATAGAGCCCCATCTGCTCTATTTTCCCCCATCTTCCTTAAAATATAATGTCTCCAAATCCTTGAGAATATGCTTAGGTTATCTGTTTGCTGGTGATTCGGCCAGCCAGGGTGAATGTGTTGCTGGAATAGATGGCTGTATGTTGTTGTTATTATTATTTGTTAACACACACATTTTGCTTGTTAAAATATCAACCAGCAAAACCAAACAGGGGTTCTGTGCTTGAGAGACTGGATGACGAGAACAAAAACAAAATTAGGTGACACGTTGGGGTAATGGTGGGTCGATTCCCCCCTAAACAGATGCTACGTAACAACAACAAGGGGAATTATAAGACCAGCCTGTAGAGCTCTGAAGCGTGTGTGTATAGCGTGTTGTTGCTTCAGGGTTAAAAACACGTGAACATCAAGGTCCGTTCGAGTTCTCAGTCTGTCCAGCAAAGTCTGTCCTTCCAGCAAACTGCATTTCGATTTCCCTACAGAGGGCGGAGGGGAAAGAATCCACAGTGAAACAGGGAGCCCCAGTCCGATCCCAAGCCAACACCCCACTGATTTCGATGGGTGTCCTGCCACCTCGTGCGTTTTGAATGGACCTGTAATGCTCATAATTGGGGACGACATTCTGCATAGCTACAGCGTCTGTGAACCGGTCTGTCATGTAACTTTTTCAATGCCTGTTTCTTTGGCAGGTTTTCCCCGAAACAAATGACAAACAGCAACAAAAACAGCTCTCCAGTTTTCTGGGTTTTGTTTTGTTTTTAAACATGAAAATCCCGACTAAGGGAATGGGGCTTGTTGATTTGCTGCTCTCTAAGAGGAGAGACTATCAAGGGAATATTCAGAGGGAGCAGGAGATGATGGCTTCTATCCCGCCCCCTCCCCCCATTGATCTAACCGCCCGAGATAAATGAATGAAAAGATTAAACTTTGGCTGAAGGGGACATCAACTTTTATGTCATCTTTCCAGCTCCTTCTAGCCAAGACTCTATAATATCTTGCCAGAGCCTTGATGTAGCGTTTCTATAAAAATAAATTACTTGTAGTGTTTCTATAAAAATAAATTACTTGTAATTGAATTCTGCACTCTTTCTTTCAAGTAGTTTATTACCCGAGTAGCGCGGCACCTTAACAGGATATTCAGAGTTACAGGAAAATTGGTGTCTCAAGTGCTTGTAGGTTTTGAAATATTCCACCCCCTTCTCCTTTTTTTGTCTCCTCCGCTCCCCCCCCCTTTCTCTTACAGGATTCTCATAGGAATTCGAAACGGGAAAATATCCCCGCCCCTGCGCAAGATCTGAAAGCGAATAGGCTATCGAGAAAAGGTGTTTTAGAGGGAACCATTAATTAAAACATAAACAGGGCTCGATCGGCCAAATAGGACTCGATATTATATAGGATTCGATATTATAGGGAAACCAAGGGGTGGGGAGGAGAGATGGGGGAAGGAAACCCAAAGTTATTTTAATACTCTCAGAATTGTCTCCTAATCCCAGTCTGTAGCGCCTGTCCCTTGTTGTTAAAGGATCTAGTTTCAATTTAGTGTGGAAATGTGCTGTAAATAAATTGGAGCTCCTACGGTAGCTACTCCTTATTAACCTTTTATTTTTAGTGTTGTACCGGCAACTCATATCGCCCAGCTGTCAGGGTTATAATTGAAAGTTATGAGACCATAGTGAGGAGCAGGCAGTAATTCAATTACGAGCAAATATCTTTGGGTTTTATGGCGCAGGGCTAAATTAAATGTCATTATTCACTGTCTCTAATGGAAATCAAAAGGAAATCAGATTAGAGCATTTGTGAAAGAAATCACTGAGTGATCCTTAATGAAGAAATAACTGTCTAAAACACTGTCCTGCGCTTTACTTAGCATATTCATGACTAGTTGGAATTGATCGGGAATCACACCCGAGCTGATTTATTATGGTTGTGCGCCCGGGATAATTCATCACTTTTATTCCAACTCACTTTCTCCTTCCCCTCTTCCAGAACTGAAAGGAAAAGGGTTCGCTTCCTTTGCCAGCTTGGCGGAGCTAGTATTTAAGATATGTCCTCTACGGGCTCCAGTCCCCCCCCCCCATTCGCCACCGTTTAACTCGGATTAGTTACCCCTCCACACAGTTTTCTAGCCCCCCGCTGCGATTACTCACAATCACATTGTTAAAGAAGGGCAAAAAGAAATTCTACCCAGTTGACCCAGGCATCTGCGCCTGACCTGTAAAAATCCTCTTTCACACGATAATTTCGTTCCACGCGATAGGAGGATACAGACGGCCAAGCGTCCGTAGAATAAATTACGTTTCCTCGGGGCAGTTAAAGGCTGTCTGTGTGCACTCGATGTGTACGGATGGTGTAGTGCTTCCTCTCCGAATGAGTACAGAGAATAGTTATTCCAGGGTCGTTAATGACTGAGGACTGTGTTGTTTAGACAGAGCATGTGAAGCGAGGGATAGCTGCATCTAGTTATCCCTGGCCAGCTAGTCACCCTTCTGTACTCACAATCACGGTAGCAAAAATGTTTCGTCCCCCAACTCTTTGAACGCGCGATCTTGTCCAAGTAGTTACTGCCGTGCCACAATTAAGTAGAGGTGGTAAATGATTCCGGATTAATTAATCTGGTTTAAAATGCGATTTAGGGATTGCACCCTTAATAGTGGAAAACAACAACAGCAATGAGTCATATAAAGATGCCACTGCCAAAATAATATTTTATTTGTGGTAGATCGTTTTAGTTAGAAAAAAAGTGTTTATTTCAAATGGGATAGTCATTTTGGTTGAAATGCTACCAGTTGGATTGACACTGATCATCAAAACAACAACCTAAACACATCTACGTGGAACTCAAGTTTCACTGAAACCAATGGAATTTAAGGGATTTATTTTGTGGGGTGAGGGGGGGCATTAGTCCTCTTGAAGTCAATAGACTTCACGGAAAGCCCTTCACGGGAGAAGCGAGGTTAGGATTTCAGAAGCCTTCTGTGTTACGCTCTTCAAGGACCCCCGTTTTTAAGCCAAGCCCAGGGAGCGAGAGAGTATGACACTGACACTGACATTTCATGTTGGCATGAAAAGCTCGTTGCAAAAAGTTCAGGGAGTGCCCAGGAATTGAGCAGCCTGTATTCTGCGATGCATAATATTAATGCAACACATCATTTATTGGCGACCCTGAGCATGGGGGGGGGGGGGAGAAAAAGAAACACAGCCACGTGCTCCAGAGTGAAAAAGGCCAATTCCTTCCTGCTTAAGAAACCCACTCAAGTACCCCTGGATAATTAATGCCTTTGGAAGCCTTTCTTTGCACTAATTACTCCGTTGTAAATGGCCATCATTAAGGCAATTGAAGAAAGCTTGGAGGCAAAATGTGATGTAGGAAGTGCAGTTAGTATTAATTAACCGTATGATCAACTTGGCAAGTGGAGGAACTTGGAGGGGGCGGGGCGAAGAGGTGTTTACTTAACCAAGATTTGAGCGGTCTCAGCAGAGAGTGGAGGAGGCAGCTACAGAGCTTTTGACGAAAAGACCTCATCCTTTTAACATATTTGCAAAATTGCTCCCCCGCTCTTTCTTACTCTCTCGTGTGGAGTGGAATACACTCTCCTGTTCTTTGGCACGCCAGAGAGATACAGAGACACCATCGAATTTATAATAACCGGGAATTTCCGGAATTAGAGGAGATTTACAGGATTCTTCTTCTTTTATAAAAAAAGATCCTAGTGGCAGGATTGGAAATAATTCCTTAAATCCAGATTGGGAAAGATTTTGATTGTCGCCTGAAAGTAGAGCCTATTAGAAAGTCAGCAGGAACGTCGAAAATAATAATTAAAAAAAACACCCCAAAACACAACAAGCAGCCTTAGCAGCGTTTAAATCCAGAATGACGCCATTGACTGTGGATTTAACATCGGATCCACAAATCTGTCAAACACACATATTTAGCTATAAGGATCTGATGAAAATGGGGGGGGGGGGGGGAGAGCTAATTGAAATCAGTTGGATTAAGCCCCTCAACCTCCTTCACGCTGATGTGGAATTAAGTAGCAATCATTTCAGTTGGATTTACAGTTCTTTCAAGTAGGTGCTTTACTGCGCAAGTAGTCTATGTATGTTTACTCAGAAACAAGGTTCACTGTGTTCAATGGAGCTTACTCCCAAGGAAGTGTGCATAAGATTGCAGTCTTAGATTCGCAGCCCTGTGGTACGATCCTCCTAAGGCTGAAATCCTAAACACACTTTCCTGGGAGCAAGCCCCATTGAACACAATGGAACTTACTTTTGAGTAGAGCTGCATAGGATTGTGCTGTAGGTGTGTTTACTAAAGGTGTGTTTACCCCCAAAGAAGGTGACTTCCTTGCATCTGAGGAAGGAGGGCTCTTATCCACGAACGGTCATCAATTTACTAATGTTTCTGATGCCACAAGACTCTGCGGTACTACAACAAACAGGGCTACGGTATTCTAGAATGACTTCCAACGAAATTCTTATAGGATCGCAGCCTTAAGGCATAATGCGTTACCTGGTTACTCAGAAATAGGTCCTACTGTTTTCAGTGGGGCTTGCTCCCTAGTAAGGCTGCAATCTCCTATATACATTTACCTGGGAGTAGGTCCCATTAACTTGAATGGGGCTTACTCCTGAGTAGACATGCCTAGTATTGTACTGTGTGTTTAAGGATTACGGGCCCAGTCCTATCCAACTTTCCAGCGGTGATGCAACTATGCTGCCAATGGGGTGTGCGCTGCATCCTGAGGTGGGGGGGGGAGTCACGGAGGCCTCCTCAAGGTAAGGGAACTTTTGTTCCCTTACCTTGGGGCTGCATTGCTGCTGCCTGCAGGCGCTGGAAAGTTAGATAGGATCGGGCCCTGCAACTCGATCAGTGGGTTTAAATGGTGCAACCTCAACGCAATACCAGGTTTATTCGCAAGCAACTCCCACCCACTGTGCATTCAGTAGGTACGTACGCGCTCATAAATCTGCAACCTAAAACTATAGTTCTTCTATGCACACTTAGGAGTAAGACTTATTACATCTGGTTAAATATGCACAGAACAGGGTTCTGTGTGGTTGGGTATTTTAATGGGTACTTTCAAAAAAACAAAAACGAAACAAACAAACAAACAAAAACCACAACCCTGTCCGAAATCACTACAAGGGGCAAATATGAGTACTGTCAGAGCATTGGAATTCAGCAACGAAGCTGTTCAGGGAACGACAGTAACTCGTCTTTTTACTGTGGCAAAGCGCGGTACAACTTCCTCAGCTCTCCCCCCCCCCCATTAGGTTAAGAATACAGGGAAGAAAGTTCCAGCGACTAATTGACCCATCTGTAGAAGGGGTTCAAAGGCAAAAGAGCGCCCTATCCCGCCAATTTGCTGGAGAAATGTGGGGCTGACGGGAGGCACAAGTCAAGAGCCAATCGCGGGATTCCGTTCCCGCAAACTTCTCGCGCACTAACCTCTCTCTCCGCAGTTTGGCAGCGCAATCCTGTGTAACCTTGCACCGGTGTACCAGTAGATGCACCCGTGTAATTGCACTTACAACGGTGCATCTGCTGTTACACAGGATTGCGCTGTGAATCTAGTTCCATTCGAAAATGTCACCGGCGACAGTCACTGCACTTTGTTAAACTCCCCATTCACGTACCAGAAAGGGTGTGTGTGTGTGTGGGGGGGACTGCTGAGGGGAGGTCAAGAGGGAGGGGGCAGCAGCAGGTCCTGCTGCTGTTTGGGTTAGACTGGAGGACGACCTCACCATTTCGCGAGCCCCCTCTGGTTCCATGCGCCTGAACACTCTCAGTCCGCTTCAGCGCTGAACAAACGGGGTCATCCTCCCTACGGGAGGCTTTCGCAGGAGACATCACACCTAACAGTGAGTGACTTCCTTCCTCCCCCAACTCCCCCTTTCCCAGGCATGCAAGCAACAACTTGCCCCTGCCTGGATTTTAGGCAGAGAAACAAGCAATTAGCCCGGTGACTCGTGAGGGGTTTCCCACCAACCCTGTTCAAGTTTTTTTTCATTGCTTTTGTTTCCTAGGACTGGACACAGGGTCTGTGGAGTGTGGAATGAGATGTGTCCGTTCCAATCTGGGCTCAGCCTTTAATGAACTCTGCCGCTGCCTCTCTGCTGGGCATCAGGGACATCATTTAGGGGGACAGAAGCATTTGGGTCCCAGTATTTGGGACCACCAGTGAATGTGTCTCAATTCTCATAAACATTCAGCATTTCTGACCAGGTCATAGATTCTACAGCACAAGAGTGACTAATGTTCTAACCAGTAACGTAGTGGTAAATTCATGAGACCCCTTATAGCCACCATGCCCACCTCACTCACACTCTGCAACAACAACAAAATCAACTTTAAATGACTTTATTAGACTGTTTTCTTCCCTTGCTATGTATCCCTACTTCATTTTTACATTCCAAACTCTTGGAAAGCGCTGCAGTAGTTTAGGTCAAATGTATAAACATTGAAAACTGGCATTAAAAAAAGAAAAGAAATTAACCCACGGCTGTTAGAGTCTAGCCTGTGCGTGTTTACTCAGAAATAAGTTCCACCGTGTTCAATCGGACCTATTTCTAGGTAAATTGGCATAGAATTGTAGTCTTAATGCAGTATGAGCATACTGTAGCATATAGTATACTGTCTCTCTGGTAGCTCTTGGAAACGATCATATATTAACATATTAACATATGCTCCTAAGCAAATTTCTCAGTTTGCCTTCTATTGAGCCAGATGCTTTTTCTTGACTTTGAAAAAAGTTTCAAAGGCAGCACCTGAGTGCTCCTGCTGATGACATCACCACTCCTGCTGTAGGAAAAGTCCTGGAGCTCCATTCTCCAATTCCCTCTCAACTACACTCTGGTTCTAACCATTAGCTGGGAGCAGCAGGCTCTATGTACCTATGTCAAAAAAAGTGTCACATTCAAATGGACACCATTGGTTGCTGGCTTCTTCTTTTTGAAGCAGGTACAGGACAGAAGTTGAGGTACCTCTGTTACAGGTTTAGTACTCACAGGTAACCATGAATCTGGACTGTACCACTTCAAATTGCAGATGGCAAGGAGAAAGCTTCTAGATAAGTTTTCCACCAGCAGGGATTTTTGTTTGTTTGTTTCTCATGGACTCTGCTTTAGAGCATGTAAAGGGGGATTCATCTCAAACTGCAAAGGCCAGTCACATACTACTTCAGTGTGAACTAGGCCTGCAGTTTTAAACTCTGTCCCTGTGTTTTTAGAATGTTCCAGAATAATCTACAGTCAGTTTTAGGTCACTGTATAGGTCATTTTAGGTTGCTTAGCTTTTTGAGGGACTATTAAGTTTATGTGGCACACTCTGCCCCCTACATCCTACTAGCCATCTTGACATGGAAGTTTTGTTTTGAATGGAAAAAATCCAAGTCAACATACTTTGGGACTGCTGCTTTAACTTCACAGTGCTTTTCAAAGTGAGGGAAGTCCTTGTGGTTGCTCCAGTCCTTTTAATGCACATTTGAAATCAGTGGGGCTTACTTTTCGGAAAGCATTCTTGTGACTGACAGCAATGTCCCATTTTACAGCTGGAGTCAGGGATGCTGAGGGCTGAGAGATCCCTCCACAATCCCCCCCCTCATCCTGAGTTTACAGTAAATGTTAGAACAGAACCAAGACTGATCTCTGCTAGATTATCTCATTCTCTGCTAGTTCTGTTTGAAGGGTGTTTAAAGGGATCCTCTCTGCTTGCAGACCTACCCTAGTTAGTATCGGGGTTATTTGAATTTTGTTCCCTCTTACACCCAGGCAGACTGCTATACTTAGCTAAATAAACACACGAGGCATAGGCTGAGTGAAGTTGCAAAAGAAAATAGTTTACTCATGGTTCAATTCATATATACAGCATCTGATTAAGACTAGAGGTTACTCTAACTTAGGATGGTGTGCCCCTTCAGCTGGCACGCCCTGCATGAGGTGTGCTGTAAGATGGCCGCTGGGCAGGAGACCTCAGCTTGGCACATCTTACCTTGTTGGCAGTCAGAAGAAGAAGAGAGCTAAGAAGGGTAGGAAAAGGAGGAAATAGAGTCAGGGAGCCACGCCCCTTCCTTGGAACACAGAGAGGTCAAGGTAAAAGGTCTTTCAGGTGACCAGATGACACACTGCCCCCCAGTGTCCAGCAGCTGAAAGCTGCCCATCTCCAACACCCCTTCTCAGCGTCGGATGCTTGAGTCCACGATGCCCATCTCTGCTCGCAGACTCTGGAATCAGTCTCTTGGTAAAAGTTTCTTCATAGTTCACACGTACGTTTGTGGAAAAAGCTTTGGCAACTAGTCTCGCTCTGTGGTGTTCTAGTCCCCCTTCTATTTGTGCAACATCTCTCCACTTACTTACTTCATCTGTGGGCATCCCTTTCAGTTCTTCCCACGACTTCGGCTTGCGCTGCAACAATGACTTTGCGAGGTAGGTCACTCCAAGCTGTGCAGATGGTATGTCTCTGTTTTCTCTGGATGAGCGTCAGGGTTCTGGCCCTGGAACCTGGTCTGCTTCCTCAGCGACGTCTGGCTCCGGCAGTGACTCAGTTTCCCCAGCTGTGTCCCCTTCTGCTGGCGTACTGGTCTCTGGATAGTAAGCTGGTATATATGTTAACTCATCATCTCCTACTGGTGATTCCTCTATGAAGATCTGGCGCTTGTCAGTCTTTTTATGCTCTTCAACGTAGAGCCTATGACGAACTGACACATGTCCAGTCTTTAAATCCATTTTTCTATAGCCAGTGGATCCTCGTGGGTAGCCAATAAAGATTCCTTCTTGGGCTCTAAGGTATTGGGTGGACCTCTTTTCTTGTGGCACATAAATATAAACTCTGCACCCAAAAACTCTCAGATGTTTTGTGCTTGGTGCTTTCCCATGCCACAGTTCATATGGGGTTTTGCTTGCACCTTTGGTGGGTAATCTACATATTTTGCAGATAGTTAGCTGTAACTACTGCATCACCCCAAAATTTATTAGGTAGTTCTGCATCTGCAAGCATTGATCTTGTCATCTCTAAAAGACTCCTATTCTTTCTTTCTGCCACCCCATTTTGTTGTGGAGTATATGGTGCTATTAGTCTGTGTGCTATTTCTTGCTCTTCAAGGGCCTTCTCAGTAGTGGCACCAACCTTATGGAATTCCCTCCCCTTTGACAACTGCTCCCTCCTTGGACACTTTCCGGCGAGGCCTAAAAACCTTCTTGTTCAAAGAAGTCTTCTGAGCCCCTGCCTTTTTTAACATCTCACTGGTACAGGTGGGGGTGCTGCTGTTTTTATGCTCTTGCTTTGATTGCAGCCATGATCTTTTTAATTGTTTTTAGACACTGTTTTTATTAATTTTCATTAATTGTTTTTACTATTTTAAAATGTGATATTTTTATATTGTATTTTTGTATGTTTTTTTTTCTGTTGTAGCGCCTTGGGTCCCTTCGGGGAGAAAGGCGGGATAAAAATACTGTAAATAAATAAATAAGGTATGTTTGTGTCTGGTATGACAAGTACTCACCATCATTGTCACTCTGCAGCTCCTGAGGTTTCCTTCCAAACCTGTTACTCACAGCTGCCACATATTTCTTGAGCATGTCAAGAGTCTCACTTCTTTCCTTGAGTAGGTAAATCACAGTATACTTTGAATAATCATCAATAAAAGTCAATATGTATTTATTCTGCCCGATGGATGGCGTTTGAATTGGGCCACACAGGTCAGTGTGAACAAGTTCTAGCACACTGCTTGTGCGCTTCTCAGTTCTCTCTGGAAAAGAAGGTCTTGTGCCTTTGGCTTTTGCACAAGTTATGCACCTGTCTGGACGATTGCTACAGCGTGTTACCTGTGGACCTTCTGCCAGGTCTCTTCTCTGCAGATCCAGTATGGCATCGATGTCTCTGTGTCCATGCCTTCTATGCCACAAGTCAGCGCATGCTCTGGTGCAACGTTGCTGTGCAGACATCATTTTCTCTTCATGTTGCTCTGGCGTATCTAAAATAAAAACTCTTTCCTGCTCAGATCCTTGAGCAATTAGTATATAATCTTTTAATATGCTGCATTTGCCCTCTTTAAATATAACTGTCAGTCCTTGTTTGTTTAGGGCACAGACACACTCAACATGTTTTGGTGCACTTCTGGGGCAAAAATCACTTCATTTGCTATGACTTCATTTGTTTCATCACCTGCAAGGCATGTAATTTTTCCTTGTCCCTTTCCATGGATGTCTATCTTTCTTCCATCTGCAGCTGAGATGTCTCCTGTAAAATTATTGTCCAATTCCTGGAAAAATCCTATCTGTCCTGTTGTATGGCTCAAACAGCCCGAGTCTATAAGACAATGAGAAGCTTTGTTCTGATTCTGAAAATGCTCCAGACCTAGGGCCTTCTGCTCTCTGAGGGAGAAATTGTATTGCTCTCTGTATTTTTGATTCTTCCCTGAAGAATCCTGTGGGCTGTAATCACCCCCTCCCTTCTTTTTGTAATTCTCTCTTTTGTCTTCAGCTGGGCTGCTTGAGCTCAGTGAGGAAAGGTGTGAATTCCTCCCTCTCCTATCTGTCTTGCAAAGTCTGGCAATGTGGCCCTCCAATCCACATGCAAAGCAGATTAGGGTTTTTCCTTTGTTTCAGGAATTGCTTTGCATTCTGTAACTTGATCCAGAGTACTGCTTTGAGGGAGCACATTCATTGCCTAATTCTGTTAGGATTTTCAAATACTCCTTTTTCTCCCTTCCATGAACCGCACTCCTGAATGGACCAAAAATTCTATCATCCAGAGAGCCCAATAAAAATGCAGTTCTCTGATCCTCATCAAAATTAAGCCCCGTTATTGCTAAGTCATTAAACATTTGAGTTAGTTTACTGCAGTGAATTTCGTAGTGTTCTTTCCTGGACAGCTTGAGTAGGCATAGCCCATCTATCAAGCTGCATTGTTCTTTCACGCCTACTTTCTGGTATCTTTCCTTAAGAGATTCCATCATGTCAGTTGCTGTCCTGGCCCCTGTTGCGTATGGCCTCGATTCTTCAGTTAGCGTTCTGAAGATCAGATGTTGAGCTACATTATCTGCATAATCTCATTCCTCCTTTGCTTTGGCTGTGCTACCTTCCGTTGGCCTTTCTTGACTCAATACAAAGAAGACCTTATTCGTCTTTAATTCCCCTTCTATCATGCATTTCCAGTCTTGGAAAGCTTTGGGGTCTAGCTTCATCACAGCCACATCTCCTATTCTCAGCCTTGCTGCTGCCATTGTTAGCTTTTAAGCAAGTCTAGCCTTTTAAAAATGGGTGGGGAAAATATTCTCTCTCTCTCTCTCTCATTAGAGTTTATTCTTTACGCACAGCGTTTGCGTGGACTGCGCCTGTAACCTATTGGGGTTATTTGAATTTTGTTCCCTCTTACACCCAGGCAGACTGCTATACTTAGCTAAATAAACACACGAGGCATAGGCTGAGTGAAGTTGCAAAAGAAAATAGTTTACTCATGGTTCAGTTCATATATACAGCATCTGGTTAAGACCAGAGGTTACTCTAACTTAGGATGGTGTGCCCCTTCAGCTGGCACGCCCTGCATGAGGTGTGCTGTAAGATGGCCGCTGGGCAGGAGACCTCAGCTTGGCACATCTTACCTCGTTGGCAGTCAGAAGAAGAAGAGAGCTAAGAAGGGTAGGAGAAGGAGGAAATAGAGTCAGGGAGCCACGCCCCTTCCTTGGAACACAGAGAGGTCAAGGTAAAAGGTCTTTCAGGTGACCAGACGACACACTGCCCCCCAATGTCCAGCAGCCAAATGCTGCCCATCTCCAACAGTTATATCAATAAGGCTGCATCCCTATGCACACTTATTACACTAGACTCCCACTTTGTCGTTCAAAAACTGTGGCAACCCTCTGTAGTACGTTTGGATACAGCGAGTTCAATACAGTCAGAGGTACAGTCATTTCAACAGCTAGAGAGAAAATGTTGCGGAGCTAATGATACAAAACTTTCGATGGCTGTGCGGTGCCCACATTAGTGCTATAATGCAGGGTGAATGGACGAGTGCCTGTTGACCCTTTTCTTTCATCTCTACCTTTTATTAAAAAAATAACTTGCCTACTAGTACCACCTATTATTATAGAATCTGATCTTTGACTCCGGTGCAGGTGTGAACATACATTCGAATGGAATTTGTGCCTTTCAGTGTTCAGGAGCCCAGGCTTTGCCCAGTACTCCCACATCTTTCAGAAAGTTTTCCTAACTGCCTTCTCTTATGTCTCAACTCATAATAAAAGATGCTGTCATCCTCTCTTCTCTTTGCAGGTGTGGTTCCAGAATAGAAGAGCTAAATGCCGAAAGCAAGAGAACCAGATGCATAAAGGTATGTGCAGCTAGTGAACTCTTAGGTAAGCTGGGCTATTTGGTGGAACAGAGCTTCTTCCTTACCAAGCCACATTTCTGCCTACAGGTGTGATCCTGGGGACAGCCAGCCATTTAGACGCCTGCCGAGTGGCCCCTTACGTCAATATGGGCGCCCTGAGGATGCCTTTCCAGCAGGTAGCTCGTTTTTCTTCCTATTAACGCCCTTGCCTGTCATTTCTCCCTACACGTTTGTTGCCCATCGTCGTCACCATTTGGGCAAAAGGGCGTTTTAGATGGAAATAGATGCGCCTCTCTAGCAGATGGAACAAGGGAAGGGGCGGTGCTTTAGCGCTAATGCGCTTCAAGTCTGCCAAGAAGCCACGCCTAACTGAAGAGTCCTCCTCACAAGAACATCTCTCGTCGGCACCTTCCTGTCTTTTACATGTTCCGGGGCAAAATCTTTAGCATAGAAAAACGTTTCGGGAGTAGCTTCCTTGTAAGTCGCTCCAAAGCATGATATTCAGAAGTACGCCCAACAGGACTTTCAGCGTTACGATGGAAAATCAATGGTATTTTCTAGGCGCTAGGCGCAGCACAACATCCCTGGAAGGTAGGCTAGGCCCGTAGGCCGACTGGCCCAAAGTCACCTCACTCAGAGAGCTTCATAACTGAGTTGGTGTTTGGACTCGAGTCTTTGAAGTCCCAGTCCGATATTCCAACCGCTATGCCACAATAGCTGCTCTGGATTTTTTTTTAATCTCTATTATTGCGCCTTCTACTTATCCTATTGAACTAAGAACGAGCTATTTCCTGTGCCTCTAACCACTGAATATCATGTAGAAGTCTAACTGATGTAGCCTTCCCCATTAACGTGTTTTTTTTTTTAAAAAACCTGCATCTGTTGAATTTCTGTCTGCCAAGTACCTGAGGCACAGCAGTTCGAACCTACCACGGAACTAAGGTGACATTGGAAATGCGTTCTATGGGGAGAAACCTTGCCAAATGGAGTCGCTCTTGTTGTTGACCCTTCTCACTACCAGGAAGTAGAACTACCGGTTCTTTGTTTTCCTCTCTCAAAAAGGAGTACCTACCTCCGTGTCCTTTCTCCTTCCCCTGCCCAGTGCAGTCTTTTAGCATTAGCAACACAACACCCCTGTAAGGTAGTGTCGGCCAAGATGAGGCAAGAAGACAGTCACCAAGTGGAACGTCACAGCTCCCAGGGAAAGGCAGGATCATTTCTACGGAGTGGATAAACCTGCTGCTGCGCTTGGGCTGGACGATTTCGGACCGCAGGTGGGACTGGGAGCTCGCATGATGATTAAATGCAAATTTCCCCCTGCACACGAACGAACTGAGGTTGCCAAGTGAAGGCCAAGCAAGCTGCTGTCTTTCAATCAATCAGCCCCCATCTGCAGGAGGAGGAGTTACTGCGGAAGCCTGTGCATATTTACCCAGAAGAAAGTCCCGCTGCATTCAGGGGATTTCGCTCTGGGATGTGAGGACGACCTCATAAGAGGGTTGTAGGGCTCCATATACATCGGGTTTTTCAGAACGGTTCATAAGTTCTAGCTGCTGAACAGAGATGTAAACCTAGATTTCCTAGTTAGTGTTCAGCACCGTCACTTACCATGTGCACGGCGCTGTACAAAACATGGAAGCGGTTTTTTAACCCCACCAGAAGGCTTATTCTTTCCCTCCTAGTGAGCTTCGAATAAATCTTCTTTAGTCTGACCAAAGGGAGCCGAAAGCAATCGTAACGACGCTAAGAATGGCGACTGCGTAGAGAGGAGTCAGGAAGTAGCAGAGGTGGTGGCTCAGCCTCTCTTCCGTCTACACCCGACACAAGTACTACCGCCTCTTTCGTATTAAGCACCTTTGTCGCTTCAGACAACCAGCCTCCTACCAGGCAGCCACAGTCCCGTGCAACTGAAGTGACAACTCCGGCCATTTCATTCGTGAGACTTAAATCGGATAGCGTTGATACGAATAACGAAAGCTGGCGAGAACGTAGATTTGGTTTCTGTTCCAAATTACGCCTTCCTTTAGCAACAGCAGATTTCCATAGGTCCAAAGTAGCCGGGGCTGCCAACTTTTCCATCGGCCCAGGTCGCGGTGCGCTTTACAGAGGTGGGTCCTCCTCGTCCTGCAGCAATGAGCGGTGATACGACCGTGTGGCTCCCTGCTGGGGAGTTCTCAGCTGCGAATTCTTCCGACCGAGCCGCGGTTAAAAGGCCAGACAATTGGGAAGTTGGCAACTGTATTTCAAGCAGCACGAGGGAATCTCAAAGTCGCTTTTGGGGGGTCATGTGTGAAAACTGGCGATGTGTGTAGAGACTTCAGTCTTGACTAGCTTCAAAGGGGCTTGTGTGAATAAAATCCACCTAGAAATGCTGCCCAGCCAGCACGGGCGGCAAGAGGGAAGCGTGAAAATTGTTTCTCTTGCCAGCCCAGACAGGGCTTGTGGACCTGGTTGGAGAGGTGATTCTCCTCGCAGCCCTCCCATGGGTGTGTCGCTGGGGCTCGTATGGAGCCCCTCTGTCGCTGAGTGGAGACGTGGCAGATTTCCTCTCTACGCTTTCAGGCCACGCTCGGGAAGGAACTTTGAAAGGAAAGCCAACGAACCTGGCTGGCAGATTCCCTGCTGCAAAAGCAGCCGAGAGACACCAGAAAAACAGAACGGTGGTGCTCCAACTGGTTTCTCAAGGGTTCCTTAGGAAAACACAAGAAAAACACTGGACATTACTTCACCCTCCCCGTCTCCCCGTCATCCCCGAAAAAGATGATCTGGCAGAGCCGCAGAGGTGAAAAAAAGCGCAAGAGTTTGCCACGCTGTCAGTTTCACCTTTATATTGGCTCTTAAGGATGAGGAGGAAACAGAAAAAGAAGTCGGTTTACTTTATAAAAGTATGCATAGGCTGTTGCATGGGATAAGACAGCCAGACTTTTTGATGGATTTCTACTTCCGCCAAAAACAAGAGAGGAGGTGGAGAAAATAAATGAACCCTCAGACAAGGTCACGGAGGGGGGGTTTTTTTTGCGGGTGCCTGGCCGCTCAAGAATATCCCCGACTTCGTAACTTGGGTTTTTAAAAAGCCTTTAGTCCTTTTATGTATAGTGTCAGGAAAACCTTGCAAAAACTATCCAGCTGCTCAGGGAGTGGGAGGAGGAGGAGATCTGCTCCCACGTCCTGGCCAGTGAGAGCAAAGGCAGTGAGATGATTGACAAGCACGTGGCACTCTTGTTTAGTTATATTGAAATTGCCACTCTTTCACACACAGGATGAGGAACAGATAGAATAGAATGTAATTGCCCATATATGCTTGGATTCCCACTTTATCTCTCCCCCCCCCAAAAAAAAAAATCTGGCCATTTTAGTTGTGAGGCTGAAGCTCAAATATTTTGGCCACCTAATACGAAGAGAGGACTCTCTGGAGAAGACTCTGATGCTGGGAAAGATTGAAGGCAAAAGGAGAAGGGGAAGGCAAAGGATGAGATGGTTAGACAGCATCACTGATGCAACGAACATGAAAATGAGCGAAAATGAGCAGGAAGATAGTGGAGGACAGGAAGGCCTGGCGGGAAATGGTTCATGGGATCACGTAGGGTCGGACATGACTTAACGACTAAACAACAACAACATTACACACACACTATTTAAAATGGCTATAAATACGCCGTAGAATATGAAGCCCAGAAAGTGGTCAAATGGGGGGGGGGTAGTATGGTTCGATTAGCAGCCCAACCCCAATCTAATGAACCTGGCGCACCTAACACTAGATAGGCCCACACAGTCTGTTAACAAAGCGATATCTTTCCATCATACTCCTTTCTTTCTTATTTGACCACCATCTGGGTTCAATGGCATTTTTGCTTACAGCCATAAAAAAACACCCACCTACACAAACCCTCTCATGATTAGTGGCGGGAGAAATTATGTGAAGCGTGCTTACCGGTAGGTACCTTCAAACGCAAAGCGCTGCCTAGGATCGGGCTGCGATTTCGAATCACAGTCTCGAATTTTAGCCAAAAAAAGTTCCGCTTTTGCTGGAGTTTTGTCACCAAGAAGCACGCTGGTGACTGGGTCAGGTGTGTTTCTTTTTCTGCTTGGCAAGATTTCCTATCTTGCTTGCTTGGCTGATAGAAGTTTTGTAGGATAACGACCCCCACCCCCCCTATAAGATCATGAACTACTCTCAAGAAAGGGAAGGAGTTTATGCCCGGAAGAGCCAACTGACAACATTTCCAGAACAGGGTAAGGGACTAACGCAGCAGCAGTCAGTAAGGCTAGGCAAAATTCGGAAGTATGGTATGTTATAATTCAACAAAGGCAGGAATATTCGAAGACATTCCAAACGATGCTTAGCTGAAAATGCTGAAATTCATGTAAGAGATTATATAGGTGGCGCCTCTACGTGTGGTGTGTCTAATCGTTGTAGTGGTATGCATGCGGGCGACGGTGTGTGAGCGCGTCTTCTCCTTGCGCTCACAAGAGTAGAAGGAAAAACAAGAAAAAGTCCTGAGATTCTTAAAAAAATCTTTATTACGGCATAATCTTCCAGACCTTGAAAAAGGATATACTGTCTGTATCATCTACAGCAACATTTCTCCATTTGGGCCCGAAGCCCCGCCCACAGACAAAGACACGCCCACAAGCTACTGAAAATTACCCAGAATTCCTTCTCCAGTCAGTTCCTCAAGCACCGTTCTGTCTCTCTGGACAGGGCAGCGCAGAGCTGTAGCCACTAATCACGAGCTGTTTACACAGACACACAGAGCCACGCCCACTTTCCTGCCCTCTCGGGAGTTCTCCTTTTAACTGTCTCCTCCCTTCTGTGTGGTTCCTTTTTCCAGGTCCAAGCTCAGCTGCAGCTGGAAGGCGTCGCCCACGCCCACCCTCACCTCCACCCTCACCTGGCTGCTCACGCCCCTTACCTGATGTTCCCTCCACCCCCTTTTGGACTTCCAATCGCCTCCTTGGCAGATTCCGCCTCTGCAGCCGCCGTGGTGGCTGCTGCTGCAAAGAGCAACAGCAAGAACTCCAGTATCGCTGACTTGCGGCTCAAGGCCCGGAAACACGCCGAGGCCCTGGGCCTTTGACATTTCCTCCTTCCCAGACGACTTTTCGCTGCCAGGGACGGACGTTAGCTCTCCCCTCTAGCCAGTCTCCAAGCTTGGATAAGGACGATTGCTACTTTTTCCAAGGCCTACGAGTACAGTACTTCTAGAGACCCTTCCCTGCGCCTCTCTTTCTTTTATTCCAAGACTTCCGCAACTTTTTCAGTTGATCTGAGGACTGAAGGACTCACTGGCCAAACCAATTTTAAAGGCACTTAATGCTTATTATTGCAGTTAAACTGTTCTTCTGCCACCAGATGTATAGTGCTAGGGTGAAATCACCCTCAATCCTAGTTATATAAGAATCAGCATTTTAAAAATCCAGAACACTTTTGGAGGAAAGCAGATTTGGGGGGGGGGGTGCTAACTCTCCAAACCACATGACATCCGTCAGTCTTGGGACAACTGGAGTTTGACCCTGGCCAAAGTGATCATCGCGTCAGCCCAACACCGTTTGCTGCTGCTGCCGCCAGTTTTGCTACTTTGTGCATGTGCCTAACTTTAAACATTGTTTGAAAATCACCAATTATATTGAAACAAAAAAGCTTAGAACAAAAAAATCTTGGGGCTGGTCTCCATTAAGATGACATTTCTTCTTTGTTGCCAACAGTATTATTTCAATCCCATGAATTTCTTCCATCATTGAGGAGCTGCTGCTGCTGCTGCTGCAGAACTGGTTTGAATTTAAAATGTGGAATTTCAGATCTGAGACAAAGCAGTTTTCTTCTTTAAACAAAGCAGCAATAATGCAAAAGTGTGTCCAAAAGGCTACATTCTTCACAAGGAGCAACAACAAATGTGTGAGTGTGTGAGAGCGTGAGACACCCAAATGAGTGGTGATCTAAATGATGGGAACAGTTAAGAAAACATCTGTTTTACTAAGAACCACCTGAACGAGCCAAAATGCTTGTGCCATAAGAACAGGTTTACTTCGTCATTTTTATTTCCAAATATCTGGATCTCTGAGGAAAACCTTGTTGGTTTACAGGATCTAGAGTGGTTGATTCATCTGTCAACGATGGACACACCATTTTAAAAGCATAATACTGATGCAGCGTTAATTTTTGTGAAATGCAATTAAGTGCAGTAAAGTGCAATACTGTAAATATTATAGATTAAGAGGAACAACAACAAAAAAGCCACGCATTCTTATTCTGTTCGTAACCAACTCCGAAGGAACTGTAACCCGGTCCATTGTGCTCAGATCTGGGAATTGCTGTTTGTTGCCAAAATGATCTAGTCTGAGCCTTTTTACAGATTGGTAATTATTGCATATATAAAAAGAGAGATGCCATGATTCTGAATCCAGTGCGTGTGCCATATTTCTGGGAATTAAGCTCAAATGCCTGTATTAATTATTATTATTATTGTTATTATTATTATTATTTTGACAATTTGTTTGAAAGTAAGGGAAACAACAAAAACCACCAAGTCAGTGTCATGCAGAGGTGGACAAGTTCAGTGTGGGAGGGGGCAAAAAGTAATGCCAATTCTATACACACAAAATGCAACCTCATCAGTTAAGATGAACTATTAGTACCATTCATACAGTGCAGCCTTATGCAAGTTTACTCAGAAGTAAGTTCTACTGTGTTCAGTGATGCTTACTCCAGATGTGTGTGTGTATAGGATTGGAGCCATAGAGGCAGCGGAAAATCTCTTGAAATTATATTACCAAAGTGTCTGGGTTTATTATGCCCATCTCTCTCTCTCTCTCTCTCTCTCTCTCTCTCTCTCTGTCTCTCTGTCTCTCTCATGCATGTAAATTTATTTCAATCAATTTATTAACGGTGCTTCTTCTGGAAACAAATACTGATCTTGTCTACTTCTATCTCTGTTTTTTGCCTTTGATATCAAGGCTTCATTGGTGGAATCTTTGCCTCTCAATATCAGTGTCATAAAGTCATTAAGCCTGTTCTGTTTGCCCTCAAGTGTTTTTCTTTTTTAAGCAATCCATGAATAGTTTGATTTTTGTTTTGTTTTTAATCAGTGTCTATAGGACATAAATCCATTCTATTTTTTTAAGTAGATATTTGCAGTTCTTGTTCTTGCTGCCTAATTTTTGTGTTTGCTAACCAGCATGTAAACTCATTGTTGGGATATTCTCCTTTCTCCACCTATTTATACAGGTGGGCCCTCATATCCGCTGGGGATATGTTCCAGGCCCCTCCGTGGATACTTGAAACCGTGGATAAGAGCGAACACCCCCTCCATGGTTTCCTGAGGGGCCCCCCACCCTGCCTCCCCTGCAGGCAGGCATGCTTGCCCCCCAGCTCTTATTTTTCTTTCAGCAAGCTTTGTTTCTTCCTTAAAACAAACAGAGAAGCAGCCTCCATTGCAGGCAAGTAGAACGAGACTAAGTCCTAGAGAGGCTCTGCAAGGTTTCTGTTAACCTTGCAGAGCCTCTCTAGTACTTATTCTCGTTCTACTTGCCTGTAATAAGCAGCCAGAGGCTGCTTCTCCTGTTTCTGTAAGGAAGAAACGAAGCTTACTGGGGAAAAAAGTAAAAGCCTGGGGGGGGTCCCCACGATCCGTGGATAACTGAAACCATGGATAGCGAATCAGTGGATATGGGGGCCCACCTGTACTGTGCAAAGTGAAGTGATTATATTTTGGACATGTTTAAGAGTTGACTCTGACTCCTACCTCTTTGTGAAAGCTCCAGTACCTCTTTTTGCCAAGACTATATTGTAAAAATAAAATTAAATATAACTGCAGCCCAGAACACAATTATGTACATATGTCCCACTGAATTAACTGTGCAATCCTATCCAGCTCCCCCACTGGTGCAGCTGGGGGGGGGGGTCCAGAATGGGAGACTTTGGAAGGGAAAGGGGATTAAATCCCCTTTACACCCCCCCATTTCAAGGGGATTTAAATCCCCTTTCCCTTCCAAAACTTCCCATTCTGCCCTCCCCCATTGGCTGCACCAGTGGGGGAGCTGGATAGAATTGCACTGTAAGACTGTAATCCTACACACACTTGTGTGGGAGTAAGTCCCATTGGTTTCAATGGGTCTTACTTCTGAATAGACATGCATAGGATTGGGCTGTAAGTATGGTCATATTATTACCATGCAACTTTAAAACTGACTTTATAGAGATTAAGAGCACAATCCTCCGTAACTTTAGAACAGTGGAGTGTGCGCTCCGCCATTCTAAAGTGTAGCAAATGTGCCGTAAAGTACGTTTGCGACTACTTTAGAGTAAGGGAGACTGACGCTAGGCTGGCCGCCCTTACTCTGCCGCTGGATCCCCATGCAGCCGCTGGAGGAAGGTAAGGGAGCCCCCGGCGGCCGCATGGGCTGTCCAGGTGGTGAGGGAGGGGGGCCATTGGCCATGCTGGCCTGGGAGGGGGGTGGGGATGGTGTCCGCCATATCCCCGTCCCCAGCTGGCCAGCACGGCCATTACATGGCCTCCTTTGACTTCTGCCAGCTAAATAGCTGGCGGAAATCCGAGGAGGCCCATCGGACCTTCCCTGGTTTACACCAGGGGAAGGGGACGAAAGTCTCCTTCCCCCAAGTAGACCTCCAGGTTGCTGAAGAGTGGCCCGGAACAGGGATAGGATCCGGCGGGCGGCCCTGGGCCGCCTGCTGGATAGTTAGAATTGGGCTGTAAGTGCTGTAGCAGCCTCCATGGAATCCTGAGTATTGTTAAACATCAATGAAAGTTTTCTAACAAGACATCTTGAGTGTCCTCCCAAAATTACAATTCCCAGAGTCCTCTAGAGAAAACCCATGGCAATTAAATCAGATTGAAGTTTGTAGCATGGAGGTTCCTTTAGATGTGGGTAGGTGGCTCTGTGCAGGGTTGAGAACAAACAACATAGTCTGTGAGGAACGTCTTCTGAGAAATCCCACTGAATGAAAGCCATGGGAGTCGAGCAAAGAACAGGACCATGGATTATGATCTGTACAAGAGAGCTATGGAAAAAATGAAGCTAGTCAGTAAATGTGCTAGGAACCTGTATGTAACTCTAACCCCCTCCAATTATTTATAATAATAAATAATCAAAAGTTCAACACATAGCAAGTATTTTCCCCCTTTCTCATACAACTTCAGCACTTTGAATACATACAGTAGATGGGAGAAAGGAACCATTTGGGGTTAATTATTTTCAGTGCAGTCAATATAGTTCCCTTTCATTCACTATAAGGTAGTACTAATCAATGGCAGTAAAAAATTCTGCTCAAGATTCATAATGTTCTGAGCTATTATTACTGTCTACCGTCAAACGCTAGATGCAGCAGATTTGACCCTACATGATAAGACTAATGAGAGCTTCCATTATACAATGCCCAATTAATACAGTACATACATAGAATCCCGTTTTGAAATTAGGCATACTTTTATCTGCAGAAATGAATTGGCCCTTGATTAGTTCTTCTGTGGCCTTCGGTAGACCACAGAATAATAGGCTATTTAAGTGGACCTATTTTGGCCCTTCAAGATTGGGTCCAATGGAGAGATTTTCCAAAGCACAAAAGGCATGTGCCTGGCACTGGTGAAATCAGTGGCAATTGTGCTGACCTGCCATTTTGTGCCTTTGAAGTCTCTTTGTGCATCATGTGCCATATAGATGGGTGAGGTTATAGCTGCATTTTTGGTGTGCCATAATAACACAATTCTGTTATATTTGGTAAAGTTTACATTGCGCCTTGAAATGTCCTCTTCTACTTGGAGAGTGATCTGCACAGTAAAAGCTTCATATGCTGATAATATTTATATTTTCATAAAGTATGTACCAATGCCGTATGTTACGTCTCATATAGCTTCAAAATCCTCAACATTTTCTTAATAACAGCCAGTATTGGCCACTGATGGAGACAGCATACTGCATTATAAGGAATACTATATCATGTTGGACCTATAGGGAATCTCTGTCCAGAAGACAACTGGTAGGTGAGTAGCCAGATTGTAATGAATGGAACTGGCACAGATCAGCCACAGTCTAGTGCACTTGGTGGGCCTTAAGCACCGTACTGGATTGTATTGGTGGTGCTTAGGATCACGCGGTAGAAGAATTACTATTTTCAGTAAGCAGGGCCTGCTTCATTTGCAGTATCTTTCCTACACAGAAATAACTTCCATGTAGGAAGAAGAGTGCATGCCATCAGATATTAAATATAGCATGTCTGTTTATTGTGCTACAAACATTCGGTGCGTGTGCCACCTGCCCAGTCTGTGTGCTCGGGATAAATCTCTCTCTTTCTCTCATATATATATATGATGGTGTGTGTGCTTTTGCTTGCACAGAGGTGGGTTACCTCTTGTGTAGGCAGAATTATGCATATGAAGGGTGAAGGGGCTCTCAATCATTTCAGCAGATGGTTTGTAGAGATGGAATCTCTCTCACAGAGAAGGGGGAAAACAGGTTGTAATGACTGCCTTGGATATAGCAGCTTTAAGAAGTGTACACTGCTGAAGAATGGAAGGAATATAACAGTCTGTCTCAATGTCACCCCAGAAACACAATTCTGGTTTTAAAAGGGAACAATAACAGCAAATGCTGTCCTTTACAAAGGCTGGTGAGGGATGGTAGTCTTTTCAGAGTGCTGAAGGTGGCATGAGAAAAGCATCCTTGCCTGTGGAATGCGCATTCATCCCAGCACTGGCTCTATTCACAGGTTTTACTTGTTGCTTTGCAGTGCTTCAAAAACCCACAAAGCCTGTTTGACCAGATACAGCAAAAAGGGGTATGTGTGTGCATATGTGTGCATGCGTGCAGCACCCCAGAAAACAATGACTCCCTCCATCTCCAGCATTCTTTGCTGAACAAACTATGATCCATCTCCAGCCGTAGAAATAAAGAATCACGTATTGTAGGTGGAAGTTTTGGTTCAGTTTTTGTTGCCTTAGTAGATCTACAGTCAGAGTGACAATTGGCTCAAATGGAAAAGTGGTTCTGGCACTGAATAATCCCAGGTACAATTTCCTCTTTCTTGGTGGCCAGCTTTTTGCAAGCAGCTTTTTGCAAGCAGAAACATGTTAATGCTTTTGACTGGAAGCTGTCACAAGCAATGGCTATATAGCTGCCTTGCAGTGGAAGGAAACTATAACAAGCAACTAAATAAAAGTAGGACTGATTTACATTAGTGAAGAATTTTGCCTTTCAGCACTTCAGTGTTCTTTTATTTATCTGTGTATTAGCAGGTGAGGAAGTGTATTTGGAATGAGAACCATTTGCTAATGTCTAACTCTAAGCAGTATGTTTACTGTGACTTTCTACAATCCTGGCACAAATGAAAGAGTTAATCAAATGCTGTCAGACCCAGCAACTACTGTAGTGAGTGAACACACTCCAAAGTATAGGAATGCAGATGGTTTGGATATCTTATGGACCTGTCTCACCTCACAGTGCATGTGACAGATTACTTATTTGAAAGGCCCTGTGTCAAAAAGCTCCTTGCATGTGGAAAGCTAACACATCTCATAAATTTAGCCTCATTTTATGAAGTATGAGCTTTTCATATACAGAGAACTTTTGCAATGGCAGTGCTTTTCAAGTAAGTGGTCCTTCAAGGACATTGTGTGTTACTTCATGCCCATGACAGGACTATGCCACATCTTCCCTACATGTTTAACACGGCCCAGCAATTGAAGGAATAGAGAGGTGGTCTTCAGCTGGACTTGAGCAGATGTTGTGGATTACGGATATAGGAAGGGTGCTCTAGAACCCAATGCTATTATGGTTTCAGTGGTTGTACTTGGGAAGGTCAAGCTGACCCAGCTGTGCCGTACGACAAGGCGTTGATGTTGTGGGTGTATGTGGATGCCGTCTTCTACCTCAGTCTCATTGAAGTGAATAGGTTTTGGTTGACTCTGCTTGTTTCTGATCAACTGGAAGCAACATGGACTGCTGAAACGAGTTGCCTGTGGCTGATCCGGAATACTCTGGTGGGCCCAACACAACCAGTACCCCTTCACTTCAGTCTTGAGGATGACGGGGACCATGGTGTTTATGCAGGGCCTTCCAGGGTTGTAGTGGGTTGTAGACTGGATTTCTGGATCACTTTTCTCAACGCGATAGTGATATAAATAAAATGTGCTGTAATGGTGTGTCAACACTGCATTCATCCCATGTACTTTAGTCAGTTGCTTTGAGCCAGAGAAGCTTATGTGGAGCTACACATGTTGTGAGGGGTAGGAACCCAATGTCTAATTAGATAACCAGAAGCATGAGCATGCACATGTACAAACCGATTCCTCGGTGTGGATATTTTTCCCCATGCACAACATGGTTACATCATGCAAGGTAATTCATGTGAGATTGCTGTATGTGCAATGACTATATGTTTGTGTGTGGAGTGGGTTGATCATTGGATCAGGGCACAGAGACTAAAGAGTAACTGAACTCTGGCTACAATGATGGTTATGCTCTGGCTACAGTGAATGTTCTGTGCAGCTGCAACTCATTTCAGTGGTTTTGTGCAGGCTGCTGGAATTTGAGCTTTTTGTCATGAATCTGCCATTCAGATTTTATTCAGGACAACTAAAAGGATGTTATCGGTTACGTATCCTTGTTAGAAACAAACAATTTGTTAGATTGATTGAAGGTAGGGCAACATTTATAATTATGAACTGGAGTTCTAATGAAAACTTGGATAAAAGTCTGAACCTTTCCATGAAAGTAAGTCTTGCTGTGTTTAGTTGGGCTTATTCTCAGGTGGTAAGTGTGAAGAGGATTACAGCCCCAAAGTCTTGCCCATATTTTAGTAAGCATATTCCTATTTCATCCTATAAATGACCTTTGAATCGCTAACAGTTTCTGATGGCCAAAGCAGATTTTCAAGAGAGCTGCTTCCTTTTCTACAACGAAACTATTTCATTCTTTCTCTTGTATTATTTTCCTCAATGTGCAATGATTACAGAGGCCATCATCAAGAATTGAAATGCCGCAGGTCATGTGTTAGTACAGATTAACCTCTTTCAATATCTTGAAATTTTGAATGATCCATTGGAGAGGATGGGTTAAAAACAAAGATTCCCAACAAGGATTAATTGATATTTATGGAAGTCATGCAAATGTTTCTGTAAAAGAATAGTAGGATGAAGTTAAGCATTTGTTCCATTGATTTAAGTGAGAGAGTGTATAAGTATGTGCCTAACAATCTGACTTAAATCATTGGAGTTCAGCTGTACTTAACTTTGTTTGGCTTGTGCCCTAACATTTTATGTTTTGAATTAACTTGTCCATAACATTGTGCTGTGTTGGGACTTTCTATCCTGTTTTACCTCAAATATAAACCAACAGTCCATGAACACCTCAAGCAAAATCCAAGCAAAATGATCAGCTCTTGAGGGGGTATATGTTCTGCTATATCTGTTCAGTGCTGATGAATGAATGGGGTGTACGCAGAGACAACGCTTGGGAGATTATACCCTTTGTTAAAAAGCTTTCCAGCATATCAGCTGTTGCCTTGTTTGTCCAAAGTCATCCTAATAGTTACAGTGGAGTTCAGAAGACTGAATATTAATACAATTAAGAATCATTTGATTGATATTTGGTATTTAACAAGAATCAGTTGAAGAATGTAGAACCTATCAAATTTAAAATGACAAATATTTATTGATCGACAGTAATTTCATGAACCTAAGGCCTCTGGTATGTGTGACTTGCATCACAGACAGGCAGATTTCTCTGTTTCTTTGTATTGATATATGTGGATATTTTTATTTATTATTTTGTTAAAAGAATTCTAAATGTATAATATTTTAATTATGTTGAGTGTAAATTTGACAATGCTTTGCATTTCTTAAAAAATATTTTTTAAAGCAGTTGCTTTTGCTGAATTATGGGTAACCAGTATGATTTTCAATATCACTGCATCTTTGTATTGATTCTGTGTACATTGTCTGAATTTACAGGCATTTTTTTTCAGGGATTTCTATAATAGGAACACACACACACACACACATACACACACACACACACACACACACACACATCCCAATTGGTCTTAAATTATGTAGCCCTCTGCTATTGTGGAATTAAGAACACCAACAGACACCTTTTGTTATGTTAGTTACGTCAGCATGCTCCTTCATGAATTCATCAAGACGCATTGAGTTCAGGTTCCAGAGTGTATTATGTCAAACTACATGATATGAATGTACATCTTGTAAAAGTGAGATATGAATAAACTTATAAATATTTGTAATTCTGTGTTTAAAAGGTACTCGCCGTAAGTGGTGCCACAGGAAACATCTCATAGTCAACTCTTTGCATTAAATATATGGAGAGATTGCTTATTATTTTTTCATGTTCACGTTTACAAAAGGAAATGAATATACTGTATATGACACAGCATATTTAACCTCCATGTCTCTCTGAATAGTAGGAGTTCCACTGAAGCAAATTACACATTTAAATATGGCAGGAGCAAAATAAACATAAGAACATAAGAAGAGCCCTGCTGGATCAGGCCAAAAGCCCATCTAGTCCAGCTTCCTGTATCACACAGTGGCCCCACCAGATGCCTCAGGGAGCACAAGACAACAAGATAACCTGTTTCCTGTTGTCACTCCCTTGCACCTGGCACAGAGAAAACCCACTTCTAAAACCAGGAGGTTGCTTATGGCTTGTAACCTGTGATGGTCTTTTCCTCCATGAATCTGTCCAAACCCCTTTTAAAGGCATCCAGGCCAGTTGCCATCACCACATCCTGTGGCAAGGAGTTCCACAGATGAATTACACGCTGGGTAAAGAAATATTTTCTTTTGTCTGTTCTAACTCTCCCTCCACTCAATTTTAGTGCATGTCCCCTGGTTCTGGTGTTGTGCGAGAGGGAGAAGAATTTCCCTCTTAGAGTAAATGATTGCCAGCCACAATTAACATGTTTAGCCTTGTTCAGCTGCAGGCCTTTAGAAAATAAAAGGAAAGATTTTGAGGAAAGATTCTAAATCTTGTTGCTGTTCTCCTCGTTACAAACTCTTCAGCAAAATATCTTGGAGGAGAATGAATCTACTCTTTGTTGTATGTAAATCATGTAGGTTTCACAGTTCTTATTCTCATTAAGGCTCTCATCTCAGACACACATACTGCATGCACACAGTAGTAATGGAGCTGCTTCTCTGTGTTATGCATATGTGAATATTGGAACACCATGGATGGGGTCTCACTTAATCACTCCCCTTCCTCTTGGTTAGGAGATGATCAAGTGGGAAATGCTATGCAATTAGCTCCATCTACAGGGATTAATATAATGCTGCAACCATGGTAGGAGAAATCCAGCTTTTCAAGGCCTTAGGCTTTAATAAATTTGGTTCTGTAAGAGTAAAACCACACAATCCATCTTTTTGATGCATTTGGGCTGTGGTGTTTGTTGCCTGTTGAGTCAAACTATTGGTCTATCTTCTAGCCCAATGCTGGCTACTCTGAGCGACCATGTCTCTCTGGCAGAGGTATTTCCCCATTACCTGCTGCTTTTAACTGGAGACCCTTGGAATTCAACCTGGAACCTTCTGCATGCTGTTGAGCTATGGCACCAGGTTGTTGGGAAATGTGAGGCAAAGCCGTACACTGGGGCCCCCACAGCAGCCCCATTCACCTCCTGATAGTACATTGGGCACTGGCACTTAAGGTTCAGGAGTGGGACCAACTTGTTGGACTCTCAGTCAATGGCCAACCCCTGATGTCATCCCTGCCATGTGTTTTCAACTTCCTAGCTTCAGCAATCCCTTTCCACATGGATTTGACTACCAAAGATACCCTGTACACTGTAGAAAATTCTGGAGTGCAGTCCTAAGAAGGACCCTCAACTTGCATGGGAAACCAGCCTGGACTGTTGGACTGGGCTGGCCCTACCATTAAGCAGGGTGAAGTGGCAACTCTTGGTGTACCATGAAAGGGCAGCCAATTGTCAATTTACAATGTTATAGATACCATTTAGATTTTCTCCTCGGATGATGCCAGAAAATGTCTTGGCCTCTCCCAGTTGTTGAACCGAACTCTGGTTCCACGTGATGTGAGAGGGAATGCTAGCACAGCACTGCAGCCAACCCTTCCTTTATGTGCTGATCATTGCAGCAATGGGGAACATTCTCAGCGATATCATTGTCAGCAATGGGGAACATTCTGATCTTTCAGGGAAGTTTGGCTGCTGCCACTATTCCTCTTTGCATCAAGGAACCCCTGAGAAGCTTCCAAGGAATCCCAGGACTTCTACGAACACAGGTTGAAACCCACGGCCTGAGAAAAGGATAATCTTTGCTTCAGTTTAACTTCACCACCATTTTTAGAAATGGGGAGGGGGAAATTGCTTATTCTCATTGTACAGCCGCATGGACTTCCCAGCTTTGTAAGTATGGATTTTCTGTGAGATCTTTTTTTCTTCTTTTTTAAGTAATGTGTGTAAATTGAAAACATCCCAGGAACCTAGCTGGCTTGGTGGCCAGATCTCAACCTGGCTGAAGCTTGTACCCTCTGTGATCCATCTGAAAAGTCACGAAAACTCATTAGGGCTTGTCAACTGAAGGTTTTAATCGATTGCTGGGGCTGCTTTGAACCAGTTAATGGGTTAATAATGTGATTAACATTTACAGTATCTGAAGGCAGGTATTTTCCTGAGGAGATGTACTGATGAGAACAGTCTCTTTCAACTCAATAATGTATACAAAAATATCTTGTGCAAATCATCTCAAACATGCCTCCTGAATGAAGGACAAAGAGGGTTTACAATAATGCCATCAGCTGTGTGTGTTCTTTTGCTTGAGAAAGATACAATTATAAATCTAGACTTTAAATCGTCTGTGAATCAATCAATGCTGCTTAACTGTCCCTTACAATGGGTACAGCCTTGAGGGTGTTCAGTTATGTTTAGTAGGTCCCATTGAAATCTATTCGACAGCCACCCTAATCCTAATCCTCTCTATTTGGCACTAGTAAGTATCACTCGCTTCACTAGGAAATTATAGCTTTAAGTGCATAACCTATGCATTCAAGTACTGTTGGTTTTAATGGGACAATTGGGACAACATGTAAGCCCATTGCTTACAGTATTTCTATACAGCCTTTCTGCCAATGCAGTTTAAAACAATGGCTTCATATTGAATAAACATGACTTGAAAGAGAAAAGGTACAGGGGAGGAAAAGAGAAAAAAACAAATTTGGGATCCATGACGACTGCATGACAGTTCAAGAAGGAAAGTTGGGACAGTTCTGTGAAGGGTGGGGCCAAAGGGCAGTTGATTCCAAGTGATGGAGTGGTGGTGGGGAGCTCGCTGTCTCCCTTCTCCCTCAGATGCAGCCAGGAGGAATGGCTGCAAGTGGAGACACTTCTGGGAGAGGAGCAGTCAAATGGGAGTTGATGGCAGATGAGCTGATGGAAAGGGTCTCCCCTTCCCTCGGATGCAATGTTTTCCATAGCAAATAGAATTTACTGTGAAATCCTATGCCTGTTGACTCTGCTCAGCTCCCACTGTGCTCAATGAGGATTACTCCTGTAGCATCCTGCCTTGCCCCACAGCCCTGTGTCATTCGGCTGTCACTACTCCAGCTGTCAGGGCATAACTGGCGAGGACATCATTGCTGGTTGCCTTGGAAACTACGGAGGCCCAGGAAGGAGAGTTGGGACAGGTGGTTGGGAAGAAGTGGAACATGTAAGGGTGGGCAGATGTAAAGGGAGAGGAGGCAGGGGTAAGGAGAAGGAGCAAAAGGTGGGGAGAAGGAGTAGTATCCAGAAAGAGGGTCAGAATGGCCATAATGAAGGAGGAGACGTGAGGAGCAGAGACACTTAGAGATGAGGTACAGCAAGGACTAAAGGCTGCTGCGGAAAGAGTCGAGGAAAAGGACACCAAATGGGGCAAGGAAGAGGGGTCTGGGCTGAGGAAACAAAGGGGACAAGGCAGCGTGAGGATCAGGAATAAGGGGACAGAAAGGCAGCTAGCTCCCCCCCCCCCCCGTCTCCCCTTGTGGAGACCCAGGGGTCAAAGCCTCCAGCCTCAAAGTACTGCAAGCCCACCAAAGACTCTCCTCCATTCAGCCATGTTTGGCTGGTGTGCCTGTGCCTTGTTAGGCATGACATTTTCTGCCAGGCACCCCCTGGCATAATTCGAAGAGGCTCATTGTGAGCTACCTCTGGCTGGGATCTCCAGTGCACAGAACTTGGGCAATAAGGAAGAGAAGGCTGAGCGAAGGGCCCTGAAGTAAAGATTTTAGCTTTCTGTTTGCCAAATGACAAATGAATCCTACTCCATCCTGCAGCATGTTTCACACCTAAGTCTGGTCTCTTGTCCACCCAACACAAAAGGTTGCCATGCCATGCCCTACCCTTCTCCCCTCGATGCAAACCTACAGGGGGGTGGGTGGGTGGGTGAGGAGCCTGTTACAACTCCCTAGGAAGTGTGTTTGGGATGAGCAATTATTTTCAATTATGCCTAACTTGTTAAAACTGGTGGTTGTGGTGGTGAATAAAAATGCGTAACAGAGCCCCTTTAGGTTTAAGCAATCCACACATAATCCTCCACCCAATTAAGTAAAAGTATATCTCATTGATGTGTACTGAACTTATGGATAGATCACTTTGTGCGGGTTTGTGCCTTTAATTAGAAGGTGCACAAGAGGTTAATTAAGAAATGCAATTAATAAAATATATTTTTCCTATTTATCTTCATTCCAAATATGGAAAGCAGTACTAATAAAAAATAGTAATTGCAATGGTTTTAACAGATAAAGTGAAAAATGCTTCTTAAGCTTCATTGTAAAAAGATTTTTTACTAGCTTCTTCTCATGGCTATACTCTGTCAAATGTCCCTTTTCCTCCCTTGTTTTCCGAAGCTGTTCAGTTTTGAAGCTTTTCGTCCCTGTGATTTCATCCCATGCATGCTTTCCGCTCTAGCTGAGACTTTATTTTCCATTCCAAAAACCTATGGTTTGACCAACTGCCATGAGCAAATTGGGGCTGGTGTCTCTAGTTTTCTTTGTAGATTTTTGAATTAAATTACATATAAATACAGTGAACACAAAGCCAGAATATAGCCTTTATATGTTGTCAGTAAAATAAATTGTTTTCGTTCTTGAGGGATTTCTCTCTTTGATTTGCTTGCCACTCAGACGGTAGCTATAACCAGGGCTGGCCCAGCCCTGGGGCTGGTTGAACAATGCGCCTCGGGTGGCAGGCTGGGGGAGGCAGTGAGCTGGCAGGGGATGGTCCTGTATGCTTCGCCTTCTGCCTGTCTGCTAGCCAGTCACCTCCCCCAGCTTGCCCCCTTGCCCAGTTGCTTCGCCTAGCATGCCCCATCCTCTTTGCCTGCAATCAGAGAGCACGCAGAGGAAGAGGAGAACAACTCCAGTTGTTACTTCCTCCTGCTCCAGTGCCTCCACCACGTCTTGTAAAGTGCCCCATGAGGAGAATGCTGGAAGTGGAGAGGTTCTGCTCGCAGGATTCTCCCAGCCAATCTCCTTTACAAAACGTGGTGGGAGGATGATGGTGCACAGTGCAGGTGGCGGTAAAGTGCATGGGATGGTGTGTGCTGGGTGGTGGTACATGCATGCTGGTGCACACTGGGCATCAGAGGGTGGGCAGCCAAATTTGGGGGGTGGGTGTTCATGCAGCAGATTGCCCTGGGCCATCTCTGATGGTAACACAAATGATGCACTGCCACAGTTAGGGCCGAATGACACGTTTGGCAGCAGAACTGTGTTGTCAAATCTTTGCAGGATGGTGTGGAACAGAAATGGTGGTGCTGGTATGTGTGTGGCTTCAAATAGAGAAGTAGTGGGTGGGAAGGAGGTGCTGGGCCCTTCTCTGCCTGCTGGGTTGCTCCAGCCTCCCACAACTCCTTTCCTAGAGCCACTCTTTTCATTGCTGGGCTCTAAGCTCAGAAATATGCCTAGTTCATGGGGAAAAAATTGTGAGGTGTTTCTTTTTTTGGGGGGGGGGATTAGTAGGTAGACGAAGAAATAGATCTTGCCCATGACATCTTCACTTTAAATTCACATCTCCCCTAGTCATAAGAACAACAACAAGCCCTATTGGATCAGACCAATGGTTTGACTACTACTACTACTACTACTACTACTACTACTACTATTAATAATAATAATAATAATAATAATATTATTATTATTAATAATAATTAATTATTAATAATAATTATTATTAATAATAATAAATTTATACCTCGCTTTTTCCCCCATAGGGGGGACCCCAAAGCGGCTTACAATAAAAACAAATCATAAAATACAATTGGACCAATTGCTCCCAATTGGGTCCCGGGGCCTCGCACTAGGGTAATCTAGTCTTGTCAAATACACACAACAAATATATTTACTAAATCAGGAATAATCCAGCCTGATTTAAGCATACTGAAGTCCTATTGATTTTAAGGGGAGAGTTAAGCACATGCTAAAGTGGACATGCTCTCCAGTAGAAATCAGTGAGGTTTGAAAAAGTACATCATCTTGACTGAACTGTAGTCTTGAAAGTTTGAAGCCCATCCACAAATGCAGGGGGCAACAAGCTTTTCATAAAGGGACGGCAGAGCACATATAGTCCTAGAGCAGAGTCTATGTTTTCTGTAATGTTCTCCATCCTAAAGCTGTGCATTCTGGGTTCAAAAAGGTATTTGTACAAATATTAAAACGTATTTCCTTATTGAGTCAGGCTTCCTAGCCACAGCATGTTCTAAAAAAAATAAAATAAAAAAATCTTTAAAAGTTTAAAAGTTCTTTAAATTTAAGGTAACAGTTGAACTTGAAATTACCAGTCTGATGTTCATCTCTACTGTTACCTCTGCTAAAGGCAACCTTTCTTGGTCGGACAATAGCCTCTTTCACTCAAACCTTGTTTCTGTTGCTTACAAGTTTAGAAGAAGCATATAATAGCATAGGGCGCTGATGAAAAAGCTTCATTTATACAGTTGTGACATTGTGAATATGTCGGATAATTAGTATTTTTTTCCTGCTCATCAGTAATTCTGGCTATTTGCCACAGTGGTTCTAAAGATTGGGCATTACAGTACAAGGCATCTTCCAAGATTACCATGAAATGTTATTGTTCTGTCAACAGCCTCTGAGGCTGAAGGAGTGAGTGCTCGTCAGCTATTTGTATACAGGCAAAGGGGTTGACAGAGGAATAAAGTTTATTTCAGAAACTCACTGTAACTATGGCAACCCACTTGCACTGTGTTTTAAATAAGAAACATGAGCGCTGCCCAGTTGGAAAAGGACAGGGTCTTTCAATTATTGATTCATGCATGTTACAAATTTTGCAAATCTTTTTTCAAAGTGCATTTGCATTCTAGCCAATGAACAGCAGCTCCTTCCATGGACTAAAACTCCAATGAGGATCTGATTTTTTCCTAGATTAACACTAATACGCAAAGAATGTGAATAGTCGAGTCCCATCAAATAATAGTATGTTCTGAGCAATCAACCCAGAAACTCATCTTTCCAAAGGCAGTTTAAAGAAAGCAATGTCTGAAGCCTCTCAAGAGGAAATGTGATGCTAACTTTTTCATGTCTGTCTCTGTTTTTGCGGTTTGAAATCCACTTTGTCACAGAAACCTAAAAGACTTCCAAGCAGACAATCAAAATGGGAAATGGGTGGATTGATAATCATTTAAAGAAATGCTAAAAAATTTTGTTGGAAGATGCTATTCTAATGCTCATTCCAAAGTGCTACTTTATTCAATCTGTTTGTTTTAGTAATGGTAAGTGTTGCATTCTTTATGTAACATGAACAGACGTCCCTAGTTGCTCTACTACATGGACTGTATCTGCCTGAAGCTCCCCCCCCCCGGCCCCCACCTAACCATTCCACACAAGAAGGGACTGTTTCCAAATCTGGAATATGAAACATGATCGAGCAGCTCCCCCAGCTTTGTTTGGATTATGGAGAACCCAATATGTGCACTAATGATCTTGACACTGACTAATGAATATGGAAGCTCTCACACACAGCAAAGTGTTGAAACAGACCAAATGGTGTGAGTGAAAAGTCAGGCTTTGAACAGCTCATTGAAATTGCAAAGCATCGAGAGGTGACATCATTGCAAATCCAGGCTTTTAGGAGAAAATGAACACCAGTCCAAAGGGTCCACACGACACCGACGAATCACTTAAGTGCAGTGCTGGGGGGCTTAAGCAGGGCTCAAGTGATCCAAATGACTTATGCAAGGGTCTGATTGTGGGTGAAATGAACAAATTATGTGACAGAACATGTATGCGCTGCCATGAATGGTTGATGCAGCAGTAAGCCAAATCGTTTGATCTCTGGTTTCTTTCAAAAGCCAACTTTCCTCACACTGTTGAAAAGAAGATGCGAAACATCGAAATGTTTTACCAAGGCTCTTCTCTATCAGAAGCTGTTAACCTGTGTCACGAAAGGGAGGAACAATGAACTAATCTGTGGGCAATGAATTAATCTGTGGAACTCCTTGCCACAAGATGTGGTGATGGCACCTGGCTTGGATGCCTTTAAAAGGGGATTAGACAGATTTATCTATCTCCATCAGAGGTTATAAGCCTTGATGGGTATCTGCAACCTCCTGGTTTTAGAAGTAGCCTATCTCTTAATGCCTGATGCAAGGGAGTAACAACAGGATACAGGTATCCAGGGCCATTCAGAGGAATTTTATCAGGGGGTACAAAGTTTCTTTTGGGCCCCTTCCCTACATATGAATTTGGCTCTGGGCCCCCCCTTTTTTGCTCCAGGGCCCCCTTTTGACCCATTTTTCGCCCTGGGCCCGGGTACAAATTACCCCCTTAACTCCCCTCTCAGAGGCCCTGCAGGTATCTTGTTGTCTTCTGTGCTCCCTGAGGCATCTGGTGGGACCATTGTGAGATACAGGAAGCTGGATTAGATGGGCCTTTGGCCTGATCCAGCAGGGCTCTTTTTATGTTCTTATGAACATTCCTTAGGAGGTTCCCTTTGCTTTGGTTTGTGCTGCTTTTCCTTTCTGCCTGTTTCTCGCAGGATATTGTCCAAGAAATATCAGTACAGCTGGTGTGGTCCATACCTCATCTCAGGCAGTGTCTCTGGCAGGTTTTGTACTAGGAAGTTAGTACCTTAAGAAGTGGTACTAGCTTTCCAGTTGCATTCCTTCATCTTTAGGGGGGGCGGAGGGCCGTAGGGCGCTGGAGGGTGTTTGGGGGCGCAGGGCTCCTTAGGTTTCCATTTTTTCCCCTTTTTAAATAATTTTTTTACTATTTTGCAGGCTGCTGCCGCCCCCCGCTGCTTCCCAGGGTGGCAGCAGCCTAGTGTGCGCCCCCCCCGGGGTGTGTGTGTGCTTTTGGGGTACTTATCTTGTCTCTGCGGGGCGCAGGCAGCACGATCTCGTTCCTGACCGGAACTTCCGGTGCTGCCATCTTGGATGGGTGGAACTCTCTAGGACTCTCTCTCCATCTTGATGGCCCGTCGGTCCTCCAGGCCGATCTAGGACTTTAGAAGACCGACCAGCGAGACCAATGAGACGGAGAGTCCTAGAGAGTCCCGCCCACTCAAGATGGCGGCGCTGGCACAAGAACATGCTGCCTGCTCACTGAAAATGCAAGTAAAGTACCCGCAAAAGCACACACATGCCCCCACCCCCTCCAAGAATGCCCCCAGCTCCCTTAAAAGTAAAAAACCAACCCCCGGAAATTTTAAAAAACTCCAATTCTTTGCAGAGTTCCTTTTGCAGGCAATAGGGGCCTGTGAAAAATAGGGGGGCGTAAAGGGGTGCGGCCCCCCACTGAAAATAGGCTGGCTCCTCTTGATGTCTGGAGAGAGAGAGAGAGAAAGAGAGAGGGAGAGAGAGAGAGAGAGAGAGGAGGGGACTAAAAGGGACCCAAGGCGGCTTACAACATAAAAAAAGAAAATACAATACAAAAAATACAATACAAAAATAATCACATTTTAAAATAGTAAGAAACAATTAATGAAAATTAATAAAAACAGTATCTAAAAATTGATTAAAAAGATTATGTACTATGGAAACTTTCATGGCTTGGTACAATTTGTAATGAAGCAGGCATTATGGGTTTTCTAGCCATGTTTATTATTTGAGAAATAAAACTAAAATCGTACTGTCTTCTTAAGAGATTTATCTCACACACACACTCTGGAGATGTGCGTAGAGGCGAAGATGAGTCTTTATTTCTCCTACCAACGTTTCATCCCACACGAGGGACCTTGTCAAGGTAATTCAGCATAACACTGCTGGATGACACTGAGAACATGGAGCTCTTGCTAGCATATGCCAGTAAAAGCCATGGCAACCGTTAACTGACAACGGAATCATCAACCTCTGCTCTATTCCTCCTAGGCTGCAAATATGCTCTTTTCAGGATAGGTAGCCAGATTTTATTGGCAAATGACAGCTCTTGCTGTCTATTCAGAAGACTTGCAGGTTTCCTTTGGGAGATTGAAATAGCCTCCAGATTTAGTCTTCGTTTTAGACTGGCTTCCGAAAACAACGAACGGACCTGCTCAAAAGCAATTTGGTGGCCAGATTCCAGGGCGTGCGCTGCCACAGCAGATTTTTCTCCTTGTGACAATTTTACCGCTCTCTGGTGTTCTTGTACTCTTACTTTAATAGGTCTCATTGTATTTCCAATGTAAGCACGACCACAACCGCATTTTATTTCATAGACTCCTGGGTTCATTAACGATTTGTCACAGGCTCAAATGTCAGTTTTATTAAAAGGGGGAAATTTCGCTTTGACTCCTAAGTCTGTGCCTATGGAGAGGATTATAGCCAACGTAGAAACTGTATTGACAGAGTTTGATTCTGACACGGCGGAAGAAATTAGAATCGCTACTGCCAATATTCTTCTGAAAGCCAAACCCCCTAAAAATAATATAACAACCAGAGAGTTTCTGGCGATTAAACAGCTTAATAATAACCAAGATATTATTATTCTTCCGGCCGACAAAGGAAATGCTACTGTAGTTTTAAATAGAATGGATTATTTTAATAAAATCTCTGATCTATTGAGTCCGGAAACTTACAATATTTTAAATAAAGATCCTACGAATAAAATTTTAAAAGAAACAAACAGGCTAATTAAAGAGTCCAATTTTAAACTGGAGATTAAAAATAGACTAATTAAATCATCAGCTCTGCCACCTAGACTATACGGTCTTCCAAAAATACACAAGAACAACATTCCACTACGTCCTATTGTTAGTAATATAGGATCTCCTACGCATGCATTATCCCAACATCTTGCTAAAATTCTTCTCCCTTACATTGGGAATACTTTTCACCATGTTAAAAATACCTACCATTTCATTGAACTTTTAAAAATAGCAAAATTAACAGAGAGATCAGTCTTGGTAAGCTTTGACGTAGTATCCCTATTTACAAAAGTGCCGCTAACCGAAGTAATGAATTTAATTAGTGACCTGACCATACCACAAGATCTAGTTCCCCTCTTCCGTCATTGCCTGACCTCCACATATTTTGTATGGGAAGGGGTATTTAGGGAACAAAAGGAAGGGGTAGCGATGGGCAACCCCTTAAGCCCGGTGGTTGCTAATTTATTTATGGAGTTTTTTGAACAGAAGGCTTTACAATCAGCCAAATTGAAACCATCTACGTGGCTAAGATACATCGATGACATTTTTTGTATTTGGGATCACGGGGAAGAAGAACTGAAAGGCTTTTTGGCACATTTAAATTCCTTGTGCCCCGAGATCCAATTCACGATAGAAATTGAAGAAAATGGGACTTTACCTTTCTTGGACGTCTTGGTGACTAGAAAGAAGGATTTAACCTTCGGACATACTGTGTACCGAAAGCCTACACACACGGGAAGATACCTGCACAAAACATCCAATCACCACCCACTGCAAAAGAACTCCTTAATAAATTCTTTAATTTTCAGGGCATTACGGGTTTGTGATGAACCATCTTTAGCTGCAGAAAGGCGCATCGTCACAGATTCCTTGTTGGCTAATGGTTATCAGTTGCAGCAAATTAACAAATGCTGGGAGAGACAAGTTAAAAAGAAAAACTATATCCCTAAGCCGGGAGAGAATAATGAAAAAGAGGAGGAAGCTGACAACGAGAAACTATGGTTATCATTGCCTTTCCTACAAGGAACCACGGACAAAATAGCGAGAGTGATGAGAAAATATGGGATCAGGACTTTATTTGCTCCTACAACTAAGATAGAGCAAATACTAAGAAATCCCAAAGATCAAAGACCTACGTTAATGAACCCAGGAGTCTATGAAATAAAATGCGGTTGTGGTCGTGCTTACATTGGAAATACAATGAGACCTCTTAAAGTAAGACTACAAGAACACCAGAGAGCGGTAAAATTGTCACAAGGAGAAAAATCTGCTGTGGCAGCGCACGCCCTGGAATCTGGCCACCAAATTGCTTTTGAGCAGGTCCGTTCGTTGTTTTCGGAAGCCAGTCTAAAACGAAGACTAAATCTGGAGGCTATTTCAATCTCCCAAAGGAAACCTGCAAGTCTTCTGAATAGACAGCAAGAGCTGTCATTTGCCAATAAAATCTGGCTACCTATCCTGAAAAGAGCATATTTGCAGCCTAGGAGGAATAGAGCAGAGGTTGATGATTCCGTTGTCAGTTAACGGTTGCCATGGCTTTTACTGGCATATGCTAGCAAGAGCTCCATGTTCTCAGTGTCATCCAGCAGTGTTATGCTGAATTACCTTGACAAGGTCCCTCGTGTGGGATGAAACGTTGGTAGGAGAAATAAAGACTCATCTTCGCCTCTACGCACATCTCCAGAGTGTGTGTGTGAGATAAATCTCTTAAGAAGACAGTACGATTTTAGTTTTATTTCTCAAATAATAAACATGGCTAGAAAACCCATAATGCCTGCTTCATTACATAAAAAGATTATTGCTACAATTAAAACGAGCATAAAAACAGCAGCATGTTTGGATGTTTGATGCTGGGGCTTTAAGCACAGTGCTAAACTTCAAAGCACAGCAAGACCCGCTTAATGACGGCTTCACTTTACAATCGGGATTTCAGAACGTATCCCCATTGTTAAGCGGGGGACACCTGTATAAGATTGCCCATTGATCAAAATTCAGAGTTGAAATTTGAAGCTTGGTTTTCCTGATCCTAGTCCAACACTCATAGTCATACCACTATGTTACACCACACTGGCTTTGCAGTTATATAACAGTAACGTCTCTGATTAAGATATATGAATAGCCACAATAGATGCTCTTAGAATATACCTTTTTGGGGACCATTTAACCTTGAATATATCCAAAAGCAGCCCTTTGATATCCCCACTCCTCTACTGAAATGGCATCCCTGGCTGTCATCTATGAAATTCACCACACGTGTTTGTTCATCAACATGCCTGGTCCATGCAATACCATATGGGGAAATCCCTTTTGCTTGCATCATAGTTTAAATTAGTGGTTTCCAACCCATGGTCCGTGGATCACAGGTGGCCCGCGGGACCCTGCCAGGTCGTTCAGGGAGTGACACAAGTGCCACCCAAGTCTTCTGTCCCCGCTGTGGACCTTCTGATGAGGCTTGGAGTTTGGAAGGGCCCGACTGCCCGCCCACCCACATACTGTTTGGCTCTAAAATCCCAGCAATTCGGAAGCAATCAGCAGTGACACAATGAAATGTGACATCATTACGTCACCAACGATCTACTTCTGGGTTGCCAGGATGGTCTGCGGCGTCTCAGCTTGTCGCTGCAGTGGTCCGCGGTCTCCCAACCATTGGGAACCACTGGTTTACATCAAGCCTCAGTGATGAGATATAATGATATACAGCCATGTATGAATCAGTCCTTAGTCTCTAGGACCCTATATTGGTTTTTGTGTTCTTGAAAGTGTGTTTGATTGGTAAATTACTCGATTAATGTATCTGAACAACCGGCAGGGCACAACCAACAGACTTTGGACATTTTTAATTGGTTGTTAGCCCAGACAGACAGACAGACAGACAGACAGACAGACAGACGAAGAAGAAGAAGAAGAAGAAGAAGAAGAAGAAGAAGAAGAAGAAGAAGAAGAAGAAGAAGAAGAAGAAGAAGAAGAAATCCACATATGTTTTATTTGATGTTGGAAGGCCACATCCAAACTTTATTAATTTCTTGTTTGGATAAAATTATGGATATACTTTAAATATGTTTTAAATGGTAAACACTCCTGTTAAAATTTGGCACGCAGATCTATACCCCCAGCCCTCAGCTCTGCTAGACTGTTCTCTCTACATGTGGAACTCCCATTGATGTGTGAATCTGAGAAGAGAATTTTGCCTTAAGGGCTCAATCTTGCTCTAAGATTGACATATGTATATAATAAAAAAAAACAGAATAATTGAGGCTTCTGTGGTGATATCAGTATGCAGAATTTCTCTTTTTTGTTGTTTTTGCCTTTCCTACTCTCTGGAAAAGATTGGTTTAATATTTTGAGCTAATAGATTGTTCTTCCCTATCTAATGTTTTATATAAAAATGCAGTCTTATTCACAGACTGCATTCAAAATCTTCATATTATGTAATCAAAGATAGGCATATAAAGATATGTGGGTACACACACATGCACACAAACACGCAAAACGTTTGGATTAATTGGAAGCTGTCTGCCTGAATATCATGTTCTTAATAATCTCAGAGATCCAAGTATAAACTCATTTGTAATGCTCCTTGGAGGATTTCAACCCCATGTCTAAGTGAATGAATGAGTGGACCACAATGAGTCGCAAGAACCTTACACTTCAAGTTGTAACTGTTCTCATTTTGATGCAGCATTTTCAACCGCCAATCCCACCTTCCTCCTGGGCCCACTCTACCCACCCCATCTCCTCTCCATCCTCCCCCTGCCCCATTCATCCCCCTCCCCGCCCAAGATATAAGGGCAATGATTGAATAATGGATGTCCCATAGTCTATTATAGAAGTCTTCATCTTCTGGACTATGTCTCTTCTGATCCTGTGGCAGCAGATGCAGATGAAACAAAAGCCCTCTTCAGATGCAAAACCACTCATACAAGATTATGAGGTTAGGTGTGCTGAGATTATGCCTGTAAGATCCACCCCATGCTAATATGTTGAGAAAGCCTCATACCACACATGTTCAGTGTTTGTCTGCTGTGATAAACACGGAATGCAGGGAGAGATTCCCTACATCCAGGATGATGTTCATGGGAAGAAATTCCCCACATGCAGCATTTGTTACTGCAAACACTGAACATGGAAGGAGCAGGGCTTCATCATTGCTTCCACAGGGCTCTCTCCACTATTTCTGTATGTGTGATTTCATGCCTAAGGTGGGCTATTAAAACTAGAGAATGGTTCCAGTGAATGCCACAATATTTCACACATTAAAAAAAAAAGGTAAAGGTTCCCCTTGCTCGAAAGCCTGTTGTGTCCGACTCTAGGGGCGGTGCCCATCTCCGTTTCAAAGCCAAAGAGCCAGCGCTGTCCAAAGACACTTCTGTGGTCACGTGGCTAGCATGACTCAACGCCGAAGCACATGGAATGCTGTTACCTTCCTGCCGAGGCGGTACCTATTAATCTATTTGCAATTTCTTGCTTTCCAACTGCTAGGTTGGCAGGAGCTGGGAACGAAGATGGTAGCTCACTCCATCACGCGGTGCTCAGGTCTCGAACTGCTGTCCTGCCTACCTTCTGGTCTGCAGTTCAGCGTCTTAACCACTAAGCCGCCATGGCCCCATCTCTCTGACAATGACTTGGGCAATATGAAGTCATTAGTATCAAAGTTGAATACTATTGCTGCAGAAGAATCTGAACAGCACAGAGTTAACTAGAAAACAATATCAAAGGATGGATTAGATGTCAATATTTTGTTTCTTCTTAAAGTCCTATACTTTGAATTTCAACTGAGATCTTTTTAATACAAGGCAGCTAGAATACATTTTTTTTCTTCCTTTTCAAAGGAAATACATTTTCACGCAATGGGAAGATAATAAAACTGGGAAGGCTGATTCCATTTATCTTATTTATCAGTGTTTGAAACAGTAATTCGAATTCTTTCTTTAGATCCATTTGTGAATGCTCATCTTCTCAATGTCATTTTTCTTTGGTTTCCCCCCTTGGGGCTCAACCTAGTCAGAGGTCCAGTTCATTCACATTTCAGCTTGCCGGTCAAGGTAATGTTACAAAATGTTGATAGATGGCCAAATGAAGATGTATTTGCCACAGGCTTCTCAGTCTATTGCATTTAATTAGAAATTCTCAGCAATGTTCACAAACTCTAAATTCTTGTTTGAATGACTGCCACGTGAAAGATGAAAATGAATTTTATAATACTGATTTAGTGGTGTGTGTGAGGAGGGGTGATTATTGTTCTTGAGATGAGCCTACTGCTTTCATGTTCTTCCAGTACCAAAGGGGCTGTGTCTTCTGGTGTTCAGCTACTGGAACCCTTACAGCCTAAACCTATTTGCGCATTGTGGTGGTGGTGAACCATGAGATCCGCCAGTGCACTGCGCTGGCTGCTGATGCAGCAGCCTCTCCACCGTTCTGTGGAGCACTTCTGCTGGTGTGATGTCCAGAAGGCCATGCGCTGCAGACTTTCCTTGCTTCCAACCAGGTTCACATGCCTCTTTCTCTTTCTATAGTGACTATAAGAAATACATCCTTGGATTTTACTGCAGAAGCTGGATCCTACATTTTGTGATATCTAGTATCCATTTATGACACTCCAAATTTGACTTTTGACCATGGAAATCATCATTAATGTATGAAACTGGTATTTAAATGCTAGTGATGCTAAAACGACATGTGTCTAACATCTAGCCTGCCCTTGCAAGACTGATGGGCTGGCATTTCAGATTTATTTCATTCTTGATCTAAAGCCCAGACCCAAATAACAAACTTGTGTAGTTGATGCATGCGTATAATGGCAATTAGCTATCCACTGATTGTCTTATAGATTATGGCTACAATCCTATGCACACATTCCTGGGAGTAGACCCCATTGAACACAATGGGACTTACTTCTGAGTAGACCTGCATAGGATTAGGCTGCCAATCTTATATTATTCAGTATATTATGCGTTTGGAGAAATCAGTGAAAGATTGCCTTTAGTGTGTGTGTGTGTGTGTGTGTGTGTGTGTGTGTGTGTGTGTGTGTGTGTGTGTTGCAGAATGATTTGGAAGACTCAGCTCACTGACAAATAAATGAGGTGGTTTAGGGGAAAACCACTTAATTTTATAGCATACATCTGAGAACTGAAATGAAACCCAGGTGCATTTACATTGTGTCACCACAACACTGTAGTGCAGCGAGTACCCCGCTCCATTACTGCTCCACACTCTATACTGCCTGTTGCCAGGAAAAGAACAGGATATAAAGAAACTTGCCCAATGCAGTTGGATGGAGTGTCCCTTTTTTATGTAAAGTTTCAGTGAACGGAGCAGAATTCACTCTTAAGTAAACATGTTTAGGACTGTAGTGTTTAAATCTATACAAATCAGTTCCATTTCATTCATAGCAAATGTGACTGTGTCTTCTTGGGTTTTAAGAGAAGCTCATTTCTGAGAGCAAAAAGGGAACAAGTAGACACCTTCCTGTCTGAGTATGAATAGCAATGTAGACATGCATCTGTTGCAAAAAAATCTTTGAACCCAGAAAACCGAGCTGTGTCTTTAACAGCACGGCTTCAGCTGGAGGAGTCTCCATCGCTTTGCCTCCTGCCCGGTTCCTTTCTGGGCCCCACGGCTCCTGTTTCTTCTCCCTCTGCTGAAGCAAGTGAGACATTAATACTGCCCCACAGCAGATGGGGAAGGAGGGTGAGCAGTGGAACTCAGGAGAGGTTGGACAGGAAATGCAATGGCACCACCTCTCTCACTGCATTGATACTATTAAAGCGACAGGGTGGTTGTCTGGGTTGAAGGACAGCAACCCTAGTGGCAAATGGGTCCCATAGGCTGGAAAACAGCCAAGGATTGTATCTTCATTACGAATGCAGTAGCACGGGGTAGAGAACTTTGTGTCACCAACAGTTCAAAGAGTTTATCTGAGTCTGTAGATGGATGGATGGTTTCCACAGTGGAGCCTTTGTGCTGGTGCTACCAATCATGCCTGCTTTGCTGATTCTCCTAATCCAGTTGGGTTAGCGGTGATCAGCACAATGATCAGCATAGTCTTCAACTTTGCAAAGCTTGCAGGTGTTTGGGTTCAATGTCTTTCACTGGCAAAATGCTCCACCTTCTCGTACTTTAAGAAAGGTTTTTAATTGATTTTTAAATGAATATTCCATTTGTCTTCACGAGGCATGTTACAGACTTTTGAAATTCCATCAAGCAATAAATAGTCCTATAAAATAATAAGCATAAAAGTAACAATATAATTGTCAGCAAGAATTAAAATCAGTTTGGTCCATTGGACCAGCAGAGCAAAATGTCCTTCCCATTTCTCCAGAAGTCCCTAAGGACTGAGCTTACTGGACTTTTCATGGCAGGGGGCTCCATAATTGTAGCATCACATCAAGAAATATCCTTTCCAGTGTTGCTAACTGCCTAGCTTCTGATGAAGGAGGTACACAGAACAAAACTTCCCCAGATGACTTTGGATAGTGGTGATGGTTTGGTTTCCTATGGAAGCAGGTGGACTCTAAAGGCCCAACCCTTTCTTCGAAATACGGCAGTGTATCTCAATCTACGCCAGTGCAATGATAGCCCCGCCAGCGTAGAAGTCCACCCTTATAATGGATGTGCCACAGATGCTAGCACAATGTTGGAAAAATGCTGCACCAACATAGCTCAGATGTCACTCAGATGCCAGTGCAAGAGCGCAAGAGGCCATTCTTTGCTTTTTCCCCATTGCTGCTGATGCCACTGTGACTACTGTCAGGCAGGAGGGGTGCTGTGGCATCCTTGTGTCATGTTGTGTGCATTTGTATGAGGTGTCCTTGGGGCATTTCCCCATGGTTTAGGTGGTGCCTGTGGTTGCTATTCATTCCTAGTGGCTGCTGTGGGGTATCCTCCCCCCCCCCCGGCATTGGCTGCTCAGTGGCGCTGCGCCTTCCTCTGCCCCCTGCTCAGTTCACCCTGGTGGCATTTCTTTGGCTGTCAGTGTTGGGGCTGATTGGATGCAGTGTTTGGCTTCTTGGACATCACACTGATGATGCACAAATCTTACATGGATGATGCACCAACTTCATTGTGAAGACATGAATGTCACACAGATGACGTGCCAACTTCAGGGCAATGACACACAGATATCACAGGGAGGATGTGCCAACTTCATCGTAAAGATGATGCATGGATCATCTTTGTGAAATTGGATGATGCACAGATGTCACAGTAATGACATGTCAATGTTACGGTGATGATGTGCTCCATAGATAACGGGCTGTGTTGGTGTTTCTATGGATGCTGGGAGCATTACTGGGAAGAGCTGTGCCAGTGTTGCCTTGCCAGGACAGGCTTGGCATGTGACCCTTGTTATGCCAACATTCGTGCAATGTGGGTGTGGCGTCTGAATAGGATTGGTCCCTAAGACATGAATCTTTGCTCCATGAAAACACTGAGAAGTACATATGTCTCGTCAAATTGAACGTATAGTTATTAAATAATTATTCCATTACATGGTTGGCTCCAGTCCTATTTCAGCGTTTCTTCAATAAATCTGTCCAATCCTCTCTGAAAGGCATTTAGGCCAGTTGCCATCACAACATCCTGTGACAAAGAGTTCCACAGGTTAATTACATGCAGGGTAAAGAAATATTTCCTTTTGTCTGTTCTAACTTGCCTGCCAGTCAATTTTAGTGGATGAACCCTGGTTCCAGTATTGTACGAGAGGGAAAAGGACTTCACTCTATTCAACCCATGCATAATTTTATGTATCTCAGAGCCCAATCCTATCCCTTGCCAGTCCATAGTATGCAGCCTCGCTGCTGGAGCACTCAGTGCATGCTATGGTGGTGGTGGTGACCAGGAAACTTGGTAGAGGTAAGAAAAAATCTTTTTTACTTTTCTCCTTACAGGTCACCTGGCCTCCAATGGGTCTCCTCGCACCTACATCATCTCTTTTGCTGCTGTAATTCCAAAGATAGTCCTGGGGGTGGGTCCGGTCCGGGCTGGGAATGTGGGATAGGATTCTACGTGCACTTGTGTTACTTGTGCTAGCAGAGGTAATGCCCCCTCCCACCCCTCCTGCCTCCTGCCCCAGGTCCGGCCTGCTCCTTGTCCTGATCCACCCACAATCCTCCCTTGAACTGCTCCCACCACCAAATTACCAGCAATGACATAGGAAGGAGGTGGTTCAGTGGGCTATTGTCGCCTGCACGTGGCCTCTGGCTGTTTGCCCTGCTGGTTGCGGTCCGCTAAATGATGGAACGGCTTTCCCACCGTCAGTCCAAGACAGATTACAAGATCTCGCAGTGGTGTAACTAGACTGGAACGGAGGCAAGTAGTTCTGCAAGACTCCATTACACCGGAGTCAGCGGCCCCTCCCCCTTGCTGTTGGAGCCATTCTGGCGGCAACGGCAACACGCAGGACACTGCCCTGTCGCTGCTGGAATGGCTCCAACAGCAAGGGGGAGGGGCCGCTGACTCCGGTGTAACAGAGTCTTGCAGAACTACTTGCCTCTGCTCCAGTCTAGTTACACCAGTAAACCATGGGTAGGATTGTGTTGCCCATCATGTCGTCCCCCCCCCCCCCGGCATCTGAAAAGCTCCAAACTCTGTAGCCTTTCCTTGTACGGGAGGTGCCCCAGCCCACTAATCATTTTCGTCACCCTTTTCTGCACTTTTTCCAGTTCCACTGTATCCTTCTATCACTTGAGTTTTAGGAGTAGCATTGTTTATTTCTATGTGTTGCTGTTAATCCAAACTGCCTGCTAAAGTAATCCCTTGTTATAGTGAAATCAAATCAGTGATTGGAGATTACATAGCTAAAACAATAGCTCGGCCAGACACTGCACACATCTGTTTTCCTTTTCCTGACTAGCTTTGGAGTTTTCCTCACATCCTTTCACAGCAAAAGTGCCACCAATTAGCTAGACTTCTCTTTTCTTTTCATTCTCCACTTTTGACCGAAGCCTTTTGTTTTCTCAGTTCTCTATTGCCTATTACCGTGGAAACGTTCACACTTTTCATGTGTTTGTTTTCCTTCGCACTTAAGTATTCATTTTAAATGGGATAAAAATTTCACGCTTATTACTGGTTAATATGTTGTTATACTCCATTACCCAAATTTGGACCAGAGGTAATGCTGATGTGGGAAATGCCAAAATAATAAATTCTTGGAGATGAGATCTTAGACAGAGATGGAAACCCAAAGTAGGCTTTGATTTACTCATAGTCTGCAGGAAATGAAGCATTAATGTGAATGTGGTACATTGAGATCCTTAGTGAGGATAACCTCATTTCCAGCTTTACCTGCTGCTTTGATTTAAAACATTTTCACATCATCTAGTTTTTCCACAAGCTTTCATTTGTTTAGGTGCTTCCCCCCCCCCCCTTTGCCTTCTTCTGAACTGTTTTTATTCCTTGGGGAATGAAGGCACATTGTTTTTCTCATTTGGGCTGCCTTTTTTCAACCGATCTTTAAAGTGACACAAGATAAAATATTTGATGGGCAGCCCAGTCCTATCCAGGGCTTACGCTGATGGATCTTGTGACCCAACAGCATAGGTCATGGAACGATGTCATGAAAGTTGCTCCATCGTTCTACGGGCTGCAGCTGTCAGGGCAAATGGCTGGAGGCTGCATGGGGGCAACAGTGGCCTGTTGAGCATCCTCCATCCTGCACTGCCCTGGTAAGTCAGCAGGAGGCCAAAATGAGAGAAGATCGTGAGCAGTATGGCGCTGGGAGCAGACCAAGCTGGGCCTGGTTTGGGGGTGGAAGGAGGAGGATCTTGGTGGCAGTAAGATCCTATCCTCGGTTTCCCAGCCCAACATGCCCCCTCAACTCTCCTCGAATGTATGCCAGTTAAATAGCTGGCGTAAGTCCGAGAAGACCCATTGGAGGCCAGGTGGCCTACGGGAAGATCCTTCCCCCCCCCCTCACAGGCTATCTGGTTACCTTCCCACCATAGCATGCAGCATGCGCTCCAGCAGTGGTGCTGTGTGCCATGGGTTGGTGGAGGGTAGGATTGGGCCGTAACTCTTGTTGCCCCAGTCCAGGAATGAAGACAAGCCAAGTGACAAGCCATATTTTGTACATGGATTGCCTTGCTGAACTGAGAGCCTATGCAAGTTCATAGCACATGATCAAAAAGCACAAGACGCATTAAAGGGAAAGCAGGGCTGTCCCAGAACAGAGTTTACACAAAAGTTGGCACAGAGTTTAAAAAGATAAATGGAAAAGAAAATCCCTGAACAAAAGTTGCTAGATATTTTACTACCTTTCACTACTCACACTGTCCAAGAAGCAAGGGGAAGGGGATCCAGTTCTTATGCATCTAGGAGGGGTGGGAGATCCTTTTGCTAATGCATGAACATGACACATCAGAGACAAACTAGAGAATTTATCTGTGTAGACTTAAGAAACCTAGGTTTGCTTATGTCTGGTCACCCAATTGGAGGGGTGAGGGTCTCTGGAGGCTTTTATCCCCTTTGCCTAGTTTGGTGGGGTTGGCTGCCCCATTGGTGGGCCCATGCCAATCTCTGCAGGAGGGGTATCCAGAATCCTTTGTCTTTTGGGAATTCCAGATGAAGGCAGTGAATACACACAAGGCCTGTCTAGGATGCCATGTGGCCATTCTGTAATGGTGTCGGATTCAAACAAAAGACAACAGCTGCTGCAGGAGGATGTCTCAGCCATGTTTAGGATGCTGGGGCACCACAGAAACCTGGGGGGGGGGCTAGAAAGATCTAAAAAATAGAGGAAAAATAGGCAAAAATGAGGGAGCAAGGATTTTTGCTCCAGGTTCACACTTTAAAGCAATAATAGTTTGGGGAAATAAAAAAATGCCAAGCGAACTCAAAATGACAGCTGTGAAAATTAAAAATATAACTGGTGAAGCCTCTCTAAATCCAAGAACCCGAAATCTAAAATATGGGTATATACTAGAGCAAGATTTGTCTATTTTCTTCAACAGAAGCAGTCACATCAATCATTACGCCAAATTACCTATAGAATATATTCTTAGCATTCTATAGCATTCTTACTACTACTACTACTACTACTACTACTACTACTACTACTACTACTACTATGACATAATAATAATAATAATAATAATAATAATAATAATAATAATAATAATAATAATAATACTTAGGGCTTATCCCTACCTTTTTGTGTGTGTGTGTGGTGCATAAATCCTACCAGGATGAAATCCTCTGAAAATGGGCTAAAAGTTCCAGGAAGGCAAGCTGGAGGCAGCAGGTGTCAATTGCCAGTAATTAGCAGCATAATTTGGGAAGCTGGTCATAAAGAGGCAGCAGGTCTCAAAGCCCAAGCCTGGGTGGGAAGCAGGAGAGCCTGACCATGGACAGCTCCAAGGTGACGGACAAGTTGATTCAAAGAGACGAGTTGTGGAGTTCAACAACGAATATCATAGTGAAGGCCTTGATGGATGTTCCAAGGCTCAGCACTCATGGAAAGTGAACAAGACCATGCTTTAAGGCTGAGCTACATTACACGCGTCGCGGAGCTTCTGACATCATTTTTTAAGCAAGCGGAGCCGCTGTGACCTCCGCACTGCCGGTGCGTACCTCAAACTGGAATCCTACTTTTGAGGGGGCGTGTTCGCATAGCTAGGGGGCGGTTCGCGGAGCTACTGCAGCCTGCCAACTGTAGGAGAGGGGGGAGAGTGGCTGCATGCCAATCAAAACTACCTCCAATCACCTTCTTAAGAAGGCGGGACAACAGGAGGGACAACAGGCGGGAAGACACTCCCCCGCTCCAAGCGTGTAGGCAGAGGCAGAGGCGGCGGCAGAGCCTCTGAGTGTAATGTAGCTCAGCTTTCACTCTGTCCCCTTCCTGTGGCTTCTGTAGTTGATGCCCCAGGCAAGGATTTTCAGAGGAGCATAGAGACATGGGCAGTTGGAGCCTAGATTTCCTGGAAAGCATCCACTTCTCACTCAGGAGTTTTGAGCTACTGATCTAGACCAGAGGTGTCAAACATAAGGCCCATAGGTCGGATGCAGCCCCTAGAAGCTATTCAAACCCCCCCCCATTATAATTGGGCTCTCCCAGAGCTGCCCTTTTAGCAGCGCTGCTTCTGCTGAGGCCCTGGGAGGGAGAGACGGAAGAAGACTTCAGAAGGCAAGGATCGCTATTATTTTTTTTATTTACAATATTTTTATCCCGCCTTTCTCCCTGAAGGGACCCAAGGCAGCTCACAAGAACAAGAAAAAACAGTTACAAAAATCAATCACCTTTAAAAGCAATAAAACAGTTAATTAAAAACTCATAAACAACAATCTAAAAAATGATAAAAGATACCACTATTACAATTTAAAACAAGAATGCTATGGGAGAGGGGTGAGAGAGGGAGAAGCTGCTGAGGTGCTGGGATAGCCCAATTACCCCCGTACCCACCAAATAAGGAGGCGAGACAACAGGCTGGAGTTTATGGGCCACTTTTATTACAGTAATTAATATGTATAACACAAACATCTCTTGCAGCAGGGCCTCAATACCACCCACCACCCTGCGGGGTCTAAGGCGGGGGAAACAGCCTGGCCGTCTACCTCCCCCAATGTGATCAGGATGATCAACGGGCGGGACACCTGGCTCCAGGCTGGCACTCGGAGACCACCAAGAACGCCTATCACAGCCGACCCCTTGAGGTCGAGACAGCTGGTCAGGCTGAGCCCCCAGGTTGCCCCGGGCGACCCCAGTACCCAACCAGTCAGCTGAGGTTGCCAGCCTGCCTCAATGGGCCGGGCCAGTCCCAGGTGAGCGGTTCTGGCTTCCCCAGTGCCCTTGCTGTCTCAAAGTGTACGCCAAGCCCAACCTTACCTAACCAAACCCACACGGTACTTGCCACACGGGGCGGACAGCCTAGCGCTTGTCCGTCCCCGCCACACCATGAACCAACAGGTTCAGGAGGCCCTGCTGCAAATCAAGGAGAAACAAATCCATTCCAACTGGCGAAAGGTGCATGCCGTCACTCTGGAACAAGTGGGGCAGCCCACATCTGATGTTAGGATGTGTAATGACTGTCCCACCCTGCGCCCTAACCACCTGCCCCAGGTAAGCCATGGTCTTCTTCCTAGCTATATCTATCTTCTGGATGAGTTTGGCCTAACGCCAAACCCTGTGGGGGAGCCAGTTAGACCATGCAACGATGATCCCTGGGCACAGCTGGCTAACTTGGTACAGATCCCTGCGGGCCTGAAGCCTTAAGGACAACGTGGTCCTCTGGCCCAGGTCATTCACACCCAAGTGGATTAGCAAAACCTGAGGCAGGGGCCCAGCTCGCAGGAGTTTCAAGAAAAGGGGCAGGAATTGCCCCCACCGCATGCCTCGCTTGGCAACCTATGAGGCGTGAGAGAGGGAGAAGCTGCTGAGGTGCTGGGAGAGCCCAATTATTATGCAGGCTGCCCTTTTAGGAGGACCACTTCTGCCAAGGCATTACTTCGCAGAGCACCTTTCAGCTGCTGAGCTGCAAAGTGATGCTGCTGCAGAAGCGGCGCTGCTGAAAGGGTGGCCCATGTGATAACTGGGCCCTTCCATGTCTTGAACATATGATCAAGATTTGCACATTTTCTCTTCTGTCATTTGCAGCTAATGAGTTTCTATGCAAGAAAAAGTGCTTCTTTCTGGCCATCATCTGCCTAATGATATCACTTCCTGCCCTTAGCAGGTGCTGAATGCTATTCAGACCACTATATTAATTAGTTTACTTTTGATCTAGACACTTATTTACACAGGGGCAAGTGGTCTGCTCCTCCTCATCTGCTTCTTCTCAGATGGGGCTACTGTTTCCTGGAGACTTGCAGTTTCCTTGATTCCGCTTTCTCTAGAAACAGTGTTGGAAGCACTCCTTAGAACTAGGCTTGCCATATTTTCGTCCCCTCCAACCAGGACGCCCCCCCCACAATTAATTTTTAAGTGAACAGGGGGCGCGAAGCGCCCCCTTTTTTGCCGCGCAAAGCGCGCTCGGATTTTTTATATATTTATTTATTTAAAAGAAAAAGAATCAATTAAAAAAAACAAAGGGGGTGCAAAGCACCTCCTATTGCCGCGCAAAGCGCGTCCGCAAATTTTAATTATTTATTTAATTTTTACAATAAAAATTAACTTACCCCATCGTCGTCGCCCGTTGCCGCCGCTCCTCTGTGTCGCCGCTCCATGTCGCCGCTGTCGCTGGCTGGCCCGGTCTCTCACCGGTGAGCGGGAACCCCAGCGACAGCAAGCCCGAAGCTGTGCGTGCCTCACCAAGGCACGTACAGATCCGGGCTTGCTGTCGCTGGGGTTCCCGCTCGCCGGTGAGAGACCGGGCCAGCCAGCGACAGCGACAGTGAGCCCGGTCTCTCACCTCACCACCAGCCTACTCTCCCGCTCCTTGCCGCCACCGCCACCGCCACTGCCTCCATGTTGAAAACGTGGAGGAACTTAGCTGGCCGCCGCCATTTTGACTCCGGAAATCGGCTCTTGCGAGATTTCCGGAGTCAAAATGGCGGCGCCTAGCTAGGTTCCTCCATGTTTTCAACACGGAGGCGGCGGCGGTGGCGGCTTACCAATCGGCCGGAAAACCATCCCGGGACATTCTCGGTAAATGGAGGCATTTACTGGGACTGTCTCGGTTTATCCGGTACAAATGGCAAAGCCTACTTAGAACCAGGAACATTACATCCTCAGAGCCCCACCCCCTTGCATTTGTTTTCCTTTCTATGATTCCCCTGCAAACTATTACAGGGCTATTTCATGTTCCCACCAGAGTGAGAGGGGAGAAAATGCATCATAGTGCTTTTGCCAATTTCAGCTGCAAAATGTGTCCACCATCTTCAAGATGGGATGACCTCACCGGAAATTCACACAAGAAGACAAAGGAAAGGGATGAAAAGTTTTTTTTAATGATAATAAAACAGTTATGTTGGCAGTACATGATAGTATATACTTAGTTCCATTGAACCAACCCTGATTTTGAGCTGTCACGGAACATGAGTGAACAATTTTGTTGTTGTTCAGTCGTTAAGTCGTGTCCGACCCTTCGTGATCCCATGAACCATATCCCGCCAGGCCTTCCTGTCCTCCACTATCTTCCTGTGTTCGCTCATTTTCATGTTCGTTGATGCTCTCTAACCATCTCATCCTTTGCCTTCCCCTTCTCCTTTTGCCTTCAATTTTTCCCAGCATCAGAGTCTTCTCCAGAGAGTCCTCTCTTCGCATTAGGTGGCCAAAAATATTTGAGCTTCAACTTCAGTACCTGTCCTTCCAGGGAACAGTCAGGGTTGATTTCATTTAGGAATAAATGGCTGCAAAACCCGACCAAGGAGCATGGGCAAGTCTTGTCTGTGGACATGCTTCTGATGGAAGGTTTAGAAACTGAAAAATCTGCAGTTCAGCCCTGTCTAATTTTATTATTTAAATTATTATTGCTGCCATTAATTCATTTCAGTTTCAATGGACCTTTATTTTCTTTTTTTCAACCAAGATTAAGCTTGATCGTTTCCGGTATACAACGGTTGGGGGGCGGGGGTCTTCCCAAATAGCACACTTGACTTTATGAAGGGAGCTGGGGTGGTGCGATGGGGGGAAGGAAAGAGAAAGTTCTGCAGATTTCCTGCCCACACTTCAAAAGGGGGTCTCTTTTTCCCCCCTCCTGCATGATTTCCTTTCCTATTAGCTTCACTTTGTTGGCTTATGATTCTAAAATGCACCAGGAGTCAACCCCAGTGCAAACCTGATATTAAAAACTAACAGGCTAATGCTAGGGAAAACACTCTCTTCTCCTGGTTTCAAAGAAAGATTTTTTTTCATAAGTGCAGCCATGCTTTTCTAATAAAAATTCATTAAACAATGGTTATGAGGGATGAAACATGGGGGCAGGGAAAGCATATAATCAAGTGAAGCCCCTTTGAAGTTGTGTGTGTGTGTGTTTAAAAAAAGTAGGCAAACAGTTTGGCTGTTAGTGTTGCACGTTTCCCTTATGAAAAGAGAGACCCAGGCCATTTACTCCCATTTAGGAAGGGAAAGAAGGCAGAGGCCTTCCTGCAATCTCATGATTTTTATTCCACGCACAAGGGTGCCCCGAGTCCCTTTTATGTCCCTCAGTTTACATTGTTGAGGGTATAAACGGGACTAGTCGAAACGGCCTAATTCGTTTATGTAAAGTAAAAACAAATGTAGAAGCCCTTCACTCTTTTTATTGTTAACATCCCATTGGGAGGCAGGAGAGTAAATATTTGAAAAGTTTAAAGCCATCGACTTAAGCTTAATAATAATGCTGGTTTCGAGTAACAGAGAAGAGTACAAGTTGTTGGAAGATCAAAGATTGGATGGAGTTTTACAGCAGATCTGGGCAAAAATCTCCTGGGAGGGGTAAATCTTCAGAACTTGCCTTTTCCAGCGTTTCATTGTAATCGTTTGACATCTCGGGAGCAAAAAAGTGATGAGGAGAGAATTCAAACAGTTTTCTTGCGACCTTCTCCAAAAAGGTTGGTCTGGAAAAGTCCGCACAGAGGCTTTGGAGGCAGTTTTGCAGCATGAAATGTAAGGGAGAAGCAGCAACAAGCAAGCACCACCCTTTCCCTCTGATCTTTGAACTGTGTGTTCATTGAAGGGTGAATTATATCTCTAAATAGGATCACTCAACAGTCTTTCTGCATTTCTGTTCAAGCCTCGGTGCTCGTCAGCAATTTTTTAAATCGTCTACCTGTTGAGAAGCACCAGTTAGACTGTCTTTACATTTCTTCCAAGCATCATTGCTCCTTTCATCTGGAGGAAAAAAAAAAGCGAGCAAGAAAAAAAAAGAACAGGAGTGTGTTGTTCTTGGGGCCACAGGCATATTACATATGCTTTGAATAAAAAGGGAAAAAACAGAGAGGGAGAAAGAATGCAGAGAAGAGTAGCAGGTAATGAATAATGCCAAATAATAATAGGGGTGCACATTGGGCTTTGGGGGGGGGGTTATCACAGGTCAGGAAATTTGTGTAGATCAATTAATAAAATAAAGAACTAAAATTCAAAGAGGAATTGGATAGTAGGTTTATTTCCCCCACATAACTGAGAAAGGTTTTAGTCATCTGGTTTCTAATGCTAAAAACAATGGAGTCATCAGCCATCACACACAGGCTTGCATGTTACCTAATGAATATTTAAAATAACCCCATGGAGTTTCTCTCTCTCTCTTTTTTTTAATGGTAATACATTTCAGTTTTTGACTAACATGAATATCCTACAGGGACTGCCATCTTGTTTAGTTACACACAAATTTTACTCTCTTATTTTGGTGTGAAAACGTAACACTTCAAGGGAAAAATAATATATCTAATTCAGCTGTTCCTGATGTGCATTTTATGGGTTTCTTTCCACATGGAACCTCCAGATGTACAACAGACCCTGCTCAGCTACTTTCTTTGCAGACCTTTATGGCAGAAACACAAAGGCAACTGAAAGAAGAAAGAGTGAGAGGGCAGATGGGGGCGGGGAAGGAATTATTGAAAATCAATATCATAATAAAGGCACTGGGTTCTGTGCTTTTACACAGCAGCCAATTATGAGCAATTTCCTAAAGTTGTCAGCTGGTGGCCAAACAAATAGTGGTAATAGTGCTGATTTCATAAAGGCCTATTTGTCTTCTTAGCACTGCACTTCACGGAGGAGACTTCCAAGTGCAAGCGACTAATGGAATCATAACTCAGCCAATGACAAAAAAAAAAGAAAAGAATAGAATTGAATTGAAAAGAAAAGAAATATCTTTATCATCGCTGGATGAATTTGGAGGACGGGGACCTTGTGACAATACACCAGGCTGCATGTTTGGATGCAGTTCACTTCACCGAAAATGCCAATAGTTACCATGAAAGACTTGCTGTTCCTGATCCATGGTGCAGGTATCATGTGGGAACTGTTTTTCTCACATGAGGAATTGTTGTGTTAGTAACTGTCCATCATGTCGAGCATGTTGGATGAGAATTGCTAAACTTGATCATATCTGTCAGCTGGAGCATTGGGATAATTCTTCACCACCACAATTTGGTGTATGAGAAAGAAGAGAAACTTTCCAGTAGTGGCACCACAACTGTAGAAGGTCCCCCCAGGTGGGATCCGCTTGGCTCCATCACTGCTTGTCTTTTGGTGAGTAATGGAAACATGTCTGTTCCACAGAACCCACAGGCAAGATCAGAAGCGTCACTAGGACGCGCGTCATCCCGAGGCAGGGGGCACGCGTCGCTCTAGTGACACTCCTGCATCGCCCTCCGGACACACCAAGGCCGGCCCGGGAGCCGGCCTCGGAGCGTCCGACCCCGCCGGCGCTCCAGGGCCTTCTGAAAGAAGGCCCATGCAGCGCGTTAATACGGCTATTTTTAGAATTTTTGCGCATGCGCAGAGACCGTATTGAGGGCTTCTTGCCCTCAAAATGGTCTGCGCATGCGCGAAAAAATATATACAGTAACTATGGTATTAACCATATATATACAGTAACTATGGTGTTGCACGGGAAACATTTGGAGTAAAATTGCTGCATGGAATTATTCTATTTCAGAAAAAGTTAGCTTCCCATGGAACCATAATGACTTTTAAAATTTCAGCATGAATGTTTCTAGGCAAAAACCTACTAGATGTGGTATAAACTGTACATACGCTGCATTTGTTAAGCCATCAAAGCATGCACATTAAATAATCACTGTAACACCAAAGAGCATCAATAACATTGTAATGGGCACAATCCTTATTGCAACCATAAGGGAAAGTGTTCACTTTGCTAATGAAGTGCAGTTCTATGGATTTTCATTCCAACTGTCCTTTGCACATTTTTAGTGTGCTTTCACAAATGATGTTAACAATAGCTTCCGACTTCTCACATGCTACTGAATGCAAATGCAAATGTTTTTAATGCAGGGTAGAAAGTGGAATTCATTTTAAAATTAGATAGCTATTTTAGCCAATGCAGATTTACACACGTGGGAAATTAAGAGCCCAATCCTATCCCCCACCATTTATGATGATGCAGCCGTACCAATGGGGCATGAGCTGCATGTAATGGTGGTGGTGTGAGCAATCAGAGGAGGCCTACCAGAGATAAGTAAACATATTTTCTACTTACCTCTGCATAGGCCTCCTTGTGGCATATGGGTCTCCTTGGACCTTCACCAGCTATATAGCTGGCATATGTCTGAGGAAGGAAAATGAGCAGGGAAGTTTTGAAAAGAAGGGATGGGATCCTGGCGCATGCTGGTTCCACTGGAATCCACATCCTCCCTCCCTCTCTCTGCTCTTTGATCCTCCCTGCCCCCAACCCCTCTATGCCCATGACATGCCACAAGTGGTAGAGCCTCCAGGAGCTGCTGGTGCATGTACCACACCTCTGCCCATTTTTGGCAGTGACCTGGAAGCACACGGCAATGGCACAGCTTTCACGCTGCCGTAAAGAGCCTTGCATGAACATAAGAACATGAGTTCTGGTAGCACAAGGCTCAGATAGGATTAGGCTATTGATGCTATACTCTATGGGATTTACTTCTGAGTAGACATGTGTAGAATTGTGCTGTTAAATACTGATTAACGGCGTAATCCCGCCTAACTATGGGCCGGCAGAGTGAGTGCTCATTTGCGGCTCCTTGCGAGTAAGCGGCACTGGTGTGGAGTCCGGCGCCGCTCACTCCATCACTGACCCGGACCTGCAGCTGTGGGCTTGCAATCACTGCCCTCATAATTGCCTACAGCTGTGAAAGTCCTAATTAGTGCTAATTGAGTGCAGCTGCGAGCCACACCCACTGCAGTCAAAGTCCCAGCTTCTTCCTAATTATCAGCAACACCTGTGGGACACACCCTGTGTGGGCGGTAGGTGTGCCTCCACCCACGCAGTCCTGGGTGTTAACCCCTTGCTGTCCAGTCCTGTCAAAGTCCTGTCGAAGTCAAAGTCTTCATCTCTTAACTCCTTGCTGCCTGGATCTGTCAACAAGGGTCCACTGCAGACATCATACTTGGCTCCTGCCAGTCTTCTGGATCTTCTTCCACTACAGAGACACGCTCAGTCAGCCCTTTGCTTTTGTGATCCCTGCAACTCAACATTCTCAAGCCTCGCAGAAACAGGATAGGCCCCCTTTGTCCATGGTGCAGTCTTGCCCACAGACCCACCAAATCCGCATGATCTTTCCTTGTTGTCTTGTGTGAAGTCAAATTGACTGCATGCTTAGTGTTTGTTACCATTCTTCTCTCTTTGTGAGTGCTGCATGGCTTGTGTGTGTGCATGAAAGCTTTTCCTGGTTTTATACTGTTTTGTTCAAGGCCTGAGATCAGCCTTTGGCCTCCATTCCCATAAAAACTTCCTTGACCAATCCAGGAAGTCCTCAGAACAAGGAACAACTCGCTTGCCTGTTGTGATCTTGTTTAGAGGCTTGGACTATCGATCAAGAGGGTTTACTCAGTGGGAGAGACAAGCTCCCCCACTGTAAGAGGATGAAGTGCATTCACAGCCTGTTCGGAGGCTCACCCTTGCCTCTAACCCTCTTTTCAGGCCAGAGAGAACTGTTCTAGCTTCAGCCTTTTTTGGGGTGTCCTGAATTGCCTAAAAAACCCTTCCTTGCTTCATCTCCAGTAATTCTCCCTTTCTTTTCCCTTTTGAACCCCAAGACCTCCCCTTTCTTCCCCCAAGTTCCTCTGGGAAGCCCAGGTATTCCTCCTCTGTCCCTTCTCCTCCCACATTTCCCCCCTACTTCACTCTGCCCCTTCTCCTTCTAAGGAGTTCCTCTCTTCTCCCCTCTCATTTCTCCTCCTTCTACTGTAACTGCTTTTTCTAGGGCTCCATTGTTGTATTGAATGTTAGCTCTAGATTCCCTGTCTAGAGTGAGTGACCTAATTCAGTTAGACCCACGTTGAACCCCCTTTTGGGTTTTTGAGCACTTTAGTAAACATTTGTGCACCTTTGCCCTGGTCTGTGTTTTGCTTTCACTGGTGAATCATACAGTCGTTTCATTGGCCATTACACCAGGTCCTTGCACATGATAGTTTTTGCCTCATATGCGCTGCGCATGTTACATGTGTTTTTAAAAGCACTGTCGTTAACAATATATACTCAGAAGTAAGTCCAGCTATGATCAGTGGAACTTACTTCCAGGTAAACATGCAGACCTAGCCTCCCCCAAAACTAACTCTCTTCCAGTTGTCAAAAAGTTACTTATCCCCTGCTAACTGGGCAAGAGGCACTTTTTCAATTGGTACTCTTATATTTAGCAGGGGGAGAGAACTGCCCCCCCTTTCACCCCAGCACAGCGTCTTTTCTGGTGGCTGTTTGCTGGTGGTGTTCTGCATCTTTTTTTAGATTGTGAGCCCTTTTGGGACAGGGAGCCATTTAATCATTTGATTTTGTCTGTAAACCGCTTTGTGAACTTTTTGTTGAAAAGCGGTATATAAATACTGTTGTTGTTGTTGTTGTTGTTGTTGTTGTTGTTGTTGTTGTTGTTGTTAATAATCATCATCATCATCATCATCATCATCATCATCATCATCATCATCATCAGGAGGTGATTCTCATTCACATAAGTGACCAGGCAAAGTGGCTATGGACACACCTGTTTTTTCATATGGTGAATAGGTTTGATCTTTCATTGGTCATGCCCTTTGAGGCCAGCCCACCCAGGCAAACTAGCAGACTGAAAATTGGAACTGAGCATTCTCTGGACTGAGTTATAGAAATGGTTGTGTGATTGTTTCACCTCACACGACCAATGGCTGTACAAACAGGAAGTCCTCTTTTCAACAGCTTTGTTTGACAACCTGAGCAAAAGGCTCAGATTGTTAGCTCCAGAAGTGAGTGGAATCCACCAAAATGTCTGATTACAGAACTAGCAGCCAGAAATAATTCCTCCAAACAGCTACTAGTTTAAACATTTGTCATGCTCTCTACCTTTGATAGACTGTGTAGGAGACAATGGAAGGGAAAAACATATACACAACTGTCAATCTCAATTAGAGAGGAGAAGAGAGTGTTTTTCAGCAGAGTTTTCTAATTTACGAATTACTGGCTAACAGGCATGTCATTGCTTCCAGTTGAAGTTTCATGCTTCCGAATACAGCAAGTATGCATGTATCACATACTCAAGGGTTTAGTATGCATGCAGATACCAAGGTGTTCAAGTTTTGCAGGGAACACAAATACAAAAACAGACTCCACATTCTTATATGCTGTTCATATTTGTATAATGGATGCAACTCACAGCACAATCCTGTGTAGGATGCACCGGTTGCGCTAAACAGCTGGCCTGGCCGCTGCATCCTAAGCAGGATGCAGCCCATGCCAGTGGAGCGGGGCACACCTTGGGAGAAAGGGACATCCCTTTCCCCTGGTGTAAGCTCCAGTGGCTCCAATGGGCGTCCTCAGATGTGTGCCAGCTATTTTGCTGGCGCACATCTGAGGGGCCGGGCAGAGTGTGCTGCCGATAATCCCTCCCCAGTCCCTGGCCTGGCGGGCCATTCACCCCATCCCCTGTCACCCTGGTCCACCCGTCCCACCCCACACCCTCCCACCACCCGGCGCAGGACTTAACTGCATCTGGCAGTGCGGGCTCTGGCCCATGTGCAGAGTGAGTGTCGCCAGCCTCTCTGCTGGTGCCGCTTACTCTCCGGGTGTTGAAAACATGCCTTATGGCACATTTACAACACCCAACGCTAGCAGAGCAGGAGCTCCTCCAGCGTAATTGGGCTGTAAATGTTTGGATGTTTTCCAAAATGCCTTGTCAAAGGGTAGCTTCTGTGCTGTGTCATGGAGGCATGAAGATTTGTATGATATTATGTACTCATATATTTGAATCTGCTTGCCCTTGGTCTGTTCGTTGAGCCAATTCTGCAGTTGTTTACTGAGCTGCTTCTGTTGGTTTATTGATTTGATTTGTCTGCTTTATTGGATTTCGTGATTATTGTTTTATGTTACAAACAGGATGACATTTTATGAAAGCGGCATTGCAGTGTCCGTGTGCACGCAAACGCACACGTGTGCATGCACATTTCACCTGTATTCACTCCTGCAATGCCACAGTGCATTGCCCATCCACAGTGCAAACTTCTCTTTACAGCATTCCAAATTAAATCCCTTGGAATTAGTTTAAAACACAGCTCTTCAAAGACTTATAAGTCCAGTGTAAATGCACCATGAGATCTGAAAACTGCTATCCTCTCATTTTTCTCAATGGGACTTACTCCCAGGTAAGTATGTATAGGATTGCAGCCTTATGGCAGTCTTCAGCACGAGTGTAGTGCTTGCTGTGGCAGTGAAGGCTGTTGCAAAATTGCCTTTAAGTAGTTTGTGACGGCCTAAAAGAAAGCTGTGCCAGCAGAAAGGTTTATGCCATCGCGCTGGAGCCAGTGCAGGCTGCCATATGCTCTGGACCAGGTAAGTGCCTGCCAGGCAGTGCAGATGCATGGGAAGGGTAGGGAGGGGCATTATGGGGAAGGGAGAGTGGTGACATGGGTGGATTGGGCCCAAGAGGGAGCAGGATCAGTGCTGCTGGCGCATACCAAATCCTATCCCCCTTCTCAGGCCATTGTTTCTTACATGGGCCTCCTGGACTTGTGCCAGCTAAATAGCTGGCACGGATCTGAGGAGACCCATAGAGGAGGCTGGGTCTTTACTCGAGGTAAGGGAATCAAAGTTCCCTTTCCTGGAGGTGAGCTCTCACCTCCCACTTTCTGTGCAGGATACAGCGTAGCCTGTACTGGCTTCAGTGCATTGATGCACGGAAAGTTAGGATTGGGCTGTTAACCTCCTTGGCAAAATGAGAGGGATCTGTAATTGCCTTGTGGTGTCTTTTCACGCTTTCTGTTACCAATCTCTGAATTAGATTGGACCTGGCATAGGATTGACTATGTCACTTTTTTATGTTCTGCTGTGTTCTGTGGTATGGAGTCATTAGCATCCATGGAGGTGGATAAGTACGTATGCCCCCCCCCCCGCTGAATGTGCCCCCCGCCCCCCTGCCCATGCCTGGAGCAGCTCCACGCACTCCGCGCAAGTTCCGCCTCTGGATAACAGACATTCTTCCTCTGCTCCCAGGAGAACAAAAATGAGACCTAATACACCACTACTATGATGGGCCCATTTTCAATTGATCTGAGCCATCAATGTCCTGCCATATCTCCTGAGATTTTACTTTCAACATCCTGGCAGTGATGCTGCTAAGCCACAGCCTGAACACTTCAAAGTGTGTGTGTGTTTTAATTTAAGGGGCCACATCCTGGCTTAGTTTGGTGAAACTAAAACCAAGTTAAAGCTAGAGGCTGAACTATCATTAATTGTTTTGCCCATGCTTTATTAAAAATGCATATGCCCCACCTACATTACAATGAAACCTTACAAAAATTACTGTAAAACTATATTTGCTTTTCTGTACATAGCATTCAGATTCAACATTGGTCAATCAATCTGAAATTAGGTTTTTTGTTTTTGTATAATGTCCAGCTCTTATCTGTTATAAATAATGTGACTATTTTTGTGTATCTCGCTGCTCAAGCTTTTAGAAGATTTTTGTATCAAATATCACTGACTAAATGTGATGTGAGTTCTGTCTTTGTAAAAAAAAATGTTTTCTTTGCATGGTTGCCACAAGTTTTCCTTCATTCTTTGTATCTTAGTCTGATTTGTGTCATATGTTTTCTGCAGTGAACTACTGAATTTGGTGTTTGAGGAGTTGTATTGTAATGAACATTGTACAAGACCACCTGTAATGCAGCCAGTATAAACACTAACATTCCAATAAGACACAGAAATAACTAGCCAATTGCATCTCCTGACTAAGTCTTCCTCTGCTATTGAAATAAATGGGAAAGTGCACACTTGTATGCATACTGGAACATGTACAGATTTCAAGACTGGAGACTTTAATTCCTATGTAGCCATAATTCCTATCTGCATGGGAGAGCTGACAAGGTACATGCTCATGCTGATGTAATGTTGTTGGAAATCAACTGGCTAGACCAGGGCAGGCCAACCTTTCAACAGGAATGCTCCTGGTCCTTTAATTAGGCTTACCAGCATCCCGGAATCGATGCTGACTTCAGCCTAGAGCAGACCCGAGCCGCTCCAAAGGTTTCCGGCTTCTGTTGCGCCGTTGACCAGAAGTTCCGGAAGCCCATTGGGCAGCCGCAGTGCACCCTTGGGAGCGGCTCAGGTGTGCTCTAGGCAGAAGCCAGTGTCGATTTCAGGACGCTGGTAAGGCTACCTTTAATGGTTGTCCTGGTGAGGGCATTTCAGCAGGTGCAGCTGCTTTAGCAGCACCATCAGCAATTGCAGCTGCCAAGATTCTGTCTTCAACATATCTCTTAAGAACGCAGAGGCCCTAATGGTGGAAGGTTGGCCACCCCTGGGCTAGGCTGTGTCATTCTGATGGGCATTGCATTGGCTAGATGACATCCAGAACAGACAATCCCAATCCCTCCAGTTCTGATTGTTGCAGGCAGACATCCAGTTCGTTTCTGGATCAGCATCCATCTGTTTCTTTGAGTGAGTGAAAGAGGGAATCTTGTAAGACCTACTTTATATGTAGAAATGTTTTGAACAAAAAGAGCTTTGCTTTAAGTCCATAAGGACTTTAGAGAAAATCTATTCCTTGAAAAACTATGAGTGCAGCATTGCAGGGCCATCTTTCTAGTTTGGCTGTTTACACCATCAGGTGGTGCTGTTATGGATATGATGGAATAATGTTTCTAGTGGGTAGATCTTAACTTGCCATGTAATAAGGTACACTAATGAAATGAGTTTTATTCAGACCTTGTTTCTCATAACGCTTCAACAAAAGATGATAAATCAAAAGATTCTTTAGCAAATGCATCACCCAAAGCCCAGGCATATTGCTTGTGAAGTTTAATTTTGTAATAATTCATGGGGTATAAGATATCTCTAGCCATTTCCATGGTATGAACACTACAGGCTCATTACAAAAGCTGTACCATTGTCCCAAAATATTGCTTGTCTTGTTGAACTGTAGCTGGGATTTGGTGCAATTTACATGTTTAACCTTTGTAGGATTGCCAGACCTTGCCTTTTAATGTTTTTCATTTATTGAGCAATTATTATTGAGATAGGTTGCAACACTTATTTCCGCGAATTCGTGCCTACTTGGATAGTGATTGTGAAGTCACTGATATCAGTTGAGTCAGAAAAGCTAAAATTAGTATCTATTTGCTCTTGTAGAGTTGTTTTTTTTAAAGGCTATTGATCAAGGTAAAACAAATCTAGGCATCTCGAGAGCTGGGGAATTTGGGTAACTCAAATCAAATTTTGTTGCAGTGTCCTAAACCACATTGTAAACCACACTAACTATACAATGTTAAATATAGATTAGTCTGAAAAAGACTTGTGAAGTGATATGCATCGTACAATGTATAGTATGAAAAAAATCATGTTTGGAAACATTTCTTAATTCATGCCTTTCTTTCTCTTTCTTCTTTTCAGTTAACAAGAAGAGGTGGATATTGCTATTAAGAACACCAGATGTACTGTATTGTCCCGAGTATAAGACATACCCGATTATAAGACGCACCCTTAAAGTTTGGTGCTATTAAATTTTTTTAATTAAATCACTGGCATTAAATTTATACCAGTGATTTAACAAACAGTGCAATCATGTGCATGTCTACTCAGAAGCATGTCCCACTGTTCTCAATGGAGCTTACTCTCAGGAAAGTGTGCACAGGATTGCAGTCTAAACCATTAATTGCCTGGGGAAGGGGGATGAAAGTGTATGCTTTACAAAATGATACAAAACCCAGCAGACCAGAGAATGAAAGTTAACAACTGATTACAGCCTGGAAAGGGGAGAGGTATGTGTGCTCTTGTTTTAACAAAGAAAAAGGACATACCATAAGCCCTGCAGGGCAGAGAAGGAGCCCACTGTATCTCTGCCATTATCTCCACTAAAAACAAACACATGCTCCAAAATCTCCTCTTAGCCTCGCTGCTTCTTCCAGCAATGTCCCATGCCGTTCAAAGGCCCTCACTGCACAGCTGAGCAGCAGCAGTGAGTATTTTGCTGCCCTTTCTCTGCTGAGCCTGGGGGAGGGGCGGCTGCAAACCCAAATTGCAACAGCCTGATTATAAGACGCACCCCTAGTTTAAAAACTTAAATTAGGAGAAAAAAGTGAGTCTTATACTCAGACCAATACGGTAATAATAAGGTGGATATTATTATTATTATTATTATTATTATTATTATTATTATTATTATTATTATTATTATTATATTATCAGGAGAAAAAAAAGGAATTATCCCATTTTTTCTTCACAACGACCCTATGAAATAGCTGAGGTGGAGATATGATATATCTGGCCTCAAGTCACTCAGTTTCTAGATTTGAAACCAGGTATCCCCAATCTCCGTGTTCCAGCTGCATGCTACACGCTGCGGCAAGGAGAGTCATGCCGGCCACATGACCACGAAGACGTCTTTGGACAACGCTTATTTCTGTTTATATACGCTGGCTCTTCGGCTTTGAAATGGGGATGAGCACCACACCCTAGAGCCGGACACGACTGGACTTAATTGTCAGGGGTCACCTTTACCTTTTATCTCCAATGCAAACCCAATACTCTATGCACTACACCACATGGGGTATATAAATGAAGAAAGAAAGAACAATCTTTCTAAATTTATGTCTCTAGTTTCATCAAGGTTCACGAAAATATCTCTGCAATGCTGTAAATCTGGTGATAACCCATATTCTGCAAATACTTCCAATGGTCCAATCTTATTCTGGATTGAGCTGTCAGGGCCAGGGCATTACGACAGCGGAAGATATTTCCCCTATTGACAGTGTGTGCAGTGCTTCGTTGGCGGCTCTCTGGTTGTCGTTGGAACTTGCTGCACCCATTGGAGAAGGTAAGGCAGCATTGGGGACAGGGAGGGGGTGAACATGGGCAGGGAGGAGGAGGAATGGGGCAGGGAGGCTGCTGGAGGGGGTGGCTCTGGCAATGGCATGTGCCTATCCCTTCCATCAGCAGCCTCTCTGCCCCCTTTCTTTCCTTGGACTTGCGTCAGCTACGGAGCTGGCATAGGTCCAAGGAGACCCATTGTGAAGTAGGAGGCTTATGGAGGGGTAAGGGGATTTAAATTCTCTTCTGAAGCCTCCAGATCCGCCCCTCCACTGGATATAGCATGTTTGTTTTTGGTGCGGCTGGGGGAGGGGGGATAGAATTGGACTCTCAGTTATCTTTCTCTTATTACTGTACCAAAAATGTCAGGCAGTAATGAATGCTTCTATAATTAGAACAGAAATCAATATTGCACATTTTCAGCATTGTTTCTTAAGTTATACTGCAATCAATTTTAATCAAATGGATAATTTCTGGCACGTCTACAAATATTTTCCAATTTTTATTTTAATTAATTATCATAGTGGCACTTAGCTATTTGCAATCCATGTTTGTTTACAATTTTTACGAGATTTCAGAAACAAATTGCAAAAACAACCAAATTCAGACAAAGACATTTTAGAGAATTAAAAAAGCAGCAAACGTACTATTAAAACTATACAAAAACATAAACGGAATTAAAAAAATCAGATTATCTGAAGGCTAATTTTAAAAATAGGGCCCACAAGAGACTTCATAAGTTGAACTGTCCTGCCACAAAGTATATCCTATAATGATTCATATCTAATCTTTTTTATTTTTTGTATTGTGTCATAGCAGCCAGGGTTTCTCTAATTCTTTGATGATTATTGTGAAACTTTTATAACTACCCAGAGATATTCAAGATATTCCATTGAAGAGTCTCTTCCCAAATCACCATACAGTATAATGAGTAAAGTGTTTGACAAACATTTGTTTTCACAAAATCACTTTTGTGGCTTTTGTGATTTTTCATTTTACAGATTGGGAACTGAAGATGGAGATAAGTTCACACTTAAATTTCCCACACAATCAGGTCTAGACTAGAGCAAAAAAAAAAATGCCCCAAACAATCCTCCTCTGTGAATTTTGAGGGAGAATATTTTCTGAGCTTGCAAATATTTACCAAATGTTTGGCTTTCTCTATCTGCGTTTGACATCCAAAGATTTTGCAACATTTGACAGTCTATGACAGCTGGCATGCAGTAGCAATCCATTTTTGACAGTATCTGACATGTGGCAGTGAATATTTGGCAGGATTATTCATTTGTTTGTTTGTTTATCGGAGAGGCTTGCACGCCGCCCTTTAGTTATAGAAGTTTCCAGGGCGGCTGACAACCATCCATAACAAAGCAATAAGCAAGATGCCAATAAAATCCACAAAATTAAACTCAGACTAAAAACAGATCAAAAGATACAACAGCTGACATGCAGTAGCAGTCACTATTTGGTAGTACCTGACATGTAGCAGCTAACATTTGACAGTATCTGACAGGTAACATACAGTAGCAATCAACATTTGACAGTATGTGATATACGATATGGTTAGAAACTGGTGGCTCCATTCTCTGGTGGTTCCACTCCTTCCGGACAGATCAGTTCCAGAAGGTGGTGCTGGGGAACTACTGTTCGGTCCCTGATGTTTATGCTATGGGGTCTCAGAGGGTGTTATTCTGTCCCCTATACTTTTCAATGTCTACATGAAGCAACTTGAACAGCCTGCAGGAGGTAAATAAAAATATGTTACTTACCCCCTGGTAGGCTGCTTGATTACCTATGGGTCTCCTGTAGCTATAGCTGGCGCAAGTCTGAGAAAAGCCAAGGGGGCAGAAAATTGGGGGATAAGATCTGGCATGCACACCTGCTACTGAATCCACCCCTCCCTCCCCCAACATGCCACTGGTTCCTCCCCAAAATGCCCCATTACTCCCCCTCCCCCCACACAAACTGCCCCTCCGTGCCAGCTTACCTGCTCTGGGCTTACAGCAGTGTGCTGCTGCTGCTGCTGCTTTGTAGTGGTGGTTTGGAAATGGCCAGGAGCAGCACTCTGCATGCGCTGTTGAAAAGCATTTTACAACAGCAGAACTCTGTCCCACAAGCATTGGGTAGTCCATAGGATTGGCCTGTCAATGAACCAAGTGGGGCAAATATGGTTCATTTTTCATTCATTCAAAAAAGAAGAAGAATAAGAATGAAATGAGTTAGGAATGAAACTCATCCATTTTCATTACTCATTTGTTTTCATTGGTGGGGCTCATGTGGTTCTGGTGGTAACAGAGTTCATTTGCATCCCAGCAACTGCCATTTTCCCCCCAAGAATGCTTGGATGTTTCATCATTCCAGGGTTAAAAAACACACACACACATCACAGAACACCGGGCAGTCACCAAAATGAGCTGTGGTGCTGCAAGCATTGCTGCTGACAATAGCATAAAAGCATTTTTTTAAAAAAACCCAACAAAACAAAGCAAATTAAAAAAGAAACGAAACACAATTTTAACACGTGGATAACACAACTGATGAGGTATATAAAAACAAAAGTGGAAGGAATCATGAAACAAAAAGAAATTCTTGCACACACGTTATGCTCCCCTTAATGATCAGGCTCACCATTTGGGAGTGGTCTTCGATTCTGCCCTCACTTTGGATGCCCTAGTGGGGTCTGTGGCATGAAACACTTTTCACCAGCTTAGGCTGGCATGCCAACTCCAGCTTCTCTTGGTCAAATGTAGCCTGACTACAGTTATCCATGCCCCCCTAACATCCAAGCTGGATTATTGCTTGCATTGTGTTGTTTGTGGAGCTACCCTTGAAGACCTCTTGGAAACTTCAGATGGTTCAGAATGCAGTAGCTAGGCTTCTGACTAGCACAGGTTGTATGGACCAGTGTTGAAATAGCTCTGCTGGATTCCTGTGTGTTTTCAAGTTCAAGTCAAAGGGCTGGTATAAATTTACAAAGCCAGGCATAGTTTGGGATCAGGGTACCAGAAGGACCTCTTCTTTCCGTGCGATCCTGTCTGGGCTTTAAGATCTTCTGGTAAGGTCCTTCTCCAGTTTTCCCCATCTGCTGACATTGGCTATCTGGTGACTAGAGGCCTGTTCTGTAGTGGAATACCACAGTGGAATGCCCTCTCTAGTCGTATATGCCTGGCACCAATACCCATGTCCTTCTGGTGCCAGACAAAACCCTGTTAAAATGGCATTTTATCCATTGTGTTAGTTTTGTTTTACTTATCCTAGAAAAAGGAACCCAGCTATAGAATGAAGTATGCACATTATCAGCGCAATCCTGCGTAAGGATCCGGCTGGCAGCCCAGGGCAGCCCACTGGATCCTGTTCCCCGGTGGCCAGGCTACCACCGAGCCGAAGGTCTACCTGGGGAAGGGGACGCTCGTCCCCTTCCCTGAGTGTAAATGCTGGCCGGCCCGACCTGCCTCCTCGGATTTCCACCAGAGTAATCGCTGGCTGGGCCAATGACCCCCCTCCCTCGCCTGATGAAACGCCCCTGCTGGATCCCGGTTTACCTGGTCCGGCAGCCGCTGGGGTGCTCCGGTGCTGGAGCAAGGGAGGCCGGCCTCTGTGCTGGCCTTCCCTGCTCCAGAGTAGTCATGAACGTGCTTTACGACACGTTCGCGACTAGTTCTGGCGACGGAACGCTCATTTTGTCACCGGTCTGCCTCTCAGAATTGCACTGTTAATATCTTTTGGAGGGCAAGGACCAATTAGAGCACTTTTTAAAATTGTACTGGTGGAAAAACACTGATGGCCCAATCTTATTCCCCATCAGTCCATAGTATGCAGAGATGCTGATGGAACATGTGCTACAAACATGCAATGGAGGGGCAACCAGATGGCCTGGGAGAGGTAAGTGAAATTTGTAGGCTGTGGGTCAGGCTGATAAAAGGGGAGTAGGAACTTGGTGTGCGCTTATGCCACCAAGATCCTCCTCCTTCCGCCCCTGAACTACCCCTGGTTTAGCCCAGTCCCTGCCCCAATCCACCCCTGAACCATGACCCACCACTACATTACCTGCTCTGGCAGGGCATTTGGGAGACACTGGCATGCATGAGGGGCCTCCAGCCATTTCTGCCAGTGGCTCCAAACCGCATGACGGGGTTGCGGCTTTCATGACGCCAGAATGGGGCTTACACTGATGAATCACGTGACTCAAAGCCTTCATATGGTGGTGACAGAGTAACTGTCTCAGAGCTCACCCAGGTAGGAGGGGGCCCATGGAGGGCAGCTTGCTGAGACACCTCTGAAACCCATCCATCACACAAATGCTTGACCACATGATGGACTCCACCCACATTCTCAGCAAGCTGGTTCAGTCATGTGGATAATATATTTATTTGCATATTTCAGAAGTGTTCCCACTTTTATGAATGGAAGATATAAAAGGCTGGAAGTTGTGGAAATGCAGATCCCTTTCTCCTTCCACCTTTTCACATCTGGACCTATAATAGAGCCCAGCTCTATTAAACTGTGAACACAAATTGTAGGAAAATAAACTATAGCGGACGAAAAGTGAAAGGAGAAATGGTAAGGCTTTCAAGGTATGCTGAGGGCTGCTGGACAAAGACATTTCTTTGGGATTATTTTGAGTAGTGTCAACTCTTTTTATTTAGGAGCCATTTCCTCCAAACTAATGAATATTTGAATGCCCCATATTTATTAACTGTTAATTTTACCCCTAGGCCTTTTGAGCTGCAAGTTCAAAACACAACTCTGGAAATGCACACAAGCTCCATCTGTTGATCTGCCTCTACATACTTTGAAAATATTTCCCAGAGTTGTTTTTTTTGGGGGGGGGGGAAGGGGTGCAGATGAATAGCATTATTTCAGTTTAATTGTGTGACTCTTTAAACGAAAACCACTTTTATTTATTTATTGGATACTCACAAATAATGGTGTATCTACATTGTTCATGTTGGAACAAATGTCCTTAAAATGCCTTTTTGATTGAAAACTTCTAGATCTCTATGGAAACTCAAGGTTTTGTCCCACCCAACTGCCTAGGGTAATGTAATGGTCCCTGAAATATTAATTATTGTAATTACCATTGGGTTATGTTTTCTGATAATGCAAAAAAGCTTATGTTTAACACTTCATTCAGAGAGACAATATTTGCTGTACACAGCATTTCATGTTGACTAGCAGCACCACAATCCTATGCATGTTTACTCAGAAGCAGGGTTCCCCCTAAAAAAATTGGCACCAGTGCATGGCTGTGCATTGGCGGTATCTTCCTGGGGCTGTGCAGAGGCGTGACAGCATCTTCCTGGCATTCAGCGATGACATCGTTACGTCAATGTCAACATCCGGTTCCGCCAAGCTCCGTGCTGCGCAGAGCTCAGTTGAGAGCTGCGCAGTCACATGGCACTGCAGCTTAGCAGGACTGCTGCTCAGAAGTAAGTTTCCTTGTATCCCAGGAAAGCTTGCATAGGATTGCAGCGTGAATTACTCACAGTCACTGGTGGTTGTAATCTGGTTGTTATAGTAATATAATATAATAAACAAATGAACCCTGCATTAACCTTCTCCACAGTACTTTTGCGATCTATTCAAAGTAGTTTCTTTTTACTAAACAAAAGGCAAATTGTGCAATCAGAGAGTAATGATTCCTGATTTGTGTGGAGCAACCAAACTGCTCAATAGCTTCAACTGCTTTTACGTACAGAACACAACATGTTTTGCTTGAATGTTAACAAAGCTTTACCTTTGTTCAATTGCTGTAGTGGGACCCAGCTCCTGCTGGCATGGAGGCCAGGCGACACAAGGCAGAGGTGCTGCAAGACCAAGATCAAGGTTGTCTGTAACCAGCACATGCTGGGGAGCACAATCCTATGCATCTTTACTCAGAACTAAGTCCCACTGTATTTAATTGGGCTTACTGCTAGGTAAGTGTGCATAGGACTTCAGCTCTAATGGTGAGCAATCCTGGCCTGGAAGTTTTTGTAGGAGTCACTAGTGCATCTACATTCACTGGCTACTGCTACTGCCCTACTGCTCAGTGGCATAGGCTAGCTAGTCTTGTTGCCCAAGGAATCCCAAATTCTTTAATTCAATAATTTCAATAATAAAACAACCATGAGCTGACGTGGAGAACATTCACCACGGTTCAATTTTAGTTTTCCTTAATGTAACCAAACATCAGAGGCTAGCAGTCCTGAAGTTATTTTGCTTTCCTTTTTGAGAACACCACTCTGGTCTCTGTTTTTTGATCCATCTGCAGTTCACACACCAAACAGCAGCCTATTCTTTTCTCCTGCTTGTTCCTTCAATTAACTAGCTGTCCTCTATAAATTTTAGTGCTGTGTGAGTAATGAAGACCAGGTAACGAAGGCCAAGAACACATGTTGTTCTCATTACAGGGTGGCATCAGAGTAATTTGCACATCCCACCACTATGATGCAAGCTGCTATTAATAGGAAGTATAAATACCTTGGGTGGCAGGCATTAATTATGGCTAAAGCCGAACTTCTGCCACAGACATCGTAAGGATATTAGATGCTGCTGAGTAAGAAATGGAAGGTAATCCAGAGTTTCAGTGCAGTAGATTTCACTGATGACTACAACTTTTACAAAGAGTAACTGCAGAGCAACAACCTGAAGTTCCAAAGTACTGTATATGCTATGTTTTTTGTGTATCCTTCTCGCATCTGTCTCTTTCCCCTAGAAGCCCAGAGCAGCATGCTATGCCACACAAAAGTGAGCTTGGATGAGTGAGAAAGCACTGCCCAGGCAACACCAAAGGCAACTCCAGCATTAACTTTGAAGGAAGGAAGTTTCCAGAGCTGACACAAGGGGACCTTATAGAACCTTTTAGGGAGGTGTGGTCTGGTGGTTGAGCTGCCTGCCTGCCTGCCTGAAAAAACTGAACAGGATTAAGCTCAGTCATGCCTGGATGGGGGACCAGAAGTTGCTAACAAGCTGTAATAACACTCTGTGAAAGAGAGGAGTCGCTGTCGTGCCACAGTGAGAGGAAAGAATGGAATGCTGGAATGCAGAATGGAAGTCAGTCGGCAAGAACGATAAGAACTTGAGATCTTGCCTTGCTTGATTTGTAGCTATCTGGGGAAGCTTGGGATGTGCTGTACAGCCAAAGAGACGACCACGCCATGGTAGGGAAACATATGGAGAATGAAAGCTTCTATATATGAATAGAACAATATCGTAAAGACCCTTATCGGGTCTAGGATAGCCTGCCTATGTAAACCGCCTTGAATAAATCTGATGAGAAACTCTGATGATGAGAAAAGGCAGTATATACATTCAGAAAATAAACACACTATAGTATAGCGGACTTGTTCTTTTGCCAGGATCCACGAAAATTTCAGCAGAGAAATTCTGTGGACTTTGTGCACAGAGATGTATTACATTCTCTCTGCATAGGACCCTTGCCCAGTGACAGAGGAGGCCAACTGGCAGTAACACACCCACAAAAATGTCTCCAACCTACAGCAACTTATTTTTTTCCCCATGCGAGAGAATGACAATAATCTCAGATGGTAGTTTTTAGGAATCAAACTTGCTTTTTATCTGCACAGCCTCATCCTGGGTCCTGTTTTTGGGGGTAACATATAATCACCTTTTCAACATTAAAATAAAAAAGCCAGAGGCGTCGCTCCGGTAGGGGCGGGGCTGTAAGTTTTGCACGGTCGGAGTCCCGTTTACCGAACGAGCAGGAGGCGGCCCCGCCCCCTCACTGTCAGAGCCATTCCCCTGCGGAGAAAGCAGCAGGCAAGGAGGGGGCGGGGCCGCCTCCTGCTCGTTCGGTAAACGGGACTCCGACCGAGCAAAACTTACAGCCCCGCCCCTACCGGAGCGACGCCTCTGAAAAAGCCAGTTCCCAGGGCTCCATCAAAGACTGATGCAGGCCTGCACTATGAGTGACCAAAAGAGAAATGCATCCACCGGGGGCAACCCATGTGTTTCAGCACTCAGGCAGCAAAGGCAGCAGGAGGTTCTTTCGCCACTAGTTTTTCATACATCTTGCTGGGACACCAGCTGCGCAGGCCTGTGATGGAACCTTGGCAACCAGGCTTCTTTATTACTGCTATTTTGAGAAGATGATTATATGTTATTCTCATGCCAGTGCCAAGACCCCATCGCTGTCTCAGATTAGTGGCTTCTTGATTGAGTGTAAGGCTATGTTCTAATGCACGGTTACTTTACAGATAAATCTGTTTAGGACTAAGATGCCAGTCAGTCCTCCCGATGCTGCATGGTTATAAACCTTTCCACCTTGTACTTAGTCCTTTGTGGCATACTTCCCCGACCTTCATTTTGCAATGTATGTTTGGCCCAAGAATGCAAACAATCATCAACTTTGGAAAAGACATGATCTCACATGCAGTATTGCATTTAACCAGATCTAGATTTGCTAGATATCAGGGATTGGCTTGGAGAGTTCATGTCTGTCCTGGGTTTTCCCACCATGAAATTCAACACACAAAATGGATTATCTATCCTAAGCTGCAGTTTGAAATATCTAAATTCTAATACATGTGATCCTCATCAAAGTAATGCTCAGAAATGCAAAGAACATAGCCAGGCTTTTGGGTCAAGCAACACTAAACATGTTTAATGGTATCACATCAAAATATTACATCAGAAATAACAATGGAAAAAACAGCAAGGCTTTACATTATTAACCTAACTGCCCAATCCTAGTTAACTTTCCAGCACCAATGCATGCAGCTGTGACAATGGGATGTACCCTGCCTCCTGCAGTGGGGAGATAAAGTCACAGAGGCCTCCTCAAGGTAAGGCCTGTTCCCATACTTCATGCTTGTTCCCATACTTTAGGGCTGGAAAGTATGTTAGGATTGCGCTGCTGACAGGGACTCTCAGCCCAATCCTATCCCCCAACAGACCAGAGTCTGCAGCACTGCCAACGGAGTACACACTGCATGCTATGGGCAAGCAGGAGACCAAATGGTCCAGGAGAGGTAAGTAAAGAACATTTTTACTTACCTCTCTGTAGGCCACCTGGTCTACAATGGTCTCCTCAGACCTAAACCAATTGGCGTAAGTCTGAGGAGAGTCTGGGGGTGGGTCATGGCCGCCAGGAAAGGGGGATAGGATGCGTCATGTGCAGATCCTCCCTTTCCTGATTTCTCCCAGCCCCCAGCCCGGCCTGCTCTCTGCCCCTCGCTCCCCTTACCTACCTCTGATCCACCCCGACTGCTGACTTACTGGCTTACTGGTGGAAGTTCTGCCTGCATGGAGCCTCTCAGGCTTTGTGCTGACAGCAGCGGCCTGCAGAACAAGATCCGCCAGCATAAGGCTCGGATAGGACCGACTGGGCCCTTATTTTGTATTCCTATCCCAAACAGAAGAAAAGGGTAATATAACATTGCATTTGATGCAGCTGTTTTGTGCTCTCTTTCACTTGTCCACAGGCAATAATTTAAACTGGTTATTAAATATTTTGTTTGTTTCCCTCCCCCCCTCTCTGTTTTAGAAAAAAAAAGAAACGTCAATTCAGATATCTTCTGAAATTAGTGATATCTTCCAGAGCTCTGCTTTACTAATGAAAGTCTGAAAATAGCTGGTGTTCCCAGGAACATGTGTTTTACATTGAACAACAAAGATACATTTTTTTGCACTCGTAAATGTTTTTTTTTAAATGAATACAACTAAAGATTGTCTAAATTAGTCTTCTGAATTAAAAAAAACTTGGCAACATTTTGGCAACATTGTCAATATATTGATGAGAAAGGGTAAAAGAGAGATTTGTTGTCAGTATTGATGACACTTTTTTTCCTTTTAAGGAGAGTGAGTAAAATGAGCTTTGGGGATTATCCTTAGTTCAAGGTGAGAAAACTACTGTACTATTTAATGGGCCTAATTTGCTAAATGTTAATAACTGTATAGTCCAGGCAAGCCATTGTAATAGAAATATTTATTGAATGACACTTACAATAATTTAATAAAGCAATGTACAAAAGACATTTACTACACAATCCTATGCATGTTTACCCAGAGGTAAGTCCCATAGGGGTCAGTGGGGCTTACTCCCAGAAAAGAGTGAACAGAATTATGTCTTACTTCCCTGAAGAGGTTCTAAAATGATGTTACAACTGGCTTTTACACATTGCTTCATATAAGCCAACTGTTCTATTCAAAAGTCACTCCAATATAAGGAGAAAATGCATTCACATGTTCATTGTCACTAGGCCAAAATCTGGCAATGTCCTTTGCATTTATGAATATTACTACTGTAGTCACTATGGAAAATATCTATTAAGTCACCTGCCATGAAATACACATGTGTGTTTGCTGCACATAACAGCATCCGCACGGTTTTCCTACAGAAATCAATATCTATGTAGGAAAACTGTCCTGCATTCATGCAGTTCCAGAAGTGTAGGGTTGCAGAGGTGTTGCTATGGTGGGAGAGGTACTGTAAGTTCCGTGCCGTCCTAGTCCCCGTTTACTCCCCGGTATGAGGTGGCCCTGCCCCCTCGCCGTAGGAGCCATTCAGTGCAGCGAAGGCAATGGGCAGGGTGTCTCTTGCCCGTTGCCTTCGCCGCACTGAATGGCTCCGATGGCAAGGGGGCGGGGCCACCTCATACCAGGGAGTAAACAGGGACTAGGATGATGCAGAACCTACAGTACCGCAACGCCTCTGTAGGGTTGCTAGGTTCTCCCCCCCCCCCCCAGGTATATATAGGTACAATCAGAAAAATGAAAAAACAACACTGACTCAATAGTCAAAAGTTCAGTATTTTCATGTTCATGGCTTGATGTTAAAGTGAGAGTGAGGCAACGTTTGGTAGAAGAGAAAGTGTTTTGAATCATTATTTGGTTGGACCTGGTCACAGTAGTCCACAGGGTGACATACCTTGACATTGAGATTAGATTATTATAATGTGTGCTATGTGGAACTGCCCTTGAAGATTGTCCGGAAGTTGCAATTTTGTGCAGAACAGGGTAGTTCGGGTGGTTACTAGAGATCAGCGTTTCAACTCTGTTGGATTGCTGCTTCAGCGGCTGCAGTGGTTGCTGGTTTGTTTCCAGGCCCAATCCAAGGTGCTGGTCTTCACTTTTAAAACCCTCTATGGCTTGAGGCCAGCATTTTTGAGAGTCTACCTTCTTCTGTATAATCCAGCTCATCCTTTCCGGTCATGAGAGGGCCTTCTAGATATGCCGCCACTTACAGAGGTTAGAAGGATGGTGGCTTGAACTAGGGTCTTCTTGGTGGTGGCACCTGCTTTATGGAATTCCCAGTCCCTCCCCTTTAGTTTAAAAACTGCTCCTTCTTTTGAAGCCTTCGAATGAGGACTAAAACCAGTTTTTTTTCCCAACAAGCCTTCTTGATTTTAGCCTTCTTGGTTTTAATGTCTGACATCTGCTGGCTTTATTGGTGGCTTTTATTATTTATTGATTATTTTATGTGCTCTTGTCTTAGTATTTTCGTGACTGATTGCTGCTGGCTGTTTTTTTTTTAACATTTAGATTATATAAGCTATTTATTTTGTATTGTATCATTTTATTTATATTGTATGTGTTTTTAATAGCCTATTGTGAGCCGCTTTGGGTGCTCTTTCAGGAGAAAAAGTAGAATAGAAATTGAATCAATAAGTAAATAACTATTTGGCATTTCATTTTCAACTAACTTAAGCCATGTTGGGGTGAATTGACACATGTGTTGATCATACTGAAGGCTTTCTCATACGTTATCCTCTCACATTGCTTCATGCTGATCTTTATGTTAGGACTCAGAGGGGCACCACATCACCCAAAGCAGACCTGTAGCTGCTGTATTGTGGTACAGTATTGCAGCGGGTTAAACCGCTGAACCATAAGCTGTCGATTGAAAGGTCGGCAGTTCGAATCCACGACGGGGTGAGCTCTCGTTGCTTGGCCAGCTCCTGCCAACCCAGCAGTTCCAAAGCATGTTAATGCGAGTAGATAAATAAGTGCCGCTTGCGGGAAGGTAAACAACGCTCCGTGTTCCAGCTGCATGCTACGCGCTGCGGCAAGGAGAGTCATGCCGGCCACATGACCACGGAGGCGTCTTCGGAAAACGCTGGCTCTGACTTTGAAATGGAGATGAGCACCACACCCTAGAGTCGAACACGAGTGGACTTAATTGTCAGGGGTCACCTTTACCTTTATCTTATCCCTAAGGGTAGTTGCAGAAATAACTAGCAATTACCCTTTTGCTTTGTACCTGTATGCGTGTGAAGTGAGTGGCTGAGGTTTCCCATGCATAAAAAAAAGCCCATGGACTTCAGCACATTAAACTCGTATGTGGATTGAACATCATCGTATAGCTATAGCTAGGGTGAAGCCAGCAGGTGTACCGTCACTCTTGAAAGTCTGATTCCGTGAGTGCTCAAATTATAGAGCAAGGAGGCACTTTTTAAAGTGGTGGCCTCTTATATTTGCTGTAGCAGAGGGAGAGCAAGTGTCCCTTTTCACTCCAGCATGGAGTCTTTTCCAGTGGTTGTTCCTGGTATCTCTTCTGCATCTTTTTTTTAGATTGTGAGCCCTGTGGGGACAGGGGACCATTTATTGATTTTTTTTACCATGTAAACTGCTACGTTTTTGTTGAAAAGCAGTACTGTATATACACATTCTTAATAACAATAATGATAATTTGTTACAATGTAGGGAGGAGGCCTTAAAGTTGCACTAAATATAGTGCTTTGGTCCAATGAATTTCATATATTTTAATGCTCTTTACACTTTCTCAGAAGCTTCTGTAAAAGCAAAATGTATAATCTAGTAACAATTCAAGAAAAGACTCATATATAAAACTTAGAAGTAGAAAGGAATACAAACATTGAATATAGATGCATTTGAATTCACTGGGTCAATAAACCATTCTCTGTGAATCTTTAAGGTCTTCTCAAAATATTCTTGCTCAGAATCATTGTTATTATTTAGAATATTTATATGCAGCTCTTCAACAAAAAAAGAATTCATAAATATATGAGGTTGGCATGATTCCATGAAGGAATTTTAATTCCATGAAGGAATATCTGGAAATGTGACAGCCCCAGCAAGCAAGAAAGGCTAGCTATGGCCTTCCTAGAACATTTGATATAATAAATGGAATGTCTCTGAGCATGCACAAAATGCCTTCTCATCCTCAGTTACGGCCCAGTCCAGTGCAACCCCGCACCTGCGGAACGTGTGCTACGCAGGCGCCGGATGTTGTAAATTCGGCGTAAAGTGTGTTTCTGACACCCGGAGAGTAAGAGCCCTTACTCCACCGGCAGCCCTTACTCCACCTTCCCCTGGACCTGGCACCCACCAGTGCAGGTAAGTCCTGCACTGGTCAGTGCAAGGGTGGGGGGAGAGCAGACTGGATGGCAAGGGAGGGTGGCTGTTGGCTGGCCCTGGCCGGGAGGGGGCAGGGATATCAGTGGCGATCTCTGCCGATATCCCGCGCCACCGTTCCCGGCCTGGGCTGCCCTTACCCCGCCGCCCCGGATATACGCCGGCTCCAGAGCCGACGTACATCCAAGGAAGCACATTTCGGCCAGGCAGTCCTACACCTGGGGAAGGGGATGAATATCCCATTCTCTCGAGGTGTTCCCAGGCTGTGCCAACGTGGCCCAGGAAGGGCGTTGGATACTGCAGCCAGCCCTTAGGCTGGCCATTTATCTTTACGCAGGAAAGCTGCGTATCTTTACGCAGAATTACCCGTTACTATAGCTTGCTCACTTGTACATGTCTAATGTTAGTAACAGACCGAACTGTACACGTCTTTTGGTAACAGACCAACCAATGAGAAAAATACTTTAAAACTATGTTATTAGGAAACCAAATGCATTGGAGTATCCAAGTAATTTCATATTGGAATAAAGGTAAATATTTGCTAATTAGATATCCAATGTGGGAATGCTGCGTGAAGAATTGAAAATGCATAGTTATCCATTTACAACAACTGTGCAAAAAATATTACTATTCAAATGAAATTATAGGCTCAACTGGGCATGATGTTTTATGGCTATCTATTGAAAGGGATTATTTACGAGATGACAACTGTTTAATGATGAATGGAAAACAAATCAAAACAAATTCTGTACTGAGATGCAGGAAAGGTCATTTAGAAAATGCATATTTATGAGAAAAATAAATATGAAGGTGCAGCTTTCCTCCCATTATGCTTCCCCCCCCCTTTTTGCTACATGGGTTCCATGATACATATAACTAGGTTAGTGACCAGAACTAGTATTTGTATTGTGTTAGTGGGTGTGCATGTGTCAGGATTCATTTACTTTGAAAAGATTGTCAAGAATACAAACCATTAATGTTAGAGGAGCAGTTAGAGTTGCTCTCCACTGAAGCTATGATACAACAGCTGCAATCTTGATCAAAATCTGTTAATAACTTGGATGACATGCTGAGCCACAAAGGAAGCATCGCTAATCAGCTGGACAGTGGAGTAACGGCCAATGATGTCATCAGCCATCATGCACTCATGGCTGCTGGAAGACCCAACTGACGATTGTCAGCTGGGGAAAGAAGGGTGGAGCTAGTACCAGCCCATAAGGACTATTAGAAGAAGCCTACTGAAAGGGGGAGGTAGGAGAAGAGGAACAGAAAGGAGGGCAAGGAAGGAGGAGGAGCAGAATGAGGACTGTTAGATGGAGGGAAGGCAGGAGGGACAGGACAGGGCCAAGAAGTGAAAGGAGCGAGGAGAAAGGAACAGGAAGGCAGAGGGGAGGAAAGAAGAAGCAAGAGAAGAAAAGAGAACAGAAGAAAGCAGCATATTGGCAGTTATGTCTGTCATGGGTCACCACATCTGATGAAGAAAACAAACAATTTGATAACAGCGGGGCAAATAAAGAGTTTGGAGCACTTGACATATGGGGAAAAAATGGAACTGCACATGTCCAATTTGGTTGAGAGAAGACTAAGAGAAAAGAGTTTTCAAATATCTGAAAGAGTTCATTCAAGTAGAGAAGAAGAGCAAGAAACAATATTTGTAGCAAAAAGAATGTATGGATCATCTTATGCATGTTTACTCAGAAATAAGATAGAGTGGCCCTTACTGATAGGGAAGCTTACTGTCCATAGGGTGGCAGCCCATGTGCACTTACCTTGATGCAAGTTCCATGGAATTCCATACAGAGGGTTGAGATGCATGGCTGAATGTTGGGGTGCACTTCCCAAGTATAGCTGTGCAATCTGAGGTTGGCAAACCATCTGGATTAGCAAAATCTCTGTTTAAATCCTCAATTAGAAACAGAGCTATGGAAATATCTAAGAGACAAATTATCTGTCCTGGAAAGAGCTTGAACCTAAAATGATACAGACAAGCAGATATCCTCTGAACAAATATCTTTTGGCTGGTTTTAAAAATTGTCTTTCAACACAACATTAATGAAATGTTTTTTTTTCATTCTTCCAACCTTCTTTTTCTATAAACAGCTAAACATTTCATTATGGACTTCAAAGGGACACTGTCTTCTGCATTATTGCTGTTGACCTGCCATCTGGAGAAAGGAGGAAGAACAGGAGGGAAAGAAAGAGGGAAAGAAATGAAGGCATGGCTTTCCACCACTTGGAATACTTTTTATAGTTGGTTGAGCACAATTTAGAGCTTAGGTCTTAAACTCCTTGGTTGTGATCCGCAAATGGGTTGCCCTCCCCTGACTTAACAGAGGCTGTGTAGAGTTTATTTTCTTCCTGATTTGATTTATCCTCTTTTTTTTTTAAGAAAAAACAAATGAGTAGAAGATGGTGAAGGAGAAAGATGGACATATGTGGTAAAACCAGTATTTTCACTTTGGACCTTATGAAAATGTAACAACAAACAAACAAATAACAATGGCAAAAATAAAGCTGGGCTCCATGGGATTAAAGGTGGATTTTAAGTCTAAAATACACAAAGACATTGTACAGCCACTTCACATGGTAAAACCACTTACACTCCAATCCTATCCAAGCCCCCACCCATGCAGCTGTACCACCAGAAGGTGTGCTGCATCCTTCGGGGTCAGTCATCAAGGTAAGGGAACATTTGTTTCCTTGCCTCAGGGGAAGCCTCTATTGCCCCGATTGGTCTATTTGGACCTGTGCCAGCGATTTTGCTGGCACAAATCCAAGCAACCTGGATGGCTGGGAAAGGGGATAGGATAGCAGTGTAGCTGATGGTGCCAATAATGCCCCCCCTTCCTGCTCTCAACACACGCCCCAGTCCCTGCCCCATTCTGCCCAGTCCCTGGCCCTGTTCTGCCCACCACCTGCCCCCTGTGCCAACTTACCAGCGCCAAGGCTCCTGTGGAGGCTGCTGTTGTCTGGTTGCCACCATTCATTTGTGGTGCCACCACTTCATTTGTAGTGGTGGCCAGGCTGCACACTAAGGTGCATTATGTTTTGCGATGGCCGTAAAGTACGTCTCGGCACTGGCTTTTATTGTATTTTATTGTGCTTTTATCATGGTTGTGAGCTGCTTTGAACTGAAAAAAGGAAGGCAGGATACAAATCTTTTTAAACAAAATAATATGAAATTAAAGTTAGCTAGGATTTAGCTCAGTCTGGCTATTTACCTTTTGAGCAAATTGTACCATGAACCACATTGGTATCTACAGGATTGGCTCCGTCATAATGGCTGGAGAAAATAGAAAGCACAATGTCAAGGAAGACAATATGGGAAGGGGAGTAATGCTGAAGGAGTTCTACTTGCTTTCTTTGACCACATCCTTACCAAGTCTTCCTTCCTTCCAGTAGCATAGCCAGAGGGGGGGGCAGTGCAGTAAGTGCTACACGATGTTACACGGAGGTCAGAGTGGCCCCTCCCACTCGCCATAGGAGCTAATCTGGCAGTGAAGGCAGTGTTGCCTTCGCTGCTGGACTGGCTTCGACAGCGAGTGGGAGGGGACACTCTGCACCTCCGTGTAACGCCATGCAGCACTTACCGTGCCGCCCCTCCTCTGGCTACGCTACTGCTTCCTTCCATAGTCATCCCACCTGACCTTGATTCAACTCCAAGTCAAGCACAACCAGTCACACACAACAACTAGTGGTGCCTCAAACTATGCACCACTGTTGGCTCAATGAAGTCTGGGGACATGTTGAGATGATGATGTAGGTGCTTCATCTGCATCAGCTGTGAATACGGACATTTCCTTCCACATGTCACTGCATCAGGCTGTTTTGTGTTTCCCAGGCTCCACCGTTCTTCACTTCACTGGGAAAATAATCATGATTAAAAAATAATTAGAAAAGCATAATGCAAGTAGAAAGAAGTCTGCTCTTGATGCTGACTTGGCTTTCGAGGAACTCTTGGTGACCCAAGGGCATGACCTGACATGAAGAGCAAAGTATGGTCCAGAAATGGAGTACAAATCAAACAAACACTTAGATGACATTTGCAAAGAGAGGGCAGCTTAAATAATAGATGCAGAGTTTGAAGCTCTCATCAATCTTTATTCATAATCTTTATTTTTAGACAGGCAAGAAACCTAATTAAAGATGCATTTTAAAATTAAAAAGACAAAGAGCCAAAAAGTCACATATCCATTATCATTACTGCTTAGTGCATATTAAACAGAATGTAAATTATCCATTAGTTTTCTGTGCACTGTGGGGTGTCAAAATTATATATCATGTTAATGGGTCATCAGGGTTGGCCGAGGGGCTGTGTAAGTCACTTTCTCAGCACTGCAATTGCTAGCCAGGCTCAGAGTGACTGGAAATGTTTCCAAGGTGCAATCAACCAACTGGAGCAAGAAGCTAATTCCATTTTTTTTTCAAATATGGCCTTCAATAGACTGACACATAAGGTTGGTCTCAGGAGACAATTCATGCAACTTTGAACATGGAGCGAAATGTATGAATATGGTGTGAATTTAGCAACAAAGGAGAAGGAGTTATGGGATGTTTCACCATGTGTCAAAGTCAGTCCCCGTTTCAATGCCGACTGGTATTTTAAAGTTGTGGTGGCCAACTTGTATATTCTCCAGATAGCGTTCCAGGGTATGGAAAATATTTTTCTACAAAACCTTCCTCCCTCCCTGGCTAAGAGACAGTCTAATAATGTCTCCAAGTAGAAACAACATATCAAATGATAGAATTTCTCTAATGCAACTTTTCAAAACAATGTTTGTTTCCTCACAATGAAACTGTGGGCAAATGTCTTACCACACCTTGCTTAAAATGTGGCAGAAATATGGTATATGATTATACATGTAGATCCACATGATCTTATTGGTGATCATTGCTGAAAAGGCAATGCTGTGAAGAGAAAACAGCTTTTTCAAAGTCAGTTTTTGCATAACTTAATGAAAACCTTTTACCTCATACTCATTGAAAGTGAAAATGTTGATATAAACATTGAAATCCAGGAAGGTTTGATGCAATCCTAGTTGTGACTGTAAGACATGACTTTTCTTGAGCGGTACATGCATGAAAGCACTTCCAGAGAAGAAGCTGTTTGGTCTGTCACAGCAAAAACAAGAAAGATTCTTGTAGCACTTTGAAGACTAACACATTTCTTCTGTGTAAGCTTTTGTGGACTACAGTCAATTTCATCAGATGCAAAACGATATCTATTGTACTGATGATGCATCTGATTAAGTGAACTGTAGTCCACAAAACCATATGCTGAAATAAATATGTTATGGCTTGATCCTGACTAACTTCAGCGCTGGCAGAACATGTGTTCCGCTGGCACACGCTATCACAAAAGCACCGTAAAGTGCTTTGTGACAGCATTAGTTGTCAGCAGCAACATGTCATTTGTGCCAGCAGGAAGGCTGGAGCACTAGCATCGCTGTAGGTGGGGCGGAGCTCTAAGTTCCGCTGCGGCCCAACCCTCCGTTACATGGAAGCACGAAGCACCCCCGCCCCCTCACCTTCGGAGTCATTCAAGTTGGTGGCTCCGAAGGTGAGGGGGCGAGGGGGCTTTGTACTCCCATGTAACAGAGGGTCGAACCGCAGCGGAACGTAGAGCTCCACCCCACTTGCAGCGACGGCAGTGGGCTGGAGCCCTCCTGCTGGTGCCAGCAGTCATCTACTGGGCCAGGTAAATCCAGCACAGGGGCGGGAGAGAGTGGGGGAGGGCAGGGAGGGTGCTGAACAGGGCGGAGGGAGGGCAGCAAAGGGGTAGGGGTGGGTAGATTGGGTCTGGGAGGGGGGTGGGATCAGCGCCGGCGGCACCAGTGCGTGACGTATCCAAACCCCTTCCCGAGCATGATTCACTTGCATGAATCAGTGAGGATTTGTGCCAGTGATATTGCTGGTGCAAGTCCAAGCTGACCCATTGGGGCTTACCCTGAGGAGACCTCTAGCCTGCAAAACTCCCTGCGGGATGCAGCGGAAGCCACACCAGCACTGCTGCATCGCTGCATGGGGAATCAGTTAGAATTGGGCTGTTAATCTTTAAGATGGTACCAAACGTTGTCATTTATGCATGTAAACAGTGATTAGAGTGTTGGTTTTGAAGCTGGGAAACCTAGATTCAAATCTCCATTCAGCTGAAAAGCTCAGGTATGCCTCTCAGGATGATAACAATGGGAACAGCAGAATAATTGGGAGCTGTTGGTTTCGGTGAGGCCTTAATGAGCTCTAAACATTGCACTGAAGTTTATCCCATATAATTCAGAAATATTGTACTCTTTTTATTAGAAGGGATGGAACATTGAGATGGGCGATGCACACAGTTACCCGGTTAAGACAAAAGACTGTGGCACAGTTTCAGTTCCCTTCCATTGCTCCTTCCATTTTTTTAAATTGTTTGGCCTCCCATGGGCTACTTACGCTATCGCCATGAATGCATTAGGCATTATGTATAATATCAGATGATTTGAAGAACTGTCAGGCAGATGTAGATTAATTGGTTTCTAATGGGAAAATGCATGTGTGGTGCACTCAGAAACTATTTTTATTACAAGGCATTCCTTCCCTCCCATGTGGTGGATCACAACCATGTCTGCATCTGGAGATTAAGCTTTAATGAAACTTTTGTCCTCATTGGTAAAAGAAGGAGAAAAAATCATAGTGCTTCCTTTTTGCTTTAATACAGGACAGCATTTCTGAAACACTTCCTCTGGTCTGTGATGGATATGCTGCAGCAATGATATTTGGATTAGAGATGAGCAGATTTCCCCCCACTCCATTCCTTTATTGTTCTATCGGTTTGCTCTGCCCAGTGCTCTACTCCTCCTGAATTCTGTTTTAGCTAGGAGAATTTCTAAAATCAATTCCAAAAGTAACATAGGACAATAACTTTATTAGCAGTGCAATCCTATCCAGCACCGGTGCAGCGTGGGTGCCTGGCCCACACTGTATCCAGCGCTGGAGAGGAGCAGGTTGGGGGTCTCCTTGAAGTAAGGGGATGTTCATGCCCCAGCCTCAGCTATGGGGCTACTTGGGTCGGCGCCACCTAATTCAGTGGCGCTGACCTGAGAAGCCCTGTGTTGGGGCTGGAGACTTGGGACGCTGGGTAGGATATGGCATCTGATAAGGATGCCAATCCCACCCCTCCCAGACCCAATCTGCCCCCTCTCTCCCCTCCCCCACCCCTAAACGCCCCTCCCCACCATACCCCAGCCCCAGTGCTGCTCAGAGTGGGATTTACCCGCTTTATGGCACTGGCCTCAGTGCCAGCACCGCCTACTCACTGGGTGCCGCAAATGTACTTAACAGGTTTGTCGCAAATGTGCTTAATGGAACCGTAGGCCGGCACCGAGGCCACAGTGCCGCAGCGCCAGTGCCAGTAGGTCTAACTAATATGCAGGCCAGAAGTGATCAGGTTCCCCAGACTAAAGAAGAGTTATGAAGAATTCAAAAGCTTGTTTGCTACTAACTACTAACTGACATTTTACCCCACATGTGCATTGATAAAACACTGCAAAAACCCCCACACAACTTGATGTGATCATTTGCATCACTGCATCAATATTATTTTTACGCAGTGTTTACTGATGTGCAACTACACTTCTGTGCAATGTGAAACACCACACAAGCAGAATCTCAATATCATCATATAGATATATAATTAATTAAATGGTTTATTAATAATTGGTCCAATGTGAGTGTCCCATATTTTAGAGATCACAATCTTTTCCTTCTGTAACCTGGGCTTCATGAAAGAAGGACTAGCCATGAAACTAGTTTCAGTGTCAGGGCTCTGCCTGCGGACTTGTGAAATAACAGAATGTCCTATTGACACCACTGAGTAGTCGCAAACAGTTCCCACACATTTGGGTCGAGGATGCATGTCTACCATGTAAGGAGGCATACATCCCAAACAGATTTGGATTCTTGCACATCTTATTTTAGAAAAAAAAAAACCACACCATCTAAACACGTCTAAATTTTCTAAACACCACAAAATCTATCTGGGGTAGCCAGTTACCCCTCTAAGCAAAATGTGCCTTTCTCCCCCTCCCCTGATTCTGAGTGGAGGTTAAGCCAGGGAATCAACATAGGGCAACGAATTGTCCTTTTGGTTTTCAAAACTGTGACCATTTGATTTACGTTGATAACATTGCTATCTTTACTGAGGTATAAAAAGGAACTGCAACAGACGCTCTTTAAATACTGCAAGTACTGTAAGTACTGCAGTTTAATCTTGTATATACTGTGCAATATATCCAAGATCATTATATCTTGCAGAAAACTGCCCTTCCACTGAAATCTCTTTGCCTTCCACCTCAGATTAAATCCAAAGCATGGCTATAGCTTTACCTGAAACACTGGTTCTCAAACGTTCCAGCAGAGGAATCCACTACAAAACTTGGATTTTGTTTGGGAATTAGCAGCTCAACCCTACTGAGGATTGGGCTGTCATGAAAAGCAGAAGTCACTTGCAGCGCAAGTGTGGCAAGAGCAGCGGCGCTGCAACTTCGCCATTGGACCTGCTGTACCAGGAAAAGCAGCAGTGGGTGTGGGTGGGGAGAGGGCGAAATTGGGCAGAGAGGGGGGAGGAACAGGGGGCGGGGAGGTGGCGGGAGGGGGTGGATCTGGCAGCAATGGTGCGCGCAAGATCCTATCCCTTCCATTTGGAGGCTCCCCGCCCCTTTCTTCTCCTCAGATATGTGCCAGCTAAAGAGCTGGTACAGGTCCGAGGAGACCCATTGGCAAGCAGGAGGCTTACAGTGGGGTAAGGGAAAAACATTCCCATTTCCCCTCCCAAGCCTCCTGATTTGCCCCTCCTGCTGGATACAGCACACACCTTTTTGGTGCAACTGCATCAGGGAGGGGGCGGAAGAATAGGATTGGGCTGTCAGTTTTCCAAGAAATTAAAGAATTTAACCCCATGTAATATATCACCTAAAAAGGCCAGCGGGTGGCGCAGTGGGTTAAACCGCTGAACCATGAGCTGTTGATCGAAAGGTCGGCAGTTCGAATCCGCAACGGGGTGAGCTCTCATTGCTTGGCCAGCTCCTGCCAACCTAGCAGTTCAAAAGCATGTTAATGCGAGTAGATAAATAGATACCGCTTGCGGGAAGGTAAATAGCGCTCCGTGTTCCAGCCGCATGCTACGCACTGCGGCAAGGAGAGTCATGCCGGCCACATGACCACGGAGGCGTCTTCAGACAACGCTGGCTCTTCGGCTTTGAAATGGGGATGAGCACCACACCCTAGAGTTGGACACAACTGGACTTAATTGTCAGGGGTCACCTTTACCTTTACCTTAATATATCGCCTAATATCATTAGCATCCTAGGAATTCACACCAGGCTCTTAAGATTTGTTGGTTGGGTCAGAGCTACTCTCTGGGAAATCCATATGATATAGCTTTCCAAGATGGTTTGGTTCCCACTGTTCGGCTCATCATAACACAGCTAGGGCAGTTTTATCCCATGGTGCTTCTTCTTAAGCAAGACATCCTCCAACCTCATTTATAACTGGGTTGGAGTTAACAAGCTGCCCCTGCCCCTGTGACTCAGAAGTAATTACCCATAATCTCTAGGCAGAGTTCAAGCAACTGACATCAGGATGCCTTGACAGGAAAAACCCTTCAGGGTCCTAGACCCTGCATGATGCTTCTCCATGACTTTATGAAGCTGGTATCGCCTATCTTTAGGGTACATACCAATTTGTTTCCCATTAATGTATTCTTTTTGTGACCTCCTAATTAATAATATTAAGGGAATTTAGCCTGGGAATCTGAGAAAAGGCAGTATTCTAGGACCCTTATTGAATATTAATATCCATCTTGTAGCAAAAGCTGAACACTTGTTTATGTATATTGGAGCCCCACTGGCTTAGGTCTTTACCAGGAAAACAACAAAGATACGAGGGGGGGGGGGGAGAGAAAAATAACAAATTACAGCTGAAACATATCATCAGCACCACTGTTTTCAAATTATTATATTTCTGGGGGATTTCAGTCAGTTACATGAAAAAGACACCAGATTCAATAGAGCTTTGATAGTCAGGTTATGTTAATAATGGGGACTCATGTAAAATGCATTAGGTATACCTTACAGATGAAGAAGATTGCCGATAATTATTCTGTATGCTAAGAGTGTAGCTCTTTCTGAACTGATATATAAAGACTCCTTTACATCCCAGCCTAATTACTTATAGACAGTTGAGCACAAAATTACTTTCATCTGTTTGAACATGTGGAGGGAAAGAGATTAGAGATGTACGTTTCAAAACAGCTGGTTGGCGTGTTAAAGAAGAAAACCTACTGGTACTTTGGTACTGATTGAAAAAGTGCATTTCTTTATAATTAGACCTATTAAAGTGAATACCATGCAGGGGGACTTTCAAAGAGGGCATCTGGGAAGTGCAGCAGGAAAGCCAAGCATTTGCTTTCGAGCTCAAGAATTTTAAAAGATGAGACAAGGAAATGTTAGCGGTTGAGAAATGAGTGATTCTCTCCCCCATACCTATTAAAGTTGTGATGGGTGTTCCACCAATATTAAAGTTTAAAGCTCTCTTGCCCCTGAATATGTATTTTGCAGAGCGTCCAAAGGCTGGTCAGTCTATGATTACTGCATCTTAAGTCAAGTAGTTTATTGATTATGTGGATAGATATATTTAGGTAAGATACATATGGTATACCAATTCCTTTTGAAAATCCAGAATTGTATGGTCAGTGCAAACCATATACAGTATTTGGTTCTTCTCCTTCAACACTGAGGGTCATTCCACATAATGCATGTAAGGAAACGGGGGTTTGCATACTTGACACAGGGAGCCACACAGCTGACCCCTGGATCTTTGAGAAATCTCAGTTGAAAAAATCCTGGGGGATTGGAGTCAGAGGCAAGAATGGTTTTGAAAATCTCTTGTGCAGTTATGTATGCAGCCAGCAGCACCACCTGCAGGGTTAAAAGTTTGTTTGTACCCAGTTAAACCTTTTAACATGCCAGCATTCAAATGCTATTTCCAAGCCCCAGAAATTCCCAGCTCTTTTATACAATTCTGTACAAACTGCAGATCTTTGAAAACCTGAGAATTGGTGGCACTCAGCTGTTTTTGCTGCTGTCTGGATGAGTTCTCACATTAATTCTCACATTAATTTTTGCCATGATGATATAACGTTATCCTGAGATGATGTGGTAAATCTTAAAGGGGCCAGGCATGGAGATATCAATGATTGATCACACTGCAAAAACCATAATTCTCCAAGGTAAATCTCAGCTCTCATCCCATGGGGGCACATTTGTGAATATTTTCAATTTGCAGATAGAAAAGGCACCTCTTCCCCCCCCCAGGGGTGAGCTGTTTTGCAGAACAAATGTCAACATATGAAAACGATGGATATACAAATCTTTAACCATAGTTAGCATTTGTTTAGCTCTTGAAAGTTGTCCAAGCAACTTCATATTCATGATCTCAGAAATCCTCATAACAGCCCTAGAAGTTTGGTTAATATTATTATCCCAAATAACAAAATTTGTGGTGGGTGCAGGGAGGGGTTGGGGGAGGAACTCAGGAGAAGACAGATTGTCCTGCCTTGAGTCCACCTTCTGTTGCGTTCATGGCTGAGGTGACATCGGAATCAGGAACCTTGAAAATAAAAATGAGAATTGGGCCTCAGTGAGTATCTTTCTGTGTTACTAATCAAGTTTGGATTGAGAAAAAAGAAAGGGTACCAGAAAATAACGTTCTACAGGTCCCCCAGCCCCCAACAGCTCCCTGCCTTATATGCAAGCAGTCCTTGCCCCCCCCACCTACTATGTGCGTTCTTCCCAGAATCCCCATACACAGCCCCCCTTCCTACACTATCTGTTGGAAGGATGCCCATTCTTAATTACTTACTTTGGCCGATTTTACACGCTCCCATATGAAACCATGGCAACCATCCAAGGCCCAGGTGATGAACCTGCATTCTGACACTGTGACAGAGAAATAGATGTTTAAATCTTCAGCATGTCTGTTAGTTCTCATCTGGTGCACCTTACCAGGGAACAATCATGGCTTATCTGTGGCAGATATGAGCAGATGCACTGGGGAGAGAGCAGAGACAGCTCAAGACATTTTGGTGCCTGAGGCAGAAAATCCCAATGGCACCTCCCATGGTCTTAAAACTATAATAATAAATGCCTCATTCTGCCTAATAGTAGGTCCAGCCCTAGGGGAGAGCTATATTTAAGTGGCCACTCTCTCTTTCCATGGTCAATGTGTTAGGCTGGGCCTAGGTCAACAAACTCAGGTCTGAAGTTTCTTTGCAGGACAGTGCTGGAAAGCACTCTTATTCCATGTGACAAATAAGTGGCTGCAGGCAGGGCATCTTTGGCTGGCCTGTCGGTCTAGGTTTTTGCTTTAGAATTTACCACTGATGTTTTGCTGCATCTTTGGACGCATTAAACTCCCCACTAAAAAGGCGTTTTTCTTTTTAAAACTCGCTTGAATCATGCCGGCTCTGAAGTCTTTATAAATAGGAGATACTTCTGATTAAAAGATACATCTTGATTTAAGGGACAGCTAGTGTGCTGGCAACATAATACATGGCTATCAAGAACCCCACTGATTGCTAATAATTTAATTCCTATAACAGACTAGGAAAAACCTTATTACCTGGCAGCTGGTATTCAATCACTCTTTCCCAAAATAAATAGCCTATTGGGCTCCTAATGATAAAAAACTAGACAGCAATGGCCTTAATTTTGTGTTTTAAAGTGTAATATACTGTGTTAACGCAGGCTCTCTCCATGTTAATCCTTCTCGATAGCTTTCTCTTCTGTTCGTAGCATACCCGTTTAAGTAAACAATATTGTTACATTTATTTGAAACCTGGCTTGTGGACTGAGAAGTTTTAGCGCTAAAGGGCTTAAAACACAATAAGGAAACATCTTAGACGTTGCATTCATGATATGCATGGATGGTTTGTAAAGAAGTGAAGTACGGCCTTCTTTATTGCCTATTTTTTAAAAACAACAACATAAACAACAACACTGGAAGCAAAAAAGCTGAAAATAACACCTCATCCTAAATTCTTCCCATTTTACTCTTATGCCAATTTAACCTATTTGCTTTGCATTTCAGGGTAGAAACAGTTCACTAGGCTTTTAGTTAATGAGATATTCAGACTTATTCTTATGGCTGCAAGCTACAGTTGGTCTAATTGCTAGATAAATCACCAGCTAAAGGTTTGGTGTGCAAGTCAATGGAAAGTTGTCTTATGATGAAAAATAAGGAGAAAGTCCCCCCCTCTGAAAAGAACAGGGAGCAGTGCAAAAGACTTGTATTCTTCCTTTGCCTCTTTGGTCTGGAGAATCGTTTCAAATGATTCCAGGCAGGACCTACAGACTAATCCAGGTTCCTGCTCTGTTCCCAGGCTGGGCATTTGTGCAATGGTGTGAAGGTGTCACAACAGCACCCAGCCATGAAATTGCGCTTCACTGCCCTGCAGCAGCTTTTAGTAAAATTGCCCCTCCCAAATCCAGAAGAACCTCCCAGTGCATGGCAATGAGGAGTGCAATTCTGGATATGAGATATGCCTGGGAGCCAGGGGGCATCTGAATAGAGTCCCACAGTGCTGCTGAGCTTGGCATTGAATGCCTAATCTTGTTGTATGTGAGATGTTTAAGTGACATGATGGCTAATGTGAAGGGCACACTTTTTTCTTTGTGAAGCTGTTTTGGCTCTTGGGTGGTAGAACAGGGAATTAAACAAAAAAATTAAAGATGGCTTTTTCTCCTAGGAAAGAGAAGTCGCTTTTGTTTATTAAGTTGCAAGTTATTATATTATGAGTAGTTAATTCATATTGCTTATATGAGGCACTTAAAGTTACTACAGTAGTTGCTGTACAAAGAATAAAAAGAGGCAAGCTTTTTTTATTCTTATCCCACATGTTTGCAATATTAGGAAAAGGAAAGTGAAAGAAGATGGGGTAGGACAGGAGGCTGAGTTGAAGAGTGCTAGGGAAATGGAGAAGGATATTATTTTAATGTTTAAAAAGGAGAGGGGTATTCAGGAACACTGGTGTTGCTAGAGGTGGGGCGGAACGGTAAGTCTTGCACAGTGGTAACCACTCCGTACCATCGTGGCCCCTCCCACATCGGAACCAGTCCAGACCCTGCGCGTTGCTTTCGCCGCTCAACTGGTTCCAACGGCGAGTGGGAGGGGCCACCATGGAATAGAGCGGTTGCCACTGTGCAAGACTTACCGTTCCGCCCCACCTCTAGCAACGCCAGTGTTCAGGAAGCAATAGACGGGGTCATGAAGAGAGGATAGAAGACAGGTAACAGGGGGCTCCACAGATGGGGCCTCCACAGATGGGGCCAGGAGCCCATACATATGGAAGGGCCCACCCCACACCAATGCCTGGCCAACCCCCGAGGAAGTGAGGATCCACTGCTGCTGCTGCTTCCCACCCTGGTCAGCCAGGGCTCATGGGGATGATCTGCCTGCCTAAGGTGTTGCAAAAGTACCATAAGGCACTTTCACGGCTCCTCCAGAGTAAGTGGCACCGGTGCGGAGGCCGGTGCTGCTCACTCCACCGCCCTCCTCTTCCCGCGCAGCTAGATGCAGGTAGGTGCTTGCGCTGGGTGGTGGGAGGGCAGGGCAGGGTGGCAGGGAAGGGGGCCATTGACCTGCCTGGCCTGGGAGGAGGCAGGGATATTGGCGCCAGACTGCACTGATATCCCAGCGCGATGCATTCTGGGTTGAGCCAAGGCTAAGGGGGGGTAGCGCGACCTGAAAGTGGCTTTAGGAACGCGGAAGTCTGCTCTGCAGCCCTGCAAACAGAGCAGTTTTGCCACGCAAAGATAAGCAATGCTATTTTAAATCTTTTTTTTCCTTTTTGAAAGGTTTTTAAAGTGGCTCCCGTATCCGCATTGAGACAGATCCGTGGATGTCAAACCCATTGATACGGAGGGGCTACTGTAATCTGTCTTTTATTTTGCTCTGCATGTTCAACAAGTAGCACATTGTTCAAAAGCTCATTTCCTGTAGTTGAAAGATACAAGTTGATACAAAAGAAAGGTGTACTCTCATTTTCATTTTTTGATTAATTTTGATAAGAACCTTCCATAATGTGGCACTTAAAAAAAAATCCTCCTGTGAATTTCTAGGATGTGGTGTGATATCAGAATTCAAAGGTTTCCTCATTTGAACCGTGAAGGTGGCCTGAAAGTAAAAGAGAATGGTTCCTCAGTCTTTAGCCAGGAGGTTAAAGGAAGTTAGTTGGACTATTATTTCTTTTCTATCTTTAGTCACCTTCATTCCGGGATTAAGGATTTCTTTAATTATGGGCCTCACATGTATATCAAAATATTGTTCTTTCAGTTTATGATGTCCTTGAAGTCAAATCTTGGAAAACAGAATTTCTCTTGAAATTAGAAATGCAGTGATGGTTGGAGAAACGGCAGTCTTATGTGCTCTAGACTTCAGCCAAAACAAATATTGAATGGGAGATTTTTATATGCAAAATACCCCAAAGGATTTAAATAGGTACTTTCTTCGATGCTTAATATTTAGCCTAATCCCTTTTTATGTTGCCATTAGCTGCTACACTTTTACTGAATGCGTCTTTAAAAAAAAAGAAAGTTTTTCGTATCGAGTGCCCAGCAATACTTTTCAATAACCACATAAAAGGTCTAACCGTAAGCAGGACAAAATGGCTGAATTGTAAACCAAGTCTAGTTGTCTACAGTAATGGTGACTCAATGGTGGATTGACAGGGGTGATTTCTTTGCTGCAATACTAAGTATTCAAAGGGAACTTTTAGGAGGAATAATTTAACACTGCTGTGGTTGATCAACCTCCCAGGTATGGAGAGGCCAGGTCTAGAACTGTATGTTGTACAATAGAAACTGTATCACCATTTTTAAAGCCAAAGATTGTTTTAAACAGATTGGTCTGAAAGAAGTGATACAGCTCTGCGTACACATCCAACTTTTCGTGAAGTACAGTAAGTACCAGAAACAGCTGCTTCGGGGGCTTTTTCGGCGGCGGCAATCCCTGGGATTGCCACTGCTGCTGCCATGCTGTCCCCTGCCCCTTAAGGGGGCAAGGGAGTAGGGGACAGATTTTGGTTCCTATGGTGGCTCGCAACCCACAGTTTGAGAACCACTGCTGCTGTACATCATCAGAAATGACACCATGGATGGCCTTAAGGAGTTCTGCAATGTAGAACTAATTACCCTCACAGCCTAATCCTATGCATGCTCATTTGGAAGTAAGTTCCAGTGAGTTCAAAGGACTTCAGCCTAAGCATAACTTCTAGCAATGGTGCTCGGAAGAAAAAGAAAAAAAAAAAGTCTGGCATAGGAAGCTGACCATTTACACTGTTACTCCATGCCAAATGCATTGCATACACCCACTGTGATTCTTGTTTATGTTATCTGCTATCCAATTAGCACCCTGTTAAGCTGCACACCTGCAGTGGCCTTATCCACAACCTACTGCCCAGTATGTCTTTATTAACCCTCTGTGCCTCCTACATTATAATATGATGGATTCTACTTTAAACGACATTGTCACCTGCTGCCATTTGCAGAGTAAGCTAATTGTTCTCAATCCTTTAATCTTTATTGCCTAGAAAACCCTCCAGCACCAGGCCAGAACAAGTCTGCATTGCTAGTTTGCAGAATCAAATACCCGGAAGGTGGACGACAACACGACACTGGAAAGCACTGGGGAAAGTCTGGGCTGACAGTTAAGAGTAAACCCTAAAGTTGATATTCTTTTTAAGGAAAAAAAATAGTGCTGTTGAAAGGGGAAAATCTGGTGAAAATGCAAAATATTCTCTCTCTCTCTCTCTCTCTCTCTCTCTCTCTCTCTCTCTCTCTCTCACACACACACACACACACACCCCAGACGTACACCAAACGATTCATACAGACATTTGAGTGTCTGAACTGCAGTGCTTGTATTTTCCTAGGCCAATAGGCATGGTAGTCACTTGCAGTAGCACTTATCTGCTTGAGAAATGTTACATCTGAATCCGCCTTCAGTAGACTGCTTGAAAGATTGGCATATTTCCTTCCCTCATTGCCCATCTCCCAAAGCGGCATTCAGTGGGCTGTCATCATCAGGCTCTATAATGCAAACAACATAATTGATAGAGATTGAGCTGCATCCTTTCCAACATTTCTGATTCATCACAGTCTAACTTCAACCTTGGTCACTTCATATTAAGTTACGTTTGCTGATACAACATGAAACAGAGCAGTGAAATGCAGCATGACAAACATTTTTTCTTCAATATGGAAAAAGTTTGCAGGATTAATTTTCAAACCATTTTGATGGATCTGCACTTGTGGATCACTTCTCCATTAACAAGGGACACTAAAATTACATATTTTTCATTTGACTGCTCAGATTCCCATTGGTTGGCTCCAATTCCTATGCATTATACAGTAAATAAATACATACTCTAAATACCGATACATTGTTCAACTTTCATTAATGGTGGGAAACAGTCGTTTGGCAACAGTTAAGCTACTTGCGTCAGAACTTCTAAAATGTTTGAGTCACATGGCTTTGCATACATATTTTAATAGGAAACAGGTCCAAAAATCTGGATACGATTGAGACATCTGATATTAAACTTTGGTTCTTCCACTGTTATTTACTATTACTGTCTTTTAACATAAATCCAATGTGTTATTAAAACTGGATATATGCTTAGTGTAAGATATACTAACAAAAATATCAATAAAATAATGGTAACTAAAAGTGTCAACCCCATGGCTACTATTAGAAAAATGAAGACTGAAGAGATCTTGTGAAAACACATGGCTAGTTGATATATGACTGACAGGATTTTTTCTTTTTCTTTTCTTCTGTAGACTTGAGATTAGCTCTCAGGTAGTTTTCTTCTTTTTATTTCATTAATTATTATTAATTTCTTTCAGGGACCTTTGGATTGAAAGGTGGAGTTATATATATACAGTATATTCTACTTGTGCCTCAATTCTATGCTCTGCAGTGACAATAAATACAGGGTAACAATATTTTCACTGCCAGTGCATAGAAGACATTGTTCCTTTGGTCTTCCTTTGATTAGGTATATACTAAGGGAAGTTCTACACATTATGATTGCTGTGAGAAATCTTGGTGTTGTATTAGTGTCCCTGCAAACTTCTAACATGTGGGCATCATATGCATGTGTACCCTTATATAAAAAACCTATATCTGGGAATCTTGCTTGGGCTAGAGTGTATGTCCAGAAGTGCTATATGTATACATGTGTGTTAAATATATGTTGAATATAGTAGTACAAAAATCAAAACACCAAAGCTAGAGTATATAATCAAAATGTACATATACTGTACAGGCCGTTCATGATATAAATCTTCACTTAGCATAAATTGTTCACACTGTAAATTCATCCTAAAACTTGATTCCTTCCCAAATATCTATCCTTACAACTTTCCAGTTTACACCAAACCTGAACGCCACTCAGAATTAAGAAGTCAAAGCAATCTCTGCGTTGGACTCTTTTCTTCCTTCAGCATCAACCTGATCTAAAGAAGCTGGGATGCTCAAGTACCCTAGTGCTCGGCTTGAAATGGAGTCAAACTTTTGTGCATTCACAAGCAAACATTCACGAAAACTCTTGCCTTTATAAGCAGCTTGTTCAAATGTTCGCAAAGGCATTCTCATTCCATAAGTGTTTGCTTTTCCAAGCACCCCTGATCGAACATTCACAATGTCTCTACAAATAGTGTGTACAAACACTTTACATGTTTGTTGCAGCAAACAACAGTATAACATTAGTTTAATAACCTGCAGCAATTGTAACGTGCATACCTCCCTTAAAGCTAACCCTGTTTTATGTGCTTGGCAAATAGCAGCCCCTGGCATTGATAGAGCAGAGTTGAGTAGCGGCTCCTATACAGCATAGCAGGATCAGTATAGGGCCCTTTGAGGAACAAAGTAGGGTGGAGCTAGCAAGATCTGTGGGGCCAATAATGGGCCAATAGCGTTGCACACAATCTATTCTAAAGCTCAGTATGCTGTGCATGTTGTTGCTCTGTATGGGATACATCAATGGCAGCGCAATCCAGCCGGCGGACCAGGGCCGCCCGCCAGATCCTGTGCACTGGTGGCTTCGATGCTGCCGGGCCGGAGGTCTACTTGGGGAAGGGTGTAAATGCTGACCGGCCTGACAGGCCTCCTTGTATTTTTGCCAGCCGTGTAATGGCCTAGCCGTCCCGGCGGGGACTGGGATATGACCGAGGCCTTCCCCTGCCCCCTCCCGGGCTGGTTAGGCCAATGGCCCTCCTCCCTCACCCGGCGAACCACCCCAGCCGGATTCCTGCTTACTTGGTCCGGTGGCCGCAGGGGCGATCTGGCTCCGGAGCAAGGAAGACTGGCCTCTGTGCCGGCCTTCCTTGCTCTCGAGTTGTCGCGAACGTGCTTTACAGAACGTTCACGACGTCTCCCGGCGATGGAACACTTGTTCCGTCGCCGTTGATTTCCGGTGGATTGCGCCATACGTATATTTACATCATCACCTGAATGGCTTTCAAAATTGGGAACCGTCTAGTCTCCTTTAATGCATGTGTAGTTCTTATTGAATCCACATTAACAAACTCTATCTGCTGACTTCTATTTCATTAGCAATAGCTCAGCTTGAGAGTGGTGGCACGTTGTCTAACTGATAAATCTAACCATCTGCGGACCCTAAATTGTGTTATATCAAACAATATATTCCCAGCAGGTCAATAAAAAGGCTATATAACAAAAGCCAAGAACAAAATATCACATTAAAAGGCTGGATCTTCAACCTTTCATTGTTATTGCTGTCGTCAGTTATGCGGAAAAGAGGCCAAGTTTAAGTCATAAGGATGATAAGATTCATCCTTTAAATGTCCTATATTTGTTGGCTCATTAATTTGTTTCTGTTTGTAGTTTTGTAATTTTTTAAAGAAGAAATATATTTGTGGCCAGCAGGTCCCAGAAGTCATAGTTGAATCCTATTCAGTAATACTAATGTGCTGGGCAGCCCAATCCTAATCTCCTCCGCCCTGGGCCATGCAGTGTGGGCTGTGTGGCCCACGCTGAATCCTATCCCCAGCAGCAGCAGGCTGGACGTCTCCTTGGGTTAAGGGGACGCTCATCCCCTGTTGTTGTTCATCCGTTAAGTCGTGTCCGACCCTTCGTGATCCCATGAACCATATCCCGCCAGGCCTTCCTGTCCTCCACCATCTTCCTGAGTTCGCTCATTTTCATGTTCGTTGCATCAGTGATGCTGTCTAACCATCTCATCCTTGCTCATCCCCTTACCTTGCGTAAATCCCCAGCCGCTGCAATGGGCTACTCGGTTCTCTGCTCTTTAGCTTGCACAGAACCAAGCAGAACCAAGAGCTTGCACAGCTCTTTAGCTTGCACAGAACCAAGCAGCTCTGTATTGGGAAAGAATGCCTGGGGGGGGGGGTAGGATAATGCGTGCTGCAGCATTGCCGATCCCGATCATATCTTCTAAAGTGTGAACTAGGTTTAAGGCACCTTGATTGCTAGAGAGTCTAAAAATGGGCCACTTAATGCTTCTTCTTCAAAACGTGGAACACATAGCGCATGACGGTAGCCAGCAAGCAGCAGGCCAGGCCAAATGAATGCGAGAGATGTGTGAAACCGCCCTTCCTGAACTTAATGCAAGTTTGGATTGGGGATGAAGGCATTTCTGGTGGCAGCCAGGAACATATCTATGCTTGCAAAATGCAAGCTGTATGCTTGTGCATGTGTACGGATAAATAGGTGGAAACAGAAGTAGAGAGAAAGATTGGTAAAAATGACAGTTATTTATTGAAACCCTATAACAAGCGTTAAGAAACCTAGAGGTTTCCTAACCCTACAAGGTGCATGGGAAACTCTGTTGCACAACCTCTCGTAATAACAGTAATAAAAGAAATGTAATATACTATGTCTTCAAAGACAAATGCAAGTCTTGCTCGTTCACTTATAAAGCTTTGGTCTTACAATAGTGATACTATTTGGAGTATTAGAGAGAAAATCTACTGGCCATCATTAGTTTGATCAAAGTATTCTTTTGGTCTTGCTCTTCTTCGTCTTTGTCTTTTTAAGTGTATGGCTTTCCTCTACTAGCCATCTGACTCTGTTTCATATCTTCTAAGCAGCTGATCTTCTCTGTACTTCCTCTCTTATCATAGCTTTTAACTGGTTTCCTTTGCCATCCTATTAGGGTCTGAGGATCTAAAGATGGATGATGGAGTAATAGAAGAAATGCTGTTTCAATTGCTGTATGATTACTTACATGCTGAGACATACATTGTGGGATATTATTGTAGTAGATTGGACTTAGGTGTTTTTTTTTTGTATTGACATTTACAGTAAGAATCTCAGTTTTATAAATATAGCGCATCTATCTATCAACAGACTTTGTATTAGTTATCAGGGATGTGGATCAAGTATCTGGGTCCAGGTTTCAAGTCAAGTCCCAAGTCTTTGCCCCCAAGTTCCGAGTCTTTGGTTGTGGGTTGCTGGTATCTATCTAGTTAATGGGGAAAACAGGTTTAAACCTGAATAAAATTCAACTTGTCGTAAAAGGCTCCAAGTCTCAAGTCGAGTCTTTCGAGTCTTTTACAATCGTCGAGTCAAGTCCAAGTCAAGTCATTGATTTAATCACTGTTAGTTATGTTCTTTCATTTTATACTCTTCTATAGGCTGACATTTTATTCTGTTGTGTAGTAATTCAGTATTAGATTTGAATTGGAATGCTTTATGCTGTACTGTAGATGTGTCTTTATGTAACATCAGATGCTTTGTATAGAGGAATTTGCATGATCAGGTTCCAATGTTTTTGGTAATTGTAGTGGAAGAGTTTTGTAGTGGAATTTTTTCTTCCTCTCCCACAATACTACAATACCATGTAATACAATACAGGAATCATCCAATGAACCTAACTGGTGAGAGATTCAGGATGGGCATAAGGAGGTACTTCTTTGCACATAGTATAATTTGTCTGTGGAAATCACTGCCACAAGGTGTGGTGATGGCCACTGGCTTAGATGGCTTTAAACGGGGATTGGACAAATTCATGGAGGACAGGTCTATCAATGGCAACTGGTCATGATGACTACGTGCAACCTCCAGTTCAGCAGAAGTATCTTCTGAATACCAGCTGCAGGGGAGCGATGGTGGGAGATTAGTAAGTCTGTCTCTTCTGTGGGCTTCTCAGAGGTAGCTGATGGACCACTCACTGTGGGAAACAGTGAAGTGGGCTAGATGGACAGTTGGTCTGATCCAGCTTCTTCCCAGTATCTCACACCAGTAAGCACAAAGTTTTGATGATTCACCTAGCTCAAGTTAGTCTTCTCCCCTAGGTTCTTGAGCAGAAGTCTTGCCCACCCCTGATGAGATCCTTTGACCAGGAGTTTTATCCAGAATCCTTCAGCATGCAAAGCATGTGCTCTCCCTTTACACCAGCGAGTATATTCCTTCCCATTAAACACCATATGCATCACAAGGTATGGGCCTAATCCTAGTGGAATCATTAAAAATCTGTCTTCTGTAGGATTTAGTTGGATCAAAGGCCCCTTTTCCTCTGCACATTTTGCTTAGCAAGGCTGTTTTGTCCTGCATGGAACAGGGCAGCATTTTCTTTTACTGCTCCATGTTTTTTTCCTTTAATTCTGTTATTAATCACATTCTAACGTCTTTTGAAATCAGAACAGAGCTTTTACTATTTTTTCTCCTTATCCATAAAAAAGAAAAAAAAGCAAAGCAAATCACACCCCCAGAGCTGTGCCGTTTGTTATTCCTTGTACATGCTACGAACTGACACATTCTTGTTTTTACTAATTGCTACAGGTTGTTTTCAGTTCCTTTTTCCCAAAGTTTAAGATTTCATTACGCTGGAGCGGTATCGCTTTCAGAAATGAAGTAGTGTTCCCTCCGTCATGTGAACACTATTAAAATGCCCTCTTTTGATGTGCAACCCCTTTAAATCTCTATAGATGGGAAAGCTGTCTAGCTCTGAAGCAGGGGTACTTATTTGGTCTGCCTTTTTTTTTTTTTTTACAACTTGGCAGAGCATAAAGCTAATAAGTATTTCTTGTTCTTCAAAGATTGATTTATTATCAGTTCCAAAAATATGCCTTTTCATTTGGAAAGTTATTTGCTCAGTTATTATGGCAAATAAATAGCTGCTAAGGGTCAGCTTGGGCCTCGGTGCTTGTTACTGCCTGTTCTCCTTCTGATTTGAGCTTAGTGTGACTAGTATGGATGTCCTGGGATTCCGAAGTCTGTACTGATTACCAACAAAAGCCTCTTTAAAATCAGCAGAAACAGTCTGGGGACCACTGGTGCCAAGACAGTCTGAGGCAGTGCAGCAATGCCTGAAGTCATAAAATGAGCAGTGACAACGGCCCTGTCCTGGCTGATTTTATCACTCGAAAAGTTTTTTTAAAGGCATCACACAAATGACAAAAGGAGTCTTTAAGGCCTCAATCGGGCTCTCACCTAATAGGAGCTTCCTGAAAGATAGCTGGCATGTCTTTCGTTATAACGAAGGGGAAATTTTTGCTCTGCAGCAGCGCACTTCCAGCTATCCTTGCGATCTGTGTCTTTTGAAGCATATTTATTGCCCATGGAAGGAAAGAAGGTGTCAGGTCTCAAGCCTCAAGCAGGTCTTGAATGAGCGACCTGAGGGATGTCAGGCAGGAATTTGGTTCGTGTGCTCTGCTGGCCAATCAAAGGAACTGCAGCAACTCCAGCCAAGGAAGCCTCCTTGCATCAATGGGCTAGAGCAGGGGTTCTCAACCTTTGGAGGCCCGGGTACCCCCTATCAAGGTCCAATTTTCTGAAGTATCCCCTGCTAATTAATTGCTAATTAATTGGATTAATCAATTAATTAATTAGGTAATTAATTGTTAAAGAAAAAAGTACTAAAATAATTTTAAATGTGAAAAATGTCTTATTTAACTCTGTGTGTGTGTGTGTGTGTGTGTGTGTGTGTGTGTGTGTGTGTGCGTGAATGAGTGAGAGAGAGACAGAGACAGAGACAGATGCAGGGATCTATTTTTTCTCCAAGTCACCCTTCTCAAAATCAGCTCCTCCCTCCCCCACCTCACCAAAGTACATTTTCCAAAGTACAAAAATAAGCCCAAAACAAAACCAAAATCAGAGAGACAGAAGGGCTCCGAAAATAATTAACATTTAAAATCCATGTTAATTAACACTTAATTAGCTGCTGATAGATAAGGGGCAGGGCTTGGCGTACCCCCAGCAAGAGGTCCGCGTACCCCTAGGGGTACCCGTACCACAGTTTGAGAACCCCTGGGCTAGAGCAGTGGTTCCCAAACATTTTAGCACCGGGACCCACTTTTTGAAATGCCACTCTATCGGGACCAATTTAGCTTTAGGAGGCTTAAAAAAAAAGGTGATCTAGAAAGAAATATTTTATTTTATTTATTTACAGGTAATTATTTATTTGCAAAAATATCAATCCATTTCTCATAATGAGGCAGCCCTAATGAATAGCCTCAAGGCTTGAGGGGCTTAGTTATGTGACCCAGCCTTCACCTGCTCCCACTATCTGTCATTGACGGACTTGAAAAAAACACACACTAAAAAAGACACTCAAATATTTATCTCCCTATTTACACAAGCTTGCAAACTGCAGGAGCTCAGCTATTTGCAGGGCAATTAGCAGCAATCTGATTTTTGAATAGCCTCAGGGCTTGAGGCAATTACTTATCTGATCGTTCCATCATCTTTCCACAATCTTTCATTGTAGGCTCTGCAGGACCCATCAGAAATTGGGTTGCAACCCTCCTGACCCAGTCAGGTGGTACTCTCTGCACCCTATACAAACATCCAGGTCAGGTTTGAGCATCTGCAGAAATCTGCTCTTGCTGGCTACAGACTAAGACCCCAATCCTGTTGGCATCCAGTGCCGCCGGAACGAGTGTTCTGGCGTCTCTAGGCACTTTCCAGTGGTTGCAAATTGCAACACACTGGAGTGTGCGGGCTTGCTGCTGCCGCTGCAAGCAGCCACCTGCACACACTAGCAGACACCAGATACCCACCGGGCCAGGTAAAATTGTGTACAGAGTGGGAGGGAGGCAGGGGTGGGTGGAACGGGATGGCGATGGGAGCAGGGCGGAGGGTGGATCAGGACCAGGACCAGGAAAGGGGTGGGTTCAGTGGCAGCAGCATCCACAGAACCTTCCCAGCATCCCTTGCCAGCTTCCCAATTTCCCAGCATCCCTTCCCAGGCTCGATCTGCTTTTATGGGTCCACATGGACTTGCGCCAGTGATATCACTGAAGCAGGTCCGGGTAGACCCACTGGACTGGTAAGGGCTTAACCCAGGACAAGGGAACAAATATTCCCTTGCCCTGAGGAGGCCTACAGAGGCTGAAGCTCCCCTGCAGGATGCAGCAGGCGTCACATCGGCGCCACTGCATCGCCACTCAGGGAGTTATGGTGGATTGGGCTGCCCCTCTGCAGTTGTGCAGGTCCTGGGTCAGAAGGGAGAAAAGAAGGAATATGTCTGGCACTCTAGCCTCAAATTGAAGCATCTCCAGGATGATCCCGCCACTGGGACCTTTTGAACAGAACTAACACGTGGAATGTTTCTGAAGTGGAGCCAGGGAAAAATTGGATCCACGGAATGACACGTATTTGTGACACGTGAGAAATTAGTCCTCATACATTTTAAATAATTCTAAATATGACATAAACCTGGATGAAAAGGACTTGCTTCCCTCTCTCCATCTCCACTTACTGCATTGTCCTATGCACCTCTATCATAAGTAATTCCCATTGAATCCAATGGGACTTATTCCCAGACATATGTGTATAAGATTGCAGTCTAATGGCCCAATCCTAAAAGGGCCTTACGCTGCCAGAACGAGTATTCTGGCAGCATAAGGCCTTTTACGACTGCCGCATTATGTGACACAGCATTCAGCATGGCCTGGCCACTGCCATGGTTGGCCAGGTCCACACACCAGTGGCCAGAGGGTGGCCACCGGCACCAGTAAGTCAGTGCAGGGAGCGGGAGGGTGGTGGGTGTGGGTGGAATGGGGTGGAGAGAACGGGGTGGAGGCAGATCGTGGCCGCAAAAGGGGCGATATGGGCGACAGTGGCATCGCCAGTATCCTATCCCCCTTCCTGGCTTCAATTCCCCAACCTGGGTCCACTTGGACTTGAGCCAGCTATATAGCTGGTGCAAGTCCAAGCAGACCGAGCGGGCCGGCAAGGGCTTACCCTGGGGCAAGGGAACAAATGTTTCCTTACCCCAAGGAGGTACCCCAATACTCCAGGGTCTGACACCCCCCTTGTGGATGCAGTGCACACTCCATTGGCAAGACTGCATCATTGCGTGGGGAGTTATGTGTTATTGGGCTGTAAGCCTGCATTCCTCTCTACACACTCACCTGAGAATAACTCCCACTTGATTTAATGGGGTTTACTTCTGAGTAGACATGCATAGGATTGCCCTGTTACAGACCAATCCTGACTAGCTTCCCCTTGCCAATGTAGCTATGCCACTGGGGTACACACTGCATTCTGCGGGGTGGGTGGGGCAGTCCCAGAGATCTCCCCTGGGTAAGGGAACAATTGTTCCCTTGTCTCCGCTACCCTGCTAGATCTATGTGGACCTGCGCCAGTGATTTTTATGGCTCAAGACCAAGTGGACCTGGGAAGGTGGACTGAGGCCAGGAAGGGGGGGGGGAATAGGATATCGGTGGAGATGCTGCCTCCAATACTGTCCCCTTTCTGGCCTCAACCCCCGTTCCCTTCCCTGTCCTGGTCTCTGCTCTGTTCCTCCCCCTCCCAGCCCCTTTAACAGTACCAGGGATTCTTTGCAGGCTGCTGATGTGCAACCGCGACCGCTCACCATTTATTGCCTGGTTGCGCAGAATGTCGTGTCGTCTTTTGCAACAGCTATATAAAGCATGCTGCAATGCTGAAACATGAGTTATGGCAGTGCAGCAGGCCCATACGTGTGGGCCCTTAGTGACATTTGCAGTATCTACACTAGATTCCAGTGGAACCAAATACTTTTTAGGTAACCTATGGCTGTGTTCCTAAACACATTCACTAGGAAGTAAGTTCAATTGAACAAAATTGCAGTTACCTCTGAGTGCAATTGTTTAGGAATGTGCTATTAATTAGGTAAAATTAGGTAGATTTTTTAAATATTTAATTTATCAAAATAAAATTTTCTCCATTGATCAAAAGAGTTCAAGACAATATTTCTGCATAGCTTTTTAAATATAATCTATTTGGGGATAGATTAATGGGTGCTTGCTTGAGTGCTTTGGCAGAATGGTAGTACCGGTATATAAATGAAGAAAGAAAATACTAGCTTGGATCCCAACTCTGTTCACTGCTTAGGGTAGCTCTTTCTGTGACCCCAAGGAGAAGTGTGTGAGCAGAGAAGAGGTCCTTGCATGAGTGCAACTCTCCCGTTCTTGCAAGGAGCTAGTGCAAGCGGAGTGGTAAACTGACATCCAAGCCAACGTCATTAAAATGTCTTGTTCTATGAAAATTTAATTTCTTACTGGGCAATATACCAATTCTCATATCAGATATAGGGCCTTGAGAAAGTGGTGAAAATGTTATGCGAGCTAATAAAAAAAACAAAAACATGAATGAGCCAGAATGGAAGATGGTTAGGAAGACAGTGGTGATTGTGATCTTAAAATCTGGCTCTGTTATTCTGCTGACAAGACGGTTGGGTTTCTTGATTAGTTACAAGAATATGAAAACCAGTCAGTCAATGACTAAGCATACATTAAAAAAGGCAGATGTCTAATAAAAAGATAATGTTATCATTAATACTTTATTAAGTTCATGGGATAAATATAGAAGTAAATTAGCAGCTGATATATCCCTGCTGGCTTCCATTACATATAGAATTTCAAACATATTGAATTTAATCTGTGATAACAGTTTAGGAATTTTGCTTTATGGAAAAATATTGATATAACAATCTCTGTGTTAAGGGCAGCCCAATCCTGCCTAAGATGCACTGGCCGGTCTAAAAGGCTGGCCGCTGCATCCTAGGCAGGATACGGCCCATGCTGGCAGGGCCGGGGCTCACCTCGGAGGTAGGGGACGTTCATCCCCTTCCTCTGGTGTAAGCCCCAGCAACCCCAATGGGCCTCCTTGGATGCGCACCAGCTACTTAGCTGGTGCATAACCAGGGAGGCCGTGTAAGGCTGGCCAGGCCTGGGAAGGGGGTTGGGATATTGGCAGCGTGGCACCGATATCCCTGCCCCTCCCTGGCCTGGCCAGCCAATTGCCCCGCCCCCACCACCCCGGCCCACCCTCCCACTGCCAGATGCAGGGCTTATCTATGAGATACATGAGATACATACCTTTATTTATGTAATCGCCTTACAAGTGGAAAATTATTCCTTTTCTGTAGCATTTCTCAGTTTTCTCAATTTGTAATTGCCATACTACGTGTATTTTAAAAATTGTTTTGTTTTGATTTAAAAAGAAAGATTGGAAGACTTCCGATATGTGGTGTTCCCTGTGGACACACTTACACCAAGTCACAGCTTACTACAAACGTACTGCCATGGAACTTGGAAGCCATTATGTATTAGACCTTATTAAAAAAAGGTGACGACAGATGACAATGTGTAACTCACAAATTGTTTATGTTTATTTTTAAATGTTTCTTATACAGTTCAGAGGTGCTGATTCCAACTGTATTCTCAGGGGGTTTTGTATCATCAAAACTTTTTCAGTTATCTGAAATTTTGTGTCAGTATTGAAACACTGTCATTTACCTTTACACCAGGGTAAATAAGGCCATGCCAAGAGGTTGTAAGCTCTCCCCGAGTAGTGTAAATTGTGGCTGAACTATTGATGCTATGCCAAAAATAGCAGCATTTTTGAAATCCTTGCACCAAAAGACACAACAAACTATTCAGCTAAACACAAAATTGTTTGAATTTTGTACACAGTGAAATCATTTTACAACACATCTGTGCCTGATATACGACAATCTCTTACCATGTGCCAGGATTAAGCAAATGGAAGCCCTACCAAGCAGCTCCATTAATATAATGGCAAATTATTGTACCATTTAGTAAATGGTACTCTGTGTTCACCGATAATTCCACCACGATCCTATTGTGTGGGAACTTAGATATGGTAATTTAGATATGAATTACCCACTTCACTAGAATTCCTTTGCCCAAATTTAATGACTACAGACGAGGTAAAAAAAGAAGAAAGAAACCCACCCATCTGTGTTTACTTGCAATGTGCCACTAACTTGTTTGGTTAACACAAATGATACAATTGACGTCTTAAAATTCTGCCCAACAGCAAAGCTTTAAAAAACAACAACAGGTTTTACATTTTATCTGTTCACTCAGGAGGAGGAAAAAACCCTTCAGATACACGCAAAGTGAAATGCATGGAAATGTACTGTATCTAAGAAACACAGGGAAACAAAGAGTATATTCCCAGCAAAAGAGCATTTTGAGGGAGAGCTCTTTTGATTTCTTCTTGCGGTTAGTGGTTAGTAAGGCGATCATGTTTTTGCAGCATTATGTACCCTCGAAAATGTAATTTTTCTGTCTTCCTTTAAAAAATCAAATTAAAATGTGACATTCAATAAAACATTTTTGGTGCAGCTAATAAAAATGATATCCCATCTCATGTCTTTGACAAATAAACCACACAAGTCAAAAGCCTCCCTCTGATACAGTTTAAGGCTTCAGCTTTCATGTCCGTCTTTCCTCTTTTTTAAAAGCCTCATTATTTATTAATAGCCTTCTGTGTTTGAAAAGTTTCTTTTTCTTGAGTGGAGAAAAAATCATTTGCCTTTTAATAGGGTGTTAGATTTGTTTTCCAAATCTACTAAAAAGTTATCGTTGTTACATATGGACCAAGTGTGTTTTGTTTTCTTTTTTTCTTTTTTCTTTTTCAGAATCAATGTAAACTCTCTTACCAGGATAATTTACTGCAGTCCCCTGGTAGCTGTATGGAAAATTTAATTTCACCATTTTGCAAAGTGGAAGGGTTGAACCTTTTCTGTGTGGTTAACTATTTTCACATGGGGCGTAGAAAGGAAAAGAAAGGAAAATGCCTATTTCTAGCACATACTAAATAACAGGTAGGCTATTGGCCTTGTGTTTGAGTTCAGGGCCTATCAGCTGTCTGGTGGGGTTCATGGCATAGAAAGATGACTGAACCAATTAGGTGTACCGTAAAACCTCTGGGCAATTAACCCCAAACTAGCCCAGGAGATCCGGCTTAATGCTAATGGCAAGAGGATAAAAGCTTATTAAATTTTAGACCGATGTATATTGATATCTGAGCCATATTTTTGGTATCTGGGAAGACTGTAATTGAGAAGGTGAGAAAGAATTATTCTATGATAGACCCAGAGATGTTGGATTTAGATCTCTCTTGGAGCACAAATTCAAAAATCAGTTAAAAAAATCAAAATCAGCTGTGTGTATGTAATTAGAACTTGTTCTAGCCACAAGGTTATTGCAGTTCCAAACATGCTAAAGAACTGTATGTTGCTACCAGTTTGTTTCTTAATTATAAATTACAGATGTATTTGTTCTCTTGATACATATTTGACCCAATACAGTGACAGCAGAAAAGAATCCAACTGGTTGTTCTATGGGGAGATAAAACCTGAGGCAAAAGTGTCCTCAGCAGTGTTTTTTCCATAAGATTTAGAGGACAATTTCATAACACATCATTACACATCAAATGGCATTCTCTGTAGATCAGCGTTTCTCAAACTTACCTGAGCTGCGACCCACCTCATCCTCTAGTGGTGGATCACAATTCACCTCTGCAAGCTGCTCACGTGTTGCACTGGGCCCTGGATGGCCTTCAGAGGCCTTCGCGGGCCTCAGAATGGCTCCAGGATGTGACCGGACATCGCATCGGTAAAACTGGAAGTGACTCGGAAGTCACTTCTGGAGCTGTTCTGAGGCCCACGGAGGCCGGCCCAGGCCCAGCGTGATGCAGGAGTAGCTTCCAGAGGTGAGTCATAAAGTGGACTCTAGACATGGCTTCTGGTGGTGTCTGTTTGGGTCCAATTTGGAGCCAAGCAGAGGCAAATACGGGGAGGTGGGCCCAACTCAGCATCAGGCTGCGACCACCAAGTGGGTAGTGCTGTTGTAGATGTTCAGAAAAATAAAGACAAAAACTTATTCCTTCAGCCCAGAAAAGGCCAAAACTCACATTATGGTAATCTATTCCCATGCACTCAGCCACACAACTGATGTGGTTGCTATCCTTCCCATAAGGGGAGAGAGAAAATCCAGTGATTTGCTTATTTACGTATGGTAACTTATTTAGTAACGTACATCTGAAATTATCCATGATTCTAAAATTCCAAGTAATTCCAAAAGATAACTTAGGCTGCAATCCTAAACGTATTTACCTGGGCATAAAGCCCACTGAACACATTTTACTTTTGAGTAAACATGTATGGGATTGTGCTGTTAGGAACACAATGTACTGCCCAATCCTATCCCTGACCAATGGTACTAATGCTGCCACGCTGGTGGAGCTCATGCTACATCCAATGGTGGGGGCAGGGCAATCAGGAAGCCTGTCAGAGGTAAGTAAAAATATTTTTAACTTACTTTGTGTAGGCCTCTTGGTGGCCTATGGGTCTCCTTCGACCCACACCGGCTATATAGTTAGGCTTACCATAGTCCCGGAATCGAGGCAGTTGTCGGCCTAGAGCAGACCCGAGCAGACGCATTGGGCAGCTGTGGTGCTCTCCTGGGAGCAGCTCGGGTCCACTCTAGGCTGACACCTGCCTCGATTCCGGGACTATGGTAAGCCTATATATAGCTGGCATAAATTCGAGGAGTGAAAGGGGGCAGGGCAGACCAACAAATGGGGGATAGGATCTCGCATGCATATTTTCTTCCAATGTCCTACCTCTCTGGCTCATTCCCCACCCTCTGCCCCCTCCCCACTCCAGAACGCCTCCAAACCTGCCCCTCCCTGCCCCTTCCACCAACTCACCAGCGCCTGCAGAACCTCCCAGAGCTGCTGCCATGCACTCTGCGCACCTCTCACCATTTGTGGCAGTGACCCAGCAGCATGCAACAGTGGCTAAACGTTTGCACTGCCGTAAGGGACCTTGTATTGCCAGAATGCTAGTTCTGGCAGCAAAACACCTCAATACGATTGGGGCCTTACAGTTCAGTCCTAACTAAATCCCCCTCTGCTTATGCAACCATGCCAACAGAGAGTGGACTATATCCAGCACGGGGGGGGGGGGCAGTCCAGAGGTCTCCTCAAATTAAGGGAACTGTGTTCTCTAAGCCTTGTTACCCCAATGGCTCTCCTGGGATCTGCACCAGCTATTTTGATTATGCAGAACCGAAGAGAGTAAGGGAGAGGGAATGGAGAGGGAAGGAGCATAGGATTCTGAGTGCAGCCGGTAACCACCCCCTCCTGCCCCTGTTCTGCCTCCCGCCTGCACCCCACCGTGCCCAGACACTCCCCTGCTCTTCACCCTCCTCACCCTGTTCCTCCCATCACCCGCCCCCTGCACCAGCTTATCTGCGCTTTCATGGGTAGCTGGCTGTGGCAGCAGGCTTCCGACACTGCTGCCATTTGCAGCTGTGGTTCCAGAATGGCTGCCGGCATCATGCACATCGTGCGCCACTGTAAGGACATTTACAACAGTAGAACTGCTGTTCCAGTGTCATTGAACCCTGCTAGGACTGGGCAGTTAGTTAAAATAAAATAGTTTGCAAAAAAACTACAACCATTAGTTCTATTCATAGGGGTTTTTAAAAGATCAGGAAGGATGTTTGTCAAATTTGGAAATGTTGGTCCTGGGAAATGTCTCAGGACTCATCCTTGACCCATGTCTATCAAGGATGATGGACCCATGATCTAGCATTCACGTAACCGTTTGCCTTTTTCCGGCACATCTGTAGTTTGCCCTGTGCCAAATGGAGAACATGAATCATATCAGTAATAAGATAACAGGCTGTCACGTATGTTTCGGTGAGAGAAGTGGATGTGTACGGCTGCTTTTCCTTCTCATACCTGGGTTTCTAGAGTCAGAAAAGGAATGGAAGAAGTTTGTCAAGAACTCACATTTCTAGGAAGAGGAACAATCTGGCAAAGGAGAAGCCAATATCACTCTTGGCACTGTGTGGACAACTATCTTGCATAGTGTGAAAGACCATCCATTTTAAAGCAGAAACATCTAGTGCCCTGTATGTATATATGCACACATGTTGCAGACATGAAGCCAAATGTTCATATGGTGGGGGGTGGAGCCTGTTCCCCCCATGCACATTTGTTCTGAAGACAGCTTGAGTGTATGAAAACGTTAGGGTGGTAGCTGGCAAGGAAATTTATACCCACATTAATTTTTGAGCAGGTACAGAGCAATGTCCTTTGCCAGACAGAGCAGGTGCAGAACAATGGCAAATTAGAGACAACAGGCATCCTGTTTTCATAAATAAAACACTATTAAATTTGGCCTTCAAAAGATGCCAAGGTTCTGAATCACTTTCACCAACCAGAATGTTCGGGGAATGTCCCGCAACAGTGACCAGTATGTACATACAATATCCTTAATTTCCAGTACCGTCAGAGACTTTTTTTTTTTTTTAAGAGCTCAGTATTCACACGAGGACCAATATTATAAACATTCTTTTTTGGACACAGAACTGGAGCAGACAGATTATTCTAAACAAATAAACTGAAGTTTCTTTCTTCAATACTTCTCAAATAGCAAATGGTGCTGGCCTACACAGGGGGTATTGTTGTTAAATGATTGCCATTTGCCAACATTATCAAGGATGTTTGAGACAATTAAAAACAAAACAAAACAGGGGCCTTTCGTAAGGGCCTTTCAAGGTCCATGTTTGGGGCTGTTGGTTAGCACAACAAAAATTCTTGCTAACTAAAAACTAAATTAAAAACAAAGTCCTCACTAAAATCATTTAGATGCCATGTTCACCCTGGTGGAATTTGTTGCAGATATGTAGCCTATATGTAATTTATTGCTTTTAATTTCAGATTTAAGTATCCTAACTTTGTGATTGTCATTGTCATCCATATTTTAATTAAGGCATCTTGTCTTTGTCTTGTAAGGAAATTATCTATTTTAATCTAAAGTGAATAACTAGCCCGTGCAGATTGAATTGTGTATGCAGAAGATCACATCGCATGCTCTCAGACAGTAAAGTGCAAATTAGATATTCTCAGTCATGCTAAATTAAGAGAACAAACTCGAAAAGGAAGCAATGCCACCTTTTGAGTGATATTTTATTCTCCCACAAATTAAAGAAACCATGAAAAGGCAGAGAGAGATCAAGAGCTCCAGGCAGTTTTTCTAGGTTCAAGCTGCTTTCATATAGAGGCACCTCGATATGCAATTTAAGATTTTTTAAAAACGCAATTTAATTTAAGATCATTTTTGATAGCTTCCAAGGCTCAGTTTTGCTCGTCAGTTGCAAGGGGACCAGACACAGTGACTCAAGAAGATAATTTTGTTGCTGGGTTATTGCATTTTGCCAGCACTCAAACTGTACTATCCTGTTAATGGGGATATGCAATCTCTCCACCAAGGAGTGGCTGTTGCTAGACCAATTCAGTTTGTACTGAACTTGAGCAAGTGTCATGGACATCTGTTGAACCATGTCTCTGATGCTGAAGAACAATACAACTCTTCTCTCCGTTGATTTTTTTGACCATACTTATCTAGCAATCCATCTTCTTTGCCAAGGGAGGTGAACGGCAGTACGTCTGTTCCCACTAAAGCTGTGCTACACCCCCTGAAATCTGGATAGCATGTGTGGTGTTTGTGCTGTGTGTTGCTAGTTACTTACGTGAGTACTGCCATATAGGTCAAATGAGATTGGAATGTCCGTTTAAAAAAAAATAGATTTTTGACTTTCTCCCCAAGAAATAATATAACTAAAAAAGCAAAATAAAACCGTGAATACAAAGAAGACCAGGATGCACTATATAGACACCAAACCAAAACTATGTCATCAGTTATGGTAGGGCTTCACTGAATTAAGCCATACAAGATCATACAGAAATTAAGTACTTCTTGAGCATGTGTTCAGCTGACCAGTTCTATGGTTCAGCTTAGTGTTAGGACTGGACAGATAGCTCTTTCCCCTCTCCCCATCCCTACTGTGTGATATGGTTGTACAGGGGCAGGGTTGTCATTACCTCTGCAGCTGTGGTTGGCTATAATATCTCAATCAGAGTCAAGAAGTCTGGCTTCCCCGCCTTTGCCCTTCTCTCTTCCAGTGCCATGCTCGTATCCTTAAACCTAACAAAGATACGGTGCTTAGCACCTTCCACAGAACAACAATTCTCAGGGTTCCCTCAAAAAAGGGAATGGCTATTAAACCACTTTTAGACTGCAGTGTAGATATGTCCTAGCAGTGTATGCATGAATGTGAGTTTGAAAGCCGGTTTCTTGGGGATTCTCAGAGTCTTGCTTTAAAGCAGTATCTATTATTTTCAACGGGATGTCTCATGAGTAAATGTTTCTAATATTGAAAGAACTATATGGCCCAATCTTATTCTTCAGTTCTGCCGCTGGAACTAGTGTTCCAGCAGCAGCGTGTGCTTTATGGCAGCATTGCAAATGCCATTATGGAAGAGCACATAGCCACTAGCTTCTGGACTACTGCTGCAGATGCCAAGGACAGTAGCGTTGTTGGGGTCCATGCCATCCGGGTCGACACCTGTAAGCAGCACCCCCACATCTTGTGTCACCCCTTCTCTGCAAGGGGGGGGGGGTGACACAAGCTGCCAGAAGCTGCCAGCACTTTGATTGATCGCAGCAACGGCTTCCAAGGAGCTGCCATTGCAATCGATCAAAGCGGTGGTGGTGGTGACTTCTGGCAGGGGGGTGAGCAGAACTGGAGGAGGGGTGTGTGCAGAAGGGGTGAGGAGGGGTGTTCAGAGGTGGAGGGGTGCACTTTTTCATGAAGAGCAGCAAATCACTGCCAGCCTGCATGGTAGCATAGCTACCTCGAAGTTGCACCCCCCTGGCACAAGTGATTTGCGCCGGATGTATCCCCTCCAGAGCCAACCAACACGCCCCCTTTGTCTCCTTAAACGTGCACCAGCTAAAGAGCTGATGCAGATTTGAGGAGACCCATTGGCAATCGAGGGGCTTATGGAGGGGTAAAGGAAAATATTTTCCCTTACCTCTCCCAAGCCCCCCCCCTCTGCACCATAACATGCAATGCAGCCTGCTTTAGCACAGCTGCATGCTATGGCACAGAAAAGGATAGAATTGGGCAGCGAGAACCAGGCCAAACTCCCGGCACCGGAGCAAGCGCTCCAGCTCTGGAAGCTATCGCAAACGTGTCGTAAGGCACATTTGCATCTCCTTTAGAGTAAAGAGGCTGACCTTCCCTCATATTTATCTGACGGAAATCCGAGGAGGCCGATAGGGCCGGCCCCGGTTTATACCTGGGGAAGGGGACGAACGTCCCCTTCCCCGAGTAGACCTCCGGACCGCCGCATGGTAGTCTGGAAGTCCAAATCCTGTGTAAGAATCCGCTGCGGATCCTTACACAGGATTTGGCTGTGAATTACTTAGGCCACAATCTTCAAATAATTTATTATCTATAATTATCATGGAATCAACTTTAAAAAACATCTCTCAGTTTCTTTAAATGCGTCTTTACTGTTAAGTCTTCTGCAAATGTACATGGTTAAGAAAACAATGATATCGGTTTTATTTGTTTTATCCATTGTTTTTATTTCCGTTTTGATTTGTTTATTAAAACTTGAAAAAAAATATGCGTGAAATTTTCCAGAAAGAAAAAAAACATTTCATTATGAGATTAGCAGGAGCTCATTTTGAGGGAAAATCTGCAATGGAGTTTTCAGTCTGCTATGCACAATGACACTCAATAATTTTCAGTTTTATCATATCTGTTTCAAAAACTAAAAGGGCAGAATAAAATATTCATGAATGCAAATTTTTTACTCCACCCGATGAAAACTTTAAAATCCCAGACAGACCAAGTATCAGTAAAATATGTTCTATTGGTTACCTCTGCACAAAGGTGGAGGAAACAACGAGAGATATTAAGCCAGTCCTGTTGTGCACTTAATCATTTGTTTCTGATTTGTTCACTATTTCATCCTGTGTTTTGTAAATTGTGTGTTGTTTAAAATTTTGTGTTTCTCTGTGCATCTTTCGGCTGAGCAATTCAGAATCAAGTTATTTCACTAACAGCCCAATCCTGTGTATGCTGCGACGGCCAGCCTAAAGGGTCGACCGCCGCATCCTATCAAGTTCCTGTGGGCTGCCCTAGGGCAGCACGGGAACAATACGGGAGAAGGGGACCATCGTCCCCTTTCCCCTGTGTAAGTGGCAGTAGGCCCAATGGGCCTACTCAAATGTACACGAGCTCCAGAGCTTGCGTAGATTTGCGCTGCCTATGCCATCATACCTGGGGCCTGGGGGGAGCTTTGGATACTGGGGATCTCGGCCCCTGGTATCCCCGCCCCCTCCACGCCCTGGGCGGCCAATGGACACCCTCCCTCGCCATTTAGTCCGCCCTCCCCCCGCCCCTGCCCCGACTGGCATAGGGCTTACCTGCTCCGGTGGGCGCAGGGTCGGGGTAACAGCCGGGTAAGGGTCGCCGGTCACTGCGCCAGCGGTCCTTACTCGCCGGGTGTTGGAAGCGCGCTTTATGCAAGACTGCACAGGTTTGCGCGGTAACTGGGGAACCAAACTATGCCTTATGTAAGGCACTTTACATGCTTGGCCCCAGCATGCTTGTTTATTATTCCCAAAATGGCAACTGTGGGGGGATTCAGGTTGAGCCAATGGTTTGGAGGACGGGGTTTAATGCTTTGCCACCACTGACAGCCCCCCCCATCAGAAGTTCACATACATAGCAGAAGACAAGCTCAAGAGCAATTTTAGCCTCACAAGTGAAAGTAGCGATAGATAGTGCCAACATTTGGAATTGGGTGGTGCGTGGTGCTTGTTCAGTAAATTCTCTTGTTAGTTGGGCCCAGCTGATAATAGCACCAGCATTCCCCTCTCCGTGTCACTGACTCTCCCTTCTACACCATTTATTCTTGCAAAGAAAGAGGGGCAGTGGCAGGGAAGACTCATGTTGAGCTTCAGCAGGACAGAGCCCTTATATTTAAGGCCTGGATGTTCCTGTGGTGTGTCTATTGCCATCAGGGATCCTGGGAAATGGTGTCCCCGTTTCTATACCAAAGACTCTAGTCGGTTTCATGTTCATCCCCTCTTCTCTTTGAGGGGAGGGAGGAGTCCTCATGGGCATTTTTAACAAAACATTCTCAGCACACTCACTAAACTACAATACCCAGAATTCCTTAAGGGGCAGCCATGATGTCAAATTGGTAAATTTGTAGCGTAGATATACCCTTATTATTATAATATTGATTGATATTGGTATTGAGTCGTAAGAAGAAAATTCCTCACAATCTTAAGTAGTGGTTAAAATTTAAGTACACAAATGTACATTAATTACACAAAACTATCTCCTTTTAAGCTTGATTTTCACTAAATTCTGCCCTTTCCATTATCTGTTTCCTGCTCTAGGAGTGGTCCATATGGTCTCCTTCCTTTGTTGATGAAATTTAAACAGCAACAGCTGTTTGGTGACATATTGGCTCTTCTGGAAAACCCTCTCTATTTCTCTCTGTCTCTCTCTCTTCTCCTTCAGCCTTTAGCAAACTGTCTATTTTAATAGACACACACCAAAAAGGGTGCTCATTTTCTTCCAGACATTTGTCCACCTGCCACCAGGGACCAGCCATATTTACCAAAGTTACTGGAGGTCTTTCAGAACTACAGAGTCCCAAAATTGCTGCTTTGATGGTGCTGTCAGGGACTTCAGGGAATGTCGTCAGAGTATGGCAGCTTGGCAGATGTTCAGAGGGTCACGGGAGTATCCAGAGATGATCCATGTGCATGGCAGGATAATAATACCTTTACATTTTAATCATCAGATGCTTGGGCTCCACAGAGAATTACGATAGCATTTTTTTTTTCTTTTTAAGGACGTCTGATATCTCTACTATTTTACACTAGAGCTCCTGCTTGTCGTTTGATGAGAATTTTGAACTACTCCCAAATGTCTCTTATTTCCAAGACTTCAGCTAAGGCATGTCCCTTATTCTGGAAGATCATAGCCCCTTAATAATGGCATGCTCTACAGGTGGAATTGACAGTTTTAATAGGGAGCAACTAACATCATCTCCCAATCTACACCTCTGTATTGGATTTCAAAGAACTGATATCAGTTTGGACATGTGTAGATATGGGGCCTGCATTTAAAGTCAGAAATTCAATCAATAGCCTGTCTCTCGACAGAGTTTACAAGATTAGATCAGTTAGAAGTGACCATCTGGCCTAATCTTGGGAGTTCTGAAGTCTCATGTAGATCTTTTTCACTAATGTCATTTTTATTTGGTTAACATTAATAAACTGTAGCAAACATTGCAGCTCTTGCACTCTAGAGCTATAACTCAATTTTTGTCTTTTACATGAGTCAAGCCAAACATCTGCTTCTCCGGAGGGAGTGTGTGCACGTGTGTGTAGGGGGGGAGGGGAGAAGATACATACTTAAGGTATAGCAGTTCTGAAGACATTACTAACTTTCTGATACTGCAAGATAATAAGAAGTGTCAGCTTATTTTTTCCTCGTAAACGCTTGACTAAAAGCATTTTATATAAGTTGGAAATAGGAAAACCTCCCATGAAGCAGGCAAAAATATTGAGCTGAAAAAAGCTCTAACCATAGTATTACTTTGTTGCAAAGAAAACTTACTATTTATCTATTAGGCTTATCATGTAGGAAATAATCACAAACTGGTGATTGGCATTTCAGTTCTTTTAGATGAAAAGTCCTATTAACTGGTGTACTCCACCCCTCTCTTTGGTATCGTTACTTATTCTTATGTGAACCTAAAGTCCTTTCTGTATTATTGTTTTATTACCCATACCTAATAAAATGAGCAATTGTTACTCAGCTGCACAAGATCCAAATGTGTTCCCTTAAGGGGTCCTGCTGCCACCATTGTGGTGGAACCAGCTTGCACTTACACAGCATGGCTGCCCCTATTGTATAGAAGCTTGTTTGTACGTGTAATACATCTGACACAAATGTTTCTATCCAGCGCAGAAGTGAATCACCGGATTGGAGTGTCTGTATACAACTGGTATGGGTTTGAGCTCTCTCTCTCTCTCTCTCTCTCTCTCTCTCTCTCGCTCTCGCTCTCGCTCTCGCTCGCTCTCTGGGACATCTGGGAGTAGATCAAAATTGTGTGTGTGTGTGTGTGTGTGTGTGTGTGTGTGTGTGTGTGTGACGAAAATAGTTCAATCTGATTTATTCCCTTGTCATGTGCAGAAGTAAAACAATTATTTTATCTTCTGTTCAGATTCTTGAGGATTTTTTCCGTAAAGAAAAAAAATTGAACTATGATTATAGAAGTATTCCTTTAATACTTTTACGTGACTCACATACCATCTCAGTGTGGATAAAATAACTTAAAAAATAGTTAATAACATAAATGCTCTATGTCAGTGTTTCTCAAACTTTGAGTGCTTGTAGGGGGGTGGGGCCAGTGGCGGTGGCGATCCCAGGGATCGTTGCTGCAAAAAAAATTGCAATTTTCGGACTTACTGGGGGTCCTGGAGGTGATTTACGACCTCTTCTGGTTTCTGCGGATGTAATGGTATTGGTAATAATTGGTAATAATAATAAATTGTAGTAGTAGTAGTAGTAGTAGTAGTAGTAGTAGTAGTAGTAGTAGTAGTAGTAGTAGTACCACCTTCACTATTCAGAATTTTGAGAGAGAGAGGGATCCATGGAAGAGCCATTCTCAGCTGGCTGAGGAGATAACAGTGTGTCAGACATAAATGTTAGAAATAATGTTAATCATCATCACTGAAAGCTAAAGCATATGACGTGATGTTTTCAAGAAATATCGAACACTTTCACCCTTGAGCTAAATACTGAATAGCCCTCCCAAGTGTTGTTGACCTTCGTAATGGTACAGTTGTATTCTTTTTCCTTTCTCAAAGAAAAGAAAACCCCATTCATCAAGCAACAAGCTTGCTGCTAAGCATAAGTAAGTGCTCCCTCTATGTAAGCTCTCAATGAATGTACAGTACATTTCTAACTTTCTGTTTTTCACTGTAGTTAATAAATCAGGATGCAGATGAGCAATTCATAGTTAATTTTCAGAGCCAGTGCAGCATGTCGCAGCCTATAAAACCCTGGCAGTCTTAATCTGTGAATTCCTTAATACTGACAAGCCAAACAGCTTAGAAATTATAATTATAAGTTACAAGTGTCTTAAGGGTTGTTCTTCTGACATAAAACTAATTTCATGTTTTTATTCATAATGTGAAAGAGACGAGAGGATAGGGCCTTATTTAGACGGAGCTCCTGGAGACATCACAAGCTCCATCTCCAGATTGTAATGGGAAACGATGGCTGACTTCGTTGTTGGGGGTGTATTTTTTTCCTGAGCATGTTTTTTTTTGAAACATTCTGTCCAGTGAGATATTTGAAAGCATTGTGCTACTCTAAAGTCACATTTGTTGAGCCTTTTTTATCTCACTCTTCTTCAGACTAAGAAGGCTGACAACTGTTGCTATGTGTTTATCACTTCTATGCCACCTTCCAGTGGGAGAGGTGACAATGGAAGAACACACACTTTGCCTGCAGAAAACCTCATCTTTGGTGGTAAGACAACAAGGCCCCTACTTGAGACTGTGGAGAGCCACTGTCAGTTATACTGGGCTAGATGGATCAATGGTTTAACTGCGTATGGCCCAATCCTATTGGCACCAGGCGCCACTGGAATGAGCGTTCTGGTGGCATATGGCACTTCCCGGCTGTTGCAAAATGTGACATGCGGTAAGCACACATAAGGGGTGAGAGAGAGAGGCAGCGGCAGGGTGGGCATAATGGAATGGGGGTGGGTGGAATGGGACTGCGATGGGCACGGAGAGCAGGGAGGATCAGGACTGGGAAGGGGGCAGGTTCGGCAGCAACAGTGGCTGCCAAATCTAAACTAAAAGATGGAAAGTTGTCCTCTGTGCATGGCTTTCTTGGCTTTATTTTTTCATACATGTGTTCTTAAAATGTGCAAACAGTCAGTCACAAACAACCATACAAGGTGCACATCTTTTGTAATGTGGCAATGGATAAAAGCAAATCTGAGACACATATCTGGAAAACCTTGTAGACATTTTCTATCCTTGAAGTGCCTCAAGACTTACTTATGACAAAGATGTTGCCTGCAATCATTTATTGGTCACTTCCATATATACTGAGTGCAGCTGGGCCAACAATGTAAATGGTGGGCTGCTGTACCTGTGCGACAGCGGTCACCACAGGAGCCCCAGCACTAGTAAGTTGGCATGGGGGCAGGGGTGGGCGGAACAGGGTGGGGAGTGGGAGGAACAAGATGGGGTGGGGATGGGGGACGTCGAGGGCAGAAAGGGGATGGTTAGCAGCAGCAGCAGCGACTCTGCCGATATTCTATCCCCCCTTGCCGGCCTCAGTCCACTACTTGGGTCCACTTGGACTTGTGTCAACAAAATTAATGGCACAGGTCCACGCAGACCCTTTGGGGCAGCAGAGGCTTGCACTGGGGCAAGGGAACAAATGTTCCCTTACCTCAAGGAGGCCTCTGGGACTCAATACTCCCCTGTGGATGCATGGCGCAATCTGTTGCAGCTGCATCGGCGCCAGGGATTGAACATTGGATTGGTCTGTAATTTTCCATCTCTGTGTGCTTATGTGAAGTTAGGCAGAAAAGACAAATGGGTATGTGAAAATGGTTCATCCATGTCTTTCCCCTGCTCAAGTCATGCTCTGTCTTTCACTGTACTGTATATGTCATTAACATCTCAGGTAGAACAGCTCTCAATTAAACGGACATGAATACTACTGAATTATATTTCCTGTTAAAGGACCCCTTTTTTAACTATTGTCTTTGGGCAATTATATTAGCTGTGGTGTGGATAAATGGTATTTGTGGTCATCAATGTAAATATCTCTTATTTTTCAAACATTGAGAAAGATATGATTTCTGGGCTGTAGCTGAGGAGGTAGAGCATGGGGGGTTCAATCACCAACATTTCCAGGTAGGACAAAGAAAGATTCCTGCCTGAAACTCTGGAGACCTGCTGCCAGTCAGTGTTGATAATATTGAATTAGACGGCACAATGGCCTGACTCAGTATAAGGTAGCTTCCTATTTACTTTTTTAAAAAAACCAAGTATTTCTGATCAATACTTTGAAAAGCAAACCTGGATCTATTACAGTTTTATGTAAATAAAAAGCTTTGCAATGTTTGCATAGTTGTACACATTTTAGAAACAATATATTCAAAATTGTGTATCTAGTAAAATCAAGGTGTAATTTAAATCTAGGCCATTATTTAAAAAAAACACAGGTTGGGATGGAGGCAAAGCTTATAAAATTGGAAGGTAAAGCATGTTGAAAGAACGAGCTGAGGTTCATTCTGCATGCAGATAAGTCATTCATCACAAATCCATAAAACAATTAGCACTGAACTAATGATATTGCTTAACAACTGTATTTTTGATTAATGCATCAATAATTTAACTGAGTATTTGTTTAGTCTCCCCAGCTTCCACTATTATTTACTGGCCCTGTCATGGCTGCTCATAGCTCACATGTCTTATAAAACATTTCCCAAGCTGTTGTAAGGACCAGTTTGTTTTAATGCTCCAAGTTAACACTGCGAGAGCTATTAACAGGCTGATTAGCATAATCCATTGTGATCTATCATCGTCTAAAAGTTCAGCTCCACAACTGAACAGGACTGGGAAATTGCTTTGAAGATTTTATGATACAATAACTATCCATTTGATAAGCAATTAAAAAGATATTCTCAGACACTAAGAGGAAAGACAATGGAAACAGGAGGAAAGGAGGAGGGTAAGGGAGCAGGAGTCTCCTGCCTGGAATATAGATTGCACTGCAGCGATTCCCTCGTCAGCAATTGCAGATTGCTGGAGGTCTTTCGAGCCCCTGGATATCAGCGTGTGCCTAATTCTGGCCTGTGTTTCCAGAAAGAAAGGTTGCAATACAATATGAGCTGTTCGTTTGAGGCTCTGAGGTTCCTGTGGTCTGCACACTATCTAACCTCAGCCAGGACTGTTGCCTGCCTGGCCTTCTCGGTTCAGAAGACGGCAGAGTTACAACCTCATGGTCAGGAGCAACATCATTTCAGGAGTTTCCGTATCAGCCCTGCTCTTAGAGGGACAGCTTCTCAGGCTCCTAGCTCCTAATGGTCCTTAGCAAATGCACCCTAATAATAACACAAGATCTAGCCATGCTTTTTCACAAACCTGGGTGAACCCACTGCATGGTGAGATAGTGGGACTAGCGCTGTCTACTGCTACAGCTTCCATGTGTGTGATATCATGCCTGAATTATGCCCATATTTCTGTTTTTATTTCTGATGTATCATTTTATGGTCCATCATTAACATGGTTTTGTACTATTATTGCTGTGAGCCACCGTGAGTGCTTCCCCCTAATAGAACAAAGAAATAGTACATTTGCATATCAGTTCCTACATAAGAAAGCCATGCATTCCTTATTTGTCAACTTTGCTTGCTGAAATGGCATGAATTGGGGGTACTGTACTTAGTATGGAAATGAGGCTGGGCAGGTGTGATTGCCCCACCATGCACTTTTTATCTTGCTTTGCAAATGTGTGATTGGACTTAAAGTAAAATCACATTTAACTCTTCGCTTGTGCCAGATATACCACTTTTTTAAAGCTTCCTTCACATTATGAGATTGAGATGCATGTATGGGCCTTGTTAAACGACAATAGAAATGGTCAGGATAAGGTTAAAATTAGATAGGTTTCCAGATGTCTCATTTCCAGTGCTAGACCCACAGAATGTAATTTTATTGAGCTTCACCAATGAATATGAAAGAAAAAGGACAACATCCTTCTTGTGAAGGAGAGAGGATTTCTTGCATTTTCTAACACCCAATAGCTCGGGTATTATATTACTCCTTTCTGTTTTCCCCCCCTCTGTCTTCATTTTTGAGCGATGTTTGGCCATAGCACCCATTGTTTCCGTATTAAGGCAATATTTGATATTCTCCCTTGCACTATGTGGCGTTTTTCCATCAAGGGATTCAAGGTGCCTTAGAAATACCTCTCACAGCTTCAATTCCCAAGAACAGAAAAAGAGGCTACGTTGTGAGGTTTTCCAGTTAACCGCTCCAAGATTGACCATTGGGCATAATAACAATTCCTTGCATTTAAGCAACACATTTTGGGCATTCAGACTGCTTCACGTACATTATCCTAGTAACCTTCACAATAGCCCTGGGTTAAGGAAACTAAGAAGAGATGGCAAGAATACACAGAAGAACTATACAAGAAAGATCTTAATGTTCCTGATGACCACGCTGGTGTGGTCACTGACCCAGAGCCGGACATCCTAGAGAGTGAAGTCAAGTGGGCCTTAGGTAGCATCACTAACAACAAAGCTAGTGGAGATGATAATATCCCAACTGAGCTACTTAAAATCCTAAATGATGATGCTGTGAAAGTGCTGCACTCAATATGCCAACAAATTTGGAAAACTCAGCAGTGGCCAAAGGATTGGAAAAGGTCAGTTTACGTTCCAATTCCAAAGAAGGGCAGTGCCAAAGAGTGCTCAAACTATCGCACAATTGCACTCATTTCACATGCTAGCAAGGTTATGCTCAAAATCCTACAAGCTAGGCTTCAGCAGTACGTGGACCGAGAACTACCGGACGTACAAGCTGGGTTTCGAAGAGGCAGAGGAACTAGAGATCAAATTGCCAACATGCGCTGGATCATGGAGAAAGCCCGAGAGTTCCAAAAAACCACCTACTTCTGCTTCATTGACTACGCAAAAGCCTTTGATTGTGTGGATCACAACAAACTGTGGCAAATTCTTAAAGAGATGGGGGTACCAGACCACCTTACCTGTCTCCTGAGAAACCTGTATGCGGGTCAAGAAGCAACAGTTCGGACCGGCCATGGAACAACCGACTGGTTCAAAATTGGGAAGGGAGTACGGCAAGGCTGTATATTGTCACCCTGCCTATTTAACTTATATGCAGAGTACATTATGAGAAATGCAGGGCTGAATGAATCGCAAGCCGGAATCAAGATTGCCGGGAGAAATATCAACAACCTCAGATATGCAGACGATACCACCCTAATGGCAGAAAGTGAAGAAGAACTAAAGAGCCTCTTGATGAGGGTGAAAGAGGAGAGTGCAAAAGTTGGCTTGAAACTCAACATTAATAAAACTAAGATCATGGCATCTGGGCCCATCAATTCCTGGCAAATAGAAGGGGCAGAAATGGAAGCAGTAACAGATTTTACTTTTCTGGGCTCCAAGATCACTGCAGACGGAGACAGCAGCCATGAAATTAAAAGACGCTTACTCCTTGGAAGGAAAGCTATGGCAAACTTAGACAGCATAATAAAAAGCAGAGATATCACCATGCCAACAAAAGTTCGCATAGTCAGGGCGATGGTGTTCCCAGTAGCAATGTATGGTTGCGAGAGTTGGACCATAAGAAAGGCTGAGCGCCGAAGCATAGATGCTCTCCAGTGTCTTAGTTGTACGGGTAAAGACGCCATGTTGTCCAAAAACAAGAAAAACCTTTGATGTTCAGATGAACTTCAAAAACCACGTACGGGTCTCCTTTGTAGGCAGCCGTGCATGGGCTGAAAACATTAAAAACCCAAAGGTAAAGCAGCCCCAACGTTTCGTTCCGCTCAAGCCCGGAACCTAGTCATGGGAATCAATCAGATCAAGATGGTAAAGCTGTAACCCATTTGACAGGAGTTTAAATACCTAAGAGCATCCTACTGAGCTGCATTTGTTAAAAGGGCCAGTGCTCCGCTTTCTCCTGTTTCTCCCTCATCCTGTTGAAACTTACGAATAATAGGGAGCCAAATCCTGTTCGTAAAAACCAAATCTTGTTGCCTGTTAATCAGTCCTTCTTTAATCCCTTTACTTATTTCTAATGACTCCAAATGACGAAGAACTTTAAAATTACTTTCTCTCTGCAGGCATCTGGTATCTTCAAAGCGTATCCTGTGTCCCGTGGAAATTGCATGTTCGGCCACCGAGGATTGTTCCGGGTGAAGAAGTCTCACCGATCTCTCATGCTCCTTCACTCTCGTTCTAATCGTCCTATAAGTCATGCCTATGTAACTTTTTTGACATTCGCACGGGATCGCATAAATGCCAGCATACGCCAAGTCCGGTCTTTTATCCTTGGGGTTCCCTATCGCCTGTTGTATTTTCATTGTTGGTTTAAAGATTGTTTTGATGTTTCCCTTCTTTAGGATTCTTGCAATTTTGTCAGTTGTCCCTTTAATAAACGGAAGACAAATCCCTAACCTCTCCTCTGGTGTAGTTTCTTTATTTTCGTTATCATTATAATTCAGTCCCAATCTCCTATTCCTGATCTTCTTCTCTTGCTGTACCCAAACCTTATTAATTTGTGTTGTTAATTAACTTATTAATTAACTAATAAATTAATTAAAGCTTCTAATTTTAATGATAATATTAAACATAGACTCACCAAATCTGAAGCACTACCCCCAAGATTGTATGGATTGCCCAAAATACATAAGCCAGGATGTCCCTTAAGACCTATCGTTAGTAACATTGGAGCCCCCACATATGAGTTATCCCAACACCTGGCTAGGATATTACAGCCTTATATTGGAAACACCTCTAGTTTTGTAAAAAACTCTTATCATCTTATAGAGAAATTGCAATTAATTAATTTAAAACCTGAATCTAGACTAGTGAGTCTAGATGTAGTCTCATTATTTACTAGGGTACCTCTAGCCAAGGTATTGGACATAATTGGAAATATTGCCATTTTGGAAGATCTTATGCCCCTTTTTCGCCATTGCTTGACATCTACCTATTTTATTTGGAATGGTGAATTTAGGGAGCAAAAGGAGGGGGTGGCCATGGGAAGTCCTCTGAGTCCGGTAGTTTCTAATCTCTTTATGGAGACTTTTGAACATCAGGCTCTAGAGTCAGCAATAGTCAAACCGGAGATCTGGATAAGATATGTGGACGATGTACTGATTGTATGGAATTATGGGGATGCAGAATTGGAAAAATTTGTTGAACATTTAAACAATCAATATAATGAGATTAAGTTTACGGTGGAGAAAGAAGTGGATAAATCTCTCCCCTTTTTAGACGTCCTGATTACCAGAAAAACAGACTTGACTATAGGTACACAGGTGTACAGAAAGCCCACACATACCAACAGATATTTAAATTACAACTCAAACCATCACCCATCACAGAAACATTCACTAATGTCTTCCTTGATTTATAGGGCAATTAATATCTGTGATCAGGAGTCATTGGCCCAAGAAAAAGAAAATGTGTTCCAATCATTAATGGCCAATGGGTATTCAGCAACACAAATTAATAAGGTTTGGGTACAGCAAGAGAAGAAGATCAGGAATAGGAGATTGGGACTGAATTATAATGATAACGAAAATAAAGAAACTACACCAGAGGAGAGGTTAGGGATTTGTCTTCTGTTTATTAAAGGGACAACTGACAAAATTGCAAGAATCCTAAAGAAGGGAAACATCAAAACAATCTTTAAACCAACAATGAAAATACAACAGGCGATAGGGAACCCCAAGGATAAAAGACCGGACTTGGCGTATGCTGGCATTTATGCGATCCCGTGCGAATGTCAAAAAAGTTACATAGGCATGACTTATAGGACGATTAGAACGAGAGTGAAGGAGCATGAGAGATCGGTGAGACTTCTTCACCCGGAACAATCCTCGGTGGCCGAACATGCAATTTCCACGGGACACAGGATACGCTTTGAAGATACCAGATGCCTGCAGAGAGAAAGTAATTTTAAAGTTCTTCGTCATTTGGAGTCATTAGAAATAAGTAAAGGGATTAAAGAAGGACTGATTAACAGGCAACAAGATTTGGTTTTTACGAACAGGATTTGGCTCCCTATTATTCGTAAGTTTCAACAGGATGAGGGAGAAACAGGAGAAAGCGGAGCACTGGCCCTTTTAACAAATGCAGCTCAGTAGGATGCTCTTAGGTATTTAAACTCCTGTCAAATGGGTTACAGCTTTACCATCTTGATCTGATTGATTCCCATGACTAGGTTCCGGGCTTGAGCGGAACGAAACGTTGGGGCTGCTTTACCTTTGGGTTTTTAATGTTTTCAGCCCACGCACGGCTGCCTACAAAGGAGACCCGTACGTGGTTTTTGAAGTTCATCTGAACATCAAAGGTTTTTCTTGTTTTTGGACAACATGGCGTCTTTACCCGTACAACTAAGACACTGGAGAGTTACTGCGGGCCATGAAACCTTCCGTAGCAAATTGAAGAATAGATGCTTTTGAACTGTGGTGCTGGAGAAGACTCCTGAGAGTCCCTTGGACTGCTAGGAGATCAAATCAGTCAATCCTAAATGAAATCAACCCTGACTGTTCCCTGGAAGGACAGATACTAAGGCTGAAACTCAAATATTTTGGCCACCTAATGCGAAGAGAGGACTCTCTGGAGAAGACTCTGATGCTGGGAAAAATTGAAGGGAAAAGGAGAAGGGGAAGGCAAAGGATGAGATGGTTAGACAGCATCACCGATGCAACAAACATGAAAATGAGCGAACTCAGGAAGATAGTGGAGGACAGGAAGGCCTGGCGGGATATGGTTCATGGGATCACGAAGGGTCGGACACGACTTAACGACTGAACAACAACACAAGGAAACTGAAGTTTAAATAAGGAATCTCATGGCAGCAGGGACCTACTGTAGCTTCCAGAGCAATCCTGCGTAAGGATCCGCCAGGCGGCCCAGGATCATATTCCCCACGAGCAGGCTTCCGCTCAGCCGGAGGTCTACTCGGGAAAGGGGACGCTTGTCCCCTTCTGAGTGTAAATGGCGTTCGGGCCGATTGGCCTCCTCGGATTTCCGCCAGCGAAATCGCTGGCGGAAGTAAGAGGAGGTCATGTAAAGGCCCAGCCGCGCGGCGGGGGTCAGGATACATCTGAGGCCGCCCCCCGCCCCCACCCAGGCCGGTTTGGCCTATTGACACCCTCCCCCGCTGATCCCCCCCCCCCGCTCGCTGGATCCTTTGGGCAATTACCTGGGTCTGGCGGCGGGCAGGTGCTGGCCTTCCCTGCTCACGAGTTGTTGAAAAAGTGCCTTATGGCACTTTTGCGACGGCTTTGGGCGGCGGAATGCTTGTTCTGCCGCCCGCCGGAAGAAGAGGATTGCGCAGTTAGTCAGCTACCTGGGACTCTACACACTCAAGCCTCAGAGACCTTGTCAGGCAGAGAATGGAATAGGGATGCACAGTACAGGCCCTTGTGGTTGCCATTATGAGGCCTTTGGATTGGCCAAATAAACAATGGAATAAATACTAGCAGCATGGCCTCTGCATTTGTGTGGCATGTCAGGGGTTACCCAGCCAGTCCTGGCCTCGCCTATGCCTTCCTCAGAGCAGCCCTGGATTAACCATGAAGCAAAATAAGCACATGCTTAGGGCATCATGGGAAGGGGGCACCACAATTTTTTTTCCAGTGCCGGATTTACCATTGACCATGGTGCAACAAAACAAAACAAAACAAAACCAGTTAATCAAAACAAAGTCTGGACAAAGAAACAAGAATCACTGACCCTTAAATATATTAATTCGAAATATAATTTATCGATTTTTGAGGTTTTTTTTTTTACTAAATTATAATTTACAATTATATTTATTAACTAATAAATATAGATGGAGGCACCATAATATTTTCAGTGTTTAGGGCCTCTAAAGGTCTTAATCCGGCCCTGTCTCAGATGTAGAGGGGAGGGAGGGGATTGTCTTCTTCAGGGCTGTCCCATCCATGAGGCCAATTGAAGCAAGCAACACCTTAAGCAGCAGGGGGCGCCCACCTCTGTCCCTCCCACTTGCCTCTATTGGAAGGCGCAGAGGCTGGCAGCTTACCTGGGAGCAGAATTTGGCACACTGCCTCAGGAGCGAGGAGGTCTTGGGCCAGCCTGCCCTGGTCCTTCTCCTTTCTCCTCTGAGCATCCTGCTTTCTGGGCTCCCTGAAAGAAAAAAAAAAGAGAACCCCCTTCCAGTACCCTAGCCCGACTGCTTTCTAAATGTCTGCCCACAAACTACGCCCCAGCCTGTTCCCACCTCTTGCAAGACTTGCCGCAAAAGGAAAAGCATCCCTGTCACCTACGCGATGCTGCTATTGCCTCCATACTCCAACAAAACACAAGACAAATCAAATTCAACAAATCGAATCAATGTGCCACAACTTTATTAAACACACAAAACAGCAGAACCTGACTGCCCTGAACCTCAACCCCTCCATGGTAGTGTTGAAAGACACCACTCAGGTTACCAATTATGTCTTCCTTAGTACTGAGCAGCCCCACCCTGACTCCAAGCAGCAGATTAGTCAGCATCCAATCCCAGCTCATCGCTGCCAACTGAAAGTGACTCAAAGCCTCATCAGTGCATTGACAGGAATTGGACTAATTAGTTATCAGGATTCGCCATTTCAGTGTGTTCTGTTCTCCAGGTGCGCCTTTTGTGGATTTTGTAGGTATGGCATGATCAGATATGAACTGCCTACCTGTGAGTGACAGAAGAACAGGAGGAGTTTTTACTCCAGATTATGACCCCTGCCAAGCCCATGCATGCAGATATACGGCTGATTGTGTTGGGATTTCAGCTATGGGAATTGATGCTCATGGCACTGCTGCTGTTTCAGGCATGACTGTGGAATTTGTTAACCCCAGTTCCTCATGCCCAAAGAATCACTTTGCCAGATCAAGACCAAAAGACACCTGGCAGGGTGGTAAAAATGGAGGCTCTGGTGCCCCCATTCTGGTGAAGGGTCCCATTAAGCTTGACGTTCTTTCAGTCTTGTTGCAGGATTATCCCAGTAGGTGGGTGACTGAGTATTTGTGCTGGGGATTTCCGGAGTACATCTGGATGGATCTTTATGTGTAGGAGATGGGAAAGCACTGGAACTTGTGATTATGAGCTGGGTAGGCTTCGCGTGATGCTGCAAAGAGCTGGGCTGCAAAGAAGCACAGACTTTCTGTACCTTCTGGGAATTTCAACAGGGTTGTTATAAACATATACAGGCTGCAATCCTATGCTAAATTTCCTGGGAGTAACATAATTGAACATTGAACATAATGGGACTTACTTCTGAGTAGACATACCTAGGATTGTGCTGACAGTATACAGTATTAAGGTTAATCAGTTGTGAATAGATAGCATGTATGTGTGTGTTGCATTTACACATGCAGAAGCGAAACAAGGGTGGAGCGAAGGCAAGTAGTTTTGCAAGACTCCATTACACTGGAGTCAGCGGCCCCTCCCCCTTGCTGTTGGAGCCATTCTGGCAGCAAAGGCAACACGCAGGACACTCCCCTGTTGCTGCTGGAATGGCTCCAACAGCAAGGGGGAGGGGCCGCTGACTCCAGTGTAACGGAGTCTTGCAGAACTACTTGCCTTCGCTCCACCCTTGTTTCGCCTCTGTACACATGCGCACACTGCACGTTTGTGTTAAGCTACTACATGACATATGGAACTTGTCCTCAGTGGACCTGCTTGGCTGCTGTGAAACAGGAAGTCACAATGCTCACAAACATTGTAGCTGCCACTGGTCCTATACCTTGTGCATCCAGTCCCTCCCTCAGACACCAGAATGTAAGTCTATTGACAGTATCACTATAAGAGTCTTGAAAACCTTATCCTTGAAAAACATGTTCAACCTCAGAGCATTCTTGAGAGCACAACCAGAAGCCTCATATACCTCCAGCCGGGGAAATACAGCTCATTTAGATGATAAATAGAGATGACAAAGATTGCACAATTTGAATATGAGTGATCACGCAGAAAGAAGGAGAGAGAGAGAGAGAGAGAGAGAGAGAGAGAGAGAGAGAGAGAGAATAGGGCTTTTTTATTACAGCCATCTTAGTGCTTCAACAACAGGTAGCACTATTACATATTCCCTTTCCACTTTAAAGCTCTTGTAATTTCCTTCCTCATGTCTGGGCGATTTTATTCATTGTTTCCTTGCACCTGTGATTGATGTTCTGAGCTGCTAAGCTCTCTGAGTGATAACTATTTTCATGTAAGTCCATGAGTCTATGACACAGGCAGCTCGACCAGGGCTACTGCTGACTACTTATTTTGTGCCTCATTTACATTTCAATCTTGGCCTCATGAATGTAAAACCCAGGCTGCAAATTAATAACAGGGAGAATATTAGACCGCTCCAGAGTGGGGGAACAATGCAAATCCACCCGAGCGCAAGGCTTCGCCATTGTGTTCCGGGAGGGACTCATTTATTGGTCGGCGGTGAATGACATTACAGAGAATGGCATATCCAGAGTGACACAAATTTATTTCTGTCCCCCCTGTGCTCCAGTATATTTTCATAGAATCAGGGGGCTATTTGTCTAGGGACAATTTAGTTTCCATGAAAAATTTAAATGGTTTCTGTGGAGATAGTGGAGTGAAATTTAATTTGTTTCTCATTTACTACAGCAGGTATGAAAAGGAGAAAAATTGGATGTCTGATGGGCAGAAATTGGTCCTGTCCCTCCACACTCTCCCCCAAAGGCCCAATGGGCCTATATCATAGAGATTGAGCAAGACGAGCTGCTCCTTCCCCCCCCCCCCCTTAGAGAATGGTAACCTTAAACCAACTTACAGGAAACCTTTGGGGAGGCTGCCAATCACCCTGAAAACAACATTCCCATCGATTCCTTGTCTGTGTGATTTATGGCTTCATTTTACGGTAATTGAGAATTAGTGAGAAGATTAGCAAGGCTCAACACTTCGCCATGATATGCACACTAAGCACCGTAATTTGTCACTAAGGGATGTTGGACACTTTTTTAGTTACACGGGGTTCCCATCTAATTGAATTTGGGGATAACATGGAAATTAATTTGACACAGGAAAAATTTTTAATACACCCATCTCCCTCTATTGTAATGCACAGCGCCGGGCTGCATGCAGGGGCAGCAATATTGATCCTGATCACTTTCAATTGTGGCCAGCTGAAGGATGGAATAACTCTAAATCTTATTTAAACTCATATGAAAGCAGTTCATCTGCAGCAATCTGTGGCAGATAAAGAATATTACCTTTCATTTTGTGTGACTGCATCAAGATGAAGTTTTGAAAATTTACTTCTTGCAGCAAATATACCAAATGTCCAAAGTCAACAGTTACAATTCAATTACAGAGCAGCTCTTGTGGGCTGTTTACAGGGTAATTTGCTACTTAGGCAGCAAATGAAAATACTAACTATCCCCACTATCCAGAGAGAAGTTGCTGCACATGAACAAGACTAGAGGAATGGAGGGGGGTGGTGGACAAAAAAAGAGACAATATTGCAAAGTTGATTCCTGTTGGAAAGAAAGAGCCCGTTGCGGGATGATTGTGTTTCTTCCAGGGATGGTTTCAAATGCAGTTGCCTATACTGGTTATCGAGGACAGACTCACATGACTTCTTTCCACTCTGTGAAGGCTTTTTTACTGCCCCTCAGGGCGTATATCCATGTGCACACTGGTGAGGTGAAGGGTTTGGCAATGCCTTCTGACCATAGGCCCACATCAGCTTTTTAGAGCCCAATCCTATTCTTTCCCCCACCAATGCAGTGGTGCCATTGCATCCTGCAGGGGAGGGGGGGGCAATTGCAGTGGAATGGTTGTTCCCTTAACCAGGGGCAAGCCTCCGTGGCACAGGGAGGGGGGGGTCTTCTTGGACCTGTGCTAGCTAAATAGCTGGCGCAAGTCTGCATGGACCCATGCCACAGGATCGGGTCCAGGAAGAGGGTTGGTATTCAGGGGCCGCCACTGCTGCTGAACCCACCCACTTCCTGGACTCGATCCGCCCTCCCCCACCCTCCTACCTCTCCTGCTGACTTACCTGCTCCTGCAGGCAGTGAGAGAGCTGATGACGCGGGCAGGAAGGCTCCTGCCCTGCCTTCCCGCCAGCATCCCCGGCAGTGCCGTACTGAGTGTGCTGCTGGAGCGCCTTTTACGACAGTGCGTAAGCAGAAGAGGCGCAACAACAACGGCCAGTGAATGTAGGATTGGATTGTCACAGTCAGACTTTCAATTCCCTGCCAAATTCTCTGACTTCCAAGGGAGTGCTAGAGACAGATTAGGCTACCTCTTGGTTTTTTGGTATTTTGTTTCAGTGGACCTCACCAGCTTTTGAATTCTGGTATTCCTGGCAGCTAATTAAAATTCCCATTTGGCTTTATTTATAATACAGCACTGTTACATACAAACAGGGGCCTTTTCGTAACCCAGTGAAATTGATGGGGCTATTCTGAGAGTACGTTTACTATTTGGGCAGCTCCAGCTACAACCCAGTAGTACTGAGATAAGGAATTTAAGCCCACTGACATCACTGAGGCAACTATCTTTTAAACCCAAGTACTTTGGCTTTTAACTTGTTAAGCTACTGAAACAGGAGGTTACTCTGAAAAAATGACATCCCCTTCATTTTGGTGAGGTCTTCTGTGAGATTAAGGGAGTGGTATGGGTTTAACCAGGGGCATTACTTAACATCAGCCACCCAAACAACAATCTAGAGCAGGCGTTCCCAACCTGTGGTACGTGCAGAGGCGAAACAAGGGTGGAGCGAAGGCAAGTAGTTTTGCAAGACTCCATTACACTGGAGTCAGCGGCCCCTCCCCCTTGCTGTTGGAGCCATTCTGGCAGCAAAGGCAACACGCAGGACACTCCCCTGTTGCTGCTGGAATGGCTCCAACAGCAAGGGGGAGGGGCCGCTGACTCCAGTGTAACGGAGTCTTGCAAAACTACTTGCCTTCGCTCCACCCTTGTTTCGCCTCTGGGTACGTGGGCCGCAGGCCAGGGGTAAGCGAGACGCTGTCCCTTATCAGCTCCTGCAATCAACAGCTGATAAGGAACCGCTGTTAAAGGGGATTTTTTCTGGGTTGCGGTGTGGGCGGGTTCTCCCGCTCATGCCACAACCTGGAGGGAGAGGCTACAGACCTGCCGAATCGACGCCCCCAGTAGCTCCTCCTACCTTTTCTCCAGGGCGCCACCATCTTGGATCTCACGAAATCCTGCGAGATCCAAGATGGTGTCATCGAATTCTCATGAGACATGGGCGCCACCATCTTGGATCTCGCGAGATTTAGCAAGATCCAAGATGGCGTCGCCCAGGAGAACAGGTAGGAGGAGCGACCGGGGATATTTCACGACGTCCCTGTGACTGTGCAGGGCTGTAGCCTTTTTTTCCAGGTTGTGGCGTGGGTCTCCGAAGGTTGGGAACCCCTGATCTAGAGGAAGGAGGTTTCCTAGTGGTGATGATTGTCATGCTAGTCTGTAGTTGTATTGTGATCTCTGCCATTTGTTGTTGTTGTTGATGATGATGTCTTTATCCTAGAATGTACATTTGAGGGAATGCTACCAACAGTTAAAAAAAAAAAGGACTTTGTTGCAAGCAGAATGCTTTTTTAAGACAAAGGGGTCCTGCCTCTCCAGGGGGTGTCCAGCCTAAGACTGGGCCTAGCAGAGGGTACTGGGAGTTTGAGCAGACAAAAACAAGGGAGGGAAATCTGCCTCTTAAATACTGTATTGCCCCAGAGGAGGGCAATACAGTAAGCAAGTTCCTCTCCCCCCCCCCACTTTGTTTTCCTACAGCTTGGGATCAGACGTAAAGTAAAAGGGGAGGGTCTGGGGCCATAGCTGGAACACATGTTTTGCATGCAAAAATTCTAAGTTTAATCTCCAACAATTCCAGTTAAAAGGATCCCAGGTAGTACAGGTGGGAAAGACCACTACCTGAGGCCATGGAGATCTTTTTCTGTTGGACTACACGGTACTGGGCTAAATGAACCAATAGTCGACTCAGTATCAGGTAACTTCATCTGCAGTCAATGGAAGCTAGAAGATGAAGATGAAGGATGGGGATCATGGGAAGCCCAATCCTATCCAACCCCGGCGTAGGCTCTTCAGCGTGGGCCATGTGGCCCACACTGAATCCTATCTGGGGAAGAGCCCTGCTTACCCTGGGTAAGCCCCCAGCCACCGCAATGGGGCTACTCAGTTCCTCACCAACTCAATAGCTGATGAAGAATCAAACAGCCCCGTCTTGGCTGCAAGGGACTGGGAGGTGGACAGGATACAGCGTGCTGTGGCACCGCCAATCTCTCCCCCTCCCAGGCCTGATTTCCCTCCCCGTTACACCCCCTCCTCATTCTCCCCCAGGCCCTGCTCTGCTCAGAGTGGGACTTACCCGCTCCATGGTGCTGGGTCCTCTCCCGCTCAGCGGGTGGGTGGCACAGGCCTCGGCGTGGGCGCTGCCTAGTCCCAAGTTGGCACAAACATGCCTTATGGCACGTTTGCAACACTCCGTGCCAGCACGGAGGCCCATTGTCAGCACTTCTACCAGATAGGATTGCACCATCAATTAAGATACCTACTTTTCCCTTTCCTGGAGCCTATATTTTTTCTGAAGGCGTCTAGCCACTGGTCCAAGCAGACAGACGTATGTATGTATAAACACATTTCAGGATGTGACCACAGTCGTATGAGAGAAAAAGAGTAGTAAATTAAATAGCAAAATACACAACAGTAGCATGCTGTTTTGTTGGAGTATGTTTTGGAAGACACAGGATTAGGGGGAAAGCTGATTATTGGTTTATTTCATTCTTCTTGTCTTTTTTTGCTGGCCTGGGATTCCCTCTGATAAAATAAAAATGTATTATTCATCATTGTAATTGCTGTGATGGATTTTTATATAACCATTGTTTGGTCATATTGGTGACCGACAGCCTTCCCAAAAGGCGTTCAAATATATTATTCTCATGGGGTCTGCTATTCTCAGTCCCATTCAATAGTACCCACTGAAGTGAAAATTGACACATACCCCTTTCTAAACAATTTGGTGAGTGGTGGATAGTCTGATTAATAGAAAGGTAGGAAGGCCCACGTGACCAATACGCAACAGGACCAAAACCTGTTCGTAAACAGGATGACTCCAAAACAAGTCAATGAATTTCAATAAGTTACAGCCCAGTCCTATTTAAGAAGGCTTTATGACAGAGGAACAGATTTCAGCTGTCGTAAAATGGCTGCTAATGGAGAGCAAAGTGCTCTGTTGGTGGCCATTTTGCAAGCGCTGCCACTAGAGGCAGCAGCGACACAACCCACCAATGGACCCCGCTGCACCCACCGGACCAGGTAAGGTAACGATGGGTGGGGGGAACAGCAAGGGGGCAGGGAGGCGGGAGAAAAGGGGCATGGAGGCAGCGGGAGGTGGTGGATCCAGAGGCAATGGCACATGCCAGATCCTATCCCCTCTTTTAACAACCTCCCTGCCCCTTTCTTCTCCTCAGACTTGTACCAGATAAAGACCTGGTGCAGGTCAGAGGAGACCTATTGGTGAATGGGAGGCTTACAGAGAGGTAAGGGGAAATATCCCCTTTCCCCTCTGAAGCCTCCCGATTCGCACGCCACCCGCTGGATACAGCGTGCACCTTTTTGGCGCGGCTGCATCAGTGGGGGAGGGGGAACGGATAGGATTAGGCTCTTATTTCTGAGCAGGTATGCTTAAGACTGCAGTCATCGTTTCAATTAATTTAACTGTTAAAGCTCTAGCTTTGGAAGTACAGTATGAGGATTTGTTGATGTTCTTGGAATGTGGTTTCTTTCCAGTGTCTGAAGTCATCAGTGTTTCTTTGCCCTCTGGCATCGTGTGGAATGCACTGCTTGGCCACTGATAGGGAAGTAGCTTATGAGCTTACTAACAGGTTCCTTTGAGACAAGTCAGAGAAGAAGGGGGGTGGTAGGGTAGAGCAAAATGATGCATATACTTGAGGCAGTGGCCAACAGCAATCATCGTCATCGTCGTCATCGTCATCATCATGAGCTCATAACTTCTATAGCTCCACAATGGTGGTGTTGGCCACACCTTAACACCATAATGCAATGTGCATTGCTGACCCATCCTTCCACCTTTCCCATTGCCCAGTGGTATAAGTTTATTACCATATGGGACCCTCCTTCTCCTCTGTCATCACTTAGTGCCCTCGACCATTCCATGAGTTTTTTTTAAAAATGACTTAAAACTACAACTTAGCTATTGCGTCACCCATTTCTTCTGATCTGTTGGGATATTGAGCACAATAATTTGATGAGAAATATAATAATGCAATAGAAATACCGGTAGTACTGCTATTATTAAATGTTTATAATTTATTAGCCCATTATAAAGGCCCAATCCTACCCGGGGTGGTGCACAGGGTGCAGGGTTGCCGATGTAGCATCCGATGCATCCTCTGTGGGCACTGCCTGGTCCCTATGGGACTCCTCAAAGCTACGCCAGCCCTTTAGCTGATTTAGCTCTGAGGAGCCTTCCTGGGGCATGTCAGGCCTGGAACAGGAGGTTAGGATGCAGCAGGCACTGGTGCCGCCACCATCCACCCCCGTCCCACCCCGATCCACCCCTGATTCCACTGGGAGCACCCCGCTGGTGACCGGACTGTGCAATGCTGCTGGTCTGTGGAGATGCTGTCATGCCAACGGACCGCAAGGATAGGGCCCTAAGAGTGATATGTTTTTTATCTGAGATTTTTCTCCTGACATATTTCTGCATATTAAATGTTATGCTAGTAGAAAGGAAGAAGTAGTGGCTCGTCTATTGAACCTTGATGCATAGGTCTAATACCATTTTTAGTTTTTTGTCCTGCATTCCTTTTTTTCCAGAGTGTCCTAACCTTGAATCCTCTGCAATTCTTCTGTGGTTAATAATTGTATACATGCGCCTCCAGGTGGTGAAACAGTGGCATAAACATGGATTTCAGGGATTTATAATATTCAATACATGGCGGAACTATAGTGTAACCATGATTTAAGGCTAGAACCTGAGTGGTAAAAATCACTGATATCTCCCTATTTTTACCCTAATTTTGGACAGTTCTCCCCTGCCCAAGACTTCTGTAATAACTCGGCATCCTAAAAAGCTGCTGAGAGATCCTATAACTGTACTGATCCTACAGTAATGCTTCTCCTGAGCCTTTTTGAATCCAGTACCATTAAAGAAGAGCCACATGGCACAGGTCAGTTTCTTGACTGCATGTCTTTATGTCTAGATCCATCTTAGGCAATAGCCCTCTTGCTAGAATTGGTATGCAAATGCCAATTGAGCATGCCAGCCCCACCTGACCAGGGCAAGGGGCGGGTAGAGATAAACCATCCAATCAGATGGATGGATGTCATCATCAACTCTAGGTTTGTTAAGATCTCACACAAGGATGCTTGTGTGTGTTGTTAGGTCCATTGCTAGGAACAGTGGAGTAGCTAAGGGGGCTGAGGGTACACGGCCCTAGGTTCCACTCCTTGGGGGGGATGGGACAAAAGCCGCAAGGGGAGCCAGAAGCCTCCGCCACAAGTGCTTTGATTGTTCGCAGTGGCGGCATCCAAGGGGCTGCTGTTGCGATCTGTCAAACCACTTGCAGCAACAGCTTCTGGGGGGCGACCAGGCCCTGGGGGTGGTAGCAAGGAGGAGCGACACCCTAGGCCGGCGCTGAGGCTGCAGAACCTCAAAGAGTTGAATTGGGCTGCAAGACTGTCTACATGTAACATTATGGGCAGCTGGCTGACACCCACAAGAAGCAACCATTTTATGGAAAAATAGGTGTCCATAGTAGAGGTAAAAAGCAGCTATTTTCTGGAATAACCTCTTATATTTTGGGAAGTTTCTCTCGACCTCTCCCCTTGCTACTTGTAGTGTTGCACACTGATGTACCACAGCATGATCTCTTTTCCTATTCCACCCTGAGGTGCTCAGTGCTTGCAAAGGAAGCATGTGCCTGATGGCAGCGGAGGGGGAGGGGGGCTGAGCATCAGGGGAGAGCGAAAGTGAGACGCTGATAGAGACATCCTGACAGCTGCAATGGGTCATCAATAGATCCATCAGGCCAGTAATTTGCAACAAATTTAACATACATCACTTTAGTCAGGCCAAGCTATATCCATCTTGTCATGGCATCAGAGCAAATAACACTTAAATCTGGTGTCACCGCTGACCTTTGTGACCCTTGAATTGACACTGCTGCTGCTTGAGTTGGCCTAGCTGCGCAGCAGATGGAGGGAAGATTAGTACAAAACGAGAAAATGCAGCAGAACAATAAAGCTTAACCAGGCAAACAACGAGGTTTGGAGATTCCAGTTCCCACACATAGCTCAACTTGCTCCTTTGCACATTGCTTCATGCCGTCTTACTCCCATTATGGTTCTTTGTTTGAATTGCATATAAAATATATGTACATATCTATATATGTGACAACCTAAACATTAGGGTGAAATCAGCATTTCCTGAGTAAGAGCTAAAATGCTGGGAGGCAGAATAATTTGTCTGATTTTAACCTTTAAAAGCAATATGTAGCTTACAGCTGAAAATGACTAATAATAATAATAATAATAATAATAATAATAATAATAATGTTGCCTAATTTTCAATGGTGTCCCAGGTTTCCTATTCCTAAACACAGTATATTAGTTGGGGAAAATGTTCCTGTTTCTGAATGTGTAATTAAAAAGTATAGAATTAATTAAAAAATCTGGTTTGTACATTAGTTTGTCCTTACTGGCTTGCCACCCAGCTCGAGGCTCATTGTGCCTGAATTATTTGATCAGATCACAAAATTCCTCTAACGGTGGAGGTGGCGGCGGGGTGGGGGAAGAATCCTCTTTGGTTAACATGTTTAAAACTATTCCCATCTCAGAAGGATTTAAAGGTGAAAGAAAAATATTACAAGTAACAGAAATAACAGCAACATGAGCAAAAAAAAAAAGGTTATGTAAACTTGAGATCTTATTCATGAGGGTAACAAGCTTGCTTGGAGACGTAATGACTTATGGGGCCACCTACTGAGTCCATGGACGAACAGGGAGTTGTACACAGGCCTCCCCTGGCCTAGCCTAACACAGGACCACACTGGCTCTCAGTGACATTGTTTTACTCCATTTTACTATTTTATATAGACCCCGAGGCTATCTGACAAAATTAGCACATACATTCAGAATGAATAAAAAGGAAAACTGTTCTGTTTTTACTAACTGTCATGTGAGATGGTTACGATCATCAGCACTAGACTGAAAAAGTTGCAGACAAACAGGAAATAGAAATACCAGTAGTTGTTTTTTTTAACTGAATGTACTTGATTGAGATTTTTCTCTACTAGTGTGGTTTGGATAGGGTTTTTTGTAGAGAAGATCTGTGTGCAGTATGATTTTATGAATGGGTGTGACACACTCACAGCTGTCAATCCACTGTTCAGTGCCAATAACTGCTCTCCCAGGAAGTGAAGTTTTCTGTAAAGTGTGATAGTTGGCAGGCAGGCATATGAGCCATAATCCATTCCCAAGAACAGTTATGTGTAGAACTCCTTCCTCTAGATCAGGAGTTCTCAACTGATGGTATACATACCAACAGTGGTACTCCCAGGAGACTGGAGGTAGTACGCGGACTACCGGTCTGCCGGAACCTTGCTCTGACGCAGCGTTTTTGGCCATGTTTTTGCACTGCGTTTTCACTCCCGAGAGGCTCCTGCCTTTGGTCGAACCTCTTAGGAGCGGTGGGAAGGGCTCTCCCGCCCACCCTGATCTTCCTACCTCCGTTTTTTGGCTTTAAAAATGCGAAAACCCGGACGTAACTGGCGATGATGTCATCACCAGTCACTTCCAGTGGTACTTGAAGGATGAACGGTGCCAGAGGTGGTATGCGACCAGTCCGGGGTTGAAAACCCCTGCTCTAGATCACCTTTACATCTGTAATGCATCACTACAGTTCTGTCAATATGATCAAGGGTGGCCCTAGGGTCTGCCCCAGCAAGTTTGAGGTCTTTCTGTGAGTTGCACATAGAGTTAAGAAAATCTAGAACCATTGAGCAATTTTCCAAGTGAGCTTCAATGCTAGTGCAACTTCCACAGCAGTCAATGAAGGAATAGGGTGTGTCAGCTGTGGGCCTGGGGCCTTCCGGTGGTTATGGTCCCCTGGCATGTGCCCAAGTAGGAAACCAACCCTGAATGCATTGTACAGCATGGGAAAGAGAATGTAAATTCTGGTCTGTGGGCCTTGCTTTCAGTTTACAAGCCCATATAATTCACATGCCAATGTCTGTGCTCACTTGTGAAATTGCTCCCAGTTCTGTGCCTTATGTGGATTAAAACTAATATATTCCAACCTTGACATTCCAAATGAAGCTCTACTATTTTTTTTAGCATTTAGTTCCAAGTCTAAATTGTTGGCTGAGCTGAGGGATTAAAACAGTTCCACACACAGCAAAACTGATTTTGTTAAGAGCTTGGACAAAGAAAAAACTGCATCCATTGTTACAAAAGCAGAAACAAGAAGATGGAAAAAGAAGTCAAAGGAGAGGTCCAGCAACAGTAGGAGAGAGCAACCCACAAGCTTGTCAACAACAAACTCCCCCTACTGGTGGAGGCCAACATTTCCACACTTGCTGACTATATGGCCTGAGATGGGGTGGCTCAGGTCACATGCTGTCACTCTTCCAACATAAACAAGGGTGCTTAAGATTAGTCTCATAGATTCTGGTGTGTACATGAATCTCTACATAAGCAGGGACCTCCCCATTCACACCAATCTCAGGGGCAGCCTATTCTGCAATAGAGCTGGTCCGTTAAAACACACACACACACACACACACACACACACACACACACACACACACACACACACACACACACACACACACGACCAAAGGAGCAGTAGCTGTGACAGCACTCACCAGCTGGGGGCTAGGTCTCCAGGGACATGAAGAAAGGGACCAGGGACATGGGTAGTACAGTATTTTTCATTATAGTTTCAGCTGGACTGGAGCTTGATTGTCTTGGGCCAACTATGGACAATTCTTGTACCATTTCCACTTTAAACAGTGTGCGAATAATTTGGAGATTTTATTCCCAAACTTGTAGTAGGATCGATTTAGAAAAAACTATTGCAGTAGTTATCTTATATTTACTCCCAAGGAGTCTAGTTCTTGTCTCTTTCTTCACAGCTTTCAAAATATTTACTCCCTGTGGCATCCCAAATAGTAGCTTGAGCATAGTATCTATTTCCTGCCCAAGATTATCAACCAGGCTCTGCCTTTGAAGTAATCAAGACGTGAGATATCATGCCAGGGACATGGATTGTCTGATCACTGGTTTGCAATGTAGTGATCGCAGGAACAATGCAGTAATTGTCCCAGTATCAGAGCTGACAACAACAGTCCCAGTGCACACTCTGAAATGGATATATTGTCAATTCTAGAGTTTGTGTGGAACTGAGGAGCATAATAAGTATAACTACAGTACATGCAGTGGGGCTGATTACCTGCCACATCTCTACCATGCCACCACATTCTGCTAGCAATGCTTGTAGATCAGTCTACCATAAAAAGGTAAAGGTATCCCCTGACAATTAAGTCCAGTCGTGTCCGACTCTAGGGTGTGGTGCTCATCCCCATTTCAAAGCCGAAGAGCCAGTGTTGTCCGAAGACGCCTCCGTGGTCATGTGGCCGGCATGACTCTCCTTGCCGCAGCGCGTAGCATGCAGCTGGAACACGGAGCGCTGTTTACCTTCCCACAAGCGGTACCTATTTATCTACTCGCATTGACATGCTTTGGAACTGCTAGGTTGGCAGGAGCAGTCTACCATACATGAGCATATTTCTGGAGGTGCTTCCTGCGCTATCCACTTCAGGGTCACTTATGAGAGACGGATCACCTGCCCGAATCACTGTTCCTTCCTTGAATGAATCCAAAGTATTAAAAACCTATGTGAGTAATGAAAGTTGTCATTTGTTAGGACAGTACAACAATCTCAAGGTGTTTATCATAGAGCAGAACATATCAGCAGTACATATCAGTAACTGTGTTGTCACTCTCCAATTCCTTTTATTCCAAACCTGCATGTGACCTCTGTGATTGTGACGTCAGAAAAGCAATATGCAAACACACAAAACAAATGGTGAATAACCACCCGACATGATCCCCTGTTGCGGAGACATCAGGCATTGGATTCATTAACAGCCCAATCCTATCCCCTGCCAGACAGAGCATGTACTGCATGCTGTGGTGGTGGTGGTGGTGGTGGTGGTGGTGGTGTGTGTGTGTGTGTGTGTGTGTGTGTGTGTGTGTGTGTGTGTGTGAGCCACCTGGCCACCAATGGATCTGTTCGGACTTATGACACGGCATCAAGAGCCGTGTCAGGCCAGGAAGCGAGGGATAGGATCTTGGTGTGCGATACTGCCACCAAGATCCTTCCCATCCCATCCCCGATCTCACAATTGTGAGATCTGCTGCTGTGGACCTCAATAGGATTGGACCACTAGTCACTTGGACCAGAGGAAAACTAATACGCAGTGAATATGTAGATTTGTTCTCACCTCACTTCCCATCCCTGGCCATCAGATCCTTATAAAGATAAACACTCAATACAAACTAACAGACAGCAATTACAGTAATATTCCAAATCACAAGAGGCAACACATTAGAAAATAGGAAAAATTCTGAAAGAACGAAAGATATCATGGCCAGCAATAATGTCCAAGGATTTCAGAATGGGATTAAAAGCCATGTATACAAAAATATGTATACATGTATACAAGGACCGGTGTTCTGTGCTAATTGGTTGTACTCTGGTTTAGCTGTACTCTCGCATAGATTAAAAGAGTATCTCTCTTTTAAATACTGGCTGAATGTTTGTCTTGGTAACAACTTGTGCAGCCACTGAGGCTCTTTTTCCTGCCACCTGAGGAAATTCAAAGATTTTGAATGAAATGTCGTGGTTTTAACTTTTTATGTTTTCGTTTTTAGTGGTTCTAGTGCTTTTAAACATAAAAATATATAAAGTTATTGAAAAGGGTAAAACGGGTAACAAGGTCATAACAGCCTTAGATCGAAATAAAAATATATTTTTGTATACATGGCTTTTAATCCCATTCTGAAATCCTTGGACAGAAAAATTCTGCTCAGGCAGAGATTCCTCTGAAATAAGAAAGGAGACAGGATAGAAACCAGATCATGGCGAAGTAGTGGGATTTGATCAAATGGATCCTTCTCCATTTTTGCTGCATGAAGTAACCTCTATGTTGGCAGCAATCTTCCGATCTTCTGGAGTCCCCCCCTCCTTTTCCTGCTCCCACAGGTCATGCAGGTTTTGCAAGGCAGCATCTTCATCTATGAATGTTTTCTCTACTGGCAGCTTCAGATCCAATGAGGCCATGATTTCCCACGTTTCTTTATATGTGGTCACCATGAGTAGACCTCCATCATGAATTATCAGCAATTTACCGGTAAATGGATAACCCAAGTGATATGGAATCTTTGTATCTCAGAGCAGTATGGTGTAAGGGCATCTATGCTGAACAGTCTCAGGACACAGATCTTGGAAGATCTACGTAAACTTTTCATCAACCATGATTGCTTCCAGTACACACAATATATGAGACAAGGCTTCTTTAAAAAAAAGGCAAAGCACACAACATACATTTTGATATCTTGGGGAGGAGTGGCTTCTGGTGCCTCTGGCAGACAATTCGATGAGCCTGTTCAAAGTCTGTAGCCTCTGTACGAAAATCTGGAAGCAGATCCAACAGCCAGCCAGCCAAAATCCTATTACCATATGTCCTCCCTTTTACGGACTCTGAAATTGCCCTGGTGGTTGTCAACTTCTGAAGTCTATATATTTTCCCCTAAATTTTCAAGGCTCAGCTGAAATTCTTTTGTATCTTTTGCCGAAGTAGCATTTCCCCCTCGATTCTTAAGTCCATATTAAGGCCCTCATTCACCAATCATGTGATACCATTTAATTACACGGAGAAGTAGACATTTTCTGCTCAAGAGACTTGATCCTACCTGCTAAGGTGTTGAAACTGACCAGCTAGGTCTGGCAATGAATCTGAAATACCGGTAGATGAAGCAGCAGACTTGTCCATATATTTACTGATTTTGTTTGACATGGTAAGGGTCATTTTCTTTGTTTGATGTGCCTAAAGTAGAAATGGGTTTCCATGCTCCAAAATAGATTTTTTAGGGATCATTTTCATTGTGTAAAATGTGAAAGACATTCCCCTCTTTGGTCCCTTTCATTTACAGAGGTTTGCAAAGGTTAGCAACTGTGCCAGGTTGTGTGTTACATAACAGGTCAGAGACATTTCAGTCTATGAAATTGCTCTTCACAGGCAACATCACCACCACCCTGGAGATACAATTTTGTTCCTCTTTCATAATACCAGAACATGGGATCATCCAATGAAACTGAGTATCAGGATGGACAAAGAAAGCACTTGTTCACACCATGCATAGTTTATGTATGGGATTCAGTGCCACAAGATGTGGTGATGCTCATTAGCTTAGATGACTTTAAAAGGAATTAGATGACTTCATGGAGGAGAGGTCTATCTATCCATGGTGACTAACTCTGATGACTGTACAGTTATAGGTGTCTTGCAACTGCCACATTCAGAAATAGTATATCACCATATGCAGTATGCAAAAGAGATAATCAGAGATTTTTGGAATATTCTTTCCCCCATTCTCAATTTTTGGGTAAAGAATTTTATACACCATTCTATATTTCTTTGTATCAATACGTTTATTTATTTTAAAAAAAATATTACCCATCTTTCCCTAACAGGTGCTCAAGGCAGCTAATATAATCATAAATAGGTACGAAGTACAAAATAAATCAGTAAGAAAGTACAAAATTTTAAATATTATGAAATAGTAATTTTCATTATTGAATTATTTATCCTCATCGCAGCTTGTTCAAAAAATATTTAATGGGAAAGTGTGAAAAAGAAATAATATATCAGGTAGAAGTCATCTTACTGATGCCACTCTTTCTGTTCAGGAGGGTGTAAGATTTCCCCATTGTTTTTGTATCTAATCTCATGCTTTATGTCAAAGGAGTTTACCGTAATTCAACTTAAATAGTTCTTTTATATCAGGTGACAAACTTATACTCTAAATACGTATTCATCTTTTTTCACAGAGCACTGCAAAATGTAGATATTAGATTACAACAGTACTCATTTATATTCAGTGTTTTAGTTTATAACTTTCTGTTAGAGCTGATTTTACACTGAAATGAACTTTGTGCATGCACCAGAGCTCCAAGGAGCAAGAGAGCTAGAACATTGACACTTAAGTCTGGAAGTGAGCTCATCTTTGACTTTCCCTACCCACATCTGTATGCAAATATAAAATGTAGTTTTAATTTTTCTGTCCAAACCAGGAGTGCTATTGGGTTCACTAAATGTTTGTGTAACAAGAAGGTAATAAAGTACTGTGGGTGTGTTGCAAACCACATTTTATGGTAACAGACAAAGAGGACCTCTTACAAACCCCATGTCTCTAATTTCATTGTAGAAAATTAGATACTCAGAATTTTGCATAAGATAAGTGTATTAGTGGGATGCAATTTGGCCCAGGTTCCTAGCTTTCGTGCATGTGGCTCCTTAATAAAAAGTGTCAGTTAAAATGAAAATACAGCTTGGGTAATTAAATTTAATTGGATCTTGTCACTTTAAATCCTCTTTGTTTTTGAGTGTTTCCATAGAATTGCAGCTTCTGGTTTTGCTAATTTCTTTATTGCAAGCTGTGCGCTGAACCTCACTGTCCTATAATAAAGTGGGACCTTGTTTTTGTAGAGGGCTTTGAACCATGACTGCAATAACAAACAAAAGGGATGGAAACTAATTCCATGCAGAAGGGGGGGGGGGGAAACTTTCCTTTATTTTCTTCACATAGAATCAGAGAATAAGATTGTGGCTTGGTTTTAACCCATGAATGCTGATGCATATTGCTGTGTTGTGGAGGCTTGCAGACAAATGATGCATTGTGATGCTATGCCATTGCAGGCATGCAAAGTAATTATCATTCATTTTTTATATATATCCGAGATGTTTGGGCAAGCAGCTGGGATCATGCAAATTGCAGTATTCATAGATAGGTCAAGCAAGGAGCAAGCAGTCATCAATGCAAATGATGCTTACTGTCTGCCAATAGCCACAGATCTAAATTGGAAGGATCGCATTCTCCAGGGGTGAGAGGTAATTCAGTTTCTTTATTTCCTCTGCACATGCCCAGAATAGAATCTGAAAGCAAGATGAGAGGCTTAAATGTAGATGAAGAGGTAAACTGTTTGTGATATCAAATAGAGTAACCATAAAAGATTATTAGACTACTGCCAATTCCCCAGATGCTAATAGGCAATAATAATCTATGTTCGTATTTCAAGTTAAAAACAGTGTGTGCGCGTGTGTGTGTGCGTGCGCGTGCATCCAGACTTTATGTATAATATGCAGCATGATTGCTTTTTCTGTCATAACATAGGCCATCTCAAAATTCGTTAGTGCTAACACCATAAAGTTGCAAAAGATTGCAGATTTTCCTGGTTGGTACCTTAGAACTGGGACACATGCTACAATCACCCCGGAGGTGCTGCCATGATAGCCACATACTCTGAAATGGGGCCAAAAAGGTTGGAATGGTCTTTAGATGCTAAAGACATCCCCAGAAACATGACCTAGAGGTCTCAGAGCATGTTGGATCTCGACCCTGTACCCCTAAATCCTTGGATGGCTCTGTGGGTAGTGGCAGAAGCAACAGGGAAAGCTCAATGCTCTAGGCCCTAATATGCTTCCTACAGCCTATGTTCCTGACCTAGACCTGGACCAGACTGCTAACCCCTCCCACTGGGGACGTGCGGTACAGGCACGGCAGGTGAGGCAACCCTGCCCCCTCATAGTTCACGGGAAAGCACCGCAGCCTAACTGGGGGATTATGCGTGCATGCCACCCCCTTACTCAAGTGCAAGTGGTTGCGCGTGTCCACACACACATCAGTTAGGCTTTACCGTGAACTACGAGGGAGTAGGGTTGCCTCACCTGCCACACCCACACCGCACGTCCCTGCCTCCCACTGCTTATATCAGACTTGCTGGATCTGTACTTTAGCTTCACCAACACCTTTCCAGGTCTGTCCTGCTTCCAGTACAAAAGGGGCGCTTGGTAAGGACTATGACATTCCTTTACTGCATGGGCTACAGCCTGCTCCCCTGCTTCTCACACCATTTATGGGAGACCTCGATTTTGAGATCAATATTAGCAACAGGCAGAATATTACTCTTCCCCCATTCAGATGGAGTTGGTTCCATTTCTCACCTTAGCTTTGAAAAAAGTGAAAAGATCTGAGAATAAGCCTGTAGACAGTCAGCTCCTATAATACATATATCACAAGTGATCTCCTGGCAGTAGAAAGTATAGGTATCTGGTAATGGATAAGATATCTCCAAACTGGGAGAATGGGCAGCAAAATGGCAGATGCGCTTCAATGTAAGTGCAAAGTGATGCACATTGAGGCAAGAAACCAAAATTTCACATATACGCTAATGGGTTCTGAGTTGTCTGTGATGGATCAAGAGAGAGATCTTGGGGTGCTGGTGGACAGGTCGATGAAAGTGTCGACCCAGTGTGCGGCGGCTGTGAAGAAGGCCAATTCCATGCTCGGGATCATTAAAAAAGGGATTGAGAATAAAACAGCCAATATCATTATGCCTTTGCACAAATCGATGGTAAGGCCGCATCTGGAGTATTGCGTCCAGTTCTGGTCACCACACCTCAAAAAGGATATAGTTGAATTGGAAAAGGTGCAGAAAAGAGAGACCAGAATGATTCGTGGGCTGGAGCACCTCCCTTATGAGGAAAGGCTACAGCGTCTGGGGCTTTTCAGCCTAGAAAAAAGGCGCCTGAGGGGGGACATGATTGAGACGTATAAAATTATGCATGGGATGGAGAGAGTGGATAGAGGGAAATTCTTCTCCCTCTCGCACAACAGCAGAACGAGGGGACATGCACTAAAATTGAGTGGAGGGAGAGTTAGAACGGATAAAAGAAAATATTTCTTTACCCAGCGTGTAATTCATCTGTGGAACTCCTTGCCACAGGATGTGGTGATGGCACCTGGCCTGCAAGGGAGTGGCAGCAGGAAACAGGTTATCTTGTTGTCTTGTGTGCTCCCTGAGGCATCTGGTGGGGCCACTGTGTGACACAGGAAGCTGGACTAGATGGGCCTTTGGCCTGATCCAGCAGGGCTCTTCTTATGTTCTTATATTCAAGCTGGGGAACACGTTAGCCTAAGGACTGGACCATCACATGCTTTCTTGATCAGGGTCAAAGAGGGAACACAACTTGTCTCATGTAGTTTACACCCACGCACACTTCATCAAACCTAGTTTTAAGGAGAGCAAAACTTCCTGTGTGTAAGTTATGATACAAGTACCAAACCAGAACTTGTCTCTGACACGTTCTTAAGTCGTGCAGAAACCATAAAACTAGCTAGATTTGGAATGAATACACAGTTGACCGTGCTTGAAATTCATTCCTTTGACAAAGTGTTGCTGAAAAGTAATTATTTTTATTATTTTTATTTTCGGTGATATTTTTTTTGTATTCAAAAGGTTTGCAAGATTCTGTTTTAGCAAAAATATATCATTTAATCAACCATATCTTAATAAAGAATGTTTTCTATTATTTAATCTGCAATGACACTGGGCTGTCGACAAATGCAGCTTGACAGACATCTGTCAGATGTGACTGCTTCCCCCCCTCATCTTTTCCACACAAGACCCTTGGCAGTACTTCTAATGGGAAACCATCGAATCCACATGCTGTCAATGCCACAAAATGCGGACTGTACCAGCCAGATCATCCCAGTCCTCCATTCACTAGCTTGATGCTCACGTTCTCATCATTTCACTGCTGCTACAGTCATGATCCAAACTTGACACTCCGGAGAGATGGGGTGAAAGTCAACACATTCAAGCAGGGCATCTGTATCCCCTCTCTTGACCCAGTGAGGTGACTCTTGGGTTAAGCGGCACCCGTGAATGAGAAACAACTTAACAAGGGGTGAAAATCTGGTAGATAGGCCCTGCCATATCAAGACTTCCTTCTCAAAATCTGGACATGCCATTCGTCTCAACAAATCTTCATTTTGTTGAGGAATCCGTTGCAAAACTCAGAAGATTGTCAAGGTAGCCCATGTTTTTGGGAGTGGTGCCTCTAGTTGTGCCAAAGCAATGGAAGCATTTGCCCTAAACACCAGCATTGACATGAGAGTCAATGAGTCAAAATAAGCATTTGACACGTCTGCTGCAAGCCATTCCCAAATTCTGAATCTTTCCCAGATTCAGACTTCTCCATAATCCCCTTCACCCCTCTCCAGTCCTAAAATATGGAAACTAACCTCCACAACCTGCAAGGTGCTCTCCTTTTTGTTCATAGGCCTGCTGTGGGCTTCCCTTTCTTTATCGCCCCTGTGTCGGCCATGTCTGAACTTTCACCTTGGTGTCATACGTGGCAAAAAAAAATCCAATCGACTTCACTTTCCCTCCTGCTCTTCTTTCCTGCTGCTTTCCCTCTTCTCCAACTGAGTGCATGTGAAGGCAACAAACCTGTCCTCTCCTAGGATGGGCGCAGCCAGGCAGTGCAACATTTTGGAAAATCCTTCTGCAAATGTGTGATGCAGTGCATGCTTCCTTCTCAATGAAATTAGGATAGGGCTTGACATGGATCAGGCTGCAATAAGTTAATGAAGGAGATTTTGATGGAAGAAGAGATGCTGAATATATTGAAACTATAATGTTTTAAAACCTCGCTAATATAAAATACGTAATGGACGCAGTGTCAACTGCTCTGGAAGCTTTTTACATAAAGGGCGGGGTAAGAATATTGCAAATAAATAAATCACTGAAGTGATGTTATCTTAGCTCCAAGCATATTCTTTATTTTTTTCCCTCTCCCTTTTTTTAAGTGCTCATACACGCAATGATTACTGATGCAGGTAAGCTACCACTCTTTGAATGTGAAATTGAACTAGCAGCCTTTGATCTGAACTACAGGCTGATCTGAATTCAAGAAAAGCTTGCTGCTAAGCCACATTCCCATTCAATCCATTAAACCATTCACTTCTCTTCTCCTCATCACACTGACTCCTAATTTGACAATGACAAAGAGCTCCATAGTGATTTTAAATTTCATAATTTTAATCTGTCAAGTCTGACATTTAATTAGTGCCCTTCTAACCTGTGCCCGCTTACTTGAAGGTTACTGTTGGTTTTCCTTTAGAAATTTTTTCCTCTGGAAGAGTGGATTAATAAATATGTACATAACTGGCAGGGATAAAGACAATGCACACACAATGGTCTATTAGTTCCAAATCTAGACAGATGAGGTTAATAATATTTTAAAGTGCTGCTTTATTGTATTAAGAGTGATTAAGCCTTTGGCTCAACCCTGTATGTGTTGTTCATTGAAAACATAAAATATAAGGTCTATTAAGCAAAGTCTAGCAAGAACAGTTACCTAAACTAGGGTAATAGCATGTTCATAAGTCATATTACAAGACTCTATTGTAGCAGTGATATTATTTCTTGAGAGTTTGCTAGCAGAATGAAACGTTAAGAGCTTGCTAGACACATGAGTTGGATTTTAATCAACAACAGATCTAGTGAAACATGGCACTAGGGAAGTCGCACAGGGAAAGGTGTAAATATCTGACATTTGACTCCTGGAGGAGCAGATTCAAATTTGGCAGAGTTGACTGTAATGAGTTTTGTGGTCCCTGGTCAGTTAAGAGGAAATGCCTATGGGACACAGGAATGCCACTCCTATAGCTGGAACACATATAGAAAAGAGGGGGTGAGGAGCAGAGAGGAGATGAGAAGGCCTTTCCCAAAATTAGAAGTTGCAGCTGCTAACCCGTGTCAATAGATTGCATGAAGAACATGAGAAGCCAAGCCCTGGGGATGATTGAAGATTGAAGATGATGCTTCGTCATGGAGATGTGCCATCCCAATACCCAACATATTGCCAATGTAGCATTAAAAGGAGGCAGGAGGAAGAAGAGGGTAATGAAAGAGAGGATTAAGTGAGACAAGGAGGACGCTTTGCCAAAATAGTGATGGAAAGATCAGATATGTAATTGTCTCAAGCCCTGAGGCTATTCAAAACCAGACAGCTGCTAATTGCCCTGCAAAGAACTGAGCTCCTGCAGCTTGCAAGATAGCTGCTAAGGAGCAGTTTGCAAAGAGCTGAGCTACTGCAGTTTGCAACCTTGTGTAAATATAGGGAGGCAAAGTTTGAGCGTCTCTTTTATGGTGTGTTTTTCCCCCAGTCCATCAATAACAGGTAGTGGGGACAGGTGAAGGTTGGGTCACATAAGCCCATCAGGCCTTGAGGGTATTAGAGCTGCCTCATTATGAGAAATGGATTTGTGTTTTTTTGCAAATAAATGAATACTTATAAATAAATAAAAATATGATTGTTTTCTAGATCACCTTTTTTTTAAGTCTCGTAAAGCTAGGTAGGTCCCGATAGAGTGTCATTATAAAAAGTGGGTCCCAGTGCTAAAAAGTTTTGGGAACTTAAAAGGTAAGTCTTATCTTACCTTTACAGCATTATCAACATGTATGGTGCTTTGCAAAACAGCATAAGGAGAAAGAAAGGAGAGCTCCTCCCTCCCAAGGAGTCTACAATCTAATTGACAGCAAAGGTAGGAAAGGATGAACCTGAGCAAATGCAGCTATATGTATTTAGGCTTCTTTATGGTGGTGGATGAGGACTGAGGGGTGCCTGTTGAGCAGTAGTAAAGCTGACTTTGTCCCTATAAAAGCACTTGAGCATACAGAAACCCAGGGCCGGTCCATCCATGCGGCCAACTGAAGCAGTCGCCTCAGGCAGCAGTTTTGGTGAGTGGCTCCCATCTCTATCCACCTACTTGCCTCCACTGCTCCTCATTCTCATCCTACTCTCTGGATTGAAAGAGGAAGAAGGGGACAGAGAGGAAGCGGAGATGTGGAGGGGAGTGCTGAGCTAGAACACTGGAGAGTGGGAGGAGCAGAGGCTGGCACATCATTGAGTAAGGGGGGCAGCTTTTAGCATGCAACCTCAGGTGTCAGAAGGTCTTGGGCTGGCCCTGCAGAAACCGTTGGTGTCCGGGTATGGATGTTATGTTAGGGCTGGATGGATGTTTTACGTTAGGGCTGGTGTATACAATACCACTTGGGTGCTGTTTTTTGGCTCAAGATTCATTAGAGCATCTAGTTAGTGTGAGCCACTGAGTCTCTATCATCTGACCATGGCTGTGTATTTATGAACCACTGGCTCACATGTTCCTGTGAATGAAGACTTACACACCTGCTAAAACCTGCTGTCATGTACAGTGGCGTCGCTGCGCCCGGAGCGGGTTGGTGCGGGCCCCCCCGGCGCCCCCTGTAAGTTTTTTTTACGTTTTTTTTTACTGTTTTCGGGGGTTTTTAAGTGTTAACGGGGCATGTGTTCGTGTATGTATGCTTTTCCCCCACTTATCTTGAATATGGAAGGCTTCCAGCGACGATCTTCTTCCTGCGCCGGGCACATTCTTCTCCCTGCGCCCGGGCGCGAACTCCTTAAAGCCCCCTGCAGCGCTTTCCAGAGTTTGCGCAGGCGCAGAACGACGAAGTTTCCAGTTGACGTTCTGTGCCTGCGCAAACTCTGGAAAGCGCTGCTGGGCGCTTTACGGAGTTCGCGCCGGGCGCAGGGAGAAGAATGTGCCCGGCACAGGAAGAAGATCGTCGCTGGAAGCCTTCCATATTCAAGATAAGTGGGGGAAAAGCATACATACACGAACACATGCCCCGTTAACACTTAAAAACCCCCGAAAACAGTAAAAAAACATAGAAAATTTGGGAACCCCCCGAAATCTAAGGAGCCCCGCCCCACCCCCAGAGCCCTGTGCCCTACGCCCTGGGGCCCCCCGCCCCATATCAGGTGACACCTCTGGTCATATGATGTGTGCTCTGGTCTTCAGTACGTCAGCATAGCTGAAGGATAGCATGATCGCCAGAGCCTAAGGATGCTGAGAGGTCCTTGGCACAAAGTATTGACTTACTTGAGATAGATCAGTCAGGCATGATCTAAGCATGTAGCACCATAGGACTGTAGAATCCTAAGACGGTAGATGGGTGTTAACCATGTCAGACTGCAGGATGATCTGAGAAGACCCATTGGGGCAGCAGAGGCTTGCCCCAGGGCAAGGGAACAAATGTTCCCTTACCTGGAGGAGACCTCCTAGACTGCCTCCCTCCCCTGCAGGATGCAGCATGCTCTCTTTGGTGAGGCTGCAGGGGGGGGGAGGTTAGTTAGGATTGGGCTGTCAAACAACTCAATCCTATGCATCTCTACTCAGAAGTAAGTCCTATGGAGTTCAGTGGTGCTGAAAATGCACCATCCTTTTATTATGGAAATATAATGGCTGTTCCTAATGGAGCCTTGCTTGCACAGTTTGCAGGTTGCTATGATTTCAGTTAGTTACAATATGAGACTGTTTTAAAAAAGCACTGAAGTTAGAGAATCTTCTCAGCTTTATTTGGAATAAATGGAAAATTATGTTAAAAGAACAAAAGCACACTGCCAACTTATTAAACTTCCCTACACCATACCAGTTTAAAGTTCTATAATATATGAGAAGAACATATTCTGTGAACATACCTTTCAAAAGGAGACATTAATAACATGTTAATATTTTTATTTCCATACTTTTTTAATACAGCAAAGGACGCTGGAAGCAAAGTGCACTTTATAATTTTCATTAAAGCCACCACAGTCTGTAAACAAGTCTAAACTTTACCCTTCACCATGGGCATTGAATGGAAGAGCTTACCTTTTTAATATGTACTGGTTATAAAATTTCTTCTGTGGAAGTCGAAATGTAATCAGCCTTGCAACGTGAGTCCTTTGAAATGCATGTAATTAACTCTACAGGATCAGATGCAGGGTCAGGAATTTAAAGTCTCAAGAAAAGGAAAAGATTTGAATTTGACCATTTGCTCCTAAGATTTGACTTGCTGATAAATAAGTGCTACTTGCTGCACAAGAACAAATTCAAAGGGACCAAAGAAGTTCAAAAATAAGCAATCTGCAAAACAATCTGGACAAAACAATCTAATTTGGGGAAGGATGGACAGGGATTTTCAAGCAAATTATCTTATGTACATGTGTGTTCCTGTTGCAGGCTTTGGAGGAAACGAATGAAGAGGAACTGCTGCTGTTGTCATTGCCATGGCTTTCAGCAGGACTTCCTCCCTGTAGTAGCCACTGGACAATGGCTGAAGCCAAGATTCAAGCAGCAACTCCTCCATCTTCTGTTCTCTGCATCACGCAATGGAAGTGTCCTGTCCCCTAGAGCAGTGTTTCCCAAACGTTTTTGACCTGTGGCTCCCTTGACCATTGGCAACCATTGGCCGTAGCTCCCCATTACATTATGTGGATGCCTGCCAATTGGCATTGCACTGTATTCCAAGAGTGTTCCGTGGCATTCCGTGGCTCCCTTGGCTAGTTTCCATGGCTCCCCTGGGAGCCACGCCTCCCAGTTTGGGAACCAGTGCCCTAGAGGCATCACAATAGCAACAAGGTCTCTAGGGGGCACACCTGTTGTGAATCTGTTGGCTGACTCACACCACTGCTGTTTCCGCCAAGTCCTTGGTGGACCCTCAGGTGACCGTGTGTTGGCCCAACTTGACCCATCCTGCATATGGACAAACAAATTCTCAGAAAACACTATTGTTTCCTTTTTATGCTAAAGTTTAGAGCAACATCTGACATTATGAAGCCAGCTGGAATATCTTTCAAAATTATCACTTGATAGCAAGTATTGTATTTCAGTTGGCTGTCTCAATCTGTGCTTGGAATGGGCATATTATGTAGAAATGGAATCAGCATTGGCAAAGCCAGACTGAATGCCCCTTTTAAGATTCTCAAGGCAGGCAGACGTGTAGATATGCTACACTTTATGAGGATATATTTCAGCATAATTCTCTGAAGAACATTATCATTATTAAAAGTGTTGGAAAGATTAGAAGAAACTGCTAGAATTCTGCAGTTGTGTCAAGAAGTATATCATTCAGAATATCATTTCATTTTGAATTTGAGGAGTAAAAAGACCTGCGAGCCAACGGTATGCTTTGAAGGCATAATTCATTGCAACAATACCATAGTGACCTGGCTATAGAAACCTTGGTTTATATGTGTTCAGTGCTTTGACTCACGATGGAGAAAAGAAAAGCACTGAAGAATTTTCTCATTAGGGTAATGTATATGCAGACAATCTGTTCAACTACTTTACCCATGTATTGAAAAGGACGAGAAGTTAATGTGCCCCTACATTTGCTTCTAAGATTACATTTAAATGCCTGCAAATTTACAACAAATAGTGCAATGCATGTTCAACAGAGCTCTCAACCTCCAGGCCACCTGTCTTTCTGATAAATTGCTCTTGTTAGAAATACTATTCTCATTTTCCTATTGCTTAGCACCGATTGGGCCTTCAATTCCACTCTGAGGTAATCACTGCAAGCCCACACACATACACTGTAAGACCGGAGGCAGATGGAAGTGAATAGATCCTAGACTAGCCTTTTTCCAGATTAATTAGATTTTTGCATACCCTTCGTTCAAACAGGGTCATGAGCTTGGGCCCAGGGAATATTTGTCACAAAGTATGGGGAGGGCTTTTCCTGATGCAGCCATCTCTGTTTATACTGTTGCTTCTTTTGCGGTTTTCATGGAGGTCTACTCTGACCCGCTCTCTGAAATTGTAGGCTAGTTTCTCCAATGGGCAATGAGGGAAAGGAAATATTTATCGCAAAAATTGTGCTGCTCCCGCCACTTTCCATATTTCCTTGCATCAGCCTGGCTGAGACCAACTACCATCTGGCTTCTCTCCTTAGCGAGCTGTGCCCACCTGCAGCAAGGGGATGCAGAGATCTGGACTCCCTCCATCAGCTTGGCTAAAGTCAACTGGCTCCTCCCGTTCTAGAACTGTGTCTGTATGCATCCATTCCACCGGGTTGCAGCAGATGGAGAAATCAGACAGTGATTTTATTTTCTGTCATGCTACTTTTGTAAGCAACCCTGGGGACTTTTAAGATGAAAGGCAGGATGAAAATAACTGGACTTAAATTCAGTGGCTGAAGCAGAGGAAGAGGAGGAGATAGCCCCCCCTTCTCTGCTAACTAAGTGCCCCTGGCTGCCCCAAGAGTTGGTCAGGGAGCTGACTTTTTATGAATGTCAAAGGGAGGACAATGAAATTTAGCCAAATCTTGTGTGAGCCTTGCTAGGTATGTGAAAATGTGGGTTTCATCTTCAACCCATAATTTTCTTAAATTCCATGGCATTTCTAGTTTATCTGAAACCAAAGCGGAAACAAGCACACATAACTCAATTATAGTAATATGCCATTGAAAGTAGCACAGTGTGCAAACGAGAATTCTTGGTAAAAACAGAATGGCTAAGGAAACACTGAGAAAAGTCTTTGGAAAATCAGAACAAGAACCATGTTTTGTTTTTATTTACTGGAGGAAATGAAAACTCAAATCTGAACGATGGATGAGCATTGCACAACTATATCTACAAATGAATGACGTGCCCTCAAGTGATCAGTGTTTCCCTCTCCTCCTGAATTCATGATGGGTGGCTAATAATAAGGCATAACTACTTTGCCCCTCACAATTTTTGACTTGATAAGCCATGCTGCATAGGAAGACAGCTGAAATTCATTGTTCTGCAGCAAGTTCACTACCTCAGATTAATGAAATCAGGTTTGCTTGATTATTTATTTATTTATTTATTTACAATATTTATATCCCGCCTTTCTCCCCGAAGGGACCCAAGGCGGCTAACAACAGAAATACAAAAAAATACCATATAAAAACATCACACTTTAAAACAGTAAAAACAATTAATAACAATTGATAAAAACAATAACTAAAAATCAATTAAAAAGATCATGGCGACAGTCACAACACGAGCATAAAAACAGTAGCACCCCCACCTATACCAGTGAGATGTTAAAAAAGGCAAGGGCTCAAAAGGCTTCTTGAAACAAGAAGGTTTTTAGGCCTCGCCGGAAAGTGTCCAAGGAGGGAGCAGTTCGTAGATCAAAGGGGAGGGAATTCCATAAGGTAGGTGCCACTACAGATTATGGAGAGATCATCATTTCCCATCAGGTGGCCATTTATGTGTTCCACTGGCATGCAAATATCTTATTTCCAGGCATTCAATTTGCTGATCTGCTAAGGTTTGGATCTTGCTAATATTTTAGTTTGCATTGTTTTAGCTGCTAGCTTATTTATATATTGTTGACTTATATATACTGTATATTGATTTCCATTCTTATTTGGTATTATTAATTGTCTTCTGTTGTAAGCTGCATTGAGTGAATGGGGGAAAGGACAGTAGAAATATTAACAACTAATTACGTAAATAATAGCATAATCCTGTGTAAAGATCTAGGGGCGGTCCTAGGGCTGCCTGCTGGATCTTATCCCCGTTCCGGGCCCATCGTGATTGGCCCGGAGGTCTACTTGGGGGAAGGGGATGAATGTTGAGCTGGCGTAAGTCTGAGGAGGCCATATAATGACCGCGCCAGCCCGGAAATGGGACGAGGATATGGTGGCCGCCATTCCCATCCCTCCCGGGCCAGCTCAGCCAATGGCCGCCACCCCTATGCCCACCGGCAGGTGACTTACCTTCCCTGGTGGCTGCAGGGACCGGAGGGTGGTGGAGTGAGGCCTGCCAGCCTGCGTGCCTGCAGGCCTTACTCTAAAGTATTCACAAACGTACTTTACAGCACATTTGCAACACTTTAGAATGGCGGAGTGTGTGCTCCGCCATTCTAAAGTTATGGAGGATTGCACTGTAAATAAATGGGAATCATCATGTATACAGTTCACGGTTTGGGTCCAGGATATCTGAGGGACCGCCTTCTCCCATACATTCCGGCCCGCTCTCTTAGGTCATCTGAGGGGGCTCTCCTGCGTGTACCACCTCTATCACAAGTTAGGGGAGTGGCAACACGTGGGCGAGCCTTCTCTGCTGTGGCGCCACAACCGTGGAACTCCTTGCCAGGGGATCTGAGAACCACCCCCTCCCTCATGACTTTTCGGCGAGGGCTAAAAACGTTTTTGTTTCGTCTAGCGTTTGGGTGATGGGCTGTGGTCTGCCTCCTGTGTCTCAAGATGCTCTGCCATGCTGCTTCTGTGCTCCATACTGTTGGCCCCCCCAGTGGATTTTATTGTTTTTAAATTAAGTATGTATTGTTTTAAACTTATTTCTGTATTTTAAACTGTTTTTTAATTTTTGTTGTAAGCCACCTTGGGCATATATATATATGTTTAGCATCTGGGTAATCTGGCAGTTTTCAGATCTGTTGTTGTGGCACTGTTGAATTTGCTTCACTTTGTGCCTGGATGCCCCCTAGACAACTGACTGGAAAATACCTGATAATTAGCCACCCATCCCTTCACAAAGGTAGACAGAAAGAAATCCCACTAACTGCACTATGCTGTTAGGATGCAGGTTCCCCGTGACTGGTGTCCTCCATGTCAAGAGATGTGTGGGCCACTGTTACTAGTTTTAATTCCTACATGCTTTCATAGCAGCTATGGCCAAGAAGCCAGCTAAACAAACTTGCTCAGGATCAAAGAAGCAAGTGTCTGAGGGCCTATTGACACACATAACATCTGAGAATTCTAGTGCACACCACCATGACTATGCCAGAGTTATATATATAGTACAAGTGATGAACTAGAGCAGCTTCAAGGGAATCATCCAATATCACAGAATCAAGAATGTTAGAGTTGGAACCACTGGCGTTGCTAGAGGTGGGGCGGAACGGTAAGTCTTGCATAGCGATAACCACTCCGTTCCATGGCGTTCCATCGGAACCAGTCCGAGCAGCAAAAGCAACGCACAGTGAGACTCCTGTGCGTTGCCTTCCCCGCTCGACTGGTTCTGACGGCAAATGGGTGGGGCCACCATGGAACAGAGCGGTTACCGCTGTGCAAGACTTACCGTTCCGCCTCACCTCTAGGAACGCCAGTGGTTGGAACAGACCTTGGAGATCATCTAGTTCAACGCTGCTCAGTGTAGGGAACTGTTGCAGCATGTCTGAGAGGTGGCTGCCCAGCCTCTGCTTGAAAACCTCCAATGAGGGAGAGCCCAGCCTGAACCCACTACTATATGATACAGACTGTCCCAGTGCCAGACAGCTCTTACAGTTAGGAAATTCTTCCCAATGTCTAGCCTAAATCTACTGTCTGTAAGTTTCAACCCATAAGTGATCAAAGTCTTGTAGGGATGGAGGAGAAGGGTTCCTTCCCACATGGAATTCAGGCCAAAATCTTTGGTTTCAATTGAGGGAATCACTTCTGTCAGGGTTGTTTCAAAAATAGCATGGAAAGTAGGCTTAGTATGACCAAGGATGGATGCTAGAGGCCTTCAGTGTGAAAGAGGGAGGCAATATCATTTATTCCCCTAGCACACCAATATAGTCTCCAGTTATAGGGGCATGGTTCAGAGTAGCCTGGGAGGTGGTGGTGGTGGTGGTGGTGGTGAATGGGATGACATGCTTGTGTGGGACAATATGTGAGTGGATGTCCCTACTTAGCAGCAAGGAGTTGAACTAGACTAGATTGTCTTCTGACCCCTTCCCATTCTGTGATTAATCTGTGCCTTTGTGGTGCCTGGTTGTTGATTTCTGCTCATCGGCCACAACCCAGCAGATAGTTAAACATGCATCAATCTACTGACTTCAATGGACTTTAGCATGCTGGATTGTGACCATGTTTCATGTTGGTCACCACGATAGGTGTGCTTGTGTTTTGCCACCTTGCCGTGATAATCATGATGCTGGTGGAACCAATGTAATTTTGGGATCTGCTGTCCTTTAATGCGTGTGAGCCGAACAGCACATTTAATTACTGTGAACATCACATTTAACACACGTTCTGAAGCAGACAGTCTAAATAAGCTTAGTTATATAGCAATTATAGCTCAGTCAGTGTCGCTTAGCATACAGGACTGAAAGCATAAGCTACACAAATATGAAACAGAAAAGAAACAATGCTTCAAAGAGTAACCTTATCACCCCGAGAAAGCAAGCGTTGTTCATTAGCGCTAGGCTGTGAGTCCAAATAAATATGTAACCTCACAAAAGTGTTCAGACCAACCCCAGAGCCTGTTAGGCCTTGTTCTTTCCAAGACCTCAGAAAGGTGAAGGTGAGCCCTTGACATGACACTTTTCATTTGAATTCACTTCCTGCGTTCTGGTTTACCGGAGGTAACTTCCCTTGGTACTTCAGCAGGCTTCCTTCACACAAAATCGCTCTGTATTTGCATTTTGGTTCTAATGTTGAATTCCCCTTACATGATTCAATCCTATTTTCCCAGTGGTACCATTAATATTTTAATTTAATCAGAATTTCAGGAACTTGTTTGCCATCTCGAGCAACTTGGTTACCTGTCAGCCTCCATCAGCTTGTCATATTAGAGGTGATTGTTCCCTGAATCTAATCTACTTTAAATGATTTCATTGGGTAGAGGTCTATAAATCATCTCAGAATGGGCCTGACAGATGAAGGCTTAGGTAAGTAAACAAATCAGGCTTGCTTTACTTTAGGCAGCAATGAACTTGGCTTTATCAACTTCTTATTGATTCCTGCACTCCAAGAGGTCAAAAAAATCTCTTTAACATAAGAACATTATTAATATAAGTACAGTATTACAACCAACCATAATTAAGATAAGTCCCTATGTTCCGTGATGAGGCTGACTTAAGAACACTGCAGACGGCATTTCAATAAAGCCTGTGATGCGGTTTGAAATGATGAATCCATTTCCAAACGGGTTGCTTTTCCCTTTTCCAATCAAAACAGAAATTAACTGAATATTAAGCAGCCCAGAGTCCCTCTGGACTTTCAGCCAAGTTTATAAAGGATAATGTGATAAGGCTACAGCTGTGAAGCAAATGCACAGTACAGTATGTGAATCATCCAATATGTTCACATTTAGTTACCTAAACAGTGTTTAAAGCAAAAAAAAAGGGGGGGGGAGGGTTTAAAATCTCTGAAAACGTTGCTAAGCAATCAGAAATCACATAGTAACTCACTTCAGCCTTTGCGCTCGGTTACATTAATCAGCAGTTGTCAGAAAAAAAACTGGCAATAAGGTGCCACTGACAACAAGGCCTTCTGGTTGTTAGCATGTTGTATTTGAGTTTCTGGGCTTTATTTATGGTCTGTCAGTATAATATGGTAAAATACTGTAATCGTGTAAAATAATAAGTGTAATTATGTCTCTCCTCAGAATTAAGAGGAAGAAAAAGTTTTATTTCCTGAACTTCCAGTGGAGTGAGAGTCGTATCCCTAAGGCCAGGCTTAAAAAAAATAAAATAAATGGCAACACCTATGCAAACCAGGAACTTAATTGGCAGAACTGGATGGTCATTTGATAGAACTGATGGGTCAAGGACTAGATGATTCATACCATAACCAGCCAATGGGGTAGGGCAGGATACTGCTTGATGCTTAGCTTCCTGCATCTCTACATTCCTACAAGGAGAAAAACTAGGGCTCAAGCCTGTTCCCATCATTTTCCCAGATGCCCTCCCACCCGATTCCATCTGTAAGGGAGCTGATTGTGGTTCCTTAGGGAAAGGCACTTTGCATATGCTCAAAGCAGCTTTCTTCTTTTCCACACTTCCTGGAGCTAAGCTCTAGTTGTATAAAGAAGTTCTGAAGTCAAGCCCTAATGAGACTTGCCTTAAAATTAAGCCTCACTGTTTCTTCCCACAGCTTATTTTCTTTCTCCAAGCAAAGCAATGTATCTTCATGACCTGTTCTAGACAATTGAACCAAATCCTTAAATAAGTCAGGCACCTTTCTGGACCTTTGATTTTCCCTTTGTGTCAGTGTAAACATGACATGAAATGCATAACATGAGCCTGTCTTTTTCTTTTTGTAATTTGTACACCTGGGTGGGGCCAGGACCGGGACAAAATTGTGGCAGGGTGTAGGAAGGTTTTATGACTTGCCCCCGCTGTGGTTTCAATCCCAATTGTGCCAGTGGAAGCTTTTTTCCAATTAAAATAGCATGCCGAGAGCATGATTTGGATCAGAAGTATGATGGAGCCAAAGTCCTAAAGCCCCCCCTGCCCCCCCTGTGGCTTTGCCCTTGGCACACTATTTACCAAAAATAAAAAGAAAGCACTATGTTACTTTACACATTCCACATAACATCTGCTTTGACCCTTACCCCAAGAAGTCCCAAAAAGGTTTTGCAGAGTATCGTTATTTTCCTTTTCCCCCTCGATAGTCTTGATGCTTCCTCAGGTGGGGATCTGATATCCCAAGCCTCCTTCCATAAGGAGTGTCAATTGTTGTTTTGAAATATCCTAGTTACATGGGAAGTCTGGAGAATGACAGCTTTTTGCATTGTATTTAATAGGAACAATGGCACGTGCATTTCTCTCCCAAGTTTTGCTTCAGGGTATTTGGAACAATTCTTGTCGCTGATATTAAGAGGAGGACTATATGAGTTGTCTTGAGTTTCAGATACACTTTCTTTCACTGGGTTGTGATATTTTGTTATTTGTTTCATTCTCAGTTTTTTCAACGCTATATCTGAGTGATATTGCAACAGTAAAGTAGTTGCTTTAGGTTTTATATCTGGTCTATTCTAATTTACAGTTCTATCTGTTATACTAGGCTTGTCTCAATATGAGGTGCGATCATTTTCCTTAATTGAGTCAAGGCGCTAATAACTGTAGTAAGGGGGCAGCTCTGAACTGATTAGCTGGTGCTGCTTAACCAGTTGGCAATTAATATGTTCTGCTACCTGGTAGTGTCTGTCCAGCAAGGTCAGGGCCAGCCAGTTCTAGGTTTGAGGGAACCTTCAACAAGATGGACTCTTGTGAGTTACATACTACCTGAGTCGACTCCATAACAGCATAAGAGTATAGGAAGAGCCATGGTGGATCAGGCCCAAGGCCCCTCTTATCCAGCATCCTGTTCCCAGAGTGGTCCACACCATTTGCCTCTGGGTAGCCCACAAGCAGGAGATAATGGCATACCCCTCTCCCACCATTACTCACCTGCAACTGGTATTCTGAGGCACGGCCCCCTGCGAACCTGGAGGTGGCATACTGTACGTATAACCATCCTGACTAGTAGCCAGCAACAGACTTGTCCTCCATAATTGACCCCTTCCCCCTTATTTGGTGGTGGACATGGGTTTCTCCCATGGATCTACCTGGATCTACTGCCATGGTAAGAGAAGGGACTACCAGAAACCAGTTATTGGTTTCTGGCTGGGCCCAATCCTCCTCAGGGGACCGGGACAGATTTTAGTACTGGGTGTTCAGCTGTAGCCGTAGAAGGCTTCTGTCTAAAGCTAGGCCTTTCGCCATCTTGACACAAAGCCTGAACCCTGAACTATGGGCTATGGGATTTTGTAAGTTCCCACTCTCATCCTTTCTAGCTACCTCAGCACCTTCTTGACTCCCCTTTTCCTGTTGTTGAAAAGGACAAAGGAGAATGTAACATGCAGGAACCAAGATAAGGGGGCACACTTTGGCTTTGCCTGAGAAATTCTGTTACAGGAACATCACACACAGACCCTCGTCCTGTTTGTTAGGGTTAGCTAAAGACAAAGGTCCCCTTCATGGATCATTGCCTTGTCGTGGCGAAGGGGCTTGCGTAACTCAATGAAGCCATGAGCTATGCCGTGCAGGGACACCCAAGACGGACAGGTCGTAGCAGAGAGTTCTGACTAAAAGTGATCCACTGGAGAAGGAAATGGCAACCCACTCCAGTAACCTTGCCAAGAAAATCCCATGAACAGTTCCAAAAGGCTACAAGATATGACGCCGGAAGATGAGCCCCTCAGGTCGGAAGGTGTCCAATATGCTACTGAGGAAGAGCGGAGGACTATTCCAAGTAGACCCAGAAAGAGTGAAGCGGCTGGGCCAAAGCCAATAGGACGTCCAGCTGTGGATGTGTCTGAGGTTGAAAGGAAAATCCAATGCTGCAAGGAGCAATATTGCTTAGGAACATGGAATGTGAGGTCTATGAATCAAGGCAAGCTGGATGTGGTCAAAGATGAGATGATAAGATTGAACATTGACATCTTGGGAATCAGCGAACTAAAATGGACGGGCATGGGCGAATTTAATTCAGGTGACCATCATATCTACTACTGTGGGCATGAATCCCTTAGAAGAAATGGAGTAGCCCTCATAGTCAATAAAAGAGTGGGAAAGACAGTACTGGGGTGCAACCTCAAAAACGACAGAATGATTTCAGTTCGAATCCAAGGCAAACCATTCAACATTACAGTAATCCAAGTGTATGCCCCAACCACTGATGCCGAAGAAGATGAAGTTGACCGGTTCTATGAAGACCTACAACACCTTCTAGAACTAGCACCCAAAAAAGATGTCCTTTACATCATAGGAGACTGGAATGCTAAAGTAGGAAATGAAGAAATAAACGGAACAACAGGCAAGTTTGGCCTTGGAGCGCAAAATGAAGCAGGGCGAAGGCTAACGGAGTTCTGTCAAGAGAACACGCTGGTCATAGCAAACACTCTTTTCCAACAACACAAGAGGCGACTATACACCTGGACATCACCAGATGGTCAATACCGAAACCAGATAGATTATGTGCTTTGCAGCCAAAGATGGAGAAGCTCTATACAATCAGTAAAAACAAGACCTGGAGCTGACTGTGGTTCAGATCATGAGCTTCTTCTTGCAAAATTCAGGCTTAAATTGAAGAATGTAGGGAACACCACTAGACCAGTCAGATATGACCTAAACCATATCCCTTATGAGTATACAGTGGAGGTGAAGAATAGGTTTAGGGCACTAGACCTGGTAGACAGAGTGCCTGAAGAACTATGGACGGAAGTTCGTAACATTGTACAGGAGGCAGCAACTAAAACCATCCCAAAGAAAAAGAAATGCAAGAAAGCAAAGTGGCTGTCAGATGAGGCTTTACAAATAGCTGTGGAAAGAAGGAATGCGAAAAGCAAAGGTGAAAGGGAAAGATATAAACAACTGAATGCAGATTTCCAGAGAATAGCAAGGAGAGATAAGAAGGCCTTCTTAAATGAACAATGCAAGGAAATCGAGGAAAACAACAGAATGGGGAGGACTAGAGATCTCTTCAAGAAAATTGGAGATATCAAGGGAACATTTTGTGCAAAGATGGGCATGATAAAGGATAAAAAAGGCAGAGACCTGACAGAAGCAGAAGAGATTAAGAAGAGATGGCAAGAATACACAGAAGAACTATACAAGAAAGATCTTAATGTTCCTGATGACCACGCTGGTGTGGTCACTGACCCAGAGCCGGACATCCTAGAGAGTGAAGTCAAGTGGGCCTTAGATAGCATTACTAACAACAAAGCTAGCGGAGATGATAATATCCCAGCTGAGCTACTTAAAATCCTAAATGATGATGCTGTGAAAGTGCTGCACTCAATATGCCAACAAATTTGGAAAACTCAGCAGTGGCCAAAGGATTGGAAAAGGTCAGTTTACGTTCCAATTCCAAAGAAGGGCAGTGCCAAAGAGTGTTCAAACTATCGCACAATTGCACTCATTTCACATGCTAGCAAGGTTATGCTCAAAATTCTACAAGCTAGGCTTCAGCAGTACGTGGACCGAGAACTACCGGATGTACAAGCTGGGTTTCGAAGAGGCAGAGGAACTAGAGATCAAATTGCCAACATACGCTGGATCATGGAGAAAGCACGAGAGTTCCAAAAAAACACCTACTTCTGCTTCATTGACTACGCAAAAGCCTTTGATTGTGTGGATCACAACAAACTGTGGCAAGTTCTTAAAGAGATGGGGATACCAGACCACCTTACCTGTCTCCTGAGAAACCTGTATGCAGGTCAAGAAGCAACAGTTCGAACCGGCCATGGAACAACTGATTGGTTCAAAATTGGGAAGGGAGTACGGCAAGGCTGTATATTGTCACCCTGCCTATTTAACTTATATGCAGAGTACATTATGAGAAATGCAGGGCTGAATGAATCGCAAGCCGGAATCAAGATTGCCGGAAGAAACATCAACAACCTCAGATATGCAGACGATACCACTCTAATGGCAGAAAGTGAAGAAGAACTAAAGAGCCTCTTGATGAGAGTGAAAGAGGAGAGTGCAAAAGTTGGCTTGAAACTCAACATTAATAAAACTAAGATCATGGCATCTGGTCCCATCAATTCCTGGCAAATAGAAGGGGCAGAAATGGAAGCAGTAACAGATTTTACTTTTTTGGGTTCCAAGATCACTGCAGACGGAGACAGCAGCCATGAAATTAAAAGACGCTTACTCCTTGGAAGGAAAGCTATGGCAAATTTAGATAGCATAATAAAAAGCAGAGATATCACCATACCAACAAAAGTTCGTATAGTCAGGGCGATGGTGTTCCCAGTAGCAATGTATGGTTGCGAGAGCTGGACCATAAGGAAGGCTGAGCGCCGAAGAATAGATGCTTTTGAACTGTGGTGCTGGAGAAGACTCCTGAGAGTCCCTTGGACTGCTAGGAGATCAAATCAGTCAATCCTAAATGAAGTCAACCCTGACTGTTCCCTGGACGGACAGGTACTAAGGCTGAAACTCAAATATTTTGGCCACCTAATGCGAAGAGAGGACTCTCTGGAGAAGACTCTGATGCTGGGAAAGATTGAAGGCAAAAGGAGAAGGGGAAGGCCAAGGATGAGATGGTTAGACAGCATCACCGATGCAACGAACATGAAAATGAGCGAACTCAGGAAGATAGTGGAGGATAGGAAGGCCTGGCGGGATATGGTTCATGGGATCACGAAGGGTCGGACACGACTTAACGACTGAACAACAACAACAACAAAGACAAAGGACACACTCCAAGGGGAGGAGGGATTTTTGCTTGGGTTTTGTCTCTAATGGCACGTAGGCAAGCTTGTGATGTAATTCCTGCTGAAATTTGACTTGTATCCTGTCTTTTTGCATATGCATTGAATGAAGGTATAAGAAGGATGGTAACATTTTGTACGTTGTTCCAGCTCTGATCCGATTTGTATTGCTGGGACCCATGGCCATGCTAATATTTCAAAATGGAATAAAAGATTCTATGCAGTTCTCTCTTCTCTCTTAAGACTATGTTTTGTAATTCCTTTCGGGGCCTCTGAGCTAACTCACAGCCATCCAAAGCTGTTTTTCAGCAACACAGCAGCTGCCCAAAACTGCCAGGTCCTCATGCTGGTCCTGGGCAAGACATTCTTCACTGGATAAGAAAGAACAGTCTATTACCGTATATGTTCTGTTCTCTCTCTCTCTCTCTCTCTCTCTCTCTCTCTCTCTCTCTCTCTCTCTCTCTCTCTCTCTCTCCCTGTGTGTGTGTGTGTGTGTGTGTGTGTGTGTGTGTGTGTGTGTGTGTGTGTGTGTGTGTGTGTGTGTGTGTGTGGTAGGGAAGGGGAGAAAACACAAATTGGGTTGGGCTAACAGCTCATGGGAAGGGGATGCTGTTTAACCATTCCTCTTGTGCCAAGTTCTTGATTAAATGTCCCTCTTCAAAACTACTATTGTGGGTGGAGAAGGCAAGCATAATACTGAACTCCCCCCCCCCCGTTGGGCTAATAGCAGCTTGGGTGGGTGAACTTGACCAGGAGAATGGTGTGTGGAAAAAGATTCTGCCTGGCTGGCCTGATCCAATTTGAGGATCCCTGCAGCTGCTTTTAAGCTAAAAAAACACACACAGAAAATGTGTTCTGTGATCTGCTGGTAATGTGTATTTAGCACTACGATCCTTTAACTTGCGATGTCAGGGATTGATTCCGGAACCTTCTGCATAAAAGGTATGTGCACCGAATGATTTATTTTTCTGATGAGAAGCCTCTCAGGTACCCATAATGCTCATGGGCACCCCCATTCTTTGCAGTTCTTGAGACTGCTGGGTTCACTTATTTATTGTTTTGATTATGTTGCTTAAAAAAAATCAAAAATCATATCTCAGACACTTAAATGCATCCATCCCTAGTTAGGTCTGTTTTAAGTTCTCAGTTTATATTTGAGTTATTGCTTGTAAAACAACATTTAATTTAAAGCTGCAGCTGCACTGACATCAGAAATAGTATTTTATTTAAATGAGGTGTAGGGATGGCAATGACTTTCAATATTGTTCTTACCTACTTTCAGATCTTATTTAAAGAGTGTATTGGTTCCAGAAGAGTTCAGATTTTAAACAGTAAATGTTAGGCAATCAGAATTACAATGATATATAAAGGGAGGAGAGAAATAAAGCAAGGACTATGAACCCCTAATGCTTTATACATATGCATTGCAGGAACACATATCGATTTTTTTTCTTTTAGCAACTTCAGTCAAGCAAATGGAAAAAAGCAATGCTAATGCAGAACAAACATGGATGCTGCAACAACTAAGGACCATGGAACAAGTTTTGAGGGAGCAAAGAAAAAATACTGAAAGAATATGAGCAGGGAATTCTGGACCTAGGAGCCAGAGATGTTTCTTTTAAAGCACTAATTTGGCAGCTCAAGCCTGTGTTGCACAATGAGTGGCACCCCGAGGCTGCATTACAGCATTATACAGGACACGATTCAGATTGAGATTCAGGGAGACAAAACTTGAATTGTGTGCCTTTCTTCCCTGTTTTTGCTTTCCACTACTTAATATATAGGCCAGCGGGTGGCGCAGCGGGTTAAACCGCTGAACCATAAGCTGTTGATCGAAAGGTCGGCTTTCGACCTTGAAAGGTTCCAAAGCATGTCAATGCGAGTAGATAAATAGGTACCGCTTGTGGGAAGGTAAACAGCGCTCCGTGTTCCAGCCGCATGCTACGCGCTGCGGCAAGGAGAGTCATGCCGGCCACATGACCATGGAGGCGTCTTCGGACAACGCTGGCTCTTTGGCTTTGAAATGGAGATGAGCACCACACCCTAGAGTCGGGCACGACTGGACTTGATTGTCAGGGGTCACCTTTACCTTTTTACTTAATGTATATAATGGGGGAAAGGAGCTTCTTCATAGTGCTCCTGTCTTGCTTACTAGTTTCTGCAATTTGCCCAAATCCAGCTCACCCATGAGGCCTGGTGAAGTTTATTTATTTTTATTTATGACAGTATTTATATACTGCCTTTCAAGGTGGTTTACATAGGCAGGCCGACCATAAACCCCTATTTTTTCAAATTGGTTTTTTTTACCATGTTATTCTATGAGAGAAACTCATCGAACCCTCCATTTCTCAAGATGTTTCCCTTCATAGTGCAGTTGTCATTCAGTTGTCCCGCACAGATCTTGCCTTCCAAGCTTCCACAGGCAACTGCAAACAAGCCTCAGGTGGGTTAACAAGCTGATATCTATCCTTGCCAGCTGATAACTCCACAGTGCACACTCCTCTGCATTCCATACTGAAGCTCTGTTGGCTCTAGCCCTCCATCAGCAGCATTTCGTCTCTCTTCCAAAGTGAGACCGGGGCTGACTCTGCTTAACTTCTTCAGGCAAGGCGGCAGCTCAACCTCCAAACCACACCTCCTGCCCTTGACAAAATGAAGTTACCACTTTGAGCAATGAGCTGGGGAAGAAGGCAAATTGGTGGTCCGGGGAGGGGGGATCCTGCCTACCTGTCCTCTCTTCCTGGATGTTGCCCAACTACCTGCTTCACCCTGCACTCTGATCCTCTTCTTGCTGACTGAGAGCTGTCAAGAAGAGGATTGGAGCAGCAGCAATTCGCCTCTTTCTTCAGCACCGCTGCTATGAGCAAGCAGTCACGGTAGTGGGGCCGGGGTGGGGGCTACTGTGATCCTGTTCCAATCGCTCCCCTTCCAGAGATCACTCCTCCACCTCCTTCCTTGCTCACCCAAATGCTTCTCCAAAACAGGCTGGGTGTTCACCCAGTCTGTTTTGGGGAAGAGACTAGGTGAGCAAGGAGGAGACAACAGCGGTGGAGATGAAGGTAAGAGGGGAGCAGATCACTCTGGATTGCTTTGCTGCCGCCACCTCCTCCTTGCCTGCCTGGCCTTTTCAAAACAGGCTGGGAGAGGAAGAGGAGGCAGCCAGGCTGGCAGAGGAGGTTGCAGCAGAGGTAACATGCAAAATAAGTACGGTAAGTTGATGAAGAAATAAAACTTTGGGCACCACTTTAGCTTAGATTGGGCCGTTCTATGCAGTCATTGTGCCAATGTCCTAGTTACTGGGAGTAAATTGCAGCACAATCCTGCATAACTATCTGCCTGTGGAGCGCTCACTCCGCAGGCAGAGGGTGCTGTAAAAATTTACAGCTGCTTTGTTTAAATTTATTTTATGTATTATTTTAAATTATGTATTTTAATCTTTGTTGTAAGCCGCCTTGGGCATTTGCCTTTCAGCATAGGAAAAGGCGGGATATAATTTTTTAAATAAATAAACAAACAAATAAATAAATAAAAGCACCGTAAAGCTTGTTTTCAGCACCTTGGGAGTAAGGCCTGATGGCACGCAGGCACGCAGGCCTCACTTGACGGGGACCTGACCTTTGGCCACCGGAGCAAGGTAAGGGTTGCGCCGGTGGGTGCAGGGGTGGGTCAGGCAGCAAGGGAGGGTGGTCGTTGGCCAAGCCGGCCCAGGTGGGGGCGGGGATGTAGGCCACTATATCCCTGTTCCCATTCCTGGGCTCGGCAGTCCTTACACCGCTGCCTCGGATGTGCACCGGCTCGAGAGCCGGCGGACATCTGAGGAGGCCCATTGGGACCTTTCAGCCCTACACCGGGGGAAGAGGACAAATGTCTCCTTCCCCCGAGGAGACCCCATACCACGCCGGAGCGGCCCAGGAAGGGTGTAGGATCCTGCGGCCAGCCGTATGGGCCGGCCGCGGATCTTTACACAGGATTGGGCTGTTGTTGATGTAACATTGTTGGGACCCTTATACTTACCCAGAATAAAAGTTGGGAGGGAGAGTTTTATTCATTATTGTGAGCTGCTTTGTGGTGAGCAGTATAAAAGCAGTATAAAAATATTTCAAAAAATAAATATATAAATAATCACTTTAACCGAGGCTGTAATCCTATGCACACTTACCTGGGAGTAAGTTTCAGTGAACCCAATGGGGCTTATTTCTGAGTAGACATGCATAGGATTATGATGTTACATACATCATATTTAACATTTTAGCATTTTAAATATGAAACATTTTAGCATTTAAAATATCTTGATCCTGTTGACTTTAATTGGCTTAAATGATTTGTGTGTTGCACTGTTGTGTACTGGCACAGAACTGAGTAAAAATGTTCATAGAGGGAAACTTTTCTACGAGTAATATTTGAAAACTTACTTTATATAATCATATGTAAAGACCAAAGAAAGATCCAGTTGAGGACAATGAGGTTTGTGTTCAAACAGTAAGCCTCCAAGATGGTGTTTTAATATGAAATACTGGATGTGAGTGTAAAGCTACACTACGTTTTTCAAAAGTGGAAAAAGAACAGATCTAATATCACCTTGAAACTTTTGGAAATTATTAAGATCAATATCCCGCACCACAAATAAGAATCTTCATTTTTCTTTTCATGCAAAGGTATGTCAGAAATTTCTCCTGTATAAGACAGTACAATATTGCATGATGGAAATGTCTGTGAAAATAAATTGTTTTCAGCAGTTTCAGCCACCATTTGAATAACAAAAAGGATATACTGGGATATTTGATTTGCAGGCAGCAATCTTCAAGAGAAGAAGAAGGAGTGACTAAGACCATTCAACAAGGCTCTGTTCTTTTTACAGCTTTTCTGATTGTGTAAATTTGAAATAAACTGGGCCCAGAGAAACATTAGAATACTGTATTTGGATGCTTATGTTGCTATGTTATTAGATGAAATGTAACACTTTTCTTTCTTTCTTTGATGCTCGAAGAGTGGAATCTGTTCTATAGACTGACTACAAAGTACATTCACCAACACTCAAGCAACTCAAGCAAGATTTGCAATTCCTGACATTGTTCTGCGATATATTAACCTATAACTACAGCTCTTAATGATGAAAGTGGATATACACCACAACCTGGCAGAAGCGGGCAGCCCGATTCTGCATAAGGATCCATGGCCGGCCCATAGGGCCAGCTGCAGCATCCTGCGCCCTTCCTGGGCTGCTCTGGCACGGCACGGGGTGCGCTCGGGAGAAGGGGACATTTGTCCCCTTCCCCCGGTGTAGGGCTGCCAGGTCACAATGGGCCTCCTCAGATGCACGTAGGCATAAAGAGTGTACGTAGTTTCCTTCAATGTCAATTTCCCGTGTTAATTTTAGAAGACATAGGTGCTCACATTTTTGCCATAAAATGCATGAAAATATAACATGAAAAGGGTAAAACATGCATCCATTTGTGAGGGAAGATACATAATCTCCAGATCTGTTTCTAGAGCAGGGGTTCTCAACCTTTGGAGGCCCGGGTACCCCCTATCACGGTCCAATTTTCTGAAGTATCCCCTGCTAATTTTGCTAATTAATTGGACTAATCAATCAATTAATTAGCTAATTAATCGTTAAATAAAAAGTACTAAAACAATTTTAAATGTGAAAAATGTCTTACTTAACTCTGTGTGTGTGTGTGTGTGTGTGTGTGTGTGTGTGTGTGTGTGTGTGTGTGTGAGAGAGAGAGAGAGAGAGAGAGAGAGAGAGAGAGAGGGAGAGTCACACAGACAGACAGACAGACAGACAGACAGACAGACAGACAGACAGGGGGATTGCATTTAAGTTTTAATTAACAAGTAATTAACTACTGATTGATGCTGATAAGGGGCAGGCTCTGGTGTACCCCCAGCCGTTGGTCCGCGTACCCCTAGGGGTACTCATACCGCAGGTTGAGAACCTCTGTTCTAGAGTTTTACTAAAGCATGCTCCCTATAAGAAATAAAATGTTTCTTATTCTGTGTTACATTTGTATGCTGAAGTGCACACCCAAATCTTCTAAAAACAGACCCTTACAGATCAGCTATGGTCAAGACACTGTTAGAGTCAATATGTTGATGGCAACTTGCAGTGCCAAATTGAGTGAAATTAAGGAAATATTGAAAATACCTTATAACCACATCTCCATCCCCAGTCTATAATCTAAGGGTTAGAGTTTACAATTCTTGCTTGAACATTACCCATGAAGACAACCTGGGAAAAAACTGGCAGTGTAAAAGAATAAAATAACGTTCCCGATTTTTAAAATTCTTGTGAGGTGTTCAGACCAGCTTTGTCATTTGGTGAATTAGGTTATTTCACTTTGGTTACTCTCAGGTTACACGGTCTTCAGTTCTTATGATTGCATCATCAAGAGTATGATTGCTACAACATATACTAGTGGCTAGATGGCCAACGCAGCAGGCAAATGCTAGCACTATAAGACAAATGATAGGTATAAATTATTTGCAAGCTCGCGAAACAGCAATTTGACTTTTTATGAGCCTGTAACAATGCCCCCAGAGACGAATGTGTGAATTTCTGTAGATCATTGCATTTTCATGGCCAGGGCATTAAGCAAAGATTGCAGCTCCAGGTTTTGAATTTCCCCACTCATAAATAAGGGCCATTTTTGGTTTTTATGTCTGATTTTTGCATGAAATATGTATATTCTAATCCTTGCTGAGATGCCTTCAAGGAATAATAGTAGCGGCTTGTTTGGTATAAAATTTCATCTTGCATGTTTGCAGAAACCATACGTCTTTGGTGTCGAGGCTGCAGCACCTTTATCAAGGGCTTTGTATCAAAACCGTATTCACTTGTATTCTAATGTCTAACAATTTGCTGATCATGCACGGCAGATTTACAGAACTAACATGTTCTGGAAATGTGGAAGCTTTATTCCAGAAAAACATTGCTGATTCATAGAATCTTACTGCCACAAACCTGTTTCTCATCATCGACATATTACATTTATTGGTTTTGACTGCATTTCTTTTAAGATCTCTTAAGAGGGACTTTGCCTTTTCAGGATGTCTTCATGTAGTAATCGAGATGAGTATGAAAGAACATTGTTGAAACAGAGATCAATCTCAGTTCTGTTCTGTGTGCTCATTTTCTTTGGAAATTTCTCAATTGTGCGATTATACTTACTGTAATTTGTCGTTGGGAGAACTGCACATTATAAAAATCAAAGGGCTGTCACTGAAAATGGCAGTCCCACATCAAGCTATCTCCTCCCCCTTTCCTGCAAATTGTAGTTTAACTTGCAGTTTGTAGTTCAGCTTATGGTCCTCCTGGATCATGGCTGGAAGGCACATGATTTAGCCATTTTGCTGAATCTGAGCAGCTTCGTGTTTGGCCAGTGCCGGGGGACCTTGTTTCGACTACCTTGAGTTCCTTGATGGAAGAAAGGAAGGAAATGAATGAAATTTAAAAAAAAAGAAAGATTTACTTTGTGTTCTGGCATCATTACCCCCACGTATTTCTCTGCCTCAACCAACTGCAGCAGCCAAGGTTGTGGAGCAAGGACAGGGAAATAGTGTAATGATGTGAGGAAGTGAGAGAAGATGAACTATATATTACAGAGAAGGAGAAATCAAATACATGGCTGCCATTTTCAGCAGCAGCACTGTGATTTCTTCTAAAACTTCTAACCCTGCACTACTCATTGTTCTTGAAAGTATAGAGTTCCTTGCTTGTAATTAAAAAACACCCTACTGTCAAAAGCAGGAGAGTCATATAGAGGGCCTTTAGAAATAACAGTCTGTCCTGCAGCAACCTTGCCCAGGGTTCCTCCATGTTGAGGGGGTCTTGTTGACACATTGTCCATGATGGTTCCTCTCCGACCTGGGTGGACCCCAAGAGAATCACTCCATTGATATCATACAAAATCTATGAATACTGAAGTGGTCTCAGGGTCCAGGAATCAGAAGAGGGCCTTCAGCAGCTGCCCAGCAGAACCCGAACCCTGATGCTGGCTTTGCTCTTATTACACTCTACACAAATGTAGACAAATGTACACAAATCACCTTCAGGGCTGGGAAGCTGATGTCCTTCTAGATTGATTCACCACTAGCTATTTCTCATTGCTATAGTAGTAGGAGCCATCAGTGAGCTTTTAGCCCTATGTTGATAGCCGGCTAGGGAGGTCAGATGGAAATGTTTGGGCCTCACACCCCTAGGACACAGCAACTTTGGTTATAATAGTTCATCCTGTTTCCGACAGAGGCCCATTAGTTGCCTCTGGGAAGCCCACAAGCAGGAGAAAAAAGGCATAGTTCTCTCCTGCCTTGCACCACAGCAACTGGAATTCCGAGGCATACTACCACTGAAACTGGATATAGCAATCATTGATAGACCTGTCCTCCAGAAATTTGTCTATTCTTCTTTTAAAGCCATCCAAGCTAGTGGCCATCACCAGGTTGTGTGGTAACAAATTCTGTAGACTAAGTACTGTATGTACCGTACTTTATGAATTACGATTATGAAGAAATACTTCATCATGTCTGTCCTAAAATACCCACCATTTTGGTTGAGAGTATTCTGTGAGAGGGAGAGAAATGTCACTCTTTCCATACCATGCATAATTTTAGAAGTTTCAGTCATGTTCCCCTTCAGTTGCCTTTTTTCCAAGCGAAAAAGCCCCAAACATTGTAGCCACTTCTTATAAGGAAGGTGCTCCAGCCCTCCAATCATTTTGCCTCTAATTCCAGTTTTGGGTGTCCTCTTCTGCACCTTTACCAGCTCTACAATATCCTCCCTGAGGGTGGAGAAACGAGAACTATTCACAGGGTCCAAAGCTAATTGGGCTTTGGGCTGCAAGAAAACACATTCCGCAAAAGGTGACAAGTCGTTCGGTGAAGCCTGGCTGCCACTGCAAGTGCTGATGGTGCTGCTAAATATTTCGTGAGATCTAAGATGGCGGCACCCAAATCTCATGAGGGCACATGAAGCAGTGTGCTACTGCCTCATGTGCCCTCATGAGATTTGGGCGCCGCCATCTTGGATCTTGCGATATTTTGTGCGATCCAAGATGGCTGCACAGGAAAAGTTTTACCTTTTTAAAATCGTCGTCAAAGCAGTGGCAGCGGGAGGAGGAGGAGGGGTGGTCAAAGAGGAGTCCTGGCTGGCCCGAGCAGCTGGCCAGCCAGGATTTGGACAGTGGCGGCGGCGGCGGCAGCACCACGAGGACCACCACCAGCAGCAGCACTACCATCGCCACCAGGAAGGAGGCAAGGGGGCGAAAAAGGGGACAAAAATGGGGGTGTTAAATAATTAATTAATTGAAAATTTTTGGGTGCGCTAATGCACAGCAACCCCCCCCCAAAATAAAACAACAACCAGAAGCAAAAAGGCCAGAAAATAAAAAAAAAATTAAAAAAGTCTGGAGGGAAAAAAAGTAAGGGGGGGGTGTCCCGGTTTGGGCACCTCAAAATATGGTAAGCCTAGTCACCCCTGTTATAGTGCAAAGCAACATGGCACTATATAAGTGATGATTCAATGTACTTTTTTACTAATACGCTTCCAAGGTTCTAGTCTTCTCTCCTCAATGCCCTGAATTAAAAGAAATAAAATATTGATGCCACCTTATCTGTTCTGATGCGGGTCCGGTCCATCGGTGGTGGGCATGTGGAGCTGCTAGCTATTTGCACCTGCTGGTGCAAGTCCACATGGACCCAGGGCGGGGGATCAAGACCAGCAAGGGGATTATATCAGTGTGCGCCACTTCTACCGATATCACCCCCTGCCTGGCCCCGATCTGCCCTCCTCCCCGTTCTTCCCCTATCCACCCCATTCTGCCCCTCCCCACATCCCTGCAACCTCTTGTACTAACTTACCAGTGTTGGCGGGTGTCCCCAAATCTTCCTTTCTCCCAGTTTCCTCTGGGAAGCCCATCTAATATCTTTATGTCCTATCTCCCCCCATGTTTCCCCCCTCTTTGCTCTGCCCCTTCTTCTAAGGAGTTTCTCTCTCCTTTCTTCTCCTCTTAACTGCTTTCCCCAGGGCTCTATTGTGTGTGAGAGTTAGCTGTAGGAATTCCCCTATTTAGATTAAATATGTGTGAGCTAATTCAGTTAGGCCCCATTTGAACCCCCCCCCTTTTTTTGAGCATTTTAGTAAAATTTTGTGCACCTTCACCCTTGTCTCCATTTGCCTTTCACCCCCAAGGTATACAGTCATGCCATTGGTCATTACACTGGGTTCCTGTACACGACTGTTTGTCCCCATGGGTGCACGTTACACGTGTTTTGACAGTACAGCCAGTAACAAATGCTCAGTGTGGTTCACTAGAACTATAAGAAGGACATAAAATAACATGTATACGCTTTCCAAAAGCCAGAATAAAAGCAGCATCGAAACAACAGCAATCCCAAAAGAAAAAAATCATCACTGTTTAGCACAGCTGAGCGGACCCTACAAAGCTCAAACAAACAAGACACCCTCAGACATTGTAGGTAAGCATTGTGGCACCGTGAGTGAGGACATTACAGGAAGATACATTAATACAGGTATTTGGAATTGGAATGTCAGACTCAAATGTCCGGAATCAATTTTTGCCTTTGATTAAATATCTGTCACAGACCTTTGGTAGAAATGTACTTTTGTCCTGTTGGATTTGCTGCAGAGCATGTAGTTGTACTTGAAAGAAATTTAGAAGACATAGGCTATGGACAGGCTGTGATTTCTTAGGAGTGATAGCAGCAACTTTATTCTTGTTGTTGTCATCATCACCCTACAGCCATCGTATGACAAGTCTACTGATTATGGAGAAGTCTGAGGAGTCCTATTGCAGAGGAAATGAAAGTCTCCCTTTAGCCACCTTCCCCCAGAAGAATGAAAAAGTACACATTGATGTTGGATATGAGACGGAAGCTCACATTGTTCAATGAAGAGAAGAAGTCAATATATGCAAGGAATTCTGACATCGTGAGCAATGACCGGAGACTGCCACTTTTTTTTTTCTTTTAAAAGGTTCTGTTAGGAATTTGTGGCTTGATCGTGGAGCCTCAGAGGCTGGGGTACTGTCGTCTGTGTGATGTTAGGCCTCAGAGTGCAAAAGGGAACAGAGGTTTGCGTAACATTGGCCTTTGCAACTGAGAGGCAGTTCTGAAGCCACTAGATTGGCTCAGCCTGATAGAAATACTAGTTATGGTTCTTTCTAGAGTGTGCACAGCACATCAAGCCATCATCTTGAGGACCAAGCGGTGAAAGTCAATGTGCAAATGCACAAGTTATATATTGCAGTCTTTTTACTAGGTGATTTTGCCTTTAGGAGAGCGTCAAGACTTCTGAGGAGTCCGCTGATGCCAGTAGGGTCCTCAGGGTTTGTTTCCTGAGTTTCCCAGCAGAAGATGCCTGCGTGCCACATAGGCATCAACATTGTTCTTAATGGAGGCAGGTTGGCTCATTAACATGTTGCCTGGACAACAGTTGCCTGTTAATATCTGACATTGCTTGCCTTGCTCTGGCCAAGTTCCCCATTTTGTCTAGCATCTGTGATAGTCCTGAGGTTTGCTGTGAATATGTACCCCCCTTTTCCTTTCTAGAGAACTTGTTTGAAACTACCAGCTCAATCATCAAATATTTATGGAGAGCTACAATCCTCTGCCAGCGGGTGGCGCAGTGGGTTAAACTGCTGAACCATGAGCTGTCGATCAAAAGGTCGGCAGTTCAAATCCGCGACGGGGTGAGCTCTCGTTGCTTGGCCAGCTCCTGCCAACCTAGCAGTTCCAAAGCATGTTAATGCGAGTAGATAAATAGGTACCACTTGCGGGAAGGTAAACAGCGTTCCGTGTTCCAGCCGCATGCTACGCGCTGCGGCAAGGAGAGTCATTCCGGCCACATGACCACGGAGGCGTCTTCGGACGACGCTGGCTCTTCGGCTTTGAAATGGGGATGAGCACCACACCCTAGAGTCGGACACGACTGGACTTAATTGTCAGGGGTCACCTTTACCTTTACCTTACAATCCTCTACTTACCTGGGAATAAGTTCCATTGATTTCGATGGGGCTTGCTTCTAAATAGACATGCATAGGATTCTGCTGTAAGTGAGACAAGGACAAACTGTCATTTTCCTTTCTTTTTGGGTAGAAAATGACAGGCTGTGATTATGGCTGGCTGGAGAGGGCAGCAAACAGACGGGCTTGGGGCTCAGTAGTTTGCTGCCTATCCTGCTTGGCCGCTCCACACAACAGCTTAATGGTGCTTCATGGGCAAACCAGGAGAGGTGACAGAAGTGACCCCGTAAGTGGTGAGCCAGAGGTGGGTAGCAGGCAGGTGCTGGATGCAGGACACCTCTCATCAGTTTGCTGCTCACCCCCCCCCCCCCAACTTGCCACTCACTGCAAGTGTTTCAGCTGGCTTCATGAGCAGACCAGCCCTGAGCACATCTTGCGGCAATGAATTTCCCAAGCTAATTATATGCGATATAAACAAGTAATATGCAGTCTGCAGACACGGGAGTTGGAAAGTAGGTGCAATTCAGAGCATGGCACACTATGGTCTTGTTGTGGCATATGCTCCCGGTCAAAGTACTGGAAACTTTTGGATGGAGAAACTTTTGAGCTTCAGCCTCTCCTCTGCCCTGTGTTGCAGAAGATGCAACTTGTCCTTTTAGCAGGGGATTGCATGGAGGCAGCAGACGATGAAATAAATACGCCAATAAATATTGTTTTCCAGAATGTTCAGACATTGTTACACACACCACCATCGCAAAGTGGATAAACTGGGAATATCACCACTGTATTTTACCTGCCAATGCATTTGTCTTCAGCCCTTGTCACCCTTGCTGCTCCCAGACTTCCCTTTCCTCTGTTCTCTCCCCACTGTCAATGTTTAAATGACAAACTGACACCATAGTTTCAGACTCTCCCATGTTTCAGACCACATGACGATTCTTTGAGAATTGATATCTCAGGTTATTATGGATAAAAATGAGACCACAAGGAATGCTCTGAATATACTCTCATTTTCTGTTTAACGGTAAATTAGCTAAAGAACTTTGAACTTTGCTCTGAATTTTATTGCCAAGCTGTGGTAGTCAGATTGCTCTCCCCCTCCCTGTCTGAAACTTAAAATGGTGTCTCTCTGTAGGCTCCTTGGGGCATAGACTAATTCCTGCTTCCATCTAAATGATTGGCTTACACTGTGACATGCCATGTATGCTGAGGGCATTGTGTGTAGATTAAAAAAAAAGTAGGCAATGCTTTAACTGTGTGTTAAAAATTTTAAATGGGATCTTTGGTGCTGTGTTGGAGTGCAGACCAAATTGACTGACAATCTTGCAGACAGAGAGACAAAGCAGTGATTTTGAAGGGGTTTTCTTATATTCTCTCTTTGGTTCTTTCTGTCTGCCTTGAAGGAAGGCTTTAAAAAGGGAAGAAAAGCCATGTTTTAATTTAGTGGACTTTAAGCAGCCCAATTTAGGTTGTCATGCGGTGTAGTGATATGTGCTCTTGAAATGTCAAGAGTTCAGTTGGAGGGAAACCACTTTCATCGGGAGGTTCAGTTCTAGCGCTTGCTCAGTTGTTTCCGAACTGGAGAACGTCTTCCTTTAAGTTGTGCATATTTTCCTTAGAGCTGTCATTAGCGGAGTCCTAAAAGGTTAATCCCTCTGTAATTGTACCTCTCCTGGATGTATATATTTTTATATCTATAGATACCATGTTTGAGCTTAGCTGCTTGTGCCAAGGAAAATGTTCAGTTTTCTTCACATTCATTTTCCTGCCCACTTAACAAAATTACATTCAATGAGCTGTGGGAGAAATTCACATCAACGGGCCATGTAATGCAATTTCTGGTATATATGCAGGAAGAAAAAAAATCCAACATTTTCTTTCATTTCTGTCAAAATCAATCAAATTGTACTGAACTGAACATAATCTCTTAGAGAGGGGGGAAGAAAAACAGCCAGGCAGTTCCACTGAAATAAACCTCTCTTATATGGTAACATGCACATATTTAAGAGATCTCTGTTTTCCTTTTTTTTTTTTTCAATCATGCCTAATTAGTTTTTTTTTAATCACCCACACAACTAAGGCTCTTCCTTGCATAATTTATGACATAGAGGGGCCGGTGTCAGAAATCAAATGTTGTAAATTAAAAATAACAAGTTTGAGACTAGTGATTCAATTAAAACCCTAGAAAACATTGGATTATGCATAATTGAGAACTTGTATGCAGAGATGCTTGTCATGCTTGTCAGCTCGGATGGGGGGGATTGGATTGGAACTGTCAAGAGCATTTAAATCAACTCCGTAAAAAAATTAGAAAACAAAGATGATATTTATTATTAACTTCCAGCGTTCAGAAATAAAACGGAGAGGTATTTAAATTGAATGCGTAGATGACAAGGCTTTATTTATAGCAGAAGTTATAAAACTTAGTAATGACCCTTCCTGGCAAAGATGTAAAGATATTACTGTGCAGCTGAGCGGCAGTCTACAATGCGGGAATTGAACGGCGGGCAGGCTGGCAGTGAGGCTGAGAGCAGGAAGGACAGAGCTGCAAGCGAGATGCAGGAGAAGAGACCAGATTCCTCTACGGCGTCGAGTCATTTATTTATTTTAATGTGAATTCAACCACCGTTTTTGTTTTATGCTCCAGAACTAGGAGGTGCTTTGCGGATACAAAAATACACTGCAACAAGGTGATGCCTGTAAAATGTCACTGCTCTCCCCCAGTCTGTCCCTTTAAACAGCCTTGCCCATTCTGCTGGAATATTTGCAGTATTAAATTTACAACAGCCTTCACTTCCAGCATCCTCCACGCCCTCCTGAAGTACAAGAAGCCAGTTTTGGTAACTTTTATTTCAAATTGCTGTATCAGCAGTAAACTGGCTTGTTGAAAGGTAAGGAGAAAAAACAACCAGAGAGAGAGAGAGAGAGAGAGAGAGAGAGAGAGAGAGAGAGAGAGAGAGAGAGAGAGATTGATTTCTCACTTTAAAATGAGTACTGTATATATTTTTTCAGTTTCATTTTTACCAATGAGGCATCTAAAAAGCAAAGAAACCAAACTTTGGCAATAGCATATTTTTACAGCAATCTCTTCTGGTTTGTTAAACACACATATACACACAAAACAACCAAAGACACGGATTGTACGTTCCTTCATCCATTTCTCTTCAAACAAGTTGGATGATTTTAGAGTAAGCCTCCCTTTTGGGGCTTTCTGCCACAGGGGTAATCCAAGACCTTGAAAGATGACACAGAGAAGATACAGCCCCCAACACAGGAATAACATTTACTTAGTAGCAAGTAGGTCACCCTAACAAAATAGTACATTTGGAAGGTACACACTAATAGCCCAACCCTCAATCCAGTTAAAATGAAGTACTGGGATTTTAGTTGATTGAGGCCAACTGATGGATTTAATTCCAAGAAGAGTGGTGTTCTAAAGACCTAATTGTAAGGCAGTTGCTGGTTGGCAATAGCTACTTCAGGTTTCTACATTTAAACTTTATTTTTAGGCCTAGGCTGGCCAGAGTTATGCCTAAAATGACACACACAGCGCAATCCTGTGTAACCTTGCACCAGTGTAACAGTAGATGCACCGGTGTAACAGCAGATGCACCGGTGTAACAGCAGATGCACCGGTGTAACAGCAGATGCACCGTTGTAAGTGCAATTACACCGGTGCATCTACTGTTACACCGGTGCAAGGTTACACAGGATTGCGCTGTAAAAGCTTAATATAAATGCCTAAAATGACACTAGAAGCTGGGAACATGGTTGGTGCTAATATCAGCATGATTCATGCACTGAACACATGGCTTTGAATTAATGGGACATAGATTGAAGACTACAGTTTGGTCTGTAAGATTACCTAGTAGAGGTGAATGGTGCTTAGGTTTAACCAAGCACAAATGATAGATGGCGGTGTAAGGAGCAAAGCTGTCATTCACTGTTTGTTCTGTTCTACTGGCTGTTCTTGTATAGTTCAGCACCTCAACTCTGCAGCACCAGTAATACCAAGCTTAAAGGCCTCTCTGCTGCTTCTGTGTTATGGGCAACAGTGGCCAGAATCATCATTGACCATCAGTGGCCAGAACCATCACTGATGATCATCTGTGTTGGTACTTCCAGTTTGCACCATAGTTGGTAGGTAGGGGTAGGGGTAGAGCAGAGGTCCATGGCATTCCATTGCACAGTCTGTAGCCAATGGGCCTTGATCTACCTTATAGACGTAGAGCCGCGACTGCTAGTTTAAGCAATGAGTACGGTTGGGCTCTTGGACATCAAGTGAGATGCCATTAAAAAGCTGGGCTGTGTAGAAATGATGGAGCTTTCTAAAGTTCTAGCTACAGCTGTGTTCCAATATGGCTGTACTTGTATGGATTATGCAGACCATAGTAGTCAGGCCAACTGTGCAATCATTGTAAATAGCAGCTACATGGTTAAAACTCTGCACATAAGGCAGGAGAAAATATTTCAGCAATTTGCTCTTTTTATAAACTTTGGTTGTCATTTTGAAATCTTTACTATGCTAAATTCCTCAAATAGTCTATGATCAGTTGGTAGCATTTACATAAACTATCTTTGTATCTCTTTCATCATATTTCTTTGATGTTTTATTAGTTACAAGGTTTAGCCTAGAAAAGTCTTTGCAATTTCTCCTTGCTTAAAATAAAATAAAATGTGGAAGATTTTAATTTAAGCCATTCTGAGAATGCTACAAATTATACATGGACTGACAATGTGAGCAGAAAGGTAATCAAAATTAAAGCAATAAGGAAGTGATGAATAATATGCCAGAAATCTGGTTATTGTTTTGAAAAGAATAAAATGTTAAGGCATCCTATTTTAAGATTAATATCATTTGCAAATGAGAAAGGCAGTTGGACATAACAGCAGGTATGAATTTCAAAAGAATTGATGCCTTGTTGAAACCAAAAATAACTTCTGCAGGGCCAAAATGAACTGTCAGTTTCAGAAAATATTCAGAATAGATTTCATATTCTAGCTTTGTGCACATAAGCAGCAATTTGAAGTGATAGAACTGTTGCCAGACAATACCACTTCAGATTGCTAGTGAAGGAAGGCATGACTGAATGCTTCCTCTTGAATGTACAAAAAAACTTAGCATGTCAGGGAGAAAGCTAGGCTAGCACCCTTCTCCCTGGTATTTTAGCTTTCTGTTTGCAGGGAGTTTTATTCTTCTTTGTTTTTTATACTCACGGCAAAATCCTGACGGATCTGTGGGCAGCGGAACGAGCATTCCGCTGCCTGAAGCCGTCACGAAGTGCCGTAAGGCACGTTCGCGACGACTTGAAAGCAGGGAAGGCCAGCCTCCCCTGTTCCGCCGATGGATCCAAGGCCCGGCTGCTGTCAGACCCAGGTAAGGATACAGCGGGCGGGGGGGGGATCGGAGGTAAAGGGAGGGTGCCCATAGGCTCAGCCGGCCCAGGAGGGGGCGGGAGATGCCTCGGCCATATCCCGGTCCCCGCCGGCTGGGTAGTTACACGGCCTCCTCCTACTTCTGCCAGCAATTATGCTGGCGGAAATCTGAGGAGGCCGATCGTCCGGGCCTGGACTTACCCCTTCCCCAAGTAGACCTTCCCCAAAGCATCCCCTTCCCCAAGCATCCCCTTCCCCAAGTAGACCTCCGGCCAAGCGGCAGCCTGGCCGCGGCAGAGCACAGGATCCAGCGGGCGGCCTGGGCCGCCCGCCGGATCCTTATGTAGGATTGCTCTGCCCATCACACAGTCATCCTCCAGCAATCTGAAATGGTACATTCCACATAATTATTTTACCACCTCACACAATTTACTACAATTATTTTACCATTTGTTATTTATGTGAGGTGTCTCTGTATTTAATAACTGGGAAGTAAACTCATGCTAGGAGCAAGGATTTCTGTGTAAGTATCTGGATTGATACCCATAGCTTATACTACCTAGTTGCCCTTTTTTTGGACTGCTCTTGGATATGTACAATCCACAGTGTTAACTGCCTATAACAGAAGTAAGGACATATACACGTTAGCTTTTACCTGTGTATGTGAATTTTCTAGAATGGATCAGGTGACACACTGGTCAGTGCCTTCAAGAAGCAAAACAAACCATTTCACCCAAATGCCTTTTAACAATCAATAAGACACAAGGAGCGATGGCACTACAAATTACAATACCCTGACTGAGGTAGTGTTCTGTTAAGCAGAGCCCTAGATTGAACTAGTCTTCCCTTCTTCCGCTAACTGAAATTCACATGGATCAAATCTTTGTCTCCTCTCCCATCCAATATCTCTAACGTGATAGACCCAAAGTTTAGCGCTCATCCATGCTACTAGATTCTGTTTTTGCTTCTAACAAACTACTTAATTTACTGTGAAATGTGTGAACATTTGCAGCATCTGAATTAAAAGCAGTGAGCAGTTGTTCTTGTAAGTCAAGAAGTGATGTTTGGAAAAAGGATGTGAAGTTCTGATTTCAAGGTCAATTTATGGGAAGAGATTTTAATACGTGCACATGACCATTTGTGCTTGAAAACTAACTTTTTGCCGCTTTTGTCTTCTGTGGGAGAACATATTCTGCTGAACTTGGCAAAACATAATTGGTAGTTTGGGGTGGAAACCATGAGAAAGATGGATTTACACACTTATATATGCAAAAACGTGACAATTACTGTTGGAGTAATATTATATTTAGAATCCTTCAGTGCACTGAAAACTAAAACTCAGACTGGAGCTAATTGTCTAAATAAATAAGTTTCAATCAAATGTCAAAGTTTTCTGAGAGAGAGAGAGAGAGAGAGAGAGAGAGAGAGAGAGAGAGAGAGAGAGAGAGAGAGAGAGAGAGAGAGAGAGAGTATACCAAAATACATTCTTTTGAGTTATAAAAATCTGCTGTCAAGCTCTTTATGTAAATAAAAATAGCACTGGCAATGAACATGGATTTGAAATGTTTAGGGAGGGAATACAGAATTTTATTCATAAAAAACAGACATGGCGCTTTGTTATCTGACAGGCATATATCACCTATCTGTTGAAGAAAAAGACCTGTCAACAGTAGGTGCAATTATACTCACAGTGATCATATTAAATTAGTGAAATACAGGTTAAGGGGTGTAAGGAAGAGGTGCAGATTCAGGAAAAATCTATATAATCACTACACTTCTCTAGAGATGGCATGATAGCATTAAGAGGACCTGTCTAGTTTTCTAGGCCTCTGTACAGGAGGGGGACCAAAGAGCCTCTTTTGGATTCTTTCCCAAGTTGTGCTCACAGGCTGGCTTCGTGCATTATGTAGACAATGTGATTGCTATGGACATCGACAATCAAATGGGGGGTGCTCTGCAGTTGTAGTAGTGTATCAACTGATTCACCACATGGGTTGACCTTGCTGTATGGAGAACCTCCATAGAGTCTGAGAAGGGACATTTTCCCATATAAAGTCGATCCACATAGTCCACTTACATTACGTATAAAGTAGTCCTCATTTCTAGTGTTAATAATAATGGTGTTCAGGAGCTCAGCTGGGTCAGGCACCAGGCTCCTGAGGGACTACCTGGCTGATGGATTTTCATAGGAAGCTGCTGCACAAGTTGCAGCCGTGCCTTAAGTCTTGTGACAAACATCCTTTGACTCTAGGTTTTCATGTCTCTATATGTGACACTTTTGTAACTAGACTTAAAGGGTAACTGCTTCAAAGGGCAGCAGGATTGGCCTCTGAGGAGGGAAGAGAAGGGAAAGGAACATTGGCGTAGCTAGACTGGAGCGGAGGCAAGTAGTTCTGCAAGACTCTGTTACACCGGAGTCAACGGCCCCTCCCCCTTGCTGTTGGAGCCAATGGCAACACGCAGGACACGCCCCTGTCACTGCCGGAATGGCTCCAACAGCAAAGGGGAGGGGCCACTGACTCCGGTGTAACGGAGTCTTGCAGAACTACTTGCCTCCGCTCCAGTCTAGTTTCACCTCTGGAAAGGAAGCCTCCTTCTCCCTCCCCTCCCCATAGGCATGTAGGGGCAGGGGATGGTCCCAAGAGAAGCAGTCCAATTGGCCTGGGGGGGAGTGGTCACTTCCGCTGCTCCCCAGAGGCCAATGTGACTGGAAACTGGCAAGCCTGGGTGGGAAGTTGTAATGGGGAGGTAATGCTCCCTCCCCCTCCCTCTTTTTTTTATGAGACCTCCCAAGTGGCACCAACTGAAGTCAGGTGTAAACAGTGGCTGAGTCAATGACCTACTGTACCCCATGAGCCCTACACTGGGATAACTTGCACATACAAGGACATATCTATACTTGAGTTATCAGGGATTTGAAAGAAAATTTTAGCACTGGCTCCCATTGCTGCTGTCGGGGCGTGGTCTCAGGTGCCCCTGAGGATCGGGAGAGCCCCTGTGGGGTGCCGCAGTTGCCCAAGTTAATGGCCTCAGAAAAGGACGAGGGAGGGGGTTGACAGCATCCTCCTCCTCCTCCTCCTCCTCTCAGGCCCAGGGTGGTGGAGGTCTTTGGTGGAGAACCATTCTGCTTCCAGGGACAGCCTCACCTCGCTCCTAGCCAACCTTCCTCATCGGCTGCCCTGGCTTTTATGCTGTCCTCTGCCTCCCTCTTGTCCCCTCCCCTCAGGGAAAGCCCGCCAACGAGGGCTGGGCCTAGTGAGCCTCTTCTCCCTGGCCGGGTCCGGCCGGCCATGGGGAACTGATCCTGCAGGTACTCCAGGACCGTGGCTGCACTGCCAAGGCCACCTTGGAGTCGGTCGGGGGTGGCAGTGGCTGTGCATGCATGCCCAGGGCCATCTGGCGCCGAGCTGGCATCACAGGTAAGCACCCGGCCTGGGCAGCTGACGGCGGCACCCAAGAGGAAGGGTGCGGTGGAATCGCGGCCGGAGGTGTGGCCAACCTCACCAGTGCTAAGGCCACCTCGGGGCAAAGCATCTGCCGCGACTAGCGCGATGGATCCAGAAGCAGCTGCCGTCGCCTCTCCTGGAGCCGGGTGGATGGTTCCTGGTGGCTCAGGCGGCAGAATTCTGGCTGGGGAAGGCTGGTGAGTGCTTGGCAGTTGTAGGAATTGCAGGAGGAATGACCCCTTGGGCTGTTCACTCGCGGCCTCTGGTGGGGATCCACGGTCAGTCCCAGACATCAGTAAGTCAGGGCCCCGACAGATGCATACAATGTGATATTCGTGGCGCCAGCCACGAAGCTTCCTGGGTGACCTTGGGCCAGTCACTATCTCTCAGCTCCACCTACCTCACAGGGTTGTTGTGAGGACAAAAAGGAGGGGAGGAAATATGTACACCACTCTGAGCTCCTTAGAGGAAGGGTGGTATAAAAATGTGAAAAATAAATAAAATAAATAAATATGTCTTTGATCATCAGAAGTTCAGAACAATACTGTTCAATACTGATAGGAGATAGTAATGGAAAGGACTTGAGGACTTTTGTGACTTGCATGTGTGAATACGCAGCACAGATTTAACACCACTGACAGAACATATCACCTTATCAGTCGGGCTAGGATTAGGAGCCTCGGGTGGGGGGAGTGGCGGGGTTGAGCGGAGGGTGGGCAGAGGATGGGTATCAGCGGCAATGACTCCACTGATATCTTCTGCTCCATTTTGGCCTCAAACCCCCCCCCCCCCCTTACTTGGACTTGTGCCAGCTAAATATCTGGCACAGGTTCAAGTTGGTCCATAGGAGCCCGTGCAGGAGCAGAGTAAGGTAAGTAAAAGAAATGTTTACTTACCTCTCCGCCTCCACATGGTCTCTGGCTGCCCGGAGGATGCAGCAGAGTCTGTGCCAGTCTGCCCTGCAGGCAGCCCAGTTAGAAAGGGGTCTTCAGTTAGCTTTGTCATCTGGTCTATGGGCTGGTTTGATCCAATTCTTTGATCCTGATGTAAGTGTATGGACGGTTGTATCAAGTTCCTTTTTATGCTATGTTTTCCCAGTGCACATATGTACCAGAGTGCATTTGGGCACCACAAAAAGCAAACTTGATGCAATGGTGCATAGAGTTGTGTCAAAATTCTTTTTGTGTGGTGTTTCATTCATTCATTCATTCATTCATTCATTCATTCATTCATTCATTTATTATGGAAGTTTTTATCCATGGTGGCTCACATCAACTAAAATGTACAAACAACAATGATTAAGAACATAGAAATCTTAAAATAATCACCATAAAAACAGTATGATGGGAAAGGGGAAACATGCCTTGTTTGTTTCTTTCATCCTCATTCTCCTTACAGGGCAGTTGTTGTTCCTATATCTGCTGTGATGGGGAAGGGATGCAGTCCAAGCTTCATCAAGGTATATGTGCACATCAGTAAGTTGGAAGGAGGAAAAGATGTGAAAGTACCATGGTAAACTGTGCATAGCCTAGTTCCAGAATTAATTTTAGACATCCTTCTAGTTAAACTAGTTAATCTGTAATTCAGGAGCAACCTAGAATAGGACAAACATAAGAAACAAGAAAAGAATGGAATGGGGAAATCCCCTTATCCTTTTAATTGTCCAACTTAATCTAATGGGATAATAATGTTATTGATCTAAGACCACAAGATCAAGTATCCAATTATTTCTGGGCAATTTTGTCAAGTGATGGATAGCTAGAGCCCATGTAGTACAGGCTGCTCAATGCAGAATCCTTTCTACTATTCTAAAAGATCATATTGGCATCATTTTCCCTGCCAGGTGTGTTAGGAAGGACTGCTTTCCACATAACAATTTAGAGACTCAAAAACACCTCTTTGATTCCCTCCCTTCCTGTTATGAAAACATATTTTTGGAATGTTAGTACACACAAGCTGGTCAGAGACAGATGGAGCCTGATAGTCCAGGAGCAGCTATGCAGTTCATATGTCTATAATGTTCAAGTTAGTAAGGCACATTCCCCATTCTAATAACATGTTTTTAGTGATGGGAATCATTTGTAGCAGAAGCTCTCTTGTCCCTTGGCTGTGATCCAGCACTCTGTGTGTCCAAGGGAAGGCTTTTATCGATGATACGGTACCTGAAACTGCACCTGCAGACCAGGTGGTTTTTCCTGAGAAAGCTGACAATGGAAGAGGCCTGCTTGTGATCATGGAGCTACTTCATTGGATCATAGCCACTGAATACCCTGGAAGGGGAAAAGGAAACCCCTTTCCTGGAGACCTGTAGCACGGAACAGCATTGCAGGGTTTTAAACTCTCTCTCTCTCTCTCTCTCTCTCTCTCTCTCTCTCTCTCTCTCTCTCTCTCTCTCTCACACACACACACACACACACACACACACACACAATTGCTTGTATAATACAAGGTTTTGATTTTGATTTAGGAAATCGCTTCAAGGAGAAGTAGGCTAAGAAATGAGAACTGGAAGTTTAGCAGCAATACCCTCAAAGGTCCACAGTCACTCTTAAGTTGCCCCAGTGCTGATTTGGGGGGAAGGGCAGAGACCTGGAAGTCTGCTTGGGGCAGAGAAATGATGAATTACAGCATTGCTCATTTCAACAGAAGGGACATCTCCATGTGCATCACTTTCTACTTGTGGAGCTGGCTGTTCGCTTCACTAAAAGGAAGGGTGCAGGTCTTTAACCTGTAGCATGGCAACTGACTTGAAGATTATAGCTCCAACACGTTCACCAAGTTTGCTTCCGAATGTCAGGTCTGGAAATAAAATATGTGTAAAGTTAATGCTGACAGTTTTGATTCCCCCCCCCCCTTTCAGTTAGTAGCTTCAAGTAGAACAAAAAGTGAATGTGTTGGTATAACTTTAAACATTAATTAGGATTGACCCATTTCACAAGAGCCCGTGAAGAATAGCGCATCAAGACATTGCGTGGATATAAAAGAAATAGAATAGCTAGGCATAAAAAAAGAATTAAACAAGTGTTTGAAAATACAGGTTCTAAAATCCCCAAACCATTAAAAAAGTAGTAAGTGAAATCCCCAAAATAACAGGATCAAAAAACATCAAAGCAGGCACATATACATCAACAATTAGAACAGTATTAATTAGCAACAATGTTCTTTAATCTATAAATAATAAGTGATCAAACGGCCCCACAGAGAGGTGTATAACAATCCATATAATCTCACAATCTGAGGTCAAAAAGTCTTTTTAAGTTCCCTGTGGCTGGTTTTCAGAGCCTTCTTTATCATTCAACTGTGGGAATTCATTCCCAGGTGGGGACAACTCATGTCAAAACTCAGGCCCTAAAACCTTAAATGCGCTTCAGATCAGATGAGGAACGAACTGTATTTACCTTCTACCTTTCTTTAATAAAGAAGGAACATGACATCCCTGATTAAAGAGGTTTGCAACCAACTTGGCATATGCTAAAAAAATAAACTCACACAATGGGCTAATGATTTATTTATTTATTTATTACAATGATGATATAGTTTCAGTATCAATAATACTACTACCCCACCTTCACAGAAGGTTGAACAGTGCCGAGCTGGTGCTTACAATTAGCAAATGATTGTTCAAGTCATCAGGCAGATAGTCTTTGACCAATCCTTAACCTACCTACTCTAAACATATTGGAAATCATTAATTTCTGTTAGCTTCTTCATGGTAGGCTAAAATGCAACAAATTGGAATTACAAGTTCGGAACTGGAAGGCTATAGTATAGTGGGTGAAAGGTGGGGCAGAGAGGGGAAGACAAAGCGATTCCTCCATCTGCCCCACATCCTCCCTCCCTCATCAAGATGTCTTTTCCCACATTCGTTCTAATGGGTGAATTGGTGGCATGCAGTACTGTACGTTCGTTATGGGGGAGCTGTTCATGACATTCATAACCCATACCCCACCCATTTAATAAACTCATGCCCACCACAGTCTTCTAAAACAGTAACTAAAGTGACCAACAGAATAGATAAAGGGCCCAGGGCCTCTCTGACTCTTTGTAATTCAAGGAATGGTAGAAAGACTTCTTGGGGGGGGGGGGCTGGAGGAGGCTATCCTCCCTAGTTTTGCTGACCTCCATCACTGAATTCGACATGCTAGTGCAGTCTAAAAAACAAGTCTCTGGTGCTTTTAAGGCTCATTTCAAAGAGAGGCAAAGGCTGCAAGCACCAGAATTATTCTCTGGCTTAGTTTTAGACTCTGAGACACAGAAGATAATTCTTGGCTTAGCCACCCACCCTGGTCCCCCAAATCCCCTTGTCTTCCATCTAAGCAAAACATACCAATCTTGTACACGAACAGTAGCCCATAGGCAAACTATGTTACCCTCCTAGGGGGTCTTTTCCCAATGACTCAGATGCAGTACTAGAAAAGGGAGGGAGGGAGAGATTCACAGTTCCCACCATTCCTGCCCCAGATAGGTCAGTTATACTTAAAAGAAAGAAAAAAGGGTTCGGGAAACTGGGGTTGGTTGGATGCAAGGGAAGGGAGTTGTGGGTACAAATCCCGGTTTGCCTTGGAAATAGCTGGGCTAAAAAAAGAGAGAGAGAGAGAGAGAGAGAAAAGAATGGCTTGACTTATTTCCAAGGCAATATAGCATGAGCCCAGGTCAGTTTGCCCATCTCTACATTGAACACATCTGTGGGGCCTGCCTGGGCTAATGGGAGAAACGCAGATGACCTTCTGTTTAGAAGCAACTTCTTCAAACCCAGGCAGTGGTTGCTTTTTTGATAGCCACGTGTTAGGTAAAATTGACAGTGGAAACCACCAAGCACTTTAGCTGTACCTTCCAGTTCCTTGACAACATGTTACAACGCATTCCTAACCAACTTTCCAGCACTGATGCAGCCATGTCAGCAAGTCACACACTGCATTTTGCGGTGCGGGGGCAGTCATGGAGGCCACTTCAAGGTGAGGGTACATTTGTTCCCTTACCTCGGGGCAGCATTGAGGCTGCACCAGCGCTGGAAAGTTGGTTAGGATTGTGCTGTTAAGCAGCCAATGTATGAATTTAGGATACTACTGTACTTATTTGTCTGGCCTGTTCTTCATAGTACTGCATTTTGGCTTATGGTGCTTGCATCAAAGCCACTGACTTTCCATGAACTCTTGCTGATCTTGTATTGCCTTTGATATGGGTCCCCAGTTGCAGGGGGGTAGCAGTGGCAGAGGGCTGTTGCCGTCATGCTCTGCATCTGGGCTTCCTTGGTTGGCCATTGTGGGAAGCAGGATGCTGGGCTGGATGGACCCTTGGTCTGAGCTGAACAAACAAATGTAAGGAGAGTTGAATGGACACAGGTTTGAATCCCCCACCAGTTGCTAGCCTTTCCTCCCCACACAACTGCCCTAGTTGTTAACTTAGAAGAACGTTCGATCACTCCAGAGTTTCTCCCATTCAAATATGCTTTGTGGAACGTACAGTCCTTAGGCAAAGTAGAACTTCACTCGTGCCCTTTGCAATGATGAGACATTAGGAAAGACTTGCCTTTAAAAGGCAGTATTGATTGAATCAGAGCCCCATCTCAGCCTTGGAATATTCCAGATTCATAACAGCACTCAAGGCAACTCACACCAGTTATGTATGTGGTATTTGTGTATAAATATTGAATAATCATTAATATATTTAGCACTTAGAGCCAAAGTCCTTCAGCAAGTTCGCTGAAATCAGCAGCTTCAGCCAAAGCCCATCATCAGTGTCTCTGGTGTAAATGCTTTGAAGTAAATATTGCTCTGTGCTGGGGAGAGAGACCAGGAATGCAATGGGATGGACTCAAAGAGGACATTTGCATTCAGCTGTCAGCAGAGTTCATTTCAGGTAAGACTGAGTAAGGAGTGGAACGATATCTGTGAGATGGTGGGTTGGTTCTCCCAATCTGCCCAGTCACGGATTTATTAGACAATATGCAAAGTTTAACTGAAGAAGTCATTGGAAGATCAAACTGGGTTTTAGGAACTGTGAAGCTCAGATCTTCAGCCTCGTGTGCGAGAGATTCTTTGATAAAGTGATCAGGCCAAATGTCAGCATCCTCCTCCAGCTGAGCATCACTTCCAGAAGGGCTTAATGGTTAGGCAGGCAAGGTTGCTACACTGGCTCAAGGGCTGCAGCTCCATGCTAAAGCATGTTTGCATGCAGAATGTCTCAAGTTCAATCCCCAGCATCTCTGGGTAGGCAGAGATATTTCCTGCCTGAAATCCTGGAGAGCCAATGCTATTGCGTTGACAATACTGAGCTAGATGGACCTATGTGTTTGGACTGACTCAGTATAGGGTAACTTTCTGTGTTCCAGGAAATCTGGAAGGAGGGTAGATGGAAGGAGGGAGGAAGGAGGCATTAGGACCTTGAGGCAAGAGGGGAGGCCACTAGACGTTGGGGGGCTGGAATCCCCCATCAAGCCAGAGACGTTGTGGATGACTGAGGATGGGCAGTCCAAGTGGAGAAAGCCCAGGGGATGGGTGATGGTATTTGCCTCATTTTGGGCACGCTTCAGGTCAAAGAGCTTCACTGTATGGACACTTGGCAGAGAGGAGAAAGTCAGGTCCTAGGGGAATCTATATCTAGGCATGATTACAAAAACTATTGTATTATAAGGCAAAGATGACCCCTGCTAACTGGGCAAGAGGCACTTTTTCAATTGGTGCTCCTCTTATATTTAGCAGAGGGAGAGTAACTGCCCCCCTTTCACCCCAGCACAGTGTCTTTTCTGGTGGCTGTTTGCTGGTGGTGTTTTGCAGCTTTTTGGGATTGTGAGCCCTTTTGGGACAGGGAGCCATTTAATTTTGTCTGTAAACCGCTTTGTGAACCTTTGGTTGAAAAGTGGTATATAAATACTGTTAATAATAATGTTGCAGCAACAAACATTACCATCTCATTGTTCCTTTATCTGTCACCTGGATAGACCCCTGTCCTGTGGAGCTTTCTCCTGATGACTTGTGAAATCTCTCTCTCTCTCTCTCTCTCTCTCTCTCTCTCTCTCTCTCTCTCTCTCTCTCTCACACACACACACACACACACACACACACACACACACACGAGAGAGAGAGAGAGAGAGAGAGAGAGAGAGAGAGAGAGAGAGAGAGCATTACAATGCCTACTAAAAAAGGGACCTGCATCTCCACAGTTTATCTGATGATGACCAGTCAGGAAACTATTGAACAATGAAGTGCAAGACTACAAGCTGGGGGACTGCATCTTTCAGTTTCTTACTGCTCAAAAGGGAGGGGGAGCCTGACTTCTGGAAGCAATGGAGGTGCTCAACTGAGCCATTGAGCTACAGTCCTTCCTCTCCCTACTTATTAGATGGGTGACACTTGCCCTCTGCCTCATGGTCACCTGTTGAGTGAGCTCATCCGGACTTTCCCCCTGTGGGTTCTGCACTGCTATGACTGGACACATGAGCCCTTTCCATAGACTTGGGCTTTCTGCTACACATCCTTTGCTATATGTGAACTCTGGAGGAGCAGCCTGAACATCTGAATATGACTAAAGATGCCATAAAACGCAAGAGAAAGAAGCATAAACCTGGGCAAACCACAGTCTCCAGATAAAATTTACAATAAGATCATTTGAGAAGAAATTTGGAGACCATATTGCTGTAGACATAAATCCTGAAAGAAGACATGAAGAATGAAAATGATCAGCCAGAGAGGCACTTGTACTGTGAAAGAAGCATGCAAGGAAGGCCACGAAATTGAAGACATGCCAAATAAATGATTTGCACCTGTCTTCACTGCGGAGGATGTTGGGGGAGATACCCACGTTGGAACATGTTTTTTTTTTCCTTGCCAGAAACACTTTTGCATACAGTACTTTTGAAGAATTAAACAGTTTAGGGTTAATGGACAAATTAAAGCGACAAGTCACTAGGACCAGGTGGCTTTTGTGTGAGAATCAAGAACTTGCTAGTGAATTTGTTGATGCTTTTGCTAAGGAAAGTAATGCTGCAAGAATCTGCCTCCTTGCTAGAGAACTGGAAGGTGTCCCATATAGTACCATTATGAGAACTTCAATGGGGGGCTTGGAAATTATGCATCAGTTAGCCTATCTTCTGTCTCAGGAAAATTGGTGGAAAGCATTAAAGGCTACAATTGTTAAACAGAAAAAAAATCTCTTGGTGATAAGCAAAGAATCAGCATGGCTTTTGCAGAGAGAATATTGCTTCATTAACCTTTTCAGCCTATTTTAGAGTGCCAACAAGCATGTAAACAGGACTGATCCATAGATCCATAGGACATAGCATTCTCTGATTTTCAAAAAGCTTCTGGCAAATTAGTCCACCAAAGGCCCTTGAGACAGGGCAAGTCCTCTTATGGGTCAGCAAACAGAATGTAGAAATTATCGGACAGTTTTATCAATGGAGGAAAGTAGACAATGAAAGTAGACAATGATCAAGGTTTCCCTTGATCAGTACTGTATTAGAAAGGAACTGGTGCTATTTAGGTTATGTATGGCCCAGTCTTATCCTCAGCCAGCCTGTGGGGTGCAGTGGCGTTGACAGAGCTTCCACTTCATCCTGTGGGCTACCCAGGGACCATGGAAGTAAGTAAATTCTTACTTACCTACTCCACTGTTCCATGCTCCCCAATGGTTCTGTTCAGATCTGTGCCAGCTCTTTGGGGCATGTCAAGGCCAGACTGGGGGAATAGGATATCGGCAGTGACACACCTCCCAGCGATCCTAATCCCTATTTCCTATTATGATGAATTTTCCTGTTATGATAATATTTCCTATTATGATGAATTTTCATTGCCAGTTTACTACCGTATTTCTTCGAGTCTAAGGCGCCATCGATTCTAAGGCGCACCTTTACTTTCAGTACCATCAGCAGGGAAAAAAAATCCATCAATTGTAAGACTTGCCTCCCTTCATTAAATCTACCTGCTCAGCACCAACTCTCCCCAGCATGTCTCCTGCAGCTGAGGATGACTGAGTGCACTGCCTTTGCATAGCATTTCTGGCCCCGTCAGAAAGTGCCATTTCCTTCGTTACCTGGGCTTGGGGGAGCTTCAGGGAGGCCTGTGCAACCCTCTGCAGGCCTCCCTGATCTTCAGTTTGGCGAAAAACAGCGATTTTTGGCCATTTCTGGTTTTCGCGAAAACCGGAAATGGCTGAAAATCACCGTTTTTTGCCGAACTGAAGATCAGGGAGGCCTGCAGAGGGTTGCGCAGGCCTCCCTGAAACTCCCGCAAGCCCCAGTAAGTAAGATGGCATTTGGGGGGGCTTTTTGGAGACCTTCGATTCAAAGACGCACCCCATTTTTTGAAATGCTTAATTGGGAAAAAACATGCGCCTTAGAATTGAAGAAATACAGTAAATACTGTAGGTAAAATGTCAATGAAACACAATGACAAATTAAAGTACCTATTTTGTTATTCACTGCATCTTTTATTTTGAAGGAATTATAAAATAAAAAATATCATGTATCTTCAGAATGGCAAAATCCCTTTGCAAGTGTTTCATTAATTTTAAAATGTAATGTTATAATTTAAAAACAAAACAAAAGTAGTCTTGATAGGCCTTTAAACTTTGCTTTATTTTTATGTAGGCTCAAATAGCACATTCTAAAGGTTTTCAGTAATGGAGAGAGAGAGAGAGAGAGAGAGAGAGAGAGAGAGAGAGAGAGAGAGAGAGAGAGAGAGAGAGAGAGAGCTGTGTGTGTTATTTGTGTTGAAGGCATTTGGTCTTTAAATATAGATAAAACCAGTTTTGTTCATTGGGGGATTCAAATTCTTAATCTTTCCTTCCCAACTTCAGTTGTACAACATATAACTAATCTGACATCTGAAGAGGCTACCAGGGGAAATATAGCTTAGTACATGATATAAACAAACAGGATACACTAACATATTAAAAGCACTGGAGAAGTGTAAAAATGTTCAGCCTTAAGTTTCACACTATGAAAAAGAGAGAGCAATTTCTGTGGCTGCTCGTTTGAAACTGGAGCAATTGGAATTAATGTTTCATGTGTAATACAGCATCTGTGAGGCAAAAATCTGTATTCACGAGGAACATAAAGAAAAGCGGCTGTTTCTGAAATGCCATGATTATGGGAACAGATATGAATGACTTTTATTTGCAGCACACTTATGAGAACCAGTGTGGTGTAGTGATTAGAGTTAGACCATTGGACTAGGACGGGATAGACCTGGGTTCAAATCCCCCGTCAGGCATGAAACCTGCCTTGTTGCAAAGACCAATGGAGGGAAGTGAACCATGTATTCCAACCAAAGGTCCTTGGAGGATAAATGGAATGTAAATGTCATAATAATAGTGCAGAGCTAGATCATTTCATATGGCATGAGTGTGTTCTAGATACTCTGCTCCATCTCTCACATTCCTGTCATGTAATAAGGGGTTGTGGGGAAAACATTTATGGCACAATCCTGTCTACCTTTAAGATTGGTGGAGCACTGCTACACTGCTCTAGGGTGTCACAAACGTGCCGTAACGCACATTTGCGGCACCGGGAGAGTAAGCGGCGCTGGCGGAGAGGCTTGTGCTGCTCCTCCGGCGCAGTGCTGTGGCAGGAAGCTAAGTCCCAGCTGGGCAGCGGGGGGGACGGGGGCGTTCTGGGAGGGGGGATTGGAGGATTGGGAGGAGGCCTCCATCGGAGGAGGCCTCCGTCGATATCCTATTATTCCCCCTTCCTGGAATCCTGGGCCTATTGGGCCTTACACAGGCCTCTCAAATGTATGCCAGCAAAACTGCTGATATGCATTTGAGGAGACCCATCGGGGCGACTGGCGCATTACTTGGATAAAGGAATAAATGTCCCTTTAACCTGAGGAGGCTGCTAGCTGTGCCGGGGCAGGCCAGGCAGGCACATCCTTCTAGACAGGATTGGGCTGCCCAACTGCAGTCTTGGGCACAGTGGGATCATTTACTAATTCTGGATAAACATGTATCATACTGAACTGTTTGTGTGATTTGAGGTTCTACAGAGGCAGCTTTCAGACCTATCCTATCCCAAGTGGAAAGGGCTTCAGGGGTCCTGAACAGAAGAGGTGAGGTCCACAGCCATAAGCCCTGAATAAGATTAGGCCAAAAGACAAGGGATTTTTATATATATATATTTTTGGAACAACCAGGCTTTATCTTCAAAAAACTATACTGATTAACTGTATAGATTTCAATGAAGAGCCCAGATACAGTATTTAATGGCATGGTTAATGCACTTTATACCAGCAAAAAGCCATTTATGTGGACACAGAAAACATTTATTTACAAGGAGAAAAAAGGAAGGGGTGTCGTGTGGCCACTAGTGGCGCACCCTCCTTGTACTTATCCGCCCCTCCGGTTGTGGGGGAATCAATCCTGGCCAGAATGGCCTCCATCACAGAGGCCTGCTTCTCCAAGAAGGTGGTCAGCTTTTGCAGCAAGCCCTCCATGGCCCCAACCAGCCTCCCAATGTCCTGTGATCTTTGTTGCACAAGGCCCTACAGCCTGGAGGATATGTTGACGAGTGTTCGCTCTAGGCAGGCTGTTGCCCTCTTCGTTTGAGACTCCCTGATCTGGAGGCAGTTGAGGTGTATGTAAGCTTCTTGCTCATCTCCCGGTTCACCTGGAGGAGCTCCTGGGAGAATTCCAGGTGCTGCAACTTCTGTTAGGCCCTCAACTTCTCCGCTACAGTCTTCTGAGTCCTCAATTGCTCAACTTCCACAAAGGAGTAAACAGCTTTGAATAGCTGACTGTGTGGTCCCTGCCCGATCCTTGCCATAACTGGTGCTGAGGGTGGGAAAGACATCCCCCCACAGCTCTTTGGTGTTGCCTGCTCAGATGTCTAAAAAACCTGCCCCACTTCCCCCTATTGGCCACCCGCCATGTTTCAAAACTGTCCTCTGTATGGGATAGAGAGCATTTACCTGTACCTTTGGACCCCTAGTGGGAAGGCTCTTGGCACAGTGGTGGGCTGCATACATCAGTAGGGCACTCAATGACTCATCCCAGGTGGACAGTCCTGGGGAAAGGGGGACTCCTTGGGGTCAATGGGCAACAGGTTGAGAACCATTTCTTCCTCACTGCCTGATTCTTTCCCTGCACCCCTCGGTGTGGTGGCACAGCTCCTCCTCTACAGCATCCCTGAGCCACTGAGTCAATTGAGTGGTTGTATCCTGTATATGCAAAATAAAGAAAACCACATAGGTATTGCTTCCTAATGTGTGCTTATTCCATGGGAAATGGTCGTTATCATGTAGGTTTTTTGCATGTTTGGTTACGGTCTAAGACTGAAACTAGGGGAATGACTGAAGCCATCAATCATTTTGAGACCATCCCAAAGCAAAATTCTTGGATATCAATTATTCGCAAAGGAGCATCATGGAAAATTTGCAGTTCGAGGTTTGCCATAGAGCCTGGGGAAAAAGACAAGGAAAACAAGACTGAACTATGGTTTCATTCACACAAGGATGTACATAAATTTACATTACGTCTTTGATTATTCAAGTGGTGATGGCTCACAGATGAATGAGTGAAATGATGCCTTTGAAAGGTACAATGATCACCTCTCTTCAGTTGCCACCAAAGCCCTTTGCAGACATTATCTGGAACTGGGATCATGCATACCTGACCTCCATGTGTTGGGTATAAAGTCTGAAAAAGTCACTGCACATACACCTGTATGCACAGAGGGATTTTTCCCATATGACTGTGAACCCTGTCTTTTCAGGTTTCCCTGCAGGAACAACCTCCCAGCGTATAGTTGTATGCACGAGGGCTTTTTCAGACTTTATAATGAATGCACGGAGGTCAGGTTTGTGCGTTTTCTGCTCCCCTCTCTAGTCATGCCTTTGGATAACATCTGAAAAGAGATCGAGTCTTTGTTCTGTAATGGAATCTTGGCATTTAAACTAAGCAGTCAGGGAAGGTTTCTGTATTCTAAATGTTAAGAGTCAGGCTTGCGACATTATGATGATGTGAGGTATATGAACGTTCTGTCTGTGTTGTTTGGTAAGTTCCAGTCATGCAAGCAAATGACCAAATGATGCTGCAGTCCATGTCACACATGGACATGCATGTGTGAACCAGGCCCATGAGGTCAGTAAGGCCTAGAATGAAAGTCTAGGACTAGAATTTTAAAACCGTAATACTTTGAGGTTGCAATGACCTCATAACGAGATACTAGATAGCAGCTGAATTAACAGAGACAGTGTGAAGAAATGGAAATGTTTATAATGAAATAACTTTATCAGATTAGAATTAACAGGATTCATGCTTTATGTTTTCAGTATTATCTATGCAATGACTGTAGACTGAGATGTTCTGCTTGTTTAAGTATAATTCTTTCCATACATTACTGTATTCTGAAAAGGTGCCCAGGGAGGGAAGATTTTCGTGGTAGCTATTAGTTTATGTAGTAACACTAATTCCAAGACATTTTACAGTTTACATCTGGAGCTCTGACCAGTACAACATATTATTCCACCCCTTTTAATAACTGCAAAATTGGTGTCTTGCCAAATAAACATCCTTAAGCTGAAAGTAAATGTTTTCTGCAGGGAGGGTGAGTATCCATAAGTCTATCAACTGCAGGCTGTGGTGGTAGTCATTTGGAGTTCTCAACTTGCTATATCCCATTTACAAATGAGTACATTTTCATAACCCCTGTGAATGAACATGTTTATTTAATGCAAAAATCAGTTTTAGTTGGATTGTGATATTTTTCCAGATACTGCAGCACATATCATGGCCTCTGAGAGGAATTTTTATCAGGGGGCATGAAGTTTCTCTTGGGCCCCTTCCCAAAGGAGGAGGGCAAAATGGGGCAGGGGAGGGCAGCAGTTGCTGGAAAAGTCTCTGGAGCCCAGGTCTACCAGGCTTCCCGATGTGGCACTCAGGTCTACCCGCCTGATAGATCTGGGCTTCTGGTTGGCCCTCTGACTCACAGCTCAATCCAACTTAAAGATCAGGTGGCCATCCGAGGCCGTCCGCCCGATCCAGTGCTCCGCCGCAGGCAGCCCACGGCGGATAGTCTATTCGCGGAAGGGGATGCTCGTCCCCTTCCCCGAGTGTAACAGCGGCTGGGGCCAATAGGCCTCCTCGGATTTCCGCCAGCTATTTTTCCCATATGTTGGAGGAAGTTGGAGGCGGCCGTGTAACGGTCCAGCCGCCTTCTGGAGCCCAGCGGAGCCCGGGATATGGGAGACGCCATGTCCCCGCCCCCGCCCAGGATGGCTTCCGCCGTTCCTCCCCCCGGCTCCACCGTCCCTCCCCCCCGCCTGCCGCCCGCACAAGCTGTCCGCCCGATCCGGACTTACCTGGGTCTGGCAGCGGGCCTAGTCCTCGGTCGGCGGAGCAGGGCAGACTGGCCTTGTGCTGGCCTGCCCTGCTCTAAAGTAGTCCACAAACGTGCTTTATAGCACGTTTGCAGCTACTTTGAGCTATTCTGGGCGGCGGATCGCTAGGAATTTAAGTCAGATTGTGCTGTAACCCTCTGTGACTTCACCATTTCACGGATGAAAAATAGGGACATGATGCTTGTAACACCCCTGTTCTTAAATCAAAGACCACTTTGCAAGTCCCATGGTTATATCCGGTTGAAGGCCTTTCTGGCTCTTGACTTACCCTGCAATAGTCTGTCTTCCACAGATTTAAAACCTCAGTCAGGGCAGTTCTTTTGCTTAGAGAAATACTAGGAAAACACCATTGTCTTATAAATTATATTTTCTATCATTCAAATTATACTACAGCCGCAACTGCTGTGTGTGAACTAGTAGGCTGTGCCCTGTATGGTGCCTTGCTGTTCACAAGCCTGCATTTACTGGCACGGGTGCTGGACAGGGTACATTCTTCATTCCCCACTCAGGCTGCCATCCTGGATTTGCAGTGGGTTAAGCCACTGAACCATGAGCTGTCGATCGAAAGGTCGGCAGTTCGAATCCGTGCGACGGCTCCTGCCAACCTAGCAGTTCGAAAGCAAGAAATTGCAAGTCGATTAATAGGTACCGCGTCAGCGGGACGGTAACAGCGTTCCATGCGCCTCGGTGTTGAGTCATGCCGGCCACATGACCATGGAAACGTCTTCGGACAGCGCTGGCTCTTCGGCTTTGAAACGGAGATGAGCACCGCTTCCTAGAGTCGGACACGACTGGACTTAATTCATTGTCAAGGGATACCTTTACCTTTACCTAGATCCTATTATCACCTAATTCAGAGTAAACATACTATATCAAATTGCATTGTCAGATGTTTGATTTCCTGAGGCATGGAGTTGGAAGCTGAGCAACAACAGCACCACCACCACAGAGCAGCAGCTCTGATACTATTGTAAACAAAGAACAACATCACCACTACTAAGTGACTAAACTTGATGCACACATTCTCTGCTCCTCGCTTCTGGAACATCAATATTTGTTCTGCCTCATACACTGCACTGGGATTGGGGGCAGCCTGAAAGAGTGGGTCATGATTATGGAAGCATTAAGACCTGGGGTTAGAAGGGTGAGGGAAAGTTTGCATCCACGACCTTACCTCTGGCAACTGAAAGGCCAGAGTAATTTGGAGGCTCACAAGAGGGCATGTGATCGATCTCTTAAAAATTACCTTGTTTTTAGAACCACCTAGGTAAAGTCTAGGATGCGTCAAAGCCAACTACACAAGTAGCACAAATCATCCCATTGATGCTTCCCTTCAGCTAAAGTCTTCAAGAGACGCAAAGCAGAGCTTGGGTGGGTAAGAAGGCGGGCTCTTATTTGCCATACCAAAGACATACCATAGATTTGTAACAACTAGACTCACATACACTTCCTAGATTCTTTGCAAATCTTGGAAGTGACTCTTGCCTGCCCTCACAAACCCGAAGAAAAGTCAAGAGTTCCCAATCATGAAGCTATTTTTTTTTCTCCCTTGGGGCAGACATGAGAGCTGCCCATGATAGAATAACAGTGAGGAATCCAAGATTTTAGAATGTATAGCTGTGATTGGGAAGTAACACCCCCCCTCTACCCTAGCAAAGATAGGAGCCAGCTGATGCTCTTTCCAATTATTTCATAATCCAAAATGTGTTGTTGCTTTTTTTTTTTTGTTTTTAACCATTTTAAAATTGCCATTGCAATGCCAATGCCAATACAGTCCATTCTGCCCATATTACAGAAAGTCTGCGGTCAAGGCCGACCCAGCAGTTGCCTTAGATTGGGGGGGGGATGCCCATCTTGGTCCACCTACTTACCTCCGATGCCACTCCTTTTCCTTCCACTTCCTGGGTTCCAAAGGGAAGAGAGGAAGAGGAAATATGGAGGGGAGGAGGGTGCTGAGCTAGAACATTGGAGAGTAGAAGGAGCAAAGACTGGCACATCATTGGGTAAGGGGGGCAGCATTTGGCATGCCTCCTCAGGTGTCAGGAGGTCTTCAGCTGGACCTGCCTGTGGGTAAGGGACAGTGGTTCACGACAGCGCTACAATGTGGTACATTGTTAATATTGCAGATTCGAGATAGAGCTGAAGCTGAAGCTAATATTGCAGATTCGAGGTAGAGCTGAAGTTTAAATTTCCAACCTAAGAATCAGCTCCACAGATTAACATCCTTCAGAGTGCAACAAAGTTCATTCTACTTAAAATTTCCCTGCAGACTCCTTCCCACATGAAACCTGTACTCGGTTGCTTGAAGAAATCTTCTGCTCCACTGACTTCCATGCAGACATATCACACTTTTAAAATATTAAAAATTAAACAATACCATGAAATAAGACCACCACCATGAAATAAGACCAGCGGCGTCACTTACCTTATTTGCTTCAGATCGCAGGGCGCAGGTGAGAAGCCGAATGAGCCAAGGGTGTGTGTGTTACCCCCTCCTGAGGAAGGGTGACACCCCCCTTGGCTTCTTTAGCTTTTTTCACTGCTCCACCTGCGAGGTCTCTATTATACCTCTACCCTGCTTTACAGAAAATCTAGACGTCTTCTAAGTTTTACAGACCTGTTTATATATATAAAATGATCAGATTACAGATACTAGACAGACAGACAGATGGGCAGACACACTGTTGTTACAAAGCTTTCATAAGCTTCCTAGTTATGACAGAGCTTCTTAAAATGGATAAAAGTTGGTTATTCAGTATGTTTTATAAACAGGTTGATATACTTGAGGGTGATATTACATCAATGTCACTTAACATCTTCCCGAAGATATGAGGGAGAAGAGACTATTGCATAAATGTCTGAATCACTTCTTGACAAATGGGACTACTACTAGAACTGAAGCAAATTTTCATGAGTTTAGGTTTTTGTGTTGATCTGTGCATGTTGGGCGGGGGGGGGGATGTTGGGAACTTTTGGAAACTCCGAAGCAGATCACATGGACATCAGAAGTGTTTCTCTGCCCTCATTCCTAGACCTGAACACTAACGGTACAATCTGATGCATTGTTACTCAGAAGTAAGTCCAATTTTGTTCAATGGAACTTGCTCTCAGGTAAGCATGCATAAAGACTGCCATCCTATACACACTTGCCTGGGAGTAAGTCCCATTAAATTCAGTGGGGCTTACTTCTACATACTGTAGACATGCATAGGACTGCACTGTAGACATAACTCAGGCAGATGTGTACAAAATACCCTAAAGTCTTGAATTTTTCAGGCTCTAGACTAGAGAACAATTAGTCCCTGAAAAAGCACAGCTAGGGGAAGCTGAATCTTGAGAGCTAATGTGCTTGTGTAGTCCTTGAGCTTACCTGACCCAATTCAGGGAAGCTCCACGCAGGTGGCAAAGTTTGAGCACAGTTTCTTTATACGCTCTCTGTAAGCTCTGCCCCATCAATATGTGACTGGAGACAGGGCCAGAGCAGGGGTGTGTAACATGTTACATGTGTGTGGAGGGGGGGGGAGAAGGCTTACGGTGAGTATATAAAGGGACTGTGTAAGCTTCTGCTCACTCAGGTTGGGGAAGCTTCTTGACTTTGGGAGAATCCTTGATAAATTTTTATGATCTTGTTTTAAATTTTTTAATCAATTTTTAGATGTTTTTTATTAATTTTTGCTGTTTAAAATGTAAAGTGTTATTTGTATTTTTGTAAGCCGCCTTGGGTCCCGTGGGGAGAAAGGCGGGATAGAAATATGGTAAATAAATAAATAAATAAAATGAAGTGTGCCTTGTGGTCATGGCCAGCTTGCAAAGTTTCCTGGAGTAGAATTTCCAGTTTATGCAGAATTACCCTGTTTCTACAGTATTTTTCTTTTTCTTTTTTTAATCAGGAAGACAGGTGGGAAAGGTTAACCTTTGGCCATTTTTTGCCCACTCCTAGGCTCCTCCCCTTAACCATGGGGTGCTCCCTGTTGTGTATAAGGAAGGGAACCCGTCCTGGTACTGGTTTTTCATCATTCTTGAAGGGTTTGTCAATCTTATGACATCACCAGGTCCCATCTCAGGGTTTGGGATGCATCTGATCTGGCAACTCTTACCCTGGAGGTGGTGGCTTTCGTGTGCTTCCTTCTAGTGCCTCGAACTTGGAAAAGAAAGAGGAAGAATTCTGAAGGAGCAGTCAGAACCCCAACCAAAAAACAGAGGTCCTTTTTACAATTACAAAAGCAAAAATGAAACTGAAAAGACAGTCAGGTTGGACTGCAGGACTTTGCAGCCCTAATTGCTCTACTACCTTAGTCCCAATTCATAACTTCTTAGTGGAACAGCCCAGTTTTTTGGTCTCTGTGGCTGGTTCCTTTGCTACGGCAGTAACAAATGGATGAAAGATTAGTTAGGAAGTCATCATGTCAGGGACACACCTCCCTGGCACCTGGCAGTGCTCACATAGCTACTTTGCATAGGATCCGCCCACCCCACATGACTCCTCCATTCCGATATTACTAGTGCAACATAGGATCCGGCCACAGTGTAGCAAGACTCATGCTCTGGTAGGATATGATTTGAACTCTAGCCATATGGCTATGGAGAAATACTATTAATTCTGACAGTGGCAGAAATCTGTGATTGTGCTGGAAGAACTCTATGAAAAGCAGCAGCAGAAACTGGGGGGGGGCGTGAGGGCATGCTGCACCAGGTGACACCCATTGAGGGGATGACACTACAGTGGAGAAGCCCGCCGCAGCCCACTGTGCTACCCAGGCTCAATCTGAGCCTCTTCCTGTTCTCACGAGCTATGCTTTGCGCTAGCTGGAGCCCTCAGGGTGGGGTGTCACCCTTGCTCGCCGACTTCAGCCACTCTGAACCTCTTCCTGTTCTTGTGAGCTATACTCGCGAGAACAAAAAGAAGCGAGTTGGCCGGGCTTGGAGCAGCCAAAAAAGCGACTCCCCCTCTCCAAGCCTGGCCAGCTCACTTCTTCGGGTCCCACGTCCCATCTATCACTCAGTGACCCAGAAGTAATTTGCAGTGACGTGGTGAAGTCATCGCATCACCACCAATTACTTCCGGGTCACTGAGCGATGGATGGTGGTGGATGCACTGGGTGCCACTGGCCGCAGAAGAAAATGACATCTAGTCTGCAAGTTGAAGTGGGATCTGAATGACAAGAGCCTAACAGGGCTCTTAAAAACACAGGAAATTTCAGGTGTAGGTTACATTGGTCCAAAATCACTAACTCTCCTATGCTTAGGAAATTTAGATCAATTAACAGTGCAATCCTATGCATTCAGAAGAAAATCCTATTGAGTTCAATGGAACTTGCTTCCAGGTAAGTTTGTATGTAGGATGTCAGACTAAGCCTATGATTCTATGCACACTCACCTGGGTCTTGCACACAGTGGGCTTCACTTCATTTAAACAGACATGAGGATTGGGCTGCACAATTTTGATGAAACACACTGGGCCGTACAGTGAAACAATTTCAGGCATTATTAATGATAATGAGATGATAATTAATGATAATTAATGATAATTAATGAGAGGAATGATGCTCTGTAGGCAGCTGCTAAGAACTGTGCCTCACTTCAGAAGCACAGGTGCTATTAAAGGGCAAATTTACCAGTTTCCTCTTAAGCCCTGTGCATTAAAGGGGTAACAAGGAAATGTTCTGGGTAGGAAACAGAAGGGATGGCATGCCATTAGGGTATCCAGCATCACAGGAAATTTCCTGTGCAAATATGTATTTGGATTATAGCCCTGACGTCCTAAATTACTTTATTAATGAACGATCCCATTATATTAAGTTGCATTAATAGCCATAAACAAATTCATACAGTGATACCCACTGGAAAGATAATATTTTCCTTCTCTGAGAACATATGCTGTAAACTGTGGAACAGGGCCCTGAGTAATTTTGGAGTGAGTAATTTCCGAATAAGCAATTACGAATGACTAAAGTGCAATAGCTCCCTGAAGCATCATCACAATTTCTGCAGCGAGTGTTTAATTGTAGCCAGACTGTGTAACCTTAATGTGGCCTGTGTCCTTGCCATAACCCTAGGCACGAGCTCCACTCTCCAACATATGGGAAAATTTTTCAAGCTGATTGCTCCAATCTGATTAGGGGAAGTTATGTAGCTGCCATTTATTCAGCATCTTGTTACCACACTCCAACAGCTGCTTTGCAACATATTCCCATTAAACTCATTTTCTGCTGGCTCTCATTCCAGCATGTCTGCTGAAGTCATTGTGACTGTACTGATTGTTTTTCAGGGGGTGCCAACAATGTTTGCATTATCAGGCTGGCAGAGAGAGAGAGAGGGAGAGTGGGGAGGGGCTTCCGTGGAAAGTAAGTACAGGCTGTCTTGAGATCAAGGGCACATCTGCATGGAAATTTTCTTTTGCTTCCTGTTCAGCCCTTTAGCATCAAGACTGAACCTCTGGAAAAGATTTCTCAAGTAAGTAAGTCTGGTTCACAAATGCATGCTCATCATTTGATCATAACTACGATGCCAAGAGTTAACTTGCATGTGTGAGGGCTATCTCAGGTATAACAGGGCATGGTCTCTCAGGGCGTGGTGCAGCTGCCTTGCTAGAAAAAACCAAAACCTGGGTTTGGTCAGTGTCCAGGTGGGGGACTGCCTGGGAACCCTATGTACAATGCCTGGAATTCCATCGTCGAAAATAAAGACATAAAATCTAATACAATACCACCACTAGAACTTTCCTGTTTCCTCACACCACTTCAAATGCAGAGTCAGTTTGCACATTCAGCTGCCAAACATCCAGCATACAATAATCAAGTGGGGAGAAGCAAGTGTTGTATATGAAGCTGGGAACCGGGTTGTAGAGACAAGACAGTACAAAAGAAACCCAAATCTTCGTTGCCTTGTGTGGAAGATGTAGCCAGGCCTGCTCTCATCCAGGGACGTCGATCAGGTCTCTGACTCCAAGTCTCGAGTCAAGTCTCATGTCTCTGGGTCCAAGTCTCAAGTCAAGTCCCAAGTCTTTGCCCCCAAGTCCCGAGTCTTTGGTTGCGAGTTGTGAGTCCCTATCTATTTAACGGGGAAAATGGGTTTAAACTTGAATAAATTCAACTTGTTGTAAAAGGCTCCAAGTTCCGAGTCGAGTCTTTTGAGTCTTTTACAATCGCTGAGTCCAACTCAAGTCATTGACACGACTTGAGTTCAACTCAAGTCCGATTGACTGAAGTCTACATCACTGCTCTCATCCCTTCTGACATGTAGATGGATGGATATGCAGATCAGGCTAAGCTTGGGGTGCATGTCATTTAAGGGGTTCACATGTACTGAAAGAGCACACCCAATTCTTGAAAAGGCCCTGTGCATGGATTGTTCAAATTTATCTCTCTCCATCTGGGTTACTCATTCAGGATCCTGTGGCGAGTCTACAAATCTTCCTTCCTCAGCATATGAAAAAGACAGCAAGGAAAGGAAATCTGGAAGATAGATGAGTAATTCACATTGGCTATCAATAGGCTTACCAGATCTCCAACTGGGACAGAGTGCTAGACCTTAAGGAGAAGGAATGTGGGCAGGTGTAGCTTGTTAAACCTTCGAGCACAATCCTAGGCATGTCTACTCAGAAGCAAGCCCCATTGTGTTCAGTGGGGCTTGCTTCTGAGTAGACATGCCTAGGATTGTGCTCTAAAGTTTAACAAGCTACACCTGCCCACATTCCTTCTCCTTAATGTCTAGCACTCTGTTCCGGTATGCCTATAGGCTATCAAGTAACTCTAGATTTCAAATATTATCAGCATCCTAAGAACCAAGAACAACAATAAAAAAAGAAATCCCTGTTTGGTCCTCTGAAAGCCAAAACAAAGACTTTCAATTCTAGTAGCCAATCTCTTGGCAGAGTGAGTGAGAGACAGATTATTAAACAAGAATGGAGGGGGCCATGCACTTAGACTATGGTTTTTGATGGGAAAATCCAAAATAATTTACAGGTCCCTGAAAATAAAACCAGGCTGCTAGAACAGTCCTATGTTGTACTGATGAGAGAGGGCTGAGTGGATAAGCATTTGAATGGTTGGACCAATCTCTTGGGGTAAAGTGGGGGCTAAATTCACTCATAGTTCCTTTGGAAAGACTGCATTAGGCTTTGGCCAGCAGGATACATTGCAGCCTTCAAGGTAGTTTCATGAACCTCTTTACAGATATGGTTATAAGTCTAAGAATTTCACCACAGACTATGCTCTTTGCTTGTGGGTGCATAAAGAACTATTGGAAATAACTGCAAATTACAAAGGCAATCAAACATTTGGCATGTGCAAAAAGTAAAGACCAGTTAATAGCTTGTCATGGGGATACCACCAACAAACTCCATCACCAACCATCCCCACTCAAATCAAAATGTAGCAGAATCATCACCATATAGATTTTAGCCATCTTTTTATTAGGCTCTGTTGTGAGTGCCAGTGTCTTCTGTTGATTTGCTAGTTGAAGCATGGAGACCTGCAGTGTGATGGCCTAGGATTGACAGCCCTCCAGGATTGGCCTGGATTCTCCAGGAATCAGCACCATTCTCTACGAGACTATTGAAAGCAATCCCAGGGAGGCCTTTAATAAGGCCTCCCTGGTCTAGGACTCGTTACATCATGTTGGAGGAAAAGAAAACATCCCCACAAATAGCTTCAATCAGAGTTGAGAATCCAATGATGGTCCCAATCCAATGTTGTGAGCATTCCTGCATTTAATGGCTGGGGTACAGGTGATTCATCATTCATAGAGCGGCCATTTTGGGTGTGCAACTATAAAGATATCCTTAGACAGGCTTACCAGATCGCCGACCGGGACGTTCCGTTTTGCCCTTAAGGGCGGCGGGGAGGAGGGGCGATGGGAAACGGAGCGCGCTCCGTCTCCCATCGCCCCTCCCCCCCCGCTGCCCTTAAGGGCAAAACGGAACATCCCGGTTGGCGATCTGGTAAGCCTGTCCTTAGAGGCCCTGCTCCAGGTTCCTGTTCCATCTGAGATATGCCAGGTGGGGACTTGTGAAAGGGCCTTCTCTGTGGTGACACCCTGCAGTAGCAGCACCAGGGTGTCCTGGGCCATCAACCAATAGCTGGTTTGCACCTGCCCCTTGCACCCCACTACCACTTTCAATCTCCAGTCTGGGAATGGGGTGAGAGCAGGGTGACAGGGGATGGTTGTCTTGTGCTCCCTGAGGCATCTGGTGGGGCCACTGTGTGATACAGGAAGCAGGACTAGATGGGCCTTTGGCCTGATCCAGCAGGGCTCTTCTTATGTTCTTATGTTGGTTGGGTGGAATGGCCACCAACCTGCTTATTCGTCTGCCCATCAGATCAGTGCTACCAGTCACCCCCTCATTTACATGGGCTGGGACAGAATAGGACAGTGATCTAGTGGGTGATGGTGTTTTGGCTGTCTGGCCAGCAAGTGGGTGGATGTTCTCCCACCTCACTGTTCCCATTGGCTGCTGGCTCCGCCACATGGACCTCTGGGGGAGGACAGGAGGGAGGAGAAGAAATTCCTCTCTGCTCCCAAGCAACAGAAGTGCCACTGCTTGGGCTGGGGGAGGCCAATTGATATCCAGAGTTGCATTTTGAGCCGACATTTTCAAAATCTAAACAACTAAACAAATTTCTCACAACTAAATAAATTGCTCTCTCTCTCTTCATCTCAAAGCTTGAGAAGGAAAGGAAACATGAGCAGCAGTCATGACATAAGGTCTGAGCTGCTTCCAATCTCTTTCTCCAACCCAAGTTTTGTGCTTGCCTTGATTGGCCTAAGAGTGTCCTGTCCTATCATAATGATATAACACATGGTGCCTTTTCCTCCCAACCTCCTTTCTGGGTTGATATTACTGGGCAGGGATGGTGTCAAAATATGAGCAGCAGTTGAGGGCCCATGTCCATCAGAGGGCTTACCTGGCCAGGTAAGCCCCTGAATCCCAGTACCAATGGCACTGGCAGTATCCAACTGGGCATCAGGAGGTGGATAAGGATACCCTAGAGGCCCCAGTGCAAAGTTTTACCTCAGGACTTCCAGCAACCTTATGCCAGCTAGCACTCTTGCTGGGGGAATAGGGAGCAATTTCCAGATAGTTTTCAGTTTGATCCCTGCATCCATGGGTTCTCCTCTCTTGGGCGTTAAAAAATATAATAGGACTATTGGGCCCCATTTTCTTCCATTTCCACTTGGCTGGCAAGCCGTGTACCATAAGTAGCCATGCAAAATTAACCAGGCAGTTAATAACGCCCAGTAGCTAGGTATGGTGGCCCACTAGGACCTGCAAACTATTTTGTTTTTCTCCTTGCTTCGGACTGCAAAAACAAGGAAGGTGTCAAGCACCTGACAGAGCGGAATACATGGCTTGGTGAGCCACAGGTTATGGTCAAAGGGAATTCTGTCAGTCACAGGTCAAGGGGAGTTCTGTGAGTCAATTTTCTCTTTTATTATGCTGTATTTTCTTTTGAAGAGGTCAATCCCTTCCTCCCCTTTAAAAAAAAATGAGGGAGGCTTGCAGTGGCGAACGCTTAGAACTGCTAGTCTAGAAGAAAGACTTCTGTGAGAAAATGTACACTGTTAAGTGGCACCATAACAGCTTTGATCATTTGTTTATTTTATTTTAGATTTGTAGAGACCTTGCTGAAGAGAGAACATGGTCATTTTTCTTTGTGTAGTTAAATCCGCCAAGCCAACAGAGCAAAGCTTCTGGGGAAAGAGAAGCCTTTCTGCTGAAGTCATATTTTCCAAATTAAAAGAAACAGCTCACGTTCCAAAGTGATGGTGCATCTGCTCGTAGGACCACAAGAAAGCAATGTGTGCCAATACGTTCAGCTAGTCAGAGCTGTCCCTTTTCCCAACCATCCACGTGTTCTGTGCTTACCTATTCATGCCTGTTTGGCAGAAGTAAATATTTGACCAAACAATCCGATGGGCTGTGGCGCATCTCTCCCTATTTCTGGCTCAGATATTCCCTACCAAAAACAGTCCAAGATGCGATTTGTCTGTATGTCTGTGAAACCACCCTCTGGGAGTTTCCGCACTGTGCTGTTCAAAATGTAAATGGGAAAACTAAGGAGGGATTTCTTTTTTTTTTTCCCTGTCCCTTGCTTCCTGAAAGGAACACTGGGAACTCTAACTGTGAAATAATAAACCTGTTCAATCAGCCTGTGATGGTCCTTGCTTAGGGTTGCCAACTCTGACTGAAGTTATTCCTAGAGACGTATTTTCCAACCTGATGCTGAACATTCTTGGAGGCCCCTTTAAAATCTCCAGGATTGATTCAGTACTCACTTGGAGATTGAAGCTGATTCCTGGAGGCTCCAGGCCAATCATGGAGGTTTGGAAACTATATCCCTGCTCCCTTCTCCTTGTATCCTCTATCTAGTGTCAGATACAGTTGGAAAGAACTTACATCTCCCACATGTTTTTGGCCTCAGAAGTGGCATCAATCAGCCAGGTCAGGCACTGGCTGAAGACCCATGCCCAGCAGAAGGGTTACCTGAACCCCCAGTACTGGGGGCAATGGACCACCATCCCCAAAGACACCATCAGGTGGTGGGCTCAATGCAGGGGTTTATCCCAGGACCCTCAGCAACCTGGATGTACTGTAGTACTGGCCTCACCAAATATATTCAGTAAGCTAAATAAATGCAGTATCTCAATAGTTACGGCTAGATTTGTCTACTCTACAGTGATCTCCATTTGCTCCAGTAATAATATCCATAGCACAGCGGTTGTCAAACTTTTGTTCTGGGGGAATCTGGGGTTCCTTGGAATTTATCAGAGGTTCTCCAAAGAGAAAATTAGTAATGACACACAGGCTTCCCTGGAAGATAGCTTGTTTGCCACTGCCCTGCCTTGCAATGTGCAGCCACGAGGTAGTGCTGAGTGTGCTCTATATTGCACTTTCAATTCATTTGGGACAATAGTGAAGCCCAACAGACCTGGCCAGCACCTCACATGGACTGAGTACTAGAACCCATGTGTAGGAATGTCAAGCCAAATGTGAAGGGGGTCAAACGTTCATGGAAGAGTTCCCTGATCTCTTGGAAAACACGGTTGTAGCATATTCCTTCTTTCCACTTCAGTTGTGTGAGTTTTGAAATGATACTGTATACATGTTGTGCTTGGAGTTCCTTCTTCTGGTCAGGCTATTGACTACATTCACAATGTTGTCAGCTTTTAATTTTTTAATTTTACATTCTGGTTCATGTTGTAGAAATATTGACAGTCTGACATAATAAGAATTTCATATTGTGACCCATTGTGGTCCAATTCACTTGAGTTTCAACAAACTTATGGGGTGGTGGTGGTGTCACTGTCTTTCAGCCTGTTCTCTAAAATATGTATGACACCAATATACTGTATATGATAGGGCTGTTGTGTGGAAAATATTTTCCCTTAGCTCCTCCTCCTTCAACTTCTCTTGTTTCTTCCCTCTTACCATGCATTTCCACAGAAATGTACCAAGCCATCCATTGAGAATCCCAAGGTTCCATGCACTGGCATCGCTGCAGGGGAGGCGGAGCTCTAAGTTCCACCACGGCTCCGACCCTCCGTTACACCGGAGCATGAAGCAGCCCCGCCCCCTCGCCTTTGGAACCATTCAAGGCGGTGAAAGTGCTGCTTTCACCGCCTTGAATGGTTCTGAAGGCGAGGGGGCGGGGCCGCTTCGTGCTCCGGTGTAACGGAGGGTCGGAGCCGTGGTGGAACTTAGAGCTCTGCCCCGCTGCAGTGACGCCAGTGGTTCCATGTCCGTGGACATTCCAGTGCAGGAAACTAATAACAGCTCCATGGGAAGCTGAAACAGGATCTGCTTTCTTGTGAGGAGAGCACTAGACATGCTTTTTGTAAAATTAATTTTAATTTATTTTAAAATGTACATTTATTTATTTAAAAAATATTTATATCCTGTCAGTAGTGTTGCTCGCCCCAAATCTAGGGGGCGCCCCACTGTTTTTTCACCCCCCCCTCTTTTGCACCCTTCTACACTCCTGGGCGCCTACACTCCTTTCGCCCCCTTTTCGCCCTTTCAATGGCCAAACAGGAGCGCCCCCCCAGTCACTCGCTGGTGACTCAGCTGAGACTGGGGAGGCGCCTAGAGAGGCACTTCCTCTTCCTCCAAGTCGCCCGATGAGTAAGTGAGTCGCCCTCTCATCGGAGTCATTGCTGCTTGTTGTTTTAGTTTCACCGGCTGGTCCCGCATCCGCCCCGGCCGATCACCCCCCCGGTAGCTGCTTCACCCCCTTTTCGCCCTTTCAATGGTGCACGAAGCAGCTGCCGCCCGGGCGGCACTGCTGTGTGGCCATTGAAAGGGCGAAAAGAGGGCGAAAAAAAACACACGGACCTTTTGGCGCCCCTTTGGCACCCCCCAGAAGCTGGTGCCCGGGGCCCAGGGCCCCCTATCCAACAACGCTACTGTATCCTGTCCCTTGGCATCCATGTTGAGCATAGGGCAGGAAGCACTGTATAAAATGCTAATCTGTCCAAGACCTGAGGCCCCATGCCAAATGCTGCCCCCCCCTGCCTGATGATGTGCCAGCCTTTGTTCCTCCCACTCTCCAATGTTCTAGCTCAGCACTCCCCTCTTCTTCACATTTCCTCTTTCTCTCGCCTCTCTCTTCCTTTTCCCGTCCAGGGAGTAGAAAGAGAAGGAGAAGCAGCGGAGGCAAGTAGGAAGACAGGGATAGCCACCTCCCAGCAATCTGCTGCCTGATGCAACTGCAGGCTGGCCCTGCCTGGCACCCACCAAACAGACCTCAGTAAATGGTGGGCCAGAGAGGCTGGTCTTAAGGCTCTGATCGGTATGGGCAAATGTGGTCCTAAAGATAACCTGGACTCAGGCTGTTTAGGGTTCAAATCAAAATCTAAAGATCGAAAACAACTCTTTAAATTGAGCCCCAAAGCAATTGGTAACAAAAGATGGTCACGTCCATTTGACACAGCAAAATAGCTCTTCCATTACAATATTGATAATAAAGATTGTGAACCAGGGGGCAGCCCAATCCTGTAAGGATACCCAGCTAGCCTAAAGGGCCGGCTGTGGTATCCTGTGGTCGTCCTGGGCTGCCGCAGGGCAGACTGGGACACTTCGGGGGAAGGGGATGCTTGTCCCCTTCCCTGGGTGCAAGACAGTCAACGCCCTATGGGCCTACTTGAATGTATGCCAGCTCTGAAGCTAACGTACATTCGAGGCCGGGGTGTAAGGGCGAACCGGGCCAGGAGAGGGCTTGGGATATTGGTGGGGCTTGCCGCTAATATCCCCACCCTCTCCCTGCCCGGTTCGCTAAATCAGCCCGCTCCCTCGCCGCCCGGTCTGCCCTCTCCCCGCCCCTGCACTAGCCAGTGCAGGGCTTACCTTCTCAGGTGGGCACGGGGACAGTCCGCTGGGGGAGTAAGGGCTGCCGGCCTTCGCCCTGCCAACCCTTACTCTGAAATCATCGCAAACACGCTTTACGGAGCGTTTGTGACACACTAGAGTGGCGGAGCGTGCGCTCTGCCGTTCTTGCATTACGCGGGATTGCGCCATGAGACAGTGACTAGGAAAAGTTGCTAGAACTAAAAATAAATAAATATAAACAAAGGAGGAGGAGAAGAAAAGGGTATAAAGGGGGAAAAATGTGAGAGACCAAAATACAAACTGTTGTCAAGCAAGAGATCAAAAAAGATAATTACTTGTACTATCATCTATCTAGCAAAGAAGAAAAGGAACAAGTTGCTATAGCATAAAAGGAAGGGGGAAGCAGTAGGAGGGGAGAAAGAACAAAAATATGGAACACAGTAAGCTTACTGTTTTAGAATCTAATTAACATGACATCCTCACTACTGCTAACTGAGGGGGAACATGTCTAAGAAATAAAACAGTCACTGTAATGAACTGACTCTCCTCCTAAGCCAATAAACAAACATCCTGTGTGCATGGAAGAGAGTGACACAAAGAGAATAAGATGCAAGCCCATGTCTTTTGTTAACATTTCTGTTCCCTTCATGGATTCAGGAACTGTGGGTGGGACTGGCAACCATCAGGCAGAGAACCTGAGACTGTGCTTAATCGCAAGGGCTTGACTTTGAAGCCTTCATCTCCCCTGATCATTTTACTCCATAAATTAACGTGTTAATTGTACGCACACAGTACCGTCTATTAAGGAGGTGTGTGCCTGACAACCTCCAGCTGTGTATTTGCAGGGTACCCAGTGTAGAAATCGTTACAGCGAGCAGTTTCACGGCATTTTTTAATGTGCTCTTAAAAGTAACAATTACTGAGCCCTTAACATTGGCAGCTGAGACATGTTTAGAGAATGGCCCATTCAGCAGAATAAACTTGATGTAAGCTCAAATTGCCTGATGTTAAATTATTCTTTTAACTGCACATCTTTACCTTAATATTTTAACCTAAAATGATTCCTTTTTCTAAAATCAAAGAATCCCCAAACATTTTAATAAGATCTTTGTTTTTGCATTGACTTGTAATAAGTTCCATCTAGTTTGGAATTTTCTTGTAATAAGTTCCATCTGTTCTTAATCCCTGTTGCCTCCTAAGTACCAAGGACTGATTATGAGCCACTTATTCACACTGGATTCAGCAGGACTACTAATATATATTACCAGTACTGCAGTAGAAGTTTTCAAGTTGTCCCAGGAAATTGCACAAGCACATTTTTCAATAGTTTCAGGGAAGCAAAGTACCCTTTCCAAATACATTGGGCATCGGAATTTGTTCTTGGGATTTCTCCAGAACCAAGAATCAGAAGTCTACTTCCATGTGCTATTATATTGTCCATGTACTCTGGGTTGATTTTGCGATGCATAAAAGAAAATGGCATTGCAAATCATGGAGCAACTGGGACCATCCATAACATATGTTCCACTCTGGGTTTTGCACTTGAAGGAAGAAGTCTAAGTGACACCCAGAGATGGAACCTAACTGGCTGGCAATCCTTTGGAACCCGCATCATGTGTCTTCATTATACAGCTGGGTCTGCTAATGCTAATATTGAGACTGGTAAACTGGTAAAATGTGTAGATTGCTTTTGAAATAGTCCCTCGTCACCAAGCTGTGGCCTCATCCAATTGCTAACAAACGTTTGATTTTGATGATTGTATTAGCAAGAAAGAGCAAACGTTGCCTTTGGAATTTGTCACATGTCCCTATGATTGCAGCTTCAGAAGTCTAGTTGGCAAAAATCAAATATAATTACTTTTTCTATGCCATTTTATGTTGATTTGTTCTTCCTGATAACTGGAAAGAAGGACAAATGAAAAGACAGGTGGAGGGGGAAGATTCAGTGCAAGTGAAAAAGAGGAATGACCCAAGGAGGCACAGATCTTGTGCAATGTAAATGAAAACCTTTAAGAGAGAAATAATTTGCCGACAAATAATTGGGAGAGCTTGACCCTGGTACTGGGAGAGAATGAGCAGCGCTCTGTAATGTAAATGAAAAACCATCAATGTAAGCATTTATAGACTAATACGCATCCCAAGGATGTCCATCTCCCCTCCAGTCCCAGAATTCCACAGAAGACGGGGTTCTAAGCTCTGTTCATTTAAATATGAACTTTACCACATTGGCTAATTTGCCATTTAAAATCCACTGAGTCGCTTCATATGCTATCTCACAGGTATTTCTGCACCCATTTCACCAATCTTTTAAAAGTTAATGCAGCATATATAACAACAGCTGTATACAAGAACATCTTTTTGCATTTACAGGAAGCTATCATGGTTGCAGAAATTGTGTGTGTGGCGGGGAGGAGCTCTAAAACACAAAACGATGATTTAACTGAAATGTTTCTTCTGAGTGATAAACTTAATAAAATTGCATGTAATTGCCTCAATTTTATTCAAAGCAAGGGCGTGAGCTGACCTTCCACTGATGGATTCTTCTTGGGTTTCTACAATCTCTAATACATGACAACAGTTGGACAATTTGCACATATTTATGCAATTTGTCATCTTTTCTGCCTTTACAGTCTGGGGAGTTACAGAATTTGCCTCCAGGCTGACTTTTCCCTCTGCACAGGATGTCTTATGAGAATCATAAATTCACAATACTACTTTTAAAAACAAAACAAAATGGAAATAAACATTGAGAATCAATGTACTTAGAATGCTGGTGGGAAGCAAAGCCATTAGACTCATTGGACTTTATGCGATGTGAGCCGAAGCAGGGATACAGCCATACGCCTCATATACGAAATAGTGCCTGCACTGTGGAAGGACTATTGCCACTTGTTTCCATACTAATTCCCAGCTGGTATGTTACCAGAGTGGCATGGGAGCAGCTTCGGAAGTGGGGGTGGGGCTTGTGATGTCACACGGGGGTGTCAAGGCCTCCGTGTGGGGGTGTCAAGGCGTGCATCCCCCTGCAGAGGCTAGCTATGTCCCTGCTTCTTCCCTGTAGTCAGGTCACACTCATCAGAGGGTCCACCTGCTGGGCCAACCCGTGAGCCCCTGATCATGATAGCATCCAATGCACTTTCATGGGGTGGGCAGGGTGCAGTGGGGGAGCCTGGTGCTGGCTTTACCCTGGACTCCTAGCAAACTAGCACTGATTACTACCCATGCTCATTGCAATGAGAAGAATCTAATGGAGGCCATACAGTAAAGCCTGCCCAAGCCTTTCCTGTATGGCTGCACTCATGTTAGTAAGGGGATGTAGGGAGGTGCCTCAATACTGAGTCCGACCACTGGTCCATCTAGCCGAGTATTGCCTTCATTGTTGTGACTCTCCAGGATTTCAGACAGGACATTTCTTTGCCCTGACTGGAGATGCTGGAGATTGAAACTGGGACTGCATACAAAGTATGTGCTCTACCACTAAGCTACAGCCTCTTCCATAGAAAAGGAAAGAGGGTAGCAAGGTAGGCTTATGTTTGGGCATGAAGGTGGGAGTCCAATCTGCACCAGTCCTGATTTGGGACCTGGGCCATTTTGTGGAACATCCTCTAGATACTCAGCAACACAATCTGTATCCCCAATTATTTCTAGTGAAGATGGGGGGGGGGTCCATCTATCACTATATACTATCCTACACCATTTTTAAAAATTTCATTTCCCCCCCTGCATTCAGGATTTCTTAGAAAGGCCATTTATAAGCTTTTAAAATACGTTTTATGAACAAAGCATGTATTAGCATGTTTTATGAGCAAACAAACCATTGCAATATATATGGCAGTGGGGGTAGGTTAATCTGTGTGGCCTGTCAGCTCACTGTGATTGCAGAGCTGTGCAGTTAGTGGTGAGGGTTTCTGCCCCGTTGATTCTTCAGCTGAGTCACTGGGTGCTATGCTACGCTGCTGACTTTCATGTGTGTTTTGCATAGTGCTTCCAAGTGCTAAAACTATGTTGCATGCAGTATTGATGTAGTTAGTCCTTACAACAACCATGTAAGGTGAATATCTCCTTATTGCAGCTGAAGCTGAGGAATGGCTTATCTAAGACCACCTACTGAGCTCCAGACAGAGAGGCAAGGCAATATTCAAACCACGGACTGTCAGATTCATAGGTCTTCACGGCAGAAGACCTCGGGCAAATACCGCTGCCGGAACGTTCTTCCCTGACTAAAGAATTAAGTCAAATAGAGGTTAAAAGAGAAAACGTCTCAGACTTAATTGACAAAATAAAGATCAATAAATCACCAGGCCCGGATGGCATCCACCCAAGAGTTCTGAAGGAACTCAAGAATGAAGTTGCTGACCTCTTGACCAAAATATGCAACTTGTCCCTTAAAACGGCCACTGTGCCAGAGGATTGGAGGATAGCTAATGTCATGCCAATCTTTAAAAAAGGAAGGGGGGGGGGACCCGGGAAACTACAGGCCGGTCAGCCTAACATCTGTTCCAGGGAAGATGGTGGAAAGTCTCACTAAGGATAAAATCTTAAAATACATAGAAGAACAAGCTCTGCTGAGGGAGAGTCAGCATGGCTTCTGCAAGGGGAAGTCTTGCCTCACAAACCTGTTAGAATTTTTTGAAAAGGTCAACAGGCATGTGGATGCGAGCGAACCCGTGGATATTATATATCTGGATTTTCAGAAGGCGTTTGACACAGTCCCTCATGAAAGGCTCCTGAGAAAACTCCACAGTCAGGGAATAAGAGGGCAGGTCCTCTTGTGGATTAGGAACTGGTTGAAGACCAGGAAACAGCGAGTGGGAGTCAATGGGCAATTTTCACAATGGCGAGAGGTGAAAAGCGGTGTGCCCCAAGGATCGGTCTTGGGACCGGTGCTTTTCAACTTATTCATAAATGACCTGGAGTTGGGGATAGGCAGTGAGGTGGCCAAGTTTGCAGATGACACTAAACTTTTCCGGGTGGTGAAGACCAGCAGGGATTGTGAAGAGCTCCAGAAGGATCTCTCCAAACTGGGAGAATGGGCAGCAAAATGGCAGATGCGCTTCAATGTAAGTAAGCGCAAAGTGATGCACATTGGGGCAAGAAACCAAAATTTCACATATAAGCTAATGGGTTCTGAGTTGTCTGTGACGGATCAAGAGAGAGATCTTGGGGTGCTGGTGGACAGGTCGATGAAAGTGTCGACCCAGTGTGCGGCGGCTGTGAAGAAGGCCAATTCCATGCTCGGGATCATTAAAAAAGGGATTGAGAATAAAACGGCCAATATCATTCTGCCTTTGTACAAATCGATGGTAAGGCCACATCTGGAGTATTGTGTCCAGTTCTGGTCACCACACCTCAAACTGGATATAGTTGAATTGGAAAAGGTGCAGAAAAGAGCGACCAGAATGATTCGTGGGCTGGAGCACCTCCCTTATGAGGAAAGGCTACAGCGTCTGGGGCTTTTCAGCCTAGAAAAAAGGCGCATGAGGGGGGACATGATTGAGACTTATAAAATTATGCATGGGATGGAGAGAGTGGATAGAGGGAAATTCTTCTCCCTCTCTCACAACACCAGAACCAGGGGACATGTACTAAAATTGAGTGGAGGGAGAGTTAGAACAGACAAAAGAAAATATTTCTTTACCCAGCGTGTAATTCATCTGTGGAACTCCTTGCCACAGGATGTGGTGATGGCATCTGGCCTAGATGCCTTTAAAAGGGGTTTGGACAGATTCATGGAGGAAAAGACCATCACAGGTTACAAGCCATAAGCAACCTCCTGGTTTTTAGAAGTGGGTTTTCTCTGTGCCAGGTGCAAGGGAGTGTCAACGGGAAACAGGTTATCTTGTTGTCTTGTGCTCCCTGAGGCATCTGGTGGGGCCACTGTGTGACACAGGAAGCTGGACTAGATGGGCTTTTGGCCTGATCTAGCAGGGCTCTTCTTATGTTCTTATGTTTAGGTCACTCCCTTAGCCACTATGCTACACTAGCTCTCTAGTATAGAGTCTAGTAGTGGAGCCAATGAGCACAATCTCACACCTCCCCTCTACACATTCACTATATGTGTAGACATTATATGAGAAGAGGGCTCATGTCATCTCCACATCGCCTCTCTCTGTGCTTTCCAATGGCATCATTTCACGCATTCAGCTGCCAGTTATCAAGCACAGATGAGGGATGTGTGTGTGTGTGTGTGTGTGTGTGTGTGTGTGTGAGTGAGTGAGTGAACCAGGCCTAAGTGCTACTCCAGTTGGTCATCTGGCTCAACAGCCTTGTTTTGACAGGGACCAGCAGTAGCACATAGATGCATGGATTTAATTAAGAATAGGGCAGTTGGCGGCTCGAGCCCAGTCGTCTATTCACACAGGCGGCTGCAACAATCCTCTGCACAGTTTTGCACGCGTAGGTCTTATTGCCTATCTTGGGACTGACACACACACATAACTGTGCACAGCTCAGTCAGCAGGCAGCATATATTAGCTTAACCTCCTGGGCAAGTCTCAGGATCCATCTGTCAGTGCATTAGCCACACAGGAACGTTTGCTTAGAATCATTTTTCTAATCATTCCACATGCAGGTTATCAATGCACATATTTGGCACCCTTCATTAGTTGAGTGTGATGTCTTCAGAGAAACGTCAATGGCCTTGACCATCTCAATGGGAACCCTCAAATAAATTTGCGAAGTAACTACAAAAGAGTACATAAAACCAGATGAGGCATGACAGAATTAAAGTCTTTGAGTCACAGGCTCAGCTGTGGCAAGCAGCCAGCCGTGCCACGGCCTGTTAGGCCATGCATATTACCATTACAATTATATAGAGGGGAAATGACTTCATGTGCAGGGTATGGCCTGAATATTAAAAATTCCTTGAGTGAAATGAAAAGGCTGTGCATTGCAGCATGATAGGGAAAGGAAGAGCGCAAGCATGTTTCACTTTTATTTCAACACGGCACACCAGCAGATGCAATGGGTAAGCCAAGGAAATGGCCAGCTAGGTCTCAGTTTCATGTTCCATGGTTTTTACTGATTGGTGGACAGATTTACAACACATGTAAGAAACAATTAGAAAGGGTGCTCTGCTGACAACAAAGCATGGGAATAAATTCCAATAATGAGATGGGAAAAGTACAAGGGAGAAATGATCTATGCGCTTGCTTCATGGTCTAAAATGTAAAAAAAGCACACACACACACACACACACACACACACACACACACACACACACACACACACACACACACACACACACACACAACACCAACCCTTGTGTCAGTGCCAACTGCAATAGGCAACAGATGGTGTACAGATTACATGCTCTCTCTCTCTCTCTCTCTCTCTCTCTCTCTCTCTCTCTCTCTCTCTCTCTCTCTCTCCTCCACCTTTAATAGGTTTTCTTTAAAAATAGCACATATTTCCCTGAAACATATAGCTATTTATTGGCTGTCAGCTGAATAAGTCTAATGTTTGATGCGGGTGAGGCCAATGTGGGGGGGGGGGGGGGCGATATCAGGGATAAACTTCAAAGTTTGCCAGATCACTTTGCATGGAAAACAAAACTACAGTTTGGTTCCTAAATTGTCAATTTCATTGGAACAGTCCATTGGGAATCTCCTCATGCTTACCTCCTCACCACCATCAAACACCACCACAGTATTATAGAGTTTAGCATAGTATTGAAATTAAAGGAAGGAAGGCTGAAGGGTATTAAATCCTGAAATCATGCTATACCCTGGTACGGTGATGTACAGTTAAGTATACTCTCTGGTTCATTCACAGCATCCAGTTACAGCACAAACAGCAATAGACAGGGTAAGCAAATCCTGTGACAGGAGACTGATTCCATAATGGAGAAGACCACATTAAAACAGTGATAAACAGCAATAGAGCCCTTTATTTATTTATTTTCTGATATGCCTTTGATGTGGGAAGGCTTCATGTTACAACTGATACATGGAAAACACTCTGCAGGCACTTTTGGATTTACGACACAACCATTTTAACAGCTAGTACTGTACTTCAGAACAAAGAGGGGGAAGATGCAATCTAAAAAAAAAAAATCATCCAGTTAAAAAAAAAAGCTTTGCAGGTTTTGAGAATGTGATCGGTACAAAATTGAGGTTTCGTAGCAAAGAAGTTGTAACCCCTGCTAACTGGGCAAGAGGCACTTTTTCAATTGGTGCTCCTCTTTTATTTAGCAGGGGGAGAGTAACTGCCCCCCTTTCACACCAGCACAGTGTCTTTTCTGGTGGCTGTTTGCTGGTGGTGTTCTGCATCTTTTTTAGATTGTCAGCCCTTTTGGGACAGGGAGTCATTTAATCATTTGATTTTGTCTGTAAACCGCTTTGTGAACTTTTGGTTGAAAAGTGGTAATAATAATAATAATAATAATAATAATAATAATAATAATAATAATAATAATAATAATAATAATAATAATAATAATAATATGTTTTATTCTTCGTGGATTAGGCCTGTGCTCATATAATGGAGTCTTGGATTTGCAATTTGGTTGATTAATCTGAATGGCCAGGGGTAAGCAATCTGGCATAGAATGTCAGGCAGCCTCTGTCCCAGCTGATGTCCTTCCTAGGGTAAAGGACAAACTGTCCCGGTTTGTCCTTCCTCACCAACTGTATCTTTCTGTCTTGTTCTTTGCACATATGCAGACCACACGAGCAAAGAGCAACACAGGAAGCACAGGAATTACTCCACAGTCGATCTGCTTCCCCTCCTCTAGAGCCATTTGCAACGGTGGACTTTAGTCTGCCACAAGAAGCAGCAGGCTGGCGCTTCCCTCCCATCCCAGAAGTTCTGTTCATGAGGAGTTGGTCTCCAGCCTTCCACCTGACAGGAAGGCTGGAGCCCCCTTTCTTGCATGTAGATATGCATGCAAGGGGTAGGTGCTTGCCATTTGGAGTGGCGGCTGAATAGGTTGCATACTCGTGGGCAAATGCAGCAGGTTTGACCTGAAATTGGCCGGTTGGAGCATTTGGTAGCAAATCCACTTGAGGGCTTGTACTATATACACCCCCATGTAACTTGAAATGGGAGGCTAAGGTGCCCATCTGCAAATGAATACACTAGGGGGAGCCCCTGTAATAGTCCGATTCTGTCATGTCTGCCAAGCTGGTATGGGCATACCTTTAGTTGAGCTTTAATATACCATCAATTTTCTAAAATCCAAGTCCTTATAACAGTATTTCAAATACATATATGTAGACACCGGAATAGGACTGTCCTGACCTCTCTCTTCTTCTCTCATCAAGATTATAATTCTACATTGTTTGTTAACTTTCTACTGGTGCTATTGCATGGAAAATGTTTCCATTTAAACTGTCTGAAACTATAAAGCATATCCAAAGTGGAATGGATCTGAAATCACGGAGGCGAGATGCTTGTGGTTTTAAATTTGGCTTTGATGATGTGCGAATTTCTACAACACAATGAGTTTGCGTTTGGTTTGCAATAATCATGTTTTCCTTGATTTAACAGATGTGGGCTTTAGAACAAAGCAAGAAAATGACAGAAAACAAATTTACTGTCTCATTTATAAATTGTCAAGTTCAGTGAGAGAATAAGTTGCTAAGAAAAAAACAAAAACCCACTGGCATAATAATACATGTACTGGATTGTGCCAGTGATTCATCTTGTCCATGATCTTGTTTCTAACAATGGCCAGGGTTGAATGCACTAGAAAGTTTAAGATTGTAGGGAATAAGGCTCAACAATGAAAAATGTCATATGTATAAACCACTTTGGACCCACTCAACTCTCAGGATATCCAATGTGATCACATGTTGCATGAAGACCCACTTCATGCACACATCAAGGTGCTGTTGCCAGGATTACTGCATGTGGAATGTTTTGCACACTGTAAATGCATTGTCTTTGCAAATCAGCCCCCCCCCCCAGTGTAGACAAGGAGTACAAGGAATTCCTGTGTTTCAGCTGAATTTACTTGCCAACTGATTCCAGTTATTCAAAGATTTCCATGGGTGATCTCAGATGAATTTACTTGCTGATTCCAGTTATTCAAAGATTTCTTTGATGGGTGAATTCAAAGATGGGTGATCTCAGATGGCATAGAAACACAGACACCAAGTTCTGCAGACATCAATTCACCACCATGTCTATTTTTCTGGATATGACAATGATCTGGTCACATAAACAGGATAGAGCCCTAGCAGGAATAAGTGTCTGGAAAAGGCAATGATATGGGGCAAGTTTAGATCCCCGACACCAGCACCTTGTAAATGTGCAGAGGCTGCAGGTGCGCTCATGGGAGGACTCCAATCACGTAGGGATGCCCTCTGTGAGAACTGTCCCTTCTATGTGAGAGCTGAATACACAGGCTGTTTCAGGCTACTGCAATTATAGCAGCCGCACTTACAGCCCCACATGGAGGCTGCAGCTCTCACAATGATAACCTGCAGGTGAATGGAACCTGTCTGTGAGCCTGGCAATAGCCCCCATGCACTCTTGATTATCACTGTAAGTGTGCACAGCCCCAAGAAAGGACTACCACATTATGATTGTTGCATGTTCAGAGCTTTTCTGATGCCAATTCACGACTCACAAACATTGCATTCACAGAAGCGGAGCCAGTCAAAGCGTTTGGCTGCAGCCCCCGTACACTCTGCACACCATGCTTGGGCAGGGGCCTGGGTCCAGGGCCTGGGAGACTGCCATTAACAGGCGATACATACCAGCATAAACTCATTAACATCCCAAGCAAAATATGCTGGTGCTGAAACCATGGACAGGAAAGGAAAAGATGACCTTTCTTCATGTTAACAATATTAAGTCCATACAAACAATTCATGCAAATTGGTAGTGAATCTTGAGGTCTGTTCTTCATTTTGTAGGTTGCACACGTAAACAGTAGAAAAGCCTAAAGCATAGGCGAGCAAACTTCTAATAAAGGATACTTTTGTTTTTTGAAAATAACTATGCCTCTATATTATACATATGCTTGGATTATAATTTGGAATAGCATTGCACCACATAAAAAAAGTCTAAAGCAGATTAATTCTAATTCCCTGAAGGCCTTTTTGCTGATTACAAACAAACCATCAAGAGGTTTTACACTTCAGTAAACTGACTTTAATTTCATAATGTAGGTATTTTTTATGAGCTGCAATACATTGTATTGCACTATTGATCCAATGATATTGGGTAGCTCAAAACCCTACAATTGTGCTTGAAATATAATAATTCTGAAACTTAAATATTACAGGAAATAGGAGCAAGCACTAGACTCTGGCAAAATCCAATTTGTTTCCTTCCCGATGAATAGATGTGTCTTATTTCTCAATTCAGAAGTTATATAAAGTTTCTAAAAGACCTTCGTGCATCCCATCCAGGTTCTGGAGACAATACAGTATATGCCAGATGAGCCACATATTGTGTTATTGATATGGAGACCACTGTAAGGAAAGTGTAAATTGTTTACTTATTTGGCCCTTCCAAGTGGCTAATCTCAAAATCCAATGTGATAGTTGAACTGGGAGAGTTACACGTCGTGTTTCTTAATCCATTGGCCAGTTAATTTTATGTATGCCTGGCTGGTTGCAAAAGACATTTATTTGGTACAGTAGAGCCTAGACCTTTTTGTGCCATTAAACTCTAAATGAGCATAGGATGTGGAGCAGCTCCCATGGGGCCCTCTGACAGCTCATGATCACTTCACAACCCAGAAGGGGCATTCAGTCGCAGATGAATCTCCCTGGCATCTTATGGATAGCAGCCTGAGCCTGCTTCTGGTTCTTCTCCAAGGCCACCTGTGCCCTGCTCTGCTTCTGTTCCTGCTGGGAGTAGCCTGCACACTGGGGGGCATTGTGACAGAGCCAGTCACAGAATACTGCTGAGAAGGCGCAGAAAGAAGGCTGCTGCTCTTGAATCTTGCTGTGCGCTCTTCTGCAGCACACTCAGAAGAGGTTGTGAAGAGGCAGCTAGTGGCGGTAGGGAGGGCTGACATAGAGCCCTATTGGAGCTGGTCTGCATTCTGTGGCCTGTGAGCAGTGCATACAGGACTGCTCCTCGAAAGGACTGCTGCTGTTGCATATGCTCCAGTCCTCTGTATTTGTTCACCATGCATAGTCCCAGTTTTCTGGTGCCTCTCTCTGGTAAACCATTTTTCTTCTTTTGCTTTCGCACACACAAACACATGCGCACACACGCACGCACACGCACACACACACACACACACACACACACAAGCACCTGAGAAGCTTGGGTGAAAATTAATTACAGAAAGGAGACCTGCAGTGGGAAAAGATCTGAATCTCCTCCCCCGTAAGTACAGCTGCTAACTTAGGGGAGACAGCAATTGATGCTCTATTATTCCCCAGGATCGGCATTTCCACTCTGACCCAAAGCTGTGTGCCGTCATTGAATGGTCCATGCTTCTCAGTGGCTTCTCAAGGCCAGCCCTGTTTGGGCAGGGAACCTCCATTTACCACAATCGCCTGCAGTGGCAAGAGCTGATTTTGCTGCCAGCAGGATTATTTCCAGCAGGTTTTTTTTTGGGGGGGGGAGGGGTGTCACCCTAGGGCAGGAGGAGCTGCAGCTGCCTTTTCCCTGTCACATCAGGAGCTTTAAAGGCACCAGCCAATCTCTGGCTGGCTTGTCTGGCAACTTTAGCACAATACATGGTCGGTGGGCTATATATTCGATTTGATGGGTCACAAAAATAGTGCAGGCGTGCCATAATCAGATGACATCTCTGGAAGCTAGCAAGTAAATAAATAAAAGCGAACTGCACACTTTGACTAAACAAAAGCATCGGTGACGGCAGCCATTTCCTCCCTTGTCACAACTGGCAAAGTGCTGCTCTCTCCGCCTAAGGTGGCCTCCTTGGTGTGGTCAAACAAACAGTCCCATTGTTCGAACGGATTTTCCCGAAAGTGAGTCAACGGAATACTGGTCTGCCAAAATGCCTACCGGATTGTTCAGCCAGTGTTCCACCAGATTGGTGTCAGCTGGGCTTGCCCTCCAGGTTGGGCTCCCCTGAGGCACTACAAATGGAGGCTGCTGACACGGAAAAAAGAGCCGCCACTAAGCAGCAGGTGGCCCTGCTGAGGTAATCAGGATCACATTCAAATGGGAAGCCGTCTCTTTCAGCCCAGTGTCTGCCAAGGGGCCTCGAGCTGCCTTGTTAATGCTACAGGGAACACGTGGGACACATTGACTGCATTAATTGTCGCCGCTCATTCAGAGGTAGATGAATTATAATGTTACCACTCCAGGGTAAAGCAAACACCTATCATAACAATCGTGTCATTAGTGTGCAGATGCCGGCTGCTCTGCTTAACCTTTTGTATCTTAAAAAAAAAAAAAGCATGCAATAAGAATTTTTTTATATATATTGTTTCTCAGATAATTGATTTTTTTTTTTTAGGTTATAAGAAATGTTGGGCAAGCTCTCAAAACAAGCTGCAGCAGATTGTTTAGTGGCAAGGAAAAAAAAAAGAGCACTGGATGAAAAATGCAGATTTAGGTTCCTTCAGAGGCTGTTAGGAAACTTTTCAGTGTTTAGCAGAGGTTTCTCTGTTTGTTGTGTCACTGCAGTATATTTATATTTTTGCACGGTTGTGGTTTCAAAGAGACAATGAAATGAATTGTTGTTATTATTTTCTCTCACACACACAATACTAGAACTGGGGGCCATTCAATGAAACTGACTGGCGGGAGATTTACGATGGCTAAAAGAAGGTACTTCACACATTGCATAATTAGTCTGTGGAATTCATTGCCACAAGGTTTGGTGATGACCTGTAGCTCTGTTGACTTTAAAAGAGGATTGGACACATTTTTGGAAGTCAGGTCTATGAACGGCTACTAATCATGATGGCTACTAGTCATGATGGCTATGTGCCACCACCAAATCCAGCGGCAGTATGCCTCTGAATACCAGTTGCAGGGAAGCAATGTTGGGAAACAAGTATGTCTTCTCTCCTGCTTGTGAATTAGGTTTCCCAGAGGCAATTGGTGAGCCTCTGTGGAAAAGAGAATGCTGGACTAAATGGGTCTTTGGGCCTGATCCAGCAAGACTTCTCTTATATCCTAAGGATAGGCTTCACCCTTAATTTCCTATTTTGCTGCCGACATTGTTGCGATAAAAAGACCTATGTATGAATTATTGTGTACATGTTTGTTATGTACAATACCATACAATCTGGTCCGCCCCCCTCAGGTCATCAGAGAAGGCCCTTCTAAAAGTGCCGTCACCTTCAGAGGTGAAAGGAGCGGCAGCAAGAAATAGGGCCTTCTCAGTAGTGACACCGAACTTATGGAGTTCCCTCCCTCTAAATTTACAAACTGCTCCCACTTTAGAGGCCTTCCGGTAGGGCCTGAAAACAATTCTTTTTACACAAGCCCTCTAAATTTACTGCCCAGCCTAACATTTTAGAAGTCCAGCCCTCTCTCATAAGTAGGCTTACCATATTTTCCCAGTTTCCAACTGGGACATCCCCCCCCTCCATTTTTAATCAATCAATCAATTAAATGAATAAATACATTATTTTTTGTGGAATTTTTATTTATTTATTTTCGGTCATGAAAATGGCCGTTTTGCCGCCGCTGCCACTGGCCGTTTTGCCGCCGCTGGACTTGTCCTGCTGCCATTACTGCCGCTGCCATCCTTCCTCACCACTGTCCTCGCTGCCGCCATCTTGCTGCCATCGCCGTCGTCCTCACCGCCGCCATGCTCACCGTCGCCATTTTGCCGCCATCCTTGCTGCCATCCTCATCATCATTGTCGCCGCCGCCACTGCTGTTGCTTGGAGCCTGGCCAGCTGCATCCAAGCCGGCCAGGACTCCTGCACCCGGGTCCTCCAGAGCCTCCGCCGCTTCCAAAAGGTGCAAAAAGGCACCTTTTTTTTCTGGCGCAGCCATCTTGGCTCTTGCGAAATCTCACATGCCCTCACGAGATTTGGGTGCCGCCATCTTGGATCTTGTGAGTTTTCACGAGATCCAAGATGGTGCCATTTGAAAAAAGGTGGCTTTTTGCACCTTTTGGAAGCGTCGGCGGAGGCTCTGGAGGACCCGGGGGCGGGAGTCCTGGCCTTTAGGAAGCAGTGACAGCAGAGGCTTCACCGGGCCCCCGATCTGGGACCGGGACAGTCCCGGGTTTTCCGGGATGGATGGCAAGTCTACTCATAAGAGCTTTTTACTGTTGCTTTTATTCCTCTCTGTTTGGGGGGGGGGAAGCAGGGTATAAATTTAATAAATAAACAAATAAATTATGTTTGGTTTGATTATTTCTCTGTTTCCTCTCGGATTTCTGAGGAATATTGCACCAGGTTTGACTCCTAGCTCAGTTCTGTTTTCAGTGGCCTTGGGCAAGTCACTTTTAGCCTTAGGTTTCCATTTGTTAAAAATAGGAATAATACTAACCCACAACACCAGGCGATTGTGATGATGATTTAACCATTGCTGAATGATGGGGAAATGTCACTTGGTGGTGACATTTCCCTCTATAAATTGTTCACTCTTCTTAGGGCAATGGGCTTCGGCACTACCAAGGCCTATAAGAAATTGTTTGTATAATACTCTGAGAGGTCAGTACTTCCAGGGAGAGAAGAGGTTTGTTTGTTTGTTTAAAATATTTCTATACAGTTTTTCTGGTGCTCAAAGTGATGTACAACAATAAAAACAAAATATAAAATACAATTCATAAAAACACTTAAATAAAACCAATTAAAACAATGCAGATGCAATGACAAGATCCTAAAACAGCAATAACATAAAAACAGCATCAGAAGACATAGGTACAGTACTATTAAAAAGGGGTCCCTAGGAGTTTCTTCACTCAAATGCCAAGCAGAATAAGAATAAATGTTATCAAACCCTGCCAGAAACCAAGTAAAGAGGGGGCTGTCCTCAGATTTTCTGGTAGTTGGTTCCAGAGACATGGCGCCAAAACAGAAAAAGGCCTTGCATCTTGCGTGGTGTTGCTAGCCTAAGATTTAATAGTGGCCCACCCTCAAGTTTTCGCCCCTCCCTTTTGTTCCTACCGTACACTCCCCGGTGCCGCCTATGGCGGTGTTGGCGATGGGGGGGGGTGCAAACTTTGCAAGGTGGGGGGGGTTATGGCTGCGGGCGGGCACTCTATGGCTGCGAGCGGGCGCTCATGGCTGTGGGCGGGCGCTCCAGCGTTCATAGTGCCAGTGCTTTTACATGGGAGTAAGCCCCATTGACTATAATGGGACTTACTTCTGAGAAGACATGCATAGAGTGGGCTGCCTGCAAATCACTTCCCTTTTAGATCTTTCAGCAAAAGAGCCAGTGCTTTTAGATGTAGAAGAAACTTAGCCAGTTTTAAGAAGTTGTTCATATCACTGGATCCATCAAGTTCTTCAAAGGACAGCTATTTCTTTAACTTATATGTATTTTTAGTTATTTAAAAAGGTGTTTAAGGGGGCAGCAACCGTATCACACTTACGTGGGAGTAAGCCCCATTGACTATAATGGGACTTACTTCTGAGTAGACATACTGCTTCCCTTTTAGATCTTTCAGGACAGTGCAGGACCCAGTAAAATAGGAAAATTAAATTAGCGACTAAGTAAAAGTAATGACTATTGACAGAAATGAATGCTACAAGCAAAGATTTACTTGTTTTTGAGAATATGGGCTCTCCTGGGCTTTCCACGCTGTCACACAAGCCTCCAGACTCGTCTCCTTGGCGCTCCTTAGTTTAGAGGACCGCTCTCCCTCCCCTTTTGTTTCCTCAGCTCAGGGATTGATTTTAACAAGTCCTCCACCTTTCTTTTTCAGCCCTTTGCAAATGCAGAGCAAGTGAATGAGCAGGATCCACGCTAACGCCACGGCAGCCTCTGCCTCTGCCCCGCCTCACGTTATGGGGAAAAAAGTTTTAAAGGGCAGCTTCAGCGCCAGCAGCCGTGCTTCAGAGTGGCAGCTGGCGCTGAAGCTGCCCTTTAAAACTTTTTCCCCATATCGGCGCCCCCGGAAGCAGCACGCCCACTTGGTGCCTGAGGACCAGGGCCACAGGGCCCCCCATCATACGACGCCACGGCCGCCATCCCCTTGGTTTCAGATGGCAGCAGTATCCTATTATTATTACTAACGGTATTTATATACCGCTTTTCAACAAAAAGTTCAGAAAGCGGTTTTCAGACAAAATCAAATGATTAAACGGATCCCTGTCCCAAAAGGGCTCACAATCTAAGCAGGGCCATTTTGTACTTGTAACTTCTGTTTCTGCTGCTCTGATGTGGCTGGGTGTTAAAAGAATGACTGCAAGGTATTTTATCTACCTTGAAGGCAAGGATCAGTATTGCAGTTTCCACACAGATCTATGATGATAAACATTATATTATAATTACAATAGAGGGCTTCTGTAGGGGGAAAACATGATAGGGGTGATAAAAGGGGACTTGGAGGTTGCAGAGAAATTAAATGAGTTCTTTGCATCTGTCTTCACGGCAGAAGACCTCGGGCAGATACCACTGCCCGAACGGCCACTCCTGACTAAAGAATTAAGTAAAATAGAGGTCAAAAGAGAAGACAGCTTAGACTTAATTGACAAATTAAAGATCAATAAGTCACCGGGCCCAGATGGCATTCACCCAAGAGAGCTTAAGGAACTCAAAAATGAAGTTGCTGATATCTTGACAAAAATATGCAACTTGTCCCTTAAAACAGCCACTGTGCCAGAGGATTGGAGGATAGCTAATGTCACGCCAATCTTTAAAAAAGGAAGGAGAGGGGACCCGGGAAACTACAGGCCGGTCAGCCTAACATCTGTTCCAGGGAAGATGGTGGAAAGCCTCATCAAAGATAAAATCGGAAAACATATAGAAGAACAAGCTTTACTGAGGGAGACTCAGCATGGCTTCTGCAAAGGTAAGTCTTGCCTCACAAACCTTTTAGAATTCTTTGAAAAAGTCAACAGGCATGTGGATGCGGGACAACCTGTGGATATTATATACCTGGATTTTCAGAAGGCGTTTGACACGGTCCCTCATCAGAGGCTCCTGAAAAAACTCCATAGTCAGGGAATAAGGAGGCAGGTCCTCCTATGGATAAGGATCTGGTTGAAGACTAGGAAACAGAAAGTGGGTGTCAATGGGCAATTTTCACAATGGCGAGAGGTGAAATGCGGTGTGCCCCAAGGATCGGTCTTGGGACTGGTGCTTTTCAACTTGTTTATAAATGACCTGGAGTTGGGGATAAGCATCGAGGTGGCCAAGTTTGCGGACGACACTAAACTTTTCTGGGTGGTGAAGACCAGCAGGGATTGTGAAGAGCTCCAGAAGGATCTCTCCAAACTGGGAGAATTGGCAGAAAAATGGCAGATGCGCTTCAATGTAAGTAAGTGCAAAGTGATGCACATTGGGGCAAGAAATCAAAACGTCACATACACGCTAATGGGTTCTGAGCTGTCTGTGATGGATCAGGAGAGAGATCTTGGGGTACTGGTGGACAGGTCGATGAAAGTGTCGACCCAGTGTGCGACGGCTGTGAAGAAGGCCAATTCCATGTTCAGGATCATTAAAAAAGGGATTGAGAATAAAACGGCCAATATTATTATCCCGTTGTACAAATTAATGGTAAGGCTGCATCTAGAGTATTGTGTCCAGTTCTGGTTGCCGCATCTCAAAAAGGATATAATGGAACTGGAAAAGGTGCAGAATAGAGCGACCAAAATGATTAGTGGGCTGGGGCATCTCCCTTATGAGGAAAGGCTACAGCATTTGGGGCTCTTCAGTCTAGAAAAAAGGCGGTTGAGGGGGGACATGATTGAGACGTATAAAATTATGCATGGGATGGAGAGAGTGGATAGAGAAAACACTAGAACTAGGGGACATCCACTCAAATTGAGTGGAGGGAGGATTAAAACAGACAAAAGAAAATATTTCTTTACCCAGTGTGTAATTGGTTTGTGGAACTCCTTGCCACAGGAGGTGGTGATGGCACCTGGCCTGGATGCCTTTAAAAGGGGATTGGACAGATTTATGGAGGAAAAGTCCATCACAGCTTACAAGCCATGATGGGGATAAGCAACATCCTGGTTGTAGTAGTAGGTTTTCTTGGTGCCAGGTGCAAGGGAGTGGCGACAGGATACAGGTATCTTGTTGTCGTGTGCTCCCTGAGGCATCTGGTGGGGCCACTGTGTGATACAGGAAGCTGGACTAGATGGGCCTTTGGCCTGATCCAGCAGGACTCTTCTTAACATGTCTAAAATTATAGTATTCTAAGCAGCCTGGTGTGTGTGCTTTTTCTTAAATAGAAGTTATGAATTTTTTTCAATCATGCATATTTTGGCTGATTAAAAGAAAACAATGTTATTCAGCTGCAGTTGGGTGGGTATGTGTATGTTTTTCCCCCAAGTGACCTATGTAAAATTCAACTGCATACAGACTTGTTTTCTCTCCTCTAGTCTCCAAAAAATTACTGTAAAATGAACCCATATGAAAATGAACTCTTGTATGAAGAAAATATTTCCCCACATATTTAGTGGTGGTGACAAATGTTTCTTCTTAGCTTGCTGAATATGTGTGCCTGCCCCAGTAACAAATGTGCAGTAGTTACCATCGATTCATGTGTGTGTTTTTCTACATGAAATATGCACCTAGCACACATCTACTGCATAACCTGAATAAAAGCCACTATTCATTATAAGGGTCCACTAGCGCAGGTCATTGGAAAGATGGTGCCTGTTAAGAATTCATATTCCAATGACTTGCCAGAGCTTAAAAAAAGGTTTCAATGTATTGTTTATCATGCAGGCTATTGAAATCATCCTTTGAAACTTCAAGAGAAGAGCATTATATTCTAATGATGACATAGATTGCAATTGTATAGGAATGGAATGTTGTTGTTGTTCAGTCGTTAAGTCGTGTCCGACCCTTCGTGATCCCATGAACCATATCCCGCCAGGCCTTCCTATCCTCCACTATCTTCCTGAGTTCGCTCATTTTCATGTTCGTTGCATTGGTGATGCTGTCTAACCATCTCATCCTTGGCCTTCCCCTTCTCCTTTTGCCTTCAGTCTTTCCCAGCATCAGAGTCTTCTCCAGAGAGTCCTCTCTTCGCATTAGGTGGCCAAAATATTTGAGTTTCAGCCTTAGTACCTGTCCTTCCAGGGAACAGTCAGGGTTGATTTCATTTAGGATTGACTGATTTGATCTCCTAGCAGTCCAAGGGACTCTCAGGAGTCTTCTCCAGCACCACAGTTCAAAAGCATCTATTCTTCGGCGCTCAGCCTTCCTTATGGTCCAGCTCTCGCAACCATACATTGCTACTGGGAACACCATCGCCCTGACTATACGAACTTTTGTTGGTATGGTGATATCTCTGCTTTTTATTATGCTATCTAAATTTGCCATAGCTTTCCTTCCAAGGAGTAAGCGTCTTTTAATTTCATGGCTGCTGTCTCCATCTGCAGTGATCTTGGAACCCAAAAAAGTAAAATCTGTTACTGCTTCCATTTCTGCCCCTTCTATTTGCCAGGAATTGATGGGACCAGATGCCATGATCTTAGTTTTATTAATGTTGAGTTTCAAGCCAACTTTTGCACTCTCCTCTTTCACTCTCATCAAGAGGCTCTTTAGTTCTTCTTCACTTTCTGCCATTAGAGTGGTATCGTCTGCATATCTGAGGTTGTTGATGTTTCTCCCGGCAATCTTGATTCCGGCTTGCGATTCATTCAGCCCTGCATTTCTCATAATGTACTCTGCATATAAGTTAAATAGGCAGGGTGACAATATACAGCCTTGCCGTACTCCCTTCCCAATTTTGAACCAATCAGTTGTTCCATGGCCGGTTCGAACTGTTGCTTCTTGACCCGCATACAGGTTTCTCAGGAGACAGGTAAGGTGGTCTGGTATCCCCATCTCTTTAAGAACTTGCCACAGCTTGTTGTGATCCACACAATCAAAGGCTTTTGCGTAGTCAATGAAGCAGAAGTAGGTGTTTTTTTGGAACTCTCGTGCTTTCTCCATGATCCAGCGCATGTTGGCAATTTGATCTCTAGTTCCTCTGCCTCTTCGAAACCCAGCTTGTACATCCGGTAGTTCTTGGTCCACGTACTGCTGAAGCCTAGCTTGTAGAATTTTGAGCATAACCTTGCTAGCATGTGAAATGAGTGCAATTGTGCGATAGTTTGAACACTCTTTGGCACTGCCCTTCTTTGGAATTGGAACGTAAACTGACCTTTTCCAGTCCTTTGGCCACTGCTGAGTTTTCCAAATTTGTTGGCATATTGAGTGCAGCACTTTCACAGCATCATCATTTAGGATTTTAAGTAGCTCAGCTGGGATATTATCATCTCCGCTAGCTTTGTTGTTAGTAATGCTATCTAAGGCCCACTTGACTTCGCTCTCTAGGATGTCTGGCTCTGGGTCAGTGACCACACCAGCGTGGTCATCAGGAACATTAAGCTCTTTCTTGTATAGTTCTTCTGTGTATTCTTGCCATCTCTTCTTAATCTCTTCTGCTTCTGTCAGGTCTCTGCCTTTTTTATCCTTTATCATGCCCATCTTTGCACAAAATGTTCCCTTAATATCTCCAATTTTCTTGAAGAGATCTCTAGTCCTCCCCATTCTGTTGTTTTCCTCGATTTCCTTGCATTGTTCATTTAAGAAGGCCTTCTTATCTCTCCTTGCTATTCTCTGGAAATCTGCATTCAGTTGTTTATATCTTTCCCTTTCACCTTTGCTTTTCGCATTCCTTCTTTCCACAGCTATTTGTAAAGCCTCATCTGACAGCCACTTTGCTTTCTTGCATTTCTTTTTCTTTGGGATGGTTTTCGTTGCTGCCTCCTGTACAATGTTACGAACTTCCGTCCATAGTTCTTCAGGCACTCTGTCTACCAGGTCTAGTGCCCTAAACCTATTCTTCACCTCCACTGTATACTCATAAGGGATATGGTTTAGGTCATATCTGACTGGTCTAGTGGTGTTCCCTACATTCTTCAATTTAAGCCTGAATTTTGCAATAAGAAGCTCATGATCTGAGCCACAGTCAGCTCCAGGTCTTGTTTTTACTGATTGTATAGAGCTTCTCCATCTTTGGCTGCAAAGCACATAATCTATCTGGTTTCGGTATTGACCATCTGGTGATGTCCAGGTGTAGAGTCGCCTCTTGTGTTGTTGGAAAAGAGTGTTTGCTATGACCAGCGTGTTCTCTTGACAGAACTCCGTTAGCCTTTGCCCTGCTTCATTTTGCGCTCCAAGGCCAAACTTGCCTGTTGTTCCGTTTATTTCTTGATTTCCGACTTTAGCATTCCAGTCTCCTATGATGTAAAGGACATCTTTTTTGGGTGCTAGTTCTAGAAGGTGTTGTAGGTCTTCATAGAACCGGTCAACTTCATCTTCTTCGGCATCAGTGGTTGGGGCATACACTTGGATTACCGTAATGTTGAATGGTTTGCCTTGGATTCGAACTGAAATCATTCTGTCGTTTTTGAGGTTGCACCCCAGTACTGCCTTTCCCACTCTTTTATTGACTATGAGGGCTACTCCATTTCTTCGAAGGGATTCATGCCCACAGTAGTAGATATGATGGTCACCTGAATTAAATTCGCCCATGCCCGTCCATTTTAGTTCGCTGATTCCCAAGATGTCAATGTTCAATCTTATCATCTCATCTTTGACCACATCCAGCTTGCCTTGATTCATAGACCTCACATTCCATGTTCCTAAGCAATATTGCTCCTTGCAGCATTGGATTTTCCTTTCAACCTCAGACACATCCACAGCTGGACGTCCTATTGGCTTTGGCCCAGCCGCTTCACTCTTTCTGGGTCTACTTGGAATAGTCCTCCGCTCTTCCTCAGTAGCATATTGGACACCTTCCGACCTGAGGGGCTCATCTTCCGGCGTCATATCTTGTAGCCTTTTGGAACTGTTCATGGGATTTTCTTGGCAAGGTTACTGGAGTGGGTTGCCATTTCCTTCTCCAGTGGATCACTTTTAGTCAGAACTCTCTGCTACGACCTGTCCGTCTTGGGTGTCCCTGCACGGCATAGCTCATGGCTTCATTGAGTTACGCAAGCCCCTTCGCCACGACAAGGCAATGATCCATGAAGGGGATAGGAATGGAATACATAGTTTTTAATTAAAAATGTCATACCTCTACAGTTTAATAGTCAATCTGCAATTGTTTTCTTTAAATTGCATATATACTATGAGCTGTGTTGCTATAATGGTTTAGGAAACATAACATTCCATCAGGAAGTGTTTTCTTAAACTCTTCATAAATATTTTAGAAATTAATTAAGAAACTAGAGGTGCAAATAGACCATGATTTATTTCTAATTAAAAGCTGATATCAGATGTCACCAAATCCATAGCAGAATATATGTTTAATTGAATATAATTAGGCATTTGTTTCTGTGGGTTTGCAGGAAGCAAAGAATTAAAATGACTTTTTCCCTCACTCATTAGAAAATCTCTCTCATGTTTCTGGAGCTTTTTTTTTTTTTGACATCCTATAAAATACATGATAAAAATAGTAAAATATGCATCCATGTACTTTTACTCATATTACAGCATATTCTCCACCACCCTGATATAATAGCTGCCACTTGGACTTCAAAACAAGGATACTTGGGAAATGGATTTCCTGTCCATCAAGTAATTCCAGGTTGCTCCTCCTCTGATATCTTCATCCTGCATTGGTGTGCCAAGCCAAGGTCTTTTGCAATTCCTCATAAAAAACATGTTTAAAATTTATTTCTTGGTCCAGAACAGGTCAAATGTCACATTCTTTTTTCAGATGCTCAGCACATGTGCAGAGCCAGCAGATGAAAGGAATATAGACTGGATCCCTCACACTTGTTTACAGTTGGCCATTAATGAGATGGTTCAGCCATTTCCAATACAAAGCAAAATGCAGCGGCTAGATAGGACTGGTATTGAATATTTACACTAGTCATTCATTGGCTTTTTTCAGACGAAGTTTCTGATTTGGAAAAAAAAAAAAAGTTGTGCGTACCTAATATTGCATTCCTATGCAGTCCTATTGAAATTCCAATTGTACACATGGCTTGAGCAATGTTAAACCACTGAAAAAGGCCTTGCATGCCAAAGCCCTTATTTTTAAATGCATTAATTGTTTATGTACTTGATTCTGTTTATACTAGAGGCATTTGCTACAGACTGTAATTTTTAATGCCAAAAAAAGGTTAACTATGTCTAATATGTGGCCTTTTTCAACAAAAAAATATCATGCTCAATTAATGACGTAAGTCACGTGGTGTCAGCACTGGGTTGTTTTGATAAGTATTCTACTGAAGGTCCCATGAGTCTAAAGTGTATACCTATTCACTTGATTGTCTTTAGAAAAATGGCATAGGTAGCCCATTCTTTTGTAAATTTCCATGTGTAAACGCTCATAAGATCACTTCATGTTATGCCTTTCTAGTGCTACAGACTCTTGGCGCAATCCTGTGTAAGATGCAGTGGCCAGCCTAAAGGGCCAGCCACCGCATCCTGTGCAGTTCCTGGCTCATGTACAAGCCGGACGGGGCCCTATGGGCCTCCTTGGATGTACAGCAGCTATGAAGCTAATGTACTGTATATCCGAGGTGGGGGAGTAAGGCTGGCGAGGCCCGGAAATGGGCTGAGGATATTGGCGGAGCGCACCGCCGATATCCCCACCCTCCCCCAGCCCAGACCGGCCAATGGCCACTCCCCTGGCTTCCCCCGTTCCACCCTGCCCCTGCACCGACCGGTGCAGGACTTACCTCCACCAATGGGTGCTGGGTCTGGCGGGCGGTGGAGTAAGGGCTGCCAGACTCCGCACCCTTACTCTAGAGTAATCGCAAACGTACTTTGTAGCACATTTGCGACGATTTAGAGCGGCGAAGCGCGTGCTCCGCCACGCTAGGATTAGAGAGAATTGCACTGCCCATGTAGTAGCTTACCTCTTTTGAGAGAAAAAAATCCCATTGAACAGACTTGATTGAGTGAAACAATGGATTTTTAAAGAAGTGTTCCTGCAACATTTGCTGTAACAGAAGGAGCTTTGTAATCTTATCATTGTACAAATTCACTGGCCATGCATTGCCATGAACAGATAACCCAGCTCCTTATAAATTCCTGGATGAGGACTTGCCCATAGGAATATATATTGAATAATTAACTTGCACTTGTAGCATCATTGCATACAGTTGGCATTGCAGTAAACACATAGCCTACATGGTTTCAGGGTGATACTGAAGATCTTTATTTATTTATTTAAAATAATTGTATCCCACCTTTCCCTCCTGCAAGGGAGGTCCTCATAGTGGTTCACACCATATTAAAAATACAATAATTAAAAAAAAAGAAAAAGAAAACACAAAGCAAAAAGTGTTTACAAAACCAGAAAAAAAAACCTTAAAGCAATGTAACTAAGAGGAGACAGAACATATAAACTTGGCTTTCAAAGGCTAAACAGAACAGAATGTTTTCAGTCACTGTTGGAACAGTAGAAGCCAGCCTTACATCTAGGGACAAGGAGGTCCATCACCTGTGTGCCACTGCAGGGAAGACCCTCGCACATGTTATTGCCAAATACACCTCTGGCAGAGGTGAAACTGTAATAAAGACCTCTCAGTTGATTGCAGGGGGCAGGCAGTTTCATATGGGGGAGAGGGATCTTCACGTTCTTTGGTTCCATGCCATTTAGGGCTTTAAAGGTCACATGAGCATCTTGAATTGCACCTGAAAACAGACCAGCAAGCAATGCAGCTGATAAAGCAGAGGCATGATATATGCTCACTATGCCTCATGCCAGCCAACAATCCTGTGACTGCATTCTGCACTAGCCAAAGTTTTCCGAACGGTCAAACAATTTGTGTGGGGGTTGTAGGAGGTGTCTTCACTTAGCAAAATTTTAATGCTGCAGTTGGTCTAGTGAACCCATAAGCTAGGTCTAGGACATTTTGAGACTTCTGTGCAGATTCTCTTTGTGTTTAGGGGTGGGATTTGAATGGACTCCTGGGAGATGCTCCTTCTGTCCATCCATACGAAGACTGCAATCTGATATGGAATTTCATACTGCTAATGTCAGACACAAGCAACCTGCTCTTTAGGGGAGGTGTGAGTGTGAAACAATTGATTCTTCCTCTTCTTTTCATACAGACATAGTGCAAAATGTAATTTTCTAACAAGGACACAGCTGTTGCCCTGTCTTCCCCGGAGAAGAGAAACAAAATAGGTAAAGTGATATCTTTCTCTGGACAAATGTCTGTGAATAAAGACCATGCAAGCTTTTGCGTTAGGGCTAGGAAATGAAACAAAGTTAGTAGTTGGGACTGTGGGCTGTGTGTGTCCACAACAAAGTGGCTGTATGATTATTTCACAACAGGACTAAATACAGTCATAATCATACGCATCACTGGAGCGTGGCGGGGGGTGGACCGCCGGTGGGTGACGCACGCAAAGGGTGACGCACGCACCCGCGTGTGCACACACGGCCATGTGCCTCGCATGTCACCTCCGCTCCAGGAGAAGGCCTCGGAGCGTCCGCCCTGGGCGGAGGTCCGCGGTCTTCTGACGAGGCCCAATGCGGCGACGTCATTTATTAGTTTTTTCGCGCCTGCGTAGAACGTTTCTGAGGGCAAAAGGGCAGCCCTTGCCCTCAGAAATGGTCTGTGCATGCGCAAAAAAGCTAAGACTGCACGTATTGATGCATTGGGCTTTCGTCAGAAGGCCCAGGACAGCCGGTCGGGGAGGATGTCTCGGAGCCGGCAGCCGCGGGGCCTAGGGGTAAGCGGTGCAGCAAATTTGGGGTCATTAGGGCGGCGCGAGTGCCCTCGCTTTAGGGCGGCGCACGCCCTAGTGACGCCACTGGTCATAATTTTAATCCACATGGCATATTTTGGGTAGAATTGTAGAGGCATGATGAGTTTGGATTGAACTGATATGATTAACGGCGCAATCCAGTGTAGAACTGCTCCAGGGGAGCGCACCATAAAGCACTTTCACAGCACCCGGTGAGTAAGGACCGCCAGTGCAGCAGCTGGTGGCCCTTACCCCAGCTCCTACCCAGCCCTGTGCCTGCTGAACCAGGTAAGTCAAGCAACGGCCGTTGCAGGGGCAGGGGCAGGGAGATGGCGGACTGGGCAATGGGGGGCGGCCATTGGCCGCCCCGGGCCTGGAGAGGGCGGGGATATTGGCAGAGAAATACTCCAATATCCAAAGCCCTCTCCAGACCTGGTTCAGCCTTGCATGAATGTACGCCAGCTCCAGAGCTGGTGTACATTCAAGTAGGCCCATTGGGCCTCAAGCCACTTACACCTGGGGAAGGGGACGATCAAAGTGCACCCGGCTGCCCTGGTGCAGCCCGGGACCTGGATAGGATACGGCGGCTAGCCACTTAGGTAGGCTTATCATACGTCCCAGACTGGCCGGGACCCTCCCAGAATTCGGGGTCCCGTCCCGGCATCCCGCGAGGTATGGACCCATCCCGGATTCCGTTGCCGCCATTTTTCGTTTGGAAGGGCTTCCAGGCCGCATTGTGCATGAGGCACAAGCGGTCTGGGAGCCCTTCGTTTAGAAGGGCTTCCAGGCAGCATTGTGCGCATGCGCGAAGCTCCCAAGCCTCGCGCACAATGCGGCCTGGAAGCCCTTCGTAAGGGCTTCCAGGCCACTTGTGCGCATATGTGCGGCTCGTGAAATTCGCGAGCCGCATGCATGCGCACAAGCGGCCCGGAAGCCATTCTGAACTAAGGGCTTCCAGGCTGTGTTGTGCACGAGGCTTGCAAGCCTCGGGAGGAAAATGGTGGTGACGGCGGCACCAGCAACCTCAAATTTCGCAAAGAGGAGTGGCGGGCGGCTGGACGAAAAGTGGCGGCCACAGTAAGGGGGCGAAAAAAGAGGGGGGGAATAAATAATTTTTTTAAAAAAACAAAAACCTAAAAAAAACCCAAAAATAATCAAAACGTTTCCCCCCCAAAAAAAAACCAGGGGGGGGAGGGTCCCGGATTGGGTCACCAAAAATATGGTAACCCTACCTTTAGGTCTTTTATTTGTGTCTCATCAGTCACATCAATTTCCCGGCTTCCTTGCCTTGCTCATGAGCAGGCCTCTGAAAACTCAAGAGAACTGGTCAGTGAGGGGGAACCAACTGTCCACTGGCTCTGTGATAGGGTTTCCTATTCCCTGCTCCTCTTTCCACTCAGCTCTCTGTCTTCTTCTCCCCTCCTTGTCTTTGTTATGGACCTTGCTTCTGCATCTGGAACCTTTGGTAACATGCCAGTAGACTTTCAACCGCTATGCTATTCATTTAACTTCACAAATCTTTGTTCCTGTTGCATTTGTAGGTTCTGTGTGTTACACATAGTTTACATGCTATTAGCATTAATATTTATTAAGTGCCTTAAAAACCTAGATGCTCTACAATGACACACATACAATCAAATCATATCTAGAATTGGGCTGGTGTGTGTAGGGCTTTATCACAATTCAACACAGTTCCGTTAATATAAAATGGCTGCCAATGGAATGCAGAGTGCTCTGTCAGCAGCCATTTTGGAAGCACTGCCGCAGGAGTGGATCTGGTGGTGATGTCGCGCTGGATCCTTTTTCAAGCTTCCCTGCCCCCTTTGTCTCCTTAGACTTATGCCAGCAAAATTGCTGGTGCAGGTCCAAAGAAACCCATTGCGGAGCGGGAGGCTTACAGAGAGGTTAAGGGGATTTAAATCCCCTTTTCCCTCTGAAGCCTCCCAATCTGCCCCCCCCCTGGCTGGATACAGCGCACTTGTTTTTGGCACAGCTGCACCAGCAGGTGGGAAAGTATAGGATTCGGCTCATAATCTTGTCCTCAAGACCAAAAAAACCCCCAAACTTTGTTTCAGCCACAAATAACTCCCACCCACGTTTCCTCACATTCCTAATACAGTACACTGCTTATACACTGTGGTTGCAAGCAGTAAGTTTTCCTGCAACTTGCCTTTCCATCTACCGGTACATGTTTGTTTCAGGCAAGGCAAGGTGTGAATCAAATGCAGCAACAGGAGCTGTAAAGAGAGTCTCTGCTGCTGTGGAGTTTAAAGGAAACTCACCTGCCATTCACCCCTTTTAAAGCAACACCACTACTGTGAAATCTAAGTAATGTGTCCAGCATGTAAGTTATAGGTCCAGCGGGTCTATTTCCCTGTTTTATTGAATAGTGAAATAAATAGGCTTGTAAAACTCACACAGGGCCCAAGGGGCAGCCATAATTTACACAGCTCCTTACACCTTACTTGACTTGCTCTTTCTTCTGCTTTTATAGGCCATGCTCTCTTAAATTTGGTTTTATATTTTTGAGAGCTTAAATTTATAAATGGAAGAAATGAGAGTACTTTAAATACAAAAAAGTTTAATTTTAAATAACAAATCCCAACATATTTATTAATTTGTTTAACAGTCCAATCCTATCCCCCACCATCTTCCGCCATGCAGACAGAGCATGCGCTGCATTCTATGGTGGTAGTGTGTGTGTGTGTGTGTGTGAGATCAGAAGGCCAATGAGAATTAAGTAGAAATCTTTTTTACTTGCTGGTAGACCGCCTAATTGCCTATCTATAGGTCTCCTCAGATGCACACCACCTATTTTGCTGGTATGAAAAGAGGAAGGAGGCGGGGTGGGTTGAAAAATTGGGGAAAGGATCCGGCACGCGCCTTTGTCATAGAGATCCACCCCGCTCCCTGCTTTGAAATCTTCCTCTTACTGGTGGGACTATATGATATTTTTTGTGCTTGTTGCTTCGGCTACAGAGTCCAGGGGCAGCTACATATTGAGGGATATGTCCGGAGGTGAAATGTGGGTTTATCCCTGTTCCAGGATGGTTTGTCGTATCTGGTGATTTTGGGCTTGTAGAAGATTCTGGTGGAATGAAAGGACTGATTGGAGGGCTTACAGTATATCCTTTCCAATTTCCCTTCCTAAGTGACATAGGCCAGGTGTTCCCAACCTGTGGTACATGTACCCCTTGCAGACTATCAGCTGTCAGTGTAGAAGAAAAGAAACTTCCAATGAGCCACGGATTCGGCAGCAGAAAAAAGAAGCTTTCTTCGCTAAAAGTAAGTGCCAGGGAGTCATGTGACCCCCAAGGCACCCCCCCATGACCCCCAACGCTTACTTTTAGCGAAGAAAGCTTCTTTGTTCCACTGCCGAATCCGTGGCTCGTCAGAAGCTTCTTTTCTTCTTCTTTTCTGTGCAGTCTCAGCCTCCTTGCAGGCCAGCTAGATGCTAGAGAGGCTGTTCAACCTTGCAGAGCCTCTCTAGCACCTAGTCTCAGTGGCTGGAGGACTCCCCGTTGATTAGGAGATCGGTTACAGAGCTTTAAATGGTTGTGAATGAGAGAGATACTTGTAAATGGCTGTGTCTGGACAGGCAGGAGTTAAATGAAGAGAGAAAGGAGGGAAAGTAGAAAAGAATGAGAGGCATGTGTGGGTTTCCTCCTCAGCTAGCCAGCGGAAAAAGACTATTCGTGGGAGACTTTGAAGTAAGCACACAAGAATGAAGCCTTTAGAAGGGAGAAAGGACTGTCCCATCTTTTCCCCAATCTGCCCACCCCTGCTCCATTCCACCCCTCCCCATCTCTCTCCCGACCCCTGTGCTGCCTTACCTGCTCTGGTGGGCGTCCAGTGTCTGTCTTTGTGCTGATGCGACCACTCGCCAGTTGCAGCAGCGGCCAGGCCGCACGCACTGGCGCTGTTGTATTTGCAACAGCTGTAAAGCTGTTTATGCCAGCATAATGCCCATTCTGCCGGCATAAACGGCCAATAGGATTGGGCCGTTAGTGCACATTGTCTGTTTGTGCAGCAGGGGCTGGGCTGTATAGCTCCAGGCTTCAAGGGAGAGAAAAATGCAGCAAAGAGGTGCTCCTTTGAGCAAGGAAGGTAGCTCCTCCAAAGGTGAGGGCAACTACCAGAGCAAGAGACTTCCCAACAGCCTTGCAAAAGACAGCCTTGCAAAGCGGATAGCGTGGGGGGGGGGAGCTTCCAGAGGGGAAGAATGGAATGGTGCCACAGAATGGAAGGAGTCCCTATGGGGAAGAGATACAGTAAGTCCTCGCTTACCTTCATTTCGCTTTAAGTTGTTCTTCAAGTTGCAATCACTTAATCACTTTTGCATTGTTTTCACGCTAAAAACAAAGGAACCCCAGGCACTCGCTTATTGCTCCAGCCTCTTATCTCTAGCAGGCTGCTGAACACAAAAGCCCTACAGCTAAAGCAATGAAGCTGAAGCCAATTAATGCCTGCAGCTCCAGGTGCACTGTGGAAACTATGATACTGATCCTGCAACTTGCAAGTTATTGAGCTTGCCACTTGAAAGTTGGTGAGCCTGCCACTTGTCATTGTTGATAAATCTTTGATTTAACCCTGCAGCAATGAGTGGTAAATGTGCACCATTTAAATGTGCACCAAATGTGCCCCCCTGATGTCTGTGCCCCCCCAAACAGAGAAAACGTGTATTATTAGAAGTGTTTTGAGTCTTTATTTAGAAGTTTGGTGATGTTTTTGTGACCAGAAATATGTCACAGGAATCTAACTCTTGTTTATGTATGTTAGCCTATGGTAAAATTGGTTTCGTTATAAGTTGTTTCACTTAAAGTTGCAGTTTCCAGGAACCTATCTACAACTTTAAGTGAGGACTTCCTGTATTCAAAATGCACAACATGAACAACTTGGTAGCAGGAATGATGACCAAGTGACGAAAACAGCAGCACTGACACTTCCATAGGAAGCAGCACCGACACTTCCACAGGAAAAATAACAAAGCCCTTCCTCCAAGGAACTCAAAGTGGTGTACAAGGTTTTCCCATTTTATGCTCATAACAACCCTGTAGTGAGGTAGATTGTGTTTGCTTTGTTGTTTGCTTTGCCAGCGTCCCAAGTTGAGATCTAGTGAGCCCTGGATTTTCCCTTGTATCTGACTAATTGTAGAATAGACTAATAGTAGATATAGTGTTTATCTTGGACCAGGGAGACTTGGGTTCAAATTCACACTAAGCTATGAAACCTACTAAGTGGCCTTGGGCAACTTCCTATTTCCCAGCCAAACCTGCCTCACAGGCTTGTTGTGAGGAGAACATGGAATAATTCTATGTCAAAGGCCCTGAGGCCTCTGGACAATGTGTGGAATATAATGAATAAGTAATAAAGAGAAATGCACCTAAGCCAGTAGTTTCCTTGTGGTTATGAGGTAAAGGACAGTTAAACTAGGAGAGCTGAAGGAGTTGTTAAAATATTATGGAGAACATTACAGTGAGGGTGTGTGACAATGGCTTTGGAAAGTAAGAAATTGAATTACTTTGAGGACTGGATGCATTTTGCCCTTCCCCTACATGATCCTCATTAACACCGGCAAACTGTAAAATGCCTCTATTTTCAGTTTGCTAAATAGTGAATAAAATTTTATGTAATAGGCCCAAGTGGGATTAGTACTCAGCTAGACACTGTGAGAATACTGAAGTGTAACACAGATGATTAAACCACAGGTGAGGAAACTAAGCAGAGACACAGTACTCCGTGACATGGAAAGTAGAGGGTCACCCCTGGGACTAAGCCAGGTTTAAACTGCCGATGTACAGTAGCAGGAACAGATTTGCAATTGTAACAGACACACTGCTAATGCCAGAAACCAGAAGCTATGCCTGATTGAAATGGGTGGTGTTGAAAGCAGATTACACTTTTAGGTGAAGCCGTTTAAAGACTCCAATAACACTAAAGCAAGTGCACTTAATGGTATTATTTTTAATAAGAATTTCTTCTTCAGACTTAATTTAGTACTGATGAAATTTGCCAGGCTAACACCCTGAAGAAGCATGACGTCGCTATATCTGCAGGTGCTGCCTGGCTAGCAGTAATGGGAGGTTCCCTCACTTTACCCAAGTGCAAAAGTGACAAGAAGCAAAAGGCAATGTTCCAGCACTATATACAAAAAGATAAATATGGTCAAGGGCAGGCACATGGCCCTTTCTTCAGCAGGCCTTTACAGATCTTGCTCATAGTCTCTTCATCATAGGCCTACACTACAGGAACTGTATCTCTGGCTTCTTTGTGGAGAAACAACACTGCACTATAGTATAGCGGTGCTTCTGTCGGCCCAACAATGCTTTCTACGGCCTCTGTTTTTCCTTATGGTATGGGCTGCTCCCAGTCAGTCCTTCTTCAGTGTTAGCAACCAACCTGAGACAACCCTGATTGTGCTGTTGCTGTGTCTTGAATTCTGTGAGTCCCCACTAAGATTCCCATGCCAACTTTTGAAATAAAAAAATCTGATATGCAGGCATGGAGTCCAGAGTAGATCTGGGGTGGATCGCAGAGGTTTGTGGCAGGTCTGGGGCTTAGGGTTAGCCCAGTGGTTTGTAGTGGGCCTGATTATGGAGTCCAGCGGTTTGGGGCAGGCCTAGTGATTTTGTTCAGCACCGAAGCTGTCTATCCACCTCTGGCGTGCAGCTAAGAAAACCAACAGCTTTGCCCTTTTCTGGCAGTTAGTCGGAAAGGAAAAAAAAAATACCTGGCAGAGCTAGTTTTTTCTGGTCAGCTGGCAACCTGAACTCCATATGTGGTTGGGAGGGGGGAGGTGTGGAAAGTCTCCAGTGTTAATGTACATACCTTACCGCACACATGTGTACTGGAGGCCTTCAAAAAGAAAATCTTGTTGTTTGTAAGATTTTAATGTTAATACAATATTCTGCTTTTTCTTTGAAATTACCCAGAAACCATGCTTGAACTTCCTGGAGTCACTAGCATCTCGGAAGTCACGGTCTGGCTAGCCCATAGGAAATGTGTCAAGGGAAAAGATAAGCGTGGCACAGTGTTCAGATTCAATTGTTGGCTTTTCTAAAGATGATGCAGAATGGAGGCAATTGAAAAGCACTATGTGTGTGAGGTGATAAAAAGAGTTCTGCCGGTGAAGCTTGATCTGTGATGGTTCATTCCCATGTGCCATCAAGTGAGGAACCTGCATACCTGAACCAGCCCTAAGTCTCTCCATCTTGTTCTTATGAGGCAAACGTTAACAAAGCCTTATGACCCATTCGTTCATTCAATTAACAGAGGGCTACAGAATTGCCACAAGGGATGTTCACAGTTGGAAGGCATTAATAGACTGGAGTGATAAGTGCCACGGTAAACTCTGCAAACAGATTTCGAGCTACACCATTCAGTCCAATGTCAAGAAGCAGGTTACTGAGGCTTCCTGGCTCAAGCTCCCTTCCACCACTATAAAAAAGGGAAACATGCTTTTACACAAGGAACACAAGTCAAGCTGTGGTGTGAGGATGCTACAGACAGCCCAAAAGCTGTTCCCTAAGAACGGTTACCTATAAATAGCCTGAAGAACTTCAGCCCTGCTGTCTGGATTTAATTTAATTGTTATGCTGGAATTGCTATAAAGTACAAGCAAAGGTATTGAGCTTTTACCCTCCCTCAGCAGTAGTATAATCTTTAAAAAATGTCTTTCTGTTTTTCCAGTGGCTGTAGCTTCCGATCACGCTGTGTCACTGAGTATAGTGAGGACTTTTTTTTGGGGGGGGGGGAGAAATTCAACCCTCTGGGCTCTGAGTGAAATTGGTATGGGTTGTCTCCTACCTTCCAGTCTTAAAAACACTTGACACTTTGACATTCTCACTGCTAAGGGGATCTGACAGAGGCTCATCAACAATAGGACATTGTTATCAGCCCTGGCAGAAATCATAGCAACAGCCTGATGTGAAGTGATGACTTGCATTTACTTCCAGGATGGTGAATGCAATTCGGTGTCAGTTGTTCCCAGTGTATGACTAGGGGAAAGTGAGGAAGTTACTTAAAGGACTTGTGTTCTTCCCAGTTCCATCTCCGTCATCTTGGAAATAGATTGCAAATTGTTCTCAAGCTTTTCTTTTTTAAATGCAAGAGCAGAAGTAAATGTCTCATTATTATACTGTATTTTGATATGGCTTGGGAAACAAAAAAAAACACCCTTAATACACTCTTGTGATTGGTTTCAGATGTTGGTCTTTATCAAGCCCATAATGCCGGGCTAAAGATGAAGGCAAATTGTTAGTGCCACTGTGCTTGCCAATAATCCTCTTTTTTTTTTCCCCTTCAAGAATCTGGCTGCATTAATGAGAGTGTTTGCACAATACATTCTGTGCTGACCTTTACGTCTGGGATAGGCATACAAATCCTGCCTCAGCCAAAATTATGGAAAGCAATTTGGATCTGAAGGCTGTAAATGGTCACAGCTGAAATGAATTCTGACAAGTCATAGCTGAATTCCTGTTGCTCAGAAACAGCCAGCCCCTCTCCCTTTCCTTTCTCTCCCTCCTTTTAAATGGACCCGAATTGGCTGTTTAATATTAGAGAACTCCAGAGCTCGAGACTGTAGGAAATGGAAGGGTTTTATTGGGGCCAGCTGAAGGTGCTCTCATCAGCGAATGGAGGTGTGTTGACAGCTCTTGAGTGTGCCAGTGAGTGACATTCCAGTCCAGCATCCTAAAGCGACCTTCGGAGAGAGGGGGGGAAAAACGTAAAAAGGCACACAGAGAAATTAACGGAAGAATTTAAAAAGGGTTAGGTTTCCAGTGCTGTCATCTTATTTCATGATACTCACTTAATAAATAAAGAGCGAGATTAAATATTTTCCTTTCGTTACCATATCGTTGGGCAGAGCCGTTGACAAAAATGAGTAATGTGATGTTTGAGTAGCCAACGTTGAATGCAAGCATGGGCTGCCGAGCTTGAATAGGTCATTATGATCGTACTGCATAAAATAAATGCCGTGTAAAAACAGCAGCTTCATTAAGGAAGCTGTTACCTTTTCCTCTTCCAGTTGCAGTGCTCTTCATTATTATTATTATTATTATTATTATTATTATTATTATTATTATTTTGGAGAAAGCTTGCTCACTTTTGAAGTGAACCAGATTATATCACATTTAAAGCTGTCAAAAGGGGGAGAAAAAGGTAGTTCTGATCTTCTTGGCAGCCAACCATCCAGCCTCTGATTGTGCAAAGAAAGAGCTGGAGAATGGAGGGTAGATCTACTGTTGGGCAGCTGATGCTTAAAACAGCTGCCTGTTTTTGCTCCTAAATCTGTGTTAGGCTTTGATCCAGTGCTATTATGGCCTTTGGACAATTGAAGTCAATGGTTTCTTCATTTCCTAAACCTGAGCCTTGAGAAGCTCTACCTAAGATGAAAACCCAACATATCTAGAGAGAGAGCACCTAACCCTCCGCCCCTTACTTCTTTCCCCTGATTTCTCTTCATTTTCTCTGAATGGTGCTATAGGAAACACCTGCCCTGGGGCCTGCTGCCATTTTGCCCAGCTGGCTCCTTTCATCCATGCACTGGCTTAGGGTCAGCCCCACAAACAGGTGTTTTCCCTCAGAACAGCTTTCCTGCCACAATTGGAGCAGATCACAAAGGCTGAACTTTGCTGCAAGGGGTCAGAGGTCAAACACAGCAGCATTGGATCCCTTGGGGAACTGGGCTTACCAGATGTTTAATATTATCGGAGCTTATTTGCCGAAAATTGTGATAGAGTGTTCTCAGCAATTCAAAATAAATTTAACGAGAATGGGTTTAAAAGCCCCCACATTAGACAATGTCTGTTCAATGGACAGAGAGGTTAAAGTTAATTCAATCAAGCATGTGTACTTTCTCCAAAAGGAGAACACGTGCACTCAGAGGATTGGCCCCATTTGTTGCAATTTTGGGTCTCATTTCCATTTGTAAGAAAGATAACTACTTGCATATGGAAACAATCATTAAAAAGAAGTCATTAAAATTTCTCTTATTTAGAAAAAAAAATCTTAATGAAGTAATATCTTTGCCAGGGCAGACAGAAATGTAAATTAGAGGATGGAAGGAAACCTATTAAAGATATTGCAGTGTTGCTCGACGTGTGTTTTTTTTTTTTAACCTAATGAATTTATGAATTGCCAGTTGTTGGGTCACAGACTGTTAATTTCCTATGTATTTTGTTAAGCACTGAAAAAAATGAGAAGGGGAGAACGGGGTATGCACCTCTAAACAATAAACTTAAGCTTACGGTTTCATAAAGTGTGTTAAGTCAGCTAGTTTGTGAATGGCTAAACAGAGACAAGAAGGCTATTTATTAAAAAAAATACTGTGCAAGTGGAAAATGTGGAAGACAGTGAAAAGCATGTTAACATACGTATTTGTTTTTGCCAAAAAATATTAGCATGACTTTTAACAAATTCTTTGGCATTTAATTTCTTTACTTTTGCAAAACCACACTGAGGAAGTGTTGAAAGGATGAGAAATCCACCAGTTATATTAAATAAGAAAAAAATCCTGAAAAAAAGCTCAACAAAAGTATTTATGGCTTTGCTATAAGAGTCATGTATTGTTCAGTGCCAAAGTAAGAAATACAGTAATACTAGAATCTAGTAACTAGGTTATTCTATGCAGTAATATAGTATAACTACGTATTGTATAATTACTACATATTGTAGTATAATATAGTGTGTGTGTGTGTGTGTGTGTGTGTGTGTGTGTGTGTACACAGAGAGTGTCCCCTTACCCCAAGTAGGACCTGAGTTGCCCCATGGGTCTACTCAAATGTGCGCCGGCTATTTTGCTGGTGCACATTTGAGTCATCCGTGTAATGCCAGCCAGGCCCAGGAAGGGAGATAGGATTTGGCGGAGGAGGTTGCTGATGAACCCTCCCCCTTCCCGGGCCCGGCCAACCAATCCCACCCCCCAAAACACCCCGTTCCGCCCTCCCCTTGCCCCTGTGCTGCACAGCTGGGACTCACCTCTCCGCCACAGAGGCAATCCGTCCTGCGGCACTGGAGGAGCTGCGCAAGCATCTCCACTGGCACCGCTTACTCTTACTGGGAGTGGATACTGATGGCTGAGAAAGCAATGCGGAAAACATTTTGCATTGCAAGATGCATTTTCCACCCACAACCCCTCCTCTGAGGCAAATGTTTCTGTCTGTTCATCTTTCCGCCTCCATCTTCCCAGGAGTCAGCTGATGCCTTTATATGAGGGCTGCCAACCAGCATGGAGTCTCCTTCCTTCCTTCCTTCCTTCCTTCCTTCCTTCCTTCCTTCTTCCTCCACCTAGCCAAACTTGCAGCTGGGCACACACATCTCTTTGCTTTTGTGGCCGCACTCCCCTCGACTGCTAGCAATGAAGGCGGTGGCAGCAACAGGAGGAGGATGACAAATAAGAGATGCACATGGCGTGTACCATTGCTTGTGTTCATCCTACCTGTCTGCACACAAGGAGGGAGGGAAGAGCAGAACTCTATCCCTGAGTCAGAGCCTCACGGGTGTTCCACTCTTTCCTCCCTCCTTCCCTGCAGACAAGTAGGATTAACATGAGCAATGAAACGCATCGTGTGAATCTCTCAGTTGTAGTTCTCCGCCTTTCTTTGCTAGCAGTCAGTGGGAGAGTGATGGCGGCTACAGTGAAGGGTGCACTGTGCAGCTGACACCTGGGGAGGTGGAGGCGGGAAAGCTAAAAATCCTCATTGATTTATCAGTCATCAGTAGCCTCCCTCCTCAGCCCTTCCCCTACACCATCTTGGGCCTGTGGAGCGAATCCCCACAGGCAAGCGCTGGAGGCAAATGGTGAGTTTGTTTATTTATTGACCGCATTATTTCAAAAATTGCCAGCATAAATTTTACTTTTTTTTTTTTACTTTTACTTACCCCAGGCTTTTACTTTTTCCCCAGTAAGCTTCGTTTCTTCCTTAAACAAACATGAGAAGCAGCCTCTGGCTGCTTATTGCAGGCAAGTAGAATGAGACTAAGTCCTAGAGAGGCTCTGCAAGGTTAAAAGAAACCTTGCAGAGCCTCTCTAGGACTTAGTCTCATTTTACTTGCCTGCAATGGAGGCTGCTTCTCTATTTGTTTTATGGAAGAAACAAAGCTTACTGAAAGAAAAATAAGAGCTGGGGGCGCACACATGCCTGCCCACAGGGGAGGCAAGGCGGGGGCCCCTCAGGAAACCATGGAGGGAGTGTTTGCTCCTATCCATGGTTTCAAGTATCCACGGAGGGGCCTGGAACATATCCCCAGTGGATATGGGGGGGGGGGAGTACTGTACTTCTAAATACCAGTTGTTGGATGGATGGAGGTGGAAGGGTGTTTGCCATTTTGGTTCTTTTTTTCTGGATTCTTTGCATCAGGCTCCTCTTAACCTCCTTCTGATGTGTGAGACAATTAAGAACAAAAATGAGGGAAATGAGCACCTAGACCTTGCTTTTTGTAGCACCATTATCTGAAGCTGAGAACTTGCTCTGTAAGCCCCTCTTGAAAGTGCGCAAACTCCTTGGATGACCTACTGCATGTCTCTGTAGCTAGAAAGCTAGGTGCTAATTTAGGTGGAAATGGGGAGGAAAGAGACATTGGAGAAATGTCATAAAGTGTTTTGTGGTATTCAGTGAGTAATTTTCAGGTTGCAGCTTGAGCCCGAAATAATTCTACGTCAAAAATACTGTAGGGCTTCTCTGTACCACCCCAATGACTTTAATTATTATGAAATGTCTCATGGGACAAAAGCTAATCATTCATTTACTATGCTAATGTGCTTTATTGCTGCTCTGATTAGTAGCTGGAACATGGGCTTTTCTAAAATGAAGCAGACCTCCACTCCATTTTCCCCAATACCATATCATACTTACAAAATAATTCAAAAGTATCATTTGTATCTCTAGAATTCTTTAATTTCATCTGAGAGCCAGTCCTGAGTAAAGTACAAGAGCTGTACTTCAGCTTCTCCAAACAGAAGTCTACTTTATAATAGAACTGGGTTTCTTCTGTCTTTGAGGCCCATTAATTCTCAGATCAAACTGGAGCCCTTTTACCAATGCACCAACTTGGGACTGCTAGGACATCTACAGGCAGAAGCATTCTTGGCGGTTGCCTCCTTGAAACCTCTTTCTCCTTAGAGAGCCACCAAAACGTAACACCACCTCAAAAGCTTTTGCTGAAAGGTGAGATAGAAATCTTTTAACTCAAATAAATACAGGTGCCCCCCGCATAACAATGGGGATACGTTTTGAAATCCCCATGATAAAGTGGTCATTAAGTGGGTCTTGCTGTGCTTTGAAGTTCAGCACTGTGCTTAAAGCCCAAGCGTTAAACATCCAAGCTCTTATCTTGCCCATTAGCTGTTTGGCTTTAGATAAGGGCTTTGAAGTTCAGCACTGGGGCTTTAAGCACAGCGCTGAACTTCAAAGCCCTTATCTAGCGCGAAACAGCTGAAGAGCTGGGGATTTAAAAAGATGCGTCTTTGCTCTTTTTTAAATCCTTTGCTCCTTTTTACTGGGAACCTCCGTCATATATCCGGATTGTCGTTAAGCGATTTGTCATTAAGCGGGAGACACCTGTACTTGAAACTCCCACAAATATGTTTATAACTTTCATGTATATGTATAAGTGCTCAAACCGGGTTACTGTTACACATTTGATCAAGTGGCTGGAATTTTGTTTAATAGATGGCTCTTTCTGGTGCAAAGACCAGTATTTCAAGTCTGTCACACAGTTGGTAAGACCTCCTTTGGAGCATTTCACCATATCCATGCCTTACATTTATTATGCATGGAAGATTATGAAATTATTTAATCTGGAAATTCATTTAGCATTTAACCTCATATGTTCACCTCATATGTCCCATTTCTCCTCTGAATAGACTGGTGTTTGCCGTTTTGATATTTTAGGCATAAATTTTATTTTTGAGTGCAACCTTAAGTAACTCATTAATAGTTAATGCATTCTTCCCATTTTTCTTTAAAAAACAAATTGAATAAAAAAAAAAGCATTGCACATAGAAAGTCCTAGGTTCAATCCCCAGGTATCTCCAAGTAGATCTGGGAAAGACCCCCAATCTGATATAGTGGAATGCCACTGCCAGTCAGTAGGGGTGTCAAACATACGGCCTGTGGGCCAGATATGGCCTGCAGAAGCTCTTTTTCCAGCCCACATGATAATTGGGCTCTCCCAGAGCTGCCCTTTCAGCAGCACTGCTTCTGCTGAGGCTCTGGGAGGGAGAGAAGGAACACTACTGGGGAAGGGGCAGACCAAGAGGGGTGAGAGAGGGGGAGACACTGCCAAGGTGCTGGTCGAAGAGCCTAATTATCACACAGCAGGGCTGCTTCTGCTGAGGCGTCACTTCGCAGAGCACTTCTCAGCTGCTGAGCTGCGAAATGATGTCTTGGCAGAAGCGGTGCTGCCGAAAGGGCGACCCACGTGATAATTGGGCTGTCCCATATCTTGAAAATATGATCAAGATTTACATTTTTTTTCTCTTCTGTCATTGGCAGCTAATGAGTTCCTACATGACACCAGCTTTTTCTCCTGCTTGTGGTCTTTCCAGAGGCAGCTGGTGAGCCACTCTGGGAAACAGGATGCTAGAGGAGGTGGACCTGATCCAGCGGAGCTTATCTTATGTTTTTACGTTCAGAGCATGGCTAACTGTGGAAAGACTTTCTCATCCTCAAAGGGGCCATTAACAAAAGATAATCTAGTGAACCTAGCAGAGGTTGCTACTTTGGAGCCATCTCAAAATATAAAGAAGGTGCATGGATTTTTTTTATGCTCTTCTTCATATACAATATAAAACCAGAGACCAGAAACACAAGAGCTACTGCAGGGACACCCATGAGCTTGTACACACACAGTGAGGTGTTGTTGTTTTTTCAGCAGGAGACCCTATAGCCAAATCCGTCTCCAGTAAGTACCATTGTCCTTGAATTTCAAGTTGCCATATAGTACTCAATGTGTATGTGCGCGCACATCCACGTGTGCACATCCACACCTATGTACTGGTTATTTGACAAATACAAGTCCAAAGTCTTGTGTGATTCTTTGGATCCTGGTAATAGTTTACACAACTTTGTATGTGATAGAAGAGAGTGTATTTCAACCATAAGAAATGTGCTCTGTGCTTCCATCTAGGTAATCATCTCCCTTTCTCTCATGTATACTGTTGGGATATTCTACAGCCCTATGAAAAGGTAAAATATTATCAAGAGAACATAATTTACACTCCCTACAGAATTTCCCTCTCGGATCTACTGTTCATTTAGAACAGTGCCTTAGGCATGTGACAAAGGGCAATCCTTTCTCCTAGTGATTCAGTGATAGCATTTGATCACTGGTACGGTTTAGCCCATCTTCATTCTGTACTTATGTCCGCTTGTAAAGATTTATTTCCCTTTCATTATGCTACCCAGTGAGACTGAACATTAGCAGGAGCTTCCTCTCCAAGCATCGGCACTATGCAATTTATGCAAACAGTTTGCTCATCCGCCCCAAGTCTCAAATTCCATCTCCAGGCAAAAACGTGTTCTCCTTCATCCCTGCTTCTGCTGTTGGACTTCCACTCTGATTAAGCACCTGTCTTCCGAACGATAGCTACCCACCCACACATGGCTCTTCCTTGTCCCTCTCCATAGTAGCAGATCAACTATTTTTGTGGATTTATTTATTTATTTAAAAGTTTGTATACATATATAAAATAGCTACCTGGAGACAGCTAATCCCAAAAATTTTTGTCTGTAACTTAAAAGTGAGTTTTGCATTGACTTCCCTTCTTGTCGTCTGAACTTCAGACACCAGTAAACTTAGGTTGCTGTCCTTGAGAAAAGGACTCCAAATTAGTCTATATCTAGGGTACCAGCTTTGAACCAGCACTTATAGCTGACCCTTTAAAAACAGTATGATCAATGGCCAATGATAATGTTTTTCAATTTTAATTTTTAATATATAAAACAAATTTAAAACAAAACTTGGAAGAAAAAAAGAGTGAAAAAAGACAAATAATGTTGGTGAAACATAACAAAGCTTCCTTACAGTATGTTCTAACATAAAACTATAGTAGGTGAAAAAAGCAAAATATAACACAGAATTAGAACAATGTAATAAAAATTCTACTGTTTACATATATTTGTAGATATTTGCTACTCTATAGATACATTCAAAACTTTGCAAAAATGAACCATTTAAAAAAAAAATCACAGGATCTCTCAAGTCACATATGCAATGACTTTGTAGAAACTATACAGTTAATGGTCCAATCCTATTGGGGCCAGGCAGCTGCCGCTGACTGCCATAAAGCAGTCAAGAGTCAGCCGTAAATGCCACTTCAGCAGCGTGCAAACTTGTACACTGCTGGAGCACCAGCGGGAAGTGCCTTCCCATGCACTCCGGAGCAGCCAGAAGTCGCCAATGACAGAGGTAATGTGACAGGGGAGGCAGGACGGGGTGGAGGGAGGGTGGCAATGGGGAAGGGGGATGGGAGGATCGGGTCTGGGAAGGGTCTGGGTCTGGCAGCAGTGGTGGCTGCTGAATCCCAACCCCCTTCCCAGACCCGATATCGTGGCATGGGTCCATGTGAACCTGTGCCAGCAATTTTGCTAGTGCAGGTCCTAGTAGACACCCCTGCGCCATGGAGCCTTACCCCCCGGGAAAGGGAACGATTGTTCCCTCACCCAGAGGAGACCTCCGTAACTGCCCCCCCACCTCGCAGGATGCAGCGGTAGCCATTTTAGTGCTGTTGCATTGGTGGGGCGGGGGAAGAATAGGATTGGGTTGTAAAAAATGGTATCCAGCTATCCAAAAAGCAACCATTAAACACTGGATGTAAAATTCTTGATCTGTGAGGTGATCACGTCCACCATCAGTATTATCCAGATCTTGTCAAACCATTCAAAGATGGATAGAATTCTCCTCTACTTCTAATTCTTTGCAATTACAAATTTAATAAAAAGACACAACAGCAGATTTCTGCATCTTAAATCTTTCTCAAAGGCACAGGAGCAGGCTAAAATTTGGCAACTCTGCCAACAGCAGGTCTGCACACCAAACCAAATAAGTGGCCGTTCCTTTTCTGAACAAATGGATCCCACACAGTTGGGTTTCTATCCGTTCCAAACGAAAATGACCTTGTACAAATGGGTAGAACTGGCATTCATTTTGGAAACCCCATTCATTACCCATTTGCTTTCATATTTTTTTTTCTAAATTGGCGTTCTTTGACTTTTGGTGTCTATGTTGGTGTCAGCACAACTGCCAGCTGGCAAGTGTTACCCAATACGATACTGCCCTGGAACCAGCATCAACAGTGTGGGTAAAAAGAGGCCACCACCATGAAGATGTGGTGGCTGCCACTTTGGGAAAGAGGGGGGAGTTGTCAAGCACTCAATGGCTGGTAGGCTGCATGCATTTGACTTGGGGGTTCACAACTTTTGCATACCAGTTATAAACCTCTATTTGAATTGGTCTTAAGAAATACTTCCCAGCATGAGTTCTGGCATTCCTTGGTGACCAGGCAGCCACCACAGTAGGATGCTAACATTGTTCCAGAGATTATATGCAAGGATGAGCATTTTTCAATCTTGAATTTTCCATTTAATCAAGAAGTCTGACTACTATTCAAATCCCCACTCATCCATGAAGCTTCCTGGCTGACACTGGGCCAGTCACTATCTCTCAGCCTCAAGTACCTCACAGGGTTGTTGTGATGACAAAAAGAGGGGAGGAATTATGTATGTACACCACTCTGAACTCCTTGGAGGAAGGGTGGTATAAAAATGTGAAAAATAAATAATTTTTCTTAATAATTATACTACTTTTTAACAAAAATGTTCACAAAGCAGTTTACATAGCAAAGGAATGAGATGTCTCCCTGTCCCAAAGGAGTTCACAATCTTTAAAAAATACAGAAGGAAGACAACAGCAACTGGAAAAGACACTATGCTGAGACAGAGATAGTTGCTTTCTCTGTCCTAAATATTAGCAGCCAGTACCACCACCTTAAAAGGTGCCTCGTTGACAGAGTAGGCAAGTTCATCCATCCCTTAGCAACTGACTATGTCTTATGCTAGCCCTTGGCTGGCCTCATTTTCTGAGAACCATTGTTTGAAACTGGGGCAGCCCAATCCTATCCCCTACCCACGCAGTGGATCCAGTGGGGGAAGGGGAGGGGCTGGACGTCTCCTCAGGGTAGCTAATCAGAAGTAAATAAAAGATGTGAGAATGCAATCTCCCCCTGTATCCACTGACTCGGTTTCCGTGGTTTCAGTTATCTGTGGTTCTCAAATTCCCCTGTCGCATTCATGACTCTTCTTTGTTTGCAGCCCTCCAAACTGCTTCTGGCTCGCTTCCTGAGTTAGTGTTCTCACTGTCCGTCTCCTCTAGCACTCTCACTGTCTCTTGTTGTCCACTTCTCGTTAGCATCTCTCTTTGTTTGCAGCCCTCCAACCTGTTGATTGTGCTGAGTAGGGTCCCAGAATGCCCTTGCAGCTTCCGAGTAGCACCCCAGAATGCCTTGGGGCGCCATAGTAAACTACTACCCGTGGTTTTCAGTATCCGCGGTGACAGTAAGGAACATATTCCCTGTGGATATGGGGGGGGGGGTTGACTATATATCCTATCTCACTCAAATCAGCCAAATTCTTGTTGACTCACAAGAGCTCTGTCCTGGGAAATCAGGAACCTGTGTTCAAGTTCTGCTTTACGTTTGATTCCTGACAATGTCTTACTTCCTTACCAGCAAAATGAGGTTACTTCCTCTCTCTTTGAGAAAAAAAGATAATGGCTTCTGGTGTATCTATAGCATCTGCTGCAATAAGCAAACGTCTGGCATTACGCTGTATCCATGCTCGTGTGTAAATCCCATCGGAATGAACAGAGGTGATACGGGAGCGCCGCTTGGCAGCCTGCAACTTGATACGATATGCAATATAGAAAATTCAAGCCAGAATTCCCTTGAAACGAAGCCCTGTTCATTAAGGCCTCTGAACGTTTTTTCTCCAACTCCTGCAAAAACAACGATTTGTGCTGCAATAGACCTGCTACAGCTTGATGCCATCTAGATACATAAGTCTGAACTAAAAACATATTTTATTTCAATATTTATTTTATTAGCGGTTGATGGGTCCTTGGTTTGAGGTGCCATTCACAACACAGGGGCTCTTCATAATAGGCTAATTTGCATAAATACTAAATAATTTACTTATATAAATTATATATCAAAATGCTCTCTACATTCTATTGAATTCAATGATATTGTTGTTTTGTAGCTTTTAATTCTACCGAGTCTTTAATATTTAAATCTAGCACCTCTTCCAAAGCATACCCACTGGAATTCTTTCTTTTCTCTTTTTCAAGAAATCCACTGGTTTTTTAGTAAGATAACTAGCAAAACTTGCCACTTCAGGACTAGCAGCACAAATGAAAAAGGCTCAAGTTAACAACCTGACCTAATAGTCCAAGTGTTTGTCTCTTTCACTTGTGAAATCATTGTGAAAAGGAAGTGATGCTTCGTGATCCACCCTGCCACGTCATGACAATGTTTTCTGTTTAACTGCTGAAAACTCATACTAACCAACAGCCTTGTTTGAAGTGACATATATAGGACATGGTGCTCTAGGAAGGAATGGATTGCTGCTTCCTTAGCAAACAAACAAACAATGCTTATCAACCAGGAAGGTCCAGGTGACTACAAACTAAGCCTTGTGCAGTCTGTTCCTATCGGCTTTTGTGTTGGCACAGTATCTCACAGAACTGGACACGTTGGCCCAACATGAACCTAAATGGCAATTTTAATGTCTTTTTTTACTTGGCAATTTGCAAGAACAGCTGAAACAGAAAAGTTAATATATTACAGACACTGGGGTGGGGCGCAATCCTCTGCAGCCCTGGGCTGGCATAGGATTTCCTGGGCTGGCCCAGAGCCATCGCAGAGGCCTTCACCAGGCTCTGCACACCGGTTACCACCGATGCGTGACCCAGGAGGGTGAGTGTTGCGCCAGTGGTGCGAAGGTGGGATGGGGTGGGGTGGGCGAGGCAGAGAGGGGTGTAACAGGGCGAGGGGAGGGTGGCAACAGGGGTGGGGGATGGGCAGGCCAGACTGGGGAGGGGCAGCAGTGGTGGCAGCGGCACACGCCGAATCCTGTCCCCCACCCCTGGCCGTTTTCCCTTACATGGAGCTACCAGATTTGCGCCTGCAAAATAGCTGGCGCAAATCCAGGGACTCCTGTAGCGGGGACTAGGGCTTTACTTGGGGTGAGGGAATAAAAGTTCCCTTCCCCCGAGGTGACCTCCCAGCTCCTGTTTTGTGCTCTGGGCAGTAGCGTAACTAGGGTGGTTCACGTGGTTCAGTCGAACCAGGCGCCACCTGCTGCGGAGGCGCCGCGGCAAAGCCGTGGTTCTGGCGCCGGACTCAAGTCGGACTCGAGTCTCTTGAGTACGACTCGAGTCAGCGGGGAATTGAAGGAAGGAGGGGGCACCGGCACGGCAAGGGCACACACACAGTACACAGACACATTACTTTTCACTTACTTCCGCTGGCTGCGCGGGCAAGGAGTCCGACTCGAGACGGCAGGCGGGGAATTGAAGGAGGGGGCACACACACTCCCTTCCGCTTCCGCTGCGCCTGAACTGCACTGCGCGAACGGAACTCACTGAACGCACCACGCTGGAGGTAAGCTGGTCAGGTTCGCGCTGGGGTGTGGGTGGGTGCCCGGTGCAGGGTCCCGCCGGGTCACCCCCTTCCCCCCTGGAGGTCGCCCCCTTCCCCCGGAGGTCGTCCCCCCGGAGTGCCGATATTCAAAAACTATCTTAACTTCCCTAGGGGCGCAAAATCCCCCCCCCCCGAATCGGGCACCAAATTATATCGTTACACTGCTGGCTCTGGATCCAGCACTGCCTACACTGGCCTCGCTGGATCTCTTAGCACAAAGGTAGGGAGGATTGGGCTGCCCAAAACTCTTTTCCTAGTCTTCTGCCAAAGGTAAGGGACAGCCAGTGGCACAGCATTACTGTGAGTGCAACAGCTGATGTGAAATGCACATTAGTATGGCTGTTGCTATACAGACTCTGCCTCTGTATGTACAGACCTGTCAGACACACTGCAGCTAGTACAAAGGCTTTCCTCTGACAGGAATCATCATCATTGATTTGTCTTTTTTAACAATCCTTAATGAAATATTAAAAGATAAAACATCACACATTACAGGGTTGTTTAGAGCTGAACGCCAAGGGATCAAAACTGGTGCCATACCATCGGTCCATGGAGTTGTGCTGATCTGCACTGTCGGTAAATGAAATCAATAATCAAATGATTATAAATTATAACGATGATAACTATAAATGCACGTGCTGACCTTGATTCTTGGTAGATTCAGATTTTCAAGAATACACACTTGTGCCTGGATCCCAATTTTTCTTATGTGTACAATATAACCAACGGAGAGAATGCCTGCTTTCATAATTCAGGTATAAACAATTCCTCTTGCTCACGATGAGAATAAAATATTGTCATTTTTTTACACTGTGTGGAAGGAAAAAAATATGCTGCAAGGGTGCTTGGACTTCTTACATGGCTATTTTGGATTTCAGAAGTGGAAGAATGAAAATTGGTCCCTCTGAGGAGCAGGAACAATGTGCGGGAGTCAAATCCAGAACTGATCACTCCTGCTCTTCTTTAGAATGTCTCCTTTCCTGTTGCTTCATGCTTATCTTTGCCTGCAAACCCGATGAACTGACCAGCTGAATTGATAGTGGGCACAGTGAGGGCAGCAGGGTTGAGGCCTGTCAGGAATCCCATTGCGAGAGAGGAGGAAGGAGAGGCAGAAAGCCTGTGGGTTATTTACTTCCATCTTTTTCTCCCACCCCAAGCACTTCAATTTCTTGGCTTCCGAAAGGGGAGGAGGTCTTGTGATTCCCCCAAGTGGCAGTAGCTCCCCGATCTGTCCCTCTTGCCAGAAAAAAACACAGTCAGCCGGGCCACCTGCCTCATCCCAGTGCTATCCTGGCTTGCTTTAAAGTCAGCATGGCAAGCCATGCATGTCCCATCAGTCCCAGCCTCTTGCAAGACCTTTGCTTACAAAGAGCCGTGCATCTAGTGTTTCTGTCACCCTGGTAATGGGGCGATCAGCTCCACAAGCCCGGCAAGATGGCTGATGAGAGCTCCAGTCCCCAGCTGCTTGTTTGTTGTCAGCTGCAACTTGTTTCTGGCACTGAAGGAGCTGAAAATGGGCCTCTGTGCCTAAAAAGGGAAAGATCCTGAACCAGACCCATCTGATGCACCTCTTGATTTCCCAGGGAACAGTTTGTATGGAGCCCACCAAAAAGATTGACTTAATGCAAGAGGGCAAAACTTGTGGCACATCAAGCTAAACATAGCTTATGAGCTACGCATAGAGGACTCAACATTCCTTTATTTGTTATACTGCCTGCCTAGGATTGCAAAAATGGACTGTCAAGTTGTTGCTACCAGGCCACAATACCTGGTTAGTCATTTAGTACAAAGGAAACATGCTTGGTTTGGTAACACATTTGTGCAGGCCTGTTTTAGCAGGATAACCCTTCCAAAATGCCATACGCAACATGGCATTATAATATACAGTATTAACTTTTTATTAGAGAATGTTCCAAGTTTACAAATAAAGAATCAGCAGAATAGCAAATATAGCAAAACCCCAAACATGGTTACATACGTTGGGAAGAGATTGGTGATGATCACAAGTACAGCGTATTCAGGCATAGTATGCAGTTCCGTTTCAGAGGGTGAGGTAGTAGTGTATTTAAAGTCCATATTCATCAATAATATAGCACATCAAAAGGCAGTCCTTTTCTACAATACTTTGGCTTTAGAGGCATACCATTTGTATGGTACACTGAAAAGCTGTGTCCACAGTCCACATATAACGGAGCTTCCTTCCGTTTTGCATTTATTCTGTCGTTTTGAAGTTTCTTCTCCAAAGAGCCTTGGTGTGTTTGGGTTGCAAGCCACATTCTGTTTCTCAGTACAGTATGTGTGTATGGGTTTAGTGTTATCACAATTGCATTCATTATGGACATATCTAATGCCACTCAAGCTAGGGAAATAAACAGGTAAATCAAGACTTGAATAAAAATCTCAGAGAGGTCAAAGCTTTATAGTGAGTCAGTGTAATCTCAATTCTTTCAGACCCCACCTTGAATCATTTAGTATATGGTGCCTTCAAAATGGGGGGGGGCAGTATTTTTATGTGGATTTGATTTCATAAGCCTTGACCCGGACTCTGCATTAAATTATGACATTTTTCAGATTATATCTTTCAGCAATTCAACGTTTATGGTATACATTTCTCTTTCTACCCTCTTCTCATTTCAGAAAACAAGGCAATAGTATGATATAGTGTAACTGACTCCAAAACTAAGCTAACAATGTCATATTTAGAAAAGAGGGTTTTGGACAACAATTATCTTAACATTTTTGTTTTTTTGCCTCCCGACTTCATCCTGTTGTTCAAGTATAGAAATGGCTTTCCCTCACTTAAGCAGTTCTGCTCCTTGTTTTCAATAAAATAGTTTATTTACATAAGTTTAGTCTGACTAAATAAAACACAGCTTCTTTAAATTCAACTGCAAATCATATTTAAGTACCTATCTTTCATATCAACTGAAAATTGAAAGAATATGAACTGAAATGAGATTAAAAACACACCAGAGACTTCTTCAATGAGAAGCTGATAAATATATAAAAACTGTAAAGAACATGAACCAAATGTCTAAAGATGTGATCCTAATCTCACTTTAAATTTACCGGTATCTTATATATTCCAGAGAAATGCGAAGCTTCAGCTTAATACAGTTTACATCCTCAGTCTTCATTTGCAGATTCTTTGTAAATCAGATGACAATAAAGAAACCGAGAAACATATGCAAAATCATTTGGTATAATGGGAGTAAAGCATTGGCAATGCTCCCAACAAGAATAATTTTTGTGTGTTGTGTTTAAAGTTACATAGGCAGTAAGCAGATTACTATTGTTTTGAATTGCATTTCTCTCCATTGATTTTGTGTTGTTGCTAGACTTCTCTTCTAAATGTAACAAACCAGGGCCACAGTGCAGCTGCAGTTAAGCACTTTCAAATCCTACTGAAGGCACAGCTAGACATTACTTAAGGCACTAAGTTGTCGTCATTCCATGCTTCATTCTTTCTCTTCCTCATGATGCCCAGTTTAACATAACATGTGACAAGATGTCATCACACAGTGTTGTCCCACCCCTACTTCACCTCATTGGCTTTCAGCAATGGAGGTGGGGTCACATTCAGCAAAATCACTGTGTTGTGTTAAATTAGATGCTATAAGGAAGAGGGGAGAAGGTGACAAAGCACCTTGACCACACTCTTTCCTTATGGCGAGATACGATCTTGAAGACCCTACAATAGATCGATGGGATCCCAAAATCCATACCGCTAGATCCAAATCTCCACAGTAGCAGTTTCTTGAACAGTAACTCCCCTGCCCCAACCTCCTGGTCCTCTGTTTTTGAAACTGAGAGTTCATTCACAAACAGCTTGTGAGATGACATGAAGTTTTGTGGTTCAGAAACAAAAGTAAAACATACCATATCAGGCACATCTAAAGTAGCTCATTTATCTAAGCCCGTATTAATATTCAGATCTACACCTGCTATTTGCACCAATTTTTGATGAGGAGAATTGTGGGACCAAGCAGCTGTGGCTTTGTTGTGCTCCACCCTGCCCCTTCCATCTCCCAGGGAGGGAGCGCCATATCATATGGGTGAGAGACTGACATGATGGGGTTGTGTAGGAATGAATAACAGCCCAATCCTATCCTTCCCCCACCCCCACTGATGCAGTGGTACCAAAATGGTGACCGCTGCATCCTGTAGTGGGAGGGCAATTGCGGAGGTCTCCTCTGAGTAAGGCAACAATTGTTCCCTTACCCGGGGGCAAGCCTCCACGGTGCAGTTGGGGTCTACTCGGACCTGTATTAGCTAAATAGCTGGTGCAGGTCCTCGTAGACCCGCGTTGCAGGATTGGGTCTGTGTAGCGCGCTGTTGGAGCGCCTTTTACAACTGGCACTGACTGCTTTATGGCAGTCAGCACCAGCAGAGGACCCTTCACAATGTCAGATGGTAAGTATAGGATTGGGCTCTAAGACACTGCTGCTTGGGACGGTTATTTGTTGGAAGATGATTCTTACACAGTTGGAGGGCACAGTAAAGTCCATGGGTGTTTTCTCTGTCTCCCCATCTCTGCTGCCCTGTGCAGTCGTTTCATTCATGCTGCATCAAGGATGTTAAATGGAGGTGCATTCAAAACCCATTTCTTACTGGCCCACAGGTGTACACATTTAACTCCTGTTGCATATATACACCCATGGGTAGAAATGGTTTTAATAATCCAGAGTTCTTTTGCCCCTTAATCCCAAGGTCAGGTCTCTCTTTGACAGTAGTTGGGGCAGTCCCTAAGAACTCTCTACTTTTGCTAGCCTGAAGTGCAGGGTGACTGCCAGCATTCCTCCATTCTAGTCTTCTCGTGTCACCCCAGTTGCTCCTGCTTTCTGTCATCTGAATCCCCTCTAGCCCTTCTGCTCCTTGTACTCCTTTCCCACGCCCTGTGAACATCTTCCACACTCCCTCCTTACCAACTCCACTGGCACTACAAAACCATTAAGCTTTTAGAGGTTCAGCTTTCTCTTATAAATTTGTTGGTGTTGATCTTGTGTTTTTTTGTACGTGTTTTTAGATTGTATTAATGTTTTAGGCAGCAGCTCAGAGGGCTTGTTTAAAAAGAAACGTCTTCAGGCCCCGCCAAAAAGCCTCTAAGGAGGAGCAGTTCACAAATTAAGAGGGAGGGAATTCCATAAGGTTGGTGCCACTACTGAGAAGGCCCTGTTTCTTGTCACCACGCTTCCCACCTCCATAAGCAGTGGCACTTTTAAAAGGACCTTCTCCGATGACCTGAGAGGGCAAGCTGGATTGTACAGAAGTAGGTGGTCTCTCAAATGCCCTGGTCCTGAGCTGTATAGTGCTTTAAAGGTCAAAACCAGCACCTTGAATTGGGCAAGGAAACGAATTGGCAGCCATTGCTGCTGCCAGAGCAGTGGCCTGACTGAGTCGAACCGCTTACTTTCAGTGATCACACAGGCCACCGCATTCTGCACAAATGGAAGTTTCAAAGGCAGCCCCATATAGAGCACATTACAATAGTCTAGCCTTAAAGTCACCGTGGCCAGGTCTGCAGCATGATCCAATTACGGCCGCAGCTGGCTGAAGCTGGGCAAAGGCCCCCCTGGCCACAGCCATACCTGGGAATCCAGGAGTAGCTGCAAGTTCAGGCAACCCCCCAAGTTGCAGACCTGCTCCTTCAGAGGGAGTGCACCCCCAGTCAGAGCAGGGCTAGTGAACTCTTTGTTGCTCTTTTGGTTCCTTGAAACTCTCTTTGTTAAATGAGAGATTGCAGCACCTCAGCTATCTAGCCCTGTGGCCCCTGAATCTGCCACAGCAGAAACAAATAGGTAACCTTGGCCACTAGCCCTGCTGTACTATTTCCTGTGTCTCATGTGCAGCCCAACTGGTGACATGCTTTATGTCTCTTTTCCCTCCTTCCTTGTACTCTGTGTGTGTGTGTGTGTGTGTGTGTGTGTGTGTGAGAGAGAGAGAGAGAGAGAGAGAGAGAGAGAGAGAGAGAGAGAGAGAGAGAGAGAGAGAGAGAGAGAGAGTGTCTAGGAGTCTTTGTTAGTATGTTTCTCACAAGGTTAAGGCAAAGGCCCAGAAATTAGCCCCAGGCCTCCTAACATATGGTTCCCCTTAACGAATTCCACAAAGACTCCAAAGAACAAGGAGAACCACTGCTTGTTCCACTAGATTCTCCTTGGAGACTACCTCTCCCACTGCAAAGGAGTAAGGTGTTTTATGGCCTGTTGAGAGGCTCACTGCAGCCGCTGTTCCAGACTACAATGAATCTTGTCACTATTTGTGGTCTCCCTCTCTTCCTCAAGCTTTCTCCCCCCCACACACACACACACACCTTTCACCTGGAACCCCGCAACTCTCTTTCCAAACCCTTTGACACCTCTGGGTAATTTCCCTTAGAGTACAATCCTATGCATGTCTACTTAAAAGTAACTCCCATCGAATTATGGGGCTTACTTTCCTCTTGTCTTCTACCCAACTCCTTTTTACTTCTGCATGCATGCTTCCTCTTTCTTGAGGAAGTTAAGATTTTCCCAATCTACCTGACGACTAAGCAACTGCTGTTTTCCTGTCTCTTATACATTTATCTCTACATTAACTGGCTGTGTTGCACCTTTATCCTCATTTCTCCATTGAGGTATGTCATGAGCCAATCGCACAAAAGTTTTGCTTCCCCCATGTGGGCATGTTACTCGTGTCCCCCAGAGCACACCTGGTAATGATATCTTTACTGTCCAGATGCACAAATTCAGGCCATCACCAACACACTCTGCTTGTGGAGACAGAGTGATGACCTGCAGGAACCATTTGTTGGTTCTAAGTAGGCTTACCAGATCGTCGACCGGGACGGAGCGATCTCCCCTTAAGGGGGCGGAGCGCGGGGGGGGCCAGAACACAACGCGTTCTGCCCCCCCGCGCCCCACCCCCTTAAGGGGAGATCGCTCCGTCCCGGTCGACGATCTGGTAAGCCTAGTTCTAATGTAGTTCCTATGTTCATAAATATGATTGCATGAATGGACTCAATGTTTTGGCAGCTTCAGATGGTACACAGAAATGGATGGAAAGAAGGTTTCAGTGAGTCACATTTTCTTTTCTTTTTGTACTTCCTGTGTATCATGTGACACCAGGAACTCACAGATCTTCCTGAGGAGAGAGATACATGAGTTCCAGATGTGCACAAAGCTTATGAATCTCACCATGGGGGAGATACGTGATTTCCCGCTTCAGGCATTACAGGAAGCAGGAAAACAGGAAGTGCAAATCACTTCTGCTTCTTCCCCCATTTCTACGTAACATCCAAAGCTGCTCTTGGTTTCAGCATTTGGAACTCCATGGCACAGCCCCACATGTGGTGTTGTACACATGAGCAACTTATTGCTCTTTAAAGAACTAACATACAATGTCATGAAAAGATAAGATTTCATTTGCTTTTCAAAATCACATCCATGCATTTGAAATTAACACACACACACACACACACACACACACACACACACACACACGCACACACACACACAAATGGAAAGGGGGGAGGGCATGTAATTAGGAATAATAGTTGTGAATTTCATGTGAAAAAATTCATGTTAATTTTTTCCTCCTCCAATGGATGCCCACCTACGCCCTTCTTAGATACCAGCTCTATGAGCCTGATGATATGATTTTTAAGAGTTTATTGTTAGGTTCAGAATATATTACATAAAACATGTGTTCTGACTTTTAGCTGATCATGTTGTACCAGAGGGGAGGAAATGCAATTAAAATAAAAACGACACACTAACTGGTATTTCTAAAGGCAGTTTTTCTGGAATTTAAATGGTGACTTCAGTGGAGACCATAAATATAAAATTCATATGTGTTTCGCTTCCTGAATATAATTACCTATCACAAGGTCCATAGTTTAAATGAAATTCTTTATGAAGCAAGAAATGGTAAAATAGCATGAGTTGGCTCACTGCCCTACAGGATGCGTCAAGCAAAGATATGTTTTCTAATTTTAAAGAGAAGTAGAATCATGTAGAACATATGCACGTTTGATGCGGTAATCCTATCAGAACGTTTGTTTTTATTAAATTTTCTTCATTGAATGCTTCCTATTCCCGCTGCACGGAAAAAGACACCGAGTTCCATATGAACTTAATAGATATGTGAATAATCAGCATAATCTTCTAGAATCTTCCTTTTCACCTAATTCTTTGGCAATGAAATTCTCAAGTTGGCAGAAAGCCTATGTAAACAAACTCTGTGGGGGTCAGTCATGATGATGGGGCTGAAGAAAAGAGATGCAATTGATCTTAGGGATTCCAAGAGACCCCACTTCTCTAAGTAGTTTATTTCTAGGTCTGCTTCAGGAAACCCTTTCCTGCTGTCACCCCTCCTTGCTGGAGGCCCCAGCTTGTGTTAATACAGCTTTCTGAAGCTGGATTAAATTGGAATTTGGTAGAGATCTCCCTCTTTAGTCGACACATGCCTGCAGAAGGGATTGGCTCTCATCCCCTTGAGCAAGAAGTAGCACTAGCAGGACTGAAAGAGCTTCACTGTGCCCCTAGACTTCAGTCAAGGACAACCCTAACTGTAGAGAAGAAATAGAAATGTCATTGAAATGGAGTAGACACCTGTTTTTTCCCTCTAAATTCTGAAGGTTTGGCAAAAAGTAGACACATTTCAGATCAGATTCCAGATCTCTCTGGTGTTAATGGCCTATCTGAAATGGGACCTAATCTGGCCTAGACCACCCCAGAGGCTGTTGGAAGGGAGGGGGGAAAGCAGAATAGTCAGCGAAAGCACCCCCTTCCTATGGTAAGATATCCCATCACCCAGGCTTACATACACAGGAGTGGAGGCTTGGTGTTAATAGTATTAAGGACCGCAACTCCTTCAGGAATCATAGAGGGGCAAGTAAAGACACACTGCCATCCAGAAATAAGAAATACTTTACTCACAGTTCATAGTTGTATACATGCATCTTCTGATTGTGATCAGAGGCCCTACTACTTTGGAACAGAGAATCCTAGAGCTGTTCCCTTTGTGTGGAAGTCTGGTGAGGATGGCCTGGTGGGCATGGAGCCCTGGCAGAGCACATCTTTCTCCTTCACTGTTTGTGAAGCAAGAGAGAATGTGAGAAGGAAGGAAATAGTGTTAAGGACCACAACTCCTGCAGGAACCATAGAATGGCAAGTAAAGAGGCCTCAGGTGACTGGACACACTGCCATCCAGAGTCCTGCAGGCAGCATTGCATCCAAATTTCAACAGAGGCCTGTAGGCTCACACATGTAGGCTTACCATCCGTCCCGGAAAACCCAGGACCGTCCTGGGCTCTGGTCCCGGGTCGGTTCCGGGCTTTCCAGGCCCAGTGGAAGCCTCCGCCGCCACTGCTTTCAAAGTGTAAAAAGTCACTTTTTTCCGGCACTGCCATCTTGGATCTTGCGAAATCTCGCGAGATCCAAGATGGTGGCGCCAAAATCTCGTGAGGGCACATGAGGCATGGCCATTGTCTGAGCTGGCCCGAGAGGGGGCAGGGATGGCGTCCGCCATATCTCCGTCCCCGTTCGGGCTGCCGCAGCTGTTACACAGCCTCCTCTTCCCCGGTTTACACCGGGGGAAGGGGACAAACTCCCCGAGTAGACCTCCGGACCACTCCAGAGTGACCCGGAACAGGGATAGGATTGGCCGCCCGCCGGATAATTGCACAGGATTGCGCTGTGTATGAACGAGGCCAGGCCAGCTCACCAAAAAGAAACCCTTCAATAACCCTTGCTCTTAATAAGCCTGAAACTCTTACAGACCCTTTTACATCACTTTTTCTTTAGCTCAGATCCCAAACTGCATTACAAGACAGGAGACTGCAGTTGGGAATAATGGCTCTTTGGGGAAGAAGACCTATTTATGTCATAGTTAACTTGTGTTTGTGTTTCCCATGTACGTGAAGGGGATATACTGCTTCAGCATGAATTGCCCCAAAGCAAACCTTGAGACTAGTCACCTTGCTGATCTAATCTGTGTTAGTCTAAAGGGCTTTTTGGGATGCAGATCTATAGAAATGATAGTTCCCTATTTCTAGGCTTACCATTCATCCTGGAATTTCCGGGACAGTCCCAGAATCCAAGCCCGGGTCCCGGAACTGTCCCGGAACGATTCCGGGCCGGTTGGCAAGCCTCTGCTGCCACAGCAGCCATTTTAAAAGTGAAGTAACTTACCCGGGCGCCGGCATCGGCTCGTGAAATCTCACGAGATCCAAGATGTCCTTGCCCAAATTTCGAGAGTGGCCGAGCAAGCCAGCGAGAGCTGGAGCTGTGAGAGCGGGCGAGCCGGCTGGCGAGAGCCTCTCGCTGTTGAGAGCGGGCGAGTCGGCTAGCGAGCGGCAGCGGCAAACGGGCAAGGCAAGCGTCGGGCGAATGGCAGCAAGGGTGACAAGAAGGATGGCAAGGCTGCCAGGCGGAGGAAGGGCACGACGAGAGTCAATTTAATTAATTATTTTAGCAGCTAAAATAAATAAATAAAAATAAATATTTCTGGTGCGCTTTGCACCCCAAAACAAAAAATCTAAAATGTATTTTAATTAATTAATTAATTAGTTAGTTAGTTAGTTAGTTAGTTAGTTAGTTAGTTAGTTAGTTGTGTGTGTGGGGGGGGGAGGTGTACAGGTTTAAGACCGGGAAAATCTGGTAAGCCTACCTATTTCTATCTTCTTTTAATGGGAGGGATGGGGAGCATGCTGCTTGAGAGCATGATACGCCCCACAAAACGTATTTTGGACTAGGCATCCACACACTGAAGCTTGTACAGGATATTCCCCTGGTAGTATGACTATATGATTTGGGATGATGGTTGAAAATCTACTCTGGAGTGCAGGCATACAGTATTTAAATCTCAGGTCCTCACTGGGGACATGTGCTGCTTTGAATCAACTAGGGAAGAAAAAAATTGCCCCTAAGAAACTGGGATGTAGGAAGCAACTTTTTGTTTTAATTTGATCTGTGTTCTGTAAGCTGCTTGCTTCAAGTGATTTATTAACAAGAGAAGGTGGGTGTACATTTTGTAAAATAGCTAGCTAGCTAGCTAGCTAAATAAATAAATAAATAACATGGGGTTTCTTTGGGCTTGCTACTCTTTGTCTCAGTGTTTGCTTCTCAAGTAATACATAATCCAGAATGAAGTGCAGCATTCCAGCTGGGAAGGATATTCTGCACGCATTGATGCTTACTAAAATATTATCCAGTACCAAGGTGTTCTTCTACCCCTGTCGGCAGGTAATTTAATCACTCTCCACCCTGTCGCTAAATATCTAACTAATTGTTCCCTGTACAATTTGTCTTCCTTTCTCTCTGTCTCAGGCAGTGGAACCCTTGCTGAATGTATTGATCACCCCCCCCTAGCAGCGATAGATAAAGAGCATGCCACAGGCATTAACTTATTTAACCTGCAACAACAAAAATCTTGAGTGCTGTGAAGTGTCAGCTGGCTCCTTTACATTCAGATGCAAACACTGCACTACAGTTGCTTTGTCCAAGTTCTCTACTTTCTTACACGGCTTTCAAATGAGTTTATTATTATTACAGTGGCTGTTGTCAGTACTGCGTTTCCTGTCTCTTGAAGTGCCTCCCACGGTCATTGCTGACTCCAGGGCCCCTTGTTGTCAGTTTTTTATATTAATGACATTCCCACAGTACCTGAAATCTGAAATATTTATGCTTGCAGTTGACAACGTGCCTCTGTTTGCTGCTAATGTCTTTTCTCTTCTTTGAAAACTCCTGTGTGATAAAGTAACTTCACTGCATACCCTCCCTTCTTCCTCTCTACCTTCACTCTGTCTTGACAGGGATATTGACGCTGTGCAAGGTTTCTTTTCTTTTTCCTCCAGCAATCAAATTAGTTCTTGTGCTTGATTGGCCTGTCCTGGCCTTCGGTATTTTATCTCTTTTATAACTGCAAGAAATTATAAAGGAAATATACCTTTAAAAAGTCTGATTCTAGCAGGTGGAAATGTGCTCTGTCCACATCGTGTTTAGGGAAGAGTAATGGTGTGGGGCTAGAAAATGGAAGGAAAGTGAGAATTGGGAGGAAGGGAAGAAGGCAGGAGACAGCTTTCCTCAGACATGTAGTAAAAGAATGGTATGGAATGACCATTGGAATGCAATGGGAGCTTCTGAATGGCCATGAAAATACACTGGATTCCCATATAGCCAGTGGAATTCATTCAAAGTGCAATTGGTTACTTACACAGTGGCATTTAAGGGCTGTCCCCTTGGTTGAACAGCATGGCCCTTTTAAATGTCACTGAAATGCTTTGAGATGGTTGGGGTTCCCAGTGAGCCCCCAGGATCTTGGAGCGCTGTTAGCCCCCTACTTCCATCACCATACAGGTACTGCTTAGCATTTGTACAGTGCTCTTCCTGGGCATTTACATACATTATCTCAGTAGTCTTTAAAACAATCCTGTGAGGTAGGCCAGTATTATTTTCCCATACCTCAGGAAAAAGCCTTATTAATGTTCTTCTCTTTTTAAATGGCATTTCGGAAGAATCAAAACATTCCAATGGCTAACTGCTGCCATTTATATTAGAATGTTCCCTTTAATCTCTTTGGAAATTTTGCACAGAGAGAGCTTAAGTTTCAGCGTTATTAGAAAACTCCACAATATTGGGGGGGGGGGGAGAGAGGAGAGAGAGAGGGAGCTCTACATCTTCCATAGGCACTATGTTCATCTGAGGAAAAGAGAGAGCAAGAGAGACTTGTCAAACATTATGACTACTTCAAAGAAACTGAGCTCTAATCTATTTGAAATATGAAGTACATTTGGACATGGCATGTAAATTAATGTTAACTCTGGGAATACTAAGGATGGGCAGGAAAAGAAAAAAGAGCGGAGGGATAAGCTGATTTAGTAGTAAATCTACCAAGTTAGAAGAAACATTTCACCATTATCCCGTTGTTTAAAAAGCATATTATTATAATGAGAAAAGTTGCAAACGGGATGTCAGACAAAGGAACAACATGCCAAGATTCCAACAATAGGCAATAAATTCCTCATCGGTCCACGTTCAGTTACTTTGCCAATATTACGTTCCTTGCCACCATTGCTTCTCTCTGTTGAAGTCTATATAAACGTTACGTGGTAAAACTCAGTCAGTACAGGGGCAAAGTCATGGGCAGCCCAATCCTATCCAGCACTGGCGCAGTGTGTGTGCCAGGCACATGCTGTATCGAGCACTGGATAGGGGCGGGCTGGAGGTCTCCTTGGGGTAAGTGGACATTTGTCTGCTTACCCCAGGTAATGGTTCAGCCTGCCCTATGGGGCTACTCTTTAGGTGGTGGAGAAGCTGGAAGCCCTGTGTCGGGTTTTCAAGTCTGAGAGGAAGGATAGGATTTGGAGCAAGTCATGTGGTGGACACTGTGGCAAACACACTGAGTGGGCAGGATTACTCACTGCACAGATGCTACTTTCAGTAAGATGTGCTACAGGCCCATCTTTAGGTCTTTCAAAACATCATAGCAACAGTAAATGCTAAACAAGGGGGAGGGGAACTCCAGAACCCCCAACAACCATCAGGCTCCCTCTCCATATTCAGGTGTTTTCTTTAGTTTAGGAGATGTTTCTCCCACCATCATGTTTCCTCAGGGTTATGACAGTCACCTGGTTTGCATCAGATTCAGATAATAAGGGAGTTGTTTCTCACAGTTGGAGCAGATACTCAGACTTGGTCAACGTGTTACCTTTTCCACGTGAAGACCAGTCGAAACCGCCTCTCTCTCTATGCCACTGCTCTAAGAGGTAGTGCCAGGTGTCATGTGACTCGCATTGAATGGAGTAGTCACACAACTCTCAGTGCATGAAAACTCTCCATTCCATTTGAATGAACCGTATGATGACCTGTGCAATACTGTACCAGCATAGAGAAGGCACCGTGCAGAGGTCATTTCGATTGGCTTCCACATGGAGGGTGTGCTTTGCAGACTGGTAACAGGTGTCATTTTTGTCAATGGCATCTCTAACCGCTGTGAAGGTGGTTGGCCTTTCTCTGGACCCAGGTTTTTGAGAACGCTTGATCAAAAATTAAATGCAAGTAGGTAGGGCCTGATATTCACAGCTTAACTGGGTATGTATTGGGGAAAGTCCCAGCGGCATCCATTCCTCCACATCTCTTGAAACAAAAGAAGCAGGAGCTGACTAGCTGGCTAAGAGTCAAGACAGACAGAAATTCTAAGGGTGGTGGAAGCAGTTTGACCACACATTCTCTGCCCTGAAAACAAACAGATTGGAATGCAGAGCTCAGTTGGTGTTCAAACCACTGTGTTCAAACCACCATGCTTACGATGTTGCATCTGTCTTCTTCACCCTTATTCTGACAACTGGGCAACTCAGAATCACGCTTAGAGGAGAGGTTGTCACTCAACACAGCACCAGTTCCGATTGGAGACATTTCAGTGTCCATTGCGCTCCATTTCTTTCCCTCATAATTACACTCATGGATTGTCTCCCCCCTAAAATGGTTATTTTTACATGCTGAATATGACATATTCATAGAGCTGAGCTGTCCTTTTCTTCTGTACTGACTTGTCCCTCAGTATCTGGATTTCTTGTCATAAACAACAGGATGGGAAGAGAAGGAGGGCCTTTTGCTCCTTTCTGATTTCTTTTTTTAATCTTCCTACATATTTGTAAATGTAAATTCATCACTTTGTCCTTCAAGAATTGAGCAGTGTCACTGTGCACTGTGACATCTCTATCGTAATTCAGGACTTTAGTGTGTATAAACAACATTGTGCTATCTTGTGTTTGGGGATACTGAATAATTGCAAAGATATTCTAAAACTATTTAGCTTTATAGTAATTAACAGCCCAAAACCTATTGAAAGGAAGCGCCAGTGGAAAGCATGTTCTGCCGGTGTTGGCTGCCGCAAAAGCACCATAAAGTGGTACTTTGTGGCAGTCCAGAGAGTCAGTGCATCAGCGGGAAGGCCAGAGCCTTCCTGCTCACGCTGGTGGAGTAACATAGGGCCACCGGAGCAGATAAGCCCAGCGCAGGTGTGTGTGTGGAACAGGGAGGAGATGGGGCAGGGGGTGGGCGGATCAGGCCTGGAAGGGAGTGGGTTTGGCAGCAGCAGTGCACTCCGAATCCTAACTCCTTTACCAGGCCTGATCCACCTGCATGGATCAACTCGGATTGCTGGCACAGGTCTGAGTAAACCCATAGTGGCTGCTGGGGCTTACCCCGGGACAAGGGGACAAATGTCTCCTTACCCCGAGGAGACGTCCAGCAGACAGAAATTCCCCACAGGATGCAGCATAACCCATGCCAGCATCGCAGTATTGCCACATGGGGATTCAGTTAGGACTGGGCATGGATTGGGGATTCAGTTAGGAAGAGAGGTCTCTTCTGGGTAAGGGATAAACCTCCACATCGTGGGATGTGGATAAACCTTACTCAGGGATAAACCACCACATCGCGGGGGTGTCTACTTGGACCTGTGCCAGCTAAATAGCTGGTGCAGGTCCACATAGACCCATGCCATGGGATCGGGTCTGTGAAGGGCCTCTGCCGCCAAATCTGCCGCTCTCTTCCACCCCCATTCCATCCACTCGCCGCCCCCTCCCATCTTCCCCACCACCTTACCTTTAGCGGCGATCAGCTCCAGATCTGATGGCACGGGCGGAAAGGCTACAGCTTTCCCGCCAGCATCCTGGCAGTGTGCAACTGAGTGTGCTGCCGGAGCGCCTTTTATGATTGGCGCTGACTGCTTTACCACAGTTAGCGACAGCAGAAGAGGTGTGCTGACAAAAGACAGCCCAGGTAAGATTCGGCCATGATTCTGATTTTATTGCATCATAATTCACTGCTTTTGTTGATATGCCAAGTGTCTTATGGCAGGAATGCATTTATATATTGTTTATAAAGTGCAAGGCTTTTTGGGCGGAGGTGAGAGGTTGGGTTTTTAATACAAAGAAGAGTTAGTAACTCAAAGAAGATTGAAGCATGAGAAGAAGGGTCATCTGCAACAATCATTTATTCCCAGCTTGCAGTTTCCTTAGGAAAGTCACCAGTTGCTCTCACTAGCATATGGGAAGTACTATTCTAGAAAGACAAGATGCTTGCAGATACTTTTATTGTCCAGGAGCCTGTGAAAACAAAAGGGCACTGATCCAGAAGGATTTTTATGTTCTTATGAATACACAACCTTTGAAATCAAATTTAAGCACTTAAAATCAAAGATGGGATTTGGGGTGCTGGTTGAATGTAGGCTTATAATGCATGAGCTGGTTTTATCATGTTTCAAGCTCTGTTTCAATAAGCCTTGCCCCTCATCTCACTTAGTATGTTCCCGAATAGAAGTTACAATATGATAAATGGAGTGAGGAAAACAGAGAGATGGGCAATGAAACCAGCAGCCCAGTCCTATCCCTAACATGCAGCCGTGCCAACGGAGTGCATGCTACACACTAGGGGGGGGGGAGAATCAGATGGCCAGCCAGAGGTAAAACACGTTTTTTGCTTACCTCCTGGGAGGCTGCCCGATCACCTTTGGGTGTCCTCAGACCCAAGCTAGCTATTTTGCTGGCATAAGTACGAGGAGAGGAAGGGGGCGGGTTGGAAAACCGGGGATAGGATCCAGTGTGCACTTTTGCTGCTGAGATCTACCCCCTCCTGCCCACTCCCACTCCATGCCCTCCCACGACCCGCCCCGTCCGCTACCTTATCTGCTTCGGTGTGGCCTGAGTGGGCAGTTTGCTCACATGGCAAGCCACTGGTCATTTCCTGTGGCTATTCCCTCACAGTCAGCAACAACGTGCCATTTATGGCAGCATCGTGCTGCTTATAACAGTGGAACATGAGTCGTAACTATATTGCAATGATAGGATTGGGCCGCAGGTAACAGAAGTTACAAGTATTGTTAAAATGGCATCTTAACAAATCCAGGGTAAGATATTATTCCTCTGGTTTTAATATTACTGTAGAGAAAGTACAGAGAACAAGCCCATGGGTCAATATCTTTGGCTTTAAACACACACACACACACACACACACACACACACACACACACACACACACACACACACACACACACAATGTTTTGAGTTAGCACTGCTCTTTGCCACATGGAGAGTATCTAATCCCTGTGTTTATCTTTGTGCATTCAAATGGAAGAAACCACTACCACTTACCTGGGGAAATCAAAGATGAAACATATTGGCTTATCAGCCATTCTCTGCTAATCCAATCAAGCTGTTCAAATACTCACAATAAATCAGACTGCATTTTGGGTAAAATATAACCTTGCCCTGCTCACTCATATGCTTTGAAATCATTAGCTTCTGTGAATGTCATATTGCTGATACAAGAGGCAGTGTTCAAAGTGAAGGTCTGGATTGCCTTCAAATAGATGACAGGCTGTAATGATGAGAACCCCCCTATGCTTATGCCCAAGCGTTGCTGATTTAGCAATGTGAAATAATTATCCGAGAAAGAATACAATTCGAAAGATAAAAAGGAGAACTGCATAAAAGATAAATATACAGGCTTCACAGTGCTGGGTTCTCATAAAAAGATTCTGGAAATAAAGATATCAAAGAGTTAGACATTTGCCCAATGTGTTACTTAGGGCCAGTTCTGAACTATTTTTTCCCTACCCAGGTTGTGTTAAAGAAGCTTGAAGAGAAGATGGCTGAAGTTTGGAGCTGGGCTGGTCCACCCATGAGGCCAACTGAAGCAGTCGCCTCAGACAGCAGACTGGCAGGGGGCGCCCACTTCTGTCCACCCGCTCGCCTCCACTGATCTCCTCCCACTCCCTGGATTGGAAAAGGAAGAGGGAGACAAAATGGAAGCATGGAGGAGAGAAGAGCAGTGCACTAGAGTGTCAGAGGAGAGAAGAGCAGTGCACTAGAGTGTCAGAGGAGAGAAGAGCAGTGCACTAGAGTGTCGGAGGACCAGAGGCTGGCACATTGCCAGGTAAGGGGGCAGCAGTTGGCACACCGCCTCAGGTGCCAGGAGGTCTTGGGCTGGTCCTGGATTGGAGTGTTTCTAATGTTGAACCAGACGGATATGAGTTTCATAGGTGCAAGTGAGGGGTCATTCCCTGAAAACTTTCAAACAGCTGCACGGGCCATCTGGCATTTCACAGACTCATTTGTTCAGCCATTTTCTCTACACTGCCTTACCAGGACAGGGAGACGTGCTTATAATGATGGCCACATGGAGGGTCTCTTCACAAAGTGGAGGCCACATGGAGGGCCTCTTTAAGTCTCTTCACAAAGTGGCACATGGTGAGCCAAGTAAACTGAGGTGATTAACGGTCCAATCCTATCCAGAGGATCGGGACCAGCCAGGGGTGTGTCGAGGGCGGGCTGGGGGTGTATGTTGATGGCAGTGGCAGCAGCAATATCCTGTACCCCCGGTCTGGGCTCGAAATACCCTCATGGACCCACTCAGATTTACACCAGCCAAAGAGTTGGCACAGATCGACGTAGGCCTATGGGGGACCAGGCAGCAGCAGAGTAGGTATCTCTCCATCACTGCCTGGTCTCCGGCTGGCCGCATTAGTGCTGTTGCACACTCTGGGCTGGCCCAGGATAGGACTGGACTGTAAGAGTCTGAGGCTGCAATCCTATGCACACTTTCTTGGGAGTTAGCCCCATTGAACATAATGGGTCTTGCTTCTGAGTAGACATGCATAGGATTGTGCTGGAAGACTCACATGTATATGATGTCTGAAATGTTGATACAAATAGGGTTTCCTATACCTTATCAGCACTAAGATATCCTCATTCAGTGGAATTAAGATGCTATCTATATTTAGAAACAATGAAGTAAGCTTTTGGATAGGGAAAATGAGAAATAAATAAAATGATAAGACTTTGTTGACTCACAGAAGAGGCCTTAATTTTGCTATGAGAAAAAAACACTGTAACAAAAAGAAATTGTTAAACTTGACATGTACGCAGACACCTGCTTTGGAGGGCTGTTGCTGTCTGTGATTCAGTGATCAAGCGCACGCTCTGATGGTGCTCCAAAAAGAAGTATTGGCAGGAAGTTCTGCACCTTCCCGTCAGTGCCAGTGCAAGGAGTGTTGCCAGCTGAAGCAAGTAAGGTCCACTCTGAGTAGCTCAGGGGGACGGGGAGGGCAGCAACGGGGGCAGGGGTGGGGAGATTGGGCCAGGGAAGGGTGGGATTGGCGGTGCTGGTGTGCTCTGTATCCCAACCCCTTTACTGGGCCTGATCTGCTTACACGGGTGGATATGGACTTGCACCAGACATATGGCTAGTGCGGGACCAAGTAGACCCGTCGCGTGGGCTGGGGCTTTCCCTGGGGCAAGGGGACAAATGTTCCCTTACGTTGAGGAGACCTCCCACCTGCCAAATTCCCCCGCAGGATGCAGTGTAGCCTGCACTGATACCGCTGCATTAGCGCAGGGAAACTTAGGTTGGATTGGGCTGCCCGACAGGTCCCATGAGAAGGAGCACACTCGAAAAGTGCAATTGCAGAGTGTGAAAAGTGAGGAAAGAGGTTTGTTTACATTGTTTTACAATTACAAGTGAGGAAAGCGGTTGCATTTTACATTTACATTGCATTTTTTTAAAAAAATGTAATAATCCAGATTTGTTTACATATTTTTTACATTCTGCTACTCAACCATGGGTACTGTCTGTTGACCGATGCATCCTACAAATCTCCTGGCATTACCTTTCCCTTTCACAATCCCTGATTAAATTAAATATTAAGCCATTTACCTTTCTCAACTATCAATTCAGAGCCAAAACGTTGCTCATATTTTAGATAATAGGACTGCTTACTTGCCTCCATAACCTATTTGAAGGAGCAGATAAATTCACATTGGTTCTTGATTTTCCCCTCACAATTGCTCCCTCCCGTTCCTCTGGATTTTGGGGGTGGGTGGGTGGTATATTCTTCCAGTTATCTGAGTTTCTTGGGCAAAGTTCTCCAAGAAGTTTCACTTAAGACTATGTCTGTGTCTCCCACACTCCTGCCAATTTGTTGCAAAAGGGAGTGGGAGAAGAAACTGTTGAAAAGGAATGGTGTGGTAAGTGAAACCGCATGCCGGGCGGTGCAAATCTGCCCCCAGTGCTGATGGCACCAATGCCAGCCAGTCAAGGATCATGCCAAACACTAACTGGTAGAAGAAGAGATTTGCTTCTTGGTAGAAGAAGTGATGACTGCTGTGTCCTGAGAAGGGAAAGTGACTTTCTAACAATACGTTCATGCTGTTCTCTGCTCTAGCACAGGTGTTCTCAACCCCTTCCCGGCTGAGTACCACCTCTGGTGCCACTCTCCTGCTGCATACCACCGGACGTGATTGGTGATGACATCATCACCAGTTACTTCTGGGTCTTCAGATTTTTGGAGGCCAGAAAACACAGTAGGAGGCCCTGGGGAGGTGGGAGGGCTCAGCATTCCCGAGAGGCTCAGCCAAAGGCAGGAGCCTCTCGGGAGTGAAAATGTGCCACCGAAAGCGCTGCGTCAGAGCAGGGTTCTGGTGGTCTGAGTACCACCAGCAGTTGGCCAAAGTACCACTGGTCGTACTAGTACCACTGGTTGAGAACCCCTGCTCTAGCATATCCCCAAACACTTGTTGAATACTAGCAGCAGCTGCTGCTGCTGCTGCTGCTGCTGCTGCTGCATAATGCTACCACCTTTGCAGTCACCACTACTATTTATTAGGATGAATGAAATGTTGTACAGCCAGAAACAGGACAACCCTGAAAAGAGAAAAGAAAACCTGACAAAAGAGTAGGCAGTTGGGAATAAAATGGGCAGCAGAACACAACTGGTGAGGCTACAATGGCCTTTGAAAAGACTTTGAAGCAAAAGTGGGCATTAATGGAATGGAGGGAAAGAAATCAAAGAGAGGGGATGGGATTGAGCACATACGTTGAATCTGAAAGGTGGAAGAACTTCCAAGGCAGGAATGCAGACTGAGGAACAGAATCAGTGCAAGACCTCTAGAGAGGGATGGCCCACAGTGAGCTGGGAGATGCAGGACCCAAGCCTATCCAATTTTCCAGCACTGATGCAGCCATGCCAATGGGACGTGCACTGCATCCTGTGGGGAGGGGGTAGTCACGGAGGCCTTCTCAGAACGTTTGCTCCCTTACCTCGGGGCTGCGGCTGCATTGGCTCTGGAAAGTTGTATATGATTGGGCCCAAAATCTGGTTGAACCAAATAGAGAAATTACACAAGTGAAGTGTGAAGACCAACAAGACAAGGGTACAGCAGTGTAAGAAAGTAAAGTTAAAAGGCAAAGAGAAGTATGCTAATGCACCAGCTGAAGTAGGAAACAGACTGGATATGGAGAGAGAAGGGGGATATTTTTGACAGTACCCTGGTCAGGAAGAAAATGAGGACATATACTGACGTTGTAACAAAAAAGTTACTGCTTCTATGGCATCATGTAAGTTCTACCTTATCCCTGTTTCTTGTGTGTTTAGTCTATTACAGTAAAAGTTGTTATCCGACACGGTTAATTAAATGCCAAACTGCTCAAACCTATTGGGGACTGGGCTATCCTGCAGAGCCCATTACAACAGCAGAAGTGGCTTCTACTGTCGTAAAATGGCTGCCAACTAAGCATTCTGTTGGCGGCCATTTTGTGCATGCTGCTACAAGATGCAACTTGCTGCAACTCTGCCAGTGGACCGTGCTGTGCCTGCCGGAACAGGTAAGGCAGTGGTGAGGGCGGGGAGGGTGGGCAGATAGGGAGGCAGAACTGGGAGGGGGAGGAACAGGGACAGGGAGGAAGTGGGAGGGGTAGCTCTGGCAGCAATAGCACATGCTGGATTTAGGCAATCATCTGTGTGCCCCTTCTCCTTGGACTTGTGCCAGCTAAAGAGCTGGTGCAGTTCTGGTGCAGTTCTGAGGAGACCCAATGGTGAGCGGAATGCTTACAGAGTGATACGGGGAAATAATTTCCCTATTCCCCTTTCTCCTTCCAAGCCTCCATCTCTTCTCCCCCCTGCCCCCCGCTGGATACACCTTCCGTCTTTTTGGCATGGCTGCATTAGCGGGGGGGGGGGAAGTATAGAATTGGGCTGAAACTCAGTTAACAAGGTGGGTAAAGATGCCAGTTAAACAACTGTGCTGGTGAAGCAAGCCCCCCAGACCCCTCCCTCACTTACCTGATCGGGCTGTTTCCAGTGCCGCTCCACCTTCCTTCCTTCTTCACCAGGTCCCTCTAGGAGTGGAGACATTCCACTTCCTTTCTCACAAGCACAAGGCAGGAAGTGGAATGTCTCCCTTCTTAGAGGGCCCTTGTGAAGAAGGAAGGAGGGCGGATCAAGTAAGTGAGGGAGCCTGGTTGGGGACAGGAAGGGCTTGTAAGTCTGTGAAAGCTTTGTTCACTGGCATATTTGGGTAACTGGCAACCCTGTTTCCCGTGCATTCCAGACAGAGGCGTTTCTACGGTGGGGGTGGTACTGTAAATTGAGCCCCATCCTAGTCCCCGTTTACAATCCGGAATGAGGAGGCCCGCCCCCTCACCGTCGGAGCCATTCCGTGCGGTGAAGGCAACGGACAGGGGTCTTCTGCTCGGGGCCTCCTCATTCCGGATTGTAAACGGGGACTAGGATGGGGCTCAATTTACAGTACCGTCCCCACCGTAGAAATGCTTCTGATTCCAGATAACAACACTTTCACTGTACTTAGATTGTAATCTAAGGAACAGGACCTGTATCTTTTACACCTCTTTTATACAGGCATTGTAGAAATAAATAACAAATAATAATAACAAACTGTACTACGTTCTTCTATGTTTTTTTTCTCCTCTTGATTCTCTTCCAAGTACAGTATCTCTGTCTCCCTCAGAGTAAAATTGTTAATTGCTGCACTGTCCACTGGGATGTGCCAGGAAGTGGGAGAACATGGGACAGTGTTTTTTTTCTGATGTATAATTTCCTATTGCAAGTTTGCTTGTTTAAAATGATATTTCGTTGCATTTTAGCGTAATAGTGGCATAAAGGAACACAAAATGCCTATTACCCTTACACCCCGTAATTAACACGACAGACAACGATGTGTTGGAATATATGGTCACTTTATTGAATACAAATAAGACCTGCAAAGGTAACCAATATCTGGGGCATCTAACCCACCCCCCTTTGGCGTGCGGATACTGGTCGAGGGAAATTGGCTCTAGCCAATTACCTCCCCCTACTCCTCAGACGTCAGCACCCAGGCTCCAGGCCCCCTCGGTCTCTGCCTGAGGGGGCCTATCACAGCCCACCCTTGAAGGTGAAGGCAGCTGGGCAGTGCAGGTAACCATACTAGGTGCGCCCTAGATGGTACCTCCCTGCCCAAGCCAGGTGGTACGCCAGCCAGCCTCACCGACCCGAGGGTAACAGTGTCGTGATGAGCGGTCCTGGCTTACCACCTGACCTTGCTGAACTCCAGGTGCACGCCTCGTCCCTATCGCCCTGCATACCCATTTCCGCACGCCACCTGCCAGGTGACCGACTGACTAAAAGATCCCCGTCCTCCTGACACAGTCTGAGGTAGGCGAAAAAACCACCAAAGTTCTCGCCAATCGATTGGTGGCCAAAAATTCCTACCTGGCCCCCACTAGGGCAGCCGGCTAATCCCAGACTATTTCCAGGGAGGGCGGGAGGGTGTCGCTTCCCGAACGCCGACTGAGGAGGCCACGCTAAGCACGTGGCTCCCTCACGTCGGTGCTCGGGAACACGTGACCCGGCCAGCCAATCAGCTGGCCGGGATCACGAACGGGGAGCCGTTGCTGCCGTCCCTTCACGGAGGCAGGGCAAACGCTCCCGGGGCGCTATACGCGCCCCAGGAGGATTACCCTTACACCCCGTAATTAACACGACAGACAACGATGTGTTGGAATATATGGTCACTTTATTGAATACAAATAAGACCTGCAAAGGTAACCAATATCTGGGGCATCTAACCCACCCCCCTTTGGCGTGCGGATACTGGTCGAGGGAAATTGGCTCTAGCCAATTACCTCCCCCTACTCCTCAGACGTCAGCACCCAGGCTCCAGGCCCCCTCGGTCTCTGCCCGAGGGGGCCTATCACAGCCCACCCTTGAAGGTGAAGGCAGCTGGGCAGTGCAGGTAACCATACTAGGTGCGCCCTAGATGGTACCTCCCTGCCCAAGCCAGGTGGTACGCCAGCCAGCCTCACCGACCCGAGGGTAACAGTGTCGTGATGAGCGGTCCTGGCTTACCACCTGACCTTGCTGAACTCCAGGTGCACGCCTCGTCCCTATCGCCCTGCATACCCATTTCCGCACGCCACCTGCCACATCGGGTGATCAGCCTAGCGCTTGATCACCCAGCCCCACTGGATCAGGCAGTTAAACAAAGCCCTCTGCAGGTCTGCTAAAAACAAATCCGTTCCCAAGGGGGAAAGGTGAACTCCATCCCCCCGGAACAACCAAACCAAGTCAAAACGGATGCGCTGATGAGGAACAACCGCTCCGTCCATCGAGCGCACCACCCGCCCCAGGTATGCATTAACTTTTCGGCGGGCTAGGTCCACCGCCCTAGGGCGTAACGCTCCCCTCCAAACCCGCCGGGGCAACATGTTGGACCACAGGAAGCGAACTCCTGGGATCCAACCCCTGATAGTATGTAAGTCCCTGCGGATCTGGAGCCTCAAGGCCTTGGAGGACCTCTGGCCCAGATCATTCTCACCCAAGTGCAGTAGAATAACCTGGGGCGGTGGATGAACCTCTAAAAACTGCGCCAATAAGGGCAGGAGTTGGCCGCAGAGCAGTCCTCGCTTGGCGGCCCACCACACGGATGCGATGCCGCCCAGCCCAAGCTGGTCACCGAAGGCGGACGCGGCGGCCCTCTTCCTGGCTCAAAACAAGATGGAGTGGCCCAACATCAAGATTCTCGCAGGAGCCGGGCTGTACACATCTAAAAGCAACGAAAACAAGGTGAGCCTCAAACTGACCCCAACAGGAAAACACACACACACCGACATAGCCGTCAGGCTCACAGGCCTAGCGCCCTTGGCGCTATAACCTCCCCCACTCTGGGTTGCAGGCCCCCACCGAGCCCCCAGGCACTAGCGGAGGGAGGGGCCGACACCGCGGCCATATCAGGGCTCCACCGCCCGGCCCTCAGCGTCTGATATATCCCCGAAAGGCCCCAGACCGCCAACGGCCAATCCGCTGAATGGTCGATGCTGGAAGCCCCAGGGAGGCTGCGGCCGAAGCCGCGCCGATCCTGAAGGAATGGAGACCAAACTCCCCTTGCTCCAGGCCCAACAGGGACAAAGCCCTGTGCAAAACTGCCCCGAATTGAAACAGGGTCAGAGGGGAGGCGTCAGCATGCTGAAACAGCCATCCCGGGCGGCTGCCCCGGAGCCTCACATAAGCTTCGAGCGCGGCCACCGGGCAGAGGTGGAGCCCCGAGGCCCGGCTCAAATGAATAACATGTCCCTTGGCCCGCTGGTCCGTCTTGGACCGGCGGAGGGAAAGCCGAGCCCCGGCTGGCGCGAGCCTCAGGTCCGTAAATTGCAACGCCCTCCCCGACGTGTCGCGTTGCGAACACGCCAGAACTTCGCTGGGGCGGAAGGCGCCAAAGAACATGACAAAAGCCACTGTCCTAAAAAGGGCTGCCTTGTACGCCGACCCACAGCATGTAACAAAAGCCCCGCTCAACCCTCCCAGAATTGCCGGGGTGATGGGGCACCGCCAGTCCGGCGCAGACGGCGCCGCCCTCCGTAGTCCCTCGAGGGTCTTGCGGACGCGGAAGTCCCCCGTGGAATCTCCCACTCCCCAGGCCCTAGAGTGAAAACCAATGGCGGCCAGGTAAACAGAAATGGACCTCACCGCCAGGCCGCAGTCCCACAGGTGCAGGACAAAGCAAAGGAGGTGATCCAAAGGCACAGGCCACAAATCGGGCAAAGGAAAGTCCGCCCGAAAATCCCTAAAGGCCCTGACCTTACCCGCATAGCTGATGCGAGAAGACGGGGCCAAAGCGGACCACATCAGTTGTTGGGCTCTGGCAAGCCCAGTTTCCAGAGCCACAGCGGCATCGCCTCCGGTTCCAGGCGGGCATCGGGCACCAACTCCCGGAAGCGCTCCACCTGGAAACGAGACAAGGCATCTGCTACCGAATTGGCCAAGCCCGTGACATGCCGGGCGCAAAACAGGGCGTTGATTCTCAAGCATTGTAATACAAACGCCCGCACCAAGCGCATAACCCTGTGCGACCGAGACGTCTGCTGGTTGACAACAAAGACCACGGCTTGGTTGTCACACCAGAAACGCACCGTGGCGTTCCTGAAAGAGTCGGCCCAAATGTGGACGGCCACCACAATGGGAAACAGTTCCAGGAAGGTCAGGTCGCGCACCACGGAGCTCTCGGCCCATGCCGCCGGCCAGGGGGCCGCACACCAACGGCCCTGGAAATAAATACCGAAACCCGCACCCCCTGCTGCATCAGAGTGTACTTCCAACGAAGCGTTCAGCACCTGCTCTGAGCGCCAGAAGGAAATGCCATTGAACCCCTGCAGGAAGGCCAACCACATGCGCAAGTCTTCCCGCATGGGACCGGTCACCCTGAGCTTAAAATGCGGCCGTCGGGCCCCCCCCATGGCATCACATAAGCGCCGGAGGAAGGCCCGGCCGGGAGCAACGACCCGACAGGCAAAATTCAGATGACCCACCAAGACCTGCAGGTCTCGAAGAGACAACCGACGTGCACGGATAGCGTGCTCGAGCAGCCCGGTCAGCTTGCGTAGCTTTTCGGCCGGCAGGCGACTGCACTCCTCTTCGGAATCCAGCTCTACCCCCAAAAAGGTCAACCTGCAGGTAGGGCCCTCCAACTTGCCCCGGGCCAGCGGGACCCCCAGCTCCTGGCAGAGTGACAAAAAGGCGTCCAGGAGCCGCCTACATTCCCCGGATCCCTTTCTTCCCATAAAAAGAAAGTCATCGAGGTAATGAACAGCGGACCGTAGTCCCGCTCGCTCCTTGGTGACATGCTCCAGCATTGTGGAGAACGCCTCAAAAAGCAAGCACGACAAAGAAAGGCCCATCGGGAGATTGCGATCAAAGTAGTACCGCCCCTCAAATTGAATGCCCAACAGGCAGAAATCATCTGGGTGAATCGGCAAAAGACGGAAGGCGGACTCGATGTCCGCCTTGGCCATCAACGCCCCTCCCCCGCAGGCGCGCAGAATGGCAACGGCCTCGTCCAGGGACGTATACTTCACGGAAGCAAGCTCCTCCGGTATCCCGTCATTGACAGAGGAGCCATGCGGAAAAGACAGGTGATGGATCAACCTGAATTCACCCTCAGCCCGTTTCGGCACTAATCCAAGCGGGGACACCTTCAAGTTGGGTATGGGGAGGGCCTCAAAGGGGCCAGCTATCCTCCCCGCAGCCAGCTCTTTCGCAAGTTTAACCCGTACCACATCCTCCATCCCTGACACCGACCGAAGGTTCTTGGCCCAGGAAGGGGAGGTCGGACGAGGAGAAGGTATGCGAAATCCTTCGGAGAAGCCGGAGGCCAGCAGGCGTGCCGCCCGCCGGTCCGGGTAATGCCGGAGGATTGTCAACAAGGGGCCAAGCCTAATCGGCGTTGGCCCCTTTACCTTGCTGGCCTCCACCGGCCCCAGAACCCCCACCTCTTTTGTCTCCGAGCTGCCCCCGGCCGCCGGGCCGCTGCCCCGACAGCCGGGCGCAACCCTTGAGGGCGTGTTTGGCCCCACAGAGTGCGCAGGCATGGGAGAAGGAACATCCCTGCCTGCCGCAGCGGCCCGCCGTATTGTATTCAAAGCAGGGCCGCGGGGGTTGAACCCACTGCTGGCCAGTGCCGGATTTGGCCTGGCCGCCCTGCACCCGAGCTATTAGGTGCCCGCTATCTGACCGGTCACCCTTGTTCGCTCCCCCCGGAACCACGGAATGATTCCATATTTCCCATTGGGGGACGCGCCAATCCACGGAGGGGTCGTGGGCTGAGCGCAGGCGCACGCCCTCATCGTAAGCTAACCAGCCACCCCCGCCGTACTCCCTGGAAGCCTTATGGACGGTGTCCAAATGCTTAACCAGGGCCTGGGCTTTTTTGGGGTGCATTTGTAGCACCACCGCCATATAAATGGAGTACCCGGACAGCCAGTTCGCCCACGTCCTGTCGACCTTCCGGCGGCGGACGACCTCTTGGTCCCGCATAGGCTCCCCGACACGTTGAACAGGCTCAGGCTCCTTTTGTAGGAGGCTAAACATGTCAACGTACTCGCCTCGCCAAATTTTTTCTTTCACAGCGAGTGTGAGGTGCCAGCCGAGGGGCCAGCCCATGTCGCCGTAAGCCCGGCGCGGCAGGTCATCCTCCGACTCCGGAGCAAAGCCGGAGGTCGCAGGAAGAGCCGGGGGCCATGCGGCAGGGCTTTGAGTCCCGCCACATGACCCACTGGGCTGCGTCCACGGCGGCCAGGGTGGCTGCGCCACCGCCTCGGAAGGGGCCCCATAGGAGCTTTGGCCCGGGTCAGCCGGAGCGGCGGGCGTGGCCCCCGCTTCCGAACTGCCAGAGCGGGTCAACAAGCTAGAAAAAAGGGCGAACCAGGCTACGTTGCTCACCCCACTGGGCCCTGCCGGCCCCCCCCACACTTCCCCCAAACCTGAGGACGACAGCGGCGAGGCCTCACCTGCCATGGCCGCTTCGATATCGAAGGGGGGGTCCTCAGCCAGCTCAAAACCAGAAGGGGCAGTAGCCCCCGCCACTGGAGGCGCCTGGGAAGGACCTGACGCTGGAGCGTTGTTGGCCCTGGACCGGGAAGAAGATGACAAAATCATTTTGGACCCCCTCCCTTTACGGGTGGACCGGCGCGCGGGCTCAGGCGCGGCAGACGTGCTACCCCCGTCGCCCTGGCCCGCCTCTCTCTCTGCCTTTTCCTTCTCCAACGCCTCTAGGCGTGCAATAACGGCATTATATTTTGAGACCAGATCATCCTCATCCGAGGAGGAGGCCTCCGAGAGGGGTTGAGGGGCCGGTCGCTTAGGTGCCCGGCCCCCACGTTTTTGATGTCGCTTGCCCCCCCCAGCCATGTGTGTGAAAGGGTGTGTCTTGCTTTAACCACTGTCACCGTGCGGGGAGGGCTGTGTGCCCCGCTCCCCGCGGCTTGCACTGCTCCCGCGACGAGTCAGGTGGGAACAGGGGGGGGGAGGGTCAGCGCCGCTCCCCAGGGGCTCCTCCACCCCCTCGCCAGACGAGCCGATGCTGCAGGGGACACACCCCCGAAGATTGCCCTGCACGTCCCTCGCCGGCTCGGCCCACAGCCGCGGGCTGAGCTCACCGCTCGCGCGTTCGCGCTTCAAAGGAGGGTTGGGTCGCGCGGCCTAGCCGCTTCAGAAGCCTCGGGAGTGGGCGCAGGGCCGAAACACGGAGCTCGTGCCTCTGCGTCCACCCTCGTCGCTTCCCGAACGCCGACTGAGGAGGCCACGCTAAGCACGTGGCTCCCTCACGTCGGTGCTCGGGAACACGTGACCCGGCCAGCCAATCAGCTGGCCGGGATCACGAACGGGGAGCCGTTGCTGCCGTCCCTTCACGGAGGCAGGGCAAACGCTCCCGGGGCGCTATACGCGCCCCAGGAGGATTACTGAAGCAGGGTTATGGCACGATCTGCAACAGAAGTGAGACTGCCGCGTTAGCACATGCATTTGGAATGGTTGTTATATATGGCCCTTGAACTCTACAGTGAATAGTTAGGAATGGATTCAGATTAATCAGGACTTTAGAGACTGGCTGGGAAACCGTAGGATCCATGTGGCAAGGTTGTGAGTGACTGGGCATTTGAGTGTGTGCTGTGGGGAATTCAGGATATGTTGTTATAGGAGTTGGGGCATCATAAGGAAAGGGAGTTTGAGTTGTGTATCTGTGATAAAATATTTCCTTCAATTCTGGAAAGCTATAATAATGACCAGAACGCCTGCCTCTTTTTTGAGCACTCTGATCATGAGCAGTGGCATCACTAGGGGGGTGCGGATCGCACTGGGTGACACCCTCAGGGTGCCATAGTCACTGCTACTTTCAAGAAGCACACGTTTGCCAATAGCGTGCATGTCTTCCCCCCTCTCATAGCTATCACACCAGGGCAATAATCCTCTAGAATGAGACCAAGGTCTATGGGGGAGGGAAGCGTTAACCCTTTCCCCCCTGTCATGATCTCAGTCCGGATTCCCCCCCCCCCTTCTGTGGCAGCTACAGTATGTGTCCTGGAAGGAAACCTATTGGCACAAGTGATAGCTTTCCTCCTGGATACATAGAAGCTGTGTAGTGAGAGGGCACTCTTGATTGAAACTTGATTAAAACTTACCGTTTTAAAATGTGATATTTTTTATACTGTGTCTTTTGTATGTATTTTTTTCCTGTTGTAAGCCGCCTTGGGTCCCTTCGGGGAGAAAGGCGGGATAGAAATACTGTAAATAAATAAATAAATAAATTGAGACCATGGCAGACCAATGGATTAAATCTCCCTCCCATCATGGTGTCAGTGCAGATCGGCCCCTCCCGCATTGGCTTCTATTTAGCGGACAACCTAGCACGTGATTAAACATATACTTGTCATAATGTGTAGTTTGGCCCTGACTGTCTGTTGAAGTGTATAAACTGATCAATGTAATCAATTCATCAAGAAGACTTGAACCATTGTGAATGTGTTTTTATGTCAATATGAGAGCCACTGACAGGCCGAGGCAGTTATAAGATAAAAGGGTGCAAGATGGAAAGTCTTATTGAGAATATTAAGGTGTGTGCAGATCTGCACTTTTACATTTTTTACCATCTAAATCGCAGTGGAATGCAAGTCTTTGATGCCTGTTAGATCCACTTTTTATGAGACAGAATTTTTAATATTAGAAGTTGGATAGTACTAAAGTAACTTCTGAATCCCAACTGGTTAAGGGGAAAAAAAAAACCTAAAGGCATTCAGCAGTAAAAATCTATGAGTCTTCTGACAGAAATTTTTTTACAGCATGTTCTGCATTCATTCCCTTCCCACAAGTACTTCCTGACACCAGTTTTTGTTGTCATGTAATCACACACATCTTGCAGTTATATTAGCAATAAACAATCATGGATTTTTATAAGGTCATCAGAGGTAAAGAGTGTTGGGGCACTTTTGGTCATTCAAAAACCACCATGAAGCCAGTGATAACACTGCGTGAAACACACTGAACTTTCTGAACTCTCTCTCTTGTTAGAAGCTTTCTCATGAAGCCTTGGCTGACTTCTGTCAACAGAAGATATGCTCTGATCTCAGTGGAGGACCCAGACCATTTTACACTCGAAGCCCAACCCTTTACGCCCCCCACCCATTTTTTGACACGCTCCCCCTAATGTCCCCAAAATATTTCCTGGCGCGGCCGTAAGGCTGCTCCACAAATTTTTGGTGTGTGTGTGTGTGTGTGTGTGTGTGTGTGTGTGTGTGTGTGTGTGTGTGTGTGCAAAAATCAGTTTGGAAGCCTCCTTGTCCACTTTGTACTTCCTGTCTCGATTTCCAGCAGCACACATGGGCCTCTTGCCCAGTTAGCAGGGAACCTTTACTTTACTTAGTGTTTTTTTTATCTTTTTTTCACCACTTTTAACTATTTCGCGGGCAGCTGCTGCCCCCCCACTGCTTCCCAGGGCGGCAGCTGAGTCGTGTGCCCCCCCCAGGGTGTGTGTGTGCTTTTGGGGCACTTAGCTTGTCCAGTGGCATTCTGAGGCGTTCGGGCACCTGGGGGGAGGGGCTGGAGCGCCCCCCCCCCCGCAGGCAGCCTGAGATCAGTAGGCTCGGCTTCATCGTTGTAATGTTTCCCTCCCTGCCGCGTCCCTCGTTGTAATGTTTCCCTCCCTCCCACCAGGAGGGAGGGAGGGAGGGAAACATTACAATGAGGGACCCCGGCTCTAAGAAGGAGCGCGCTCGGGCGGCAGGGCAGCCGGAGATCAGTGGGCCTCGGCTTCAGCGCCAGCCAGCTGATCTGCCGGCTGTCGCGTCCCTCGTTGTAATGTTTCCCTCCTGTCACTGAAACATTACAACGAGGGACCCCGGCTCGAAGAAGGAGCGCACCCGCCGCAGCAGTGAGCGGGCAGGCTGCTGCAGCCGCAGATCAGCTGGCTGGCGCTGAAGACGGCTCGGCTCATGTTGGAGGGGAGGGCCTCCGACATGAGCCGATCTGACTTCAGCGCCAGCCAGCTGATCTGCTCGCTGCCGGGGAGGGAGGGAGAGGAGCGCGCAGCAGCGGCAGACGGCTCAGCTGCACTTTTTTCGAGTTTTTTCAAGGAACACGAGGCGCGAGCGGGCGCCCCCCGGAAGTAGCGTGCCCACTCGCGCCTGGGTTGCAGCACACCTGAACCCCCTATATTTATACGCCACTGAGCTTGTCTCGGTGGGGCGCAGGCAGCATTTTTTCCGGATCGGCAGCATCCATGTTGAATCGGCGGGACTCTCTAGGACTCTCTCTTCATCTCGTTGGTCTCGCTGGTCGGTCCTCCAGAGACCTAGAGAGGCCTGGAGGACCAACGGATCAGCGAGATGGAGAGTCCTAGAGAGTCCCGCAGATTCAAAATGGATGCCGCCCATCCGGGAAAAATGCTGCCTGCGCCCCGTCCACACAAGCGAATTCTCCCGAAACAGAGGCGTGGAAAGACTGGAGCGAGCGGAGCAGCGGCTCCGGCGGCACCACGGCGCCAGGCAGCGCTGCTCCGCTCGCTCCAGTCTCACGGAGCGCACACCCGCTTGGTGATGCGGACGCGGTGGACGCTCCGGGGCTTTCTCCGGCTCCGAGGCCGGGGGAGGCCTCGGAGCGCCCTGGTAAGCCGGGTCCCCCCCGGAGCAGCGCCCCCCCGGGGCGGCGCTGCCCCGCAGCGAGTGCTCCAGGCAGCACTTGCTGCTGATACGCCTCTGTCCCGAAAGCATGACACACACCCAAAAACACCTTGAGGGGCGCAAACGAGGCAGCTGCTGCCCTGGGGATGAAGCTGGGGGGCGGGCAGCTGCACGCGAAATACAAAAAAACAGGGAAAATGTGAAAATTAAAACTGAAACCTAAGGAGGCCTGCGCCCCCAAACAGCCTCCAGCGCCCTGCGCCCTGGGGCCCTGGGGCCCCCGCCCCCACTTAGCGATGCCTCTGGATCCAGTGGCATTGCAGGAAACCTGAAATGACTTATCTTTCTTTGGCCACTCAGTCCTCAAGAACAAAATGTGATGAAAACATGGTTGAGTGGATCTGTACTGAGTTCAGCACACGGTGAAGTCAGCCTGTGATGCTGCTACCACATATTCAACTTGCAACTCAACTCAAATCTATCATGTCACTGCTGAAGTGCTTTGAGTAGCTTAAAATGCTGTCTCTGGTATAAAGCACCACAGTGGTGTCACTCTAGGTGAGGCGGAACGCTACGTTCCGCAGCACACTGACCCTTCGTTACTCACCAGCACGAGGCGGCCCCTCTCCCTCGGAGCCATTCAGTGCGGCGAAGGCAATTAGTTTGGCTGCGTTTGCATTTCGTTCAGCCAATCAGAGTCTGTTGTTTGACCTGGGGGCAGAACACCAGACGCATATGGAACGCGAACACTTGCAGTGTAGCTCCGGCTTAATAGTGCGCCTACAGTTACAGCCAAATCTTATGCCTTTGGAATGTTGATGTACCACTAGATATGCCAGTATTATGAGGGCCTTGCCATCATGACAGCCCCTCTGCTGGTAGCTGCTGCATGATCACCAATGTAGGAGCTGTAAAGCCGTGTGCCACTAGCAGCTCCATGGGGTTCTGCCGGTGGAGTGGCAGACTAGGCTGGAAGGGGGGGGGCGCGTTGTGGTGGAGTTGGCAGCTGCCAGATCCCCAAACCACCATCCCAGGCCGGACATGCCTCCAGCAGGCTCCTCAGAGATACGCCAGCAACAGAGTTGGCGTAGTGTTGGAGAGTCCCATTGGGGACCATGCGGCAAACAGGAAGGTATTTTCCCTCCTTTTCGGCCAGCGTCATCCCCATACAGTGTCCCTCTCATGCCTTCTCAGGATAGGATTGGCTGTGAGAATTTATCCACAGAAGTATCTTTGTAACAAACATTAGAGTAGAAGATACAATTGCAATTGTGGAGGCAAAAGACACTGAAAATTTCAAAGAAAACAAGAATGAACTTATGGTCTTACATCCAATCCAAATGTTTATTTTCATCTGTGCTAACAGGAGAAATGGGAAGCTTGACTGCACAGTAAGTCAACATTAAGGTCACATAATTATTCCCTCTATTATTTGTTACAGAGACATAAATTAATGACTAAATTATCCTGTTCCTGTGAAGACATGTATAACTTTGGCATGAATGCTACAAAGTAACATGGATTTATTGTGGGTTTTTTGTTTGTTTGTTTTTAAACCAAGTTAAGGACTGGTCTTTTGTGTAAATCAGGCCTATTGTTTTAATAGAACCCTGATTATTCAAGATAACACAGAGACCTCGTTACAATTATTCCGGGTTTTATTGAGTTTTTTTTGCACATTGTGGCCTGATTGACTCATGCAGTGGAACGGGTTGGTAGAATCCTGAGGTGGACTCATTGGACTATACCATTTCACACAGAAGATAGGGGATGGCATATAAAAGTTCACAGAAAACATTTCCCTGCAAATAAAAAGAAAACAATGCCCAGCCCATCAGGGAGAACAGTTCTAAGCCATCTTACACCCTGATGGTGCAAGTACAAAATTAGTGTGAGTCTTCCATGTAGGAAGTATTCAAAACTGTGAGAGAGACACACACGTACCACCCACGATCTGAAATAGTACCAGCTATTCTACCACCTCAGAACTCTGCCATTTCCATATCCCATCTAATTTTGCTGTGTGTGCGAAACAGGGGCCAGTTGGAACAGTACTTCACTAGGTGTCCACTTGATAAGGACATGGACATGCTGTGAGCATGCACCTCCTGCCCCTCCCCTCGAGCTCAGTGGTGCCATTGGCTTATTATGGCCCAATCCTATTGAAAGGCAGGGCCAGCAGAACATGTGTTCTGCCGGTGCTGGCTGCCGCAAAAGCATCGTAAAGCACTTTGCAGCAGCGCAGGGAGCCGGCACACCAGCGGAAAGGCCGGAGCCTTCCTGCGCATGCCTGCATAGCAACGGAGTCCTGCTGGAGCAGGTAAGCCAGGCATGGGGTTGCAAAATGCCAAATCCTGGGCCCCTTCCTAGTCCCAATTCGCCTGCAGGGATCAACACAGACTTGCGCCAGCGATATCGCTGGCGTAGGTTTGAGTTGACCCATTGTGCCTGCTGGCCTTCCTATGCTCAAGGCTCATTATTCATTATTCTCATTGCTCATTATTAATGAAATTATTATTATCATTATTAATATTATCATTATTAATGAAATAATACAAAAAATGTAGAAGTTCCTTATGGAAGTTTCCCATGAAACATAATTAAAAAAACACACACACTTTTAAAGATTTCATTTGTACAAAAAGACACCCCATAAAAAGAACAACATTAAGCTGAATATGATTCAGAACATTAAAACTGATGTTCTCCATTATTGTCATATTCTGTGGCAGCACCCTCCACCTTTTCTCACGGGGAAAGATTTACATCAAATGGGGTGGGGTAGGACATGCCTGGGGTTGATTTGGCTTGAGGGACCACACTAGACCTGAATATGCTGCACAAAGGAGTTTATTGTGTCGGGTGCAGACCGGGAATGCTTAGAATCCTGCCTTTACCCACCTTCTAGTTGCCTTCACTGGGGGGGTTGAGGCTCTGAACCTCACAGTGAGCATTGTTGGCTCAGCATGGTTGGGCTGCTGGGAAGGAATAGCTTGACATGCTGTGCAGGTATAGCTCATTTTTCCATGGATTAGCCATCCACGGATTTGTCTCAACACAGGAGGTTTGGCTCAGTCAGGAGAGCTGCAGCCTTACATGCCTGAAGATCAAGTACAGCAGTTCGATACTCCGTCGCCGCTGACAAAGCTGCAAGAAACCCTCTGTGTGAGAGAGAGGAAGCTGCAGCTGGCATTCTGTGAGGGGGAGTTGCCTGTCAGTCAACGCATGTGAGGGGAATGCCAGAGAGAGGCCAGACCATGAGGAAACACATGGAAGGAAGCGTCCAATAAAGATTAGGACATTTATTTTATTGTAAAAAACCATTTGGTTTAGAATTGCCTGCCTATTGTAAACCACCTTGAATTAAAGTCAAAGGAGAAACCCAGTGACGAGAAAGACGGTATATATGTAAATACTGGAATTATTATTATTTATTATTACTCTGGTGAATAAAGGGCTGACGGGGAGCTGGGCGGCACCACAATACCTTTAATTTAGCAGCGTGCCAGCCTGCTGGCTGCTCCTGGGCTCCTGCGCGGCTTCCAAGTTCTTCAAACTGCTGTAAAGAGTTTTTAAATACCCATTTCACAGCAACTTCCGGTTTCATGTTGTAATCAGAAGTCGCTGTGAATCGGGTTGAAAAAAACCCTCTTTAGAGGTGTTTGAAGCACTGGGAAGCTGCGCAGGCTCTAAAGATTTTTAAAAAACCAATTCACAACGACATCTGTTTGCAACTCAAAACTGGATGTTGCTGTGAATTGGTTTTTTAAAAACTCTTTACAGTACTTTGAAGCACAGGGAAGCCGCACAGGAGTCCAGGAGCAGGTGGCGGGCCGACGCGCTGCTAAATTAAGGTACTGTGATGCCGCCCAGCCCCCGCCTCCCCCATGCATATTTCTTTCAACGTGTTTTTTTTTTAATCCATTGGGGGTTCGGGAACCGGAGCCCTGTGGATACAAAGGGCTTACTGTACTCAAGTTTCCCTGTCCTGTGATGGTGGTGCAGGTGCTACTAGTTCTTGGGCCTGGCTGACCTTACTCCCCCACCACAGATGTATGGCAGCTTCAGAGCTGGCGTACATCCAAGGAGGCCCATAGGTCCCTGGCTGGCTTGCACCCGGGGAAGGGGACAAATGTCCCCTTCTCCCGAGGTGCTCCCAGGCTGCCCCAGGGCAGCCCAGGAATGGCATAGGATATAGGATACAGCGGCCAGCCCTTTAGCAACATCCAGTTTAAGAAAATTTACAATTGGTGATGCTTTACTTCTTGATGCTATCAAAGATGGATTTTCTGAGTTCTAAGGCTGTAGACTTCTTGCTTTTACATTTTCCCCCCTTTGCTCGATAGACGTACTTGTTTGATTAGAACCAAGAAATAACTGGGCACATTTTTCTTCCCAGTATTTTGATAGCTGAGTAAATTAGCACTGCCCTGTGATCACCAAATGACTGGTCTTTGTGGGACCAAGGAACCGTGTGATCAAACAGAGCATCCGGCTCCTCTGACAGGTACTGAGTTGAGTTGCTCATGTGCCTCTCCTGTGTCTGACATCAGCAGCAGGAGGGGTGGAGCAGTTCAGGGAGTTAGTGCATTTACAGTTGTTGCCAGGGAAACAAGAAAAATTACAGACAAGCTGTGCTGCATATAATGTAATCAGATTTGGACTGAAATCATAGAACATCTGAGTAACGTTTTATAACCATCTTATACCATACACTAAAAAGGAATTAGTTGATTCTGGTTTTTATGGATACCTGGGTCTGTTGTACATAAAACTTATCAATTAGGACCTTTGAGATAGCAATTACAAAAGGAACGAGATACCTTAGTCTGCCTGTGTTCAGCTCCTCTTGTCTACCCTTCCGCTTCCTCTGACTGCCTGGCCTTGCAGATGTTGCTTTTCCACTCCAAGAGTCCCCGTTTCATAATATTTCCATTTACTTCTCATTTCGAAAAGGGCGGTCAGTAGTAGTCCCAAAGAAGAAACAGCACAGAAGGCTATGAAGAGGCAAACCAGACAGTTGTTAGGGGGAAAAGCAAACTCTCTTCTATTCCTCCCATCTCTATTGTTATGCATAAGCTTTGTTTGGAAAATACAAACAAGAGGGAAAAGGTGGACTCTAGTGTGTTTCGGTTTGATCTGGAAAGTGGAGTGGTAACCCATCCATCTCTAGCCCCTTGCAGATGTCATGCTGCCATTCCTCTGTGTATTCAGTGAACATGTATGCATGTGGGGAGGGATGGCATGGCAGCCTGTGGAGCCCTGATCAGTACTGCAGGAAGGAAAGGTGGCTTTAGCCCTTTGCTCTGTCATGGTCCCCATCCAACTTGGTGAGAGGTCCCCACAGCTGCTGCTTCCCCCTGGAAAGGAAAGCATCTATTAGTCAATGGGAACTTCCCTCCCAGGGAAATAATATTCATGATGGGATCCTGAACCGGATTGGGACCATAGTAGAGGCAAGGGTTAAAGCCTCCTCCTTCTACTGCAATCCTGGTCCACACAGCTGCTCTTTACAGTGTGTTTTTTTATTTATAAATCTTGGCCTCAACCACACATTAAGCATATTGTCTAATTTGGCTCTCAGTGATTATCCAGAAGAATTTTTCTAGCTCCAATGTAGAGATCCTCTTGCAATGCAATAAGATGTGGCACTCCACTCCTGAAAGCAGAACTTCTTGAACTGGGTGAGACCTGGTGAAAGAGCCCTGGAGTTTTGGGTGGGTCTAGAAGTGAAGCCCAGAAGAAGTTTCTGCTGGGCCCAAGGGCAAATCCTGGTGAAAAAGCTCTCTGTTCATCTAAAGCAGTGGTGGCCAACCTTTCAACATGAATGCTGGCCCTTTAAATGGTTGCATAGGTGAGGGCATTTCAGCACGTGCAGCTGTTTTAGCAGTAAAAAAGTAAAGGTGACCCCTGACAATTAAGTCCAGTCGTGTCCGACTCTAGGGTGTGGTGCTCATCCCCATTTCAAAGCCGAAGAGCCAGGATTCTCCGAAGATGTCTCCGTGGTCATGTGGCCGGCATGACTCTCCTTGCCGCAGCGCGTAGCATGCAGCTGGAACACGGAGCGCTGTTTACCTTCCCGCAAGCGGTACCTATTTATCTACTTGCATTAACGTGCTTTGGAACTGCTAGGTTGGCAAGAGCTGGCCAAGCAATGAGAGCTCACCCTGTCGCGGATTCGAACTGCCGACCTTTCGATCGACAGCTCATGGTTTAGCGGTTTAACCCACTGTGCCACCCGCTGGCCTGTTTTAGCAGTACCATCAGCAATTGCTGCTGCCAAGATTCTGTCTTCTACACAACTCTTAAGAATACAGATGCCTAATGGTGAAAGGTAGGCAGCCACCCCTAATCTAAGGTTTACAGTGGGGGAAAGCATCTGTTTAGGGGCAAAAGAAAAGTTGCTTTGCATTTTGCTTTTCTGGCAACTAGCCCCAAATCAGTACCTCCCAAACACATATGCACATGGCTATGTGTTTTTTTCCTGGTTGGTTCGCAATATTAGCTGTGTCCTGTTCAGTCTTTCACACCAGGTTCCTCCATCTTTTCCCCAGTATATAATTTCCCCAGTATATAATACTATCAGCTCTGACAGTGCTGATCACGTCCTGGAGGAGTCAGATATAGTTCCTGTCCTCAACAGAACCACTGTAGGTACATGCTGGGTGCTTAATACAAGATTACTGTCCTCAATAATATCCAACTGAGCATGTAAGAACAGGTCATTAAGCTTCACTCACCATACATGGAAACATCTCTCCCTGCACTGAATGCTTTTGTTGAATAATACTTATAATAATGCTTATAATATCCGTATCACAGCTAGAAACTTTGTCACAGGGCCAGTGATATAAGGACTTTAAATACTGCTGAAAGCAATTTGGAAGCAAAATTCCTCAACAACCTAACTTTGTGAAAATTCAGATATAGATCCTCCTAATTTGAATTTTGTCCAAATTTTCAAACTGTGGAATTTAGATTTTAAAAAAATGAAACCAAGATTTTAAAAAGTTTTGAATTTTCCAAGTTGAACTAAACACATTTCCCCAAATTCATTAGCAAAGGCTTAAGATTTATTAATACGTTATTATTGTTTTTAGTTATAAGCAAAAGATATCATAAAGCAGAGAATTTACCAAGAAAGAAATAATAGAAAATTGGGGAAAAATATCAGCAAATTAGAAAGGTACATGTGTTTATATGTCTCTTATAGCCCAGTCCTAATGAGGATGCAGTCAGTGTGCAGAGTCCTTTCTTTGCGACAGAGGAAGGCACTTGCTGTTGCAAGTCGCTGTTTCAAAATGGCAGCCAACGTTGCACAGAGTGTGCAAGAGGCGGCAGTGCTCCCAGTCCACCAACGGATCACCAGCCACCTCCCAGAGCAGATAAAGCAGAAGTGGGGGGCAGGGAGGGGCAAAATGGGGCAGGAGAAGGGCATGGCAGGGTTGGGGAGGCTGTCGGAGGGGGTGGATCCGGCAGCGATGGCCTGCGCTGGATCCTATCCCCCTTTTCCGCAATCTCCCCACCCCCTTTTTCTCCTCGAACAAGCACCAGATATTTCACTGGTGCAGGTTCAAGGAGACCCATTGCTGGTCAGGGGGTTTACAGAGGTGTAAGGGGATTTTCCCTCTGAAGCCTTCCAATCCCCCCCCCCGCTGGATACAGCATGCCTGTTTTTAGCGTTGCTGCACCAGCTGGAGGGGAAAGGATAGGATTGGGCTGTATTCACCTCTCTGTCTTGTACACATAACTGCAGTTAATTTATGTGTAATAATGAAGACTATTTGTGTTTAAAGAATGTGTCTCAGTCAAATTTCAGAAGTGAATTTTCTGAAATTAAACACAATCAAATTGCATTCCCCCCCGTCCATTTGTGCAAAATTTCATTTTAGCTTTACCTTTGCATTCTATAAGTGTCAGAAAACGTTTAATAACTTTAGGCAAAATTCATGAAATAGAGAGAAATGGATGAATAAATGCCAGCTGTTAGTATAGCAGCCTTAATCATCTTTCAGGAAAAGTTTTCAGAAGAGCCTGAGATCCTCTTATTTTTAATTGAATTTATAATACAACAAGGAAATTATTTGTGAAGTATTTGCCCTGCACCTGAAACCACCTCTATGAAATTATGTTTGGCAACCCGAAGCACTTTGAAGTCAATAGAGTGGCAATAAAAATTAGACCTTCATGAAAGAGCTGAGCTTTGCAGTTCCCCTGAGCAACCTGCCACAGCCTCAAGGGGTCAAACAAGGGGTGGGAGGGGGACGACTGCCACAGCTTTTGGCCCAGGCCCTGCCTGTGTTCTACACATGGAAGCAATTTTGCTGATATTCTTTTGCTGTTCCTTATGAATTTCTTGCTCATTGCCCAGACACCCCCCTCCCTTCACCCCCACGTTCTTTTGCAGGCTGCCTTCCCCAGCTTTCATGTCACATTTAGGAAATTAACAGTAACTGTCAAATCACTCTGCAAATAGAAGAATATAAGTTTGGAAAAAGTCAAACTTGCCTTTTTTTTTTTTTTTGCCCTAGGGCCAACTTGATGGAGAAGCAACAAAGGGATCCTTGAGACATATTTGGATAGGCTGCTCCCGCAACGGAGGCTTTTATTTTATCAAGTGCACACAATTTTTCAATTGTATTTTTTTGTATGTCCTTCCTCAAAGTTATGCATTCCCCTTGTGCACCCCACTTGGGCTGTGAACTAGAAATTATACTGGGAACAATTACAATGACTAGAGACAGGATTGTCAAGCATACTACATGCCTTAACCTTTGGGTGGAAGAATTGGCAGGGGGAAGAAACAGAGTAAGTGGGATTGTATCCAAAAAGACGGATGATGATTTACAAGGAATGATTCTTGCGCATTTAAAAAGGAAGATAAAGGGGGGGGGAAGTGCTCACAGTAATTAAAGAGTATAATTGTGAAGGGGAAAGAAGTGAGAAGAGAGCTCAGAGGAATAGTAATCTGTGGAGATGTAAGCTAATTACTTAATCACTTGCATTTGTAAATCTTATTATTGGAAAAGAAATTACTGTAGTGGTTAAATTACAGATATTTATCTGCTAATAGCCTTGATTAATCAGCGATGCTAATCTGTCATCTTGAAAGCCAATATTAACTGCATCAATCTTTCAGAACAATAACAGTTTATATGAAAGAAAACTTTGTCCATTTCAGACCCAGATGTGCAGGAGAAGGATGTGGAATGTGCGAGATTCTGGAACCAGTTGGCTGAATTGAAAAAGCTGATTTTTTTTTTAAAATTAAGTTGTTTTGGCCTGTTAACCCTTCCTCAGGCACAAAGTGCTACTTAGTTTTGAACAAATGGTATTTTATATGCTGCAGAACGCAGCTTAAATTAGCAGCAATTCTAGAGTAAATAAATATGTTGCAAGCTTAATTTATTACACAAATGTTATTAAGGATCTAGAAGCTGGGAAGCATGGGTGAGCTGCTTTAAAACACCACTCTTTTCTTTAAAAAAATTAACTGAAAAAGCTAAAGAAAGGTATAATTCCTTTTTTTAAAAAAAAGATACTGGAGGAATGCTATTGATTTTCCCTTTGGCTAAATAAACTTTTCCTTTTTAATCAATGTTAGTTACAACAAGGGAAAGTGATGAAATGGAAAAAATGGAGACTGGTGCTTTAATTTCCTCTCGGTGTTGCAGAGAAGGTTTACAGGGAAATGAAGCTCCAGCAAATAAGCCCAGGTTACCATTTCAGAGGAAATTTGTTGTGGAGCAGACAATGGCAAAGTACACAGTGAAGATCAACGTTTCTACTTAGCTGGTACAAAAGAAAAGGGAACAGAACAAAAGAATTACAGCAGCAATGTCTACCTTGCAAGATTTCTATCTGTACCACAATTGTACATGATGACCAGATGTCCTCATTTCCAAGGAAATGTTCTGCTTTTTCTAAGGCTAGAGCAAGCTTCTGATATAATATTGGACTAGATACATTGTCCTAAATGCAATATTCATTGCATTAGCTTATCCCAAATACAGTGGTAGTCTAAGACTGTAATAATTTTGATCCTGGCATTTTCCATATTAGCAGCCCAATCCTATCCTTACCCCCCACTGGTGCAGTGGAGCCGAAAAGGTCCGTGCTGTATCCAGCGGAGGTTGTTGGAGCAGGAGGCTTCTGTAAGCCTCCCACAATGGGTCTCCTTGGACTTGCACCATCAATTTCAGTGGCGCAAGTCTGAGGAAAGAAAGTGGGCAGGGAGGATGCTGCCAGAGGAGATAGGATCGCCATCGCTGCCAGATCCAACTCCTACTCCCGCAGCCTCCCTGCCCCCATTCTTCCCCCTCCCTGCCCAGTTTCACCCCTCCCTCCCCCTGCTCCACCCTCCCACACTCTCCCCACCACCTCTGCCACCTTACCTTCCTTGGCGGGCGGTTGGTGCTCTGTCAATGCACATGGAGGCACTGGCCTTCCTACTGGTGCTCCGGCAGCATGCTACTAATTGCACTACCGGAATGTGCTTTGCAGCCGTTTTTCAGCAGTCACCGCCAGCGGAACGCGTGTTCCACTGGTCGCAAGGCCCAATGACATTAAAAACATTGCATATTTCCATAATATCGTTACCACAATAGCTATGGACACCAAGCTTCATCTGCTTGACTCAGAGCTGATTCACTGGCTCCTTTTTGCATTGCAAGGCATGGATTATTGTCTGAATGGAAAATGTTGATTCTGTTGCAAAGTTGTCATTGGCTTTCTTTTCTATCTATGCCTATCTTTTGGCTCAGCATAATTCTAAAAGCAGGTTAGTCTTTATGTAAGTCTAAAACAGGCTGATTAGTTGGCCTTGTAATTTCCTTCTCTTAGGGAAGTCATCAACAAGAAAATAGTTGTGACTTCATGCTGACATTCTCAACTATCCCCTTTGATCCACTTGCAGATTTTCTTTGATGCCTCAATGTGGGAAATGCCATTCGACTACTTGTTTTTCCAGAGGATTTTGTTTTTGAGCACGTGCAATTACTACACAAAAATTGTTGCAGGCGATCCATATTTCTTTCTCCAAAGATATACTGAAAATGCTGGCATATGACGCTTTCCCAGAAAATGCAAATGGCTCGCCCCACTATTACAAGTTGGGAACATATTGGATAGTGCCTGTGACATCATTGTTGGCAAGCAATATACTCCCTCTTAAACCTGTGTAATTTTCTGCTCATTTTTTAAAAAAATGTTTTTGTACTGTTTTTAAAAAATATGGAAAAAATAATTAAACTGGATAGGCCCAGAAGTAAAGAAAAACAAAGAGAAATATTTTGATAATAACAGCTAAAGTAATTTCTCAAACAACAAGATTTCTTTAAAAGAAACTGAACTGGTAATGTTAGGGGACATTATTTACTTTTATGCTTAGAAGATAACTCCAGTAACTTATTTTAATCAACAAGCTTTATTATTGGGGGAAATGTAGCTGAAAAGATAGCTGGAAGCCAGTCACAGAAGATGGAAGGCTGTATTTAGGTTTCAGTGGTTGCCTGTCAGCAAATACTGTTGTAATTGGTACACAATGCATCTGAATTCTGCTGTACTCTAGAAGTAAAATAAAACTCTCTCTTTGAAAATCTGCTGCCGAGTCTTAAGGTCCTGCTATACTGGATAGTTGCTATGATCAGATAGCAATAAGTAGAATAGCAGGAAAAACAAGGGCTAATGCAATCAAGTAGAAGGCTACTTCCCTAGCATTCCTAGAAACCCTGCCTTGACCCACCAATCACAATGGTGCTCACTGAAAATACCCTCACAGTAGCCATGCATGAAGCCATAATCAATGTGGTAATGTCTGGAAGTATAAGATGTTGCCATATAACCCATTCGCCTCCACCTTGACTTGTGCCCCAATCCTATTGGAGGCTTGCACCGCTGGAACGAGGCGCTTTTCAGTGGTCACAAAAGGTGACACATCCAAGTGCACAGCCTGGCCACCGCCGCAAGCAGTAGGCTCCGATGCCTGCTGGCCCCAATGTGTATGCGTAAGGGGTGGGAGGGAGGTGGGGGGATTGGGACTGGGAAGGGGGTGGCTTCGGTGGCAGCGGCATCCACGAAATCCAAAAAACCCTTCCCAGCCTCGATCCCCTGACCCGGGTTCACACAGACTTATACCTACAGAGTTGGTGCATTTCCAAGTAGACTTGACAGCCTGGCATGGGCTTACCCTAGGGCAAGGGATTGAATGTTCCCTTACCCCCAGGAGGCCTTCAGAGGCTGAAACGCCCCCATGGAATATAGCGGGCACCACATTGCCACTCAGGGAGTTTGTTAGAATTTGGCTGTCAGTGGGCAAGAGACCTGCAAAGCTAACAGGTTTGAGTTCTGCTATGATACCAAGAAGCATTTTTTTTGTGTGTGGGGGGGGGGTTGTTCCCCTTTGTGGTGGTCCTGGCAAGGGGGATGGGAGCTGTAGAAATAAAGAGAAGTCTGAATCACATGGCTCTGAGTCTCTGTACAGACTTCAAAAAAGAAAGGAGATGCACCTTTGTTCATCATCAACAATGACACGACAGCAGACAAAAACCTGGGAATTAGCTGTATGGTGCTCCATAGAGGGAGTGCCAACACATCACTTACCGGTATTTCCTAACTGAGCCCAATTTGTTTCAGAATGCTCTACATCTACTTTTAGAAAAACAAGGAAGTGCAACTGAGTAATGTAGTTCAAGGATCACCCCTATCCATGTCTGTGCGGCTGAGCTTTATTTAAGTGAAGGCAATTCTTGGAACAAATGTTCCACTCTATCCGTAGTCAGAGCAGTACTGGAAATTTTCAAAAGAATGTTCAAAATATAATTCTACACATAGCACACACTTTTTCTGTTGTTGTTTAAATATTTGTAGAGGTGGTGGACCTCTATCTCAATCATGCTTCTGAATAAACATATTTGGCAGTTAGTCTTCCTAAAGCTGAGATCCATCTCTTATTACTACTAAGTCATAATAGCTTCCCCCTACACACCCGCATGTGCGCATGTGCATGCACACCCACACCCACACAGCTGAGCCAATGAACAATGTATGATCATTTTCCCTCAATTTCTCACTGTACGTGAAATGTAGTGCAGATGTAGGGGATTGAACCAGTTATAAGAAATCTTGCAAAGCTTTTTGCAACCAGCAGAAGTTTTTGAAAGCCAGCAGCACTGAGGCAATAATAATAATAATAATAATAATAATAATAATAATAATAATAATAATAATAATAATAATAATAATGCATTGCTTTTCAGAATTTTGCAGGGCTTTGCTTCAAGTGACACATTGCTTCAAACTGCTGATTACTACATAGCTTCCTTTGACATTCTCAAACAAAGCACTGAGTGTGTGAGCTTCCTTGTCAGTATAGACTTCAGGATTTGAATGGTGGCATAATTACGCATCAATCTACAAACTATAAATAGTGTAAGTCAAAAGACATCTCTCTTACGGAAAAATACTGTTCTAGTGTACTTAGAGGCCCATACACATAAACAAGGTTGAGATTTTTGTAAGCCGCCACAAGCTTGGAAGTGACTTTAAATAAAGCAGAATAAAATTCCCATCAGAGCACAACGGTGAATTTAATTTTGAGCACTTTTTGTGGGAGTTCAGTGTCATAGGTCCAGGTTATAGGTGTTTAAAAATAGTCGCCTTTAGAAAAAAAACCTAATAAATACATCCCAAAGTTGGCAGATAACAATGCACTAGCTCTGTGATACATATTATCTTGTTAAAATGAAAAAGATATGGGGAAAAATAGAAAAAAATAGGCAGACTTGTTGTCCCTCTTAGATTAATTTTCATTCAAGCTGAAGGGATGCAAACGTGATATTTGGGAAACGACTCTAGTGGTGATCTTTCTGAGGGGAGGATATCAGCTTCAATATAGGCAGGAAATGCACTAAAACACCAGACAGATGGTTTTGTTAAAAAAAATGACTTCTTTATTTTGGACTGTAAAGGTGAATTCCTTCAGCTTTAGCCATCCCATTTATGATTGCCATATAATTTTGGCAGATATCACAAGGTAAGCGGTTAGGGTCAGTCTGGGTCAATATTAAATGACAGTTTTCCAAAGAAAAGCAAAGGTGAGATGATAGTGTGAGGTGGCAATCTCAGCTCTGAGTCAGCCCTGAAGCATGCCTCATGCACAGCGAAAGCCAATGCCTTAACAAGAGTTGCAGTCTTCAGACAAGAAATGAAACCACAATCCTGTTCATTGACAGTCTCCACACAGTCTGCCTCATGACTGTAGGTGGTTTATATACTACAAGTTCTCATTTGGATCATCATGATCATAACTGGTAAAGTGATCCACTATGAAACAAACTCTCATGAAGAATTTGATCCCCTTTATTGTTTATAAGTGATCTTCAAGTGGGTCATGAGCATTTCAGTGTCTTCTGTTCGTGGGTTATTGACAAACACACATCTTACAGGAGATCTGACTACATACACGGGTAGAGCGATCCTCTCTAATGGTAGAGCAGTGGAGTGTGCGCTCTGCCGCTCTAAGTCATAGCTAACGTGCCGTAAAGCACGTTTGTGATGACTCTAGAGTAAGGGCCGCCAGCACGGAGGCTGGCAGCCTTTATTCTGCCACCCTCCAGCCCCAGCACCCATTGGCGGAGATAAGTCCTGCACTGGTCGGTGCAGGGGCAGGGGGAGGGCAGAATGAGGCAGCTGGGGGGCATTGGCTGGCCTGGGCTGGGGAGGGGGGGAGATATTGGCGGAACGCTCCGCCGATATCCTCGGTCCTTTTCCGGGCCTGGCCAGCCTTACTCCCCCACCTCGGTTGTACGTCAGCTTCATAGCTGGCATACATCTGAGGAGGCCCCGGCTTGCACCCGGGGAAGGGGACAAACGTCCCATTCTCCCGAGGTGCTTCTGGGCTGGCCTGAGGCAGCTCGGGAACTGCACAGGATGTGGTGGCCAGCCCTTTAGTCTGGCCACCTGCATCTTACACAGGATTGCGCTGTGAGTCAAAGCCAGATAATTGGCACTGATGACCATTTGTTCAAGGTGAAGAAAGAGCTGGGAATAGAAACAAGCACACACCCCATCTTCCTCCTGCTCCAAAGAAAGAGTAGGGACAAAGGTGGTCATCATGAAGATAACTCAGGCAATGGAGGAAAAAAAACAACAGCAAGAGAAACTATATAGAAAAACCGAGAGCCTAGAAGGCACCAGGGATCCCAAACCACGGATTCTGAGAGCAGCCCCTAAGTGCCTTACGCCCTGCACCACTAGGGCAGCATTTCATCTGGCCTGAATGAGGAGCAGCCAGACCCACCCCTGAGTGGCACTCTGATGCTACTTGACAATTCACATCCTGGGGCAGGTCTTTTTCACTTGGGCTTGCTATAGGCCACTAACAATAGCATTGGAGAGTTGAGAAGAGGCATTAATAACATGTCCCCCAGCATCTCCCCTAGCTGCTATTCCATCACAATATTTTAATGCCCAATACATATGTACGACCATAACACAAATGGTTAATAATAGAAGTAATAATAATACTTAATAGTCATATTGCAAAGAGTGTGCAAAGAACTTACATGTATTATTGTGATGAAATCTTCACAGCAACCCTGAAAGGACTAGGTATTAGTATCTCCATCATTGCTGCTGGGATACTGAGGCTGAGAGTCAATGGGTTGCCTGAGGCCCTCTATTGAGTGGCAGAGGGAAGATTCAAATGAGAAAAGCCATTATTCACAGCTCAGGCTCTTAGCCACAACACTACAGCAGCTTAACAGTAATCCTAGTACCACATGAATCAGGTAATATCATAGTGTCATCAACATTCTCCAATCACCATAATCTCCGTAATTGTTATATAAAATTAAAACGAAAGCTTCAAAGACATTTTCAGCACCACTCTGAGAAACAAAAATAAAATTTACTACAATAGCATCCATAAGAATGTACATTTGCTGCCCGAAAGAATCTGCTCTTTCTATTATTACCATCTAGAATGGATGTAGATTTTTTCATTAAAGAAATGCATCCAAACCTTTTTTTTTTTAAAGTGAGATTCTATTAATTCTGTTTATGCACAGGTTGTATTTCAATCTCTTGTACTCAGCAAATAGAGCCCAGTTTCTTTAAAAGGTTGGAAGTATCCTTTTCCTGTCTCTCAACTAAATGTTTTCGGGAAGCTTGGTCATCTCTGCCACCTTTCCCTATAATTTTGTACAAAATTGTACTTTTTTTTTCTCACCCACTTGAGGAATAAGAGAAGAAATTGCATTAATACAATAGGAAGCAAATGAGGAAAGAACAAAAGGAACAGAAAAGGTGCACAGTAGAGAGTTTAATATAGAGAAGGAAAAAGAGAAGAATAAAGAGACTCTCCTTAAAAAATCAGGACTGCTAATTATCCCTAAGTAATTAATAGTGAGCCAAGATGGCACAATTGTCATGCTGAATTCACCCATGTGAAATAGTTCTCTTCTGCATCAATTAAGCATGGACAGAGCAGTCCTTAAATGTTCTTACACCTCAGTGAAAGGAACAGATAACCTTAAGAACATAAGAAGAGCCCTGCTGGATCAGGTCAAAGACCCATCTAGTCCAGCTTCCTGTATCTCACAGTGGCCCCACCAGATTCCTTAGGGAGCACACAAGACAACAAAATACCTGTACCATGGAACCTTTTTCAACTTGTTCATAAATGACCTGGAGTCGGGCGTAGGCAGTGAGGTCACCAAGTTTGCAGATGACACTAAACTTTTCCGGGTGGTGAAGACCAGCAGGGATTGCGAAGAGCTCCAGAAGGATCTCTCCAAACTGGGAGAATGGGCAGCAAAATGGCAGATGCGCTTCAATGTAAGTAAGTGCAAAGTGATGCACATTGGGGCAAGAAACCAAAATTTCACATATACGCTAATGGGTTCTAAGTTGTCTGTGACGGATCAAGAGAGAGATCTTGGGGTGCTGGTGGACAGGTCGATGAAAGTGTCGACCCAGTGTACGGTGGCTATGAAGAAGGCCAATTCCATGCTCGGGATCATTAAAAAAGGGATTGAGAATAAAACGGCCAATATCATTCTGCCTTTGTACAAATCGATGGTAAGGCCACATCTGGAGTATTGTGTCCAATTCTGGTCACCACACCTCAAAAAGGATATAGTTGAATTGGAAAAGGTGCAGAAAGAGCGACCAGAATGATTCGTGGGCTGGAGCACCTCCCTTATGAGGAAAGGCTACAGCGTCTGGGGCTTTTCAGCCTAGAAAAAAGGCGCCTGAGGGGGGACATGATTGAGACTTATAAAATTATGCATGGGATGGAGAGAGTGGATAGAGGGAAATTCTTCTCCCTCTCGCACAACACCAGAACCAGGGGACATGCACTAAAATTGAGTGGAGGGTTAGAACGGACAAAAGAAAATATGTAATTCATCTGTGGAACTCCTTGCCACAGGATGTGGTGATGGCACCTGGCCTAGATGCCTTTAAAAGTGTTTTGGATAGATTCATGGAGGAAAAGAACATCACAGGTTACAAGCCATAAGCAACCTCCTGGTTTTAGAAGTAGGTCTTCTCTGTATGCCAGGTGCAAGAGAGTGACAACAGGAAATAGGTATCTTGTTGTTTCATGTGCTCCCTGAGGCATCTGGTGGGGCCATGGAACCTTTTTCATGTTTCATGTGAGATACAGGAAGCTGTGCTAGATGGGCCTTTGGCCTGATCCAGCAGGGCTCTTCTTATGTTCTTAACCTTCAGGTTCCATGAGACTGACTGAAGCGACTAAAGCGGTCACTTCCTGTGGTGAATTGGTAAGGACTTCTGTCCATGTATTCACCTCTCTTCTAGTTTCTGAGATTTGAAAATGAAGAGGGAATGAAGTCGAGAAGGAAGTGTGAAGGGCTGGTTGATGGGCTAGAACATTATGATAGCTGGGGTGCCACCAGGTAAAGGATGATGGCATTGGGTGTGCTGCTGCCTCAGGTGGCAGGAGATCCTGGGCTGACCCAGATAACCTCACTCTGTTTGAGTAGCATCTTCATGACTGCTTTTGCCTTGTCAGAGCTGGACAAGATTCTCATTTGCTTCAAGGCTTAGTCAGACAACTTGTGTGCTTCAGCCATGTGCCTTTCTGGATACCACGCTGAAAAATATCAAGGCTGTATGAGGAGTCAGATTCTGGAGCCCCATGTCACAGTGATGCCACTGTCGACTTCATCCCCATGTCAAGCATAACGTATTGTTTGGCCTCAGTAGAACAGTAGAAGCAATCCCTTTGTTTTGCCTAGTCTGACCTTAAAAGAAGCAAAGGGCCAAGCATGTACTAAATGGACAGCCAGATACATTCATCATACAGGGGAAAAAATCAATATTACTGGCTTGTGGGCTGCAAAATATTTTAAAGATATTGTTTTCCTTCTTCACATGGTTTCTGAGGTCTCTACAACATTCATTAAACACAATACTTCTCACCGCGAATCCTCCATATATTTATTAGTAAAAAGAAATAAGAGGCAGGGGAAAAAAAAAAGGAAATAGGTCACAGGAAGGTTGCATGAATAGGCAATTAGTGGAAAAAATCATGAGCAATAAGGAAAATGTGTTTGGATGAAGACAATTATTTTTTCTCCTTTTTAACTCTACATCTGAGAACATTTTTTTTTAAAAAATGGACGATTGATTTAGGCAGAAACAGTTTGTCATTCAAAATATTTCCATACTTCATTTACAGCATTATGAATATAGAGGTAATAATGGCAGAATTGGAAGGCAGACAAATGAGAATAATCCAAATTTAATGGGAGCGTGAAAGCGGCATCTTTTTATTTACTGACTGCATGTTCAGACCACATTAAAATCAGTGAGACACAAACCCTCTCTGTTTACAGTCCACAGGTTATTATCTGGTTTTTAAACTGTTCCACTTAGAATGGCGAAACCTTCTTACAGTAACACAACATTAATTGGCCATTGGGATTCTAATGATGTTCAGAAAGGAGAAAGGGTAAAACAAAAAATCTTGCATTGGACCCCTTCCCCCCTAAAAATGTATTCATGTCATTGCAAAACATAAATTTAATTACATGTTTGGTTTCAAAGTTAAATTCTTAGCAAACTACTCTGCCTTAGATGTTATGATTTTACATTTCTTCCTTCCCAGTAAAGGTGCCAATTCTGCTTGGCTGCCTGCAGCATCATTTACATGGGGCCATTAAAATAGATATGAAATATTTCCCTTTCTTACATCCCTTGCTTGGTAGGTCTAATCCTCCTAGACAGTGAGGAATAAGGGCTTGCTTTATACTGCCAATTTATCTTACTTCTTACATTGGCACTTGTCAATATTCCTTACCACATACATTGGGTAAATATTCCAGCGCACGTAATCCTTTAGAAGTTTGCCACCATTCACATGCAGCATGCATAGTATATGCATACAGAAAAGCTTGACGCATGGCGGAGCAGGGATTGGATTTGACTTGTTCACAAATGGTAACTTTTGCCAGGATTGCGAGTGCATTGGCTTTGTTCACTTGTGTTTTTTTCTTTTTATGAACATAGTAAGGTAAACTTGAAATAAGAACGGGGGGGGGACGACTAAAATGGTAGTTGCTAAAAATTGGAAGGCTGTTTAGGCTTGGCCAGTTTCTCAGTCCATTAAAGCACTGTCACAAAGGGCCAGACTTGCAACTAAAACCAAAACACAATCCTATCACATGACTGACCACCCATAACCAGGGCTGCCTACCCGTTGGGCACGCTGGGCAGTTGCCCGGGGGCCCACGAGCATAGGGACCCCATTGCACCGCCACCACCATGGGAAAAATGTTAAAAAGTACTTTTCTAACCGTCCCCCGGGGGGTGCGGGGAGCCTGTGGACCCCTCTACAGACCTCCCCGCGCTTCAGAACGCCCCTATGATGCGATCGCAACCCACCTCCGTTTTTGTCGGAAAACCGGAATTGGGTCACAATCGCGTCAGTGTCCAGGGCCTATAATGCACTGCCCATAGCAACACATTGTGACCTCCACAGTCATTCACCAGAGCACATGCTTGAATTGGCATGGAACTAAATACCAACCCACAGATACACATAGATGCATATGCACAAAACAAAACTATACACCTGGAAATGCATGCATGTAACTAAACATACCGGTAAGTCAGTCTCTCTTCAACTCATCATGGCTGTAGGACCCTATAACTACAATGCTAACCCCAACTTGGAACATACTACATCCACAGTTTCAATCCTAGTGAGTGAGTGTGAATGCTTCCCACATGAACCATCATACCTATGGCCTCTGATCAGCCCAACTTTGTTATGTGTGGTATTTTTCTTCAATTGGTTTTTTTATATTTCCTGTTGTGATATACCCTCATTGACAGTATATACACTGAAAACAGGCAGCACCACTCAAGTCAGTCCTGCCTGCCCATATCAAGTGATTATGTTATGGTCCATTCTGTGGTGAATCCGTGTATCTCTAATGGACAATACAATACAAACTTTGGACACAGCTTTTCTTTGACTCAGGTCAAGCCTCAAACTCCATTTTTGAATGTGGCATCGCAGACTCAGGAGGGGAAGCAACGATGCAATCCCATTCCAATGTCTTGTGCAACCTTTCAGGGTACCTCCTGCTTCCATTGAATAATTGTAACCTCCAGTTTGTATCTCCGTTTTGTTTCTCTCCACTGAATGCAAACTTTCAATATAACTCCTGTTTGGAATCTCTGCATCCTGCCTGTGTCCTTGTACCCATTGAGAAATGTGCCCTATGCATTTACATATTGGAGCCACATCTGAATTTTGACTATGTCCGTTGAGACAGTCAGGATCAACCCATTGACTAACACCCTCTGCATATTTGCACTAGGGTGTTCTTCATGTAGCCATGTCCTCTTTAAATTGTGTGCCAGGATGGGTTATATCAGTACCCACCTAGACCCTATTCATCCATCAGGTTACACATTTCTATGCCAATACAGAAACTCTCTCAAACAGAAAATCCTCTCCAATAGAGAAAAACCTCTCAAACTTCCTGGAAATTAGATGTGCAGCCCAATTCTATCCCCCACCAGTCCAAGTACACAGTGCTGCTGATGGAGTGTGTGCTGCATGCTATGGTCGTGTGTGTGTGTGTGTGTGTGTGTGTGTGTGTGTGTGTGTGTGTGTGTGTGTGTGTGTGTGTGTGTGACCAGATGGCCCAAGAGAGGTAAGTAAAAATCTTTTTTACTTACCTCCCTGTAGGCCACCTAGTCTCTAGTGGGTCTCCTTGGACCTACTCCAGCTATTTAGCTGGCGTAAATCTGAGAAGAATCAGGGGGTATGTCAGGATAGGAAAATGGGATCTCAACATTTGTGGCTGCCACCAAGATCCCGCCCCCTGCCCTCACACTGTCCCCTGCCCGGCCCGATCTCCATGCCAATCCTCTGCTGCATCACCCATGCTGTCACCTTACCTGGTCCAGCAAGGTGTCCAGGAGCCGCTGTTGCATGTGCCAGCTGTGGTGCGCATGATGGCAGTTTTGCATTGCTGGACCAGAACTTACGGGTGGCAGAACGCGAGATCCACCACTGTAAGCCTCAGATAGGATTGGGGCCTAAGATACATGTTGCCTCCAAAAAACCTCTTAATAGTAGAACATTTGTCAGTGTAACAAAAGTGTGAGTTGTGACAAGCTACGGTCTGTCTCCACACTGCTCAAAACCTCTGGATCTCTGCAAGGTTCTTCTCAACCACATTGGATTGGATTACACCAGGATGGTGTAGTGGTTTCGGAGTTTGACTTAGACCTGGAAGATCCAGGTTCAAATCCCCGCTCAGCCATGACGCTTCCTGTGCAGTGGCGTCACTAGGGTGCATGTCACCCCATAGCGGGGTGCGCACGTCACCCTAGTGACGCCTTCCCCTATACCCCCCCTCTTACAAATCTTCGGCGTGGCCATAGGGCACGCCGCGATTTGGGGGGTGCCCGCCGGGCGTCACTCCGGGCGCCCAATGGGTGCCGCTCCGGGCGCCCAACGGGCCGCTGGCCCGGTCGCCCCCTTAATTTTTGCAGCCGGCTCGGGGACGTCTTCCCCGGCCAGTTGTCCAGGGCCTTCTGGCGTGTCGGCCGGGGAAGGCGTCTCCGGAGCCGGCTCCCGGCCTCTTCTGAGGCCGGGAACCGGCTCCGGGGACGGCTTCTGGGGTGATGCGCGCAGGAGAGGTGACGTGCGCGCGTGCGCGCGTCACCCCTTGCGTGCGTCACCCCGTAGCGGCCTGCTACCGTCGCTTGATGGTAGCGACATCCATGTTCCTGGGTGACCTTGGGCCAGTCGCTATCTCTCAGCCCCACCTGCCTCACAGTGTTGTTGTGAGGACAAAAAGAAGGGGAGGAAATATGTACACCACTCTGAGCTCCTTGGAGGAAGGGCGGTATAAAAAAATGTGATTTCCCCCTCCTTGCCAATCTTAGCTTAGAAACTGGGGTAAAAGAGTAATTCTTAAATTCTTAATGCTTGCTCCTGAACATTCTTAAATGCTTGCTCCTGAACATTATCCTATTTCGTATTCTCTTGAATGCACCAAATATATATCACATTCACAAAAACACACGCTCACCATAAATTAGGCACAAATACACGTATGCTAGAAGAACTAGTTGATATTTATTCATTACTATTTTGAAAAGGGGTATTTTTGTTGTGTATTACTTTTTATATCTTTTCCTTTATAAGAACTCTTTGATCTTTGAACTGGGAGCTATTCTTCTCTTACAGCTCAGTCCTATTCTCTGCTACTCCATAGCATACAGTAGCCAATGCAGTAGCTTCATAGCCAATGAAGCACACACTGCATGCTATGGTGGGGGTGATCAGACATCCAGGGAGAGATGAGCAAAAAACGTTTTTACTTACCCAGTAGCAATGTATGGTTGCAAGAGTTGGACCCTCAAATATTTTGGCCACCTAATGCGAAGAGAGGACTCTCTGGAGAAGAATCTGATGCTGGGAAAGATTGAAGGCAAAAGGAGAAGGGGAAGGCAAGATGAGATGGTTAGACAGCATCACCGATGCAACAAACATGAAAAGGAGCGAACTCAGGAAGATAGTGGAGGACAGGAAGGCCTGGCGGGATATGGTTCATGGGATCACGAAGGGTCGGACACGACTTAACGACTGAACAACAACAGGCCACCTAATTGCCTATGCGTCTCCTTAAACCTCTGCCAACTATTTTGCTGGCATAAGTCTGAGAGGAAGGGGGATGGGACAGGTTGGAAAATCAGATCCTCCAGTAAGCATTTCAACTGGCTGCTGAGACACAAGGGAGCTGTGGTTAACCCTTAAATAGCAACATCTGACACTATGAGACCAAGGACGCTAGTCGTAGTAGCTGTTTTTCACCTTCTGAAGATGCCACAGATAGTAGTGGTGAATCATTAAGACTGTTTTAAATATTTTATGTATTTTAAACTTTTAATGAACAATGGATATCCCGGGATAATGCATGATTTTAATTCAGAAATCTGGACCAGTCGTGAGAATGTGAGATTGTACATTCTTTCATTCTTTTTTCACCTCCCTCTGTGTCACTCTTTCCCCTTCTTGCAAGATGCAAAGAAAAGAGGAATTTGGCTTGGTAATTGATGTGCCTGCTGCAACCTCCTAAGGTCTTTAGGCTCAATTTGACCCATGAGCTGCTGACCCTTATAATTTGGGGACTCACAGTCCAATCCTAACCAACTTTCCAGCACCGATGCAGCTGCAATGCAGCCCCGAGGTAAGGGAACAAAGGTTTCCTTACCTTGTGGAGGCCTCCGTGACTGCCCCCTACCACAGAATGCAACACAACCCTGTTGGCACAGCTGTATTGGCGCTGGAAAGTTGGTTAGGATTGGGCTGTAACTTTGCCATAGCATTATATTGTCTGTCTCCATAGCCCATGTTGTATCTTCCTCTTCCACAAGGGATAGACTTTTCAACATTTTCAATGCCTTGGAAGCAAGGCAGGAAAATCACTAACTCCTTTATCAGTCTATGGCTCCCTTATGGTGAAAGCCAGTTCAATTGAATGAAGCTTGTACAATCGCAAATGTTCAAAGATTGGCAGGTTGTCATCATATATCAAATTGTTGTAAAATATATGCATATTCCTCTGGAATGTAAACTGCACATTCTGCATAATAGTCAGGTTTAGAAGCATTGGGAGGGGTACATTGGGTTCTGCCGAGAGTTTATTTTAATCTGCAGTCATGTTCCTTGATATTATGCCCCAGACAACCACATTGTATGTGAACTTTCTTACTTTGATGGTCTTAACAGTCAGCTAATTGGAAACATTTTTCATGGAAACCTTCTCCTGCCAAACTTTATTTTGAATGGCAGATGTTAAAATCAAGTGCGCCCAAGTGGGGCATTAAATGTATGAAGTCTGAACTCTTGTCATTTAATTTTAGCTGCCAAAATCCTGATCATACATCAAGGGCTGATTAAGATACTATATTCCTGGGAAATTCGCTTGTAATTTCTTTTGGCATGCACAGTAGGTAATATTTATTCCTGTCTATTCAAAACTGATATTTTCTTACACACAGTAAATCTTCCTTGTAATTCCCCCCCCTTTTATTTGTCTAAGTCAAATATGATATCTATTTTGCTGGGTAGTCCCCCCCATTTTTATTTACATATGACTTTTATTCTTAGAATTGATGGGGGGGAGTAGAAGACTATAAACCCTTTATATTCTTAAGGGTTTACATATAAAGAAAACTTTTAGAAAACAGTCAATATACAGATCTGAAGGTTTATCTCATGTCAGACAGCTTCCTTCTTTATTTTGGTAAAATCCTCTTTTGAGAGAAAAAGTTATATCTAAGAAACATTTATGACATAGAGCATATGATGGCTTTTCCAGAAGAGAATAAATGGGTTTCTTGCTTCATTAATATCTTCATTTCATTTTTTTTGCTAATGTTTCATTATGAGATAAATATACTTGTTATCACTGTAACAAATGATAGCATATTTTACTCTTATATACTATAGGCTGATAGTATGTGTTTTAAGGCTTGCTGATGTGATAATTATAGATTCCCCCAGATGAAGGGCCATCTGTGGCTTGCAAAGCATTGATCTTTTGGAGCTGATCTGTCCCCATATTTTGAATTTAGAATAAATGTACTTACTTTACTTATGGGCTATTGTTGTGCTCATTCTGCGAGTTTCTCTCAGGAAAGACAATGACAATATTAACTTATAATATTCTTTACAATTTACTTTAAAACAATTTAAAGTTAACAATCTTGTACAGAGGTAATTTCTGAAATTGTTCATCATCTGTACTTCTGTATGCCTTTTTAATTACTGGCAGCACAATCCTGCCTAATGCTGCGCCGGCAGAGCAAGCACTCCGCCAGTGCAGGGTTTCGCAAATGTGCTGTAAGGCATGTTTGCGGCACCTGTACAGTAAGTGGCGCTAGAGCGGAGGCCGGCGCCACTCACTCTGCCGCCAGAAGGCCGCGCCGCTGGATGCAGGTAAAGGAGGCGGCAGGAAGGCGTAGGGAGGACGGGACGGGGTGGTGGGGGAGGGGGTGATTGGGCCACCGGGCCCAGGACAGGGGCGGAGATATTGGGGGGGGGTGCTCCACCAATATTCAGTCCTTTCCCGGGCCAGGGCAGCCTCCCTGGATTTGGGCTGGCCATTTGCTGGTGCCCATCTGATGAGGTCCAATGGGGCCACTGGGACTGACACCAGGAGAAAGAGATGAGGTGTACCCCAGCTCTGCCCGCACGGCCTGATCCCATGCAGGACAGTGGCGTAGCTAGCCCGCTGGGGGGGGGGCGGCACCCACGTGACACCCCCGTGATATCACAAGCCCTGCACCCTTGGTCGTAATGTCACCCTCCGGTGGGTTTTTCGGCAAAAAAACTCCCCCCAGAAAATGGCCACTAGGCGCCCAGGTGGGCAGGGGGCTACTCCTTTCCCCCCTGCCGCACCGAAAAGCATCGAAAATGCGCTTTTTGGTGCTTGTGCACATACCCCCGGTGACTTGTGCCACCCCCAGTGGCTTGTGCACCCCACTGGTGCCTGGGGCAAGCCACCCCCTGCCCCCGTTCCAAAAAACCACACTGGAATCTCACAATCCACCACCATAAGACCTGGGCTGGTGGCACAGCAGCCACTCTGCAGTTTGGCCAGATGCTCTACTTATTTCCATAGCTAAGAGGTATATAAGAGGTATAGTGGGTGGCGCAGCGGGTTAAACCGCTGAACCATAAGCTGTCGATTGAAACGTTGGCAGTTCGATTCCCGCAACGGGGTGAGCGCTCGTTGCTTGGCCAGCTCCTGCCAACCTAGCAGTTCCAAAGCATGTCAATGCGAGTAGATAAATAGGTACCGCTTGCGGGAAGGTAAACAGCGCTCCGTGTTCCAGCTGCATGCTATGCGCTACGGCAAGGAGAGTCATGCCGGCCACATGACCACGGAGGCGTCTTCGGACAACGCTGGCTCTTCGGCTTTGAAATGGGGATGAGCACCAGTGGCGTCTTCAGCCCTCCTGCCGCCTGGGGCTAGGAGGGCGGGGGCTGGCCAAGCGCCCCCCTGGACGTCACGTGACGTCAAACGCCGCTGTCGCTCCAAAGCTGGAGCGCGGCGCCCACCCGCAACTATAACGGGCGGGCGGCGCTCCAGCTTTGGAGTCCGAGGAGAGCGTCCTCCTCTGCATCGTCTAGGCAACGTGCACAGCGCGCGCCCGCAGCCACAGGGTCTGGGTGAGCGCTGCGCGTTGCCTAGACGACGCAGTTGCTCACCTCGGACTCAAAAGCTGGAGCTTTTTACGAGTCCGAGGTGAGCAACAGCGTCGTCGTCTAGGCAATGCGCAGCGCGCGCCCAGACCCTGTGGCTGCGGGCGCGCGCTGTGCGCGTTGCCTAGACGACGAGGACGCTCTCCTCGGACCCCAAAGCTGGAGCGCCGCCTGCCCGTTATGGCTGCGGGCGGGCGCCGCGCTCCAGCTTCAAGTCTGGAGTGAGCGCCCCCCGGAGGCTTGGCGCCTGGGGCCCTGTATATCAGGGCCCCAGGCGTTACTACGCCACTGATGAGCACCACACCCTAGAGTTGGACACGACTGGACTTAATTGTCAGGGGATACCTTTACCTTTACCTTTATATGATGGGTGCTGTCCTTTCCAATATAAAAATACAGAGCAGCATCTAAAACTTGAGGAAAACTAGCAATCAGAAGGCTCTGTGGATGCTGCTTCACCAACAGGAAACTGATGTGATGACCATCCTAAAACATACCATACAACGGTTACATAAGAGTGTAGTGGTTCAGGTGTTGGACTTAGACCTGGAAGATCCAGGTTCAAATCCCTGCTCAGCCACGAAGCTTCCTGGGTGACCTTGGGCCAGTCACTATCTCTCAGCCTCACCTACCTCACAGGGTTGTTGTGAGGACGGAAGGACAAAAGGAGGGAAGGAACCATGTACACTACCCTGAGCTCCTTGGAGGAAGGGTGGTATAAAAATGTGCAAAATAAATAAATAAAAAATACTTCAATTCTTAATACAATATCTTGAAGTCAGCAAACTTCAAACATCTTCTCTTAGAGTACTCCCAATGACTTCAATGACAATAATCCGGAAGAACTACCTTGCTTCTACACTAGCTCTTTCCCCTGGAATAGCCATCCTTTGTTCAATCACTTTTTACAAGGATATGCATGACATTGTATCCAAATCAATCCATTCCAGTTTTTGGGTATCCTCCCAGATGTTTTTTCAAACATGATTTGTGGCAATTGTTCTGACTTTGAATGAAAAGGAAGAAGCACTTAACCTATCCACTGTATCTCTGCAACTACATGTTCCTCCCCCACTTACCACTTTAAGCCTGAGTTATGTTTTTGGTTTTAACTTTCTGGTACTTCCCTGTTGATGTGCAAATACTGAAATGATTTATTTTTAATCATTTTTTTAAAATCATTATTTTTAAAATCATTCTTACTCTCCTCACTGCTCCAAGCTGGGGGCAAGGAAATGCTTCCTGTCATTCGAGCCTCTGAGATGTTTACAAACAGCACAGCTTCTCAGTGTTACCCGTGCACCCCCCAATGAGCACGCTAGACAAAGGCTTGGGTTAAAGGGCCACTTTATTATTTTAAACAGACAAGGATAGATTGCAGCAGGGACTGGAGGTTTTATCAACTGAAACGTATACTAACTTTAAAAAACCCCTAGCGTGCGGGTTCTAGTTTGGGGGGAAACGGCACTAGGGAGGGAGAGTTGGGTTCCGACATCAGGGCACTAGCCGCTTACCTCCTCCAGATGTAAACGGGCATCACATCCTGGCTCAATCCTGGCTTGGTCACTGACCATTCCAGGTAAGCCTAAAGGTGATCTTTGCTTCCAGCCCTGGGGTTTGCCAGCCAGCCTCACTGACCCGGGTCAGCATCGTGTTCTGGCTTGCCCCATGGCCTTGCTTACCTCCGGATGTATGCCAAGTACGAGCTTCCCTGCCTACCCCCCCGCATGCTACCTACCTAAAGTGACCAAAGGTGTAACCTAGTTAAATTACCCCTCACCAGTCTGGGGTAGGTGAAAAACCCACAGCCAAAGGCCAATCAGGCTGTGAGAAACAATTCCTACCCAGTCCCCTGAGGGGCGGCCAGCTAACCACAGACTGAAAACCGGGAGGGAGGGTTGGGTTCATCAGGGCACAACTGAGGATAGCCGAACAGAGCACTGACTCCCGGCCTCCTCAGTCCCGCCCCTCCCGGCCTGACAGCCAATCAGCTGTCGAGCAGGCCAAAGCCTTCACCAAGCACGCCGGGGGCAGGGCCAGATAAGTGGCGCCATCCCCCGAAGAGGGCCAGCGGCATTCTGCAAGCTTTTCTGTGGTTCAGTCCAAGTGAAGAAGATTCCCCCCTCTTGTCTCCTGAGACTTCTCTGAGTCACTTTCCAAGCTGCTGCAAGATTCATAGGGTTCATCGAATGTTAGAGATGGAAGGTGCCTTGGGCGTCATCTAGTCCAACCACCTGCTCAGTTACAGGCACCCTGACTGGTGACCGTCCAGCTTTAAAATATGTGACAAGGGAGAGCTCACTGCTGCAAGAGGGGAGGCAGACTATTCTAGTACAATCAAGGAAGATTTCCTCCATGGCTCAATGTGAGACAAAGAAAGCTCACTTTTGTTTTCCTTCACCACGTGGCATGTTAATGAGGATACAAGACAATACTAAGTGCCATGTGGGACCATAATTGAATCGAATCCCACTTGCAGTTGTGAGTGGAAGAGTAATGCTGAAGAGTCCTAGTTTAGAAGCAACTCGACTTTCCCAGTTATTCTGGATCCCTTTCAAGGTTGGACTTTGGGGTGGAACAGGCTCGATCCCCCTGGTGGATGACCTGCACCAAGGACTGGACAGGTGGGGTGTGTCCTTGTTGGTCCTGCTAGATCTCTCCGGGACTTTCAACACCATGGTGTTCTTCTGGGGCAGCTGGCTGGTTTGGGGCTTAGAGGTCCTGTTTTGCAGTGATTCCATTCCTTCTTGGCTGACAGGTCTTGAAAGGTGATGCTGACGGATGCCTCTTATTCAGCACCTTGGCCAGTAGTGTGTGGGCTGCCTCAGGGATCTGTCGTATCCTACAAATCCTACTCTCTACAAATATACTTAGGATAGGCCTATAATCAAATTAAGCCAAGCTCATCAGTGGATCAAGCTGTGCATTTGTCACCATGGGCATTTTTTTTAATTGCTCCTTCCACTCCTGCAAACTAATCATTTAATAAAATGAGGTTTCAACGTTGCGAGAAGGTTTGTGAGAAAAATCATTGTGCTAGCTTTGCCGATCATTCTGAGATTTGTGGCGGAAAGGTGATATTGAAATGCCACAGAAGCATTAAGAGCAATCACCCCAAAGATGTTTAATAGATAAAGCATGGGGATGAATCCTATTCCCAGCATTAACCAGCACATGCTGTTTGACCACAGGCAAATCATGGTGCCTCAGTTTATTCAAATGGAAAAATGGTTATAATTAATATTCAGCATAATTAGTCCTTAAGTGCTTTGAGAATTTGGATGAGAAGTGCTGTACAAAAGCAAAGTATTTTTGCTTCAACCTCTTTTAGAGTGAATCCCTTGCCACACATTTTCCAAAAGTCTACACTCCTTAGTAGAGCAAAAGGACTCATTCCAATGAATAATTGATCTGATGAATTTGCCTTGTTTTTTCTTTGCAAATTGTACTCAAACAGAAGCCAAACTCTAAGAGTTCTTTGTTCACATGAGTTCTTCACAGATTACTTCAGTGAGCAAGAAAAGACATCCGAAGAAAAGACTTAGGCAGTTGTTTGCACTTCTTGTCTGTGAATAAGTGAGAGATGTACAGTAATTAACCAATGAAGTGTGAGTTTCAAGAAAGCCATTTCAGGCTGCAGTCCGATACACACTGACCTGAGACTAAGCCCCATTTAACTCGGTCGGACTTAATTCCAAATACAAATACACACACACACACACACACACACACACACACTTACCATTCGTCCTGGAGTTTCCGGGACGGTCCTGGAAACAGGCCTCAATTCCCGGAATCGTCCTGGAAGGGTTCCGGGGTGAATGGTAAGCTTCCACGCCACCGCCATTTTAATTTGTTAAACTTACCTTTTTTTCCGGGATCCAGCATCTTGGTTCATGAAATCTCGCGAGATCCAAGATGTCAGCGCACAAATCTTGTGAGGGCATGATGCCCTCATGAGATTTGGGTGCTGACATCTTGGATCTCGCGAGATTTTGCGAGTCAAGATGCCGGCGCCCTGTAAGTTTCTTTATAGCAGGGGTTCTCAACCTTTGGAGGCCTGGGTACCCCCTATCACAGTCCAATTTTCTGAAATACCCCCTGCTAATTAATTGGATTAATCAATTAATTAATTAGGTAATTAATCATTAAATTAAAAAGTACTAAAACAATTTTAAATGTGAAAAAATGTCTTATTTAACAGTGTGTGTGAGTGTGAGTGTGAGAGAATGAAAGAGAGAGATGCAAGGATCTCTTTTTTATCCAAGTCACACTTCCCAAAATCAGCTCCTCCCTACCCCACCCCACCAAAGTACATTTCCAAAGTACAAAAATAAGCCCCAAACCAAAATCAGAGAGACAGAAGGGCTCCGAAAATAATTACAATTTAAAATCCATGTTAATTAACACTTAATTAGCTACTGATGGGGCAGATAAGGGGCAGGGCTTGCCGTACCCCCAGCAAGAGGTCCGCGTACCCCTAGGGGTACCCGTACCACAGGTTGAGAACCTCTGCTTTATAGTAATGGCGGCGGCAACGACAAGGAGGAGCAGGTGAGCCAGCTGAGATTGCTTGCTCTCGCCGCTCCGTCTCGCCGCTCCGAGCTCGGAGCGGCGAGACCGGGTGAGCCAGCTGACTCGCGAGCTGGCTGGGCGGCTGGCTTGCGGCTCGCTCAACGAGGAGGCTCGCTCGCTCACTCGTGCCGGTGAGTAATGGAGGTCAGTGCAGTGCAGAACTTAGCGTTCCACCCCACCTCCAGCGACGCCACTGGCTGCAGTGCTTTCTCCTGGTGGTCTGAGCCCAGCTTCTTGCAGCATTCATTGGTTCTTTGAGTTTTGCTTCAGAAGTAGTTGTGCAGGGTGCTGGTGGGCTACAGGCCAGCTGTACAGAGCACTGATTGGAGCTGTGCTACTTCCTTAGAGCAATTTTACAACAATTCTCAAAAGGGTTGTGTTTATATTCCTTTTTAAGCATTATGTGACTGTTAGTGTATTTGTTCACTCATTCAGTACATTTGAAAAATATCATTAAACTACAGCAAGTCCTCACTTAAAGTTGTTGATAGGTTCTTGGAAACTGCAACTTTAAGCAAAACGACTTAGAAGGAAACCAGTTTTACCATAGGCTAATTGATCTACATAAACAAGAGTTTACAGCATATTTCTGGTCACAAAAACATCACCAAACTTCAAAATAAAGACCCAAAACACTTCTAATATTAAACACTGAAATAAATGTGAGCTTTCTGGGCCAGAGAAAACCTATGCAGGCATGGGGAGAAGCGAGAACATTCAAACTCCACACAGACAGTGGCCTCAGCCGGGAATCGATTATTTTTTTCTGAACAACTTTAAAACGAAATGGCTTTAAGTGAGGATTTGCAGTTCTCTGAGGAGGGAGAGGAGGAATTACAGCCACCAGCCAATCATTTCTCTGCACAACTGACCACCAGTTGATCTGCACAACTGGCTCTGATGTGATCCCCACAAAACCCATTCCTCAGTGCTCCAACCGGGGAGGTGGGCAGTATACGTACATCTTTCAATAATGCAGTGACTGCTGTTTCCTGTGTATGGCTGTCTCACCCCCAGTCAGATATCAGAAATTACCAATGCTGATATTGCTAGTGTAGAAAATATGCAATACAAATGTAACTTTTAATACTCAAAATTTGCTTATTATAAAAAAAAGAAAATATTGAGGAGTCAAAATAGGGCTGAACAAGTGAGGACTTAAAAGGAAATTTGCATGGAAAAAATGGAACCAAAGAAAAAGAAGGATAGTGTAGGACAGGAATTATTATTATTATTATTATTATTATTATTATTATTATTATTATACAGTAAGTCCTCACTTACCATCGTTTCGCTTTAAGTTCTTCAAGCTGCAATAACTTAATTACTTCCACATTGTTAGCTGCAATCACTTAATTACTTCCGCATTGTTTTCGAGCTAAAAACAATAGAGCCCCAGCCACTTGCTCTGAAAACAATTACTGCTCCAACCTCTTATCTCTAGCAGGCTGCTGAACACAAAAGCCCTACAGCTAAAGCAATGAAGCTGAAGCCAATTAACTCCTCCAGCTCCAGGAACACTGTGGAAACTATGATATTGATCCTGCAACTTGCAAGTTATTGAGCTTGCCTCTTGAAAGTTGGTCAGCCTGCCACTTGTCATTGTTGATAAATCTTTACTTTAACCCTGCTGCAATGAGTGGTAAATGTGCACCATGCCCCCCTGATGTTTGTGCCCCCCCAAAAAAAAATACCAGAGAAAAAGTGTATTATTAGAAGTGTTTTGAGTTTTTATTTAGAAGTTTGGTGATGTTTTTGTGACCAGAAATATGTCATAGGAACCTAACTCTTGTTTATGTATGTTAGCTTATGGTGAAATTGGTTTCATTATGTTATTTCACTTAAAGTTGCAGTTTCCAGGAATCTATCTACAACTTTAAGTGAGGACTTCCTGTATATCGCTTTTCAACAGGAGTAGTTCACAAAGCGGTTTACATTAGGGATTTTGCATACACCCTGAGGTGATCAAGAGTCACTGGGGAAATAGTACCGGTTTCAAGATGCTGTCTGGTGCTCGGATGCAGGCTGTTGCCTCATGAGCTTGAGCTGGGAAGTCTATCTCCAAGGCTATCTGGCTTGGGATGGGCTTAACAACTCGGCTGTTCCCCTTTTCCAGGTGTTAGCATTGAGAAGCTGGGATTGCATTTGGTGACCCCAGTCCCCAGGTTTGATCCAGTGTGCTAACACACTAGGGGAAAATATGGGCTTCCTGTCTCCTCCAGGTTAGGGTTCTGCATTTTGAGGGATGAAGCCCCTTAGGACTCGCTACTTAAGCATTGATATCAATCAATAAAGTGGACCATTCCTCCAAAGATCTTGTCTTACATATTGGGGGGGGGGTATATGGGCAAAAGTCTTTGCCCTTCTCTTTCACTGCTTCCTCCAGCTCTCCCCTTCATGGTCTCCTGTCCCTTCCTTCTCCTCTCCCTCCCCTTCTTCCCTTCTTTATCCCCTGGAGCCCAGGGACAGGAAATACTTGACTGTTCCCTGCATCTGTGGACCTTTCTTACACTTCTCCACCCCTGGCTCGTTACAATCCATGTCCATAAAGGGACCAAGATCATGCTTTTGAGACTTTGCAAGAATTACAGTACTATGGTTATAGTACTGGGCTATAGTACTTGGGCTATACTGCTTGTATCTTCCTGTGGAACCTTATCCAAATTCCAATCAAGAAAATGGTCATACTCTCATTGACTCCTGTAAGTCTTGAGTCAAAGCTATAAATGGCTACGTTATTGTGCAAAACACTGCAAGTGATATGAATGGACATGTCTTTCTGAACTACGCCTTCACCATCTGTTGTAACCCTCTAATTACAAATGCAAAATGAGCATAATTAAATATTGGCATCCTGCAAAAATAAGCTCAACGTTATTGCAATGCATGTGCATGTTCTTTATTAAATAGAACAAGCATCTGTTTTGTTTTCTTATGTTTTGAGACGCAGATGGGGGGAAATTGCTTTTTCCTGACAAAAAGGATAGGTTTCTGTTACTAAACAGGAATTCAATACATCAGGGGTTGCACTTTACAACAGTTGGCAAATGGGACTGTTTTTTGCAGATACAAAAATGACGCCTGAACTTTCTCCTTTTCTTGCGCAACATGGGAGTAATTTAAGCAAAAAGCAGGCAACACCATGGAGACAGTAATTACAAATTAATATAACCTGCTTATCCAATAGTACCAATACAGGGCTGAGACCTGCCTCCTTGGTGGGCTGGTGACCAGCTGATACTATTTTCTCGGTTAGAGATTACTTCATGCTGACCGGCTACACTCCTGCCCTCATTCTGTTAATGATTCTGTTAAGATCAAGCAGAAGTCTTGTTCGAAGGAGTGCTGTGTATGTGTCAGAGATGCCATTAAGAAAGGGTAGAGGGGTGACCCCCCCATGGTTCAGATCCTGTGTGTTTATTCTTCAGGAGCATCAGACATCTCTTGCCACCTGACTGCTTCCACGCACTGAGAGGCTATTATAAACATTTCAGTGGTCTTATCTATGCATGTTAAAGGGACTAACCCCTTGGCTTCAGATCTATGATTTGGGGACGGCTTAGTGGCACAGTACCTGCTTTATCATTAATACACTAATGAATGAATGAGAATGAATGAATGAATGAATGAATAGGGTCCTAGGTTCAATCCCTGGCATCTCCAGTTAAATGATCTCAAGTACCAGGGTTGGGAAAGACCCCTGCACAAATACATGAGAGCATTTGTCAGTCAGAGTTGATAATACTGGGCTAGACGGACCAATGGCCTGACTCCTTACAATGCCAGCACCAGGTTGCCGTGGGCCCTGGGGAACAGGCCTATTCTGGACCTTTCATTGCATCTTCCTTCCACCAACCAGATGATGTACTGAGTGCTACCACTAAGCATTCAGGGTCAGCCTGGCCAGGTGGGCCCTGTGATAGACATGAGCCCACAGCCAGTGCCCGACCTGGCCAACCCATGATGCCACCCTTGAGTTCAGATGCTCAAGGATGATTGTTATAATTTTATGATGTAGGTTCTGAGATTATGAAGGCATAGATAAGGGGACTTTCAATAAAATCCACACTCTGCACCACGTGACTTTCTTAAGTTTTCACAATATGCTCCCCCTTCAATCTTCTGAGTTAAGGGGACAGAAGAAAAGGCAATGGGGGGGGGGCAGGCCCCATGTAATTTGAGCACTGTATGAGATATGTAGTAAAAATTCATGATTTTCTCCTATTTGTTTTGCATATTTTAAGCTGGTCTGGACCTTCCTATCACCTGGGGAGGCTCCTATAGCTCATGGGCTGCTGAATCATTTGGATGCAGTCACCATTGTTACCTTGTTGTTGGTATTATTGAGCTTCTTCAGACCAGTAAACCCAAAGACTTAACGTTGAGCTAGCTCTTTGGACCCTGAAGCCATTTGATTTCCTGAACCCCTGCTAACTGGGCAAGAGGCACTTTTTCAATTGGTGCTCCTCTTATATTTAGCAGGGGGAGAGTAACTGCCCCCCTTTCACCCCAGCACAGTCTCTTTGCTGGTGGTGTTCTGCATCATTTTTTAGATTGTGAGCCCTTTTGGAACAGGGAGCCATTTAATCATTTTATTTTGTCTGTAAACCGCTTTGTGAACTTTTTGTTGAAAAGCGGTATATAAATACTGTTAATATATAAATACTGTTAATTTCCAACAGTGGGAAATTCAAAGGGCTCAGCTGACCCTAATTCCACAGGTAAAACTCAGTTAATGCCTACAGGTTATAAAAAAGCAGGATAACAGAGAGAGAGAGAGAGAGAGAGAGAGAGAGAGCATTTGCACATTTGCCTGGGTCTCCCATCCAGTGCATTGGACACAGTAACGTAAGTGTAAGTGTAAGTGTAAGGACCAAGATTCTGGACTAGTGTGCATACCAAGTTCGACATATTAGTAATCTGCTTTATTTTTTCAGCTTACCTTTTAACCTCTGTGCCAATTTTAACCTCTGTGCCCAGCCTATCTTCATAAAAACTCCTTTGCCTTTCCATGATTCCTCAAGTGCCTTTATTTTGCCCGTTTTACTTGACTCCTTGGTGTTTTGGTGTTTTTATTATTTTAAGAAAGTCATCATCACTATTTCAACTTCCCTGGCCTCAGTTCACTTGGGTGGAAGTTGGTTGCCCCCTCCCCCCGACCACCAGTCCTCACATTGTTTGGCTTTTAAGGGGGCCCTCAGGGATTTGGGAGCTCTTCTTTCTTCTGGGTTGGAGGTTTCCTCAAGGCAGCCTCCTTCCATTTGGTTTTCCCTGGCCTTGGTTGCTGCCACCCCAGTGAAACCCAGCTTTGGAATAAGACAGGCTGGAAGTGGGTGCCAGTTGCTAGACACTGCACCCGACGCCTGTCTGTCCTAACTACCACAAGGTACAACAAACGAACTGCATCAAATTCTCTTGAAATACTCTGGGTTAGCAATTTAATCCAAGACTTGTCCTTTGAAGCTTGCAGTGAATTTTGTCTTCTTCCTAACCAAAGTTTCTTGGTCCCCTGAAATAATGCCTCTACTATTTGTTCAGCCTCAGTTTCTGAATGTAGAAGACCATTTAATATTTTCCTGCTTGTTTCTTCCTAGACGATACCATGCTTGTCTGTCTCAGACAGACGGTACTTTATAAAGCTAGCTAGGTTATTGTGGCATGGGCGTTCACAGGCAAGAAACCTACTTCACTCAGATATCTCAGGACTCTCTGAGTTGACTTCCACATGTTACTTTCCTATTAAGGGAACACATGTGTTGCCTTCTCCTGTTCTGGAACCTCAAAGAAGAGAGTAGTGGCACAGTGGCCAGGACAGAGAAAGGGGTAGGAAAAGCATGCAGAGCTAGCTTACATTAATTTTGCCCTACACACAGAGAGAGGATCTGGGGCTGCCTCTAAGGCTCCACATCAGCCTGACTCTGTCTTCAACACGTCATTTTAAAGGCAATACTACCTGACTCTGTCAACAGAATCTGCAATTCTGGAACCATATGTCTCTTTAGTTATATAGACCATGCCACAAACTGCTTAGTCAGTTTCAGCACTCTTCATCCCTGCCGTACACCTGCAGAAGGCAGTGCCTACTGGTCTCCTGTTAGTCTGTATGGCTGCCAGTGAAAGTGTGAGCACCCTAAGAGGAAAGTGCCTTGTTGCGTAAGGAGTGCTCCCTGGAACAGCAACCATCCATTCTGTTCAGTGGTATACTGTCTCTGTATAGTAGATAAATAGGTACCGCTTGCGGGAAGGTAAACAGTGCTCCGTGTTCCAGCTGCATGCTACGCGCTGCGGCAAGGAGAGTCATGCCGGCCACATGACCACGGAGGCGTCTTCAGACAACTCTGGCTCTTCGGCTTTGAAATGGGGATGAGCACCACACCCTAGAGTCGGACACGACTGGACTTAATTGTCAGTGGATACCTTTTTATATGAAGGCTACATTTAGCCATCATAGCTATGCTAGATCTGTGCTCCAGGAGCTTACTGCCAAGCAATTTCACAGGGCGTCCTCGAGCTCTAGTATTATATGAAAGGGGGGGGGGATAGGGGATTCTTCCTGAGAAGAGTTCTCATGCTCTTGATTCAGTTTTGCGCAGTAGACTGCAGGAGAAAGCTGGAGGTAGGGATTGAAGGACTCTTGCTATGTTTGGCCCAGGCCTGGGCACTTCATCTCTCTTATGCCACAAGAGCTACATGGGGGACTTTTGTCTTCCTTCTTCCACCTCCTAATGAAGACATTGTGGCCATTGCAGCTGTGGGGCTCTTTCTGTGAGCCATTTCTTTTTCTCTGTATTGTTTTACTGACACATGAAAAAAAGGCTTAGGGGCAGGAGTCTCCTGGCGCTTTCAACTGAAGCGTCAGCTTGAAAGCACGGATCCAGACTTCTTCACTCTGCAGCTGACAATTTAGCAAATGGTCCATGTTATGGCACTTTGATCTTGTGAAAGTTTTCAAAAAACTCAGCCTTGAAGAAAGCTCCGGCCCAACAGATTCCCCCAGTTCATTAGCAATCTTTTAACAGTTCCCAACAATTAGAGCTGTCAGCCGAGCCGAACTGTGTTCGGAAGCTGCACATTCAAAATCCCTGACTAATGACTTGGTAAAAAGACTTGACAGTGTGTTGCAATTTGTTATAATTGAATCTAAGCTGCATCAGCTGTTTAAGGGGCTGAAATGTTTTCAAACATTACACTGATTTAAATTAATGCCACAAAAATATTCAGGACTCATGTCTGTCAGATTCGGTGCTAATAATCATGTTCTCTTCAGACATGAAGAAGGCATTTCATCACTGGTTTGAAAGCATTGTCAGAAAGGCAGTTAAGGGATCTCTCTCCCCACCCCCTTCCCCATGGCTGCCCCACCTTCTCTGATGTAAAGAAATCTGGTAATCACTACTCTTCATAAGAGAAACATACATACCGGATAAGTTTGGGTAGAATCCTTCAAGCAGAGTTATGCCGCAAACACACACAAATGTGTACAAACCATGTTTTAAAAAGAAATCTTCATTGCCCGACTAATTTTTAAAGCATTAATATTTAACAACAAAGCCTTTGATGAATGTAGAGAAAATGTTCCAAAATGGAAAATGCGTTTTCTAATCCCCCATCTGTCTTCATTTTAACAATGGGCAAGTAGGACATTTGGGAGCCAGACTTTCAGAAAATCTTTTTTGAAAAAAGAAAATCTGTGTCTCCTTTTGGAATGTCTTTCACTAGAAACGGATGGGATAATATGGGATATCAAAGGAACTTCATGTTTCAAAATAAATTATTTGCTGACTTTGTTTTTCTTTGATTATATTATTTACAATCCCAGAGCTGGAACCTCATTTATAATACTGCTGCATGCCTTCAAGATCTTGACAACTTTGGATTAAACTAGGGCCATGCTGAGTTTCTGCCAGCCTTTTAATTTGTGCATAATTTTGCATGTTTTCAAATAAAAGAAGAAATTTCAATCAGAATACTCGTGTATTTTCCTAACATTCCAAATCCCTTCCCAAACTGTTTTTCCATCACAGTTCTCCCGAATTTTAAGTTTTGCTCATGTTTTCTTAGTTGTAGCTTCCAGGACTCATGGCAAGCGACATTTTCCACTATGTACTTGCAATAAAAATGTATAAGGAAAAGGACTAGATGCAGGGGTGGGGCTAAGCTTTGCTTCAGTGGTCTGCACAAAGCTATACCTTCATCACAGGTTTTCACTGAGAATATGGGTCTATATTTGGTGGTTCTGTGCAGCTCAAAACAAACTGAAATCCTCACTAACCTTCCACTAAATACATCATTTACTTTTACTATATAGTAAATTACCCTTTTGAACTTTAGAAACCTGGAAACAAGCCTTATTCTAAATCAGGGGTGGCAAACCTTTCAACATGAATGCTCCTGGCCCTTTAATGGTTGTATAAAAAGTAAAGGTGACCCCTGACAATTAAGTCCAGTCCTGTCCGACTCTAGGGTGTGGTGCTCATCACCATTTCAAAGCTGAAGAGCCAGCGTTGTCCGAAGACACCTCTGTGGTCATGTGGCCGGCATGACTCTCCTTGCCACAGCGCGTAGCATGCAGCTGGAACATGGAGTGCTGTTTACCTTCCTGCAAGCGGTACCTATTTATCTACTCGCATTAACATGCTTTGGAACTGCTAGGTTGGCAGGAGCTGGCCAAGCAACGAGAGCTCACCCTGTCGCGGATTCGAACTGCCGACCTTTCGATCGACAGCTCATGGTTCAGCGGTTTAACCCACTGCACCACCCACTGGCCTGGACAATGGTTGTATAGGTGAGGGCATTTCAGCTTTAGCAGCACCATCAGCAATTGCAGCTGCCAAGATTCTGTCTTCTACACAACTTAAGAACGCAGAGGCACTAATTGTGGAAGGTTGGCCACCCCTGGTCTAAATGATCATTCCTCATCTCCAGTGGTGGTCATACACCCCCCGTGGGGGGTCCGCTGGTGCGACACCCCCACGTGCCATCACAAGCCACACCCCCTGGGGGTGTGAGGTCATTTTTGCACGTGTCATCAAATTTCGGCGGTGGTCCGGCTTCAATCACACACACACACCGCCATTTTGCTTACCTTTTTGGAACCAAACGGCTCCATGGTGAGTGGGCCCAAACAGAGGACAGCCAGCGCGGGATGACGAATACAATGATGGGAGCGGCGGTGGAGGGAACGCATCCAGGAGGCAAGTACACACACACACACCGCCACGTGCGCCCGTCGCCTTGGGGCCCACGGCCCCCCTGCCCCTACCCTAACGATGCTACTGCTCATCTCACAGGTATCGATGCCAGAGCTCCCATTCATACGACTTATAATGAAACGACTTTAAGTGAGGACTTGCTGTATTTATATTTTAACCCACTTCAGATCTCAACTGTCATCCATAATTCAGTATTTCTGGACTAATTTTTAACCCAGGCCTTCTCTGTGAATCTTCAATGTGTTTATTGATTTGTGCTTTGTTTTTTGTTTTGTTTTTTTAAGAATACAAAATCGTGGTTCTGGTCACCTTTCCCCCGGATACATCTCTTTGCAGAATTTTGGTGTCATTATTAGAGATAATGTTATTATTCTGACTGAAAGCATTCTAACACATATAATACAGTGAAAGAAAGAAAAAAGCCAGCCTGCAGAGATGTGATATCTTTTCAAAGTACCAAATCACAAAGGGTTATCCAGTTCAATGGCCAAGTTCAACAAGACACAATTGAGCTTGTCTTGGCTTTCCAGGCGCTCATAAACCTATACTTGGGAGGTCTAAGAAGGGAAGTCAGTTAGCCCCAATTGTGTCTTGTTGAACTTGGCTGGTAGAATATGTAACTCTTTTGTAACTTGGCTCCTTTTATACATGTCACACCTTCACATGACTGAACAAATTTTCTGAGTTGCTTTTGTACATTTCCATGGTAAATATATTTGATCTAATATCACCTCTCTCTCTCTCTCTCTCTCTCTCTCTCTCTCTCTCTCTCTCTCTCTCTCTCTCTCTGTGTGTGTGTGTGTGTGTGTGTGTGTGTGTGTGTGTGTGTGTGTGTGTGTTTCTGGGCTGGCAGTTACCGGTAACTAATGAGAATGTGGTCACCTGTGACATTTCTGGTCACAAACAGATACTTTAGTGGAGAATTTTGAATGAACTCACAAGCTTGACATAACCCTATAGTTGCTAGTTCTTGAAAGAAAGCCAGAAATATAATCCAAAGGGATAAAGAGAGCATTTGATAGAAACTTGCCAGAATTTCCATGTATTAAATTAGTCACCTGAAACCTCAGTGGACCCACAAATATAAGACATTCAACACGCACACACCCGCGCGCGCACACATACCCCTTTAGCTGCTCAAAAGTCAAAGTATCGCCAGTAGTGCCAATGTCTGGGTGTCACTTTGATGGTGGTAAAATGAGTTCAGCTAATGTTATGGGTTAATGAAGAGCCTTTTATGTAATGGCTGCAGCACCATAGAGAAATTATCTAAATGCCTCACAAAATGTGACTGACTAAGCAGGGTTTAATGACTCACAATATTGAATGCAGTACAGTTCCAGACAGTGCTGCAGCTTTTGTTCAATTATATAGAGTTTACGCACATGTATTTCAGAAGAATAGCTGTGTTACCTTTCTGAGATGCAAACAGAAAATAGTCCTGTGGCACCTTAAAGATGAGCAGCACAATCCGGTATGACTAAGCAGCTGGCCTAAAGGGCTGGCCACTGTATCCTAAGGTCATTCCGGGACACCCCGGTGCTGCTAGAGCACACCTTGAGAGAGGGGGGCATTCATCCCCTTCCCCAGGTGTAGGCAAGCCCAGGGCCTATGGGCCTCCTCAGATGCACACCAGCTCCAGAGCTGGCATACTTCTAGAGAGGCGATGTAAGTCTGGCGTGGGCCGGGAAGGGGCTTAGGATATCGGCGCCAATATCACCGCCGCCTCCCAGCCTCGTCCGGTCAATGGCCCCCTCCCTCACTGCCCTGGCCTGCCCTCCCGCCGACCAGCGCAGCCCTTACCTGCGGTGGCTGGCACAGGATGAGGTACGTCATGGAGTGAGCGGTGCTTCGCCCCGGCACTGCTTACTATCCTGTTGTCACAAACAGCATGTTTGAGACATTTTAGGCCTGCGGAGCGAGAGCTTTGCCGGTCTAAAGTTACAAAGGGTTGCGCCGTATGCATTTATACTAAACTTATCTTCAGAATTTGATTGCGATATATATTAAAAGAGGATAAAGAAAGAAGGATGGAGGGTGGAAAAGGAAGGGCAATGAACAAGTATAACACTATTTCTGTTCTTATTAACAGTATTTATATTAACAGTATTTATATACCGGTTTTCAACAAAAAGTTCACAGAGCGGTTTACAGACAAAATTAAATGGCTCCCTGTCCCAAAAAGGCTCACAATAATAATAATAAAAAAAGATGCAGAAGAACACCAGCAACAGCCACCAGAAAAGACACTGTGCTGGGGTGAAAAGGAGGCAGTTACTCTCCCCCTGCAAAATATAAGAGGAGCACTAATGGAAAAAGTGCCTCTTCCCAGTTAGCAGGGCAATTCTTGTTGATGTGCATGTTAAATATCTTAAAATAATTTTAAGACTACTAAGTTTATTGTGACATAAGGTATGTAGACAAGAATAGATAGCATGTCTGATGCTTTTTTTTCTTTTCTTATCCCACTCATCCTCCAAGGAGTTTAGGGTAATGTATATAGACAACCTCCCACGCCCCACACACTTTTATCCTATGATGCAGGCTAAGGTGAAAAAGAGAATGATGGACAGCCCAAATCTCTCTAAGACCTAGAGCAGTGGAGTGCATGCTCCGCTGCTCTAGGCTGTAGCAAACGTACTGTAAAACATGTTTGTGATGATTCATGAGTAAAGAACGCTGGTGCAAAGGCCAGCAGCCCTTACTCCGCTGCCTTCTGGACCCAGCAACCAGCCAGTGCAGGGGCACGGGGAGGGCAGGCAGGGGCATGGAGGGGGGCCATTGGCCAAACCAGGCCAGAAGAGGGCAGGGATATTGGCAGTGCACTCCGCCAATATTCCCAGACCTTTCCTGGGCCACTTCGGCCTTCTCCACCGCCTCAGATGTATGCCAGCTTCAGAGCTAGTGTACATCTGAGGAGGCCCATTAGCCTCCATCGGCTTGTTGCAGAATTCTGGCTTCCTAAAGGGCCAGCTGCGGAATTCTGAGCCCATTCCCGGGCCGCACCAGTGCAGCCCGGGAACACCTCGGGGGAAGGGGACATTCATCCACTTCCCCAAGTGAAGCGGATAAATGGTGCGGCCCACTGGTGAGTCCCGGGAATGGGCTTAGAATTCCGCAGCTGGCCCTTTAGGCCAGCCGCAGAAAGTTACACAGGATTGTGCCCTGACTCAAGGTCACTCTGCATTACAGAGAGTTGAACCCAGATTTCCCCAGTTGTACTCTGATACTCTAACCATTACATTCCCTCTGGCTCTCCATGGGCTGTGATCTACAGAAGCTCATGTCACACATTTTTTTGTCGTGAAGGTGTCATAGAATTCAATGTTGTTTTGTCAATGTGAAAATAATCTTGTTTCTGGCTCTGGGCAGCTTCATATTTAGGCTTACCAGATCTCCAACCGGGACAGAGTGCTAGACCTTTAGGAGAAGGAATGTGGGCAGGTGTAGCTTGTTAAACCTTAGAGCACAATCCTAGGCATGTCTACTCAGAAGCAAGCCCCACTGACCACAGAGTCTCTTCAAGTGCTGGGTCATATCCTTGAAGAGAAGCCACCCGCTGAGATGACGCCACTAGCTTTCACCTTTTGATTCAAGCAGTTTGGGAAATGTAGCTAGACCTTACATGAGGATAACATTAAATAATATTATAGGACTAGCCTGACTAACTTAAATACTTTAAAAAAAAAACTCTTGAAGGTGAGATGGATTCTGTGGACCAAAATGCAAGGAGTTCTGGGAGGTGGGTTTCCTTTTCAGAACAAAATGAAACATGGCTCATTCTTAATTGTTCTCAATGCTGCCATTGGCATTAATTATAATCATTATATTTGTTTTCAGACAGTTATTCGTTCAACTTTGATCTTTTGCCCCAAAGCATTGGTTTCCTGATCTGGAGACCACGAGTGTAAACCTGCTAGCATGTTTGCATAGCTTAGTGGGATCCTGAATTTTTATTACTACAGCCCAAGAAGGCAGTGGATGTTATCATTACTTTCCCTGAAAGCAGAGTAGCCACAATGCCATCAGGGAAGCCTTTCTCATTACTAGGTACCCGAGAATCAGCACCCCACCAATCCAAAGCGAGGTGACTACGAGTTCATACGACTAGGATATATAGTCATGATTAGGAAATTAAATATTGTTTAGCTTTTGCTAGTTCAGTTAGCAGACTGCAAAATTTTGTTTTTGAAAGACTTTCTGTACTTTATAGACCATTTATATTAGCTTTTAGGATATTATTTCACTGGCAATCTATTTATTTTTATAAAAGTCCATGTTTTTCCACTGATACTGCTTTGAATATGAACCTTGATCCCTTTTATGGTTTCTGAATCAGTTTAATGTATATATGCAGAGCTGTGGCTAGAGTTAATACAGGGGCTACATATGGGAAACATTACACATCTATGCATTGCCCACTCCCTGTTCAAAAGTAGAGGGAACTGCCAGAGAATATAGGATATGTATTGTCTTCATCTTCCATTTGACTTTCTCTTTTTTTCATTTTTTTATTAAATAATTTCATTGACAATCCATATCAATATCATAAATAACATTCTAACATCAATACCTTATACATATAACAATACATTTAACAATACATATAATTATAATCCTAATAAATAATTGACCAATATACCAATGGATCGGTTCCATTCATTTCTATATCTGTTTCCCTATCCACCTTTAACAAGGGGTACCATATTTTACTAAAGTTATCTATTTTAATCTCTCCTCTTAAAAGTCCATCTTTTGTAGTCATTCTCTCCATACATGCTGTTTCCCATACTTTACCTAAATATCTTTGAAAAGAGAGATTCTTTAAATCCTTCCAATTACTAGCTATTTCTAATCTTGCTGTTCCAATGAGGAGCTCAATAAGATCTTTATTATTCACTTGTTCATTTTCTTCTGTAAATAGGGACAACATTAGGAGCGTTTCATTGGCAATCATTTTCTGATCTGTCAATTTTTCTAACCACTTACTCACTTCTTTCCAAAATAGCTCTACTTTAGGACAGGACAACCACATATGTTCGAATGACCCTTTTTCTCCACAGTTTCTCCAACACATGTTTGATATTTCTTTGTTTATCTTATGGAGTTTTATAGGAGTTAAGTACCATCTACGTATTATTTTCAACATCATTTCCTTAGATTTTGCTGATATCTATATGCCCAATTATTTGTGTCCATAGCTTTTCTGGCATTTTTATATTCAAATTCTTTTCCCACACCATTTTTGTTCCTATATACAGTAACTAGTATAATCCACATTTATAATACTCTTATATACAGTTGACTTTCTCAAGGTGAATTTATCTCCCTTGTTTGTCCCTCCTAAGAGCTTATAAGCACATTTCCCAGGAGTCAACATATATTGGTATTTAAAGGTTGAGTACCCCTTATCCGGACTGCTTGGGACGGGAAATTGTCTTGATTTCGGATTTGTCTGGATTTTGGAATATTTGCATAAATATATCTTCGGGATGGGACCAAAGTCTAAACATGAAATTCATTTGTCTCGTATACAACTTATATATTTCGCCTGAAGGTAATTTTACACAATATTTTTTAAATAATTTTGTGTCCCAGCACGCCTTGTGCTATGCCAGCCAGGTGATGGAAAAGGTTTTTTAAAAAAATAAGTCATAGCCCCCCAAATGTCTGGATTTTGGATTTCCGATGTCTGGATAAAGGATAATCAACCTGTAATATCTGGTTTTCACCTAGGCTGGTAATGCCTATAAACCATTGGTTTTCAAATGGTCTCCCCTTGCGGGGAAAACTCTGAGTCTGCGGGGGTGGGGACAGCAGCGGCAGCAATCCCGGGGATCACGCCACTGCTCAGGGGAAAAGTGGTTGTTCTTACCTTACCAGGGGTTCTGATGGCTTCCTGAGGGTGCGGGCTGCAGACCCCTTACCTTACCCCCTGCTCCACAGCAATTTACAACCACTTCCGATTTTTGTTATTTATCACTGTACCTCTGGCCACTGCCACTTGAGATCACTGTCACCTGTGATGCCGGCAGTATTTCAAGCCCTCCTAGCACTTGGCAATGACTTCACCACCAAGCCTGGGGAAATAACGCTGCTGGCTCCAGCTAAGCCAAGTGGCCTCTTTGCTGCTGCAGCAGAGCATAGAAGTTTCACAGGCTGGAGTGGTCACAATGAAATAGTTCCCTCTTTATATACCGGTAGTTATATATTTGACTGGGGATTATTATTTTTTACCCATTTGAAAGAGCACTGTGTCAACAAGATATTGCAAAGCTACGGACAGTGTCAGGGGCGTCACTGGAGCGTGGCTGGGGGGGCGGGGCGCCCCCGGGTGACGCGCGCCACGCAACACCCTTCGGATGCTCCAAGGCCGGCCCGGGAGCCGGCCTCGGAGCGTCCGACCCCGTCGGCGCTCCAGGGCCTTCTGAAAGAAGGCCCAGGCAGTGCGTCCATCCGGGTATTTTTCGGATTTTCGCACATGCGCAGACCCGTTTTGAGGGCAAAAAGCCGAAAAATACCCGGATGGACGCGCTGCCTGGGCCTAGAAGGCCCTGGAGTGCCGACAGGGTCAGACACTCCGAGGCCGGCTCACAGGCCTGCCTCGGAGCGTCCAGAGGGCAACGCGGGGGGGGATCCGGGTCTCCCCCCCGTGCCGCGATATCATAGCGTCACTAGGGTGACGCGCGCCCCCTGCCCCAGGGTGACGCGCGTCCTAGTGACGCTACTGGACAGTGTCTTAGGAAGCCACCTTTGGCAGAGACATACAGCTCAGTCGAGTGACCTTCTGCATGCAAAACATCAGCTGTACCACCACGCTACACAACCTGAAAAAAACGCCATTATCATATTATATGAAATTATTTCCTTTCCAGCAGCTCGCTGGTATACTCCCAGAGATTATGCAGATCTGAAGATAGGCTTCCTATCTGAAGATAGGCTTCCTATCACAGACGAGCTGTGCTTTGCCCCCTTCTCTGCCCCCCCCCGAATACTGTCCCTACTCTCTTGATCCTTTATTGCACTTGCTACACACTATTCTACTAGGGCAGATCCACAAGCCACATCCATATTGCCTCTTTTCATTTGGCTCAGGGTTCTCCACTGGCAGAAAAAGAAGCAATTTGAAAGTGTCTATCCAGACCTTGACAAGACTGGATATGCGTCTGTGTCTGCCCGTGCATGCGTGCATGCTTAAGTTCTTATTTTGACACAAGGAAAATGGCCCGTTGCGTGGCATTTAGACCTAAACCTAAATGCATATTTGTGCTGTAAAACCTTTTAAGAATATGGGTAGGGTCAATTTCTGAAGTGCAGTTAATCCACAAAGCAGATTTTCTTAGCTGAATCATGAGGTCAGCAAGAGTTTTTTTCGCAAATCCATTGCCTCGAATACTGTATTTTCCTGTCCTTCCCAACAACTGCAATCTGTCGTGCTTTATTCCTCTTCTTTATATCTGTTCTGTGGCTACAGATGTCTTTCAAGATGGGGCATTTGTATTCTAGGAAGTTCAGCCATCCTAGGTGCTGAATGATGGCTGGCCTATTTAGTGTCATTTAATCTGAGAGATATGAAAGACACAGCTGTTGCGCAGGGGAAGAAAAAACCCTCTAAGCTTTAAGATATTTATCATAAAGTGCAGCTACTAAAGAGCCAATAATCAGCTAGTATGGGTGTATATCTGGCATGGTTTTTTTTCTCTCCCATCAATCCAGTTACCTCACTGTGTCAGTATGAAGGATTGAGAAGCTCCCTGGGTGCATGGAGGCTTTATTTATTTATTTTGCTTCGGAAAAATATACCCTGATATATGCTTAATGTGCAGGTTTAAAAAATGAAACGTCTGGCAGCCAAAATTACAGCCTGCAAGGCACAATGGCTCTGTTACGCTCCTTAAATAACCACTGTGAAGCAGCTTGCATGATGACACTTTCCTTCTCAGAGTAATAATATCAGCAGAGGTTTAAGGCTGACTCTTTTCCCCCCATCCTTCAAGCGCAGGATGACTTTCCTTGCAACCACCAAACACCTACCACATAGAAGTCAGCTTTCAGAAGGGATCCTCTGTGTGTGTGTGTGTGTGTGTGTGTGTGTGTGTGTGTGTGTGTGTGTGTGTGTGTGTGTGTGTGTGTGTGTGTGTGTGTGTATTATCACCATGCTTTTGATACGTTGCAAAAGCCTGGATTGCCGAAAGCAACTTCACAACACATCTGATCTCACGGTCCGGTAGTGCAAAAAGACAACAAGAGTGGAGGGGGTGACCTGGCGGAGGCAAGTACAACCCCCACCGCTGTGTGGCACCTGCCGTCCTGGGCCCCCCGCCTCACCTAACGATACCTCTGCATCAGTGGCGTAACTCCACCCCATGTGACGGGCGCCTCCAATCAACCCTCCCCCCCCCCGCCGTTTGGCTTCCTTTTTGGAGCCAAACGGAAGCCCAGGTGGGCGGGTGGGCCGAAACGCGGCCGAAGAATCAGCAACAAAATTGCACCCTCCTGAAGCCGCAATTGCGCCCTCACAATTGTGCCCTCCTGAAGCAGCGATTGCGCCGGCACCTCGTGCCCATCGAATGACGCTACTGCTCTGCATCCATCACACAATGATTTTCTTCTGACAAGCCAGGATTTTTTTTTCCACATGGCTTGGAAAAGTCACTGAATGAAGCAGCTAATCTAGATTGGCTCACTAACTTGTTCGCTTGAATCAATCATAATGTCTATTTAAAACTAGATTTAAGAGCAGCAAATCATATTGAGTTTCATTTACCCAAGATATATAATTTAGTACTGATCCTCATGACTCTTATAGATTGTGATTAGTACATGTCCTTTCAAATCAGCCTTATAGGCAGTTAGACTTGCCATTTTTTATTGTATTTCACAATCCCCTTTACTTGGAGCTGTTCACAATTTCCAGTGTCTGGCAAATATTATCCTGGCTATTCCCTCAAATTCAGTACTATAGTCTTGGCTTTTTCCCCTTTCTTTCTTGAGAGATTAATAGCCCAATCCCACCAACGCCAGCCTGCATGATGCAGGGACAATTACGCAGTGTCTGGTGCATGCCATGGACCAGCCAGAAACCAGACCAGCCAAGAGAGATAAGTAAAGACATTTTTTTACTTACCTCCTCCACCACTCCCTAGTCCCTAATGGGTCTACCCAGATCTACACCAGTTATCTGCTGGTGTAAACCTGTTAAGCCAAAGGGGGTATGTTGGGTCCAGGATGGGGGCGTAGGATCCCACAGATGCTGCTACTGCTGAGATCCACCCCCAACCCACCCCTGCCTGTCCTGATCTGCCCCAATCCTCCCTCACTGCCATCATACCTGCTCCAATGGCTGGTCTGCAGCATGCCACTGCCAGCATGGAGCTTACTGGCTGCCATGCTGTTGCAGCCAATGCAGCGAGCAACAGAATAGTGGAGCTACTGCCACGGCAGCAGCCCATGAGATACACAAATGAAATTTGAGGTCCACTAGCACAGTGGTTCTCAAAGTGGTGGGTCACGACCCACCATTGAGAACAAAAGCTGTCCCCTGTCCCCTTAAGGGGCAGGGGCAGCATGGCGGCAGCGGCGATCCCAAGTATCGCCACGACTGCGGCCCAAAATTGCCCAAACCTGCCGTTTTTTCCTTACTGGGGCTTGGGGGGCTTCGGGAAGGCCTGCGCGACCCTCTGCAGGCCTCCCCAATCTTTAGATCACCGAAAAAAACGGCAATTTTCGGGCACTTCCGGTTTTCACAAAAACCAGAAGTGCCCGGAAAATGCTGTTTTTCAGCGATCTGAAGATCAGGGAGGCCTGCAGAGGATCGCGCAGGCCTTCCCGAAGCCCCCCAAGCCCCAGTAAGGCTAAAATGGCAGTTTGGGGGGCATTTTTTTCCTGGCAGTGGCGATCGCCGCCGCAGCTGGCTCTGCCCCTGCAGAAACGTCTCGCAGGGAGAACTTTGAGAACCACTGCACTAGCATATCTCGCAGATATGATTGGACCATAGCTCTTCTACATCACTCAACAGAAAAGCCAAAGAATGTAGATAAAGCCCAATATTGGGGGGAAATGTTGCATATAAGATTTTATTGTATTGCATCATATTTTGGGTTGTTTTAACTTTATAAGGCCTCAAACCTATACACATTTACTTGGAAGTAAGCCTCATGGAACTCAGTGGAACTTACTTTTGAGTAGACAGGCATTGTATTGAGGTGTTGCTCTATTTCTCAAAGTTCTACAGGGGAGTTTATTCCCCTGCAAGTCTTTGCGGGGCTGGGGCGATGTTGGAGGCAGCGCTCTAGGATCGCGTCCACCACCAACACAGAAATTCTGATTTTAACGTACCTGCCAGCTCCCCGAAGTTTCAGGGTGCGCTGCCACCTCTGCAGGCCTCCCCAAGGCTCCAAACGTTTCCGATTGCATCACGAAGCCCACTTCCTGTTTTTGCCATATTGGCTAAGAAAAATATATTCAAATAGTCATGGCGAATGTTGATTTCTGGAATTCCTATTACTGATTTTATTAACGAGTGGTGGTTGAGCCCAAGATTGGGGGGGGGGATGTTGCATATACCATCAATTTAATAACTAATTACAACATTCCATTCAGTCCTATACATATTCTGTTTGAGTATACTGAGAATGCTGCTCCGCTACTGCCATTTCTCACAGGGAGTGCTTCTTGCCCCACCCTGCCATCATGCGAGGCAATGCACCCTATTGGGTGCTATGCTGGGGTGAGCGGGACTTGCAGGGATTTGTTGGCTAGTATCCTGTTCTGTGTCAGTGTGCTTCAGATTCCCAACCAGAGCACACACATGTCTCTTTCAGAGCTCTTCACGCCTTTTACTTGAGCATCCTCATTTTCTCGTTGGACCATTGCTTGTGGCATTTTGCCCTTATATTCTTTGTTTGGAAGAAGGAGGAGGAGGAGGGAGGAGAAGGAGGACTCACACATGGAAGTCCTACTTTGCAGACCCTCTGGGTGCTGTTGGGTGGAGGTGTTGTGTCTGTGGGTTTTCCTACCCTCTGGATGGGCTGCTTGGGGGAGTTCTTTTTTCATATTCGGCTTTTATTGTTTGGTTTGGAGCTAGCTTGCTTGAGGGCTTAATTGTATTTATAAAAAAAGGTTTCAAGGCATAGCTCTTGAAAATGGCTGGTTCCTGCTGTGGCTGGGTGGTTGGGGAACTATTTTGTGGTGTCACGTTTTGGGCACTAGTCCTGCTTTCCCCTCTTCAACTTGGATTGGAGTTGCTGACTTTTTCCTTTGGTAGGTTTGGGCACCTCGGGACTGGTTTTATTTATTAGCAGGTTGGGGGTGGGGTTCTTCTAGTTACGGGGGGGGGGCCTGCATACGTTTGCTTGCTCCTTATGTTAAGAGGTGAAGGATTTAATTTTAATGGTAATAAATGTGGGGGTTTTTTTGGGGGGGGGGCTCAGGGCTCACTGCCCAGGGATGCAGTCAGTGAGCTAGGTGGGCCAGGTTTGAGCCCAGGCAAGGAAGTTGGCCGGATGAGCAGGGCCCTCACTTTTGTAAACTGGGTTATTTGATGCTTGCCTCCTGCTGTGGCTGAATAGTTTAGGGCAGCTTGGGGACTGGCAGAGATGGGTTCTGGACCTGTCTGGATCTCCTTTTTTGTTAGCTGGTATTTTTGTATTGCTGGCACCTGCAGTTTTGCTGGCAATCTGTTTGCTTGGGTCCTTTTGTTGTGGCTTAGGGGTTTAGGTGTTGCCATCTGGTTTTGCTTGGGGGGATTAGTCTTGCCTCCCTTTATTGTTTGGATTACTTGTGTTCTGGGTATTTTTGGCTGAGTTGCTAGAAGTCTTCAGTCATCTTATTTTTGACATTTCTGCTGCTGTGATAATGCCCAAAGACATCAGAAATCTGCAGGGAAAGCTGCTAAGCGCCCGCCAATCTGCCAAGTGCAGATTCCCTCATCCTTGGATGATGATGATGATGATGATGATGATGATGATGATGATGATGATGATGATGACGACGACGACGATGGATGATGACGATGGATGATGATGATGGATGATGACGATGACGACGGGGAGATTAGGACCCTTGTAGCCTGTATCAATGCTCTTGAAAAGGAGTGGAAGGCTCGCATGCTAGTCCATGGTGATGGGGGTGAAGTATCTGGGGCTGCTAAGGCTGGGTAGCAGCTTCTTCACAAGCCTGCTAAGACCAATCTAATACAGGATTTATCTGACAGGGTTGCTGTTTTGGAGAAATGAAAGGGTGAAGGTGTGAAGCACTTGGAGGTCTCTGAAGAACAAGGGCATGTAGTCCAAAAGCTTTCCAAGGAGGCATCCAGTCATGATGCTGGCTATCCTGCCCCTCTTGAAAACCCTGTTTCAGGTGCGTTTTCCTTGGCTGAGCAGTGGCCTGGCAGTGGCTGGGAGGATAAAGAGTTGGCCGGTCCTCCATTTCCAGGTTTTACAAGTTTGAACTGCTCATGGGAGGAGTATTTATCTCCTGGTATGCTGGGGTGGAGGGGGCTCCCACTTGCCCATTTCCTCATGGGCAAGTTTGGCAGTGTTCTTCTTCCTTGTCCCCTAAGAGCACTCTTGTTGCACCTACTGGAGTAGGGGCAATTAGGTAAGTTCCCGGGGTTTTGCCCCTACTTGCACCCAAACCTTTGACTAGCACCCCTGGTCTGTTCCACTGTTGTAAACCCCTGCACGAACCAGTCCAATCCTGGATAGGATTGGGCCGTACGTTTTTGAGAAACTTGAGATATTAAAATTAACAGAGATAGTACAAATACAAGAGGGGAGAAGAAAAAGGCATTGTTTTGAGAAATCCTGGTTGCCTTTTCTTAATTACTGCATATATTCATTATAGACATGTTGGAAAGAGATATCAGTGCTACGTGTTGTATTAATATTTAATGCTTTGTGTTCACTGTCCTCATTCTTCTCCACTCTGTGTTGTATTTTATAGCAATATTAGTGTACATATTGAAACCCATAGTTGTGGGTGAATCTGGAATAATATTGCACTCGTTGCTTCGTCATCTGACACCTCATAAATAAATAAATTAACCAGACCTGCCTGTATCACATAAGCATGACTGTCCTTGGAGTTAGCATCTACTGAATAATGATTGAAATATTTTGCACAAATGACTTTTTAAAGATAACCAGAAAAACAACAAGTGGTCCTGAAGACCTTGGAAGAACTCTTGCATTGCTCAAGTCAGCAGAAAACTTTGCACAAACTGTCTTCTGATGATAACTGGATGTCATAGATTACAGCTGGTAGTAAAATCCTTACAAAACACACACACCTGTCCCCAACTGTTGTAAAAAATTCCATAGATTTCAGCTAGCAATACCCAGAGCTCCAATCCATTGACAGTCAACCACTTAAACAATCTCCCAACACTTGAACTACCGGCAGCCTAACAGCCCAAACCTAACTAAATCCCCATGCGGCAATGCAGTGGCGCCATGTGGCCTCTGCTGTATTCCGCGGGGGATTTTTGGCCACTGGAATAAGGAAACATTGTTTCCCTTGCCCTGGGGTAACCCCCAGCAGCAGACATGGGTCAACATGATTAAGAATATACATGCTAATGGTGTAGGTATGTCCACGTTCCGTCCCTTGGTTTTAGGCCACTTTGCTTAATGGGGTAGACTGGTAGAGCAGAGGTTCCCAATCTATGGTATGTGTATGACTAGTGGTATGCGTATTATAAGCTGGTGGTATGTGGGCAGCCGGCAGCCAAGATGGCAACCGCCATGCTGCCCGCTCCACACTGGAGCCCCAAAAGTGGCGGCTCGAGCTCTGCTGAGCCAGCATTACTCAAGCACGCGGTCTTCCCGAGTAGGGAAAGGCCTTCCCACCCACCCTTGCTTCTTACCTTGCGTTTCTGAGCTCTGGCATGCCCACAGACCTGGAAGTAAGTGCTGATGACATCATGTGGTGGACTGGAGCTCAGGAAAGGTGGTATGCAATGCGAAAGGTTGGGGACTGCACCTCGCTGAACCTCCGTTACTTCTGCACCTCGCTGAAGTTCTGCACCTCGCTGAACCTCTGTTACTCACCGGCACGAGGTGGCCCCGCCCCCTCGCCTTCGGACATTCAGTGGGGTGAATCCCTTGGGGGACATTCAGTGGGGTGAAGGCAACGTGCAGGAGACTCCCTGTGCGGTGCCTTCGCCCCACTGAATGGCTCTGAAGGCAAGGGGCGGGGCCACCTTGTGCCGTTGAGTAACGGAGGTTCTATGCGGTGCGGAACTTAGCGTTCTGCCCCACCTCAAGCGACGCCACTGGTACCACTCCCAGCATGGTTTAAGCACATGACCCCACATATCCTTAATCATGTGAGGCTAGTTGGGGTGAGCAAATGTTTAAACTGGCCTAATATTTGGTACATTTGCAGTGGCATACTAAAAAGTGAACCCAGCACACAGCAGAAGAGTACATCACCTGCTGATCTTAGGCTTGGAGTTAATATAGGTCACATATAGGCCTGAAATGAGCACATTGGCATGCTGAGATTGTGGGGTGAGTGGTTCTGTGCACCAATGAGCACAAAGCAGCCACTGCATTGCTGCTGTGTTTATAATTCATAAATATCAGAACATGAAAATCAAAATAATTTTAGGTCAGTTTGAGGTTGAATTTATATGGTAATTGGATGCCGCTCCTAATTTATCTGGTTTTTATCAGGTGACAACCTGAGGTAATCCCAGCAGGTTCTCCATCAATCTTTCCAGAGCTGGAGGAGAACTGTAGCAAAACCTTCAAGAATCTAAGATCTAGACTGAAGAGACAAGTAAACATTGTTTTTATTTACTTTTCTAAAATGTGGCCTATTAGATATTTTCTTGCTGACATATTCTGTATAATTTGAGTTATTCTTGCATTATTGTTTCTGGTGGACCCATGTAGTTGTTAGGATGATTTTTTCTTTCCAATAATGAACCCAGGAAAGAACTCAGTATGTGAATGCTTTAGATGAATAGGTTAGTGTGACAAATGTGTAGAACAACTGCATGGAAGTAAATTTAACTAGCAGAAAAGGCAGATGAAACATCCCATGAATGTAACTGCATTGCTTCCCAACAAATAGGGAAGTAGAAATAGTATTCTTATGATATATGGATAATATAATGAATCTGCAGGCACCTAACAGGCACTCAAAAAAGCCAACAAAACTTTTTAATACTTTTAACACCCTTACCTTCTAAAAGTAATAGTAATAAATGTAACTAATATGCAGGAAGTCAGTAGTGTAGCCGGGGGGGGGGGGCAGTGCAGTAAATGCTGCACGGTGTTACACAGAGGTTCAAAGTGGCCCCTCCCACTTGCCGTCAGAGCCAGTCCAGCAACAAAGGCAAAGCTGCCTTCGCTGCTGAACTGGCTCCGACGGAAAGTGGGTGGGGCCACTTTGAACCTCCATGTAACGCTGTGCAGCACTTACCGCACCGCCCTCCCCCTCTGGCTACGCTACTGCAGGAAGTGCTAACAGGAAATGAATGTACTTATAATAGTAAAAATTTGCAAGGCTCAGGTTGAATATGTATGAAGATCTATGGTGGTGCATGTTTCACTCATCAGCCGCTCTTGCCTCCTTTGCGCTGAGCAGAGGCACAAAAATCCTATTGGTGTCTGGAGCTGGGAGTGTAGTGTGCTGCTCATTGTTTGCAGCGTTCTCTGTCAGGGGCTTCAGTCCAGCCCTGATTGGGAACCCCCTCCCACCTCCCCCTTTGTGCATTCTGAGAGTAGCTGGTTGCCCCTTTGGAGAGCCAGGTAGGAATGTTTTGCTGTTGGCCAGATTCTGGGTCTTTGGTGGCTTAAGTCTGGTGCTTTTTTACTCTCTTGCACCTTCCTTTCTGGTCACCTTAGGCAGGTGCCGTGTGGGTCAAGGAGGCAGGAGTTGGCAGTTCGGTGTGCATCCTAACGTAAGCAAGGTCAGAGGGTGAGCCAGGACCACTCAGATGATGCTTACCATCTCAGTGAGGCTGGCTGGCAAGCCCTCTGGCTTGGATTCGCAAAGGCAACCTCTAGTGCTTTCCAGCTAGTGGGAGGTCCAGCTGCCTCGACCCTTCAGGGTTGACGATGGTAACCTCGCTCCATCTCTTGACGGATCGCAGCTTTGAGTCAGGGTGGCTTCACCTGTGACTGAATGGGGGAATATACGGTTTCTCTCGTTTCCCCCTGTTTATTAGCCCGCATGCGGGGAGGGGATTGGAGTCTTTAGGTTTTCTCCTTGCTGCAGGTTCACTGTCTTGTATTTTTAATAGAGTGGCCCAGTTTAATCCAAGCCTCTGTCTCGCGTGTGTATTGGGGGTACACAGGCAATTGATGCAATATGGATGTGGGAATGGAAAGGGGATGAAGTACAAAAAAGTCAGATCTTGAGAGATATTGTGATCCAGTGGACATTCAGACAACAAAAGGATGGGTGCATGTGTGTCTTGCACTTACTGTCTCTCTACTTTTGCATCTGCTGTGGAGAGATATGCAAGTGTCCCCTCATTAGGAGCATATGCATCTCCTTCCTGGGAGAGATGAGAGAACTTTATTAAGTATGAAATGGAGGGACTAGTAACCGGAAGCACTTGTGTTTCCTGTTCCCCTGATCATATGAGGATGATCAGGGGAACATCACCATTCTAGATAGACATCGCCATTCTAGATATTTCATGACATACAGTAATGTGAAGAGTGTCTGGATATGCAGGCATAAACCTCATGCCTGTATAATCTCAGGGTTACAATGGAATGTTAACATGTGTAATTCAGGGGCCAAAGTAGACATGATGTGGAACTTCTGTGGTCAAAACTCCTGATGTCTTTTCTTTGGCCAAGAAGGAGCAGTGAGGACTCCCGTTTTGAATTAGGGCCATGGCACAGGGGGAGGGGGGCTATTAACTTTGCTCCATAGCCCTGATTTCTCTACTGAAATTGCCCCCTCAAAAATGACATTGGCAGAGGGGAGAAACTCACAGGAACAATGTTATACAGATTAAGTTGTTTCGGTGACTAATAACTTCAGCAGGAGATTTTAACTGAGGCTGTAGTGTGGCCGGGGGGTGGGGGGAGGCTGTGATACCATCTTCCCCCGTCATTGCCCTTATCCAAATTGGACCCGTCATGGATGTTTTTGACAATTGATCAGGAGTTCCATGTCTCATTTAGTTTGGACCTCAGGGAAGAGTGGTTTCTGAAATGATCATTCTAGCTTCTCAACTTTCACAGGACCAGATTAAATTTTTAAAAAATGGTCATAATGTAATTTATGTCTAGTTTTGATTTTGATTACATGGGAGGTAGGTTGATACACCCCAAAACCTTCCAATGGTGCTGATCAGAATAAGAATGATCTTCAGCGCCTTCTGAAACTTGCATGGTTTTGTAGGGTTGTATTTAGTAAAAAGGATAGAGTTTTAGAGACTGCTAAGTCATTGGATAAGGCCAAGCCCTGCAGTAACATAGAATAAATATAAATAGCATAGAACATTTGGAGAAACACTTTCCTCCAGTTGTTGCTTCAATAAAATGCAATTTAATACCAAAAGTAACAGGTTTCATTTCTAACGTTGGCAGAAAAAGGATTGTGTATTGCTTTTTTAGCCAATACAAATGACAGTGATTCATCAGTTTTTATTCTCGTTTATATTGTTCTCCTGCTCCATACTTCATCAGCTAGTGAATCTTCTTTAATATTTGATAAATGTTATTAACTGCATTCTCTCTACCTACGAATACCAAAAATAACTCTATGGGGGAAATGTAGATACTTGCATATTATTTCTCATATTTTTGATATTTCCCTGGCTCTATGAAAAGTGCAGGGTGGTTTTTCTAATGACTCTTGTTTCAAAAGGAAAACATATTGACCAATAAGTTCATCTGAATGTGTTTGGAGCCTTTGATGTCCCAGTTTTTAATGATGTCCTTGGTTTGTGCATGCAGCTCTTCATTTATATCTTAGATACTGGTGATCGCCCTCAGCATGTCTTTGAGTCTACCTCCCGGAATGATCAATATTAATTTCTATGTTGTTTTGCATCTTTTTAAAGAAAACAGCTTGTTGCAACACCAATTTCTTTGATCATTTTTAAGCTCCTACTCTGCTTTGTGTTTTACATATCGTTCTAGGTTCCTTTCAAAAATGAACCAGAAGTTCAGTCATGCACATGTTTACTCTGAAATAATTCTGACTATATTCAATATGCAACTGTGCTTAGTATTGCAGTCCACATAAGGGAGTACAGGGCATATTATGGTAGCAGACTATAGGCCTGTGCAATGTTACTAATGTTTGCATTTGCACAACTGTTTCTGGCATTTGTGCTTGTGTACGTTAAACAAACTTGGATAGAGCACATAGTTGCACAGGTGGTTTCACAAATGAGGTAGGTAGGCAATGAGAACTACTGCACTTAGAACGGTTGCTAAGTCTGTTATGAAGTTCTAGAGATTAACTAGCAGCCCAATCCTAACTCCCCATGTGGCGATGAAGCAGTGCCAATGCAGCAGCTGCTGTATCCCATGGGGGAGTTTCGGCCTCTGGAGGCCTCCTTGGGGTAAGGGAAGATTTGTTCCCTTGCCCTGGGGAAAGCCCGTGTTGGGCCATTAGGTCTACTTGGACCTGCACCAGAAATATTACTGGCGCAAGTCCATGTGGACCAGGGTCAGGGGACTTAGGCTGGGAAGAGGGTTAGGATTCAATGGACACCATTGCCGCTGAATCCATCCCCTTCTCGGTCCCAATTTATCCTCCTCCCCACCCCCATCGCCACCCTGTTCTGCCCGCCACCTGTTCTGCCCACCCCCACCTCTCCCCTTCCTCTGTGTACACTTACCTGTGCTGGCAGGCATCTGGTGGCCACTGGCATGGAGAGCAGGCCACATGTTCCAGCTCATCACTTTTTGCACCTATTGCCATTGGAACACTCATTCCAGCGGCGTTAGGCACCAGTAGGACTGGGTCATAAATTAATACTCCAATCCAATTCACCACTATTAACATTGATGCAGCTACACTGATGGAGCGTAAGCTGCATCCAATGATGAGGGTGGGGGGGAGGCAATCGGACAGCCTGCAGGAGGTAAGCATTTTACTCCAGGTAGGCTGTCCAATCCCTTTGGGTCTCATCAGATAAATGCCAGTCAATTTGCTGGCATAAGTCTGAGGAGAGAAAAGGGGTGGGGTGGCATGGGAAAGAGGAGATACGATCTGGCGCACGCTGGTGCCCCTGTGATCCACCCAGTCCCTCCCCACCCCCTGCCCCTCCTGATCCTCCCTGAAACTCTCACTATCCTCCCCCTCCCCACCCATGATATGCCTCCACTGCCAACATACCAGCACCAACAGATGCCTCTGGAGCTGCTGCTGTGAGTGCCGTTTGCCCATTTGCAGCAGCATCCCAGAAGCTCATAATGGTGGCCCAACTTTCACGCCACCATAAAGGACCTTGCACTGCTGTAATGCTAGATCCAGCAGCACAATACCCAAACAGGACTGGGGCCTGAGTGTGTGCATAACACATCCTGCATCTCATAGCCCTTAAACCCCCCATCTTTCACAACATTTTTTTCTGTTTCTCTGATCCCATGTTTCTCTTTCCCTGGCTCACTGAGGATTTCACTTCATGCATCTGATGAAATGGGTTGCAGTCCACAAAAGTGTATGCTGCTAGAGTTAAGAATATTTATATACAGTACTCCCCCCCCCATATCCGCTGGGGATACATTCCAGGCCCCTCCGTGGATACTTGAAACTGTGGATAGGAGCGAATACCCCCTCCATGGTTTCCTGAGGGCCCCCCCACCCTGCCTCCCCTGCGGGCAGGCGTGCGCGCCCCCCAGCTCTTATTTTTCTTTCAGCAAGCTTTGTTTCTTCCTTAAAACAAACAGAGAAGCAGCCTCCATTGCAGGCAAGTAGAACAAGACTAAGTCCTAGAGAGGCTCTGAGCCTGTTTGTTTAAGAAAGAATTGGAGCTTCCAGGGGAAAAAAAGTAAAAGCCTGGGGGGGGGTGTCCCCGCGATCTGTGGATAGCTGAAACCATGGATAGCGGATCAGTGGATATGGGGGCCCACCTGTACTGCTTTTCAACAAAAAGTTCACAAAGTAGTTTACATAGTAATAGAAATGAGAAGATGGTTCCCTGAACCAAAAGGGGTCACAATCTTAAGAAAGACACAAGGATGACTCTGGCAAACAGCCACTGGAAAAGATGCTGTGCTGGAATAAATAGGGGCAGTTCCTTGCCCTCTCTATATAGAGAACCACCAGTAACAGTTGCCTCTTTGTTCAGTTATGTCCCCAACCAAGAAAGATCCATATACATAAGCAGCCTTCCACATATGTTCCTAATGTAGAAGAGCATCTGGATGCACATCCCCCTCCCCGTTGCAACACTTTCCCTTGCCTGGGGGTAAGCTTCCACTGCCTGCATGGGTCTATGCGAACCTGCACCAGCAATTTAGCTGGAGCAAGTCTGAGTGGACTCAGGAAGACAGATCAAGGTTGGGAAGGGTGATAGGATATCGGCGGTGCTGCTGCCACCGATACCGCCCCCTTTCTGGCCCTGATCTACCCTCCTCGCCGCTCTGATTTCCTCTCAATTCCTCCCCCTCCCTGCCCCGTTCCGCCTACCCTCCCCCACCTTCCTCAAGCCCTCTCCACTGACGTACTGGCACCGGGGATGTGGACGAAGCGCTGGTGTGCCGCAGTAGTGGCAGCTGAGCTGTGTGAAATGGCATGTTGTGTTTTGTGACAGTCACAAAGGACCTTGTGCTGCTGGAACGTTAGTTCTGGCAGCATAAGGCCCTGTTAGGATTGGGCTGTAAATATCTTGTTTAGCATCATGTAATACTGAACTTAAATTCTTGGAGTCTTAAAAGCATGTTGCAAAAACTCCACTTTTTTTTTTTTTTGTAAAGCATTTTTTTTTCTCCTCTGAACCCATGTGAAGAGTGGGATTCTTCTAAAGCCTAAACCACAGATTTCCAGTTTGCGGCATTTTGAGCAGGCACACAAACTGCTGCCAAATATTGTATCTGGGAACAGTTTGAACTGTGCATATATGAAAAGGCATTTTCTATATGAAGAGGGAGAAAAATGCTGTTTTAAAGGGAAAAAAATCCCCACTGTAAACATTAGGAAATGACAAATACTCTCAGGACATATTTATGTATCCAAAACAATATCAATTATTAAAGCAAAAGGGAAAAAACAAAATTTAGCTAAAAATAATGCAGAGCATTTAATAGATTTGTTTAAGACTCATAAACAAATAACCCATGAATACTTTAAACACTTGGTGTGGCAGGATAGAGATACCCAGAAGATTTTATTAAGGATTCAAACGTTTATGAAGAAGGTTTTACCACTTACCACTGGAGACAGACAGCCGATAAAGGCTGCTTCTGGTTTTGCCTCTGCTACTCACTGAAATTTTGGACCTACTCCAGTCAGCTAACTGCTATGAGTTTATCACTCATGCTTGTAAGACTCACTTGGAATATTGTGTCTAAGTTGGGGCACCACATTTTAAGAAGGTCATTGATAAACTGGAACAGGTTGAGAAGAGGGCAACAAAGTGTTAGCAGAGCTATGGAAAAAAAAACACCTCATTCACAGCAGAACTGAGTTACACAAAGTACTTTATATACATATTGCAAAATAAAAGCAAGAGAAGCAAGTGGTCATGGCTGCTTAGACAGGGAGACATAAAACAATCAGACAGGAAAAGAAGGTAATGAGAAGTCTAATCAAGTAGGAGAGAGCAATCTGCAAGCCTTAAACTAGGAATTGAATAGGTAACAGCTCCCCTTACTGTTGGGGATGAACACACATACCCCACCCACTTTTTGCAATATATTCTGGAGCCATCCTGGGAAAGAGAGCGGGAGTTGCGCGATCCAGAAGAGGCATCCAGAGTGTGATTTCAGCTTGTAGAAGGAATAACATGCAGCGGTTTGCAGCAAAAAGGTGAGGAAACCACTTTTTAACTTTTTTCTTTTTAAAATGTTTTCAGGTTGGCTCCCTGTATCTGCAAAGCATCTGCAGTGAGACAAATCTGCAGATGCTGAAATTGCAGATACGGGGGGGGGGGGGGAACTGTTCTAAATAAATACACTTGGCAATAAATAGATATATTTTAGCAAATTGTCACAACGTGACCAGATTGCAGAATTAAAAATTCACATATTGCCGGGAAACTCCGTTGTTTAAAATCTTTATTTTTAACAAAATAAACTCAACAGATGTTGCAAGCCTGACGTTTTGCCAACATACATTTGTGGCATCCTCAGAAGTTGAGGATGCCACAAATGTACGTTGCCACAAATGTATGTTGGTGAAACCTCAGGCTTGCAACATCTGTTGAGTTTATTTTGTTAAAAATAAAGATTTTAAACAACAGAGTTTCTCAGAAATATGTGAATTTTTAATTCTGCAATAAATTGATTTCTTTGAAAGGTGTGCATCTCAGGAAGAGATGTCCTCTTACGTAGGTCTCCATCAAAAACTTAAGTTATTTCAGAAAATCTAAAGCAAAAAAGAGTTATGGCCCAGACCTGTGCTTGCAGTACACCGGTGTACCATGAGGTCTGTCGGCATAGCACACCCTCCGCCAGTCTGTGGAGCACTATTGCTGTTATAAGGCCCAGAAGGCCACACGCCACCAGCAGCACCACACAGACCAGCCACCAGAGGGGTTCTGCTGGCAGAGGGCCTGAAAGCAGGGTGAATAAAGGGCAGATCAGGGACAGAAGCGTCGCTCTGGTAGGGGCGGGGCTGTAAGTATCGCTGCGGTCATAGTCTCTTTACCGAGCGAGGAGGAGGCAGCCCCGCCCCCTCACTGTCCGAGCCAGTCCCCTACGGAGAAAGCAGCAGGCAAGAGACCCTGCCTGCTGCTTTCTCCGTAGGGGACTGGCTCGGACAGTGAGGGGGCGGGGCTGCCTCCTCGCTCGGTAAAGAGACTATGACCGCAGCGATACTTACAGCCCCGCCCCTACCGGAGCGACGCCTCTGATCAGGGGCAGGGTGGGGCAGATCATGGTGGCACCATGGTCTGCCTTATCTGAAACCCCATATCTGAAGCAAAGACCTGGCTTAGATCTGAGGAGCCTCATAAGGGCGCAGGTAATGGCTGGAAAGGTAAGTAATTTTTTTCTTCTCTCTCCTGGCTGGCCTGGCCCCTGATTGGTGCTCATGATGCAGCAGAGGCTTCAATGGCAGCTCTGCATCATGCACACCAATGGGGAATAGCATTGGGCCATTAATCATTGTAACATTTTCCCACAGCTATTTATGAAGCATCTTTATTCATTTTATTAACAAGTTTTAAAATATTCCTATTATAGTATATCTTAAGGGAAAATAACAAAAATGTATTTCTGCCTTCAGAAAAATAGTAAGAATATAAATACCCTCACTTTCTAGTAATGCAGCCTCTTAGCAGATGTAATAGCCTAGTTAATGCTGAGCACATTTAAGACACTGCGAAACAAGGTGCCAAAAAAGTATATTTTTTCCTATGAGAAGGTGGTTTAGGTCATGTTGAACAATCCATTTTCGACAAGCACTTGCCTTGAATAGGTAACTGTTTTAAAAGCAACTATGTATTACTCCCACAATGCAATAACTATAAAAATTCTACAGAAAATGTCAACCAAAATATATAACTTACCATGGGAGCACACACAATCCAGTTAGCTACAAACTCTTGTCCTGCGAGGTCAATCATTCGAGGTCCTTTGGGTCATCAATTTTGGGTCAATGAGATGCTGTGATCATTAATGGAACCAGACATATATTTAAATACAAAATGGCAAGCGAAACATCTGTTGTCTGGCGGGATGAAAGAATATAACTCAATTATGCCAAAATAGCTACACAGATTTTGGTGACTCTGTTATGAATAAGTGCTCCTCATCTCACATGTAGAAAAATCTCATATCCCACTTATGTCTCTAGTACTTTTCTTGGATTCAGGATCTCAGTGCTTCCCCACAGCACTCTGCTGTTGTAAGCTCTCTCACGGTGAGCCAAACCACTCACTGCAGCAAGTAGAGCTTAAGTAGGGCAAATCCTTGTCTGTCTGCCACCTCGCAACTCACTGCTCAAGGTAGTCACTTCTGTCAGTCACTCATGATTGGGCTGTCCCTGTGAAGACAATAAAAATGTTAGTTATTTGTTTGTTTGTTTATTCCATTTATGCCCCACTTTTCTCCCAAGTGGGCACCCAAAGTGGCTGTAGAGTTATTGTGAGAGTTACTGAAATAATGTGTGTGAGTACCTTGTAAAAGACTGTAAAGAATGTGAAGCTTGGTGGTTTTATGCAACGGTCTGTCTACATTTTTACTCGTGTTAAGATTCCCAGTTAACATATCTTAACTGATAGATTAATCCTTAATTAGTTAGACACCAAATGCCTCACAAGTCTGATTTGGCGAGCCATGCTTGGTTCAAACTGGCAGAATGAGTATTCATATAGGCTGGTTTAAACCACACCTTCTTCCTAAAAAAGATTACTTCCAGTTAGAACTGGTTCATCATGCTGGAGCCCATGCTTGAATTTCCCAGTGATCAGATGCTTCTGGGTGACAGAAACAGCTACTGCTGGGTTATGAAAACTTCCACCATCTCCCTCTCCTCAAGGCCATTCTGCTACCAGCCCATCCACTTGTCTTCAGGTAGGAGTCATAGCTCATGGCAGAGCACATGCTTTACACAAAAAAATGTCCCGGGTTCCATCGCTGACATTTCCAGACCCATCTGATACCCTGGAGAGCTGCATCCAGGCATGTAGACACTATTGAGCTAGATTGGCATTCATCAGCATTCGTCTCCCACCGTACCATCTCCCAAGGCTCTGCTGATTCTGCATACCACCGGAAGTAACTGGCGATGATGTCAGTTTGAGGTCCAGCTACCAGCATGCCGCTGAGTGTTCTTTTTAGCTTTTGATAAGGTCCCAAGACGGGAGGAAACGTAAAGCAGAGGATTAAAGAATTATTTGTGCTTGACTGTTCCGGACAATCCCTGAAAAGTGGTTACTACAATATCTTTGAACCGAGTTGAAAGGAATCTCTCCAGGCAAGTTTTAGTATTTATATTTCTTTATTCTTTCAATCTTCAATATTTAACATGGCTGAAAATCCCATAAACTTATACCTATAGATGATGTCATTGCCAGTTACTTCTGGGTTGGGAGGCCAGACACCTGCCAGCGAGACTGCGACAAACACCGGTAAGAGGCTCAGGGCAGGTGGGAGGGCTTTTTCAAGCATAAGAAAACTGCGTGCTGGAGCTCTGCCTGCTGAGCCAAGCCTCCTTCTGCTGTTTGGTACAGTCTCACTGGTGGGTGGCGGGTATCCGGTGGTGCCACGCATACCATCGCTGCCTCGAGTACCACAAGTGATACGTGTACCACCGGTGGAGAAACGCTGAGCTAGATGAACAAGTAGTCTGGGTCAGTATGAGACATGCTCACATGAATTCTTCTTGCAACAACAGTGAAAAATGAGGAAAGTAAAGTTGGAGTGACTTCATTGTTCCTCTCTGCTGTTGCACGAAGAACCCTCCAAGTGCTGCTGAGAGCAAGAAGATTAACAAGAGGGCACAACAGGGTGCTGGCAGTGGACTTTCCGCAGGTGCCTGTAGCAGCTGCCAGACCTGAAAGATGCTTCTGTCACCATGAACCTTCTTCTGGCCATGTGTTGCTTTATTCATAGGCTCCTGGATGAGCTGGCCCACTCTGAGGCTCCACATCCCAACTTCAATATCTGACATAGCTTGGCTTGTGACTCTGCTTGATTTCGTGAAAGCAGCGCTGAATGCTCTTGAAGGTGGCATGATGTCCATGGTTTGAAGAATCACCATACAGAAGCAGCCCCCGCCCACCCCAGGCATAAAGTAACATATAGATTCATCCCTAGATCTCCGTCAAGAGGGTACAGGATGAAGCAGCCCCCAAGCATCAATAACTTTAAGAGATAAGAGTGCAATTGCCACGAAGACTTTTGTACAGAAATCAATACTACTTCCATGGAGACTATTGGAATATAAAATCGTGCCATTTTTCACAGTTTTACACTAGGCACCATAAAGTAGATGGGTAGAATATAATTGACAAATACTTGCACTTTATTAGTGAGGCTGGCAAATGGAGAGATGATTTACATGGGCGCCTTTTTATCTGCCAGGGTAAGCATAATTTTAAGTCTCTTTATTTCCATCCTCAGTGGATTAGAACTGATTTCTCATCATGCCATTAATTTTAACTAGTGTGTACATCCTTACAAGCAATAACTGTATACATTTATGCAATTATTCCCAAAGATGTTATTTCATTTGAGAGTACCATATTTTAAATATCGGCTCCAGTGCATATTGGAAAAGAAGGTTGTGGTTAATATGTGGAAACATTATTTGGATTTAATCATACTTTGGGGACTTTTTCTAATAAGTGAGTAAATGGAGCCAGTTTAAAATGCACAGATTGTCACAGCAACCCAGCTTGCCAAGGGCATTTTTCTCTTAGACGAAAAAGTGTTAGTAAATAAGGCATATTTGCTTGATGTATGACCAAATACTTCGGCCCTCTCATTAGTTTATACTGTTGGCCCTATTTGCCAAAGTTCAAAAGCAAAGCACATGAAAGTCAGAAAACATGGAAACTATCATCAGGATCCCTTTCCATCATTTGGACTGGTCCAGATGACACAGGTATTCAGATGACTGACCCCTCTATTGTGTAAGGAGGAGGTGTGCGCGCGCACACACACACATATCCCCAACCAGTATACCATCCCACCTCTCTCTCTCTCTCTCTCTCTCTCTCTCTCGATAGATAGATAGATAGATGATAGATAGATAGATAGATAGATAGATAGATAGATAGATAGATAGATAGATAGATAGATAGATAGATAGATAGATAGATAGATGGTGAGTCATAATGGTCTCCGGGATTTTTGTGTACTGCTACATTGTAATGGAAAGGAATAGGGTAACGTAGTTAATGACAATGGAAAGTCAAATGTTTTTGACAGACCTTACAAATGCTGGATGTGTCTGCCCTTCATGACATGGCAAATGTCTATCCTGTAATCCAATTCAGCCCACACTTGCACCAGCGTTGCCTGGTTCACCTGAGTGATAGCCGTGGTAATGCGTATTCCTGACTGACGGAACTCCCACCAGCCAAGGATGTACCACTGCTCGCATACAAAACTTGGAAACTTTCTCTTTCTATCACCATGTGGTGCGTTTCCATATCCCTTACCGTTATGGCTCACCGAAATCCTGGAGACCATTATGACTCACCCTGTATGAAGCAAAAACCCTGACTCACGTCAAAGACTGGCACATCAGCTAGTACTACTATAAAATAATACATTGCACAGAGATGAGCAGTTAAGATATTCCATTTCCACCCCATGTGACTGTTCCACTTGCCAGGTAGAACAGCACACAGGATGTGGAGGGGAGATGTGTGTGCACATGCTTCTCATGCGATAAGAACAGTGGTTCTCAAACGTTTTAGCACCACTTTTTAAAATGACACTCTATCGGGACCCACCTAGCATTACAAGACTTTAAAAAAGTGATCTAGAAAGAAATAAAATATTTATTTAAAAGTAATTTTTTTATTTATTTGCAAAAATCCATCCATTTCTCATAATTAAGTAGTCCTAATGAATAGCCTCAAGGGTTGAGGTGCCAAGTTATGTGACCCAGCCTTCACCTGCCACTGCTACCTGTCACTGACAGACTTTGTAAAAAAAAAAAAAACCCAGAAAAAAAGATGCTCGAACATTTATCTCCTTATATTTACACAAGCTTGCAAACTGCAGGAGCTCAGCTCCTTGCAAACTGCAGAAGCTCAGCTGTTTGAAGGGCTATTAGCAGCTATCTGATTTTTGAATAGCCTTAGGGCTTGAGGCAATTACTTATCTGATCTTTCCATCACCCGGACCCGTCAGAAATTGGGTTGCGACCCACCAAGTGGGTCCCAACCCACAGTTTAAGAAACACTGCGATAGTGGCTAGCATAATCCTAATAAAAACATTTTGCACAGGCTTCACCTTCAATCACTTAGGGAGCGGGGTATCAGAGTTGTGATGATAATTCCATGACACATCAAAAGCTTATATTTGATACACATGTAGTTCAACACATCTGATCCCTTAAAAAAAACACCTCTAAAACCTGGACTTTTTTATACATCAACGTTGAAACTCAGAAAACTCTATCTCTTAGTAGCAGCCGCAACATGTCTATGCTTGCAGAACATCAATTGTATTTACTAGTACCTGTATAAATACATTCCCTAAGCAAAACTGTGTATCTCATTATGTTTTAAGGCTCTGGGGAAGAGGAAATCATGCAATGAACTCTTTAAAATCAGATGCAGTTTTACTCCGAAGGGCTGAAATTTCATGCTGAGTGATCTGAGACTACTAAAACAGAATCAGATTAGACAACTGTATGTTATGAGGATATGCTCTATAGTTTCTGAAATGGATGCTTCCTTAAAAAATATTCAAACACTGTACTGTATACAATAGGAAATGGATGTTTTGTGTTTCATACAAATATAATTTCTTCCTGTATCAATGCAGGCGCGTATAAAGATCATAGAAGGTAGTGTGGTGTTTTGCTCTTTTTCCCAAAGAACAAATGAACTGCTTGTGTGGATTTCAAGACTGCAAGTGTAGAAAATTAGCGATACAAAGATTATTGTCAAGACATACTGGCAAGACATCAGGATTCAGTAAAAGGCTGGGCCTGCCATTGCATGAGCCACTCCGACAGTGAGTGGCTTGCTACCAATGGCACAGGAGCTAGGAAGCCCCACACTGGCACTGGTGGGCCGCCAAACAGATAAGTCAGCGGTGGGGCAGATCAGGGAAGGATTGTGGGCAGTTCAGGGTGGGACGTGGGCTGGGCTGGGCTGAGCTGCGGGTGGTTCAGGGGAAGATCTTGGTGGCAGTGGCAGGACATGCTGAGATCCTATTCCCCGTTTCCAGCCCAGACCCGCCCCCAGGAATCTCCTCACTTATGCCAGCAAAATAGCTGGTGTACATCTGAGGAGACACATTGGAGGCCAGGCGGCCTATGGGGAGGTAAGTAAAAGGATGATAACGTTGATGCATATATTCAAGGATAATTCTTTATTATATTATGTGTTGGCAGCCTAATCCTAAACCTGCTTACTCACAAGTAAGCATTTACTTGAGTTATATGGCATTTACTTCAGAGCAAAAACTCTAAGGACATATTCCGAGTCCTCGATGAAATAAAAGCTCAGAATAGATAATCATTCATTTCAAAACGAACAAAAAATGAAATAAGCAAGTAATTACTCATTTTCATTATCAATTGAACCAGGTGGGGGGCTTACTTGGTCCAAGTGGTAGCAAAGCTCATCTCAATGACTGCCTCCCAGTAGTTGTCTTTTTCTACCCAGAATGTTCAGACATTGTATTGTTGTGGAACATTCTGGGAAAAAATGGTGATCACCAGTGGGGACCACCATTTTTATTGTGATGACCAGCTTCCCCCCCCTAAATGTCCCAGAATTATATGATGTACAGTACAAGCATTCTGGGTAAAAAGATGACAGTCATCAAAATACATTCCTACTGCCACCACAGTCAATAGCAAAAAAAAAAAAAAAGTAAAATAAAGCCAAAAAATATAATGAAACAAACACAGTATTAGAAATGAATGATGTAATGAACAAGGTATGTAATAATAACACAAATGAATGAAATACCAAACATAAATTGTTTCACCTCTATAGTGGCTGCTGGAGATAGGGTCTTCTCTGTGGTTGTGCCCAGATTACGGAACTCCCTTCTTAGATGTTTGCCTGGTGCTGTTCTTGTTGCCTTTTATATGCATCAGGCAAAGTTTGTCCTGTTTATCTGAGCTTTTGGCAGTCAGACCTTTTATTGGTTAAGTATTATGGGTGTGGGTTTTTTGCTTGATTTGCGTGTTCTATTTGTTGCCCTTCTTACCGTTGCTTGTTTTAATTGGTCTGTTTCTTGTGGTTTTCATTGCGGCATTATTTTTTTTACTTTTTGCTTTCATGCCATTTATTGTTTTCAGCATTTAGCTATTGTGGGTTTAAAAAAAAACACAATTATTTTATAACACAGTTTTTATGGAATGTAAAAGGTGCCTGAAGGCCACACTGGAAGAAAGGCCTGTAAAAAACAATGTTTTACCAGGCTGCAGCCCTCCTATTTGTGAATAGATCTGCTCACAGTTAATATACACTATTTATGATGTTTCTTCAGACATCAAGCAAAACATTACAAGCAGAGTGATTATTCTTTTAATGGAGTGTTGACTTTTTCAAGGGGAAAATGGCTACTTAGAGACACAAGCAGAATTAAGTGTAGACTGCCCAGCTGTTCCTGCAATATATTCCGGGTAAAAACAGCTGGTGAAGGACGCAAAGAGTCACCAGAAAAAGAAATAAATGGTTACAGACAGTGGCGTAACTTGGGGGGGGCGGGGTGTGGACCGCCCCGGATGACACCCTCGGGGGGGGCGGCCACACCACTAGTGGCCAAAATTGTGACAACTTTGTGTTTGTGAATAATACCTTCATGTTATATATCATCCAATGCATAATTTAATGATGAATGCAATGAAACCGTTTTGAATTATCTGTATTCTACCAAAATTTACGGCCAAACAACCGGAAAAATAAAACACAACTGCCTTATGTAACAAAAAGTGGATTTCCTTAACTCAAAACAGACCAATGAAACTGATTGCCTCTGTGAAACGAGTTGGTTACTAATTCGTTGAGTGACCTATACTGTTGTATATTAAAATAAAAAAGTTAATAGGGGTGAGTGATACTATGAGTTACCAGACTGGGTGACACCAACCCTAGTGACACCACTGACCAGAAGTAATCTGTAGAACTCCATAGTCCTGCCTGATGGGCATCTTTTGTAGAACCCAGCTCAGCCCAACCTTGTTTCTCCCTGTTCACCCCTGGGGTCCATCATGGAGGTGATGCGCTGAGCTCTTGCACGGGGTGATGCAAGCCCTAGTGATGCCTTTGGTTACAGATAGAAGGAAAATACATCTCAGGCTTCCTGTATGTCAGGCTCCTTCCTCTGCTCTGTAGTAGCAATCCGGTAATCAAAACAATTAACAGCTTTCCTATTTAAATATATTATTAAGCAAGATATTTGAGGAAACCACTCCAGTGAATGTGAATTCATTGAATACATTGTACATACAATCAATGTATACATATATAAATTAATGTATTGATTGATAGAATAAACAAAAATTACCCTAGGTCAAAATTAAAATAGTACACCCCAACTCAAAATCAACTTTTGAAGAGATTCCTCTACAGGGCTCCAATCACAGCCTTCATACAGGAATCAGGAAGATGACATTGAAACCAGGTTTGGGTTATCTTCCTTCACAAAAGCCCCTAAATGTCATTGATGGATTCCAGTAGATTTCTGTTTCCTTTGATGTCTTCAGAAAGCAGGTGCAGGGAGTGGGAGTAATTTCCTTCCCAATTTCTCCCTCACATGGCATGCCTCCCTCAAACTCTTCAGCAGTTGCCATATGGCATATCCCTAAGCAACTGTTTTCAAGAGTTTATTTGGCATTGCTGTCACTCCTTATCCAAGGGAAAGCTTTCTGAGATAATAAAGGTATCTTGTGGCAGAAAGCAACTTTTTTGCTTATCTGTATTCTGCACCTAAAGATCCACCTGCCTGTACACTGTAATAATCCAAGAGGTTCAAATCAAGGTTTGGACAAGACAATCAGATCTGCAAACTTTTCCAATTTGTGTGGGAGATCGTCCCCCACTCCATTCATCTCCCCTCTGTCCTATTTTGCAAACATCCTCTCTTAATTCTTCTTCTTGTTTTGGTCAGGTTCACTTTTGCTGTGGTTTCCAAACCAATGTCCATGTCAGTCAAGGTAAATCACACAAGGGTTAGCTCACTTAGCTAGATTAAAGCAAATATGACATCTGAGCTGTTTGATACCTCAGATCTAAGGCCTTGTAAGGTGATATTGCAGGAGCTGTCCAGCTGTACAGGCTTTGAAAAGCTTCTTAAACTGCTCATCAATTAAGTTCTTTGCTGCTAAACAAAGCAAAATACTCCTAGCTTAAACAGTACAATGGGAATAATGTTTCAGTGGAATGATGCTGCAGGCCCCATTCCTTTATGCTGGAGATTGCCACAGAGTGAAACAAGGAACATATTTAGCATATTTCCCCAAATATCGAGGAAAGTGATGTAAGAGATGGATAAAAAAGGAATAAGCATTATGAATCAGGCAGGGATATCCAATTGTGTTTCTATTGTGAAGGTGTATGGAAAAACTAGTATGTTTAGAAGGAAGAAAGTGCAATAATACACACGTCAAGAAGACACTGGGCAACACCAGCAGTGTTGCTAGCCTGGCCACTGCCCGGGGTGGGGTGACGTCACTACACCTCACAACACCTCCCATGCCCGTGCAATGCCCCCATGCCTGCATGGCACTATCGCCTACAGAATGGCTCCATTTGGAGCTGTACAGAGGCGAGGGCAGGTGGGAGGGCCCAGCTCATGCACCATCACCACACCCTCCTCACCAGCAAATGACCACTTTGCCGCCACCCCCAGCTATGCTACTGGGCAACCCTATGCCAAGTTGGCACACACAGGTGGCCTCATGGCCCACAGGCTTCTCAGGCTATTCTGACACATATAATATATATGTGACATAATATAACTATGTAGTGCATATCCCAACTTGCAGCAAATGATGCAATTCCCAAGGATATGAGGAAAATTCTGTGCACTTATTGGCTGCCATTGCCAAACAGTAATGGAAGAAAAAGAAGGGGCCCAGTTTACCAGTGCAGTCATCATGCTCCCACTGCACAGAGGCCTGCGGGAACCTGCACAGGCCACTGATATTATCAATTCATCAGACGCCTCCATGCAGGACTTCCCATCCTCCTCAGTCATAACTCAGTGGCAACCTGCAAATACCACGTGAACAGGCTACAAGTGCTTAATTCAGACAGAAAAAGTCAACCAGCCTCCTGATGCAAAGGGGACCATAGGCCCAACTTTCAAATACAAAGGAACATGGCGTTGCTTGCAAAGCATTCATAATCTCAGTCAGCCTAGACCTGCCTAACTCCCTGCTTTAGAATTACAGTTGAACTTGGAATTGCGCTTATCCAGATCCAAAAATGCATGCACAGTCCCACCCTGTATATTTTCTCTTTTACAAAATTACACATACGACATGCGATTATTTTAATCGCAGAAGAGCTCCACCTAAGTCCTGCACAGGAAAGAGAGATATGGAGTTTCCAGGACTGCTTCACTGGAAGAAAAAAAAATTATTACTAATTTGTATCTTAAGTAGTGTTTTTATAATTCAAAAATCTGGGGCTTTTGCTAAAGGGTTTGTGAACTAAATAGTCTTGACAGTCTCTGATATAAATTCATAGCAGCCTTAATAAATCTCAAGAAGTTTAACAAGAAGCAATATTAGATTCCTTGGTGTATTCATTAAACTAATTGAGAACCTCAAATGTATTCTCTTCACATTTGACACAAAGAGGAATTATGTTTAGGTCATTTGACAATATTTAGTTCAAGCATTAACAAAATTCAACTTTATTCAACATTTTTTTCTCCTTATTAAAGCTTTTTGATATACAATACTGATCTGGAGCCCTTTGAAAAATTCCAATTGTCTTGTGGGAGCTTTGGGACGGTCATCAAGCACTTCCGTACAGCGATGTGTGTTCAGCGAATCGACATCAAATGAGAGGGAAAGGAACACCAGTTGTCTTGTGCCCTCCCTTCAGTTGGGATGCAGATTTTGTGTTCAGTAAATTGTCACCTGTAAATGCTGTTGTCTTAGCATTCAATAAAAAACCTTAATGTTTTAGACTGCCGATGCCAGGAGAACCATCACATCTGGCAGATGTGATGAGATAGTCATAGCATGTCACTTCTGCATGTTGAATATTTCTTAGGAATGGTTCCACATAGTGGAATCTCTAGGCATGGTCAGAGGACACATGGTACAGTCACTGTGCACAAGCTAAGCAGATCTAGATGTGCCAAGTACATGGATGGGTTACCGCCTGCAAACCTATGGATGCTGCCAAGTTCCGCAAAGGTGGGATATAAATGTAATATATAAATATTTTGTGCTGTTCAGTGGCTAAGATACCAAATAATGAATCAAGACTTCCTCAGTTTAAATCTCATTTCTGTCATGAACTCTCTAGGTGGTTCTAGCAAGCCATTCTCTCTCAGCTGTTACCAACACTCAGGCAGTCGAGACCCTCATTTGAAGCACTAAAACGAAGACAACTTTAAACAAGAAGCAAATTTATATTTGATTATGAACTGGAAATGTTTACTTGCCTGAAAGGAAGAAAGTTACCAGGCTGACTATGGAGCCCCAGAGACAACTGGATAGGTATTAAAGAATGATTGACGTGTACGGTAATATATACAGTAGTGTTGTTGAAACACTAAGGGGCCCGCTACACATTACTGGGTGAACTCTCCTAAACTTGCCTCAGATTAACTTGGAACCAAACTAGAGTCCTTCACAAAAACATTGGAAGAAGTTGGATCATGTTTTAAAGCTATAATGCTTTATACAGCTATATTTTATACAGCTATAAAAATGCTCTCCCCTGTTCCTGCCAACCTTTCTCATCCCCCCGTCATATTCCAGTCCCCAACAATCTCCCCCTCCTCTCTTCTATTGACCTTTCAAGGAGTGGGGTGGCCTGTGGCACATGGGGAGGAGACCAAAGATTAGTGCCCTCTGCCCTCTCTCTACATTACCCTGATAGGAGAAGTATTTTGCAGCACAGTGACCATGAAAGAGGCAATGTCGATCTCATGGATAAGCCGAGGTCAATTTTTAAGCCAAAAATCATGGAATTTGCTATGATCCATGGATAAGTAGATGTTAAAACTTAGGGGTGTATGAATTTCTTTGAATTCTTGAAAATGACCAGTGATTGTTTTGAGGCAGCAACAAAAATTCTCCGAACAGGAAGAAAGGAAGCTATTTTAACTTGTTTTTTTTTACCCACCCCATGCATCCTGCTTATCAGCCCAGTCTCCCCCCTCCCACCAAGCAGCTGTTCTTAGAAGCCCCATGTATGTTGACCCAGGTTTTCAGGGTCAATTTTAAAGACATAATTTTTAGACTTATACATGAGTATATAGGGTAGTTCTCCCATAACCCTCAGAAGAATGTCTCCCAGAGACAAACCTTCTCTTCTAACTTCTCTACACACACCAGCACCACTGCTCCTGCCACTTTCACAGCCTGAAAGGTAAATGAAGGGAAAGAAAGAAAGAAAGAAAGAAAGAAAGAAAGAAAGAAAGAAAGAAAGAAAGAAAGAAAGAAAGAAAGAAAGAAAGAAAGAAAGAAAAAGAGTGCTGGGGGGGGTTGAGGATCTGGTGGTGAAGGCTTTTGAGGACTGGTGGGAATGAGGGAAGAAGCCAGGAAGTATTATTCAGCTTGGATTTGATCTTTAAAAGCTCACCTTTCATTTGGGGTGGACTTTAACAAGCCCCAAAAGTTCTTTTCCAAGCCTGACTCAGGAGAACTTTCATGTCAACTCTCCACATTTCATGCAAATGCGTGTGAGGAAGCAATAGCCTGGTGGCTATTTTTTTAAAAAACTGAAAAGCAGCTTTGGGAGGGCAGAATTTTTAGATGCATACAGTGGACACCCGCTTTACAATGGTAATCCATTCTGGAGACACCATTCTATTGCAAAATTATCTGAATGTGAACCCAATAACGCCTTGGTTTTTGGTAATTTGTTCCAAGACCTCAGAAGTTGAAGATTCTGCCACAGAACTATGCTATTTCCCTCTCTAAAAGGTTATTTAAAAGGAGCCTACTGTGCTCTTTAGGGGCCATGGTTATCAGTTTACACAATGTTGAAATTATAAAACACAAATTACAAGGCTGTATCCTTCCCTCAATACCTCAATACACACAGTCACAATGTTAAAAAACACTGCAATTGGCTGAGACGTTACCAAACGCTTCCATTCACATCACCAATTGGCTTATCTATCACCCACCAGGTCCTGTTGATGGCTATCGTGACCCACTGTAAAGTGAATAACGTATTGGATAGTGAACCTTGTTTTGCTGTGGCGAGTCAATTGCAAAGAGATTTAAATCCAAACCCTAGTGGATTTTATTGTTTCTAAATTTGTTTATGTATGGTTATGTATTGTTTAAATTTATTTTATGTATTATTTTAAATTATGTATTTTAATATTTGTTGTAAGCCGCCTTGGGCATTTGTCTTTTGGCATAGGAAAAGGCGGGATATAATTTTTAAAATAAATAAATAAAATAAATTGTAAAGTGAGGGTTCACTGTAATAGCATTGGGGAGAGGAGCTCAACTTTTCCCAACTGACTGTTTTTCAGCTTCAAATTTCTCCCAGCTGCTTATCACCCCATAGGGCCCCAGATGTTTGATTACCCTTGTAAATAAATATCTGGAATGTAGCCAAAAGCTGGAGTAGGAATTGTAGATAATGGCATATTTCTCCAGTATAGAACATATATAAACATTTACGTTTATTTTCTATATCTGTCTCTAAACCTGACAACGCAATTCTGTGTAAGTATATGCAGCCAGACTAAAGGGCTGGCCACTGTATCCTACGCCCATTGTGGGCTGCCCTGGGGCTTCTATGCCGCACCTCAGGAGAAAGGGATGAAAAATCCCCTTCCCTGGATGTAAGCAAGCCTGAGACCTATGGGTCTCCTCAGGTGCATGCCACCTGGCATCCATTCGGAGAGGTGGTGTAAGGGCGGCACGGGCCAGGAAGGGGCTCAGGATATCGGTGCCGATATCCCCACCCCCTCCCAGTCCAGGTCAGCCAATGGTCCCCCTCCCTCACTGCCCCGTCCAACCCCTGCACCGAGCGGCGTAGAACTTACCTGCAGTGGCTGGAGTTGGGTGAGTTCTGTGCTGGAGTGAGCGGCTCCGGCCTCTGCGTGTCTCCAGGTGTCGAAAACATGCCTTTAATTACAACACTCTGGAGTGGCGCAGCGGAAGTGTCGCCGCTCCAAAATTATGCAGGATTGCACCACGCAAGTCAATCATTTTGACCCAGGTGTATGGGTTCTATCAGCTTCTGTAGAAAACCATCCCCTGCTTCTTTCTACAGAATGTGTTTTAACACCCACTTGAGCCACTTGAGTCTGGGCTGTAGTCCAGCTGCTATATATAGTAGGGGCAATAAGATGCCTGATAACTACTTGTACTCATATCTTTTCCCTCTAAAGGGTGATCAATATTGGCTAATGGGGACAGGGTGTGGGCTGTGGAGGTTCTGTACTTCTGCAAGGATTATACAAGATACCTTTCAGGTTCCTTCCAGCTCCTCATTTATATGACTCTATGACCTACAGTCTAGTTTTTTCCCCTGTGGGCACATGGAAAATGAACATGGCAAAGACACTGGCATACTGGGAGAGTGCCAATTATCTTTGTGTGGAAGGAGATACTTTCCTGTACCTTTTCGCTAACCATGATAAATATGTTTCTGATCCACAATGCCATCAAATTCTTTGATTCATCACAAGGAGAAAAGATGCACTTTTTTTCTCGTTTCATTGTGAAGAATTTATCCTACCTATGGCTAGAAAATGTCAGAGATGGCCATTGCAAAGACAGTTGCTGAGCTGTGTTGCGATCGTCATTTTGTTATGACTTCCTGTGGGATTACAGGAAAACACACTGATCCTGACATAGTTACCATGCAGGCCTAATGTTCATAAATGCCAGGTTGTCAGTCTCATCAGGTCTAAGCAACAGAAATAGAAGGTGCTTTTTAATGCTACTCCAGAGTCAATTAAAATACAGTAATGCTGACATCTGCAGAATATGGAATGATCAAAGTAAAGAATGCCCATACAGCTTCTGACATAAAAACAGTGTGTTTGGCGGCAGAGTGACACGGTGTAACAGGTCAGGTAATTATGAGAAAATCTATGATGTATCTGTTGCAATTGCTTAGCTTCTTCCCATTATCAGAGCCATCAAACAGAACAGCACTCTCACTTCTCCTGATGGATCGTAAAGCAAGTGACACCCTCGGTCTCTGGATACAGAAGGCATCTCAGGAGCGGCTGAATTAATTTGACAGTAAATAGGTGATAGCAACTGCTGTCGTTCTCTCTCTTATTATTATTTTTTTAATTACACCAGGACACATTTTGGCACTTTAGGGAATAGCTCCAAAACCCAGACTCTATGCTTAGCATGATCTATGATCTCCTCTTCCCACATACACACACACACACACACGCACACACACAAAGGCCTGCGCAAATGCACACACATGCACACACACCCTTCACCTCCTTCCACTTGGCTGCTGCTTTTATTTACGGTATTTCATAACTTCATGATGGCATCAGTTTTATTCCTTTATTCCTGCTTTACCTGCTCTCATGCCCAAGACCTTGTTCTGAGCCATATGCTTTCATTACAGTGATTAAGGAATCCTTGGCATTGGTGGTCGTTGATGTGTTTATTAAATTAACAGCAACACAAAATCTGGCAGGTCAGTTCATAGTTTTAAAACTATGGATGCATTTGAAAGCATTCCTTCTTTCCTGCCTTGATACCATTCTAATTGGCTTAATTAAGAATGTTCAGTTATGTGTTAACCTTCCCACATACCCTGTTCAAGCAGACTAATGAGTTATTTGCATTACATTCTTATAGATTTTCATTTATTCCCTCTAAATGATCACAATGATATTTTTGGCAGTAAAGGTGAGTTTAGGTGAAAAGTGAGATAGTGAAAGCACCCACTGGTGGGTCTGTTTTTAATGCCATGAATATTTGTGTGAACTGCCTGACATATCACAAGTGCACAGCTTACAACTTTCAGAAATACCCTTGAAATATATAGAGAGCCAGGTGATGGTGAGTGGCACAATCTTGTTCTTTCTCTATTGACCTAATCCTAAACGGTGCTACCACCACCAGAACTGGCATTCTGGTGGCGGTATGTGCTTTACAGCATCATAAATGCTGATCTAGAGGTGAGTGTAGTGGTGCACTTCTGGGCCACCACCGCAGACGGCAGGGAGTACCCTATGTATGGCGGCATCAAAGAGGAGCCCTGCCGATTTTGGTTATTCAGCGGGGTAGATGGAATGGGGGGTGGTGGATTGGGCCAGATGAGGGGTGGGGTACGTTGGAGGCGGGAGGGTTGGCATGCTGTGTGAGTGACTTGTGTCAGATGCTATTCCCTCTGGAGCCAGCCAACAAGCCCCCTTTGTCTTCTTGGTAGCTGGTGCAGGTCCGAGGAGACCCATTGGTACTAATTAGGCATACAGAGGGGTAAAGGAAAACATTTTCCCTTTCCCAAGCCTCCCAATTTCCCCCTCACCATAGTATGCAGTGCAGCCTGTTTTGACGCAGCTACATGCTATGGCGGGGAAAAGAATAGCTTGGCCTGTATAATATGTCAGAACACTGAAATAACAGATACCAAACCAACCTCCCAACCCATTATCTTTATTGTTACAGTGTTGATGGAAACAGGATGCCAATAAATGTGGGCAAGAGAAGAAACCAATGCCACTAAAGGAGAATTCCTTGCAGTTCCATGATGAACCATATTGTGGGACTCTCTAGATCTTTCTGAGGTATAATATGCTTTCTGCTTTGCCTACACTCTCTGAGGCATGTGGAGGTAGCAGAAGAGATGACATTACTCCAGCGCCCTGCTACTCCTCCTACAGCTGATATTTGCTTCAATATGGAAATGATATCCATTCTGCTCTTTACAGTGAGCAGGTGGCTAGTGTTTCAGTGTCGCTTTCACTGAGAATGTGATCACTGATCTTCCCTCTCGCAATGAAGTCAGGGTTGCTGTGAGGATTTATGGCCCCCTGAGTAAACACAAGTCCACCTCCCTCCTCAAATTAAACAGTGCTGCACTCTCATCTCTGGCACTTACCACAATGCTTTCCTTCCCAACTCCCCAGCCCAGAATTAGAAAATATGAGCTTTACATGGTAGATAAAGAGGCTGAGCTGTGGATCAGGATCCCCCTGGTTTGGATCTGGTCTTTGCCATGAACTCACAAGGTGACTTTAAACAAACTTCTCCCCATCAGCCTCAGGGCCCCAGCTGCAATATGTGGAGTTTGATTCCTACCTTACAGGGTTGTTGTAAGGACAACATCAGGATAATAAACATGAAGCACTCTGCATATTCAGAAAGCGCAATACAAATATCAAATATTTTAAAACAGGTCAGCACAGGAATCAGATCAAGTGACAAGCCTTATGCTATAGTTTACTTCACAATTCAGGGCTGGAAAAACCATTGCATTGCCTGCTCAGCTACATACTTGTTTTTATTCAGATTTGTGGGTATGGGCTAGATACATGGAGCTCTGTGGTGAGGCAAACAGTTAAGTATAGTTTGTCCATGTGAAACTACATGGCTAAATCCAACTTACATGTGAACAAAACAGATGGATGGATGGTTGAAAATGTTCATAGAATGAACCCATGCAGCCTTTGTAGGCTCATTCATCAATTGTGAGAAACCAGCAACACTGACCATTCACTGTTGGCATAACCATCTAATTAAATACATAAGAGTTTGTATGATGATGGCACTTGATAATCTGAATGAAACAGCTGGCATCATAGATGACTGGGTCTTATGAACTCGAGAATTTACTCCAAAATGGGTCACGAGCATTGTTGTTAGCTGTAATATGTATGCATAGGCTTACCATAGTCCCAGATCTGGCTGGGACAATCCTGGTTCCGGCGCCATCCTCCTGGGCTCCCGACCAGTCTCCTCTTTGTCCCAGCCTTCTGGGACTGCCCCCACTGCGTTGCTAATGCACTGCGTCTTCGTCCCAACCTTGCGCACCTGCGCGAGGCTAGAAGCACTCTGAAAATGTCCGCGTTCAGTCAGACATTTTTGGAGAACTTCCAGTCTTAACGCGCACCCACGTGAGGCTAGAAGCTCTCCGAAAATGTCCAAGTTCATTTGAACATTTTCGGAGACCTTCCAGCCTCACGCAGGTGCACAACAAGGTTGGAAGGTCTCCGAAACCGTCCAAGTGAACTCGGACATTTTTGGAGTGCTCCTAGCCTCGCGCGGGCACGCGCCGAGTACCATTATGAGTCTAGGGCCACCAGGTCTAGGCAACCAGATGCCTCAACACTGGCAGAGGCCCTGTCAGAAATATGCCTCAGATTTCTGCTCTTTTTGCTTTCCCTCTCTTACGTCTCGACTTTCGTTTTGCTCCCTCGGCTTAGCTCCCAAAGCACGGTTGCGAAATATCCAGTTCGGTTCAAAGGGCCAACTCTCTCACTCACCTCCTAATTGTTCTGCCACACTATGCTTATGAATAATGTAGTGGCTTCTTGCTTTTAGCCTGCAACTTGCTTCACTTCTTCCAGAACTGATGAACAGTCCTAGAAACCTTGAAAGCTTGTCTCATCCTCCACCAACAGAAGATATTTCAGTAAAAGACCCTACCTGATGCACCTTGTTGCTTTTTTATGTGGTGTCATCACCGGATTGTTTATTGCTGCTGGACAGCAGGGGGGGGGGAAATCATCAGTGAAGAAAAAGGTAATGATGCATAATTAGCTTTAAATTAATTCATGACCCAGTTTAAGAGGACATGGAAGGGGTTACTAATTAATTAAGGTGGGAAACCCTGTAGGCTTGTGAGATTTGGAGAGTTGTAGCTCATCAGCCAGGTTAAAAGGCTTTCTGAGGGTATACCCAGCACACACTGAATGTGAAGAATATCTAATAATAAAATAAAGGGGAGAAAATGAAAATAGATTTCAGGGGAAATAAAACTGCAACAAAAATACAATTAGGAAGAATCCTAAGAACTACTTCATCAGAAATTGTAAAGGTTAAATAAAAATCCACAGATTGTCATCTGGTGTTAATACGTTATCACATGTGAATTGAATGCTACACATTCACTGTAATTTTTATATACGGTCTTGCCCATTTGATAGAATTAATAGTTAGTACAATAATCTTAGATGATAACATCCTACACCTTTGAGCATTTGTTCCTTCTCTGTCTGCATTCTCCTGAACCACTTTGCTAGCATTGGCAGGTTAATTACCACCTGGACAGTAGCGTCGTAAGGGGTGGTGCCTTGGTGCCCAGGGCACTAGGTGGTGCCCAGGGCCCCCAGGTGCGGACCTCTGAAGGTGCGGAATCGCAGGTTGAGTAGGGTGAAAATTCACCTTCGTCGGCCGCGTTTCGGCCCTCCCACCCGCCCTTGTCTCTGTACGTTGCTAAAATGAAGTAAAAATGGTACGCGGGTGTTTGGAGGCGGGGCGTGACGTCACGCGCCCGCATCACGTGGGGGCGGCATCGTGTCACGTGGGGGCGTCGCCGTGTCGGCGGCCCCCCCACGTGGGGGCGGGGCAACACCACTGCACCTGGAAGTTGAAAGAGCAGGAGATAATAGGTGGTATGGGGTGCTTGAAACTTTCACAATGGAGATAGTTCCAAGGGTTCCTCCTGTCTCTCAGGAGGAAAAGCACAGGGAAATAGTACAGTTTCTGTGTAGTCCATGCTACACAGTACAGTTTTCTCCTGTTTAAGGGAAATGTTGCTTCTTTTGTTACATCATCAGCCATCACACCCATCCGCACCTCAGATCTGTTTGCAGGAATTGCATATGCCTTGGCAGGGGTGGCCCATTCATTAGGCAAGTTGATACAGGTTGCATTAGCAGAAGATTGAGCCTCTGAGCGGAAGTGAGCAGGCCGAGCATGGGCCGGTGTGGTGCAAGGCCTGCTGGGTAGCTCCCAACCGACGTGGCTGCCGAGGAGGCCGGCCGCATCGTGCTGCTGTGCAGGGCCACTCAGAAGAATTTTATCAGGTGGTACAAAGTTTCTTTGGGTTCTCTTCCCTTCATGTGACTATGGCGGTGGGGCAGTGGGCCCCAGGGCGTAGGGGCACCGAGGCTCTGGGGGGGGCACGGGCCTCCTTAAATTAGCAATTTTTTTTTGCATTTTCCCCCTTTTTTCTGTTTTCAGGGGGTTTTAAGTGTTAAAGCGGCATGTTAAAGTGTATGTTTGCTTTGCCGGCACTTATCTGTAATATGGGGCGCTTCCAGGACGTTCCAGCGACGATCTTCTTCCTGCGCCCGGGCACAGCTTCTCCCTGCACCCGGGCGCGGACTCCGTAACGCTCCCAGCAGTGATTTCCGGAGTTTGCACATGCGCAGAACGTTCCTGGAAACTCCGTGGTTCTGCGCATGCACAAACTCTGGAAACTGCTGCTGGGGGCGTTACGGAGTCTGCACCCGGGCGCAGGGAGAAGCTGTGCCTGGGCGCAGGAAGAAGATCGTCGCTGGAATGTCCTGGAACGCCCCCTATTCAAGATAAGTGCCGGCAAAGCACTCATACACTTTCACCTGCCTTTTTAACCATTAAAACCACCAGAAAACATTTTAAAAAAACCCCCAAAACCTGTGAAAAATAGGTTTCGAAACCGAAACCTAAAATTGTTGACAGTTTTATTGGGGGGCATTGGGGGGCCACCCCATAAGTGGGGGCACCTGGCGACATCTCTGATGTGATATGCACTAGGATTGTTTTTAATCATTTCAAGACCCCATTTCTATTATTTTTCTTAGCATCTACTTCCGTGACAATGAGCTCTATGAGATGAAAGACCATTCCTTCTTAAAATGCCTGGAAGAATCCTACTAGTCCATTATTGCTACTACCATATACAATGATTTTCTACATCATACTGCTTCTTCAGGCTAACTGAACAAAGAGACACTTTATAAAGTGCGGAGATTCTTGTATTTAGCAGAGGGAGAGGAACTGACCTTATGCATCCCTCTCAGTGGCTGTGAGGGCTTACCATATCTCAAGGGGGACACTACAACTTTAAAGGCTTAACCATTGTAGAGAGGAGGGAATTTGGGCAGGAGCAGCTTGTTGCACCCTTCCATGATGAGCTGCACCTGCCCAAATTCCCTCTTCTCTACAATGGTTTTAGCCTTTAAAGTTGTATTTTCTTGCAAGCCCTTTTGGCATAAAGAGACATTTTCCTTTGCTATGTAAGCTGCTTTAAGAACTTCTTCCTGTTGCTGAAAAGCAGTTTATGAATATTCTAAATAATAATAATAATAATAATAATAATAATAATAATAATAATAATAATAATAATTATTATTATTATTATTATTATTATTATTATTATTTCATTGTCACTTTGGGCAATGCTTGCATTTGAGGTGGAGCGCATGGCTCAGTGTTGGTTTGTTTAGTCAGTGCTACAATTGAATTGTCTGTTTCTATCTGTTAGGTCTAATGGCTTTCAGCTGACTTCTAAAGCCAACTCTTTCTGTTGACTGGTGATGTGGGGCTGCATGCATGTGCCTCTGCAAATTTTTGGCAAAACCTCAGTTGTTGTTCAAACAGAGAGTCATGTTGAGAGTTACAATTAGCAGACACATTCCCCTTCCCCCTAGTTGCCCACCTTGGAATATCAAGGATTGCAAAAAAATAAATAGATGAAATGAAATGAATGCAATACTCTAAACCAATAGGAAATTAAGGGGAAAATGGAAATGATGATCATGGGAGACAGGCCTCTGCTAATGGAATTTGGATCTTTTACACATGTAAAAGCTGTCAACCTGGCTGCGTTCTCCTAATGTTCCCTAGGCAGGCAGCAATCTTCATTTCTTTCTGCTGCTCTTCCCTTTATGATACAGCAGCATTTTGGAGTTAAAATTTTGAAATTAAATCTCCTTATTGTGCAGGCAGGATGTCCAGTTTTATTCTATCAAATGCCACAGAAACAAAGGGAACAATCCATTTTTCCTGATAGAAGCCAACAGATCGTAAGAGGTTTGAGATGAGTGTGAGGATACAATTTGCCTAGAGAGTGCCTGAGGATCAAGACAACCTGACTTTCCACGGAATGAGTCTGTCAGCTGGCATCTTGCGGTAATTGCTTCCCATGGCAGGACCTCACCAGCCGAGGGAGGGCTGCTCTCGTCAACTCAAGAATCCATTTTTTACAGTCGCTGAATGATAATTGTTTGCTAAGGCTGAGGGAACTTGTTGCCAAGTCAGAAAAAGGGGGCTGGGGCTGTGATTGGCACTCATTAACACGGGATTTGGGTTTGATGATCATTCCCTTATTCAAAGCAAGGGTATTTTGGAGGAAGGGGAGAAGGACGATGTTCTTTTGTTTGGAGAAAACAAATGAGATCAACCACAGAATGGAAATCAGGATGTCATGCCTGAAAGCAAATAACTAGTTGTATTCATTCAAAGGGGACCAAATAGCATGCATGGTCAAATAATTTGAATGCTTTCCTTGAAGTATAACTCCGATCTCTTTGGAATTCTTTCCCTCCAACTACACTAAGGTTTGCTTGTTTTATTCATTATGATACCTAGATCTTATCATAGGCATTCTACCGGTGGTATCACTTGGCTATGTCAACCAAGTCAGGAATAAAAGATGGGCCAGAAATGCAAAAGAGGACTAATGGAATTCAGTTGCGTATACAAAAACAAACTCTTACCTTTGCGTGCACTGACTTTTTGGCCTGGACTATTCAAGACAAAGTAACCACACTTGAACAGGCTTTCTGTATCTGCCTTTGAACAACATCCGTTGTGGTCTGTACATATTTTTGCGTGATGGCCAAACCATAGGCAACAACAGTTGTTGACAACCAGGGGTAGTCTTCGTATTATTTTTATTCAGTCCGAAAAAGAGGCTTCATAAATGCACCATGTCAATAAAATCATTAACACCAAGGATACTCATAAAAATAACAACAACTATGTTTTAACATTAATAGTAGTTTCTGTGCTGATTTTGTGGAAATCGTAACAGGGCAATTTCCAAGCTCATTCAGAAAAGATCTAAGGTTGCTGAGAACAAAACTGTGAATCATGGATACATGTTCTTGTGCTGTTATGTATCACTCGTATGCCCAGACAACCTCTTCCCATCGTACTAGGGGCAAAGTTCAGCGAAGGCTCCGTTGCTGCAGTTGTTGAAGCTACTCCCAAACTGCTACAGATGACCTGACTCCAGGTACCCACGAAGTTTTGATGAGGGATGTGCAAGATTTTTTTTTCCCAGTTCATCATTCCATTATTTTTCGTTGTTTAAGCCACCATTCATTTTGTCCTTCATCCATTGAAATGAAATTTGTTTTGGATAAATCCCCCATTTTTGTTACACCATTCATTTTCATAAGAACGGCAAGGTTTACTATGTAGTGCAGGAGAGTGGCAGCTTTCTTTCTTTTTATAAGAACTATCTTTAAAGTTGAAAATGAAATCAGAGCTCCTACCAGCAGTTGTCCCTTGGTGACCATCATGTTTTTCGCACAATGTTCCAGATGTTGAATTTCCTCATATAATTGTTAACACATAGGCTACCTCATATAATAGAATATAGATTATAATTATTTGAATGAAAGTGTGTGATGTGCATAGAAACTGAATGAACCATGTCGTAGTGTGTCAGGTGCCTGTAGGATGAGGAAAAGGTTTAGTGGAAGAAACCCAGACCTTTCAAGCAAGTGACTCTGTGACAAGTGATGTACTTCAGGACTTGGGAGTTAAACCTCTAAAGCAGGGGTCAGACATAAGGCCCATGGGGCTGGATACGGGATCCCATGCTGCAAAGTATTGATGCTGCATCTCCCTCTCATGTCTCTATACCCCCCTCCCATTCTGATCCTCCAGGATTATCACATGTGTTTCTGCTATCAACAGTTTTCTAACCATCCCTTTCGTTTGCAACAGCTAAGCACTGGGAGTGTCTGCTGCTTTGGGGAAAATGCCGGGGGCTCAAACCATTGCGACTGCTGGCCAAACACTCATCAGAACCCCTTTTGCTTTTTAGGGTCAAACACTGGACCCCTGCAAAGTTCCACTAGTAGCAACCACTGTCCCTCACAAACACTGAGTATAATCTCAAGCCAGAGACCAGGTGTGGCTGATGCTGTTGTAAAGTCCTTGTTATCCTCTCTGTGTTTCTCCTTGTTCCCCACAGGCAGCTGTCCCGCAGGTGAGGGCATCATGCAGATCCCAAGGGATGCCTCTAGCCTGCCTGCCTGCCTGCCTGCCTGCGAGCCCAGCTGCTGCTTGGCGAGGTGCTGACCTACTGCTTCCAGTGGGCCACTGCTGTAGGCACCCTGTGTCACATGCCAGCCCAATGATTGGCCCATGCAGTGCTCCTGATAGGTCCATGTGCTACAGTCAGGTGTGCCTGATGTATACTGGATGAGGTGCTCTTTGCCTGTTGCCTGCTGTGGCTGGTTGGTCAGAGAGCAGCTTTGTGGAGTAGCTAGTGTGGGTTCTAGGAAGCCTTACCAGTAGGGCTACCATATTTCCCCCACCTCCAACCGGGACCCCCCCAGTCAATTAATTAATTAATTAAAAATTAGAAATAAAAATAAAATTAATAAAAATAATTTTAAAACTAAAGGGGGCGCAAAGCGCCCCTATTGCCGCGCAAAGCGTGGGGAATTTTTTAATTATTTAATTAATTTTTCATAAAAAATAATAAATTAACTTACCCCATCCATCGTCGCCGTCCGTGCTGCTCCTCGTCCTCGCGCTGCTCCACACGTCCGGAGGCTCGTGTGGCACAGAGCAAGCAGGCTGTGCGGCCCGGTCTCCCACCGGAGACCCACCTGCCGGAGGCTTGCGCAGCACGGGCAGCAGGCTGTCGTTCGCCTGCTCCCTCGCAGGCTTTGTGCCTGTGGTGAGAGAGCGGTCAGACGACACCCGCTCACCGCCACCGCCACCGCCTTCTTTTTGAAAAACTTACCCGGGCACCGGCATCTTCTTGGATCACGAAATCTTGCGTGATCCAAGATGTCGGCGCCCAAATCTCGTGAGGGCATCATGCCCTCATGGGATTTGGGTGCCGACATCTTGGATCTCGTGAGATTTCGCGATCCAAGATGATGCCGGCGCCCGGGTAAGTTCTTCAAAAAGAAGATGGCGGCGGCGGCGCTGCCATTCGCCCCGGAAAACTGGACCGGGACTTTCCCAAATTGGAGGCCATTTTCCGGGACTGTCCCGGTTTTCTCGGGACATCTGGCAGTCCTACTTACCAGCGTCCCGGAATCGAGGTTGGCTTCAGCCTAGTCCGGGCCCGAGCAGCTCCCAAGGATGCACTGCGTCTATCCAATGGGCTTCCTGCTTCCGGAACGTCCGGTTGACAACGCGACCGAAACTGGAATTCCGTTGGACAGACGCAGTGCATCCTTGGGAGCTGCTCGGGCCCGGTCTAGGCTGAAGCCAGCCTTGATTCCAGGATGGTGGTAAAGCTAGTTCTAGGACTTCCTCCCTATCCTCATTTTGTCCCTGCCATGAGGATTTCAGGCCAATATTGCAAAAGGCGAGTGCCTTGCTGGTTAGTGTGCAATTTCCTTGGCTGGGCTCGAACTCCTCTTGCCTGGCTCCCAGCCTATGTCTTTGTGCAGTGCGCTATCAGCACCCTGCTTTGCCTGAATGCTGTTGAGGCTCCCTTGTGACTTGTTCCAGTCCCTCCCTGGCATAACAGCTCCTTCCATCTGGTGGACTTCCCCACACAGGCTCGAACCTTTGCCATAACAAGGCTGGTATGTTTGTTTCACATGCCGGCCCTCTTCCAGGGGAGCTGTCTTTCTACTTGCTCTGCCCAAATATATATTCCTTGGATGTGTGTGTTTGTGTGAGTGGGTTGAGGGGACTCGAACCCTTGGAGTTCTTTGCTTTTCCCTCTTTGCTGCTGATGCCACTGTAACTCCTGTATGTGGTGGGGGTGCTGTGGCATCCTTGTGTCATGTTTTGTTTGTGTGTAGCGTCCTTGGGGCATCCCCCTATGCTTGGGGAGTGCCTGTTGCTGCATTGCTTACTCCTAGCAGATGGCAGAGCGGTATCCCCCCTCCCAGCGTTGGTGACTCATTGGCCCCGCCCCCACCCCCTGCTCAGTACACCCTGTCAGCGCTTCTCTGGACACCAGTATTGAGGCTGATTGGATACAGATTGTTTAGCTCCTTGGACATCGCACCAATGATACCCAGATGTCACATGGATGATGCACCAACTTCACAGCAATGACACCCAGATGTCACATGGATGACATCATAGCGATGATGCATGGATCAATGCATGACACCAATGTCATGGTGATGATGAGCTACCAGCAGGATGCTGCTCGGTGGTTAACAGGCTGTGTCAGTGTTTCCATGGACATTAGGAGTATGACTGGGAAAGACTTGGCCAGAGTTGCTTTGGCAGGCAGGTTTGGCACTTGAACCTTGTTGCTATGGCATCGGTGCGCCATTGACGTGACATTGCCAGGTCGGGTTTAGGATATGACGGACATCTCACTGGCGTCTGTGCATAGCATCCAAATAGGATTGGGCCGTTATTCTCTTGCCCATGCTTTGATCAAAACTCTTGATTTGTTTGCATAAACATATGCCAACTTTGTCTGCATTTCATGTAAATTTAAAAGCATCATAACTCCAGCTGTACTTCCTGTGTGTGCACTTAAAGAAAGGAGAACATTTCATATCAGCACTGGTGACAGTTTAAACCACAAACCACAGAACATTTGTTCCAGTGTTTTTTTCCACCATGTCACAAAAATGGAATTGTCTGGAACTGTAATATGTATTAAAAGTTCATTATTATATGATGTGATTTCAGCATATTCTCTCTCTCTCTCTCTCTCTCTCTCTCTCTCTCTCTCTCTGTGTGTGTGTGTGTGTGTGTGTGTGTGTGTGTGTGTGTGTGTGTGTGGTGGGGGGGTAATTTGAGTAATTTAATCCTGAAGGCCTGGCTGGGGGGTGGATAATAATTAAAAAAAAACATTTTAAAAATCACATTGAAATGAAATAAAATTCAATCAGATTAAGATTTAATATTCCAACATTTTGACCAAATTAATTCTATCTCTGCCCCCAAACTAGGCCAAGCAGAAATAGGCTCAGGCTTGAACTTTTGCAAGTAACTGGGAAAGATTTCTTAATATAAGGGACAGCTATCAAGAATACCTCCCTGCATGCCCACAAAACATAGATTATATCATTAAAGGCCAAATCCTGACCTCGAGATGTGCATGCGTACCGGCTCACTAACAGCCCCGCCAGCATAGAGGTCCCCCTTCCAAGAAAACACACCATGGGCACCAGCACAATTCCATCACTGGAGAGGCCAAAATGGAAAGGAGAAGGGGGGGTGATGTGGGAGGGACATGGGAAGGACGAGGAAGAGTTGATGTAGCTATGATCTAGATCAGTGGTGGCCAACCTTTTTATGACATGTGCCACTTTTAGTTTTTTTGTATCTTGGGCGTGCCACAAAATAAATAAATAAAGTAAATAAATAAATAATAAATAGTCGTGTTTTTATTTTATTAAATAACCATGTTTAAATAAAAACAGAATCACCTTCAGTTACTTAAGGTTTATTACAGAGGTGGCCAACCCACGGCACGTGTGCCACAGAGTGGCATGGGAAGGTCCGTCGGGTGGCACGCGCGCCTCTCTTCTCCCCTGCAAGATTTTCCGGCTCTCGCACACGCCTCTCTCCTCCCCTGCAAGATTTTCCGGCTCGCGCGCTCATTCCGCTCCTGGCTAAACGCCAGGAGCCTGCAGGCGGCACTTTGATAGCCGCCAAACAGCTGTGTCTCCTGGCGTTCAGCCAAGAGCCGAATGAGCGCACGCGCGTTGGTCCTGGGAAGCTAAATAGGCGCGAAAGATCTGTTCGCACCTATTTAGCAGCAGCAGACGGGACTCTGTAGCTGTAGCAGCAGACGGGACTTGGAGCGGAGGAGAGAGAAGCAGCATCGACACCAGCCAGCCAGGCCTGGCTGAGGAGGGGCAGCCATCCCATCACCCTCCAGAGCAGAGCAGCAAGCCCGCCGGCGCCGAGTCGGCCTTGGAGTCCCCGGCTCGCTCACCATCTTCTCTCGCCGCCATCTTCTCTCGCGCCCGCTGCCCACCCTGCCTGCTCTGCACTCTCGTCGTTGCCCGGCCGCCCAGAGCTGCCGAGGCCCCCAGCAGCAGCCAGCAGAGCAGCCCAGCCCAGCCCAGCCCAGTAGCAGCCCACAACAGCAGTCGTCGTCCGCAGCAGGCAGCAAAAGCAACACAAAAAGGTCAGAGACAGTCAGGAGGGGCGAACGGGGGTAGGGCTTGCCTGCTTGCCTGTGCCTGCTTGCCTTCTCCTGTCCTGAGCTGAGCTTGCCTTGCTTGTGTTAAGTGTGTTAAGTGTTTCCATGTGGGGGGGGGGTGATGTGAAGTGTTTCCGTGTGTGCACGGAACAGAAAAGTGCAACTCCCATCACCACATTCTGCAGCCAACCACAGCACACCAACTCCTGCCAGGGAGACCAGAGCTCAGATCACAAGGCGCGCAGCATCACAAGGTCATATTCCTCTGGCCCCATGACATGCACAACTCGAACACACACACACACACACACACACACACACACACACACACACACACACACACACAGGTGATGGGAACTTTGGGGAAAGGACGCTTTATGCACAAAGGGAGCATTTTGCCCAAACAGCCTGCTGCCCTCACAACAGTCATGGCAAGACACTATGCTAATACTTCATCAACTTTAACTTGGTTTTACCAAGGAGTAAGTTCAGTTAAACTCAATAGGGTTTACTTCTGAGTAGACATGCATAAGAAATGTATTTTCTTATTTTATTTTGAACATCTGCTTTTTTGTTTTTTTAATGACTGCCCTTAAATAAATGTCTTGCTTTGCTTCAATCCTTGTTTTGGGTAATTCTGAATAGGTAAAGGTATCCCTTGACAATTAAGTCCAGTAGTGTCCGACTCTAGGAAGCGGTGCTCATCTCCATTTCAAAGCCGAAGAGCCAGTGCTGTCCGAAGACGTTTCCATGGTCATGTGGCCGGCATGACTCAACACCGAGGCGCATGGAACGCTGTTACCGTCCCGCTGACACGGTACCTATTAATCTACTTGCAATTAATACTACTGCCTAAAAACACACACAGGCTTGCCATTACTGAGTTGTATTTCTTGGCTGGCTGAAATTTATCCAAATAATTGAGACAAGACACTCAGCTTCTTAAGACTCTGTATTTAAATTGGCAGCCCGTAATCAAACTGAATGCAAGTTGTTTGAATGAATGGGTGGGTGGATGGCTATCGCAGCACCAAAATGAATGAATCTTTACATACATTTAGCTGGCCATTGCTCTAAAGAAAAGAATCTTCTGCCTAAATTTCTATGCCAACCAATAGCAGCATTCTGTATTATGAATGCTGTATTCCAGAGTCAAGTTAACATCGCTTCACTCACAGCCCAATCCCCAAACCAGTTACATCACAGTCAATTTGCAGACTAATTCTAAAAAAGGTTATTTAGAAGGAAGTCCCAATGAATTAAATAGGACTTACTTTCTGGTAAATACACTTAAGATTGCAGCCTTAGAATCAGGTCAAGCAACTAAGTGGCCCAAATGACTATCTTCAGAATGTGGGTGGATCCACAGAGCATTTGACATGTGGTTCTGTGGCTGTGATGTTGCTTCATCGTGTGTGCAGCTCTCATTTCTAGGGTTGGCACCAAAATTTGGAAAAAGTGAAATCTGAAGTGAATTTTGAGGTTCCTCCCAAAGAGAAATTTCAAGGGAAGCCAAATGAATTTCTATATTTCTCCAGGTGGTGGTGGTGTCTGCACATTGCTACTTATTAAAACATTAATTTCACACATGTGTCAAAAGTGGTTTTAGTAGTGGCAAATGTGAGTTCTGTTGTAAGCTAGGCACAGGGTGAAACAATCCCTCAGCCACTTCATTAGAAGTTCTGCATGGATCCCTCAGCCAAGGCCAGTGTCAGCACATGGCATCCTTGGGCAATTGCTGTGCGCCCCACACTACGAGGGGCCCCACTGCTGAATGGACGTGTTGCAAGCATTGAACTCTCCTGCTTGACTGTTTGCTAGCAAAATCAAGGTGAGCATGAATGCACCAACAAACGTTTGAACCATTCCAAGCAAATTGGCTGCTTGCAAAGATTCATTCAGACCTCTGTCAATATCTGCAAGTGGTTGAAGCTCCCAAAAGTTCAACACACTGGAACTTGCCCTTGCAAGAGGTCAAACTGGTAGTTTGCAAAGGCTAGAGCTTGTGTAGACATTTCCTTGGAATGTGTGCAAAGCTTGACAATTTAGACTGAGATGCTCGTGCTTCCCTACAGTAAATACCTGTCCTGGTCTTCCCTAAGGAGAATTGGGCCAGCCAGCAACCAGTGGCCACCAGGCAATGCTAAGTGGGGAATTATGGAGGACAAAAACCTGATGGATAGCAGTTGGTGCCAGGGGCTACTGACCCATGGCCACAACACCTGTGCCACAGTGGTCATGGGAGGGGGCCCACTGGAGTGCACAATGCTGAGGGGCCCCTCCTACAGGGAATTCGCCCTGCCCTACATTCTTAACATGCTACTTTGCTCATATAACATGGCCTTTAGGCTACAGTCCTATTCATACTTAGATGAGTGTAAGCTTCATCATTGAACAAAGACATTCCTTTTTAAACAAGCCCTCTGAGTTAGCTACCCCAGTCTAACTATTTTAGTAGTCCAGCCCCTTTTACTCCTGTTTTTGTTTAACTTTTTTACTCCTGCTTTTATATTCTATATTGTGGTTTTAGATTTTACTAATGTTTTAAGAGTTTTATATTGTTGTAAGCCGCTTTGAGTCTCCCCTAAGGAGGGAGAAAGCGGGATAAAAATATAATAAATAAATAAACAAGTGGACTTCACGGTTCATGAATGGCTGTTAGGGTCAGGAAATAGGAATGTTCAGGACATGGGTGGATCTCAGCATAACTGCATAGGACTGGACATGATCTAGCCGAGCACTTCAAGTCCTGTGGGTTTAAGCATATGCTTCAATGTCACCTTCCAAATTCAAGAAGATTCACTTTGGCCAGCTTGCTGCCTTTGTAAAAACAATCATACAGTATACAATATAGGATTTTTCTTGGAAGACTGATTTTTTTTCCTCTCTTCATGTTTTCCTGATGATTAGCTTCTGGGGAAAAAAGTTCTTATTCCTTTTTTAAAAAAAATATTGTTAGGATATTAAATATGTGCAAAGGAAAGCACCGAAACATTTTTGAATGCTTGTACATATATCATTTCAAATCACAGAAAAGATGCTAGAGGCAAGGAAGAGCCAGTAGAAAGGTGATTGTTATTAGTGTGATAATATCAGGGGCAGGAGAGCCAGAGCTGGATGAAGATGGAACAGAAACTATAGAAAGCAGGAACGTCTAATAGTCTGCTGTTGAGTCGCAAGAGGGACAGAGCAGGTTTGTTTGGGTGTTGTTGTTGTTTAAATCTAGAAGCTAATTTTAAAAACATGAGAGCAAAGAAGCTACTCAGCGTCACTCATTAGTAGCTGTTGGCCTCTGCACTAGAAAAAAAAAAATCTAAGGAGATGGTAGGTCCCATTCAGGTACCTCAGCAGATGTTGAAAATCTCAGTGTCTTCATTCATGCTCTCAGTGCTGTATGCGACAGGGACCTGCCCTCATCCAAGACATGTACATCCCCACAAAATGGCCTTATGGGGGAGGGGGTGTTGCATCCTTCCTTGTCCTCTCTCTCTCTCTCTCTCTCTCTCTCATTTTTAAGGCTTATAATGGAGGAAAAAATGTTAGATTAGAAAACTTCAATTAAGCCTTTAAAAAGACCATCTGCTGAATGCTGACTGGGGTTTCATGTAAACAAAATGCCTGCGTTGGTTACAAACAAATGATCTTATCTATTGTATTGTGTTACAAATTAAAATTAGATTAAGCCACCTACATGGTACAGCCGCTGAATCTTAAATTTCTTATGGAAACTGAATGTTTGCTGCAAGTGTTCATTCGGCCTGATGAGAGCCTCATTATTTTTGTACCAGCCATACACACTGGGTATAGCATAATCAAAGCCTGGGGGTACGTATTAATTATCCTTTTGAATAGTGATGAAATTTTAAAAAGATCTCCTTTAGGCTCACATCATCAGCAGATGAAACAAAGCTTTGCACAGCTTGCGAGCAGTGGCTCACATGTGTTTTTACATCTGTTCAGGATATTTCAATTTGAAGCGCAACAAGCCAAGTCTGGGATTAAAGACCAGGATTTAAAAAAAAAAAAAACAGAGAGAGAAAGAGAGCTGCAACAGCTAACAAGCCACACCCTTTCCAGGACAGTGGCAGTAAGACTCTTGTTTGACAATGCACATTATTATTATTATTATTATTATTATTATTATTATTATTATTATTATTATTATTATTATTATTTAGAATATGCGACCCAAGACTAATGAATCAAGCACTTGTTATTTCCAGTGACTGGCGAGGAATAAGTCCTATTGATTTCAGTGGAATTCACACCCAAAGAGCACACTTAGGGTCCCAGTACTAGCCCTGCAAAATTCAAGGATGTCTGTGGATTCTTCAGGCCACCTCCTATGCTTTATCACTACATTTTGCTCTCCTATCAAATAATGTGAATAGTTCTCAGAAAGCATCAAATGTAAAATGGTGTGATGTAAGACCTCTGGTAGCAGAGAACAATGAGAAGATGCATGGCTTACTCTCTCCCACTTGGATGACAAAGGAATATTGTTATAAGCATGGATGTACACTTCAGATTAATGTTGATTTTCTGGCTCCTATCCTGGTTTCTGTCTTGTGTTTTGTTTTTTGCAAGTGCAAGGCTAGAGTTTGCACAGCTTCCTTAGACCCAAACCTTGAATGTTGACTTAATGCTAACATGAGTTGACCTCCGTTCAGCACACCTTGGCCCGGTGGAAATTGTAGCTGGGTCCTGGATTAAAGTGTGTGTGTGTGTGTGTGTGTGTGTGTGTGTGTGTGTGTGTGTGTGTGTGTGTGTGTGTGTGTGTGTGTGTTTGTAAATCTTACTCCTGATCTCCTTTAACTTTTATCTCCTTTCCCCCTCATTTTCCCTTTTTCCTCTATTACAAGGACAAAACATTAGGAATGAATTAGAAAAGCCATCACAATTTCCTAGGACACACCACCAAAATAAATTGCACTGATTGCCTTGAATGTGAATTGTACTCATATTCATGAGCATAGAGTTAGTTTCCATGGTCCAAAAGACAATATTTTAAGCTTTGTTCTATAAAGTATAAAATGAATAGTTTAAATGGCTTCTAAAATGCTCCACAAGAGGACAGGCACATAAGAACATAAGAAGAGCCGCTCTAGATCAGGCCAAAGGCCCATCTAGTCCAGCTTCCTGTATCACACAGTGGCCCCACCAGATGCCTCAGGGAGTACACAGCCAACAAGATAACCTGTTTCCTGTTGTCACTCCCTTGTACCTGGCACACCAAAAGTCATTCATTTACAGGTGTTCCTGGTTAACGATGGTTCATTTAACGACGATCCGCATATATGACATTGGTCCCCCAATACAGTACCTTACAAAAAGTCACTGCTGCTTGCCCCGAACCTGCTGCTGATTACAAAACGGAGGCAGAAAGCACTCACAACCCCTTTTAATGCATCTTTTAAAATCCCCCAGCCCATCGACTGTTAGGGGCTAAACATCAAAGCGCTAATCTCACGCCAAACAGCTGATGGGCTAAGGATTTAAAAATATGCATCTGGGTACTTGCCATTCATTCCCTATTACAACTGTGCTGTATTACATTACATTATTTAGGCTATAAGCACTATACCAAAATCGACCACTAGATGGTGCTGAAGACTCACTTAATGACGGATTCACTTTACAACAGAGTTTTAAGAACCTATCTCTGTCCTTAACCAGGGGTCGCCTGTATTACATTCTTTCTCACTGGTATATCAACCATGCAGATTGACATTGGAAGCATAGCTACTGCAACATTCCATGTGAAGCAAAAGTTGGAACGGATTGAAGAATTTCTTCACAGACCACTTAGAGAGAAACTACATGCAAACAACTGTATTAAGAAGCTAATGGCTGCTGCTTCTAGAGAGCAAAGTTCCTTTATGAGGAGGTGATTTTCAGCAAAGAAGCAGCTGGGAAACGGGAACTTAATCCTTACAACTCCCCCCAAGATCCTTTTTTCCCCCCCTGTGGGATTCTAGATGCATAGTTCTTGCAAGAGCAAAAAAACATGCATCTGAAAGCTGGAGGGTGGGGAGGAAAATAGCTTGGAGGGAGTTGCCATATAAAAGCTATCAAAGAAGGAAACATCTCCTCCACTTCCACCACCATCTCTGCACTGAAAAATCCTCCTCCTCCTAGCTACTTTTCTCTGGAAGAAGCAGCCATCAAGGCTTAATTACATGTACGTGTATGTAATATTTAGCTTGGTCCCTGGAGTCCACAAACAGCTTGAAACCATGCTGAGTCGCTGTTATTAATGGAAGTCTTGCTTTAATAGTACAATGCCTACTTGCATTAGGTGCTCAAGAAGTAAAATTATTAGTATTCATAATAAACATTCCAAATTACAGGGGAACCAACTGAGTTTTAGTGAATCTTGCACGCAGAGGAAATAATTACTGCTGAAACCAAGGGTGTCTTCCCACATGCACATTCATCACTTGATGACTGCCACATTAACTTGCATGTGTGAACTAATGAATAAACTGAACATCACAGAGAGCACATTCATATCTCTACACATAGCCACGAACACAACAGTGGAGTGTTTCAGTGGAGACAGATAACATGTTTAGCTGTGGTAAGTTGTCAAGTGATCTGAAATCACAGCCATTAATCTAGTTTATAATTACAGTCAGTATATAACAGGTGTTACAACTATTAAGTATTCCACCTGCAAATTGATTTATTGTTTCCCGCAGTGTCATGGTCTGGATCACATAGTGAGTTGGAATATACAGAGAATTGTAGATAGTCATTTCATGTGGACAGGTAACAATGAGTTTTAAAAATGTACGTTTCATAGGCAAGCGCACCAAACTGAAGTTATCAGGGAATATTTTTGAGTGTGCTAAAAACTGAACACCTAAAGTGACCCAATATATTTGTCATATTTATTTTAAATAATTATGCTTGCAGACTGAGACTTTACATGCCAAGTTTCAGCCTAAAGCAAATTTTAACAATGGCATTTGAAAGCCCTAAAAATAGAAGTTTTCTTTAAAAAAGTGCTGACACAACATTATCTATAACAGTAAGAATAGCGGAGCCTATAATTAAAAGAGCATAATATACTTTGACAAATAACTATTAGGGCCTGATCCTATAAGTCTATAAGCTACAGCTTTTGAAAATAAATATATATTATGGAATATACTATCCACTTTGTCAGTGTAAAATCTAGATCCGTTGCCCTGGTATTGTATAAGCCAACTGAGGCTGCAATCCTATACACGTCCTGGGAGTAAGCTCCATTGAACATGATGGAGCTTACTTCTGAGTAGATATGTGTAAGATTGTGCTGTTAGGCTATTATGTGCAGCAGGGACTGCCACTCCTATGTCAGTGACAGCCCTGTGGCATGATCATAGAGTTATGGTCTTTCACAATCCTAGTCTGATATAGGAAGAACCTAATTAAAGGAGGGACTTCCAGGTCAGGGGCCACTCATTTGTGCCCATCTAAAATCATGGCAGTGCTTGTCTCTTCTGTAATACTACAGCCTCATTGTCAGCTGCTACATAACCACAAGGCACAATTGCATAGCACAGGACTGGGCTGGAGAGATGTTATGAAGGGTTGTCATGCTGAAGTGATGCTAGAATCAACTCACCTCCACAGCCTGCTAGAGCAATTCTGACCGTGACAAAGCCACCAAATACTTAGCTGCAGTGCTACATAACATAAGTAATATTTACAGCCCGATCCAGCATAAGTGCTAGCGAGGCGGGGGCGCCCTCGCCACTCTAGGCCATTGCAAACGTGCCATAAAGTGGTTGGTGCAGGGGTGGGGGGAGGGTGGGCAGAGGCATGGAGGGAGGGAGGCCATTGGCTGAACCGGGCCAGGAGACAGCGGGGATATCGGCGGAACGCTCCACCGATATCCCCGGCCCTTTCCTGGCCCGGTTCAGCCTTACGCCGCTTCCTCAGATTCAGAGCTGGCGTACATCCAAGGAGGCCCATAGGCCCCAAGCAACCCTACACCTGGGGAAGGGTACAAACATCCCCTTCTCCCGAGGTGTTCCCAGGCCGCATCAGTGCAGGATTGCAGGAACATTACACAGGATTACGCGGTTAGTTACCATCTTTTGGAGGAGGATTCGAGACGTCACGGCAAAATGGGCAAGCCTCATCATGGGTAAAGCTTAGGATGCTGCTGCTGCTGTCTATAAAGAAGCAAACCAAGTTATGTGGCATCTCACTCAGCTATGTGTATCTCCAGGTTCTGAGTGCCCAAAAACGAACAATGCTTTTCTTTATGTTGTAATAACAGTATAACAAAGATGATGCTTTGCACCTGTGAGGGTTTACTGAAAGCTGCCCTGCTAATTAATGTCAGTAAAACATCTAGTAACTAGAAGAGGCCAAAGACTGTGATGTCTTCTCCTTGCGCAGAAGGGCTCATGTACAGACAACAGGCCTTTTATTTTCTTGTTCCGAAATGCTGATACACACAACACAGCACAACGCACACTACTGCACTGCAAATGCCTTTTAAATACAGGGGAATTTTAAAAACTTGCCATGTTGTAGGGAGGAGGCAGTGCTGTTGGAGAACTTAGACAAAACTGCATTTCACAGGCTGCTCTTATTTTGGGTTCTCCATTATGACTGTTATAGATTAGTAAAACCGACTTTGCAATCCACTTCACAGTTGCTGAGAAGCAGGTGGGCTTGTTTCCTAGGAGGTATTTGCAGAGCTGCGGCCCTCCTTTTCGAAAGTGTTTTACAGTCAGTCCCTCACATAGTGCTTTATTTCAACCTTGTTTCCATAAATCAAACGGTATGGCATGTTACTTGTACAGTACAAAGTTATACAGTGAGTTTCTATGGCCATTTTTGCCATTCCCAATAGCTACTGATTTTAAATGCATATGCGTGTTTCAACGTGAATGGATAAAATAACACCATCTTCCTAATTATTATTTTAATGAAGAGGGCTGGCCCACCTATGAGGCAGGGTGAAACAAGCATCTAAGGCAACAGGCAGGGGAAGGTAGCACACTGTGTACACTGGCATCGCTGCAGGGGGGCGGAGCTCTAAGTTCCACCGCGGTTCAACCCTCTGTTACACCGGTGCACAAAGTGGCCCCACCCCCTCGCCTTCGGAACCATTCAAGGCGGTGAAGCGGAGTTCACGGAGGGTCGAACTGCGGTGGAACTTAGAGCTCCGCCCCCCTGCAGCGACGCCAGTGCCTGTATATGTCCTGCACGTGCTCACTGCTTTCCCCAGCCACCCACCTGGCTGTTTGCCAGGCCTCAGCTGGGCTAGCACTGCAAAGTCTGGAGAGAAGCCAAGAGGGGAAGAGATGGCAGTGACACTGGCAGAAGAACCCTCTGCTGGCTGACAGGAACATCTTCAGCTGCTGTTGCCCCCCTTCTCAATTGCTCACCAGAGCCTGAAGAGAGACCTGGAATGAGGGGCAGCTGAGCAACTCATCATCATACTGAGACAGATCATTAGTCCATCTAGCGGCACAATCCTATGCCTGGCTAGTACCGGTGCTGTGACTGCTGCGCTGGTCTAGGCTGTCACAAAAATGCCAGAAAGCACTCTGCGACATCATGAGAGAAAGGAGCACTGGCAGAAAGGCCTGCACCGTGCCGCCAGCACCGGATCCAGAAGGAGTGTCTGAAGGAGCAGGTAAGCTCACGCCGGGCAGTGGAGGTGCAGGGGAGGGTGGAACGGGGGCGGGGCGGGGTGTAATAGGGTGGAGAGAGGGTGGAGAGGGGGAGGATTGGTCCCGGGAGGGGTGGGATTAGCGGCACTGGCATGCGCCATATCCTATCTCTACTCTCTGGTCTTTTCTGCTAGCATGGAGCTGCTTGGACTTGCGCCAGCTATTTAGCTGGCGCAGATCTGAGTAGCCCCATTGTGCAGGCTGGGGCTTTACCCAGGGAAAGGGGAAGAATACAGGAAGAATACAGGAAGAATCTGTCCTGCTAATTCCTCACCTGAAAACTGAGTCTAGTAATCAAAATTGGCCTGTGGCCTCCTACTGATCAGGCTACACATATTTTGAATTTCCCATAAAATGGCTACTATATTCTTGTTAGTAATCTGTTCAGTAATCTGGGCTGAGGAGAATGGCAAAAGATTCCTGCACAGGAAGAAGGTTTAGCCTTCTCTAACATATTCACGTTGAGAATCTAGAACAAAGCAGTTGTTGTTGTTCAGTCGTTAAGTCGTGTCCGACCCTTCGTGATCCCATGAACCATATCCCGCCAGGCCTTCCTGTCCTCCACTATCTTCCTGAGTTCGCTCATTTTCATGTTCGTTGCATCGGTGATGCTGTCTAACCATCTCATCCTTGGCCTTCCCCTTCTCCTTTTGCCTTCAATCTTTCCCAGCATCAGAGTCTTCTCCAGAGAGTCCTCTCTTCGCATTAGGTGGCCAAAATATTTGAGTTTCAGCCTTAGTACCTGTCCTTCCAGGGAACAGTCAGGCTTGATTTCATTTAGAATTGACTGATTTGATCTCCTAGCAGTCCAAGGGACTCTCAGGAGTCTTCTCCAGCACCACAGTTCAAAAGCATCTATTCTTCGGCGCTCAGCCTTCCTTATGGTCCAACTCTCGCAACCATACATTGCTACTGGGAACACCATCGCCCTGACTATACGAACTTTTTTTGTTGGCATGGTGATATCTCTGCTTTTTATTATGCTGTCTAAGTTTGCCATAGCTTTCCTTCCAAGGAGTAAGCGTCTTTTAATGTCATGGCTGCTGTCTCCGTCTGCAGTGATCTTGGAACCCAGAAAAGTAAAATCTGTTACTGCTTCCATTTCTGCTCCTTCTATTTGCCAGGAATTGATGGGACCCGATGCCATGATCTTAGTTTTATTAATGTTGAGTTTCAAGCCAACTTTTGCACTCTCCTCTTTCACCCTCATCAAGAGGCTCTTTAGTTCTTCTTCACTTTCTGCCATTAGGGTGGTATCGTCTGCATATCTGAGGTTGTTGATATTTCTCCCGGCAATCTTGATTCCGGCTTGTGATTCATTCAGCCCTGCATTTCTCATAATGTACTCTGCATATAAGTTAAATAAGCAGGGTGACAATATACAGCCTTGCCGTACTCCCTTCCCAATTTTGAACCAATCAGTTGTTCCATGGCCGGTTCGAACTGTTGCTTCTTGACCCGCATACAGGTTTCTCAGGAGACAGGTAAGGTGGTCTGGTACCCCCATCTCTTTAAGAATTTGCCACAGTTTGTTGTGATCCACACAATCAAAGGCTTTTGCATAGTCAATGAAGCAGAAGTAGGTGTTTTTTTGGAACTCTCGTGCTTTCTCCATGATCCAGCGCATGTTGGCAATTTGATCTCTAGTTCCTCTGCCTCTTCGAAACCCAGCTTGTACGTCCGGTAGTTCTCGGTCCACGTACTGCTGAAGCCTACCTTGTAGGATTTTGAGCATAACCTTGCTAGCATGTGAAATGAGTGCAATTGTACGGTAGTTTGAACATTCTTTGGCACTGCCCTTCTTTGGAATTGGAACGTAAACTGACCTTTGACTGAACAAAGCAGTAGACTGAACAAAGCAGTAGATCCGCATATTTCCCGGGAAATATGGTCCCCATTAGGGAAGTGTAGATGTTACCAAGGGAAGAGTATGAATTTATATCATATTATAGTTGCTTTTATATACAGTAAATGTATATTTTATAGCAACTTATGAATTTTCCCAAAATATCCTTCCTGGGAACTGTAATTTGGTGGAGATGCTTGACTTACCTTTCACAGAACTAGTTCCCAGGGTCTGCTGGGAAGAGGCAGTAACTCTGAAACTAGCTGCAGTAGCATAGATATGTCGTAGAGCTATTGAAGTAGGGAATAATCTGATTCTATGGCCATGGCTTTACATTTGTTTATGAACACTACAATAGTCATTTTTAAAAATAAATATGTATTAATATGCAATAATATTGATTTGACAGACCCTACAAAAGCAGTGGTGGTCAACAGCAGACAAATTGCTGTATCACTGGCTTGCAGCTACAGAGCACAAGAGGAGCAGTGGTGATGTGGGGGCTCAGACACAGCACAGAAAATGCAGAGAGAGAGAGAGAGAGAGAGAGAGAGAGAGAGAGAGAGAGAGCATCCTGCTGCATCCTGCTGCTGCTCCACGACCCCCTCCCAAAAAGGGCAAAGCAGAAGCTGGCAGAGGAGCAGGCAGGGTTATCCCTGCACAGGAGCTTCACCAGAGGATGCTGTCAGTTCACCTGGACAACGACATGAGGGTGGGTAAGGGCAGCAGCTCTCACTGAATGCAGAAGGCAGAGATCTTGCACTGTCCACAGCTTTTTGCTGCCTCCATCACTCCCGGACAGTTTGCAGCCCCTTCAGCCCCTAACTGACAACCATTAACAAAGATTCCAGTTTTATCTCCACCAAATTGCTCATCAATTATTATTATTATTATTATTATTATTATTATTATTATTATTAATAGTTGTTGTTTACTTATAATTATTGCTACTGCCAAATGCAGACTTATTCTAATAAAAATAAAATTTTAAAAATGAAGGAGAAATTGCTCACTGCAAATAGGAAACCAGTAATTAAAGCCCCCCCCCCCCATTCCAGCAGGAACCAAGAGCTGACTCATTACAGGCTAATTCAGAGGACCAAATGGGGCAGGGTGGGAGACTGGAAGAACTCAATGGGGCAGAAGCCCCCAGGAGAAGGCTTTTTAAAATGCCTCTTCAAAATAATGGAACAGTAGTGCACAAATCTACACCGGAGGAGATTGTACTGCTGTTCCATTTTTTTCTTTTTAAAGAAATCCAGATTTTTTTTATGGTCTGAGAAGATGAATGGAGCACAGGAAAAACACAGGAGGACAACGGTTTGCTGACATTATGTTCCCATTCCATGAAAAGTGAGTATACAAATAGTAACAATTCCTGAGTAAATACCCTGCCTGGAAGTGCCCTTAGCTTCAAAAGCATCCTTCTCAGCACATGCGCTTACTGTGCCAACTCATGCTTTTGAGTCTGTGCAGTACGCCCCTATGATGCATATAAGTGCATGTATGAAGCACGGATTATTGACAGCATGCTTAGAGCGACTCATTGGAACGCAGCCACGAAAGCATGCTAAACCGCCCATGCACGTTATTTTCTATGGCATTTGCTTCATGGTTTTCTTCCCGTACGATTAGCTGCTTGCAAATACATGTGGACCTCACTGTTGTGAGAGTCATAAAAAAAAAATGCAGAAAATACTCATTGTGTTCCCACCACCATTAGCAAAACCGGATATTTCAGCAACAGTTTTGAATTTGAGGCCTGACTAATATTTTGACATGGCTCCACGTTTTTTATGAATCTGTAGCAGGCCTAATTTTAACAGCATAACCTTTTTGTTTCATTCTTCATGTTATATTTATACCACGTAGCAAGGTAACGGTAGCTTTTCTATCCAAGGCTGAGCCTGTGCAGGTGTCCTTAGAGCTCAAGGCTTGACTTTTTGCCTGCTATGGGCTACCCAAGGTGTGGCAATAACCCAGCAGAACCCAAACCTTGTCATGTCTTATTGTTTAAATAACACAATAAGGAAATTAAACAGCTTTCTGGTTATGAATCTTATTGTTATGAAATATGAAAGCCCTGAAGAATTTCAGGAAATTGATTGCCTAGAGAGGATTTTTAAGACCTATGACTGTGGGGCGTCTTTTTTTCATTTAAAAAAAAAAAGATTCTCTGACTACACTATATAGCTCTTTTGATATCTGTACAAAATACACTGCCATGTCCATCTTTACAGATCTAGGATCATACAGCTATGCAGGCTCTTTCATATTTGCAATAATGGGATACAGCCGCAGAGTTTCATTTATCATTTCTAAGGTTGAATCAGTGTAAGTTTAATGCCCTCTGCTGGGAGAATCAATAGGTTAACTGATTTCTCTTCAGATCCATAATCACACAGTCTGATGCCTGACATGTACAAGCGAAGTACTTCTGAGGCTTTCCTAGTTTCAGCTACACCCAATTCCAGACACCAAGAATGCAATGGAGAGGAAAGCAAGGATTAAGACCAATAATTAATTATTGTGTGATAGCTTAGTACAAGGAGTAGCAAGTGCAAGTAAACAGTGGATGCGTTTCTGCCATGCAGCAAGTGTGATGTTAAAGCAGTTAGAAATTAGGTTTAAGGAACTCCAGCCTGTTGAAGCAGCTAAATCACTGGCACTTGCCAGACGTTTCTGTTATATGCTTCGATGACTCTCAGTTGGGCTGTTCACATGTTATGCTGTAGGACCCAGGTACACATTTCCATGTGAAAGATTGCACTTGGGTTTATTTTAACAGATCACCAATGTACTGTGTACACAGACTGCATCTGCAGTGAATGGAACATGTGAATAGCTGCACAGTCTCTTCTTTCCTTTTTGTTGTAAGCCGCCTTGGGTCCCTTTGGGAAGAAAGGCGAAGATATTGTAAAAAAATAATAATACTAATATTGTACCCAGGTACACAGATGTCTCCTGTCCTTGCCTGCATCACAGCAATCCAAAATACGACTTTCTCCCAAAAATAGCACTACAAAGGGGCAAAAGCATTTGTCAAATGCACCCCCACACAAACACAACATTCCTGCTTCCTCCTGCTGAAAGAGTACCGCTGGGAGAACAACCAAGGGGTCATAGCTAGTATTGCCGCTGCTAAATATGCCAATAAATAAAGGTGAAGACAGACATAATGTAAAAAGCGTGCACAGCAAACTCTTCAGTTGTTGTGCTGCCTTCCTTCTGGCTTTGTATCTGAAATGACAGATGTGAATACTACCTCCAGTGTCCATATTGCCCCCCCCCAGCTGCAGGTGAGTTGTCCATGCTTTTAAATTTTTGAAAAGTATCCCATGAACAATACTAGTAACTTGTTGCCTTATTCATTTAAAACAAGGATTTTTTTTAAATGGGAAACTGGAGCGCAGAGTTAGTGACATGACATCCCAGAGCAGGAAGCACCCAGTCAATCCTATGCTCTAAACTTGTAGAATCAATTTTTTCCCAGTTCTCAATGCTGGAAAAGTTACATTTGGCATGAATGCAGTGAAGGGCATTTTCAGACTGGCCTTACTCTTTAGAAATGGTACACTTCTTCACCCTGATCTCTCAGTATGTTCCTCTCTAACCACTCTCCTGTGTATGTCAGTTTGGTTTGTTGGAACCTGCTTGTCTTTTCTGTCCCTCCTTCCAGTGTCTTTTGCTAGTGTGCCACTCCTGCTGCCTTTCATAATGCCCTCAAATTCCCCTGGAGGGTCAAAACTTCACATTAGGTTCTCCAGAAATAGTGAAATGAGATGAAACTTCTTTCCTGTCTCCACAAGCCCTTCCAGGACCAGCAACAGATTAATGTCGTGCTCCTTCTTCCTGTAGTTAGAGAAGGAATGAATGACAGCACAGCCTGGAGGGGACAACACTTTAGTTTATCTGACTGGCACCCAACTTGGGGATTTCCCTATCTATAGTCCTTTTAGGATACATCTGGACCACAGCTTCCTGCGCTCTAACAGCACAATCCTGTCTAGAAACAGACCGGCGGAGTGACCGCGTCACCGGACTAGGGTGTCGTAAATGTGCCTAAGTCAGTCTAGGTCTGATCAAGGCCTGAACAGAAACCCCTGTGACCCCCATGTATGGACACCCTGAGTTTCATGATGGAGGAAAGGTGGAATATCAAAGTAATAAATAATAATGTACAAGTTGAATGAGTATATCTGATCATGAAAAAATACCATGTGAGGATACACCCTAATAACACCCTGTCAAGGATTAACGGGATACATAATATTTAGAACTTCCTTTCCTTTTCTTTTAGGAAAGAAAAATTGAGGGGAGCCCATGCAGCAACTTCAGTACTGTCTAATGTTTGTAAATGACTGCCCTCTATCTGTTTCAGCCAGTACATCTAAAGTACTTTTATTATTTTTATTAACCTCCTTATTGGACACATTGTGCCACATTTTTCAGGCCAAGGAGGAAGAACAAAACATATCCTCTCTCTCTCTCTCTCTCTCTCTCTCTCTCTCTCTCTCTCTCTCTCTCTCTCTCTCTCTCTCTCTCTTTGTGCGTGTGTATGCACTTCTGACAGATCAACTCAAGATGAGTCAAGCAAATAATTGTTATTTCAGCTGCTGAGAATACCGGCAGTGGGGGAAAAGGTTAATTAATGTATTTCTTTTTCCAATTTAGAATGTTGTGGTTGGAGTGATCTCTAGGAATACATACAAAAAGCCACAAAACCAGATACATACTTTAATGAGTTGAGACAATGTTTTAGCTAACAATGGTGAAGGAACTTGAGAGAGGCAACACAAAAGCATATGAAGTTGCTGTGCACCAAGTCAGACTATTTGTCCAGCGATTGTTCTGTGGCAGCGGCTTTTCCAGCTTTGGGGAGACCCTGGATCAGAAGTTGTGTGTGTGTGTGTGTGTGTGTGTGTGTGTGTGTGTGTGTGTGTGTGTGTGTGTGTGAGAGAGAGAGAGAGAGAGAGAGAGACAGAGAGAGAGAGAGAGACAGAGAGACAGAGAGACAGAGAGACAGAGAGAGAGAGAGAGAGAGCCCTCATGCTTTGAAGTGTATATACATGTGACATGCTGGCACTCACAGCTATCGCACCTCTGGTGAAGGAGGAGTCTCACTTGCCACTTAGCTTTCCCAACTGGGCACCATTCTAGGGAAACAAGACTGTATGTTGTCTTTTTAAATAGATTACATGAGAAGGGGATGCAGAATGTCTTGAGACCACAGTAGAGGAGGATAGGAGGCTTTAGCACTTAGCCCCTACTGCAGTTCCTATCCTGATCACAAGCCTCCCATGTAGTATTTATATAATATTGGAAGCCAATACAAACTTCTGTGATTGTAGATAGTGTGTGTGTGTGTGGGGGGGGGGATTTGATCATGCTAGGAACCACAGTGGGGGCTAAGGCCTAATGCAGCCATATATTCATTACTTACTGCAATCTCTCTCTCTCTCTCTCTCTCTATCTATCTATCTATCTATCTATCTATCTATCTATCTATCTATCTATCTATCTCTCTGTTATTTGTTAGAAAAAGACTAAGATTCAGGGGCCAAACATTTGCATGCCTGGTGCGAAGGTTGCGGACATCACCTCTCGTCTAGATAGGTTGGTAGAGAGTACTAGGGAGGAGGTAGCGGTTGTGGTGCATGTTGGCACCAACGACGTGGGGAAATGTAGCCGGGCGGTCCTGGAGGCCAAATTTAGGTTGCTAGGTAGGAAGCTCAAATCCAGGACCCCAAAGGTAGCATTCTCAGAAGTGCTACCTGTTCCACGTGCAGGGCCAGCTAGGCAGGCGGAGCTCAGGGGTCTCAATGCGTGGATGAGACACTGGTGTCAGGAGGAGGGGTTTAGGTTTGTTAGGCACTGGGGAACGTTTTGGGACAAGCCGGGCCTGTACAAGAGGGACGGGCTTCACTTGAACCAAAACGGAACCAGATTGCTGGCGCGTAACATTAAGAAGGTGGCAGAGCAGCTTTTAAACTGACTCCTGCGGGAAAGCCGACAGGAGCCGAGGGGCATCCAGTTCGGGACTCCTCATCCCTAGGGAATGAGGGTGCAGAGGATGGGGAACGGTCAAGTAATAACAGAGTAAGAATTGGGAGTGGTAGCGTGATGGGACATGACAGCCAGTCTAGCAGGACAGAAGGCTGCAGGAATAAAGGGGCAAACATGCAGCACTTCTTGGGGGACGAGGTATATAAGTGCTTTTATGCAAATGCCCGAAGTCTACGGGCAAAGATGGGAGAAGTGGAATGTTTGGTGGTTAGGGAAAACATTGACATAGTAGGTATAACAGAAACCTGGTGGAATGCGGAGAACCAGTGGGATACTGCAATTCCAGGATATAAACTCTATAGGAGGGACAGAGAGGGGCGTGTTGGAGGTGGGGTGGCCATCTATGTCAAAGAGGGGGTAGAATCCACCAGAGTAGAGCTGGAGGGGGGCTCTGACTCCTCCGTAGAATCACTGTGGGTTAGATTACCAGGCTCAAAGAGTGATGTAATAGTAGGGGCATGGTACCGTCCTCCAGACCAAAAACCTGGAGGGGATCTTGAAATGTGGAAGCAAATCAGGGAGGTGTCAGCGAGAGACAGGGTTGTAGTCATGGGGGACTTCAATTATCCTCACATCGACTGGGTCAATTCATGCTCAGGTCATGAAAGAGAGACTGGATTTCTGGATATGTTAAATGACTGTGCCTTAGAGCAGCTTGTCACGGAACCGACCAGAGGACAGGTGACTCTGGATTTGATATTGTGTGGCACTCAAGATCTGGTCAGGGAGGTAAATGTTACCGAACCGTTGGGGAACAGTGACCATGCTGCGATCTGTTTCGCCATGCATGTCGGAGGGAGAGTGCCGAGCAAATCTGACACGAAAACCGAAGGGCAGACTTCCCCAAAATGAGGAGACTAGTTTAAAAAAAGCTGAAAGGGAAGGTAAAAAGAGTCCAATCGCTCCAGAGTGCATGGAGGCTGTTTAAAACAACAGTCATAGAGGCCCAGCGGGAGTGTATCCCACAAAGGAGGAAGGGCTCGACCAAGTCCAGGAGGGTGCCGGCATGGCTAACAAGCACAGTTAAGGAGGCTATAAAAGGCAAGGAAGCTTCCTTCCGTAAATGGAAGTCTTGCCCTAATGAGGAAAATAAACAGGAGCACAAACTGTGGCAAAAGAAATGTAAAAAGATGATACGGGAGGCCAAGCAAGACTTTGAGGAACGTATGGCAGGCAACATAAAAGGGAATAATAAAAGTTTCTTCAAATACGTTAGAAGCAGGAAACCTGCCAGGGAAATGGTTGGTCCGCTGGATGGTGAGGGAGAGAAAGGGGTGAAAAAAGGGGACTTGGAGACTGCAGAGAAATTAAATGAGTTCTTTGCATCTGTCTTCACGGCAGAAGACCTCGGGCAAATACCGCTGCCGGAATGGTCTTCCCTGACTAAAGAATTAAGTCAAATAGAGGTTAAAAGAGAAGACGTCTCAGACTTAATTGACAAAATAAATATCAGTAAATCACCAGGCCCGGATGGCATCCACCCAAGAGTTCTGAAGGAACTCAAGAATGAAGTTGCTGACCTCTTAACCAAAATATGCAACTTGTCCCTTAAAACGGCCACTGTGCCAGAGGATTGGAGGATAGCTAATGTCACGCCAATCTTTAAAAAAGGAAGGAGGGGGGACCTGGGAAACTACAGGCCAGTCAGCCTAACATCTGTTCCAGGGAAAATGGTGGAAAGTCTCATTAAGGATAAAATCTTAAAATACATAGAAGAACAAGCTCTGCTGAGGGAGAGTCAGCATGGCTTCTGCAAGGGGAAGTCTTGCCTCACAAACCTGTTAGAATTTTTTGAAAAGGTCAACAGGCATGTGGATGCGAGCGAACCCGTGGATATTATATATCTGGATTTTCAGAAGGCGTTTGACACAGTCCCTCATGAAAGGCTCCTGAAAAAACTCCACAGTCAGGGAATAGGAGGGCAGGTCCTCTTGTGGATTAGGAACTGGTTGAAGACCAGGAAACAGCGAGTGGGAGTCAATGGGCAATTTTCACAATGGCGAGAGGTGAAAAGCGGTGTGCCCCAAGGATCGGTCTTGGGACCGGTGCTTTTCAACTTATTCATAAATGACCTGGAGTTGGGGATAGGCAGTGAGGTGGCCAAGTTTGCAGATGACACTAAACTTTTCCGGGTGGTGAAGACCAGCAGGGATTGTGAAGAGCTCCAGAAGAATCTCTCCAAACTGGGAGAATGGGCAGCAAAATGGCAGATGCGCTTCAATGTAAGTGCAAAGTGATGCACATTGGGGCAAGAAACCAAAATTTCACATATACGCTAATGGGTTCTGAGTTGTCTGTGACGGATCAAGAGAAAGATCTTGGGGTACTGGTGGACAGGTCGATGAAAGTGTCGACCCAGGGTGTGGCGGCTGTGAAGAAGGCCAATTCCATGCTCGGGATCATTAAAAAATGGATTGAGAATAAAACGGCCAATATCATTATGCCTTTGTACAAATTGATGGTAAGGCCACATCTGGAGTATTGTGTCCAGTTCTGGTCGCCGCATCTCAAAAAGGATATAGTTGAATTTGGAAAAGGTGCAGAAAAGAGCGACCAGAATGATTCGTGGGCTGGAGCACCTCCCTTATGAGGAAAGGCTACAGCGTCTGGGGCTTTTCAGCCTAGAAAAAAGGCGCCTGAGGGGGGACATGATTGAGACGTATAAAATTATGCATGGGATGGAGAGAGTGGATAGAGGGAAATTCTTCTCCCTCTCGCACAACACCAGAACCAGGGGACATGCACTAAAATTGAGTGGAGGGAGAGTTAGAACAGACAAAAGAAAATATTTCTTTACCCAGCGTGTAATTCATCTGTGGAACTCCTTGCCACAGGATGTGGTGATGGCACGTGGTCTAGATGCCTTTAAAAGGGGTTTGGACAGATTCATGGAGGAAAAGACCATCACGGTTACAAGCCATAAGCAACCTCCTGGTTTTAGAAGTGGGTTTTCTCTGTGCCAGGAGCAAGGGAGTGACAATGGGAAACAGGTTATCTTGTTTTCTTGTGCTCCCTGAGGCATCTGGTGGGGCCACTGTGTGATACAGGAAGCTGGACTAGATGGGCTTTTGGCCTGATCCAACAGGGGGCTCTTCTTATGTTCTTATGTTCTTATGCTGACTGCTGCCCTACCCTGAGCTGGCAGCATGTCAATCACCTCTTGACTGCTGCCCTACCCTGAGCTGGCAGCATGTCAATCACCTCTTGTACCCCAGTCCAGATCAGGCTTCCTGATGGCTGCTATTGGCAAGGAGAAAAGCTCCCATTTGGCATTCTGGCTGTGACTCACCAGTGCCTTGAAACATTTGTGAATGATTCGATTTCTTCTTGTATGCATTCTTTCTGTAAATGCATACACAGTCTGCTCCTAGCCAGGAAAAAGACACTGCTTTGTTGCTGGCTGAAATAAGAGAAACTACTCACTTCAGGAATACTTGTAAGAATGCATCTCTCTCTCTCTCTCTCTCTCTCTCTCTCTCTCTCTCTCTCTCTCTCTCTCACACACACACACACACACACACACACACACACACACACACACCGTTTCCCTGAAAATAAGACCTACCCTGAAAATAAGACCTACCGTGATTTTTGCATGATTTTTGCTGGCACTTGACTCGTCAATATAAGTCCGCCCTGAAAGTAAGACCTAGCTAGGATCATCAGCCAGACGCACCCCCCCGGCACCCCCCGCGATCCCCCCAGCACTTACTTTGACAGATTTAAGCTTTGTTATTTCCCGAGGGTGCAAGGCTCTGCAAGGCCTGCACTTGAGTCCTCCACCATAGAGATGACGTGCTAGAGAGGCCAGCAAGACCTGCAAGGAGGCTGCAACCTTGCAGAGTCTCTCTAGCATGTTGTCTCCATGGTGGAGGACTCGAGTACAGGCCGTGCAGGCCTTGCAGAGCCTTGCAACCTCAGGTAAGAATTAAGTTTTAATCAGTCAAAGTAAGTGCCGGGGGGTTGCGGGGGTACCGCGCCACAGGTTGTGAAAATAAGACCTCCCTGAAAATAAGACCTACTGCATTATTTTGGAGCAAAAAATAATATAAGACACTGTCTTATTTTCGGGGAAACACGGTATGTCGCTGCACATAGCCCTCCCATGGCTGTGCAGTGGCACGGTGGCTTTTTCCTTGCATTCGGTGATTGCGTCATTACATCATTGCCAACTTCTGGTTCAACTGAGCTCCAAGCTGTGCGGAGCTCGGTTCAGAGCTGCGCAGCCACAAAGCTTAGCGGGAACCCTGGTCACTACCACATCTCAATTAGAAAAGAGTCCATTTGACCAATTAGCAGGAAAAGTCTGGATCTACATAATACTATATTAGGATTTAGCATTTGGATAACCTCATGCTCTGTATGTCAAAGCTAATGACAGGTACATATCCTCTTGGTCTCAAGATCACAGCGAGAATCCTAAGCACAGTCTACACAAGGGCGTATGTCTCAGGCTACAAAACAGATCTAGGAGGGAATGCTCTTTTTTGTTTGTGTTCTGCAACCATTTGCAGAACATAGGAAATTAGTTTTACAGGATTAATGCAGCAATCCAGGTAACTGAATTAGTGCAATAATGAAATATATTGCCTGGGGGATTGGATTGTAAGATAACGGGGTCTTTTAGAGTGAAAACAAGTTGAAACTTAAAGATAACCCATTCCGATACAGCAAAGTGCTAGAAAGGAGCCTGAAGAAATAGACATAGTGTAACTTCGAGAAGGCCATCAAATTAGAAGAGCAGTTGTACAAAATAGGAATGGCCCTCAACCATTTCATCAATGCAGATCTCCTGAGTTTTCATGAAAACTGAAGTCAGGCACATAACAGGTAGAGGACTGGAGGGCAGGTGGCCCTCAACTTGTCCTGAAATTGATTTGCAAAGGTCTGCATCATGGCAGCAGTTGTGAATACATTCTGTGTTGCAGTCATGCCATCTGTGAAGAGCTCTAAATTGCCTGGCTGATCCATGCTGCCTTGTTACTTTGAGGTAAACTTTTATAATGCATTCAATATGGGACTGCACTCAGTAATTGGGAAGTTTAAGTTGGAATACAATTGACTACCTTCTGAAGGGGGTGGGCTCTGGAAATAGATTACACACTCACTCTAGTTGCTGTTTTTGACCTGTTCAACCCTAAACATCTTGGGGTTCTGTATACCGAAAGGATCACCCACTGTAGGAACAACGGAGAGCTCTCTCTTAAGTATACCATCAGTGAAATGGGTTCAGGCAACTGGCAGCCCTAGCCTAACTAGGACTGGGCTGTCCTTTATGACAGCGGAACACAGTTCTGTTGTTGTAGTAAATGATTAAATGAGTTAAATGGTGGTGCACACAGTACACCGCCGGTGCGGTGGCCATGTTGAGTCCTCCGCTGCAAATGCCGGTGGTACCGGAGATCCAATGTCACTGCCTGCTACCTCTGGCAAAGAAGGTAAGGCAACAGCAGGGTTGGAGAGTGGCTGAAGGTGGGCAAAACAAGCAGGGAGGGGGAAGATCAGGGGAGTTTCTGGGAGAGGGGCTGGCGGGAGGTGGAATGGGAGGCAGACACCAGATCCTAACCGCAATCCCGGTTCCCTTCCCTTACTCTCAGACTGCCAGCAAAATAGCTGGTGCAGATCCAAGGAGACCCATTGGGACAATGGGGGCTTGCCCCAGCGTAAAGGAACAAAAGTTCCCTTACTTTGAGGAGACCACTGCAACTCCCCCCCCCAGCCTTTGGCATGGCTGCATCGGCATTGTGGGATTTAGTTCATGTTGAGTCCTAGAAAGTGCATCTGAGCTCAAAAAATGTGAGATTTTGAGATTCATCAGAGACAGTAGTTTCCAGAACCTAAGCCTAACTAACCCACCAGGGATTGAGAGCGACAGCAAGCGAGCGAGCGAGCGAGCGAGCGAGAGAGAGATGCAGTCATGCCAATGGAGTGCTTGCTGCATCCTATGGGGGGGGGGCAGTCATGGAGGTCTCCTCATGGTAAAGGAACTTTCATTCCCTCATCCTGGGGAATGTCTCCACTGCCCAAATGAAGAACTGAAGAACTGAGGAGAGTAACGAATAGGGAAGAGGAGATGGAATGGGGATAAGATCCTGGCTCACACCAGTGCCAACAGGACCCACCCTCCCTCCCCCGTTCTGCCCAGAGACTTTCCAGCTCCTCCCCCTCCCAGCCCCATTCCTCCCTCCACCCATCCCCTGTGCAGGCTTACCTATGTTCCCACAGGTAGCTGGCTGAGGCAGCAGACCACCAACACTGTTGCCATTTGTGGTGCCAGTACTGAAATGGCCTCCAGCAGCATGCTGCGCACACCGCCATATAGCCGTTTACAACAACAGAACTGTGTTCCGCTGTCGTAAATCCTTAGTTAGGCCTTAGTTAGGCCAAAAGGGCTCCAGGGAGGGGGGCGGGCCAAAACGAAGACGGCAGAAGCAGAGGCGGCGCATTGCGAGGGTAAGTACGCCCCCCGCTGAATGTGCCCCCTGCCCCCGCACCCGGAGCAGCTCCACGCGCTCCGCGCAAGTTCCGCCTCTGCCTGGGGGCTGTGCTGCGCTGCACCGCGCTGCAGAGCGGACTTTGCTCAGATAGGGAACCTCTGCTGGATTGACTGATACTGTGGCAACTCTGCCTAACTGGCTGTTGGAAAGACTTTTCTGATTGGATGTTTGCTGCAAGATGCTTTGCCGGACTGGAAAAAGGCACCAAAAATAACTTCTGCAGCTGTGAAGTAACAAGCTGGGATTTTCCACGGAGACTGACTCTATTTAGATGGCACTGCCCAGGAAGGGCTGCTGGCAGGGGAATTCTATTAGATTTGGTTACCCATGTACATTGTCCAGGGCTAATGAGCAGAATGTGACAAAAATCTAGGATTCTCCTCATAGAACTATCTCTAGAAAGTACCATATTTTTCGCTCCATAACACGCACCAGACCATTAGACGCACGTGTATTTTGGAGCGAAAAAATCGGGTAAAAATGTCTTGCTTTAACTACTACCGGTAGTAATTTTAACGGTGCTTGGCTGCTTACCGCGTTGTCGTAGCACCTCTGATCTTCGTCCTTCATTGCCGGGAAAGCCCCCAGTCTTCAGCTCCAAGATGCGAGCCTCCTAGGTGCTGGACGTGACCAGGGCGCCCTGCGCTAACTTCGCAGCAACTGCGATGTTTCCGGAGGGCTTGCAGTCGCGTTCAGCGCCTGCGCGAAGTTCCCTAACGCTGGACGTGACTTCAAAGCCCTCCGGAATTATCCGAGTTCCTCCGATGTTTCTGGAGGGCTTGCAGTCACGTTCAGCATCAGGGAACTTCACGCAGGCACTGAACACGACTGCAAGCCCTGCGGAAACATCGGAGGAACTCAGATGATTCCGGGGGGCTTTGAAGTTGCATCCAGCGCTTGGGAACTTAGCTCAGGCACCGAACGCAACTGGGAGCTCTGCGCAAACATTGCAGTTGCTGCAATGTTTGCGCAGGGCTCCCTGGTCACGTCCAGCACCTAGGAGGCTCGCATCTTGGAGCTGAAGACTGGGGGTAGTCCCGGCAATGCAGGACGAAGATCGGAGGTGCTACGACAACGCGGTAAGCAGCCAAGCGCCGTTAAAATTAGTACCGATAGTAGTTAAAGCAAGACATTTTTACCTGATTTTTACAGCATTTGGTCCATAAGACGCACAGACATTTCCCCCTATTTGGGGGGGGAGTGCGTCTTATGGAGCGAAAAATACGGTAACGTTTTCTAATCTATACAGGGCCTCTGAGAGGCGGGTTAAGGGAGTAAATCATACCCAAGCCCTGGGTCAAAAAGGGGGCCCAGGAGCAAAAAAAAAAGGGGGGGCCCAGGAGCCAAATTCACATGAAGGGAAGAGGCCCCAAAGAAACTTTGTACCCCCTGATAAAATTCCTCTGAGTGGCCCTGGCTGCTGGACATTATTTATTGCTTGGAAAGCAATAAAACCTGTTAGTTGTTGCCTTGGAAGTTCAGTGGTTTCTTTTTGCACACAATTGCAACTGAAAGGGGAAAGGGGTGCAAATCTTTAGCCCAAATTGGACTGTTGAAGCTGATATTTAAGGGGAATACTAGTTTGCCCCCAGGAGTAAAGTTTGGGGTGCAAGAGCCTGCTGACAGGAAACCAAATCACCAGGGTGGCTGAGCCTCTTGTGTTGCCCATAGCCAACCTATGGTTCTGTGTTCTGTCTTGCACATTTTTTTAATGATACAAATCATATGAGAGAGACTCGGGTGCATCTTGAAGCATCATGGTCCACTAGCCTTTCTTAGAAGAAAAAAGAGAGAGAGAAAGAGATCACTAACCTTGTGCAGAGATTACCCTGGATCTGGGCCTGCAGTATTTGTGCTTCACATGCAAAACACACACAGGGCCCAATCCTATCCAACTTTGCAGCACCGATGCGTTCCCTTACCTTGAGGAGGCTTCCGTGACTTCACCCCCACCATAGGATGCAGCATGCGCTCTGTTGTCATGGCTGCATCGGCATTGAAAAGTTGGATAGGATTGGGCCCTCAGTCTTGGAACGACTGAAACATGATCTTCAAGGAGCCATGCTGATCATCTCACTTCCCCAGTTAAGCCAAACCATTTCCATCAATGAGACCGAACTGGCGCAGTTCGAAATATACTGGCTTAGTTGGACTGTAGATTTGGGCTGTCCATTGCAGAGTCCCACTTATTTTAAAGGAACTGGTAACATGGCTGAAAGTCTGATTTCTGATTTCTATGTGCTTTGACAATCTGATGAGGGTTTTTTGAGACAGAACTCTGAGAAAAGGGAACTCTATGGCTACAAAATCCTTACACTTATTTGTTTCTTCTTTTCCCAACCCATCTGTAAACATTTTGTTTTATCCCCTTTCCTAATGATTTCATTGACAGGCAACTTCAAAAGCCAAGCGCCAGCCTTCTTGTTGTGCCGGCTGCAAAGGGATCTGTCACCCTCAGCAAGCATCCCTGCCACGAGCCATTTATCGCAACAAAAGGCACTGTGTTAACGACATGGCTCATCATCAGTCAGTCCTGGTGCAGGAGATGTCAAATCCACTGCTGGAGAACAAGGATAATTTGGTCTTTGCTTTTTTTGAAACGGAGAGATGGCAGGGGCTGGGAACAAAGTCATCGGTAAATTGGTTGATGATTCTCTTCTGCTCTTCACAGCCAGTCCCCAATGCTGACCCCATTTTGTTTCAGAGGGTTCATTAGTTTTTAATAGACTTGGAGGTTTTTGGTATTTGAAGAAATTATATATATATATATATATATATATATATATATATATATATATATATATATATATATATATATATATATATATATATATATATATATATATATATATATATATATATATATATATATATATAAAAACACATGTCCACGTCGAGCTGTGAAATGTCACTTTAAAATATGGACACTTAAAATATGTTTACAGTCTATGGTAAACCAGTCTATCTGGTTCAGGTGCTGTTAAATATTCCATGTCAAATATCCCTCTGGACTTGATGGAGTGGAAGAAATCATGTCCAGCCTGACCCACATGGGCAGCCGGAAATTCACATCTGAACAGGAGCCCATTTCTCACCCACTGCTTTCCCACAAATTGCCCCCACGATCAATGCCTGTCAACATGGCCATGCTGGATTGGGTATAACGTCCTCCTTGCCACCTTATCCACAGGTACACTCAGCGTGGAAGATTCTGCAGCGGCCAAAACAGGTACATTGCATGTGACCAAAATGTGTCGTGGCCTTCCTTTAAGGATAGTCAGGTTGATTGTGTGAAAATTCAGAAGCACTATGACGATTACTGGCAACTACGTTATCTATGGGATGCCGGCCAAAAGCTATGTATGTCCACAGTAATGAAGCATTTGGCATTGGCATCCATTGATAGGGTGGGGAAACATTGATGAAGCATTACATAATAAGAGCTTGTAAATATTCTATTTTTTTTATGTTGAACTCACCACTAAGTGGCCAGCTTGAGCAACATCTGTAACATGTATCCCATCTCTTATCCAAAGCTTGAAGTCACCATAGAGTTTGCAGTTGAGTTTCATTTGGGATCTTAAGATAATCACCTTCTGCTGACAAGGGGCTTGTGCACCAGATAATTTCTGGATCTTCTTTGAATTAAAAAGTTCAAAGACTGCCTACTGGGAAAAAAAACTAGATTCACTTTGGTGCATTACTTCAATGGAAACAACCTTTATCACACTAAATCCATCTGTTTGGATTCTTTACTGGGGTTCTCTGTTGCCATAACATTTGTGGTGTTCCCAGTTTTACATTTTAAAGTAGTGTCATTAGTGCATAAATTGTGGGGGAATTCTATTAGATTTGGTTACCCATGTACATTGTCCAGGGTTAAATTCATGAGCAGAATGTGACAAAAATCTAGTATTCTCCTCATAGAATTCTCACTAGAAAGTAACTTTTTCTTATCTATGCACTTGTGGGGCCACTTCAAAAAGTGAATCTGCAAGCATTATCAACTATTATGTCAAAATCAGCACTTCAAAAACAAATATTTTCTTTGGCTTGAATTGACTAGTACCGTATTGTCCCGAGTATAAGACGCACCTGATTATAAGACGCACCCTTAAAGTTTGGTGCTATTAAAAATTTTTAATTAAATCACTGGCATTAAATTGCAACAGCCTGATTATAAGACGCACCCCTAGTTTAAAAACTTAAATTAGGAGAAAAAAGTGAGTCTTATACTCAGACCAATACGGTATATACAGTGTCATCCTAACTATGCTTAGTTGGAAGAAAGCCCATCCATTTCTCACTTTTAGAGCTCTCTTCTGTGCAAATGTGCTTCAGATTGCAGCTTGGCCTTGTGCATGCCTACTCAAAAGTAAGTCTCACGGAGTTTGATGGGGTCTATTCCCAAGAAATTGTGCACAGGGCTGCAGCCTTAGACTTAAATAAATGCATGTGTTTCTTGAAGGCAGACAAGTTAGAGGATAAATGAGAGGGATGAATGTAATATATTTGGATAGAGCTAATGTAATTGAAATGATGTCTCCTGAAACTGATGTCTCCTAATGAATTCAGTTTGGTTTAGATATGCATTCTTTCCTGAGGTTGGAAGATTGTTCAAAGAGCTTAATAATTTTGTATTTATCAAGCCGAGGTGAAGTGTCTTGTGAGCTACAACAGGGATCTGCATTGTCTCCTTTTATTTAATATTGTCATTAAAGTTCTAGGATAATTCTGTTAGTGAATAAAAATGATAATGATTACATAATTCAATACACACATTACACTAGACAAAGATGAGTGAGGACAAATAATACACATGCACATAACAGTAGAAATAAAAGTAATAAAATGATACTGTAGTTTGCTTTGAAAAATAGAGGGTAATATATCGGAGGGGGGAAATCCACAGTCCAAAATACTGAAATTGCAAAGTAATAAGAAAACCATAAATGCAGAAACTGACTCTCAAGGGATGGCAACTAGCAAACTGAAAACAAGATATCCTTCTGTGATGGAAAGCTAGAAAAGTACTGCTAGTTTTTCAGCCACTACAATATAGACATAGATATAGATCCTGGGTTGTATTCTAAATTCAGTTAGTTGTGATTAAGGAAATTATTCTTGAAATCATTGGGACTTAGTCATGACTAACAGGACAATTCTAACTAACTCCCCCCCCCCCCAATGCAGCTGTGCAACCAGAGCATGTGCTGCATCTTGTGGGGAGGGGGTGCAGTTCCTGAGGTCCCAAAGGTCTCCTTTGGGTAAAGAGACATTTGTTCCCTTGCTCCAGCGGTAAGCCTCCACTGCCCAAATGGATCTCCTCAGACCTATACCAGCTATCTGGTGCACGTTTGAGTGGACCCAGGAAGGCAGATCAAAACCAGGAAGGAGAGTAGATATTGGCAGCACTGCCGCCGCCGATACTGCCACCTTCCCAGCCTTGACACACTCCCATCCCCACCCTGGTCTCCACCCTGTTCCTCCCCCTCCCGCCCTGTTCTTCCCTCCCCTGTCCCCTCCCACCCCCTCCCACCAACTTACTGGTGCTCTGCTCTCGCATATCTGGAAACAATGATCAAGTTTTGCTTATTTTCTTTCTGTCATTTGCAGCTAATGAGTTCCTACGTGAGAAAAAAGTACTTATTTCTGGTCATCACCTGCTTATGATGCCCCTTCTTGCTTCATGACATCACTTCCAGCCTTCAGCAGGCGCCATATGGGCATTATTCTGTCCATTGTGTGAAATGAGTTTGACACCCCCTGCTCTAGAGGAAAGAGGGAATTCAGGGAAACGGAGGGGAGAAACAGACTTTATTTTAATTTATCTAGTTTGGGAGATTATGACTAGGAGTCTATATACAGACCTTTGCAAAGCTGTGTATGATGCTCTTGACTAATACATATTTGGGAGAACAGGGTGGTAACCGTGACAGCATTACACTGTCCCTTTTATTCTTTACTCTGGTTGGGAATGTAATGCATGCACACACGAGTCTCATTAAAGTCAATGAGAAATTGCTGGAGGATTGCATTCTGAACTGGTAAATGAGAGATTTTTCCTTTATTAGCTCCTGTATCACTGACCAGTTTTGCCCAAGAAGCAATTGGCATTCATTATTGTTGCCATAAGGTCAATCATTTCCTGATAAGACTCCTTTCTCCAGTGAGCTAGAATTCATGCAGACATGAGACACCACCTGGGGTGGTTGTTATTTTTTTTTTTGGGGGGGGGGGGTTTGCTTTTTTACCTAAGTGAATTGTTTTGTACCAAAACTAGCAATTAGTCCTAAGTCATGCAACTTGTAAAAACAAAATATTTGAACTTGTGTGTTCAGAATTACTTTGAAAGAATTATGGAAGAAAGAAGCTGCAATACAGACTGAGTTTGCTCAAACATTGTCCTTGTGTTAAAACGCACACCTACTATGCTGGGGAGCTGTCAGAAGGTAAACTAAAATCTGCTAATAGATCTCTGGATGATCAGCAAGTATTTCACAAGTATTTCACAACATTTCACAAATGTTATATTTAGGAAGACTGAAACAATTTGTTCTTTCTTACAATGGCGTCGGCTGATATGGGGAGGTGGTGCGGTGGGCCCCAGGGTGTAGGGGCATTGAGGCTCGGGGGTGGGGCGGGAGCCTCCTGAAATTTTAAATTTTTCAGCCTTTTTTTCTTTTTTTTCAGCCTTTTTAAAATGTTAAAGTGTATGTGTGCTTTCGCGGGACTTATCTTTGTAATATGGGGCGTTCCAGGACGTTCCATCGGCGATCTTCCTCCTGCTCCCGGGTGCGGACTCCGTACCGCCCCCAGCAGCGGTTTCTGGAGTTTGCGCATGCCCAGATCGTCCCTGGACACTCCGTGGGTCTGCGCATGCGCAAACTCCGGAAACCGCTGCTGGGGGCGGTACGGAGTCCGCGCCCGGGCGCAGGAGGAAGATCGCCGATGGAATGTCCTGGAACGCCCCATATTACACAGATAAGTCCCACGAAAGCATACATACACTTTAACGCATATGTTTTAACACTTTAAATTGCCCCAAAACAGAAAAAAACCCAAAAAACTGTCAAAAATAGGTTTCGAAAACGAAACCTAAAAATTTTGACAGTTTTATTGGGGGGCTCCGGGGGGGGCGGCCCCAGGTCGCGGGGCGCCTGGTGACGCCTCTTACCTTTGAAGTTATATCTATCTAGCTACAATGGATTGGTATTTGTCATGACTGACCTTGTATTAATTGCTACATTTCTCAGTCTTCACATTCCTTACCTGTAAAATGTTGCTGTTTGGTTGCTTTTGACCACGTCTTTCTGCAGCTCTGCTGTCCACTTTTAGAGCTTTCTGTTAGAATCCCTGATCTCAGATGCAGATAGTTTTATCCACTTGTATATGCAAGTTATCCCGGTGTATGGCTCATGGGCTCCTAGATCATTAGTGTTTTTCTCAAGGCTCTATTTTGCATCTGGCTATATAAACACACACATAGATCCTGTAAGCATGAAAAATTAGATCCTGCAGAGTAGTCCTGCTCACCCCAGCAATATGTGGTCTCCCCATGTTACAGTCACAACACAGAAATAATGGCCAATGCTGGACAGTTTATTGGTGTTTTAAGACTGCAATCTCGAGCACATATCCAGAAATATGTCTAATTGAAATCAATAGAACATTTACTTGTAGATCAACATACCTAAGAACATAAGAGCCCTGCTGGATCAGGCCAAAGGCCCATCTAGTCCAGCTTCCTGCATCTCACAGTGGCCCACCAGATGCCTCAGGAAGATACCTATAACCTGTTGCCACTCCCTTGCATCTGGCATTCAGAGATAGCCTACTTCTAAAACCAGGAGGTTGCTTATCTCCATCACGGCTTGTAACTTGTGATGGACTTTTCCTCCACAAATCTGCTCAATCCCCTTTTAAAGGCATCTAGGCCAGGTGCCATCACCACATTTCCACAGATTAATTACACACTGGGGTGTACTTCAGATTGGGGTGCTAAAATATTCAAGATCATGGCGTCTTCTACATGTCATGCCATGTGGGAGGAGAGACCATGGTCTTTGAATAGTTCTTCGTTATCTTTCTTCTGTTTTGAGTTTGGACACATATGTGCCTGAGACAGAGTCTGCATTTACAATGATTCATTCTTCCACTTTGTGAATCTTGACATTACCAGGTCAGAGCGGTTTTCCAGTGAGATGACCAAACAGTATTCTACCATTACAGAAAATTCTGACAAAGAATGGCTGAGTTACAGTAGTTTGTAAATTTTGCTCTGAACCAGATGCCTTCATGCTGTTTTGCAACTGTTTGTTGATGTTGTTTTTGTCCCATTCCCCCACCAGGCAGTTCCTGGGCAGTTTTGATTATGTCAAAAATTCAGTGATGTTTCAGTGGTGTGCTCTTTCAATGGGCTCAAGAAAATCTGTCATGTGCTTTTTAAGTTATGAGACTTTAAAGTTCTCATTTGAACAGCGCAATCATGTGTAACTTTGCGCAGCCGGCCTAAATGGCCGCCTGCTGCATCCTAAGCCCATTGCAGCCTGCACCGGCACGGCCTGAGCTCTCCTCGGGGGAAGGGGATGTTCTAACTCCCCGCATGGTAATGCAGCAACGCCGGCGCAGCTTCCACTGCATCCCACGGGGGAGTTTTGGCTACTGGTGGTCTCCTCAGGGTAAGGGGACATTGTCCCCTTGTCCCAGGGTATGACCCTGCAGCCACTATGGGTCAACCTAGACATGTGCCATCTCAATCGCTGGCGCAAGTCCACATTGACCTGGGAAGGTGGATCAGGCCTGGGTAGAGGGTCAGGATTTGGCATGCGCCACCGCCAATCCTGCCCCCTCCTGGGCCTAATCCTTCCTCCTCCCCACCCCTGTCACCACCCCATTCCACCCACTCCCCCACCCCTTTCCACCCCCTGCTCCGGCTTACCTGCTCCAGCAGGTCTCTGTCAATCTGCTGGCGTGCAGGGGAAGGCTTGGGCCTTCCTACTGGTGCTCCAGCAGCACACGCTGCTTTGCAGCAGCTGGGACCAGCGGAACACATATTCTTCTGGCGGGGCAGCCCATTAGGATTGGGCTGCCAGTGGCATTTTGGGGAAGTATTGTGCCTTGCAGACAGACATTCATCAGGTGCATTTCTAGCAAGTGAGTGGGAAGCTCCATCGGCTGCATTTCTGCCTGGATGCATCCCTTTCTAGTATAACGTTAAGGTGAAAGAATGGGTGCCTAATTTATAATGCCAGCATAATATATGAGAATGGACCAATACAAGCAGTGTCCTTCTTTCTAAAAACTCCAACAATCAACAGCAAACAGCTTGGAAAACAAACCAAAACAGTTTGTTACCACTGTTCATTTTAGGAACTTGTTTACCCGATTAAAAGTTAAAACTTAATACCTGGTTTTAACGTTATTTGAATAGTTGGAGAAAGAAAGCTTCCTTTTCATAAAGAACCTTCACTGTAACATTTTTTTTTAAAATGTAATTGACCCCAGACTAAGGTCCCATCGTTTTGAACAACAAACTATTTAGCATATGTGGTTCCTTGACTTCTCAGCTTGACTGCCAAATAATTAATTGTGATCTTTTCAGTGCTGTTATTAAGCTTTCTCCATCACCGCCACCTTTTCCGCCTTTCCAACAGTACACCTTCTATCCTATGGGCTCCATAGCTTGAGAGGTCATTACTTTGAGTGCGTACAGATCAGAAGGATCAGGGGAAAAAGTTCATTAGTTCGGGGCAATGTGGTAAAGTAGGGAACAGAGTGAGAAAATGAACAGGCTTGCTGTTGCTCCTATTTCTCCTTGACTGTTAATGGCAGGACTTATAAGGAGCTGTGGATACAGAGATCTACATAGAGCTCAATGGGGTTTAATAACCACTTTTATGTGTAAGGGTTTGATCTGAGCAGCCATACAGCTCTCGAGTCTAGCCCATATTCTGCAAAATGCTTAAAGGATGCACTTCATTATAATTGGTGAATCACATGGAAGTAACTGTCACTGATGTGCTCCATAGAGCTGTTATGCTTAAGCTACTCTTGCCTTGCAGACTGGTACAGCTGGCAATCCGTTCACAACCACGTGGCTAAGAGGGCACAGACTCCATCCAAGGAGGCACAAATCAAACAAACAATATGCAGATAGAGCATTCAGAAAGCAATGGCTCAACCTCTGCCTTACAAGTCACTGTGTTGATTCAACAGCAATTGTAAGGATCCCAGTGGGAGCAAGAGGGGTCTCTGCATTGGAAACCCACTAGCAAAGGTGATTGCGTTTCTCAGGGTCTGAACTCTGAACAAAAATTAGGGGTGAATCTCTTGTAAAAAAAAAAGTACCTCATGTTTGGTTTGGCACTGTATTCATTGGTGGCACCCTAGTAGTTTGTGTTCAGTGTCTGTGTTCACTGTTTAATGACTTAGGTGAATATTCAGGATGTGCAACTGATTGCACCCTTCAGCAATTAGGATGCACTCTGTAGGTCCCGCTTTTTTTTAGCTCTCTCTTTTTTTTCCCTCTAGTACAGTATATATCTTTAGTACAGTATACAGTATATCTTCAGTCAATGTGTGTTGCCTCTATACCTGTCCTCTTTCTAGTCTGACTTCCAAGATCTGGTGAAGTAACCAAGATGACCAGCTGCTTAATCCTGGGGGATCATATATGTTGTTTGTTGTTCAGTCGTTAAGTCGTGTCCGACCCTTCGTGATCCCATGAACCATATCCCACCAGGCCTTCCTGTCCTCCACTATCTTCCTGAGTTCGCTCATTTTCATGCTCGTTGCATCAGTGATGCTGTCTAACCATCTCATCCTTTGCCTTCCCCTTCTCCTTTTGCCTTCAATTTTTCCCAGCATCAGAGTCTTCTCCAGAGAGTCCTCTCTTCGCATTAGGTGGCCAAAATATTTGAGCTTCAGCCTCAGTACCTGTCCTTCCAGGGAACAGTCAGGGTTGATTTCATTTAGGATTGACTGATTTAATGCATTTGATGATTTGATGATTTGATCGTATATAGAATCAGCCAACTATCTGGGGCGGGAACAGGAAGACACACACATGCACACACACCGCAAGGGTGGTCTGTTGTTCTTAGAAGTTAGTCTTGAGGGTGCTAAAGCAGATTTTGTGTTCTCCTGCTAATGGGTACAAAATTCAGATGAGAATATCAGCAAGTACTCCACCACCTTTTTTTTTTTCTTTTCCTTGTGTTACCGCTAAAGAAAGTATGACTGGATACGGAAAGGGGAGAGAAAGAGTTCTGCTGCCACCTGCTGACGATTTTCAAGCACTGCACTCTGCGTGTTGGGGAAGAGTGAATTTATGAATTACTCTAGCGTTCTTTAAGCGTTTCTACAACAATGCGGTAAGTAACCAGGGCCTAACTGATTTAGGTGGCAAGGAGCTTTACAGGGTTATCAGTCTTACCAATGACAAGTTCTAGGGAGGTAGCAGTGTTAGCTTGGGGGTGGGCCATACGTCCGTGGCAGAGCACATGGTTTGCTTGCAGAAAGTCCCAGGCATCTCCAGGTGGGACTGGGAAGGACCCCCTCTGAAACCTTGGAAAGCCGCTTCCCATCCGTGTAGACAATATTGCGCTCAATGGCCTCCTAAATCCAGCACAGTGGATTCAACCCAGCACAGTGACTTTTCTGGTGGCTATTTGCTGGTGGTTCTTCTGTATCTTTTTAGATTGTGAGCCCTTGGGACAGGGAGCCATTTAATCATTTGATTTTGTCTGTCAACTGCTTTGTGAACTCTTTGTTGAAAAGTGGTATATAAATACTGTTAATAATAATTAATAATAATAATAATAAATCTAATTCATATGTAGTTGGTTCAAGAAAAATAAAAAATCTTGTGACACCTTGAAAATAGACACGTTTATTGTGATAAATATTGTCTTTGCAATTCACAGCCTGTGTTTACTAAATTTTAAAAATGAATAGGGGTTGAATGACCATGTCGGTCAGTTCTTAACAGCACTCCTGTAAGAGTTCTCATTGTGGAAGACCTGGTGGAATTTCTCAAGGGTCCCTTTTCCACAGGTCCAGATAATGAAAATGTAATTGATAGGTCTCAGTAGAAGAGAAGCCCCAGGTGACAGGAGCCACAGGAAGTGCTGTTAGTTAAGCATGCACATGTTGGCAAAGCAGTATTGTGGAAGTAAAGATACAAGCTGTCCCCAACCTTAAACAGCTGTGCAAAGAGGCAAAGCTCAGTGGTGTGGTGTGGCATCATCAGGGACAACATTCCTGATGCCTCCTTGTCCATAACCATTCTCAGAGTACTGCCTTTTCTCTGGATGTCTATGGTCCCCAAAATGGCTAGAAGGGCCAAGGACAGAATGAGCAGAGCCTGCTGTGAGACAGCCCATGCCTGTGGCAATTGACACCCAGAATCCCCCAATTCATGGATTTGAATATTTTAATATAAAGACCCCTGGAGGGGTATCTTGGGGGATGTCTATGTAGACACGCTGACCACTATACTGTTCAGTTCTGCTCTCATCAGTTGCAATCTCATTATAAACAGCTACTACCTACCTTTTGTGCAATGTAGATCAGGGGTTCTCAACCTGTGGTACGTGTACCCCTAGGGGTACGCAGACCAACAGCTGGGGGTACGCCAGAGCCTCTCCCTTATCAGCTGCGATCAGCAGCTGATTGTCTGGAATTTTAAAAGTTACTTGTTTCCGCGCCGAAGCTCCACCCCAGCATGCGTCCGCAGCAGTCCCAGCCGGTGAAAGAACTTTAAGACTTAAGAGCCTTATCTCGCTGGATCAGCTGAGTGTCGGCGAGCCAAGTATTTTCAAATTCAAATACATTGTTGATTATTCATTTGAAATCAGATTCATATCCCATGACATAATGGGAATCAGAGCAATGATGCAGTGAAGGCTAGAGATCTCCTTGAGTGCCTTTAGGGTGAGTGACCAAAAAGAAAGGTCATCTTTGATCCAGCATAGGGATCTTTGATCCCTAGGTGGAAAGGCTTGTATTAAAAGCTGGGTCTGCATTTGCACAGACCCTGAATCTGCTTTCCCTTCTGTTAGAGGAATTGTATGTGCAGCACCATGCTGCTGGATTAAGGCCATTGTACAGAAATAAAGTTTAGGCACTGCCTCTGCTGTTGATATAGTGCTACACAGTCAATTGTGTTTTCAATAAAGAAAAAGAAAGATTTTTAAGGTGATTCAAATGAAAAGCCATAAAATGGAGAGCCTGTGACCAATGAGAGTCTTTTCACAATAGTAACTCCACTCAAGCTTCTTCTTTGAAAGAGATGTTTCGATGTCTCTTATTCCAAAGGGTTTTCTTGAAGATTATATCAGGACTGCTGTGCTATTCCAGATGGCAGTTTCCACTTTTCACTAGTGCTCTCGTAAGGAAATGTTTGACAAGTCATGTGCTTATCATACAAAAACAGAGAGAAACCAATGGCATTTCATTTTTCTTTTTTTGCAGAAACACATGAATGGTTTGAGGACCGTTTCAGCAAACTGTCCTGTCCTGTACAGTACACTCAAAAGCAATTCAAGAGCACGGAAGATAGAAGAGTCCAGGAAAAAAATATGTTGAGCAATAGAACTGTCCCAGATTTATTTAATTTGTTTTCATTTTCTTACTCATTAAACATCATGTTAAATCTGAACACATTGCCTCACGCAGCTTCATCTCAGACTGGTCTGCCTTCTAAATGGGTTGAAAGTAAACGGTTTAGTGCTGCAATGTGCTTGGATTACAAAAAGAAAAAGCCCCTGGAGAGTTCTTGAGAGAGCACAGGTGGTGGAAAGACTCCTCCCCCCCCCCGGACCCTCTCTTCAGGTTGGCCCAGTGCTTGAAGACTTTCCATCATCAAAGCAGGGGAGTAGAGAGAGCAGTTCCTGTCTGCCAGAGTTATGCTACAAGGATCTGCAGCTCAACAAGTAGGGGAGGAACCTGCCAGCTTTTCCTTTGCAAGCCCAAAGCAGGAAAAGGTGGAGCTGGTGGAAACCTGGCATTGGCTAGAGGGTGTTGACTGACAGAGTAGGGATAGTGTCCAATGACTGTAGGCCCTCTGTTTTTGTTAAGTGATCGCAGTTCCCTGCACAGCATATGTTTGAAAATGGCCTGCCACAAACTTAAATTGGGAAGAAATGTTAAAAAAAAAAAAAAAAACTTGCAGGCCGCCTGCTAGGAAGTACTGCTTTTCTTTAAAAGTGAGAACGCTATTATATCCGCCCGGGGGAACTTAACACATTGTATTTCTTCTCCTGGAGGCTGTTAAATGTGGGGCTCTTTCATTTCCCCCTTTCTTCAGAGAGCCACAGATCCATCTGATAATGTTCCGCAGCTCAGCATTTCTGAACAGGCATGTGGTTTGATGGGTGGTTTCATCGAAGGCGATTGAAATGGAGCTTATAAACCCGATTTCATCTTGTTGTCTTGGTATGAAAGCGGCTGTGTCTGTAGGAGCTTTCCCGAAGACAAGCTGGGCTTTCTTTTTCTTTCTTTTTTCTTTATTTTTATTATTATTATTAACAGTATTTATATACCGCTTTTCAACAAAAAGTTCACAAAGCGGTTTACAGACAAAAATCAAATTATTAAATGGTTTAGTAACAGTTTGATCCCAGCAGTCACTGCACATAGGATTGGGTGTGCCAGCTCCACCACTGGTGTAGCAGAAGTCAGTGGTGCTGTTGTGTCAGTACCTGCTTCCTACCCTTGTTGTTTTGTGCTTTTAATACATGTGCCACTTTGAGCCTTGGCAAAAAACATAACCTTGGTAGATAGATAAGGTGCCATAAAGTAAGATGCAGCTTCCCTAGTTCTCCCTCTCTAGTACAGTGATGCCTCACAAGACAAATGCCTCGCACAACAAAAAACTCGCAAGACAAAAGCATTTTGCAAGTTTTTTGGTGACTCGCAAGACAAATTTTCTTGCAAAAACAATTTCGTCTTGTGGAACACTCAGCTCCTAAAGCCACAATCTATTCAAATGTTAAAGTATTCAAGAGGGTTAGCAGACTGCAAACAGTACAGCCCGAGGCCACACCGATTATCACCCGACAAATAGCTAACACCAGCAGAGATAAAGGCAAAGCAGAGATAAAACCACCATCCTGAAAAACTTCCCATCCTAGTAGGTGTACTGATTAAGACCCTACCCATTCTTCGTTTTGGCCCGGAAGTGGCTGTCTGCCTGCCTGCTTCGAGTCACTGACTCACACAGGAGCCGCCCTCACGCCGAGGAAAGCCTCTTCAGCTGTTGCACGGCCGAGAGGTAATGGTGCATTTAGTGGTGCCTGCTCCGCCCCTTAGCCTGGCCGGCACCGCGGCAGGAGGATACTGTAGGCGACAGCTACACTTGCCATTTGAATAAAGTATTCAAGAGGGTTAGCAGACTGCAAACAGTACAGCCCGAGGCCACACCGATTATCACCCGACAAATAGCTAACACCAGCAGAGATAAAGGCAAAGCAGAGATAAAACTTCCCTTCCCTTCCAGAAACGGTGTGCATTACTAGAGCGGAGCTCTGGGAACTGTGAGTACTGTAAATACTTAAAAGTAAATAGCACGGCAGGGGAGGTGACTAGCAAGACAAAATTATTCGCAAGACAACATGACTCACGGAACGAATTAATTTTGTCTTGCGAGGCACCACTGTATATGTTATGATGCTACAGATGTGATTCCTGAACTGCTGCCTCAGTGATTTTACCCATTGTCAAAGCCATGTGCACTAGACTCATTTTCAGCCCAATCCGATGGGCCAGTTATGACAGCGGAAGTGACCCTCTGATGTTATAAATGCAGCGACTCTGCCACAAATTGTGCACCGCTGCCAGGCAATTAGGAGCTGCCGATGGAACTGGTTGGCAGCTTCATGCACCCGCTACCAAGTTGACTGGCCCCTGCCAACCCAGATAAGTTGACATAGGGGGGGGGGTTGTGGGCTGGAAAGGGGAGGTTCAATTGATGTTTGGGGGGAAGGGGGAGAGCAGGAGGTGGGGAGCAGGCTGGGGGGATCTCGAAGCAAAAGCACACACCAGATCCTGGCCCCCATTTTCCAATTAAATTCTCTTCTCAAACTCATGCCAGCTACATAGCTGGCATGAGTCCAAGAAGACCCATAGGCGGCCAGAAGGCCTACCCAGAGGTAACTCTGGTTGGCCTTCTAGTTCCCTCCCCCACCACTGGTTGCCGTGCATGCTCCATCAGTATGACTGCATCGCATGCAATGGTGGGGGATAGGATTGGGCTGTTTAGGTCATAGTTCTGAATGTTACAATTTTAGCAGGGAGTCCTTCAGGGATGTAGCTTCAGTCAAAGTCGGCAACCCTATATATGAGTATATTGTAGGAATTATAGGGAGGGGGTAGCTATTCGTTGCTCCTGTTCCCCTCTCCCTACTCTGTTACTCCCCACCAGTCGCGCCACAAGGACGCGTGTCACCGGGGAGCGGGGAGCGCGCGTCACCTTTAATGACACGCCCCCGCCCCCACGCGTGATGTCACACGCAGGTGCAGAGCACACACACACCCCGCGCCGTTTTCGGCTCATTTTGGAGCCAAACGGACACACGGGAGGGCGGGAGGGCCGAAAGGAGATCAACAAAATGTGAGTTTCGGCCCTCCCCGCTCTCCCCAGTAGGGCGCGCGTCACCCGTGCATGCGCGCGTCACCCCAGGCGGCCCGCCCTTCCCGCAGCGGGCCCACAACGCACCTGCACCCCACCCACGTGGCAGACTTGCTTAGCTTTACTTGGCTAGAGAAAACACACTAGGCATAGTTGATTGAAGTTGCAAAAAGAAGTATACTTACAGTTTCATTCATATGTACAGCTTCTGATTCATATCAGAGGATACACTAAACTTGAAAGGACAGAACCCCTCTACAACCGGGGCTCTCTGCATGGAAGCATGGCATAAGATGGCCGCTGGGCTCCAGAGGAACTTGGCATCATCTCATCTACTCTGGCATCAGGATGGAAGAAGACTGAGAGAAGGGAGAAGAAGGAAACTGGGTCTGGGGCCACGCCCTTTCCTTAAGACAATGAGGGGTCAAAGACAAGAGGGTCTACCTAGGTGATCAAATAACATGCATACACCCCCCAGTGTCCAGCATACGGAATTTGCCCATTATTCCAACACATATGAAGGAAGCTGCCTTATATGGATCATCGATCCATCTAGCTCAGTCCTTTTCTACTCTGACTGATGCTGGCTTTCTAAGCTTTCAGCAGAACTATTCGAGATCCCATTATTTGGAGACAGCAGGGATTGAAACTGAGCCCCTCTGCAAAGCATATGCTCTGTGACTGAGGTTTTGCCCCTCCCACTGATGCAGGAAGATGGAATCCAGGGATGTGCGGTGCAGAGGCGGCAGGTGCGGCAGACAGAGGCGCAACTAGGCCTATTGGCGCCTGGAGCAAGGGGGGATTTTTGGCGCCTTAATTTTAACTTTGCGCGGCCAGTAGGCCGCGCTGCGCTCCGGGGGGGTGCCACTTGGAGGGACCCTGCTCCGGGCACACACACACCCCGTGCACCCCCGCAAGGCAGAGCGAACCTCCGGCTTACCTCCAGCGTGCGTGCAGTGCCTTCTTCAGTTCAAGCACCGGCTTGAACTCACGATTCGCCTCCTCAGTCCTCTCCTCCTCCTCCTCCTTGTCCTCGCAAGTCACACGACTCGCAATTCTCCTCCTCTTCATCATCGTCCATTGCCACACAGCTACGGCTTCCGAGGAGAGAGAGCCGTAGCTTCCTGTGTGTGTCCCACCCTCCTGCAGGCACAGTGGAAGTGAGGCTGCAGGAGGGCGGGACACACACAGGAAGCTATGGCTCTCTCTCCTCGGAAGCCATAGCTGTGTGGCAATGGACGACGACGAAGACTCGTAAGTGACTCGAGGACGAGGAGGAGGAGAGGAGGCGAATTGCGAGTCGTGAGTGACTCGCGAGGCGGCGAATTGACGGACTCGCGAGTCCGTCAATTCGCCGCCTTGCGAGTGACTCGCGAGTCCATCAATTCGCCACCTCGCGAGTCACACCTCACGAGTCCTCGCCTCCTCTCCTCCGTCCTCCTCTTGAGCGCTCTGCCCAGGCTGGCGCCTGGATTGGGTGCTCCATCCGCTCCACCGTCCTTATGCCTCTGGCGGCAGAACTGCCCTGTTGTCCATGGAAAAGAGTTGCAGCCTAACCCTGAGATTGCGCATACACACCACTTTTACCCAAGAAACCCGCACATGCGCACATGCGCAATCTCAGGGTTAGGCTGCAGCTCTTTTCCATGGATGATGACAGGGAGTAGAAAAGGACTGAGCTAGATGGATCAACAATCTATACAAGGCAGCTTCATATGCTTATATGTAGGGTTGGGTTGCCGACGTTGACTGAAGCTATTCTGGGAGGGTTTTCCCCCCAAGATAATGTCAATAAGCCAAGAATGCCCTGTTAAAATCTCCAGGATTCCTTTCAGTGGTCACCTGGAGATTGATGCTGATTCCTGGAGGCAACCCTACTTAGATGGAGCACTGAAGAAATAATGTTTAGGTGACATAATTCCCATATTCACGTTATGGCAATTTGTAGTAATCACAAGTTACAGACCTGAAACCACAGAGTTGTGAGTCCAAGAAACTGTAACCAGAAAAATACCCAAATGAGTGCTGTAGGCACATTTCTACCTTACATAGAAAGCGAGGGCAGTTGTGCTTTTGTGGTGTTATGTAGGGAGAGGGCCTTGAATAGTGTGATTTCCCATCCATCCCCCCAAAACATCTTTATTTATTATCTGGTATATCAGTTGTGTGAGCTTCTAATGATTTTCTCATTTCCTGTATGTCAGTATAATGGATGCAAGGGCCAGTTTGTAAATTATAAAAGATGTTTATAAATTGCACCAGGCAAGGCAAGTGTCCCCAGATATATTGTTCTGCTGCCAGCACACTTGTGTGACTTGCTGCCAGAAAACAGGCTGCATCTGTAGGTACCACTCAGCCACATGCTCCCTCCTCCCCAGGGCTCCTTGGACCACACACTCTGTGTAGCAATTGACAAACCTCTGAACCGTCCCGGAACACAGCAGTTTCTCATCATGTTTCCTTATCTGGTTAGGTGCACCTCCAATGATAAAACCATTTCTTCTAGTAGTCCATTCCCCAGTTTAGCATCAGCAATCAGTCCTTCCCTGAAGTTTCAGAATCCTTCTGTTACGAACAAAGACAGTGAGCTGAATTTAATAAACATGAGCAGTTCTGTGGCCTTGTGTCTACTAAATAGACCTCTTGGTCTATTTAGTCTCTTCTTCATCTTGGTTAGTTTGTAATTGACCAAAACAATCACATCATCTATCACCAACATTTTTTGTAGCATGATGCTACTGTGATTTTGCAGTGTTTCTTCCCTTCATTACCCGGCTTCATACATACAAAAGAAATGTTGTTGTGTTTATCATTTGTTTGGTACACAGTTTTCAACCCAACATAATTGGCAGTCATTCTACACCAGTCTCCTGGGGGTAGGAAAGGATCACTCTGCTTCTAGATTGTGAAGGCAAAAGATACAGCTTACTATGGCTCTGCTAAACAGGCTTTATTTGTTTATTTCTGGGTGAAATGTCATGTAAAAAAGAAATCCCTATGCTGCAAAAACAACCCTGGGCATACTAACCTGTAGCCCGATCTGTAACCAACTTGCTTAATCAAGATGTGCAATAAATATTAAACAATTCACACACACAGAGAGAGAGAGAGAGAGAGAGAGAGAGAGAGAGAGAGAGAGAGAGAGAGAGAGAGAGAGAGAGAGAGAGAGAGAGTTATATTTGCATACATACTAGCATCCCCATATTGCTTTTCAGCCAGTGCTGGCCTTCATCAAACCATATAGCCTTGAATCTGTTTTGACAAAAGCTAGAGCTGGCCAGAATGCTCAGAGAGCTCATTGTGTGCCTGCTAATATCAAGAACAACAATATTGCCTTTTTCAGCAGTATACCAGGAGACTGTTAGTGAGCTGGAGAGTTAAGCAAACAAACTGCAGACTGCAATATTTACAGCGCAAAGAATACATGTGTGTGTTTTCTTTAATCAGGTATTCACATCCTTTCTCCTGTTAAGGTATATGTTTTTCACTCCCACTCCCCCAAACAGTAGGAAATTCCAGGGGAGACTTCTCTGAGGTCAGGTTCCTTAAGATGAAAGACTCATGGTACTTACTGCAATATATAGGTTGAGCAAGTGAGAACCAAGCATGCATGCAGGACGATACTAGCCCCAAGGTCAGGGTTGCCCTGTTATGGTTTGATCCTAGCCAGGCCTTATTATTTATTTATTTATTTATTTTTCACATTTTTATACCACCCTTCCTCCAAGGAGCTCAGAGTGGTGTACATATTTCCTCCCCTCCTTTTTGTCCTCACAACAACCCTGTGAAGTAGGTGGGGCTGAGAGATAGTGACTGGCCCAAGGTCACCCAGGAAGCTTCGAGGCTGAGCGGGGATTTGAACCTGGATCTTCCAGGTCTAAGTCCGACTCCCAAACCACTACACCATCCTGGCTCTCAATTGTTCTCAATTATTTCTCAATTGTTCCAGTGGCATAAGGCACATTCCAGCTGTAGCAAAACATAACGTGCCAGTGGGCACGGCCTGGCCACCACTGCAAGCAAGTGGCAAGCAACTGGCTCTGTGCACCAGTGGACAACAGATGCTCATCAGCACCAGTAGGTTTGTGCAGGGGATGGGAGGGAAGCAGAGGATTGGCAGAATGGGACAGGGGGTGGGTGAATGAGGTGGGGAGGAGGGTGGGGAGGAGGGAGAATCGGGACCAGGAACAGGGCGATTTCAACAGCAGCGACGTATGCCAAAATTTAAATCCCTTCCCGGTCTTGACTCCCCCCCCCCCCCGGCTGGCATGGACTTACCCCAGAGCAAGGGAACAAATGTTCCCTTACCTTGAGGAGGCCTCCAGACCAGAAGGAAAAGCTCCCCTACGGGATGCAGCAGGTGCCACGTTGGTGCTGCTGCATCCCCACACAGGGAGTTGTGTTAGATTGGGCTGTGAGTCTCTTTCCCTTCCTTAGGCAGGTTGCTGGTTAGCAGCCCAGGATGATTGCTTGATGTTTCCTCCATGGTTGGGAGATATCTGGAGTTTTCTCTTGGAGTGTTCATCCTCAGAGTTTGGAGGAGGTGCTCCACGTTAAGTGGGGAGGGGGGCAGGTGTAAGAGGTGTATGTTTGTAGAAAGAGCATGTGCATGTGGACAGTTTTGGGACAGAGAGAAGATCACAGAAGAAGAGCAACCCTGGAGTGCAGAGCCCTCTCTCTAGCGATCTGGTGTGAGGTAGTGAATCCGGTGCCTGGCAGAAGAGTGCATGTTTCTGGCCTCCACGTAGGCTTTATTTGTATGTTTGTAAATAAAGCAAATCATACTGAAGTCTCTAATGGTTTCCTCCAAAGGAAACCAAAAGCTGGGTAGATCTACCCCTGGAGTTTTCACAGCTTGGGCAAGTGAGTCTCTTGCTGCACTATACATCAGTGCACTGCAGACAGAAGAAGAACCAGCAATGGTTAGTGTTGTTGACTATGCTTACTGTTGCAACATCAGAGTAGGCCTGGGCTTCAGACCAGACCAGACCCAAGTTATATTCCCCACACTTCCATGAAGCTTACTGGGCAACTTTGGGTCAGTCAGTATCTCTCATCCCAACATACCTCACTAGGTTGTTGTGCGGATAAATTGTTTGTGGGGGGGATGTGTATCTCTGAGCTCCTCAGAGGAATGGCAAAGATAGAAAGGTAATAAATAAGAGAAGACCTCATCTTGGGGCCTATAAGGGCTGTTCTCATTCGCTGGTGTGGAGGGCAAAAGAATGAGGAGCTGCCACCACTGAAGATCTCTTCATTCCATTCTTCTTCTTCTCCATCAGGGAATAAGGTAGGATGCAATGGCAGCTCCTCTTCCACCTACCCTATCATGGTGGTAGTGGAAGGAGCAGTCACCATCACACATCCCCCCCACATTTGCAGGTGGGATGGTGGGAGGTGCCATTACCCACCATTAGGAAGTTCTGGGACACAGGGGCCAATGCATCATGGGGGGTCCAGTGCAGGGCTATGCTTCAGGGCCCCCAACAACCTACAGTAGCAACAGCACTGATTCTAGGTGCTTTCTGACCCTAAATACACTTAGTTGGAAGAAAATTCCAGTGTGTTCAATGAACCTTAGGAACACAATAACTTAACCTTTTGTAAGGTAAATTCAGTCCAAATTAGAAGCATCAACACGTTATGTAGCCAAAAAACAACAACAACTGGCCTCAGGAATAACACACACACACACACACACACACACACACACACACACACACACATCGCCTAACCAGATTTGTAAAAGATCATGCATTGTACTTTTCATTTACTTTTATTTCTATTTTTCACAATCATATCAAGCAATTACACCTTTGTCTTATATTATTTGAGCAAAAGGGTCTGCATTTAATATTTTGTCAGGGCAATTGTCCATGTGGTCTGAGATTATGAATTTGGAACATCAAAGCATGTTTGCTCCACTGTTCCCCTTGGGCAGATCCTATGATCACATGGAAGAGATTGCGAAGACTTAGGCTGGCTTTCATGTGTATGAAATATCACTCTGCTAGAATGGACTGCCAAGAGAAATGCTGAAAAAGTGAGTGAGACAAGGGGATCACACACACACACACACACACACACACACACACACACACACACACACACACACACACACACACACATCAAATATGAAGAGTAATTTTGGGTGTGACGTTGAAATAAATTTTGCTCCTGACAGTTCCTTTCAAATAGCTCCTGTGTGAGCATTGATGCTGGATATTCACCAGATACTATATTAAAATTTAGCAAATATTCACTCAATATTTTAATAGTCTTTGATATCCAGTGCCGTATGTTCAGCATTTATTGAACTGGAAGCCCATTCATGGAGCTTGGGCATGCATGTCCTATGACATGGGCTAAGCTTTCTTGTCCGTTAAAATCAATGCTGAAGCCCATAGACAGAAGAGCATATCAGGGAGCTTATTTTTAAATTAATTTTCCCCCAAATAAATGATTTCCTCCCTGTTATTTGCTGAGAACACAACTACAGTAAATCCCAAAGAACCTCTAAACACGACCCAAATTGGATACTGTTGTATTGATTTCAAAAGGCAGTGAGCACTTTGTTAGATAAAAGCACTACACCAGTCAGTTAAAAGTCATCTCCTTTAGGGCGGGTAGTTATGTCTGTGAACTTGGAATAGGATTGCTATTCCAAGGTGTTCTCCCAGACACAAGTCTGGCAGCCCAATCCTATGCATGTCTACTCAGAAGAAAGTCCTAGTGTGTTCAATGGGGCTTACTCCAAGGAAGTGTGCATGGGATTGCAGCCAAAAGTGATGTCAAATAAAAGTTCATGTTTTAACCTTTTCAACAGAATACAGGTGGGCCCCCATATCCACTGATTCGCTATCCACAGTTTCAGTTATCCACGGATCGTGGGGACCCCCCCCCCCAGGCTTTTACTTTTTTCCCCAGTAAGCTTCGTTTCTTCCTTAAAGAAACAGGAAAAGTTTGTTACAGGCAAGTAGAACAAGACTAAGTACTAGAGAGGTACTAAGTACTTAACAGAAAGACTAAGTACTTAACAGAAACCTTGCAGAGCCTCTCTAGGACTTAGTCTCGTTCTATTTGCCTGCAATAGAGGCTGCTTCTCTGTTTGTTTTAAGGAAGAAACAAAGCTTGCTGAAAGAAAAATAAGAGCTGGGGGGGGAAGCATGCCTGTCTGCAGGGGAGGCAGGGTGGTGGGGCCCTCAGGAAACCATGGAGGGGGTGTTCGCTCTTATCCACAGTTTCAAGTATCCACGGAGGGGCCTGGAACATATCCCCAGCGGATATGGGGGCCCACCTGTAGTTAAAAATTAACAGTGGCATTTAGAGATAGCATTTGAAAAGAAGGAGCCACCTGCATCCTAACCTAACAATTCAGATTTCTGTATCTTATGTTAAATGAAAAATCTAAGAGATTCGCTTCGAGAACTGTATGGAAAAGCAGTATATAAATATTCTTAATATTCTTAATAAATGATAACAGAGTCATGATTCCTACAATTTTAGGCTGTGGAAATACAGTCAATCATCACTACCTGCAGATTCGCTACCCGCGGATTCACTTATCCACAGGGAGCAGGATTGCCACTTAACTCATGCCATTTGCAGTCTATTCTTGGCTATCCACGGCCATTTGCACCATCTGCGGTCATTTGGAAGCTATTCTGGAACATTCTGAAGCTCTCCGCAGTGGCCATTCACTATTCATTGTGACCATTTTGCAGCTTTTGGAAGCTGCCATTCTACAGCTCTCTGCCAATTACACTAGTAGCGCCCCAGAATGCCTTGCTAAAGCTCTCCATGCCATTCTCAAGCTACCCACAGCCATTATAAGGGTATTTGCTGCTGGCATTCTTGACCAGGTTAGGTACCCCTCCCCGTAACCCCATTGATCTCATAGAATCAATGATTCTGTATCCACTGGGTTTTTGAGGAACATAACCCTGCGGACATGGAGAATTGACTGTAACTGGATTTGTTAGAAGGCCCCAGCTTATTATTATATTGAACATTTTATTTGGAACTGGAATTCTGAAGTAGCTTCAAATTTGAATAGCTTTTCCCTTAAAGGATAACAGCTTTCTTTTTTCAAGCACTTAAAAACATGTTGTTGACATGAGATTCAGGTGTGGTTTTATTCCTTTCCCCAACCAGTTGGGTAGACTTGTTTCATTAGTCCTCATTTGCGGTTCAAAGCTGCTGGGTCCTTTATATACTTAAAAAGAAACAGAACTATTACCCCCCCCCCCCCTTGAGAAGATAGGACTTCCTGGGGAAAAATAGAACCTCAACGTGGGAAAAGACCAGCCTGGTTTTTCCCCTAAGAGGTTAGGACAAACTCATTCGTCTCCCTTTCCTCTCTCCTCATTTTGGAGAAAAGGGGCTGCACCACATCCCTAAATAGATCTTGAATTCTGAATATATCTTGTTCATTCTCTCTCCACAGACAGCCACAGACAACACAGATGGACATTCACCATTATACAGCTATACTTCGTGGACATAGGATTGATTTCATAGTCATACTACGCTACCTCTTGTTTGGATGCAACAGAGTTCTTTTTATCTTAAAATTCTTGTGAAGTTTTCTGGTTTTATTTAGGAATTGAATGTGCGTGAGGACTTCTAGACAAAATAGCACAGGGCATTTTCTGCTGTTAATTTTCCAAAATATCCATAGGCACTTGACTATTTTATTAGAGTTACAAGAATACAGCAAAACATCTGTTGAAGTAGTTTGCCTCTGTGCGTGTGTGTATGTATGTCTGTGTGGTCTGATAGGTCAGAGACAAGACATATCTCAATGTGATATTACTGTTTTGTTTTTGAGGCAGAGGTTTTGTTGCACAGTTTCAGGTTTCAGAGATCTGTCTGATGGCCAAATTATGAACATATGTATCATACCTACTTTTGCATAAGCCAATGCTAGTTATGTAGAAAGGAAGGGCATCAATACTGGTCTACACAAACGTTTGAGACTGCCTCCATGTTGTCTCTCCTCCTCCTGTATTCATCCAGTTGTGTCTGACTCTTGGCAATGTTATAGGCGAGAGTTCTCCATACGGCCACCTTGAATCCGAGTCATGTCGAGGTTGTGCCATAAGGTGTTCTGGTGAAATGTTGCTGCAGGGTAACTCACCAATGCTTTCCCCTCCACTCCCCTCCACTCCCCCCCTCCACTCCCCATTTATCTGGGCGTGGGACCAGCATATACTGTAGCTGACGGAGCAGCTATATGACTGGGTTCTTGTCTCTCCTTATAATTGTTTACTTAGCTGATGACTTGATGATGTCAAATGTCACATTTGAATGGTGGTAGCATATTGACAAATGTTCTCTGTGGCTACTCCCCAGCTCTGAAATTCTCTTTTCCAGAAGATTAACAAAATCCAAGCCTGAGTATCAGGCAGTTAAAATCCAAGCAGTTAAGGATCTAGAAGATTGGCTGTTCCCGTATGAACCTAAGAGCTCTCTTGCAACATTTACTGAGGCCTCTCTCCAAGTGCTTCTCCCTGCAGAGGCTAGGTGGGAGATAGGGCTTTTTCGCCCCAGGATAGCATGCCTATTTGTCCTTCACTGTGCATTAAGTGCAGAATGCATATCACACTATTGCCACTGAACAGGAACTTGCAGGAGCAAAGGCTAACAAGCAATCAGAGCATGCACTGGCTGATCAAGTAGAAAGACTTGAAGGGGCAAATCTGCCTCACCCAGAAGTTCACACCTGTGTGATAGGAAACGGGGGGGGGGGGGGGAAGGAGAAGCCTATTTCTTTGACGTAACTCAACTTTTATATATCAGATCAGGCAAGTTAACCACAACTACAGTTATAACTGACTCATTTTTCTACAGAGAAATACTGCATTGCTTTCTATGAATCAGTATGGCATGCCATCATATGGAACAGTGGTTGGTTCTCAAACGTTTTAGCACCGGGACCCACTTTTTAAAATGACACTCTATCGGAACCCACCTAGCTTGACGAGACTTTAAAAAAAGGTGATCTAGAAATAAATAAATAAAATATTTACAAGTAAAATGCTCAGCTGCTTGCAGGGTAAAAAGCAGCTATCTTGCAAACTGCAGGAGCTCAGCTCTTTGAAGGGCAATTAGTAGCTATCTGATGTTTGAAGAGCCTCAGGGCTTGTGACAATTATTTATCTGATCTTTCCATCATCTGGGATCCACCAGAAATCAGGTTGCGACCCACCAAGTGGGTCCCGACCTACAGTTTGAGAAACACTGATATGGAATGTTGCAAGATGTGGTGCTGCTATCAGAGCATGCCTACCATTTTCTGCAGTCACATGTCTAGAGTGGTCATACAGCACTAAGAATAATTATGGTTTGCTAAATTGTGGGAAACTGTTTATCTATGGTTATGCCAGCCTTAGGGGTTCAGAGGGAAAAGCTTGCAAACTGCCCAGGCACAACCCGCTCTAAGACCAGATTCTTATCATCATTTGTCTTGTGATAAATTCTCTGTAAAATGATTGTAATATATAGAGGAGGTAAGGGACTTAGAGCAGGGGTACCCAACATTCGGAAGCCCACATAACCCCCTACGCATACCCACTGAGCAGCTCACCCCCCCACATACCCCCTCCGGGTTGTAGCGTGAGCAGGAGGATCCGCCTGAACGCACCGCAATCCGAAACGGCTACAGGCCTACAGTGTCCCCTGCACTACAGGCCTGCATCCTACCTTTTCTCGGTGCTACCATCTTGGATCTTGCAAAATGCATGCAGGGGACAGTGTAAGCCTGTAGCCTTCTTTTTTGGGTTGCGGTGCAGGCAGGCGGGTCCTCCCACTTGCGCCGCAACCCGGAGGGAAAGGGTACAGCCCTGCCAAATCGGCAGGGCTATACCCTTCTTTTCTGGGTTGTGGGCAGGTGGGAAGACCCGCCCGCCCACGCCGCAACTGGGAAAAAATCAGCTGTCCCTTATCATCAGCTGTTGGTCGTAGCAGCTGATAAGGGACAGTGTCTCGCATACCCCCCGGCCTGCAGCCCGCATACTCCTAGGGGTAAGGTTGGGAATACCTGGTTCGGAATGCCTGGTTGGATCCAGGTTGGGAACGCCTGACAGAGCTGAATCCTATACCCTACCAGCCTATAGCATGCAGCACTGCTGATGGAGCACATGCTGCATGCTGGGGGGGGGGGGGCAACCAAACAGCCCAGGAGAAATAAGTAAAAATCTTTGCAACTTACCTCCCTGTAGGCCACCTGACCTCCAATGGGACTCCTCGGAGCTACACCAGTTATTTACCAGGTATAAGTCCAAGGAGACTCAGAGGATGTTTTAGGGAGGTGAAAGGGGGTTAGGATCTCAGTGTGCACAGCTATCATTGTTATCCTCCCCCCCCTGTCCCCAAACCACCCCTGGTCCAGTTTGAACTGCATTGAACTCTGCATTGAACTTCCCCTGATCCTCCCCAAAACCACTCCCGCTGCTGATCTATCTGCTCTGGCAGGGAGTCTGTGAACTGCTGTCACACACGTGGGCCTCCAGCCATTTCCACTGGTACCCCAGTATGTGTGACAGTGGCACAGCTTTCGTGCCATTGATCTGGGACTTATGGTGATTGATCACAAGATCCGCCACTGTAAGCTCCAGGTAAGATTGGGCTGCCCATCCCCTCAGTTTACTTGGCACACTTCAGCTACACTCTCTAACCTAATCAGGCTAGGGAGAATGACCACATCAGGATTAATCCTACTTCTATTCCCCGTTCATTACCTTTGATGATAAACTTCTGAGTTTAATCCATCCAATATCACACAATTGTGTAACAACCTTAACCGCAAAGGGGAAAGCCTTATAAATTTATGCCCATGAAAGCAGCCTTATGTTTTGTTTACCTTCTCTACCCATTTCAGTTTAGCAATACTAAGGATTGAACAGTTTACCCAAATGTGTGACTTGCCAGAGTATTCAAGTTCTAAACCAGAACAAAAACAAACTATAGTTAAATGGATAAGATTTATTAGATTATCACAATACAAGGTAACATTAGGCTTTAGAAAATCAAAGAAAATTTCTGGTTACAAGTAATCACTACATTATTTCTATGCCAACAATGAGGAGAAAGCAGAAGAATTTGCTAATATTACCTGGAAGAAGTGGACAAAAAGTGTTACAATATGTATTCCATGCACCAAGAGGCACAGAAGCCTCCCTGGCTCCATTACAGCCCAATTTTTCTGTGTAACTCTTCTGTGTAACTCTTGTCCGTAACTCTTCTGTGTAACTCTTGTCCCAATTTTTCTGTGTAACTCTTCTGTGTAACTCTTGTCCGTCCTGCATCCAAACTGTGCGCGCATGGCGTCCGAGAGGGGTTACGCTGGTTTCCGTTTTGCTTCCATCGGCGTATGGCAAGTTACACTGGCATAAGTTCACTTACACCGGTGGATCTACTGTTACACCAGTGCAAGAGTTACACAGGATTGCGCTGTGAATAGGCATGTACCAATGTGAAGAAACTATTAACATCTCTGCTTTTTTCTTTCGCAGCTTCTGTTTTGTTTTCTTCTAAAGGCTCACATTTAATTAAATATAATAAGGGAGTTGGGGTTTTTTTTCCATTTTGAAATGTATTACAGCTTCTGAGTCAATAACAAAGAGATCAGGCAGTGAGTGAGTATGTATTGTCCCCCTGTCGAGAGGTGAGCAAAGTTTCCTTGACTGACTATCAGTGCAATTCTAACCAACTTTCCAGTGCCGGTGCAGCCGCAATGTAGGGCCCGAGATAAGGGAACGAATGTTCCCTCACCTTGAAGAGGCCTCCGTGACTGCCCCTGCACTGCAAAATGCAGTGTGCACCCTGTTGGCGCGGCTACGCCGGCGCTGGAAAAGTTGGTTAGGATTGCGCTGTATGTCTCTGTAGCATTTGCACTGTAGTCCTGAGGATCATTCAAGATCTAGAATTTTCTAACTGAACTGTTTACTGTAACTATAATTACTACTACATGCATATTTAACATTCACAGCCTTCTAGGCACTGCACAGAATACAGAAATCGTACAATGCGTGTCCAAGAGAGCATGGTGGGGAGCCAATGGACATTAACAGATGAGTAAGACTGAGCAATTGGGTTGGTTGCTATCGAAGAAATGATCTGTTGTTGCTTCCGTAAGTAGTTGTCCAACAAGTCTAGATTGTGGAGCCTGTCGTGCGCATTGGATACCTTCAAATGACTGGTTTCTTCTCAATTCCTACCACAAGATGATTGCAAAATCAACGTATATTGAGAAAGTATTGACTGAATTTATCCTTCAGTTCACCCACTGGGTCAGGGCAGATAGAACGATGAAGCAGTGCAAGCCCCTACATTGATAGCCACCAGTCTGAGTAGGCCCTCCTTGTGAGCACTCACATCTAGACACACACACACACACACACACACACACACACACACACACACACACACACACACACGGAGGGTCTCGTTCACAAGGAGATTATGTGGGTGAAAAGAAACTGTTTGCATTGCTCGTCCATCATATTATGATGCTGTTGTCCCTGCCTATGCATATGGACTGTTATGTTTCTCAAATAGCTCATTGAAAGGTCAGGAAACAAGCTACTGCTGCTACTGTAGTCATAATACTTAATGCTGACAGTGCACTGAGTTTCATAAACTATGCAACTTTATCTTTTATATCTTTTATATCTTTCCTCTAAGTGTGCCTCTAAGCATGACAGCATATCAACTTCACAGCTAATCTAGATCTCATACCATTTGCTGAAACACTATTTCAGTTGCAGCATGAAGTGTTATAACATGGGTACTGTATCTATCTTCAGTTCATAAGCTTAGACCTTTCAACAATAATACATGACTTGGAAGTGGAAAAGAGACATTTTGATATAAACTGTTACTATTCCCCTATTATCCTCAATTTGTGTGTGGCATTCCCACAAACATTACCTCTGGCTTCTACTGTGGGTTCCTGGACGTTCTCTTCAACAATACATTCTTCTTCTTCTTCATGTTCCACCTTTGTTTCGACCAACACATTTTCAGTTTTATGAATCCAGTCCTAAGAGATTGAAATGTGGACACTGCCATGTTGTCTAAATTCACTTTTTAAACAGCAGCTCTTCCTATGAGGCATGCCGATCTAGCAAGTTATACAGAAAAGAGCCAGTTTTGAACTTGAAGTGCCATCCAAGAAAAAAGTGTTCCTTTGAAATCCAGAGGACTTGAGGTCAAATTAGACATAACGGCAGTATTGTTGCTGTTATTTGTTACCACTTTTCAACAAAACGTAGTTCACAAAGCAGTTCGCATAAAGGGCTCAGAATCTAAAGAAAGGATGGCCAGTGTATGTGGGTTTTGCCAACTTCCTATAAAGTGGAGATGAAGGGGTGGGGTTTATTTAAACTGTGGCATGACAACAAGGGGTGCTGAACCCTCTCTCACTCCACTTCCCCACCACCACCAAACCACTTCTCTCTAGTCATTTTTCTTCTGGCACAAGTTACTCCTGGTCTTGGGAGGCCCACCATGAAAACAATGGATGGAAAGAATTCTGGTTTCAGGGGGATTTTGGTATCATACCAAAAGGGAAAGGAGAAGTGGAAGCAGAGGCGTTACGATGGTGGGGGCAGTACCGTAAGTTGCGCCCCGTCCTAGTCCTGTTTACAGAAGCATTGCGGGGGTTGGTGCGGTGGTGCAGTGGGCCCCAGGGCGTAGGACATACCTGGAGTTCTTCCGGCGCTCTCTTCGCCGCTTTTTCCGAGCGGGGGTTGGGTCCTCCCGCCCGCCCAGGCTCTAAACGGCTCTGAAATGGCCTGGAAAACAGCGTGGGGGGCGTGGTCGGAGCCGCGTGACGTCATGCCCGGCGTCACGTGGGGGCATAGCATCGGCGGCTCCCCCATGGGGTGGCGCAGTGTCGTCTCTGCCCGTTTACAAACTGGCAGGAGGCGGCCCCACCCCCTCACCGTCGGAGCCATTCCGTGCGGAGAAGGCAGCAGGCAGGGAGTCTCCTGCCTGCTGCCTTCTCCGCACGGAATGGCTCCAACGGCGAGGGGCCGGGGCCGCCTCCTGCCGGCTTGTAAACGGGACTAGGATGGGGCGCAACTTACGGTACCGCCCCCACCGTAGCGACGCCTCTGAGTGGCAGGCTAAGGGCCCCCCCCTTTCCACCCAGGCATGCTGCATCTTAAATGCCTCTCTCTCTCTGACCTCCATTTACAGGAATTCAGCATGACATGTAGGGTCATGTCACCATAATGTCTGGTTTGGCTCTTAAGCAAAGAGTTCAACCTTTAACAGCCCAATCCTATCTGTGCAGTGTATTGGCAGATCCTGAGGTCCACCAGCATACTGCGCAGTCCGCCATCATGGCAGCCTCTCCCGTGGTCTGTGGAGCACTGCTGCTGGTGCAAAGGTCAGATGGCCGCAAGCCAGAGCAGTGCCACACAACAAGACAGGAGATGTACACCAATTTAATTTAAGTTAGACATTTTCTGCTAGGAGATTGACAGCTGAGGAAGCAGGGAAGGTATCTTGAAGGAAGCTATTTTCACAAGTGATAAAGAGGTCCCATCCCTACCCGTCTTTGGAAGCTCTATCTAGTATGTAAACTAGAAACATTAAGGCACAATCAAACAGAACTGTATCATGCTAATATTGTACAACACACCAAATATCAAAATACAGTACTTGTACACATACAGTACAAAATACAAGTTGAGGTTCCTTTGTTCCAACAAGATTTTGCCTTTGTCTCAAAATCAGCTGAATCTCTGCAGGTGGAGGGTGTTATAAACCACTGTCAATGTGTCATTGAACACAAAATAAAGCATATACATTTCAGATGAATCACCTTATCAGTTTGAGGAAAAGAAAATCAAAACACTGGAAGTCGGGGGGTGGGGGAGAACCCTCAAGAAAATCTTTTATATCTTACCTGGAAGTTCCCATTGTGATCACTGAACAATTCAGAATACATGTGTTTGGGGTCTGGTATAGCAGGCATTAGGGTTTTCCTAATTCTACAGAAATGTTTTAAGAGTGGAAAAAACTTGTTAAAATAAAGAAAAAAAACTCTATTCCAGCAATCAAAGATATTAAGATTTAAGGAAAAGAGTTGAAATGAAATGAAAGCCTTACAATGAAATATATTCAACCTTTACAAGCAGAAGCAAGAGTTTTATCCTCTAGATCAGCCGTTCTCAAACTGGTGGGTTGCAACCCATCAGGAGAACCGAATGTTGTCCCCTGCCACCTTAAGGGGCGGGGACAGCATGGCGGTGGCAATCCCGGTGGTCACCATCGCTGGGGGAAAAATGTTTTAAAAGTGCTTTTTTTAACTTACCAGGGGTCCCGGCAGGCCTCCGGAGGGCTTGGGGATCATCATAATCCATGATGATTATGACCACTTCTGGTTTATAGGTCACCAATCAGATAGGTCACCAACAGCCCAATCCTAACTAACCTTCCAGTGCCAATGAAACTGTGCCAATGTGGAGCACGCTGCATTCTGTGGTGGTGGGGCAGTCATGGAGGCCTCCTCAAGGTAACTGGACATTTGCTCCCTTACCTTGGGGCTGCATTGCGACACCATTGGCAATGGAAAGTTGGTTAGGATTGGGCTGCAAATCAGGTCAAATGGGTCACCAATCAGAGGCCCCTAAGGAGAAGTACAGTGCATCTCTCTGTCAGAGTATACATTGCACTGCAGTGGGTCCAGACAATATATAGATCTTTTCTCCAGTGCAAGCACCAGCCAAAGCCCTGCACTGGGGGCCTCCATGGTGCCTGTCTCCCACCCCAATGCTATATTGGGCAGTACCGCTGTCACAGCTTCTGAGCATCCAGAAGTTGGTAGGACTGAGTGGGCCATCTGATGAGTGTAGTCCCTCAGCCATTGCTAGACTTGACCAACCCCTGACAGTATCTCTGCTTCCCTCCATACATATTCTGCCAATCATAATGATGGACACTTTGGTAGTTGTTGATAAAGAATGGTAGAAGTCAGTACTTACCTTTCCAAGCTGCAAACACATACCAAGAGGGCAAATATTACCAGGAACACAGCCATCCCTGATGTTACGAAGATGATGGTGTTCGATCCAGGTTCTTTGGAGGAGACATCCGTAGCACAGAAGTCTTGGAGTAACCATACAAACAACAGGTTGAAAGAATTTCTCGTGTATTGAAAAGCGCTAACATTTTTTTTTAAAGCATTTTTCATTGGAAGCACCTTTATTTTGGTGTGAAACAGAAGGCATCTCTGCCAGCGCCGCTTACTTACTGAGTGTCAAAAACGTGCCTTATTGCAGGTTTACGACACACAGTGCCAGCAGAGCCATTGCTCCGCCGGCGCATGTTTACACAGGATTATACCATGAGCTTGGCAAAATTAAACAAACAAGTCAGAAAATGATTTGGATTTTTTTCAAGCCCAGTTAAGAATTTGGAGACTCCATTGTGCTCCTGAGGGTGCTGTTGGGTGCACAGTGGAATTCAGAGGAACACAGAAAGCTGCCTTATAGCGAGTCATATTATTACGACATTGGTCTATCTAGCTGAGGACTGTCTACCTTGACTGGTTGCAGCTCAATAGGGTTCCAAGCATGAGTCTTTCCCAAGGATTAAACCTGAGACCCACTGCATGGAAAACATGTGCTCTAGCACTGAGAAATGTCTCCTCTCCTAAACAAACACCACTATGAACACCTCCGTCCTTCCCCAACCTTGAACCCCAAACTTATGTGGACTGGTAGCGCAGCAGTAATAGTGGGATAACAGCAAGGGTTGTCTGATAACCTCTGCTTGAGATAACTCTGTTTTCCAGGCTTTCTGATGCCTGGGCTGCTGCTGCTGCAGTCTACTAGGTGCCAGGGAAGGAGGTCTCATGCGGAACCTCCAGTATGTCCTGCAACTAGAAGCAAGCATGCTGCTAGGTACATTTGGACAAGGGAAGACAGTGGTAGGATAGCAAGGGAAGACTTGTTGGTAGCAGTGACAGGGCAGGGCAACCCCCAATACCAGCCTGAAATGAACAGGCTGGTCCAAGCCGTCCCCCACCACCTGAGGCAACGCACTGAGTCACTGCCCCCATCATTGCCATTCTATGTTTTAATGATTCTGGGAAGGAAAAATACAAGATATAGATACATTTTCAAAAATGTTTACATGTGGCTTATGACACAATCCACACGAAAGGAAGCACCGACACAGTGCTCACTGTGCTGATGCAAGCCATCGCAAAAGTGCTGTAAAGCACTTTGTGCTGGCACAGACTCCTTGTCCAGGCTGGCACGAAGGCTCACGCTGGCATTTTCACGCCACCAGAAGGAGCAGCGCACACTGAAGATGGTGAGTTTCATGCCGAGCAGCGCAAGGGTGGAATGGGGTGGGGGGAAGGCAGGGAGGGGGTTAATAGGGTGGGAGTAGGTGGTGACGGGGGCATGGGGTGGGCAGATTGGGCTTGGGATGGGGGCAGAATCAGTGGCGCTCGCATGCACCACATCCTATCGCCTTCCCAGGCCTGATTCGCTGACACCGATCTAATTAGACTTGCGCTAGCAATTTCGCTCACGCAGGTCCAATTGGTCCTGTTGCCGCGGCTGGAGCTTTTGCCAGGGCAAGAGGACAAATATCCCCATACCTCAAGGAGACCTCCAGACTGCTAAATTCCCACACAGGATGCAGCACAGCCTGCGCTGGCCCTGCTGCATGAGAACTTAGGTTGGATTGGGCTGCCCATTGATAACGAACTACCAGTATGTTGAGAAAAATGTAACTCAGACTTTAGTGAATATATTATAAATTATGCTCAGATTTGTCCCTCTCTTTTGCTGGTTCTAGAAATATTGCTAAATAGTCCGCTCTTTATATATATATGAATGTGAGGTATTACAGTTTCGTTTCTTTTTTCTCTTTCTTGATGGATGCAATGTATTTGGGTCATGTATTTGGGTCTACCTAGTCTCTTTGCTTTTCTTGCATGTTATCTTATTTTTATTTTTGGGAATGTTATTGTTTTAATTAATAATAGTAATAATAATGCACTTTTATTATACACAATACTAATAATGCACAATAATAATACTGTAAGCCGCCTTGATTGCCCTTATTGGGAGAAAGGCGGGGTAGAAATCCATTAAATAAATAAATAAATAAATAATACACAATAATAATAATGAACATTTTTTACCCACAAAACTGCCATTCTTCCAACGTATTTCTGTTCCCCATTCACTAGCATAACAAGCAGGACTGAAATTACTCGTCTTCAGCCTGAATCGAAAGAAGTAGCATTTCTCTGGATCAAACCCTGGGACTGTAATCTTGCAACATGGGCTTTTCCTTTCCTGAATGGCAAGAGTGTCCATTATTTATAATTTTGTTCAAGTCTAGTCTTCCTCTTCAAGATTATTCTAAAAGGGTGTAGTATAAATAGGACAACAAGATCGATAACACGGATAGGCTTTAACACAGCGCTGGATCTGCTGTCGGAACTAGTGATCAGGCAGCAGAATGCTGTTTCACACGCTTCCAGGTCAATGCCAGAGACGGCGAGCAGCACCCCACGCGCAGCAGCAGCAGCAGCAGCAGCAGCAGCAGCAGCAGCAGCAGCAGCAGCAGCAGCAAAGACTCCACCAGTCCCAGTACATTGGCAGGAGGGCATTCCGTGGGCAGGGGGAGGGCGTTCCTGAGACCACCATGAGGGAAGGTGGGAGGCGTGTTGGAGGTGGTGTATCCCAGCGCAAGCAATGTGCGCCAAGATGCTATCCCCTCCAGAGCCTTCCGAAACATCCCCTTTCTCTCCTTGGACTGAGGAGACCCATAGGCGATCAAAGGGCTTATGTTCTTATGGGAAAATATTCTCCCTTGCCTCTCCCAATCTTCCCCCCCCCCCACCATAGCATAAAGCGCTGCCTGTTTTGGCGCGCCTGCATGCTATAGTGGTGGGGGAGGATAGGATTGGTCTGTAAGCCTAATGAGGCTGCAATTCTATCCACACTTACCTAGGAGTAACTCCATGGGACTTACTTCTGAGGAGATATACATCGGATTGCACTCTAAGTATGCATTAAACAATCACATATTCAATAAAAAGCAATAGCTTTCATGGCCAGCAACCATTTTGTCAGAAATAGGGAACACGGGTTTAGATGCCATGTTAGAAAATGTATTTAACAGAACACAAAACACACAACGTTTCGTCCACTTCTGTGGACGTCTTCTGGTGTACAGCAGCACCGTGCTAGCAAGATGGTGCTGCTGTACACCAGAAGACGTCCACAGAAGTGGACGAAACGTTGTGTGTTTTGTGTTCTGTTAAATACATTTTCTAACATGGCATCTAAACCCGTGTTCCCTATTTCTTACAAAATCACATATTCTTTGCCACTCTTTCCCTCTTCCCATTCTATAAAAAAACACCGTATGCCTGGATAACACTGTGTACATTTTTAAAGGAAACATTGATATAATCAACAATGAATTCCACATCCCCCAGCAGGCCTCAGCCAGCCAGAATGACCACACTGCAGTTGAAAACAAATGGCAGGCAAAATCCCAAGCACCCTTTTGTCATTGTGAGAAATGTAGAGTCAATTTATGCATGATGCTGGGCACAGGCAAGCACTGATTTCACCATTTGCCAGTCCCTTTGCACCTAACTTTAGCATTCCAACAAGCTCTAGTGTAGAAGGAAGCTGAATGCTGGCATGCTAATGGTGCATGCAAAGGTGCTTGCATATATGGGGAAAGTGCATTTTAATGGAGACACTGGACCATCCATGTAGCATCCAGCACAGCTACGTTCTTTGTCTGCAGCCTGGGCTTCTATAAATCAGATCCCAGACTGAAACTGAACGGCAGGACAAAGGTAACACTTGGGCACAAAACATCAGAGGCCAAGTTGAGGCAATATGAGTGATTATGAGTGAGGCAATATGAGTGATATGAGTGATTCTGTCTGCAATTTTATCTGCAAAAATGCCATTGCAGCAGGATTTTGATGGAGGGGCTTCATCGCCATTCATTGTCCGAACACCTTGGCCAAACGACATTTTGCAGCATAAGGTCTTATTTGTTGCTGCTGTCCTCACATGAACATTCATTCATTCAATAACTGTATGCTAATGTGAAACACAATGGAAAATCTTAGAAGAAAACCCACTTATATCTGTACTATGAAAAAAAAGTCCCTTTCCATCTCCACTTTTTTCCTGTGTAACAGAAAATTGAAAAATCTACCCACCTGCCATTTGCTGTCGAATTTGCTTTTGTACTCAAGTTCAAAGTCATATAACTCTGGGGAAACCTTAGGTGGGCTGTACTGTGCAGTTATGGTGTCATCTGCCCATTGGAAGGTTATATTTTCAGGTGGTTTGGGTTTAACTGAAGAAGATAAAATTAACAAAAACAGCTCACCTGTTAGTTGCAAGTGGGCTCGTTCTAATTGCTTGTTTTTCTCAGAATGCTTCTTACATGGTTTAATCATTCAGCATTTCAAGAAGATCACTGCTCTTGTACAGTGCAGTATTACCTGTTCCCTGCATCTGAACAGATGTCGTATTTTTCAAAATCATAAACCACCAAGCCCACGACAGCACCTGCAGGCACAACACACACCCAGAATCCAATACCCTCATCTGAAAGCTGTGGGAGACACTCAGGAGGGGAAGCAATTTAAAATTGTTCACCCCAGTCTAGAGCCTTGCACAGCATGCATATGAAATTGTTGTATTCAGAGGGTGGCAGGCAGAGTAACATTTCTGTTCAAGTTACCTCAGGGAAGGCAAGCTCCCTCTGAGACTGGAAGCAGCATTAGCCTGGATGCCACCCATTGGTTGCAGCAATGCACATCCTGACCCACATACCCTGTTTCCCCGAAAATAAGACCTACTCCGAAAATAAGACATACCGGTACTTTGGAGCTCGCCTGCCAATACTCACCTGCTCTATTGCTTGCTGAACATGAGAGATTGGACCAATGGTTCTACAGGCAATGGAGTCGCAAGAAATTCAGGCCGGAATGCGGGGTTTGGAGAGTTATGACGATGTTCCAGAAGAAGATGACATGATTGCATTTGGATAAATGTAAATTGTTGTACATTTAAAAAATAAGACATCCCCTGAAAATAAGACCTACTGAGTTTTTTTGAGCCAAAATTAATATAAGACCCTGTCTTATTTTCGGGGAAACAGGGTAGTAGTCTTTTACGTTGTAGTATTTTTAAAGTATTTAAATCATAAGGGAATGGGAGGTTTGGATTTCTGTCTCCCCAGTCACATGATTATGTGATGGCAAGATGGCACCCAGGAGGGTGGGGCATGCACAATGTGTATGCACACTGCAGATCTGGTTGGGCTGTCTGGTGGCAAATTGTCCGAATCAGCCCTGATGCCCACTAGGTGGTAAACCTTCAAGTATGAGACACCTGACATTCTCAACCCTCAAAATTCACACAAGAGAATGTTGAGAATTTGTGGAAGCACATGTGTTTCCGCTCCACGTTTTGGTGGTGGTCAGTGATACAGCCAGGCACTGAGAGCTTCACCTTTAAAACTAAGCTAATATCAGATGAAGGGTCATGCAATCTATTAATGACAAATTAACTATTAGGATAAGCTATGCTCACTTACAGAACCGGCTGCTTTTTTGTTCGTCATGATACAACTGTTTGCTTCCAGTTGCATCCCTGATGGAAACAGTAAGATGATCCTCTTCCGTTTTAAACAGACATCCAGTATTGCTTCCTTGATCAAGTATATATTGAGGGCACTCCTTAAATTCTTCAAAAAATCTGGAATTGGTACAATGATATTATACCGTATAGTGATTCTAAATCATGAAACAGTGTAATTGGGGTGCTTGGGAATGCTTTGAAGGGGATGATCTGAGTCTATCCCTGTACACACGAGAAGAGATTTCAGTTCTGAATAGTTCCCTATACGAAAGGTAACATGTGACGTGGCCTTTGAGATGTGCGGCAATACATTTTAAAACTGCAATATGAATATATTAACATTTTATTACTATATTTAGCAGCAACATACAGTTGTAGAGTATGGAGTTAAAGTATCACTAGCCTCTCTGTTTTTAACAAGTTTAGAAAGCTATTTCCTCCTTGTTTTTTTTTTCTTTTTCTTTCTTTCTTTCCTGAATTTTGTTGCAAATATCCATGGGTTAATTCCTTTACTTTCGAATTCTGTTTTGGCTGTCCTTTCAGGATTTCAAATCCTTCCAGTAACTGCTTTTCTGAAAATGCTTTTTTTGGGGGGAGGGGGGCAAGATTCTGAAGAAAAATTCTTCAGAAAAATTGATTGAAGATCTGAAAAATCCCTTTGGGGTTTTATAAGCTAAAAACTGAGGAAATCCCCTGCTTGCTATTGTATTGCTTTGACTCAAAGGAGCTAAAATTACATTATTCTTTTGCTATGCTGATTAGCTCCCCATGATCAGAGTACATCTGTCTGGGCTACACTCCCCCCCCCCCCCGGTCAATCTGTATCTGTTGCTCTTCTGAATCCACGCACTGTACTCAATGTGCATGAAAGTCTATACAGAGGCAGGCATGATGCTAGCACAGATTTTGTCCATCACATCACTCCTAGTCTTACAGCAGTATGTTACATTTTTTTTGCTTCTCCAGTAAGACATATACTTCTTGTAACAGATGAAAAAAGCTGTGAATTCCTGCAACGTGTCCAGATACGGGGTCAGTTCTCATTTCCAGTTACAACTAGCATGAGTGGACAAAGCAATGAGTAGCTGTTTCATAGGTGCTTTGGCTTATATTCAGCTCCGGAAAGCTCAATTACATGAAGAATTAATTGATAAATGTAAGACAATATAAAGGTAAAGGTATCCCCTGCTGGAAAGCCAGTCATGCCCGTCTCTAGGGTACAGTGCTCATCTCTGTTTCTAAGGCCGAAGAGCCAGCGCTGTCCGAAGATGCTTCCGTGGGCATGTGGCCGGCGTGACTAATGGAATGCTGTTACCTTCCCACCGTAGTAGTACCTATTTATCTACTTGCAATTTCTTGCTTTTGAATTGCTAGGTTGGCAGGAAGACAATATAAATGGCCCCAAATAAGAAACCTAGAAATTGTTGCTCTCGGTGACCAACTTAGTAGCTTTACCGCTGTTCCACAGCATCTCTAAAAGGCACATAGGTATCTAGAGCCAGTTGTATACAGCATTCATTTAAGACTATAAGTATATGGGTGGACCAATCAAATAGAGGGCTTATGGTGATGGATTTCACGATCTGTTTCCATAAGTTATCTTACAACATCGGAAAAGCTGCAGTGCTGTCATGCACTTTGGACCACCGATGTAAATGGCTAGAGGCCCCACTTGTGCACTAGCGGCTCTCAGACACCACGCTGGAGCAAGTAAGGTGGCGGAAGGGGCGGTTCTGGGGAGGATCGGGGTGGGGAGCAGGTTGAAGCGGGGTGGTTTGGGGGCAGATAGCAGCAGCAACAAACACCAGGATCCTATACCCCTGGCCTGGCCTGGACTCACCTCCTGAGGTTCCTCAGACTTATGCCAGCTAAATAGCTGCTGTAGGTCTGAGAAGATTGGTTGGCGACCAGGCATAAAATAAATATTTTACTTACCTTTCCTGGGACGTCTGGCCACCCCACCCCACCACCACCAGATGCAACATGTACTCCTCTGGTGCCACTGCATCATATAACCTGATGGGGGATAGGATTGGGACCTTAGGCTACAATCCTATACACACTTACCTGGGAGTATGTGCCATTGAACTAAGCTGGGTTTACATCTGAGTAGACATGGATAGGTTTGTGCTGTTAGAGATCACAACAGGGGCGTAGGCTGATATGGGGCAGTGGTGCGGTGGGCCCCAGGGCGTACGGGCGGAAAGGCTCTGGGGGGGGGCGCGAGCCTCCTTAAGTTTTTTTTCTCTTTTTTGTTTTTTTTAAAGGTTTTAGGGGGGTTAGCGCTAGCGGGGCTTGTAATCGTTTGTGTATGCTTTGCGGCAACTTATCTTGTGTATAGGACCCTCCTGCGACAACCTCCAGGGGCCAACGATCTCTTCCAGGGGCCGACGATCTCTTTACAGAGTTCACGCATGCGCAGAGCGACGATGTTACCTATCGACGTTCTGCGCATGCGTGAACTCTGCAAAGCGCTGCTGGGCGCTTTACAGAGTTCGCGCCAGGGGCGGCAGAGCAGAGGAGCGATCTGCGCCCCCGGAGGAGATCGTCGCCCCTGGAGATCGTCGCGGGAGGGTCCTATACACAAGATAAGGTGCCGCAAAGCATACACAAACGATTACAAGCCCCGCTAGCGCTTTAAATCGCCCGAAAAATGGAAAAAAAAACCCAAAAAACCTGTCAAAAATAGGTTTCGAAACCGAAACCTAAGATTTTTGACAGTTTTATTGGGGGCGTTGGGGTTCCGTCCCAGATGCGGGGGCGCCTGACGACGTCTCTGGATCACAAATTATTAAACCAAGTCATAATTTGAATGTATGTAAACCATTTCCTTATCATTTTAATAGCATAAAATATTAACTGTGTAGGATTGTAGCTGAATTAGTTTCTCATGTTCATATTTCTCCTAGGATTTAGGCAATGTAATCTTTCTTAATTTTGTAGACAACTCAGCTCCTTTGACTACTCCATGTCAGAGTACAGAGCACAGACTACTGGTGCTGGCCAGTTTGGGTAGAAATTATTCTATTTCTAAGCTTCATACTCTGCAAAATGTATATGTTTCCTAAATGTATGCAATTCACTCTGCACTCTGCAATTCATGTCCTGCACAGATTCAGGACATAATTCTCCCCTTTAAAAAATTGTTTTCAGATGCTAGTGATACAACAGGATGCTATAGTGAAGTATTTTCAGTTGACATGTCTAGATAATGCCAAGTTCTAAATGAGGTAAGAACAAAACACAGGAAAAAAGTAATTATTTTGCTGATCAGATCATCTAGCCCAGCATTCTGTTTCCAACTAGAGATGTGTGACCATTCACAAGTTTGCCTCAGATTACTGTAGCTACTGTAGCCTTCAGGAGAACTCTCCCATGCCTCCCTTAGCTTCACACTCCAGTGGTCTCCTACCCAACATGTCAGGGTGATAGAGAGAACAATGGCAAACCTCCTTTCCACTACCCACACACCACTGCCAACGCTGTTCCTGCCCCTCCACCACATGACAGAAAGTAAAGGTTTTTTTTGGGGGGGTAACCTTTGGGGATGGTGAGGACTAGTGGGGATGGCAGCCAAAAAGTCTTCTTCAGTTCAGATTTTGATCTTTGAGTTTTGATTTTGAAGAATACAGAATTCTTAATAACAGAAACGTTTGGTCTAGTAGTCTTTATGTGAGCCAGCGGGTGGCGCAGTGGGTAGGTACCACTGAACCATGAGCTGTCGATCGAAAGGTCGGCAGTTCGAATCCGTGCGACGGCTCCTGCCAACCTAGCAGTTCGAAAGCAAGAAATTGCAAGTAGATTAATAGGTACCGTGTCAGCGGGATGGTAACAGCATTCCATGCGCCTCGGTGTTGAGTCATGCCAGCCACATGACCATGGAAACGTCTTCGGACAGCGCTGGCTCTTCGGCTTTGAATCGGAGATGAGGACCACTCCCTAGAGTCGGACACGACTGGACTTAATTGTCAAGGGATACCTTTACCTTACTTACCACACAGTGCCCATGGGATTCATTGCATAAATAAGTGCATGTATGAGAATGATTTCTCAAGGCTCCATACATCTAGGCTTCCTTTTTTGTTCTTATATGATGGGGATAAGCAACCTCCTGGTTGTAGGAGTAGGTTTTCTTTGTGCCAGGTGCAAGGGAGTGGCGACAGGATACAAGTATCTTGTTGTCTTGTGCTCCCTGAGGCATCTGGTGGGGCCAGGAAGCTGTGATGCAGGAAGCTGGACTAGATGGGCCTTTGGCCTGATCCAGCAGGGCTCTTCTTATGTTCTTATGTGGCATGCAATGGTCAATATTTCTGTACCTCCAAAGGAAGCAAGACCAATGTTCTTAGCTGTATTTGAGTGATAGTTCTGAAAGTAAAGAAAGGCTTGTCTCTATCTCCTGTTTTAATTCCTTGTGTATAAAAAGAAAGTGATTGGAGAGGAAGAAGGGAAGGCAGGGGAAGGCACCATGGTTGCATTTAACTGGAGTACTACTCCTTCCCCTTTTTAAGGAATCCCCATCATTCAAATTCATGATCTCAAAAAAAGTTGAATTGCTAGTACTTACGTATAAAACATTGTCACATTCATGTCTGGAAAATTCTTTCTAGCATCCCACAAGACCTCCATCTGTTCACCATTCAAATTTATTATTGTGTATTCTATAGGTTTCCGCTTGCCATTGAGATCTTCCAAATCTGAATAATGGCAATGAAAGAGAAAATATTGCATGTCCACGACAAAGGACTAATTCAATTTAGATCTCATAAATCTATGCGCTTTTTGACACACTCCTCACTAGTAAAACACAAAAATGTTTTCAGAATTCAGAATGAATTGAGTACTAGCAAAAAAAAGGAGGAACCAATAAGTGAATATTTAAGGAGTGGCACAGGGTTTCAAGAGAGTTTGGGAAGTTCCTTTTCCAACTGCAGTGCCTATGCCATGCAATGAACCACTGCCAAAACTCTGGGGAACTTTAGGCATGGTGTGTTGGGCAGCATAAGGAGCTATGATTGGAACAGGAGGAGATTTCAATGGTATCAATTCACACATGCAGCTGGCAGTCATCAACTTCTGAGTGATCAAATAAGTGAAGAGAAACTAAGTGATGTGCATACATGTGTGCATGCATTTCTGCATTCAGAAAGAGCGTATACCTTGAGGAATCTCAAGTTTAGAGGACAACACTGAATGAGAATTCCAAACTGTAGCTGAGTAACATGAAGGGCCCAATCCTATCCAACTTTCCAGTGCTGATGCAGCTGCGATGCAGCCCCAAGGTAAGGGAACAAACTTGAGGAGGCCTCCATGACTCTTCCTCTGCAGGATGCATCTATACAGGCTATACTCAGCAGATCAATCTGTAGACATGCTTGCTTGGTAGCATGGCTTCATTTGGTTCAGGCATATATTATTTTTATTTTATTTTTATTTTTCACATTTTTATACCGCCCTTCCTCCAAGGAGCTCAGAGTGGTGCACATATTTCCTCCCCTCCTTTTTTTTTTTTTGTCCTCACAACAACCCTGTGAGGTAGGTGGGGCTGAGAGATAGTGACTGGCCCAAGGTCACCCAGGAAGCTTCGTGGCTGAGCAGGGATTTGAACCTGGATCTTCCAGGTCTAAGTCCGACTCCCAAACCACTACACCATCCTGGCTCCTATATAGCTATATAGCTATAGCTGAAAATAGCCATCATATTGGCAGACAGTTCTTGAAGTATTTAAAGCAAACCAAGGCTGCACATTCCTGTGCTTAACCTATCCTATAGCAATAAACAACAATTCTGCACAGATATTTTAAATTTTAAAAAATCCACGCATATAAAGAATGCACTATATGTTACCTAGTTTACTAAAAACTTGTTTTATGTTACAGGTCTCTGATGTCAAAATCAAATCCTTACCATTTTTTTCTATTGAATTCCACGCAGAAAGTTGTAACAAAACACTACATTGCTTGAGAGGTTTAAGTTTTGTTTTCTCTCCTTTATGCTCAAAATTATTAAATTAACTTCTGATATTTAATGGTACAAAGCCACGCTCAATCTGTGTTTTTCACAATTCGTATTTTCAGTCTAAACTCATAGTTGTTGTAGTAGTAGCCTGAAAACCATTGCCATAGCAGAGATTGAGATCTAATTTTCTTTCAAAGTCTTTGCACATTTTACAAGAAATAAGTAAAATGATTGCTGAGTTGTTACTCATGGCATTTGTGCTAAAAATATCTGTGCGTATCTTCAAATTCCAACTTACATGGTGGCTGCAGTTCACAAGCCAACAAGTTGTTCCACAGAAGGACGGCAACATAGGCTTGAATGCATGATCCCATGCTTGGAAAGAGAGTCTGCAATGAAATGCTTAAGTTCTTATCAATGTAAGTCACTGCACTACTTCTCTAGAACTAACTTAAACTGCCCGATATCTCTACTTTATATCACTCAAAAACAAATCTAGAGGAAATGACTGTAGGAAACCTCTGCAGTAGCGAGAGCATGAAATATCCTCACAGGTCTTAAAAGCTGTGTACACCAGGCTTCCATTTTACAAAGTACAGGCAGTTCTTGATTTACGCGGGAGTTATGTTCTTAGAAAATGGCACATATATTGAAAATGCATAAATTTAAATGGCTTTTCCCACAGAAAGCAATGGGATTGGTATGGGTTGGGCAAAGTCCGTAAGCACTCACACTGACAACTGGTGATTGGGAGGCTACTGGGACAGCAAGGTCATATCATGCAGACTCACAGATTGTCCAAAAAGCAGCCTCACTGAACATCAGTGAGCTGCCCGTTGCCTTCGCCACACTGAATGGCCCCGACGGCGATGGGGGGGGGCTCCTCGTACCGGGGAGTAAGTGGGGACTAGGACGGTGCAGAACTTACGGTACCACCCCCCTCCAGCGATAACCTAGGACTGCAGCATTGGCTGGGTAGTGTGGGGGGATCCCCCCTTTTCTTCCTCATCCCCCTTTTGTATATCTGAAATTCCAGCCTAATTGCCAACCAGACTCGCCAAGGATCTGTACTGGTGTAAACTGCTCAGAATTGGAAACTCAGGCTTTCAGTAGCGTCAGGTTGCCTGGGGCGGTGGGCCCTTGGGCGGCACGCGGGGGGTGACAACCACGCCGCGGCTGCATTGGAAAAGGTGTGAGCAAGCGAGCGGGTGGGCGGCGGCGGGAAAAACAGGCAGTATGGCCCGCCTACCTGCCGGTGTCTTGGATTCATTTAGAGTGGCATCAGCATCTGGCGAGTATCACCACATGCCGCGGCCCCGCCTCTCGGGTGTGGCTACGCCACTGCAGGCTTTCAATAGGTTTTTAGAGCCCCATATTCAAATGGAATTCCTTGAGTACTGTGCTCCCTTTTCCCCCGGGTGTTGGCAAGGTCTCCAAATAGGGGGAGTTTCCAGTGCCATTTAAAGTGTTGATGTTTTGGGAGATTTGACTTAACTCCCCTTTGAAGCAGAACAGTCTTGTAGTGTTGTACTCATGTGAAGGTACACAACAACAACTTACATTGTGAGTCTTGGGATCACGTCCAACCAGAGCTAACAAACCTGGGATGGGTGCGTCTCAATCAGACATACCCACCTCAACCGAACTCACCTGTAAGAAGATGGCTGCTCCATCTGTCATTGAAACCTGGCTGGCAACAGACAGCAATCTCCCCAAATTAGAGAAATGGGTATGTGAGAAAAGGAAAATATTGAAGATGGCATCGTAAAAAAAAACAAGTGGTTGTTAAAATGTGAGATACTGTATTTCATACTTCAATATCTCAAAAAGGCAAATGTCCAGGGTAACATCTATGGTCTCCTTATGAGGAGACCCCCCCGTGCCCCACTGTAGCAATGTAAGTGCCCACATGGAACATTTGCAATGTTGATGTGAAACTTGGACAATTTTTTTGTCTTTTCATGTCATGACAGTTGTGGTATGTCAGTTCATTTAAGAATAAATCAGCGTTACGTTTGCACCATCCTTTCTGAATAACCCTGAATAACCCTGTAGATTTTTGTGGGCACTAAAAGTTTCATTTAAAAAATTAAAACATTTTCTTCGACCCTAAAAGTTCATTTTAAATTTAATTTTAAAAGAAATTAAACATTTTGGTGGGCCCTTAAAAGTATCGTGGACCTTAGGCACAGTGTCTACTCTGCCTAATGGATAATTTGGCCCTGCTTCTCGACCTGCGAGAAGGTGGTCAGGCTGGCTCCCTCTTGGTAAGCTCGTCCCTGAACATCCTTTATTGTTCTTGTTTATCTTCGTTCTTTCATTTACTTTTATACCGCTTTCATAACTCTGCATTCTTCTGATACCAAACTCTTAGACCAAAGATTACATCTGCCTCACACCCGTCTCTATTTCCCTCACACCTTCCTGAGTAGCAGCTCTTGTGCTTCTGTGTAACTGATTGTTCTTTCAACCACCAGTGCAAGAGTGAGATTTCTGCCAAGAGAGCTTCAGGGAGGACATCTTAAGAAGGTCAGGGTACAGAGTGGATGCTCTGAGGCTGAGGATTCAGACCCACTGTCTCCTCACTCTTTGCAGCAGCTATTAAGCCTTCCTAACTGTCCCTTTTAATTTTCTCATCTCTGCCTCATGTTGTTCATGGCTGTCTGCTTTTGCTGTGTGATTTGAATCAGTCAGAAAGCACAAGGGCATGGGCTTTCTCCAGTGTCCAGATCTCTGAGGGAGTCTTCAGCAAGACACTTGACACAAACCTTACCCTCTTGGACTTCTCTCAAGAGAAGCACTTAACATGCATGACTCATCCTTGTCCTTTTCCAGCACTTATTTATTTATTTTTAAAAAATTATACTGCATCTTATCCCATGCCAAAGCAAATGCCCAAGGCGACTTACAACATCTAAGATAAAAAAAATATACATAATTTAAAACAATACAAAAATAAATTTAAAACAATAACATTCACTGGGGGAGGGCGCGACAATATAGTGCAGAGAAGCAGCGGAGCAAAACATCTTGAGACACAGAAGTCAGACATCGACCCATCACTCAAACGCTAGACGAAACAGAACTGTTTTGAGCCCTCGCCGAAAAGCCATGAGGGAGGAGCACTATACATGGTTCTTCCAACACACACACACACACACACCCCTTTTAATCCATGCTAGAAGCAACTCACTCAGGTAGGTCACAACATGCCGTCCACAACAGCCATAAAGCAGACACAGCCATAAAGCAGACACGCCCTCCCCCCAGCTTCATTGCTTTTTCCTGAGTGTAAACTTCTTACAATACTCCTCAAACGCATCCCATGCTGCCGCCCTGGGATTGTCTAAATGCCTCACTTCCCAAGGGCACTTTCCTTTCTCCTCATTTACATTAGCAAATCTCATTCCTGCAAATTAAATTTGCCCCTAACGGATTAAAATTGGCTCCTGCCAATGTGTCAATTAAAGGCGCTTAGTTGTTAAACCTACAGATGAAGTCTGCAATCCTATACACACTTAAGTGAGAGTAAGTCCCATTGAAATCAATGGGGCTTACTTCTGAGGAGAGATGCATAGGATTGCACTGATTCAATATTGCAGCTTTAATATTCACACAGCAACTATGGATGGTGGTTTCCGGCGAGAAACACTGACTTGACCGAGGCCACCTAGCAAGTTTCATGGTTGACTCAAACTTGTTCTATGTGAGCGAAGAAATTCAAGAACGAAGGGGTGAAAACAGTAATCTCTCTCATACATTTGTGTGAGACATCAGTCATGTAGTCATGTGAAAAATAAAAAGTCCGCTAACGTAAGCATCTGTTCTACAGGCCTCTGGTCAAAAAGATGGGTATAGTGAAGGAGTGCATGTAATAATATGCCTCATTGTTCTTTGCACTCACATTTTTCTCTTTCATAAGAAGCTGCCTTACAGTGAGTCAGGCAATTGGCCCATCTTGAAAGGTACAGCTTGCACTAACTGGTAACAACTCTCCAGGGCCCTTTACACAGTCCAACCTGGAGACACCAGGGACCAAACCTGGGACCTTCTGGGAATAAGATATACAGGTTTTTATGATCTGTTGCTTTAACACCGTTGTTCTTAACTGTATTTATATGCTGATGTTTTAGTTGTATTTTTGTTCGATTTTAATTACTTGTTTAAGACACCCTGGTGGCCCCTGCAAGGATGGAAGGACAGGATAGAATTTTTTAAATAAATAATAGCAAAACATGCCACAAAATACAAGCAAACAAATACTGCAAAATGAAACAAAAGTATGGGTAGAAACGTACTATAATTCTTCCTTTCCTTTTTCAGCTTACTAAATTTTGCCCACAACTTGTATTTTCATTCCATGTTTTCATTTCATTTTCATAGTAGCATTCACCCTCCCAAAATGATACCAGATGATGGGTATGTAGGCACAGGCAGGATAAAGATCTTGCACTATGGTACTGCTCAGTACTGTGTCTTGTAAAATGGTCACAGTGGCATCTCCCAAATACAAAAGGCAGTAAGGTTTAGTGAATAAAGTGCTGGATTTAGATGTAAGAGACCCAGCTTTTGGCAATGTGCCTAAACCAGCTCAAACACTTTTGCTAAAATACAACGAGGATTGTTACTTCTCTCTGACGATCTGCAGAAGCCCTTGATGAGAGTAAGGAAAAGCTGCCAGCTGCACTCTGAGTGGGAGTCAGAGTTGCCGTCAGCCAAGCGTGGGAGGCGAATGCCAGAGATAAGCCAGAACATGAAGGAAACCATCTGGAATGAAGACATACTATGAAATATTAGAACTTTGTTCTGTAAAAAGCCCTCCGGGGGTTTAGAATTGCCTGCCTTTGTACACCGCCTTGAATTAAAGTCAATGACCAAGAAAGGCGGTATATAAATACTGGTATTTTATTATTATTATTATTATTATTATTATTACTACTACTACTACTACTACTACTACTACTACTACTACTACTACTACTACTACTACTACTACTACTTTCCTGGGAGTGTGTGGGAGCGATGGAGGCCTGCCAGAGTAGGTAATCCCAGCACAGGGAGCAAAACGGAGTGGGGCGAGGGCGGGAAGGGGAAGGTGGAGAGCAGAACAGGGAGGAGAGGGGGTGGGGTGGGAGGATGTGTGGATCATGTGTATTAATGATAAGTAAGGTGTGTAAGTTGCATTAGGAGGGAATATTTGATGTGGTTAAGATCAGGAAGACAAAATAAGAAAGAAAATCAGCTGTGAAAGTAAGGATGTACTGCTTCTGAAGTTTCGCTATAGCCTCTCTCATTTCAATTCACAAATACCCCCTCCCCCAAAGCCCTAGAGATATGAAACTGCTTGCCATGGTTTCCTCCGTTCAATGGAAAAATTGACAGAGAAGCTACAGCTTCAGTAAGCTTTGCTGAACTTCTATCTCTTTTCATCTTTTCCACTGGAGCTTTGATTCCTCTTCATCTCTGCATCTGCTCCTACAGTGCCAGTCACAGTGTCAGTCTCTGCAAGTACCTTTTCATCACTTCTGAGTCATTCCCAGCAGTGAATAAGTGACCATGGGGTCAATTAAGAGGCTTTTCAGATCAGTGCCTCGTTTTGATCTAAGTGATCTTGTAATATTTCTGGATAGAATAAAAAAGAAAAGATAGAAAGGAAGGAAGCTGTGAACGCCTATGAAATTCAGGGAAGTTAAGTCAACACTGTCGATCTGGGGAAGACTTATCACTTTGCAAAAATGTCATTGTAGCATATTGTTGTAGTGTTGATTTGTGCACGGCTGGGAATGAAGAAAGAAAAGCAGATTTTGAAAATCATAGTCATTTCACTATACCTGGCTAACGGGCCAGTACTGTTGAGTGATGTCAGGAGCAGCAGGGATCAAGCCAATACATCTGGCCTTGAGGGCAACTTGCACCCTAAAGAGCAGCCCAACAGACATAGCTAAGCCTTAGAATGAGATGGACTTTCCATGGGCTTGTTAACCCAGCAGTTCCACTTTGGTGGAATAACTCTTTTGTCTGTGTAACATTTAGGGCCCAATCCCAACCAAGTCCTTTGCTGGCAGAACATGCGTTCCGCCAGTGCAGGCAGCTGCAAAATGCTTTGCAGCAGTGCAGGGAGCTGTTGCACTGGTATGAAGGCCTGAGCCTTCCTGTGCAGCCAGTGGAACGACAGAGGCCGGCCAAAGCAGGTAAGTTTGGCGCAGGGGACAGAATGGGGAGGGCAGGGAGGGGTGAATGGGGCAGGGGAGGACGGAATGGGGAGGAGAGGGGTGGGTGGGCAATTGGGCCCTTCCCAGGGCTCCTTCTGTCAGGCATGCAAACATAGAACCATGCCATGGCAGAGAGTTCCCTCCCAGATTCCACTGCCAAAGTAACCAAAAAGGTAATAGATGAACTTGAAAGCCCTGCCTTTGTGGATGAGTGACGGGCAGAAGTGGAGGGAGGTCTAAAGTTTACCTTCAAGTGCAAACTGTATCCAAGCCAGCGAAGAACTTTTGGAGTTGTGGGTTCTATCACTATTTGGAAACCAGGTGATAGCAATGGCATAGCTACGGGGGTGGGAGAGTGCTGTGCCCCCAGGTGCCACTCCAAACGTGCCTGGGGGGATGATATGCGCCACGCACCCTTAATGTTTCTTTTTACTTTTTAACACGCTGGGAAGAAAAAGGCAGCGGCTGGCAAGGGTGAATGGGGGCTGGGCTGGTGTGAAAGGGACTGAGTAGGGGGCTACAGACAGGGCTGGGGGGCAGCAGGCAGGCAGCAGGGCAAGGGGCGGCAGCGAACGACCGCCTTTTGTTAAAAGGGAGGGAGGGAGGGAAGGATGGTACCCTCAGGCAAGCAGATAATTTTTTTCTTAAAAAAAAATTGTGACGTCACCCCCGGAAGTGACATCACTTCCATGGGCAACATTTCAAATTCCGCACTCAGGTACCACAGTGACTAGCTACACCACTGGGTGTTGGTGAAGAATTTGTGCATGTTTGTGAGTGTGTGAGAGAGATCAGTGGTATATAAAGGCTTATGCATGTGCCTTCCACTCAGAAGCGAACACCCTGTGGGGGGGGCATAGCAAAAAAGTCACCCCGTGTGATGTCGCCGCTGGAAGTGACGTCACCGCCACCGCAAAGAGCTTCCCAGGTGCAGGGCGGGCGGGCCCACCTTTTGCACTGCCACCCACCCGCCTTTCGCGCCGCTGCTACCTATCCCGCCTCCCATGCGGTGGGGTTGTTGCCTCCCCGCCGCTTTGTCATCCCCCCGCATGACAAAGGGAATGACAAAGCGGCCCCCTGACCCCCCTTTCGACGCTTCTGTTTCCACTAATCGATTCTCATTTGCAAACTATGCCATTCTATCCCAGATATGCTTTTAAAAAAAATCAACGGCTGAATCATGAGGTTAAGGCAGAGCATTGTGTTCTACACTGCGTCCGTTCTTGAGCTTGAGCACAACTGGTTGCTTCTGTTCCATTTCCAGTGAATAGATGCAAGTAAAACTAACAGTTGAAAGGTTTATATATGGCCATGTGCAAAGTTAAAATCATCAATTTATTTTTATATTCTCCTTTCAGCCAGTCTCCTATCCAGGCACTAACTGGGCTGAAATATACATTGCTTTAAGAATGAAATACAGTATCATGCAACCTCAGATCATTGCTAGGAAAAGAAGCAGACGTCAAGTATTTGGTGGTACATGCTTGCCACGATCACCATGGGCTGTAGAGGGCAGTGAGTACAGCCTGTGCACCGATTTGTCACCACCCCTTGTGGTGAGTAGTTCATGTGATTGTGCAAATAGGTCAGTAGGTTGTAGACTGACTCTCCAAGCCCAGCTGCCACTGGTATTGCACAGGAAGAAAAGGGTTTTGAGAATGTATGAAATTGAAATGGAAGAACTCAGGGATGTCATGAAGAGGCTTCATGTCCCAAAGTAATTTCAGATGTGTAGCATTCAGGGTGGCAAAAGTCCCAGATCACACTGTAAAGTCTAGCGGGCTTCTTTATGAAGCGAAGTGATTATTCTGTGGTGCTAGCCTGTATCATACAGTTTAAACGTTACAAATATGCAAGGTTATCTGTGTAACCTACATCCTTGGCTGAACCTCTTGGCCTCTTACAGATTGGTATCTGGAAAAAGAAATAACTAAACGCTGCAGAATAATGAAAGGAATACATTGAGAAACAGAGGGATCCATTGTCTTTTATGGCTTCAGGGTATTAAAATATTTTGTAGCAAGTAGTGGTAACAGATTTTTGGCCAGTGGAAACTGATTGCCCTCAGATAAAGCTTTATAGGTCTAGACAGCCAAAAATTATGTTCTTATGATAAACCATCTTCTGTGCTCACTTACAGAAAAGGGCATACTTGGCTAGGCATTCTCATGTTAATGAGAACCACTTTGCTATTTTTTAACCTTTTTTATATTTCCAAATACTTTTAACAATAATTCAGACCATTTTGAATAGTTTTGCTATGCATATAAACTCTATTGTTTGGGGAAAATTATTCTACAGTCTCCAAATTATTCAAAGGCTTCCCCTTTTAGTAGTCAAGATTAGTGTTTATCGTCTCTCATTGAGCACTTAAAACTGTGATCGATAAACCCTAAACTGGCTGTATCCAGTCCAGGAGGAGAAATCGATTCAGTTGTATATATGCTGGTTTAGTAATTTGAATCTCGTACCTCAGGGGAGCTCATTTCTGGAATATTTTCCAGGATGTAGATATGAAGCTGTCTTCTATGGCTGGCCCTACTGGTCCACTTATCTCCACCAGGGCAGGAGGTCTGGCTCAGTTGGTAGAGCAGTCATCTCGTATGCCTGAAGATCTGAAGTACAGCAGTATGGGACACCCGGAAGTATCCGTGTGCTGTTGGAGAGCTGTCAACATGCCACTGACAAGCTGTAGAGCCTCTGAGAGAGAGAGAGAAGCTGCAACTGGTACTCTGAGTGGGAGTCAGGGTTGCCTGTCAGTTGAAGCGTGGGTGGTGAATGTCAGAGAGAAGCTGGACTGTGAAGGAAACCACCTAGAATGAAGGGTTCTATCAAAGCTAGAACATAGGGTCATTCCGTGTCAAATCAACCAATGAAAAATCCATTTTGGAACTTGATGTCACGGATTTTGCTCATTTTTGGTACATTTGTACCTTACCATGAGATGTTTAAAAATTGTTTTTTTTTTTCAGATTTTTTTGTCCATCCGTTTTTGAGATATTGAATGTTCAAAATTGCCTAAAAGTGCCAAAATTCACTTGTCACCATACCTTCAAATGCCATTTACACGATAACGCTGAAAGCTACAGACATGGGACAGGTGTCGTTTTACAGCTTATGAATAGGGCTTTCATTTGATATACACAATGACACAATTGTAAATTTTCATGAAATTCAAAAATATTCAAATAATATTAATTTTGAAATTTTGGAAAATTGAGCTTTTTTTAAATTTTCAAAAACATCACACTTAAAGGTATATGTCTTGTAGTCAATCAGTCAAAATTTCAAGATGGTATTTTAATGGTATCATTCAAAAATTAAATTTTCTTGTTGGCAGTGACCAGGAAGTAAACCCCATTTTTGAAGTACTTACAAATGAAGTAAGTCCATTTTTCTACAGTTTACATTGATAAAATTATGTGGTAAACTGAAATGAATCCAAAAATTTATAATGGGACTTATAGAGATAGATTTATAGAGAATGAATTCACTTTCTATTCTTTTACAGGGTCAGCTTTTTGGTAAAACTATCAAAATCATGAGGTTTTTACTTCTGTTCGTGGTTTTAAAATTTTCCTTTCGTTGCTGAATAATTTCTGAATCAGCACAGTGACATTTTTCCTCATCTAAATCATCTTCAGAAGTAAAATCATCTTCAGAAGTAAAAATCATCTTCAGAAGTAAATCATCTTCAGAAGTAAAAAAATAATAATTCTTTGTAGGTCCTTTTAATCTTCAGTGTTATCTTGTAAATGGCGTTTGAAGGTATGGTGACAAGTGAATTTTGGCATTTTTAGGCAATTTTGAACATTCAATATCTCAAAAACGGATGGACAAAAAAATCTGAAAAAAATTTTTTTTTAAACATCTCATGGTACGGTACAAATGTACCGAAAATGAGCAAAATCCGTGACATTAAAGATTTTTCATTGGTTGATTTCACATGGAATGACCGCATATTGTATTGTAAAAACCCCTTGGGGTTTAGAGAGCCTGCCTATGTAAACCGCCTTTGAATTAAAGTCAGAGGAGAAATCCAATGACCAAGAAAAGGTGATTTTTTATTATCATCATCATCATCATCATCATCATCATCATCATCATCATCATCATCATCATCATCATCTCAGTATTGTCTATGGTAGAAGGCAGTTGCTGTCCAGGATTTCAAATGTGTTTTTTTTCTCTCTCCTGCATGCAGAGCATGTGCTGTATCGCTGGGTAACAGCCCCCTCTCCTGGGAATGAGAGTGTAGCTCATGAATGAATTAAACTCATTGAAGACAACTCCATTGTCATGGTCAGCTCTTTATTCATTTGTTTACTTACTATGAATATTGAAATTTTTCCTTTCCATTTTGTATTAAAAAGCTCAGGCAGCGCACAATACAGTCATCCCCTGCGAGATTACTGTTCGAGTTAAGAGAATTCGCTGTTACGAGGAGTGGAAACTGGAGAGAGGGCCGCTGGGCAGGCCAGCAGCGAGCAACCGTTTGGAGAGTTGCTTGGGGTGGAAAGTGCGGGGGCAGCCAGGGAAGCAGCAACAAACAACTAGCGCCACCACCCCAGATTATGCCTGCATGAACGGTGGGAGCTCTGGCCGCGCCGCGCCTGTGCAGCCACGCCACACAGCCCACACCACAGAAAAGAGGGCCTAGGAAGGCTGAGGAGATAATGACCTCCCCATGAGCCAGCATCCAGAGGGGAAGGGGTGGAGGCCAGAGATAAGAAGGGTGTGGAGCATGGAAGGAGAGGAGCGACCAAGGCCAGGTAGAGTACAAAAGGTACGTTTTCAACTTATGAAAATTCGCCTTATGAGGAGTTTTGTAGGAGAGAATTACCCTTGTAAAGCAGGGGAAGGCTGTATAAGATAAATACACTGAACTTCCAACAAATATTTTTTTTTAAAAAAAAAACATAAAATAGTAGCAAATAACAGCGCAATCCTGTGTAACTCTTGCACAGCGCAAGATACACAAGATGCACAGCATAACTCTTGCACTTGCACAGATGCCAGCGCAACTCCGCCGGTGCAGGGAGCATTCTGGGGGCGTTCAGACACCCCCAGAATGCCGCCTGTGCCGGTGGAGTTGCACTAGCATCCATCGTCCATCCAAACTGCGTGTGCGTGGCATTTGAGAGGGGTTACGCTGGTTTCCGTTTTGCATCCATCGGCATACGGCAAGTTACATACTGGCATAAGTGCACTTACACCGGTGGATCTACTGTTACACCGGTGCAAGAGTTACACAGGATTGCGCTGTAAATATGGCAGCCAAAATCCTGTCACAGCAATATGAAATCAAAGGAGCAGATGAAAACACCAGAATCAGTATAACAGGAACATTAGAAAAGTCTGCTGGATTAGGCCAAATGCCCATCTAGTAAAGAATCAAAGAACTCCACAAAGAACTCTGGAAATGAGTTTAGTGAAGGTGCAAATTCTCTGTATGAGTGGGTTCCTTTGTGGGTTTTCTGGCATGGAAACCACAGAAGATATTTCATCTTATACAAGTCCAAAGCTGCACCTTTAAATGTTGCTAAAAATCTTGCCTGGGGCTGTACTTGTATAAGATGAAATATCTTCTGCAGTGAAATATCTTCTGTGAACCTACTCATACAGAGAATCTGCACCTTCACTAAACTCAGAGTATCTCCTTTGCATGCAGAAGGTACAAGGTTCAATCCAGGTATCTGTAGGTAAAATTCCTGCCTGAAACTCTGAGAGCCTCTGCCAGTCAGTGTCAACACTACTGAGCTTGAAGGTCTCCTTTGGCCCAAGACAGCTTCCAAAGCAGCATTTATAATTATATATAGGCTTACCATTCGTCCCGGTTTCGCCGGGACAGTCCCGGAAATCGGGCTCGATTCCCGGTCTGGTCCCGGGGGACGAATGGGCACCGCCATCTTTTTTTTTAATTTTACACTTACCGGGCAGCATCTTGGATCACGAAATCTCACGTGATCCAAGATGTCGGCACCCAAATCTCGTGAGGGCATGATGCCCTCACGAGATTTGGGCGCCGACATCTTGAATCACACGAGATTTCGTGATCCAAGATGCAGCTGCTGCCCGGTAAGTTTAAAATTAAAAGAAGATGGCGGCGCAGCGAATGATTGTCCGCCCGCTCTCTCACCGGCATGGAGCCAGTGAGGGAGCAGGCCAACCGACAGCCTGCTTGCCCGTGCTGCGCGAGCCTCCGGCAGGCTCGCGCAGCGCGGGCAAGCAGGCTGCAACCTGGTCTTCCAGCAGCTCCGCACGGAGCCGCTGGAAGACGGGGTTGCAGCCTGCTTGCCCGCGCTGTGCGAGCCTGCCGGAGGCACCGGGAGAAACACAGCGAGCCTGCCGGAGGCACCGGGAGAAACACAGCCTGCTTGCCCGCGTTGCGCGAGCCTCCGGCAGGCTCGCACAGCGCGGGCAAGCAGGCTGCAACCTCGTCTTCCAGCGGCACCGAGAGACCGGGCCAGCCTGCTTGCCCGCGCGGCACGAGCCTCTGGAGGCTCGCGCCGCACGGGCAAGCAGTATGTGTTTCGCCAGAGGCCGGAGGAGCAGCAAAGCAGGAGGCCGGGGAGCAGCGCCGGGAGCAGCAAAAGTAAGTTAATTTATATTTATTTATTTAATTTAAATAATTAAATAATTAAAATTTTCGGGCGCGCTTTGCACGGCAAGAGGGGGCGCTTTGCGCCCCCTTCACTTAATTATTTAATTAAAAATGCCGAACGCGCTTCGCGCGGCAAGAGGGGGCGCTTCGCGCCCCCTTCAAATGATTAAATATTTAATTAGAAAGTAATAATTGGTCTTATTGTATTGTATATTTGTGTACTTGTACTTTGTAGGTTGATTTTTAAGGTTGATTTTTAAGGTTGAGGTTTCTAGTTTGTGGATGATTTTTGAGGTTGTTTTTTGGTTCTGGTTTGTAGTTTCTGGATAATTTTTGAGGTTGTTTTTGGGTTATGGTTTGTGCTTTATGGTTGATTTTTGTTGTTTGTGGTTGATTTTTCGTTGTGGTTTGTGCTTTATGGTTGATTTTTGATGTTTGTGGTTGATTTTCCGTTGTGGTTTGTGCTTTATGGTTGATTTTTGATGTTTGTGGTTGATTTTCCGTTGCTTTTAAATTAATTAATTAATTACCTTGCGGGGGGGTGTTATCGGGGGGTGTCCCGGTTTGAACTTTCTAAAATATGGTAAGCCTAATTATATACGAAATAACTTGCCTAAAGCCACCTCATCATTCTTAGGTTTGAATCAAACACTTATAGCTCATAATAACTACAATACTACTCTCATTAAGCCTCTCTATGCAGCATTAGAAAGAAATGAGTTGTTGTAGTGATGATATTTTAAATGTTTTTTTCCGGCAGGTGGCAGGAATGGAACACAGATGCAACCACGCAGAAAGTAATGGGCAGAACATTTTTTTGACTTTACATCTATGCCCTCTGGTGGTGCTTTCTGAAAGTGTCAACATAATATTTAACACTGTACTGCATTACAACTTGGTATGCCAACAACATTTTCAGCCCAAATCCTTAGAGTCCAATCCTATCCTTCCCCCCTGCCAGTGCAGCTGCACCAAACATGGCCACACTGTCTGCGCAATCCTGACTAGGATCCAGCCAGCAGCCCATGGCCACCCACAGCAGCCAGCGTGGCCGCCGGGTGGGAGGTCTAGTCTGGGAAGGGGACGCTCGTCACCTTCCCCGAGTGTAACCGGGGCCAGGCCCTATTGGCCTCCTCGGATTTCTGCCAACAATTTTGCTGACGGAAGTAGAAGAGGCCGTGTAAAGGCCCCGGCGCCTGACGGTGGTCAGGATAAGCCAAAGGCCGTCCCCCTCCCCCTCCCGGGGCGCCTGGACCAATGGTCACCCTCCCCTGCCCAACGATCCGCCCCTCCCCCGCCCGCCAGATCCTGTCTTACCTGGGTTCAGCGGCCGGCGGGAATTCCATCAGAGCAGGGGAGGCCAGCCTCTGCGCTGGCCTTCTCTGCTTGAAAGTAGCCGCAAACGTGCTTTACAGCACGTTTGTGACTACTCCTGGCACCGGAACACTCGTTCTGGCGTCGGAGTTTTCAGCAGGATTGGGCTGTGTAGCCAGTGGGGGAGGCAGATTGGGAGGCTTTAGAGGTGAAAGGGAATTTAAATTTAAATCCCCTTACACCTTACAAGACCAGCAATTGAAAATGGTGGAAGCTGAGCAGGTTCTGCTCATAGCAGTTAATAAGGTATTTGGCGGGAGACTGCAGAGCTTGCATCTGTCTTCTGTCCTTAGAAGCCTGGTTTCTTCTGATCATCGTCTGAATCAACATCTCTGTAGTTTGAGACCATCTTCCTCCCCGCTTGACCCTTGCCCAGCTTGGCTAATACAATCTGCGCGGGTTGGGCTGGCCGATTGGGTGGAACCTATTGTAAATTCATCCTTGCGGGAGGGAGTGATGCCTAGCATCTTGAAGACCGCAATTGTGCGCCCCCTCCTGAAAAAAACATCTCTGGATTCCTCCAATTTAAATAACTATCGGCCAGTTTCCAATCTGCCCTTCTTGGGTAAGGTGATTGAGCGGGTGGTGGCGTCTCAGCTCCAGGGGATACTAGATGAAATGGAGTATCTGGACCCCTTTCAGTCTGGCTTCAGGCGGCGCTTTGGGACGGAGACAGCCTTGGTCGCTCTGTTGGATGATCTTCGCCGAGGACTGGACAGGGGGAGTGCATCCCTGCTGGTCCTTTTTAGACCTCTTGGCGGCTTTCGCTACCATCGACCATGGTATCCTTCTGAGTCGGCTGGCCGAGTTGGGACTTGGGGGCACTGCCTTGCAGTGGTTCCGTTCCTACTTGGCTGACAGGTCCCAGAGGGTGATGCTGGGAGACGCCTGTTTGGCACCCTGCCCTTTACAGTGTGGGGTGCCACAGGGTTCTATTCTGTCTCTCATGCTTTTCAACATCTACATGAAACCGCTGGGGGAGATCATCCGGGGATTTGGAGTCGGGTGTCACCAATATGCCGATGACACCCAGCTCTATCTCTCCTTGCCACCTTATTCTGGGGAGGCTGTGGAAGTCCTGGAGCGCTGTCTGGAGGCGGTTGGGGTCTGGATGAGGGCTAATAGGCTGAGATTGAATCCAGAAAAGACAGAGGTCCTACTGGTCAGGAAAGCATCGATGCAGGTACTGAGTCACCTGCCCGTTCTGAATGGGGTTGCACTCCCCCTGCAGGAACAGGTGCGCAGTTTGGGAGTACTTCTGGATTCACAGCTCTCCCTGGAAAACCAGGTGGCGGCTGTGGCCAGGGGTGTGTTTGCCCAGCTTCAGCTGGTGCGCCAGCTGCAGCCATACTTGAGTCGATTGGACCTGACCACGGTGGTCCACGCCTTAGTGACTTCAAGACTGGATTACTGTAATGTGCTTTACGTGGGGCTGCCCTTGAAGACGGTTCGGAAGCTGCAATTAGTGCAGAATGCGGCGGCCCGGGTGGTTGCTGGAGCTAGGCGGCTTGACTCTGTTGAACCGCTGCTTCAGCGGCTGCACTGGCTGCCCATTCGCTTCTGGGCCCAATTCAAGGTGCTGGTAATGACCTTTAAAGCCCTTCACGGTTTGGGTCCAGGATATCTGAGGGACAGCCTTCTCCCATACATTCCAGCCCACTCTCTTAGGTCATCTGGGGGGCTCTCCTGCGGGTGCCACCTCTATCGCAAGTTAGGGGAATGGCAGCACGTGGACGAGCCTTCTCTGTTGTGGCGCCGCAACTGTGGAACTCCCTGCCAGGGGATCAGAGAACCACCCCCTCCCTCATGACGTTTCGGTGAGGGCTCAAAACGTTTCTGTTTCGTCTTGCGTTTGGGTGGTTGTCTGCCTCCAGTGCCTCAGTATGTTCTGCCTTGTTTTTCTGCTTCACATTATTACCCACCAGTGGATTTTATTGTTTTTTAATTTATTCTATGTACTGTTTTTAAAATTATGTATTTTAACTGTTGTAAGCCACCTTGGGCATTTGCCTCGGCATAGAAAAAGGCGGGGTATAAATTTTTTAGATAAATAAATAAACATTTTGTCAGCAGGTACAATGTGTGCATTGTTTATTCCCCCCCCCCCAATGGTTCTCTGCCTATTTTTTTTTTAAGTGGTGACTTTTTTTCCCCAATGGTTCTCAGTCATTTTTGTGTTAATGGTGCTCTGTCATATGCTCTGCCATATTAACATGCTCTTTTCATATGATCTGCAGTTGCAATGTTCAATCCACCTCAATGCCATCTCTGTTAATATGATCTGTTGGGGCTTGTTTGCTTTTATGGCTACTGTGCCTCATCCCAGATATGAGTTGCAATGTTAACATTTTGTTGTTGTTGTTCAGTCGTTAAGTCGTGTCTGACCCTTCGTGATCCCATGAACCATATCCCGCCAGGCCTTCCTGTCCTCCACTATCTTCCTGAGTTCGCTCATTTTCATGTTGGTTGCATCGGTGATGCTATCTAACCATCCCATCCTTTGCCTTCCCCTTCTCCTTTTGCCTTCAATTTTTCCCAGCATCAGAGTCTTCTCCAGAGAGTCCTCTCTTCGCATTAGGTGGCCAAAATATTTGAGTTTCAGCCTTAGTATCTGTCCTTCCAGGGAACAGTCAGGGTTGATTTCATTTAGGATTGACTGATTTGATCTCCTAGCAGTCCAAGGGACTCTCAGGAGTCTTCTCCAGCACCACAGTTCAAATGCATCTATTCTTCGGCGCTCAGCCTTCCTTATGGTCCAACTCTCGCAACCATACATTGCTACTGGGAACACCATTGCCCTGACTATGCGAACTTTTGTTGGCATGGTGATATCTCTGCTTTTTATTATGCTGTCTAAGTTTGCCATAGCTTTCCTTCCAAGGAGTAAGCGTCTTTTAATTTCATGGCTGCTGTCTCCGTCTGCAGTGATCTTGGAGCCCAGAAAAGTAAAATCTGTTACTGCTTCCATTTCTGCCCCTTCTATTTGCCAGGAATTGATGGGCCCAGATGCCATGATCTTAGTTTTATTAATGTTGAGTTTCAAGCCAACTTTTGCACTCTCCTCTTTCACCCTCATCAAGAGGCTCTTTAGTTCTTCTTCACTTTCTGCCATTAGGGTGGTATCGTCTGCATATCTGAGGTTGTTGATATTTCTCCCGGCAATCTTGATTCCGGCTTGCGATTCATTCAGCCCTGCTTTTCTCATAATGTACTCTGCATATAAGTTAAATAGGCAGGGTGACAATATACAGCCTTGCCGTACTCCCTTCCCAATTTTGAACCAGTCGGTTGTTCCATGGCCGGTCCGAACTGTTGCTTCTTGACCCGCATACAGGTTTCTCAGGAGACAGGTAAGGTGGTCTGGTACCCCCATCTCTTTAAGAATTTGCCACAGTTTGTTGTGATCCACACAATCAAAGGCTTTTGCGTAGTCAATGAAGCAGATTTAATAAAACCTGTGATTTCCTAAAACGAGTAATTTATTTACAGTAGTAAAATGACATCACTCAACTTCTACCAAACATTTTCCATATACGGTAGTCTCTAATTTTTGTAACCTTTCTCAAGCACATAGGGTGGTGGAACAACAAAAATATGTACATAGATGGATAGACAAAGAGACGTAATTTGGCTGAACCAGATGTTTCCTGATATCTGAGTCACATTTGCTGCCCAACAATCTTTTACTTTTCTACTTGAGAAAGCGGAAGAGGTTGGTTTGGGTTTGTTCAAAAATTACTTAATGTTTGGTGAACATGCAATCAGAAGTGTCATTTATTTCTATAAGATACTATAGGGATTATTCCTACAAAAAGAAGTTAGTTTCAGTGGTCCCAGTCTGTTATGAAAATCACTGTACAAACTAGCAAATAGTGTTGTGGCATCTTAGATTCTTAGAGCCAAACTAGATGTGATATGGGAGATCAGGGAACGCCTGTAGCTTTAGAAAATGTTAATAGCAGCTGTACATGTCTGTGTGTATGAAGGTGGAACTGAAATTCAAAGCAAGATCACTGTGTACTTTCATGCCATAGTCCTCCAGTTACTATTTGCCCCATATACATTACCAGACTAGTTTGTTGCAGTAACTACAGATTTTGCATAAAGAGGTATTATGCCACAATAACAGCGCAATCCAGTGCAAGGATCCGACCGGTGGCCCAGGGCCACCCGCTGGATCCTGAGCCCCAGCTGCCCATCGACTGGCGGGCCGGAGGTACCCAGGGAAGGGGACGCTCGTCCCCTTCCCCGGGTGTAAACCAGGGCCAAACGGATAGGCCTCCTTGGATTTCCGCCAGCTAAATAGCTGGCGGAAGTAGAGGAGGCCATGTAACAGCCTAGCCGGCCCGGCGGGAGCTGGGATATGGCAGGAGCCATCCCCCTCCCCCTCCCGGGTCGATTAGGCCAATGGCCCCCCTCCCTCGCCTGCCACACCGCCCCCGCCGGATCCGGACTTATCTCCTCCGGCGGCCACCCAGGTGTTCCGGCGACAGCGGGAGGGAGGCCAGCCTCTGCGCTGGCCTCCCTTACCCCCGAGTACTCGTAAACGTGCATCCTGGCATGTTTTGACTGCTTCTGGCGCTGACAAGTTAGTGTGGATTTCACCATTAATCTGTTAGCCTAGGGTGTTACAGAACTCTTTCCTGGTTATGCTGCAATATAATAACATTGTTCAAATAAATCCATGTTATGATTTACCTTGGTTACCTTTTTTCAAATAAATCCAGGTTACGATGAATGCCAATATGATTAGCAGCATGTTGTAAAATTAAGCACAATGAATGGCACATGGGGATCCACTAACACACATTTTTCAGAACGTAACCAATTGGAAGAGATGTCAGTACTATTTACTGTTATGAATCCACTGTAGTTTGCTTCTCCGTCAGGGAACTTTGCAATTCTGGGGATAAACACAAGTTCCTGATCTGGCAGTTGTCCCAGCAGGATGATAAAGAACCTGACTGTTTTCAGTAGGCTTAATCCAAGACTATCTTGATACTGACTGGTGGCCATTTTGTACAAAACAATGATACAAACACACACCATTGTACTATTCTGCCTGCCAGCAGGGACTTCATCTAAATGGAGAGAGAGGTGTTCCAGCTGGTCTAGGAGCACCTGGCTATGTTTAGAGGTGCGTTTCCTCAGCCCAGAGCTCCGTTTTCATCCTATGTCTTCTACAAAGTTTCTTCAAATCCATATCTCACTATATAGGGTGTATTTACATGCCATTTCCATGACAGAAAAATGATAAAGAAAACTCATCACATAGTATATTTTCCTGTTATAAATTACCATGTTGTTGTTCAGTCGTTAAGTCGTGTCCGACCCTTCGTGATCCCATGAACCATATCCCGCCAGGCCTTCCTGTCCTCCACTATCTTCCTGAGTTCGCTCATTTTCATGTTTGTTGCATCGGTGATGCTGTCTAACCATCTCATCCTTGGCCTTCCCCTTCTCCTTTTGCCTTCAATCTTTCCCAGCATCAGAGTCTTTTCCAGAGAGTCCTCTCTTCGCATTAGGTGGCCAAAATATTTGAGTTTCAGCCTTAGTACCTGTCCTTCCAGGGAACAGTCAGGCTTGATTTCATTTAGAATTGACTGATTTGATCTCCTAGCAGTCCAAGGGACTCTCAGGAGTCTTCTCCAGCACCACAGTTCAAAAGCATCTATTCTTCGGCGCTCAGCCTTCCTTATGGTCCAACTCTCGCAACCATACATTGCTACTGGGAACACCATCGCCCTGACTATACGAACTTTTGTTGGCATGGTGATATCTCTGCTTTTTATTATGCTGTCTAAGTTTGCCATACTCACCCTGAATACTTAATCAAGAGTAGTTCTTATCTTGGCAAATGAATCCTCCTTTTTTCTCTCCAGTATCTGTCCATGGTAGCAACATGGCTCAAGTGTAGGGCCTTGTAGTTGAAGGGACCTAGAAAGAGTAGTATATAATTATCATCAATGTTTTGTTGTACCCAAAATATTAATCTAGGGTCTAGAAACTAGACCCAACAAAGGTAACTGTAACCCAATCATCTATTCCAGGGGTTCTCAAGCTTTGGAGGCCCGGGTACCCCCTATCACAGTCCAATTTTTCTGAAGTACCCCCTGCTAATTAACTGCTAATTAATTGGATTAATCAATTAATTAATTAGGTAATTAATCATTAAATAAAGTACTAAAACAATTTTAAATGTGAACAAACATCTTATTTAACTGTGTGTGGGACACACACACACACACACACACACACACACACACACGCACACACACACACACACACAAGGATCTCTTTTTTCTCCAAGTCACACTTCCCAAAATCAGCTCCTCCCTCCCCCACCGCACCAAAATACATTTTCCAAAGTACAAAAATAAGCCCAAAACCAAAATCAGAGAGACAAAAGGGCTTCAAAAATAATTACAATTTAAAATCCATGTTAATTAACACTTAATTAGCTGTTGATGGGGCAGATAAAGGGCAGGGCTTGTCGTACCTCCAGCAAGAGGTCCGCATACCCCTAGGGGTACCCGTACCACAGGTTGAGAACCTCTGATCTATTCCATGATCAGATGAGAGAAAGGAGAATGGCAATGCAAGAGGGGGGAAGCACAGTGGAGAGGGAGAGGAAGTGTACTGCGGGGAGTGAGGGGGTAATTTAGGAAAGAAGAGAAAAGCTAATAAAATTCAAGTTATTGTCTTGGAGATTGGTGAGGCTTGCACTTATTATGTTCCACTTCATACACAGGACACATTAGGGTCTTGATCATGACATGTAGCCCACACACATGCCTTTTGCTTGAAAAATAGATGGTGATTAGATTACTCCCCCCAAAATGTGGCTTTAGGATTGCAGCCTAAGTACCACCGAAACTAATAGAAAAGTGTGTTGTAGTACTTTCAATAGGACTACTATTAGTCCTATTAAGTCCTATTGAAAGCACTGCAACACACTTTTCTATAAAACACACGTTTTAATTCTTGATTTTAAATGTATATATGTATTTTAATGTTTTTATTGTAAGCCGCCTTGGTTGCCCTTGTGGGAGAAAGGTGGGGTATAAATAAATAAATAAATAAATAAATAAAATATTACAGTAGTTTTCTATTTCTATTTTGTTTTCTATTTCTACTGATAGAAGGGTTACTTCCATCTTCTGTTAGCATCTGCAGCCCACAACATATTCTTGGCAATCTGAAAACTGGGAACTCTGAAAAAGAGGAAACAATTGCCTCAGAGAGGAAATGGCATTTCTAAGTGAAGCAATAGTTGATGACTTATATAGGTTATGATGACAAATCCCTGGAAATGTCCCTTCTTTAAAAATGTGTGTTTTAGAAATAATCTCAAAGAGATTTAAATGGGATATGAAAGAAAATAAAAAAAATACAAGTGATAGGAGAAGCAAAAAATAATAGGCATACATTGGATGCTTGGTGCTTTGAGGATTTCAGCTTGAGAAAAGGGATATTTGTGTTGGTAATATCTCTGGAAAAATAACTGTCCAAATGCTGGTAAAAGTCTTTAGGCTGCAAGAGAGAGATCATTGTCCTGATGCTAGTGGTTAACAGACAGCGGTTTGAGCCGGTGCCCTGCCTGAAGAAGCTAAGCAGGGTCGACCTCGGTTCCTGCTTGGATGGGAGACAGAAGCAAAGGGTTAGGGTTAGGGCTAACCTTTGTCTTGCAAAGACACTGAGAAGGCATCGTGAGAGGGTGGAATGCGGAGGAGTCAGCTAGAGAGAGAACATCTAAGACAACCGTCCGAGGGTGAACTGCGGTGAACTGCAAAGCTTGGAAGTGCAAAGCACAAGCCAGAAGGAGGGCTGCACTCGGAAGGGAAAACATCTTGAGCATGGAAGGTTCTATATAGGAATAGAACAATATTGTAAAGACCCTTATCAGGTCTAAAGATAGCCTGCCTATGTAAACCACCTTGAATAAATCTGATGAGAAATCTGATGATGATGATGATAAATAAATAAATAAATAAATAAAAACAAATAAATAAATAGCAACTCATTGGTTGGCAACAGGAAGCAGAAAATTGGGCAGAGCTGATTTCTGCTACATAACTTATGTATTGGTTCTAGTTGCACCGGCAGCAAGAGTGATGTGCACATTTCTGCTAAAGAGACATCTTCTACGCAGTGCATGAGGAAGTGACATCCAGATCAACTCCACTTGCCGTAATCTTCTGTTACTCTTAAGAAGCTATGGGCCCAGGGTTGCACAACAGTTCTCGGCTGCTAGCCATGGTACAGGTGGCAGAGCTATGTGCAGATGGATGGTCCCAAATTCAGTTCCCAGCGTCTTCAACTCAAGAGAGTGTCGGTTGCAGGGCTTGGAATCAGTGCTGCCCAAGGCCTGGAAAAATACTGCCAGTCCATTTGTCTGAATTAAATACATCACAGATCTTTATCTCATCTAACATCAATAGGAAGCCATGAAGAGGCTATTCCCAGCACTACCCATTTCCAGTTCTACTGCCTCCTATCCTTGCAAGAACTGCCTGTGGTCTTTGTGCACTTGCTACACGGGAGCTGGGGTGATTTACCTTTCCGTTGTGATGCTTTAGCCCTTTTGTTCAATCCAATGAACCACTGCCACAACTGATACATTTCAGGTGAGGAAGAAACGTTCTCCAGGGAAAGATGACAACTAAACGGCAGGGAGGGGTAGGGTTGTTCACCTTACCCTTTAGTGTACCCTTTATAGCGCACGCAACATTCATACCGGAGCCATCTGCAGACAATTATGACATGTCCTTACAAACGTTTCACAGTGGAACAGAAAAAGCAGGATGGAACAACAACGTCTTCAGGCCCTGCCATGATATTGATAGGGAAGGGGCCAATCTCCGTTCAGGAGTAAGGAAATTCCACAACTTTGGTGCCACTATGGAGAAGGCTCTCCCCCACTTCACAGCCAAACAAGCTTCAGCCAATGGCACACCTGCTGATGAAATCACTGCTCCCTCTGTGAGAGTAGTCCCAGAGTTCTGCTCCCCCTTGACTATATACCCCTGTACTCTGCCCCTCCCTACATTCACAGCTCCTCCTTATTCTCATGGAGTAGGGGGCTGGGCCTGGAATCTGGTCTTGGGTCTATGGCAGGCAGCTGTCACTGTCTCTGTCACCTCCTCTTCCCACTGCTGCTGCCTTATGAAAAAGACAGAGAGGAGCATTAGAGGAAGAAGCAGGTAGGAATCATGACCTACCAGAACATCTGAGAGCTCTTTTCACTATCTTTTTCATAAGGCAGCAGGAGCAGGAAGAGAAGGTAGGCCAAAGGTGGCTTCTGCAGGTCCAGGGCAACCCACGCCAGGAAGCAACATGGGTGGGAGGCAAGACGAGAGAATAAATCGGGTGGAAGCTGCTGGCAAAGGCAGCAGGCAGGTGGGGGGGGGGGCGTGCATAGGATCCAAACTGCTGCCTCCCCCCTGTGGCAGTCATTCACCAGGCATGATAAAAGGGCCACCCCTTCAGGTTCTCTCTTCTTCTGAAAGGTCAGAGAGAAACAGGAAGGACTTTTAAGGGCAGGAGAAAGATCTCAACTTCTTTCTTTTTTATTTTCGCTGGAATTAGAAGTGAAAAAGGAAGTAGTTCGTGATGTGTAATACTTCTTACAAGAATCAAGCACTTGCTTTCTTAGGAGAATCTTGCATTGTAGCAGCACAGCCACGGCTTCCACTGACCATCGGAGTTCTCCTTGAGTCCTGATAAGAGGAAAAGGTAAGGACAACTCCCCTCCCAGCAGATGCCCAGGAGCCACAGCCATAATTTTTCATACAAAGAAATATCACTCATTTTGATGGGCAAGGGGGGGGGGGCAGTGGCAAGGCTACTGGTTAAACTCTCCCAAGATTCACTCCCACTCTGCTGCCTTCCCAGATACATTGCTAGCCTGGCTACTGCTTGGAGTAGGGTGGGGTGATGGCATGATGCCTCGTGACGCCCCCCGTGCCTACACGCCACCCTTGCCTCTGGAATGACTTCATCTGGAGCCGTACGGAGATGAAGGTGGGCAGGAGGGCCCAGCTCACTTGCCACCGCCTCGCTGAGCACCCCCCATTCGCCAGTAGAGTTGCTGGGAAATGGACCAAAGCATTTCCTTGTATCTAAAAAAAAAAAAAGGAGAGGGGTTAATCCTACTCATGGAAGGGTCATTTCAATGAATGCAGCTCTCCTGTGAAAGGGAAACGTCTTCCATTCATTGATGAAAAATGTTTACGATACAGCTCATTGTGTTTGCATGAAGCCCTTAAAACCAGGACTTCTTTATTCAGTAAATATGGATAAGAAAAGACAGGACACGTGAACGGTCAACAAGACTGAAAGTGTAAACAAGTACAGAAAATTGGGGAAGGAGAAAAAGAAGAATAGTAGAACTGTAACAGAGGGTGTATGTCTGAAGTAACAGTGATTTAAGAAGTACGGTAATTTAATGGGGTACAAAAATACTGAGAAACAGGCACTTATCATTAGAAGTAAAATTATTTATTTTATTATTTATTATGGTATTTATATACTGCCTTTTCTATACAGACTCAAGGCGATTTACATAGGCAGGCAATTCTAAATCTTTTCAAATGGGGTTTTACAAGTATTGTTCTATGAGAACACAGAACCATCAATTCCCAGATGTTTCCTTTCAAAGTGCAACCATGTTCTGGCTATGCTTCTGCCTTCCAAGCTTTTCGCAGCAGCCCCAGGTCTCCCTCAGTTGGTTCTCAAGGTGTTCTCCATCTTGCCAGCTGACTCCTACGCATTCCACACACTCCGCACTCACAGTGCCTTCGCACGTTCTGTCAGTGGCAGCGGTCCCCCTTCCACAATTATCCAGGCTAATGGGCCGTGGCCAACAGTTTTTACCTAACCTAACGTTTCACCTGCTTCAGTGGCAGGCATTCTTAAAGGTTGGAGGATATACAAAGTAGCCTTCCAAGTTGTCCTGGAGTCGCAGAGACCTTGCAAATGCTGGTAAAAGCAAGAGTAACTGTTCTTCAACTGTCAATCTCCCATTGCTGGCCTCCAATAAGTTCAATGTTGGTCTTAAAGTCCCAAGTGTTCTATTCCATCTCTATTGGTCTTAAAGTCCAAGATACTTGAACAGGTGTTCCCCGCTTAACGACGGGGATACGTTCCTGAAAACCCGTTACATAGTGGAACCGTCGTTAAGCGGGGACCCTCTTTTGACAGCCTGATCACATGCAGATAAGGGCTTGGACTTTCATCGCTACAAGCCCTTATCTGCTCCAAACAGCTGTGACCAGGCTGTCAAAAGATGGAGCGATCTCCCCCGTTCCGGATTCTCAAAAGACTGCGCCGAAGAAGCCGGAACGGGGAGATCACTTCGTCTTTTGACAGCCCGTTCATCAGCTGTTTGGAGCAGATAAGGGCTTTGCACTTTTACTGCTGTGCTTAAAGCCACAGCGCTGAAAGTCCAAGCCCTTATCTGCGTGTGAAACAGCTGATGATCGGGCTGCCGAAAGACTTATTTTGGAATGACGGACCTCCGTCGTATATGTGGATCGTCGCTAAGCGATCCGTCGTTGGGGGGGGGGACACCTGTATTCCTGAGAGCTGGTAACCAAGAATTGTTCACACACTGAATTTGCCCATGTGGTCTGTAGCAGTGCAATCCTATGGGTACCTACTCAAAAGTAAGCTCCAATATGTTTAACAGGACTTACTCCCAGATAAGTGTGCATAGGATTGTAGTCAAAATGTGAAACTTGTAAATGTGATACTTGTATCACATTTATATTTATGTATTTACTTCATTTAATAACCTGCACTTTTAGTCCTGAATGACGCTCCCTCACCCCCATGTGCCTACCAGGCTGCACTTCTGAGAATCGGCAAATGAAGCACTACAAACATCTGAAGTAAACAGGATTGGCCACAAAACACAACAGGGCCCTCCCCTGCCCTTCATTTCAGCAGTTATGGCTTTCCTAAGAGCCTTAGAAATACTAATTTGAGAGGATTGCTGAACGTTCTCTTTCTAGGCCAGCTTAAATGTGGCTCTGCGTATGTCACCCATGTGTAGGAGTCCATGCAGCTACCTGTGTGGCCTGAACACACCAAGAATCTGCAGCTTGGGGAAACAGCACACTAGCATGGTGACATTGCAAGCCTAGACTGCAGTGACCTGATCTAAATGTGCCACCAGCTACATGAAATCCCAAGGTATTAAATTTAATATACTGTACCTGGCATTACAATAAAAGAGGTCTTAGCAATTCCAGTACTACAGTTCCAATGGGCATGACTTTGCATGTAGTAAATGGTTGGTATGGGTAAGCAGCTCCTCCCTCTTCCTGAGCTCCCCCTCCTCAAGCTCTTTTTTATCATTGGTTGTGAAAACTAATCTACTTCACTTAAAAGTAGGTCCCTCTGCTACCTGACTGTGGAATATCCTCTAGATCCTCACTGGAGCAAACAGGTTGATGGAGACTAAGAACTACACATGGTTGGAACCAGAGGTCAGGCCTGCAGGCAGGGTTGGCCAAAGCTATTGGGCTGCCTGAGGCAGCCAATAGTGCCACTCTGTGTGCTTCCACTGCCCCCTCCCCAAACCTCATGCAACCATTACCTTGCTCCTTCTTCCATGCACGTTCTTTAAACAAAGCAGGAAATGCAGCACATACTGGGATCACTCCCAGTGTGCACCACACATCCACTTTCACTTAAAGTGCTGGCAAAGAGGAAGGAGCAGGTAAGCGGCCAGGATTGCTGCGTTACAGTCCTCCGAATGCAGCAGCCTGGCCCCCCTACCTTCTCACCTTGCTCCTTATTCCATCAGGCTCTTTAAACAACCTGCAGGGTTGCTGTAAAGGGCCTGATGGAGGAAGGAGCAAAAGTGAGAAGGCAGGGGTCCAGATCGTTGTGCTCTGAAGATTAGAATTCAGCAATCTCCCTCCCTCCTCATGGACTCTTTAAACAAAGCGGGAACTGCAGAGCATGCTGGGAGCAATCACGGTGTGCTCTGCATTTCCTGCTTTAATTAAGAGCCCACATGGAGGAAAGGGCAGGGAAGGAGGCTGGCTGTGTCAGAGGCAGATTGAAGGGAGGTGGTAGGCATCTGCTCACCGCTTCCCTCCACCCATCTACTGCCTGGTGTGAACAAAACTGTGTCATAGACAGGCTCTACAGGGCAAGGGACCCATAATCCCAGAAGGGCCCATTGCTGGACAGCCCACTGCATGGGCCTAGAGGTGTGTGTGTGTGTGTGTGTGTGTGTGTGTGTGTGTGAGTGAGTGAGTGAGTGAGTGAGTGAGTGAGTGAGTGAGAGAGAGAGAGAGAGAGAGAGAGAGAGAGAGAGAGAGAGAGAGAGAGAGAGAGAGAGAGAGAGTGAAATTAATGCCAGCAAACGTCCTCCTGTCTCTTCTCTCTGCTGACCAAAATAAATATTCTTGCTTGTTCACCTTCCTGTCTGTCTGAATCTGGTAAGTTGGCAGGTGGGAAAATCAGTAAGTTTGCAGGAAATAAGAAGGAAAGTCCAGGCACTTCTCACATGAGGGGGGGGGGGAGTCTTTTGGGTCTCAGGGCTCAGCACAACTTGCCGTCACCTCTTGGACTACACATAAGAAAGAAGACACAGGATTCCCAACTTTGTGTTTGCCTTACAGTGCTAATGCAGGGGGACAGATTTGTGGGCAGGATTCAGGAGGAGAATAACGAGTCCCTTCCCTGCCAGCCAATTGTCTCCTGCAAATGCCACCAGCAGAAATTTTAGTACATATTGTCCCCATCCCCCCACCTGGGTTTATTTCTGGTCTCTGAGCCAGATGGGAATAAAAGGATAAAAATGGCAGGGGAGAACATTTACCGGGGAGAATTTGCAGACTGAAGAAGAACTAAGCACTGTCTCCTGCTTGCGAACCCTCTCATACATCTGTCCCTATGTATGTGTTGCCTCCAGTTTTGCAAGTTTGGAAGCACACTGGGCTAGTCCAGATGATGCTGTTCTGACCAGGCCCCTCATGTGTGAGTCGGTGCATTCATGAGCATGTTCCGGGCCTCCTCCTTGTGTGATTCAAGCAAGATCTAAATACCAGTTTAAACTAGTATGTATTCAGGACTAAAAAAAAATTTTTTTTAAGGAAGTGAGCCCTTCATTAAAAAAAATAGTAAAGAGAAGGTTTTACAAAAAAAACTAAACTCCTTTTTCTTTCATTTTTAGAATTTACACCAGTCTATATTTAAAGAAAAACATAGTATCCATTCTGGAATTTGCCCACATGATTTGGCTTCTTGTGTTGGCTTTGGTTGATCTATCACATGAAGAGTGTGAGTATATACTTTCAAGATATTCCAGATTAGTTGATTAACAATGATATCCATCCCAAGAATGATACTTGTTGGGTGAGGAAAGGAAAACTAACTCCCTTTGCGCCAGTGGTGGCATCTGAGGACATGCTGTAATAATGCACTCTCCTCGCAGAGCACCATAGTATGAGGGATCTGCCCAAGCTCCTCCCCGCCACACACCTGAGGCAAGGTGAGCTGTTGCCATCATCTCTCCTTGCTTGTACACACGCAACCCTTCCATTACTGCTACCTCCACTTCCTCCTCCACTAGACTTGCTAACTCTGTCTTCTGAAACTTTCCCCTCCCCAACATAATGCAGGACCCAATCCTATCCATCTTTTCAGCACCAATGCAGCTGTACCAACAGGGCTTGCGCAGTATCCTGCAGTGGGGGGGGGCAGTCACGGAAGCCTCCTCAAGGGCCTCAGGGCTGCATCGCAGCTGCATTGGTGCTGATAGTTGGATAGGATTGGGCCCACTATGTCATTAAATCACAGAGGGCTTGTTAAAATCTCCAGGATTACTTGCAGTAATCACCTGGAGGTCAGTGCTAATTCCTGAAGACTCTGGGCCAGACCTAGAGAGCTTGCAATCTTCCTCCATCACTGCATCTTCCTGCTACTAAGCTATTTTAAAAAGAGCAGGAAGAGGAAATCTGTAGGAAGAAACAGTGGTGGCCTACAGCATCAGGAGACACATCGCCACACTTTCTAGACTTCATTTTGAGCCCAGTCCTAACACACGCACCCCGTGCCGATGCAGCCATGCCAATGGGGTACGCACTGCATTCTGAGGTGGGGGGGCAGTCCCGGAGGCCTCTTCAAGGTAAACCTCCACTTACCGTCTCTGGGGTAAGCCCCCACTTCCACAATGGGTCTACTTGGATCTATGTCAGCTATTTTGCTGGCGTAAGTCTGAGAAGAGTAAGGGGTGGGAAAGGGAGAAGAAATGAGAATAGGATCCCAGCGCAGGTTGCTGCTGCCAGGATCCACCTCCTCCCTCCCCGCCCATAAAATCCCCTGTTCCTCCCTCTCCCTGCCCCATTCCTCCTGCACCCTGCGCTGGCTTACCTGTGCTCCCGCAGGTAGCCAATAGCAGCAGCTGGTTGCTGACACCTCCACTGTTTGCTTTGGCAGTTCCAAAATTGTCACCACCATTTATGTAAGGGCATTTACCACAGCGGAACTCTGTTCCACTGTTGTAAGTCAGCAGTTAGGATTGGGCTGTTAGTTACTATTTTTACTCGCTTTTGTCCTCCTATTGGTTTTGGGATGTTTAAGATTAAGAAAGAGCGTATGATAATTAAAGTAGTTGTTCCAGAATAACAGCCACTTTTTTTAATCAGCAATCCCTTGCAATAGTGGTTTTTGACCACACGGGCAGTGCAATCCTGTGTAAAGGTCTGAGGCCGGCCCATAGGGCTGGCTGCAGGATCCACCATGCTTCCTGGACTGCTCTGGTGCGGCCCGGGGTCTCCTCAGGGGAAGGGGACATTCGTCCCCTTCCCCCAGTGTGGGGCTGCCTGGGGCCTACGGGCCTGCTTGGATGTCCGCTGGGCGGTGTAACAGCCGCCGAGTCTGGGAATGAAGACGGGGATATTGCAGCCGACATCCCCGCCCCCTCCCGGGCTGGCTTGGCCAACGGTCGCCCTCCCTCACTGCCTGCCCCGCCCCTGCTCCCACTCGAGCAACCCTTACCGTGCTCCGGTGACTACAGCAGGTTTCCACAGTGGAGTGAGGCCTGCCAGCATCCACATCAACAGGCCTTACTCCCTGGATGCCGAAAACGCACTTTACGGCACATTTACGACGCGCTCTGCAGTCGGACGTTTACGCAGGATTGCGCCGTTGGTAAACTTGTATAATTATTGATATACATGAGTCTATGTGAAATGCTCTGAATATTTCAAATGAACTATAGAAATACTAAACATGATGATAATTAACTTTCATTTGCTTCCAGGTAAGAAAGAAACACCAGATGCAAATTTATCTTGTGTACTTTACGGTGTTACTTCTATGAATTGCACTTGGAATGCTGGCATAAAACCACCAGAAGAGTATTTCCTTTTCTTGAACTACAACAAGTAATTTACCTCCATTTGTTAAATTTAGGAAATCCATTTAAAGCATGGCTTTGTTGGTTGGCTTTTAACTTAAATGCTTTGGCATACACAGGAAAGAAGAGGAATGTCCACATTATATAAAAAATGAACATGGAAAGCGTGTATGCCACATTCCTTATGTGAGTGTCGATACAGAAGAAGCTACTGTCACTGTGAAAAAATTAGTCAATCAGTCGCTGATTCCAGTTGATACCAAGGAGGATCTTAGACTGATTGAATATGGTAAGAAAGAAAGAAAGAAAGAAAGAAAGAAAGAAAGAAAGAAAGAAAGAAAGAAAGAAAGAAAGAAAGAAAGAAAGAAAGAAAGAAAGAAAGAAAGAAAGAAAGAAGAAGTGTGTAGTAGTAGTAGTAGTTTGATAAATGTTTTATACTTACCTCCCGTTTGTCCTTGGGTCACCCCCACCACCACCACCACCACCACTGCTGGATGCAGTGCACGCCTTTTTGGCACGGCTGCATTGGCACTGCTGGCAGGGGATAGGACTGGGCTGTAAGCAGGTTGACTGCACACAAGACAGGCAAAGAAAGGTACAGGGGAGTTGTAGATCATTGGCAAGGTTACGCCAATGACCAAGGTTACCATTCCATATCTGCTGAGTTTGTGGGTGATGCGTTACAAGCTCCGTGGGGCAAGAGAGCCGAGACCAGGCAAACCACCTGAATGAAACAGGGTTTCAAAGGTGGAAAGAGAGCTATGAAATAAATTATAAAATCTAGGCAGTCGCCTTAATTAAGGAGGGAAGCAGGGCAAGACAGCTGAAGCTGCTTTCCCAGAGAGAAGGGGCATGTTGGGAGGAGGCCCAAAAAGGTTAGCTGACCAGCCCAGGCTTCAGCTGTGCTCAGGGAGATAGAGAGGAAGGGTGGAAAGGAAAGGGCAAGCAAGGGAAACTGATTCTGGGTGCCAGCTGGCCTGGAGGTCCTTGGATAGCAGCTGGAGTGGGGGTAGCTTATTGCAGCAGCAGTGAGTTAAATACTACTCCACAGACAGCAAGACAGGGTAGAGGAATTGGTCAGAGGACAAAGAACACAAGGCTCTAGTGCCCAAGGTTTTTATAGACATTTCACCCATAGAATGGTCTAGGGACCTCTAGTTGTTTGTTGTTAGTTAGTTAGTCTTTGACGGATGCTGCTTTTGTCTTCCACACCCAGCTAAGGGTGCAGTAGCTAGTCCAGGAGGTCCATTGGTGCATTAACACACCTCCTTGATTGAGTTTAACCATGGAGTTGATGAGGAACATTAGAGTTTGGGGATCCTTCTCTTGTTTTGCTAAACTTATTTTTCTCAAAGTCAGGAGGCCTTAGGAGGTGGCTGTGGTCACAAGGTAAAGCTTGCTTCTTCATCAGGGTGCAGTTACTTATTTTGAATTTTGGAGCAGGCGAAACTTGATTTTAATTTTGGAACAGACAGACTTCATTTGAATTTTGGAGCATGGGGAGGGTTGATTACCTAGTGAATCAAAAATGTGGCCTTCTTGGCCTGTGGATCCATCAGTCTTACCATCAGTCTAGGATACAATAACATGAATGATCTGGATCACTCTTCACTAGCAAATAATCAGCACCTAGTGCATATGTGCACATATACACCTTGAAATAAATGGAAATAAAATATTGACCAGGTAGCAATGGTCTCTGGCTTACCAGGTGGGTGTGGGGAGAGCCTCGCTGCCTCAGGGATTGGCTGGGCACAGGTGTTGCCCCATGGAGTCCCCAAAAGACACCACGGTTGGATACCCTTATACCCGCTCACCACAAAATTACTGGTTACAGGTTTGACTTAGTCACTCCTCATCAATGTATGTGGCCCTCCAGTGTTTGGGAGGTGTATCACTCAAAGTCTGTGTGAAATTTCATGACACTACGCTTGTTAAAAATATTGTTGGTAATTTCATTTCAGAAATCTTAGGTCCTCCACAAAATATCACTGTGAATTGTAATGAGACGACGTCAGAATGTATTGTAAAATGGATCCACCCCCCAAACAGAAGAAATTATAAAAGTAAAATCTGCTTTTTGTATGAAATAAAGGTAAGAGGCCAAGCTTTTTTCTTTGTTACAACTATTTGATCATCTTTCCTAGTCCTACGTGAACTTTTTAATGCAAATACAGCAAGTCCTCACTTAAAGTTGTGTCATTATATGTCATTTCATCTTAAAGTTGTCTGTGTGGAATTTGAATGTTCTCCCCATGACTGCGTGGGTTTTCTCCAGCCCAGAAAACAGTAGCGTCGTTCGATAGGTAGGATTCAGGAGGAGAATAACGAGTCCCTTCCCTGCCAGCCAGTTGTCTCCTGCAAATGCCACCAGCAGAAACTTTAGTACATATTGTCCCCATCCCCCCACCTGGGTTTATTTCTGGTCTCTGAGCCAGATGGGAATAAAAGGATAAAAATGGCAGGGAAGAACATTTACCGGGGAGAATTTGCAGACTGAAGAAGAACTAAGCACTGTCTCCTGCTTGCGAACCCTCTCATACATTTGCCCCTATGTATGTGTTGCCTCCAGTTTTGCAAGTTTGGAAGCACACTGGGCTAGTCCAGATGATGCTGTTCTGACCAGACCCCTCATGTGTGAGTCGGTGCATTCATGAGCATGTTCCGGGCCTCCTCCTTGTGTGATTCAAGCAAGATCTAAATACCAGTTTAAACTAGTATGTATTCAGGACTAAAAAAAATTTTTTTAAAGGAAGTGAGCCCTTCATTAAAAAAATAGTAAAGAGTCCTCTCAGGTAGATGGTAAACAGATGACAAGGCCAGCTGATCAGATATAGGACATCCCAGCTTGATCCACTGGGTGAAGAGCCACGGGCCAAGAGCCCTTTGGCTCTTGTCCTTCGGCTCGCGCCTCTGGGCAAGCCAAAGGCTTTTTACCTGCAGAGGAGGCGGGGCAGAGTCAAGCTTAAAGAGTTTAGCTTAAAGTTGCAGTTTCCAAGAACATATCAACAACTATGAGTGAGGACTTGCTGTATCCCTATCAATATTCTTTATAAAAATCTAATTCTGAAAATTTGATGAATATTAAACAGAATTTGATTTTAGTGCTTAGGGCCCAAGCAGAAGTGAATCTAGCCCTCCCTGCACCCTGTTTAGCCAAAAGGAGGGCGGAGGGAGGCAGCTACGCACACAGCACGGCTCCAAACACGTCCCCCCGCCGGTTTCCTTACCTTTTTGGAGCCGATCGGCCTCCAGGGAGGGCGGGAGGGCCCAAACGAGGACGAACGAGGAAGCGGATCATGGTAAGAACGACGAGCAGCGCCCGCCCTGCCCCCGGAGCAGCTGCTCCACGCACTCCGCCCTAGTTGCGCCTCTGGGCCCAAGCATTGGGGGGGAGGGGATGTGATTCACCAGGTCCCAGAGATCTGGAAAGTTCAGCCTGCAACCCCATTACCATGAGGGGGAAAAAGAAAAGTGAGGCTAAATTGTAAGTCCTGCATCAGTTTAATAAGAGAAAAAATAATAGAAAAATTAGGAAAAGGCAATCTTTACTTGTAAGATCAGGTGTACAAAGCTTTTAAGTAGTTGTGGGTGATAGAATGTTTATAAATTGCTCCATTTGGACAGGCACAGGTTAAGCTTAATTGTACCCCAATCAGAGAGGTTCCTGAGGGACAAAAGGTATGGCTGAATGTGGGCTGCACCCATGCTTATGTCTTCCTGGAAAAGTGTCTGTAAAGACTGTCCAGGTAACCTGTCCGCTGAACAGTTAAGCTTAATTTATTACTCAAGAAGACTTGTGCCTGCAAGGGAGATTATGCCAAGGAGGAGACCTCGAATTTGCAAGACCTTAGACGAAGGTGAACACAGATGCCCCACACTACTACAACTTTCTGACCCAGTCAATGACCCTTTATTAGCACAGTCTTGATTAGAGGGAGCCGTGCCTCACCACTGCAGGGCAAAGTTCTGCCTGACTCTCAGATGGAGAGTCTAACAAAGATGGAGTTTGTAGAGACCGCATGCGTTACAAAGTGTGGTTATTGGCAACAATGTCACAGGTGGTACCTCCCTTGCCAAATCACTTGTGGAGCTTCCATACTAGAAAGGTCATATAATACTCCCTGAATACAGCTAATATCGCTACATTGTTCTCAGTAAAAAAACCAGTGATCCAATCCAGCAAACTCTAAACTCTAAGAAACTCTAAAGAAAATATACCTGTACTAATTAAAACTGTATTTTTGTTGTCATTTTTAAGGATAAAACTGGAAATGCAGTGACGGATGTAAGTACTGTATTCTTACCAAATATCAACGGAATGACACTGATTTGTAGACACTACTACATTCTGGGTTCACAGCATGCTGAAATATTAGCATCAAACACAGTCTAGATGGTCTTTTAAAGAACCACTTTTGACTCAAATGGGAAGGTTATGTTGAAAACAATGCAAAAGCTCCAAAATAGGTGGCTATACAAATGGATGGGTGTGCACACAAAATAATTCTTTTGGGGGAAAAATAGGTAAAGGTGAGAGAGGGGTAGAGGGTCCAGACATTGGCTAGGATAATGGATGCTGCAAAACTTTGATCTTCGTTAGAACTGCAGTGAAATGGAAATGGATGATAAAGCAGGACAGAATATGAAATTAGGTGCAAAAAGTATAGTCTGTGCATACTATAATGCTTTACATTATCTGTGCATAGTGCTTTACATTATCTGTGCATACATTATCTGTGCATAGATAATGTCTGTGCATTCTGCAGTACTGTAGGAGGACAGAAAAAGCACATTTGCTTTTGGGGGTAGAATTCAGCATCCAGACATTTTGCCTTATTCTAACCCTTTTTTCATAGGCTTTTAAACTTTGCTTTGAAACTCTTATGGCTGTAAAGATAGGTTTGAAAACAGGTGGGAACACCAGAACCAGGGGACATGCACTAAAATTGAGTGGAGGGAGAGTTAGAACAGACAAAAGAAAATATTTCTTTACCCATCGTGTAATTCATCTGTGGAACTCCTTGCCACAGGATGTGGTGATGGCATGTGGCCTAGATGCCTTTAAAAGGGGTTTGGACAGATTCATGGAGGAAAAGACCATCACAGGTTACAAGCCATAAGCAACCTCCTGGTTTTAGAAGTGGGTTTTCTCTGCGCCAGGTGCAAGGGAGTGACAACGGGAAACAGGTTATCTTGTTGTCTTGTGCTCCCTGAGGCATCTGGTGGGGCCACTGTGTGATACAGGAAGCTGGACTTGATGGGCTTTTGGCCTGATCCAGCAGGGCTCTTCTTATGTTCTTATGTTCTTATTGTGCAGGAAAGTGTTAGATGTAAATTAACACGGAACTTTTCCACTTAAAAAGAACACAGACAACTTTTTTTTTTTAAGATAGAAGAAAATTACAAAGTGTACCCTGCGGATAAAAAACACACCTTGCAGATCCGTGCATATGGAAGGAATTGTCCTGTAACAGAAAAATGTGGTGAATGGAGTGAACCAATTGAGTTTGGTAAGAGAACTGATTTTTCCAGTTATATCCCTGTCTGTGTTATAGGTTTGTGCCAATAAAAATCTGCATGGAACTGCTGAGGGAACTCATCCAGTGATTTGGGCAAGGTGTCACCAGTGTGTGGATAGCACCTAGTTCTCTCTCTCATTTCCATTTTCTGGTTCTGTGGAGGCAGTCAAACACTCTGTCTCCAGAGGTATTTCAGAATACTATTATGTGAGATTTGACTACTGCTGCTGTCATTTTATTCTGTGTCTCCTTTAATATTTGCATGTATTGGTTATGGTTATGGTTCCAGTTATGGTTCCGCACCACCCTCTGAACGCCAGTGAGCCTTTCTAGCCTTTCATTTGTGCCACGAGTACAAATGCAGCACAGTTAAACCAGGATGACTTCAGGTTCCAGTGAGGGGGTAAGCTGCTTGTGTTTCAAGCAAGCCCTGTCAGTAAAGCAGTCGGTTCTCATGTTAATTGCTTTCTCAAGGTGTTTAGAAGCAAGCTTGGTGTAGTTGTGGCATTTGCAACACGTTGCAAGCATTTGCAAGGCTTTTTCAATCTGGATTGTGGGTTTAAACAAGAAACTGATATCCTTGGTGTAGTGAAGCATTTGGTGTAGTGAAGCACTTGGAAATTTGCTGCAAACTTAAACATGGTCCCTTAATCTGGGGGGGGGGGGAGGTGTGGGTTATGCCTGTTATGCCTGAAGCTGCATTTGCTGACACTATGCAACCTGTCTAGCACACTTTTAAAGCTAATACAATTGATAAAAATGAATTACAGTTGATAAAAACAAACATTTTGGAATAAAAACACATAACACTGCTTTCAGCCATTTTAATTTTTGGAAAAGACCGAAATCCGCAAAAAAATTAAACCGTTTTCACCCATCTCTAATAATATATATTAATGGGAGTAAAAGGGGAGAAGGTGGTCAACTGCTTTATGATCTCTGTCCATTGTGAGTGGAACGACATGGCTAGGGCTGAACTATTGAAGAAAGCATTCTTAAACCAAGACAATCTGATAGAAGGCAACAGGTTTCCTCTTAGAGTTTGCAGAATCAATGTCAATTTATTTAGCAATTATTTTGTAAGGAGCAGGGTTTCAAAATCAGTGTCATGATAATGCCCAACAGCCCACTGGACACAGCACTGTGTGCATGCCCTTCCCTGCCTTTATAATATGCATAACACCACCCCTGCTTTTCTTTGCAGGTTCTGACCCAAACACATTCCCTACCATTTATTTAATCCTTGTAGTACTTGGAACTGTCCTGACAATCTTGGTCCTGTTTTTTCTCTGTAAAAGGTAAAACGTATAATTTGTCATTTGGTGTTTCTCTTTTTGTCTGTTTCCACAGCACTGGAAGCCAGATTTAGGTAGCTAGGTAGAGCCTCCATGGCACTGGCGTCGACGGGGGGAAAGGGGGGGCGGGCCGCCGGGGGGCGTCGCGCGTACAGGGGTGACGCGCGACGCCCCTTACTTACAATTTCGCGTTGAGGTGGGCCCGCCCTCCCTCCCTTGTCTCCGTTTGGCTCCAAAATGAGCCGAAAACGGAGCGGGGAGGGCGCTCCGCTCCTGCGCGTGACGTCACGCGCGGGGGCGGAGCCTCCCCCTTAAGGGCGACACGCGCCCCCGCTCAGGGGTGTCGCGCGTTGTCGCGACGCCACTGCTCCATGGTAGTGTTTTCAGAAATGCTACCTGTTCCACATGCAATTCCACAAATTTGTGTGTGTGTGTGTTTGCTAGAGTTTTACAGCCAAATTTAAAATTGAATGCAGATTAGGATTTTGTCTCAGTCTCTAATTGACCAGGTGAGAAGAGTATGTTGTGTGAAACCCACATGCAGGGATATGTGTATCCTCTTCCAGCACAGGACAAAAACATGTTTTCCTGGGAGTAAACAGAGATTAGCACGGTGTGAAACTTACAGTACCACCCCCACTGTAGCGACGCCTCTGGTGAGGAATGACTACAACGTCTGGGGCTTTTTAGCTTTTTAGCTTAGAAAAAGGATGATGGAGGAGGGATATAACTAAAACATATAAGCTGATGCATTATATGGAGTGGGTGGAGAGAGAGTAGTTATTCTCCCTGTCACACAACACTGGAATCAGGGGTCATCCAGTGAAATTGATTGGCAGGAGATTTAGGATAGACAAAAGGAAGTACTTCACGCAGAGCATAATATATGGAATTCCTTGCCACATGATGTGGTGATGACCATTACTTTGGATGGCTTAAAGCAGTGGTTCCCAAACCCCTGGGAAGAGCCTTTGTTGCCCTAAGGGGCAGCGGTGCCTTCCCAGGGGTAGCGATGGCGCTCCAGGATTGTGCCGCCACGGACGGAAAGGGTCCGTTTTACCTTGGTTGGTGGCTTCGGAGGTCCTGCGAGGGGGAGCCTGTGGACCCCTCTGCAGGCCTCCCCAAGCGTTGGAGCGGCCCTCCAATGTGATTGCGACCCACTTCCAGTTTCGCCATAAAACTGGAAGTGGGTTGCGATCACATCGGAGGGCCGCTCCGACACTTGGGGAGGCCTGCAGAGGGGTCCGCAGGCTTCCCCCCCCCCGCAGGACCTCAGAAGCTACCAACCAAGGTAAAATGGACAATTTTCATCTGCTGTGGTGGCGGCGGTGCGATCCTGGACGTCACTGCGGGCTGCCACGCCCCTTAAGGGTATAGCAACACTTTATTCCCGGCTGGGGCATCGCGACGCCTCAGTTTGGGAACCTCTGGCTTAAAGGATTGGGCAACTTCATAGAGGACAAGTCTATCAAAGGGTACTACTCATGATGGTGATATGTTGCCTCCAGGATCAGCAATAGTTTGCTTCTTAACCAACCAGTTGGGGACCAAGGATAGAAAAAACGTAAAATCTTCTAGTGGTGTGTGTGTGTGTTTGTGTGTGTGTGTGTGTGTGCGCGCGCGTGTGTGCGTGTGTGCGTGCGTGCGTGCGTGTGTGTGTGTGTGTGTGTAAAATCCTTGTCAGGGGACTTCAACTAAGAGATTTATGCCACCAGAAAAAAAATCCAGGTGTTTCCATATGCCTGAAAAAAGTTACATTTTTGCAGCTTTGGGACTTAAAGGGGTCAGAAGTCCCATTGAGTTGCATTGTAGCTGTCAAAGAATGTTGCTTTGACTTACTTTTGAACTTTACAGTTACACAAAAGAGGATTCACAGCACATTCCTATGCCTGTCTACGCAGAAGTAGGTCCCATTGGTCAACAGGGTTTACTCCTTACTCCCAAGAAAGTCTATAGGATTGCAATCTTATTGGCTACAACAAGAAAATACAGGCCTAAATAATGAAAGACAAGACACAGATCCAGCAGCTGCTGCCCATCTCTCCTCTCCATCTCTCCCCTTCAACCCCATTCTCAAGGGAAGAGGACTTCTCACCCACCCGGGGTGAGTCAGATGGATGCACACCTTCCACCTCTCCCTTGTTCCCTTCCCTTAGGGATGTGGTCTTGGACTTGTGTGGTTGAAATCCTGTTTCACTGAAGTACATTCAGTGTGTCAGAGTCATGTCAGCTGTGCAGGCCAAGGGATTTGGCCTGGGGCACCTCAACAGTTGAATAGCTCACCTTCACCATCAGCACCATGCAATTCTGTCTGAGGTGCTGGTGCTGAGGGATGCCAAACACATGTAGAACTTCAGGAAAACTGTTTTCTTGTTCCACTGAGGTACACTGAATCATGTGGGATTTGGCCTGGAGCACCCCAACAGTTGGATAGCTCACCACCATCACTCACCATCACTCATCGGACTCACGTTCGAGGTCCTGATTTTGAAATGCTTTTTATTGACAATATATATTGGGATGCTGAAGCCTGCTTCTCAGTATTATTTTTTTTACAAGCAACTCTTCTCCCTTCACTGAGTACACAGCTCTAGCTGGGGGGGGGGGGTACCTCCTTGAACTTTGAATACTTTGCAAATAGTGAGGGGGGACCCTATTTTTTAATGGAAACTGGCTGCTGCAAGCCTGGCTGAGCTTGCCTTGCATAAAAGCAGAGAGGTAACTCATTGAAATGTGAATAGCCTGTCATGGTGCTAGAAGTCCTCCCTGGGAGCCTGGGGGGGGGGGGTTGTCCCTCTCACCCTTGAGAACCCTGTAAATAGCTTGAAACATATATCTGCAGTAAAAATATTTGGTGGTGGTGGTGGTGGTGGTGGTGGTGGTAGTAGTAGTAGTAGTAGTTTTTTGGGGGGTGACCCCTGACAATTAAGTCCAGTCATGTCCGACTCTAGGGTGTGTTGCTCATCCCCATTTCAAAGCCGAAGAGCCAGCGTTGTCAGAAGACGCCTCCGTGGTCATGTGGCCGGCATGACTATCCTTGCCGCAGCGCATAGCATGTGGCTGGAACATGGGAACCCCTTCCCGCAACTGGTACCTATTTATCTACTTACATTAACATGCTTTGGAACTGCTAGGTTGGCAGGAGCTGGCCAAGCAACTCACCCCGTTGCGGATTCGAACTGCCAACCTTTCGATTGACAGCTCATGGTTCAGCGGTTTAACCCACTGCGCCACCCGTTGGCCCAAGTAGTAGTAGTAGTAGTAGTAGTAGTAAATAAATAATCTGTATTTATATATTGCCTTTCTTGTCATTGGATTTGAGACTTTATTCAAGGCGGTTTACTCAGGCAAGCTTTTTTCTCACCCCCATCCATGTTTTTTTTTTTTTTACAATAATACTCTATTTGCATAGAACCCTTTTTGTTCTCCAGCTGTTTCCCTTCAACAGTGTGGTATCTCTCTGTCTGCACACACACACCTTCCAGGTTTGCCAGACAGCGACTCCTCTCCTCTCTTTCTCTCAGAGAGTTAACTCAGGTTATCTCAGCTTGTCAGCAGCTTCCAGTTGTCTCGAGCTGGTGTCGTCTTAGCTTTTCTTCAGGCAAGGCGGCAGCTCAACCACTAGACCACACACTCCTTGCATAGATAGGCTATGATAAGTACTTCAGCACCATCCACTTCTGTCCAGGGTGCTGGTGCTGAGGAGATGCCGACTGTGAGGGGTGCATCTTAGGTACTGAAATGCTTATGATCATAACCAAAATCATGTCATTGAGACTCTGTGTCCTTGCTTTCCTGAGAGAGACTCAGAGTCCTTTCAGCTGTCCTGACCAAGGAATGTGGCCTGAAGCACCTGAGTAGCTCAAAATCTTAGCTATCACCTGTCAAAAGAGCCATAAAGCAGCTATTGACTGGAACTTTACACCCCTGGTGCTCAAAATGGGGTGATCCTAAAACTCTGAAAAAATTCAGGGAACAAGCTTCATCCCTCTACTGTCCACAGTTCAAAACTCAGATCGATACAATTCATCTAAGTGCCTTTTTCACACTCAGATATTAATGTTGCGTTTTTGCAATGATGGGCTTCAACGGTACCAGTTGCAGGGGAGCAATGGTGGGAGGTATGCCTTTCTCTCCCTCTTCTAGGCTTCCAAGACATAACTGGTGGGCCTTTGTAGAGATACAGACTGCTCAATTAGGAGGGCCTTTGGCCTGACCCAGCAGGGCTTTTCTTGTTTACAGTAGATTGTCACTCCTGTTGCTATAGTTCATCACAAGAGTAAAGCTTCTATTGGCAAAAATGGGAGCTTTGCTCCTGGAGTAAATAGTCATAGGGATCAGGCCCTGGCATGTGCAAAGTGTTAAAACTCCTGTCCTCCACGCAGTGCTTTTAGAAAGGAATGCCCGATTTCCCCAGCTGTTTACTATGATAGGAAGCAAGCACATGAGTCCTAATAATGGGCTTCATGACACATGTAGTTTGGCCTTTACGGGCCACTGAGCACCACAGAGATGTTTGTGTCTCCTGGAACAACGCCCCCCTCCTCACTGTACACTTGAGTGAAAGAGAAAAATGATATACAGGTGGGCCCCATATCCACAGATTCTCTATCCACGGTTTCAGTTAACCCCCCCCCCCCGGCTTTTACTTTTCCCCCAGTAAGCTTCATTTCTTTCTTAAACAGGAGAAGCAGCCTCCGACTGCTTATTGCAAGCAAGTAGAACAAGACTAAGTCCTAGAGAGGCTCTGCAAGGTTAACAGAAACCTTGCAGAGCCTCTCTAGAACTTCATCTCATTCTACTTACCTGCAATGGAGGCTGCTTCTCTGTTTAAGGAAGAAACAAAGCTTGCTGAAAGAAAAATAAGAGCTGGGGGGGGTGCACGCCTGCCCGCAGGGGAGGTAGGGCGGGGAGCCCTCAGGAAACCATGGAGGGGGTGTTTGCTCTTATCCACGGTTTCAAGTATCCACGGAGAGGCCTGGAACATATCCCCAGCGGATATGGGGGGAGTACTGTATAGGCATCTACAAGCTATACAATGCTAATAGTCATCTTACCTTTTTTATGGACACATTTTTATTAAAAGCAGTGATAGTTTCTTAATTTAAATCTTAGTATTCTAATGAATATGTAACATATTGTATTTACCATCTTACCCTTCCTCCAAGGGGCTCAGGACAACGTACATAGGCTGCCCCATTTATCATTGCAATGACACTATGAGGTAGGCTAAGCAGAAAGGGAACAACTGCCTTCATGAAGATCAGCTTCATGATCTCCCTATGCACACTTTCTCTGTGGGTATAACCTTCCTATTCATGCAGCTCTGTCTCCTGTACAGAAGGGAAGTTGACTGAATTTGGCATGAACCTGGAGCATAACCTCTTTCTTCCTGTAGGTTCCCAATATGGCAAAAACTGACTGATCCCATTCCACAACCAAACCTCATCCTTGATCCAGATGAGAATATGGGGGTGAGTTCTAAAATGTGTGGAATACGATGATCTGTCCAAGATTTAAGGTATCACAAAGATAAATGGCATTCTTTTTTTACTCACAAATTAGTTTTAAGTGAGTATTCACTGCTAAGTTATAGGTGCCACTAAGTAAGTGGTGCCACTAAAGTGGGTCCAACATATCCTCCCACTGCGTTGGTAGTGGCTTGTATGTTTGTAGAGACTAAAGGATTTATTTTTTTTATTAAAACTAATGAATTATTTTCACAAGGATATCCAGAGCTGAGCAACATACCCAGGGCTGTAGGAGTTCTGTGACAGTGCCCACCCTGTTTTCAAACCTATCCTTACAGCCATAAGAGTTTCAAAGCAAAGTTTAAAAGCCTATGAAAAAGGGGTTAGAATAAGGCAAAATGTCTGGATGCTGAATTCTACCCCCAAAAGCAAATGTGCTTTTTCTGTCCTCCTACAGTATCGTAGAATGCACAGACCTATCATAACATAATCATCTACAAATTTGTCCAACAGAAACAGACATGAGCCTGGTTTTCTTAATGTAGAAAACCCCACTAAAGGCTGTTCATGATTTGCATACATTTGTTTTTGAAAGTAACTTACTGTATATGTATTAAATAGGTCTTGAAATGTATTTGATTATTCTCTGGAAGGAGTAAGGGGGGCATTCCGGACCAATGGGATGTCCTCCTACTCCTGGATAGGCAGGGTCGCTTAGCAACTGAATCTCCTCCCACGTAGGAGGGCGCCCCACCCCCAGTTTTCGGCCCTGCCTTCCTCGAGGCAGGTCGCTTTTTTCAAAGCTCTCTACGCTCAAGTTATTCTTCTCCCAATTCTATCTTTTTTACTGTCTGAATTTTTATTCTTCCAGCCTTCTCCTGCCTTCTCTTCCCTCCCGCTCTACCTTGTGTGTGTGTGTGTGGGGAGAGACGCGCCGTTTGCGGCACCTAGCCGACTAGCCTCAGCTTTAAGAGCAGGCCTTGTTCGGCTGTTGAGCTCCCTCGGAACTTCTGAGGTAAAAAAAAGGCGGGAGCGCGGCCTTTTTGGCCTGGCCATTGCGAGTGGAGGAGCGGATCCCCAAGGGACCGTCGCCGCTTCGCTCGATAGCCCTCCTCGGCAGTTCTGCGCGGCGGAAGCCCAGAACTGCCCTGCTGACACCACCGGAGGAGCGGCTCTCTTCAACCCTTCGCGGTTGGCCAGCGCAGTCCACCAGACACGCCTCGAGCGGCCGTAGGCCCGGGGCACTTCGCGTCTCTGTACTGGATGCGAGGACGATCGCGCACCCACGGGGAGCGGATTGACCTCCTCAGTCTTCGTTTTGTGACGATCGGCACCCGCGGGCGGTGGACACACCGCAGTGACCAGTTCCACCTTCCCGCCAGATTCTGTTCCTCTCAGGAGACCCAGATATGTCTGAGGAGGCCTCTTTGGGGGGGAACGCGGCCTCGGAAGGACTGGAGGCTGGGGAGGGCTCATCTTCTATGGCAACATCCCTTCCCTGCGACATGCAGTCCAAGACTCTAGCATTAGTAAAAGGGGCTGTGGAAGGTGCGGTTAAGGCTTCCAAAGAGCAGACTAAGGCTTGTGCCAAGCGACTTCCGTTGAAGAGACGTAGGTCTCCTAGCCATGAATATTTTTTCTCCTCAGATGATTATGGTTCCTGTATTGACTCTGACAGCCCCAGGCGCAAACGTCTCTATAAGGGGCACAGGGCTAGATCTCCAGTTTCAAGGCGCCCTAGACACAGGCACAGCTGTAGGAGGACCCCGTCCCCTGAGTCCCCAGATTATTATTCTGCTTCTGGTTCCTCTGAATATGACAGGGAGGAGGGGGAACTCTCAGGCGACCAAGATGAAACGCCTGACCAGAAAATGGACAGGCTTTTCCCTACCGATCTTTTCCCAAGGATGCTGAGTAAGGCGGTTCAGGCCCTTGATTTGGCTCAGCCTAGTGAGGCACCACCCTTACCCATGGGGGGCAAGGTAACATCTAAGAGTTTGTTTCCCCAGGGTCCACCCAAGCCTCATTTGGCCCCTTTTCTGGATTCCTTTCAAAGAGTGTTAGATGCGGAATGGGCCACACCTGCTGTGACGCAACATCCGTCACGTTTATTTAACAAGCTTTATTCTTTTCAGGACTCCGTCATGGATAGTCTCAAGGTGCCAGCAGTGGACTCGCCCATGGCGGCACTTTCTTCTTCCACGGTGTTGCCCTCCGAGGGAGAGGGAGGCCCGAAAGACCAGTGTGATAAACAAATTGAGGCCTCTCTTAGGCGGAATTTTGAGGCCTCTTCCTGCGCTCTTAGAGCTTCGGCCACTAATTCAATTTTGGCGAGGGCGGCATATCTTTGGGCCGAACAGCTCGCTGAGTCGGAACCACGATTGCCGAAGGTGGTCAAGAACACGTTGAAAAAGATTTTGTTGGCTTCCACTTTCTCCGCGGATGCGTCATTCGATGCCATGCACTTCTCTGCCAGGGCCATGGCATTGAACGTCGTAGGCCGTCGCAAGGTGTGGCTCCGCCATTAGGAGGTCGATTCGGCCTCCCAGGCCAGGCTGGTGGGGGTGGCTTTTCGAGGTTCAAAGTTGTTTGGGGAAGCCTTAGAACCTTTACTTGTCGAAAACAAAGAAAAGAGAAAGGTACTCCCTTCCGTTCATAAAGAACCTTCTAAGGGCAAACCTCACTCCTTTCGTCCTTCACGCAGTGATCGACGCCCCTGGGAGGGACAAAAGCCTCGTAATAGATGGAATAAGTCGAGGGTGTTCCCGAGGAGAAGGTCCCAAGGAGGTGGGTCAGCCTCCAATTCTGCTAAGCCCAAGGAACAGCGAACTGTGTGACGCTGTTCCATACGTTGGTTCAGGGCCGGTTGAGGGCCGTCTCCTCGACTTCGCATGTCGCTGGCAAGGAATCACCAGCGACGTGTGGATTCTGGAGATGGTCACACACGGCTACGCTCTGGAGTTGATGGCACCACCCAGGCCCCGATTCTGGAGAGTGCCTCGAACCAGGAATCCGGTCAAACACCTTCAAAAGTTACGTGCCATTCAGCACCTGAGGGACATACGTGCTATAGAACCGGTCCCTCGTTCGCAACGGGGGATGGGGGTCTATTCTACCCTATTCCTGATCCCCAAGGAGGACGGTGCCACGAGGGCCATATTGGACCTCAAACGCCTCAATCGGTGGATCAGAAAGAGGCGTTTCCGGATGGAGACGTGGAAATCTATCGTAGCCACCCTGGAACAGGGGGACTATTTAACATTGTTGGATCTGGCAGAAGCGTATCTCCACGTCCCCATCCGCCCCAGCCACCGCAAATTCCTTCGTTTTTGTTATTGCCACAGTCACTATCAGTATTGGGCACTCCCGTTCGGGCTCTCCTCAGCACCTCGGGTGTTCTCCAAGCTGCTGATAGCACCTGTAGCCTTTCTGAGAGAGAAGGGGATACGCCTATACCCGTATCTCGACAACATCCTCTTGAGATCTCGATCCCGGGTCACAGCCCTCAAGGAGCTGGCACAGACTGTGCAATTACTATCCTCTCTGGGTTTTGTGATAAACATGGCCAAGAGTTCCTTAGAACCCAGACAGCAGATAGAGCATCTGGGGTTACATCTGGACACGGGGTTGTTTCGTATTACTCTCTCCACGGAGAGACAGTTAAAGATTCGGGCGACCCTGAGGTCTGTGTTGGGGGAGGGGCAGACGAGCTTGAGGACCTGGCTTCCCTTCAGGGTCTAATGATCTCCTGCTTGGACATTGTAGATTGGGCGCACTTCCACATGCGGCCCCTACAGTGGTTCCTCAAGCCTTATCAGGACTTGATAGAAGCCCAGGTGGATATTCCCCTCACTATCCCACAGCAGCTGAGAGAAAGTCTCGGTTGGTGGCTGCAGGAGGACAGACTCTCGAGGGGAAGGAGTCTGGTCCAGTCTGAACCAGTAACAGTCACCACAGATGCGAGTCTGTCCGGCTGGGGAGCCCATGTAGGGAACAGAGTGGCCCAGGATTGTTGGTCTCCCCAGGAGACGTTTCACAGCATCAATCTTCTGGAGTTGAGGGCGATCCATCTTGCCCTCCTTCAGTTTCAGGACCACCTAAAAGGGACACAGGTGTTGGTGCGCACAGACAATACGACCGCCAAGGCGTATATAAATCGCCAGGGGGGTACTCGGGCCTCCACACTTCATCTGGAGGCCATGCAGATTATGATGTGGGCAGAGTCCAACATCGAGTCCATCAGAGCCGAGTAGCTGGCCGCGGTCTGCAACACCAGGGCAGATTGGCTCAGTCGTCGAACGCTGGGGGAGGCAGAGTGGCAGCTGCATCCCCAAGTGTTCCGGCAGGTCACTCAACGTTTCGGAATGCCTTTGGTGGACCTCTTCACCTCCAGCGCAAACGCCCAGCTGAGAAGATTCTTCTCAGGGCGGCTAGAACCGGAGGCAAAAAGGACCGACGCTCTTCGGGGGGGGGGGGTGGCCCGGGGGTCTTATCTACGCCTTTCCCCCCATACCACTAATTCAGCGGGTGTTGCGCAAGGCACGCCTTCTGAAAGCAGAGCTGATTCTGATTGCCCCCAGGTGGCCCAGGAGGCCCTGGTTCCCCGACCTTCTGGCCATGGCGGGCCGCAACAGTTGGCAACTCCCGAGTCGCGAGGACCTGTTAATTCAGGGACCGGTCTCCCACCCTCGCCCTCAGCTGTTTCGTTTAACTGCTTGGAGGTTGAGCGGCGGGCGTTGACCAGGAAGGGGTACTCGCGTCGGGTCGTTGATACGCTATTGGCATCGCGAAAGCCTTCTACCAAACGCTCTTATGGACTGACTTGGCGAAAGTTTTCGCACTGGTGCAGAGAAAAGGGGGTGAGACCAACCCGACCTCGGGTGTCACAGGTCCTGGAGTTCTTGCAGGATGGACTAGACAGGGGTTTGAGCACCAATACCCTGCGTCGACAGCTCTCTGCCTTAAATAGCATTTTGAGCTCAGAGGTCAATTTCAGTTTTACGGACCACCCGCATATTAAGCGTTTCCTGCGGGGGGTGTCGTTGATCAATCCTCCGACAGTCCACCGTTGTCCCACTTGGGATCTCCACCTGGTCTTAACTGCGCTCACCGCTCGATCTTTCGAGCCATTGGCGACGGTTCCAGTTAAGGAATTGACACTCAAAACTCTCCTATTGGTAGCGATTACCTCTGCCAGGAGAGTGTCTGAGTTAGGGGCTCTCTCCGTAAACCCTAACCTATGCATATTCCATAAAGAGAAAGTTATATTAAGGCCTGATCCCTCCTTTATACCCAAAATTAACACACTATTTCACTGTCAACAGGAATTGGTGCTCCCTTCCTTCTGTCCAAACCCTGTTCATCCGAAAGAAAGGTGTTGGCACACTTTAGACGTCCGGCGGGCCCTCCGTTTTTACACTTCTAGGACGAGGGAATTCCGTAGAACTGATGCATTGTTCCTAAAGTACAGGGGTTCCGCGATGGGGACTAAGGCATCAGCGTCATCTCTCTCTAGATGGATCAGGGAGGCTATAGTTTTAGCCTACAGGTCTTCAGGAAAGGAGCCGCCAGAGGGGATCACGGCTCACTCGGTCCGCAGTGCTGCCACTTCAGCAGCCTACGAGGATTATGTATCATTAGAGGAAATTTGCAAGGCTGCCACCTGGTCGTCCATGAACACTTTCATCAGGCATTATAAGATCGACCAGGCAGCCTCGGCGGCTGTGTCCTTTGCCAGGAGGGTGCTGCAGAGAGTCCTTCCTCGTTAGTGTGACGCCAGTCTGCCCGCCCTCATCGGTACAGCTCTTGTAAGTCCCATTGGTCCAGAATGCCCCCCTTACTCCTTCCAGAGAAAGTGGAATTTCTTACCTTTTGAGAATTTCCATTCTGGGAAGAGTAAGGGGGGCATTCCGACCCGCCTCTGTACAGACGTGGCTTCTTAGAACTCAGGAGTGTTGTGACATTGTTACAGGGCCGACTACCTGGGGGGGGGGGGGAGTCTTATCCATGTCCTCTTTGTGGTCCGTTCTATCCTTTTTCTATGTGGTATTTGAGTGTTATCACCACTGTTATTCTTCCTTGTTTTCTTGAGCGTTTTTTGTTCTTAGTTGAGTTTCCAACGGCATTGGTGAAGTCCTGCCAGAGAGGTTCTGGTTAGCATCCGCGACCCGTGGACAGCGACTCCGGAGAGTGGGAGGATGCCTTGCTCATCAGTCCAGTCCGAACTGGGGGTGGGGCGCCCTCCTACGTGGGAGGAGATTCAGTTGCTAAGCGACCCTGCCTATCCAGGAGTAGGAGGACATCCCCCATTGGTTCGGAATGCCCCCCTTACTCTTCCCAGAATGGAAATTCTCAAAAGGTAAGAAATTCCACTTTCTTCATTACCATTTTATCCCACCTTTCTTCCAAGGAGTTCAGAATACAGTATATACTGTATATACATTTAATCCTTGCAACAACCCCAAGGTGAGTTAGGCAAAGAAGGATTGACTGACCAAAAGCCATTTAGCGAGCATCATACCCTAGTGGGGATTTGAATGCAGGCCTCTCTAAACGTAGCCTCACATGCTAACCAATATTCCCCCTTTCTTATTCCCGCCCCACTTCACAGCAGCCCACTTTTCAGCAGAAAGACCTGTCCTAATATTATTCTCCTTTTACATCCTAGACACTAGTAGTTAGACTAACAACACTGCATGATTGGAATAATTGCTTAAATTAATTTCTTCTCAGTAAATGAGATTCCTCAGCATAATGGGCTGCACTGAAATCCACCGGACATCTAAGCAAATTTTATGTGGGAAGTTATACTACAAAGGCAGATTGTTAGATCTCCCATTCTTCATTTTCTGGATACATGTTGGGAGGAACTGAAGAGAGAAGATCAATTAGCAAAGTATTTGGTTTTCCCTCCATATTAGGCATATTAAGAGAATTTTGCTATGAGCAATCAGACAGAAATGGAACTGGAATTGCCATGAAGCTAAGAGAGTTTTTTTCTCTCCCCTCGTCCTTTATTTATTTATCTATTTTTATTATAGAGAACATGGGTGGATCTTACCCCAACAGAAGAAAAGATAACATTGGTTGAAGAAATGACCAACAGTTGCAAAAAGCAAGAGGAATTTTCCTCAACAAGCCAGATGGGCTGAACAAGTTGTTTATTTTTTTTAAATAAAGACGTGTTCCCGTTGACCTTCAAAGAGGTTCCCTCCTCTTAATGTGTATGTATGCTTGCACTGGAACTCATCAGGGGTTAGACATCATCTGCAAGAAGCCATTAAAAGGAGAAGCTGCTATATCTTCCCTGTTTTTTGGGTCAAGTGGGGATGATGGGAGAGAGGAGTAGTGAGATTCATGCAATGGAGTACAAGGACTTCCGCATGCACACTCTCCTACACACTGACAGACACCTGGCATCCTAGAAAATAAAAGAGGAACCTAGTTTAAAAACTAAAAAGATACCTCAGGGGAGCCAGAGTCTTGTACTGTACTTGTAAAGTGCTCTTACACACCTGGAAGGCACTTCTGCTCACACAACGGAGGGCAATGCTTGAATTACATTACCTGCAATACCCAACCCCATAGAATAATGTGCTCCAAAAGCCTTTCCTGCACCACAATGTGAACTGGAAGATTGTCTGAATACCAGTTCACAATTCATTTAAGGACCGTCAGTAAACAATAGCAACTCATTTATGTTTTGGCCCTTTTGTCCTAAACACTGCTGCAAGATTTAGTTACACTGCAATGTATGAAATATGTATCCCATTCTCAGTGCCTATGCATTGACATAGCACAAAACAGCCTCCTTGATTCATTCACTCCTTCAACCGAGCTGCAAGTTACCCATTTATAGAAGTGCTAACTTTTTCTGAAGCAGCTGAGAAACCAGATTAGCAGTACAAATACGTATACTGATATCTGTCTGCCTACCCCCCCCCCACACACCTTCAATGTGTTTTCTATGAACTGCTAACTCATTAAGGGCCTAATTATCACGGCGATTGCGCAATTATATACATACATTTCCAAGCATATTGATGTTTTGCAATCAATGAATATTCACTCAATATTAAAAACAGGAATATCAATCCCTAGATCAAATATGTTGTCCATTTTTCATAAAGTATAGTCAGGCTTCTTCCTAAAGCCCCACCCAAGAAGACCTCATTTTAAAAAAAGTAGAAGTCTTGAGTTTCAACATTTATAAAAGATGTTTACAGTGCAGTGTAACAGAGTGACCACCACCAAAGTTAATTTTTTGTTTTACAGAATGCCCCAAATTTAAACACAAATGCTAGATGTTCAGCTGTGCAAACAGTACATAGTGCTTAAGTACAAATGGAAAATACATGATTTTGTTAAATACGTCTCAAAACATGATTTTTATGGTCCTAGAAGACAGAACTTGAAACTTCATGCTGATCTCTAGACAAATGCAATCAGTTGCCTTGGACCCAGAACTGCTACCATTATAACACCAAACACAGACACAGTCTAGTGCGCTGACTGTTTTGATGCCTCAATGGTATTTCAAATTTTATCAGTTTACTGAAGACAGCTTCTAGCCCACCTTAAAAATGATCTGGTCCTAATAAAGAAGACTCTGCACAGGAATTTCTTGAAGGTCAATGGTCCATAATGGCAAGTTACTCTACATGATCTGTCAATTTAACTTATTTTTGTTTAGATGACTTTCTTGAATTCATCATATAATACGAGCACAAAAGCACCACCCATGCCTCGAAGAACATTTGACCATGCACCCTTGAAGAAAGCTTTTCCACCTTCATCTCTTGCAATCTTCCTCCAACAGTCAAGAGTTCCAGAGTACATTATGTCAGCTGTGGAGAAATACATGAAGTGCATCAAGTGAGTCAGTTTAAAAGGACAGCAGGACTACCACATTAGTTCCCATTTCAATTTTGAAAATTGCAGCGCTAATGGAACACACACTTTAGAACTCATCTAGAATCATTCTACAAGTGTTTCTCCATTTTTTTCTAGTTCAGACTATGTATTTTACAGAGCTGAGGTTTCTTACAGCTAATTGCCTTTAGTACTGGTTTGTAATGCTGTATTTGACAATGTTACGCTCATGTATTTAAATGGTACAGGAGCAGAGTCCAGTGTATAATCAAGAAGATTGCAGACTTCACAATGGTTATATGAAGTCAGCTCCAAATCTCATGACAACAACTGCAATGACTGACTTTGTAGTCATCCATTTATTGAACATCAGGCCTCATTAGAAATTAAAAACTATTAAGTCAGTTCCAGGTTTATAGGATACCCAAGGCATAAACTCTCGTCAAATTGCTTCAGCTACAAAGCACACATATTAAGAATATTTATATACTGCTTTTCAACCCAAAGTTCACAAAGCAGTTTACAGACAAAACCAAATAATGAAATGGCTCCCTATCCCAAAAGGGGTCACAATCTAAAAAAATGCAGAACACATCCAACTCAAATGTCTGCAGAAACTGCCACTGCACACACTGAAACCAAACGTTACAGAAACCTTTTATCCAGACTCTGCTCAACCCACAATCTAGTCAAGTTGATGGGATTCAATAAGCTTACATCATTGCTTACAATCAGTTGCTTTCCAACTGATTATGCATCAAGCTACAAGACTAACAGCACAATCCTGCACAAAAAAAACAGTGGCGGAGTGAGCGTTCTGCTGCCGGAAGCCATCGTAAACGTGCCCTAAGGCACGTTCGCAACAACTCAGGAGTAAGGGCAGCCGGCGCAAAGCTGGCTGCCCTCACTCCAACGCCGGGACATCCATGCAGCTGCCGGAGGAAGGTAAGAGATCCCCTGGCGGCCACATGGGCGATCCGGGCGGCGAAGGAGGGGGCACATTGATCAAGCCAACCCAGGGAGGGCAGGGATGGCGTCTGCCATATCCCCATTTCCCATCGAGCCGGCTCAGCTCTTACATGGCCTCCTCCGACTTCTGCCAGCTAAATAGCTGGTGGAAATCCAAGGAGGCCCATCAGACATTCCCTGGTTTACTGTACCAGAAGGGGACGAATGTCCCCTTCCCCTGAGTAGACCCCGGGCTGCAGCAGAGCGGCCCGGAACAGACATAGGCTCAGGTGGGCAGCCTAGGGCCGCCCACCGGATACTTATGTAGGATTGCGCTGCCAATCTCAAATGATCAAAATCAAATACTACCGAAGAAAATTTTTCTACTTCATATGAGCATGGTTTAAGTATTGCTTACCTCATTGGTTCTCAATCCTGCTGGGGCCACAATCCACCTCTGTCCTCTGGGAGTGGGTCACAACCCACGTCCTGGCGCTGCTCATCACTCTGGCCTAGGGACGGCCTCCAGAGGCCTCAGAAATCACATTGGCGAAACCAGAATTGACTTCTGAGTCACTTTTGGATGCCTTCTGAGGCCATCCCCAGGCCAGAGCAACGAGGGAGCAGTGTCAGGAGGTGGGTCAGGCCCTGGATGTGGGTTCCATTTACTTCCGTTTAGTTCCAATTTGGAGCCAAAAGGAGGCAAGGGTGGGCGGGCCCAACTCACGACCCACCTCTGTCTCGGGCCACGACCCACATTTTAAGAATCCCTGGCTTACCTTGTTTACGTCCAGACTGCATCATCATCCGACGGCGAACTGTATCAAACGGATAGGAGATCACACCAGCTACTGCAGTCACTGTTTGTGCAATCATCCAGCTTACCACAATATGAGTGTTTCTAGGATCTGGGAGCATACCTAAGATGTAATAAGAGAAAATATGTACTTTCAGAAACAAAAAGTCTCAAGCAAGAAGCCTATTCCCATTATAGCAAATGAAAATTTAAGACACCTTTTACACTTAATAGCATATTAATTATAAAATAGCATATCATGAAATAACCTACAAGAATACACCTATACTCGTCATGAAACACACTACCAGTGATTGTGGTTTACATGTTAATACCAAAGACACATAGCTGATGAAGACTGTAGTTGTTTCATTTAATTCAACAATCAGAACACAGCCACCCATCTTTAACATCCAGCCAGAAATCTAAAGGTAGTCTACCATGGCTTGTGACTAACACTACAGTCAGTATGTACTAACAAATCTAGAATACTAAGAACTGCTTCACATGAGACTTTTCTTCAGATAACAAATGTGACTAATAATAATTATTATTATTATTATTCAACCTGTGTAGCTTCTACATCCATGTACTTATGTTAACACTCACTATACTCTACTTCTCCTGCAGAGATAGGAAAGCCACTACTTTTAAGACAATCAGTACTAATTGTATGTCTATCTGTTAAAAGAAAAGTTGCAGTGCTTTTACAAGTCTTCAAGAAGCATGTGATCCACATTTGTCAAGATCACTCTTAATGTTTCATTTACCTTTTGCTGTGTCATAGACTCCAAAGTAGGCAGCTCTATAGATGATTATACCCTGGACAGAGACATTAAACCCTTGGTATAAGCCACGCAGGCCATCAGACTTGAAGATTTTGACAAGACAGTCCCCCAGACCAGTGAATTCTCGGTCAGCACCAGCTTTTCCAACATCAGCAGCTAGACGGGTTCTTGCAAAATCCAATGGATAGACAAAGCAAAGGGAGGTAGCTCCAGCTGCACCACCAGAGGCTAGATTACCAGCAAAATACCTCCAGAACTGGGTGTGTTTGTCTACTCCTCCCAAGAACACTTGCTTATACTTATCCTTGAAGGCAAAGTTGAGAGCCTGAGTTGGAAAGTATCGGATTACATTGGCCAAATTCCCACGCCAGAAGGATAGCATTCCTTGTTCTTTAGGGATGCGCACTACACAATCAACGATTCCTTTGTACTGTTTATCAGCAGCTATCTGTTTACTTGCATGTTGTACCTGTGAGAAAAAAAGGGGTTTGGATTATAAATTTTATGGGTCCAAGAAAGCATCATTCAAAAGTAGAGTTTAATGGCTGGATTCTATCCTTTCAGAAACAATGTGATGTCACAAGCTTATGAGAGGCAAGGAAAGTGCAAATTATAGAATTCAGTAAACTATAAGGAATAGCGAACACAATACACCTGCCTAACAGCTCAGCTGAGGAAATAAGCTGTGTAGTCTATCTACATTTTAATTATGCAAACTACATCCATTGCTTTTTCAAACACAAGAGGAAATTTTATTCAATCCCAATTATTTGCTTTAAAAACAAATCATTTAAGAAGGAAAGCCAGTAAGGCAGAATCCACCACTGCCTCCTCCACCTGTTACGCTTTTTAAACTGAACTAGAGAAAGACCAGCTGCCTCTGAGAAGGAAACTGTGTTTAACCAAATGTGAAGGACCTTGGATCTCTTAGAAGGTGTAAAGGGAACACACAAATGTGCCAGTAAATAAATAAAATGTGACCCAATCACCAGTGGGCGGCATTTCTTCCAACTTAAAAAATGCCCTTTGTTAATATACAAAAAGAAGCTACTATATATATACTGGCATTCCCTGACTTACATAAGGATTCTGTTCCAGAAACCCTTACACAAGTTGTGTTTTAAGTAGGAACCAGGCTGTACAAGAGCAGCCACCCACGCTCACTGCTCTGTAAGCTGGGATTGTTGCCATCATGTCCCATGTTTCCTCTTTCATTAAGCCTGCACGGAGGAGGGAGCAAATCGCCAAGTTCCATTCTGGTCCTCAGAGCAGTGATCTCACCCCATCCTCCAAACAGGCTCTGTAAACAAGAGGAAACGTGGTGCTCGCTGAAAACAACTCCAGCTTGCAAAGCAAGTGGCAAGCTTTACAGTGGGGCGAGTGGTGAACACAGGTGACTCCTCTTGCACAGCCTAGACTTCAATTAAACTCAAAATTATGCGAATAGAGCCTGTATTTTTCTGGTTTGTTTTTTGAGCTGTCTTGGAATTTTAAATGAAAAGCAGAATACAAGCTGAAAAAAGGGGTTCTCTTATAATGGGCATAAGTTTTAAAAGCACTGTTAAGAGCCCATTCATTCAGATAAGCTACCTTGCAAGGTGCATGGCCATAAAGAACTTCATTCTTCTTATGATAATCAGAATTAAAACAGATTAATCTTTTGGAAGCCAATAGTGACAACATTGCAACCATATTATATTTATCTGATGTATATCCATTGTTTGCAGCATTAAAGTCTTCAGATAGCTTAGAAGCACATTGGCATAGCTGGAGGTGATCTTCCACATGCATCTGTTTCTCTGTAGCCCAAACCATCTTCACCTTATGCCTACTTTGGAGGGCCAAACCAGTGTGCCAACACTCTCTAGCATGACGCTCCACCAGCATCTCAGTGGCAGCAATTCCAAGTGCGAGCCCTCCTCAAAGCTAATCTGGGAGCAATGTTCCCTGTAAGGGGCCCGCACTGCTGTACAGCCGGGAGTGTTTCGGCAATGACATCATATGTCATCACCAACTTCCAGTACAGCCAAGCTCAGAGCTGCATGGAGCTCAGTTTTGAGCTGCGCAGCCACACAACTTACTGGGAACAATGCCTAGGAGCAGGACAGATAATGCCCAGGTCAGAGCTGCTCTTGCCTTACTGTTGTTCAGACAGCTGACTTCATGACAATTACTGTAGAATGCTCACAGGTGGGGACTGGATGGAATGATCTTCCTCCTCCTCACCAATGTCAGTGGCAATTCTGACTGCTCAAATCATCCCCCAGAAGCAGACCAGTCTATACTGGAGCAGACATATCCAAGCTGAGTAGCCAGGGCTGCTGCCATCAAGCTGTTCTCACAGGCAGCTAACTGAAACGAGCCTCACAAAAAGCAAATGTGAAAGTTTAAAAACTTATAAGTAAATCTGTTTAGGACTGGAGTGTATTAAGGAAACAATACCTTTTTGTTAATCCTCTCAGCAAGAATTGAGAACCTTATGCATATTTCTCAGCACAAGCAATAGGCAGCGGCTCACAGGCTAAAGAGGTTATCAAGTTTCCAGACTCGTATCAGGATGACTGAAAATATTGTTCTGCTTTGGTCTTTTGAAAGCTTATGCTCATATTTTTAAGAAGGGCTGCAGAGAGACTGGCTGCTGGAGTATGTGCACCACCCTGTACATAGCAAGGTGACTTTCAGAGGCAGGGAACACATAACTATGGATGGTGACACTTTGGAGGCTGCTCCAGTACCCTCTGTGTGCCGGGTGAGGCCCGCTCTGCCTCTGCAGTTTAGGACGAGCACATCCTGCCAGGAGAAATGCCGCTCGGCTCAAGCAGCCAGCCAGCCAGTCGCTCGCAGCGGGAAAGGGAAGGGGGCGAGTTCAAACAGCCACATCACGGTGGCCTCTCGGGCTCCGTCCGCGGGGTGTTATTGGTCCTTCAAGTCGCGCGCGAAACACAGTAAAGAAGGAGGAGCAAGGGGAAGAGAGCGGGGCATCCGCTCTACCTGGACGACGGTCGATTGGCTTGTGCCAAGCAATGACACGCCAGGGGAAGGAGAGTGTTCGAGCCCTCCCCAAGAGAGCACATAGCGGGACGGAGATGTTAAAGAGGCGCGAGGGTCAGTGTCTCTTGTCCCAGTCACGCACGTTCAAACCGCCCCTTCTTCGACTGCCCTCCCTACGCTAACGGAACTTTCTATAACGGAACCGGCCTGAAAGCAGCCTGAGGCGCACGCGCTGCCCACGTGACCGACGTCTCGGGGAAAGAAAGCGAGCGCGCGTCTTTGGCAAAACAAATGAGCTCCACACGCCACGTTCTAGGAGCCAGAGGGGCGGGGCTCGTCTGTCCCTTCCCAAGCTGCTCGCCTGTCTCTCCTTTCTCCCCTCTCTCTTTCTTTCGGCTTTTTACAACAACCGCGCTTCTTAGCCCGACCTGCAGCAACAGCTTGACGCGCTCGATGGGCGCTACTGCAGTCTTGCTGATGGCCGCGGCCACGCCGCCTGCTAGAAAATCCTTGGCGAAGGAGAGGGCTTGGTCTGCCATGATAGCGCCCGGTTGGAAGCCGCGGGAAGATAGCACTGGTGGGCAGGAGGAGGGGACCGGGGGCAGGCTGTCGCCGCAGGCAGCTCAAGCAAGGAGAAAGGAAGGGGCGACCTTGGCGCAGGAGCTAAATGGGCTGCACGGCAGGACCCGCCCGCAAGGCGCCATTGGCGGGGGTCGCACAAAGGGGCGGGAAGTGCTTGGACGGCGTCGCTGGCCGGGGGAGAGGGGAGGTGCCGTCTTCTCACTTGGTCTCTTTCGTCGCCCCCAGCCGGGCGACTCCCAGCCTCTCTCACACACGACGCCCCCAGGAATGGTCCGATGAAATCTGCTGCCCGATTCACCGCTCCAGCTAGTGTGAACCTCCCGAATTAAAAACAAAACACAACCTAGGTGTGCATATGATATGCCCTAGCTAGCCTTCTTCTTGCCAGCAGCCCAGCCCCAGCCTGCTGCTCGAGATCACCCACTCCGTCCGCCTAAGGAGCTTGGAGGGCAGGGCACGGCGGCAGCAGGGCGCGCGGAGCTGAGGGGGGGGGGTGAGTCCCGTGCTCCGCTTTACCCCCCTTTTCTGCTTGGCTGCTTAGCTGGGTGGGTGAGGAGGTGGTAGAGGCAACTGCAGCGGCAGCTTTTTTTTTCCTGGAAGAGGCGACCCGCCACACTGCCCCAATCCTCTTCCCACTCATTCTCAGTGAGCAGGAGAAGGAACGGAGAACCAACCACTGATGCGGCTTGTTTGAGCCAGAGGGGGGTTGTTGGCCACACAGGCAGAAAGTGTGTGTGTGTGGGGGGGGTAGGTACCCCTCATCCAACTCGCCACTCGAAACAGCTGCTTTAAACTTATGGCTGGGCCGGCCCGTTCCCAGACACTTTTTTGCGAGAACGGCAAACTAGGTCGGAGACCGTGAAAGTATACCCTGATGATCCTATGTGTGTCTGCTTGGAAGTAAGTCGGACGTCCCACTGCGTTTATAAAGCACTTTACTTCCATAACTCATTGTTGCACATCATTAGCTATTCTCTTTCTTGCATAGTGTTTGCATATTAAACACATGTACATATTGACAGTTACTGCCTAATTATTCTGTATTGTTTTTTACGGAATAATAATTACACGGATAATCATAAACATTAATGGACTAATGATCCAAATGAATTAAAGAAAAACGGAATTGGCTTATTTCTTGTCACTTGTTTATTTATTGATATAGTGCCATCTGTGGGCATTGTTGTGGTTGTTCAGTCGTTAAGTCGTGTCCGACGCTTCGTGATCCCATGAACCATATCCCGCCAGGCCTTCCTATCCTCCACTACCTTCCTGAGTTCGCTCATTTTCATGTTCGTTGCATCGGTGATGCTGTCTAACCATCTCATCCTTGGCCTTCCCCTTCTCCTTTTGCCTTCAATTTTTCCCAGCATCAGAGTCTTCTCCAGAGAGTCCTCTCTTCGCATTAGGTGGCCAAAATATTTGAGTTTCAGCCTTAGTACCTGTCCTTCCAGGGAACAGTCAGGGTTGATTTCATTTAGGATTGACTGATTTGATCTCCTTATTTAGGAACTTTGTAAATGAAGAGCTATATAAAATTGAGTCTGTCTCCATGTAAGATCATGGGATTGCAACACTTCTCCTTTTCAGTGGTATGGACATGTCCAAAACAATAGCAAAGTTGTATCCTATTTTAAACCACCTCAAACAGCAAAAGGTCTAATTTAAAATAAACAGTGCTGTAAATACTGTTACTGGCTTATGGTTTTCTGTGCTTTTATTTATGTTTACTGTTTTTACTGTAACATATATGTTACCCTGAGAGCTGATACTGAAGAATGGCCTAAAATTATCTAAATAAATAAATTGATCAAAATAAAAGAAATCACAGTTAAAATGGATGTGTGTCAATGGTATAGCATGAATGGTTTTATTGTGCATTTCTTTATTTAGTCTCAAGCTGTGTAAACCTGAGTATCACATACAGGCATTATATCTGCTCTGTAAGTGAACACGTGATGAGGTAGTAGTGGGACCACACTCCCTGGCCATGCTCCTGTCTTGAGCGTGTTTGGCGCTTGCCTGTGGAAGGTGGTACTGAATGCAGCGATGGTTCCATGTGATTCTGCTCTCCCCTCATACATTTGCAAGCAGAATTACCTACATAGGGCTATAATGTTGAGTATAAACTCCTTATATAAAACCCTAACATTTGGCAAAGATCAAGTCTCCATCTCAACTATTTCAGCATTGAGATCAACGCTATTTTTCTGCTAAGGACTTTATCTGACTTTGTGAGTGAAAGGTTGTGCAAAACATTGTTCAGAACACTTTGTAAACCTGATTGATCTTAAGTTGCTGAGCAGGGCTAGTAGTAAGAGGACACCTGGCTTGTGCTTAAAGACAAAAGTTGCTTCACCTTTCCAGGCACTTTATTTGAAATGTATAGTAACACAGGTGTCTGATAAAATATTGTATTCTTTATAGTCCCTTCTCTGCTAGTATAATTGTTAGATACAATGGTTAGATACAATGCTACAATACCATTTGTACAGTGAAATACCCTCTTCAGAGAGATTAATGTTGCAAGTTTCACTTTTCTCTTTGCTCAAAGAAATACACCACTGATCATTCCTGCATGTCATCAGTGTAAGAGTTCAGTGCTAGAAACACTTTGCACGCCCACTGACAAGCAAACTTTGTGCTTCTCTAGCTTTCAGTGGACACCCCTTGAGAGACATTAAAAGCCAGTTAGCACAAATGATCTCTCATTTCTAAATTCACACATTGTTTTGAAAGATGCATTGTAATCAGGCTTTAAAAGGAATTTTATTTATTTATCGTATGGCACATTCACATCACATTTCAATTAAAAAAATTCTTTCCCTTTAACGAAGGTGCATTGAATTTATGCAACACTTCAACACCAGGGAGTGCAGATTTGTAACTGTATCAACATACCATAACAACGTTTAGCAGTTTTGCTCTACCAACAAATTTGAAGAGCACAGTGTCACCTAGACTTCGCTCTGGGTGACCCACCACTATGCTTGTCACATTTAGAATTGCTCAACAGCAACTTTTAGCACTGAGTAAACATGCCTAGAATTTACCCATCTGCCAGCTAAACTATTTTAATGCTGAATTTTAATGTAGAGGGATGTCACCAATTAGTTGTTTCAGGGTGTAATGATTTAAGCCTAAGCAATTTAAATCTCCAAGGAAAAAAACAGGTTGATTTAAATAATTGCTTTAAAATAAAGTTTCTGGTGGTATTTCATGTTTCCAAAACAATTTTGCATATTACTTGGTATATGTAACTGCTGAGGTTACAATCCTGTAGGCCAGTGGTTTTCAACTGGTGTGCTGTGAATGGGCCTCAGGTGTGCTGCAGCTGATTGCTTGTATGTTTCAATTCTAAGTGCTGGTTTTAACCTTCAAATGGTCTGAGCCAAGTGCATTTGAAAAAACACCTTCTCTCCTGGGCTTGTACATCTTCAGAAGATGTCCTGTATGTGGTTCCCTTAGTCATGAAAATAGGAATGAAGGTGGTTATATTGCACACTTTGTTTGAGGTGCCACCATCTCTTTACAAGTCTCTCCTCTACGTAGGCTTACCAGATCTCCAACCGGGACAGAGTGCTAGACCTTTAGGAGAAGGAATGTGGGCAGGTGTAGTTTGTTAAACCCTTAGAGCACAATCCTAGGCATGTCTACTCAGAAGCAAGCCCCATTGTGTTCAGTGGGGCTTGCTTCTGAGTAGACATGCCTAGGATTGTGCTCTAAGGTTTAACAAGCTACACCTGCCCACAATCCTTCTCCTAAAGGTCTAGCACTCTGTCCAGGTTGGAGATCTGGTAAGCCTACCTCTAGGGGATGCCTGTGGCCGAAACAAAGTTTCAACAACTTTGCCAAGCCTCTACTTTTTAGGAAGTCCTTTGGGTTGAAAGAAAAATACTGTGTCTCTGCTCTTGGAACACTATATCTTATATCTACTTGTTGCTTTTAGGTATTCATATGAAGCATGTTTTTGTATTAGATTTTTAAAGTTGTACAGTTAAAGTTGTACAGTTCTGATATTGGCTTTGTAAGCTGCTCTAGCAGAGCCCCTTATAGGCTGAGCATTGCAGAATTTAAAAAATGCAAAAATAAATGAATACAATAATTTTAGCTTTCACGTTTTCGCAACTGGATGTTTTGACAGAATGAGATTTGTTAAGTCTACTTAACAATAATCATTTAGTACTCAGACTTGTGGCTTGATGCTTTTAAACCATTGCAATTCATAAGATTATTAGGATTAAGGGTCTATAAAAAGGTAAAGGTATCCCCTGACAATTAAGTCCAGTCGTGTCCGACTCTAGGGTGTGGTGCTCATCTCCATTTCAAAGCCGAAGAGCCAGCATTGTCCGAAGACGCTTCCGTTGTCATGTGGCCGGCATGACTCTCCTTGCCGCAGCGCGTAGCATGCAGCTGGCATAAATTCAAGACCTCTGGAATGGCCATCATTGATTCTATTTCACCTTTAATTTTTATTTGCTGTAGCTATACTAATATTAGGAGCTTGCTGGAACATAAGCAGCATAACTGTATCCAGGCTGGGAGGTTTGAGCAAGACCAAGAAAACTCAGAGCAGGCAGGTAGGGAGCAAGCAATCAGGTCTGGATGGGATTCTTGGTATTTACAGCAGCTGCTAGGAGTTTGGAGCCAATGCCATCAGAGCAGATAAGTTAGTCAAAGGTGAATTTAAGTGACAGGTAGCAGGGAAACTGCAAAGTGCGATACTGGACATCTGCAGAAGGCTATTTACATGGATCTGGCAAAGATGGGACCAAAACAAATGCTAGCTCTTTACATGCTAGCAAGAAGGATGCAAATTCTCAAATACATCTATATAACCCTGCATCTCTTCTAAAATGTTTCCTTGTCGAGTAGGGCACAATTCTTTCAAGGACTGATCTTTAGCCAGAGTGGCACAATTTAAGTTTGTGGAAAAACCTCATTCAAACTTTGGTTACGTATGTTGAATGTTGCTATACACAGGACAGTGCATCATAATAAAATTTTCAGGAGAAATAAAGTTTTCAGGAGAAATTTCCATGACTAAAATGGAAACAAAATGGTTACTGTAATCCCTCAGTTGGTGCATCAAGAAAACCTTTACCTTTCTTTTTGTATGAAGAATGAACTGTGCTAATGGTTTATATTTCAGGCTGCGGGCTGCCCGATCCATCCTGCATCCAGGCCTGCTAAGATTGAAACTCTGGCATGGCTTAGATTTTTGAAATTTTGGCTAAGGGCTTGTTTTGCCACAGACCAGAATAGTGTGCTTAGGAATATTCTATCTGATTCCTTCTTTTCTCCAGGCCTCACCTTATTTTACAAAAAATGCAATCCTTGGGTTTATCATTTGATCTTAAAGGGGGGGGGGGAGGTCTTCCTATGTTGCCTGCTTTTAAAATCATCCAAACCCGCCTATTTCATATTCAAAAGCAGGATTTGCAGGCGGTGGCCCTTAAATCATGCTCACCTTTACATCTTGGTCTTTCATGGCCAAATATAAAGAGGTCTGTTGCAATGCATTTTCAAAAAAAAAAAAAGAAACTTATTCATGATTTTTTTAGTACTTATTTTAATCAACAGAAACATAATAAGGTTTTACACACAGTTCATACTATAACAACAACAATCATTAACACTACCCAAAACAGAAATAGAAAAATTCATACTAGTGCTGGCTGATGAGTTGCAGATTAAATTACTTGCTCTAATTATGCAACATCCCATTTAATGGATAGCTGTTTTCTTAAAACACAAAATCACATCTAACAGGTTTCCTGTTATCTTAGTCTGCACACTGGAGAATCCATGTTTCTCCAATAACTGCTTGTACTCCAAACCACTTCTTTGCTTGCCTTCAGTCATACTGAGGGACTGTAGAACAGCTCTTGCAGGGCTTGTTCGCTTCTCATCAAGCACAGTTTCTGCTACTAGCAAAGCATTTCCTGCATTTGCAAAACAGCAATCAATAATTGTTTAGCAACATGTCATAGCTTTCAAGTCATTGGGACTTTCTTCCCTAGAGAAGCTATCAGGTTTTCTTCTTTCCCTGAACTTTTCTCATCTCACAAGCAGATCTTTGTCAGCATTTCATGAAAAATAGAAGGGGGTTCTATTACTACGTTTGTTTAGTTCTAGACAAATGTAGTAATGTGCAGAGAATGTCCAAAAGTTACACAATTGTGGCAATACTTTTCCCCAGTATCCCATTCATTATATGGAAACATTTTCTAAGCTCTCAAACTCCAACATTGCATCTCTGGCAAAATGCAAACCTCCTTTCCCTACGCCAGGGGTCCCCAACAACCGGGCCGCAGACTGGTACCGGTCTGTGCCCGTTTGGAATTGGGCCGCGGCAGCCCGCCAAGAGTTGAGCCTCCGCCTGACCTGATCAGGAGGCGAACTACCATGGCTGGCTGTCCCGCAGCTTGGCTCACCAGCTCAGCTGAAGATGCACCTGAAGCCCTGGGGCTGCACCAGCAACGCAGCCACGCCTGCACCAGCGCTGATCCTTTGCTCTTTGGCCTGCACGGAAACTAAGAGGCGGCAGCTCCCTGTTTCCATTGGAGGTGGGGAAGAAGCAGCAGCGCTGGGTCAGGAAGTGGCGTGCGGCGATTGGCAGTGGGACGAGCGTGTGTCGGGGAGGCACAAGCGAGGCTTCTCCCCGCCCCCAGGGAGGGCTGAAAGGGCCTGGGCCGTCTCCGGAGCTCTCCGCGCTCTCTAGAGCTAAGTGCAGCAGAGCTGGCGATGCAGCGGTGGCGGTAGGTAGCAAAGTTTTCGTGCCACTTTGGAGGCTCCTGGAGGGCTCCAAAGCGGCGCTGAAATGTTCTTGCGGGGGGGGAGGTTTCGCCCGCCCCCAGGTCCTTTTTCACGCCACTGGTGACCGGTGACGTCACGGGGGGCGTCATTTTTCGCTGCACCCCCCCCAGTAACACCACCCCCAGTCCGCGGAACTTTTTTTTTTAAGAAGATAACCGGTCCCCGGTTGCAAAAAGGTTGGGGCCCGCTGCCCTACGCTATCACTGCTATTGAGAATGCTATCGACACCAAGAGGTATCTGTGACATCACTAGGCGCCAGTGATGCAGTCCACTCTGTGATGCCCACATCAAAAGGACAGCATCCCAGTTAGCACTTTCACTGCCAGAAGTTCCCACTGTGAATGTAAACTCCCTCCCTGAACCCGGATTGATCTCTTTGAGCGAATGGAATGCTCTTTCCGTTTTTGGAGAGTTTCTGTTCCCAGAGGGAGTTTCTGACAGCAGACACTAGTCAGGATACTACCCTTTATTTCTTTTCATGCTTTTCATCTAAGCTTTATCTTAGAATTTTTCTACTATTAAAACTTGTTATTTTCCTTAGCAAGCTAAGAGAAGTCAGCGATATATTTTAAGGCCACACTGTGAACCTCCCATCAAAAATGCCATTAGCAGGAACTGAATGGTTCTTTACAGCCAACACCTAGATCTGGCCAGGGTGCATCTCCTTTGATGCAGAACTCTTTTCTTATTCCAGTTTTTTTCTAGCAATATAGTGTAACAGGTCACTTCCCAAAGACTCTGGGAGGAATATTTGATGAAAAACAGAACTACTACCAAAAATGGCCCCCACACATCTAAGTTCACCTCTCTTCTTTGGCAATGTCTTGTACAACTTATCCCCTATGTCCTGACATTACTATGTGTATTTCTCCACTACTGCGCTCATATAATTGAATTGCACTAGCAGAGGCATAAAACATACACAATGTAATATCCCTATGTTTCTTGAAAAATTTAAAATTCTCTCCAGAGGTTATGGGAATTGAACTTTTTATTAAATAGTTAGAAAATTATCAAAAGAGAATTAATGTTAATGTTAGCTCTGCTGACATAATCAAAACCTTCTCAAACTGCCAGTAAATATAGTGTTTACTGTATCAAGAAAGAAAAGTCACAAGTCTTACCTGGCTTGCAAATTGCAAATATTTTGCTTAACAGTGTATGAACCTTTTCCTCAGACCAGTCATGTAGAACTCGTGAAAGAATATAAAGGTCTGCTTCTGGAATATTATCTTTGAAAAAATCTCCTGTTTCAAAATAAATGTTTATTAATTCCAGTATTTAGTTTCAGAAAACATACCAGTACCTAAATTTTCATCTCCGTAGCTAACCCATAGCAATCCCATTGATTCCTATGAGAAAGCCCATTTTCATTTATGCAGTTTCGAGATGCGCACCATTTTCGAGGAATGTTACCCCATGTAAATCATGTATGAGATGATATACATCTTAGAGTCACTGGGAGCAATTCAAAGAAAGCTTCATTAATTTTAATGTTTAAACATAATAGATTGGTTAGATCTAAAGGTACCCTTCTGCATTAAGAAGGCATCTTCTGCTCAGGGAAGGGCTATTTTACACTCTACATGAAGACATTGCATGAGAAAATTAAACTAAGATCTGCATAAAAAAGTAAAGGTATCCCCTGACAATTAAGTCCAGTCGTGTCCGACTCTAGGGTGTGGTGCTCATCTCCATTTCAAAGCCGAAGAGCCAGCGTTGTCCGAAGACGCCACCGTGGTCATGTGGCCGGCGTGACTCTCCTTGCCGCAGCGTGTAGCATGCAGCTGGAACACGGAGCGCTGTTTACCTTCCCGCAAGCGGTACCTATTTATCTACTCGCATTGACATGCTTTGGAACTGCTAGGTTGGCAGGAGCTGGCCAAGCAACAAGCGCTCACCCCGTCGTGGGAATCGAACTGCCGACCTTTCGATCGACAGCTTATGGTTCAGCGGTTTAACCCGCTGCGCCACCTGTAAGATCTGCATACTTATTTGCAAAAACATGAAAAGCACTATGGATTCTACTTCTAGGATAGTGTGTGTTCATCCGTGTGTAGGGGAGACCATGCAAGCTGCCCCCCTAAGCTCCTTGGAGGTAAATAAGAATATTGTAGCTCAGTATGAACTCTTGTGCAGACTTTTACAAATGCATTTGCTCCATCCACTCATGATTAAAAAAAATGTAATACCAAAAAAGGTATAGTCTACCTGCATCAAAATAAATATTCCACATTTTAGATCGGAAGTATGTTTTTCCCTACTCTTTAGGAATATGTTACATGTGCCTTTGACAGAAATATTCACAGTATACAGCATCATATAACCCCATGTACCAACACATCTCCATACACTGCCTAGTAGGTATGTTTACCTGATCTGAGTGATACTTGAGCAGTGTTTTGTCTTGGCTGAAATCTGGAGACACTTGCAATGACATCTGGAAGGTCGAATATAGTGACTGTCATGTCTGGGTAGAGATGGACTAGTTCATAGGCTAGCGCTCCAGTGCAACCTGCAGATAGCAAGATATTGAAACAATGGGTGTTTGTTAATCCTAATTCAGTTCAAATCAAGTAAGCCTTTATTGGCATCACTCCCAATTCTGTTAATCCTAATTCAGTTCAAGTCAAGTAAGCCTTTATTGGCATCACTCCCAATTCTGTTAATCCTAATTCAGTTCAAGTCAAGTAAGCCTTTATTGGCATCACTCCCAATTCTGTTAAAACTTAGGTCTAATAGGTTTATCATTCAGTGCTTACTTAAGAGTAGGTATTAAAAATCTGAAAGAGGCCTGCAGAACATCCCTGTGTAACCTCCCACTTCAGACATTATAATCATGCACTACCGACCAAAACTGAAAGTAAACCTGTATTCAGCTGGCTGCATGGGATTGTAACATCTGTAGGCACTGAGACTTGATATGGTTGTCATTGGACAGTGAACCCACCCCAGAGAGGTGGGTTCACTGTCCAATGCCTCACTAGCCTGAGCAGTCATCTTCTAAAAATGATTCTCCCTTCCCCCCCCCCAGAAAACCATGGCTTTTCTCCCTTCCCCCCCCCCCGAAAAGTGGGTTATTTAAAACAAAAGCAACTCCTAACTGAATTACAGCGCAATCCGACTTAACCTTTGTGCCGGTGTAACCAGCGGCACAGAGAGAACTGGAGGCTCCAGAATGGAAAAGGGATTCAAATCCCCTTTGAATTCCTCTTTTGGAGGGGATTTGAATCCCTTTTCCATTCTGGGGCCTCCCATTCTGATTCTCCCCCCCCCCCCAGAAAACCCTTCAGTACTTGCACTGAGCTACTTTTAAATGCTATATAATTTTTAGTATTCTGGCCAAAAAAACTAGAAACTGGAAAAAGTTTTAACTGCACCCATAATAAAACAAAGAGCATTTTTACCTATTCTATGGATAGCTCCTAAAGATACAACCCCTCCCACCAAAAGCATAAACAGGGAAAAAGTAGCCACAAAAGAAGCACATTAATTTAGTGAATTATACATTTAATCATGATGGTCATCATAACAACATTGCTAGATATACTTTTATATTCTCTGTGGTTTATGTTTTAAAAAATAGTTTAAAAACCAAACACAGTTGGGCAGCGCAATCCTGTGTAAGGATCCGGCCGGTAGCCCACAGCCGCCCGCCGGATCCTGACCCCTGGCAGCCGTTCTGCCACTGGGCTGGAGGTCTACTTGGGGAAGGGGACGCTCGTCCCCTTCACCGGGTGTAAATCCAGGCCAGCCCCATCGGCCTCCTCGGATTTCCACCAGCTAAATAGCTGGCAAAAGTAGAGGAGGCCGTGTAACGGCGTAGCCGACCCGGCAAGGACGGGGATATAGTCGACGCCATCCCCCGCCCCTCCCAGGCCAGCTAGGCCAATAGCCCCCCTCCCTCACCCGGCTGGACCGCCCACGTGGCCGGCGACGGAGCTCTTACCTTCTGCCGCGTCCTGGTCTAGTGCCGGAGGGAGTCCAGCCTTGCGCCGGCCTCCCTTACTCCTGAGGCATTGCGAACGTGCTTTACGGCACGTTTGCGAAATCATCAGGCGGCGGAACGCTCGTTCCGTCGCTGGCTTTATTTACAGGATTGTGCTGTGAAGGGTGTAAAGCCTGGGAGAAAAATGGACTTAAGGACTTACCATTCATATTGGATAAGGAGGCAGAGGGACTCTTTTGATTGGTGGTGTCAGAGACAACACACAATTGGTTTACAGAACAGAAGAGGCACAGGAGTGGTTGTGAGTTAAGCAAGTCAGAGGTTGATGGTTGGGCAGTGACAGTTGCTTACAGAATAGTGAGACGAGATAGTAATTGAAGAAAAAAAAAACACTTCCTGAATAACCACCTGGTAGAAGTAGATAACAGCGCAATCCAACTTAACTTTTGTGCTGGTGTAACCAGCAGCACAGCGAGAATGGGAGGCCCCAGAATGGAAAAGGGATTCAAATCCCCTCCAAAAGAGGAATTCAAAGGGGATTTGAATCCCTTTTCCATTCTGGAGCCTCCAGTTCTCGCTGTGCCGCTGGTTACACCGGCACAAAGGTTAAGTCGGATTGCGCTGTAATTCAGTTAGGAGTTGCTTTTGTTTTAAATAACCCACTTGGTTTAGTTATTGTATCACTGTTACAAATGAACGTCAAATCATACTAGAAAGGCTACATTTGGACAGTCAGTCCCCATACAGAACTAGTAATGTGATATAGCCCTGTATACTTGAGGGTTCTCTCTCTCCCTCTCCCACCCCAGTCCCCTCAAATGGGATATCAGAATGGCAGTTTCAGAAATACGGCATCTTTCTTTCTGGGGAGTTACCACATATGACGGTAGTAATAGTGGGGTACTATTGGATTGACAGAGCTACCACAACACTTATGACAAAATTTTCCATCCATGCCTACCTCCCAAATCACATACAACTCTGAACGGCGAGAGATCAAAAGCCATGGCTACATCTCTTGCTGTCGCTTTGGCGATGCCATGCATGGCACTCATAAAACAGTGCTTCACCTCTGTTTGGCAATATAAATCCTTAAAAACAGAACAATCAATGTGTCTAAACTCATTTCAATCAACAAGGATAAACAGCATGTATGAAACCGAGATGTTCATAAAAGTACACATCTGAAAATTATAGTGGGCTGTACTCCAAGTTTAGTAAGCAATGACCAAGGAAGTCATGGCTGTGTCTCTTTGAAATTAATGCTCTTTAACATGGTGATCGTAGAGGAGAATAGCCCCCCCCCCCATGATACTGAGCAACCAGGACAAGGAAGCACCAGATGTTTGTCATTAGAGAGCAGGGCATCTCCTTCATCCAGGCAGTTTGACAACCTGCAGCTCCTGGCTCTTCCTGATGGCAGACATGACTTTTATTCCACATGAGATTGCTTGCTACTGCATTCATCATCCGAGGACATGCTCTGTGTCCCGCTGCCTATGGCAGTGTGGTTAGTGGGGACATGCGACAAACCTTTTCACTAGTAGCACTCAGGGGTGTGGAATTCCCTCCCCCATGAGGCGCAACTGGCTCTATTGCTGCCAACTTTAAAAAATGTAGACAAGACCTTTAATTTGGCCTTTTGTTAATAATCATGCTGTTTTTCTATAGTTTTGTTTTGCCTTGTTTGCCTGCTGCTCTGTTCTTTGTGAATTAGAATTGTATACTGTAGCAGTTTAAAACATTTTTATTATTATGCAAGTTGTCTTGATTATCGCTTTAATGGTATAGAAAGGTAGCAACCAAATATTTTTAAATAAACAAAACTTCTGGGGAGATTAGTAGGTTCTGCTAGGCATTATGAAGAAGATCCAGCTTGACGTGTGGTTGCCATTTTTGGCAGCAACTGCTTCTTAAATCTAGCCTTAAAGACTTCAAGATCTCCCTTCTCTAACAGTGCAACCCTATGCAGGTCTACTCAGAATTAAGTTCAGTGGGACATACTCCCGGGTAAGCGGGAATAGGATTGCAGCCTTAGAACATTTCTTCCCGTGGAAAGTGGAGGAAAATTTCATCATGTAACCCCCCTCCTACGGTCTGAAGTGGTATAACTCAGACACAGGTTGACCACCTCAGAACTAGGACCATGTCTGTTTATTCTATTGCTTTAGAGCGGCGGTCTCCAAACCGTGGACCGCTGTCTGTCCGAAAATGGCGTCTGGGCGCAGTGGAGCCTTACCGTTCCCCCTGCAGCCTCCTATCTTCGCATCTGATCTTTGCAGAAACTCATGCTGGGCAGCTGCTTCCCCCGGGAAATCAGGGCGCAGAGCCATCTGGGGCGACGTGCCGGGGAAGCGTGCCTGGCACAGGTTTCTGCAAAGATCAGATGCGAAGATAGGAGGCTGCAGGAGGAACGGTAAGGCTCCACCGCACCCAGACACCATTTTCGGACAGCGGGCCATGGTTGAGGCGAGGCTCTGCCAACAACCACACTGCGCCCAGACACTGATTTTTTGCGCACCGGATCCAGCTCACGGGCCAGGGTTTGGAGGCCCATGCTTTAGAGCTCCAATCAATGAGAGAAGTGAGTGGTTTGTAGATTGTAAGAATTTTAGGTTCCATTCCTGCACCACTGACTTTAGTGGTATCAAGCCAGGCTTTAAGAAACATATCTCTAAATATACTGTGATAAAGCACTTACAATCCAAAACCTGCATACAGGTACTGACTTACTAATCTATATTAAAAAAAAAAAGAATAGGCAGAATCTACACTACCTGAAATACATTCTCCGCTTTCTTCCCAAATACTTGATGATGCTGTGAAGTCCCTTCCTTGACTGCTAACTCCAAATGCGTGTACAGAGGCCACAGGTTGTCATTACAGTGAAGAATATAGGGGTGAAGTGAATATTCACCATCCGATACCAGGTATGAGTTTGTCAAATCTGCATTGATATAACCTTTAAGTGACATGAAGAGAAATTTGCAAGTTGTATTATTTTCATTAATAAGTAAAATTAGTATCATTTTCAATTCATTCCGCTAAAAGGAGTATCAGCTGGTAAAGACTAAAAATGACACAGGTTAAGTCGCTGTGCCGAGTCACATTTAACTGAAATTACATTTTACTACCAGCACACCCATGATCACAATACACAAGTACTAGAGCTGGTTCACACATTGTTTTCTTTCTCCATTTGAGCAATTCATTCCACCTGTTGCCAGCTATGCATTAATGTGGAGGAATACAGTGTGTGACCTGACCAACTGTGGGTACAGTAAGAAGCAGTTCTCCTAACCTGAGTGGATGAAAATATTGCTGCCTGGTTTATTTGCGATTTGCCAATTCAAACACAAGTCATCAAAATTGTTAAGAATGGACCATTTAGGTTTGTTCACTTCCTTCTTCTGGTACAGAACTCAACACTTTCTAAGCGACAGTTTTTCTGAAGCCATGCCAAGTTCAATTTTTAAGGTATCATGATTTTACTCATTGATTGCATTTTTTTCTTCTGAGTAATATGAACCAATACTCAAGCTAGTAATCAACTTGCTTTAAAGGGGGTACTACAAGTTTCTTTTTTTCACTTTTCCTAGACCTCCTATCACAATTATTTAAGAGCACATGGTCACCTTGATGGTTTTTTTCCAATAGACCAAGGGCAGTACAGGCATCCAGTAATCTTTCTGTGCCACAGACAGAGGTATTAAGTTGTTTTGCAGCTTCCACCGCAGTTACAACACCCTTATCTTTGAGAAGATCAAATACTTTCAGCTTACAGGCCACAAACAAAGCCTGTAGAAATGAAATATGCAGTCATTACTAAAAGAAAATCTAGATCAACACACACACACACACACACACACACACACACACACACACACCTCAATATGCTCCATAAGCCACCCACTCCCATTAATGCCTATTTTAACTATGGCTAGAGTCTAGTTTACACGCAAGTTCACCCACTTAAATGCCTTGATGATCACAATAGTCAAGGGATTACCATCAGCACATAGTTATATAAAAGCCAACATTTGTGGAAGTATTTGTCTACCAATTCTGTGCCGTTACTTCTGTCGCAGCTGCTTCCAGTCAAACAAAAGAGAAGTCACGGTAACAATATTATACGGAAAAATAGGGTTTTTTTCACCCAAGTTGAATGAGCTACCTGAACACATTTTTTGATTCCAGGATCTCTTTAATATTGAATATCAGGTATTCTCAAAACGCAGGGCATTGAACAATTAGTGCATCTGGTCTTGTGTAGCTACCCTAGCATTCATACCTGAACGTAACAGAGTTTAAATACTTGGAGGGGATAGATTCAACAACATTTTAACCCAAACCAGCCCCATGTGCTAATGTGCACGCTCCTGCTGCATGTGCATCCATGTCTCTCCTGTGTGTGTGTGGGGGGGGGGGGGGTTGAGTGAACCTACTATGCTCCCAGTTTCCTTTCAAAGCCATGTAAATTACTGGCCATCACCACAACCTATGGCATCAAATTCCATAAACTGATTGCCTGTTGTGTAAAGTAGTACTTTAGAAGTCCTAAGCCTTAGGAAGGTGTGCAGGGGGGATGGTTCAAATTACCCCCAACCCAACAGGCAATTAAAGTAACTATCCAGAAGGCAAAGGGAGGGGCCAAAATGTGTTGGGAGAACATTTGTCTTTTACTGCGCGAGACCAGTTTGGGATTAAAAATATCATCACAAGTAACCCTTGAGCAAGAAACAAATACTGTACACTAGAAATACATTTTGACAGCTAAGTAGAAAACAGTAGATAGCAGCTGATCTGTCTAAAGAGGCGGCATTTCATTAGATACAGTGCCAAATCTGAAGTCAATAACAGTGGAAACTTATTTTTCCCTGGTGCTTTAAATATAAAAGTGTTGCCTTTCTTGTCCTACGGTGAACGTAGCAAATGCTCTTCCCATTCTCAGTGTCCAGATGTAAAACTAGCTGTACACAGAGGCGTCGCCTGAAAGGGGGCGGGGGGTCGCCGCCCCACCCCCGCCCGCCCGGCGCCCCCCCTATTTTTTAAAACTTTTTTTTGTATTTTTCCACATTTTTTAAACTATTTTCGTGGATTTTTAAGTCTTAACGGGGCATCTGTATGTATATGTATGCTTTCGCGCACTTATCTTGTAAATGTAAGGCTTCCAGCAACAATCTTCTTCCAGCTCCCGGGCGCATCTTCTCCGCAAGTCTTTCACAGTTCGCGCAAGCGCAGAACAACAAAGCTGTTCCAGCCGACCTTCTGTGCCTTTATGGAGCTCGCGCCCGGAGCGCAGGGAGAAGATGCGCCCGGGAGCTGGAAGATCGTCGCTGGAAGCCTTATATTTACAAGATAAGTGCGCGAAAGCATACATATACATACAGACGCCCCGTTAAGACTTAAAAATCCACAAAAATAGTTAAAAAAACGCGGAAAAATACAAAAAAACCCAAAACCGGAGGAGCCCCACCCCCTGAGCCCTCCGCCCTGGGGCCCACCGCACCACCGCCCCATATCAGGCGACGCTTCTGGCTGTACAGTTAAATGCGGATGTTCTTTCTGCTCTGCTGGCATCTTCTCTATAACGCAACTTGAAGGATAAGGCTGTGCTGGTCTTTAAAGCTGGATAACGTTAAGAGAACCAGGATGGTGTAGTGGTTTGGGATAGACCTGGAAGATTCAGGTTCAAATCCCCACTTAGCCATGAGGCTTCCTGGGCGACACTGAGCCAGTCACTATCTCTCAGCATAACATTACCTCACAGGGCTGTTGTGAGGACAGAAGGAGGGAAGGAACCACCCTGAGCTCCTTGGAGGAAAGGCGGTATAAAAATGTGAAAAATAAATAAATCAAAATGGGCAATTTCACTTGAACAAAACAACAAACTCTCAGTTCTGCAACCAGATGTTAAGAATTGTTTCTATAAAGTCATGATCAAGTGCGCAGCAGCTCAAAAGGGTCAGATATTTCTGGAAACTAAATTTTGTTATCCACTCTTTGAAGGAGAAGCAGATGAACGGGGGTCTGGATTCAGTTATGGAACACCAGTTCGTGCAATAATGCAACTATGGTGGTGTACTAGGCGCACCTGCTGTGGGCTTAAGTTTGGACAGGGGCACAAAATGGGAAACACACACACACAACTTGACAACTGTTAAGTTATGCGATTTACAGAGCAATCCGACTTAACTTTTGTGCCGGTTTAACCAGCAGCGCAGCGAGAATGGGAGGCCCCAGAATGGAAAAGGGATTCAAATCCCCTCCAAAAGAGGAATTCAAAGGGGATTTGAATCCCTTTTCCATTCTGGGGCCTCCCGTTCTCGCTGCGCCGCTGGTTAAACGGCAGAAACGTTAAGTCGGATTGCGCTGTTATTCTCTTCAGAGTGGAATAATTCAGAAGAAGGTGTTTTTTAAAAATGGAGACGGGACATTGGACAGACAGCAGATTGTTTGCACAACTGAGCAGAAGCCTGAGCAGTTGAAATTTCATCAGCAATGCCCTTAAGGATTCGTGACCAGTCTTGGCTCACTTTGCAGCTGGTTTCAAGAAGGGTGATGAAAGGGGCACAGAACTGCTGTGCTTCAGGTGTGACAAGACATGCACTAAGTCCATGTCATATGAACAGCCACTTCCCATCTCCAACAGGAGAACGTTTTGGAGTTATGTTTACATAGATCTTTGAACTATTGTCCCTACTTTCAGATAGTCACAGACAACTGCTTAACCTCAACTCAGAGTATTTGCTTATTACATGTCAATTTTATTCCATCAATTGACAATGCTGCATAAACAGCAGAAGAACCATTGCCTTGCCCTATTAGGATATATCAATATGTATATTTCCCATTGTGAAATTTCTGGACTTCAGATTGCCTTTCTTAAAATGTCAATGCATGCATCAGGCTTATAATTCTCTATATAGGAAGAAATGGTTGTACATGTCCATGAACAAAAGAACACATGTTACCTTTGATGCTCTGAAACCATCCAAAAGTTGCACAAGTTTAGAAGGAAATTGTGTTGTATTTTCTCTTACTCCATTCTGATTTTCCACAGGCACGTTGTAGTTATGGTTGCTGCTATCACACTTCCCTGGGCTATGAGCAAGTGTACTACTTTTTAGGTTCTTAGTATCTTTGCATTGGCTGTTCTCTGAAGAGTCACATTCCCCATCACTGAGGATCTCAAAAGTCTCTACTGAAGGGATAGAGTCATGCTTTATATGATGGATGGTGTGCTTTGGAGGAGGGTAATATAATTCCGCTAATTTTTTGCAGAAATGATTCAGAGGAAATCCCACCACATTCAAGAAATCTCCATGGACATATTCCACTAACATTCCCCCAAGAGCCTGGATCCCATATCCACCAGCTTTGTCCCTGAGAATGCAAAAAAACATTGTCAGTTAGATAAAATCAGTGACACCAAAGGACTGAGTATCTCAGACACAACTAATCAATATGTTGCATTATGTTCTACTCCACATAATCGCATCAGGAGGGGGGGGCTGGATTGTAGAAGCCACCCTTCACATACGATTACAATGCTACATTAGGCTATATAATGCCCTCACCAATGCCTAGTACTGCCAGCAGAAAAACCAAGGAGTCCTGCAGCACCTAACACACCTACTGGTACCCTTTAAAGATGCCAAAGGACTCTTTTTCAGCACAAGTAGTCTGCTGTTTGTTGTTGCAAATGGCTGTCTGCAAAGAACAGCATCAGGATATTCTAGGAGTAGAGATAGCTTGTCCCTTCTTGACAAAGAACTATGTGCTGTCAACACGTGCCTGATTTTTTTGTCTCTGGGCTTTGTGTTTTTATGCAGTCTTCACTGTATGAGATGAGCTAGTCCAACAGTGCAACCCTATGCATGGCTGCTCAGATGTACAGTAACTCTCATGGTGTTGAGTGGGGCTTACTCCCAAGAAAGCGTGCATAGGGCTGCAGCCTAAATACATTCTCTTCACTATCAGTACATCTTAGAAAGGTACCAATCTGGAAAGCCCCTTACAAATTCCCCACTACTCACAAAGGAAGAAAGAATAGGATGATCACCACAAAATAAATTCATTTTTTGAGAATACTGAAGTTTTATTAAAGACTGCTCTTGTTGTTCTGGTAAGAGAAAGACAGGAATTTAACGCGGACTCTGCAGAGAAATTTCTAGCTGATGTACTCTCACATGAATGCAGAGGCGTGTTACTTTTCTAGGACTAGCTCATTCAATTTTCAAGCTGACTGATTACAACCTCATTTTGAGCTCCCATGAACTTCTGAACCTTCTCAAACACTAACATGTCTAATTCTGAATATACTATAAAGTCCCGATTGTAAGAGTAAGAGCTAAATCCACCGCCAGCCCCTCCCATCCACTGTGCTGTGGGAACATTTGCTGATTGACTTGCACAGAAAGGTCATAATTGGAACATCTGTCTTGGTTGTAAGCCTAAAAAAATCCCTGGTGTTTAGCATTCAAACCCCCTCATTTTGATCAGTTATGTGCTCCTGAAGAGAACACAAAGAATGTCCCTGTTAATCCATGTTCTACCAACAAATGTATCTTTCCCCACACCACATAGAAATCACTACAGCTGAATTTCATAGCCAACTGTTGGCGTTTCTCTATTAATCAGACAGGAAAAGAAGAGTGTGAGTGTTTGTTACAAGAACAACTGCCACATAGGAGGTATCCCTTCCAAAAGCACCAAGGAACCTCCCCCAATTTCAAGAAAATGTTGGGAATGGCCCCGATATAGTAGGAAGAACTGTAGTCAGCAAGAGGTAAGGTATAGTGCATGCCCCAAAACATTTGTGTACATCAAAGGAGCTCTCTGGATCATTGTCTGGATGTCTGAGTAATCCACAGGAGGACCATTCGGATGAAAACTGTAAGTGAGTTGCGATCACGTCAGGGAGCAGTTTCGGGGCATGGGGAGGCCTGCAAAGGGAATCATGCCCCCCACCCTATGGAAGACCACTGGGTGAGTGTTATACCCCCTTTTCTGACTTGGTGGTGGTGCGATCCTGGAAGCGCCGCCACTGCTATCCCACCGCAAATACTTATGGGGGGGAGGGAAGTTTGGGAACCTCTGGGCTAAGAGGGTCACCCTGCGTTTAGACTACATGCAATTATTCATCAGGAGCACCTACATTTTTGGCCAACTCACTGGTTCTACAATGAGGGCCTAATGTGGTAAGCCAGGAGATACTCAGCATGGCAGCGTACCATCTACATGGCCGCCATGCTGAGTACCACCGGAAGTAAGCAGCAATGACATAATCACTGCTTAACTCTGGGGTTTTGACCTAGTTTTTGGCACAGGCGGCCACGCAGGAGACTGGTACGAGGCTCCAGGTGGGTTGTTTTCTGCACTCCCGAGACGCTTGGCCAAAGGCAGGAGCCTCTCAGGAGCGAAAATGTGGCGCCCAAAGCACTGTGTTTTCACGGGGTTTCGGGGGCCCTGGCAGAGTTCAGGAGGATCCTGGCAGACTGAGTACCACCAGAGGTACCAAAAAGTACCACTGAGAACCCCTTTTGTAAGCCGTTAAAATGGACCTATGTACTTAGTAAAAGCATTCGAAAAGGCACAAATCCCTTTGTTTAATGGAAAAGGTAATATTGCTGTAGCTATTTTCCAGGCTCCGGCACGGACGAGAGGGCTCTTCCCTGCATGCGGGAAGTCCATGCACTCGAGCTCTGCTGGATTGGCAGAGTTTAAGCCTTTTTTTACGGGCTTCGGCACAGCATGGATGGGAGGGTTCTTCCCTGCGCGTGGGAAGCCCGCACGCTCGAACTCTGCCAGATCAGCAGAGGTTGAGCCACATTTTCCAGGCTCCAGCGCAGTGCAGGCTCCATGGTGGCTGCCATCTTGGTTGGTCACCGGGGGCCTACGTACCACCAGCCTGTGGTCTGCGTACCACATGTTGGGAAAATCTGTTCTAGAGCAACTAGGTTTGGATTCAAGTCCAGTCATGTACTCCCAATTATTGTACTTACATTGGCTCTCCACTGTGAATATACTCCCATAAGAGTTCTTCAGAGAGTTCTGCAAATTTGACTTTAGTTTCTTCATAGAAATCTGTGACTTCAGTCTCTAGTTGATTATCTAGAAAAGCAAAACGTTGGTAGAAACTAACATACATACATGTCAATGTTGTGACTTTATCGGCAATGCAGGTGTTGGTTAACCTTCTGCAAGGAGCAGCAAAATACAGTGACCTGCAATATGGATCAGTCCAAATATAGTGGGGGGAAAAACTATACTGTAAATATTATTTCATGGTTTAGAAACATACTAATTTGGCTTTCAAGTAAAATACCAGATTTATCCACAGGTTTTTATGATGCATATGGACCCCCAAATATTTGAAGGTTTTAACCTGCTGGATTTTTTCTCCCCCAAAGGACCAGTTATGGGGCTCCCATGTTCTGCTAAAGACTAGGATCTTTGACTTCTCGAAATTTAGGGATAGGTCATTCTTAGTTAGATACTCCAAGCACCCTCCAATTAGTCTTCGTAGACCAATTCTGGTCTTCGAATGCAAAACCATATCGTCCTCATAAAGCAGCACTGGCAGCGGCGTCGAGCTACGTTTGAGGCAGTGGGCATCAAGATTCTGTAATGTTGGGGCTAAATCATTTACAAAACATTGAAAAGAAAGGGTGCTAACACACAACCCTGTTTGACCCCTCTCTTCGAGGGGATGTTATCAGATAAATCTCCTTGGAGAAACGAAAAACACACACACACACCCCCGGTCAGGACGTTTGTTTTGAGATTTGAAGTTTCTCTTCTTCGCATACAGAACTGTGAATCCATTTCCTTCTGGGGGGTAAGACTAAGGCTAGCAAATAGAAACAAGACCCTTCTAGCAGGAAATTTTACGTCAGGACATTATAAAATATAAGGATTCTTATCGATGCAGAGCTTGTGACTATTTGGGCCGGCCTTGTTGTGGGTCTGGACTTCAGCCTCTGGAATTGTCTTAGCTGCCTACACTCTCACATTTTTAATGCCCTTCTCTGTAAGGATTGACTGTTCGTTGAATTATGTGGGGCTATGACATAAAGGTTGAAGTGACCTTGCCAAAATAATTCCCGAGGTTTAGTTGGTCCTCTCTTGCAGGATCATTCACATGTCCACTATTAACAAGCATGCTAGTGAGATAGGTATTGGGGGGGGGGGAACGATTACTTGGAATTTCTGGAAAGATAAATATAAGAGAGTTGGCTATGTTTAAATGTCAATATTTGAGTAAATGAGATCTATGTGGAAGCTGTTAAATCAAGCCACAACCAATACTAAGACAGTAACATTTAATCCATTGTCCTTGCTGGTTACATTCTACCGTCATTAAAATTAGTGTAATTTTTACCACAGATTTGCATGGGAACTGCAAAATGCCCAACTCTATGCAAATTTGGGTAAGATGACTTCTAGATCTCAGCCTTGCTTAAAATGTTTATTTGTTGCAAGTTGCCTTGAGTATCTGACCTGGAGTTAAAAGATGGGCTGAAAAATGTATTTAGCCAGATTCAAGAAACGCAGCTATAAAGGGACAGATTTTCAACAGTCCATTTCTAGTAAGAACAAAAACTTCTGGGTTTTCTGGCCATGGTGATTTTAATAAAGATGGTATTTTGTCCAACGTTTCATCCACCAGTGTGGCAGACATCATCAGGGAAACGTTCAAGAGACAGACATGTAAAACACTTCCACACCGCTCTGGGTTCTGTTGAACAGCAACTGGTTAGGGTATGGCAGTTATTTAAAGGTACCCACACCCTACAGGTTAAATTGGAAAAGGGTTTGTCCTCATTTTATTTATTATGGGCAGCCACACATTGCTCATATTTGCAGTCTCCTCTTTATGATTCATATGCCAACTCGCAAGTTACATCAATCGCTAAAATCAGCCAAGGACAACAGGTCACCTCTATCTACACCAGGTATATATCGTATTCCCTGCACCTGCGACAGCGTGTATATATAGGCACAACAAAAAGGAGTATTTCTACATGCATTAAAGGCATGTGAGGTTGCAACAGCCCCTCAAGTCTGCAGTTGCAGAACATGCACAAAAATCAGGGCACGTAATCGAGTTCCAGCATACGCAAGTTCTGGCATGCACTAAAGCCTTCTAGCCAAGAATATACAGGGAAGCAGTGGAAACTGGAAAACATAAGCCTAATATGAATCGTAAAGATAAAGATCATACCTTTAAATAACTGCCATACCCTAACCAGTTGTTGTTCAACAGAACTCAGAACGGTGTGGGTGTTTTACACGTTTGTCTCCGAATGTTTCCCTGATGATGTCTGCCACATTGGTGGATGAAACGTTGGACAAAATACCACCTTTATGAAAATCACCATGGTTGGAAAACCTGGAAGCTCTTGTTCTTACTGAAAATGATGGCCATGAAGGCCTGAGAGTCCATTTCTATTTTTGGTAGACATCTCTAGTACCTATTTAGCATTAAGATTGCTAGCTTCACCTTGTCTGTACAAATGGCATATGCCAACTTTCCTCTCAGGTCTTGCCAAAATGTCCTCTTTAACAAATCCTCTGAGGCATCTCTTTTATTCCAACACCTGTGGCAAGTTAGCTGCTCAGACTAGCTGCTTCATACTACTTGCTATCTTTACTACAGACTTCTGGCTTTGGACTATCTCTACTTGCTTCCTCCCACCCACCTGTTTTACAAACTGTGGTATACAAACTAATCAGACAACAGCAATCTCAAGAGTAGGTTTGTCTTTGCAGATTCTTCTGTTTTGTCACTGATGGATGTAGCATGGCCCCTTATGTCTTGCACAAGCCCTCAGTGTGCCATTGAAATAACATTTTTCTACTGGGTTGAGGTTGTCCAATATTCCACCAACTGTAAAACAAATGAGGATGAAGATCTCTCCAAACAACCTCATTAGTCTCAAAATGCAGTCCTTCAAAAACAAAGAAAGAACATTTCCAGATGAGAAAGCAGAGATTCTGAGACTGTTGATTTGTTCTGAGCATTTGTACTACTTCTCCTCATCAATTACCTTTACTGTTGCAATGAACAATTGCAACTCCTGTGAAGACACTGTGCTCCTTGCCACTCAACCTATCAAGAAGAACAGATACATTGAGGCTGCTGCCCTTTTGAATTACGATAAATAATGTCATACAAAAGTCTTAACTCATGCAGTTATTTCATTCTGCCCGTTTATGAATAATGCAGCCATGTAAGCCTGCTACCTGGTCTTATAACCTCGTACACTACATCCTGAATAACATTAGATTTTCATTTCAGAGTGGTGAAGAACTAAAGAAAAAAAATCATCAAAAAAATCCCAGACTGGCTTAGCACATTGTTACAACATGAAGCCTTTTAAAGTCTACTTGCATAAGTAGCATAGTCTGCTCATCAAAGACCCATAAAACATTAAATTATATCAATACACTTCACAAAGGAAAAGGTATAGCTATAAATAAAGGTAAAGGTATCCCCTGACAATTAAGTCCAGTCGTGTCCGACTCTAGGGTGTGGTGCTCATCTCCATTTCAAAGCCGAAGAGCCAGCGTTGTCCGAAGACGCCTCCATGGTCATGTGGCCGGCATGACTCTCCTTGCCGCAGCGCGTAGCATGCAGCTGGAACACGGAGCGCTGTTTACCTTCCCGCAAGCGGTACCTATTTATCTACTCGCATTGACATGCTTTGGAACTGCTAGGTTGGCAGGAGCTGACCAAGCAACGAACGCTCACCCCGTCGCAGGAATCGAACTGCCGACCTTTCGATCGACAGCTTATGGTTCAGCGGTTTAACCCGCTGCGCCACCCGCTGGCCTATAAATACATACTAGTAAAAGTGTATCATAAGACAAAGTTTCAAACTAAATTATTACAAATCAAATTTAAGACGGTGAAATGTTTACACTCAACAGCATGCTATTGCATTGTTAGTCCAGCTAAGCACTTTTTGAATCCCATTAATTTCATGTGCAAACATATACCGTATTGTCCCGAGTATAAGACGCACCTGATTATAAGACGCACCCTTAAAGTTTGGTGCTATTAAAAAAAATTAATTAAATCACTGACATTAAATTGCAACAGCCTGATTATAAGACGCACCCCTAGTTTGAAAACTTAAATTAGGAGAAAAAAGTGAGTCTTATACTCAGACCAATACGGTACTTAAGAGTCCAATTCTATCCTCCCCCCCACCCCGCTAGTGCAGCCATGCAAAAAAGAAGCACACTGTATTTAGGGGGAGGACGGCTGGGGAAGCTTTGGAGGGGAAAGGAGACTGAAATCCCTTTACCCCTCTGTAAGCCTCCCGCTCCACAATGGGTCTCTTTGAACCTGCGCTAACTCTGTAACTGGTGCAAGTCCAAGGAGAAGAAAGTGGCAGGGACGCTGCTGCAAGAGGGGATAGGATCCAGCATGCGCCACCACCGCCAGATCCACACTCACCTGCAGCCTCCCTGCACCCTCTACTTCCCCCTTCCTTGTCCAGTTTTGCCCCCTTCCCACTCCCACCTCTGCCTTACCTGCTCCGGTGGGCGCAGCAGAGTCCATTGGTGGACATGGTGCACTGCAGCTTCTTGGGGCAGCGCTCCCCAAATGGCCATTTTACTGGGGGTTGTGCCGGCCCTCCGGAGCCCTCTATGACCCCCTCCCCTCACACATCAGAAGAACTTCCAATTGCATTTGGAAAACCAGAGTTCTGAGGCACCGGGGGGGAGGGGCTAGAGTGAGCAGTGGGTCCTTCGTAACACACAGAAGGCCAGCACACACCCTGGTAAGTGAAAAAAAAAAAAACCAACTTTTTTCTGTGGTGCCATGACTTACAGGTTCCCTTGCTTGCCTGTACGTTTGAGAACCACTGGTCTAGGCAAAACAACCCAACCATCACCAGATCTGATTTTGTTATATTTTGATACAGGTTTTTTTCGCTCTCAGCACCCATGTGTGAATGTGTCACACACACACACGCCTAAAAGCTGCAGTGCTTAAGGATTTGTGCTTTCAAAAGCTCAATCATAAAGTTAAATCCTTCAAGGTTGTTTATATATTTTAAAAACAGCCAGCATGACCTTAACACCTTTTCTTATAAAAAATTGAGAATTAAGGAGACACCTTGGGTTCTTTGCAACAGTCTATAACAGGGGTGGCCAAACTGCGGCTCCTGAGCCACATGCGGCTCTTTGACGTATAATGTGTGGCTCTCGGAAATATGTTGGCTGAGCTCCTTCTTTGCAAAACAATAAATATAAAAAGGTAAATAAGAAGTTTTCAAGCTTTATAACTATTAACCAGGTATAAACTGAGAGTCCACTGGATTAAAATATAAGTTTAATGTTCATGGTGAGTAAATATATTAAAGAATTTAAATGCTTCTTAAATATTGTGGCTCTCAAACATCTGAAGTTTATTGTATATGGCTCTTACATCAAGCAAGTTTGGTCACCCCTGGTCTATAACCATGTGCAGCTAAATGTATCATTTTAGATGCACTGCAGTCATATCTGGTTATGTTTCTTTTTCCAGAGCACAAGGCCTTAATCAACAGCCATCAACCTGAACTTACAACAAATTCAAACAATTGATTTTTAAAAAAACAAACCAATGACATTACAATGATTCATTTTGCATCTTATTCTCTGGGATCAATATGACAATAATCAACTATATCCAACTGCATAAACATAATGTAATGTAACTAATGATGTAGGAAACGTGTCTTCATATTCAATGTATTATTTTAAAAAGTATAAACCTTGAAAGCATCTTATATGCATCTTCCTTGTCCACCGGCTTCTCCAAAATCTGTTTTTCTATTGTCTGAAATGGAAATATATATATAGATATATATAGTTTGGTATACACATTTAACGTGATTGAAAATCTTGAAAGTTTTACTTTGATATGTGAATTTCAAAGATAGGGATTTTAATTAATAAAACTCTGTCAACAAGGAAAAATCCTGACTACATGGATAAGCCAATTTCCACCTCAACAGACTAACCACTTATTCACTACCTAAATTTAGAAAGCATTAAAGGATAATTGAGTTCCAACAGCTGATTAAAAGTTAGGACCCTCCACCAGCAGCCTCCACAATTCAGAACACAGACCCAGTTCATTCCACTTGCAGAGCAGATAGTCTTCTTTGTATGGTGGAAGGACTGGATCCGTGCTCCTGCCCTCACCATAAGCATTCTGAAATGTGCGGGGGGGGGGGGGGCATTTCAGTTCAACTCATGCTCGATACCAAATCTGTGGGTGAAACTAGATGTTATGAGAGAAAAGAGATGTTCCCAACCCCATGGCTTTTTCTCTTTTTATCTCAAAACACTAACATTGGGGTAGGTGAAGTGTGTTCAAACCATCTCCAACCCACAGTTTTCCCCTGAAAATGCCCTCTTAGAATGTTTTAAATTACTTTTCCCCTAGCTAGGCTTCAAAACCAAAAATAAGCCCGGCTGGGGAGAAAACAGCCTCAAAAGAGCATCTGAAGGGAAAAACTGGTAGAAAGCCAATTAAGCACCCCTTGCCAATTCTCCCTTGAACATACTGTAGGTGAGCTTAATTTAATTCCATGCACTAAATATTAATATTAATAAATTGAAAGGCATCGGTGTAGAAAACCCCTAGAAAAAAGCTGCTATGACATTAACACTGGATTTTAAAAAATAGTAGAAAAAAGCATATTCATGGAAAGTTGTGCTAAATGACCTAGCAGACATGCACCTTACTTCCAGACATATTTAAGCAGAGGTAAGCTCCAGTGTATTCAGTGGAACTTACTATCAAGTAAGCCTGTATAGCATTGAAACCCTAGTTTCTATTGTGCAATTACAATATTAAATACAACAGAGATTGCTGGTAAGGTAGGTCTAGATACCAGGTGCTAGAATACACAACTCACCACTATCGTGTCTGCTCCTATAACGACATCTGGTGTTCTAAGGTGTTTCTGAGAAAAATTAAAAGACAGCATATTTTGTCAGTTTTCTCCCTCTTAATGATTCCACTGCTAAGCAATTCTTTGTACACATTTCTATCCCAGAGCTGCTTCACACACTACAATTTTTAGGGGTATAATATCACAAAAGCATCTATCATATAATTACACTCATCAGAGAGCTAACTGTTAGCTGCAGTTCTTTGTCGAGTGCATATTTAGTTTCAAATTTGGCTTTGTTGCTGTGCAACGTGTGAAATGGCCTTCAGGGTGGGTGTCCCAAGACAGAACCCTTGTGTACATGAAGACATTCCAGGAGGTTTCAGCCACACACCCCGGCTGACTCCTTCACAGGTCTAAGGAGTTCTGGTGAACAAGGCCCTCCCTGGCTATAAGAGGCAAGGATATATGAAAAAACATTAATAAGAACACAGTGTTACCTGAGAATGCTTCCAATGAAGCTAATTCTCTCAATAAGCAGTCTTCGTGTGTTTTCTGGCATTACTTAATGGATAGCTCAGACCTAAGAAATGTGGGTTTGTTGTGTGGGTTCCTTGTGATTTAACTGAAATTGTCTTATGTCAGCCATTTCTCAATGAAGCCCATCACTCTTGCCTGAAGGACCCTGGATAGCCAGAGGAATCCCAACTTTTTGATGCTACCTTGTACAGCTGTACTTAGAATTAAAGAGCTTTTGACAACTGGCATTTTCAAGACAACTGGTATTTATTTTTTCCTTAGAGAATCTGGATAACGGTGGTCAGCATATAGTCCCTAGTTCAGAAGCACCAAATTAGGTCAGGATGGTAGAGGACTTACTAGATGCATTCTCTTTGCCACTTCAAGTGCCTTTTGTTTTGCAGTTTCTACAGCATATTCATAAGGAGCTGCAAAAGATGACTTCTCAAGTGTCTCTTTGAACCAGGAGGGAACAACTTCAAAGCGGAGGCCCTGTAAGAGACAGAGAAAATGAGGAAAAATGCAAACACTACAGTTTACATCAGTGTTTCCCAAACGTTTTCGATCTGCGGCTCCCTTGACCATTGGCGACCACTGGCTGCGGCTTCCCTTTACATTATGTTGATGCCTGCCAATTGGCATTGCACTGTTTTCCGAGAGGATTCCGTGGCACTCTGCGGCTCCCCTGGCTAGTTTCTGTAGCTCCCAGTGGTTAGCATGTCAGATTAGGGCTGAGGAGATCTGGGTTCCCCATTCAGCCATGGGTAAGTGGGATGACTGGGTGACCTTAGCACAGTCATACTCTCAATCTAACCTACCTCATAGGATTGTTGTAAAGCTAAAAGGAGTGAGGGAGATCATATATGCTACCCTGAACTTCTTGGAGGAGTATTCTATATAGATCTGTCATGTTAATATAAAAACTGGTTTTGGAATATATTGCAAGGGTGAGTCGGTCGGTGTTTTGATCTTCTGTAAAAAGATAATGGAAAACAAATTATATGATATAAAGACAATTAGTTAATTTGTGCATGGGATTGGAATGTAAGTTTTTATTATGATTTGCGAAATTGCTAAAGAGAAAAGGGAGCATTGAGGAAGGGAGCATTCATCCAGGAAAACTCCTGAAGAAATGGTGTTGTACTGATATAGAAGAATTTTGGATTTGGGGGAGAAGGTGAAACTTGCTCCTTCTTAAAAACTGTATTGTGGATTCAACCCTGACATAGCTTGCAGACTGTGCCACACCAAAACAGACTGCGCTTCATGTTGGGTGGGGGGAGAGGTAAGGGAAAATATGTTTCCTTGCCCTTTGATCACCAGTGGGTCTCCTCTATATAGATGACCAGTAGGTCAGCTCTATAGCTGGCACAAGTCCAAAGAGACAAAGAGGGCATGTCAGAAAGCTCTGGAGGGGATAGCATCCCAGTACAAATTGCTTGTGCTTGGATACACCACCTCCAACATGCTCCCTTCCCTCCCCCATCTGCCCACCCCACCAATTTACCAACACTGGTAGGGCTTCTCCTAGTCACCGCCACGCACAGAGTGCTCCTCTGCATCCGCGGCGGTGGCCTTATGTGCTTCTATAATGACATTTACGTCACCATAAAGCACGCTCCATCACCTGAATGTTAGCTCCGGCAGCAGACGCTACAGTTTACAACAGCCCAAGCAAAACATTAGGCTGTAAGTTCGATGTTGGGACCATGATTTTGCACTTGGACTTTTGTGTTTAGATCTGCCATGGAAGGTGTATATATAATTAAAAAATGTTATTGTTTTTCTTCTGCTGTTGTGTAACATATAAATGGTATAGGTTTGTATTTAACAAGCTGGCACAGCAATGCTTGTTTGCACAAAAAACAATTCTAGGTGCTGGATGAGCATTTGGAAAGCAAAACAGATTTAAGACCGCGGTTGCCAAAGCAAGTTTTCTCAAGATAAAGAATTTTGTCTAGAAAAGTATGTAGAGTTTTGCATTGGTTTTGGCATCTAAAACTACTTCATGATATCCAAAAGGAACAGTACCATTCTACCTTTATTAAGACCAACTAAAAATTCACAAAGTAATGAGCAAGCACTTATCCAAATTCTTCATCAAGCTGGATATCAAACAAACAAAACTGGGGTGGGGGTGGAGGGACAGAGAGAAATTGATGTTGCTAGGCATGATGGAAAGTCAAAGTCTACAGTTTAAAATGGACTGGAGAGGTGTCATACAGACTTAATTAGGTTAGATCATGCTAGGAACAAAAAGATAACTCCTGTTACTCTGAAGACTACAAGGGGAGAAAAGCATGGATGCGCTCCCTTTAGAATTATTAAAGCCAGCAATTATTATAAAAATGATTATAATATAAATAATAATTTATAATTATAAAAGCCAGCAATTATTTGGATTTGCCTCAGAACAGACTGCTCTCTCTCTCTCTCTCAAAAAAAAAAAAACCACCACCCAATAATAATGACTGTATTCAGCACAGTATAATCAAAGAAAGTCTGTGTAACACTTCCTCCATCCATTCTATATTAAACTATTATAAACAGCAGAGCTAGGCAATTTAGATGCATTAGATTGGACCACCCTGGAAGCCTGACAAGTGGAAAGCCAACGGGTGAAGCATTCCCGAGTTGCTGCGGAAAGCGTCCCCACTACTGAATTGTTGTTGCCTGTCACATAGCTGTGAAGCGGCGGAGAGCAATGGCTGGGAAAGCGCAGGAGGTGCCCCAGCACAGGGCCCGCTCGCTCGGCGGACCGGCACACTCACCGCATTGGTGAGAATCTCCTGCCTGCGCGGAGAGGCGCTGGCCAGCACCACCCTCTTGTTGACCAGCTTCCCAATGACTGGGCTCAGCACCATGGTCGCAGCAGCGCCAACACCTGCGAAGACGACCTTCCGGAAGACTACAACGCGAACAGGACCCAAGAAGGAGTCTCGGCGAGCGGCGCCTTTATTACGGTGCACACACGGGAAGCAGAGAGGGGCGGAGTCCAAGTGTCGCGCCGCCTCCTCCATCCCCAGCAAAAGCCTGCGGGGGGGGGGGAAGAAGGAGAGCAGAGAGGGATGGAAGGAGAGTGGAGCAGAAAGCGAGTGCCAGGCTGGGTGTTGCGGGCTGCGCGCGGAGAAAGATCCCTATTAAAGCCTGATTCACATATGACAGCGTTGTCCCTACTGTGCGCTTAACGGACCCGCTCTGCCCTGTATTTACATATTCATGATGTAAAAGGACACCATTACGGGGCACCAACGCTAGAATCGCTGGAGATGGCTCGGTTCAACTTTGGCAAAGCGGGTCTCGTGGAGCTTGTGGGCGGGTTCAAAGCGCAACAACAGCCACCAATCGCGCGAGAGGGGGGGGAGAGTGGTTGCATGCCAATCACAAGTTGCTCCAATCACCGCGAATGTTACAAGTCCAGAGATGGAAACCCCTTGCAAGGAAACCCCTTGCAACCCCTGGTACACACAGGCTCGTCAGAGAGGGAAACCCCTTGCAACCCCTTGCACACTGTACAGGCAAACACAGGAGGAGTAGAGAGCAAGCCTGACGCACAGAAAAATATTTCAGATTCTGAAAAATGTCAGAAGTTCACAAGAGTTCACAAGACTTCGGCCAATCAGAGCGCGGCTGTGTTTACCCAATCACAGCTGCGCTCTCTTAAGAGGGCGGGACAGCAGGAGGGACGACAAGCAAAGCGACGCTCCCCCTGCTCCAAGCGCCTGATCACGCCTGATCAGCGCGTACGGCGGACGGGGACATATGTGAATCCGGCTTAAGGCCGAGACAGACCAAGCCCGTGGTCCGGGCGGAGCGTGCGGGAGCGAGCGTGCGTTGCCGCACCGGACGCACACTAGGGGGCTGGATGCGACGTGTGCATGTCACACCAGATCGCAGCCGCAGCGAGCAAGCGAGGGAGACTTCGCGCACTCGCTGCTCGATCCTCGCTGCGGATCTTCCCTCAGGGAAGAGGTCAGGACTAGTGGGGACTGCACAGAAGAGAAACGCATGTTTTTTTTGTTTTTGTTTTTGTGTGTGAGTGTTTACTAACTACAAAATAAAAGTGTGTGTGTGGGGGGGATCAGCAAATTTCTGACCGGAAACACCTAGACGCATTGGACAAAAGGATGGAGCTTGCTGGCTGCCCCAGGCACATGTTTCCACACTGTGCTTAAAAGTTAAAACCCTTCCAAGTGATGATTTGAATAAACAAAACCGCGTTCGCTCGTAGTTGCGAGGAGAAAAAATGGCTGCTTTCCCAAAACATTCTGCCCCTCTTTTCCTTTGATTGACGTTGGCTTCCCTCCCTTTGAGTGGCTCTGGCCGCTCTGTGTCCCGCCTCCAGGGGGCTGGGACACGGACGGAACGGGACGAAAGCTGCCAGCGCTGGGCTTGGGGCAGCTGAAGCGTTTACGCGCCGGGGGCTGACGACGACAGCCGGGACCAGCAACGGAGCCATGTCAGACAGAGAAAACGCGCCCGCAGCAGCACGGACGCACGGACGCACACGGAGCACGGACCTGGTCTGTCACCGCTTAGAGATGCTTAAATAAAACGGTCAAGAAGACTCGTGTAACTGTATGTGTCCGACCTCCAAGGGGAGGGGCCGCCTCGACGAGAAGTCCGTATCCCCCGACTCCTGCCGCGAGGGAGCCGACCGGGATGCCTGCCTAGCAGCCTGCGACATTCCCGGGACACACTGTTGCTCTCTTATTATTCCAAACTTGATATTGCCATTCTGTTGTGGGTCAGTTCCACTCTCATTCTTTCTTTTCCATTATCATTCCAGATGCATGTTTTCAATGGGCATTCAACATTCCTCATCATAGCAACATTTTTTAAAAAGCCCTTGCTGCTGGACCAGGTCCAAGGCCTATCCAGCAGCGTCCGGCTTTTCACAGTGGCCCAGAAGCGGGGCATGAAGACAACGTCTCTCTCCTCCTGCCTTTGCTTCCCAGCAACTGGTATTCAGAAACATACTGCTTTTGAACTGGGCAGCAGTATGTTGCCATCACGATGAGCAGCCAGCGATAGACTTGGCCTCCATGAAAACCAGTTATGCAGGCAGAGCTTCTGAGAGAGGGGCTTAAGAGGGGGTACAATCGGACCAAAAATGCATCTAAAAGAGGGCCCAGGAGCCAAATTCACATTAAGGGGCCCAAAATAAACTTCTTTGTACCCCCTGGTAAAATTCCTCTGAGTGGCCCTGTATGCTATGCCATCCTCAAATTGTGTGAAGACTGAAGAGCAAAAATATAGTATAATTGACAAAATGTTGGACTTTGACCAGGTATACTCTGAAGCAGTGGTGTCGCGACGACGCGCGGCACCCCTGAGCGGGGGTGCGCGTCACCCTTAAGGAGGAGGCTCCGCCCCTGCGCGTGACGTCACGCGCAGGAGCGGAGCGCCCTCCCCGCTCCGTTTTCGGCTCATTTTGGAGCCAAACGGAGGCAAGGGAGGGCGGGCGGGCCCACCTGCTCCGCAAAAATTGTAAGTAAGGGGCATCGCGCGTCACCCCTATACGCGCGATGCACTCCCCGCTTCCCCCCGTCGACGCCAGTGCTCTGAAGCTAACTGCTAACGATTATAAGTCATTTTTGCTCAGCTTAATTACATCAGAGGGATGTTAGGATGATAAAGTAGGATAACCAGATGCGTACTGCCCTGAATGTTTGGAGGAAGGCTGGGATACAAATGAATAGTTAATTCCTTTACTGAAAACACTTGAAACAAAACCTTCTGAGATTTCTCTTGTTTACAGTGTGATTTTGTAATTGTGGTTTTTTTTTCCGAAACAGAATCAATGTTGCCATGTAACACTCCAGCAAAAGTAAAAAATAAATCCCCAAAGTGTTTACATTGATTAAAATTTTCCTCGTTGGATTGTCTATGGCAGGGGTGCACAACTTGGAAATAGGTGTGGGCCGAAATGAACAGGCCAAACTTCTCTGGGGCCGCACGGGGGGGCGTGTCCAGGAACCGTGATGTCACTTCCTCAGGAAGTGACATCACAGGGGGCGTGTCCAGGAACTGTGATGCCACTTCCTCAGGAAGTGACATCACAGGGGGCGTGTCCATGGGCCGGAAAATATCAGAAAAGAATTTTTAAAAATTCTCTTTTTTATCAGGTTCAAATTCAAAGGACAGTACAGTTACAAAAAGCAGCACATTACAAAAATCACAAGCCTGATTCCTTTGCAAGCAAAAAAAACCCTCCCCACCAGCCATGCCCCACTTAAAATTAAAAAGCACAATGCACTTTGCAAGCCAGAAATCAGGTTCAAACTCAAAGGACAGTAGTTACAAAAAGCAGCACACAACAAAAATCACAAGCCTGATTCCTTTGCAAGCAGAACCCCCCCTCCCCACCAGCCATGCCCCACTTAAAATTAAAAAGCATAACACACTTTGCAAGCCAGAAATCAGGTTCAAACTCAAAGGACAGTACAGTTACAAAAAGCAGCACATTACAAAAATCACAAGCCTGATTCCTTTGCAAGCAACCCCCCCCTCCCCACCAGCCATGCCCCACTTAAAATTAAAAAGCACAACGCACTTTGCAAGCCAGAAATCAGGTTCAAACTCAAAGGACAGTAGTTACAAAAAGCAGCACATTACAAAAATCACAAGCCTGATTCCTTTGCAAGCAGAACCCCCCCTCCCCACCAGCCATGCCCCACTTAAAATTAAAAAGCATAACACACTTTGCAAGCCAGAAATCAGGTTCAAACTCAAAGGACAGAACAGTTACAAAAAGCAGCACATTACAAAAATCACAAGCCTGATTCCTTTGCAAGCAAAAACCCCCCTCCCCACCAGCCATGCCCCACTTAAAATTAAAAAGCACAACGCACTTTGCAAGCCAGAAATCAGGTTCAAACTCAAAGGACAGTAGTTACAAAAAGCAGCACATTACAAAAATCACAAGCCTGATTCCTTTGCAAGCAGAACCCCCCCTCCCCACCAGCCATGCCCCACTTAAAATTAAACAGACGTGAAAAATATGTGCAAAGCTGAAGCAAGACAGACGTACAGTTGGACATTTAGACAAGAAAATACTGGGCTTGTTCTGGTTGCAATTGAACATGGAGTGCAGGGCTGCATAGCAGAGCCCAGCCTCCCTTGGGCATATTGGGCATCAAACGCAACGAACGGCTCATTCCGCTCCAGGGAGGGAGGGCGACCCGGCTTTCTCCGGCTCCGAGGCCTCAGCGAGGCCTTCTCCCCCGGCCTCGGAGCCGGAGAAAGCCCTGGAGCGTCCACCACGATCAGCGGCACCCTCCAGCGGCACTGCTCCACTCGGTGGGCGGCCGCGCACGGTGGACGCTCCAGGGCTTGGCTCCGAGGCCGGGGGAGAAGGCCTCGCTGAGGCCTCGGAGCCGGAGAAAGCCGGGTGGCCCGCGAAGAAATCCGGGAGCGGGCACTCTCCGAGTGGGCAGTCTCGCTCCAGTCAGCGGGCGGCCGCGCACGATGGACGCTCCGGCGCTTTCTCCGGCTCCGAGGCCGGGGGAGAGGGCCTCAGCTAGGCCTTCTTCCCCCCCCCCCCGGCCTCGGAGCCGGAGAAAGCCCCGGAGCGTCCACCACGACCGGCGGCCGGGGCTTTCTAAACGCGGCCGACTGCGTCGCCTGTATTTATACTTTTTTCTGCACATGCGCAGAACGTTTCGAACGTCTGCGCATGTGCAGAAAAAAGTATAAATACAGGCGACGCAGTCGGCCGCGTTCAGAAAGCCCCGGCCGCCGGTCGTGGTGGACGCTCCGGGGCTTTCTCCGGCTCCGAGGCCGGGGGGGGGGGGGGGAGAAGGCCTAGCTGAGGCCCTCTCCCCCGGCCTCGGAGCCGGAGAAAGCGCCGGAGCGTCCATCGCGTGCGGCCGCCCGCGGCCGCCCGCCGAGTGGAGCAGCGCCGCTGGAGACTGCCCACTCGGAGAGTGCCCGCTCCCGGATGTCCTTGCGGGCCGCGGGAAATGATCAGGCGGGCCGCATGCGGCCCGCGGGCCGTATGTTGTGCACCCCTGGTCTATGGAATAGTTCAAATGCCCTTTTGTGATGAGGCTAAACAATGTCAAATAAGCTACACAGCTACAGGGGAATTTGATGGATAATCATAACTTACTCAAGAACAGATGTTCAGAAGTCAAAGGAATAAAGTGAGACTCGGTAAGTTGACTGGGACGGAGAACAATGACACCAGGATTTATCAGCAAAGTGGCTGCCTAGACTGGATATGCAGGTCAAAGATCACTATGTCCAAGGTTTAGTTAGGAAACTGTTGACTTTTACAAATGTGTACTGTATTTTTTTTAAGTATGGATTAGAGACACAGAGAACAGGCTGAATAGATAAGAATTTTGCTGTCTTGTACAAATAATTTTTTGTCTTTAAATATCTGTGTTCTTCAACCGAAATTTTTAGCAGTAACTAGTCTAAACTGTATTTGGGAAAAGTTGTAAGAGCCAGTATTGTCGCTCACCCAGATTGTATATTTCCCAGCAAAAAGTTTAAAATTAACTCTGGTGCAACATGATAGCCCAAAGTTCTACAGTACAAAAATGAAAGCTTCCAGGAGTCCAGAAAATACTGGGATCATGTATCTGATAAAGTGGAGTCTAGGTTATGAAAGGTTATGCTGCTACAATATATTTGTTAGCCTTTAAAGTGCCAGAAGACTCTGTTGTTGTTTTTCTGCAACAGATTAATATGGCTGCCCCTCTGGAAGCTGGATCTGTCTAAAATTTTAGTTAGCATCTTAGGACCCATTCCATTGTGATACATATAATTCCTTATTTTTTTTAAAGAATATTTATACATTCTTTATATATTCTTACCCTAATAGCTGTGGAAAGAAGGAATGCGAAAAGCAAAGGTGAAAGGGAAAGATATAAAAAACTGAATGCAGATTTCCAGAGAATACCAAGGAGAGATAAGAAGGCCTTCTTAAATGAACAATGCAAGGAAATCGAGGAAAACAACAGAATGGGGAGGACTAGAGATCTCTTCAAGAAAATTGGAGATATCAAGGGAACGTTTTGTGCAAAGATGGGCATGATAAAGGACAAAAAAGGCAGAGACCTAACAGAAGCAGAAGAGATTAAGAAGAGATGGCAAGAATACACAGAAGAACTATACAAGAAAGATCTTAATGTTCCTGATGACCACGGTGGTGTGGTCACTGACCCAGAGCCGGACATCCTAGAGAGTGAAGTCAAGTGGGCCTTAGGTAGCATCACTAACAACAAAGCTAGTGGAGATGATAATATCCCAGCTGAGCTACTTAAAATCCTAAATGATGATGCTGTGAAAGTGCTGCACTCAATATGCCAACAAATTTGGAAAACTCAGCAGTGGCCAAAGGATTGGAAAAGGTCTGTTTACGTTCCAATTCCAAAGAAGGGCAGTGCCAAAGAGTGCTCAAACTATCGCACAATTGCACTCATTTCACATGCTAGCAAGGTTATGCTCAAAATCCTACAAGCTAGGCTTCAGCAGTACGTGGACCGAGAACTACCGGACGTACAAGCTGGGTTTCGAAGAGGCAGAGGAACTAGAGATCAAATTGCCAACATGCGCTGGATCATGGAGAAAGCCCGAGAGTTCAAAAAAAACCACCTACTTCTGCTTCATTGACTACGCAAAAGCCTTTGATTGTGTGGATCACAACAAACTGTGGCAAATTCTTAAAGAGATGGGGGTACCAGACCACCTTACCTGTCTCCTGAGAAACCTGTATGCGGGTCAAGAAGCAACAGTTTGGACCAGCCATGGAACAACCGACTGGTTCAAAATTGGGAAGGGAGTATGGCAAGGCTGTATATTGTCACCCTGCCTATTTAACTTATATGCAGATTACATTATGAGAAATGCAGGGCTGAATGAATCGCAAGCCGGAATCAAGATTGCCGGGAGAAATATCAACAACCTCAGATATGCAGACGATACCACCCTAATGGCAGAAAGTGAAGAAGAACTAAAGAGCCTGTTGCTGAGGGTGAAAGAGGAGAGTGCAAAAGTTGGCTTGAAACTCAACATTAATAAAACTAAGATCATGGCATCTGGGTCCATCAATTCCTGGCAAATAGAAGGGGCAGAAATGGAAGCAGTAACAGATTTTATTTTTCTGGGCTCCAAGATCACTGCAGACGGAGACAGCAGCCATGAAATTAAAAGACGCTTACTCCTTGGAAGGAAAGCTATGGCAAACTTAGACAGCATAATAAAAAGCAGAGATATCACCATGCCAACAAAAGTTCGCATAGTCAGGGCCATGGTGTTCCCAGTAGCAATGTATGGTTGCGAGAGTTGGACCATAAGGAAGGCTGAGCCCCGAAGAATAGATGCTTTTGAACTGTGGTGCTAGAGAAGACTTCTGAGAGTCCCTTGGACTGCTAGGAGATCAAATCAGTCAATCCTAAATGAAATCAACCCTGACTGTTCCCTGGAAGGACAGATACTAAGGCTGAAACTCAAATATTTTGGCCACCTAATGCGAAGAGAGGACTCACTGGAGAAGACTCTGATGCTGGGAAAGATTGAAGGCAAAAGGAGAAGGGGAAGGCAAAGGATGAGATGGTTAGACAGCATCACCGATGCAACGAACATGAAAATGAGCGAACTCAGGAAAATAGTGGACGACAGGAAGGCCTGGCGGGATATGGTTAATGGGATCACGAAGGGTCGGACACGACTTAACGACTGAACAACAACACCCTTATATATTCTTCTTATTATAGTAATCCCATGAGAACATCTCATGAAAACATATGAGTGGGAAAAGTAAAGATAGCATGCTCACAATTTTGCAAGCTCGCCAGTGGAATAATCCCCCAAAAGATACATGGACATGTTCATTCTAATGCAGGGGTACTCAACCAGTGGTACTAGTACCACCAGTGGTTCTTCGGGCAACTGCTGGTGGTACTCAGACCACCAGAACCCCGCTCCAATGCGGCACTTTTGGCGGCACATTTTCACTCTTGAGAGGCTTCTGCTTTTGGCCGAGCCTCTTGGGAACACTGAGAAGGGCCTTCCCACCCGCCCATAACCTCCTACCTGCATTTTCTAGCCCCCGAAAACCCAGAAGTAACTGGCAATGATGTCATCACCAGTAACTTCCAGTGGTACGCAGGAGGAGAATGGCGCTGAAGGTGGTACTCAGCTAGAAAGGAGTTGAGAACCCCTGTTCTAATGTAAATGCCTTCAGAAAGTAATTGCATGAATGCCAAGTATAAACCTGGAAGTGGTCCTGAGTCCTCCAGATTCCATGGATTTATGTCAGTCGGTATATGGGCATAGGCCCACTTAGTCCAGCTTCCTGTTTCCAACATTGGCAAGTCAGATGCTTGTGGGAAGTGCACAAGCAGGGCATGAAGGCAACACCCTTACCCTCTTGTTTGTCCCCCCCCCCATAAACTTGGTATTCAGAGATATATTGCATCTGAACATGGAGGTTTCACTTATGACTAACAGCCATTGCCCTATGCGCCTCAAAACTGTCTAATTCTTGGGGGGGGGGAAGCCAATGTAGATGAGGGGTCACAACATTTTTGTGTGATATTAAATTCCATAATTTGTATGTGGTATGAAGTACTTTCTGTTTACTGTCCTGAATCTGTTGTGAGCATGCATGCTGGGCCACCAAAGGGCACTCCGTAAATGGCAGATTCTTGCCCAGTGCGCAGCACAAATCATGCAGCCAGGAGTGGAGAATTGAGTTTCTTTATTGCGCAGATAAGGGTGCTGGGGTAAAACAACCACAAATCAGCACAAAAATCAAAATGGCATTCACAAATTATCAGTTATATACCTTCTTCATATATCAAAAGCCATCCCACTCCTGACCATTCTTTGACACAGATGGAACTCAAGAGTTGCCCCACATAGCCTGGGCCAGGCTTACCAGATCTCCAACCGGGACAGAGTGCTAGACCTTTAGGAGAAAGAATGTGGGCAGGTGTAGCTTGTTAACCCTTAGAGCACAATCCTAGGCACGTCTACTCAGAAGCAAGCCCCACTGAACCCAAGGGGCTTGCTTCTGAGTAGACCTGCCTAGGATTGTGCTCTAAGGTTTAACAAGCTACACCTGCCCACATTCCTTCTCCTAACGGTCTAGCACTCTGTCCCGGTTGGAGATCTGGTAAGCCTAAAGGCTGACACACACCACACGAATTCCGGCGCAGAGGCAAGCGAGCGAGGCTGGCCGCTCTCCTCCGCGCTCTGAACATGTCTGTAGGAGTATCTTCCAATGAATAGTCCCTCCTGTTGTCCCACCTTCTTAGAAAACTCAGCGATGATTGGTTAAGCACAAGTGCGGTCCGATACACGAGAGAGGGGTAGGAAGGAGAGAAAACTTACAAAACAGTTTGTGCCGGGAATAGAATTCATCTTGTTAACTTTTGTGAGAAGGAAAAATGGATCCAAGAGAAATCGGAGACTCAAGTGAGTTCCGATTGATTGACAACCCCTTTCATCCCGCCCTCTCTTCTGATTGGCTGAGTGCAGTAGCTCCGTGAAGCAGCCCCCTCAGACATGGCCAGAATCATGTTGGCTTGTGCTGGAAATCGGGAGATCGCATCTGCTCCGCTCGCTTCCCCAATGGTAACTAGACACCTCCGCACAGCTCGGCAAAGCTCCTCGGACGTCTGGGACGCGCCGGAAGTGTGCCTCGGCCTTAAGCCTGGCTCTCCTTAACTGCATTAAATTTAACACTTAAAGATTCCTATGTGACTTGGACTGCAATCCTATACAGTACAGTCTTACCCGGGAGTAAGTCCCATTAAATTCAATGGGGCTTATTTCTGAGTAGACATGTATAGGATTGTACTGCAGTGCTAGGCAAAGTCACTGACTAATTAATCTTGGTTTTGTTCTGGTCATCCAATCCCATTGCTTCTCTCGCCTGTCTGAGTCTCTAGCTTCAAGCTGGCTTTTCGTTCAGGCCTCTCTGAGGCTGTCAGAGCAAGAGGGAGGGGCCTGCTTGCAGACTAGAGATTCATATGACATGACACCTTTACAACAGTCTTCTCGGTGTAAGGAGGGCCCATTGACTTGTTCCATTGTTTCAGCCCTTTTCCTCAAGCAGAACCAGCCCTACTAAAGATGTCCCTTAGATACCACTTCCAATTGGCTGACTCTGTATAGGAACCAGTTGCCATATTAGAAAGAAAAGGTACAACTCTAAAGAGCAGATTCTGCCCTCCCTTTGCAACAAGCTGTCTGGTTCCTAGTCCGACAGATGCAGTTGGTGTAGAAAGGTAGGCCTAGCCTAGTAGGCTTTTATGTTCAAATTTGTTCTCAGTGTCCCTCCCACCAAGGAATTACCAGTATGCTCAAATTTGAGTACCTTCCCTCCAAGGTGCCAGACATGTCAATCCCTCAAACCCCCCCCCCCCTTATCCTCACAAAAATCCTATGGTTAAGCTGTGAGAAGTGACAGGCTTATATGCTCTACAGCAAGGGTGGGGAACCTATTTGCGGTAGAGGGCCATTTTCCCATGGGGGAAATGTGTTGCAGGCCGTGCGCCCCTCCACCGCAAACAGGCGCCCCCCCGCTGCGCGCTCGCTTGCGCGCACACCCCCATTGCTCTCCTCCACACACCCCATCACTCTCCTCCTTACCTCCTTAAGCCTCTGGGCCACTGCAGCGGCGGCAGCCCTGCGCGCGCTCACCTCGGCACAACTCCTCAACCCGGCTGTTCTGTACATGCGCAGAAACAGCCAGGTTGAGAAGGAGTCGCGCGAGGTGAGCGCGGAGCCTCCGGTCTGAGCTCGTGCGGGCCGGACTGGATGGAATCGTGTCTGGTCTCGCGCGGGCCGGACCGGATCGCCCCGGGGGCTGGATCCGGCCCGTGGGCCGCCAGTTCCCCACCACTGCTCTACAGGCAGTGATCACACATCCTATCACATGAATAAAGTAAGAAAAGCTCAACAGCAATTTTGACCTCACGTGTGAAATTGCCCAACATACATTTTGGGGTGTTTCTTGAATTGACCAGAAGAGGTCAGTATAATTCAGCAAATTACTATTAAAATTATTCTTGTTATTACAAGTTTATTCCTCTTGCATTTAAGACGTTTCTTTTCTGAATGATTCTTGATTTTATGTTAAGAGCGTGTGGCAAGGTACGAGTTACATGCAAATGCAGCCCTGGCAAGCTACAAGTAACATGCATTATGTATAATGCAGCCCTGAAGGCCACTTTTTCAGATGAAAGTTACCTCAGAAAAGACCCATTGTGAGTGGAAAAGCAGTGGGTGAAGAGAAGGTGCTTAATTCTTCCTTACACAGTTTTCCATTCCAATTTCCTCCCCAGATGCTCCGCACTATTGGGTTCCAAGCATATGTTTGCTGTGCATTTTGACAAATCAACTCGGGGTCATTTGGAGTGGAAGGGTTAAGCCCACCTTTCCCCCCCCCCCCCAAGAATGGGTCCTTTCCAAAGCTGCATCTCTTGAGATACTTTTGTCTTTAGCCATGCTGGGCTGAAGGTGATGAGTAGCACTTTGATTTTTTGGAAGTCTTTTTATTAGACAAACTGGTCTATTGAAAGGGATATTGGGGGGGGGGGGGTCACCACATGGTAACTCTTCCACTTCCAGCATGTTTGCATTTTCTCTAGTATTGCCATACCCTGGGCAGTCAGCATTTACTCCCTCGAGTAGCAACCCATTCTCTAATGATCTCCAATAAGCGTTCTCCAAAGCTCACACGAGAGGATGTGTGTCTTCTGCACGACATACATATGTCTTCTGCACAATGATTTTCAAGTGTGATTGGCCACTTAACTTTCCTGACAAAGGCTTCTGAGTCCTTTAATTCTTTCAGGAGGGTGGGAAAAAAATCAACAAGTGCTGTGTTACTTCTTCTCAGGCTTCAAGGGTAGGAAAAGCAGCACTGGCTGAATTTTTCAGTATTGTATAGCTGTTGCAGGAACTGACTGACAAACATTTGTATCACTTTGGGAGAAGGAACTGCTCAGTGTGTGGGCACAGACATACTTTGCCTGCAGAAAGTCCCAGAAGGGCAGACAAGGATCCCTGTCTGAAACCCTGGAGAACCACAGTGTGGACAACAATGAGCTATATGGACCAATGTACACTTTAAGTAGTGCATGGGGATGTGTGCATGCATGAGATCAGGATAGGAATCATGGTGGGGGCTAAGAGCTAACGTTCCCTTACCCCACCTTAGTTTTGTGTCTCCCCATGGAATTTAGAAGAAAAAAAAAGGGTCAAAGTTGCACGTTCTTTGTCATGTAGTGTAGCGATTAGTCCTAGGAGACTGTGCTGTTAAACCACGATTTCCCCAGTTCAAATCTTGCATCTGCCATGAACTCACGAGGTGGCCTTAGGCAAGCCACTTGCAGCCCAATCCTAGCCTCCTATCCTTTCCCCCGCCATAGTATATGTAGCCACACCAAAACAGGCTGCACTGCATGCTAGGGAGGAGGGCTCATCGGGAAGCTTGGAAGAGATAAATATTTTCACTTACCCCTTTGTAAGCCCCTCAATTGCTAATGGGTCTCCTCGGATCTGTGTCCGCTCTATAGCTGGCGCAAGTCTGAGGAGACAAAGGGGGCATATCGGGAGGCTTTGGAGGGGATAGTATATCAGCACAAGTTGCTTGTGCTGGGATACATTCCCTCCCACTTCCAATACCCCCTTCCCTCCCCCCCCCAATCTGCCCCATTCAGCCCTCCCTACCAATTTACCGACATCGATGGCGCCTCTCCTGGTCACCGCAGATCATGGAGTGCTCCTTGGTGCCTGTGGCAGCAGCCCAGAAGCACGCGGCTCCACACACTTCCATAACAGTGTTTATGATGCCATAAAACACATTCTGCCACCAGAATACTAATTCTGGCAAGCAGAGCCCAAGCATAGGATTGGGCTGTCAGTCTCAGCCTCAACAACCCAGCTGCAATACTTGAATAACAATACTTACTTTACATGATTGTTTTAAGGATTCTGACCTTTCAAATGTACAAATGTACATTTCAAATGTACAAATGTACATTTGTACATTCAAATGTAAAGCAATTTGCATGCTCCAAAAAGTGCCATACAAATGCTAAGTATTATGTGTATGTATTGTACGTACATTGACCTGTACAAAAACACCCGTGCTATGTATTCACTTGTACTTTTACCTCAACAAGTAAGCACAATGATTGCATGTTTTCAATTAATTTAATGGTGAGTTGCTTTGGGAAACCTTCAAGGCTGAAGAGCAGAATACAAATATTTTAATATGAAATAAGAAATTCACGTGTTTGTACACTTGACACATCACCATGGGTAAAAGAAAATCAGTTGCAAAATCACATTCAAAATCACACGCGGAAGTAATACCGATCTTTTTGAAACATCACCGCAAAGTAAAGAGACGAAAAACGGAGAACATCTACAAGCGTATGGAGCAAGCTTTACTTAGAGAACAGATCCAAAGGACAAGGACTGAGCTGGTGAATATAGAATTGAACATATATAAACTGCATTTATCAATGAGTAATTTACTAGAAAGAGTGGATTGGCAAGCCTGGGATAACATCTCATGGAATTATCTAGAGAAACAGGATAGGATTATAAGAACCAAACATATTAAGAAATTTGAGGCTCTGATAAATAAAGAAAAAATATCAGCAAATCAACTAATAAAAAATAAAACAGTAATTAACCTTTCAGAATATAAACTAACACCAGCACAAGAATCAGTCTTGTTGAAAGGAGGGAATTATGCTGTAACACCTAGCTCCATTCCCAATGAACAAATCATTGCTAATGTGGAAACTGCTTTAACAGGGTTTGAGAAAGAATCAGCTGAAGCCCTGAGAATACAAGTAGCCAATGTACTACTGAAAGCAAAAACGCCCAAAAGTAACATTAGCAACTTAGAGAGACTAGCTATTAAACAACTTAACAATAACTCAGACATTGTAATTGTGCCAGCTGACAAAGGGAATGCTACTATAATTCTAAATAGTGAGGACTATAAACAAAAGATTAGGGATCTTTTAGATCCTGAGACTTATAATATTCTCAAACGAGATCCAACAAAAAAGATTTTAAAAGAAACGAATTTTTTAATAAAGAATGCTAATTTTAAATTAGAAATAGTAAATAGATTAACTAAATCTGAGGCCTTACCACCCCGCTTATATGGTCTTCCAAAAATCCACAAAGATAAAGTGCCTCTGAGACCAATAGTGAGCAACATTGGCGCACCAACACACGGCTTATCAAAACATTTAGCAGGGATCCTACAACCACACATAGGGAACACTCCCACTCATATAAAAAATTCATATCATTTTATTGAGAAATTGCAATGGATTAAACTGTCTCCTAATGCCATACTGATTAGTTTTGATGTGATATCTTTGTTTACTAAGGTGCCCTTGAGAGAAGTTTTAAGACTAATAGAGAATTTGACAATCCCTAGAGAATTAATTCCATTATTCAAGCATTGCTTGACATCTACCTATTTTGTGTGGGAAGGAACGTACTATGAACAAAAAGATGGGGTGGCGATGGGGAATCCCCTGAGCCCCCTAGTGGCTAATTTGTTCATGGAATATCTAGAACAACAAGTCCTCCAGACAGCTCAATTGAAACCGGATGTCTGGTGGCGGTACGTCGACGACGTATTTTGTATCTGGTCCCATGGAGAGACAGAATTGCTGCAATTTCTAGCACACATAAATAGTTTTTGTAGGGAAATCCAGTTCACCATAGAAAGAGAAAGTAATAGGTCTTTACCCTTTTTAGATGTATTGGTGACAAGGAGAGATGATTTGAACTTTAACTTGGCAGTTTACAGGAAACCCACGAACACGGGTAGATATTTAAATTATGATTCAAATCACCATCCTGCACAGAAATGTGCAGTTATTAACACCTTAGCCTATAGGGCAATTAAGATTTGTGACAATGAATCAATAAATAAAGAAAAAGAAATAATATTTGACACCCTGAGAGCCAACGGATATCCTGAGGCACAAATTAGTAAAGGCTGGTCTGTACAACATAATAAAATCAAAAAAGAGAGAGAAGGGGGAAATAACATCAACATGACCAACAAGGACACTGACAATACAGTAGCTGACAGTAAAAAAGAAAAAAGTTGGGCATGTTTACCCTTCATAAAAGGAGTAACGGACAAGATCGCCAGAGTTCTCAAACAAGGAGATATAAAGACCATCTTCAAACCAACAAGAAAAATTGAACAATTGCTTAATAATCCGAAAGATAAGAGGCCATTGCTATCAAATCCTGGGATTTATTGTATCCCATGTGGCACATGCGGAAAGGAATATATTGGACAAACACAAAGATCTATTGGAACCAGGCTAAAAGAGCATGAGAGATCTGTCAGATTGGAACATCCACAACTTTCCGCTTTAGCTGAACATGCCTTATCTACAGGACATGACATCCATTTCAAAGACACTTGTGCCTTAAGAAATGAAAATAAATTAAGCATATTAAAACATCTGGAAGCTCTGGAAATAAGCAAGAGATCTCCTCAGAATTTGCTGAACAGACAGCAGGAATTAACAATGGCAAATCGGATTTGGCTACCAATAATTAAAAGACAAGACAGAGACAGGGTTCACAGCAACAACGAAACTTTTATGAACAGTTAATGATATATCAGTATGAGATACTAATGTAACTTCATAGGTATAGCAACTGTAATACAGGATCTCTGAAAGCAAGTTTGTTATACTAAGTAATGTCAGGAGCATTCTGTCCTTACACTGGAGGTGCTGATTTGAACTTTGCCGCCTCTGACAGCCCGTTTTTCCCGCGCTTTTTTGAAATTAAAAAAAAAATCGAAACAAGACGCTCACACTGCAACATCTCCAATTTATTTGGATATACCCCAGAGGAAGTGTCTAGCTGAAGACACGAAACGTCGGGTCCTCAAGCCTTCAGTCGTTGATTTTAAATAATTTCTGTTTATTTGGATTCGTTCCGGATAAAACTGTCATTGTTTGTGATCAGCTGAGAAGCGCTTTTCGGCAACTGAATATGACTGCGATACCCGTAACACCTTCTTCTATCAAAATCACATTCATTATAAATCAAATAAAAGTGGCGTAATACTGGAAAACCAACATACCACAGAGTGAAACTATAACAAATTTCCTAACGTAACCCTCACAAATAAACCATAGTGGGCTACCATAGTGGGCTACCATAGTGGGCTACAAATAAACCATAGTGGGCTACCATAGTGGGCTACAAATAAACCATAGTGGGCTACCATAGTGGACTACAAATAAACCATAGTGGGCTACCATAGTGGGCTACAAATAAACCATAGTGGGCTACCGCTCAGCCATGAAGCTTCCTGGGTGACCTTGGGCCAGTCACTATCTCTCAGCCCCACCTACCTCACAGGGTTGTTGTGAGGACAAAAGGAGGGGAGGAAATATGTACACCACTCTGAGCTCCTTGGAGGAAGGGCGGTATAAAAATGTGAAAAATAAATAACTAAATAAACACACACACCCCTTTTCCTGTGGAAGCTTCCAGGTCCCAGAATGCTTCTTCAAAGTCACTTCTGGTTTAACTGGGAAATCCAGGTGCCAGGATGGTGTAGTGGTTTGGGAGTCAGACTTAGACCTGGAAGATCCAGGTTCAAATCCCCGCTCAGCCATGAAGCTTCCTGGGTGACCTTGGGCCAGTCACCATCTCTCAGCCCCACCTACCTCACAGGGTTGTTATGAGGACAAAAAGGAGGGGAGGAAATATGTACACCACTCTGAGCTCCTTGGAGGAAGGGCGGTATAAAAATGTGGAAAAAAAAATACCACAGGTACGTAATTGCAACAGCACATTCTGCAAACGTCTTCAAGGAAAATGTCCTCCTCATCACACTCCCTCTGAGTTGGGGTGCAAGCTGCTGTGGTTTCTGGCTGAGATGGATGGTCTCAAGGAATCCATTAGTTGTTTGAATGGATGAAAGACAGAATGGAGACCTTTCAGGGTGTTAGCCTAGTATGCCGTTGAGTAACAGTATTCCTCATTGTGGATATGAGACATTCAGAGAAAATACATGAGTAAGGGGCAAGCTAGACACCTTATAGCAACTGCAGACAGTGATGATCAAACCACCATCTTAGAAGCCCAGTAAGGCAGAGGTTGTTGGTCTCAGGCTTAGTGAACATTGTGGGAACATTGACCCTCAGCAAACTCCTATCTAGCAACTGCTTCAGCCTCTTTGCTGTGAGTTTGTGAATTGTTGCCGCAGGCATTGTTTACATCCATTCTTCCTAGCTTGCCTTGAACAAATGGATTACTTTGACCCCCACAGGTGTGCTACTGCATACCTGCCTGTGCCATGAAGTAAGGTGCTCTATATGTGTGTCACTTGTCCGTGTGTCTGTTCTACAGTACAGTACACAACAGCTTTTTATGGGTTTCTGAGCTAAAAACACACACACCTGTCCTTCAACACAGCTCTTCCTGAACCAGGTATCCAGAAAGATTGCTACTTGATCTCTTGAAGAAAAGGAATTTCTTCAGGCAAGTTTCAGTATATATATATATATATTTCTTTATTTCTCCAATTTCTAATATCAACATGGCTGAAAATCCCATAAAACACACCAATTCTTCACAAATACGGGGTTTGATGCCATGTAGTTTGCTCGAGAGTATTTAATAAATTCCAAACACGCCGCGGTTTCCACCAGGCAGTCGCTTGCGTGATAAAAATATCAAAGAACATCCGAGGATCACATAAAATAAAATAAAATGCCCCAACGTTTCGTTCTGCACTTAGAACATCTTCCAGGGGGTAGGAACAATCACACAGATTGTGGGTGAAGTTGTCTAAGTTCACCCGTTGTCCGTTTAAATTGCGAAAAGCGCGGGAACTGGCTGTTTACTCGAAAGCGGAAATGACCTGACCCGACCTCCGCAGCTGTCAAATCCAAGCCGTTCCGCTCCGTATCTCCCGATCTTTTTTCCTGTGTAGTATAGGTAACCAAATACGATTAGCCAATGTCAAATCCTGTTGACGGTTTAGAAGTTTACCAGTTTCTAGATGTTTGCTTATTTCTAATGTTTCTAAGTGTCTCAGCACTCTAGGATTACTTTCACTCTGCAGGCACTTAGTTTTGTCAAAACAAATCGAGTGTTTTTCATTGAGAGCATGTTCAGCTACGGCTGATTGTCCAGGATGATTTAATCTATACGCTCTTTCATGCTCTGTCACTCTTGTATCAATACTTCTACCAGTCATCCCAATGTAATAGTATTGTAGAAGTATTGATACAAGAGTGACAGAGCATGAAAGAGCGTATAGATTAAATCATCCTGGACAATCAGCCGTAGCTGAACATGCTCTCAATGAAAAACACTCGATTTGTTTTGACAAAACTAAGTGCCTGCAGAGTGAAAGTAATCCTAGAGTGCTGAGACACTTAGAAACATTAGAAATAAGCAAACATCTAGAAACTGGTAAACTTCTAAACCGTCAACAGGATTTGACATTGGCTAATCGTATTTGGTTACCTATACTACACAGGAAAAAAGATCGGGAGATACGGAGCGGAACGGCTTGGATTTGACAGCTGCGGAGGTCGGGTCAGGTCATTTCCGCTTTCGAGTAAACAGCCAGTTCCCGCGCTTTTCGCAATTTAAACGGACAACGGGTGAACTTAGACAACTTCACCCACAATCTGTGTGATTGTTCCTACCCCCTGGAAGATGTTCTAAGTGCAGAACGAAACGTTGGGGCATTTTATTTTATTTTATGTGATCCTCGGATGTTCTTTGATATTTTTATCACGCAAGCGACTGCCTGGTGGAAACCGCGGCGTGTTTGGAATTTATTAAATACTCTCGAGCAAACTACATGGCATCAAACCCCGTATTTGTGAAGAATTGGTGTGTATTAGCGGGCCATGAAAATCACCACAAGAAATCCCATAAAACCCACGTCTGCACGTAAAACAAGTCATGAAAACCTGCATGCCACTTGATCTCTTACATCCTCCCTGATTGCTGCTGTATGTTTGCTGGTCTGTAGCTCCACAAGAAGACTTGTAGTAGTATCTAAATCCAGTGGACACCAAAATGTTTACTTACTGATAGTGTCTCTAACAACCTATTCAGTGACTTTGAGTACAAGAAAGAACCAATCCCAGGCTTGCCATGGTTGAACTAAGGCTGACTTCTGCACTCTTGAAAACCCTTCAAAATGTCCACTGTGCTCTGCATAAGGATTCACAGATCAGGTTACACCAAAATGTCAGCGTTTCTTTTTCCTTGGGGGGGGGGGGGAGAAGCCATTTATGACACTTTTCTGCTCACAAAGGCATTGAGGCATGTAGAGCATGCTGTTCTGACATATACAGACCTTTTAGATTAGCTTGGGCTTGGATAGACCACATTTGCCTGAACGTTTCTGTTAACTTACTGGATTGCCTGAGGTGGCTACAGATTCTGCAGGCAACTGAAGCATTACTAATGGGCTGCCTTTTCATAATACTGACCAGACAATCAGATCTTGTCAGGGAATCATGCAGGGGGCACGCGGCATTTCACTGTCATGCTCTGCCTCAGCATTGTTTGAGCCACCGTCTGATGCAATGTAGCCAAGATGTAGGTCAAGAGGGTGCAACCACTCATCAAACATTATTTTCCAGTCTGCTGACAATGCTCCATGCTGTGTTTACTTCCCCCATATCCACTAACAAAAAGGGTTGTGCATTTTCTGTCCAGTTCAGCTTTGTCAGATGTAGTGATCTCCAGTGCTCTGGGACACAAATCTAGGCTTTGATCCGATGGTTGGTCCAGATGTCACTTATAAATTGCAGTCGTTTACTGCACGTTACACTGCATAGGAACTTTTCTAGCATTAGCAAGGTCAGGAACAGTGGGTTTAAAAAATAGTGACAGCTTGGAACTTTCCAACTGGGAATTAGTGAAGGAGTAAAAACGTCTAGGATGAGCAATGAATTCTGCAAGGTACCAGTTGTACCATGCAGCCCATGCACTGGTCCGAGTGTGTCTGTTTCAATTCTACTGTTTCTTGATGAAACCGTTCTTCTGCAAAAGTGGAAACTGTTGTGTGTATAGAGGGCAACTTGTGCTGCTGGTTGTCTCTTATTCATCGGTCAAACAAGAAGATGGTAGATGTTCGTGTGTTTGCATATGGCAAATGTGCCCATCCTCTTACCAATCCTCTTGAGCCCTGGCTCTAGCTTCCAGTGGCCCTAGGCAAACCCCCTCACTTTCCCCCACTGTGGTGCTAGACTGCCCACGTTCGTTGGTGGCATGGCACCCTCAAGGCACTAAGCAGCTGCAGCAATAGGCAGCTGCATTCCTCTCACTGCTGCCACCATTGCAGTGGGGTGTGTTCACTGCACCCCTGTACACTCCAGGCGGCAGTGGCAGGTGCTCTCCACTCTCAGTGCTACCACGGCTAGAGTAATGACCATATTTTAATGGTAATCTCAGTGGCGTCGCTTCGGTAGGGGCGGGGCTGTAAGTATCGCTGCGGTCATACTCTCTTTACCGAGCGAGGAGGAGGCAGCCCCGCCCCCTCACTGTCCGAGCCAGTCCCCTACGGAGAAACCGGCAGGGAAGAGACCCTGCCTGCCGGTTTCTCCGTAGGGGACTGGCTCGGACGGTGAGGGGGCGGGGCTGCCTCCTCCTCGCTCGGTAAAGAGAGTATGACCGCAGCGATACTTACAGCCCCGCCCCTACCGAAGCGACGCCACTGGGTAATCTTCCTAGAGTACCTAGCTGCAGCTGTGGTCAAATGCAAACCTTCTCACCTCTGTTATTGGGCCACATACACTTGGAACAAGTTGAAACGGAGCTTCTCACTTTATTGGTAAAGAGGAATCCTTTCTGCCCTGTTTTTCATTTAACTAGCGCAACACAACACCAATTCCCTGCATTTTCATAGAGCCTCTCAAGCACTAAAAACAATAAAGAGCCATGGGCCATGTGCTAAACTATTGTGGCATAATTTCACAATATAGAATCCATTTCACCAGAGGAAGTTGCATGGCACAAAATAAAGAAGTCCAGTTTTTTCAAGCGAATGTGCAGCCTTGCTTGTCGTTGGAATGGATTTCACACTGATAGGGAAACAGCTGGAACTGCTGCTTCCTTTGAAACTGTGCTAGCACTCTGGAAACTGAAGCATGCCACATGGTCGGCCATCTGTATTTAGAGTAGCTTCTCAGGGACCCTTATGGAAAAAAAAAGTGCTGTGTGATAAGGGTGGAAATGATGGCTGAGTCTCTTGCACTAAACACTGCACAACCAGGCCCTAACAATGAAAGATGATAGTGTTTTGGGGTGAATGGTGCCTTTATTAAACCATGTAAAGCAGTCAATGGAATAAAAGTGTGTCTGAAGCTTAATACCCCAGTTTAAATACTTTTCTCATTCCTCACTTTCTCTAGTAGAAAGTTCTTGGAGTAGCACTGCTTTGCTATGATAGGTAGGTTTCCTGAAAGAGAGAGAGAGAGAGAGAGAGAGAGAGAGAGAGAGAGAGAGAGAGAGAGAGAGAGAGAGAGAGAGAGAGAGAGAGAGAGAGAGAGAACTGGGGATATGTTGCTTTAGTAATATTGGCTTTATTGACACACACATGAGCACAGAACATAAATGGAGGCAAGCAGCATGTACACTCCTACCAACCATCAGATCTGCTCCCTCACCTCAGATCACCAGAGAGAGGCTCATACCCAAGGTGCCTTCAGCTCTCTCTCTCTCTCTCTCTCTCTCTCTCTCTCTCTCTCTCTCTCTCTCTCTCTCTCTCTCTCTCTCTCTGCTCCCAAAAGGCAAACTGCTCTTTCTTTACATGTGCCCGTGCCCCATGCTAGCAAGGGATGGGGTGTGTCACTTCCCCAGATGGCTTTCCTCTTTCAGCATTCCATGGAGACTTCTAGAACTCATTCTAGAGATCATCCCCTGACATTTACCTCCCAATAAAACATCATCTACTGACCATTAAGGATCATCATGAACATTCTTTTGTCAAATTTCACAGCCTCATCAGGCAAGGTTTAAGGCAAATCCACCACAATATAATGCACAAATTCCAATGTAGCTTGAATTTTTTTCTCCACAATGCAACTACAGTATCAGATAAAATCTGCACCTGGAAAGTTACATATTTAGCATACCATCAGAAGAGTTAAGATTATTATTATTTTTTTTAATTTAGCAGGTGTCAGGTATGGGGAAACAACATTTTATACACATTTTTCTCAATTTTATCTACATACATAATTGCTCATATGTACAGATACATGCCCAACAGACTCTTGAAATATTCATATACACTCATTTCCTACCTAGTATTTAAATTAGAGTCATTGTTTTTCATTTCTAGTAACGTTTTATAAAATTTAATTGACAGACCTAGGTCGCAATCCCACACACACTGTACACTTAGGTCCCATTAAACTCAGCGGAGTTGACTTCTGAATAGATGTGCATAGGCTGCACTGCTACAGACTTACAGCCCAATCCTGACGAATCAGCGGCTGGTGGAACGAACGACCTGCTAGCCAAAAACGTTGGAAACGAGCCGTAAGGCACATTTGCGTCTACTTTCGAGCCAGGAAGGCCAGCGCAAGGTGGGCCTCCCCTTCTCATCCAGTGGAGCTCCCCTGCGTCTGCCCGACCCAGGTAAGACAGGATCCGACGGATGGGGTGTGTGGTTCGGCGGGTGAGGGAGCGTGGCCATAGATCCAGCCGATTGGGGAGGGGGTGGCTTCGGCCATATCCCCTCTCCTGCCAATCGGCTGGGCCATTACACAGCCTCCTCTGATTTCTGCCAGCGATTAGCCCCTGCCTGTCCCCCATTGCCCTCCAGAAACATTACATGCACCTAACCCTAAGGATAAGGAGTGGAGAGGGAGCCTCCTTCCCTTCCCTTCTCTTCAGCTGCTCTCAGCACAGCCTCCATCCTCTGTGTTTTGTTTGATACAAGACCTGCATGGAGGAAGGATGCAGCACAGGGAGGGAAGGAAAGAGAAAGGGGAGGGGACTCTATCTCTTGGCCCACATGGCTGCTTTCCTAAGAGGCAGCTGTGACAGGGTGGTTGTTGTTTTCCCCATCTTCATCCAGGTATAAGAAAGGGGCTGCTGCTGGCCAAAGTGGATTGGAGTGCCAACTTGAGTGGCTCCATCGGTGGTGGGCCAGAGGCAGTGGCAGATAGATGCAGGGTACGGGGTATTCCTCATCAGTTCTCCATCCTCTCCAACTTGTCACTCAACATCAACCTTTCAGTTGGCTTCTTGGGAAGATTGGCCCTGGTGATGCATAACTTTGTGATGGTTGTTGTTCCTACTTGTTACAAGGAGCTGGGGGGGGGGGAATTCAACATCATTGGAATACCATTTTTTGACAGCAGCAGCAGCAGCACGTCTCTAATAATGTGTATTTCTGCCAAATATAATAGTTGAACTGAAACATATTTGTTTAACCTATTTATACTCTCCTGTGACTCCTGCCGTTTGCTATTGTTTCATTCCACCAAGTAAAGAGGGAACCTTCTTCTCACTTCAACACTGGTGTTAAAAAACACTTTCCTGTCTTTGTAAACTTGGCTTAAGTGGAAGAACTGCTTCCATATGTCCACTTGACATTGATCTTGCCGACATTGTCCTGCCAGAGAACACACTTTCCCTTCTGGTGGTCTCCATAGTGTCACTCAGCGACAAGTTCCGGCCTATCATCTTCTTGAACTTCCGATAAAACTCCTTGGATGCAAAATAGTAAATGAATGGATCTATGCAGTTGTTGAGGCAACTGAGGCACAAGGTGAGTTTATAAATGTGGTAGTAACTCCCCCCCAAGTAAAGACGTTTGATCATATGCACCAGCAGGACAAAGTTGTTGGGGGCAAAACAAATGATGAAAACCAAGAGGACAATTACAGCCAAATAGATTGATCGGGTCTTCTGCCCATTGCCATATTTGTGAGAAGTCTGGACGAGCTTTCCAATAATGACAATATAGCAGCCTACTGTCACTGTGAATGGGATCAGAAATAAGACAATAAATGGTAGTAAGAGGAAAGCTCCCCATGCCTCCATATTGGGAAGCATATCCCATTTAAGGACATCAAAACAGGTTGTAATTCCCAGTTCTTTCACTTCATAAGTCAGGTCTTTCATTTCTAGCGGCAACAGGGCTAATAGTACAATCAACCACATTCCTAAACATCCTAGAATTGCATATCTCTTCTTTCTCCAGTGTTTGGATCTTATTGGATACACCACTCCCCAGTAGCGCTCAATACTGATGCACGTCATAGTAATGATGGAGGAATACATGTTTGCATAGAACATCACTGTTACCAAGCTACATGTCCTCTTGCTGAAATACCAGTCATTCTTATTGGCATGATACATAATCTGGAAAGGCAAACACAAAGCCAGCGCAATATCTGTGATGGTAAGGTTAATCATGAAGATGACTGAAGGTGTTTTGGGCTTGATGTGAAAGACGAGAACCCAGAAGGAGAACATATTTCCAGGAATGCTGATGAGAACCACTACCGTGTATACAACTGGCAAGGCGATCATAATGGCTTGATTTGTTAGCATGTCCAGTGTTGCCTGGTCCAAAGTTGCATTTTTTGACTGGGTAATATTTTTATCCATTGTGTGTGATTGGCTTCTTAGCTCTTGAAGGTCCACAGGATTTGTACCATGAGGCTTCTTCCTGCAATGGAGAAGAAGAATGTAAGTGGAAAAGAGATGGGTGAAAACTAATTATGGCAATAATTGCGCCTACATTATAGCTTCATTTATGATGGGCAGTCCAATCATGTCTAGCTAGGTTGCAGCACGGTAGTGCCCATGTCACATCCTAGCCAGATAGGACCCAGCACCAGCGCAGCTGGAGGACTTCTCAGGGTAAGGGGACGTTAGTCTCCTTACCCCAAGTAGAGCCCCAGCCACCCCGATGGGTCTACTCAAATGTCCACCAGTTCAAGCAGGCGGTGTAATAACAGGCAGACCTGGGAAGGGAGATATGATCCTGGCAGAGCCACCGCTGCAAATCCCTCCCCCTTCCCGGGCCCAGTCGACCAATCCCCCCTTCCCGGAACTCACCATTCCCCCCTCCCCCCGTGCCTCTGCTGCCTGGTGGGGAACTCACTTTCCCTGGCGGGCACTCCTTGGGATCTGCAGCGAGGGGAGAGGTGCCGGCCTCTTCGCCAATGGAACTTACTCCCAGGGTGCCACAAACATGCTTTTCAGCACGTTTGTGACACCTTAGACAGGGTGTAGACAATGTAGACAGGATTGCTCTGTAAATGACTTCATTACATGTAACAGTTGACTGGCCTAAGAGGTACCGTTAATTGGTGGCTGTCTTATATTTAGCAGGGGGAGAGCAACTGTTCCTATTCACCCCAGCAGTGGTGTTGAAAAGACTGGTGTCTCTGGGATAGTGAACTATCTTTTCATTTATTTTACTATGTAAACACTTCGTGGATTTTGTGTTGGAAAACAGTATGTAAATATTTTAATAATAGTCTGGATTACTCCAGTATAATAATAATAATAATAATAATAATAATAATAATAATAATAATAATGAATTAACTTATACAGAACTAAACATCCAAAACCAAGTATTTCCCAAATGCAGCATGACACATGCATCACATCAATATAACACACCTGAGAATATACAAAATTATATAACATTAATTTCATTACAATTATTTTACTGTTAATAATTTCTGTAGCACTGAGGGACAATTTTGTGTACTGAAGACTGTGTGTGCCCAAAAGTACTCCCTCTACTGAAATGAATGGGGAAGCTTTTTCATGGAGGTGAGACTCTATGTGTGCATAGCAACCTTACACCCACAAATGATTGCTTGATGATCAAGACCCCAAAGTGTATTATAGTTATGATATACATATTCACAACAGCTCCTATGAAGCATATCATAATTATTCCTATAATATAGAGAGGGAACATCTTGGCACATTTCCATATCTTCGGTCCGTTAAAAACTGTAGTCTTCCTTGTGCTGGTCAGGGACCAGACAGTAATGGAGAGGTAAGTAAAAAACATTTTTACCTAGTCCGCCACTGCCTGGTCCCCAATGGGCCTAATTGGATCTATGCCAGCTCTTCAGCTGGCATAAATCCAAGTGGGTTCAGGGGGCATGTCGAGCCCAGGGGCATAGGATATCGGTGCCACCACTGCTGCCAATATCTGTTCCCAGACTGCCCTCAACATGCCCCTGGCCTGGCCCAATCCCTGACCTGCCCTCCCTTGCAACACCCCCTCCACTGACTCACCTGCTCCATTGGGCTTGGGAGGTCATTGACACACGCCCAGAGCCTCCAGCTGTTTGCACTGGCGGCCCTGACCTGCACACCATCACAGTGGCTGCCATGTCTGTAGCCCAGGCCTTGCTGTGATGGAGCGCGAGTTCCATCAGTGCAAGGTCTGGGTAGGATTGGGCCATAGAGCTGCTTTCCTTGAACAATACAAATGCATGAAATGCCTTGAGACTATTCTCTATGCCAGATTAGGCTGTTCCACATGATACTGTTCATTAGTCTTCTGCTTAAACCCACAGCTATGTTCACTCTGACTTCAGTGACAGATGCATTTCAATTTCATAATTTTTATGAAATGTCATATTGACCCAGAGAGGCTGTGCAGCATGCCTGGGAGGGGTGGTGGTGGTCATTCTCAGGTATGTATGTACCAGCTCAACTGATCAAGCAGTGAGACTTCTGCCTTGGTGGCTTTATGGCTGCAAGATGCCAACCTGTTTATGGGACAGACAGATTGGCTGTGGGATACATATTGTGAGTTCAAGACTGGTTCACTTAAATTGTTCACTTTGAGTTTTTAATCTTTGGTTTCAGCAAAGTTGTTGAAACTTTTGGAATGGAAGATAAATATCTTTGATTGCCACTAGAACACTAGAAAGCACGAGAGTTCCAAAAAAACACCTACTTCTGCTTCATTGACTACGCAAAAGCCTTTGATTGTGTGGATCACAACAAACTGTGGCAAATTCTTAAAGAGATGGGGGTACCAGACCACCTTACCTGTCTCCTGAGAAACCTGTATGCGGGTCAAGAAGCAACAGTTCGAACCGGCCATGGAACAACCGATTGGTTCAAAATTGGGAAGGGAGTACGGCAAGGCTGTATATTGTCACCCTGCTTATTTAACTTATATGCAGAGTACATTATGAGAAATGCAGGGCTGAATGAATCACAAGCCGGAATCAAGATTGCCGGGAGAAATATCAACAACCTCAGATATGCAGACGATACCACCCTAATGGCAGAAAGTGAAGAAGAACTAAAGAGCCTCTTGATGAGGGTGAAAGAGGAGAGTGCAAAAGTTGGCTTGAAACTCAACATTAATAAAACTAAGATCATGGCATCGGGTCCCATCAATTCCTGGCAAATAGAAGGGGCAGAAATGGAAGCAGTAACAGATTTTACTTTTCTGGGTTCCAAGATCACTGCAGACGGAGACAGCAGCCATGAAATTAAAAGACGCTTACTCCTTGGAAGGAAAGCTATGGCAAACTTAGACAGCATAATAAAAAGCAGAGATATCACCATGCCAACAAAAGTTCGTATAGTCAGGGCGATGGTGTTCCCAGTAGCAATGTATGGTTGCGAGAGTTGGACCATAAGGAAGGCTGAGCGCCGAAGAATAGATGCTTTCGAACTGTGGTGCTGGAGAAGACTCCTGAGAGTCCCTTGGACTGCTAGGAGATCAAATCAGTCAATTCTAAATGAAATCAAGCCTGACAGTTCCCTGGAAGGACAGGTACTAAGGCTGAAACTCAAATATTTTGGCCACCTAATGCGAAGAGAGGACTCTCTGGAGAAGACTCTGATGCTGGGAAAGATTGAAGGCAAAAGGAGAAGGGGAAGGCCAAGGATGAGATGGTTAGACAGCATCACAGATGCAACGAACATGAAAATGAGCAAACTCAGGAAGATAGTGGAGGACAGGAAGGCCTGGCGGGATATGGTTCATGGGATCACGAAGGGTCGGACACGACTTAACGACTGAACAACAACAAGAACACTAGAAGCGGGCTACACTGGCGGAAGATTGTGATGGGTCTGAGGGGGCAATGGATTTGGGGTGCCTTTCACCCTGAGTCTGCTACCATGGTCTCCTTCCAACTGCTGCTGTCTCCCTCCAACCGCCACTGCTTCCTTCCCTCAATCCAAGAACGATCTGCTTCCTGCTCAAGTGAGGAGCACAGTGCAGGTTTTTGTTTTTGTTTTTTTAGCACAGGGTCGGTGGACCCAAGCTGGCATCAGGCAGTGTTCCAGGTCGCACTGCCCCTAGATGGGCCCACTTGGACTTGTACACGCATCTAATTCATTAAGTAGGACAGAAAGGGAGTGAAATTATGCAACTCAATCTTATTCGTGTTTACTCAGAAGAAAGCCCCATGGAATTCAATGGGGCTTATTTCCAAGTAAGTGGGCACAGAGTTGCAAACGTAGTTGTCTAAACAGTAAAGTGGGTTACAGATACAATTTTTTTTCAGTTTCTTCAGGCATACAATGGCCTGCTCACAAAACTTCACGGCCCAATCAAAACCAACTTTCCAGCACCAATGCAACCTCAATGCAGCCCCGAGGTAAGGGAACGTTTGTACCTAAGGAGGCCTCTGTGACTGCCCCTCCGCCACAGAATGCAGCACGTGCCCCCACTGCCATAGCTGCATTGGCGCTGAAAGGTTGGTTAGGATTGGGTGCCATTTATGTATAACTTTAAGGGTATGTAGTAGTTTGGAAAGAATTCAAACTGAGAAGCTTCAGAGAAAGCCCTAATTGAAGCAGCCCCCCCCCCCCCCCCGAAGCTCTCCAAAGTGTAGCAAGGCCATTGGATGGATGGCTGCTTCATTTGACTGCTCTCCCCCTTCTTTTTGTTGTCTGCCTCAAGCTGCAGAGAACATTTTCTTCCATATTTGGAAAGTGGTTTCCAGGCAGTTAGAGGGAAGCAGGGAGCGCTTCGCCGGTCTATATTCTAGACAGGATTGTGCCGTCGGTTGTTGATTTTCAGTGTTAGTCAAGTGCTTCATTTTGTGATAAAGGCTTCCTTTCTGTAGTCCTTCACATAACTGATGTTGAAGATGCAAGTGATTATAATTGTATATAATTAATTGTTAATACAGAAAGGTCAACCTCAGAGATCAAGACAAAGATATTAAATGTAGACAGTTCCGTCTTATATGTCTGACTTCAGATGGAATCTATTTTCTTAGTGTTGGCAAGTGTGAAGTCAATGAAACTGGGGTGGGGTGGGGTGGGGTGGGGGAATAACCTCACAGCATCTGACTGAATTATCTTCTATGACTGAAGAATGAGACCTTAGAACCACTGAAGATCTTTTGATGAAAGCATCTTGGCACTGTAGCCTGGGTCTCATATATAGTGATATTCATGTGACGTAAGCTACATATTGTTTCTCAGGCAGCCCTTGGGAAAGAAGATGGCCTAGATCGTAACATATGATGACTTATGGTGAATGTCTGAGATGGCCACTATGTCTAACACTAAGACAATCAGAAGGGACTGTGCTCTAAATCTGTTCTTTATTTGAATGAATGGAAGAGGAGAAGAAGCAGACACAGGCGTTCCTACGCCCCCCCCCCCCGATGCCCCCAATAAAACTGTCAAAAATTTAGGATTCAGTTTCGGGTTTGGTTTTTTTTTTTTTTGCATTTTTTAACTGTTTTCCGGTGTTTTTTAGTGTTAACGGGGCATCTCTGTGTGTGTGTGTGCTTTTTCCCCACTTAACTTGTATACAGGAGCCGAATCGGAAGCTTCCATTGACGTTCTTCTGCCTGCGCCGGGCGCGAACTCCTTAAAGCACCCAGCAGCGCTTTCCACAGTTCGCGCAGGCGCAGAACGTCGATTGGAAACTTCGTCGTTCTGCGCCTGCGCGAACTGTGGAAAGCGCTGCTGGGCGCTTTAAGGAGTTCGCGCCCAGCGCAGGCAGAAGAACGTCGATGAAAGCTTCCAATTCGGCTCCTGTATACAAGTTAAGTGGGGAAAAAGCACACACACAGACACACACACACACACACACACACACACACACACACACACACACACACAGATGCCCCGTTAACACTAAAAAACACCGGAAAACAGTAAAAAAAATCCCGAAAAATGGGAAAAACAAAAACGAAACCTAGGGAGCCCCGCCCCGCCCCCGGGGCCCTGTGCCCTGCGCCCGGGGGCCCACCGCCCCACCGCCCCACCGCCCCATATCAGCTGACGCCAAGCGGAGTCTTCTCAGTAGTGGCATCTTCACTAGGAACTCTCCCTCCAGAGAAACCCAGCCTTCCCTGATTTCATTCTCAGAAAGTGAAAAACTCCTTATGTCAGCAGACTTTTGAAGATCACAGCATGTAATGACTAGAAAAGTTTAATGAATTGAAAAATAATCTGTTGTTGATGCATCTGAAATTGTTTTATTTGCTATCATGATGTAATTTTTGTGGTTTAGATGTTAAGACTGTGATTTTTAATCGATAACTTTGGACCAGGATATGTGAAGGATGAATCACCTTGTCCCTCATGAACCTTCCTGCATGTTCAGATCTCCAGGTAAGTTCCTGATCCACTATTACCTGCAGTATTTTGGGCAGGATTACAAGAAATGCCCTTTTCAGTAATGGTGTCCAGTCTTGGATTTGTTGCCCTGGGAAGTACATTGAACTTCCTCCCATTTATTTAAGTTGCAAAGTCAAGAGTGTTTAATTTAAGTGAGTGTTTTATTATTACAGGTGGGCCCCCATATCCACTGATTCGCTATCCACGGTTCAGTTATCCACGGATCGTGGCGACCCCCCCAGGCTTTTACTTTTTTCCCAGTAAGCTTCGTTTCTTCCTTAAACAAACAGGAGAAGCAGCCTCTGGCTGCTTATTACAGGCAAGTAGAACGAGACTAAGTACTAGAGAGGCTCTGCAAGGTTAACAGAAAGGACTTAGTCTCGTTCTACTTGCCTGCAATGGAGGCTGCTTCTCTGTTAAGGAAGAAACAAAGCTTGCTGAAAGAAAAATAAGAGCAGGGGGGGGGGGCAAGCATGCCTGCCTGCAGGGAAGGCAGGGTGGGGGGCCCCTCAGGAAACCATGGAGGGGGTGTTCGCTCTTATCCACAGTTTCAAGTATCCACGGAGGGGCCTGGAACATATCCCCAGCGGATATGGGGGCCCACCTGTATATATGAATAGATACCAGAGTCTTTTGTTTCAAGCAGCAGGCAGGGAAGTTTCTTACAAGTAGAGCCACTCACAGGAGATATACCAGCTTGAAGGAGGGTGATATAAAAAATACCTCAAAAACATGTATTAGAATATAGAAGTTATTAGAATATACATATATTCATGATGTTATTAGAAATGTATTAACTTGCTATTTTGCTTCTGTAAAAGTAAGGCTTTGCTAATGTCAAACACCTATGCAGGCTGTAGATTAAGAATAGATAAGAAATTAAGTTGTCTCTCAGAACAAGCAAGGGAGAGCAAGGTTAAGGGATGAGGTAAAACAGAAATCTTTGGTGTGTGTAAAAGTACCACTTAGTAACAAGCTGAATGGAATGTGTGGGCCCTCTGACAGATAAGAAAGATGCCAACCAGATCAGTTTAGTAAATCAAATAAGACAACCTTGGAGCATGGAAGAGACAAGAAGTCTGCGCATCAAGATGGGAGGTGGGATTCGTAACAAAATGTATATTATAATGATCTGGGCGGAATGTTGACGCCTCTTTTTGTAAGATGATAAAACCAAGCCACAAATGTACATTCAGTACTGCACAGGATTTTGAACCATGAGGTACCTGTGTAGTCATGCAGCGCTGTAATGTTCCATCAGTAAAGTTGTTAAAGTATCTACTCCTGTTGATTTGATGTCTTTATTGGATAAACAACGGCTTGAAGTCATTTTGGCTCTAAGCCCCCAGTTAACAAACTGGTGCCAATGTGACTCGGATCGGCATGTTTCTGGCCATTTATTGCCTGCCCTAACTGGTGAAATCTCTCCGATCCTCTCATGCCGCGGGTGCCCATTTCTCTGGCGCCAATCCTTCATTTTTAGGATAGAGATATTGGACACCTGTTGCAGGAGACACATAACGTGAAGATCACCGAAACTGGGCGAACGGACGAGGTACAAGACTAAAGAAGCTAGCAAGGGTAATGTATGAATGGGGCCCCCGGTGGAAATCGTATATACGTTTGGAATTCCAGGGGAATTGGCGGCGGCTTGCCACCGACCGCCAAAGAGGCACAGGAGCGGTTGGGCTTAACACGCAATTGCCTGTCAGTCTCACTGGATACGGAATTCCAAGGGGCCGGTGGAGACGGGGACTAAAGCCACCCCGCCAGTGGTCAGCTACAGGGAGGAGCAGGGAAAAGCTCAATGATCTGACTGACCTCCACCAATGGAGTATTGGTTGTTTGTCACTAAAAATGGGATGGTGTACTGGGGAAGGGTTGGTTTGTATGAGAGAGAGTGGCTGCAACGCAGAATGAGTGTGACGGAGATCCTATTAGAGGAGAACCTACGCGAGAGGGACCCCTGAGTAACACGGTTTCTTGACCCTGCGAAGGGCAAGGCTGTGAAAAGGGGGAAGCGAAAGTTGTATGTCTAAAATCCTATCTGTGTCTAGCTGACGGATCCCTTACCATCAGCCTGTTTCCCCCACCCTTTCTGTTGTCAAAATTGTTTGTCTGGAATGAGTGTCGTTTTGTTGTGGATAATGGGGAAAGGGATTCTAACATGCTGTCTGAAAAGTGTAAAGGGAAGAGCTTTGCCAAGAGAAACGCAGGCAGCTTCCCCCTCCCCTGTCCCACTTTCCTCTATCACGCTAGAGAAACGGAAGATCTCGTGTAGCTTTCCCACCCCTATTCAGTCAATGCAGGGAGAAGGGAATCTTCAAACACCGATTGGAATGCTGTAGAGTTACATGCAATAAAGAAGTTCAGTGTCTGTTCTTCTCACAGCTGCTCCTACTAGCAGCATGGAGGGAGGAGTGTGTGTGTGAGTGTTTGTTTTTGAAAGCTAAGACCACGTGGGGTCCTGGCAGTTTATGGTTTAGAAATGAAGAGTAAGCATGTAGAAGAACCAATTAGCAACAGAATTAGCAGTAAATCCATCCATTGTTCTGTTGAAGAAAAAGTTTGTATTTTAAGAGTATTATATGTTGCTGCTGTTAGTTAATAAGATAAAGATGCAGTAATTTGAGAACATTTGCCTTCACGGCTTATTTTTGTCAGTGTTATGTTGAATTTAAGAATGAAGGGTGAAATCTGCCCTCAAGGAATAATTAGTGTAACTGGTCAGTGTTTCTGATCTTGACCAAAAATAAACAATGTCAAAAAAGAATTACAACCTCTCTAAGAGCAATAAAATGGAATAGTCTGTGAACAGACTACGAAAGAGAGAGAAACAGAGCTAACAGCTAGAGATTAGGGCAACCAGCCCCCTCAACCTCTCCTCTCCAGCAAGTTTAGCATCACCCCAGCCCCCCTTCTAAAGCAGAGAGAAAAGTCAGCTGCAGATTTGTGTTTTAAAACTTGGAAGACCCAGAGGTACGTCAGCACCACGCACGGATTGTCAGAAGTTGACAGAAAGAGAGGATGGGAAATTGCCTAAATTAAAGTTTTGTTTGCATGGTAGTATGATGTAAAACAAAGACTGGTACAAAGATAAGAAGATTAAAGGTTTTAAAGCCACCCCACCACCAGCTCACCCTCTAAAGTACAGAGAGCAGGAATAAACTGTAGAAGCTGTAAGAAGAAGCAGAATAGATTTAAGCAGCCAGAATCAGATCAGCTGATGTAGAGAAATGACCCAAAGAGATGACCACGCGCATTACTGAAAACTCAGGTGAATGGGACTCACTGTTTTAATTGGCTGGAGCTAGAAACTTTGCAAACTAAAAGCATTTACAGTTGAACAAGCTCTAGCTCATCCTACAACGTCCAGCCTACCTACAACTCAAACCGACAGGAGAGGGGGGGGGGTGAGCAAGTGAGATAAGCTATGAATATCAAACGAAAGCCCGAGAGTCATAAAAAGGTTAAAAGACAGAAGAAAAGAGGGGGTGTTGAAAGTTGGAGACGAGAAATGGCAGAGTGTGAGGAAGAGGAGAGGAGGGGCACAGAGAAATGCAGTGTGAATATAAAAAGACCAGAGAGAGGAAGCAACGTGGGAAAATGAAGGGCAGGAAGAGGAAGAGAAGCCCCTAAGAGAAAAGACAGATCAGGAGGGGTACAGCAAAACACATGAGAGAATGAAGAAAGAAAGAGTTAACTAGAAGGAGACGTCATACAAATCCGCCCCACAAGCTTAACGCTGGAACAGGCAGAGTGGGCTAGAAACCCCCTTTTTGGAAGACCGGTTCAAGAGCCACGAAGGGAGGGAAACAGATCAGCTAAAGAAATAATATGCAGAGAGAAAGGGTTGGCAGGACAGCGTATGTGATACAGAAGAGATCCAAAGATGAGAGAAAACTGCAGCATAAGGAAAGTCCAGCCCACAAGCAGAGAAAGAAACGGTTAATAAAGAGTCACAAAGATGAAGTAATTGTCCAGAAGTTTAATAAACAAGCATATAGCAAGTAAGAGGACAATTTGGTAATGAGAAAAATCATAGTCACATGGACAATGCAGCAGGAGGGTAAAGTAAGACCCAGAATTGTCAGCATATGAACAAAGAGTTTAAGCTAGAAGAGTAAAAAGTCCCAGCAAGTACACGCACATAAAGCAACATCAGGAGCAAAGCAGAGTTTTCACATTTAACTCTGAATAAGCTTGGGCTAGAGACAAGAAAAAGGGCAGTCAAAGGGAGCCCATTATAATAAGCCCTATTTGAAATTGTGTAGACAAATAAAGAAGTACCCTGAAAGTTTAAAGAAAATTGGTGCAGGACAGAGATACAGACATGAAATCATTTGGAGCTCTAGGTAAGAACAGTGAAAAGGGGGGGCAGGGGAAACAGTTCAGAAAAAAATATTGAATGCAGTCAGAAAGGAAAAAGTTACATCCCTGCAGATTCCAGTGAAAAGAAAAAGGCGAATAAGAATGAACCCCCTCTCATGCAGGCACCCGAGATTTTGAACAGAGCTAGCTCTGCAGTGATTTATGGGCTATACAACCACAGACCCTTGTCACCTGGAAGCTGATGCAGAGGAAAGTAACAAACATGAAGAAGCATATTAGAGAGAGAAAGCACAAGAGGGACCATGGGAATGTGCCCACCCCCCACCCAACAGAATCCAGTAAATACAGCTGTATCAGGACTGGCATTTTGTTTTTAACTAAGTGCAACAGACTAGAGTGTGTGAAAGGAGCCATGTCTAACATCACACCTCACATTGGCAGGCCATGAGAACGTTGCAAACAGACCTGCCCACCCCAAAGAGAGAAAGAGTGTCTAACAGGCTACCATAATGCAACAAGGCTAGTAGCCAGAAACCCACAGAAGCCCTAACTGGGAAGAGGGAAAAATGCAAGAGAGTTAAATTGGCCACCAAAGGGAAAGTATCATCTTTTCCCCAGGAAGAAGGGCTCCCCCTCGGAAGTATGGATGAGGCAGAGAACAACCCTTATTTTACAAAAAGACTGCCAGCCCAGAAGAAGGGCCCCCGAGTTCATGATTGCCCCAGAGCCCATTAGTAAAGATGCAAAGGAAAAACTTTGGCATTCATGATTGACCATGGAACAACAGTGTCAACTACCAATGTTCCACTAGTGAAGAAAGCCTCTGAATCAGGACAGAGCATGTAAGAACTGTCAGCAACTAATCTTAAAGTAATCGTTTTGGGAAAACTTTGCTCTGTAGTGTGAACACCGCCAGTAAAGACAGCTGACCCGCAGAAAACAGGTGAAATAAGTGTAACAATATGGAAAATTTACAGGTTTAATTTGGTGTAAGAAGTGGGATACCCAACCACGAAAAGTGTTTAGACAAGACTCAGAAGCAAGTTAAAAATATCAGGGACCATCAGAAGCAAGGGGTGCTGAGTAACAGAGAGGGGACGAAGAGATACAGAGAAATATCACAACCATAACTGCACGATTGATGAACACACTAGGGCGAGACAATGGTAGTTCCCCTTTTCCGAGTGTATGCCAACGTGACATGTTATGGGAAAAAGTAGCAATGAAGCAAGAGAGAGCCCCAGCACCCCAGAGAACCAGCACCCCAAAAGAAAAATCCCTGTTATTTGAAAGCTAACTCCTTTTGTGACCATCCACCCCATAAGAAGACATGTAAAGGAAGAGTGTTGGAAGTGGCTAGCTGGAAGACGGCAGTAGCCAAACAGAAGAGATATTCAAGGAAAAAGGGTATAAAATCACATAAGTAAATATATTTTATAAGGAACCCGGCTTGTTTCTGATATAGCAGGAAGAAGAAAAAAAAAAGGGACTAAAACATAGGAAATCAAAATGTCCCACATGACAAGCCCAGAGACAGCAAAGAGAAAAAGAAAAACAGTTTTGTAAATAAGATTGGAATAAGAATTAAAAAGGAGCAGGAAAGGATTTCCCTATGAATACCAGAGATGCAAGATTAATGCAACATAAAACCATCTAGAAGAAAGAACAAGAGAAGGGACAAGCAAATTATTGGTATCCAAAGCTGCTCCCTTCTTCTGTAGAGGAAAAACATCTCCCATCACAAGGGCAAAGTTTATTGGAATTTCTTGTTGATTAAGCACAGCTCAAGACTGCCCGAAGGAACAAAGTAAGATATAATATTATTTTTGGAAATTTAGAAATACAAAAGCCAAGACAAAAGAGCTAATTTCTATGGAGTGCATGTTTGAGTAATGCAAAGGACATTGTTTTAAGAGGGAAAGGCAACAAATTTAGAAAAATTCAGTGCTTGGAGGAACAGAGACGAATTTCAGTACAAGAGAGGGGTGCCAGTAAACAACGACAGGCACCATAGAAGTATTTTTTTGAGTTAAACCTCTATACAAACCAAAGGGAAAGATGAAATCCATTTTGCCTAGACCAAAACAGTGGTAAAAGAAGAATAATTAAAGCATGTTGTTTTCTATCAGACAGAGTAAACCAGAAGCAAGATGAAGATTATTTAGAACCAGAGGCAATGTATAGGAAACTACAGGATTTGGTCAAGACTAGAAATATTGTAGGCCCAAAATTTGAGGCCACGTGAATGTTCACTCCCCATTGTGGAAAAATTTGGCATAGGAAAAGGTGTTTTAGTAAAGGTTTTGCAAAATTAGAAATTGTAGTTGTTTATGTACCCTATTTTTTGTAAATACAAAATGTGAAGCAAATTAAGGAAAATGGGAAAATGTTAGACATCCTGAAGCCCCAATAGAAAGATTTGTACCAATGTCTGTAATCACCTAAATGTATGTTTTAGACTGAAAGCACCTGCTGTACCAGAGACGACCGCAGGCAACCCACAAGGAGAAAAGAGCTTTGAAGGTGTTACTCCGGAAGCTAACACCTGACACAGCAGAAGATTAATCGAGAGCAAGTTAATAAATATTTAGTCAGGCCATTGAGAGACGGTTTGGCCCGTGTGGCTCTGTAATACATGTAGCCCAATACCATCAACAAACATTATATCACAATAGATGGAGATAAAGGAAGAAGAAGATTTCTTCTTGAGAGGGGAATGAAGGAGGGTGATATAAAAAATACCTCAAAAACATGTATTAGAATATAGAAGTTATTAGAATATACATATATTCATGATGTTATTAGAAATGTATTAACTTGCTATTTTGCTTCTGTAAAAGTAAGGCTTTGCTAATGTCAAACACCTATGCAGGCTGTAGATTAAGAATAGATAAGAAATTAAGTTGTCTCTCAGAACAAGCAAGGGAGAGCAAGGTTAAGGGATGAGGTAAAACAGAAATCTTTGGTGTGTGTAAAAGTACCACTTAGTAACAAGCTGAATGGAATGTGTGGGCCCTCTGACAGATAAGAAAGATGCCAACCAGATCAGTTTAGTAAATCAAATAAGACAACCTTGGAGCATGGAAGAGACAAGAAGTCTGCGCATCAAGATGGGAGGTGGGATTCGTAACAAAATGTATATTATAATGATCTGGGCGGAATGTTGACGCCTCTTTTTGTAAGATGATAAAACCAAGCCACAAATGTACATTCAGTACTGCACAGGATTTTGAACCATGAGGTACCTGTGTAGTCATGCAGCGCTGTAATGTTCCATCAGTAAAGTTGTTAAAGTATCTACTCCTGTTGATTTGATGTCTTTATTGGATAAACAACGGCTTGAAGTCATTTTGGCTCTAAGCCCCCAGTTAACAAGCTTGCCATTTTACACAGAGACGACAACTCTTCCTTGCAAGTAGGTCTACTTGAGAGGAGTGTGTATCTGCCTGCTGCTTGAAAGAGGAAGCAGTGTGCCTCCTTGGTCCTCTCTGATCACCATTTGGTATTGCCACTGTGTTCTAGACCAGTGTTTCTCAAACTGTGGGTCGGGACCCACTTGGTGGGTCGTGACCTGATTTCTGGTGGGTCCCAGGTGATGGAAAGATCAGATAAGTAATTGCCATAAGCCCTGAGGCTCTTCAAAAATCAGATAGCTGCTAATTGCCCTTCAAAGAGATGAGCTCCTGCAGTTTGCAAGATAGCTGCTAATCACCCTGCAAGCAGCTGAGCTCCTTACTGCCACTGCTGCGTTCTAGACAGCAACTCCCACTGAGGCCCACTGAAGCAAGGGGCTCAGCTAAGCTGCTGGAATGCAGCCTATGCTGGCGGAATGACTTCCCTTGCTGGCTGTTGGGAGTGGCGACATACGGCATGATTTCGTTTCTTGTTTCTAGAAACTCTGCAAGATAACTGAAGCTGATAAACAATGTATAACTCAAGAAAAGAAAAACCGTGAAAGAACTCAGGCATGGTTTCCTCAGTGGCACCCCTCCCTAACACCTACCCTTTTGTACAGATGTTATCACTGCAGTGTACCTACTTTGTATGTCATGCCCTGCTTTGTGCAACAAATACTAATTATTAATTGTAAGATAAAAATAGTGATTCTGGAATATTTTGTATTTAATATTGTTTTTACTAAATATTGATAGTATTTATATTACTATATATTACTCACTGGCACCACTCTGGCTACAGTCCTGTTGCACCCTAACATATGAGCATGAGAAGAAGGACTTATGGTAAAATAATATTTAAGGTTCATCCTCCTCATATGCTCAGAGAAAAGATGCATATCATTGCAAGTAAGGATGTCCATACACTCACCTGCCAAATGTATGGTTGATTAGAGGTGGGGGGGGGGGAGAGGATTTCTGATGTTAAGCTGTAGAGTAAGCTTAAATCTCTCTCTCTCTCTCTCTCTCTCTCTCTCTCTCTCTCTCTCTCTCTCTCTCTCACACACACACACACACACACACACACACACACACACACACACACACACACCAAGTCAGACACCATCTGTTTGTTATTTGTACAGACTGTGACCACATATTCTGCCAAAAATTGTTCTGAAGAAGTGAAATTAAAAATCCTCTAGCCATGTCAAAGCCTCATACATATGCAAAGTCTTTAAATATCCAGAACCCAGTTTTAACAGAACATTGAACATTTCAGAAAGACTCTGTTCTGAAAGTATGTTGACTAACAACACAATCCGATGCATGTTTCTTCAGAAGTCTCACTGAGTTCTTCCTTTGTAGTGCTGAGGATTGCAGCATAGAGGATTTCCCCCCTCATAAATCTAACATTAGTGCTCTGAGCCTAATCTAAATTACTTGTTGTTGTTGTTGTTGAGGGCAAGAAAAAACAAAGAGACCTCAGAGTTTATACAGTATAACTACAGTCAGTTCTCATTATCCGCTAGGGTTAGGTTCCGGGAAAACCTACAGCCAAATCCTGTGTAAGGATCTGGTGCCGGATCCTTGCACAGGATTTCTGTAAATTCTGTGTTTCAGTGTTTGGAAATTGTTTTTAATCTTATCCTGGCTTTGATAGAATTTGTATATGGCATCTCTACCCATACCCTATATCCTGTTAGTTTATAGGATGTGTTTGCCTTATGAATCTGCCTGATGTTTCTTTAAGATCTCTGTATAGTTCTGCCCTCCTTCATGGATCATTGCCTTGTCGTGGCGAAGGGGCTTGCGTAACTCAATGAAGCCATGAACTATGCCGTGCAGGGCCACCCAAGACGGACAGGTCATAGCGGAGAGTTCTGACTAAAAGTGATCCACTGGAGAAGGAAATGGCAACCCAGTAACCTTGCCAAGAAAATCCCATGAACAGTACCAAAAGGCTAAAAGATATGACGCCGGAAGATGAGCCCCTCAGGTCGGAAGGTGTCCAATATGCTACTGAGGAAGAGCGGAGGACTATTCTAAATAGCCCCAGAAAGGATGAAGCGGCTAGGCTAAAGCCAATAGGACGTTCAGCTGTGGATGTGTCTGAGGGTGAAAGGAAAATCCAATGCTGCAATAAGCAATACTGCTTAGGAACATGGAATGTGAGGTCTATGGATCAAGGCAAGCTGGATGTGGTCAAAAATGAGATGATAAGATTGAACATTGACATCTTGGGAATTAGCGAACTAAAATGGACGGGAATGGGCGAATTTAAGTCAGGTGAACATCATATCTACTACTGTGGGCATGAATCCCTTAGAAGAAATGGAGTAGCCCTCATAGTCAATAAAAGAGTGGGAAAGGCAGTACTGGGGTGCAACCTCAAAAACGACAGAATGATTTCAGTTCGAATCCAAGGCAAACCATTCAACATCACAGTAATCCAAGTGTATGCCCCAACCACTGATGTCGAAGAAGATGAAGTTGACCGGTTCTATGAAGACCTACAACACCTTCTAGAACTAGCACCCCAAAAAGATGTCCTTTACATCACAGGAGACTGGAATGCTAAAGTAGGAAATCAAGAAATAAACGGAACAGGCAAGTTTGGCCTTGGAGCGCAAAATGAAGCAGAGCAAAGGCTAACAGAGTTCTGTCAAGAGAACACGCTGGTCATAGCAAACACTCTTTTCCAACAACACAAGAGGTGACTCTACACATGGACATCACCAGATGGTCAATACCAAAACCAGATAGATTATGTGCTTTGCAGCCAAAGATGGAGAAGCTCTATACAATCAGTAAAAACAAGACCTGGAGCTGACTGTGGCTCAGATCATGAGCTTCTTATTGCAAAATTCAGGCTTAAATTGAAGAATGTAGGGAACACCACTAGATCAGTCAGATATGACCTAAATCATATCCCTTTTGAGTATACAGTGGAGGTGAAGAATAGATTTAGGGCATTAGACCTGGTAGACAGAGTGCCTGAAGAACTATGGACGGAAGTTCGTAACATTGTACAGGAGGCAGCAACTAAAACCATCCCAAAGAAAAAGAAATGCAAGAAAGCAAAGTGGCTGTCAGATGAGGCTTTACAAATAGCTGTGGAAAGAAGGAATGCAAAAAGCAAGGGTGAAAGGGAAAGATATAAACAACTGAATGCAGATTTCCAGAGAATACCAAGGAGAGATAAGAAAGCCTTCTTCAATGAACAATGCAAGGAAATCGAGGAAAACAACAGAATGGGGAGGACTAGAGATCTCTTCAAGAAAATTGGAGATATCAAGGGAACGTTTTGTGCAAAGATGGGCATAATAAAGGACAAAAAAGGCAGGGACCTAACAGAAGCAGAAGAGATTAAGAAGAGATGGCAAGAATACACAGAAGAACTATACAAGAAAGATCTTGATGTTCCTGATGACCACGCTGGTGTGGTCACTGACCCAGAGCCGGACATCCTAGAGAGTGAAGTCAAGTGGGCCTTAGGTAGCATTACTAACAACAAAGCTAGCTGAGATGATAACATCCCAGCTGAGCTACTTAAAATCCTAAATGATGCTGCTGTTAAAGTGCTGCACTCAATATGCCAACAAATTTGGAAAACTCAGCAGTGGCCAAAGGATTGGAAAAGGTCAGTTTACGTTCCAATTCCAAAGAAGGGCAGTGCCAAAGAGTGTTCAAACTACCGTACAATTGCACTCATTTCACATGCTAGCAAGGTTATACTCAAAATCCTACAAGCTAGGCTTCAGCAGTATGTGGACCGAGAACTACCGGAAGTACAAGCTGGGTTTCGAAGAGGCAGAGGAACTAGAGATCAAATTGCCAACATGCGCTGGATCATGGAGAAAGCCCGAGAGTTCCAGAAAACCACCTACTTCTGCTTCATTGACTACGCAAAAGCCTTTGATTGTGTGGATCACAACAAACTGTGGCAAATTCTTAAAGAGATGGGGGTACCAGACCACCTTACCTGTCTCCTGAGAAACCTGTATACGGGTCAAGAAGCAACAGTTTGGACCGGCGATGGAACAACCGATTGGTTTCAAAATTGGGAAGGGAGTGCGGAAAGGCTGTATATTGTCACCCTGCTTATTTAACTTATATGCAGAGTACATTATGAGAAATGCAGGGCTGAATGAATCGCAAGCTGGAATCAAGATTGCCGGGAGAAATATCAACAACCTCAGATATGCAGACGATACCACCCTAATGGCAGAAAGTGAAGAAGAACTAAAGAGCCTCTTGATGAGAGTGAAAGAGGAGAGTGCAAAAGTTGGCTTGAAACTCAACATTAATAAAACTAAGATCATGGCATCGGGTCCCATCAATTCCTGGCAAATAGAAGCGGCAGAAATGGAAGCAGTAACAGATTTTACTTTTTTGGGCTCCAAGATCACTGCAGACGGAGACAGCAGCCATGAAATTAAAAGACGCTTACTCCTTGGAAGGAAAGCTATGGCAAACTTAGACAGCATAATAAAAAGCAGAGATATCACCATGCCAACAAAAGTTCGTATAGTCAGGGCCATGGTGTTCCCAGTAGCAATGTATGGTTGCGAGAGTTGGACCATAAGGAAGGCTGAGCGCCGAAGAATTGTGGTGCTGGAGAAGACTCCTGAGAGTCCCTTGGACTGCTAGGAGATCAATTCAGTCAATCCTAAATGAAATCAACCCTGACTGTTCCCTGGAAGGACAGGTACTGAGGCTGAAGCTCAAATATTTTGGCCACCTAATGAGAAGAGAGGACTCTCTGGAGAAGACTCTGATGCTGGGAAAGATTGAAGGCAAAAGGAGAAGGGGAAGGCCAAGGATGAGATGGTTAGACAGCATCACCGATGCAACCAACATGAAAATGAGCGAACTCAGGAAGATAGTGGAGGACAGGAAGGCCTGGCGGGATATGGTTCATGGGATCACGAAGGGTCGGACACGACTTAACGACTGAACAACAAAAATAGTTCTGCCTGGTGGTTTCCTTTAAAGTTCCATTCTGTCGGTTGGTTTTCAGTGTCATCCTAACAGCCACGCTGTCACTACCTAGAAAATGTCTTAGGAATAAGACGAAACATCGGTTTTTTGCACCATCTTCAGCCTTGAATTTTAAATGTATTTTTCCTGGTCTCAGTTTTTTTGTACTTGTTATTAAAATCTGCATTCCAGTGTTTGAAAATTGTTTTTAATCTTATTCTGGCTTTGATAGAATATGTACATGGCATTTAGACCCATATACCCTATATCCTGCAAGAAAAAACTGACTGTATCTCAATACTTCTGTGAAGTCTATTTGCCTTCTTGTTCTGAACCCCTTTGCTGGTGCAAGGTAGCTCTTTCTGAATGTTGAGGGTGACAGGAAGGTAATAAACTAACAGCTCAATCTTGCGCAAACATAGGCCGGCCAAGCGAGTGCTCCGCTGGCCTAAGGAGTCACGAAAGGCACTTTCTGCTGGTGGCAGAGGCTGAAGCCACTCAATTCGCCGTCGACCAGGACCTGCACCGGCCATCCTAGGTAAGTCCTAGGCTGGTCAGAGGGAGGACACGGGCTAGGCAGGCATAGGTGGCAAGGGAGGGGGCCATTGGCCATTATAAGCTGCCTTATTGCTATTCTTAGTGAAGAATACTGCAGCTTCATATGTTAGATTGAGCATGTGCTAACAGCTCCCAAGAAGCAAAGAATGTGGAGCAGACAGAAGTGTGCAAACACCTGCACAGGTGCTATGTGCAGAAACAGAATTGAATATCAATGCAGGGTTTGTGGAAGCATGAACATTTTCATGGTTTGGCAAATTTGGTGGGCATCTCACTAACATTACCCCAGGAATGGGGCACAGCGATGTAGTGCTGAAGAAGGCAGCTAAGGGAAGGATGAAGATGAGGCTGCAAGTTTCACATTTCTAACGGCAAAGATTCTGAGAGAGGAAGCAAGAAATCAAGAAAAGGTGAGATAAAGCGATCTGGAAAGGCAGCTGGCCTGGAATTCACCTACTTATTCAGCTACTGTCCACCTTTATGGTCACATTTCTATTCACATTGGCAGGCATCCTGCTAGTATACTGCATACTTTATACAAAGTTTATACCATTGAAACAGGAAATATTTCTAAATGGCCCCATGAATCACAAGACAAAGCGAGAGCTTTAATTCCTGAGCACATGTTTTTAAGTTCCCTTTTTTTATAGATCATATCATGTGCAAACTGTCTAGCATACAGTTTTGAGAGCAAAACAATAAACATGTGCTCATGTCAAGGAGTGCAAGATGTTGCCCTTTTTGCCGCTTATTTGGCCACACACACAAAAATGCTACTGGCTATTATCATGTAAAAAGAGAATTGAGTACAACAGGGAAAATGTACACCTAGATCACCTCAATGCAGTTTCTGGTGCCGTTTTTGAAAATGAGGACACAACCTGTATCAACACGGGAGACCTGAGTTCATGTCTTTTCTCTGCCTCAGAATGTAGAAAGAATTGGTGAACAGAGCCCCATCACTTTGCCTTTCAGAGCCTTCCAGGGGTGGCAAACTAGTGGCCAGGCAGGATGTTTTCAACCCCTCTCCCAAACAACCTCACAATCTTCCTACCAGTCTTCTTCATTGCTCTCTCACATGCCTCAGAGAAACTAAGAAGCAGACATACTGCTACCGCTGGCTTAATGTTTGCAGTGGCAGCTCCAAGCCCCAGGACACGCTCCCCCCCAAGCTTTGGAAAGTGCACATACACACCATCTCCCCCCCCCTTCCCATGGTGCCCAGAACTATAGTTAGAGATGGTAGCATGAAGAAGGACTGAGGCCCATTGCTGCCACTGTCCACTGGGAAACTTCCTCGTTGGATCCTAGACCCTTACTGGGTGATGGCTTACTGGGTGATGGTGGGGAGCAGCAGGAGAAGGACTTGTGAAATTGCACGAGGAAGGCGAATGATTCACTACTGCCATTGCTCCCCACTGCATCCTGGTTAGTCAGTCAGAGGTCCAGGACTCAAGGAGAAGGTTTATCAAGAGGTAGCGCATAGCGTAGCAGGCAGCAACAGCAGACCTTCCTTTCCCTTGTGTAGTTTATCAGTTCCTGGATGCCCTGGGCACTGACACTGACAACGTGAAGAAGAGGGTCCCGTGCTGCTGCTGCTGCTGCTGCTGCTGCCGTCCTCTGCCACAGTTGCTCAGCAAGCATCCCTGCTATGGTCCTGGGTGGGAAGCAGCAGACTTTCACCACCTCAGGGTTGACTCAACCTAGCAGTGAGCCCTTGTGTGGACATGGGTCCCCAATACATGCCTCACCAGGCCCCATCTGTGAAGCCACCACTGACTGTCAGTACATGTCTCCTATTGGCATATCAATTACCCATTATTACAGCCTCCCTGCCCAACCAAGTAATGTTCTATAAAATCATGGTGTAGTGCAGGGGTGGCCAACCTTTCAACATGAATGCTCCTGGCCCTTCAGTGGTTGTGAGGATGGATTCTTAATTGATGGTGTATACAGAGTATTTCCAGAGTATTAAACTTCTTATAAACATGCTTCTGTGGACATTGGATTCTTTCCCTGCCACCGAATGTGTGGAGTTGTTTTTTCTGACATCCTTACTATTTATTATTAATAATAAGAATATTTATATACTGCTTTTCCACCCCAAAAAAAGTTCACAAAGCAGTTTACATAACAAAAATAAGTGGTTCCCCCTGTCTAAAATGATGCAGAAGAAACTCTAGCAAACAGCCACCAGAATACACACTGCACTGGGGTGAAGAGGGACAGTTACCCTTCCCCTGCTAAAGAGAAGAGGAGCCACTTGAAAGGGTGCCTTATTTGGAGCAGACTTTTAAACCAATTCTTTGAAATGATGTTACATCATAACAATAAAACGGTGGGAAAAACCCATGTGACCTCAGCTCACACAATTAATCAACTGAAAAGGGATACACTTCTTTTGTTGAAGCAAGAGGAAGCCTTTTCTTTTAGGACGAGTCTTTCTTTTTCTTTTTCTTTTTCTTTTATAGAAACCTGGCTTTATCAAGAAAGTCTGGTTGGGCCTGGTGTTACCCACAGAACAGAAGGCACTGAAAAGTGCAGTCAAAAAGGCGGCTTTGGGGCACATGTTCCACTCTAAGCTGCAGCAGTAACCAACAGGCTCCTGGGATTTCTGCAGGCAGAGATGCCGAGGAAGCTCCTTTTTATGGAGCCATGTAAGAAGACTCCTGCAGTCAGACAAGACCACAGTAAAGTGGATGTTGAGTGGCTAACGTTAGAGAAACAAGGAGGATTAGATCAGAGATACACAACCTGAAGAAAAAATATAGGCTCAAGGCACAGACTGTTTTTGCTTATGTTTTCTTCAAAGTGCTTTGTGGTGACAGTAACTGGAAAACATTTGCTCCAGTCTTCCCCCAAAGGACTTACTCTAGTTATGCTGTGTTCCAGGTTTCTGGGTCTCTTCTTCCATCTCTCATTCCTCCTCCAGCACATACATACATACATATGTACGTGTCACAGTGTGCTAAGAACTCTTAAGATTAGGAGGAGGAAAGCAGAGTGGTCTTAACAAAAGCCTGCTTCCTTCTGCATCCTGGTTTTTGAAAACGAGGCAGAGAGTGGGCAGTACAAGGAACTGTAGGGCAGGAGGAGAGGAGTGATGGGCTAGAGAAGTGACCCCTTACATCCCTTTACACACCCTGCTTTAATCACCACTATCGTAAAGGCAGTCAGGCTGGGCATAGGCCAGGGGCCATGTCTGTTAGAGGACCCACCTAGCTGGGCTGCTGACTCCTGAATGCTCCCAGTACCAGTGGCGGTGGTTGCACGAATGAGCTGGATGAGGTAGTAGCTCCTTCTCCTCTGACTTTCTGAGGATGGGAGGGGGAGAAGCTGCCTGCTGTCAGAGATTCCCCTCATTCACCTATTGCCCACTACAGTTCTTTCCTCCAGAGCCTGAACACAAGGTGCTTTTTCCAGGATCACTTCAGTAAATGTAAGTGTGATTGCAATCATAGAAAATCCAGCACGAGCTGGGGAGATCTCAGCTGAACAGATCTGCACAGGTGGGGTTGAAGTACTGCACTCTTGGGGAACTGCCATAATTGTCTTTTTTAAAACCACAGTTGCTCCTTTTCATAGAACAAGCTCTCATGAAAGCTGACATGCCACAAATTAAAAAACCAGATTTCCCCCCCCCCAAAAAAAAACAAAATCCTAGGCGGGGTAGTGCACCCTCCCTGGCTACAGCCCTGATGTGGCAAAAGGGCGGTAACATGACAGAAAAGCCAGTAAGCTACCCGAGTGACATCCTGGCTCTCGTCTCACAGCAAAGTCGCTTCATTGTCACTCTGCCTGGAACATTAGTGTTGTTCTCAAGTACAGGATCTTTCCCTCCCATGCACACAACAGGGATTTGCTGTGTGAGAGATCTGCGCACCAGAACCCTGGGGTGGGGCAGTGAACTGGTTACCTCTATGTGGGGTGCAAAAAAGCCTTCCACTCCTATTGTTGGCTGGGTGCATTCCAGCATGCACAGCTGGGGAACAGTGGGGTGGAGGGTATTCAACAGACTTCTTTAGTGGTTCCTCCTCCCCTTCCTGAAGGTATCTTTTGACCTTCAGGACTTTTGAAGGAAAAGATGATACATTTTCAACTCCTTATCATCACCAATAAAACAGGAGCTGGATTTGGGAAAGGGAGGAAGAAAGGAGGCAATTATTGAGCACTTGGGTGTGGGGATTTTGAGTAGAGAAGTTTTGGGAGAGGGTTGCTTCATCCTTCTCCCATCTACTGCTTCTCAGTTTCAAATAATCTCATGTAACTTTTAAAAAAACCTGTGTTTCATAACCCTGGCCTGTGTTGGGAAAGTCTACTGTGTTTGTGGGGGAGAGAGATTTGGAGCAAAAAACCTAGCAGACAGGGAAAGAGTTCTCTCCCCACTCCCCACTGTTTCTCTCTGCCCTTCTCCCCACTGTTTTTCAACCCCAGTTCTCCCCCACTACTTTTCTTTTTTTTTAAAGCTAATGCAGGCAGCCTCAAGACTCTCTTTTACATGCGCTCGCACACAGTTTGTGGTTAGCTCCAAAATCAGTGACATATTTTATGTGGGGACCAGATTAACTACAGCCTTAACCAAGATTAATAGACTACAATGAAAGTGTAGTGTAGTGGTTTGGGAGTTGGACTTAGACCTGGAAGATCCAGGTTCAAATCCCCGCTCAGCCACGAAGCTTCCTGGGTGACCTTGGGCCAGTCACTATCTCTCAGCCCCACCTACCTCACACGGTTTTTGTGAGGACAAAAAGGAGGGGAGGAAATATGTACACCACTCTGAGCTCCTTGGAGGAAGGGTGGTATAAAAATGTGAAAAATAAATAAATAAATAAATAAATAAAATATAGACTGTCTACCGAAACAAACAAGTTGACAACCTGCTTTCTGGTAGTAGCATCATCAAAATATCTCCACACTCATCTTCCTTGCTCATATGTGGAAAAACATCAGTCCCTCAGATGGCCATGTTTGCTTGTGACCTACAGAGAGGAAAACTGTTGATAGATCGAAATCAGAAAAGAAAAGGAAGAGCGAAAGTTCTGGTGTACTTAAAACTGCCACAAGGGGGCCTCTTTAAATGGCTCGGGGGTGGCATCAGTTGTTATGCAGAGCTGCGGTAGTGACGTCACAGCTAAGCGCCTGGGCTGCAAATTGAGACTTTTTCTATTTGGATCTTACCTCGGCCATGAACTCACTAGGTGGCCTTAGGCAAGCCTCTGCCTCAGCGGCACTATGGGGTCAACAAAACAAGGCTGTTCTTGCTGTTGTTGTAAGGACACCATAATACATCTGATCTGAAGCACTTTTCACACTCTGAAAATGCGATCCAGATGCTAAATACATTCACGTAGAAGCGATTCATTGCATCTAGTGGGCTGTTTTCTCCACACCACCCTAGACCTGCAGGAAAGTGCCAGACCTGCGTGGTCCACCACTGCAAGCAAACCGCTGGCCGCATGGCTGCAGTCTCCATGTGGTGGCTGCATGTGCAGTAGCCCGTCACGCTGCTGCTGTGGTGCTTCAAGCTGTGAGGCAGAAGGCAGGAGAAATAAGGAAGTGGTTAAAACGATTTGTGTCAAAAGGTAGCACAAAGGATGCACTGCTCAAACTTTAACTGCATACAGACAGTGAAGTGGAAATGTGAAGATAGAGATCTCTCTCTCTCTCTCTCTCTCTCTCTCTCTCTCTCTCTCTCTCTCTCTCTCTCTCTCTCTGGTTAATATATGGGTATCCTAAATACATGTGGCAGCAGGAAAGGGACAACAACTGTGACAACCTAACACAGGCATCTGATACTATACATGTTGTTAGCTTAGGGGTAAAGTTCAACTGAGTTTAACAGGGCTTATTCTACACATGCAAGTGTAGAGCAGACACCTAAGGCTACAATTGCGAGGTTACCTATGTGGAAGGAAGCATCACAGAAATCCATTGGACTTATGTCAAGTGTACATGGATCAAACTGGTTTTTATTGTTGTTGTTGTTGTTGTTAATAATAATAATAAGAATACAGTAAAACCTTGGGTTGCGAGCATAATTCATTCCGGAAACGTGCTTGTAATCCAAAGCACTCATATATCAAAGCGAATTTCCCCATAAGAAATAATGGAAACTCAGATGATTCGTTCCACAACCATTGAATCATATAAAAATGATTACAATAATACAAAATACAGTATAAAGTCAAAATAAAACAAATTAACCTGCACTTTACCTTTGAAAAGAATCGTGGCTGGTGTGAGGGAGACGAGAGAGAGGAGAGAAGGAGGAGTGTAGGACGTCTATCACAAACATTATTGTGTAGGTATAGGACGTTATTGTGTAGGAAGTCTATCACTAACAGGATCACTGCTATCTGTTGGCTCACTGGACTGAGACTGGGAGACGATTACCCACAATCCCGCAGTGAGAGAGACTACTCGCAGAGGTGTAACGGGCCTCACTGGCGCCTTTCCTCACAGGGCTGCCTCCACGCGCCTTTACTTCTATGCACGATTGTGAGGGCGGCGTGAGAAGGCAGCCGTTCAGTGGTGGAGCCTGAGCATAGCGCCCCACACCCGGGGCAACTGCTCCTTGGGCTCCAAAACCTACTTGTAATGCAAGACATCGCTTGTTAATCAAGTTAAAATTTATTAAAAAAATTTGCTTGTTATGCAAAACACTCTCAAACCAAGTTACTCTCAATCCAACGTTTTACTGTATGTATATACTGCTTTTTAACAAAAGTAGTTCACAAAGCGGTTTACATAGCAAAATAAATCAATAAATGGTTCCCTGTACCCAAAGGGCTTACAATCTAAAATGAGATGCAGAGGAGACACCAGCAACAGCCACTGAAAAAGACGCCATGTGTCAAAAAGAGGAGGGACAGTTGCTCTCCCCCTGCTAAATATAAGACACCCCTTTAAAAGGTGCCTCTGGACCACTTAGCAGAGGCTTGCAGCAGAATCCCGTGCATGTCTGTATTCTGTTCAATTGGGTTTACTCCCAGGAAAGTGTGTATAGGATTGCAGCCTCATCGTAGTACAAGCTGGTGAAATCACAAATTTTGGTAGATGATGTTAGTTATCATGGTTTCAATACCACAAACAATCCAAATTATCTGTTGACATGATAATTAAAAAGGATCGTGTGAAAGTAAATTATGTAGTGTCTGAATCAAGGCTGTAGTTCCTGGAACTACAGAATGAATGGATATTAACTTGACCTTTTCATCTTTGGCAGAGAAAATGATTTTTGAGGCTGATCCCAGATGAGCAGCCAGCCAGATAAATTCAAGTATTTAACTGGTACCCAATAAGCTCCGCAAATGTATTAGATTAGAGCTTACAGCAGTCTAGGAAAAAAAACCACTTCCATTTAAACCTTAAATGTTTTACAGTGCAAGCATATGTGAGTTTATTAGAAGCAAGTCCCACTGTGGTCAATGGGGCTTACTCCCAGGTAAGTGTGCATAGGATAGCACTTAGAGATTACTTGGAGTCCACTTCTTTTCTAATTCATGAGAGTGAATGCATGTCCACCTCTTGACATGTGAGGCTCCAAATCTTCTGTGGTTTCAGACACTCTGAAATATATAGTGGTTTATAGACTGCAGCTCAGACCACGAAAAAAGGCCAGAGTAATATGTGAGAATCAGTTTTTCAGAAAGCGCGTTCTGTGCTGTACCTCTGTACAACAAACATTCATTTCAATTTGTCTGGTTCAGGAAAAGCTTGCAGTGGTGCTCTGTTAAGTTTAATGTCTGGTGGTTCTGAGCACAAGTGCAGCTAATATCCGAGCATACTTTTGCCTCCCCCAAAATGCTTTGCAACAATGTAGTGATATAAAAATAGCTACGGCTAGGCAGGCATAAATAAAAGAATGCATCAATAAATAAACGGATATGTCTGAATCACAGTGATTCAGTTATCCTTGGATTTTCAGTATGAATAAACAACACCCCTGATGGGTAATGAGCCTCAAGTCAGTTGAACACCCCTGTCATGTACACAAAAATTGCAACATTTGTCAGGCAAATGCATTGATGACGCAGGAAACCTAACCCTGTAATATACCTTTGTTGTGGTTTGTGCTGTTATAGCTAAAATGGTTAGCTCAGCCCAGTGTAGTCAACCACCTCTCAGCATTTCTATGAAAACTAGACACAAAATAGGATTCATGGCTCCCAAGGCTATTAGAATCTTGTCAGGGCGTGGTCTCAGGTACCCCCTGAGGATCAGCAGAGCCCCTGTGGGGTGCCACGGTTGCCTAAGTGAATGGACTCAGAAAAGGCTGAGGGAGGGGATTTACAGCACCCTACTCCTCCTCTCAGGCCCAGGTGGTGGTGGAGGTCTTTGGTGGAGAACTATCCTGCTTCTAGGTACAGCCTCGCCTCACTCCTAGCCAACCTTCCTCAACAGCCGCCCTGACTTTTATGCTGTCCTCTGCTTCCTTCCTGTCTCCTCCCCTCAGGGAAAGCCCACCCATGAGGGCTGAGCCTCATGAGCTTCTCCTCCCTGGCCGGGCCGGCCTGCCATAGGGAACTGATCCTGCAAGTACTGCAAGACTGTTGTTGCACTGCCGGTGCTACCTGGGAGTCGGTCGGGGGTGACAGCAGCTGTGAGCATGTGCCCAGGGCCATCCTGAGGTAAAGCGTCTGCCGCGACCAGCACGACGGATTTTGGGAAGCAGACAGCCTCTCCTGGAGCCAGGCAGACGGCTCCCGGTGGCTCAGACGGTGGAATTCTGTCTGGGGAAGGTTGGTGATCCGCAGCATGGAGGAACGACCCCTTGGGCTGTTCACTCCCGGACTCTGGTGGGGATCGGAGGTTAGTTCTGAGCATCAGTAAGTCAGGGCCCGGACAAATGTCATGGTAAGAAGCCATTTCTGCACATCCTCCCTGCAAGTGCTGGCCTGATGTCCTTACATAACATTGATGTGCAACAACAGTTGTCGATGCAGCAACATCAATGCCTACTTCTGCATTGAGGCTGGGTGCCATGTCAGGATACCAGTTGTGCAATTATACTGGAACTGGGATACTTAAAACTCAATTATATATTCCTGTAGTAGAGTTCTAAGCAGAATCAGCATCAAAACCAGTGGAGTAGCTACGGCTTGCGTGGGGGGGAAGCAAAAAAGTCGCCCCCCATGACATCACTTCCAGAAGTGACATCACTCCCCCGGTGATGTCACTGCCACCGAAAAAGGTACCTGGGGGTGGGCAGGTGGGTCCACCCACAAGGACTCTTCAGTGGTCTCCAACAGCCTCCAAAGTGGCACAAGCAGCACGAAATACCTTGCCACTGCCGCCATACCGCATTGCCACCGATGTGGCGGCTTTCACACATACACACATGCACGCACATGTCACCCAGGGGTGGTGGCCCCTCTGCCCCTTAGCTATGCCTCTGATCAATACAAAGTATTTTTGTGCAACTAGTGCCCAAGAGAGTCCACTAAAGATGCCTTTCCTGTCCACCTGGGGAGGATTGGGTCCAGCTTAGCAAGCAGGCCCCCTCTCCTGACCACGGTGGCAGATGCTGGATTCTTTCATTCTCAGTGGGCTGGCAGCAACAACATGGTTTGTATTCCACCCTTATACCCAATGAAGTTGTGATGCTACATGGGGTGTTCTGGGGAGGGAACATGACAGGTGTCAGGTACCAACTAGAACCATGTTGCTGCTGCTGCTAGCCTGGCAAGAGTGAAGGAAACCCTCATCCACCACCACAATAAGAAGATGGGGCCACAACAAGGTAGGAGGGGGCCCACTAGAGGTCACCTTATTGAGCGTCCCCTCAAGGCTAGAGTTGACCCTGGCCTCAGGTCCTAGTATTGAGCTACTAGGCTGCTTCTGATCTAAGAGAAATACATAATGGCCTGCATTTTGCCTGCACCATGAGATTTAATTATTTACTTTAAAGGATTTATGTCCCGCCTTTCTCCTGTACAATCAACATATTATAAACACACACACACACACACCACCACCACCACAATGATCAAAACACTAAATTAAAAGGAACAAAACAAAACAGCAGCAAAAGAGACAAAAAGGGTAAAAGGAAAGATAAAGATGGCAGCAATAACAAATCAAAGGACTGCTGAAATTTAAAAAAAAGAAGTCTTCAGCCTCCTCCAAAACATTCGTAGGGAAGAGGCCAACAGCACTTCAAATACGAGGGAATTCCATAGGAAGGGAGCCACTACATCCAAGACTCTCCCACCACGCATGTGTACAAGCTGCACACCCCCACAAGATGCACCTCAGACAACAGTAGGACCCACAAGAGAATCTCCCCCAATGATCTTAGGGGATGGGTAGACTCATGTGGAGGAAGGCAGTCCTGCAGCAGGTACAATGACCACAATCTATTTTGGGCTCTAAAGGTCATAACCAGCACCTTGAACTGCACCTGGAAACAAACTGAAAACCAAAGATGTGGGAGCCGGAAGGGTGTAGTACGTACGCTCATAAAAGCAACCACTTGTCAACGTTCTTGAAGGTGCATTCTGCACTAGCTGAAGCTTCTGGAGGTTTCCAAGACCAGTCCCATGTAAACAGCATTGCAGTAATTCAAATGAGAGGTGACTAAGACATGGATAACCATAGTAGCCAGCTCTGCCTAAGATAGAAGCAGGCATACAGCAGTGGCGTAGCCAGATCGCCCCCAGGGGGCAGCCATGTGACACCCCCGCGTGACGGCCCAAGCCCCGCCCCCTTCAGCCCGATTGGGCCACTTCTGGTTTTTTCGGCGTGAAAAAACACCCCTGAACATCACCTGAACATCCAGGAGTAAAATTCGGTTCAGGAGTACTCCCAAACTGAGAACCTGATCCTTCAAGGGGAGTGTAACTCCACTGAGAACAGACGAGCACACCATCATTGAATCAGCAGATCTCCTGACTAGGAGAGCTTTGTCTTGTCCAGATTTAACTAACGGCGCAATCCTGCCTAAACATAAATTTGCGGAGCAAGTATTCCGCTGGCCTGGCACTTTCACACCACCTCGGGAGTAAGAGATGCCGGCGCGGAGGCCGGCACCACTTCCACCGCCGCCCTCCTCTTTCCGCACCACCGGACGCAAGTAGGTGCTGCGCCAGGCAGACATGGGGAGGGAGGACTGGGGTAGCAGGGGAGGGGACAATTGGCCGGCCAGGCCAGCAAGGGAGGTGGGATTATCAGTGGTGTGCTGCGCCGATATCCCAATCCCAGGCTGGGCTGGCCTTACATGGCATCCTTGGTAAATAGCTAAATAGCTGGCGCGCATCCGAGGAAGCCCATTGGGGTCACCAGAGCTTACACTGGGGAAAGGGACAAATATCCCCCCCCCCCGAAGTGATTCCCGGCCACACCGGTGCAGGCCACTGAAAGGAAAGGAAAGCATACAATGGTGTATTGCTTCAGAAAATGTGTTGTTGGGGATGCCTTCACTACAGTAGGTTCATTGACACCACATTATTCCTAGTAAAAGAACCACCTTATTCTACATCGGGGTGGCCAACCTTCCAACATGAATGCTCCTTGCCCTTTAATGGTTGTATAGGTGAGGGCGTTTCAGCAGGTACAGCTGCTTTAGCAGCACCATCAGCAATTGCAGCTGCCAAGATTCTGTCTCCCACACAACTCAAGAATGCAGAGGTCCTAATGGCAGAAAGTTGGCCACCCCTGTTCTATAGGCTTACCATATCCAAAGGGGGACAGGGTGCCTACACCTTTAACCATTGTAAAAAGAGGGAATTTGGGCAGGTGCAGCTTGTTGCACCCTTCCATTATGAGCTGCACCTGCCCAAATTCCCTCTTTTTACAATGGTTAAAGGTGTAGGCACCCTGTCCCCCTTTGGATATGGTAAGCCTACTGTTCTACATGATATTGCTAATGCAAACCTGAACTCTAGTTTCTCCTCCTGATCTTTCCCACACTGTATCTTCAGTTGCCTGAATGTTGATTCTAACTTTGGGGTTTCCTACAGCTGTAGTTTGAACATATCCATATTCAAACGCTTGTACTTTACTTTTCTCATTCAAGACAAGCTATGCAAATCACAGTCTCCCCACAACAGTTTATTTCATTGTACCTGCTACTTTTTTTTCTGCAAGAATTTCTCAGAGCCATTGGAAAAAACAGAACAAGTGCAACATTTTAAGTTCTTCTGCAAATAAATTGCAGATGATGATAGTAATAGTAACACTTCCACTTGCTCATGGAGGTCACTGGTTTTTTTTGGCAATTCCTCATTCCTCCTGTAGCCACCTGTCCCATGTCTAATTATGTTACCGAGGGTCCCTCAGTCCTAAAGAACAGCAGGTGTGGAAATTTGTGTGTGTGAGTGCACGTGAGTGTGCATATGTGTGTAAGGAGCTGCAGAGGAATGGGAGAGGCAGAAATTCCCCATCTCTTCTGTTCATGGAATGGAAGTTACGATTCAAGGCACTATTATAAACAAATGTTGCAAGTTTTTGTGCTGTTTCAAAAACTTGCAAAACTTATTTGACCAACAGCAAAACGCTATGCATGTTTACTCTGAAGTAAGCTCCATTGTGTTCAGCGGAGCTTACCCCCAGGAAAGTGTTATAGGGTTGCAGCCCAAAGGTGTTCATGGTACAAAAAAGAAATACTTGCACACCAGAGTTAACACAAATTGAATTAAAGGATGTGCATGGACATTGAGCATTGTGCATCATGCAAAGCCTCTCTGACATCACTTCCAACCCACTTGTTAAAAAGCTATGTCGTCTTTGTGGGGCCTTGAGCATATATAGGCTTACCATATCCAAAGGGGGACAGGGTGCCTACACCTTTAACCATTGTAAAAAGAGGGAATTTGGGCAGGTGCAGCTCATAATGGAAGGGTGCAACAAGCTGCACCTGCCCAAATTCCCTCTTTTTACAATGGTTAAAGGTGTAGGCACCTTGTCCCCCTTTGGATATGATAAGCCTAAGCATATATATATACTGCATATAGAACTGATATGGAGTAATAATCATAATAAAGGCAGAGGAATAAGGCAGCTGAAAGTCACAACAATATAGTACAAGGTATGGATTTTGGGAAGCAGCAAGCAACAAACAGGCTCCTTGAAGGGCCTTCTCTATAGTGGCACCACAACTATGGAACACCCTCCCTATTGAATTAAGACCTGAATCCTCCCTATTAGCCTTCCAGTGGATGCTTAACAGACCAATCCTAATCCCCCACCACTCTATAGCATATAGCCACACCAACAGTACATGCTATGGCAGGGTGTGTGTGTGATCAGATGGCCAGCAAGAGGTAAGTAGAAAACCTTTTTACTTACCTTCTGGAAGGCCGCCGGGTCACCTATGGATTTTCTCGGATCTACTCCAGGCTATTTTGCTGGTGTAAGTCCGAGGTGAGGAAGGGGGCAGGGTGGGTTGGAAAATTGGGGATAGGATCTGGTATGTGCTTTTGCCACTGAGGTCCACCCCTCCCCACCCCCTGCCGTTCCCCATCCCTGCCCCAAGCCACCCATGAACTGCCCCCTCTGCCACCTTACCTGGGCTGGCAGAGCACCCAGGTGATTCTGGTGGGTACGCAGGGCTGCTGTCCATTTCTGCCAGCAGCTCCATCACAAACAATGGCGGCGAAATGTTTGCACATTCGCAGGACCATTTACAACAGCAGATCGATAGATCTGCTGTCATAAATGGCTCATAGGATTGGACTGTTTTGTTTTGTATTACGTTTACTCCTTGAATATTTTGATTTCTGCTGCTTGTTAATTTTTTTTGCTTACAGTCTGTTTTTGCTTATGGCTGTTTTATTGCTTTGTGCCTTTTTATATTGACAATATTGATTATTTTTATACTTTTACTGATTGAGGTCTGAGGTGGACCATCCTCGTTCCTATTCAGTAAGGAGAATGGTGAGATATAAACTTTTAAACATAAAAAACATAAAAAAGCTTCCCAGTACCTGAACGTTTCCAAGAATCAATGATTGTGCAAAATGTTACGTTTCCAAGGATGTTCTTGAGATGTCTGTAAAAGTAATTTTCAATAGCTGTCTTACTCTACGTAAGAGACAATAAATACAATTTGCTTGTGGAGTTGTAGATTGTGAATTTAAAAAGAAATTTGCTTGGAGCTGACCAAGTTAACCAAGTTCTGCTTTCATAGTGAGAGGAGATTGAAAGCGATGATTTTATGACAGTTATTCTTACAAGTTTTGTGCAGCTTGTTCTCCCTGCTCTCCCACCTCCCCCCCCCCGAATAGTACTTTCACAATGACTCCAAAAGCAGCATTATTATATGTCTGTCTCAATGTACCCAGCTTTTCTTAAGGAATTTGAATGTTTTATCAAGAACGTTACTTCACTTTGTCAGCTGATACAATTTCACTAAGAAAACAATCAGAGCCTGAGCTGACAATTTCGTTTTAAGAATTGCTATGTTACTTGCTATTTGTTAGTAGTAAGCTGTTATATTGGTTATTTGTTAGTAGTAAGCTCCTTGCTATTTGTTAGTAGTAAGCTGTTATAACAGCTTCTTTGATAATTTTATAAATAATGCCATTATACGTGATGGTACTATATTAGAAGCTACAGTATGCTTCATTGCAGCAAAACTTAGAATAACTTAAATAATGCACATGAGAAGACACCTATATTTCTTATAATCAAATATCGTTCTAATCAAATATGACAAAGAAGTAATGCATTACCTGCTCTGGAGTTTCATTCATAGCACGCAAGTGCCAAATGTGATGGGAAGTAAATTAGAAGATGTTGTTTTGGTCGTATTTGCAGCTCAGGAAATGACCATACGTGCATGCATACATTTTGAAACAGTTAACTGTTTCCTCTCTTGTGCGGATAGCAGATAGCAGATCTAACCCCAAGACCCCCAGTCGGTTAGCTGCTGTCAGAGATACTATTCCACGTTGTCTGTCTACGAATGATTGAATGTCGATTGCAGGAAGGGATGTGCTTGGTACAATTCAAACTAAGAAGAAGGAAACTGTTACGTGATTTTGCTGTCCCCTGTACGAGGGTGACAGAGCAAACGTAACCTTTTTCAAAGTTCCCAGTTCCTACTTTTTTTAAAGACGTCTGAAAATCTGGTTGCCAGTGATTTTGAATTGATTTCTTCAGACATGTGTTTAGAACTGTGTCTGACTCTGATCATTTCCAATGGCTGCTATTGAGTGGTGTATTAGCTTTAAGCATGATACTGTAAACACGTCTTTGGCTGTGGTTTTTATGCATAGTGAGGAACACTAAACATACCCCATGCCCAACGCTCTTACAGTACATGCAAATACAGATCTGAATATGCCGTTACTGAGTTTCTCTTCTACCCTACCTGGAGATACCAGTGATTGGATCCAGGACTTTCTGCATGCAAAGCATGCTGTGCTCTACAAGTAGGAAAAAAAAAAACCTCTATAGGAGACAAATAGGACATGGATAAGATTTTGCTATACATACATTATTCAAACCATGATTGCATAAAACAGAAAAGGGATTAGAGAATGAGGATGTCTGGGTTTGAATTAAAGAGTAACACTTCATAAGGAGGTTGATAGACAGAGCCAGTAGCAAGTAGAGGCACCGCTGTTCTCTTGAGCTTTGCCCACAGAACACCTCTGTGATGTGGGCAATTGACAAGCAGAGAACCATCACATGCAGGGCCATAGCTGGCCTTCCTTGCTAGGTGTGGCAACCACGTTTCTAGGTTGGGCTTTGAATGCATGAAGGGGAAATCAGTGGTTTCCTCAGTCAGAACCAACATAAACTTTCACAATAGGCTATGTAAAAAGTGATAGAGCAAGTGGTACAACTCTGGGGTGCTTAAGCCCTGCCCTGGATAAAGCCTGGGTGCCCAGCAGCTCATTGAAGAATGCACAGTGTTTCTGGACCTTCTGTTTGCACCTCTCTTTCTTTAGTCCTGGGGGGGGGGGGAAGGAGTGACTAAGACTGACTGCCATGGTTTCCTACAACAAGGGTACAGTTTGAGGGGTGGGAGGGCAATCTGACACTATGTGTATTTATTGTTGTGCATATTCCCCACTTCTCCGAGGGGTGAGAAGGGGTGCAACATTACTTGGATTCTGGATTCCTTTAAGGGATCACTGGAGGTTTAAGGTGTCTTTGTAATATTTGATGTGATTGCAAATACACAAGTCGTGCATTAGATGGAGATAAATAGCAGGCACTCCCCAAAGCAGCCATCAGTTCCCAAAGAGACACTCCTGTACCCTAAAAAGTGCTGCTAGTGTTCAGCTTTCTCATTGCATCTGTGTCTCTTTCACCCAGGAGATGCTCAAAACTGCTTGTCATTTGTTCTCCCTTTGCACTCACACATCAACTCCTCCCACCAGGGTATGTGGGTATGTGCCACATGCATCTTCTCAGGGTCAAACTTGATATGCACACAAATAAATGCTATCGTGGCAGTTTTCAACTGACCCCACCTTTTCATTAAAAACAGCTGATCGGGGGCAATTGCAGTGGAGACCAGGATATGTGAAGAGGTTCTCTCTTTCCCCCATGGACAATTCAGTCTGAGCCAGCTAAAATCTTGAGCAAGGAAAGCTGTGCAGGTCAGCTGTGCGGGCTGGGGGTTGGGTCGTCCAATACCAGTCCTCCAAATACCACCCAACAGACCTGCACAGCTGTGCTGCTCACTGAAGATTTTCCCTGGCTTGGGGTACATTTTTCATGAGCACCCTTATAAATCACCCACCCTTATGCTTAACAGCCCAATCCTAAGTGGGCTTTACAACAGTGGGTCAGTGGTTCTGCTGTTCTAAATGGCCATAGGGTGGTGTGCGCAGCAAGCTGCTGGTGGCCATTCTGGAACTATCACCACCATTGGTGGTGTCAGAGGCCTGCTGCCAGCTACAGGTGGGAGTGCAGGTAAGCCAGTGCAGTGGGTAGGTGGTGGGAGGAATGGGGTGGGGAGGGGGAGGAACAGGGGATTGTCTGGATGGGGAGGGGTGGGCGGGAGGTTGAATGGGGGAGAGGGTGATCCTGGCCAAGATCCTATCCCTGTTCCTTTCCCCTCTCCCTTACTCTCCTCGGATTTGCACCAGCAAAATGGCTAGCACAGATCCAAGCGCAGACCCATTGGGGCAGCGGAGGCTTGCCCCGGGATAAGGGAACAAATGTTCCCTTATCTCGAGGAGGCCTTTTGGAATCCCCACCCCCTGCAGGATGCAGCGATCATTCTGTTGGCGCAGCTGCATCGGTGGGGGAGGGCAAGTATCAGGTTGGTGAGCCTGATAAAAATCCTGTATTCGCCATTATGATTATGAGTAGAGGAGGGAGCATAAAGAGAGTCAGAAGTAACTTAGGTTGTATTTCCTTTCTCTGCAGGCCGGGTTTTCAACACGTTTATCAGATTCTCAACCATGAAAACCTGAACCTTAAAAAAAAAAAAAGATGCAGTGAAGATCCTAAAGGTACTACTGTACCGTACATATTTCACTAGAGTCCAAATCTGACAGTCTGGATTCCATCTAGTACAACTCAGTCAGATCAATTTCTTGTATTTCTAGATTTACATAACATTTATACAGCAACCAGTGCTTGCAGTGGGAGAAAACAGGAAGTGAAATGGGTTTGTTTCAAACTGAGTTGCTCTCAGTTACATCTCTTGAAAAGAAGTGGGATGTTGTCCCACCTCACCTCCTCTCACGGCCCTTCAAGCACTGATAGCCTGGTCAGGAACCAGTTTTCTTGGGATCCACATTTTGATGTTTGGAAGCCCCATCCAAGTGTGTCTGCTAAACAGGGTTGGCCTATACATGAGGTTGTGTAGTATATATAGGGTTGGCCGATACCCCTGCCTGCCCACTTGCCTCTACTGTTCTTCCTCCCACAATCCAGATTGGAAAAGGAAGACAGGGACAGAATGAAAGAGGAAGTGTGGATGAGAGGTAGGCTACAATATAGGAGAGCCTCTGAGAGGAATTTTATCAGGGGGTACAAAGTTTCCTTTGGACCCCTTCTCAAAGGGGGAGGGGTCAAAAAGGGGCAGGGGGAGGGCAGCAACGGCTGGAAAAGTCTCCAGAGCATAGGTCTACCAGGCTTCCCGATGCAGCACCCAGGTCTACCTGCCTGGTAGACCTGCCCCCCTGGTTGGCCCAGTCTCCTTCGTTCACTCTCCATGAGACCAGCTGAGATCCCAGGAAATTTCTGGGGCCCCTCCTTTGGCTCCTGGGCCCCCTTTTTGACCCTGGGCCCAGGTACAATTTACCCCCTTTACCCCCCCCTCTCATGGGCCGTGAGTCTAGCCCACCTCTGCTCCCCACTTTCTCTTCCTTTTCCAATGGAGGGAGTAAGAGCAGCAGGTGCTGGTACATCCCCAGGTGAGAGGGGCAGCATTTGGCCCCAGGAGGCCTTGGGCTAGCCCTGCCCTGCTAAAGTCCTATGGTCACAGCTGTCATGACCTCCACACTCCAGTTTAATCCAAGGATAAAAAAAATCTTCCTTGACCACAGCCTTTCAATGAATCCTGGATAAATTTTGAACCCGTCTCTTGAGGCCAGAATTAAAGATTTTCCAATAGGTTACAAAATAAAAACAAGCAGTGAAAAATTGGTGCAAATTTCCTCCTTAGAATGGACAGGCTTTAAAAGTCTGGCAGCGTAATCTTAATTGTTTATTGAGAAGTGAGTATTCATGTATTCAATGGGGTTTATTCTCAGGTAAGCTTGTACAGCAAGTCCTCACTTAACGTCGTAGATAAGGCTCCTGGAAACTGCAACGTTAATTGAAACAATGAATCGTGAACCAATTTTCACCGGCAGTCTCAGTGACGCTCTGGGAGGCTCACTGTGTGCTGCAAAGACGCTTCTGGGTTCCTTGGCCTTGTTCTCACCTCAGAATGCCTTGCAGAAGATACCTGCAAGGCATTCTGGGGCACGAATAGGACACAGGAAGTGGGTTGCGAGCCCGGTGCAACCCGGAAGTAGCTGCAGCCATGGAGACGACATTAAAGCGAAACGACAGTTAGCAAAATTATGGTAAGAGCCAGGACTTACTGTATAGGATTTCAGCCTTAATGATGCAAAGTAATAATGCATTAATAATACTTTTTAAAGCTTTTCAACATAGCTCATTAAGGTACCAGAACAGATAATGTGACTGGCATAATATATATTTTTCTTGAACATGCTTTTCCTTAGACTCACCAGCCAATTCCGAAAACTGTACAATATGTTTCTTCCTGAGTAGTTGTTGCCTGCAATTTTTGGGCAACCCAACCCAAATCCAATTTTTGGTTTGATAAACCCACCACCTGCTTACAAGTGGTAACAGCACTTTCCTTGACTATTTTTAGAGCATCTTCTCTGTGCTCTGATTTTCATTTTCACTAAGCTCCCTTTTTCATTCTTAGCGTTCTGTCGTTTGGAGAGACTTATAACCACAGCAACGTACCCTTCACCTTTTGGATTCGACTTCTGCTTCCTCCCTCAGGATACCAAACACAGAGCAAATGTAGAAAATGTCACACTCCCTAAATTCCTATATGGAATTATAATTAATTTACTGTTGCAGGAAGAGGCGAATTCTAGGGCTTCATGCTGGAATTCATGTTGGAATTCTAGGGTTTCTATGCAACTGAGGAAAAAACTCCCCGAACAGAGACACATACAGTAATTACAGCACATACAGTAATTGCTTCCCAGAGGCAACTGGCTGACCATGGTTGGAGGCAGAATGCTGGACCAGATGGATCTTTATCCTGATCCAATAAGTTCTTCTTATGCAGCCTTGAGGAATGACCTCTGGGCCTCTAGCAACAAATGACGAAATGCCACTCATGCAATTTTGTCACATAGACTCATGTTTCAAATGACACACACACACACCCATTGTATCTACTTTGCAAGCTATCTTGAAGCGTCTGTTTCTTGATGAATGATGTGTCCTGGAATCCTCTCTCCAAGATGCAAAACCATCTTGAAGCTGACTTTGGACTGGTTTAGGCTTTCAAAATCTTCTTCATGGGATGCATTCTGAGGTCATCCTTATGACTCCAAGGTCATACTTGAGGCAGAGGGGTCTGGCTTAGTCGGTAGAGCCGCCGCCTTGCAAAGCTCGAAGATCGGTGAATGACAAGTTCGAGAAACGCTGCCGACAAAAAGCTGTGAAAAGTCTCCGTGAGGAGAGATAAGAGCGCCCAGCTACGTCGGTCAAGAGTGGGAGGCACCGGCCAACAGAAAAAATCAGACTGCAAAAGGATACCATCTGGAATGTAGTTGTTCATTGGACATTTATATATTGTAAAGAAACCCACCATTCGGGGGGGTTAGGAAAGCCTGCCCATATACACTGCCTTGCAGGGGCGTAGCTAGCCCTTTTTCGGGGTGTGTGTGACTTTTTTGCACACCCCCACCCAATGACCAAGAAAGAAAATCCAATGACCAAGAAAGGCGGTATATAAATACTGTATATTATTATTATTATTATTATTATTATTATTATTATTATTATTATTATTATTTGCATGTGGATCCTGAATGGATCATTCATTCGCGGGTACAGCAGCAATTGCCATGATTATGCCTGTACATTTTTCAGCTGCTGCAGTGAGAGAGGTCAGTTTTGAATCGGTGTGGCCAGGGCACAAGCATGGCCAGGGGATGGCAACACTTTAGCCAGGCCTGGAGGTTCAAGGGTACCCAGTGTGGGCTGCAAGCTAATTAGCACGAGGAACAAAAACTGATATTGAATTGTAGCTCATGCTTGAGAACATTTATGCAAATAGATTTCCAGGTAGCTACGATGGGGGTCATGACCGTATTTTATCAGGGGGTACAAAGTTTCTTTTGGGCCCCTTCCCTACGTATGAATTGGCTCCTGGGCCCCCTTTTTTGCTCCAGGCCCCCCTTTTTGACCCATTTTTTGCCCTGGGTCTGGGTGCAAATTACCCCTTAACCCCCCTCTCAGAGGCCCCTGCCTACCACCCCCACTCTCCCTGGGCTTGAAAAGGAAGAAAGGAATGGAAGACGCTCAAAGCCACCGCCACTCTCTTCTCCTCCACTCTTCCTCCTTTGCTCCACTCCTGCCTTTCTTTTTGGGAGCAGCAGCAGCAGCAGCAGAGAGCACAGAAAAGGAGGAAGAGGTAAAGATGTGGGCAGTGGTGAGACTTTTTGCACCTGGCATCTGCTGGCATGCCACACCAGGTAAGGTGGGTAGCATTTGCCACCCCACCTCAGGCACTGTCAAATCTTGAGCCAGTTCTAACTGATCTTCGAAGACAATCTAGCTGGAGAATCTGCACAGAACGAACAACCATTCACTTCCTCCCTTTCTTCAGTCCTTTAACATAAAACATTGCTGCAGAGACCTGGACCTCTGTCTCAGAAGGTGTTCTCATTCAGAACGTAGGCTGACTGATATGGCTTGCTAGAAGTTGGTAGAGTTGGGCAGTTTCCAAAGCCCTAAACTATGGAGGGGCCCATCAGAACAAAAGATCATACTGTACCACCATCTTCTTGACTATCAATACCTATTGGCTGGGCAGGCCCTCCATCAAGTGGAAGTATATCCCAGGCTCTCCTGTGACAGTGAAGGGCCTCACAGATATTCTCTGCTTCTCTCCGCCCTTAACAGATGACAGTGGTGGTACCTGAAGGAGGACATCCAGAGACACACAGTGCCAAACCAGGGATAATTCAAAAATCTAGTTACATGGTACAAGTTGCACATAGTATTAAGAAAATCTTGAGTCACAGTATGATTTTTGTACACAGAGGACCCCTGGGAGTAACTCAGTTGACCAAGGAGAAGGAAGGAGGAAGAAGTAACTTGCGTGGGAACTTATCCTCCCCGTCCCCCTGGCCACTCATTTTCCCAGAAGCAAACCAGGGCAGGCAGCAGCAATTCTTCCTGTTCTACCCTACAAAGATGGGAGGGGAAGTAACTGCCCCCCCACCCACAGTGCTGTCACCAAGTAGGCAGGCAGAAAGGGAGGGAAACCACATGGGGGGGAAGCAACAGAGGGGGGGGGAAGGGTAAGCCATGGAAGGGCATTGTGTGCATCCTTGGAGCCCTCAGGCATCAAGTGTTTCAGGGCCCAGTGCAACCTTCACGCACCCTTTTACCAGCTGCGCCTTCACCTCCAACCCCAACTATTAATGTGCCCTCCTCCTAGGCCAAGTTGCCTGAGGGCCCACAGTAACTTGGCTGACTGAAAACTTGTAACATATAAACACGCTACACAGACAGAGAGAGCACAACACAGCAAGTAGCAAACAGCACACATAGAAGGTTACCCTTCAGGACTCTCCAAAAATTGCCCAGAATTAGCAATCCTCTCCTGGCATTTTGGAAGATTTTCAAGCCTCCCACTACCTGCCTCCCATTCCTGAGACCCAGTTGCAAGTCTCCTGTCCATCTCCACTGCAGTCAGCTCTACAGGTGGGTAGAGCACTGACATTACCACTGCCTGTGCACTCGCGCCCCTAACCCAGCAGCATCTGTGACAGTGAGCAGGCAGATAATACGAGGCAGCAAGGGAGATGCTGCAGCAAAAATGGAGAACCTATTTGGAGATGGAATCGCAGGCTGCTGCAGGGGATGTGAAAGGGGCTGACAGGCACTGATAAAAGTGAGAGAGGAAGGATTTCAATTTTTGGGAACTAAGCCAAATGAAAAATGCACAAGCTTCTTCTTCTGGTGCTACCACCCTATGCAGCCCCAAATGAACTAATTTTTTTTTTTATCAAAGCTGCATCTCCCCAGCCCCTGGGTCTCATCATCATTATGCTGCTACACCTTTTTAATTTTTACTGATGTTATGGCACAGATTTTAAAAAATGGAGCTGCCCCTTCTCATGAACTAAAACCACATGAAGCAGTCGCCCACAAATCTGGCACCCCTTGGTCTTTTAAAACAAGTAGGTATGTAAGCAATACATTTTACTACGTAGAGAGGTTTAATGAATCCCTAAGGGGTTTCTATTCCATAAGTGACCTAGCATTAAGGAACAATATACTGTAACTTTTATAGCCCAATCCTTTCTACATTTTAGACTATAAAGCACATTTGCGGCACCCTGGAAGTAAGCAGTGCCAGCGCTGCAGCCGGTGCCACTCTCCCCAGGCTGAATCCGGAGCTGTGCCTGCCGGGTGTTCCCCACCAGGTGACGGAGGGGTATAGGGAGGGAAGAACGGGGCATTCTGGGGGGGGGGGGAATTGGTCGGTCAGGCCCAGGCAGGGGGAGGGACCAGAGTTTTGATGGATTTGTTTAATAAAAATGCATTCTTGAAAGTTTATAGATTTAAACTTTTGACATTTTGCTGTCAAAAAGCAAAGGACGAGGAGTATTGAGCACCAGTAGATTTTTCTGTTTTTCACTTCAAAACGTCTTGCTATTGTGGTTGCTAATGATACAGTTCAGAGATAGCGAAAAAGTGTCTGAGTTGCTGGGTGTGGTGCTTCCTTCCTCTCGCATGATTTTCAATACATAAGTGTGAGTATTAAGAAACAAGGAGATCATGGGAGAGGTGTTTGTAGAGGGAGAAATCTGCTGATGAAATGTTTTAAATGCTCGATAAAATATGTTCATCTTAAAGGTTCAGACGTATCTATAGTGGTGACTCTGAGCAACTCTGAGCTAAAATAAGGATGCAGTTAAATCTTATAAATCTAGGCATATTTCATTTAATGGTTGGCACTTGAATCTCCTGAATGAAAGCACTGGTGGTTTTCAAATACTGAAAACTGAATTAGAAATAGAGGGAGAGTCATTACGACACTGTCTACTGGTTTGAGACGGAAAGCAGTCGCGTCACAAGGACCCCCCCCCCGTGCCGTTTTCGGCTCATTTTGGAGCCAAACGGACGTGAGGGTGGGCGGGCCCAGCGACAGCTCCAAAATGTAAGTGTCGGGGGGACGTGCGGCACCCTTGTGCGCGCGTCACCCCCGGGCGGCCCGCCCTGCGCGCTTCTCTTTGTTGACGCCCCTGACGGAAAGCAATGGATGGGCAGGCTGATCTCCTGGTACAGTTGAGATGGCTGCTACTAGTATCTGGTGGAACTAATTGCTATGCTGTGCTCTTCCCCTGCACTAAGGCCGAAAGCACGATTATAGCAGTAGAAAAAAGGTGCTAGCAAACCATGACAGCCACTCCCTGGAGAGTAGTCTGTCTGTTAACCATCATCAGAAGCAGAGACACGGCGGAAACAAGTCATAGCTTTTATTAAACAATACAAGTGGCAACGTGTGATCATAAACCGCTCACCGTGGAATGGTTTTGCCACCCTTTTCATTCTTGCAGGGCCTCAGTCTGCACCTTTGAAAACCACTTGACAAACTGCAGCGTAGCAGGGACTGCTTCTTTCACCATCGCCATGTCTCCGTGCTATTTACAACTGCACTTTCCTATTTCCATTTATTTATCCTTATTGCTTAATGCAGTTCTGACCTGCTCTTCTGTTCAGAGCAGCTTAAAGCAATAAAAAGAATACAATATACAGTGATTACTAAAATAAAAAAATACAAATTCAAACAAAATGATCTAATAGCAGTCGGTATAAAATTAAAATCCATTTAAAACAGTTACAGAAGCATACATTAAAAATTATGTTGAAACAAAAAGGCGTGAACATTTTTGTCTATAAGACAAAAAACAGCTGAATCTCTGCTGGGTTGGGATCTGGCATCACCACTGAGAAGGCCCATCCACCTCATGGTCTGGGATGATTGAGTGGGGTCTCCAAAGCAGACCTTAAAACTCAGGGAGATCTATATAGGAGCAGAAGGTCCTCGAGGTAACTAGCCTGAAGACCGTTTATTCATTTGAGGATTTTTTTTAATTCTCCACTGTTATGTCCCCTCAAAAGGCCCCCAAGGCAGCTAACAACAATCCAGGATCAAAATACAATATAATAAAAGCCACTATTTAATAACAATTAAAATGAAATCAAGGTATCAAGATTAACCATTTGGTCCCGTTGAGTCCTTAGAGGTACGGCCGAAAAGTAAATAGTTAAAAAAAATGGCTTGCCCCAATGTTTCTGGAATTTTTTTGTGGAAAGTAGACAGATGGACCTATGTTTTAAAACAATTGTCAGAGTTCTAGGGTCACCCCACTGACCCCCCCAGAGGAGCAAAGATCACTGTTTTTAGGGAAAACGATGCCCCGGAATTGGGGGGCTAGCCCCTCCTCCTCACTGAAATTAAAAATGAAACTCTGGCTTTGTTTTCATGGCCAGGGCCCTGGCTTTTGAATCCACCTTGTTTGGAGCACCTCAGGTGCAGGGGAGCAGCTGTACACAGCTGTACACACGCGCAACATTAGGCGTACCTCAAAGGACTCAACGGGACTTTATGGGTAAGCGTTGCTCAAACAACTCACTGGCCTTTTTCATGCAGAAAAAGAACCAAAGCTGCGTATTTCAAGAATTTAAAGTGCCATAAAAAAACCCTTGAAGGTAGGGACTTGAAACTTGAGGTACACTTAGGTGAGACATCCCCCTAAACACCCCTAAAGCCCTGGAGCTGTGTGTTAAACACAACTATGTTTTTGTTTGAAATCTTGTGTTTTCAGGTCCATGCTTTACATAGGAGTAAATGGACGAGTTGAGTTGACCTTAAGTCCCGTTGAGTCCCTAAAGCACCGCCTGTAGACCAGGTGCAAGGTACACCTGCGAAATTTTATGCAGGTGATTGTTTCTACATGGGGGTCCTTTACACATGTGGATCACACTGACATTTGGGAAGTCTGGGAAAGTCATACCGCGCCTTTAGAGCTTTGCAGACCAAGGGCAGCCTCTTAAACTGAGGATGGGAATGAATGGGCAACCAAATGCAGGTGAACCTAGAGTGGAAGTATGTGCTCCAACCAATGGACACCAGGCAAAAGTTGTGGACCAGTTAAAACTTCTGAGCCATTTTTCAAGGCAGTCCAGTCTGGAGCAATAATGCATGAATAACTGGTTCTTCTTCTTTAAGAGAGACTCCCAACTGGCAAATCAACCAAAGCTGATAAAAGGCATTACTGGCCCTTGCGTATCCAAGGAAAGCATTGGATCTAGAACCTCCAAACTTTATACCTGCTCTTTCAGGAAGAGTGCAACCCCATCAGAGTAGGTTGGACAACCTCTCCCAGATGGTCAGAATTCCTAAATACAGCACCTCATTTGTCTGGATTTCACTTGTTCACCCTCATCCACTCCTGAACTGACTTCAGACACCAGTCTATCACTGTCACTGCCACCCTGGGATTAGAATGAGCAATAGAGAAATGTGTTATCTGCACATTGATGACACCTCAGCCCAAGCCTCCTGATGCTGCCCTCTCTCAGCAGTTTCACATTGATGTAGTAGAACATACTGGTAATCAATTCTGGGTGTGTATTTAGAGTCCCTCTAGTGTCCGCATTTGGGGGTTCACCTTTTGGGAGAGAAAATGCTCTCATCTAATGAAAGTAGTAGCAATGTCAAGCTGGCTGCAGTTGCTGCCATATGCCTTAGCTCTGATCCTGCAAAGAAGAAACAGTCAGAACCAGAAAGATGGATCAAGAAAGCAATAATTGACGCGGAGTGCCTGGCATTCACCAGTAAGGGTGGCTGGGTTCTCTGTCACCTTCACTGCTCCATGATGGGAACTTACCTGCATTCAGGAATTTGTTGGCATCTGGGCCCCCTTTATGTACATAACTTGGTTCCTCAGTGTGCAAGACACAACTACAAACCTGTTAAATAGGGGCAGGGAGTTGAGAGGTTTGCTAAGGCTCCCCATATTCAAAGGGATGGGGGAGATGCTCTTTCTTTGGCCATGGATGTTTAGCATATTCTGTCAATCTTCGGGGCCTGGAGAAGGATTAATATGGAGGAACTTCAGGAATTCTGCAGTGTGGCATGAACTCGCCCTCCCTGCTAGGTTCTCTCTTCTTTATTTGTTTGGAGTCTTTTCCCTTGCATCTCGAAGTGCAGCAGAACAGGAGGCTTTGGAAAGGAAAGGGGATTTAAATCCCCTTTAAAGTTCAAAGAAGTCTTCTGAGTCTTGGCCTTTTTAATATCCAGCGGTTACAAGTGTGGTGCTGCTGTTCTTGTACTCTTGTTTTTTTTAATGGAATAATGGTCTTTTTTATGTTTGTGTTTATGAGTTTTTAATTAACTGTTTTATTGCTTTTAAAGGTGATTGTTTTTTGTAATTGTTTTTTCTTGTTTTTGTAAGCTGCCTTGGGTCCCTTTGGGGAGAAAGGCAGGATAAAAATATTGTAAATAAATAAATAAATAAATAAAATCCCCTTTCACTTCCAAAGCTTCCTGTTCTACTCTCCCCCAATGGCTGCACCAGTGGGGGAGAAGGATAGGATTGGGCTGTGTAATCCTTTTTATCTGGAGTCTAGAGACAGGATACCTGTAAGGGTTCTGAGAAGACAAATGCTAGCAATGCATGCTGCCTATGTCATTCTTAGCTCTGGCTTTTTGTTTGAGCAGAGTGCACTTCCAACAGAATTCTGTTACCGAAGTCCCTAAGCTGTAAGCAAACTAAATGTGAGGACAGAGTGATGCTGGTCCATGCTACATGACATATTTTCTGAAATGTGTCTTTCTTTGCTAGGGTTTATAGGCTGCTGGTGCTGGGCTTTGATTGGCTTCTGAGTTAGCTAGGATCCTATCCTCTGATGTGGCTGGGAATAGTGGTGGAGAGGCTGTGGGGATAGTCGAACTCTTCACTGACTCCTATGGGTATGTATTTACAGTACTACTTACAAGAGCTCTTTTGCTGGTGGAGGAGGTGGGACGTAGCCCTTGGGAGAATAGTATCAAACCCTCTGATCCATGCCTCTGATTTTTTCCCCCACCATGACTCTACCACTCCCCCCCCCCCGCCACTTACACCATAGGGATTACAATGACATAGCACTGACAAAATCATAACACCTTAACAACATCAGGACACTATCATAACTTCACTTTTTCAGCATAACTTGTAGTTGCATCAGCGTAGGCGTAAGGGATTTAGTAACCATACTTTCCTCATCCGGTCAGTGTAACTCAAGGATAGGATTGCACCATTAAATTACAGGAAAGTAAAGCCAGTATCAAGTGCTAAGAACAATGTCCTTACTGTAAGAGCAGTTAAGCAATTGAACATACTTCCTATGGCACATATTAAAGTTTTCTGTCATGCAGATTTTCAGGGAAAGGCATCTGGCAGGTATGCTACAAATGTAGAGTATCTATTCCTACCTATATTAGGGGGGAAAGTTGAGGTAAATGCCTGCTGCATCTGCAGTGAGTGTCTTTGAACACTCTGATTCTTTGTCAAAATATGTACACCAAGGTAACAATTCATATCAGATTACAAACGTGTCATTGATTTTCATGGTTGTGAACTGCATCCATAATCAATAAAGGCCACGTCTGGGTCTAATCTATTCAATCCATGTTCATAAGTGATGATCCAACACCAAATTCAGTCTAACTAGAGGAGACATTTTTTCAACAGGATGAAGCATGAGTTAGGTAAAGGTATCCCCTGCTCGAAAGTCAGTCGTGTCCGAATCTAGGGTGTGGTGCTCATCTCCGTTTCTAAGGCCGAAGAGCTAACACTGTCCGAAGATTCTTCCGTGGTCATGTGGCCGGCATGACTAACAGAACACTGTTACCTTCCCACCGCAGCAGTACCTATTTATCTACTTGCAATTTCTTGCTTTTGAACTGCTAGATTGGCAGGAGCTGGGACAGGAGACGGGAGCTCACTCCGTCATACGCACTCAGGTCTCGAACTGCTGTCCTATCAGCCTTCCGGTCTGCAGTTCAGCGTCTTAACCACTAAGCCACCGTGACCCCAAAGCATGAGTTACTTCATCACAAATGTGCTCTTTGTGTCCAATATGGAATTAGCTTTAAAGGTTCATGCACATTTAGGAAAATCAAGTCTTGGCTGCTGGGTTAAGAGTTGTTAGTGAAAATATTGCACTTTGCCCTTGATTATTTGTTACATTTTTACCCTGTTCTTCCAAGTTATATGACAGTTTATTTAAAATATTTTACCCCACGCTTTCCTTTCCCATTAGAAAGGCACTCAAGGCAGCTCTTACATGTATCCCCAGAATCCTCTTTCATCAGCCCCCTTTCAACAGAGACGCTAACAAGACAACAGGAGAGGACAGTACTGCCTAATGCAGGTAGCATGGAGTAACAAGCATGGAAACAGGAGAAGAGATTCTGAAAGCTGAGTTCAGAGATGAATAGCTTTCTATTTTAGAGCTGAGTTGAACATTAACTGGGCTCCAATTTTATAACGTTGCCTTTGGGGTAGGGGGCTCAACATTTTTCTTCCAGTGGTCACCAAGAAAATGTTTTCACTGCAGAATTGGGATTCCTTCTCCTCTCTTGGCAAAGCACGTATTGAAAAAGAAGAAGGCTGCATCTTGGCTCCATATATAGCTGCAGTTTGCCACTCTTCAAGTGATTGCAGGAATCATTTAAAGCAGGGGTGGCCAACCTTCCACCATTAGGGCCTCTGCATTCTTAAGAGTTGTGTAGAAGACAGAATCTTGGCAGCTGCAATTGCTGATGGTGCTGCTAAAGCAGCTGCACCTCCTGAAATGCCTCACCTATACAACCATCCAGGAACATTCATGTTGAAAGGTTGGCCACCCCATCCCTGATTTAAAAAAACACAAACTACAATGATTTGCAGAGCCAGGTCCAATTCCAGCACCCCCCCCCCCTCAATAAGACAGGGAAAGGATTAGTCCAGGCTCTGCACCTGTGTTTGCTTTTCTTAAAGTGGCTGCAATCTAGGCTTACCATATCCAAAGGGGGACAGAGTACCTACAACGTAAAGCAGTGGCGTCACTCTAGGTGAGGCGGAACGCTAAGTTCTGCACCACTCTGACCCTTTGTTTACTCTCCGGCACGAGGCGCCCCGTCCACTCATCGTCGGAGTCATTCAGTGGAGTGAAGGCAACACGCAGGGAGACTCTTGCGCGTTGCCTTCACTCCACTGAATGGCTCCGAGGATGAGGGGGCAGGCACCTCGTGCCGGAGAGTAAACGGGGGGAATGGTGCAGAACTTAGTGTTCCGCTCCACCCATAGAGCAACACCACTGACATAAAGGCTTAACAATTGTAGAGAAGAGGGAATTTGGGCAGGAGCAGCTTGTTGGACCCTTCCATGATGAGCTGCACCTGCCCAAATTCCCTATTCTCTACAATGGTTTAGCCTATAAAGTTGTAGGCAGTCTGTCCCAAACTGCAGGTGATATGCAGAGCACAATCTACTCCCTCTCTTGCCAAGTAGGTGTAGACTGTGCTCTGCAAAGAACTACAGGCAATGTAAACAGTTTCGCCTCTTTGGGTTTCCCCCTGAAAGATAATCAAAATGCAAGGGATCCACAGGGAAGATTTGAAAAAGGAACCCCACATACACATATACTATGACTCAACTGTAACTGTAATGGACCATCATCATGATACTGCAGTTGGTAAGGTGTTTTTTTCTCCCACACCTGAGGGCCAATTTCTACCATCAGTAGAGTCATCAAGTGTAAAACCTATTTCTGGACTCTACTTAGGAATGCAGGTGAAAGGAATGTTCCCTTCCTCCTTGACATGTCACCACCCTTTCTAGTTTGTTTCATGGGTAGGCTTACCAGATCGCCAACCGGGACAGAGTGCTAGACCTTTAGGAGAAGGAATGTGGGCAGGTGTAGCTTGTTAAAACCCTTAGAGCACAATCTTAGGCACTAACCTTAGAGCACAATCCTTGTGTTCAATGGGGCTTGCTTCTGAGTAGACATGCCTAGGATTGTGCTATAAGGTTTAACAAGCTACACCTGCCCACATTCCTTCTCTTAAAGGTCTAGCACTCTGTCCCGGTTGGAGATCTGGTAAGCCTATTCATGGGGGAATGGTCAAACATACAATTCTGCCACCTGCAACCTGAAGCAGTCTGGTCCAGGAATAGTTTTGCCACTTGATTCCACTGATTGTGTGAGCTGACCCTGAGTTCTCAGCGATATCTATGAAACTTTCCACTGACAACGACAAAGAATATTAAATTGACTTCACTTAAGATCAAAGCATAGACACAATATACACTGTTTTATTTGAAGCATATGCTTTCAGGATTTAAGAATATCTGCAATATCACTGTAAGAGATGGCTAGAATATGCTTCACATGAGGCCTATCCATACATAGCTTTGTCAAACTAGAACCAATATACAGGAACAGCATTATAATGATTTTAGATCACGGTTATTATTCAAATCCAAATGCTCCAAGTGGCTACGGGCAGCATCTGTAACTGAATGGCTAGTGTAGTTTATGACATTCCTGAAATATTGTCCCCAAAACTGACTGCTTCCAGGGAAGGAAGTTTTCTACTGATATTTGAGCCATCTGGTCTGAACCATCAAAGTGGTTGAATGAATATTGTTCTGGTCACACTACTGTTTTGTGTAACAGAAGTCCAGAAATAGCTGCATCATTAAACAGAGGGATATTCCTTATTCACACCAGTGAGTGGAATTTGGCATCAGTTGCTTTGAATCTTAGAATCACAGATGTTTATTCTGCATTTGAGGCTCCAAAACATGCTTGGCAAAAGCTTTCTGCATACCATTTGGATAGTTGAGGATGTACAGTGAAATGGCTCCTGAAGATTCATGAGGATTCAGTGCAATTCAGAGCAATAGGCAGTTTATTGCATTCCAGAGCAACACACACTATTTCTTTGGCATCTTTTGTATTGGCATTATTTGCACATCATGTTCTGAAAAAATAGGGGTATTTTCACTGAAACTAACAGGCACACACCTGCACAGCTTCTTTTGTACCTTTCGCCGAAACTCTTTGGAGCCAAAGTAATAGACAAAAGGGTCAAAGCAGCAATTGAAGCCTTGTATTGCAATTGCAAGTTTATATTCCACATAGGCTGACTTTCCGTTAAGAACGAGGATGTAATGGACAACAGATGTGATAATGTGAGGCATGTAGCAAAGAATGAGCAACAGCAACAGCACTATGATCAGATAGACTGTCTGCTTCTTCGTTTCTCTAAGATGTGTAGGGGAGGAATGCAGAAGCGTTTGGATGATCGAGATGTAGCAAAATCCCATGATGAACAGGGGTAGCAAAAAGAAGAAAAACATCAAGGAGCTAAAGTAAGCGATGAAATGGGGTGTCGAATTAAACATATTCGAAGGCAAAACGTCAAAGCAAGTGGTTATCGGCAGCTCTCGTATTTGAAGATTTAGCTTGTTCTGCATGAGAGGGATGAGTGGCAATAAAACTAGTATCCAAATGACTATGCAGGTCAGGAGAGAAGTTCTAATGGGTCGTATGACTTTGTAGCGCAGGGGGTGAACAATGCCCAGGTAGCGCTCGATGCTGATGCCGGTCATGGTTAAAATGGAACAGTGCATGTTTCCATAGAACAGAACAGTGACAAGACGGCACAGAATGTCTCCAAAAACCCAGTTGTTTTGCTTCAGGTGATAGATTATTTGAAAAGGGAGGAGCATGCTGTAGAGCAAGTCTGAGATGGTCAGATTAATGGAGAACACTATGATGGGAGTCCAAGGCCTTGAATATTGGCAAAGGAACCACAAGGAAACAGAATTCAGAGGGATGCTGATGCAGAAAATAATTGCAAAGAGTGTAGGCAGCGTGACCTGGAGCATTTGGCTTTCAAGCATCGCCAGCGTGCTGTTATCAAGAGGTTTTGCAAAATCGGCATGAGACATTGTTGACAATCCAGAAGAGAAACTCAAAACTGGTGGAGACTCAGTTCTAGATTGAAGAATGAGACATAGGTTAGTGAAATCCTCCTTCACTGCAAGTAGAAGAATAATCACGCGTGTTCTACAATAACCGTTATCTTTCTGACAAATGTTCAATTAAACATGAAAAACATTCAGCTGACTAAGATCTCAATATTTATTATTTTTATTTTACACATGTATGTCCCACCTTTTCATCATAACAAAATTATACCCAAGGCAATTTACAACTGGAAAACATATATTAAGACAGTTTTAAAAACGTTAAAAACAATAAATATAACTATTAAATATAAAAGTTAAAAAATAGCATTGCAGCAGAGCAAAACTGACATAAAAGTGTGCCAAAATAATAATGTCTTTACAGCCTGGCAGAAGGTTAATAAGGATGGGGCCAACCATACCTTGCTGGGAAGGGAAGCCTAAGGGCTCGGTGTAGCTGCAGACAAGCCTCCCCCTGGGTCCTAACCAAGCAAGTAAATCTGATATTTGTACAATACGGAGAAGGACCTCTCCTGCCGATCTTAACCATTGTAGCAGTTTCATATAGCAGAAGGTGGACCTTTAAGTATCCTGGTTCTAGCCTGTTTAGGGCTTTAAGGTCAAAAACAGCACTTTAAATTGTGCCCAGAAGCAAACAAGCAACTAGTTTAGGTATTTGTATTGGCACATTGCGGAAGATCTATGTATGTTGATGAGATAGTGGTCTTCATAGTTTCTTTTCAATGGTCAATCTGTCCCTCCATTATTGGGTTAATCTTTGGGAGAAGACACTTCATCAGTTTTCACCTGTTAGCAAGGACGCCTCCTTCCCCTTATCTTGTCAGGAGACATTCTGGACACTAAGCCAAGATCACGTGTCTGGATGAAGTCATCTCTCCCAGAATTGCATCAGCTACTTTTCCCCATGGAATAATATAAAAGGAGGCTTGAGATGCTATTTAACATGCATCAGGTGCCATGTGTGGCCACCTGCAGGTGGGCTACATGAAAACTTGCCCATGAGAAAGACACGTCCAGTAGGAGGTGCCACTTCTACTTGGAGGGATGTAAGAATGCTGTATTTTGTTTTATCTATTTGAGGGAAATCGTTGCTTATGCAGGGTGATAAATCCCAGCTTCTGTCTGTCTCCCACTGGTCTGTTCCTTGTCTCCACATCCGAAAATAACCTTTGCCCTTCTGACAATCCAGTATTGTAGCAGCAGGATCACATGCTCCAGGTAGCCAGTCCCAACCACCTTCCACTTTTTCGGCCCACCCTTCAAATTCTGCCACCCACCCCCTACTCTCAACAGCATGCACCATGCCACACATGCGCAAACAACATGCCCCTCCAGTGCTCACTCCCCCAAGTGCACACCTTCAATGCAAGGGTAGGAGCACCTGTCCTATCCTCTTCTTGCATGCCTGGAAACATGTGCAGGCAAAAAAAGGCCAAGCAGCACGCTGGAAGGAAATGGATCATACCCAATGCCCTCTCTTTGCCTCCAGCTAGAGAGAATGCGGAGGATGGAGAATGCTTCTGCTCCCAGCATTTTCTCTGCCATCCACCTCAAAAGAAGCCGCAGCGGAGCTGGAGGTCAGTGGAGGAAGATGAAAGCCTTCCCCATGCAAGGAAAGCCGTCCCCATGCAAGAGAAGAGAATGGGGCCTGCAGCAGGCAGGTAGCAGACCAAGAGAAGTGGCTGATTAACGCAGAGTGTAGCAGGGCACCCTCCACCAGCTTTCCACCTGGCCATGCCCACTGCCTGAGGTGAAGTTTCCAACTGATCTCATAAAATCAGTGTAAACATAAGGGGAAATGTGATGCCTAGTGGAACAGCCTGCAGTTGCAGCAGAAGGGCATGAGGTGGCACCAGAGCATGCAACTCCGAGGAGAAGAAAGGTGACAACTGCAAGAGAATGCTAATAATTCAATGCAGCAACAGGTCTGAAATTAAATGGGGTAACCCAATTACCATAATTGTGGCATTGGGGAGGGAGGACTCCCATATACAATGGTTCATGTAAATACTACAGTATATATATGGTCCACGTAAATGTAGAGAAAAGTGAGCATGTGTCCCACAGTCCAACAACTAACTAACTAACTAACTAACTAACTAACTAACTAACTAACTAACTAACTAACTAACTAACTAACTAACTAACTAACTAACTAACTCTCTCTCTCTCTCTCTCTCTCTCTCTCTCTCTCCATTTACATGGGCCATGGACGCCCTTCTTTAAAAGTGACAATCCTACCCATCTTGACTAGCTGGAATATTTTGTGGCATTTGACTGTGACTGATATCCAGTTTTCTAGTCTTATTTTAAGATTACGGACTAGCTCTCTGCAGAATAAGTATGACAACATGTTCAAGAGAAGGAAAATAAGAATGAAACATGGAGATGGAAACTCCTGGATGGCTAAGTGTATGTGGAAAGGTTCTTGCACAAGCCCCCTGGTGTTTGGCTCAAAGTAGGAGCTTTTGAGCACGTTCCAAGCAAACACTCACAAAGGTTTGAGGTTTTGAAGGCAGTTTGAATGTTCACAAAGACTCAAAAAGCTTTGCAAAAGTTTGAACCTCTTGTGAGCAACCAGCAAAAGACTCAAGCTTTTGTAAACTAATTAAATTGCTCACAAAGGCTCAAATGCAATGCACCTGCTGCTGCTGTGGCCACTGCCACCTCCCTTTCTCTCAGAGCCACTGGCGTCGACAGGGGGAAGCGGGGGGGCGGGCCACCGGGGGGCATCGCGCGTATAGGGGTGACGCGCGATCCCCCCACTTACAGTTTTTAGTTGGAGGCGGGCCTGCCCGCCCTCCCCTGTGTCCGTTCGGCTCCAAAATGAGCCGAAAACGGAGCGGGGAGGGTGCTCTGCTCCTGCGCGTGACGTCACGCGCGGGGGCGGAGCCTCCCCCTTAAGGGCGACACGCGACCCCGCTCTAGGATGTCGCGCGTCGTAGCGACGCGACTGCTCAGAGCCAAGGGCTTCCCTTTGGAGGTGGGGAAGGCAATGATGTAGGCTTCCAGGGCCCCAGCAGCATCTCCTCCTCCCAGAGCGACCCATTCCAAGAAGGCTGTCCAGTGTGAAATGAATGGTATTCTTCTGTCATTTCCACGCAGGAGAAGGGTCTCTGAGGTTGACATTATTAAGTAGCACAGGTTTCCCTCTGAGGAGTCTGGAATTGGTAGGCCTAGTCTCAGTTCCCAGTGGGGAAAGTTCCACCAGGGCTCTGGAAGTGTCTGCTGCTGGGTGCCAGTGGCAATGATGGTAAGTGCTTTGAATAGGCTTACCAGATCTCCAACCGGGACAGAGTGCTAGACCTTTAGGAGAAGGAATGTGGGCAGGTGTAGCTTGTTAAACTTTAGAGCACAAGCCTAGGCATGTCTACTCAGAAGCAAGCCCCATTGTGTTCAATGGGGCTTGCTTCTGAGTAGACATGCCTAGGATTGTGCTCTGTGTGTTTAACAAGCTACATCTGCCCACATTCCTTCTCCTAAAGGTCTAGCACTCTGTCCCGGTTGGAGATCTGGTAAGCCTAGCTTTGAACCTTCACAAGTACAGCAAGTTCTCACTTAAAGTTGTTCCATTTAAAGTCGTTTCATTTAAAGTTGATGGGGGAAATACAGGAATGTTTGTTGCAGTCAATCCTAAATGAAATCAACTCTGACTGTTCCCTGAAAGGACAGGTACTGAGGCTGAAACTTAAATATTTTGGCCACCTAATGTGAAGAGAGGACTCTCTGGAGAAGACTCTGATGTTGGGAAAGATTGAAGGCAAAAGGAGAAGGGGAAGGCAAAGGATGAGATGGTTAGACAGCATCACCGATGCAACGAACATGAAAATGAGCGAACTCAGGAAGATAGTGGAGGACAGGAAGGCCTGGCGGGATGTGGTTCATGGGATCACAAAGGGTCGGACACAACTTAATGACTGAACAACAACAACAACAATTGGTTTCATTATAAGTCGTTTTGCTTAAAATCGCAGTTTCCAAGAAGAACCTATCAACAACTTTATGTGAGGATGTGCTGTAATTGATTTGATAATTGGGAGAGCAGACAAGAGAGAGAGAAGGGGGGGAATGAGGGCAAATGGCTTCTGTGGCTGGTCTCCTTTTGCAGTTCATTCGCTGATACACAGTGTGGGGATTGTGACTGGCTTCTGCCATGAAGCAGTTTGAAAATGCATCAGGTTTTTTTTTTCTCCTTGCAGTGTGTCACTTGCAAAAATAAAGAAAAGAGGAACCTGCTTGTTGAAATACAGCTTTCATTGCATGACCATCCTTCCTTAGTGCTGCTGTGTAACTGAGAAAGGCTTCCCTGATTCCAAAGGCTCATTCTTGCATGTTATTTGGGACTCCAATGCTCTCAGAGAGAAGGTTGAGCATGTCACTCACACACTTCCTGTTACAGGGCTGCACACTTTGTGCTGAGGGTTGCTTCCTTATACCGTGTTGAGGAGCACTTTCTTAAGACTGAGTTTTCCGAGTATTGGGTGTGCCAAGTCAGCTGATCTCTGCAAGCTACAGAGAGAGAATGTGCTAACCATTGCTAGTTCAAGAGTGACACTTAGGTCAGGTGAAAAAGCCCTACCTCAGGTCCTATTATTTGTTTGTTTAAAAAAATGACTATAAGCCTCCCTTTCCATCTAAATAAAATACTCTCTGCCCCCCCCCCGGGCTAACAAATAATATAAAAACCAAATAAAGTGAATTGCAAAACAAAACTAATTCCAGAGTTTAGGGCAGGGGTGGCCAACTTTTCAACATGCATGCTCCTAGCCAGCGGGTGGCGCAGTGGGTTAACCTGCTGAACCATGAGCTGTCGATCGAAAGGTCGGCAGTTCGAATCCACGACGGGGTGAGCTCTCGTTGCTTGGCCAGCTCCTGCCAACCTAGCAGTTCCAAAGCATGTTAATGCGAGTAGATAAATAGGTACCGCTTGCGGGAAGGTAAACAGCGCTCCGTGTTCCAGCCACATGCTACGCGCTGCGGCAAGGAGAGTCACGCCAGCCACATGACCACGGAGGCGTCTTCGGACAACGCTGGCTCTTCGGCTTTGAAATGGGGATGAGCTCCACACCCTAGAGTCAGACACGACTGGACTTAATTGTCAGGGGTCACCTTTACCTTTACCTAGCCCTTTAATGGTCATGTAGGTGAGGACATTTCAGCAGGTGCAGCTGCTTTAGCAGCACCATCAGCACTTGCAGGTGCCAAGATTCTGACTTCTATACAACTCTGAAGAACACAGAGACCCTGATGGTGGAAGGTTGGCCACTCCTGGTTTAGGGTCTCCAGATGAAAAAGCCCTGTCTTGTACACCCACCTGCCACAGCTCAGATGGCAGCAGGGTACAGATCAGGCTCTGATGTTCATCTGAGTGTTCATGAAGGTCGGACAGGAGCCATTCTTTTAGCTATCCCAGCCCCAGACTGTTTAAGGGGTTTTCAGTGTTAAAGTCAGCATGATGGATTAGGTCCCAAAACAAATTGGTAACCAAACCAAGGCAGAATAATACTGGATTTATGGCAAAGTACAGTTCGTATTCTGGCAGCTGCATTGTGAACCAGTTGCAGTTTCTGAACTCTTCAACGGCAGCCTCATAGAGAGCACTTTGCAATAACCTAATTATGATGTTGTTAAAAAGGTAAAGGTATCCCCTGACAATTAAGTCCAGTCGTGTCCGACTCTAGGGTGTGGTGCTCATCCCCATTTCAAAGCCGAAGAGCCAGCGTTGTCCGAAGACGCCTCCGTGGTCATGTGGCCGGCATGACTCTCCTTGCCGCAGCGCGTAGCATGCGGCTGGAACACGGAGCGCTGTTTACCTTCCCGCAAGCAGTACCTATTTATCTACTCGCATTGACATGCTTTGGAACTGCTAGGTTGGCAGGAGCTGGCCAAGCAACGAGCGCTCACCCCGTCACGGGAATCGAACTGCCGACCTTTCGATCGACAGCTTATGGTTCAGCGGTTTAACCCACTGCACCACCCGCTGGCCTATGATGTTGTTACCAAGGCATAAAGAATGACAGTGGTCAGGTCTGTCTTCCCCAGGAAAGGGTGTCGCTTTTGTACTTAAGCTTGCAAGAAGCACTCAAACTAATTTATCTTCTTTCCAATCCTGAACTAGAAGAGACCTCAAAATAGATGAATATACAATAGCAGATCTGCAATACAATATTGCTTTGGAGCAAAACTCAGTGAATTCTTCTGGAATGTTGGCCTGGCTCTGAGATAGCGAAATATACAGTATTTCAGTTGTAACAGTATATTGTCTTACTTCTTCAGATGCAGGCAAGACTTCCATTTGTTTGATGACTTTCACCCCAATCCTATGCATACTCAGCAGCAAGTCTCGCTAAATTCAATGGGACTTGAGACTTAATCCCAAGAAAGCGTGTATATGGGGTTGGCAGTCTTTGTGCTTCATCAGTTGCCTACAGCGCCTGAAGGCTCATTCACAGATGCATGTTTATCAGTTTATCATCAAGTCGAGACTGAAGTAGTCCTCTCAGGTCAAGCACGACAGCCACCTTTCACATCATTCCAAATGCAATGTTTTTCTTTGGGAGACATTCACACATTTTGTGGCATAATTCGTTGGAGAATGAGGAATCTCAGAATGAACATGCATGTGTGAATTAGCCCTAGTTTGCAAAATGACACTGGTCTGGGATCTCACTTTTTATGGTTGCTGTAGTGTGCCACACTCTCTTATTCTAGTTGTACTCTGTGCACTCAATCAAGTGAACCCAAACACATATCTGGTTTCAACAGGATGGCTTCTGCTGTTCTGGAGAGTTCATACAGAAAAATGCTTTTCAGCTTAAGACACTGATGGCATAATCCTCGCTATCTTGGAGTGCGCCTTGAAGTGCGCGCCTTGGAGTGCCTTGGAGTGTGCACTCTGCTACTCTAAAGCATCGTAAACATGGCATATAGTACGTTTACGACAATGGGAGTAAGGGCCACCAGCACAGAGGCCGGCGGCCCTCACTCTACTGCCGTCCAGAACTCGCTGCCGCTGAGGGAGGTAAGTCCTGCACTGGTCGGTGCAGGGGTGGGGGGAGGGTGGGCAGGGGCAGCCAATGGGGTGGCCATTGGCTAGCCCGGGCTGGGAGGGGGCAGGGATATCGGTGGCATACTCTGCCGATATCCTATGCCCATTCCCAGCCCAGGTCAGCCTGACACATCAGGTCTGGACCTGGCGTACATCTAAGGAGGCCCATAGGTCCTAGGCTCACTTACACCCAGGGAAGGGGACCAACGTCCTCTTCTCCCGAGGTGCGGCCTAGCAGCCCCTGGACAGCCTAGGCTTAGGATACAGCGGCTGGATACAGGACATCTGGCTCAGTTGGTAGAGCGTTCATCTCACAAATGCCTGAAGGTCTGAAGGACAGCAGTTCAAGATGACCGGAAGTCTGTCAGAGAGCTGCTGGCACGCCGAGCTGATAAGCTTCAGAGCCTCTGTGGGGGAGTGGAGCTGCAAGCTACAGCACTTGAGTGGCAGTCAAGGTTGCCTGTGTCAGCTGAAGCATGTTGAGGCGAAAGCCAGAGAGAGAGAGAGAGAGAGAGAGAGAGAGAGAGAGAGCGCTGGACTGTGAAAGCAACATCTCGAATGAAGGGTTCTATGAAAGATTAGAATGTTATTATATTGTAAAAAACCCTTGGGGTTTAGAACAGCCTGCCCAAGTACACCGCCTTGAATTAAATTCGGAGGAGAAATCCAATGACCAGAAAGGTGGTATATAAATACTGTATATTATTATATTATTACACAGGATTGGGCTGCCCACCTGTGCTATATAGGTATTGTGTAGAACCCACTACATTTCTTGTTTTAGTGCCCCATTTACAAGATTTAAATTTAGATTTAAACACTTGGACAATCTTCTGCTCAGAAAGGGCCACTGGAAAGCTCAACAACAACTAAAAAACTGAAACTGTGCTTGCCAACAGCAATAGAAACGCTATCAAAAATGGTGCTTTCTATGCCTTTGCAGATGGAAGTGATTTCCCCCCCAGTAAACGTGTATCTATATCAGTAATATATTTTTTCAAAAATAAAAACATGCAAAAAGAAGCAACAAAAATCCATAAATGAAATTTATCAGATAAAATGTGATTACAAATGTTAACAGCAAGTATAGTCCAACGATCACATAACACTACATAGATTTCAATAAAACTATGTGCTCAATAATATTAAATCATAGATAACACCTTTTGCTGTACATCCTTCCAACTTAATTACAAAACAATAATAAATAAGTCGAATGTAACTTTGTCCCACAAACATCTAAGACGGTAATCCTATGTAGATTTACCTGGGAGTAAGTCTCATTGAACAGTGCAATCCTGTGTAAGTATGCGCGGCCAGCCTAAAAGGCCGGTCGCTGAATCCTGAGCCCATTGAGGCCTGCACCGGCGTGGCCCTCCTTGGGGAAAGGGGATGGAGGTGGCACGGGCCTCAATGGGCCTCCTCAGATGCATGCCAGCTCTGAAGCTGGCATAATTCTGGGGAGGCTGTGTAAAGTTGGCCTAGGCTGCGACAGGGCTCAGGATATTGGTACAACTCAGTGCCAATATTCCCGCCCCCTCGCAGCCTGGGCCGGTCAATGGCTCCCCTCCCTCGCCACCCCTGCCCGCCTTCCTGCCCTCCCTATGCCCCCTGCACCATCCGGTGCAGCAGTCACCTGCGTCAGCTGGTGCAGGTTCAGGACGGCAGCAGAGTGAACGTTGCCACTCTGTGCTTTCCAGTACATTTAATTGTGCTTTCCAGTACATTTATGACCCCCTACTGTTGGAGCATTGCTGGCCTATAGTTAGTCAGGATCAGGCTGTAACTCATTGAGAGCCCAATCATTGGCATATCTACTCAGGAGTAAGTTCCATTATAATCAAGAGGGCTTACTCCCAGGAAAGTTTGGATAGGATTGCAGCCTGACAGCCCAATCCTATGCATGTCAACTCAAACGTAAGTCAAAATATAGTCAATGGGACTTGTTTCTTCGTAAACATGCATGGTTTAGTGCTGTAAATTACATTATTGTATTCATGAACACCATTTGTCCCATCTTTCTCAGCTATTCCTCCAAACTAAGTATAGTCCTCCAAACTACACTTCTTTTTCATAGTACCTTTTAGATAACCCACCTGTGAACAGTGGGATTTAATAATCAATTACTGTAGTTCTCTAGTCTAAACATTCTTAAAAGATATTTTCATTTTGTTTTCACCGACCAACAATTCCACCACTTGTGAAAGAAATTGACATCTGTTAATACCCTACACACCAGGGGTTCTCAATCTTGCCATGGCAGCGACCTACCTTGTCCTCCCAACAGTGGCATCGTGACCCACCTCCTGCAACTGCCCCCAGCTCTGACACAACAGGAAGTTGCATCAGCTAAACCAGAAGTGACCCGGAAGTAACTTCTGGAGCAGTTCTGAGGCCTGTGGAGGCCCTGCTGGGCCCGGAGCAATGTAGCAGCAGCTGCAGGAGGTGAGTCATGACCCGGAAGTGGCCTCCAGTTGCAGCCGTTTGGCTCCAATTTAGAGCCAAACAGAGGCAAGAGAGGGCAGCTGAGCCCAACTGGCGACCCACCTCAGCATCGGGCCGTGAACCAGTTTGAGAAGCCCTGTCCTACACAATTGGCACATATTTTTCTCTTTATGGCAGGTGGGTAGTAGAACCAATAATACAGAATCATGCAGAAATTGTCTCTCAATGAAAATTATATTCAGCGTATGATTTAGGTCAGCCCTACATATTCAGATATTTATCAGATCTCTTAATTCCAGTACATAATTCCTGCACCTGATATCTCTTGCCTCTGTTTTCAGCAACATTACATACAATTTGGACAGCAGGCCCTTGTAAAATTTCATTTTCATCACATTCTGTTTCATTTCAATTAATGGCTGATGAATATCACATGATTACTGGATTTAAGCAGTTATATTTCTACTTTGCAAATTTCATAAAAAAGAGAAAGAAACTTATCTCTTACCTCATTAAGGGCACAATCCTGACTAAGTATCTGGCTGGTGGTCCAGGCCCGCTCGCCGGATCCTGTGCACCGGCTACCCAGCACGCACCAGGCCGAAGTTCTACTCGGGGAATGGGATGCTTGTCCCCTTCCGTGAGTGTAAACCCGGGCCTGCCCTACCGGCCTCCTAACGGCTGAGCCGGCCCAGCGGGGACGGGGATATGGCCAACACCGTCCCCCATCCCCTCCCAGGCCGGCTGGGCCAATGGCTCCCTTCCCTCGCCCGGCTGGACTGCCCACGCGGCCAGCGACGGAGCACTTACCTTCCGCTGCCATCCGCGTGGAGATCCAACGCCGGAGGGAGGGAGGGAGGCCACATCACTATGGTTGTGTCTAAATTGTTGCCGGACTGGAGTTCAGGCAGTTGACAAAGGAAACTGAGTGTTCCTCCAATGCCTCTGGGTGTTGACTGAATAAGCAATTTACAGCACTTACAGTGGTGGGAACCCAGGTTGTGCTCTACAAGGAGGTGCATGTAAAAGAGAGAGGAACAGCAGTTTTGAATGGGCAGAGAGAGAAAGAGAAAACATTTATAGCTGGAGTAAGCTGGAAACTGGCGTGCAGCCTTGAGGGGTCAGGAGGTGCTATAAAGTTTGTATGTTGAGATCTGCTGCCTGCAGAACAAATGCCTGTTTTGCTCCACTGTTCTTGATTTCTATGTTTATAAATAAAGCAAATATTACAATAATAGCATAACTCGAATGCTCTGTCATCCGAAGGCATCTCACTTCTGCAGTCTTGCCACTGGTACTACTCACTACCTCGGGGAGGAAGGAAGGACCATGTAACAGGGTACATGTTTGCAGTGTGAGCCCAGGACATTTGATATGCACACAGATTGTTAGTTTTAGAAGAGGACTTGGCCAGATATGTAAGTAAACGAAGGGCAGTGGAGAGACAGCTGGTAAAACAGCAAGGAATGAAGTGAAAGTAGGGGCAGAGTCAGAGGCCGGCCAGGCTGAACACTAGGCAAGGGCCCACACCCAGCAGGGGCCCATCTAGCCAGACCAACCCTTGAACCTCCCAGCCATTGCCAGCAGGAGCCGTGCAAGTCAGCAGAGAGACACACAGTGTTGCTGAGTTTGGTACTCCCATCTACAACTAGGACCATCTCCCAGAGGTCCCTGCATCACTGTGGGTCTCTAGGGATTGTTCCTATTGGCCAGTGGGAAGGGCTGAAAGATCCACCACTGCCCGTCACTGCCAATGGGGGGGGGCAGAAGAGCCCAATGTGCCATGGCTTTGCCCCAGAGCTTCCAGAAATTTGGTACTGACACTGAGTGTAAGCCTGAGAACCCTACATCACTTATTATTGACCTGTTGTTCAACAGTGGGCATGCATATGATTTAATTCAACCCCTACACCGACGGTCAGTTCTTACATTCCCAGAGAGTCTCTCTCTATATATATACATACATGTGTGTGTGTGTGTGTGTGTGTGTGTGTGTGTGTGTGTGTGTGTGTGTTTTAAAGAAATAGCAGCGCGTGGGGACAATCAAGACTGGGACTGTGGTGCACAGGAAGGGTATGTTGAACCCTTTCCCACTATGCTGAGTCCCAACAAAAATGTCCACCAAATCTGCTAGCTGTAGGAGATAGGTGTCCTCCCAGAACGTATAGCGTTTTCACAGCGTGGGTGTGTTTTGGTCAGGACTGCAGCAGGAGGGGAAAGAGAAGAATAGTCCCTCCCTGCACCCCACAGTCCTGATCCTGGTCTGGCCACCTAAGGAGGTGGTTTATTTTAGTTAAGGAGGGGAAGCAAGCTCAGATGACACATGAAGCATCATGTCAGTCTGGTTTCCTGTCCATGCCTGGATCCTGCACAAGCTTTTTGCTCACAGCTTTAAAAATAAAATGCTACACGGCTTGCCCCCCCCCTCCTATATCTGCATATTGTGACAAAACAAATCTTTTCCTGCAACCCTCTGATCCAGCTGCAGGACTCTCAGCCATCTGAAGATGTTCTGCCCCTCAATGATCTCTGCTATTTCTCCCTTGTATTCCCTGGGCCTGAAACCTCCTCTCACAATGCCTCTGTGTGATGCCACTTCCTTTATTTCATTTCAATCCCTCCTCAAAACTCAATTTTAATGTGAAATCGTTGGCCCGACTCCCTAGTTCCCATATTGTACTGTAACTAACCACAAGAAAGTGCACACGGTAATTGTACATTCTTCCCCAATCTTCTGCTGCATCCACTTTCAACTCACTCCTCTGTTGTTTCCCATGTACCTCTCAAGGGCCAAAACACATATTAGCTTAAATACATGCATTGGCCTAGTAATATTTTTCCGTTATTTTTGGTAAACAGCATGCAGGGTGCATGTGAGTCACAGCAGTGGGTAGGGTGTCTCGCACACTCCCCCCCCCCCCGGCAACAGTCCTGATCCGAATTCTGTGCTGTTTACATTCAAAAAATAAATTGCATGAACCAGATCAAAACTGTAACAGAGAACATTGTTAAAGCCCCCCACCCCTTACCGTAGTTTTGTCATGGTCCATGCAATTGTGCTTTTGACTGAAACGTCGTCTTAAGGTAACTAGTGTGTGGAAGGCACAGTCCACAACTGTGGAGGGGAGGGCAAAGTGTTAAAGTCCCCTGTCACACTTTCAGTGCCATTTGCATGTGCTCCACCCCCACCACACAATGCACATTAAAAATAGAGGAAAACTACAGAGCCAACCCACACAGTTAAAGTAATGTGTGTTTTGGCCCTTAGATTGTGAGTTTTAGGATAGGGACCAGTTTTTCCCCTTTATATAAATGGTTGTGTACATGGATAAAAAGGTAAAGGTGACCCCTGACAATTAAGTCCAGTCGTGTCCGACTCTAGGGTGTGGTGCTCATCCCCATTTCAAAGCCGAAGAGCCAGCGTTGTCCGAAGACGCCTCCGTGGTCATGTGACTGGCATGACTCTCCTTGCCGCAGCACGTAGCATACAGCTGGAACACGGAGCGCTGTTTACCTTCCCGCAAGCGGTACCTATTTATCTACTCGCATTGACATGCTTTGGAACTGCTAGGTTGGCAGGAGCTGGCCAAGCAACGAGAGCTCACCCCGTCGCGGATTCGAACTGCCGACCTTTCGATCGACAGCTCATGGTTCAGCGATTTAACCCACTGCGCCACCCGCTGGCCTGTGTACATGGATGGCGCTATATAAATAAACAATAACAACATCAATAATTAACCTTAAAGGTAAGCTGCATCTGAAAGTCCAAATGTCACTTAGCCTCTGTTCCTTTCGGATGCTATTAAGGGGGAGGGGGCACAAATGCTGCTGCCCAGTTGTTGTTGTTGTTCAGTCATTAAGTCGTGTCCGGCCCTTCGTGATCCCATGAACCATATCCCGCCAGGCCTTCCTGTCCTCCACTATCTTCCTGAGTTCGCTCATTTTCATGTTTGTTGCATCAGTGGACCAATGGAAATAAATATTGAGAAAACCATGGGAAAGTTGCGGAATTGTTTCATGACAAGGAAATGGGGCATTTCCTTAAACTTGTGGTGTAGTATTTAGAAATGCTGGTTTCAAAAAGGAGCTGTTCTCGGACAGAATCTGTGTTTTAAACAGAATCTGTTTAACTAATACAGATAGGATCTATATAGTTTTAAGTGACTGCCAATATAGTTACTCTTGCATGTCACTCATCAATGTGTGAAAGAACTGGCTGAAGTCCATAATAAATTAATGTCTGATAATCACGATCTCACACTTGAATGCCTGGACATACTACTACTACTACTACTACTACTACTACTACTACTACTACTACTACTACGCTTGGGTGGGCACACACACACACACACACACACAGGCACGCAAAATGAATACATTAGGAAAACATGAACACACATCCTTTATCTTCCTATCAATGCAATCCTAAGCATGTCTACTCAGAAGTAAGCCCCACTGAGTACAGTTGGACTGGCTTGCAGGTGAGTGTGTGATTACAACCTAAATCATGTTCACCACATGGGTTCCATCCTATCTTAGCTAAATAACTGCTCACTTAAATTCAAAGGCAGCTTGCCTGAGGAGCAACACAACTGAACTTTCAGCACACACTTAAATTTAGTAAATTTTAGCAATCAAACCTATTACCGCATAAGAAACAAAAAAAAATCTGCTTGTAAAAACAGTGAATACAACCAAGAACTTGTTTACCTCTCTGCGCATCCACATCTGGTGCCCTGGCGTTTCCTGATTCAAATGAACACTTTTAGTTCCAAGCGACTGAAACGCTCACTGCACATTCTGTTGCAACACCCTGACCCACTTCCTTTGCACACTTTTTGGCATAGCCTACAAAAATCATTTGTGTGTGCTTCACTCAATGAGTTTGGTTTTCTCCTCCCTCATTTTTATCTCGGTCTCTGTGTAATCCTATGCATATCTCCTCAAAAGTCAGTCCCATTGAGTTCAATGGGGCTCACTCCCAGCCTTATACTTGCAATATGGCTATTCACACTGGCTTGGGAGTAAGTCCCAATGAGCACAGTGGGGCTTACTTCTGAGTAAATATGCATAGGATGGCACTGCACAGGCCAGAGAAACTAGACATGATCCAGGAGATTGGTAAGTAGGACTCTCTGCTTCTTTTGTTTTAAACCTTTAATCAAAGTTGAAGGGAAGGGGATTTGATTTTATCAGAGCAGCAGCATCAAGTGAGGGGGGGGGGTTAACCTCCACACCTGGCCCAGCCATGAAGTGGGCTGATGTGACTTGTGTTAATGGCAGATGGTGGGAGGTGAGGGGTGGGGTGGATTCGGGATGTCCTTCACTTTGAGTCTGCAGCTACATCTCTCCATCCTACAGCAGACAGGAGCCTCATTGATCCACTCCATGCTCACTAAAAGTGAATGGGAATTGGATCATCCACTTCCTGTGCTCTGCCCTCGCACAGGATTTAAAATTTAAAGGGAACACATCCCTTTCAACACCATGCAAAAAAAAGGAACACTTCACTACATGCACCCTTTGCTCCACAGTTGGGTAGCATTTAAAGTGTAAATATTCCCTTTCAATTTTAAACCGTGTGTGGAAGGAGCATGGGGACGGGGTAGCAAAGCACTCCTTCCTTTCTCACATGGTGTTTGAAATTTAAAATGGCGAGTCAGGGGCCGTGTCAGGCAGCAGACCTGGGGGTGGGCCATCCCTGTTAACCCCTTTGCCCCTGCATAGTTTTCCTATTCAGATTACCCTCCCAAAGCTGCTATTGGGCCCGCAAGGAAAAACTCTTGCAAAGGTAAACATAACTGCATTTTCTTCCAAGCACAGTAATAGCAGCTTCAGGGAGAACTATTTACAGTGCAATTATATGCATGTTTACTCATAAGTAAATCTCATTGAATTCAATGGGATACGTCTCCCCAAAAGTGTGTATAGGAGTGCAGCCGTATGAACCAATCCCAACTAGGCATTCCGCCAGCAGAACTGCCACTGCGACGGCAAGCGCAACAAGACCACCAGCACATACAGCTGGTGGCTGCACAGACACGCCAACGGAGGCACCACCAACACCGGTAATTTGGCTCAGGGGGTGGGCAGTGGGAGGAATGGGGTGGGGAGGGGGGAAGAATGGGGGAGTGTCTGGGCAGGAGAGGGCAGGCAGGAGGCGGAATGGGGGAGGGAGGAGTTGCATCCCGGTAGCACCGGTGTGCGCCAGGATCTTGACCCGACCCCATTCTCTCTTCCCTTCCCTCTCCCTTACTCTCCTTGGATCTGCACCAGAAAAATGACTGGTGCAGATCCGAAGAGACCCATAAGGGTAGAGGAGAATTTTCCCAAGATAAGGGAACAAAAGTTCCCTTACCTTAAGGAGGTCTCCAGGACTTCCCCCCCCCCCCCCGCAGGATATGCAGTGTGCACTCCATTGATACAGCTGCATGGGGGGGGGTAGTTAGGATTAGGCTGTTACTTTAGCACAATGGTACAGGAGGAAGGGTTTAATATTCCCACCCATTTATGCTCCTACTCCAATCAAAATCGGAGGCTGCTTTAAAATTAAATGGGTGAACGGTGCTCTTCCTTCTCACAGCTAAAAGTTTTTGTTAAAAAGTTGGAATATCCTATCATAGATCACTCGCATCATGTCTTTTTTGACCCTTGATACGTTGCTTTTTTGGTCATGAGACAGCAGCAGCTTATGAGACAACAGCATTGGGAGATTTTTCAAATTTATTCCACTTCTTTCCTTTCTATTAGGAAAGGAAGAGGGAACCCATGGATATTATACAGTATATTATATATCATGATATTATATGCCTGTTGATTTTTTCAAAGAATTCTAAAAGGTTTGTGAGGCAAGACTTACCCTTGCAGAAGCCATACTGATTCTCCCTCAGCAAAGCTTGTTCTTCTATATGTTTTACAATTTTATCCTTGATGAGGCTTTCCACCATCTTACCTGGAACAGATGTTAGGCTGACCAGCCTGTAGTTTCCTGGGTCCCCTCTCCTTCCTTTTTTAAAGATTGGCGTGACATTAGCTATCCTCCAATCCTCTGGTACAGTGGCCGTTTTAAGGGACAAGTTGCATATTTTTGTCAAAATATCAGCAACTTCATTCTTGAGTTCCTTCAGAACTCTTGAGTGGATGCCATCTGGGCCCGGTGACTTATTGATCTTTAATTTGTCAATTAAGTCTGAGATGTCTTCTCTTTTAACCTCTGTTTCGCTTAATTCTTTAGTCAGGAGTGGCCTTCAGGCAGCAGTATCTGCCCGAGGTCTTCTGCCGTGAAGACAGATGCAAAGAACACATTTAATTTCTCTGCAATCTCCAAGTCCCCTTTTATCACCCCTTTCCCTCCCTCAATGTCCAGTGGACCAACCACTTCTCTGGCAGGTTTCATGCTTCTAGCATATTTGAAGAAGCTTTTATTATTCCCTTTAATGTTTCTGGCCATACGCTCCCCAAAATCTTTCTTGGCCTCCCATATCATCTTTTTACATTTCTTTTGCCATAGTTTGTGCTCCTGTTTGTTATCCTCATTAGGACAAGACTTCCATTTAAGAAAAGAAGCTTCCTTGCCCTTTTATAGCCTCTTTAACTGTGCTTGTTAGCCATGCCAGTACCCTTCTGGACTTAGTTGAGCCCTTCCTCCTTTGTGGTATACACTCCTGCTGAGCATCTATTACTGTTGTTTTAAACAGCCTCCATGCACTCTGGAGAGATTGGACTCCTTTTTCCTTCCCTTTCAGCTTCTTTCTAACTAGTCTCCTCATTTTAGGGAAATCCACCCTTCGGAAGTCAAGGGTTTTCGTGTCAGATTTGTTTGGCATTCTCTCCCCGACATGCATGGCGAAACAGATTGCAGCATGGTCACTGTTCCCCAATGGCTCGGTAACATTTACCTCCCTGACCAGGTCCTGAATACCACACAATATCAAATCCAGAGTCGCCTATCCTCTGGTCAGCTCCGTGACTAGCTGCTCTAAGGCACAGTCATTTAACATATCCAGAAATCCTGTCTCTCTTTCATGACCAGAGCTTGAATTGACCCAGTCGATATGAGGATAATTGAAGTCCCCCATGATCACAACCCTGTCTCTTACTGACATCTCTCTGATTTTATTGTAAGCCACCTTGGGAGAAAGGCGGGGTATAAATCTTTTAAATAAATAAATAAATAAATAAATGTTGGAACGAAAGCTTTCATGGCCAGCTACTATGTTACAAGACAAAAACTTCATGGGTAAAACAGCCATGTAGTTAAAATATAAAAACACGGAGAACTCCAGGCACACACGTTAAAATCTTCAAAGAAGCCACCCATGGAAAGTGGACACTGAGAAAATTAAACGACAAGACAGAGCAGTCCGATATTTACAAGATACCAACATTTCAACCTTAATCTAAGGTCATTTTCAAGGTATAAACAGCAAAGCTGCATAGATGTTTTTATATTTTAACTACATGGCTGTTTTACCCATAAAGTTTTTGTCTTGTAACATAAACTTGTTTCCTCATCTCAGGTTTTTGATCTGGAGTACATACCCCCACTATAACATACCCCCACTATTACATCACTCCTTGAGCCTGGTAATTTAACCCACAGTGATTCTATGGTGGAGTTGGACACCCCCCCCCTTCAATCTCTACTCTGCTGGATTCTACCTCTTCTTTGACATAGATGGCCACCCCACCTCCAAAACGTCCCTCTCTGTCCTTCCTATAGAGTTTGTAGCCTGGGATTGCGGTATCCCACTGGTTCTCTGCATTCCACCAGGTTTCCGTTATGCCCACAATGTCAATGTTTTCCCTCGCCACCAAACATTCCAGTTCTCCCATCTTCGCTCGGAGACTTTGGGCATTCGCATAAAAGCACTTGTTTGTCAGGTTCCCAGAGCTTGGTGAAGTCACGATACTGCCATCCATTGAAGGATGTGTGTGAGGGGAGGGGCAATTTAGTACCAGGGTGGGCTGCTATGGCAAAGGGAGAGGGTCCTATGAAAGCTCAGAAATGGCCTTTCCACCTGTCTGCTTGAGAAAAAAAGCAAACAACTGAAGAAACAGGGTCATTATGGGGCTCTGTATTGACTTCAATGGGAGTATTTTATTTTGCATCACCTTTTTGGTTGGTGTAGTATTACATATTTATTAGAGGCTCCAAAGGCTCACTCCGCTCCTGCCATACCTTCAATTTTTTGCCCTTGCACCAGTGATGTTGCAGCAGTGTCACAGTTACTCAAGTATGCTGCCACAACTATGCTTTTGCACGGATCCATGATACTGGTGTATCTTTGTAACCCATTGGTGCAAGTGGGCTTAGTAATGATCAAATCCTTGTCCGGTGGGCATAAATTGAGGATAGGATGGTGCTGCTTGGCTGTAATACTAACCTGTTAGCCCAAAGGAAGGGTGGAACTACACATTGTGATACAAAAATGGGGTCTCAATCCTGTATTTGTCTTGTAATGCTAATGTAGACTTGAGGGAAGACTTGCAGGGGAGAGTCAGCAGGCAGGTGGAAGGCCTGCTAATTGTCCCCTATTCCCCCCCCCCTCATTAAAACTACCCATCTAGGCACTCAGAGCAGGTATGGGGGGAAAAAGAGCCTCAAGGGAGAATAGGAAATTATGGGGAAGGGTAAACTTTCCTCTCCCAACTGTTATCATCTCCTATAGATGCCCCCTTGCAGTCACTTTGCCTTGGTAAATGCAGGTTCGGGAGTATGCATTTTCTGAATTAACATGTAGTTCTACTGATATCAATGGGATAGGACTTTTTTTCCCTAAAAGAACCATGATTCAAAGAGGCTTGTTTAAAACCTTCATAAATGCACCCACATTTTTCTGAAAGTTTCCCTCTGAAAGCCAATTTATATTTGAGGTTGGATTCCTCAAAAACCACTTCCCTCTGACGAGGCTCACCTCCCGTATCAGTCATATCATGATTTTTCCTTACACTCAGTGCTGCACCACCAACACAGTAGCATTGTGCCCCTAGCCTAGGGTGTTTCATTTGTGGTTACCACTTTTATTCATGTCTAGCACTACGGGACTAAAACCAAGAACTCTTGTGGATCCGGAGCTGCTTTGTTTTTTCCCAGTGGCAGTAAGAAGAGGACTGGAGGAGGGAGCTGAAGGTACAGTATTTGCAAGCTGTCTGCCTGCCCCAAGGTACTGAGGCCTGAGCACCTGACAGAACATTACTGATACCATGTGGAATCTGTTCATAAGGAAAGAGATTTTCAGTGAGACAACCACCACTGGTACTGTACAAACTGGCATTTGGAACCACCTCCTACATAAATCCGTGTTCTTTATAGTCTTCTAGGTTCAATAAGCAGTTCCGGGATTGGTGAAAGATATTTTTAAATGAGAAATCAGAGAGGAAACAGCAGCCGCAAACTCATGGTGTTTCCCCTTTAAAAAGCTCATGTGCTGAATTCTTGTTAACCCTGTGGAAGCTCCTAGGATGTGTGTGATACAAGTGAGAAAATGGGGGCCGAGGAAGCCAAATAAAATGAAGTATTAGTTGTTCTAAGTATACTTTAGAAAGCCACAGAGAGATAAACCAAAAAAATGTCAAGGTATTTATGTGAATGACCTCAATTTATGTCGAGAGTGAAATGATTCACTCTTCTTTCCAGTCAGCCTGGAAAAGGTCTTTATTATAGTAGCACTCTTTAGAGCTCACAAAGGATCTCTTTTTTTCTTACATTTCTTTCCTACCCTCCTGAAAATTTCTCCTTCTGTGATATATAGCACTCAAGTACTGTACAAGATTCGGCTGGCGTGTATCCCCCTAACCCTCAGCCTAAGCCCCCTGGTGTCTGAGATGGCACCTCGGCCTGCTCTGACCCACCCACCACCTCTCTCTCTCTCCTCCACATGTCACTTCCTTGTTCCAGGCAAGGAGTGGAGAGAGGAGGAGCAGTAGCTAAGCTGTGATGGCTCAGTGCCAGGTAAGGGGAGACACTAGGACTGAGGCACAGTGAGGCAGCTGGACATGGCAGCCAGCTGGGCATGCACAGGGCACCCTTGTCACGCCACCACATCAGGCAGTCGCCCACCTCATCAGCAGGCAAACCCTGCCTTCAGGAAACTGTTAGGGGCTCCAGCAGGCCAGTTCATGCTCGTGCTCCGTTTTCCTCCCCACCAGTTGTATTGCAATAAAGTGCTCAGGTTCAGGACAGCCAGCCAGCCAGCCAAATCCTAAGTCCTTTTGCAGGAGTTCCAGCCTTTGGCATTGTGTGGTGCCACAGTCCACCGCAGCACAGCAGCACCAGCTTTCTGAAAGCAAAGACAGCAGTCCTGAAGGGCAGTGGAGATGCCTGGGGCTGACCTCACGGCCAAATGCTGCTGATTCAGCCATCATTGACACCTCCCCAGCTGCTCATCAGCAGGACTGATGACATCTGGGGACTGGCATCAGCCCTGAAAAAGGGTTGGAAAGGAAGGAGGAAGGAAGGAAGAAGCAAAGGAGATGGAGAAGGAAAGGTTGCGAAAAAAGCTGAAGGGGAAGGCATCGGGGGAGGAAAAGGCAAAGGAAAGGTATTAGAGGAGAGAAAGGACTTGAAAGACAGAGGAGATTTGAGGGAAGGAGAAAAGCCTAGGAAGGTCCATCAGAACAGACCATCCCGAGATGTGGCCAAAGGCAGGCAGAATTGTACCTGAAGGGAGCCTGGTGAAGAGGAACTTGTTGTCTGCAGCCAGAGCGGTGCTGCTTGGGATAAACCCTGCTGGGAGTGAAGGGGGTTTGGGTTGCATACCTGGTAGGAGAACCTGAGGCTCTCCCTTCATATCAGTGCTGCCTAAAGACTGGAGAGATCCTGTCATGGGGGACTAGATGCATGTCTGTCTGGTCTGATAGGCTACCCCACCCCTCACCCTGCGCTAGACTGTGCTTAGCTTCCACCTGATCTAACAGAGAGATCAGGCTGCGAGATCAAAGAGATCTAACAGAGAGAACAGGCTGGTCCAGAGCGAAGGAACTGCTGGGCCACATAGGACTATCTGCAAGATCCAAGATGAAAGCAACCTCCTTTAATGTTCTCTCATGCCAGTTGGAATTTTGTTTTAAAAAAATAAGTGAAACCCACCTCTCTATGTAGATGTCCTGTCCCCATCAACAGGATGTGGAACTTCTCCCATAGGAAGGGGGGGGGGGGAAAGGGGAAGAGTTTCACAGGCATTCAGTAGTTTCCTCTCTATATCTATTCCTTAAACATTATGGTCTTGGGAAGCTCAGAGTGGGTGGGTGTGTTTTTTTTATTTTGGCATACTTGGGGAATCCCTTAAAATGGTTGCCTTATTTTTGCCCCCTCTTCCTCTACCTCCCTCCCTGTAGGTATGAGTCCGTCTGTCTCTAGCCATGTCTTTCAACTCAAGTCTTTTTGCTCCAAACTGATAACCGCTGGTCCACCCAAGTACACTATTAGAGGGGGAAATGTGGGACCTGCAACAATACTGCAGTGTCTGCTCAGCTGCTAATAGGACCATTGCTGTTCACGGTTCCATCCAGCCTGGCATACAAGTCTGGTGGTGCTGTCCAGGACTTGTGGTGGTGGATGGAGTTTCAGGAGGCAGGAAGGGGAAAAAGGGCACCTTTTTTCTTTCCTACTCCCTTGAGGCCTTCTGCTGCTTCCCCATAGAGTGCTAGAGGGTCCATTTTGGGGCTGGCTGTTAGCCCCAAACCTGAGCATGCTATTTCTGTATAGCTGGGGCTAGATGGACCTGGGAAGTGAGAAAATCCTTTCCTTCCTCTCCCTGTGGAAAAGAGGGTTTCAAAAAATATTTTAACTTCACAAAAAAATCCCTCACCCCTAATTCCCTGTCCCCCACCCTCCATTTTCCTCTTTGATTTTCTTCCAATGGACACTCTTAACATTTCTGTGTCAGCTGCTCTATGCTCTACTGTATATAAGACAAATCCCATAGGATCTGCAAGCTCACAGGATCTGCAAGCTCACTAATAATTTGCTATTAGTACAAATGGTGATAAAAGGTAGTTCCCAACATTCCATCCACTCTCCAAACATTTCATCATACCTTAGTGTAAACCATGTGGCCCACCAAGCCAAACATAGCCCTTCAGCTATCTATGGCAATCTACCAAGATCTCGAGAAACCTCCTGCTTTCGCTACTTGTGTGAGACTGCAAAAACAAGAGGATCATTATCAAATCACTTGGCGGGCTGCATTTGACTTGGTAGGGTGAGGCTATAACACTTTGTATTGGTATGGGGCTTTCTGACTGTGCAAAATGCTTCACATGTATTATCTTGATAGAGTTCTTGCAACAACTCTGTAAGGTGAATTGGAATTATCCCCATATTGCAGCTGGGGCAGTACTTTGCTAAGGACAGCAGAGATGAGAGTCAAACTAGGGACGTCATGGTTGACAGCTCAGTTTCTTTGCCACCATGCTATATGTTCAGCCTGTAATAAATACACTCATTCCATAAAGGACACTGTATAACTCGGTCAAGGAGTTTATAAATTAAACCCTGCTGTAAAGCTGTAAGCAAGCTGTATTTTTCCTAAGCAGTACCCCAAAAAGCAGAAGTTGTGCAATGGAATATTTAGTTTCATCTCTATCTGAAGATGACAGTGCAGAGGGTGGTATGACATGGTTAGTAATCGTGCGCACTGTGTCGGGGACACTCCAAACGACAGGCATATAGTTTGCATTTTTTTAAATTCCGAGATGGAAAATGAACCCTGCAGTCTTGTATATAAGGCAAATATAAATATAAACAAACAAACAATTAGGTCCTTGCATTAATATGGGGTTGCAGAAAAACACGCAGGAGGATATTGCATGGATGCAGCAACTCAGGAGAGTGTGATTACAATGGCTCAGACCTTGCATAGGGTACAAGCAGAGTGTGCCTGCGATGGGGCAGAAGAAAGTACCATCTGAAGTGTTATTTCTACCTCAGGACCAGCCCAAGACCTCCCTGTGCTGAAGTAACATGCCAGATGCTGCCCCTCCCCCCAGTTACCTGGTGATGTGCCAACCTCTGTTTCTCCTGCTCCTTGGATTTGAAAAGGAAGAGGGGGGGGCTCTTCTCCTCCACACTTCCTCTTCTGTTCCATCCACTCTTCCTTCTCTAGTCCAGGGACTGGGAGCTGGAGAAGCAGTGAAAGCAAGTGGGTGGATGAAGGGGACACCCCCAACTAATCTGCTGCCTGCCTGATGTGACTGCCTCAGTTGGCCTCATGGATCTGCCTTATAGGCATGTTGTCTATTATTATCCCTGTGTTTCTCAGACCACAACAAGAAGCTGGGAGCATACCATCTAGCCAAGTCTTCTGAGCTGATGCACTCCTGGCCATCTTCCAAATTCCTGTAGGCTGTACACATGGGCCAACAGTGGTGCTCCCTGAGGCATCTGGTGGGGCCACTGTGTGATACAGGAAGCTGGACTGGATGGGCTTTTGGCCTGATCCAGCAGGGCTCTTCTTATGTTCTTATGTTCTTATGTAACAGATTCTGCCCTGGTGCTGCCCATTGTAACCTCTCCAAAGTCAGAAGTTGGCAGCCCTAATCTGGCATCAGTTGCTCTGCACCAGATGCTTGCTTACATGTACCAGGACAACCTTCTGCAATTCCCCATTAAGAGTGGGCTCCTGGTGGCCCTCAAATAGGATCTATTATGGAAGATCAAATCAATATTGAAGTGCAAATATAGGGTGTCTCAAAAAATTTAAGACACATTTTAATCAGCTCTAATTCATACATACTTCTTTGTAGAAAACCTGCAACACTTGGACATCTAAGGGAAGAAATTGAAGAGATGTGTGGGGAACCATCCCAGCACTTTATCCAATTCGTTAAATAATTAATTACCTGGCTCAAGCAACTGCTTCTATGTACACCATATGCAGCATATGCATGAATATTATAGTATAATAAACTTGACACTATAAAGTGTGTGTACATTTTCTTGAGATGCCGTATTCTGGAATTCCAATGTACGATGGTGAAATTCATTGTTAAAATGGACACATAAGCAGAATAATGGCACTAAAAATAATGGATACTAGAAAGATATAGTGGCCTGTTTACAAATGCCTTGCGTGAACCTGTTGAGTGAATATAGGTGTATTTGTATTTTCCTTGTATTTTCCCCACAAGCATATCCCTTATTGTTTTGCAGTTCTGGGATACTTCTATGAATTTGTAACTTCTTCTTCCACCAAAGAATATTGCCTTAGCCACCCTAAGCTCTGCTACATATACTGCTGAAGGCTCTTTCCTGAGTGCTGTATATTCTATTCATTTATTCTGCAATAAATAACAGCGTTCCATTAGTCACGCCGGTCACATGACCACGGAAGCGTCTTCAGACAGTGCTGGCTCTTTGGCCTTAGAATGCAGCACTTAGCATAGCACAAGACTGCATAAGACAACGCCAGTGCCTGTTCTGCAATAGCTGATCCTGAACTGACTTTAACGCTTTTCTTTTTGGTTAAAAGATCTGAGGAAAACATAATTGTCCATGTTATCAAACATAGTTCAAAATGAACCCCAGTTGTTGCAATGTCTCAAATGGCAAGCTAAAATGACAATGTGCTGTGTGGTGCTTGAGGCAGGGCCACTCAGAGGAATTTTATCAGGGGGTACAACGTTTCATCATGTAAATTTGGCTCCGAGGCCCCCCTTTTTGACCTATTTTTGGCCCTGGGCCCGGGTACGATTGTACACCCTTAACCTCTCAGAGGCCCTGACGTGAGGGTTCATGCACGTGCAGCTGTTCTCTCCAGTCTCTCCAAGGTGCAGCTGTTCTCTCCAGTTAATGTTACTTCCAAAGAGCCAATGGAAGGAAATGAAACGTGAAGAAAGGCAACTCATTAATTGCATTTATAAAAGGCACACCTGAAATCTCTCAGGTACAGTGGTTTACCAGGGACAGGTGCTAGAAAATCAGGACTGTCTGTTCGCATAGGAGCAATTGGAGAAAACACACAAGTCTTTTATGCTGGAAGATCCAGTGTATCGCCTGATGCAGTAGGAAGAGATGATTTGGTCCGCTGAACCCTTGTGCAAAGTCCACACCAACACTATTCCAAGCCCCAAGCAAAGAGCTGCAGGGTGGTAAGACGAACAACCATTCCAGTCTGCCATCTAGACTCACCTTAAGGTAAAGGTGACCCCTGACAATTAAGTCCAGTCGTGTCCGACTCTAGGGTGTGGTGCTCATCTCCATTTCAAAGCCGAAGAGCCAGCGTTGTCCGAAGACGCCTCCGTGGTCATGTGGCCGGCATGACTCTCCTTGCCGCAGCGCGTAGCATGCGGCTGGAACACGGAGCGCTGTTTACCTTCCTGCAAGCAGTACCTATTTATCTACTCGCATTGACATGCTTTGGAACTGCTAGGTTGGCAGGAGCTGGCCAAGCACCGAGAGCTCACCCCGTCGCGGATGTCGCGGATTTGAACTGCCGACCTTTCGATCGACAGCTCATGGTTCAGCGGTTTAACCCATTGCGCCACCCGCTGGCCTCACCTTGCTGGACTCACCTTGCTGAGTGGCATATCAGTGTGTACTACTAGAAGTGGAATGAAACTGAACTGAGAGACGGTCCTATAATATACCCCTCCTGCTATCACACTGTCTTTCTTGGATCCTGGAAGTGGGGTGATGATGGCTTGAGCTCCTCCTAAGACTTGGCTAGGTGGGGTGCACCACTGAATGAACAAGAAAAAAAGATTAAGATTGCTGGTTAAAAATAATGGAGAGAGTAAAAAGGTAATCTATTGTCCCCCTGCTGGGCACTACCATCCGATCCTTTGAGTCAATGCTTTGAGTATTCCAGCCACCTGGAAGAGAGGACGCAGGAAGAAGTACGCATGTGCTGAAATGCAGGCCCCGCCCGCGTTCGGATCGTCAGCTGGAGCGTGGGCGGAGCCTGCACTGCAGCCGAAGAACTTTCCCCAGCTTGCCCCGCCCGCCCTTGGTGACGAGTGCAGAGGCATTGAGCTCCTGAGCTTGATCGTCAGCTGGAGCGCGGGGCATGCTGGGGCGAGCTCTCGCGAGGCTGCCAGCCCGACCCATCCTCTTCCTGATCCTCCGGAAGTGAGTGGGATGGGATAGCAGCCTCTGCAGAGATCCCCGCGCTCCAGCTGACGATTACGCTTTTTGAGCTGTGAGTACCTTTGCTGCGGTCGGGACGGGGGGCTGGCTTTCCAAGGGGGGGGGGGCTCCGAGCGGCAAGAGAGCCGCCCAAGAAGGCTTCGGAGGCCGCATGATGAGGCCCGCGGGCCGCGTGTTGTTGGACCACCCTGTGTGTTTAGCTGTCTCTTATTACCTGGCATGAATTTAAATTTTCAGATTTAGAATGGCAAACAGACTGCTCTGCCTTATTATTTTACAAACTAGCTTGACTTCAACCTTTTAAAAAGCACTGTAATCCTCCTATGCACGTTTGCATGAGAATGTTTCCTTGTCCTCAGTGCGGGATTCTGAGTAAACAGGCAGAGGATAGCTGCCTCCAAAAGCTCTGCTTTCTTGAGCAGGTTTTAAGAAATGCAGTTTATTTTTTAAAAAAATCCCAATCCTCAGGCAAATGCTGTCTGTTATAAGATTCCTATTTAATGGACAGAATTTCCAAATTATAGTCTATAATGGACAAGTAGCAACCTTATGTACACTGCATATGTTATGCTGTCCCATAACCCATGAGCTGGAACTAGGTATATATTCAGTGGGAGGAAGGTACATATCCCATCTTGGTTATGGTACATTTGAGGAGTCTATGCTTGGTCTTACGCAACCAGGAAAACATGGGTTGCCTCAATTTGCTGTGCTATCTTTTTCGTTTGTATGGCATTAAAAAAGTCAATGGCCTTTATGATTGTTGTTGTGTTTGCTTTCACCGTAGGCGTGTAAGTAAAACAGAATATTATTCACATCTTGCAAAATAATATAGCGTAAGGGGTATGTTGACTGTTTTTTTACCATTTAGGTGGAGTTATGGATCAGTATTGTTTCATGCGGTTATGCTCATAAAGCAGTTAAGTATGATGTATTCTGAACCTACAACCAATTTTTTTTGTTAATTCCAACACCATTTAGGATTAAGCTCCATTGAGCTCAATGGGACATTTGTGGGTAACTATGCACTGGATTGTGCTGGAAGGGAGCTATTTAATATGTCATTGTTGTTGTTCAGTCGTTAAGTCGTGTCTGACCCTTTGTGATCCCATGAACCATATCCCGTCATATGTCATACCTTGTAATAACACCATGTTTTGATTTGGTCCGATGTGATTGTGCAAGACTATAATCCATCTATTTCAATTCCACACAGATAAAAATTGTCCTGGTTTCTGCAACATCTGGAATTCATCTCTCATGGTTGTGATACGTCATATAACCTGCAAGCACTCTGAAACGGAGCACTCCCAGAAGACTTTTGTTGTTTATGTATTTTCAATTTCTCCTCTGTAAATCTTAGTATCTCTAACACAGCTTTATAGTTTCTCTAAGACTTCATTTGTACTGCTGGCAGTTGGAGTACACAAATGCAGCATGATCAAGAAAAAGAATCGCCTTATTCATGTACTTGATATGTGTTGACAAATTTTAACAGACTTCCAATTCACCATTGAATACTACTTTTAGAAATGCTTAGCTGTTAAAATGGTATTTTTTTCAAAGAAAGGGACTGCTTTCTCCCAGTATCTACAAGATAGATAAGCTTACTCTTTTTTTTTCTTGCTAGTTTTATTACCTTTTTTTTTGGCAGCGATGGCAGCCGCTACAATAATTCATGACACATCTGAAGCAGTGGAGCTCTGTGCTCCTTATGGACTATACCTTAAGCCAATTACCAAAATGACTATCAGTGTGGCACTTCCTCAGTTAAAGCAGCCAGGGAAGTCCATTTCCAATTGGGAAGTGATGGAGAGGCTGAAAGGAATGGTGCAAACACATCAGTTCTCAACATTGCGGATTTCCAAAAGTACTATGGATTTCATTCGCTTTGAAGGAGAGGTAGAAAATAAGAGTTTGGTTAAATCCTTCCTTGCATGCCTGGATGGCAAAACTATAAAACTTAGTGGCTTTTCAGACATCTTAAAAGTTCGTGCTGCAGAATATAAAATTGATTTTCCTACTCGCCATGACTGGGACTCCTTTTTTCGTGATGCAAAAGATATGAATGAATCTCTGCCAGGGGAAAGACCGGACACAATTCATTTGGAGGGTTTACCTTGTAAATGGTTTGCACTGAAAGACTCTGGAACAGAAAAACCAAATGAAGAAGTTCTTATCAAGGTTTTTAGTAAATTTGGGGACATACGTAATGTAGATATACCCATGTTGGACCCATATAGGGAAGAAATGACTGGCCGAAACTTTCATACGTTCAGTTTTGGAGGCCATTTGAATTTTGAAGCTTATGTTCAGTATGAGGAATATGCAGGTTTCATCAAGGCTATGAATGCTTTGCGAGGGATGAAGCTGATGTACAAAGGTGAAGATGGCAAAGCAGTGGCATGTAACATAAAGGTAAGGTAGTTGTTCCTAGTACATCTTTTAAGAAACAAATGTTGCATGCTACTTATATTTTTAGGAGGTTCTAAATCAGTTTCAGGTAAACATCCTGTTATCTCCACTTTCTGATGAATCATTCAGTGAAAGAAAGAAAACTTCTATTTTGTAGCGCCTCATCATCAATTTTCAGGAGTATTAATTTAAAAGGCTTTCCTGCAAATTAGGCTCAAGGGGGTGAACAAAAATGGGAGAAAAAAGTAATTTGTAAAAGGATGACAGACAACAAAATGCAGAGATTAAAAATGCAACGGAACAAAGCTGCAAAGAAAATAGGTACCAGAAAAAAAAGACAAAGTTGTAGCCGGAGGATATGCTTGTGTGGATAGTCAACAAAAGCCAGTGTAACAATCCTTTATTTTTTCTGAATGTTTATAGAATCCATTCCCCCCATGCCACCACCCGCGCCCCTAAGCACCTTAAGGCATGCTATAGTTCCACTTGTCCTTGATGTGTTTCTTCCAGTGTTCTCTTTGCCTTTGAGCAAAGAAGAAGACTGTGAAGCACAACTGCAGAGTTGGGTTGCCTCAGTTACACTTGTAAAAGTTTGGAAACCTTTTTCAATGTCTTAGGGATGCTCATTTTGGCAAAGTTTGAGAACCACTGGAACATAATGGCACTAGATGTTAAAAATGAATAGTATATATTCCTTACAGCCAAATCCTGTGTAAGGGTTTGGCGCTGGATCTTTGCAAAGGAATTCGACGTCTGGACCGCCATGCGGCGGCCTGGAGTTCTACTTGGGGAAGGGGACATTAGTCCCCTCCCCCGAGTGTAAACCGGGGCAGGCCCCATCAGCCTCCTCAGAGTTCCACCAGCTAAATAGCTGTCAGAAGTCGGAGGAGCCCATGTAACGGCCAGCATGGCGGGGACAGGGATATGGCCAACGCTATCTCTGCCTCCTCCCGGGCTGACTTGGCCAATGGGTCCCCTCCCTCGCTGCCCGGACAGCTCATGCGGCCGGTGGTGGAAGACAGCTTTTGCCTACCAGCTGCATCTTTGATCCGGCGTCAGAGTGAGAGAGGCCAGCCTTTGCGCTCCGACTCTGGATCTCTACGGTAGATTTCACCGTTAATCTGTTACTAAGTCAGAATATCCACTGTGCTGGTAGTTTTCAATTTTCTGTACCTAATAAATAGAAGAGTTAGGTTGTATCCTAAATAAATGGAAGAGTTAGGGTTGTATTGTAGGGTTGTATCCTAAAATGTTTTAAAAAGTTAAGTAGAATTGTCTCAACATTTCCCCCCCCCCATGTCTGTAAAAGGTTTCATTTGATTCGACAAAACATCTGAGTGATACTTCAATTAAGAAACGTCAGCTTGAAAGGCAGAAGCTCCAAGAACTTGAAAAGCAGAGAGAAGAACACAAACGTAAAGAAAAAGAAGCAGAGGAAAAGCAAAAAGAAGAGGAAAGGTAGACTCATTTCTTCCTGGCAAATACCATTTTTAAAAAATGTAATATACTTGTATGCCTTTACTTATCTTGGTATATTTTATGCAGTTTATTATTGGCAGGAATTTGAAATCTGATATTTTAATGTATCATATGGCTTCTTAAGCATCATGGAAAAACATCATGTATGCTAATCGCTGAAAATGGGAAGCTGTTATTCCAAGTACTCTTAGAAATTCTGTCCTTCAGTAATGCTGTGTTGGTTCTGGGAGTAAAATAATCTTTCTCAGAAAATAACAATTTATGGCAAGGCCGTTTCTACATATACATCGAATAAAATATCCGCTATTTACATTGTTAAAACTAAATAGATATGTAGTAAGTGCCCTTAATGAAGATATTGGAAACGCTCCTGTAGATCTGGTGTGATCTGTCACAAACTATTGAGGATGCAAGACTGCAGTCTGAGTTTACTTCAGTCCCAGTGGGATTGCAATTGGCTTGGGTGCAGACTTGGCCACTTCATCCATTCTTACCTTCTTATTTCTCCAAAAATTAGCTAATGGGTTAGATATGTTTAAACTGCTGTTGGGGATGGGTAACGATAGAGGGACTTAATATGACATCAAAAGTGTTTAATTGTAGGATAAAATAATTGCATCTGTGATGCTTTACAATGTGTCTTATGTCTGTAGCAGAGCTATTTCAGTACACAAGTACTACACTCTCCACTGTTCACATGCAACTGGAAATGCAGACTGATGATTTTATTTACAAAAGAATTCATCCAAACATGTTGGTTCCAACCACATAGGTTCTAACCACACTTATGTAGTAGATCTTTTCATATAAAGACATGGGATCTTCTACCACAGCATGCCACAACACATTTCCCATGTTCCATGGTATCACTTTCAAGATGACAATAGTTGTGTTTGTGACCAGTTCAGTCCTAATTCCTTTTGGTTGTCATTTGTAGTGGACATACAACTGGTGATTCAGCTTGCACTTTGTAGCAATAATTATCCCTAAGACTATTAAAGTGCTATCAGTGTCTGTGTTTGGCCTTTTTTGAAGACCAGGGAGAACATCTAGAATTACTGCTTTGCCATCAAAGTGGCTTCCTGACTTTCACTCAACATATTCACTTGGACCAAAGTTTTGTTGAAATGGTGCGAATTAATCTCCAAGTGGATATGTTTTGATATTTAAGTGTTAAACTTTTAAGTAACTTTTTTTGTTTGAAACATCAGTTGAAACCCATACTTTTACTTGTCATGACTAATGTGGTCTGCATCTTTAGGAAACAGAAAGAACTTGAGGAGTTGGAAAGAGAGAGAAAAAGAGAAGAGAAATTGCGCAGAAGAGAGCAGAAGCAGAAGGATCGTGAAATTCGGAGAAACAAGAAAAGGCTTGAAAAAATACAAGCTGAAGAGCAGAAAAAATTACAAGAAAAAATAAAGCTAGAGGAGAGAAAGCTTCTCTTAGCTCAGAGAAACCTTCAGTCCATTCGACTAATTGCTGAATTGCTGAGCAGGGCCAAGGTAACTGACTAAACATTTGGGCATGTTTCCAAGGAAAGGCTGTGTGTGAGAGAGATTCTCTCTCTCTCTCTCTCTCTCTCTCTCTAACTGCAAGGACTAAATGTGACATTATGAGATGTATTGAAGAAATATGTAGATCAATTCTCATTTACTACTTCGTGTTTTCCAGGCCTTGTTCAATTTGCCTGTTCAATTTCTGCATTTTACAGTGCTTAAATAATGCTGATGGTGTGTTGAGGGTTGCTGCCCTTCAGTGCAGTGAAGCTGAGCCAATTAGACTTGCTCTTGTGTGCACTGTAATTTATGTGAAAGGATGACATATCTGCAGCTGGATGTGGCAAAGAATTTGGAGCTGAGCATCAAGGGTGCCCCCCCCCCCAGTTCCATTGCCTCAGTTTATCCAACAAGGGATGTGATAGTTGCCTAGCATTGGTTTCTTCAGGGAAACAGTTAAGGGCCTGTGTGCAAAATCCCAAGGGCTACGGAAGTGGCACAGCACCTTGTTTGTTGCTATAGTCAAGTGCTTGGCAGGAGTGGAGGAAGATTTGTTTTTGTACTGAAGAGTTTTTCATTATGAGTGTGTACACTTGCCAAGCATAGGGCGCTACAGGCTGCCTGTAAATTAATTTAGGACCTGAATAATATTTTACTGATGATAGGTAAAATCATAGCAACGTCCTCTAGCAATTGAATCAAGGAAAACAAATATGCTGAACCCCCACCATGTTTTGACTCTCCTGAAGATAGCTAGAGCCTTCTTGAAATTAATGTCTAAGTAAGCTGTCTGTAGTTGCCATTCAATTGGCAGTATGCAAAAGTTGATTAGTAGAATGTACTTAAATAGTACTTTTAGTCCTGGCTTTTGAGGCTATTCATTGTGATGTTTTGTCTTGTAGGACCTAGCCTGAGTTTAAACCTATTTCAGAAAAGTTGTTTGATTGTGTTAGTAATTTAGGAATGAAAAATAATACATCTTATAGCAAATCCCAGTTTTTTTAGTGAAGCAACACCTTTTTTTTTGTCTGTGTTGGTCTCTGTCTGAACTGGTTTCCCTTTTAACTGTTCTGATACTGTGCACAGTTGGTTTTGTCATAGAATGAACGTGGTTGCATATAGATACTAAAGCAGATCTCTCTCTTCAATATTATTAGGCCTTAAAGCTTTTGGAGCAAGAGCATAATGAGGAAAAAGTCCGCCTTCAGCAGTTAGAGGAGAGGAGGAGGCTACAAGCAGCTGAACTCCGCCGTGTGGAAGAGGAAAAAGAGAGAGCACTTGGGCTACAGAGGAAAGAGAAGGAGTTAAGAGAGAAACTGCTAAGCAACCTCATGCACAAGAAAACTGAAGTGACCCATCTGACAAAAATGGAACCTAATGCATCACGAACTACCCCACTGGAAACGCCTAAAAGAGCTTTCCACTGCATCACATCTACCTCAGCGCAGTCCAATTTGGCCAGACCAGTTCAACTCTGTCAAAACAGCGTAACAGTTCACGAAAGCATGATTTCTCAGCCGAAGTACTTAAATGGGAATCTTCATGAGGAAATTCACATCAAGGAAACTAAAACTAACGTTAGTCACAGGGTCATGGTTTCTGATGAAAATAGTTCAGGTGTCCTTTCTTGTATCCCTGCAAATCAGCAACACAAGAGCACACCAGACCATGAACAAAAAGTATACAAGAAGGACTTGCTGTCCGAACAAGGCAAGTGTAATAGAGAGCCAAGTAAGGGGAAGAGCCACTCGCATAAAGACACGCATAACCACCATAGCAAAGACAAAATGGAAAAGAACAGGCATGGAAGAGGCTTAAGTAGTGAGGATGAAAAATACAGAAAAGAGAGGCACTCTCATAAAAAATACTCAACAAAAAGTAGCAGTCCTCGCCAGAGGAGCTTAAGTCGAGAGCACCCGCGACGAAGGCAGTCCTTTAGCAGTGATAGGGAACAGGATAAGAGAGGACGCAGTCATGGTCACAAGAGTGCAAGCAAGAAACAAAAACACCGGAAGAGATCTTTGAGCAACCAAAGAAGCACTTGGAGTAGGTAATAAAGGGACTGGGCCTTTTGTAAGGGCTGACTTGGACAGGGCTGGAATGGATCTCTCATCTCTTGCATCTGGGGAAGAAGAAACTGATTGGAAACGTTACTTGAATATAGTTTATGGAGCCAAGAGACACATAACCATGCTTATCAAAAATAATTTGTTTGTGACTTATCTGTCAGCTCTCTACCGGCTTTCTACGGTACCATGCATTCTGGTCGTTCTTGTTCACACTTTCTGTATGATAAACAGCCTCATTAGGCTTTGATAATTTTGTTTCTTTCTAAATTCTTCCATTGGGCCCCTTTTGGTTTCTAATGGCTGCGATCACAGCAGCTTCGTATTTTCAAACTGGCATGTGTATGTTTCTAATAGAAAATGTAAGCTTGACAATTTACCCGCATACTTGATTCATAGGAACTCAATAATTTTGTGCAGGATTTTTTTGCTATCTGAATTGGTGCTAGACGCAACCATAAAGACATGTATTTTTATACAGTGCTGTGTTGCCTTGAGGAATGCATACTTAATAGATCATTATGGGGCCCAAATAGTCCTTGTGTTTGCTATTTTACATGTTTCAAAGTTCTGTTCTAGTTCAGAAGAATATACTAGGATCTTAATGCCTCTGAGAAAATAGACATAGAGGTCACTGTAGTATTAATGTTTGTTTGGCATTTTTCTTTTGTTTAAACCATTGATTGAAATACTTTTCTTCATGCAATTTTGGAGACACCTATCTTTTGAAAGAGGGGCCTTCCTGCTAAATTATTTTTACTTGCGATGTTCAGGTTCAAAGCTGTTGTTTCTCTTTAAACTCTTTTTATAACACCGTTGCTTCTGGAATGAAGCTCAGGAATTCTCAAAAAATAAATGTTGCAGTGCAAAACCAGCTTTTTTACCATCTTATGGTAAAACCACAAAAGCCATTGCCAGTGAACTGCTACTTCATATTTCGGTACATTAAAGGTCTATATATATAGTGCTAAATCTGATTGGAGTGCATTTGTGTGTCAGTTACTGAATTGTAAAGACAATATGAGATGGTTTATATCTAAGGTTAAGTAATTGTTTCTACAAGAAGATAAGAGAGCCTTGAATGGTTGCATTTTTGTCTACTGTTGATTGTTTGCTTTTCTTACAAGCACACACAGGCAGATCTCCCACACATTGATGTATCTTAACTGGACCTACAGTTCACATTTGGTCCTAAACAGAACTCTAGAAATCTGTGTGTGTGTGTGTGTTTTTCCCCAGAAGATATCTTGAAAATATTCTACTTGGTATGGAAAATTTTCATGGGCTTTTAAGCTCAATATAGCTGTGTTTTGAAGCGCGGGGGGGGGGGGGGGGGGTTATCCAATATGTTATATGGCCTGATTTAAAATCTGTGAAATATTGGGTGCTTTGCATAGGATCCGAAAAGCAGATGTAGATGTCTAAAAGCAATTCCATCCTGTAGGACTTTGCCCTTTGTTTCTTCCAGCTGCAGCTCCCTGTGCTATGCTAAGTGCTGCATAGGGGAAATTCAGGGGACACACAGGCTGCTGTGGGAAGGGGAGTCACCAAGTCCCACTGCATGCCTGGAAGCCAACGTGGTTTTTTGGATCCTGTTTATAGTTTGACTTTGCAAGGCAATTTGAGAAAGGACTCCTGGAAATTGGGTGCCTCCCTAGTGTATAATGTGTATCCTAAATCTTCAACCAGGTATTCTAGAAATACCAGTGTTTGAGATCTTGTGTACGTACACTCTTTTGAAATGCTAAAAGAGGTAAACAAAAACAGTGCAATCCTATTGATCATTGGCATTGGTGCTGTGACCTCAGTGCCGGCGCTGGGTGTCGCATATGCACCGTAAAGCATGTTGCGACACCTGGAGAGTTGCCAGCGCTGGGCTCAGTGGACTGCGGAGTGGGTGAGTACCACTTTGGTGTGGGAGCGGGGGTCTGAGAGATAGTGACTGGCCCAGGGTCACCCAGTTTCCGAGCTGCATCAACATGCTTGTATTACTTCCATGCTATGGAAGTAGAAAATGGTGTACAGTAACTTTGGCATTTGCTGCAGCAGTCATAATGTGTAGTGCTGCTCTAATTTGCAAAGAAAACAAGATTACAAGCTGAGAACAGGCAATTGCTACAGAGTGCAGGTACACAACATTGCACAATTGGAACACATCCATGTAGGACAGACTAATTTTTCTTTTGAGGGATTGGAGCCATCCTTGCAAATCAGATTATGGGTGTTTGATTTGAAGTACATCGGGCAAAACACCTTTCAAAGAGAGAAATGATAATTGACTGACGCAACTGTAAGTGTGAAAGCATCTTGTCTCTCAGCCCCTAATCCTGTCTCTGTTTTGGCAATCTCATCACATTGTATCATAAATGTCCAGACCTGTTAACTACGACATGTAACTTTTCAAATCTTATATGAATGTTGTGGGGGGGGGGGGATCATGTGTGCCTGTCCACCACATGTTAACTGAAAGGACTGAAAGAGCCCCATTGCATACAGCTAACCATACATACATATGACTCCACACAATCGGGAACCCTTAAGGCTTAAGCGTCTAAGCCTGCCTGCTTCCTTCCCACCCACCCCCCTATTATTTCAGGCCTAGACTATCCTTTTTGTTTTTGTTTGGGTTTTTTTTTTTTTTTTGCAGGCCAAGGTTATGCAGAGGCTAGTGGTAAAGTAGGCTAGTAGAAATGCAACTTAAGTAGTAATGAAACTACTAGGAGAATGACAAAAGAATTAGTAAACATTGATTTATCTGTGTGATATTATTGGGCTGTGTTATTCCCCTTTCCAGTTCTTGATACCTTTTGCTGTGGTGGATAGAGGTGTGGGCTTGCACGGAGTAACAAGTGTTTGAATCCGCACAGCCATTAAGCAACTTCGGTTCAGTCACAGTTTCTCTCTAACATACTTCACAGAATTGTTGTAAAGATAAAATGGGAAGCACTCAATTTAGGTGGTACCCAGTAACTATTAACATTGGCTGAATATGCTTGAAACACCGTGTGATTATCTTGGATATCCTCAAGCTCTTGGGCCAGATCCTGGGCATCACTGGGAGTAAGTCCAGGATTGGCCCCCTCTCTTTGTTCTATGGCACAATGTCACTGATCATATCAAGGAATTCTGTCTTTGTTGAGACCTGAGTATATATCCAGTCAATGTCGGTGTTGTTGAGCTCATCCATTATTATAACATTTTGTCCTTTTGGTTACCTCATTTCTTGGTCACCCTTATAGTTTATTTAGGTTGGAGGTGATGATATGTCCGTGGTACTAAATCATTTTCAGGACTGGTATTTATCTGAGGGACAACCTTCCCCCATATATTTCGGCCCGCCCTCTTCAGTCATCTGATGGGACTTTCCTGCAAATGCCTCCTCTGACCTAGATTAGGGGAATGGCAGTGCGAGGGCAAGCTTTCTCCATAGTAGCACCGCAACTATGAAACTCCCTTCCAGGGCTTTCCAGCAAGGACTCAAAACATTTTTACAGTATTTCGTCAAGCGTTTGAGTGATGTGTGTTTTGGATGTTCTGGTGGTTGCCACCTTTGCCTCTGTAGGATGCCTGCTGCTATTCCACCCCTCTTTTTTCTTTTTTTATACTGACCCCCCCGTGTATTTTTACTCATTGTTTTTCTATTGTAGTAGTTATTGTTTCTGTTGTAAGCCTCAATGTTTGTGAAACTTGTAAGCCGCCTGGGGCATTTGTCTTCGGCAAAGGAAAGGCAGGATATACATTTTGTTAATAATTTCCACCGTAGAGGTTCTGTGGAGAAGTTGACCCTTCTTCTGTTTTCTAGTTTATTGGATGCTGTGGTCTCATCCAATATAGAGGCACGTGCACACCCATAACCTTTTAGAAAGAAATGTTTGTGTTATTCCCCTTTCCAGTCAGGTATATTGTTTCTTGATACCGGTACTTTCAAAAGAGATACTGCGGTGTAGTGGATAGACAGATTTGTCCAGGAAGACAATCTGTCCGTTAGAAAATACATTTTATAAACATCCCACTGATATTTTATTTGATACAAGCTTTTGATTTTGTCTGTGTTTGAGCACCCAACATTTTAGCTCGCCATAATTTGTCTTGGAGACTTCTGGCAGTGGCAAGTAAACACTGGTGCAGTTTGTCCCTCTCCAAATGGCCTATCTGTAGTTTCTGATGAGACTGAAAAAAAGAAAAGAAGTATTCTTGTAGTAATTTAACCTTGAAAGTATTCAGGAGTAGTATTGAACATTGTTCCCGCCCCCCTTCCCTGGATGAGATGGTGACAGAATCTGTGGAAGCAAGGACAATAGTAACAAGATCTCATTTGTGGTCTCCTTTTATTGTTAAGCCTGACTTCAGATGACAACTTCATATATTTTGCATTGATTGTATGATTACATTTTTGTGCCTGACAGCTAGTATATGTTGGAAGAAAGAGAAAATCTTGCAGATCTGAGTAACAGATTTTCATAACAACTAAAAGCACTTTGGGGCATGAGGCTTGAGTTGCCTTTAAAGCATTCTTGCAGAGTGAAAGCAATCCTCCGGTTATCCTCTTCAAATTCTAAGAAGAGCTTAGACAGTAATTGTCAATAACAATACATGGAGACTGAACACTTTGCAAACTCTGCACAATCAGTTGAGTTACTGGGCTCTAAGATCCTCTTTACTACTCAGATGCAATATGGTAGTAAATCTTTTTAGCTGATTATCTTGAATATCCTTGAGAGAGACAGCTGCTTGTTGAGCTGTGGCAGGAATGTAATTATTGCATCTGGTTTAACTTCATGATACAAACTTACATATATTAGGGTCTTATCCTAAGGAGCATACTACAAGACATGAGGTGGTAACTTGTGATGGGGTGCAGTTGCTCAAGAGCATGCAGAAGAAATTGCACAATAAGATACAGTTTTGTGTGTGACATCAACAATGTTGCACAAGTGTATAATCAAGTCAGGAATCCATTTGGATTTCTATGTGCGCGAACCTCACACTATTGCTGCCACAGGCACAAGCCTCCATATGTGAATAGAAGGGTCACTTGGGATATAACTCGTTATTTTGATATGCTGTTTTTCAGCAGAAAAGTTCACAAAATATTACCTAGCAAGAGAAATGAGATGTATATGTAAATGGCTATGAGTTGAAAAGATCAACATGCTGCTTTTTTTCTGAAAAGTGGGACTTGCAGGTGCAATCCTAGGCATGTCTACGCAGAAGTAAGTCCCATTTAGTTTAACGGGATTTACTCCCAGGTAAGTGTGTGTAGGATTGAAAACTTATTGGCTTTTTAAAAATGTTTATATCCTCTGTAATAACCTCAGTCCACTGTGTGGAAGAGGCTATTTTGGGCAGCCTCGGGACTTCACTGGTGGCTTGGAGTAAAGGAGAGTCTTGTCCCTTCTGATCATTGTAATGCATCACATATATGCCTCTACCTGTTCTAATAGCCATGTCAGTCAGCAAAATTGCTGGCCAAATTTTTATTTATTTATTTTAGGAATTTGTAGCCCGCCTTTCTCCCGAGGGCACTCAAGGCGGCATACATCACCAAGTTCTCTGTAAGTTGTACGGTATAACCTGCTCTTTGCAAAGTTGAAATCTTTAAAGCCTCTCACCTGCCCATCACACTGCTGCCATGATAGGTCAGGGGACTCTATTGTCAGGGTTGGAAAGTTACACTTAGGACTTCCTAGGTAGGGGTATGAATAAAAAGAACATAAAATGCCCATTGCACATAGTCAGCCAATCTTGCAAACTCTAAGCCAGGGGTTCTCAACCCCTTCCTGGCCGAGTATCGCCTCTGGCGCCACTCTCCTGCATACCACCAGAAGTGACGTGATGACATCATCGCCAGTTACTTTTAGGTTTTCGGAGGCCAGAAAACACAGGTAGAAGGCTCTGAGCGGATGGGAGGGCCCTTCTCAGCGTTCCCGAGAGGCTTGGCCAAAGGTAGGAGCCTCTTGAGAGCAAGAACGTGGCGCTGAAAGCACCGTATCGGAGCAGGGTTCCGGTGGTCTGCCGGTCTGAGTACCACCAACAGTCCGCTGAAGTACCGTTGGTGGTACTAGTACTACTGGTTGAGAACCCCTGCTCTAAGCTATTCAGTGGTCACACATTAAGTCCCAAAGCAATGTATTTTAACACTTCCCCGTCTTTTAATGGGTTGCTCACAACTGTTCTGACTGGTTCACTATAATTGGAGCAAAGGAATCCTAATGTAGGCATTCTCTTATACAGACTAGATCAGCACATTCACAAGAGTGCTGACAATATGCCTGGAGCGGCATTAATACAGTTAAACTGGACTACCCAGAACGATCCGTGTCTTCTGGCAAAAGAAGCTTATTTAAATGAAGAAGGAAAGCGGATTTCTCGCAGAGCAGCAGAGAAAAATGAGCTCCACAGAAGACCTCAAATATCCTCATATCTTAATTCAGTACCAGAATGGATTTTTAATGTCAAAGGTAAGGCTTACAAATAATACTTCAAAGATATTAAAATCTGAAAGAGAATTTTTTTATTATGGATGTACTATCTGTATGTATAGTAACTTTATATCAGGTTTTCACGGGCAAATCTGTTGTCCCTCATGTTACATGCTGGCTCTGTGGGCTTTGATATGCTAGTTTTGATTTGGTATTGTATCAAAAACAGAAATTCAGACTGTGCGTGGAAGCCAGCAAGTGCCATCACTGTTGTTTTTACAGTCAAGATTACAAAGTTGAAGCTTTGTAAGGTCTCTTCGTGGTGGGGCTTAGCCTTCAGCCTCTCAGTTGTACTGCTGGCACAACTGAGCTCTCAACTTGTTTCCTCCTCCTTTTTCTTTTAGGTTATGTTTGCTGCCTGCGAGTTGGGAGTGTTTGATTTGCTGAGAGAGTCAAAAGAGAGCTTGTCCTCAAAGGTCATTGCCGAAAGGCTAAGGACCAGCCTCCATGGAATGGAGAGACTGCTTGATGCATGTGTGGGTTTAAAGCTTCTGAGAGTCGAAGTGAAAGACGAAGGAGGTAAGAATGCGATACTGACCACCACCACCCCTACCTTGCTGCTCATGTACAGGCAATTGCTGGAGAGCAATGGTAGCTTCAGGAAGTTGGAGGCAGTTTGAAAGAGGTGTTGTTCATTATGCATGTGTTCTGTATTTGTTTCAAACAGTGATGTTGTTCTCAAAGTACTTTCAGCTCTCAAAAACTTGTCCACCGCTAGTTTACAATACTGAGAGTCGCTTCAGGTAGATGTAAGGGCTAGTGTGCGTAAGGCATCAGTGTTGCTTTTTGTCCCCCAAATAGTATCTCATTGTACGGCATCAGAATGCTTTTAAATCTCCAGATGTCACAAGTGGTTTGTCAAAGGGCAAGTGGAACTACTGTCCATGGAAGAAAGATCCTCAGAAGCTCCATTGTTTGTAAAGAGCTGAATTATGGCCACAGTTTTCACTGGAGAAAACATTCTGCTAGGCCAGGAGTCTGAATATGGGGTCACTGCATCAGGCTTGATATTATTTTCAGACACAGAATGAATTCTGTGCCCGCTCAGATATTTTGCATAAGTAGCTAAATAGGGAACCTGCTGCAACTAGATTCAGCACCTCTAGTTAAAAGACTTCTGAAGCTCAGGCTCTCCAGAAGGATCAACACCAGCCACCTTTTTCTGAGTGTAGGTCAACATATGCACAGCAGCTTGTGACCACCACATGGATGCTCTAAGGATGACCAGGGCAGGGGGGATGAAAAAGTCTTCATGGGAAAACTTGCGTGAGTGTCTGAGAGCTCAATCCTATGCATGTCACCTGGAAGTAAGTCCCATTGACTATAAATGGGATTTACTTCTCAGTAAAGTGTGGATAGGATTGCAGCCAAGAGAGGTATGACCGTGTGCAGAGGCGTCGCTCCGGTAGGGGCGGGGCTGTAAGTATCGCTGCGGTCATAGTCTCTTTACCGAGCGAGGAGGAGGCAGCCCCGCCCCCTCACTGTCCGAGCCAGTCCCCTACGGAGAAAGCAGCAGGCAGGGTCTCTTCCCTGCCGGTTTCTCCGTAGGGGACTGGCTCGGACAGTGAGGGGGCGGGGCTGCCTCCTCCTCGCTCGATAAAGAGACTATGACCGCAGCGATACTTACAGCCCCGCCCCTACCGGAGCGACGCTTCTGACCGTGTGAAGAGAGAATAGGCAGGAAAATCTCCAGGGTTGAAATGTTTTCTCAAGAAACCTGTACAATTAATAGATGCTTTGGCTGAAATTCCCATATGCTTAATTTGCACCCATGTGCTTTATCTGCACATATACTGACGGATGCAAACCATTGTCTGAAAATTAAAGTGAGCAAGACCAATTCATAAAACACACACATAATATGATACTTTGCAGCTTATGCAATTGTGAAACAAAAAGAGAATGAACTCTGTATCATTGTGGGTAATAACCTTCCCTCTTGCATTTTGTCACAAATGATTCTTAAATATCCCATGATCTTCTACCGTCAGACTTAGAGTATTTTTTTAAAAAGGTTGATAGATCCAGCTGAGAACAGTACAATGGTTACATTTCTTACAGTTAATTGTTTTCCTGTAGTAAATTTTGCAAGGGGTGTACTGACTTCCTTTCCTTGTTGCTTTGACCATGTTACGTCAAACATTTTTCAGTGGGTTTTCCATGTGCTGAAAGTCCATGTGTAACTCAGACTTTGAATGGATTCAACATGCATTCACCTGTCCTCAAAGGATCGATGAAAGTAAGTCTTACCAGGAGCAGAATAAAGACAACAGTTGAATGCATATTTGAACCCACAATAAACCAGGTTTGATGTAGATTTCCATTAAGAGAGTGCTTTAAAAATGCCTTAATGTAGACATAGGAATTGTGCAAAGCCATTGTTCTTGTTGTTAAGACCATGGTGATTATTAGATCTTATTACTCTTTCTTTTTCAGCTTTTTATGGAAACACAGAAATATCCAATCTCTACCTGACAACATCAAGTCCAAAGTCTCAGTATCATAATCTCATGTACTACTCTAAAACTATCTATCTGTGCTGGCACTACTTAACAGATGCTGTGAGGTGAGGAGGAAGGAAAAGACGTATGTTGCTAATAGATTCTGTAACGCTCCTTGCAGTGAACTATTGCGTTCCATTTGCAATGAGCTGTGTCTTAAGGGAAATTAGAAAAAATACTTAGTTGATTGCTAATTACAGGAGAGCATATTGCAACGTTCATGGTTCATACTGGGCTGCTATAGAGTTACTTTTATATTACAACTTCTGCCTATTCAAACCACTAATTGTTGCTAATACTTCATGGCAGTGTTTCTCAAACTGTGGGTCAGGACCCACTTGGTGGGTCCTACAGAGCCTCCAATGAAAACATGGGTGATGGAAAGATTGGATAAATAATTGCCTCAAGCCTTGAGGCTACTCAAAAATCCAATAGCTGCTAATTGCCCTTCAAAGAGCTGAGCTCCTGCAGTTTTCAAGCTTGTGTAAATATAGGGAGATAAATATTTGAGTGTCTTTCTTATAGTGTGGTTTTTTTCCAAGTCCGTCAATGACAGTTATTGGCAGCATGTGAAGGCTGGGTCACATAACTAAGCCCCTCAAACCTTGAGGTTATTAATTAGGGCTGCCTTAGTACAAGAAATGGATTGAGGGTTTTTTGCAAGTAAATAAATATTACTTGTAAATGAATTATTTCTTTCTAGATCACCTTTTTTTTAAGTCTTGTAAAGCTAGGTGGGTCCCGATAGAGTGTCATTTTAAAAATGGGTCCTGGTGCTAAACCATTTAGGAACCACTGCTTCATGGTATAGATTTAATGCTGCAGGTATGGGAAACCACCTTGCCGTGTTAGGCCTAGGAAATGCTTAGTCATAGCAGCAGTTTTGGTGGAGAGTTTTCTCAGGGGGATACTTGCTAATGAGCATTTAGCTCGTATACAGTAGGCTTTGAGATACCAGTTGGTTCTGTTGCCTGTGATGTGGGTATGGGAACAGCCACCAAGAAAATACCGTATGTGTGTACAGTATTGACTTCTAAGGAGAAGTGCTTTCTTGCCTGTGAGGCAGCTAACTCTACAAATGGGGGGGGGGGGGGAAGACCAAGGGCGCAATCCTTTTTGGAAGCTCTCTGGCACATGCACTGCTGAAACAAATGAGAGCTGTGCCAGCGTGCTTTCCAAGGCTTTAGGCATATCTTCATGTACAGGTGTGTGTCCCCCCTTAATGATGAACCGCTTAATGACGATCCGCATATATGACGGAGGTTCCCAAAGTATAAACAAAGAATTAAAGCTACAATACTGTATTTTAAATGCAAAAAAGGTCCTCTCTCTCTCTCTCGTGTGTGTGTGTGTGTGTGTGTGTGTGTGTGTGTGTGTGTGTGTGTTTATACCTCCATTGACGGATAGAAATCTTGTTGTGCTTTGTGTTACACTCATAATGTACACTGTTTGCCATTCATTCCCTATTACAACTCCACTGTGTTACATTGCATTACACTGTACTGTATTGGTTTTACACGTTATACCACAAACGGCCACTAGATGGTGCTGAGGACTCGCTTAATGACGGTTTCAATATAAGACGGGTTTTATACAGGGGACACCTGTATTTAAATATATGGAAGTGTAAACTTTTCCATTGCCTGGTATTGAGCTTCCTCTGGGTTACTCCCAGTGATCAGACATTCAGGATAATAGAGTATAAAATGACCAAAGGTCAACCTCAATACTAGCCAATGGAGAAGTTTACACTTCCGTATATTTAAATGCATGAAGATATGCCTAAAGCCTTGGAAAGCATGCTGGCACATATCTCAAGTACGTACTTTATTTTCAATATTTCACATTTCAAAGCCAAACTACAACTCCTCTGTGGGTGACTCTGAAAGGTATTTCAGCCGCCTTGAGTGCCCTTGTTGGGAGAAAGTCGGAGTATAAATTCTTTAAATAAATAAATGAAATATTTAAAAGAAAAAAAAGAAAACATGTACAAGTCTTTCACTAACTAGGGAGGAACTATGGGGAAGTGTGTGTGCGAGACGGGGGGTTACTTGAGCTACTTAGACCCTATTTATGTTGAATGGAAAAAAGAAGCATAGTATGCCCAAGGTACTGGGGCTCTAAATCAGCATTTCTCAAACTGTGGGTCAGGACCCACTTGGTGGGTCGCGACCTGATTTCTGGTGGGTCCCAGGTGCTGGAAAAAATCAGATAATTGCCACAAGACCTGAGGTTATTCAAAAATCAGATAGCTGCTAATTGCTCTTCAAAGAGCTCAGCTCTGCAGTTTGCAAGATAGCTGCTAATTACTCTGCAAACAGCTGAGCTCCTGCAGTTTGCAAGCTTGTGTAAATATAGGGAGATAAATGTTTGAGTGTCATAAAGCTAGGTGGGACCCAATAGAGTGTCATTTAAAAAAGTGGGTCCCGGTGCTAAAAAGTTTGAGAACCACTGCTCTAAATGATCTCAAACATGATGAAAACTCTTTCTTACCACCACATCTGTTGCTTTAAGTTGATGCAGCAAAGTTAGCTTTTTGGTATTGCCTTGTGCTTTTTCCTGGCATAGGAGGGTTAAACTCCTCAGCCAACCACACACCCAGCAGCCAGACCTGCACATATAGAGCCCCTTGAAAACGGACAGCCTTATCTAGTAGTTTGGGAGTCGAACTTAGACCTGGAAGATCCACGTTCAAATCCCCGCTCAGCCACAAAGCTTCCTGGGTGACCCTGGGCCAGTCACTATCTCTCAGCCTCACCTACCTCACAGGGTTGTTGTGAGGACAAAAGGGGAGGAACCATGTACACCACCTTGAGCTCCTTGGTGGAAGGGTGGTATAAAAATGTGAAAAATAATAAAAATAATAATAAATAATATTAGCTGTTCAGTGGGATGGGGTTGAAGGACAGGTGAAACCAAGCTTTTGCTGCCATTCCCATTTCTCAGCAGCTGAATTGGGTGCCCTGCATGCAGCACCCCTTTGCGCTAGCAATGGGGCAAACTCTCCTTGGCTCAATTAGAAATCAGCTCAGCAGTGATGAGCGCTTTCAGTGAGTGCTTAGAAGAAAAACATTGGTCTGTTTCCAAGAGTCCTCTTCCATATTGTGATGGTGCTGTGCACATGCGCCTGAGAATTGTAATTCCCAGCACCGGCCATGCTGAGAGTTCATGTGCATGCATCTACAAAGCATTTTCCTTTAGAAGCCTAATCTGCTGTCTGTGCAGGCCCAGAATCTTGTTCTGTATTGTGCGTTGGAGGGAACATTTTGGGTGAATGGTGTTCAATTCTTAATATATTCAAGCATTCCAAGCTGGAGAAATTCATGTTCCAAGTCAGGTACTTATGTACTTCTTGATTAACATCATTAACTTGCACATCGTTAACTCCCTCATTTAGATAGGAATATATGGTTTAACCGCTGAACCATGAGCTGCCGATCGAAAGGTCGGCAGTTCGAATCCGCGACGGGGTGAGCTCTCGTTGCTTGGCCAGCTCCTGCCAACCTAGCAGTTCCAAAGCATGTTAATGCGAGTAGATAAATAGGTACCGCTTGCGGGAAGGTAAACAGCGCTCCGTGTTCCAGCTGCATGCTACGCGCTGCGGCAAGGAGAATCATGCCGGCCACATGACCACGGAGGCGTCTTCGGACAACGCTGGCTCTTCGGCTTTGAAATGGGGATGAGCACCACACCCTAGAGCCGGACACGACTGGACTTAATTGTCAGGGGTCACCTTTACCTTTTTATATGCATAGAAGTCTGTTTATTTGTATGTATTTATTATGTATGACATGTATGTTTCACCTTTGAGCTCAATAGTAGTGTTTATGGGGTTTCCAGTCAGTCACCCATACAGGCAATGACCAGGTCTACATGTTCTTAGCCTTCAGTAAGGCTCATCCCCATTTCAATTACTGTATCATGTACTCTCAGATAGATCTTTTGGGTATGCATGCCCCCCCCCCCCCGTGGACTGGGGTTCTTGCATATGAAAAACAAAATCTGCAGCCTTACTTGTTTTTCCTGACTGTTGTCGTTGTTTCCAAGAAATGTGGCACTCTAAAATCAATATTAAATAGAAAACACCTTAGCCACATATCTAATATCAGATTCTTCTGGGGGAGGCAATATAAACTAATGAACTATAAATGATACTTGAAACTTGGATTGCCGGATACTGTAAATATTTTTTTCTTGATTTTAAGAGAGGGAAAAAACCAATATGAGAGAGCATTTGGTATTTCATCCGATGATGTCTTTGAAGCTCTTTACAGGTAAGGTTGTCGTGTAGCCATTTAATATTTTAATATTAAAACACAACAGATTGCCCTTCACAAAGTGTAAAAATAAATAAATCCAGGTGAACATTTTGCATTTTCTCAAACTCTGCTTTTTTCAATAGCAGTTAAATCCAAAGTTTTCATTAAAATGCAAGCATATGTGATAACGCAACATGTACCACATCACAAGGCTGTATATTGTCACCCTGCTTATTTAACATATGCAGAGTACATTATGAGAAATGCAGGGCTGAATGAATCGCAAGCCGGAATCAAGATTGCCGGGAGAAATATCAACAACCTCAGATATGCAGACAATACCACCCTAATGGCAGAAAGTAAAGAAGAACTAAAGAGCCCCTTGATGAGAGTGAAAGAAGAGAGTGCAAAAGTTGGCTTGAAACTCAACATTAATAAAACTAAGATCATGGCATCTGGTCCCATCAGTTCCTGGCAAATAGAAGGGGCAGAAATGGAAGCAGTAACAGATATTACTTTTTTGGGTTCCAAGATCACTGCAGACGGAGACAGCAGCCATGAAATTAAAAGACGCTTACACCTTGGAAGGAAAGCTATGGCAAACTTAGACAGCATAATAAAAAGCAGAGATATCACCATGCTAACAAAAGTTCGTATAGTCAGGGCGATGGTGTTCCCAGTAGCAATGTATGGTTGCGAGAGTTGGACCATAAGGAAGGCTGAGCGCCGAGGAATAGATGCTTTTGAACTGTGGTGCTGGAGAAGACTCCTGAGAGTCGCTTGGACTGCTAGGAGATCAAATCAGTCAATTCTAAATGAAATCAACCCTGACTGTTCCCTGGAAGGACAGGTACTGAGGCTGAAGCTCAAATATTTTGGCCACCTAATGCGAAGAGAGGACTCTCTGGAGAAGACTCTGATGCTGGGAAAAATTGAAGGCAAAAGGAGAAGGGGAAGGCAAAGGATGAGATGGTTAGACAGCATCACCAATGCAACGAACATGAAAATGAGCAAACTCAGGAAGATAGTGGAGGACAGGAAGGCCTGGTGGGATATGGTTCATGGGATCACGAAGGATCGGACACGACTTAATGACTGAACAACAACAACAATGCGAAGAGAGGACTCTGGAGAAGACTCTGATGCTGGGAAAGATTGAAGTCAAAAGGAGAAGGGGAAGGCAAAGGATGAGATGGTTAGACAGCATCACCGATGCAACGAACATGAAAATGAGCAAACTCAGGAAGATAGTGGAGGACAGGAAGGCCTGGTGGGATATGGTTCATGGGATCACGAAGGATCGGACACGACTTAATGACTGAACAACAACAACAATGCGAAGAGAGGACTCTGGAGAAGACTCTGATGCTGGGAAAGATTGAAGTCAAAAGGAGAAGGGGAAGGCAAAGGATGAGATGGTTAGACAGCATCACCGATGCAACGAACATGAAAATGAGCGAACTCAGGAAGATAGTGGAGGACAGGAAGGCTTGGCGGGATATGGTTCATGGGATCACGAAGGGTCGGACACGACTTAACGACTGAACAACAACAAATGTTGGAGTAGTTTAAACTGCTTAATTGATTCTGTTTAAGATGCCAATAATAGCTTGGGTCCAAAGAACCACAAACGGAGGAGAAAATGTATTAGTGCTGTTTTGTGAACTCTTGGGCAACTGCTGCTGGACAACTTCTCATAGTGCAGAGCCACAAAGGATTGGAGGTTGAGTTGTGGTAGGAGAGACATAGTGAATAAAGGAGATCCAGGCTGTAGCTTATCAGCTCTATGGATCACAAAAAGGTCTTGAAAATAGTTTGTGCAAGATTATTCATAGATTTGGGGTTACTATTTTTACTTGCGCTCTTCACTAGATCAGAGGTTCTCAACTAGTGGTACTACCGGTAGTACCACAAGTGGTACTTGGACCGCCGGACCACTGGAACCCCGCTCCGATGTGGTGCTTTTGGCGGCACATTTTCGATCCCGAGAGGCTCCTGTCTTTGGCCAAGCCTCTCTGGAACGCTGAGATTTGCCCACCAGCCCAGAGCCTCCTACCTGTGTTTTCTGGCTTTCAAAATCGTGAAAACTCAGACGTTAACTGGCAATGATGTCATCGCCAGTCACTTCCAGTGGTACGCAGCAGGAGAGTGGCGCCGGAGGTGGTACTCAGCCGGGAAGGGGTTGAGAACCCCTGTACTAGATCAGAAACAACTGTTCCGCATGCAGAAGACCTTTTCTGTTACAGTTAGTGTAAGGGCATATTTGGATTCCTGTCAATCTTCTGAAGTGGTAAACCACAAGTATTCTGCATTTTAGAAAAACCTAATGTATTTTTAAGGCGTATGCAGCAATCCAGCCATTTATTGTGGATTTGGAAGTTCCAGTGCCTACTTAAGTTCTTTTTGCCTGCAAAAGATGCTTCATTCATTTCAAGGGAGAAAATATGTGGACCTTTTTTGCCTTTGCAGATATTTCTTCCATTGAAATAAATGGGGGCACTCTGTGTGCTCAAGAGTTCCACACGGATTGGTACATACCCCCAACACTTCTATTAGGATGGTAGATTATTTCAACTGTAAATAAATGTTTGTTACATAATGTCAGTAACCGAGGATATGTTGCTAATGTAACTTCAAATTTCTAGATCGGAGGAAGAAATGATAAAATTTATGTATGGCTTGAATGCAGTTTGGAGCATTTGTGGCAGAGATGTGATAGCAGCATTTGATCTTTCTCCATTCACTACAATTTATGATCTTGGAGGCAAGTTCCTTTTTAGTTGTCTTCCATTGTGAAATATGAGATGTTAAAAATAACTTGAAAATCATCATAAAATGCTTAGCTCAAAGCTACCTTGCACAGAACACTACATTTTTAGGTACATGACTTGTTTAATGAAAATACGAAAAGCATAGGCAGCTGATTTTTATAGACGGGTTGTAATTTGAGTTGTTGTTAATAATAATAATTGGATTTATATCCTGCTTTCTTCCCCCATAGGGGGACCCAAAGCGGTTATTTGTACCACCACAGTTATTTGTACTGCCACAGATAAACTATAATCCAATATCTGTCAACACAGGTATTCATTGCTGTGTAGCTGCCGCCACCTTGACCTTACTATAATGGTTAACACATAATTGTGTTGGCCTCAACACTGTGGGCTCAAAGACCAATTATGCAGCTTCCAGTGGGGCAAGTGGAGGTCCTTTCCTTATGTATTTCAGCTCCTGTTGACAGTGATGGAGCGAATTTCAGGTCCCAGCACCAGCATGTGGTGCCATTAAAAGACCTCTCCATATGGAGAGCCTGTGAGGCCACCTTTGCTTGGGAAGGTGTCTACCTAGGCCAGGGCCGGCCCATCCATGAGGCCTACTGAAGCAGATGATGCATGCATGAGTTGAGCTTCTGATGGAATGTTCAAAGAAGAAATTAGTTTATCCCCTTTGTGGAGAGACATGTTGATTTCATAGACATCTGGGGCTGGCATGTCCTGCTGCAGGGGGGTACTGCATGAGGCTCTGCTTTGATTCTTGGGCTAGAAACATAAGAGGAGCCACAGGTATTCATACATCTTGTGCTGATACAAACTCCAAAGAGGCTTTGAGGCACAAGACAAGGGTGTTCTGCTATGTGGGTTTTGTGTGTCTTTACTAATTTTTCTTTTTTCCTTTTCTCTGCAAAGGAGGTGCTGGTGCCTTGGCTCAGGAATGTGTGTCGCTATATCCAAACTGTACAGTCACAATTTTTGACCTTCCTAAAGTAGTGCAAACAGCCAAGAAACATTTTGTTTCTCCAGAGGAACGTCGGATCACGTTTTATGAAGGTAAATTTGGTTTCTTCTGGGTTCATGTTAACAGAACATTTTGTTTCTTAGTCTGTGTCTTCCTTGGATGATTGAAAATATATTTGATTGAACTTCTTGAATACTTAAATATTTGTCAAACCTCAAGGACATTTTAAGACTGTAGAAACAGTGCATTCACTGTCCAACACAGGTGCCTCAAATCTTATGTCATTGTCCTAATTATGTAGGTCTACATCAAATTTCATGGCCTGGCTCTAAAGAAAGAGCAAGCATGCCCACCTGGATCTCTGTACTTTTTTTTTTTTGCCGCATTAGTTATTACTGCCTAAGAAATAAGCCACAGTTTGAAATGTGAATTGTCTCTGTAGCAGTGGAAGAAGCTGCTAGTGCTATTGCAAAAGAAGCAGGCCTGGGAATTTGGTTGTCTGCATGGTTCTCTTCAGGCTGTGTGTTCAAGAGTAGAACCGAACAAAAAACCCAAGGAAATGTGACTCTTCAGAATTAATTTGAGGAGAGCTTAATCTTCATGTAGAAAGTAAAACAAAGTTCTGTAGATTTTTTTTTTACATAAAGGGATTGTTCCTCTTTTCATACATGCTAGTGTCCAACAAACTGAAAACTTGTGGTTTATGCAGTGCTTTTTTTTTTTTAACAAGGTGCAGCCTCTCAACAGTTTGTGGGGGAGGGGGGAGAACTTGAGTACCAGCACAAGCACAAAAACTACCACCAGCAAATCTCTTGATCTCATCTAGTTTACATCCATTTTGTAATTTTTGGCACACTGAATGCTTGATTAATCAGAAACCCATGTTTTTCTTCTTGGTATAGGGGATTTTTTTAAAGACCCAATTCCGGATGCAGACCTGTATATATTAGCAAGAATCCTCCATGACTGGGCAGATGAGAAATGTGTGCAGATTCTCACAAAAGTGCAGAAAGGTTGCAAGCCTGGTATGTATACCCATGCAAAGTGCAATACCCTAGCTACATCATAGCTCTTTACAGACATTTGTATGGGGGGAAATGAGCATGTGTGTGTAGGGGACAGTAGAATAGGACTTCGGAATCCTGGGAACAGCTGTACTGGTGTGTCACCCTGCCACGCCGGGGGAGGAAGAATGGCCAGTGGGAGACCAGGCCAGAGCGGCCAGAAACCTAAAAGGGCTGCATGGACGTGAGGGAACCCTCACCGGGGGGAAGGAGGGAGAAGGAGTGACAACAACTGAGAAGTTCTTACCCCGGGACAGCTCAGGGGCTTGGGGGAAGCAGGCAGCGGAGGTCTGGGCCTCAGAGGGCAAGAACAGAACTAGCAGCCTCACTGCCAGCACAGGGAATGGGCCTGGGCGTGGCACGCTGCTTTATAGCCCTGTAGCAGCTGTAACAAGGGAAGTCTCACGTGAACGAGACTTCCAGGAAGGCCTGCCCCCGTGGAGCAGGTGGAGCAGGCAGGAAGCTCATAAGGAGAGGACCAGCTGCCAAGGGAGGAGGCTGGTGGGGGAAGCTCCTAACCGGGACTAGCCTGCCTACTCCCACAGCACCTGAAGGGAGGGGAGAAACATCCCAGCCTTGGGAACAAGGAGAAGGAAAGGCAAGGCAAAGATACCTCCCGCCTTCAGGCTCTCATAACCCCTCCCGTCTGGGAAGACTCTGGGAGTGGGGGAAGGCGAGAGTGTGGATAACCCCAGGCAGTCCTACCCCAATCCAGACCCCTCCCATTCTCTCAGTCGGGGGGGCCCTGAAGCCAAGGAAAGGTGGCTACTTACCTGAGGGCAAGAGAAGGCAGGCAGCTCCAGCATTCGGGATTTCTGTACCTGGTGGAGGGAAAAGAAGGCAATCTGTGTAATACGTCTGGAACACAGCTCAGGGAGCCTGTGCAGAAACACGGTCCCTGATGAATGTAAAGGTGTTGTCGAAATTAAACTGCATCCAGAAAACAACACGTAAGTCTTCGCTTGTTTTTCCTCGGGGCCCTGGGAACCTACCTCTACCTACCTTAAGGGATACATTCTCCAGCAGGCCCACCCCAGCCAGATGGACATCACATGGTGTTACAGCTATTCCCATATTTTATGTGATGCTAGTTTCTTAGGCTTCCCTTCCGTTAGCATTTGGGGCTCCGCACCTGATCCTTTACTCAGATGAAATGACACAGCAGAGCATAGAGTGACTCTTTGATGGTGGGCAAACCTTCAAAGTTTTTTTTTAATCTACAAATTAGATTGCATGTGTTTGCCATTTGCTTGAGAATTCAGGTCTTGTTTCCTCCACCGTCAACCAGATTTTTTGTCTTGTTTTTCTTTTCATTATATTTTCATGGCATACATTCTCCAGCAGGCCCACCCCAGCCAGATGGACATCACATGGTGTTACAGCTATTCCCATATTTTATGTGATGCTAGTTTCTTAGGCTTCCCTTCCGTTAGCATTTGGGGCTCCGCACCTGATCCTTTACTCAGATGAAATGACACAGCAGAGCATAGAGTGACTCTTTGATGGTGGGCAAACCTTCAAAGTTTTTTTTTAATCTACAAATTAGATTGCATGTGTTTGCCATTTGCTTGAGAATTCAGGTCTTGTTTCCTCCACCGTCAACCAGATTTTTTGTCTTGTTTTTCTTTTCATTATATTTTCATGGCACTGTGTAATATGTAAAGAAGTTTCCAGTAATTCTAACACCTACTATCTGGCTTTCTTGGAATTGTTGGGACTACAACACATTGGCCAGGATTCCAAGAACCCTGCAACTGGTTCCATGTGTCCAGGGGAGCTTTGGATTTCTCAAACAGAAATGCCCCATACCACGTGACCAGTTGTGTTTGAACCCGAGATGAATTTCAAAAATGTTTGAAACCATGAGAGGCTTTTCAAAGGGGTTAAAAAGTGAAAAAAAAAATCTTGCTGGGTGCACACAAAGCCTTGAGCTCCCCAAGGAGCTTTTTAAAACTGGTTATTTAGAAATAAAGTCGCTGGAAAGTTCACCACAACTGCAATTGTGATCATTCAATTATGTGTACCAGTCAAGCAGCACTCTGCTTTAATGTTAGCATTAGTTTTTGAGATTTTATTTATGGTCCAAATCCTCTTTATTATGCTCTTACATGCAGCCGTGTGAGAGTTTATTCCTGATTAAGCAGTGCTCTCTTTGTATTCAGTTGTCCGGTTGACGTTACAGGGCACTGAGGAAAAAATTTACACTGGAGTATGTCTTAAAATGCTGGCTTCATGAGTCTTATATGCCCCAATTAGGTGGTGGGGTGTTACTCATTGAAACACTTCTGAATGAAGACAAAAGTGGGCCATTGGAAAGTCAGCTCTATTCCATGAATATGCTTGTTCAGACTGAAGGGAAAGAACGGACCCCCAAAGAGTACAGCAAACTCCTCACAGCGGCTGGTTTCAAGGAGACTGAAATCAAGAAAACAGGAAAGCTTTATGATGCCATTTTAGGAAGAAAATAGTATTGTCTCTGTTGTTTTATTATCAGATATGCAAATGAAGTAAGAATAATAGGATTCATTCTGCTGAAATCTATCGAATTCACAGGTCAGAATGGCAATATTATAGTAAATGTTTCACTGCTAATTTAAATAAAGTCCACATTAAAACTGTGCCTACTTGGCTTTTTTTTTTTTAGATTTTGTTGTAAGCATGCCATACAATTCATCATGTTTGTGGATAACCAATCAAGCCATTGATTTGAGCCACTGTAATATAATGAGGAGGGTTAGCAAACATTCTTAATGAACTATTAGTCATGGAATACTGACAAACAGTTCATCTGGAGTGAGGAAAATGAAAGGTCAGCATCTCTACTGGAGAGGGGAAGAGAGCCTCACGCAGGCCTTATAGTAGGAAGAGTGCTTGGGAGACATGGACACTGAGAAAGATAGGGACAGATGGATAGGATTCAATCCGTTTCTTATTCTGATTTGTTCCCAAACTGTGGTTAGAACAAGCCAGGATTTCATGGTGAATCCCAGCTTGTTTTATAGGAATTAAAGCTTTCTCTACTCGCATGCAAAGGGGAGGGGGAATCTGCAAACTCAAGATTTGGGAGCATTGCACAGAACCAGGGTTTAACTTAACCATAATTTCACATGACACATAAAGCAGACCTATGGCTCTGATGTCTGCTCTGTGAGGAATAGGACTTTGTCCACTTCTGGAGTATACTTCATCCCTTAAAGAACGTTGCAGTACTTGTAATGGAAGTGTGCAAGCAAAGGTGTACAGTACACCTTTTTGAAGGTGTCTATTGTAGAGAAGGGGAGTTTATGGCCACCCTGAGTCCAGCACAGAACAAGGCCAGCAAACCGGCGTGCGCCACTCCCCCCTTGCTCCTTTTCCCCCCCCAACCTGGACAAGGAGGGGGGCACCCCAAAACCAGGGGAACGAACGGTAGACTGCCACCAGCTGGGGGCCTCCTAACTCCCCCCAGACCCCAGCTTCCGGGGGGGGGCTGCAGAGTACAGGACCGTTGGTCAAGTGACTCCCTGAACAAGGGCAGTCCAAATGACCCAACGTGAGAGAGAACAGGGTCGCGTGTGGCCAGTGTAGACTTTGGATTTAGCTTGGGTTGGTTCAAGGAATACACAATGTATAAAATAGAGTTGTTTATTTAATTTAGACTATGCAAAAGGCATAGAAGAGACACAGGAATAAATAAGGCATACAAACAACATACAAAATAACAGAACATAGCACAAAAAAGAGGACTCCTAAGCTTAACATTTCCCTAAAGAACTCCCCAAATATGGAATAAGGTTTTCAGCCATCCCAGGCAGGGATGCTGTGCAGGGGCCCACCCAGCCAGGCTTGGCTGGGAGGCATCAGGGCAGTTCAGCCCAGGAAGCCAACTCCACAAAACGCCATAGCATGCAGGCAAGTAAGTGAAAATGAGATGCTCCAAAATGGATTCTCAAAGGACAATTTAAATACACTTTTGGGGATCAGGGGATGGACAAAGGCAATTGACCAATCAAAAGATGACAGACATTCAAACTCCTCATCCCCCTCCCAACTGAAAGAGTCTTGTGATGTTTAACACAGGTAGTTGAAATAATGAGGGAACGACTAACTAGCACAGTTCCCATACTGATAAGACTCCCAAGGCAGGGCAAAACCAAAAATGCAAACTCATGGTCGCTGGACACCTGCCAATCTCCAAGGCACTGCAGCAAGCAGGCAGAGAATCCAAAAGACTGAGAAATCAAAATGGAGTTAAACCAGAAGACATAGGCCTGTTGATCCAGAATGATCCAGACTTTACTGTCTGAGTCGTGTAAGAGAGACTCCAAAAGGAGGTTGGACAAAAAAGACATTTAATAGACGGCAGTCTCTCTTGCATTTTTAGACTAGCCCTGTCCCATTAAAAATCCCATGAAATTAGCTTTTTCCCATTTTTAATCCTCAAATGACAACTTGTTTATAAAATATGAGGTCACTGAATATTCTGACCCATGGAACATTTCATTAACAGGGTTCATTTAATGGAAGACAAGCCCCCAGAAAATTGATGTGTGTGCTATTGTGCAAGGAATTAGTTGGCAGGCTTGTTTTGAAATCTAAAAAGAAATCAATGGTTCTTTCATGGAACAGTTATCCCATTTGCCATTAGGTAGTTGTGGTATGCTATGCTTTAATTCCAGTTGACAATTAGTTTTCAAATGTGTAGACCCCTATTGGTCCACCACTGTGTTAGAAAAGTGTCACAGGCTAAGATCAAACTATTAAAAAGACCCCAGGAAAATCCAGCATAAGTATTCTGGGTAAAACATGAGTGCCCTTAATTTACAACAAAAAATTATGTTGTTATGGGCTCCTTTGCCATGAGTCATGCATGGAATTTCATCACATGGGATATGTCATCAAATGGGGGAGGCAGAGTTGGAAATAGTAAATGGTATGAAACTCAGATTTGAGACTGGTTGTATAGAGAATTTCATTTCTATGATGGCTTTGATAGAACAATTTAGAAAAAAGTGTTGGCAAGATATGAAAGTAATTGGCTAAAGCTATTTAATACAGCATTGGTTCAAACACAGACTTTAATTATTCCAGCATTATATATCTATCTGGGAATTGTCACTTACCTTGATCAGGGGATCGGGCTATAGTTCAGTAGTACAGTGCCTACTTTGTATGCAGAAGGTCCCAGGATCTATTCTTGGCTTCTCTAAGTAGATCTGGGTAAGTTCTGAAATGCTGGAGATGCTGCCAGTCAGTGTAAACAATACTGAGCTTGATGACCAATAGGTCAAGTGCACATGTAGGAATACATAATATATGGCTTGCAGGCTGTATCCTGTTCACCAAGGCAGGTGAACCACAGGTTAGCCTGTGCATGTGAAAGACAAGGCCTTTCTCCCTGACTCCATTTTAGTTGCCTGACTCCATCTTACAGGCCTGAGTAGAAAATTTACAGCTCTGATGTCTTAAATCACTTGAACAGTTAAGGCTGATCTACACGACAGCGTCGCGGAGCGTTTTTGTAATCCGGCGGAGCCGCCAGACCTCCGCCCCACTGCCGCGTACTCCAAGTTGAGTGCTCTATTTTTTTGGAGGCGTACGGCAGAGCTTGGAGGTGGCTCGCGGAGCTGCTGCAGCCTACCAATAACAGAGAGGGGAGGGAAGAGAGCTACCAATCACAACGGCGCGTTCTTAGGAAGGCGGGACAACATGAGGGGTAACATGCTTGAAGACACTCCCCCCGCTTCCAGCACGGAGGCGCCAGGCAGAGGCGACGGCGGAGCCCCTCCGCTGTCGTGTAGATCAGCCTTTAGACAGCTGCTGGTAAGCTAGCTAATTAGTGCAAGCCTGAGAGCGGGACCCGTTATCTCGGACTGATAAGTCTGGCCAGTTTGTCATTCCGGGCTGGTGGATCCTGGTACTCGTCAAGGACATCTTAATTGCAAACTATGTGCACCTGAGATTTACAGTTGGGAGGGTGACTCTGGAGCACCATGATGTCGGGGCCTAGAAACTTTGGTCCGTGGAAGCCTTTGATTGGCTATTCCCCAGTCACCAGGCAGAAGAGAACCAAAGTTTACTTAAGGGATGTAGCCCTTTGTTCTGAGAGCAGAGCAGTTGTGCAGTTGACCGTTGGACATCCTCTGGAGAGGTCAGTTCGGACCTCCAGTATGGAGCCATGTCCTTTTCACACTTATTGGGATGGATAGCTTAACACCTCTACCTTATCCGTGCTATGAGAGCCAATTGTTGAGTGTTAGGACCAGTAAGTTTTAGGAGATAGCTTTATTGTTTTATGTCTGTCTGTCTTGTATACTATGCCTTTAAAGCCTTACAAAGAATTGAATGCCTTCTAATATGTAACTTTAATTTACTTTAATAAAACCAAAATATATTTTACAGGCTTGTGTGTCTGTGTTGAGTACAAGGGAAACGGAATTCTACCCTGCCTGCCTCGCTGCTTGGTTCACTACTACCAGTGCTACCAGTATTTACCTTTTGAAGACTCTGAGGCTTGAGTCTGGTTCTCCTGTTGGGCGGAGGGACCAGCCTTGCAAGCACTGAGACTTGGCCTAGAGACCCCAGCTTTCCCTGGAGCTGTGGGCCTGGCGTACCAGGGTGGTGGCAGTTGATCTACCCTTGGGTTGTTGCCCAAGTTAAGGATATTCGGTCTCTCTGGTTTGGTTAATCTTGTTGGAGCTAAGCCAGACGTGATTGAGTAGGTAAACTTGTACTTGTCGATTTGGTTTGATTCGGTTAAGATCCAGGGATCCAATTCTTTGGAGTTGTTTTGCCCTGAGAATCCGGACCCCTGACAGTAACATTGGGGACCTTGTTTCATGCTTGAGCTAAAGCCAGTCTGGAATAATCTCCCCTGAGTAAAAACGTCTAAGAACTACAGGCCTGCCTGTTCTGAATGTAACAACATCTTAATAGGAGGGACTGTGTGGTAATCAGAAGGGTTGAAGCCGCCCTGGTGCTCTGGTGGGCTGAAGTTGACCAGGGGGGCGTTTGGCCGGCACTACCCGAGTGGGGTTCAGGGGTGAGCCTCTGGCCCTCCCGGGTATCACAGTGCAGCTCTGCACAGTTGTCTTGGTCTACGTGGCAGGGGAAAAAAATGTACATCTGTATCATGTCTGTCTTTTACCACTGCTGAAATAATAGCCACTTTGGGGGCAATTTAGATCAGGGAAAACTGTATGAGGAGAAAAACACACACTCTCTCTCTCTCTCTCTCTACCTACCTACCTTTCTTCCCCCCCCCCCCCGGAGCTGCTTCTCCAATCAAAATTGGAGCCTTCCATGGTTCCTTTAAAGTGCACAAAAAAAAAACCCCCACCAAAACCCCCACACACAGATTATAACATGTCTGTTTCAGGCTCTATGCTTCCATGCTCAGCACCCAACAAACTCAAACTAATAGCCTACATTTTTTTCTCCAAGACTGCTACAGAACTGAAGGAGGCTTTTTGTTCTTTGCAGGGAAAGGGGGAGGAATACAGTCTTTTGGTAGTACAGTACTACCTTTTCCTGGATTGAACTCATGGAATGTAATGCCCTATGTTTATAGTCATCCCTTAAGCTTTATGGCCTTATTCTGTGTTTGTAAAACTCTACAAATTTGTACTATGCTGCAGTAGCTGAAATAATACTTTCCTCCCCACCTTTTTCTCTCTCACAACATTTGTCTCTGAGAGTTGGTGGCTGTACCTGAGAGTTATAATGCAGAAAGGTGACCTTGCCCATAGCGGCTGTGTCTTGTGAGTAATTCATTCTGAGTGCACAGGCTTCCATTTTCATAAACAATAGAGCAAACTCTTGTAGCAAACATGGGGAAAATGTAGAAACTGTACTAAAATGGAATAGTCTGGAAGGAGTAGCAGACTAAGGAGGAGCCGAGTCATAGCTTTTCCTCAGTGGCAGTTGACGGGAGCCAGTGCTTAGGTAAAAAGAACACAAGGTGGTGTTTAGGCGAGCAAGCAGCAGAGAGAATATTAAGGAGGTCTTTCCCAAACTTCTGAAGCACATTTTTTTCCTGAGTTAAAATTGGGCCCGGGCTGGGGGCTATAGTAGATTTGAAACGGATGGGGACTCTCTCTCTCTCTCTCTCTCTCTCTCTCACACACACACACACACACACACACACACACACAGACACAGACACAGACACAGACACAGACAGAGAGGCTGTATTTACTATAAACCCCAATCTAAATGAAATGACACATTTCATATCTCACCTATTTTGGCAAATTACTTGCCTCAGAAGACAAATAAGTATTTAGACCTTTTGAAGACTGGGGGGAGGGGCTGTCACTCAGTGATAGAGCACTTGCTTTCCAAACTGAAGGCCCTGGGTTCATCCCTATCATCTCCATTTAGGTCTGAGAGACTCCTGTTTGAAGTTCTGGAGAGCTACTGCCCATCATTCTGAGCTAGATGAATTGCTCAGTTGACTTGGTATAACACAGCTTCGTATGTTCAGAAATTCAAGGTCACCAGCTGAGCGCCATGGCAAGTGTTTGAACATGGATCTCTCCCATTCCATAGCCTGCTGTCTGTCTGCTTGTGGGATCCCCTGCCCTGGGTTGGTGACTCTCAAGTGACATCACTTTGACCCCTCTTAATGCACACACACAAAAAAGCATTCAAAACTGAAGGAGCTAACAAGGCAGATGGCTCCTTGTGAAAGCTTCTGCACTTGCAGTGTAACTTTCTGGGCATGCAGATCACAAGGTGGTTGAGAGGCACAGAAAGAAGCTGACGGAACAAGTGGGCCTACTGAGAGAGACAATTTGGAAAGGAAAACCAAGGGCTACAGAGTTCCTCTGTCAATGGTGACCATCTGCACAAAAGAAGGAGCTTCTCAGTTTCCTGAACTGAAATGGTTCAGGAAAGAGAGTAAGCCTTTCTCGTTTGACACAAAGTTCAGACTTCCTATCATAACTTATGTGTCCCTCGCTTAATCACATTAGTGTGCGTCTCACCTTGGAAAAGTATTATTAGTGTGCGTCTATTAGTGTGCGTCTCACCTTGGAAAAGTATTGCTGACTGAATTATTTTCCTGAAAATAAGTACCTGATGTTAAGAAGCACTCTAAGATGGTATTCACAAATGAAATTCCAGAAGCTCCAACTGAGTAACAAATAGCTAGGTCAGGAGAATTCCTTCCATCTATCCAGTTTGTGAAATGCCTCTTCTGGTAATATCTCTCTTAATTCTCTCTGGAGAAAGCAAACCATTTGCTATTGCAAACCATTTGTACCTGTTCGTTTATGTCAGTTATTCTTCCTCTGCGTTCCACTGTGACTTTCTCCCGATGGATGGGTAGAAAAAAAAGTGTCAAATTGAATTATCCTGATTAATGTTGAAAATATTATGTGAACGAAAACAAAATGTTTTGGGTTTGGTATTTGGAGATGAAATTTGGATAATTCTCTAATGATCGTCTTTTATTCCTAACCTCTGTGCACAGAGAATGACCTTGGAACGTACAGAGTTGAGCTGAACCCTGTTCTCCTGTTGATCAGTTCACTTGGGCTGTACTCGCACACATACCTGCACACATACCAGTGAGAGCAGGATGTTTTGCTGTGGCAAAAGCCCTGTTTCCTCCTGATGTTGCTCCTCACCTGATGCATTATAGCTTCTAGATTCAGGGTGGCCTCGGGGTCAGTCAGACCACCCCTTGAACTCTCAATATTGGTGGGCCAACATGCCATCAGGGGATAGGTGGGGAGTGTCATGCGGAAGAGGATTGCCACCTCCTTATCTCCTCCATCACCTGGCACTTCTTCAAAGGCCAGGTTTGTAGGATCCTGGGAGTCCTAGAATCCTTTGGCCAATCCAGTTTTGAAGAAGTGTGAAGCAAAGGAGGCAAAGAGGAGCATCACCATCACCACCTCCTGCCTTGGCTGCCGCCTGACACTTATTTCAAAATTGGCTGGATGGGGAGATTCTGAGATTGGATGCAGAACATTTTTTGCAACCAGGTTCCTTCCTTCTCAGTCAGTTTTGAAGAAGCCCTGAGCAGCAGAGGAGGAAAGGAGGTGGAGGTGGCAGCATCAGCCGCAGCAAAGTGGTGGGCAGGGTGTGTGCGTAATGGGCCTGCTGAAAATTGTGGTAGCAGATGTGAGTGGACCGTGCAGGCCTCCATTGCCCAAGTCAATGCCAGGGTGGAGAAAGTTGAGCAGAGCATTTTCAAGGTGGAGGATCTGAACATGTCAACTGCTGCACTTAAACTGGACAAAGCCCAGCGGGACAAGGTGGCAAATTTGGAAGTATGCTTGTTCAGGAACAATGTCAATAGCGTCTCAATGTGTTGAACAAGGTAACCAAATAGCATTTATTTCTACCTTGCTCGTGTCCATAGTTGAACTCCCAGAGGGGTACCAGCTTGAGCTGGAATGCTCCCACAGATCCCCAGACCTTGTGCCATGTGATAGTAATCTCCCAGCTTTCTGTGCTAGATTATCAAGGTGGACATTCTAAAATAGGCATAAAAAAAGTCAATCTGAGGTGAAGCCAACAATTGGGTAATGCTCTTTCAAGATTTATCCAGGTTGCGAAATGCCAAAAATCCTTCAGCAGTGGGGTTCATTGCTTAGCTTTGGACAGGCATCTAACCTTTCACCTTTGATAGGCAGCTATTTTCTGCCTATAGCAGTCGGACACATGTCTCTAAAGACCCAACAGTGGCAGAAAATGCTCCGTCGTTCCCCCTGACCATTCCCATCTGAAGAATGAGATTATCTCTTCTCCCCCCCCCCCGGCACATTATGGCCTTAATGACGCATACCTGGCTAATTTGACCATTGCACAATGTGTGTGTGTTTTCAGGACAGTGCTGCAATGATGGGAGGACTCATGGGTGTACAGTACCTACCTGCAATCACTTCAGTAATGTAGCCAGGGCAGGGCCAGCCAGGGTGTAGCGTTGCCCCTGGGTGACAGCAGCGGTCTCCTTGTGAGGAGGAGCTGCAGTGGCAGTTTTTTGCTCCATGGCTGCTTTTTTGCAGCGGAGTGGCTGTGTTTGCAGCAGCAGAGCATTTCCACACCGTTTTCAGTGCTATTGGGGGGCCCTCACACCCGCCCTGGTCCTAGAAGGATTCAAATGAAGCCTTCCGGGAGAGCAGGGGGCGGGACGATGATGCAAAACAGGTCATTCACCCCCACCCCGGGCAGGCTGGTGCCACTGCACCCACTTGCCTGGTAATGCTGGATGTGGTTTGCTATCCTAAACTGTTGCCTAGTGAGTTTGTTTGCATTTTTATGTTTGCTGTTCATGGTTCTTGTATTGTTATCACTCTAACCCCCCCCCCCGAGCATTCACCCTAGAAAGAATCTGGCACCTGGCTGAATCTTAAACAGTTCCAAGGATCAATATTTGTAGTTCAATGGGATTTTCTTCAAGGTTTGTTATCATAGATCATTATGTGTGGAAGTAAAATGCTTCTACATTGATTTTCTGGAATGTCAAAGGCTTGGGCAGTCCTAATAAGAGACGACAGATTTTGGTTAAGCTTAAAAAACCTAAAACAGAAATAGCTTTCCTGCAGGAAACACACATTTCTGAATTGGAAGCACTCAAACTAAGAGGAGACTGGATTGGTTAGGTTTATGTATAAGGGTCATCAAAGAAAGCAAGGGGGTTGACTATTTATTACACACATTCAAATTTCAACATTATTGGATATCTCAACATTGAAAAACAGGTTGGCGTAGTGGTTTGGGAGTTGGACTTAAGACCTGGAAAATCCAGGTTCAAATCCCCGCTCAGCCATGAAGCTTCCTGGGTGACTTTGGGCCAGTCACTATCTCTCAGCCTTACCTATCTCACAGGGTTGTTGTGAGGACAAAAGGAGGGAACTTTGTACACCACCTTGAGCTCCTTGGAGGAAGGGCGGTATAAAAATATGATAAATAAATAATCTCGGATCTTGAAGGCCAATATCTCAATTTGTTGGCTAACAATTGCTGGTTTAATGGCTGCCATGGTTAACTTGTTTGGTCCCAACCAAGCCTCCTCACAATGTTTTCATGAATGTTTCCACCACTTTTATACTTTTAAATATGACCACATTATCATGGGTAGAGATTTCAATGAGATTAGACCCAATCTTGGACAGGAACACACACACACCGCCACTTCCGATTTCAGGCGTGAGAATTACTCTTGGCTTACAGCACAGAATTGTATCTTGCACATGTATCACCCAAGCAGAGGTTATACATTTGTATCTTCCAGCCACCAAAGTGGTTGGTTTCCAACTCCTTGGAGTAAAAAACTCACACAAGCAATATACTTATTGTATTTTCAGACTATGCACCAGTGAATCTACATGTTGATTTCCAGCTCGGCCAATAGATGGCGTATGAATGTCTCTTTGTTAAATTATCAGTTATACAAGGCTCAAACTCTAATGGGAGTTCTTTCAGTTGAATGAGAGGTTTGTCAAACCAAAGGCCATGGTGTGGGGTGCAGCTAAGGTGAAAGAGATAACCTATGTATCCTTTAAGAAAGAAACAAAAAATCTTAAGTGTTGAGGCTTTGAAAAGCACAGCTCTTGACAATGTATACCATCAACCCTTCTCCAGAGATTCCTTCTCCAAGGCAACTGACCTTGACCAAGTTTAAGTTGAACACTTATCCCTACTATAAGAATGGAGAGAGGTACAATAATATAAATGTGATGGTATAAACTCCTCTGAGGCTATGCTATCCACACTTTCATGCAATGGGATAAACCTGCACCAACTGGATCCATTGCAGGATAAGTGGCTAGTGATCCTAACAGTGACCCTGGCTCACCATCTGAAAACACTCATGCCTGTCCTTGTACCCCCATGCCAGGTGGGTTTTAACCACAGAAGGCAAGGCACTGACAACATCAGGCTTCTGCTGAGGGTGTTTGGTTTAGCAAAGCAAGTGATCCTATGGAACTGAAAAGAGAAACCTCAGCCTGCTACCCAATGGATCATGATTTATTTGCCTTGGCATCCTTTGAATAAACTATGTTTTGATGGGAACAGGAGGAGGCTTCTTATTATGGCATCTGAGACTCCTTTTTGGAACTGTATGCAGCCTAGAATTCATAAGATAATTATCACTTTGAATGAACAAATGAATGGGGAGAGTCCCCCACCCCAATCCCAAGTTATTTATTTTGCTGTTGTATTGTATATTAAGTAACAAAGGAAAACAAAACTGCTCCAAAACAATAAAGAAGCTGCCGTGACAAAGGGTTGCACAGAGTTTTTCAGACCTCCCTCTTCTTCCTGCAGTCCCTTCTAGCCCCAGGGCAACAACGGATGTGGTATGAGAGGCTGTTCCTATTAAGAGAAAGCACCTTCCTGTGAATGTGGAGTATTCTGTGTTCACCTGCAAGCACAGGTCCTAGCCAAAATATTTAAATTATATGTTGAAGAGGTGTTCAGAATAAGAACAATTCAAAAATAGAGCAAGCCAGTAAGGAAGGTTATAGATTCTTACTCCTTGTTTTTCAAGGTCAGGATCTATCTTGAACTTATCATGGATGAGGCAGAACATGATCACATTCTAAATTTCAGTAACCTGGTTCCTTTCATTCTTCAAATTAAGCATCCTTTGCCTTTTCCTGCTTTCAAATATAAAAGGTAAAGGTGACCCCTGACAATTAAGTCCAGTCGTGTTCAACTCTAGGGTGTGGTGCTCATCCCCATTTCAAAGCTGAAGAGCCAGCGTTGTCCGAAGACGCCTCCGTGGTCATGTGGCCGGCAAAAAGATCACTTTATAAAAGAGGGAGGCTGAATCAGTATTAAGCTAAATTTCAAAAAAAACAACTGTAAAAATGTTATTTGACATTGATTTTGGCACTACAAAAATATGTTCCTGTTTTTTGTTTAAGAAATGTAATATTTGCATTTGCCATTGGGTGTAGCTGTTGTATCTATATACACTACCATGCAGTGTCAAAGTGGTTATTTGCATAAGGGCTTAAAGAGAAGAGCTGCATAGTACCTTCCTGGGAAAACGGACATGCTGCTAATTATTTGAAATGTTCAATAGTGGAAAACAAAACATGGATGGTGCTTTCTAATGCACCTTCTAATCATTAGTTTTGTTTGCTTAGATGTCAGGGATTTACAGTTTGAAAATTGGCATATGGGGTTATAGGATGATTTTTACTCATTTTACTCAGGCTTTCATTCTAGCATTTCAGTATGAGTTTATCACACAATGCCTAATGCACACATAGTTATTGGATACAGGGATTTGTACAACTTCTGCTGTACTCTGAAGGCATGGTAGAAAAAAAAAACACCCATGTGATTCCCAAGAGAGGGTACTGCAGTGCCAAGGCCTGGCAACTCCTGATCACCATCTGACTGTATTTTGAGCAATAATTTAGACATAAGGTGAGATACGTTATTTGTCTGTGCAGCACTTTCTATCTTAGCTGTTTGCAACTGTAAGCAAACTTAATCGGAAGTAAATCCCATTTACTTCCAAGTATACATACTTGGGATTGGACTACCAGAGTCAAACTGGATGTTACTTGCACGTGATAGGTCAGGGGTGGCCAACCTTTCAACATGAATGCTCCTTGCCCTTTAATGGTTGTGTAAGTGAGGGCATTTCAGCAGGTGCAGCTGCCAAGATTCTGTCTTCTACACAATTCTTAAGAACACAGAGGCCCTAGTAGTGGAAGGTTGGCCACCCCTGTGATAGGCCCTGGCATGCTTGTTTAGCATGCCAGGACTGTGGCATGGGGGAGAGGGATTTAACTCTGCCCCAGCTGTTGTCCCATTTCAGATTGGTTGGCCCCCAGAATTATTTGCCTTGGAAGAAAAGCTCCTTTTGACCATGACATCTATTTTCACTGATTTGATCCTAAGAAGGGTACCTCTCTGCCACCAAGAGTAGAGTGGTGGGGGAGCAAATAACTCCAGCAAGGGCAGTTGGAGAACAGCAGGAAAAATGTAGTAATCAGCAGGGATGTGCATCAAGTCTCTGACTCCATGTCTCACGTCAAGTCCCAAGTCTTTGCCCCCAAGTCCAGAGTCTTTGGTCGCGAGTTGCAAGTCCCTATCTATTTAATGGTGGAAATGGGTTTAAACCTGAATAAAATTTGACTTGTCATAAAGGCTCCAAGTCTCGAGTCGAGTCTTTCGAGTCTTTTACAATCGCCAAGTCGAGTCATTGATGCGACTTGAGTCCGACTCGAGTCCGAGTCAATAGACTCAAGTAAGTCTACATCACTGGTAACCTGTAGGAGAAGTGGGGAGCAGATGGAAGGAAGTTGTGAATGGGCAGCCATGTTCTGCAGACAAGCAGGGGAAATGCACAGTTGGTTGGTAGATACTGGGCCCTTAGTGAGGAGATACAGGAATTGGACCCCTGGTGTCAGATACAGTGGCCGTCGAGAGAGAGGGGTACTGTTAGAGCAAGCATCTTAATAAGGGTGTGGAAGGTAGCAAGAAATGTTTTGGCATTCTGTTTTTTGCTGACTTGTGATATTATACAACTTGCACAGTCCATGGTGGGCAACTGAAGATTTGTTAGAAAAGGCCCTGTGGCATCCGGTATGGGAAACAGAAAATATAGATTTCTCTGATCCTCTGTGATTTTCTCCACTGCCAGAAGTACACTGTGTGTTTGATGAAATGTCAGCTGTGAACTCCTTTAAGGTTTCCTAATGGGTCCTGGCAGGTAGAAGTGGCAGCAACTAAAAACCACAAGTAAATCATTCTTGCAACGAGACACCATTTATTTACTCCTGGGCCGACTTGTCAATGCACAGGAAATATTTTAACATCTAACAGAGCACATAAATCATATCTGGCAGTGTATCCTTCCTGATGATGGTTTAATTAACAGCAAGATCTTTGATGAGCCTGTAATTTGTCTCTGTGATGCTGTCTTGGGATAAGAAATGTTGGGGAGGGCAAACAGAAGTGGTTTGTAAGGGAATCTCTAGGGTGAGTTTTGAAGAGATACTGCACTTCCCCCTTTAGATTTCTTGCCCAACCCCCAACCAGAGAGAGTTAAAATCCTCCAGATCATTTGATGTACAGTATTGACTTTTCAAGATGATATTATTTCTTGTGGACAAATTCTTCTTCGTGACTCAGAAACAGGAACACTGTATTTTGTGTTTAATTAGAGGGACTATAAATGAATGAATCACATCTTCGCATACCTCATTCAATTGCTTTTTGCTCTTTGACTTATCATTCTGTGACTTATCACTCATGTGAACGGCTCTGCTTCCATTGAACAGTATTGTGTTTGAGGTCATGACAGGTGATATGAAAGCAACTGTCTCTCTGTGATGCGTGTACTCTGTGACGGCAGATTCACACATGCTAGTCAAGGCTCGATCATGCAGTCACTGAACAATGCTGTAGAAGTTAAGAAAGGGGCTACAGAAATCAAAATATAGCATAATGCTGCCCAAGATCACCACTGCATTGGTATAAACAAGTACCTCTCTATGGGTTGTGTATCAGGAAAGTTAGTCATGACTACTAAGCACCATTGAAATCAGTGAGACAAATTTGTTGTGGGGCTAAGTTATCATGACTAACTTTCTTTGAAGACAACACTATGTTTTTATATACGCTACTCAGACTACACAATGGTCCAGCAGCAGGTTTTCTAATGGTCCAGCAGCAATGGTCCAGCAGCAGGTTTTCTTTCAGCAGCAGAGTGCAAAGTACTGCGCATGCATGAAAACGTAAGAATTACGTTTTCAAGCAGCGGGCCTTCAGAAGGCCCTGGAGCGTCGGTGGAGCCAGACGCTCTGAGGCTGGCTCCCGGGCCTCGGAGCCTCCAGACTCTGGAGGCTCCGAGGCCGGGGAGCTGGCCTCGGAGCGTCCGACCGTGACGCGCATCACCCATGACGCGCGTCACCCCCGGGCGGTCCGCCCCACCCGCCATGCTCCGTCGATGCCTCTGCTGGACCATTATATCTTTGAATGCTTGCTTTTGATATTTTAAAGTTAAATGTTTTTAAATGCTCATGGATAAGTCTGTGGTATCAACATGGACCAGTGAATTGGTATTCTATGTTGCCCATTTGAACTTGGAATCACAAACTATGGAATCACAAACAGAACGCTATAAGCATGCAAGCTTATAGCGACAAGCAGGCAGGCAGCCTGCACGATAGAGGGAAACAAAACAGAATGTTTACAGGAAGCAGGAAGTGACCTGCTTCCTGTAAACAGTAAATGTTCTGTTAGAACATAAGAACATAAGAAGAGCCCTGCTGGATCAGGCCAAAGGTCCATCTAGTCCAGCTTCCTGTATCTCACAGTGGCCCCACTGGATGCCTCAGGGAGCACACAAGACAACAAGATACCTGTATCCTGTTGCCACTCCCTTGCATCTGGCATTAAGAGAGAGCCTATTATTAAGACCAGGAGGTTGTTTATCCCCATCATGGCTTGTAATCTCTGATGGACCTTTCCTCCATAAATCTGTCCAGGCATCCAGGCCAGGTGCCATCATCACATCCTGTGGCAAGGAGTTTCACAAACTAATTACACGCTGGGTAAAGAAATATTTTATTTTGTCTGTTTTAATACCTCCACTCAATTTTAGTGGATGTCCCCTAGTTCTAGTGTTGTGCAAGAGGGAGAAGAATTTCCCTCTATCCACTCTCTCCATCCCATGCATAATTGTATACGTCTCAATCATGTCCCCCCTCAGGCGCCTTTTTTCTAGACTGAAGAGCCCCAAATGCTGTAGCCTTTCCTCATAAGGTAGATGCCCCAGCCCACTAATCATTTTGTTCACTCTCTATGTCTGTTCTGTGTCTATCATGCAGGCTGCTTGCTTGTCACTATAAGCTTGCATGCTTATAGTGTTCTGTTAAAGAAAAACATGTTCTTTTATGAATATAAAGGAAGGTAATGGGCGTGGGGGGAGGAGATATCTTTGGTTTCCGGTATCTGTGGGGGGACGGGACCTATCCCCGTGTATACTGGGATCGTACTGTACTTTTAAAAAAATATTTAAAGGTTGGGCAAATAACTGTTTGGGGGAACATTTTCAGCAAGAAACTGGCACAGGGAAAAGGGGTAAACCCACCTCCCCCTGCACTGCAACTTAATTCAGAGTGGATTCCCCCTGCCATGGCTGTCTTTTGTAACACAGCCAGTCCCAAGCATGTTATTCAGAAATATGATTGAAGTCACATCTAGTTTGGCCCAGGGTCTGGAACTGAACCGAGTTCAAAGCTACAGTTTGAATTACAAGAACTATGATGTTTTATCTGCCAGACTGTTTACAATTGTGCAAAAAAGTTAAGGTAAAGGTATCCCTTGACAATTAAGTCCAGTCGTGTCCAACTCTAGGGAGCGGTGCTCATCTCCGTTTCAAAGCCGAAGAGCCAGCGCTGTCCGAAGACGTTTTCATGGTCATGTGGCCAGCATGACTCAACACCGAGGCGCATGGAACGCTGTTACTGTCCCACTGATGCGGTACCTATTAATCTACTTGCAATTTCTTGCTTTCGAACTGCTAGGTTGGCAGGAGCGGATTCGAACTGCCGACCAAAAACGTTTCTTGATGGTTATTACTGATTTTTTTTATACAAAGAGGATGAAATTGTGTTTCCATATGGCATTGATATGTTCTTAGCCATAGTAAGAGTTTTACAATTGTTATATTGTTTTGTAGGAGCATTATGGAATGGTTTTATCATTCGGATTTAGGAGTATTATCCCCATGTCTAAACTGGTAACATGGGATAGTGTGTTTAAGAAATGTATAAATGATGGAAAAAGGCAACAGTTTTCTTTCAATATATCGTATCAGAAAAACGAAGGCAGAGGAATGAATGTTCCTCAAATATTAGTCTAGTCTATAGCACATCAAAGACTTGCTCTGGCAAGTTGATTTGTAGAACAATCTAATTCACTTTTGATGAAAGCAAAACAGTATGGACTTTTACTGGGGCGATGGAAGATTTAGAAAATCAAAATCATTAAGAAATGGTCTCTAACCTGATAAATAACTACAAGGGTAGAACTGGCTAAAAAACTGAAAGCTTATGAAAGTTCCCAAGTGAAGAGCTGAAAAGAATTTTTGGTAACACTGTATTTGGTTAAAATTATCACTGTACTTCTGACATAATACAAAATCATGATTTATTTCAAAAGGTGAACAGAGCCTGCCTACCAATTATGGTTTGGTTGAGGCCAGCCTGGCCAACCAGAATCTGAAACCACAGTTTGAAGCTGATTTCCAAACCACAATTGGTGCTAACAATGGGAAACAATGCAACCTGCATTTCTGATGTGCTAAAATGATCGTACGATTTAACTCTAAGATTTAAGTGAGGTATCAATTTGTGAATAGAAAACATACGTTTCAGTTGGTCCTAAATATTTAATACAGTCATTTGGGAAGCTTGGCTTGTTACCTTGAAAGCCCTGGTTTTGTGCAGCTATTATCAAAAACCTTCCTTTTGAAGTTTAAGGATGGATTCAGATACTACATCTTGTTGGTAGAAGGGGACCATAAGGACATTTCCACAGAAGGCTAAAAATAATTAGTATTGCTTCACTTGATTTGTAATGTGAATTAACCTACATTGGCTAGAATGCTCATTTGTATTACAGATGCCTCTCCTCTACATTCTCTTCTGTCTTAACAAGGATCAGATGGTAACATAAATAGCATGGGAGGTTCAAATGCAATTAGATTGTAAGCCTTTTGGCGCAGACTGTTGTTGTTTTTTTTAAGTTATTGTAGTGCATAGTACTTATTAAGCACCATAGAAATAATAGATGACAATGATGATAAGCTTCACTTGTGAAAATGCTCCAAGTCCTTTGTCATGATTTCAGTTTTGTGCTTTTTCTATAATGTGGGTCTCTCTTGCATCCCCCCACCCCTAGAGAGGAATGAGGACAGTTCATGATCTCACCATAGGGAAGTTGTACAAATCCCTTCTTCAGAGACTGGAGAGGAAGTGTGAAAACAAGAAGTGCAGACTACTTGTGCTTTCGGTGTCATGTTCCGCACAATGTATCATTATTGACATGGTCAAGGATGGTGCAACCTGGGATGCCGCCCCACACGGTCACCCTGGGTCTGCCACAGCGCACTGAAGAAAAAAACCCACAAATGAGCAGGAAGTGGATCAATCGGCTTCCATCCATGGTGAGCTGGAGGTTGGCGGTGGCAGAATCAGGGTGAAGGGTACCCTGAATCTGCCACCCGTTTCCCACCACCACCAGCAGCGTCGCGACGACGCGCGTCACCCCAGAGCGGGGGCGCGCGTCGCCCTTAAGGGGGAGGCTCCGCCCCCGCGCGTGACATCACGCGCAGGAGCAGAGCGCCCTCCCCGCTCCGTTTTCGGCTCATTTTGGAGCCAAACGGACACAAGGGAGGGAGGGCGGGCCCACCTTCGCTTCAAAAATGTAAGTGGGGGGAATTGCGCGTCACCCCTGTACGCGCGATGCCCCCCGGCGGCCCGCCCCCCCGCTTCCCCCCGTCGACGCCAGTGACCACCACCATCTGCCACTGATGCAAGCCATGCTGGCCAGGCCATGTGGACACAGAGGCGAAACAAGGGTGGAGCGAAGGCAGGTAGTTCTGCAAGACTCCGTTACACTGGAGTTAGTGGCCCCTCCCCCTTGCTGTTGGAGCCATTCTGGCAGCAAAGGCAACACACAGGACACTCCCCTGGGTGTTGCCTTTGCTGCCAGAATGGCTCCAACAGCTTGCTGGGAGGGGGAGGGGCCGCTGACTCCAATGTAACGGAGTCTTGCAGAACTACCTGCCTTCGCTCCACCCTTGTTTCGCCTCTGTGTGGACATACAGTAGTGATGACTGCTTGAAACGTTTGTCATGTGCAGGATTTCCTAACTGCAACGATCCAAACCAAAGATAACTAGCATTGTCCAACAAAGTTGGCACATGGCATTTGCTATTTGTCATGTATCCACACGAATCCACCCAAAGCCAGTCATTGTAGGAACCTGGATCATAAATGTTTCCTTCTAGGTGCTATTATATGACCAAAGCAATCACTTGTCAGCAACTACCTGTAGAGCAGTTTTTAGTTTCCACCATTCGATAGTAATTGCCTAGCGTGAGAATTGTGAGCAGAGAGAACAGGATCTTCCAGAAGAGTATTGCACTGGTGTGTGTGTGTGTGTGTGTGTGTGTGTGTGTGTGTGTGTGTGTGTGTGTGTGTGTGTGTGTGTGTGTGTGTGTGTGTTTTCATTTACGCCTTCCCCTCATGAACAGCAAGTCTTAAATTATTTAGACTGATTTAAAATAAAGGCCTCTCACAGGTTGTTGCTGGAAGCTAGTTTTGTCATAAAAGACCTTCACAGTCCCTTCTCTCTGGGTGGCTAGCACAGGATAGTCTGAGGACACACATTGCAGTTCTGCCGTGAGAGCTAAGCAGGTCTACAGCACAATCCTATGCATGTCTACTCAGAAGTAAGTCTCATTGCATTCAATGGGGCTTACTCCCAGGAAAGTGTGCATAGGATTGCAGTCTTAGTCCTGTAAGCTGCCTCCCTGAACCATAGGTGACTGTGCTGAGGTCTTCACAGGAACATGGGGGTAGAAAAGAAATACATAAAAATCAAATATAGCAATAACTGTAGCTAAAAGGGCAAACCATACTTCTGCAATCAAAGGATGTCAAATTGAAACAAATTCTTCAGTGTTCTGATACAGAGAGGCAGTCAAGGGAAAGTGCTATTCATTTTGGGTTTATGAAACATATCTTCCTATGTTATATGAGATAAAAGAATTTAAAGAACGAAAGAATGGAAACAAGAATGTCTCACTGTGACCAAGTTTCTGGAAATTTAGAGAGAAGGATACCTTGATGGAAACATTTATTATTATGCAGACAAATTGGAGAAAGCATGAAAATGATGATCCAGGCAGCAGGTCACATTCTAAGGCAGTGAAATGAACTCTAGATCAGCAGCCACCAACCTTAGGGACCTCAGGGACCTAAAGACATAAAAAAGCCAAGTTTCCCCAACCACTTAAGCCATATCCTCTGACTTCCCCTTCTCCCCCCCCTCAAAGAATAGCCCAAATTGCTGTTGGGGTGTCAGAGATTTAAGAACTGGACTGTACTGGTGCTGCCTGGTGGACTGTCCAAGTCACATCTGGTCCTGGGTGACCCTTAATGTATGATTGGGGTAGGGGACCCATTTTCACACTGTATCAAACTCTGGGGTAACTATCACAGCTTTACCACATCATTCAGGCAAGGAAAGTGAGAGTAACTTAGGTTCTCTCTTTCTGGTAACATAGGCACCGCAGTTCAATAGCAATGTTTACAAAAGTAATAATCAGCCTATTTGTTCTTTCTCATTGTTTTAAGGATATCTTTCAAAATATCCTTATTTAAATCATGGCTGATATTTAAAAAAAAATCCTATGGGAAATGCAAACTGCCACACAATCCACAGTCATCCCCAACAAATTCCCCATCAAGCTAGACTAGAGGAAAACTGGAGGCATAATTTTAAAAAAAGAGAGAGACGAAAATGAGAGAATGTATTCCGAGAGGGGTGATAGAACTTGAATGTTAAGAGTGTGAAGAGAGGAAAGAACCTGCTATTATGATTCCAAAAATAGAGAGGGGGAATCAGACCACAGTTAGAAACCAGATTGTGTTAGAAATGTCAAGTATTGCTTTATTCTCATAAACAAACTCTCAGATTCTTAACCAGGGTATCTTGGAGATTCTTAACCTATCTCCAAACCATAAGAAGTTGATTCCAGATAATGACAGACGTTATTGGGGCTAATTTATTTTTAACGACAGCTTCATCATAACTGTTCTGCGAATACATAACCAGTGAAGTCTCATTACTTTCCATGTCTTCTAGTTTCTAAAAAGATAGCATAGGATATTTTTTTTAGCTGTAGGAAGCTCTTTGAATTTGCTCCCCCCCTCCTTCAGTTAGTTCCCTGTCCAACTTTTGATAAATTAATCCAATCGTATCTTATTCTGAAGCTGTTTGCCACCATTATTCTACAAGCATTTATGATGACTTTTATAGTGTACTCAGACCAAAGCATTTTTATTGCATCTATCTGTTCTTCAGCCATAGCCTTTGGAAAAGAATACCTTGGTTTCATTACCAAAGGTCACAGTGAAAAAAAAACCATACATACAAGTAGTTAATGCATATTTGCAGTTTGTAGGCATACAGAGGAATAAGTATAATTTGCATAAACATGCCAAACCACATAAATACAGCTGTTTGCACTTCTTTCAAAGACCTTTTAAATTTTAATCTAGGCAATGAGCAAGCCTTTTTGCTTGCCTTTTTCTTTTGGAGGTTGTAAATTTCTGCTTAGTTCTAAATTACCAAAACGTGGGACCCAAGGATGCACCCTCTTCTTCACTTCCATGCTTCACCTGCTTACAGAGAGGAGTTTACAAGAATGCACAGAGGAGTCTACTATAGCTCAGTGATAGAGCACATGCTGTGCATGGAGGAGATCCCATGTTCAAATCCTGGTATCTCCAGTAAAAAGCATCTCAGGGGTAGCAGGGTTGGGCATGGCACTGGATATGTTGGAGAGCTGGTGCCATCTAGCTTGTTCAGTACTGGCCTAGTGAGTGTAAGTAAGTAAGTAAGGAAGGAAGGAAGGAACCTTTATTGGCATAAAAACAAAACAAAAACAAACAAACATTACATAACACTTAACACATAATATTTATATTACAAACATCTACAAGTACAACAAAATTACAGCTTAAACATCAGAGGGAATACTATCAGCTTTACGTGCTATAATGATTGTATCAACAAAGGCTGCCGATCATTCCATTACGCCATCCATCTCTGTCGATAAAAGGTAACGTACTACCTCCTGATCTGCCCAGCCCTGGAGCTTGTCTAATATAGAACATAAGAACATAAGAAGAGCCCTGCTGGATCAGGCCAAAAGCCCATCTAGTCCAGCTTCCTGTGTCACACAGTGGCCCCACCAGATGCCTCAGGGAGCACACGAGACAACAAGATACCTGTGTCCAGTCGCCACTCCCTTGCACCTGGCACAGAGAAAACCCACTTCTAAAAACCAGGAGGTTGCTTATGGCTTGTAACCTGTGATGGTCTTTTCCTCCATGAATTTGTCCAAACCCCTTTTAAAGGCATCTAGGCCAGGTGCCATCACCACATCCTGTGGCAAGGAGTTCCACAGATGAATCACACGCTGGGTAAAGAAATATTTTCTTTTGTCTGTTCTAACTCTCCCTCCACTCAATTTTAGTGTGTGTCCCCTGGTTCTGGTGTTGTGCGAGAGGGAAAAGAATTTCCCTCTATCCACTCTCTCCATCCCATGCATAATTTTATAAGTCTCAATCATGTCCCCCCTCAGGCGCCTTTTTTCTAGGCTGAAAAGCCCCAGACGCTGTAGCCTTTCCTCGTAAGGGAGGTGCTCCAGCCCACGAATCATTCTGGTCGCTCTTTTCTGCACCTTTTCCAATTCAATTATATCCTTTTTGAGGTATGGTGACCAGAACTGGACACAATACTCCAGATGTGGCCTTACCATCGATTTGTACAAAGGCATAATGATATTGGCCGTTTTATTCTCAATCTCCTTTTTAATGATCCCGAGCATGGAATTGGCCTTCTTCACAGCCGCCGCACACTGGGTCGACACTTTCATCGACCTGTCCACCAGGACCCCAAGATCTCTCTCTTGATCCGTCACAGACAACTCAGAACCCATCAGTGTATATGTGAAATTTTGGTTTCTTGCCCCAATGTGCATCACTTTGCACTTACTTACATTGAAGCGCATCTGCCATTTTGCTGCCCATTCTCCCAGTTTGGAGAGATCCTTCTGGAGCTCTTCACAATCCCTGCTGGTCTTTACCACCCGGAAAAGTTTAGTGTCATCCGCAAACTTGGCCACCTCACTGCCTATCCCCAACTCCAGGTCATTTATGAATAAGTTGAATAGGGCCTAGATGTTGCTTACGAGGGGCCTCGTGGAGTGGGCAATACAAAAACATATGTAGTAATGTTTCTACACAACCCACTCCACAAGGACAATACCTCTCAGAGACTGGTATTCCACTATATCTGCCAAGTAACAGAGCAGACGGGAGAGCGTTGCACCTAGCTAAAGAAAGGGCTCTGCGCGACTGAGGGCACTTAAGATTACAAAGATAAGGTGCCATCTTCCCAGAGCTAATAGGAATGTGAAATTGTAGTGGGGAACAGGTCGTACTCGCCGCACTATGCAACTCCTGATTTTCAATATCTAGAATTCTGGCCTTGATTTCGCGGTAGGCCGCCTCTTGGCTCGACATACCCAACCTCTCCACATCGAGGCCCAAGGAGTTTAATTTCTGTTGTAATTCTATTGCTCCAATAGGTGGAACAGGTTCTGAAAAAAGTTGGGACAGCAGACTATCTTGATTACAATCATAATAGAGTCTAAGCCAGAATTTCGCCAACCTCAACCATATTAAGGTCTTCAATCGAATAAGGCCAGTTTCTAAACATAGAACTGAGTACGGTACACAGGTAGGTAACCCCAGGATTTTCCAAAGGAACATTGCTTGGATTCTTTCAACAGATTGATCGAAATTAGTATACCACACAGGGATGCCATACAAGACTTGTGGAATGATCTTAGCTTTATATTCCTCCACAGCAGCTGGTACATATTTATTGCCCCAGTTGAAAAAGAATCTAGTTACTGCTGTAGATGATACTTTGCCAGCATTAACTACAGCCCTACGATGAGCCACCCAAGAATGGCCTAGTGAGTGAAAAATCCTGGATTTTCCTTTAAGCCAGAACTACACTGTACACGTTCGCGTTCCGTGTGCGTCTGGCACTGCCGAGATGCAGCCGTAGCGAGCCAGAACCAATCCACACTATTCTAGAGCACGTGTTGAAAATCATTGCCCAACAAATAATCATGGCACCTTCCCCTTCCCCTGCCGAGAGTCTCTTATTATTCAGAGACTGAGATCAGTGAGTAGCTTGTCAAAAGTACTTGCTTATGATTGGGTTAGACTAGTTTTTTGACATCTGCCCTGTGATTAACTATCGCATAAAATGCATCCCGCCCCCCACAGTACAAAGCACTGCCTCTGATTGGCTGGACATTCATGAAATGGGCAAAAGTCAAGTTGAGGTCGACTTTGCCCTTTCGATCGACAGCTCATGGTTCAGCGGTTTAACCCACTGCGCCATACTGTCCTTTAAAAAACAAATCCTCACCTTCCCCCTGTTGGAATGTGGGTGCAATGCCTTCTGCAGGACTCTGGGGAGCAGAATTGCCTGAGACCCCTTTCTTGTCCTCTGCTGTACCTGTAGGAGATGTGTCCTTTAGTAGATTCCTTCCTCCTTTTCTCCCACATGTTTTCCCCTTCTTTCCCTGACTACTGAAGCAGCAGCATCCAGGTGCTTGAGCAGGCAGCCATTGCTGAAGAGCACCAACCTTCCACACAATAGGGAACAGCTAGAAACAACAGTTCTCTGTTCCTTAGAAACCAGATACCTCAGAAGATGTACATATTATTATTATTATTATTATTATTATTATTATTATTATTTTAAACTGTAAGTAAAGTTTTCCTTTTCTTCTTTTGAAACAGTAACTGCTTCTGCCCCTGTGTGTGTTCTTTGATAGCAGCAAATTAGCTGGGTGGTGGCATTTACCATAGGAAAAAGTCACTTCCTGCAGTGTCTCTCAGGAGAATAGCTGCTAATTAGGAAGATTCTCATGAGTCACCTGGTTCAGGTGTGTCAGGCCTTCAAGTCCGGTAGCTTGACAATTGGGTGTAGATGTATGATTCAGGAAGGGAGGGGACAAGTTTAGCCTGCTGTCACATAGTCATCATCTAGAAGGTTCTGTGGGCTGAGGCCTATGATTGGTTAAAGCCTCTGGATAGGTAGGTACCTAATGTAATTGGCCTGGAAATATTACATGATTCTCTAAATGTTTTGAGCAGGGGTCCTCAAACTTTTCCAGCCAAGGACCAGTTCACTGCCCCTCAAACTGCTGGGGGGGGCCGGATTGGGGGGGGACTATAGTCCCCTCATGTCACCCCCCGCTGGCCGCGTCTCTCTCTCTCTCTCTCTCTCTCTCTCTCTCTCTCTCTCTCTCACACACACACACACACACACACACACACACACACACACACACACACACACACGCCGAAAGAAAGCCCACCCACCACCGGTACTAACCGCTTCTTACCTGCTGCTTAAGTTTGTTGCTGCTTTGAGTTCGGCGCCGTTTCTAACGAGGGCACGCCAAGGCAAGGCTAAAGCGGCGCATGCGCACCACGCCACTTGAAGCCTTGCCCTCAGAAGGGCCGAACAAAGACATTTGTTCTTTGTTCGGCTGCTTCTGACGAGGGCAGTCGAAGGCAAGGCTAAAGTGGCGCCACGCAAGCGCACCACGCCGCTCGAAGCTTTGCCCTCAGAAGGGCCGAACGTCTTTGTTTGGCCCTTCTGAGGGCAAAGCTTCGAGCAGCGTGGTGCGCTTGCAAGGCGCCGCTTTAGCCTTGCCTTGGACTGCCCTCGTCAGAAGCAACCGAGCCGCCCGCCGAACTCAAAGCAGCGGGCTCGCGGCTCGCGCTGGGGTGGCAAGTCAGTAGGTGGGCTGGCGGGCCGCACAGATGGCCTTGGGGGGTCGGATCCAGTCCGCGGGCCTTAGTTTGAGGACCCATGGTTTTGAGGGTCTGGAACCTCTGATTGGTTAGACATTTCTCCAGAGCCAGAGGTACCTCTCAGGTACCCTTCCTGGGGGGGGTGTCTAGTGGCCCCCCCATTGTTAGATCCAGTAGAACAGGCTGCAGGATGGGGTTTCAGCTTTCTGCGTTCGTTCAGAAGAAGCTTCGATGCAGGTACCGAGTCACCTTCCCATTCTGAATGGGGTTGCACTCCCCCTGCAGGAACGGGTGTGCAGCTTGGGAGTACTTCTGGATTCACAGCTCTCCCTGGAAAGCCAGGTCGTGGCTGTGGCCAGGGGTGCGTTTGCCCAGCTTCGGGTGGTGCGCCAGCTGCGCCCGTATTTGAGTCGATCGGACCTGACCACGGTGGTCCACGCCTTAGTGACTTCAAGACTGGATTACTGTAATGCGCTCTACATGGGGCTGCCCTTGAAGACGGTTCGGAAGCTGCAATTAGTGCAGAATGCAGCGACCCGGGTGATTGCTGGAGCTAGGCGGTTTGACTCTGTTGAACCGCTGCTTCAGCGGCTGCACTGGCTGCCCATTCGTTTCCGGGCCCAATTCAAGGTGCTGGTAATGACCTTTAAAGCCCTTCACGGTTTGGCTCCAGGATATCTGAGGGACCGCCTTCTCCCATACATTCCGGCCCGCTCTCTTAGGTCATCTGAGGGGGCTCTCCTGCGGGTGCCACCTTTATCGCAAGTTAGGGGAGTTGCAACACGTGGGCGAGCCTTCTCCGCTGTGGCGCCACAACTGTGGAACTCCTTGCCAGGGGATCTGAGAACCACCTCCTCCCTCATGACTTTTCGGCGAGGGCTCAAAACGTTTTTGTTTCGTCTAGCGTTTGGGTGATGGGCTGTGGTCTGCCTACTGTGTCTCAAGATGCTCTGCTATACTGCTTATCTGCTCCATACTGCCCCCCACCGTGGATTTTATTGTTTTTTAAATTTTTTATGTATGGTTATGTATTGTTTAAACTTTTTAATGTATTTTTTAAGTTCTGTATTTTAACTTCTGTTGTAAGCCGCCTTGGGCATTTGCCTTGGCATAGGAAATTTTTTAAAAATAAATAAATGTTCTCAGGTGAGGTTAAGGGTCTTAACGTTGTCTTATGGCTTATTTTGAATACATTCTTAATCTTTACAATAGTGTGTGATTCTTGGTGGGGGAATCCTGGTTCGTCTAAATCTGGTGTTGACCACAAGGTTACACTACTGAAACTTTTGCTAGTACCCAGGAGGAGAGGGACCTTTTGGGACCACCAAGAGGCCTTTTACCGTCCCTGGGTTTCAGGACTGGTAGTAATGGGGCGGTGGCAGACCTCCCTTTTGGCTAGGTTTAGCCAGTTTGTGGTCTCTTCAAGCAAACCCATGACTGACCCCCAGTTGGTCCTGGCAGGATTTTGATTTTGAACCCTTACAGCCAGGTTGACCAATTGTCTAGCTCACGATATGGCAGTTTCATCTGGCATTGATTTTGCCATACTAAAGGACCCTAGCAAGGCAGTTTACTAGGCTTTTTTGACTATATGATGAACTCTTACAATAGGCCATTCTCTTGTTTGCTACACACTTGTCCTAGATTGTTATCAGTCTGGTTTACAGTCTTGATTTGGGGCTGAAACTGCTTTGGTTGCCCAGTGGCCAGTCTGTATGGGAGTGGAAGTACAACCTGGTTGGTTCTGCTGGACCTCTCACCAACTTTTGATGCCATTGAGCGTACCACCTCTCAAGGACAGGTTTGCCGGGAAGTGGTAAAAGGCCTCTCTGGTCCTCAGAACATCCTCCTCTGTCAACTCATTGTTGTCTTTCTAGCATATGGCCAAGACTTGGCTTTTTAGTAAAGCCTTTATGCTCAATTAATGTGGGCTGTGGAAATATTTAATAAATAATCCAAAATAAAATGTTTCTCTAACTCTTAATCTCGAAGTAGTTACAGAATTTTAGAAGTCTCTGAAAAATGAATTATTCACAACTTGGACTTTTAAATTAGGTTAGCAAATGGTGTATCTTTTCTACTAGATTGAAAGAATTAATTAAACAGGTTTTGAACAGTAATCTTCTCATGTTTTCATCTTAGCTATTTGAGACTATATTAGAGACTTTAAACTGAATTTCAAAACAAAAGGGTTTCCCAGCTTCCTTTGAAATTCATGCCAAATATAGTTTTTCAGGGGTAAGAAAACCTAGAAATATTAAAAAGGTTCTTGCATTTTTCTCTCTGAATGAATATATCATTCTTTTTTTTTTTTTGCTATGTGGGTGGAATTATTTACTTCTTTGAAAGGATTATAGACTACAATATAACAAAACAGAGCCATGAACTTTAAAATAATTATTTTCCTGTAATCCCATTGACTTCTAAAGGCTACTACAGAGTCAAAGAATTGAGGATTATAGCCTAATCGAAAGAATGCTTATAAGCAGCTGAATTTCTTCATCAGTCCACCCCTAACTATTAAATTAAGGTATACCTAACTTTACTGAACACAAGATTATATAGCATATATGTGTCAAGCAGTGCCCATCATGGGAGTCAAGCAATCACGTTAGAAACCATTTGTGCCTTACTGAATCACAGCTTCCAAGATGCTGGCTGTGCACACTTGTTGGAAGCCCTGGTGATGACTAACTTGGAGCAGGCAGGGTTCACAGTATAAAACATTGTGTGTGACTAATGGCAATTCTAAGGTGGCTGATGTTTTGGATTGGTGTGAAATGACATTTCTGCCCTGGTCCCATAAAGAGTCTTCTTGAAATAACTTTCTTTGTTACATGCATTCACCTAGCCAGGCCCATGTCCCCGTTCAGTAAGTAGTAATGGAGATAGAAGAGCTGTAAATAAAAAGGGTGATTGTGTGCTAATATAAAAAGCCCTTTCAACCTATTACAGCAATTATTTGGCTCTCTAGCTTGTATTATTTTTCTGCAAGCCAAAAGGGTGGACAATAATTGATCACCGTTGAATGTATTGGCCATTAATCAGTGCCAAGACATTGATTATTTCATTAATCATATTTTTTTTTCAAAAATGTGGATTTCATGTTCTCTGTAAAAGGGTGTTCATAGGATTGTAAAGTGCCTAGTAAATGTTAGAAGCTATATGAGTAAATAAAAATGAATGCAATAATACAGTTATGAGTTTTCTAGCCCTGATGCAAGTGTCTACATGCTTAGCTGCATGCATTTACCTATTTTGACAACACCAATCATGTATTTGATGGGGGGGGGAGTAGTGGGGACTGAATTCAGTTCTTTTTACCTTCAAGCAAGTGATACATATGATGGTTGGCACACTCAGCATCTGTTGGTGTGTGAAGTTCTCAATCCAACAAGCAAAGTATACATATGAAGCTGCTTTTTACTGAGTCACACCATTGGTCCATCTAGGCCAGTGTTGTCTACACGGATTGGTCACAGCCCTCCAGGGTTTCAGAATGGGGACTTCCTAGTCTACCTGGAGAGGGTGCTTGAGGATGACCTTGGGGCTTTTGCATGCAAACCACATGCTCTTCTGTTGAGGTCAGTCCTTCCCCAAAGCAAGCATATCAACATTTGCTTCTATACGTGCATTTCCTAGCCAGACCAAGCCATCTTGAAGATTATTTGAAAATTTGACCAATTCAGTAATTGTGACAGCCTCTGGATACCTATTCTGTTGCCGTTATTCCACGGTAATTTTTCTTCTAAGGAAGACAGAGTAGAGGAAAAGAGCATTTTTATCAGATGTTCAGTGACATTGCAGAGAGACCTTGCTGATGGCTGCTTTGTATTAGTAATGCTCCTTGGTACGATCTTTTCCTCTAATATGCATTTCTTTGTATATAATGAATAATACTTCTCTGCACATCATCAAGACCAGAAAAAAAAAACAACCCATCAACAATTGGATTTATATTTTAACACAACAGAGGCAAACCTACAAATGTTGAAATAGGTACCAAAAAATGAGTCAACATTAGGGGTCCGATCCACTCAAAGTTATGGACTTTCAAGTATTTTGTTCGAAAGCTTTCATGGCCCGAGATTACTGTACAGTGTTGCATATCTACGGGATAAGACGCCATGTGTTAAAAGACTTGTATTTTAATATCTCCAGTGCCAGACGGGTCTCCTAAACGGCAGCCGGCAGGCACACAAAAATCACTAAAATCCAAGGTTGTTAGCCCTATGTTTCATTCCGATCTCGGAACCTCTTCCTGGGCCAAAATCGAATAGATTCTGATGGTGTTGTCGTTTGCTGACTCCCTGTTTATATAGGTATCTGTGAGTCACGAGAAGGGAGTGATTAATCAAAGCGAAAGTGACCGTTGCAGCTGGTGTCAGGCTTACACGCTGTTGAAGTGTCTAATCAGCAGCAGCTGTGCAACATTCTTCCAGTGGTGTTGTCGCCGGATTTGTTTTACTCATGAGGAGTACACTTTCCCCTTTTTCTTTCTAGGGGCTTTTCATTTGATGTAGCTGTCAGATCTTCATCCCTATCATTTCCTCTTTCTAACTGTGTGTCAGATCCTTTCGTGTAGGTGTTCTGTCTGTCTCTTATTATCGGTAACCAGATGCGGTTAGCAAATGACAGGTCCTGTTGGCGGTTCCTGGTCCTTTTTTGCTTATTTCAAGAGCCTCAAGATGTCTCAATACTTTGTAGTTGTCTTCCTTCTGTAAGCATCTAGCTTCTTCAAACCGAATGGCATGTCCCTCTTTTATTGCATGCTCAGCGATCGCGGATTGTTGCGGATGGTTTAATCTCCACGATCTCTCATGTTCTGCTATTCTAGTTTTTATATGTCTGTACGTCATACCAATATAACTTTTATTGCATTCGCATGGTATGGAATAAATACCAGGATTAGAAAGGGCCTGTCGTTTATCCTTGGGGTTCCCAATTATTTGTTGTATTTTAATAGTGGGTTTAAAGATTGTTCTTATGTTTCCCCGTTGTAGTACCCTTGCAATTTTATCCGTGGTTCCTTTGATGAACGGTAGGCAGATCCATGTTTTATCTTCTGTGTTGGATTTGTCACTTTCACTGTTTTTCATTTCAGTTCCTACTCTACATGCTGTGATCTGTTTATATTGCTTTGTCCAACATTTATTAAATTGATTTATTGAGTACCCATTCGCTTGTAGTGAATCCCCTAGAATTCTTTTTTCTCTTTCAAGTGAGTCTTCATCACATACTTTGATGGATCTGTATACTAATGAATTAATCAGGGAGTTTTTTTGTGCTGGATGATGGTTGGACCCATAGTTTAAATATCTCCCCGTGTGAGTGGGCTTTCTATATACAGAGTGCCCTATAGTCAGATCTTTCTTACGGGACACGAGTACATCCAGAAATGGCAGGGACCCATTATTCTCCAATTCTACAGTGAAACGTATTTCTCTGTATTGATTGTTCAGATGTTTCAGGAATATTTCTAGTTCTTTATCACCATGTGTCCATACGCAGAAAACATCGTCTACGTAACGGACCCAGAAATCTGGTTTTAATGGTGCAGTGTCTAATGCTTGTTTTTCAAACATCTCCATAAATAGGTTTGCCACTAATAGGCTGAGGGGGTTCCCCATGGCTACCCTCTCTTTCTGCTCCCTGAATTGTCCATTCCAGATGAAGTAAGTAGATGTTAGACAATGATGGTACATTGGTATCAATTCCCTGGGGATAGTTAACTCTTCAATTAGCTCCATTACTTTGTTTAAGGGTACATTGGTAAATAAGGACACGACGTCAAAACTCACCAGTTTAGATTCAGGTTTCAAATTTATAAGAGGTAACATTTCTAAAAAGTGGTAAGTGTTCTTCACAAAACTAAATGTGTTACCAATAAAAGGTTGAAGTATGCTAGCTAGATGTTGGGACAACCCATGTGTGGGTGCTCCTATATTACTCACAATAGGTCTTAACGGGCAGCCTGCTTTATGAATCTTCGGAAGACCATAGAATCTGGGGGCCAATGCCTCTGATTTAGTTAATCTATGTTTAAGTGTTTCATTAAAATTTGAATCTTTAATTAATTTATTTGTATCTTTTAAAATCCTTTTTGTGGGGTCTTTTTTAACTAACTTGTATGTCTCGGGGTCCAAAAGATCCCTAACTTTGTTGATATAATCCTTGGAATCTAAAACTACCGTGGCGTTGCCTTTGTCTGCTGGCAGCACCACCAAGTCTTTATTTTCTCTTAGTTGTTTCATGGCCAGGGCTTCCGCTCTGCTTATGTTGCAATAAAAGTTATATTGGTATGACGTACAGACATATAAAAACTAGAATAGCAGAACATGAGAGATCGTGGAGATTAAACCATCCGCAACAATCCGCGATCGCTGAGCATGCAATAAAAGAGGGACATGCCATTCGGTTTGAAGAAGCTAGATGCTTACAGAAGGAAGACAACTACAAAGTATTGAGACATCTTGAGGCTCTTGAAATAAGCAAAAAAGGACCAGGAACCGCCAACAGGACCTGTCATTTGCTAACCGCATCTGGTTACCGATAATAAGAGACAGACAGAACACCTACACGAAAGGATCTGACACACAGTTAGAAATAGGAAATGATAGGGATGAAGATCTGACAGCTACATCAAATGAAAAGCCCCTAGAAAGAAAAAGGGGAAAGTGTACTCCTCATGAGTAAAACAAATCCGGCGACAACACCACTGGAAGAATGTTGCACAGCTGCTGCTGATTAGACACTTCAACAGCGTGTAAGCCTGACACCAGCTGCAACGGTCACTTTCGCTTTGATTAATCACTCCCTTCTCGTGACTCACAGATACCTATATAAACAGGGAGTCAGCAAACGACAACACCATCAGAATCTATTCGATTTTGGCCCAGGAAGAGGTTCCGAGATCGGAATGAAACATAGGGCTAACAACCTTGGATTTTAGTGATTTTTGTGTGCCTGCCGGCTGCCGTTTAGGAGACCCGTCTGGCACTGGAGATATTAAAATACAAGTCTTTAAACACATGGCGTCTTATCCCGTAGATATGCAACACTGTACGACTTTCAAGTATGATGATTTCAATGGGAGAAAGTTAAACATCTGCATGAAAACACTGGAAGTACAGTTGGGCCCCAGTATCCATGGGGATAGGTTCCTGTGCCCTCCCACAGATACTGGGAACCTGCGAATGGGGAGAATGCTATCTTCCGCGCGTCCCCCGCACCTCCCACAACCATTACCTTATTGATGTGCAAACACACCAATGGCTCGAAACAGGCCAGCGCGGGTCTTCGTTAGAGCCGGCAGCCTCATTGCAGCCACCACAAAAACAGGCATGCTGTATCCAGCAGGGGGGGGGGGATCAGGAAACTTCAACAGGGAAAGAGGATAATCACGGTGTGTAAACCTCCCACCCCACAATGGGTCTCCGTGGACCTGCGCTAGTGATTTCACTAGCTCAAGTCTGAGAAAGGGAGCGAGGAGGCTGTAGAAAAGGATGTGGGCAGCGGGGGTTCAGCTGGAGCGAACAAGAAGACTCTGGCCTTCTCGCCAGCATCCCGGCAGCGTCCTATTCAGCGTTCTACCAGAGCGCATTTTACGGCTGGTGCTGACTGCTTTACAGTAGTCTGCGCCAGTGGAACATCTGTTCAGCTGCTGCTCAGCCCAGATAGGATTGGGCCGCGAATGGGTTCATGGCAGAGGCAATTTTTGAAGAGAAAGAGAGAGATTTTTTTAAAAAATAAAATATAAACAAAACCTGAGAGTTTAAAAAAAATCAAAACAAAACCCCACAGAGCCAGAGTGATTAAAACAAGACCTAGGCTTGTGGCAAGTCATGGATAGACACATCCCAACCCACTCACATTTCTCAATGGAAACCTAAGAAAGTATGGAAAGCCTGAAAGAATGGAAATAGACCAGGGCTGACTGCATTGTAAAAATCCCCCTTTGTGATGATGACATAACTGTGTGGTGAGACTTGGCCTGTTGTACCCTCCAACCATATGGTAAACCCAGCATTACTACATCCTCACAACTACTTGCAAATCCAGGGGGGGGGGATAGGGAGAATAATCTTTGTTGAAATTACAGATTATTGCTTCACCCTACGGTAGAACTAAAAACTAAACCAAAGAAGTCCTCAGAAATGAAGTCCTTTGGCATTTGTTTGTTTGGAGGTGTGTTTTTTTTTTTAGTAGCTTCAAGATTTATTCACCTACAGCTCACTGTTATGATGGCTGTCAACACTGAAGAAGCTAATAAATGTTTTAAAATATTTACAGCATGACACTCTCAGCCAGAAAACACAAACATCTGTTTTGTATTCATTATTTATTACCTGTTTTAAAAAAAACTACAGTATAAGTTCATGGGTTAGGTATACAGTATATTCAATTATTGCTACAGAGACTGTCGGTGCAATCCAATCGTAACTTCGGCCGGCAGAACGAGTGTTCCACTGTCTGAAGACATCGCAAATGCACTTTACGGCACATTTGCGACAACTCATGAGTAGGGAAGGCTGGTGCAAGGCCGCCCTGCTCCCCTGCCCGCCAGACCCAGGTAAGGATCCAGCGGAGGGGGTGGTGGTTCGGGAGAAAACGGCAGGGGCCGATAGGCCCAGCCGATCGGGGAGGGGGAGGGGTTTGGCCTCGGCCGAATCCTGTCCCCCGCTGATCGGCTGAGCCGTTACACGGCCTCCTCCGACTTCCGCCAGCAAAATACCTGGCGGAACTCTGGGGAGTCCAATCGGCCCCAGCCGCGGTTACACCCGGGGAAGGGGACGAGCGTCCACTTCCCTGAGTAGACTTTCTGCCACGGGGAGCCTGCCCACTCCAGGATTGGGCTGTGTGATTGAAAAAGACAGAGATGTTCCATTTTGACAACTTAAAGCACTTGTGCCCCTTCTTCCCAGATCTACAGGCTGTCAGACAAGAACTTGTAGTAGAAATAATTATTGCTCACTGGGATTTGGTTTTGTTAGGTCTGGTCAAGGCGTCTGTCCCAAGGAGTACAGCCCTTCAGACACTTATGGTAGGTCAACATCCCATGGCAGTTTTCATAGCCTATGGCAGGGATGACCAACTGTTTTCTATTGGATTTGGTGCAATGAGCTTTCTCTTGCGTCTTACATCTTTCTAATCAGACAAATGCTGTATATATTTCACATTCCATATTTCTATTTCATACAGGCTGGGGAGACAATTGGACAGGTCGTTTTTACTTGGTTTCCTCCCAGAGCTGGCCAGGAGGCCACTCCATCCCTCAGACAGTAGTTTGAAGCATATTCTGCTTGACTTCCCTTGGATATAACATTATGACTTTTCGAAAACCATGCATTGAGTTCCCAGCTGAGTAGAGACTGAACGCTCACTTTCCCTGGTTCTGGTGCCCTAATTACTTAACCAAGTGGGCTCTGTTGTTTCCTTTGGTGGCAAGAAGTGGCTTGGCACAGATACCAACATTTCGGAGCAACTAATTTGGGCTTTGACTTGGTCTTTGGAGTAATGAGATTCCTCACTTCAAGTAGGTTCCTGGAGAAGGGAGGCTCAGGCGTGATGCCAAGCAACGAAAGGAACACAAACATCAGCCCTGACTGAAAATGTATTTTGGACCAGTCCCTTCACGCATTAGAAGCCTCCTGCCTCATAATGAAATTCTTTTTGGCGGGATCTGGCAAGGCATTCCTGTATTTTAGCTTCTGAGAGCAGAAGTGAGATTCTTCTCATTCCCAGCTGTCACTGTGCTGTTTTTCTTTTCAGCCAAAACAGGAACTTAGTTTCACCTTCTGTTTTGGCGCAACAATTTGATGAACAAGCCTGTATATGTGGAAAATCACTCCAGCTAGTCATGTCTCTGACAGTCAAAATTACTCACCTGACCATGACTGTGTTTGGCTTCATTTGTCATTACATTTAATAATTTATAAACTCCAAACAAAGCTCTAATTGTGTCTTTGAAGTATTTATGTCATTCCAGGATCCATATTTTCTGCAAAGATTTATGAAAAGATCAGCACTTTGCAGTCCCATTGATTTTGATGTGCGTGATTCATTAAGCACATTCCCAGCTCTGCCATCAAAACCAATAGGACTTGAATGTGCATAATGTTGGCTTGGATCATGCCTTTACATTGCATTCCTATGTTTTAGTATGCAGTACAGTATGTTTTTTGATGACTTGCTTGTTCGCAAGTACTGTCTGCTAGGAAGCCAAAGACTCTAAAGGCCAGTTTAAATATTATGACCTTTGCATGAATTCTGCCAAAAATTGCTTCTGTGTGGTGTTTTGTGCAGCAACTGTAACTTCTGGAGGGTATTTGCCTAGGGAGGCTCCACAAGTTTTGTACAATCTTGGCTGGTGCTGAGATTGGTGTGCAGAGTCTTGATATGATTAGGTCAAACCATGTGGAAAATGTCAAATGTTTCAGGGTTCAGCCGCCACATGGAGCTAGACATGATTTTCAGTGGCTATCATGTGTGCGCTATAATACAGTATATGAAATGCCCTCAGACCAGATTCCAGTGTAACATTTTCTACTCACAAATTTTAGCTGCAAGCATGGAAGCAGATAAAAATGATGGAATATGTGGATCTTTATAATGCTGGAAGAGTCAAGTATGAGTCTGACCCAGAGACCTTGTCAAGCTGCTGAGACTTCAGGAATGGCTTGAGTCAGACTGATTCCTGACCATTCTGACATTACACATACATGAGAATGATTGTGTTGTCCACTCCACCCCCCCCCCCTCAACTTGCATTCCTGTTTAGAGCAGGAGAAGCAATGTTGGAACAGACCCTGTTATTTTTTTAAAATGTGTGTAACAGAAATGGTAAACTCTCTCAAAGGGATCACAAATACAATATCTTTTGGAAGCTGATGTCTGTTCCTTAAAGAAGGAAAACTCACCTGCTATAGAGCTTGTTTGTGTGGAAAGAAGAGAATGAAGGTTCTATCAAATGTGTTGTCTCACTTTTTATTTAAATAAAGAAAAGACGAGAGCCCTGTTGGGCTGATAGCCAATATGTACTGAATGAACTGATGGAACAGGGAATGAGATTACACTCCTGATGTTGACCTGCCCGTTCACCACACTTCCAGTGTCTGCATGTACACACAGCTGTATCTGTACACAGCTGTACACACAGAGACTTCCACACAAAGTTATGTCCTGACTATGGATCACATAGAAGCCCCTTCATTCATATAGATGGGGGGGGGCATTCAGCACAGAAAGTAGATGCCAGGGATGTAGCCAGAGGGCATGTTGATACTGGGGCATGGTTAGAGGGCATGGGCTTGCTCCCCCTCCATGTGTTCACTGAAAAAAAGAATAATCTGAAGAGGATTTAGATTAAAACTTTCTCCCTCATATGATAGCTCCATGTGCAGAGAGATTTCAAAAAGGGTGTGTGGGGGTGGGTGGGTGAGTATTCAAAAATCCTGTACTGCCCACTGGCAGTCTGAAATAGCATCATCCAAGAAGCGTATTTGAATCTGATTTGAGGACTTGTTCTAAAGCTAGAACATTATGAGCACAGCAGTCATTGGTAAATTGACAGAGTCTGCACAGCATATCTGTCAGCGTGTGCATTTGCATGTGCAACAACCAGCCATTCCTCTAGTTGGAAAACATACTGAAGGCTACTACTGCAGTCTTCTGTGTCCTCTTGTGTCATCGACAAGGTAACAGCCGTCAAACAACACGGTTTAAATAAACTATCTTCTGCTGACTGCTGTCACAGAGCAGAGTGCAACAATAATTAAAGAGCTCAGTGCTGTAAGGGGCATACATAAGTGATGTCGCTGTTATTACAATCACCGAAAGGAAGAAATGAATCATGTTTTTTACAATTCATTTCCAACCAAGCAGCCAGTTTCTGCAGTTACATAGCTCTAAGACATGAAAATCAATCTGCTAATGTTCTTCATTGTGTAGTATGTGCTTTCTTGTTGAATCAGAGCATAATTTATCGGTATCACAACACTTGGAATCACTGAGGCTGTAATCCCATTACATTTACGTGGGAGTAAGTCTCACTGACCTCAGTAGGACTTATTTCTCAGTATACACGCATAGAATTGGACTGTTGCATGTATCTCAACCTGTGTACAGATGTAAATTACTGCTTGCAAAGAGGAACAGAGAATGGCCCTCTGCAGACATTCAGGGAATGTATGTAAAGGGGAAGTCAGGATGGTGTTCATTACCTGCTCTTTCACTGACAATGCAATCTTGTGTAGGTTTACTCAGAGGTAAGTCTCACTACATTCAATGATGCTTACTCCCTTGTAACTGTGTTTAGGATTGCAGCCAAAGTAATCTAGAATACCAGGTCCTGAAGTGAAGTACTATATATTTAATGGTTATTTTCATTTACAAGAAGTGGTAAAAGACCAACAAGCAAAATTTCACATTCACAACTGAACCCTATACAAAGTTGGGTCTGCATCAGTTCAGTGATTTCAGGGAATGGGAAGCACCGACCTCTGCACAGGATCGGTCTACAAAGCATCTGTGTTCCTTCTGCTCAGTCCAGAACTCCAATCTCTCAAGCAATCTTGCGGGAGAAATGACTGATAGTTGGCGCTTCTTGCTTCTGTCAGACTTGACTGAGTCTATGGCAAGCAACACAGGTCTTCAGACAAGTGGCACTTTCTGTATTCCGTGGTACGTACGGAGCTGAGGTGCGAAAGTATATTTTGCATGTGCATGTTAAATGCTCAGCATGTGAAATGGCTCTTACTTTCTTAATGCATTTGTTGGAGTCCAGTGTCCTTTCTGCAGATCAGTTTTGGATCAAGAAGTGCCCATTGGTTATGCACTGCCTACACTGTGGTTTGGCTTCTTCTGAGAGGTACTTCTATGTATTGTGCTCCTCCAGCAATGTTAGGGTTTGTCCCACGCTGTCTACCTGTTTTGAAAACAGCAGTTGTTGTGGTTACCTTTCTTTGTTCTGTGATGCCTCTAATCATAGGAAGGCTATTTTTTTATTTTATTTTTTGGCAGGACTAAGGGAAAAAGGGGGCACCACATATCACTGCTTACTATCTGTATCATGGCTTACAAAAGGCAATACTGTATTCTGTCACTAGGTGCTGCTGTTTGTTGCTTAAGCCTGAAATCCTACACAGAGTTACCCCCCCAAAAAATCCTACTGAAGTCAATGGGAGCAAAGAAGCCATTTTCACTCATGTATGAGAGAAGGGGGAATGCCCTACTCTAAGATGGCACCTGCTATCTGCAGTTTTTGTAAGCACTTACGTTTGAAATTATTAACCATTTTAAAAATGTACTGCCCAATTAACTGGAATACCTTTTAGTGAATGGGCTTGAGCCAGTGCCCTGCCTGAAGAAGCTAAGCAGCAGGGTCAACCTCAGTTCTTGCTTGGATGGGAGACAGCAGCTGCTGACAGACCTCACGAAAACACTGAGAAGGCACCGTGAGAGAGTGGAAGGCAGAGGATTTATCAACTAAATATTTTAGCTCTGGGATTTAGGAAACCTAAATGTGTGTGCAATATTGTGGCCTGCATCTTTTTGTTCATAATCACTTATGCTGTATTCCATAATGCTGAATTCTGCATAAAAACACCCTCACAATCAACTGATGTGTCCATGTTTAAGGAATAAAATCCATGATATCTGTTCACAAGTGCACATAACCAATCAGACATACTGAGTGTATAATTTTAACCAGTGGGTACTCTCCGAGTACCAGCGGGTGGCACAGTGGGATAAACCACTGAACCATGAGCTGTCGATCGAAAGGTCGGCAGTTTGAATCCGCGACGGGGTGAGCTCTCGTTGCTTGGCCAGCTCCTGCCAACCTAGCAGTTCCAAAGCATGTTAATGCGAGTAGATAAATAGGTACCGCTTGCGGGAAGGTAAACAGCGCTCTGTGTTCCAGCTGCATGCTACGCGCTGCGGCAAGGAGAGTCATGCCGGCCACATGACCACGGAGGCGTCTTCGGACAACGCTGGCTCTTCGGCTTTGAAATGGGAATGAGCACCACACCCTAGAGTCGGACACGACTGGACTTAATTGTCAGGGGTCACCTTTACCTTTTTACTCTCCGAGCTTAGCTCCTAAAAGGAGTTATAGGAGTATCTTGTTCCAGGCAGAGTCACTGGCATTCTACCAGAGCAGGGATCCAAGTTAGTGGCACAAGCCTAGGTAGAGTATCTGGCCCTCAGCCAGACCCAAGGAGTGGCAGGAATTCAAGCAGGCACAGGTCCAAATGTCAGGCCTCAGATTGCTCGAAGGGGAAACAAAGAAGACTAGGCTGAATGCAGTACCCTGAACAAGAGCAAAGTTCTGGAGTTATCTGAGAATTATATAGGAGGTGTTGCCTGGAGGTTGAGCCAGTACCCTGCCTGAAGAAGCTAAGCAGGGTTGACCTCGATTCTCGCTTGAACGGGAGATAGCAGCTGCCTATGGACCTCACTAAAACACTGAGAAGGCACCGTGAGAGGGTGGAATGCAGAGGAGTCAGCTAGAGAGATAACATCTTGACAACTGTCCGCCGGGTTCGTTGAACTGTGGTGAAGCTTGGAAGTGCAGAGCGCAAGCCAGAAGGCGCACAGCACTCGGAAGAGAAAACATTTTGATTGTGGAAGGTTCTACATATGAGTAGAACAATATTGTAAAGACCCTTATTGCGTCTAGGATAGCCTGCCTATGTAAACCACCTTGAATAAATCTGACGAGAAATCCGATGATGAAAAAGGGGGTATATAAATACAGAAATAAATAAAATATAGTTATACTGTATAGGGATGATTTGCTCTGCCCCTTGCCCAGGGAAGCCTTCTACAACTTAAAGGGAACTTGCTCAGTTTTGCAGGCGTGTGCTCTAATGGTGTTGGGGGAACTGTGGCTCAGTTACAGAGTTCTCCAAATGCCCTTTGAGCCAAAAGACAAAACATTCACATCTTGGGGACAATGTTGGGATCCGACTCCTTGGATTCTCTCTGTACAAGGAATTCAGGTGAAGTGAGGATGTGCGTCGTGATCTATGGTGAGATGATTTCCCCAGTCTGTCTCCTCCTCCAAGTCAACCTCCTCATTCTCAGATGCCAGTTTGTGTGTGTATGTGTGTGTGCGCGTGCGCACGCTCACGCTGTTCGACGGGCATGGTATGGGGTATATATTGCCTCTCTGTTAGGCCTTTCCAGGAACACCTTTTTTGAATGAGAATTGCCTGTCATATATGGCAGCTGATGTCAGTGAAGAGGAAGAGGGGACATTAGTATGCTCCAAGAAGAGCCTAATATTCCTTGAAGCAACTGTCTCCTTGAATGTACTGAAACTTCCATTATTGGATATTTTTTTTCCTCTGAGCTGAAAGCATCTGTTAGATTGAGTTGTTCACTGAGTGGAAGGGAATGTGTCTTTCTGTATATGAAACTATAGCAGTGCTGGAAGGTTGCTTGCTAAATGTAATCTAACCCAAAGAGGAAGTGCTGGTCAGGGTACTGGCCATAACTTCAAAACTTAATGTTTTTCCCCTGAAAAGAAAGGTCATTTGTAAATGTTTCTATGGAATAACACTGAATGTATTCTTGTACAGTCACTGTGAGCAAATGCCCAAAATTGACAAGAAGGGAAGGGGCCTGGTTTATGGTCACTCTTAATTGGGGGTGTGACAGCTGACTGATTATAATTCCCCAAATTTCTTTTTAATATCTTTACTTTGTACTGCTTCCTTCCACAATGGGGATTCTGGAAGCTGTGCTTCTGGAATTTATTACCACCCTATTTTTGGTGTTCAATTACTCATTACTAATTTTTTGCTGACTGACTGACAAGTTACCTCAAAGAATACCTGCTGGGTTTTACCAGCTGCCTGATTTTACATTTCTCCCAATACTGTGAAGGTTATCACCATCGCTAGCATTCATTTGTTGTCTGCAGTGGTGTTTCACAGTGCACACTATTAATTCATTAAGCGTCAAATGAAGACCATCCCTTTTTCTCAATTACTAAAAATAGGATTATAGTAGGTAACACTAATGATAAGTATATCCCATTCACAGTCCAATCCTACCTAGGGTTTACACTGATGGATCTCATGGTCCGTCAGCGTAAGTCCTGGAATGACTTTGTGAAAGTCGCCCAGCATTTTGCAGGCTGTGGCTGCTGGGGCAAACGGCTAGAGGCCATGCACGGACGACAGTGGCTCGCTGAACCTCCTCCGTCCTGTGCTGCCGCAGCTAGGTCAACAGGGAAGCAGAACGGGGGAGGATCACGGGTGGTTCTGGGTGGGGAGTGGGCTGAGCTGGGGGTAGGAGGGGTAGCAGTGGTGCATGCTAAATCCTATCCCACCTTTCCCATCCCAACATACCTCCTGACTCTCCCCAGACTTATGCCAGCTAAATAGCTTACGTAGGTCCGAGAAGACCCACTGGAGGCCAGGCGGACTACGGGGAGGTAATAAGATTTTTGTTTATTTCTCCCAGGCTGTCTTGTTGTCCCACCCCTACCAGAGCATGCAGCACATGCTCCATCAACGGCGCCACAGGCTATGGGCTAGCGGGGGATAGGATTGGGTCATAAATAATGTTTACAGGCAGTGGATAATTTGTCTACAGAGAATATCTTAAGTCAGGGCTGATTCACTCAACTAGTATTTATGTGTTGAAGCAAACCATAGATTTGCAGATATTGGGTGGTCTTCTGAACACTTCAGCACGTATTTAGCCATTTAGTTATTAGATTTTCTTTGTAAACTGCTTTGCGAACTTTTTTCTTTGTTAAAAAGCAGTATATAAAAATTCTTAACAATAATATTCAGATTGCATAAGTGAAAAGTGGATTAAACCAAGACATCAGTGTATGTGTAAATCTATTGAAAACCCAACCTGAATGTCTTGGAGGGGATAGGAAGTGAATGATCTCCCATATCTAATTTTGATTATGCACATATTTCAGGGTGCGTATAAAAGTGGATTATTAGGAAAGGTATTGACAATAAAATGGCTAACATAATAATGGCCTTACATAAATCCACAGTGCAATCATGTCTGGAATACTCTGTGTAGTTCTGGTCACCCCATCTCCAAAGGACATCTTAGAACTGGAAAAGGTGCAGCAGAGGAAAACGAAGGTGATCAAGAGCTTGACTTGGGGCATCTTCCTTATGAAAGAAAGCTAGTGTGTGGTTATTCACCAAAGGTAACTAAGAGGAACACACAGTGTATAGGTTTATGGTTATGCCAATAAAGGTAGTTGATTGATTTATGAGACTATGCAAGATATGGAGAGAGGAAATGTTTTCTCCATCTCCTAGTAATAGAATGGAACCACCCAAATGAAACTGGTTAGCAGTAGATTTTTTCCATTGTTTTTAGCTTTGTCTTTTCTTTCTAATAATTACTCTGTATCTAAAAATGAAAAATAGAGGGGTTTTTTTAAGTACTAGTTCACACAACATGATGAATCAATTTCGATAACACAGCCCTGGGCGGGCAGCCCCTGCATGATCAGAAGCGGAGGTTTGCGTGCATGTCTCTCCCCATCCAGCACATCATCCCCACTGCTATATAGTAATGAGAGGGCAGACTGTGTGAACCGCCCCCTAACCATGCAGATGATATGCTGCTACATGTATATCAACAACACAGTTGAGGCTGTTCAGATGTTCCGCTCCCAAATGACTATGCAGCAGTGGGGCTGGAGCACCAGTTAGGTGGGAGATATGTGTGCCTTTACTTCTGATCATGTGGTGGTTGGCAGTATTGTCAGAGCCAGCCCATAATTAACAGCAATAGAGAAAAAAAACAGTGCAAGACAGTCACACTCCATTCCCTTCTCCAGTCACTCTTCCCACTAAGAATGGAAGCTTGGCCCAGATGTCCGATGATGACCTGTGTCCCATGTTTCCCATTGTTATCAATGCCATATGTTCCTTATGCCATTTTTTAAAAACTATAACAGTTCTTTCATGGTCTCTATTATTCCAGTCCTTCGTAATTGTCTCTTCTGTTTTGTTTGTTTGTTTTTGTCCATGTGTTCTACAGCAAGGCACGAAGAGCTGACCTTTACAAGGTAGATGTCAAGGATCAACATTACGCTTACAGAGCTGCCTGAACCACCTCTGATAAAATCATCTTTCGGATTAGTAATGGATTTCATGCTGCTGATTATGTTGCTTCAGAAAAATTAGAATATAGCGGCACGCTACTGCTTTTTACAATGTTGTTTGATGACTTTTACGCTTTCTTCTGCTTGTTAATGTCAACTTGTTAGAACATTTAATGGAAGACTGAATAGATTGCCTGTAGCAAAATTCACTGATTCATCACAAGAAGAAGTGATATGAGAAAATCCCTGCAGAGTTGCTCTGATTAGGTCTACTAGACATGATCAATCTAACTCGGATGAATAAGATTTTGTTGTTAAATGTTTGTAGCATGCAGAATCAAAACACATTATTTTCAGAAATGCATCTCATTGTATACATATTATTCTCATATTATGTACCCTAAGATTTATATAACTGTAGCCATAGGGGAATGACAAACCATAGAAAGTTAATACCATACCGGTTCTCTGAGACGAATAGTCAATGGAGAAAGTTTGTTAGGAGAGAGAACACTTGTCCTGACTATGGTACTCTTACTGAGCAGTAGATTCAGGAAGAGAGCTACATGGATCATCTGCATCTAGAACAGCATCACCTCTGCAGGTAGTGACAGAGACAGATTGCATTGCAACAGGATTTCTCAGTGTCTCCAGTTGTGAATGGTGCACAAACTTTTTAGCTCCTGTCAGGTCTGCTACAGTGTGAGAATTCTGGATGTATTACAGTATATTAACCTGCTCCCCAATAACTAGAATTGGATCGGTGCACAGAGGGTTTTATGATAGTTTTAAAATGGCTGCGGATGGCGCATGCAGCTTTGCCACTGGTGCCCGCTGCCCCGCCAGAGCTGGTAAGCCATCGTTGGGGGCGGGTGGAACAGGGTGGGGAGGGGGAGGACAGGGGAGTGTCCGGGACAGTACAGAATGGGGCAGATATTGGCAGCAGCAACTTGCTCTGATATCCTCGTCCCATTTTTCTCCGTTCCCTCTCCCTTACTCAGCCTGCTCCAGCAAAGTAGCTGGCACCTGGTGCAGATCCAAAAGTGATCCATTCGGCTAATGGAGGCTTACCTCCCGGTAAGGAAATAAAGTTCCCTTACCTTGAGGAGACCTCCGTGACTGCCTCCCCACAGGATGCAGTGCATGCTCTGGTGGTACAACTGCATCGGTGTGTGTGTGTGTGTGTGTGTGTGTGTGTGTGTGTGTGTGTGTGTGTGTGTGTATTTAGTTAGGATTGAGCTGTAAACCTGGTGATATTGTTTTGGGAAGGGGTAACAAAAAACTGGAATCAAATCTGTATCTTGCCAGATCAAGTTTCATAATGACAGATATCTGCATGTGAATTAGTTTGTATATTATGGTATTCTTTTGTACTTATTAATACTTGCATTTTTTTCCTTATCAATAAGGCATGCACACAAATGTTCTTCATATGAATAGGTGTTGTTTGAACAATGCTTTCTGTAGCCATATAAGTGCAGAGCTTCAGTATATGGGAAAGTAGTTTGCTTAGGTTCTAACATATTTCTTAGAATATAACAGGTATCATTCATCCAGCTATGAACGCATTTGAATGCTTAGAAAAGCTGTATTTCTTCCCTTGCCAATGAAAACTAGCAGTGAGTGTGTACTGGTAATTTGCATTCAACCCATCTCAATTCCTTCCTTCATAGCTGCAGGGATTCTTTCTCTCTGATTACTTAGACGCCAAACATAAAAGCAGAACAAGGAAAAACTGCACATTGGGACTGGCCATGACATGACATTCATACAAGTTTCATAGCGAATCAAAATTTAAAATGCAACTTTTGCAAGGCCAGTTTGAAAAGAAAAAGCATAAATCGCTTTTTTTAAGGTCATAGCATAAACAGTTGTAAGGCCAAACGCACTGCCAGAAATAGTGCATGCAGCTTCTGAAGTGAAAGGATTGCCTGAAAAGCAAACAAACACACCCAGCTTCATGGAATACCAATTAGACAGCAGAAGTTGAGTTTAAAGACAGATGCAACAGGCAGCTTTATGCAATATGGTAGGTGATGTCTACCAAAATAGCCATATTTATATGGTTGCCGACATTCCTTTTGCAGAAGCCATGCTGATTCTTCCTCACTAAGACCTGTTCTTCTGTTAGATTATTCAAGCTTTAATAAGTTCTACCAGTTTATACCTGGTGAACTGATGAGCTTGTAATTTCTTGACTTGCTGCCCCTGGATACCAATTTAGAAATTGGTATTAATGGTGGCTACCATGTAGTCCTCTGACAAGGAAGCCAATGACAAGTTGCATCCTTTTTGCTAGAAGATCAATAATATGTGTGGTCTTTATTAAGATCGTCTGGGTGTATGATTTTTAAAATTTTGCATTTGTTACTTGCCCTAGAACATCCTCCCTTGTCACCCTCATGTGACATATCAATCATGTGCATGTTTACTTAGTAGGAAGTCCCACTTTGTTCAATGGGACTTCCTTCTAAGCAAGGGTGCATAGGGCTGCAACATTAGACTTTCACGTGCTTTCTCTGAAAATAGTGACTCAGGTGTGGGTTTCTGTCTGCAATGCAAAGAATTCATTCAGCTTCTCTGAAGTCTCCTTGTAATCCTTCAGTAATCCTGTGACACCTTTGTCATATAATGGTCCTACCATCTCCCTGGCTGGTATCCTGCTTCTGGTGTATTTAAAGAAATGTATATTGTTTCTTTTAATATATCTAGCAATGTGTTCCTCTGATTTGTGTTTTGCTTCCCTTCTTGTGAAGTGGGGTATTCTTTTCACTTCTTGTGAGTGCGGATTTGTGTTTTTTTGCCAGAGTTTTTACTTCTTTTATTTTTCTTATTTGAACTTGACATCCACTTTTAAAAGAAATCCGCCAATCCCTTTATGCTTTCCTTGAGTCTGTCAGTTAATCACACTGGCATCCTCTTGGACTCATGTGTACCTTTCCTAATCTGTGATATAAATTTTATCTGAGTTTCTCTTATAATGGTTTTAAATAACCTTCAAGCTTCCTGAAGGAATGTGACCCTCCTGACTCTCCCTTTCAGCTTGTCTCTTCGCTTTTGAGACGTTTCCTCTTTTGAAATTAAATGTGACTGTTAGGCTTCCTGCTCACAGATGTGTTATATTTGATAGCATTGTGTCACTGTTCCCTTGCAGTTTTACCATGCTTACTTCTTTCAAAAGGTCTTGGACACCACTCAGAAGTAAATCAAGGGTTGCTTCTCTTCTTCTATGCTCTGTGACTAATGGCCCAATCTTGTCCTTTCAATGCGATGGCAGATCCCGTGATCTGCCATTGCATCCTGCGGGCCACCATCGCCCAAATTGCTGTGATGGCGGGAGGCTTGTTGCCGACAGTGCGGAAGCTGGCAAGTCCCAAGCCGACAGCAGCGGGCAGCACACCAGCTGCCAGGGCAGGTAAGATGGCAGCAGGGGTGGATTGGTGTGGGGATCAGGCCGGGCCGAGGGCAGGGAGGGGGCAGAGCTCAGTGGCAGCAGTATCCCCGAGATCTGGAGCCCTCATCCCGTACCTGATACACTCCTTTGGATCTAACAGTTGTACACCAGCAAAATAGCTGGTGTAGGTCTGAGTAGGTCCTTTGGGGACCAGGGAGCAGTGGAGAAGTAAAAAAAATGTCTTTACTTTCCTCTCCACTGCTGCCTGGTCCCCAGCCAACCTCCAGGATGCAGCAAATAATGCATCAGCATCCCTGCGTCATGCAGCCTGGCCAAGAATAGGTATGGGGCCCTCAGGCTACAACCCTATGCACACTTACCTGGGACTAACAGCCCAATCCTATGCGGCTGCTGCACTGAGAGCACAGGGCTGCCAGCACGATGGCCACCGAATCCAATGTGGTGTCATGGTTGAGAGGGGTGAGAGGGATAAGGCTTTCCTGTATGTGCCATCTGCCATATAGACCCCTATGGGGGTCTATATGGCAGATGGGGGTCTATATGGCTCTGTTGCTGGCGTAGTGCTTCAAAACCTTTAGTTCCATTGAACCCAGTGGGGTTTACTTCTGAATAGACACGCATTGGATTGTACTGTAATTGTTCTACGGCACAGTAACTGCTTGTTTCTAGAAACCGCCTTCCTTTGACAGGATATGGCTGGTCTGCATGTGAGTTTTACTGTGGAATATTGGCAATGGAGGCATCATACATTTGATCAGCCACAGGCTTTTGTGATGGATATGCTTACATCTCCAGTCTCAGGCTGGAATTTAAAGATGTGGGCAGTAAAAGGCAGGAACACAGGGTCGAGCTGTAAGAGTCTCCCATTCCTGCTGCCCCTGTTCACAAGCTGAAAAACAAAGCAGTCGTTTCAGTAGGTTTTTAGGTGGTAGGGTGTGAAATTGTGGGGCACAGAACTGCCTGGCATCCCTCCCACCGACTGGCGACCGCCGTCTTCTTTTCACAATCCTCCTTCTGAGCAATGCTGCGTCGTCATGTTCCAAGGGAGGTGGGTTCTGGGAAAAAAACTTGTAGCTGCCAGCAGGAGCCACGATCTTTCCCAAGCATCCCCTGAGAACAGCACTATGTGATGAGATAGAGTCACTTGGTGGAGGGGGGTTTATGGGGGAAAATGGCAGCTGCTAGCCACTGTGAGAAGCACCACTGTGAAAACTATCAGTAATAGTGGAAAAAGTTTTTTTAACTTTATTTTCATTTAGTGCATAATATATAACCAATACACAACATCGTAACCATTGTCTACAAAATAGAAAGAAAAACCAACTATAACAAAAAAGGAAAGTGGAAAAAGTTAAAAGTTAAGCCAGTTTCATTTTCCCTTTTGCTCCTGCACCTATCCAATATTTTCAGCTGAAATTCTCAATTAATAATTTTCCACTTACCCTTAACAGGAAGGAAGTAGTGCTGGAGAAGGCATAGAAAGCTTGTACTACTCGGGTATCCTTCCCCTTCCTCCACATTTACATCTCACAGCCATGGAACAAGGAATTCTCCCCCCCCCCCCCCCGCCTGACTCCTCTATAATGAACAATGTAGTCGGAAGCCCGGACTACAATTGAAGACTTGAGTCACTGGCACAGTGAGAGCTTCCATTACCTCCAGCAAAATGGTTGGTCGATTTTGCCATTCATTAGCACTCCAACTGCCTGTGAACATCATTCTCGGCATAATAGGCATACGCCTGATATAAACATCCAGCCAAAAGGGACTAAATATAAGCAGTCAGTGGAGAGTGACTGTTTCATTTCTATTTGTAGGGATGTCTTAAGTTTCCATCAGTATGCTTAATGAGCTATCGGTAGGTCTTCATTGTGCCTGGTCAACCTTTTATGTGAGCTAAAAGGCCACATCAATTCATAGCTAAATCACATTTCATCTCCTCAGTCACTGAAATTGTAGAATGAGAAATGATGAAATGATGAAACTCCCATCTCCCATGATTTGTAGCTGTAAAAGACCAAACTCCACTGCCCCAGTTAATCATACATTTGCATGGCTGACAAGGCAGAAAAGAGGGGACAGGAACTGCAGAGTTAGGCGGGCTGAGTACAGCCTGTTGAGTAATGTTGTGCTAACAGTGAGCAAAACTGTTGGAAGTGCCTGGATGTTTACATCTGTGCAATAGTGTAATAGCCTTCTCCTACTTTGACAGAATAAAAAAAACTTAAGACTTTTTTGCTGCTCTTTCACAGACAATTATTTTTTTTATTAGACTCCTGCCAAGCTGCTGTGTTGGCATATGCCTGTTCCCATATGAACCTGATGATAGTGAGGCTGTCTGTTATGGTCCTGCACTGTGTAGTCCTACTTTTTCGGGTTAGGTGGGTGCCTACCAGAGGTAGGGCCTTTTCTGTTATGGCACCTTAATGCTAGCAGCAAGTGAAAACAAGAGAGACCTCCAAACAGGTGCAGAAAAACAGTAGTTTATGATAAAGTACAGTATTGTTGAAAGCCCAAAGTTGTAGCAGACTGTTAATAGTCCCCACCATTGAGGCTTCGTTGTTGTAGGAAGTGCCTTTGAAGGTGATTCACTGAATGAAGTTGGACTTCTGCACCTGTGTGGAGGTCCCTCCATTTTCTCTTGCTATTGTTTCGGTGTTGCTCTTTTTTTCCTTTTCTTTTTTTACTGCACCCCTTGCTACTAAAACACACTCTGTATACATTTGAACGATGTCCATTTACTGTAATGTAGGCTGCAAATGACAATTATTCCACCAGCCTTTTGATGGTATATTTTTACTGTACTGTTCATTGCCTTTATCTAGTTCTCAGTTTGAATTAAACAGCCCTGGCCCACAGAGAGCACCATGTGCCGGCTCCCTCCAAATGATCTTCCCACCCCCTACTTTGTGTGGAGCATGCCATGCACAGTATTCCCCACTTGTTTGCCCATGCCAATCTTCCCCCTTCCTGCCTGTGATTTTTCTCCCCATTCCCTCTCACTCCCACCCACCTGGTATCTCCTCCCCCTGACCCACCTGCAATCTCCCTGTCCTTCCCTTCCCTCCCCTGGTTGTGCCAGTGCTGCTGCTGCTCTTCTCGCTATCTGCCTTTTCAGGAGATAGGGAAGGACATGTGGAGGAGCAGAGTGGTGAGCTGGAGCATCTCCTCTCTATCCTGTCACTCTACTCCTCCACCACTTCCTTCTCCATCCTCTGCCTTTTGAAAAGCAGAGAGCAGGAGGAAGTCAAGAGGAATGGCAATGCCAGCACCATTGGTGGCTGGCGCTGTGAGGGGGGGGGAAAGCTCCCTGGCTAATGGCACAATGGGGCAGCTGCTGGGTGTGAGACACCATCTGTGCCAATCCTCGCCCTGATGTGGTTGGCCGCCTGTGAAATTTGTTTTCCTTGCATGTGTTCCTTAAAGCATCCCCCCCCCCCCACGATAGCAATATGTGAATGCCTCTGAGGTGGTGTGCAAAACTGGCATGGATCAGCACGAATCTTGCATGAGACAGATCCAGCAAGATTCGTGCTGATCCATCCTTGTTTTGCACACCACCTCAGAGGCATTAAAATATTGCTATCCTGGGGGGATAAAAGCTTTAAGGAACACATTGTATTTGTTCTCTTTCTTGGAGGACACCAAAAGTTCAGGTATATTCTGAAGGAGAGTTTTCATCTGCCTTTTCAATAAACATGGAAGGCTTTGCTCAAGATTCAAAAGAAGCTTCTTATTTACTCAAACTGTGACAGATCCACTTTGCAGCCTGCGTCATTTTCTTTCAGCACAAAGGTACGCTGCAGAGTGGAGCAACTGAGCTCTTCTCCAAGTAATCTCTCTACCATCTCTCTGTGTTTCAGTGATTGGTGCCAGCATGTTGTCCATGCTTTGTTCTTCTGTGCCACTGTCTAAATGAATGCCACTGCAGGAGCCAGAGAGCTAAACAGAAGGGGAAAAAATAACAACAGTAGCCTAGCCTGTGAAATACAGGCAAAACGTGTTACTGGAAAAGCAGAGAAAATAATGTATTATGGCTCCAATATAGAAAGATGACTGTAAAAATGAAGCTAAATGTTAGGGGAAAATATGAAAAGGAGAATTGCAGCTAGATCTCCCTTTCTAGATAGCTGCAGCTGTCCCTCGGTATCCAGGGGGCGGGGTTGCCCCCCCCCCCGCAGATACTGCGAATCGGTGGAGGCTGGAACCCAGCACGTACTGCCGCCATAATTTACCGGATTCTGTGAGGGGGGCCTCTTCCACATTGCACTGGGCCCATAATCCCCTCCATAGGCCTTCGCGGGGCTCAGAATTTTTTTTATTTTTTTTCCACATTTTTTTTATACCGCCCTTCCTCCAAGGAGCTCAGAGTGGTGTACATATTTCCTCCCCTCCTTTTTGTCCTCATAACAACCCTGTGAGGTAGGTGGGGCTGAGAGATGGTGACTGGCCCAAGGTCACCCAGGAAGCTTCATGGCTGAGCGGGGATTTGAACCTGGATCTTCCAGGTCTAAGTCCGACTCCCAAACCACTACACCATCCTGGCACCTGGATTTCCCACTTAAACCAGAAGTGACTTTGAAGAAGCATTCTGAGGCTAGTTGCAGGCCTGGTGCAACACGGAAGATTCTGTGTCGCACCTGGATTCCGGAGGCTTCTGGACTTGGCATCGGTGGATGGTGAAATCTGCAGATGCCGACCATAGGTAGCAAGAGATGGCTGTATATGGCCATTGGCATAAGTTGTCATTTGGCAACGGAGAGTTTGTTAATGGAACTGCACCAAATTTGCATGGGTTTCACTGAAATTTGCCTTTACAATACAGGGTAGAAGTAGGCAAATTATATAAAAGAAAATACAATTCTTTTTCTCCCCCCCCCCCCTTTCAGGCTGTTTCATAGGTCTTTTTCCTGCTAGTGCTCCTTTTGAGCACTTCTCATCTATTAACCTTTTATTTTATTTTTTTAAGTTTAGTCCCATCTGTCAACACATAAGTGCGCTTAGGGCAGCTCACAGAATTTAAAGAGTACAGACAATAGAAAAGATGTCCCAATGACAATAAAAACCCAATACAAAATAACTTATTCAAACTTGAGTGTTTCCCTTTGGGCCTTACAAGGCTTACACCCCAATCCTAACTAAATAAAACATCACTGATGTAGCCACCTCAACGGAGCATGTACTCTATCCTGCAAGGGAGGGGGGTGTCAAGGATTAAACTCTGAGATACAGGAATAAAGGTAAATTTCCTGGCCTTATGTACAGCCGGCTCCTTTATTTCCCCAGGAGCGCTCAGGATAAATAACCTGCACTTTATTTACAGCTGACCACCTCAGAGTTGTCCTTGTCCACTGTTTCCCACAGTGCGCTTCCAATTCCCTCGTTGCCTCACCACGGTGGTGACACCACCCCTCCTGTTTAGACCTCTGCAACTCACGGGCACTTCCCTTGGCAATACACTCCCAAGGAATAACTCTGGATTCCCTAGTCCAATTCAGTCATGCTTACTCCCGTTTTGGTCCATAATTCATAACACACGCAGCCAGGTATAAAAGTTTGAAAGTAAACTTTTAATTTACTAGTTAATAATACGTTAGGTGCGAATTCCACTTCCCTGAAGAGGGAAGCTGTTCAAGGGAACCACAGCTAGTCAGTGCAGGCAATCAACATTTCAAAAAGGCACATTTAGAACACAACAAAAGAATCACTAATCTTCCTACTTAAGAACTAAGTCAAATTGTTACCAGATGAGGTTGGAGGCATTGTAGCTTCCTTCCTCCGATCACCGTGCCAGTTCCCAGAGTCAGAAGCCACCTTCCCCTCTTTTCTTAGCAACTGGGTGTTTGGTTTTTATCCCCTGTTCCCTCGTGGGTTTGGACCCAATAGTTGTCCAAGAACGCCAGGTTTTTGGAACCAATGAAATTAGGTGCACGTAGCTGTCTCTTCACACATCTGTATCTGCATAACAGACATGCAGTTGGGCTGTAGGACCTTATCTCTTCCTGGCTGGCCTTTCTAATTTGCAAGTCTGGTTGCATTTCAAAGGGGGGATCTGCTAGACTTCACAGGAAAGTGAGTTCTCTATTTCCCCCACACCAACAATTGGAAATTACAATTTCAAAGGGACAGTGATACCATTGTTAACTTCCCCTTCAGTAGATATGAAGTTACAAACTAAGATTCTAACAGGCACTAGACATAAAGCATCAGGGATAGACATACACACATGTACAAGGCATAAGCGGACTCCTTCACAGGGGGAGTCCCAGAGGCCTCCTTGAGGTAAGAGAACATTTGTTCCCTTGCCTTTGGGAACGCCTCTGCTGACTCAATTTGCCTGGATCTGCACCAGTCATTTTGCTGGTGCAAGGAGAGAAAGGGAGAGGTATAGGGATAGGATCCTGGCGCATGCCAGTGCCTCCAGGATCCACCCCTCCCCCATTCTGCCTCCTGCCCCCTCCCTTGGAGTCACTCATGGGTTGTGTGACTCACAGGTCAAATTAGACCCTCTTCCTTACTGCCTGCCTTTCTTCCTGCCTTTCTTTAATTGCCATGGGAAGGAAATCATGATTGGGACTGTGGCATGTGGGAGAGAAGGGGTTCTGACCCTTTCTCTCCTACACTGGTTTCCCTGTCAAAATACTTCCAAAACTGCTATTTGTCTGTAAAGGTATCATTGTTGCAAACAACACTTTTGCAGGCAAATAGCTTTGGGGGTGATGTTTTGGTAGGAAAATGACATAAGGGGAAGCAACAGACTCCTTTGCCTCCAAAAGGGCTCTCTGCAGGGTTGGGAGAACCATGTGGCAGGGCAGTGGGGGAGGGGGCTGCTTGGGCAGGGGACAACCACCCCAAAGCTGCCAGAAGCACCATTCACTAGTGATACCTCCCCCTCCTGTTTTTGAACAATTCCCCTCTCACCTGAAGCCCCCTGCACTTCACCCCAACCCATTCCCAGGTGTCCTTTGACCCAGGGGGGGGGGCTTTTACAGGCTATTGTGGGGAGGAGGGGGAAGTTGCCTTGCAGGAACTTCCTTCCACAAGTGTTACTTTGAAAACAATGCAATGTCATTCTTTTATGTGGCTTTTCAAAATTCATTCTAATTTTTGTTTGAATGCAAATACCTTTTGAAACATTTTGCCTATCCTGGAGTTTGTTTTGATGATGTAATCACCAGTATTATGGATAAATCATGAACAGCATTAAAACGGTTAAGTTCCATTTCTTATAAGACCTTATTACAAGTGAGACAAAAGTGTGAGTGGATAGTTGATTTTCAGAACTGTTCTCCAGTTTCACAGTGCAACCTGTTTCTGGTGGCTTTCCAGAAAATCGCTGGTGGTATACAGAGAAAATCACAACACCAAGACTTGAATTCCTCTTCAGAATTAGCTAAACTATGTTTGGGTATTGTGCCTGGTCAAGTGAAAATTACAGCATACCAGAAACAGATTAATTGAGCTCTAGCACAGGTAAAAATATCGTGTCCCATTTTCTGTTCCGAGTCACTGCTGGCTTTGCCATCTGACAACTGAGAATAAGTATTGCATGGATATATGATAAACGGCGAGACTTAGAAATTTTCAGACAACATCTGTCTCATAAATCAATCTGTCACTTGATGTCTAGAAAAGCTATATTTGCTATATGCCGCTCAAGAACATTTGTCTTAAGTCAGAAGTGATGACACTGATCAGTCTAAAGATGGAGCAGCTGTGGCTCACTGGAACAGCACTTGCTTTGCATTCAGAAGGTTCCAGATTGGCAGCTCAGGTAGGGCTGGGAAAGATCCATGTCCGAGAGCCAGTGCCAGTCAGCAAGATGGCTATGAACCAATGATCTGACTCAGTATGGCAGCTTCATATGTAAACTCTGATGAACTGATGTAAAATCAAAAATTAAAAAGAGCAAAACAACAGCAAACTGTTTAGAAGGTACAGTTGGCCCTTCATATCCGTGGGGGTACTGTTCCTTGAATCCCCGCAGATGTGAAAATCTGTGGATACTTAAGTCTGTGGTTGGGTGGGGGTGGGGTGCCGCATGACCTTATTTAACAGCCGCGTGGGTCCGCCGCCTGCTTCTTGCCTCTCGCACCGCTTTCTAGCTTGTAAAATGCCTATAAAAAGGAAAACCGCAACCAGAAGTGACTTCCAGTTGTGTGTGCAACTGGAAGTCGCTTCAAATCACATTTTTTCTTTTTATAGGCATTTTACAAGCTTAGAAAGTGGCGCAAGAGGCAATAAGCCAGCAGCGGGTCCACGTGACTGTTAAATAAGGTACTGTGGAATCGCCCCCGCCCTCCAGTGGGATCCTTCCTCCATGGATGGCCATCTGCGGATAGTCAAATCTGCGGATGGCTAATCCTTGGATAAGGAGGGCCCACTGTACTTAGTCAAAGGTATGTTGTCTCTTATAAACATGCCATGGTGCTTATTTAAGACAGAACTTTAGGATACGTTACCCACACATGCCACTGACATGATAAGAATGGGGGCACCAGCTAGTTAAGTATTACACCAGTGTGGAATGAGAGTTCTTGTTGAAAATTGGTCACTTGGATGGTAACGAAGCTGAGGTGACAGTTTAATTTAGCGATCCAGGAGAACCAAACTCAAACTGACAGTCAAGGGCACACAGCTGAGCTATAAAATGTAGAAATAACTGTAAAATTAGACAGTGTGGAAATCTCATCTGGTATCATCTATTTTCTCACTTTGACATGATCCATAGCATACACCTGGCAGGAATAAGTAAGAATAGTCCTAGCTGCCTATCTTTGAAAGGAGACAGAAGAATATGCCTGTTGTAAGAGGGACTGCTAGGCACATTAAATGTCAGTTATTGTTCTGAAATGTTTTGAAATGGTGAGACAGAGGTGTGGTTATTACATGCATAAATCTAGTTCATCACAAGATTAACTTAGATGGTTCCAGACTGGACGCAACAGAAGGTAACAAGCCACATCGCAAAATCAGTTCAAGGGGCAATTTGTCATCTCTTGAAGTCAGAGGCGTCGTCTGGCCTGTGGCGGTGTGGCGGTGGGCCCCAGGGCGGGGGGCGGGAGGCTGGACGGGGGGGCGCGGAGGCTGAGCAACAAGTAGAATTTGAATTTCTTGCCGCCAGAAAAAAAGAAAAAAAAAACCCAGACCGTTGCGGTTTGCCGCCGAATTTCGGCGGCAAACCGAGGCTCTCAAAAGCTCTTAAAGGCTCTTAAAGGGAAAAGACGTTCTGCGCCTGTGCAAAGTGTAAAGCAATGCTTGGGGCGCTTTAAGAGGAACGAGGCTGAGCAACACGAGTTCGCCGGTTGTCTGGAGAGATCGTAGCTCGCTGGGTCGCAGCAGCTCACGCTGGAATAGATCGTCGCTGGAGGCTCTTATAATACAGATAAGTGAGGCAAAGCAAACACTAACACATTTCAAAACACTTCAGGTCTTGTTTTTAACCACAGGGTCAGCGAAGCCCGCTTATCTTATGTTAATTGTTCTTTAACAACTCAATTGATGATAGCTAACTACTCAAGCTGAGCTCAGGAGCTCCTGGAGACAAGACAGCATCTCTCATTGTAGGTTTGCAGATAAGGTATTTTCATTCAGACACTGCAGAATGGAAATAAAGTATTTTCTTTCTGTTGAATGTTTTTAATAAAGCAAACAAAGACAAATGCAAGAACTGCAATTGAAAATGGTGCAGAGCAGGTTCTGCTTTACTTACAGTCTTTGATTTCTATGTTTAGTTTGGTTGATTAATTCTTAGGATTTCTCTCCTTCCTTTCTGACCCACCTCTAAGTTAGTTCCCCGCTCTATTTGCTGGGACAACACCCCCCCCCCCCCGTAAACTGGCAGGCAGTATAAGAATCTGTTTTTCATCTTGCAAAGATGCTACCAAAAGGAGCTAGCTTTCTCTCTCTTTCTCTCTTGTGCAACTGGGGCTTCCCTCCCATGCTTTGATGTTTCTCTTGCCATGTATAGGACTAACACAGACGACATCAGTGCCCTCTATCCAGGCCTGCCAATGGAGGGAGGGCAGCATCCCAACCCCACCCTGCGCACTCCTGGCTTAGCTGCTGCTCAGCATAAAGCATGGAAAATCCACTTTAGGGCTCATTTTGGGAATATACATTTACATATACACATACATATAAGAAAGGGTGCCTCTGAGCATGTAAAGAGTGCCTGTTTCTTCCATGCACTGTAATGGGGAGTCACGGCTAACGGCGAGGGGCGTCAAGGGTTACAGCCGCGCGTTTTTATGGGGGGGCGTCAAGGGTTTGGGCCACGGTTGAAAAATGGTCTGGCTACTCCTCTGTGAAGGATATGACTCCTCTTCATTCATATTCATTGCTTTTCTAATTCGGAAGAATGAAGTTTCATTATTGTTGTACTTTCCAGCTGCTTTTTGCCCTGGAAGGGAAAAAATACCTTAGCCAATATATTTTTATCTGATTTTTGTTTTATTGGCATTTATAGATTCCAGACTCAAAATATGGACTGGTTAGCCAGCAGCATGGTATATGCGAATAAAAACCATCTGGTGTTATACAAATGCTTCTTTCTAATATCACCATTTACACAGTCAGTTGTATGGTACAAAAGTGATGATTTATTACTGGTCTACATTCATGAATGTGCTTTCAGATTAGGCAGGATTTCATGAGCCTAATGAGATATTTTTGGGGTGGTGGTGGTGGTGGAATTTAGTGAATTACCTTTTCATTTGCATTTTAATGTTTGTGTTACTCAGATTCCATGCCAATTTTAAATACATACTCCCACACTTCATTTTATCTTGGTAAACGTGCAGCTGGTATTCTTCTTCTTCGGGGAAGTTATGGTCCAATCCTATCTAACCCCCTGTGCAGCAATGCAGCGGCGCAGGTGCAGCTTCTGCTGCATCCCGTGGGGGAGTTTTGCAGGTCCCCTCGGGTTATGGGGCCATTTGTCCCCTTGCCCCAGGGTAAGCCCCAGCAGCCGCTATGTTTATGGCTCCAACAGAACGCATGTTCCACCAGTGCAGAAGGCCAATAGTTTGATTGTCTCAAACAAGGCTGGTGGGAGTACATGGGAGGCGGTGGCACTGGAGCTGTAGGTAAGAGGAGAGAGGGGTGGCGTGTGTTTGTGGGGGGGCCCCTTCAGATTGCCATGCCTCACTTCACCTCACCCACCTGGCTGTTTCCCTAAGCAGCTGGGTGGGCAAGGAGGTGGTGGCAGCAACAGTGGTGGCAGGGTGCATGCGCTAATGTATTTTTAAGATTTTGCTTTGTATTTTTAAGGGGGGAAACTAGCAGGGTGGTGGATCTGTACCAGTTTTATCTTTACCCTAAAGCAGTGGTTCCCAAACGTTTTAGCACCAGGACCCACTTTTTAAAATGACACTCTGTCGGGGACCCACCTAGCTTTACGAGGCGTAACAAAAGGTGATATAGAAAGAAATAATATTTTTGTTTGTTTATTTTATTTGCAAGTAATCTTTTATTAATTATTTGCAAAAAAATACTCCATCCATTTCTGGTAATGAGGCAGCTCTAATGAATAGCCTCAAGGCTTGAGGAGCTTCGTTATGTGACCCAGCCTTCACCTGCTCCCACTACCTGTCACTGAGGGATAAAAACACACAATAAAAAGATGCTCAAATATTTATCTCCCTATATTTACAAAAGCTTGCAAACTGCAAGACCTCAGCTCTTTGCAGGGCAATTAGCAGCTATCTTATTTTTGAATAGCTTCAGGGCTTGAAGTAATTACTTATCTGATCTGTCCATTACCCATGTTTTTATTGGAGGCTCATTGGGACCCACCAGAAATCAGGTTGCGAACCACCAAGTGGGTCCCGACCCACAGTTTGAACAACACTGCCCTAAAGGCAAAGGAACAGGCCAAGGGATGGTAATTCTTGGAATCTAAGGAAAAGGCACTTGGAGGGAATATCTTACTTCTTTGACTGATGCATGTGTCTACCTGTCATGCTGCAGCTTTTAGTTTTACTAATTTGTGGAGATCTGGTTGTAAATGTGAGGGGCGTTTGCTCTGCATTGATGGAATATTTGAATATCTATCTGATATACCCAGTTAAGCAAAACTGACAGGAACAGCCTAGTTTCCTCTTCCTTTCTACTGTAAATACCTATCAGATGGCAAACCTCTGCAATTTCCATCAGTGCTCATTTAGGAAAAGCTGAATTGTCAAAGATTTGTAATTGAGACTCTTAAACCCCTGTCACCTTTCTGGCTGCACAGAATTTATATAGAAATGGATAAGCTGAACAGACAGATTACTTAAACCAACCATTTTGGATATAGCATGAGCCCATGTTTTGTGTCTAATGTGACAATCTTCATCCTTAGAACGTAGGAAAATGGCAGTTCCTGCCCTTTGTATTTGTTCGCAGCCTCATCTGCATTTTTCCTATTATGTCAGAACTCATCCTAGGAATTCAGCAGGACTTAAATGGTATTAGTAGAATGACAACACACTTTCACAGTACTTTGAACTGACTGAAAATCATGTTAATATAACTACACAATAAATATTAATGCACTTTTTCAGTGTAGTAGAGGGACCAGGGGCTGGCAACTATATTGACTGCATACTTATAAGGTAACTTTACCCTTACAACCCCCCCCCCCGCCCCAAAAAATCACCAGACACAGGCTTTGGAGAAAAGAGGCCACTTTATTAAAATACAGTATATACAACAGACCTGCATAGGGGGAAAAACTCAGCTTAACTTCCCCAACAGTGTGCAGGCACTAAATGGGGGAAACAGTCCTAGCTGTCTGTCTCCCCCTGCTCTTAAATGGGTGTCACGTCCTGACTCCAGGCCACCCTTGGTCTGTGACCGAGGGAGCCTATCACAGCCAACCCCGAAGGCAGTAGAACAGCGTTGGTACCGCTGCCAACAGTCGAGGCAGCGGAACATCGTTGATTCCCACAGGCAGTGCCGTAACAAAGGCTGAGCGAGAGGAGCAATAGCTCTGGGTTGTTCTAAAGCCAGGAACATATTTTTGTGGACTTATAAATCTTGATTGTAGCCACTTGCATGACTCTAATAACTGGATGAACAAACCCTTTGTGTACATCAAATTCTACATATCTTCCTACAGTTAAACAAGGCTAACAAAATCTTCAGTTATTTACACTGCATTGTGCTTATGGCACTGAAGCCTTTGATATTAATTGGCTGGGTTGCCGTGATATTGTAGAATGTTCAAAAGTATTCCAGGTGCTCAGGGAACAGTCAATATTTGCAGTCTAGTGTGAACGAAGGAAGGGGATATTTGGCAGCTTGGTTGAGTTAATAAAACCACAGAGACCCTGTGCTAACAGCCCAATCTTATGCTTTTCCCCGCCATAGCATGCAGCCATGCCAAAACAGGCTGCACTACATGCTATGGTGGGGGGAGGGGGTCAAATCAGGAGGCTTGGGAGAGGAAAGGGAAAATAATTTTCCTTACCACTCTGTAAACCCCTTGACTGCCCGGGTTTCAGGGGCTCCATCCTGGAAGCTCCCGGCCCACCAAACCGAGACGAATGCATTTTTTTTAAAAAATGGCGTTGGTGCGTTGCGCGGCCGCTGGGACTCTTCTGAGCCTGACCGGCTATCATCCAGCCAGACAGGTCTTTTTGTCTCCTTGCAAGCCTCGCACACAACGCGGCCTGGAAGCCCTTCTGAACAAAGGACTTCCAAGCCGTGTTTGTGTGAATGCATGCGAGGCTCGCGAGGAGACACAAGAAGACCTGGCCAGCGTTGGAGACACAAGGCTTGCGAGGAGACACAAGGAGATCTGGACGACATTGTGCAATTCTTGAGTCTTGAGCAGCTGGAAGAAAAATGGCGGTGGCTGTACGAAAAATGGTTGCGGCCACAGTAAGGGCAGCAGTTTTTACCACAAAAGGGGGGGATAAATAAATAAATAAATAATTCAAAAAAATTGGTGTGTGTGTGTCCTGGATTGGGTCATCAAAAATATGGTAACCCTAGTAAGTGGTGCCAGCTGCGCAGCAGCGGCTTGTTGGTAAGTTGGAGAGGGGGTGGGTGGGGTGGGGGAGTAATGGGACAGAGAGGGGGGTCAGGGCGGGGAGGCATATCAGGGTCGGTAGGGGGCAATTATCAGTGGCAAAGGTGCCGCCAATACCTTATCCATCCTGCCTATACTTGCCACACCAAACAGCTGGTGCAGATCCAAGTAGACTTATAGTAGGGTAACAAGGGGCTTACCTGGAGATAAAGGACCAAAAGTTCCCTTACGTCAAAGGAGGCCTCCTCATTGCCCCAACCTCTACAGGATGCAGTGCATGTCTCCATGATGCAGCTGCATTGGTGCAAGTGGTGGGGGATAGGATTGGGGCGTAAATGTATTAATTTCATTCCTAAATCTAGCATAGCTCCACATGGTCTTCCTGTAATAAAGCACACACATTGTATTCAATCAACAATACAAACTGACATAACTTTCCCCAGCTTGTTTGTTATTTCATCTTTGTGGAAACATTTTATAGATAATTTTAAAGAAAATGATTGCCAAACATGCCTGTTTTCAATGTTACTTCCTATCTTTTATCTGAGGGTTTGACAATGGATTCTTAATGGTCTGATTTTACTGGGGGATTCCTATGGAGCTAGATGTGTTAATCAATATTTTATTAACACTTGGCATTTAAATTCACTTTTCAGTAGTTCTGACTTGCCTGATCAGAAAACATTATGCAGGAAATGAAAAATAAATTCATGGGCGCAATCATACTACCACAATTTAATTTAAATTACATTGCATCTGGCAAGTGTTCAATTGTCCAGCCAAATATTTTATTGTTCAAAGTGTTTTTGTAGAACTAATGAAAGGCCACAGGATAACATCTTCCTGTGAGTTTGAATTTCCAGCAGTAGTGTACTTGGTTTAAAAGGCACAAAATGAAGATTTGTGTATTATTGAGTTCTGGCTTCCGAAATGGTATAATATTTAAATCAACAACATACAGTACAATATATTAGGTACAGCATACTATGGGGAGGTGCTTCTTGGAGTATCTTATGCTTCCTAGCAGTTAGTGATGTAGTACTGGTTCCAGGCTCCTTTCTCCAGAGTGGCAGCAGAAGGAGGCTGAGATGGATTATGTACGTTCCCCCCACCACCACCACTCCTGCACATTTATTAATCTGGCCATTACAGTAACGGGTCTTTACATTTAAGAGCCAGTGAATGTGTGATGACTGCCTCACAATGTCCAATTTAAATCATTCCATATGCAGCTGGGGGACTGGCTCACGGACTGGCTCTGACGGCGAGTGGAAGGGACCACTTTGCACCTCTGTGTAATGTCGTGCAGCACTTACTGCACCCCCCCCTCTGACTACACTACTGTCCACATGGTCAGTAAATTGTATGCAGTATCAGACTCAGTGATATCCTGAAGACCACCATCAGCCTTTTTCCTTTTGGTGTGATATGAACATTCTGATCCTTGTAGACCACCACACACAAATTGTGCGACACGTGGTTACAGTCACTGCATAGATAAAACTCAAGTGACTTCCATGTGGTGGCTATATTGTGTGCCTTACTGCAGGTTTTTGCTCTTTTTTTTTAAGCCTTCTGAGGTGGCCTTTTCTGGGGAGGGTTTGCCAGGACCAAGATGATCAAAAATGCCACTGACATTGGCAAGGGAGGAGGGCAGTTCCATCAAGTCCCCCCTGTGAAGATTCTAACTGCTATCAAACCAGCTGTCTCTGGAAAACAGCAGGAGAGATGAGATGATAGCTGATGTGCATCCACGCACACACACACATACACACAGATGCTCTAGGACTAGGTCAGCACTTTCCCTTTCCTCTATACATTTCCTGGAGAAGCAGGAAGAGGAGGAAGGAGGAGGAAGCAACAGCAGTACAGTACAGGGGATTCTTGGGCGGTGGCAGAATTTGGTAGGGCAGTGGGTGGAGTTTTGAGCACTGCCACTTGTGGAAGACACCGGCCAGAAACTTTCTGGTTCTAAAACAAGCTCGTATTCTTTGAACGGAAGTTCAATGGGTTAGCAAAGCTGTGGGAAAAATAAACTCATTCACTGCATAGCTCAGTTACACAAAACATTTTTATACTGTAGAAACTAAACAGAAGTAACTGGTTATGACTGCTTAGGCAAGGAGACATAAGACAACAATACAGAAAAAGGGATTAATGAGAAGTCTAATCAAAGTATGAGAGAGCAAAACCTTAAGCTTTTAAACTAGCACCTGAATAGGTAACAACTCTCCCTGCTGGTGGGGATGAATACATATGCCCATACCCATTGTTATCGTACAATTCTAACTCACATGCCATCGAACTTCCAACACAATGTCTAATAGAAGTTGTAATTTTACCAATTCAAAAATATGTTTTTCAAATAATTCAGATGTTTGCTGGCTGTCCAACATTTCCCAGCCCCTGCAAGAGTATGCGTTCCTTGTCAGGCTAAAGATTTCAAATGGAATTTCTGGGAACTCATTAAACAGGTTCAAATTACTTGCTTATTTTGTTTAAAATGTTTATTTTTGCAGCACTTAGGCCAACTTCAGCAGACCACTGACAAAATGTTCATTAGTTAAGTGAATGTTTTGGGGCTGTTATTTCCCTTTTTGTCTTCTTTGACCTTAGACGGTTATTAGCATTTACCCAGGTAAGTAGTGCTACTTCCACAGACTATTGGCTTGTCATTGCTACATTGTAGCTACAGGTTTGTCTCCTTGAAGTCTGCACATTATAATGGAATGCTACTAAAGAGCGAACATTAATTCCCCCCCTTTTTTTAACACTGATGTTCAGGAGTTGATCAGTTTATCACAATTTTTTCTTTTGTACCAACAATGAAGACAAACAACCCCCACCCTCCAGGAATCACTCAAACATAGAAAATTAGGCTTAAGTCACAAATAATTATATTTATAAACTGAATTATTATTTTGTTGCCAATTGATAAGTTGCTCTTATTTTACCAAGAATCCTCCCACTGATTTGTTTTATCTGAGATTCACTTCCTGCTGTTCTCAGGATGATGGGTTATTTCTAGCAAAGACTGGCTCACAGGAAGCGAGTTCTGTTCCATGTGTTCTAAAAAGATAGAGAAGATCTGAAATATAGTGCATTTTTCTTCCCAAAATTACCAGACTGGATTTCTGCAAATTGAAGATTTTACTTGCAAAACCAAATATCCTTGGCAGAGAAGATTTAAGACACACATGCAGATGGGGAGGAGCTATGTACTATCCTTTGGTAGGATGGAATGAAACAGACCGACACAAGCCTAGAGTTTGAGGATCAGAAGAGATTACCATCCCAATCCAGACCAGGATTGGGCTGCCAGGCGGAGTGAGTTACGACAGCAGAAGTGACTTCTGCTGTCGTAAAATGGTGCCGATGGCTTATGCAGCATGCCATTGTGGCCATTCTGCACGTGCTGCCGCAAGAGGTGGCACTGCCACAGTTCTGTCGCCAGATCCCGCTGGTCCTGGTATGTCAGCAGTAGGGGCAGGGGGGAGGAGAGTGGAAAGACTGGGGGAGGGAGTGGCGGGGAGAGGAGAGGAACCAGGGACAGGAAGGAGGTGGGAGGGGTGGATCTGGTAGCAATGACAAGCGCCTGATCCTACTCCCCTTGTTCCAGTGCTCCCTGCCGCTTTCCTCTCCTTAGATGTACGCCACCAAAAGTGGTGGTATATGTCTGAGGAGACCCATAGAGACCCATACTTACCTCCCGTTTGCCCTTGGATTGCCACTGCTGGATGCAGTATGTCCCACTTTGGCATGGCTGCATCAGCACAGCTGGCAGGGGATAGGATTAGGCCCTAAGTATACTACCAAATTAATGGCGCAATCCTGTGCAAAGTTAGGCTGGCAGAGCACGCGCTCCGCTGGCCCAAGGTGTCGCAAAAGTGCTGTAATAGTGCAATCCGACTTAACTTTTTTGCCTGCTTAACCAGTGGCCACACAAGAACGGGAGGCCCCAGAACGGAAAAGGGATTCTAATCCTCTTTGAATTCCTCTTTTGGAGGGGATTTGAATCCCTTTTCCATTCTGGGGCCTCCCGTTCTCGCTGCACCGCTGGTTAAACCGGCAAAAAAGTTAAGTTGGATTGCGCTGAAAGGCACTTTTGTGCCGCCTCAAGAGTAAGCATAGTGCTGCTCACTTGGCAGACCCTGTGCTGGCTGCCGCAGGTGAGTCCCCCGCAGGTGAGTCTCCCGTCAGTCGGCACAGGGGCGGGGGAGGGTGGGCAGGGGCGGTGAGGGAAGGGGGCATTGGCCGGACAGGGAGGGGTGGGGATATCGGCACTGAGTTGCACTGATACTCCGAGCCCTGTTGCAGCCTGGGCTGGTCTTACATGGCGTCCCCAAACGCGCGCCAACTCCAGAGCTGGCATACATCTGAGGAGGCCCATTGCGGCCCATGTCGCTTACACCAGGGGAAGGGGACAAATGACTCCTTCCCCTGAGGTGAGCCCGGGCTGCACCAGCGCGGTCGGCAATGGGCCTAGGAAGCAGTGGCCGGCCCTTTAGGCCAGCTGCTGCATCTTAAGCAGGATTGGGCTGCCCAATTAGTAAATAAATCAATAAATTATGTTAAGGCTGCAGACCTGACCTCTCTAGGATGTTAAGGCCAATTCATCTCTGGTTTTCAATTATATCCATCCCTACATACTTGAGGAAGATCACCATTTCCTGCTGAGTCAGTGTCAATTTGCATTAGAAAAAAGAGAGGAAAACAGAAGCCTGAGTGCTTCTTCTGCACGACAGGAAGAGAGATTCTTAGATTTGTCACCTGCAGTGAGAATCATGAGCTCCAGTGATCATCTGAGGCTCATGGATCTTAACATAGATGATAACCATGAGTCCCACTTGCCACATTGCAGGCAAACGTGTGACTCATTCATTCTCTTGCCATTGCTGGTTCAATATTGATTCAAATAAGAGAGGCACTACTGAGCTGGAGCTAGTATATAGCTCAAATATTATAGCAGAGCTTGTAAAGTTGATATGTGAGTCAGGGCATCTGAGAGGAATTTTATCAGGGGGTACAAAGTTTCTTTGGCGGCCCTTTTTAAAGGAGAGGGGGGAAAACAGAGCAAAGAAGGGAGGGCAACCACGGGAGGAAAACTCTCTGGAGCCCAGGTCTACCAAACTTCCCAATGTGGCACCCAGGTCTACTTGCCTGGTAGACCTGGCCTCCCGGTTGGTCTGGCCCCCATCTTTCACTCTCCATGAGGCCAGCTGAAATCCCAGGAAATTTCTGGGCCCCTTCTTTGACTTCTGGGCCCCCTTTTTGACCCTGGGCCCGGGTACAATTTACCCCCCCTCTCAGGGGCCCTGATGTGAGTGGGTAGTGTCTTTGCCTGCCCCAATTCTACTCTAATGTCCATGGGAAGGATAGAGCAGTTAAGACTTCCCTTCGGCAGAGCAGTTTCTTGCCACAAGGAAGGAGTCCAGTCATTGTTAGCAGCCAGGTTAAAAAGCTAAATCATTATACTGGATAGAAAAAACTGCTTTGTTTTATATGCATGACTGTGCACTCTTTTCTGAAATAAAGCATATTTTTGTTTAAGCCATTTCTTTCTTTGCAGTGACTCTGTTCAACGACTTGACATTCAGAAACCATATAGCCGTTGACAAATAGACTAGTCTCTTGCTCATTGATGAACTAAAAAACCCGCCATCCCTGAGTGATTCAGAGTGCGACAAGATGTTGAGTCAACCAGAGCAGTCTCTAGAACACTGACACTTTGCCACCCAAAATATGAATTGGTCCAAAAATGCTAAGCTTCGGCTATTATTATATATTTGTATATAGTGATTATTCCCTTCTAGATTCCCCATGTCAAATCTCATTTGAGTCAGGAAATGGGCAACCTTTTATCCATTTCTTTCAACTACATGTTTAAAGTAGCTGCAGAGAAGACGTATACTAGAAAATCTCATTATGTTTGAGATATTTTCAAATATGTTTGGAACATACAAAGGACAACAAATTGCTTATTTCCTTGGAATGTCAGAATGAAATAGACTATTCACAGAAATTTGCTTTTTCTTTCCTTTTCTTTTTTTTTGTGGAAGGTGAAAATTATTAATTTCACACAACTCTTGCTCTGGGACAGATAGGACAAATACTTCCTAGTGATGACATTTCCAATCTCATCCTGCAGTGAGTGGGATCATATAGGAGTTGTAACACTTTTAAAAATAGCTTGCTAGCTCCACAGAGCACCATTCTCATTAATGTTGCACTGGGTGAAGCTTCAGATGACTCTCACTTCATTGTTGTCAATGCAAACTAATAAATAAAGATCACTTTCAAAAATATCCAACTTCTGAAAGTTGAAAGTGAAGATCTATATCTTCACTTTTGACAGTTCTTGCCAGCTTTGTCTTCCAAGAGAGTTTGCAAAATGATGATCATGGGAAGTGATGGACATGGGTTATAGGCAAACTGCAGCAACAAATATCTGTGATGGGGCTAAAAACGTTTCCCTTGTCCAGTGGAAAGGTTGTGACCAAGGTTTAGCCAAATCGTTAAGTCCCATTTATTTAAATGGGAGAGAGAAATGTGCTTAACATTCCCATTGACACCAAGGGCCTTAAAAACGCTACATTATGGAATCTATACTAGCAGGTGGGTTGTCCAATCCTACCTAACGTTCCCCGCCCTGATGCAGCGAAGCCAGCACAGGCTATGCTGCATCCTGCAGGGCAACTTAGGAGGTGGGAGGTCTCGTGTATCCTTGCCCTGGGGAAAGCCCCAGCCTGCCTGCCCATGTCGGTGGATCAGGCCCGGAAAGGGGGATAGGATATGGCTTGTGCCAGCACCGCCAATCCCGCCCCCTCCTGCACCCAATCCGCCCACCCCGTCCCTGTTGCCGCCCTCCTCTGCCCCATTCAGCCCCCTCCTCACCCTTTCCCCACCCCTGCACTGCTCACCCCTGCACTGTTGCGCGCCTTCCTGCCAGTGCTGCTTTCTGGCGTGCCATCGCAAACTTCTTTATGGAATTTTTGCAACAGCTAGCACCTGGGGGGTGCGCACTCCATCAGCGCTAAGGAGGATAGGATTGTGCCATAAGTTTACAGTATATCTTGTTACCATATTATAGCACAAAATTTGCATGCTTCCATTATAACCAGAAGATTTATTCCTGCACCGGAAGGCTCCCGGAAGGCTCCCTTGAGTTTAAGCCAGCTCACACAAGCAGACATATAATATTCTTTTTAAAGTACGAAGCAGCATTTTTCACTGTACACTTTCATCAAAACATTGCCTCTGGAATATATCCATATAGTTCTTCTTGACAAATCCAATAATGTCTGTCAAGGAAACTACCGTACGTTCCCCATTAACCATAACATACAGAGAATTTGCAGAGAATTTTAACCATCTTCTTGCTAAATCTGCATTTTAATATTTCTTATTTATTCCCTGCCACACACAAAAAATTAGTTGCATGCACTTTTCCCATGTGCACTTAATATCTGTAACATTCTCATCTCCAATAGGAATTGGAAGCCCTTCCTTTTCAAGACAGAAAGGGGAAGCTTTGCCGGATATGTTTGCAACTGCAGTATTATCTTTACAATAACAGTTTGGAATTCTTGCTGTCAGCTCAAATGTGGAGAAGAGAATCAGTCGAATTTGTTCTTCACAAGTGCTTCTGGCACCTACAGCATGACTCACTAAAATGTCCCTGCTAAAATCAGGACATTCAATTTTAAAAGGGAAAGGAAATATGTAAAAGTATGATTCATGAGCAAACCCTAAGGGAACAAACCGTTGCTTTTGACTGTTTCATTCTTGCTCAGCATAAGTCCATTAAGAACCGTCTCGGATTCACAAATCCTTTTACAACAGTGACAAAAAGTAATGCATTGAACACAAGCATTGTCTTTTATGTACTGTATTAAAGTTAGACCACTTCATCATCATCATCATCAACAACAACAAGTTTGACAGAAGACATCTTTTTGACTCTCCAGTTCCACAATCCTCTTTGTTGTGTTTGTTACAACAGACTAATAGCACTTTTTGGTATATGTATTGAACAGTGAATGGTGGAATAAAAGAAAGAATGCCTGGAGTATGTTACATTTAGGTCAGGGCTTCTCAAAGTGTGGGTTGCAGCCCGAGGCGAAGATGGATTGTGAGTTGGGCTCACTTCCGTTTTCACCAGCGCAACTTCTGGTCAAGTCAGGAGGCCTTTCAGAGGCCTCCAGAGGCCATCCCTGGGCTGGAGCAATGAGGGAGCTGCGCCAGGAGATGGGTTGTTAATCACCCCCGGATGACAGAGGTGGGTGGTGGCCCCAGCAGGTTTGGGAACCGCTGATCGGTTTCTAATGGAGCAGTCCAGCTTACCTCAGCTTCTTGCCTGGGGCTGTTCAGTCTTATGGGTGAAGCTGTTGTTCTCTAGTTCTGCACATGTAGGCATGCTCCTGCAAGTTGATAAGTTCCTGTGAACTGTTCTCAATGTGTACAATTTGTTTCCAGCCTACCTAGTCTCTGCTGAGTGTTGACTGAGGGCATGACCTACTGGACCTTGGAGCCTGAGTGAGTGCTGCAACCTTGGAACCCACAGGTGAAGAGAAAACATTATATGGATACCTTTCCGTATCATCACAGGTAGGCTTACCATATTTTTCAAACTTCAAACCGGGACACCCCCCCATAATCCCCCCCAGGTAAATAATTAATTAATGTCAAAGCAACGAAAAAGCAATCCCAAAGAACCACAAGCAATTCTAAAGCAGAACGAAAAAGCAATCCCAAAGAACCACAAGCAATTCTAAACCAGAACGAAAAAGCAAGCAGAAACAGTCAAAACCAACCCCAAACTACCATCCACAACGAAAAAGCAATTCTAAACCAGAACGAAAAAGCAACCAGAAACAGCCAAAACCAACCCCAAACAACAAACCACAACGAAAAAGCAATTCTAAACCAGAACAAAAAAGCAACCACAAACAGCCAAAACCAACCCCAAACAACAAACCACAACGAAAAAGCAATTCTAAACCACAACGGAAAACTATAAAAAACAACCATAAATGTCAACATAAAGCAGAAATACAAATAAGAAATCCTTCTAATGAATTAATTATAGAAGAAAGGGGGCGCGAAGCGCCCTCTCTTGCCACGAGAAGCGCGGTCAAAATTTTTAATTTAATAAATAATTAACTGTTAAATAATTAATTAATGAAGTAAAGGGGGCGCGAAGCGCTGCCGAAATTTTTAAATAAATAATTAATATTTCTATTAAAAAATATATATTTAAAAAATACGCTTACCTGGTCGCTGGTCTGTGGTCACTGCTGCTGCTGCTGCTGGGGCCGCGGGCTGGGGCAAGCAAGCAAGCTGGGGCCGCGGCAAGCAGGCACCTGGAGAAGCACAGCCTGCTTGCACGCGTTGCGCGAGCCTCCAGCAGGCTCGTGCAACACGGGCAAGAAGCAGGCTGTGCTTCTCCCGGTGCCGCTGGTCTCGCAGCGGCACCGGGAGAAGCACAGCCTGCTCGCCCGCGTTGCGCGAGCCTCCAGCAGGCTCGCGCAACGTGGGCGAGCAGGCTGTGCTTCTCCGGTCTCCCAGCGGCACCGCATGGAGCCGCTGGGAGACCGGAGAAGCATAGCCTGCTTGCCCGCGTTGCACGAGCCTCGAGCAGGCTCGCGCAACACGGGCAAGCACTGTGCTTCTCCCGGTGCCGCTGACGACCGGGAGAAGCACCTGCTCGCCGCGCCGCCATCTTCTTCTTTTTTTTTAATTTTAAACTTCCCGGCATCTTGGATCACGAAATCTCGCGTGATCCAAGATGTCGGCGCCCAAATCTCGTGAGGGCATGATGCCCTCACGAGATTTGGGCGCCGACATCTTGGATCACGCGAGATTTCGTGATCCAAGATGCTGCCCAGTAAGTTTAAAATTTTAAAAAAAGATGGCGGCGCCCATTCGTCCCCCGGGACCCGACCGGGAATCGAGGCCGATTTCCGGGACTGTCCCGGCGAAACCGGGACGAATGGTAAGCCTAATCACAGGTGATTTTTTTTATACAACTGCCATCTTACCAAATGTTTGATAAGTGAATATAAATGGGATGAAGAGTGACAAGACTCTGATTTGAAGGCCTCACAGGCTACAAAGCCCATGGATGCTGCTGTGCTCATGTAGCGAATCTCAAGGACTGGAACCTAGTGGGAACTACAATCCTTGTTATATCCAAATGAATGTATTTACTGCGCATGTGTAGTAGAATCCAGGAATCTGTGGTGTGTGAGGCTCCATTAACATGAAGTGGGCCTTCTCTGCTCTCCTTGTCACCTTCAGTAATCTGTCTGGTCATTGGAGGGAGGGGGGAGTGCAGAACAGAGGGCTTAGTTTGCAGTGTCAGTTTGCTTAGGCCTCTAGTCTCTTGTGTGGGGAGGGATAATAACCCTTAGAGATTAACCTGGAAGGAATCACTTTTTGGCTTTTTTGTCCCCTTTGGTTGTGTGTGTGTTTTTTCCCCTAAGTTTCTAATCTCTGCAAACCTCTAGAGTTCAGTGAGTACTGAGAAACCTTCATCTTCTTTGTGGGTGATCCCATTTTGGCTACATTCCTATCGACATAGGGGTGGAAGTTATATAGACCAGGGGTTCTCAACCTTTGGAGGCCCGGGTACCCCTATCACAGTCCAATTTTCTGAAGTACTCCCTGCTAATCAACTGCTAATTAATTGGATTAATCAATCAATTAATTAGCTAATTAATTGTTAAATAAAAAGTACTAAAACAATTTTAAATGTGAAAAAATGTCTTATTTAACTCTGTGTGTGTGTCTGCCCTATTAACTTGGGTCTCCATTTCCTCCCCCAAGTTCCATGTGATGCTGCCAGTTGCTGAGGTATGAGATGTGAGCTTGCTCTTTTGAGCAGCAACCCCGCTTGTGCCATGTCTATTTGCAACCTAGTACGCACAAACTACTTTCATTAATCCACTCTTGGTTCCAATTTGGTTCCTAATGTGAACCAAATAATTCTAATTGTGAGAATTATTTTCTCACAAAATAAGTCAGTGTTTTAACATAGCAACATTTTTGTGAAATTAAATTAAGATCAAAGTGTGCTAGTAATGTGGATGGTGATAATGATGCAGAATTGAACACACATAATCTGCAATCATCATCATGTCTGCAAAAGTTTGCTCCTCTCAGAATGCCAGTGAAAAGGCAGAATAGTTTCTTTCATCTTTTTCTTCCTTCCAGCCTTCTTCAGTGACTAGAAGAAAAGTCCTTTTCTATTTCGTAGATCAATTTTTTATATCAGACCAGAGAACAGGATGCCTATTGAAATATACCAACAAGATGAAGAGGTTTTTTGTTTTTTTTGCTCCACTGCACGTATCCAGCTCCAGCTAATCTAAGCATAAGCATACATTGTTGTGCATATACATCATGCAATTGCTTGTACTCTTCTTACTCATGATGGGCATGATCCAGCCAGAATAAAGTCCTTTTAAGTCCCATTGATTTCACAGGTTTAATTTTCTCCAAATAAAATCAATGGACCTTAAAAGGCCTTAACTATGAATGTATCATACCCTATGTTTCAGTAGTTATCAGATTCCAAGGTGCAAGGCATGCACTTTAGCCAATAAACTTTCCCCAGCAGCATGCCCCGTGCTCCAGCTGACAAGTGGAAAGGCGCTCCGCTCCTAAGTGCCTTTCTGCTTCACCCTTTTCCTTGTCACCTATTTTGATACTCAAGAGCCTCTCCTCACCCCCAGCTGCTCCCATGTTGCAGCTCCCTTTGTCGCCCCCTCTGGCGTCCACATCACAGCTCTCTTTGTGGCCCACCCTGATCGCGGAGGAAAAGAAGCCGAAGATGTGGGCGCTGGAGAGGGGTGACAAAGGCCATGACTGTTTAAGCGGCTGGGGGGGGGCATCTTTCTGCCAGGCAGGCAGCGAGAATGCGCGGGCAGCGGCTGCGATTGCAGGGAAGAGAAGCTGAAGTCGCTGCCACTGAAACGAGCCCACTGTCGCCCCCCCCCTCTGCCTGTGTCTTCCGTCACCCTGGAGCGACCCGCACCACTGCTCCCCCCTTGGTAGGCCACTGCAAAGTAGAATCAGCAGGTGTGGGAGGGGTTATATGCTTCTTCTTTTGCATACTTTCACCTCTGAAACTGTCATCCCCCCACTCCGTATTGTACCAGTGCAAAACCATGCTGGGAATGCATGATGACTTATTGTTCCACCATGAAACTTGCTGTGTCTGTGCAGAAATGTTTAGGCTGCATTGTGACAATTGTGATACTAGCACATCACAGGTTGCATTGTTTTGAAAAAGTCAAAAAGCTCAACCTAAAATCTGCTGCAGTCAGGTTGATTTTATATGAATGTGCATCATTCAGTATCACTCAACTCTTGGATGAACTGCTTGCACTGAAGATGTGATGTGATCTGAAAGCTTTGGGAGAGTTGATCTGTGCGACAGCTGCTTCATACATGCAAGTCATTGCTTGATTTTGCAGTCCTTGACGATGCATGTGTGAATATGTGTTGTGTCAATTGCAAGGACGTTTCTTTCATATTATCTTCCTGGGTGAAGATAATATTCCTAGAATATTATCTTCATTCTAGGCCAGTGGTGGCCAACCTTTCAACATGAATGCTGGTCCTTTAAATGGTAGTCTAGGTGAGGGCATTTCAGCAGGTGCAGCTGCTTTAGCAGCACCATCAGCACTTACAGCTGCCAAGATTCTGTCTTCTACACACCTCTTAAGAACACAGTAGCCTTAATGGTGGAAGGTTGGCCACCTCTGTTCTAGGCAATGGCTTCTTAAATACATGCTTTGCATAGTTATCACATCTGGGAGACAGACTGAATTGTAACAAGTATGAAGTAATGTAATTTAAGAAATAGGTCACATACAAATATTTACTTGCTTTTAAATGTGTTTATCAGTATTTTAGTATTTGGCTAATTTATTCAACATGCAGTCATTATTTAGATTTTTTTACAGCTGTTCTCAGAACTCTTGAATATATTTTTTTTAAAATGTGAGTTTCTAGAAGAGGAATGTGTGCTGAATATTTAATCATTACTCTCAGGTTTAATATTGCTTAAAAAAAACCTCTGAATATGCACTTTCATAGCTGTCAAGTATTAGATGTGTTCCATTCTCATTAGAATACAGCTTACGGGAGCATTAGAAGTAAATTGAAGGTAAATCTAGATAGTCCCTTGTGATTATTGAAAGAACCTTCCAGTTTTTAAAAGCCTGGGTTTTCAGGGGGGGCTGAAACAGGATGTCTTAACCCTGAAACGAATGGGATGTGAGCCTGAGAACTGAACTTCTCAAGGAACTGAGTCTTCATCATCTATTCCTGTAGTTGACAGATAGGAAACAATCCATTTCAAGATAAATATATATTTCTTAGTGCCAGTGTGGTGGACAAGTTGAATGAATTTCCACATTAAACTGGATTTTCAATATAATATATAGTATATTTGAAAAAACCTTGTGTCTATAATGTGAGTGAAAATGTTGGTATGAAATACTTCCCAGAGTCGACATCAACATTCAATAGCTTCATAATAACTTCATCTGCCAGACAGCCTTTTTCTTTTTGTCATTATAACAACAGATGAGACCATTTTATTCTCATAAAAATAATGTGCCGCTCCATTTTCTCAACGTGTGCCCTAGAAAATAACCATTTGCATCCCAATGTAACAGTAATGGCTTGCAGTGCCCCTCTCATTATTTTCTATCTAATTCACACATGGCTCAGTTGGAAGGAGAAACCTTTGTAAGGGATGCCGACAAATACATTTTTATGTCATCGGATTGTCAGAAAATGGAAGTTAGAATTCGGATAGTTTTTTGAATATCATGGGGAAGACACAGATTTCTGAAGACAGAATTCAATCATGAATGTTAATGATATGTGAGTTACATAAGCCAGAGATATTTTAGTTTCATATTTCTCACTGAATGGATGCATCTAATTGCCTGAGAAATCCTACACACATACTCAACTGTGATGCTGACTTCTTTGTGCTTAGTATTCACTTGCTGACTAGAACAGGAAAGTGCAATGACAAGTCCATAGCTGTGTGATTTGTTTAAATTACTGAATTCATCCTTCATCTTTTCAAAAATTTAAGTCAAGGTATGAAAGGTAACTGAAATATTCGTTGTCCTTCAGATGTGCCTTCCAGTATTTAATCGTTGTATCCCATCTTTCTCCAAAAGCAGCAAAGAGTCCTGACAAATTTATTGTGACATAAGCTTTTGTGGACTGGAACTCACTTTATCAGATGGAATGGATGAAGTGGGCTCTGGCACACTAAAACTGGAACCACAATAAATGTGTTAGTCTTTAAGGTGCCCCATAGGACTTTTTGAGTTGTCTCCAAAGAAAGTGAGCCATGGTTCAGTGCCATTGAAATAAATGGGATTGAAGTTAATCATGGCTACCTTGTCTCATTGATTTTAATGGTGCTTAGTCGTGACTAACTTTCTTTGTTAACCCATTGCTGTTTTGCAATCCATTGTTATTTTTGCTCCAACAGATTAACAAAGCTACCTCGGTGGAATCGTGCTTCCATGGAACTTGTAATGAAATGTGGAATTATCCCATTTAAACTCACTGCAGCCCTGGGAGGGAGGCTAGGCAAAGAGGTAGTGACTTCCCCATAGCTAACCAGTGAATTGTATGGCTGAGCAGGGATTTCAACCCAGGTTTCTGCAGTCAGTCAGTATGGTACACCAAATTTTCCATAGGTCACTGAAGTGATTTTGCCCTGCTAGATAATCAAGCCAAAGTGTAGTGTAATTACGAGTAACTGAAATGAAGAGCCTGGCTTCAGGAAGAAGCCATGCTGTGTTTTTCTTTGTTTCCAAATTCTTTCTCAGGCATAGCTGTCAGCAGTGGTGCTACAGAAAGAGGCCCCAGATAACTCTTGTTTCAAAGCTTGTCAACACATAGCTCTTCTTTCAGTGCAGCCATCTGGATCCATTGGCAGATCCACAGGCAATCATGTTGTTGGCTTTGGGGCTGCCTCTGGGTCTCCCCCGTGACTGAGATGACCTGTCAGCTCAGATTCTGTTTATCTTTTCTCAAGCCTGGTCTTTTGGAAGTTGTTAAAATCTGTTTGTTTGGGGAATACTGTATACATTCAGTTACAAAACAGAGGGAAAAGTTTTTCCAGGCCCCTTTATATTTTAACTATGAGCCTGAGGTCCATCCATGCACAGGTCTTGTTTTCTCAAAAGCATTCTCCACAAGTGGCGTCCGGTATACTTTCCTTGCATGAATCAAAAATTGAATTTCACTTTCCATAGAGATGGCTTTTAACCCTCAAGAGTTTCATTGGCTGGCACAATCAAGTTTCCCTGAAGGGTATTGATTGGAAAGGCTACAGAGTGCCCCTAAGTCACTTTGTAAGTAAGAGCGCAATCCAACTCAATTTCTGGGCGGCGGACCTAGCGATTTGCTGCCCAGAATAGCCCAAAGTAGTTGCAAACGTGCCGTAAAGCATGTTTGCAGACTACTTTAGAGCAGGGCAGGCCAGCGCAAGGCCAGTCTGCCCTGCTCCGCTGGCCGAGGACTCGGGCCTCTGCCAGACCCAGGTAAGTCCGGATCAGGCAGACGGCTTGGGCAGGCGGCGGGTGGGGGGAGGGATGGCGGAGCCAGGGAGAGAAACGGCGGAGCCAGGAGGGCGGCCATAGGCCCAGCCGTCCCAGGCGGGGGCGGGGGCGGAGACATGGCGTCCACCCGATCCCGATCTCCGATGGGCTCCGGAAGACGGCTGGGCTGCTACACGGCCGCCTCCGACTTCTGCCAGCAACTTCCCAGCCGCCGTTACACTCGGGGAAGGGTATGAGCATCCCCTTCCCGAGTAGACTTTCCGCCGCAGGCTGCCTGCTGCAGGCAGCCCGGGATGGAGCACGGGATCGGGCGGGTGGCCTTAGCCGGCCGCCCGATCTTTAAGTTGGATTGGGCTGTAAGTTAAGTAAGTAAATAGTTTTACTTACGTATGTAGTTAAATATTTATTTTAAGCAAGTAAATAGTTTACTTACCCCTGGTAGGCGGCCCAATTGCCAATGGATCTCCTTGGACCTATGCTGGCCATTTTGCTGGTGCACATCCAAGGAGAGAAAAGGGGCGGGTTGGCTTGAGAAAGAAGGGATGACATCTGGTTCACACTGATGCCACCAAGATCCTCCGCCTGCCCTCCCCCAATCCTCCCTGAAACTCCCTCTGCCCTTCCCTCTTCTTGCCCACAACGTGCCTCTGCCACCAACTTACTGGTGCCAATGGAGGCCTCTGAAGCCGCTGCTGTGCTGCTGCCCATTTGTGGCAGCAGCCTGGAAGCATGTGACTGTGTCCCGGCTTTTGCGCTGCCATAAAGTGCTGTACACTGCCAGAACGCTAATTGTGGGAGCACAAGACCTCGATAGGATTGAGGCCTAAAAGTAAGAACAGGGAGTGCCATCATAAATCTAACACCACAGAGAGCGCTTTTTACAAAAGCTTTTACTTTTACAATGGAGTCAGTTCAGGCAAATGAGCGAACTCAGGAAGATAGTGGAGGACAGGAAGGCCTGGCGGGATATGGTTCATGGGATCACGAAGGGTCGGACACGACTTAACGACTGAACAACAACAACAACAGTTCATACAAACAGCTGTCAATCATCATGTGCTATGTAGAGTCATATTGCGTATGGATTAATTAAATGTTGTATATCAATGTGTGAGCCATCTCATAAGCCTTGGCATCATTGCTCAGGACTCTGCACTTCTTGAGCCACCAGTAGTTAAAGTTCAAGCTAGGGAAAAAAGTACCGGTACTTTGAAGGCAGGTGTGTAGTTCAACTTTCCTTGCCCCATTACCACTGTAGAAACTGGTGGATAAGGTTTGGTGTGTGTGTGTGTGTGTGTGTGTGTGTGTGTGTGTGTGTGTGTGTGTGTGTGTGTGTGTGTGTGTGTGTGTGTGTGTGTGTGTGTGTGTGTGTGTGTGTGTGTGTAGTTGATTCAGAATGCTTCCTCCTGAAAATGTGCACTGTAATTTGTGCTTAAGCATATGTATTGGGAATTCCCTTCATACGCCCTTTGTGATTTTTCTAATTAGTGCAGTTGGGAAGGCAACTTTCCACAATGAGTGAGTGAAATACTGCTGGTACTCTCTAATACCAAAGTGAACCAATTATTTCTGCAGACCTCTCATTTAGAGTCATATTTTGCCAGTCATGTGGGAGTATTTGATCCCTTCATGTGAAAAGGTTAGAACTATGTTAATTTTCAAGCAGACAATCACATAATTAATTTACCCAGTAAGAAGACAGAGTTCTCAGAGCAAGCCTGCTCCAAGCTGCTGCTGCCAAAAAAAATTACCTCTGGCATCTGTTTTTACACTGAGGTATCTCAGGGGTTAGTTCGTCTCGCTGCAATTAAAAGCTTGCTAAATAAACGTAGAAATGTATCAGCCTTCCTTTGCAACAAGCGCTTTTGGTACAAAAGTTTATTTGGGGTTTCCATTTAATTTGTATGCTGCAACTATAAGCAGCTGCTCCATTTTGGCACTGAGGAGCAACGTGTTAAAAAGAGGGCTTAGACGGCATGGAAGAAAGGGACTGAAGCATCTCTTGAAGTAACGTAAATTCATTTTTATCCCACCTTCTTTACACCAAGGAGCTCAGGGTGGTGAGCATGCCCATCTAGACTTACCACAACTCATGATGTCATGTGTAATGCGTGTTTTGCCCAGGCTGGTGCTTCACAGCACAATGCTATGCATGTCTGCTCAGAAGCAAGACCCATTATGTTCAATGGGGCTTACTCCAAGGAAAGTGTGCATAGGATTACAGCCTCAGTGAGCCCTGTTGGGTCCCAGAAGTCAGGCAGCACTTGGGGGAGTGGGCAGCCCACTTGGTCACACACACACACACACCCGCCATCTTAGTAGTGGTGGTGCTTGCCACCACTGCAGTTCCATGCTTGCCTCTGTCATTTCCCCCTGCTCAGTTGGCCGCTTCTGCCCCTTGCAAAAGGGGACGAGTGGCCACTTGAGGCAGGGGACAGCAGCAGAGGTAAACACAAAGCAGCACAGATGAAGAGCCACCATGGCAGGAGGTGAGCAAGTGAGCATGTCAACTTTTTTTTTAATTGGGGGATGGAGGCAGAGCAGTTCTGGCCCAGGTGCCAAATAGGCTTATGCTTGTTTTCCCCTCTGGTTTTTTCTATGCCTTAAATTAAGTGGCATAAGGGAGGGGGAAGCATGCCAAAACCACAACAGAAGGTAAAGGGGCTTTAATAAGGGGGTTGGCTTAGTTGGTAGAGCCGCCGCCTTGCAAGCCTGAAGATCGGTGAATGGCAAGTTCGAGACATGCCGCAGACAAAAAGCTGTGAAAGCCTCTGTGAGGAGAGATAGAGCTGCCAGCTGCGTAGGTTGAGTGTGGAAGGTGACTGCCAGTGGAGAAGCCAGACTGTAAAAGGATACCATCTGGAATGTAGCTGTTCATGAAAGATTGGACATTTATATATTGTAAAAAAAAAATTGGGGGGGGGGGTTAGGAAAGCCTGCCCATGTACACCATTTTGGATTAAAGTCAGAGGAGAAATCCAATGACCAAGAAAGGCGGTATATAAATACTGTATGTATATTATTATTGTTGTTGTTGTTGTTGTTTGATCAGGATCTCACCCCCCATGCTATTTACAATACAAAAAATAGACTTCCATTGAAAGCCAAACACACAATACCAACACAATATGGGTGATTTGACTTTGAGATATAGTAAGTTTAAGATTACCTAGTGGACTTGTGTTTAAATAGGGATTTGAACCATCTTCAAGGTTCTTTCCATTCCTGGTTCTTCCAGTCGTAGTCTAACCACTACTCTACATTAACTCTGGCGGATTCGGTGTGGAGGGTTTGAGGGCAGATGGGAAGTCCCTGGGGACAGACTGAGCGCCAAGCAATCAGAGGGCTGTCCCTCATATAAAGAATTATACAAAGCTCAAAGTCTTGTTTGGAAATAAGGTGACATCAGCGAGGGAGACTGAAGGGGCCTGCTGCTGAAGTCGGGGGGGGGGGGTTGGCCAAAGGCAAACAACCCCTCCAAAGTCAATGTGTCAGGTGCAATTTACCACAACTAGGGCTCCTTGCCCTGGTTACTGTTCAAACCTGAGCCTCAAAACCAAATGGTGGTGGCAGGGCTGCTACAACCCACCTGAGGCCCTGATGGCTGCCACTTGCCCTGTGCTTCCAGGGGTTGGCCCAGCCAGGTGGGCTCTCTGAAAAGTGTAGGTCCTCAGCCAGTGCCTGACCTGGCCAACCCTAGACACCACCTCTGCACATTACACATTCTTAAAGCTTGGTGACCGTCTCTTTCTGTCATCTCTGGAGCAACTGCAGTCATTTACTACAAATTCTAAATAGACTGTCTCTCAAAATTAATCCGTTTTCTTTCTCAGCAACAAACCTTCCCTGGTGATGGTCTTGAAAATGTAGACAATATGCATCAAATGCTTGTTAGAAATTACCGTATATTTGATCAAGATACTATATTTGTTGACTCCTATTCTGAATTATTTTTCAATCGCGTTAGCACCAATTGCGTAGACTGCCACACAGAAAATGTGAGGAGAAAAAATGTCTCTCATGGCAAACGTTGGAGATGATTTCTGCTGTCTGTATCTTCCCAGCTCCAGTGGCAGTTTCTGAGCTGCCCTTCTGTAATACTCTTCCAAACCAACAACAAAAGATGTCACAAGTACTCTCAAGTTTTGGCAGCCTAGATTTTGGAAAGAAGCTTTAGAATCAAATATTTTATTTGACTACCCTAAGAAATGTTAGTACTGATCTTTCCCTGAGCTTCTAGGGATTAGTCAGAGCTGCAGTAAGAATCTTAAAGCAACGTCTATCTCGGATTTAAGGTAAAGGGCACTCTCTGTGCTTAGCATGAGCTGGCCAAGCCTGAATCTGTCAGATATCAGCAGGCTCCCAGAATCTCCATGTTTCACCTTCAGTGTTCACAAATTCCAGAAGTTTTGGGGCTTATTTGTATAATAAGCTACACTAGCAAATAAATACTGCACAATCCTGTGTAGCTTTAGGCCAGTGGAGCTCTCATTCCGCCGGCTTAAAGCATCGCAAAAGTGCCGTAAAGCACTTTTGCAGCATCTCGGGAGTAAGCGGCGCCAGCATTGTTCACTCCCCTGGCGACCCAGGCCTGCACCGGCCGCCTCAGGTAAGTGCTACGCCGGATGGTGCAGGGGCGGGGATGGGCAGGACAGGATGGCGAGGGAGGGGGGCCATTTTACATGTTCCTGGAAGTACAGGTAATGATGCCATGTTGATCAAAGAGAAGCCTGGATAAAAGATAACTTCCTACGCCGGTCACGGGTCTCCAAATGTCAGCAGCCACGAGCGGGGAAAAATATTTTAAAATCTGAGGTTTGCAAAGGGTCCTTACATTTCGTTCCAACTGCCTGGAACTTTGTCAAAGGAAACAATCCCGGGGGATTGCAGGTGAAACTGTGTAAAACACACCACTTCCTGGTTTAAAAAAGCAAAAGAGCGGGAACCGCACAAACGGATGCTATCAATCAGCGGGGCCATTGGCCGGCCTGCGCTGGGAGGGGGTGGGGATATCGGCACCAATATCCTATGCCCTGTCGTAGCCCACACCGGCGTTACATGGCCTCCCTGGATGTTTGCCAGCTCTGGAGCTCGCCTAAACCCAGGGAAGGGGATGAATGTCCCCTTCTCCCAAGGTGTGCTCCAGCAGTGCCGGCGTGGCCCAGAAAGGGCTTAGGATACAACGGCCGGCCCTTTAGGCTGACAGCTTAATGTTATACAGGATTGCGCTGTTAGTGTGGGCTGCAAAGATGATGGCATTGGTACAATACAATGCTGTTGTGTTGGTAGTGTGAACCTAATTAGGACATCACAATGTGGGTTATGTATTGGTCTTTCTATCTTGACAGAATACAATACCCTGTATTGGCCCTGCTACACTGTCTTCTGGATATGGTTCAGAGACATTATGCTGAGTTGTAATGGTGCTACAGATAATTGTAAATTCTTATTGGCCCTTGCAGAACCAGAATTGCCAGCATCATCCTGCTCTTCTGCTCCTTGGCAATGATCTGCAAAGCCACTGCACAATGGCACATAGTCTCACAAATAATGAGTGAAAATAACTGTGTTCACAGGATGATCCAGCAAAATAGCAATTTAAAGGAACCCTGAAAAGCCTTAATAACACTTTTTTCTATTCACAGTAGGTTGGCTAGAGCTGCAATAAGTGCAATTGCATTTGATTATCAAAAAATCACCATAGATCAGATCTGATTAAATAAACACAGGAGGTGAATGTCAAAGGCACTGTCCAATGATTTATTCTGGAACAAGGACTTCTTACTCCAGAGTCCAGAGCAAGGAGTTTTATTACTAGACCTGATATCAGATCTGAGTAAGCATATTCTTACAGTAGACTGTACCTTCACTGTAACAGATATCTGGTCTTGTTTGCTGTCCACCTTGGTATTTGATCTAAGTCCACTTGTAAGCATATTGGCAGGATGGGTGCAGACCATCTACTGTACCTGCAAAATATCCTTTGATGGTTGCTTTGCAACAAGTGTATATGGCCATCACCTCACATGGAATAGCTCTTTCTGTGTCAGTATTCCTCCCTCTACCAGCACTCTCACCCATCCCAAAAATATGCACGGAACTACATAGCTAAAAGCTGCCCACTGCAGGTCCCAGGAAGCACTGAAGTAGTCAACATGCTTCCGCGTTTTTTGAGGTTTTGAGACAAACCTGGCATGGGCTGCTTTTTGTTGCCACATATGAGTCCATCCAAATCAGTTGCATCCATGCTATCTATTTGTCTTACTAACTTGGCATCTCTCTCTCTCTCTCTCTCTCTCTCTCTCTCTCTCTCTCTGTCTCACACACACACACACACACACACACAGTGTCACGGCATGTCAATTTTTCCACCCCAAGCTTTGAATAGAAACATCTTAAACTTCAGATTCCTTTCTCTCCTCCTCCTCCCATTATTTCATTAACATGCTACACCACGGCATTTAATCCAGTCAACTGAAAAATTCCCTGCCAGGTAATAAGAGGATCAAAGCCTTTCTAAAATCATAGTTTGATCAGGTATGTGGTATTTCTTTCTCATGTAGCCTTTTAGGGTTGTTATTGAATGTAATTAGGCTGGTGAGAAGTCAGGCAGAAAATACTAGCCTCTATTATTATTATTATTATTATCATCACAGAATAATAGCCTCTTAAACACAAAATGTACCGTCAGGGTTGTGGATAAAGAGGAATGATACCTATGAGAACAAATATTCTTCATTCCTCTCAAGCGTTCCTGCATTTTATGATGGGTCACTATTTGACTTTCTTCTATAGTGACTTTCTTCACTACCATCAGCTTTGTTTTTCATGGTATGGAATATTTTGAGTTGACTGTGAGCCCAGATGCTCTAAAAACCTTCTAGTCAGAATGTTCCTATCAGGGATACAGTTTTACCAGAACATCTGATCCAGCGCAATCATGTTGACAGAGGCTGGTTCTCGGCAGTGATTCATGTGAGCATGGCCAGGGTTGGCTCAAGATATCATGGTGCTTAAAGTGCTGGGCCAAATGTGGCCCCTGTGACCTGGTGTGCACCAGCTGCTCCTTCCACTCTCTGGATTTATTTATTTATTTATTTATTTTTCACATTTTTATACCGCCCTTCCTCCAAGGAGCTCAGAGTGGTGTACATATTTCCTCCCCTCCTTTTTTTTGTCCTCACAACAACCCTGTGAGGTAGGTGGGGCTGAGAGATAGTGACTGGCCCAAGGTCACCCAGGAAGCTTCGTGGCTGAGCGGGGATTTGAACCTGGATCTTCCAGGTCTAAGTCCGACTCCCAAACCACTACACCATCTTCCCTCTCTTTAAAAACGAAGAGGGGCGCAGAGAAGAAGAAGGCTTCTGAAGGAGAAGAATGTCTCCATTGTCCTAGCTCACCATTCCCCTCTCCTCCTCTTCTGCCCTCTTTCTTTTCAAATTCAGGGGGTGAAAGGAGGAAGAGTGGAGAAGGTGTTTGGTGGTGAGTGTTCCCTGCCCATCTGCCACCTAAGGCAACTGCTTCAGTCAACCTCATGAAGGGGATGACCCTGAGCAAGGCAGCATATGATTTACGTACTGTTCTTCTCTGAAATGCCACAAGGAAATTACACCTGTCAATGTGCTAACACTGGATCAGATGTTACTGTCTTCATGCAGATATGTTCCGGGGGGGGGAGGGGGAGATTAGAATGTTCTCCTTTATAATTAGATTTTTTGTGACATTGTTTTTACTGAGCTGATACGGTCATGTAAACGTAGGTTACTAGTGAATTTGGCTGGATGCAGTTGCAATGGTTAGTATTCATATTTTTCATATTCAGTTATTAGTATATGTATACTGTTTGGGACTGCGGTGGCTTAGTGGTTAAGACGCTGAACTGCAGACCGGAAGATCGGTAGGACAGCAGTTTGAGACCCGAGTGCCGCGTGATGGAGTGAGCTCCTGTCTCCTGTCCCAGCTCCTGCCAACCTAGCAGTTGAAAAGCAAGAAATTGCAAGTAGATAAATAGGTACCGCTGCAGTGGAAAGGTAACAGCGTTCTGTTAGTCATGCCGGCCACATGACCACGGAAATGTCTTCGGACAGCTCTGGCTCTTCAGTCTTAGAAACGGAGATGAGCACTGCACCCCAGAGTCGGACACAACTGACTTTCGAGCAGGGGATACCTTTACCTTTTATACTGTTTGACATACCTTTAGGGAATGCAAACCACTGTTGTTAGAACACGTGCTGTGCCTGCTTACAAGTACTGTATAAGGTTTACTGAAAATATTCAGATGGTGATGAGTCCATCAAAGAATTATTCCCTTCCACATACATAGCTGTACGGAGGCATCTTCTGCCTAATTTGTTCCTTTTTCTGGCGAATGTACAGTCTGGCTATCATGTACTTGTGGGATCACTTGAAAATTGGCCAAAGACTGGAGCTCTGATCATGATAAAGGGCCATTGGGTCCCGTTCCTTGCACTATAGAAGGCCACCATAGGCTAGCCCAGGGGTGGCCAACCTTTCACCACTGGAGCCTCCGTGTTCTTAAGAGTTGTGTAGAAGACAAAATCTTGGCAGCTGCAAGTGCTGATGGTGCTGCTAAAGCAGCTGCACCTGCTGAAATGCCCATTAAATGCAACCATTAAAGGTCCAGGAGCATTTACGGTGAAAGGTTGGCCACCACTGGGCTAGCCCATGCTAGCCTAGCCCTTATCCACCAAATGACTGCAAAAGATAGGGGAGCCAACATGCACTGTTCCAGAAGAACCAATGTGACAAGTAAGCTTGCATTAGCACAGGGGAGGCCAATGAAAAAAATGACATTTCAAGGTCATGGATATAGCCACCAGTGTCATCCAAGGTTCAGGATGCAGACTGACCAACAATTATTAACCTTTGCCTTTCTTCCTGTTTCCTCACATTTTATTGCCCGTTTACTCTGGAATGAATTTGCACATTGGAAGTATCGATATCTGTCAATGGCAGCTCTCTCTGCCCCTTTGGCAGTTGAGTTTTTAACGCACTCAGTGGTTTAGAATTCACCATCTGCTTCTATCTTCTGGCTCTTATTTGTGACAGCTGAAAAGGATTGGAAACTGTTTGGTTAGTGCAATTTCATGATTAGACTGCTCCAGTCCACAAACAGCTTTCATTGCTTTGATTTCATTACTGTATTGTGTTATTCAAATGCAGCTTATTTACTTCAACTACCACCACTACCAGTGAAACAAAGAACTGCTGTTTCAGTTAGTTCCCATTGACACAGCAGCAGGTTACAAAGGAACTGCAGGGTATAATTGCATGCAGAATGCCTGGGCTTTGTATCCATCTCTCTTATGCCCTATTAAAACACGGATACGATTTAAAAATTACTTTGTGGTTTGGAGCAACAATTAACAAGGCCTCTGAAGGCCAACTCCCTTTGTATGGCTGTTGCTCAGGTTTATGCACAATGTTTGTTGTCCTTGACACACAAATGACACAATTAACAAGCTGTTGTGCTATTGCTCTTCCTGGACCTGTGTCAAATACCCATCATGCGGAAAATACAGAATCAAGGATGCTCATCATGAACCTTTCATAAAAGGAATATATTTGCAATGGAAATTAGTTGCAACCTTGAAATGCTGAGTGTGTTGATGTCTTCCTGGTGAGGATATGCCCATGTGACTCCACGGAAAGACATTTCCCTCCCCTTCTAAGGTTTTATTCCCCAAAGAAATGAAAAGTGCAGAAATTGTGCTCATCTATCTATCCACACACACACACACACACACACACACACACACATACACACGCAGAAAGCACAATCCTCTGTAACTTTAGAACGGCGAAGCAAGCGCTCCAACGCTCTAAAGTATCATAAACGTGCCAGGGAGGCCCGCCGGATATTTACACAGGATCACGCCCACACAAAAACTGATTTTCAAAGCAAATTATATAACAAAGCAAAGCATAAGGTAAACATACAATACAACATAAGTGGCATCACTGCGCGCGCGTCACCCGGTAGCGGGGCATGCACAGAAGAAACCGCTGGCCGAAGAGGCCGAAGAGGAGGCCGCGGGGGTGCGCGCGTCACCCTTCTGCACGCGGCACCCCCTGGCAACCCGCCCCACCCGCCACGCTACAGCAACACCACAATAATTACCATCTTAGAATTTTAGAGATTATTTCCCAGATTTTAGTGAAAGAAAAATATTGTGCATTTCTAAATTTCAGTAGTAGTTCCCAAACCAATATGAGAGTGTGCTGTGAAAGAATTCAGATTAATGATTGAATAAGTGTAGATCAGGTTTGCCAAGAAGACAATGGAAGTATTCTCCTGAGTTGCCATTTTAGGAGAAGTTCATCAGTTATAATAATCCCTTTAAAGGCACTTTTAAACTATCCTTTTAAAAATGATCTTATAAGTTTTGGTCTTTGGAAAATCCTTTATTTGCCCTGAGGATATCACCAATACTAACAGTTACCATGATAACATCTTCCTCAGGTAATAGACAGGGATGTATCTAAGTAACTAGGTCACTAGTGCGAGTACGAGTCATTTTTGCATGAGTGCGAGTCCAAGTGCGAGTCAGTGTCAAAAATTTTGGGCAAGTACGAGTCAAGTGTGAGTCATTTTTGCACGAGTGTGAGTCGAGTACGAGTAAGGCCAAAAACCACGAGTCACAAGTCATGAGTCGAGTCACTTTGGGGAAAATGGCTTTTCCCCCTGAAAATGGGGTGGGTGGGTGTCTGTGTGTGGGGTGTGTGTGGGGACCTCTGAGACTTTTAAAGCACCCACTTGGCTCCCCCTATGCCCTTTCCCTCACCTCTCAGTCTTGTCACCACCCATCTGGTTTGGGAAAAACAAGCGTGTCTACATTCAAACCATTTATTATTCCTTCCCTGCCCCTTCCCCTTGCTGAGCCGAGCATCCCTTGGGCTCGGAGTTTTAGTCAATGAGGAGGAACTGCTGCGGCAGCTTCGCCTTCCCTCACTCCTCCGCACCCCTTGCGCTCGGAGTTGTGGCCAATGGCAAACAGACGGCAACAAAAGGGGGGGGACTCAGAGCCAGGCTTGCTTTCCCACCCCCTTGAAAACCCTTCCTCCCTGCTGCCCTCCTCCTCCGAGGTCTCCACTGCACCTGCCTGCCTGCCTGTGTTGATGCCGGCCATTAAAGGAAAATGTCTTGGAAATAGCAAGTCGTTACCCCCACGAGTGCGAGTCAAGTGCGAGTCCCGTGGTTCATGAGTACAAGTGCGAGTGCGAGTCCGTGGGTCACGAGTACGAGTACAAGTACGAGTCAGGGAAAAAGTGGCTAAGTCACACTTGCGAGTCGAGTCATTTGACTCGAGTCCCCATCCCTGGTAATAGATATGAATCAGTTAACACCCTATTTGCTTGCCAATAGCAACCCTGCACATGTGGTTGAAAGAGTGACCCCATGAACGCCTGCTCTAGCCATCCTAGATAGTATGATTTTAATCTCTGTGCAAACTTTCATTTTTTGCACCTTTGTCTGATTTACATTCTAAATCCCTGTGTTTCATTTCATTAAAGCAAGACAGAATGATAGTGCAGCCTTTAGCTAGGTAAATTTGGCGTACAGAAAGTTACTGAAGCTGAACCTCAAGAGTAAACATGGTCACTACCTGTGTGCTAGAGTAGACAACACCAAAAATGACAGGATATTTTCTCTTTTCCGTTTTATGCCTCAGAGTTCATCTGATTCCTTACAGTCTGTTGCAGATAAAGAGAGAGACCTGTTGCACTTCATGTGTGAGAAACTCACTGCATGAGCATTGATTTATACCACCCTATGCTGCTGCAATGTAAATGTCTGTTGTATAACAGAAGAACCCCAGGGGGTTCTGGGTAAGAAAGCTACCCCAGGTATTTGGATACAGCAAAACGAAAATAGTCATTGAGGCAATACCACAACATCAGTTCTGCTGTTGGGAACTGCCACTTCTATGATGCCATGGAAGCAGGATGCCACTGTGAACACTGGCTGGTGTTTGTATGGTATGTGGTATGAAGTTGTACTGCATTTTACAATGTATTTTTTTTTCTCACATATGGCACTGCTCTGAAAGCAGGGTATTGATATTTGTTATTGTTTTATTTTGATCCTGCCTTTTGGCCTCTGAGGAGATACACAAGGCGGCTCACATCACATTGATAACTTACAATTATAAAAAAAATGTCCTTCCTTTCTTCCTTCTCTTCGAAAGGCAGTTGGAGTCCCATGGGGAAGGAAACAGACTACGCTTCAGGGAAGCAGCAGGAGGCGCACACTTGCTGGCCCCCGTTCTCATTTAGATCAGCTATGCAAACTTAGATCAAAAGGTGCCCAGGGAAATGACTTCAAAGGAAGTCACATACATGAATCTAGGATGTTGGAACTCTGAGGTATACAGTGAGCTCTCCTTATCCGCAGATTGGCCATCCGCAGATTTGACTATCAGTAGATGGCCATCCGCGGAGGGAGGGAACCCACTGGGGATGCCCAACTGGAAGTTGCTTCAGGTCACTTTTTTTCTTCTTTCAGGCATTTTAGTACAATGGCGTGCTGGAGGGAAGGAGCAGGTAGCGGGCCTGCACAGCTCTTCAGTAAGGTAAAATCATGCTGCCCCCACCCACCCAACTGAAGACTTGAGCATCCACAGTTTTTGGCATCCGCAAGGGTTCCTGGAATGGAACCCCCACGGATGCCAAGGGCCAACTGTACCACATATCAAGGCACATGGAGAGATGGAAAATAACTGTTTTGAATACACAGATCTGGAAAGCAAATGCCTTTCCCAATAACCTCTTCTTCTCTTGCACCATACGAGGCAATGGAGGAAAATGGCTTGTGTGAAACAAGGGGAAAAGGACTCAGGACTAAGCTACACGGTACATTAAGCCCATCATTAAAAGGTGGAAGAGAACAGGGAATGCCTCATTTTTTATTTTTATTTCTTTTTTGTCAAAAAGCAGTTGCAGAGGTCTAAGACAGAGTTCAGACTTTCTCTTGAACCATTTCCCTGCCAATAATCACCGCTGAAGTGGCTATCTCAGAGGTTCCCAACCTTTCCGGCCTGCGTACCCAACCTTTCTGGCCAACCTTTCCGGCCTGCGCATGGGCCTCTGACCGGCCACGTACCACCGGAAGAAAGTGCCGATGACATCATCGGCACTTATTTCCAGGTTTGCAGCCACACAGGAGCTCAGAAAGAAAAGGTAAGGCACAGGGGAGGGCGGGAGGGCCATTCCCTGTGCCTAGAGCCCATGCGCTCGAACTCTGTCAGCTCAGCAGAGCTCAAGGTGCCACTTTTCAGACTCCAGACTCCAACACGGCGCTGCACAACCAACATGGCAGTCGCCATCTTGGCAGCCCACGTACCTCCATCCTGTGGCTACTACTGTGACCACTAGGTGCTTTGCAGGCAAATAGCCCCAGTAGGGGCACATTTTGTGGGGAAATGATGTGTGGGGAACATGTTAACTCCCCTGCATGTTGCAGTCCTGATCTGGAGTGGACCCTTTGTGGCTTCTTGACAAAAAAGAGGCACTTCCAGTTTTTATGTCCTGTTTTAAACCCATCTTTTAATGCTGAGCTTAATGTGATGTGAGGTTTGACCCTCAATAGACAACCTTCCATGACTACAAAAACACTCTGGAACATTAAATCACAAAGAAGAAACTTTATGTTTAAGCTCTGCATGGATTCCAGTACTTAAGAATGCTAAAAATAATGGGCTTTAAAAACTTGGAGACATTGAAACACAATAATTTTCATGTCTCCTTTAAGGGAGAAGTCTTGGAACAGCAAGAGCCTACTTGAGGGGTTACTAACAGTCAGTTGACAGCATGTGCTGACAGTTGGCACCTTCCTAGGTACCTCAGACTGCTTGTGGGCCAGTCTTTCCTTTGAGAATGCTCTGCACAGTTGAGAGCGAAACATGTTCATGCAGACTGTGGTCTTAAAGCCTGAAAATGTATATTGAATTTTACCATGACTACGTTTGAAAGACAATAGTCTTATAGTACATGATGACTGCCTCTTTTGTACCATCTTTCCCACCTTTTGCCTTAGAACCCATGTGACCACATCATGTTATATTTGTCCATGAGATGGAACATAACTTCTATCAGTCTCCTTTTGGCCACTGTGAGAAAATTGGGTATCTTAAGGTTACAGGATAATCAGTGTACATCATTTAACTCTAAATGGCTTCAGTGGGAATTTGCATAACAGAAGTCATCAATGCAAGCTGAATTAGCACTGCAGGAGCTTGTGCCTGCTCCAGATCTCACAAAGGTCAATTAAACTAGGACTTCCATTGCAGCGGAGTCTCTTTATTCTCTTCCACCTGCCTGTGAATGGCATCTCTGTGAAGGAATGAGGAGACATCGTTGCCTGACATCCTTGCTGTGAAGCCAATCTAATGTGAAGGCCTTGCAGGTGAGTCCTCTGAGACGGAGATTCAAGCAAAGCAAAGTGAAGCTCAAGTTACGAGTTTAATTGACCTCTGTGGTCTTTGGAGCAGGGTACCAGCTCCTGTGGTGTTCACTCGGTCTGCCTCAATGACTTCTGTTCAGCAAATTCCCTCTGAACTCATTTAGAGTTAGCTGGCTACGGCTTATATAGTACAGGCCATGATGTCCCAAAGTTACTATTGGAACTAAAACTGCTTTGAATTAAAGGCATATTTAATTGTGTATATCCTAATAACACCAGATGAAATTATGCTTAACACAGTATAAAACATTGTTTTAATCAGGCTAGATTCCACTAAAGACTGAAATGGAACAGTGTTAGTGTAGGCTTTTTATATCTTAGAATCAATTCCTTCACTCCTGAGAGGATAAAAAAGGTTCTAATGAACAGGCTTGTATAGAAAATGCCAAACTGGGAAATAACAGAACATAATTGTGTCAATTAACAGCCAGTTGCTCATTTTCTGGGTTCCCTCCCTGCATCATAGACACATTAATGAAATTAATTTTGTAAATAAGAGACATTTGGGGATGAACACACATAATCAAAATAATCACCAGCAACATTATTTTATTTGTATAGTGCCTTCCTAGACAGTTTCCCGGTTTTATAAAAGTGCAGTAATGTAGAATGCAATAAAATCATAAAACATTTGATTTGAAATGAATTTTAATGGGGAGGGGGAGAAAGGAGGGGAAAACGACAGTAAGAGACACCAATAGTAGACCCTCTACTTAAAAGCACCTGGAGATTTGTTCTTTAAAAAATATTCAGGCACTTTTTAAAGATAAGGAAGGACACGCAATAACGATGACTATCTGGAGGAGCATGTTTCATCATGGTGGGCAGGAGGCTCGTACGAGAGGTACAATTTCCTCCTGACTTAACAAGTCCCAGATAGTGATGGAGGAAGTGAGCCACTTCTGATTAAAGATATGCCACAAGTGAATGGCCAAACTAGATGAGATAGAAAGGCCAAAGTGATATTAGAACGCCTGTGGCTTTGTACTTCTTTTAGAATCAGCCATTTTACTGCTGGCATTTTCCTGATCTAGACCACATGCACACCTCATGCTGCTATTTGCTCTGTTAGGGAAAACATATATGCTTGGGATTCTACACGCAGGTTTCAAATATAGTCAGGACCCAAAAACCAACATCGTCTCCTTATAAAGCCCACCACCCTATAGGCATTCTATGTAATCACTCAACCATCGAACTGACCATTTTGGTCAATGGCAGATAAAAGAATGCAAATTAATGAATGAACCTGATGTAGCTTCTTAGGGCCAAACTACACATGATGCTAAATGCATCAGTATCAGACTTAAATTCATGGTGCAATACTCCTTAACTACGTGCTGGCTGAGCGATGGCTCCGCCAGCACAGGATGTTGTAAACATGCCATAAGGCACATTTTCGACACCTGGCGAGTAGACTCCGCTGGTGCTGAGGCCAGAGTCAGCCTACCCACCCGGCATCCAGTCCATCTGCTGTACCGAGCAGGTACATCCCTGCTGGTTGATGGAGGGACAGGGGAAGGGCAGACTGGGCTGGCAGGGGAGGGGGTGATTGGCCCGCCAGGCCAGGGACGGGGGAGGGATTATTGGCAGTGTGCTCTGCGGATTCCTCCCCCCCCCCCCCGGCCTGGCTGGCCTTACAACGCCTCATCGAATCTGTGCTGTCCATTTTGCCCGCGCACATCCAAGGAGGCCCATATGGGCCGCTGGGGCTCTCCCCAGGGGAAGGAATGAACATCCCTTTCCCCCTGAGGTGTGCCTTAGCTCCATCCGCACTTGCCCAATTCTGCCTAGGATCCGGCCCTAGGCAGGATTGGGCTGCCTGTCTTGTGCAGCAGCCATGGACCATAATTTGAATTGGGACTGCAGCATGGGCTATTTAACCCTTCACCTCAGTGCTGTTTTCCTGCTCAGAATTGCCTCTAGGACGCAGCTATTTAACCCTAGAAGTGCCATTGTACCAGATGTGGAGCTATAGTGAGGGGTGGCGTTTTATTGCAGACATGTTATGTGACAGTGAAGTACAGCTGTGTTTGAGATGAAGCCTACTTGATCATTATATGTTCTCCTGCAATTCAATCCAACAGGCACTCTCGACAGGTAGGAAAGCGCAATAATAAATGTGAGCAGGGGTGGCACTAGAAAAATATTGATCTTACTTGAAGATGCACATCCTATTTTCAGGATATATTTTTTTCTTGATGGTTGACTGCTCGAAATTGTTGAACATCCCTTTGTCCTGAGGCATTCATTCTGTCAAATTATTCCTAGTTTCAGTTAGCCTTCTTAATAGCTACTGAGTTGCAGAAAGATTGTAATTTGTCCTTTTCCTTTTCGTATATTCCAGGTAACTATGCTTAAAGATGGAAACCAGCAATTAAAAGGCAGATTCTTTTTAAAAGTATGTTACAGTCTTGGGAACATTGTGAAAAGGTTCTTGCCTGCCTAGAACAGAATATTTCCTTTGTAAGAAAATTGGGCACCAAAGTTGAAGCTGTGATTTAGTACTCAGCATGTTCACACAACCCAACCCCCCCCCCACTTCTTTTAAAAGACAGACTAGAAAAATATGTATCCCTTTTAAGCTTCAGAATTGAAAAGTTCTTTATTATTCATTTAACTTACGAATAGAACTATGGAACAAAGCACAGTGTCTTAAGGCTGTGTGAATTCAAATAGCATATTTGGAGCATGATATTTCTAACTAAACCACCTGGAACATTAGTTCATATCATTGATTTCTTTTAATGCCTTCTTAGCATCTAGCTCTGGGAAATGGGGAAAAGAATTACAGTGGTTGAAGAGCCCTTAAAACTGATTTATTGCTTCTTAATGCAAAATCATAATGTGGGTTTTAGCACTTTAAGCAATGGTCAATTTGAAGAGTTAGGCTAGTTCCACTTCGTTACCTTTGAGTGTCTGTCACCAATATTAATGAATCATGGCATGAAAAGTCAGATTCTTTAAAAAAAATTCTTATTTTGTTTTAGCATGTATTTCAAGCATGATAACATAATTGCCCTGCCAGATCCAACAAAAGGGGGTATCTAGTCCATCACTTTGTCTTCAACACTTGAAAGCCAGATGCCCCAGCAAAGTTCAAGAACTGACTGTGATGATAACTGCCCCCTATTGTTTTCCCCCAGCATTTACAATTGGAGGTATGTTTCCTCTGTTTATGGAGGTTTGAATAGGCATTTATAGGCCTACATCGGGGGACGTAGCAGCTGAGTGATGATTCACTGCTACTCCACATGTGTCTTACTGGAGAAGTCCAAAAGGGTTCACTGCCCCACTGAACCCTGGCAGGATCAGAAGGAGAATTGACACCCACTGTGAAAGTTAACACAAGATCATGAGACATGACCATTATTGCCACCTGTTTGGGTTTTATTTTATTTTACCTTTTGGCAAGGAGGAGCTTGCCTATGGTTTTTGTTTGTTTGTTTGTTTGTTTGTTTGTTAATTAGATTTGAATCCTGGCTTTTGCCCAGAGTCAAATGTCAAAAGAAAAATTACGAATTGCTGGTGACTTGCCCATAGGTTCACAGATTTGGTGAGCACGTGCCCAGGAAAGGTCAGGTCACTACTTGCGTGAGCAAAAAAAGCTAATTGTGTGAACTAGGCTAAGGCTGCAATAAAAGAAAACAAACACTCACTTGAGAGTAAGCCCCATTGAACTGAATGAGCCTTACTTCTGAGTAGATATGCATAGGATTGTGCTATAAGTCACTGATTGTTAACCCTGGTTTGTATCTAGAGAACTGCACACAGTTCCTCCCCATACTCATCACATCAGGGCCGTCCTGCTCCTTTCTTCCTTAGTTCGTCCTTCTTTCCACCTCTGAAAAGCTGCTCTTGATAGTTGAGGGATCATCCATGCACACAACACAGTGTAGAGGGCTGCACCTGGTGGGAGAACAATCAGCAGAAATTGCCAACACTCTCCACCCCATGTGCAACCAGTGCTCCCTTCTGCCTATGTTCACTATGATCCACTATGGATCCAAGCCGATACGTTTTATGCAAAGAGGGTTATGAGACACAAGCTAGCTGGAAGGTGCAGAAGTAAAGGAGCCAGAGGCAGGAATGTTTGGTTGTGATACAGATGACAAATGCAGATATATAAACTCATCCATAGCAGTAGGGATGAGGGAACACAGCTGGCTTGAGCAGGCATCAGTGCCAGAGTAGGTATTATCTTGGGGAGCATGGTAGGTGAGAGGATGGAGCAGAAGCTCCATCCAGTCTAGTGGAAAAGGTTTGTGGGGCTGAGTTAGAGGGAAGAGAAGTTCCTTAGAGCCTGTCCAGGTGCTGTGGACACCAAGAGTAGGAACTGAGCAGCGTCATCATCATCTGGCTGCTGTTTACAGAGTCTCTCCTCAAACTCTCTCTAAACCAAAGCACATGAAAACACACACACACCCCTACACTGTCATGTCATCCCGGCCATAACATCTACAAGGACCACATAGATGGTCACCTTTGCATTATGAGTTCCCACACACCACATTTTGCAACTTTAATTAATATACCCGTGATGATGGTACATTATCTCACCCTCTCAAGGTCATGTGCTGCAAGGCGACTGGATAATTGGTTTCTGAGCAGAATCTTCGCGCTGTTTGAGTAAGCAGTGGCCTGTAGGTCAGAGAAGACTGCAGTCTCTGCAGATGCAAAATACTCTCGGGAGCTAATACTTAGCCGGATCTGTTCTAAAAAGATATAGAAAATGCATTTGCATAAGATAATGATTGCAATGGGTACTTGAGCTGCAACATTTATGGGTGTTTTGAGAAAAAGTCCTACTGTATATACATGTGCATGTGTTCATGAAAGAGAACATTTTTTTTCATTTAAGTGATACGTTTATCTAAGATTTTAGATTTCCAGGAGATTTTCCCCCCTAATTGCATTAACTGCTTAATGTTCCAGCAATGCTAATTAAAACAGATATGTGCTCAGTTTTGCTCTTCTCTCCATTCTGTGCCAGCAAAATGTATTAATTATCAGTACACTAATTTGCAGGACTGTTTAGTCTGATGTTTCTTGTTGCTCAAAATCAATTCTTCCTCTACCTTATGAGTTCAAAAGAACGTCAGAACAATCAATTGTGATGGATTGAGGAGTGTTTGCTTTTAGTCTATTGAAGTACTTCCTCTGTTCTCAGGAGCAGGCTCTTTTACAGACTTCAGAGTCCTCTCCCTTTTTTAGCCTCCTTTTAGAAATTAAAGTAGATAGACCTACTACCAAATATCATTTATTTCACCATGAGAAAAGTGTTGTTGTGAAAATGGAATTCAGTGTGTGAAGTAGTCTGGCACTTAGGCGTTATAATAAAAAAAATGTTTAATGACTGTTAATGATCTAGAACAGGGGTGGCCAACCTTTCAGCATGAATGCTGGCCCTTTAAATTGTTGCATTGCTGAGGGCATTTCAGCAGGTGCAGCTGCTTTAGCAGCACCATCAGTAATTGCAGCTGCCAAGATTATGTCTTCTACACAACTCTTAAGAACGCAGAGGCACTAATGGTGGAAGGTTGGCCACCCCTGATCTAGAAGATGTTCCTGTAAGATCTCAGGGAACCTCTACTTGAGAGGAGGGGCAGAGGTTGACCCCTCCTTCCCCTTTCAGAGGTCAGTGTGTGGGAGCAAAGGAGGTTTCTGCCAGGAGTTGTCTGAGTTGAGACAAGGGTGGATTTGATCTGTGAGAGGAAAGGACAGTTGTGTGTGACCCCTTCACAGTATCCTGTGGAAGATGCTGATGCCTTGTGCGTTTTTCATCTAAAACAACCTGTCAATGTAGTAGAAATGATTTCTATGATAGTAGTCATAATGACAGATTACACAACCCAACACACATTTTGGTGCCTTAAAAGTTAGACCTATTCTTGGTTATATTTGGGGGCACTGATTCTAAAAATGGCATCAGTAGACCCTATCAGCTCTAGTTTTAGAGATACGGCATAGCTAGGCTTACCAGATCTCCAACCGGGACAGAGTGCTAGACCTTTAGGAGAAGGAATGTGGGCAGGTGTAGCTTGTTAAGTCCTAGAGCACAATCCTGGGCATGTCTACTCAGAAGCAAGCCCCACTGAACACAATGGGGCTTGCTTCTGAGTAGACATGCCTAGGATTGTGCTCTAAGGGTTTAACAAGCTACACCTGCCCACATTCCTTCTCCTAAAGGTCTAGCACTCTGTCCTGGTTGGAGATCTGGTAAGCCTAGGCATAGCCACCTTATATGCTGATTCAAGCAGCTCCTTTGTGAGGAAGCTGACACCATGGCTTCCTCATGAGGAAACTGCTTGAATCAGCATAAAAGGTAGCCATGCCATATTGCCAAAACTAGAGCCGATAGGGCAAAACTGATGCCATTTTTTGAATCAGCGCTCCAAATATACCCAAGAATAGGCCTAACTTCTGAAGCACCAGGAAAAAAACACGTTGAGCTATGTTATGAGCTTATGGATGTTTACTCGGAAGTTCCATTGAGTTCAGTGGTTCAGTTGCTCTGAAGTGTACATAGAAGCCATAGTTGATTCTGCAAAGGCCTATGGCATGAATCCTTTCCATGCAGCAGGTTGCTCCACAGAAATGGCTAGCAAAGTAGAGGTGACCTCTAAGGTGAGATTTAAAGTGGCCCTCACCTATTCAGCTATAGATAGGCTCTGCTGCTCCTGTTTATTTGAAGCAAGATGGGCACAGATGATGAAGAAGGTGGTGCTGGAAACTCCAGGTAAGGAAAAGGGGTCTGGATTGCCACACCTCCTTTTCCTTGCCCATACCTGGCTGTTTCCCTAAACAGCAGCTTTTTTCGCCCTTCTTCTTCCAGCTGCTCTGAGGAAGAATAGTGGGCTCCACTGGCCTGATCCATTTCCTGCTCACTCTCAGTAAGTGGGAAGAGGGTCAGAGACTGACTGTGCAGCGGGCTGGAGAAGGGGGTGCAGGCAGACGCAGGGTGCGGGGCACCGCTTGTAACTTTGCTGCTCACCCATTTGCTGCTGGAAGTGAGCCGTTCAGTTGGTGTCATGGGAGGAGCAGTCCTGGGTAGTCAAGGAAAAGGAGGTCTATCAGTGGCTATTATTAGCCATAATCAAAGTGGAACCTCAGGCATAGTATAATAAGTACTTTTACTTGATGCTGGGATCAACTAACCAAAGATAGCTATCTTCGCTCAAGTGGTTCATGCTTTGCATGTAGACCAGGGGTGGCCAACCTTCCACCATTAGGGCTTCTGTGGTCTTAAGAGTGGTGTAGAAGACAGAATCTTGGCAGCTGCAAGTGCTGATGGTGCTGCTAAAGCAGCTGCACCTGCTGAAATGCCCTCACCTAGACAACCCTTAAAGGTCCAGGAGCATTCATGCTGAAAGGTTGGCCACCACTGATGTAGACGGTCCCATAATAACATAAGGGAATACCTACTCACTCAGTACTGGATCATGCCAAAGGCCTATCTAGACTGGGATCTAGTAAAACACAGTGACCCACAAACTGCCTCTGGGAAGCCAAATTCACAGCCAGGAGAGAAGGCATACTTCTCTCCCACACAACTGGTATGCAGACACAAAATCCCTTACAATCTGAGTCCCAGATTGAATCGGAGGGGTAGGATGGTACAGTGGGGGGGGCAGGGGAACCGGGCAGTGGACCGGACAGCATGCATGCCCTCCCCCGTCGCAATTGTACACAGGATTGCACTGTCAGTTTCCTATCAAGCTGTGTCAGAGATCTTATGGTCATATAGCTGGGCAGTGTTTCAATCACCTTGTTCTTATCCTACAATACAATTCTTATGTTTCTAACCATTATTTTTTTTAATAAAAAGCTACCTTTGTGATTGGTGCATGAAGCATTTACACATTCAGAAAAAAACAAAGAATTAGAATCAGGAGTGACATCAGGAGTTGACTCGGCCAGGCATTGGCTGAGGTCCGTGCCATCAGAGGGCCCACCTGGTCAGGCCATACCCAGAACCCTCAGTATGGTGGCAGTAGTAACACACAGTGGGCCATCAAGTGGTATCATGGGGGCCCATGACACCCACTGCAGTGGGTGTGCAGGGGTTTGCCCCAAAGCCCCCAGCAGCCCTGAGCAGAACACAAAATGTCCAGTCACCTGGAAGATGACATTTCTACAGGGAAGATAAAAGATATGTATATGAAGGTTGCATTGGCCTTCTGTGCTTCTTGGGATGACATCATCTCCAGAGCAAAGCAATTAGTGCAGGAAAGAAGACAGAATTTAAATGCAGAAGAACCCCTGTTTCATCTGCTAGTGTTGCATTTGGTTATTGAATAGCTTAGTCATCCATTCAGCTGGAGTTTGCGTAACCAAAAGGATGCCTGGAGCAGTGCTGAATCATTCTTGCTGTGCACTATGTCTGAAGATACTAATAATAATTGGATATGATAAAACCAGGACATTGCGCACTTTTAAAGTGATCAAAACAGGGTGATTTTAGGGGAGCAATCACAAATCTGGCTTCTGTCTACTGGAGACCGTGCTGTGAATCATTTCAAGATTCCTTTTAGCATAAGTGTACAACACAATATCATTGCACTTGGATATGCTGATATTTCCTGAACCCTAGACCCATTTTGGAAGTGGCACCTTAGCAATTTAATGGGGATGGAGACCAGACCAAAACAGGGTATTGCTATATGCTAATAGCGATGCCTGGTTAGTGGGCATGGGTGCTTTTTGACTTGGGACAGCTAAGCCCTAGTTTCACTTCCTCAGGGCTGGTTCTCACAACCAGAAATGTCAAAATCCTGTATTTATTTCTGTATTTATATACCGCCTTTCTTTTCCTCAGATTGCTCTTCAGATGTTACTCAAGGTGGTCTACAAAGGCAGGCTGTGTAGACCTAATAAGGGTCTTTACATTTTTTTTTGTTCTATATGGAACCCTTCAACTCCAGATGGTTTCCTTCCCCAGTGTAGTCAACTTCACTAGCTGCAGAACATGAGCCTTGAGCTTTCCGCAGGCAGCCAGAAATAATTCCAAACAGGAAATCCTCCAGTTATCGCTCTGTCGCAGACATTCTCAGCATTCCAGTCCGTTCTCTCACCACGGCACACAACAGCGACTCCTCCATGCCACCGGGGGTCATGAAGTGCATTGCAGTGCAGTGCAGTGCAGACCCCTGTGTGCACCCAATGTACAACATAATTTGTTTACCAGGGTATGAGCAAAGGCCTTCATGCTACTTCAAACAGGGGGAATTATTCCTGTGATGTGATCTGATGATATTCACTACTTTAGTCAATTAGTCTTGATACAAAATTTTTCAATTTGTGTCATCATGAGTCTTCCAAACTGAAGAAAAGTGCTGCTGAGGCTTCCTTAAACACAACTGTTAAAAAACCAACAACATGAGTTTATGCAGTTATTACTTTACTGGCATTTATTTATCCCATGGCAGATTAATTTTATCCCAGGGTGGTTGCAATCTATCTTCCTTACATTATACTAGGGCAGTGGTTCCCAAACTGGGAGGCCCAGGAGCCGCGGAAACCAGTGCCACGGAATCCTCTCGGAAAACAGTGCAATGCCAATTGGCAGGCCTCAACATAATGTAATGGGGAGCTGTGGCCAATGGTTGCCAATGGTCAAGGAAGCCGCAGGTCGAACAAGTTTGGGAAACACTGTACTAGGGATATGTTATCCCCTATTAAAATCTCAATGGGCAGCCCAATCCTGACTAACTATCCGGTGGGCAGCCCAGGGCCACCTGATGGATTCTATCCCCATTCTGGGCTGCTTTGGAGCAGCCCAGAGGTCTACTCGAGGAAAGGGGATGTTTGTCCCCTTCCCCTGGTGTAAAATGGGGAAGCCCCAATGGGCCACCTCAGATTTCTGCTAGCTACTTAGCTGGCAGAAGTAAGAGGAGGCCATGTAACAGCTGCACCAGCCAGAATGGGGATGCAGATATGGCAGCTGCCATTCTCGCCCCCTCCCGGGCTGGCTCGGCCAATGGCCCCCCTGCCTCGCCACCCCAGACCACCACTGCGCCCATCAGGGGATCTCTTACCTGACTCTGGTGGCCGCAGGGGCAATCCGGCGCCGGAGTAAAGGCTGCTGGCCTTGCGCCAGCAGCCCTTACTCTAGAGTCGTCGCAAACGTGCTTTACGGCAAATTTGCGATGGCTTCCGGCAGTGGAGCATTCGCTTTGCCACCAGATTCTTTGTCAGGATTACGCTCTAAATCTAGTGCAGAGAAGATCAATTGGCGGACCAGTCTGTTGAATGGACTGCAACTTAGCCATGATGGAGAGGACAGTGTTGATATGTGAGGGAAGGCAAATGGTGTGGGTGGTGGGTCCCACTGTCATGACTGTCACCATGACTGAGAAGAACAGTGTTGTCGAAGTTCCCAATGAACTATCACTGACGGAGCTATTTGAATACTCTGTACCTCAGTTACCAGTTTCTTTTCTCACAAGAACAATTGAACATAGTTTTATTGTATGAATTTCCAACTGTCTGGTCTTGATGCATAGTCTGAGGTAAGGTTTAATTTAATCTGGAAAAGGTTGATATGTAAAAAGAAAAGAAAAAAAGCCCCATTCAAGTTGAGTGTTTAATTCGCTTGTGGTTTATGAACATCAGTCATTGCCAAATTGATTTTTATTTTTTTTATTATTGCTAATTTAACTTTTCCAAGCAATTTTCTGTATCTTACAGTCTGTCAGCCAGAATGCTGTATGCTGCCAAAGACTCATTGTGTCCGGAAATAACTAATGGGAATGGCACCTGGCAGCTGTTGAGGACCAAGGGGATTATTTTAGTCCAAGCATCTAAACCCTTTCTTGGGATAACTGAAGTAACACAAATGTAGCAAAAAGGCTCTGGAGTGCAATGTGGCATAATGATAATCCTATATCAGGTGACATTTCTTCTGGTTCTTCTCAGCAGTCAATGCATCAGGAAGTATGAGAGCCCATGTGGTGATGTTCTTAGAGTGTTGGACGTGGATTCAAATTCCTGTTAGCTTCACTCTTGAAGCTAACAAGGTAGGCTTGGGCCAGTCACTGTCTCTCTAACTCACAGGGTTGTTGTGAGGATAAAAGGATGGGGGGGGGGGGCTGTGTGCACTGCCTGAGTGCTTTGGAGGACAGTGGTATATAAATGTGGAAAATTAATATAGTTTCCAGAAATAAATGTAATTTATTGTTGATTCCCACATTCTGCTGCTCTGTTAGCTTTGGGAAGAAGGGCAGATTAGTGCATAGGAGGTCTAGCTCAGTCAGTAGAGCTGCTGCCTCATATGCCTGAAGATCAAGGGCAGCAGTTCGAGACTCCCAGAAGAATCTGTGAGCAGTCGAAGAGCTGTCGCCGCTGACAAAGCTGCAGCTGCAGCTGGCACTCTGTGAGGGGGAGTTGCCTGTCAGTCAATGCATATGAGGTGAATGCCAGAAGAGAGGCCAGACCATGAAAGAAAACACCTAGAAAGTAGTGTTCCATGAAAGACTGGAACGTTTATTGTAAAAATCACTGGGTTTAGAATAAAAACCACTTGGCTGCCTGTATAAACCGCCTTGGATTAATCAGAGGAGAAATGCAATGGCCAAGAAAGGCAGTATATAAATACTGTTGTTATAATAAATACTACTACTACTACTACTACTACTACTACTACTACTACTACTACTACTACTACTACTACTACTACTATCTGGAGAACAGGAAGGAACTACAGCTGTGTAAGATTTGTAGTAAACAGTGAAGATGGGAAGAATATATTCTGAACGCATCTAGTCCCATTTTCTCATTCAAATCTAAGGGGTCAGAGAGCACCATACTGTATGTTCCTAAGGCCTTATCATATGCAGCATATACCTGCCTTATTTCCTACAGCGCAATCTTATTTGGGGCTTGTGGTGGTGGCAGATCTTGCAACCTGCTACTGTAAGCCCCAGACCAACAGCGCGAAAGCCTTACCTTTCCGTGTGCTCATAGATGCCCCACTGGAGCAGGTAGGTCAGTGGCAGGAGTGGTTCGGGGGAAGATTGGCGGTGGTTTGGGGTGGGGAGAGGGAGTGGTCCGATCTTGGCAGCAGCTGGACATGCCGAGATCCTATCCTTCCCCCCCCCCCCGAACTGCCCCCTGAGTCTCTCAGGACTTAGCTGATGTAAGTCTGAGGAGAGCCATTGGAGGCCAGGTGGCTTTCAGGGAGGTAAGTAAAAAAGATTTTTACTTACCTCCTCTGGGGTGTCTGGTCACTCCCCCATAGCGTGCAGCACATGCTCCATCAGCAGCGCCGCATGCTATGGGCTGGCAGATAGGATTGGGCCCAAAGTTGATGTATGCTTTGGTTACTGTATATGTTTCAGAACATGATATCTGAAGGACTTAAGAAAACCTGGCATTAAGGCCCAAACTAATGTGTTAGCTGCATTTGTTGTTCATTTGTGCATGCTCTGTTTGCATAGAAAACAGGTTTGTGGGGAGGGGGAATAATGTTTACAATGCAAAATGCATATAAGAGTGCTGAAAATACTTATGCGAGAGAAAGAATTTCAAAGGTTGCAGCTTTATTTAAGGTACAGTTTAAATAATGTGCAGCACCGTGCCATAACTTCAGGACCATAGCAATTATAGACTTTCCCCTTTCCCCCGTCACACATTTCCTCTCGTATTAACGTCCCATTTATCCTCTTTTCGCTCCTGAAGCATTCACAAGAACAACTGATTCAATCACAGATACCATTTCACCTCCTCTCACTATATATCACTCCATCAACCACCATGGATGCAAACACTCTGCACATTTTGTTCTTTTATGATTGATGAAAATGTGCCAGGCCATTAATGTCAGTGAGGATAAAATCCACTTGTCTTTAAATTAAAAAAAAGTCTCTTGCATTTGTGTGATTGCATGAGTCTGACAGCTTTAATGCTGATGTATTTTCCTTAGTACATGCAATTCAAGGACACAAAACGTATAGTATAAATATAGGACTGTCTGTGAGTCAAATGTGACAAGCACAAAAAAAAAATCCATATGCATAGACAGAGGATTAAGAAGCAATACTGGGACCAGGGTTTAAATGTTGCCAGATTGGGGAAATTTAAAAACACAATTCAGTATTAAATTAGAAGTCTACACTTACAGAATGTGTGATAGGCAAATATTCGGCTTACGGGGAATTATTATGTTGAGGATGAACGATGCATATATTTCAACGAATGATGCTGTGTTATTAACACTGACAGACTAGCAGAGAGGGCAAGAGGTATTTGGGATATCATACATAATGGGCAAACTACATTATATATGTAATGAAGCCCTGAACTTTTTTTTTAACATAAGAAAACGATCTCTGGACCAGATCAAAGTCCAGCATTTTGATTCCAACAGTGGCCCGCAAGATGCTTCTGGGAAGCCCCAATCGAACACAAAGCAAACAGCCCTCCCCGAATGCATTTCCCAGTATCTGGTGATCAAGGTATATTTCCTATGTCTGTGGAATTTCCAATTAGCTATAATGGCTAATAGCCAGTGATAGACCCACCCTGACTGCTTGCATGCAGCTTATATGCAGGAAACAGTGAGTAGCCCACATGTACACCATCACACATGTGACAAATGGACATTTTGCCATGTGCGTAAATGGTAGGTTCATCTGACATGGACACATGGGCAAAACAAGCACACATGCACCCAACAGTCTTGATTGTGTAGATGTGGTTCCATGCAATGACGTACACTGAAGTGATACCTGTGGAGGAAAACTGACAGGTGCAAAGGGGATGGGGCTGTTCCTCCGTGGAAGACGAGCATGAACTTTCCATGTGGAAGATCCTAGGTTCAGTCTCTGGCCTCTGCACATAACACTGAGAAAGTCCCCTGTCCAAAACCTTGGAGAGCCCCTGCTAGTCAATTGAGATAATACTGACCTAGGTAAACCAATGGGTTCATTCAGAATATAGCAAGGTTATAGTGTTCATAACCTAATTTTCAAGGACTACTTATTTATATGCCCTTTTCTCCCTGACCAGGGAGTCTCAAAGAGGCACTATGGTTCATGTGATCAGATTGCAAATAGTTAGGAACATAGAAAGCTGCCTCATATTGAGTCCGACCGCTGGCCCATTTAGCTCAGTACTGTCAGCACTGACTGGTGGGGGCTTTCCAGAATTTTGGACAGGAATCTTTCTCTCCCAGGGATTGCACCTGGGACCTTCTGCATGCAAAACATGTGCTCCATTGCTGAACTACAGCCCTCCCCTAGTTAATATTAATGCTCGTAGAATGGTAGAATGAATACAGTACTACAGAATACAGAGACAAACTTGAACTCTCCATTTTCCTGAACATGAGTGTTCTCAAAACACAATAAAAGAAAAGCTGGCTTGAATCCTCTCACCAACACTGAGAGAGTAGATTGGAGTTCTTGTGGCGCAGTGGGTTAAACCACTGAACCATGAGCTGTCGATCGAAAGGTCGGCAGTGCGACGACTCCTGCCAACCTAGCAGTTCGAAAGCAAGAAATTGCAAGTAGATTAATAGGTACTGCGTCAGTGGGATGGTAACAGCGTTCCATGCACCTTGGTGTTGAGTCATGCCGGCCACATGACCATGGAAACATCTTCGGACAGCACTGGCTCTTCAGCTTTGAAACGGAGATGAGCACCGCTCCCTAGAGTCGGACACTACTGGACTTAATTGTCAAGGGATACCTTTACCTTTACCCTTTTGTTATCTCGTCAAAGACCACGTGAGCCTGTTTGCCTAATACTGAACTCACACGCATTCTGAGTGGTCAGTCAGCCTTGACAGGGAAGCTGAATCCATTTTGGAAGGACTAGAAATGAGACCAGAGTGTTGACTTCTTTGACCAGATTTTATAAAAAGGATTTCATGGTGAGGTGAAGTGAGGTGTGCAATGATTGCTTTCCTCACAACAACACCCCCAAAAGAAATCAAAACCCACATGCCGGCCTCACAGAACAGGTGGTGTTACACAGTGCTAGAGACATTTTTCTTGTTGCTGAATTTTCAGTAGTGTAGAAGAAAGCCAACCCTTAGAGGATTCCAGCCAAGTAGAAAATATTCAGAGGGCAGAAGCTATTTGCAGACAACCCTATACAGGGAGCAACGGGATTATTCTTAGCACAAGGCAAGAATCTGCAGCTTTATGTAAACGATGATTCACTGTTCTTGAGCCTGGGTGTTTGGCCTGGCTGAACTTGCGGAACCCAGTTGCTGTAAAACTACTGTACACACAGGGAAATAGAAGCTAAACAGAACTGCTTCAGATCTGAGGAACATGTGAGGTACCGTAAAATTGACCAGCACCAATCAGAACAATATCCCATAGCATGAAAACCAACTAGCATGTCATAGCATGTCAGACTCAGACCCTCAAAGTATAATGCATAATGTCTTATTTTGTAAATAATATAAGACCAACAGCGCAATCCTAACCAGCTGGTGCAGCCGCAATGCAGACCTGAGGTAAGGTAATGTTCCCTCACCTTGAAGAGGCCTTGATGACTGCCCCTGCACTGAAAAATGCAATGTGCGCCCTGTTGGCATGGCTACACCGGCGCTGGAAAGTTGGTTAGGATTGTGCAGTTTGACATCAGGTGTGGGATTCAGCTTCCTTCTCTTCTTATAAGTTTCTAATTCTTATGGTGTGTAGATAAAACTGAAGGTGACTGGGAAATTCCTTTGACTGAAAGAAATTTGAGTGAAATCTCAAAGCCAGAGGGAGGCTCAGCAACGGCCAGGGGTGAGGGGTGGAGCTTCAAGGTTCTACATTTTGAGATGTGGTTCTAGCCACCATATCTCAAAGAGGAAAACATGCAAAAGAGGGCAACCAAAGCAACCAGGTGGATGTAGCAGCCTCCTTAGGAGGAAAGGCTACAGCACTTGGAGCTTCATAGTTTCGAAAAAAGGCAGCAATTGATTGAGGCTTATAAAATTATGCATGCATTGGAGAGAGCAAATAGAGAGAAGTTCTTCTTCCTGCCTCACAGCAAAAGCAGCATCCAACGAAACTAATTGGTGGAAGGTTTAGAACTTCACACTAATCTATGGAATTCAGTACCACAAGATATGGTGATGGACAGTAGCTTGGATGGTTTTAAAAGGGGGCTCAACAAATTCATGGAAGAGAGAACTATCATTGGCTACTACTTATGCTGGTTTTATGCTACCTCCAGAATCAACAGCAGTTAGGGTTGCCAGCTCTGACTGAAGCTAGTCCTAGATTTTTAAAAAAAAACCATGATGTAATGTTGGAAAGCTGTGGGGTGGCGCAGTGGCACAGTGGGTTAAACCACTGAACTGTCGATCGAAAGGTCAGCAGTTCGAATCCGTGCAATGGGGTGAACTCTTGTCGCTTGGCTCAGCTCCTGCCGACTTAGCAGTTTGAAAGCATGTTAATGCAAGTAGATAAATAGGTACCGCTTGCGGGAAGGTAAACAGCGTTCCGTGTTGTCATGCCGGCCACATAACCTTGGAAGCATCTTTGGACAGCACTCTTTGGCTTCAAAACGGGGATGAACATGAACACCGTACCCTAGAGTCGGACACAACTGGACTTAAATGTCAAGGGATACCTTTAATGTGGAAAATTCCTGGAAGCAGTGGAAGCACACCTAGGGTGTTTGACATCTGGGGCAGGCCACTTGAAGCCACGGGTAGACTTGGCCTCCTTCTCAAGACCCCCTCCCAGTGGAGGCCAGATCTACCCTTTGATTCAAGCAGCCCGTAGACCTGGCCTCCACCAGGAATCTCCTGGTGGAGACCAGGTCTACTGGCCATTTCAGTGACATATCTGACATCCAGGATGGACCCTGTCCTGCCCTTGGTACGCTACTCCATGGAAACCCTGTTAAAAATCACCAGGATTGCTTTCAGGAGTCACGTGGATATTGATGCTGATTCCTGGAGCTACCAGGCCAATCCTGAATACCAACTGCAGGGGAGCAACAGTGGGAGAGAAGTATACCTCTCTCTCTCTCTCTCTCTCTCTCTCTCTCTCTCTCTCTCTCTCTCTCTCTCTCTCTCTCTCTCTCTCGCTTGTGGGCTTCCCAGAGGCAGCTGGAGGGCTACAGTGAAGAAACAGGATACTGGAACAGATGGACTTTGGACTGATCCAACCGGTCTTGGTCAACCTTCCACCATTAGGGCCTCTGTGTTCTTAAGAGTTGTGTAGAAGACAGAATCTTGCCAGCTGCAATTGCTGATGGTGCTGCTAAAGCAGCTGCACCTGCTGAAATGCCCTCACCTATTCAACCATTAAAGGGCCAGGAGCATTCGTGTTGAAAGGTTGGCCACCCCTATCTTATGTTCTTACTTCCCACAAAAAGCAGAAGCAGAATCAATTATGTAGAGTTAATGCTGGCAATTTTGTGCCAGCCCTGTAGCCCTTGAAACATGTTCACTGTGGCCTTTGGTGTGGAACAAGTTCCCTGCCTCTGTGTTCAGACTTCTGTTCCCCCTCCAAAATCAGAGATGCAGTTGGTACTATTCACTTGTTTATTTACTGCTCCAAGAAAATACATCGAGTTTTGTTTTCCTCTGGGTGTAACTTGGCTTCTCTCTATTTCAACTGGTCCCTTGGTACAGACTGTGCCCAGGGCTTGCCTATACAATACCTACAGGCAGTATTCTTATGTCAGAAGCAATAGGTTTCAACCAGTCACACAGTCTAAATAGATTTCCTAAGTACACATCAATAAAACTTGACAGCCGGGCTCTCTGTCATCCTTTCCTGCACATCCAGCTGTTCTGAGCTGGCGTGCAGCTGGGGATAGTCAGCTATAAGGACAATTACCGTATATGTTGAGGTTGTAACTGATTCAGGAGTAAAATATTAGAAGATCATTTTGGCTTTGCCAACGTGCATGTAAGATAGCAAATCATTTTGGACATAATGATGTGAAGCTGCCTTCTGCCACTGGTCCGTCTAGCTCAGTATGGTGATATGCTGACTGGCAGTGGCTCTGCAGGGTTTCAAATGGGGGGAGGCTTTCCCAGCCTTCTGTGGAGGTGCCAGTGATTGAACCTGGGACTTTCTGTGTGCAAAGTAGTTATTCTGCCACTGAACTGCAGACTCAGCCCCTCCCCAGTTGGCCATGGGCATAAGATTTCTACATTTTTATACCACTGTCTTTCAGTGTTTGCATTTAGAGCTGTGCATATGGAGAGTGCATGCATTATACAGTATATATTTGGGATATTTGGAGAGCCAACCCTTATAAATTTTGTTCTTATATAATTATTGTTCCACACTTTTTGTAGTACTGGTATTTATATGATTAATGCTTTTGTGCTTGCTTGTTTTTCTTGACAACTGAGTGAACATCTATGTGGTAGTGTGCTACACAGGCTTCACCTATCTCCCCCACAGTAATTTATTGCTTCCAGAAAACAGCTGCATTTCAGAGCAGCAAAGCAATTCTTTGGAGTTTTAAAACCTGCTATCTGCCATTCTAAAGCAGAAGGATTGTAGCCATTTCTGGCATAAGGAAATTGCACACAACCCCCCATGCATAGGCGGGAAGATGACATTACAGAGGGGGTAGTAGTAGAGGGGACTCCATACACAGGAGCAGTGGTGCCCATGGGACAGTAGGATTCAGCTGGGCACTGAATTATGCCCTCAGGGTTTAGGAGGAAAATAATGTTTTAATTCATGTATGTTTCACATTCCAGTTATTGGCAATAAGTTACCAGCTGCAGAATTTGGCTCAGTGACCTTGCGCTACAGTGATTATTTGCTGTGAGAAGATGAATGTCCTTTTAATTTCCTACTTAAAGGTCATTAATTTAGTGAGACGACTCCCTTTTTGTTCTCATTATGGTGTCATGTGAAAAGAAGCTGATTGGGTTTCTTTTGAATTCTTTATAGTTTAGAATACTTCAATTAAAATTCCATTCATTCATCTCCCTTCCAGGCTAAATTTAATCAGCAAATTATCACATACATGGCACTTAACCAATTTTTCACAGGAGCGGCAAGTCATGAAGGAGAGAGAAGGAAGGCGGAGGAGGAAAGGGAAGCCATTTGCACACAGACACCGTGTTCAGGAATGTGGTTGTGGGATATTTGGAGAGCCAATGTGGCATGGTGGACTTGGACTGTAATCTGCAGGGTCTGGTCAGGGGTGACAGAAACTAATAATCTCCATGACCAGCCTGATCTAATTTCTAACCTGTTGTCTTGCTGAAGGATGTCGCCCTCTCTGAAAATGAAGGAAGTGGCCAATGTTTTTAGTTCCTGATAGTAAATACAACTTCAACACTGCAGTCCTTTGCACACTTACCTGGGAGGAAGTCCTACACGGAACGCAATAGGACTTTCAAGTCAACATGCACAGCTCGAGCTGTTAGTCTGCAAACATTGATGCATTTCACTGCCACTGCAAATCCCCCTTTCCCGAGTATGAAGCTGCTTTAAGAATTTGAAGATGAAAACTGCTGAGTTCTGCCCAACATATGGAGGGCTCTACTCAGTGCTGGAGTTGTGGTTTCTGTTGCAAGAGGAGACCCTCGCATCCAACCCCTCATGTCAGCCATGAATGTCACCTCATGTTGGCCATGAATATCAGTGCATGGAGTGGGTGAAGTGTGAACACTCACCCTGTGCTCACAGAGCAACCATGTGGAGAGAGGCCAGAAGACAAAAGAATCATCTGAACCAGCCCATTTAGGGGTTATTTATTTACATTGTGGCAACAACAGGCAGAAAAGAACCAAATCAGTGTTTGCATACTTATTAAGCGCATTTATCTCAATAGGCTTGGTTTGGGGTTATTCCCTCTGTAGACTGTCACAATATCAGGATCTCTCTCCTCCCCCGGCCCCTCCACACACACATCCACTCCACCATGAGGTCCTTCCTTTTTCTTTCCCAGAACAATTCACTGTACACAGACTCCCTCCATTGTCTATGTGTGCTAGAGTCTAGCTAGACAGTCTTCCAGGAGAATCCCCATGAGACAGCGCCAATAAAACAGTACCTGGAAATGCATTTCCCTCCGTGTCTTGTAATAAAATCGTGATCAAACTCCCCTGCTGCTTAAGGTTTTGTTTTGAGATGGTGTGCTAGATCTAATTTGAGGTGCACCAAAAGCAAAGAAGCCCAGCAACTAAAGGTGTCCGTTACATTATTTAACTAGCTGCAGATGCCACTGACATGATAGGACTGAGAAAATGAAGGCCAGCATAGAGCATCTCTCTGAGAGAAGATGTGCCTTTTTAAAAGCCGCTCTTTGTTTTTCTTATGTTAGATCAATTTAATGGAAACAATTCCAAAATCCTTTGTTAATGCCTGACATCATTCATTAGTACTGTATAGAGCTTCTCTTTACAAGCCTGTTAAGGGACTAAAAACTCTCCTTTTTAGTTTTGTTCACAGTTTCTCCTCTTCATGTTTGCCATTAAACTACAACTTGGCATGTAATTATAGTAGGAGCTAGGATGGTGTAGTGGGTCGGGAGTTGGACTTAGACCTGGAATATCCAGGTTCAAATCCCCACTCAGCCTTGAAGCATCTTGGGTGACCTTGGGCCAGTCACTATCTCTCAGCCTAACCTACCTCACAGGGTTGTTGTGAGGACAGAAGGAGGGAAGGAACCACCCTGAGCTCCTTGGAGGAAAGGCGGTATAAAAATGTGAAAAATAAATAAGATGCCTCATGGATGTCACAGCATGGGGAGAGGGACGCACATATTTTTGTTCTCTAACACTCTGCCCTGCATTTCATTTTTTTCTCAAAGATCAGAATGTTTCTGTCCCTATATAACCCTGGTAGACTGCCAACAGAATGCCTTGAAGTCTTATTGTCCGCCCAATCCAGTGTAGAATTAGACTGGTGGATCAAGCGCTCCGCCAGCCTAAGGAGTAGCAAATGTGCTGTAAAGCACATTTGCGGTTCCTTGTGAGTAAGCGGCGCTGGCATGGAGGCCAGCACCTCTCACTCAGCCGCAGACCCAGATCTGTGCCGGCTATCGCAGGTAGGTCCCGTGCTGATCAGCGCAGGGGCAGGCAGGGGTGGCAAGGAAGGGGACCATTGGCTGGCCTGGGCTGGGAGGGGGCAGGGATATCGGCACTGAGTTGCCATTAAACAATGGGGACACACATAATTAGAATGCCATTGAGTTCAACAGGTTGGTCAGAATGTGTTGGTGGTCCCCGCTCTAGGGCTTTGGTAATTCAAAACATTATTTGCATTCATAGGTTCTACACACAAAGGCTGCAATCTTATACAGTACCCACTTACCTAGGAGGCGTAGCATTGAACGCAATGGCACATAGTTCTTAGTAGACATGCATAAGTTTGGGCTATTTTTCTTTATGTTTAAAACAGAAAAACCCTCTTCTGCTATTTTCTTCCATTACGGCTTGCATTGGTAGCTATACTTGGCTACTGACCCAGTTTCTAACTCATTATTTTGTTGATTTTTGTATTTCCCCCATGTTGAATACAAAAACATTGGAAGCTTTTCTTAGTTACCATTTCTCCCATGGCAAGCATACAGCTGTGCAAAACCCAGTCATTTTCCACCATTGTTTTCTCACCAGTTTGTGACTTCTGAGGGCAAATGCAAAGGATTGGGAAGGTGGGTGGAGAAGGAAATAAGTGGGAACAAGAAGGAGTGTGGAGCCACTGACAGGTTGAAGAGCATTTTCCTACACTATATTGTTCTGTACCGAGATTGTCCTGAGATACTTTTTACCTCAGAGGAGTAATTGTTTTTGTGACTATAAGCTTGTTCATCCCACAAACAATCTGGCTATTATCCAAATCTATAAGGTCAGGTCTTTCTTACAGCTTTGCATCCAATCTGTTTACCAGGCAGAAGACATAAACATGGCAGACAGTAATTATTTCCCACAATAAGGCTCTCTAGATTCTTTAATGACCCATATGAATATTGAAAGTAGGAAACTGAATAATGAATGATTAAAAACATCAAGCCAATATGTTTTCATAGTTTGAACATTTCAAATTATCCATGTCTACGTACGTGATTTAGTATAGTTCTTCAGGAGACAATAAGTGGACACAGGAAGTAACAGGTATAGGGATGTGGATCAAGTCTTTGACTCCAAGTCTCGAGTCAAGTCTCAAGTCTGTGGGTCCAAGTCTCAAGTCAAGTCCCAAGTCTTTGCCCCCAAGTCCCGAGTCTTTGGTTGCGAGTCGCTATCTATTTAATGGGGAAAATGGGTTTAAACCTGAATAAAATTCGACTTGTCATAAAAGGCTCCAAGTCTCGAGTCGAGTCTTTTGAGTCTTTTACAATCGCCGAGTCAAGTCCGAGTCAAGTCATTGACATGACTTGAGCCCTACTTGAGTCTGAGTCAATAGACTCAAGTCTACATCACTAGGTATAAGGCATAGTAGTAATAAAACAGACTTAAAATCCTTCTCCCAGAATACATTATGCCATGTGAATTGAAGCTGATGGTAGTAAACTTGCAGTTGGCAGAGCCCTGACTATGGACCAACCTGAAGACCCAGAGGGGGTGAGTTGGCTTGTACATGGAGATATGTTCCTATATGCTTGCTCAGCTAAGCTAGACAGGGCATCAAAAAGGCATGAATGTTTCGCCAATGTCTTTTTGCATGTACACTGAAAGTAGTCATGAAACCTCAGAGTCATTTGAATCAATTGTATCACCTACAAAGTGAGCTTTCGGTACACCACCATAATATTCTCTAGTTGCACATTTATTACCAGCTCCCTTAGGGTTTTATAAGCTATCCTTTACTTTCTCCTGTTTGGTTTTTTTTCTCAACTTGGTCTTGTATCCAGACAAGATCTGTGCAACAATAAGCCTTTGCTACTAGCAGGAATCTAGCAGTCACAAACAATTAGTTTGTACTTTGAATGGTCCAAGGTTAATTTTAGCCTTCTAAACTGTCTACTGCCAGATCTGATAAGTTTCCTCCTTTGGCTCGAGCTGTCTGGTCCCTGATGGGATTTGCCTATGAGGATAGCATTATCAGCCCATTAACCATCACTAGCAGTGGAACTGTGAGGCTGATTAATATTGATCACTTGTTCCATAGAGTTATCAGATGATGCTGAGTTCAATGGTTGGTTGTTTCTGAGGGAGATTTTATTTTCCTAGGCTGAGAGCACTTTGCCCATTAGCTCTCCATGGAGTCCCAGAGAGTATTAGAGAAGAAAATATATTTGTTTTATCAGTAACAGGTGTCTGGCTGTAAAATTTCGGGGACAGGAAAGATCTTCATGGTAGTCCTAGGCGAAGTTCAGATTCTCAGCAAGTCAACAGTCCTGTGAATCTGAAAGTGCGGCCATTAGGCATGGTTTCACATGGCTGAAATGGGCCTTAGATAGGTCCAACATGAGGATGCCGCAGCGATGATGGCATCACGTGCACTATCAGCAGCCATTTTATGACTGTTCCACTGTCGTAAAATGCCCCTTGCGCCAGCCCAATCTTATGTAGAACTGGACCATAAGAAACTTTTTTTAAAAAAAGTCTCAAGGTAGTAATATTAGTTAAACCAAACTTATTACCTTATAACTCAGATAAGGGGCAGGAATTCCCACAAGCACAATGGAGTAAAAGTTAGTTGCAGTTGATTCCCACCCAAATTAATGGAATTTAAATCACTTATCACAACTAAGACTTTGATCTTATGCACTTTTTCCAGAAAGTTCTTTCCAAGAAACTGAGTCAGGCTGAATATGCATACATAGGATCAGTCCATTGCATTGCTGAAAAAAGGGATGCATTAGTAATGACTAACTCTTACCAGAAAGCCCAATTAGCCTCGTATGACCAATAAACAACATAACTTTCTCATGTTTTTTTTTTTAAGGTGAGAACCTTTGTAAAACTTTGCAGATGGGAAGTGTTAGACTGGGGGTCTAATCCTATCATGACTCCCCCCCCCACCGACTGCAGGGTGCTGCACATGCCCCATTGGCACAGCTGCATCAGTGCTGGAAAGTTGGATAGGATTGGACCCTTAAAATGGAAAATAATATTTTAAAACTTTGGCAATGGAAACCCTTTCTTGGACGACGACAATTTTCATGAGCTGGCCTAAGATAACCTTTTTTAATGCTCCTTCCTTTCTCACACTAGCTTTTATTCCACCAGACCAGTATAAAACATGAAAGTCAGGCAAGACTCCCCCCCCCCTTTTTGAGGTCAGATTTTGAGTTTATATCATTTTGCATAATTTATTTGTATACTTCCTTTCTCATAGACTTAAGGCCGTTTACATAGGCAGTCTGAATGTAACCCCCATTTTCAGTAATTTTTTTACAAGTATTATTCTGTGAGAAAATCTCATAGAACCCTCCGTTGCTCCAGATGTTTCCCTTCTTAGTGCAGTCGTCATCCTGGCTGCCGACTCTTGCACCCTCCAAGCTCTCACAGGCAGCTGCAAACCAAGCTTCAGACCCGTTCTCAAGAAGTCCTTTTTTGCCAGCTGACTCCTCCACACTCTTCCGCAGAGATACACCAGCAGACTCTCACAGTCTCTCGGTCTCCCTTCCAAGCAGCTAATCCTGCTTAGCTTTTTCAGGCAAGGTGACAGCTTAACCTCCAAACCACACCTTCTGCCTAAATTGCATATTAATTGCATATTTATCTGAGTAATTTCTCAGCACATTTTGCATAACTGCATGGTTCTCATTCAGATTTGGAGAAACAGACAACATAACTTTATTCATGCCACTTTAGGTATAACCAACTAACAGCCCAATCCTATCCCACCCACCCACCCACCACAGGTGCAGCTGTGCCAAAAACAGGTGTGCAGTATCCAGCCAGGGGGTAGATCGGGAAGTTATGGAGGGGAAAGTGGACTTAAATCCCCTTACGCCTGCATAAGTGATTTTGCTAGTGCCAGTCTGGGGAGAGAAAGGGGGTGGGGAGGCTGCTGCGGGAGAGGATAGGTTCCAGCATGTGCCATTGCCACCAGGTCCACCCCTCCTGCAGCCTCCTTGTCCCCTGTTCCTCCTTGCCCAGTTTCACACCCTCTCAATTCTGCCCTCCCCTACCTCAGTATCATCGCTAGGGGGCGCGTCACCCTGGAGCGGGGGCGCACGCGTCACCCCTGCCCTAGGGTGACACTTACCCCTGGCTCTAACAGCGACCGCCCTGTCCGGCGGTCCGGGGCCTTCTGAGAAGGCCCAATGCATCGACGGGGCATTTATTAGCTTTTTCGCGCATGCGCAGACCGTTTCTGAGGACAAGGGTTGCCCTTTTGCCCTCAGTATCAGTCTGCGCATGTGCGAAAAAGCTAATAATTGCTGCGTCGATGCATTGAGCCTTCTCAGAAGGCCCCAGACCGCCAGACGGGGCGGATGCTCCGAGGCCTTCTTCCGGCCTTGGAGCCTCCGTGCGGAACGGGGGCGACACGCGTCAACCCCCCCCCGCGGCCCGCCCTGCCCATCATGCTACAGTGACGTGACTGCCCTACCTCCCCCGCCATCTTACCTTCCTCAGCAGGCAGCTGGCGCTCTAGTGACATGCGTGGAAAGGCTTTGGCCTTCCCACCATTGCTCTGTTAGCACGCTGCTCAGCGTGCTGCTGGAAGGCGCTTTACAGCTGCTTTTATGCTGGCGGCTTCAGCCCATAGGTTTGGGCTGTTAGCTTAGTCCCATTTTCTGCAAGTCTCTCGCCCTAAACCTGTCTACAAAATAGATTTGTGCAGCTTGGTGTGCTGTACAGAGCCCGAATTAGCAGCTGCATGTTTTGTTTTGAAGCTGAAAGTTGATCTGACATCTCCTGCTGGGTATTTGGAAAGCACTAATTACCTAGTGTGTGACTGAATTTTGAAACCTTCAAAACCAATGATAGAATTCCCCAGTCTGTCTCAGTTGACATGAATCTAGTCGATCCCTTACTACACATCCAAGAAAAGCAGATGCGGATCAAGCAGATGCAGGATCACTGATGATGATCCAGATCCTCAGTAAATCAAATGAGCTTCAGATTCTGTAAAGTTAAAGGTAAAGGTAAAGGTGACCCCTGACAATTAAGTCCAGTCGTGTCTGACTCTAGGGTGTGGTGCTCATCCCCATTTCAAAGCTGAAGAGCCAGCGTTGTCCGAAGACGCCTCCGTGGTCATGTGGCCGGCATGACTCTCCTTGCCGCAGCGCGTAGCATGCAGCTTGAACACGGAGCGCTGTTTACCTTCCTGCAAGCGGTACCTATTTATCTATTCACATTAACATGCTTTGGAACTGCTAGGTTGGCAGGAGCTGGCCAAACAACAAGAGCTCACCCCGTCGTGGATTCGAACTGCCAACCTTTCGATCGACAGCTCATGGTTCAGCGGTTTAACCCACTGCGCCACCCGCTGGACATTCATATTCTGTACACACAGCTAAATAGGCTGCTCCACCCTGATCAGTGGGTGCATATTTTAGCACCACAGCAGTGGCACAAAGCATGCATCAAAGCAGCAGATCCAATAGCTTATGTTCTGACAGTGGGTCTGTGATCTGTACCTGATGTGCCCTTGAGCAATTGCTTTGCATGGGCCTGTCATGTTTAAGCTGCTGATCGGTCATAGCCAACCTTGTACAGTCCACCTCTACTTGATAAAACGAATTGCCTCTGCTAGTTTATTACAACAGAAATGCATTTTACTTAGATTTTTTTTAAAAAAAGATTCATTTCCTTTTAATTAGATATTTGTATAATAGGTACAATTCAACACTATTAAAATCAATGAGAGTTTTGTTCCCAATGGACACAAACCCCTTAGAAATAATTTTTGCTCAAAATTAAATCCTAGCATTGGAAAATGCAAAATGAACAATGTCGCTAGTTTTCTTCATTTCCAAATGTCTCCCCCATCTGTTTGAAAATACTATGCATATTTTACATATTAGGTATTTGGAGATGGAATATTTCAAAGGGAAAAAATGTCAGAGAAATTTAGGATTGCAGATAACGTAGATAACTGTGGATATGAAACTACTTTTGTTTCTGGGAGAAGCTATTGAAAGCAAAAGGAAGAAGTGGTTTGATTGATCATCAAAAGCCTGTTTTCAAGGAGCCACTCAGTGGAGAGCTTTACATTTTCTACTGTGAACGCTTTCAAGATGATTCTGACTCTTAACACTGAGCTTGGTGAGCGACTGCAAACATACAGACTGTCCTGCCTCCTAATCACCTTCAATTTTCATGTATTAATAGTTTTTCAAACACGCACAGAAAACCCACTGAACATTAGCTGAGAGCAGTGGCGTCACCGCAGCGTGGCGGAAGGTAGCATGGTAGGATTTTCCTGCAAAAACCTTTATATCCTTTCTTCCGGAAGTGTCGGGCGCCTGGCGCGTGGGGGCAGGGCCTGCGTCACGTGACGTCGACGCGCCCCTCCATCACGTCAATGCGCCCCCGCCTGTTTGCCACTCATTTTGGAGCGTAACGGGCTCCAGGGAGGGTGGGCGGGCCGACACAACGTCAGTGACTGCCCCGCCCGCCCGAGCGCCTGGTTCGAGTGAACCACGCGCTCCACTTTGGTTACGTCTCTGCTTTCTTCCCCACTATGGGTTCCTTAACTACCACTATATATACTAACTGTGCAATCCTGTGCATGTCTCCTCAGAAGTTAGCTCCACTGAGTTCAATGCAACCTACGTGCAGGTGTGTGGAGTGCAGCCTAAGAAACTTTCCATTGGTAATATAGAAAGATAAAGACATGGAAGTGATTGTACAACCCCATATTATTAAATTGAACCAACAAAACATATTTTAGTTATAAAAATAATAAAAACAGTCTGCTTTATTTGCTTAGATGTTCCATGGCTTATGAGATTATTCTAATACTAGCCTTCAAGAATGACTAAACCCTGTAATTTGTTTAATTTGCTAAATAATGTACGTAGCCAATTACCGCTTCCTATCTCCACCCATCACACTCACACACTGGAGAGCCTCTTTAGAAAGCAGCCCACTTCCATCCTTTGGCAGAATCAGGACTCTGGAAATGCCATCCTTAAGTTTCCCCCAGGTCCTCACACCAAAGGTCTCAGGACACTTGCTCTCCTGTTGAATCACTACCCAAAGATGCCACCAAGTAGTCAACTGGCTCTTCATTCAGAGGAAGCATCGTTCTGGAATGACTTCCTGAAGCTCTCTCCCCCACCTTCTTCAATGATGATTAGCTACAAGTTTCTCACCGGGTGTTTGTGTTTTCTCCCTCTTCTTCCTGGCAACACTCTGCCTCTTAGCTCCTTACAACAAACATAACCAACCTCTCTCACTGCTTCTACTACTGCCCCCTTTTACTTTGTTCTTCCCAACCTCTGTGACCAATCATAAGACATGCTCTCTCAAAGCTACTGACTGTTGCTCCACAGTTAAAAGCTAATGAGGACTCTTAGTCCACAAAATTTACCAATTTTCTCACAGACTCCACCATCTTAAACTTTAGCCTGAGGTTCTGCTTACATAGTGACCTCTCGAACTCTTTATATTCCTAAAGTGGCACCATGTGCACACCAGACTCACCTGGATGCTCTACTGGCCCAGGTAAAGTGGAGGCGGGAGCAGGCCATGGGCAAACCATGGGCGGTTTGAGGGATGTTCAGGATGGGTAGGGGTGCAGGGAGTGGGCTGGAGGGATGGATCTTGGCAGCAAAGGTGCATACCAGGATCCTATCCCCGATTTTCCCACCCTAAGGAGCACTGGCGTCACTGCAGGGGGGGGCGGAGCTGTAAGTTCCTCCGTGATTGTAGCCTCCTGTTACACGGAGGAACGAAGCGGCCCGCCCCCGCGCCTTCCAACCCATTCAAAGCGGTGAAAACAACGCGCAGGGAGTCTCCTGCGTGTTGTTTTCACTGCTTTGACTGGTTCGGAAGGCGCGGGGGCGGGGCGCTTCGTTCCTCCGTGTAACAGGAGGCTACAATCACGGAGGAACTTACAGCTCCGCCCCCCCCCCCTGCAGTGACACCAGTGCTAAGGAGGAAAATAAGTCAAACCCAGAAGACAAGTTTACTCAAGGTCAGCCGAGTAGCCCAGTTGATGGCCTAATCCTGCAAAAGTTGCCTCTTTCCCTGGAAAGATATGCATTGGGCTAAACTCTGGGAACCAGTAGATAATATATAAAGCTAATATATTATTCTTTTGTGCAACATGAGTGACCCTAGTGCTCTGTACACATTTTATACATGATTTTGGTTCTTGGATCAAAAAAATAACAGCAGACGAAATACTGTTAGACTAGCCCCTTTTGCACAGGAGGATAAGCCAAAGCAGATCTGCTTGAAGAGAGGACTGGTTTTTATTACACACATAATCCTACCATGGCTATCAAATGTGGAGGCTGAAAGAAGATAATGCTGTATCAGGTCAGGGCATATGGCTGAGTTCCCTTGAATAAGCCTGGGGACTTTTTCTAATTGTGATGCAACAGTAGCAGCCCCTCAGAATGTAACAGACCTGCCCCCTCCCCCTTCTCAGCAAGATCCTATCCAAGCCATACCTGTAATTGGTAGACTTTTTCGCTCCAGACTGCCGCCACATAAATTTCTTATCCCTTTCTGAAGCAGTACAGTTTTGATTGGATTTTAAAAAAAAAACAAGCAACCCCCCCCCCACCTCTGCACTTTGCTAGAAGTGTGGATAACAGTTATGACATTTCTGTGAAGTTCTGATTAGGGCAACATGAAGTCGGTGTTATTCAATATGCCAGCTAAGAGATGTTTGTCTGATCAAATCTGAAGGCGAGATGGAAATGAAAGGAAATGGAATGCCAGGAAGGGGACGTGTGGAGACTTTCAAAGTTCTTGCAGTACATTTCTGCAGGAGATGCAGACTATCCAAAATCTCCAAACCACGGGCTTGCAGTGTCCCCGTTTCCATTCATTTTCCTGAAATATAGCATACACCTAGTTTTATTATGTCTCAACTGCTGATATCAATATTAAAGGCCTCACACTCCAACCCACAACTTTGGAGGCATTACAGTTAAGCTGCATTTGAGCAGAAATTAAGTGTTCATTCCTGTAGATTAGGCAGAATGACTGCTTTCAATAAAAACCCATCCCTTTATAGAATTATATCACATTTCAAAAGCAGCAAATGTCAACTGTCTGTCTTTTTCTTTTAAAAAGGTTCTGAGAAACCTTCATCTGATTTGCATCAACATCGTGTCATTTGAAAGCCCACGGCACCAAGGCAAAATGCATGCAGTTTAATTGAACAAAAGTTACTTACTGACTTTGAAATTCAAATTAGGTCTCCTAACTGCTTTGTGAACTTTTTTGTTGAAAAGCTATATATAAATACTGTTGTTAATAATAATAATAATAATAATAATAATAATAATAATAATAATAGCCGCCCCTTGGCATTGGTGGCCTACGTGACAGCAGAGCAGGTAACCTCTGACACTTCTGCTTCCAAAGGCACATTGTGACATCATGGCAGAACAGCCAATTGCATCAAGAGAAGAGGTGCCAGCTAGGTCAGATGGCAAGGTGGAGATTCCAAGAGTGAAGAGGTCACAAGGTTCAGCATCATCTGCAAAGCCAGTCAGGAGAGAAGCTCTCTTTGGCTACTCTCTCTCAGTACAAACAGAAAACGTTAAGGGTTTGGTCAAATGAAATAGCTGTTGATGTGACCATGCATCTCTTGAAGAAGTAAAGAAGGGATTATAGTGCTAGACCACTGGGAGAACTCCGGCAGAGAATACAGATCCATTCTAGAATTTAGAACATTTAGGACATATTTTCTATAAGACACAGAAAATACTTTATAATGCACAGAATCACACACAGTCGGTGGTACCAGATTGATATAAGGCCCTGGCAGTCCACAGGAGCATTAACTCCTGTAGGAGTTAACTACAGGACTAAGTACAGACAAGCTACATTTGGTTTTAATGCCTGTGATATTTTCAAAGAGCAAGTTTAAAAACAACCTGGGTGTAGCAGGTGGTTGTAAGTAGCCTGTCAAGTTCCATTGCCTCCCTGCCTAAGCACAGAGATTTTGTTCTCTGGCTTTTCTTCCTCGATTTGTGTACATGAGCCAATTACAGTCTGTGTCTGGCAGTTTGGAACCCTGAGATTTCCCTGCTTTGACAAGGTTGAGCTGTTAGTAACTCTTTGGAACTCAAGAGTGTGGCAAGGGCTGTGCTCATCTTCACAAAGTGTAATTCTGTGTGGCAGCTTTGCTTTGAGTTGGTGCATTACGAAGCAACTTTGACTCTAATGAGTGGCTACGTTTATATTTTATACATCCAAGGGTGAAGGTTTCCCGTCTTCTACAATCCAACCTTTCCAAAGGACACACGATTCCAGTGGTTTCCATTTGGGGGGAGTATGTCCCAGTTTACTGAGGGTTGGATTAGATATAGGGATGTGGATCAGAAACCTTGTTCAGGCATGGACTTGGCAATTGTGTTTGGACAGGCCACTGTCTCAGCCTCAGTGGCCTCCTCACACCACCACTGGAACATGAAAACCTTGCCTATGTTGATCCTCAACTGCTTCAGCTTGTGGCAAGTCAAGCAGGTCTGCGAGTCACGGTGTGCAGAATTCAGTCTTTGGCATGCCTCAGCAAACAAACAATGACATGTTTATGTAAGATGAAAAAGTTTATGATAGCTCAAAGGGCTTTTATGAAGCTGAATAGTGAATGATTGTGCATGATAAAATGTTTTTTTAATAATTAATTTAAAATTTTTGTGTCATGTTTCAGTTATGCCCCTAATAAAAATAATTCAGAAACCAATAAAACCATCACGAAAGCAATAAAAACAGAGCACAGCTCACTGAATTCCCAGGTATTATCAACTCTCAAAAACTTGGTGAACAACCATATTTTAACATATACTCCTTAATTCTATTTCCCAGTTTAAGTAGAGCTCACAGATTGCCAAATTATAATTCTTCACCATTATTTATAGAACTTGTCATCCATTGTTCCACCAGGGGGCGGGGCGCTCTCATTCTGACTGGTTGGAAGTCTAGCCAAATCCTCAGGCTTCCAGCATCCAGGAGGACTGGTTACTGGTCAGGGCTTGTCCTTGCAGAAAAGGATGTCACAGCAAAGAGGGTTTTTTTGGGGGGTGGGGACGAGGAGAGGAGGGAGTTGAACTCACCCTAGTCCTCCTCCTCCTCCTGCTGGGGCTGTTTCCCTGGGCTCTCTAGTCTCATTCTGCCTCCCAAAGGGAGCTGGTTGGAGGCCATTGGCTCCTCACCCCAATCTCATCATCAAGTGCAGCTAGGCTTTTAAATCCCTGGCTGCATTCTGTGCAGACTTCCTCCTTTCCCTCCTGCCCACCCCACCCCACCCCACCCCCCAGTCCTGGATCTTGCATTCCCACAGAGACACTGTGACTGCCTCCATGTGGAACCATTCAGCTGCTCACCCTTACAGCAAGAAGAAGGCAGAGCATGGTTCACTCTGCAGGGTAGGATGGAATGAGGAGCCCCAGCAAGGCTGGTACCTTCAGACAAGAGACTCAAGTGTAAAATGCAATAAAATATATGAGTGGTGACTTAAAAGACCGTCTAACTCACACACACATACATGAAGCTGTAAGCTAGCAGATGTCATTTGCCAGGTTAAATAAGGGAAAGAGTGGAGGGACATTTGCATCTTTGAAGATTACCCAGGAGCAAAAGGACTGGCAGAAGAAAAGTGTATTCAGGTGTGCATGAGAGAGGTAGGAGACTAAAATAGAAGAAAGTGAGAGCTCAAGCCAAGACACAATTTTTGGTTGTTCAGTCGCACAGTCGAGTCCGACTCTTCACGACCCCATGGACCACATCACGCCAGGCCCTCCTGTCTTCCACCGTCCTCCAAAGTGCGCTCAATTTCATGTTCTTTGCCTCAATAACACTATCTAAACATCTCATCCTTTGCCGTCCCCTTCTTCTTCTACCTTCAATCTTTCCCAGCATCAGGGTCTTCTCCAGTGAGTGCTCCCTTCTCATTTGGTGGCCAAAGTATTTGAGCTACAGCCTCAGCAGTGTGGAGATGGGGAGGGGGTGGGGTGGTGGTGGGCCCCGGGCGGCTGATGGGCGGGGGGGTGTCACAGCGGCCGGCAGCGCAAGAATCGGTCCATTTCAGCAGCACGAGCAGGCGGTGGCAACGGGTTTGGCCCTCCCACCCTCCCTGCGCCTCTGTTTGATAGAAAACTGCTGGCGGCGGTGACGTCACTTCCGGCGCTGGAGTGCTGGTGGTCGTAGCTCCGCCTCTGAGTCTCAGTATCTGACTTTTTAGGGAACAGTCAGGGTTGATTTCCTTTAGGATTGACTGATTTGATCTCCTTGCAGTCCAAAGGACTCTCAGGAGTCTTCTCCAGCACCACAATTCAAAAGCATCTATTCTTCGGCGCTTGGCCTTCGTTATGGTCCAACTCTCGCAGCCATACATTGCTACTGGGAACACCATCACTAAGACAGAAATAGGTGGTGACAACCTGTCTCTTAATAATTTGAAAGCAGATCACAAAGAGTGACCTAAGCCTATTTAATTCAGCCAAAAATCATCAATGGTAGGGAGTTTACTCCCTGCCATATAATGCTCCTGATAGTAGCCTCCATCACGTTCAGTAGCTGGTGGATGAAACCCCAACATTCTGCCAAAATAATCCTGAGAAAGGAACTCCTCCTCCTAAGGGTAGGCTTACCAGATCTCCAACCAGGACAGAGTGCTAGACCTTTAGGAGTAGGAATGTGGGCAGGTATAGCTTGTTAAACCTAGAGCACAATCCTAGGCATGTCTACTCAGAAGCAAGCCCCATTGTGTTAAGTGGGGCTTGCTTCTGAGTAGACATGCCCAGGATTGTGCTTTAAGGTTTAACAAGCTACACCTGCCCACATTCCTTCTCCTAAAGGTCTAGCACTCTGTCCCGGTTGGAGATCTGGTAAGCCTACCTAAGTGTAAAATAAATGGCCCTTTCACCTAACCCCTATGAAGACATCAGGCAAGCTCTCATGAAGCATTCTGAGGAAGGAATGCCACTGTTTCCCCCATTGAATCCACCAAGATTGTTGGTGCAGCTGGTTTCAGTATTTGATTTTGGTGGAAGAAGGGATGGCAGCTTCATAGCCTATAGGCTTACCAGATCTCCAACCGGGACAGAGTGCTAGACCTTTAGGAGAAGGAATATGGGCAGGTGTAGCTTGTTAAGCCTTGGAGCACAATCCTAGGCATGTCTACTCAGAAGCAAGCGCCATTGTGTTCAATGGGGCTTACTTCTGTGTAGACATGCCTAGGATTGTGCTCTAGGACTTAACAAGCTACACCTGCCCACATTCCTTCTCCTAAAGGTCTAGCACTCTGTCCAGGTTGGAGATCTGGTAAGCCTATTCATAGCCATTGAGGTGGCCCTGTCAAAAGGGAACAGCTGAAGCTCACTCAAGTTATTACTTAGAGAGCCAGGGCTAAACAGCACTGGAAGATGCCTAGTGCTGCAAGAGACACATTATCACAGGCAACCTTTCAACTGTGGTTGATTTCTCCTGCTGTGCCCTCTGGGATTCATGCATTACAGACCTGCCATGGCGAGAAAACAAGTCACTACTCGTTAGCTGAGTCATTTCAATTTTAAATCATGACTGACAAAAGCTCCATAGGACCTTTACATATTGCTTTCTAGCCCAAGTTGTTTTGAAAGGTCACTCTCCCCTGTTTCTTGGACGCCATCTTTGTTTTCTGTTTGGCTGGAGGCATTAATAAATGATGTAGCAAAGCATCCTGCTTGCAACTTGTCTCATTATCAGAGAAAATGTGTTTGTTTTAGAAGTCATGCATCAATAATAGACAATGTAAAAGTAAATGATGAGTTTATCTTATGTTCCACTCATGTCCATTGTAAGACCTGTTCTAATGACACACAATGCATTCTGGGGCGAACTTGGGGAAGGGAGGGGGAAGTTGCGCAACCCGGAAGAGGCTGTAGGAGCGCGATTTCACTATCTACAGGCCTGCAAACGGAGCGATTTGCCAGCAAAAAGGTAAGGAATGCTATTTTTAACATTTTTTTCAGGTTTTTACAGTGCCCCCCCCCCCAGTATCCACGAGCATCTGCATTGAGTCAAATCCACGGATACCGAAATCACGGATACGGAGGTCCTACCTGTACTTTTTAAAAAACCAGGTCTTTCTAGTGTTGTTTGAAAGTTGCCTTAACCTTGTATATCCATGGACTCTTTCTTTTCTCAGTAGCCTCAGCCATAATAAATTATGTATACAAGTTGTATTGGGTATTGTAGAATGAGATAGGAAAGAACAAAAGGGGAAAGAAGAAATCCTTTTAGGTAATTATTCTGTTACAAGAAATCTACCTATAAATATTGTTGTGTTTAGATTTATGTCTCAAAGGTTTACAGTTGTCAAAAGGACAAATTAATCAGGGAATAGTATGAAAGCTAACTAAGAGGCATTTCATACCTGTGGATTTTCCTAAACAGATATCATATGTAGGAAAAACACATGTATTCCTCATGTACACCATGATCTGTAAGTGTGTGTTTACTTTGCCATATGTAGGAGATGGGGCAACAAGGTACTGCATTTCTTTCACAATATGTTTCATGGTGCATATTTTAACAGCATGTAGTGGCAGAGTTGGAACTAGTCAGACCTAATTAATGGTAATGATCTTGACAATCACAAAGGCACAGGCATCGTCCAGTAGCATTGAGTGATAACCTTGCAGTGCCTTCCAAAATGTCCATCTTTAGGCTGCACATGAAGCCTCATTCAAATTTTAAGGGCACAAATCAAAATAATTTATTCTTGATTTTTCTAGACTAATTCCTGTCCACCCTTATGGAAAATCAGATCCATGTTTATGCCTATAAACGTGTTTCCATACTACCAGAGCCCTGTCAAAACACCCAGGCTAATGCACAACATGTAAAATTGCACATGATTGGCTAAATTATTTTTTATGTGTTTCTGTTTTCTGTATTTCATAGTCTTCATTTCCCATGCGTGTGCTATATCTTTTTGTCTCAAAACCAGGTGTGACCTCTGTTCATCATGATCCATTGTTTTCTTCTGTATTCACTTTATATTTGTATTTTTTCAACAGCATCAAAAATAATTTCTGTACATCACATTTTTTTGTACATCACAAATAAAATTGTACATCACACAATGGAGCATCCTTCAGTATGGTTCCCATGAACTGAGATACAGAAATGTTGGAGGGTTGACTTTTAGCAGCCCCTGTTCAAATCATATGAGCTATGTAGACTAATACCTACTTGCCAGGGATGTGGATCAAGTTGGACTCCAAGTCTCCCAAGTCTTTGCCCCCACGTCCCGAGTCTTTGGTTGCACGTTGCGAGTCCCTATCTATTTAATGGGGAAAATGGGTTTAAACCTGAATAAAATTCGACTTGTCATAAAAAGGCTCCAAGTCTCGAGTCGAGTCTTTCGAGTCTTTTACAATCGCCGAGTCAAGTCCGAGTCATGTCATTGACATGCCTCGAGTCCGAATCAATAGACTCAAGTCTACATCACTGCCACTGGCCAGGGTGGTTGTTTTGACTCAGCACAGTCAACATGCTCGCGGGCACAATTTGCTGAGAAGTTGGTCTGCACAACTCTATTGGACCAAATGGGAGTTGCCCAAAGCAAGTAATACAGATATATGTTATTGGGGAGGAAGGGTCATTGCTGCTTCCTTGTGGCTAGAGATCCCATGCCATGTCGGTAACAGATATAAAGAACAACCACCACACCAGTATCATTCTCCCCCCCCCCCCCCGCCGCCATAGAAAATAATGATGTTCTTGAAATTTGAGAAGATTATAACAAATACTGTAACTATTCCCAGGTGCTCTGTCCTTTAGCCTCTTTCTTCCTCCATTATTGCTTGCCCTGATCCTCTGCATGTGTTGCTTTATACCCTTTTCCCTTAGACTGTCTTTGCCCTCACATTCATTAAATTCATCCTACCTCCTGGTCCTCCTCCCACTCATCTCCTGTATCTCCCCAGTCTCTTGTGTCATCTCACAACAGATCAGCCAATGGCTGTGTTAAATGTCTTGCTGGTTTTACTTCCAGCGTAGAAATGTTCCAGTGTTGGTGATGATGGGTTTCTTTTCTGTGGATGATTCTCAGAGAAAGACACTCCCACCCTTACCCCCCACCCCAAAGCAGTTTCCTGCACTGTGATGATGGGCAGACCAGCTCAGGCAAGAAAGGGAACATGCCTGGAATGCAAAACCAGTGGCGTTTGTTATCTGACATCAGCAGAGCGCTGGATATTTGGCTTCTTTGCAAGCAAAAGAACACAGTGTGCATTCTGGACTCCCAGGACACGCTTGCAAGCATGCGCGCGCGCACACACACACACAGAGGAGTCTAAAAAATAAAATACACCAGCAGGTTCAAGAACACACAAGTGAAAGGAGAAAGCAGCTTCACAAAAGAGCCTCACACCATGTCTCAAAAGGCTCAGCTTCCCATTCTTCTCTTGGACCTTTTTAAGATGCTTTCTCTTTTTCACAAGTCTATTGTTGCTAGCTGAGAATGACCACATTGTGAGATGTATTTTACCCAGCCACAGTTCTGCATGCCACACTGTGAATTCATTAATGAGGCACAGTATAGGAATGATCTTCTTTTAAAAGAGCTATGGAATATGAGAAATGGAATATGATTGTTACATTGTGACTCCAATAAAATAAGCGTCAAGGGACACTCTGATAGCCAAGCCTGGTGGGTGGTTTTCTGTCAAGAGCTGGCAGAATAAAAGGACAGCAGCAGCATCCCAAATGGCAGGCATTCTGTCAGCATCTTCATTGTAAGTTAGAAAGGCTATATCAAAAACAAGGGGCTTCCTTTGTATACTTAACTGCTCAGTCCTAAGGGCCATTTCAGCTGCAGTAGCGGATATAGTGTATACCCCTGCTAACTGGCAGAGGCACTTTTTCAAGTGGTGCTAACCTGATATTCAGCAGGGGGAGTGTAACTATCCCGCTTCACCTCAGCAGAGTGTCTTTTCTAGTGGCTGTTTGCTGGTGTTTCTTCTGTATCTTTTGAAATTGTGAGCCCTTTTGGGACAGGGAATTATTTAGTTAGTTGATTTTTCTTTGTAAAATGCTTTGCAAACTTGATTGTTGAAAAGCGGTATATAAATTTTATGAAGAAGGTCAATATTGTGCCAATTGTCATTGAAGTCCTTGGAGCAGTGAAGTCCTCTAGAGAAGTCCTCTAAGTCCTCCTTAGAAGTCTGAAGAAACACCTCGACATTCTTGGCCTTGAACAAATTATACCAGCTCAGCTCCAGAAAACCATTTTTGCTTGGAACAGCAAGAATCTTATGAAGATATCTCTGCGATTCCCAGCATCTTGACTAGATCTTGAAGTGCAGACTATAACCAGCCCAGCATAGGCTGTGATTAAGTATAATCATAATCATAAAATATTTTATTATTATAAAATAATTTTATTATCAGACTTGGTCCATTTAGTTCACTATTGTCTGCTCTGAGAGTGACACTCTAAAGTCTCAAGAAGTCCTACCAGGGCTGGCCTAGTGATGAGGGAAGGTGAGGCAAGATGAAGCAGGCTGCCTCAGGTGGTGGTCTAGGTGGCACCCTGCACCCATCAGCCACATCCATAGCTGCCTTACCTAGTCTCTATTTGTCACCTTACCTGTTCCAACTGGCTCTGTGGTTTGAAATAACATTGCAGAGTGAGGTGGAACAAGAAAGCCAAGAGAAGTACCGCCCCCAATTCTGCTTCTCCTAGTGGCAAAGGAGGAAGGAGGAAGCAGTACTGTCATATTGTCTTCTCCTCTTCCTCTGCAAGCAATGAGGAGGTGATGATGGCTGCCTCTGTCTTCTCCACCACAAACAAGGAGGAGGAGGGTGGGCTGTGTTGCCTCTCTCCCCTTTCTCACTTGTGGAGGATGTGGGTGGACTACAAAGGCCATCATTGTCACCTTTCATCTCCTCCACTTCTAAACTGAAGCAGGGGGTGGCAGCAGCAGCAGCAGTAGTGTGCTGTTTCAGGTACCATTTCCTCTTGGACTGGGCCTGTATGCTTCCAATCTGGAAATACCAAAAAATGAACCTGAGACAAAATGTGCTCTGCCACTGAACTACAGCATCTCACCAGGAACCACAGAAACAGAGATTTGCATTCTTGTAGAATGCAAAGAGGCAAGGCAAATGGACTGAAAGTTATCCAGCAAGGAACAATCACTTTCCATGGAAAAATGCATTCTGCTTCTTACTCTTCTAAAGCAACAGTCCTATCCCTTCCTACTACTCTATTTTGCATGACAATATGGCAGAACTGGGACCCTGAGACCCATTTGGATCCCATGCAAATGGCATCAGCTACTACAAATCCCCCAGTACACCCCAAACCCTTGTACAGCCATGGGCAGCGCAATTCTGCCCAACTTTAGGATGGTGGAGTGAGCGCTCTGCTACCCTAAACTGTTGCAAACGTGCTGTAAGGCATGTATGCGGTGACTCGTGTGTAACTGGCAGTCCTTACTCTGCCGTCGGATCTCCATGCGGCTGCCGGAGGAAGGTAAGGGATCCCCTGGTGGCCGCATGAGCAGTCCAGGCAGCGAGCCATTGGCCGTACCGGCCCAGGAGGGGGTGGGGATGGTATCCACCATATCCCCATCCCTGTCCAGCCGGTGCAGCCGTTACACAGCCTCCTCTGACTTCTGCCAGCTAAATAGCTGGCGGCAATCTGAGGTTCCCCAGTTTACATCGGGGGAAGGGGACGAACATCCCCTTCCCCTGAGTAGACCTCCGGAATGGGAATAGGATATGGCAGGCGGCCCTGGGCAGTCCGCCGGATAGTTAGGTAGGATTGCGCTGAGAGTTAGATCCAACTTTCAACACAAAGGAATGGGTTCCCTCCTTGCACTTGTGGTCGCTCTTATGAGCCGCTACCCCATTATGGCAGAATTGACCTGTGAAGTTGTACATGTTCCATATTGTGAAGATGGATGTACAGTTGATCATCTGGCCACAAGTAGAAATAAGTTTCTAATAGAAAAACGTCACCGTAGAATTGTATATTCTGATAATGGGGGATCCCAAATGATTTGGATATTTCATAAGAACCTGCTGATCATGCTTGCAGGTAGCACTATAAAATATCAATGGAGTTTTACTTTTAGTGCCAGTGCAAAGGGAGAAAAATCCATACACAACCAGAAATCTTTTTTTTTCTCCCCTAATGTGGTATGTCTACATTTCTCTATGGCTACATGAACTGCATTTTTAAAAATTGCATTCTGTAGATCTGAGCGAGAAACACAAGAAAGAAGTGAATGTTCTAACTTCCCTCTTTTGAAACTCATAGTCGGCATCCCTTTAATCAAATATTCTCACTGAAGAGATTTGGGGCTTACACATGGAGAAGATGCCTTTGGTTCACATGATTTATGATTCTCTGTGTTTTCTTATTTATTATATTGTCTTCATGTGACTGAGGGAGGGCTGAGTCTTGTTAGTTTTCAGGTTTGAGAACAGGTGTGGGCAGAATGGCCTATCCAAGAGACCCAATGTAAAGGTTGCTTTGAGTGGCAGGCTGGGAGGTGGCCAACTGCTGTGGGGTGCTCTGCACCCCATGTCCACCCACCACATCCCCTGGGCTTTCTGGTCGCTCCTGCTGCCTTTTGTCCCATCCTCTTGTGCACTCTCCTTGGAGAGCATGCAAGAGGAAGAAGGGGGCACAGCATTAACTCCTCCTTCAGCTCCGGCACTTCCTTTCTTCCCTCACTGCTTCTTGTAAGCTGGTTGATGGGGAGGATACTGGGAGCTGAGATGTTCCACTCCCAGATCCTCCCTGCCGAACCAGTTTATAAATAGCAGTGGCAATGGAGGAGGTGGGGAAGCATGGGGGATAGGTGTGTGCATGCATATGGGGGGGCACAATGCAGTGGTGATAGGCAGTGTTGTGGAATGTGATGCTTCTGGTGCTGGACTGATTCGGGCACGCCTGGCTGAAGGAAGGGAGCAAAGGAACAGTTCCACGTGAATGCTAGCAGTCAGGAAGCTGTTTTGCTAATTCCCTTCTCATTTTCCCAGGAACACAAGGTAAAGCTGGCAAGTCTGCAGAAATTCAAATAGCTCTGGAAGAGGCAGGTGTCTGCTGGCAATAATAGGAAAGGAAGACATCAGTTATTCATCATGGAACATATTTTGATGAAGCAAATATCCAGTGAACCACAGATTTACAAGAACAGAAAGCAAGAGCAGACAAACCATTGTTTTAATATGTTAGGCTGCAATCCTACACACCTGGGAGTAAGTCCCATTCAACTCAATGAGAGTGACTCCTGAGTAAACATGCATAGGACTATGCTGTTAGTCACATTTAATGCATCTGTCGTAGTAAAGCCTAAAAATCATATAAGATGTGATTCACACCATGTTTCAGCAGTACTGCGCTTGGGAGAGCATCAAGCTATTGCATTCCAGGAAGATAAGAACTCTGTATTAATCTTTTTGATAGCAGTAAAACCCTATTACTGTACTACTATGACCTGAAAATCTCCAGCTCCGTTAAAAAAATATCAGAATGCCTGGACAAGCTATGAAAAATTATAGAAATGAAAAAAAAATGTATTATGTTCAGCACTGAGGAAGAGTTGTGTTTTTAAAGAGCGAACTGTCAGAACAAGTGTAGTGTGTACCTCCTGTGCGAAATCAAGACTTAATATGCTTACATTTTTTTTAACCCACATGACATAAAACTCCAACACTGTTCCTTTATGTGGAGAGAAGTTCCCTTAAACAGAGCAATTTCAATGAGAAACTTCTATTACCGTCTACACATTGATATGTTCTCTATCCAGAGAGCATTACATTGGAACGTGTTTAATAGTAGCCATGGGCACGCTGACATTTTATGATGCACTGAAAGTGCTTTGTATTTCGGGCTCAGTGCTTCCCCATATCAATCTTATTCGTCCATCCATTCAGAGAAGGCCATTGATAGTCGAAAGAAGTAGAAGAAAATAGCTAAATTAATCAGCAGATTACAACTTTCAAGCCTCATTGGTTTTTCACATGCTGCCTCCATACAGCTTCTTCTAAAGGCATATCTAGACAGAGAGGGGGAGGAGTATCTTTCTCCTCCCAAATAGATTGCAAGCTTCCCCCAATTCTTACCCTTGACATCTATTGATGACTCATACATCCAATCCTGATTCATTCTAAAAAAAAATTGCAGAAAGAATCCAGCTGATGTGTCACCATCAGTGATGGACCAGTATGTCTGATTTCAGCAGAGAACAGAGCAGCAGGCTGCCCCATGTCATACTAGGTGGTAGGTAAAAGGTAAAGGTGACCCCTGACAATTAAGTCCAGTCGTGTCCAACTCTAGGGTGTGGTGCTCATCCCCATTTCAAAGCCGAAGAGCCAGCGTTGTCCAAAGACGCCTCCGTGGTCATGTGGCCGGCGTGACTCTCCTTGTCGAAGCGCGTAGCATGCAGCTGGAACACGGAGCACTGTTTACCTTCCCGCAAGCGGTACCTATTTATCTACTCACATTAACATGCTTTGGAACTGCTAGGTTGGCAGGAACTGGCCAAGCAACGAGAGCTCACCCCGTTGCGGGAATCGAACTGCCGACCTTTCGATCGACAGCTCATGGTTCAGCGGTTTAACCCGCTGCGCCACCCGCTGGCCTACAGGTGGTAGGAGAGGAGGTCAAACATTCAAGGGAACTTCATACATGACATGTTTTCTCATGATGGTGACAATCTCTGTGTAGGAGACGTATCATGATGAACAAAGCAGGCTTCAGTGAAAGAAAACTTCCTCAAAATACCTGAAGAGAGGGGCACTGACACCTAGAACTGCTCTACCCAAGCCCACTTGAGGAGTTGGGACTAGGCCAGGCCACTGAGTAATGGTTTTCTCTAACTAGAATTTGTCTTGTGCGCAACACCTTCTCCTCTACATGCATCTTCTTAGTGGTGAAAATCCCTGGTCCTTCCCTATTTTGGCCCTTGTTTTACCTGCCTGATCTGTGTTCACTCAGGAGTGTCTCTGCCATATCTCTCAGACCATCGTATTCCACTACCACTTGGTTTTACGGGATCCCCTAGGTTTTGGAGCTGTCTTTTCACTTGAAAGAGAGACTCTCTCAAGGTAGCCTCTTTCTGCCTGGGCTTTCTAGCTTTGGGTGATGGCAGTGAAGACCAACCTTCTTCCAGTTATTTCCACTATAACCAGTAAGAAGTGAAGAGCAAGAGTGCTGTTGCTAACTGCTAGGCACTGCTGTCCTTTTGCTTTTCAGCATCCCTTACAAGAACAATTTTGAATGTGCAGTCATAACAGTAAGTATATCTCTTAAATAAGCTTCCTAAATGCAAACTGAGGGTGCTGAGTTTTTTCCCCCCTGAATCCTATTTGCAAAAAAGACCAAAAAAAAAAAAATCAAAAACAAAAACTAAGGTTCAGGTGTGTGTTGTGTATTGATTAAATATATTCATAAACCAACTCTAATTGACAGCTGTCTAGATTCTTCTTGTGTATATTCAATATTGTAATCAGACTGCTTATTGTACATTTGATTTCCTATTGAATAAACTCATAATAAGAACCCAAACACCTCTAAGATTGACAAAAACTATCACATGATCACATCAGTTGAGCATTGCTTTTCCACCCAAGAGGAAGTTGAAACAAAGGAAAGCTATAAGTACAAATTTCGTCCAAAAACATTTTTTTTAATTAGGTAGTGATTAGATACAACAGGTGAGAAGTTAAAACAGTTTTTAAAAACCCAACATGAATTGGGTGATTTGTTACCAGGTTTATGAAGACAGTAACACCTCTCATAACATGGAGGATTAAACCCAGCTCTGGCACCCACAGGGCCGCACAGGGCTATAATACCCCTCTCTCTGGTGGAGGGGAGCACTTGAAGCACAAACACCCCTTGCTAACTCTTGTCTTCTCAGGTCTCTCTCAGAAGCCTACAGAAGGTAAATCAGTATTGCTAATCCCTTATCAAGTACCTGTATGCCTCTTTAAAATGACCATTTGCAGCATTTAAAAACAGCCTGTTTTTCTTCTTTCTCATTGTGTGGGGAGGTCTGTACAAAACAAAAGCTATAGTTTCAGAAGAAAAACAAATGGATTCTATTAAAAATTAGATTGTTATATAAAGACGTTTTCTGAAGCATATATCTCAATACGGCAAAGCATCTGGTGGAATAACTAATTTTTTTTAAATCAGAATTGGAAGAAATATGTTAACTACAGAGAAATGAACACATCCACTGCATTTCTAACATATGGCATCTGAAGAGCCTTCAAGAAAAGTTTTCTATTAACACAAAGTAATCACACTCTAATTTTCTTCTAGCACTGCCAGACCCATTCGTTTGCTTGTAACATTGCATACAAACAAGCGTATGCAGATAAACAACCACCACTGCCTACAGAGTCTGTGTTTCTCCTTGCCAAGTTTTCTAATCATGCCTGTGATCTCGCTCTCCCTGGTAACCTTTTGTGGCAGCAACGTTATCTCCGCCTCTGGACTTTGTTAGCATGCTGCCACTGTTTTCATTTGCAAACATTATCCAGAAAGCAAAGGCTGCACAAAAGCAATAGGAAAATAAACGGGCGGGGGGGGGGAGAAAGAGGGAGATTGTAGAAGCAAATATTTTCGTGGCTGTGCCAGTGTCTTTCATTAAGCTCACAAGGTTGTTTCTATCTTGATTATAAAAAGGTAAATCCAAGCCCTTTACTGCTTGTGTATCGCTACTTCATTTATCCTAAATATTCTGACAGTTTTCAAAATGTTCTAGTGATCAGACATGATCAGACCAGAAAGCAGTGCTTTCTTTTCATAGACTGCCATGATTACACAGGTGCAGCACATAATAGAGAGAGATGAGAACATTTGGAGAACTAAAGTCATGTTATGTCTCAGAAGTAGGCTTACCATTTGTCCCAGAAAACCCGGGACTGTCTTGGTTTCCGGAGGCCGGTCCCAGCACCAGGTCAGTCCAGGTTTTTCTGGGTCTGCCGCTGCTCTATTGCCACCGCTTCTACAATGTGATTTTTTTCGGCAGCGCCATCTTGGATCTTGCGAGATTTCGCGGATCCAAGATGGTGGCACCGAAAAAATCACATTGTGGAAGTAGCGGTGGTGATAGCGGCGGGGGCAGTTGGAGTCCTGGCCGGCCTGGATGCAGCCGGTCAGGCTCCAGAATTGCGGTGGCGGAATGGCGGTGGCAACGGTGGCAACTGCAACAGTGGCAGCAGCAGGACAGCAAGACAAATGGCAGAGGTGACAAAATGGCCATTTTTGTGGCCATAAATAAATAAAAAATAATTAATATTCCAGGGGGGTGTCCTGGTTTGGAACTGGGAAAATATGGTAACCCTCATTCATACACAGCCCCCCACCAACATACCTGATACTTTGCAGGTTGCTCCTTTCCCCCATGATTAATTTACTATCTAAATTTCAACTTTGGGGAGGGAAGGGGGATTCAAGGGTAGCCAGGGTTGGATGTAATCAAATATAGTTACAAATATTTATATTTCGTTGCAGTTGGGTATGAGCATTAAGGGCAGAATGCAAAGACTTGAGGAGAGGTTTTACAGGAGTGTTGAGGGAGGCATAAGGGGCAACAATAGAGAATGGGCAGAGTTGTTTGAGGACCAAACTACACATTGTGACAAATGTGAGTTTTACCCTCGGTGTGTGTGTGTGTGTGTGTGTGTGTGTGTGTGTGTGTGTGTGTGTATGCGTGTGTGCATGTGCAGCCCATACAGCCCATGCTGAATCCTATCCAGGGAAGGGACAGGCTGGAGATCTACTCGGGGCAAGCGGGCATTTGCTCCCCCCAAGCCCGGTGCTGCTCGGAGCAGCTCTTACCCGCTCCATGATGCAGGGTCTTCTGCCACGCGGTGGGCAGGCAGGCAGCACACTGCGCCGCCTACTCGCTGGGTGCCGCAAACATGCCTTATACAACATTTGCAACACCATAAGCCAGTGATAGGATTGCGCTGTAAATTTAAAGCATTTAGGATTTTTATACTACTTGCTGTAACTGAAATTACACTGTCTTGGCCAAACCTGGATGTATGGTAAGCCTAATTAGAAGAGGAGTGCCAGAAGGCACTCAACCATCCCCTCTCAGCTCGGGAGCCTCTTTTTTTCTGAGAGGGAGGAGTGAGCAGCAGCTGTCCTCCCCTAGAGTTTCCCACAATTGCTCTGCACTGACACAGATCCCACAACAAACAGCATCATAAGGAACGCCCTGCTGGATCAGGCCAGGGGCCCATCTAGTCCAGCATTCTAATTCCCACAATGGCCCACCAGCAGAAGAGAAAGTCATACTTCCCTCCTGGCATTGCTCCCCTGCAATAGGTATTCAGAGAAGTATACTACTGCTAAACCTGGGGGTAGCACATAGCCATCATGATTAGTAGTCATTGATAGATCTGTCCTCTAATCCCCTTTAAGAGCCATCCAAGCTACTGACTCACCACACCTTGTGGCAATGAATCCCATGATGGCACAGACTAATTATGCAGCAGTGGGTGAAGATGTACCTCCTTTGTCCATCTTGAATCTCCTGCCAATCAGTTTCATTATATGATTCTAGTTCTAGTATTGTGCCTGAAAGGAAAGCCTCTCTCTGGTCCTGATCATATTCCAGGATTGCCCTATATATTCAAAGAGAGAAAGAACCTTTGGAGAATGAACAAATATAGACTTGGAACTCAGCAGGAAGTTCTGCTGCTGCTGCTGCTTTCCAAGGAGATTTCAGACACCCACTGGAATCTGGTCACTTCTTGTTGACTTGGGGTGTTGCCCTCCTCAGGGTTAGTTCTGCACGCAGTTGAGAAACATAAGCAATATGTTGACTTACAAAGACTTACTTATTTGCTAAAAAAAAAAAAGGTGAAATTACAACCTTTAAGCATAATCATAGTTTTGCAATCAAACATTTTTATAGCATTTATGCAGCTAAAGTGGTTTTCAGGATTCTAAGTCACTTGCTACGGTAATGGTACATATTATTTCCATAGTGCTTAAAACACTGTACCAAAAATCTGTACACGTTACAGCAGTATGCACACTGCATGCACTCGTTGCTTAACATACAAGGTGGAACTATGTGTTTATTTCACCACCGAGTGCATGCTGCAGGAACCTGGGGACAGCCATGGCTCACTCCTTACATACTTTTGACTTTACATGTGTGGTGGTGAGACTTACATGTGCCGTGTACATTATGGGAAATGGTACACCACCACACAAGATCCCCCTAATCCTGTAATGTTTGAAGTGGCCTGTATACAGTATAGCATGGTGGCTAACAGACTGAGCAGTGAATCAGAACTTCCCAGGTTCAGATCTTGCCTCTGCCATGAATGCCCAAGGTGGTCCACTAGCATCACTGCAGGGGGGGCAGAGCTCCAAGTTCCGCCAGGCTCTGACCCTCCATTACACGATGGGAGAAGGCGGCCCCGCCCCCTCGCCTTTGGAGCCATTCCGGCCGACGAAAGCAAGAAAGGGAGATGCTGTAGCCATGTGTATGAAACAAAGCCCTGCACTGGCTTGCCCTTTCCTGCTTACAGCTCGCATCTCTCATGACACCCCCGCCAGTGACCTTCACTCCTACAACTTGCCTGAAAGTCTCTTTACCCTCAAATGCCTCCAGCTGTTCTCCTTTGCTGCCCCTTAGTGTTTAACTGCCTCTCAGAACGCCTGTGTGATGTTTCTTCCTCTCTTACATCCTTCAAATTAAACCCACCTTTTCCATGTAGCCTTTGGCATAGCACATGAGCCCTCAAGTAAGCTTAAGTACACTGAAACAAGCACATATCATTCCCTTACCTCTACTCCCCTCCCCTTCTTCTGTTGTTTTTCTGGCCATCATCTAAACCAGAGGTAGCCAACCTTTCAACATGAATGCTCCTGGCCCTTTAATGGTTGTCTAGGTGAGGGCATTTCAGCAGGTACAGCTGCTTTAGCAGCACCATCAGCAATTGCAGCACACAACTCTTAACAACACAGAGGCCCTAATGGTGGACGGTTGGCCACCCCCGATCTAAACTGTAGCTCCATTGAGGCAGGGTTCTGTTCTCTCATTCTGTGCAAATTGATGGTACAATAATTATTGTGGTAACAAATAAGGCTATGACCATCTCGGCTAGAGGACACGTAACTTGCACCATGCAGAACACTGGAGAAACAAATGAAGCAAAGATGTTCTAATGCTCTTGGCTTAGATTAAGCTCCAAATCACTGACTTTTCTTTCCTCTAGCTGTACACTTTAAGAATCTGTGTTCTTGCTCTTTGCAAAGTTACTGTATAGCATAATAAACCTTAGGCAAAATTATGAGCCAGTTGACCACTGACTAAATATACAAGATGCATTTATGTGGCTGTTGCATGATAAGGGTTATACCAAGAAGGTAGATTATTGGACCGCATGTCATGTTCAACCAGTGCCAAAGCACCACCCATTATGGAACAGATCTTATTTAAGATGGCTATACGCCGTGATGGCAAGGACCGAAAGTGATGGCAAGGACCCCAGCTGCCATGCCACCTTTGAACTTCTATCTGACAGAATTGTTCAGGAAACTAGATCATTTGGTAAATATGGGCTCTCTCGCTATCCAAGTTAAATCTGCTCACTGTGAATGTTTTTGCAGACAAATATGGCACATTTTGTGTACTTGGAAATCACTGGTTTGATTGCAGTAGTGGCTTGCTCATGCTAAACTGGGAATCACCCATGCAATTGCACACTTATTTACAAAGGACCTACAGTTGCTAGGCATGATAGAAGAATTAGGAGAGAAAAGTAAAAGGGAAGGCAAATCAATCTGAGAACGCTGGAGTGGAAAGCTGTTAAAGCCAATGGAAGGGTCTCTCTCCTTTCCTCTCTTGCAAAGTGGCCAGCTGCTGCTGGGGTCCAAGAAGCAAGGAGCTGGGAGGCAGTTCATTGGAAATGGCCTGTCTTCTCCCTCACTCTGCTTAATTGGCACCAGTCACCAACGTGGAAGGTATACGTAGGAAGATGCATGCAGGCATTCAGTTGCAACAATCGTGGTTTGCACAGGAAGCTTGCCAATACAACCTCATTTCAAGAACCTTTCACAGCTACCCAAATACCTTTTGGTTGGGAACAACTGCAAACAGTTCATAACCACAATTCTAGCCTGCTTCTGACTTTTTTTTTTGTTTGATGTTGATTGTTCTGCAAGTTGGTGACTGAAGGCTGAACTACATGTTCCGAACTAACACCTGCTAAAGCTTGCATGCTAGACCTTCAGAACACAGGAAGGATATCATTTATGTGAATGTTCTCTCATGGCAACACACCTTGCATGTGGAAATTGAACGTGTCAGGGAGATGGAATCTAGCCAAGTCTTCTTCCCAACATTCCAGTTCACTACAGACATAGATTCTGTAAGTAGCAGAACTTTCACATACTATACCACACCCAGAGTCTAAAAGGGTTCACACAAAGAAGGGTTCTCCCATAGGTAGTTCAGGGCTGAGTTACACTATGTTTTCTTTTGGAGGACTGGAGAACAGCTGGTCATCTCATTGCTGGGACCAGCAACACAACTACAAACATAAAATGCAAGACAGTCTCTGTGGAACTGGGGGCTAACTGCTTGGAGAGGAACAAGAAAAGTACCATAGAATGAATCTGCTGACACAATGGTTGCTCTGAAATGCAACAATAGATGAGAAAAGGCAATGTAAAAAATGGGACATGGGGGGATTGCTCTGTCTCTTTGTGATACAGTATAGTAGTGTTTCTAAACTTCATCTTTTAATGGAATGAGGTATTAAGACAGACAGACAGATAAAAAGAAAACGTGTTTCCTTATTGTATTTTCTCTGTCAAGGTCTTATGTACTCTGTTATTATGCATTGTAAAAGTTACTGTCCTCAAGTGGCAACATTCCCTTGACATTCAGTCCTTACTCCGTTCTCATTATTCCACTGCCTACACATCTTCACTTTTAAATTAAATCTGTTTATTGAGTTGTCACCCAGCTTAAGAAACATTTATTACAGATCTGCAAATTACAGTTCAGTGTAGACTAACAGCGCAATCCTATCCAACTTTTACCACCAGTGTAACCAGCGGTGCAGCAATAACAGGAGACCACAGAACAGAAAGGGGATTCAAATCCCCTCTAAAGGGGGATTCAAAGGGGATTTAAATCTCCCCTCCCCTCCAAAGCCTCTCGCTCTGCCCTCCATCGCTGGTTACACTGGTGGTGTAAGTTGGATAGGATTGCGCTGCATGCCTACTGAGGCAACAGTCAGCACTCAAGCATCTAAGGCTGGGCTCATAGATTAGAATTTAGAGACCAAGAAGGGCTTGGTACCAGTGAGTGATGAACAGGTTCTTAGCTATACGAATAGAAACAGTAACTAGCACTGATTCTCACACAGATGATCAAATCTAGATAGTTAAATCCATGGACAAGGTATTGTGGTAGGTTCCCCGCTGGGCAGTGGAGGGGCAGGTGGAACAGGGCATTCCTGGGGGTGGGATTGGTCGGCCGAGCCCGGAAAGGGGAGGGATCCTTGACAAAGGCTCCACCAGAATCCTATCCCCCTTCCTGGGTCTGGCTGCTGCACAGGTTGCTCGAATGTATGTGTGCCAGCAAAATAGCTGACACACATTGAGTAGCTGCATCGGGGTGACTGGGGAAGGGAACAAACCTTCCTTTCCCCCAAGATGACCTCCCAGGCAGCCTTTTTGCGCCCTGGGTGCAGCACAGGCTGTACCAGCCTCGCTGCATCGCAGGGCACAAAGTTAGACAGGATTGTTCCATGTTTGCCCTTCTTCCCCAAGAAAGGGTCTAAGACGTGATGGGCAGGACCAACCCACTCTGGCAGGGGGTGCCCACCTTCGTCTGCTCCCTTGCCTCCACTGCTGCGCCTCCTCCCACTCTCTGGATTGGAAAAGAAAGTGGGAAGTGGAGCAGAAGAGGGAGTATGAAGGAGAGGAGAATGGTGGGCTAGAGTAGCAGAGATGCACCAGGAAGGGGGAGATGTATTTGTCATGATGACTTAGGCACCAGAAGGCGTGTGCATAGGTATGGTTCAATCCATCAAACCCATGTGAGTTGTATAAACACAACTTACTATTCAAGCTTTATGTATGTGGATGGCTGCAAACATGAGCCACAGAAGCAGACACACAACAGCTCTATAACACCACAGACAACATGACAGCACAATACACTGACATTCCAGAATAAAGAATAATGTAACCCTATCATGACTGTTCCCTGGAAGGACAGGTACTGAGGCTGAAGCTCAAATATTTTGGCCACCTAATGCGAAGAGAGGACTCTCTGGAGAAGACTCTGATGCTGGGAAAGATTGAAGGCAAAAGGAGAAGGGGAAGGCAAAGGATGAGATGGTTAGACAGCATCACCGATGCAACGAACATGAAAATGAGCGAACTCAGGAAGATAGTGGAGGACAGGAAGGCCTGGCGGGATATGGTTCATGGGATCACGAAGGGTCGGACACGACTTAACGACTGAACAACAACAACAACAACAACAATCATGACTGCCAATGAAATAGCAAAATGATTAATAATGAAAAATATACTATCTGAGCCCATCATACTAATCAACCCTCAAAGTTTGCTGAAAGATTGCTTCTTTTCAGACTTCACAAATTTCCAGTTATTATGCTCAAGATTATTTACTTCTGTCGCAAAATTATGAAGAGAGTTTTCTGAGGCTGTAAAAGCAGTGTTCATATATTAAATGAATTTGAAAAATTAATATCAGTGAACTGCAGAAGACATTCATCAGTTGATTTTGCATATAGGAACAGCAGTAACTTCCATTCATCATGGAGTAAAACAGCAATAATAAAAAAAAGTATTGGTGTCTGAGGGTATATCTACACTATAGACTTAAATTGGTTTAATATGAACCCCCTCTCCTCAGAGAACTGCAGTTCTATGAGGAAGTTAAGGAACTGTGAAATAATTCTGAGTGCACTCAAATCCCCCAGATTATTTGAGCTATAACAATTACACTGGAATAAAACTGACATACTTTTGCAGTGTAGAAATACCCTGTCTTCTGTGTTATGCATTGCTTAGCTAGTTTTTTTGTCAGCTAGCTAGCTGGCTGGTTTCTCAATATAAACAGGATCTTGTTAACATGAGTATTTTATGTAGTGTGTTATGTAACATAGTACAGTATATTCAGATCAATCATGCCCTGACTGAATATCTACCTATGTTTCAGACAGGGTTGCTATGATGGTTTCTGTTAACAGCTATGGTAGGTGTACGTAGAGGCCTGGGACTCCTCAGATGTAGGCTTAGGAAATGCCTAAAGGCAGAGCTACACTACAGGCAGAGGCTCTGCCGCCGCCTCCGCGATGGAAGCGGGGGAGTGTCTTCCAGCCTGTTGTCCCTCAAGTTGTCCCGCCTTCTTAAGAAAGCGCAGCTGTGATTGGCTATTGAGCTCCGCAGTGTTTCCTTTCGAATAAGCATGACTGGGCTGGCTCCCTCTCCAAATGCAGCAATTCAAACCTCAGTTCCTAGTAGGTCCGACTGAGTGCCGTGAGACTTACTTCTGAGTAAACACATCTGGGGTCGTGTTGGGCAACAGGAGGGGCCAGATAAATTTTATAGGGAAGAAATGTTTGTAGTGAATGTTACCTCCAAGGTGATTGGTGGTTGTTCAGATTGGCATGCAGCCACCCTCCCCTCCCCTCTCCTACGACTGGCAGGCTGCAGTAGCTCCGCGAACCGCCGCCTAGCTCTGCGTACCCGCCCCCTGAAAAATAGGATTCCAGCTTGAGGTATGCGCCGGCCGTGCGGAGGTCGCAGCGGCTCCGCCTGCTTCAAAAATCAGGTCAGAAGCTCCGCAACGCGTGTAATGTAGCTCCGGCTTAAGAATCCCTGAGCCAAAGAACAGGAAGGCTTCAATTTAATCTCCTTTCCATCAAACTGAGCTGCTACTTCAAGTAACAGGGCAGGTAATACAAGGCTATGCAAAAGCATCAAACCAAGGATTATAGTTTAACAGACTGAAAAGTTACCTAGTCACACTGCTAATATTTGTAGCATCAAACATACAAAAATCTGCTTTTACCCATGATTTTGAAGTGCACAGCACTTTGTCTCCTTAAATAAGAGCATTCTGCTCTTATTTTGAGAAATATAGTTAACATAGAAAATGAGCAAGACACCATTAAAACATCTCCTTTTTCTTTTTAAAAGAGTATCGGGTTGTGTTTCACCCAAACTTAGGTAAAACATTGGTGAGACTAGCATAACACTTCACTGAAGCATTTGGTGCAATCTGAAACGAATCTTCTACCCCACTTCTCTATCTTGAGAATCTCTTCCATTTCATAGATTCCGGATTTTCTTGAGTAGGTTTGATGAATTAGGCTGGAATTGGAAGCAGTTTTTACTATTACATCTTGCTTGTAGAGTACATAAACCACAGCCTAACGCGGTTTTCTATTCTGACCGACAGTGGCTCTCCAGGATCTTGGATAGAGGTTCCCCCCCCTCACCTACTACAGTACCTGATTCTTTTTTTTAACTATCTAGAGACTCGAACTATCTAGAGACTCGAACTAAAGTCTAGAGACTTTAACTATCTAGAGACTCGAACTCCTTCATGGATCATTGCCTTGTCGTGGCGAAGGGGCTTGCGTAACTCAATGAAGCCATGAGCTATGCCGTGCAGGGACACCCAAGACGGACAGGTCGTAGCAGAGAGTTCTGACTAAAAGTGATCCACTGGAGAAGGAAATGGCAACCCACTCCAGTAACCTTGCCAAGAAAATCCCATGAACAGTACCAAAAGGCTAAAAGATATGACGCCGGAAGATGAGACCCTCAGGTCGGAAGGTGTCCAATATGCTACTGAGGAAGAGCGGAGGACTATTCCAAGTAGACCCAGAAAGAGTGAAGCGGCTGGGCCAAAGCCAATAGGACGTCCAGCTGTGGATGTGTCTGAGGTTGAAAGGAAAATCCAATGCTGCAAGGAGCAATACTGCTTAGGAACATGGAATGTGAGGTCTATGAATCAAGGCAAGCTGGATGTGGTCAAAAATGAGATGATAAGATTGAACATTGACATCTTGGGAATCAGCGAACTAAAATGGACGGGCATGGGCGAATTTAAGTCAGGTGACCATCATATCTACTACTGTGGGCATGAATCCCTTAGAAGAAATGGAGTAGCCCTCATAGTCAATAAAAGAGTGGGAAAGGCAGTACTGGGGTGCAACCTCAAAAACGACAGAATGATTTCAGTTCGAATCCAAGGCAAACCATTCAACATTACAGTAATCCAAGTGTATGCCCCAACCACTGATGCCGAAGAAGATGAAGTTGACCGGTTCTATGAAGACCTACAACACCTTCTAGAACTAGCACCCCAAAAAGATGTCCTTTACATCATAGGAGACTGGAATGCTAAAGTAGGAAATCAAGAAATAAACGGAACAACAGGCAAGTTTGGCCTTGGAGCGCAAAATGAAGCAGGGCAAAGGCTAACGGAGTTCTGTCAAGAGAACACGCTGGTCATAGCAAACACTCTTTTCCAACAACACAAGAGGCGACTCTACACATGGACATCACCAGATGGTCAATACCGAAACCAGATAGATTATGTGCTTTGCAGCCAAAGATGGAGAAGCTCTATACAGTCAGTAAAAACAAGACCTGGAGCTGACTGTGGCTCAGATCATGAGCTTCTTATTGCAAAATTCAGACTTAAACTGAAGAATGTAGGGAACACCACTAGACCAGTCAGATATGACCTAAACCATATCCCTTATGAGTATACAGTGGAGGTGACGAATAGATTTAGGGCATTAGACCTGGTAGACAGAGTGCCTGAAGAACTATGGACGGAAGTTCGTAACATTGTACAGGAGGCAGCAACTAAAACCATCCCAAAGAAAAAGAAATGCAAGAAAGCAAAGTGGCTGTCAGATGAGGCTTTACAAATAGCTGTGGAAAGAAGGAATGCAAAAAGCAAGGGTGAAAGGGAAAGATATAAACAACTGAATGCAGAGTTCCAGAGAATAGCAAGGAGAGATAAGAAGGCCTTCTTAAATGAACAATGCAAGGAAATCGAGGAAAACAACAGAATGGGGAGGACTAGAGATCTCTTCAAGAAAATTGGAGATATCAAGGGAACGTTTTGTGCAAAGATGGGCATGATAAAGGACAAAAAAGGCAAGGACCTAACAGAAGCAGAAGAGATTAAGAAGAGATGGCAAGAATACACAGAACAACTATACAAGAAAGATCTTAATGTTCCTGATGACCACGCTGGTGTGGTCACTGACCCAGAGCCGGTCACTGACCCAGAGCCGGACATCCTAGAGAGTGAAGTCAAGTGGGCCTTAGGTAGCATTACTAACAACAAAGCTAGTGGAGATGATAATATCCCAGCTGAGCTACTTAAAATCCTAAATGATGATGCTGTGAAAGTGCTGCACTCAATATGCCAACAAATTTGGAAAACTCAGCAGTGGCCAAAGGATTGGAAAAGGTCAGTTTACGTTCCAATTCCAAAGAAGGGCAGTGCCAAAGAGTGTTCACACTACCGTACAATTGCACTCATTTCACATGCTAGCAAGGTTATGCTCAAAATCCTACAAGCTAGGCTTCAGCAGTACATGGACCGAGAACTACCGGACGTACAAGCTGGGTTTCGAAGAGGCAGAGGAACTAGAGATCAAATTGCCAACATGCGGTGGATCATGGAGAAAGCACGAGACTTCCAATAAAACACCTACTTCTGCTTCATTGACTACGCAAAAGTCTTTGATTGTGTGGATCACAACAAACTGTGGCAAATTCTTAAAGAGATGGGGGTACCAGACCACCTTACCTGTCTCCTGAGAAACCTGTATGCGGGTCAAGAAGCAACAGTTCGAACCGGCCATGGAACAACTGATTGGTTCAAAATTGGGAAGGGAGTACGACAAGGCTGTATATTGTCACCCTGCTTATTTAACTTATATGCAGAGTACATTATGAGAAATGCAGGGCTGAATGAATCGCAAGCCGGAATCAAGATTGCCGGGAGAAATATCAACAACCTCAGATATGCAGACGATACCACCCTAATGGCAGAAAGTGAAGAAGAACTAAAGAGCCTCTTGATGAGGGTGAAAGAGGAGAGTGCAAAAGTTGGCTTGAAACTCAACATTAATAAAACTAAGATCATGGCATCGGGTCCCATCAATTCCTGGCAAATAGAAGGGGCAGAAATGGAAGCAGTAACAGATTTTACTTTTCTGGGTTCCAAGATCACTGCAGACGGAGACAGCAGCCATGAAATTAAAAGACGCTTACTCCTTGGAAGGAAAGCTATGGCAAACTTAGACAGCATAATAAAAAGCAGAGATATCACCATGCCAACAAAAGTTCGTATAGTATAGTTTTGGCTTAGTTGGAAATTGTATGTAGAAAATAGTGAATAGTATGCTAGTAGGATGTATTGCTTCGCGCTTGCTATAACTTTATGAAATATGTATTGTTTTTATGTTTTAATATATCAATAAAATATAAATATATTAAAAAAAAAAAGTTCGTATAGTCAGGGCGATGGTGTTCCCAGTAGCAATGTATGGTTGCGAGAGTTGGACCATAAGGAAGGCTGAGCGTCGAAGAATAGATGCTTTTGAACTGTGGTGCTGGAGAAGACTCCTGAGAGTCCCTTGGACTGCTAGGAGATCAAATCAGTCAATTCTAAATGAAATCAAGCCTGACTGTTCCCTGGAAGGACAGGTACTAAGGCTGAAACTCAAATATTTTGGCCACCTAATGCGAAGAGAGGACTCTCTGGAGAAGACTCTGATGCTGGGAAAGACTGAAGGCAAAAGGAGAAGGGGAAGGCCAAGGATGAGATGGTTAGACAGCATCACCGATGCAACGAACATGAAAATGAGCGAACTCAGGAAGATAGTGGAGGACAGGAAGGCCTGGCGGGATATGGTTCATGGGATCACGAAGGGTCGGACACGACTTAACGACTGAACAACAACAACAACAACAACAAGAGACTCGAAATCGAACCTGGAACCTTCTGCATGTAAAGCATGCACTCTACCATTGAACGATAGTCACTCCCAAAAGGATATTTATGGCCTGAACTGAAAAAACTGGACAACTAGCTTTGAGTGTCCATAAGAGATTTGAATGTTTCTTCAAGAGTAGAAAATAAGAAAAGCCCTGTTGGATTAAGGCCGTGACAGACCGCACGCCGAGGCGAGCGTGCGAGCCCGGCCGCTCTCCTCTGCGCTCTGAGCTTGTCTGTAGGATTGTCTTCCCACAAATAGTCCCTCCTTTTGTCCCTTCTTGGAAGTAACCTCCACAGTGATTGCCTAACACTCCTCCCCCTCTCATCTGATTGGTGGCTGCAGTAGCTCCGCGAAGCAGTCCCCTCAAACATGGGCCAGGAACATTTTCGATCGTGCCGGAAATCGGGAGATCGCATCTCCTCTGCTCGCTTCTGGTATGGTAACCAGACACCTCAGCACAGCTCGACAAAGCTCCTCGTGCGTCCGGGACGTGCCGAAATTCATGCGGTCTGCAGCGGCCTTTAGGCGAAAGGTCCATCTAGTCCAGCATCCTGTTTTCCACAGTGGCTCACCAGCTTCCTCCGGAAAGTCCACAAGCAGGACAGAAAGGCTTCCCTGCAACTGGTATTCAGCGGCATACTTCCACTGAACCTGGACATAGCATATAGCCATCATGACTAGTAACTATGGATAGACCTGTCCTTCCACCGTGACTGAGGACTGGATGAACCGAACATAACTCTGCTGACAGTGATGAAAGGCAGCTGTGCAAACTCAGTCACATTCTTCCCCCTCTCCACCCAGTTTTTCCCCCAGCCCACACCAATTCCACCCTCCCCCACCCCTCTTGCCTCCCCCACTGGCTTACCTGCTCCAGCGGGTGGCCAGTGATCCAGTGACGCATGCAGGAAGGCTCCAGCCTTCCTGCTGGAGCTCTGGTAGCATACTACTCTGGGCGCTGCCAGAACATGCTTTACGGCTGCTTTGGAGCAGTCAGCGTTGGCAGTACATGCGTTCCGCCAGCAAGGCAGAATCATGTTCAATCATGTTCCCCTTCATCCTTTTTTTCCCCAAACTAAAAAGCCCCAAACATCGTAGCCTTTCCTCATAAAGAAGGTTCTCCAGCCCTTTTTGTTTTGGTTGCCCTCTTTTGTAACCCCCCCCCCCCCATGCTGTACAGCAAACCTCTTTTGAAATGGAGGCTTTGAAATGTTTTTAGAAGTTTTTAGAATAAGGGGACAACCCCTTACTCATACGAAAGAAAACCTTTAATGCTACATAAGGTTAAAGATGATTTTTTTTTTTAATCACAGACTGAAACATCATGGTTACAAAATGGATGGTTAAGTTCAAAACCACCACCACACACAATTCTGGTTGGGAATACCTTGCCCACCACCACCACCACCACCAGGCTGGTAGTTCAAACAGAGGTCATATTTGCCCGTGTGACTGAACAGTGAATTCCGGAAGTATGGGTGATGCTGCACAGCAGAGGCCAGTGAGACATGTTGCATTCACGCAGCAAGCTGTTGCTCTTTCTTGAGACCTCTATGGGGTTGTATCAGGAATCCCAACAAGTTTGCAGCTTTCTGTCCAGAGTCTTTTCTGCAACTCCTCATCATAGGAGACATCCACAGATTTTGTCCTTTGTTCATTGCAAAGATAGCAACCACCAACTCCTTCTAGCTCTGGTGAAACGGCTGCATAGATCGACGTGGAGGCACCCTCTTCTGGTGACTGTGGATTACAAAAAAAGATAAAGCCAGTAGAATACAAACAGGGATAACAAAGTTTGTCAAACTTTGCAAATACTTCTTTCTTGAGCTATGGCTTGTTATTGATTGAGAAAAATAGGTTACATTCTGCTGTGATTTCCAAAAAGGTACAAGACACTTTGGTTGAGAGAGAGAGAGAGATTGTCACTGAATCTAGACAGTCCCAACATTTTATTTATTTTTTAAAAAAGGAACCTTGTCTGCCTGCAAGAATCTTTCAGAGTGGCTAATAACACAATATAATTAACAACACAGCAATAGTACATTAAATATACAGCATAAAAACAAAAGGGTAGAAAGATGTGAGTGCCAGGTTAAAAACAGTAGTTAAAAGCACCTAAGAGGCCAAAAAAACACCTACTTCTGCTTCATTGACTATGCAAAAGCCTTTGATTGTGTGGATCACAACAAACTGTGGCAAATTCTTAAAGAGATGGGGATACCAGACCACCTTACCTGTCTCCTGAGAAACCTGTATGCGGGTCAAGAAGCAACAGTTCGAACCGGCCATGGAACAACTGATTGGTTCAAAATTGGGAAGGGAGTACGGCAAGGCTGTATATTGTCACCCTGCTTATTTAACTTATATGCAGAGTACATTATGAGAAATGCAGGGCTGAATGAATCGCAAGCCGGAATCAAGATTGCCGGGAGAAATAACAACCTCAGATATGCAGACGATACCACCCTAATGGCAGAAAGTGAAGAAGAACTAAAGAGCCTCTTGATGAGAGTGAAAGAGGAGAGTGCAAAAGTTGTCTTGAAACTCAACATTAATAAAACTAAGATCATGGCATCTGGGCCCATCAATTCCTGGCAAATAGAAGGGACAGAAATGGAAGCAGTAACAGATTTTACTTTTTTGGGTTCCAAGATCACTGCAGACGGAGATAGCAGCCATGAAATTAAAAGACGCTTACTCCTTGGAAGGAAAGCTATGGCAAATTTAGATAGCATAGTAAAAAGCAGAGATATCACCATGCCAACAAAAGTTCGCATAGTCAGGGCCATGGTGTTCCCAGTAGCAATGTATGGTTGCGAGAGTTGGACCATAAGGAAGGCTGAGCGCCGAAGAATAGATGCTTTCGAACTGTGGTGCTGGAGAAGACTCCTGAGAGTCCCTTGGACTGCTAGGAGATCAAATCAGTCAATCCTAAATGAAATCAACCCTGACTATTCCCTGGAAGGACAGGTACTGAGGCTGAAACTCAAATATTTTGGCCACCTAATGCGAAGAGAGGACTCTCTGGAGAAGACTCTGATGCTGGGAAAGATTGAAGGCAAAAGGAGAAGGGGAAGGCAAAGGATGAGATGGTTAGACAGCATCACCGATGCAACGAACATGAAAATGAGCGAACTCAGGAAGATAGTGGAGGACAGGAAGGCCTGGCGGGATATGGTTCATGGGATCACGAAGGGTCGGACACGACTTAACGACTGAACAACAACAACAAGAGGCCTGGATAAATAAATAAAACTTCAACTGGCATAAGAAAGACATTTGGGGCATTGCCACACATATACAGTATGTGTGTGCATAAATGTGTGTGTCGTCCGTCCCCCCCCCTGTGCCTGTGCCCCACGCCAATTACCTTCGTTTCTGTAGCTGAAAAGGGTTTCTTTTTTCTTACTTTTAACCAATGTGACATGCAGGCAAGCAGCCTGCATGCTACAGAGAGGAGACAGGGAGGACGTTCACAGGAAGCAAGAACTTCTTGCTTCCTGTGAATGTTCTCCCAGTCTTCCTCTGCACATTGTGTTGGTGTAAAACAAGGAAACGAAGCCCTTTTCAGTTACAGAAACAAAGGTAATTGGCACGGGGGTGTATGTAGGCGTGCATGGGGGGGAATGCCGACTATTGCGCAGGCCACCTAAAAAGGCTCCGGCGGGCTGGATGTTTGACACCCCTGATTTAGAACATATAGTATGAGCCTTTTAGAAACAAAGCCTGTATCTCTGAGTTGTGAACGCTATATACTGTATTAAGGTTATAGTAAGCATTGTTTATATTACCAACAAAGACATTATTGATTTGATAGATGTTCAGTTATTCCAGAATATCAGATTCTTTCACGTGATCTACGCTGTGTAAATCAACAGTGAGGTTTCAAAATCACTAATTTCTTCACAAATGTTAGCCTCTGGCAGTTTGCTTACATTTTTACAGAGACAGAAACAGAGGTTACAGTGTGCCTCAATGGATACTAAAAAAAAAATGGATTAGCTGTGCAATCCTGCGCAAGTATCCACCTGCGGAGTGCACACTCTGCAGGCGCCGGGTGTTGTAAACGTGGCGTAAAGCGTGTTTTTGACACCCAGAGAATAAGGGCTGCCACAACGGAGGCCGGCAGTCCTTACTCCGCCTCCTCCTGGACCTGGCACCCACCGGTGCAGGGGTGGGGGGAGAGAGGGCCGGTTGGCAAGGGAGGGAGGCTGTTGGCTGGCCCGGACCAGGAGGGGCCAGAGCTATCGGCGGCGAGCTCTGCCGATATTTCACTGCCGTTCCCGGCCTGGGCCGCTCTTACCCCGCCACCCTGGAGCCAACGTACATCCGAGGAGGCCCATTGGGGCTGGCGAATATCCCCTTCTCCTGATGTGTTTCCGGGCCTCGCCGACGCAGCCCGGAAAGGGCGTTGGATACTGCGGCCGGTTCTTTAGGCTGGCCGCGTATCTTTATGCAGGATCAGGCTGTAGGATCAGACTACCATGTTTCCCGAAAATAAGACCTACCCCGAAAATAAGACCTAGTTAGGATCGAATGCTTCTTTTGATTTTCTTTACCTTTTTCGCAGTGCTTGGCCGCCTGGCCTCCCGTTGCTGCCGCCGCTTGTTGTTGCTACCTCCTCTTTGGCCCGCCGGGAACATCCCCCCACAAGCTCTCTGTAACATCCGAGTAATCTCAGCGAGTGCCTGGATGCCGAACACGGCCGCAAGCCCAACGGGAGCGCCCCCCTGCTCAGCATCACCCTCATCATCACTCGGACGCAGCTGCACTCAGCGCCGAACGCACCTACAAGCCCTTTGGAACATCCGGGTTCACTCGGACGTTCCGGAAAGCTTGTGGCCGCGTTTGGCATCCAGGCGCTCGCTAAGTGTGGGTGCAGGCTCTCTGGAAACGGCCGAGTTTACTCGGACGTTTCCAGAGAGCTTGCAGCTGCGTTCAGCTTCTGAGCACGGCTGCAGGTTCTCTGGAAATGTCCGAGTAAATTCGGCCAGTTTTCCTGCAATTTGGTGCCTGCAATTTTTTGTCACTTGGTGTATAAGACCTACCCCGAAAATAAGACCTACTGCATTTTTTTTGGAGCCAAACTTAATATAAGACCCGGTCTTATTTTCGGGGAAACACGGTAGATGAGAAGTTAATCACATTGTTGGGTCCTGAGTGTGGGTCCTATATATATGGGTCCTATATATATATAGCAGATACAGGAGTTATGATAATGAACTGGACTGGGGGAGAGATTATATAGGGGGAGAGATTATGTAACCCTTTGCCCCTGCCATGATTTTGATCCAAAACTTCCCTGTGGCTGCTGTTGAACCCGAGAGGAAAGCTTCCATTAGCATCAAATAGCAACTGCAAGGGGTGGGGGAGAATGTGGACAGAGACTGCAGCAGGGGAAAGAGAAAGTCCTATCCCTCCCCCACACTGTAGACAGAAGGATCAGAGCCTTCTGCACCTGCTAGTTACAACAGAAACATGCCGCGCACACATGCACGCATGCACTTAACGTAACATCTAGTTCTGGTTCAAGATTTCTTTCGAAGTCACTTCTTTCCCAGCAGAGGAATTAATGCATTTCTGAAAGCAGGCAAGGATATCAAACTCTCTAGCGTAATTACTCATTTTACCAGGATGAAATGTTCTTTAATCTGCCACAAGCAGATGAAGGTGTAGGTTGTGCAGATAATGCATTCCGTTCTGTAATATGATATGAGCTAGAGACCATGACAACCGAGGGTGACAGCAAATTAAGGCTGTGAGGTTTAATCCAAAAAAGCAAGGTAAACTAGAGGATTTCATTTGGCACAAAGAATTACCATCAAAGTGCTGTACTGTCAGAAAGAAAACACGAGTACACATCAAACTCAAAATCAAACCAAAGTAACAATTTATGTGTATGCGACACCCTATTTACCTCAAATTTAACAGATGGTTTTAGAATATGTATTAAACATATTCTGCATTTCTGCGATGTTTTCTTTTTAACTATGGATTTAGACTGATTTTATTTTATTTGCCTTATACACTTTTGGCCATTACACTGGGTCCCCGCACACAATTATTATGCTACTTGTGTCTTAAAAAGAACACTGCCTTTACAGACAGAAATCAATCTGAACGTGAGGGGTGGAAACCAACATTCTTCACCTGTTTCCAAAGCAAACTTTATCCTCAGTAGGATTTAAAGCAGTGGTTCCCAAACTTACTGCCATCGCGGTGCCCTTCTTGCCGCAGACACAGAGCTCGGCACCCGGAAGTAACTGGCGATGATGCCAGATGATGTGTCACCGCTACTTGCTTCCGAGTTGCAAGACCACAGAGAAACCCTGAAAATTGCGGTAACAGGCTCGGGAGAGGGGGCTTTTCAGGAAACAAAAATCCCAAACGTGATGCTTAGCCGGCTGAGCTGAGCCTCTTACCGTGGTTTCCAGGATCTCGTTGTGTTCTCGCTGCCAAGTGGCTCAGGTAGCGAGCATCCTGCGATGCACCTGGGGGCTCACCACGGTGCTCCAGGGTGCCACGGTGCAGTTTGAGAAGCACGGATTTAATGGATAAATGTCACCAGCATCAAGACACAGCAGTTATCTATCCTATACCCTACTCTTGTGAAAACTAATTACCCAAGCAGTTGCACCTGTCTCACTGACGGTCTAATTCAGCTCCAGCAGTGGAGAATTGCTAAAGCAAGTGGGGCAAGTTGGGAGAAAATCACTGTCATGAAATGCCACAATAGCCATTACTTAGGCTCTTCAAAGACTGAGAACTACAAAGATACTATTTGGTAAAACAAAACAAAACCCACACACAATTATTTTGAACATTACTATATTCTCTAATACAGTGGGGGATTGGTTCCAGGACCATCATCTCCATGAATACCAAAATCCATGGGCGCACAAGTCCCTTATTTGTATATAATCAACACGTCCATGACGACAGGCCCGCCGGACTGCTGCTGTGACAGGCGATTGCAGCTCCCAACACATCGATTCTGGATTATTATTTTTTTACCAATTGATCTGTGGTTGGTTGAATCTGTGGATACAGGACCCGTGGATGTGGAGGGTCCACTGTATTTCTCATTTACAAAACTATGGGCCCAATCCTAACTAAGCGTTCTGTCGGCAGAACATACCCTGTTTCCTTGAAAATAAGACCTCCCCCGAAAGTAAGACCTACCGTCATTTTAGCGTGATTTTTGCTGGCACTCATAAATATAAGACCTCCCCTGAAAATAAGACCTAGCTAGGATCATCAGCCAGACAAACACGACCCCCCCCCCCCGGCACTTACTTTGACTGATTTAAGCTTCATCCTTTCCCATGGGTGCAAGGCTCTGCAGGGCCTGCACTCAGAGGCGTCACTAGGACGCGCGTCACCCCAAGGCAGGGGGTGCGCGTCACTCTAGTGACCCCCTGACTATGCCCCCCAATTGAATAATCGGCGCAGCCATAGGATTTTTTGGGGGGCGACCCCGGCTGCACCCTGCCCCGGGTGCCCCCCACCCCTTCGCGTCGCCCTCGGACGCTTCGATGCCGGCCCCGGAGCCGGCCTCGGAGTGGCCGGCCCGGCCGGCGCTCCAGGGCCTTCTGAAAGAAGGCCCAATGCGTCAATATAATACGCGAACTTTTACTGTTTTCGCGCTTGGGCAGAGACCGTTTCTGAGGGCAAGGGCCTGCCCTCTTGCCCTCAAAACGGTCTGCGCATGCATGAAAACAGTAAAAGTTCCCCATATTGACGCATTGGGCCTTCTTTCAGAAGGCTCTGGAACGCTGTCCGGAGGGCGACGCGCGTCACCACGTGGCGGCCCGCTCCCAAGTGACGGAGGGGCGCCACTGCCTGCACTTGAGTCCTCCACCATAGAGACGATGTACTAGAGAGGCCAGCAAGGCCTGCAACGAAGCTGCAACCTTGCAGAGTCTCTCGTGCATAGTCTCCATGGTGGACTCAAGTGCAGGCCTTCCAGGCCTTGCAGAGCTTTGCACTCTCGGGAAAGAATGAAGCTTTAAATCGGTAAAAGTAAGTGTCGGGGTGTGTGTGTGTGTTGAAGATAAGCAGTATTTTGGCTGCTAGGACCTGGGAGGGTGGTGTGTGTGTTTTGGTTACCTGCAAGGACCTTTACTTGACTCCTCCTGTCTGTCCTGGAAGGGGCGTGACCCTGACCTTTCCCAACATCCTTTCTCTGACCACATGGGTCTTTCTCTTCTTCGCATCTGCCTACAAGGGGGAGGACGTGTTTCTCCAGGCTCCCCGCCTGGAAGCCATCTTCTCCACATGGGTGTGCCAGCTGTAGGGGCATACTGACCACTAATGTATAGAGTACCTCTAGTCACAACTAGATGCATGTAACTTATGAATGCTGACCTGTAAGTAAAACTATTTTTCTTTTTACTATACAAGCCTCAGACTCCGTGTCTCATTTCAATGGTAATGATAGCTAGCTAGCCTGGGTGCTGGGATAACTCTACTGGTTAAATAACTATAAGGTCTTCTTCCGTTTGCAAACTCTGCATATTTGAACCCCCTAAGGTTTAAGAAATATTAAAATAAACCCAACAGGTGCACCACATGTTGGGAAAATAAGACCTCCCTGAAAATAAGACCTACTGAATTTTTTGGAGCCAAAATTAATATAAGACACTGTCTTATTTTCAGGGAAACACGGTACATTCAACTGGTGTAAGTGCTGGCCTAGCTGTGTAAGTGATGCAAATGCTCCCTTACCATGAGGAGACCTCCGCGGCTGCCCCCCTCCCGCAGGATGCAGCACGCGCTCTGTTGGCACAGCTACATTGGCGTGGGAGGGGGTGTTATATATTTATTTGTTTTAAAAAATATACCCCGCCTTATCCCATGCCAAAGCAAATGCCTAAGGTGGCTTACAACATCTAAGATAAAAAAAATATAATTTAAAACAATACATAAAAGAAATTAAAAAACAATAAAATCCATGGGGGAGGGTGACAATATAGAGCAGAGAAGCAGTGGAGCAAAACATCTTGAGACACAGAAGTCAGACATCGATGCATCACTCAAACGCTAGACGAAACAGGAGTTTTGAGCCCTCGGCAAAAAGTCATGAGGGAGGGGGTAGTTCTTGAGTCCCCTGGCAAGGAGTTCCACAGTTGTGGTGCCACAACAGAGAAGGCTCGCCCATGTGCTGCCATCTGTCTAACTTGTGATAGAGGTGGCACTCGCAGGTGAGCCCCCTCAGATGACCTAAGAGGGCGGGCTGTAATATATGGGAGAAGGCAGTCCCTCAGATATCCTGTACCCAAACCGTGAAGTGCTTTAAAGGTCATTACCAAGTCCGATCTGCAGAACCGGAGCCTTGTTCTGTAGAGTAAAAGTCTTTGCAAGAGGCAGGGACATGAGGGGGAGGGGGAGGGGAAGAACAGCTTGTTAATGAGCTGAGCCTGGGTGACGCAGCTATTCCTCTGCAGACACACACAAAGATCTCTTGCAGAACACAATGTACTCGTATTGCAAGACCTTGCTCGTTTATCAAGTCAAAATTTATAAAACAATTTTGCACACCAAGTTACTCGCAATCTAAGGTTTTACTGTACTGAGCCTCAGAAGCGTCACTGCGTTTTTCCTTCTACCAGCCTGCTGGGTTCCCTTCGTTTGTCTCCCCCCCCCCCACGATCACCTCAGACCTACCGTGCCTGTACGGGGTCAGACTGTGTGCCACAATCAGTGCGAGGGGCCTCAGTTAGCGGCGGCCGGCTGGTCGCGCAGCTGGAGATCTGAGGGGAAAGGGAACAGGATCTTTGCATCGAGGGACGACGCAGCTACTGCCAACCAACATCGGGCAGTCGAGGCTGTCTTGCGTTGCCGCCTCCCGTCGTGAGCTCTCCCCTGCCTCATTGTCATTGCCGCCCTGTGCGGCCTAGTCCCGGGGCGTGCTCGCGTTCAGCTCCGCCCAACAACACTGTTGACAACTGCATGCCTGCTGGCAGCGGCACAACGGCCTCCTTCTAACACGCAGAGAGCGGGAGTGAGAGAGAGAATGCAAGGTGAGGAAGAATGCTTCGTACTCCCACTAGCTCCTGGGTTAGCCCGACTCCTTAACGGGGCAGAAGCCAGAGGCGAAACTAGGGCGGAGTGGGTGGAGCACCTGCTCACGTCTCCGAGTCGGACTCGAGTCTCCGAGTCAGACTCGGAGACTCGAGTCCGACCGCCCCCTCAATCGGGAGAGCCGGCTCGGGGACGTCTTCCCCGGCCGGCTGCCCAGGGCCTTCTAAGGAAGGCACGCGAGAACGGTATTTATACCGTTCTTTTTGCGCATGCTCAGACTGTTACTGAGGGAAAAAGGCTGCCCTTTTCCCCTCAGTAACAGTCTGAGCACGTGCAAAAAGAACGGTATAAATATCGTTCTCGCACGCCTTCCTTAGAAGGCCCTGGGCAGCCGGCCGGGGAAGACGTCCCCAAGCCGGCTCTCCCGGCTGGGGGGGGGGAGCCTCCTCCCGGAGTGCGCCGCCCCCCTCCGGATCGCGCCGCGGCCTTATTAATTATAGGGGCGCCACACCCCCGTTGCTCCGGGCGCCAACGGGGGTAGTGACGCCCCTGGGCAGAACGGCCCCATTTCTTCCCCCCTCCTCCCCTTGTGTGGCTTTTTGAAAGAATGAAGAGATAGGTTGTGTTGCTGAGTTTAAAATGCTTGTATGGTCCCAATAGGGCAGAAGCTGAAGCACTGCACATTTAGATTGTGCACACTTCTACTAAATAAAATAGAGTGTTTTTGTAGACAAGCAGTACTATGAAAAGCTTAATAAAGTGGTAAATTAGCACAAGACATGCTTACTCACATGAAGCACGCTTTGTCACTAACTTTTATTGCACAGTTTTTATTGAGATGAACAAGGGCATGTTTCCAGTTCTGTACAACACCTATTTGTCTCACTGGACTAGAGCTTAGCAGGAGACATTATTTCTGGCAGAATGTGCTGACACTACCCATTACTAAACCCAGGCAGCAGGCTGGCTACTAATTAGTTACTTTAATATTTTTCCGTTGCTTCATTGCTTGGATCTCAGTCCTCATTTCCTTTCCCGCTAACTATGGCACATTCAAAAAATATCAGCTATAACAAGCTTATAAAATATATTGGCTGAAAACAGTGTACAGGTTATCAATTTAAGTACTGGCTAATCTTTGTAATTCTTTATTATTTGCATTCCTACTGCTAAAAAATAACCAACAATTTTGTCTTTCTCCCACTACCTCCTGCGAATGCTGCAGATCTCTGAGGCTTCACTGGTGGCAATGAGAGGAAGGGCCTTTTCAGCAGTGTTGCTGGGCTGGCTGGCGCCTGGGATGGGGGGTGACGTGATGACGTCGTCAGCCCCCCGTGTCATGGCGTCACCCCCTGCTACCGGAATGGCTCCAATTCAGAGCCAAACGGACGCAGGGGAGGGCGAGAGGGTCTGATAGCTCTCCATTCGCACTTGAGTGGAAAGACAGTGCTGTGCACCACTGGAGCACCACGAGGCGGTCCCCCCATCTCACGCCACCAATGCCTCTTCTGGGCCTTTTCTATAGTGGCACCTCAACTATGAAACTCAGTCCTTATTGAATTAAAGACTGACACCCCCCCCCCCAATCAGCCTTCCAGTGGGGGCTTAAGCTTTTTATTTCAGCTTGCTTTTGCTCTTTAAAAGTTGCTGCTGCTTCTGTGGTTATGTTTTTTATATATATTGGTTGTTTACTGTATTATGTTATGGTTTTAAAGTTTTGATTGCTGTTAGCCACCTTGGTTCTTTATTTTTAAAGAAAAAGGTGGGGTATAACTGTTTTAAAATAAATAAATGAATAAGTGGAATTTAGAGGACTGGAGCAGTAGGTGAAGGAAGCACTTAACCCTTTCTCAGTCTACCATTCCTCTACTCTAAATTGTGCTGCTTCCCTGCATCCCAGAAGTAAGTTTCCCCATCCTAGACCACTGGAAAAGCATCTTTGCAAGGAAGAACACACATCTGAAATCTCAGTGGGACAAAATCCAGTATTGTTTCACATGTGCTGTTTGTCTCTCATGTTAAAGACTAGTAACCATAACTGCTTTTCTCATTACAGTGAGACCCTGGTATCCATGGGAGATAGGTTCCTGCCCCCTGCAGATACCAAGAACCTGCAGATAGGGGAAACGCTATCCCCTGAGGCCCCCAGCCCGGTTTGTCGCTATAAGCAGCATGCTTATAAACATGCTGCTTATAGCGTTTTGGTTAAGCAAGAAACACACTGACCTGGCTCCAACTCCATGAAGAAAAACAAAGGTAATGGGCGTGGGGGGGCTGGGGGGCCCTCACGATCAGCTGATAAGTGAATCTGCAGATAGTGGATATGTAGAGCTCAAACTGATATGAGCCTAAAATGCAATGTCAGTGATTTATACAACAAGAACATCAAAATTAAAAAGTGTAAGTTATAACTATATACATGTGTCATTTTCTTCCAACAAGCTATGCAGTCTCCAAAATATTTTGGCTTCTGTGCAATTCCTAAAGCCTAAAGGAGTAGTATTTTCTGCAGAGCTAATAAATTATGCAGATTTTATTTTTATTTTCTCCCCTCTGGTACATTATTAAAACCTGTATTAATAAAGCAGCAGAAGAGGCTTTAGAGATGTAAAGTACTGCATATTTAAAAGGTTCTCAGTTACCTTAACAGAAACAAAATAAACTTTGCAGTACACAATGTTATATGTACGAAATACACCACCACTCAATTTGACTTTTCTGGCAGTGCGATCTCATCCCCGAACTATGCTGGCACAGCAGCGCTGTGCCGGCCTAGGGTGTCGCAAACGTGCCTTACAGCACTCGGCGAGCAGTAGAAGAACCTGCGTCGTGGAGCGGGGAAGTGCTGAAGCGCCTATGCCGGGGGAGGATAGGATTGGGCTGTTATTCTTATTTCATATCCCCCAACTGTCCCACCGAACAACCATAATTATCTGAAGACAAGTTCAACTCTGACTGTGCCAATTTTAGACCATCAGGTGATATGGTTTGTGTTCTTTTGTTTATTCAATTTGAAACTGTCTCCTGTTATCTCTTTTGTACTACATGCACCCATGCTAGTTAAAAAATAAGCTAAAGCCCTGGTTACACATCATATATAGCTTGCTTATCAAACATGTATATAAAAACACTCTTGCTACTTCTCAGTTTATGGATGTGCCAAATACTATCACTGGTGATGGTCCTGTAAGGATATGTTCTCACTGAGCCTAAAGTAAAGGAACTGGGGGGGGGGGAATATTGCATTTGCACTTCAAAGAATATTTCCCCCCTCTAAACCTTCCTCCCCAATGAGTCTGTCTGAAATGCAAATTACATGCTTTTATGGTTGGCTACTGATCCTTGTCTCTTCCTCTCTCGCTTGGTGGGTGAGGATAGCAAACAACTTATCACTAAATGTCCACACTCACTTAAGAAAGGGAAAGGAGACGAAAGAGAAACTGATTGGTTAACAGTTGAAAGGAAAGTAGTGCCGAATCTAGTGGCCTTTAACTAAAGTCTAGTGGCCTTTAACTAAAGTTTGCAAGGACTGTGGATAGAAGCAGAATAATGCCCTCAGGGGCTGGCCCAGCCAGGCATTGGCCATGGATCCATGCCCATCAGAGAGCCCAATTGGGCCAGGATGACCCTAACTCTCAGTAATGATGGCAATTGTACCGTCGGAGGGCCAGCCCAAGACCTCCCAGTGCTTGAGGCAGCATGCCTACACGACAACCTCAATGCCCCCAATGCTTGAACACCCCTACAGGAGGTCAGAAGGTCTGGCTCAGTTGGTAGAGTTGCCGTCTCATAAGCCTGAGTATCTGTTAACGGCAGTTCGAGACAAATCGCTGACAAAAAGCTGTGAAGAGAAAGCGCAGAGAGCAGGAGGGGGGTGTCTTGTAGGCAACGGCACACTCCAAGATCCTATCCCCCTTTTCCTGCTCTGAGTCTCCTCAGATTTATGCCACCAAAATAGCTGATGCATATCCAAGGAGATCCATTGGAGGCCAGGCAGCCTACAGGGAGATAAGGAAGAAAAGGTTTTACTTAGCTCTCCTGGGCTGTCAGGTTCCCCCTCCCCCAGCATGCAGTGTGCGCTCTGTCAGCAGCACTGCATGCTATGGGCTGGCAGGGGGTAGGCCTGGGCCCTTAGAAAATTAAGTTTTCTAATACAGGGTTTCCCAAACTTTGAAGGCCCACGTAACCCCTCGTGGGCCTCCAAAGGTGCCGCGGACCCCCAGGTACTCCCACATAACCCCCAACACAAAAAGTGTATTTTTTCCGGCCAGCAGCGCAGGCAGGCAGGCCCTCCCGTCTGCACTGCAACCCGGAGGGAAAGGCTACAGCCCTGCCGAATCAGCAGGGCTATAGCATTTTTTTACGGGTTGCAGTGCGAGCGGGAGGACCCGCCTGCCTGTGCCGCAATCCTCCCCAAAAGGCTACAAGCCTGCCTTAGTCCCCAGTAGCATTTCCTACCTGCTCTTCTGGTCGCTGCCATCTTGGATCTTGCAAAATCTCGCGAGATCCAAGATGGCGGCGCCCAAATCTCGTGAGAGCACGAAGCCCTTGTGAGATTTGGGTGTCACCATCTTGGATCTCGCGAGATTTCGCGAGATCCAAGATGGCGGCGACCAGAAGAACAGGTGGAAATGCTACCGGGGACCAAGGCAGGCCTGTAGCCTTTTTTTCGGGGTTGCAGCGTGGGCAGGCGGGTCCTCCCGCCTGCGCTGCAAACCAGAAAAAAGGATAATGGTGCCCATTATCAGCTGCTGATCGATCCCTTCACCTCCTGAGATATTTCTTTCCTATTCACACCCTGACATTGTAGAAGAGTCAGAATTACCATTTAATGACTGTAGAAATTCGTCTTTCCATTTTATTAACTGCTAGGGCAGTACTGTACTTTGGTTTTACAGAGTTCATAGGTTTTTATCCCAAAGTTATTCTTTTTTAAAAAATTATTCTAACACAGAAAGAATCTGTGAGGGATTTGAAGTTTACTAAATGTTTTTAGCAGGATCCACTGAATATCATCAACAATCAAAAGTAAGTTTCAGTGAGTTCAAAGGTATGCTTTTCCTACTAAGAAGATTTAGGGCTACGTGCAGCCACCTCCACGAGATAATTATGTTTTCCATGAACACTTCTGTTTTCTCGGATATTTTGCATAAAAAATTGTATTGTTGTACAGATATACATGAAATGAACAGGCATAAGTAACCCTAAAACAAACATATTTTATGCTAGATAATCTCACTTCAAACTTGCTGGAGCCAAGCCAGGGTGTTTCTTTCTTTACCAAAACGCTATAAGCAGCATGTTGCTTATAGCAACGAAGCAGGCAAGCAGCCTGAATGCTCGAGAGGCTTTGTTAACAGGAAGCAAGAAGCTTCCTGCTTGCCTGCTATGCTGGTGCTGGCAATGCTGTATCCTGAGCAGAGATGGCAGGGTTGGAGGTCTCCTCGAGGTAAGGGAACCCAGGTAAAGCCCCAGTCCTCGCAACGGGCCTCCTCTGCGCCCGCCATTTTGGTGGCACAAATCAAGGCTGCTTGCGTTGGGAGAAACAGACCTGAGATAGGACTGCGCCCTTATTTATTTATTTATTTATTTAAAAACATATACCCCGCCTTATCCCATGCCAAAGCAAATGCCCAAGACGGCTTACAACATCAAGATAAAAATATACATAATTGAAAACAATGCATAAAATAAATTAAAAAAACAATAAAATCCACTGGGGGGGGGACAATATAGAGCAGAGAAGCAGCGGAGCAAAAACTCAGACATCGATGCATCACCCAAACGCTAGACGAAACAGAACTGTTTTGAGCCCTCGCCGAAAAGTCATGAGGGAGGGGGTAGTTCTCAAGGCCCCTGGCAAGGAGTTCCACAGTTGTGGCGCCACAACAGAGAAGGCTCGCCCATGTGCTGCCATCTCTGTAACTTGAGATAGAGGTGGCACTCTTACAGGAGAGCCCCCTCAGATGACCTAATATGATAGTCTTTAATGATTACTTGCAGTCTTCTTAGTCTTCTAGTATTTAAGGTGCCATTTTTTGGGATGAGGACTTAGGCCTGATTCACATATGACAGCGTTGTCCCTGCTGTGCGCTTCACGGACCCGCTCTGCCCTGTATTTGCATATTCATAATGTAAAAGGACACCATTACGGGGCACCAACGCTAGAATCGCTGGAGATTGCTCGGTTCAACTTTGGCAAAGCGTGTCTCGTGGAGCTTGTGGGCGGGTTCAAAGCGCAACAACAGCCACCAATCGCGCGAGAGGGGGGGGAGAGTGGTTGCATGCCAATCACAAGTTGCTCCAATCACCGCGAATGTTACAAGTCCACTGCTCTTCAGAGAGGGAAGCCCCTTGCAAGGAAACCCCTTGCAACCCCTTGCACACACAGGCAAACACAGGAGGAGTAGAGAGCAAGCCGCAAGCACCGAAAAATATCCAAATTTTGAAAAATGTCATTGCAAGAGTCGCAAACCTTTCCCAGTTCATGCTGGGATGATGATATAAAATTTGTGTTGGAAGTGAGGGCAAAACGATATTTTACTGTCCACAAACTGTTTTTTTTCTCGTTTCAATGACTGGGATTTGCGCGCGAGGGCACCGAACTTCCGAGAGGAAAAGGCAAGTAGAACAAGTAGAACAAGAGTTCACAAGAGTTCACAAGACTTTGGCCAATCAGAGCGCGGCTGTGTTTACCCAATCACAGCTGCGCTCTCTTAAGAGGGCGGGACAGCAGGAGGGACGTGTAGGGACGACAAGCAAAGCAACGCTCCCCCTGCTCCAAGCGCCAGATCAGCGCGGACGGGGACATCCGCGGTCATATGTGAATCCGGCCTTAGAATCCGGTCAAGGCTACTAATTTATTTATTTATTTATAAAATTATACCCCGCCTTTTCCTATGCTGAGTCAAACGCCCAAGGTGGCTTACAACACTTAAAATACATAATTTAAAAACAATACATTAAATAAATTAAACAACAATAAAATCCACTGGGGGTAACAATGTGGAGCAGAAAAACAGCAAGGCAGAACATACTGAGGCACTGGAGGCAGACAACCACCCATCACCCAAACGTAAGATGAAACAGAAACGTTTTGAGCCCCCGCCGAAAAGTCATGAGGGAGGGGGTTGTTCTCAAATCCCCTGGCAAGGAGTTCCACAATTGTGGCGCCACAACAGAGAAGGCTCACCCACGAGCTGCCATTCCCCTAACTTGAGACAGGGGTGGCACTCGTAGGAGAGCCCCCTCAGATGACCTAAGACAGCGGGCCGGAATGTATGGGAGAAGACGGTCCCTCAGATATCCTGGACCCAAACTGTGAAGGGCTTTAAAGGTCATTACCAGCACCTTGAATTGGGCTCGGAAACAAATGGGCAGCCAGTGCAGCCGCTGAAGCAGCGGTTCAACAGAGTCAAACCGCCTAGCTCCAGCAACCACCCGGGCTGCCGCATTCTGCACTAATTGCAGCTTCCGAACCGTCTTCAAGGGCAGCCCCACGTAGAGCGCGTTACAGTAATCCAGTCTTGAAGTCACTAAGGCGTGGACCACCGTGGTCAGGTCCGATCGACTCAAGTACGGCCGCAGCTGGCGCACCAGCTGAAGCTGGGCAAACGCACCCCTGGCCACAGCTGCCACCTGGTTTTCCAGGGAGAGCTGTGAATCCAGAAGTACTCCCAAACTGTGCACCCGTTCCTGCAGGGGGAGTGCAACCCCATTCAGAATGGGCAGATGACTCAGTACCTGCATCGAGGCTGTCCTGACCAGTAGGACCTCTGTTTTTTCTGGATTCAATCTCAATCCTCATCCAGACCCCCACCGCCTCCAGACAGCGCTCCAGGAGTTCCACAGCCTCCGCGGAATGAGGTGGCAAGGAGAACTGGGTGTCATCGGCATATTGATGACATCCAACTCCAAATCCCCGGATGATCTCCCATAAGAACATAAGAAGAGCCCTGCTGGATCAGGCCAAAGGCCCATCTAGTCCAGCTTCCTGTATCACACAGTGGTCCCACCAGATGCCTCAGGTAGCACACAGCCAACAAGATAACCTGTTTCCTGCTGCCACTCCCCTGCACCTGGCACAGAGAAAACCTACTTCTAAAACCAGGAGGTTGCTTATGGCTTGTAACCTGTGATGGTCTTTTCCTCCATGAATCTGTCCAAATCCCTTTTAAAGGCATCTAGGCCAGGTGCCATCACCACATCCTGTGGCAAGGAGTTCCACAGATGAATTACACGCTGGGTAAAGAAATATTTTCTTTTATCCGTTCTAAGCCTCCCTCTACTCAATTTTAGTGCATGTCCTTAGTTCTGGTGTTGTGCGAGAGGGAGAAGAATTTCCCTCTATCCACTCTCTCTATGCATAATTTTATACGTCTCAATCATGTCCCCCCTCAGGCGCCTTTTTTCTAGACTGAAAAGCCCCAAACTCTGTAGCCTTTCCTCATAAGGGAGGTGCTCCAGCCCACGAATCATTCTGGTCGCTCTTTTCTGCACCTTTTCCAAATTCAACTATATCCTTTTTGAGATGCGGCGACCAGAACTGGACACAATACTCCAGATGTGGCCTTACCATCGATTTGTACAACGGCATAATGATATTGGCCGTTTTATTCTCAATCCCTTTTTTAATGATCCCGAGCATGGAATTGGCCTTCTTCACAGCCGCCGCACACTGGGTCGGCACTTTCATCGACCTGTCCACCAGCACCCCAAGATCTCTCTCTTGATCCGTCACAGACAACTCAAAACCCATTAGCGTATATGTGAAATTTTGGTTTCTTGCCCCAATGTGCATCACTTTGCACTTACTTACATTGAAGCGCATCTGCCATTTTGCTGCCCATTCTCCCAGTTTGGAGAGATCCTTCTGGAGCTCTTCACAATCCCTGCTGGACTTCACCATCTGGAAAAGTTTAGTGTCATCTGCAAACTTGGCCACCTCGCTGCTTATCCCCAACTCTAGGTCATTTATGAATAAGTTGAAAAGCACCGGTCCCAAGACCGATCCTTGGGGCACACCGCTTTTCACCTCTCGCCATTGTGAAAATTGCCCACTGACTCCCACTCGCTGTTTCCTGGTCTTCAACCAGTTCCTAATCCACAAGAGGACCTGCCCTCTTATTCCCTGACTGTGGAGTTTTCTCAGGAGCCTTTCATGAGGGACCGTGTCAAACGCCTTCTGAAAATCCAGATATATAATATCCACGGGTTCGCTCACATCCACATGCCTGTTGACCTTTTCAAAAAATTCTAAAAGGTTTGTGAGGCAAGACTTCCCCTTGCAGAAGCCGTGCTGACTCTCCCTCAGCATAGCTTGTTCTTCTATGTGTTTTAAGATTTTATCTTTAATGAGACTTTTCATCATTTAATGAGACTTTCCCCCAGCGGTTTCATGTAGATGTTGAAAAGCATGGGAGACAGAATAGAACCCTGTGGTAAACCCCACACTGTAAAGGGCAGGGCGCCAAACAGGCGTCTCCCAGCATCACCATCTGGGAACTGTCAGCCAAGTAGGAACGGAACCACTGCAAGGCAATGCCCCCTAGTCTTACCAGAGGCGCGAGCCTTTGGCGCGAGCCGAAGGGCAAGAGCCTAAGGTCTCTTTGCCCGTGGCTCTTCGCCCAGTGGATTGAAGACCAGCAGGCCAGAAGACTGTATTCCACGGCTGAGCCCCCCTAACCTGCTTTTGCCCAGTGGGTCACCATTGCCATAACTTGTCAGCCCCCCTCCCATCTCCTTGCGCATTGCTTATCTGTGCACAGGACATCTTAAGGAGATTGGAGGAGCCATGTCAGCATCGAGAGAAAGGTTGAGTGATTGATTTTTGTATGCGGGTGAGGGTTGAGTGTGTAGGTTGAGTGTGTGGTTGTTGTGTATGGGACTTCTGTGAATGGGTTAGGGGAGTGCTTAACCTTGGTCTCGGTGAGAGGGAGGCCTCGGGGGATGAGTGGGACCTCTGCCCCAGTGAGAGGGGGGAAGGGGTGTGGGGTGCAGTGACCCGCGCCTCTGTGAGAGGGACGCGGGGGTTGCTGGACAGGAGTGGTTGGGATTTGGAGGGAACGCTTTTAGATAGTGGATTGACTGGGGAGTGAGGTGGTGTTTGAGAGTGGTGTGGAAGTGTGTGAGGTTTTTAGTGTGGTCAGGAAGTAGGCTCCACTGAAGGGCTATGTGTTTGTCACCTCGAGGGAGTCTGGGGGAGGGCCGGGTGGCCACCATTAGCAGAGTGACGGGTCACGGAAGATATGGCGGTGGGGACTGGTCAGGCCGTTTCAGGAGAACGAGGGTCAGTCACAGGCAGACTGTCCCTCTTTCTGGCCCTTCTCCCATCCCTCTGACCCTCGGCGGTCTGGGCAACAGTCCCCTGAGTCTGAAACTGCTGCTCTTGAATGCCAAGTCAGTCAACAATAAAATCTGCCTTTTGCTGTGTCCGTGCTACGTCCGGCCAATCAGAGCCTGGGGGTTTGACCTGGGGGGCGGGACACCAGATGCACACAGAACGCAGACGCGATGCGAACGCAGACAGTGTAGCTCCGGCTTGAAACTTCTGCTCTTGAACGCCAGGTCAGTCAACAATAAAATCTGCGTAGTCCAGGATTTAATCCTGGATGAAGGTGCTGACCTGGTGTGTATTACGGAGACCTGGCTGGATGAGTCGGGAGGGGTAAGTCTCTCCCAGATGTGCCCGCCAGGTTTCCATGTATTGCAGCAGCCACGACTTACAGGGGTGGGGAGGTGGAGTTGCGATAGTCTATCGTGATACTATCCATCTCACTGGGTACCCTGTCCCGCGGTCCACCGGGTTTGAGTGCTTCCATGTTGTGTTGGAAGGGCGAGACAGAATAGGGATTCTGTTGGTGTACCGCCCACCATGCTGCCCAACAGTCTCCCTGCCTGAGCTGACTGGGGTGGTCTCGGCGGTGGCATTGGAGTGCCCTCGCCTACTGGTGTTGGGGGACTTTAATGTCCACGCTGAGGCCCCGAGGACAGCCGCGGCTCAGGACTTCATGGCCGCCATGGCAACCATGGGTCTATCTCAGAGAATATCTGCCCCGACGCACGATGCGGGACACATGCTGGGCCTGGTGTTTACTGCTGGACAGGTGGATGGTGATCTGGATGTGGAGGAAATTAACATCACTCCTTTGTCATGGACAGATCACTTCCTGGTGGGATTTAGGCTTATTGCGGCTTGTCGCCTCAGCAGTGGTGGGGGACCTCATTCTATGGTCCGCCCCTGGCGGATGATGGATCCTGATGGATTCCTGAGGGCTCTGGAGGACTTTCCTGTTGCCAGAGTCGGCGACTCACCCAGCGCCCTGGTTGATCTCTGGAATAGGGAAATGACCAGGGCCCTGGATCTAATAGCTCCTGAGCGTCCTCGACCAAGCCACAGAGTCAGAGCGGCTCCTTGGTTTACTGAGGAGCTGCGGACGATGAAGCGGCAAGGTAGATGTCTAGAGCGACGGTGGCGGAAAACTTGTGCTGACTCCGACCGGGCACGGGCTAGAGCTCACTTCAGAGCCTATTCCGTGGCGGCGGCGGCAGCTAAGAAGGCTCTCTTTTCTGCCGGCATCGCGTCTGCGGAGAACTGTCCAGCTGAGTTTTTCCGTGTGGTCCGGGGCCTGCTACATCTGGCCCCCCAGTAGATGGGGCAAAACACACGGTGGCTCGCTGAGATGAGTTTGCAAAGCACTTCGTGGACAAAGTCGATCGGATTCGGCATGACTTGGACGCTGCGTTAGCAGTATCTAATGATGTCCCTGAGGCACCTGTCTGTTCCTCTTCCTGGGATTCTTTTCAGCTTGTAGAACCTGAGGATGTGGACAGGATTCTTTGGAGTGTGAGACCGTCTGCTTGCCCGCTTGAACCTTGTCCAGCATGGCTGATTAGAGCTGGCCGAGTGGACGGGGAGGGTCGTAAATTCATCTCTAAGGGAGGGGGTGGTGCCGCTGTCTTTGAAGCAGGCGGTGGTGCGTCCCCTCCTGAAGAAACCCTCCTTAGAGGCCACTATCTTGAACAACTTCCGGCCAGTCTCAAATATCCCGTTTCTGGGCACGGTGATCGAGCGGGTAGTGGCATCTCAGCTCCAGAGGGTCTTGGAGGACGCTGATTATCTGGATCCATTCCAGTCTGGCTTCAGGCCAGGGTTCGGGACAGAGACGGCCTTGGACGCCTTGGTGGATGACCTGCGCCGGGGACTGGACAGGGGGAGTGCGTCCCTGTTGGTCCTGCTGGACCTCTCGGCGGCATTTGACACCATTGACCATGGTGTCCTTCTGGGTCGATTGGCTGGGTTGGGGCTTGGAGGCACCGTTCTGAGGTGGTTCCGCTCCTTCCTGGCTGATAGATCCCAGAAGGGATGCTTGTTCGGCACCCTTGCCCTTGAGGTGTGGGGTGCCACAAGGGTCAATTCTATCCCCCATGCTGTTTAACATCTATATGAAGCCGCTGGAGAGGTCATCCGGGGGTTTGGGGTAGGGAGTCATCAGTATGCAGATGACACCCAGCTCTTTCTCTCCTTTCCACCTGACTCCAAGGGGGCGGTCGATGTCCTGAATCGTTGTCTGGAGGCAGTTGGGAGCTGGATGGGGGCAAACAAGCTGAAATTAAATCCTGATAAGACAGAGGTTCATTTGGTCCAGAAGTCTACGACTCGGGTACTGGATCATCGTCCTGCTCTGAATGGGGTTGTAATCCCTCTGAAGGAGCAGGTCCGCAGCTTGGGGGTTCTCCTGGATGCGCAGCTGCTCCTGGATTCTCAGGTGGCAGCTGTGGCCAGGGGGGCTTTCACCCAGCTTCGGCTGGTGCGCCAGTTGCGACCATACTTGGATCGTGCAGACCTGGCCACAGTAACCCATGCCCTAGAGACATCTAGACTAGATTACTGCAATGCGCTCTACGTGGGGCTGCCTTTGAAGACTGTTCAGAAACTGCAACTAGTACAGAATGCGGCGGCCCGGGTGGTTGCCGGTGCTTGTCAGTTCGACTCAGTCGGACCGTTGCTTCGGCGGCTACACTGGCTGCCGGTTCGTTTCTGGGCACAATTCAAAGTGCTAGTTTTGACTTTTAAAGCCCTTAATGGCTCGGGTCCAGGGTATTTGAGGGACCGCCTCCTTCCTTATAATCCGACCCGCACTCTGAGGTCATCAGGGGGGCCCCTGTTAACCGTGCCACCATTGACGGAGGTGAAGGGGATGGCGGCGCGGAATAGGGCCTTCTCGGCTGTGGCACCCCAATTATGGAATTTCCTCCCCCTGGAATTAAGAACGGCTCCCTCTTTAGAGACCTTTCGGCGGGGCCTTAAGGCATTTTTATTTAGACTAGCATTCGATGTCTGACATGGTGGGCTGACTTTTAACTTTTAACTTTGAACAAATGGCTTTTAACAACTGTAAATAGAGGTGACCCACTGGGGTTGTTTGTTTTAATTGTTTTAATTGTTTTAAATTGTTAATTATTTTAATGTATATGTTATTTTAATGTTGTAAGCCGCCTTGAGTGCCCTTGCCGGGAGAAAAGCAGCATATAAATTCTTTAAATAAATAAATAAATAAATAGTCCCAACTTGGCCAGCCAACCCAGAAGGATACCATGGTTGATGGTATCGAAAGCCACCGAGAGGTCCAAAAGGACCAGCAGGGATGCACTCCCCCTGTCCAGTCCTCGGCAAAGATCACCCAGCAGGGCGACCAAGGCTGTCTCCATCCTGAAGCCCAGCCTGAAAGGGGTCCAGATACTCCGTTTCATCTAATATCCCCTGGAGCTGAGATGCCACCACCCGCTCAATCACCTTACCCAAGAAAGGCAGATTGGAAACTGGCCGATAGTTATTTAAAAGGGAGGAATCGAGAGATGGATAGGTGAGAGGAATTTAATTTATGTCATTTGTGGATCGCTATCTACACTGATTGTTACATCAACACTAATGTTGAATCTAAAATGTTTTTTTCGATTGTGAGCCCTTTTGGGACAAGGAGACATTTAATCATTTGATTTTGTCTGTAAACAGCTGTGTGAACTTTTTGTTGAAAAGCGGTATATAAATACAGTTAATAATAAAATAAAATAAAAATAATAATGTATTATGAAGGCAGGTTTACAGTACCTAAATGTGAGGGCAGGATACATAGAAGGTGGAAATGTATACAGGCTGAATATGAAGAAGATGAAGAAACAGATCATAGGATTTGGAAAAGAGCACAAACAGCAGCAGAGATACACAGGACGAACAGCAAGAACAGAAACTAGTTAGATGGGTTTGGTGAAGAGACAAGTTTCTAGAAAGAGGACTAAGAAGAGATACAGCAAAAGGACCATGGTCCATCAGGAAGGATTAAAATGTGTGGCAGCTGATGTGTGAACTACTAGCTTGAAGTGAGCGGGGAAGACAGGAAAATATTATCTGTAAGGATGTCAACAATACACTTTCTTCTCTTGTTCTTCTGCACCTGTCACTTGAAGTAGCATCTGCACCAGTCATCCTGGACTCTTTGCAAGATCTCATGACTCACCTTTAAAGTCACCAGATAGGTTTTAAGAAAGATGAAGCACTGGGAGAGTTAGTGGGGACATAATTTGATCAACGCTTTTGAAAATAAAACTTAAAGTAACTATTTGCTTTTCACTAATCATACGATATCGATGAATGAAAGAAATATGGTTGGACTTTTAGTTCTGAAATCTGTGTTCACTAAGAGGATTACAATTGTTTGTGAACTCTGCACACCCTTAAATCTGGAACACAGATAGAAAAAGACAAAATTAAGCTAATTTTTATTCAATCTAAACAGCTTGCATCACTCTGGGAGATAAATTGCTTTAATTATTCTTTCATGCTAAGCTTGTGTTCCCATCATTTCGAGTAATGTAGTCATTCTTTTTAAGAACACAACTGAGGGTGAAAGGAAGGTCTCCAGAACAGAGCACCAAGGAGGGAAAAACAAGCAGAAAGTGAGGCATTTCCATAATACTTTTGGAACAGAGCACTGAAGGTTAATAAAAGGGACTGTACCTTATTTAACTCGGAGTTTGTAGTTACTTACAAGTCGCATAGAAAGACCTGCAATAATGAATAGTAATTTCAGCCTCAGAACAAATGAGCAAAAACCCACATGGAAACCAACATTTTCCATGGATGCAGTGCATGTTTGGATGCAAAACTGATGTGGGTTTCCTTATCTGTTCCCCCCCCCCCCATGGAATAAGCCAAGTACCATTTCTACTTCTTAATCCATGAGTTCTGAACCTTCCATATGGGTTTTGTGCAGCTTCTAGCTGGGAAACTCATGTGGTTGTCTGACATCTGTGAGTTATGAGTCCTCAGAGGAGAGGCGATGTTGTCCTAGATCAGTAGTTGGGTTGCGACCCACCAGGAGAACCGGAAACAGCTGCTACCCCCTCAAGGGGTGTGGCGACCTTGGCGATGGCGGCAGTCCTGGGATCATGCCGCCAGGGAAAAATGACTTTTTTAAAAAAATCACGGGGGTCACTCCAGCCCTCCAGAGGATGTGGGGAGGCCCACGGCTCCCTCTGTGGGCCTCCTTGTGCTTCAGATTGTTGCTCCGATGCAATCCCAGAAATCTTGATTCCGGCTTGCGATTCATTCAGCCCTGCATTTCTCATAATGTACTCTGCATATAAGTTAAATAAGCAGGGTGACAATATACATCCTTGCCGTACTCCCTTCCCAATTTTGAACCAATCGGTTGTTCCATGGCCGGTTCGAACTGTTGCTTCTTGACCCGCATACAGGTTTCTCAGGAGACAGGTAAGGTGGTCTGGTACCCCCATCTCTTTAAGAATTTGCCATAGTTTGTTGTGATCCACACAATCAAAGGCTTTTGCGTAGTCAATGAAGCAGAAGTACATGTTTTTTTGGAACTCTCATGCTTTCTCCATGATCCAGTGCATGTTGGCAATTTGATCTCTAGTTCCTCTGCCTCTTCGAAACCCAGCTTGTGCGTCCGGTAGTTCTCGGTCCACGTACTGCTGAAGCCTAGCTTGTAGGATTTTGAGCATAACCTTGCTAGCATGTGAAATGAGTGCAATTGTGCGGTAGTTTGAACACTCTTTGGCATTGCCCTTCTTTGGAATTGGAACGTAAACTGACCTTTTCCAATCCTTTGGCTACTGCTGAGTTTTCCAAATTTGTTGGCATATTGAGTGCAGCACTTTAACAGCATCATCATTTAGGATTTTAAGTAGCTCAGCTGGGATATCATAATCTCCGCTAGCTTTGTTGTTAGTAATGCTACCTAAGGCCCACTTGACTTCACTCTCTAGGATGTCCGGCTCTGGGTCAGTGCTATACCTGTTCTATACTCTGTGCTATACCAGAAAGGTCAGTGCTATACTCTGTGCTATACCAGAAAGCCAAATACTGTATTGTGAGAAATGCGGATCGAGACAAGAGACTGGCCAAAGTTCAATAGGTACCTGCATGCAGCACTATTTTATATCTATACTTTTGCTTGACATGCGGTTGGGGAGGCTGTGTATGTTCACAATTAGCTGCTACATTGCATGCAGGTGAAGTGCTAAGCAGGACCAACTATTTAAAGTGTTGAGCACCACAGGAGGGCCACAGTGTTCTCACTTTGGAAAAATCACATGGCCACTTAATTAAAAGGAAAATCATTAGAGCCTCTTATGTGCCTGAAGTCCCTGCCAGCTTTCTTGGTTTAATTGTTGCTGTTGCAATTGATTAACACACCCATACAATATTATTAATTTTTCCCCTTTTCTATGCTGCTGGTGCATGATAGTGTTTTTAAGATTACAATCAGTTATGACTACTGCATCTAGTGAGAAACAGCTCTGTTCACAAACAAAGGCTTCTGTTCATTAATAAAATCCATGCTATTAAAAACGTATAGAATGATTTTATGCTTAAATTTATGAGGGTCTTAACATCATCATCTTCATAATATACAGTATTTATATACTGCCTTTCTTGGTCATTGGATTTCTCCTCCGACTTTAATACAAGGCGGTGTACATGGGCAGGCTGTCCTAACCCCCCTTGGGTTTTTTTACAATATATAAATGTCCAATCTTTCATGAACGGCTACATTCCAGGTGGTATCCTTTTTGCAGTCTGACTATTCTGCTGGCTGGCGCCTCCCACACTAGACCGATGCAGCTGGGAGCTCTTATCTCTCCTCCCGGAGGCTATCACAGCTTTTTGTTGGTGGCATTTCTCAAACTTGTCAAGTTCAGTGGTCTTCAGGCTTACAAGACGGCAGCTCTCCCAACTGAGCCAGACCCTTCTGCCATAACATCATAGCACAAAACATCATAGCACAAGCTATGAATATTTTGATACTTAGGATCCAATCCTATCCAACTTTCCAGCACTGATGCAGCTGTGCCAACGGGGCGTGCGCTGCATCCTGCAGTGGAGGGGCAGTCATGGAGGCCTCCTCAAGGGAACATTTGTTCCTTTACCTCAGGGATGCACTGGTGCTGGAAAATTGGATAGAACTGAGCCCTCAATGTACTATTCTCATAGTACACAAACTCAAGAGGATCTATGAGAATGTAAGAAGAACTGCTCATCCTTGCAAGCCATGGGTAATATCATGACAATAACATTTTGCTAGTTCTCTACTAACCACCAAAAGCCAGTCACAATAATCCTGATGTCAAAAACACAAATCACTATATTGCATCAACTCCCATTCAAATGTATTTACTGTGCATGTACTGTGCAAATAATCCTATACATGTTTACTCAGAAGCAAGTCGGTGTTCCATGGGACTTACTCCCAGTGTGTACAGAATTATCTACTCTGCTGTAACACAGAGTGTGTGTTTATTTCTAAGGACTACTATATAAAGCTATTTTGATTATTGTGGTAGCTTTCTCTTGTGGGCATGGTGGCCCTCTCACAAATTACTGACTCATTCAGGATGAGTAGAACCTATAATTCTACATACCACCACACAACACACATTGTGGAAGTGGCTACAGAAAGGAAGAAAACAACCAGGGCTCAAGCCAACTGTAACAACCAACAAGATGGTTGTGTGCATCAACTATAACTTAAGGCCATACATTCAGGATATGATTTAGATAATTTTCTCAAGTACCTTCAAACAACTGTAAATCAGATCTTTTTGAAATTACAGTATATTGTTGCAATATATGTTTCCATAAACAATTCAATACTATAATATCATCATTTGTTTTGGAAAGTGGGGGGTATTAAGGTCATTAACGTCCACTTAGCTCTCTGAAAACCTGCTTCATCTGTCAATAGAATTACATATGTAAAACAATGTGTGGATCTTAAATATTTAAGTCCAACTCAATTTTATCTAAGAATCCCAATCCTGCCTAACTTTGCGCTGAGGGATCCAGTGAAGTTAGTGCAGGCAGCGCTGGATCCTGAGCGGGAAACGGGAGCTGGGAGGTCACCTCAGGGGAAGGAACTTTTGTTCCTTTACCTCGGGTGTCACGGTGTTTACGTTTGAGCTAGGCTTACCAGATCGTCGACCGGGACGGAGCGATCATCACCCCTTAAGGGGGAGGAGTGTGGGCGAGTCCGGTAACGCTAGTGTTCACTTCTTAGTGAACTTTAAGGGGCGATCGCTCCGTCCCGGTCGACGATCTGGTAAGCCTAGTTTGAGCCTGGCCCATTAAATCAATAATCAGCCTCACTGGCTCTTCACTTAAGTGCTCATTTGCAAATCCATGGTTCACTTGTTATCTACCACAAGTGCATTTCCTTCCTTCTCTCTCCTGCTACTTCTGTTCCCCCCCCCCACCCGCTGGGGCTGCCAAACAGGTAGCTCCGGAATAATTTCACCACATAAACCATTCTCCAGGACCAAGAGACTTTTCAATACTATTTCAGGTTCTTTGAGGCAGTTCTCCCCCACATCCACAGAATCAATAATAATATAATATACATTTATATATACACAGTTCATATACTTAAAGGAGTTTATTATTAAAACAAAGTAAATTAATATCTTACAGATATTTACCTCTACTTATCTCATCTCTACCTTCAAAGAAGGCAATCACAAGAGGGCTTTCAGAAAAGGTTACATAATGACAAAGGCAGCAGAGAAAAACATACCTAAAGTTGCATGTTTACTGGTGCTCCAATGAATAGCATGCTCCTGGCTGCTGAATACCCACTGAATTCTGGCTGAATACACTATACAAAATACCTTGACATGTCTAGTACACAAGGTAACTCAGCATAATGTTAATTAAGGACACCTGTTACCACTTACACTCTGGAGAATGCCATCTGGTAAGAAGTTTCAACTTAACCCTTCCAAACCTCTCCCTACTCTCCCAAGGGTTTTGAAATTGTTTTAATACTTTTAATGATTAATTAGCTAATTAATTGATTAATTCACTTAATTAGCAATTAATCAGCAGGGTGTACTTCAGAAAATTGGGCCGTGATAGGGGGTACCCAGGCCTCCAAAGGTTGTGAACCCCTGCCTTAGAACATGTTCTATATAACTTGAAAACTTGCACAACACATTATGAACAATTAGTCCATTATTTTACTATCCTTGTGGAATGTTATAGCACAAAACAACGTAAGGCAGGAAGATAGCACATGCACACATTTTACCATCTATCTTTACATTTCTGCTTCAAAGAGAAGACTATTGCCAACTTTCATTTTCTGTTACTACTGTATAAGTTTTCTATCGTTAAGGAACCTTTAAAAGGGTTTTGCAGGGAGGGCTATTAAAATGAAGACTCGTTAAATGCTTGTCATGGCTCCTACCCTCTCTTTTGATTTGGAAGTGTATTAACTGGAGGATAATTGCAAGGTTCTTCTCTATAACTTGCACCGCATTGACAGTGACAAATAGTAGGCAGAAGTGAAAGAATTTTGTAACCTGTCAAAATTCTCAAAGCTCTGTCAGTCTTCAAGTGAAGTAACTGCACGTACAGTGAGATTTTCTCCTTTTACGGGGACTACTTTAGAATATTCTTGGAAAATAACATCAGGCTGAGGGCTCACATTTCTACACAGTGTTCCATGCTACAAATATTCCAAGTGGCTAAGTTGGTCGATGCTGGCACAGAATGCCCTGAGCCACCTCCGGAAGTTGCGTGCAGATCAACACTGGCTTCCTAACTGGGGGCAAAGGAACGGGCAGGTTAGAGAGGCAACCAAGGGACAAGAAGGGTGGCACCGAGGAGGGACAGAGTGAGGAAAAAACTTAAGAAAGCAGACTGTGCTGTGTGCTGGCTTGGGGAAAATGATGCACATGAAGAGGGGCAGCAAGCTGTTGGAAAAACAACTGAAAAGATGTGAAGGAATAGGACATCCTTTTATTGATTTAAAAGAGCTGGCCAAATCCTTGGTCAGAATATCCCTGGCAAATGTGTAATACAGGTTGATTACCCCTTATCCGGACATCCAAAATCCAGACATTTTTGGGGCTATTACTTTAAAAACAACAACACTTTACCCAGCACCTGGCAAGGCATACTGGGGCACAAACAAATTAAAGATATTGATAAAATGACCTGCAGACTATGTGCAGACCTGCAGACTAGATGTATATGAGACGTAAATGAATTTCATGTTTAGACTTGGGTCCCCTCCACAAGATCTCATTATATTTATGCAAATATTCCAAAATCCAGACAAATCTGAAATCCAGACAACTTTCCATCCCAAGCAGTCCGGATAAGGGATACTCAACCTGTACTACATCTTAGTATTACAGTCGGCCCGCATCTTGCATGCAATAGACTTACGACTATAAAGACCACAGTAACAGAAAAATACTGGAAAGCACCACCAAAGTTACTGAAGGTCCCAGTACCTGGTGGTTACTCCCAAATTCACTCTAACCTACATGTGATGATGTTGTAACAGTACATGTTGCATGATACTTTGCTGGCTTGAAGTGTTGGAATACTGCATTCTAAGCACTTAATGTGATGGTTGAGGAAATCTGTGTGTTAGGCACAAAGTAAATATGGGCAGGTCATTAACAAATTGGACCCATGCCCTTCCTGGTTGGCAAAAGCCAGATAACAGAAGTTGCATTATTTTTACTGATTAGAATCAACTCCTCCCGTTTGGGACAACAGGATGAAAAATGACCAATGCTGTAATCTATTATTGTTCAGCCAATTACTATCCTATTTCTGAAACTGAGTTTTGGCTTCTGTTTACCCATTTCATGATCAAAGGAGACTGTAAAATGTAGGCTTACCAGATTTACTGGGACAACCCCCCCCAACAATTTAATTAATTAATTAATTAATTAAAATACAGTTAAAATCATTTTGGGGGGGGGCACAAAGTGAAATTTCGCAAGATCCAAGATGGCGGCGCCAGAAAAAGGTGAGTATTTACATTTTAAAAGCGGCGGCGGAGGCTTCCGGAGCTTGGGGCGGTCCCGGGGTTTCTGGGACAGATGGTAAGCCTAGTAAAATGGGTGATCACTCTTGCAACCTCAAACACACCTGTATACACTATTGGATTTTTCAATCTGTTTCAGTCAGCTCATAACCTAGATACAGGTGGACCCCCATATCCACGGATTCGCTATCCATGGTTTCAGTTATCCACGGATCACGGGGACCCCCCAGGCTTTTACTTTTTTCCCAGTATGCTTCGTTTCTTCCTTAAACAAACAGGAGAAGCAGCCTTTGGCTGCTTATTGCAGGCAAGTAGAATGAGACTAAGTCCTAGAGACGCTCTGCATGGTTAACAGAAACCTTGCAGAGCCTCTCTAGGACTTAGTCTCGTTCTACTTGCCTGCAATGGAGGCTGCTTCTCTGTTTGTTTTAAGGAAGAAACAAAGCTTGCTGAAAGAAAAATAAGAGCTGGGGCGCTCGCACGCCTACCCGCAGGGGAGGCAGGGTGGGGGGCCCTCAGGAAACCATGGAAGGGGGGGTTGCTCTTATCCACAGTTTCAAGTATCCACGGAGGGTCCTGGAACATATCCCCAGCGGATATGGGGGGAATACTGTATTGCAATCACACTGCTCTTGTAGCTTCAGTTGTTGATTTTCCCCTACAAATAATTATTATTCCTATAGTTCTGCTGATTTGCATGATGCTTTACAGAGAAACATACACAGAAAAGAAAGGTTCTCAGCCTGAGAATCTGACAAAGATGGAGACAATGTAAGAAAGGGAGAAGGGGGTAACATGGGAAGATGGTGCACACATTGTGCACCAGACTTTCCAAGGCTTCTCTCTGTGAAATTGGTAATCCCATTTTAACCAGATCTGTGGGACAGATTAACTTGTCCCCATTTTTCTCACCAGAATTCCAGCCACAATACTAAACGTTTTTCCTTAAACTTTTCCCCCAGTTTATATTTCATGGATTCTCTAGCTTGCCCTACATTTGCCTATGGAACAGTGTCTATTCAGTAAACAGTGTCTATTTAGTGTCTGGTAAACAGGGTCTATTTGGTAAACAGTGTCTATTCAGTAAAGTCCAAAATTTGGACTCCAAATTATATTCCTGAGGATTGTCTCCCCCCCCCCCCAAAAAAAAGAAGAAGTAAACAGTTGGTGGTAGCAAGAGAATTCTGTCTAATGCCAGCTAGACATACAAAGACTTTTAGATTATGTGGAGTAAAGCCATGTGCTATTATTATTAACAGTATATACCGCTTTTCAACAAAAAGTTAACAAAGCGGTTTACAGACAAAATCAAATGATTAAATGGCTATGCAAGTGTTAGAGTTGCAGTATATAAGTAATGTAAATTCTATTCAGTAATGATCTGTCAGAATATGCCTCTTACTGTCAATATAACACTCTTTAAAGCTACTTCATGGAAGACAGCGGAAATATCATGGGTTACCACTGTGACAGCTTTTAGTAGTTGGCTCACTCCTTTGATAAAGCCAATTATCTATTCTGACACACAAGTAAAGCAGAATGACAGAAGAAGCAGCTGAAACAATCACCTATTCAGTCTCCTATTGCAACAACATGGTGGGAAGTGCCAGCTTTTACTTCAATATTCCAAAAGAAAATTAATGTTAGCAGGTAAAGCAAACAGAGTTTCAAAAGATGCCTCTGAGTGTAAATCACACAAGAGAGAAGACAACATATACTTAAATAATAAAAATGGATTCTGTTTCTTTTAGAAAGCTGCCATTTCTTTTCAGGCAAATTACCATGCCCTTTTTAAAACGTAAAAAGCAAGCTGGAGAACAAAAGCTGTGCGTTAAAGAGCATTTGTCAGGCCCTATCAAGATATGGTTTTATTACAGTCATAATTTGGTTTCAAACCCTCCGCTTCATATTATAAAACACTTTACTAGATTAGGGCTGTATTCATATCAAGGTTTTCAAATTCACCTGTCAGAAGTGAACAATCTAGGCCCAGCAATCACACTATATATTTTTGATTAGAAAAAGATGCTTTCAGCATAATATACCGTAGCTGTAGTTCACTTAACCCTTTCTACTAATGTGAAATAACAAATGACAAACATACTAAATTTTCACTTTGTGATTATTTCTAGTCTTGTCTGATACTGGAAGTATAGCAACAGCATAACCAAATTTATCGTACTAGTTCAAAACAAACAAACAAACAAACAAACAAACAAACAAACAAACAAACCCTCAGTTTCTTGCAACAGCTAGTTGAATGAGATATATTAGCTGGGATGTCCATTCCCGCATTAGCAATGTGTTCTAGATGAAAGGGCAGCCTTAGCATCTCTTTCAAAAATGTTTTTTGTGAAACAGTGGCACAGTAGGCAGGTACGGCTGGTTTAAAAAATATACCATGTGAAATTACCTGTTTTAAATTGTTCCCCATTTGAAATTGACATGGTAAAAATAACCTTGGGAAAACTTTAACATGCAAAAAAGTTAATATGGGGATTTAATGATTTGGGAAAGTCTATTAATCTATCTCAATTGTGAGAAGATACTAAAACAAGGAAAATTAGGGGTTCCAGGACAGTCTTTATTTCTGGGGGAAAGTATCTCCTCTTTGTTGACAGTTAGGGTCCATCGGACAAGCCCAGATTCTGGAAGAATCTCACAAGTAAAGGATTATAAAAAACATTTTTTAAAAATCCAGTGGTACAAGCACATGGAAAGGTGCACAACGGTGCAGAAGAGTCTGGCTCAGTTGGGAGAGCTGCTGCCTTCAAAGCCCGTAGACCAGTGAACTTGATAAGTTCGAAACACGCCGCCGGCAAAAAGCTGTGAAAGCCTCTAGGAGGAGAGATAAGAGCTTCCAGCTGCGTCGGTCAAGTGTGGGAGGCGCCAGCCAGCAGAATAGTCAGACTGTAAAAAGTATACCACCTGGAAAGTAGCCATTCATGAAAGATTGGACATTTATATATATTGTAAAAAACCCCAAGGGGGGTTAGGACAGCCTGCCCATGTACACCGCCTTGGATTAAAGTCAGAGGAGAAATCCAATGACCAAGAAAGGCGGTATATAAATACTGTATATTATATTATTATTATTATTAACTACAAAGACAATGAAGAATGAGAGACAGAAGGAAGTCTTATTGGACTCAACAAACTAGCTAGGCTGCAGTGTGGGCGTAGAGCCTGTGCTGCATCCTATCTAGATAGAACTCAGCACTGATGTGGCTGGAACACTCCTCGGGGGAAGGGGACATTTGTCTCCTTACCCCAAGTAGAGCTCCAGCTGCCCCAATGGGTCTACTTGAATATGTGCCAGCTACAGTCGGACCTCGCTATCTGCGGGAGATCCATTCCTGACACCCACGGATAGCGAGTATCCGCGGATACCGGAGTCCATATTCAAAATGCTGTAAAACGCAAAAACCCCATAAATGCAGTTTTAAAAACCTTTTAGAAGCAAACCACCGCATGTTCTTGCTTATAACAGGCTGAAATCGTGCTCTGGATGCCTCTTCCAGGTTGCGCAACTCCCCCTCCCAAAATAGCTCCAGAGTGCATTGCAATTCTTTCAGATTTCAGCCTGTTGTAAGCAAGAACACGCAGCGGTTTGCTTCTAAAAGGTTTTTAAAAACCCACATTTTTAAACCCCCCCTTTTGGGGGGGTCTTCGTTCGGCCCCTCTGAGGGCAAGGCTTTGAGTGGCGTAGTGCGCATGTTGCTCAAAGCCTTGCCGACCTATTCAGAAGCAGCCGAGCCGCCAAGGAAGACATGGCTCGGCTTTCCGGCTCCAGGAGTGACACGCCGGGATGGGGATGAGTGTAGCGGGGTGGGTTGACACGCCGGGACTCCCGGTGCATCACCCCCTTGGCGCGTCACCCCGTCCGGGCGCCTCCCGGCGTGTCACCCCATGCACTCCGCCCCCCACCACACACCAGTGACGCCACTGGCTGTAGGACTCAATAATGTTACATGGCTCTTGCCACACTCTAGTTCTATGCCTCTTTGTAGAAGGGGGACATTGCTCACCTAGGAGAGAAGGAAGGAGACTGGAAGCTGCTATCCTTCTCCATTGAGTTTGTAAACTAGGCCTCAATACTGCTGTTTAGCACTTACAACACTTCAACCCTGCACTTCATGAGAGGAAGGGAGAGAGGAGAGACAAAAAGTTGCCATTCTTCTCCATGAATAAACTGCTGTACACCCTTTGCCTCAAGGGAGACACTTTGTCACAAGGGAGAGCTGCTTATTCATGAGGGGAGAGTAACAGGAATGTTTCTCACTCTCACCATGATATCTGTACCTCAGCGGCTAGGCCTCAGTAATGCTGTTTAGCACTTACCACGCTCAAAACCTGCACCTCATGAGAGGAAGGGAGGAGTTGTTCAGGGGAGGAGAGAGACAGAGATGCCACCCTTCTCCAACATGCCTGCTCTGCCTCAGTAAGGAACTGGTGGAAAAAGACAAGGAGCCACCAGGAACTGTGTCAAAGTAAAAAAAAAAATGCAGGAAAACATGAGAGGCCTCATGAAATCCTTTTCAGGATATTAAGACGCCTTCTAAAGAAACGTGGAAGCTGATTAACGAGGAGAGACAATCACTAATTCACCATGGGGGGTTATTATCACCTTCACTTGCCTCCTCTACATCATTCAACATGGCATCTGCTTGTGAGGTGCTACAGAATGCCGTAGGATCTGACTGAGTGATGTGTTGTGAGTGAACAGGTTACTGTGCAGTTGTTTTGCCTCATTCCAGGTGCAAAGACGAGGAGGTAGGTGAAGATGTGGTCAAATAACGGCACTCACCAGCCTCAGTACCAACTGTAGAGAGGGGAGAAGTAGCAGAGCATGGAAACCACGCCAGGGAAGTAAAAGCCTCTCTTGCAGAAGTACAAATAGGGGGGGCTTGTCCAAGTAGGAATGAGAAACGTCATGCATGGAAAAGTTGTTCCCTCCCAGAAAAGAAATAAGCTGCTGAAGGAAAATATAAACAGTGTCACAACACCTCAGATACAAGCTATGCCAGAATGCTGCTGCCTGTGAACCAGGCAGATCCAGTCTGAGGGGAAGCCTTTCCCTTGGTGTTGCTCTTGCTGATGGTCCCTGCCTTTCACCCAATAGGATATACCGTACTTCCCAGAAGTAAAGACTGTCCAGCAAGCTTAGATGTGGTGCCCTCATTTGCAGCTGTTGACCCAAGTGATGATGCCCAAGTATTTAGCAGCAGCAGCAGCAGCAGCAGCAGCAGCAGCAAGCATCACTACTGAGGCCTGTGGGCTGCCAACTGGCTGTCCCTTTGTTAGCTGAAGTCCTGAGGCAGAAGTATTTTTATTTCATGTTAGCAGAACAGGAAGGAAAAATAAAACCAAATAGCTGCAAGAAGTATTAGCAATGCTAGAAAGCACCACGTGTATCTTTAAATGATGAGCAACTGAGATCACCATGAAATGAAATGACTATATTCCTCACGTACCTTTAAAAGCAGCCAGCCTGTCATCCACTTGACCATTTTTGCTACCCAACAGACATTCTCGTAGAGATCGGTATTCACTACTCCAGGATCTACAACATTAGTAGTCACGTAGCTCCCTTCTCCTGTTAGGAGATGCTGTAGACGATAGGTGAACAATACAAGGGCAAGTTTGCTTTGGGCATAGGCTCCATGGGGTGAATAGAAGCAACTGCATAGAGGGGGGAAAAAAGGGGGGGAGGAATACTCAGAAGATAGCACAACACTTATCAGATGCAACCAAGCCTGGCTGCAAGTTTAAAATATTCAAAGGAAGAAAGCAGCAACCCAACAAGAGCGCCCCCCCCCCTTTGCACAGGCTTATCATCTAGAAGCACATGGCTCGCAACAGCTAAAATGATTATTTCAGCAAATTCACTGCGTTATTTATGGAACGGGTTCTTGATAAACCTGCCTGTTTATCTCAACAAACTGTAATGTAAATACCACATTGGTATGGTTCTCACTTGGGTTGTTAGAACATGAATGTCAGAGTCCATAATCCTTATGCCTGGTTACTGAGTTTTCCGTGACTTCCAGAAGGCCAATTTTAGGTTTATATCTGCCAGAAACAGAAATCTTCTGCTCCAAAGACCTTATGAGACAAGACCATGGTAACTACCAGATTTATTTTAAAAAGCAAATATGGCTTGAATAACATGGAAGATAAATGTGAGGAATGGGATGTGAACAACTGTTTCTCATCCACCTAAGAGGTACAATACAGTAGAAGTTCATGCAACTTTTGACACTTGTAATATTAATAAAAGGATGACACAATAGTTAAATTTACAATAAGAATCTTACTTCATCTTATGTCAGGGTCCAGAGAGGGGCCGCCAGCAACCGCATGCTGATCCAGGGCAGTAGCACCTACTGTTTAGCGCTCACTCCCTTCCCATTCCCCTCTCTTTCCCTGTTCAGACACGCAGGTTACCGGGCGTAAAGCCTTGGTAGTTTGAATCCGCTGCCACCAGCCCAGGAGATCAGGCTAGCCAGAGGGGCTCCCTGAGCAGAACCTCCCTCCTAGAACAACACTGAACTTGATGGGTCTCTATCAAAATCACTCTCACAGTAGCGCCTGCAGAGTGAGGAGACATGACAACCTACTGATTTCCCCAGAACTAGGCAACTCAGTGTATGCAAAAGATTTATTAAAAGTCTAATAAAAGAAATAGGAGATAAAATCAAATGAACAAGAACAAAAGTAAGAAGCACTGACTTGGGGGGGGGGGGGGAAGAAGGGTCGAGTTAACCTGTAAACCTACCGACCACTGAAAATCATATAGATGGCCAGCAGATGGCAATGAGGCGCTGCAGAATCTCACGCACGCATTGTAACTCAGAGCTAGCTTCCCCGGAGTTTTGAATGAGTTTATATGGCACAGAGAAGGCAGACTAAAATCAACATAAAATCTTACGGTTTCTGGCTAATACAAATTGCTTTCTTTGTACCTGGATGCTGGAACCACCAGTCACTCCTTGCATTCCCCAAGGGTGTTGGTGGCTCTCCCTGTCTGGAGCTCCCTGCCAGAGCCCATGATGCTGGAGGAGGAAAAGAAAGAGGGAATGTTTGTCTGCTTGGGAGTTTATTGTTCAGCTGGAAGGACATCATCCTGCTCTCTGATTGGAGGAGTGCCAGCCGCCTGACCACTCTGGTCAGTCTCCTTGAAACCAGTTTTGCTGTTGTCTTAGCTGCTTCCTAATCTGCATTTCCTCTCCACTCAAGCTGTCTATTAGCTTTTGTAATTTGCATCCCAGCTCTGAAAGACAGAGACTGGAACTATGGAGTTTTAAGCTGGCTCTCACATGAAAAAATAGACAAAATATACCCAGAAATACACATAAAATATAGACATGTTATGACAACTTATTTCAGTCTAGTCTCTCAAATCAGCTTCTTAATCATTCATAGTATTTCCATGCAAAATAGTATTTAGCATGCCAGCGTCAAGGAAATGACTGTTTCAGCATCAGTTCCAAGAACCCTCATGACGACCATTCTCTTGCAATCACTTCAAGTCTTTCGTGCATCTAGTGAAGTCTCACTACACATCAGTGGTAATATTGAGAATAATTGAATGCACATTTTATTATGCACAGGGGAACATCTGCCACATCAGGATTACTAGTTAACATACTCATGCTTATTCTTGTGCTTGCATTAATATATGGTTTTTAGTACTCTGTACACATAATGAATCATCCTCAAGGCAGGACACTAAGCCTCTAAGCAAAGATGCTGAGTGCATGCTGATCAGAATGACACTGAAGCCCCTTATCCATCAGCAGTTCTTGGATACCAACTGTGGTGAAAATCCTCAGGTGGTCTCCTTCTGTCAGCTTCCCAGGGCTCAATCCTGTGTAACTCTTGCACTGGTGTAACAGTTGATCCCCCGGTGTAAGAGCACTAATGCCAGTGTAACTCGCCAGGATGGACACCGGCGTAACCCCTCTTGGACGCCTTACATGCGCAGTTGGGACGCAGAACGGACACTGGCACAACTCCGCCAGCACAGGGGGTATTCCAGGGGCATCTGAATGCCCCCAGAATGCCCCCTGCACTGGCAGAGGTGTGCCAGTGTCCGGCGGAGTTGCGTTGGTGTCCGTTCCGCATCCGAACTGCGCATGTGAGGCATCCGAGAAGGGTTACATTAGTGTCCATCATGCGTCCATCCTCTGGCTAAATTGAGAGCTCCTGGCCCAATGGGTAGGATCTCCAAGACTACTGTTAGAGCAGTGACCGAAGTCTCCCCCTGGCCGACGCAGCCTCGGGGAATCCTAGACAGACGCCCTCCCGGGCTGACTCCGGACTCTGGTAAGGGCTCCCGATCTAAGTCTTTATAGTCTTCGGGTCTCCTCGTTCAAAAACCCCGACAAGGTGTCCCAGCTGGAGACCATTATCCCTGGAAAGATTCTAGACCTCACCCCCAGGCAGGGGAGGAGAGAGATAAAAGGCTTCCCGGTTCAGAACAAGCGTTAGCGTTGGGGAGACTGTACTGGGGGGCTCACGCTTCCACCCAGCCGGGGAACCTGATCATAAGAACATAAGAAGAGCCCTGCTGGATCAGGCCAAAGGCCCATCTAGTCCAGCTTCCTGTATCACACAGTGGTCCCACCAGATGCCTCAGGGAGCACACAAGACAACAAGATACCTGTATCCTGTCGCCACTCCTTTGTACCTGGCACAAAGAAAACCTACTCCTCCAACCAGGAGGTTGCTTATCCCCATCATGGCTTGTAAGCTGTGATGGACTCTTCCTCCATCAGAGTACGCTCCCGCTCACTACCATCCCTTGCTACACCAAAGAGCCCTAGATTACCAGGGCTGTGGGCCGTCCCCCTTACGGAGCTCGGTCAACACCCAGAGGACAAGAAAGCTGAGCCAACTCGTTGGGGAGGAACCAGTTGCCCCCTCGAGGGGAAAAGAGGTGGACAACCCCTACCCGCTCAGACCATCCTACTGCACCTGCTGCATATCGGCCCGTCAGATCACAGACCAGTGAAGCCGCGCTACCGAGAAGGTACTAAGAGCATCAGTGCCCTGCCTCTTAGACTAACCAGGATGACAACGCAACAGAAGCTACATCCCCTTTATTTGGATTTATCTTTCCCCGTAGGGTTCCACCACCGACTCTGTGCTGAAAACGAAAGAACCCGGAACCCAGGGACATTCTCTTTATGTTATTTACTGTGTTGAAACTCAATAAAATGATCACGTCAAAGGACTTAATGCCCTATGTCTCTTCTTGGAGTGCGGGTCCGTAAAATAAATGGCTTGTCCTAACCCCTTCGATGTACCCCTGCCCCCTTGGTCTACCAGCGGGGTGTAGGCAGACATGACAAATGTCTTCCATTAATATATGGGCATGGCTTCAGATAGGAATCACTCTTCCTAGAATATGAGGTACCAGTGGCTGTTCTGGAGCCATGTGACAGAATTTTGGAGCAAGAGCCCAGTCCCTAAAATTTCTGGATTAAGGTTAATCCTGTCCTTAACTTTCAAAGAATCATATACACAATTAGGAATCCTGGCTGTCCCATATCTTAAAGGCCTTTTCCTTCTTTGAGAACATAATGGACCTCCTTCTTTCAGCTGCTATAGGACTTGTGTTCTAGATAGTGCAACTCAGGCTCAGTTGAGCACAAGACAGTATGCATTGTCATAATGTGAGAAGAGAGCATGAGCCTGCCAAGGCCTATGCTTCAGTGGCTGCTCCTTTTGTAGTGAGTTCTTCTATTCATTTTTCTACTGCTGACAAATGTGAACACCTGGAGGGGAGTCTGACGCATACTGATTGACATGAGGTCAGAATAATACATCAAGTGGCTACTTGATGTCACTTCTAGGTTTCTGGAGGCTTTTTTCCACCCTGACTGCTTGTTTGAACCTATGCTTCAGAGACACGTAATTGTGCTGAGTTCACAACTGACAGCTATAATTAACCTCACTGTTGCCAGAGAGCCAACAGTGGATTGGACAGGATAGGATTGCCTGCGTGGCACAAGCCACTTGTAAATTATATGTGTCAAAAATCTTGACACTTCTTTTCCCAATCTACCTGTCTCCAATTTCCACGTTATCAATCTTTCTCAGGGCTCAATAATATATTAAGAATAAATCTGAGCACATACATTGCAACAAAGGCACTGTACAGTGCAATGTGGCTTTTAATGGAGAGGCCACATGCAACAAAATACTGATATATACCTTGGTTACAGGACACTGTAAGGAACAGGTAGGCATACAAGGCTCAAAAATCTTTCTTACAGCCCACTCCTATGCATGTCTACTCAGACGTAAGTCCTATAATAGTCAATGGGGCTTACTCCTAGGTAAGTACAGATAGGATCGCAAGCCTTACCGCGCAATCCTACGTAAATTCCGGGCGACGGACCTAGTGTCCGCCGCCCGGAATAGTTGCAAACGGGCCGTAAGGCCCGTTTGACTACTACTTTAGAGTCAGGAAGGCCAGCGCAAGGCCGGCCTTCCCAGCTCCGCCGGCCAAGGACAAAAGGTAGGATCCGGCTGATGCCTTGACCGGTCAGCGGACGGGGCGGTGGGATGGCGGAGCCTGGAGGACGGCCATAGACCATGTAATGGCTGAGCCGACCAGAACGGGGACGGGGATATGGAGGACACTATCCCACCCCCTCCCGGGCCAGCTCGGCCAATGGCCTCCCTCCCTCGCCGCCCAGACCACCCCTGCTGGGGGATCTCTTACCTGCCTCTGGTGGCCATGGGGATGTCCCGGCGGTGGAGTAAGGGCTGCCGGCCTAGCGCCGGCGGCTCTTACTCTAGAGTCGTCGCGAACGTGCTTTACGGCACGTTCGTGATGGCTTCGGGCAGCCGAGCACTCACTCCGCTGCCCGAAGTCTCCATTGGATTGCGCTGTTAGATTGTGAACCCTTTTGGAACAGGGAGCCATTTATTCATTTGGATTTCTCTGTAAACCACTTTGTGAACTTTTTTTGTTGTTGAAAAGCGGTATATAAATATTCTTAATAATAATAATAGACCGAACTTGACACAATTGTCAAATGATAACCTGCTGACTAGAGACATGACTCACACTAACACATTTTGCATAGTGCTTTCCTCCTACCAAAAGAATCTCCCATATAAACAAATTTGCAATTGCATACAAAACTGATCACCTGGCATAAACAGCTAGGAATGACAGGTCAGTGGCCAGCTTGTCACTTTATGTGCATATTTTGTGTGCAGCAATAATATACTGCTCCTAAAAAATTCAGCCTTAAAGACACATTGCACATTAGAAATCAATATTTCAAAATAGTGAACCTTACTCATTTGGCTCCCATGTTAGGTTATACAAGAAAAATGTGTGGATATGAAGGAACGTGCCAGAGCCTTTGCGATTCATTCTTACAAAATCTGCAAGCCTGTTTGAGAAAGGCCATCTTTTTGCCATCTATGGATGGCTTGAACCTTACCCTCTGCTTTGCTTGGCGAGACATCATTGGCAGCAGCAACGTCTAGCCTGACTGGTAAGCGGCACCCCTGGGACTTTACATCTTCCAGTACTGGGGACATTTAACTGGCTCAACCTGCAGGTCACAAATCTCAACTAAAGGGGATAAGACCAAAGGTGGGGTGCCCCTTTGCGCCGTCCCATCTGCCCATTACAAGGGCCTCCAACTGCTTCCCCCCCCCCCCTGTGGAATGGGGTGGAGTGTTTGGAACTGGGGGATAACTGGCAGCTAACCAAAGTAAGAGCTGGATCTGGCGCAGACGGCACAGAGCAGAGCAGGTGGCCCCTTTTCCTTTTCTGCTAGGTGTCCATGGATGGAGGATATGTTTTTTGTCCATTCCTGTTTCGCCTAGCACTGGGGTTTTTTGGGGGGGGGGAAGGGTCTGTTGCTGGATGTTTTGGGTTGGACTCTCTGGGGTTTTTGGGGTGGTTGATTTCTGGGTGGGGAATGTTGGTTCCTGGTCGGGGTAAATATACATCTCAATCAGGGAGGGGCTGGGAGGGAAGAATGAGCCCCCCCATTGGATAGGTGTTGGGCCGTGGAAGATATGGCGGTGAAGGTTGGGCTGCCCATACCGAGGGAAGAGGGTTAGTCACAGATGGACTATCCTTTTTTCTGATCTCTCCCCCAGCCTGCAGGCCATCGGTGGTCCCCACAGTGACCCCTGCAGTTTGAAGTTGCTGATGATGATTGCCAGGTCAGTTAAGAATAAACTTAGACTGATCCAGGCAATTCTGTTGCTCTGTCTTACTGTCTGGCTTGTGGTTTTTGTTTCTGTGAAGAATGATTTATGTTTTCTGCCTGCTTTTATGGTTAAGTTATATTTATTGCTGCCTTTATTCTTGATTTTATTTTTTTTATGTTTAGGCTGTTTTAATATGTGTTGTAAGCTGTCTTGGGCACCCCAGTTGAGGGAGAAAAGGCAGGGAGAGTTGTTTTTTTAAAAACATAAATAAACAAACATTGAGGCTCCTCATTCAACAGAGCAACAATAGCCATAAAGTGAACTGCCCTGCAGAAATCCCACTGTAGGCTACATGCCAGTGCTACCTAAACAATGCCAGCTGCCTTGCCTGTACAACCAGAGTATGGGTATACAGTAAACCCCAGTCATTGTGATGTATCCAAATCAGAGAGACTCAAATCCTCAGAATCATAAAGCTTACTAGGTGACCTTACACAAATCATCATCAGCTTAACTTAAAATAAATAAAACTTACATAAATAAAGCCTACCTCAGTGTTGTTGTGAGGATAAAATGGGATAATCCTATCTATGATTCCCTGAACTACTTGCCATAGGATTAATCACAAATGTTAGAAAGAAATACAGAAGTAGCAATAGTTAATGCAAGAAGCAAGTTTCAAGAGACTGAAGTTTAACTGACTCCTTCTGACTCCAGATTTCCTACTCTCTGCTAAGCTTCTGGCATTCCAATCCACAGCTTCTCCCATTCTCCTGCCCTTTTGTATTCATGTTCCTTGTACCTTACCATGGCGCTATCTACATTGGACTTTGCATTTGTGGTCCCAGTACTGACCACTGACGCAGCAGCTTGAAACATCAATACAAAATCCACTTTTTAGACTTCAGTTCTGCAACTTATATCAAGCCAGTCAGGAGATTAACTCCGTAAGGTATCATCTAGACTGGAGCTCAAGCTTGTTGAGTAAGCCAGTAATTCCCGAACTGTGTGACAGGACAGGAGGGTGCCATGAGAAGAACTAAAGAGTCCCTAGAAAAGGAGTGCACCATCTATCATGCAGAAAAATGCACTCACCATTCTACATCTACTGGGGCAGGGGGGACCCCGTGCAGTATTGCTCCTTCCTCTCAGCCACCAACATATAGGTAGTGACATCATGTTGGGGAAGACAGTAAGGGTGCATCAGAATTTGATAATGCAGCCCATGCTATATCTCACAGTAGTGGAGGAATCCCAGAAACTTCACCACTGCCTAGAAAGCACAGTCCAGTTTCTGAGCCTAGACCTGGTAAAGGGGATGTAACCCTAAGGGGAGCAACAACGGCCTATCCTGCAGTTGCAAGAAGGATGCCCCTTGTTCTGAGAGCTGATTGAGAAAATAAAAAATAGATCTTTTTGAGTGTATGAGTGATACTTGTCTCCAATTTTATTCCAGAAAAGATCGCAATCTTTAGGTTTCAAACGGTTGGGAAACATTGTGGTATGTATTTCAACTTCCCCTCCCTAATTTTTAATTAGGTTCAAGATAGCATACAAAATCCAGTGCAACTCATTTTATTACGGAAAGTAGAGCAGAGCTGAGAAGCAGGATCAATATGACATGATAGTAATAGCCTATAGATAAACTTGTTAGTAAGATATTGAGGCCACTGTAATTGCAAACAAACAGTGTTTAAATGGGGGGGGGGAGAATCTAATTTGGCTGAATGAGTACAGAACAGTATTCACCATTTAAATTTTCCAAGATCTAAAATTACTCAAACACAGGTTCAAAGAAACAAAATAAAGCTTCTGAAGCTTAAAAAAAATACTCCAGGGACTTGTTCATCATAAGCATGTCTACTTAAGTATCTTTTTTTATGTGAAACCTCCTAGGGCCTTTTAATCTATCATGTTGTTATAGTGACAGTGTTACAATAAATATTCAGGAAAAAGGTGAGTTCAAGATGAAATTACCACTTTGGCTTTGAGTCCCTTGTGTATGTGGATTGAAATCACTGTAGCTATTTGTCCAAATGTAGTGTAACAATGATGTTCAGCAAGCAAGGTACAGAAAGGAAGAGAAAGAAAATAGATGGGAGCGAGGTCAATATACAGTACAACAGGTGTTCCCAACCTGTGGTACGCATACCTAGGAGTATGAGTATGAGTATGGAATCAGCAGCTGAAAAGGGACAGCTGCTAAACGGGATTTTTTCCCAGGTTGTGGTGTGGGCGGGAACCCGCCCGGTGCCGCAACTTGGAAAAATGACCCCGAGATGTCCCCGGTAGCTCCTCCTACCTGTTCTTCTTGGTGCCGCTAAGTAAAAGCAGAGTAGAAAGAGGGCTCTATGGTAAGTACAAGCAAAGCTGAACAGATCAATTCTATGATGAAGCTTGAGCAGCAAGCAGGTGGATGAAGGGAGAGGTGGTAACATTGGGATGGGAAAAATGACATCCAACACATGCCAGAACGACTGCCAGCTGGCAAGGGTGCCAACAGATTTGCCAACAGAGCTGAATCTTGCCAACAGAGTTGATAGGAGAAACTGTCAGCCAGTGGAGAAGTGCTAGACAATGTGTAGGTTGAAAACCCAAACACGCAGGACTGTGTTTTGCTTTCGTGGAGCACAAGGATTCTTCATGCCCTTGAAACTGTTTAAAAGCAGTTTCAGGTGCAAAAGTAGTTGCAAAAGCTAACAAGTAGTTTGCAAAAGTACTTCAGGAAGCAGCTAAAACCAGATCCCTTCATTAGCTGCAATCAGTTGAATTCAAACCACCGTGGAAGCCATTTTCTACAAGCAAACACAATACTGTGCAAGATTCCTAGTTTATCGGTACAATCCACCTTGTGTTTCTCAAAACACATTCTCACTCCATTGTCATAAATAGTGATAGCCAAACTCCCCAGCTCAAATTTAGAATTGGACTAATTAAGTGGAGCTATTTTCCAAAATGTCAGAAAATAGCTCTTTATTTTTATGAACCCAATTCTGTATTTGTGCCCCATTGACATCAATGGATATCCCTGCATATCTTTCCTCCGAAAGCATACCTTCAAATCCCTGATCTCCTTCCCCCATGAGTCTTCTTCCCTTTCCATTTACTTGCATGGTGGTGGCAGTGGCTGTGAGGAGGTCTGTGAGCCCTTCCCTCCCTTCTCTGTTGCCAGAAATACTGCAACAGCCAAGTCCAAGGAGACAAGGGACACTGAGAAATGCCTTGGAGCAGACTACTGTAATTTTTTTCTGCTGCCTCCTAGAATTAATGGCAAGACAGAGAAAACGACAAATTCCATGCTCCACAGTCATCGTTTCCAGCTGAGGAGCATACTATTGTAGTTTCCTCTGTCTCCTAAAATGAGAGGAAATGATGCTCCTGAGCTTGCAAAGAGGCCTCTCCTGTCTTTAGTGAGCCTTCCACACTACATGTCCCCTTTTATCTTCACAAAAGACTTTTCTGGGGGAGGGGGCAACATAGGCTGACTAATGGTGAAAGTGAACCCATTACAATAGTACCCACATTTGGAGTAGAATGGCCCCAGTCTGCAACATCTGATACTTTCCAAACTCCTCCAATTTTGTCTATAGCCCAGAACACTTCTGTACAAAATGTACTAAGTTTTAGGCTACTAATTTCAATAACCCAGTGAAAACAGCAGAAGTTTTTTGTACCTGCTTTGCAGATCGTTAAGGTGCAATTCACCTACATAATGGGTGACTGATGACAGAGTGACAATTCGAGCATTGTGGCTGTGGGTTCCTGACTGCTTCAGTGCATCCAAAAGAAGGTTAGTCAACAAGAAGTGTCCCAGGTAGTTAATACCAAAGTGCTCTTCAAACCCATCCTCTGTTTTCCTTTCAGGCACCAGCATCACAGCAGCTGAGGAGTAAAAAAAAAAGAGAGAGAGAGAGAGAAGAGGTGACATTGCAGATGTACAAGTGCTTGTAGTGAATAAGCCTGTCCCTCATTTGATCAGGAGCAGAAGCTGACATTTATTTATTTATTTAGAAGCAGCAGCAGCTAAATGCTTGCCACTGTAAATCAGTCACCTTGGTACAGGTTCAGAAGGAAGGAAGGAAGGAAGGAAGGAAGGAAGGAAGGAAGGAAGGAAGGAAGGAAGGAAGGAAGGAAGGAAGGAAGGAAGGAACCTTTATTGGCATTAAAACAAAACAAAAACAAACATAACACTTAACACATTTTATATTACAAACATCTACAAGCACAACAAAATTACAGCTTAAACATCATAGGGAATACTATCAGCTTTACGTGCTATAATGATTGTATCAACAAAGGCTGCCGATCTTTCCATTACGCCATCCATCTCCGTCAATAAAAGGTAACGTACTACCTCCTGATCTGCCCAGCCCTGGAGCTTGACTAATATAGGGCCTAAATGTTGCTTACGAGGGACCTCGTGGAGTGGGCAATACAAAAACATATGTAGTAATGTTTCTACACAACCCACTCAGAAGTGGCACGCTAAGGTTCTATACATAGAATAAGTTATATCAGTGGTTCCCAAACTTATGGGCCTCACAACACACACCCCTCCACTGGTTGTGGAACCTGGAACTAAGCGTTGATGACACGATGATGTGTGATTCAATGACGTCATCGGCACTTCTGGATTTCACAGACTAAGAAGAACTGAAAATTGGCACTAAAGAGGTAAGGGTGGGTGGGTGGGTGGGTACAAAACATGATGCACAGCCGGCGGAGCAGAACCTCTGATCCATGGTTTTCTATGTCACAGTCCCACTGCCAAGCGGCTCGGCCAGTGCAGGTCCTACAACACCCCACGGAGTGCGTCACAATGCACACTTTGGGGGACCACTGAGTTATACTATTTGAGCCTTGTGCAAGGGAGGGGGACGCGAAGAGAAGCAGCTCCACAAGCAGAACCCTTGTCATGAGCAATTATGAAAATAATTTCTTGTCAAATATGAATCTCTCTCTTTGCAAACACACTGCAGCTGTGATCTTAAAGCATACTTTTCTTTTTAAGGAATGTTCTGCATTTATTAAGTGATCATTAAGGATTCAATCTTTAAATTCCTTTTAAAATAAAATGGCCTGATTTTCAGTAGGTGGTAAGTACATCAAATGTTAGGTTGCTCTGTGTCTCCAAAAACTAGGCCACTATTGATTCAATTCCAAGTCACAGGCAAGAGTTTAAATTTTGCAAAAATAAATGATGATGATTTTTATTTTCAAATAAAAAGAAAGCAAATATTTTATACAGCTAGTATGTATAACTCTTGCTGTCTGGTTTCTGATGTTTTTTCAAGACATGGAGGAAAGAAGTGGTGTCTTCTCGTCAAGGTCAGGATACTACTGTAATTATTCTACCACTTGCACTAAAGTAGCTTTATGTGGCTGACTTGCCTGGAGCCACAGGGAAAAACGTACGCCTAAGTCAAAACGAACCATTGCAAACATCAAACAAATGATTGATGTTTAAACATTAAAAGAATATGTCGCTGCTTGTCCAAACCATTTTGTTCACTGTAAATACTTTGTAACTATTCAATCTGTACCAATGCAATAACACTTTTTATTCTGTTTACATTTTTTTAAAAAATATTTTTCCAGTAAGCTTGCGTTTGTTCCAAGGGACAAATGTTTTAAAATAAACAGCAAAAAATCAATTGCTATACGATTTGTGTTTACTGCATTCATAAGCCAGTTGAAACTTGAATGCTGCTCCCCTCAAACATATGCAAAGCTCAATGTGAAGAGATGAATTACTTTCCCATTGACATGTAAATGTAACACCCCCAAATATTCTGGTTTACAATTCCATTCTTTTAAAATGGCCCATTTCCTAAAGCCAGAACTGATTATGGCATTTCAACTTTTCAGTCTGAATGGCACTTTTTGTGCACATTTCCAACATTGCCTTGCTTGAAGTTTCCAAATCCCAAAGAACCCCACTATATATAACAGTTTCAAAGGGCTGGAATATTTCAAGTTTATAACAGAGATTAGCCCCCAGAATCTCTCTCTGAAAAATGTAATTGTTCGATGCACAATCCACTGGGAAAACACACCATATCCCATGTAACATATTAACACTGCAATCCTATATGCATTGCAATCCTATATGCCTATTCAGAAGCAAGTCCCATTGCATTTAGTGGAAATTACTCCCAGGTAAGTGTGTATAGGATTGCAGCCTAATAATTGTACACTTTGAACATATATCTGAACTATAGTTGTGCAAAGAACAGCAATCAAGAAGAGGAGGAAAAAAATGGAAGGAGGAAAAAAATGAGAAGCTAAACAGTAAGATGGGAGAACAGACAAGGAGTAATAGGAGGAGGGGGGGAAAATAAAAGTGAAGAAGAGATTGGAAACCAAGCTAGAACATGCCACATTATGGTAGATAGACCAGGGTGCAACTTCCATTCTCAAATTTGAACTAGTAGTGTTAAATGGTAGGATCTTGGCTGTTATTTATCCCATAGAGATGGTGACAATGTATCAAATCAAGTATCCTTTTGAGGGAGGCCTTCAGGCTTCTGCCTTACAAGTGAATGCTGCCCATTTCCAACTGCTCAATACCAATTAAGAGGTGTTACTTTGTAGCCATGGACTAGGAGCTGGTAACAAGCCACGATGTTTGGCAGGTTACAGACAAGACATATACTGCAAAATCATTTCGTCAGAGTGTCTTACGGCTCCATAGGAAATACTGTTGCACTACATGGTTTCTAGCTCCTACAGCGAAATGAGTTCCTTCATAAAGAACAACGAAAACCCGTCAGCTCCGCTTTCTAAAATGCTACTACACAGTACTTACACAGTACAGTACTTACATTCTGTTTTCCTTCACAATGGAACACCAGGCAGGCAGGCAGGCAGGCACTTTCAGTGACCTTATACTTCCTCCCCCCCCCCCCCCAGACCAATTCATCTGATCAAAATGTAAACTCCAGGGAAAGTGAATGCATATTAGGGTGGAAAAGTGGTTGCTTGATTTCTCTGCCACTAGCCAATGGTATTTTTCATCATGCAACTGAGACCTCATAAGGATTTTTATTATGGGAACTGGTCCGAATAGACACCAGTTTCATTCATGCCTTTTCACATAATGACTTCAGCTACAAATTCTTTATTTTTTCATTTGTGAAGGTACTGGTTGAACAGTCCACTACATTAATAGGTTTTGGTCATCTCCTATTTAGTCTTTTAAAAGATGCATATAAAAAGAAGAAAAAATCTTGCAATTAATTTATTTGCTTATAGTCCTGTTTAAAATCATCCAAGTATTCGAAGGAAACGGGGTAAAACACACACACACGGTGTTCAGATGAAATAAAATTTTGGAAGAACAAGGTCTCCTTTTTAAATTATTAACTACACAACATTCACTAGGCACTAAAAGTTGTACACTATTGATTTTCTACCACTCAGCTTCACTCATGGGCCCTAAAGGGATGACCTTCAACAACAAAAGCTATTCTAGTTTTCTATCGCCAATGAGTCTGTTGGCTGCCAAGAACATCCTGCATTTCCACCTTCTGCCTACTCTGAAATTATTTGCTATGTTAGGAAAGTCCTTATAAGCAGACTGCTTTTCAAATGGGTTTTCTTATAAACTGCATTAGGATTCCACTTTTCCCTTGTGCCTGAAGAAAGTACATGTGACAGCAAGTTTGGAATAAGGACTGGCAGCATACAGAATGCTCATGTCACTGGAAAAAAAAAACACCCCTCTCTTGTTTTGATAGAACTGTCATTTATATGCAATTTACTAATTTAGCTTAGCGAGCTTGATTTCAAAAGCCTTTGATTAAACAGACATCAACAGAGAGTAAAGCAGTAGCAAGAGCATTTATGAATAATCTGTATGTAGCATGTGTCAATGCAGATTTTTGTTTTAGCAATTCTTTATCTGCTATTAGCATACATACAAGCAGATCTGCCTGATATCAAAATCCATATAATTACTACACACACTGTAAGACACAGTCAGAATTATGTACTTGCATTAATCCTAAATTAAGATGTCAGGGTGGGGACAAGCAAGGGACAGGTGGGGGACAATCATGGTTAACCCCAGAGACCAGAACTGCAACTCTACTAAGACTAGATCTTATACATTAGGATCACACTCAAACCAAGCTGTGACTTAGCTAATATATAAAACAAACTGTACATGTCATAGATACCTTCCCACAGAAGCAGTCAGATAAATTAGAGCACTGGTATTAGAGGAAAGAAAATAATGTTCCTCAAGAAAAGGAAATACAGGGGGGCGTATCCGCGGGGGATATGTTCCAGGCACACCCACACACCCACGGATACGTGAAAACCCCATGCTGATTTCTAGCTGATTTCAGTAGGAAAGTTAAGCATATTCTCAAATCTCTCCAACCAAAATCAATCAGACTTCAACATGCTTAATTTTACCTGGATCATACCGTGTTTCATTCTAGAGTTAATACAGCTAAGAAGGGCTACTTACAACTCCATATGCAAGTTGACATTGAAAATAGTAACGTCCTGGCTTGGAATAAAATTATTCATACTAATATAAATATTGCATGTATGCATGCCCCTACGGATTTAATTAAACAAACTGTGTATTTCAATATAGCTTTTTTTCTGAAGAAAAAAAAATATTGCGATTACAAGACCAGAATTTACAAATGTGTTTCTCATGCTTTCTTCAGCACTTTCTCTTTAAACTATGAAACCAGTTTTCTCCTTCGACATCCTAATGGCAGTAACAACCACCATTATGTAAAGAGTAACACTTGTGTGTTTTTGCTTGTTAAGCAGGGACAAAGAAAAAAAAAAGCAAAACACATTTGCTTCTGCATCCATAGTAAAGTAAAACCCAAGTTAGTTTTCAAAATACAATTAAGTTATGATTTTTTTTATGCATCTACTTTGAAAATCAATCAGTGAGCATGAGCATTGTGTATTATAAGAGCAATGTCTTGAAGCAAAATGAATGCCTAAAAACAAGATCTGACCTTTCTTTCCAAAATCAAATTGCACACTTGGCCAGCCACATTTTGGTGTAAGAATTTTTTTAAAATTTGCACTCAAAAAAATTCAGTTCTTTAGTTAAACCAAATGTAACAAACAGGAAGAAATATGTGCTCCTGCCCTTAAGTCACTTCATCATGCTTAATAATTTTCATCTGTTTGGTATAACACTTACAAGAAATCCAAAGGACTTTGAGCACATCACTGCCTAGAAGCTTATTCGTAAGATCAGGCTTTCCCTAATGCAGCCAAGTATACAAATCATGACCCCCGTGTCTTGGGATTCCCATAAATGACAGCTACTAGTTCAGCCATCAGGGTGTACGGCTGGACACAAACTTGCAATGCCATTGCTTGATCCCCATATTAAGTGAAAAGATTATGCAGCTGACCCGCGAATTCTGATATCAGCAGTCATGCTATGTGACTGATGGTCACATTGTGACAACTGTGATTGTATGACTTGGAATAGTGCTCTCACATCGAAATGTACATGTGATGTGCTGAACCAGAGGATCTTTTGAAAAAATCATAAGTTTGAAATGTTTAAAAAATAGAGTAGGTTGATTAAAGAGGGTGGAGAAAACTATGGATAGGACAAATCTCACTTCATTTCTTCACTTTTTTTCTCTGAACAGAAGCTCAACACTGACACCTTGCAAACTGTCATTACCTACCTAGCGGGTCAAAAGACTCGGGGCACAATCCTGTTTTAACTCTTGCACCGGAGTAACAGTAGATTCCCCCGGTGTAAGAGCACTAATGCCAGTGTAACTTGCTGTACGCCGACAATGCAGGACGGACACTGGCGTAACCCCTCTTGGACGCCTCACAGGCGCAGTTAGGATGCGGAACGGACACCAGCACAACTCTACCAGTGCAGGGGGCACTCCAGGGGTGTCTGAATGCCACCTGCGCTTGCGGAGTTGTGCCGGTGTCCGTCATAGTTGCGTCGGATGTGTGTGTTGAGGCCATGAAGCGGGCAGTATTGGCAGCAGCAGCTTTGCCAATATCCTGTCCCCTTTCCCGGTCTCGATCTACTTGCCCGGGTCTACTCAGACTTGCACAAGCAAAAGAGCTGGCACAAGTCCAAATAGACCCATAAGGCCAGTGGGCTTACCCCTGGCAAGGAAACAAATGTTCCCTTACCTAGAGGAGACCTCCAGGTCTACCCCCCGCAGGATGCAGCGTGTGCTCTGGTGGCGCAGCTACATACATTTTATCTTACCCCTCTCATTTTACAAGATGATTATAAATCAAGGTGGCTTAAGGGGGGTGATGTAAAATTACTCTCTTTGGGCTTCTTTAGACTTCATCTGATTAACTTGAGTTTGGATCAGGTGGGTGCTATCATTAAACAGCGAATTATTGACAACGAACGCCAATTATATTTCAGTATGGTAAATGAGTTCTGCATTAAGGAAGATCTTAGATACATAGCTGCCCCAATACCATATTTAATCCAGTTGGAATTAGAGACGGGCTTTCACGTTGGCCTGCTGTGGTGGGTTGCCCTCTGCTGTCCTAGAGGGGCGGTATAAGAGGACCCCATATGTAGAGCGATTATACTCTTGTAAAGCCAATCAAATTGAAACAATCAAGCATGTCTTATTGGACTGTGACTTTTATAGGGAGATTTGGGCAGTTTATATCTTTCCAACAGTGAATGGGCTAGTGAGCATTTCAAGACATGATTGTAAAACTCTTTTCCTGTCAAATTTGTGCCCAGTGCCCAGCAGTTACCCTTAGGGTGGCAAAAATTTTAGCGGCTGCAATAAACATCAAAAGGAAGAAGGTGGAGGGTGTATTATGAATTAGGTTTTAGTAGTACTTTAAGTTTAATAGTTATGTTTTAAGATTTTATTTTAAATGGATAAATGTAATACTAAATTTTAAGGAGGATAAGCATCATTGTAATGGGCCCCTGAAATGGGATGTATGGGACTTTTTTGTGCAAATTGGATTTATATGTATATGCAACTGGTTTAGCTTTTTCTTGTATGCTAGTCAATGACTGTAATAAAGGATGATGATGATACATACATTTTATATGCTATAAAAAAGTACTTCCTTTTGTTCATTTTGAACCTCCTGCATTCTGAACCTCCTTTCACTGAGTGACCCCAAGCTCTGGTAGTATGAGAGTGGGAGAAAAAATCTCCCTTTCTTCACACCACACATTTCATGAACCCCTATCATGTCCCATAAGAACATAAGAAGAGCCCTGCTAGATCAGATCAAAGGTCCATCTAGTCCAGCTTCCTGTATCTCACAGTGCCCACACCAGATGCCTCAAGGAGCACACAGTCCCCATCTTTCACCTTTTTTCCCTAAATTAAAACATTCCAAATTATTTAGGCCTTTCCTTGTTGGGAAGGTGCTTCACCTTTTGATTATTTTTTTCTAGTGCCAAGGTGACCAGAACTAAACATAATATTCCAAATGTGGCCACACTAGAGTTCTGTAAAAGTCATTTCGATATTGGCTGCTCTACTGGCAATCCCTTTCCTAATAATTGTCACCAAGTTGGTCTTCTTTGCACTGGAGTTGCACACTGAATAGATGCATAAAAGATTCCTTTAGCACAAATAGTGTGTAGATCATTTTTTTAAATTCAGTAATGCTACAACTATTAAAATAAATTCTGTTATAAGTCAGCAATAGAAGCTATGTAAAAAGAACAGACATGTATTACTTGGTTCATAGAACAAAGTAAAATATGAAGCACTGGCATATGGAAAACAAGATGTGAAATGTCATACAAATAATCCAAAATTTCAAGAAAACTCACCGTTATTGATCAGGACATGGAGTGGGCAATTCTTTGCTTTAAACGCTTCAACAAATTGATGTATGGACTTCATGGAAGCCAAATCACAGTATAAAAACTCCACTGAAAGAGGATTAAAAGAAGATAAACAGCATCAAATCAATACAAAGAAAAACAAAATGATGCACACTGGATCAAATAGCATCCACCCTTACTCTTAGGATGTGTTTAGACTGGCTGTTTTTCTATACAGTCTGCTAAGAATATCGTGGAAGAAGCTTGTGTACTTCACACCATATTTGTAATTGGATACTGTTGGTGATGCTCACTTCCTGATGCGGGTGCGGTTAGACAGAAGACTTGCTTGGTCCTACTTCAACGGTGTGGTTTTAAAAATGAATGATGAATTTGTGCTACAAGACATATACTTAAACTAAGAACCAAATAAAACAATATAACTATTGCTTGATTTTTTTTTAAACACCCCCAAGAAACATTTATAACAATTGAACTTTTCTGGGGCAAACAGCTGATCTGGATCAGGACCATAGTGAGAGAGAAAAAAGTTAAAACCTACTCCTTGACTACGGTCCTGATTTGGATGGAGAGGACACCCCTGCTTTTCACATTAGGGGTATTAAGCATGCATACTTCATTGGGCATATCACCCAATTTAGTTCTCATTTGGACCACTTCACAATCCCAGAACTCAAGTATTTAACAACTGACATAGCAAGTCCTCTCCCATTTTTTTTCCAAAAAACCAAACTTAGTGGCATATGCACAAGTATAAACACATTTAACATTTATTAAGGCAGGGAGGGGAGACACCACCACACCAAGCTTGCTAGTCCAGGAGCGGCATATTTATGGCAGATGTACCAAGCTAAATACTAGGTCAGTGAGGGTCAAAGTGAAATGCAATACAATCCATTAACAGCCCAATACTATTCAAAGCACTGTGCTGGGATGCAGTGGCACCGGGGCAGACTCCGTTGTATCCAGCGTGGAGCCGAAGGTCTCTTCAAGGGAAGGGGACAATTGTCCCCTTCCCCCATGTCGAGTTCCAGCCGCCCCTATGGGGCTACTTGGAGGTGCGCCACCTAAATGGCCAGTGCAGCTCTGAGCAGCCCCGTGTTGGGCTTTCAAGCCCGGGACAGGGGATAGGACTCGGCGGAGGCCTCCTCCACCGAGCCTGTCCCCCTCCTGGGCCTGATCCTCCCTCCTCCCCACTCTGAAATGCCTCCTCCTGCCTCCCTGCTGCCCTCACTCCCTCTCAGCGCAAAGCTCACTTGCCTCCGGTGGGCACTGCTCCTTCGCTGGCGAGGGCCTGCCAGCGCTGGCTTCCATGCTGTCACAACTTGTTTTACAGTACATTTGCGGCATCACAGAGCCCAGTACCACCGGCAGAGGCCAGCATAGGATTTGGCTGCAAGAGTGTATATCAGGACACCTGGTTAGAAGTGGCTGCAATGACTAGCCTTTTTATTATTATTATTATTATTATTATTATTATAAGGATAATCCAGTAGGAGGACTTGGAAATGTTTCCTAACTGTCAGCTTATTTCAGACAACTGCACAAAAATAAGTAGAAGTACTTGCTTAACTATAACAGAAAATGTTTGATAAGACTGTAAATTGGAATTTGGCCACAATCCTAAGCGTACCTACCAGAAAGTAAATTATTGGACACCATCCAACAACAGTCAGGCACTTTTAAGTACAATTGATTTCAACAACAGATTTAAGCATATGGTAATCTACCCCTGTTGAAATTAACAGAAAAAAGTGCTTGACTGTGGCTGGATCATGCCCAGTGGCCTCTGTTCCGAGTAGGCATGCTTAAGACCTCGCTGCTAGATTGTGATCAAGTCTAATTTAGACATCATAGAAATAATCAAGTAAACAGAATGTCTTATACTTTCCCGATCAATATGTTAAGAATTGACAACACAATACTTTTGCATGCATAATAATTATGGACAAAAAAAGCAAAACAGGAGAAACAACAGAATACCAACGAGTTCAATAAATCTCCCATTTAGACCTAATTGCAATATAAGCATGTAGTCAAATTTATGCCTAACACTTTCAATGTAGTCTTCAAAATTACTAATAATTTTGCTTATGCTCCAACTTGGTTAGCATGATGGGTTTTTAAATCAAATTTGTCCTTTGCTTTGCTATGTGATTCTAATTTTTTTTTCCCAAACGAAAACTAAAGAAGAACAGAAAACATTTGAATCTAAAAATGGAAACTCTAGCAGTACACGCTGGCAAATTATCATCTGTTCTAAAATCAATTCCATTCAAGTGTCAGTCTTTCACACAGACAATAAGGCTTCAGTAATGGGTGCACTTGTTATTTCTTTCTTCAGTACCAATATGTTTTTTGTCATTCTTAGGTAACATGTTCCACAAAAGCAACACAACTGCATGTTTGTCAGAAGTGGGGTGGGAGGAGAGAGGGCAGAGCACATAAAACGAAGACTCTTCACTGCGCCATGCTATGATTTTTGCAGTCAACCCATGGAAGGATCCATGTAGAACTCACTCTTAAGAAGGGGCGTAAACGTATTGGGTTTCTGTGTAAGGCTGCCAGATCACCACCCACAAAACTTCGACACAGGTCTTTTTCCTGACGCCAACAATGGGATGGACAACAATAGGAGGGGCTAGATTTTTAATATGCTAATGATTGTATGGTGGCTGTGAGATCCTCTCTTGCCTATAACGTTGAATGCTCCAAGGCACCCAAACAAGTTGCAGTCACTTTATTTGCTATTCCATTCTTCTACCTGTTCCCTTGCACACACTCACGCACCCACCCTCCTGTTGTGGCCAACAGGACTCCAACTTTGCCCCAGGGTAGGAAGGGGAGGAGTGGGTAGAAAATATCGCAGATGGTTGGTTTCCAGGTGAGTCTCAATTCCAAACCGCTACACAAACAGCAACGTATCAAAAAATCTGGTTAGTACTGGACTATGCCATGGTTGGCAATGTCAAGAAAAATGCCCAGTGTGCTGTTAAAATGATCATTGTGTGTATGTGGGGTTCAAGAGTACAGGCAGCGTACGTAAAAACCCATCTATTTTATATCCTTGAACAAACACCAAAAGACTGGGTCTTCAATTAGGCATTTCCTACAGGCTGGGCAGGCATCTTAATTGTGGGATCTGATCTGGGCTGCACACTTGCTAAATCTATTTGAACAAGACATATGGCTTAGGGCTGGGCAGCACACAAATCTTGCAAGTGGTAGCCACAAGGGCTGTGTAGCCTCAGACATTCAGGTCTATTAGAAGATGGGTAGAAAGTCAGTTAGGGAACCTGCACCTAAGACCAGCTCACAGATGGGGATAGCCACCATGTATAACATCCAACCTGTAGCACAGATGCTGGGGTTTCAGAGTGCAAAGATGATAGTCTTCTGCCACATGGAGATAATGTGACATCACTTCTTGTTTGAGAGGGGGGGCAGCATGCAAAAAAAAAAAAAAGCTGCAACTATCACAAACCACATTAGATGTTTTTTTGTTTTTTTTTTAAGGGCATTGAGATGAAGCTGTTTGAAACCTCACAGCCAACTGGCCAGCATTAGTTTGCCCCACACCATAGTATTCCTGTTTCAACAAGAAGCATGTGTCAAATCACTGCTCTTCCAGTTTCACAGCTCAATGTAAACATCGCCATATGAACATCTGTCACATGAAGCTGCCTTATACGCCATATCACTGGTCCACTTAACTCAGTATTGCCTTCGTTAATCAGCAGCAGCTCTCCCGGGCATCAGGCATGAGTCTTTCCCAGCCTAGCACTGCATGCTATGGTGTGTGTGTGCGCGAGCGGGAGGGGGGAGGGGTAATCAGACGGCCAGTAAGAGGAAAGTAAAAATATTTTAATTAAAAAACTAAAAATATTTTTACTTACCTCCAGGTAGGCTGCATGGCTGCCAATTGGTCTCCTTGGGCATATACCAGCTATTTTGCTGGTGTACGTCCAAGGACAGGAAGGGTGTGTGTCTGGGCTAGGAAAGGGGGATAGGATTCGGTGTGCAGGACTGACGCCAAGATCCGCCCCCTCCCTCCATCAAACCACCCCCTGGTTTGGCCTACTCCCCATTCTGAGCCTCCCCTGAGCTGCCCACGAACCACCTCCTCTGCCACCTCCTCTGCTCTGGTGGAGCATCCAGTTTCTAGTGCATTTATAGAAACTCCGGCCGTTTCCACCGGCAGCTCTGTAGCGCACAATGGACGTGAGATGTTTGCACCATTGCAAGGTGACTTACAGCAGTGGATTGCTAGACTGCAGCTGTAAACAGCCCATAGTATTGGGCTGTAAGTTAATTTTTCTAATTGTATTGTATTCGTTGCTAAAAATGACATTCAGAAAATACAGGGAGTAAAGTTGCAACATGGGACAGATAAAATGTGTCACACATATACTTGTATACATATACAGTGCCTACCTTACAGCACCTCCCTCAACCCTGAAAGCCAAGGGGGGAGCTGGTTTCCTGATCCTAGCAGGGTAGCCACTTCCCCCCTCTCCCCCTTTTGTGCCTCAGTCAGATGTAGGGAGATGGTAGGTGTATACCACAACCGCTTCCTCCTCTCCTCAGGGACAGCTTCCCAGAGCCTCCGCCTCTTTCTCCAGAAGCTTCTCGAGAGTCTTCAACCCTACATCCTCCTTCTCCATATCACAGCCACAGACTTCCTTTAAATCCCTCCTGGCCAACATCCCATGTGCTCTGGGCCCTTCTCCCATACCAGGTAACTCTGTTGCCTTGACAACCTAGACGCCTGCTTACAACACTTTGTGAGAGGCAAGGGTTCCTTGCTTAGCCTTTCGGCTTCCAATGTGTCTCTCCTGTTGCTCATTTTTCACAGGGATTGTGGGGCACAACAGCACTGCCCTCTAAGACTGTGGCTTGGGCGCCAGTGGGAGCCAGGTGATGGCATCTGAAGTGCTGGTCCAACAGCTGGTCCAACAGCAGGGATGGTGGCCAGGATATCAGGGGCTCTACTAGTGAACGTAAGGATCCTGAACAGCTTGCCTTTCTGGCACCGCTATTTAACAAAAAACATTAGTGCTGCTGCTAAGAGTTAAGAGCTCATTTAGTGCTTACTTTCAACTTGCATTCATTTCTGCTCAACCTCCCATTTGATGTAGAGGTGGATCAGATACCGCTTGCTGACTGTAATGTCTTGATGATTTGCTCAGACAGAATTTTAATTTCACCCAGTGTCAACTCAAAACACTTCTCATGGAGCCAATCCACATGTATAGCTGTGTGTCATCAAGTGCTGACTAATTCAACTAAAAGGAAAAGTGAGGTATAAGCACTGCGTGAATAGGCCCTTAACCTTTGCATCTTCGCCTGCATCTTACGTCTCTGCTCATTTTTGAGCCCATGTCTTAGTTGTTTTTGTGTACTTTTTCTTTTTAATTGTACCACGTTCTCATCTTTCTTTCCAAACCTCCCTTGGCCATCCACTCCAATCTTCTATTTATTATCTTAACATAAGAATCAGTAATACGCATATATGTCTCCATGACTACAGTCAGGAGAATACAATTTCAAAAAATGGCACATTGCTAAAGGGCAGCTTTTGAAAGTTTTTCTTGTTTCACGGAACGTTCTATTTCTCATTAAGATGTCTACCTCTACATGAAAAGAGTTATTCCTTACAGGCACTAGAAATATGTATTGTGGGCATCATGATACATGTAATGTACTTTAGTGAGAAGGATGTCTATTCTAGAGCGACAAAATGGCAGGTATTGAGAAGCACACTATATGTAAGGAAAGCCCCGTTTCTGCAGTTCTGGTCGAAAGTTGCATCTTGGCCACTCCAGCTGTATGTTTTGGCACCCTATTAAGTTCAATGATTTTACATTTTGCAAAGTGTGTGTGCATGTGCGTGCATTCTATGGATGAGTTTCTTACAGAGCAATCCTGTACAAGTCCCTGTCCAGGATTGCCCAATCAGCCATAGCAACCCAGCCTGGATCATCCTGTTCAGGGCAGTCCCCCATTGTTCAGGGCAGTCCCCAAGGGACTTAAGAAAGCAGCCAGCAAAAGCCTCAGCCATGCAAAAATGTGCTGATCAGAATCCCTGTTACCTTGTTGGCGAGGACTCATGATCCAGATCCCCCAGAAGTGGGTGGAGGGAAGTGCACCTGCGCGAAAGCTGGAGAAAGCTTTAAAAGCCCTGAGAACAGCATTCCCTCCAAGCTGTGAGGCTGTGCAGCTTGAAAGAGAGCTTCCAACATGGCTCCAGAGCTTGGCGATGATGATAATTCATCACTGAATGCTCCAGAGCTGCCCTTCACAGCTCTGTTACAGCACTGTGCAGTTCCTGTAAAAACTACGGGGAACACTGCCTGTGAAGGCCTGTGATGAGAACTGGCAGGAGGTTGAGGGCTCTCGGGTACCTCCTGAAGGAAGACACCTGGACAAACCAGGGAAGCTGGATATCAAAGAGGAGGAGGAGGAGGACAACAAGGGTGAAGACTAACTCCCTCTCCTTCCTTAAGAGAAAGGAAAGGAAAAGAAAACACGGAGGCCTCTTATCAAGGGTTTTTAAGGGCCACTCTTCACGCTGGCCTTCACTCTTCCCTCCGCTATAACCCCAGGCACAGAGCACCAACCAGAGCCATCAGGACACCTGGAAACACAAGTAGGACAGTTCCACTGTGCTCAATGGAGCTTACTCTCAGGAACATGCGTACAGCATTGCAGCCTTAGGAATGTTCGAGTATCTTTGAGGTATGAAGGTTAATTTCAGGCCAAGTGCTTTCATTTTGGCATGCAAAATTGAACATTTGCAAATAAAACAACGAAAAAGTAGTAATGTGTTCCTGACAGTTCTAAAAACTACATACACATTTAAAAGGGAAGAGACCAGTAATAAAACATATAGGAAACATGCTGCAGAGCGCCAATTGTGCGCTCAATACATTAAAAGTATAAATTGTAGTCATATTTTTTTCCCAGCAAACCTTTAAAGTTATTTCAAGTACCTGCAACAATGTGCTAAACATTGCAAGTATGTGTGGGAAAACTAAAGTGCAAATCCACTTCTTTTTGAGGGGAAGTAAAAAGAGTGTCCAACAGGGTTATCCATTATTAAAGATGCTAAACTATAAGTAAGGCAGGAGCATAAAGAAATGAAAATCCACTTCAAAGCTACTTAGCATGATAAGAACATAACATAAGAACATAAGAAGAGCCCTGCTGGATCAGGCCAAAAGCCCATCTAGTCCAGCTTCCTGTATCACACAGTGGCCCCACCAGATGCCTCAGGGAGCACACAAGACAACAAGATAACCTGTTTCCCGTTGACACTCCCTTGCACCTGGCACAGAGAAAACCCACTTCTAAAACTAGGAGGTTGCTTATGGCTTGTAACCTGTGATGGTCTTTTCCTCCATGAATCTGTCCAAACCCCTTTTAAAGGCATCTAGGCCTTCAGCATGATCTGAAGAGAACCCAATGAATTCAGACACAAGGTCATGAACGGGTTTTATCAAGGAAATGCAGTTAATTCAATCCCCAAACATGAAGATCTATATTCTAGAATACGTTTAAAGTTAAACTCTCACCAGTCTTTGAGTTCATTCTTCATCAGACTCCATAACATAAAGTCACACAGCGCAATCCTATCCTTCTCCCCTACTGGTGCAGCCAGTGGGGGAGGGCAGAACAGGAGGCTTTGGAAGGGAAAGGAGATTCAAATCCCATTTAAAGGGATTTTAAAATCCCTTTCCCTTCCAAAGCTTCCCATTCTGCCCTCCCCCGCTGGCTGCACCAGTGGGGGAGAAGGATAGGATTGTGCTGACAATTTGCACAGGTTTGGCGAGAAAAGTATTAAAAAGTTGCCCGGACAAAATGTGGCACAATTATGTACCAAGGAAAAATAGTCTTTTGTAAGGGAGGGAACCCTTAGGATTGGTTCATATTGTAATCCCTGTGAAGATTATGTTTCATGTAATAAAAGTTTAAGTGGGGCTCTGCTTATGTGGTTTGGGCTTCACGGACATACTTACAGTTTGCCACCCACACAGTTAAACATAGCAGTACCAGTCATGCTTTCAAATATATGGATCAGGCTGTCTTTTGCACTGTTGTGCATATCATACAGGCACACAGAGAGCCCAATCCTATCCCCCACCTCGCTATAGCATGCAGTCGTGCCAAAAAGGCACACAATGCATGCTATGGTGGGGTGAGAGGGTGACCTGAAGGCCAGCAGGAGGTAAGTAAAAAACAATTTTACTTACCTCCACGGAAGCCTATAAAAAGGCCGGCAGGAGCATACTCTGTGTGTTGGAGACCTCTTTACTACACCAGGACAGGTCCCGCTACCGTACGTCAAGGGATAGGACTGGACCATCAGAGAGAGCCAGGTCTGGCTGCGGTTCACAAAGAACCGTGTGCTCAATAGCAGTCCCAAATTTGTTGCCACGTAATACATGGTGGCGCCAGCGGGTGGCGCAGTGGGTTAAACTGCTGAACCATGAGCTGTCGATCGAAAGGTCGGCAGTTCGAATCCGTGACGGGGTGAGCGCTCGTTGCTTGGCCAGCTCCTGCCAACCTAGCAGTTCCAAAGCATGTTAATGCGAGTAGATAAATAGGTACCGCTTGCGGGAAGGTAAACAGCGCTCCGTGTTCCAGCTGAATGCTACGCGCTGAGGCAAGGAGAGTCATGCCGGCCACATGACCACGGAGGCGTCTTCGGACAACGCTGGCTCTTTGGCTTTGAAATGGGGATGAGCACCACACCCTAGAGTCGGACACGACTGGACTTAATTGTCAGGGGTCACCTTTACCTTTTTAATACATGGAAAGATCCCAAAGACAGCTGTGGTTCATTACAACACGCCTCCATCAGATTACTCATATAAAAAGTCACATCTCTAATGGTAATTCAAATGTTCATCTCATACTATGTATTAACTCTACTCAAAAAGTTTAATACACAAATTTGAGATAGAAGCCCATTATTGCATAATTTGTGAAATATATATCAGTGTTATATATCAGTAGTTACACTGACTTGGGAAGTTCACTATGAAACTCTAAGAATATATGCCTCTAAGAGCCTGTTTCCCTTCTGTGGGACAGAAGGCATGCAGTCTTACACTGAGAGGAATGTTCAGTTCTCACTGCTGATGATACTGGACAGATACAGATCTCTGCTGGGTGTCCTCTCTGCAGGTTCTGCAACAATTTCACTACTGTGACTAATCTAGTTTGTGTTGTGTTAAGCAAAATGGCTGATGTCTGCCCTCTCCACTTCTGCAAGTGGAGGTCACTGCAAGATCCTGGGCCATAAGAACAGAGAATGGCAGTACAACCTTATTAAAAAAGCAGCAGCAGCAACAGCATAACTTAGCTGCAGCTTCCTTGCCATTAACAGTGCAATTGTATCCTGCTCCTCCACTGGTGCAGCCAGTGGTGCAGCGAGAACTGGAGGTCCTGGAAAGGAAAGGGGATCCAAATCCCCTCTAGGGGGATTCAAAGGAGATTTAAATCCTCTTTCCTCTCCAAAAACTCCTGTTCTGCCCTCCTCTGCTGGTTGCACCGGTGGAGAAGCTGGGTAGGATTGCACTGTAAGGCACATTTATCTTCCACATTTCGCATGTTATGACTAGCCTCTACTACAGTGCATTAGCAGAATATGGTCAATCAGCAAATATCCCACTGCAACACACCCAGTAAGACTACAAGCAAGAATGTTAATACTTTCTTAATCAAATGCTCAATCCATAGAGACATACCATCACCACAGTAAGTTTGCTTTACTTTCCAGATAAAGATGCCAGCATCCTGGCACTGTATAGCTAGGCAGGATTTGATTTTTTTGTAATGTTGGTTTGGTAGCAAAGTGTTCAAAGATGGTGGGTGGAAGGATGTGCAAAACATTTAAAAAGTGAACAACTGAAAGTAGGGCTATGTATTCTTTTCTTCCAATGAAAAACCTGGTCTGTTCAGCTACTGTTCAAGTGAGGTTACATATTTTTTTCCCTTTCAGACTACAGGCTTGAATTCTATTCCAAAACAATAGGTTTGTTTTTTAAAAAAATATAATGAATGATAGCTGCTGACCAAACGAATTCATCTTAAAAGGCATGCGACACTCTCTGTTCTGAAAACAAGAATTAGTCCACAGTGCTCAATAGTCCAGCTGCCTGAAGGCAGAAACAAAAACAAAAGCAGTGAAACAAAATAACTAGAGGCAGCAGAGAGCAAGGTTTACAATCTCAGCTCTCAGGCTTGGCTTCTATTGCACAAAATTGCAATTGGCACATACAGGGTAGTGCTAAGGGGGAAAAAATGAATCGAAAGAACCACCACTGCCAGCAGGCACCAGAGTTCAATTATAATTTAACGGTAGGGTGGTGGGAAAGACAGTGTTTCTTCACTGCTTATACTATAACAATAATTTGTCAGAGCTGAGAATATATGAAAACTGTGTCAACATGTCAGTGTTCTTTTCATGAATGCTTTAGTTAAAACAAGCCACAGCTAGATCCTCAGTGGCAAGAATTCAAGATGGAACCTAGGAAGCTGCCTTCTTATACCATGTCAGACCTCACTGGTCCATATAGCTCAATATTGTTGACACTGAAGTCACTCTCCAAGGTTTCAGACGTGAACTCTGTCCTACCTGGAGTTGCTGATCTCCAGGTGGGTGGCGCAGTGGGTTAAACCGCTGAACCATGAGCTGTCGATCGAAAGGTCGACAGTTCGAATCCGTGACAGGGTGAGCTCTCGTTGCTTGGCCAGCTCCTGCCAACCTAGCAGTTCCAAAGCATGTTAATGCGAGTAGATAAATAGGTACCACTTGCGGGAAGGTAAACAGCGCTCCGTGTTCCAGCTGCATGCTACGCGTGGCTGCGGCAAGGAGAGTCATGCTGGCCACATGACCACGGAGGCGTCTTCGGACAACGCTGGCTCTTCGGCTTTGAAATGGGGATGAGCACCACACCCTAGAGTCGGACACAACTGGACTTAATTGTCAGGGATCACCTTTACCTTTACCTGGAGATGCTGATGATTGAAACTGGGACCTTTTGCATGCAAAGCAGATGCACTTCACTGAGCTACATCTTCTTCCTTGTGACAATGGGAATTTTGCGATACCTAGTAGAAACTCAAAGGCCTCTGGGGACACCTAAATAATTGCCAGATACAATGGACAGGGGCAGATTATTCACACAGAGTGCCAGTGAAATGGGTCAATACTGAAAACCTTAATGAATTCAAATAGGAATGAGGACAATTCTAAATATTATACAGGAGTAAAAGTGAGTTGGCCACTACATTTACACTCAAAGGGATCTCAGCACCCAACATGTACCTACATGATACTCATGTGTGCAAATATTTAGTTTTCTCATTCTTTTTTTTAGATCGAAAACTATTGTGACCGGCAACTATGTATAGCGAAACAGGTATCTCGGGTAACCCGGTCATAATTAAGGCTTAAAAGTAGCGATCCAGCTGATTTCAGAAAAATGACGAAAGCTGCCCGGTATGGACTGACAGCCCAGAAATCCGGATAGCCAAGAATCATTAAAAACTGGAATTACAAAACCCGACGTTTCGTGCCTATATCCAGGCACTTCTTCTGGGGTATCTCCAAAGAAATTGGTAGGTGTTGAGGAGCAGCGTTCTCTTGGTCTTTTTATTCTTTTTGAAAAAGCGCGGGAAGCTCTTGTTTGTCGGAAGCCGCTTCAGTTCAAGCTTTGCTCAAGGTAGGAGATCCTGCAAGGACTCAGCCCAAAGGTGCAATCTAGGAATTCTGCAGACAACTGATTTTCTGTGCTGTGATGCTGGCAACATTTGTTGGTTACTGTATTTAATTGGTTACAGTGATGTAATGCTACTGTGTTACTGACAGAATTTATTGGATATTATTTTGAGTGTTAGTTTTGTGATTTAATAGTCCATGGTTTGTGTTTCCACGTATTATGGGGAACCATATACGGTTAGCCAGACTTAATTCTTGCTGTCTGTTCAAAAGATCATTTGGCATCCTTTTACTTATTTCTAACGCCTCCAGATTTTTCAAGATATTTAATTTGCTCTCTGTTTTTAAGGGGCATGTATCTTTGAAATGTATAGAATGGCCTGTGGTCAGCGCATGTTCAGCAAGAGCGGAAAGATGTGGGTGTTCTAGCCTCACCGCTCTTTCATGCTCCTTAAGTCTGGTGCCTATAGACCGCTGTGTAAGGCCAATATATTCCTTGCCACAAGTGCCACATGGGATGCAGTAAATGCCTGGGTTTGAGAGCGGAGGTCTCTTGTCTTTTGGATTTTTCAGCATTTCTTCAATTTTTTTTGTTGGTTTGAACACCGTTTTTATATTTCCTTGTTTAAGGACTCTGGCGATCTTATCGGTTACCCCTCTAATAAAGGGCAAACATGTCCAAATTTTCTCTTCTTTTTTGTCTTCTGTTGTTTTGTTATTTTCCTCATTTATTGTCTCAATTTTATTTCTCCCTTCTCTTTCATTTTGAATTTTATCTTTTTGTGCAACCCATCCTTTATTGATTAGTGTCTCTGGATATCCATTGGCTCTCAATGTTTCAAACAATATCTTTTTCTCCTTGTTTATAGAGTCTTCATCACAAATTTTGATTGCCCTGTAGGATAGTGAACTTATAACTGAGCCTTTTTGTGCGGGGTGATGATTTGAACTGTAGTTCAAATATCTACCGGTGTTCGTAGGTTTTCTATAAACTGAGTGACTGAAGGTTAGATCTTCTCTTCTAGTCACTAGCATTTTCTCATTCTGTTTTTACGTTTATATCTACAATTGTAGATTCTCAGGCATACACCTAAAGAAAGTACCGTAATGTGTGATGTGGTCCTGTGGCAGTGTGTTTAATAGCAAAATTTTACATCCCGTAAAATCTTGCTCAAGATTGCAGTTTAAGCCAACAAGTCCTTCATATCTGGGCTGTTTCTATTAACTGCCTTCATAGAACATGGGCATCTAGAATCCTGCAGCAAATATACCATTCCATCTTGCCTGACCTTTTCTTTGTCCTTACCACTCCAGGGTATATTGCCACGAATAGAAAAAAAAAAAAAGGTATAATCCAAGACAAATTGAAAACGAGAAACTAAACTACCCATTGCATTGACTTCCTGTATACAGGATGTCATCTGATTTATTTGGCATTTTACCTGGAAACTTGACATTTTAATCACTTCCAATGGTTCACAATGTAAGATGGTAGGGCAGAATTTGTCTTCTTAAGAATGGTTTAAATACCTAACTAGTACCACATATGGCATAAAAATGGCAACACTTTCACCGAAATAAGGCTATAATCTCATCCCTCTGTACAGCACTGTGCTTCATAAAATACCTCCATCTTCAATGTACATACAAGGACAACTTTAAGATTCTAAGATTTTGCTTCTGTTTCAAAGCAACCTTTCCAGGATGAGATGAACCAGAATGACTGCAAACCTCCTGACAGCCAAACCCTGTTAAGCTGTTCTGTGAGTCATGAAGGAGATGCTAAGTGATCACAAATTCTTTCCCCATTTTGGAAACTGCAGCCTCCTTTCCTTAGCAAACAAACTCTGCCCCCTGTCTTTGCCCTTTGAAACAAACAGCTATTTAAAGCCCAAACCACACAGAAAATCTTTATACAGTACTGTACTAGATGTTAAAAGCTTGTGAAATACTAAATTTGCCAGTTTGCCACAGTCGTTTTCTAGACCAATTTTAATTTTGCAACTAACAACCAATTTTATTTCTTTTTAAAAGTTTTTATTGCATCTGCAGGCACTAGCTAACAAGTAAAAAACCAAACATAAAAACAACATGGTATAAAATAGAGCAACAGTAGAACCTCCAAAGTAGCAAAGACAGGAGTAAATTTGGACCAAGTAATGTCTATTAATTATTCAACCCACAATCCCGTTACCAGCAAAAAGTCATCATAAGGCGTTTGTATAGCTACTAACTAAAGAGAAAAGTAGAGGGTTCCTTAGCAACTTGTCACTTCCAATACTAGCAGTGCCAATTGCTTCCAAGGTACTAAAATATATTGCAGTCAGTTTAAGAACGGACTAATTCCTAACAGTAGCCACCATGTCGCTTCAGCACAAACTGCTTTTTAAACTTAAAAAGCAATGTGCAAAATGGGGATTGTGGTCCCTTGTCTTAGGAAAAATAATAATAAAGCCCCATCATATGTGTGCACACAGAAATACCAGCTCTCTGCCTGAGGGTTTTTTGAATTAAAAATTATTATCTTTCATTCTTAAAGTATACACTTCTCCAATTTTTTTTATCCCATCCTTCCTCCAAAGACCCCAAATTACATAGTGTCCATCTCATAGAAAGTATATTGTGTGTCCGTTAAGGTACATTAGCCTGCAAGGGGATTGAGGTCTGATGTAAGAAGTTGAGACCAAGCTTAGAATTAAAATGGGCATATTTGCTTCCCTGTACAAACTGACATATCTTCACTTATTCTGCACTTCATTTTCTGGCAATAGCAACTCTCTAATCACATGAAATCTGTAAGAACTCTGTACCACTCTCTCAACTACTTACAGTATCTAATCATATATAACTGCAAAACACTCAAAAAGGTTAGATCCAAATGTCAATGCTCAGAGATAACACAGATACAGAAGCAGGTTTCCTCTAAATACAGATATGAACAAACAGCAGAAGACCATATAAAATCATGCAGTTATTTTGTTCTTATATTCCTCTAAGCACCCTGCATATTCATTCTGCAGTTTGTCTTGATCAACATTCCACTTTCATAACTGTGCATGTCTGAGCAGGCTGGCTGAGGGGAGTAGTACCTACTGCAGAGACGCCGTGGCACTGGGGGCGGTGGGCCCCAGGGCGCGCGTCTTCCTCGGGATCCGCAGCCGTTCTCGCGTCTTCTTCGCAGCGAGAACGGCTGCGTGTTTCGGCCCTCCCACCCTCCCTGGTGCCGTTTGGCTCCAAAAAGGAGTCAAAAAGCGCCGGGAGGGAGGGCGTTTCCGCGCTGCGGAGGCGTGCTACGCCGACGTCACACACCCCAGGGGCAGGGCATGACGGCGGCGGCCCCCACCCCAGGGGAGTATAGTTCGCCTCTGACTACCGGCTAGCACTCATGCACCCTTTCCTGCTCTCCACTTTCCCTTTTTTACTAGGTCAGCAGCTGAATAGGGAAGGAAACTGGTACTGTAGTTCTATCTGCTGCCACCATTTCAACTAAGGAGATCAGACAGAGGGAGGTCGTCTGGGGAAAAAAAAAACCTTCCAGGAAAACACTGAACCCCAGTTTATTTAAATATTTCTACAATTTAATATATATATATATATGAGAGAGAGAGAGAGAGAGAGAGAGAGAGCGCCAGGGTGGTGTAGTGGTTTGGGAGTCGGACTTGGACCTGAAAGATCCAGGTTCAAATCCCCACTCAGCCATGAAGCTTCCTGGGTGACTTTGGGCCAGTCACTATCTCTCAGCCCCACCTACCTCACAGGGTTGTTGTGAGGACAAAAGGAGGGGAGGAAATATGTACATCACTCTGAGCTCCTTGGAGGAAGGGCAGTATAAAAATGTGAAAAATAAAATAAAATAATAAATATTTAAAATATTATTTTAAATCAAAACCACAGCAGCACCTATGAGTGATCAGACATGACAACCCACCGATTTACCCATGAACATGGACTAGGGAGGCAAAGAATCAAAAAATAACTAGTTCATTAAAAATCCGTAAGAAAAGCAATTGAACAAAATTGGGAAGGGGGGTAGAAAAAGTACATGCAGGCTGATGAAAAATGCCTAAACTTGGGTGGAAAAAAGCTTGATCAAAGGGATACAATAACCAGTAATGCCCAGTAGACGAGCCAGGGAAGCGAAAACGGAAAGTGGTCAAAAAATGCCATTTTTCAGTGATCTGAAGATCAGGGAGGCCTGCGGAGGGCCACGCAGGCCTCCCTGAACCCCCCGAAGCCTCAGTAAGGTTAAAAAAAGCGACATCATCCCTGGGATCACCACTGCCATGCTTTCCCTGCCCCTTAAGGGTGCAGCGGACAGTTCGTGGTTCCAATGGTGGGTCACAACCCAACACTTTGAGAACTACTGCTCTAGCACATTTAGTAGAGAGGGGCTAAGGTTAGGATTGCACTGCACGCTTATATAAAATAGGCTGACATTTTCAAATCACTCCTCAAAGACACGCATGCATAAATAATGTTACAGATGGAGAAATAAACTTTTAGTTGAATGCTTGAAAGGATGGTTGCTCAGCCTGACAAAATGCATCTGGTACGGCAATAAGTTAAAAAAATTAAAATGAGAATTTATATCCCAAACCCAAATGCAAAGCAGACTATAAGTTAGAAAGGATGGACTATTAGGGACTATTGGTATAGCGATGATAGCAACATGGGTAAATATATTTCATGAATGCCACATTTTAAGACAGCACCAGTCTGATTAAATAAAGCATTATCTGCTTTTAAGGTTGGTGTCACAGGTGCACTGCAAGGACTGCACAAAGCTGAGCAATCTGGTGCTTAGTACAACATATGTCAGCACCTCACCTATTCTGACGACTGCAGGGTTTTCATATTTTGTGGTACTGTCGGCATGCTGCAAGTGAAAAGCTCAATGTTTAAAGATCCAATCCATTTCAAGGTTAACGATCAGCTGCACTGTCTTAGAAAATCCATAATTTTTCTGACTTCATTCTGTTAAATACCACCTGGCTTCTTGATATCATTTCATGAAATACAAGAGGATTCGTGAAACACCACGGAAACCCTATAATTAAGCTTCTGTAAAGTCTTACAGCATCAACGTGGGGGACAGCAGCATTGACTGCGACAGCCTTGTGAAAGTTCAATTTCAAAGGAGGCCAATGCCTGACGTATGAATCAGTGAGAGAAGTCGCAATAATGCATAGAGACAGAGATGCTGCCTCCTACCTCTTTCGAGGTCTTTTATAGGAATATGAGAGAGTTTTTCAGAAAAATATAAACACTTCCTCACGAGAATTAAAAAAAATAATGATTGAGTGCAACACTATATTGATGGGATACAGGAATCTTGGTATAACGTTTCTGGAGTTTCAAAACATAATTAGTGCCAACAAGGTAAAGGTATCCCCTGCTTGAAAGCCAGTCATGTTTGACTCTAGGGTGCGGTGCTCATCTCCATTTCTAAGACTGAAGAGCCAGCACTGTCCGAAGATGCTTCCGTGGTCATGTAGCCGGCATGACTAACAGAATGCTGTTACCTTCCCGCTGCAGCGGTACCTATTTGCAATTTCTTGCTTTCGAACTCCTAGGTTAGCAAGAGCTGGGAGCTCACTCCGTCACACGGCACTCGCGTCTTGAACTGCTGTGCTACCGACCTTCCGGTCTGCAGTTCAGCGTCTTAACCACTAAGCCACAGCAGCCCCAAAAATACAGTGCCAACAATCAGGTAACAAAAACAGACCTCGTGCTGGCATTGTTATGAAGGGTGAAAAATATACCAGTTTCTACCAAGCAACACACTTAAATACTTTGGGGCACTGCAGCTATTATTTGGTGGGTTATTTTGAATCAAAGTGTCACGTTTAGAACCACCGCCACCTCCATGTCCTGTTACCAACCTGTCCCTATATTACACAGCTACTCCATTTTAAGGGTTTTCTTTGAAACCAGCCGATCTTCCACAATTGCACTGATGGCTGATGTTCTGTGACTGACACACCTCCTAACAATGAACAGCAACAGTAGAGTCTATTGAGTAAACCTGTCTCAACATGTGACAACTGCAAAGTATTTTATGAGAAGTTTATGGAATTTATTTACAAATAAATAAATAAAAGTTGTTCGTACATACATTCTGAAGGATATCTACCTTCCTGGTCATCTTTCACGTACAGCATGGTAACCCACCACTTTGAGAAACGTGACCCACCACTTTGAGAAACGCTAAGTTAGAGGATTATCAAGCCATCCAAGGACATAGGAAGAGACAACATCAGATTAGCAGATAATGGCATCCAAGAGGAGGAGGGAGAGACACATAGAGTAAGAAAACAAGAGCCAGTAAAAAAGGTTAAAAGGGAATCCAAGAGAGCAGTTCACTGAAGATGGCTGATCAAAAGAACAAGGCAACACGTGCATGTCAGAACTCCAGCCTCAAAGACTGAGCTACATCAGAGTTGGCCACTCTGGTCATGTGCTTGAGTTATGACTGGATACAGGTAAAATCAGAAAATTAATATAGGGACTAGTTGGCAAAGCTAATAGAATTAATTCTATGCCCTTTGTAAGCAAAATAAAGCTTTCATAGTATTAGCATTTTTGTCTTAAGACTGATTCTGGAGCAGTGACTAGGATCCCCTTAGAAAAGACCCCTGGTCTGGCCAGGCCTCGCACCTGATCACCTCTGGCCAAGCCACTGTAGCCCCACTGTGACAATATGGTCTTTAAAACGTTGTTTGTATCCATAAACCTTTGGCAAATTTAGCAAGATACAAAATTACAGATATGGCTTACATAAACTACAAAGATTTATATTCATCTCATACATTTAAGAACAGTTACCTATTGTACCTCTCTCATTTCATACTTATTTAGTCCATTTTCATAGTTCTGGGTTCACTTATTTAGGCTTTTAAGGGCGCAATCCTGACGATTGTGCCGGCGACAGAACGAGCGTTCCATCACTGGAAGCAGTCGTAAATGTGCCAGAAAGCACGCTCCAGAAAGCACGCTCCAGAAAGACTACTCTGGAGCAAGGGAGGTCGGCGCAGAGGCCGGCCTCCCTTGCTCCATCGCTGGAGCGCTCGTGGGAACCACTGCTAGCCCTTTGGCCCTGCAGTCTTTCTCCATCCCCATCTTTTGATTTGAGGATATCACTTCATGCATCTGATGAAGTGGGGTCCAGTCTGCAAAAGCGTATCATAAAATAAATGTGCTAGTCTTTAATGGAACCACAAAAACACATTGTTGCTTTTACACAGATTTCATTGATATAAATGTGGTGTGCCCCCCTTCCACTCCTCTTAATCAAATTCCATCATGTCTGAAAGCATTATAATGAAATGCACAGATGAAACAAACATTAGTTATCTGAAAATTACAGCTAGTTAGACATACGCTACAAGGGTTATATTTAATGGATCAACAGCACCTCTCTAGGTATTTATTTCTATAACAGATAACTGACAAACTAGGGAACCAAAACTCTTTCTTGCCATTTTCCAACTGTTCAAATCATGGGCTACTGAGATTTTCCAGTGTAAGTGATTAAAAATCACAGTGCTGTATTCCTTCCATGCAACAAACTATTGTTAATTGTGTACGTGAATGGAGAACAAAACAAAGACCCAGTTTTACTGCTGAAGCAAAGCAGATGTGGTAGACGGTATGGGAGCATACATAAGCTACTTTGCAACTCTTTGGAAGGAAAATGGGGTATAAGTGTAGAAATAAAACAAATACCACGCTGCATCCATTACAGCAGTGGTTCCCAAACTGGGAGGCACGGCTCCCAGGGAAGCCGTGGAAACCAGCCAGGGGAGCTGCGGAGCCACGGAATCCTCTCAGAAAGAAGTGCAATGCCAATTGGCAGGCATCAACAAAACGTAATGGGGAGCCGTGGCCAATGGTCGCCAATGGTCAAGGGAGCCGCAGGTCAAAAAAGTTTAGGAAACACTGCATTACAGTACAGTATAGAGGAGTTTCATCATATTCCAGTGTGCATGATAATTAGTGGCTCACAGGTTCCAAAACCTTCCCAGACTCACAAGGACATCATGATCCAAGACAGGTTATCAACACCAGAAGGGTAGCAGCAGAAATAGTACATTTTGGGGGGTAAAGCTACTGTGGTCTGCACTTTGATGCTTTCATGTATATAAAAAAAATGATAAGCAGCCAATTTCACAGACTATGTGACAAAAAATGATGCATAAAAAATGAGATCAGAAAAAATGATGCCAATGAAGCAGCTGAGCAGGGTGGTGATCACCAGCGAGAGCTGAGAGCATTCAGCACCTCTCCAAAGCCCCCCCCCCTTTTTTTTTTTGCCAAAACTGTTCACTAGCCAACATTCAGGGCCCTAATTTTATAGAATTCCAAGAATGGATATCAAATAAATTGCCAGGATATGCCATAGGATAACTTTTTTTGCCTCGTTCTCCTTAAAACTAATGTAGTTCCTCAATCAAAATGCTTTGCCTCCCCCACATTGAAGAAACACTAAGAACACCACAATCCTATGCATGCCTACTCAGAAGTAAGTCCCATTGTATTCAATGGGGCTTACTCTCAGGTAAGTGGGTATAGGATTGCAGCCGTAGTTAGAGTGGAGAAATAAACCAAAGTTAAAGATAAACAAGTTAGAGCAGCAACAGCTAGAAAATGTTCCGAGGATTTTTAGATTTTCCTCATCATTCACTGTCAAAATGAATTCATACTTCTTGACACAAGATGCCAATAGAGCACGAATGTGATAGTTTAATTTGAGAACCAAATCAAAAGTTTCTCCCACATTAGAACATGAATTTGTCCACTGGATTTGCATTTAAGCAATAAAAGCAACCAGTAATAAAAGCAACCAGCAACCTCTAAGCCGAGGTAATTCTCAAGGTACAAAACACCAGGGCTGCCAAGATGACAAATAGTCAAGGAAATGAGATTTCTTGTCATCTTGGCAGCCCTGCTGTTTTGTACCTTGAGAATGATCTCGGCTTAGAGGTTGAAACGTCGGTCTGTATATAAATACCGGACTTCCTGGACTTTCGTTTTTAATTTTTTCGTTGCCTGCTTTTTAGTGGCTTCTTTGAAAAAAAAAATTTACGTGGTTTTTGGAGTTCTCTGTATTTTGTAGTTCTAAAACATGGCTAATTTACCCATACAACCTTCTTCCTGTAACACCAAAATTTTATGCAGCAAAGGTTGTTTTTCATATTCTTGGACTGCATCAACTACATGCAATCATGTACAGTATGTTGTACAAACTAGGTGTTGTAACTGTTGGTACCATCCTTCACAATTGTCTTATGTTTGTCCACCAGATCAGAAGCACATGCTTTCAGTTTGTTGTTGTTGTTGTTGTTGTTGTTGTTGAGCCTCATGAATCAATTTTCTCTGATTCCTTTATACGCAACTACTAGCGTTGATACAGTATCTTTCTGAGCTGAGCAATCTTGAGATCAAGCTCAAGGGGGACCAGGTATATAAGTGCTTTTATGCAAATGCCCGAAGTCTACGGGCAAAGATGGGAGAACTGGAATGTTTGGTGGCTAGGGAAAACGTTGACATAGTAGGTATAACAGAAACCTGGTGGAATGCGGAGAACCAGTGGGATACTGCAATTCCAGGATATAAACTCTATAGGAGGGACAGAGAGGGGCGTGTTGGAGGTGGGGTGGCCATCTATGTCAAAGAGGGGGTAGAATCTACCAGAGTAGAGCTGGAGGGGGGCTCTGACTCCTCCGTAGAATCACTGTGGGTTAGATTACCAGGCTCAAAGAGTGATGTAATAGTAGGGGCATGCTACCGTCCTCCAGATCAAAAACCTGAAGGGGAACTTGAAATGAGGAAGCAAATCAGGGAGGTGTCAATGAGAGACAGGGTTGTAGTCATGGGGGACTTCAATTATCCTCACATCGACTGGGTCAATTCATGCTCAGGTCATGAAAGAGAGACTGGATTTCTGGATATGTTAAATGACTGTGCCTTAGAGCAGCTTGTCACGGAACCGACCAGAGGACAGGTGACTCTGGACTTGATATTGTGTGGCACTCAAGATCTGGTCAGGGAGGTAAATGTTACCGAACCGTTGGGGAACAGTGACCATGCTGCGATCTGTTTCGCCATGCATGTCGGAGGGACAGTGCCGAGCAAATCTGACACGAAAACCCTTGACTTCCGAAGGGCTGACTTCCCCAAAATGAGGAGACTAGTTAAAAAAAAAGCTGAAAGGGAAGGTAAAAAGAGTCCAATCGCTCCAGAGTGCATGGAGGCTGTTTAAAACAACAGTCACAGAGGCCCAGCGGGAGTGTATCCCACAAAGGAGGAAGGGCTCGACCAAGTCCAGGAGGGTGCCGGCATGGCTAACAAGCACAGTTAAGGAGGCTGTAAAAGGCAAGGAAGCTTCCTTCCGTAAATGGAAGTCTTGCCCTAGTGAGGAAAATAAACAGGAGCACAAACTGTGGCAAAAGAAATGTAAAAAGATGATACGGGAGGCCAAGCAAGACTTTGAGGAACGTATGGCAGGCAACATAAAAGGGAATAATAAAAGCTTCTTCAAATATGTTAGAAGCAGGAAACCTGCCAGGGAAACGGTGGGTCCGCTGGATGGTGAGGGAGAGAAAGGGGTGATAAAAGGGGACTTGGAGACTGCAGAGAAATTAAATGAGTTCTTTGCATCTGTCTTCACGGCAGAAGACCTCGGGCAAATACCGCTGCCGGAATGGTCTCCCCTGACTAAAGAATTAAGTCAAATAGAGGTTAAAAGAGAAGACGTCTCAGACTTAATTGACAAAATAAAGATCAATAAATCACCAGGCCCGGATGGCATCCACCCAAGAGTTCTGAAGGAACTCAAGAATGAAGTTGCTGACCTCTTGACCAAAATATGCAGCTTGTCCCTTAAAACGGCCACTGTGCCAGAGGATTGGAGGATAGCTAATGTCACACCAATCTTTAAAAAAGGAAGGAGGGGGGACCCGGGAAACTACAGGCCGGTCAGCCTAACATCTGTTCCAGGGAAGATGGTGGAAAGTCTCATTAAGGATAAAATCTTAAAATACATAGAAGAACAAGCTCTGCTGAGGGAGAGTCAGCATGGCTTCTGCAAGGGGAAGTCTTGCCTCACAAACCTTTTAGAATTTTTTGAAAAGGTCAACAGGCATGTGGATGCGAGCGAACCCGTGGATATTATATATCTGGATTTTCAGAAGGCGTTTGACACGGTCCCTCATGAAAGGCTCCTGAGAAAACTCCACAGTCAGGGAATAAGAGGGCAGGTCCTCTTGTGGATTAGGAACTGGTTGAAGACCAGGAAACAGCGAGTGGGAGTCAATGGGCAATTTTCACAATGGCGAGAGGTGAAAAGCGGTGTGCCCCAAGGATCGGTCTTGGGACCGGTGCTTTTCAACTTATTCATAAATGACCTAGAGTCGGGGATAGGCAGTGAGGTGGCCAAGTTTGCAGATGACACTAAACTTTTCCGGGTGGTGAAGACCAGGAGGGATTGTGAAGAGCTCCAGAAGGATCTCTCCAAACTGGGAGAATGGGCAGCAAAATGGCAGATGCGCTTCAATGTAAGTAAGTGCAAAGTGATGCACATTGGGGCAAGAAACCAAAATTTCATATATAAGCTAATGGGTTCTGAGTTGTCTGTGACGGATCAAGAGAGAGATCTTGGGGTCCTGGTGGACAGGTCGATGAAAGTGTCGACCCAGTGTGCGGCGGCTGTGAAGAAGGCCAATTCCATGCTCGGGATCATTAAAAAAGGGATTGAGAATAAAACGGCCAATATCATTATGCCTTTGTACAAATCGATGGTAAGGCCACATCTGGAGTATTGTGTCCAGTTCTGGTCACCACACCTCAAAAAGGATATAGTAGAATTGGAAAAGGTGCAGAAAAGAGCGACCAGAATGATTCGTGGGCTGGAGCACCTCCCTTATGAGGAAAGGCTACAGCGTCTGGGGCTTTTCAGTCTAGAAAAAAGGCGCCTGAGGGGGGACATGATTGAGACGTATAAAATTATGCATGGGATGGAGAGAGTGGATAGAGGGAAATTCTTCTCCCTCTCGCACAACACCAGAACCAGGGGACATGTACTGAAATTGAGTGGAGGGAGAGTTAGAACAGACAAAAGAAAATATTTCTTTACCCAGCGTGTAATTCATCTGTGGAACTCCTTGCCACAGGATGTGGTGATGGCATCTGGCCTAGATGCCTTTAAAAGGGGTTTGGACAGATTCATGGAGGAAAAGACCATCACAGGTTACAAGCCATAAGCAACCTCCTGGTTTTTAGAAGTGGGTTTTCTCTGTGCCAGGTGCAAGGGAGTGTCAACGGGAAACAGGTTATCTTGTTGTCTTGTGCTCCCTGAGGCATCTGGTGGGGCCACTGTGTGACACAGGAAGCTGGACTAGATGGGCTTTTGGCCTGATCCAGCAGGGCTCTTCTTATGTTCTTATGTTCTTAAGCTGAGCTGTCTTGAGTAATCACACCTATCCCCAAACAAATCAGAGAGAACTATCATATGCAAACCATGCAGCCCTGGCTCAACCCTCAACCCTCAGAGCAAGACACTAAGCACAAATAACCCCAGGCTCACGTGAAAGCAGCAAGAAAACTGAATAGGAACCACTCCCCAGGTGAAAGACAGTCAAATCTCAAATCTGCAGAAAAGCAGTGGAAGAACTGGCCTTTAGAATTTGGTTTGCCAAGTGACAACTGAGCGGAAGCAGTGCAGCATGCTTTAAATTAAATTAATAATAATAATAATAATAATAATAATAATATAATTTATTATAATTTATTAAATAATAATAATTGGCTCAACTCTTTAACTGCCACACGTTGTGCGACAAAAGCATGAGGTTTAACGTACAGTTGTTTAATGCAATGGTTAACTCATCATGTTCAAAGTACTGAAGTCATGGGGACTTCGAAGCTAAGGAGGTAAGCACTGGATGACATTCAGCTGCATAATCTCAACAGTATACGTACAATGGCATGCTCATGGATGCTATGATTGGATTGATATCACTTTCTTTTGCTTGTGGCATACCAGGCAGCTCTTGGAGGAGATCAAATAATAAAACTTTGCAAAGACCAGTAAAACTTTGGGGCTCTATTCAAGGCAAGGACAGGTAGGAGCAATGAGACAGCAAGAGGACAGAAGTAAAACAGCTATATCATGGGAAGAATAGGTTTTGGTCACCCTGTTGTGCCTACCCATAAAGCAAACTAACGTGATCTTGGAATTTGGCTCAGCTGAATGCAAACAGGTCCAACGTTTCTGTACTGTTGGGAAGAGAGGTGGCTAATACAACCAGAGGCGTAACTAGCGCTTTCTGCGCTTGGCTGAGGGTTTGATTTTTTCCGCCTTTACTATCTTTTTGATAGTGATTGGGGGGGCGACGCCGCTGGCGCCCCCCTCCAGGTGCCCCTCTCCAGTTCCAATATTGCTGGGCCTGGCTTACCTCCTGCTCCTGGGGAAGGCTTGGGGTCTACGAGGACGAGAGCCTCCCCCCCGGCCCCGCCCAGCCACGACGTCAACGACGATCGTGAAGAGGAGGAGGAGCCAAGCAGGAGCTGAGGACAGAGAGGCAAGAGGCTGGGCGGGCGGGCCGGGCTGCGCTCACGCCGCCCGGCCCCAGCGTGGAGTGAGTGCCTGGAGGTGGTGGTCACCCGCGTGGCGCTCCCTCAGCCACGGCGCTTGGACCGGGTGAGCCACGCGCTCCCACCCTCCCGACACCACTGACTACAACAGGGCATTGGGCTATGAAAAGTAGTAGAGAACTAGACATCGGTTTGGGGCCATTTCTACTATGGACACACCTTTTCTTTAGATGCAGCTGCCTATTTCACTTTTTTTACTTGAAAGTGGGGGGAAGTTACGATGCTGACTTTACTTAGCATTGAGATTTCTTTGAAGAGGTGCATCCTGGAAAGTTGGGGAGACAGAGAAAAACCAACATCCCACAAGGAACCCTTAGGAAACAGTGAGGTGAAGGAATCTAGCAATTCTTCAGTTCACTTCACTTCTTTCAATCCAAGCTGGAAATGAATTAGGGACTTTTAATATTTACCTCTTCAATAGACAAAAGTTACCAAGAACAAAAAAGAGAGACCTATGGGTCTCCAAAAATGTGTCACTAGCCTGCCTATGAAGGGCCCTAAGAAAGAAGAGTTCAGCAAGAGATACAGTACAAGATTTACCATGACAAGCACACCAACCAGCAGTGTGCATAGCACTACAACTGGGACTGTCATGTAAGGACCCCTTACTGACTGCTTTTACTTTACTTCTCACTCCTCATCCTATTTCCCTAAATAGCAATGTATTCTTCAATGCTCTATTACTGTTGGAAAACAAAATAATTCTTTGTCACACCATACTTGTTCTCCATCTCTGATTTACTGCCAGAATTGCTTATGTTTCCTGCCTTGAAACAGTCTGTTGAAAACCTAGCTCCTGAAAACGTTTTGCCAGCACAATTTGCCAGACAGTGGTGAGACACAAAACGTCTGGAAATCTACCAATGGAAAACATGACTGAGAACTGGTGAGCTTTAGAGGCAGCAGAAACGAGTTAAAACAACATGACAGCGGACTTCTGAAAATATGTGCAATAGTCCACATGAAGTTTGGCAGAGAATGGTTCTACTTTACAAAAAGACATTGCTTTTATTGAGTAACCACTAATCTATATGCAACATGGAAGAAGCCCTGTTATACTACAAGCCCCTGAATAACTTTAAGAATATACTAGAAATTTGGCTTGAAAGAAGGCATGTTGGAGAAAACCAGAAAACACTACCAGAAAACATTCTGAGTACAGTATAGCCATTAAAACAAGAGAAGCAAGAAGTTGCTGACATAAAACAGCATGAGAGGAGTACATTCTTAATACCATCACATAATTCATCAGGTATATAATTAAAGCACATATGGATAAATAATCACATACATGGCGCTTAGATTGTTAAGATCTAGCACACTTCAAAATCCTTTTGAAACTTTTTTTGTCTTCATGGCAAAACTAATAGGGAGGTTGTTATTAGATTCATCTTCCAGATGGAAATAAGGGATGATGGGTTCCCCAATGAGGAGCAGGACACTGAAATCAAATTTGAGATTGAGGTCCACAATTGTATCCACTGGCTTCCAGCTATAGATTGTTCAGGAGTTAAAAATGCATGTTTGAAGTTGGTTCCATAGGGATTTCCCCCTAGAAAATGCAGCAATAGTGATGTAGTTCCTGCAGTCATTCTTCAAAGTCCAGTTTTATTATCAGTATATTAGTAGTAGTTAGCAGGGAAGGTCAATGTGATACAAGAGTGAACTTTGCCCATTTATGACTTTCTAACATCTCAGAGAATTCAAGTGAGTTAAGCAGAGTCCGACTACCCAGCTACTCAAGGGCATATCTACACCACAGCCTTCAGTAATTTAATCGTTACACTTTATCCCCAGGGAAAACTGTGCACTGCAGTTCTATGAGGAAAGATAGAGATTCTCTAACAGAGAATTCTGTTACAACAATTTGTAGGAATCTTTGGCAGAAGCTGTGACAATTAAGCTGGTTTAAAACCACTATAAGTTTGAAGTGTGGTATATACCATATTTTTCGCTCCATAAGACGCACCGGACCATAGGAGACATGTGTATCATGGAGATAAAAATAGGGGGGTGGGAATGTCTTGCTTTTAACAGTTTTCCGGCCGCTTGGCCGCTTACCTGGTTGTTGTTTTGCAGCTCCAATCTTCATGTGCCCCAGCTCCCAGTCGCGTTCGGCACCTGCGCTAAGTTCCCAGGCGCTTGACGCGACCAGGAAGCCCTGCGCAAACATCGCAGCAACTGCGATGTTTGCGCAGAGCTCCCAGTCGCGTTCGGCGCCTGTGTGAAGTTCCCTGACGCTGGACGCGACTTCAAAGCCCTTTGGAAACATCGGAGGAAATTGGATGTTTCCAGAGGACTCTGAAGTCGCGTCCAGCATCAGGGAACTTCGCGCAGGCGCTGAACGCGTCTGCAAGCCCTCTGGAAACATCGCAGTTGCTTCAATGTTTGCACAGGGCTCCCTGGTCACGTCCAGCACCTGGGAACTTAGCGCAGGTGCCGAACGCGACTGGGAGCTGGGGCACACGAAGATTGGAGCTGCAAAACAACAACCAGGTAAGCGGCCAAGCGGCCGGAAAACCTTTAAAAGCAAGACATTTTTAAAGCATTTGGTCCATAAGATGCACAGACATTTCCCCCTATTTTTTTTGGGGGGGGGAGTGCATCTTATAGAGCGAAAAATACGACATGCCTTCTCTTGTCAGACAGTACACACAACTGTTCCTCAGTGGTGCTATCGAAAACCAGTGCCTATAGCATTGCTTAGACTTACTGTCAGTGCAATCCTGTGTAACCGGTGTAACACTTACACCGGTGAATCTGCTGTTACACTGATGCATCTACTGTTACACCAGTGCAAAGTTACACAGGATTGTGTTGTGTGTGTGTTACTCTTAGATTAATACATTTTCAGGACGATCAGCACTAGGTTGTAATGTTCCCTTTAAAAACAAAACAAACCCTTCCACAGTGCTTCCTAACACACAAGGATGCATAACCCTGAGCCTGACATTGGTTAAAAGTGAGTCTCAGATGGTCATGGAAACGTTAGGTCTACATTTGATGCCTTAAGGACAGATCCTGTCATCCTTAATCACATTGAATGAATAGTATTTCTGGCTCACATACACAGCTCCATAGGATATCAAACTGTCAAAAGACATGAAGATCAAAACTGAATTTCTTTTTTCACCTTTACACACAACTCCATCAAAATGGAAATACTAAATGGAGGACAAGCAATGTTAGTGGTATTGAAGGAGCTGAAAAGGACAAAAGCCTTCAAGAACAGACTGTTAAAGAAAACCCAGTCCTAAAACAAAACAAAACGATTATATAAACAGAAAGCTCAGAGTGCCCTACACAGAGCTCCAAGTGTCTCTCTCACTGGCTTAGCTTCTACAAAGTTAGAGCTTTAGGTGCTCCCAGACCATTCACTGAACACTAACAGAGAATTTTGTCTCTTACAGTCTTACCAACTTTAATAAAATTACATTAGTCACTGCAAATAAGTTGCAGGAGAGAGCTTCAGTCTTGTGCAAGCAATTCTCAATGAAATCAATTCACATGAGTATGTACTAAGTACCTAGAGCTATGAAGTGTACTTTTTTTAAAAAAAGGTATTGTATATTTAAGTTTGAGCAACACCCAAGGTACCATCTCACTTCAGGTCTTGTACACCACACTTCAGACAGTCAGAGCAAAAGTGCAATTCTGTTGACAATGGAACATAAAACCTCTAGTACACTTGTACTGGTATGGTTGCCACCACATCTGTAGTTTCTCCTATAACAGTATATATACATGCAAATACATACATATATACACCCGTGTCCTTTGTCAATTTACAAAAAAATAATCTGGCCTCTTTCTTCCTGCAGCAATCTGGAATTTTTTCCCTTGGGGTTTGAATTCAATATTACACTGAAAATAACAGGTACATTTATTACCTGTGATAAAATTTGTATCACAGGAAAGTGATACAGTTAAACTAATGCATTTGACCTACAAAGAATAAGGCATGAACTACATGGCAAAGTTGGATGCAATCATGAAAAAGAAAAAAAAATGGAGCAGGAAAGAGAGTAACTGGGACTTCTGGAGGGCAGGACTGCCGAAACAAGGAATGTACTGTCATTTATGTGATCTGGCCCCAAGTATATCCAGAAGAACTTCACACAGCTGTAGCCTCGAGGATTATTATGGAGCCAGCTGCTACTGTTACTTGGCATCTGGGTCCTATGACAAACATGTCAGAAAAAGAAAAAGAAGCATGGTGTGATGTGATGGCCTGAATGCAACCTCAGCAGCTCAGGCATTTCTTATTTACAAAAATAAAAAATAAAAAGACAAGTACTATTTGGGCTGTAAAATCATTTTAAAAAATGGTCAGCAGAACTATAGCACAGTTTTAAGTATCAATATGTGGGTTTTTCTCTGCGGGGGGTGGGGATACTAGATAAGGTGCCACAGCAAATACAGGTGGGCCCCCATATACGCTGGGGATATGTTCCAGGCCCCTCCGTGGATACTTGAAACCGTGGATAAGAGCGAACACCCCCTCCATGGTTTCCTGAGGGGCCCCCGCCCTGCCTCCCCTGCAGGCAGGCATGCTTCCCCCCCAGCTCTTATTTTTCTTTCAGCAAGCTTTGTTTCTTCCTTAAAACAAACAGAGAAGCAGCCTCCATTGCAGGCAAGTAGAACGAGACTAAGTCCTAGAGAGGCTTCTGTTAACCTTGCAGAGCCTCTCTAGTACTTAGTCTCATTCTACTTGCCTGCAATAAGCTGCCAGAGGCTGCTTCTCCTGTTTCTTTAAGGAAGAAACGAAGCTTACTGGGGAAAAAGTAAAAGCCTGGGGGGGGGGGTCCCCATGATCCGTGGATAACTGAAACCGTGGATAGCGAATCAGTGGATATGGGGGCCCACCTGTAATATGGCTTCAATTCCCTCCCACCCACCCCCGTCCCTCAACGTGGGCATTTGCAAAAAGGAAAAATGAAATAAAATTTTAATTGTATACAAATGACAAATTGTATTTGCACCGTTGCAGTATGCCTTCAAGTTGCTGAACACTGTAGCAAGCCCCAACATTTCTACAATCATGGGCCTATACTGTATTTCAAAAAGTTGTAAAAAGAGAGAACGCCTTTAAAATTGTGAGATGCCTCACATCTGTTAACAGTGACTTTTTCAATTGCTAAATTTAACATACCTTCCACCCAAATCTATTTTTGATTTAAAAAAAAAAAAAAACAGCCTCTCTCTCATGATACAAGATTATCTGTTTCACAAGCAGGATTGCCCTGCCGATCCAGTCCTTCAGTTTCTGAGGCACTGCCTTGATAGCTGGCAAAGATCCAAAAATTATTTATGTTGAAAGACAATTCAGTTGAGAGAATCAGATTTATCCATTGCATAATCTCCTCCCAGAAGAATGATATTCGTCAATAGAACCAAAACATGAGGACAAGGTTATCTAAGGCCTTGTTGCACCAGACAATTGTTGCAGTTCCCAAGTTATTACATTTTGCTTGAACATAGAAAATCTAAGATGAAACAGGACATCTAATGTTTTTAAAAAGCTTGCGAATTCAGTTGATCCAATTCTGGAAGCTGGACAGGAAGCTCAGAAACAGCCCAGGCAGCTACACGTGGAACTTCCATCGCCGCATGAGAAGTGGTGGTGACAGAAGTCAACTAGCTGGTGTGCAATGTGCCTAGTGTGAGACAAACCAATTTCAAAATAACCTCACACATATAGTTTCGTTAACCATCTGGCAATGGTCTGAGACTGAAACTTCATGGGAAGCAGATTCATGAACAGAGCCAGCAGGATTAAACTGTTGCCTTTCCTGCCAAGGTCAATTAGAAATGCTCCAGAAGGAAAGAGCTACTGTGAAGCAGAGCATGCAGCAATAAGCCCTATTGAGATAAGAATTCCTCCGTGGCTACTTTGGTGCCAAAACAGTATATTTTATTGTTGATTCTAATACACCACTGTACATGGAGGTGGTCAGTTGTTCTTGGTCCAGGGATTTTACAGCACTGAAGCCATTATTACTCTGCCGTCATCTTCATAAAATCATTCAAGATTTGCTCACCACATTTTTCCAATCACATGTTTTATGTAAAATTCTTCCTTGACCCTGAACGCCAGGAATTGGAAAATAGATAGTAGTTCTCAGCTTCTGGGGATTTTCACTAAGAGCTTGCAGAGTCCATGTTGAGGGAATAGTCCTCCCAGACGGAAAGCTTCAAGCTGAAAAGTATCCTTGTCCTCCTTGCATTCAGAGGCTTCAACAAACCTGAAATTATTCTTCTATTCCTTCTTTACTTATCTCAGTAAGTTTATACTGTAAAAGCTTTCATTTCCTCGTGCAGTTATTTAACTTGACTGTGGAAAAAGGTGATTTGGACTCTAAAAATCCAATTCTGGGTTGGCTTTCTTTCTGTTCTCACTGCCACAATTCCCTCTGTGGGAAATCTGGAGTCTTTCTTAAGAATTTTGAGATAGGAAAGCAACCACCCAGCATTCAGTCTTTGAATATCTCCTACCACTTTAGGTTGTTTGAATAAAAATAATAAGAAAAAAATAATGGGGTTGGCTAGTACTACATTTACTTGGGTGGTGATCAGGAGCAGCAATTCCCACTGGAAAATCCAAGTACCACTCTGTTTTAAATAAATTTCTTAAATAAGCTTACTTGGATCTTGGGCATCAAATGGTCTGCTTATTAAAAGAAAGGACCACCCTTCTGCTCATAGAGATAAAGTGCAAATACAAAGGCTACAACCAAGCAAAGGTTAGATATAAAACAATGGGATGCAAGCTAATCATGATCCAGCCCCTTTTCATTGCTTTCAGTGGGACTTTGTTGCAACAAACTTTGCAAGATTTTGCACAAAGATAACCAAGTTGTCTCAAGTACCTGTGTGAGCTAGTGATTTAAGACTTCAACATGCCCTAAGGCTATGCATAAGAAGAACCAATTGCCAGAATGGCAGAGCCAGGACCTAGTCGTTAGGTAAATACTGTATATACTTGGCAGAATCTCTCATTTTCAAAATTTAGTATTTTTCACATAAATATGTTCAGCAATTTCCCCCTAAAAATGATTTACATTATTTCAATGAGCAAAATGACTGCTTGCTAGAATTCCAACAGTAGATCTGAAGTTCAAGATAATTGGGTGCACATATTTCCTCCTACTATTACCATATGTTCCCCTTGGGAAAATCAAACTGCTTTCCAAATGGATCTTTTCATAACAAGAAATGTATTCAAGACTTGGAAGTTCATATGATTTTAATGTTTGCCAAGCGGATAAAACTATGTAGAAATAGGGAGGACAGATTGCTTACCTGTAACAATAGTCCTTGGTGTGGTCATCTGGGCAGACACACATAGAGTTCTCTCCATGCTCAGAGGCAACCTCTGAAGGTTCCAGAGTTTTGTCAAGTGGTGGAACCCCGTGCACAGGTGCTTCAAGCACAGGTAAAACACCCAATCCCCCCCCTGGTTCAAATATTACTTTGATGAGCACTCTACAGTAGCAGATGTTTTACAGAGTAAATCTGCTACTTTGCTACCGTGGAGGCTTCAAACTGGTATGCGCAGATTAGCTTCCATTCACCTTCCAGAAACCTGCTCCAAAACAATGCCGCCTTCTCTTGTGGCACGTATTGATATCCAGTCATATACAAGAGAAAGCTGGCTATTTTTTAGGTTCACGGCCCAAGTGGTGTAAAGGTTCTTTGTCATGTTGTCCAGCTCCTGCCTTTGGACTTTGTGGGAGCCAAGAGTGTTTTCTCTTTATCTCTACATTTATGTTCTATCATTAAGGAGCCTGGTTTTGGGTGATTGACAGCGCAATCCTATCCAACTTACTCCAGCAGTGTAACCCAGCGGTGCAAGTTGGATAGGATACAGCTGAGTTACGCTGGTGGTGTAAGTTGGATAGGATTACGCTGTAAATAAGAATGAACATCCCTTCTCTTGCACCCCGTACATCTGCCCAGTCTGTTTGGTGGGGATGGCACTGATGATGGTTTCTCTCAAGCCTGTTTCTCTGCTTTAAAACAGACAGCATTAACCAGACCAGACCTGGCTGCACAACTTGTAAGCAAGACTTCCTTCCAGGTAAAGTATTCAGAATCCAAGAGCTGTTCAACCACACAAAAGCTGGCTGCCATCTTGACTACTGCCTTCTGATTTTACATTTCTAAAAAAACTGACCTGGAACTTGATAGGGACAATGCAACCCTGTTGGTCTTGCTGGACTTCTCAGGTGCTTTCAACCCCAACAACCATTCCACTTTTCATGTAAACAATGGATCTGCCTGCATGCATTATCCTTGTAAATTGCAAAAATTGAACTGGCCTTTGGCGTCAATTAAGAATTGCAAAATGCTTTTGACTTTTACTTTTCCTGGTAGGAAAAGGTCAGAATTGTACTCTATGAGATGTTATTTCTTTGTCAGGCTGGGCAGTCTTTCAAGCATGAGATCATAACAATCAGAGAATCAGAGAATGTAGGTGGCAACAATTGCTGCTGCTGCCACCGCCTTGTTCATGCAGTCAACTTCAGGCCTCTTTCACACATGCTTCTGTCCAACATCCATATATCAAAGCAACATACAGAAAGGCTGCCAGGATTGTTAACACTCAGAAGGGAGGCTGCCATGTTTGTGGTATACAAATGAGACTCATGCTTCAGGCTGTCTCAGATGGAAACATATGTTGAGTCCAGCAGATTTGGGGGAAATTGGACCAACGTTAGTTGATGTTCAACCCAAAGGTCCACCATTGGAACCACATTATATACCATGTGCAGATTGTTATGATCTCATGCTTGAAAGACTGCCCAGCATGATAAAATAATTTGTATGTTAATTTGCATTTCTTGTCCTATTCCCAATGAATTTTAAATAGTCATGCTTGCCATCTGTTACAGAATGAAATACTTCCTCTTGAATTTGTTCTTTGCCAACTTATAGACAGGATCACTAGAAAGGAAGAGTTTCATCATGTCCAATACAAATATTTATTACATAAGCCTTCTGTGTGAATCAACAGAATAAGCCATACAAACACCTTTGTCACACAGATGAATGTATGCTTCTCATTGCAATCAGGCAACTGGGAAACTTACAGCGCAATCCACTGTAAAGATCCGTGGGCAGCCCTAGGGCCGCCCGCTGGATCCTATCCCCGTTCCAGGCCAATCATGATCGGCCTGGAGGTCTCCTCGGGGGAAGGAGCACAAGGAGGCCCCAATGGGCCTCTTCGGATTTCTGCCAGCTATTGAGCTGGCGTAAGTACGAGGAGGCAGTGTAATGGCCGCGCCGGCCTGGGAACGGGACGAGGATATGGTGGCTGCCATCCCCACTCCTCTTGGGCCAGCTCGGCCAACGGCCGCCCTCCCCCACACCCACCAGCAGGAGACTTACCTTTGCTGGTGGCCACAGGGTCCGGAGGATGGCAGAGTGAGGCCTGCCAGCCTGCGCGCCAGCAGGCCTTACTCCAAAGTAGTCGCAATCGTGCTTTACGGCACGTTTGCAATGCTATCAAATGGCAGAGCGCGTGCTCCGCCGTTTGATAGGTACGGAGGATTGGGCTCTCAATGAACTACAGTATTCAGGCTGAAAAACAGGACAGCTTCCATAAAGTTAGCTCAGCATTAGTGTTGACTTTAAAAAAGAATTTAAGAAGCATAAGAACATACAGCCTGCTCTGCTTCCTGGATTTGCACCAGTGATTTTGCTGGTGAACATCAGAGTAGCCCCATAGGGCTGGTGGGCGAGTTACTCATGAGGACTGAATGTTCCCTTACCCTGAGGAGTGCGCTTGCGCAGTCCTAACCCGTGCTGGATACAGCATGTGCTGCATGGCCCCGCTACTCCAGCGTAGGTTAGGATTGGGTTGTTAGTACTTTGCCTTGCTAGTTACAATGAGCTAATCAGAGCAGGCAACAATTCACTACTTGCTTCACTACTATAATCTGTTCCTCCTAGTACCTAGTTAATTCAGTAAAGCAAATCACTTTTAGTCTAGTGTTCCCAAACTTCATGTTACAAAGTTAAAAACTGCCATTTTTACTTCCTCACTAAATGTTCCACATTGTTCTAAATGCAGTATCTTATTCGTTCCATAACTCAATAGTTTTCGGCACCCAGTGAGTAAGGCCCACCAGTGCACACGCCGGCAGGCCTCACTCTGCTGCGACCTGCTCCCGCCAGAGCAAGGTAAGGGTCCCGCCAGAGCAAGGGCGGGGGGAGGGTGGTTTGGGCGGCGAGGGCAGGCGGCCATTGGCCGAACCAGCCTGGAAGGGGGCAGGGATATTGGCCGTGATATCCCCATCCCCATTCCCAGACTCAGCGGCTGTTACACTCAGATTTCCGCCAGCTCTTGAGTCAGCAGACATCCGAGGAGGCTAATCAGGGCCTTTCAGCCCTACACCGGGGGAAGGGGACAAACGTCCTCTTCCTCCGAGGAGACCCAAGGCTGCACCAGAGCGGCCCTGGAAGAGCGTAGGATCCTGCGGCCGGCTCTAGGGGCCGGCCACAGATCTTTATGCAGGATTGAGCTGTAAATTTCATATATATGCCAAACAGTGAAATTTTATATGCAGAATTATAAACAATGTATCTTATGCTGCTAAAAAAGTAAAATAAGTTTAGACTTGATATGAAACTATTGCCTATACAGTATTTCAATTTTCCCCCAAATTTCCATTTTTGTCCCAAAAACCAGAACACCCATTTTTCCCCGTGGCATCAAAATTTCCTGAAATGTTATATTTTTAACAGCAACCTCTCCAATACAAGCCTCGGCCAAGGCAGAAAGCATGAACACCACACAGACAGAATGGAGCTCTACAAGTCTACCCAAAAAAACCCACCCACCCCAAAACTATATTAGGTGGATAGTAACAAAAAGAGAAAACCTGATAGGAAACCCTGTACATGTTTTCAACAAGCAATTTGTTGGGAAGCAAAACACAACACAGAATATTTTTAACTAGGTCAGCCTAAATGTTTGGAAGATTATTTAATTTATTTTGGCACTTTAAACTACAACAACCCCAAAGAGATCCTTTCTTGAGCTGCATGAAAATCAATACTAATCTTTGCTAGAGAACATGGCGATAGACAGAACGTTAAATAAAGGACTAAAACTTGGATGCACACCATAAAAGGGAAATAAATTAGGCACTGGTGACAGATAACATCAGCAATACAACAAAATGCCCTAATCTAAGCATGGAATGAATAATCCAGTGCAAATCATCGCTGATGTCTTCCTTCAATACTCCAGGATTTCTTGACCCTGATCAATGAATTTTTTTTTTGCTTACAAAGTCAAGGAGTTTGTAACAATATGAATTTGTTAGTCCCAAGAGCAAACTTTATTTGACAATGAATTCAATAAGCTGTGGATTTTACACAGAGTTGTCTTGTTGGAAACAGGACCTGTGTGCAGATGCCACTCTAGTGAAGAATTGGCCCAACTTGCCATGAAATTCCAACTGGATTGAAATGAATTTGCCTTCTGATAACCTGCTCCTCTGTTTGCAAAAGCCAGTTTGGTTGATGGATCCAACCAGTCTCACTCACCACACGATGTGGGGCATAACTTTGCCTGTCTCCCTCGCAGTGCACCATCCCACAATCTCATAATCGTGAGGGGGCTGGAAAGGTTACCTGCCGGGTTAACTGCCCCCCCCATGCAATTAGGAGGCCATGAACCAGCAAACTTGGAGGGGTGGGTGAGCCATTTATGCTCACATTCCTCATCATTCTGTATGAAGAGGGATGGTCAGACATATAAACTGAACTATCCCCAACAGGACGTCTGGGTAGCAGGACACAAATTAGGAAGTGGCAGATCCCACTGGTCTTTTTCAAGCTCACCCCTCAGTGGTATGAGGGTGAGCTTGAAAAAGACCAGTGGAATCTGGTTCGAAACATTGCTCTTAAATAAGAGCAATGTTTCGAACCAGATTCCACTGATCTTTTTAATATGTTTTTACGTGTTTTTACTGTGTTTTTTACTTGCTTTTCACTGCCATGGCTTTTAATCCCGTAAATCTTAACTACTCAAGAATCATTGCTGGCCATGAGAACCCAAAATCGTACTTAATCCCCTCAAACTCGTTACGGTTTTGCAGCTGTCTGGTTGTGGCTCCCTTCCTTTCCTGGTACCAATCTACAGATTTTGCAAACCATAGCCAACAGCCTCAGGTCTCAAGACATGCATGTTGCAGGCACACATGTATGGAGATGCAAGTGGTTGCCTAGAACAGGGGTTCTCAACCTTTGGAGGCCCAGGTACCCCCTATCACGGTCCAATTTTCTGAAGTACCTCATGCTAATTAACTGCTAATTTAATTAATTAATTAATTAATTAATTAGGTAATTAATTAATTAATTAGGTAATTAATCATTAAATAAAAAAGTACTAAAACAATTTTAAATGTGAAAAAATGTCTTATTTAACTGTGTGGGGGGTGAGGGGAGACACACACATGCAAGGATCTCTTTTTTCTCCAAGTCACACTTCCCAAAATCAGCTCCTCCCTCCCCCACCAAAGTACATTTTCTAAAGTACAAAAATAAGCCCAAAACCAAAATCAGAGAGACAGAAGGGCTCCGAAAATAATTACAATTTAAAATCTATGTTAATTAACACTTAATTAGCTGCTAATGGGGCAGATAAGGGACAGGGCTTGGCGTACCCCCAGCAAGAGGTCCGCATACCCCTAGGGGTACCCGTACCACAGGTTGAGAACCTCTGGCCTAGAAAGAGCATCCATAGGAAGTTTTATCCAAGCTGCTGACAGGCATAACATTGAGCCAAAATTGGACCCTTAGACTCAAGTCCTTTGACAACACCATCTGAAACTTGAAGGGCAATCTAAAAAAATCTTTTAAAGATATTTTTTTAATCCTTTGCCAGTCTTCTACACGCATACATGTAGAAAGCACAAGCTTGTTTAAAACTATGTCTAGACAAGTTTAAAAAAAAAAGTTTCACAAGAATCCTATTAGGGCTTGCTTACTGTCACACCGATGTTCTGTTCCTTTTTGGCTTGTCATAACTGCTATCGTACAGAGCAAATAATTCGTGTCCACTGCATATTACATACAGAACATTCTCTTCTCGCTCATGGTTTTGCATGCATCTTCTCAGTACACGGAAGCTAAATGTCACCTTCCGCTTACCTATATTCCAGATTCCTTACTGGACAGGCTGGTGTCCTCTGGTTCTAAAAAAAGCAACTCCTCAACAATCTGCCTTGTCCGCCTCCCAAGCCAAAAAATCTAATTATGAACCTATATTGTGTTTTAACACAACAAAAAAAGCAATATATCACCTGTGCTATTCCCACTACTGTTCTCATTTACAGTCTTCAGTCTCATACAGAGAAGCAGGTGCAAACAAAGTGTCACTTCTTGCAGTGAAAAGCAGTGGCCTAAACAAGAAGCCCACATGAGTGAAGCGATTCACCACCCACCTAACTGTCTCTCTTACAGCCTTAGGACATGTTTCCCTTCTACACCTGTGTAGCTAATCACAGAGTCACAACTACAGTGGCTCTGCAAGCTTTCTCATTTTAAAAAGGTACAGATACAGACCGATAAAGCTCAGAGCACAAGAAGGAAGGGACACAGAAGGTGTCATTGCTGGTGCACTCTGCTGGGCTTAGAAAAATCTGCAGCTACAGCAACAACTATAAAGAGGAATGTAATAGGTGCAGAGGCCACAAGAATGGAAAGTTCCAACAGCAACAGCAGAAAGTGAGTGAGTGTACCCTTTCAAAGTTGTTTTTAAGGCTATCCTAGATATTCATACAAGTTGGGCCAATCCTTCTTTGCTTTTCTATAATTAAGAAAACTATCCCTGTCAGCAGGACTATCGCTATCTCTTTCCTTAATTAGAGGATAGGAATACTTACTCCTTGGAAGGAAAGCTATGGCAAACTTAGACAGCATAATAAAAAGCAGAGATATCACCATGCCAACAAAAGTTCGTATAGTCAGGGCCATGGACTACTAGTTCCCCCACTTTGTGTCTTCTAATCTAAAGCATTCTCCTAGTCCAGGGGACTAGGGGTTCTCAACCCCTTCCCAGCCGAATACCACCTCCGGCGCCACTCTCCTGCTGCGTACCACCAGAAGTGACTAACAATGACATCATCACCAGTTACTTCCGGGTTTTCAGAGGCCAGAAAACACAGGTAGAAGGCTCTGGGCAGGTGGGAGGACCCTTCTCAGTGTTCCTGAGAGGCTCGGCCAAAGGCAGGAGCCTCTCGGGAGCGAAAACGTGGTGCCAAAAGCACCACATCGGAGCAGGGTTCCATCGGAACAAGTACCACTAGCAGTCAGCTGAAGTACCATTGGTGGTACTGGTACAAGTACCACTGGTTGAGAGCCCCTGCCCTAGTCGATCAGCATCAGGATAGTTTCCTCTTCATCCAGCACTAGATGGTTTCTGAACAGTGAGATTGTCTCACGATCAAAGAATCACCTCCACAAGATTGGTCTCTGTGACCTCCTTTTTGATATGCACATCTTTGATCTTGTGGCTAAAGTGAGAAAGCAAAGCAACAGCAACAAGCTTCCCTGCCCAAGATTTCTGAAAAACATTACTCAGTTGCCAACAACTCTGCTTCAGTTATGGTCACGTCTTTAGCAGAAGCACCACAAGAAAAGACTGGAAGGATCACATGGGGCTTGTAAAGGCTGACTATTGCAATCTCTATTTTAGAAACAAGATCACTGCAGACGGAGACAGCAGCCATGAAATTAAAAGACGCTTACTCCTTGGAAGGAAAGCTATGGCAAATTTAGATAGCATAATAAAAAGCAGAGATATCACCATGCCAAAAAAAGTTCGTATAGTCAGGGCGATGGTGTTCCCAGTAGCAATGTATGATTGCGAGAGTTGGACGATAAGGAAGGCTGAGTGCCGAAGAGTAGATGCTTTCGAACTGTGGTGCTGGAGAAGACTCCTGAGAGTCCCTTGGACTGCTAGGAGATCAAATCAGTCAATCCTAAATGAAATCAACCCTGACTGTTCCCTGGAAGGACAGGTACAGAGGCTGAAGCTCAAATATTTTGGCCACCTAATGCGAAGAGAGGACTCTCTGGAAAAGACTCTGATGCTGGGAAAGATTGAAGGCAAAAGGAGAAGGGGAAGGCAAAAGATGAGATGGTTAGACAGCATCACCGAAGCAACGAACATGAAAATGAGCAAACTCAGGAAGATAGTGGAGGACAGGAAGGCCTGGCGGGATATGGTTCATGGGATCACGAAGGGTCGGACACGACTTAACGACTGAATAACAACAAATACTGCTTGATATGGCTAGTGCCAGTAAAGCACAAAGAGGAGGCAGCATTACCACCATGGAAAAGGTCCATCCAACACGTGGATCGTTAGTATGCTAGTCTGAGCCAGACTTTATAGAACACTCAGAATTAGTCTCCAAGTAAAAGGTTTCAGCTATCAAAGGAGAGCAAGGCCAGTGTTGGTTCACATCTTTATTTCTGAAGTGCTTTTCCAAGAAACAAATCAAAAAATTGAGTAATCACAGATTACTGAATCCCTATCAACAAAAAATCTTAGGAGTTAAAAGTATGCAAAGGTCTAAAAAAAATCCACAGGAAGGTCTGTCACAAAGCCCAGCACACAGTTACAAGAGATAAAAGATGTCAAGTAACAACAGCAGTCTGATCTAATAACATCCACAAGGAGGAAAAAACTATACAGAACCTAATTTTCATTTAACAGAATGATATTTACCAGTTTAGCTGTATAGCTACATGTAAGGGCTTTCCCTTCCTCACCACCATGCACAGAGGAACACATGCTAAGGCAATTACTGTACTGCCATTCTATGCGGGAGCTGTTGGGAAAAAAGTAGTATGGAACCCTGCTTCATATGTACAGCTCTTCATAATAGACAACATGGTGAAGATGGAAAAACATATATGGTTTACAGCGCAATCCTAACCAACTTTCCAGTGCTGGTGTAGCCGTGCCAACAGGACGCACACTGCATTTTGCCGGGCAGGGGCAGTCATGGAGGCCTCTTCAAGGTGAGGGAACATTTGTTCCCTTACCTCGGGGCTGCAATGCGGCTGCACCGGTGCAGGAAAGTTGGTTAGGACTGCGCTGTTAATGAAGTTTCCTTCTACTGTCAGACTATTAATTTAGTCAAGCATTGTCTACTCTTAATAGGAGGCTCTTCAAGGTCTCCACTCCAGGAAGATCTTCCCCCATAATAACTGTTACCCATGATCAGGAGCGCAAGTACAAAGCTGTCTCAACATACCGAGTTGAAACACTAACCTGCTTTTGAGCACTGTATGTTTGTAAATTGCGCACATAAAATAAATTACGCTGAAAAGTGTTCATATATAAATTCAAGAAAACAAAACAATTTTTTTCTTTTACATTGTTGACAAATGCATATAGAAGTACCTTTTGCATTCAAAGTTTCTTCTTTTATTTTCATCACAGTTTCTTGGCCTTCACCTTCATTCTTTCCAGCTGTCATAAGTCAAGATAATAAAGAAAATTAGATATTGTTTGTATTTCAGAGTGCAAACACATAGCTTGATTTTAAACTCTAAAAAACTCCACAGCCAAAATCTGGCATGAAGTCTTTAGGCAAAGAAAGCAGAGTTGACAATGTAATAGGAAACAAAAAGTGTTGGTTGCCCAACAAAGATAGCAGATCAATATATTATTGGTCAAGTGAAGAGAGGTCTGAGAACTGCACTGAAGTAAGGAGGAACATGAAAAATATACTGTGACGTGGTATCTGTCTTGACGACTCAGATATTGTAATGGAAGTTGGTATGTATGTTCAGAACACCAATCTATGCTTCCAGTAAGAACCCTGGAACAGAACTCCGTCCCATAGTTCTATGCTTAAGGCAAAGTGGACAGATGAAAAAGCATGGCACTGAAATATCTCCCTTGAAGACAGGGGTTAAATAGGGGTGGCCCAAGTGCCAGGTGTGCCCAAGGTAGTATTATCCATCTTCTGCCCCTTTTTTTGAGAGAGAGATGTGTAGGTACTGGGAAGTGATCAGGAAAGGTGATACAAAGGAGGTGGTGAAGCTCCTGCTGACTGAGAATCAGCCAGCAGTAGCAGCCATCACTGCCTCCTCCCCTCCACCACCAATTGTTTCCCTGGCTCTGGGGAGCAATCAGGAAGAGGAGGTAATGGATCTGGCTGAGGCCAGGACGAGGTGAGTGGTGAGCAGAGGTGGTGGGCAGGTGCAGGATAAATGAGGGGCACCCCTTTGCCAGTCTACCACATGAGGCAACCAACTGACCTCAATGGTGGACCAGCCTAGAAGTAAAAATGAAAGTTAGTGAGATGTTCAGGGCAGAACTCCCCATTTGAAGTGGACACGGCAACTTGACCCCATATGCATTCTCAAGAAGACCAAGAAAGATGTAGTAACGCATTAACAGCCCAATCCTATCCTATGTTTCACTCAGTGATCCAGCTATGCCGGCGCTGGCAAAACTGCACTACATTGGGAAACCCACGTGTGCCTGTAATGAAAATTAATACCCAGGTACCTAAATTGCTTGACCTGCTCTATTTCATTGCCCTTACAGGACCATCCAAAAGCTTTCCACTTATTGGCAAAACCCATGATCTTAGATTTGGAACAGTTAATCTATAACTTGTTAGTTGTGAAATATTCTGCACTTCTGTTGAGCAAGCGTTTTAGGCCAATACGAGTATGGGAAAAAAGTGCCGCGTCATCTGCATATAATAGTAACAGAATTTGACACAAGCCAAGTTTCAGGCAATGACTATCCATATTCATCAAAGTCGGGGCTAAATCATTTAAGAACAAGTTAAACAACAGGATGCATCCCTGTTTTACACCTTTATTGGTGGTGATAGATTGTGTTAATTTCCCACTCCAAGAATATCAAACCTTACACGATGTATTAAGATGAAGGGTCCTAATTAAACAACAGGAGTCTTTTTATCAGTCCCCATACTAGCAAGTATGTTCCAAAGAAGCTCTCTATCAACAGAATCAAATGCACCCGTCAGGTCAAGGAAAGCTATATAAAGTCTTGCTTTGCATTTCCTGACCTGTTTGTAAATTAGATGGGACAAAAGCAAACAGTTGTACAACGTTGATTTACCCCAACAAAATCCAGTTTGCTCAGAGAAAATCTTATGTAACCATTTTAAAATGGGCAGTCTTATAACATTTAAACATTACAGAGACAGAACGAAGTTTTTGCTTGTAGATTCCTGATAGGTACATTAGCCTATAACTGACCATGCATATATGAGATCTGATGTTCAACTACATCTGCACAGTCTGGCTTATCTCCCTTTGCTTTGACTACTAAAAAAAGAGAGACAGCAAAAACGGGTCAAAGAGAGTAAAAAAAAAGAAAAAGAATAATGCATAAAATAAACTCCAACAGTATTTGTTTTTCCCACTGAAATCATCTGGGGTTACAGAGCGCAAACATCCAGTTTGATCCTAATCTCCAGAAATAGATGCAGTGTCAACGAACAGACCCTCTGGTAAAACTGCCATATCCATAGAGCTCTCTTTAAAAGAAGCTATGGGCAGGAGATCAAATCTCCTCACTTTTTCAGCCTAAGTGATTTTCTACAGCAGGGAATTAAAGTCCAATGTGTCATAGTACTGGATATAGCAAGATTGGGGGGAAATAAGAGGAACCTCGGCAAGGTTTTCATCTGATCTCCACCAGCTGCCACACAAGGAGCTTTGCTCATTACAGCCTGCAGCTCCTTGCTCAGCTACCGATAGGATTAATGCAGTTTGGATAACATATAGTACATTAACAATTATGGTTATTTGTAAAATAACATTTGTAAAATAAATATTTGTAAAATAAAAATCCCCAAATGTTTCCACATGGATACAACTGGAAAGGAATGTTTTCAAACAGTTCTCTTTCTACAATGCAGGTTTTCTGTATTAATTTAGCAGTGTCTTTCTACACTGAATGCACAGTGACAGTGCACCTCAGAAAGGTGGCTACAGAATAAAAGGACAACAGGCTACCCTGCTCAGGTAGAAAGGGGGGGGGGGGAAATAGCAATTCCTTACCAGTGGTTTTTAACTTGGCCAGAGAGAAAGAGAGAGAGAGAGAGAGGTGTAAAACTTCTTCAGTTTTTTGTTTGTTTTTGTTGTTGTGCAGTTAGTAGAATTGCAACACTGTGGAGTTTCAATACAATAGTAACACTATTACGACACAATCGTATGGGTTACAGGCGCTGGCACCAGGTGTAGTAAACGTGCCATAAGGCATGTTTGGACACCCAGAGAGGAGGCAGCACCGGCAGGAAGGCCTGTGCTGTCTTGCTGGCACCATATCCAGGCCCCATGCATGCTGGAGCAGGCGTAGGGGCTGAGGGAGGGTGGGGGTGGGGTGTAATGGGGCAGGGTGAGGGGTGGGCGGATCGGGTCTAGGAGGGAGGTGGGACTGGCATCTGTGGCGGATGCCATATCCTATCCCCCCTCCCAGGCCTCCAGCCCTGACACGGGGCTGCTCGGTCCTATGTCAGCTCAAGAGCTGGTGTAGAACCAAGTAGCCCCATTGCAGTGGCTGGGGATTTACCTGGGGTAAGCGGGCAAATGCCTGCTTACCCCGAGTAGACATCCAGCCTGGGCCTTCCCTAGATAGGATGCCGCATGGACCATGCGGCCCATGCTGAACACCCTCCACCAGGAGAGGATAGGATTGGGCTGCCCATCTCTTAACCATAGTTAAGAGCTCCAGATAGGCAATGAACTTGGTTGCTCCCAACCCCTCTTCATCTTGTGTAAGTTCTTTCCCACTCACTCAAAAGCTCCTGCTTCCCTTTATCATATGCCAGCATTGGTGCAAGTTATGATTCATGCTAGCCAGGATTTCCCTCTTATCAGAGTCTAAAATTGACTTGGGCTGCAATCAAACCCATTTGCTAGTGAACAAGCCCCATGGAACACAGTGGAACTTACTTGTGTGTAAACATGCTTTGGCTTGCACTGTAATAAGCCTTTCTTTGCACAAAGCCCAAAGCTTAGAGACACAAGCACAAACCTTCCTTGGGCTCACAGATGTAGTTACACAGTTCTTGATCCCCCACCTCAAACATTATTTGAGAGAGAAAATTAGCAGGGTGGTAGGTAAGCAATAGCTCCACCAATAAGGTGGTGGAAGGAAGCTATACTGAAAGACCATAGGAACAGCATTTATTTGAGAAAGGATAGCCCATTGTAAACTCAAGTCAACTGTTCTCTTCCAATTCTGCAGCGATCAGAAAAGTAGATCAGATTCAAAGGTTCCACAGGTGCTATGAAATGCCAGACCCATTTGTTTTCTTGTGGCATACTGTCATATAAACAGGTCGTAAAACAACAAGATAAATAATCAAAGGGATGTCATGAAAGCAACCAGCAGGGAACAGGCACATTTGGTAGCAGATTGCTTTAAGTCTGAAATTCTGAAGTTCCTGCAAAAGGTTTAGAACAGGGCTGTCAAACAAAAGGCCCAAGGGCAGAATACAACCTGTGGAAGCTCTTTATCGGGTTCGCGTGATAACTGGGCTCTCCCAGCACCACCATCAGCCTGTACTCAGCTGCTGAGCTGCAAAGTGACACATTGGCAGAAGCGGAGCAGTTGAAAGGGCAGCCCGTGTGATAACTGGGCTCTCCCATATCTTGAAAATATGATCAGGATTTGCGCATTTTCTCTTCTCATTTACAGCTGAGAAATTTTCTCATTTACAGCTGAGTCCTAGGTGAGAAAAAAAGTGCTTACTTCTGGTAAGCAGGTGCCATGAATGCTATTCGGCCTGCTGTATGAAACGAGTTTGACACACCAGGTTTAGAATACTGTGCATTATTTGAAGCTCAGGTATACAAAACTGCATTTGCAATACATAGCCTCATGTCAGTGAAACCTAGTAGAAAGACTCTCTTTTTCAATATTCTGAATCTTCTAGTTCATTTCACTACATGAGGTATGTGTTATTACAATTCTGTGAAACTAGTTTCAGCAATCTCATCCAGTAGAATATAAGAAATTTTGTTGAGTTAATCAATGAAAAACTGTGATCTAACAAAGTCCTAAAGACTATGGTGGAAAATTCCCATAATCATCACTGTCTAGTCTGCTTTTTATGTAATGGAAAGCTAGGAGGATGCCCTACCAAAGATATTTGGTCATATTAATATAGTATCACATGCTGAAGGCGAAATGCCAGAATTCCTCCTAGTTTTATTGTGGTTCATTACTGGGGAAAAGGTAATAAAAATAACATTTTATCTCCTGAAGTGCAGGCACAGCAGGGACAGTTATATCAAAACATTTGGAAGGCATGTAAAGCATTGCATTGTCTAGAAAATGATACAGCCTGCCAAGTTTATTACTACCTAGAAGGGCAAAGAAGAAAAAAATTGTTTACCCAAGACACCGAGACAGAACATTTTCTGACTACTGTCAACTAAGACAGAGGAAGTCATGCCCGCCATTAAAAAAAAAGCACAGCATGTTTTAAAGAGACTTGCAGCACAATCCTATCCAACTTACACCAGCGGTGTAACCAGCAGTGCAGCGAGAACGGGACACCCCAAAACGGAAAGGGGATTCAAATCCCCTTTGAATCCCCTTTTGGAGAGGATTTGAATCCCCTTTCCATTCTGGGGCCTCCCGTTCTCGCTGCACCGCTGGTTACACCAGTGGTGCAAGTTGGATAGGATTGCGCTGTTGATAAGGCAATTCAGAGTGAGATACAAATAAGTGAAATTTCAACATGTACTTAAAAACTCTTATCTGGACAACATAGGGACTCAGTTAATAGCGCAATCCTGTCTAATAATAGACTGGCAGAGCGGCTGCTCTGCTGGTCTAGGGTGTTGCAAACATGCAATAAGGTGCGTTTGCATCACCCAATGAGTAAGCAGCACCAGCGGAGAGGCTTGCACAGCTCCTCCAGCACCACGGGATGGATCGCCACCATGGCAGAGAGGTGAGTCCCTGCCGGGAGGTGGAGGCAGAATGGAACGGGGCATTTCAGGGGGTGGGATTGGTCAGCCAGGCCTGGGAAGGGGGAGGGATTGGCGGTGGCCACCTCCAACGATCATATCCTGGCTGGTGTTACACAGCCGGTTTGAATATGCTCCAGCAAAACATCTGGTGCACATTTCAGTATACCCATTGGGGCGGCTGGGGCTCTACTCGGGGTAAGGGGACAAATGCCTCCGGCCGCGCTGGGGTAGGCTCCATCCTGGATAGGATGCGGCAGGCACTTTATTTGCACCGCTGTGTCCTGTTGCCCATGTTTAAAATACAGTCAAAATAGTGACCAACGTCATGTGTGTCTAATCTTCTTCTACATCTTCTGTGCATAGGACATCTTATGGAGATTGGAGGAGCCATGTCAGCATCAAGAGAAAGGTAGAGTGAATGATATATGTATGTTGGTGAGGGTTGAGTGTGCAGGATTGGGGTGGTTTGGTAAGTGTGGGGGTTATCTGTGAATGGGTCAGGGGAGTGGTTAACCTTGGTCTCAGTGAGAGGGAGGCCTAGGGGGGACGAGTGGGACCTCTACCCCGGTGAGAGGGGGGCAAGGGGCGTGGGGTGCAGTGACCCGAACCTCGGTGAGAGGGAGGTGGGGATTGCTGGACAGGAGTGTTGGGGTTTGGAGGGAGCGCTTTTAGATAGTGGGTTGACTGTGGAGTGAGGTTGTGATTGAGAGCTGTGTGGGAGTGTGTGAGATCTTTAGGTTGTGTGGTCAGGAAGTAGGCTCCGCTGAAGGGCTATGTGTTTGACACCTCGAGGGAGTCTAGGGGAGGGGTGGGTGGCCACCATTAGCAGAGTGACAGGTCACGGAAGATATGGTGGTGGGGGCTGGGCAGGCCGTTTCAGGAGAACGAGGGTCAGTCACAGGCAGACTGTCCCTCTTTCTGGCCCTTCTCCCATCCCTCTGACCCTTGGCGGTCTCGGCAACATTCCCCTGAGTCTGAAGCCGGAGCTATACTGTCTGCGTTCGCATCACATCCGCTTTCCATGTGCATCTGGTGTCCCGTCCCCCAGGCCAAACAATGGCTCTGATTGGCTGGACCATAGCGTGGACGCAGCAAAAGTCGAGGCCACCTCGACTTTTGCTGTTTCCGCGCTACATCCAGCCAATCAGAGCCCGTTGTTTGACCTGGGGGGCGGGACACCAGACGCACATGGAACGCGGACGCGATGCGAACGCAGACAGTGTAGCTCCGGCTTGAAACTTCTGCTCTTGAACGCCAGGTCAGCCAACAATAAAATCTGCGTAGTCCAGGATTTAATCCTGGATGAAGGTGCTGACCTGGTATGTATTACGGAGACCTGGCTGGATGAGTCGGGAGGGGTAAGTCTCTCCCAGATGTGCCCGCCAGGTTTCCATGTATTGCAGCAGCCACGACTTACAGGGGCGGGAAGGTGGAGTTGCGATAGTCTATCGTGATACCATCCATCTCACTGGGTACCCTGTCCACCGGGTTTGAGTGCCTCCATGTTGTGTTGGAAGGGCGAGACAGAATAGGGATTCTGTTGGTGTACCGCCCACCATGCTGCCCAACAGTCTCCCTGCCTGAGCTGACTGGGGTGATCTCGGCGGTGGCGTTGGAGTGCCCTCGCCTATTGGTGTTGGGGGACTTTAATGTCCACGCTGAGGCCCTGAGGACAGCTGCGGCTCAGGACTTCATGGCCGCCATGGCATCGACGCACGATGCGGGACACACGCTGGAACTGGTGTTTACTGCTGGGCGGGTAGATGGTGATCTGGATGTGGAGGAAATTAACATCACTCCTTTGTCATGGACAGATCACTTCCTGGTGGGATTTAGGCTTATCGCAGCTTGTCGCCTCAGCAGTGGTGGGGGACCTCATTCTATGGTCTGCCCCCGGAGGATGATGGATCCAGATGGATTCCTGAGGGCTCTGGAGGACTTTCCTGTTGCCAGAGTTGGCGACTTACCCAGCGCCCTGGTTGACCTCTGAAATAGGGAAATGACCAGGGCTCTGGATCTGATCGCTCCTGAGCGTCCTCGACCAAGCCGCAGAGTCAGAGCGGCCCCTTGGTTTACTGAGGAGCTGCGGACGATGAAGCAGCAGGGCAGATGCCTAGAGCGACGGTGGCGGAAAACTTGTGCAGACTCCGACCGGGCACAGGCTAGAGTTCACTTTAGAGCCTATTCCGTGGCGGCAGCTAAGAGGGCTTTCTTTTCTGTCGGCATCACGTCTGCGGAGAACCATCCAGCTGAGCTTTTCCCGTGTAGTTCGGGGCCTGCTCCATCTGGGTCCCCCAGTAGATGGGGCGGAACACATGGTGGCTCGCTGTGATGGGTTTGCAAAGCACTTCGTGGACAAAATCGATCGGATTCGGCATGACTTGGACGCCGCATTAGGAGTATCTAAGTATGTCCCTATGGCACCTGTCTGTTCTTCTTCCTGGGATTCTTTTCAGCTTGTAGAACCTGAGGATGTGGACAAGATTCTTTGGAGTGTGAGACCGTCTGCGTGCCCACTTGACCCTTGTCCGGCATGGTTGATTAGATCTGTCCAGGCGGGGCTGGCCGAGTGGACGGGGAGGGTGGTAAATTCATCTCTAAGGGAGGGGGTGGTGCCGCCGTCTTTTAAACAGGCGGTGGTGCGCCCCCTCCTGAAGAAACCCTCCTTGGACCCCACTATTTTGAACAACTTCTGGCCAGTCTCAAATATCCCGTTTCTGGGCAAGGTGATCGAGCGGGTAGTGGCGTCTCAGCTCCAGAGGGTCTTGGAGGAAGCTGATTATCTGGATCCATTCCAGTCTGGCTTCAGGCCAGGGTTTGGGACAGAGACGGCCTTGGTCGCCTTGGTGGATGACCTGCGCCGGGGACTGGACAGGGGGAGTGCGTCCCTGTTGGTCCTGCTGGACCTCTCGGTGGCTTTTGACACCATTGACCATGGTGTCCTTCTGGGTCGGTTGGCTGGGTTGGGGCTTGGAGGCACCGTTTTGGGGTGGTTCTGCTCCTTCCTGGCTGATAGATCCCAGAAGGTGGTGCTGGGGGATGCTTGTTTGGCACCCTTGCCCTTGAGGTGTGGGGTGCCACAAGGGTCAATTCTATCCCCCATGCTGTTTAATATCTATATGAAGCCACTGGGAGAGGTCATCCGGGGGGTTGGGGTAGGGAGTCATCAGTATGCTGATGACACCCAGCTCTTTCTTTCCTTTCTACCCGACTCCAAGGGGGCGGTCAATGTCCTGAATCGTTGTCTGGAGGCAGTTGGGAGCTGGATGGGGGCAAACAAGCTGAAATTAAATCTTGATAAGACAGAGGTTCTTCTGGTCCAGAAGTCTACGACTCAGGTATTGGATCATAGTCCTGCTCTGAATGGGTTTGTACTCCCTCTGAAGGAGCAGGTCCACAGCTTGGGGGTTCTCCTGGATGCACAGCTGCTCCTGGATTCCCAGGTGGCGGCTGTGGCCAGGGGGGCTTTTGTCCAGCTTCGGCTGGTGTGCCAGCTGCGACCGTACTTGGATCATGTAGACCTGGCCACAGTGACCCATGCCCTAGTGACATCTAGATTAGATTACTGCAATGCGCTCTACATGGGACTGCCTTTGAAGGCTGTTCAGAAACTGCAACTAGTACAGAATGCGGCTGCCCGGGTGGTTGCCGGGGCTTGTCAGTTCGACTCAGTTGGACCGTCGCTTCGGCAGCTACACAGTTTCTGGGCACAATTCAAAGTACTAGTTTTGACTTTTAAAGCCCTTAACGGCTCGGGTCCAGGGTATTTGAGGAACCGCCTCCTTCCTTATAATCCGACCCGTACTCTGAGGTCATCAGGGGGGGGCCCTGTTAACAGTGCCGCCATTGATGGAAGTGAGGGGGATGGCGGCGCGAAATAGGGCCTTCTCGTCAGTGGCGCCCCAATTATGGAATTCCCTCCCCCTGTAATTAAGAACAGCTCCCTCCTTAGAGACCTTTCAACGGGGCCTTAAGACATTTTTATTCAGGTTGGCAATCGATGTCTGACATGGTGGGCTGGCGTTTTAACAAATGGCTTTTAACAAATGTAAATACAGGTGACCCACTGGGGCTGTTTGTTTTAATTACTTGTTTTTAATCATTTTCAATGTATATATTATTTTAACGTTTTTATCTGTAAGCCGCCTTGATTGCCCTTGTTGGGAGAAAGACGGGGTATAAATTCTTTAAATAAATAAATAAATAAATAATACATTCGAAGAGCTTCCAAGAAAACCAGTGACAGGAGAGATGCTGCCATCTGCCTCACTTTTGATCATGTCCTTAAGGTTCCTCACCAGTTCCAGCAGCCCCCCAAAAGGTAGGAGTTTAGCATGGGAAGGAGCCACACAGGAATCATGTTGCACACATGGAGCCCTACTGGACTGCAAAAGTTGGGTTTTGATAGCTACCCCATCATCAAGGTTGCTGTCTGCGCCACCAGGACTTGCTGTTCAATACAACAAAGCTCCAATGAGCACTACTGGAGGGTGCTCCATGCTTAAAGGAAACCACTTAGGACACAAGAATTCCTTTCTGGCTATAGAAGAGACAGTATAAAATCGAACTTTCACCATTAAGTGCATAGAAAGGAGCAAGGCTGCAGAGATCATAAAGATTTTAACAGGAACAGAGTTATGCAAAACCTGAAAGGGTGGTCAACAAATTTAGGTGTGTTTATCTGGAAGGATGTGAATAAGTGAGAGAAACCTAAGTAGGAGCAAAGCATTTCTATTTATCAGACCATTGCTCTGGATTCGTTTTCTATAACACTGCCTGACAAATGTACTGTATACATTTTACACACACACATGCACACACGCGTGCGCGCACACACACACACACACACACACACACACACACACACACACACACAAACGCATGCACGCTCCAATCATCTAATCTCATATTTCCTCCAGTTTAACCTAAAATACTAATTAACATTAACATGAGGAATCAAGCTACAGTTTCATTTAATAAGGAATCTAACAGCACAATCCTATACTGTACTTGTTTACTCAGAAGTAAGTTCCACTGGTATTTGACATGTCAAATACACTTATCCATACCTTCAATAATTCAGTGGCGAAAAGAGATTCTACATGCTGAGAAACTATTTTTCCTTGCACAAGTAAAATTCACGCAAGACTTTGCACCCAGAAAAAAATCATAGTACTTCAAAATATTTTGTTCTGTTGAAGACTCCTTTCACATGAACTATGCACATGAAATTTGCACATCTGTAGATATAAGCAACACTTTTCTCTGGTGGTTGCAGCTTTCTAGAACCTCTTCCGTGGCAATAACTTTAATGCACAACTGACGGTGCTAGATTTTTACTTCTGTTGAGTGGTCTCATCTCTCAGCCTTCCATACTTCGGAGGGTAGTTGAGAAGCTACAGTGCCACTCTGAGTTCCATGGGTGAAGGATGAGTTACAAATGTAAATCAGGCTGCAATCCTAAACATACTTTCCTAAGAGTAAGTCCCACTAAACACAATGGGACTTCTGAGTAGACATGCATAGGATTGCACTGCAACAATTAAATAAAATCATTTGATTAATACATATTTAGGCCCATGCAACAATGACAGTACCTATTATGACGTGCATGCCAAGTCTTGCCAAATGCTTCGCAGTATGGTAACCAATTCCTCTAGTGCCTCCAGTCACTATGGCAACATTCCCATTTTGATGAGGAAAAACTATATGAAAAGGAAAAAACAAATCACGTTAAGATCAATCTTACTCCTTGCAACTCTGGAAACTGACCATTAATAAAACCTGCCAGATAACAAAAGAATTGGCAAGAGCCCCTTTGCACTTTGTGGGGCAATTGTGCTTGCAATGGAGAAACAGTCAGTGTAAACTTGGGGTTGCACTGGAAAACACAATTGCATTAAAATATAATTAGCCCCTAGAGAGCTGGGTTTGAACACACAAGTCCAAAACTTCAAAATCCCATTAAGCCGTGAAGTTAACCAAGTGGCTTAGCCTTCTGTACAGGTTTGTTGTGAGAATAAAATAAGCCCTGCTTGAGCTCTTTGGAGAGAAGGCAGAATAAAAATATACTAACTGACAAAACACAATTTAATACATTTCCCAAATTTCTAAAAATTGACGCCGATATACAAATGGATATACCGTGTCTACTAAATCCAAGAACAAGAGTCCAGTCAATCCTGAGCCAGTCGCGCAACATAAACCAGTAGGCTTTTATCAAATCATCCTGCAATATAACACTGATTGGCAAGAAGCGATAAGCCCTTAACATGTTTCACTGCATTTCAAGGTTTGTAAAGCAATTAGCATTTCATAGAAAAGGTCTGACGTGTCCAAAAACCCACACAGAAAAACAGGGTCCAAGTGGGGAAAAATGGTCTCTCTTAACAAAGACTCCAACCCATACACATTATTGGTAATTCTACTAGCTTTAAAATTGTGGATTGTATTGAACTCCAAGAAGAAAATCTGATCTCATTGAACAAGCAGGTGCACACAGTATAAAGCAATATAGTCTTTGAAGACAAGGATGAAACAAGGCCAGAAAAAACAGCTGGGAAATATCTGTGATGTCACATAAGAGCAGTCCCTGCTACTCTGAAACAATGGATAAAATGGTTGTGTTGGATGACAATACAAAGGACCGGAGGAACAAGGAGGCAGTGCAGGGCTGTCGGCACCTTTGACATACGGAGAAAAGGCAAACAAGTGAGCAAACACCGAAGAGATTCTCCTCAAAGCAGCTTCCTGCATACGAGATGGTATTCCATTGTTCCTGTTTCACATTGGACAGTCGCTTTTCTGTAGTCTGGGTTTGCAGGCTTCACATTTATGCAGGAGCTTAAATTCTACGTTCAGGCTCACGTTCTTAAAAACCTCAACCTGCCAAAATGATTTGATAAGGTACTGAAGAGGTCCTCAGCACCATCCTTCCCCCGCAAGTTAGACCCATGCATACATCAGCCACCCACTCTCAGACTGAGCAACACTCAACCACTGCATGCTACAGCAGTGGTACCATTAGAGAGCTGCCCTTGAGACTTTCAGAATATTTCTACCAGTGGTGTGTTTTTGGAAGACCGGTCATTTTAGTGTCACCCCTCCCTGGGGTGTCACCCAGTGTTGGTCGCATCCCTTGCACCCTTCTAGTGACACCCCATAATATTTTGAATACAATATCATTGATCAAGACTCATCACATGTGACCGTATCACAGCTAATACTGCGTAAAAGCATTGTAAAAGGTGTAAGGAGGAACGTAGTTGCTTGATAGCACGCCTGCCAATCCATAAGCAAGGTTTGCAGACCCACTGCTTTTCCATGGCACCCCACAATCTGTCCCCACCACCACCACACAGGATTTCCAGGTGTGTCTTTGTCTTTTAGCCAAACATGCATGAACCTGGCCAAGGGGGAGGGGGGAGAAAGTGCTGTTGAAAAGCAATGGGCAGAAAATGTTCAGCGTCTCCTACCCCTCCCCCCCCCCGGCTTCTTTTGCACTCCAAACTGCCTTCCACGAAGCTGTTTTTCTTTTCAAGCAGTAACTATTCAGGATTAAACTTTGAATGTGTGCAAAACGTATAATATGGCCTCGAGACACTGTTTGAAATTCCTTTGAGGAGTTTTGGGGTGTCGGTTTTGATGCTATAGTTGCAAATACGAGGATCGCATACCAGTGAGTCATGAAATAGTAGTCTTGGTATTTGGAAGTGGGGGAGGGGGTTAGAATGCTGCTATCAGTCTGAACAGACATAGAACTTTGATGAGTTAATCATCTCTTTCTTCTAAAAGATGAAACAAAAACAAAGCCACCACTTGAAAACATACAGAACTCTAAGCAGTATGAAAAACACAGCACTGACTAGAGATGTTATTTAAAGTACCTTCCTTAATACTACAGAAGGCTTTAGTAGTTTTTGCTGAAAATCATTTCAAAGCAGTCAACATCTGGAGCTTTTGAGGTCAATAATCCTAGGCCCCCCAATTCCTGAAAAAGCTGTTCAGGAACATAGGTATATGGCAATGCATGAACCAAAAGATGCAACCACAGAGTAATTCTCATCTTGTAGAACAAGAATAGCAAGAAGCGAAGCCTCCACTTAATAGTAGGATGGGAACTTTCATGTTGGCTACTGGCTAAATAAAAACAATTCAGAAGACAAATTACATTCTGTAGATTAGGAGTAAACAGCGCAAGCCCAAAAGTCACAATCAGCCTATCAAGGATATGGCCATGGCTCATAGCCAAGTATCTTTGTGTGCATTTTTAGTCCAAGAGAATAAGGGATTTCAGGGAAGAAATTTTGTATTTATTCATGGGAGCTTAAAGGGCTTTCACCAGTGGTCAATGGTCACTGCAAAAATCAAAGGCACTGCCTCCTCTCATTCCACAGGACCACCTGTGGATACTAACCACCACCTCTAATTCACAGAGTAAAGTTTTTGAACTTTTACCTGGATGTAAGAGGATGGCCTTTTACCTGGATGTAAGAGGCCAGCGGGTGGCACAGTGGGTTAAACCGCTGAACCATGAGCTGTCGATCGAAAGGTCGGCAGTTCGAATCTGCGATGGGGGGGGGTGTCTCGTTGCTTGGCCAGCTCCTGCCAACCTAGCAGTTCCAAAGCATGTTAATGCGAGTAGATAAATAGGTACCGCTAGCGGGAAGGTAAACAGCGCTCCGTGTTCCAGCTGCATGCTATGCGCTGCGGCAAGGAGAGTCATGCCGGCCACATGACCACGGAGGCGTCTTCAGACAACGCTGGCTCTTCGGCTTTGAAATGGAGATGAGCACCACACCCTAGAGTCGGACACGACTGGACTTAATTGTCAGGGGTCACCTTTACCTTTTAAAAGGATGTTACTTTTGACAGAGGCTTCTATATAATTTACACAGGACATTTTACAATAGCAAACAGTATTCCACTATCGTAAAATGACTGCCGATGACATGCGCAATGCGCCACCACCAGCCATTTTGCAAACGCTGCTGCAAGAGGCGGTGGCACTGCAGCCTAGCCACCAGAGCCCGCTGCCCCCACTCAGCACGCCCAATAAGCCAGAGGTGGGGTTAGAATGTGGGCTGGGAGAGGGAAGAACAGGAACAGCATCTGGAAGGAGAGGGGGCGCAACCATCAGTGGCAGCAACGTGCACCAATATCCTTGGCCCCAAAAATGCCAAGTTATTTTGGGCAACCACTAGGTTCAAACAACATCCTATCACGTTTTGGTATTAAAAAAATTACAAGTTGTCAAGTTTAGCCTTTAAAGAATGTATCCCAGAGGTTGGAAGAAAGGTGGCCGGGCCACAGAAGCTCATACTGTCTGCTCCTATAGGGACCAGCAAGGGCCTAAGATGCCTGTGGTTGGGGTAGTCCCACCCCCATCTTCCCAGGGCTTAATTAAGACCTGTGCATCCTGATGCAAAAGGCAAAGAGAGTCGAAGCCAAGGGATCTGATAGCATCAGCTCCCGAAGGGACCAGCACCGATATCAGACAACTCTTGTGTATTTTTTTAATTAAATACTTTTAAATTATAAACTGCTTTGAATGTCAATCCAGAAAGGCAACATGAAACTGTAGTAAGCAAAGAGACACATAAATGCTTCCAAATTTTGTCAGCAACAGATGACAGGCCTGCAGGCAGCCCACCAGATCTTGTTTTCCTATTGATAATTATCACTTGAGGTTAAAAAGTCTGGTGGGCTGATAGGTGGAAAGGAGAAAGAGAGAGCAAAACAAACAAGAGCAGTAAACAAGTAAATGCAATCAACTGTGCATCTTTTTCCAGCTGGCGGAATCTAAAAGTCTTCTTTTAGCCTCAGCCAGCCTCCTCACAACTGCCTCAGAAGAAAATAGCAGTAAACACATGGGCTGTACCATCCATATATTTCTTGCCATTCCCCTTTCCACTGCTGACAAGGACATGATGCCACTCTGAGGCCCCCAAGCCAGCTGTGCTCAGGCTGACAGCTGCAGGTGGAGTGAATATACACCCACTTCCAAGGGACAGAAAGGGGACACTTCTAGTTGACAACCACCTATTAGAATTGCTTTGCTGCATCGGACCAGAGGTCCATCTAACACAGCATCCCGCCTCCAACAGCACCCATTTATACGCCCCCCTGGATGCTCATAAGCAGGACATGTCTCTGCCTCTGATAAGATCCCATTTGTAGCAATTATAGCCAATGCAAGACCTATATTTTGTCACACATCTTTAAGCCAACACATTTCTTTCATAAATACCTACTCAGTAATATGGTCTAACAATTGCTACTCTAAGCCAGGGGTTCTCAACCAGTGGTACTCGTACCACCAGTGGTACTTCGGGCAACAGCTGGTGGTACTCGGACCACTGGAACCTTGCTCCAACGCTTCGCTTTGGCACCACGTTTTCGCTCCTGAGAGGCTCCTGCCTTTGGCTTCATTGTTTCATTTTCCATTTTTGCTTCATTGTAGTAACATCAGGTGCATTTGACCAAATCCACAACCAGTTATCTTTTTGAAGATAACATTTGCTTATGCAATATTTTTTACTTATATAAAACTAAGCACTCAAGGTTGCTGTCCTTGGTGTTCTAGTATGATACAACCATGACACAAAGAGCGCAATCCTCCGTAACTTTAGAATGGCGGAGTGCGCGCTCCGCCGTTCTAAAGTGTCGCGAACATGCCGTAAAGCACATTCACGACTACTTCAGAGTAAGGGAGGTAGGCCACCCTCACTCTGACGCCGGATCAGGATGCGGCTGCCGGTGGAAGGTAAGAACTCCCGCCGGCAACCAGGTGGGCAGTCCGGAGGGTGAGGGAGGGGGGCCATTGGCCTAGCTGGCCCAGGAGGGGGCAAGGGATGGTGTTAGCCATATCCCTGTCCCTGCTGGGCAGCTAGGCCGTTACATGGCCTCCTCCGACTTCCTCTAGCTATTTAGCTGGCGGAAATCGAGGAGGCCTATCGGGCTGGCCCTGGTTTACCCCCGGGGAAGGGGACGAGTATCCCCTTCCCTGAGTAGACCTCCGGCCCACCATCAGATGGACAGCCTGGGCTCAGGATCCAGCAGGCGGCCAGGATTGCGCTGAAAGAACAGAGTGCTTTCACCATAACTACTAACTATTGGATCACAAACAGGCAAAACTTTTGCCTTTCTACAGAGAGCAGCACTGTGCCTCTTCTAAGAGATTCATAACAGGCATAAGTTAACAGAGTTAACCCACCACTTCACACCCATGGTCCACTTTTCTTCCAGTTGTTACACGTTCAAAGGAACAGGGCTTCAAATCATGAAAAGAGAACAAAAAACTACATGCCAATAAAGGTTCTGAAATCTGAATCTGACAACAAAAAGCTGAATGGGAACATTCACACAGCAGAAGATAATCTTATTCACTTATATTTATTCAGAATGAAAAGGAGGCAAGAAGAGCCCTCACCTTTGGAAGTGGGAATTCATTCACCTATACCTATTTTGACTTCGAATCCACCTCTTAAACAAATTAAAAAAAGACTCAACTGGATTCAGGAGCCATTTGCTCAGGATAAGATAGGCCAATTTGTTTCAAAACAGTTTATTTTTAACTCATTTTGGGAGCAATTCATAATCAAAGGAAAGGTCATTCAGATTTCCCTAAATCACCATGGCCTCAGACCCATTATATCCTTTACAAGTATCAGTCCTTTATCTGACTGCTCAAATATGTGCTGCTACTCGATGTTGGATAATCCCCACCATAATTCTAACATTTTTCTGAATATCTTTCACATCAACAATATTAAACCAATGTTCCGGCGCCGATGTAGCCGTGCCAACAGGGCGCACACTGCATTTTGCAGGGCAGGGGCAGAGTGACCAGATACAAAGGCAGAAGCGTCGCCAGGGGGGTGGGATGGGGGGTGGGCCCCCAGGCGACAAGTGGGGGGGCAACAAAGCGGCGGGGGCGACAACCACATTGTTTTGGTGGTGGGAACAGGGTGACAACCACATTGTTTTGGTGGTGGGAACAGGGAACAGCGGGCGGCAGAGAAGGCGATGGGTTTGGCCCACCCTCCCGCCCTGCGTCTCTGAAGGGAGCTGCAGTAGCGACGTTACTGCCAGTGGTGACGTCACAGGGGGCGGCAGTCATAGAGGCCTCTTCAAGGTGAGGAAACATTTGTTCCCCTGCATTGCGGCTGCACCAACACTGGAAAGTTGGTTAGGATTGCGCTGTAAATTAGGAGAAAAACAAGCTGAATAAAAGACAAAGGAAATAAAATTCAAGTAGATTCTGGAGTGGATTGTGCTTTGTTTTCAGTCCTCTGATGTATTAACAAAATTTCTCAGTTGCTTTGCAATAGGTGTTCCTTATTTATATAACCTTATACCTCATACATGAGCTTTGAGTATAGTCTGATCAAGTTATTTCTCATTACTCTGTTAACATCTTCTGAGGCTGATTTTTATCTCACTGACCCCTATCTCCAACAGATCCTAAAAGGAAGGTGGATCCTTGCTTATTAACATCGATTATTTATGAAAGACACAGATCAAGAAATCAAGCCCAGGAACACACATCTGCACCAGTACCCTAACAACTTGTTTATTTGAAACACGTCTCATTGCAATTGTAGAACAAGTTTGAGTTTTTTGGGGTCCTGGTCAACACATATCCTGGTCAATCCTAGACACATACTAAGACACTTTGCTATGGGCGCATACCACAGCATCTCATTCATGGAGGAGAAAATTCTGGAACAGACGCTTCATGTCACATGGGAGGACATCATCTAGTCTGGAAGAAGTTCGCACACAACACTTATTAGTGTTAGTGCAGTTTGTAGTGAAAGAGAATGAAGTTGAAGTTACATATAGCAACAAGACACGCTGGAGGTTCATTCTTCCTTGGAAAACCGTATCATACAGTTTACATGCATATATCTGAAGACAAAAGTTAGTTTGGTACAATACATGTTTGTATATTCCTGCTCACTGCAGAGTCGGGGGATGGGTGGGTCGGGGACACACTCCATTTTTAAAACTCGCAGCAGAAAGCACTGTGTTTCTTTTTTTAAAGAATAACTGAAGTTATAGACACAATTTTTATTGGTTTATTAAATAAGTCAAGGTTTATAGCATTAAAGTTGCACACAATAGATAGGACTAACAAACAGATTTTTGATCACCAAGACATGTCATTTCAACGATCTACAATTTTATTTTGGATACCAAAAATAAAAAGGCCAGGAATGCAATGCAATGACGTAAGTGGAACTTAGCCGAGAGCAAAGACGAGTTTTTACTATAGAAATTTCAGGAGAAGCAAAAAGAGGGTAACTTGGAATTTGTTTCATTTTTTGCTAATTTCAGTTGCTAATTTCAAATGGAGCAATGCTCCATTAAGCCCAATAAGAAGGGAGATCCAACTTCTGCAGTAGAATCTCCAGACAAGTGTCTAGGAATGCCCAAAGGCATCTTCCATTGAGGTAAAAAGAGCTTCCTCTCACACAAGTTTGACTGGAATAAAGAAAGGCTGCATAGTGGTTGGGCAGCTACAGGCTCCAACAGTAGCTTTGTGCTCCAGTTCAGTGATCAACTTTCCCTGATGTTTTTACACACACACACACACACACACACACACACACACACACACACACACACACGCCTTACCATAGTCCCAGAAATGACCGGGACAATCCCGGTTCGGGAGCCCAATCCCGGGCTCCCAGCCGGTCTCCTTATTGTCCCGGCCAGCTGGGACTTTTTTAGGTGCTCTCTGGCCTCGTCGCGTATTTGCAATAGGCCTCGTCGCGTATTTGCGACGAGGCCGGAGAGCTCCCAGCCTTGTCGCGTATTTGCACGAGACTGGGAGCTCTCCGAAACAGCCCGAGTTCACTAGGAGCTCTCCAAAACAGCCCGAGTGAACTCAGGCCGTTCCGGAGAGCTCCCACCCTTGAGGGAGGAAGTCCCCGCCCCCGGCCACACCCCTGGCCACGCCCCCAGTCCCGGCCGTGTACCAGCCAGTATCGCTTCTGTCCCCCCCTGCATTGGGGGGGATCTGGTAAGGCTAACACACACACACACACACACACACACACACACACACACACACACACACACACACACACACACACCCCTCTCTCTCTCTCTCTCCAATTACCTTTTAGATTATTTCTGAGTACACATGCTAGTAAAATTAGCTCTTCTATCTGGAGAATTTAAGGGTAGTGGCTTACCATTTATATAAATGTTACTATCTATTTGCATATATTTTAAAATATGAACCACTTACACTTGCACTAGTTTTATACACCTTTTAACCTCTGCTTAATTTTGAAAAACAAATCATTGATAAACTCATTTTCCTTCTTATCCCAAGAAATCTAGAATTTATCACAAAATGGGAGTGTAGCAGCCATAGTCTCAGCAACAAAATTGAACCTTTGTCTGAACAAATAGGAGGGCAGGCTAAAAGAGGATGAGTGGTGCCAAGGAAAAGGCAAGGAAGAGAAGACAACCAGCTCTGAAAGTCATCTGACAACTTACTACTTTGAAAATGCAACTTCTGAAGCGCCGTCAGATCAGTGGGAGAGCACATGTTTTACATGCAGAAGATCTCAGGTTCAATCTCTAGCAGGGGTGGGGAACCTTTTTTCTGCCAAGGGCCATTTGAATTTGTATAACATTGTTTGAGGGCCGGCCGTGAGGCGGGGCACAATTATTTATTTATTTATTTATTTTTGCTGCAAGAAGCAGCACCCACAATAGATACTTTGGCTGCTCCCTGGTCTCTCTTCATCCCAAACTGTGAAGCCATGAGCTGCAATGGAACAAATAACACGTGTCTTCTGGATTCCGTGTTTTGGAGGGCGTTTTTGAGTGGAGATGCATAACAATCTCCAGCCTGCAATAGTAACAGCTGACTACACTGCAGGGCTGTCATATCCCCCCCGTCACCCTCCTCCTGCTCTGTGCATGCTCGCTTGCAAAATGTGCAAATCTGTTTAATTCCAACAACTGTAAGCAAGAGTCAATTAGAATTGCACTTGGGAAGGCAGTTAGACTAAGAGCCCTCTAAGCCCCAGTATTTTCAATGGGGCTTGTTCCCAGGAAAGTTGGTACAGAATAAGATATCCTATATATCCATTATATGATTTTTATATATAGATGCTTCAGTCTCTAACACTCCCCCCTGCATTTACAAAGGAAATCCCCCCAAGAAATGCCCCCCCATTGTGCTCTTGTTTTAACTAAAAGATGTTCCTGTCCCGCAACACCTCTCACAGCCCAAGCTGGGAGCAGCAAACAAAACACAGCAGGCAGCCCTCAATCAAGCTGCCTGATCTGATCGCAGCTCAGCAAAGCAGTGGGGCAGAGGAGCCAGGAAAACAAAAACAAAAACAGGGAGGCATCATCAGCTTCAACACGCAGCTCCCCCCTCAGCATTGAAGACAAACTTTGGCAAACTTTACCTGGGTTTAGAAATGTGAGATTCCAGGCAACAAACACAGCAATCCAGGAAGCTGGAGCACGTTGATCTCAGTTTCTCTGACCCTTCCCGCTTCCCCAAACCACGCCTGCTCCTTAAAGAGGCAAAGCATGCAGATACAATATGCTGAGGGGGGGGAGGGCAGGAGAGGAAGACGGTCGGAGATTAGCTGACTTTCGGCTTCTGCTGAGCCCTTGGAAACCTCTTACCACAGCGCTCTGCTCGGAGGAGGCCAAATCAGCAGGGAAGCCAAAGGAGCCGGAGGAGGAGAAAGGGGATTGCATCCACGGGACTGCAACACTCGCGACCGCAGCAAGTCAGCCGCCTCCGTATTTAAATATATAATGCAGCTGGCTCTCGGCGGGCCGCACCAAATGGTCTCGTAGCTAGCTCTAGGAGGGCCACACCAAATAGCCTCGGGGGCCTTAAACGGCCCGGGGGCCGGACGTTCTCCACCCATGATCTCTAGCATCAAGACCTTGGAGAACTGCTTTCCATTAGTGAAGACAGTATGGGGTACATGGGACCCATAGTCAAAATAAGACAGTTTCCCATTTTCAAATGAGATTGAAGGCCAGCAGCTGAGAAAGTTAACTGAGAGCCCAATCCTAACCTTACACACACGCCAATGCAACGGTGCCAAAATGGCAGCCGCTTCAGCCTGGGTGGGGGGGCTTAACCAGGAGGCTTCCGCAGGGAAAGGGGATGTTTAATCCCCTTACCCCTGCGTACACCTCATGGCCCGCAATGGGTCTCCTCAGAGCTACGTTAGCAATTTTGCTAGCATAAATCCAAAGAGAGAAAAGGGGAAGGGAGGCTGCAGGGAAGGGGGATAGGATCCGGCGCAGGCCTTCCATGATGGATCCTCCCCCTCCCACGGCCTCCCCATCCCCTGTTCCGCCCCCCATTCCGCCATCCCCCTGCCTTCCCACCGGCCTACCTTTCCCGGTGCGTGTCCAGACGTCCTCCGGTACGTCTGGGAAGGCAGAGGCCTTCCCACCAGCGTCCCCGGCAGCAAGCTGTCGGAGAGGTATTTTGCGACTGGCACTGACTGATTTATGGCAGTCAGCATCAGCACAAGAGGAGCGCAGCCACTGAGCGGCGTGCTTAGGATTAGGCCGTGAGTGAAAGGCAACCATAGCTGGCCCAGAAGACAGGATATGGAAAAGGCATAGCCGATCATATCATAGTACAGTATTATAGCTATTGTAGGTGTAAGAAAGTTTGAAAGGTATAAGTTAGCTATTTAGTTGTACTTGAATAAAGTTTAGGTTTCAAATGGAATAAGTTGAATTTCTTATGTTTAAGTTTCCGCTTGAGGTTGCACGGATTTGATATGCAGCAAATTTCGTTCTTATTCAATCAGATTACCACCACTATTTCATCATGCACTTCCTAAGGGAGATAAGGGTGCTTTAGCTGCTAAAGACTGCACGGGCCAAGAACCACAGAACTCCATGATTAGTACAGGTTAAATGGCATATTATATACAGTTACAAAACATTTCAACATCCTGTTTTGATCACTTTATAGTAACTGTACTCCATAATGAGTTTCATCCAGCTATACGTTTTACGTTTATGCTACAACAGTATATTTAGCAAGTTCTGCCAGAGAAATCTACGAATCTGAGCTGCCTGTTGTTGTTACACAAGACAACATACACTGTGTGTCCACATAAGCAATGGCCAACAGCAGCAGATAGGGGTGCTTTAGGAGCAAGCACCTTACTTCCACATTGATCACACCCATTTCATGCACAAATTATATCCCTCCCAGACATTTCAGTTCAATTCATTCTTGGTCAGGTGACTGAATCCCTCTCAGAGTTCCTCTGTCCTGCTTTCCCAGCAAAATAACCCTCCTCTCTATGGCAAACGCAGACACACTGGGAAAATGGAAAGAGCAAACATGACCTGAATGTTTAGTACAGAAACAACCCAATGTCTATAACCAACCAAAAAGGTTTAAGATATTTTAAAGTTCAAGAGACTTGTTAATACATTCTGAAGATCTCTACTGATGGTTGGAGTGACAATTCTGTATACTTATGTGAGCAAAATTAATCTCCCATACTAAAGTTGCATCAAATTTCAGGATAACACATTGGTTCAGCAACTTACATACTTTGACATAGTAAGAGAATGAGGGTCAATTCAGATGGTTGCATGAAAACCAAATGTCAAGAAAAGGTTCACAATATGCAGCACACGGCCTTACATATGTGCTGTGCAAGGCCTTACACCACCTTATGCAGCACATATGGCCTAGAAAGATGACTGATGGTAATGTAATTGCCACATGAAATAGCGCATAAGATCTATATTCCAATCAGCAAAAGTGACCTTCCCAAAAAGGAGAACAAACATGTAAAACGAAGATCATGCCCATCCACATTACAGACATACAGGTTTCGCCAAATAAATCATAGTTTTTGCATGTGTGTAAGAGATACACGGCATCTTTTGTCTTGAGTATTAATACTATAATAAAGACAACAAACATTTAGACATGGGGGGGGGGGCAACTACTGTTAAATCTGAATGAACAGCTCCAAGGTATCTGAAAAAAGTTGTTCCAGGATTTCAGTCTGAAAAGTTATAAAAGAGGGCATTTTGCAAGTGAAGGCATGGCAGAACATTTTGAGGGAGGTGGTTGGGAGTTTAACACACACACCCCTATCAAAACTGAATTAAAACTTACTTTGTTCTTTATCTCGAAAACACCACTTGATAAAAAGTCTAGAACAAATTTAGATGGTTCATGAAATACTGTATATATTATTTTACTACATTGCTGAGGCTCCATTGGAGTTTCTAAGTCTCTTTCATATTATGCACGCCTGTTAGGGTGTATTAATATGACACAAAGGGCACAATCTAGCAGAGTTTAAGCATACTGAAATCTATGTTTAAACCAATACTGAGTTGGGGCCATCATATAAAGTTTGTTTTGGCAACATGGTACACTAACGCACTATTATTTCAAAATATTAAGTGTGGTGAAGAATCAGATCTTTACCCAATCTTAAACGTTTGCACAGACATGTGTGTTAACAATGCTTAGGCAATATCCCTGAAACATAAGCAAAAGATTCAAGATCTGCAAAGTTGCATTATAACAGCCAGCAGTCCAGCCTAAGAATATATTTCCCAGAACAAACCTTACAGCGCAATCCTGTGTAACCTTGCTCCAGTGTAACAGCAGATGCACCAGTGTAACAGCAGATGCACCGGTGTAAATGCAGTAACACTGGCATAAGTGCACTTACACTGGTGCATCTGCTGTTACACCGGTGCAAGGTTACACAGGATTGTGTTGTTAGAGCTGTTTAACATGCTACTTTTTGTTGCTGCTGTTTTACAAGAAATTTGGTGGGCTCAGGTAAGACTCTACCATATCTGCTGGCCGGGGGGGGGGGGGAGAGAGAGAAAGGATGACACATTTTTAAATGGCCCTCATGCTGCCACTGACATACATCTGGGCTCATAGAGTTTCCAACAGAGAAAAGCATCTGCTTGAAAAAGCAGCACATGAAGCATCTCAATAAATCAGGTCTTTTATAATACTTTCATTATCTGACCTTTAAAAAATGTTGAATATTCAACACATTACAAGAACAAAGAGAGTTTTAATCAAAGTTTTAAAACTATCAGGTGGGATTTTGGAAGTGAGTTAGAACATTTATAAAGCTTGCTTATTCAGGTTGGAACTGAAGAACCTCTCTACAGGGCAAGAAGAGCTGATCTGCTGCTTAGAGGTTATCCATTTAGTCAGTGCAATGGTTTTACACGTGCATCCTACAAAAGTCAATAGAGACAATACACATGTTTGAATGTTTGCCTGAATTTGGATTTAAACGCATGATGAGTACGAACTCATATACCTATTTCAGTGTTCTGGAGTCAGTCACAGTAATGATCTAGGACCGCACCCATATGTAAATAAAAACAAGGCTATGTTACAACTGTTCAGTATTATCATGGGGACGGGTCTCTCTCTCTCTCTCTCTCTCTCTCTCTCTCTCTCTCTCTCTCTCTCTCTCTCTGACATTAAAAAGTTACCATACAAGTTTATTTTATATGAAACCACTGTCTCGCATATTCAAGAAACTGCTGTTTACATTTCCTGTTTCACTTAAATTAATAATGTGCTCCTGTTCCAGACCCCATTCTCCTTCATCCTCTTCTTCAGGCTCTCCTTCTGACCCATTGCGAGTATTCTCATACAAAAAAATCTGTTCGTCTACATGGGCAGGAGCTAACCGGTTTCTCTTTGCACTAACAACATTGGCAGAAGAACCAAAGAGACGTTCAGGGAAGACCCTTGTGGCCACAATGCACCAGTATTTCTGAAGAACCTTTGGTAAAACGGGAAATAAAGCGAGTCTGTCAGACCACCATTTGAGCGGATCTTCGTTTAACCCCAGGACTTTTTGGGACTTGAAATTGCTCAGTTCCTCGATAACCTGAGCATGCCACTCTTCCTGGTCTTCAACACCCCCTGTCTGGCAGAAAATTTCCGCAAGCATGTTATTGATGGCACTGGTCGGGGGAGGGGTGGAAGAAATTGCCACTTTTTTCACTGGTGGCTCCTCTGACACCGCAAAGAACTGTTCTTCAGGCCTGAATGTGTTCTCCTTTACTTTCTCTAGGAGACCTTTTGCTTCCTCTACCACTCTGTTTTCAACCTGCTGCTTCTCAAATGTGGAAAGAAAGGGTAGCTTCTTGTACCTTGGGTCCAAGAAAGTTGCAACGTTGAGAAACATATCTATTTCAGGTGTGTGCTGGTATGTTGTCGACAATTCTTTGGCTATCACTTCCTTTGCCATGCTGATTTCTTTCAAGTCGTTTTCTTTGATATTTAAGGTGGTATTCAGCAGCATGTGAAGGAGGGGTTTCACCATACTTATAGTTGGGTATTTAGAAGCAGACATCATCTCAGCAACCTGTTTGAAAGGCTGGAGCAAGTCCACTAGGGCTTCAATTGTATTCCATTCAGTAGCTTCCAACATCAGGTGGTGATTATTGCTGTCCTCTACAAGAACAGCAGCAATTACAAACTGTTGCTCTTTAAGACGCTGCAACATGGCAAGCGTGTTTCCCCACCAGGAAACACGATCACTCACAAGCATGCACTGCAAACTATTTTGCTGCTTCTGCTTCTCGCTCAACATGTACATGGCTACCGCGGACTGCTGAAAATATTCCACCAGTTTTCGACACCGGGACAGGAGACCGTACAGCTTCGGAAGCTGAAAAGCTTGTTGTATCCCCATGTTAAATGTCTGCCCCAAGCAAGGCATCTGTACTGGAATGTCCAGAAGAGAGCAAGCTTTCACTAAGTCTTTGCCATAGTCAGTTGTGGCACCAAACACTTTTGCATTGATTCCCCATTCAATGAATATCTCGTAGAGGACTCGCGTAATAGTCTCTGCGGTATTTTCCTCTGGTACTTCAAATGTTTTTAAACACCTTGAATTCACAGCCAGGCAGTTGGAAGAGCCATTACTGAGAAAGTGAACTGACAATGTTACATAGGACCTATTTTGGTTTTCGCTTCTCCACATATCAGTAGATATTCCACACCATGAGATGTCGGTGAGTTCCTTTAACACAATGTCCCTGACAGCGCTGTATTTTTCAGGAATGGCTTTTGTGCAGAAATACTTCCTGCAAGGCAGTTCGTATCTGGGGTCGGCTGTTCTCAGAAGATTCTTGAAGGTGGGCTCATCAACGATAGAAGGAGGATATAAGCCCTCACATATTAAGCTGATGACTGCCGCTGTCAGCTCCTGATGCTTTTTGTTCTCATAGCTGTGACTCGTCTTCATAATTAAGGTTTCCTGAACAACCTGCTGGGATGATTCCGGCTTCAATTTGGAAAATGCAGTTGCAAAGGCCTCCCTCATTTGCTCAGTGTTGCTTTTGACAAATTCACAAAACTCATCTGGGTGATTCTTTTCAAGGTGGTAAGAGAGATTGGACGTGTTTCCCGAATAAGCAATCTGTGCCATGCAAATGCGGCAGTAGATTTTCTTCCACTGTAAGATGCATCCTTCTGCATTGGTATCAAAGCCAAAGTACTTCCACACTTTACTTTTTGCTCTTGGGTGGGCCACTAACTTTAGGTCTGATGGGGAAGTTTCCAAACTTTTATTCTCCATTGCTTCTTGGCCACTGTCCCAACCTTTTGATTCTTCACTCATTGAGCACCTGATAAAGGCAGCAGATAAAAATAAAATGAGAAAGCACAAGTCTGGTCAACTATGTGAAATCAGTGCTTTTGTGAACACACACAACCTACCTTGTTTATAATATGTGAATATGTTTGAGAGTTGCCCCATACCCCTTTAGGAAGATAGACACAAAACAGCACTATGCATTCAGGTTATAGGTAGGTTAGAAGACCTAAGCAAAATTAAAAGATCAGTGTTACACTGAGCAGCACTGTAAGTTGAATAGAAACAAAGCCTCAGTCTTAACTTTGATTGAACTTCTCCCCAAAAGTAGCTTGTGCCATTTCATGGGTGAGGAGATAGCAAAATATTGAGGGGCTCAGGCTTCTGAGCTGGATTATAGACAATCAAAATTTGTGATTGCCACACTCTGCCTTCAAGCACAGCACAGGTTCTAGGATAGTTCCCTGCCTTGCTCCCTAGCTTCAAACTCAGGAAAACAGAGAAGTGTACTGCACTGAACTTTAGACGCACTCAGAACCCCAATAAAGCACAGTACACCTGCAAAGCAGTGCCCTGGTCTCCTTTCCTGTGCTGAACCCAAGGAAAGGCCAGGGATTCATTAAGCTCACCAGTGGACGAAGGACAAATGAAATTAAAGTAATTTAAACTAAGCTAAACTTCATCTGGGACCAAAATTGCAGCTCAATCTTGTGTACGTAAGATGCGACAGCCGGCCTAAAAGGCCAGCTGCTGTATCCTATCCTGGTCCCGGGATACCCCGGGGCAACCTAGGTGCACCTCGAGGGAAGGGGATGATCGTCTCCTTCCCTCGGTGTAAGCGGCCCGAGGCCCTATGGGCCTACTTGAATGTATGCCAGCTCCAGAGCTGGTGTACATTCGAGCCCAGAGTGTAACCGGGCCAGGAAAGGGCTTGGGATATCGGTGGAGCTCGCCACCAATATCCCCACACTCCCCCCACCCGGTTTGACCAATGGCCACCCTCGCCTCCCGGGCCGCCCTCCCCTCGCCCCTGCACCGGCCGGTGCAGGGCTTAACTGGTCCGGTGGGCACAGGAACAGCACGCCAGGGGAGAGAGGGCCACTGGCCTCTGCGCAGGTGGCCCTCACTCTCCTGGTGTCGTAAACGCGCTTTACGGTGTGTTTACGGCACCCAGCACCAGAGGAGAGTGCATTCCCCTGGCGCTGATTTACACAGGATTGCGCCATTAGATTGCTTTTTTCCAGTTTATATTGGGGGGGGGAAATATACCTCTCGCAATGTGCTCAGCTCTTCCCCATGCAGGGCACAGTTTGTAGGACTGGCCTACTTCTTTTTTAAACTGGTGCTTTCATAAAGTTATTGGTAGCTGAGAAGAAAAGTCAAACGATAGAGTTCTTACTAATTGCTATGGACTATTATGCTTGATATATTATGGACTATTATGCTCCGTGTTCCAGCTGCATGCTACGCGCTGTGGCAAGGAGAGTCATGCCGGCCACATGACCACGGAGGCGTCTTCGGACAACGCTGGCTCTTCGGCTTTGAAATGGAGATGAGCACCACACCCTAGAGTCAGACACGACTGGACTTAATTGTCAGGGGATACCTTTACCTTTTATTATGCTTGAAAGCAAGTTTAACAGCGTTTCAGACAAGGTGAAAAGGAAAAATAGCATCAAAACCTTTTTTAAAAAAAAATATGTTTTTACAACTGGAGTGCCAAATCATGCCCCAAATGTTTATTGTGCAAGGAGGCTTGCCATTTTCACTAAACACCACTAACATGCTGATCCTTCAAAATGCACAGGTTACTTGGCAGTTGGATTACGGTACCTAGTGTCTAAGAAAAAAAATAACCTACAGTACTGAGTTTTCCCTAGCTTTTCCAACTCAAAATATCAGCTTCTCTATCTCAAAGCTACTAATGTATTTAATACTGGTAGTTCACACACTTGGTTCTAATAATGAGGCCATTAATCTGTTGTACAGTTTCATGGGCAACTGCAATCACACTGCATTAATACATGAATCACCACAGAGGCATGTAGCCCTTTTTAGCTTACTGTTTTAGACATTATTAGGAGCACTGCCTCTTGGAATTCCAGAAGCCAGAAAGATGGGTGGAATGGACTTCCAGTACGTAGAACCTCAGCCATCTCCCATCAACCATCTGATCCCCATCTTATCAGCATTACGGTTGGCAAGTAAGACCGGTCTCTGAGACTGCTCAGTAAAGGTGTAAGGAAGATCCTCCGCAAATACTGCTTCACTCACTTCTACAGTACTGGAATCAGTGAAGTGGCACCAAACAAAGCTGTCATTTTATGCATCTATTAAGCAAGGACGGATGGCTATGGCTGAGGGAAATACCACACAACAGATACGTCCAGGTAATTCACTTTCAGTTACATGTAATTAAGAGTTACAAAACCTTTTCCCACCTATGGTCAGAGGAAGCAAGAGCTATGACCTACAAGACCAGCTACAGTACAATGCAAATGCATCAGGAAATGGGGAGCTTTCCAATATATGAATTCAGGTGTGCACTACACAGAAATCTTCAGGTTTTTCCCTTTCCTGTGTCCTATCTTATGTTACACATTTTGCAATTATCACCCTCAAATGAAACATCTGGTACTGAATTATTAGCCCCTTGCATATCATATGCTCCCAATACAAACTATCACCAGCTTGAACTTGTTTCTGCTAATTCAGAAAAGCAAACCTAAAATGCCAGATATGAAAAAAACAACATGAAGTACAATTGCACTCACACACATAAGAGCCCAGCTGGATCACGCCAAGGGCTATCTAGTCCAGCTTCCTGTATCTCACAGTGGCCCAAAAGATCCCTCTGGGAGCACTCAAGACAACATGATACTCGTGTCTTGTTTCCACTCCCTTGCATCTGCATCTGCATATAGTCTACCTCCAAAACTCGGAGGTTGCATGGCTTGTAGATTGGACTTTTCCTCCATAAATCTGTCCAATCCCCTTTTAAAGGAGGCCAGGTGCCATCACAACATCTTGTGGCAAGGAGTTTCACAGATTAATTACGCAATGGGTAAAGAAATACTTCCTTTTGTCCTTTCTAACTCTCCCATCTGTCAAGTTCCATGGGTTAGATGGGATGAGCAGGCAGTTAACACAGTAGTGTTATTAATGTTTTTGATATGCAGTCAATCTCCCAGTGAATGCAAGAGTTTGGACAGCTCTTCATTTCTCAAGCTGGTACAGCAAATACCACACGTTTTCTCCACTTTTCAATGCAATGTTTATTGCAGCATAAGACGTAGAAAAAGGCATATTCAAGGCTGTGTGCATTCTATATGCACACCTTAATATTTAAGAAGAAGAAAATATCCACTACCGTTGAGAGAGAAAGGGCTAGGATTCTTGGCCCAACTCCCAGACTTTTCTTGCTTATATTTCAGAATATATATTCTGAACTTTGGCTCTCTTATCTACTTGTAGGTGTGGTTATTATGGAAAATGGAATATGACCTTTTAAGGATAAACCCTAAAAAAGATTATACTTACTGCTTACATCTAGAATTGTAAACCAAAATACTAATAAATCAAGGGCACATCGACTAACTTAAACTAACAGTGCAATCCTGTGCACTGGCGTCACTGCAGGGGGGGGCGGAGCTGTAAGGTCCTCCGTGATCGGAGACTCCCGGAGACTCCTCCTCCACGGAGGAACGAAGCGCCCCGCCCCCACGGATTCCGAACCAGTCAAAGCAGTGAAAGCGCGTTGTTTTCACCACTTTGAATGGGTCGGAAGGCGCGGGGGCGGGGCGCTTCATTCCTCTGTGTAACGGGAGGCTCCGATCACGGAGGAACTTACAGCTCCGCCCCCCCTGCAGTGACGCCAGTGATCCTGTGTAAGGATACACGGCCAACCTAAAGGGCTGGCCACTGTATCCTAAGCCCATTCTGGGCTGCCCCGGGGCTGCTAGGGTGCACTTCGGGAGAAGGGGACGTTTGGTTCCTTTCCCCGGGTGTAGGCAGCCCTGGGGCCTACGGGCCTCCTCGGATACATACCAACTTCTAAGCTGGAGTACATTCGGAGAGGCGGTGTAATGCCGGATCAGCGTGGGAAGGGGCTTAGGATATTGCCGGCAATATCACCACCCCCTCCCAGCCCTGGCAATATCCACCCTCCCTCGCTGCCCCTGCCCACCCACCAACCGGCGTGGGACCTACCTACGGTGACAGGCGTCAGGTTAGTTATGGACCCCAGTAAACGGTGCCAGACTCCGCGTCGGCACCGCTTACTCTCCCGACATCGCAAACGTGCTTTACGGAATGTTTGCGACGACCTACGCTGGTGCTGGGCCAACGTAGGTTACGCTGGATTGGGCTCTAAGAGAAATCAGAGCCAAATGAAAATCATACAAGAATGCAAAATGATTTAAACAATAATAGTTAAGCATAGAATTTTCTAACCAAGATAACAGAAAAAAATTATCTTTGTTTTTAACAAATAGGATATTTTTTGCAAACCAGTTAAGAAGAAATTTTGAAAAATTTGATTCTTTGAAATGCTACAAAACTGCGAGGAGAAATATTGCTTCTCACCACATTCCTCTGAGATAAAACTTCATGGCTTGAACCAGGACAGTCAGACCGCAGCTCCTTATTTACTTCACTAGACGTTTCAGCTGTTTGGGAAGGGAGAAGAGAACTGACGGCTACTCAAGCCAGCAAGCAAAATACCTCTGCTAGAAAAATTCTAGCCAGAAAGTCAGATGGTCAAAAAGGAACCCAACACTTCCCACTTCCTCCTACTTAAGCCTGCTCTTCTGTTTATCGTATGTTGGCATATTGTGTTTATCACCTGTTTCTTCACACTCTATTCTCCTGTGCTATCCAAATGCATGTCTAACAAATCCAAGTTCCTGGAAGCTAATTGTTCAAAGTACGCAAGCTTGCTTAATTTCATCTCCTTGTTAAGATGCTCAAGGCTAGTCATGCGTCAGAAACCAATCACAGCTCCCATACAGAAATTAAGATGCTTAACAGATTATATTAGTTTAAACCAATCTTCCTAAACAAACAGAGCTGCAATCACATTTGTTGCTGAACAGGAGTCGGCAATTTCTGCTTAAACGTCACTGGTTAAGAATTGGCATGTTCTTTGCTCCGATTAATATCTATGCTTTGAAACTGTCAACACAGATTACTCACCCAATACTGTTCTGTTCTATCAGTTCCAAAAAGGCAACAGTTTAATATAGCCATGCAATGTTTTCTCATAACTCTTAAGTAAAGCTGACCAGAGAAAATATAATTTATTTTTATTTTTCACATTTTATACCACCCTTCTTCCAAGGAGCTCAGGGTGGTGTACATGATTCCATCCCTCCTTTTGTTCTCACAACAACCCTATAAGGTAGGTGAGGCTGAAAGATAGTGACTGGTCCAAGATCACCCAGGAAGCTTCATGGCTGAGTGAAGATTTGAACCTGGATCTTCCAGGTCTAAGTCCAATTCCTGAACCACGACACCATCCTGACACATTATCTATACTGTGCACCTTATGCACAGACATGAAGCTTCATATCAGCAGCTACTTTGGGTTTCAAGTGCCTCCATTTAGGTTCATCTCAAGGAGTTCCAGGAACGACTAGAAATGTGTAATTCAGAACACTGGAATACAGAAAACTCTAGAAGCAAGAGAAAGGAGACTTAACAGAACAGCTGGCAGGTCTTGTCATTTAAATTTAAAAGAGGCATGCACAATCCATAAACCACATAGCAAGCCTGGTGTCTAAAACAAATTCAGAGTTAAGGGGCATCCTGTATTTACCCCATCTCCTATCAAGTATATTTAAGGACATAAGAAGAGCTCTGCTGGATAAGGCCAAAGGCCCATCTAGTCCAGCTTCCTGTATCTCACAGTGGTCCCACCAGATGCCTCAGGGAGCACACAAGACAACAAAATACCTGTATCCTGTTGCCACTCCCTTGCACTGGCATCGCTGGAGGTGGGGCGGAAAGCTAAGTTCTGCAGCTTTCTGCCCCACCGTTACTCTCCGGTACGAGGCGCCCCGCCCCCTCGTCATAGGAGCCCGTCAGCGGAGAGAAAGCAACATGCAGGAGAGTCTCTGCAAGTTGCTTTCTCTCCGCTGACGGGCTCCTACGACGAGGGGGCGGGGTGCCTCGTGCAGGAGAGTAAAGGTGGGGCGGAAAGCTGCAGAACTTAGCTTTCCGCCCCACCTCCAGCGACGCCAGTGCTCCCTTGCAACAGGCATACAGGGAAAACCTACTTCTAAAACCAGGAGGTTGCTTATGCCTTATTGGCTTGTAACTTGTGATGGACTTTAAAGAAATACTTTATCTATATTACACTGTATTGTACTTGTGGCTGTGAAACTTTACCACACATTCCCAGAGGCACCTGACTGGTCACTGTGAAAAGCAGCTCACTGGACAAGATGAATCTTTGGTCTGATCCACCAATGCTCTTATGTTAGGAAGGAAAGGGAAAAGAGAGAGACATTAAAAATGATCACTTCCCTGCAGTTATCTGACTGCTAGTTAAGTAAGTGGAGGAGAGGGAGAAATGTGCATGGCGAAGTCATTCTAAACCTCCTATTAAGAAGGGGATCATCCTTCTCATTTGTTGCTCTCTCGCTCACCTCCCCATCCCAGCAGAATCAGTTCCCTCTTCAGTCCACAGATAAGAATCACTGCTCTTGGCCACATAGTTACCCCCAGCCACCAAGATGGGATAGAAAAGACAACCAGAATTATTCTACTCAATGCTTCTCTCCTACTTCAACAGTCTGTATTTTGGTCCCACACATACTACATGAATCTTAGAAAAGAAGAAAGAACACAGAACACAACACACCCAGATGATGAGCCTGTGTGCATTCTCACAAAGATGCAAAGGAAGGGGCACAGATAATGAGTATGGAGAATTCTTCTGGATGCCACAACCAGCCTAAAGTCTTTGTGCGGATCTATCCTACCCCGACCCTGTTGCAACTCTGGTGCTAGGAAAATGGATGCAATTCCTGTCCGCCTTCAAATATGGTGGCGCAACAAAAAGAGTATGCCACCAGGAAATCCTATAGACCAGTGTCCAATAACAGACAGCAAAAAGCCACCTGTAGACGTTTAAGCTACATGCATCTTCTCTACAAAATACAAATGTTGTATACAATTACAGTATACATCCATGATAACATCTACATACTGTTAGAATTCCCATTAACACATTCATGTCTTGCACAAATCAATGAGGGAAGGGGCCTTTACAGGTTCTTTGAGAGGTCCATGTAGAACGGCCCTTAAATTTAAAACTGGAAATGAAGACACTTCGTATATTCACAGATTTAGTATACAATCAATCTAAATATGCTTCCAAGGCACAGTACTTTTTTAAAAAAACAAAGAACAAAACATTTCTTGGTTCCTGTTTTTTAAACCAAGAACATTTTAGAGTTGCAATGTTCTACTCATATGGGTCAGCCCCACTGAAATTATCCCAGCCTAAGAGGCTGGAGGACTGCACCCTATGCAGCAATACTTCCAAAAGCACCTGGGATAGGTTCCCCAAAAGCAGAGCACTGCATGAAACAGCACTGTAGGAGACATCATTACCAATGAGGCAGAAAACTAGCACTGACTGACCTCATGCTACCCAGGATACACTGTCCTCGCTGGCTACAATACCTGTCAATGATACCAAGTATGAAGAGTATGTAGTATACAATGATAACCAGAGTATGTAGGGTATGTAGCACAATAGCACTAAAAGAAGAAGCATAACGCGAGGCATTACTGTATATAACATACACTAGTGCAGTGTTTCTCTACTGCAGGGGAGTTTACTCCCCTGTAAGTCTTTGCGGGGACAGAAGATGTCGGAGGTAGCGCTCCAGGATCACGCCCGCCGCTGACCCCAAAACGATTTTTTCCAATGTACCTGGTTGTCCTGACAGCTTCCCGAAGGGCCCGGGGGAGCTGCTGCCAGCTACGAAGGCCTCCCCAAGGCTCTAAACAGCAGTGATTGTGTTCCGAATCCCACTTCTCGTTTTCGGCAAAAACTGGAAGTGGGCTTCGGAACGCGATCATCGCTGTTTAGAGCCTTGGGGATGCCTGGCAGCAGAATGTTGAAAAAAGCATTTTGGGGTCGGCAGTGGGCACAATCTTGGAGCTCCCACGCCGTCATTTGGGCTGGCCACCCCCCTTGGGCATATCGCTGACATCCGTTAAAAGTGATGGATCGCAACCCACCACTTTGAGAACCCCTGCACTAGTGGGTTTAAATAAAAGAAGAAAACCTCTAAGAATCTAGTCCAATGGTTCTCAAACTGGGAGGCGCAGCTCCGAAACCAGCCAGGGGAGCCATGGAGTGCCATGGAATCGTTTTGGAATACAGGACAATGCCAATTGGCAGGCATCAACATAATATAATGGGGAGCCATTGCCAATGGCCGCCAATGATCAAGGGAGTCGCCAGTCAAAAAGTTTGGGAAACACTGATCTAGTCTAACTGGTCCTGTTGTACAGAGGCAGCAACACAGAAGAACTGGTGCTAATATTTCTTTATGCACAGGGAAAGCAGTTAACCGCATGCAGAAGATGTATGCAGATCCAAGCATGACATGAAGCAAATCAACTGCACCAAATCAGAGCAGGAGTGCAAAATAAAAGCAACTTACCCACCCTGGCACAACATTACTGGTTAAGCCAAATTCAATTTCTCATATCCAAGTTGCAAAGCTGAAGTACAATGTTTCATAAAGAAAGGACTGCAGTCTGCACCAATGAAGTGTAAATCCTAACTAAGTATTTTAAGGGAAATAAAAATTCTCCTCTAGCATCAGAAACAGCCACATCAACCCAGTATTACTTTAGTCTTTCACGCTACCTGTTTTTAGAGAAATTAGTTAATTCAGGGTCTACTTTTCTATCAGGAATTAAGAAGCTCAGAACAACGTTAGCCACAATACCAAATGAAGCCATATGTGATGAAATCTGAAATGTTCAATCTATATAACAATTTTGCAGTTGAATAAGTTTTCTTCTCTAGTCCTTTTGTAATTCAAAGATACTAAACACTTTAAACACACTCTTATTTTAAAGGCAATCCAGTCAAAAGCTCTACATATTGAAACCTCCGCTTCCTTTGCAAATAAACGTATGGAATCAAAGTATTAACACTCAACCTTATGCAAAGTGACCATCACTTTGACTCCACTGCTAAAACTAGGCACGATGGACCTTCAATTCAGGCTCCTACTCCATTCACAAAAGAGGTGTGTGTGTCCTAGGTATCCCTTGATAATTAAGTCCAGTCGTCTCCGACTCTAGGGAGCGGTGCTCATCTCCGTTTCAAAGCCGAAGAGCCAGCGCTGTCCGAAGACGTTTCCATGGTCATGTGGCCGGCATGACTCAACACCGAGGCGCATGGAACGCTGTTACCGTCCCGCTGACGCAGTACCTATTAATCTACTTGCAATTTCTTGCTTTCAAACTGCTAGGTTGGCAGGAGCCGTCGAACGGATTCGAACTGCCGACCTTTCGATCGACAGCTCATGGTTCAGTGGTTTAACCTACTTAACGGTAAAAATAGAGCAGCAGAGAAGAGAACTGAAGCTGAACCCTCTCTTTCTCCCATACCTACCTCCCGACAGTAGGTTGCTCCAGGCATTCTCTCTCCTCTTGGCTCCTATTCCAGTTTTATTGCATCTTTACTGTACTGTGATTTTAAATTCATGTTATGGGTCACCTTGAACCCTCAGAGATAAGGCAGGATATAAATATTTTAAAATAGATTTTAAAAAAATGACAAACTTACTCAACAAATTATCGCACCAGGAGGTAAAGCAAAGAAGTTATTGCACCAGGAGGTATAGCAAAAATAAAAAATACTGATTTGGAAGTAACCAAGTAACCTACTTTCAATGGGACTTACAGTACTTCCAAGTACTGTACAGTATTCAGATTAGGATGGCAGACACTACTGCTAATCAGAAACAGTAGAAATGCTTTTACTTCTATGGCATAGAATCACCTCTTGATAGGGAAGGGGAAAAAACTCTCCTCATTCAAACCAATGGGTGAATTATTGAAATTGATGGAATTTGGAGGGTTAAGAGGAGCATGAGGAATTTGAACTAAGGGCCAAGCAGCAGCCATATTTGTTGTTCATGTATAATCCTAGGCATGTCTACTCAGAAGTAAGTCCCATTACATTCAATGGGGATTACTCCCAAGAAAGTGTGCATAGGATTGCAGCCACATTCACGTATAAAGTGGGGGAGGGCCCTTATTTAAACATGAAGCAGAATTATTTATTTTATTTTATTTTATTTTAAGAATTTTTACCCCGCCTTTCTCCCGATAAGGGCAGTCAAGGCGGCTTACAATTAAAACATGTTAAAATATATAATAAAATACAACAATAAAAAAATTAAAACAAGTAATTAAAACAATTAAATAAATTAAATAAATAAGTAAATAAACATAAAAGTGCACAGTGAATTAGCTCAAGCGGATGGAAGGACAGCGGTAGTCTAACCAGTCAACCCAGAACAGATATCATTGTCAGCACAATCCTATCCAACTTATGCAGCGAGAACGAGAGGCCCAGAACAGAAAGGGGATTCAAATCCCCTTTGAATTTCCCTTTTGAAGGGAATTTGAATCCCCTTTCCGTTCTGGGACCTCTCGTTCTCATTGCATCGCTGGTTACACCGGTGACATAAATTGGATAGGATTGCGCTGTAAATCATGATCAGTGACATAATTATTGCTCAACTTTTGCTATAATTGTTTTCTGCCTTCCATATGCATAGAAAGACACACTGAAAGCGCATTTTAAAGAAATACATATATGGAAAGGAAGACAACAATGAAGGTATCTTGTCCAGGATCCAAGAGATCAAACAAGCAAAACCCACCATATTAAAGGGCCAGAAATCTTGTCACTTCATTCAGGCAAAATACAGTATAGGGTATGTGAACAGACCTTGTGGGAACAAGAGAATGGGGGGATCAGATTACATTAAGCACTATTCAGAATTTCTCTTATTAATCAGTCTCAATGAACGAAGAAACTAATTTGAGCTCAAAAAATGAGTGGAAGAGTATTATCAATCTACCTCCCTAACAGTCTGGATACTAGACTGACAGCGCAATCCTAACCAATTTTCCAGCGCCGGTGCAGCCACAATGCAGCCTCGAGGTAAGGGAACAAATGTTTCCTCACCTTGAAGAGGCCTCCATGACTGCCCCTGCGCTGCAAAATACAGTGTGCGCCCTGTGGCATGGCTACACCAGCGCTGGAAAGTTGGTTAGGATTGCGCTGTCAATCAGCTACTCTTTCCACAATTTACCTCTCACATACCAGAGTGTTTACTCGGACCTTAGGAGATAGTAAGAGCAGGCATTTCATCCATCATCCATCATCTCTAGCAGTACCCTAACTGCACACATTTATACACAGAGGATGACCCCACACATCAGTATCACTCACACACATACAGAATATTCCATCTTCCCACTTTGTTGAAAAAAAATGTATTTCATTTTTATATATGGCTACAATGGCTACATTTTATATATGGCTACCATATGTACATGGCCAGCGGGTGGCGCAGCGGGTTAAACTGCTGAATCATAAGCTGTCGATCGAAAGGCTGGCAGTTCGATTCCCGCGACAGGGTGAGCGCTCGTTGCTTGGCCAGCTCCTGCCAACCTAGCAGTTCCAAAGCATGTCAATGTGAGTAGATAAATAGGTACCGCTTGCAGCAAGGTAAACAGCGCTCCGTGTTCCAGCTGCATGCTACGCGCTGCAGCAAGGAGAGTCATGCCGGCCACATAACCATGGAGGCGTCTTCGGACAACGCTGACTCTTCGGCTTTGAAATGGAGATGAGCACCACACCCTAGAGTCGGACACGACTGGACTTAATGGTCAGGGGATGCCTTTACCTTTACCATATGTACACATACCTGGGCGTAAGGCCCATTTAGCTCACTGGGGCTTACTTTTGAGTAGACATGTATAGGATGTTTGTGAAAAGTCAGGGGTATGTTACCTCAGAAATGACGGAGGCCCTCCCGGCGCCCGGAGCAAGGGCGGGGCTGCATGACGTCACGTCGGCGCCCCCCCCCCCCCGCCGGTTTTGGTCTCATTTTGGAGCCAAACGGGCTCCAGGGAGGGTGGGCAGGCCGAAACGAAGACGGCCGAAGCACGAGGGTAAGTACGCCCCCCGCCGAATGCGGCCCCCGTCCCCGCACCCGAAGCAGCTCCGCGCAAGTTCCGCCTCTGTGTTACCTGCAACGACCTGGTATATAAACGACTATGTATATAAAAAATTTATTTTTATATACAGTACATAGTAGGGGAAGTATAAAGTACAGATTCAGCTCCTTGCTAGGAGTTCAGTGTTTGAACCCATCCAAGATACTGGAAAACTAAGGGTGAACATACACTAGCAAGCAATCCCTGATGCAAGCAGAGTGACTCTATCCACGTGCTTATATGACAGTTACAAGACCCAGTGAGTTAGGGATGAAAAAATCCAGCGCTTGTCTGTAAGAAATCAACTGCAGCAAGCAGCACAGTAGTTACCTCTCTACTCCAACCCGAGGAGCCACAGGCTCACGGTTGTTGGAAGGGGGCGTGTGTGCACGCTTGATAAGGACGGACAGGCCCTTTGGGTGAGCAGAGTGGTTGGCAGCTCCTGCGGTAAGGAGCTTGGAGGCACTGACAGTATGGCCTAGTCTTGCCTTAGCTCCCTTAGTGCTATAGGTCCCCGGAAGGGAAGTTCCCGTTGGCCAACCGCCGCCAGGAGCTGGAGTTCACGGGCGCATTTGCCGCACTCTTCCACGAGTTCAGAAACTTAGCTGGCTGGACAATATTACGGTCATCAACATGGCCGGGAGGGTGCGAAATTTCAGGCGGCCCCTTTAACATTCACCCTCACCCGCCGCAGCAGAAACACAGAAAGGGGGAGGGACCTCGCCCCTTACCCACCCCCAGTCAGAGTCCTGCAGCAGCCTGCGCCCCTTGAAGCAACCCTTTCGAGGGGCGCAAAACCTACTAACCTGGCTTTGGGCAGAGGCGACGGAACAGCAGCTGCAGCAGTACGGTGCGGAAGCCGATGAAATAAGCCTGCAGCATAGGCTGTACGAGAGACAATATCTGTACGAGGGACAATAGCGACATGGCTGCCTTGCGCTGCTACGGCGCCGGCGCCGCGACCTTCCCTCTCCCTTGGCTTGGAAAAGAGAAGCGCCGCCGCCGCCGCCGCCGCCCCCAGAAGGAGGAAGCAGGGCAACGGCACGCCTCTGTAACGCCACCGAGAGCGCTGCTCGAACCACTCGGCCGCCACACCCAGCGAAAGAGAAAAGAGGAAGTGTCCGTCTCTGTTAAACGGGCGGCGCTTCGGTTCTTTGCTCCTTTCTGGGTACGCGGGCGTTGTGCCACGGAGCTCTCTCGGCTAGTGCAGTCGGAGAGAGGCTCGGTGTTGTTCTCCTGCTTGCCTAGTTCTCAGGCATGCCGCATGCACAGTAAGTAACTGCCCAGGCGATAAACACACTTGCATTTAGTTGGAGCTGTACAGTAGAACAAGCTCTCAGCAATAAATAAAGGACATGTTGGAGCTGGAATTTCCAGCTGTTCCTTGCCTGTGGGCACTTGGCCTCTTTCATCGTTATTCCAAGTTGGGTAATATGTATCCGAATTCATTGTAGAGATTTCTGTGCTCTCCGAGGCGCTAAAACAGATACACAGCGCAATCCTAACCAACTTTCTAGCGCCAGTGTATCCGTACCAACTGGGTGCACACTGCATTTTGCAGTAGGGGCAGTCATGGAGGCCTCTTCAAGGTGAGGGAACACTTGTTCCCTTACCTCGGGGCTGTATTGTGGCTGCACCAGTGCTGGAAAGTTGGTTAGGATTGCGCTTAAAGTCTAATAGTATCTGAGTGTGTGTACACCCGTGTTGATAAAATGACAGTCCGCCCTTTCATGATGTGCTGATTACATTCACGCCAGTGATTTATTGTTGAAACTACGGCTGCCGCGGCAGCGCTCAGTTCCGGCACTATGGTAAGCCTAGCTATGTTCTGCAGCATCTCATGTGAAGCAGTGGGAATACCACAGCAGAGACACACAAGCATTGCTAACCCACATTTCCTCAGCGCCACGTAACTGAGAAAAAAGTGTGGTGTGGCAGCCTCATGTTTGTCCCCCGTTGGCTGCCACTGGCAGGCATGAAAAAAGGAGTGTTTTATTTATTTATATCCTTTACATTACCGAGGAGGCAGTTATTCCAGTAAGGGGGAAAAGTCTGAACCATGAAGGTAATAACCTAAATTAAATTACAGTGGAGCTATTTTTGGAAACTGCAGAAGCAATGCAGCCAGGGCTGGCCCATCCATGAGGCCCACTGAAGCAATCACCTCAGGCAGCAGATTGGTGGGGAGGCACCAATCTCTGTCCACCTACTTGCCTCCAGCTCTCCTCCTCCTTCCACTCCCTGAATTGCAAATGGAAAGGGGAGCAGAGAGGAAGAGAAAATGTGGAGTGGATTGCTAAGCTAGAACATTGGGGAGTGAGAAGAGCAGAGGTCTGCACAGCATCGGGTAAGGGGGGGGGAGCATTTGGCATACCACCTCGGGCATCAGGAGGCCTTGGACCAGCCCTGAATGCAGCTATGCAATCACAGACAACTGTATCATTACAGTGGTAGTAAGATTTAAGATTCTCATGGCCATCAATAATAGCAGAAGATAAAATATTTGTTACGGGGTTAAAAGCCATGATAAAACATAAAACACAATTTTAACTTTTTTTTATGTTTTATCATGGCTTTCAACCCTGTAACAAACATTTTATCTTCTGCTATTACAGTGGTGGTGTATGCCAAATCATGTCTACTCAGAAGTAAGTCCCACTGTGTTCAATGAGATTTACTCACTAGTAAATATGTAATAATAATAATAATAATAATAATAATAATAAACCTTTATTGGCTTAAAGGAACACAATACAGTAACACCACCACAACAAGAGAAAACAGTGAAACATACATACATAAGTCTTAGTTAACTAGTAAGTATGTGTTTGTTCTTATATAGTGCCATCCAACCATGTACATGGTGCCTTACATAGAGTGAAAGGACAAGTTCTTGTCCCAAGGGCTCACAATCTAAAAAGGACTGCAGCCACACTTTCCTAATTCTGCTCTTGTGCTAGTTTTGTAATTAAGCAGCTTTATAATTTGAAATACAACTCTATAATTTGAAATACATATCTCAACACTGAAATGAGGTCATGCTCTAGATCAGGGTTGTCAAACATACGGCCCACAGGCTGGATGTGGCCTGTGGAGCCTCTTCAAGTGGCCCATGCGACCCTGTGACCCCCCCCCATTCATCATAATTGAGGCTGCGCAACCACAATCAGCTGTTCTGCGGCAATCAAAGCCAAGCGTGGACAAGCCGGTTGTGCAGCCTCAACAAGCCTGTTGCACAGGTTCAGGCTTGTTAGTACTTGACTTTGATCGCTGACAATCAGCTGTTTGGCAGTGATCAAAGCCAAGCCCCAACAAGCCGGTTGTGCAGCCTCAAGCCGGTGGGCAATACAGAAAAGAAAAGAAAAAAAGTGGGCAATACAGGGAATGGGATTGTGAGAGAAGACACAAAGGCTACAAAAAGAAAGAGCATCATAGATCTGAGGATAGTTATAGGAAGGAAGAATGGGATGGCAGAGGAGGAAAGACAGGAAGGAGGGAGATGATTATGACTCAGAAGAGAAGAAGACAGGGAATGGGAACAGTAAGGGAAAGAGACTGATAAACAGCAAAGATCGATAAGGGAAAGGGATGAAGGGGCAAAGATTAAGAACAAAAGGACGAGAAGATAAAAATGAAAAGAAAGGGGGGAGAGGAGTAATAGTAGTCCTGGATCCTTGGTAAATGATGGCCATGAGGCAAATATATACACACATACACAAATGCACACATTTTATATGATAGCCCTCGGCAGGTGCCATGAATCCGATGTGACCCCCAGAATGAAATGAGTTTAACACGGTGTTAATAACACCCCTGCAGGCTGCTCTAGAATGTGTAACAATGGATCATAACACCTCAAAATTTGGAAAATATAACTTTAATTCTAATGAGTTAAAATATATCTTTAATTCTAATGAGTTCTAATGAGAAACCGTCATATTTTACAAAAATGCGGGTTAAAGGCAAGATTAGAAATTCTCCCAATAGGAAATAAATTTTGTCAAGGAGAAGGCAGGCAACCAGAGCAAGGAGCGGGTAACATCTAGTTACATGTATAGTCTTAGTATAGTCTTACTATGCTCAATGGGGCTTACTCTCAGAAAAGTGCATATAGGATTGCAGCCTTGGTATTTATTTTTAAGGCTAGTGGTTCTAATGTAATTCTCCCCACTTTAAAACAGTTAAATTCTTGTTTAAATGTTTCAGAGGTGTTCACAGCCCTATCTACTGTATTTCGTATCTCTGAACAGGGTATAAGGCACTATAGAATGTACAATATTGCCACCTTTGGATGAGGGAACACTTGAAAAGAGAATACAGTACTCCTATTGGTTAAAACAACAACCACCCTTTCCATCAAAAGTTATTCCACTTGAAAGAATTGCATTCGCTTGCTCTTGCTTTCTATATTCAGTTGATCAAGCACTCCAAATCATCCCCCAAAGCACACATAATCATGCTAATTACTTGATAGTTGTAGAGGTTGTGGCTTAATTACAAATAGAAGCAGGAAAGAATTTCACATTTTTTATGTTTTAGAGATGAAGCAGTAGAGTTTCATTAAGGCACTTTTTAGTTTCCTTGCTATACTTCTCTCTCTCTCTCTCTCTCTCTCTCTCTCTGTATATACACACACACACACACACACACACACACACACACTTACATTCATGATCACATAGGGCACAAAATTGATAGGAACCATGGATAAGCTCCTGAATGAACACAATCACAACATAGCACTGGTAGAGCTCTAATACTGTGCTGAAGCAAGCAACCGGGGGGGGGGGGAGTACCATGTACCCTACCTGTAGGATGTAGGGAAGCAGTGGAAACATAGCAAAATGGGGAACTATAGCAATGGGAACCCTGGGAACGATAGATGAGGTAAACAGGGAGTGCAAGAGACGATCAAGGACATACCAGGACAGACAGACCACCAGTCCTTCTAACCCAGTGCCAACGACTCTGATAGAAACAGCTTTCCATGTTTCAGACAAAGATTTGACCAAGCTCTGCTATGTGAGACTCTTTACAGATGTCAGGGATTGAAACCATGGCCCTTGGAATGCAAAGCTTAAACTATACTACTGAGGTATGGCTTCAAACCCCACAGCATGACCAGAGTAATGAAGCCAGAAAAAGTGGCATATTTACAGAATGAATTGGTTGCCTGCTGTTGTAGGTCAGGGACTTTAGAAGTTCCATATTTATTAGATGATCTGGGTTCTAATCTCACTGCATGATTGCTTTCTCCTACTGCCTCTTCACTAAAAATAATTATTTAAAGAATGACAAGTTATGAGTGTATAAATAAACCCATTATAGGGAGGCCTGAAGCTGAGATGATACAGTGATTGATGACATCTTCTTCCATCACAAGCAGCATGTGAATTCAAATCTTCCTCTTCATGGTGTAGGGTTCCAGTCCACTGGAATTACTGGCCTACAGCAGTAGTTTTTATGTCACACTGCTTTCCCTGCCTCTCATCTCTTTGGAGATAATGGCACAATGGAGAGAATGAGTTAAGTGTTACTGGCAATCCTAATGATTTGAGGCACTGTAATTGTTTTGTAATTGTTTTGTTGGGTGTTCAGTTATAGGGGAGTTGTCTGGATTGGACACTGGTATTGAGGAAAGAATTGTGTACTTGCTTTGGATTTTCATGACTATGTCATAATTCATTGTACCTACTGTTCTTTTTATTATTACCCAATTACCTTTCCATATGATACTGTATATCCCCACTCTTGCCTAACAGATAATAACAGAAAATACTTGGGGGGGGGGGAACACAAGCAACAACTAACAAGACCAACACATCTACAAACAACAAGCACACACAAAAAAAAAACAGAGGAAGCACAGCTGGGGTGGGGTACAAAGACTTTACCCATTTCCACCCAGCCCACAGGTGTACGCATTTAACTCTTGTTGCATATATACACCCTTGGGTAAAAATTAATCTAGCACAGCAGGCTGACAGTGTGTCTCATACTGACAAAGATGCACCACTGCAAACAGAGGCTCCTCTGGATGTCATCTATACCTGAACTTCAGATTAGGCTGCTTGAAAATGTCCTCATTCTATTTTGGTATGTTATATAAGAGTCACCATAGTTAAGCAAACTACAACTGCATTTCAAATGAATATGTTCTGAAATGAATTCTGGGAGTTAAGAAAACAACTTTTGTACTGGTTTTAAGAGAATATTCTTTGTAAAGAGGCTTATCTCTAACTTACAATTAAAAGCACTTTTAATAAAACAACAAAAGAAAAGTCAATTTATGGCAAGTTTTTTTTTGTGTGTGTGTTTTGCAACTCTCCAGACCAGAATGATCCAGCTTTTAGATGTAATTTTGAGTGTTTGGATCCATATGAGCTAAATTATTGCTGTTTGAAAAGTACCTATTATTATAAAATGATCTGAAATTATACATTTGAAGAGTGTTTAAATTGCTTGCACTGTCTGTTTAGACAGTGTATGCAACTGTCTATTATTTTTATAGGGAAAACACTTTTCTCTAATCTCTTTTGAAAGGATGCTATTTCTACATAGGCTTACCAGATCTCCAACCGGGACAGAGTGCTAGACCTTTAGGAGAAGAAATGTGGGCAGGTGTAGCTTGTTAAACCTTAGAGCACAATCCTAGGCATGTCTACTCAGAAGCAAGCCCCATTGTGTTCAGTGGGGCTTGCTTCTGGGTAGACATTACTAGGATTGTGCTCTAGGACTTAACAAGCTACACCTGCCCACATTCCTTCTCCTAAAGGTCTAGCACTCTGTCCCAGTTGGAGATCTGGTAAGCCTATTTCTACACATACATACAGCAACTGCAAACCTGATTAGGAGTTCATGAGACATTGTGTTTGGCTACTAGTGGCCCGGTTGTTAGACAAAAACGTAGGAGACAAGGATTTAAATTCTTATTCGGTCAAGCACCTCAGTGATGGGCCTTATAAATATATCTCTATCTCTTACAGAGCAGTCCTAACCAACTTTCCAGCACTGGGGTAGCCGTGCCATTGCATTTTGCAGTGCAGGGGCAGTCATGGAGGCCTCTTCAAGGTGAGGAAACATTTGTTCTGCATTGCAGCTGCACTGGTGCTGGAAAATTGGTTAGGATTGTGCTGTTAGTCTCTGTTCTCTCTCTGTAAAGGAGTATCATATCTCTTTGATAAAGATGCAAGGTGTAACAGGGCTTGTGTGTGTGCCTACTCAGAAGTGTCTACTCAGAAGTAAGCTCCATTGAGTTCAATGGGTCTTGCATCCAAGTAAGAGTACATAGGATTGTTACCATAATCACTATGTATATTTATAGGCTTACCAGATCGCTGACCGGGACGGAGCGTTCGCCCCTTAAGGGGGCGGAGCGTGGGGGGGCCATTATGTGACAGGTTATGCCCCCCACGCCCCGCCCCCTTAAGGGGCGAACGCTCCGTCCCGGTCAGCGATCTGGTAAGCCTATATATTTACAGGGCTCTATACTTTTAATTATTATTAAGTAACTAAAAAGAAGGCCAGTGGGTGGCGCAGCGGGTTAAACTGCTGAACCATAAGCTGTCGATCGAAAGGTCGGCAGTTCGATTCCCGCGACAGGGTGAGCGCTCGTTGCTTGGCCAGCTCCTGCCAACCTAGCAGTTCCAAAGCATGTCAATGCGAGTAGATAAATAGGTACCGCTTGCGGGAAGGTAAACAGCGCTCCGTGTTCCAGCTGCATGCTGCGGCAAGGAGAGTCATGCCGGCCACATGACCACGGAGACGTCTTCGGACAACGCTGGCTCTTCGGCTTTGAAATGGAGATGAGCACCACACCCTAGAGTCGGACATGACTGGACTTAATTGTCAGGGGATACCTTTACCTTTTTAACTAAAAAGAAAGCATTGTACAGTACAGTACAAAACATGAAATTATGACAAAATCATACCCAAAGGCTTACAATTGAAAGCCAGACTACATCAGAGATCCATCAGTAGATTTTCCAATGTATGTTCTTCTCTTAACAGCATTCAGGTGGGGGAGGTTGGTTAATTTCAATTGGGGCAGGAACAGTGCAATCCTGTGCATTCCTACTCAGAAGTAAATCCTATTGAATTCAGTGGGACTTACTCCCAAGAAAGCTAGTACAGTATAGGATTGCAGCCTAAGTGAGACAGCAAACCAAGGTCTTTTTCTTTAGCACAATATTGGAGATGCTTTATTTACCTTGGTGTGCCCCAGCAGTTAAACAGGGCAGGTAATTACCCCTACTTTGCCCTCAATTTGCTGGGTTTTTTTTTAATTTGAAAAAGTCAAATTTAATTTGAAGTCAAACAACTTCCTTGGTTCTCTGGTCCACCATGCTCTTGGGAAATAGCTGGTGGTGATCCAGGACAGGGCCTTTTCTGTGCTAGCACTGCAAGTGTAAAGCCGTGTCCCTAGGGAGATTCATCATGAGTCTGGCTTTAGCTTCTTTTTACTGCTGCTGGTTTATCATTTCTAATTTTATATGTTTTGGTCTTTCTTTTTATTATTGTGATTATTGTTCTACTTGATGGTTAGCCACCTTGTGTGATACCATTAGTCTGAAAGATGGGGATACATCTTTTCAATAATAAATAATGATGGTAATATTTTGGCTGTTTTCACTTGCATTTTCTGAATCACAATGAAATGCAGAATTACAATCATCTAAATGCTTTGCGAACAGTGATGGTAAGGAAAATATAATGGAACAAACAGATGTGGTATCATTTCTATTCTTTTCACAGCCATTTAGTGAAGCCATTCTATGTAATGACTAATAGGAATATGCATAATAGTCCAGATGGAGGTGAACTAGTGTTGTATTTAATATTGCACAATCATTTGGAGAACATCTGCCAGCTATGTAGGAGAAGAAGAGGTCCCTGAACCTGTCTATGAATGTGTGCACCATGAGAATACATGTCCTTCTCAGCCTTGCCTCCATCAACATATTTTCCTATGTATATTTTCCTACACTTTCTAGTTTTACATTTTTTTAAAATTGTTGACACTTGAGGGAAAAAAAGGTCTTGCAATTAATTTTTGATGCCTTCACTCTTTAATTATCTGTTGCTACCCAGGATCTTTAGAGCCTTGAGGGCTCTGTAATAACCTGTTTTGATTTATGGCCACAAAGAATTACTCCTGCTGGGAGGGGAAAATCTCGCATATTATCACTGCCTTGTTTCTGCAAAATCATCCTACCAGTTTATTAAATGCGCATCAATGAATGGCTTGAACTGTTTTTTAAACATCATATTGTCACCATTCAGATATCTTTTGGCATATATGAAAAGTGGTGGTTCTTCTTTTACACATATGAAAGGTGTTTCTTCTGTGCAAAAATATTCTAGACAAACATATGATGGTACAGGAATTCACAAAACAGGATCTCTGGTATGCACACACATAAGGAGTTGCTATTTTTTTCTATGAACTGGAGATTACTCTGCACATGTGGAGCAGTCCCTGGGAAGCCCCAGTGTTCATGAAACCCTATCTGCGATATTCATGAATAAGCAAACTAAGGTGGGATTACTGCAAATAAATCGCAGTTGAGGATTTTCTGCCCTGACTGACAACAAGAACCCAGTCCATTGGAACCTTGTGTTTCCAGACTACATTTGACTTGTGATTGTGTATCTAAGAGAACAGCAGTATTATTAACATCCAGGTTTTGAAAGATTTGGATGATACATTGAGGGATCTAACACACTCCCTCAATGCCAAAGTACCATGACTCTTACAAGGTTGCACAAGGCACAGAATCACAGGTGGCTGACAAGAGTTCAGAATTATAGTATTTCCACCAGCTGTAGCCTGATATCTAGTAGTTCCTAACAATTACATGAATAGTGTTGAATTAGCAGGGGGGCTTTCCGCATAGTGTATAGTGCAGAGTAAATTTACCTATACCCGGAGTATTTGGGAGAGAATATTTGTCCTCCACCGTAGTACTGCCATAGTCCAATAGCAATGTATGGTTGCGAGAGTTGGACCATAAGGAAGGCTGAGCGCCGAAGAATAGATGCTTTCGAACTGTGGTGCTGAAGAAGACTCCTGAGAGTCCCTTGGACTGCTAGGAGATCAAATCAGTTAATCCTAAATGAAATCAACCCTGACTGTTCCCTGAAAGGACAGGTACTGAGGCTGAAGCTCAAATATTTTGGCCACCTAATGCGAAGAGAGGACTCTCTGGAGAATACTCTGATGCTGGGAAAGATTGAAGGCAAAAGGAGAAGGGGAAGGCAAAGGATGAGATGGTTAGACAGCATCACCGATGCAACGAACATGAAAATGAGCGAACTCAGGAAGATAGTGGAGGACAGGAAGGCCTGGCGGGATATGGTTCATGGGATCACGAAGGGTCGGACAGGACTTAACAACTGAACAACAACATAGTCCTGCTCACATAGTATCAGTGCTTTATTTTGTATGCCATCTCTTCCTCTGCAGCCTATTATCTTGTTTACCTTTTTTATTGCTGCTGTGGAATGGCCTGATGGTTTCAATGATTTTCCCTTAATAACCTCCAAATCCTTTTCCTGATCAGTGCACTGGATAATGGTACCACTTAGCTCCTATCCCTTGTTCCCTGACTAGCTATTTCACGTTTCTATACTTTGGTCTGATGTATCTATATATCTACCACAGATATCTGGCTTTTCTCTCACTGAATACCCCTTACGCACCCATGCTTTCTTTAGAGCGTTTTATACTACAAGAGGCCTTAAGATTGGGGGGGGGGGGTGTAAGTATTTAACATCTGACAACAATTTAAGCTTCAGTTAATTTTGAGATATCCAAAAAATGCAATCAGCAACTGCAAAATACAGTTCAATCTTCAAAAATGCTGATCCAAAAATGTCAGTGGCAACCATATTGTTTGGTCCAGTGAGCTCAGTATAGAAGCAGAATAGGGGTTCATCCTTGCAGCCACAATAAATTTCAGACCCACTCAGAAAATATGATGATGAAGATGTGTGTACTGCTTACAGTTTACATAGCAAAAAAAACCAAACAAACACTACTGTATCATAAGTAGTATTGTTACTATTGTTAGTAATAAAATTAATAACATCTTTCCACAGTAAGAGTTTGGAATCCTCTGTAAGGTTTTATCCTCCTGTAGGTTTTTGTTTGCTTAGGTGTTTCCATATTATTCTAAAATTGTCTTTACCTGAAAGGAACTAAGAAAATATCCTGCAGCTTGCTGTCTACATCTTGCTGTGCATTTTCAGTTACCTTTTCTGATCCTCCTGTCTTCAGCAATGTTGTCAGGTTGTGTTTCCAGTTGAAATTATCAGAACTCAAGAACGCCTTATTGTTTGTTAGTCATTGTTGGGGGGAAAAAATCAAATATTTCAGGTATATAAACAAATGGCCTAATTCTATTTGGGCCTTGTGCTGCCGGAATGCTTGTTTCCTTATTGCTGTTTGCAAAATACAACAAGCCATTCAGCACAGCCTGATTGACCTACCTCAAGCAGCAAGCGGCTGGGTCCCAAGTGCTGGGGGGCCGGGGATGCCCATCAGCACTGATAAGTTGGTGCAGGGGGTTGGAAGGAGGGAGTGGAACGGGGCGGAGGGCAGATCGGGGCCAGGAAGGGGACAGTACTGGCAGCAGCAGCACATGCAGATATCCTAACCCCCTTCCCAGCCTCTATCCCCCGACCTAGGACTACGTGGACTTGCACCAGCTGTACAGCTGGCACAGGTCCAGGTAGACCCAGCAGGCTGGCACAGGCTTACCCCAGGGCAAGGGTTTTGCCATGTCAACTACACTTTTATCATTGGATGGCAGGTGGGAAAGCCAAATGCTCCTATTTTTGGAGTTCTTTTGCCAAGAGCCAAGAACATAGACACTCTCTCTTCCTTTTATAGATGGTCGCCAGGGAATTCCTTTCAGATCTTATTAATCTTTTTCTCCCTAATGCCCAGAGAATCATAAACCCCCATTGGCAATCTATCTGCTTCTTGCTCTAAGCCACAAGTGTTATTGCCAATGCATTTTTGAACTGGCTTTCTTGAATCGCCTATACACATCAGTGGACAATAATATCAACTTTGAACACTGCTTTCCCTAAGATCCATTTCAGGCTGAAAACTCTATCTCCTACCCAGTCTACAATAAGCCATCTAACCTCATCATGAACCCAGGGAGGGGAGGACTGCCCTCCCTCCCCACCTCTGTGTTGGACCTGAGCTGAACACAACAAGGAGAACAACAGTAACACCCTACAGTGGACCTATGGAAATTGCAAGTACTACAGTGGCGGAGAATATGGGCAAGGGCATGGCCTACAAGGAAGTGTGGAGACAATGTCCAGTCCAATAGATTTGACCCATTTTGGACAATGGCTGGCAGAAAAGGTGATTGGTCAAGGACCTGATGCAGCAACAACGCAAGTCTCAGGCCACATTGGTGCATGACTTGTGCAAGAGATTGGCAGTCCTGCCTGTCCCTCAGGATACCATCACCAAGTCACCTTTTTCACCTCACTAAACTGATGATGTGGAGGGCCTTTTCCCCCCACTTTGGCCGCGGGGATGGCCCAATGGCCCTGAGATCAATGGGCTTATTTGATTTGGCCCAAATGGTACTCTTGACACTGCCCACCCATGAGGCTGAGGATTACGAGAACTTTTTTTAAAAAAAATGAACTTTATTAAGAGTGAGTAAACCAACAACCAATATATTAACTGTTATGCTCTTGATATAAAAGGGGTGGAGGTCTTAAGACAGGAGGAGATTTTTATGGCTGGTGGGAGGGTTAGTTGTCCCAGATGAATTTGCTGATAGCTTTCCTGGGCCTCTCAAGCAATGGCCATTGGGGGGCAGAGGTCATTGGTTCCAGTTACTCGCACCGGAACTTGGGTTTGTGCAGATGTGGATGCTTGGGGCAGTCCTCCAGAAAAGCATCCCTTTTGTTTTGTAAATGTTGTGAAAGGCACTCCATAGCATGATTATTTTTGCAACAGTTTCCTTTACATCCAGCTGTAGCAGGTTATAGAGAGAGCTCTACCTGGATTTTAGCCACCTGAAAGTTCTCTTCACCAGCATCCTGAATCTCTCATGGAAGTAGTTATAGTTGTTTTCCAGAGTGAGCTAAAAAGTACAGTATGGACTCATGAGCCAGGTTATAGGATGTACACTTGGTTGATGATGATTATAGTTTTTATCACCATGATGTTCAACCATAGATCAAAGTACCATGCTGTAATAGTTTTTTCTGTTGCAGAATTTGCTTTTCACATCCTTCATGAGAAAAAAAAACATTCACAACCATTTCTACAGGAGAACAAACAAGAGTTCAACAGGCCTGTAGAAACCCCACCTCCAGGAACCACTCTGTCATTTCATTTTTATTGTCTAGCTTTATCACATCTTCCAAGAAACGTTCTGTCCTGTCCCAACCACAAGCAGGAGCAACAGGAGGTTCTGGAGGTAGACCCAGCTGTAGTTTATCTGGGTAGCAGATAGGGTAAGGCAGGAATTACAAGACCTCAAGCAATTCCATGCAGGCAACTTACTCCCAACAAAGTCTGGAGCCCAGCTAAGCCGTGGCCTTGACTACCCATCCCAGGCGCTGTCCTCTTGCTGGGAAGTGAGGAGCCTTAAAGGGACAGCCCTATGGCTTGGAGCCTAGAACTCTGTTGCTTGTCCACTAGTTCTCACCAGGTGCATTGCCTGTGTTGGTGAGTAGGCCCTCTGCAGTGTGTGTGTCTTGGAGGCATGGATGCTGACCTTTCTGGTGGAATCAGGCTCAGGGACTTCAGTCTCTGAGGATCGTGGCTTGAGGGAGATTGAGTTCAAAGTGTTGCTGGTTTGGGGTTCAGTGTTAGGTCCCGGACCTGTGCCTTCGTTGTCTGTGCCCCTAGTTCTCCTGACTTAGCTTTTCCCCCCCCCCTTTCCCATGTCAGTTGCCAGATCACTGGAGTCAGGGTCATGGCAATTTCTTTGAAAACATGGGCAACCTCTTGGAAGATTCCATAGGTGACAGAAACACGCACAGTAAACAACTAGTTGAAGGTTAAGTAGGACTCATTAAAGGTCAGCTTGTAAAGGGTGAGGGTGAATCAAGTACCATATCATATGACATATCCCTTGTTATGCCACTGCAGGATGGGCACCATCTCCTCAGCAAGGTACTCAAAAAAAATCTCCCTTGCAGTTATAAAGCTAGCCTTGAAAAATGCTGCATTGTTAACTTTGTTCCATGTGTAAAGATCTTGAAAAGATCCCTTTTGTTCCTTGGTTTTTGTTTGGTTAGCAGGCATAGGAGTGCAGCTAACTGGCTAAGCATTTCACAGGAATGAGATAGCCACAATGGCCTATCTCATAGGCCAATGAGATAGGCAAATGTGGCTGGTGCCAGAATCACTTAGGGTGATGGAAGTGCTCTGTGGAAGTGCCTGCCAGTGAGAGTTACGTAGTACATGATGGAGTAGTTTCAGCCACTCTACCCTTTTATCTCTGTAGCCAGGTGAGCTGCAAAGGAGGAACAATGACAGAAACCATGATTTCTGAATTTGCACAAACTGTAGTTTGCTAATCAGTTTCAAATCATGGTTTAATATCCTGGTTTAGTGGCCCCTCACAAACAATGATTTACATTATGCCTGAACTACGCCTTTGTCTCTCTCTCCTTCCCTCTCTCATCATGGATCAATGTTCTATTTCCCATCTCTTTCTCTCCCAACCTTCTCTCTCTTTCTCTCTCTCCCTCTCCTGACCTTCACTGCTCATTTTTCTCTCTCTGTCTCCTACATTCTGACCTATGCCTTATATTCCTCTTTACTGCCAGACACTGCTCTCTCCTCCCCCTCCTCTTCCCTGACTGGCACGTGCATAGTAAGCCACCACCACCACAGACAAAATACAGAGAAAGAATGCGAGAGAGAGATAAATGTTTTTGTTGTTCACTCGTTAAGTCGTGTCCGACCCTTCATGATCCCATGAACCATATCCCGCCAGGCCTTCCTGTCCTCCACTATCTTCCTGAGTTTGCTCATTTTCATGTTCGTTGCATCGGTGATGCTGTCTAACCATCTCATCCTTTGCCTTCCCCTTCTCCTTTTGCCTTCAATCTTTCCGAACGGAGAAATATTACATCAGAATAAAACTAAGATTACAGAATAAAACTAAGAGTACCCTAAAATTGTATGCATTCCTTTACTTTCTGAAGCTAAAGCAGCCTGTAGCCTTATGGGTGTATTCAAGTTAAATGCCTATTTGCCTACAGTAGCGCATATACATGTATTGCTAAAGTTAAGTACTCTCACAGCCCAATCTTATAGAAGGTTTACAGCAGTCTGCCACCATAGTCCTCTTACAGCATTGGAAATGGTGTGCCACTGTTGTGCGCTGTGGGGTCACTGGTACAAATGGCTGGAGGCCCCTCAGTGTGCAACAGCGGTTCCCAGATGCTGTGCTAGTGCAAGTAAGGTGGCGGTGGGGGCAGTTCAGGGTGGGGAGCACGCTGGGCAGCGTACAGGAGGCAGTGGATCTTGGCGGCGGCAGCAGCGTACACCGGGGCACTATCCCTGTTTCCCCAGCCTGACATACCTCCTGCCTCTCTTCAGGCTTACGCCAGCAAAATAGCTGGCATAGATCTGAGGAGATCCATTGATAACAGGTAGCCTACAGAGGGGTACGTAATTTTTCCCCTGACTAGAGGTAAGTACTGTAATATTTTTACTTGCCTCTCCCAGGCCGTCTGATCCCCCACCACCACTGGATGCAACATGTGCTCTGGCAGCCTAGTTGCATTGCGTAGGATGATGGGGGACAGGATTAGGGCCTTAGATCACATCCCACAGATTGCAATCAAAGCATCAAGTGTGCACTTTAAATATCTCTCAATGAGAGCCATGTGTCTTTAGTGTTATGGCTGCAATCTTAAACACACTTACTAAGAAATAAGCCCCACTGAACACAGTGGAACTCATTTATTGAGTAAACGTCAGCTAGATTGTGCCTCTTCTAATAAGCTTATACTTGTTTAGATCATTCCTGGCCAGAAACCCTTTAGCAAAACTGGATTTTTTTTCCTAAACAAGAAACTAAGATATGTACTGTATGTAATTGATTATGTGTTTTCTTATTTTGAACATTTATATTATATTGAAGTTCAGAAATAGAACACAGCACCATCTTTTTACTAGGAGAAGAGCAGACTTTCCCCAGTTTCCTATTTCCTGGGTTCCACGAACAAGGGCCCTTCACAGATATTATCATGAAAAAATGTCCATCCAAAATATCGTCTCTGAGAGCCTCACACACAGAGTCCCACCCTGAGGCCAGCTGAGGTAAGAAACAACTAGGGTGGGAAGAAGGGATCCCTATCTGCTAGCAAAGAGACAATAAGTGTGATCTAGTCAAAAGTTTTATTGAATGGTATCAGTGATAGACAGAGCAGCATCAGAAAGAGAAGAACACAAGTGGGGTTGCTAACATCTCCTCCCAGCAGGGCTGTTGTGCCGTTGCAAGTTATCTAGCAGACAGCCAAGTAACGTGCCAGTGATGTCAGGCTGCACCAGTTGGTCCACTGTCTGTCGTGGAGTTTGTAAGACCACAGGGGCCTAACTGGGAGGAATAGGTCAGCAACCTCGTCAAGCAGCAGCTGGGCTCACACTGGTCACTGCAGCCAAGCAGGCAGGTTACAGGTGTTTCTTGGGGTTTGCATGATATCCTCACCTATGGGACAGCTTCCTGTGGGGTACAAGGAGAAACAGAGAGAGAATAACAAGGAATAAACAACAGCATCAGCCACACCTGTTCTCTGGCCTGAGATGTATATTTGGTGTTTGTGAGAGCGAGTGGTGCTACCAAGACTGCACATGCAGTGGTGCCCTACAGGGGGCAAATCATGTTAACAAAGAACATTACCTTTCCTGATGGAGGAGAGGCTGCAGTGCGGTGGCCTTCTGAGAAGGATCACTGTTCAACCCTCTGTGGCAATGGTGCAGTCCTGAAAAACAAAAGGGGTTCTGATGAGTGTTTGATCAGCAATAGTAATGTTTGGAGCCTCTGGCATTCCCCCCCCCCCAAAGGCATTCCCCCAAACTCTCTGCTCTTTGCTGTTGCAAAAGAAAGGGATGGCTAAGCAGCACAGTTGATAGCAGAGACACGTGATAATCCAGAGGCATCAAGAGGCAAGGGGTAGAGACATGAGACAGAGATGCAGCATCAATACATGGGATGCAGCACGGGATTCCTTCCCCGTCTTTGAACATAAGAAGAGCCCTGCTGGATCAGGCCAAGGGTCCATCTAGTCCAGGGTGGTCCAACGTTTCGTACCTCGAGGGTTGCATGCGAACTTCGACATGAAAACCCGGGGGCCGCACAATAAATTAAATTATTAATTAATAATAATAATGACCGATACATGCCCCGCCCCGCTGTCTAGCATGCCCTGCCCACGATCCCCTGAAAATCGAAAAAGCTGTCGGCTCCCGACCGCCTTTCCGATCATCAGGGGAGCGTGGGTGACTGCGGGGGAGGGGAGCTCCAAGAGCAGCCGGGGGCCGCAGCAGAGGCCTTGGGGGTCGCATGCGGCCCGCGGGCCACGCGTTGGACCACCATGATTTAGTCCAACTTCCTGTATCTCACAGTGGCCCATCAGATGCCTCAGGGAGCACTCAAGACAACAAGATACCTGTATCCTGTTGCCACTCCCTTGCCACTCCCTTGCTTACCTGTGTGGGGAGCATTGTGCTTGCTTCCCCTTCTCAGTGTACCCCTTCTTGTTGGGATGGTGAGGTAGAGGTTTCAGTTGAATGTCTGTCTGTGGAGTCCTCCTGGGACAGAACATCTGCAATTAGAATTCTGAGAAGACAAGAGTTAACAAATTATCTTGCCTTACACATTGTGAGGGACACAAGGTTGTTTGCGCAAAGTGCTCCCTTTGTGTGCCAAACGCCCTTTCACCATGGTTCCCATCACCAAAGTTCCCCTTTGAGAGACCAGAGAGGTATAGCACCATGCCATGCATCTTCTCGTCTGAGATGCAGTCTTCCTGGTAGGGGCATTAGTGCTGGGTTGGTGTGCTGTATTTGGTTGCCAAATGTAGTCTGTATTCTATGCTCCATTTTAGGAAAGTGGGCAGGGCAGGAGGAGGATGGCAAGAGGTATAATTTTCTGCTGTTTTTCTCTTCCCCATAGTTCCTTACGGGGTTCTTCCTACCTACACCAGCTCTATTGTTGGCATAGCTTTTTTCTGGTGCTGGGAACATATCTGTTGTCTGAAGGGAGGCTAGGATATGGTATACATTGACTCCTCCTTGTCCTTCCTGTGTCTGTCTTACGTCCCTCCCACATCATACCCAAATCGCCTCCCTGTTTTGGCCTCTCCACTGCCAGAGTTGTACTGGCATCTGAGTGACAGATGCCAATACAAGCTACATCAGCACTGTGTTTTTCCAGCATTGCAACAGCATCTGTAATGAATCTGTCAGCGGGTGGGCTTCTACAGTGGTGAGGCTGTTGTTGCACTGGTGTTCATGGAAATACACTGGCATATTTTGAGGATAGGATTGGGCATTAAGGCCTTGCAGACTGCATCATTAATGCTTACCAATCTTACTAGCTGCTTCATATTCACAAAGGCTAAGGGTGGTTAACACAGCCCTTTATAAAAATATTGCTATCAACTGTGTAAAATGTGAGAGACAACCCATCTGTGTTATTTCTTGTAGCAAATTTATTTTATTTATTTATTTTTCACATTTTTATACCACCCTTCCTCCAAGGAGCTCAGAGTGGTGTACATATTTCCTCCCCTCCTTTTGTCCTCACAACAACCCTGTGAGGTAGGTGGGGCTGAGAGATAGTGACTGGCCCAAGGTCACCCAGGAAGCTTCATGGCTGAGCGGGGATTTGAACCTGGATCTTCCAGGTCTAAGTCCGACTCCCAAACCACTACACCATCCTGGCTCATTGTACACCATGTCTGAGTGGACTAGGCAAAGATCAATCAAGGAGGTCTCATAGTCTATATACAGTACTTGTATAAGCTGATTTAAGGAATTTCTGCCCATGGGTGTATATATGCAACAGGGGTCGGAGGCCCGCGTAGGAGGTACGCGGGGCTCTGAATGTTGGGAACCCCTGTACTACACAATGGTTTATTGTTAAGTATTGGTAAATAAAGTCTAGCCGCTGAATTGGCCTTAGACATTCATTCCACCAGGTGAGGCTGTAATCCTGTGCACTCTTACCTGAGAGTAAGCCCTACTGCACAGAATGAGACTTACTTCCCAGTAAATGTACATGGGACTGAACTGCATGCAGCTAGTTGCTCTTTGTCAAGTCAAAATGCATGTAAATAATCACAAAATCTATGTGCTTTAAAAAAATATACACAGCATATCCATCCAGCTTGCACAGGGCATAGGGGAGAAAATGAGCTTGACAAACCTTACTCATCATTTGAAAACCCAGAATATATCTTTTTAAGGCTTTATAGAATAATGTATTCTAGGTACATATTGGTGCTTGGATAAAAAATTAAAGCTACAGAAAACAGCACAGACCTTGCTTTGTACAGATTACTGTATGCTTATTCTGTAGTGTGCTTCAAAATGTCAGATTTATTTTTTAAGGTATTGTCAAGTAACATTGTTTCTAATCAGAACCAATACAGTTTCTTCTGCAGAAAATTAGCATTTGTTTCCTCTGCCTATAAATCATTCTAACCCATTTCTGGTTTCTGAAAGCAGTGTAAGATTGCTAGGCAACCCCTACAATACAGGTCAGTTGCTGCTTCATGATGATGGCAGAGTCAACTTAGTTCACATGCTGAACTTTTAGCTTGAAGACACTTGTCATTTAAGATTAAGATACTGCTATGATTGCATATTTCAAGTAGCTACTGATATGCTAGCTACTGGTTAGGCAAAAACACTCATGTTCTCTTTGGTCATTATTTGGATTCAAAAAGCATCAGTAAGAAATTGATTTTTTTTTTTTTTTGCTTTAGAACAATGTCAGACTGTATCCACATACAGTCAGTTCTTGTTATCTGCTAGGATTAGGTTCTGAGAAAACCTAGCAGATAGCAAATTTGCGGATACTGAACCATTGATCCTATGGGGTCAATGGGGTTAGGTGCAAGGGGGTTAAAGGATTGGGGGGTACCTTACCTGAAGCTTCTCCCAGGCATTTTAAAGCGCTTGCAGTATCTAGCGCCGAACCGCTGATAGGCTGGGGATTTTAAAAGACATGTATTTAGATCCCCCTCCCATCAGCTGTTCGGCACTGGGGTTTTAAACACAATGCTAAACTTCAAAGTGCTTATCTATTGCCGAACAGCTGATGGGCTGGGGATTTAAAAAGTCATCTTTTTAAATCCCCAGCCCATCAGCTATTTGGCACTAGATACTGTAAGAGCTTTGAAGTTTAGAGCTTTGCATCTTTCCCACAGGCATTTTAAAGAGTTCCACTCTAGTTCCGGAGGCCATTTTGAATGTCCCTGCTGCCTCTGGAAGCCAGCAGAGACTTCCTGAGTGCAGCAGGGATGGCGCAAGGTGGTGTCAATCCTGCTGCTCACGAATAAGCAAATTCACGACTGGCGAATTTGCATGTAACGGGAACTGACTATATATAGTAAGGTAAGATGGCAGAATTCTGAACTAATAGAATAACTGTAGCACTTAAAACTGCAGCAGGTGTGGGGTGGGGCTATCATTGTTGTATGTTCTTCCATGTAGAATAAACATTCCCCAACACCGCCTTTCCCGAATCGCCTCTGCTGCGCTGTTCCCGGGGCTCGCTGGCGGTGTCTCCCACCGCCCCCTTACAAGAGGCCCCACTGGGGTGGCCGCCCCAAGCTGAGGCCACAGAGCCTTCTCCGGGCCAAGGTCGCAGACAATGTGCAGCTTGCTGCTGCGGCTCAAGCAGACCTGGGAGGAGCAACTGGCCTTGGGAGACGGTGCCCCGCTGCCACCACACAGCCTGAGCCAGCCACTCTCCCCTGGTGTGGGGCTGGCGTCGCCTGTGGGCCGAACAGGACTGGGCGATAAACCACCACTGAGCGAGCCCGACAGGATCCCAGCCTCAACTCTTGCGGCGGCTGTGGCCGTCGCCACCGCAACCCCTTGCCAGTCTGACTGGGCGACCACGCCCCCTGCTGCCAGCTGCCCAAGCCCCCAGGGCGTGGGCGGGAGCCATTCCCAGGCACGAGGGGAGGTCAGCGCTGACAGACGCAGGGAGACAGGGGTAGGTTTGGAGCTTATCACAGGCGTGGTCAAGGGTGAGAGAAGGGGCGGAGCAATGGGATCAGTTAGCCCTAAAAAGGGCCAAGGGAGGCCGATGAGAAGGCTCAGTGCCTGAGAGGGCTCAGCGTCGGAGGGCAAGGAGCTCTCTGACAGCCTGAGACTTGGGACATGTGAGCCGTCAGGAGGAAGAGCACAGGTGGAGTAACCCCCTCCCCTGCCCAGTCTGAGGCTTCTTCCCAGGAGCCAGGCTTCACCACCCTGAGACGGGCCTGCCGGACCCTCCCCGGCTGGAGACTCGTCCACCCCTATGGCAGGGTTTCCCACCCCATGACCAAGGCCCCCTCCTTCTTCAACCACCTCCTTCTGCTGCAAGTGTAGATGAAACTCACAAGGGGAGAGCAATTGTCTTTCTTCACCCTAGCATACGATCTTCTTCAGTGACTGTTTACTCATGTCTCGTTTGCATCTTTTGTTAGATTATGAGCCCTTTTGGAACAGGGAAGAACTTATTTTTCAGCACAAACTGCTTGTGAACACTCTTATTGAAAAATGGTGTATCATTATTAATTCATTAAGAATTAATAAAGAATAAGAATATTGATATCACTTTTCAATAAATGTTCACAAGCAGTTTACGCATTAAAAATAAATAAGTGTTTCCCTGTCCCAAAGGGGCTCACAATCTAACTAAAGATGCAAAAGGGACATCAGCATCATTATTAATTAATAATAATTCAAATAATGCAATAATAATACAAAGTGAGGAGGTAAACCAAGGTAAACTGATAGAATTCTGGATTATTTCACTTCAGACTGCAGGTGGGGAGACATATTTTTGAATCTTCCCCCATGCATGTAGTAAACCGGTAAATTAGGGAGAGGTCTGCACTAAAGATTTCCTCCAATGTGGTTACTTAGTACATGCTGTGAGGGCTGGGGTGTGTGTGTGTGGTTTTTTTTTTTTTTTTTTTTGCGTGGAGTAGCACTCTAAAAAAAATACTACTCTGTACTAACAGTCTGAAGTGGAACAATCCAGAATTTACCACCTCAACTTACCATCCCACTTTGCATACTGTGTAGATTGGTTCATACGTCTATACATGCCACAGAATGAGGTGATGGATGCTGAGGTAATAGAATGGACTGCACCACCTCAGATTGCAAGTGAGGGATCACATGTTGAATGCTCCTCTGTATTAAGGGGGGTGGAACCCACCACAACAAAGGACTGGAACCTTCCATTCTTTTATGTTAATTAAGTATAGTACTTGTAGGGAGGTGGAGTTTTTTTCCCCCTGCTTTCAAAAATGGCATTTCCCCACCTGCAGTGTGAAGTGGTACAATCTGTTCTGCTGCCTCACATTTTATCATCATATGTTATGCATATTCTATTACTAGACCCAACCATTCTAATTATCATGGTGTCATTTCATTGCCACCTCTGCAGTTTTGCTGTTGTGAAAGTGATGACTGTGGGTGGATACCAACAATGATTTTATCATAGTTCTGTCTGACTGCAAGTGATGTTTAGGAGCTCTGCATTACTCAGAGGAAGGTTTCCCAAGGGCAGCCTCTTTCTGTCTGGTTTCCCTTGGCCTGGGAAGACAGCAAAAACTGCCATCCTAGTTTAAACCCAGTTGCAGGACAAGACAGACGGGAAGTTGGTGCTGGTTCCTCAGTGCTGTACTATGCATCCATCCAAATAATTACCGTAGGATCTACATTGTTTCCAGTTTAATTATCTTCTGAATTTGGAGGGAGTGTCCCACAAAACCTCTACAACTATGCAAAGGTTGTAGCTATATATTCTATCCCATTGGCCATATACAAGGGAAACAATGCACACAGCAAAATTTGAGTCCTTTGGCTAAAGCCTAATTTGCAGGTTGCAACTACCACCCATAATTTATTCCCTAAATTTATCTATCATCAATTTCCACAAAATCAATTTCCCTTCTATTAATTATTCATAATAATAATTAATAAGAACTTTATATATAGCTTTTCAATATAAAAGTTCATAGAGCGGTTGCACAGCACAATAAATGGTTCCCTGTCCCAAAAGATCTCACAATCCAAAAAGATACAGGGGGAAAAAAACACCTGAAAAGAGCCAATCGAAAAGATGCTACACTGTGGGAAAAGAGGGACAGTTGCTCACCCCTTGCTAAATATAAAAGAAGCACCACTTTAAAATGTGCCTCTTTGCCTAGTTAGCAAGGTGTTACCTCCCACACTCTTATGCTACCACTCCCACACTCATTTCTCCTTTGCCCCCCTCACCCCCAGTGCCCCATTTTTCTCTTCATTCACTCATGCTTGCATAGGGCTGTCCTTCAATTCGGCCTGATCCTATACAATAGCAGCCTGGTACTTCAAAGCTGGTAGTGTATCAAATGGGCAGCGCAATCCAGCGCAAGAATCCAACCGGTGGCCCAGTGCCGCCTGCCGGATCCTGAGCCCCAGCGGCCATTCTGCCGCTGGGCTGGAGGTCTATTCAGGGAAGGGGACACTAGTCCCCTTCCCCGGGTGTAAATCCAGGCCGGCCTGATTGGCCTCCTCGGATTTCCGCCAGCTAAATAGCTGGCGGAAGTAGAGGAGGCCGTGCAATAGCCTAGCCGGCCAGGCAGGGATGGGAATATGGCCGAGGCCGTCCCCTGCCCCCTCTTGGGCTGGCTAGGCCAATGGCCTCCCTCCCTCGCCTGCCGGATCCCGACTCACTTCATCCGGCGGACACACAGGCACTCCGGCAATGGAGCGAGGGAGGCCGGCCTCTGTGCCGGCCTCCTTGCTCCCGAGTAGTCGCAAACATGCTTTCCGGCATGTTTGCGACTGCTTCCGGTACGCTGCGTACGATCGTATGCTGGTGCGATCGTCAGGATTGCGCTCTCAAGGACAAAAAGAAGGCACACAATTTTAAATGAGCAGCTTTTGTCCACTCCACAGACATCTGATGTGGCAGCCAACCCACTCTGTCTCTACTACACTGCCCCTCCAGGGTCACCCACACTCAGTGCCACACTCACTGTGGCTTCTGCCATAGTTGAAGGCAGGGATTGACCCTGGCAAATCCTGTGCCAGAGCCTTGGAGTTTTTAGGAAAACAATGAACTGCTAACTTAAGGGAAAGAAAAGGGATGGCAGTCGGCTGGATTTTTTGCTTTAGGATGCCAGATTGTTGGACTGTGTGTTCAGTATAACAAGAGTGTCCTATATCCTGCTGTTCATCCAACCTGCTGCTTTTAATGTGTACCTATATGTTTGTTGCCTTTTTAGCTTGTTGTTTTTACCTATCACCACCTATGGGGTTTTTAAATTGTTACTACTATTTGCTGCCCTAGCATATGTTTAGATTTTAAATTATGTTTAGATTTTAAATGTTTAATTTTTTTTAATTTTATTCTGTATTTTATCTCTTTGTTAAGTTTTGTAAGCCGCCTTGAGCTTTTGGAAAGGCGGGGTAGAAATTTGTTAAATAAATAGATCAATATAGAGCCAATGGCAGCTACAGAAATGGAGATAGTCACTGCAGCAGTAGAGCAGGGAAGCTGCTCCAAACTATCTCTTTCTTGAAACAGATCTGTTAAAAGGTGCAATAGGTTCAGACTGGTTGGAAAACAGGTATCTTACAGTACAATGTACCAACATGCCCTCAGAGTTTGAATATATTTGCATACAGTAATACCCCTCATAAAGCAGGGCATCAGATCCACAAAATATAGCAATGAACAAAACAGCCCTATTGAATATGTTCTTAATCAAATAGGCAGAAAACAGGAGTGGATTGGACAAGAATACACTGTTCCTATTATTTGGAATAGCTCTACAATCATGTTGGGACAAAGAGAAATGTAATGAATCAATGCTAAAGCAGCATTATGAGAGGTATTAATGTACTTGGTCAGTACATTTCTAAGAAGTAAAACACCATAAGAACATAAGAAGAGCCCTGCTGGATCAGGCCAAAAGCCCATCTAGTCCAGCTTCCTGTATCACACAGTGGCCCCACCAGATGCCTCAGGGAGCACAAGACAACAAGATAACCTGTTTCCCGTTGACACTCCCTTGCACCTGGCACAGAGAAAACCCACTTCTAAAACCAGGAGGTTGCTTATGGCTTGTAACCTGTGATGGTCTTTTCCTCCATGAATCTGTCCAAACCCCTTTTAAAGGCATCTAGGCCAGGTGCCATCACCACATCCTGTGGCAAGGAGTTCCACAGATGAATTACACGCTGGGTAAAGAAATATTTTCTTTTGTCTGTTCTAACTCTCCCTCCACTCAATTTTAGTGCATGTCCCCTGGTTCTGGTGTTGTGCGAGAGGGAGAAGAATTTCCCTCTATCCACTCTCTCCATCCCATGCATAATTTTATACGTCTCAATCATGTCCCCCCTCAGGAGCCTTTTTTCTAGGCTGAAAAGCCCCAGACGCTGTAGCCTTTCCTCATAAGGGAGGTGCTCCAGCCCACGAATCATTCTGGTCGGTCTTTTCTGCACCTTTTCCAATTCAACTATATCCTTTTTGAGGTGTGGTGACCAGAACTGGACACAATACTCCAGATGTGGCCTTACCATTGTACCATTTGCACAAAGGCATAATTATATTGGCCGTTTTATTCTCAATCCCTTTTTTAATGATCCCGAGCATGGAATTGGCCTTCTTCACAGCTGCCGCATACTGGGTCGACACTTTCATCGACCTGTTCACCAAGTCACACTCATATCTGTTAACCACATTCTTCTGATTTAGCAGCTCAGTTCTTCAATCCCAGAAGTATTTGTGGTCTGAGTGATTACTCAGTGATGATGGGAAAAGATTCTGCCTGTATTCGGAAACACTTCCAGGACTGAGCTCCAGAATGAAACAGGTTTTTGGCACAATCACATTCATGGGCTGCGCCAGTGGAACATGAGTTCCACCGGTGCGCACTGTTGAAAAAGTGCTGTAAAGTGCTTTGCAACAGCACAGGGCCTTGCTGTGCCAGTGGGAAGGCCAGAGCCAGAGCCTTCCCACTGGTGCCAGCGGCTGCAGGGACACCCTCCAGAGCAGGTAGGTTGGGCACAGAGGCAGGATGGGGGGGAGGATGAGGAAGGGGTGGAACAGGTGGGGGGAGGGCAGTATCGGAGCGGGGTGGGTGGATTGGGCCTGGGAGGGGAGCAGGATCAGTGGTGCCGGCACATGCCATATCCTATTCCCCTTCCCAGGCTTGATCTGCTGACACGGATCAACGAGGACTTGCACCAGCTATAGAGCAGGCACAGGTTCAAGTTGACCCATTGCGGGTGCTGGGGTTTACCCCAGGGCATGGGGGCAACCCTGAGGAGACCTCCAGCAGCTGAAATTCCTCGGCAGGATGCAGCGTAGCCCGCACCGGCACTGCTGCATCGCCGTGTGAGAATGTAGTTAGGATTGGGCTGATAGAGCCCGAGTACTACCGTAGCTAAAAGCTTGGTCCAGCTGACCACTGCTATCACTGGGTGGTTTATTTATGAACTACTTCCGACCTTCTGCATGTTTGTAGATTTCATTAGTACATCCATTGTAACCATGCTCACTCATGCAATTTTAAACATTAACTACCATCTGTTGTTTCCATGTAGAAGGCTAAAAATGCAGGGTTACAGATACTGTCAAACATTTCTGGTTTTCAAATTTTAATACATTCCACATGTACATTTTTATTTAAAAAATTCAAATCCTCAGTCTTTGCCTTCTGTTAGCAAAAAAGGAACAAGTACACAGTTGATACATAAAATAAGTTACATGTTATTAATCATTGGTATAGCACTTTTCAGCATGCTTGTGATTTGTAAGTCTTAACTGCTGTTTCCTCAACAGCAAACCTGTGAGATAGCTTTGGTGCTCTGGCTCCCTTCCCCCCAGCCCACCCCTTAAGGGCAAAACGGAGCATCCCAGTCAGCGATATGGTAAGCCTATTGAGAGTAATTTGTTCCAAACTTTACAGAATAAATTCCATGGTTCAACATGAATTTGAATTTTGGAAGACCTGCTTCCAAATCCAGTGTTACTGACATCCCCAATTCAACATAGAACCAAGTTACCATCTCATTAGACATGGAGAAATAGCTTTTAACCTTCCATCCAAAAATGCAATTTGTTTCCAAACAAAATGTTTATATTAAGGACCAGATGACACATTACGGCAACACAACCCAAGTTGTGTAGGGGGGTGGAGGCAATTTAAAGTTTATAGTAAATTTAAAGAAAAACAGTTTGGAGATCATTGTTTCAGGAGGAAAAAGGTAAGCTGGGGAAGGGCCAATCTGTCCCTAATCCTTTTAAAATTTCCTGCTGCTTTATACAGTATATGGCCATGTGTATATACCTGTAAGTTTGTTTATGAGAGACAGAAATCATACGTCATCAAGCTATGGCTGCTTCAGATGAAGTAGCCACACAGCATCCTTGTAGTAAGATTTTTCATAGATATGTGTGATGTTCAGGAATAGCATCATGGTTCAGCCAGATCAAGCATTAGCTGAGAGCCCAGGCTGACCCCTGCACCTTGTAATGGTGCAGTGGTAATAGTCGGGGATGGCCGAAGGCCTCCTGACATCTGAAGTGGTATGCCAAATGCTGCCCCCCTTTATGTGGTAATGTACCAGCCCCTGCTTCTCCCAATCTCCAAACATTCTAGCTCAGCACTCTCCTCCTCCTCCATATTTCCTCTTCCTCTCTGCTCCCCCTTTTCCTTTCCAATCCAGGGAGTGGAAGGAGAAGAGGGGCAATGGAAGCAAGTAAGCAGACAGAAATGGGCCTCATGGTTTGGCCAGCCCTGATAATAATGAAGAGGTGCCATGAGAAGGCCCATTATTTGCCCAGGGCCCACAGCAACTTGGCACTGGCAATGTTGCCCCAGATGTTGTACTTCTCTGTTGTATACAGGCACATATTCAAAATATGTGCTTACAGTATTCTAAATGCTGCCTCATCAAAATGCATGCAAGTCAGGTCAGCTAATATCACAGATGGAACATCTGTACTAGAAAGTAAGCCAGAAGGATGTGAAACTCAGAGATGCTTTCTTATTGACTTATTGTTCTATGCATATTGATATATAATTATTTGAAACAAAGAACATGTGTGGGAGAGAGAACAATGGAAAACATCTGGGCAATAACATTAGCTAGGACTAAATATATAGGCTTAGCTCCTGAAAAAACATTATGCATAAAACTCTAAATTAATGTGTATTCCATGCCTGGAAGCAAAAAAGAATGGGTTTACCATTAGCACTCAACTGGTCAGTTGTCTAATACACACATTGACTAGGCCCTTGACAAAGGTATTTTAATAGTGATTTGAGACTATGATTTTGGCCATTTTCAGGAACTGCATTTATAAAGACACGTGGGACAAACTGGCTGAAATCCTATATGCACTTTCCTGGGAGTAAGTCCCATTGAACATAATGGGACTTATTTCTGAGTAAACATGCCTAGGCTTGTGCTATATAAGTGTAGTTATAAAAATAACATGTGATTATTTATCTTTATTTTTATCCATGATCTACCTAAGCAGCACCAAGAAACAGTGTTTTGAGTTTTGATAAGTGGCTACATGAACCAAATGTCCCAGTAAGGCATGAACTCCAACTGAAATTAAAGTTATGATTAGCTAAAGATTTTCTGCAGCAGTAAATAAAAGATAGATAACATCAACTGCTTTGCTATTGAAACTTCTGATGTTACAGAGATGAAGGATGTTATATCAGCAGTACATACATATATTTGCCAGTACAAGCATTTAGGATCAGAATGACAGTAAGCTGTTCAGCCATGATGAGTAATGTGTGTTTTAAGAAAAAACATAGAAGTTGTACAAGAGAGCTGACCACTGGTTTGCAGTTTCAAGCCAATAACGAACAGTCATTTCAGAAAAGGAATTCACAGTACTGACTCTTCCTGTGAATTTGTCATAGCAGTAGTTATATAATCTCTCTCTCTCTCTCACACACACACACACACATACAGAAAGAGAGAGAGAGAGAGAGAGAATACCAATGAAGTAACTTCATTTCAAAATGGTGGAATAGTGCACAATTCTGTTGTCAGAGTAATCTTATTTGTACAATCCAGATTATCAATGCACCTAAGAGGAACAATGTAAATTCTTTAGTCATTTGCTTTCTTCCTACAGCTAAATGTAGATTTACCTATGCTTAGTAGTGTTGCTAGGCCAAAATCTACTGGGGGCCCAACCTCGAATTGGCGCCCCCCTCTTCCCCCCCTCTACACTCCCGGGCGCCGCCAGAAATTTATTTATTTATTTTTGTTATTTATTTTCCCCCCTATACTCGTGAAATTTTTAGGGGTGTGTGGCTTTTCCCGCACTTTTTTACGGTGTTGAATGGCCCCAGCAGCGCCCCCTGGGCGGCAGCTGCTTCCGTGGGGGCGAAAACAAACATTTATAAATCCTTGTTTTTTTACCATGTTTCAGCGCGAGGAGGGGGTTATCGGCTGGGTGCGGGACGACGAAGAAAGCAAACAGTTACAGCCATCAGCCATGCGGGTGACTCAGGCAAGTTTCGGCTTGGCGGCGAAGAAAGCATTGCAATTTAAACAGCCATGAAGGATGCCCTTTCTTCCCTCCTCCCCCCTCCTCCGATTTACTCCACCACCGCCCCGCCGCCACCACCTCCTCCTGCTTGACTCTGTGTCTCTCCCTCCCAGGACGCGAAGAAAGCAAGCCATGCGGATGCGGGCGAGGACTCGGCCGGGCGCGGTACGAAGAAAGCAAGCCATGCGGACGACTTGGGCGACGCGACGAGGAAGAGGAAGTTCAAGTGCCTCTCTAGGAGGCGCCTCCAGTCTCGCTGGTGACTAGGGAGACGCTTCCTAGAGAGGCACTTGAGCTTCTTCTTCCTCATCGCGTCGCCCGAGTCGTCCGCATGGCTTGCTTTCTTTGCCCCGCGTGGAGGAGGGGGGAGGAGGGAAGAAAGGGCATCTTTCATGGCTGTTTAAATTGCAATGCTTTCTTCACCCCGCGCCCGAGCGATAACCCCCCCCCAAGGATTTTAAATGTTTGATTTCGCCCCCACGAGGGCGCTTGAAGCAGCTGCCTCCCTGAGGGGCGCTGCTGGGGCCATTCAACACGTTAAAAAAGTGCAAAATAATAACAACAAATCCCGGACCTTTGGCGCCCCCCCCCAGAAGCTGGCACCCAGGGCCCCCTATCTAACGACAGTACAAAAGGTAAAGGTGACCCCTGACAATTAAGTCCAGTCATGTCCGACCATTCAATGGGCCTTTGTAACTGTGTTTAGGATTGCAGTCTTAAGCACTGTAAAGCTGTACTAACATCAATGGGAGAGGGTGCTTGAATGATTGTCTTCCATTGGAACTAATGGGACTTCTCAGTGGACAGCACATAAATTAGTAGAAACATTTAGTAGAGGTTGGTTTCCTTGTTAGATTTATGAAGAGTTCTTGCATAAATACTGTACATTAATGTCTATCACAGCTTTTCACTGACATTTATGCACTAGAGTAGAGCAAGGGTTCTCCAACTTTGTTATTGCAACCCCTGAGAAATATGTACAGTTATGTGAACCCCCTTGTATTACATCTATAACCCACGCTGAGAATCCATTCTTCATCTGGCTCAGCATTGCCTACACTTACTGGTAGTGGCTTTCTGGGGCTTCAGATAGGGGAAGATCCCTATCTGGAGATTCTAGGAACTGAGCCTAGTTGTTCAGAGGTTTGCAATCCCCTTCCAAGCATCTCATGACTGCTCTGACGGTTGCAACCCACATTTTAAGAACCCTTGCATCAGAGAGGTCATTGTGCCTATTTTATGATTGTTTATAAAAGTACTTGTAGATCCATTTTGTGTACTAAAGAGTTATTAGCTATGTATGTTTATGCATTGGAGATTATCTAACTTTAGGTAACACCCCAGCTAATACTTCTATCATCAGTAGCTCTTTCCATAAACAGAAGAAGTATTCCACTCATGCAAGGAGTTCTTGCGTGACTGGAACACTCCTTCCATCACAGAGATAGCTTCTGTTCACAGAGGGAGCTTCTGACAGCAGAAGCAGTATAATAATTGGGATGCTACCCCTGGTTTTTATATACTGTATATAATTATTGTATTAAAATATTTGTATCCCACTTTCCCCTCCTAACAAAGGGGTTACAATCCATGGAAACAGTAGTATAATACAATGATTATACAAAAATAAAGATTCATTCTCATATCAAGTCCAAATTATTTGTATTTAATCATACATATTATAATAATACATATAATACAATACATACAAGTTAATCTTTTGTTTAGGATAATCTACTGAGGTAAAATCTTACTACTTCCAAATTTGGACAAGTTCAGAAAACTTCTTGAATAATCTTTACAAATCTGTCAGCGCAATCCTATCCAATTTACACTAGCGGTGCAGCAAGAACAGGAGGCCCCAAAACAGAAAGGGGATTCAAACCCCCTCCAAAGGGGGATTCAAAGGGGATTTAAATCTCCCCTCCCCTCCAAAACCTCCCACCCTGCCCTCCCCTGCTGGTTACACCGATGGTATAAGTTGGATAGGATTGCGCTGTGTATTGCTTTGCTTGCATAATACAAAAATGAAAAACATTTTAGTAGGTCTATAGTGAGAACATAGTGTTCAAATTCAGCATTTTCATACATTTGCCAAGCAGTCAACAAAAACTTTTAATCTTGCTAACTTACAATGTCAGCTAATTAAATGACTCAGAGAAATGTTGAAGAAAATTTAAAAGATCAGACAGTTTTGTTCTAGCCTTCAAACATCTTTTTTCCCCTTGATTTAACATAATTATGATTCTAGCAAACTGAATAAGTAAATATTGGCATTACACGTTTTAGACCTGCTTTTCATGAATCTAGTGGGTAGATGACAGTAATTCTAAGCATTATTCCAAAAGTGCTAGGCCTGTATATTTGATCAGTTGTGCAAAAGGCTTTATTGTGCTGTGGTATTAAAATAGAATTGATGAGTGTCACATACTAGTTGGATCTAATGCCTTGTTGTAGATTCAGGGCCTCAAGGAGGCAGATGTCTTGCAGAAGTAGATATTTGGGGGGGGGGGGATTAGGGTTGCCAACCTTCCAAAAGTGGCCTGGAATCTCCAGAAATCAACCTCAATCTCTAGGTGACTATTGAAAGCAATCCTAGATATTTTCACACCATCTTTTTGGCTTGCAGTACAATCTTATACAGGTCTACTCAGAAGTAAGACTCATTGAGTTCAGTGGGCTTACTCCCAGATAAGTGTGTATAAGATTGCAGCCTAAATGACATGGGCAGCACAATCCAGTGTAAGGATCTGGCCGGTGGCCCAGGACCGCCCAACAGATCCTGCACACAGGCTGCCCGTTGACTGGCGGACCGGAGGCGTTGACTGGCGCTCGTCCCCTTCCCTGGGTGTAAACTGGGGCCGGGCCAATAGGCCTCCTCAGATTTCCAGCAGAAGTAGGCCTAGCCAGCCTGGCAGGGATGGGGATATGGCAGAGGCCATCCCCTGCCCCCTCCCGGACCAGCTAGACCAATGGCACCCCTCCCTTGTCCGCCGGACCACCCACCTGGCCGCTGGCAGGAGCTCTTACCTTCTGCCGGCAGTTGTGTCCTGGTCCGGCGTCGGAGGGAGGCCAGTTTTGTGCCGGCCTCCCTTACTCCAGAGACATCACAAACGTGCTTCACGGCACGTTCGCGACACGTTAGAACATTCCCCAGGACTGCACCTTATGTCGTGTTTGAAAAAAGTATCCAGAAATAGTTTCAGGAATAGCTGGCAACCTGAGGAGGCATGCAGGATCAATGCAACTACAACTCAACTACATGTCAAAGGTCATAGCCAGGCAGACAAGTCTAAATGGGCACAATTATGGTCCAACACAGGCACAGATCCACTCCATGTACTTAGCCAGTTTCAATAACATGTTAGATGCTTCAAGAAAACATCTTGTTACTCCAATGAAAAACCCTACAAAAGGTGTTCCACCATGAATTCTCTGAGTTTGCTGTTTTTCCCTTGAATTTCCAGACTGCTGAGGATACAGCATCACTGAACCCTAACTAACAGACCAATCCTGCACAAGTTGCAGCGGCCGGCCTAAAGGAACCGGCTACTGCATCCTGCGCAGTTCCCGTGCCAGTTGCAACCCAGGCTCACCTCAGGAGAAGGGGACATTTGTCCCCTTCCCCCAGTGTAAGCAGGGCAGGGCCCAATGGGCCTCCTCGGATGCATACCAGATCCGGAGCTGGTAGAGTTATGATTTGGCAATTAGTGGTGAAATGCACATTCCTCAACACTTACTTCAGCTGCTGCAGAGTTAAGCCAATGAGTGGTTTTCTGTATGCTCAATGCACTGTATTTTATCTTCACTGATACCATGTTTCCATTAACCTCCCACTTAGCTGAAATCCCCACTAGACCTAATAGAATGGCATTACTGTATGAAATAAAAAACAAGTCATTAAAACAGGAACTGATTGTCAACTTAGTTTTAATCCTTGTTCTATATACATATCTCATAAGGGTGGCAGTGATAACTCCTTATCTTCCTAAGTGCATTAATTTAAAACAGGGTTTTTAAATGAAATCTGTTCTACAAGTTAGCTAATTCTGTCAATTCATTTTCCCTGAAGACCATGATTAATGAAGGCCTTACAAATTACAGTACTACTGAAGGTATAGTCAATCTATTTCTCAAATATATTTGTCAAGTGTTTATTAATTAATTAGAGCTCACTGAACATATGACTTACAATAGAATTGAAGAATAAACTACAGTACTGTACATGTTCTACATTATGCATGCACTGGGAGCAACTCCCATAAACCTAAGGGGCCACAGTGCATATTACAAGGAGCAGCCCCCAAATTGCTATTCTCCAACCAAATGTCTTCAGTCTTAACGTATTTTATTGTATTAACATGGTTGGTAGCTGTCTTGGACCTTTGTTATGAAGGGGCAAGGTGTTCTAAAATTTAGAAAAAAATGTTCTAATATAATGTTCTAAAATTTAGAAAAAATATAAGAAAAAGAGTCGTTAAAAGTCCAAATCTAAAATGTCTGCCTGTTGATAAATTTTTGATCTACCCAGGGCTGACCCATCCATAAGGCCACCTGATGCAGTCCCCTGAGGCAGCATCTTGTTGGAGAGGCACCCATCTCTGTCCACCTACATGCCTCCACTGCTACTTTTCTTTCACTCCCTGAACTGGAAAACAAAGAAGGGGACAAAGAGGGACAGGGAATTTGGAGGGGAGGAGAGTGCTGAGCTAGAATATTGGACAGGGGCATGGAGCAGAGCTGGCACATAATCAGGTAAGTGAAGGCAGCATTTGACATGCCGCCACAGACATCAGGAGGTCTTGGGCCAGCCCTGGTTGCTATGGTTACGGCGATATGGTAAGCCTACTTACTCTTAAGACTCTAATGTCAGTTATTTCCAAACTTTTTTCAGTGCCATTTGTTTTTGTTCTAGCTCCTAAGCTGACAATTTGTTTTCTCTCTCTCTCTCTCTCTCTCTCTAGAGTAGACTACTTGAGTTCATCTGTGCCTCTGATGCTTTAGTGTTGCATCAGGAGTGCTATAGGAAAACATACAGTAGGTATGATGTTTGGAGAACTTCATGCCAAATGAATTACAGCACAGTCCTGTGCAAACAGGCCGGCAGAGCGAGTGCTCCGCCGGCCTAAGAAACAACAAGATGTCGTAAGGCACTTTTGTGGCTCCTCTAGTGTAAGCGGCACCAGTGCGGAGGTCCGCACCGCTCACACCACCACCGGGAGGCCTCCACACCACTGGACGTAGGTGAGTGCTACACTGGGTGGCTGGAGGGCATGGGGAAGGTGGGGAGGGAGGAGCCATTGGCCGGCAGGGCAGAGATATCGGCGCTGGGTTGTGCTGATATCCAATGCCCCTTCCCAGGCCAGGCCGGCCTTACACAGCTTCCCCAGATGCACACCAGCTAAAGAGCTGTCAAGCATCTGAGGAGGCCAACGCTTACACCGGGGGAAGGGGATGAATGTCCCCTTCCTCCAAGGTGAGCCCAGGTTGCGCCGGCGCAGCCTGCATCCTGAATCCTGACTAGGATGCAACGGCCAGTCCTTTAGGCAGGCCACCGCATCTTAGGCAGGATCGGGCTGCCCATCTCAGATAATCTCAGATAATGCATTGCTGCTTGAACCAACCTACTGTGGCCCATGTTTTGCCATGCAGGAAGCTTAAAATGTCGACATGGGCTGATCCTAGGACCTATGTAGCTTGTGAGGATTGAAGTACTGTATTGTGATAAAAAGCACAACTAATTACCTTCCTTTAAATACATACATGTAACACCCACCTAGGGCTTTGCTGCTCACAGTCATGCTCCAAGGGCAGAGGACATGGTGCTAGCTTTATGGAGATCCAAGTTTAAATGTCTTTCCAGTTATAAACCTATATCCATGCTATGGTCTGAGAAAACATGATACTGTACACCACCTTGCTGAAACTAAGCAGCTCCAGGATAGGTAACCCCTTTGGAATTGCCTATATGCAATCTATGATGGAAGAAAGATGGAATATAAATGTAATTAATAAATTGAAGCTTACTGGGTCACAATGTCTCAGCCGAAAATTATCTCACAGGGATATTGTGAGCATAAGGATATTGTAACCGCCTGAGCCCTTGAAGTAGAATAAAAGGAAAAGAACACTGTATAAATAAAAGAATGAAAGACCATTTTAGAAAGTGATCTCTTCTCTCTCATGCTGTTCTCCCCACCTTTTTATACTCTTATGATATGACCTCCATTAATCTACAGTGCCATAATCAACATTACCTCCTAGCAGAAGAGAGATGACATATCTTCTACAATGTGTTAGTAATGCTCACTGCAAACCCAATTAGTTTACTTAAGCTAATGATACCTGTTGACTGAACCAAAAGTTGTCATGAAGCACTTTGTTCAGTCCTAAACTATGACTAGAAATCTATGTTCAGTAGTTCATTCACATGTGCTCTTTTTTCTCTCATGCAGGACATATGCGGTGCACGCATGTGTGTAGGTTTTGATTTTGAATATAACAGTAAAACTATTTTTTTTCTACCATTCCAAAGTCCTGCATAAAGCTTCTACATCATTTCTGTTCCTGGCCACAATCCAATTATAGCTGTGGGCAACAAATGGTGATCCTGAATGGAGAGGTATCTTTCTCCATAGCAAATGATGCACTAACTGTGCAGTCCTATATATTGAGTTCAATGGAACTTACTCCCAGGTAACTGTCTAGGATTGCAGTCCAAAGCAGTTCAGTAAAGGATGGATGATCACTGCAAAAATGCGGAAGAGAAAACACATCTGCATCTGCACTGGCTACTCACACAGAGGAACAGAGTATAAATACAAATACCCTGAGTGCCAAACATAAAGAAACAAACCAACCATACAAAACATCCTTGTGTAATTTTAATTGCATAAGTTTGTCACTCAGTCCTATACGTGAGCCCAGGTTGCGCCGGCGCAGCTGCATCCTGCATCCCGACTAGGATGCAACAGCCGGTCCTTTAGGCAGGCCACCGCATCTTAGGCAGGATCGGGCATCACTCTTACAGTTTGGCTTCTCTCTAAAGAGTGGCCATTCTTCAAATTCTTTTTTATTTTCATTTTAACAAACAATTGTTTTGATTTATCTACCTATAAATAGAAACATCTGCAAAATACAATAAACAAAATTTAAGCCAAGATTAAAATCTATATCATCATCTATAAAAATACAAATTTTATTTTAAAAAAGCCTCATTATTCAACATATAGAGTCCTTTATACCCCTCAAAGCCATTCACTGTAAATTAATGGCAACATGCTGTAACGCCTCAGAAGGCTTCTAAAATGCCACAATTAGAGTATCTGAATCGGAGACTTCTTACAAAGATAAAAACTACACTAAATAAGCATAAGAGTTGGCATTGAATAACTCTTTTCAAATGGCAATTCCCTACCATCTAAACTATACTTTTTGCCTTTTATATTCAGAAGGAATTTATATCCATTTACATTGGTTCTTTATACAACATACTCCATGCATACAAAAAAAGGTTGAAACACAAAATCTGTATAAAAGGCTAATAAAAACATTTCCAAAATTTTAGATACAAGATTTTGTAAAAGGCTCCTCGGTACTCTGAAAGACAGAAAACTTTGGCAAACTATTTTAGGAAAATCATTATTTCAGCAGTTTGTGAACTTTGCTGATATATCCTACTACAAACAACAGAAAAAAAAAGAAAAATATAAGATAACACCAGGAAACTCCTTTCACACTTGCTTTTATTCAAGCTTGGTCCTAAAATTTCACCTTGTATTTACTGTCAACCCAATCCTATACAGGGCCTACAACAGCGAATTTCCCAATCCGCTGATGTAAGTTCTCTAATGGCAGCACAACTGTTGCACTGCCATCATGCACATCAAAGCTAGTGGCAGAAATGGCTGAAGGCTCCACTTGCCCGCCACACACGGACTTACTTTTACTTTTCACATTTTTATACCGCTCTTCCTCCAAGGAGCTCAGAGTGGTGTACATATTTCCTCCCCTCCTTTTTTGGGGTCCTCACAACAACCCTGTGAGGTAGGTGGGGCTGAGAGATAGTGACTGGCCCAAGGTCACCCAGGAAGCTTCATGGCTGAGCGGGGATTTGAACCTGGATCCTCCAGGTCTAAGTCCAACTTCCAAACCACTACACCATCATGGACCCAGCCCATGGTGGAGCAGGAAAGGTGCCAGAGGGGGCGACTTATGGGCAGTTTGGAGGATGTTGGGGTAGGGAGCAGGGAGGGCAGGGGCAGTTCAAAGGCTGGACAGAGTGGATCCCGGCGGCAGCCACAAACACCATGACAATTATCCCCATTTTTCCAGCCCAACACATCCCCTGCCTTTCCTTTGACATATGCCAGCAAAATAGCTGGCAGGGGTCTGAGGAGATCCATTGGTGGCCTACCAGGATATAAGTAAGAAGAATTTATGCTTAGCTCTCCCAAGCCGTCTGGTCGGTCGGTCGGTCGGTCGGTCTCTCTCTCTCTCTCACACACACACACACACACACACACACACACACACACACACACACCATTGCATGCAGCATGTGCTCCATCAGTGCGGATGAATGGTGGAAGGTGGTGGGGGATAAGATTGGGCTGCATGTTCATTTCTTCTCAAATCATTACTGAGACTGAAGTATTCTACACTAGTACTCACTACCATGCTACTTATGAACTTGGAAATACATCTACCTCTTTTCTCACTCCTTCTCCACCTCTCACTCAACAGGATAGTAGATGACAGGAAGCACAAGTTTTTGAAATGTGATGCACCAGGACTACAGTCCTGCTCTGTTAAAATCAATAGATGTTTTGAGTGAAGTAGGAATGAACTCTGAAAGAGTAAAATAAGTATTCTAAGTAGAATCGGTAAAAGCAAAAATATTCCCATTATGAAACACTTCAAAGGTCTTCATTACATGAATTACAGCCCAATCCTATTGGGGACTTACGCTAGCAGAATTCATAAAAACCCACTCTGGCAATATGCAAATTAGCGCACTGTAGGAGTGCAGGCGCAGAAGCCAGAGCAACCTCTCACGCACCAGCAGATTGTTATAGGCCCGTCAATGAAGGGTGAGGCGGAATGGGGTGGGGAAGGGCAGAACGAGGGGGCAATGTCAGCAGGGAGGGTAGAATGGGGCAGCAATGGGGGCAGTAGAAGGGTGAATTGGCTCCAGGAAGGGGACAGGTTCAGCAGCATGGCAGCCACTGAATCCTAGCCCCCTTTCCTGACCCAACCTCGTGGCACGGGTTAAATATATGACCTGACCCACGAATGAGCGCTATATCCTAATTAAAATAGAAAAGAAGTTGCTTTTAAGGCTTACTGTTGCATTCCCTAATCCTAATGTTGCCTTGTACATAACTAGTTTCTCTCCATACTGATTGCCAGCTCTTTAACTTCTGTGCCCTGTACAGTTTCATAACAGAGAATTTCAACTGGTACAGCTGTTTCTGCCCCACCCACTACACCATGGTGGGAGAACCAATACTCATTTAGTTTCTCCTGTGCATGAAGCTATTAAAGACATAAGACATTTCATCAGAAAAAAAGTTGGCAGTCCTACAAGAAATTCAAAATTGTAGTTAACTGTTGCTAGAATAGAAGAGCATGAAGGGCCATAATTATTGATTGCTTTGGTTAGGTGACAATGCTATGCATGTAGTTGGAAGTGAACCTCACTGAATTCAATGGGACTTACTTCTGAGTAAGCAGGCATAGGATTGCACTTTATATTACGTTTGTATCCCACGCTTCCTCAGGGTAGTGTACATGCAACTCTGTGAGATAAGTCCAATTGAGATACAAGGAGTGGCAAGATCTCCCAGTTTCATGATTACATAAGAACATAAGAAGAGCCTGGGGTCTCCCTGATCTCCCCTCCCCAATGAAAAGTCAGGTACTAGAAGTGTCAAGCGATCATTTTTGAGTCTTTGGCAGCCTCATTACACTCACCAGCATTATCGCACTTCCGCCAACATCATCATACTTCTGCCAGCAGAATGTGCATTCCGCCAGCAGAAGGGGGATAGGGTTGGGCTGTTTGTTGTCTAAGACAGGGGTTCTCAACCCCTTCCTGGTTGAGTATCACTGGTGCCACTCTCCTGCTGCGTACCACCGGAAATGATTGGCAATGACATCATTACCAGTTACTTCTGGTTTTCAGAGGTCAGAAAACGCAGGTAGGAGACTCTGGGTGGGTGGGACGGCCCTTCTCAGCTTTCCCAAGAGGTTCAGTCAAAAGCAGGAGGCTCTCAGGAGTGAAAACGTGCTGCCGAAAGCACCACATCAGAGCGGGGTTCCGATGGTCTGGTGGTCCGAGTACCACCAGCAGTCAGCCAAAGTACCACTAGTGGTAGTACCACTGGTTGAGAACCCCTGATAAGATGTTATAAAGATAATACAAGGAGATTTTGGGCAAGAAAAGTTTGAAACAAAAGTTTTTTTATTTATGTTAACAGGATGATCCTATGCATGTTTATTCAGAAGTAATTCCAAGAAAATTTGCATAGGTTTAGGCTGCAGGATTTCAACACTATTGTGCTAAAGACATTTAACTGGATAGTAAGTCCCATGAATTTTCATCAAGACTTACTTCCAAATACATGTTTAGGTGCTAAGTGTTGCAAAGCCAATTTAGTTATTAAAAAATTAATTTTCATTATACATAGTCACACTATATATTTGCAAAACTAAACTACAGTTAATGTGAGTTATGAATTACTTATCTCAAACTTGAATATGTTCTTTTGCAGAAAGGCTGCAATATATATAAGCAAGCCCTTCTCTTCATTTTGGAATGGGTTTAAACATCAAGGGTATAATTAGGATGGTGTAGTGGTTTGGGAGTCGGACTTAGACCTGGAAGATCCAGGTTCAAATCCCTGCTCAGCCACAAAGCTTCCTGGGTGACCTTGGGCCAGTCACTATCTCTCAGCCCCACCTACCTCACAGGGTTGTTGTGAGGACAAAAAGGAGGGGAGGAAATATGTACACCACTCTGAGCTCCTTGGAGGAAGGGTGGTATAAAAATGTGAAAAATAAAATAAATAAAATAATCCACCAGAAAGTTGTCCTGTACAACCCCCATTTGAAATGAACAGGTTTTGAAAAGCATACACTACCATGCTGTTCTGTAACTCACATTCATTTCAAATTAGACTTGCATAGAACACTCCTGTGGATTGCACCTCAGGTTGTTATCAAATAGTAAGCTTAACATTTGAGAGGTCTTATAAATATACTGAGTTTTGCTTGTTGAGGATTGTTGCCTTTTGAAAGGAGTCGTGTTGTTTGCTAGAAAACGTTCAAGCACAAGGAGTCTACAACCAAAGGAAACAGTTTTCAGTAAAGATGGGCTTGTTATTTTTGACATCTACTTGTGACCTTTTACTTACTCACAGTCTTGAACAGCAGCAGGCATATCTGCTGCAGAGAGGAAAAGGATAAACAAATGTATTCAGCAATGTAGCTGCCAGGCATGTAAACACTGATGACACTGCTGCTTATAATCACATTAGTTTGTAGGATATGCTAACAGTAATGTCAAGACTGATCAACCAGCCAAAGGAGGAGACCTTTGAGGTGCAATGTGAGTGGGAGCAGAGATCACTTCATAAGTGCTCTTTCCTTTTCTTTCCAGACCATGTAAACAAGGCTTCAGGGGCAAGAAGTCACCTTGAGGCAACACAATACAAAATCATTTCAAATCACAGAATTGCACTTTGACTATGTAGACATCCTTAGGGAGGGGGTTAAAAGAAAATCAATCTTCCCTTTGCCTCTTCAACCCTCCCCTCTTTGTAAGTGTCCCTCTTAATTGGTGCATAAGCTGTGCAAGACAGGGATAGTGTCTCTGTGTCACACAGCATATGCACCAATTAAGGGAAATGCATCCTGTGGTCCCTGCTTTCATTCCTACACCGTCTTCTGTCAATCACAGAAATAGTCCTGTTGAAGGTTTATTGCTTCTGCCTCCCCCTCTTCATTTCAGGAAGACATCTCATTTTGATCTTTTCCATCTAGTCACCTTGTGTCTTATATTCTGTCACCCTCACCCCCTTATAAGTAGAGTACGAAGCCATAATAACGATATATTGTCATCATGACCATAATCTTCTGAGTGGATGCCCATATTCTCTCTTGCCTGTCTAGGCAATATCACGGAGTAGGATGTGTTTCCTGTAGCGTATTACTGTATATAGTAATACACACACAGTCACACACACAGTCACCAACTCTGCTATTGAACACATCGGGTGCAATCTACTTCCTAATGAATATAATGGCGAAACTCCCACCAATGGATTATGTTTAAAAGAATGGAATTGCACATTTGCAATATAGCCTGAGTCGTTTCATTTGTTTTAAACACAGAATCTTAGCTACTACCCCCAAATGTTCATACAGTATATATCCTCTCACCTACACACACACACACACACACACACACACACACACACACACACACACACACACATATACACAAACTTCAACGGGCATTTAAAAATGCAAATCTATGCAGGATGAAGCATACAAGGCGCAAATCATTCCTTCCAAAACGTGTGTGCGCCACGAAACCTGTTTTAGTGCCCTTGGAATCTTGTACGTTTGAGGTCTAATTTCAATTACTTCCTTGATTTCCTTCACAAAGCGTTTGTTTCTTCTGTCATACGGGCTTACCTTTATGGTCTGTTTAGCAGTGCAGTTACCTCCTGAATACCAATTGGGGGTGGGGGGCTGCGAAGGCAACCCAGCCTTCCCTGCTAGCAGCCTCACACCCTGTCAAACGCTTATTGTTCCTGGATATTTTAAAGGTAGACTAGAAGGGGAAACCCCCAACAACCACAGCTCTTTTATTTCTGTTTACTTATTTTTGTCTACTTCTGTGTTGTTTCAAACTGACAGCGTCTTGGTGTAATGAAATACAGAACCCAGCCTAGGATCCAGAGGTGCAAGTAGATAGCGGCTGCCAGGCTTGCATGAAACCCACAAGGAAAACGTATTGGACCACACAAGCAGAAGGAGAGAGCTAACCAGAGCTCCAAGCCCCCCCCCCCACAAAAATCCTCATTCACGCACACGATTTTGATGACAGAAGCCACATATGGAACAACTGTGCTAGGCAGTCAAAACAGCCTGCGATTGCAGCACCTTCCGGGGAGACAGATACACCGATATCCTAAACGTTGGGATTTTGTTGTGCTGCTGTTGCTACTGCAAACCAGCGTTTAACCAGGCATAAGAAGTTTTGTCTCGTTCCCCCTCCCCGCTTGTAAACAAGAAGTGGAGAGACTCACCGGGTCACCCTGATCTATGAAGGTCAATCTCGGGCTAGCTTTGATGGTAGTTTTCCTCGAGGGGTTCCAGACGATTTGTTATGACTTCTTGCCGTTATTTGTTTGTTTGTTTCTTCCTCTTCTCCTTTCTTTTGTTTTTCCCACCCTTTCCCTTCCTATCCGTCCTTACAGTTCTAGGTGGCTAGAAGAACTCGTCCCCTAAGCCTTTGCCCAGCATCCCAAATCAGATCCCATGATCGCAATCCACATCTCGGCAGATGTACCACAAAATCACATAGAGGATGAGGAGGATGGCGAAGATGAACAAAGCCACCAGAATCGCCTTGGTCACAGGAGAAATGAGGGACTGCATGACACCCGGGGAGAGCCGCAGCCGAAGGAGATTAGTTGGCAATTAAGACAACGCTCAGGAAGTGCCAGTGATGGATAAACCACCGGTGATGGATCACGAAGGCTCTCCGGTAGAAGCAGCAACAGCAGTACCACCACCACCACCACCACCCCATCCAAAGCAAACCAAACTCCCCTGCTGCTGGAATAGCCCCGCTAAAACCTGGGCTGCATCTGCATTGGTTCGTGCCAAGCTGACAAGAAGAGAGCGCGAAGCAGAGTCGCCGGGCTGCTCCCCACTGTCAGGGCGCCCAGCGAAGAGACTGACCCGCCGGGCGTTCACAAGCCGGCGCTCCTTCGGCCCTGCGGCGGCGGCGGCGGCGGCGGCTGCTGCTGCTGCAGCTGCGAGTCTTTGGCTGCAAAGAGGCTGAGAAGCGCTGCGCGGGAAAGCAAAGAGGGCAGGCAGGGCGAAGTTAGCCTGCCAAATAGCGCGGCCATGGGCGCCGCTGAGGCTCCGCGGGCTGAGATGAGAGGGGGCGGTCTCGCCACCGCGGTCGACTCCTCTTCAGAGCCGGGCGGAGGAGACGCACCAGGGAGCAGCGGAGCGGGCGCCTTCAAAGTTGGGCGGCGACGGCGAAGAGGCAGCCGGCAGGTGTTGATGGCAGGTGGGGAAAGCCAGACTCCTGGGAAGGTCGGTGCGGAAAGCCATGAAAGGGCAGCGGCGAGAGAAAGGCGCGCGCGCGCGGACGTGGACAGCTGGAAGGTGGAGGAGAGCGCGCGCCTGGAAGTTCCTTCTTCTGCCCACACCGAGGTGGTTCCCCTCGGCTGATTGAGCGTGATGCGAGCGAGACTGTCAAAGCTCGTCGTCTGTGCGCCTTTCTGCAGCGGAGGCGGCCGACTCGCTGCAGACGGGAACCTGCCTGATTAGTATTCCACCCAGCAGAGCACATTCTCTCCTTTTTTCCCGCCTCCTTCCCACTCGCCCGCCCCTCGCGCCTTGTCTTTCTAGTCCCCCTTCGCCCGAGCCGTCAGTGCAGCCGGGGAAACCTCTGCTGACTTTGTGTCTGTGCGCGCCACCGCGCGCGTGCTGTGATTATAATTACAGGGGAGTGTGAAACGCGGAGTGTGTGTGTTTGGGGGAGGAGGGGTGATAGTTGAGTTTGTAAACCCCCTCCCCCCCATACGCACTCCGTGCTCTTAACCATTAGCTTCAGTTTTCATGATAAACGCAACGTCGTCGTGACTACGAGAGAATGGCAGCGGTTTGTCCGTTTCCCTAAAAAAGTGGGGGAGGGTATAAAACAAACGCTGAGGGGAGTATGGCAGGGCACAGATCCACAAACTGTTAGTAGTCAAAAGATGCATGCAAAGATCACATGCCTCCAGATTAATCCAGAATAACTGTCAGTCTGCCACCCTCTAGTTCTTATGTGTGCAGTGAATTCAAGGTGAGTTCACACATTTAAGGCCACTACATGCTGAAGAATGAAGCATCAAGTGGCAATTTGCATGTGTAAAACAGCCATTGAACACACCGCAGGCAGAGCTTTTGTATTGCCTCACCTGATGTCAAATGCAGTACTTTTTTCCAATTAAGACACTTGTTTTCCTGCTCTCTGCTGAAAGTCATTGAGTAGTCCATGCAAAAGCACATCAGCCCTGATGCCTACAGCCCGTGGCTGCTTGTGGGGGTCTCTATTTGGCTTCAAGTGCCAGCTGTTATTGTGCTGTATGCTGGCCAAGTGGTTGGGGCAACTTTCCCCACACCAGCAGAGAAGCCCCCAGAACAAAAATGTGTTATGTCATCGGAAAAAGGTGCCCAAAATATACAGTAAAATGCTGCACACAGTTTACCATGTGATGACAGCTACTCTATGGAGCCATTTAAAGTGGGTCAATGTGGTATCATGTAAATCAGCATTTCTCAAAGTGTGCTTCTAGGAGCCCTGCAGCTTCCTGAGACCCCATCATCAGAGGCTCTGTGAGCACACCATAAGTGGCTGCCATGTGCTCAGTGCTGCACCACTCTGCACATACAGCAGCACTCTGGGGCTCCCCAAGAATCTGTTTAGGAGTGTAAAGGGCTCTGGAGACCATAAAGATGGCGGCACGGAATAGGGCCTTCTCGGCTGTGGCGTCCCAATTATGGAATTCCCTCCCCCTGGAATTAAGAACGACTCCCTCTCTAGAGACCTTTCGGCGGGGCCTTAAGACGTTTTTATTTAGGACAGCTTTTGATGTCTGACATGGTGGGCTGACCTTTTAACAAATGGCTTTTAACATATGTCAATTCAGGTGACCCACTGGGGTTGTTTATTTTAAATTGTTTTAATTAATTATTTTAATGTTTATATATGTATTTTAAATGTGTTGTAAGCCACCTTGAGTGCCCTCGGGAGAAAGGCGGGGTATAAATGCTTTAAATAAGTAAATAAATAAAGTTTGAGAACTGCTGATGTAAGTCACCCATTTTGAAGTGCCCCTGAAGAGGGGAAACACCCAAATGTTAAGCTGCTTGTGCAGCCTAATCATTTCTGTATCTGCATGGAAGTGAACACTAATAGTTTTGATAGACTTACTCTGAAACAAGTGGGCACAGGAGCACAGCTTTGGCTCTGTGATTGCTTTTTAAGAGACTCACTATGAATATGTTCTGTTTTGTGCTCTACAGATGGTAAACCAGGATGCGCTGTGTCTGTGGCACAGATATTATTCATAAAATACTGTACAATTTGCTTGAGAATGAAATTGTTCCCTGTGCAAGTTGAGGGGAAAGAGCAAACATGTGGTTTATAGAGGATGGATGCTCCAAGTCATCCATCCTCTATAAATTTCAAATATTTTATCAAATATTTTATCCTAGAAAGATGAACTTGGTTAATGAATTCATACTTCCACACAGCTGGGAAAGCACATAAAATAACTCAATGATTTTTTTCCCATCTGTGAGCCTACCACGCAGGCAGAACCAGTATCAAAGATATAATAGATGTATGATACTCAACTATTGCCAACAATAGGCCAGCGGGTGGCGCAGCAGGTTAAACCGCTGAACCATAAGCTGTCGATCGAAAGGTCAGCAGTTTGATTCCCGCGACGGGGTGAGCGCTCGTTGCTTGGCCAGCTCCTGCCAACCTAGCAGTTCCAAAGCACGTCAATGCGAGTAGATAAATAGGTACCGCTTGCGGGAAGGTAAACAGCGCTCCGTGTTCCAGCTGCATGCTACATGCTGCGGCAAGGAGAGTCATGCCGGCCACATGACCACGGAGGCGTCTTCGGACAACGCTGGCTCTTCGGCTTTGAAATGGAGATGAGCACCACACCCTAGAGTCGGACACGACTGGACTTAATTGTCAGGGGATACCTTTACCTTTTTATTGCCAACAATACTTGCAAAGCCTTGCACTACTCAATCCTATGTAGATCTACTTAAAAGTAAGTCCCACTGTATTCAGTGGGGCATATTGCTTAAAAAAAGTATGTAGGAGCTTGCAAGGACACTTCAGAAACAAACACAGATCATGCAACAGGATGTCCCTTACTTTCTTATTCAGAAGTAAGTCCTACTTTGTGCAGTGGGGCTTATTCCCAAGTAAATGTGCAGAAGATTTAGTTCCTAAAAATGCACTCTGTAACTTGGCTATTAATTATTCTAATCTAGATGCATGTGTGATGTGTCTCTGCAATGTTTCCTTAATTTCTGTTTTCAGATCATTTTTTAAGCCTTTTCTTTTCATTTTACCATTTTACAGCTGTTTTACAGTTCCTAGGCCATGCAGCCTTCCTATACTTGGCTGCATTTATAAATGCAAATATATTATGCAATATAGATTTATATTTCATTTTATTATTATCATTGCAATCAGTAGCCACCTGATGCAGAACAAATATCAAGATGGCCTTCATCCTGGAATGCAGCTTCTTGGAGCTTATAATATCACTTGGGAATATTATAAGTGAGATGGAAACAATTGTTTTTTTAGCTGATTACAACAAACACAGATGGTTAATGCTCAGGTGTTCCAAGCAGAACACCTGCAAAAAATGGACTGAAACCATCATTTCTGAAACCAACCAACAACACCTTGCCAGAGGCCTTTTGCTATGTATTTGCATAAAGAAAAAATAGGTGACAACAGTAACTTCTCATTTCTCACTAGTTTTCTCAAATTGACACTTGGTAACACTCTGCAATGTGGTATTTGAGAGCATTAGGGGAATGAATCCTGAACCCTTGACTCAGCATGGTTCAATGTTTTATACCAGGTTAGACCAGTACTGATCAAAAAGTGAAATATACTTCAGAATTTAGGACACAGCTGGTTGCCAGGGCTACAGCAATTCTTTCAAACCATGACATATTTACGACTTGGCTTGGACTTGTGAAAATTCATTCATGGAAGATGTAAAATAATACAACTTCAGTAGTATGGCTGTTTTCACACTCTGCCAAACAGGAATGCTTTCCATTTTATGCCACTTTTTCTTCAGTAATATACGGACACATGCTGGGATTGAGCATCATTCACCTGTGTATTGGGAGGGGGAGCCGTAGTGCCAGTGCCTCCCTCTTTTTTTCAGATCCACCCCTGTGCAGGACCACTTCGCTTCCACCTTGAGGACAAAGCCAGACCAAAAGAGATCATCCTTGAAAGTCGCCCTCCCAGTTACTCCCCCCCCCAACCAATCCAATGGCATGTAGCCAAGGGTCAAGGGGGGCTGGGGCATGACTCTGAGTTCAGCCAAGCCACTGGTAGGTAAAGAGATAAAATATAAAAAGAGTGTATTAAAAACAGAAAGCTGGGGGAGGGGGAGGAAGAATAGTACAAGTAGGAACGAATAAAACAAGCGGACTTGGAAAATGATTTGGGCATTGGCAGTGCCCAAGTATGGATCTTAGCAAAATGCAAGCATGTGATTTCAGGCAAACATTAAAGCAAAATAATTCTCTTATGTAGGCTTACCAGATCTCCAACCGGGACAGAGTGCTAGGCCTTTAGGAGAAGGAATGTGGGCAGGTGTAGCTTGTTAACCCTTAGAGCACAATAGGCATGTTTACTCAGAAGCAAGCCCCACTGAACACAATAGGGCTTGCTTCTGAGTAGACATGCCTAGGATTGTGCTCTAAGAGTTAACAAGCTACACCTGCCCACATTCCTTCTCCTAAAGGTCTAGCACTCTGTCCCGGTTGGAGATCTGGTAAGCCTACTCTTATGTGTTTAAATCACACTGTTTGCTTATTATACTTACTCCAGTACACTAATACCTTCATCATCAGTGCAGGGAATCTATTTCTCTGAAACTGAGAGGAGAAGAAAACACTCTAATGAAGACATTTAAAGTTGTGTGTGTGTGTGTGTGTGTGTGTGTGTGTAGTTGGGTGGTGTGTGTGATTAAGCCTTGCAGCCCAATCCTACCTAACTTTCTGCCCAGCTATACAGCAAGGCCAGCACGGGCTGTGCTGCATCCTGCGCACAAAGTGAGTAGGCTGGATGTCTCCCTGAGGTAAAGGAGCCGCAGCAACGGGTCTCCTCAGACCTTCTGGCACAGGTCTGAGGTGAGCCTTGTTGAGGAAACAGGACCAGAAAGGGAGATAGGATGCGGCGTGCACCAGTGTTGCCGATACCACCTCTCCTAGGTCTGATCTGCCCACCCCGACCCTGTCGCTGCCGTCCACCCATCCCCACCCCCCTGCCCCATTCCGCCCTTGCGCCCCTCAGCACAGAACTTTCCAGGCCTGCAGCATGCTGCTCCTTACCTTGGGCCAGTGTGAGAAGGCCGGTACAGGCCTTCATGTCAGCCCAGAAAACTCCTGCTTCATGGCATGTTTGTGATGGCTTGCACCGGCCCAAGACGTGCTGCACTGGCCCAGGGGGTAAGTAGGATAGTGCCACTAGTGCCTATGGAGAGTGTATCATGACAAGTTCCTGCACTTCATAATTTATCACTGAGGAACACCCCTGAATGCAGGCACTGGTGATCCAATCTGTCCCCATAAATCCCATAAAGGTAGCATAGTAGTAGTAATTCCTGGTGGTAATTCTTGTAATAACATGTAAGGGCATTGAGACAGTTGGTTCCTTTCTTCAGAGGGCTATGGCTCCCTAGCTACAGGATAAATCACAGTATCCTCACCAAATTGCAATTCCCAGAATTATTTGGCAGAAGCCATGACAATTGGTAAAAAAAAAAAATCTATCGAATCTAGTGGAGACAGCCCTCTAAAGGATTGTCATTGGAAGACTATGTGAGGACACTCAGGAGTACAATGATTTTACTCATTCTGGTAGTTTTTAGCATAAATACTGTTGTTTTGCTCAAGAGGAATAAAGAATACATAAAACAAAATTGAGAGCTTTAGAAATGCTTTGTTACACTGTTCGTAAAGTCCCCAAAATAGTAGTTTTCAGATATTTAAAAGACATTCTGGTAGATAGTTTGGAATTAGCAACTTGCCTTTTAACAGCAGTTAGACTGCATATGCCTCATTTTTGGAAATCTTCTTAGGCATCTATTTGACTGGCATAAACAAATTTGGAATGTTTCACTATCGGCTAAATTTGTCTATTACAACAAGCCAAGGAAAAACCAGAAGTGGATAAATTTGTTATAAAAAAACAACAACCCAGAATTTAAAATACAAATTATAATGACAACGTTCATTAACGTGTATTTTGCTTTCACTTTTATAATGAAATTTATTGATAATCATAATAAGAGTCAGAGGAAGTGCTTTGTATTGTGCTAGCTTGTCAAAGGGAAGGGGGAAAAGAAGCGCCTGAAGCAACAATGGCAACAAAACCCTAACCAGCCTGTTTTGGTATCTAGCAGATACAGTATTAGCGTCACCAAATTAAGTTGATTTGCAGTAGGTTCACCTAGCGGTTCCAAAGCATGTTAATGCGAGTAGATAAATAGGTACCGCTTGCGGGAAGGTAAAGCGCTCCGTGGTTGGAGCGCTCCGTGTTCCAGCTGCATGCTACGCGCTGCGGCAAGGAGAGTCATGCCGGCCACATGACCACGGAGGTGTCTTCGGACAACGCTGGCTCTTCAGCTTTGAAATGGGGATGCGCACCACACCCTAGAGTCAGACATGACTGGACTTAATTGTCAGGGGTCACCTTTGCACCTTTACCTTACATGACAGATAAAATAAAATATTTCTTCATGGAATAAATAGCTTACTAGTAAAATTCCCCACAGCAAAATGTAGTGACAACCACTAGTTTAGATTATTCTTTAAAAAGCTGAAGGACCAATCCTATCCTTGAGATATGCCGGCAATGATAGTTCTATCATAGTTCTAGTGTGCCAGTGCAATGATAGTTCTATCAAGGTAGAAAGCCCCCTGCCGATGGACGCACCACAGATTCCAGCACATTAGAAAAACACTGCGCCAGCGTAACTCAGACATAGCTTGGATGCCGGCACAACTCTGCCAGCAGAGAGACCAAAATGGAGTGGTGGCGGCGTGGGCCTCCCATGGGAGGAACGAGGAGGAGTCGACATATTCCATCTCTCCCCCCCCCCCCAGATGACATACATGCTACCGACGCTGGAACAACAGAGCTGGCATAGGTAGGAGGAACCCCATAGGAAACAATGGGGAAGGGAAAAACAGCAGAAAAGTACAACTCCCGTCACCACCCTGCCCCGCCCACTCCCCCATGACAGAGCATAGGATACCACCCCTCCCCACTCCCCTCCTTGATAGCAGGGAGCATCTGTTCCCCCTCAGGAACGACCCAGGACTCCAACCAAACACTCAGCTGAACCTCTCTTGTTTTGCAGGACACAGCATTGCCACAGGAGGCTGAAGAGTGATCCTCCTCAGAGGGCCACTGCAGCTCCACTTAGAGGAAAAGGTAATGTTCCAAGCCACCATACTTACACCTCCAACAGGGCTCCATTACATCTACACTCTGGTAGCACCACTCTCCCTCACAAACAACGAGTACACATCCCAAGCCAGAGAACATGTGTCTCTGAGGCTGCTGCCTATTCCTTGTTATCCATTCTGTGTTTTTCCAGGCTCCCTACAGGCAGCCATCCTACAGGTGAAGACATTGTGTGGACCCCAAGGGAAGCCAAGAGCCTGCTTGACTGCAGCAACCAGTGGTAGCTCAGCAGCTGCAAGGTGAGGTCGCTGGCCTGCTCCTCCCAGTCAGGCTCCTGTGGGAGTGTAGACTCCAGCATGGGCAGCCGACCAACCGATAGAGCCAGGCCCAACTGGCACCAATCACTAGGCTGCCCATGGGATCTCAGTATATAATACTGGGATCTCATGGGCATGCAATGGCACAACATCCCTGCTGGGAGGAGGGGGTCAAACCACCTTCCCTTGTGCCTCCCTCCTAGATGCCGTCTCATCACTGATACAGTCTAATAAAAACAGTGACCAGATCACACATTGTCACTGAGTTAGCAGACAGGGACACACACACACACCCCTTCTGCACTCCTCACCCACCCCAGCTAGCCTCAGAAAACTACATCCATGCTGCTGCAGGCCATGCCATGTCACGTCTCATTCCATGTTATTTTTCACCCACCACAGGCAGCCATCCCACAGGTGAGGACATCATATGAACCCCAAGGGAAGCTGACAGCCTGCCTGCCTGCCTGCCTGCCTGCAGCAACCAGTGTGACACCAACTGCTACCCAGTGAGGTCACTGATTTACCCATTCCAGTCCAGCCTTTGCAAACCCCATGGCACACAGTGAACCAAGTAGTGCAGCCAGACCTTGCTAGCACCTGTCACTTGGCTATCTGTTGGAGAACTTGCAATGGCACAACAGCCTTGCTGGCATGAGATGGTTGGCAATCCCACCTGGGTGTTTCTCCTTCAGACACTGTTCCATCACTGATGCAGTTCAATAAAAACATTGACTGGATCACATGTCTTGTTTCTTCACTGGCAGATACCCATCACTCCAGTAGTTCTTCACCCCAGCCAACCCCAGGGAGGGATTTAGGTGCGGAGTCTTCTGGGCCCAGCCCCCCACCCACCCAGGGCCCCAAGTGGGGGAAGGCTCCACAGTTGTCATGATCCCCCTGTTCCCTGCTGACATGATGTCTGGCAGGCAGTTGCAGGGGGTCAGGGAGGTCCCCTCCAGACAGTTTCTTCAGACTTCTAGGCACTGCTCTAAGGGCTCCAGTGACAATTGGCATGATATTGACCTTCTTCTCCCAGAGATGCCCAAGTTCTACTCACAGGGCTTGACAGTTTGTGATCTTCTCATGATCTTTATCTTCAATTCTGCTGTCTCCTAGGATTGCAGTATTGATGATCCAAACTTGATTTTTCATTTTGTTAGCTACTGTTCTATCTGGCGTATTGTATTCTAGATGTTTGTTTGTAGACTGAAGTCCAAAAGAATCTTTGCTTGGTCGATCTCAGTGATTTTGTCAGGTCTATGAGTTTTGATGTGAAGGTAGCTGCAACTCTGTCATGATGTTCTTTATAGTCAGTTTGGGCAATCTTGCTCAGATGGTCAACCTAGCAAAAGCAATGAGAAAACCGTGTTGTTGTTTTTTCTAAAGGTGTTCACAATCTAAGAAGGGTTTGAGCTACATCCACTGGAAGAGACACTGTACTGGAATGAATAGGAACACTTGTTGCCCCCTGTTAAGTATAAGATCATGGGATCACGAAGTGTCGGACACGACTTAACGACTGAACAACAAGTATAAGAGAGCCACTACTTTCAAAGGTGCCTCTTTGCCCAATAAGCAAGGATTATTTATATTCTTATTGGTCTGTGCACTATGGGGAGGTGCATTATGGGAATGGGAAGGCAACAGGAGTGGATTGGCTCAGGAAAGGGCCAGGTTTGGCAGCAGCAGCAGCCACCGAATCCTAGCCTCCTTCCCGGTCCTGATCCCATGGACAGGGTACATGTGGACCTGTGCCAGTCATTTCGCTAGCACAGGTCCAAGTAGATCCCTCCACACTGCAGAAGCTTACTCCCAGGTAAGGGAACAAATGTTTCCTTACCCAGAGGAGACCTCCACGATTGCCCCTCCCTGCAGGATGCAGCAGTAGCCATTTTGGCATCACTGCATCAGCAAGGTGAACCATCGGATTGAGCTGTAAGCAGTGGCGTAGCTAGGGGGGTGCTGTGCCCCTGGGTGCCACACCAAATGGGTCTCAGAGCTGGGGTGACACACACCCCTGCTGGCACTGCCCTGGTAGTGGCAAGGTGAGGGGGGGCAACAGGCTTGGCTAGGGGCTGGGCAACAGGCTGGGTAGCAAAGCAAGGGGTGGCAGTGAGCAACCTACCTTTTTCACCACTGTCGCCTGAGTCTCCAGCAAAAAAAGTGGCTTTTTTGTCACTTTTTTTTTTTTTTGCTGGAGACTGGTGGCGGCGAAAAAGGCAGCGGCAAGGTGAGTGGGGTGGGGGCGACAGGCTGGGCTAGGCTACAGAGCAACAAGAGGCAGAGCTTTTTTAAAGTTTTGACAGAAGTGATGTCATGCCCACGTGAGGTACCACAGTGGCTAGCTACACCACCGACTTTAGGAGCCTTTATGAGAATGGAGAAGAGACAAATCAGTATTTTCCAAAAATAGAACCAGCCACGTTTTAATTTGTACTCTTTTGTAAAAAAAAGTCATGCTAATTTAGCGCATGGTCAGGGGTCCACTCACTTTTGCCTATCTTACCTGTTGGGTACTACCATTGTCACAGTACTGAGGATGCAGGGACCCGACCAACCAGGTGATGGGCGTGGGTGTCAGCCAGTGCCCCACCTTCCCAATCCCTGACACCACGTAAAAACACTGTGACAGGTACTTGCATGGCTCCCCAGCAAGCTAACATACTCATCTAAGTAAGACAGCAATGCTTCTTAAATCCCTAACTCCAGCTAGACTTGGAAATGTATGGAGTTAAGAACTGTTAAAAATAATGCAAGTTCATGCCAGGCTAACATTTGCCAAGGCCCAGTGCGAGACATGCACTGCTTCAACCTTTTTAAAAGCAAAGAGCAGGGGTGGGTGTCACTTGAGCTGGTGGCACCTGAGGTGAGATCTCATTTGTTAAACAATTGTTTATGTTTTAAATTGCAAGCCGCCTTGAGTTTCCTTTTCTGGGATTGGAAAGGCAGAGTATTAAATCTTTAAAATAAATAAATTAGTTACTTGATCAGATTAACTACCCAATCCTGTCTAACTGCACCCTACGATGCAGCAAGGCCGGTGCAGCCTCTGCTGCATCCAGGGTGCAAAACAGGCAGGCGGGAGGTCACCTCAGGGGAAGGGAACATTTGTTCCCTTCCCCTGGGTAAAGGCCCAGCAGCCCCAATGGGGTTACTTGGATGTGCACCAGCTATTTTGCTGATGCAAGAACACTGTGTAGCAGCGGCTAGGTCTAGGAAGGGGGATAGGATTTCAGAGTAGCCTTCGCCAACAATCCCTCCCCCTCCCCAGTTTCGGCTGACCAATCCCCTAACACCCCGTTCTGCCCTCCCCACGCCAGCGAGGACCTTACCTTCCCCAGCGAGTGCTCCACTCTGTCTACAGCGAGTAGAGCAGTGCCAGCCTCGGCGCCAGCGCTGCCTACTTGCCAGGTGCCGCAGATGTGCCTTACGGCATGTTTGCGACACCCCAGACCAGTGGAGCGGTAGCTCCACCAGTCTAAGACTAGACAGGATTGCGCTGTTAAGTCAGTCACCTTAAAAAGAAAAAAAGTGAAAAATGCCATGTAAGCAGCTTCTTCATATTTGATCAGAGAGCAACACCTCTATAGCAAGTGCATGTCTAGCATGGTTCAGTTGTAGGTAACTTATAGGCTGATTTTGTGGTGAACGAATGTTGAATTATGACATAACAGAGGAATCCATAGGATTTGCTGTAGAAGGGGAGGGGAAGGCTCATGGCTCAATAGTAGAGTGCCTGCATAAAGAAGGTTCTCAGTTCAATCCCTAGGTAGGACTGAATAATATACCCATTTGAAATCTGGAGAAGCACTACCAGTAAGTGTAGACTATACTGTGCTAAATGGTCCAGTGGGCTTTAGTTTAAGCAGCTTTATATGTTGACTTTCAGACTTTCTTTTCCCCATAGCCTCAGTTTCTATTCAAGCAGATGAAATTGATCTATGGGTGATGATAAAATATGTCTATAGCACTATATAGTAAAGTGTTGAACAGTACCAAAAGGCTAAAAGATATGACGGCGGAAGATGAGACCCTCAGGTCGGAAGGTGTCCAATATGCTACTGAGGAAGAGCGGAGGACTATTCCAAGTAGACCCAGAAAGAGTGAAGCGGCTGGGCCAAAGCCAATAGGACGTCCAGCTGTGGATGTGTCTGAGGTTGAAAGGAAAATCCAATGCTGCAAGGAGCAATACTGCTTAGGAACATGGAATGTGAGGTCTATGAATCAAGGCAAGCTGGATGTGGTCAAAAATGAGATGATAAGATTGAACATTGACATCTTGGGAATCAGCGAACTAAAATGGACGGGCATGGGCGAATTTAAGTCAGGTGACCATCATATCTACTACTGTGGGCATGAATCCCTTAGAAGAAATGGAGTAGCCCTCATAGTCAATAAAAGAGTGGGAAAGGCAGTACTGGGGTGCAACCTCAAAAACGACAGAATGATTTCAGTTCGAATCCAAGGCAAACCATTCAACATTACAGTAATCCAAGTGTATGCCCCAACCACTGATGCCGAAGAAGATGAAGTTGACCGGTTCTATGAAGACCTACAACACCTTCTAGAACTAGCACCCCAAAAAGATGTCCTTTACATCATAGGAGACTGGAATGCTAAAGTAGGAAATCAAGAAATAAACGGAACAACAGGCAAGTTTGGCCTTGGAGCGCAAAATGAAGCAGGGCAAAGGCTAACGGAGTTCTGTCAAGAGAACACGCTGGTCATAGCAAACACTCTTTTCCAACAACACAAGAGGCGACTCTACACATGGACATCACCAGATGGTCAATACCGAAACCAGATAGATTATGTGCTTTGCAGCCAAAGATGGAGAAGCTCTATACAATCAGTAAAAACAAGACCTGGAGCTGACTGTGGCTCAGATCATGAGCTTCTTATTGCAAAATTCAGACTTAAACTGAAGAATGTAGGGAACACCACTAGACCAGTCAGATATGACCTAAACCATATCCCTTATGAGTATACAGTAGAGGTGAAGAATAGATTTAGGGCATTAGACCTGGTAGACAGAGTGCCTGAAGAACTATGGACGGAAGTTCGTAACATTGTACAGGAGGCAGCAATTAAAACCATCCCAAAGAAAAAGAAATGTAAGAAAGCAAAGTGGCTGTCAGATGAGGCTTTACAAATAGCTGTGGAAAGAAGGAATGCAAAAAGCAAGGGTGAAAGGGAAAGATATAAACAACTGAATGCAGAGTTCCAGAGAATAGCAAGGAGAGATAAGAAGGCCTTCTTAAATGAACAATGCAAGGAAATCGAGGAAAACAACAGAATGGGGAGGACTAGAGATCTCTTCAAGAAAATTGGAGATATCAAGGGAACGTTTTGTGCAAAGATGGGCATGATAAAGGACAAAAAAGGCAAGGACCTAACAGAAGCAGAAGAGATTAAGAAGAGATGGCAAGAATACACAGAAGAACTATACAAGAAAGATCTTAATGTTCCTGATGACCACGCTGGTGTGGTCACTGACCCAGAGCCGGACATCCTAGAGAGTGAAGTCAAGTGGGCCTTAGGTAGCATTACTAACAACAAAGCTAGTGGAGATGATAATATCCCAGCTGAGCTACTTAAAATCCTAAATGATGATGCTGTGAAAGTGCTGCACTCAATATGCCAACAACTTTGGAAAACTCAGCAGTGGCCAAAGGATTGGAAAAGGTCAGTTTACGTTCCAATTCCAAAGAAGGGCAGTGCCAAAGAGTGTTCAAACTACCGTACAATTGCACTCATTTCACATGCTAGCAAGGTTATGCTCAAAATCCTACAAGCTAGGCTTCAGCAGTACGTGGACCGAGAACTACCGGACGTACAAGCTGGGTTTCGAAGAGGCAGAGGAACTAGAGATCAAATTGCCAACATGCGGTGGATCATGGAGAAAGCACGAGACTTCCAAAAAAACACCTACTTCTGCTTCATTGACTACGCAAAAGCCTTTGATTGTGTGGATCACAACAAACTGTGGCAAATTCTTAAAGCGATGGGGGTACCAGACCACCTTACCTGTCTCCTGAGAAACCTGTATGCGGGTCAAGAAGCAACAGTTCGAACCGGCCATGGAACAACTGATTGGTTCAAAATTGGGAAGGGAGTACGGCAAGGCTGTATATTGTCACCCTGCTTATTTAACTTATATGCAGAGTACATTATGAGAAATGCAGGGCTGAATGAATCACAAGCCGGAATCAAGATTGCCGGGAGAAATATCAACAACCTCAGATACGCAGACGATACCACCCTAATGGCAGAAAGTGAAGAAGAACTAAGGAGCCTCTTGATGAGAGTGAAAGAGGAGAGTGCAAAAGCTAGCTTGAAACTCAACATTAATAAAACTAAGATCATGGCATCGGGTCCCATCAATTCCTGGCAAATAGAAGGGGCAGAAATGGAAGCAGTAACAGATTTTACTTTTCTGGGCTCCAAGATCACTGCAGACGGAGACAGCAGCCATGAAATTAAAAGACGCTTACTCCTTGGAAGGAAAGCTATGGCAAACTTAGACAGCATAATAAAAAGCAGAGATATCACCATGCCAACAAAAGTTCGTATAGTCAGGGCCATGGTGTTCCCAGTAGCAATGTATGGTTGCGAGAGTTGGACCATAAGGAAGGCTGAGCGCCGAAGAATAGATGCTTTCGAACTGTGGTGCTGGAGAAGACTCCTGAGAGTCCCTTGGACTGCTAGGAGATCAAATCAGTCAATTCTAAATGAAATCAAGCCTGACTGTTCCCTGGAAGGACAGGTACTAAGGCTGAAACTCAAATATTTTGGCCACCTAATGCGAAGAGAGGACTCTCTGGAGAAGACTCTGATGCTGGGAAAGATTGAAGGCAAAAGGAGAAGGGGAAGGCCAAGGATGAGATGGTTAGACAGCATCACCGATGCAACGAACATGAAAATGAGCGAACTCAGGAAGATAGTGGAGGACAGGAAGGCCTGGCGGGATATGGTTCATGGGATCACGAAGGGTCGGACACGACTTAACGACTGAACAACAACAACAAAAGTAAAGTGTTGAACTTGGTGACTTTGCCTTTGAGGATAGTTGGATGTACTAATTAACTCCATTTTCCTTTTATGTCATCCATATCTGACATTTCTTTCCAGCTACTAATATGGAGAACACATGCAAGATCAGTAGGAATAATTAGCAAAAGTTCAATGCAATCCTCAACAAATTATGTCTTCATTTATTAGTCTTCTCTCTGTCATTATAGCAGATACAATCCTCTTACAAGAAAATCATTCAGTACTACACACAACTTTATATATATATGGTGTGTAACCATTCAATTTTAAGCCTTGCTTTTGGGGATGGGCGTCACTAGGTGGGTGGACCGCCCTGGATGTCATCCCAGGGAGGGTGCGAAACCACATCACTGGTGGTGGTGTGAAAATGCACCCCTGGTAGAACATGGGTTTCTTCCTGGCCCACAGGTGTCCACACTTAACTCCTGTTGCATATATACACCCTTGGGTAGAAATGCCTATTTTTTAAAAAAATAAACAATAAAAACAACCATACAGTATTCAAAGAAAAATCGGGGACAAAATAACTAAAGGGCAGTCTAAACAAAAATAGTCTTCCCTCCAAAACGCCAGCAAGAAAGGAGCTGTTCTTAACCCCAGTGAGAGGGAATTCCAGAGACCAGATGCCACCAATGAGAAGGTTCTGTCATCATGGGTAACCGTCAATCGCACCTCCATTGCAGGTGAAACCTGTAACAGAGCACTCGGAGATATTCTGACAGGATGGGGAGATTCATGCAGAGAAAGCGAGACAGTCCGCCAAGCATCTAGGTCCAGAGCATGAAAGGTAATCGCCACATCTTAAATTGTGCTTGGATAAGTACAAGAAGCAGAGGCGTTGCTACGGTGGGGGCGGTACTATAAGTTTTGAGACGTCCTAGTCTCCATTTACACCCTGGTACGAGGTGGCCCCGCCCCCTCGCCATCGCAGCCATTCAGTGCGGCGAAGGCAACAGGCAGCAGACTCCCTGCCCGTTGCCTTCGCTGCACTGAATGGCTGTGACGGCGAAGGGGCAGGGCCACTTCATAACGGAGAGTAAATGGGGACTAGGACATGGTGGAACTTACAGTATCGCCTCCACTATAGCAACGCCTCTGACAAGAAACCAGTGCAGATAATACAACAGGAGGTGTGGTCCTGAGATTGAAATGTCTGAAGGCTGCTGGAAGCTAAGTAGGAGCAGCCCGTTCATGTTGGAAGGGAGACAGACCGGAAATCATTGATATCACTGATAAGCTGTTACGAACCTCGGTGGCAGAGAGGCGTCGTTGCTTGCCGTGGTGAGAGTACAGAATGTCAGTGACAGTGATAACAACAAGAAGCCGTCTTCATAGGCAGCACCACATAGAGCATGTTACAATAAGACAATTTCAATGTTACTAATGCATGAGTAGCCATAGGTCTGATCAATCCAAGAAAAGACCCAGCTGAATACCAGCCAAAGCTGGTTAAAGGCCCTCCTAGCCACATCTTATACTCGAGTATCCACAAGTACCCCCAAACTGCAAACCTGGTCCTTCAAGGGGAGTACAGCCTTGTCCAGAACAGGTTTATCATTCAATTTCTGGGTCACAGGTCTCTGCACTACATCTGTTCCATACATGATACATGGAAAATCATTTCAGATGTCACAAAATTATCATCGTGCACCTTCCTGAGTAGTGATGGAAGAGAGGGTTTTGGAATGATGAGAAGTAAACATACCATTGTGATGGGAAACTGGATCCTCTGAATAATTCAGTTATCATTTGCTGTCTGATCATCTAGGGTCCACTTCACTTCAGTCCTGCAAAATTTGATCCCAGCATCTGTCTCTAGTTTGGTCTCATCCCTATATTATATAGAAGATGGTCAAAAATAAACAATGTTGGAGATAAACTGCTGAAGGAAATCAGATATCTCTCCGACAGTGTAATCCTATGCATTCTTTGACTTACTTCTGAGTAAACATGCATAGAATTGTGCTACGTGGGAAGTAAATTTCATGAGACCCCTATAGCCAGGCCATACCTCCATAGTCACACAGTCCTGATTGCCAAGATCCTAAATATACACTCAAATGTGAATATATGAATACAAATCATCATAACATTGTCAATATACTATACAGCATGTTCATGAACAACCTTGAAAAGGATGTGAAGGCAAAATTGCCAGATGATACAAGAACATTCAATATAGAGCCCTCTAAAGCAGACTGGGAAGAGTTTTAGCAAAAATCTCATGAAATTAGAAAAACAGGCAACAGAAAATTACACATTGGTCAGTATGTAGTGAAAACAACCACAATCTGAACTATGCCTACATTGGAGGGAAGGGGAGAATCCTAGTTATGCATATTGGGGTACAGTCTCTGTACCAGAGGACTAAAAGGTAGTCAATTAACACTGATATTTAAAAAGGGGGGCCATTGTGTCTCTAGGAAATTACAGGCCAATCAGCTTAATGCCTGTTTCAAGTAACCTGATGGAAGGTATAATGATAAGACTTCTAATATTATAGTGCCCCTATATACAATATGGTACAGCAACATTTGGAAGACTGTGGTCACCACATCTCAAGAAGAATATTTTAGAACTGGAACAGGTGCGAAATAAGACAACCAAAATAATCAGAGGATTGAAGCACCTTCCTTCTCAGGAAAGGCTACAACATTTGAGGTGTTTAGCTTTGAAAAAAAGGTGATTAAGGGAGAACATGATTGACAGCGCAATCCTGTGCAAGTATGCGTGGCCAGCCTAAAGGGCTGGTCACTGCATCCTGCGAGGATTGCGGGACACGCCAGTGCAGCCCAGGTTCACCTCGGGAGAAGGGGACATTCATCCCCTTTCCCCGGTATAATGGGCATCCTCAGATGTATGCCAGCTCCAGAGCTGGCGTGTGTCTAGGGAGGCCGTGTAAGACCGGCCCAGGTTGCGACAGGGCACTGGATATTGATGCCGATATCCACGTCCCCTCCCAGCCCAGTCCAGCCAATGGCCACACCCCCTGGCTGCTCCGGCCCCCACCCCACCCCGCGCCAACGAGCACAGGACTCACCTTCACTGGCCGGCACAGGTCCGCGTCTGGGCCTGAGTGAGCTGTGCCAGCCTAAGTTACACTAGATTAGGTTGCCCGAATTATAAAATTATGCATGGTGTAGAGAGGGTGGATAGAGAGACTTTTTCATTCTTTCTCACTAAGGGTTGTTCAGTGAAACTGATTGGTGGGAGTTTAGGATGGACGAAAAGAGATACTTCACACAGTGAATAATTACCCTGGAATTTGTTGCTGCAAGATCTGATAATAATGGCTAGTAGCTTGGATGGCTTTAAAAGGGGATTGGACAAATCCATAAAGGCCAGGTCTATCAACAGCTACTATTCATTATGGCTCTGTGCAGCCTCAGGTTCAGTGGCAGTATGACTCTGAATGCCAATTGTAAGGGAGCAATGGCGGGAGAAAAGTGTGCTTTTCTATCTTGCTTGCAGACTTCCCAGAGCAGCTGGTTGGTCACACACTGTGAGAAACAGGATGCTGGACTAGAAGGGCCCTTGGCCTGGTCCAGCAAGGCTGTTCTTATATTCTTATCACTTTCACTAACCAGGCACTGTAAAAGAAGACAAAGGCCCTACCTGCAGACTGGCTTAAAGGTAAAGGTATCCCCTGCTCAAAAGCAGGCAGGCTGGCTTACAGTCTCCCAAATATACCCTCAGTAACCTATAGGTTAAATGGGTTTACTGTAAGTGCAGGATTTTTTTTTAAAAAAAATAAACGAATGACACAGTAGAACTAAAAGCAAAGCAAGGACACTGTTAAAATAAATCTTCATGTCTTCAAAATGCATTGTTGCAAAACTGGAGCAAGCATCATTCTATTTAGAATGAACATAAAAGCATTCCCAAACATCCTACACCAGTGGTCAGGAAGTGATCAGATTTTCTCACCCAAGCTAAATTAAATCCAGAGAGACTAAGCTCTGCTGAAAATAGACTATTATGAAAGTGTTACATTTGCATAAAGCAAAGATAAAACTAATAGGCTTTTCTCACACTTGAAGTGATTAAATTAAGTTAGTCATTCCCTTTAAATAAGGTATAGCATCTTCTAGGAACCATTGCTTAAATATTTCACCAAACATGCTCATACCCTCTTTCAATGAAGGTATTAGCACACATGCGCGCGCGCACACACACACACACACACACACACACACACACACACACACACACACACACACACACACACACACACAATTATAACTCTATAACCCTATATCCTTAGGTCAGGATCCAAAGAAGTGTGCTACTAGTTCAGCATTTGGACTTGTGCTTCTCAAACAGCAGCATCCCAACTAGGGCCAGCCCATCTCCTCAGGTGACAGATTGGGGCATCTGTCTCTCTCCACTAACACACCTCAACTGTTCCTTTCCCTATGCTCTGGATTTGAAAAAGTGAGAAATGAAGACATGTGGAGAGGAGGATACAGCTTATTCAAGTATTGTCTTTAGTTACTGGTGCTTGAGGCCCCTGAGAAGATCGAACAGGCTCAAGCCTGTCACAACTACTGCAAAAGTTAGATTGTTTCTTCCAGTTCTCTCACTTAGCCTGTCTCATCTTGAGGCCATCAAATTGACTCTTAAAGAAGCAGTACACAATGCCTCATATCACTTTTTGCTGTAATTCATGTACAGTTTAGCGTCAATAGCTTGTAGCTAAGATGGTCACAGTAGAAATCCATGTCCTAAGGCTGTATGACCTGACCATTTTAGCTATAAGCCATTGGTGTTACAGCCATTAATTTGCCTGTATTATGTTTTACAGGGCGCAATCCTGTAAAAAACTCCGGCAATGGAACGAATGTTCCGTTGCCGGAAGACATCATGAACGTGCCGTAAAGCATGTTCGCAACGCCTCGGGAGTAAGAGAGACCGGCGCAAGGCCGGCCTCCCTCACTCTGGTGCCGTATCTCCACACGGAAAGCGGCGGAAGGTAAGTGCTCCGTCATTGGCCGCGTGGGCGGTCTGGCCGGGCGAGGGGGGGCCATTCGTCTAGCCGGCCCGGGAGGGAGCGGGGGATGGCGTTGGCCATATCCCCGTCGCCGCCAGGCCGGCTAAACCTTTACACTGCCTCCTCTACTTCTGCCAGCTATTTAGGCCAGCCAGGCCAGCCCGGGTTTACACTTGGGGAAGGGTCGAGTGTCCCCTTCCCCAAGTAGACCTCCAGCCCACCGGTCAATGGGCAGTGACGCGCGACACCCCAAGGCGGGGTTACGCGCGTCACCCGTGACGCCCCCGAGTTTCGCCCCCGATTTTTGGGGGTGCAGCCCCCGCCCCTTCGCGTCGCCCTCCGGACGCTCCGAGGCCGGCCCGGGAGCCGGCGTCGGAGCGTCCGGAACGGCCGGCGCTCCAGAGCCTTCTGAAGGCCCAAGCGTCAATCCGGGTATTTTTAGTGTTTTCGCGCATGCGCAGACCGTTTTCGTCTCTGCGCATGCGCGAAAACACTAAAAATACCCGGATTGACGATTGGGTCTTCAGAAGGCCCTGGAGCGCCGGCCGTTCTGGATGCTCCGACGCCGGCTCCCGGGCCGGCCTCGGAGCGTCTGGAGGGCGACCGAGGTGGCTAGGGCGACGGAGGTGGCGGGCGCGGGGGTGTGCGCGTCACCTGTAGCAACCCGCTACCCTCGCTTTGCGGGAGTGACGCCAGTGTCGACGGGCAGCCCATGCACAGAATCTAGCGGGCAGCCCTGAGCTGCCGGCCAGATCCTTAGTCAGGATTGCGCTGACAGTGATATGGAGTTCCCCAGAACATTCAGAAAAAAAAAAACTTGTTTTATAACCTTTGCTGTGGTGGGTTTCATTGAGTGGTTTCCCTAGTTTTACTTATTGTGTGACTAGATAAAGAAGCTGTTCTGTATTTGCTTTTTCTGTTATAACTGGGCACTTGATTTCACTTTTGCACCTTAAAAATGTCTTCTTAGAGCACTAAACAAGATAAATTATAGATACTAGTTTGATGTTTTCACTGCTGAATTTTAAGAAACCAAAACGGGAAATTCTTACTTCATCAGTTTGTTATAAATGACTTTAATAACTCTGTCATGTTTGTATAATCCTTTTTGCCAAGGGTTATTCTGACTTTTCTTTTTTACTTCTGAATTTTTTATGAGAGTCTGTCTGCTGTTTCTATGCTTGTCTTTCTAGAAATGTCTGTTTCTCCCTCACCGTGATACCTACTTGGCTCCTTTGTTGTGCGGTTCACTCCTAATGCTACAAAAATTAGTAGCACAACAGGTTGCAGGAAAGAGATGGAACCTGCCTAAAATTAAACATTCTAGAGAACACAGAGATAATGATGAAGTATATGGAGAATTGCTTCGAAAAGAAAACAGTATCTAGTACAGTATTTTTCCAGACCATCTGGGTTTCTCCATTGATTGACTCTTATCTAATAGCTCCACCTAATGGGATTAACTGGAATATGTCTGCCCAGGCCTTCTGCTTCCAGCCTGCATCTCTCTATTCTCATGACAATTTTTTATTTGTTGTATTTATATGACACATATACGGTAGGGCCAGAGATTTGTCAGTGACTTTACTGTTGCACTCTCAGAGGTGACATTGACCTATTTAATATTTATAGCGTCATCTGTATGATCACCAACATTGTGTTTAGATTCAAAGACCCACACACTGCAAATTGCTAAGTGCTCCTTGGCCCTGATGCTCCGGCATTAAATTCAATGAATGAGTGGCAGAAACTAGAACCTAGGTGGTAGCAGTGAGCCAATCTTTCCAATACAAAGTCCCCGTGCTGCAAGCTAGCAAGGAAACAGTGGTACAGCTTTATGAACAGAAAATGCTTGCCAGAGGCCAGTGGCTACAAGCTGCTGCGTTCATTCAAATTCTTGTCTGCTTTGTACAATATTGCACATACCCAGGCTGATCATAATGTGAGAAGCAAGAACTCATCCGGGCTCTCACCTGTGATCAAGTTTGAATACTGAGTCGAATTTAGGCCAATTTACAACATCTGCATGGCAGTCCTGTCATGCAGCTATAGTTCCCAGTGGCAACCATGTAGCTGTGGCAGTGCAGTGCTAGATAAGTGCTAGATATGCACAAGTATGATGCACAAGAACGGTGGGATTCATCCTTTACACGTGTGCAGCACACACTGGCCAGTTTCCATCCGCAGTCTGCCCAAAACTAAGATAATGACCAAGGAGACTAGTCCTCCTTGCACCACCCCTTCAGTGGCAGCATGAAAAAAGACTAATCTCCTCTGCCTACTGACCAGTTTCTGGGCAACTTCTCCTTTGTGTCACTGATACCCCAAGTGGGTATAAGGGATTCAGGGGTGGCTGGGTGGGCCCTTAGGGATGCTTGGGGTCTTAAGCCAGTGCCCAATGTGCCCAACCTCTGATGCTGCCGCTGTGCTGCAGTAATGTACTAAACGGCCTTAACATTATGATCCAAACAGAAATTCATGGATCTTAGAAGCAGTGGGATCTGGTTGTTTCGGAGACCATCTACAAGTGGAATCTACACATGGATTTCATCACAGTCGAGAATCATGATTTTGAACATGACATTTAAAGCATGAATTTGGAAGTGTGACTACAGTAATACTTCTAAATCCTGTCTTCTTTCAAACATCCAAATCAGCTCTTCCAGATGATATCAGTCGGAGTGCCGGTAAGATCTAGGTATTAGTGCTGCTTCATGTCACATTATTTCCGAATATGTACATGCACAAGGCAAGGGGATCATGCATCTGCTACAAAAGCATGAGGGGTTGGTGTGGATTCATCATCTGTATGCCTTTGCTTGGTTCAGTTAAATGAAAGATGCAAAACTCATAGAGAGAGGCTGCAAAGATCTAAGACCACGATTTAAGAGTTTCATGGCCAACCATGGTTTTTGGATGTCCAGAAGTTAATGGGTAAAAGGCCATGACAGAAGCAAAAAAACAGATGTAAAATAATAAAATAGGCCATTTTAGCCTGTTTTATTATTTCACATCAGTTTTTTGTTTCTGTCATGGCCTTTTACCCGTTAACTTCTGGACATTCAAAAATCTAAGACCACGTTTGTAAAAAAAAAAAAAAAAAACACCACAAGGAATAACTTTGAGTTCTGTCTCTTTCTATAGGCTCCTGCCTGTCCACTGAAATCAGCCGGAGAGCTCTTCTGTATGTGTGGTTTCTGAGAAAATATGAAAGGGACTTTTTCACTGCAGTGCCCAGGATGTGGAGCACCCAGTCCTGGCAGGTCTGACCGATCCCTTCTTTGGTAGGGTTCTGATGCAGCCTGAAAACTTACTACTAGTTCTGACAGGCCTTTGCCCTGACCAGTGTCTGAGTTTACTATGCCTGGCTTCTTCCCCTTCATTGTATTTTTATATGCCCCTCTTCTGCATTGGTATTGTTCTCATGTGAATTGGAAAAAAGGAGCAAAAGACATTTGAATACATGCATTACAATAGTAGAAACGTTGATACCGTACTTTAAAACAGAACTACATGTGCATCATCCTGTATGGACAGCTATATTTGTTTCTTCGCTCATAAACCTTTATTGGCATAATGACAGCTATACTGTATTTATGTCTCCCTGCCATGCCAGCAACATAACCCCTCTTTTCCAGGAAATTGTCCTGATGCACTTAAACTTGCTACAACCTCATATGGAGTTACGTCATACCAACTCATATGGAGTTACCTGTACTTCACACACCAACACCAATCCCTCCTTCCCAGATGACGCTGCTAAGTGGTTTCAAAAGGCAAACATAGAACATCTGAATCCATTCTTAATCTCTTCTGTTATGATTGTTCTTTAAAAACTATTGACACATAAGTCAGTGCCTTTGATTTAAGTTGCATAATGATGTGTGTAAATGTGTCTTGTATAGACTTCCACGTCCATGCAAGTGTGCGGAGGATTGTGTGACATTATTTTGGCCCCTTTTGATATCTTTTCAAAGTGTCCAACTGAGGTCAGTGAAAGTAACAACAACAACACCAACAACTGGAACTGGAAGCTGGAAAAAGTGTAAAAGAGGGCAACCAAAATGTTCAGAGGACTGGAAGATCTTCCTTACAAGTTATGGCTACAACATTTGGGGCTTTTTAGCTGGGGGGGAAAGGCCATTACGGGGGGACATAATTGGGATAAAATCATGCATAGTGTGGAGAAAGAGAAAGTTTTCTTTCCCTGGCACAATATTAGCACCAGGGTCATCTGATGAAATTCATTGGCACCACCACCACCAACACCACCACCACCATTCTTTCCAGAGTAACAAACTTGTGCCTTTAGATTCCAACCCAAAGGTCCTCCGGTGAATGGATGCTGTTTAGCAGGTGGGAGTTACTTTTTCTAACAGCAATTTTTAGAACCACAAATAGAAAACCTCTGGATTGAAAACATATCTCTGTTCACGTACAAAACAGTTGCATGAGATTAAGGACTGCAAATAAAAAAGCATGTTTCATAATTCCAAAGAGATTGAAAGTGGTATTTTCATAAAACGCAAGTGAAATGAAAGCTTTTATGTATACCATGAACTTTATGGAAATGGTGCACTTTGACATTTCAGAGAACTACAAAATGTCTATAAATAGCTTTAATAAAGTGTAGTAGTGGACCGAGCACTATAATTTATACAGAAGCATTCTCAGTGCAAAGATATGTTTATCCTTTTTGCGTCTATCTCTCTTTTTTTCTTTTTTCTTTTTAGCCTTTGGCGTAATGAAAGCAGATTGATTCTCATGCACCACATTTTCTTGAACAAAGGAACACTAATTTCTGGATTAATGCATTTTCCTATGTAGAACAAGGATTCTAAATTTAGCCTGACATACGAACAGAGGAGATTTTACAAATATTGCTATGACAGCTAACATATTTAGAATGAGGTGGGGGGGGGGGGAGAGAAGCAAAACTGAAAACCAAACTAAAAATATACCCACCATATTAACTTCTAATAAAAATAGAAAGAAACATTCAAGAAAAGGAATCCAGGGGGAGGTAAAATCCTGTGAGGTTCCTCACAGTTTTCTTCAAGATTTTTCTCTTCTAATGTAAATTACAAGCAAATCCAAGTCACAATGTTCAGATTCTTAAGCATATTCTTAAATGTAATCCAATTGTGTGTCTACTCTGAAGCAAGCACTATTAGGTTCAATGGAACTTACTCCCTGGCAAATGTTATAGGAATGCAGCCTTTTTTATATAAGAGCAGTCCAATCCTGCCTAATGTCTCCCTCTCGCACAACACCAGGACCAGGGGTGCACTAAAACTGAGTGGAGGGAGAGTTAGAATGGACAAAATAAAATATTTCTTCACCCAGCGTGTAATTCATCTGTGGAACTCCTTGCCACAGGATGTGGTGATGGAACCTGGCCTAGGTGCCTTTAAAAAGGGTTTGGATAGATTCATGGAGGAAAAGACCATCACAGGTTACAAGCCACAAGCAACCTCCTGGTTTTAGAAGTGAGTTTTCTCTGTGCCAGGTGCAAGGGAGTGACAACAGGAAACAGGTTATCTTGTTGGCTGTGTGCTCCCTGAGGCATCTGGTGGGGCCACTGTGGGATGCAGGGAGCTGGACTAGATGGGCCTTTGGGCTGATCCAGCAAGGCTCTTCTTATGTTCTTATGTTAACCCTTTATGCCTAGTGCTGCAGCTAGGCTGTTGTAGCCAACACTGCATCCCGGGTACAAAGAGGCAGCTGGAGGACATCTTGAAGGAAGGGAACGTTCATTCCCTTGCCCCAGGTAAAGCCCCAGCTACCCAAATGGGTCTCCTCGATTCTGCACCAGCTATTTCGCTAGTGCAAATCCAGGAGGCCTGTGTAGGGCAAACTGGCCAGGGTCAAGGGGTAGAGTTTGACATGTGGCACTGCCGCTGATCCTGCTCCCCATCCGGTCCAGTCTGGCCCTGTCACTGCCCTCCCACTAAACAGCTGGCATAGATCTGAGGAGTCCCATCAGGGTTCGTGAGGCAGCCAGGAAGGTAAGTACAGTATAGTTTTTCATTTCTTACCTCTCCTGACCAGCCTGATCCCTAATGGGCGCACTGGATGCAGTGGGATGCTGCGTCAATGGCCTGGGATAGGATTGGGCTCTTCGAGAACTATCTTCTCACTTCTTTCACTCTGTAAGCTGCTATGCCAACTTCTTCGTAAGTGTCAAGGTTCATGGTGGTTATAACCATCTCAGGATCAACCTTAATATTGCAAGACATAATCATGAACTATATACTGCATTTATTATTATTATTATTATTATTATTATTATTATTATTATTATTATTATTATTATTATTATTATACCGCTTTTCAACAAAAAAAGTTCACAAAGCGGTTTACACTGAATGTGTTGGCTGCAGACACAATTGGCGAGTTAATTCCCAAAGGGATTGTATTTTGAGACTGAAACAATTCCAGCTGAGTTCACTGATAAATGTGAGTTCACACTTATTATATGGCTCCAAGTGAAGAATCATCACATAACATAATCAAACACTACCAGCTTCCAGAAGGGGGAAGCAAAGAATAATATATAAAAATAGCTTGTACCTTGTTCAACTATTGGCTACTGATTATCTTGCTGGAGTGGACACACTTGGCCACAAAGTCATTGTTGTTTGGCTTTCGTGTACCCGTGGTAAGTTACACATCCTGATGTGGACTTGCAAGAATTCTGAGGTGTTGCAAGACCAGCAACAATGAGACAAGCAGCTCATCTTTCACCCATTTTTGCAAAAACGTGTTTGTAAAACAGATAAAGTCAATGAAGTGATCATTCTGTAGCAATACTAAGTGATGTTCCACGTATGCTGTTTCAATAGTCATGAAACGTGCAACAGTTTTTGTATTACAATTTCCAGAATCACAAGCTTATCCTCTGTCAAGGAGCTACTGGACAGGGATGCACAAAACTTTGCTGGCTCAACATTATGCTAGCATAGGCAGGAGAACTTTACACGGACTTTATTATGCACCAGTACAGTACAAGGAACCTAGGTCACACAGCACACCTGTACAAGCACAGCTCCACAATACAAGGACTTGAATGGTTCAGAAGTGGAGAGGAAGGGACTTGGGTGTGACCAGATTAGTCAAGATCCTATTCATCCACTGTAGAGAGCCAGTTTTGACCTTGTTGACCAGACATGACAAAGAAGCACTATCCGCTGGAAATGTGATTCACTTATGCATCTGGCTGGCAGTGCTTCTTGTAGCTCCTGAAACCATTCTAAGCTATGGCAACTGTTACGACATGACCCAGAACAGGCTTGAAGAAAGGGCTAGGGAAATGGCATATGGCAAGGCATACCCGAGAGAATGTAAAAGATAAAAATGCTGTTGCTTTCTTCCATAGGAGAACTAGTGTACACAATCCTACCACAAGGGGTTTTAGTACTGTCACACTTTTTCATTCAAAATAGTTATTAAAATACCAATAGCAATAATGTAGATTTTGACTCCGTTCTGTGGATATTTAAATTTATTCTATAGTCAGTTTTTTTCTGGATATGTGACTTCTATAATACACTGGTTTTTATAGAATTCATTTACATCTGTATGGATAGATGTCTTATTATTTGTCTTGCTATTTCATTTATTTAAGAGACTAATGTGCCATGACTTATAAGCCTTAGAAAAGAATGAAAACACAATATGGTAACCTCTGCTATTCACTAGTTTTCTTCTACCACTAGATACAGATTGTGTGAAGAAATTGTCAGGAAAATAGATTAAAAGTACTGAGGTACCCTGAAGGGTGTGGAAAGGAGTACAAAAACCTGAAACATTCTTTAAAATATCCTTCTTGAAAAGATAATGTGAGCCACTAGTTGTGTGGCATTTCATTCATCTTACCGATAAATATGAAAAATGCTAAGTTTTCATTCTCAGACATTCTCGAAACATCAAGTTTCTGACATCTTCATAAATTGCCACAGATTTCTTAAATGCCAGTTGATAAAATACACTGGCTAGGCCTGAAATTTATGAATATATTTCTGAAAGTGAGGGTTTCTTTCTTTGTGTTCATTGATGGGATTTAATGGAGTTTCAAAGGTTGATTGGTTAAGGATTTTTGCCTGGAGGGGAGCTGAACTGCAAGTGAGTGTGACGTGGTCCTGCCATGTTGTGAGAAATACGTCTCAATCACATATGCTTACCCAAAAGATGGTCAGACTCCAGAAGTGAAGTAGAATAGTTGTTTTATTGTACATTTCTGCAGGAACGGGCATCCGATCAAAAGATCAGAGCAACGATAAACAAAGTGTATCCAACACGATTTAAAAACGGGTAAAGATGCCATGTTACTTTATTACCCACTCCTTCAGTAAATTAAAGCAGTGAAGCCAACGTTTCGGTCCAATCCTGGACCATTTTCAGAGGCAAGATCAAAAGATCACAGATGGAATTAACTTGCAGTTCGGAAGCCTTCAGTTAAACTGTCACAAAGCGCAGGAAACCCGGAGTTAAACAAAAACAGAAATAGCCCCAGCTGCTGCGCTGACCGCAGTTAACCTCACTTGGTGAACGTTTTTTCTCCTGTTACTTGCGAGCTCTGCTTAAAGGACCTGTGTATAATGGGGAACCAGATCTTATTGATGAAGTTTAAATCCTGTTGTTTATTCAGGATTGGACCGAAACGTTGGCTTCACTGCTTTAATTTACTAAGGAGTGAGTAATAAAGTAACATGGCATCTTTACCCGTTTTTAAATCGTGTTGTATCACTGCAGGCCATGAAAGTGTCCGTTCAAGATTAAAGTGTATCCAGTTTTTATTCCCCTTGTTTGGAAATGGTTCTCCTCCCCTATTTCCATTACTCCTCCTCTAAACCTTTGATTGGCTAGGTTCCCAAAACCTATCAAACATATTGTATATTGGTATTCCCATATCTCCCCTCACTCATTACATATCTCCCCTCACTCATTATCCATATTTGGGCTTCTTCCTTGACTTGGGTGCCCCCTTTCTGACCTCTGCTGACTACCAGTTTATCCTTCTCATCTGGTTCTTTCTGGTTTGCTAGTCTCTAGTCCTTCTCTGAACCCCTCACCCCCAGGGGCGTCACTAGACGCGCGTCACCCTAGTGCGGGGACGCGCGTCACCCCCCCTAGGGGCGCGACGTTATAGGCGCGGGGGGAGGGGGCCACCCGGCTCCCCCCCCGCATCGCGTCGCCCCCTCCGGACGCTCTGAGGCCAGCCCGGGAGCCGGCCTCGGAGCGTCCGAACCCGTCGGCGTTCCAGGGCCTTCTGAAAGAAGGCCCAGGCAGCGCGTCAATCCGGGTATTTTCCGGATTTTCGCGCATGCGCAGACCCGTTTTGAGGGCTTTTTGCCCTCAAAACGGGTCTGGGCATGCGCGAAAATCCGGGAAATACCCGGATTGACGCGCTGCTTGGGCCTTCAGAAGGCCCTGGAGCGTCGACGGGGTCGGACGCTCCGAGGCCGGCTCCCGGGCCGGCCTCGGAGCGTCCGGAGGGCGATGCGCGTCACGGAGGTAACGCGCGAGGGGGTGCGCGCGTCACCCCATGACGCGCGTCACCCCCTGGCGGCCCGCCCCCCCGCCACGCTCCAGTGACGCCAGTGCTCACCCCCAACTGTCTGTGTCTATTCAGAAAGCTGGCTACCATTGGTAGGTACTTCCTCTTTACACGGGTTCATCTGTCTGTCCCAACTATTCTGGTCCCTTTTCCTGACTGTCTCCTTCAAGGGCCCCCCTCTACCACATCCTCTTCTCCAATTGTCAGAAAGCCTGTGTCTCAACTTTATAACTTCTGCACTCTTGACTTTTGGTCTCAGCTCTCCTGTTACTGAATTAGCTTCTAAGCATCAAACATTACTACAATTATCAATTCTACAAAAACCAACATTTAATAATTACACTTTATAATTATTCCTCACAATGTGATCTGTGGAAAAAACTACCGTACAGCTAAACCACACAAAAAGACATGAGCAGCACAATCCTACCCAGCAGCAGTGCAGCAGGGCTGCAAGGCCCATGCTGTATCCAGAGCTGGATAGGAGCAGGCTGAAGGTCTCCTCAGAGTAAGGAAACATTTTCCCCTTATCCCGGGTAAACCTCCAGTCTGCACAATGGGGCTACTCAGATTTGTGCCAGCCACCGAGCAGCCCCGTGTAAGTAAAAAAGACCCAGGAAGGAGGCTAGGATTCGGTGTGCACCAGCGCCACCGATCCGGCCCCTTCACAGGCCTATTCCACCCTCCATTACCACCCTGCCCTGCCCTGTAACACCGCTTCCCACCCCGTTCTGCCTTCCCCCAGCCCCCGAGCCACGCAGAGCCACCTGCTCCAACGCGTGGTGCTCTGGATTCAGTGCCTGCAGGACTGTGCAGGCCTTCTTGCCAGTGCACCAAGCTCTCTGGGTGTCACCAATGTGCTTTTGGGCATGTTTGCGACACCCAACACTGGAGCAGCAGTCACTGCACCAGCGTAGCAAATCAATAGGATTGTGTTGTCAGTGGATAGGTTGGGCAGATACCAACCTTTGGGATGGATTCACATTTGTCATATTTTGTGGCTGGCCTATCAGTAGGCTTACCAGATCGTCGACCGGGACGGAGCGATCTCCCCTTAAGGGGGCGGGACGCGAGGGGCCAGAACCCCCCGCCCCCCGCCCCCTTAAGGGGAGATCACTCCGTTCTGGTCGACGATCTGGTAAGCCTACCTATCAGAATATTGTACCACAGTGCAAGTTGTTCACCAGCTGTTGTTCTGCCCCTGCTAACTACACTGATGTTAATGTTACGTATTTTAATTGCCAGCAACTCTCATGATTAGGTCCAGTATATTTATGATGTGCCCCTCAGTGTTAGGACACATTGTATGCTTTATCACACACTATCTTATATATTTGATTGTGTCAACATAACTGAAGACTAACAGCACAATCCTATGCATGTCTACTCAGAAGCAAGACCCATTATGTACAATGGGGCTTACTCCCAGGAAAGTGTGCATAGAATTGCAGCCCAATTCATGTGACCATTATTAATTATCCACCAGTGGTGACTATTTGTAAGTATTTATCATTGCCTCTAACATCAAGAATCTAAGGAATAGTATTTTTTTTATTTATTTTGCCAGCCTGGATGGGAAAATGGTCGCCTGAACTGTCTTATCATGTGCTCAGCTCTCAGTTGACCATGCCAAATACCACTTTTAAAGCATTTCCATTCAGTGTCAACTGTTACAATCAATGCCATCTTTCTGCCGTCTGCTGAGTGGCACTGAAGCCTTAGCTGTCTGTTGTATCAACTCAACCTTTTAATGTGAAGAATATAACTGATGAAAAATTCAACATTATCTGGCCTTTTTGATCTTATTCAGTTATGATTCCACCAGTACGAATGTAATGGTCTTTGAAGATTGTGCACATCTGTCAAGCAAAACAACATTATAAGTTGACAGACCTGTTTGTCGTACACAAACAGGTGTCAGGAACTGTGACAGCGTGTAGAACTATAAAATAATTATAGCTTGTTTGTTTGCTGTGATATCATGTAGCTGGAGTATTCACATATTGTTAATATTTACTGACTGTTGGAAGAAATCCAGCTACCAGCATTAAAAGCACAGCAAAATATTACTCTATGAACACAACTCATAATATATTACAAGGCTTTGTTTCTCTTCTCACCACACTGTGGGGGGAAAAAAAGACATGAAGATATGCAGAAATAAGAAGGGGAAATTCAAAACCAGTCAAAGTCAAGTATGTGTGAGACAATGGAATTAATAAAATGAATGAAATGACAAATCTGCTGGTTCATATACGCTTGAAACAAGGGGCAACATCCAAACAATTTCTTGCTCCAAACAAGGACTCCTTTCTCCAGAGAAAGGGACACTGTGAATGCTACCCCAAACGTCCCAACCTAAGTTTTAGGGTCAAACTAAACATTCTTTTAAGCCAGGACTGGCACAAGACCTCCTGGCACCAGAGATGACATGCCAAATGCTATCTCTGTTACGCAGTAATGTGCTAGTCATTGCTCCTCCCACTTCCTAGAATGGAAAAGGAAGCAGGGGATGGAGTGGAAGAGAAAGTGTGGAGGAGAGGAGCATTGGAGGTCAGTGGCGTCACTAGGAGGTTGCAGGGGGTGCGGACTGCACCGGGTGACACTCTCAGCCAGGGGGGTTAGTTATTAACATAGTTATTTACGTTAATCTTAGTTATTTATCTCAGAGTTAAAAATTAACATATTGCCGGGAAACATTGAAATATTTATTTTAGAAATAAACAAAACCTGATGTTACAAGCTTGACATTTCGCCACATACATTTGTGGCATCCTCAGAAGTCTACAAACCCAGCACAAGACAACCTTAAATAAAATGCAGCTATGTGAGCCCGGATGTATCACAGATCCCTGGTGCTCAGACGGCAGCTCTGGAGACACGCTAATTGATGGGTTTCCGAAGCCTGCCCATGCTAATTGATTAGTTCCGGAAAAAACCTGGGACTGGTTCTCAACCTAGAAATGGCAGTTGTTAAAGAGCTCTCCTAATTGAACAACTAGAGCTACCACAGTAACAGACACTGCGTCAGGGAACGCACCGCCACACACACCCCCGGACCAGCACGGACCCAGTCAACCCACGCTGGCCACTACAACTGGCCGGTTCTAGCCACTGCAACAACCACTCTCTAGACCAGGGGTGGCCAAACTGTGGCTCCTGAGCCACATACGGCTCTTTGACGTATAATGTGCGGCTCTCGGAAATATGTTGACTGAGCTCCTTTTTGCATCACAATATTTAAAAGGTAAATCAGAATTTTTCAAGCTTTATAATTATTGACCAGGTATAAACTGAGAGTCCACTGGATTAAAACGTAAGTTTAATGTTCATGGTGAGTAAATATATTTAAGAATTTGAATGCTCCTTAAATATTGCAGCTCTCAAACATCTGAAGTATATCATATGTGGCTCTTACATTAAGCAAGTTTGGCCACCCCTGCTCTAGACAGTCTCTCCAGACCGAAAACCCCACGGATCCTAACCCTGGAACGAGAATATTAAACTAGCATTTTGCAAGCACAGTGTGACACTATAGATTCATAAAATGACCATCTAAATCCCAGGAAACCTAAAACGATCACGAAACCCCATGAGCGAGAAAAAAGTCTAAAAATCATCTAAAAACACCTTGTAATGGTGATGTAAAAACACGGTATAAACTTAGGACAGAATAAAAGGACAATATAACCCATACAGACCGATGCGCCCCACATTATTTTGAGATGCATAAAACCACTCAGGAACAGTACGGACAGGAATGAAAAAACTACTGAGTGACGATCTAGAGTGAGCGTCAATTCCCCAAATATGGTGCTGTCAGACCCACTGCTTCATGCTGATGCCATCTTTTCTAAAACACATATAGATCATATTTTTAAAAAATAACAAAATGCATGCATGAGTCATGAACTGATGACTAGATTAATGTGACTTTGATCACCATGGATGGCTAGTTTCCGTACTGAAGTCAATGGATTAAAAATATCACAGATCAGCCCTTTGGTCGGAGCACTTTGTACAATTGTGGTTATGCTTGCTATTCAAACTTGGTAGCGGTTTGATGTCCCTGGAATGTACACTATCTGTATTTTTCTTTATAAACTTTTATCTGGCTTTGGGCAATAATTGTGTACAAAAGAAAAGAAAGCTCCAGGGTTGCTTTAGTAATGATCTTCTCTGAGCTTATCATTACTTTCTAGTGTAATGTGTACGGAAAAGGTCACCGGGCATTGTGCAGTATTTTTTCTTCAAGTTGAACAACTTGACAATTTACATTCAGCAGCCATTCCTGCTTTGCCATTTCCATCTGAAACAACAACAACAAAGCAACAAAAAGCAAAACGAAGATTTTACAACCTTCAGAACGTTCTGTAGCTTTGTTGTGGTTTAATAACAGGGGGGGGGGAATCTTTTCCCAACATTGGTAGTGACAGCATTATTGTGGTGCTAGCAAAACAGCCTATCTTGCAATGAGAGAAGCTAGGAATTAAGCCCTATTCTATTTTTCCTATTGCTTTAAGAAGACATTAGAATGGTAACAACATCTCTTAGGTTTTACCCTTTAATGGCTGGTACACCACCACCCATGTCGACCTGCTTTGTGACAGGACTGGCTCTGCCATCTTCGTTGTACATTTATATTGCAATATTGATTACAATTTCCTTAATACTACCTGGCTCTGACAGAATAGCAGGGACAATGACGATTTTGAGACTGCAGGGGTGTGGGTACATATAACTGGGAAGCTTTTTCTACAAAGCAAGCTGGGAAGGTGTTCAAGGGGGATCCCCTGCAAAGTGCTAGACTTGTGGGAGTGGAATGTTTATATTTCTCTGGATTTGAATTTGTTTTTGCATTTCCCTGCAACACTTCTCTTCAGCGTGGCCCCCAAAGTGTCTCAGAATAGTTTAGAAACATAATAAAAACAAACAGTCTTACATATGTGACACAGCAATAATAACAAGTCAGCAGAAAAGAAGCTCCAGGGTACTGTATTCTCTTTCCTTCAAATATGACAGAATAAATGTTTACCAAATGTCTGAAGGCCAGGAGAGACAGGGCAGCTCAAACTCCCTGGGGCAAGGAACATCTATTGAACGCCTCCTTTTCTTGACCCATCTTCTAGAATAGGCTCCCAGTCTGCCTAAGACCTTTAATTATGTCTGTTTCTGAGGAAGCAACAGTGCCAGCAAGAAAAAGCCTGCAGATTTTAGACTCTCCTTGTCCTTGGTTAGCCTTTTAGCTTGCTTGGTCTAATGCAAGGTATGTGGGGGTAGGTGAAGAGACAAAGAAATGGGAATAGGTGGAAGAAAATTATGCTTTATTTCAGTCAATAGTACATCCAGAACTATTCACTCCAGAGAATTAAAATATATCCCATCAACTTCCTTTTGATATATATAACCCCTCCCCTCCCAAAGTGTTATTTTTTTCCCTGTGGGGTTCCAGATCTGTATTCTTCCTTGCAAACGTCTCTGACACTGTACGCGTTTCCCCTCCTCCCACCACTGCCAAGCCACTTCCCTGCCTGGGGACAGCCTCGCCAAACTCAACAAGTTAAAAAAAAGTACATTGCCTTTCCGCGCCACTCCTTTCCTCTCCAGCACAGTCAATGAGTTAAGCAACACACAATACACAAGAGCTGCCAGGCAGCCCAATCCTACTTAAGGATCCGTCGGGCGGCCGAGGTCATCCGCCAGATCCAGTGCTCCGCCGCGGGCAGCCTGCAGCAGGCAGCCCACGGCGGAAAGTCTACTCGGGGAAGGGGACACTCGTCCCCTTCCTCGAATGTAACGGCGGCTGGGGCCGGTAGGCCTCCTTGGATTTCCGCCAGCTGTTTTGCTGGTGGAAGTCGGAGGAGGCCGTGTAACAGGCCAGCTGCCCTGCGGAGACCAGCGGGTACCGGGATATGTTGGACGCCATGTTCCCACCCCCGCCGGGGGTGGCTTGGCCTATGGCTGCCCTCCCAGCTCCACCGTCCCTCCCCCCCCCGTCCGCCGACCCTCCCAGTCATCTGCCAGATCTTACCTTGCTTGGGTCGGGCGGTGGCTCAAGTCTTTGGCCAGCAGAGCTGGGAAGGCCGGCTTTGCGCCGGCCTTCCCGGCTCTAATGTAGTCCACAAACGTGCCTTATGGAATGTTTGTGACTATTTCAGGCAGCGGAACCCTAGGTCCGCCGCCCGTAACTTACGCAGGATTGCGTAATTAGTCAGTTAGGCTGCAATCATGGCTGCCTTCCACTGAAAAACAGGCAGGGTAGCTGGCATCCAATGGAAAAAAAAAAAAGGCTGGGCTCCTCCTGCACCATCAAGCTCTGGAGACAGCAGGCAGAACTGTTTTTAAAAAGCCATGAAAAAAAGCACAGGGACTGGCTCTTTAGAGCAGCAGCAGGAGAGGCAGCTATTGAGCTGCCTCAGGGGGGGTGTCACTGAGCTCTCTCTAGCTCTGAGTGAGGGAAGAAGAGGTGAGGTTTTTTAGAAACATATTTTTCTGGCCGAAGAAAGTGAGAGCAAGCAAGTGAAAGCTTCAAGGACGGTAAGATCCACTGAGAGAGACGGGGGGGGGGGGGGGGGAGGGAAGAGTGTGAGAGTGAGTGAGTAAGTGTGTGTATATGTGACGTATGTATTCATGTGGCTGTGCCTCCCTGGACCTCACTGCACATCACTGGATTAGGCACCCCCTTGCCCACCATGTCGACACTGAAAACGACTCCCTTCTGACACTGTTTTTCAGCAAAGGAGCCAGCCGACAGCATTTCATGCCATTGTGTACAGCATGTATTTTAGCTCCAAGCAATGACAAAAGAGTCCTTAATGGGCAGAATGTTCCCTTCTGCACAACTCTGGAAGGCAAAACGTCAAATATTTCAAGGCTGGAATATAGGAATATATATATATATATATATATATATATATATATATATATATATATATATATATATATATATATATATATATATATATATGAATATTCTTGTGCAGGTGTCCTCACACCTGCCGATTACACCCTGGGGAAGGCTCTTCACTGCCTGCTATATTCATGGTCTCTGCCTACATGTCCTGACTTCTGAAACAAAGGAGTATCCATCAACTGGCCCCTGTTTCCTTTCTAAGAAATGTTAACTTTCAAATGGATCTGGTTGTGGTTTTTGAATATCTGCAACTCCAACATGCTCAGCATTGGACAGTTACGGAGTGGTGGCAGAAGGGAAACAACTGTATAAACATGGAGATAATTCTGGAAAAGGCACCTCCAAAATCTTCTCAAGGGACAAAAATAAGGACAATCCTTTACTAGGGACAGCTCATGGAAAACAGAGGCTGTCCCTAGAAAATAAGGACATTTGCAGCATGTACAAGTCCTGGAGCTCTCCCAAGGTTTTAGGACTGGAGTTGATAACCTTAATTTTACTGCTGTGTGTTCGCAGATCCTGACATGCTGAGCAGGATTCTCCTCATCCTTGTGTCTGCCTAGTGAGAGACACAGATATAAACCTTTCCCATTTTGTATGTTTTTGTTTCATAGCAGCTTTCGGGAATACTACAGACTAAAATCATCTCACGAGACAAGGCCTGCCGGCACTTGAACTTGGAGTTGTATTGTGAACAACAATCAAGATAAAAACGTTCCCCAAGGAATATTACAATTGTTGTTGAACCAAGGCTGATTGCATAGTATGCCTTGCGTTAAAAATCAGTGCATCAGCTTTCCAGTAAAGAGCAGCCCTGTCTAGCATCCTCCTTCCCATTTCCCCAGTTCTGAAGCCATGAATCCACTCCACTCTATCTGACTGGCAAGAATAGGCTGCAGGTTTGGTGGTTCTAGCTTTCTTGTTGCTTTCAATTGTACCCTGTGAAAGTAATGCCAGCTTAGGGTTTTGGTGGTTGTTTTGTTTGTTTGTTTTGCTATTTTGCTAGGCAGATTTTTGTATGTCCATATAACAGAAGCTCAAATAATTACTGAGGCCAAACGGTCCCCCCCCCCCCCCATTTTTCAAGAGCACATCCAGGAAATGAAAAACAAAATAGAGAAGCACAAAGAGTTAACAATGACAGTACTGTGGTTTTAAGGGGTGCATCTGCATGTAGTGGTAAATCAGTTCCTGCTGTTCATCTATTCTTCAGCTAAGCAGCATTTCTAAGCCTTCACTATGACCACAACAGCCAAAAAGAGTTGTTGCTAAGGGAAAATATAACAATGCTGGCAGCAGTCTGAGAAGTCGGGGAGCGTCGACAATTGCAACAGGCTTGGCAGGAAGTGAATGGAAACAAATGTGGCCTCAGCACTGGTTGCATTTTGCCCACACCAGAGTGAGCATAGTACAATGTTTGTGAACAAATACACATTGATCAAGTTAGCAAAGAGAACCTCAGAACCTGTTTTGTTGTTTGTTCATCCATCATGTGCTGTTGGGAAGTCTGTGAAGGAAAACCCATCACTTGCTCCTCAAGCCATTGTGCCGCAGTCTGTTTCACCTTGAAGTAGTGTTGAACAGATCCCATCCCAATCCACAAGTCTTATTGACTCTTTTGTACAGGCTCTCTCTCTCTCTCTCTCTCTCTCTCTGATTGACTGACAGCACAATCCTGTGTAACCTTGTACCGGTGTAACAGTAGATGGAACTTACACTGGTGCATCTACTGTTACACCGGTGCAAGGTTACATAGGATTGAGCTGTGAATCACTTATTCTGTGATTATATATAAGTGATTACTGAATCACTTATTCTGCACTAGTTGCTTGCCACTTTTTTTGTGTTTGTTCTGTTTGATGTTCAAAGTAAAAAAGAGATTTTAGGTCAGGTTCAGCTACAGTTCACTGAAAAAACAACCAACAACCCCTTGATATAAACTCAGTTTTGGGGATCAGGTTCAGTTCCACTTCCTGACGCCAGGTCTAATATCTATTAATGTTTTGTGCCTGTCCCTGCCTTCTCACATTTTGTAGAACCTCAAAGCCACATGAATGCTTGTTCCCACCTGATACAGACTGCTCCTTTTCTGGAGGCAATGCCCTCTTTCCCATTCCTACAGGATATTAATCCCGTCATCATGTCTTTAAGAAGACTTATCAGCTCCATAGCAGTCGTACACCCCCCGTGGGACGCCACACGTCTCGCCCCTTCGCGCACCGCTGTGGCACGGAAACACCCCGCGGTGCTTTTCAGCCCCTTTTGGAGCCAAACGGCGCCCAGGGGGATAGGAGGGACAAACCTGCAGCTGAGAACGGCTGCACGAAGAGGAGCCATCGTGGGATGGAGCAACAGATCCGGCAGCAGGTACACTCCCCACAACCCGCTGCTTGGGGCCCACAGTCCCAATCGCCCCCACTGTAACGATGCCTCTGCATCAGCTCTGCTGCTGATCCTGTAGCAGCTGCTATTGCTGTCATGATGCAACCACTGAGCAAACTCCCTTGACTGTTTCCTCTTGGGTAGGAAATAATGCTCACCCTCCATGGAGTGGTATTTTCAGAAAGGAACCTGACAGTGCAGGAGTTCACTAGGAATCGACTCTTACTGTGGCAGCACCATTTTCTTTGAAGAGATGTGAAATAGGAACAGCCTGGCTAGCATGATGGCTCTTCTAAGAGCTGTACAATATCTTATATGTAGTGAGTTGAACTTTTCCCTACCTTAATGAGATCAATAGTGGGATCGCAAAACTCAGCATCACATAAGTGTGCACCATTCTGCAGGTTAAGCTATAGCATCTGACACATGCTAACAAAATCTTTATTCAGTATTGCTTCATATCTTGCAGCACAGGACCAAACTAAATCCCCAGTTGAACACGTCATCAACAGATGTGCTTAAACCTAGAAGTTCCTCTCATTTAAAAGGAATTTAAGAAAATAGTATTTCTTATGTAAGAAACAGCAGCCATGGGGTGTGGGGCAGGATGTGGGCCTGGTCCAGATCAGAACTGTGATATGCCAGGAAGTTCAATCATCACCATCATCACCACCTTTATTGGCATAATTCAGTTACACTACATAACATAAAATACATGCCAGAAAGTTAATGCTTTCCCTTTGTTCCATTCACTGAAAACCTCTCTTTGGAGCAGTTACCGTATATGCCCCCAAAGCATCAAATAACTCTTTGGAGGTATATAGCATTTCTGAGGGATGATTTTCAATGGGAAAATGACAGGAGAAGAAAAAGTTGGCTCTCTTTCCTATCAACCATGGTCGCAACTGGGATCTGTTCCCCAAGCTGCTTTTTTCTTAAATAGGAGAAGCTTTTAGGTTTAAGTGCATTAAGGATGCACTAAATGCGAACATCTATTTTGGTCCACAGACTCCACGCTTTGGATACATTTACAAAATATTGAATAAAATCTCAAAATGACACACTTTATAAATTGTAATAGGCCAGCCTCTGCAAATGTTGGGAGCCCACAAACGTTTCCGCTACCCTGTTTACCCATTTATACTACCTGTACTATACTGATGGCTTGAATAATAAAAGGTACAGTTCTTTCAAAAGTTTCCTTGCCTGCTTGCTTCACAGTGATTTTTAACTTGCCACAGGTGGCTTAGGAGTGTTGCTGCTTACAACTTGCCTGGCAAATCTTCATGTAACAAGTCTATATGGTGTGATGGAGAATCTGGGAGGAGAGATTCTGCTGTACCAATGAACATAGTAATAAAGCATGTCCTTGATCTAACAGAAAGACAGGGATTATGGTATTAAATGGTTCAGTAACAGTAGTGTAGTACCGGCATTGTGGCAGGGGTGGCCTGCCCCGGGTACAAGGCTGGGGAGGTAAGCCATGCCCCCCCCAGCCTTGCATCCGAAGCTGGAGCCCCCCAGGTACTTATCTAGTGCCAAACAGCTGATTTTGCTGCTTTTTTATTTTATTTTTCCTTTAAAAAAAACACCCCACTGGAGGGTGACATCACTCCTAGGGGGTGATGCTGTCACTAGGGCCTACCTAGTGGTGCACTGGACCCTTGCTACGCCACTGTTCAGTAATTCCGCTTGATTTTATAGAAAACATCACAAAGGGTTAAACACCTACCATCAACTTGGCATATTAACTGTGAACATGCTGAAGACTGAAAAAAAGAATGACAGGGACTTAATAAGACCAAGTGATTCATTGTAGCTCAATTGTAAGTTTGAGCTGGTCCTTGCTTGCTGGAACTCAGTTCTGTTGAATTTCGCAACAGTTAAAACAAAAAGTGAGTACATTGTTCTTAATCTCTGATACATACTTATTTTCCCCTTTATTCTTCTATCAAGGTCTTTCAAATGAGCCTATGTAAGAGCCAGCTTTTCCTTTTCAGGTAGTAGACTTTAGCATAAATTGAAAGACAGTATAAGGGTGTGTAAAGGAGATATGAGAATATCTGGGCCAGCCTTTTTGCTAAATGAGGCAAACCTCTGTATGGCAAGGAAGACCCTGACTCACATAATACTGGCACAAACTCTGAAAAATAACTTCCTGAGAAGGAGGGACATGTATAGTAGGAGTGGTGCATTCCAGTTAGCTTAGCTGGCAACAAAAAAACAACAGTAAAATGCACAGCTACTTAGTGAAACTCTAGACTAGAGTGTTTCTAACATTTATTGGGGGCAAACAGAAAAAAAAAAGTCAGATGTCTTTTGGAACTGAAAACATCAGATCCTGCACAGAGAGAAGCTTAGTAAGCTGTATCTTTACAGAGAGTAAACAATTGCCTGCTTAAATAAAAATAATTATTGAGGACACATCTCTTTTGGGCCCCTGAGACAAGTTAAATCTGCAGTCCCCTGAAAGCTGAATTCTCTGTATGTTTTTGTACCTTACATGTGTTAGATGATTTGAAAGTGGACTATGAAATGAGTAAATATATCACATTTTCTAGGCCTAAAAGAAGTAGTGCTACTACAGTAAACTTTCTCTGCCTGCCACCTGGAAGAGGAGGATGGTGAAGAAGAGCTTCACCCACTGCTTCAAAGCATTTAAAAGTGTATACATAATCTCTCTATCATTCTGCATCTAAATGCAAACTTGTTACAAACTATTTCTCTGGTCCTCCTAATAGCAGAAAGATATCACCTTCCAAAGGCAGAGGACAGATTTCCTGCAATTAAAGAACACTAGTATTCTTTTGTGAAGCCCAGTGGTGTGGCAAGCATATCCACATTCATCTAGGCAGCCAAACCCATAAAAGCATCTATATTCTTACTGCAGTGAATCCAGAAGATGCCTCTGCATCTGGGATTAACATCAACTTCAGTTTAACAGTACAGAAGGAAATGTCACAGAAGGTGGGTGTGTCTCTGTATACATGTGTGCACACTGTGTACAGAATTGCAGCCCAACACGCAGAGTTTAACAACAGTCTATGTGGAATAATTTTAATAGCAAACTGTGGAGAGAAATGATTGCAAGCTGAGAGTAGTGATTTAGCTCTGCTGTGATCCTTCTGTTTATTAATGATGCTTGAAACGGATGACATCTACATTCAATCTTTCACAACATCCTGAGGAAATGCTAAAAAGCTTCATAGTTTCCCTGAGGCACTTTTATTTTTTTTATACAATTCAGTGAGTTCCATCATTGGATAAGGGCAACATAGTTATAACCTTATGGTTTCTCTCTCCCCCCATCCCACAAATGGCATACTTTTCACATTCATGACTTGCTCTAACTTTTTTTGCTTGTCTTTCTGACAGAATTAACACCAAAAGATCATGCTTCAACCACCGAACTTCGATGTAATTCACAGCACAAAGGATATTTTGTAACTTTCCCTGATTTTTACACTAATTACTCTAAATGCACAATCTAGGAATATTTTTTGGCATAAAGTTTTAAGTTGTTTTGAGTTAAAATACACAATGCCTATCAAATATACAATGCTTATGCCTATTAAACAATCATAAGCTACTGAGTAAGCTGCCTCGTTCCTCCTGCATCCGTTCTTTAAAACGGTTACAAGTTACAAGCCTCAGGCTCTGGGGCTTTCACACCATGTCCTGTTTACTTTTCTTCTGTCCTCCCTTTCGGCGTTATTTCGTTTAACGTTCCAATAGTCAACCTGTAGAAGAGGTCTGGAAAGCTGCGGCTGCAATATGCATACCTTACCTTCTTGGGAATAGTAAGCCCCACTGATCACAGACACAAGCCTAGGATTATGCTATTGCTTGCTATTTCGTGATATTTTAGTTGGTCCTATCGCGCTCTCCGAGTCCTGCGACTTTTGTGCGTTTTTTCCAGCTCTCTATCAAACTACTGTGAACTCTGCAGCATTCATGCCAGGCTGCAGCTGATATACGTCGTGACGCTCCGTACTCCCCCGTCCCTCAGGCAGTCAAGCTGCACCACACCCCGAGCGGCTGCCCCTGGTGTTCAATTACTCTTGGGTATGACTCAACGCTTGTGTCTACTCCTTTGCCGGGGGGTGGGAAGCAAGACTCCCCGCGGATCCCTCATTGGCTACATGCATTCAGCGCCCTCCTGGGATTGGCTGGCCGCCTCTGGGGGGCTAGTATCTTTGCTTGGAGCGCGTTCAGCTAAGCTCTCTTTTGGCTGTAGGGTGATAACTTTTGGGCTGTTTGTTTTTTTTTTGGCTGCACTACGTTAAAGAGCGAGCGGGGGGGGGGGGGTCTTTCGGAACTTCCACCATCTGCAGGGGAAGAAAAAAAAGAGGTGCGCAGAGGATCTCAGCAGCTGTTGGCAGGAGCGTCAGTGACGCGATCGGGAGGGTTGCAAAGTTTTGCCTCCGCTTTTGGGACGGGAGTAGCTGTAACGGAGCACCACCATGCTGAGACTCGCCCCCTTTGTCCTTTTGGGTTCTGTGCTGCTGGCAGCCCATTGCAGAGGTAAGAAGGTCTCCCAGGGACGGCGTCTCGGGATCCGTTCGGCGTTTCCCTCCTGCGATTTTTGCACCGCCTTGCTGTCAGTTCAGGCGTGGTCGCTGAGAGAATCTGCCTTTGGGTACTGCCATGTGCAGGCTTCTTCTTGCCCCCCCCCCCGCGGCCTCCTCTCTCGCCGCTTTGCTCTCGAACAAAGACTTGGGCAAAGGGAGAGAGAAACCCTGGAGGTGGGAGCTGGCAGTCAGACTGGATCTTTTTTACGCATAAAGATATACCGGGGCTCAACTTCTGCCTGGAAGCCGCGCCCTGGAAGCCTGGAGAATTGGGAGGCTCATCGGTGGGGAAGAGAAAGGCAATCGACACATGCTCAGAGATGTTCCAAGGGGGCTCGCCTCTGGCGTTGAAAATAGGCCCCTGGCGTTGTAATTGGCCCTTACCAGAGGGGTTCTGGGAACATTGCTGTAGCTTCTGTGGAAGATAAGCAAAAACGCACCTAAGCCCAATTTACCTTATTGTCCCGAAGTATAAGATGCACCTGATTATAAGACGCACCCTTAAAGTTTGGTGCTATTAAAAAATTTTAATTAAATCACTGGCATTATTGCAACAGCCTGATTATAAGACGCACCCCTAGTTAAAAAACTTAAATTAGGAGAAAAAAGTGAGTCTTATACTCAGACCAATACGGTAGTTAGCACAAGTTGCGTAGGATCAGACTGTTAAGATTAGGCGGTAACCTCCCAGGAGAATAAGCAAGGGATGTTACCTTTTTAGCCCACATGGAGAAGATACCATCCAGGTAAGCTGTTAAGTAATCTTCCGGAATAATTTCATAACTCTGTACCGCTACTGCAGTCTAGAATCCACCCTCTTAAGTAGACATTGAAAGGTTGGAAGGAAAAGCAGTACTCTAGCTCTAGCTATGTTGTTGGGTCTACAAAGGAGTGTTCCCAGTCAAGTGATCTGGAGTGTACATCCATTCTCTGGTTTTCCTTTCTGGGAGTCACGTCTGTAGGTCTTTTGATGGAGCTGCGTAGCAATAACCTAAGAAGAACCCCACTTCCACCTCATTGTTTAAACAGCCAGTGTTAATGAATTTGGCAGGCCACGGTCATATGCAGGATAAACAGGTCAAGATGGCTTGATGAGAGCTCTGGAGGCAGTGAAGAAATAGCTCGGCTGGAGCGGTGTTAAACGAACTTTAATCTTCAAAGGCCTAGTTTTGGACGAGTGTTTGGTCCATTACCCAACTCTGTGGCCTTGTGGAAGTTTTGTGTCTTCTGCTAAATCACGTAGCATTTCAGAATTTGCTACCATTTCTTGCTTTAGTTTACAGAAGCCTCTGGAAAATTCACTCTTCCTGCTGACTGGTCGTGCCACCAGCCTCTGGCTAGCAATAGCTTTTTCTGTCTTTCTTTCGAGTCTCCCCCTTTGATTTGCTCCCGTCCGAACTAGATTTGGAAAGATAGCCCTAAAAGCTGACTTGTTTTATCATGGCTTTGGGGGTCAATAAGCTTATAATGTAAATTATGGTCTTTGGACCTGTATATTTTCAAGGGTATATACATATTACAGAGGAGGCCCAACTAGTCAAACTCTAGTTTCAATAAAGGTACATTTGGCTTGGTAATATAATGGTTTAAAAGAAGTAGCAGCAGCAGCAGCAGCAGCAGCACTAGGGGAGGATTTTCCATGGCTGTTGGCTAAGGAATTGTCAATCTTATGACAAGTAATGGGTTGATTGCCACCCACATGTTCCTGGAAGAAATGCATTGTGCGGATAGGAGTTGCCCTTTATGCAATGCAAGAATGGGAGGGGAGATGCTGCATCCACATGATGCTCCAATTCCACCCTTTTGGGACTTGGGGGAAATGCTCTAGACATGTTTTCCTATACAGAATTGCTGCTCTCATGTATAAAAAATGTGCATGTAGCAAAACAGCCATATGTGTACAGTCACTGAAGCTTGCTCTTGTTTGGAACTGAAGTGATAGGAAATAGGAAGTCTGTATAGGAAAGATCTCGTGTTTGGAGCAACCCTTGCACCAAAGCATTCTTGGTATGTAATTTTTTTAAAAAAGAAATTTGTATTAGGCCTTTCTTCCCAGGAGCTCAGAGCAGCAACTTAGACTGAAACTGCACATGTGGTTAATTGCCTGTAGGTTTTGCTCCAACATTTCCTCCTCTTACTGAAAGCAGCTCCCAATAGAAGAGGGGGGGGGGGGGGAGAAATGATGTTGTTAACCCTTTCATCTCTGCTGCCATTTCCCCCTGGATTAACTGTTTTTAGGCGCCCATACTATCCCTTCTAGGACTAGAAGCAGCTTGTGGGTTGAAGCTGGAAAAGCAGCAGAGAGGAAAAGGTTAATATGACCTGCTTGCTTAGATAAAAAGAGAGAGAACTTCTTGGGGAAGGGTGGACAGAGAACCACCACCTGCTTATCAGCCTGGGAAAAACCCACAGAAGTTGATTGGGTAAAGAGATACTGACTTGACAGAAGCCATTCTCAGAGCTTCACTGCTAAGTTCTTGTATATTTTGAGAACAGAATATGCAGAATAGTACCTATTGAGCTCGTTGCTTGGCCAGCTCCTGCCAACCTAGCAGTTCCAAAGCATGTCAATGCAAGTAGATAAATAGGTACCACTTGCGGGAAGGTAAACAGCGCTCCGTGTTCCAGCTGCATGCTATGCGCTGCGGTAAGGAGAGTCATGCCGGCCACATGACCACGGAGGCGTCTTCGGACAACGCTGGCTCTTCGGCTTTGAAATGGGGATGAGCACCACACCCTAGAGTCGGACACGACTGGACTTAATTGTCAGGGGATACCTTTACCTTTTTTATTTTCAAGTTACCAGCAACTTGCAAGAATAATGAAGCCTTATGTTTCCATAAGAATAAGCCAATAATTTTAATGACTTTTAAGGACTATAGTGAGAATACCTCAAGGAGGAGAAAAAAAAGGAGGGACTATGTATTTGGGGCTCTGCTTTTTTTTAAAAAAACATGCAATTAAGGCTTGGATAACTGAATAGAATAGTTTGCTAGTAACTTTATAACATGCCTTTGTTGGGGCATAGAGCTTTAATTCCTGCAGGAATGACCCAAAATAATGTTACATTGTGAGACCTTTTGGGACAGGGTGACATTGTATTCTTTTACTGTGTGACCTGCTCTGAGAATTTGTTTAAAAGCAAGATATAAATATTCTAAATGAATTAATAAAGTAAATACAGTGGAACTGTCAGGGGAACCAATTTTGCAGGCATGTAGAGATATAGAGAAAACAGGATTTACTCTGAATAGTGTTTTTTTCCAAGTGAATTTATTACCAGAACAGTCCACTGATAATTTAAAATACTGGTAATCCTAGTGGGGGGGGGGGAGGAGAGAGAGAGATGCTTATCAGTCCAGTCCTAACCAACTTCCCAGCACTTATGTAACCGTGCCAATGGGGTATGGACTGCACCTGCGGTGGGGGGGGGGAGCAGTTACAGGTGCCTTCTGAAAGGAAAGGGAACATTTGGAAATGTAAAGGGTTTGTAAATACTGTACTATTAAGAGCGCAATCCTGAGTGGAAAGCCGGCGACAGAACGAGCATTCTGTTGCAGGGAGATGTCGCGAACACTGGCGTCACTACAGGGGTGGCGGAGCTGTTAGTCCTTCCGTGATTGGAGCCTCCGTTACACGGAAGAACGAAGCGCCCCGACCCCTCACCTTCCGACCCAGTCAAAGCGGTGAATGCGCGTTGTTTTCACCGCTTTGAATGGGTCGGAAGGCGCGGGGGCGGGGCGCTTCGTTCTTCCGTGTAACGGAGGCTCCGATCACGGAAGAACTTACAGCTCCGCCCCTGCTGTAGTGACGCCAGTGGTCGCGAACATGCCGTAAAGCACGTTCACTACGACTCGAGAGCAAGGGAGACCGGCGCAGAGGCCGGCCTCCGTTGCCAGTCGCCCGACCAGGTAAGCTGGGATCCGGCGGGGGCATTTCAGCGGGCGAGCAGAGGAGTCGCTGTTGGGAGGCGATGCGAGCAGGTCGCCCCCAGGTGATGCGCGCAGAAAGGTGACGCGCGTACCCACGTGCGTCACCTCCCCTGCGCACATCGCCTCCCCGCTCGCGTCGCCTCGCTCCGAGGCCAGGAGCCGGCTCCGGGGACAACTTCCCCAGCCGCCGCATCAGGGCCTTCTGATGAAGGCCCACTGTGTCACGTTATTTGTAACGTTTTTCGCGCATGCGCAGACCGTTCCTGAGGGAAAAGGACTGCCTTTTCCCCTCAGGAACAGTCTGCGCACACGCGAAAAACATTATAAATAACGTTGTAACACAGTGGGCCTTTGTCAGAAGGCCCTGGCGCGGCGGCCGGGGAGGTAGCTCCAAGGCCTTCTCCCGGCCTCGGAGCCTCCTCGAAGGCCAGGAGAAGGCCTTGGAGCGGAGCCAGCAGCAACGGGGGCAGAGTTGGGGGGCACCCGGGGCAGCGTCCCGTCGGGTCGGCCCCTCAAAAAAAATCACGACATGGCCTAACGGCTGTGCCAACATTACGTTTAGGGGCTGGGTGTGTGTGTGGGGTCATTAGGGTGACGCGTCCCCCCGCCTTGGGGCCGCGAGCGCCCTAGTGACGTCTCTGCGGGCGAGGGAGGGGGGCCATTGGCCGATAGGGCCTGCCCGGAGTAGACCTCCGGCCCGGTGGTAAAACGGCCACCAGTGCACAGGATCTGGCAGGCAGTCCTCGGCTGCCGGCTGGATCCTTACGGTGGATTGCGCTGTAAATCAGTGAAGCTTTTTCAGCCTAGCAGTTAAGAATGTCTGGTTTTGGTGAGACCTGCTTTTGGGATTGTGTATTGGTACTGTGAAAATGTGAGCAGAAGCATGTGAAAGCAGAAGATGTATGAAGTGAGTAGTTTTGTTTTGCTTTACTGTCATTTGGTTTAATTTTAGAGGCAATGCTTTCCTTGAATGCCATGGAATGCTGGTTCTGTTAAATTTCTGGCTGCATCCTTGTGATTTCTATGACGAAAGCAAGTTTAAAAACAAAATACATTTTTACGTGTAGTTGTGAGAAGGAATCTTTCAGATTTGAAATTAATTCTGTTTACAGCAGACAGCAAATTGAAAGAAAATTTTTTGAATGCCATAGCTGAGGTTTATTTGTCTTCTACCACAGTCTAAGCATGTTTAACTTGGAAATAAGGCTAGATTTTTTGGGGGGAAACTTGTATCTATGATATGTTTTGTATCACTGCATTGAATTCTTCATAATTGCTTCCCCTTCGGTATATGTATGTCCTGTGTTCCCGACCCCTCTGCCCTTTGAAGCCTATACCTCATTTTTCTATAGATCTCTCTCTCTCTCTGTGTGTGTGTGTGTGTGTGTGTGTGTGTGTGTGTGTGTGTGTGTGTGTGTGTGTGTGTGTGTACCAAATAGAGTACATGAGCGCCCTGTTCCATCGAGCTGTATGACAATGTACGTTTGTATATTATTCACTTCCTTAGCAACTAGAGATGCAAATTCCTGCAATGTTTGGGTTGGCAGGGAAGTACAGTAGGGCCCCTGTATGATTCGTGGGGGATAGGTTCCTGCTCCCCCATGGATACTGAGAACCTGTGGATAGGTGGAATGCTGTCCTCCATGGATACTGGCCAGCCCCGGCCACATGTGCCCCCCTGCACCCATTACCTTTCCAGGCTGCTTGCCTGCTTCATCGCTATACACAGCTTGCTGCTTATATCATTTTGGTGAATGAAGAAGCCGCTTGACCTGGTCCCAGCAATATCAGCTACAGAAAAGGTAATGGGTGCGGGGGGGGGGGGAGCCAGAGGGGCCCATGATCCACGGATAAGTCAGAAGTGGGCTGTGCAAGAGGACAGCCTGCCACTCTGTAAAGCTTGTCTCTCACTTTTTCCTGTAAGCTGGATCATTCCCATATTGCACCCTGAATTTTCTCCTTTGTTTAAAGAGCCCACGTGGAGGAAGAGGCGAGATCACTGCGTTCCAGAGCACAGCAATCCCACCCCTTTCTCCACGCAGGTTCTCACTGGTGTCACTGCAGGGGGACGGAGCTCTAAGTTCCGCCGTGGTCCAACCCACCGTTACATGGGAGAATGAAGCGCCCCCGCCCCTCTCTTTCGGAGCCATTCAAGTCGGTGAAAGCAACGCTCCAAATAGCTCCGAAAGCGAGGGGGCGGGGGCGCTTCGTTCTCCCATGTAACGGAGGGTTGGACCACGGCGGAACTTAGAGCTCTGCCCCCCTGCAGTGACTCCAGTGCAGGTTCTTGAAACAAAAGAGGAAACGTGGGGCAAGCTGAGAATAACAGAGCACATTGAGCAGCAAGCTTTACAGAGTGTTACAGAACAGCAAGTGGTGAGCTCAGTTGGCTCTGCTTGCACAGCCCAGACTTTACTTAAACTCAAAATTACATAAAGCTTACGTGAGTTGAGGAGTGTCTGTAGTTCATGCGCCCAACACATTCCTATTAGCACTGTACAATTTTAGTTTTCTTGCTTAGCCACACAACAACAGGCAAATACACCTGAACATTTATTGTGGTAACTTAGCCACTTGGTACATACACACTATGCATAACTGGAATGTACTATGTTATTTAGATATTGAGGGTGCCCCCTCCAGTTATGTGCGTGTTCCATGGAGCTATAACTTAACAGCCGGAATGTAGAAATCAGTTACCAGTATATGTAGTATCAGTTATACCTTAGGGCAGTGGTTCCCAAACTGGGAGGCACGGCTCCCAGGGGAGCCACGGAACCAGCCAGGGGAGCCATGAAGTGCCACAGAATCCGCTCGGAAAACAGTGCAATGCCAACTGGCACTGGGAGGCATCAACCCTAATGTAATGGGGAGCCGAGGCCAATGGTTGCCAATGGTCAAGGGAGCCGCAGGTCGAAAAAGTTTAGGAAACACTGACTTAGTGGGTTGCCATAGATTATTGCCACTGCAGACAAAATCTGTAACCAGGAATGAAACTGAGAAGTAAGATGATGTGGGTAATGCTAGCAGGTACAAGGTTTGAATTTGGCCTAACATAGATTGTTTTACTCTTTAGCTCTCTTCCATCTGATTATGAGGTGTGGCATCTGGTCCCAGTTCTGTTACTGTTGTAGTCTTATTGTAGATGTGTTCTTTTTTCCATAATTTAAGTGGGCAGAGTTTTGTTTTTTTGCTCATCCTCTTGCAAAATTGTCCCTCCTCCTCACTGATGGATTGTCTTAGACGGCAGGGAATATTGCCAAATTTCTATTTTCGGCAGAGCACCTTTTTTATGCTAGATTTTATTGAAAGAATATCTATTTTAATTGTTTATAGTTCTGTAATTATGCCAATAAAGATTATTGATTGATTGCTCATTCAGTTGCTAAGATTATGAGGAATGAAAAGCCTGTTTCAGATATATTCCATGTAAAGCTACAGGTGAGCAATCTCACCCAAGAGTCTGTCCAAGTAAGGAGATACCAACAGGTTCCTTTGCTTTGGTTATTTGGTTACCAAAGCAGAACAAACCCTGAGCACTAAATTCTTAGCATGTAGCCAGGATGGTGTAGTGGTTTGGGAGTCGGACTTAGACCTGGAAGATCCAGGTTCAAATCCCCGCTCAGCCATGAAGCTTCCTGGGTGACCTTGGGCCAGTCACTATCTCTCAGCCCCACCTACCTCACAGGGTTGTTGTGAGGACAAAAAGGAGGGGAGGAAATATGTACACCACTCTGAGCTCCTTGGAGGAAGGGTGGTATAAAAATGTGAAAAATAAAATAAATAAAAAATAAATAAGAGTTTTTAATTATTCCACGGAAATAAGCTATGAAACCTAATTGGCAGTTCTCCTGTAATGTGAATTTCCTTGGAAATGCTGTTCTTAGAAGCTTGCTTTTTTGGTTTATTTTTACAAATACAGTCACCGTCTTACTTGAGGGTTATGTTGCTGGGTGTGTGTGTGGGGGTGGGTGGGTTTGTTGACGGCAGGAAATTGAATTTCTGCAGGTCAGCTGTGCCTAAGAGGAGGGCCAACTGTGTAGATTGAATCTGTTGTCTGACTCACCAGTGCAGTTGGGATTGGATTCCCAAATCAGTACTTGGTATATTAAAGAAAGAAAAGATCCTAAAATACTGTGATTAATTTAACCTACCGGTAACTACATGTCTCTGGTACAGGTAAAGAGAAGTATAAATTCAGTTCACTGGACAGCCGCTGAGCAATCTTTGTAGTGTAGGGCCTAATTTCAAAATTGTTGTCAAAAGATCAATAGAGAAGAACAGGGTTCTTGTCAGAAGACAAGCTGTTGGGCAATTCACTTCAGATGTTATCTGAACTCTCTATTTAATGATCCTTGAACTTATGGCAGCAGTCTTACAGATGTTTGGCTACAAAAACATGTTTGCATGTTTCTTATCATATGACTTTGATTGCAAATGATCCACCCTGTCAAAGGATGCTCTCAATGCTCCCCCCCCCCCGCACACTTGAGAAGGAGCATAGCCCATTTTCAGGGCAAAAGAGTCAATGAATGGATGACAGGGGAATGTAGTAATGAATGATGAAGTCAACATTGTACACAGATTTGAACTGTTGAATCAAAACTGAGATGAAGCTCTGACTGTAGTGCTGCCCACAATAGAGTACAGGCATCCCCCCGCATCCATGAGGGATAGGCTCCCACTCTCACTGTGGAAACCACGGAAAAGAGTGAACCCTATTCTCCACACCCTCCCACGCCCATTACCTTACTTTATCTTCATAGCGGTGGCGACAAGGAAATGTGTCTTGCTTTAACAAAATGCAAACAGAAGCAGGCAAGTAGCCTCAATGCTAGAGAGGCTCAGCCCGTACGTTAACAGGAAGCTTTCTGGTCAGGACTAGAACTACACGTCCCAAGCTTCCTACTTCCTGTTAACATTTGGGCTGAACCTCTCCAGCATTGAAGCTGCTTGTCTGCTTCTGTGCTATAAGCTGCTTATAGTGTTTTGTTAAAGCAAGATACGCACTTGCTTGATGCCACTGCTACAAAGACAAACGAAGCTAATGGGCGTGGGGGGAAGTGTGGAGAACCGCGGAAAACACTCGCCTTGTGGTGAGCATATACTGTAATTCATGTGATATTGGGGTTTGTTTACATGCGGTATCACATGAGATTTCTGCTCCATTCCACCTTAGGATGCCGGCTCAAGTTTCCTCTGAAAAAACAATTGCATGACATTTGTATCATTCAGACTGGGTTTCAGGTGGTGTATAGTGAAGACATACCGTATTTCTTCGAGTCTAAGGCGCCATCGATTCTAAGGCGCACCTTTACTTTCAGTACCACCAGCAGGGGGAAAAAAAAGTCGATCGATTGTAAGACTCGCCTCCCTTCATTGAATCTACCCGCTCAGCATCAACTCTCCCCAGCATGTCTCCTGCATCTGAGGATGACTGAGTGTACTGCCTTTGCATAGCATTTCTGGCCCCGCCAGAAAGTGCCATTTCCCTCGTTACCTGGGCTTGGGGGAGCTTCAGGGAGGTCTGTGCAACCCTCTGCAGGCCTCCCTGATCTTCAGTTCGGCGAAAAACAGCGATTTTTGGGCATTTCTGGTTTTCGCGAAAACTGGAAAGGGCTGAAAATCACCGTTTTTTGCCAAACTGAAGATCGGGGAGGCCTGCAGAGGGTCGCACAGGTCTCCCTGAAGCTCTCCCAAGCCCCAGTAAGTAAGGAGATAGCATTTTGGGGTGCTTTTTGGAGACCTTCGATTCTAAGACGCACCCCAGTTTTTGAAATGCGTAATTGGGAAAAAACATGCGTCTTAGAATTGAAGAAATACAGTACTTATGTTTGCTTTCAGAATGAAGCACTATCCACACTGCTTGCTGCATCTTTTCTAGTGTGGGGAGGGCTAGGGTGAAGGCTGCCATGCTAACAGCCTTTGTTGTAACTTGTTTAGGATCTCTTGCCACACATCATGTGTGGTGAGACATCATGTGTCGCTCCACCCCTATTATTTCTTGCTTTTCATCCTGTACTAGGTTTCCTGTTCGCAAAGAAAAAGACAGTGGTATTCATGAGTGAAAGAGGACCCCTGTAATTCTCTGCACCTGTCATATTTGCTTGGAAACAAATTTTATAAATGTTGTCTTTACTGTATGCTGAGTAATAGAATTTGAGCAGTGGAAAAAACCAGTCCTCTGCTCTTCAGTGCAAAGCGTGGCTTTGTGTATTCATTACCATCAACACAGAAAAGCATGTTAGTTTTGATGTTGTGTAGATTTTGATGAAATGTCCCACATCCATGCTAATGGTAAGATAAAAACCAACAAGATGGCAATAGAACGCCACCATTTAATACATTCATTTGACTACAGTGGGTCCAGTAACAAGTTTCTTCTGAACATGAAGATATGGATGTGTTCTATTGACTTGTGAAATAGCTTTGCCTCATGAAGCCGCCCATATTTTCCCCAATTGTTTATTTGTTCCCTTGTGGCAGATTTTATGCTGAATATTCTAAATGGGCATTTAGGCATAGGCCTTTTAAAAAAAAATACTGAAACAAACAATAGGCCTATTTCTTTGCTAGGATAGGGTGGCAGGAGATGGGGAGAGAAGGGAAGAGTTGCAGGTTAATTTTAGCAAAAACAAAACAGTGAGATGGTTTAATGTTCTTGTGGTTCCTAGACCAGGACCCTGAGATGCTTGATCCCAACCCAAGTAGTCATTCCTCTGCAACCACCAGTCCCTAGCTTGCCAAGGCCTCACTTTCTCCAGTGAGGGCTTGAGGGAATTGGGACACTCACTTTCAGATTCTCAACCCCAGAGCCCAGTTTGCCCTCTGGTAACGTTGCGCTCTGTCAGAACAGGATTGATGTACAAATAACCAGCTCTTCAAATGAAACTGAATTTATTTACAAAGGACATTTTGGAAGCAATCTTTCTCTCAAATAGTTCAGCAGTGATGCAGCTCACTGACTTTAGCTCCAGCTCCAACTTCTCACAATGAATAGCTAGGAGCTAGCCCTTATGTACTCTTTGGGGCTTCTTGGCTCCCCCCTCTTTCAGTTAGCTGTTGGGGGGGGGATTTCACACCAAATTGCCCTTCTTGCACCTTTTTTAAAAAAACTTAAATGGTTTGGCAGGGAAACTTGTAGTTTGAATTCTAACCAACTTCATGAAAATAAAAAAGGAAACAAATTTTAACCTCTGCTCATGACAGCTGGGTAGTAGGCTATTGTATTACACTAGATTCCCAAGTTACATACCGCTTCAATTCTGGAGGTTTGTCGGAACGTATGGAAGTCAAAACAGCCTGCAGAGGCGTTCCTAGGGTTTGTGTCACCTGGTGCAGGAGGTCAGTACATCACCCCCATGACGAGCCTCCTCCCATGAAGTGGGTAGAGTAATGCATCATCTCCCGACCCCCCTGCGTCATTGCCTCGCCTCCCATGTAATCAAAATTACACCTTTACATTGCAATATTACACACACACCGCCTAAATGTATATTTGCAGCCTAAACAGAGGCATCACTAGGGTTTGTGTCACCTGGTATGAGAGCTCAGCGCGTCACCCCCATGTTGGATCCCAGAGGTGAATAGGGAGAAACAAGTTTGGGCTGAGCTGGGTTCTACAAAAGATGCCCATCAGGCAGTACTATGTATTTCTACAGATTACTCCTGGACAGTGGTGTCACTAGGGTTGGTGTCGCCCATTCTGGTAACTCATGGTGTCACCTCCATTAACTTTATTTTAATATAGAACAGTACAGGTCACCCAACAAATCAGTAACCAGCTCGGCTCTCAGAACAAGCTCGGCTCTCAGAACAATCAGTCTTGAATTAAGGAAATCCAATTTGTTATATAAGGCGGTTGTGTTTTCTGTTTCAGGTTATTTGGACATAATGTTTTGACAGAATACAGATAATTCAAAACAGTCTGTTTCATTGCATTCTGCATGAAATCACGCATTGAATGATATATAACATGATGATATTATTCATAAACAAAGTTTTCACAATTTTGATCACTAGTGGTGTTGCCCGGTGTGGTCCGCACCCCCTGTACCACCATAGTGATGCCACTGACAGCCAGCTCTTGCTGATTGCACCTGCATGAAAGAGCCAGTGCAGACATCTGTAACTTGAATGTCCATAACTCGGGTACCTAGTGCACAGTATAATGAAATGAATCCATGTGGTCTGAGTTTACGCATGAATAATATTCACCATTGGAATCTATATACCGGTATGTAGTTTAATTGGTAATAATAGTTATACTGTACACTAAAAAATGAAAGATATGGAAATTAGACAGTTACTGGAGACAACATTATTCAGGGCTCTTCCTTTTCTTGTTATAGCATACAGAAGGAAATCTATACAAATAGGTATTTCATCCTGGCTTAGCCGGATAGGTGAAAGTTACAGTCCAGTTTTCAACAAATAGCACAACCCCCTCGGGTGCTAGTCATTTTGAATGCTATTCTTAAGACTTACAGCTCAATCCTATGCATGTCTACTCAGAAGTAGGTCCTATTGAGCTCAATTGGACCTACTCCCAGGTAAATGTAGGATTGCAGCTTTAATAAGCTACATCAGTCTGGCATGCGCTATAGCCAGCTGTATCACTTTCTGTGTACGTTGCAAGCTTTAATTAGTAATACTATATTGATTAAAATGCGTGTCAGTTAATCAGAAAAATTGGAAGAAAATCTGAAAGAGCAGCTTCTTGAATACCCATGTGCCAAAAGAATATTGAACTGTTTTTGCCCAGTCACATCAGTGCATTTGGCGAGTATCAGTATCATAGCCAGAGGAGGAGCAGTAGAGACAGCTTTTTGCTCCGCAGGTCTGTGTCTGCAGTTGTGGAGGATTTTTGCACCGTTTTCAGTGCTGCGGATGGGCCCTTCCGCCTGCCCTTCTTCATAGAAGGCTTCAAACCTTCTGGGAGTGCAGGCAGGGTGATGATGCGAAATGCGTCATCCCCCCCAAGCATGCTTGCAACACCGCTGGAGAATATTCAGTGCTATTAAGAAGCTATGCACATCTTTTAATCCTGCTGATGCACTCTTCAATTGTGATTGAAGAACTCTGGTTAGGAGTGCAGATCTGTAACATTTATATATTTCAGAAACTTTACAATCTATTATGGCTGATTGTGGTTTGCTTCACAAAGTTCCTGGAAGCAAGGCATCATATTTTTTCCTAAATGTACACAAAACTGCTAGTTGTGCAAGCACTTCTATTATCTCCTGCTAATGCTATTTACTGACCCTTTAACCCATCTTGCAAACTGCAGCCTCTTTCCTAACTCTGCCAAGTTGCCAACAGTACAGTGTTTTTCAAAATTCCACAGGTGGGATGGCGTATTGTCCACTTCCAGGTTTCTGTGACATGTTTCCATCATTTCAGCTGCCAGCACTCGGAAGCATCCTACTGATTTGCTGCTTTTATTAGGGATCATTTTGTGAAGTTTCAGTAGTTCCTACCTAATATTATTTTTTAATGATGCAGAGACATTTCTACTGATCCCATCATTCCTACTTGCAATGCAATCCGAGGCATGTTTCTTCAGAAATAAATTCTACCTTCTTCAATAGGGCTTATTCTCGTCTAGTAAGTGTGTCTAGGATTCCATCCAGAGGGCACTTCTGAGTTTATGTATGAAGACACTTTGTACAGCTTCTAGTCGTTTTTAGGCAAGACTCCCACCTCAGAGCTGTCTTTCAAGGATGTGGGATGAAACAGACAACTAATAGAATCTGTTAGTGTTCATTTTTGTGCCTGTTTTGGTCACAAGTGGGGAAGCCCTGAAATAAAGGAACCTTCCAAAATCCCTTGGTAAATGTTACTTTTTCTTTCCTTTGTACTGTTGATTCATACAAATTTGGCATCACTCTGATTCTTGAGTATTTATTTTGAAGAATGCAGTCAAGTTGAAATCTAGTTTTCTTTTTTCATTTAAGGTAAGCTTCCAGGTAATCTGTGTCATAAATTTGCATATCCTTGAGAGATGTGTAGTCTCAAACCTGTGTTTACCAGGATAATGTGGATGCTGACTTTGGTGGGGGGGGGGGGAATTAGTGGCCTGAAGGCTGATTAACCTTCCTGTGCCTTCCTCCCCTTGGTGAGATCAGCATTGATTTATTATGCTAATATTCTAACGTGCTGTTGATTTTGTTAACCACCTTGGGCTTCTTTTAAATAGGAAAAGTGGGATACATATCCAATTAATTAATTCTCCACTGCAGATGTGTCCCCTTCCCCATGCTGGAAACATGCTGCATGAAAATCCTCCCCATGCTGACTTGGGGTGGGTGGGTTGGGTTTAAATCCATCCTGTACCGCACCGAAGGTTCTTAAGTACTTTACTGATGAATGGTGAATAGAGATGATGACCAGGGAAGGGTTAAACACTCCCCTTCTGTCTGCCTAGTCTCTCTTGTCCAGGAAGAAATATCGTTCTGCTCTGAGTCTTCCAAATGTCCCTACGTCCTTTTCTGAAACAGTTTTGTATTTGTTTTCACACCATTCTACACTGTATTATCTTGCCATTTATGATTTAAATCCATAGAGACGGTGTGAAAGGAAATGGATTATAAAGGCAGGAAAGCAATAATATTGTTTAGCTCTGTCCCATGATTAGCAGAAGTAGAATTAAATTGTGCAAAATCAGAACATGTATGAAAGTTGGGAGATTTATACTAAAATCTAGGCTAAAAATCTGATTTTAATTTTGGAACAGAATTGCATAGAAGGCCTGTGCTAGAAGAATGTGGAGTGTGTGTGGCTTCCATTGTCTCCTAGGTAGAACTATGTTTCATGGTCAGAAAAACGTTTGTACAGTCTCTATGCAAGGACATTCCTAGAAACTCAAACTATTGTGTTTTATACAAAGGTTATCTGAATACGATCAAGTAAGTTTGATTTGCACATGATAAAGCCAGATGTAGTATTTGTCCCAGTGAAATGTGTGGTTATGTTTGGGATGGAGAGGCGTTCAGTGTCCTGACGGTTCAAATGAGACTGTTGGATGGCTTGAGAGAGACTTCCTGTTTGCATCTGTACATGGGAGGGTGGCAGCTGCAACAGAACAATCTGCAGGGATTCAAGGCTGCAAAGTCCTACTGCTCATTACATGAAATAGGGAAGGGAGTAAATGGAGCGTGAGCTTTCTAAGGATAAGCAAAGAGAGGGAAAATTGATGTACAGTAGTGCATTAGGAAGAAATAGCACTGTGTTGGGGGCTATTGGGAAGGGAGAAAGAGCTGGCAGTGTGGTAGCATGCTAAATTGAGAGAAAAGTAGAGGTTCGGTTTGCTGAGAGAAAAGTAGAGGTTCAGTTTGCTGAGAAGAAAGAGGGAATACTAGGGGGATGTAGCTCAGCTGTATGAAAACGTATATCTGTTTTTCCTTGGCTTCCAAATCCTGGCTTCTGCTTGTTTAAGACTAGTCGGGCAGAATGTATTTTTGGCCATGCACACTTTAGAATTTACTTCGAATGACCTTTTTTCCTGGTCAGAAACTGAAATCTGTACCTAACAGTGTGAACATAAGAAGAGCCCTGCTGGATCAGGCCAAAAGCCCATCTAGTCCAGCTTCCTGTATCACACAGTGGCCCCACCAGATGCCTCAGGGATGAAGGCATCTTCATTGTGCTGATGAAGGCAATCAATCGGATGTGTTCAGCTCTAGAAGCTGCAGTGCAGCATTAAGTCTTTCTAACTTCATGGTATGTTGCTGCAGGGCTAATTATAAAGGGCTGCTTGGCAGCGTGTGTAAACATCCTGTCAGAGTTTTTGCCTCCTCGGGAAGAATTATACCCACAGATTTCTATTTCGTAGGAGATGACTAATGCTGTTGCAAACGGTCTGTCTTGTCACATTGAGTCATACTTGTATTCTGGTCCCTCCATTTAAAAAGAACTTCCACATTTCAAAATCTCCATCGGGCACTTTCATGAAGGGGGGGTGGGGTCCTGCAAAGAAAGGCACCCCAGCCTGTGGTGATGTGTGAGAGGAGGGAGGCGATCAACACTGCAACTCTCTTCTGACTACTTGCACACAATAAGAGTTGCAGCTCATCCACAACCGGGCAAATTAATTTTGAAGGATCTCTGATTATTTGTTTTTTAAAAACGCTCAAAATGGGTGGTGGTGGTGGGGGGGAAATGGGGAAATAAGTTCTAAAACATTGATCCAGCCTTTGGGTAGAAGTGTTTGGTCAGTCACCTTGCAAAAGTGGAAGATGGCCTGGTGTTGTCATTTAGTTTTAATGTCATCTGCTTTCTCTCAACTAGGAAGCATGTCATTTAGCTCGTTATAACTGTCAGTATGTGAAATGGACCCACTCCTCTTACTCTCTCTTTCTTCTTTTCTTTCCCTAGAAACCATCGCTTTGGTAAAACTAACAAAACTTTTATTTTGAACCAGCAAGGAACACCCCAGACTGCCAGTACTGTGTTCTTAACTCTTTTTTGCGTATACTTGAACATTCCAGTTGACTGTGTGCGGCTTTCAAAAAGAAACAAAAAACATGGATCACACATTCATCCAGCTGGCTTGCCACTTCTTACTGCTGCTTCTAATGTTCCCATCGCAGCTTTATTTTTCACCTCTGGGTAGGCTTACCAGATCTCCAACCGGGACAGAGTGCTAGACCTTTAGAGAAGGAATGTGGGCAGGTGTAGCTTGTTAATCCTTAGAGCACAATCCTAGGCATGTCTACTCAGAAGCAAGCCCCACTGAACACAATGGGGCCTGCTTCTGAGTAGACATGCCTAGGATTGTGCTCTGGGACTTAACAAGCTACACCTGCCCACATTCCTTCTCCTAAAGGTCTAGCACTCTGTCCAGGTTGGAGATCTGGTAAGCCTACCTCTGGGCATAACTGAACATCAGAACTAGTGTGTATTGTGGAGTCTGACTTTAACCCACAACCTCATCTTGAACTTATCAAGGATTTTGGTGCAAGTCTCTTGCCCAGAACTTTGGCCAAAACTGGAAGATGGCTATAGGCATTCCGGAAGAATCTTGACTTGGGAGAAAACTCTGTCCCCAGTTGGTATTGCCAGACTAGCAGTAGCCTGGCTCAGCAACCAAACCTTCAGATGAGGCCAGCTAACAGGTAACAACCGGTGTTACTCTAGCTGTTGGAGGAAAACCAATGGAGCATGTCTCTTAGCCTCCCCATATTGAAAATCTATGTGTCTGCCCAACAGAAGTAAGATCCTTAAGGGGTAAGAGGAAGATGTCAACTGTTGGACAAGGACTCAGTGTAGCCTGGGTAATAGGCTTGAACTGTTTTCAGGGTGCAATCCTGCATAAGGATCCACCGGGCAGCCTAGGCTGCCCGCCGGATCCTGAGCCCCACCGCGGGCAGGTACTCGCATGGCAGAAAGTCTTTTCGGGGAAGGGGACACACGTCCCCTTCCCCGAGTGTAACCGGGGCCAGGCCCTATCGGCCTCCTCAGATTTCCGCCAGCTGTTTTGCTGGAGGAAGTCGGAGGAGGCCGTAAAACGGCCCAGCCGATCGGTGGGGGCAGAGACAAAGCTGCACCCCCACGTGGGGGGGGGCCGCCAACGCTATGCCCCCACGTGACGCCGGGCGTGACGTCATACGGCTACAGCTACACCCCCCGCGCCGTTTTCCTGACCATTTCGGAGCCGTACAGCTCCAGGGTGGGCAGGAGGGCCCAACCCCCGCTCAGTGAAAGTGGCGGAGGCAGCAACAGACAAATAGAACAGGAAGGTCCAGGCAAGTCCAACGCCTTGGGGTCCATGCCCCCCTGCGCCTACCTCCGCGACGCTTCTGGGCAGGGGACAGGATATGGCCGAAGCCATCCCCCTTCCCGACCAGCTGGGCCTATGGCCAGCCACCCTTCTTGCCTGAACCTCCCCCCTGTCAGCTGGATCCCTACCTGGCTTCTCTGGCGGGCGGACGATGGTCCTGTCGGCAGAGCAGGGAAGGCCAACCTTGCACCGATCTTCCCTGCTCTTGAGTCGTCGCAAAAGTGCCTTACGGCAATCCTCATGGCACTTTTGCAATGTCTTCAGCCGGCCTGCCAGCCTCGTTTACTTCAGGATTGGGCTGTCAGAAATGTTATGAAAGTTGAACCTGTTGAAACTGCCTTGAACTGAATCAGACTATTGATCCATCTAAGTCAGTAATGTCTATGTGGAGAGGTAGTAGCTCTCCAAAATTTCAAACATGGATGAATCTTGCCCATGCTTGGAGATGCCAGAGTTCAAATCTAGGACCTTACACGTGCAGAGTAGGTTCTCTATCGCTGAGCTACATCTCTCCCCCCCCCCCCCCAGTGGAGAACTGATGGACTCATGGTCTTGCTCTGTGATTGATCTTTACAGAATGACAAAGATCTTTGGAGTGGTCTTTTGTTTGTGACATACAATGTATTTTCGCAAATTGGTATTAACCCTGGAGAGCCACTGCCAGGCAGTGTAGACAACACTGAGCTTAATGGTCTGACTCGGGATAAAGCAGCTTCATATGTTCATAGTTAAGGTTAAGGCTGAAACTCTGGTAAGCCGTACTTTAATATTAACTATGCAGATTTAAAGCTGAACCGTGGTTGAGGCTAAAGAGAAGAAGTGCTGTGAAGCTCACTCTCGGTGTGTTAAGCATGTTAAGACATCAACCACATTGTGTCTGCATTGATGATGTAATGCTGGATAAAGCCATAATCATAAGTTTTTGAATACAATAATATGTATCATTTTTTAATTAAACAGGACAAGATTTTGACTTGGGTGACGCACTAGAAGATCCTCGTAAGTAATAACAGACTTCTAAAACAAGCCTGTGAGATTTTTGTGGGTTTGTAATAGTGATGATATTGCAGTACATTGACTATTCTAGTCCGGATCAAATCATAACCCTACCTCTGCTTGAGTAGGATAATGATGAATGGTTTTGGCGTGGAATTATCAAGGCACGCTAGTAAATTAAACTGATTTGGGGTCACAAGGATAAATCAGATAAGTAATATCGTATAAGTCTTGACGTGGGGTGGGACAAGGACAAACCGCTGAAATCCTGTGTGTATATATAGGTAGTACCTGACTTATGTACAGGTTCCGTTCCAGACATTCGTCTGGAAGTCAGAACAGCGCTTGTCATGCATGTGTGAAAGCTCAAGGCCAGACAGACCGTGCCTGTGCAAAAGCACCAGCCTGGCCATCTGGTCAGCATTTGTTGGCACGCAGATTCAGCTGTCCGTAATTTGGGGCATCTGTAAGTCGAACATCTTTTATTCAGTGGCTACCTGTAACTAATTGTGATATCATTAAACTAACAGTACAGCATGTGTTATGAGTGTAGAAAGTTCTACTTTTTCTTTTTGGCTTTTAACGGCTGACACGCCCATCCCCATCCTCCAGAACACAACTTGATTCTGAAACTCCTGACATTTTTAAAAGCAGCTGACCAGATGGCACAGGAAAGTGCTATTTGGGGGAAAGCAAGAGCAGAGCCCCCTTGGGTGTATGGAATTGGTTTCTAGGCTCTCTGCACCTGACCATGGTTTGTTATGCTGAACTGGAGTGTGTGTGTGTGCGTGCGTGCAGGAGCTTGCTGTGCCCTGGAAATAACGTCATATGACATCACTTCCGGGTTTGGACACTATCGGCAGCTGTCGCGTTCAGAATGCAAGGGCTGCCGATTGTTTGCTGCCTCCACGTGCCTGCACCTTCTGTGCACAATCATGCTGAGAAGGGGCAGCGCAAGAAGGCAGCAGGCAAATGGTGGAGCCTGACAGTTGCGTCCCCCCAGCGCTGTGCCCAGAGCAGCTGCTCCTCAAGCTCCACCCTTGTTACGCCCCTGTGTCGCAGGTGCCCTTTTTTAATGCTTGAAAGTGATTGGCTTCAGATGCTAATTACTGACTGTGTTTATATATCATAGAGCCTACAAAGAAGCCTACTTCACCTTCTAAAAGGCCACCAATAGGTGAGTAATAAGTGTACGTCTTACCCTTATAGTAATCGTGGTGTTAGTTTGATATCCATGTGTAATCATTCATTAACATATGGGGCTGTATTTGGTCAATAAATGATTTTTTGTGTAATTTTAAAATGTATTTTCTTCCTTTTGATAAGTAAAAGACAAACGGGTGCCAAGTTGGCCTTAATTCCATGTTTTTGTGTCTGCTGCTTGAGTAATTGCTATAGTTCATGTGTGTATTTTTTTTAAAATAGCAGCCTATGGGATGCTCGGGACAGGGCGGCCATATGTGCTGAAACACTATTAAAATCAGTTGGGCTGAAAGTATACATAGCTCACTAAAGCATTGCAAGCTGCTAACTTGTGGACGTAAGTCTTTGTAATCAACATGACTGACATCTGCTTAATCTTTTTGGGGGATGGGGTAGTATTAGTAATTTAAGCAACACTTAAAGTTATTTTTTTCTAAATTGTCAGTGGAGTTGTGTCTTGAGAAATTATCTCGTCTAACAATGCAGTCCTATGCAGAAGTAAGCTTAATTAACAACGCAATCCTAACCAACTTTCCAGGGCCGGTATAGCCATGCCAGCAAGGCACACACTGAATTTTGCAGTGCAGGGGCAGTCATGGAGGCCTCTTCAAGGTGAGGGGACATTTGTTCCTTTACCTCGGGGCTGCATTGCGGCTGCACAGGTGCTGAAAAGTTGGTTAGGATTGCAGTGTAAGTTCAATGGAACTTGCTCCCAGGTAAGCCTTAGGATTGCAACCTAATGATATTTAGCAAACCAGTGACTATTATTAGTTGGGGGGAGGGATTATCCTTTCCCCTTACTCTCTATATGTCTGTACATTTACCTTGTTTTTTCTTTGTGTGTGTGTGTGTGTGGGGGGGGGGGGGATTTAAAAAATCTAGTCGTTCTACCTGAACACTTCATCTCTGGGGGAAAAAATACTGAAATGGTATTGTGTTTCCTCGTAGATGATGGTTTCGATTTAGGAGATGCCATTCCAGGTGAAGGCAAGTATTACAAGTGTCCAAAAACATTGTGATATCCAGACTAATTTGTTGTTGTGTGTGTGTTTCAATTTCAACATTTTATATCAGAAGTGAATATAATTGACAGCAGCAAAATAGCAGCAGCACAACCGACAAAGATCCTACTTAAAAGCATCCTGAGAATCGCTCTTCCTCCTCTATTCCATTTAAATTTTAGGAAAGCGTACTCCCAAGATATTTGGCAGTCACTCTTCCTGGCACAGTGGAGCTAGTGCAATTGTTTGTCTTTCCCATGTTCTTTATGTGCCTGCATTAGCCTCTGCTGGCTATTGCACCCAGCACCTGGATGCATCGAGAGGATGTGGGAGATGACAGTATAGACTCTGGGAAAGTACTACATAGATATTAGCAGCTTATTGAGCTTCTCCAATCCTGGAACGACACCTTTTTGAAGCTGAAAGAATGGCAAGAAGTGAGAGGGAATCCTGACTGTCCTGCAGTTGGTCCGGATGGAATCCCTATCCTTATGGCCCAGTCCCCTGGGGAGGTTCCTCTGTGTGTGTTGGAGAAGAAATTGGGGTGGCTCATTTCATAGGGGCCTGTGTCCCATTCTCATATTCCTAGCAGTGGCGTCGCTCCGGTAGGGGCGGGGCCGTAAGTATCGCTCTGTCGTAATCCCTTTACCGAGCGAGCAGGAGGCGGCCTCGCCCCCTCACTGTCGGAGCCTTTCCCCTGCGGAGAAAGCAGCAGGCAGGGTCTCTTGCCTGCTGCTTTCTCCGCAGGGGAATGACTCCGACAGTGAGGGGGCGGGGTCGCCTCCTGCTCGCTCGGTAAAGGGACTACGATGGAGCGATACTTACGGCCCCGCCCCTACCGGAGTGACGCCACTGATTCCTAGTAAAGTAATGACAATTGTTTAGACTTGTCAGAAATGATTACATGGTTATCAAAGGTTCTACAATAGGTTTGAAAGTGTGGTGGCTTACAGCACAATCCTATGAATGTCTACTCAGAAGTAAGCCCTATTGCGTCCAATGGGACTTACTCCCAAATAAGTGTGCATAGGATTGCAGCCTTAGAGTGTAACTGAGCTGTGCCCCGCCATGTATTATGTCCTACACATTGGGGCTGTTCATGATACTTTAAATTGTTTCTAGCATGTGGAGGAGTCTCATTTTCCATATATAACATTGTTCTTGTCATGCATTCTAGCTTGCCCCATTCACATGCTGCCATTTTTGACTGAAGAATTAAACCAAACATGGGCACTCCTGTTGAACAGTCTCTGTGTGTCTGTGTTTGAGTGCTGGGGCAAGTATTCTCAGTAAATATTCACCACAGCCCAGCAAAGTTGTACAACTAAACTCTGAGGAATTTTGAGTGGATCTGTCATACCCCTGAGCATTGCAACATTACACTTGGGACTTTTCTGACAGTTTCCTGTTCAGTAGATCACTGTCCAAATTCCCCAAACTCCTTTTTAAATTGGGGGGGGGGTATAAGGGGTTATGGAAGCTGTTGAGCAGAAAACTGACAGAATAACATGGGAGTACATACTAGACTAGTCTATATGCCAGCCTTCAAACCCCCCTTTTATCATGGTGGATGTGGCTTGTCAAGACCAGCATTTGTTGATGAATATGGATAATGTGAGTAGACTAATGTTTAGGAAGAAGGTTGCCCAGGAAGAGAGAAATTATTTGGCCTCCATAGCAGTCCTCTAATGCCAGACCCCTAGGATGTTCCTACTTTTCACATTTTTAAGTTTGTTCTATCCAATTTTGGTCAGCAGATGATGCAAAACATCCAGCGACAGCAGCACCACGTCGGCCAAATCCTGGAAGTCATGATAACAGTGGGGGTAAGAGTTTGTGTGTTAAGGGAAGGGGAAAAAATGAAACATCAATAAGTGGAGGTGGTTGGACTTGTTTTCTGAATTGTCAATAGAATAGTTACAAAAGCTTTTTATATGAAAAGACAAACTGTACTGCTTGCTTTAGCATATGGTACTTCTGGGACAAAATTCCCTCACCCAACCCCAATTTTGGTGCCCCAGTTCATAGATGTTGAAATTGAGGGGGCAACTTCAGAGATGTTTTGGGGATAAAAAGGACAAATTTTACCATGCTGCAGCAATGCTCCACACCATATCTCTTTATTGTTATAAGAAGCCCCCTATAATGAAATTGAATCCCAAAATGAGCCAAAAGCTCCAAGGCAAACAAATGGTTGTAGATTAGATATAAATTACCCTTTCTCCGGCTTCATCTTCTCTTTCTCCCCCCCCCCCCCTTGGTTTTACAGGGGCATTTGATGATTTGGACTTAATTGATGGGAAGCCTCTTCCAGATAAGCCAGGAGGAGGAGGAGGTAGGTTTCTGACAAATGAATTTTCTTAAATTTATAAATCGTTTTGTGGGAAGATGAGTTTTGTTAAACTAACAGGGTGTTTTGATTCAGAAGTGGTCTTGAATGAGATTTAGATCTTTAGGACTTTTTGTTCATGGCAATGATTATGTATTGTATTGAATTGAGTGGGTTTTTCAAACCCATTTTGTTAAGTTTGTAGCTGGAATTATCATTGCTGGCCAAACACCAAGGATTTGGCTGGCTTGGCCTGTCTCCAACATCCATTTTGCTTCAGCTTATACCTTAGATTCAAGATGTTGGATTATCTTTAAGATTGTTTAGGCAAGTGATCAATATCTTAATTATGTGACATATTTTGGATAATGTTTTTCATCTTCCTTAACAAAATTGTCTTTAAAACTTGTCAACAACTCCCTAATCTCTAATATTCTATAGAAAGATATGCTTTTCGAATCTTCCCTGTTTTCAAGACATGCATAGACTTCCACTACCTTTGTTCTAGAATGTACAGCACAAACATTTTGGATTGTACCCAAATACAGGAAGTTCTCACTAAACACCACCAAAAAAAATGATACTAATTAGTTGTGACTTAGGCCAAGCTAGATGTGCTCCTAATGGTTCAATGTTACTGGAAGGGAACAGGTTAACTTTCTTTTCAAACAGCCAGAGGGGATGTGTGAAACAGTAACGGTGGGATGGGGTGGGGGGATTAGTACTTTGCTCCAAGAAGTTTTGATCCTGATTATGACCCTGATATATGTGCTTTTGGCGTTGTGTTTTTTTTTTGGGGGGGGGGGTTAAAAAAAATCCATTGGTTTTCACTAGAACTAATTTTTTTAATCCAAAAATGGGAGGGCACGATCATGATCCAAACCATGGTGAGGCAAATTTTTGCCATATTTTGTGACCACATTTTGTGGGGGGGGGGAAAAGCTCATACCCCCATCTTCCCCATTTAGCAATGTTGCTCAATTAGTTGCATGTCTAACTTGGCCCTAGTTTATGTTCTGTTAATTTTAATGGGACAGGTAGCCCAATCCTACTTAACTCCCTGTGTGGTGATAAAACTGCATGAACGTGGTGTGCACTGTATCCCGCAAGGGAGTTTTGGGCTCTGGAGGCCTCCGCAGGGTAAGGGGAACGTTTGTTGGTAAGCCCCACTGGCCTGCTGGGTCTACTCGGATCAGTGCCAGCTCTTGTGCAAGTCCGTGTGGACCCAGGTCAGGGGATTGAGGCTGGGAAGGGGCATAGGAATCGGCATGCACTGCTGCTGCCAATAACAGCACCCTTCCAGGCCCTGATCCACCCCATTCTGCCACCTCTGTCCCACCCCCTGTGCTTACTTGTTGGTGCTAGCGGGATCCTCGGTCTGCTGGTGTGCGGAGCTGGCCACTTGCAGTAGCAGCCAAGCCACACTGAGTGGTGTTGCCTTTTGCAACAGCCGTAAAGGGCCTTATGCTGCTGGCACGAGTGTTCCGGCAGCGTAAGGGCCGAGTAGGATTGGGCCATTACAGTCCAGTCCAATCCTATGCATATCTATTCAGAAGTAAGTCCCGTTATAGTCACTGGAGCATAGACTGTCTGCTGCAACTGCCTCCGACCACTCAAATGTGCAGAAGCACAGTCTGCCGTCGCTGTCACTATAGAAAGTCAGGTTGAACTCGGAGCATAGACAGAGCATGGACCAGAGGCTCTTGCAGGACCAATGTGGCCTGAAGGTTTCAGTATGCCCACCTCTGGCCTAGAGGTAGGTTAGATATTATAAAAAGAAAACTGGGAAGATAATCCTATGAATACTATTCACTATTTAGTTTGCTTGGGTTTTTTTCCTGGACCCAACCATGCTCCTAAAGAAGGGGTGGGGATCCTATTTGCAGTGGGGGGCCATTTTCCCATAGGGAAAATTTGCTGCGGGCCGGCCATCAGGCCAGCCGATTCCCCCCCTGCAAATTTGACCCCCCCCACGAATTTACCACCCACCGCTCGCTCGCCCTCCCTCCTCCCACCGCTTGCTCGCTCGCCCTCCCTCCCACCGCTCGCTCGCTCTCCCTCCCACCCACTCACTGCTCTCCTTACCTCGGCACCGGGCCAGGGCCGCCGCCGCCGCTTTCCCGTGCCTCCTTGGTTTAAAAACAGCTTTCGCACAGCGTTGCTGAAGCCGAGATTGCCCTCTCAGCAATTTCGGCTTCAGCGACGCTGTGCGCAGGTCCAGAAAGGCCGCTTTCCAGGAAGCAAAACTAAGCAAAAATGCTCCTGGCCAAGGCTTCCACTTGTCCCTTTTGGAGCATGGTTGGGTCCAGGAAACCCGCCAAGCACTGCTCTTTCAGAGGAAGTGCCACTGATCAAGAACAGGCTTAACACCCATTTTTGGATTCCTTGATCTCCTACTGACCAGCAGCAGAGAGTGTGCGAGTGCAGGGGAGGTTCTGCTGTCACAGCACCTGCTATTACCATCAGTGGCTGGTGTTCACTTGTGATTCACCTACCCCACCCCACCCCACCCAGGCATGCCAAGCAAGCCGAGCACAGAGCCTCTCTCTTGCTTTCTTTCTCTCTCTCTCTCTCTTCCTGAACACCCATTTCTGGGTTCCTTGATCTCCTACTGACCATCGGTACCTCTGCCCTATTGAAATTTAATCCAGATTTTTAGTCCACATTCAGCCCATCCTCACCTCCAAATGAAAGTTCAGAATACCCACCAACTCCATGGAATCGGATGTCATAGCAAGGTGGAGCTGGGTGCCATTTGTATATTGAATGCACTTCAGCCAAAATCCCCTTACAACTTCCCCCTGCATTTTCATGTAGATGTTACACAACACAGAGGCAAGATGGAACCCTGTGGGACTCCAAAGACTATATAGGCCATTGGGCTAAACAGTGGTCCCTTAGCAACATCTTCTGTACTCTCCCCTCCAGGTTGGACCAGAACTATTACAACACTGTACTTCCCAATCCCAACCCTTAGCAGTAGTCCAGAAGGATACCATGGTCAATAATGTTGAGTGCCAGTGAAAGATCCAGTGGAACTAATGAGGACACACTCCCCTTGTCTAGTTTCTGGTGGTGTCATCAAGCAGGACAACCAAAGCAGTTTCATTCCTGAACCTAATTTAGTAGTTAGCCTGAAATGGGTTACAATGAGGTTGTGTTGTGGTCCCCAAATAGATGAATGTGATCTGTGATTTGAGCAATAAGACTAAGGGCACAATCCTATCCTAGCTCTGCTTCGTGATCCAGCTATGCCGGCGCTGGCAATCGTGTATCCTGAGCAGAGTAGGCAGGGTTGGAGGTCTCCTTGAGGTAATAAAACTTTTGTTCCCTTACTCCAGGTAAAGCCCCAGTCCCTGCAACGGGTCTCCTTGGATCTCCTGCCATTTTGGGGCCGTAAGCCAAGGAGGCCTATGTCAGGGGAAACTGGCCTGGAAGGGGGATAGAATATGGTGTAATTCCTCCCCTCCTCCTGTGCCAGAGCCATCCACACACCCCGCCCAGGAACGCCTCCACGCCCCTGCATCTCACAGCCCAGCCGCAGCTTACCTGCACTGCACGGCATCTGGATCTGGCCTGCAAGGGCTGGCGCAACTGCTTTATAGCAGCTTTTGTGACGGTCGTGGGACAGCACGTTGGTCCTAGGCCAGTCTAGCGGCCAGATAGGATTGGGCTGCCCCTAGATGATGCATGAAACTCCTCACGATTTTCCATCTGAGATGTGATATTTCTTCCCCATGCTCTTAATGACTATATTTTTAAATGGTTTAATGATCTTTGCATTTTAACTTTGGGCTGATTTTGCAAGATGCATCCTTCTCAGGCAGGTTTGTTTGTTTATTTCATGCTGTTTTACATAAACATTGCTTGCAAAGAATGCGAAGGCTGAAGCAGCCCTCCGTGGACTTGCACATGCTTCCATGTACATGTAATTGACTAATCATTTATTTTGGTGAATTAATTTTGCTTCTCACACTGTTATGCACAAATTGTTTCTTAATATAGGGCGTGCTGCTAACCCTTCTGGAGGTATGTGTGTCATTGTTTGCTTGAGTTGAGATGATAAAATCTTCTTTGAAACTTGTGTATCTCTGCACAGGTATCCCCTGTTGCATGTCTTTATTTTGACATTTGGCCTTTGGTTTATTTATTGCATTTATAGCCTGCATTTCTTAAATGGTGGAATTCAAAGTAGTGTACGTGGGGGGGGGGGGGTTTCCCAGGCGGTCTGCCATCCAGCCACTGGCCAGATCGAGACCTGCTTAGCTTAATCAAGGTGGCTGCATCATGTGTTCTAAGACCATATCCTGGGATTATGAGTTGCTTAGATAAATAATTTTTATCATGGGATTGTGGGTTACTGTTTAAGGAGTGTGTGCCTTCCTATTTTTTTAAAACGTGTGTGAGTGTCTCTTACTTAACCACACATTAAACACTTGCCCAGTCCAATCTGTTCAGGATATGTGAGAGTACAGGTCAATATCTTTTTAGTTACGTGAGGAGGGCAGGGATGTTGACATAAGCCCTTTTCAAGCGTTCACCCTCCCATGGACAACAAATGCATGAGGTACATCCATGATACACACCCCGCTAGCCTTGCCAGCGATGCACATGCTTAGCCCCTCCCCAACCCCGTATTCAGCATTTGTCTGCAGGGTGAACCTCTCCATTTGATTACAACTCAGGAACATTCATGGGAAGCCCCTCATGTGTTCTTCTCCACAAGAGAGCGAATGCCTGAACAGGAGTATAGAGTGTTGATAACCTGCCATTCTGGGAATCTGAAAGAAGCACACGTCATGGCAAAAGCCACCAACTCACAAATGGTATAAGTCTCTATCGTGGACTCTGCTTGACTTCAGTGAACATTGGGGTCTTTTTAAAATTTAAAAGAACCTTAAAAACAGAACAAACCAACCGAGCACTCAAGGCTCTCTGTCTTAAATGAAGGACAGTTCTTAATACTTAAGAGGCAGCATAGATACTTTTATCAAAACAGGTTTAAAGGTGGTCATCCCTCAAAAGAAAAGAATTACTTTCAGGTCTAGGCTACATTTTAAACATCTACTTGGTTAAACAGATACAAATATAAGATTATTAATTAAAATAGAGAGGTCCTGGTGCATCATTGTCTGCAGACATGACCTATCACTGGTAAAAAGAAAAACTCATAATAAGATTGGCAAGACAATCCATGCTGTCTGGTTGAATAACATGAGATGTACAAGATAAGTACCTCTTGAATCAGATCTTAACCTACAGCTGAAAATATATATATCTAGAAATGGAACAATATGTGTGGACGGGGATCCAGATGAATTCCAGGTTTCCAGGGTGTTGGTAAAAAGTTGTTTGTTGCACACATGAGCCAGAGCTTATGTGTCTTTATGAGTAAAGCTTACATTTGTATCTGCTTGATTAGGCTGATGTTGTGTTAGAATATAGCCTGACCTAGTCTTAAGGCTAAGTTATAGTTTTATGAACACCAGGACACTGGGAGTGGAGGGGTACGATTTTTATGACAAGGAGTGCTAGCTAGCTTCAAGTACCCTGCCAGATTCACAGTGCAATCCTGTGTAACTTTGCACCGGTATAAAAGCAGATGCACCAGTGTAAGTGCACTTACACCAGTATCACTTACACCGGTGCATCTACTGTTACGCCAGTGCAAAGTTACACAGGATTGTGCTGTCAGAGCTGTCATTTGCCTAATACGCATTTTCAGCCACCCTTTAGTGATTAAGCAAAAAAAAAAAAATCCGCAGTAGCAAAGTGGCTTAAGAGCTTTTTTTTTTTTTTTCCAATATGCATCTCAGTACATTGGTCTCTCAGGTGCTACTTACAAGAACCCTGTTTCCCAGCTTTTACTCTGTTAACGTAGCATCAGAAATTAGAAAAAACAAACCACCCGCTGTTAGCCATTATATGAAGCATATCCTAACCAAACTGCTCTTATAGGTGGACATGACTCAGATAGCAAGACTTCTGAAAATGCAGAAGGTAAGCTTGTATGTTCTTGTGATGTCATTGTAATCTCTAAAATAGTCCCTGAATGTTAATATTGTATAGCTGTTCTTTCCTGACCTCTATATTCGGACTTTGGGATCTCCCTCCAAAGTTTTTATTGGTACAGCGCAAAACTGAGCCATAACTTCCTGCTTGTGTTGAAGGTCTGGGTGGGCAGTGATGAGTGCCAGTGTTAAGATGTCTGGTTGGTTGGACTTGAACTCTGAGATGCCCCTGGTTGTCAGCCAAGTGTCATGGCTTTTTGTGCCAGTCTTCTCTCCAGCCCAGGCCCCTTGAACTCACCAGGTTTTGTTGAAAAACAGAGTTTTGAGCTAGATATCAGTGATGGAACATGTGGTACACTGCCATGATTCAAATGTAACACTAAGCCATGGTTTGGTACTCTGTGACCAAGCGTTGAAGAATTGCAGGTTCAAGAGGGAGAGAGTGAAAACATTTGCTTTCACTTTGATTTTCATTAATTTTAACAAACTAGATCTGAAACCATAGTTCTCAGAGTTTGTACATAACCTAGAACTGTGTTTTTTTCTAAAGTGGAGGCAAAAACGTTCATTCTACAATTTGCATGTGTGTGAGAGGAGTGGAGCACGCAAGCCTGTGGCTCTCCTGAGGCTCATTCACATAGCACGAAACAATAACTTACAGCCTAATCCTATCATAGCGTTCTGCCAGCGCTGGCTGCTGTAAAGCAGATGGAAAGCGCACTTTGGCAGTGCGTGTTGCCGGAGTGGTGGTGGGAAGGCCAAAGCCTTTCCGCATGCGTTGTCAGATCGCTGGAGCAGTTAAGCCAGTGTGGGAGGGGTAGGAGAGGGTGAAACTGGGCAGAGGGGGAGAAACGGGGGGCAGGGAGGCTGCTGGAGGGGGTGGATCTGGCAGTGATGACATACACCAAATCCTATTCCCTCCAGCAGCATCCTCCCCACCCCCTCTCTCTCCTCAGACATGCGTCAGCAAAATATCTGGTACCGGTCCGAGGAGCCCCATTGTGGGTCTCCTCAGTTTAAATCCCCTTTCCCCTCCGAAGCCTCCTGCTCCCCCACCCCGCTGGATACAGCGTGCGCCTTTTTGGCACAGCTGCACTGGTGGGGGGGGGAAGGATAAGATCGGGCCATTAGTGTTTTGTACAACTGGGCCAGTATTTGTGATGGAGTTTAATAGAAAAATTAGCCTAAACCACTGAACCATAAGCTGTCGATCGAAAGGTCGGCAGTTCGATTCCCGCGACGGGGTGAGCGCTCGTTGCTTGGCCAGCTCCTGCCAACCTAGCAGTTCCAAAGCATGTCAATGCGAGTAGATAAATAGGTACTGCTTGCGGGAAGGTAAACAGCGCTTCGTGTTCCAGCTGCATGCTACGCGCTGCGGCAAGGAGAGTCATGCCGGCCACATGACCATGGAGGCGTCTTCGGACAACGCTGGCTCTTCGGCTTTGAAATGGAGATGAGCACCACACCCTAGAGTCGGACACGACTGGACTTAATTATCAGGGGTCACCTTTACCTAACCTGCTTGGCACAGCTTGAGTGGTGGACAGCTGGGAACCTTTATTTTTCCCACCCAGCAGGTAATAGTACTGGATAGTAAATACTGTATTTTTCAAACATACTTGTATTTATATTGTGAAACACTTTGTTTCAAATTTTCAATTATTTGAAAGGTGCATGAACAGTCTTTGTTTAGAAAGAGTAACATTCTTGACCTCTGTTGACTTTCAGTAGAACCTGGTGCTAAGGCTCCAATCCTATGCCCTAATGAACAGCGGGATTTCATCTGAGTGAACATGCTTTGAATTGACCTATTGCTTTTTCTTTGTCCCAGATGCCCTGGGTGCTGCCACGATCTGTATCTAGCACCTAGTGAGGCTAGTCAGCTTAACAGTGCAGTCCTAAATGTATTTACTCGGAAGTAAGTCCCATTCAGCTCAATGCTGCTTACTGCCTAGTAAGTGGTCTTAGGATTGCAGCCTAAATCTGCTACCTCTTACACTCCATTTTGAGACTATTTATAAATTGCAATCCCATCTCCCTTTTTGTTTGCTGAACACCCAGCCTGATGATGAATTCATCAGGAACTTGTGAAAGTTCAAGACTCGGTGCCATTTTGGTTGGTCCTAATAAAGTTACTATTTTTCCTTGGTTGACCTAGATGCTTTTGAAAATTATACACACAGATATATGTGTGATAAAGTTCAGTTAGACTACACTTAATTTGTAACTGAAGAAAACAAATCTTTTCACAGGTTCTCAAGGAATGCTAGCTGGCATTATTAGCTCAGTAGTTGTGGCAATAGCTGGGGCCTTGTCAAGCTTTATAGCTTACCAGAAGAAAAAACTCTGCTTCAAAGCAAGTGGTAAGTCTGTTTGTGTGTGTGTGTGTGTGTGTGTGTGTGTGTGTGTGTGTTTCAAATGGTGTGTTTCAAACCCATAATGGTTTGCCTTTGCCGAACATCAAAATGAGAAAATTCAGAAAACAAAGCCTTCCTAGAATAGCTACCTTGTTACTTAGATATTGTGCTTGGAGTACTTCCGCTGGAGGCCTATGAATAAGTCCTGAGCACTAGATGACACGTGTGTGCCAAATACTTCTATGAAACGGAAATCTCAGAATTCTTAACAATGTTTGTCTCTGCAGATCAAGAGAATGTTAATATGGAAAGCCAACAAGGAATACATGCTGAGGCACCTGGTAAGGATCTCTCTTCTTAAAAATGGATTCTGATTCTAGTTCATTACACATGCACTTTTCCTTCAAGGAGCTCAGGGAGGCTTGCATGTGGGTTCCTAGTTGGTCTCCCATTCAGGTAGCATACTGGACCAGACCTGCTTAGCTTTATCACTAGGCCTGGATCGTGTACTTTCTGACCATTATCCAGGATCTTTGTAGTTCTTTTTAAAGCAGTGTCCTCCCTGCTTGCCTCATTATCCCCTCAGACCACTGTTCTGCTTTACAAGACAATTGTAAGATAACTGTATGAAATGCTTTGAGCCTTATTCAATTGGACTGCCCCTCCCTCCCTCCCTCCCTTACAGCAGGGTGCTTTCAGCTTTTAATTTTATTTTACGGAAAATTTTGAGTCATTTTGAGGACTCTAAATCAGAAAATGGGATATAGATCAAATATTTACTTTCTCCCACAGAAATCGGTTATAGTTGTTGGATGGGGGAAAAGTCACATGGCTTTGATCAGACAGAGAGAGTTCAGTTTCCCCCACTTTGTGTCAGTGGGCCAGTGTGGACGATGCATTCAAACGTACCCTGACTATATGCGAGTAGAGACGTACATCAGTATGTCCTGCTCCCCTTCCTGGTGCACCTTTCTGCTTCTAATAATGTGTGAGCCACAGCTAGAACCAGTGTCAAGGCATATAAAAACATCAAGTCCCCTTTAAATTTGCATGAGAAGATAGAACTTACAAGCAGGAGGCCTTCAACCAACTGACTTTTAACAGCTGCTTGGAAGAGCACACTCTCTCTAGGCTCTTTGATCCCTGAGGAAGGCAGTTAGAAACAACTGCCAAAACGTTGGAAGTTTTATAGTTGTAGACTTTAATAAAAACAGGAACATGGCGTTAGGTCTCGGAAGCTTTTATTTTACTGACTCTAAATACTACTTTAAAGTGGTCAGTTAGTTCTTATCCCATTATCCCACTTTTCCCCAAGGAGCTGAGAGTGGCATACATAGTCTTCTCCCCTCCCTTATCCTCACAACAGCCCTGTAATTTCAATTAGGGTGATAGTGCCTGGCCCAAGGTCATCTAGTTCATAGCTTTGTGATGATTTGAATCTGGGTCAGATCTGACCTACAGCACAATCTTATGAATCTACTCAGAAGGAAGTCCCATTGCGTTCAATGGAACTTACTCCTGGAAAAGTGTGTGTAGGATTGCAACCCTGGTCTCCGCACTCTGTGTGGGTCGGTAATGTAGCTACCGTAAAGTGTCTGGTGCAGTCCGCTGGGGGCTCCACTACCAGAGGGGACGCTTGACCACCTGCTGCCCACTTCTTCCGTGCTGTCACCCCCCTGGCCACCCATCGCCCTTGGCGCCGCTGCCTGGCTTCCTCTGCCATCTAGGATGATCATTATGAGGAAGAGGGCGGCGGGCGGCCATGCCTTCCAGGCTTAGAGCGCCTTCTCTAGTGGTTACTGCTGTCAGAGTGGGGAAAAGGGAGGCTGTCCTGACCAGCAGAGCCAACGTTTCTGTCGCTCCTCTTCTAGCGAGATTCAAAATGGACTGAATGAAAAGAAACCACGCCTGCTAAACCAGGAAATCGCCTGGTTTACGTGGCTCTCTGTGCTAAGCTGAAAGAGCCGGAATTGCTACAGGGGTCCCCTGATGAGTGAGGAGGGGGAACTTCCTGGTCCACCCATCCTTTGAATTTCTTCCTGCAGCGGTATTAGGGGATGAGACTTTTCTAGGGAAGAATCGGGGGGGCTCTGGGTGGAGGATCTTAGTCGCCGCCGTAGCTGAGTGGATGGGCATGCTTGGCGTGCATAAAATCCCAGGTCTCATCATTGCTATCTCCAGCCAGAACGATCTCCATTTGTCATATTTTCACATATAATGTTTGCTTGGGCTGGTCTTTGACCGTAACGAAGATATTGATTGATATGTTTGCCTGTTCTAAGCCCACAACTTTAGCCATAAAGTTGTGCACATCACAAAATTAAATAATCCAAAAAGTTGCCTAGCTGTTTTCATTTACATTTTGGTATATAATCAAAACCGCAAAACCGAAGTATCGACTTGAGGATTTTTTTTAACTTAATTTAATGGACAAGTGTAGCAAGAAAACCATGAAATTTGAATAGTTATGATCAGGTTTGTATGTGTTTCACCTAAAGATTACAAAGCTGAAGCGGCAAGTAGTTTAATTGGAGGGGAAAATGATACCAACTGTAATTAGCTGGTGGTCATTGTAGTGGAATGTGTTGGAACTCTGACAGCTGCCCCCTTACTGTTGGACTGTGGATTAGACGAATAAAGCAAAGCTTAGCAGGAATTGACATTTAGGGAAATGTTAAGAGAATTTGGACAGAGCTGAAGTTGTATAAAAGCAAGCTGGAAGCAGGAAAGATTAATTTGGCTGGTGTGTGGTTGTGTGGAACAAAGAAGCTTCCTGCAAAAGAGAGCAACTTTTCTCTTTTGTTTGTGTTCAATATGATGGGGGGAGAATTTTTTCTCAGTGGGCTCCATCTCCATAGTGCAGGGCTGTTGCAGTCCCTGAGAGTGCTTGTGAGAGGCTTAGTTAGGATGACTGAGAATGAATGTATTGTCCAGGTCAGTGACTGCTGGAAACTTTTAACCCTAGATCAGACTGATGACAAAATGCCCTAAGGCAGGGGTTCCCAACCTGTGGCACATGGTTCCCAACCTGTGGTACATGGTTTTTGGGCGACTGTCAGTGGTACGCTGCAGGTTGGTCTTTATCTGCTTTTCCAGTCAGATGTTAAGAAGCCACCCCACCTCCCGTGGTGCCCCACCATTACCTTTGTTTTGTTTCTAGCCTGCATCTTGCTTTAACAAAAGGTCTGCTTCTGTGGTTTAACTAGACAAGCTGACTGAATGGCAGAGAGGCTCAGCCGAATTTACAGGAAGCAGTTCCAGTTCCTATTAATTCGGCTGAGCCTCTCTATCATTCAGTCAGCTTGTCTGCTTCTGTGCTAGATACAGAAGCAGAAAATACTCCAAAGTAGCTTTTATGGATTTATATACTGTAATTATTGTTCAGAGGTGATTGGTGTTGGATATGCTGGGTTTCAGCCAAGCAGAATCAAGTTTTTGTGACAAAATTGTTTTTTAAACAATTTTTGAACAAGAATTTTTGGGCCATGCTTTAATTGAACACACGTGAATGCTCTGTGCGAACACCTGCATTTTTCCCCATGAGCTCTAAATCTGCGCAGAAGAATATTAAAAGTGTTCCTTGAATTCTGAGTTAAAAAGAAAACACACACACCCCAGTTTGGCCATCAGGCACAGGAGTGTGTTCAAAAGAGAAAACTAGGAAAACAAGCAATGTCCATTCACCTTTGAAAATATCTTGCCAAAGATTCATCAAAAAACGGTTTTTGAACTTGGAACTCAAAGAATGCTTTATGCAGTGGCATCGCTAGCACACCCCGGGGGGCGGGGGGCGGGCAGGGTGTCAGTACGTTTCACGTCATTGATCCTATAGGATCAATGGTTCCATATCCACGAATTCGCTACCCGCGGGAGTTTCTAGGAACCTAACCTCCGTGGGTAGCGAGAACTAACAGTATATTATCCACAGTAACTTTGATTAATGGTGGCGTAAAAATATAGCAGTGAAGCTTGAGTGTTGATTTTCATCAACATTTTGGAAATGGTTATTTTAAACAACTTTGGATAATTCCATCTAGTTGTTTGACCTTTGGAAGAGGAAAGGGGATGTCAGCCTAGTAGGAAAGAAGACCTGTTGGAATGAAGTGGAACATCTGAGTAAGCATGCTTAGGTTCATAGTGTAAGGAATTTTAGCTCCAGCCTGTGTGCTTCCAGCTTTTCTCTATTGTTTTTTTGTGAGGAGAAATTATAAATACAGTAATGATCAGTTTAAAAGGGCTGCAGTTGATTAGTGGTTAAGATGCTGAACTGCAGCATCGATAGGACAGCAGTTCGAGACCCCAGTGCCACGTGACGGAGTGAGCTCCCGTCTCCTGCCAACCTAGCAGTTCAAAAGCAAGAAATTGCAAGTAAATAAATTGGTACCGCTGCGGCGGAAAGGTAACAGCGTTCTGTTAGTCACGCCGGCCACATGACCATGGAAGCATCTTCGGACAGCACTGGCTCTTCAGCTTAGAAACTGAGATGAGCACACCGCACCCTAGAGTCGGATATGACTGGCTTTGGAGCAGGGGATACCTTTACCTTTTTAATAATCGGTTTATTTTTCTTTCCCTTTTAGTTCAATGCACACTTTTGCAGAAACAGTAATGGAATTTAAGATAAAGAAAAGATCAGAAAAACCGGACAGAAAACCTGCATATTTCCATGAAGAATTAAAAGAAAAGTGAAGTTTCAAAGCAGAGGTTTAAAAAAAAATAGTCCTGATGAAATGTCTCTGAATGTTCTAACAAATCAAAGTATTTATATCTGGTTTGACCTTTTGACACTCAAGAGTTGCACGTTGGCTGATTATCGACTTTAAAACAACACTTTTTTTTGGAAATTGTTTTTGTATGAAATCTCATCTTTGCCTTGTGTCAAGAACCTTAAAAAGAGAGATGATTCTAGTCTACACTAGCAAAATGCCTGTCATTTGATGGATAGGGTGTATATTGAGGAAGGGTTTGGGTATTGCATGCACCCTTGAGTGGTACACTGCAGTGTATCTCTGCCCTGCATATAGACACATGTTGCACCCCCTCACGTGTAAATAAACATGTTTATTTACCCTGCAAAGACCCTTACAAGCCAGGATCAGGACACCCAGATATTAGGGTTTGGAGGGCATATTTTGCCCTCATGCCATCAGCGTCCTGCAGTACAGTGCTTTACTTTTCCCCTAGAGCAGTAGTTCCCAAACTGGGAGATGTGGCTCCTAGGGGAGCCATGGAAACCAGCCAGGGGAGCCATGGAATCCTCCCGGAAAATAGTGCAATGCCAATTGGCAGGCATCAACATAATGTAATGGAGAGCGGTTGCCAATGGTCAAGGGAGCTACAGGTTGAAAAAGTTTAGGAAACATTGCCCTAGGGGTATATGGCAAAAAGGGTTGGTCTCGGGGATATTGCTGGGTTGAGGGCTTAATGTACTTCTTGGTGATCTCGGCCATTGAGAACCCACCCAGCTTCCACATGCAAAGTCCCAGCTTGGTTCTGTGTGTTAGTCACACTACAATGTGAAAGTGCATTATAGAGAGATATTTGCCTTCCACAAAGTCATTAAAATCAAATGTTTTTGATTTTTGAAGCAACTCTGACATTGTGCCTTTGCCTTCCTATAAAATATATAGGAGCTGTAGGTATTAAATGCACATTGCCTTAATATTTCTTATTTGGAAATGGTCTAAGTATAATTCTGTCTGCTCCATGTTACACTAGTGGCCTTCTGAATGCAAAAAACATAATATTTTACAATAAAATTTAGATAATCTCTCTAGTATCCTCTCCCTCCTCTGCTTTTTTTTTGGCAGTAAAGCCATGTGTATGCAGCTGTGTGCAGTGGCTAACAGAACTTAAATACTTTATATTCCTTAATTCACCCAGGCAACCATCTTCGAGATTGTATTGTCCTAAGAATTCCTGACTTCATTTCATTAGTTCAGTTCTTGGTTGAAACTGTGTAATAGTGTATGTGACTGTCTGTGGGGTTTACTGCTTTATTATTCACAAGTGCCCAGCCAACTCTTCTTCTGTATTTCCAAAAAGTTGATCTTCTTGTGACTAGATAGCTATACTCTTCAACAAACAGATAATAAAGTTCCTGTAATAAGGCTTATTTTGTCTAGTTGCAGGTGCCTTAAGCAGTACACCTTTAAGTGCTTTTTAAGATGAATAATCAGTAGCAAGTACTTGATCAGAACAGAATGAGCTAAGTAAATCAAATTGCTTTGTTTAATGGGGGGAAAGGCCTGGATGTAAATGGACTATTTTCATAAGCTGGAATCATTCTAAAAATTCTTGCTTCTGTGCTTTCGATTTCAGGATTGTGGCCTAAATCTATCATTAGCCAACCACAAAAATATAACTGCATTATGAAATCTAATTTGATCCTAATTATAACTTTTTGATAACTCAGATAATTTCTAGCTAAGCGTTGTGCCAGTGCAAATTACATTCTAGCATAGAATATAGTTCATGAGAATTTCTGTATGCATGGTCTTCTAGAACAAACAAACTATTGGATAGTGTGTCCTGTTGAAAATTAATGGAAGTTACCCACATAAGTGAAACTTGGATCCTTAATTTTGTTTCCCTTTACAATTAATGCAAATAAAGAAAAGATAATTTTTCCATTACGTTATGAATTGAGGTCGTGCGTGTGTTCCTGTACCAAGTGTGTGTCCTGGAACCAGACTATGCATGACATTAAATGTGTAATTGGCTTCTGCAAGCTTAGTTTTTCTTTAGGCAAGAAGAACAGCTACAGAGGAGCCCTTGATCAGGCCCATTGAGTGAGGCAGGAAAGGGGAACTTTAACCCTTTTTTTCCCCAACCATAGTCCCAATCTAAACTGGGGGGCCTACAACTGATATTTGCCCCAGGGAGAAAATTGCCAGTGGCAGCTGTGGGAAGCCAAATCAAGTTTAGGATCATGGCAGAGGCAAAGGATTAATGTCCCACTCCGTCAGCATTTCGGATCAAGCTATTCCACACAATGCTGTTATTGGCTAAAGAAATACTGAGACTGCAATCCTGTGTACACACTTATCTAGAAATAAGTTCCATTGAACTCTGTGGGGCTGACTTCCCAGTAGGCATGTATAGGATGATGCTGTAAGTCCATTGGGACAAATGACACAATATCACATGTAGGTCGGTCTTTGCTGAATCCCATTACAATATTTCATTTTGAAGAAAAATAGAATTAAGTGTTCAGGTGATTACAAATTTAGTGCCAATATCTTTCTTTTTATTATGAAATTATTTTTTTTAACTAGGAGCAATATCTTTCTTTTTATTATGAAATTATTTTAACTAGGAGAAATGCTAACATTTCGTTTTGGTTTTTTAAAGCAATGTTTCCTTGCCATTCCTGAACAGCAGGGGTTTAGTCCCAAACTCAGTTGCTCATATGTCATAAGAGCAGTGAGAAATCATGTTCTGAATTTGTGTTTGAGACCAATCCTATGCATGTTTACTTGGACAAAGTCTCTCAGAATTCAGTGTGACTGACTTTTCAAGTAAGTGTACATATGACTACATATGGAAATAAGCTCTATTGAACCAGTGGGACTTGTTTCTCAGTAAACATGCATATGATCAGGCCATTGATCTCTAAACTAATTAAAGGGATTGTCTACATTCATCCTAGTAGCATTTCATGTATATTATGTGATAAAAACAATTTTGAAATGTCAATAGCTGATGATGTATTAAAGCAAACTTTCAACTAGAGTTATGAATACTTGGATTGTGAGAATCAAGAATGGGTAATTAAGACATAATTGTAATTTCTTTTTTTAATAAACAAATCTAAAACTATTTGTTTGACTGCACTTTTTAAGAGTAGCTAAACTGCAAAAAAAAAACCTGGGTAGAATGTTTTAGAAGATTACTTGGAATCGAAAAACAAATAGTATAATCTGCAGTTTGCAAGTGATGTCTGTTTTTCTCTCTTTTTAATTGGATGGGTGTTGGGACATTTTGAAAGGATGTGAATATGCTTGAGATAGGCAACTATGGCCTTACAGCCCAATCCTGTCAAGGGCCGCCGCAGTATGCAAAAGCACACTGCGCTGGATCCTAGGCAGGATCGGGGCTGCACCGACCAAGCTGGAGCACACCTCGGGAGAAAAAGGACGTTCATCCTTTTCTCCTGGAGATAGCCCCAGTAGCCCCTATGGGCCTCCTCAGATGTGCGCCAGCAACATGGCCGGCGCAAATCCAAGAAGCCAGTGTAAGGCTGGTCGGGCCCAAGATGGGGGGATAGGATTCGGCGGAGCACTCCAAAAATAATCCCATCCCTGGCCCAGCAGGCCAATCACCCCCTCCAGTGCCACCCCGGTCTGCCTTCCCCACACCCCTGCCCCGACTGGCACAGGACTTGCATCCGCCAGCCCTAGCTGCAACCCTGGGTGGAGTGAGCAGCACCAGCCTCTCCGCTGGTACCGTTTACTTGGCAGGTGTTGAAAATGTGCCTCATGGCACGTTTACGACACCCGGTGCCGGCAGAGCTGTCGCTCCACCCAGAGGCGTCGCTAGAGTGGGGGGGCAGTATTGTAAGTTCCACACAGTTCTCCGTGTTACAAGGTGGCCCCACCCCCTCACCGTTGGAGCAATTCCAAGCAGCGAAGGCAATGCGCGTTGCCTTCGCCGCTTGGAATGGTTCTGACAGCAAGGGGGCAGGGCCACCTCGTAACGCAGAGTAGAACTGTGCGGAACTTACAGTACCACCACCCCCTCTAGTGACGCCTCTGGCTCCACCGACGTAATGTTACGCAGGATTGTGCCGTTAGTCTATAACTCTAGATTGCAAAGATGACATAGCCCCTTGGTATTTCAGCTGCTTTCCGGCAGGGAAGTTAAGATGCAGAGAAAGCACTCCGTTTCCTGAGTGGAAATAGCAACATAGTTCTCCTTTTTATGAACTTCAACTTCTCTTATTTCATTTACCTATCCTGCAGTTCTTCCATGGAGCTCAAGGTGGCATACGTAAGGTTTCTAGACAATCTCCCAACCAAGAATTACTTAGCTTCAGTCATCTTACAGCATTGTGTGCCCTTCAGATCATGCCCTGGGCCTTCTGCTTGGAATGATTCTTGATGTGAAAAAGCCAGTGGTGCAGCCCCTTTAGCCTGCATTAAATTCAAAACAAGACCCTGATAGAAATTAGTTGCTAACTGGAGGAATAAACTTCCAGTAGAAACATCCCCCCTTAATTTGTGAATAAAAAATGACAAAACAATAAAAGCAATAAATAAAAAAGAGGAAAATAGTGGAAAAAGTGCATTAAAGAACTTCCAATAGAAACATAAGCAGAGTTGTGTGTGTTGTGCCAGAAAGTAAAAATTCTGTGCCAAGTTATTCCCAATTCCATATTAAGGAAAACAATTCTGCAATCTGCAAGTAACCATATTCTAAAAATGCGTATTTTTGGCTAATTGGGTGGTGAGGCCTCGGGCAGGTAGTGTTTCCCTCAAGTAGGGCTTAGATTGAGCTACTGTTTGCAGCCTATGTCCCCATCCACTCTTCTTATTCCCAGGTACAAGTGCCCTTACAGTAGGATGGGAAATTGCAATTTTGCTAGTCCTGTGAAGGGATCATAGACATCAACCCCCTATCACTGAACTTCTTGAAATCCTGTTCCTCTCTCACAACCCTAGTTCTTCTATGTCACAATTGTCCACATGCATTCTAGCACTTAAGAGTGAGATTATAGACTTGACACTTGCCCTTTTGAAATCGGAAAGCCAGATTTCTACAGATAGTGAACTACCGGTATGTGCGGAATATGACGTGTTTGCACAGTGTGATTGGAATGGACTGCAATTGTGGAATTAGATTCCAGAATTGTGAACATCTTTCACAGCTACAGATGATAGCTTAATGGAACCATTTCTACTCTTCATAGGTTGGGGCTGAATTCCCAGTCTCTGCTCCCCCCCCCCTCCTATAATCATCCCATATTAACTGCTGCTGAGAGGAGTGTAGCATTTTCATTGAGGCAATGGAAAACAGCACAGTTCTGGAAGAGGTGTTGATGCTTTTCCATACTGGTTTTCTGGAAGAAGTGCAAGGCTCATCTGTTTGCATAGGTGTTTGGTGGCTAAGAGTGGGTCCCTTCGGGGAGAAAGGCAGGAAAAAAATACTGTAAATAAATAAATAAATAAAAGCAAGTTATCTGTTTTATATGCTGTGTTAGTGACTATGCTGAGGTTTTAGTCACGTTTTAATTGGTTTTCAGTTATTATTATATTATTATTATTATTATTGACAGTATTTATATACTGCTTTTCAACAAAAAGTTCACAAAGCAGTTTACAGACAAAATCAAATGGCTTCCTGTCCCAAAAGGGCTCACAATCTGAAAAGGATGCAGAACACCACCAGCAAATAGCCACCAGAAAAGACACTGTGCTGGGGTGAAAGGGGGCAGTTACTTTCCCCCTGCTAATTATAAGAATACCAATTGAAAGTGCCTCTTGCCCAGTTAGCAGGGGAGCTTTTTATTGGTGCTTTATATCTGGTTTGAGTTGGCCTCAAATTGCAGCAGGAGTGGGACATGAATACTAATTGAAATAAAACCATCTCTGTGTAGGAATCTTGGACAGCAAGGTCAACAGAACTTTTGGTATGTTGGGAATATAAAATAACTCTTTAAAGTCACATTTTTATGTGCAAACTAGGTCACCAAATTTCTAACAAAATAATCCATATCAAAATAATCACAAGCAGGTAGCAATTAGAAAGGGGCACAGTGCAAACATGCTTATTGGGCAAGGTGTATATATTTATATATTTTTAGAAAGCCTCCCTAATGTTTGATGCAGAAGTACAACAGGAGGGACATGCATTCGAAAAGCCACACTAAAGAGGATTTCCAGGTCCTCCCCTAGAACAGCACTTCCCACCCTCACACGCTGTGCGGCAGAACAAGCGATGTGCTTATTTATTTGTTTGTTTATTTTTCACATTTTTATACCACCCTTCCTCCAAGGAGCTCAGAGTGGTGTACATATTTCCTCCCCTCCTTTTTGTCCTCACAACAACCCTGTGAGGTAGGTGGGGCTGAGAGATAGTGACTGGCCCAAGGTCACCCAGGAAGTTTCTTGGCTGAGCGGGGATTTGAACCTGGATCTTCCAGGTCTAAGTCCAACTACCAAACCACTACACCATCCTGGCTTATTGAAGCAGGTGGGACAGGAGGATGGGGACTGGGGACCAGCAACCAACTCCCTGCACTGAATGGCTGGGAGCTTAACCTTGTATACACTTTGGGGCTGCTTGGTTCCCCTTCCTTTCTGTTGGCTGTTTAGGAGGGTCCTTAGTGCTATCCTGAAGAGTGTCACATGTGGTTTTAGATAACTGGTGTACTCTGGAGAGATTTGTCCCTCTTGACTTGGCCTTTTCTGCTTCTTTTTTTACCAATCCCCTCATCTTTGCACTAACTAATCTTTTGGAGTTGCGTTGTTTTTTTTTTTTTAAAAAAGCATTCTAACCAGGGAGTGATTCAAGTCCTTGCACTGCAACACCTATAATTCTTTGCAGATGGCAAGGGCATGTTTTGACAGCTGTTAACAGATAGCTTGTTCAGGCACTCACTGTGTCTTCTCTCTCCCTCAACAATTTCAATGGCAAACAGATTCCCTCCTCAGTACTGATTGCTTGGACTCTGAAAGGCAAAGAGGTGAGCAACTCCTCTCTGGTGGTTGTACAACATGTTGGTAGAGATCACTTCACAGAAAATTTTCCTTGGTTAGAGATTAGCATGCAGAATATTTATGACACGCCCTGCTTGGCTGTTTAGTCATATGAGAATTATTTCTAAAGGCTGGGTGTCTTCCCTGTGGGAAGGGAGCTGAGTTGAGAAAAGTGTTGGCTTACGGCTTTTCACTGGCTGTGAGCTGTTCTGCCCTCCTCCTGTCTTTACCCATGCCTCCTGCTCATAGGTTAATGCGGGAGGATGCAAATGTGTGCTTTGATATAAGTGGATGTTGCCTAACCCAGACGCCAAGGATACATTGTGATTGAATGTCATTGTTTTTCAAACATTTTCTTCTATATGACGTGGATTATCAGATACCGGCAGATTGAAAGCAGTTCACGGTTGACTGGGGATATACTCACCATCGTTGGTTTTTCAACTCATGCTAAGGAGGAAAGTGTAGAGGTGTAACACTTTTACCTGTGTCGAACAAACCGGTGGATCACAAGACCATGGTGAAGTTGACAGCTACCCTTTTATGTGCTGGTTGTTTTCTGCTCACCGTTGCAGGTAAGAAGACATTAGTATCTTCTCAGGTTGGGCAGCGGTAAGAAATGAAATGTCTCATCCCATTATGTGAATAATTTGATAACAGTGTTTTATTTCCATTGTTTTAATTTCTAAAATGAAAAGTGCTGGACTCAAGTCTGATGCAAGGCCTTGCTCTCCTTCATCTTAGTCTTCATCTTCATATTATTAATATTTTAAATTAATTCTAGGTGTTTGGAGGCTGCAGTTACTCTGTAATGAAAAACACACTGCACATGGAGAGAGGCATTCAAACCAAAACTGTTTCAAGGCAGGGGATGGGGTGGGCAGAGAAGCCCAAATTCAGCACATTTGTTAATGTTTGTGGAATGCTAATTGAAGGGTTAAAGTTTTACAAAGTCTGGAACTTCTGTACATTTTTTAAAGCTCATGTCATTATTGTATGGCACAACAATTCAGTTTGTAATCTGTCAAAATTGCAAGTGTCAGTTTCTTATTTTGAGGAGGAAACAATCTTTGGATTGTGCCAATCTGAGACATAACTGAGGTCTGCCGTTTTTGGACCAGGTGCTCAAGATGGTGGCTACTGAAAAAACTGCAGGCATTATTGGAGGAAGCTGATTTTCTAGATCCATTTCAGAGTGGTTTTAGATCTTTAGTTAAAGTGTTATTTATACATTGGGGTGAAATCCAGCAAACAAGCTTCCAAGCATATGAGTAGCTCATGCTCAAATTACTGTATAAGAAGGCCAGAAAGGGCCCACCCTTTTTGTCTTTTGTGATGTCCCCCTTAACTTCTGTTTTAGAAGGCCACAAGAGGATGTGTGCCCATGATTTGGCTAACATTTGGAGAGAGTAAGAGGCAAGGATGGCATCAGAAATCAACCAGTTTGGGCTCTGGCTGAGAGCCCACGCCCAACAGAGGGCACACCCGGATGGGGCAATTCTTGATACTTCAGTACCAGTGGCAGCAGTAGCACCCAATGCACCATCAGAGGGTGGGCGTGGGCATGCCATGAAGACCCAGTATAGGGCTTTGCCTCAGGGCCCCCAGCAACCTTGCACCAGCACTGGTCAGTGCAACTTTTATAAATTTCATAAATTCCATCTTTTCACTGGCTGTGACTCATTCTGCCCTCCTCCTGTCTTTTTACCTACATGCCTCTTGTTCATAGGTTAATGGGGAGGATGCAGATATGCACTGTGAATTGAGAAGACAAATTCCATCTTGTGCCTTTTCCCCAAAAATTCTGGGTGCAGCTTTCCCATTGCTAGCTCTGGCGGCAAAAAGAACCAAAGGGTGTCTGCTCTAGCCAACACTGGGTGCTCTGTACATGCAGGGAGACACTGAATTTCAAGTTAGGGTTTTTATCTGAACGAGAGGTAGGAGGAAAGTAAGTCAGGTTATCTCTTCTAAGCTTATAAAGGGTTAGCATTTATACAAATTTGTGCAGCTTTGTTGTCTGGTTTTTGCACTCTTGATTCAGTTTTGTCAAGTTTTCAGCTTTATTGCACAAGTTCTGTTTCTTACTCATGATCTCGACTGAAACCAGTGATACATAAGTCATCACTTCTTCAGTTGACAGCTAAGGAAATCCTGTTGTTTTCTTTTAAAAGTAAAGTGATAAAAGCAGCATTTGTTGGGCACAAAAATAACTCGTGATGATGAATGAAAAGGTATTATTTGTTGTTGGAAACCAACAGCAGACTAGTGACAGGCACACAGAACTTTTTTTAATGGATCAGTCATTGTAGATTTTTAAGGCTGACATCCTGTACACACTTTCCTGGGACTAAGCCCCACTGAACACAATGAGACTGACTTCTGAGCAGACAGGCATAGAAGAGCACTGTAAGCATAATTTGACTAATTCACAAAAGCAAATCCATGACTAATTCACAGAAGCGAATCCCATTTTTTCAAGGCCAGTTATATAATACCTGAAAAAAGCACACTACTTGAAAATTGCCGTTTATCGCATTACCAGTCTATGACTGACTGAAAGAATGACAGTGTTGTATGGAAGAAGGTATGGCATAGGCTGAGAATCCATATGCACTCTCATTAAGTCTGGAATGCAGACTTTCTTGTTTTGAAAAGCACTGTAGTAAGAATGGCCTATTTATGTAATAGTACCTCTGCTTAATTTTCACATGCAACAGCATTCCGATATCTGGAGTAGTGTCTTATAAGATATATTCTTTGCGATAATTACCAATGCACAATTCTTTGAAGACATGATTTCTTGACAGCTCCTATTTTGACCACTGAGTTCTACTGAAAGGTGAGGAAGAAAGGTCTGACTAACACACCTTGTTTGCTAGACTGGCATTTAAAAGCATGATCCTTGCTACATCTATTGCTGCAGGTGCCCTTTAAATGTACCTCTGTTTTGGGAGGTGCTTTTCTGTGAGGTCATTCCTTAGAGCAAGTGCAGCATTTAAAGGACTGCAATGATGGGAGTGGGACACTTTGCCCCATGGAAATAGCCGCTGCAGAACCAACTTGTTAATTCCATATGAAAGACCCAGCAATTGGCTCCACCAATACAGTTGTAGATATTGAAATGGTATATTTGTGCCGCTGTTGGATAAACTCACAGACAAGCGCAGTCAAACATTACAGCATTGTTCAACACTTCACATACCTGATTATAGTCATTTGCTAATTGGGCAAAGAGGCTCTTTTTCAGGTGGTGCTCCTTTTATATTTAGCAGGGGGAGAATAACTGCCCCTGTTTACCCCAGCACAGTATCTTTTCTAGTGTTTTTTTGCTAGTGTTTCTTCTGCTTCTTTCTAGATTGTGAGGGGTTTTTTTTTTAGAACAGGGGGCCATGTAGTTATTTGATTTTCTCAGTAAACCACTTTGAACTTTTTTTTGTTGAAAAGTGGTAAATACCGGTAAATATTCTTAACAGCAACAACATTTTGACTGGCTGCTTCAAGGGCAAGTGTATCAGATGGCCCTGGCTGTTGTGTTTTCATCCTGACCTCCTTTGGAATGCTGTCACATTGCACCATCGAGATTTGGATTTAAATTTAAATTATCTGTGATCCAAATTAGAGTCTGCTGCATACAAAGTATCATCTATCTAGGGCAACGAAGGGTGACACGAGACCTGCAGCCACGTGTGCCACACCCTCCCCAAAGACTCCCATGCTTAAGTTGCTTTCAGATGTCATGAATTCCAATCTCACCTCATGCTTTCAAGAGGACGACTCATGCTGGTAGGTGAGAGATGCCCTTCCCAAACCCTGTGTCCACTGTCGTCCTCATAGAAATTAGTCATAGCCTCTGGATCATAATCTATTTTTTTCTCTCTCTCCCTGGGTCACGAGTCATTGCCAAATGCCTGACAGTGGTGCTGATCAACTTGCTTTCTTTGTCTGTAGCAGACACTACTAAAACACACCTAGCTGAATCCAGGAACCAAGAAAGAGGAGCAATACAGAGGTAGCATTTAGTATGTGAGATTACAGTATTGTGTTTCAAAGTGGGTTTTTTCTACCATTCTGTCTCCACAATCTCCAGGCCTTCATCTGAACAGCCTCATTCTGGGCTCTGTGTTTTGTTATGCTAATTGCACGTGCAAATTGCAATGATGCTCTAGTGCAGTAGTTCTCAAAGTTCTCCCCACAAGTAGTGGAAGCTGTAAATCCTTGCGCGGGGCAGGCCGACAGTGGCAGCGCCGTTCCCTGGATTGTGACGCTGCCAGGAAAACTTTTTTTTTGAACTTTTTTTTGTTGAAAAGTGGTATATAAATATTCTTAACAGCAACAACACTGGCCTTCAGTGAACAATATTCTTACTGGGGGTTGCACTGGACCTCCTGGGATTGCGGGGGGGGGACATCGGCCCCCTCTACGCCTCCCCCCGTGCCTCAGAAGAGCTTCCAATCACGCCTGTTTTGAAGCTACATCCGGTTTTCGCCCAAAAACAGAAATAGCTCTCAAATGCGATTGGAAGCTCTTCTGAGGTGCGGGGGGGGGGGGGAGGCTAGAGGGCTCCGAAGGGCCAGTGCGACCCCTAGTAAGTTAAAATATCCCTTTTTTCCACAGTGGCGGTACCCCGAAAGTGCTGTCACCAATGTTGCCACACATCGCCACACCTCTTAAGAGGGTAGCTACTGTTTCTGGTTTTCATGGTGGGTCATGACCCACGAGTTTGAGAACCACTGCTCTAGTGCAAGATCAGGTGCAGAACCGAACATTCCAGTGTAAAGAGCCCTTTTCCAATAAGTGCCTTCTAGTCCAGACTAGGTCTGCAAGGTCTCTGTTTCTTTTGGCCCACCCTTTCTGGACTCATCTAGTGGCCACCAGTTCCTCAGCCCCAGATAGTATATTTCCTTATGATATTGCCCTGTGCACACTGCTTTTTAAAAAAGAAGTGACCACTACATGCAATTAAAGATGGTACCATCTAAGGGTTTGTGCATACACACTATCCTAAAGAAACAGCAGTCATTTGTGAGGCATTAGCACTTATCAAAAACAGCAGGTGGATAGATTCTTCTTTAGGATTAAATGCTTACAGCACTAATAAATGTTTTACTTGAAGGTGTCTTGAGATGCGGACAGGCTGGCCTGTGAGTAAGAAGCTAACTTAGGGCCCAGTCCTATCCAACTTTCCAGCACCAATACTGCCACAATGCAACACTGAGGTAAGGGAACAAACGTTCCCCTACCTTCAGGAGGCTTCGGTGACTACCCTCCCCCACTGCAGGATGCAGTGCATGCCCCATTGGCACGGCTGCCTCAGTGCAAGAAAGTTGGATAGGATTGAGCCCTAAAACTAGTAAATAGGACGCTGCCTAATACCGAGTCAGACCATTACTCCATCTAGTATCGCTGGCACAGACTGGTAGCAACTCTCCAGAATTTCATATAGAATGTTTTCTTTGCCCTACCTGGGGTTTGAACCTGGGACCTTCCGCATGTAAGCATGTGCTACGCCACTGAACTATAGCCCTTCCCTGATAGTGCAGCAATACCTCTGATAGTGGCTGCATTTGTTTTTCAGCTAGCAGTGCCAGTAGTGCTGCAGAGGTGTATGTTAATCTCCTTAGCATGCTATGGTCGCATATGTTTTTCAGCTTCTAGCACACTCACAACTTTTCCTTTGAGCTTGAAGGTATTAAACATGGAGGCCTCCACGCATAACATGATAATGGTGGCCTCCATGCAGAGGTGTAACAAGACTTTTTGGGATCTGGTTCGGGGGGGGGGGATTTGGTGCTCCTAGGGAACTTACGCGCGTCCTTTAGGCTGCGTGCGATTTTTGGGGGGGCACCCCTCAGGGACCCTGGCGCTGCTGCTGACCCCTGACCGCCCCCTCCTTCAGTGACAAGTGACTCGCGAGTCGCAATTCGCCGCCTCGCGAGTCACTCAATTCCCCGCCTCGAGTCTCTCGAGTCGGACTCAAGTCGGACTCGAGTCTCTCTGCTGCCTCCGCAGCAGGTGGCGCCTGGTTCAGCTGAACCACTCGAACCACCCTAGTTACGCCACTGCCTCCATGCACACGGAAGCACCCTGAAGTAAAGTTTGAAGCCATTCTGTTGATTTTCAGTTGAGCTAGAAAAAGCACGCTAGAGGCATGCCAGCAACGTCACTTCCTGCTAATTTCTAGTTGAAAAACAAACGCAGCCAAAGTCTCCCTCCTTTAGCACTGCTTCGTTGGAGTGTGCTTCATCCTGGGTTGATTGACAGCCAATGGGAGCATTGCTTTCTGGGTCAGCCATGGCCAATCAGCTCCCATTGCCTTAATGGCATCTACATTAGCACTGTTTCACACAGCTCTTGGCTTCAGAAGAATGGCTCCCCTGCATTGACAGAGGTATTACTGTATTGTATATCTATAGAAGCGTCCAGTAGAGATGTTCTTCCTTTGGGGTACACCTTTGAAGGCACTGCATGCCCACATTTTATTTATTTTAAAACATTTGTACCTTGTCTTCCTTCTTTATTACAAGGCATGCACTGCACAGTGGCTAAGAACAATCCATAAATGCAATAAAAACATCAAAAGTCATAATAATCAAATCACACAAAAGACTATAACAGCGCAATTCTCCTATCCAACTTACACGATCATTGTAACCAGCAGTGCAGCGAGAATGGGAGGCCCCAGAATGGAAAGGAGATTCAAATCCCCTCCAAAGGGGGATTCAAAGGGGATTTAAATTTCCCCTCCCCTCCAAAGCCTCCCACCCTGCCCTCCCCCGCTGGTTACACTGGTGGTGTAAATTGGATAGGATTGCGCTGTAATACAATTAACAGCAGAGACCATAATCAACACAAGAGGACTAACAGCGCAATCCGACCCAACTTTTTTGCCGTTGTAACCAGTGGCCCAGCGAGAACGGGAGGCCCCAGAACGGAAAAGGGATTCAAATCCCCTCCAAAAGAGGAATTCAAAGGGGATTTGAATCCCTTTTCCGTTCTGGGGCCTCCCGTTCTCACTGGGCCGCTGGTTACAATGGCAAAAAAGTTGGGTTGGCTTGTGCTGTGAGTGAACGAAAGCAAAAAGGCAATGCGAATCTTCTGTATACTTAGCCATCTTCCTTGAATGGGTGCATTTTCCTCAGCTTCAATGACAGAGCTACTCAAAAGTCAGTAATGAGGTAGCTACTGGGATTATAAAGCAAATTGCTCAGATAAGAGCATCTACAGGGGAAATGAATAATAAGCTGCTTGTTTTATCGAGTGAGTCATTTTTCACATTCCATTTCCTCCATTTTTAAAATACAAATACTCTTAACAGTCAAAGGCGGCACAAAGGAATATAATAGTGATATGTTATGTTCTACAGGCCCACCCCCATTTGCTATTACAAAGGATTACTACCCATATAGGAACAATTCTCGCCTGTTTAAATCAAAGTTTAAGCTCATTGGCACAAAGCTATACAATACAAAAGCAACTGACAATCTGCTATTATGATCTGCTCAGGCAATCCAAATTTTTTTTTAAATGGAAAAAATGCTATTTGCACAACCTGCATGACTCCAAATCTCAAGGTGTCACACGGCGCCTATAGTGTAACGTGTCATTATTGTTGGAAGAGGAACAACATGCAAGCTAGACTTGTATAATCATGGGTTTCAATGTTGGCCTCCACCAGTAGGAGGAGTTTTAATTTATAAGCTCGTTGGTTGCTTCTCTCCCTATAGCTGATGGACCATGCATTTGGCTTCTTTTCCTATCTTGTTTTCTGACTGTGTGTAACAATGGGTGGAGTTCTCTCTTTGTTCTAGTAAAGCTCTTAACAAAAGTCAGTTTTGCTGAATCTGGCACTGTTTTAATCTCTCATATGAAAAATTACCTGCTCACACCAGGACAACATTTTACAAAATCTTTCTGTACTTGAGGTAGACGGAATTTATTTATTCTTTATTTAAGAAAATTATACCTCACTTTTCTTCAGTTGGACTCAAGTTGACTTACAATCAAAATGTTAAAATATATTATAAATTACTGATTAAACAAAAATTCAAGCAAAAGCAGCAGTAAAAGAAAATAATGGTGTGGTCTAGTGTGCAGGATGGTGTGGCTGGTGCAGGATGTTGTGGTCTAGTGGTTGAGCTGCCGCCTGCTGAAGAAACAGCTAAGACGAGATCAGTTAGAAGCTGCCACAAGCTGAGATAACCTATGTCACCCTCTGTGAGAGAGAGGCGTCGGTGTCGAGCAAGCTCGGAAGGCATGTGTTGTCCAGCCAGAGAGATACCACACCGTTGAAAGGAAACATCTAGAGAATGAAAGGGTTTCTATGCGACTTTCGGCTAGGAGGACATGGCTGGCTGACAACTCCGCCGATCGCTCTGTATTGACGGAGTACATCTGATGGACTTAATTACTCTACCCCTGGATTAAAAGGGAGTACGAGGAGATAAACCACATTGCTTTCAATCGCCCCCTTTCTGACACTTCAAGGCAAAGGCTTTGAAGTTTTGGATTCTTGGTGAGAAAGCTGGATTACCATCGAGTAGACTTGGTGAGTAGACTCATGTGACAAGAGGTGGTCCTTAAGGTATCATGGCCACAAGCCATTTAGAGCTTTTAAGGTTATAACCAGCATGTTGAATCACAGCTGTCATTTATGATGCTTTAAATCTACCTGTTACCTTACCTGAGCATTCAAATCAGTTTATTAGGGAGTTCCTAGTACAAGGATTCTGAAAAGTGGATTCAAAGGAACTGTTATAGAGGTGTCATGATTGTTTCTGTGATAATTTTCTGCCACAACACAGATGCATGGCCAGACTGTGGCTCACCACTTCCTTGACTTAAGTCAAGATGTCATATAGTTTCAAGAAAGGGAAACCTGTGATTTTACCATGCATGGACAACATATCACAAGATTCAATGCCTGGGCACCACCACCACCACAACAAAAAAAACTGTTTGGCTCAAGCACATTGATACTTCAGCTACCATTAGCATGTACCAGATACTGGAGATACAAAGAAATCTGAAGTTTGTTAGGATGATAAATACTACAGTAGTTTCTACCACTGGGAGAGGGAATCTATTATTATTACTGAAGTCTGAATCTCAACAATTCAGAAATATTGTCATTAGTGTCATTGATGAGAAAAGTAATTTATTGGTGGGCTTTTCCATAACAAAAATGAATGCAAGATTCAATCCAAAATTATACATGCACAGGCTCTAACAATACTGATACTGTCTATCTTTTAAATCACATGGCTTTTAAAATGTGTCTTGCTCTTATGTGTGTGAAATGTGTTTTGTGTTTTGAAATGTGTCTATGCTCTTGCAGCATAGCTTCAGTAACTCTAAAAGCAATTGTAACATCCCCCAAAGTAATCATATGAGTCTCTTCCTCGTCACCCCCTTGGAGGAGTTCTGCCTTGAAGGGGTTATGAAGCTACATACTTGGGGCTGGGGTAGAGGGGACAGATATCAAACAGGCAGGTTCAGGAGTTGATTCTTCCACTGTGTTTTATACAGCTCCCTGGGGGACTAGTTAATACAACACAAAACAGGGTGGCACTCCCAACCCTGATAGGTGCCTCCACCTTTGGTGTCAACTCCTCTGTGTCCCGTCTCTAAAGTTCCTGTCTAAGTAGAGGCTCTACATCCCAGATGGGATAAACGGCAGTGCATATAACAGTCCTGTCCTGTCCTCACACCAGCAGACTGCCCTTGGTGGAGAGCATCCTCTTCTTCTCCCTCTGTGGGTACAGGCTGCAAGTCTCATTCTCTTTTGCCCATCTGCCTTTGCCATCCTGGGTGACCTCCCTATTTCCAGGGGCTCACCTTCATGTGTCTCTGGCCAGCCCATATGTCTCTCTGGCTGCCCCTTATCTTTCTCAATCTGGCCCCTGTGCCCCACTTGCCTTAGTTCCTCTCTCCTGACTTCCTTCTCTTTTCCTTTCACTCTTCTCTCTTTCCCTGTCCTCTGCATTCCTTCTTCTCCTCTTTCCCTTCTGCCTAGTCATTTTAGTGTCTGTGTCCTCCTCTCTTTCTCTTCACCCACCCTGTCCCTTCTCACCTGGTACCAACAGCCCAGCCCCTCATCAGCCTGACTGATGGCAGTTGCCCCCTCCTAGCCCCTACCACACTGACTGGCACCTGGTGGTGACATCACCGCCAAGCGCCACAGCAGTTGGCTCCCTGCCCCACCCTCCTATTCTTACATATGCGGTGGGAGCAGCGTGCAAGGCTGACACCCCACAAGAACACACTAATCAGATTTTGCAAAGCAGCACTAATCTGAAGTGATTTCACTGTGTTAACCTTATGCTACTTCTGCAGGTTCTGAATTTCCTGTGTCTCGCATACTTTGTTTTTCCTAATGCCTCATTTGTCCAGTACTAGCACTGTGATGGTTACACTACAGACTGGATAAAACACAGACAGGAAGAGTTATGCATGAAAATGCACCATCACAATGTTTCTTAATTATTTCTACGTGACTTTTCAGTGTATTAAATTCTTCTCATTTCCTATTTTACTAGACCTGTAATCAAACATTTGTCTGATTAGTTCAAATCCACATAGGACATGTAACTGCTCCCCACAGACTCTCACCACCATGGCCCACCATCTCAGGATTCCTCAGATCCCTTGAAGGCCTGCTTGTTGTCTTCAACACAATCCTTTCTGTCTGTTCCTATGTGAGGCTGTTCTTCAGTCCCAATCCTCATTGCCTCATTTGTCTCCCAACTTTAGATTTTTACCACCCCACTTCCCGTATCTATCTGCATTTTCCTTGTGTCCTGATCACGTGGAAAAGCCCTTGCTTTTCCACCTACTGCAGCGATTTTCAACCACTGTATGTGATTCGTTGGTGTGCCATGAATGGTCTGCAGGTGTGCTGTGGGAGTTTGGGGGAGGTGTAATAGAGAGGTTCACCCCCTCTAGCCTCGATGCCGGCACAAACCAAGGCCGGCCACCTTAGCCAGAGAAGATTTGCTCTCTAATCGGTTGGTTGTCCACTCCTAGCCAAGGAGAGAAGGCACCCCTGAGCCACAGGGGGGGGGGGGTAAAAGCAACTAACCCCTGACCAAGGGGATAGTACAGGTAGACTGCCACCAGCACTGGGTGCCTCCTAGCCCTTCCTGTCCCAGGCTACTGGGAAGGGGTACAGAGTGAACCGTTGGTCCCAGGTCTGGCTGACCAAGCCAGACGGATGCAACGTGCAACACAGGTAGTACGTGACTAAGCAACAAGGCTTCCAGGACTTAGTTTCCAAGGTTCCAAAGAAACACTCTCTGGTGAAATAGATAGGTGTTTATTAAGTTTAGGCTACGCAAACCAAGCATAGTGATACAAGTAAAAGGGTACAGGCAACTAGGTTGCTGCAACAAGGCATAACTTTCAAATACTAGAATACAGCACTAAAATAACAAAGAACTAACTCCTTAGCTAACACATTTGTCCCTACACACTCACCATGATGAGAAAAGAAAATAGCCATCCCAGCAGGATGGTGCAGGGCTGACCTGCCCAAGGCAGAGGCTAAGTCAAGCCATAGGAGTAACAGCAGACAGGAGGACTGTCTCCAACAAAACCCAGTTAGAGAGAGAATAACGAGAGAGAAGATGGATGGCAGAATAATAGCTTAAGTAGACTTTTTAGGGTGAGATGATTGACAGGGGGGAGCAGACCAATGAAAGGGCAACACGCAGGGGAAAGTTCCCGAAGATGAGCTCACTCCTCGCTCCCCCTCCCAAGGCTGAGAAGCTCGTGATGTCCAGCACAGGTGCAGCTAGTTAATTGGGAGAAGTTGTGATATCAGGGTTCCCATGCAGATAAGGAATAACAAGGCAGCTTGAAGCACAGCTCCCAAGGCCTCTGGCCAAGAGCCAATCACTGGGGCAGCAGAAACAGGCAGGCAGAAAAACCAAGACAGGAAACTCAAAATGGAGACAGACCAAGGATTTGAGACAGATCTGCATTACATGCCGGGGTTCCAGAGATTGGATTTGGCGGTCAACACGGCCAATCCAGGCTAAAGAAAACCAAGAGAACAGATCAAGGTGAGGAAAAAATCCATACACACAACAACTAAGCATGGTATATAAAACATAAGCATATCTATATCTGCGAGCCTAGCTAACAATACAAAATACATAAAAGAGGTAGAAAGTGTGTACATAGCAGCATTGGCATTGTAATACTGGTGTGCAACAGGCAATTCCTACATCACTACAGCAATATATATCAGAACAGCACAGAAACACAAGAATCAGATAGAATCAACTGAATGAAGGCACTCAGGTAGTAAGATCTTCAGGTGCCCAAACCCGAGAAAGGGCATCAGCAAGGATGTTATGGTGGCCCTTAATGTAAACAAATTCAAAGGCAAAATCTTGAAGACTCAGCTGCCAGCGTAGGAGCCTTTGGTTACCTTTGGCTCGGGCCAGAAAAGTAAGAGGGCAATGGTCTGTTTGAACCAGGAACTTAGTTCCCCACAGGTATGGACGTAACTTAGCCAAAGCCCACACAACTGCAAGACACTCCAATTCAGAGATACAGTAGTTTTGTTCCCTAGGCAACAATTTACGACTCAGGTACACCACAGGATGTAAAACCCCATCATGGTCCTGCAAAAGAACAGCCCCCAACCCAGTTTGAGAAGCATCGGTTTGAACAACAAACTGTTTAGTGTAGTCAGGTGCAACCAGAACAGGAGCAGATGACAAGCTCCGCTTCAGAGCATCGAAAGCAGATTGGCACTCAGGTGTCCAGGTAATCTGTGAAGGTAAATGCTTACGACAGAGGTTAGTTAGGGGGGTGGCTAGGGTGCTGAAATGCCCCACGTACCTACGATAGAAACTTGCCAAACCGAGGAAACTTTGAACCTGTTTTTTCGTTTTCGGAATAGGCCAATTACGTATAGCCTCTATCTTAGCCTGCATGGGCTGAATGGTGCCACCACCCACCACATGACCCAAATATTGAACCGAGGCCTTTGCGAACTGACACTTGTCTGCTCTTAAAGTCAGTCCAGCCTCCACAAGTGTTTGAAAGACATTTTGAATGTGTACAATATGGTCCTCCCAGGTGTTACTGTAGATACAAATGTCGTCCAGATAGCCACCTGCATAAGAACTATGCGTTTTAAGTAAGGCGTTAACCAAACGCTGGAAATTTGCTGGCGCTCCCGCTAGCCCGAAGGCGAGCCTGCGGAACTCAAATAGGCCACGGCGAGTTGCGAAAGCCGTGAGAGGCGCACTATCTGGATGCATCTCCATTTGCCAGTAACCCTTACACATGTCCAGGGTAGTCAGGTACTTGGCTCCAGCCACTGTTTCCAACAGCTCATCCAGATTGGTGAGAGGATACCTGTCAGGGACAGAAACAGAGTTAAGATGTCTATAGTCCACACAAAATCTATATTCACGTGGAGCAGACTCAGATAGGCGTTTCTTTTCAACAATGACGATGGGGGAAGCCCAAGGGCTTGACGATGGTTGGATCACCCCCAAGTCCAGCATCATGTCGATTTCCTTGTCCACGATAGCAGCCAAGTTCCCCTTGATTCCACGAGGGGGAATGGCAATAGGGCGGGCCCCCGGCTCTAGAACGATAGAATGCTGAACCAAGTTAGTAACACCAGGTTTCCCAGTAAACAAAGCCCCAAACCGCCCAAACACAGCCAAGAGTTCACTTTGCTGAGATGGAGTCAATTCAGGAGACAGAGCAACGCTTTGGGGTACGTCGGTGTGGTCTGAAGCTTGGTCCAGCCAGTGTTGGTCTGGGAAGTCGTCTTCCCCGGAGCTGCGAACAGAAAACACAGCAGGAGTAGACTCAGGCCTCTCGTGGAACTGTTTCAGACGATTAGCATGTAGAACAAAAGGAGGGCGCTCTTTAGCCTCATCTTGTAGAAGATAGTTGCTGTCAGCAAGCTGTTTGACTACCACATAGCCTGGTTCCCACTTAGGGCAGAGTTTATGCGCTCTGTCAGGCACCAACAGACAAACTTTAGACCCAGATGCAAAAGTCGCAGGGCGGGCAGACTTGTCGTAGATCCTCTTCTGACACTCTTGGGCCTTACGCAGATTTTCAGCAGCAAATTCCCTCACTGACTGCAAGGAGGCATGAAGCTGCGACAAATATTGCTGCACAGGTACACCCTCAGTGTCCAAGTCCCCTTCCAGGCACTCTTTATACAACATCAAAGGTGATCTCAGCTGACGTCCAAAACACAGTTCATTTGGAGAATAGCCTAATGACTCAGCAGGGGCATCATTGATGGCAAACACAAGAAACTTCAAAGCAATGTCCCAAGACTCCTCATGCTCCAAGACAAACTTGCGTAGCATTTGGCCCAACGTTTGATTAGCCCTCTCGACAAGACCGTGGCTAATCGAATGATGGATCGTGGAGAACCGCTGGTCAATCCCCGCCAGTTGGCATAGCCGTTGAAGCAGGGAGGCCACAAACTGTACCCCTTGATCACTGGAAATTTTGCGGGGAAGGCCCTGAATCGAAAAAATCCCCAGCAGTGCCTGGGCAATACTTGTAGCTGTGATGGAACGCAAAGGGATAGCTTGCAGGAACCTTGTGGCTCTGTCCACACAGACCAGAATGAACTTAGCCCCAGACTTAGCAGGACGGAGCGGGCCCACCAGGTCCAGCTGCAGTTCCTGGAACGGCTGACATTCCACCACACAAGGTTGTAAAGGGGCCTTGGTCTCATCACGGGCACGGCCCACAACTTGGCATGTTGCGCACGAGCGGAGCCAGGCACACACCGTTTCGCGGACGCCAGGCCACCAGAAAGATTGCGTAAGTCTGGCCAGAGTCTTTTTAACACCAGCATGCCCAGCATAAGGGTGTTCATGGGCCAGCCGCAGGATCGTGTCCCGGTAAGCCTCTGGGACAACGAGCTGACGCCTTGGTGTGCTCTCCACAGGCTGTCCCGCAATCGGAGTAAGACGGTAAAAGACGCCATTTTCCACAATAAAAGTATCCGTCATAATTTTGCCAGTAGATGGCGCTGGTACCACAGCTTTTCGAACACCTTCCAAGCTTTTACAGGAGGCACTCTCCGCAACAAAGCGGCTTTTGTCAGGGATGTAAAACTGAATGAGGGACGGCTGCTCCCGCACCTGCTTTACAGGGCTTTCAACCAGAGCCTCAGCAGCTGCCCTTTTCGCCCCCGCTCGGGTGAGCACCGCCACCAGCGGACTGCCGCCCACATCAGCATCCCCAGCCGTAGTAGAAACAACAGGAGCAGTGCTAGCTTTAGCGAGCTGCTCTTCAGCGGCTACTTCACTCCTGATGAGCAAGTCCAGCCCAATAAGCACTTGCGGAGTCTCTTCAGCATCCTCTGTGGTCACAATGAAGAGATGTTCTCCCCGATAATGTTCAAATTGAACAGAAATGACAGCGCAGGGGAAGAATCGCTTCGCCTCCTTAAAGGAGTGAACCGGCATGCAGAGTTGGTCAACCACGGTCCCAGGGGGGAGGAATCTAGCTGGCAGCACACTCACATCAGCCCCCGAGTCCTTGCTGGCTGGCACTTTCTGCCAAACCGCCCCCCCCCCCCAAAAGACAGTCAGTTCAGTATCACGGTGAGAACTTACTCGGTCTCTGAGGTGGAGAGGGAAGATTTCTTTCATGGTGACGACTCGCGTTCCTGGTAGAGCGGACGATGACCAGTCCGGAACACGCAGGCGAGGAGGAGCAGACTCCACAGATACGGGTGGCAGCCGCTCGACTCCAGAGCCCGCAGAAACTTTAGCGATACGACCTCCCGCAGCTTGGGAAGTCCCAGGAACAACAGCCAAGTGAATTGGGGTGGTACGGTCGTCATCTCTCTGGGCCAACGGCTGTGTGGGAGCCGAACTTGGTCTGGGTGGCAAAACATCAGGAGGCTGCAGCACAGCTCGCTCCATAACCACATAGTCCGACCCACTGTCCTCTGACTCCCAGCTCTCCGGCACATGTTCAGCCTCATCCTGGTACTGGCACGAAGCACGTACAGACTTAAGTTGGCCCCCTTGCGACTTAGAGCCAGGCTTGAAAACGGCAAAGCCTTTCTTCTCCTTCCCACATTCTTTTCTGATGTGTCCTTTCTCCCCGCAACCATGGCAACGAATCTCCCCTGCCCCCGACTGTTGGTGCGATGATTGAGAGCGCTGAGTCGAATCAGGGGGAGACGAACGGCTTAATGGCTGCTGGTTTCGATTTCCCCCGGCCGGCAACGAGCCCGACCGGCGCTGCTGCTGTTGCTGCGGCTGGCCTCTCCAAGGCCGCTCCTTCCCCCTCTCCCCGTCTTTGGGCTGTTGACCGCCCCCTTGCTTCACCGACTTAGCAGGCTCGGAGGAGGGAGATTGCCGGCGCCGCAAAGCGACCAGAGCATCCAGCTCCCTTCCAGCTTCCAGCAAGTCCTTAGGGTGCTTGTCCATTAAAACGAATAAAAGTTCGGAAGGGACTAAATCATAAAATTTGTCCAGAAAAAAAAGATGAAGGGCATCAGCATAAGAAAGGGCATTCGCCGCCTGAACCCACTGCAATCCAAGTCTCTGCAGTTGCGCCGCGCATTCCGCCCAGGAATCTCCTCCTTTCTTCCGAAAGTTTTTGAACTTCTGCTGTAAGGAGGCAGGCGTCAGAGCAAGGCGACAATGGACCATTTGACGGAAAAGCGAATAACTGTCCATCTGGTCAATCGGCAGATCATTAAGAATGCACTGAAGGACAGAGTCCTGCACCAAAGTGCGCAGCAGCCGACACATTTGATCTTCCGGCACTTGCTCAGAAAGGCACAAAGCCTCGAAATTTTGCAAATACGACTCGACAGAAATTTTGCCATCGAATTTTGCGAATACCGAGCGGTCGAACCCCCATTCCCGGCCTCTCTTCCCCAGACAGTCAGTCAGCAGTTTAGTTTGAGCCAACGCAAAGTCCAAAAAGGGGTTAGAAGCAGGATTGGATCCACCAGGGGCTTGATCATTTCCATCAGCAGGGCGAGTACGCCGCGGCGCGGGAACAGGGCGGCAGAAAAACCAAGACAGGAAACTCAAAATGGAGACAGACCAAGGATTTGAGACAGATCTGCATTACAGGAGGGTCATGTATTAGGAGGACCATTGAGGGATGTGAGTGCAATGTACACAGCAGTGCAATGTACCTTGTCAATTGTCAAAAAACTGATGGTGTGCCTTGCCAATTTTAGTGCTTTGTCAGTGTGCCGTGAGATGAAAAAGGCTGAAAATTGCTGATCTACTGCCATTTCCGTCTCCCTTCCTTTAGCCACCCTGCTTCATCAGGCCTTCCATTGCTTAACTACTCTACCCTTCAACCTCCTAAATGCCCAACACTCTTGTCTCTGTTCCTCTCCTCCTGTCAAGAGCACAAAGATTTTCTGATCTTTGGGCAGTATGTGAGATTATTCCCAACCAAACTGAGAAGTATACTTTTATGGAAGCAGCACTAGCTCTCTCTTCAGGCATGGTCCCTCTATGGAGAGGGAATGCATGGTCAGGGGAAGCAGGAACATGCCAGAAAAATTCATCCTTGGTGCTGACATATTCTGTAGCCCCAATCTCAATATTTACAGCATTTATCTGCCCAGGCAAATACAGTACTGTACCCTCCTCTCCTTGGATGAACCACATCCCCATGTGATTAAAGCAAGTCACATGGGTGTGAGGGGAAGGGTTAGGGCATGCTCATGTTATGAGCTCACGTTGGGTCCCTTTGGGGAGAGAGGCGGGGTAAAATATAAATAAATAAATAAATGTGCATGCCTGTAATTGTGTGGGACTAGTTCAAACTTCAAAGTATCCTGTGAATTGGCTCACGGATGGCCAAGCAAAACCTTGGTACTACTACTTCTTAAGTTGGTTGTCTCTGTTGGAACATTGACTGGAGGGAATTAAAGAAGAGAGTGTTCTCAACTGCTTGACATCCAAGCATCAGAATGGTGGAGAAGTACGATGACCAGTTTTCATTTCATAGAATTCATTGGTGGCTTTTTGAAGGATAGACGCCAAATGTTATGGAGGAGAGGAAGTTAAGACTGCAGGAACACATTTTATGTTCCATTTAGAAGCCTAGTTTGATTTGAAAAGCTTCTTCATTCTTTTGGCTCAGGGATGGGGATACACTGTTGGCAAACAAAACTACCATATGTTCTTGTGAATAATCCCATTAATTTTGCTTTGAGGATATACAAACAAGCTTTTCAGAACTGTGGTCATTGGTTTCTAGACTTTAAGGACTACTCACATGTTATAAGAGTCATACTTATTGACACAGCATAATTTTATGAAAGGAAGTATTATGCTTTATTTCTATGGCTTTCTGTTTTAAATTGTGGGTCAATGGCATAAAAAATTGTTGGGGGGTTGTTTTTGTTTTTTGAGAAAGCAGGATATGGACTGTGTATTCTGGTAGGAACGTTTTCACTGGGCTTTTATTAGTCTATACCAAGAACTGGCATCCCAGCACCTGTCAATAGATCCTATACTCAGGGATGGTGTATGCTTTGCACTCATCCTGTTAAGCTACCACAAACTGCTTCATGTGATGACCACTCCATTAACTAGCTATACTTCTTGAAAGCCTTACTTACAATCTCACATAGAGAGTCTTCGAACCACTGCAGGACATTCACAGTGGTGTCTGGTGGCAGCATCAAGCCTCTCCACACAATGGCAGTGACTCCTGTAACAGACATTACAGCTGCTTGTGGGGAACATACCGGTAACTGTTTGCGGGACCACCACTTGGAAAGTGTAGCATGCAGACCAGTCCTCATGAGGGTACAACATCTTTCTAAACCATTTATGAAATGTTTATGGGTTTTTTTTATAGGTCAAGATGGATTTGATTTAGCAGATGCTCTTGGACCAGGTAAGTACATTGTGAAAATAAATATAATAATGTAGTATGGAGTGGCTTAGACAGGTTTTACATGACTTTTTAACCTATATAAACTCTACCTCTTTTGTCAAATATAATAATGTTTATTCAGTCAAAACATTTAATTCAAATGTACAGCACAATCCTTTTCCAGGTTAAACCAAAATACCAAACTGACATTACTTCTACAGTGGTAAGTATAGAATACTGAAATGAATAAACACTTGGGCAGCGCAATCCCCGGCAGCCCAGGGCCGCCTGCTGGATTCTATCCCCGTTCTGGGCCGTGCTGGCCCAGCCCGGAGGTCTACTCGGGGAAGGGGATGTTCGTCCCCTTCCCCCGGTGTAAACTGGGGAGCCTCCTCGGATTTAGGAGGAGGCCGTGTAATGGCTGAGCCAGCCAAAACAGAGACGGGGATATGGCGGATGCCATCCCCGCCCACAACCGGACCGACTCGGCCAATGGCCCCACTCCCTCGCCACCTGGACCACCCCCACCGGGGATCTCTTACCTTCCTCTGGTGGCTGTGGGGACGTCCCAGCAGCGGAGTGAGGGCGGCTGGCCTTCCGACATGTCGCGAACGTGCTTTACGGCATGTTTGTGACTCTTGGAATGGCGGAGCACTCGCTCCGCCATTCCAGACCTCCATTGGATTGATCTCTCAATTAAGGTGATTTACAGAACCAAAACAAAATTGGGTGAAATCCAAAATTAATTATTCAAAATAAGAGACAACATATTTAATTTGAGTTAGGTGGGAGTGCTCCCTCTTCTGACTATAATAAAAAGGAAAATCCAAACTGAGATTCAAAAGAGCACATGTGCATTTTGGCAATGCACTCATTTTGTTCCTAACTTAAGCTACCGTTACAGAAGGTGCTCTCCCAGATAAACCATAAAGCTAGTAGGGTAGCCAGGCCGGGGTAGAGGTGCTGCGCCTTGGGTGACAGCTGCAGTCTCCTCACGAGGAGGAGCCAAAGTGACAGTTTTTGCTTCATAGCTGCATTTTTGCAGTCGGAGTGGCTGCGTTAGCAGTCACGAAGCATTTTCACGCCGGTTTCAGCGCTTTGTGTGCCCGCCCACCCCGGGCTCTAGAAGGCTTCAAATGAAGCCTTCCAGGAGTGCAGGGGGTGGGGCGATGACATGAAACACATCGACACCCTGCCCCTCGGGGTGTGCTAGCGATGCCACTGCATAAAGCATTCTTTGAGTTCCAAGTTCAAAAACCGTTCTTTGGTGAATCTTTGGCAAGATATTTTCAAAGGTGAATGGACATTGCTTGTTTTCCTAGTTTTCTCTTTTGAACACACTCCTGTGCCTGATGGCTAAACTGGGGTGTGTGTGTTTTCTTTTTAACTCAGAGTTCAAGGAACACTTTTAATATTCTTCTGTGCAGATTTAGAGCTCAGGGGAAAAAATGCAGGTGTTCGCACAGAGCATTCACGTGTGTTCAATTAAAGCATGGCCCAAAAATTCTTTGTTTTTTAAACAATTTTGTAACAAAAACTTGATTCTTCTTGGCTGAAACCCAGCATATCCAACACCAATCACCTCTGAACAATAATTACGGTATATAAATCGATAAAAGCTACTTTTGAGTATTTTCAAGGAAAGCCAGGCCAAGTTTGAGTCATCTTAGTAAAAAAATTGGGGGGAGGGATATATTATGTATATAATATATATCTTGAAAGTCATCTTGGTATAAAGAGCTCCTTTTGATGTTGAAAAAGGCATTAATACTGATTTCTCTTGCTTAGATATTGTGACTAAGAAGCCTGCTCCAGCTACCAAAAGACCACCAAGTGAGTACTGAATTGCAGTTACTTATAAAAACACATCATATTTTAATGACTAAAGCCCCAATACTGAAGTTTGCGCATATGGTATCAAGGCCCGCAACTGAAGATTCTCCAACACTTTTTACGAACATCTTCCAACTGTATTGATATTCTTGGTACCATTCTCACTTGTTGATTTCTCTGCTGGACTTCCAAAGAATACATTTCAATCTGAATTTTCATACATCAGCTGCAGGCCTGGTCTTGAGAGCAAGTTATGCCTGTTGTGTGAAAAATTCACCAGCCACACCACTGCCTCCACCTTCTCCTCCTTGTCCTCTCACTTAGGAGGGAGGTGATCTGGCGGTGCCATACAATCTTTTCCCACCTCTCACTCCCCATCAGGACCACTAGGTGTGACCCTCCACCACATGGAAGGTGGCAATCAGACCCCCTCATGTTGCTCCTTCTTTGTGTGGTCTCTTTAAACAATTTAGGAAGTGTGGAACACATTGGGAGCGCTCCCAGCATGTCCCACACTTACTCTTTTGTTTAAAGGCACTACAGTACTTGAGGAAGGAATGAGATTTCCACCTTCTGCATGGTTTTATTTTTTTGGGGGGGGGATGCTTGTGGCAGCAGCAATCCAGCTCCTTGGCTCCTCAACTTGCTCCTTTCTCATGCAGATTTTTTTAGTAAATAAAACAGGAAGTGTAGAATGCACTGGGAGTGGAAGAAGCAACGTGACGGGTGTAGTGGACCAGATTGCTTCCTCCTAACCTGCTTTCCACTCGCTTATAGTGAGGGGGAGGCAGATTGGAGCAGCTCTGTCTATGGCAGGCTGGAGAAAGGTAGTGGCAGACTCAGGGTAAAAGGCATGTTCATTACGTTCATACCTTCTTTCATAAACTTTGTTTTTTTATTAGTGATTTTTTTAGTTATGTGATACATTCTGAGAGATGGTGACAAAGAAACTTCTATGAATGATAACGCAATGACTCAAGAGCAGGGATGTGATAACGGGTACGGAAGAGAGAGCGCGCGAATGAAATTTGTAACATGACATGGTGAGGGGCTGAAGCTAGGGAAGGGATATTGAATGCTTTCCATCTGTTCCTTTTTTTTCCATAGAAGTCTATTTGGAGAGGCCCAATTGCGCAAGTTAAGCTTCTGTATATGATTTTGGGGTAGTGTCCTGGTATTACAGATAACAATTTAAAGAAATCAACAAAGGTGAAAATGGATATCCAGTCATAAAAGAAGCAAACCATTTGATGTAGGATTTAACTTTATGTGTGTACAAATCTTTTACACTTAGTGTGTGTATTTTTGGCAATCCCAGAAGTCTAGCAAGGCCTGAAGTGTGACCCAAGGGAATATGGGAAAATAAGAATTGGATCGTATTAAAACACACACACCAGCTATGCTTTTAAATGAGAGATAGATAACCATCTGTTATAGTACTGATAAGACACGGGTAGCCCAATCCTATTGTAAACGAGTGTTCCGCCACCCTAAGCCATTGCAAAAGTGCCGTAAAGCACTTTCGCAATGACTCAAGAGCAGGGAAGGCTGGCGCAAGGCTGGCCTCCCCTGCTCCGCCGCCGTAGCACTCGCTGGACCGCCGCCCAATCCAGGTCAGGATACAGCAGCCAAGGGGGCGGTTCAGCGGTAAATGGTGGGAGCCGATAAGCATAGCCGATTGGGGATGGGGCGGGGATCGTTACATGGCCTCCTCCGACTTCCACCAGCAAAATAGCCGCAGTTACACCCGGGGAAGGGGACGAGTGTCTCCTTCCCCAAGTAGACTTCCCACGGCGGGGAGTCTGCCTGCGGCGGAGCTCAGGATCCTCAGGATTTGGCGGGTGGCCCTGCGCTGCCCGGTGGATCAGTTAAGCAGGATTGCACTGACAATGGCATATCTGGTCAATGGAAACAACAACAATGGAAACAATGTAAACAACATTGTCTGACAAGCCTTGAAGGCAATGATATATTAACCTTTAGCCTGTGAGTTTGTCCAGCAAATCCCATACTTGTAATACTGACAGAAGAATTATAATATTTTCTCTTGGTAATCCAGATAGCTGAGATGGAGCTTTTTGGCTCAGATCCTCTCCAGTCTTGCCTAATAATTTACATGGAGATATGTGGCCAAAATTTAAATTATGGAAGCTTTAATGTTTGTGCCACATTTGTTCCAGAACAAACAGGCTTGGTAAACACTCCCACAGTGATCCCTTAATTTGAAAATGCTGCATGAGAACAAACCTTTAAAGGAGGTTCAGGCAATAGTTTCGCTGAAAAAAGGAAATGCACACTGATGAAATTGATATCTGGAAATGTTTTTCATTGACAGGTAATCCACCCAGATTGTATCCCGATCTAAAACCATATGGAAATGGCGGTAAGGGTTAATTCTGTAGTTATGATGGATGGTTTAGAAAGATGATATTCAATCTTGGAAATGCTCTTGTAACATATCTCACAAGATCAGAGTTCTCCTGAAAAACATTCACACAGTGTAGTAGTATATTTTTCAATATGCTTCTGATGAAATGGTGGGTTGTAAATGTCAGGCAAGACCTGAGCCTGTGAGCCCCTTGACACAGGTATAAATGCTGCTGTGCATCCCCTGAAAAATCTGCATGGAAGGTGGCAATCTGGCCACCTACTCTCTTACCTTGCCGCTTCTTGGCATGGTCCCTTGAAACAAAGGCGGAAATGTGGAACGTGCTGGGAGCACTCAGCAGATTGTTTTTCTCTTATACTTCGCCAACTCAGTGCAAGTTTTGGTGACATGCATAACAGTGATCCACTTCCCTATCCCCTTACCTTACTACTCCTTGTGTAGTCCCTTTAAACCAGGGGTTCTCAACCGGTGGTACGCATACCAGCAGTGGTACTTTGGGATACCTCTGGTGGTACGCCATTGGTTGGAACCCCAACCCCCCCTCCATTGGAGCTTAGGCACAGAGGTTTTTGACACCATGGAGCTCAGGAAGCACCAGCAAGAGGCTCAGTGGGTGAGTGGAGATGTGGTGCACAAGTTTTGTATGCTGAAAATGCCCTCCTGCTCGCCCCGAGCCTCTTACCGGCACTTTCCGAGCTCCGTTGCTTCGAACACCTCTGCACCTGAGTCCAATACCCAGAAATGACTGGCAATAACATCATCGCCAGTCACTTCTGGTGGTACGCCAGAAGATTCAGGCGGTGGTGGTGTTACAATGCCACCGAGGAGTTGAGAACCCCTGCTTTAAACAAACTAGGAAGTGTGGGATGTGCTGGCAACTCTCCCACCATGTCTTGCACCTCCTGTTTTGTTTAAAGGACCCGTGAAAGTAAAAAGTGATGTAAAGGGGGTGAGTGATGAGATCACTACCTTCCTTCCTGCTTGCTTTTAGCAAGTGGGAAGCAGTTCAGAGTGGCTCCATTCATGGTGGGCTGGAAGGAGGTAGCTGCAGACTTGTGGTGAGTCTGTTTGCTTCTGTCCAATCCCCTTTTAAAGGCATCTAGGCCAGGTGCCATCACCACATCCTGTGGAAAGGAGTTCCACAGATTAATTACACACTGGATAAAGAAATATTTTCTTTTTTCTGATTCAATTTTCCCGCCACTCAATTTTAGTGGATGTCCCCTAGTTCTAGTGTTGTGCGAGAGGGAAAATAACTTCTTTCTATTCACTCTCTCCATCCCATGCATAATTTTATACGTCTTAATCATGTCCCCCCTCAGGTGCCTTTTTTTCTAGTCTGAAGAGCCCCAAACGCTGTAGGGAGGTGCCCCAGCCCACTAATCATTTTGGTTGCGCTCTTCTGCACCTTTTCCAATTCCACTATATCCTTTTTGAGATGCGGCGACCAGAACTGGACACAATACTACAGATGTGGCCTAACCATTGATTTGTACGACGACACAATAATATTGGCCGTTTTATTCTCAATTCCTTTTTTAATGATCCCGAGTATGGAATTGGCATTCTTCACAGCTGCCACACACTGGGTCAACACTTTCATTGACCTGTCCACCAAGATCTCTCTCCTGATCCGTCTCAGGCAACTGAGAACCCATTAGCATGTATGTGAAGTTTTGATTTCTTGCCCCAATGTGCATAACTTTACACTTACTTACATTGAAGTACATCTGCCATTGTGCTGCCCATTCTCCCAGTCTGGAGAGATCCTTCTGGAGCTTTTCACAATCCCTTCTGGTCTTCACCACCCGGAAAGGTTTAGTGTCATCCGCAAACTTGGTCACCTCGCCACGTCTATCCAACAGCATCCAAAAGTCAGGTCACTATAGTATTTTTCTAGGGCTGCCTTCTTGCAGATTGTCCCCTGCCATCCTGTCTTTCATAACTATAAAAGTCATTGATCTGAGTAATTATTATAGCTCAACATTTATGTGAGCAAAGTGCATTACTTGATCATCCTTGTGCTTTGTACTTTACTTTTTATTTTTTTTATCTTATTTTTCACATTTTTATACCGCCCTTCCTCCAAGGAGCTCAGAGTGGTATACATATTTCCTCCCCTCCTTTTTGTCCTCACAACAACCCTGTGAGGTAGGTGGGGCTGAGAGATAGTGACTGGCCCAAGGTCACCCAGTTATACTATGTATAACTTTAACTTTCTATATCCTGGGAAGGACTGGATACCAATGGTTTTCTGCCTGAAATGTTGCCTCTTATCTTTTGAATGAATTCCAATTTTCACTTTGAGGTTAGGGAATTAACTACATTAACTTTCGGCCAAACTACGTTACATCATTTGTTCTCCTGTGCTTGTGTTTTGGCTCCAGCATAAGCAGCCATGGAGGAGCAGGGAATCCATATCATGCAGGGAGGAGGAGATTTAATGCTGTGCCCCTGTTACAGTCCTGATCTGGATTCTTCCTCTCACCCTGCAGCTATTATTTGCTTCAAGAGAAGCTGCCATTTTATCTTTCATAGATTAAACAGAAGATGCCATCCAATATATTAGTACTAGTCCTGATCTTAGATCACTACCAAGAAAGTTTTTCAAGAGACCCTCAGAGCTATTAAAGGGGAAGAATGTGGAAAGATATTTTGGAAAGAAAAAGTAATGCCCTGATTTTGTCTTTTTAGGCGACTTTGATGACTTGGATCTGAATGATGGGAATCCTCTACCTCCAAGGCCAGCAGGTATTGTACCACAAGTTATTTCAGTTAGTTCACTGAAACGTCTCAACATGGCAACATATCTTGAATAATATGTATTTGTTTTTTCTTTACTGGATGTAAATCAGCTCTCTGTTTTACACCTGGAACAGCTTCCCACCAGCCCCTGCCACCACCATCCCTTTCCCAAACAACTTACCATTGTGAAAGGAAATAAATGGTATTGGGGAGAGTTGGCTGGAGAGACTTGTATTTAAGACCTGGACGTTTGTGGGCATGCTCAGGAACATCCATATCTGCTGGGATGCAAGGGAATGGCAGTTTCCAAAGCCCTCCAGCAATCCAGTATTCTAGGAGCCATTGGAAATTACAGTTTCCATGCATCCCAGTGGCATTGGGTGGATTCAGGTTTTGATGAGGTCAACCAGCTTTCCCTACCACTGATTTCTCCCTGCTTTGCAAGAGTAGGTTTGCTAGTTAGTGGTGGGCCCATTATAAACTAGAACTGAACTTTGGTGGGCTTTGGGTTTGGCTCAGAGGCGGAACTTGTGAATTTGCCATTCTAAGCCATTCATTTTGAACTTTGGATACATCAGTAGGTACAAGCTGAGCGCAGATGTACAGTTGAAAGAACCTGTAAATAAAAAGTTTTAAGCAATCAAGTCAAACCACCTGCTCCATGTTAAGCAGTAATTTGCTCTTCATGCTAAAGGTATAGCAGGCATCAAGACAAAGCTACTTCTATTGACTCAGTCAGAATGCTTGCGAAGTAACTGTTTTATGGTGATTACAGAATTAACTTTCGCTGCACTCTTTGCAGTTTTACCCACATTTTGATGGAAATACTCCATTGATTATAGAAAAATGAGCCAATGCTAAGCATAAAATATTGTAATAACTTCCTGGTAGAAAGAAGACTGCCACAATTGCAGTTATATTTCTAATCCTACACACACTTACCTTGGAGTAAGTCCCATGGAACTCAATGGGACTTCTGAGTAGACGTGGGTAGGATTGCGCTGTAATTCTCCTAATATCTAAGGAAATAGTGTGGTGATTTGCTAATTGTGTTTATGTAAAATTTTAGGGTTTGGTGGGATGCAGGGTTCTTTTCTTTAAACATTTCTCTTTCCTGAAATAATCATATTATTGCCTCTATTGCAGGCGAAAACGAGCACATTTCAAATGAAGGTGGAAATACAGGTAGAGTGGCAAACAGTTTTTATTTTGTAGTGTATTTAGAATCCTGAATGTGATGCACATTCCTGCATACAAAGACCAATCCTGGAATATTCTTTTTCATGCATTAGTTTTCCACCAAGAATAGTGGAGAGATGAGAACCCTGGGTTTAAATTATATTTACAGATCGTATATGCCTGTTTATTGGGATTAGCATTTCTTCAAATATTAACATTTAACACATCATGAGATTACTCCCAAGCAGTATTCTTCTGTCCTGGCTGATACTACATCCCTTTCCACTAAACTGCACTGAAGGATGTCAAAAATTGACTAAAACCAACATCTTCAAATTAAAGTGTGTCAATATTTTTAGGTAGTGGGGTAAATATTCTTTTCATTCCTTGGGATCCCATGAAGTGAATCTGTGAGCTCTTCACCATGAGAAATCCAGTTTTTCACAGCATTGTCACATTTTGTCATGCCCACCACAAGTTGTGGGTGCAGTAAATTATGAATGGGATGCACAAACATTTGACTGCATACAAAGAGGAGATAAAAACTGAATCTGCATTCACTCTTCCCACATCTCACCACCTAATAATGGTAATGTAAACTGGTCATTTGAGCTCATGTGTAAAACAGGGTACAGTGTACATGTGCCACTACAGCCACATGGTTATGTACACATAAGGGCACATGTAAATACTCATGCAATAACCCTTAATATGACCTTATCTCTCCAGCTGAAATTGATAGGACTGAAGTGCTTAACTGTAGCTACCGGTAGCTGGATCATGTCCATTGGTTTTAGTAGGATTTAAATGTTGCTAACTTCTCTTGGATTGCACACGGGCAGCCCAATCCTGTCTAGCTAGGCTTCAGTGCCATTGCTGCATCCTATCCAGACAGGCCCCAGCACCGGCGTGGCTGGAGCACTCCTCAGGAGTAGAGGATATTCGTCCCCTTACCTTGAGCAGAGCCCCATCTGCCCCAATGGGTCTACTCCAGCATTTCTCCCCACAAGTAGGGGAAGTTTTAAGTGTTTGCGGGGGTGGGCAGACAGCAGCGATCCCGGGTTTGCTCCGCAGGGACAAAAAGGTTTTTTTTACTTATCAGGGGTCGTGTCGGCCCTCCGGAGGGTGCGGGGTCCCGCAGCCCCCTCTGTGGGCCTCCCTGTGCTTCAGGTCAGCTCCTTGATGTGATCGAGACCCAATTCCAGTTTCAGATGAAAACCGGAAGTGGGTCTTGATTGCTTCAGGAAGCCTATCTGAAGCGTGGGAAGGCCCGTAGAGGGAGCTGCGCCCCCCCTCGCACGCTCTGGAAGGCTGGTGCAACCTCTGGTAAGTAAAACACACACACCCCCTTTTTGTCCCAGTGGCGGTGGCGGGATGTTACCAATGTTACCGCACATCACCACCCCACTTAAGGGGGTAGCAACTGCAGTAAAGTAAAGGCACGACCCGCATGGTGTAGTGGTTTGGGAGTCGGACTTAGACCTGGAAGATCCAGGTTCAAATCCCTGCTCAGCCACGAAGCTTCCTGGGTGACCTTGGGCCAGTCACTATCTCTCAGCCCCACCTACCTCACAGGGTTGTTGTGAGGACAAAAAGGAGGGGAGGAAATATGTACTCCACTCTGAGCTCCTTGGAGGAAGAGCGGTATAAAAAAAAATGTGAAAATAAAGGTGACCCCTGACAATTAGGTCCGGTCGTGTCCGACTCTAGCGTGTGGTGGTCATCCCCATTTCAAAGCCGAAGAGCCAGCGTTGTCTGAAGACGCCTCCGTGGTCATGTGGCCGGCGTGACTCTCCTTGCTGTAGCATGCAGCTGGAACACGGAGCGCTGTTTACCTTCCCGCAAGTGGTACCTATTTATCTACTCGCATTAACATGCTTTGGAACTGCTAGGTTGGCAGGAGCTGGCCAAGCAACGAGAGCTCACCCCGTCGCGGATTCGACCTTTCGATTGACAGCTCATGGTTCAGCGGTTTAACCCACTGCGCCACCCGCTGGCCTTAGAGCAACTGCAGTACTCCCCCCATATCCGCTGGGGATATGTTCCAGGCCTCTCCATGGATACTTGAAACTGTGGATAGGAGTGAACACCCCCTCCATGGTTTCCTGAGGGCAGGCGTGCGCCCCCCAGCTCTTATTTTTCTTTCAGCAAGCTTTGTTACGTCCTTAAAACAAACAGAGAAGCAGCCTGGGACTTAGTCTCATTCTACTTGCCTGCAATAAGCAGCCAGAGGCTACTTCTCCTGTTTGTTTAAGGAAGAAACGAAGCTTACTGGGAAAAAAGTAACAGCCTGGGGGGGGGGTCCCCGTGATCCGTGGATAACTGAAACCATGGATAGCAAATCTGTGGATATGGGGGCCCACCTGTACATCTGGTTCCTGTGGTGGGTAACGACCCACCAGTTTGAGAACCACTGGTCTACTCGAACGTGCGCCAGCTATTTTGCTGGTGCACATTCAAGTGGACCGTGTAACATTGGCCAGGCCCAGGAAGGGGGATACAATTTCGATGGAGCCACTGCCACCGATCCTTCCCCCTTCCAGGGCCCGGCCGACCAATCCCCCCTCCTGGAATGCCCCGTTCCTCCTACCCCCCCCACCCCACTGCTGTCTGGTGGAGAACCTACCTTCTGTGGTGGGCGCTCCACTGCTTCTGGAGCAAGTACTTCTGGGACAAGTACCACCTACTTGCCAGGTGCTGCAAACATGCTTTGCAGCACATTTGCGACAACGTAGACAGGTGGAGCAGTGCTCCGTCGGTCTAAATTGTAGACAGGATTGCGCCGTTAGACTGCAGTCCTATACACTTACCTGAGAGAGTAAGCCCCATTGAAAACAGTGGGATTTGATTCTGAGTAAACATGTATAGGATTGCATTCATGGACAGGCTGCTTCACCCCTCATACTAGGCTGTGTGAGAAAAGTGAGGTGTAGAAAAGTAGAAAAAAATGAAACAAAATCCAGAGATGTTCTTTCACTTGTGCAAGACTTTGTGCAGCCACTTGTACAGGCAGAATCACAAATGCTTCCACAGACCTTACTTCTTGTAGGTGTGAACTCTTGTGAAAGGTCCTGCGAGAGTGTTTGCAGAAGAGTGTTAGAAGATGTTTTCTTTCGGCTCATAGTTCTTGGATCCAATCCTCAATTTTTAAAATAATACTCCCCTGTTAGATCATTCATTTACATAATAATGTAAAATCATTATTATTTTGTTTAATTTTATAAAAAGTGTGGATCATTGCATATGCACTAGGAAAAATTGGCCCATAATGGCTAATCCTATGAAATAGAGCCAGTTCTGAAGAAAAGTTATGTGTTTGTTTTTTTCCTTCATAGTCGATTCCAGTACAACAGCTCAGATTACATCCCCTGTTGTGGCTGTTGCTGTGGTGCTAACTATTGGGGCAGTAGTTGGCTATAATTCTTACAAGCAAAAGAAATTCTGTTTTAAACCAAGAGGTAAGAATAACTGTAGAAAGATTTATTTATTTGCTATAATGAACTAATGACAATATGGTATAGCCAATTGCAGTGGTTTTCAACCTTGGGGTTGTGACCTCAGGGACCAGCAGTAGACAACGTCTTTCCCCTTAAGGGGAGTGGCAACTTGGTGGGGACGTCAGGATGGCACTGCTGGGTTCACACCGCCGCCGCCTAAGTAAAGAAAAAAGGAGTTTTTTTGAACTTATTCATTGGCAGCAGTGGCTGGAAATGCCGCACAACCTGGGTTCTCACCACTGCTGCAGATGGGTAAGTCCAACCCCCCTTTTTTTACTTAGGCAGCACAAACCTGGAACTTAGGCTGCTGCTGTCACTACTGAGTTGCAGAGACTTACAACGACCTTTACCTTTGGATAAAGTTTGAAGATCACTGGCCTACTGCATAGGCTTTTTTGCTGCTGCTGTTCAATACTGTAAACTGGATTGCTAGGTTTTATGTTTTATGCTTTTTTATTGTTCTGCTATTTTTATGGCTTTAACTATTACCTGTTTTATTATTAAGTGTTTTAGCTACCCTGACTCTCTTTATTATTTTTATTATAAGCATTATGTACTGCATTATGTACTGTAGCTGCACTTTCCCAGGTCTTGGACAGGGGTCTTCTCCAGCCCCATGATCAGAGATTACTCATTCATATGACCCAAAGGATTGCAAGGCATGTGCTCTACCAGTGAGCTATGGTCTCTCCCCTAATAACTGGAGCTGAATGTAACTTCATCAATCAGAGCTTCTCGTATGTCTTTTTCATCTAGCAGTTGTCAAACTGCGAATGCCTTGAGAAAGCTCCACGCAAGGAGTGAAACGGTGGCTTCAGAAACAAGGATCCCTTGTCTGTGGTTGTGAATTCATGTGTGTACCATCCTCTGCTGTATTTAAAGAATTCATCAAACTACAACTGCAGTTTAGGATTTTTATTTCTTTGTATTAAATTGTATACATGGCTGCGGAACCCATACTTCCTAATACGCTTGCAATCAGAGATCAGATGATCCAATGCAATGGCCATTTTTGTATTATCCTTAGCTAAATAAGTGATAGAGAGAGGGAGAAAAAAAAAGCACTGGTATTTTCTATAGCAGTCTTGCTAGGGGCCAGATTAGACATGACAGTTTAGACACGTTGGCTTCTAGCATTTGAGGTATTCTGCTGCATCTGAGTTTTCAACAGCCGCCTTTAAATACTTACCATAAGGTTTGCTAAAGTTGAAAGTTGGTTAGTTTTCACAGCATGTTTTGCTGTAGTGGAACAGGAGGCAATTAGTGTTTCTGCATATACAGGACAAATGTACTGAGTGAACTAGTAAAAGATTTTTGTACTTTTACTAGTTTTTGTACTAGTACAAAAGATTTTTGTACTTTTTTACAAAAAAAGATTTTGGCCAAATTTACCCTGAAGTGATAGATCCATGTTAACATTTCCACATCTTTTCCTTAAAGAAGAGCTTTTCCTTGCTTAAGAAGAGCAGCCATGGCAGTTCAATTTGGATTGGGGCCTCCTAGTAAAAGATTGATATTGTTTACGGGCAGATTATGCCCTATCAAGTTGTATGTCACATTTTTCTGATGTATATGTACAGTATGTGCGAGGACTCCTGTAACTTCAAAACTGTCATATAGACAACAGCCTGGACCTTTAGAGCCAATTCGTACTTTTTGCAGCATGCACATTTGCTGTGACTATGTTACTGATTCCTACAGTAAGTACTGTATATCAAGTGTGAGTGGCAGCTGTCCATCCTTAAACACTTTGGGACATACACTGTACTGGGGAGCTGCAACTCATCAGGGATCTTCATTGACTGTCCCTAACTGCTTGCAGATGCACACAGAAGCGGAGTCAATGATGGGGGGGGCCCTGGGCAGCAGGCGGGGGGAAGCGCACCGCGCAGTTTCCCAAAAATGGCCACACGGCCATGATTGGCCCACCCGGGCTCCTAGAAGCTCTAATAATCTGACGAAAAAACCGCCAGGGGGCATTTCTCAACCGGGTGGGGACTCCACTGGCGGGGGCAGGGCTTGTTCTGTTCCACAGGGGGGGGGGGCGCCAGAGAGGCTAGCTGCGCCTCTGGATACACACCTGCCATTATTTCAGGAACCACCAGTATAGCCACAGCAAACAATTGCCATGTAAAGCATGGAGTGCTCTCACATAAACCAGTGGATCCTTATGAGCATCTGGGATCTGACATATACAGTACATGGAACCCCCAACGTGTGAGGGCTGAGCTATTAATTTCCAGTGAAGAGGCAGCTCTATGCATGCAGAACCAACAAGCACACATGCTTAGGACTGAAGTGTATATGCTTCATATTATTTTAAATAATGTACTCCCATTATTTAACACAGTCTTTTGTTCTAGGTGGAGGTGGAGCAGTTGTCTAAAACATCAAGAAACAAGCCAAGAAATACCAACTTCCCAAAGACCTTCCGAATCCTAATGCACTGTGTTTTATTTATGTGTAGAGCCTCTTGAGATTTTGTGAGAGATGACATTTTGCTCAGATACAGATTGAAGAACAATACCTTTCAAAAAAAAAACTATAGCCCAAATAATTGCACACAACTTCAGAAGAGTTCTTCATAAATAATATAACAAAAAATGTTTCATATACCGGTAATTCAATAAATGCTGTCTGTCTCCCATCTCTTCTATTTATATTAGGGTAAACAGGGTAACTTGCATGACTGGCGGTTATCTCAGACAGCATGGAAGGATTATTTGACACTAACAACTAGAATCCCATTAAATGTTTGTAGCGGTCAAAAGTATTGCAAGCAATCCATTTGTCCCAGTTCAAACATTGAACCAAGGCTATTGCATTTTTCAATGTTTTAAGCAATCAAACCCTCAGTAAATACAGCCTCCAAATAGCCTGGGGATGAGGGTTATGTGAAGGACCAACTTCTCCTATAGAAACCTGCTTGCATGCTAAGATCAGTAATAAAGGCCCTGCTCTGTGTGTTTCCACCTTTGGAAGTTAAGGAGCTGACCAGTAACAGGGTCTTTTTGGTTGTGGCACCATGACTATGAACATCCTCCACAAACATGTTCATGTACTATATTTATAGGTTATAGGGAAAGTTCTTTTATTTTAGTCTTCTAAAAACTAGATTTCACTAGATCTGTTTAGATGTTGTTGTTGTTTGTTATTTTGTATGCTTGCATGTTTCTCAGAAGTGGGTCCCACTGTGTTCAGTGCTGCTTACTCTCAGGGAAGTGTGTAGTATTGCAGCCTCTCAGCCAGTTTTTGCTTATTGTCTGTAGGTATTTCCAATTTCCTTTTTTATTATGTTTAATTTGTTTTATGATGCCTTGGGTGCCTTGTGCAGAAAGGCAGGGTAGACATTTTTGGGTAGATCGATTACATACAAAATAATAACATTACATACTACTCACCCAAAGACATACATGCCATTGAAATCATTAGGATTCATTTCCAAGTAATCACCCTAACCAACCCTGGGAATCCCCTGCTATATTCTTCAGTCCTGAATGAGGACAAAAATATGTGCCATGCAATATTATATGCCCACTTTTAACTTCTGACACGGATTGTGCCATGTGTGATTGGCTGAATCATTTGTTTGGTGGTGAGGTCATCAGATGTAGACTGTTCAAGGCCATTCTACTCAAAGCTGGGCGAGAAAACGGTCAGATTTACAAATGTATGGATTTTTTTTTTTTGCTAAATTATGGAAAGTAGAATTTTCCCCAGTTTTGTTGTCTCTAATATTTTGTAAAGTTTGGTTCTGAAAAGGACTTGAATAAATAAGGAATTGTCATTGTTATCTTTATTAGTGTATCCGTTGTATATTATTTGTAAAATGTATAGGGGAAAAAAAAGTCTTATAAGTTAATATCCTTGTTGTTATAATTACACCTGAATACTGTAATTATGTCAAATGAAGAACTCTTGTAGCGGGAAAAATGTTTAAATATATTAATATGCTGAATATTAAAAGAACATTGAAAAGGTACGAGATACACTTTTTCCTCTTTAGTCATCGTCATTCAAAGAACATCTCTTAAAAACACCTAGGGTTGTATCCTTAAAAAGTTAGGATTGACTAAAGTTGCAATCCTAGGCACACAGTTGCCGGGGGGGGGGGGGGAAGCTCTGTTGAACACAGTGGGACTTACTTCTGAGTAAACATGTTCAAGATTGTGCTGTAAGTAAGTCCATTGGAATAAATGGAATTTAAGTTAGTCATGACTACTGTATCTGGTCTCATTGATCTCAATGGTGCTTAGCTAGGATTGACTTCCTCAGGATACGACACACACCCCTCCCAGGCTTTATAAAGTCCAGTCTACCAATTATTAATCAAACGCAGGTCTCGCTCTCCAAGATCTGGCTCAGTTGACGAATTTACATCTGAGTTTGCCTCCAAACATTTCCAGAGTGCCATGCCCCAACCACTGTGTAAAGCAGAAGCCTTTCTTCACCCACCCAGGACTACATATGCTTCCATAATCCATACCCTCCAACATTTCACAGACAAAATAGGACCTGCTTACATCACCCCAGTTCTGATACTACAGCTCACTGCTTTGGCTCCCCACCCAGTTTTACAAGTTGTTTGAAGACTGTAGTCTGCCTGCTGTAAACATTTCCTTTGCAACAGCAAGTCTTCCATCAGTGTAAAAAATAGAAGCATGTCAGTTCTTGCTAGAGACAATTAGAAACCATAATTGTCCTAATGTACCATAACAGCAGTGAAAAATGTGCAGCTGCAGTTTAGGAAACGGCAGACTGATGCAATGCATGGTACCGCAGGGCCAAATTTACCCTGAAGTGATAGATACATGTATGTTCACATTTCCACATCTTTTCCTTAAAGAAGAGCTTTTCCTTGCTTAAGAAGAGCAGCCATGGCAGTTGTTCAATTTGGATTGGGGCCTCCTTGAAGTTTTTTTTTTAACTCTTTCCCTCATGCCATTTCCCTGATCAAAATCACTCTCCCCTAAAGCTTCTATTAGTTGAGAAGGGAAAATACTGTTCCCCAAATATGAAGGAAATTCTAATGCCAAAAACCTTTTTCTGGGAGTTCCGGCTCTCCCCCTGCCCTGTTTTGCCCCTCCCACTTTGAGAAAGGCCCCAAAGAAACTTTGTGCCCCCTGATAAAATTCATCTCGGAGGCCCTGCCCACAAATTCCATTGTTTCCCCATCACTTTCAGACTCAAATGCCATCTCAGTTTGCTTTCTTTTTCAACACAATAAAAATATGCAATTGCTGCATCTAGTAGTGTCACTGGATTTGACCAAACAAGCAGTAGTGGCTATGCAATCTTTTCCATTTTCATACATTCTAATAATATGTGATTCATCAAGTTTCAAAGTAGTTTCTCTTCAGTGCTTGGAAGAATCAAGGAGTTGATTCAGCTCTGTGCAGTTCCTCCAACTATTGCCACTACTTTTGGCTGGGGGTACAAGCACAATGGTGTCAACCAACCAACTTTCCAGGTCTGCAGGTCTAGTGCAGGTTATTTGAGAATCACAGTTGGATGCTGTAGGAATGCACATATGCTGCATGGAATTGATGGCACGTTCTCTCTAAACAGTCCATTTGTGGCAAGTGATTGTGCACGCCACTCCTGTGGAATTGCTGCCTGGACATTTACTATCATCACATGTGGCATTTTGGGGGAGCACTGTGCCTGCTAGAGCTGCATCAGGCAGACATTCAAAATCATCAGGTGTCTCCCACAAGTAACTGAGGAAGCTTTACCTGTTGAATTTCTGCTTGGATAAATCTCCTCCAAGCCTAATGTTGAGCCAAAAGCCAAAGGCAAAGTAAGGCCTGTTTTAGAGCCTAATTTACAAAGTAGGCATAATATAGGAGACTGTATAACGTCTTTACGGTGTACATGACACAGAAGCGAAGTCAACTACCTTAAGTTCCAATTTCCTGCTTTTTGGAGCATGAGGGATAGTTGTAAACAGCTTCAATGCCAGTTTATGGCCCAGGACACAGATACACACTTTTTGCTATAAAAAAACAATAATTCAAGAAAATCAGTAATTAAAGCCTTCGTTATCTCTTCCCCTGGAACAGAAAGGAATGCTATACTAAATTAGAGAGTCTAGTCAAGGGACAAACGACCAATTCATCATTAATCCCTCTCATTCGTGTTCAAAAGGAAGCAACAATAAAGGTCTGCAAATAGAACGCTGCTTCTGATTAACTTTAGAAAAATCGTGCTGAATGATACGGGCACTGGTGCTGGATAATGCAGTGGTATATACAAGATACAAAGCAGAGCATCTCTGTTTTAATTTCTCTTTCAGCTAATTATGGAAAAGCAATACCTGGACAATGTTAAAGAATACTTTGGTAAACAGGAGCTTGGATGAGGGGAATTAAAGCCCCCTGCCCTGCCGTAGGAGAGCAGTCCCAATCCAATTTGCCTCTCCCCCGCAGCTGCTTTCCCAAAGAAAAAAAACACTGCGGGATCCATCTCATCATAGATGATGTCACGTCACGTTGAGTTGGTCCCTGGTGTCGCGCATTAATTTATGTGTATATATGTGCTCCACAGCCAAGATGCATGTACTAATTTTCTAGATTTCTAGACTGGGGCAGAGGGAGGGAACTGAACCCTGCTGCAGAAGAAGGCCAGCTCTAGAGTCTCACTAAACTAAGCGGCAAAAAGGGGTGGGGGGTGGGAAATAGACTGTACTCCCTGTAAACAGAGACGGTTGGTGCGTTTAACACTCTGGCAAGAACCAACCAAGCTGAGCAAACTCCGCGGACTGCAGTGCAGTTCATTTCCCCAGTAAATACGTTGCAAGAGTCAGAGCAGCCAACAGCCCCTTTTCAGAAAATCCAGGCATATCCATACATGTTGCAATTTCTGCCCGGAGAGCCAGAGCGAGCTGGCGGGGGAGGAGCCGCGCTCCTGGCCAATGAGAGGAAAGCCTCGCTGGCTCTCTGGGATGGCGCGTTCAGGATCGCCTTCAGACCTGGGGGGTGTTGCTGGCGACGGCGCTGTCTGCAGAAGCGACCCGTGGCGCGCTTAGATGCATACGAGAGAGCCCCAAGGGCGGCTGGAGGACTAGCGGAGGGTGCAGCCGGCTTCAGAGCTCGCCTCCCCTCATAAATTACTTGCATGGTTTGTAGTTGCAGCCTACAAAAAGGGGGTTAAACCAGGGAATCGTGATCTATCATCTTCCCAGCCCTTTCATTCCTCTGGGGAGGGGGTGCTGCATTGCAGGGTTGGCAGGAGGAGAAGGAAGCAGAAATTTCCCCAGAATGAAGAGACGGGGCACGCTGGATGTTTGGGGCTGCAGATAGTTCTTTCCTGTTAATAGTCCCCTTGCCTTGTGGGCCAAAGGGTTGCTTCCATTCTCACTTTCAATGTCAACATTATTAATAAATCCCAGAGGGGTTCATGTTCTGTGTGTCTGCCACAGCAAACACACAGAGAAGTTTGGAGCACTTTGAATATTTATTGTGGGCTTGGACTAGAATCTACCTGGCGATGGACTCTGGGCCACCAAAGCTTATATATGCCACAATCAATATGTTAGTATTTAAGGGCTGTGCAAACATTTTTAATAGTTGCCCTTTGCTTTTCACTGGCATCCTCCCCCTTTTCTAAAGCAAATACATAGTGCCAGCAGCGATTGCTGTTAAATGGTTAATATTTTGCTAGAGAATGTGAAGAAGAAGGGAACTTGAAACTACTTGTTGGGCCCCGTCTTTTGCTGCAAGCGAGAATGGAAGCTTGTGTGTGTGTGATGCTTTGGCTTTTAAAGGATTTGTGGATATTCAAGAATAGCAAAGAACAGGTATGCTATTATTTTTTTCATGCCTGAGGACCACCTCGCCCCAATTCTTTTTAGCAAAGCAGTTGGTACATTTAACACCCTTCGATTAGGAGAATTGAAGAATTTATAGTATGTAATAATTATTCACCCACTTGTCTTCAGCAGGAAAGAAAGAGGCTAATCCCATCTGGCGATTTGTTGACTCAGCCGGGCCTGCTGAGAACAAGCCAGGAGCAGTGGAAGAGATCCCCCTCTGCCACCCGCTTCTTTCTCCAGCGCAGGCTCTACGTTGCCAGCAGCTTAACCTGTTGGTTTTAAAGGATGCCTGGTAAGTGGATTTTCCCCCTCCTCCTTCTGGTCTTTGTGTTCCCTAATTTATTGTGTTTTTTTCCCCTAAAAAAAGGGAAAATTGTTCTCCTAATTTTCATTACTGGTTGTGGATGAAGTGGGAGGAAAGGAACACATCCTACTGCATGCTTATGTTGTTGTTGTTGAGTACATGTGGCACAAACATACCCTGCATGTGTTTTGCTGTTTTGGTAATGATTTTAGCCATGTAAATGGACTTGAAAAAGAAGTAAAATAGGGCTGTTTTTTTTTTTTAACAGTTTGTACATTAGTAACGCTTTGGTATCATTTTGGAAGGCAGGGGCGTAACGAGCTCCTGTGCCGCCCAGGGTACAGTAGCTTGCTGCACCCCAAAAATGACGTCCTGTGACGTTTGGGCGCTATCAGCAGCTATTGGACGTCACGTTGGGTTTGGGCGCTATCGGCAGCTCTTGCTTGCGTTCCGCTTGGAGTGAGCGGAACGCGAGGGCTGCCGATTGCCTGCTGCCTCCACGCGCCCGCCCCTTCTCTGCACGTTCACGAGGAGAAGGGGCAGGCGCATGGAGACAGGAGGACTCGCAGCCGTTGCGTTTCGATTGTGCAGAGAAGGGGCAGGCGTGAGAAGGCAGCAGGCGAATGGCTGCTCTCACATTTGACTCTGAGCGTTCCGAGCTGAACGCGAGGGCAGCTATTAAGTGGTGGAGCCTGAGGGTTGTGCCCCCCCCCCGCCGTCGTGCCCAGAGCAGCTGCCCCTCAGGCTCCACCCTTGTTACGCCCCTGTCATGTGCTTTTTTCTATGCATACTATTAAAATTCTTGTCATTCTCCAGAGTTTGCCTATTTGCCATTGGAACCCAAATGACAAATATTAAATCCAGTGACTATTTAGCCTGAGTACAGTCTGGATTCTGCTGGATCAGAAATGTCTGTAATGAAATAATTTCCCCTTCTTTTCATGCTAAGTGTTGTTTTAATGAGCACCGCATCTGCTTTCAAAGGTAAACATCCAGTTACAGTAGTTGAAAACTCTTTGCAAATGCAACAGGGAAATTATATGTTTCACTTTGGTTTCTAATTTTAAGGTTTTAACACCCACTCATTTCTAAGTAGGAATTTGCACTAAGCGTAATAGACTTAATAGTACTTAAATTGTTCCCATTGCATACTTTCTGTAGCTTTGAACAGCAAAGAGTGAGCCTCAATTTAGAAAATGTCTTCTCTTACAGCTCAGATCCAAGACAGTGGACAATAATTGGTGAATGGGATGTGGTCACTACTTAGCCAGGCCAGCATGTTGAATATGTTGAATATATGACAAAATTGAGTCCGGATCCGGCAGGGGCAGTTCAGCGGGTGAGGGAGGGGGGCTATTGGCCTAGCCGGCCCAGGAGAGGTGTGGGGCATGGCTCCTGCCATATCCCCACTGGGCTGGCTAGGCCGTTACACGGCCTCTTCAGGCCGGCCCCGGTTTACACCCGGGGAAGGGAATGAGTGTCCCCTTCCCCGAGTAGACCTCCGGCCTGCCATTGGACCGGCAGCCTAGGCTCAGGATATGGCGGGCAGCCCTGGGCCCAACCAGGGGCACTTTCTTGGCTGCGTTTCCCCCCCCCCCATATGAAGCCATGCCCCCCAGCCTTGCTTCGCAGAAGGACCTTGTACCCCAGTCTACCCAGCAGACTAAGGATAGGCAATCTCTTTCCCTCTTACCTTTGCAACAAGAAACTTTCCATTCCCCTGTGCCTGGTTTAAACCTCCCACTAATCCTCTTCCTCTCCTTCTCTGCTGTGTGTCATCTTTGGTGGAGAAAACTCAGCCCAGCTGGCAGCCCAACTCTCACCCTCTCTTTTCCTTCACTTAACCCATGCCTCTCCAGATGGAGCTATTTATCTTTCACCCGCAACCACTTAAATCCCCGAGCAACTGGTCTTACATGGAAACCATTCCTTTTTCTCTTTTCCTAGATCTCTTAATAAAATCTATATTCTTATGGAGAACTCTGTCTCGTGGTTACTGTTAGCTTAATCAGAGGCGTTTTGAGGTTGTTCACTCCACTATCCAGTTGACAACCCCGAAGCAGCCATTCATTCTGTTTTGGCCTCTCTAGTCATAAATCCCTCCAATCTGGTTTAATTCAGGGCCTGGCAAACCTGGACCCAAGACTGTGTGTTTGCATGTGTATCAGTAGACGTGTGTTAGAGTGTGTGTGTGAGAGAGAGTGAGTGTGTGTAGTGTTGGCAACACTAGGCAGCATATGCAATTGTCTCTCTGGAGATGCTTAGGTAGCATAAGAGTTTATCATGGAGTCCATATGCTCTTGCAAAAATTGCAGCTCTCCTTTTTGGCAGAATGAGTTAAGAACGTGCCCAGCCAGCTCCCTTGTGCACTGCCTCAAATGACCATTCTGAATGCTTGTTTACAGTAACAGACCAGGCCTTTGTAACTCTTGGAACAAATGATGTTTACTGCCATGGAGCCCTGGTTCTTGGACAATCCTTGCGGAATCATAGGACATCTAGAAGGCTGGCAGTCTTGATAACTCCTCAGGTCTCCGGTGCAATGAGGTAAGAACTCACTCCCAGACACAATTAACGTGGTAATTATGAGATGTAAATGGGAATTCTCTTCAGTTACCTGATCACGTAACAACATGAAATGTTGTGTTGGATTTGTATCTTAATTCCCAGCTGGTCAGGGTAATTAAATCATGCATGACTGAATATACAAACAATAGGAGGGTTTTGTGTGTGTTTTGTTCTATATTTGTTTCATCCTAAAAAGTGCTTTCCACTCATGCGTCAGTTACTTCATTAATAGAATTTTGACTGAGCAGAGACTGATATACTTTGATAACTGCATGAGGAGCGAAACTCCATTAAGGAGTTTTGAGCCCTCAAGTACAAAAAATTCTAAATTCCTATTTCAGTGCATAGTTAGGGATAGGGTTTCTTTTCTCGTTTATTTACAGCAATTTTAGGCGCTGTTTCTTTTATCGTATACAACTCCCTCCAACGAATTCTGCAAGGGAAGGATAAAGGATTGTAGTTTGGGGAAAAAGGGGGTTAAAGAAAACATGATAGAGCAGGGGTTCTCAACCCCTTGGCGTTGTGCCACCCCCTGAGCCTTCCCACGTACCACTGGAAGTAACTGGCGACGACGTCATCGCTAGTTGCTTCCGAGTATCGGAGCTCAGGCACAAAAGTTTTCAATGCCGTGGAGGTTGGAAAGCGCCGGTAAGAAGATCGGGGCAGGCGGGCCTTTTTCAGCAAGTGAAACGTGTGCACTTCACCTCTGCTCGCCGGCCAAGCCTCTTGCCAGTGCTTTCCAAGCTCCACGGTGTCGAAAACATCAGTGCCTGAGCTCCGATGGAAGGGGTTTTTGGAGGGTGGTGTGGGGTTCCAACCGAAGGCATACCACCAGAGGTACCCCAAAGTACCACTGCTGGTACGCATACCACCGGTTGAGAAACCGTATGATAGAGACTTGTAATAAAGTGAATTGTGTGGGGACAGTGGTTAGTAGCTCTTATCGCTCTGTCACGACACTGGAACATGGCCACTCAATGAAATTGATTGGCAATGGGTGCGGAACAGATAATAGGAAAGAATTAGTTATTAATTAATTAGCACAGTGACTAATTATCTTAAGGAATTCATTGCCACACAATGTGGTGATGGCCACTAATTTAGATGGCTTTAAAAACAATTAGACCTTTATGGAGGATAGGTCTATGAAGGGTTGTCACCCAATGATAGATATAACCTCCAGATTAGGAAGTGGTGTACCTCTGACTACTTGATGCTGCAGATAAACGGGGGAACCATCATGCTCTGCTTGTGAGTTTTCAGGGGTGTGTGCCTGGGTGCCTGCTGTTGGAAACAGATTACTGGACTAAATGGCCCTTTAGTCTGATGCAGTTCTTATGTTCTCTTGCATACAGAAGGCTTCTCCACCATTGTAGAACAATTGCCAGGCAAAAAGGTTCTGCACCACCATCTATAATTGCTGAATAAAATACTTGAATTGAAGTTAATATTGAACAAATATCATGAATTCTTATGATGGATGATCAGCATTGGCTATATGCTAAAACTTTAAATATTCCAACTGCAATGTGCACTGCAAGCTTTGGCTGTGTATAACTTTTTTCTCCCAGCCCTCTGTTAGTAGCAACCACTTTTTCTGGTAGACGCAGAAGCAGAAACACATGCTTTGCACAAAAAGGGCCATTTTCTGTCTTCCTTATAATTTTTTGTTTTAACCTAATTAATGGTAGTAATTGATTGATTGATTAATTGATGGTAGTAATCCTAGCAGCTGTTCTTAGCTCATAAATGTTAATATTCAAAGCTTTGCGCTGTATTCATTGCAAAAGAGTGCTTCAAGCTCCCAATATTGTCCTTGTTTGCTTGATCAGGAGTGCCCTCAGCCGCATATTTGATGAAGTGGTGGATGTAAATGAAATTGACAGTGGTGACTCAGTGCACTTGGCTCTGCTGAAGAGGCTGGAACTGGGTGTAACCTTTACCAAACTTCATTGCTGGACCCTGACTCAGTATAGCAAATGTGTCTTCATGGATGCAGACACCTTGGTAAGGACAATATCGCAAGAATCAGCAAGCTGGGAGTTTTATCATATTGGTTGGCTGTATAACATTCTCCCACTTGGGCGGAAGGAGTGGAAGGGTGACGAGGGGTGGGAGGTAACCTAATGAGCCAATAGACAGTTTTGGATGCCTGACATTTGTGTAATGTAGGGTTTATTGTAATTTAACGTTGTCATGTCCTCCTGAGGTCCTATGCAATATTGACGAGCTGTTTGACCGGGAAGAATTCTCAGCAGCTCCGGATTCTGGCTGGCCAGACTGCTTTAACAGCGGTGTCTTTGTTTTCCAACCATCTTTAAAAACCTACAACCTCCTCCTGCAGTTTGCAAGTGAGCATGGCAGTTTCGATGGTAAGTTCACTGAACCTGGTCTTCCTCGGGACACTGTTAGGGTGAGACTTAACATTGGTGAAGTTGTTCTGAAGATGCAGACTTTTGATGGAGTACTGAAAGTACCTGTGGAAAATTTCTCCCTCCATTTTAGGAAAGTTTCTCCCTCCATTTTAGGAAAATTTCTCCCGCCATTTTAGGGCAGACAACAACAAAACCAAAACGCAGCCACCGTGTGCGCACTTCCGTCACATCTTGTAGAACTTGCCTTGTCGTTCCGCCAAGTTTTTTGTGCTCCTGTTCTAACCAGTATTGGTTACTTCTTGTTGGGATGAGAAAACACCAAGTAATGGTTGCGATTCTCAGTAGCATTTGTCACATTCTTTATTTATTTATTTAAAAAAATTATATCCCGCCTTATCCTATGCCGAGGCAAACGCCCAAGGCGGCTTACAACAAAAATTAAAACATAGTTTAAAATAATACAGAAAATAAGTTTAAACAATACATACTTAATTTAAAAAACAATAAAATCCAATGGGGGGGCGACAATATGACAGCGTGTGCTGTATTATGTCTAGTTCTACCTTATGTCTAGTGTATACTACTTTGAAAAAGAACTATAAACCTTTTTTTTTTACTTGTCTTGCTGTATTTGGAACAAGACATAATAAAGCATGTGTGTAGTATAAACTACATGTATGACATTAGGTACATGTGTGAAATATAGCATTTACACTTAGCTTTTTGCAAGTTTGGTAAAAAATGTATTGTCTACATATAAATGGGAAAGCTTTTATTTTAATATGAATGTTACATTTATCCTTAAGATTTTCTTTCATGAATTATAAAAGCTTCAGCAAAACGACAATGTAGATATAACATTGCCTGTGTAGCAAAGTGCATGCATTGTGTAGGATAGTAATGTATAAATGGACTGTAATTGCAGCTGTGTGGGGAACTACAATGCACAACGGTTTGCTGTCTTTTTTTTAGGCTGCAGTCCTATATGCACTTACCTGGGAGTAAATCCTATTGGACTCAATAGGGTTTTCTTCTGAGTAGGTATGCATAGGATTGTGTTAGAGTAGAAAAAAGTGGATGGGGCAGTCACTCAAGTTCCCTCAGCCCCAGTCCCAAATAGTAAGGGGGGGGGGGGCTGCTTCAAATTACATGCTTAACTGACAAGAGAGAACGACAGTGTGCAGCCCTAAATGACCCAGTTGTCTTGCTGTTCATATGTCAAGGTGCGCTTTGCACCATGGCTTTCACATGGCGCAAAATGTTGCCATCAGAGAGGCATCCAAGAGGCAGAACGTGCTTAATTCGTATGTAAAACATCATGTGGTAACTTCTGCACAATATGAGTGTTCCTGTTTCTGAATAAATCAAAACTGAGCTGGATAGCATCTATAACGTCTTATTTGGTGTTTGCTTCCAACACCAAAGTGAGCTGTGCTTCCACAAGGAGGGCAGTAATGTAATATGATCACAGCAGTAGCACAGAAATTGTGTGTTCTAAAATCCTCTGCAGATCATCTCCTTTGTGTCTCATTCAGAACAGTGAATGTAAGAGGCAAAGGAGAAAGGCAAGCAGATAGTTTTTTGACTCAATCCTAAAGCTGCCTACCACCGCCGAAAGAGTGTTCCGGCGGCATTAGGTGCTTTCTGGCTGTCGCAAATGGCGACATGCTAGAGCGCGTGGCCTGGCCGCCTCAGCAAGCAGTGAATAGCTGTTTCTGCACACCTGCTGCCACCGGACACCTGCCATCATACGTATGCGCAGGGGGGCGGGAGGGAGGCGGAGGGTGGACAGAACGGGGCAGGAAGGAGGGCAGATTAGAATCAGGAAGGGGGTGGGTTTGCCGCCATTGTAGTCCGCTGAATCCTAGTCTCATTCGTGGCCGTGATCCCCCAACCTGCGTCCACATGGACTTGCGCCAGCTATAGAGCTGGCACAGGTCCGAGTAGACCTGACGACCTGGTATGGGCTTCCCCTAGGCCAAAAGAACAAATGTTCTGTTACCCCTAGGAGGCCTATGGAGGCCAAAATGTCCCTGTGGGATACAGCGTGTGCTGTATTGACACTGCAGCATCACTGCATAGGGAGTTAGGATTGGGCTGCCCATGTACTGTAATTCATCTCTGTGTTTATTTTCCTGTGGTTCATTTCTTGTGTTTGAGAGTGGACATTTGTGGGTGGGCGGGGCTGGGACGACGGACCGAAGACGTGATTCCAGAGAGCTCTCTGGAGCCGCGCCGCAAAGCAGTGGAATTCCCTTGATCCAGGCTGGATCGGGGCCATCTGCATCAGGAGAGATGTAGATGAGAGATTGGGGAGCAAACTGAGGGAAACTGGTCAAGGCATTGAGCCAGTTTCTGCTTGGTATTCCCTTTTCTGTCCCTGCTTTGTCGCAGACACCATTTTGGTGACTGTGAAGGCTCGCGTTGCCGCTCACCCGGACAAGAGGAAAAGATTTATTTTAAAGTAGACTCCTTCAACGTACCAACCTTGGACTGGAGTAAGAGTTTCTCTGCTGATCTGGAAGAGGAGCGGTGAGTGGGAAGACAGGAAGGCTGAAATTTATAGGCATCTAAAAGAAGCTAAGGGGATAGGGGTGGATCTCCCCCCCCCTTACATGGACTCTGCTTCCCTCTTCTTTGTCTGAGCTGTGCTTGTTAAACTGAGACATATTGAATTACAGAAGGAGCTGCATTCCTTTGATTCAGTCTGGGAAGTTAACCCTGAATGTGCCAAGATGTGGTCTGGGACTATGTACTCAGTGGAATTTGGCTTTGAATCTATTATTAGTTTTAATTTGGATTGTGAACTGTGATGCTTCGTGTGTCTTAAGTGGAAAAGTTGGAAGTTGCAAGCAGGACAGTTGCTTTTCGTTGCAGCAGGAGATGATGGAATTTTTGCAAGATATGTGGGCCAGCATTAATCAATTAAAAGAGACTCTAAATATACTTTTGTTAAATCAAAATAAAGCCTCTGGAGAAAGACAACAGATATTGATGCAATTGAAGCAGATGCAGGATGCAAGACTTTTGAAGACACGGGCTGCAGTAATTACAGAGGAGATTGTAGAAATTCAGATCATGGAAGAAGTATATAAGACCTCTGAACAACTGGAGGCTCCAACCTTTAAACGGCAAACAGAAGAACTTACAGTAATCCAGGTTATGGAAGAATTAGACAAGTGGTCTGAACAACAGGAGGCTGCAACCTTTAAATTGCAGATGGAGAGAGCAAGTTTCATGTTTAGAATACAGAATTTTTTTGCAAAGGACCGAGAAGATTTCTATTGGACTCTTATGGCGTGGTTGATAAAAGATTTGCAGATTCTGGAGGCAGAGGTGTTAGAAATTAGGAAGGGAACAGGTTAGATATAAAGTTTTGTGATAAAATAACTGGCTGGGTAAAAACATTAGAAGTAACGAACAGACCACAGTGGATAATAGATTTTCATAATAGACAATATAAAGAATTGATTGTATGATAAATATGTATGAAGTTTATAATTTTTTCATTGGATTTTGAAACAGTTAAGATATTATGATATTGGGGTTATAAATTTAGGTTGAGAGATTTATTTATTAGAGTAAGATTAGATTTGGAACTTAGGTTATAAAATGGTTAAACTTTTATATAAAGGATTTTATATAAAATATTTTATCGAGGGTGGTTAACATCAAAGAAGTTAAGTAAGATGCTGATGAAAGTGTAAAGTATTTGTTGGAAAGTTAATATGTTTTGGAGGAGGCTTCCTCTGATTTTGGAAGAGATATTATATGGCACGCTGTTGTTTTTATAAGATTTGTTTTTATTCAATATGATGATATCAGTAATGTTTTAAAGAGATAAACATATTGTTGTATATACGCTTATTGATATATGCTCAGCAGTGAAAAGTTGAGATTGAAATTGAGATTATACTAGATATTGAAGAGTTAATGATTAAGATTTATATTTGAGGGATTTGGATGTTTAAATTTAAGGTTTAGGAGATGGAAATGTAAAGAAGAGAACAGACTGGTAGTAATTATTTTATGTATTGATGTCCAGGAGGTGGAAATTGAGTAAATATGGTGCTAACTTAAGTTAGTAAGAGAACAGAGTGGTAGCAATTATTTTATTTTGATTAGATGGAAAGGTTATTATAAAAAAGAATATTATCATTATATGTATTGATGTGCAGGAGGTGGAAATTGAGTAAATATGACGGTAACTTTAGTTAGTATAATTGAATAGTTGAAAGAGTCATTCTATGATATATTGATGTCCGGCTTGTTAGTGTTCCTAATGTGTCATGTTGATATCCCCCAGTTTGTCATTCCCGGTTGTATCATTTTTGTTGTTAGGTAGGTAGTTAGTTAGTTAGGTAGTTAGGTAGTTAGTTAGTTAGTATTTTTATTATTGTATTGTCTTGTGCTTTATTGTTGTTAAATAAAATAAAAAATATATTAAAAAAAAAAAAAAAAAAAAGAGAGTGGACATTTGTGAGTTTTCCAAGCATGTAACTTCTCTGAATGGGAGCACGTTGGCAGGTTCACTGTTTAAGGAGCATGAGTAAGTTCATGTTTGAAGATTGACCTTTTGCCTGTGTTATAATTTACATGTGCTGAAGTCTTCCTATGTTCTTTTTCTTTAGGAGGTGATCAGGGATTGCTAAATAGTTTCTTCAGCAGCTGGGCTACAACAGACATTGGCAAACACTTGCCATTTATCTACAATCTAAGCAGCAGTGCTGTTTATACCTACGCCCCAGCTTTTCAGTAGTAAGTACAGGAAAACTCCAGTGAATGGCTGCTGTAATGCAGCGTGCTACGTAGCCTCTGTGGTACAGCCTTGCACGTGCAAATATGTCTTTTCCAAGAGCAAAAAATCTCATGTGCTCACAGACTTCTATCTGTCATAACTGGCAGTGGGAACTCTGTGCTTGTACATCATACCAGATCTTTTATATGTATTGACATTCTGTTTTATGACAATATGTTGATGTGCTTTCAGAAGCAAACCAGTATGAAAAATTGGCTGGACCAGAATGACAATCTTTTTGTGTTATATTACTCCTTTAAACATATGTGCCGATTACTTTTCCAGTTGGGCATGACATGGGTGGCAAAGACCCTTTGCTAGGCTTCTAGCAAGCTGAAAGCCCACACGTGTCTTTCAGTGTTAGAACATATGGTGGCTTTGTACAGCGTGATGGCGAACCTATGACACGCGTGTCACAGGTGACACGCAAGGTCATTTTGGGTGACACGCCAGCGTTTCCCCCAGGGCCTCAACACACCTTATATTCTCAAAAGTTTTACAGGCTTGTCTTAAACGTTTAGGGCAGGGATTTTGGCAGACCTCATTCAAATTATTCTTTAGTAAATCTCAGCAACAAAAAAAGTCACTAATTGATGTTAAATAAAATGCAATGTGTTCTATAGTTTTCAGTTCAATTCAATTCCTCTTACAAATAGCAATAGTCAAAGTACTATTAAAAGTTGGGGGGGGGGCACACCAGCAGTGTCAAGTTAGGCATTTTCAAAATCTTTGACACACCAAGCCCAAATGGTTCTCCATCACTAGCCTAGCACTTCATACATCCCTTGCTGCAGATGGGTGATGGAGTGGGAGACCTTGAATGCCCACTGGAGACCATGGACAATGGAGGATGAGGAGTGAGACTGCCATGGCCCTAGTGCTGCTACAAATCAATAACTTTGAGCTACACAATATGTTTGAGACTTCGCAGTCCAGCATATGCACCTACCTCCATCACCTATAAAAAAAGTCTCCCCTTCCGTACTTTGTCTAAGGTGACAAGGTCTAGCAGCACCCAGCGATCAGCTCTTGCGCACCTTACTCCACATGCATAGACTGGTCCATGCCCCAGCTTCTAATAAGCAAGGGAATTTGCAGGGACTTTGTTTCATCCTAGCAAAAGCACCATTCCAAATGTTGGTTGAGCCAAGAGAACCAAAAGCCACTGGTAGGTTGCACCTATTCCCAGGGATGTATCTAAGTAACTAGGTCACGAGTGCGAGTGCGAGTACGAGTCATTTTTGCAAGAGTGCGAGCGAGTGCCAAACGTTTTGGGCAAGTACGAGTCAAGTGCGAGTCATTTTTGCACGAGTGCGAGTCGAGTACGAGTAAGGCCAGAAACCACAAGTCACGAGTCGAGTCACTTTGGGGAAAATAGCTTTTTCCCCTGAAAATGGGGAAAAATGACCTCTGAGACTTTTAAATGGGGAAAAATGACCTCTGAGACTTTTAAAGCACCCACTTGGCTCCCCCTATGTCCTTTCCCTCACCTCTCAGTCTTGTCACCACTCATCTGGTTTGGGAAAAACAAGCGTGTCTACATTCAAACCATTTATTATTCCCCCCCTGCACCTTCCCCTTCCTGAGCCGAGCATCCTTTGGGCTCGGAGTTTTGGTCAATGAGGAGGGACTGCTGCGGCAGCTTCGCCTTCCCTCACTCCTCCCCACCCCTCGCGCTCAGAGTTGTGGCCAATGGCAAACAGACAGTAACAAAAGGGGGGGACTCAGAGCCAGGCTTGTTTTCTCACCCCCTTGAAAACCCTTCCTCCCTGCTGCCCTCCTCCTTCGAGGTCTCCACTGCGCCTGCCTGCCTGCCTGTGTTGGTGCCAGCCACTAAAGGAAAATGACTTGGAAATGGCACGTCGTTACCCCCACGAGTGCAAGTCAAGTACGAGTCCCGAGGGTCGCGAGTGCAAGTGCGAGTCAGTGGGTCACGAGTACAAGTACGAGTACGAGTCAGGGAAAAAGTGGCTAAGTCACACTTGCGAGTCGAGTCATTTGACTCGAGTCCCCATCACTGCCTATTCCCTTCTGGAAGAACACTGTCGGAAGGAAAAGACCAGCTTGCTTCCTCCCTCTCAGCAAGAACACAGTGACTCTGTGACTGCAGAAGTATCGTCCTTGTCTCACTGGCCAGAGGATTAAGATCTGATGGATAGTTGCGCTACCCCTGTCTCAGTAGGAACACTTACAATGAATCCTGGCTTCAGCTGGAAGGAAAGATACCTGGCTCTTGTTTTTAGGCTCTTGTTTTAATTGTAATGTGATCCTTTTAATTGATTTTTAGATGCTGTTTTTATTAGTTTTCGTTAACTGTTTTTTATTGTTTTGAAAAGTGATTATTTTTTGTATTGTACTTTTTGTATTGTGTTCTTTTTCATGTTGTAAGCCGCCTTGGGTCCCTTCAGGGAGAAAGGCGGTGTAAAAATATTGTAAATAAATACCTGTTAACACCTTACCTCTGTGTTCTGGCATTGTCGACGTGATCCCCCATCTTGTATCTCTCTTCCCCCCCTTCCCTCAGGTGCTTGCTTTTTTTTTTTTTTTTTAATTGTAATCTTAAGGGCAGAGGCTGTTTCTTTTTGATATACAAGTGCATTGCCTTTGTAGTATTAACTCCTGTGAGCTGCTTTGGAAGATACTTCTTGACTAAAATATATAAATAGAATGGCTTTTTTAATACTGCGGTATGTCTTGGATTTTAAAATGGTGCTTCCATATCCTGTTCCTAAGATGACATTTTTATATGTATTCTTCTCACAGTTTTGGCAAAGATGCGAAGGTCGTCCATTTCTTGGGACCAGCAAAACCCTGGAATTACAAATATAATCCACAAGCAAGAACAGTTATAGAGGATGGTTCAGCTTCAATACCTCAGTGTCAGCTATCGTTTCTTGAACTCTGGTGGACGACATACAGTTCCAGTATATTACCGTTGCTGGAAAAATTGCAGGAAAAATTGTCTTCCAAGCCAGAAATACAGAGAGAAGAGGTAAAATTATGTGCTGGAAAGGAAATGCTTTGTTTTTAATTTCTCTCCACTCATTCTTTTTTTTGTGTTGTCTGTTTTAGACAATGATCATATGTGCCGGAAACGTCCATATTTACAGCCAACTTGTACAGAACATTGCCTAACCATTTAGGTGCTTGATTTATATATTTTATTAAGCATATATTTCAGTAGAACCTAACATGCTTAGGACCTGGGGGTGGGAGAGAACAGGCATTTAAAACGTTATTTTTTGGTTTCCTGAGTTTTGATATACCTAATCACAGTTTCATGGTATCAGTGCTATAATTTGGAAAGGATACAAATAATTATATATAGCATCTCGTTTTAGTCTGTATTTTTTAAAAATTGAAGATCTATTTAAAAACTAGGTCAATTCATAAGCAAATAAAAACGTATCAACAGGTTACTGTATATCAGTGCTTCTCAAACTTTTTAGCACCGGGACCCACTTTTTAAAATGACACTCTATCAGGACCCACCTAGCTTTATGAGACTTAAAAAAGGTAATCTAGAAATAAATAAATAAATTTATTTATTTACAAGTAAAGAGCTCAGCTATTTGCAGGGTAATTAGCAGCTATCATGCAAATAGCTGCTCAGCTAGGAGCTCAGCTCTTTGAAGGGCAATTAGCAGCTATCTGATTTTTGAACAGCTTCCGGGCTTGTGGCAATTACTTATCTGATCTTTCCATCACCTGGGACACACCAGAAATCAGGTCGTGACCCACCAAGTGGGTCCCGACCCACAGTTTGAGAAACACTGGGTTATATATTCCAATTACTAAAAGTCATATTAATCTCTAGCATAAAAGATCTGTGTGCATGTGGGCAGGCTTCCATGTCAGGACTCACAGTTGTAGAATTGATGCATGTTGGATTGCACATCTAGGTGTCAATCTGTGCTGCATTGTTTTTAATGACTGAGCTCCAAAGACCCAAACAGTTTTTTCCACACACCGAAGAGGACTTTGGGCTCATGCTTCTCAAAGAGCAGCTTCCTGCATTTGTGTCAAACCACTTTTGAAACTGAGGAAACTTTCAAATGCTGTGTTGTGATAGATAGAGCATTGGGGATCTGCTAAAAATAATAGTCAAAAATCCCACTGGGCATAGCGCACTAGAAGTAGTTCTTTAGATCTCAAAACAGTGGAACATGCATTTTGAATGTGCATTCCCCACATTGTGGTGCAATTAGTTGAGTATGCACATGAATATAGCTGGAGTGAGATACTGATCTGTTTATACTAACTAGTCAGAATACATTGTTTTCTGCTGAAAATAAAATGTTCTACTCTTTCCAGATGGCAGCACGAACCCAGCCTGGAACCACCGAGAAGGGGAATTCACAGGTAAACCCAAATCTTCCAATTTTCTGCTGAAAATAAAATGTTCTACCTAGAATGGGAAAAGAGACAGAATATTTAAACAGATTTGTTACAAATATATACACTTGCAGTGATGGAAAACTTCCGTGTCACCATTTTTTTTAGCCTAACTTGAGTGAAGATAAAATTGAATTCAAGAAAGAAAATCCTGTCATTAGTAATTCTTTGCCAGTCTCAGTGCATGCAGATGTACCAGAAATGGTTGTAAATTCTATTTATGAGTTCTCCACCAAAAATGTAAGTGTCGTGTGCTTTTTTTTTTTTTTTTTGCGCTACCTCTGAAAGTGATCATAACAGAAATATTGAAGATGCTCCTGGTATTATTCATGTAAGGAACACATTTTCAGTTAAGATAAAATGTTTTTGTCAGCTTATCTTCAACTATAGCTTTCATCAGTGTTTATAACCTGGAAAACGAACTAAATAAAACAATAAATCAAGTCTCTTGCCAAAGGAATCCTATTAAGTTAGTAATCGGCTGTAAAAAGCTTGCTATAAAGTGCTCTTCTGTTTAAAAATGGGTGACTTTGGACTACCTAGATAGAGAGCAGAGGCTTGAGTCAGCCTTCCTCTCAGCAGGGTTCTGCATCCCATCTGAAGTCTGGAGATGTGATATCTCCCAAGGTATGGGAGGGGGAAATTTGTGCATCTTCCTAAGGAGAGAGATATGTTTTGCTTCCCATTGTACCCAAAACCATTCCATTTTGAGAATAACACAGGTGTGTCCCCCTTAACAACGAATTGCTTAACGACGATCCGCATATACAACTGAGGTTCCCAAAGTGTAAACAAAGAATTAAAGCTACAGTAAAAGGTAAAGGTATCCCCTGACAATTAAGTCCAGTCGTGTCCGACTCTAGGGTGTGGTGCTCATCTCCATTTCAAAGTCGAAGAGCCAGCGTTTGTCCAAAGATGCCTCCATGGTCATGTGGCCGGCATGACTCTCCTTGCCGCAGCGCGTAGCATGCAGCTGGAACACGGAGCGCTGTTTACCTTCCCGCAAGCGGTACCTATTTATCTACTCACATTAACATGCTTTGGAACTGCTAGGTTGGCAGGAGCTGGCCAAGCAACGAGCGCTCACCCCGTTGCGGGAATCGAACTGCTGACCTTTCGATCGACAGCTCATGGTTCAGTGGTTTAACCCGCTGCACCACCCGCTGACCTACAGTACTGTATTTTAAATGCAAAAAAAAGTCGTCTTTAACTCTGTGTGTGTGTGTGTGTGTGTGTGTGTGTTTCTACCTCCGTTGACAGGTAGAAATCTTGTTGTGCTTTGTGTTACACTCATAATGTACACTGTGTTTGCCATTCATTCCCTAATACAACTCCACTATGTTATATTGCATTACACTGTACTATATTGGTTTTACACGTTATACCACAATCGGCCACTAGATAGTGCTGAGGACTTGCTTAATGACGATTTCACTATATGAAGGGTTTTCCAGAACATATCCCCGTTAAGCGGGGGACACCTGTATCTTCTGTCACAGCAAGGATAGGTATAGTCAAATTACCTGTACTCAGTTTCTGCTTACTTTAACAGAGCTAACGTCAGTGTGTTTTTCAGATTTGGGATGCCTCTTTTAAGAATGAATTCTTGTAGGAAACTCTCACTGGTGTTCTATGTATGCTTACTTTTAATAAAAATAACAGAGATGCTTGTGGTACCTTAAAGACTTAAGGTACCCAATCCTACTTAACTCCCTATGCGGCGATGCAGCAGCGCCAGCGTGACACCCGCTGAAACCCGCAGGGGTGTTTTGGCATCTAGAGGCCTCCTTGAGGTAAAGGAACATTTGTTCCCTTGCCCCCAGGTAAGCCTGTGCTGGGCTGTCAGGTTTACTCGGACCTGCACCAGCTCTATAGCTGGTACAAGTCTGTGTGGACCTGGGTCCGGGAGATCAAGGCCAGAAAGGGGATTAGAATATCGGCCCGCACCTCTGCTGTCGATACCAGCTGTCGATACCACCCCTGTCCCGCCCCCAATCCTCCCTGCCCCCTTTACCACCCTGTTCCCCCCGCCTCCCTCCAACCCAGTACTCTGATTTACCAGCGCCAGCGGGTCTTCCCCAGTCTGCTGGCGCATGGACCTGGTCGCTCGCTGGTTGCAGCAGCAACCAGACTGTGCCGATTGGCTTGTCTCATTTTGCGACAGCCATAAAGGGTCTTATGCTGCCGGAACGCTTGTGCTGGTGATGTAGACCCTAATAGAATTGGGCCATAGCACATCTCTTTTAGCATAACTTTAGTGGACTAGATGCTCTGATGAAGAGGGCTATTGTCCACACAAACATGTGCTGAAATAAATTTGTTAGCCTTTAAATATTCTCAGAACTCTTTGTTTTTGGTGCAACAGAGCAACTTTGCTACCTCTCTAGAAGTTGTTACTTTGAAGGAAGTTTGTTGCAATTAATTATGCATAGGATAACAGCTCATTAGCTGTTGCTGTATGTTTGTGTTGATTCTAGCCATATGGATGAATATTCTTACCCGTCATAAGACTATGGGCTATTGTATATCCATCATGAGATGTAAAACAACATTCAACATATCTAAACAAAAGAGGCTAGTTGCTGCTATTCTTGTAATCTTTTGAACCTGTTACATAAGACGCTTTACCTTTTGAAATAAATTATTTCCACCAAAAGAATGTACATATATTTATGAATAAAGGACATAATCCAGGCTAGTCCTGCTAAAAACAAATCATTTGCTGGGTATGTAATAAAAGAAATTAATAACAAAACTTAAAATATTATTTTCTTTTTTATAGTCTGCACAGAACGCTGAGTGTAGTCTTGAAGTCAAAGTTGCTGAGCCAAATGAATCACCCACACAGTCCTCTATTCAGTTTATCCCTCCGCACCATGCAGAAATGGTAAAGATCATTTTAATGTTTTGTCTTTAGTGCTAATATTTATTTGGGATCTGAACACTGATTTCATACAGAGGTGTCACATACAACCTCATAAGAGAATCTGTATATGCATATAAATTTGTGATTTTTCAAATTGTGAAAAAAGGAAATGTGTTTGTCATGTGAATTCCCATTCTCAATCATGCTGGGATGGGGTAGTCTTGACTTCTGAGAGAGAATTTCCTGTTGGTGGTCACAGGCTTGCAGATGACACAGAGAAGAGGGGCCTCATCAGCACTCGGAGATTGTGCCTGGGTCACTGACAGACAGGATTTTGCAAACCCGGAACTTAATGCCAGATTGTGCCCCAGGTGGACAGGCTTAACAAATGGGCAGCCTAATCCTGTGTAACGATACCCGGCCGGCCTAAAGGGCTGGCTGCGGTATCCTAACCAGGTCCTGGGCTGTCCTGGGGCAGCCCGGGTGTACCTCGAGGGAAGAGGACGTTCATTTTCTTCCCTTGGTGCAACCTGGCCTAGGCCCTGTAGGCCTACTTGAATGTATGCCAGCTCTGGAGCTGGCATACATCTGAGGCCTGGGTGTTGGGGCAGCCTGAACTGGGAGAGGGCCCTGGTTATTGGTGGAGCTTACCACCGATATCCCCGCCCTTCCTTTGCCCGGTTTGGCCAATGGCCTCCCTCCCTTGCCACCCGGTCCGCCCAGCTGGTGCAGGACTTACCGTGTCCGGTGGGGACAGTCCGCTGGTGAAGAGAGGGCCGCGAGCCATTGCCCCAGTGGTCCTTACTCTCCAGGTGGTGCAAAAGTGCTTTATGGCACTTTCGCGACACCCAGCACCAGGGGAGCGCGCGCTCCCCCAGCTCATTGATTACACAGGATTGCGCCCTCTGACTGTTAAATTTCAGTGCAGCTTTATGCTGAAAAACACATAGAAGGCAAGGTAGAAGGTCATCCCCAAATTAGAACTGTAGCACAGAAGCCTGAAAAACTAATTAAAATGGTCCTTTGGACATTCTAAAATCCCACGGGTAGGCACCTCATTTTTGGGTGAATGGTTAGAATGCCTGATCCTGGCACCACTGAGAATGGGAACGGACAAATAATGCAAATTCCTTCTTCTCCAGTGGTGTTGTGGTGGGATAGTCTTGATTTTGAGAATGGAAAAGAGCAGTTTTCATCCCTACTGCAGGCCCTCAAGACAGCTATCCTGGTTCAGGGATTACTCTGCAAAATTCTCCTCCCTGAACAGCATCAGAAACGAAGAAAATATCAAGCTTATAGTGTTATGTAAACATGTATACCTGAAAGCCCAAGTGGCGACTTGGTCCCTTGAGAGATCAAAATGAGAGAAGAGTTACAGTAGTTGTGTGAAATACTTACTTTGTCCCTCATGGTGAGATTGAGGTTTCATACTGTCTGAGATGTTCGTTCTCTGTGGGCAAGTTCTTTAGATGTGCCCCAAATAGTGGCTCCTGGAGAGATCATACTGCTGGGCACTATTGTAGAAAAGCTAACTTGGAAAACTTTGGCAGTCTGCCCAGCCTCTTCCTCTCCAGCCCTGAAGCTTAGAACCAGTGTGAGTCTTCATGTGAGAAGAGTCCCTAGATCAGGCACTTGAAGCCATTTCTAACTATGGGAGCAGATTGCAGCTTTAGAATCTTTAAACTGTCTTTCAGGCTCAAGTGTAGATTATTAAAATTCTACAATCTGGACTTCTGACTGGACCTTTTTTCTTGCTGCCTTCCCACAGGATGAGATTACTGGTTCTGTTTCAGAGCTGACTATTCAGCCAAAACCCGAGGAGCCAAGTGCAGAAGATGAACGAAGGAAATGGGAAGAAGGCCACATTGACTACATGGGAAAGGATGCTTTTGAAAACATTCAGAAGAAGTTGGATTCCTTTTTGGTCTAGAATCTAGACTCTAGATCTTGCTTAGCTGTTCTTAGAGTGACTGAGTACTGTTTACATCTCTTGTATATGTGAAATCTCCAGCATAAGACATTTGCTGTCTTGAAGGGGGAAATGAAAACAAACATAGCACTTCAAAAAATGTGATACTTGCTACATGCCACATAATGTTGCTGTGTTTTGGTTTCAGGGAATGAAACACAATGTGTTTATGAGGCAGCCTTGCTGAGCCATATTATTCGTTTGTGTTGCCCAAGCCTGGCAGCAACTCTCCAGAGGCCCAGCTGGTGTCTTTTGCAACCTTGCTGTTTGAGAACCTTTTAACTGAAGATGTCAGGAAAGGAACGAGGGATTCTGGATGCAAAGCATGTGCTCTGAGCAGCTCTTCTTGGCACAGTTCATAATGCCCGTTCACCAGGTACTGCTGCCATTCAACTTTTATTAAGGGGGGGGGGTCTTTCAGACCAGCTTTGGTGAGCAAAGATGCTCAACATCTGGGACATCTAACAGAGCATGTGCAGACTCTTATATATGCAGAGGGGTAACATATTGTTTGTGCTGATCGTTTTTATTATTGACCTGCAGTGCCTCAGGAATGCTTCATCTGAAATCATGCCAAGAAAAATTGCTTTACCTTAATAGACAAAAGGTATATCCTGTTTTATTCTTCAATAGGGTGTGTACAAAACTTGAGAGGGAATGGTCAGATAATGTTTTAGGCACAACTAATGACTGCATATAGGACACAACCCAGACTCCTGTGGGATTCCTGTAGGGTCAGTAGAACCTTCTGATGTATGGATGGGTGCACAGCAGAGACGTGCAGTGTGGGGGCAGCAGGTGAGGCAGAACCATCGAATCCTTGGAAGATCGTCGCAGCCTAACCCAGCGATCGTGCATGCCTTCCACCTGTGATCCCTGGGTAGCACAGCGAGCTTTTAAAGATCTGTGCTTGTCTCCTGTATCTAGCCTTCCCTCTCTGTCTGATATGCATCAGAACATGAGTAACTTGTATTAGTATGAAAGGAATGGATGGGAACTTCCCATTCCCCTGAGTGCCTCATTGCAGTGTCTGCGTGTGCTTATGTGGGGGGTGGGGGAAGAACAGTGCTATATTGCCTGTAGGAACCTGCAGTATGTGGACACTATCCATGTGTACTGGATCATGTCCATAGGCTTCTGTGTTGGGAAATTACTGGGGGGGGGCTGCTCTTCTGTTTCTCATAGAATAATTCCATGATAATACCTTCAGTTTACCAATATTATCAACCTGTCAATTGCCATCAAACTTTTCTATTAACAGTCCATATAAAATCCAAATACATTTTTCTGCAGGACTTAAGATGACTTGTAAGAAGATCTGGAGACTCTTATTAGCTGAATTGTAATTGAAATTAGAAGTCTCCATATTGCTGCTAATGTTGGTCTTTTGTAACACTTTTCAAGTTGTTCTGAATTGTTATGGATTTTGATAGGTACAGGAAGTCCTCACTTAAAGTTGTAAATAGGTTCTTTTTGGAAACTGCAACTTTAAGTGAAACGACTTATAATGAAACCAATCTTACCATAGGCTAATTGATAAATATAAACGTTCCCATGGCATTTTCCCATCAACTTTAAATGAAACAACTTTGAGGACTTACTGTACAAGAAAGCAGGTGCTTGGTCTGTTTGTTCATACTTATAACATTATACCCAAGTTTCAGTAGGATAGCTGGAAAGAGACCTAATGGCTATTAGTCTTCAGTAAGATGAATATTGAATATTATGTGCATATACTGTACAGTATATGCATATATGTGCGTGTGTGTGCGCGCACACACCGTATATGCATGCGTATATACATCTAAGCATGTAAATAACAAAGTAGTATAGGTATGGTGAATGCCTGGCATTTCTCAGATACTCCTTGATACATTAGAGACTTGCATCACAATCCTGTGCGTATCTACTCAGAAGTAGGTTCCATTGTCTTTAATGGGGCTTCTAGGATGGTGTTATAGGATTGTGGTCTTTAAAATGTGGTAACACTGAAGTAAGTAGATTACTTTTTCTCATTGTCCATTTGCTTTTTCATCTAAAAAGCAAAAAAATGTTTGGCCTTCCTCTAACAAGTTCTTAAAGAGGCAATCCTAAGCAAATCTACTAGGGAGTAAGCCCCATTGAACACATTGGAACTTACTTTTGAGTAGACATGCCTAGGATTGTGCTGTAATATGCTGGATGGTAAAGCTATTACTGGGAGAGTCCAGTTTATTTGAGTATATCATTTGTAAGAGACCTAGCTTGTGTTTTGCTTCTAGTTCTTACTGGAAACGTCAGTTGTAAATTAACCATCAAAGGACAATCTGTTGTCTATCATAACAATTTGAAACTATTCCCCCATGCTCTCCCCCCTCACAAAGCCCTTGTTAACTTATTTGGGATGTAGTAAGCAAGTTTTACTGTTCACATTCTTCTTGTATCTTATTGTGAGTATTATATTCCGGTTTCATAATTCAGAAGGTCATAGCCTAAACCTACAACTTGTGTTCTTCCTAAGCAGGGTTTCCATTAATAGTTGTGACTGACACTAGTTTGTTTACAATTTGAAAGATGGAGGTGCTGTTGCCAGTGTCTGCACTTTTACACCCATTCTTACCTTGTAACTCTGTACGGATAAATCCTGACTTCTAGTATTATATTTGCAAAAGTAGAGTTTCAGCTTCTCCCCCATCCCCAATTGTTGTGTGTAACAGTGTTCATTATCAAATAAATGTTTTATATTCTTCATTTCTACATCTGCCTATTTTTCCTCCCATTAGCAGCCCAATCCTGCACAAGTGGCAGCGGCCAGCCTAAATGGCCGGCCGCTGCATCCCATTCCCCTGGTGTAAGCCCACGTTCGTTCCCTTCCCCTGGTGCAAGCCCCGGAGACCTGAATGAGCCTCCTTGCACAACTGGGGAGGCCGTTTAAGGCTGGCCCAGCCTGGGAAGGGGCTTGGGATATCAGCGCAACCCAGCGCCAATAGCCCCCCCCTTCCAAGCCGGGCTGGCCAATGTCCCCCTCCCCCACCACCCTGGTCTGTCCGCTGCCCAGCGCAGGACTTGCCTCCACCCAGCAGCGCAGAGCCCAGAGGGTGGCCTAGTACGCAGTGCCGACCTCAGCGCCATAAATTGGTCTAGGAATTGTGGGTGACCATCTAGAGATGATATATGTAGTGTGAAATGTTATGTAGCAGGCTCTGACCTTTTATTGGGAGAAATTTATAAATATGACCATCAGTTTTTCAAGTGAAGATTTATTTTATCTGAGTGTTTTCATGTTCCTTTTCAGTAATAAAACCACTATGCTCATAATTAAAAGCAATACAAATACGATCTATAAAACAATATAAGCATGCAGCACAGCCAAAAACATAATCAATAGGATAATCCCTGCTAACTGGGCAAAGAGACACCATTTAAAGTGGTGTCCTCTTATATTTAGCAGGTGGAGAGCAATTGTCCATTTTCACCCCAACATGTCCTCTCTTCCAATAACTATTGCTGGTACCTCCCTTGCATTTTTTTAAAAACAAGATTGTGAGTCATTTGGGGTAAGGGAACTATTTCTTTAGCTATGTAAATGGCTTTGGGAACTATTTTTTTTTGTTAACTTCAGAAGAACCCTGTTGGATCAGGCCAAGGACCCATCTATTCCAGCTTCCTGTCTCTCACAGTCGTCCATCAAGACAAGAAGATACCTGTATCTTGGTTGCCACTCCCTTGCATCTTGCATTCAGAGATAGGGTACTTCTAAAACCTGGAGGTTGCTGCATATAGTCATGTTGAATACAGTCTAATACAGTTATACCTATTTATCCACCTGAGATTCTGTTCCCAGAACCCCAGTGGATTAAAAAAAAAGTGTTATAGAGCGGTGCCACATTTCATCTTTTCCAGTATCTTCGGCGCTTTCCTCCTCCTGAGTTTGTTTAAATTGACTGGAAAAAAGAAAAGCCGCTACCAGAAGCAACCTGTAGATGGTGCCAGAGACTTCCGGTTGCATTTTTATCTTTTTTCAGCAGTTTAAACATACTGGGAAGCCGCTGGGAAGCCCACAACAGATTCCTGGTTGCATGTCCCCCCCCCCAACAGTTTAGACACGCACAGGAAGCGGGAGGCGGCTGGCAGGCCCCTGACAATGCTGAAAAAAAGTAATGTGGAGCGGTCGGACTCCCTCTTCCACAGTTTTGCCCCCAGTGTTGAATCAAATCTGTGGATGGAAAAACCGTGAATAGGTCTGATTGTATATAAATATTCTTAATAAATGGCCTGTAGACACCAAAAGACCCACATGGATCATGGGCCATCTCAAATCTCTCAGGGACACAGTTCCAAAGCCTGAGTGGTGCTACAAAGAGCATCCTGTCCTGCCTGCTCCCACCTGAACTTCCTGTGGTGTTGGCAGGTAGAGCAGAGTCTCTCCTGTAGCTCTTAGTAGGGGGCTAGATTCATATTGAAGCAAGCAGTTTTAAGTATTCTAATCTAGATCCAAAGGTAGTTTACATTGGACCTTCTTAGGAAGAGATGGGAAGCCAATGCAATTTTAAAAGGCCAACAAGATAGGCATGCAAATGTGTGTTCGACATGTTGTCTTTAAACTACAATGCTGGGGTGGGTGTGTGTGTTTGTGTCTAAAGTGTCCCAAGGCCATGTTGGGGGCTTTTAGCATAGGTGGGGGCATATGCATGATGCATATGATGGTGATGAGGATACTACTGTAGTTGCAGTGGGGCCTAAATTGCTAAAGCACCCCGTATCTCTACAACTCTGTTTCAAGTACTTCTGCATGCTTGTTTCCCCCCCCCCCCCCCGATTAGACAAAGACAAGGGTCCAATGTGTAAATTCTCAAGGGTTTGATTCCATGGGATTCTGCTTAATCTCTTTTTCACACTGGGAAGCTGGCCATTTATTTTAGGTGCTTAGCAACTCAGTCTAAAGCTGCTGTACATAGAACGAAGCTGATTTAGTTCTATCATCCACAGTGAAAAACCAATCAGCTTAATTAAAGTCAAACGGTTAGGATTTAGCAATGGCGAGATTGGTCTGTTTGAGGCTAGAGCTGAAGCTTGTACAGTACCTGCAAGCCATGGCACAGTTATATCCACTCAAGTCCCATCAACACTGATGGAGCTTAAGCACGCATAAAACTCTATGCTAGATTCGTGTTTCTGTATTTAAAATATGTGGCCATTGCCTTCTGGTTTGAAAATGATGGCCAGGATTCAAAATCCACTGCTACAGGCAGGACAGTTATTTTCTTGATGCAAGCAGCTTGGCCAAGAACCTTGAATGGTGAATCGCATCCAAACTCTCTCTAGCAAGTTCAAACGCCTGTTGCTTGAGCTATGTACACAATAAGCTGTGTGAATGGGTTTGTGTATCTCTATGACTATGTGGAGTTGCCCAGGCAATTTTTTCCCCTGCATTCACAAACCTTTAGATCTTGGCAGGTAAGTGCAACAGACAATGATGGAAAAGGATACATTGCCTTCAGGGTGATGTGAGCTCTAGGTCTAGGACATCTGCAGAAAGCAGCCTTCCATGGAAAGTATCAGATGCATGGAAAGTATCTTGGAGAAAATAAGATTTAAAAATAAAATAAAATAAGAAAATAAAATTTATTTTTTGAAATAAATTTTTATATCCATAACGACGGAGTTTCCCAGCAATATGCGGATTTTTAATTCAAGGATATGAAAATCTACAAAAATATCTAAAATAAGATATGTTTATTCCATATACACCATTTTTCTCATTTTCAACACTGAACCAGGGTAATTTCACATTTCCTCCATTGGTTCCACAGGCAGTTTCTATACCCAGAGTTGAGGGATATTCACCCTTTGAGATGGAAGTTTTACACAGGCAGAATTTTCCCTTCACCAGTCCTGAATATATTAATTTAAAAGTTTCAGAATAAAACCACTCTGGTTAGAGGCCTTCCAATGCTTGCCCCCTTTAAGATCTGTATATTTGTTGATGTACCCTTTCTGATTCTCTTCATCAAGAAACACTGTGAACACCGAATTCCCTGTTGGCAACAGTCTGAAACATGATACATCCTGTAAATCTCTTTGCATATAGTAAATCTCTTTGCATATAGAATCTCTTTGCATATAGTAAAGAGATTCCTTTGGTAGTCCAGTTTTTTAAATAATTATGTGATCATTAGCACTTTCTTTATCACACCAACAGAAGGGGAATGTCCCACAGCATGGCTGCAGCCAAGGCTTCCATATACTATTGTACAGATCAAATTGGTTAGGGACAGGAGTGAGTGTCCGACGGTGTCCTTCCACTGTTCTTTCCATCTGCTTTACAGTGGTATTAAATAGTGGTTCGGAATGTGGCGTCAAAGGATTGGCTTCCGAAGGGTCACGTGAAAGGTCGAAAAGCAAAGGAGGATTGTGGTAGGTTACACCTTCTCCAGAACACGGACATAACCTTTTATTATAACAGGCTCCATCCCCCTTTGATGGAAAGTTTGGGGTCACATAATGGGCCTTCCAGAGAGCACCACCTTGGAGAAACGAAATTAAAACATACAAAATGTAAGACTTAAAAATAAATATGGGGTTTCCCTCCATCTTATTTTCTGTTATTCCTTCTGGAACTGGAGTTCCAATAGTTATTTACCAATCCCCTTGTAAGAGTGATGTTCTTAATACCGTATTGTCCTGAGTATAAGACGCACCTGATTATAAGACGCACCCTTAAAGTTTGGTGCTACTAAAAAAAAATTAATTAAATCACTGGCATTAAATTGCAACAGCCTGATTATAAGATGCACCCCTAGTTTGAAAACTTAAATTAGGAGAAAAAAGTGAGTCTTATACTCAGACCAATACGGTATATCATAATTTATTATTATTATAAATATATTATATGTTGTGCAACTGAATTCTGCCAAGGAAGCACATCTACAGTCGGTGAAAGTAGCACTGTATTGTGTCAGGAAACTGAAAAGGCTTCATGAACCTAACAGAAATCCCACATTGTGTACAGACCGTGAGCACCTTTGGGCAAATAGCAGCTGGGGGGGGGGGGGGAAAGAGATTTTTGTTTGGAAAACAGTGCAGGGGGAAAGGTTTAACCTTCTCACATGCTGTGGTCCCAATCATGATTGGGCTTCCATCCCCCCCAAGTGGCAGCATTTCCAGTTATACGCCTGGATCTTTAAAATGCATTTAGGTGAACATTCTAGTTTAATCTTTTGAATCTCAGCTTTCCCAAATGTCTGGAAATGCATGGCAATTTTATTACTGGTGATAAAAGAGCATTCAGCATCTGCTCAAAAGGCATTCTCTCTCTTATAACTCAATATGCTTCAGAGCACAGCCTTGTTCTTGAAAACAAGTGTTGTTGCAAAGGAAGACTTAGGCCCCCTACAGTGCAATCCTGTGTGTGTTTATTCAGAAGTAAGTTCCAACATGCTCAGTGGGTCTTACACCCAGGTACGTGTGCACATGATTGCAGCTTTAGTTAGGCACTATTCATTAGTGAGTGTGTGCAAGACAAGCATTCAGTTCTAACAGGGGTGGCCAAACTTGCTTAATGTAAGAGCCATATACGATAAACTTGAGATGTTTGAGAGCCGCAAGCAAGAGAGACGTTTGAGAGCCGCAATATTTAAGAAGCATTTAAATTCTTAAATATATTTACTCACCATGAACATTAAATTTATGTTTTAATCCAGTGGACTCTCAATTTATACCTGGTAAATAATCATAAAGCTTGAACATTTCTTATTTACCTTTTATATTAATTGTGATGCAAAAAGGAGCTCAGCTAACATATTTCTGAGAGCCACACATTATATGTCAAAGATTCGCATGTGGCTCAGGAGCCACAGTTTGGCCACTCTTGAATTATAACAATGTTTCTTAGACTTCATGCTTCCTTAGATTCCTGCACTGCGTGTTGTGGGCTGCTGTGGGACATTTACTCTTAGGATGTAATTTGGCAATTTAGGATCTAATGTGGCAATTAATCCCACAAGTGCAAAATCAGTCTCTCTCACATGCTCCTATGATGAAATACCAAATTTCTTAATAGCCAATACTGTATTCTGTTTGTATAGAGCTCTAATTTTGTAGTATTCCAGGCAGTTTTATTTCACAGAGTATAATTGCAATTTTTGTTCATCTTTCTGGGTGCTGAAGATATTTTGACACCCCAGAATGCCCCCTGCACCGGTGGAGCTGTGCCGGCGTCTGTCCTGCGCCCGAACTGCGCATGCGCGGCATCCGAGGGGGGGGGGTTACACCGGCAAGTTACACTGGCATAAGTGCTCTTACAACGGTGGATTTACTGTTACACTGGTGCAAGAGTTATACAGGATTGGGCTGTGAATCATCTTTAAACCCAGACCTCATAATAACCACATAACCTCATAACTAGCAGGCTGCTGCAGTGAAGATAGCCACTATCAGGGATGTACCCATTGCAAAAGGGAACAATAATTAATCGCATTTTTACTCACGGAAAGCTGGGGTACCTCTGCCCTCTAGTGACAAATTCTGTAATCCACATATTCAGTCTCCAGTTAGTTACAGAGGCAGGCAAACAAACCAGGGCAACCAATATGAATTTCTACCCAGAACGCTGTGTGGTATAAAAACTTGCCTGTTTTCAAGTTAGTGCAAGCAGGGCTAGGCTTGGTACTATTTCTTAATTTTATTGACCGACAGATTTGTACAGCAGAAAGAACCCACAAAAGCCAGCTAGTCAAGTCCCCTGAAGACATACAAAACCCACCACCCAAAAAACTGTTGGTGACACATACTCATGTGGGTCACTTCTCAACCCACACTTATTGCCAGCAAGTAATTTATTCACAAATCTCTAGGTAAATAATGTAGCCCAGTGGTTCTCAAACGTTTTAGCACCGGGACCCACTTTTTAAAATGACACTCTATCGGGACCCACCTAGCTTTACGAACGTTTCAAACGTTTATCTCCCTATATTTACACAAGCTTGCAAACTGCAGGAGCTCAGCTCTATGAAGGGCAATTAGCAGCTATCTGATTTTTGAATAGCCTCAGAGCTTGTGGCAATTATAGCCACAGGGCTTGTGGCAATTACTTATCTGATCTTTCCAACACCTGGGACCCACCAGAAATCAGGTCGCAACCCACCAAGTGGGTCCTGACCCACAGTTTGAGAAACACTGATGTAGCCTATAGTACAGTATAATGTTGGTATCCATCAAAATGGCCAAACTGTGGCACAGGAACTAAATTTCACTTCCCTTAATTCATGAGGAATTATGTGATCCTTTCTGTGATCCTTTCTCCTGAAAGGATAGCCAGAATGGTCACAGGGACCAGGCATCCACAAATGGATGCCCCACATGTTATTTCTTGTACATTACGATGGGTGGGTAACACAAACACTGAATGTTTCAGAACATGCACAGGATTCCAAGCTCTCATGCACAAAGCTCTGCAAATTCAGCAGAAGCACCCTGAAGTGGGGTCTCTCTTAGATTTAGCATGGAAAGGGCAAATGCCCCTATTAAACACAGCATGGCATTCCTCAGTGGCTGTTGCTTTGGTCCCTCTTGTGCTTCTTCTTAGATTGTGATCTCCTTTGGAAAGGGGAACTACTGGTATCTCCTCATTCCTCTTGCTATAAAGCAGAATAATGATAATGTTAGCGCCCCCCCCCCCCCCCCCCGGTCAATGGCAGTGCCTATTCTGGCTTCTGAGATTTTGCCTAGCATTTCCAAAATGCCTTCCAACTTAGCCTAACCACCATAAGGAATGAAACTTGCTTTAAAAAAAAAGAAAGATACAAAGCAGAGATACAACCCAATACAGTACTCATTTTTTCCTGCTTCGCAATTTGGGAAGCAAACGGATCCACACAGCATGGCCTGGCTTAAGCCTTTGGACAGAGCAGCAAGCAAGCTGGTGTCAAAGGTGACTTTGCTGAATGGTAATTGTTTTATCTCATCCAAATATACACAATTGCTAGTACAGAGAGAACATTTTATACTCACTCTCCTTCTGGTACCAGCGCACTGCATGTAAGTAAGACCCACAGTAATGAAACATGAATTCATGCTCTGAGTGCTGCACTGCTCCTTGCAGTAACGCCAGCTGGTTCTTGCCGTCGATTACCCTAACACAAAAGAAATAATACATTCAGTGCAGTGGTGCAAGTTGATTTTTCCCCTATTCTTAAGTAGAGCTCCCAACAAATTCAAGGCAAAATCTGGGGGTTCTGATAAGGTAGAAGAGTTTGTCAGAACTAGTGAGGAACAGATACGGGACTCCGGGGTTGGCCAGGTTGGGCCCTGGCCAAAGACACATGCCTATGAGGGCCCACCTCTAAGGTCAACCCCTGAGTCCTGGGGTCCTTCATCCTGGGGTCCTTCAACCTGAGTCCTGGGGTCCTTCATCCAGTCCTTCATTCTGGCCAAGGGCCCACACCTATCAATACCAGTGGCAGAGCCTAATGTGCCATCAGAGAGATGATGGGGGCACCATAGGAGACCCAGTGTAGAGTTTTGCCCCAGGGCCTCAGCAACCTAGCCCCAGCACTGATAACTTCCATTGGACACTGGCAGGTACTCTTGGTACCCAGCATACTTCCTACAGGCTCCAAATGTCTTTGCACTTCCACAATTTGTTCAGTTGCACTGTATCATGGCCCTGGTACTGGCACATTTGCTGCCGATACAGATAATGTAGTTTTCACATGCGTATTTTGCATGGGAGAACTATTAACTATGTATGCAGCTGATGCAGATTACAAAGCCCATGATGTGGTGTGATTGATAAGGAAGCGTTTTATGGCTGAAATCTAGGGCAGTTTGATCTAGACATGTACCTGTCTTGTGGCACTGATGCCCCAGCCAAGTGAGCCACTGTTGGATAAATATCCATAAGGCTTGTCGGCTTGTCAATAACAGTGTCAGCAGGGATGATTCCTGGCCACCTCACTATTCCAGGCACACGTATTCCTCCTTCCCAGCCTCCCATGCCTTTTCCACCTGCCATGGGAAGTAATAGAAGAGATAAACCATTACGTCTTCTCTTCAGTTAAAACGACAAACCAGTCCAATCCAACAGTATTTAGTTCTATCAAATTACACCTTCCCTTCTTTATATGTACCCAAACCATTCCTGAAAACAGCCCTTACAGTAAAAATCTGAATGAGTACAATATTGCATTAATTTCAATGGGAAAAATTCTAACTTGTTCCATAGCCATCCCAGGTTCACCCTAAAATGCCTAATAGCTTAAGGGAAATGTTGCATGTCACAGTAAAATAGAATAAATAATATTGAATGACAACATTATACAGCATCAATAAAGTGTTAAAGTCGACAATGAAATTGTTTCCGACGTTCTAGCATCACATAATGTGGGTTAGCAGCACAAGCTTTAACTGCAAAATATGAACAAACTCTCTTGCATGTCACCTGTTGTTGTTTTTTACTTTCCCCATGAGTTTTTTTCATCCTCTTCTTTAGGACTCATGTTCCAGTAATTTGTAGAAACACAGCACAAAAACAGATACACTGTAAAAGGGAGCATGTAATGTATGTGCTTTGAAAGCTTAGTGTGGATTGGTCCCTCAATCAGTTACCCAGTTTGGGAAGGAGATCCCAGAATGTATTTTTATACATTAGAATAATACTAATGCAACTTGTCTGTACATATTCCTACACTAAACAGGCATGCTAAGTATGTGATAGTTTAAAACATAATTAAAAACATTGCTCGAGTTTTCGAGCCACAAACTATATGTAGGATTTGGTGCTTTCACCTGTGGGAAGCATCTTCAGGGGGTTGCAAGAAATTTGCATCCTCTGCTCAGTGTTCTAGGCAGCCTTCTTATGAAGGTAGCTCAGGTGAGTATCTAATTAGCATCAAACTTCTTGCAACCCCCTGAAGATGCTTTCCACAGGTGAAAGTGAAACGTTGGGATCAAATCCTACGTCTAGTTCGTGGCTCGAAAACTCGAGCAATGTTTTTAATTATGTTTTAGATTCGCCCAGCCACGAAAGCCTTAGTGTGTTTATTTGATAGTTTGTTCTGCCATGGCTCTTTCTCCGTCTCCATGCAATTTGGAGAATTATAATTGTAATTGGCCTCTTGATAAACTTGATCCATCCCTGTTGGTTCTTCCGTTTCATATGATGGGGGAGGTGCAGGGCCCAGGGTGCCATGGGACTCCAGTGTGAAGGGCAAAGCACAGAAGCACCTATGTGTAAAAGTGAAGCAGCCTCTCATACCAGCTTTCATCCAAGCCACTGTATATATCAGAAACATTCTTATAAACAAGCATCACACTAGATTCTGAGACTTTAAAAAAGGTATAAACACAGTTCAATATTAAGAATGTTTAATAAACTGAAATAATTTTCCTTCTTGACAATTTTACAGCATGCATTTGAGTCTTACCTTTGTATATACCATTCCAGCCACCTAGCTGGACACTTCCTTCTCTAGCCTCCAAAAATCCTCCATGATCAGATGTAAAGTAAGTAAAGGTGGCATTCTTCAAGCCCTCTTTGTCAATAGCAGCAAGAATTTTTCCTACAGTATTAGAAAAATCTCAAGAGTCCATTTTTAAAGCTAAACAAAAACGACTTTTGTACAAGTAATATGTAAAGAGAATGTGTCGTTGACAGATGTTTCCATAACATGCCATATGATCTTCAACAAGCAAGTATGCCTCTGTACTGCCTCCTGCTCTGTCTCCTGTTAGAATACTCCAGTGGCAAAACTACACAAAGACATTATTGGGTCTATCAAGTGAAATGTTTGAAGAAAACACAGTACAAAAGGGAATAGTTTGGAGAACTGGTAAGAGCAGGAGAAAGGGATGATTTACAAATCTCTAAACCTCCATTCCCAAGTGTTTGCAAATTAGGTTCTATACAACCTTCAATCTAAAGTCCTCAAGGAATTGATAAATTCTGGAAAAAAGACAAAGGCTTTAGGAAGGCTGTACTTAGTGGATGACTATACCTTAGATATACTGTATATCCTTAGATATATTCCTTAGATACTCACCCACCATCCAGTCCATCTCCTCTACATTGTCTCCATATAAACCATGCCTGCTCTTCCCACGAAACAACTCTGTGGTGTAACATGGTGTGTGGACGTGTAAGAAAGAAACAAAGAGGAGGAATGGTCCTTGCTTGTTTCTGAAAAGGAAAAGAAAAGCCTACAATGGCTGGTTTGTTTTCCATTGCACAAGTACTGATTAGCTATGCAGGATTCATGGTGATTCCACATCCAAGTTAAGTATTCTAGTCACTGGAGCGTGGCGGGGGGGTGGGCCGCCACGGGGTGACGCATGCACCCCCGCGCGCATCACCTCCATGACACGCGACACCCTCCGGACGCTCCGAGGCCGGCCCGGGAGCCGGCCTCAGAGTGCCCGACCCTGCCGGCGCTCCAGGGCCTTCTGAAAGAAGGCCCATGCAGCGCGTTCATCCGGGTATTTTTCTAATTTTTGCACATGCGCAGAGACTGTTTTGAGGGCCTTTTGCACTCAATACGGTCTGCGCATGCACATAAATTAAAAAAAAATACCCGGATGAACGCGCTGCATGGGCCTTCTTTCAGAAGGCCCTGGAGCGCCGACGGGGTCGGACGCTCCGAGGCCGGCTCCTGAGCCGGCCTCGGAGCGTCCGGAGGGCGACGCGGGGGGGAGCCGGGTCGCCCCCCCGCGCCGCGATGTCAGAGCGTCACTAGGGTGACGCGCGCCCCCTGCCCCAGGGTGACGCGCGTCCTAGTGACGCTACTGATTCTAGTCACTTTACCAGATAATTTGTTTATTTAGACTAAGGGCCAAACTTGGAGAAGAGAGTTAATCCTCCCGCTCTGTGCTAGTTCCTTAACTGAAACCACATTTCCCTCCCAAAGCTGCTATTAGCAACAGCAAAGGTCCCCCCCAACATGTCAAATCATTATTAATTACATTTATACCCCACCCTTTCTACAAGGGGGTTAGTGTAGCATGTTCGATTCCCCTTTACCCTCACAGTTTCTCTGTGAATAATGTATGTACAAGTGGATATTTGTACATGGGTCTCCCTGGTCCTAGTCCACTACAGCATATAGGCTGTCCACAGTAGTTCTGTGGGGAGGAGAACTGCCAACACGGAAATGGTATAGATGGAGAGAACTTCCCTCCCCAATATTGTGACCCTATATAGCTTCTTTTAAGGACCTTCTGTCATGCCCTATTTATTCATGTGAAATCCCAACTTGAAAAGTTCACTAGGTATGGTAGAATGGCCAATCCTGTGCCATAGGATCACAATTTATAAAAGGACAGATAGGGAGGAAGAAGGGAAGGTATAGTGTGTGTTTATTTGAAGTCCTGATATAGCACAGACTTGTTCGACTTCTACTGGTAGAGATGGGCTAAAATAGGGAGTTTGCATTAAGTCGTTGACAAATTGAAGGTGGGAAGGAAAAAGTTCATCATGGCTATATCGTGTACCACTGTGGCTTACAGAGCAATTCTATACATGTCTACTCAGAAGTAAGCTCCATTGAGTTCAATAGGACTTACTCTCATGTAATTGTGCATAGGACTGTAGCCTAAGAGATTGAACTATGCAGTTCAAATCATGCCTGTGTAGGCGGACCATATCCAAAAAGGGACAGGGTGCCTATACCTTTAAAGATTGGAATTTGGGCAGGTGCAGCTCATCATGGAAGGGTGCAACAAGCTACACCTGCCCAAATTACTTCTTCTTACAATGGTTAAAGGTATAGGCACCCTGTCCCTTTTTGGATATGGTCAGCCTATTTGTGCCATAAACTCACTGACTAACTGATCTTAGGGTAAGAGGCCACTCTATCTCAGCTCAGACGCCCATCTGTAATTCCTACTTTACAGGATTCTTGTAAAGATGACAACTTAATGTGAAATACTCTAAGCATTTTTATAGAAGTTTCAAATCAGGCCATTGCTTTCAAATTTGCAAAGCCTAATTACTAAAGGGAGAGAATTTAATTCATTACCGTTCAATAAATGAAACCGCTTCTTTCACTATGCTGGGGGCAGCACGCTCTAACTTCATTGGTTGTTCAGTAATGACGTGATTTTGCAATATGATACAGTTCCAATATCTGAAAAAATAATACTTGCTAAACCAGTAGATGAAAAATAGGATTCCACACAAAGCAATGATGGCAATTATTTTCCATTTCACAGAGAACAAACCAGTCATCTTTCCCAGCAGAAGAGTGAACACGAAAAGAGCAATCATCTGTGTGTAAAACCAATATGTAGCTCGCAACTCGATCCCATTCTCAGGATTCTTGCCAATTTGACATTCATTCACAAGTGTAAGAGGGATGCCATAAAAATAATCAAAGCCGTGGTTTAAAGGATGGTGGCAGTGATCGTTGCGGAATTCACAGTTCAAACCCTGGTGCCATTTTCCTAAAAAGATAAAAATCAATAGCTTAAACCAGGGGTTCTCTAGGGGTACGCGGACTTCTTGCTGGGGGTACGCCAAGCCCTGCCCCTTATCTGCCCCATCAGCAGCTAAGTAAGTGTTAATTAACATGGATTTTAAATTGTATTTATTTTTGGAGCCCTTCTGTCTGTCTGATTTTTTGTTTTGGGCTTAATTCTGTACTTTGGAAAATGTACTTTGGTGGGGTGGGGGAGGGAGGAGCCGATTTTGGGAAGTGTGACTTGGAGAAAAAAAAGAGATCCTTGCATGTGTGTGCGTCTATCTGTCTCCCTCCCTCCCCCCCCCCCCACAGAGTGTTAAATAAGACTTTTTTCACATTTAAAATTATTTTAGCACTTTAATTTAACAATTACCTAATTAATTAATTGATAAATCCAATTAATTACCAGTTAATTAGCAGGGGGTATGGGGGTACCCAGGCCTCCAATGGTTGAGAACCCCTGGCTTAAACAACTTATTTAGCTTAACTGTTTTCCCCATTAAATAGATAGGGACTTGCAACTCGCAACCAAGGACTCAGAACGTGGGGGCAAAGACTTGTGACTTGACTTGAGACTTGGACCCAGAGACGCGAGACTTGACTCGAGACTTGGAGTCAGAGACTTGATCCACATCCCTGCCTAGGATTGTGCTCTAAGGGTTTAACAAGCTACACCTGCCCACATTCCTTCTCTTAAAGGTCTAGGCAAGGGTGGCCAACCTTTCACCATTAGGGCCTCTGTGTTCTTAAGAGTTGTGTAGAAGACAGAATATTGGCAGCTGCGAGTGCTGATGGTGCTGCTAAAACAGCTGCATCTGCTGAAAGGCCCTCACCTATATAGTCATTAAAGGGCCAGGAGCATTCATGTTGAAACCAGGCCACCCTTGGTCTAGGCACTCTGTCCTGGTTTGGATCTGGTAAGGCTAAATATGACACCGTTGTTGAACCCCACACAAACTATTTAATAAAGGAAAATACGATAGGTTGGTTTTCAAGTCTTAATCTCACTTTTTCTCACATTGTACCCTAACCCAGTGAAAAAACTGGGCTTCTAAGACAGAACAGCATTTCTAAAAGAAATAATTCTTGAAAAAACTTTGCGGTCTGCAAAGTCCAAGGTGGCTGACAAAATACAACAGACACACAAAACTAATTAAAAACCCATATCAGCAAAAGTCATATACAGGTGTAACAGGAGCAAAAACCAATGGAATGGGCAAAGATAGCCGAAGCAGTGTTCAATTACAAATCAAAAATGGTCAAGGCATCTGAAAAAGTCTCCAGTTTAGGCCCTCTCCAGATTTTTATTTTCTCTTAAAAAAGAAAAAGAAAGATCTCAAGCCTCTCCCCCTCCAGCTGATCCCCTGGACAGAATTATTGCCATTTTCCCCATGTCTTTTCAAATTAGATTTATTATGCCTTTATTGATGCATAATTCTCAGGCACTTTTCCACAGAAGGAAAAAGGACCCAGAGAAAGTGTCAAACACAGAAACTTTGGTAAAATTTTGAAACTTGACAAGATATCAAGAAAAAACAGCATCTACATACTGTACCTATAAGACCAGTAGCATAGCCTTGTTGCTGTAATAACTTAGCAAATGTTGTTTCATTTGTGGGGAGCCCTCCTGAAATACCAATCGGAATTAGGACACGGTGCTCAGTTCTGGATGACATGCCTAAAAGATAACGGGAAAGAAAAATTAGCGTCATCACCTCAGTCCTATCCATGCTTATGGGGGAAGCATGAAGGGATCACAGTTGTTTATTTTCTGGAAGCTGTGAGGAGATAGAAAGGCATGTGAAGACTGTCTTGCAATGACTCCAGCAACCAACTAGAAAACATCATCATGTTTCACTGGTTGCTTGAGGCCATTGCTAGTTTGATCTATGACCTGTGTACATCACCCTGCAGTCTCCAGAATGTAAAGGGACCTCCTTCAGTTGCTGCTTAGTAACAAGGTCTTGCAGTACTCCCTCAGGAATATTATATTACAGCCTGAGTGCTGAGATTGTCAGACTGCGTGGACACTTTCTAGGCATGAATAGCCTAGAGCAGTGGTTCTCAAAGTCCCCGCTGCCATGACTCACCCTCTGTAGCTGCTCCCCCATCGCGACCCATCAAGATGGCTTCTGGAGGCCTCAGAAAGGCCTCTGGATACAACTGGAAGTTGTGTCGGTGAAACCGGAAGTGACCGGGAAGTCACAGCCTTCCAAAGCTCGCAGAGGCCTCCAGAGGCCATCTCGGGCCTGGCTTGACGAGGAAGCAGCTGAAGAAGGTGAGTCACAACCCAGAAGTGGCCTCTGGTTGTTTCCATTTGGCTCTAATTTGGAGCCAAATGGAGGCAAGGCAGGCGGGTGGGCACAACCTTGCCATCGGGTTACGGGCTAAGATCACTCATGACCCACAGTTTGAGAAGCCCTGGCTTAGAGTACTATTGAACTATACTATAGATTACACAGATCTCTGTGCTGCTTGGTGGCTGACCAAGAGGCAGACGGGCCTTGCCATGCTAGGGCCTCTTCATGAACTTGCCAGAACAACTGTGGTACAGAAGGGGATGTTTCCATAAGTGTGCTGCTCCTGGGGTCTAGATCAGAACTGGCAATGGCTATGGTGAACCTTCTGCTTTGTACACCACTAGGAAGGCAGGATTTTCCCCTGCGTATATAAACTTCAGTCAACCACTAAAGAGGATGCGAACCTGATCGGATGGGATATCTGCCAGTCAGGAAAGCTGCTCTGCTCGGAGTACAAATTGAGGCTGCAGCAATGTGCTGAGTAAGTTTTACTCCTTCCTTTGCTAGCTGGTCAATATTGGGGGTCCTAAAATGAAAAAGAGGAATTGATACATTACTATTATGAGATAACACATTCCATCTTGTCTTCCGGATACGTATGTTTTTATGAAATAAAGAGGAACTTATGCATCATGTAACTTTCTGTTGATAAATGGTCAATACTGGAGCTTGTAGAGCTAACCAAGACAAGCTTTATATAGCACTGTATACAAATAATCGAGTGACACTAGATGAAAATCCGATTTCCTTTTATATAAACACACACAAAAATATAGAATACAGGTGGGCCCCCATATCCATTGATTCGCTATCCATGGTTTCAGTTATCCACAGATTGTGGGGACCCCCCCCCCCAGGCTTTTACTTTTTTCCCAGTAAGATTCGTTTCTTCCTTAAACAAACAGGAGAAGCAGCCTCTGGCTACTTATTACAGGCAAGTAGAACGAGACTAAGTACTAGAGAGGCTCTGCAAGGTTAACAGAAACTTGCCTGCAATGGAGGCTGCTTCTCTGTTTGTTTTAAGGAAGAAACAAAGCTTGCTGAAAGAAAAATAAGAGCTGGGGGGGACAAGCATGCCTGCCTGCAGGGGAGGCAGGGTGGGGGGCCCCTCAGGAAACCATGGAGGGGGTGGTTGCTCTTATCCACGGTTTCAAGTATCCACGGAGGGGCCTGGAAGATATCCCCAGCGGATATGCGGGCCCACCTGTACTCTCTAATTTAGCTTTGTGATTAAGATTTTAGCCAATATAGGCCTGTCAGTAGATGACAAAGTCCAACAGGTCTACACAAAGTAACAATGGCAAAAGAGAAAAATGTGGTGTTTTCAAACTGGAGGCACACTGTTTCTATTAGCATTGATTTGTTCATGAAAAAGAGAAAACAAAAGGTGCGGCTTCTGTAATGCAAACATGTATGTAAATTTTACGTCCACCTAATTTAAGCCTCATGTGTGAAAATGCTCTTAGTCCTTTGGGCTGCTACAAGTCCCTACCAAAGATTGAGAACTTGCCCTGAACATTATTTCTTTGACTCTCAACATCACAATTCAATATTTTACATTTATTTCTGAATTCTTATGCTACCCTTCTTGTCTCCATAATTAGGCTTACCAGATCTCCAACTGGGACAGAGTGCTAGACCTTTAGGAGAAGGAATGTGGGCAGGTGTAGCTTGTTAAACCTTAGAGCACAATCCTAGGCAGGTCTACTCAGAAGCAATCCCCACTGAAGACAATGGGGCTTGCTTCTGAGTAGACATGCCTAGGATTGTGCTCTAAGGTTTAACAAGCTACACCTGCCCACATTCCTTCTCCTAAAGGTCTAGCACTCTGACCCGGTTGGAGATCTGGTAAGCCTATCCATAAGGCACTCAGTTTCCCATTATTTGCCTGTGTAGATGATTTTACCTGTTTCTTCCTTTAGAGAATTGGGGTTATACCAGATTTATTTTTAAGGCAATACCTTGTTTAGGGGGGCAGTTGCCTTTGACTTTACACATGGAGGGGCACTGACACCCAGTACACTCCAAAAATGGGAAAAATGACATTAATGCCCCAATATTATTCCCCACCAGTTTACATGATACAGCAGCCCCAACAGAGCGCTTGCTGCATCTGTGGTGCTGAAGTAACCAGATGGCCTGGTTAAGTAAAATATATATTTTATTTACCTTCCCGTAAGCCACCTGGTCACCAATGGGTCTCCTTGAACATATTCCAACTATTTAGCTGGTGTAAGTCCAAGGAACCTCAGGGGGTGTCAGTCTGGGAAAAGAGGGTCGGATCCTGGCATGCGTGACTGCTGCTGAGGTCCACATTCTCCTGCCCTCAAACTGCCACCTGCCCAGCCCACTCCGCACCTCGATCCTCCCACGAACCACCTCCACCACCACCTTAACTGTTCTGGCACAACCTGGGTGAGCGGTAAGCATGCATGCAAGGCCTCTGGCCATTTGCACTGGCGGTCCCGCAGAGCACAACTGCAGCATGCCTTTTGCAACATTGTGAGATCTGCCACCCTAAGCCCTCACTAGGATTGGGCTGTAGGAGAGGGTAAAGTGAGAAGCAGACTCTCAAATTAACATTTATTACCCAGGCTTCTCAGAAGTTTTTGTTACGTTTACACTTACCTGATTGTATCATTCCCAAAGCAACCCAAGTCACCATACCCAAGATCATCCGCCATTATGAGCAAAATGTTGGGTCTTGACATGTTCAGTCCGTACGTTTGGCAAAATAAGAAGGAAACTAGCAAAACAGCTAGATGGCATCTGCATGAACAAAAGCAAAACTATCTAAGACTGAATCATCTAAGACTGAAGTTTTTGCAGTAATTTATGACAGGAGAAATCTTAATGAGAATTTCCTTGTTTTCCAATGGTGACTTTTTTTTTTTTTTTTTTGAGGGGAGATGTCACCCACCACCACGCATACTGATGTAACTAAACTTCCTTCAGGGCATTTTTGAGCTATAAATCTGACCACAACATTATTCAGGACCAAACAAAACCCTGTTGCATTATGTGGCTTTTTTTCCGGTCACAAATAAATGTATCATCATACCCAAATTCAGTACCCAAGACTATAAGGTACTTTCTCACCTTGACAGAGTAATTTTAAGTAGCAATATTGGCTATGGCTACTTGTACCCATCCTAAGAGCTACCAGAAGGAACACTGCCACAGCATGATCTCTGAGCTGTTGGCTCATAGTTGCTCATGCACCCTTCATTTACATATGGTCACAAGGGTTTGCAAAAGTGAAAAAGTATCCTGTGAAGTACAGGCCCTCCCCCCCTGTATTCACAGGGGATAGGTTCCTGCCCCCTCCACTGATACTGGAATCCGCAGATAGGAGAATGCTATACCTGTGCCCCCCCCCCCCCCGCAGCTCCCTGCGCCCATTACCTTAATTAAGGCTCCAGCGCTGACGTGAAGTCAGTGCATCTCTTCCTTTAAACAAATGACGATCCAGCTCCTTATACAGAGCAGGCAAGCAACCTGCATATTAAACAGTCTTCCAACGTTAAAGAGGAAGCTTAATTAAAATAATGGGCACGGGGGGGGTGAGTGGGGCTCCCTGCTATCTGCAGATAAGTGAATCTGTGGATATGCCCCCCATAATTCTAACTTTGGGGACCAAGAAAAAAATTCTTATGTCCAATAATTCTTCTGCATATTGTATGGGAAGTTTGCACAGCACTCACATTCACAAGGCAAATACTCCTCCGAATCAATTCTGCAAAAGCCAAGAAATTACAAGAAAAATACTAGCAAGTCAGAGCATTAGCTGCTGTTTCTAAAACAGGAGATCATCTTTAAAAATTAACATCTAAAACACATACTCTCTTACCTAGAGATTCTTCTTTTCAATTTGTTAAGCATCCTCAGTCCCCTAGGTCTTAGAAAGTGAAATACTTAGAATAGCTTTCTGGGGTTTCTCCTTTTTTGACAGTTCTGTGCCTATTTCCCCATCCACTGTTTGCTTATGGTTAAATAGACTGCTGTGCTTAGCAAAATTATTGCTGTTAAACATTGACAGGAAGCCCAGAATAGCAGTGTATAAAGTTCATCCCAGGAAGCTTGAAAAGCTAGTGTGATCATTTTTGCTTATCTACTCCTTGACTTTTACATCAGGTTCCCTTACTGTTGTATCCCATCACTCCAGGAATCTGTTTCAGTGTGCCAGTACTAAATGTAACCTAACTCTGATTTGTTTCAGAAACAACATGTGAGAAGATTAGATCATCTTCTCACCTGTTGTTTCTGAATCAATCAATCAATCAATCAGAATTTGGCTACATTTATTCCTCGATTAATTTTAAGTATTGACTTTTGCTTTTTCCTTATGCTTTTGTGAACTTTATTTCATATATGATATCTTTTTCCTGATTAGCACTATGTTCTGAAAAATGTATGAGGCTATGAAAAAAAAAAGCAACAGGGAATGCTGTGGCAACCTAAGATCTAAATTGAGGTAGTTCAGTCACTGCCACCACCCAAAGCTAGGGAGCCCAGACAGAAAGAGGATGTCTTGGAAAAGTCCTTCAAACCAGGTGAACAGATAGTCCTAAATCTTGGGGACTTCCCTTAAATACCCAACAGTAAACAGTAGTGAAACATGACAGTCAGAGGCATGACTATCCAGCTTCCTCCTGAGTCACTTTGGACTAGGCAGAAAACATCAGTAAAAATTATAAGTTCATTAAAAATGGTTACAAGAGTTTTGAATCTTGCAGGATGATGATTGCAGGTGATATGGGGAAAAAAGCATGGAACTTTGGGAAAAATAGGAAAAAGGGTTGAGGGGACTACAAAGGTTAGCAAGGGAATTTACAAGGCAAGTGGAAAATAAATCCTGTTGTGACTAAACTACATATGTCCTTTATCTCAGTTTTCTCCTGCTGTACCGGACGTTGGACCTCTCAACCCCAAGGTCATCAAGAGGATGGGGCAGAACCTGGCCTTTAAATTCCTTACTCTTTGACATCAGGTGGACTTTAGGGTCAATGAGCAGGCTCAGGGTCAAGTTTCTTTGGACTACTTTGGGGTCAATGGAGAGGTGAAGATGCTCAAACAAAAGGACAGCAATAACGACAATGGAGGGATAATGGCTACAACCTTGGCTGTGCAATCCTATGCATGTCTACTCAGAAGTAAGCCCCATTGTGTTCAATGGGGCTTACTCCCAGGAAAGTGTGTATAGGATTGCCACTTGGGTGACTCAACCACCACCAGAGGGTGCAGAGGCATCATTAAAGCCCCTGGGGTGCTAGAAAGGTCTACAGTAGGTGAAAAAATAGGGGGAATTGTACCTTAAAGGCATAGCTATCATGAAAAGGAAGGTGAATATTAAATGTAAAATAAGACAGCTTGTATACATACCAGGATCACAATGTAAAAATAATATTAGTGAAGATAAAACACCTTTTCTTTAAAAGCCACTGATTTATTTAAAAAAAAGCCACCTATCACCACATCACATTATCACACATCACATTATCACCCATCACATTATATACATGCTTGTGTCCTGCTTCTGAAAAGTGAGAAGTTCCCAGTGGCGTCACTAGGGGTGTGTGCAGGGTGCGGACCACACCAGGTGACACCCTCAGGGATGGAGTGATACTACTAGTGGACAAAATTGTGGAAGCGTTTTGGAAAATTTGTATTTATGAATACCATACAGTTAGATATCATTGGAAAGGTAATTTAATGCAGAATGTAATGAAACAAACAGTACTGAATTATCTGTATTCTACCAAACATTATGGCCAAATAACCCAAAAATGAAAACACAACTACCTTAGGTAACAAAAAGTAGATTTCCTTAACTCAAAACTGACCAATGAGAGTGATTGTTCAGAGAGCCAATGAGGTGGTGTTATTATGACACAGCATGGAACCAATAAGGTGTTAGTACGCGACAGCTCTCATTTCTATGTATCACAGGTAATACCAGAACTCTTATTCAGTTGTGCGAGGTCATCAACTTGGCAACTGTTTTTTTTGTGGGTTAGTGAGTTGTTGGGTGACCTGTACTGTTATATATTAAAATAAAGTTAATGGGGTGATGAACGTTCTGCTCCTGTATACTTTCTGTTCGGTGGCGACATGATGGTGTCATTCCCGACCTTTCACATTACTTTTAATCCAGACCACCTCTGCTCGGTGGCCCTCCGCTTTAGGCCTAGCTACCTTGCTTGTGGCGAGAGTGTGAAGTGATGACGAGATCCAGAACAAGCTGGGGGGCCGGGGTGGGTTGGTGTCAACCCCCCTCCCCGAGGATAACACCCAGTGTGTGCCACACCAGCCGCACCCCTGTTGTGACACCCATGCTTCCGGAGATAGAATTGGGAGAGGGGTAGGCAGAAGAAGCTTCAGTTGCTTTGTATCCTCCTTCACGGCTTTTAGAGACAGACGAGTTCTTCAGGTTGAAATGATGCAATAATAATTAACTGGAAGTGCCCAAAATCACATAGGAGACTTCACTTTCATTATCCTGGCTAAAAAGGTCACTATAGCATGAGCAAAGTTTCATTGATACCTTGACTAGCTGACTAAATGGCCATTGCCATCTTCCTCATCACACCAACAGAAAGGGAACGTCCCACAGCAAGGCTGCAGCCATGGTTTCCACACAATGTTGTGGAGAGAGAGCTGTTGTGGGACAGGCGTGAGAGTCCTGCGATGCTCAACCACAGCGTCACCTATTCTCTTCAGAACGGTGTGGAACAGTGGCTCAGCGTCCGGTGACAGAGGTGCAGCTTCTGATGGGTCTCTTGACAGATCAAACAGCAAAGGAAGATCGTGATGTGTTACACCTTCTCCAGAACATGGGCAAATTCCTCTTCCATAACAGGCCCCTGCATCTTTGGGGTGGAATACTGGTGTCACATAATGGGCCTTCCATATTGCACCACCTGGTAGAGTAATCGTGGAGATGTGAAATTCAAATAAAGTTTCTTGCCAATGTAAAGAAATTCACAAAAACAGCTTTCTTAAAGTCTAGATAACCTAAATAAATATGCATTAGCACACTGTCTCTAAGCAATTACTAACTTTTTCTACAGAATAATCAGCTCTCCAAAGTATGTGGAATGGCATGAGCACATTTCTCCTATTCTGTAGTTGCCAGAGACTGTAGATATGAACTTCAAATGTGGAGTTCTGTGAACATTCTTTTCACAAGTTGTTATAAAATATGCTTTTGTCCTGAAGATTAATAGGTCTATGTTACAAAGCCCCTTAGGTCAATATCAACCTAGCAGCTTTCTCACCAGACTGACAAACAATTGAGAATAGACACATTTAGCTAGATTGGCCTTTACATATTAACAGTCCAAGTTTTCCCTTTGAAAAAAAGGAAATGTTTACCCTAAGAAGAATTCTTCATACTTACTGTCTTTCTGATGCCACCGTACTGCATGCAAGTATGATCCACAGTAATGAAACATGAATTCATGTTCTGAGTGCTTGACTTTTTGTTGTAGTAAAGGCAACAGATTCTTTCCATCCATTATTCTACAGCAATGGAGAAAGCAGAAGTAGGTAATCAAACTGGGGAATCTCAAAAAGTTGCAGTCTACCAACTGATTTTCCTGGAAATGAAGGTTTTTGAAGTCTTTGAAATCATTGTGGTGAAGCTTACTAGAGAACAGGCCCATATGTCAATTTATGCGCAACTACATCCTGAAAATATTATTTTCCAATCATTTTTCACAATGTGGTGAAAGATGCACTGCCAAACATCAGTCCCCATCATGTGAAATACTATGTATTTGTAGAATTATGTTTTCCCCCCCATATATTCATTATTGGGATTTATATCCCACCCTATTATAGACAAGTTTCATTATACAGTGGACCCTTTCTATCCGTGGATCCGGGTATGAAAACCTGTAAAAAGGAAGAAAAAAGCCCTCCAATCCCGGTTTGTACCTTCGTGCAGGTTTTTGAAGGTGGACCCCAGTATCTGCGGATCCTCGCTATTCATGGGGTGTTTTTTTTCCCCGGAACGGATCCCCCACGGATAGCGAGGGCCCACTGTATGTTACACACACAGGCTCTTTGGGGGAAAAATGCTACGTGAGCAATTCTTGTGCTACAGTAGGGGAATACTCAGTCAAAGAAGAAAACATTGGCAAAGGTTACAACATGGTCTGGACATGGAAGGAAGAGTTGTATAGCTTATTAGCAGTGATGTCGCTCTGTAAATACACAATCACATTCCAGACAAACCTCCTAATTATAACTGATCACTAAGTGGGCTGGAAATGTTGGTTTCTCATGCAAAATATTTCAGTAAGTGTGCTGGCAATTTGCAATTTCCTTATAACATAAAGTGCCTCTTGAAGATTTCTGGATCCTACACAATAATGGAGTAAAGAAAAGAAGACGAAGAAGAGTACTATGGGATAAAAATATGAAGAGGAATATTCCGAAGGAAGGTGCAATTGCATGCTTGATTATAGAAACCACTCTGGCTACAAAAGCCCATTGCCTGCTACCCATTTATATATTGCATAACAAATCCAATGTATGCCAAAACACCCAAAGCAGTGTTTCTAATAGGCTGCATACGATATCAGTAAGAATGTAGGCTATACATATATACCTGTCCTGAGGCACAGCCCCTCCAGCCAGGTGAGCCACTGTGGGGTAAATATCCATAAGACTTGTCGGTTCATCAACAACAGTGTTGGCAGGGAGCATTCCGGGCCACCTAAATAAGCCTGGCACACGGATTCCTCCTTCCCATCCTCCCATGCCTTTGCCCCCTGTATTGGAAATACAAGAGAATGGTGACCGTGAGCATAAAATACAAAAGTTTATTAAACTGACTTGTGGCTCCACCTAGAACTGCAGATGGCTGAAAGCATCCCATTGTTTTTCCCCCTAGGTTCAGTTTCACGAATACACTTGACAGGTTCAACATGGTTACAAGAGCAAGGAATAAACGTTCTTGCAGATATGGAGAGGTTTGGGTAACAGACAGGATACATGGCAAGTCTGAAAAACGTTAAAGAGGTTCCTGAACAGGAAAGAAAAGTCTCATTCCTATCCATTCTCAAACCTTCATCTGAACTCCCCGCAAATCACAGCCTGAACCATTTTGAAAGGCTATTGAGAAAAACGTAGAAGGATGGAAGGAAGATCAAAAGAACCTAAAAGCATGTCAGAGGAAATGGAAACTTCACAATCAATTCATTCTAAACGGTCCTTTTTACCATTTTAAACAATACAGAGAACTAGTATATTAAAATATTAATATTTTGTAGACATACATTTTAGAGGAAAATGTAATCACGATGATTTATTGAAAATATTTGTACTCCTCCTTTCACAAAATAGCTTCAAGGCACCGACATACATAAAAAACACATTCAATTGCTGTTTTCCAAGTTGCTATAGGCTTTATGCACTCAGAAATGGGAGAAATTTTAACCTTTTCAAAAATTAGCAAGGCACGTGCCAAGGTCTTACCATTTTCTTTTGAACTATGAAAATGATTACATAACAGTTCATACTACCATTAACCTGAAGTGCCTGAAACCAATAGGAACTTACAATTCCAAATATCCTGCCTTCGCTTGGTTTTTAGATTATACAAGCATACCCGAGTTCTCCTTATTCATACAAATTAAGGAGAGCATCTAAGAGCCACTCCAAGTATTAAGAATTAGCAAATACAGTGCACATATTTAATTTATTTATTTGCAGGCTACTCCATAAAACATGTAAGAGCAATAAATATCATTGAGTTTGGTTCAGCAAAGACCACAAAGGGCCCAATCCTATCCAAATTTCCAGCGCCAGTACAGCTGCTATGCTGCCATGAAGGAAGGGAACAATCGTTCCCTGACCTTGAGGAGGTCTCTGGGACATGGCTGTACCATGTCTGAGACCTTGAGGAGGTCTCCGTTGGCATGGCTGCACCAGTGCTGTAAAGTTGGATAGGATTGAGCTGAAAGAGTATTTTGGCACCTTATGTCTTAACTCTGAAAACTCAATCAACAGCTCCCTACGGCATGTACCCATAACAGGAACTCAGTAAAAGATATGCAGGGCTCTCACACATTATGGCATACTTTGGAAAGTCATACCAAAGAATAACATCCATACCAAACATAACATTCTCTTGACCTGGTCATAACAAAGAACAACAAGTCATACCAAACATAACATTCTCTTGACCTGGAACCCAAAGAAGAATAGATTCCAACATTCTAGCTAGGCAAACTGACTTTACTTATTGTGCTCCTTACCTTTATATATGCCATTCCAGCCACCTAGCTGGGTTGTACCTTCCTGAGCCTCTAGCTGTCCTCCATGGTCTGAGGCAAAATAGATAAGTGTGTTGTTTCTCAAGGCTTCTTTGTCAATAGTATCTAGAATCTGACCTACAGTTTGTTTTTTTAAAAAAATGAAGATTATGAAGGATATACAGTATATCTACCGGTACAGAACATACAGTATTTTTAAATATGATTGAATTAGTGGTTCTATCCCAACTTTTATTTATACCAACTTTTATAAAATTTATATCCCAACTTTTCTCTAAGGAAGTATATAGTTTATTAACCTCACAACACTGCTGAGGTTTGGTTGAGGGACCTGGACTTGCCCAAGGCAACTCACAGCCGTTTTGGACAGTAAGGCAACTTACTGTTCAAAAATAAGTCATTGTTTAAGAGAGCCACAGACTTATGGTATTTTAAATGTATAATCCCTACCTTCTCTGTTGGGGATGACAGGGCAAGAAGAGAATTTTTCAAGCAAGTCAACTCACCTACCAACCAGTCCATTTCTTCTACATTGTCTCCATATATACCATGCTTGCTCTTCCCAAGAAATCGCTCTGTTGTAAACAGGGGTGTGTGAACGTGCAAAAAAGAAACAAAAAGGAGGAATGGTCCATGCTTCTTCCTTCAAAATAAAACACATAGAATGAATGCATTTGGTAAATTTTAGTGCCTTGCATTTAGGTATTTCATGGCATGCATTAATTACCTCCTTATGAATGAAATGGCTTCCTGTAATACGAGAGAAGCTGTCCTTTCCAGCTTCATTGGCTGCTCAGTAATGCTATAGTTGCGCATCAGGATGCAATTCCAGTATTTCACAAAGCCATAACTGGAGAACCAGGAAGCAAAAAACAGGAGTCCGACCAAAGCAAAGCAGATGGCTGCTTTCCAAGAAACAGAGATCAGCCCAGTGATTTTTCCTGCAAATACTGTGAGTACTGCGAAAGCAACAAACTGAGTGTACAACCACAGTTTAGCCTGCAAGGCTGCATCCAGCTCTGGGGGCTTGCTGTCCTGGCAGTTGTTGAGAAGAGTGAAAGGCATGCCATAAAAATAATCAAAGCCATGGTTTAAAGGATGGTGGCAGTGATCATTGAGAGAGTCACAGTTCACACCTTGATGCCACTTCCCTGGAAATTAAAGCAGAAAACAAACTGTTACTATTACTCAGGCCAGGCTTTTTAAAAAGCCCCTTGGAGAAATGGAAGCAGGGGTACTATTCCATGCAATGACTAGAACATGAGCAACCAACCACACTCTTGGGCAGATACTTTTCATTTTAATCAAGCTGGCACAGGAGACGTTCTCAGTGCCCTACACTCCTTTGAGCAATAATTCCAACCCTTCATTACCTGATCACTTCTGCATAACATAGAACTCAGTGTTATTTTTCCACATTACCTTCTGTAGACATAGGCTGGCTACTGCAAGTTACATTCAGTTGACACCTGGAGCCCTGTAGTTCACAGATCTGTCCTGGAGTGGGTGGAAGGACTACTCATTTACACAGGACAAGAGATGGGGAGTCTCTTGGCTAAATTGTCTTATGGCTGCAGAGGTGATATAATAACAGCCCTTAAAGTCATGAGTGTTGCCATGTATTATAAACCCAAAGCTGTAATTCTTTGCAGACTTACTTGTAATAACTGCCACTGAACTTAGTGACTCAAGCTGCAGGTCAATTACTGGGGTATTTTAATTTCACCGATTTGTATTTTATATTATCATTTTAGAAAACTGTTACATGTTGCCTCAAATGTTGCCATGGGAAAAAAAAGAGAGATCAGGTAAAGCTTTTCCAGCCTTGTGCAGTATATTGAAGCACATAACAGTTCTGCAAATTCTCCTGGGGGAACATAAAAACCCATCCTAGTCAAAAAATCTAACTTCGATATAAACGAGGAGAAGCTAATGCTTTCCAAAATGTATAACTTGATGGATACATATATCAGTTTCTTTCCTATTATTAGTTTCTTTCCTAATGTGTAAGTGACCTTTGCAGTCTCTAAGCTGGATATCCAGTGAAACTAGATTAACAACTCAAAATGGACTCTGCTTCCACAATCTTTTGGAGAATATTAAAAAACCAAAAAACCAAGCGTTGGAATCTTCCACTAAGTAGAATGTTCTTCATCTTGTTCTCTCTTCTTTAAACAAAAATAAAAAGACCCATGCTTGAGAATCGCTGCATCATTGTGTCAACCAACAAAAACAAAGTTCAAGAAAAAAACACCCCAGAGATTCCGATGGGTGCAGGATACCATTTCACGAGAAATAAATCCATTGCAATCCCAACACATGTTGAGCCAAGTAGTGTTTCTTTAGTTTAGGGGATGACAACAATGATGATTTGGAGATAAGGCTCCCACAGGACTCAGGAACAACCATTTCACACAATGCCAAGTTCTTCTCATTAGAAAGTCTCTTGCACCCATGAGAACCTTTGTTTTTCTTTGGGGGCTTGTAGTGCTGCCAGGTCCTGCTGAACAATGAGGTGCCATCTTGTCCTTCACCTCAGGCAGCAACGTGCTTTGGGCTGGCCCTGAATGTGTCCCTTGTTTTTTGTCAAAGGACAGCTGTACTCAGGTATATGAAAAGCACCCTGTCCAGAGCTCCCCTGTAATCTGTATTCAATACCTTTTTTTAAAGGTGAGAACATAATAAAGAGATTGCATTTAAGCAAAAGTCACGATTCCTTTCCAACTGAATCTCTCAAATAAAAGTAGGTTTAGGTATGAGGGCATACAGACCACAGGAATTCCTGTGTATCTATTTTAGTACTGTATCTAAAATGGCCAAATATCTTGCACTATTGAAAAGTCCTCAGAAACGACGGGCCTTTACTTTAGCAAGATGCAATGTGCTCCCGTCTAATGTTACAACTGGCAGATATAAATCTGTGCCACATGAAGCACGGCTATGCCCTTGTAATAACAGCTATTGAAACCTTGCCACATATGTTATTACATTGTGATCTTTACCAAGACTTACGTTTATCCCATTTAGGTCCGATTTTGATTAAATACACAGGATTTTCTGAGTCTGAAGTCATATATTACCTATTGGCTGGTGAGATGAATTACACACCAATCAAATAGCTAACTACCTGGATTTATTAATAAAACGTCAAAGTGATCTCACCTTCATATGACGAAGATTCATTTGGCTATAGATGGCAGTTGAGATCCCTAATATATCTTAATATCTAGATGGTCCTTTACAGTTGCTGTTGTTGTATCCACTTATTCTGACTGTCTTAGATATTGTTTTATGTGTTTGGATCAGTCTGTGTGATGATATGTTTGTCTGTTTGCTATTTATATTTTATGTATGTTTGTCTTTATGCCAATAAAGGTTTCATTCATTCATTCACAGGAATTCCAAGCAAACTGGAACATGGGTACTACTTATAAAAAATAAGCACAGGGCCTACTAGACAAGAGCTTTGAATGTCTCAACAATGCTTCCATTTTGCAGAACTGAGGATGAGGAAACGCTAGGTAAAGAAGTATCTTTGCATCTTGTAACTACTATTTATATTCTTACAGCGCAATCCTATCCAACTTACACCACCGGCGTAACCAGCGGGAGAGGGCAGGGCAGGAGGCTTTGGAGGGGAAAGGAGATTTAAATCCCCCTTAAAGGGGATTTGAATCCCCTTTCCATTCTGGGACCTCCCATTCTCGCTGCACCGCTGGTTACATTGGTGGTGTAAGTTGGATAGGATTGCGCTATTATACTGTACATAGATTCTACATCTGAAAACCAAAAAGCATCTGTACAAAATAAAGGTCTGCAATAAGGAAGTCAAAAGGTTTTTACATACCTATGAGTCCTGTAGCATAACCCTGCTGGTGCAACACTTTAGCAAATGTGGTTTCATTGACAGGAAGTCCTCCTGAACCAGCATTCCACTGCAGAGCCCGATAACCTCCACTTGAAGCCATACCTGCAGTGACAAGAGTAAAATCCCACAAATTCATTTTTATGAAGCTGTACTTAGGGGCCAAACTTGCCAAGACATCAAGATGACTCAGGCTTACAAATTCAACCCATGATTCTGAGGATTTCTATGTGCTTCTATCTGTTTTGATGCACCCAATGGAGTTGTGTTTTTACCTATCACTACCTATGGGTTTTAATTGAAATGATGCTATAATTTGCCTGCTCTGGTTTTTAAGTATGTTTTGGATTTTAAATTTTTTATTTGAATTTGTGTATTTTAAATTTATATTGTGTATATGTTATACAAATTTTACTGAGCACTGTAAGCCACCTTGAGCTTCTGGAAAGGCATAATAAATTAATAAACAAAATGAACAACATAGAACCCTATTAATAGTAAAGCAGCAAAATCTCACCCATTTTTCTCTTGTAGCAGTAAATTTTGAAGTGCAGGAATTTGTTACATCTACCTTACCAATGTCCCACTAAAACTATACAAAAGTAAAATTCACTTTGAAATTTCTTAATTTGAATGTTTTCTTCTCCTGCCACATTCCTACTATGAAGCACATTATGAGCTAGATCAGAAGTTCCCACACTTTTCTGCCCTTGTAAGTCTTTGTGGGGTGTATGTGTGTGCGTGGTGATGGCAGTAGCACTTCCGGGATCACACCACTGCCACCAAGACAAAAAAGGGGATGCAGCACTCACCTGGTCGTCGCACCGGGCTTCTGGAGGGTGCGGGGCCCCTGCAATCCTCTCTGCAGGCCTCCCCATGCCCCAAAATGAGCTCCCCGACATGATTGCAACCCACTTCCGATTTCGGGTGAAAACTGGAAGTGGGTAGCGATTGAATCAGGGAACTGTTTCAGGATGCGGGAGGCCTGCGGAGGGGATTGCACCCCCTCTGCAAGCTTGGTATGACCATCGGATAATGTTACATCCCCATTTTTGTCTTGGTGGTGGCACAGTTTTGGAAGCGCCACCCCCCTTAAGGGGGCAGTGAACATTAATGCTGGACACGCCCCAGTTTGGGAACCTCTGAGCTAGATCTTTAAACTAAGTACAGTATTTAATCCCAAATTCTTGAGGTGGGTTGCAGTACTTTTAAAACAAAGCAAATAGATTAGAAATGGAATTAAATAATAATAATAAAGCAAATAGATTAGAAATGGATGGTGTAGTGGTTTGGGAGTCGGACTTAGACCTGGAAGATCCTGGTTCAAATCCCCGCTTAGCCATGAAGCTTCCTGGGTGACCTTGGGCCAGTCACTATCTCTCAGCCCCACCTACCTCACAGGGTTGTTGTGAGGACAAAAAGGAGGGGAAGAAATATGTCCACCACTCTGAGCTCCTTGGAGGAAGGGCGGTATAAAAATGTGAAAAAAAAATAGAAATAAATAATGTAAAACCTTTGCTTCTAACTATACACATCCTTACATCATGTAACAAAGATACCGCTTCTTTGTTTTGGAGGTCTTTGTATAAAAGACAGACTTCCCAAGTCTCTTAATAGGTAGGTAGGTAGGTAGGTAGGTAAGAAGAATGGAGGAATGTTGTGCTCAACACACAATGAAGATGAGGGGTGTACTTGAGGAAGAGTGGGGGTCAGAAAATACTCTAATGAAGACATTAAAAGTGTATTGTTATACGCTTAATGGGGTGTGGCTATCAGGGTGTCATGACTAGTTCCTGAACTTCAAAATTTACCACTCCACCACTAATGAAGACTGACAATAATGTTTCCCTTGTACAAGAAAATACATCATTTTAACATTGTACTATTTGTTATTTTGTTCATACTAACTCAGCTGTTTGACTGTACTTGCAAACATGTCCAACCTGATCTGATGGGATATCTGCCGGTCAGGAAAGCTGCTCTGCTCGGGGTACAAAGAGAGGCTGCAGCAATGTGCTGAGTAAGTTTCACTCCTTCCTTTGCTAGTCGGTCAATATTAGGGGTCCTAAAAATGAAAAAAAAAAAAAAAACACCACACATACAAATGAACAGCGACACATGAATGCTCAGTCATATCTACAGGAAAATTATTTTATATGAAAAAGAAAAAATAGTAATTAATCCAGCACCACCATCATTGATTTTACTCAATAATTTACTGGCAATGATTAGTAATAATTTACTTACTCTTTTATACATGGATCAAAAAGAAAATATAGATTTGTATCTAGGGTCAAACTGACATTTGCAACGCAACACTAGGCTTACCAGATCTCCAACCGGGACAGAGTGCTAGACCTTTAAGAGAAGGAATGTGGGCAGGTGTAGCTTGTTAAGCCTTAGAGCACAATCCTAGGCATGTCTACTCAGAAGCAAGCCCCACTGAACACAATGGGGCTTGCTTCTGAGTAGACATGCCTAGGATTGTGCTCTAAGGCTTAACAAGCTACACCTGCCCACATTCCTTCTCCTAAAGGTCTAGCTAACACTCTGTCCTGGTTGGAGATCTGGTAAGCCTATGCAACACCTTTGTTGGCTGACCATTTAGGTTTGAGTTTTCAAATGTGCACACAGTTCTGCTCCAGTCGTTAAGGAGAACGAGAGGTATCTTTGGTCATTTCTTGATCCACCTGGCAGCTGATTGTTGGACCAGAAAGTAGGTCTACCTACAAATCTCTCTTTTTTCAGCTATTTGGAAAACTATTATTCTTGTTTTATATCATTATATCACTTTAAATACCATGATAATAAACTGAGAGCATCTCACCTGATAGTGTTGTTACCATAGCAGCCTACATCTCCAATCCCAAGATCATCAGCTAACATCAGAACAATGTTTGGTTTCAAGTCCAGAGCTGCACTTTTTTCACAGTCATTGAGAAATATAAATAAGGCCAGCAGAGTAGCTATGTAGATCCTGAAGCCAGATTTAACAAAAAATAAAATAAAATAAAAATGACCCACACACATAAAATGAGCAATAGAGAAAAAAGACCCAGAAGGTAAGGCGACATCTTTCAGTTTGGCACCAATAAACTATTATAATGGACTATGACAGGGGTGGCCAACCTTCCACCATTAGGACCTCTGCGTTCTTAAGTGTTGTGTAGAAGACTTGGCAGCTGCAATTGTTGTCAGTGCTGCTAAAGCAGCTGCACCTGCTGAAACGCCCTCACCTATACAACCATTAAAGGGCCAGGAGCATTCATGTTGAAAGGTGGGCCACCCCTGCTCAAAAGAACTCAGAACTGGAATTCAATGAGGGGTGCTGCAAATTATCAGTTAAGGACCCCTAGCCCACCCACACAGTACCCTGGAGAGGGAGAACGTCTATTTCAGGGGGCCAAACCTGATTTATGTAAGAGCCACATACGATAAACTTCAGATGTTTGAGAGCTACAAGAGGGGTATTTGAGAACCGCAATATGTAAGAAGCATTTAAATTCCTAAATATATTTACTTACCATGAACATTAAACTTATGTTTTAATCCAATGGGCTCTCGGTTTATACCTGGTAAATAATTATAAAGCTTGAAAAATTCTTATTTACCTTTTATATTAATTGTGATGCAAAAAGGAGCTCAGCCAACGTATTTCTGAGAGCCCCACATTGTGGCTCTTTGACCTATAGTTTGGCCACCCCTAGGTCTATTGTTTAAAAAAAGCTGTATCTTGATACTCCCCAAACTTACAAGGACTTTACTAACTAGACGAAATGCAGTTCTTGCCTCATCGCCCAAATATCACTGTTGTTGGGAGTAAATAAAAACATGTAAATACAGTGTAATCCCCTCTCCCCGCTTTTAAACTCACTTTAAGAACCTGACAGATGCAGATATCGAGGTGCAGGTTAAGTGGATGTAAAGCAACGGGGATAGCTACCTGCTTAGTTTCTCCATGCCAAAAGGCTGCTTTTTTCTGGCCCTATGCCTCCCAAAGCATTAGCAACCTTAATCTCATCGTTCCAGTTTTTGTTTTTTAGAACTAGAAATCTGAGTGGTTTACACAACTCCATTTCCCCCCGTAAATGCTAGTTAAAAAAAATCCTTTATCAATCGTGACTTTTTGGAAACGACAGAACTGCCCGTTGCCTTTGTCTTCCCACGTGTTCGTTTGTGCGGCCTTTGTTTTGATCCCCAAACAACAAAGTCTTGTAGGACTTTGGAAGTCGTTATGGTGCTGCAAGAGTCCTTGTTTTTCCTGCAAGAGATTAACACGGCTACCTCTCTGGAAGTTATTACGAGCTAGTGAGTCAGCCACTCTGGAGTTTTCTTTTCTTTTCTGAATCATAGAGGAGAGTAAAAAAAAAAAAAGCACACTGAGTACCATTTCTTTCTCCCTGGTACCAATTAAGTGCATTCTTAAAATAACAGCAAGTTAATTCTTGGATCCAGGCTACTGGTGTGAACTGCGAAGACAAGTATACATTTGCAAACAGCACCAAACAAACGAGGGCCACTGTACAGGGCCAGCGACATCCCATACAGACAACTGCGAAGAAACACACACCTTTTCCACAGGGTCAACATCCCCTCCTCCAGGAGCTCCCCCTGCTCTTGGCTGCAAAGCCGAAATACCCCCATGTGAAAGCCCGGACCTCTATCCGGAAGTAGAGAACATGATAAACTTACACGGGTGGTTAATATGTCTACAACTGCAAAACCAATAGAAGTTGGAGGAATTAAAATCCTCCCATGAAAACAGTGAGCTTCAGCAAGGGAACGAGGAAAAATTCCGAGCGGCTGAAAAAGTGTAGAACAAACGTTTCTGTCGCAGGGCGGCAATGCCGGCACTGGCATTTAGTTGGCGGCAAGTCCCTTTGAATTCAGTCAGTGCAGTAGTGGGGCTTTGAGTAAAACGCGCATACAGTCGGGCTGCAAATCATTTCAATTTGGTCTAGGGACCAAGGGGGAAAACTCCCACATGTTGTGGGAAATGGGGATAGTTAGTTAACACCAGAGGGCGGTGTTTCCAAGCATTCTGCGTAATGTCTAGTTCTGTTATGCCAAAGGGAGGGAACAAAGAAGAGGACCAGAGAAATATTTTCAGGAAGGGAACATAGGAGAGAGTTAGGCCCCAATCCTGTCATTCTCTGTATGACAGCAGGACAGTGTCCTAGTGTCTTAAAAGTACATTTTTGTCTCTTTTTGAGCTGCTGTTGCAAAGCGGTGGCAACATCAGCAGCTCAGTGCTGCGGCTGGCAACCTCCTGCAGGTAAGTTGCTGCGGGGGGGGGAGTTTGTGGGTGGGGAGGGGGAGTAATGGGGTATGCCAGGGAGGGAGAGGGCGGATCCGGCTGCAGTCATGCATGCCGGATCTTATCTCCTCATTTCAAAACCTCCCTGCCCCTTTTCTTTCATTGGACATACACCACCCAAATGGCTGGTGGTGTATGTCCGAGGAGACCCATAAACCAAGGAGGCCTGCAGAGCCAGAGGTACGTAAAAAAAGTTTTTTACTTAAAAAAAGTTTTTTACTTACCGGTACTTCCTGTTTGACTTCAAGTTGCAGGTGCTGCCAAGCTCCATCTACAACTTACTGATTTTGCTCTGGCTCCATCCTGACTTGCTGGGTTTTGACTCAGCAGATTCCTGTCAGTGTTGCTCCTGACCTGCAAGGTTCTTTCCCGATTCCATAAAGGAGGATCATTCACACAGTATATGTGTATTTCATTGCTGGTGCCAGGTTCCAGGTCCTTGGACCGAAGTCCTATTCACATATCCTCACCTACCTGCTGCTGGCACATTGAGTGCTATTATTACTGAGGATTCAGTGGTCCGTCTGACAGGCCATGTGGGCCCTAAAATGGGGATTGGTCCTTGGCCAGGGCCTTACCTGCCTAACTCCCAGGGCTAGTCCTGGTGCATCCATCTCTCAGATCAATCGCTGCACGGGTAGAACAGGACCAGACAAAGGGCTAGCAACCCAAGTTTTTAAGACTGAAAATTTCAGCTATTTATATAATTGAAAAACAGTTCATAAGAACATAAGAAGAGCCCTGCTGGATCAGGCCAAAGGCCCATCTAGTCCAGCTTCCTGTATCACACAGTGGCCCCACCAGATGCCTCAGGGAGCACACAGCCAACAAGATAACCTGTTTCCTGCTGCCACTCCCTTGCACCTGGCACAGAGACATTATTTTACATAACTTCATTGTTCACTTAAAAAGAAAAAAAAAGCCCAAGGACTGTAATGAGAGTATGGAAACAATAGAACAGATCAACCACAAATTTCCTTTGTCTCACCACATGCTCATTTGTGCTCCCTCTATTGTGATCTAGTGAGTCAGTCAGTCACAAGATGGCTTTTAGTGAGGAGGAAAGAGGAGGGAATAACAAAGGGAAAAAATAAGCATTCTGACTAGCAAACTTATTTTTTTCTGGCTTCAGTGTAACACTTTATAAAAATAGCAGCCAGCCAACACTTGTACCAGGAGTACTGGAGTGAGGACTGCGTACGTTTGTTTGCAAACAGGAAAAGCCGCAGGCATAGTGCCAGAAGCATGGTCTTTGCCAGCCTTTCCTTCCTCTGACAGTGCTGGGGCCAGTGTAATGGGACTACCCAACAGCCCCTACTGTGACCTGGAAAGGGTGGGGGGGGGGAGGCCCTGCTTGAGGGAGGTGAGGTTGCAGAAAGGACAGAGAGGGAGGCAGAGAGCTACAGCCTTGGGGCAGGACTGTGGAGGGCCCTCGGAAGAATTACGGTGAAAGATCCTTGACTGTAGAGAAGAAGGAAAGAAGGTAGCTCTGGGTCTGTTGCTGCACAGGCTGTGCTGTCTGGGGAGGCCCTGGAGAAATGGGGCCTGATACGCTGCTATGCTTGTGAGAGCTACTGTTGAACTGGCAGCCACAGAGGCCCCGGCTGAACACTTTCTTTTACCACCCCTTTTGGATCCTGTTCTTGTGTCCCACTCCGAGAGATTGCAAGCTTCCCTGTCATACCTACCCTATTAGATCTTTTGTTGTTGTGTTAGCCAGGTGTCAGTGTGATCACTGGAGCCCCCCAGTGTTAGCAGAGAGGATGCTAATCCTCGCATGCACTTGTCTCCAATGCTAATTGCACAGACACACTACCAATTTGTGCTCACATCACCAGATTGCTGATGGCCCAGGAGCAAAGCCCTGTGCTAACCCTGCTGATGGCACATTGGGTGGCTCAGCCATGTGAGCCCTTGATCAATGCCCCACCTAGCAACCCCTGCCCCCCCCAGTCCCCTACACATGAGTGTGTTTTTTCTGGGTCTACTCAAATGTGTGCCAGCTATTTTGCTGTCACACATTCGACAGCCTCGTGTAATGGTGGCCAGGCCCAGGAAAGGGTGTAGGATTCAGCCGAGGAGGCCTCCAATAATCCCTCCCCCCCTGCCTGTGCCTGCCTCACCAATCCAATCCCACCCCTAGAATGCCCCATTCTGCCCTCCCCATGCCCCTTTGTTGCCCAGCAGGGAACTCATCTTTCGTGGTAGGTGCAGCTCTGGATCTGGGGCGAGTAGAGTGGTGCCAGCCTCAGCGCCGCCTACTCGCCAGCTGCCACAAACGTGCCTTGTGACATGTTTGCTCCACCCTAGATCAGCAGAGGTCCACCCTAGACTGGCGAACACGCGGAGCTCCGCCAGACTTTCAGTAGACAGGATTGTGCTGTTACTCTGATCTTGTACTCATTTTCTATTGAATAGTGAAATCCGATTCCAATTCTGGGCAGCAAAAGGGTGTGGGCTTCAATTGCTGCTACTAAACATGCTGTATTTCACATGAGCATGCTCAGTAACATTAAGTATATTTATGTTTGAAACAGAGGGAAGATTCCCCATAGACACTCTTTCTCCTCTTGCTTGAAAATGCTGTAAGGGTTGAAAGATCCCTATCTGAAAATCTGGGCCCACGGCAATTGACCTGGCTAAAGCTACAACAGCAAAGCTGAAAAAATATTACAGAAAAGTTAAAATCCTCCCATCAACACAACTTCGGGACAGGAATAAAGGTAAGTTCCAAACTGCTGAAAGCATGTAGAAGAGATATTTTTCAATTATATGTTATGTGCACGTCAGCCTCTCAAGATGATAGTTTGGAGCTTGCTGCAGAAGAAAAAGCTGCAGTGTATAAACTCAGGCCATCATTTGACTGTAAATACTAGATGCACAAATTCATTCTCAGCTCATACTTGGGGAGGGGGAAGATTAGGATGCTAGAAACTACAGTCTTCTGTTGCATGCAATGGGACTGTGGTACTATGGGAATTTGGGAGTCCTATTGAATCCTCGTTGTGTTAATATGCTCAAATATTTTAGAATATTGAGTAAATATGCTCAAATATGGGGTTGGGCTGCAAATAATTAAAAATAAAAAGTCATCTGGTAGCAATGAACCTTTTTCTCATCTGATGTAATCTTTTAAAAGTCTGTATGTGATACATGTAACCATTGCAAATATGCACAGCAGCCCAAGAAAGGGAGTGGATGGAAAAAGACCACAGAAAATCCTCAAACCATCATGTTGGGGGAGATAATTCTCTTGACACAAGAGGGCAGTGTTTTCAAGCTCTGTGTGATTTCTAGCAAAGTTATGCACAATCAGTCAAACTCTTCCAGGCACATGCTGTGAAAGTCTGGGATAGGGGTCCTGCATAGACATGAGCATGGCCATTTTTTTAAAGGTTTTCCTCCAAACCCATGGTACCATATTCCCATTCTCTCCAAAATTCCACATCCCAAAAATATAATACAGATTTATCCGGACTGCTTGGGATAGGAAGTTGTCTGCATTTTGGATTTGTCTGGATTTTGGAATATTTGCATAAATATAATGAGATATCTTGGGGGATGGGACCCAAGTCTAAACCTGAAATTCATTTATTTACACCTTATATACATAGCCTGAAGGTAATTTTATACAATATTTTAAATAATTTTGTGCCCCAGCATGCCTTGCACTATGCCAGCCAGGTGCTGCAAAACCTATTTTTTAAAATAAGTCATAGCCCCCAAAATGTCTTGATTTCGGAATAGTCTGGATTTCGGATGTCTGGATAAGGGGTAACCAACCTATACATTATCTTCATGTAAAATATTTGGTGTTGGGGAAAAAATCATTAAGCAGAATCATTAACCATGATCCTGACATGCACTAAGATTAACTTTTACCCCCTGTTCACCTGAGGGGGGAAAAAAAGATGGAGAAATGGAGTCATTTCTGGTAAACTGGCAACCCTGCTTACTGACCTTATAAAATAATTAGAAGACAACATTTTTTCCAGTGCTGAACTCCAATTTCATGTTGATATTATTTATTTTTATCTCTTTTGGGGGAAGGGGGGAATGGGAGGACAACCAGTAGCTTTTGTTCCAAAAAAGGTTCATACATTCCCCAATGTCTTGGTCAAAGTGACTGAATTCATCCAACACATCAGCTTTGAGACTGTTGTCTGTTTTCCATGTTGTCCTTTTCTTTGTCACACCAACAGAACGGCAATCATATAGGAGATTTCACTTTCATTATCCTGGCTAAAAGGTCACTATAGCATGAGCAAAGTTTCACTGATACCGGATGCCTGGACTAGCTGACTAAATGGCCATTGCCATCTTCCTTATCACACCAACAGAACGGGAACGTCCCACAGCAAGGCTGCAGCCATGGTTTCCACACAATGTTGTAGAGAGAGAGCTGTTGTGGGACAGGCGTGAGAGTCCTGCAATGCTCAACCACAGCGTCACCTATTCTCTTCAGAACGGTGTGGAACAGTGGCTCAGTGTCCGGTGACAGAGGTGCAGCTTCTGATGGGTCTCTTGACAGATCAAACAGCAAAGGAGGATCGTGATGTGTTACACCTTCTCCAGAACATGGGCAAAATCTAATTTCATAACAACCTCCAGATCCCTCTGGTTTAAAAACTGGTGTCACGTAATGGGCCTTCCACACATTTCCACCTGGCAGGAAATAATCCATATGATTAAGATAGATGAAAACTATGAAAAATTGTAGACAGTAACTCCACACTTGCAGGTTGATTGTAAACAAGAAAGCATATTGGCTTTCGTCAACATAGCCACAGTCCCATGCTATGCTTGGCAACCGAAGCAAGTGATCTTGTTGTGGTGCCTTTCAGCTGCAGCCCTATAATCTTTTCTTAAAATTATGTGCCTGAACCCCACTTCTGCATGTTTGTCATTCTCTAGCTAGCCAAAAGGAGGAGGAATACAGCTCTGTCTACAGAGCAGTTTCACTTGTGAAAGAAACTGCTCTGTGGTTAAGAAACGTTTCTTATCTTGTGCAAGTTGTGCTGCTCTCAGGCTGTGCAAAGCCCTCCTTTCCACGTTTCTTTATTGCAGAGGTGCAACACATCCAACAAACTCTAGGTTAATAATTAACAAAAAAGCATTAATATCTGAGGGAACCAGCTCAGATATCCCGAGTTGACTTGTTGGCATTTTGATTGATCCTTTCAGTGCCCTGGTACACATCTCAGGGGGGCTCAATCCTATCCAAGTTTCCAGTGCCGATGCAGCCACAATGCAGCCCCAAGGCAGGGGAACAAGCGTTCTATTACGTCGAGGAGGCCTCTGTGACTGACCCCCCCTCCCAGGATGCAGCACATGCCCCTGAAGGTCTAGCTGCTGTATCCTAGGCCCATTGGCGTCACTACAGGGGGGGCGGAGCTGTAAGTTCTTCCGTGATCGGAAGCTCCGTTACACGGAAGAACGAAGTGCCCCGCCTCCGCGCCTTCAGACCCAGTCAAAGCGGTGAAAACAACGTGCATTCACCGCTTTGACTGGGTCTGAAGGCGCGGGGCGGGGCGCTTCGTTCTTCCGTGTAACGGAGCCTCCGATCACGGAAGAACTTACAGCTCCGCACCCCCTGTAGAGATGCTAGAGCCTAGGCCCATTGTGGCCTGCACCGGTGCGGCCTGGGCTCTTCTCGGGGGAAGGGGATGTTTGTTCCCTTTTCCTGGTGTAAGCTGTGCGGGCCGCAATGGGCTTCCTCGGATGCACGGCAGCTCTGAAGCTGGCGTGCATCTGGGGAGACAGTGTAAGGCTGAGCTGGACTGGGAAAGGGCATAGGATATCAGTGCATCTCAGCACTGATATTTCTGCCCCCTCCCAGCCCGGGGCTGCCAATGGCCCCCCTCCCTCACCATCCTTGCCCTCCCTCCCCACGCCCACTGCACCATCTGGCGCAGCACTCACCTGCATTGGCCAGCGTGGGTCCAGGTAGGTGGCGGAGAGAACGGTGCCAGCCTCCGTGCCAGTGCCGCTTACTCTCCGGGTGCCGAAAATGTGCCTTATGGCACGTTTATGGCACCCTAGGCCGGCAGAGCACTAGCTCCGCAGGTCTATCGTTACACAAGATTGCGCCGTAAGTCTCATACTGGATATCAGTGTCTCACTGAAGAGGTATTAAAGCTTCTTGAAGAGCCAAGTACTGTTAGGGTCATTGTACCTTTAAGCATGCTGCTTGAAATGACAGGAAGGCATGTTTATTTGTGAGAATATCTGCTCCTGGGTAGATGTCCCATGCAGCCATATCAAGTGACAGGCCGGAGCTTGTCACCAGCAGCAGATCTGCTCTTATTAAGCTTCCAGCCACTTTGTATTTTCGTACAAGAAAACAAATGCGTGGTGGTGAAGAATAAAATCAAAATAAAACAAGGGGCCTGGGACAAAGGGCAATGGTTGCGTTACAATCTTCTAAATTAGAGCTGGGCTAAGACAGAGAAAATCTCAATGTCTAATGCTGATTCATCAGGCAAAAATAAGCTAGTGTTAAATATAAACATGCACTATCCAGAGTATTCCCTCTTCAATTTGAAGCTGTTCAATTTGAAGCTGTTCACTATTCTACAAATTATCTTTTTATTCTTTACATTGGCATCCCATCCTTCTTTCAAACAACAACAACAACAACTACAACAACTCAGAGTTGCTTACATAGGATTATCCAATATCCTTACAGCAAGAGGATAGTCCTCACAAGATAGTGAGCAACCTAAGGTCACTCATGAATGAGCTAGGATTTGAACTCAAGTTCCTTAGTCCAAGTTGAACACTCTATCCATTATACTACCCTGTTTCCCTGGAAATAAGACCTCCCCCGATAGTAAGACCTACCGTCATTTTTGCTGGCACTCATAAATATAAGGCCTCCCCTGAAAATAAGGCCTAGCCAGGATCATCAGCCAGATGGATGCAACCCTCCCCCCCCCCCCCCCGGCACTTACTTTGACTGATTTAAGCTTCATTCTTTCCTGAGGGTGCAAGGCTCTGCAAGGCCTGCACTGGAGTCCTCCACCATAGACATCATGCTAGAGAGACTTTGCAGGGTTGCAGCCTCCTTGCAGGCCTTGCTGGCTTCTCTAGCACGTCGTCTCTATGGTGGAGGACTCAAGTGCAGGCCTTCCAGAGCCTTGCACCCTCGGGAAAGAATGAAGCTTTAATCGGTCAAAGTAAGTGCCAGGGGGTCGCGCCACAGGTTGGGAAAATAAGACCTCCCTGAAAATAAGACCTACTGCATTTTTTGGAGCCAAAATTAATATAAGACACTGTCTTATATTAATTTTGGCTCCAAAAAACACGGTATACATTCAGAAAACAGGGATTTTTCCAGGTGAAACTATTGTTGTTATGCGTTTTCCTCTACCAGAAACATTCTAGATTGTTTTTGGAGGAACCCTTATACTTACTATCCTTCTGGTGCCACCGCACTGCATGTAAATGTATCCCACAGTAGTGAAACATGAATTCATGCTCTGAGTGCTGAACTGATCCCCACAACAAAGGCATCAAATTCCGGCCATCAATGACCCTGAAGTGACAGAGAAAATGACAGTCAGATCTTGTGTGGTAAACTATATCTAGAATTCGGTAACAAAAAGCAAACAATGTAATGTTTGTAACATTTGTTGTTGTTGTTCAGTCGTTAAGTCGTGTCCGACCCTTCGTGATCCCATGAACCATATCCCGCCAGGCCTTCCTGTCCTCCAGTATCTTCCTGAGTTCGCTCATTTTCATGTTCGTTGCATCGGTGATGCTGTCTAACCATCTCATCCTTTGCCTTCCCCTTCTCCTTTTGCCTTCAATCTTTCCCAGCATCAGAGTCTTCTCCAGAGAGTCCTCTCTTCGCATTAGGTGGCCAAAATATTTGAGTTTCAGCCTCAGTACCTGTCCTTCCAGGGAACAGTCAGGGTTGATTTCATTTAGGATTGACCGATTTGATCTCCTAGCAGTCCAAGGGACTCTCAGGAGTCTTCGCCAGCACCACAGTTCGAAGTTTGTAACATGCTACTACTAAATGAAATGGATTTGACATATGTGTGAGAAAATAACCCAGAGAAGTATATTTTTATTTATACCCTCAATTCTCAACCCTCAAGGATTCCTTTACTGTCATAAAATAATAAAAAATATGTTAAAAAATAGTTAAAAACCTAACATCACAGTCCTGAAAGCTGGGAGCTTCTTCTTTTCCAAAGCTAGACAACTCTCCATGAACACAAGAATTCAAAACATGCATTTATTATGGGCAGTCATAAACCTATTTCCATGGCATTTCCATGACACAAAGGCAATATGTGGCAGTGGCATCATATACTTGTGAACATAGGTCTGGGATTCTTGACCCAATTAGGTTTTCCAGATGCATACTGTATACTGTATGACAGTGTTTCCCAAACGTTTTTGACCGGTGGCTCCCTTGACCATTGGCAACCATTGGCTGTGGATCCCCATTACATTATGTTGATGCCTGCCAATTGGCATTGCACTGTTTTCCGAGAGGATTCCATGGCACTCCGCGGCTCCCGTGGCTTGTTTCTCACGCCTCCCACTTTGGGAACCACTGCTGTATGAGCTCTATGCATTATGAATTTGATTGCTGAAGAAAACACTGGTGTTACTCCAAAATTTCCTGCAACAGTGTGTGATACAGCCCTAAATTTGATGTACTTCTAGCTAGTAAAGGTATCCCCAGTGGCGTCGCTGGCCCTCTGGGCGCCCGGGGCACGGGTTCCCCGAGCGCCCCCCAGAAGGGCCCGAGCACCCCCCACCCCCCAGAAGAGCGCTCCCCCCCAGAAGAGCGCTCCCACCCGGCCCCCGCGCCCACCCCCACCACTCTCCTTACCTTTTTCAGCCTCCTCGCCGCCGCCCCCGCGTTCACCTCGGCGCGGCTGTTTAAAAGTCGCGCTGCGGTGAGTGCGGGGGCAGCGGTGGCGGTGGCGAGGAGGCTGAAGAAGGTAGGGAGGGAGAGCGATGGGGGTGGGCGCTCGGGGGCCTCCTACCTCCTCCTCCTCCTTCAGCAGCAGCAGCCGCAGCAGCCGCGCTCACCTCGGCGCTAGTCGGCTCCTTTTCAAATTGGCTGTTCTGCGCATGTGCCGCCCTGGCTGAAGACGGCGCCCCCAGAAGATGGCGCCTGGAGGCCCTGTGGTCTCGGCCCCCCCCAAAGAACGCCACTGGGTATCCCCTGCTCGAAAGTCAGTTGTGTCTGACTCTGGAGTGCGGTGCTCATCTCCGTTTCTAAGGCCGAAGAGCCAGCGCTGTCCGAAGACGCTTCCGTGGTCATGTGGCCGGCATGACTAATGAAACGCTGTTACCTTCCCGCCACAGCGGTACCTATTTATCTACTTGCAATTTCTTGCTTTCAAACTGCTAGGTTGGCAGGAGCTGGGACAGGAGACGTGAGCTCACTCCATCACATGGCACTCGGGTCTCGAACTGCTGTCCTACCAACCTTCTGGTCTGCAGTTCAGCCTCTTAACCACTAAGCTACCGCAGCCTAGTTCTGGTTTGGCACCAAAAAGATACAGTGTCAGGTGAACACAGGTGAAAAAGATACAGTATCTGCTTGAGAAAGCCCTCTCCAGTCACCATTTACTTTCATCTATTACCTTTCCCCTGAAGCGGATCGTACTCATGAGAAAACAAAGCATGTACTGTACAATATATCTATATTGCAAAGAAAATACTCAACTATCTGCTCCCCACCATGATACACTGCCCTCAACTTCAGATGAATTTACTTTCATTTGTACAGGGAGTGGAAAGCTGACTTGCTAACACACAAAGTGGTTCATATTTGCAAGACTGTTGGAATGCAGTTTTTGAAGCATTCTGGATCCCATATGTTGCTTTGGTTGTCATAGGAAGCTATCCTTACAAAACAAAATAAACCTAACCAGACTCATACAGCCAGATTTAAGAAATTCTTAAGATGCCAAGTATAGGAAATGAGTACTGTAGTCGTCATAATCTAGCTCCACAGCAACCATACCTATCCTGTGGTAATGCTCCACCAGCCAGGTGAACCAGCGTTGGATAAATGTCCATTAGACTTGTTGGTTCATCAATAATCTTGCCCTCAGGTAGAATTCCTGTCCATCTGAATAATCCAGGGACACGAATTCCTCCTTCCCAGCCTGCCATGGCTTTTCCACCTAGAGTTAAGTCATACACCAGTTGAGAAACAAGAAGCAGCTCAATTTTATTCTGATGTTCTATTGATATACTGTATTGCCCCGAGTATAGGACGCTCCTGATTATAAGCCGCACCCTTAAAGTTTGGTGCTATTTTTTAAAAAATATATGTTTAACTTTTTTTAACTTAAAGAAAATATACACATTAGTAGAATAGTAAAACAGTACAGCTTTAGTACAGTTAAAGGCATAGGCACCCTGTCCCTTATTGAATCTGGGCACCCTAGTATAAGTAACCTTCCCAGATCCAAAGGGGGACAGAGTGCCTACCTTTAACCTTTGGAATTTGGGCAGGTGCAGCTTGCTGCACCCTTCCATGATGATGAACTCCACCTGCCCAAATTTCAATGGTTAACAGCACAATCCTGTCGACTCAGAAATAAGTCCCATTGCATTCAATGCGGCTTACTCCCAGGAAAGTTTGCATAGGATTGCAGCCTAAACGTTGGCACTCTGTCCCCCTTTGGATATGAGAGCTCTTGCTCTCAACTTTCAGGATCAATAAATATCTTAGTTTCCACAGAGTCCTGAGGCTGGAACTTAAGGGTTAATTTTTTCAAATGCCTCTAAGGCCAGAGGTTGCTGGAGAGATTGTGGCCATTTAGCAAGTGATTAATAAGAGCTGAAAACACAGCTTTTGCAGTTTAAAAAAAGAAAAAGCGTTTTACCTTTAAAAGAGACTTGGAGAGGCTTGAAAAAGGGACACTTTGCAGAAAACTGTAGGCAGAAAAAGCTAGACTTTGATTGTAGGCCGCACCCCTACTTTAAAAGACTTGCCTTAGGGGACAAAAATGAGTCTTATACTCAGGTCAATACGGTATATTGCATAACACAGGCATATTAGATGTATAGTTGGAAACATTATAGTTTGAGAGCCAGGATGGTGTAGTGGTTCTGGTGTTGGACTTAGACCTGAAAGAGCCAGGTTCAAATCTCTGCTCAGCCATGAAGCTTCCTAGGTGACCTTGGGCCAGTCACTATCTCTCAGCCTAACCTACCTCACAGGGTTGTTGTGAAGACAAAAAGGAGGGAAGGAACCATGTACACCACTCTGAGCTCCTTGGAGGAAGGGCGGCATAAAACTGTGAAACATGTGCCTCACCTTCAGTTCATGTTTTAACACCTAGTCAAGTGGCTCCTAGAAGGATATTGTAGATATGGAGAAAATAATTGCTGTGTGTTATCTGGAGCAGTTTGACATACAGTAATTAGTTATTTCTTCTCCAAGTACAATCTTTTAAACCCCTGTTTTCCCTATTACAACTCCTGATTTTCTCTGAAATGTAACCACTCTTATACAGGTCATCTTGATCTTTTGCTATTACGGAGCTCCCTTTGGATCCTCTCATTTTAACGATGTGTCAGCATTTCCTTTTATTTGGCCTAGTTTCTGATGTTCCAAATATTTAATATGGCATTTGATGGATGTCTGACTACATTACCGAAAGCACTTTAGGAAAGACAAAAGAGGAAAAATCAGAGCTCTCACCTTTGTATATGCCATTCCAACCACCTAGCTGAGCATTTCCTTCTCGAGCCTCTAAGTGTCCACCATGGTCGGAGGTAAAGTATGTCAGTGTGCTGTTTTTCAAATATTTGACGTCAAGAGTATCCAAAATTTGTCCTGTAGATCAACAGCAACCCTGCTAAACATAGGAGAACTCTGTCCTGCAGCATATCATATTGCAGTTGTATCCAGAGCATTTTTATTCATGCGAGTAATATTGTTGTACCATTGCACTTGCTTCAAGTTTCATTTGAGATCATCAATTGTTAGGTTAAAACTGCTAATGCTCCCCCCCTCAAAGTTTTAAATGAAATTCCAAGAAAGGTACAGCCATGACAACACTCACTACTGTAGAGAGAAACTTTACCTTACTTAAAATTACCGTATTGTCCCGAGTATAAGACGCACCTGATTATAAGACGCACCCTTAAAGTTTGGTGCTATTAAAAAAATTTTAATTAAATCACTGGCATTAATTTGCAACAGCCTGATTATAAGACGCACCCCTAGTTTAAAAACTTAAATTAGGAGAAAAAAGTGAGTCTTATACTCAGACCAATACGGTATGTATGTTGCTACTCATTTCACACTTAAAAAAGACACAGTGAGCAGAAAGCAAAATTCCTACTTTGTGTTTCCCAACTGAAAGCAGTTAGTATGCTTGAACTGGTGCTTTCCAAGGATTTATTGCTTGTGTATGTTTGACCAAGTATTTATTGCTTCTATATGCTTGACAAACAGTTACATATGTAATTCCATCCACTTTAAATAGTTTCCACTCATTATTTATGCTGCGTGGTGGTTTGACATAGTCATGTGGCACATGCTGTAATTCAAACACCTCAATCATAACCACATTTACTTGGGAGTAAATCCCACCAATTTCTCTATTAGATTGCAGCTCTTGCTATACACAGGCTCCACTGGAATGAATGGAGATAGCACAGTGAAGCAGTATGTTGAACATTTGAATTGAAGATGAGAATGTAAACTTCCTGGATCCATAGTATTTCTGATATAATGAGATAGTTAATGTCTTCAATGAGGTAATTTTTTTCACCTAGTGCAGGGGTTCTCAACCGGTGGTATGTGTACCAGCAGTGGTACATGGATGGGGGGGGGTTGGTATGGGGGCCCCTGGCTGCCAAGAAGGCGGTCGCCAGGGCAAACACCCGATGCTGTGCCGGAGCCTTGAAAATGGTGGCACGAGCTCTGAAGAGCCCGAGTGTACGGATTTCCAGAGCTGGAAAAGGCCATCCCACCCAACCTTGGCCATCCCACCCAACCTTGTCCCCTTACCTCTGATTTTAGGCCTCCAGTGTGGCTGAAAACCTGGAAGTAAGAGGTGGTGACATCATCGCCACTTACTTCTGGTGGTAATCAGCACAATGGCGGCCACAGAGGTGGTACGCAGAGGTTGGGATATCGGTTCAGTGCGTCACCAGTATCCCCGCTCCTCTCCCTGGCCTGGCCGGCCAATGGCCCCCTCCCCCACCACCTCAGCAACGCTTACCTGCGTCCGGCAGCACAGGTTGTGTAGGGCAGCAGAGTGAGCAGTGCTGGCCTCCGTGCCGGCGCCACTTACTCCTGTGGTGCTGTGAAAGTACTTCACAGCACTTTCGTGACACCGTAGGCCAGCGGAGCAAGTGCTCCGCTGGCCTAACTTTAGGCAGGATTGGGCCGTAAGTTATATTCTACATATTACATTGGCCACTTCCTGGCTATTTTGAGTGCAGAGTTTCTCCATATAAAACACCTAGTACCAGTTATCACACAACTCCTTAAAGTTGTGTGTAGAGTTTTCAATGTCAATGCAAGGTTGCTCCTGATTGGGTCTAACATAACAGCAGAAACTCTTTATGTGATAGGGAGGAGTCATGTTGCAACTAGTGCTAGATCAAGCAATATTAGAGGGCATGTGTGGGTGAAATAGTAATGCAGAAACAGCCAGGAAGTGGACAATTTAACAAGAAACTGGTGCCAAGTCAACCTTTTCAAGGAACATCCATTTGTTGCTGTTGTTAATAAGAATCTCCCTTATTAGGACCTACGTACCTACCATCCAGTCCATCTCTTCTACATTGTCACCATACAAACCATGACTGCTTTTCCCAATGAAATTTTCGGTGGTAACCAGAGGTGTGTGAACATGCAAGAAGGAAACCAGGAGGAAGAATGGTCCATGCTTGTTTCTAAAAAACAAGAGTTGCCAAAAACAAGTTTCTGTAGAAAATGCACCTTTTTACAGACAGCTTTTCCAATATTCATTCTAATGCCTTGTGAAGAATCTGTACTGATAACAGTTAATTCACTGTTAATATCACCAAGCTTGTGTGCCAGTGCTGTCAAATCCTAGTATGCTTTACCTTGTTTTTATAATTAAACATATTTTTGTTTGCAGAAATGAGAACAATGTCATCTCACACAACTACTTTTGAACAAATTGTACTGTTTCATCCTCCTAACTGTACATATACAGTTTCATCCAGTTTCATGAGTGGAAATACAGTTTCATGAGTGGAAATACAGAAGTTTCATCCTCCTAACTGTAGTCATAAGGCAACTGATCAGGCATTGCTCATCTCTGGAACCATAAAATTTGGTGTCCTTTATATGCAACAGAAGTGCCTAACAGCCCAGTCCTATCCATGCGGTACACTGGCGGATCCTGAGGTCCGTCAGAGTTCAGCCGCCAGTGCAAATGCCATCGTGGTGGTGGTGGGGGACAGATCAGGGCAGGGATTGGGCTGGGCCGGGGTGCATCCGGAACTTCCCGTCTTGGGCCTGACACCCCCCCCCCCTTCAACCTAATAGATCTACACCAGCAAAAGAGCTGGCATAGATCTGAGTAGGCCCACAGGGAACCAGGGAGCAGTGGAGGAGGTAAGTAAAAAACTTGTTACTTAACTCTCCACCTACTTAATAAAATATTAAAAGAACTTATAATATATAAAAATAAACGAGACCAGTAGTACAGTATATATATTTTACAATATATAAAAACCAATCGAGATCAGCACAACAATATAGCCAGTAGTAAAAACAATGCTAGTAAACAGAAAAAGAAGAGCAGCAATTGATCTCCAATGTACAAGTACAGGAGGCCCAGCTCTAGAAAACCATTAGTTAAAAGCCTGACAAAACAAGAATTTTTTTAGCCCTTGCTGAAACGCTGCAAAGGAAGGGATAGTTCTTAAATCTCTTGGAAGGGAGCGACATAACTGTTCAAGGCATAGTTTCAGTGCACTGACTGATTATATTTCTTAATCAATATGAGTGCTTCATTCCCTGTCTCACACACTCACGAAGCAAAAGATTTGTAAAGGGATCTCAGGTTACCTTTCAATAAAAGAAATGGCTTCTCTCAGCATCAGAGGTGCAGCTCTCTCTACCTTCATTGGCTGTTGTGCGATTTCATTGTTTTTCATCATGATGCAGTTCCAATATCTGATGAATCCAAAACTTGAGAACCAGGAAATGAAGAATGAGAAGCCAAACAAAGCAAGGAAGAAGATGAGTTTCCAACTAACAGGCACCAGATGAGTCAGCTTTGCTACAATAAGAGTGAACACAGCGAGGGCAATCATCTTGGTGCAAGACCAGAGCTTGTTCCGTGTGGGCACATCCTGTTCTGGAGGCTGTGTTATTTGACAGTCACCCATGAGTGAGAAAGGCATCCCATAGAAATAATTAAATCCATGCTGTAAGGGGTGGTGGCAGTGGTCTTTTCGATTTTCACAGTTCACACCTAGATGCCACTTCCCTTCAAAGACAGAATTAAAAATGGTAAGTACTGTAATGATATTGCTAGCCAAGGATGCAAGGTGAGCTTCTAACAGCACAATCCTGTGTAAGGATACATGTATTCTATGCCATTCCCGGGCTGCTCTAGGGCAGCCCGGGAGTACCTCGGGAGAAGGGGACGTTCATCCCCTTCCCAGGGTGTCAGCAAGCCTGGGACCTATGGGCCTCCTCGGATGTACCCCAGCTCTGAAGCTGGCGTATATCCTGGGAGGCTGTGTAAGGCTGACCCGAGCTGGGAAGGGCCTTAGGATATTGGTGGAGCGCGCTACCGATATCCCCATCCCCTCCCAGCCCGGGCCAGCCAATGGCCCCCTCCCTCTTCAGCCCATTCCACCCGTCCCTATCCCTGCGCCGAGCGGCATAGGTCTTACTTGGGTCATCTGGCACAGGTCCGCGCTGCTGGTGGTGTGACTTACACCCGAGTCATTGCAAACGTGCTTTACGGCACCTTTGCGACGCTTTAGGCCAGCAGAGCAAGAGCTCCGCCGGTCTAAAATCAGTGAGGATTGCGCTGTAAATTTCTCAAGGCATTTCAAATATGAATATTATTTATTTCAGGTGAAACCAACATATACAACGGGCAACATCCAGATCTTTTGGTACACCGATGCACCATCATCAGAAACTCCTTCCATGAATGGGAAATTTTGCATGAACGCTGTAGCCCCTTCTCAGTTTGTTTTCCAAAAAGTTTATCCCTAGACTAGAGGCTCCCAGAAAGAAGAATTAACTTCCACTTCCTGATAGAGATCAACCTACCCTTACATGGGTAATTCACAGTGTCTCTGTCCAATTGCAGAAAACATTAAGTAACCAGTTGAAAGTGATGCAGAAAAATATTTTCCTGGTTTCTGTTCATATATGCCTCCCCAGGTCACAGGAAAAACCCCACATTTGGCAAACTTAATCTTTCCTCCTTTCAAGGAGAGCATACACATTAGGCTGACTCTGGGTGCAGGGAGACTCCCAGAGCTAACTCAATTAAGTCTCCCAGAACTCAAGGATCGGACCATCAAGGACCATCAAGGGTCCTCTGACTAGCTCAGCTCACTATTGTTCCCATTGTTTTCTGTAAAATGTAAATCAAAAGTCTCTTGTTTTTCCTGTATGACTCTGTGACTATGCACATTCTCAGCAACCATGTGATATTCTGCTTGGAAATGTATAAAAACTGTTCTCACATGGAGCAAAGGGTCAGTTCCCCAACTGGGGGCTGTCCACTGCGCTGCGTAACAAATAAACCCATACTTTTTCCTTGTTCACCAGTCTTCCTGGTCCTATTAATTCTCATGTGCTTAAAAATTCCGCTACAGTTTGGTGTCAGAAGTGGGATCTACTAAGCTACACTCCCAGCGTGGCTCCTGGGCTGGGGGGCTCCTCTCTACCTCACTGGAGAATCCTAGGTAAGACTTTTTGTCTGAAGGAGGGGTGGAGGTGTGCTCCTTCGACCAGAGAGCTATGTCTGGGCGGACCAGCTGGAAGATCCCTCAGGAAGGAACAGTGGACCCTGCAAGACTGGTGAGAAAAGGGAATTTTATCGGGGGGGGGGTGCATGAAATTGTGTGCAAGTCTATACCTCAGCTGCCCTGTGCTAGGCAATAGCAAGGGGCTCTTTTCTTTCCTCTTTGTTTTTCTCCCTCACTGTTTGCCTGAAAATTACTGGGAAATATGTATGAGTGAAGCCCGGCCGGCTTATTAAGGGAAACCCCTAGGGACCATGAAGGGACCTAGGTCAATACTCGCCTTGAAAGGGTAAAAGGCAGGAAATGGACATAACAACCTAGGTTTAGCTCGCCTTGCAAGGAAAGGAAGGCAGGAAAAGGACAACAAAAGTTAGACTCGCCAGGAAAAAGTACCTGTAGAGAGTCACCCCCTGACACTCGCAGCTGAATAAGCTAAACCAGGGAGTAATCTTTTTGCCAGGTTCTGGTAGGGACGGGAAAACGGAAACAGGACACCCGACTATGGAACCGGAATGGCAATCCCAGGAGAGGCATGGGGACAAACCAAAGTAAATTTGAATTGTCACAAGGAAGCCCCCTTTCACTTTTCTCTCCCGGGGAAACTTCCAAAAGGGACTCACAGTCAGGAGGGAAACTCTGCTTCACAGAGCTCCTGAACTGGTTTAAATTTGGCAAAACTATGGCACCAGCCTGGCCAAAAGAGGGCTCTTTTGAAAAACGCCCAGGCCAAATGGCATATATTGGAAATTATATTAAAAGGAATGTGCCAAAAATGAAAATTTACAAGCCCAGGTTAAAATAATCCTGGCACAGGAAGCAGATACCTGTCCAGAGTCCCAGCCAAAAAGGTAAAAAACTGCTAAATCAGGCTAACAAATTATGCCCTCAGCGCTGCCGCTTCATGCGCTTTTCTACAAAAAAAATAGTCCTGGACAAAAAGGAAGATTTTCCTGTTAAAGAACATAGAAAGGGGGACAAAGGAAAGGCCAAGTGCCTGTCTGATAAGTGTCTAAATTTATTTATTTGTTTGTACCCTTGTGTATATGCTTGTGCGTCATTTTCATGTTTTGTGTTGTTATGTGTCTGTCTTATAAAATTGCATAGGTCTTAGGAGGAAAAGTATTTTTGTTTTTACCTACTTTGTTTTGGCCAAAGAAGGGAATTAAAGATCAGCTTGATCACCTGACCCTTTTCTCCTGAGATTACTGAAAACTTAGCTTCCAAAAATGTCTCTTCTCCTACCAGACCATGCTAATAATTGGAAAAAAATCATACAAAATTAACCACTACTGTATGGGTACCCCTGGAAAATGAAGGGGAAGTATTTTGTTGTCTCCACCAGTAATTGTCTATGCCTGGAAACTCAGTGCTTGAGTGTGTACACTCCTGACATCAACAAAATGAAAGAAATATTTAAAAATTGCAATAATGCTTATAAATTGGAGTCTAACTGGAGAATGTTGGTAAATGTTAGTAAATTGGTAAATGTTAATCATGTTTGCTTTCTTCCCATGGGCAGAACTGCCCTCACAAACATACAAAAGTAATTTAAGAGATTGCATAAATTGAACAAAAATTCTGATTTTGATGTTGCCTAATTCTATTTTTCTAAGGTTTTAATTCTGTTTAAGAACTCTGTTCATGTTCTAAAGTTATATGCCTAACCAACTTAAAAGGATTTAGGTCTTTACAATATATTCAGCGGAGCCTCCCTGAGCAGTAGCAGTCTATCCTGCAACATGAATAGGGAATCTTTTCTTGGTTTTGCTTCCTATCTAGCAGGCAGAAGGATGAAGCAGGAAGACTCAGCTTCCAGTCCTGCAGCCCTTGCATATACTGCAATAGTGCTAATTCATCATGATACTAAAACCCTGACATTTTGTTTTTCTTTAAAATATGTAACTGCTTGGACTTGCTATGTATTCATTCTGTAGTTGATAACACCTTGCATTCAGTTAAATCATGATTTCTGTCTGCCTTATGCCTAACTGTGAGAATCCATAATTAGTAATCTATTTTTGATAAAAGGTCTCCATAACCATAACAAATTTCTTTGGTTAAACAAAGTTTTCAGTACCACAGGTGCCTCTGCTGCTTTGAATTGTGTGGCCTCCAAGAAGATGAAATCACTGGAAATAACGTTTACACTTGCCCCTGAGCATGTGCAGAGTGCAAATCAGTTGGTCTCCACACTATTGTTATTTGAGCCTGTTTTTACCACCGTGATGAAAGTTAATACATGTGTGTGAGCCCCTGCACACACACAAAAAAACACCCTTATTTGGCTCACGATATGGTTTCTATAAGGCTTGCTTTCTATCTTTTCCCCAAAAAATTCTTTTGTGTTCTATGTTGCCTTTATAGTGCTAAGATACCTAGCCTAGGTTTTTATTCATTTCTTCCTTTATGGTGTCAACATTGTTTGTTTCAGCACAGGAAGGAAAAACAACTGATGTGCACAGTAAAAATCTGAAAACGCTGCCCCTGCGAAGTGGGACACCACCATTTCCCATTTGCTTGACACATCACTCCAGCAGCTTGATCTTTATACGTTCTTTGTTTTACTGTTTGTATTTCCCACTTAGAACGTCTTGCTCTCTGTGTCATATATATATGGCCCGCCTGAGCTATCTTTGCCCTGTTCCTGGATCTGGTGGAGGACTCCTGCTGTGCCCAGACACGGAAGCACGTTTTTCTTCGGTTCCCCTGTTTTAAAATAGCCTCACTATCACTTTAGTTAGATAGTCCTAGTGTTAGTCGCTCCCCCACGGAGCTGGGAAACAGTTCGAGCTTTAGGGGTTGGGAAACAACAAAATTGCGCAAGATCATTGTACCTTCGAGGAGGAAAGAGCTAGCGTAAGGACACCCCAAAACCCCAAGGTTTTTATGCTATTGTTTGTTTTTTTTTTTTTAATATATTTTTTATTTTATTTAACAACAATAAAACACAAGACAATACAATAATAAAAATACTAACTAACTAACTACCTAACTACCTAACTAACTAACTACCTACCTAACAACAAAAATGATACAACAGGGAATGACAAACTGGGGGATATCAACATGACACATTAGGAACACTAACAAGCCGGACATCATTATATCATAGAATGACTCTTTCAACTATTCAATTATACTAACTAAAGTTACCGTCATATTTACTCAATTTCCACCTCCTGCACATCAATACATATAATGATAATATTCTTTTTTATAATTACCTTTCCATCTAATCAAAATAAAATAATTACTACCACTCTGTTCTCTTACTAACTTAAGTTAGCACCATATTTACTCAATTTCCACCTCCTGGACATCAATACTTAAAATAATTACTACCAGTCTGTTCTCTTCTTTACATTTCCATCTCCTAAACCTTAAATTTAAAGATCCAAATCCCTCAAATATAAATCTTAATCATTAACTCTTCAATATCTAATATAATCTCAATTTCAATCTCAACTTTTCACTGCTGAGCATATATCAATAACCGTATATACAACAATATGTTTATCTCTTTAAAACATTACTGATATCCTCATATTGAATAAAAACAAATCTTATAAAAACAACAGCGTGCCATATAATATCTCTTCCAAAATCAGAGGAAGCCTCCTCCAAAACATATTAACTTTCCAACAAATACTTTACACTTTCATCAACATCTTACTTAACTTCTTTGATGTTAACCACCCTCGATAAAATATTTTATATAAAATCCTTTATATAAAAGTTTAACCATTTTATAACCTAAGTTCCAAATCTAATCTTACTCTTATAGATAAATCTCTCATCCTAAATTTATAACCCCAATATCATAATATCTTAACTGTTTCAAAATCCAATAAAAAAATTATAAACTTCATACATATTTATCATACAATCAATTCTTTATATTGTCTATTATGAAAATCTATTATCCACTGTGGTCTGTTCGTTACTTCTAATGTTTTTACCCAGCCAGTTATTTTATCACAAAACTTTATATCTAACCTGTTCCCTTCCTAATTTCTAAGACCTCTGCCTCCAGAATCTGCAAATCTTTTATCAACCACACCATAAAAGTCCAATAGAAATCTTCTCGATCCTTTGCAAAAAAATTCTGTATTCTAAACATGAAACTTGCTCTCTCCATCTGCACTTTAAAGGTTGCAGCCTCCTGTTGTTCAGACCACTTGTCTAATTCTTCCATAACCTGGATTGCTGTAAGTTCTTCTGTTTGCCATTTAAAGGTTGAAGCCTCCAGTTGTTCAGAGTTCTTATATACTTCTTCCATGATCTGGATTTCTACAATCTCCTCTGTAGTTACTGCAGCCCGTGTCTTCAAAAGTCTTGCATCCTGCATCTGCTTCAATTGCATCAATATCTGTTGTCTTTCTCCAGAGGCTTTATTTTGATTTAACAAAAGTATATTTAGAGTCTCTTTTAATTGATTAATGCTGGCCCACATATCTTGTAAAAATTCCATCATCTCCTGCTGCAACGGAAAGGAACTTAAAATTCTATTACGTTCATCATTTTTCCTTATCTCAGTCCTGCTTGCAACTTCCAACTTATCCAGTTAAGACACACGAAGCATCACAGTTCACAATCCAGATTAAAACTAATAATAGATTCAAAGCCAAATTCCACTGAGTACATAGTCCCAGACCACATCTTGGCACATTCAGGGTTAACTTCCCAGACTGAATCAAAGGAATGCAGCTCCTTCTGTAATTCAATATGTCTCAGTTTAACAAGCACAGCTCAGGCAAAGAAGAGGGAAGCAGAGTCCATGTAAGGGGGGGGAGATCCACCCCTATCCCCTTAGCTTCTTTTAGATGCCTATAAATTTCAGCCTTCCTGTCTTCCCACTCACCGCTCTTCTTCCAGATCAGCAGAGAAACTCTTACTCCAGTCCAAGGTTGGTACGTTGAAGGAGTCTACTTTAAAATAAATCTTTTCCTCTTGTCCGGGTGAGCGGCAACGCGGGCCTTCACAGTCACCAAAATGGTGTCTGCGACAAGGCAGGGACAGAAAAGGGAATACCAAGCAGAAACTGGCTCAATGCCTTGACCAGTTCCCTCAGTTTGCTCCCCAATCTCTCATCTACATCTCTCCTGATGCAGATGGCCCCGATCCAGCCTGGATCAAGGGAATTCCACTGCTTTGCGGCGCGGCTCCAGAGAGCTCTCTGGAATCACGTCTTCGGTCCGTCGTCCCAGCCCCGCCCCCCCGTCGTCCCAGCCCCGCCCCCCGTTTTTATGCTATTGTTTGTTAAGTGTTGTATATATTTTGTCTTTTTATTTTTCTTGAATGTCAAGTTGGCTCTCTCTCTCTCTCTCTGAGATTTTGCTCCTGCTGAGCACTTCTTAGGCTCCTGGCCACTGGTTGAACCTGGCCTGTTTGTCTGCTCTTCATATTTTGTTTTCTTTATAGCCGCAGGAGCCAACAAAAGGTACTGCAACTTAACCCTCAGAACTGGATCAGAGGTGGGACAGTACAACCTGACACCATTTTATAAAGAGTGGCCAACTCTCTCTCATATAAATACTTATAAAGTTTGTGATCCATTTATCTACAACCAGGTTCACAGACTGCACTCAGGACCCTGTGAGATGTTCTTTGTGATTTCTTTGTTTTTATCTCATTATATTCACAGGTTACCCTAGGACCCCAACAACCATATAGTTTGTCCTAGATTTATTTTAGCTGTAACTTTTTGTTCTGCATGGCCACTTCATAGACCATTTTGAACAAAGGGGGGAAGGTAGTAATTTGATTTGGTAAATTTGATTTGGAAAATTTGGTAATTTAATTTTAACAGCTGAAGTTCACTATCCCAGTGGCCCTTTCCACCCGCCAACCAAAAAGGAAAAGAAAGTGTAATTTGAAAAATAATTGTGTATAACCAGTTGTGTTTTACATTTCGGAGAAAACCTATCTTACTGCAGGAAGGAAAACCACCATATTCCTGCATCAGACCTGTGCCTCACATCAGGCCAGGAGAAGCACCACAACAACAACACCACAACAACATAAGCCCTGTGAGGAGGAAAAAGGAGCTTGGTCCCAGGATGATGCTGGATTTCAAAGGACATCAGCCATCTGTAAGGTCAAGGACAACCTCTGCACCAGTGCAACCAGGCCCAAGACTTCAGTCACCCTGGGCCCTACCTACAGACCTGGAGCACCACTGGTACCTGTGTCAAGCAGCAGCAGCAAACAGCCTTTCACGATACAAGGCCGTTATGCCCTAACCCTGGCTCCTGCACAACTTGTTCCTGCATACCTGCTGCCCAGACTTACCTTCCAGAGATGCCTCCACTTGTCTCCCTGTTCACCAACGAACAACTACTGTTGGGGAAAACTTTACCCTCCTTGCCTGAACATTTATTGACAATTATTCACTCTATGAGCTATCTTTGTTTATGCTTGAAGAGTGCCACTAGTTATCGTTAAAGACATTTGTTGCTTTGCTATCTTCACATGCTCTGGAATTCTCACTCTGCACTCTGCATACACTCTGGACACTCTGGACAATGAAGTGTTTTCAGCACTCTTTTGAAATGGCAATCTCTCTTGGAGCAACTAAGAGCTTGCATTCAGTTTGCTTATACATTCTGGCCAGTTGGATTGGAAAGAAAACTTTGTGGACAATGTCATGCCTGCAATCTCAGTCTAACACAAGAAGAACATGCCCCTTGTGTTAACTTGCATGTTTGTCTTCCATTCCAGAAGTTGCAGAACAACTATCTTCCTGGCTAAGGAACCAGAGCCACCTCACCAAAGATGGGGAAAATGGACTTTGGGAAGGGGTTTGTTGGACATAACTGAGTAGAAATGCTTGTGATGCTGCTGTTTTCTCTTTGTAACTATGATGTCTTGCTTTCACTACATCTTGAGGTTTTACTCTGGCAGGCTAAGTGCTTTTTCCAACAGGGTTGCCACACAGCATTTCGCGATCCTGCAAGTCCCACAAAAATCAATGGCTAATATGTCTGGATGTTAGAACTGGCAAGAATTAATATTACCTAATTGGTGTTACTGAGAAATTTAGATACTCAGTAACAAAGAAGGGACTGATGCAGAAAAATATTTTCCTGGTTTCTGTTCATATATGCCTCCCCAGGTCACAGGAAAAACCCCACATTTGGCAAACTTAATCTTTCCTCCTTTCAAGGAGAGCATACACATTAGGCTGACTCTGGGTGCAGGGAGACTCCCAGAGCTAACTCAATTAAGTCTCCCAGAACTCAAGGATCGGACCATCAAGGACCATCAAGGGTCCTCTGACTAGCTCAGCTCACTATTGTTCCCATTGTTTTCTGTAAAATGTAAATCAAAAGTCTCTTGTTTTTCCTGTATGACTCTGTGACTATGCACATTCTCAGCAACCATGTGATATTCTGCTTGGAAATGTATAAAAACTGTTCTCACATGGAGCAAAGGGTCAGTTCCCCAACTGGGGGCTGTCCACTGCGCTGCGTAACAAATAAACCCATACTTTTTCCTTGTTCACCAGTCTTCCTGGTCCTATTAATTCTCATGTGCTTAAAAATTCCGCTACAAAAGTATGGACATAATCACTGTAGGGTGTCTGTTTGGTTTTCTCTTTGTTTTGAGAGGGATTCAAAAATACACCATCTGATGTACATCTGACTCCCCCCCCCCTTTATTGCTCCTCCATGTCCCATGCATGCCAGGTTTTTGCCAGGTTTCTGGTCCCTACTGCAGTTAGTAGCAATTATGGAAGCAGCAGAAGTGGAGGATGCAACAATACCAGTACTAAAAGCAGGCATTGTTCTGAGGAAATCTTACATCTCCAATTCAAAATTACACTAGGATTTTGCAGACATTCATTCTGAGAGGATACACAAGGCACTCCTCTTCCTGAATGACCCCTCTCCCTCTACATTACTTTGACATATTAAGGTCATTGAAGATAAGCAGGAGAGACCCACGTTTCTCTCTTCAAATGCCTGTTTTTCCACTTTCCAGACATGAGAAAAAGCAGCTTCCCATCAGTTTGAAGGGTGAAAGTGCTCCTACTACTGAAACATCTTGTTTGTTAAGTAATGTATAAACGAGGGGTGGCCAAACTGCGGCTCCTGAGTCACATGCGGCTCTTTGACATATAATGTGCGGCTCTCGGAAATACGTTGGCTGAGCTCCTTTTTGCATCACAATTAACATAAAAGGTAAAGACATTATCAAGCTTTATAATTATTTACTGGGCATAAACTGAGAGTCCACTGGATTAAAATATAAGTTTAATATTCATGGTGAGTAAATGTATTTAAGAATTTTAATGCTTCTTAAATATTGTGGCTCTCAAACATCTGAAGTATATCACATGTGGCTCTTACGTTAAGCAACTTTGGCCACCCCTGGTATGTGGACAGTGCTTGGCAGTATTTGACAATCCTCATCAGAAATGTGCTTCGTACCAAGCAAATTTTAATTAATGCTTCTGAATATAACCTGGATGTTAATTCAGTTCCGCTGCAGCTTAAACAAGCTCTTCAGTTGCCTGTTGTACACATTCCAAACATGAAGAAGAAGCATCACATCATCTTTCACTCAAACCCTCCCCACAACCCCACCTACCTATTAATCCAGTGGCATAGCCTTGCGTCTTCAGTATCTTGACAAAAGTAGTTTCATTCGGAGGGAGGCCACCTGAACCAGCAAGCCATTGAAGGACACGATAACTATGGGTTTCATCCATCCCTGAGATACAAAATGTATGTATAAATTGAAAACCAATAGTATGACTGTGAACATTACGAGGTCAGCCAACTAAAGTTCAAACAGCTAATTAAAATTTCCTCTCCCTACTTTAGTCAATAGCCAATAGCTGAAAATTCTCTCTATGGCTAGTATCAGGGCCTTTGAAGGGAAGATAGTGAACAATTGGTAAGTAATAATCCTGTAATATTCTCAGCTGTCTCAGTAGATTTATAGAATTGAAAAAGTTCTCTGTTCTTTATCTTGTTCAACCTTCGCCCTACAAAAGGATATCTAATACTCCATTATTCCATTATGAACAGATCTACCCATAGAGGAAGGTTTCTGCTTAAGACTAGATTGTGCCATACAGTAGATCAATATAAAATACCTGAGCGGATTGGGTATCTTCCGGTTAAGAAAGCTGCTCGGCTTGGAGAGCAAACTGGAGCTGCAGCAATGTGCTGAGTAAGTTTCACTCCTTCCTTTGCAAGCCGATCAATATTAGGTGTCCTAAAGAAAACATCAGCACAGCATGTTTCAGCAGAGTGGTTGAAAAGCAAATAGAAACTGGCATACTTTTGCCAGAATGTCTTGGTATGTAGTATAAAACAATGTTATATTTACACAGCCCAAACTTGTGCAAGAATAGTTTTCAACTTCACTGTGCCCATCCATGTGTGTAGACCAGGGGTGGCCAACCTTTCAACGTGAATGCTCCTGACCCCTTTCATGGTTGTCTAGGTGAGGGCATTTCAGCTGGTGCAGCTGCTTTAGCAGCACCATCAGCACTTGCAGCTGCCCAGATTCTGTCTTCTACACAACTCTTAAGAACACAGAGGCCCTAATGGTGGAAGGTTGGCCACCCCTGGTGTAGACATACCCTACTAACAATCTGGGTTATTTTGTACACATGAAGAATGGAAGGACAGACACTTGTGCAGGAATTTCCTGTTTGCCAATAACGGGCCTGGAAGAGAAGTGAGAAACGTCTTATATTGTTATGCTCTTAATTCTTACCTGATAGTATTGTTTCCATAACAGCCTAAATCACCAATTCCAAGGTCATCAGCTAAGAAGATGACAATGTTGGGCTTGGAGCTTACCAAAGCTTGCAATTCAGGTGGCTGCAGCAAGATGGACAAAGCTAGAAGTGAGCCAGCAGAACTCCTAGAAAGAAGAAAAACAATTTAACTGTTATAGATGTGCTAGCAATATCTTAATTCAGTTATAAAATAAAAAGGAAATGATGAAAAATTGGCAGTTTGATCTGCAGATGTTGTACATATTGAGTTCACTAAAATCACTAAAAACCATCATATCCATGTTTTATATTAACATTACCCTTTCAGGGTTCTTAAGGAACATGAAACCACAGAAATGTAGTAGTGGTTCAGATGGCTTTAAAAAGGGGGTGACAAGCAGCCCAATCCAATTGAAACCCCCCCCCCCGCAGATGCAACACCACACGCTGCATCCTGGGTGGGTGCAGAGGCAGCCCTGGAGATCTCCTCTGGGTAAGGGAACATCTGGGAGGAAGAGGGTTGCGATGAAACATCTAATGAGAAATAAGCATTTTTTTAAAGAGTTCAGGGCTCTCGTGAATTTGAAACTGAACTGAGTGCAGTGGAGTACCGAACCTAGCTTCATATGCATGGGATAAAAGGACTGAAAAATTAGAGTGACTATGCTTGTACAGTATTTATTTGTGATCCCATATCAATTACACAAACACATTTTATTTTACACCTAGATTTATCTCCTGCCTTTCTTCCTAACACACACAGGATAGTTTACTAATATTATTATGTCAAAACCAATTTATTTATTTATTTATTTATTATTTCACATTTTTATACCGCCCTTTCTCCAAGGAGCTCAGAGTGGTGTACATATTTCCTCCCCTCCTTTTTGTCCTCACAACAACCCTGTGAGGTAAGTGGAGCTGAGAGATAGTGACTGGCCCAAGGTCACCCAGGAAGCTTCATGGCTAAGCGGGGATTTGAACCTGGATCTTCCAGGTCTAAGTCCGACTCCCAAACCACTACACCATCATCCTGGAGCTGCTAAGGTTACCTCTGCTTCTGCACCATCTAGATCTACAGGTATGCTTGACTTTCTGGAATGTTTCCTCCCTGCAGCTCTTCTATGGAAGCTCCAAACAGTTTATATAGCACTTGGTGCGATATTAATTTTAAAGGAAAATTGGAAGGAAACTAGTGGCACATGCATCAAGAGACTTTCAAGAGTTTCCACAAAAACTTCCAAATTATTTTTATATTACCCTAAATATCACTATCGACAAGTTATAAACTGTTTTTCTGTAGTTGCAGCAGTATTTGTTGCTGTTCCAAGACTGTTAAACTCAACATGCATTAGTGGAACCTTTTTCATTCGTTTCTGTGCTGGTTGATATCTAAATTATTATTTGTACAAGCTTTAAGCTTCTTCAAGACATGCCTGGAAATGCAACTATGCAGAAGTACACTCTTCATATTTCCCCATTATACTAGCTGCTGAAACCAATATGCTTCCAAAAACACATTTTGGAACCCTTATAAAAAATAAGAAATGGTGACTTGTTCAAGTGAACACTTTACCAGTAATGTGCTAGACACACCATGACTTCTTTCATAGACTGCCAAGATACAGAAATACACCAAGGGAGAATCTGGAACAAAAAAAAGAGAGGTAATGCTCAGGAAAGTCTGGATAATTGTGAACAGTGAATGACGTTCAATATAGACAGGCTTACCAGATCTCCAACAAGAAAACAGCATATTGCAAGTTGTATACAAACATCCCCCCTACGACATCCACCTGGAAGTACGGTTGTCTACTGCGCCTGGTTGTCCACTGCTTCAGTGTGCTCTTTTCATGTTACCTCCTTTGAGGCCACAACAGAAATGAGAAATTCTTGTGCTTTCACCACACTATATAAGGACTTCCCATATAAAATATTCAGCTGTCCCACTTCCTGTTCAGAAACTACATTTCTTTCCCAAGTTTAGAGATACTTAAATGATTAGTACAATTATCACTTAATCTATTATTGCCCTGTAAAGGACCTTCTGTCCCAAGGAAGATTCTTTGCATTCTTTTGAAGGTTCTTTTGAAGATTCTTCTTTGCAACAAGTCAATCAATCTTGTGGAGACTTGTAGATATACAAATAGTTACTCAACGTCTTAGAAGGCATTTTCATTACCACATCCTATGGGGACTTTTTTTTTTTACAGAAGGCATTCTGTTGTTCTATTTCATTTTTGCATTGCAAAACCTTTCCTTCCTGAGGCTATCAGGTTTTTAAATTTCAGCATCCTTGCAATTAAGGTTGCTAATTTTGTCTGGAGCTACTCCTGGAGATTTTTTTCCCTTACCCAGTATGATCCTGTGTTGGAAATTCTATGTTGAAATGTAATCTTCTTAAATCTCTGGGATTGCTCTCAGGATATCACCTGGCGACTGATGCGGATTCCTGGAGATTCCAGGTCAATCCTGGAGGGTTGGCAACCCTACTTACAACTTGGTTCTATGCATGTTTACCTAGAATTTAGTCCCAATAATGTCAGTGGAAAGTTCCCCTAGGTTTGGGGTTGCAGTTGCAGATTCTCCCTCCTGGTGGCAGCATTTCTCGTGAGGTTTCTGGCTGTAAAAGCTATTTTCTCACCCTCCCCCAAAGTGGGCCACAAGGCTCCAATCATGGACCACCACATTCCTGAGATTGACATCTCATTTCTTTTTCAAGTTGCCACACTAGTAATAGTATATGAATGTACACTGTACTTATGTGTAGTTCCAGGCAAAGCATATGAATATTTTAAAATAATAATACAAACTTTCACATTTGCTTTCTTCAGATGAATGGACAGGATACTCCCCTCGTCATATTTGCAATTTGCACTACAGTCAGACAAAGACTCTGCAACATATCGACAGCATGTATTTCTTGGTAGCTTTAAAATAACCATTTCCATGTGCTCGAGTCATTAGTCTTCTCATATTTTTGTACAATGTTAAAAGTCGGTATATAAACCCTATCTGTAGAAGTTCTTCCTGTACAGATCTCCAAGAGATGTTATCGTAAAGCATGCTCAGTCATGTTGAACTCAGTGTACCAATGCACTTTTAAAAGCCAGCCGGTACACTACTGACTTTTCCCAAACAAGGTTATTGTATTTGATCAGAGAGGAAATGGTTCTACAGTACCTGTTGGGATCTTACTGAAGCCGGAGAGGCTACAACAGCTGCAGCAGCGGGGAGGAGCTTGAGTTCGGAGTGGACCTGAAAACGTTCCTAGCTTGCTAGCAAAGCTTAAGCCCAGCCAGAGTACAACATCTCTCATCCATTTCTGCCGGAGGCTGGAGGGGAAGTCATCATATCTGCCCCATCTGCTCACGCGCACTACCGAGCAGCTCCCTTTGGAAGAAAATCTAGCTCTGCAGCATAACAATTAAGCTGGCAACCTCACAGGCTGCTTGCTGTCAGTGCTGGATATGTACCATAGCCTTCCCCGTACGGCACCTCTCTTTGATATCAGCTCAGTGTTAACATTCAGCTGCACATGTGGGACTGATCAGAGAACAGTAGGTCTTTCATTAGAGGCCTGGCTGGCTCAGATGATTTAATGGCTGCTCCCTGGTTTCCGGGAAAAAGCTGTAGAAAAGGCTCTTGCGTCTTACTAAAAGAGCCACTTGCCCGTGTGCAGATGATTCTTACTAACCCTCTCTTTTTTCTTAAAAGGAATCTAAAATAAGCAATCCAGAGGAAACAAAGCAGCATTTCTGCAAGTGTTAGAGAAAGGAGAGCTTATTTCATCAATAGAGCGATGAATTTTAAAAAGGATTTTTGTTTGTGAGCCTATGGATATATTGACTTTCCTTTCATGGTTTAGCATTCTGTTCAGAATGCTAAACCACGAAATGCTAAACCAATTAGCTAACAAGATTACCTACTAGCCAGTACTTGCAAACCCACTTCCAACCATGGTTATGAGGGGGGGGGGGCTTTCCTTGTTAGCACCAATTCAGATGCAATACTACATCATGGTTAAAGAATAGTATGGAAAGAAAATGGGAGGGAACTCTGGCATGATTTCAAACTCTTAACCAAAGTGAGGACCCTGGGAATATTATTCTGTACCCTCTGCAGGAGAATTTGTTCACCAATGAATGAAATTATACACCACAAGGTGACCCTGGCTGCAATTCTACACACACTTTCCGGGGCTTATGCCCCATTGAATATAATGCAACTTACTTCTGAGTAGACATGCATAGGCTTATACTCCCCATATTACAAAAGCCAAAGGCTATGATAATTGTAGAACTGCCAGCAGTGAAGTAGTGAACTGTGCTCAAACAGTGAGAACAATTAACAGTGATGATCCAGTGAATTGGCCCTAGTTCTTTGGTTTCCTTGAAAAATACTAGTTTGCTTTTCCTCTTTAGATCTTTGCCTACATCTTATTTGGCAGCAAAATCCAGTTCAGAACATACTGGATGACTCCTTAAAACTCTTTAACTGCTAAAGTCTGCGGATTTCAAGAATAGGTGTTGGTATGATTAGGCTTACCATAGTTTTGATGACCCAATCCGGGACACCACCACCCCCGATTTTGGGGGGGCGCCAAATTTTGAATTTTGTTGTTTTTAGGTTTTGCTTTCTTTCAATAGTTTTTTTGTTTTTTGTTTTAAATTATTTACCCCTTTACTATGGCCGCAGCCACCGCTTTTCCTGCAGCTGTCGCTGCTGCTTGTGTGCATGCATGCGGCTTGGCCTGGAAGCCCTTCATTCTGAAGGGCTCCTGAGCCACATGTGCGCATGCGTGTGGCTCACGAATTGCGAGCTGCACGTATGCGAACAAGCGGCCTGGGAGCCCTTCAGAACGAAGGGCTTCCAGGCTGAGCCCTGTGCGCGTAGCTCGACCTGGAAGCCCTTCATTCTGAAGGGCTCCTGGGCCGCTTGTGTGTGGCAATCCAGGAGATAAATGGCGGCGGCCATGTTTTTTTACATGGCGGCAGCCATGTTTTTTACATGGTGGCGGCCATTTCTTAAAAATTTTTTTTAAAAAATTGTCATGGCTGCCAGGGACCTCCCGGGACCCTGCCCGTGACAAACCCCGAAATACCGAGACTGTCCCAGGCGGACCGGGATGTCTGGTAAGCCTAGGTAGGATAGAAGCACAGGGAACTGATCTTTCAGAATGTTTTGGCATTGCTCTGTAATTTTTCCTTTTTGTAAGGAACTGATAGTCAAACTGCCCAATCCACTGTAACTCCCCGCGAGATGATGCAGCAGCGCCAATGTGGTGCCCGCTGCATTCCTTGGAGAAGTTTTGTCCTCCTGAGGCCTCTTCGGGGTACGAGAACATTTATTCCCTCGCCCTGAGGTAAGACTGTGCTGTCTCGCTGGGTCTACTCTGACCTGTGCTAGTGATATTGCTGGCGCAAGTCTGCGTGGATCTAGGAAAGTGGATTGAAGCTGGGAAGGGTGTTAGGTTTTAGTGTGTGCTGCTGCCTCTGAAATCACCCACTTCTTGGTCCTGATCCACCCAAAAACATAGAGGGACGCTGGAATTGGGTTGGCTTAGGTATAGCTCAATCTTTGGCTGCATCTCATCATAAACCCACACATGGACTATTTGGAATACATTCCTAGACTTTGGGCTATGGCAGCAAAGCACTTTACTTTGTTTGACTCAATTAGTATTTGTAGTGATTTGGTACCAGAGGACAGTTGCAATCTTGAGGAGTCAGTGATCTTTCACAGTATTCATGTTACCAACGCAATTGGAGAGGCCTATGGTTCCAGGCCTCTAGCAGTCCTTTTGCTTTCTTATCTTATCCCCTGCCCCCCCCCTCCCCACACACACTCAAAGCAGCATCCTGTATTGCTTATCTACCCTTGCATAGTTTTGATAATGGCAAGGCTAGGCCCAGATGGGAAAGCTGTCTGTGTAACAAAAATGAATAGTAGCGGGAGAAGGAGGTTCTTGTATGAGAAGCAAGCTCTCAAGGCTTCTAGAATTTTGTTTTTGCAGATAGGTATACTTGTATAGCCTCCAAAAGAAGTTCAATGCCATTTGTATATCACAGGGGACAAGAAACTGTTCAAGCGGACCCTGGAACCTACCTCACTGGAGTCTGTCTGCTGCTGTCCAGAATCTCCAGCACATTGAAGGGACGTTGTTTATAAGCTTTATTTTGCCAATGCATCACCTGTATATATAACTGTTCTTTCACCCAATGCATTTACATTTATACACCAGCTCCCCTATTTATGTACAGGTTAGGTTCAAAGGGTAGGTTCAAAGGGTATGTACTTGTTGTAAGCTTAAGTCCAACATCACTATTCTTGGTAGCAAACAGTTTGTGAAATAAATATAAAAAATGTACTTACAGTTAAAGTATATCTACCATATGGTAGTCTATATTTTGTGGTCTTTTTATCTTTTTTGAAAAGCAGGCTAGCAAGGCTTGCTAGGGCTGGCAGTTGATATGGATGTTACTGGTTTTTCATGTTCTGCTGTTTTCATCTGGTCTTCATATTTCTTCTCAAGTCTCTGTTACATTTCCCAGACACAACGGGGTTGATAAACGTTCTGTTCTCTATCCTAGTTCACTAATTCCAAAGACTTGCCTGTGGGCAAAACTATGACTCTTGGGTGTTGACTTGGCCAACGCTATTACAACACAGAAGGATGCTGTCATCCTTGGTCTTAATTTTTAGTCACATTAATCATAATTCAATTATGAGTTTTAGACTGTAAGATGTTCTCATTGTTTGCTTTCTTGAGAGAGTAGATGGCAGCTGTAGGGGGCCTTGATCAAACTCAGCTTTAACTCCTTCCTTCACCCTTTCCAACTTGTTAGTGGTAAACGGTGGCTGTGTTTTGTTATTCCGTTGTTGGAGTCACCTCCATTCAGAGGCGTCATTAGGGGCAGGGCGGTGGGGGGGGTGGCAGCGGGGCACCACACAGTGGGGGGTGTATACTTACCTTCGGCCTCACCACCAGGTCGCCCCCTCCGCCACTCTTCTAATCGCTGCTGCGGGAGTTCGCTGGCCATTTTTTGGAGCGTGCTCTGGAGCCATTTGGGTCCAAAAAGGGCCGAAACGTGGCAGTGTGTGTGTTTTGCGCCGTGTCGGTGGCGGCAGCAGCGCGTGCAAATGACGTCACGCCCCTCAGGGGGTGGGGTGTTTGGTGGCACGTGGGGGGTGTTGCATCAGCCCCCTAGGGCCTCCTCCGCGGGGTGGTGGTGGTGTTGTAACGCCACTGCCTCTTTTCAGGACCCCCTTTGCTCATATTAATTAATCAATGTACTGTATTAATGGTGCCATGAACCTCTCAAAATCTGGCCAGTCCATCCCACTTTTTTATTTACCTAGACAGACAGGTTTGTCCAATCAGTAGGCAAATGGTGATCTCAGTAGGAGGCATAGCTAGCCCAGACATAGAAAAAGACCAAACATGCAAAATCCTTCCACCCATCCCCCCCCCACACACATACCTGAGTCTCAGGTTTATGGATGCATCAAATCTGGCAAATGTATTGTGGAATTAAAGTCTTTAATTCTGCCTAAATTGTGGAGCGGATTGTGAAAGCCAGAATGGCCGGGGCAGCGAGGGACAGCGAGGGAGGGGGCCATTGGCTGGGCTGGGAGGGGGTGAGAATATCAGTGGTGATATTACGAACATCATCCCAGGCTGCTCTGCCCTTACAGGGCCTCTTCGGATGTATGCCAGTTCTGGAGCTGGCGTGCATTTGAGGAGGCCCATAGGGACTGGGCTTGCCTACACCTGGGGAAGGGGACAAATGTCCTCTTCTCCTGAGGTGCGGCAGCCCTGGGGCAGCCTAGAATGTGTTTAGGATGCAGCAGCTGGCCCTTTAGGGCGGCCGCGCATCTTTACACAGGATTGCGCCATTAGATAAACTTGCTCATAGGGAGGCTTGGCCAACCATATGCAATACATTATGTAATGACTAACCTGTACCTTATCTCACTCAGAACCAGCTCATGGTCCTTTCAGCCTCCAGAGCCATAATGCACAGTCAATCTGTGTCCATTCCTCATCAATCCTGTTGAAGTGGTTGGGCTACCATGGGCAGCTTTTGACATGCCACAGAATATCATCCTCATACAGTGGGTTACTGCATGTCCAAAGGCTGATTTGGCCTGACGACAACTCATGATTGTACACATAAGTACTTCACTACGTGCTGACAGAGCTGCAGTCAGCACAGGCTCTCTGAAAACTGCCATCTACCACCGGCTGCAATTCCCATGACAGTCAACCCTTAAACATTGCACCCAAAGTTTTGGCAATGCATTCAACGAAATCACACTTTTGGCATCTTAAAGATAGGTGGTCTGCCAAGCAGCCGACCATGATTTACGTTTCGTAACAGTTCTGATACAATACTCACTGCCTTGCTTAAAAAGATCTGGTAAACTTCTTTCTGCATCATTTCATTTTTTCAAGAGATACAGTACTTGCACCCTCTAGCGGTTCTCTGGGTGTTTCCTGCAATACAGAGAAGGAAAAGGTTGCATCTTGAGAATTTCCAGCCCTCTGCATCTTATGTATTGCCACCCATGCAAAAGGATGGAAAAAGCTCATGTTGAAACAAGACAAGGATGATACATGACAAGATCAGCAGGGAACAAATGCAGAAATCTCAGTCACTTTCTGAGAGGATGGTAAGGCATTTACTCTCTTATTCTGCTTGGTAAGACAAGCAGAATAATGCTATGCTGACTTCTCACCACAGTCACATCTGATGTTCCCAGTGAGTTCCCAGAGTGAGTTCTTATTTTCTGTTTTGTTCTGCTGTCAAGTGCAAGTAGCTATGCATTTGCGCCAGTAAAGTTCTTGGTATAGGCGCACAGGAGGGAGAGAATCTGCGAGTTCCTGTTGGGGTGTATTGTTGAAACTAATACCTCATAAAGCATTGTTCTGTGTGACTGTGAGTCTTGACAGACAGTTGGCTCCACTGTTCCGGTTGAGCGAAGATGTCAAGATGGTGCTCATTTGTCTGAGACTTCATTGCTGAATGTTTCTGTGAATGTTACTTGAGTGTGACTGCCTCCCTTTCACAGCTTGTTCCTATTTTGTGGCAGGAGTTTGGGGGATAGAATGTGCAATTTCACAGCCAGAAATGCCAGACAAGTGTCTGCTCCGTTTGGCAATCTAATGCAGGCAATCCCCCCACACACACACTTTTTTTTACATTACTTGAAGAAAAGAGTAATATATAGGACTGCTTCTAGAATTTTCCCTCACTTATATATCATGCTGAACTATGGGATATGTATGACCTAATATAGGCGTGGGGAACCTCCGGGCCGCGGGCCGTTTACGGGCCCCCAGGCCATCCAGTCCGTCCCGCGTGAGACTGGACCCGAGTGCATCAGGTCCAGCCAGCGCGAGACCCTGACTGGAGGCTGCCCGCTCACCTTGAGCCGCCGCCCTGCGTCGCTCCTCTGACCTAGGCCGGCAGCTCGGCCCGTTCCGAGTTGCCAGCCTACTCACTTCTGAGGCCGCCGCCGCACGTCACCTCGGTGCTTCCTTCTTGTCCGGTCGACTCCTTCTGAAAGCGCACATGTGCAGAATGCTGGCGTTCTGCGCATGTGCGCTTTCAGAAGGTGTCGAGCAGCCGGACAAGGAGGAAGCGCCGAGGTGACATACGGCGGCGGTGGTGACGGCGGCCTCAGAGGTGAGTAGGCCGGCAGCTCGGAATGGGCCTAGCTGCCAGCCTAGTCACCTCTGAGGCCGCTGCCGCACGTCACTCCTCTGACCTAGGGGCTGAGCTGCCAGCCTAGGTCGGAGGAGTGATGCGTGGTGGCGGCGGCCTCGGCCTCGGAGGTGACTAGGCCGGCAGCTAGGCCCGTTCCGAGCTACCGGCCTAGGTTGGAGGAGCGATGCGCGGAGCCTGTGGCGGCCTCGAAGGTAAGGAGCCCGATGGGGGGCGCGCGTGCGTGTAAAAGAGGAGGGGGGCCCAATTCGCACCGGGGGGCGCCAAATTTGCCAGGGGAGATTTCGGCCGGCCTAATGGCCAGCCCGCAACCAATTTTCCCCGTGGGAAAATGGCCCTCCACGGCAAATAGGTTCCCCACCCCTGACCTAATATATCACATGTGCTCAACTGGACATCATACCCCCTTAAGTTCCGACCCTGATCTTAGATAGTGAGTGCCTGCTTTTTAAATATTTCCCCCAAAATTTTAAATTTTGGCTCCTCTGCAGAGTTCTGCAAACTTCAGAACATCAAATATCAGCACCCCAGACAAACAGTCACTATTGGAGCTCTGTGTGGCTATATTAAAATGATTTCATCACACTTTATTCTACACAAAGCTTATGACAAAAGCAAACTGCTGAGACAATTGGCAACTTTTTTTTTCTAGCTGTTTCCAGTAGGCAAAGTATTACATTTGTTAAAGGCTCCTGAAGTAAAATGGTTTATTGAGGCAAACGAAAAATTTCCCAAGGTTTGTAAGGTGGCACAGATTCCTCAGGCTTTTCCAGCAAGCTTTCTACATTTGTCCAATGCCAAATAGATCTGACAGAAACCATTCTGAAATGTTGTTTTGTTCACATCATCACGCCCCTAGGAGGCTTGGCAGTGCAAGGCTCAAGCAGGAGTGTCAGAAATGTCACTGAATATGGGAGATCACTTTTTCTTTGGACTCTTCTCTTCCCTGCCACCACAAAGGAGGAAACCAGCTGTGCAAAGCATTATACCACATTGTGCAATAGATCCCAATGGTAGCATGAGGTCAGCAATTTTCTTACTACAGACAGAAACCAACTATAGGTACTTGGTGTGCAAAAATTCATTCCCAATTTTGTCTGGAATGTTGTAGATGCAAGCATTTAGGAAACAGTGTAGTTCATTAGGTACAGTTTTGAACTTGGGTGCAAATCACAGCTCAGTTGTGGAATTAAGGCGAAGTCCTTGGAAAAGCCCTCTGCTCTCTTTGTCATACAGTACTCATCTTACATCAGTATTGCCAATTTTTTTTCTAAGCTGCTTCACAATATAGGACCCCTGTCAGAAAAAGTTGCCAATTCTTCTGATAGAATTGAATCTTATTAGTTTAATATTAGCATAGAATAAAATGTGCACTACTATGTCACCATACGTCACCAGCCCCCTTAAGGGGGTAGTGGCTACTTCCGGTTTTCCTAGTGGGTCATGACGCACCAGTTTGAGAACCACTGCAGTATGGTATATCTCCATCCCTTAGTGGTGAATATGTATCCTATTGGAAAACATGCCTTAAGCATGCTTTCCAATCTACCTTCCATGAAAAATTCCAGATAGCCAAACAGGGCAAAATTGCCTGATTTCCATGAATACAGACATTATTGCCCAGCTTGATTATTATTACTTTCTTCTTAGAAGAGAAGGAAGATTGAGAAATATGGCTTTTATAATGCATGATTTCCCGTAAGATACATATTCACCACTAGAGGGTGGAGAGATACCATACTGTATCAAGCAAAAAGGTGAAGATTACAAGGAGAGCAAGCTTAAGTTTGCAGCGCACCAAGTACAGCATTTCATTATCTTCATTGACTTGATATGTGGAATTGCTTAATAAAACCTGGGTTTAAAGAGGCACCATGTGCCACTTCAAGTGGTACATATCAGACTCGTCGTGTTCTATTTTGAACTGTTGGACATCCATTCATTTAGGTATAGCAAAAACAGTCAGGCACAGCTTTTTCCATGGAGTCAACCTGGTAATCTTTCTCAAGAATCTACATTTTCTCTGTTTCACCTACCAATCATACACCCAAGATCTTCACTTCTTTTAGGTTCCAATTTATCCACAAGCACCCCAAACTACAGCTTCTTTCACATGGATCAGCCAATCCAGCTCCACACTAAGGTCTCAGCTCAGGCATATATAATAGCTTCACTCTATACGTTCACAGCCCAATCCTATCCAACTGCCCTGCTGGGATGCAGTGGTGCTGGGGCAGGCTCCACTCTATCCAGCATGGGGCTGGAGGCTGCTGGAGGCCTCCTCGAGGTAAGGGGACGTTTCTACCCTTATCCCATGTTGAGCCCCATCAGCTTCTATGGGGCTACTCGGATCTGTGCCAGCTAAATGACACTGCTAAATCCAAGCAGCCCCATGTCAGACTTCCAAGCCCGGGAAGGGGGATAGGATTCAATGGAGACCCCCTCTGTCTAGCCCACCCCCTTTTGGGTCTGTTCTGCCCTCCCCTGCCTTCCCTCCACCCAGAACGCCCCTCCCCACCCCCATTTCGCCCTCCCCCTATCTCTCCACCACCTGGTGCGGAGCTCACCTGCCTCTGGCGGGCACTGCTCCTCCACCAGCGGAGGTCTGCCAACGCTGGCCTCCATGCTGGCGGGATTGGCCTCCACATCGGCGCAATGTGCTTTACGGCACGCTTGTGACAGCGCAGGGCCTAGTCACGCTGGCGGAGGCTGGCATAGGATTGAGTTGTTAGTGAAGTTACCTCTGTTGTTCCTAGTGATGGCAAAAGAGGTATAGATTCAGAGGCAGGGTTGGAGACTCAGAGAGCCATACTGAGAAAACCTTCATGGCTGGTTTCGATGTTCCAACTAAGATGGCTACTACTACACTATCACTACATGAAGTGGAATAAGCAGGAAAGTATTTGCCAGCTAGCAATGCCCAATCATACTATTTTTAAAACCAAAACAAATACATCATCCACACAACCCACTCCAAGAATACAGATAACAACTGCACAGTTCCTCTTTCAATCACAGTGTCGTGCCCAGACATCTTCCTTACCAGCACAGGGAAATCCTGACTCACTGTGCATAAATCTGTCTCCTATGTGTTGCTGGCCACTTTTAATCCATTCCACCTACCTCCACATCTCTCAACTATGTCCTGTGCAGGGATGGCAGCAGTAGCCTTTCGTTCTGGGAACGGACTGGAGTCAGACCATATTTCATCCCAGATAGCTGAGGGTGCTGTGATAGAGTTGCGAATGCTGTGCCTGCTCATCCTGCTGTCCTATCGATCCACAACTTTTGCAGGGCGATGTAATGCTTTAAAAACCTGCAATCAACTTGTTTATTAGCTGTGCCGGTAGGAAAAGAAAATGAGCTTATGCACTGGGGGAACCAATGCTGTAGGCAAGTAATAGGGAGGCAGTGGAAACGTTTTGTCCTGGATGTTTGGCAGTATCATCTTCCTGCAGAGCAAACAGCTGTTAAAGGAATAGCTACAGGGATCGGTTCAAGAGTTGACCAATTAATAGAGCTGATGTAGCATAATGGGTAAGAGGATGAGCTATGGCTCAGGAGGACTGCCCTGATTTGAATCTTGCCTTTACCAGGAATTCACTGAGAGGCCTGAGGCTAGGCAAGCCACTCCTTCGTAGCTTTAACTGGAATATGAGGATAATAATACCTACCTTATAGGTTGTTGTAAGGACAACAGCAAGCTGCTAATACATCTGAAGCACTTTGCACATGCAGAAAACATCATACAGCCCCCCCCCCCCCGTATCTGTGGATCTGGTATCCATGAATTAACGTATCCATGATAGTGGGAGGGCCCCCGTGCCCCCCGCATGCCCCACCAGCCATTAATTTACCTTAGTAGCTTGAGTCTTCCTTTAAACAAATGCTATAAGCAGCAGAATGCTGCTTATAGAGCTGAAGCTGACTGAGTGCTAGTGAGGCTCAGCTGAAGAACAGGAAGCAGTTCTCAGTCGGCTTCAGCTCTCAACACTCAGTCGGCTTCAGCTCTGCTGCTTATAGCGTTTGTAGGAAGATACACACAAGCTACTAAGGTAAATTAATAGCCGGTGGGGGCGTGTGTGTGTGTGTGTGTGTGTGTGTGTGTGTGTGTGTGTGTGTGTGTGTGTGTGGGCTGTTTTTGTCCCTATCCGTGGTTATATGGTATCCATGGGTGGGGTGGGGCTGGAACGGATCCCCTGAGAATACCGGGGGGGGGGGCTGTATAAACGTTTATTATTATGTGGAGGGCAAAACTGGAAAATGTGATCGAACGTTCTGGTACAGGCTGCCATTTCCTCTCTTTCAACTCCAATGCTTCCCCACAGTTGATTTGTTCCATACATATCAAGAGTTATAGTCATGGTTTATTGGTATTCTGTAATTCATTATTGTGGAGACAATAAGAAAAACTCTTTTGATAGAACAGGCGTGGGGAACCTCCGGCCCACGGGACGATCCGGCCCAGCCTGCGCGGGACCGGACCAATCCGGCCCGTGCGGGACCGGACCGGAGGCTCAGGCTCCGGAGGCGCTGCCGCCGCTTTCGCGCGCCTCCTTGATTTAAAAGCGGCCTTTGCACAGCGCCGCTGAAGCTGAGATTGCCCTGAGGGCAATCTTAGCTTCAGCGGTGCTGTGCGCATGTCCAGGAAGGCCGCTTTCAGAAGTACAAAAATAAGCCCAAATCCAAAACCAAGGAGGTGCGCGAAAGTGCGCTTGGTGCAAAGCGGCGCTTGGTGCAAAGGTCGCACCAAGGAGGCACGCGAAAGCGGCGGCCCTGGCCCGGAGCCAAGGTAAGGAGAGCGGGTGGGTGGGAGGGAGGGAGCACGAGCACGAGCGGTCGGTGGGAGGGAGGGAGAGATAGAGAGAAAGCGGTGGGTGGGAGGGAGGGAGGGAGAGAGAGGGGTGGGAGGGAGGGAGAGCGAGCGGTGGGTGGGTGGTAAACTCGCGGGGGGATTTGCGGGGGGGGGAAATCGGCTGGCCTACTGGCCGGCCTGCAACAAATTTTCCCATAGGGAAAATGGCCCCCCACTGCAAATAGGTTCCCCACCCCTGCGATAGAACAATCATTGAGTAGTGGGACCCACTCCCAGTTCTTCCAGTGTGTGTGTAAAATGATCCCCATACACTCCAACTAGTAAAGAAACAGAGACTCCACTGCATCAGTTAGGCTTTCATTGGACGCCACGAGTTGTGTTAGCATCACACAGGAATGCGATGTTACTGCTTTAGCCCTGCTTTGCTACCTGCATGGACGTCCTACATTAATAACTTACTTCACCTTCCAGAGAGACAGGTAATTGCAAACATGCCTCTGGAGAGAGAAAAAGGCTGAATGTTATTAGCAAGGCATGTCTTGTTTCTGACGGAAGTCACAGTTCCTCGTGTGTGTGTGTGTGTGTGTGTGTGTGTGTGTGTGTGTGTGTGTGTGTGTGTGTGTGAGAGAGAGAGAGAGAGAGAGAGAGAGAGAGAGAGAGAGAGAGAGAGAGAGAGAGAGAGAGAGCAGGGAATTTGGACTGCAATTCTAAACATACTTGCTTGGGAATAAGTCCTGTTGAAAATTGTGGAACTTACTTCTGAGAAAATGTGCATAGGACTGTATAGTCAGTGTGACAGGGCCTGCTGTGGACTCCTGATCAAGAAAAGCCCTAGAAGTACTAAGATGGAATCAGCCACATTGAGGAGGGTGGTGGGTTTAGCAGAGACTTTTGCCTGAAGACAGTTTGAGGAGATCATGGGGACGAGGAAAGCAAATTGAGGGGCATCTGTCCCCATAAACTGCCTTAGCAGACAGTGGTGTCTGGTGAGGTAACTCATGGTGTCACCCCCATTCACTTTAACAGTACCACACAGTGAGTCCATGGTTGAAGTATCTTTGAAACAGGGACTTGAGTGGCTCACTGCTCCTTTTCTTAACCACTACATTACATATGAAGCTGCCTTATACTGAGCCAAACATATTATGCAAGCAGACCCAAAAAGCTCAGTATAATGTTGTTGATCTTTGGTTGATTGATGTTGTGGGAGGCAGTTCATATACGTCTGTGTCCCCTTATTCTTCATGCAGATTCTCATCCAAGTTGTTGATTTTTTTGATGAAAATTAATGACAATGCAGGGAATTGAGCGGATGATTATCATGGTAGTTTAGAGCTCTGTATGCATCAGTAATAATTACCAAATCCTCTGGCAGCATGATAGCTATATATTCTCCACTAATTCCCTGTTTATGCATCATAACATCACAGGGTTTGAACGCTTAAATCATCATGCTTCAAACTGCTTTTATGATGCAGCTTAAAATAAAAGGCCTGGGTTGAGCACATGCTGCTTGTGTTAACTTCAATGAAAGAATGTTTCACTCTCAGATAGTGACATAAATGTTAAGCTCCAGTGTCACAAATACTTTCATCCATATGCCATTAAGAAAGCCATGAATTTCAGTGGAAACAAATTTCTAGAGGGAAAAAAATCTGAACAGAAGAGGGTGTCTGTATGAGTAGGAAAGAAAGATGGCCAGCCTAAATTAAATATTCTTTAAAATAAAACTCTAGAAGAACTGGGAGGGGAGGGGAGGGGAGGAGGAATTAAATATATCCACTCTGGTATATCACTGAAAAAGCATTTAGCAAAAGTTTTTGTTTTTTTCTTTAAAATCAGCTTAATTGTAGCTCCCAGGCTTCTAAGACAATTTTTCCAAAGTAAAATTCTAAATCAATATATTAGGGCCCAGAGCTATTCTTTATGGAGCAGTTAGGAAAAATGTAGCAAAACAGGGAACCTGAGGAGACACAAATTCTATCAGCCTCACTTATAAGCAACAGATTTTCCAGTGATCACTTCCCAACTCTCCACAAAAGCTAGATCATTTCACATCCTATATGTGGGCCCATATATTCCCACAGTATAAAATGGAAATGAGTGTTTGTTCTAAAGCGGGGGTTCTCAACCTTTGGAGGCCCGGGTACCCCCTATCATGATCCAATTTTCTGAAGTGCCCCCTGCTAATTAACTGCTAATTAATTGGATTAATAAATTAAATAATTAGGTAATCAATCATTAAATAAAGTACTAAAACAATTTTAAATGTGAAAAATGTCTTATTTAACTCATGTGTGTGTGTGTGAGCAGTGGCGTCGCTGGAGCGCGGTGCGCGGTGCGGGCTGCCGGGGGGTGACGCGCGCCCGCGCGCACCCTCCCCGAGGCTCTGAGCCCTGCGCGCGCATGTCCACATCACCGTCCAGAGGCTCTGAGCCCCCAGGAGCGTCCCGAGATCTTCTCCCGGGCTCGGAGCCTCTGGACGGTGATGTGGACATGCGCGCGCAGGGCTCAGAGCCTCGGGGAGGGTGCGCGCGGGCGCGCGTCACCCCCCGGCAGCCTTGGAGCCGTAGAAAGCCCCGGAACGTCCACCACGACCGGCGACGTCCGGGGCCTTCTGAGAAGGCCGACGGCGTCAGTGCGCTATTTATTTATTTTTTAGCACATGCGCAGAACGGAAATGGGCAGCCCTTGTCTCAAAAACGTTCTGCGCATGCGCAAAAAAAGAATAAATAGCGCGCCGACGCCGTGGGCCTTCTCAGAAGGCCCCAGACACCGGAAGAAGAGGGTCACCTTCTCAGAAGGCCCCCTCCCCTGGAAAGAGCATCACTGGGCGCCGCCCGGGGGCGGGGTGTGTGACGCGCGTCCCCCCCTCCTGATCCCGGGTGACGCGCGTCCAGTGACGCTACTGTGTGTGAGTGAGAGAGAGAGAGACATGCAAGGATCTCTTTCTTTCTCCAAGCCACACTTCCCAAAATCAGCTCCTCTCTCCCCCACCCCACCAAAGTACATTTTCCAAAGTACAAAAATAAGCCCAAATCCAAAATCAGAGAGACAGAAGGGCTCCGAAAATAATTAAAATTTTAAATCCATGTTAATTAACACTTAATTAGCTGCTGATGGGGCAGATAAAGGGCAGGGCTTGGCGTACCCCCAGCAAGAGGTCCACATACTCCTAGGGGTACCCATACCACAGGTTCAGAACCCCTAGTTAAAGGCCAGCTGCACATGAGGGCTGCAGAATCATATCTTTAAATGGGAGTCTTCAGCAACCGTGTGGAAAGTGGGAGTGAGGGTGTGCAATGTAGGGGATGCCAAACCTTCTTTTTAACTCCCTATCTGACCTCTTTCCAGCTGATTTTTTTCCTAGCTGAGCTCACTCCATAGGAACATAGGAGGCTGACTTAGATGGAGTCAGACCATTGGTTCACCTAGCTCAGTATTGTTGACACTGACTGGCAGAAGCTTTCAAACAGGAATTTTTCTCTGTGCTACTTGGAGTTGCTAGGGGTTGAACCTGCCACTTTCTGCATGTAGCACAGATGCTCGCCCACCAAACTATGGCCCTTTCCATTACAGGTTGATTACCCTTTATCCGGACATCCGAAATCCAGACTATTCCGAAATCCAGACATTTGGGGGGCTATGACTTTTTTTTTTTTACCTTTTTCCAGCACCTGGCTGGCATAGCGCAAGGCATGCTGGGGCACAAAATTATTAAAAAATATTGAATACAATTACCTCCAGGCTATTTGTATAAGGTGAATATGAGACATAAATGAATTTTGTGTTTGGACTTGGCTCCCATCCCCAAGATATCTCATTATAGTTATGCAGATATTCCAAAATCCAGACAAATCCGAAATCCAGACAACATCCCGTCCCACGCAGTCCGGATACTCATCCAGGTACTCATCCTGTACCATTATTATCCAACATTACAGACTGTCTGTGGGGAACATGTGCTTTGGGTAATAGGCAGTCGGAAGGATTCAGCACCCCTACCTGCATGTCCCTTTTGGACTTTAAATAGCATCCTATCCATTTTGTGTTACCTCATGATTAAGGCAGGTGCCATTAATGTGTACTTTGGCCATAAGAGCTGGAAGAGATGTTACTGCAGCTGACTCACCCATACTGCCTCTTTCTGATATTGTGACCATTTGGTAGCGCCATCTGCAGAGTCCTTCAGTGCCAGCACAAGGTTGCTGGGGGCCGTGGGGCAAAACTCTGCACTGGGGCTCCAAGGCGTCCCCCACCTGATGGGAGGCATTGGGATGGCCTGAGGATGGGAGGCCTGATGGCGCATTGGGTACTACCACTGCCACCAGCCCTGAGGGTTCTGGGGTTGGTCCATCCACATGGTCCCTCTGATGGCTGTGGGCCCTTGGCCGGTGCTCCACCTGACTGACTCCTGATTCCTGGAATCTTTGAACCTGTCATCTAGAACAGAAGGAATTTCTTTGCAAACATGATCAAGACGTGTGCTTGGACTGTCCAGTGAAGAATTTCTTTGTACCACAGTGAAGAAAAAAGCTGATGACATACAAATGTAAAATTCAGTTTTTTTGCCACTTGGTAATTGCTGGTTTCATGCAATAGTGACTTATTTTTACATGTATTTTTACTAAAGCAGAAGATGTTTGTTCCTTTACCTTGAGTAACACGCCAGCTGCCCCAATGGGGCTACTTAGATGTGCACCAGCTATTTTGCTGGTGCAAGTTCAAAAGCCAAGTGTAAAGGTGGCCAGGCCCAGGAAGGGGGATAGGATATGGTGGAGGAGGTCATCGCTTATCCTTCCCCCTTCTGGGGTCCAGCTGACCAATCCCCCCCCCCAGAACGCTCCATTCCACCACCCCCATGCCCTTCCACTGCTTGGCAGGGACTCACCTTCCCGCCGCAGTGCTTCTCCACCAGCGCCACTTATTCACTGGGTGACGCAAACATGCCATAGACACCCTAGACAGCAGAGCAGTCACTCCACCGGTCTATTGTTAAGACAGGATTGTGCTGCACGTTTTAGTGGAGACGTTGACTAAAATGTCTGAATGTAGTAACTGAGAAAGGGTAGTGAGCTTTCACAGCAGGTTAATGACTAAAAAGAACTTGAAAAAGTTATGCAGTATTAGCACACAACAGCTGATGTTGCAACCATTGTTGGCTCTGACTGCTACAACCAGTTTTATTTAGTTGGAGACTGAATTAATCAGTGACCTTAGCTAATGCACATACCATACTTTGCAACCCCAAGGATGATGAAGTTGTTAGATTCCTTGGTGTATTTTTCTGGTAACATTAAATGGAAATGTTCATTAAGGGATACAAAATTCCCAGCTCAGCTAATTTATGTGCCAAATGGCTCCATTCACTTCCTGCAGAAGGTGGGATGAAATCGAGCTGTCCAGCACTAAGTCACCCTATATGAAAGTTCGTGGGATCAAAACATACTAGTCACTTGATAATTCATTCTCTGTTAATTCTGGAAAGAATGCAAGTGTTGAAATGTACAAAAGAATTCTGAGACTTCTGTACTAAGAGGGCATTTCCAGATGGATCAAATTTTATATGCAATTAATGCCCAATTGCGTTACTCATTTGTTATGTGGGATCTGGATATATTTGCTTCAAGTTGTTGGGAACAACACAAAAACACGAAACATTAAACAAACAACTTTCAGATACCATAATATGAACTAAAGTTTGCAATTTATTTTAAAAAAACCTCAGCATCTAATAGAATTAGTTATCATGTGCACAAATATCTTAAGTACTAACTCATCATTTTATAATGTATATATAAAGCATAAATCCCACCATATGGATAACAGTCATATACAACAGTTATTTATTTATTTTTTCACATTTTTATACATCAACTTCATAGTGCAAACCCGAATGAAATGTCCATGCATTAATAAATAGATAAAAAAAATACCGTGGTGCAGGGGTATCAGTTACCCAACATTAAACCCAGTAGTGACAGGATCCCGATGGGGCACCTGGAACAAGGGCGTGGCGATGAGGGTGCGCCCTGTGTGCGCTTTGTGCGGCCTGTTTAGTCAATAGGAGGGCGGAGGGAGGCAGCTGCGTGCGCAGTGCTGCTCCAAACATGCCTCCCCGCCGGTTTTGTTAGCATTTTTGAGCCATTCAGGCTCCAGGGAGGGCGGGAGGGCCGAACACGAAGACGGCCGAAGCACATCACGACGAGGCGGCGGGCGAGAGACACGGCGGGTGCGTGCCGCGTGCCCGGAGCAGCTGCTCCGCGCGCTCTGCCCTAGTTCCGCTGCTGATTAAACCTATGCCAAAATGTCTAACAATTCTAATGAATTGTGATGAATACCCTAAACAGCATGAGAAAAGTCAATGTCTCAGTTCCTTCATAGGCCAGAGTTGCCACAGTTTCTGGAATAGAGGTTGCTGGAATGGGAAGGAGATGCCTCACTGGATCCTCCTCCCCCCACATAATCTCGGGCTTCTGATGTTGCAAGAGCATTGTGGGAAGGACAGAAGCTTTAGCAGCTGCCGTGCTGCTAAGGTAACCGGCTGCAGTTATATGATACAACACCATATCATAGCACATTTCCGTGATGTCATCATGTGCTATGCTATCTAGTAGATTTACCATTTGTCCCGGAATTTCCGGGACAATCCCGGAAACCGGCCTTGGTTCACGGAAAAGTCCCGGAACGATTCCGGGCTGATTGGCAAGCCTCCTCCTCATCGCCGCTGCAGTTACTAAAGAAACGTAGCCAGCACCGGCATCTTGACTCACGAAATCTCGCGAGATCCAATATGTCAGCGCCCAAATCTCGTGAGGGCATCATGCCCTCACGAGATTTGAGCACCAACATCTTGGATGTCATGAGATTTCGCAAGCCAAGAGCTGCCGGCGCCGGGTAAGTTCCTTTAGTAATGGCAGCGGCAGCGAGCGGCAAGCGGCTGAGTAGGCTATTCGCCCACTCTCTCACCGGCTCGGAGCCGGTGAGACAGCGGGCGAATGAGAGCCTGGCCCGGCCGCACGAGCCTCTGGGAGGCTCACACGACCCGGGCAGTCTCTCTCTGGATCGTCCGCTCTCTCACCGGCTTGGAGCCGGCGAGACAGCGGGCGAACGAGAGATTGGCCGGGCCGCGGGAGCCTCGCAGAAGCTTGCGCGGCCTGGGCAGGCTCTCTCAGGATCAGCAGCATGACGAGGAGCAGCACGACTCACGAGGAGCAGCCGGATCAGCAGCACAAGGAGCAGCAACACGACGGCGACGATGGGGTAAGTAAATTTAATTAATTATTTCAGTGAAAATAAATAAATAAATAATTAAAAATGCGGGCACGCTTCACGCGGCAATTGGGGGCACTTCGCGCCCCCTTCGTTTTCGAAAATGATTTTTAACTTTCTTTAATTTTTTGATTTTAATTAATTGGGGGGGGGGTGTCCCGGTTTGAGGGGGAAAAATATGGTAAGCCAAAGTAAGCCCCGCTGAGTTCAATGAAACATACTCCTAGATAAGTGTGTGCAGAATTGCAGGCTTTGTGGTCTTCACAGGCACAAATTTCTGATGTGTATCTTGGCGTGATGGCTTTTGTTTTTCAACAGGTCACTAGATGCTGCGGTGCAACATTACCTGAAAGAAGTGATATCTGAACTGTACAGATACACCTTTCTTATGAGCTTCAAAGCTGTTTTTGTAGGTGGGAAAATATACAGCCCTCATAATTTCAGTTCCCAGAACTGCACTGCAATCGCAATTTATAACAATGGTGATTTGTATTCAAACCAAGCCACAACCTGTTTTGCATTATCCATGTCTCCCTTTCAACTCCCAAAGCCTCAATATTATGATGGCTCTTGGGCATGTTCAGTATACAAATAGCTTTCATGGACCTTAAGAAAGGAAAGCTGATATAAAGGCGTTATTAAGTTCAGCTGCAATTAACATATCTTCTGTTAAAAGGAAGATTGAAGTATACCCTTATTACAAAACTGAGCTAATTTGGATATTGATATGCCCAGTGGGGGGAGGGGGAAGACTGCACCATAAAGTAATTGGGTGAACAGTTTTAAATTAGGTGGATGTAACAGCGGGTGGTGCAGTGGGTTAAACCGCTGAACCATGAGCTGTCGATCGAAAGGTCGGCAGTTCGAATCCGCGACGGGGTGAGCTCTCGTTGCTTGGCCAGCTCCTGCCAACCTAGCAGTTCCAAAGCATGTTAATGTGAGTAGATAAAAAGGTACCGCTTGTGGGAAGGTAAACAGCGCTCCGTGTTCCAGCCGCATGCTACGCGCTGCGGCAAGGAGAGTCATGTCGGCCACATGACCACGGAGGCGTCTTCGGACAACGCTGGCTCTTCGGCTTTGAAATGGGGATGAGCACCACACCCTAGAGTCAGACACGACTGGACTTAATTATCAGGGGTCACCTTTACCTTTACCTTAACCTGAAACCATCAACACATGGAAATGAGTAGGAGAAAATGATACAGTACATTATTATTATTATTATTATTATTATTATTATTATTATTATTATTTAATAATAATAATAATAATAATAATAATAATAATAATAATAATGGTATTGCTATGAGCACTTCAGAAATGATTATTAGCATTGAGATCAAGCATGTCAGATATTACTAGTGTTTCACAGTACGCAATTTGGCTCTGCAGCTAGTGACATGACAAATTGCTCTAGGATTATAGCAAAACCACATTCAAATTGCTCCAGCCCTTAAAACAACATTCCTCCCCCCACAAAAAATAGATCAGTGTAACAGTACTAAACCAAATAACAATAAGGAATAGTTTCAAATTGCAATGCACACATATTGGTCTGAATGACTAGGAAAGAGCGGCAGGATGGGGGGAGGGGGGAGATTCAGTACCTAAATACATATATTTGAGATCTCCATGGATAGCATGTGGTTTTATATTTTAAAAACTTAGATTACTTTTCTGCCTAAAAATGCAAAAAGCTGTGAGAAACTGGATTGCCGGTTTCCTCAGCCCTAAAAGCTGGCCCAATGAAAGATATCATCTTCCCCACTTCTCCTGCAGTCTTCAAGCCATTCCATTAGCATCAGTGACATTCAGCCAGAGGTTTTTTAAACCCTTGACTTACAATACATCATACTGGATTCTTACTAAAAGCGAGGGTGGTTCCTTCAGGACCAGCCTCTGGTCAAGATGATGTATTTGAGCATGAAAACACTCTCTCTCTCTCTCTCTCTCTCTCTCTCTCTCTCTCTCTCTCTCTCTCTCACACACACACACACACACACACACACACACACACACACACACACACACACACACACACCATTTAGCAGTGCAATTTGCATGCAAAATCAATACCTTTAAAAGTGACTGTATGTTTTAATTGTTAACATACATACCAGAGAGCACTGTGGTTTTATACCTGCTTTGAAGTCACCCGTGTATGCAATGCCGGTGCCAGGTTGCTGGGTGAGACCCTGTGTCTATAACACTCTCCACCTGTCCCCCAAAGTGCACTGGCTGCTGCTACTGGTACTGAGGCCCGGAAGGTAGGAACTGTGTGTGACCATAGGCAAAGGTCTAAGTTCCAAGCATGCTTGAGGTGTGAGTCTGGTCCATCGAGCCAGGAAGAACTGACAACTATAGTTTTCAGACTTGCCAGTGGGAATTGAGATCTTAGGACTGGGACCTGCGCTCAGGGCCGGCCCATCCACGAGGCCAACTGAAGTGGTCGCTTCAGGCAGCAGACTGGTGGGGAGTGCTCATCTCTATCCTTGTACTTGCATCCACTGCTCCTCCTCCCTGGATTGGAAAAGGAAGAGGGGAACAGACAGGAAGAGGGAAAGAGGAGGTGAAGAGAGTGCTGAGCTGGAACATTGGAGAGTAGGAGAAGCTGAGGCGGTCATATCACAAGGGGGAGCAGCATTTGGCATGCTGACTCAGGCATCAGGAGGTCTTGGGCCAGCCTTGCCTCCACTGCTAGAAGCCTGACACAACATAATTCATCCACAGCACAAGTTTGGAATAGGGAAAGTCTGGCTCCAAGGAACAGCCAGGGAGGTCTGGCACTAAGTTGAGCCCTGAACCCATGATGAGTTCAGACCCAAATGTTAGTGTGAGCCAGGGTTTAGTTTGTAATGGGCTCGAGGTGCTGTGAACTCCTACTTGGCCATTTCAGCCCACCTGTTACAAGACTAGCAATCCCACCAGACGATAGGAAGCAGCTCTGCCAACAACGAAGTGTGTGCTGCATGCTATGGGGAGGGGTGACTAGATGGCCCAGGAGAGGTAAGTAAAAATATTTTTTACTTACCTTCCTATACACCATCTGGTCTCCAATGGGTCTCCACGGACCTACACCAGCTCTTTAGCTGGTGTACGTCCGACGTGACTCCTGGAAGGGGAGGAAGGGGAGATCCTAGACCAGGAAGGGGAGATCATTCTCTCCTGCTCCTGAACTGCCCTGGCCCAGCCTGGCAACTGCCCTCCCCAAAGTGCCCACAATCCTCCCCCATTCCATCTCCCACTGACCTACTTACTCCAGCTTTCTGTGAGCATGGGACCTTTGGCTGTTTGCACTGGTAGTCTTGGCGCACATGACAGCAATGTGACATTTGCACCAGCGTCCTGGGCTTTACAGTGGTGGATCACAACAAGATCCACTGCTGTAAGGCCCCCCATAGTATTGGGCCATGAACCTGCAATCCTATGCACACTTACCTGGCTGTACGTCTCATTGAACACAGAGGGAATTATTTCTGCATAGATAGGCATACGATTGTGCTGTGAGTGACATCAGTAATTCCACCCTAGTTATGTACCATGAGTAACACCTGTCCAAAAACCTCAACAAGGGGTTCACCAGCATTATCTAAGATGCCATCCAAAGCCACTGTATTGAACAGGAGGTTTCCCATCGACTTCAACAGAATGTGCTTTGTGCTCTTATGGAGATTTCATGTGGGCTGCACGCTGCGGTCATATTTCTTTTAGACTAGTTGTTCCATCAACCACTCATTCTTCATTAGTGTCACTGAATTTGGATTGAGGTTGATAGGACTATTCCAGGACCACTCTAAAAGTAATGGTATGTGGATTGCTGTCTGCCACAGAACAGCATAAATAAACTTGGAAGTGTTGCTTAATTGAGTATATGACTACATGACAATCATGGAAAAAAGTGCCTTCAATGTGGTTCTCATTAGATCACAGCCAGATGGAATTTATGGAGAATAATATTAAGTGATTCGCTGCCTATATTCCAGTGTAGCGCCACCTTATGCTCTTCAGCTTGTATTGTGCTCTTAAGGGTTTTGGCAGACAAAAAGAAGGTGGCAGTGGGGAAGTGAACTGCATTTCCTCTTGCTGCCTTCTTATGCGTAACCCTATGTGAAATCCAGATGTATTTGTTTTCTCTTGAGTTACCTTGGTATAAAGTCACCATTAATGAATCCGCATATGTTGGATCATATCCCAGTAAAACTTCTGGGAAATCCAAATTCCATTACCTCAAATACACTAAAAGTTTGGGAGAATTATAATTAATGAGCACGCCATGAGTTCATCAGAACAAAATGTAGTCATTCTCTATCACAAAGAGGTAGTACAGTCATTTCCCCTATAGACTACCGAATGATCCCTTTCAATAGTGCCCTCCAGTTGACAAGTTTGAATAGTGGAGGAAGTTGGAACAGACTGAGGTCTTCTCAATCATTGTACCCATTTCTTGAACCCACGTCTTTTGAAGAGGCTACAAAGCATGAAACTGAATGACAAAAAAATAAATGATTGAATGAATCTATTTTTATAAATGCAAGCAATTAGTTACTGGAGATGAGCAGGGAGTTCTTTTATTGGTTTAGCTATATAATTCAGAAATAATTACCAGCACGCTGTTGAGAACACTAACCAGTATCCTAGTCCAGGGGTTCTCAACCTCTTTCCAGCTGAGTACCACCTCCGGCACTACTCTTCTGCTGCATACCATCAGAAGTGACTGGCAATGACATCATCGCCAGTACTCTCGGGTTTTCGAAGGCCAGGAACTGCAGATAGGAGGCTTTGGGCGGGTAGGAGGGCCATTCTCAGCATTCCCAAGAGGCTCAGTGAAAGGCAGGAGCCTCTCGGGAGCAAAAATGTGGCACCAAAAGCGCTGCGTTGGAGCAGGGTTCCTCCAGGTCAGCAGTGCAAGTACCACAAGCAGTCTGCCGAAGTACCACTGGTGGTATGAGTACCACTGGTTGAAAACCCCTGTCCTAGTCAATCAGTTTATGACTCTAATTAAACAATACAGCATAAAAAATATTGAAACAGCTAAAACAGTTTTTAATTTTTTTTATTCCTCTAACAAATGGTTGCTATAATCTGCAGATTTTGCAGTATTTCAGTCACTCTGTGATCTCCTGCCAACCCAGCATGGCAACATATGGAGCAACATGTACTTTGATTTTGACTGAAATGGGATGGAAAGAAGCACAGAGTAGCACAGAAAGGAGGACAAATATGGTGGAGATCCCCGTGACATGAGCCACTTCTACTGATGTCTTCTTTCAAAGGGTGCAAGCCAGCCCCAAGGCTGGGGAAGGGAAATGTGTCCAATAGAAGGCCTGCGAAAAGCCATTTAAGCCAGTCTTGAGAAGAAGCAGGCTGAGCAGGTTCCTCAAAAGTAGGTTGCATGAGCATTGTGGTACACACACGTTGAGGGTGGTGATTGGCCTCCAAGTGTGTGGTAAAAAAGTCTTCTTTGAGGTTTTGTGATTCAAACTGTTGAAAATGCTAGACAGGGAGAGGCAATTCTTGTCGCATGTGGCGGAAATATGTTGTTAACGGGCATTCCAATCCTATGTAACTCTCCGGGCGGCAGCTACGCCGACAGGCTGTGCATGCAAGCCTCCCAAGCCACCCATCCACTGGATACAGCACACATTTTTTTTGGCACAGCTGCATTGGTAGGGGAAGAATAGGATTGAGTTCTAAGGGGCTACCACCCAAAATGTCCTGTTCCTAGTGCTAGCCAATTTTATCCCAAAAGTTGGGATCTCCATAGAAGGGCCTCATTTCCTGACCTCAGATCATAAGGAAGCACATATAGGAGAAGATCATCCCTCAAATTATCCCAGATCCAGGTGGAGATATAGTGCATGTAGTGCCATGCATATTTATGATGATCTATGCCTAACTGCCCAATCTTATCCCCCTGCCAGTCCATAACATGCAGCGCCACTAACAGAGCGCATGCTGCATGCTATGTTGGGGTGGTGACCAGACAGCCTGCGAGAGGTAACAAATACAGGATGAGTCATAATGGTGGCTGGAATTTCAGCGAGCCATACCGTTAATACCATAACGGTAAGGGATATGGAAACACAGAGCATGGTGATAGAAAGTCTCCAAGTTTTGTATGCATGCAGTAGCACATCCTTGGCCAGTAGGGGGAGTTCCCGTCAGTGAGCATTACGCATTACCACAGCGATCTATCACTCAGGTGGACCAGGCAATGCTGGTGTGAGTGTGGGCCGAATTGGATTACAGGATAGACATTTGCTGTGACATGAAGGGCAAACACATCTAGCATTTGTAAGGTTTGTAAAAAAAAACTGTGAACATTTCTATTTCCATTACCATTAACTATGTTACCCTATCCCTTTCCATTATGATGAAGTGATATACTAAAATCCCGGATACCATTATGACTCACCCTGTATTTTTTTACTTACCTTCTGGTAGGTTGCCTGGTCACCAATGGGTCTCCTCAGACCCATGCCAGCTATTTCAGGCTGGGAAAACAGGGATAGCATCCCAGTGTGCACTGCCGCTGCTGGGATGACCCTTTCCCACTCTTGAAATGCCTCTGCTGTCATCTTACCTGCACTGGCAAGGTGTCTAGCAGCAATTGCCGCACACGCGATGCCTCCAGCCATTTGCACCAGTGCCCCCAAAGTGCACAGCCGCAGCGCATGATGCCGTAGCAGTTCTTACAGCAGCAGACCAGGAGTTCTGCCGCCATACGTGGCCCATAGAATTGGGCTGTAAGAATGTGAATTCCAAATTTCACTCCACCAAAAGATTTAGTTTCCACTCAGTGACAATGTAAGCTTCTGCAAATAGGCCTTTATAATGGAAAACCCGATAAAATCCTAGCTGTGCTGCTGAAGCACTGCCAATGTAGCATTAGACTGCACTTGCCAATCTTCAGAACCTCACTAATTGGAAACAGAAATGGAGAAGTGAAACCTGATGCTTTAGCTGATGATAAATCAAAAGCCTTTATGACTGCATTTACACAAAGGTGACAACAGCCATATTTCCCTTCTCTGTTTTTCCACATCTCTGACAGATGATCTGCAGTTCCTAGCATAGCATCCCTACTAGCGGATGGTGCTGGTGTCTCCCTTGTCTTTTGTTTTAGATTGTGAGCCTTTATAGGCAGGAAACCATCTTCTCATTCCTTGCTATGTTCACTTCTTTGAGAACTCTTTCACTGCAAAGCAATCTATACATATTCTAAAGAAGAGAGTTGTCTCTCTTATCGCCATTAGAGTATTGATTTTTTGGTCTTTCTTTTGATGACATTTAGCAGAAAACAGAAAGTCTTGTATATATTCAGCAACACACTGTTTTGATCAGGAATTAACATCCAGCAAGTGCTCAACACACAGAACAAACATATAGCATTGTGTGTGTGTGCGCGTGCGTGCTTGTGCTTCACAATACAGTAGTTTTAATTGCAACAAAAGAAGCACCTGAGGTGGTCTGCCAAATGCTGCCCAATGATGTGCTAGCCTCTGCTCCTCCCACTCTTCAGTGTTCTAAGTCAGTGCTCTCCTCCTCTCCACAGAGCAGTACAGACAAGTAGCCGGACAAAGATGGGTGCCCCCCGCCCGCCTGACGTGACCACTTCAGTTGACCTCATGGATGGGTCAGCCCTGTTTTTTAGACAAAAAACAATTTGTCTAATACTATTTTCATTTCAAATATAGTTCCTTTCTAATGGCATTCCTACACCCCCCTGTGGGGGGCGCCGCCGCGACACCCCATATGATGCCACAAGCCCCGCCCCTAAGGGGCGTGACGTCATTTTCCGTTTTCCGCTGCTGAACGTTGCCAGCGGCAGGGCGCAAAAACACCCCCCTGGCGCGTTTCGACTCATTTCAGAGCCAAACGGCGTGTGGGCAGGTGAGCGGGCGGATCTTGTGGCTGAAGACATCTCAAGATAATGAAAAGCAGCAGAGGGGGTGACGGATCCAGGGGCAAATACACCCCTCCCACCGCATAGCACTCTGCCTTCCCGTTGTCTTCGCCGCACTGAATGGCTCTGATGGTGGATGGTGATTGGCGGGGCCACCTCCTACTGGGGAGTAAACGGGGACTAGGACAGCGCGAAACTTACAGTACTGCTCCCACCATAGCGACGCCTCTGACACTCAGAGAGAGAATGCAGCCAGTTTGAAGCACACAGCTCTATTTGATAGAGGGATCTTAAGACTGGATGACAGATCAGCATAATGCAGAGAATCCCAGAAGATCCGGGGGGGGGGGGAAGGAGATCACGTACACAAGATTTTGAGGCTCGATCAGAGTCCAGTAGAAACATGGCCTGTATGCCAAAGTTATAGTATCTTTACTGTCCATTTTAGTTCTGGGGAAACTGTTCATCTTGCATACTGGCATCCACTGATGTTGGCATATGATGTCTGCGTTGTCCCTTTATTATAACGTGAAGAGAAAACATAACCAGGAAGGGAAAGAAGAAAGGAGGGGGGATAATGTGCCTAACAAGAAAAAAAACGTGGTGTGTGTGTGTGTGTGTGTGGGGAGATCTGTTCATAACCAATTTACCATTAAAATCTGCATAGTCATGTGGAGGGGAAGAACCACCTGAATCATACTTACTGCGCAATCCTGTGCAGAAAACTGCCTGCGGTGCACATGCTCCGCAGGCGGTGGGTGCCGTAAACGCGCTGTAAAGCACATTTATGGCATCCGGGGAGTAAGAGCCGCTGGTGCAGAGGCCGCACCAATGGGAGCTTCTCTTCTGGAGCAAATATTGGAGCTATGGAGGTCCTAATCTAAATTGGTCCAAATAGCTTCTATTTCGGATCAAGAGGCATGCACTTAAAAAGCATTCATTGTCCTGTTTAGTTTGACCTGATGTCTGTTTACTCTGAAGTAAGTCACAGTCACAGCACAATCCTGTGTAAACTTGCACCAGTGTAACAGCAAATGCACCAGTGTAAGTGCACTTGCACCGGTGTAAGTGCACTTATGACAGTGTATCTACTGTTATACCGGTGCAAGGTTACACAGGATTGCGCTGCCAATGTAATAGTGTAAGTGTGCATTGGATTGCAGCCTTAGGCAAAAAAAAAAAAAAAGGTTATAGTCGTTTAAATGTAATTGTGTGTCAGTTAATTTCATTAAATTTTCCAGTGGCAATTATAGAAATAGCAATTGTTGAAAATTAAAAAAAGGATGGAATAGCGCATCTAGACATGTGGACTGTTTTAAATTTTACTAGGAATTTGTTCCAGTGGAAAAGCAGTGTGGCTCCAGCCATTTGGTTACATTCAAAGGCACATTTTATTACCAGCATTAGTGTGGATTACATTGGCTCTTCTCATTTCCTCATTCCTTTATGGATATAGATGTTTGCTTCATTTAACAACGTATCTAGCATTGACAAGAAAAGAATGCCCAGCCATGAAGGAACGTACATGGCATATTTCATGATCTATCTCTACAGTTGTGGTGATTAATGGTCCATTTATGTATGTTTGAATAAACTTCCTTGAAATGAGACTACAGAAAATTCCATTTGCTGTAAAGAGTAAGGGTAAATTTTGATGTGACCCTAAATGCCTAAACAAGACCTCCATATTTTGTTTTGTTGAAAGAAATTCTGTGGAGGGGACTAACAAAATGGCCCCAAACTGCAGCTTTAATAGTGTACTTGATCCATGCTGCGGTTCCAATCCTTTCTACCCCCCCCCAATGCTATTTTAATGGGGAAAAACTTGCATTGAAAGCCAATGTGCATGGAGCAGGCTGCAACTGGGATCTGAACTGAAGTGGGGGCAAAATCCTAAAGCCCCCCTAACCCCCACCATAGTTTGGGACTATTTCATTGTTCCTGTGCACTATTTTCTTCAGTAAAACACGTCACTGAAGTATTTCTTATGCATTTAGGGTCACATTGAGTTTGTCCCTAAATCTCCCCCACCTTTGATGATGTTACTGTGTAACTTTAGATATTTTTATAGAAAAAAATTAAGTATCTTGTACTCTGCCACATAGGATCCAATAGAAGGAATCTGCAATAGTTCAAAGGGAAAAAGAGATCAGTTTGAGACGGCCAGATCCTGCCGATAAGCTGCCGACAAGCTGAGATAGCCTGTACTGACCCTCTGTGGGAGAGATAAGTCGCTGTCGGACAAGCTCAGAAGGCGTGTACAGCCAGGAGATACCACACCGTTGAAGGGTAACATCTGGAGAAGGAAATGGGTTTGATGCAAATAGAACATCATTGTAAAAATCCCTTGGGGGAGTTTAGAAAAGCCTGCCTATGTAAACTGCCCCCCTTGCATAAAGTCCGAGAAATCTGACAACAGAAAGGTGGTATATAAATTATTATTATTATTATTATTATTATTATTATTATTATTATTATTATTTACTAACTAGACTCATGTTTGAAAAGGAACGTACGTAGGGAAGATGTGCAAGCTGATGTCATAGCTAGAGGAAATGAATTAAACTTGCCAAACACCAAGCCTGATCGTTTTCAGTGTGGAAGACGCTTTGAAGCAGGTATGCCGGGGGCCCCCCGGAGCGGCGGCGCCCCCCGGAGTGGCGGCGGCACCCCTCCGGGCAGTGGCGCCCCCCAGCGGCGGTGCTCTGGGCAGCGCAATCTATAGATAAGCCGCTGCCACCAGCACCCAAAGATCTCTTTCCTGATCCATCACAGACAGCTCAGAAACCATTAATGTATATGTGAAGTTTTGATTTCTTGCCCCAATGTGCATCAATGTGCATCACTCCTGCTGACGACTTCACTGCTCCTGCTATAGGAGAAGTCCTGGTGTTACGTTCCACCCCAACCCCACTCAGTTACTCCCCTGTTTACATCCTAGATATATTTTCTTTGAGATATATCATATTAGTTTTGATGAAGATAACTTTCAATTAAGCATGCTTAGAATTACAGTCTAACAGCGCAATACTGTGTAACCGTGCACCGGTGTAACAGTAGATGCACCGGTGTAATAGCAGATGCACCGGCGTAAGTGCACTTACACTGGTGCATCTACTGTTACACCAGTGCAAGGTTACACAGGATTGCGCTGTTACAGTATTTTAATTTAATTGATCCAATATTGAAGGTAAACTGGGTGAGCTATTTGTCTGAGGGATGAGGCTTGTCTCCCCTGCCTATGGCTATATTGCCTATGGCTGCATGATCAAATAAACCTGGAGAATATCTGAGCCTTGGCTTTGTGACCTTTGTGTTTACCAGAATTCAGGGATGTGGATCAAGTCTCTGACTCCAAGTCTCGAGTCAAGTCCCAAGTCACTGGGTCCAAGTCTCAAGTCAAGTCCCAAGTCTTTGCCCCCAAGTTCCGAGTCTTTGGTTGTGAGTCCCTATCTATTTAATGGGGAAAACGGGTTTAAACCTGAACAAAATTCGACTTCTTGTCTCAAGTTGAGTCTTTTACAATCATCAAGTCAAGTCCAGGTCAAGTTATTAATGCGACTTGAGTCTGACTCGAGTCCGAGTCAGCAGACTCAAGTGTACATCACTGCCAGAATTTCAGTTATACACGTAACACCAAATCAAACTACAGTTCCCAGTATACAGTGTGATAATGAACACTGCACCACCAGCATGCAGACTGGACAACAAACTCGGAGAGAACTCTCAGAAAACAGATGAGGTTTTGCTTAATGCTTGCCAAGAATGCTACTACAGGTAGGTGATTCCAAACTGAAGTGATGGGAGCTCACCCATCAATAAATTTAAGTAGTAAATCTTGACATATATTTAAGCCTTGCAAGATTTACAAAGATAACTCATTTTCTGAAATAGTTGAGAGATGTTTCTGCACAAAGGATCTTTTTAGATGAACACAGGCAAGTATGAACTCATTCAATGCTTCATTTAACCAGCGCAAGGTGATTTTGTTCACACCTCCTAAATATAGACATCCCTGTATTAAGGCAAACCAAGGCAAATATCTGTCCAAAATGAAAAGCAATCAAACATGAAATGTTGGAATAAGATTTGGAAATTGGCCTTGGCAGTATCAGATCAACCTGGAGATTGTATCTGTCTCTTTGAAAGCTCAGCAGCAAACAAAAACGTAGCTGATCTCACTTCGCTGCCTGCACCCTTCGCCATCCTATTGTAAGGCCCATCTAGAGTCCGACTTGCTATAGCATATGGGATGGAAGCATGGCAAAGGACCACTGGAGCAGTAGAGCAGGAGGCACAGTATCTGCTAACCCCTGCTAACTGGGCAAGAGGCACTTTTTCAACTGGTGCTCCTCTTTTATTTAGCAGGGGGAGAGCAACTGCTCCTTTCACCCCAGCACAGTGTCTTTTCTGGTAGCTGTTGCTGCTGGTGTTCTGCATCTTTTTTAGATTGTGAGCCGTTTTGGGACAGGGAGCCATTTAATCATTTGATTTTGTCTGTAAACCGCTTTGTGAACATTTTTTGCTGAAAAGCGGTAAATACATACTGTTAATAATAATATCTGCATGCCTTTTAGATGCTGTAGAGCTTTGAATGGGAAAGGTGCCACCTGCAAGTGGATGCCTACCTCATAGCCCTAGTGCCAACTGCAACTTTGGCTGCTGCACTGTACAGATGAAGAAACTGACTTAGGAGTATATATTTGCTATCCTAGTAACCCAATCCTAAGAGGGCCTTACATTGCCGGAACTAGTGTTCCAGTAGCGTAAAGTCCTTTACTGCTGTTGCATAATGTGACATGCCATTTTGTGCAGCTGGGCCACCACCACAAACAGTGAGTGGCTGCCCATTTGCCCTCAGAAAAGTACTTCACGCGTGCGTCTCCCCCTGGCGGTCCGCCCCCCCACCACGCTCCAACGACGCCACTGGGGGTGGGCAGACTGGGACAGGGAGGGAGAAGAACGTGGAGGAGATTTGGGCAGGTAGGAAGGCAAATCAAGGCCAGGAAGGGGGCAGTACCGGCAGCACCGTCACTGCTAATATCCTATCCCCCTTCCCAGCCTCAATCCTCCTTCCCAGGTCCACTCAAACTTGTGCCAACTAAATTGCTTGCGCAAGTCAGAGTAGACCCATGTAGGCAGCGGAGACTTACCCTAGGCAAGGGAACAAATGTTTCCTTACCCAGAGGAGACCTCCGGTACTGACCCCCCCCCCGCAAGATACAGTGTGTGCTCTGGTGGCATTGTTACATCGGTGGTGGTAGTGGTGGGTATTTGATAGGACTGGCCTGTTAGTTACTCAACACCAGCTGTTTTACCGCTCTGGCATTTGGAACTTTAACAGCAGCTTGACATAGAGAAATGTGCTGTCTCCTCACCAGGAGATAAAGGGATTAAAAGGCTTCACCTGCATATTAGGCTGCTGCTAAAGGCAAAGTAAAAAATGTTTGCAACCCAACAGCTTGGTTATTATCTGGAACTAGCACAGAGATGCATACAGTACTCCCCCCATATCTGCTGGGGATATGTTCCAGGCCCCTCCGTGGATACTTGAAACCGTGGATAAGAGCGAACCCCCCTTCCATGGTTTCCTGAGGGTCCCCCGCCCTTCCTCCCCTGCGGGTAGGCGTGCCCCCCCCCAGCTCTTATTTTCCTTTCAGCAAGCTTTGTTTCTTCCTTAAAACAAACAGAGAAGCAGCCTCCATTGCAGGCAGGTAGAACGAGACTAAGTCCTAGAGAGGCTCTGCAAGGTTTCTGTTAACCTTGCAGAGCCTCTCTAGGACTTAGTCTGATTCTAATTGCCTGCAATAAGCAGCCAGAGGCTGCTTCTCCTGTTTGTTTAAGGAAGAAACGAAGCTTACTGGGAAAAAAGTAAAAGCCTGGGGGGGGGGGTCCCCCACAATCCGTGGATAACTGAAACCGTGGATAGCGAATCAGTGGATATGGAGGCCCACCTGTATTTCTTTGACTTTGAAAAATCTTCATTGCTTGCTTGCTTCTTTGTGGGCTCAGCTCAAGGTGTTGATTCTGTTCTTTAAAACGCCAAATTGCATGAGAGCTGCCTACTTACAGAATCATCTACTCCCACATGATCCCCTTCGCAGGCTTCTGCATGATCAATGTCTTCTTGGGAATGCCACCTTGGGAAGTTAGATTGACAGCTACAAGAGGCAGAGGATTTTCAGCTATGAAACTACCCAGAATTTCCTCCTCTCGGAGGCTCACTTGGTCCAATTATTGGTTTCTGAGATTTCTGACTCTTCATTTTGGGGAGGCATTTGGTTTAGGGCAGCCCAATCCTCTCTACATTTTAGACTGGCAGAGCACAGCTCCGACCAAATGTAACAAGAAAGGCACGTTTGCGTCACCTGGCAAGGAGGCAAGGAGGCAATGCTGGCGCAGAGGCTGGCGCCACTCTCCCCACCCCAGATCCAGTGGAGCACTCACCAGAGAAGGTGAGCTCCCTGCCGGGTGGCGTACAACCATAGGGATGGCAGAACAGGGTGTTCTGGGAGTGGTGGGATTGGTCAACCAGGCCCGGGAAGGGGGAGGGATTGGCAATGGCCTCCTCCAATGAATCCTATCCCATTCCCCAGGACTGGCCGCCATTACACGAGGCTCTCAGTTTTGTGCCAGCAAAATAGCTGGCGCACATCTGAGTAGCCCCATCAGGGCAGCTGATTTACCTGGGGGAAGGGAATGAATGTTCCCTTCCTCTGGGGTGACCTCCTGGCAGCCTGTCTCACATTCTGGATGCGGAAGAGGCTGCACCTGCCTTGCTGCATCACAGGGCGCGGGGGTTAGACAGGATTGCGCCGTTAGTCTGATGTTCACATATAAAAATGGTACTGTTTTAATAGGATTACAATGTTTATTAATATCGATTTTGGTTTTATTAATCTGTTGTGATATTTGCAAATTGCAGACCAAAAATGAACACAGACCACATGTAGGGAAAGAAAATGTACCACAATTTTGCCTAAAGGAAAATATGCTGGTGCTGATTTGTAAAAACAACCATATAAAATGACTCTTGCAGTCCTCTCTTATTCAAAAGTAAGTCCCACTGAGTTCAGTGGTGTTTCCTTAGTCAATGTACTGAAGTCTATCACCATTACTGTAGTCAGAGAATCCACTGTTCTACTGACAGCCCTGATGAGGATAACAGAGTTAACAACTCTGGTTAAAAAAAACAACAGCCTTTCACTAAAGTTAAGTGTTATTGTTTGTGTGAGTACAATGAAAAATAGAATCCTTTGTGACAGAAACTGGAAGCCTCTGGCAGATTATATTGAGGAGAATGATTTAGTAGCCCTTCTTGACTGTGTTAATTGTTATCCTAGTCGCCCAGGAAGGGAATTTTAAACATGCAGAAGTCTTGCAAAAATAAGCTCCAGCACATTTATGACTGTCTCAACAACATTCTAGCTTTCCGGCTAGATGGGTGTTCAGTTCAGAGGAAAGTTGACTTTGGTCTAGCATAGCAAATAAAGAATTCCCATAGATGCATATATCCAGGGGAAAATGTTATAAAAATACCCAGTTATAAAATTCAACAAAAGTTGAATGAGTGGGACACTTCAAATTAGGAAAGGATCCTGGGAAGAAGACTTTAAGATAGACATTGTTGGTGAGAACTCCATAGTAGAGCGTTTTATTTCATCGTTAGCTATAGTCGATGTTGCGTAGCCTAGGTTTTAATACAGAATTACGGTTGCTGGTTTTGGGCTGGGGTATGGAGGGGGGGATCTATCTGCTTGCAATCTTCTTCTCTGAACCTAAACTTATTTTCTTGGAAGTAAATCCTACTAAATTAAATGGCACAAATAAATGCACTTAGGATCACTGCCATACTAAGAAAAGAATGTGTGGAAGAAAGGATTTAGGAGAGTGTTGAGCTGTTTCGCTAAGTGATAGTTTTAACCTCTGAGTGACCTGAGGAAGGGAGCTAGAGAGAAAAACTATGGTTAGTTGTGCCAGCTCAGACCCAGAGAGGACTTCTCTACCTTTACGTGTCGTAGAGAAGGTACAATTTTACCAGGTGCAGTTTGATTTTAAAGTCTTACTAACCAACATCACTGCAGAGTTCAGTCAGTGTTTTGGATCAAGATAATTATAAAACATCCCAAGTACAGATGATTCGAATGACATATCCATCCCCTGGTTCCAAAATTCCAAAAGATCATTAACAAGGCATTGTTAAAATTGGATCCAGAAATGATAGATGCTACAGTCATATATCTGTAATGTAGTACACTGACATTTGAATCCTGGCTGTTAAAAATGAAGCTTATTTTCTATGAAAAATCTTGATCATTGGTACTCAGCATCTTGAAAAGCATTTTTGTCCCCAATCCAGCTTGAACATAAAGAAATGTTGTGGCCTACAGTAAAGCTAGGCCAGAGGGTGGTGCAGTGGGTTAAACCACTGAACCATGAGCTGTCGATCGAAAGGTCGGCAGTTTGAATCCGCGACGGGGTGAGCTCTCGTTGCTTGGCCAGCTCCTGCCAACCTAGCAGTTCCAAAGCATGTTAATGCGAGTAGATAAATAGGTACCGCTTGCGGGAAGGTAAACAGCGCTCTGTGTTCCAGCTGCATGCTACGCGCTGCGGCAAGGAGAGTCATGCCGGCCACATGACCACGGAGGCGTCTTCAGACAACACTGGCTCTTTGGCTTTGAAATGGGGATGAGCACCACACCCTAGAGTCGGACACGACTGGACTTAATTGTCAGGGGTCACCTTTACCTTTACCTTTACAGTAAAGCTAGCTGTTCTGAATGTCTGTGTAAACTGTAAAGGCATCTAATGGAAGTACTAATTTTGCTCATAAGGGCTGGTTTGGATGACAGCTTTGAGCTTGTGCCCTTATCATATATTGGAGGATGTGCACAAGTGTCCTCTTCCCTGTTGGGTAGGAGGATTGGGCTGTAAAACTAGCATTTCAATTGCATGTGTGGTTTAGGCAACTTCCGCATGATTAGAGCCCAAAAGGCATGTCAGGAGCTTGTGCATGTCCATAATCATCCCTAATCATGCAGCAAGGGGGCCAGTTCACCTGACATATTATCCGAGCAATCCAAAGTCATTAAGGGCCAAATTAGATATTGTGAAGGAGACATAAAAATTCTAGCTCTGTGAGTCCCATGTCATGTGTAATACTGTTGGGGTCGAAGGTTATGGAGGGAACTTGTAATAAGAGGGAAGGGATCCTTATATTTCCTGGTAGTTTTCATTTTTTTTTCGCCAGTTGGGTTCCAAACCCAGAAGTTGGTCCTGCTAGAGGGAAAATAGCTTTTGCAAAGGAGAATTTGTAGTTGTGAGAAGACTGAGGTACTCTTCTAAGGAGCTCCTCTCTCCTCCCCTCTCCTTCTCTCTCCTCCTCCTCCTCCTAACTGCTTCTTTGGGGCGCCAGTGTGTATGCATGTTACTGATAGAATTCCCCCGGCAAGAGTGAGTGTGTTAGTACAGTATGTTAGTGTGTTAGTGTAGTAAGTCCCAGGCCAAACCCCTGTTTTGGTTGTTGAGCACATTTCAGTAAACCTTTGTGCACCATTTGCCTCAGTCATCTTTCACCCCAAATTGCATAGACATGCCATTGGCCAATACTCTGGGCCCCTACACATGACTGTCCCCCCCCCCCCGTGTGTGCACAATACATTACAGTACTTGTATTTTAAACAACCAAAACACTGCTGGTAAAAGCATTCCTTTCTCTGTCTCTGCTCCACTGATGCCAAGCTCTCTCTGTTCAGCCACAACCTGCAGAGCCCAGAAGCGACATTATTGACAATCAACCCAGAAGTGGCATATGTTCTGGAAAAAAAGTATATCTCTAAAGTACTTTCTTCTTCTAGAGCCAAAGTATTAGTCTTCAGGAAGCAATATTTTTGCCTTTGGGTGACCTGTTTATACAAATTAATGTCAAGGATGAGTTTTAACTTTGCAATGACAGATTTGGAATATGCAGAGGTGTTTACTTGTCAAATAAAGCTGAAGTAGACATCCTTCTGTTACACAGTAGCAGTTCACAGAGCTGGATGGAACTCGGTTGTTCATAGCCAGAGGAAGGGGGATATATTTTAAAAATGTCTGGTTTCATAGGTCATCCCATCCCAGTGAAAATTATGTTGCAAACAAAATTGGCTACTGGCAAAGTGGAACATTACATTGCATCCTCATAGCTTTCAATAAGACACACAAATGGAAAAATAGATCATGGAAATATTTGCAATGTATATTCCGGGGCCATTGTCAAATGGGATTTGCTGGTAAACCCGATTATTATCATTATAATTTATCATGACAATTTTTTTTCAGATTTTTACAATATGAACTAGAGGGGAAATAATATGTATAGAGGAGTCTTTGCAGGTCATGCCTTCAGAGAAGCACTTGGACAAGTGTAAATGGACAATGGAAAAGAGGTCCATCAAGAGGTCCCCCTAAGACTCCTAAGTCTTATCCTAAGATGCTCCTTATCCTAAGATGCAATCCTAAAATGCTCAACTTCTCCAGGGAGAAAGTTGCTATATAGTGCCTTGGCAGAAATTTACTGAAGATAAGCAGAGCAGAGATGATCATGGAAATAAGGTCAACACTGGACCACAACAAAGGAAATGATCTAGACATAATGACCTTGCTAGAACATGGCTAAAGAGTAAGCTTCCCAAGAAGCACTGAGGAAGAAATAAATGTGGTTGTTCAAGGAGCTCTGGCACCATGAAATTAGAGTAACATTTAAAGGAATCCTTGGCCAATCAGTCCCAGGCAGCTAATCTCAGCAGGTAGTTTCTGCGCAATCCTGTGCAAAAAACCACCTGCGGAGCATGTGATCTGCAGGCGCCGGGTGTCGTAAATGTGCCGTAAGGCGCGTTTTCGACTCCCGGAGAATAAGGGCTGCCAGCGCGGAGGCAGCCCTTACTCTGCCTCCCCCGCACCCAGCACCCACTGGTGCAGGTAAGTCCTGCACTGGTCGGTGCAGGGGCAGGGGGAGTGTGGGCCAGACGGTGAGGGAGGGCGGCTGTTGGCCGGCCTCGGCCAGGAGGGGGTGGGGATATCGGCAGTGAGCTCTGCTGATATTCTGTGCCATTTCTGGCCTGGGCCACCCTTTCCCCGCTGCCTCCAGAGTTGACGTACATCCGAGGAGGCCCATTGGGGCTGGGCAACCCTACATCCAGGGAAGGGGATGAATGTCCCCTTCTCCCGAGGTTTTCCTGTGCTGTGCCGACGCGGTCCGGGAAGGGTGCTGGATACTGCAGCCGGCCCTTTAGGCCGGCCGTGTATCATTACACAGGTTTGGGCTGTTAAGTCACTAGTGTGACAGCAGACTAGCGTGGTTCTATTTCAACGGAGGCTGCAGCTCACCAAATTTATAGAAAGAACAGATCCATCACACCGTAAGATGAGCTTCCAGTGCCAGAATCAACAAACCGATAGTCATGATATCTAAACAGAGCTTCATTTACAGAGGTAATATCAGATTCTGGGGATGAGCAACAGAGGAAGGTCCTCATCTTCATGGTCTACTTATGAGCTTGGAAACAGAATGCTGAGACTTCATGGACCTTGGCTTGGCCCAGAAAAGCATTGCTTATGTCCTGTTACTGTAATGATCCCTCAGTAAAGAGTACAGTACTTTCTTTTTGGTTACTTCTGAGTTCTTCCCCCTTCTTACAGTGCAATCCGGTGTAACCTTGCACTGGTGTTACAGCAGGTGCACCGGTGTAAGTGCACTTACACTGGCATAAGTGCACTTACACTGGTGCATCTACTGTTACACAGGATTACTGTTACACAAGGTTACACAGGATTGCGCTGCAAATCTCTGAAATTCCAGCTTTCCTTTGGGATGCACCACAAGCTGACAGTCAAAGGTTTGTAGAACACACATGTTTTGGTACATACATCGGTGTACTTCCATGTGTCACTGAGCAGGTGTAGTAACAGAATCATTATTGCATGGAAAAATTGCATCTGAGGTTACTTTTGGATTCATGTATCACCTTTACAGCATGTGTTAATATATAAAGTCAGATTATTTAAGAAAACTGCAGAGTATTAACCTACACAATAGCTTCATTCACAGGAAAGAAGCCTATTTCTGTTCAGGTGTTTTAAGAAATGCAATAGTGAGTAGAGGAAAGGAGTTTACCAAGACAGTTTACAATGATTCCAGCTCTTGGAAGGTTTATCCCTCCTACAATACTTAGCTTATTTAAAGAGAAACATCTCTCAATTTTGCTTTATCTGTTAAATTGCCATGTGTCTAGAAATATCCTACTATGTGGTTCTCCTACCAATGTGATTTTGAAGCAGTTTATAAGTAACTCATATAAAGGCTGCCACTGCCAGCCCCTCCAAGGCCGAAACGAATTGGCTGAATATTTCTTTTCCTGCTGGAAGGGAGGGGTGCTTGACATGCCTTCTCCTTTTAGTACTTAGAGCTCTCTTCAGTTAAGGCAATGGGGGCAAGCACATGGCCATGGCAAACTTCTAGCAGGGTGAAAGATTTCATCAAATCCTCCCAAAACCTATCATCCACCATCCTGGCCCCATCATGGCTCAACTTTTCCAGCAGTCATGTTTTAGGCATTGCCTTTTTAAAGAGCTATCTGTTGTTTGGTAGTAACTCTGATGTAGTTGTACCCTAATTTAATTGATAGCTTTTGACGCCATCTTCACTGTTTATGGAAAGATAGGATAAAATGCTGTAAATAAGTAACAAAATAATAATTGTTGTGGCATTGAAATAAGAAGTCATTTTGCAGCTGTGGAATTAGGCTGAAGATGCAAAGATCCTGAATCACAGTTGTGCACCTGGCCTAGATGCCTTTAAAAGGGGTTTGGACAGATTCATGGAGGAAAAGACCATCACAGGTTACAAGCCATAACCAACCTCCTGGTTTTAGAAGTAGGTTTTCTCTGTGCCAGGTGCAGGGGAGTGGCAGCAGGAAACAGGTTATCTTGTTGGCTGTGTGCTCCCCAGTGGCGTCGCTCCGGTAGGGGCGGGGCTGTAAGTATTGCTCCGTCGTAGTCCCTTTACCGAGCGAGCAGAAGGCGGCCCCGCCCCCTCACTGTCGGAGCCATTCCCCTGCGGAGAAAGCAGCAGGTGTACAGGTGCCTGCTGCTTTCTCCGCAGGGGAATGGCTCCGACAGTGAGGGGGCGGGGCTGCCTCCTGCTCGCTCGGTAAAGGGACTACGACGGAGCGATACTTACAGCCCCGCCCCTACCGGAGTGACGCCACTGGTGCTCCCTGAGGCATCTGGTGGGGCCACTGTGTGATACAGGAAGCTGGACTAGATGGGCCTTTGGCCTGATCCAGCAGGGCTCTTATGTCCTTATGTTCTTATTTTGCATGTATCTTTCTTTGATAAGGTATGTGCTGCAGTGGAATTTGATGTTTTGACAGCAGAATAGTTGTGCATTTATTTGTTTGTTTGTTTATTCAAATGATTTATATGCCCCCTTTCCTCTTAAAAACTATGATGCCTAAGGAACCTCATAAGCAATACAATATAATAAAATACAATAAAAAACACCAGAGATACAAAAACATAAAAATGCAGCACATATAAAAGACACCAGAATAAAAATAGAGAAGGAACCTATGTGTTTGTGTGTGTGTGGGGGGGGAGTGACTACAGGGAGAAGTCTAGCTTAAATGAAACATACTTTGAAAGCAGCAGAACTTTCAGATTTTATCAAAATTGAGAGCTAGTATGGTGTAGTGGTTAGAGAGTTGGAGAGTAGCCCTGAAGAGACCTGAGTTTGAATCCCTCTTCAGCCAAGGAGCTGACTGGGGTGACCTTAGACCAGTAGCTCTCCTTTAGCCTCATGCCCCTCATGATAAAAAGGGGATAACATGTGTGTCTTCAGACCATGGAAGAAAATCAGAATATAAATTTGGACACCAATAATAACGTTCTGCTATTTGTTTGTTTGTTTGTTTGTTTAAATAATTTATATCCCGCCTTTCCCTCTGAATCAACAGACTGCCCAAGGCGACATACAGCACAGAGTAAAAGCCCCAGTAAGACACAAAAATAGGAACACAATATAAAGTGCAACAGTTGTACTGTATTTGAGAATTCCAGTGGCAGAACTATTTTATGTATTAAATCAATACCTGATCCATGTTCTTTATGGAGGCTTTGAACCATGGCAGGAATCTATTCAAAAGGAGATAAGCACTGGGTCAAAGCATCACATTAAGTGAAAGCTATATGTGTACAATTGAATCCATCGTGCACAAATCCTGCCATTGATTCAGTTTTACAAGGATTCCATTAACTTATTTTCTCCAAGAGCAGTTTATTGAAATTTCCATTTTGGCTCAGCTCTGTGGAGGTTTAGTTCATCTGTTACGGCAATCTCGGTCTCAGGCCTCAGATGTGGAAGCCACAAATCCCACACAACTCTCCTGACGGCCTTTGTGGGATTTCTTTTCATAGCATGACAAACGCTGGTTTGGATGATGCCTTCATATGAAAAGCACAATTGAAATGTACAATAATTCATTTTTGGGATTGATCCAAAGTTCAGAGGACTCAAAATGTAGTTTTTCGGTTGATTTCCCTGGATTTTGGACCGTGTCCGTTTTGTGATTTAAGTTTTGTTTCCTTAAGGCTACATCACACATGACTTTCATTCATTGGGGTGCTTTTGCAGGTCAACTCCAGAAGTACACTCTGCATGTCAGAAAAGCGTGTGTACACCTGTCTTTTCCCAGGTCAGATGATGCCAAGTCAATCCTGGATTCACAGCATTCATCTGTCCAATTTGATGTGCACATCATTGAGACATTATGCTTTCCCCACCTTCCCTTATTGTATTTTTTGAAAACAAGAAAACCATACTGTGGGAAGCAAGCAGCTTTCAGAGCAAAAGCTTTTGAAGATTTGCCAGGGATCATAAACATTTCTGTTCTTGGAGGACATTTTATTCCAGACAGTGGTCCAGATGCTGTAAGAACATTTTGCCACCTTTCTGAGATTACTATGCCAAGCAGTAATTGCTGAATTTATATTTAAGTACTGTAGGAATGCTATTCTCAAGCTAATAACAATGACTATAATTCTCTGAAGGTGAAAATATGCTAAAAGATAACCTTAGCTTACCTCTGAAACTGTGTAAACGGATAATAAGCAGCCTAGGGTCAAACTGATTTACAGTGCAATCCGACTTAACTTTTGTGCTGGTTTAACCAGCGACGCAGTGAGAACGGGAAGCCCCAGAACGGAAAAGGGATTCAAATCCCCTTTGAATTCTTCTTTTGGAGGGGATTTGAATCCCTTTTCCGTTCTGGGGCCTCCCGTTCTCACTGCACTGCTGGTTAAACCGGCACAAAAGTGAAGTCAGATTGCGCTGTTACTCAGGAATAAATACTGCAAAAGTAGCACAAGTTCTAGGATTCCCTCTCTCTCTCTCTCTCTCTCTCTCTCTCTCTCTCTCTCTCTCTCTCTCTCAGAATGGTGTAGTTCTTGGTGCATTGAATTAGAACTTGGGAGACCTGGGTTCAAATTCCCTCCTCTTCCATGAAGCTCACTGGCTGACCTTGGGCTGCTCACTCTCTCTTAGCCTAAAGTACTCCACATGGTTGTTCTGAGGATAAAATTGAGAGGAGGAGGACAAACCATGTAAGTCATGCTGAGTTCCTTGGAGGAAGGATGGTGTAGTGGTTTGGGAGTCAGACTTAGACCTGGAAGATCCAGGTTCAAATCCCCGCTCAGCCACGAAGCTTCCTGGGTGACCTTGGGCCAGTCACTATCTCTCAGCCCCACCTACCTCATATATATATATATATATATATATATATATATATATATATATATATATATATATATATATATATATATATATATATATATATATATATATATATATATATATATATATATATTGGGTGGCCTGATTCTGCCTAAGATACGATGGCTGCCCGAAATGGGCAGCTGCTGCATTCTAGGTAGGATGTGGCGTGCGCCAGCACACCCAGGGCTTACGTCAGGGCCTCCTCGGATGTGCACCAGCTCTTTAGCCGGTTCGACCTGGGAAGGGAACGGGGATATGGTGGAGTGTGCTGCCGATATCCCCCCCTCAGGCTGGGTAGGTCAATTGTCCCCCTCCCCTGCCACCCCAGCCCACCCTCTCCATGCCCTCCCGCCAACCAGCACAGCACTTACCTGTGTCTGGTGACGCAGGTCCTGGGGGATGGCGCAGTAAGCAGTGCCAGCCTCTGCGCCAGTGCCATTTACTCTCTCAGTGCCGTGAAAGTGCTTTACAGCCGGTGGAGAGTGCACCTAAATACAGGCAGCATTTCTGTCCTGCCTAAATACAGAAATGATTGCGCCATAAATCCCTAAGTAGATCTCCCTTGCATCTCAATCCTATATAACTAGGATTACAATCCATCCTGGAAAACCTGGGATGGTCCCGGTCTCCGGTCTCGGATCTGTCCAAGGCTTTCTGGGCCCAGATGAAGCCGCCTCCGCCACCAGGAGTAAGAAGGTGGCAAGAAGAGGCAAGAAGATGGCGGTGGCGACTGCGGCTGCTGCTGAAGACGATGGCGGCAGCGGGGGTGACGATGATGGTGGCGGCCGCAGCCATAACCACAACTGGCAGCGAATATGGCAACAGAATGGTGGTGGCAGCGGAATGGCGGCGGCAGGACAGGACAGGCAAGTCAAATAATTAACTGAGAAAAAATTAATTAATTAAAAAAATTGGCCGAAAAAAGATTCTTAAAATTTATTTTAATTAATTGTTGGAGGGTGTCCCGGTTTACAGCCAGGAAAATCTGGTAAGCCTAACTATACAGTACTTTGTATAGTATACTATACAAATACTACACAAAGAAGGAATAGTAGCCATAGAAGAAATACTATATACAGAGTTGATTTGGCTCATCTTCAAAATATTCAAATATTAATATATGAGGGTGAAAAATATCTAAAAGCAACAACATTATGGGAAACAAAAAGAAGAGCTGCAACAGACCCTTTCTCACTGCCTTTCTATAGTGAAATAAATGCTGTTGTATCAGATCTGAGCTCCAGGCACTTCTAAAACGAAAACCATCTGCTAAGATTCTGCTGAGATGCCAGTCAAGTCATAACACTTTCTATCAGTAATGGTAGGGAAATTGTTTAAAAAACTTAAGTCTGTGTGGATTAAATCAGCGTTTCAAAAGGTGGGTGGATGGATGGCGGGGAGAGAACATATTTTATCCTACCCCTCATTTTCCGTCATGCCTGTATTTTGACCTCTTGCTTTTCAGAGCTGGTTGCTTCAATGCTGCACAGCTCCAGCATCTGAATGCCTCATTTAAGATTTACAGCGAGGTTCCTGTTTTCATGTAATTCACATCATCAACATTTTCCTCGAGGGCTTTTTCATTTTTCTTTTTGCTGGGAATTGTAAAAAGAGGTTGAATGCTGTAGGTTGAATTTAGCACATACATTTAAAAGACAAATTAGTTCCAAACCCAGCAGCAGGTATTTTGTCATAAGCATATACCGTAATTTTTGACAGTTTCATACAATACTTGTCAACAATGTTCAGCAGTCATCTATGTAGACTGTGTTGCGCTCTGTTGAAGGATGTAATATTTTGTTCTTTCATTATGTTACCATGCTATATCACACTAGTCAAAAGTCCTAAACATAATATTAAAATTCTGGACCCATAACAGGAAAGTAAATTCTACGAAAAACAAGATAATAATCTTATCCTGATTGCTCCCCCCCCCCGATATAGAATTGCTAGTCTTGAGAGTCAATTATTTGGCATGCAGTGTTGAAAAAGAAAGACTGTATACTCTGTGCTATAAGAATACAAACCAGGTGTTTTAATTTTTTTTATTTGTACATTGCTTTGAGTCTTGGCAAAGCAGTTTATAATTTTTAAAATACAGTAGAGTCCCAATTGTCCAACCATCAGCTATCTGGCATTCTGCTTTATCTGACATGGTAGCCATACGTGCTATCAAACAGCTGAGTCCTATCCCGGATTGGGCTGTTGGGGGTGGGGCTTCCGCTTTATGACAGTAGAAGAGCTTTCAGATGTTGTAAAATGGCTGCCAACGGAGCACACAGTGCTCTGTCGGTGGCCATTTTGGGAGTGCTGCTGCAAGAGGTGGCTGCGCTCTCAAAATGACCGCTGGACCTTGTCTTGCTCACCGGAGAAGGTAAGGCAGCAGTGAGGGCGGGGTGGAGGTGGGGAGGGGGAGAAACTGGGTGGGAAGGGGGGCGAAACGGGGGACGAGGAAGCTGCGGGAGGGGGTGGATCCAGTGGTGATGGAAAAGTGCTCCTGGCTGAAAAGGAGAGGGGAAATAGGACTCCAGCCAAAGCTCCAGGGCCATTGCAGAAGATCCTTTTTGCTTGGACTCCCTAGACTAGAATGCCAAAAGATGCCTTATAATTGGATCACTGGGCTTCTCAGAGAGCTGCGATGTTGCTGGGATCTTCTTTTGTTCTTTGCCTTGCATCCACCTCCCACAGCAAGGGCACATCTTTCAGTTTACTTGATTAAAATTTGTTTCGCTCCCCTCACCCATTTCCACATTATCGTACGTATTCAGTAATCTGACCATCTATCGGTCCCATTTAGGTCAGATAATTGGGCCTCTACTGTAAATACATAGGAAGGCACCTTATAGTGAGTCAAACCATTGGTTTTGGCTCATTCGCTCAGTATTGTTGACACTGGCTGGCAGTGGCTCTCCAGCATTCCAGATTGGGGTCTTTTCCGATGCCAAGACTTACAACCTTCTCAGGCAAAGCATGCCCTCTACCACTGGCCTGTAGTCTTCCCCCAAAGTAAACAGATTCAAACAAGTCAATCTGAAAATCTGCAGTGGGGTCTGCATGGCCATATCCCCAAACCAGCAGCTGGGTTCTGCTTCTATCCTGGATTTTGGCAGCATCCCCAAAATTTCATTTATGTTGCTGATACATGGTTCTTGCCTACAGTCAGATCTATGTGCTCAGAGTAAGATCTTTATGATCCTCTTTTGAACATGATTTCAATATCATACATATTCAGAACAGCAAATGACTTTTGCACCTGCAATCCCTGACTGTAAATAACATCTGACTCTAAATATTAAAGCATATCTAAACCATTCTGAAAAGCAGCAGCAGATGTTTGATAAAACCAGCATGTATTTAAGTCCAACAGATCATAATGTTTTCCACAACGAAAGATCGCCAGCCCTGTGCTACAAAAATCTTTAGCGACTTTCCATTCTCTTGCTCCAAGACACCATTTGGATTATTAACAGGAATCCTGATTTTGATTTCAACCAAAACACCAGCCCTTATTTATATAAAATATAGGATCTGGATAGGGAGTCAGCATGTCTTAAATGCAAACTGCTGTATTTGATTATACATGTACAGTATATGTGGAACAAGATGGCAAATGCCAAGGAAAATATGTAAACTATTTTGAGGATCCAGTTATACGTGGCTGCGCAATATTTATACATGTAGGTTATTGTAGTCTGCCAAGAGCTAAGCATACTGTCTTTATCCTACTGAAGTGAGACAAAATGTAGTTGGGATGTTGACTTCATATGGTCAGCCCCCCAGCACATGACTTGATGATGAATGTGCTGCAAGCAGGTGGTTGGAAGACCTTTTGCTCTACCTTCCACAAGTCCCCATTCTCTCCAAAACTGACTTTCACTCCAGGGCTATGAGCCATATCTGAGGTAATGTTCATTATTTCTTTTCCTTTGGAACTTTTCCATAGTTTCTTGTAGTTCTAAATCGCAGGAATATGTTTCAAAGAACTTGGTGGATTAAAATCCAAAATGTAATCTATATATTCTAAATCAAGGGTTCTCAACGTCTTACTTGCCACGTACCACCTCCAGCGCCGCTCTCCCGCTGTGTGCCACTGGAAATAAGTGCCAGTGACGTCATCGGCACTTACTTCTGGATTTTTGCCACACCGGAGCCCTGTAAAGCAAAGGGGAGCAGGCAGGCAGGAGGGCCTTCCCCGAGCCTGGAAAAAATTATTTATTTATTTGTAGTTATAAAATTAATTGATTAATTAAATTCACTTACCATTCTGCCGCCGCCGCCATTGCCCGCCATTGCCCGTTGCTGCCATGCTGCTGTTTCTCCTTGTTGACACTGCTGACTGGCTAGCTCGCAGGCCCATGAGCCACGGCTGAGCCGCAGACCGAGCCAGCCGAGGAGCTGGCCGAGCCATGGGCCAGGCCGGCCGAGGAGCCGGCTGAGCCATGGGCCAGGCCGGCCGAGCGGCTCAGCCGGCTTGGACCACGGTTCAGCCGGCTCCTCGGCCCGCGGCTCGGCCGGCTCCTTGACCTGCCAGGTCCATCGGCTCCTCAGCCGGCCGCCATTTTTAAAATATAGAAACTTACCTGGGTGCCGGCATCTTGTATTGCGAAATCTCGCAAGATCCAAGATGTCGGCACCAAAATCTCAGGAGGGCATGATGCCCTCACAAGATTTGGGTTCCAACATCTTGGATCTCACAAGATTTTGCGATCCAAGATGCTGGCACCCGGGTAAGTTTCTATATTTTAAAAATGGCGGCGGCAGGGATGGCGGAGGCTTGCCATCTGGCCCGGAACCATTCCGGGACCCGAGGCCGGATTCCGGGACTTTCCGGGACAGATGGTAAGCCTACCCATGTTGGGCCTGGAGGCCTGGGAGTGTGGATAGGGTATGACATCTGACAAGGACGCCAATCCCACCCCCTAGGCCTGATACACCCCATTACACCCCCTCCCCGCCTTTAACCAAGAGGTTGCATATAATCATCATGGCTAAGTCCCGTCATGGCTTACCCATCATGGGTAAACCCCTAGCCCCAGCACTGCTCACAGTGGGGTTTACCCATGATGGGTAAGCCATGATGGGACTTAGCCATGATGATTATATGCAACCTCCTGGTTTTAGAGGTGGGCTATTTCTGAGTGCTAGATGCAGGGAAGTGACAGTGGGATGCATGTATCTTGTTCTCTGGTGTGCTCCCTGAGGCATCTGGTAGGGCCTCTGTGAGATACAGGAAGCTGGACTAGATGGGCCTTTGGCCTGATCCAGCAAGGCTGTTCTTATGTTCTTATCCGCTCCATGGTGCTGTCCCTCAGGCTCAGCGGGGTGGTGGTGCAGGCCTAGGCGCTGGCACCGCCTATTCACCAGGTGCTGCAAACATGCTTTACAGTATGTTTGCAACACCCTAGGCTGGTACTGAGGCCACAGCGCCGGCTGAAGTTAGGATTGAGCAGACAATCAGCCATACAGTCACTATCGTAACTGTTTAAAGAATTAATGTCGGCTCCAAGTCAGTTGCTGAGTGGACACATATTTAGCCACCTGAAGGGCATGGTTTTCTATAAATAATATTCACTTGACTATCAGATGTAAAATACTGGTTGGTTTGATATAGCACGTAATGAGTTCCCACTTTCCTTATGAGACTGACCAAAGCCAATGGAATAACAATAGGAGTGAATTCTTGAACAGACCAGTAGGAGACGCAAAGGATGACATTCTTTGCCTAATGTGAAACAGAACCCCCAAAATGGAGCCAGATAAAGCAAAGTTTGGACTGACCCATTAAGGCAAGCCAAAAGTATAATGAGGCTTAGCCACCACTTTGTATTCATTGTAAGCAATCCCAAGGAAAATTAAGGAATCAGGAGGATTGTTAAATGAGCATTATATAAAGTACTTTCAGGTGTTGAAATGCTTTAGTTAGTACTTATGCAGGAGCCAAACTAAAGCTTCATTGAGGAAGAGAGCACATGCTTAACTTTCCATCTGACTGGATTGCACCTGATGTTTGAATACAGTTCTTCCGTTAAGTGCTGTATGTTGAAGACTTCTTATGGATTTACAAAGTGTGAGATTTTAGTCTGTTCATAAAATAGTCTCATAAACGTCCCTCTCTCCCAACCACATTTTAATGACATCTGTATCAGGATTTACCGGGGCTTAACCACAGAAGTTTGTTTCTGAAATACTTGCTATTCTTTTATCTTGCCCTTGTATAGTAGCCTTGGCTGATAGATAGTGATTTGCCCAAAGCTGAACCATAAGCTGTCGATCGAAAGGTCGGCAGTTCGATTCCCGTGACGGGGTGAGCACTCGTTGCTTGGCCAGCTTCTGCCAACCTAGCAGTTCCAAAGCATGTCAATGCGAGTAGATAAATAGGTACTGCTTGCGGGAAGGTAAACAGCGCTCCGAGTTCCAGCTGCATGCTACGCGCTGCGGCAAGGAGAGTCATGCCGGCCACATGACCACAGAGGCGTCTTCAGACAATGCTGGCTCTTCAGCTTCGAAATGGAGATGAGCACCACACCCTAGAGTCGGACACGACTGGACTTAATTGTCAGGGGATACCTTTACCTTTACCCTTCTTGTGAGCTACATAGCTGAAGAGTGATTTGAACCAGGACTTCACATATTGAAGACTTCACATATTGAAGACTATCACATGAACTATTACACCCTTCTCTTTCCCCAAGGCTCACCCATAAATTCTCTGAGTATGTGCAGATTGCCTTTTTCTTATGTAGGTTAAGATGTCTCTTTCAGCGCAATTCTATCCAACTTACACCACCGGTGTAACCAGCGGGGGAGGGCAGGGCGGGAGGCTTTGGAGCGGAGGGGAGATTTAAATTCCCCTTGAATCCCCCTTTGGAGGGTATCTGAATCCTCTTTCTGTTCTGGGGCCTCCTGTTCTCGCTGCACCGCTGGTTACACCGGTGGTGTAAGTTGGATAGGATTGCGCTGCTAATCCTTCTTTTATACATCCTTCAGGCTAGTATTTCTCATTTACCTTTTAACAGATGGTGAAAGGACAAGTATGGAAGACCTACCATTGGGACCCTTAATTAGGCTGAACGTGGAACTCAAGTCTTTTGTATTCTATTCATATATGCTAGCTGTCATACCTACCAAGCTTGCTTAACAATTAGCACTTAATGGGATGCATCCTAATTCCAAACCTTTGGATCCAATTGAGAGTCATGTTTCAATGTGCTTTGGATTGAGCTGATAATGTGCAAGTCATTCTGTAGGAGCAAACACATTTTTTTTTCTTGCATGAATTGAATTTTCTTTTTTTTTTTAAGTCGCCAGGAATTGGCAGTCAAATGGGCTGATTCAAACTTGGCATCTAAGGTGTACAAGAAATGTGTCAGGAGAGGCAGCCTTGAGGAAAGAATAGAAACAAGAGGACAGACAAAAGAGTAAAATAAATACTTTCAACAACGCCCAAGAATGGACTGGCAGCCAGAGCAGGAGCACTTAAAACTCATTAGGTTGTGTCCAAACTCTTTCATTCACAAGTAGAAAAACGTCCAACTATGCAAAGGAGTTATTCAGCAATCCTTCCTTCTCTTTCCAAACCCTATGCCAGCACTAAGTGCTCCACAGAACACAGTTTGGGAACCACTGCCCTATGCCATATACCGGCCTGTTCCTGAATGCCCCCCACCTGTCAGGATTGAATTTCGGGAGGACGTGCAGGGGGCTGGAAAGTGAAGGGGGATATTGGTGAAGATTTCCTTCCTTGTGCAATTGGAAGCTCTTTGGCACATGAGTAAAATTCCATCAACATGATTTAAGTGCACATACCTATGCACTGAATTGTGTCCATAAATATTGTACATTTTTTTCTCCAAAAATATAAGGTTGATTTGAATAGAGATTGCTTCTATATGAAAATATTTTCAGGCGCACAGGGCTAGCGTTACTGCCTGTATTATAGAAAAAGACAGTGTGCAATGCAGATACCATACACTCACAGTCTGTGGTTTTCATTTTCTTTTGAGCTGAGAATTGCAAACTTTCAGCTATCAGATTATCATAACGTATATACAGCCTTTCCTGTTACGTGGATTTGCAAAAATTCTTGCTTAAGAATAGTCAGCTGACGGTCCATGACATTTTTCAGCCTGCACGAAGTACCACATAGCACCCTTCCCCTCCCTATTCTCTTGTCTCTGTTAAAATTACACTCCCATTTCTTCCTGCTTTTAAGCATCTCCTGCCCCCTCCCCATTATTTCTATTATGTATGGAAGAGGAAAAGCAGCATGGTGCCATTTCACTTTTCCTTCTTCTGCTGGTCATTCAGGATTGGGGAGGGAGTGTGTGGTAGATTACCTTGCTGCTCCTGAAAACTGGCTCACAATTCACTGCCTGGTAGTGGCATGCCTGTACTGAAGCCTGCTACTACAGGCATGCCTGTACTGAAGTCTGGACTTACACAGCTCCCCGCTGGGTGAACATCCTCAACTGGAGGAAGGTGGCGTCGCCTCCGGGGCCCGGGGTCGGCCTCAACGGGCACTGAGCGACGAGTTGCCCCCGCTTGGCGATCCGGCAACGCCAGACCGCCCAACAGGAGTGCCCACGGGGCTGACGGGGAGGACTGAAGGAGGCCCGGTTCCACTAGAAGGTCGGCAGCCCCCTGAGGTCACTGGTTGGGTAGCCACGCAGACCCTCAGGCAGCCGGACGGCAGGGCTGAGAGCTGTAGAGGCTGCAAGCAAGGAAAGAGCTCAGGAACTGAACAGAGAGGGATATCCCCTTTAAAGGATAAAGGCTGGGGGAGTGGACAGGGCGGAGTGAAGCAAGGGGGTAGAGACCAAGAGTGATGGAGAGGGTTCATAAAGCGTTGGCTGGCCAGCGATGAGGAGGTCAGTAGTGGAGCTCCTGGAGGCCTGTCCTCAGACGGAGCAACACCAGACCAGGGAACGAAGGGCTGAGGTGCTTTTAAACCTCCTTCCTCCCCCATCCAGGGACTCTGAGGCCTCGCCTAAATGAACCCCGGGACGACCAGAATCCGTAGCTCCTGGCAGAGGGGAACCCCACATTCTCTATATCATAATTTTCATTGAATTAAATAATTCTGTACTTTTGACTAATACACACTCTTTCTGTTGCATTAGTACTAATTATACATCTTGCTGCTGTATGTTTTTGAAACACTACTGGGAAAGGGATACAAACATAAGAAAAACTGAAAGATGAATAAAAGATTTCATCCATATCATTGTACACTGTACCTTTACTTCAGGAAAATTTCCACTGCAGCAGCCCCAAGGGCAGATTTCTGCCAAATGTAGATTTTGGCAGATCGGAATGGTCTTAAATAACAGTCACATCTGCTATGAAAATTTGGCTGTTGATAAGCAATAGTATAGTCTTAGTGGTCAAGTAAATGTTGACAATGCTCAAAAGACAATTTTTGAGGTGCTCCGGGATTTGGCATATTGTTCTGTCAGCTGCCATAGCAAATAGTCAGGGTATATAAAGGGCAGAATTCTCTTCCGCTACCGAAGAGTGAATTTTGAAAATGTTCAAATCAGCTAACAGAGTTACAGCACAATCCTTCTTCTGCTGGTGTAGTGATCGCTGCGCCAGCATGCGCTGTTGCAAACATGCTGTAAAGCACATTGTGACAGCACAGAAGATAGGGGCGCCGGCGGGAAGGGCTTCACCATCCTGACGGCGCCAGTGTAGGCTTTAATGCACACCAGAGCAGGGCAGTACAGAGGCAGGGGGAAGGCAGGGAGGGGCGAAATGGGACAGGGAAGGGAGGTGACGGGGGTGGTCGGATTTGGCCCAGGAGGGGGTGGGATCGGTGGTGCTGGCGCATGCCGCATCCTAACCCCCTTCCTGGGTCTGAAACCTTGACATGAGGTAGCTCGGAGTTGCGCCGGCTATTTAGCAGCCGCAGATCCGAGTTGCCCCATTGAGCAGGCTGGAACTTTACCTAGGTTAAGGGGACGAATCTCCCTTACCCCGTACCCCAGGGAGAAGTCCAGCCTGCAGTATTCCTGTGCAGGACCTAGCGTGGGTCATGCGGCCCTTCTGCATTGGCGTGGGATAGGATTGAGCTGCCCATAATACATAACCCCCCAAGTCTAAATAGTGCTGATATACAGTACAGGGGTGGTGGTGGTATCCACAGGGATCCATTCCAGGCCCCCCCTGCAGATACTGAAGAACCGTGGATAGAGGCAAACGCCCCCTCTGCGGCCCCTGCGCACCCCACCGGCCATTCTTTTACCTTAATTAGCTGCTCTGTGTCTACCATGCTGCTTATAGCAGAGACACTGATTGAGTGCTAGAGAGGCTCTGCTGAAGAACAGGAAGCAGTTCCAGTTCCTGTTTCCTTTTCTTCAGCTGAGTCTCTCTAGCACTCACCCGGCATCTGTGATGCTCTATACGTCACTGAAGCCTGGTTTCCTTTCCAAAAGAACACTTTTGGCTGAAGTAGGATGTAAGTAATTTTGTTCATATGTGCCCTTCCCACCAGCATCTTGCTGGTTATGTACCCCAAATGTTGAATAAACCTGCCAGGAAAGCCATCAGAAATGTACTTCTATGGTGTGTGCACCACTCTTCATCCAGTTTGCAAACTGCCAGTTATAAATCATGAGGTAATGCAACAGTTCTACAAATATAGTTCTTAGCATGACTATCATGAGCCATAAAGCTCAGTAGGTGGTCTTGAAGCATCCACTATGCTACCTCTAATTTCAACCAAACTCAGAGGATTTTTGTGAAGGTGAGTATTGTGAAGCTTCCTTCTCCTCACTGCAGCCCCTCAAAAGCCACTGCTGTGGGTGTGGGGCCCTCCAGAATGCCCCATCTCAAGGGGCAGCAGGAGGGGAGAAATGACAGAAATCATGGGGGCACCTTGTGTCAGTGGAAGTGCCTTTCGTCTCATGCATACCATCTTTGGATTCAAATGATGGTCGCCAATCAAGCTGTAGTTGTTGCGGGCAATTAGACATGCATACTGACAGATAGTGGCTCTGGATGGAGATGTACATCTGTACATGCATAAAAAGAGATGTCCAGGTAGTTAAATGAGAATTGGAAGAACATTATGATGTGGGTGCAGATACTTATCTAAATTAGCTGTACTTAGATACTTATCTAAATTAGACTGAGATCTTCCTTGTTGCTTTAGGGTAACTGACTGTAGTGTGTGAACAAGCACACTTTTAAAAATTCATGTCTTCTTATGGTATTATATATATATATATATATATATATATATATATATATATATATATATATATATATATATATATATATATATATATATATATATATATATATATATATATATGGTATGTTGCATTTATTCATTAATTGCAAATATGTTTATTCCCCTCATAAGGCAGATTATTTGAGAATGCACATCAACTTACAGCAGTGGTTCCCAAACTGGGAGGCGTGGCTCCCAGGGGAGCCGCGGAAACTAGCCAGGGGAGCCGCGGAGTGCTGCAGAATCCTCTCAGAAAACAGTGCAATGCCAATTGGCAGGCATCAACATAATGTAATGGGAAGCCGCGGCCAATGGTCACCAATGGTCAAAGGAGCCGCAGGTCGAATATGTTTGGGAAACACTGACTTACAGTATGACCTCTTCAGGCATTCATTATGGTAGAATGAACATGCATGGGGTGGGGGGTGGGGAAGCAGCTCTGCAAAGGCAGACTCTGCCTCTGCACTATATACTGTAGGGTTCTCAACTCTCTTGGGCCGCTCCTTCTCCACACGATTGTGAAGAGAAGGGGTGGCGCTTGGAGGCAGCAGGCAATCGGCAGCCATTGTGTTCCGCTCAGAGCAGTCCGAGTGGAACGCGATAGCTGCCAAGTCCTCCCACCTCCATGCGCCACCCCTTCTCTTCACGATTGTGAAGAGAAGGAGCAGCGGGTGGAGGCAGTTATCAATTGGCAGCCCTCGCGTTCCGCTTGGATCGCTCCTAGCGGGATGCGAGGGCTGCGGATAGCGCCCGAACCCAGAAGTGACGTTGCATGACGTCAGGTGGCACGGGAGCTTGTTATGCTCCTGATAGTGATCATACATTTGTTGGGGTAGAACCTACTCCCATGATACTACTCCTCTCTGTACGTTCTACCAGAATAAATGCCTGAAGAGGGCTGTAGCGATAGCTTATCTGAATCTGTTTTTGTAAATATGTCAGTGAGTATGACTAATATTATCTCACAAGTAACTTGAAGTTCAAAGTATAAAAACCCCTGTGCTATATGATGTTCCATCAGTAGGAATTTTTAAAATCTTCTTGAATATCTTCTTGTGGGAACCACAGCTTTATTCTCTACTTGGTTTTCTGGCCATTAAGTTTCCATTATTTATTTACTTACTGACCAACTGACTTTCTTACATTGTTTATATAGTGCCTTTCAAAAGAAGTTCTCACAGCAGTTTGCAGAGTAAAACTGGATAACAATGAATAAAAGGCTAAAACTTCTTAACTCCATTGTTTTCGTGGCAGTTGATTTTCTGCTTTTTGCAATGAATGGAACGCTCCGTGATCTTGTAGGCCTCAAGTGTGGAATAACTAGCTAAGTGTGAATTAGCTCCAGAAATGAAGATATTTACAAAGAAAACTAACCGAAGAATTATAAACATGTATTACAAGGAAGGAGGTCTACAGCACTGTTTTTTTCCTATCCATTGTAGACGTTGGACAAGCTTCCTTTTTATTCTGCTAATAAAACCCAGGTGAATGTGTTACTTATATGGTTCAACACATATACACTTATACACTTAGATATACAGTGTCTGGAGTTCCTATTATTGTCCACTAATGTGCATAGGTGACTTAAGAATAGTTCAAAAATGAGTTGGTGGTAACACGGGGCCCAGAGAACTACTTCCTCTGTATTCTCTTACTGGTGCTCCTGGTTCCTCTTAATAAATGTTTGCATCAAAGAAAATCTGTTCAGGTGTCTGTAAGAATTAGGTATTGGAATCTGCCCTCGTCTTAAATTGAACAACTCTTTATGCTAGACCTGGAGCACAAATGTCACTTCCCAGATGAATGGATGGGGCAGCAGGGATGGAAGGGATTGGCTGTGACTGTTTCTGGTCCTGATGATCAAGCCATCAACAAATATAGGCCAAAGAAGGGGATTTCAGTCAAGACTCACCTTTCACACAGTAACTGTCTGGACCTCATTAGCGAGATCTGCTCTGCACTGAGAATGTCGGATCCAAGCAGTTTTCAGTGAGTAACTCCATAGGGAGCGAAGGCTACTGCACTCCACCCTGTTATTAAGCAGTCTTTCTGCTGCCAGTTCTAGGATATACTGTATTTCATTGCTGAGGCATGACTTTATTATTATCCTTGAGTCTTGCATCAAGAAGATGATATCCACCTGACTGAAATCGGGGCAGGATGAAACTGGATGAATGCCTGTCCGAAGGATGAAGGTGGAGAAAAACCCTTTCTGACCTGCTTCTTGGCTGGTGCACCTATATGAAGCTAAACTCTCCCCAAGCTGCGGCAGTTCAACAGTCTGAAGGTAGGGAAAGGAATCAGAGGAAAAAGGTCTTATTTTGTCCTCAGCTGCATAGGGGAGGCAAAATGAAAACGCAGAATTAGGATGAGTTCAGTCTCTCCAGAGATGCAAAACACAGTACTGTTTCTCCCCAAAGAGGCAAAAGAGCTCAGCTTTAGTGGCTGCAGAGGCCAAGATATTTAGTACAGCTTTGGCCAGGTTTCTGTTACATGGAAACTATCATGCACTTATGATCCAGAAACTTCAGTGCTTGCTGTGGGCTTGAATCTAATACCTGGAAACATTTATGTTACGATCAGGGCCTATTCAGGCACAGCATCTCTCGCAGTTGTGCAATGCAGCCAGAGCAACAGTCATATAACCAAAGTTGTCATGGACTGTGAGACATTTATTATTTATTTCATTTATCTCCCACCCTTCCTCCAAGGAGCTTAGAATCACTCTCTTCTCAGGCCTGGCCCAAGCTGGCTGGTGCCTGAGGTGATGCTTAAATTACTCATGCCCCTCCATTTCCCCCTCCATGTGTGCAATAGTGTGCACACCCTACACCCCCCAATCACTGCCTCCTCTGCCACTGGCTTATATTCCTTATAAAATAATGTCCTTTCCCCAAATATTACATGCACAGAGACATGCACAAAATCCTACTGCATTTTGCAGTTCCATAGAAAGAATTGTTATTGTACACTATACTATCTACAAAACATTGGATTGGGGTGTGCGTAGTTAGGAAGGTATTTTGTTTTGGCAACTGCTTGATGTATCTCCAGTTGTTGTTGTTGATTGTAGATTTATGTGCATATTAATGAATAATCTAATAAACATAACAAGAAAAGAAAAAAGAAAAAGCTTGTGTGAACAACCGAGCCAAGCGACAACTTGTAATACTTTAAGGAGGAATTCTACCTGGCAGAGGCGTCGCTCCGGTAGGGGCGGGGCTGTAAGTTTTGCTCGGTCGGAGTCCCGTTTACCGAACGAGCAGGAGGCGGCCCCGCCCCCTCACTGTCAGAGCCATTCCCCTGCGGAGAAAGCAGCAGGCAGGGTCTCAGCAAGAGACCCTGCCTGCTGCTTTCTCCGCAGGGGAATGGCTCTGACAGTGAGGGGGCGGGGCCGCCTCCTGCTCGTTCGGTAAACGGGACTCCGACCGAGCAAAACTTACAGCCCTGCCCCTACCGGAGCGACGCCTCTGCTACCTGGATGAATGAAGTCAATCTAAAGCTGTACATTGTTTAATGAAATATAAACCAGAAAAAGAGAGAGGAAAAGAGAACTTTGGTTGGTCAAAATTTATTTTGTTTATTTCAGAATAATTTTCATCTACAATATATGCTTTCAAGCTGTTTATGCATCTTTACTTGACAGAGTACAGCAAGTCCTCACTTAAAGTCATCTCGTTTAAAGTCGTCTCATTTTAAAGTTGATGGGAAAATGCCATAGGAGCATTTACGTTTATCAATTACCCCAGAGGTTCCCAAACTCCTGTGAAGAGCCTCCACTGTCCACTGTCTCCACAGCGAGGCGACGACACGTCCAGAATCGCGCTTCTGCCACCACAAACTAAAAGTGGCTGTTTTACCTTCCCTGGTAGCTTTGGAGGTCCTCCGGGGGATGTGGGGAGTCTGCGGACCCCTCCGCAGGCTTCCCCAAGTGTCAGAGCAGCCCTCCGACATGATTGCGACCCACTTCCAGTTTTACGACAAAACTGGAAGTGGGTTGCAATCGTGTCAGAGGGCCGCTCCGACGCTTGGGGAGGCCTGCAGAGGGGTCCGCAGTCATTTTGCTTAAAGTCACAGTTTCCAAGAAGAGCCTATTGACAACTTTAAGTGAGAACTTGCTGTATAGACTTTACAGTGAAAAATGCAGTCCCTACCATGGACATAAATGTGGCAAATGATTCACGCGTTCTCTCTCTCTCTCTCTCTCTCTCTCTCTCTCTCTCTCTCTCTCTCTCTCTCTCTCTCTCTCTCTCTCTCTCTCTCTCTCTCTCTCTGTGTGTGTGTGTGTGTGTGTGTGTGTAAATAGTTATAGTATGGGGAATGGGTGGAACTAGTTTTATTTCACACATTCATAATTAATTCAATCAACCTTTTCAATATATCCAAGAAATTGATTGATATGAAACGTAGTACATCTTGTACAAAAGAAAGACATTTTTACAATGATAGTGATAGAGGTTGGGAGGAGGAAGTAGACTTGTTTGACCAACTGCTCTCTCTTTTCCTCCCCTTCCCTCCCTTGCTAATAATTGGTAGTGGCAGTGACAGCCTTCTGAACACCTAGACTTGCTAGAGGAAGGGCTGTGGAGGAGGCCAAGCCAGACACCCGCTCCTTGCCCCAGTCCTACTTGCTACATGTTCTGGTCCCTGGCCTCTGCTTCTCTCATTAAGGCAGTAGTGACCAGGCCAGGTGTTTGTTTCCTAGTGCATAGCTTAAAACTGTTCCTGGTAGGTGTATAATATATACACATGTGACCTGGATTACTGGATGTTCCAGTGGGTTGAGTGGAGTATCTTGGGTTTCTGTGCTGTGAGATAGAACATTGAAAGCAGATTGTGCCATAAATCTCATTACAGGCGCAACCCCCCCCCCCCCCCAAAAAAAAGAGACATGACACACAGTGGCTTGGAATGAGGGTAGACTTAATTAATAATTAACAATAATTAATTAATTAATTACATCTGCAGCAGGGCAACCGAAACTCCAGCGCCCAGCGTGCAGGCAGCTAGGTGGGGGAAATGGTGGCAATCGTCTGTGTCTCCCTGCTGATAACAGGCGTGACATCCTGATGCAAAGCTACTCCTGGGCATAGCCCAAGGGAGCCAATCACAGCCAACCCCCAAGGGGGTCAAGACAGCTGGAAGTGGGGAACCCCACTGGCCAAGCCTTATGGTTGTCCTTGCTATACTAGTCAAGAGGCTTGCCAGCCAGCCTCACCTATCCGGTCAAGTATTTCGTGAGCGGTCCTGGGTCACCCCCTGACCTTGCCAACCTCAGAATGTATGCCAGGATTTAACCCTTGTCTACCTGGCCCACACACTACCTGCCAAACACCATATTAAGTGGGAACTCTAAAACCTCCCAACACAGCCAGTCTGGGGTAGGTGAAAAAACTGCCAAGCAAAGGTCTATGAGGTTGACAGCAAAAAATTCCTACCCGGCTCGGAAAAGGCAGCCAGCTACTCTCAAACTGCACTGAGGGTGGGAGGGAGGGGCTCGCCAAAGCAACACAACTGAGGGGAGCAGAAAAAATGTCCACTCCCCCGTCACATGCCCCAGCCACTTGGCCAGCCCCAGCCAATCAGGGGCTGCAAAATTCGCACCACTGCAGTCATGCTGGGGGAGCGTCAATGTCTGATGTGCAAATGGAACCCTGTGCATGGAGACTTCCCCATTCTGTTCAACAACTAGGCCAGCTTGTTGTGCACAGCAACCCCCTTTGCATGCATAGAGCTTCTCTTCTGTTGAAGTGGGAGACACTTTTGTTGGCAGCACTGGCATCACTGGTGCATGGCAGGGGGGGTGGAGCACACAGGGTGAAGCGCTGGGAGGCGACCGGAGGAGGTGATGCGCCGACCCGGCTGCCGACCCTGCATGGGGTGATGTGCCAGCTCATGACGCCACTGGTTGGCAGGGAAGCATCTTGTGCTCGTGCAGGCACTTGTGCCTAAAAGGAATTGCTGGATCAGGGTGTTAAACAGCAGAGTGGATTAAATGTTTATTATCAAGTCAATTATCACATCACGTACATCATGCCTACTATTTAAGGATGATTTCAGACAAGTGTGAGAGATACAATTCTGAGAAATATAGACACTTTCTGAAACGTAGAGAAGATTCCTACTTTAGGATGACTCTCTTGAGGATTACATGTCAAAACCCATCTGTGATGTGAACAATTTGCCTGTCTTCATTTAAATACAAGTGAATTCTTAAGGTAAGTAATATTTGGCCCATTTTGTCCTTAAATGAACTTCTATTTGTGGCTGAAGGGCAAAAAAGAAAAACTGTAGAAAGAGGTAAGTGGGCTATACAAAGAGGTTGTTTTACAGCAATTCAGGGTGCCACAAACATTGCTTTTTTGAAAGCACTGGAAATGCAAAACCTGTTGAAATGAGGGAAGAAAAGAAAAACACCTTGAAGGCGTGCATGGATCGTTTTTGAATGCAGCACTAAGACAGTACAGTTGCTCGGAGCATTTAATTAAACATGACATTACCTGGCTTAATATAATTTCAACTTCAAAGGGAAAGGAATATTTTTGAATAACATGAGATGTTGGTGTTGTGGAAATGTTTAATCAGAGGTTTAGGTATAAACTTGAATTTTAATGAACATGGCCATAAGCTTTGCATTCAGATCAAAGTCGGTCCTCCGAGATCAAGGCTATTTGATGTCTGTTTACTTGCTTACCTACTGGAAGTTTAAAACCCCCCAGACCTTTTGACATAATGGAAACCTGCAACATATTATAAAGGAATGGCTGGTTATATTGTTTCTCTTTCACTCCAACCCTCTCCTCCCCTACTGCTTACAGGAATCCTTACAGAGGTAAGGAATCTTATGGCTAGGTATGTAGGTTGGATGGATTGCCACAGAGTGAGTGAGTGAGTGTGTGTGTGTGTGTGTGTGTGTGTGTGTGTGTGTGTGTGTGTGTGTGTAGCTAAAGAATGGATAAAGAAAAAGAGAAGGAAATGCCCACAACTCACACCAGTCATTAAAAGGTATGCAACTGCTCCAAAGACCCAACTTACTACGGTTCACATTTCTGGCTGCTTGGTGAGAGGTTAGTCTACAAGGAAGTAACACGAAAGGGGTTATCTGACTTACCTTCCCATCAAGCTGTTTGACCAAGGCTTCAGTGTATCAACCATGGCCAGGGCCATACATACTGAGCCTAATGGATAATACACCCCTGGGAGGGTAACCTCTGCAGCAAGATTTAAGTGCATTCCTTTGGATATATTCAAGAATAAGGGCAAAAAGCCATGTATTTTTAAGAGCACTGATTATGGCTACTTTTTCATACTCATAACTATACCAACATTAACAACATAGGTTAGCACAAGATGGAACGGCAAAAAGAACATGATCACCATCATGAATGAAATATTTGTCTAATCAAGTTCTTCAACGTATTTGCTGAAATTTGTACGTCTAACTCAACTCAGGGTTTGGTCCACATGTGATTATTTTTCCTCAAGAGCACCTATATTTCTGGCTAACTCATTGGTTTTGTACAATTTGATTCACTTGTAACCTATCAGACAACTTTCAGAAGAGCAGCCATGTGGAGTTGGCAGAAACAAAAACAATAAAAAGTCTTCTGGCTAAACTTTAAGTTTAAACGCATGCGTTGGCCCAATTTTATTTCCTTTTTTTTTTTTGAAGTAGTTTGCATGGAGAGGTCATCTAAAATGGGGCACAATCAAGGTGGGGGTGGGGCTGCACTGCAGTTCTGATCCAGATCCCGTACCTGTGTGCACCATTTACAATAGGAAAAAAGCCTCAGGTGAAGAAAGCCGATTGAAGCTTTTTCCCCCCTAGTTACACATTTATTGTAGTACAGGTTGATTACCCCTTATCCGGACATCCAAAATCCAGACTATTCCAAAATCCAGACATTTTGGGGGCTATGACTTCTTTTTTTTTTTTTTAAAAACCTTTTTTCCAGCACCTGGCTGGCATAGCGCAAGGCATGCTGGAGCACAAAATTAATTTGTATAAAATTACAAGGTGTATAAATGAATTTTGTGTTTAGACTTGGGTTCCATCCCCAAGATATCTCATTATATTTATGCAAATATTCCAAAATCCAGACAAATCTGAAATCCAGACAACTTCCCGTCCCAAACAGTTCGGATAAGGGATACTCAACTTGTATATTCTTTCATGGACCACAGTCCACTTGATCAGACAATTGTGTCAATCTGGTGGGGAGCTGGAAGTAGGGGACACTGTGGAAGTAGGGAACACGGATGCTGGCTCATCTTAGGGGCTTGTAGGATACTGTTGGGCATTTGCCTGGGCTGTGAAATCACATGTATAGCACCCGTCTGCAAGCAAAATGCCCCATCCAGCTTGAAATACAGATCTGGAAACCTGCTTCCATGTGCATGTGGTCCCTACCTGTCTCCGGATGCTTTGCTATGAATAACAAAATGCTGGTTTTATATACTGACGGTATTTCATTTAAGGCCCCCAGTTCCTGGTCACCAGGCTGTGCCTCTGCCTGCTCTGCTGTTCCCTCACCAACAATGGATTTATGGAGCACAGATTTTAGTTGTCAGCTGAGGGAACACAGGTGGCACTCGTAGGAAAGAAGGAGATGGGCATCAATGTGCCACACGTTTGCGTTTCAATATGCGTTTCTGGGTTCACTACACCCCAAGCCCTCTTGCAAATGTTTGGAGAGATGAATGAAATCACTGCAGACAAAATAATGTAGTCAAAATTGCCATTTAATATGTTTCATATTGGTAGATTCATAATTTATATAGCCAAAGTCTACAACCAGCCTAAGGGAATATCATAAGCTTTATACTCCAGTTAGGAAGCTGTAACCATTTAAGGCATTATTCTTCCAGGAAACAGGAGATTTCAAAATTTGCCAATGGTCTCAGTGCAAGTATTCAAGAAGGGAGTATTCTCTGTGATGCAGCTGAGGCTAGAATTAAAACGTTTTCCTTCCAAGAAGCAGAAGTTTGCAAGCTATTGCAGCATTTGTCTGAAATTTAAACCTGCCAAAGTTTATACAGCAAATTATACTTCCTTCTTCCTTATTGTACTCATTTTGTAAAGAATGAACATTAATAACAGCTAAGTTTGAGAAATGCATAAAAAAAGATGCAAAAACAAGCTAGTTCGTCCGTGATGGTGATAATGTCTTTGACAGTGGCGTTGCTGGAGGAGGTGCAGCACTGTAAGTGGTGCAAGCCGAAGCATCGCGCCTTGCAAATCGGAGTAATGTGACCCCTTCTACTCAGTGTGTTGCCTTTGCAGCCAGAATGACTCCGGGGGCGAGTGGGAGGAGGAGCCGTGTTACCGGTTTGCAAGGTGCGGTGCAGCGCCTTGCACCACACACACACACCCAGCAACACCACTGGTCTTTGATGATCTCAGAAGCTTGTGATGGCAACTGTTGGGCACTGGCCTCTTCACGCTATCACAGAAATACTGAACCAGTGCTTCCACCTCCAGCATACAAAGCTCCCCTATCACCACGCAGGAGTTTAGTTAGGATTGGACTGCTTGGCTCTAAATAAAGATAATACACCATAGGAGTTACCCCTATTTTGCTAAACACAGGAGTACCTTATTTAAGTGAAAGCTTTCTAAAACTCCACTTTCTCCTTCTTATACTTCTGAAACCAAGTACAACGTAACATAAGACTTTCATGTTAATAATCCAGCACTTCACCAAAACTGATTTGCTTAATTCCTTGTTATCGTTCATCTCGTTACTGTTAATAGGACCTGTGCCAGAATATACACCCCGCTCTCATTACTAAAAAATGTCAGGTCAAATTAAACAGATGTTCTAAAAACCTACTGGTGTTAAATGATGAACCATTTTTTAAACTTGGCACACTAAGCAAATGTCTTTCAGCAGTGAATGCTGTCTGATGTGCTGTAGGAATACAGGATATGCCATAATGATCTCTTCCTTAGTACACCATATTCTGAAGAAATACAAGACAAATGACATCGCTTGGGAGGAGTTTGTTTCCCAAAAACTTACACCCAAGGTCAACTCACACAACCAAACTGGTATGTTGGAAGTATGGATTGAAACAATCGTTGCTGAACTTAACATGCAATGATTGTGATTTTTCACTATGTAGTCAGCTACTCCCTAAACTCTTTTATATCCCAGCCCTTTTCATATGTTCAAAGTGGAGTGTCCATGGGGAGGTGAGATCATGGTGGCACGTTCTGCCTCACTTATGCACATTCAGTGTTGGGTGTGAAGTGAACAGGCCTTTCATGTGTATAAACTCTGTGCACCATAGGCTTATCCATATGATCAGGGTTTAGCTTTTAACAAGGTTCCCAATTGCATGTGCAGAGCCTATGCACATAGGATCTCTTCACAACCTGTACAGACATGCATAGGTCACATACACCTTACTTGCATTCAGCCCATGCACTCTGAATGTATCATCAGCTTTGTGATGATAGTACATATGATAATACATATGCTAGTCGAGTATATAATGAAGGAATCCTAACTACTTTATTACACACCAAACTCTGCACACTCAACCTCTCATTCTGGGTGTTCTCTACACACCTACACAGAATCACGAGCATTGTCCTTTTTTTTCTGTACAACACCAAAAAGTCAGTACAGTATCTAGTTTTTATCAGCCTTGTAATTTTTACAAGGCATGTCAGCAGTGAAAAATAGATCTGAATATTTCAGAATAGGTTATATGAGAGTTTAATTTTAGAATTTAGCAATGTGTTGTAGTTAGCAGATTTATATGTCTGTGAGCTGTACATCTATTTTTAAATGAAGAACAGACCTGGGTCAACTGGCATGTTGAAATGGGTGGAACTGCTTGGAATATTACATCTTATCACTTGAATAAAACTATTGTTGAAAAACATCATACAATCCAGTTGTCATTGTTAATCTGTATATAGTGCAGCTCAATCATTCCTTGAAAATGTTATTGATGACTCCAGCTCAGCAATGCTTACAACAAAATACCCCATCATTCTTTTGGCAATTATGTCTGGGAATAGTAATTTGTTTCATTTAAAGACATACTTAACCTCTTTATGATAACCGTGGGCTACATTAATCTGCATCAATTTTTGTCTGTTCAAAGGCCCTCAAAGCATGAACATCTATCCAGGCACATGGCCAAGAGACATATTAGACTTTTGCTAAAATAGCTCACAAGAAATTGAAAAGCAAGAAAGCAGCAAGTTAGTTACAGGTTTGAGAGGCATGAACCACTCTTGACGTGTTGCTTTAGCAGATACTGTATGTAGCTCTCATACTCACAACTGACCATTCACACATTGCAAACATCTGGTTAAAGACGCCTTGCTTCAAAATCAGATAGTAAAACATTTGTGGGGAACAAATAAGATCCATTGGATTCCTATTCAGACATTCCCATGGAGAGGGAAAGTGAGGGATTCTTCAGAGATGAGAGCACTAGCCACATCACATCACATTGTCTGCAAAGAGGGAGTTTCTCGCTGTGATGGGAATCCTGAAACATTCAGGAGTTATTCTCACAGACAAAATACCAGGATTAGGTGTCTGTCATTACCAGGGGTGGGGCTGGCGTACGCCCCCCCCCCCCGTATGCCTTTTCTTTCCATGGAAGAGGGAATATCTGAAGAGATCATGTGGGTTCAGCCAGGGCTCATGTGCAGAGGATATTTATGTGCTATTTTCCCTCTCAGTGTGTGCACACAGATACCTGCAGGCAGGCAGTTCACTGGGTCATTAAATTAAATGGGAGGTCTACTGCAGCTGCAATAATCCCAACCAGTCCTTCCTTTCCACATGAAGAGTCACTCATGCTCTGAGCAGGAGCAGTAGCGTCACTAGGACGCGCGTCACCCTGGGGCAGGGGGCACACGTCACCCTAGTGACGCTACGATATCGTGGCGCGGGGGGGCGACCTGGCTCCCCCCCCGCGTCGCCCTCCGGACGCTCCGAGGCCGGCCCGGGAGCCAGCCTCAGAGCGTCCAACCCCGTCGGCGCTCCAGGGCCTTCTGAAAGAAGGCCCAGGCAGCGCGTCCATCCGGGTATTTCCCGGATTTTTGCGCATGCGCAGACCCGTTTTGAGGGCTTTTTCCAGGCTTTTTGCCTGGAGTGCCGACGGGGGTTGGACGCTCCGAGGCCGGCTCCCGGGCCGGCCTCGGAGCGTCCGAAGGGTGGCGCGCGTCACGGAGGTGGCGCGTGCGGGGTGTGCGCGTCACCCCGTGGCGCGCATCACCCGGGGGCGCCCCGCCCACCCCGCCACGCTCCAGCGACGCCCCTGAGCAGGAGTAATGTGCATTATACATTGAAACAGAGAGAAGCCTCCCATTCTCTTTAACAGCCCACCCATGCACATACACGGAGTGAGGATGTTAATTTCGCCCACACAGTGACTAGTGGGGTTGCCAACTCTGATTGAAATTCTTCCTGGAGGTTTATTTTTTAACCAGATATAATGTTGGAAATTTCTGGAGACCTTGTTAAAATCTCCAGGATTGCTTTCAGTAGTCCTGTGTTGACTGATGCTGATTTGTGAAGACTGCAGGAAAATCTTAGAGGACTGGCAACCTCAGTGATTGGCAAATGCTATAAAACTCCATGTGCTCAATATTATGCAGCTTTTGTTAGCTTCGAGTCAAGTAATGTTTGTCCACAGTCTCCGTTCTCCTCCTGAGCCACTTCCTGTCTCCTTTCCTTGGCTGTGTTTGTTTTTCAGCTTCTAACGCCAGTTGCGTCACTGGAGGTGGGGCGGAACGCTACGTTCCGAACTGCGCTGACCTCTGTTACTCACCGGCATGAGGCGGTGTCTCCTGCGCGTTGCCTTTGCCGCACTGAATGGCTCCGAAGGCGAGGGGGCGGGGCCACCTCGTGCCGGTGAGTAACAAAGGTCAGCGCGGTGCAGAACTTAGCGTTCTGCCCCACCTCCAGTGACGCCAGTGTCTAGTGCTAGGACCGCTTGAAAGCTGTTTTTTTTCCTCCTTCTAGCCTGCTCGGGTCACTTTTTTTCTCCTTCCAGCCCACTCGCCACACTAGAAGTTTCAACTGTGAGCTTGAAGCTAGAAAAGATGGTGGCTTCATGCACCAATAGGAAGGCTGCTTGGCTGCAAAGGAGCTTGGGAGATTTCATGCAAGGGACGAGGAGCATGTTCTTTTTAGGAGCCCCGGTAGCAGCAATATTCAAGCATGTTAGGAATGTCACTTCCTGCTATTTCAGAGTTGAAAAACAAACACAGCCCTTGTATTCTATCAGCCTTGCATTCTCTCGTATTTTTCTCGCGCTTCTCACTCATCCACCAACTGTTTCCTAAGACTCCTGGTTTAGCGCGATACACAAATCCTCTCCAGCTCAACCTCAAAATCAATTGGATGTTTTGAGCCTGAAAGGTTTTTTCAAACGTTCAACAGGAATGTTTGAAAAGCTATGACTGAACTCTCCTTTCCTGCCAGTCCCTCCCCCCACCTTTCCCAGGAAACAGAGCCTTACCTTGGGGAAGGGTGGTGGATGGTGGAGAACTCACTTGGACACAGAATAGGTCCCACAAATAACATGTGGTGGAGTTTCATTTCCTGATAGGGATTATGGGGCATGTGGTTACAAAACTACAAGCCCCACGATCCGTGGCAAGGAATCGGAGGCATTGCGGCAGCTAAGGCTGCCTGGAGCACCTCCGTGGCGTCACCCCAAAGGGGCGGTGCCGCCGCTGGGTTGGGGGCGGTGCCGCCCCGAAGGGGCAGCGCCGCCGGGGAGGGGGCGACTGCGTGCACACCCACCTTCTCCCCCGAAAGCCCTGGAGCGTCCGCCACGACCGGCGGCCAGGGCTTTCTGAAGGCAGCCGCTGCGTCGTGGCCTTATTTATACATTTTTTTCTATACATACGCAGAACGTAACATTCTGCACATGTGCAGGAAAAAAAGTATAAATAAGGCCACGACGCAGCGGCTGCCTTCAGAAAGCCCTGGCCGCCGGTCATGGCGGACGCTCCAGGGCTTTCTCAGCTTCCGAGGCCGGGCAGGCGCTCCAGGGGAATGCCGCCCGAGCTGCGGAGCTGCTGCATCACCGGGTGGGGGCGCTCCCCCGGAGTGCCGCCCAAGCCGCGGAGCTGCCCGGAGCCACCGCTCCATTCGCTCTGCCCTCTGTATGCCTCTGCAAGGAATGGAATGCCACGTGCCATTTGCAGATAAGCGCTCCTGTTTCCAGCTGAGCCCTCCTAGAGAAGATAGCAGTGGGGGAACTAGCAAGGTCCAGAGCTGGGTATTGGTAGAGGTGGGATGCAAACCCCATTTCAAGTCTACCGGCCTGGTGCTGTGAGTTCTGTTGTTTTTGCTTTTGAAAATGTCCCGAGGGCGGGAAGAAACGTAAAGCGGAAGATCTAAGGCTTTTTACACTTGACTGTTTTTGGATAATCCTGGAAGCGTCTGCCCACGAGATTGGGGTTGTATGAGTAAAAGGAATTTCTCCAGACAAGTTATTGTATGTAATTTTCTTTATTTCTTCAACCTTGAAATTCACATGGCTGAAAATCCCATAAACGCTGCTTCTGTACATAACGTAACAAGTTATGAAAATCTGCATGCCAATCTCACATTTATTTTCTTCTCTTCCAGAGGCTGTAAACTACAGACTGGATGTCATATATTATGTGATGTGGGAGGAGATGACAGAAAGCACACATATACGCACCTTCTGTGTAATGAAAGTATTTCAAACGTGCTCCATAAGAAAATTAATTTCTTTATTAATTTCATCTACTGAAATTTATTAATTTCATCTGCTAATTGAAGAATCAGTCTTTAAACTTAAAAGAAAACTGCCTAATCAATATAACTTTTGAGGATCCTGAATCATCAGAAGACACAGCAGTTTGTTGTATGCTTGATATGTTCTTTTTCCATTTACTATTATTGTGGTAAACCAGGAAACCAAATGGCTTCAAAAACCTCCACCACTTAAAAATTATTTTATGATTATGAAGTTTATGTGACTATCTAGTAGGTTTTCTTTGTGCCAGGTGCAAGGGAGTGGCGACAGGATACAAGTATCTTGTTGTCTTGTGCTCCCTGACGCATCTGGTGGGGCCACTGTGTGATACAGGAAGCTGGACTAGATGGGCCTTTGGCCTGATCCAGCAGGGCTCTTCTTATGTTCTTATGTTACCAGTTAAATCAATTAAAATTCATATCTCCATAAATCATACATATTTTCATCCATAGAAGAGTGATAGATGACTGTTGTATAGTGCTTGCTAAGATAGCAAGTCGTTACTTGTTAGTTCATTATTTATTATTTTATTTATTTTTCACATTTTTATACCTCCCTTCCTCCAAGGAGCTCAGAGTGGTGTATATATTTCCTCCCCTCCTTTTTGTCTTCACAACAACCCTGTGAGGTAGGTGGGGCTGAGAGATAGTGACTGGCCCAAGGTCACCCAGGAAGCTTCGTGACTGAGCGGGGATTTGAATCTGGATCTTCCAGGTCTAAGTCCGCTTAATCAATCATTATTGATTAAGGAAGCCTCCTACTTGCATGGTGATCACCAATGAGTCGATGAGGATTCAAGAAGCTCATGGAAGCCAAATCCTATAAATGTGTTCAGCTTACTGTAGCCATGCAGTGACTATCAGCGCAATTCTACCCAGCTCCCCCACTGGTACAGCAGTGGTGGAGGGCAGAACGGGAGGCTTTGGAAGGGAAAGGGGATTTAAAGGGGATTTAACTCCCCTTTACCTCCCAAAGCCTCCCGTTCTCCCTCCACCACTGCTGCACCAGTGGAGGAGCTGGGTAGGATTGTACTGTATGTGTTACAAAGGTCTAAAGAGAGCTTGTGTCATCCATGGATGAGACTGGCAGGTTATTCTCTAATAGCCCAGTTCTGTGCATGAGTTCCCATGGTAACAGGTCTGGCAACCATTATGTTCCTAGGTCAACACATTATGTTCAATCTACAGACATGTATATAAATCTTTAAAAAACAACAACCAGTTTCTTGGATAGTATCCAGTTTGTCACTGACAAATTTACACATATGATTTTCAGTTGGCCCGGCAGCAATGAAATTTAATTATGATAAGCTCTACTAAGAGCGATGTTTGACAAGAAAGCTATTTTATTCTATTATCCCAGCATCATTATGACAGGTTAACACATATGACTTGGATACTTTTCCAGCAGAAACTGATCCAAATTATGGTTCAAGGTTTTGTGTAGTCAGCTGATAAGGTATCTCAGGTAGGCTGCCAAAAAGAAAAGGAAAAATGTGTCCCTGTTTTCACAAAATATTGAATTAAACAAAACAGCAGTATTTCCCTTACTTGCTAGCAGTGCATTATCCCACACTATAGTCATGGACAGCAAATACAGTTTTAACAGTGACCATATTTTGAACTGAGCAAGGGTCAAAGGCTCCACCATTCATTCTCAACACTGGTTCCCATCTAAGCTGAGACACAAGCAAAGGAATACAGTCATTGCTGCTTTGAATACTAACAGAGGCTTTGCTAGTTTCTTTCTTATTGAACTGTATATCTCAGGCACTCATTCCAAAATGCAAAGACTCAAGTCCCTTGCCTCAAGTCCCTTGCCTCAAGTCCCTATCTCAACAGTCAGAGAGGGTTGGGCAGAGTTCTCTCTCTATGCCCCTCAGCCCTATTTGGCAGCTCACACATAGGAGAGAGAGAGTCGCTGAGCTGCTTAACTAAGGAGCAAACTCTTACAGAACCTCCATTGCCATTCTCGTGTGGAGAGTGGGAAGGATAGGGAAGAGTTCTTTTCCCTGGAGTGAGCACATGACCAATAGGCAGGACGTCTGGCTCAGTTGGTAGAGTGTTTGTCTCACAAATGCCTGAAGATCTGCAGGACAGCAGTTCAAGATGGCTGGAAGTCTGTCGGAGAGCTGCTGGCACGCCGAGCTGATAAGCTGCAGAGCCTCTGTGGGGGAGTGGAGCTGCAGTTGAAGCATGCTGAGGCGAACGAGAGAGAGAGAGAGAGAGAGAGAGAGAGAGAGAGAGAGAGAGAGAGAGAGAGAGAGAGAGAGAGAGAGAGAGAGAGAGATGGACTGTGAAAGCAACATCTCGAATGAAGGGTTCTATGAAAGATTAGAACGTTATTACATTGTAAAAACCCCTTGGGGTTTAGAACAGCCTGCCCATGTACACCGCCTTGAATTAAAGTCAGAGGAGAAATCCAATGACCAGGAAGGTGGTATATAAATACTATATAATAGTTGATAGTCTGGCCCATCCCAAGGATCTGGGGGTATCTCAAACTATTTTGAAAAATGTTAACCAAACCTGGCAAAATACTATGTTCTTGGCCTTGGCTTCTGCCTGTGCTTGAGAGTCCGGAGCACTCAGAAGCTGCAGACTGGAATAACATACACTGATAGTGGACAGACAGCTAAGCCTGAAGGCAGCTGACTCCTTTCTGTGATCCTTTGTAAGAAAACTGTTCAGTCATATGTGTGTTTAGTTAAATGTGACCCATTGCCTGCATAACTAGAGGTCCTGTTTTGAAAGCCTGTTCTCAATCAATGACTGATTCTTTCAATTGCTTACTCAAGTGATCTTTACAATATGATGCACATCAAATGATGACTTTGGTCCAAACCAAACCTTAAATGGGGAGAAGTAATACATGCAAATAAAACAAATTCATGCAAGACATTCCATTCATATGAAACAAGATTGTTCCTTTATGGGATTTGCTGGAAATGATTATGTCACTGAGCCACTGAAAAGTACCTTAGCCACTACTGATTGGTAGTGATCTAATTTGGGAATTATGTTTTTAATCCAGATGTTTCCTCCAATTCAGCCAAAATGTTTAGCATAGGTCTGCAGAAGAAGGTGTCTTAATTTCTTTCCGATCAGATAACCCTTTAATCACATTGCCTATAGAGATATCCTGGGCCAGTAAGAGCCGGTAAACTTCAGTAAACCATAAATTATTACCCAGGGCAATTGAAACCAGAAACCCAGGGTATGCCCATGTAGCGGACATTGTTTCTCCTCCTGCACGAGTCCTGGTTACGTTTTGTCACAGTCGTGATTGTGTCAGCCGGAGGCTCCTATCACAGTTGGTCACACCATTAGAAACCTTTGAAAAGTGGGTGAGCAGATACAGAGAAACAGGCCATCTTTTTTGAAGATTTGCAATGGCAAGTTTGCACAGTCTGTGCCCATGGTGGCCAGACCCAAAACATTTCATCACATGAAAAGCAAAGCCAAAAGAGAATATAAACATCTCCCCCTTCACACACAGGGGGGAATTGTTTTGAAAACTGACCCTGAAAATACTCATGCAGCCTAAGCATATGCATGTTGAATCAAAGGTTAGTCTCATAGAATTCAATGGGCTACTCCCAATTAAGGGAGCATAGGATTGCAGCCCTAGGCCCCAATTTTATCCTTGGCTGGCCGCCGGGGCACAGCGGTACTGATATGGCCTTTGCTGCATCCTGCGGGCCAGCAAGGGACCATGGCATGACAGAGAGGTAAGTAAAAGGATTTTTTTTTACTTACCTACTTTGCCACACCATGGTCCCCTATGGGTCTACTCAGATCTGCACCAGCTCTCTGGTTGGCGCAAGTCCGAGTGGGCCCAATGGGGTGTGGTGAGGCCATACGGGGGGGGGGGGGGATAGTATACCGGCATAGCATACCATTAACACCGATTACCATCCCTTGCCAACATGCCTCCCAGTGTCCCCGATCCCTGCCTCGATCCTCCCCCCTCCACCCCGATCCTCCTCCCCCTTCCCACTGCCCACCTGCCATGCCAACTTATCACTGCCGAGGGAGCCATTGCTGTGCATGCAGCACTGCTCACCATTTGTGGCAGCAGTCTGGCAGTGTGCAACAGTGGCCCAGCTTGTGCGCTGCTGGAAACACAAGTTCTGGCAGCGCAGTCCGCGGATAAGATTGGGCAGTTAGTTTCTCAAATAATCCCTTATATTCAATGCAAATTCATGCAATATGGTCTACCTGGAGCCGCGCTTGAAAAAACAACAACACCCTTACCATTCTGGTCTTAATTTCTGTGATTCAACTCCATTATGTCAGCATAGTTGCTATAACTAGCCCGTTCATGAAAGAAAAAAGAGTGAGGAAAAGAAATCCTAACTTTGCAGACACTCACATTTTAAGAGCAGGAAGTCCCAACTGTACTCTAGTGAGTTCAATTGCACTTGAAGCTTTATTTATGTAGCCCCCAAAGGGCTGCATATACATCGCCACATGTGTGCATGGTGGGAATAGCACAAATATTTGTCTTTTCAAGTTCACATGAGAAGCTCTTGCGTTATTGTGTAATAGCTGACTCTATTCTACTGTATTTTTCTTCTTGTGACCAAAGGAAATTCACCTTTCAAAAGCTAAACTAAAGCTTTAGAAAAGCAACAGATGTCTTTCTATATCCCTTAGTGTCAAGCCATTGATTTAGGACATGTGCGTGGTTACATGGTCAGTATTTTATTTCTGTTCAATTCAAGGGCATGCAGGAAACAAAGATTTATACCCATGTACTTAGTGCTAGGTGCCTGCCTGGAGAGAAAGGGCCAGACCAGTAATGTGGCTCTTTGCAAGTCTGATGGCAAAAGTCACAGATTCACAGTCCAGGAAGGCTTTTGATGAACCATTAGTGGTTCTATGGAGTCCAATGGTACAAATTTGAGCAGAGACTTGTTTACTCCTTGAATTCAAATGGAGTTTCACACTTCCAAAATTCAGATGAAGCTTACCAGCTCCAAAACTTGCTGGGACAGTTTTGCTGGGAACAAAACTTCCCTTACCCCAAGGAGGTCTCCAGAGGCCAAAACTCCCCTGCGGGATGCAGCAAAGAGTTGATTGGGCTGCCCTTTGTGACTTTTCCTCTCTGTATGTGAGTGCTCCGTGGTTGTGTGCATGTGAAGCTATCTTCTGTTTTTGTACCTTTGGTCAATGAACCGAGATCAGCCTCAGACCTCCTTCCTCAAACTCCCTGAATTGAACCTTCAAGTCCCCCAAAAGTGAGGAGACCCAGTTGTCACCTCCTTTTGGAGTCATGGGACACTGGTTGAGAGTGCTTGTTTGATGGGAGAGACTAGCTCCCCCACTGCAAGCCTGTTTATAGGCTGCTGCTTACCCCTTCCCGGCTGTAGCCCCTGGTTCAGGCTACAGAGAACTGCTGCAGCCTTTGCAGGCATTATTGTGGCTTGTCCTGTCCAGCCATGGGAGGAAGCAGTGTGACGATGTCTGCTTGGCTTCTGTGAGAAGCCTCTCTCCAGCTTGCACCCTTCTACTTTTTCTCTTACATCGCCAGGATTAAGTTAGCAATCAAACGCAAAATAGAGCCAGAGTCAACTTTTTCCATCTTCAGATTTATGCAAGAAGCAGTTAAAGACACTTCTTGGCTTACATTTTCTCTTTCAGCCATTCCGAATCAGCAATACAGAAAACAGCAAAGCAGAAATCTCGACACTTGAATCAATTGTCTTATTTTGGCATCAGTAGATGATATAGGACTCCACACAGATAATCTTTTCAGGCTCTGGCAAACTTCCAAAGTTCCAGTTTGCAGAACCTCAGTCTACTCATATCATTGGAGCAAACAACCCATGAAAGGAAAAGACCAAAAAACCCCTGCAACAATTAACACCATTTGCCCAGATGTGCCAATGTAAACAGGCACACTAACTGTAGTGCATCCATTTACTTCCTGGCCTTCATTTTACCCAAGTGAAGCTGTCCTGGACAGAAAATTGTTCTCCTACAACAGAATCTCTCTCTCTCTTTCTCTCAAGGCTTTCTCAGGAAAAAGGTCTCCAACTCTACCAGCAACAAATGCAAAAGATGAAACTGGAGGGCCATAAAATACAGACAGCTCCACGAAGCATGTGCAGCTAGAATGTTTCTTCCCAGATGCAGACATACATATGGAGAATTGCACCCTTTGGTGCTACAAGCTACCGATGAAGATCTGTGTTGTGAAAACCAGTTCCCAGTATTGCAATAAATGGATAAAATCAAGGGTTAGTGGGGGGGGGGCAAATTGCTGGGAATTCTCCTGTAGCAGGAACTGTGATGTCATCAGCAGGAGCTTTCAGGAGCTGCTCTGAAACTTTTTTCAAAGGACCTCAGTTGAGATCAAGCATCCGGCTCAGCAGGAGGCAAACTGAGAATTTTGCCTTTTAATGTGTATGTCATCATCTTTCTTAAGCGCTATCTGAGAACCAATATGCAGAACGTTACATTAACAGTCCAGTTTTATCCTGACCATCTTCCACCATGCAGATCCAACTGATGGGAGAGAGCGCTGCATGCAATGGTGAAGGGGCGATCAGACAACCAGCAAGATAGGCTTCTGATAGGCTGCCTGGTCACCAATGAGTCCCTTGGACCCATGTCAGCTATTTTGCTGATGTAAATCTGAAGAGAGGAAGGGGGTTGGTTGGGCTAGAAAAACAGGAAAGGGTCCTGGTGCACACTGTTGCCACCATGATCCATCCCTCCCACCCCCAAATCGCCCCCCCCCATCATCCCCATCTTGAACCTTCTCTGAGCTGCCCATGAACCACCCCTGCCACCACCTTACCTGCTCTGGCATGGGCTGGGTTCATCAGTGATGGGCATGCTGCTGACTGCGCCAGTGGCTCCAATGCACTTGGCAGTAGTGTGCCATTTATGGTGCTGCTGTGGCCTTTACAATGTTGGATCACAAGATCTACTGCCATAAATGCCCCATACGATTGGGACATAAGGCTACAATGCAAAGTTACCTGGAAGTAAGTCCTACTGAACGGAGCTTATTTCTCAGTAAGTATGCCAAAGCTAGCAGTCTCCTATTTATTCAGGATTTTAAGAATTCCATTTTTCAAGTTTTTTATGTTCATTTTGAGCTACTGTGTGTTGGGCAGCTGAGGAATATATGCTTTTTGGTTTGTTACTACAGAACAGATGTAATGAGCAAATATAAATAGCAATCTGTGTAACCCACTGTCATGTAGCAGCTTCCCCCTCATCAGCCTGCTTCTCCCAAAAAGCTTGAACCAATTTTCAGCCTTCCTTCTTATGAAAAGAGCCATTTCATGAAAGCAAGCCATCATTTCCTCAAAGACGGACAGGCTTTCACCAGGTGTTGCAACTAATTGCCTGAAACAATGAGTGGCTGCCTGAGTGACAACAGAATGGCTCCACTTTCTGAGAAACCAAGGTCATGATAACAAAGGGCAGTTAGTTTTGGGGACTTCCAGAAATTTCCCAAAACTCCCCATTTGCAAAACATTGATTAACACTTTCTTCCTAATATGATTAATTGCTGTTGCTGGGAAAGGACAAATAGTTCAAGGGGCAGCAATCCTCCACAATGAAAATGATATGAATATTGGGTATTAGGCAGGCCAGTACTGTATAATTTTGTATTTGTACCCTCTGAAGACATGATGAGTCAAGAATGTTTCCTGCCATTTCTTGGCCTTCAGAGGAGACCTCTGGATGGCTGCAATCCTATACACACTTTCCTGGGAGAACGTTCCATTGAACACAGCGGGGCTTACTTCTGAGTAGACATGCATAGGATTGGGCTCTAAGACTCAAGGTCAGCTGCACTGGCCAAGTTGTGCCATCTGTTGGGTGCAAATGATCAACCGAAGCCCAATCTGACTGAGTCCTGACACCAGCTCTGGCAGAAACCCATGATTTCCTGTTCCATTTGAACTGGTCAATGTTGCACAAAACAGATGGAAGTTAGATGCACCCTTTACAGAAAGAGAGGTGTGTGTGTGTGTTTGTGTGAGTGTGAGTGTCAGTGTCAGGGTAGTGGCTGTAATTTAAGTGAAACACTATATAAAAATATAGCCATAGACTATGGATGGGCCAAAATATATACAGTATTGTTGAAATTGTTGTGCATTTTCTAAAAGCAACTTGAAGAACATAAATTATACAGTGACTAAATGAATAAGCATCCTCATTGTGAAATAGGACTGGGACACTAGCCTGGGAGGACACTTCTAACACTTTTCATATTTTTTCCCAAATTTGTTTTAGCATAGTGGAAGACTTATTTGGACAAGTGATCTCGGCACTGATAAGAGAAGAAATACCTTAGACAGAACAAAGAGAGATTCAGAGTAAAAAAAAAAATCTCTAAGGTGAGATGAGTCCACTGAAAGTGACATAAAGTGACAGAAAGTGTAAATGAATAAAATGATGCCTACATCACAAGGTTTTCTGAAGGGAGAATGAAAAGGGAGCCCCTTTTCCATTAGAAAACTGCTTGAAAAATGTTTCTGTATGCAAAAAAAAACCTTTTTTTTTAAAAACCTTTAAAGCCCCTTTTCCATTAGAAAACTGCTTGAAAAATGTTTCTGTATGCAAAAAAAAGTCTTGATCCAGCAATTAGTTCTGCAATCAAGAGTTCCTCTGGTTGTACAGAGCTTCCCCAGTTGAAACAGTTTCGCTGTTCAGTTCTGCGAAGGAAGCTGACGCCTTTGCATATGCACATCTATTGAAACGAATGAGGGAAAACTGCATGCACAGCAGATTCATGTGTATATGTCTGTAATGCACTTCGGCGGCAGAAAACATCGCTTCTCGGCCTTTTGGCTAAGATCAAGTGTAGTATCTGTATATGTGTACATTGAAGAGATCTCTGAATTGGAGCATCAGGCTAAACTACCACCTACCTGTAAGCTCACTGCCAAGCATTCCCTTCAAAGAATGTCTGCCCATAGAAGTAAGGGTCAATCTTTCTGCACCCCGTCTTTGTTAGTTTGTGTTGGCCTTTAAAATTCCTTGACCTGCAGATGGCACCACTTTGCATACACAGTTTGACATGTGGAGCTGTTTTCACATGGTGGCATTTTGGTTCAGGCAGTCATACATGCGGACAGGGTGCATAGCATGTATGAATGAGGCCTCAGTGACATCCATTTCAAAATTGCTTGCAGGTTCAAATGAATCTCAAAACTTTTGAAAGGTGCCTATTTACAACCCCTAGAGAGTCCCAGATGAAAAACTTCCAGAAAGGTATTCAGTCCACTTCATTATTTATTTATTTATTTATTTATTTACAATATTTTTACCCTGCCTTTCTCCCCAAAGGGACCCAAGGCAGCTTCATCAGAGGCACAAAGACCAACATCTCTTCTTGTTGAAGAAGCCATGAAGTTCACTGCTGCCAAGCAAGAACGTGTTCTCTTTTGAAATGACTTGTTCTTTAGCCTGTTTCACATCACTTGGCCTGCTATCCTATACACACTTACTCCAGAGTAAGTTCCATTAAACTCAATGACGTGCCTGGAGCTAGGGGTTTTTTTTGCCGCTCCAAAGTAATTTTCTTGGCGCGGCTGTGAGGCCGCGCCACGATTTTGGGGGGGCGACCCGGATGGACCCTGCACCGGGTGCCACCCCTTCCGGGTGCCCCCCTGCCTGCCCGCCGCTGAACGAACCTGGCGGCTTACGGCAGTACGGCTCACTGTGCTAACGACGTGTCTGTAAAGTTCTCGCCCGCCCGCCTGTAAAGTGCCCGCCCACCTGCCTGCCGGGAGAACGAACCCGGTGCGGCTTAGGCTTACCTCCTCCTCCTCCTCCAAACCCGGCGGCTAACGTGCAGCGCTGTCTGCTGTGCTGCTGCATCATCACGCTGCGTTTCTTCTTCCTCTCATAAGCAGCGCAGCAGCAGGCACAGCGCGTGAGTGAGTCTGTGTGTCGCGCGCGGTGACGTCGTCACACCGCGGCGCGCAACATCAGGGACAGGAGGAGCAGTGGGCGGGCTCTGTTGCTGTTGACAACAACAGCACACTACAGTAAATTTGCCACTGCCAGGACTCAGGAGGGGGACTGCCAGAGAAGAGGAGAGACCCGACGAAGAGGAGGGCGCCTGGCCCGTGTGCAGCTTGGCCGCGCGCCCCGTTTCATGGCGGGTGCGCGAGTGCTTGGACACCGGCAGCCGGGCGGGCAGCCGGGGGTGAAGCTGTGCCACCCTGAGCTGTGCTGCCGCCTGGATCGGCTGCTCCAGCCGCTCCACCCAAACCACGCCTCTGGCCAGCACCACTCTCAAGAGGCTGTCTGCTGGGGGATGCTGACTGAATTGCAAAGTCCTTAAGGCCTGAATTGCAAAGTTCATCCTAAAGGCTTTCCAGCTTGGGATGAGCTGGGTAATTTGGCTGCCTTGACCAGGGGTTGGTGGTGAAAACCAGAGTTTGACATAAGATGAGCTCTGGTTGGAGTCAGGGTGCTAACGCCCCAAAGACAAGTGTACAGTTGTGTCTGACTCCCTCAGGATAGGTGCCTGCACTAAAGGGGAGAGGAGTTTGGTAGACAGGATCCGCTGCAGGATTTAAGCTTATTGAATACTGTAATGTAATTAATAAAATGGCTCTGCTTTAAATCAAATATTACATTGTCCTGTGTGATTTGTGGGGGGTGCTTGGGCAATGGGTAATGCAGTGAGTGGCAGCAGAATTTAGTTCGGCAGAAGGTCTATGGCTGGGGGTCAAGGGGAAAAAAGTGGGTTTCTTAGTTTTTCCATTACACCCAGAGCAAAAAAAAGGAACACAGAAGCTCATACTTCATTGGTTCAGAAAGCAAATCTGCTTGAAAGTAGAATATTTCTGAAATGGAGACTGGAAACTTTAATTTTGAAATGTTAGGAGTTTGGTAAATTCAAATCCTTCATTTGCACACACAAAAAAAAATCCCAAACATATAAAACCAATAGCTCCCCTCCACAATCAATCTAACACAGAAGACGACATTTTATAACACCTATAATGTGTTGAAAATAATCAGTTGGCTGATTCCTTGCCTGAGATTCTAATCTCAAGCTACCAAGAAACATGATCCAATTGATAATGTATGATCCAATGATCATGATCCAGCTGAATAATGTATCCCTAATAATTTCTTTGCCTAGGTCGGAGGTCAATATCAAGATTGCTTCATCATTATCTCTGAAGAAAAAAATAAGTCTTTGTAGGGCAAGCTCACAATCATTTACTGACAATAATAAACTATTTACAAACTATGACTCATCTGTTGGCTCTTTAACACAATTCATCAACAGGATGGAGTAAAGTGATAAACAGTTCTAAAATCAGAACACTATATTTTGAATATCTTGGCATTTACAAATATTTTCCCTTACTTCATAATATTATCCAGTTTTGACATGTAGCTAAATTAGATCTTCGCTTTGGATAGTTCTCTTTTCATATTTTACACTTAAAAAAATGTTTCCCTTCCCAAAAAGTTGTTTTTTAAAAAATTCTCTGCCTTAGGCTTAAACAAATCTAAAAAAAAAAAGTACACATAGGGCAAGACAAACAAAGGCTGCAATTCTATGCACACTTATCTGGGACTTATTTTCATATAGAATTGGGCTTAAAATCTAATAAAGTGAACAAAAGCATCATCCCACCAAAAAATTCCACATGAAATAATGTCAGCCTTCTCTTTTGTCTATGTGTGAGAGAGTGATTGTAAGAGTTTCACAAGGTTAAAAAAAATGAAGAATGAACATTTGGCTCATTTCCAGTAAATCTTCAAGAGACGGGATTGTTGCCAATTTAGGAAAAGATGGATTTGAGCCAAATAGGCCATAACTCCACAGTGGTCAAATATTGCTGATATTGAGAACCCCCCCCAAAAAAAACCCAACCCCCCACTAAAAACAAAAAAACAAAACACAGTTTCAAAGCAACAGAATTTAAATGGTTGTTGCTAGACTTTGACAGGCAGGCAGTTGTGAGATAGCAATATTTATTTATTTGATTTCTATCCTGCTTTCTCCCCCCATAGGAGGGACTGAAAGCGGCTTACAACAATAAAATACATATAAATCATATAAATCATATAAATCATATATATATATATATATATATATATATATATATATATATATATATATATATATATATATATATATATATATATATATATATAAAACACAGGAATGCAAAGTGTTTATGGAAAGAAGTGGGACATAAAACAGTTGTTAACATTTGGGTAAAAGTTGTTCAATCATGGGAAGAATAAGTCATTCAATCAATCTTGGTGCTGATGAAAAGCATGGTTTTGGGCCTCTATCTGAATATGTGACAGACACCTAGTTTTATTAAAAAAATAATTAAGAGTACAATCTTAGTGAGACTTACTCCCATGTAAGTGTGCATAGGACTATAGCCCAAACCTATCATATGTCACATACAGAGGATTCTGGCTAAAGAAGGAAAATGCTCTCCTTATTTCATGAAGAGTCTACTACAATCTAAAATCCTTCATGCTAAGTACTTAACATTTTACACCCAAGTCAATTTTGAAACATTATAAATGAAACATTGGCCACCTAATGAGATACCAGTTCCAGAAGGCTACTGTAGGAGAAATCCAAACAAGTTTCAAAGAAAAGATCTGATGAAGCTTTCAACTGAGAATAAATAGATGATGCACACAAAAGACTTCATAGTGAGTAAAATAACATCTACTTCAAAACTGCTGACAGCAGGGCTGTTCTTTCGTGGTGGTGAGTACAGAGGAAGCGGTGCAATATAAACTTCAAAATGCTTTAAGCATCCCAGGGAGTGCTCTGCTGGAGAATATCTCATCTCATTCCAACCTCTCTCTGCTTGGGCTGGGAACATCTCTCAGGTAGATGATAGAAAATAAAATAATGCAATATAATAATAATAATACTTAAAGTGTACACAGCGATTTCTGAGTGTGCAAAGGGCTTCGTCTGTATTATCTTGATGCTATCCTTGCAACAAGCCTGTAAGGTAAGTAAGTATTATTATCTCCATATTGCAGCTAGGGAGCTGAAACTGAGCGGGAGTGGCTTGCCCAAGGCCAGTGACTTCAAGGCATGGTGGAATTCACACGAAGGAAGCCTGGATTTGCAGCTCAGGCTTGTAGCCGTGATAGAACATCCAAGTGCGTCAGCAACTCACCATGATGAAGCACTCTGAAGGCACATTGGAGTTTAGAAGCAGCATCGGAAGATGCATCAACGGAGAGAAAACAGAGCATTGTACAAGAGAATTGACAGGCATGTCTATCTGAATAGCATTAAGATTAGACTGTAAAAAGGAAGGATTAAACAGTGATCAGGAGGTACGCATAAAATACAGATCTACCATGATCTGCATTACATTACTAAAGGCAGGCTGAAAACAAAATTACAGAAGAATTGTGTACGCTAACAGCCCAATCCTATCCAGGGCTTATGGTGGCGGATCTCACAATCCACCACAATAAGTCCTGGATCAGCAGTGTGAAAGCTGTGCTGCTGCTGTGTACATTGGGTCCACTGACCAGTGCAAATGGCCAGAGGACCCACAAGCATGGCAGTGTCTCCCCAGCACCTTACCAGAGCAGGTAGGTCAGCAGCGGGGGTAGTTTGGGGGAGAATCGTGGGTGGTTCAGGGCAGGGAGTGGGGCATGGGTGGGAGGGGAAGGATCTTGGCAGCAGCCATGCACACCAAGATCCTAACTCCTCTCCCTGCCTTGAAATGCTCCCTGGGTCTCCTTGAACCTATGCCAGCTAAATAGCTAGGTCTAAGGACGCCCATTGGTGGCCAAGTGACCTATGGGGAGATACCTCTCCCAGGCAATCTGGTCACCCCCTTTCCCATAACTTGCAGAGTGCACTGTGGCAGTGGTGCTGCATGAATGGACTGTCCTATCATATGGGGGTTGGGATTGGGCCCTTAGTCCCCTACTTACAGAGAGGTTAGGTTCTAGACATAACTTGAAACCAATGTAGGTCAGAACAGCCAGTTCTTGATGGCCCAGCATTATCATATCTGTGTGGAATCACCAGCAAAGGATGTCCTGTGCCTGTACAACAGTGCCGACATACGTAGCCACCTGTATGTCAGACGTCTGTAAGTCATGAAGTGTGTGTACAGTATATTAGTTTGGAGGGTGAGGTTGTTGGTAGCAGTTGGGGGCATCTACCAACCTAGCAGTTGGGGGTATCAATTCAATGCTGGGCATAGGCTGACTGATCTCGTAATCTGTCACCATAAGCCCCACTCCGGTGACGTGAAAGGTGCGTTGTCGTTGCATGCTTCAGAGTCACTGGTGCAAATGGCTGGAGGCCCTGCGCGTGCACCAGCGGCTCCAGAACACCCTGCTGGAGCAGGTAAGGTGGTGGCAGGGCAGTTCGGGGCAGTTCAGGAGAGGATCAGGCAAAACCAGGGGTGGGAGGGGAAGGATCTTGGTGGCAGCAGTGCACGCCAAGATCTTATCTCCTTTTCCTGGATCCTCAGACTTATGCCAGTAAATAGCTGGTGTAGGTCCAAGGAGTCTCATTACAGGCCAGGTGACCTACAGAGAGGTAAGTAAAAACTTTTTTTTAACTTACCTCTCCCAGGCCAACTTGTTGCCCCCCCCCCACTATAACATGCAGCACATGTTCCATTGGCACAACATGCTATAGGCTGGCGGGGAATCGGATCAGGCTGTTAGCCTTCTAAACAAAACACTTGGAGGACAAAGTTGGAGGGCAAACCTATTTTCAGAAGTGATACTAAAGGGAATGTTTGTGTTACCTGCATCTAAAAGTTACATTGGCTAGAATGTGCATCTGATTTTTTTTAAAAAATGCTGATCTGCTTTTTATCTCACAATAACATTTGTAAGTGACACTAAAAGGATTTCAGAGTCACTTGTGAAAATGCCCAGAGAGTATCAGCGTTCCCTTTTTTTTGGTGTGTGTGTTCCTTTACATATTCCCGCCAAGTATTGTAGTGTTGATTTTTGGTCATTACTTACATAAAGCTCTGCCAGCTACAGTAGTGCAATTCACAAAGCTGTGCCAAATGTAGTGAGTGATTCATATGTTTCCCATTTGCTCTTACTGTGAGCTGGACTGTTGCTCTGGCACGAAGAACATTGATGGTAATAAAAAGCAGATTTGACCAATGCCTACCTACAATTGTTCTTTGCCCCTCTCACATTGCTTTTTGTCTTCAGGAAAAGGTATGAATGTTTTGAGAGAGTGGATAAGCTGAATCACATAGGACAGGTTCTTCCTGGGCCTGCAGCCCCCATATATGGGGTGTGTGGCACTGGTTTCAAAAGTATTCACATGGTCCAGGATGGCCATATCAAAACACTTGTATGTTTCTGATGTGTGAAAGGCTGTGCCGGGCCTGCACAGTTTCTACCAAGCCTTTCTATGTATCTACAGTTCATCAAGCCTCTTTTCTGTCCAACTTCAGTTTTCCTCCTCAAGACCCAGTTCTTCAGCAAAGGCTTTCCTTTGCAGTCCTAGCCATGCCTTCATCACTCCCTTCGTTTTCTGCTGATCATTCTCTCTCTGCTGTTACTTAATGTCTTCCTCCATACACATTTTCTCCCTCTACTGAAGGTTGTAAGTGGTCTGACATCCCTTCAGTATCACCATGCAGTCACATCAAGCATTGGCACTAAAATGTATGCTAGATAAAGAATGTATTTATTTAAAGCATTTCTATCCCACCGCAGAATTATTAAGATCATCAGAACCACATTCTAGCTGGGATCGTCCCAAATAAAATTGGATTGTTGGATATGCGCTTTGCTTTTTGCAGCGCTAGAAACTGAAATGTAGCCATATCAAATCAATGGTTTTTTGAGGTTTTCTATTTGGTGAATAAAGGAAAATAAGTAACTGTCTTTTTGTCGTCTTGCTCCTTCTCATGTATTTGAGTGCTTTCTCTCTGTTCTCTTTCTCATGCATTCTCATCATCAAACACTAATCTTCATTTACCAAATCTCCAATCACTTGTGCTATTTTTTTTGTCTCTGTGTTTTCCGTTTTTTGGCTCGGAGTTTGGTGAACTTCCAGGAAAAGGAACTTCCATTGTTGCAGGGCAGCTGTTTAGAAAACCTCTCTACATACCCCTAACATGAACACCGACATGTTCTTGAGGTTGTCTGGGTCCATGTGACATAAGCACTGTGCTAATAGGAAAGAGAGAAGGAGGTAGTTTCTAAATTATACAGGGATCATGATATTGAGACAAGTGGGAAAGAAATGTGGCAAAGCATCAGTCATATTTACAAATGGGTAACAAACTCCAAGGAGGTTGCCATATTAGTCAGTTGCACTGATTCTAGGGACAACTGAAAAAATAAGGTCATTCCATGTCAAATCAACCAATGGAAAATCCATTTTGGAACTTGATGTCATGGATTTTGTTCATTTTTGGTACATTTGTACCTTACCATGAGATGTTTAAAAATTATTTTTTTCAGATATTTTTGTCCACCCGCTTTTGAGATATTGAATTTTCAAAATGGTCTAAAAATGCCAAAATTCACTTGCCACCATACCTTCAAATGCCATTTACAAGAAAACTATGAAAGCTACAGACATGGGACAGGTGTCATTTTAAAGCTAATGAATAGGGTGTTCATTCAACATGATATACAACATGATACAATTGTAAATTTTCAAGAAATTTAAAAATATTCAAATAATATTTATTTTGATTTTTTGGAAAAATGAAATTTTTTAAATTTTTCAAAAAAAAAATATCACACTTAAAGGTATATGTCTTGTAGCCAATCAGTCAAAATTTGAAGGTGGTATCTCAATGGTATCATACAACATACAAAAATTAAATTTTCTTGTTGGCAGTGACAAGGAATTAAACCCTTGAAAATTTACAATTGTGTCATATCACATGAACACCCTATTCATTAGCTTTAAAATGACACCTGTCCCATGTCTGTAGCTTTCATAGTTTTCTTGTAAATGGCATTTGAAGGTATAGTGGCAAGTGAATTTTGGCATTTTTAGACAATTTTGAAAATTCAATATTTCAAAACCAGGTGGACAAAAAAATCTGAAAAAAATAATTTTTAAACATCTCATGGTAAGGTACAAATGTACCAAAAATGAACGAAATCCATGACATTAAGGTTTCATGCATTGGTTGATTTCACATGGAATGACCCAATAGCAAATGTATTGTGGGGATAGGTTTCTTGGGTTAGTGCCCACTTCATCAAATGCATTGAAGTGTTATCCTCAATTGTCAGGTATGCACGTGCATGCACGCACACACGCACATGGACATGCTTGCGCGCGCGTGCACACACACACACACACACACACACACACACACACACACACACACACACACAAAGTACAGACAGAAGACAGAAATCATGGGTGGGGAATCCTATTATGGCTAGGAGGCCTAGCAATACCAGAGATAGGTGTGTTATGCTACTATGCAGAGCACACGGTGCATTCCATGAGTTAACATGACAATGAAATCGTAGTACAGTTGCACACACTTTCCCAATAGCAGTTGCCAAAAGCCCCGCTGCCATTTGCTACCCTGTCATTGCAGCAGAGGCCAGTCCTTGTTTGACACGGCTCCTCTCTAAGATGCGGTATCCTGTTTATCAACTATACATTGAATAACACCCTTTGGCATATCCTGTGCTAATTCACTGTATGTCTGATTAATTCTATCGAACGCAGCTCAGGAGAGAACTTGGCCACTCATCTGAGTACACCATGAAGCTGTCTTATGGCAGTCGTAATTCTTTGGAGAGTTTAAAGATTATGCATGTTGTGTCTTGTCATTTTGGTTGTTAGCATTCCCAGCCTATGGCTTGGATTACTTTAAAAGCAGAAGGAAAGGATAACGTATTAATATCCCAAGTCAGCAAAGCCTGCAGGAGCTTGACGGTCGGTGGCTCGCTCTGACTGGACTCGTTGTTGGTTTTGGCAGGCCTGGTGTTTGTTGATTTCCAAAAGGACTACGTGTTCCTAAAAGACATTAAGAAAAAAATAGACGACTAATGCACTAATGAGTGGAAGAAAGAAACACGAATGGCTCTGAACAGGTGTGGGCAAATAATTTATTAAAATGGACTGCTGTGTCTACAGTTGCCAGTTTTCCCAAAATGACCCTGTTTTCCCAGCATTTTTCTTTTTTCTCAAGCAGATGGGTGGCAAGAGTTAGTCTCAGGCTGCACTGGGACACTGTTGGGCTCCACCTTTACCACTGGGTTTCACTCTGGTACCAGGTATTTCCCCATTTTTTTCATTGCTTAGCAGTTTTGTGACATCATTAGCCTCCACTTCAGACATTACAGGTTTTATGATGCATCTGGCCTGCTAACCCTAGTTGTAGCTCTAGCTTAAAATGCAGTATAACTGGCAGCCCAATCCAACATAAATCCCCACACGGTGATGCAGTGGCACTTGTGCGGGCTACACTGCACCACACAGGGGATTTTTGGCTGCTGGAGGTCTCATTTGTCCCCTTGGTAAGCTCCAGAAACTAAAACAGGTCAACTCAGATCTGCCAGCGATATCACTGGCACAAGTCTGTGTTGATCCATGCAGGCGGATCAGGCCTGGGAAGGGGCTTTGGATATAGCGTGTGCTGATGGCAGTGATCCCACCACCAATCCCGCCCCCTCCCGGGCCCGATCCGCCCACCCTCATCCCCATTGCCACCCTGTTCCACCCTCCCCCGTCCCTGTGCTGGACGTACCTGCTCTGGTGGGCCTCCTGATGACTGCCAACACCAGCAGGAAGGCTCTGGCCTTCATGCCAGCGTGCCTGGGCCTTGCACTGTCACAAAGCGCTTTACGGTGCTTTTGCAACAGTGCGTGTCGGCAGAACATGTTCTGCCAGCGCAAGCCCTCATTAGAATTGGGCCGTAACATTCTTTTGTGAAAGGATTCGATATGTTTCTTTTGTCTTAGAAGTTTAGAAGAATGAACTATGGTACAACTTGTTCAAGGTTCATCATGCCAAACTGAGATTAATATCTGCATAGTTCATCTCAAAGTTGTGGAAAATTTGGCTCAAACGTTCAGAGCCTATGCTTCACAAGTTATACAAACGGGAACATGTTTACTATCAGATGTACATGTGGTAGGGAACTGTAGACAGTTCCACCTCCCTAGTACATCTGCTTGCAGGAGACAAGCTCCTGTCCTGAAAATACATATTCATTGCCACTACTCATTACAGTTTTATGGGTATATGGTAAATGCTTTGTGTGTACCAACAACAAATGTAATGTGTGAACCAGCTCTTAGATTTGTTGTTGTTCAGTCGTTAAGTCGTGTCCGACCCTACGTGATCCCATGAATCATATCCCGCCAGGCCTTCCTGTCCTCCACTATCTTCCTGAGTTCGCTCATTTTCATGTTCGTTGCATCGGTGATGCTGTCTAACCATCTCATCCTTTGCCTTCCCCTTCTCCTTTTGCCTTCAATCTTTCTCAGCATCAGAGTCTTCTCCAGAGAGTCCTCTCTTCGCATTAGGTGGCCAAAATATTTGAGCTTCAGCCTCAGTACCTGTCCTTCCAGGGAACAGTCAGGGTTGATTTCATTTAGAATCGACTGATTTGATCTCCTAGCAGTCCAAGGGACTCTCAGGAGTCTTCTCCAGCACCACAGTTCGAAAGCATCTATTCTTCGGCGCTCAGCTTTCCTTATGGTCCAACTCTCGCAACCATACATTGCTACTGGGAACACCATCGCCCTGACTATACGAACTTTTTTTGGCATGGTGATATCTCTGCTTTTTATTATGCTATCTAAATTTGCCATAGCTTTCCTTCCAAGGAGTAAGCTACCTAAGGCTCTTAGATTACATGTCCCCTATCACATTCTGTCATATGTCACACAGTCTCATGACTCAGTAAACAGTATATTGGATTAGAAATACTTGTAATGGTGAGGCAGCACTCATGTCCTGAAGTCAACTTATTTTGCGGGGGATGGGGGTGGGAAAACAGGCATCTGAATTAGCCCTCAGGCTCATGCAAAGTCCACCTAGTGCTATTGGGTGGTGTAGACTTCCACTAGCATTGCACAGAGCAATATGGAGCAAGTAGGTTCAAGCTATACTGAAACAGAAAGGCATAAACACATTTTAATCCAGCCAATCATCTTCTTACTAATGGATATGAGATTTACAGGCAATTAACTTCTACTGATGATATGTATATTTGCATTAAATAGGGCCAATGGTGAGATAGACCATGTTAACTGGAGACAAAAATCCACGGAAGTGGGAATTTTCCATACCTTGCCAACAAATGAATGAAGTCACAAAGGATATTTTTCTCCCCCACAACTGGATATAATTATCCAAGGGATCATATTTCCTGCTTTCACCTAGCTCCTCCTTTATACGTGTGCAGATTACCAAGAATACTTCACTCTTATAATAATTATTTTAATTCATTATACGGTCCTTGGATTTCCATGTTCCTTCAAAGCAATGTATGAATCATGCTGTATGTCATATGGAAACCTTTAAAAGCATTGTGGAAACTCCTCCATCTGCACAATTACATTGCCGCTGGTGCATGGGTGGCACATCCATTGGCAAGCAGAGGCAGATGCAAGCATTCCTGCCTCTCCGCTTAACCTTTTATTGTGTCCAAGCCCTCAGCACAGTAAGAACCACTTTATCTGGAGCAAAATACAATTATTAATATAACAGCAGGACATACAGCGTAAGTTCATGAGGCCAAGTGCTTCTTTGTTCTGTGCCTGCATTTCCCACTACTTTCCAAGGCACGCAAGGCTTTCGGTAATGAGCAAAGACGAATTTTGTTGAGATGCTGGCTTTTCCCATTGCTGTTAGCTCCATAGTGGTGAATTAATGCAATCGCATGTTCAGCCTATTGAGGTAACCCGGGTAAAAATTAATATTTTTGTCTTGTATGTTGATGAGAATTGACTAGGATTCAGTGGGTTTGAGGTCAAGCCATTCATAACTGCATCATTTGCATCTCTTGTTCAAAGCTGTGGAAAATTCACTCCAAACTGTTTCCCATTTTTGGCTAATGTCGAGATAATAAAGCACTCTAATATGTGAAATGGTGAGAGCTCTCTTGCCAAATTGACAAAAATCTTGGCTTTTTCTTGAGATTAAAGTGCTGGTCGATTAAAATGGAGATTGTTCTATAAGAATATCATTTATGAGGAGATTTTGTGTCTGAAATGATATATCTTTCCCATCTTCATGAATTCTAACTCATTTTCAAACAGAGAAAATGGCCATTCACATCAAGTGCTTTATGCTTGCCTTTTTAGTCCCAGTATAAATCCATCCTTATTCTTTGAAAGCCATCCATTATATTGCATGCATCAGTCACAAAACAGATATAAGCCACACCATTCTGAAGTCACATTGCAATTCAAGCCACCAAATCCACACTAATGTTATTTCTGAATTAGTGCCTTGAACTTCAATTAGTAATACAGTAATGAAAATTGGAATTTATTTTTCATCTCACAGTTTCTGCAAACTTTTATATATCTTGTGTGAGATAATTAATCTCCTTGACAAGTTACAGGGGAACTCCCTGCTAACTGGGCAAGAGGCACTTTTTCAATTGGTGCTCCTCTTATATTTAGCAGGGGGAGAGTAACTGCCCCCCTTTCCACCCCAGCACAGTGTCTTTTCCGGTGGCTGTTTGCTGGTGGTGTTCTGCATCTTTTTTAGATTGTGAGCCCTTTTGGGACAGGGAGCCAGTTAATCATTTGATTTTGTCTGTAAACCGCTTTGTGAACTTTTTGTTGAAAAGCGGTATATACTGTTAATAATAAATAATAAAATAATAATAATTTGCAACCAACATGCTGCAGTTATGTATTTATGAAAAACAAATGTAGCTGAAGGCGGCTTTCAGCTTAAAGTGTTACAAATTTACATTGGTGTGTGTGTGTGTGTGTGTGTGTGTGTGTGTGTGTGTGTGTGTGTGTGTGTGTGTGAAGACTGATCTCTTTAATTTAGGGGTTACACAGTACCGTATTTAAGATATTTGCCCTGATTGAACGTTTGTCTGTAAATACAGGTGGAACCTTGTGTGATTGAAACAGTTGCGTTGTGTGCATAATCCAATTCATTTGAAGGAAAGGAGCAGAGGTCTGCCCTCCATTCACATAGGTCTTGGTGGATACAAACTGATTTGTGAAAATGGGGCAGCTGATTCTCTGGGTCTTGTGCATACAATGCTACCCAATCTTACCCCAGTCTCCACCATACAAAATGATTGAGGAATGAATACTATTGTATGGAGCAGTTCACCAGCCCACAGCAAGGATGTGGATCAAGTCTCTGATTCCAAGTCTCGAGTCAAGTCTCGAGTCTTTGGTTGCAAGTCCCTATCTATTTAATGGGGAAAATGGGTTTAAACCTGAATAAAATTCGACATGTCGTAAAAGACTCCAAGTCTTGAGTAGAGTCTTTTTAAATCTTTTACACTCGCCAAGTCAAGTCCGAGACTCCGAGTCAAGTCATTGACACGACTTGAGTCCGACTCAAGTCTGAGTCTATCGACTCAAGTCTACATCACTGGCCACAGATCCTCTGATTGTCACCTTGTCAATATCCACCTTCTGCCCCACCAGTGGTTTGTAGTGGCATTGGGAAAATTGCCCGATATTCATGGAAAATGGCTGCCTATGCACAGTTCATGACATCTACATGGTTCTATTTGTTGCTTACAAAGCAGCCACCATGCAGCTGTTTGTGAAAGTAAGCCCAGGAGGAGTTGGCATCAATGGTCATTTGCCAAGGCAGGTAGCCCACTACCAGCAAGAAATTGCAAAGATTGCTTCCAGGTGGTGGTGACTGCTATTGGTGGTTGGCTCTGCTATTGCTTCCCTTCCCTGTTTCCTCCTCATTGTTGCTACCAATCCCCTCACCTGCCCTCTCCCTCTTCGCTCATTTCTTCTTCCCCTGGACCCAATCTGGCAATGATGGTTCCTGCACCTCCTTCTTTCCATTGCCAGCTATCTCACCTGCCCTTTGTCCTTCCCCTCTGGACCCAATCTGGTGACAGCAGGAGCACCAAGGAGGAGCAGCCACTAGATTCACCCCGGGGAGAAGATGGTTGGAGAGCAGCAGAGAGAAAATAGTGATGGTGTCAGCAAGGAGGAAGGAGCTGACTCCCTAGAGTCACCTGCCCATGTGAGGAGCGAGTGAGGCCCTAGCCAGGCAGCCCAGTTGCTCCATCCAAGGACAAAAAGGAACCATACTGACTGCACAATCCGAAGCATGCCTCCCGATGGCGGCACGGCTCCTGTGCTGGTGCTGACTGCTGTAAAGCAAAAGCCTCCCTGACAGCATGTATCCGCCTTCCCAGCCTCGCTGAAGGATGTCCAGATGTGCTCTGGGACAGGTAAGCTGGTGGAAAGGCAGGGAAGGGTATAATGGGGAAAAATTGGGCAGGGAGGGGGGCGTAACGGAGTGGGGAGGCGTGGGAGGGGGAGGATCTGTCGTGCTGGATCCTATCCCCCTTCCCTGCAGCCTCCGCCTTTTTTCTCTCCTTGGATTTTTGCTAGCAAAATTGCTAGTCCGATTTTGTCTGAGGAGTCCCGTTGCAGGCCATGAGGCTTACGCAAGAGTAAGGGGATTAAACATCACCTTCTCTGCAGAAGCCTCCCGGTCCTGCTCCCCTGCACAGGATGCGGCTGCCATTTTGGTGCCACTGTATTGGCGGGGTGTGTGTGTGTGTGTGTGCGTGCGCGCGTGCGCGCGCGCGCGCAAAGGATAGGATTGGGCTCTGAGTCTGCCTTGGAGACAGAAGCTTGGCGTTGTCTCTGTTTGAACCTTCCATTTTCCAAATACAGGTAAAGCTTACACAGCAATGATACAATGTAATATAGTTGCTGTAGCTTTCATTGTGAACCCATTCCTGTTAATGTTCAGGTGGGAAGAAATGGGGGTTGAGCCCCATTCAACCCGAACCACACAACTCATTGTAATATCTACTTGTGACACCATCAAAATATTGCTGCAACTTTTGCATGCAAACACCTCAAAAAGATAATTTGCATTTGTGTGGGAAATGAGGAATTGGCCACATTATACACAACTGTCCAATATTAAAAGTTTCTTGCTACGCATGGCAAACGCTAATGGAGTTCCTGCCTCCCTGGTAAGAGATTCAGCTGGAGGCTCCAATTTAGCATGATATGAAAGTATGTAAGTCACTTTAATCATTCAGTAATTTCAAACACTCCTTTTGTTTCTGGTCTTCAGAATAGAAACCAAGACAGATCTAATTGCACATTGCTCAGTATAACTTTGTTCAGTGTTTCTAAATATTTTGTTAAGCTATGTGATGGCATACTGCATAGATTTGGGTGCAAAGTCATTTCAAAATAGAAGCCTGTCTATCAAATTAGTTGTTTCATATGATGGTCTAAGAGGTTGTTAAAGGCCATTAAAGAGCTAAAGTCATGTAACAAAAGTACAGTACTTCATATACCCTTCTGTGCACTCCAAGGCATGCAGCGGCTGTATGAGCAGGAGTGGGCTGGTGCGGTGGCCACCCAAATGCTGCAGTGCCTGGCTGTGACGTCACTGCTGGGTGCTCGTGGGCCTGGGAGGGGTGAAGAGGCTGTAGCTGCTGGCATTTGGCCAGACAAAGGGTTGGGCTGGAGGGATCCACCCATAAAAAGGGTGAAAGGGAGGCAGAGGTGGGGGGGTGGGTCATCAGAAAGAGTGAGAGCAAGACAAAGTATGGAAGTGAAAGTGAGAGAGCAAGAAAGGAGCGAGGAGCAAGAAGGGACCGGGAGAGTCAGAGAAATGAGGCGGGGAGAGAAGCAGAGGGTGGGATTCCAGAAGAGAAAGAGGATACTAGCAGGGGCAGAGGATGAGTGGGGCAAACCCAGGGTGGCCAGAATAAATGGAAGGATCACACAAGCAGGGACAAAGGAAGACAACGCCTGGCCAAGGAGGCAGGGGAAGGAACAGATGGGCAATGGGCCAGGGCAGGCAAGGTAGAGGGAAAAGCCAGGCCAGAAACCCCTGGGATGCCATTCCAGGCGCAGGGCCATGGGAATTCTCATCTGCTTCCCTATGGGTGGGAGGACCCAGCCCTTCGGGATCCATCCCTGCCCTGGCCTGTAGCAGCAGGTGGCCCTGGCCCTTTGATACCCCCACTGGTCCTGGCCTGACCTCCAGTGCTGCTTCTTTCCCTTCCTCCACTCAAAATTGGGTGTGCACTGCTGGCGTGGAAAGAGGATGATGTAGGCATTGGTTTTGGTCAATCAACGTTTGGCAACCATGTCACAACATCAGGCTCTGCCTCTTGAATCTCTGACTTGGCAACCATATAGCTAAGAGACAAGTTAAGACTTGCAAATTGTGGGGAAGAGAGCGATGTTCTTCTATGAACTCCATGGCAGGAAAGAAAAGGTCCATCTTCCCCTATCCATGTTGATTCAATCTTTTGACTAACAGTGGATCCAGGAATCCCACTGCTGCCTTAGATGCATTATGTGACTTTGGCCAATTTGTAGGCTTCAGCTTCCCATTCATAACACAGGCGTACCAATAACCAGCTTCACTGATCACAGACTTACGGCACAATCCTGCGCATCTCTACCGGTGGAACGCATACTCTGCCGGCATTGGATGTTGTAAGCATAAATTTGCTAGTGTAGGTCCAAGGAGACCCATTGTGGGCCAAGAGGCTTATGCAGGTGCAAGGGGATTAAAATTGCCTTTCCCTGCAGAAGTCTCCCAGTCCTGCCCCCCCCCCCAGGATGCAGCGGCTGCCATTTTGGTGCCACTGCATCGGCGGGGTGTGTGAAAAGGATTGGGCTCTCAGTTCTTAAAGAATATTCCCCTCCCCCTATACTGTTTGAGGCTGAAGCTCAAATATTTTGGCCACCTAATGCGAAGAGAGGACTCTCTGGAGAAGACTCTGATGCTGGGAAAGATTGAAGGCAAAAGGAGAAGGGGAAGGCAAAGGATGAGATGGTTCGACAGCATCACCGATGCAACGAACATGAAAATGAGTGAAGTCAGGAAGATAGCGGAGGACAGGAAGGCCTGGCGGGATGTGGTTCATGGGATCACGAAGGGTCGGACACGACTTAACGACTGAACAACAACAAATGTTGCTTTGTGGAACAGCCTCATTTCCAGAAAGAACGACTGTGGCAAAAATGGTTGGAAAATATTTTTTATTATAAAACTTACAGTTACTGATCTTAATATTATATAAAACACAGTAGAAGTATCAGAGTCTTGTAAAGACCAATAATTTATACACTGAGACACAGGTCACTGTTATTCTTCCAGTCTCATAGTCTGATAAAAAGGCACACACACACATACACGCACGCACACACACATATAAGATGAAGGGCTGAAGTCAGCTCGGGACTCCCTGGCTGTGAGGCATTTGCATTGTTACAGTAATTATTACTAGGCTGCCTTGGAATAAAATCAGAGAATTTATTTTTATTTGCTAACTGAAGAGTTGATCTCGGAGAGCTGATAGAAGAATGAACAGATTAGTTAGTAACCATATTCTACAAAGGCTTGGCTATGTCAAAGCACTGCAGGGACTAACGGGATGGTTGGGGTCCAACGAGGACGACGACAACAACAAAGGAAGCCACTTTGCTCACATCAGTTCTTTTGTTTTATTTAATACTACTTTTGGTATGTTTTAAGGTGCTGGTTGTGTAAAGAATCAATCTGGATTATTCATGAGCAAAATACTTTAGGTCACAAGTAGTACCTAAACAGAGGCGTCTTGAAGGGGGGGGCCTGGGGCCCAGGGCGCTGAGGCAGGGGAAGGGGCGCAGGACCCCTTAAGTTTTGTTTTTGTTTTAGGCTTTTTTTGGTTTTTCCGGGGGGGGTTCCGCCTGCCGCCCCCCGCTGCTTCCCAGCTGCTTTCTGCATCGTTTACCCCCCCAGGGCTTGTGTGTGCTTTTGGGGTACTTATCTTTTATCAGAGGAGGGGCACAAGCAGCATATTCTTGCTCCGGGCGCCGCCATCTTGAATTGACCAATGAGAGGGAGAGATATTCTTTTGTTTTCACTGTTCTGTCCCACTTAGCATTCAGTGCTAAGGTGAAGGTGATATGGGGCACCCCCCAAATGTTTGTTTTTCACCCTTAAAACCCCCAGAACCCCCCCCCAAAAAACCCGCTTTATTAAAACCGAAACCTAATTTTGACAGTTTTATGACCGGGGTTATGACAGTTTTATGGGGGGAGGAAAGGTCGGGCCCCTGGTCGAAAAATGTCTGGGTCCTTCTCTGTACCTAAATGAATTGGGGCAGGGAGGAAGCTCAAAAAAAAAATGTTCCTAGTTTGAATGTGTTTGGAAAAAAAAATGCACATTGACTGTTCTACTTTGCTTCCTCTCTCTAACATTCCCAATGATGAATGCCATTGGAGCAAGGGGTTTTGGATAACACAAGGTATAAAACAACTCATTTGGAATCTGCTTCTAAAGCCTTAATGCCCAAACCTATTGGAGGCCTAAGGTAGTGGATCTCACAATTGGCTGCCGCAATTCCTCTCATGGCATCGCAAAAGGCGTGCCACTCTCGTGTGCAGTGGGACCGCCAGTGCAAACGGCTGGAGGCCCTGCACACATGCCAGTGGCTCCTGAATGTTGTGCTGGAGCAGGTGGAGGAGCGGATCAGGCCAGGAAGCAGGCTGAACCAGGGGCTGTTCAGGGAAGAACCTGGCAGCAGTAGCTGCACATGGCAAGATCGTATCCCCCCTTCCTGGCCCAAATTCACCCCCAGATGTCACCCCAGATGATGTATTCCAGCAAAAAAGTAATATTTTTACTTACCTCTCCTGGGCCATCTGGAGCCCCCCCCCCCATAGCATGCAGCACATGCTAGACTGGCAGTGAGGCTGCATGGTGTAAACTGGTAGGGGACAGTATTGAGCCATTGGGCTGAAGCTACTTGTTATATGCTCTATGAGACTGCTGCTGAAAATGTGCACCAAGTTCTCCCTCTTTCCTTTGTAACATGTAGGAACCCTCATCCTTGCGAACTTTCTTGACACCATCAGTGGCAGCCAATGAGGTGGAGTAGGGCCCCCAGAAACTCAGAATGTGTTGTCCTATATATTACATAGGGAAAGGAGAGAGAACTCAACATGGCATTGCCATGGCGTAATGGCCTTAAGAAACACAATCTGCCCAAAGCTAATCATATTTTAAGTCCCACTGATTTCAGTGCCCAACTTTCCCCCTGAAATCAATGGGATATGAAAGTGCTTGCCTATGGTTGGATCATGCAATTTCTTTCTTTCTTTCGTTTCAAAAGCAACATTTGTTTGAGGTTCACAAAGTTGTTATGAAACATTGCCAAATTTGGAAAATTGTTTCAACACAGAATTATGGCACAGGAAATAGTTATGACACAGAGACAGTTCAGATGTCTTCTTAGAGGCATAAACCTGCCTGATTAGTATTTTGGTGTCACATGAAGCCGAAGCATAATTTTTGGCACAACCCTGCTCATCAACTCTTTGTGCAACTGGTTTCCTTTAGCAACTGTATTTTCCTAGCTGTGTTCAATTGGCAAGGACTTGAGAGATATTTGTGTATATCCAAAAGCATTTGTGTGAACTTTAGAATATGTGTATGTAGGTTGCTTTTGAATCACTGCCAAGTATATTTTTAGCAGTGCATTTGTAGAAGCCCGCATCCCTTTGTGTTGCTTGCTGGATGATTAATGAACCCTGAGGGTGAAGGAATTTGTTTCCATACAGACGGGACTGAGCTCCCGTTGTCAAAGGCAATTTATCCGGGAGCTCCCATGTTATTTCTGCTTTAGGGATCCCAATGGCCATGCAGTTCAGCTTCACTGTATTGCCTGGTCTCGCATAAATGACAGGGGCTGGTTCGCTAGTGATCCGGGGTGGGTAGGCTATCACAATCACTGGAACGTTCATGAGCGAGGAGCCATACTCGGTGGCAACCTTGCACAGGTAAGTACCTCTGTCAAATACAGATGCCTCACGCACAGTGAGTGAGCCGTTCTCTAACAGGGAGAATCGGCCAACAGCTTGGGGACCATCCAATACCATTCCATTGGGCAGAGTCCAGGTTACGCGAGCCCTCTGACTGGGCTGGGTGATGCAATGAAGCTGCAAGGTCTCCCCATTGATGATGCTCACCAGGTTGTTATAGTGATTGCTAATTTCTGGCTTAAGCCCCACTTTGAGGAAGACCACTCTCTCTGCATAACCACCTGGGTTCCTGGCCATGCAGCGGTAAGTCCCAGCATCTGCTGCAGAGAGGGCACTAATGTGCAATATGCCATCCCTCTTGTGGTAAAATCGGTGCAAATGGCTGCCTTTCTGAAGCTCTGTGCCATTGGGAAGGAGCCAGGCTGTGCTGGGCTGAGGGTTTCCCTGCACTGAGCAGTTCAGATTGATGCTGTGCCCTGCTGTGGCAGTGATCCTGTCAGTGACAGGATCCCCGAAGGTGGGCTTTTCCACATGGTCCATGATCTGAAGCTGCACAATCAGTCTGGCCTCCCCCCCTTCATTCCGACCAATACACACCAGCTGCACTGAGTCTGTCTGTCTCACACCACGGATGTCCAATGTACCATTGCGGTGCACAGTGATTCGGTTCCCATAATAGGGAGCAGGTAGGATCACTCCTTCTGGGAAAGCCCACATGACCCGCGGAGATGGAATGCCTTCTGCTTTACAGTCAATGAGCTTCCGGCTGTCTCTCATTGCTGTTTCTCTCACCGAGGTGATGGTACTATGATGCCCATTGATTTTGGGAGGCTGAACGTTGATTTGGATCCAGATGACTTTCCGGTCTTCCCCAGCATTGTTCCGGGCTACACATGTATAGTTGCCACTATCAGATCTTTGGGTCTTCTGGATGAGAAGTGTCCCATCTGGGAATACTTGATATTTATCTGACAGAAGTGGGATGGGCCTGTTGCTTGGAGACAACCAAATCACTTTGGGTGTTGGCTCCCCTTTTGCTTCACACCCTACAGAAACCATGTCCCCATATGGGATGTTGATCGTGGTGTAGGTTTTATTTCTAATTATGGCAGGTTCAGCCAATATTTTGACCCGCACTTTCATCTCATCTTTACCAATCTGGTTCTCAGCATAACACGTGTAGTCCCCCTCTTCTCTCAGTCCTACTTCGTTGAAGTACAGCGTTCCGTTGTTAAAGACCACATACCTTTTTGCTCGGCTTCCACTGTCATCTGACTGCATGAAGGTGTTAATCATGCTGCCATCGGGGAGGCCCCAGGAGATCTCAGGGTTTGGCAAACCTGTGGCTACGCAGTCAACTTTGAGGTCCCCTCCATACAACACCTTGCGGTTGTTTTCATTTTTGTGTTCTATTTTGGCAGGTTTCATCATCACATTCACTTTGAGAACCACATAGTCATCTCCAATTTTATTGCGGGCCACGCACAGATAGTCTCCTGCATCCTTGTCGGTGACGGCATGGACAGCCAGAGTTCCGTTGCCAAATACCTTGATTCTGTTGTCCAAACTAATTTAGGAAAAGACAAAACAAAACATGTGCTGTCAGTTTATGTTCACAATTAACCATATTCTGAGCCAGAAAACAAACACAAATAATTACCTTCATTTGAAAGCAAACAATTCCACTCTTGAATTGACTCTCTTCCAATGGAAGGATGTTTTTATTTACCTTATGTTTCTTCTGAAGATCTACATATTATTTACAGATTCTATGCAGCATTTAGACATAGAAATGCAACAAACAAACAAAAAATAAAACCCAACACCAAAACCTGTATATACACACCATAGCTAAATTCAAGGAAGCTTATTTGAACAGACACACATGTTTATAAAATGAACAGGATACTGACAATATCTTCCATATGAGAAGGTATAAACACACTTATCAAAGAAGTGTTATTCCAAGGAAACTGCAATTGTTTTAGGCAGTCAAGGCAATTTTATCTATTTAAAAGACTCTGAAAACTTTTGTGTATGTTACTTCTAACATTACGTCACCTAATAGTGGACCATGGGATGTTTGAGAGCAGAAGGTTAATGGCTGCTCTGGTTCCATTACTATTATACAAAACACTTACACGGAGCCATTTTAAAAGTTTATATTCTGAAATGACTTGGTGTATAATCGTCTCCCCAACAGTAAACTGCACAATCAATCTACTTTAAATATTAACGTCCAATGTAGGACTGTTCTGCTCATTTGGCAAATGAGGTGATTGCTGTGGATGCTGAATTTTCAGGAGCCCCACTCTGCCTTCCACTTCTTTCAGATCTAGGAGAAGGAAGAGTAATCGCATTGCAGCTGCAAATAGATATCTAAGGTGCTTCCTTATACAGAGTCAAATCATTCATCCATCTAGTCCAGTATCGCTGCCTCTGAGTGGAGTCCAGTGTTAATGAAGAGGCAGCAATAGCAACATGAGCAGTCACTTCTGAAGTCATCAACAGGCAGAACTTCTTGTCATGTGATGCTCAAAGGATAAGCTATGTATGGTCTATCCAAGGGTGGGCAAGCTTACTTTGCCGTTCTCTGATTCATTCACGTTCTACAGCCTACAAACGTTCCTTTACAAATGTTACAAAGAAGCATCGGCTGCCAAATACAGATGTAACTGTGCATTTAATCTGACACCACTCTAACTGGCAGCAGCTCTCAGTCAGAGATCTTTGCCAGACTACCTAAACCCCTTTTAATTGGATATGCCAGGAACTCAATATGTACCAATTACTCCACTATGGAGCTGTGGCTCAATCATCCATACTGAAAGTAACTAGTTCTAATTCCTCTCCAAATCTGGAAAATATACAGTATTTGGATAGTGAGCTGATCCCACAGCAGATGAAGCATCCTAACAGCTCAATTCCAATGCCTGATGCCAACAAGTCATCTGCTGTATCCCACAGGGGAGTTTTGGCCTCCAGAGGCCTCCTCAGGGTAACATTTATTCCTTTGCCCCAGGGAAGACCCCTGCTGGCCCAGTGAGTCTACTCGGACCTTTGCCAGCTACTGTATATAGATGGCACAAGTCCAAGTGGATCTGGAAAGCAGATCAGGCCTGGGAAGGGAACTAGGAATCTATGGACGCCGCTGCTGCTGAGCCGAAAACATTTTGCTGGCACAAACCCGGGAGGTCCGTATAATGGCGGCCAGGCCTCCTCTGATCCCTCCTCCTGCCCGGGCCAGGCTGACCAATCCCATACCCCGGAACACCCCGTTCTGCCCTCTCCATGCCTCTCCATCGCACGCAGGGAACATACCTTCCCCAGCGGGCACAGCTTTGGATCTGGCCTAGGGAGAGCGGCACCGGCCTTGCCACTGGCAATGCTTACTCCCAGGGTGCCGCAAATGTGCTTTATGTTTGGGCACATTTGTGACACCCTAGACCAGGGGTGGCCAACCTTCCACCATTAGGACTACTGTTTTCTTAAGAGTTGTGTAGAAGACAGAATCTTGGCAGCTGCAAGTGCTGATGGTGCTGCTAAAGAAGCTGCACCTGCTGAAATGCCCTCACATATCCAACCATTTAAAGGGCCAGCATTCATGTTGAAAGGTTGGCCACCACTGCCCTAGACCCTAGAATGGGCACTTTGCCAGTCTACTATGTAGACAGGATTGGGCTGTTAAATTGTGAACAAGTGATTTAATTTCTGCTCATAAAGCAAATATTGTTAGAATGACTTAAGGGATTCTGCTAATTGGCAGCTGTTATATGAAACTCAACAATGTATACATGCCCCGTGGCATGCCAAACAGTGGCAAATGTTTTACCTGTGCAGAGAGTCCACCATCCTCTTGGAAGGCAGCCTCCAGAGTATCCGTGGCCAGGGGTCCCCAGATGCACTGCAGTCCAGTCGCAGGGTGCTGCCGTAGGTCACATCCGTTCTCTGAGGAGAGGTTCCAGTGATCTTGGCATTGGTGGACTGCTTTTTGACATGCAACCATACAGTCCTCCTGGCAGCACCAACCATATTGGCTGCGATGCATTCATAGCTCCCGCTGTCCTTGGGCAAGACGTTGCGGATGTAAAGGGTTCCATTGGGGAAAACAAAGAGATTCCCATGAACAAACTGTGAGGTTCGGATCTGGGTTCCATCAAAAATCATCCAGCGGATGCTGGGCAAAGGAGCGGCTTTGGCACTACAGTGAATGTTAATATTCTGTCCCACATGAAGGGAAATATTCTCTTGTTTCTCCTGCTGGATAATGGGTGGTAGGGCAGCAATGTGAAGCCGCACTGCAATGCTGTCTGCTCCAGCAGCATTACTGGCGATGCACTTGTACACTCCCCGGTCTGAAAAACTAGCATCTTTGAGGGACAAGGTTCGGTTTTCATACAGCATCACTCTCCCTTCTGTAGTGCTCACAGTTTGCAATATTTTCCTGTCAGGAAAAATCCAAGAAAGATGTGGACTTGGAATTCCATTAGCTTGGCAATCCATGGTCACTTGTTCTCCAAAATAAACAGTCATATCTCTGAAGCGGGAACCTAGCATTTTGGGCTGCTGGGCTAAGACTGTCAGCAGAACAATCATCTTATCAACGCCATGCAAGTTCTGAGCAGTGCACAAATACTGTCCACGGTCCTGAAGTTGAACGTTGCGGATAATGAAGGTGCCATTTTTCAAGACTTCAAAACGCTGTATCCTTGTATTGGCTGGCATTAGAGCTCCTGGAAGATTCATCAGAGAAAGAAAGAGTGAAAAAAGAGTTGGATGTGGACTTTTCCCATTTGTTATACTGAACAGAAGAACAGAAGAAAAACCCCAAGGTCCATCTAGTTTAGCATGCTGTTTCCTACTTGATGCCTCCAGGAAGCCTACAAGCAGGAGATGAAGGCATTTCCCACTCCCATCACTGCCTCTCTGCCACTGGTATTCATAAGAACATAAGAAGAGCCCTGCTGGATCAGGCCAAAGGCCCGTCTAGTCCAGCTTCCTGTATCTCACAGTGGCCCCACCAGATGCCTCAGGGAGTACACAGCCAACAAGATAACCTGTTTCCTGTTGTCACTCCCTTGCACCTGGCACATTCAGAAGCGTAATGGCACCAAACCTGGAGGTAGCAAATAGCCATCATAACCAGCAGTCAGTGACAGACTTTTTCACCATCCATTTGTCTGATTCCCTTTTGAAGCCACGTCAAAATGACCACCTTGTGGCAGCAAATGGCAGACTAATTATGCTTATGATTTTTAATTCAATAATGATGCTCTGTGTGAAGAAGCACTTCTCTTTGCCCATTCTGATTCTCCTGCCAACCACTTTCATTGGTTGTTCCCTGATTACAGTGTTGTGAGAAAGGGAGAAAAACATCTCTCCCTCCACTTTTTCCAAATCAGAACAATTTTATAAGCCTGGCAGCCCAATCCTATTATTGGGTTGCGCTGCTGAAAGCCTGATTTACAGAGTTGCAAAATGTGACGCGCTACAGCATGCTGCCGGAAATGGCCAGCAGTGTTGGCTGCTTGGCAGCGGCACTGACGTCGCTCAAGGTGGGGCGGAAAGCTAAGTTCTGCAGCTTTCCGCCCCACCGTTACTCTCCTGCATGAGGCGCCCTGCCCCCTCATCGTAGGAGCCCGTCAGTGGAGAGAAAGCAACGCGCAGGGACTCTACTGCGCGTTGCTTTCTCTCCGCTGACGGGCTCCTATGACGAGGGGGCGGGGCGCCTCGTACCAGAGAGTAACGGTGGGGCTGAAAGCTGCAGAACTTAGCTTTCCGCCCCACCTCAAGCGACGCCAGTGGGCAGCGGTGTTCCTGGAGCCTCCGGCGCCAGTAAGTAATCTAGATTATATCATTATGCCCTTGTACAAATCGATGGTAAGGCCACATCTGGAGTATTGTGTCCAGTTCTGGTTGACGCATCTCCAAAAGGATATAGTTGAATTGGAAAAGGTGCAGAAAAGAGCAACTAAAATGATTCGTGGACTGGAGCACCTCCCTTATGAGGAAAGGCTACAGTGTTTGGGACTTTTCAGTCTAGAAAAAAGGTGCCTGAGGGGGGACATGACTGAGAAGTATAAAATTATGCATGGGATGGAGAGAGTGGATAGAGGGAAATTCGTCTCCCTCTCACACAACACCAGAACCAGGGGACACGCACTAAAATTAAGTGGAGGGAGAGTTAGAATGGACAAAAGAACATATTTCTTCACCCAGTGTGTAATTCATCTGTGGAACTCCTTGCCACAGGATGTGGTGATGGCACCTGGCCTAGATGCCTTTAAAAGGGGTTTGGATAGATTCATGGAGGAAAAGCCCATCACAGGTTACAAGCCATAAGCAACCTCCTGGTTTTAGAAGTAGGTTTTCTCTGTGCCAGGTGCAAGGAAGTGACAACAGGAAACAGGTTATCTTGTTGGCTGTGTGCTCTCGGAGGCATCTGGTGGGGCCACTGTGAGATACAGGAAGCTGGACTAGATGGGCCTTTGGGCTGATCCAGCAAGGCTCTTCTTATGTTACTACACTTTGGTTATTTTGGCTACATATTAACACCCTGGTAGAACCTAAGAGAACAGGTAGGTATAAGACTGAATTCAGGTAATTCACATCCCTATTTGCATCAAAACACACATCTAGCTAGTTCAATTGGGCTAAGAAAATGTGACCATGCAGATGAAAACGTGCACCCAATGCACATCTTTATCTATATTAGCAATGCATGTATAAGACTTTTCATGTGCATAGATTTCTCTGGTTGGAGTAATGTTAGAAATTCTCCCAGAATAGGTACACGGGCAGCCCAATCCTGTCTGGAAATAGACCAGCAGAGCATGTTTGTGGCACTTGGCGAGCAGGCAGCACCAGTGCCAAGGTTGGCGCTGCTCTACGCACCACAGATCAGGAGCTGCGCCTGCCAGGGAAGATGAGTTCCCTGCTGGGCGATGGAGGAATATGGGGAGGGCAGAACGGGGTGTTCTGGGGGTGGGTGGGATTGGTCGGCCGGGCCCAGGAAGGGGGAGCCTGTCAGAGGTCCCCTCCACCGCTACACGGGGCTCTCAAATATGCGCCAGCAAAATAGCTGGCGCACATTCGAGTAGACCCATCAGGGCAGCAGGGGTTCTACTCGGGGTAAGAGGACAAAGGTGCTGCCTATCTGGATTAGGTATGAACATTTTTACATACCAGAAACAGCGGGGAAATGTTAGGCACTCTTTTAAATACCATAGGTTGGATTAGAAATGGTGTGAAAAGGCATGTTTATAATAAGTACAGGGCACTGTTCTTTCTAAAAAATGTTACTCTATGTCATTTTGTACCCAGTCCGTCATTAAAAGTTCCTATATCTTACCTGTGGAGAGTTTTGTCCAAGAAAGGAAAGGCTTGGGATCTCCTATGGCATCACATGGGATAACAGCATCTGATTCAGCAAGAATGGATAAACCATTTAATCCTTTGGTTATGATCTTAGGTCTTTCTCCTTGAGTCCTGTGATTTGTTGAGGGTTGAATTATGCTGGAATTAAGTGCTTTAACTCCTCCTACCTTAGGCACAACTAACACATTTGGATTACTATTATGGATACTTATTTGAGATTTAATGCTGGGAGCTATGAATATAGGAGGTGTGGTCACAGCTGGTACTGCAGTACTGAAGGGCATGGGAGGCACGAGAATACCTGCGATCCTCAGAGGAGTGCTTTGTGTTACAGTTCTGGCTGGAGAGGGAAATTTCTTCTCAGTCGTGCTTATTGGGGCCTGCCAATGAGGCAACACTGGTTTAGAGTTTACTCCCAAGTGTTGGAAGACCCTGGTTCTGTTATACAGGAACGGTGTTCTGGGATTGGGAAAATATGGTACAGCTTGATTTATTATTGTTCTTCCAGGCTTGTCTCTGGTATCAGGAAGGTAGTTGGCAAAAACCTGAGAGTGAGTATTGTACCTGCTTTCACCCTGATTGCCAGATTTGACTGGAGTATGTAACTTAGGCCTGTATAGTGGAGTGGCTGTGGTGGTGGTGGGGAAGGTCTCTGTGTGTGGAGAAGAGGTTTTTCTGCCCTGCGTAGTGTGTGCTGCATATGCCGTTATCTCTGGTTTATTAGTATAGTGAAGGGGGGCTTGAGGCGTTACAAAATGGTGAAAGAGTCCTGGTGCAAGGAAACGTGGAGGTTTCACTGTCCCCCTCACCGGAATGTGTTTGGGAGGTACAAACGCAGGCGGTATAATTCCAATTGGTTGGTGAGGAACATTTGGGTTCAACGGTAGGTTGTTGTGTGTTCTTCCACTATGTGGCTCTTTCAACTGTTCTTGCTTTTGCTGTGTGGCTATTCTGTTGTGCTTTGAGTGAGAAGTGGAAAATTCATTCTGTCTAGAGCTGAGTTTGGCTCTTAGAGTATCAACATTGGATCCTTTGGTGTCTGGAGACGCAGGTTGACCAGAGGTGTAATTTTCCTTTTTAGAAGAACGATCAGACGAAATAAGCACACTAGACATGGATGGGGGAATTGCAGTGGCCAAAGGTGCCGGTGCAATAGGCAAAACTGAGGAATAGTTTTTTTCTGTTCTCTGTATGGGAGCCTGATCTTGATTACTATGTGGTGTATTCTTCTCCTTTGTGTGCCTCGAAGATGTGATTATGTGTGTTCTTTCATGCCAAGGCTTGATCATTTGCTTGGGATCTGAAAGTGTGAAAAGATGACCATCCCTTATACTATAATGAGGCAGGGTCACTGTTTCTCTCTGATGGGAAGTTGGTGCATGTGTCGTCTTCATTACAAATTCTGAAAGTTTCTGCAGTTCATTTACAGTTTGGAGATTCCTAAAATGTTCCACCATGCTATCAACAGCAGTCAAAGGCTGCACAGTGCTAGGTCTTGATTGAGGTAATCTTGGGTTGGCTCCATTTTCTGGAACTGATGAGCCAAAAGGAAGAGATTCTTTTTCGAATTCTGGGATCACTGAGTAACTAAGGCCAGAGGGTGACACTGAGTTAGTAAAGCTTCCTCCAGATACTGAAGTACTTGTTGTTTGTGCACCTGTGATGTCATAATTTGTTGCCTTAAAAACTGCATTACTTTCAAAGTCTCTGATGGATTTGCTGTCAGTTGATGTTGTAAGCTTATGTCCTAACTTGTGAGATAAATGCAACTGCACATTAGGGGTTGTAGTCAGTATGTCCTGTGTTGATATTGACATTCCATTTTTCTGATCATTGACATTATTAGAAAGTGTTACAAGTGTTTTAGGTAGCAGTGTAGAAAATCTAAGTACTGAAGATGCCTCCATGCCTTGGACCTTGGTAGACCTTTGTAAAACATTGGCGCTTGTAGTTAATGAGGAACTCGCTTTGGAAGCCTTATATTCATTTGTAGCTTGTGTTTCAGCATCAGGTCCCTGATGATCCTTAAAAATGGAGCCTTGCAAACTTTGGGTAGCAACTTCTATTTTAGTTATTTTTTGAATAAAAGGTGTCCCTTCCGTGGCAGGGGCAGTAGGCTTTGGCCTTCTGAACCTGTTTGGCCTTAGTCTCCTTCTTCCATATGGTCTTCGCCGGGGATGATGAATAACCTGTGAGTTAGAGGACGTGTTTTTTCTTTCATATGCTGTAATCAGCTTGTTAGTGGTGGCAGCAGTTGTTATCCAGTCTTTTTGTTGATATGGAGTAGTGGTACTTTCTACAGTAGAAGTGGATTCTGGTTTTTGAACATGGATGTTGTCAAACATTACACCTTCAGAACCTCTGTATGGATCAGAAGAAATGTGTACTTGTTGATGCCCTACTCTACCTCTCTCCAAAAGAGTAGAATCCTTAATTGGGGAGGTAGGAGCAAAAATGGTAGTGGTGGCTATTGTATTCATAGACTGAGAATGTGTAGAAAGTATGGCATTGGCATCATTATCTAGGTTATTCTTGTTATTCTGCTGTAAATCTGTTTCTGGGCCTTCAGAGGCATGAATTTCTGCAGACTCAGCTTCAAAGGGTAGTTCTGTAGAAACGAACGTAGATTGTGTGGCTCTATCCCCATTGTCTGCTGTTATCAAAGTGCTTGGAAAGAGAGGCAAACTGCTTATGACTTCTTCATTCGATGGTTCTCTGGTGAAAGCATCTATGCTTGTTGGTGCTGCTAGTGGATACTCTGTCCTCAAATCATTGTGATCCCAAGACTGTGATTGAACAGTTGGAGAAATGTTGGTATCCTGTGCAATAGGTTCTACACTGTGCATAGTTTCTTCTGGGTTTGAAAACTCATGTTCCACAGAAGGCTCTGGCTCAGTACTCGCTACTGTAGGAAGTGTTTGATCTTGATTATAATCCTGTGTACTGATAATGGGACGGGCTGTGAACATCTCTGCTTCGCCAAAATGTGGTATGTCTGCTGAAGACTCCTCTGCAGTGACTGGAGATTCCACCACCGTCTTTGAGGGGGGGCTGACAATGGGAGGAGGAGTTCTGGTGTTTTTGTACATGAATGGAGTCTCTGTTGTAGTTCTTGAAGGAGGGACTGGTGCTGTTGTAGTTCTAGGAAGGCTTTTCCCACGGACCTTTGCCAAAATATTGGCCCAGTGCTGTGGATTAATTTGCTTATTTGCCATATTTATTCTCCTTCGGGATTCAAATACCCTACGGCCCTCTGCAACATTGATCTCTTCAGTCCTATCCATGCCTTTCCATAATTTCATTTTGCGTTTTCCTTTTCTATTCTTTTTAACATGAGCACGAGAAGCCTTGTCGTTCCTTTCTTTAAAGGGTACTTCATGGTCCTTCAGATGGATCCTTTTGTTTGGGATTTCATCAGTCTCTGTAGCACCTGACCCCTCATCATCTTCGATGAACTGCCCCTTTGCTTTAACCAAAGTCCTTGAACCAGGGTGCTTTTTAAATTTCACTCTTTTTGAGGATCTGTCGGACACCATTTTATTTACTGTTACTCTAACAGCAAATTGATCTGATCCTTGTTGGTTGATAGCCACACACCTGTAGTACCCACTGTCACTGACATGGCTGCGTGGAATTAACAGTGTGCCATTATCCAACATGTACCCATTGGATGAATTTGATAGATCATTAAGAACACGGCTGTTTGGAAGTATCCAGCTTAGGCGTGCATCTGGTATGGCCTCTGCACTGCAGGGTAAAAGTATGGAATCCCCCACATTTTTTTCAACCTTGATAGTTTCTGAGTCAGCTGGCTGAATGACTGCAGGCTGCACCAGAACCCTGTGGGACATTGTGTCTACATCACCTCTCACTTGAGCAACACAGTGGTACATGCCTGAATCAGCATAGCCCACTGATTTGATGATTAACTGACCACTGCTTAGGACGGAAAACCTACTGTTGTCCATTTTGAATGGAGCTTTCAACTTAGTCCCATCTGGAAGCATCCACTGGATGGAGGGACTTTCGGATGCTTTCACATTGCAGCTCAGCTGGGCATCTGAACTTTCAACTACACTCTGAGCTGCCTTTGTGTACTGGTCTTGTTCTATCATAACCCAGCTGTGTCTCTGTTGCCTGTGTTCTTGGGTCTGAAGAGTTTGAGAAATACGGGTAGAAAAAGAAAGCACAACTTTTTTCCCTGTGCTCTGGCGTCTGTTTAACTGGATGTGTATCAGTGGTTGCATCACCCAGGCAGGCTCAGCAAAGATTCTCCCTTTGACACCTGTGTAGTAAAGAGCATCGTAATCAGAGCCTTGCTTGTAATGATAGCTCAGTTTAGGTTCCTGGCTGAGAACATGTTCCCTTTCTAACTTGACAGGCACTTCACTGTAATAAGCAATCAGCTTCCACAATTTTTCATAGTTGTCTCGGTTCATCAGGCATTCCAGATCCAGGGAAATGGTAGCGTTGACGTCAATTTCCTGAGGAGAGAGCTGGTTCCATTGAATTTTGGTAGAGTTTGTTGGTTTCTTGATTTCACAATTCAGATTCACTACGTTTCCATGCTCATCAGTCAAGTTCAGAGTAATATTCCATGGAGACAGTTGAAACTCTTCCAGGGGAGGCTCAGTGTTGTCATCATCTTCCTCCACTCCCTCCATGTGGAAGCTAATGTTCTGTTTCAGCGGGGACTGTATGATTGGCTTTCTGCAGGAAATATATTTCAAATGTTGAATATCTTGTTTCTGGAACTGCTTCGGGTAGGTGCATATAGGGCAAAGTTGGCCATTTTCATAGGCTTTGTCTTTTTTACACTTTAAGACACCTGGAAGACAAAAACAAAACAAAAACAGAAAATCTCATGGAATTTTGATGCAGAATTATTTTACCTGGAAGATTTGAATGAATAACAGTTAAATCCCACCCAGTCTCTGAAGCAAGTTGTAGAGAAGTCAACAATTTCTAGTTTGTTTGATGATTCTGGGCTTGGGGATATGACTATTGAAAGTAATGTGGAGTGAATGAGAAGTATAAGAGATGCATGTCTATCCATTCCTAATCTATTACACTGATAAAACAGAGGACGGAAAAGATGAAACTGAACCAAAGAAACCAAAATCTGTGGCATACTGAACGTTTTCCAATTCCAGAATTAATTTTAGACATTCTCTTAGTTAAACCAAAATTCAGGAGGGGTGGAAGATGTGGCAGACAAAGCAGAGGAATAATAAATAAATGGAATGGGGAAACTCTTCTCATCCCTAACGACCCCTATTGGAAATATGTAATCATTCCCTTCTCTTATGCATGCAACATGGGTTGCACATACAGATTCTAACATTGTGGCATGGATGGTTCCTTGTGCAAAATGAGAGTGTATTGCAGAGTACTCTGCAACAGTGTGTAGGGTGATCAGCAATGCACTCTTAGTTTGGGACACATTCCATCTGCCCTGCAATTCATAGTGGAAAAAACCCTGAGGTGACTGCTCTTTGCATGATGACTAAAAGTATTTATACGCATTTCTAACAAGTCAGATTCATCACACAGGGGTGTGGAGAGGAATTTGAAATTATCCCTCCAAGAAAGTTGCAGAACTTACAGTACAGTCTTGTGTGTCTATTCAAAAGTAAGTCCTATTGTGTTTAGTGGGACTTACCGATAGTCCCAGAAAAGTGTGTATAGGATTGCAGCCTCAGACTAGGTCTATACATGCTGCAAAATGAGGAAGCAGAATAGATTATACCACTTGAGGCTATAGGCGCAGGGTGCCATTTTGTATGTTTTCCCCATGTAAAAAAGTGTCTGCACATTAAAAACAAACAACACCTAGCACATCAGAGGAGGAGTTCATGTTCAGCTTGTTTCCAGCTGTGCATTTTCTACTTGCTGGAAACCTTAAAAATATGATGTCCTTATCTATAGTCTTAAGTGGTACAATCCATCCTTCTAGCTCACATCTCTTGCCATCTCACTCGCTCCTTATTTTTCTGCATGTGTAGACCAGGACTCAGCCATAACCCCTGGGAGAAGATTTAGAAATCAGCCCATCTCTCTGACTTGGTAAGTTCTGTGGGTTTCAGACAAATGCCTTCCCATATGAAACTGTTGGTTCTGTCCAGTTCAGAATCCCATTGGACAATGGGAGAGTAGCTCAGGATCTATTGATAGACCTCTGTGTGATTTGTAGCAGATCTGTAAAAGTTTCTGTCCCTCTCAACTATTTAACCAAGTAACAACAGAAATGTTTTTTCCCGTTTTCTACATTAGGCTGATGAAACAAAGAAAACTGGGGAGACAATCTATAGAAACTGGATTTCTGTGTGAAAGGGCTGCAAGGCCAGTTCTGGTACAGACAAAACAAATCTGGGCCTGAGTATGTGGTCAGAGGCACCCTGTTTCCCACTTCAAAGTATATGACCACCCAACACAGTCAGCATTTTGCATCTGGCTCAGGGTGGGGGACTTTCTAGCCTAAAAAACAAGCTGGAAGTCTGCCCAACCCTGTTGCACAATATCAGAATTACAGGAAATAATCCGACCCTGAATGGTACAAACTGGAGGAATACAAAGATTCTGGACAAATGTTAACTGGATCCAGTTTCCTAGTGGCTACAACAAACCACCCCCTTTTCTTACCTGCAGATTTCTCGCTCCATGAAAGGAGCCACTTCAACCTGCAATCACAGGACCAGGGGTTCCCATGAAGATAAAGATTCTCCAGAAGAGGCATTTTTTGAAAAATGCCCATAGGCAGTGTTTCAATGGCATTTTCAGATAAATAGAGGTGCTTTATTGTTGACAGCCTGAAATAATCAAAGACTGTAAATGTAGAGAATGTGTTGGGGTGCAGTTGCCGGAGCAAGTTTCCTTCCAAATGGAGAAGTCTGAGGGAAGTTAATCCACTAAAAGCATTTGGGTGGATGAATTCAATCCGGTTGTGGTCCACATGCAGTCGCATTAGGCTGGAAAGTCCTTGGAGGGTGTAGCCGGTTATAGCTTGCAACTTGTTGTAACTTATTTTGAATACCTAAATGGTCAAGATAAACAAATGGATTTAACATGTTTTCATAAAAATACAGAAAAATACATAACATAATGCAGGAAAAAAAAAGACCATGCCTCTGGCCCAGAGAAAAAGCCACTTTTAAGTCCCATTGAAATCAACAGATCTTATGTTAGATGCAACGAAACAAGTCCCACAGATTTCACTGATTGGCTGAAAACGTGACTAACATTGTCGGGGACTGAAAACACAGGACAGCAGTAAGCATTATGAACAATAGCATTAGATTTATTTAGAAACATATAAGTACCTAAATAATAAAATTAGATGCTTTTCTGCATAATAAATAGTATTAGGTTCTAATCCTATACATACATATCTGGGAGTAAGGGCGCAATCCTATCCAATTTATGCCATCGGCTGAGCTCTGCTCAGTCCTATCCAACTTATGCCACTGGTGTAGCCAGCGGTGCAGCGAGAACGGGAGGCCCCAGAATGGAAAGGGGATTAAAATTCCCTTTGAATTCCCCTTTTGGAGGGGATTGGAATCCCCTTTCCATTCTGGGACCTCCTGTTCTCGCTGCACCGCTGGCTACACCGGTGGCATAAGTTGGATAGGATTGAGCAGAGCTCAGTCGGTGACATAAGTTGGATAGGATTGCAATGTAAGTCACATTGAACTCAATGACTTACTTCTGAGCAGATTGGATTGCGCTGTAAATATATTTCAGTATTATAAGTCACTGACACACATGAGCAGGAGCTTCTCTACAGTGCTGGAAAATGCTCCACACATGAATCCATGTAGTTCCTTCAACATCATAGAAAAAAGAGCTGCCTCTGCTCATATAAAGTCATCGATGTATCCGGAGCCTACATATGCCCGTTACTGGAACAGACCAATAAACTGTAGCTATTGGTTGTTGTTTTTTGTAATTTAATAAAACAATAACTTTGGCTCTACCTGTAGAGATGTCAGGTCTTTTAAGGCACCATTGGGTATATTTTGGATGTCATTTCCATGGATCATGAGCAGCTCCAGCTTTGCAAGTCCTGCAAATGAGGTTTCAGATATAGTCTGTATGCTGTTAAACCTGGGAAGAAAACACATTCAAATTATATTCTGCAATGAATCATTGTTGTACACTGAGGAAACCTGGCATTTCAGGTAATGTTGGCTTATTCCTAAATCATTCACTTAATTTGACAAAGTTAATGAAGCATTTTAACAAGGCCATGTGTGCTTAACTGGTGCTTTCGTATGCGGTTTCTAGTCAGTGTTATGCTTCTTTGGTCATAAATTTAAAAATAAATGCAATTCAGTTGGAGTTTAAATTCACAGAAATGTCAATTAGAATGTTCCCCACAGCATTCCCCATGTGCTGGTGGTATTAGTCAGTGGCAGGATGCCAACCTATGATGATATGGAGACTGGCAAAGCGGTAGACCCACAAGGATGCCAACAAAACATGTAACAATAAATGAATAAAGTTTTGTGTAGAGGACATTTAAAAACTGAACGCCTGCCAAGCAATTTCTGGAAGCAAAAAACCACAGCTACTGGCTGAAGAACTGCTAGATTTGCACATATAGTCTGCAATTAGGTATTTGACTGTTGAGATTCATCAGTGGTCTTCCAACAGCAAACATTTGGATTTTGGAACTAGGGCTGTGAACTGATGAATAGAGTTTACTCAATTAATCATCTGCCTTTAGATGTATTATTCAGTGAAGTTTAAACATATGTGCATGCTACCAAAACCTCAGTATAGTTGCTTTTTTTAGATACTGAAGGAAGAATACAACATGCAACTGAATATACTGTATACAAGCAACTATTCCCTGATATAAGGAAAGGCCATCTTTGATATTGACTATGCCATTCTCTAGTTCAGTAACACACCAGAACTAAAATATTTTAATAATTTACAAGTATACTTTTAACTTGGTCTCATCAATTAAAATTTTGCCACTGCTGCTTAATCAATTAAAGTTTTACAGCACAATCCTATGCATGTTTACTTGGAAGTAATTTCTAGTGTTCAGTGAGACTTACTCACAGGAAAGTTTGCACAGGATTGCAGTGTTGATTAATTAATCTACAACCGATTCTCAGTTCTACTAAAATCCATGTATTTGAAAACTGGAAGATTGAAAGACTATGGTATGTTAAATGAATTCAGATTTTCTAAACATGATCCAAATTGACAATTACGGTTTTTGTTTTCAAACCCAAGAGCCCCAAAATAAAGTGACTCATGCAGCCTTTGGTCATCCTCTTAGGAGAGATAGATCATTGTGTTGAACAAACACATGAGACAGATTCAAGGAAGGCAGGAGATTCAGTGGTTATAAATCAGCTTTAGCTGCCACAATGCAAGCAGTTGTTTGTGCTGTGTCAGCGAAAGAAGCATTTGTGCTTGGCAAAAGGGGCAGAGAAGGCCATCTCAGCCGCCTTGGGCATTTGCCTCGGCATAGGATAAGGCGGGATATAATTTTTTTAAATAAATTTAAATAAATAAGTCCACTTGCCAAAAAGATTAGGTTGGTGCCAATTCTACACAGCCAGAACTTGGGATAGATTTGAGCTTTCTGACTGGGGTAGATTGCTTTTTGGATGGAGAGGAATTTACTAGAATTTATGGCAACTTCCATATGTGCTGATATGTCCCCAGCATCACACTGTGCTGATGACAACACCTCTACACTAAAGAGCCCTCCACGCGGCCCATTCTGAATCCTATCCGGAGAAGGCCCTGGCTGGAGGTCTACATTAGCTATGCCTAGTCTTTTTATGATGAGATGAAATGTTATTCTTTATAGCTCCAAATAGTTATAGCCCAGTCTTAACTAAATCCCTCCTCCAGGTGGATGCAGCTGCGCCAATGGAGCGCGTGTATCTTGTGGGGGGGGGCAGTTTGGCGGCCTTCTCGAGGTGAGCCTCTGCTGCTTCAAAGGGACTCCTTGGAACTGTGCCAGCTATTTTTCTTTCTTTTTAGAATAGCCGTCTGATTTTATTTTGGTCCTTTTAGCATCAGATGTTTTGCTGGCTTTTTTATGGATATGTTTTTCTGCTGCTCTGTATTTTATATGTTGCTCTTTAATTTTTTTTATCACTGGGGGATTGCTGCTGGTTGCTTATATACTACTTTTAGGGATTAATTCTATCCCTTTCCCCACCATAGCATGCAGCCATGCCAAAACAGGCTGCGCTGTATACTAGTGTGTGTGTATGGGGGGGGAGTGGTCGGGAGGCTTGGGAGGGGAAAGGGAAAATATTTTCCCTTACCCCTCCACGGCCAATGGGTCTCCTTAGACCTGTGCCAGTCCTTTAGCTGGAGCAAGTACAAAGAGACAAAGGGTGCAAGTCCAAGGAGACAAAGGGGGTATGTCCTCGACCCAAAGGGATAGCATGCAGTGCGAGTCTCTTGTCTGGTGCCACCCCCTCCTGCCTCTGCACTGACATGCCCTCGGCTGTCCAATCGTTGTATACTGACTATATTTACTGAGTGAGCTCTTCTAATGATGGTACTATGACATCTTCTTTCTGAAACTGCAGAAACTGGAATATGAGAGGAAGCAGATCTGAGGCAAGACGGAAGCAAAGCAATGTAATGCACATTCACCTTTAGCCCATCATGTTGGTTATATACTGAATGCAAATTTGTGGAACTGAAGGGCATATCATGTTCTCACAAAAATGGCAATGCGAAATAGATCACAGAAGTGTTTAGACCAATTTCATTAGTACTTGTTAGACAAGGCTTTTGATCCACTCAGTAGTAGTATCAAATTGCAACTCCATTCAGCAGCGATACACAATTCTTCGGCTACACAACATGTGGGATGAACTCTTTAAGATTATACTCAAAGAATGTAAAACGCCACAGTAAAAGTGCAATACAAACCCCAAATTGATTCGTTCCACATGTTTAGAGAGTCTTGTTGGCACAGCTGCTAAGGACCTAAATGTGCAGTGAACTTCACTGGGAACATAACAGGCGCACGGGTGAGGACACGCAAGTGTGATTTCTGGAAGTCCCAAAGAGAGAATCAGCACCACGGAGAGTACCCCCAAATTTGGTTGCCTTAGCATCTTCTCAAGTTTCTTCATTTCACTGTACCTATGTAAAAGAGAATAGCCTTAATTTTTAAACATATGTAAGTACAAGACAACTTAGATATTATACCATTCATCCAGGCCTTCCATGTACGTGTGCATGTGCAGCTTTTACCATATCACTTTATAACTCCGATGCTGGAAACAGGCTACCCAGCAATCAGTCCTGAACACTTAGGCTAACATATCTGCTTCTGACACTGTACCAGCACAATTGTCATTACACAATATTCTAAGCACTTAAGTGCAGGTGTCCATGAGTTTGAATCAGCCTGTAAATTTAACTATCTACATGAATAACAACAATTATTTTCCAGGTTCAGGTATTTCTCAAACTGTATATCTTTCATTTTAATGTGACCACAACACAGAACATCTGCAACCATGCAGGTTGCATTTATCTAATGGATGAAGTTGTTTAAACCCCTGCTAATTGGGCAAAGACGCATCTTTAAAGTGGTGTCCTCTTATATTTAGCAGGGGAAGAGCAACTGTCCCTTTGCACCCCAGCATGGCATCTTTTCCAGAGACTGTTTTCTCTTCTAAAACATTTGTTTAGATGGTGAGCCTTCTGGGGATAGGGAACCATTTGTTGATCTATTTTGCTATGTAAACCACATTGTGAACTACTTATTGTTGAACAGCGCAATCCTATTCAATTCACGCCACCGGTGTAACCAGCGGGGGAGGTCAGGCCAGGAGGCTTTGGAGGAAGGGGAGGTTTAAATTTCCTTTGAATCCCCCTTTGGAGGGGATTTGAATCCCCTTTCCATTCTGGGGCCTCCTGTTCTTGCTGCACCGCTGGTTACACCAGTGGTGTAAGTTGGATAGGATTGTGCTGGAAAAGTGGTATATACTGTAAATATTCTTAATAATAATATTCAAGAGTCCAACTTTCTTTAAAAAGCAAAAAACAACCCTGATATTCAAAGATTCAGATCTGATTCAGATTCAGATCTGACCTTCATGGACAGTGTTACATTCTTTGGATAAAATGAGCTATATAAATATGATTGTTTTAATAGGATCATGAAACTGTAAATGTTAAAAACTAAGAGCCATTTAGCCCAATGTGAATCCACCAACTCTAAACATTGTTAGCAAACTGGACTGTCACATAGAAAAAAAAAATCCCATATTCATTCTTATTACAACATGCTCCAAAGAATAACCAGATGGAGCCAAGGTACATCTACTGGTATACAGTTATGTTTAATAGATAACACAAATTGTTTTGAATAATGCAAACCAGTTACAGTACATAAATAAAACGCAGTGCTAAACATATACAATGGATAAGCTTAAAAGCACTGCAAGTAGTAATCCAGTCTTTTACTACTAGTTGTGGCTGGTGCCAGTCTGTATTAAGAAGACTTACTGGATGCCAGGTAAGGGAGGGAGAAGGACTCTGTTCCTCCCCATCTCTTTGGAGCCACATAAATGTCAGAACAGCTCATCAGCCCCACCCTGCCTTGGGACGTAATCTCATCTGAGGTCACTTGAATTTTCTTGATTTCTAGAGAAGAGAGTTACTGTATATCTCAGTAGCAGAGCACCTGCCCTACATGCGGGAGGCCCCACATTCACTCCCTGGCATCTCAAGGGTGGGCTAGGAAAGACCCTTTAGAAACCTTGTAAGGTAAAGGTAAAGGTGTCCCTTGATATTTGTCCAGTCGTGTTCGTCTCTATGGTGTGGTGTTCATTCCCGTTTCGAAGCTGAAGAGCCAGCGCTGTCCGAAGACGATTCCATGGTCATGTGGCTGGCATGACAACACTGTTTACCTTACCGCAAGCGGTACCTATTTATCTACTCACATTAACATGCTTTCTAACTGCAAGGTTGGCAAGAGCTGGGCCGAGCGATGAGAGTTCACCCCGTTGCACAGATTCGAACTGCCGACCTTTCGATCGACAGCTCATGGTTCAGTGGTTTAACACACTGTGCCACCCCGCAGGCCCCCACAGAAACCTTGTAGAGCTGCTGAAATCAAAGGAGACAATGTGGAGCTAGGTGGACCAATGGCTTGACTCAGCAGAAGGTTGCTTTCTAGGGCTTCAGAGTCCTAAGCAGCCCCTCTAAAATGAAGTGGGAAGAGTTTGCTTGCACACTGGTCAATAGCTCTCGTTTTGGGTTCTTTGGCTATGCTGTGATCCTTTCTGATTCTTACCATGCCTCTACTCTGACTGAATCTTGTGTGGTCAGTTTCCATGTACCCCTCCTGTTTGCCCTTAGCTTTCCTCTTGAGCTTGCTACACCACCTATGATCTGGTTTGCACCCAACAATAAACTGTGAACTATGCTGTGTGGGAGACAAGTAAAAGCACAACGCAGCAGCACCATAAGCATGGTCCAAACCCTGGAGACAATGAGACACGCTATACCCCTTGAACTGGTAGTCGGATCTTCATTCCTGTTTCTACAAGCCATTTCCTCAGCACAATGGCTCACAGGATGAGTTTGTTTCCACAAAGCTATTGCTTGTGTATATGTTAAGAGTTCTTAAATCTGCAAGCAATCAGGCTGTCATTCCTTTCCTATCAGCGTCATATGCAAGCCATTATAACTCAAAGTAGGATTTCATCAGGTTGAAGGGATTTCTCAAATATCTGTGGTCGGGTTAAGACAAGAGTTGCCCCTTCTTTAAAAAAGAACTCTGTGAACTGTCTAAGAACTATGTCATTGATGATGCGTATCTTTAATGAAAGTCATCATATTTAAACATCTTACATATTTTCTTTTCTGCAGTGGTCTAAGAAATATCCACTTCCATTCATGAAATGTTTCTTTACAGCCAAACAGAAGTTATAACATCAAAAGCTGACTTGCTATTCAAATCTCAGGCTTCTAAGTAGAAAATGATGTACAGTAAACTTTCTTTCTATAGCAATGGAGACTTCATGCCTCCACATTAACATTCATTTCCATAGATATCTGGCAACTAAACAGAGGATGACTGATGCGAATGATCATATAATATCTTCCCAAAGCATTTGCTCTTTTAATAGTTGTAGGACAGAAAGAAGGAAGGTTGGTTTTTTTTTTGTGCTATTACACCAGCGTTGTAGGAGTCAGGAAAAGCTGCTAAGCTTTGCTAGTACAAAATAAGTATGACCAGAATAGTTATAGTCAATATTCATTCTAGTATACAATACAATAGATATGAGTTTGGATCTGGAATGAGCAATTTAAGTGACTGCTGGGGTGACCATATGCACAGAGGACAGATCAGTTTTACATTAGTATAGAAGAAAGAATTCAGCAGATGGAGGTTCACCATTTTTTTCATGCCATAGCGCTGAAAACAGCAGTCCTTGATAAAATTCCCTCTTCAAAACAGCCTTTGAAGGTGCAAGAGTTCCGCCCTCTATTGTATCTGGTCAACATAGTGATTATGATGGAAAGGGGTGATGGAGAGACAGAAGCCAGGTAGCATGCCGTGAACAAGGTTTTAGAAATCTGTACTTTATGGGCAGGAGAGCAAAAAGTCTGAGCATGTCTAAACACTGGCAGAAGGTTAAAGGGAAGCAGACACACCTTGTGACCCAAGCAGAGGACAGGTGCACTGCAGAGAGGTTCTTGCACATACAGGATATCGGAGAGGGAACAAAGTATAGTCAGTGAAAGAAGAATGCAGTGAGTGAGTGATCATCACGCCAAATTAAGATGGTAAGTCTGACTTCAATTCTCTCAATAATCTGTGGTCTACAACATGAATAAGGGTGCAAGTAACCCAAAATAAAAAAAATTAATGAATGGACATCAAGCAAGCACTATCGATGCAAGATGCTAGGAGCCAGCATGGTGTAGTAATGGATGCAGCTCTGGACTTGGCCTGAGGAGACCCAACTGCAGATTCATGCTCAGCCATGAACCCAGTTCACTGGGTGGCCTTGGGTCAATCATTCTTTGATTAACCCAGAAATGGCCCTACAACCCCCCCCCCCATGGGGGGTGCCATGGTGACACCATGGTGACACCCTGGGGGCGTGACGTCATTGTTGTGCGCGGCGACGGCGCAGAAACACCCCCGGCGCTTTTGGCTCCTTTTTGGAGCCAAACGGCACCAGTGAGGGTGGGAGGGCCAAACTTGCAGCCGAGAACGGCTACGAAGAGGAGCCAGCGGTGGGGGGCAACGGATCTGCCAGCAGGTGACCCCCTGCGACCCGCCACTTGGGGACCACCACCCCCACCATAATGACACCTCTGGATTAACCCACCTCACAGGTTGTGATGAGGATAAAAGGGGCGAAGGGGAAAGAGGACAAAATGCAATTTCCTGAGCTCCTTGGAGGAAGGGTAGGATAAAAATATAATGCATAAATAGAATCAACAAACTATTGTTTTTACAGGCTCTCTACTGGCGACACACTTTGTGTCAGTATTTTGAAATAGAATCTGGGGACAGGCAAGTGTTACAAGTGTTGAACTAGATGACCTTTGGACTCTTCCAAGCCAACAACTCAACAATACCAATGAAACGATGAACAAGCAGCACCAGGGATTCTGAACAGTATATACCAAAACAATAGAAGGAATTGAACATTTTAACACATTTTTCCCCCCTACATGTTTTCTAAATAGGATGTAGGAATGCACATTATGAAGATGCAGAAGGCATTATCATGGAATAGCAGGTGGAAAAGGTAACAGGTGAAGAACAAAAAGCTATAAGTTATATAAAATTGTTAAAAGTCTGATGTTCTAGGTAGAGAGTAGTAGTTCAGGAACCGTCAGCAAAGTCAAACCGATTGGTTAGTTACGTAGTAAGTTAATTAATGTCTTTCTTCGTAGTGGCATGATGCATGAGGAATGTAAGCATCCCTCATGCTTACAATGGGCATTCTGCATCTGCAAAAAAATTCCTTGCTGTCCACTACTGAGAAAACAAGGAGGGTGAGGAAAAAAGACCAGGGAGGCGGTAAGAGAAGTCTGAAAAAGTTGAGAGGGTTCAAACAAAAATCTGTCTGCACTAAAGCAAGGGAAAGGGACTAAAATATGAATTTCAACTTTTGCTCATGCACTCTAGATCACTAGGCAAATTGATTGTGACATTTTAATACTGTTTTGTACACATGATTAAGGGAGTAAAGGATGGACTGTTTCCAACTCTTTCAAATTGAATCTCTAAATATAGCTGGAATGGTGATCCTCTCCTCTGATCTGTGCACACGGCTGCCAGCCACTGCACTGGCAGCCTCGTGCTCGCCAGTGGAACGTCACTTCTGCCATCATCCTCTCACTTCCACCTGAGGATCACTCGTTCTGACAGGGGAAGACTATGATAGGACTGGGATGCCTGGTTGCAATCCTATACAAATTTAACTGGGAGTAAGTCTCAGTGAATTCCATTGGACTTTTACTTCTGAGTAGACATGCCTAGGATTGCACTGTAAATAATGGCAATCTAGTAGGCCAGTGTTTCTCAAACTTTTACAGGGATGTAAGGGAACCTGTAAGTGCAATGGCACTTCCGGGGTCCTGCCAGTGTAGAAAAAAGTGTTTTTTTCACTTACAGGGGGTCATGCCAGCCCTCCGGGAGTTGAGGGGGGGCAGAGGCCCCCTCTACAGGCCTCCAGCACCTCAGAAGAGCTTCCAATTGAGCTTGGAAGCTACTTCCATTTTTTGCCGAAAACTAGAAGTAGCTCCCAAAGTGCCGTCACCATGCCCCTTAAGACATGCCCCCCTAACAATGGCTTCCGGCTAGTGTGGTGGGTCGTGACCCCACCAGTATGAGAACCACTGTACAGTAGTAGGCTTAGATGTTATTGAAGTTATATACAATATATGACGGATGCTATAGTCATCTTACAATGGCCTACATGAGAAAAAAAAACCTCATTTTTAATAACTTCCAGCTATATTAATAGTGGTTCAAGTGTAGATCCCTTCAAATAACCTGTGGCTGTTGCACACTGTCTGTTTAAGGGCATCTGTACATGGTGGGAGATGGAGAAAGTAGTCCCAAAACTGACTTATGAAGTTATGAGTCACCTTTCATTCCAGGATCTCATTCTGGATCCTGCTATTACAGACTAGTCCATGATCTCGAGTACTGAGTGCATTGTTTAATCATACCTGACACCAACAGAACATGCTGCTCTCCCATCATTACACATGAGTGACTGATAGAGATTACAGCCTGGCTTCCCTCAGTGAAAACAAGGGTATCCCAGCATAAAATGTCTTGCCTTTGTGTGGGACACTTTCTGTGCTCCTTGTTGTGTATTCTAGCACTCAGCTAGAAAGCTTCCGTTTTTGTGATGTGGACACTGCCCTTAGTGAGAGGTGGTCTATGACTATGGAGGAAAACATGGGTTGTCTGAAGAACAAGTCTTGTATTCTTTTACCACACTGAGGTCCACTTCTTCTGCAACAGTAGCACATCTCTTGGTGCATATAGGTAGCTTGCCAAAGGGCCACTGGTACCTACAGTACTTTCAGTAGTATAAGTAGACAAACATAATGCCTCCAGAAACCAGTTGCAAGGCTGTCCTTTAGTGGCATGGGATCAATGAAGATGCTAGTGGGAATTACTCCTTTGAATGTGCACTTGATGCTAAGGAGCATGTACCCGTGGCATAGGTAGATGTGAGGTGAAACATGTGGGCGAAACAAAAGCAGCAGACAGCGTGAACTTTTTCTGTGGAAAAGATATGTATACAACTTCAACTTTAGTGTGTGCTACCCTGCTGGTTGTGACTGTGTGGTGACAGCTGCCTGTCTTAATGAAAACTGAATGCAATGAATAACAGTCAGTCGAAAAGTGTACTTAACTAAATGCTATGAGATGAATGCATACGAGATGGAATGAGCTACAAATAAATGCATATGAGATGAAATGAGCTACAGGTTTTGCAAATATTTAAAAGGTTTGACTTGCTTCATTCCATCTCCTGCATAATCACACTGTGGCTCACTGCCCCCTAGGGATTGTTTAGAGCTATTGACCAGGTGGAGGCAGAACGGATAGCGAAAGCAAGGTTATTGAGATAAAGTATGAAGTGGTTTGAATATTCTCTAACGTGCTATAGAAATGCTTTGGTGATGATTAAGGGTAGCCCCATGACATCAGCGAGGTCGTAATTCTGGCTGAGATATTGGACAAGGTGATGTCAAAAGTGAGTTACCCTGGTGAGGCATGGAATCCCCTCATGCGGGTCTCTGCAGGTCATTCACATGTGACTCCAGCATATGTGTGTGTGTGTGTGTGTGTGTGTGTGTGTGTGTGTGTGTGTGTGCGCGCGCGCGCATTTTTGTCTGGATAGTGGCTGTGGGATCTAGTCCAGGGATTTATCCCCAAGCTGGCCTCAGGTTTCCTTGCTAGACGGAAGAGAAGGAGTAGGTGGTGAGGCAAAGAATGGAGGCTGATTATTTCACCAGCCCCACTTCAGGGCAGCATCAGAAGGATGTGCCTGAGCTCTGCTATGCATGTTATTCGGACTGCAGACACCAGAGTCGGCTGTGTGTCTTTCACTCCTTAGCTTAATTTTTAGGGCACATGCTTCCCATTAGAGAGGAATGCCCTTAATTCACTGAGTCACTGCAGTTATAGAATCACTGGGCAAAAGAAAGAAAGACGCTAGATGAAGCCCCCTCCCCCTCCCCGAAAGCAAATTTCCAGTCAACATTTCATTCTGACTTTTCAAACACAACAAAAAAAGAGACTGACTGGAGAAAAAACCCAAAACAAAACCAGAAAACTTCCCAGCACCCTCAGCCCTCATTCCAGAGTGGAAAAATAATGTACAAGTCTCTCACTTTATTCTTCCCTCTTTCCTGGAAAAGCAAAAAACAAAACAAAACAAAAGAGCTTCCATAGGGGGGAAAAAGCCTCCCTCTGTATAATTGCTCTTGGAAAGTCTCTGAGACAAAGCATACCATGCAAGAGATTTAAATATACTTTTATATACTGTATACATTATACACATGTCTGTTATTTACCTACTGTTTGGCAAGGGTGTCAAACGCATTTGCTCGCAGAGTCCATCCTTCCTTCGACACGAAAGCGCAGTTAGTGCCACATGCGGAGATCTTGCGGGTCAGCTTAACACCCACCCACCCACCGAGTTCCTGGGTCGCTCCTTTGCTTCAACTTCCCCAAAACAGGGTTGCAAGCGTTCACATCCCACCCCAAAGGTGCTTGGTTTGAAGAACAAAGCGTGCGATTCTTTTCTGGTGATTTCTGCAATACTCTGTTCTGAGATTCATAACTCCAGGAAAAAGGTGGGAGAAGTTAAAATCAAATCAAAAATAAAGAGTTCCATATTAAAACGGAAGCTCAGGAATCCATCCAACTGCCTTTGCCCCCACCCCTGTTAAGAAGTACATCCAGGATCTCTGAAGCCAAGTAGAAGCTGAAGCAACAGCGATCAAGGCAATATCAGATAACCTGAAGCGTTTCACTCCCCTCCCCCTCCCCCCTTGGAGCGCTCTCGCCTCCGGGTCGCCTTAGAAACTTTGGGAGAGACCCCTCCCGTCCATTGGGGAGGAATGAACGAGGGTTTCACGACTTTACGGGGGCGTTTCAGCAGCAACCATCAGCCCAGGAGAACTTGCCCAAACTCAGCACATCCTGCGCCGGGACAGGCATCAGAAAGACGCGCGCAGCGCTCCGCGCAAGGCATGTGCAGCCCCACTCCCACTCTCCGCCTCCTGCGCGGTGTGTGTTTTGAAGCGAGCGGGAGCAGTTGAGCCCTTTTCTTTGTGGGCGGCTCTTTTAGAGAGGAGCTCACGGGGAGGGAGAAAGGGAGCTTCCAAAGAGGGCTGGAGAGACACCCTCTTGCAGAGGTGGCGTGGGAGACTGCTCGCTCCAGACGGGTTTTCACAAGCAGCAACTAACTGAAAGCTGCAGTCGGAGCCCTAGCCCTACGCACTTCTCCTTGGGAATAAGTCCCACGCGGGATATAGTGAAACTTCCTTCGAAAGAAACGTGCATTGGACCGTAGTGTGCCCTTGGCACGCTCCTTTTCCAGAGACAGCTCATGACTAGTACTGATAGTTCACTCACTCGTGTTTTTATGCCTAGGATTCATCCGCGCACGTGGGCAACGGGGATTGCTCTGATGTATCAAAAGTGTGGCCTTCCTCTTGGCTTGTGGATCTGAGACTTCTTGCCATCAGTCCTGGAACTTAATCATGTTGTTACTGGCCTGATCTGTGCTCCGCTGGGAGGCATATCCATGTACTCCTGTGCACATATTTTAATTATTATTTTCATTATGTTAATGCATGTATTAAAATAAAAGAAATAAGAGCTGTCAGGCAACAGTGCATGCGCAGGGTGCCCACAGCCATTTTGCCCACCTCTGCTAATCTACTACCTAAGACAGCTGCCTCCCCTCACTTTGTTAGCCCTGGCAGTTTCTCCTTTGAAGGAGGCAATGCACAACACAATCTTGCTTGCCAAGTGAGGGGGGGGGCAGATTGTGCTGCAGAAATCAGCTCCATCCCAACAGGACCAACTATTAGATCTAATTGGATTAAGCTTATTTTAAGACCTGGTGAATTTAAAAAATATGTTCTTTTCTGGCACTGATTTTAAACCCATATATTGCAGAGACCCCTGCGGGGTGCAGTCCATGTCTCTATCCAATGCACATTGCACTTTCCCCATCCTGTAATATACAGATGCTCTTTCCATCTACCTCCTATTGGCAGAGGCCAAGCCACCCAGTGGAATGCTACTCTGTTCTTGTAGGAGTGATGGGCAGTACTTCACATACAGTATATGCAAGTGTGAGGTATACTCGGGGGAGGAGGCTGTTTCTTTTATCTTTCCTTCAGGAAGGGGGTGTGCATGCATTCGTGGCTTAGCAGCTGGGTTTGGTTAGGGTCCTGGAAAGAATGACAACACATGGGGTCTTTTAACTGGACCCCTTTCAGAAAATTGCCATGCGTAAAAGGACAAGATAGAATTGCTGAGAATGGTTGAATGAAATGTCCCATGCAATTGGCCCTGTCACACAATTCCAGCATTCATATGCATCTTAATTATATTCACAATTACAGTATTCATAATAATATTTTATGTCTGCAGACTGGAAGGTTGGTGGTAGAACAGCAGTTCGAGACCTGAGTGTCGTGTGACGGAGGAGGAGTCTCAGCTCCTACCAACCTAGCAGTTTGAAAGCAAGAAATTGCAAGTAGATAAATAGGTACCGCTGCGGTGGGAAGGTAACAGTGTTCTGTTAGTTATGCCGGCCACATGACCAAGGAAGCATCTTTGGACAGCGCTGGCTCTTCGGTCTTAGAAACAGAGATGAGCACTGCACCCTAGAGTCGGACACGGCTGGCTTTCAAGCGAGGGATACCTCTACCTTAACAGTGCCATCCTGTCTAGCCAGACTGCAGCATGAGCGTAGAGCCCACGCTGCATCCTATCCAGATAGGATGCAGCACTGGCATGGCTGGAGCTCTCCTCAGGGGAAGGGAACATTTGTCCCCTTACCACAAGTAGAGTCACAGCCACCTCAATGGTTCTTCTCGTATGTGTGCCAGCTATTTTGCTAGCACACATTTGAGAGCGCCGTGTAAAGGCGGCCAGACCTGGGAAGGGGGATAGGATACGGCAGAGGAGGCCTCCGATGATCCCTCCCCATTCCTGGGCCTGGCCAACCAATCCCCCCGGAACACCCTGTTTTGCTCCCCCCCACGCCCCTCCGTCACCCAGCAGGAACTCACCTCTCCCGGCGAACACAGCTCCAGATCTGTGACGAGTAGAGTGGCGCCAGCTTCGGCACCGTCACTGCCTACTCATCAAGTGCCACAAATGTGCTTGACACCCTAGACCGGCGGAGCGCACACCCGTCTAATTCTAGACAGGATTGGGCTGTTAGATTTGTATGCCGCTTTTTGCTCAAAAAAGCCCCAAAGCAGTTATACTTAACCAATTAATTAAATGAATGAAACTGAATCAATTACATTAATTAATTGAGTGATTCAATATAAACCACAGAAGCCAAGCAAAATTGGTCAACAAGGTTTGCGGAAATGCCTCCATCACCACCGTTCCCAGAGGCTATAGGTCTGTGTAATGTCTTTTCCCACAAGCATGGTGTTTTTTAAAGGGGCAAGCACATCCTGTGTCTGCTGAGAGGGTAGTCTGACTGACTTTTTTTCCCATGGGATTTCTTCAACAGTGATAATAGTTTCCGGACCCTGCTTTGTATCACACTCCTTCTCAGGAAGGAGTGAAGCTCAGATATGACAGACAAGGTCAAGCCTGTCAGCAGATCAATGTTTTTGATGTATGACTGCTGATCCACTTACTTAGGGTTTATTCCTTTGTGATTACATGGTCCTGTGTGGCCCCAGTGCTTTTATATTGGAGAAATGTAACCAACCATTAAAAATCCAGCTGCCTTTTCCATCTCACCTACCTCGCTGAACTGATGGACTCCCATCAGCAGTGCTCTCTCTCTCTCTCTCTCTCTCTCTCTCTCTCTCTCTCTCTCTCTCTCTCTCTCTCTCTCTCTCTCTCTCTCTCTCTCTCTCTCTTTGTGTGTGTCTCAGCTTAATATTTCTAGATAGTCTGAGATATCTGGGGAAGAAGAATGGGCAACATCTACTGTTTCATAGACATAATACACTTTACAGTCTTTCCATTAGAAGAGAGAAAAATTAGGGCATGGGATGGAATTATTGGCTATGTTTAAAATGCGAATTTTATGGAACCCAAAGTAAGGAGCAGAACAACAATGGAAACTCCCCCATGGAATATCTGCAAAATTATTACTTGTTTACTAAATAGCAGGGACAAAAATGTCACTTAAGACAGTGTTTGTGCACCTTCCAGGAAGGTGACCTGAGACAACTCATCTGCTGAGAAGCCTTGGCATACCTACCATAGTACCTTTGTGTTTCTAGAAGATTCTAAGGGATATTCTCTCGTGCCTAATCAGTTTGGCCAGAGAACTGACCAGAACTGTTTGTCCTCACTGTTGCCTCCTTTGAATGGAGAGCACATCCTGGAACATACCCAAAACGCCCCTCTGGCTGTGAACTGCAAGGAACAAATTATCGTGGTGGGCAAACTGTCTTTCAGGAAATCGGTCTATCATTACTGAATTTCTTATTGAGGAACCTTTAATAGGCTTCCAAAGAACCTCAGAGTTCCCAAGAACATGGTTTGAAAACCACTGATGTGAAGGTTGCTTTATTTATGCCACAGCCACCAAGATCCGCCTGAATGATGTAAAAATGAATGTAATCTTTTGACAGGGAGGTCCTCAATTTTGATACAAATTTTATATTTCTCTGGTATTGTATTGCTTCTGATGTGGTAATTTCTCTTTCTGTGTACAATCTTGCAACTACTGAAATTGTATGGAGCAACATAGTGTGAAAGCTTTATGTATTGTGCACCTTTCTACACCAGGAACCAGGTTGGAGCAATCATAGATATTTGCCCAACCTGTAGTGCAGGGCAAGTGCCTTTAGGCAATCACTACACACCCTGCACTACAGGTTGTATCAGGGCAAATATCTATGATTGCTCCAACCTGGTTCCTGGTGTAGAAAGGTGCACAATACATAAAGCTTTCACACTATGTTGCTCCATACAGTTTCAGTAGTTGCAAGATTGTACACAGAAAGAGAAATTACCACATCAGAAGCAATACAATACCAGAGATACCCAGCTGTACCACAATACCTAGCTGTACCAGGTTGTGTCATGCCATGCCCCCAATGGCAAGGCAAGAGCCTATACACACACACACACACACACACACACACACACACACCCCTGGCCACTCAGTAGCCTAATCCATGGTACACTCCTTGCTCCTGCCCAATAGCGTCACTACAGGGGGGGGGGGGGCGGAGCTGTAAGTGCTGCTGAAATCCGAGCCTCCCTTACACAGACGAACGAAGCAGCCCCGCCCCCTCACCCTCGGAGCCGTTCAGGGAAGCGAAAACAACAGGCAGGGAGTCTTCGTCTGTGTAAGGGAGGCTCGGATTTCAGCAGCACTTACAGCTCCGCCCCCCCCTGTAGTGACGCCAGAGCTCCTGCCTGATGCCAAGACATGCCTGACAATCTGAGGGTGTGTTCTTCTGTCATCTGTGCAAGAGGGATGTGATGTTGGCCACCACTGTCTGTCATGACTGGATGGGGACAAGGTCTCACTAGCTGCAAGGCAGCCTGTGAATTTGATAAAGGGGAACAGATAGGTCAGGTTGAGGCTCATGCACAGTGACAATGATGCTGATACTTAGCAATTAACATGACCTCTGCCCTGAACAGCAGCTTAGAGTCCAATGCTGAGGAGGAGTAGCAGTCATGTTGGAAGGACATGATCAGAGAACCCAGAACTGGAGACCCTTCATCCACACACACATCCCGAGCCAGAAGCCTTTGAGGAACCAGTCCCTCCCATGCACAGAACCTTACTGTCACCTGAGCCTGAACATCAGCACAGACAAGGGGCCAGAATGAATGTGATGAAGCAAAGGAGTGCAATACACCAGGCCAGAGGGCATCCCTTTTAAGGCCTGGGTTTGTTTATTTTGCTATGTAAACTGCTTTGTGAATAGCTTTTTGTTGAAATGCAATATATATGCTAGGTGGAGATGCAATATATCTACATATGGCATATCTGTATACATATGGCATATACGTATGACATATTGAAATGTAATATATATGCCTACATATGGCTGGGAGAGAAACAACTCTCCAGGACTAGATTTGACATGCCACTATCCTTTGACCCCACCTAGAAATATCAAAAAGAATTGCATCACTTGCTTAAGGAGAAGGAGAGAGAAGAGTTAGATATTCAAAAAAGAGTATTCAGATGTAAAGGAGATGTAATATTCAGGTGTTCAGGTGCCTTTAACAGCTGCCTGGAAGATGTTGATAGCTGTAGTGTTTTTACCCCTGCATGGCAAACTGCACCTGTGAAAAATCCTTCTTTTATACAACTTCAAAAACAAAATCAAACAAAATAGTAGCCTAGCCCTCCTTTGCATCTTGTCACTTTAAAAAATGGAGTAAGTACATATACAATGCAAAAGAGAGAGAAAAAGATTGGAGCCCCATCCCATATTGTCAAACCTGATCTAAGACTTCCAATCCTTGACACACTCCTCATTCAACAAAGTCTAGAAGTGATGCATAACATTTTTATTTGGATACAATTTGCTACCGGGGATGAGCAAATGTTTGTTTTATATATTTGGTTGATTTGTAATATATTTTATGCATAAAACATTCTTAATAAAATGTTCGCTTGAACTTGTATCCTGTCATTCATTGCATCGATGCTTCCAAGGCAACTCACAAAATTAAAATAAATACAATATAAAACGTCTATAAAACCATAACAAAGTAGATTAAAACAAGTGGCACTGAAATGTCAGGGACAGGAAGATTTCTTTCCCAAGTAACAGCCCCATCTTAAACAGGTTTACTCAAAAGTAAAGTTCACCTAGTGGAATGTAACTAGCAGTGCAGTCCTATGCATCTTCACTCAGAAGCAAGTCCCACCATGTTCAGTAGGCTAACTCCCTGTGCGTTGTTTTCACCGCCTTGAATGGGTTCAGAAGGCGAGGGGCGGGGCTGCTTCGTTCACCCGTGTAACAGAGGGTCAGATCGTGGCAGAACTTAGAGCTCCGCCCCCCCTGCAGTGACGCCAGTGAGTTTTACTCCAGCAGGGGGAATCTACACATGGAAACTGGCTTCCACGCATCGCCCACTTTTCTAAATCAGATCCATGCATACACAAAAAAGGTGCACACTGGGTGCTCCTGCATGCCATGCACACTGCCAAACAGATGGTTGGCACTGTTCATAAGGGAGGCAGTGATATTTCAAGCACACTTTTCTCTCCCTTTTGCTTCTAATACACAAATGGCACTTTCTGGCTCGTCACTCTGCATACAGACCTATGCAGATACAGAGGATTGTGATCAGAGGCCTCGTAGTTTCAAACAGGAAATATTGACATTGTATATTTGTGCTGATATCCCTTGAAGAAGCATTGCTATATTTGGATGGAAAACTCACTGGTATAAGGAAGCAGAATTATGGAGCTCAAGGTTGTGTAGGAATATCAAGGACAGGAACTCAAGGAAGAGATAGACCATGTATGAGCTCGGCATAGATATGGGTATATGGGTCCATTGGCTATGACCCCAGATAACTACCATGTGCTCACCATTTTGTATGAAAGAGACTGAGCTGTATCATTGGATCAGCCAGTGTACCAAATTGTGTAGATAAACTCCGTGTGATGAATGTGTTGCTGCTTGGGGGCATGGCTAGCATGATCCCATTTCCTCCTCACACATGCACCGAGCACTTTAGGGGAAGTTTTCTGAACAGGGTTCGATACTGGCTGTGAAAATTGCAAATGAAACCCTGTGATGTGAAAGGTAAATGTGACATTGTTGGTAAATGTGAGGGCATCACAGTATTGCCTGTGATACTTGGTGTTATTTCAGTTCTCCTCTAACTACATGATGTTCCTTCAAGCGGGGAAAGCATTCTTTCCCTCTGAAGAACGTTGCTCCTGCTATTTTCTGAGTTAGCACATGATTATTGTCACGAACTTCTAAGGAACAACTTGTATGTACTTTTACACTCTCTCTACAAAAAAGATGTTGCAATTAAATTCCAAGTCTATCACTCCATCAATTTTGAGAAATATATATCGGGAATAAAACCCAGTTGTGGTTCAAAACATGTCCGTGTGCTTTCATGAATTTTCAAACAGCTGTTAGTATTTTTGCCTCTCTTCTCATGTGCTGTTGAAGTGAATTCAGTTTCTCTGGCTAAGTGCATTCGATGAGTGATTCATAAGCAGAGGTCCAGAGCCTATTCCTGGGGTTTCCACATTACAACCTGGTTACCAGATACATCCTTTTAATCTCCTGCTACAGTGGAAGGCAGACCAGCCACAGGCTGCTTAGTACTACCCTAATCCTGTTATCTTTTCTCCTCTCACCATTGTGGCAAGCAGTAATGCACATGTCAAGGAGGGCAGGTGAGAGAGAGAGAACAGGCAGGAGGAAGCACACTGCCTTGTATCCTTTTCATTTAGAAAAAAAGGTGGCTAAGGGTGATTTCAGGGCCAGGCCAGCCACAAGGCTGACTGAAGTGGCTATTTTGAACAGCAAGCTGGTGGAGGGAGGGAGGGAGGGAGGGGGGGAGAAGATGAGAACTGACAAGGGCCCACTGCCCACCAAATCATTTCAATCAGCTCTCCAATCTTCTTCTTGTTCACTCAGCAGGAGGAAGTACAGGCAATGGTGTCGCTGGAGGTTGGGCGGAACGCTAAGTTCCGCACCGCGCTGACCTCCGTTACTCACCGGCACGAGGTGGCCCTACCCCCTCGCCTTCGAAGCCATTCAGTGGGGTGAAGGCAACGCGCAAGGAGTCTCCTGCATGTTGCCTTTGCCCCACTGAATGGCTCAGAAGGCGAGGGGGCGGGGCCGCCTCTTGCCGGTGAGTAACGGAGGTCAGCGCGGTGTGGAACTTAGCGTTCTGCCCAACCTCCAGCGACGCCACTGAATACAGGACAAAGGCAGCCCACCTTTTCCTGCAGCACCATTGTGAAGTTAAGAGGAATCCATTTTGATTTTGGACTCCATCTTTAACATTCTGTTTGTCTCAGCATGTTATCTGGTTGGTTATCCCATGTTATCTGGGCTGGTTCACAGAGTCCGAGCTGGTGGACATGAGAACTTCTTATCGTGAAATGGTGACGGCTGTGCCAAAGCACGCTAATGAACTCACAGAGCTGGTTTGGAGAGCTTGGTAAGGAACTCTATTTTTAAAAGGTTTTCCCCTCTTTTTTAAAAGGTTTTCACAGTGGTCCCAGTATCCGCACTAAAGTGATTTAGCTTTACATGGATTTCTGTATCTGTGTGTGTGTCCGAAACGGAACCCCCACAGATACCGAGGTCCAACTGTATAAATCATTTATACTTACCTCCCAGTAAGCCCTGTGGTCACCTATGGGTCTCCTTGGACATACACCACCACTTTTGATGGTGTATATCTGTGGAGAGAAAAGGGGCGGGGAGCTTTGCAATGGAAGGGATAGGATCCAGCGTAAAATATTGCCTCTGGATCCATGCTCTTCCACCGTCTCCCCGCCCCTGTTCCTCCCCCCCCAATTATGGGGTGGGGAGGGGCCTGTGGGTCTAAATTCCACCCCACAGTTCACATTGTTCCTAATAGTGCTGGATGCTGTTAGGCATGTGTGTGATGCTGGCCTCATATAATCCTTAAGAGTTATATGACTTGCAGTGCAATCCTATCCAACTTACACCACCGGTGTAACAAGCGGTGCAGCGAGGCCCCAGAATGGAAAGGGGATTCAAATCCCCTCTAAAGGGGAATTCAAAGGGGATTTAAATTTCCCCTCCCCTCCAAAGCCTCCCACCCTGCCCTCCCCTGCTGGTTACACCAGTGGTGTAAATTGGATAGGATTGCGCTGTTGGGACATTACACATTTGCTATTAATCTCAAGAGGTTGATCTCACACCCATAAGAAAATAATCCCAAAAACTGGCCATAAGTGGAACATTCTTTGACAGTAGCAGTAATCTGAGACAACATGTTTTTCGCTTTTGAGAAAGATGGCAAAAGAAATGAGGAAAGGATAAATGAAGAAAAACAAAACGGTCTGATACATTTGGAACTGATTGTTACTACTGGCGACATCCATTCTCTGCCTTTTCCTAACAGCTTGGAAGAAGCAGAGTAACAGTAAGCCAATTACTGTACTACAGTTGTTTCAACTCAGCCGGAAATGCATTTTTTCATGCCTTGCAAGTTTGTTCCCCCCCTTTCCAACTGTTTACCACCTGGGAATTTATAGTGATGGAAAACTGTTAAAATTCCAGATGTAGTGCTTTTCTAGATTTAAATTTGTAAAAGTTGCTGAATGTTTTTTGACCTACCTTTAAATGATTGCTTACATTTTAAAAAACTATATTTAATTAATACAAAAAGTACATAACATACATTAGCAGAACAAGCATTACAGTGAATTCATTACAATATTTCAAATTAATACAAAATATGCTTAGTCTTAATTATTCTAACACGGGCAGCCTGATCCTGCCTAAGATGAGGTGCGTGGCCGAAATGGCCGGCAACTCCATCTTAGGCAGGGTGCGACCCACGCCGGTGTGGCCCGGGCTCACCTTGGGGGAAAGGGACATAAGAACATAAACATAAGAACATAAGAAGAGCCCTGCTGGATTAGGCCAAAAGCCCATCTAGTCCAGCTTCCTGTGTCACACAGTGGCCCCACCAGATGCCTCAGGGAGCACAAGACAACAAGATAACCTGTTTCCTGTTGACACTCCCTTGCACCTGGCACAGAGAAAACCCACTTCTAAAAACCAGGAGGTTGCTTATGGCTTGTAACCTGTGATGGTCTTTTCCTCCATGAATCTGTCCAAACCCCTTTTAAAGGCATCTAGGCCAGATGCCATCACCACATCCTGTGGACATTTGTCCCCTTCCCCCAATGTAAGCCCTGGAAGCCCCCATGGGCCTCCTTGGATGTGCGCCAGCTCTTCAGCTGGCGTGCATCCGGGGAGGCCATGTAAGGCCGGCCCAGGAAGGGGATATGGTGGAATGCACCGCCGATATCCTCACCCCCCTCCTGGGCCGGGCTGGCCAATCACCCCCTCCCCTGCCACCCTGGCCCTCCCTCCCCATGCCCTCCTACTGACCGGCTCAGGACTTACCTTTGTCCAGTGGTGCAGGAAGCAGAGGGAAGACTAGTAAGTGGTGCAAGCCTCTGCGCCAGCCCGGCGCCACTTACTCTTTCCGTGCTGCGAAAGTGCTTTATGGCACTTTCACGATACTGAAGGCCAGCGGAGTGCATGCTCCGCCGACCTAACTTTGGACTGGATTGCACCCCAATTCTCTACACAACAGAGAAGGACCCAGACATTTTTCAACCGGGGGCCCAACCTTCTACGCCCCCCATAAAACTGTCATAACCCCGGTCATAAAACTGTCAAAATTAGGTTTCGGTTTTAATAAAGCGGTTTTTGGGGGTTTTTCCAGGGGGGGGTTAGGGTGGAAAACAAACGTTTGGGGCGTGTGTGTGCCCCATATCACCTTCACCTTCATGCACTGAATGCTAAGTGGGACAGAACAGTGAAAACAAAAGACCAGCTAAGTGTCTGCCAGCTGAAACATGACTTTGCAATACTAAAAGGAGCTCCCTAGCAAAACCAGTACAGTATTAATTTTGACTCCATCTATGTTTGGGGCATGTGTATGCTTTTGGGGTACTTATCTTTTGTCGGAGGGGCACAGGCAGCATATTCTTGCTCCGGGTGCCGCCATCTTGAATTGACCAACAAGATGGAGAGATAGTCCTAGAGAGTCCCGCCTGGGAGCCGCCATCTTGAATCAAGATGGCGGCGCCCGGGCGGGACTCTCTAGGACTATCTCTCCATCTTGTTGGTCAATTCGAGATGGCGGCGCCCGGAGCAAGAATATGCTGCCTGTGCCCCTCCGACAAAAGATAAGTACCCGAAAAGCACACACAAGCTCTGGGGGGGGGGAGCAAACGACGCAGAAAGCAGCTGGGACGCAGCGGGGGGTGGCAGCAGCCGGGAACCCCCCCCCCCGGAAAAAACCAAAAAAAGCCTAAAACAAAAACGAAACTTAAGGGGTCCTGCGCCCCTTCCCCTGCCTCTGCGCCCTGTGCCCCTGGGCCCCCTCGCCCCCACCCTGGCGACATCACTGCTACACAATGAATTTAGGATCAGCCCTGATATAAAGAGCATATTTACTGTAGCTGAACAATTAGGGCTCAATAAATAAGTGCAAGGGCAAAATTTGGGGCTTACTAGCAAATGCCTAAGTAACTTCTTTGGTTTTGTCCAACTAAGCCAAAGCTACAGTGGCCAAGAACCATACTACATGAGGCTTACAGCGCAATCCTGTGCAATTAAAGACCGGTGGACCGAGCACTCCACCAGCCTAGGGTGTCACGAAAGTGCCGTAAAGCACTTTTGCGGCACCCTTGGACAAAGTGGAGCTGAGGCCAGCACTGCTCACTCTGCTGCTGTCCAATGCCCGCAGCGCCTGACACAGGTAAGTGCTGCGCTGGGAGGGTGGGGGAGGGGGAGATTGGCCTGCCTGGCCAGGGAGGATGGAGGGGATATTGGTGGTACGCTCCTGGGCCTGGCCGGCCTTACACGACCTCCCTGGATGTAGTCCAGCAAAATAACTAGTGCATGTCCGAGGCCCATTGGGGCCGGTGGAGCTGACACCAGGAGAAAGGGGCGAGCATCCCTTTCCCCTGAGTTGTGCCCCTGTTATGCTGGCGTGGGCCACATCCTGCGTAGGATGCAACGACTGGCATCTTATGCAGGATTGAGATGTTAATCTGTCATTTGCTCTAGTGCAGGTTTTCTCTCAAAGTTCTCCCCACAAGTAGGGGAGAACTTTGGCTCTTGGCGGGGGTGGGGACAGCAGCAGCAGCGATCCCAGGGATTGTGCTGCCACTGGGAGAAAAGTGATCGTTTTTAACTTACCGGGGATCCTGGTGGCCCTCCTCCCTCTGCAGGCCTCCTCATGCTGTAGATTGCCGATCCAATGTATTTTGGACAAAAACCAGAAGTGGTCGCAAACATGTTGGAGCGGTGATCTACAGCACGGGGAGGCCTGCAGAGGGGGGCACGGCCTCCAATGACCCCCAATAAGTTAAAAACGGTCACTTTTCCTCCGGCGGTGCAATTCCCGAGATTGCTGCCGCTGCTATCGCACTGTCCCCATCCCTTAAAGTGGCAGGGGACAGCTTCCAGTTCTCCTGGTGGGTTGCGACCCACCAATTTGCAAACTGCTGCTCTAGTGGGTTTAGTTTTTCTTAAGTCAATAGCAGCCATGGGGATCTCTCAATTGTGACTGTGGAGTAGGAAGAAAGGAGCTTTAACCCTTCTCCTCATCATAGTCGCATTCCAAATTGGTCCCCCACCGTTGCTATTTGCCCAGCAGGAAAGATCCCAATAGGATCAGGACCAGATTGGGAAAAGGGTTAAAGCTCTCTCTCTCTCTCTCTCTCTCTCTCTCTCTCTCTCTCTCTCTCTCTCTCTCTCTCTCTCTCACCACCACCACCACCACCATCACCACTCTGTATTCCTGATCCAGATTGCAATGGACCTTGGATAAAATTACATTTTGCAATAGCCACCTCTTCCTCTGATGCTCTAGTGTAGTATACTGAAGAGGGAGGATGGGAGAGGTTAGATCACCTTCCTTTCCTCTTCCATTGACAGGAGAGTCCCTGCTTCTACTACTGACCCAGCTGGGTGTTGCTGAAAGGGAAGGGGGGAGGGCGTTCAGGGGGCAAATGCAGATCTAACTTAGAAATAAACTGAGAGGAGTTCAGTTTTTTTGGAAAACAGTTTGGCTTTGACCCAGTCTACACTTTATGCAGAGTGAGATGGTAAACAGAAACGGTAGAATTTTGAAATGGTTGCACCTAAGGCTGTAGATGGAGAGTCATATTTTAGAATGTTGTCCCATGCAGAAAAGAAACACCTCACTACATGTAATAAATGAACAAATTAGAGTAAAGCTTTAGTACAGATCTCTCTCCGATTTGCTGTTTTACTAAATGTAGGATAAAAAAAGATGACACCTGTAGCCTGACGTGAAATAGCCCAGAGTTCGATCATCTCAGCGTACCACCTCACTCTCTGCAATGTGTAGATTGGATCTGATTTCCGAGACTATCTGATGTAAGCCAGGGCTGGCTCACTCATTTCTAATGGTGAAAAAATACTGGACAGTGAGGTTAGCCAGGTGTCCTATGGGAGGGTTTCTATGAAGGTTTTTAAAGCAGCAACCAAGACCCTGCTTGCTTGTGTGAATCAAGATTTAGATGCAGGACAGATGTTAGAATGCAAATACTTGTACATAATTTATGGAGTTAATAACCCCAGGAAGTGTGTAGCTATCATAAGGCAACAAGACTCTGAGGAATTATGAAGTACAAGGAACAGGCAGGAGACATATACAAAATCCAGTAACAGAATTTTAACTATTACCTTACTTTCCTTGCCAATAATGATCTCATTGACTAGAGAAATGTAACTATATAATTTGTATGAGCACTAGGTTGTATTTTAAAAGTTTGTGGGCTTCTTGTTAGCTTGCAAATTTTCAATAAAGCTGGTGGATCAACTTGTAATAAATGAAGATAAACAAAACTGGAGAACGCAGCATGTATTTAATACTACTGCAGAGACCATCTTTATTTGTGTAAATGGAGACACACACACATACACACACACACAACAGAGAGAGAGAGAGAGAGAGAGAGAGAGAGAGAGAGAGAGAGAGAGAGAGGGTTTGATACCAGTTTGATATTTGTTTATTTCACATTGATATTTATATAAATATCTTTCCGTCATTTAGGTTAGGTGCCCCCGAATTTTCAGCTGCCAGGGCGAAATAATTCAGTTTTGCTCTAATAGTGGGCCAGACACATTAATTACAGAAAGTTCATGCACGCACACACACAGAGAGACTTTGTAGATAACGGGCAATAGGAGAAAAATATTTGCCGCCACAAGGCTGTTTGCTGCCTTTCTCTTTCAGCTGGGCTTTCAGTGAGAGTGACCCAGACCGAGCGGCTTTATCCAGCAGGAGGAAGAAGTTGCATGGTGATAGGTGCGTGCACGGGACGTGTGTGTGTGTGTGTGTGTGTGTGTGTGTGTGTGTGTGTGTGTGTGAGAGAGAGAGAGAGAGAGAGAGAGAGTTGCAAGGACATGTAAGTATCATGCCACTGGGCTCAGAGTGGCATTCTTTCACACAGTTCTACTCACAGATAGTTGACTAGATGGGAGTTAGGGTCCTCACAGAAGGGCCTTAGTGGAATTGTCCTCCACTCACACCAATATTAGTGGCTGTTAGTGAACAACGTCTTCTGCCTAAGCTCCACTGTACTATATCACAGCATTTCAACATTCATTCCTTTTTGTACAGAAGCTCCCAGTAGATTGTGCTCTACATTGACAGCCCAATCCTATCTGGGCCTTGCACTGCTGGAACTTGCACTCTGGCGGTTCAAGGTCCTATGCAGCAGCACGACAGCTGGGATCAGCGGCGTCGTTGGATGTGGGGCCCTGTGGCTTAGGGCCCCCAGCGCCAGCTCGGGGGGGGCGCGGGCGCCGAGTCCGGGGCGCCCGACTTGGACTCATCCGAGCCGGCCGACCGGAGGCTCCGGCGGCCCCGCGCGCCCTCACCTCGGCCGCGCGCGCAGTCAGACTCCTTTTCAACTTGAAAAGGAGTCGCGCGCGGCCGAGATGACCATTTCAACCTGGCTGGCTGTTTCTGAACATGCGCAGAAACAGCCAGCCGGGTTGAAAAGGAGGAAGTTCAATCAATGGATGATCCCATTGATTGAACTTCCTCCTTTTCAACCCGGCTTGGGATGTCTCGAGTCGCGCGAGGTGAGCGCGCGCATTGCGCGCCCACCCCCCATCGCGCGCGCTCACCTCAGCGCGACTCAGGACGTCCTGGGACTCCAAGGCAGCCTCCGGTCCTTGGCAGAACAGCAAACACGACTTTCTTGGAGGCGCAGCCCGACTCTTCTTCTGCGACTCACTCCTGCTTTGCCTCCTCCGCCTCCCCGTCCTCGTCCCGCGGCTGGAGGATGGCGATCTTGTCCTCCAGAGGCCCCCGCTGGGCGCACTTGGCCTTCAGAGCGCCCCCCACCTTGGCCATAACGCTTCGAGGTCGGCCCAAAGGGACCTTTGCTCCTGGCCGCCTCCAGTCCCCTCCCAGGAGGCGAGTCGCAGGAAAGCAACAGGTAGAAAGTCCCTTTGAAAGGGACGCAGCTCCAAAGCGGAAAAAAAATTCTCCCCCCAAGCGCACTGCTCGCAACACAAAAGACTGGCAGCCAACTGGTAAGAGAGCAGCGCGGGGGGTGGGAGGAGAATTCTAGCGGTGTGGGGGGTGGGATTTTAGCGCCCGGGGGGATTCTAGCGTCCGGGGGTGGGGTGGGAAATAAATAAATAAATAGTGGAATTGGTGCCCCCCCAAAAAATCGGGCCACCGCCTTCGGCGGCGCAAAGGAGTGAAGAGGAAGACAAAGGGAGGGGGCGCCAATTCCACTATGTGCCCCTATAGATTATGGGGTAGGAACGCCACTGGCTGGGATGCCATCACGTGCTTCCGGACCGCTGGCAAAAACGTCCAGAGTTGCAGCATGTGTGCCACTGGCTCCTGGAGGCTGTGCCAGTGTCAGTGGTGTTGTTGCGCCCCCACATGGTGGAGGCCGCTGACGCGATGGCACCCACGTGACAGGGCCATGACGTCAGCACATGGCTGCGATCACTCCCCCCCCACACACAGTTTGGCTTCCATTTCGGAGCTGAGGGCAGACGGGAGTGCTGAAACGCAGCCAGGATGGCTGTGAAGAAACGACGGAGAAAAGGTAAGCGACGCGCGAAGCGGCCCTCCCCTGAAGTGGCGCTTGGTGCCCAGGGCACTAAGCCCCCCCAGATGACGCTACTGGCCAGTGTTGGTAAGTTGACAGTGGGGGCAGGAGGGGGAGGTTCAGGAATGTTCTGGGGTGGGAAGCAGGCTGGAGGGTGTGGATCTTGACAGCCAAGGTGCATGTAGGATCTGTTCATATATTTTATTGTTTATAACAAACACAAATATATCAACAACAACAAAAAAGCAACCACAACACAAAACAAACTATTAAAAAGACTTCCACTTATCTCCACCTCAGACATAACTAGCAATATTATAGTATTCTATTAAATCCAACGTTTCTCATTCTCCAAATCCACAAATATACAAGTCATTATTATCTAGGCTCTGCAGAAAGTCAATAAAAGGCTTCCACTCAGTCAAAAATCGGTCTGTTGTTTTATCTCTTAAGAAGGATGTCAACTTTGCCATCTCTGCTAACTCCAACATCTTCATTGTCCATTCTTCTGTTGATGGTATACTGGAGCACTTCCACTTCTGTGCATAAAGTAGTCTTGCAGCTGTTACCATATACAAAATCAAAATACCATATCTCTTTTTCAACTGATTGTCCATCAAACCTAACAAAAAAAACTCTGGTTTCCATTGTATATTTATCCTTAGGATTTTCTGGATTTGCGAATGAATTTGTATCCAAATTTTTTTAGCAATCTTACATGTCCACCACATATGATAGAATGATCCTTCCTTCTGTTCACACTTCCAGCACATTCCTGATATGTTATACATTTTAGACAATTTTACAGGTGATAAATACCAGCGATACATCATCTTATAAAATTTTTCTTTAAGGTTAACATTCAACGTAAATCTCAATCCTTTTGACCACATACCTGTCCATTGTTCCATTAATATATTATAACCAAAGTTTTGAGCCCATTTTACTGTACATTCCTTCACTTGTTCATCTTCCATTTCAAATTTCAACAACAATTTATACATTTTAGCAATAAGTTTTTCATCATTTAAACATAATTCCCTTTCAAATTCCGATTTAGTTTGTTCAATACCAAAAAGTCTTTTATCTACTTTAAACCTTTCTTGCATTTGTAAATATGAAAACCACTGACATACATGACCCTCATATAATAATTCTTCTCTTAATTTTAAAACACAATCTCCTTGTGGGAATTTTAATATATCACGGTAGGTCAACCAATTATGTGTACCTAACATTTCTCTTTTATGAAGAGCTTCTTGTGATGATAACCACAATGGTGTTTTTAAACAAAACCTAAATTTATATTTATTCCAAACTCTCAGAATCGCACTTCTAACATAATGATTATTAAATTCTGCATTAACCTTGACCTTATCATACCATAAATACCCATGCCACCCAAACCTCAAATCATGCCCTTCCAAATCCAATAACTTTCTATCTCTCAACAAAATCCATTCTTTCATCCATACTAAACAACACGCAGCAAAATATAATTTCAAATCCGGTAAACCCAATCCTCCTCTTTCATTAGCATCCTGTAAGATCTTATATCTAACTCGTGGTTTTTTCCCTTGCCATATAAATCTAGATATATCTTTCTGCCATTGTTTAAATGGTAGGTCCGTTTTCAAAATGGGAATTGTCTGAAAGAGAAATAACATTCTGGGTAGAACGTTCATCTTAATTGTTGCTATTCTCCCCAAAAGCGAAAGCTGAGTTTTATCCCATCGTGTTAGATCTTTTTTTAATTTCAATCCATGTGTTAACATAATTATTTTGAAACAACATACAATTCATATTTGTTAACGTAATACCCAAATATTTTACCTTCTTTTCGATTTTAAATCCTGTTTTATTTAACAATTTTGATTGGTCTTGTATTGTCATATTTTTGGTCACAATTTTAGTTTTATCTTTATTAACCTTAAAACCCGCAACCTCCCCAAATTCCTTAATTTTAGCCATTAGGATATCAATTCCCTTTAATGGATCCTCTAGTATCAATACTAAATCATCTGCAAAAGCTCTCAATTTATGAGATTCCGTCTTAATCTTTACTCCCCTAATTCTTTCATCCTGTCTTATATTTCTGAGTAGAATTTCCAAAATAAGGATGAACAACAAAGGTGATAATGGACAACCTTGTCTTGTACCTCTTTGTATTTCACAAGGTGCATGTAGGATCTGATCCCTGATTTTCTAGCTTGCCCCGCTCCCTTTCTCTCAGACATATGTCAGCAAAATAGCTAGTGTGAGTCTGAGGAGACTCATGGGCAATTAGACAGCCTACCTGGGAGCTGGCGGACTGATTTCCTCCCCACCATAGCATACAGCACATGCTCCATTGGCACAGCTGCATGCTATAATGTGGCGGGGGGTAGAATTGGGCTGTTACTCTCCCACTTCTCAAATTGTTTCATTAGCTGGCATTCAAAGAACTGTACAACTCATTATTCATGGTCAAGGAGACTTCAAATCTGTGTACGTCAAACATCCCCTCCTCATCCACATTGCCTATCACTTTTGAAAAAGATGGGACCTTAAAAGTGGTTTGTGATATGACAGCTCTTTGGATCACAGTCATTGTTTCAAAAGGCTAAAAGAATAAGTAGTAAATGATGTGCTGCAAAAGGAAGGATTCTACCAGAAACATGAATATTTTATCTTTCTTTACTAAGAAAGTACCATGTTTTATCACTCAAATTTATCTTTCATTAAAGATTATCCTCATAACCATCACAAAACACATTCGTGATCATTGTCTCCTCTTAAACAGGAGCCTTGCAGTTGAGTTGTCAAACACAAAGGGAGTTTTTGTCAAATTGCCCGAAATAGATTAAATGAATGAATTCTTAACAAAAATGACAAGTTTTAACAAGATGGGGAAAAAACAACAACAATGAGTCATTCACACCTGGAATAATGAAATCAATATACACACAGTAGCTAGTGTGATGTAATGGTTAGTGTATCAGACTTTGGCTGGGAAGTCCGAGGTTCAAATCCTCTTTCATGAAGCTCACTAGGTGACCTGTAGTCCAACCAAGGGTCAAATCCCTTTTCCTAACCCAGTTCCTTGGGCAACTATGAGGATAAAATGTATTTGAGGAGGAATCATGTACACACCACCAATGGCGTCGCTCCCGTCAAGTGACGGGAGCGGGCCGCCACGGGGTGACGTGCGCAAAGGGGTGACGCGCGCACCCCCGCGTGCGTCACCTTTGTGACACGCGTCGCCCTCCGTGACGCGCGTCGCCCTCCGTGACGTGCGTCGCCCTCCAGATGCTCCGAGGCCGGCCCGGGAGCCGGCCTCAGAGCGTCCGGCCCGGCCGGCGTTCCAGGGCCTTCTGAAAGAAGGTCCAATGTGTCAATACGGGTATTTTCAACAGTGTTTAACAAATACGGGAATCAATGCCATGTAAAAATTGTAAAGATTTACTGACTTCTAATACCGTAGCGGGTTTCCCGATGAGGCAGCCGCACACGGAACAAAAATACAATAAAATCCAAGGTAAAAAACAGCCCAATGTTTCGTTCTAAATGCCTTAGAACCTCTTCAAAGGGACAATCAAAGAAGATTGCAGGTGGAGTTGTCCTCAGTTCACCTCCTCTCCGAATAAAACACCAAAAGTTCGGGAAAATCCAGTTCCTTGAAAGCGGAAGTGACCTGACCTAGTAACCGCACCAGCTGTCAGTTAGTCAATCAGGCTGTCTCCGCTCTCCATTCTCTCCGTCTCCAATGCCTGTTGTGTCCAATGCCTGTTGTCCAGCACTGCCTCACATCCACCTATTTTCTGTGGGATGGGGAGATTAGGGAGCAGAAAGAGGGGGTAGCCATGGGGAACCCCCTCAGTCCAGTGGTAGCTAACCTATATATGGAAGCATTTGAACAACAGGCATTGGACACTGCCATCTTAAAACCGGATGTTTGGGTCAGATATGTGGACGACGTATTTTGTGTATGGACCCATGGGGACAGCGAACTAGAGAAATTTGTGCAACACCTCAATGCCCAATGCAGAGAAATCCAGTTTACTGTAGAGAAAGAAACTAACAACTCTTTACCCTTCTTGGATGTCCTAGTGACATGAAAAGAAGATCTGTCAATAGGACACAAAGTGTATAGAAAACCCACGCATACTGGGAGGTACCTGAATTACAGCTCTAATTATCATCCATCTCAAAAAAATTCATTAATAAATTCTTTAGTGCATAGAGCTATTAAGGTATGTGATAGGGATTCCCTGGAGGTAGAAAGAGTGGAATTGTATAATTCACTTCAAGCCAATGGGTACTCTACTGCTCAGATCAATCGATGCTGGAGAGAGCAGAATTACAAGATCAAAGCCACTAGAGAAGGGACAATAAATAAAGATAACGAAATTAATAAAAGTACAACAGAAGAGAGACTCTGGATTTGTTTACCTTTTATTAAGGGAACAACAGATAAGATAGCAAGAATTTTGCAACGGGGAAATGTAAAGACAATTTTCAAACCAACATTTAAGGTGCAACAGGCTTTGGGCAATCCGAAAGATAAAAGACCGGCATTATAAAATGCAGGCATTTATTGTGTTCCGTGTGACTGCAAAAAATGTTACATTGGCATGACAGGCAGGTCTATAAGAACAAGAATAACTGAACACGAGAGATCGTTGAGGTTGAAACATCCTGCACAGTCGTCAATTGCGGAACACGCTTTGAATGAAGGACATACGATCCTGTTCAACGAAACAAAGTGCTTGCAGAATGAAAGCAATTTTAAAGTTTTGCGCCACCTGGAAGCACTGGAGATCAGTAAACGAACAGTGGGGGGGCTCCTGAACCGTCAACAAGACCTGACATTTTCAAACAGGATCTGGCTGCCAATTCTGCACAAGAAATGTGAGTTAGTGACGGAGAGAATGGAGAGCGGAGACAGCCTGATTGACTAACTGACAGCTGGTGCGGTTACTAGGTCAGGTCACTTCCGCTTTCAAGAAACTGGATTTTCCCGAACTTTTGGTGTTTTATTCGGAGAGGAGGTGAACTGAGGACAACTCCTCCTGCAATCTTCTTTGATTGTCCCTTTGAAGAGGTTCTAAGGCATTTAGAACGAAACATTGGGCTGTTTTTTACCTTGGATTTTATTGTATTTTTGTTCCGTGTGCGGCTGCCTCATCAGGAAACCCGCTACGGTATTAGAAGTCAGTAAATCTTTACAATTTTTACATGGCATTGATTCCCGTATTTGTTAAACATTGTTGTCTAATAGCGGGCCATGAAAACTACCGATCCAAATGGGTATTTTCACTTGTTTCGCGCATGCGCAGAGACCAAACCAGTCTGCGCATGCGCGAAACAAGTAAAAGTACCCGTATTGACGCATTGGGCCTTCTTTCAGAAGGCCCTGGAGCGCCGGCCGGGCCGGACGCTCCGAGGCCGGCTCCCGGGCCGGCCTCGGAACGTCCGGAGGGCGATGCGAAGGGGTGGGGGGGCACCCGGGGCAGGGTGCAGCTGGGTCGCCCCGCCCCCAAAAAATCGCGCCGCGGCCTATGGCCGCACCGATACTTATATTCGGGGGGCATAGTCGGGGGCGTCACTAGAGTGACGCGCGCCCCCCCCGCCTTGGGGTGATGCGCGTCCTAGTGACGCCTCTGCACACCACCTTATAGGAAGGGTGAGATATAAATGTAATAAACAAAACATAATTCCCACTACTGTACTAGCAAAGTGGTTGCAAAGATGAGTGGGAACTCTGATGTATTCTGCAGAAAATTGTTCATTAAGAAAGGAACAAAACACAGGCTGCACCACCACCAAAACTTTCCAAACTTATAGGCAGCCTGCTCTTATTATGCCTCTTGTGAACGGCAGCAGCAAAGAGCAGCATATGAGCACAAGCCCATGACTAGTGGGGCTGGAAGTTTGGCTAAACTTTAGCCGAACTGCTAAAGGGAAGGCTGATGTGTGCCTGTCCCGTCTCTGAGCCAAATTTCTTCCTACCCACAGAATCCTTTAAACTGTCACGGAGACTGTCCCCTCATGGCTTAAGAAGAACAGGATAGAGGGACCTAGTGTTCTGCCACCCAGAATAGTCGCAAACGTGCCACAAGGCACATTTGCTGACTACCTTAGAGCTGGGAAGGCTGATGCAAGGCCGGTCTTCCCAGCTCCGCCGGCCGAGGATTCAGGCGGATGCCGGACCCAAGAAAGGTAGGATCCGGCGGACGGCTCGGAGGCTCGGCGGATGGGGGGGAGGGACGGCAGAGCCAGCAGGGGCGGGGACATGGCGTCCACCATATCCCGGGCTCCGCCGGGCTCCGCAGGGTGGCTGGGCCGTTACACGGCTGCCTCCAACTTCCACCAGCAAAATAGCTGGTGGAAATCCGAGGAGGCCTACTGGCCTCGGCCACCGTTACACTTGGGGGACGAGCGTCCCCTTCCTCGAGTAGACTTTGTGCTGCAGGCTGCCTGCTGCAGACTGCCCGCGGCGGACCACTGAGGCGGTGGAAAGCAAGAGGGGAGATGAGCTGTAGTGTGAATTGAGGGAGAAAGAGGCAGGTTGGTGAGCAGAACAGCGGGGAAGGAGAAAGAGAAGAGCAAATGATGTTCTACTGACCTTTTGTACCTCATCCATGGCAGGAGCACAAAGGCCATTCAGAAGCTACCATAATATTTCACAAGCATCTTCATATGCGTTGCTAATTTACTCTTGGCTAATGATGACATCACCATGCCAACAAAAGTTCGCATAGTCAGGGCGATGGTGTTCCCAGTAGCAATGTATGGTTGCTAGAGTTGGACCATAAGGAAGGCCGAAGAATAGATGCTTTTGAACTGTGGTGCTGGAGAAGACTCCTGAGAGTCCCTTGGACTGCTAGGAGATCAAATCAGTCAATTCTAAATGAAATCAAGCCTGACTGTTCCCTGGAAGGACAGGTACTAAGGCTGAAACTCAAATATTTTGGCCACCTAATGCGAAGAGAGGACTCTCTGGAGAAGACTCTGATGCTGGGAAAAATTGAAGGCAAAAGGAGAAGGGGAAGGCAAAGGATGAGATGGTTAGACAGCATCACCGATGCAACAAACATGAAAATGAGCGAACTCAGGAAGATAGTGGAGGACAGGAAGGCCTGGCGGGATATGGTTCATGGGATCACGAAGGGTCGGACACGACTTAACGACTGAACAACAAATTGATGACATGTCAGTATCAATAATGGTGGACGCTAGTGGTGTCAGTTACATTGCCCATATTGTCTTCATTAGATCTTGTAACTGGAAAACACACACACAGAATTTATGAGGACAAATTGTGCTGTGCAAATTCCTTGGAAATAATGTTAAATGTTGTGATATTAGATATAGTCGGAATCATATGGATGTGATCACTGATGTAAATCAAGGTTTTGATACTTGTGTATATTTCTCTCTTAAATATCTTAAACCCCTTATGGACATTTCAGGAAGTCAGTCCTAAATTTCCAGGAAAAAAAGTCTGGCAACATTAGTTATTATAGTTATTTGCTCTTATTCAATGCAGAGTTAAAAAGACATGATATGAGTGTCTTTATAGTTATTAGAAGCAACAACTAAATATTTCAATTTATTTATGAGGCACATACTGTAGGTATAGCATGTTTAGTTTGGAAGATGATGGTGAAATAACATAGAATCAACTTAAAAAAAAAAACTTAACCAAATCTAACTAAACCAAACTTTAGCCCCAAAACTCTTTGGGTCAATGTGTTATGAAGAGATTGATACTGCTTTGCAGTCCTGAATACACCCAATGTTTTCAAAGACCACCTCTCAAAGAAATCATGGCAGACCACCTCTAATACTGAGAATATTTGTGAACTCCTGTCATTTAACTATACCACCCTTATTAGACTGCAACCCTATATACACATATCTGGGAGTAACAGCCCAAGCCTAACTAACAGCGCAATCCTGCCTAGGATCCGGCCAGCAGCCCATGGCCAACAACCGGATCCTGTGCACCAGTAGCCAGCGTGGCTGCCGGGCGGGAGGTCTACTAGGGGAAGGGGACGCTCGTCCCCTTCCCCTAGTGTAACCAGGGCCAGGCCCTATCGGCCTCCTCAGATTTCCGCCAGCTATTTTACTGGCGGAAGTATTGGAGGCCGTGTAAAGGCTCTGGTGACTGATGGGGGTCAGGATATGACCGAAGGCTGTCCCCCACCCCCTCCCAGGCTGCTGGGGCCAATAGTCACCCTCCCGGTTCCGGCGATCTGCCTCCCCGCCCACCGAATCATGTCTTACCTGGGTCTGGCGGTCGGCGGGAGTTCCGTCAACGGAGCAGGGGAGGCTGGGGAGGCCGGTTGTTCCACCGGCCTTCCCTGCTCGAAAGTAGTTGCGAACGTGTTTTATGACATGTTTGTAACTGCTTCCAGCGCCAGAACGCTCATTCCAGCACTGGGGGATTTAGTAGGGATTGGGCTGTAAACCCCCAAGCTGATGCAGCAGAGCCAAAAGGGGAGCAGTCATAGGAACTGCATTAGCTTTTTAGCTAGCACAACTCTGAGTGCACTCGGAGAGGTGGATCAAGACCGGAAAGGGGGAGAGGATATTGGCAGAGCTGCTTCTACCAATAACCGCACCCTTCCCAACCTCGACACACACCCCTCTCCGCCCTGGTCCCTGCCCCATTCTTCTCCGCCCACTCCTGTGCACCTCCCACCCTCTGTGCCAACTTATCAGTGCTAGAACCTCCAGGATTGCTGCTATCATGTGGCTGAACTTGCCATTTCTGGCAGTGGCCTGGCTGTGTGTAACAGTGCACCATGTTTTGTGATGCTGGAAAGGCTGCTGCGCTGCCAGAACATGACTTCTGACAGTGCAGCAGCCTGTTAGGATTGGACCTTTAGTTCCATTAAACTTGATGAGGCTTGCTTGTGAGTAGATGTTCATAGGGTTGCACTGCCAGCCAAAGGTCTTCCAGTCACTTAAATGACTCTTTTTTCCTTGCTTCCACCATTGACAGAACCTTCATATGTTCAAAGTGCCCCTCTCTCTCCCCCATTTAAATTCCTCCTCAAAACCCACCCATTCTGCCTAACTTTTAGTTTGCTCCCTTAACTCTTATTCCTAACTGTACCAAAGATTTAAACATATACAATTGCCTTTGCGCAAATCCCTCTCTCCCATTGTCTCTCCTGTCCCTCCTTCTGTTGCCCTTATCTCCTTAGACTGTAAGCTTCTCCAGCTTGCAGGGTGCTCTATTCACACGTTACTGATGAAAAGTGTTATCAAAGGCTGATCTACATGGTCTTCATCACCTTTCCATATGATGCATCCAACTAGCTCTGAGCACACAGGTGCACAGAAGACTTGTAACGTGACCTGGCCTGTCCACGGCAGCAATTCCTGTGAGCATGGCATTTTAAAGTGCTGCCATCATTGCGGGAATCACTGCCAAACCACTCAAACGGTATCAGATGGTCCAGGTCACAGATCGCATCCTCTGCCTAACGGCAAGCAAGACTGTGTGAACAGCTTTGATGGCATCTCAAGGAAGCAACGTGGATTCTTTTAAGTTGGCCCAAGTACTGTTTTCTTGCTACTCTCTTTAACTACGTTCTCAGACCATCTTTATTTGGCTTCCTGCAACCCTAAGATGACCTGCAAAAGACAGCCTTCCAGGATATCCCGTAGAAACATTTGCTTCCTCTGAGCAGCACCACTTTTTAAAGAAGCTTTAATCTCAATTACAGACTGCTTTTTCCATATATACATTCCATATATACACACAGTGCTTCAGAAGACGTCGCAGCATACTTAATGAACATATACAGTATATGTATACATCTTCTGAAGCACTGTATGCCTACTGCTACTAAAAATTATGTACAGATTTAATGCCCCGCAAGTCCCATTCAAGATTTTTGGCTACAATATTCTATCTCAGGGGTTCTCAACCTTTGGAGACCTGGGTACCCCCTATCATGGTCCAATTTTCTGAAGTACCCCCTGCTAATTAATTGCTAATCAATTGGATTAATCAATCAATTAATTAGCTAATTAATCATTAAATAAAAAGTACTAAAACAATTTTAAATGTGAAAACATGTCTTACTTAACTCCTCTCTCTCTCTCTCTCTCTCTCTCTCTCTCTCTCTCTCTCTCTCTGTGTGTGTGTGTGTGTGTGTGAGAGAGAGTGACACACACACACACACACGCACACACACACAAACAGAGACAGGGGGATTGCATTTAAGTTCTAATTAACAAATAACTACTGATTGATGCTGATAAGGGGAAGGCTCTGGCGTACCCCCTGCCATTGGTCCGCATACCACTAGGGGTACTCGTACCACAGGTTGAGAACCCCTGTTCTATCTGGTTTAGTTGTGTTTATCTAGCCTATTTCCTCAGTTCTGCTCTATATAGAAGTCAGGAAATTATTTGAGCAGCCACTTTTTCCCCCTTTTTTCCTTTTTTTTTTTTAAGTGATCTAATTAATGAAATTAAAAACTGTTGTTTTGGAACCCATCTGTCAGACTTGGTGCATTTCCAATCTATCTGAGTGGATCAGTTGGCTGCACAGCATCTCTGGAATTCACACTCACTCTTTTCTGCTATTGCCACATGTTCATATGGTAGAATCACGTCAGGAAAAAATCCCAGAAGACAATGAGCTAGCTGTCTGTACCTTTCATGCACAGTCGTAGGTAATCTATTCAGAGAGCAGGGGAACAATGTCTCTTAGTTCTGTGGAGAAAAGAGTCGGAGTTGGAAAAATTGCTTCCCTGGAAAATTATATACCTTGACTTCTCATGGCGTGGCCTCCATAAGCAGCTACTGTATGTCTCCTCCCATTTCATAGCCCTGAACTTTGGAGGGTTCTTTTATTCCCTGTTGCTTCACTGAATAAAATGTGTTTCCTGTAAATAAGAACATTTTGGAGCTGACTAATATGGAACTGCAATGCTGAAGCCACATCTGTGTATATCATTCCAGGCTATAGGAACAGTGGGATACCCAGACTTGAAATGAGACTGTTCGAGACCGTCATTGAAATAGTGATGATTGAAAAAACATTATCTGCATCTCTAGTAGTTGTGTAATTATAAATGCTGAAGAATAAGCCTGTTCTGTTTTATGACAAAAAGACGAGGATAGATGGACAACTGTAGTGCGTGGGACCAGCAGACGTTTGACAGATGACACTAGAAATAATTGGCAATGTCATTTTCGAAGTTTCACTAGCAAAGGGAGTTTTTGCTAAATGACAATGCTAAAAGTAACCATTAAGACGTAGCACATTCTATTTATTCAACGGTGGATCTAGGTTATAGGACAGGCACACACGCATCATCTCTTAGCAAAAACGTGGACCTTTCCGTAGAGCCTCTTCTGACAGTGCACTAGGGGAGAAGCGATGAATAGCTAGGATGCTCCCTTCCTGCAGGACATTGTTTTTGGATTCCACAGAACTCTTTTACAGAGCAAGCCGAATGCTGAATAGAGTTTAAGTCTTCCACTTCTGACTTTGCCCTTCTTCCTTTCTTCTCTAGCTTTTGCCTGCCTCTCCTAATTCCACCACCCCAGTTTCCAACTGTCCATCATTTTTCCTTTCCCCTCATCATACTTATGACCTCTGTTATCCTCACCACCACCAGCTGTAGCACTCATACCAGGAGTTACATCACTCCTGTTCACGTTGCAGCCAGCTATGCAGAATTTGCTCCATATATTTTTCTGCTGGGACCTCAGGCGATGAGGTGATGAGAGTTTCAGCTAGGAAAAACTCTCTTATGCCTATCCTTTCAGATCCTTTCAGATACAACTCAAGGCCTAATCGTATCCAACTTTCCAGTGCCGATGCAGCCGCAATGTAGCCCCAAGGTAAGGGAACAAACATCCCCTTACCTTGAGGAGGCCTCCGTGACTCCCCCCCCCCACTGTAGTTTGCAGCCCATGCCCCGTTGGCACAGCATTGGTGCAGGAAAGTTTAATAGGATTGGGTCCTTAATCTGGGAGAAAATTATAATGAACGACTGCAAAATCTGAACATCCTCGCCCTACATATCTACTCTGGCATTGCTGTTTGCGACACTGTTGCAACATAGCACACCTGAGAGCATCAGGTTTTGTGACTTTGCACAGGGGGTTGATATCCAGAATTCTTATTTTTTTAGGCAATAAGTCTTAGAATTGAAAATCATTGAGAGAAAACTGCATAGGCTAATTGATTGCCTTATTTGTACTTATTGGTACACACTAATTGGAGACATTTACAGCACAATCCTACCCAGCTCCTTCACTGGTACAGCAGTGGTGGAGGGACAACGGGAGGCTTTAAATCCCCTTTCCCTTCCAAAGCCTCCTGATCTGCCCTCCACCACTGCTGTACCAGTGGAGGAGCTGGGTAGGATTGTGCTGTTTATCAGGCAACTGAAAAAAAACAAACAGAACTGGCCCCTCATGAGGCTGACTGAAGCAGCTGATTTGAGTGATGGCAGTGGCGTGACGAGGGTGCTCCGCAACCCGCATCTGTCCGCTACTATCCTCCTGCCCATTGCCTACCCAACTGCTTCAGTTAGCACTCCAAACGTCTTCTTGCTCACTGGGAGCAAGCAAGAGGAGAATCAAGGCAGCAGCAACCTATCCCTTCCTCCAGCACTGCTACTACAAGCAATCATTGTATTGGTGCTGGTGGAAGAAGGGGTGTGTGTGTGTCCTATTCTGATTGGTCACTTCCATGAGCTATCCAAGCAAGGTAGCCCCACCTTCTTCTACTTCTTGTCCATTAGGTCCATCTACCTCCTCCTGGTGGTGGGGCTTATGTGTGCTAATATGTGTAAGTAAAAAAAGGGAGGGTAATTATATGGGGTTTTTCATAAGTGCTGGCAGGGGCAGCAGATCTGCACCGATGCGCTGATGTGTGGACCACCCCTGCTTCAACTGAACACTAATGGCTCTTCTCCCAGAAAAGCAGTTAATCACTGGGCCTAAAAGGTAGAAAATCCTTTTATGCTTAAAAGAATGTAAGCCTACAGAAAGGTGCAAAAGAATGGAATGGAAAGGTCACGGACGATCCTTCATAATAACAGATTCCTCTCTACCCCCCCCCCATGGGCCCTCTCTGCTCAGAATCCACAGCCCTTGCAGACTTAATGAGAGAGAGAGAGAGAGAGAGAGAGAGAGAGAGAGAGAGAGAGAGAGAGAGAGAGAGAGAGAGAGAGTATTATACTGAGGCAGGAGAGAATCACAATACTTAGCTTTGGATACTGCTTCCTGAGTGTGCAACATGCTTCACATGCATTATCCTTAAAACAACCCTGTAAGGTGCATACATTTATTATTATTTCCATATTGCAGGTGGGGCAAGAGGGGCTTGCTTGCTGGCCAGTTGCTGAGTTCATGGCAGAGGTTAGATTTGAATTGAGGTGTCCTGATTGGCTGAAGTATGAGGCACAGCCAAAGAGAGAACTCCCAGCAAAGTTGTTGACCAACCTACCTACCAGCAGCCTCTTCCTGCTTCCTTTAATAAGGGTTGCTAGTAGGCTAGACCCACAGAAGTCTGGGGAAAACAAGTCATCTCAGGTGGGCCTGAATTCCACAGCAAGGTAAGGCTGACAAAATTTGGCTCACAAACGTGAGACAGTCTACAAATTTAATAGTGGAAACCCCTAACATAAAGTTTGGATGTAGCATAGTAACAGTGCAATTCTACACATGTCTTCTCAGAAGTTAACCTCATTGAGTTTAATGGAACTTACTCTGGAGTAAGTGTGTATAGGATTGCAGGCCAAGTGATGTGAAAAAGGCTAAAGAACAAGACATTTCAAAAGAGAACATGTTCTTGCTTGGCAGCAGTGAACTTCATGGCTTCTTCAACAAGAAGAGATGTTGCCTCAGGACAAATAAATAAACCAGCAGTATACAGTTAAACCATATACGGGTGGCGCAGTGGGTTAAACCACTGAACCATGAGCTGTCGATCGAAAGGTCGGCAATTCGAATCCACGACGGGGTGAGCTCTCGTTGCTTGGCCAGCTCCTGCCAACCTAGCAGTTCTAAAGCATGTTAATGTGAGTAGATAAATAGGTACTGCTTGCGGGAAGGTAAACAGTGCTCCGTGTTCCAGCTGCATGCTACGCGCTGCGGCAAGGAGAGTCATGCCGGCCACATGACCACGGAGGCGTCTTTGGACAACGCTGGCTCTTCGGCTTTGAAATGGGGATGAGCACCACACCCGAGAGTCGGACACGACTGGACTTAATTGTCAGGGGTCACCTTTTTTATACAGTTAAGCAAAATAAAACATGGTTTCTTCCTTCAGCCTAGTCCTTTTCACTAGCTTGGTCAATGAATAGGGTACTGGGATAATCTGGAAAATAACATGTCTATGGAGAAATATTTTCATCTAATGGTGATGCCATTCTCTATTTAGGTTTTCTCTGTGCCAGGTGCAGGGGAGTGGCAGCAGGAAACAGGATTGTGTGCTCCCTGAGGCATCTGGTGGGGCCACTGTGAGATACAGGAAGCTGGACTAGATGGGCCTGATCCAGCAGGGCTCTTCTTATGTTCTTATTTAACATTACATTCTTTGTTGAAATACCAGGGTTCCCGATCTCAGGGATGAACTCTCCCTGCATCCAGCACTTGCCCCTGCAGATAAATGCTAAATGTGGTGACATCTGTGGGCATGCCCAAGAAGTGCATCAATGTGGAATTTGTTGCTGGCCAGCATGCTCCTGCTCCTCCCCCCCCCCTTCACATGTTCAGGCTAAATACCAAAATGAGGCTAATCGCTTTCAATTATGTCTATGCTCTTCCTACAATTTCCCTAGGTAACACCATGCATTGATTGTACTTTGGGATACTTAGGTTCTAAAGGCTTAGAGCCAAACCAGTTGTTACATGGAAGATGTGCATCACAGGTTCCTGAAGTTTTTTTTTTTTAAAAAATGAAAAGCAACCATGAGAAAAGCTACCCATTTGAGTCGAGGAATTGTGGGGATGGGGGTGCTAAACACTTTCCCCTCTTGCTTTTTGCTGCTCTGAAGCAGTCTGCTTCAGTTTCTTTTCCACTCATAAGGGAAAAGATATAGGTCAGATATGGGTACCTTTATCTTTTCTCTCCATGGATGAAAAAGCTGCAGGGACGTGATTCTGAGCAGAAGAGTGGATGGAGGACAAAGAGTTAAGCAGTTCCTCTCCCTCCTCTCAGCACTGTTCCCATTAAGTTGTGTGACCGCACACCTCAAAGCCCTGGGAAGCTGAGTTGCTGCACTCAGCTCAGAACTTGACATTAATTGGAAGTCCAGCTATGATGTGTGACGTCATCGCTGTGCATGCAGAAATGCTGCAAGGCTCCAGCGTGGCAGGTGAAGGAATCCATGCACTGACGTGGACCCCAGAGGGATTATTGCCTCTGACTACTTTTCATTGAAAAAAACGTTTGGAGACTGAGGGCGCAATACAAACCTACTTAGACCGCCGTTGTAACTAGCAGCCCAGCGAAAACGGGAGGCCCCAGAACGGAAAGGGGATTCAAATCTCCTTTGAATTCCCTTTTTGGAATTCAAAAATAAATAAAACGACCAGAAAAACCTGGAAAATGCTTCCTTTTGTTAATAAATAAATCGACCTGAGAAACCTGGAAAATGCTTCCTTTTGTTAATTTGGCAGCTATGGAACTTCGTTATAAAATGGTGATATGCCTTTAAAGAACTTGGCAAAGGTAGCAGTTAACTTCCCAACTGTTAACTTCTTGCACCAAGAAGAACTAGAGCAGACAGCAAGTTGCTGTTCCTTTGAGAATGCTCCTCATAGATTAGGAGCAAAACGTTAGGACAATCTCTTCTTAAATAAATAAAACAACCAGAAAAACCTGGAAAATGCTTTCTTTTGTTAATTCAAAGATATGTACCGGTCGTGAAAACCTCAGAACATACTCTACTTTTTTTCTCACAACCTCCTTCATTTCACTGTACCTTGATCAAGAGCAGTGCTAAAGTGAGTTGTTTTTTTTTCTGACAAGGCTATCAAAGCTTGGGTGTTGTCTCTTCACCTGATTGCACGGGTACATAATGCCTACTGGAAGGAATGTTTCTTAATAGGCGCATTATAGTATAAGTCAATATCATGTTGTCTTGTGCAGTCTTGTCAGTATTTTGGAGAACCAGTGCAATCTCTTGGGCAACCGACTCCCTTCCTCCTTCACTACTTTGACATTCTGGCCAAACCACAATGATGCCTCACTACATTCAATTTTATATAAAGGAGACATTTAACTATTCGTCCAAAAAAAACCCTCAGACAGAACATTAAAAATAATCTTGGGAACACTGAAGTTAACTTTGCCAGGAATTCTGCATGCACAACAAGTTCATTCAGGTAGTTCCTGTTTCAGCTCTCTGGAAATTCTATCAAGGAAATTGGAATGACTGAAACAGCTTGGAGTAACAAAAGCATAGGAAGAATCAAATTGGACTGTAGGATATATGCTGTATTGTCGAAGCTGCTTGTGCCATTTGAGGTTTTAGAAGTACAGTACATTTATTTTCTGCCTTTCCCCCTCTCGATGAGAGAATATGCAGGCAGGTGGAATTCTATTTGCCTGTTCTTCACTTGTATGAGTCAGACTAGATGCGTCAAAAAGGTGCGCAAAAGAGCAGTCATTGTGTGAGTACGTATTTAATTGTATTAAGATTAGTTAGGTGCAATGTTTTGCTGATATCTCATACACGTTACATGTCAGTTGAAGGCTGAGCATCCTTATTTTAAGGTCACCTTTAAAAATTATAGATGTTCAACTCATTGGAGGGAATCCTTTCAATGAACTAAACAGCCCAATCCTGTCCTCAAGATACTCCAGCATATCTCCATGTGTGCTGGCACAATGGCAGCCCTGCTGTTGTAGAAGTTTTACTGCCAATAGATGTGCCATAGACACTAGTGCAGTGTTGGAAAAATGTCATGCTGATGTAGCTTGGACATCACTCGGATGCTGGTGCAACTCCACCGGCGTTGAGCAGGAGATTGGGGCATGAGATGAGCAGGAGATTGGGGCATGACATGAGAGGGATGGTGAGCAGTCTATGTTTCTTAATCCCCCTTCAGGCAATGGACATGCCCCCACCAATGCCTGAGAAATGCTATGCCAGTGACAAAGCGGATATAAGTAGGAGTAACCCCACAGGTGAAAATGGGGATGGGAAAAACAAAGGAAAAGTGCATCCCTTGTCACCCCACTGCCCTATCCAATGTCCTACGATGGAACATAGGATACTGACTCGTCATGGAATGTCTATGTTTTATGTGTATTTCTGGGTATATTTTGTCTGTTTTCTTATGTAGGAGCAGGCTTGAAGCTCAATAGCCAGCCTGTGTCCTTTAGAACTGGCATGCAAATTACAGGCAGCTTGCTAGACACAAGGGGGAGGAATGCAAATTGGGTTCAAAGCAGCCAGGACCAGCCAAAGGGGATGAGGTGAGTTTCAAGGTGATGGGGTGAGTGACCAGGCAGCGACACTCCTCCAATCAGAGAGCAGAAAGGTGTCATTTTAGCCGAGAAAGAAAGCAGTCCTAGCCAGAAGCTCATTTCTCTTCTTCCTCCAACTGGCTGAGCTGGTGGTTCCATCATCCCGGTAAGATTAGATAGAATCATATAAGGAACAGTATTAATAAATAATTAACAGTATTATAAATACTGTATATTATTATTATTATTATTATTATTATTATTATTATTATTATTATTATTATTTAGTCTGAAAAACTGTAAGGATTTTATGTTAATTTTAAGCTTGTCTTCTCAAAGCTCTGGGAAAGTTAGCTGAGTTACAACACATGCATGAGATTCCACAGTGTCTCAGTACCATCTGCTAGCTGTCTTTATTATTTTTCACTGATCTGTGGGTTTGCAGGGAATTAACCCCTTTTCTGCCCAGTTCGTTGCTTCTTCTTTTTTCTTTTGTTCATTTGGTTCTGTTAATCCCCCTTTTCTTTTATTAGCATTTTAATAAATCTTTTACCTATTATCCTGAGTCTGCATGATTCCTGGTAAGGGAAATTCAGTGGATTGTCATGTCTCTTCACTCTGCAGGCACTACTGTGAGAGTGATTTTGATAGAGACCCAAAGCACAGTGTCTTTCCATGTGGCTGTTTGCTGGTGGTGTTCTGCGTGTTTTTAGATTATGAGCTCTTTGGGAACAGGGAGCCATTTAGTTATTTGATTTTCTCTATAAACCACTTTGTGAACATTTTTGTTGAAAAGCAGTATATAAATATTCATCATCATCATCATCATCATCATCATCATCATCATCATCATCATCATCATCATCACTTTCAATGGAACAACAGCCGTGCTGAGAAGAAATGGTTGGCATCTGCATATGTACTTCTTTTCAGATGCTGCTCTATCACTGATACCATTCAATAAAAACATTGACTGGCTCATACTTGTTGCCTCTTTGTTAGCAGATAGGGTTCCCTTCCTCCCACCTTAGTTGCTTTTTTACCTCAGCTGGCTTCAGGGTGGGACTGCTGCAGGGGTGGTCTCTCTGCTCTCAGGGTCAGCACAGCAGTATTCTAACTCTGTGAATTGTAGCCTTGGGCTGCAATGCAAGAGGGGGGGATGCTCCTCAGTGATATGAACCCGCATTCCCTGGTGTCGTGGTGCAGACAGTGGCAGGGGGCAGGAAGGGCAGCATACTGACAGCCATGCTGGGAGATGCCAGTAATGAAGCAATGGGCATGGGGTGGCTGTGGCTAACTGGGCAGGCCGCTGCAGTAGGCACCCTGTGTCACATACTAGTCCATTCCTTCCACTTGGTGCTTCTGATTTCCCTATGCCTCTTCAATCTCTGGGGATGACTTCCGCTCCACTATGAAAGAAGACTACATTGAGTCAGGATGGCAGGTTGGTTGGAGGGTTCTGCAGTAAACCTTAGGATGTTTGGTATCTTGATCAGGTAGGTGTTGTGGCTGCAGGGCAGGACGGGCTCTCCCCAATAGTAACAAATATTCCCACTCTCCCCAAATAATAGGAACAAATAGCTCCCCAATAACAAAATCCAAAGAAATGTTGTTTCTGCCCAGATCAGTGAGTGTTTTGCTATTTGAAGTTTCTCCTTGTATTTTATTACATTTCTTTAAAGTGTTCATGTAGCCTTCCAAACATTATCTGCATCTTCTGAAAACACCACCTGTAAGATTGACATACTATATATGCAAAGGTTCTATTGCCATATTGGTAATCTCAGGGTATGTCTTAACTGATGTAATTTTCTTTGCAAGTGCTTTTTGAAGAATCTTAAAATACTGTTCTTCATATCTTGAAAACAAAGGAAGACATTTATAAGGTAATTACATATAATATTCATCAGCACACGGGAGTACACAGCTTTGGAAATAATGGATATCAAAGAAGAAATGGTTTAAAAAAACACTTGGTAGAGACTACAAAGATTTTGTTATATGGTTATTTTGATTTGGGTTGAATGTCTGCATCATTTGCCAATGAAAGTGAATAAAGGAGGGCGTCTGTGTCCACGTTGAAAGAAATACTCCATTTCTGCAAGGTAAAATGCAAGAGTAACTTGCAATTACAATACAGTCAAAGTTGCACTGCAAACCACATTTGCAGTTAATCTTCTACTGTGGATCTGAATTTGCAAGAATGAATATCTTCAATTCTGTTCTCAAGAAACAAACTCACTGACTTCACTGGATGTTCTCTAAAAATACAAGTGAAAATGAAGAGCAAAATCTGGCTACATGTGGTGATGTTCAAACTAAAAGGTTATTTTCACATTGCCAAAATTGAAACAAGGCTGACTTTATGCCATGTGCTTCCCATAAACATAGGACAATTTGACAGTAAGGTGATGGATTGATGGGTCAGTTTTCCCTGGATTTTTGTAGCATGACTTTTACCACCACCACCACCACCACCCCGGCTGCCACCTTGACACTTATTGAAGGACATATATTGATGAACTACACAGAGAAAAAAATGCTTCATTCTTTCTCCATATTGATTTCAGGTATTGCAGTGATGTACAGTGCAAATCTCTGGGAACCACAATGCAACTAAATGTTGTGAGTTACTTGGATCCATTCACAAGCTGAACTTAAACTACCGTAAATACAGCTTCCAGGTTGTTGCTCTAAATCAGCCATTCTGCTATTGCTCGGTAGAATGCTTTTCTCATTTTAAAAACAGGATGGACCACTTCTGTAAAGGACCTCAAAAGGGGGGCAGTGACAGGGTGCATGGAGACAAGTTCTTCAGTATACAGCTCTTCCACGATGACCACCATTATTGGCTTTCATTTGTAGATTGATAGATAGAGACCAATCAGCATTGAACCAGAATTTACTTATGTGAAGCATTGTAATTCATCCACATCATCACACCTCTATGAGTTTTGTCCTTATAATCCTGTTTTTATACTTGCCAACAGTTTGGTCGGTGAGTATGTTGAAGATCCACACCAGTGCTCTGTCCATTGAATGACTTTTGTTTTTATGCAGATTTATGTTGTACTGTACTAGTTTTTGACTGCCAATGTACATTGGCTTTGCTTGCTTCTAATAAGTGAATTTCTTATAATCCATTTTACTTTGCTCATCTGCAAGCATCATTAACACACAGTGGATGTCTGGAATTGTTTATCATTCTTTTACTAGTATTCCAGGGAAGGAAGTAAATAGCAAACTGTGCAACGCACCAGCAGACAGCTTTTTCCAATTCATCAGAGTGCGGTTTATCATTACTTTGTGTTTATGGTCACGTTAGCTCGTAGACCACATAATAGTGAGCTAAACCAGTTGAGAGTGTACCAAAAATGTTAATAACATTTCATGAGGCATGGAATTAAACATTAATTAACAAGAGCCAAATTACAAAACTTCTTATTGCCATGAACGTCCTTGTGAGGTTTTGCTCTGCTTCTTTCAAGTACAATTTCAGAACAAACAATCTGTCCCTATGCTTTGTAGCCATAAGAAAATAACTCAATTCTATTCAGTATTTGATGATGATGATGAAGATGATAATAATAATAATAGTTGTTGTTGTTTGTTGTTGTTGTTGTTGTTGTTGTTGTTGTTGTTGGTCATGATGTGAAGAATTTTGCCATGGATCAAGTGCTGATGTGTGATAAAATGTATATGGATTGTGTGGCAAAATCAGAACTGATATTAGGGGTTGGCATTGTTGGGTAGCTGCTGCTGATCCCTGAGACCACCTCTGTGCCCATAGCCTGTGTGTGGTAGTGACAGAGATAGTCTCTCAGGTGCAGCCAAGTAGGAGGGGTCTGTAGGTGGACCCCCTGAGGCTGGTGCTGAAGCCTGGTAAAAAATAGTTTTACCACACATGGCTTGGAATAAATGTTAGCATTTAGTCCAGGAGATGATTGATTCTGCAACAGCAAATTATGCTCTCTTTGTTTGATGATGGCTGCCTTCAATTGCTTTGTATAGAACAGAGTGAACATTAGATATGGCACATGGATGATAAACAAATGGAAATCGCTCTTTTTTTTCCTGAGACAACAAAAGACTTAAGGATGCCCCTGACACTGAGATAAAGAAAAAAAAAAGATAAAGAAGTGCGTGTGTGAACACACTTTTGATATTTTAACATGGTAAAGGGGAGAATTTTCCATTTTGAATGGACAAAACTATTTCTGGGTGGCATTTTAGCATGTTAGCAAAAAGCTTGTTAAATCTCATCTCAGTAGAACCCTGTTAAACAACATTGCCGGAGGTGTAGACTGGATCTCATCCTGGTGGAAGGGAAAGGGTTTCTTGCCCATCATGTTGTTACTTGTAGCAAGTACAAGCATTCTGAAGATTTTTACCTTCTTTGTTTTGCCCCTAATATTAACGTGACCAGAGCCACCAGGGGAAATCTAGAAAAGGTATAATTAGCATTTTAAAAGCTCGGTTTTAGTAATCTTATATGAGTAAATGTAAAACTTTTAAACTTGGTACAGCTTATTTTGCAATGATATATACAAATTAAAGTTTCACATTACAGGGTGGAGACTTTATATGTATATGATGCAAACTGCTTTCTCTTTGTTCAACTTTAAACCACTTTGCCTACTAGATTGCTCCTAATTCCACTGGAAATTGAGAGTGGCTTCCAACATTAGAAACAAGTACTGTACTTGTTGACTGTCTGTGCAGCCTCTTCAGCAATCAACTGGTCAGGGCTGGCCCAAGACCTCTTGACACCTGAGGTGGCATGCCAAATATGTGCCAGCCTCTTGCCCAAATATGTGCCAGCCTCTGCTACTCTCAGTCTCCAGTGTGTTCAGCACTCTTCTGCCCTCCATATTTCCTCTTCCTTTCTGCCCACCTCCAATCTGCTACCTGAGGCAACCATTTCAGTTGGTCTCATGGTTGGGCCGGCCCTGCAGCTGATGATATGCTTTACCCTTCTGCCTCCACCTCTACCTGTCTCCTGGTTCTGACCCTGGGTTTGTTCCAGCCCCAGGGGAGCAGACGCAGAGCAGCCCTCAGGTAGCCTGTCCTGAGAGCTTTCATCATGAGCCCTGAGTGCATTATGAAACTCTGAGCCTTCCCCTTCCTGAGCTGTCTCTCCCCCATCCCCACCTCCCAGGTCTACCTGGACCACTCTTGTGGTTAAAGGGTTGGCACTGCCCTTGAGTGAGTAGACCCTCATCCTGCGAGGGGATGGTGGGAGGCAGTGGTGAAACAAGTGTGGAGCGAAGGCAAGTAGTTCTGCAAGACTCCGTTACACTGGAGTCAGCGGCCCCTCCCCCTTGCTGTTGGAGCCATTCCAGCAGCAACAGGGGAGTGTCCTGCGTGTTGCCTTTGTCTGCACCTTTATTGTAAAAGGAGGCAAAAAATACAGGGTTGCATTGTCTTCAATAGCATAGTTTATGCAGATTGGCCGGTGTGGGTTGATCTGGGGTTCAGGTAAGGGGTGGTGGCCTCCGCACTCCTTTTAGTGTTTTCAGCGGCAATCACCGCTGAAAATACGGCAAGAGAAGCGCAAAAGCATGCCCTCCCGCCCACCCTCACTACTGTTTGGCTCCAAAATGGAGCCGTTCATGCGCTGACACTGGGGGTGTCAGCATCGTCGCACACCCTGCCCTGGAGGTGGGGCACGCACGCTAAAGTACTGATTGTCTTGATTCCCAGCAATTTCCCATCATGTCACACATTCCACAGAGATCCAACTTTTTCCCTTCAAAGCATCTTATATTTTCTCAATTTCATTCAAAATGATCCATGGATGTGTAACATTTGAACAATTTTATATTTTGGTCCATTTATCCCAAATCAAACCACTGTCTTATTTACATTAACTAGCAAACAATTACATTTTAGAGGACTGAGCCGCCTTGGGCATTTGCCTTCGGCATAGGATAAGGCAGGATATAATTTTTTTTAATAAATAAATAAAATAAATAGTCTTTCATCCAAAGGTCTGAAGGTAGAATTCCAGTCAGATTCCTTCCTTCATTACTCAAGAGCCAAGTGGAATTGAAGGCAACTTTTTAACCTTTCCAGGAGTTTATTAAATTAAGTCAAGCCATTTTAGGTTTACAATGTCTTTCCTTGAGAGTAAGAGAATTTGAGCCAGAACTATTCAAAGAATATAATGAATGCCTGAAAACTGTCCAGATTTCTTGAGAGGAAATATGGCTGATTTGTTCCTCTGGGCAAAGAACCACCATTTTGTCATCAACTTGCCACCTGTCCTAGATACACAACCTGTTTCTCCTCATGACTTGTTTTGAACAATGTTCAACAAGTGGACAAGCTTTAGCCTCTTTAAACACCAACTGTATATGATGGAAAATGCATATTTAAAGTTAAAGGGGATATACAATAAAGAATCTTGGACCATTTGCCTGTTCTTTAAGTGTAACATGCTTCTCTAGGAAAACACTTCATCTTCAAAGCCTTCCATGCTAGGCCAACGGATTCCATGCTATACTAGCCAGTTGGCCCAACTCAATTATTTCTTATAGGCATGGGAGCATTGATGTGCATATGGATCTCCCCCCACATATATGGGTTCCTTCATTTATATGCTTTCTCCATTAAAAGGTACTGTATAGTGGAGCCTGAGAGTGCAGGAGTTCCATACATGCCTAGATGCACACACAAGGATCTGGAGTTGAATGAATGATTGTAATTACGGATAATAACCACTTACCACTGCTGCATTTAGAAACATGATTTCCAGGAATGAGTTCACCTCAATGGATTTTGTCTGGCCCTAAGAAAACTCAAATGGGCAGAAAACAAGGCCTTCTTCAGTCGAACATCAACAGCATAATAGGATCTTGCCATGTGGTATACTGTATACATACACTGTGGCCGCAGATGAAGATTAAAATAATTAAAAAATCCAAAACCCAGCTGAAAACAAGAAGCTCCCTCATAGCCATAGTAGGAAAGGAGCTCATAGCCAACAATCACTGCTCGTAACGTTTTAGAAGCTGTTGTGGCACCTTTATAACATTTCTTTCAAATACAAAGTTTGTAGAATTGCACAAGTAAAGCATGCCAGGAGGGAATCACCTGGCTTGGCTGCCTCTGCAGTAAAAACCACAACTTCAATATGTTTTTATTAAACCAGATATTTTGCCATCTATCATTGTACACTGAGAGATCCAAATATTTGCACCATCCTTTGTAAAGTAAGAACCAGATACAGGCTGCATGATTCACACTTCATTATATCAACAAGCACGATGATGGTATTTGGTATATGCCAAATCCAGATCATGGTATATGCATGATCTGGTATTTGGAAGAATGTTTCTGTACTGCAGACAAACACAATAAAGATCTACTTCCTTTGTCAAAGCAGTGTCTTTCAGTAATAGTGACAGCAAGACATTCCCCTTAGCTTCCAGGGAGGTTTGTTCTCCCTATACATGCAAACATTCAACAAAAGATTAAAAAATCCCACTACCCACCCAGTAGATATCTGCAAAAATGTCCTTGGTTATAAAGGTTTCCCAGACATTTCCCTGGGTTCAGATAGATTCCCTGGGTTTTTAGATTGTGAGCCCTTTTGGGACAGGGAGCCATTTAATCATTTGATTTTGTCTGTAAACCGCTTTGTGAACTTTTTGTTGAAAAGCGGTATATGAATACTGTTGTTGTTGTTGTTGTTGTTGTTGTTGTTGTTGTTGTTGTTGTTGTTAGTAACAGAATGGGGGAAAGAAATCTTGGGGAATCTGATCCAAGTGCCCATGAAACTGAAAGTGCCACCGAGATTTAGGAGAACAATTTGTTTCTCAGAAGTACTTTACCTCTAAAATATCTTACTTGAACTTCAGCAAATCTGAATCCTAAAATCCTGAAAGTTCTATTTATTTATTTTTACATTTTTATACCACCCTTCCCTTCCTCCAAGGAGCTCAAGGTGGTGTACATAGTTGCTAGTTGTGGGCTTTTGGTAATGATTTAAAATGCATTATAGTGGAGCACCTTAAAATCACATCTTAACTGTATGGGTGCTCATGTAAAAAGAGCCATTTCAGACATCTCCAAATCACGAAACTAGCTTCTGGTTTCCTGGACATGGTATAGTCTGATTACAACCTGGGTCACTTGGACCTGGGTCACAAGATGCTGTGCCCCGTCCGCCAATCTCCTTCCTTAGTTCCTGCTAAGCCGTTTCCTTCCTTCCTTTATAAAACTATCACATAGGCTAACAAACTTATGCTCTGAATTATCCCTGGTCTAGTTTGGTCTCAAGCAGAACCACGTCATCTCTTTTAGCAAACAAGCCCTAACCCTTTCATGAATACAATAGCAAAGGCTAATTGTGTCTTCCTTGAAACACCTGCAAAAATGCAGTTTTTGCATTTTGTTTTGTTGATAAGATTTTAGTAGCTGTGGGGGAAGACGCTGAAGCAAGGGTTTGTTTCAGAGCTTCCATGCCAGCTGGCTCTATATCAAGGAAAAAACACACACAACCCAACTCAAAGTCGTGTTCGTTAATTACCTTTCACCATCCTTTCAGTAGTTGCTTCTCTTGAAACAAAATCACCTCCTTAAACGGGGTGCTCTAGGGAGAATTGGCAGAAGTACCTCCTTACATATGGTGTGGGGATAGCAGGGAAGCTATTCTTGTACTACCAACATAATAATCCAAATTCACCTGGAGACAGGGCCGGCCCATCCATGAGGTCAGCTGATGCGGTTTGCGTCAGCGGCAGATTGCAAGGGATCAGAGGGGGTGGAGGATTTGGGGTGACTTTCACCCTGAGTCCACCACTGCCACCTCCACCACCTCCCTCCAATCCATCACCAATGCAAGCTGCAATTATCTGCTTCCCTGTCGCTTAAACCCGGAAGTACAAAACTTCTGGTTTTATTTACAGGGATAATGTGGGAGAGTTTGTGCTGTCCCTGTAAATAAAACTCGGAAGCCTGAACTTCCAGATATGACGACAGAGAAAGAGGATTATAGTAAGGTGGGTTTTTTATAGCACAGAGGCAGTGGTGCTGAAATGGCATCAGACAGCATTCCGAGTTGCACTGCCCCTGTCTGGAGATTCACTTGATTCACTTGATTTTAAGTTGTTCAGCTTTAGTCCTTCGGTTGTGTAAAGTTTAGCAAATACTCTTTGTCTTGGCTTTTACCTAGGTGCCTGCAGGGAGCCAGCATAAAATGGTACTTGGATGCGGGTCCAGATGGCTCTACTGTAGAAGATCCGATACCCTGCTTCGGTGGGCCCACGTAGCTCACATGGATGGCTACTGTGAATGCCATGGCTCCCAAACTGGGAGGCGCGGCTCCCAGGGGAGCCGAGGAAGCCAGCCAGGAGAGCCGCAGAGTGCCACAGAATCCTCTCGGAAAACAGTACAATGCCAATTGGCAGGCACCAACATAATATAATGGGAAGCCGTGGCCAATGGTTGCCAATGGTCAAAGGAGTCGCAGGTTGAAGAAGTTTGGGAAACACTGTATGCAGATTACAGGCCTGGTTTTCTGAAGTGTACACTAAACTTCCCTTTTCTTGGGACACTTCCCATATTCCTTCTGCAGTGCTCATCCACTGCCTCTAGGCATGCTTTGGCTGGAACCAACTATGTGGTTTTTCTGTAGAACTCAGGTTCCTTGTTAGGGCATGTTGTCTACATATTCATTTTTTGCTGATTAGTCAGGTGCTGTCCTAAACCTGTGTGAGAGCTAGAGTAGAAGCCACAGGGAATGCTGGTCAGAGCTCATCACTAGGCCTAACAATGGAGCGGTACATTAAAATCTAGATGGGGTATCATTTATGGATAGCTTGGGGAGAGTCCATGATGTCTCACACCATATGTGACTATTTCTCTGGAGCAAGTATAATTTTGGCTGACTGGTTCTACTCTTATAAATAAATAAATGGGCCTGTTATTTGAGAACAAAAGCTACAGGCACATATCCTTTCACTTAAAAATAATGCATTTTTGCCACGTGCTCGGTATCATAACACTGTTTGTAGCCTCAAGTTGGAGTGTGGACACAGAGGACAAGAAACAGGGAGCAAACTAGAGATGGTTGCTACCAAACAGAGATCCCCTCAGCCTTTGCCCTAAGGCAGCAGGGGACCAAAAAAAACCATCTTGTTTTATCATTACAGCTGCAGCCTCTTTCCAGCTGGTTTCTCAGAAATATGTTCCTACCTAGTCTTGATAGAAAGGGAGAGGAAAGAGGGGGAGGAGCAAGAATAGGGGTCCCTTAGGGGAAACAGAGGGGAGTAAGGAATGCTCAATAGTCACTGGGAGGGAAAAAGAAACTCACTCCCAACCTTCAGCTCTGAATCTGGCTTACCAGATTTCCCTCTATGCAGGGGGGTGGCGGCAGCGATGTCACTGACGGCGGGGTCCAGGAAGCGATGTCACCGGGGGCGGGGTCCACTCGCATGAGGCTAGAAGCATTGGCAGTGGTGGGAGAAGCAGGTGAGTGGTGGCGAAGGTCTCCTCTTCGTCCCGACTCCAGGCTGGCTGGGACTGCCCCTCTGCAGTGCTAATATGCTGCATCTTCATCCGGTCCTCTCTTCGTCCAGGCCAGCTGGGACTGCCCCCCCTGCAGCGCTAATATGCTGGTGCTGCATCTTCGTCCGGACCAGGCCTGGACTCTTCGTGCACCTGCGTGAAGCTGGAAGCACTCCGGAAATGTCCAACTTCACTCAGATGTTTTCGGAGTGTTTCTAGCCTCGTGCAGGCTCACGAAGAGTCCTTCTGCGCCTTCCACAGCCTTCTATGCCAGGCATTGCCAGCTGCAGCTTCCATCAGGACGACGAAGGTAGTTTTAGTCCCAATATCAGGTTGGAAGTCAGACTGAGAAAGATCCAGATAATATTAACTAGGACTATATGAGGTTGGGCAGCCACCACATGCTTAAGCATCTTGCCCCGAACAGAATGTTCAAATGATGCCAGTCATTGTCTAAAATGGTGGAGTCTAAAGAAAGCCTATTGTCTCATTTATGTCTCATATATGCCTGAATATCTGAAGGATGGCAGTTTGAGATGGCTGGAAGTGTTTGTGTCTGTTGGAGAGCTGCCGGCACACTGAGCTGATAAGTTGCAGAGCCTCTGTGGGGGAGTGGAAGTGCAACTGCACTTGAGTGAGAGTCAAGGTTGCCCTGTCAGCTGAAGCATGGTGAGGCGAACGCCAGATAGAGAGAGAGAGAGCTGGACTGTGAAAGAAACATCTAGAATGAAAGGTCCTACGAAAGATTAGAACATTATTATAAAATCCCCTTGGGGTTTAGAAAGCCTGCCCATGTAAACCACCTTTGAATTAAAGTTGGATGAGAACTCCGATGACCAAAGTAAAGGCAGTATATAAATACTGGTTTATTAATTATATTGTTGTTGTTGTTGTTGTTGTTGTTGTTCTTGTACTTGTACTTGTACTTGTACTTGTACTTTTGCTTCTTTCAAAACCACTGGTAGCTAGACCTTCCACAAGGAAACATTTATAATGTCTTTCACCCACTTCTGTCCACACATGCATCAACCAGGATGGGCAAGGATCAAGAACATGGGTGGTTAACCTCACACTTCCAAGTGGTGAACCTCACACCTCCATATCCTCAAACAGGCTCCTTTGGAGTTTGAGGCCGACTGTCTGCATGCTTGACCCTTGCCCGGCTTGGCTAATTAGATCTGCCTGGGAGGGGCTGGCCGAGTGGACAGGGAGGGTGGTCAACTCTTCACTGGTGGAGGGTGGGCTGCCGCTCGCTTTGAGGTAGGTGGTGGTTCGACCCCTTCTAAAGAAGCCCTCCCTTGACTCCACAGTAATGGACAAATACCGGCCAGTTTCAAACCTCCCGTTTTTGGGCAAGGTAATTGAGCGGATGGTGGCGTCTCAACTCCAGAGGGTCCTGGATGAAGCGGATTATCTAGATCCCTTTCAATCTGGTTTCAGGCCGGGCTTTGGGACGGAAACAGCCATGGTCGCCTTGGTGGATGATCTACGCCAAGGACTGGACAGGGGGAGTGCGTCCCTGTTGGTTCTGCTGGACCTCTCAGCGGCTTTCGACACCATTGACCATGGTGTCCTTCTGGGCCGACTGGCCGAGCTGGGGGTCGGGGGGCACCGTACTGCGGTGGTTCTGCTCCTACTTGGCAGATAGGTCCCAGATGGTGGTGCTGGGTGATGCCTGTTCTGCATCCTGGCCCTTGAGTTGTGGGGTTCCATCTTGTCCCCCATGCTATCAATATGCTGATGACACCCAGCTCTATCTCTCCTTTCCACCTGATTCCAGGGTGGCTGTTGAGGTTCTGGAGTGCTGCCTGGAGGCGGTTGGGACCTGGATGAGGGCTAATAAGCTGAAATTTAACCTGGACAAGACAGAGGTTATCCTAGTGCGGAAATCCACGATGCAGGTGCTAGAGTATCGTCCTGCTCTGAATGGGGTTGCACTTCCTCTGAAGGAGCAGGTCTGCAGCTTGGGAGTCCGCCTGGATCCGCAGCTGCTCCTGGATTCCCAGGTGGCAGCTGTGGCCAGGGGGCCTTTGCCCAGGTTTGACTGGTGCGCCAGCTGCGACCGTACTTGGATCATGCAGACCTGACCACGGTGATCCATGCCACGGTGACGTTGCGACTGGATTATTGTAATGCGCTCTACGTGGGGCTGCCCTTGAAGATGGTTCATAACCTGCAATTAGTACAGAATGCGGTGGCCCATGTAGTCACTGGAGGTAGGCGGTTCGACTCTGTCGGGCCGCTCCTCCGACAGCTGCACTGGCTGCCGATTTGTTTCCAGGCCTAATTCAAAGTGCTGGTTTTTACCTTTAAAGCCCTATATGGCTTGGGGCCAGGATATTTGAGAGACCACCTACTTCTATATAGTCTGGCTCACCTCCTTAGATAATCAGAGAGGGCCCTTTTGCGGGTACCGTCGCCCAGGGAGGTGCGAGTGGCGGCGGACAGAAAACTTTTCAGTAGTGGCACCAACCCTATGGAATTCCCTCCTCTTTGACTTACGAACTGCTCCCTCCTTGGAGACTTTCCGGCGAGGCCTAAAAACCTTCCTGTTCAAAGAAGCCTTCTGAGCCTTTGCCTTTTTTTAAACATCTTGCTGGTACGGGTGGGGTGCTGCTGTTTTTATGATTTTGTTTTAAATGTAATATTTTTTAAATCAATTTTTAGATGTTTTTATCAGTTTTGTTAATTATTTTTTACTGTTTTAAAATGTGATTACGTTCTGTATTGTATTGTACAGTATTTTTTATGTTGTAAGCCGCTTTGGGTCCCTTCGGGGAGAAAGGCAGGGTAAAAATACTGTAAATAAATACATAAAATAATACTCAGTGGGTCTACACACTGGTGTCGCTAGGCAGGTGTGGTCCGCACCAGGTTACACAAATTTTGGGGGTGACACCGTGGACGGCTGCGCCCAGGCCCACATTGGGCCGACAAAGACACTGTGGGGAAAGGATTCCACTGTGCCGCCAGCCTAAAAACGGCACGAAGGTAAGAATCCAGCAATGGGCAGGGAGGGGTGACACCCCCGCAGCTGAGGTTGTCACCCCTCCCTGTCCATTTTGCCTCCCAGACTTTTGGCCTAAAGTGGGCCAAAAAAGGGCACTGTGGGGAAGGGCTCCCTGCCTGATGATCCGCCGGTGTCCGGGCCAAGGCTCAGTGGTCTCCCAGCTGCTCCAGAATGGCTGGGAGACTGCCGAGCCTTAGCAGCATGGTTTTACTCAAGTTTCACCCCCTTCAGGCGCCAGCGGTGACCTGACTTGGCCCGGAGCCTGCAAAGTCTGCCAAGCTGGAACTAAATGGTGGTGATGTGATGAGGTCATCACATCACTGCCATTTTCTTCTGTGTCTGCATGCTACGGGGGGGGGGGTTGACACCACAGCACACCGCACCAGGTGCATACCCCCCTAATGGTGCAGCTGGGTCAACTGACCTGGGGGGGCGGGAAGGAAACAATAAAATGTGGTAGAAAATCATACAGTCTGAATGAATGTAGACAAAAGGCCACAATGCACAACAGAAACAATATTTTTTCAGTTTGGTGTTTGTGCTTCCCATCCATCTCTGTTCACAGACACTCGAAATCATTCTCAATTAGTAGAGTGACAGTTTCCCTTTAGGCAAAGCCAACCAATCTTTTAATACAACTCTGCGTCATGTTTAGCAAATTAATAGAGTTGCAAAGGAATAGTGTTTCTGTCTTTGATTCTGCAGGATTTCTGTGGATGCATAAGCAAAGAGTTAGTAGTCTAACTATTCCAAATGCGGGTTCAGTGTTAGCTAGTTATTAAAATATGTCCTTGTGTGTATCTTTCCCAGGACTTTTTGATGAGGGATCAATATGTGATCATCACCATTGTGGGTGGTGTGGTTGTTGCTTCCATTTGGCTGAGTCCCATGAAGCACTGATAAGTGGTAACATCTTGAGTGAGGAACCATGTAGGATGGCTGGGTGACGTGGTTCCTAATTACCGGCAGGATTGTCCCTCTCTGAACCGACCCATGTAGATGGTTCTCTCGCCACATGAAAGTGGGTTTTCAGTTGGAGACCATTTCATGACGAGAGACCCTAGCTTCACTACTGAAGGTAGAGGCCAAATGTTGAAAGGCTCTCCTATGCACTGCATTCACTGATGTGTTCAAGATTTTGTCTCAAACATAGTAGTTAACAATTAAAGGTATTCCATAATGAAAACAAATAGATTTCTGTTAGATTTAGTACTATTTGCAAACATTTCAGATTTATTGAGCAATTCTGCGCAAAATTAGGCTGGCAGAGCGAGTGCTCCGCTGGCCTAAGCTGTTGCAAAAGTGCCGTCAGGCACGTTTGTGGCACCTGGAGAGTAAGCGGCACCAGCACGGAGTCCACCATCGCTCACTCCGTCGACCTCCTCTTCCCGCACTGGATGACCCAGGTAAGGCCTGTGGGAAGAGGCAGTAAGGCCTGCCTGGGAAGGCCTGGCTGGGTTGGTAGGGGAGGGGGCCATGAGGGGGCGAGGATATCAGTGTTGCGTTGCACCGATATCCCAAACCTCTTCCTGGCCGGGTCGGCCTTACACAACCTCCCCGGATGTGTGTCAGCTAAAGAGCTGGCACGCATCTGAGGAGGCCCATTGGGGCCTCCGGCATTTACACTGGGAGAAGGGGACAAATGTCCCCTTCTCCGAAAGTGAGCCCCGGCCACACCAGTGAGGCCTGCATCCTGCTTAGGATGCAGCGGCTGGCCATTTCGGCTGACCGCCACGTCTTAGGCAGGATCGGGCTGTTAGAAGTATACAGTCGGACCTTTTTATCCATACTTTTTTTAATCCACGGATTTGACTCAACACAGATGGCAAAACTGTAGAAGAGGGAGTCCAACCGCATTACATTACCTCTTTTTTCAGCGTTGTCGGGGTCCTGCCAGCCACTTCCATCCTCCTGCGCGTGTCCAAGCTGCTGAAAAATGCAGCCAGGAGTCTCTGGCACCATTTACAGGTTGCTTCCAGTAGTGGCTTTTGTTTTTTTCAGTCAGTTTAAACAAACTCAGGAGGAGAGAAATAGCGAAGATGCTCGGAAAAAAGGTAATGTGGGACTGCTCCCGACCCCCCCTCCCAGTTTTCATATAACACTGATTTTCTTATCCACTATGGTTCCAGAAACAGAACCCCAGCAGATAAAAAGGTCCGACTGTATTTGATTTGGACTGAAATGAATAGAGAAAACACATATCTAGATTTTCTTCTCAAATTGGGATGAACTGGTATGTTTACATACTGTATATTGCTGAAACATTTCTGCTGAAGTGGTTCCATCCATTTAAGCATAGACATTTGTGAGCTCGTATGTGGAGAACTGTGAAAGGGACCTTAATATTTTTTAATTGAGACTGCTGCAGTTTTGTAAGTATCTTTCTGCTACGGCTGGATTCAATACAGAGCAAAAATCTGTATACATTCTATTTCACATACATGTGGCTTGGCTGTACCACAGCAAGTGAGTTCAGACCTATTGTACCCGTATGTCTGTGGCTGTTCTATGGCTCAGTGTGCACATGATCATATGCACGTTGCCAGCATTTGTAAGGAATGTGTATTTTTTCCCCCACAACCAGCATTAATTGAACATACAGCACAGATACATGTGCAGTTCAAATTGTTTACATGTATTGATAGCTCTGCTCTAGGCTAGAATTGTTATGTACTCATTAAAAGCTATGTTTGGGGGTGTGAAGGGAAAATTGTACTGCTTCTGGGAATGATAATAGTAATAAGGAATTTCTTATTTATTCAAACCCAGGCAGGCAGAGATGCAAGGTGGTCCGATGATAAATTACTTGTATTACATTGCTGCAGGATCATTTGTATAAACATCAATATTTTGGTGGGGATGAAGCCTTGGCTGACTTAACAGGTTTTCATTTTCTCCTTATCAGTTTACATTTTTAAGAGAAATTTAATGAAAGTTTATAATAGAACGGACGTAGGAAGTATTAGACTGAAACACAAAGAATCTGCAAACCAGATCCTAGCAGAGAACAATGGAGACTCCTCTCCCCAATTCTTGGAGGAAACACGCCAGCGCCGCAGCATCGCCACACAGGGAGTTAGGTAGGATTGGGCTGTTAGCCTCACTCCCTGTGATGCCATGCATGCCAGCCCTGTGCTCACCATCACCATACTGGGCATTTGTCTGCAGAGGCAAGCACTGAACACAAGAAGCGTTTCTCCCTGTGATTGTCCCATCACAGGTAGAAACTTTCCCAGTGTTCAGTGCTCCCCTTTGCAGAGCAACACTGAGCATGGGGCTAGCACACATATCATTGATGCATTCGGTTAAGTAGCATTTTTTCAGAGGAGCTGTTCATCCTGTGGAGAGCAAGCATCTTGCATAGAGCTATTATGTTCCACACACGCACAGCAGTACAAACAATCTGTTCACTTTAAAAATGAACACATGTCCAGTCATTCACAGAAAAAGGTGCATGCGTTCACAATGTGTGAATAAACGAGAGCCTTTCCTTCTGTGACATCATCTCAGGAGTTTTGTGGAGGCATGCAGGAAATGGAAATTTGTCCTGACCCTGTACTCAAATCTTAGTACAATGTATTCCTCTTCTTCAAGAACCATATGGACCTACTGGCTCCCTCTCCCACTGTAAATGATCTATGAAATTATTTGGGGGGAAAAAGTTAACATTGTACAATATCTGACAATACTAGAGCCTTCTGATGAGTAGCAGAGTGCATCGTAGACCTGTTTCAAGCAGGACTCCATGGTTCCATCTTTGCCTGTAAACAAAAACACTCTGCTTCTCTAACAGTTTTTCCACATAATTTCTGTAATTTGGTTGGATATGATCTTATCGCTTCCTCAGAGTGCCTAGATGATCCCACATCCCAAAGACTCCAGCATTTTTGCGCGCATTGCATATATCTTGCATTACCTAAAATCCATTGTTAAGCATTTTGGCAATGCTACTCCAGAGTGTTTTCTGGACCTGACATCACTGCATCTGGTTAGCATCTAAGCCAAGCAATCTTCATGCCCTTGAGACCAGCTGTGATTACCACAATAGTAAAGCAGTGTATGATTTCCTATGTCAGGAAGCAAAAAATCGTAATACCTTTTGTTACCATATGTATGTAATCGTGAGTAGAACAAAGTATGTTTGTGGAATCAGGGCGAGACTTTGAAGGCTCAGAGGTAATGTAACATTTCTTGAGACCATCTGTGTTCCTTCTGTAAGCTCAGGTTTGCTGTTAAAGTGGAATCCATTTCTCTTTGCCAGTTTTCTTCTATGGACAGTCCAATTCACAGCTCAGCTAAATCAAAAGACTTGGGTTGCAAAATGTCGAGTTTCACAGAAGTCAATGAGTCTGAGGGCTAATTCAAAAGAGGCCAGATTGCAACTTCTAACACTTTGTGGTGGCCCAGTAAATCTGCCACTGTAGCTCAGTGTTTCAATTATAATGCTTTCTCTCAGTTGATACCATGGGACTGTGAGATCAAACTAACCCCCTACTTCCCTGTCATGAGGGCTAGCAGGGAGCCAGACCATTAACTGATGACAATAACAAGCCCAGCAAAGTCTGTCAGGAAAAACATGGACCATATGGTGTCTCAAGTGAAAGATTTTCTCATGTCATTCAGATAAAAGCTCTATTCAGACCCGAGTGAAAACATGACAGGATAGGGGGATTGCACCCACTAGTCATGACTTCTATTAGAGACACACAAGTGTCCCAGCATTCAGCTCAAAACAGGGTAGAGCTCTTGCTTCTGTCCCAAGCAAATGTTTGCAAAAGGTTGATACCGGTATATCATTTATATTTACCCATCAGCAGCTATGGAGGCCATAAGGGCTGACTGAAAGAATCACATGCATAGGTTCTATGTGTCATGTTGACACCTACAAAGTTAGAGTTATTTTTGACACTTGTGAGTTTTCGTTTTTCTTTTGGTCTGGAAATCACCCCTTTGAGATGTTTGCCTGTTTGGGGCACCTGCATGCTATAGTGAAGGGGGGGGGGGAGAGAGAGAGATAGGATTGGGCTGCTAATTTGGTTAAAAAAGCCTCTTTTTTTTGTATTGTTAATACTGTATGTATTTTTTCCCTAATTCTTTGTTCCATTTGGTTTAAAATACATTTATTATTTTTAATAGATAAAAACGCCCTGTGCAACAGGTATAAAATCCAGCTTTTTTAAAAAAAACAAACAAAAACAAATTTACTTTGTTGATGACCCTCTTTTGACATGCTATAATGTCATGTCATGATAGATAATTCCATAATAACTCACTTTAGGTAGTAACGTCACTGTCCATGTAAGTTTATACCAATTGATTCATGTAGGTGGGTTCAATGTGTTTCATTTGCAAGTGATATTAATCTTAGCCGTGGTCAACAATAAGGCAATAAGTTCATTCTAATCTTTCAAAGCGATGCCTCAGTATCTCAGACAGGCATGGCAGTATCTCAGACATGCTTTACATGCAGAAGGGGTCCCAGATTCACTCCAAGCAGAGTAGAGAGAAATTTATGTCTGAAACCCTGGAGAGCTGTTGCCAAGTCAGCGCCAATAATACTGAGTTAGGTGAACTAATGTTCTCACTCAGTATAAGCAGTGAGATCAGGAAGCCTGATTAAACATGCTACTGTTTTCAAATACAAAGGTTATTTTCTTGAGAATATACTAGAGTTTCAAAATTGCCACTGCTGTTATGATGTAGGGGGAATGGCCCAGTGAAGTGTATAAAGTTATTTTAATCACTGTGGTGTTCTGAAAGGTATCATGTTATCTTGAGAAGATCAGAAGAAGCTTAATCCTTTGGCTTAAGGAAACACTTGGTTCTTGGCACTTCCTTTCAAGTTTGCAGCTTGTTTTCTGCTGCAGTGCCGTATTAAATTGTCAAGCACTCTCAAGGTCCAAATGCAAGAACAGAAGAACGAAGAGGTCATGAAATGTCTCCACTTTTACTTTTTTATATATACTGCACCCTGCTTCTAAAGTCTAAATCAAGGGTTCTCAACCTTTGGAGGCCCAGGTACCCCCTATCATGGTCCAATTTTCTGAAGTGAAGTGAGTGAGAGAGAGAGAGAGTGTGTGTGTGTGTGTGAGAGAGAGAGAGAGTGAGAGACAGACAGACAGACAGGGGGCAGACAGACAGCATTTAAGTTCTAATTAACTAGTAATTAACTACTGATTGATGCTGATAAGGGGCAGGCTCTGGTGTACCCCCTGCCATTGGTCCACGTACCCCTTAGGGTACTCGTACCACAGGTTGAGAACCCCTGGTCTAAACAGAAGAGCCCTACTACATTCAAAATGTAGGTGAAGCCTGGAGTATGTTCTTGAAGGGATGCTAAATTGCTGAGATGGAGCGTCAAAGGCTCACACATAGGAGTTGCAATAAGAGTTCTGAAGACACCAACACTTTCAGACACTGTTTCTTAAAAAAGCACCTGTCAGCATTTGTCCTTGTTTATTAACACTTTCTCGGCAATGAACATATTGTGTTTTTTCTCAGTGATTAAAACGAATATATTGTCCAGTTCTTCCTGTCATCAGCTGTTTTTGTTTCCTTCATTCCTAGTCTATTTTTGATAGCCTTTAAATATGCTGCTGGAAACTCTCGTCTCTTGTCTGGGTTTGATGGCTTATGTTTTTATAAGCAAGCATCCTGCATAGATTAAACTCCAGACATATTGTAAATGTGGGGGGATCTAAATACACTTAATACCTGAAATAGAGCTACTATGTAAGCTCCAGTTTATTTTTATTGTAATTTATTGTAAATGTGGGGGGATCTAAATACACTTAATACCTGAAATAGAGCTACTATGTAAGCTCCAGTTTATTTTTATTTCATAAAATTTTCAAGGGGGGGGGGATTTTCGGTAATGACACTTCTGAGCTAGATGGACCAATAGTCTGCCTTGGTATAAGGCAGTTATTTAAGTTCAGTGTTCTGTCCTGACCATGCACACTAACAAGCTATAAATATGTTATTTTCAGAAAACCTAGCAACGCTTGGTGTAACAAGGAAAATAACTCCCTGAAATAAGCATGGTTAAGTATAAATGTGCTAGAACAGTCTGGCCAGCATACAGATCATATGCTTCCCCCTCCCCACCCCTTTTTGTAGATACTGGCAAATCATTCAGCATCTCTGCTACTTTTCATTGCACAATTACAAGATGCAACATTCTCTAAGCCTCACATGCAGAAAACAGACAGAAGAGTCTGGCCAATTTGCCCATCCCTTACATTACAAAGGACGATACATGAGAAGGTTCCTTATGATAATTGTCAGCTGCTTCATTCCTGAAGCCAGACTCTGTAAATCCATCATCCAATTGACTGCTCTGATTAAACGTTTTCTAGACAAAGCCAGTAGGTGTTTATTTTCTGCCAGTTTGTCTCCTCTTTTAACCTTGATGTCTGGGAAAGTAGTACATTTTTAGTTAAGCTTTTCTGCAATACCTAATTTTTTTTAACACATGAACCTTAGCATTAGAAGTATGATCCTGACACTGTACCCCAAACATATGAGCACTCATACTGGTATTACATTCACTGCTTAATGATTCTCAAGCAATCAGAAATATAAACAGAGGTGCTATTAAGGTGCGGCAGCCCTTCTCTCTTCCCCCTGCTGTTTCACACGTGTTTTTTTCTGGAGCCCCTATCCCTTCTAGCTATTATGAGGTATAAGAAGTAACCACAATGATCATCTATTCTTGCAATTCGTTCTTGAATAACACCCCCAAGGTAGACCTTTTAACTTTTCTATGAATCTTCCTCCTGCCCCAGAATCTAAAATGGCACCTCTTAATATAAAAACATTTTATATGAACTGTTCCAGTGTTTCTACCTTTTTGTTTTTGAAAAAGTGTGACTTAAAAAAAAAAATTTCAAAAGAACACCTTAGCAAATTCAACGATGTGCAATACAGGCACATCTAACTGATTTTCATGAGCATAACCCCCACATAAAATAAGAGGTGCTTGTACTTTTTGTGTGTTTAAGTTTTGTGTTGTTAGCAGTGTACATCTCTCTCTCTCTCTCTCTCTCTCTCTCTCTCTCTCACACACACACACACACACACACACACACACACACACACACACACACACACACAACTACACCTTAGCTGCATTGTTGGGAAGGGAGGGAAGAGGGCGGTCTCTCTTCTTCTCTTCTCCACAGGACCTAGTATCCTATTTTCACATGTCCCAGGGCTCAAGACACATGGAGCTCTGCTGTAACAGCATTCCAAGCATGAAGTGTTGGGGGGGGGGGGGAGAGAGAGAGAGAGAGAGAGAGAGAGAGAGAGAGAGAGAGAGAGAGAGAGAGTTCCCTGCCACCATTGTTGAAGAGGGGGAGGAGAGGGGGAGACCTCCTCCCCTCTCTACTGCAACTGCCACCACAGTAGTGGGTGGGTTGCAGTGAGGAACTCTGCATTGGCTTGGAAGGAGCTGAATTATTTCCCTTGTAATAGATTCTGCAATGGACTCTTATTTTCAGTTAAGGAATTACATACTTCTGCACCATCATTAGTTGGGGGGGTGGGGTGATCTGTGTAGCTCGTACCAGCTGCAATCACACAAGAAGAATTGCATCCATACCTTGGTTTTGTAAACAAAGATGAACAGAAGAGTTCCATTTCCTTCCATATTCACTGCAAGCATAGCCCTATCCAGGTGTTTGCTCTCCCACCGAGAGTGAACATGTGAGGGCTTCTCCAGAGTGTGCCTGCTTAGCCCTGCCCCCATACTCTATCTACACATTCAAGCATAAGAACATAAGAACATAAGAAAAGCCCTGCTGGATCAGGCCAAAAGCCCATCTAGTCCAGCTTCCTGTATCACACAGTGGCTCCACCAGATACCCCAGGGAGCACAAGACAACAAGATAACCTGTTTCCCGTTGTCACTCCCTTGCACCTGGCACAGAGAAAACCCACTTCTAAAAGCATTTGCCTGCGGTGAAACATGCTGAATGTAGAGAACGCTTCTCCTCAGGATTGCCACCCTGGAAAATGTTTCCACCTCAGGATTTCAGGGTAGAGATCACAGGGAGAAGTGACCCCCATGTTCAGTATTTGTTGTTGTAGACAAACTCTTGAATGCGCCAAGTGTGAGGATGGAACTAAGCCAGGCATGGTCTGGAGACACCTTCATGTGTTCACTCTCCATGGGAGAGTGAATGCCTGAAGAGAGTTTATTTAATCTGGGAAACTGAACATGATGTACATGTGAAAAGAGAAATGTATCTATTTTTCTAGATTATCGTTCTATATTTATATAATATTTTAAATATAATAAATATTTTATTGCACTGTTGTAGACTCCCAAGTGCAGTAAAGTACACATATCATGAGTAACATGAAGGAGCTTCCTTTAAAATAAAATGAAATAAAATAAAATCAAAAATACCTTTATTGGCATAACACAGAGACATACACACACATATATGGATAAATTAAAATAAATAGTACATAATACAGAAAGCAAGTAAAAGCAGGGGGCAGGAGACTATAAAGGAGTAAACAGTCAGCATCCATTTTAATTAGATTTTACTAGATTGGCCACCATGGAAATTTGGCCATATAAAATTAGGACTGATTTACAGTATAGGTCACAGATAGATAGAACAGCGGAAGGGGTAAAAACAATGGAAGTTCGGTTTCACTTCCAGAGACTTTTCTCATGAGTTCCTGGTAAAATAAATCGCCTTTCAAGAACTTCCACATTGTAGAGTATCTGTGTTTATGAGAGATTACCTCCTTTCAGTGTAAAAGTAGACCTAGTGGCACCAAATGGGTAGTTGATGGGCAAAACATACTATCCATGATAATAAATCATGGTTTTTCAAGGGGAGCTGGAATTACTTCTTTCAGTGTCTGGGGGTTTAGCTGCTATGCAACTGTAGCTGGGCCAGCACAAGCGGAGACTTGCATTACAACAGTTAACCTCCATACACTGCTCTGTGTTAGGCAATCCAACCCAGTCGTGGAGACTAGCTCTGCCCTACTTGTCTCTTAAAACCTTCTGCTTAGTCTTACATGACAACTTTGGGTCAAGCAAATGGAGCTAATGCTAGGAATGCAAGTGCCTATTCCCAGAAAAGAATGCATAGGATTGCAGTTGTAAGGTCTTTCTGAAACCTGGTTTCTTGTAAGTATACAAGCCACACATTTACAAGTATACCCGCAAAACAAGAAGCACCCAGTCATACAGCACCAGTCTGTAAAGCAACATCAGTTTCCCGCAAAGCAAACAATTTGTAGCATACATTTAAAGCCATCCAAGCTCCTGCTTGCTATGCACAAAATACAGACTTTGATCTGATTTGTTGGATACATTCCAGTTTTCAATAGTTTCCTTCCAAACTCCTCCCAGGCAGGTGGACTATGACATACATTTTAGTAGCTAGTAACCCAGACACTAGAAGCCATTAGGCAAGCACTTTCACTTAGCTCTAAAAATAAATCAATTCTAAAAGAAAATCAACTGTCCCTAGTATCAACAAAACTTTTGAAAAGTGGCTACCTGTTCATTTGACACAATATAGCAGCATTCTCATAATGGTATTTTATTTTTCATATCTTGTCATTCTTGATCAATGATCAATAAAGGTCTCGCTTGCTTGTGATCTAAATATCAGTATCCTTCTTTCTTGAAATCATTCAGCAAATGTTGCCTTCCCAATCTGCATACTTGTGACTAGTGAGTGATTTGAGGGAGCCATTTTTCTTCAGCTCTTGTCAGCTCAGACCTAGTTAGAACCCATGCAGTAGTTTGCCTTTCAGCCAGAACATTAAGTTCAAGATAGGGGATGTGGCAAGACACAGAGAAAGACAAATGGTCACAAATGGCCTCTGTGGCAGAAACGTGTGAAATTATCCTGTGAGGTACCACTGGTGTCGCTCGAGGTGGGGCGGAATGGTAAGTTCTGCACTGTGCTAACTGAGATCCCCGGTATCCAATGCTTCCTCCAGGCTGCAGATACACCAACACGGTCGCCGTTACTGTGCGCGCGTTCTAGAGCTTGCGCATATGCAAGGAGGCCCTGCGGCTTACATGGGGGGAAGGGGACGATTGTCCCCTTCTCCCGAGTTGTTCCCGGGCTGCCCCGGGTCATCCTGGGAACTCGATAGGATACGACCCTTTAGGCTGGCCGCTGTAGCCTACACAGGATTGAGCTGTGATTCTGTAAAGAAAAGGCAGAATATAAATACTTTAAACAAACAAACAAATAATCTATGGTTTGCGCAAATCACAGCTTGTCTTCAAACCAGAAATGGAATCAGGTGGTGATTTAGCAGATGCATGGGTATTTGGTGTGAGGACTTGTGGGAAGACTTCCAGAGTCCTGCACCTGTTTGAATGTGGAGCCAGCCTGCTTTCCAGGAAAGCCCTCCAGTGTGTGACTGTCACTGGGGTAGAGACAGAGATAATTGGCCATCTTAATTATTTTGGGAATTGAACAAGTCACAGGGTCTAGTCATTCTTGAAAGTTAGTGTTAGAGTAGACTGCTAGGAGATCAAATCAGTCAATTCTAAATGAAATCAACCCTGACTGTTCCCTGGAAGGACAGGTACTGAGGCTGAAACTCAAATATTTTGGCCACCTAATGTGAAGAGAGGACTCTCTGGAGAAGACTCTGATGCTGGGAAAGATTGAAGGCAAAAGGAGAAGGGGAAGGCAAAGGATGAGATGGTTAGACAGCATCACCAATGCAATGAACATGAAAATGAGCGAACTCGGGAAGATAGTGGAGGACAACCTTACAAGCAACAGAACATATAAGCAAATACAGCAACCAGTTCATTCTTTTTATAAATAAAGGGTAGCGTCTTAGCTCCCTCTTCCACTGTTGGGAGTTCCCTCCAGGAACATTCCACCAGCGCAAGGGTTTCTTGCACAAAGGAGCTCCCAACAGTGCATGTGCTAGTCAGAATGCTACCCAACGTTTGTTTTGCTCATTCAGTTTAAAATTGGATTGTATGATCATTTCCATGCCTATTCCTTACCAGTTCACCAGGGGAAATCTTTTTAGCACAAGGTGGTAGCAGATGGTTAGTAAAGAAGTCCTTAGTGGGGAGGGGGGGCTTTGTAGGAGTTCCTGTGCCATTACTCTTAAAAAAGGAATTTCCTTACATGTGATTAAAGTGGGTGGGGTTTTAGAATCCCTTGTGGTATTATTTCAGGAACTATGTCAGGGGACTAGGAGACAGGGGAGGTTGTTGGTTTTGCCTGACTGGGCTGTTTAACTCATCCCCACCTCTCACATCCCCCTCACACATCATGCTCCCACATAGAAATTTAGCAGTCATGACTTTGTTGCTGAAATATTAACATCATTTAGAACTTGATGGTTGGGTCATGTAAGGTTATCTACAGATGGACTTCGGCCCAAACAAACCACAATCAAATTCACTGTTATTCCTTTCAAGTAAACATCTATCTACCTCACATTATATAAAAGCACTACATAATTTGGCATGATGTACACATAAGCTTCTTAGCAAAGATCCAGGTCTGGGATAATAGGGCAATTATATCTGTTAGTTCTGAAGTGTTTTTGAAGCTTGCTGTGTGTCTGCCTGCACTCAGGCTAAATCTAACTACTGTTATCATCATGCTCTCAGTTTCATTAATTAGAACAAAACCCTTGCAATTACTTTAAACTAATGAAGTGCCCATCATTATGATGAGCAGTGTACTCTCTCTCTCTCTCTCTCTCTCTCTCTCTCTCTCTCTCTCTCTCTCTCTCTGAGGGCACAATCCTGCCTAAAATTAGAATGGCGGACTACCATTCTAAGCCGTCGCGAATGTGCCGTAAAGCACATTCACGATGACTGGAGAGTAAGGGCGACTAGTGCAGAGGCCGGCCGCCCTCACTCCGCTGCCAGATCGCCCATGCGGCCCCTGGAGGAGGTAACTATCGAGCTCAGTAAACTTCTTTGTGGTGTTCCTATTGTGTCTCTTGAAAACCAAAATTGGTAACATCTGTTAACAACATCCGTTAGTTACTTCTACAGAACAATGACTCTGATATTATACCAGAGGACAATAAGCTGACAACAAAGGAAATTGAAAGAGGTCTCTATATTAATGGTTATTTACAGTTTCTTAAAAGTCAACTATAGTATTCAACCCGGCTGACACAGCTGCAAATCAGAGAAGTGACAGAGTGTTAGTTGGATAGAGTATAATTTTAGGAAATGACAATAACAGGTATCAAACGACTGTCTGGATGTGAAAATGGTAATTATGTGATGTATACCATACAGGGTACTTTCTTAATTGCTACTTTTGTGTCAAAGAGGCCAGTAATGGTTCTTGTAATTAGCTGAGCTAAAGAACCATGAACTATAATCATACTTCGCACTCTAGACTTGATGCTCCCTAAATCAAAGATACTTGGTGTCTTACAAACTCGGGCTTCCTATGTAAAGGGAGAGGAAGCACAGAATATTTATTTACATAACCGTTCACCTAATGCCAAAACAAAGTCAAGCCTTGCAAAAGAGCTCTAGTTTCTTTAACGGTTGCATTGCAGCTTCCTCCTGTCTTTATGATTCTTCATCAAAGGAAACAATGAGGGTACTCCTGTGGTTATAATCACTGGCCCTCTGCTGAGAGATGATTAGAGGGGAATATAAGAGGGCTTTGAACGTGGGCAGGAGGAATGTGAAAAATCAGCAGCTATTTGTGTTTGTCTCACTGGGGATTATTTAGAGAAAATTTCTCACCTTGGCTAAAGCCTATACACTTCCCCATCATTTTGTATGATTTCAGGCTCAGAGAAAGTGCAGTCCATTGATATATAATATATTATATTGGCCACAATGTTTAATCCCTGACTTTTTGGGCTACCGCAGACAAAAAACAAAACAAAAAACTTTTGGCCCAATCCTATCCACGATCCACTGCCATAGGCCCCATAGTGGTGTTGCAAAAGCCACGCCACTGTCACACACTGCAGAGCTGTTGGCATAAACAGCTGGAGGCTCCATGCTTGTGCAGGTAAGGTGGCTGAGGGGGGTGGTTCGTGGGAGGATTGGGCCCGGGATCAGGTCAGACCAGGGGCATGTCAAGGGTGAGCCACAGAGAGATCTTGGTGGCAGTGGTGGCACCGGTATCCTATACCCAGGTCCAGGTCGCTTCCTTGGACCTACCTGGATTTACACTAGCAAAAGAACTGGTGTAGTTCTGAGTAGGCTCATTGGGGACCAGGGAACAGCAGACTAGGTAAGTGTAAAAGCTCTTTGCTTACCTCTCTGCTGTTGTCTGGTCCTTGGCCAGCTCATAGCATGCAGCGGAGGCTGCGTCAGCACCGCTGTATACTCTGGTCCCTAATCAGGATAGGATTGGGATGTTAGCTACTTTTGGTTTGAGACATCACAAAAAGAATGCTTCATGATTCAGGCCAGTGTACATATATTGATTATTAGTCTAGATAGTTTCTAGATACAGATTATTATTACATCTAAGGGCTTTTCTTATCCCAGTTTGTACAACTCCATTGGACTAAGTAACAGCACAATCCTATCTGAAGGTCGGGCGGCGGAACAAGCGTTCCGCCTCCTGAAATCGTCACAAACGTGCCATAAAGCACATTCGCGACAACTCGAGAGCATGGAAGGCCGGCCTCCTCTGCTCCGCCAATGGAGCCCTCACTTGGCCGCTGGTGGACACAGGTAAGGATCCATCAGGCGGGGGGGAGGGCAGATTGGAGGGGGAGGGATGGTGCCCATAGGCCCAGCCGGGCCGGGAGGGGGCGGGGGACAGCCTTGGCTGTATCCCGGTCCCCACCGGGCAGCTGGGCCATTACACGGCCTCCTCCTACTTCCGCCAGCAAAATTGCCTGCGGAAATCCGAGGAGGCCGATCAGCTGGGCCTGGATTTACACTCAGGGAAGGAGACGCTCATCCTCTTCCCTGAGTATACCTCCGGTCGAGCAGCAGCCTGGCCACGGTGGAGCACAGGATCCGGCGGGCGGCCTAGGCCGGATCCTTAAGTAGGATTGCTCTGTAAAAAAAGATTCTTTTATTACAGGACTTTTATTACTTTCTGATTCTAGAAGCAAGTTCTGATTCTCTTATGCAAGACATAGCTGTTTTCTTGATATGCTGAACTCAAATAATTGCATTTGCTACCTTTCCAAATTTCCATGTTTCAATTAGTTACCAATAGATGGTAGTGTATTCTGTAGATTCTGGCTTCTGAAGATGCTAGTGAAATATGCAGCTATACATGCACATTTGGTACACAAAAAGCCCCAAACTCTTTAATGCAGTTAAACCCTAGGGGCTGCCTGATCCGCTAGGGTTTTTCTTGTGTTTTTGTTATATTGGACATATGCATTGCCGCCTCCGCATGTGCACTGGAATTGGTAAAAAGATGTAAGAAAAGAAGAACAGTGAGATATCTAATGCTTCCTGATAACTTCTTTGGAAATTAGGTGTGATGTCATCTTGATAATGCCACGCTAGGAGATACACAAATAGACATATTATTTACCAACAGTAAGAAACAGTTCTATCAGAAGTCTTTCCTTTTTGCATATTTATGGTAGCTGGGTCAGATTCATTCAAGAGTTCATGTTAACATTTGGATAAGAGACAGTTTAACTATTCTAAATGACAGAAACGTTAAAATATAGACGGGGCAGGAGATAAAGAAAAGAAACATCTGCTTACCAGCTAGCTGGGCTATTCAGCTCTTAATTCTCCCTGAAGGTGTTTTTTTTTTTTAAAAAAAATAACTGTTCTTTCTGTTAAACTGAGGTCAGTTAACATCACTTCTGTGTAAGTCTTGGAACGATCCATTGGGATCATTACAGACTAATTGAGGCATTCAGCCAAAACCCTGAATCGTCTAATCATGGTGCATGATGCAGCCATCTCGCTGCAGCTAAACAAGGTCTGGTTGATCTGGGAGCTCCATGATATACACACTATCTTGAGTCCCACCATGGAAGAAAGATATAAATGTAATAAATAAACCGTGATTAGTGATGGTTGCCATTTTGATTATGTCGCTCACTGATCTGCTGGTATGCAGTGTGCATGAGTTGTGTATCTCCTGCGGACTTGTATCTATGTGTAGATATCATATCCTGGTCATTAGCCCCACTATACTTCGTGAACTAGAAGAAAAGACACTTTGTTCTACGATAGCAGCATGCCTGTCCCCTAGCAGTAGGAACAGAAATAGTGTTCATGCTGTTATTAGGCTGCCCGTGGGAGTGAGTTTGGAGGAGAGCCTTTTACAGATGTGTATGATGAGAACATTTCAGTGAACACTCTTAATTATGACTCATTTTATTCTGTTTTTTATCAACGACAAGCATGAAAGGAGAAAAAACTATTTGCAAATGTGTCAGTGACATTTGTTTAGAAACTATTACAGCATCCCATCTCCCTCTTTTCACTTTCCCATGAACATAAACTCACATAGGTACTCAGTTGTCCATAAGAAACTATTATTCACAGAAGAAGCATGGCTGGGGTGAAAAGACACTAATGAATGGTAGCATGTCCAAACTTCATCCTATAACGTAAACGTGACTCAGATTATAAGCCAAAAACATGACCTGTCAGAAGAACTAGGTTGATTTTGGACTCTCCTCTTTCTCCCATATATTGTTCCTGCAAACAGAATGAAACAATTAGCAAATCTCTGGATCATCTGAGTGACATACTTGCCTGAGCAGCTTAAAGCATGAGCTGGCAGCTCATGAGGTATAGCAACAACAGAGTTCCATGTTCTGTTGGGTACATCATAGAGTGACTTTGATCATGATGTTCTGCCACATTGTAGCACCTCATGAGATGGTTTATACTCCTTTGGGCAGACCATATGTGTGTATAACCCACTCCTGTCTAGAATGCAGCAGTGGCACACCAAATGCGGCCACGGCATCCTAGCCAGGATTGGGCCCAAGCCAGTAGAGCTGGAGAGCTCCTCGGGGGGGGGGGAGGAAGGGATGTTTGTCCTTTTCCCCCAGGTAGAGCCCCAGCAGGCCCAATGGGCCTCCTTAGGTGTGCGCTGGCAAAAATGGCTGGCACGAATCTAAGGAGCTTATAAGGCCAGCCAGGCCCAGGATGGGGGATATGATTCAGCGGAGCATGAAGCTGAGGATCCCTCCCCCATCCCTGGCCTGGTTGGCCAATCACCCCTTCCCTTTTCACCCCGGTCCACCTTCCCCACACACCCACACCACCCAGCGCAAGACCTACCTGTGTCCACTGGCGGTGGCCGCGGCCCCGGGCATAGTGTCAGCCAGCCTCTCCACCAGCGCCGCTTGCCGGGTGTCAAAAACATGCTTTACGGCACGTTTACAACACCCAGTGCCAGCGGATTTGTAGATAGGATTGTACTGTAAAAGTGTCATACATGTCAGCCCTATGACACCAGATGAGGCCTGTTGCATCTTGCTTTGCCATGTACAAAGAACAAGGAAGAACTCATTGTTAAATGAGCTGAAAACACTAATTATTGATGTGTTATTTTTATTGCAACAACTTATAATATTAAATGCTGGGGTCCCATTCTCAATCCCAACATTTGGAGACAATCTCTTTTTTTGTGCATGTGGGATTCACAAGACCCTTTCCAACAGCCAATGTTTCAGTTCACTAAGATCTTTAACATATGATAAAAGTAAGAGGTCGTGACAAGTACAGTCCTAATATAGCTCATCATAACTGTCAAAAAGCATGGGAATGCTTGGGTGAGGCTCAGTTTGGTATATGGTCTCTAATGTGTGAAAATGTTAGACTACAACAGTGAGAACATGAATGTGCAACACATGGATGGATGAGCATTGAAATGACAGCTTTAAAGTCATTTCTCAGCTATAACTGTAGCTAATGAAAGAGGGTGGGTTTTCTTTGAAAGCTTCAGTTCTGTATATGCCTTCTGAGAATACTATTCAATCAAGGAAGACATTTTCCACACAGCGATACTTTTCTTTCAAGCTCAAGCTCTTTATTCTAGAGAAGTAAATGCAAATTAAAACCAGCTGATTACATGGAAAATGGAAATGCAGTACAGAGAAAAGAAATAGGGAATGAACCAAAAACAGGGACCATTTCAAACAACTGAAAATCTATGTGGATGGAATGTACTGACCATCCCTGAGTATTTAGCTGCATGGAGTAATTGCCCCCCTCCCCCCGAATTCAGGTGCTATTTCCCTAGGTCAGTTTGCAGGAATATGAATTTGCATGGTGGCACATTGTTTTGAACCACACAACTTGCTTATCCCCGAGGATAAACTAGGTCAGACACCATTTCCTCCAAGTGGCTGATCCCTGAGAATGTTTGCTGCAGGGGCGACCCAGCCATGATGTGACCTGATGTGACTTGCGTCAGAGTGGGTGGAGGGACTCGAGGGAGGAGGAGTGGAATCTCGGATAGATTCAAATAGGAGGACAACCTCCTAATGTATAAAGCGACAGTAATAAGAAGGATCATAAGAATGTGAGTTGTTTCTATACTTTGACTTGAATGATGTACAGTAAGTCCTCATTTAAAGTCGTTTCATTTGAAAGTGGATGGCAAAATGCCATAGGAATGTTCACGTCTATCATTTAGCCTATGGTGAAATTGGTTTCATTATAAGTTGTTTCGCTTAATGTCGCAGTTTCCAAGAAGAACCTATCAACAATAAGTGAGGACTTGCTGTATTCAACTTTTGCTTGCTAAGAGGTTTGGGAATGACACATAACATATCTCGTTTTGAATACAGAGAGTTGCACAACCTGCCTGTGTGATTTCTCTCTGTCAGATAAGAGGATAAATTTGCACAAACTTAGGAAGCTGCCTTATACTGACAGCCCTATCCTAACCAACTTTCCAGCGCCAATGCAGCTGTGCCAACAAGCCGCACACTGCATTTTGCAGTGCAGGGGCAGTCACAGAGGCCTCTTCAAGGTGAGGGAAGATTTGTTCCTTTACCTTGGGGCTGCATTGCAGCTGCGCTGACACTGGAACGTTGGTTAGGATTGCGCTGTGAGTCAGAACGCTAGTCCATCTAGCTCAGTATTATTGGCACTGACTGGCAGAGTCTCTCCAAGGTTTCAGACAGGAATTCTTCTCTACCCTACCTGGAGGAGCTGGGGATTGAACTGGAGACCTTCTACATGCAAAGCAGTTGCACTTCCACTGTGCTCTGGTACCTCCCCAAACACAAACCTGTAGATCTATATTCACTCATGTCACATATAAGCAAATGAAAACAAATTTGTTTAACCTTATTGAAGCTTATGAATAACTGAATGCTCGGTGTATGCACACACATATGCACATACCAGGCCTGAACTCCATGCAATCATCTGAGTCACCTGCCCCTGAACATATTACGGCATATTTTTGGGCAGGCTCATAGGCTTTACCTGGCCATGGGACTCTCTCCCCCCCCCCCCATCATCAGTGAACAGAATGATCATGTCTCATATCACAATTTCCTTTTAAAACTCTGTTCATTTTGAAAAGTCAGTAGCCATGCAGCAAGGGAACCCACTCTTTGAGGAACGCATATCCGAAACTCCGGGGCGTTTGCAACTACTTGTGTGGTTCTTTGGATTCAGGCCACAGAGAATAATGAAGAAAAGGGCATTTTTCAGCTGGGAGTGTGCTAGATGGCTGTGCATAATTTCTGTTCTTATGAAGCTGTATGCTTCATTTCCTAGGAACAGACACTACAGCTGAGACCCATCTCAAAGACACGAGGGCTGGTTTTTTGTACCCTGCAGCATTTGCTTTGGTCTCTGATGATGCTTTAGATGTTTGTTAATTCTTTTTGTTTCAACCTAAGCTTGGCTTGGAATGTATTTACCCTAAAAATGCAGCTACCTTGTAAAACGTTTGGTTAGAAATCCACAGTGTTGAAAGCAAAACCCGCCATCATGTACTGGCCAAATTAATATATTCAGTGATCAGGAACAGCCCCAAAATGGCACTTTCGAAAATCATCTTAACTCTTTTCATTTTAAGACAGTGTTTATTCAGTAGCAAAATTTATTGTAATTACTAACAGATGAATCGTGAAAGAGGCAAGTGTCGTGTCATTTCTTTGGACAAAGAAAAGAAACATATGGCTTTCCTTTTAAAGGCAGGCCGAAGACAATAACTGGATTCAAAGAATGGCTCCCTTGTAAATGAAATGGAACTTCCATACAGGACACCAGTTACTGTACACTTGAGAGTAGAAAACAAGTTGGCTGATTCATACATGACCTGTACATGTAGGTGACTCACGTGGGTTAGCCTTGGACTTACTTGCCTCCCCCCATGCTGAAAGAAAACCAGAACATAGGTTCATCCTTGAGTGTGTCAGTGCCGGTGCCAGCTTGCTGGGGGCCCTGCATTAAAGCCGAGCACAGGGTCCCCCCAACTGCCCCCTCATGGATGCTACCACTACCACCCATACTGAGGGGTCAGGGGTTGGACTGGCCAGGTGGGCTCTCTCATGGGCTTGTGTCCTTGGCCAGGGCCAAACCTGGTTGACCTCTGATACCAGCCCTGAGTGTTGATGTGAGTAAACGCCGCTCACACAATCCTCCCTTTTTAATTTCTTTTTGTACTGCCTATCTTAAAATGTCTAATATTGTTATCTTTATAACCAAGCATAATCCCTTGAAAACATACGTCCTCCGGAACCCTGGAGTAGGAAAAAGAACCTTGGATTGATTTGACACAGCAAAAATTTGGATTGATTTGACACAGCAGGCAAGGAAAGGGTTAAACTTTCCCACCCCCTCAGAGTTTCTCCACTCAAAAGCATCCCTTCTCAAGACAACTTTTATTAGGGGAAAATGGCTGCCGGAGCATCATTACACACATTTGCATATAGCAGGCAGTTTACCCTTCACTTTGCCCTTTGTTTCTTCTGAGTAAAGCATGGTTCAGCACCCATAGAAGTCTGATTTGTAACATGATATGGACGTGGGGAGAGGCACATAACAGCATGGCATGCCACACCTGCTGTGGCCCATTCATTTTAATGGTTTCCACTCCGGTTGATTTATTTCTAGATGAGTGGGAAGTTAGCATTGCTGCAATTAGGTCATTACACACTTAGGCGGTCGCTAGCTCCAGCCTGTTGGGCTGCGTCTCACAGCCTGCTATTCCTTTCCCCTCTCTTCTTCTCCATGGAAGAATGTAGGGGCCTTTGCAGTCTCACCAGGAATCTCAAAGTATGGTGAGACTAGATAGAAAAAGCTACCTTGCTTTAGACAAGAGTTTCAGTGAAATTCAATCTCCTACAGAATCTCTGCTACTTTGGAGGAAATGACAGGAAGTATGCAGCAACTATCAGTTATTCTGGATAATCTCTGATTAGAAAGACTATAAGGGATAAAAACTGCCATAGTTTCTGACCACACACCAGTAGGTTCCCTTAACGTTTACCGTTAGCAGCCCATCCCACCCTATGTGCCTTTGTTTCATGGCAAGCTCCCTAACTGTTTCTTCAGATGTTGACTATTAAATTTCAAATATCTAACAGATGGCACATAACATTTCCTTTTTTGCCATTTAATTATTTGGCCAGCGATTAGCTTTCAAAATAGAGAACTGAACTCACGAAGCTAGGCAGTGATTTGTCGTCCTTTTCATGATACTGAATTGTTTATCTTTGAGGTATCGATTCCAAGCCCTGAATGAAGTGATAAGAACTTCTGGCATTTGCAGTAAAACATCACGAGTTTGGATGAGGGAATTTTTCATAGAAAGCCCTATTCTGATGGTGCAAATCAAACATGGGAATAGGCATGTGTTTAGATTTATAGCTTTTCAGCAGAACGAACAAATTATCCACTGACTTCAATGTAGATGGTATCAAGTCAGCTCAAAGTATGACTAACGAGGACTGTACTCAAGAAAACTGCTTGTAAAGGAGACATAAAGGATTATTTGCTAAAAGTAACTTAATAAGTTACTATGAATACATCTAAGACTCTTCAGAGAGTTCCCAAACTGAATGTGTTATGAATTATTCACATTTCTAATCTCCAACAGATATGCAGGATAAACAGACTGGATGGCATGCAAAAGTAAAATGTATAAGCTATTAACTTTACTGTCATCTATGCTGTGTCAAAAATGAAAAACAGACCTAGATGGCATTTGACTGAAATAAAAACGTTACTCAATGCAGCAAGCCCCAAGCATGCGTCACAGAGGGAATCTAACTGGGCCATCACCATTCCTTATAAGTGTCAAAAATGGGAGTATGGTAGGAAAAGAACTCAGGTATGAATGGTTAGAGTGTATGCATTATTTATAAAGACATTTCTGGGAGCAATGTAGTGGCATGGAGGTGGGGCAATGATGTGAAATGTGTCATCACCCCGCCCACGCCCCCTCATCAACAACGCAACTGAGAATCCCACTACAGTGCACACAGTGTATGCCACTGACAGACCACTCTGAGCTGTCACCACAAAGCAACAGTGGCAGGGTCAAATTCCATGTCAAATCAACCAATAAAAAATCCATTTTGGAACTTGATATCACGGACTTTGCTCATTTTTGGTACATTTGTACCTTACCATGAGATGTTTAAAAATTGGTTTTTTTCAGATTTTTTTGTCCATCCATTTTTGAGATATTGAATGTTCAAAATTGCCTAAAAATACCAAAATTCACTTGTCACCATACCGTCAAACGCCATTTACAAGATAACGATGAAAGCTACAGACACGGGACAGGTGTCATTTTAAAGCCTATGAATAGGGATTTCATTTGATATACAACATGACACAATTGTAAATTTTCAAGAAATTCAAAAATATTAAAATAATATTAATTTTGACATTTTGGAAAATTGAACTATTTTAAAATTTTCAAAAAACTCACACTTAAAGGTATATGTCTTATAGTCAATCAGTCAAAATTTCAAGATGGTATCTCAATGGTATCATACAAAAATTAAATTTTCTTGTTGGCAGTGACCAGGAATTAAACCCCTCAAGTCCATTTTTCTACAGTTTACATTGATAAAATCATGTGGTAAACTGAAATGAATCCAAGAATTTGTAACAGGACTTATAGAGATAGATTTATAGAGAATGAATTCACTTTCTATTCTTTTACAGGATCAGCTTTTTGGTAAAACTATCAAAATCATGAGCTTTTTACTTCTGTTCGTAGTTTTAAATTTTCCTGTAGTTGCTGAATAATTTCTGAATCAACACAGTGCCATTTTCCTCATCTAAATCATCTTCAGAAGTAAAAAATAATAATTCTTTGTAGGTCCTTTTAATCTTCCCCAACTTTTCTTTGCACTTTAGATACTTTCTTCTTGACTCACCAAGGGAGGTCAAAGAGGTATTTAAGTGGCTTAAAGCTGTATCAGGGTCCAAATACTCAGACTCCTTAACATGACTAAGACCAGGAATCTCATAATTCTCAGGAGGAATTTCCTTTTCAAGTATACTGTTTTCCATCTGACAAGGCTTCTCTTCATGTGTGGTTTGATTTCACTATTTAGTGAAACCATCCAATCAGTTACTTTCCTCAAGTCTTTACTAACCCAGTGCCCCCCCCTTTTTAAAAAGGGCTGCAACAGTTTTTTGACCACTTATTCTCCTCCATATTTCAAATCATGTAATTATCAAACAGTTAATGAATTAAACTTAATAAAGACTAATCAAACAGCTTCACAAATATCCTACAAAGCTTCACTAAAAACACACTGTCCAAACCCACTTAAATGCCTCTTTGACCTCCCTTGGTGAGTCAAGAAGAAAGTATCTAAAGTGCAAAGAAAAGCTGGGGAAGATTGAAAGGACCTACAAAGAATTCAAAGAATTCAGGATTGCAGCATATGTCTTCAACACTCTTTCTTCCATTGAAAACTAAACCTGCTCTGAAAAATTCCCACCACTCAAAAAAGGGGGGATTCTAAAAACTATTGATGATATGTGGGGATTAGTGGTATAAAAAATGAGGTCTCTAGGTCTGTATTCAGATAGCTACATTTCAATGGTGGGCTGCAGCTCAGTGTTGTTAGGGCATATGCTTTTCATACAGAAAGACTCAGATGGCAGCCAGAGTAGACAATGCTAGGCTAGATGAACCAATATTCTGACTCAGTATGAAGCAGCTTCTTCTGTTCTTTCCTTATATTTGCTCAAAAACAAAAAAAAATTACAAAGAATGGTTACGGTTAATTTATCTGATACAAGGAATTAGAGAGCAGCTATGGAGTTGTAGGATACAAATGTACTAAAGTCACTATATTGTCCTCCTCTGAAAGAGGGACCTAAAGGACAGACAGAATAGACATCAAAACAAACATAATTTACATGGAATTTTGGAGCACATATTTTCATTTTCCCAGCTTTTTTCTTACACAACTGTATTTTGCTGAATCAGCTCATCACAAGATTGTCTCCTAGGGCCCAGCTGTTTCTCTTAAAGTGGATCCAAACCAGATATCTAACTAAACATGCATATATTGCAGTCACTCGTTGCACAAGATAGTCCAGAAATGATGGCTGCAAAATCAAAGCCTTAGGCCTTTGTTGAACTTTATTTTCAAATTTTGACCCCTCCTTCCAACATGATCCCAACGTTTTGATTCCATCACTTCATTGCCACTGACTGACAGAAGAAGAGGTTGGGATGGGCTTTGACATATTCAAGAACTACATGTGATGTGGAGGTTCTGGCACCACAAGTGATGTCATCCCAATGGGAATATCAATGATTCTACTCAGTGCAGTCTAAGCTGTTTGCGTCAATACATTCATTGTGCGCAGAAATATTCCCTCACAGATTTTTAGAAGTCTGAACTCTGACAAGAAAAAAAATATATCCTAGAATGCTCTACAGATTTTCTGCTGACACCTCTTTTCCCCATACTGTTAAGACAGAAACAAAAGCAGTCAGGCCTCTATAGAATTTCTCCATGACTGAAAAATTCTGGCGAATGCTCCCCTCACATCTGGAAGTCTCCACCTTTGGCAAATTTGGACTCAGACCTTGTTCCAGCATTAATATGTGCTCAAGGATTTGTATGCTTTGCATTACTCATAATTATAAGATTCTACTAATTTAATGGATAAAACAAAACACCTGGAGATATATATCCTGACAACTCTTTATAACCTACTTGATGGAACTGTTTTATAGGGTGTGATGCAGAATGTGTTTTTCCCCCTCCATTGTCTTAACATAGATTTGTCTTCCTCATCAGCTGTGATCCCCAGCTTTACTCCAATAAAATCTTTATGTCTCCCCATGTTCCAGACGACACGCACCATTTGTCAAAGTTGCACTTGTTCTCCAGATGTTGAGAGATTGAGGGGACTTGAGAGGCATGAGCATCTGGGACCTTTTGAAACCTAAGAAAACGAGAGATGGTGGGCTGGTCTTAAATATAAATGCAAATACTGTATTGGGAAGTTCCCAATGAGGGACACTGGAGAAACATTTTTCTTCTTAAAATAATCTCTAGTGAATGCAAATATTCACTTGTTTTTCATTAGGTTGAAAAGGGACAAGTCATAGATAGAAACAATAGATGTAGTGATGGGTGAACTCTGCTTGGCTCAATTCTGAGGGGTCTTTGCTAATGAGGTTTTTCAGTAAGCAAAACAGCACGCAGCAAGCAAAAAAAAAAATCTGTTTTCTGCTGATGCCCTATTTCCCCACACCAATGGCTATGTATTTTGTAAACGATGTTATGCCCCTTCTTTTTTCCTTTTAAAACATTTAATTTTAGACTGGACATTCAAACATTCCTGTGCTAGATTGGACTGGACCTCTGGTTAAATAAAATTTAAAGGTGATAAACAGCCTATTTCTCTGCAGTATGTCTATGTCGTCTGTTCCCCCCACCCTGTTCCATCCGTCCCCCTGGCTATCTCTCTACATATTGCATGAGAATATGATATTAGTAGTACTAATCACTTGATCTAAAAAAATACTTTTTATTTAAAATATTTCTAGACAACGTTTCGATTGAAAAAAAAAATTCCAGGGTGTTATATATAAAAATAAAAATCAAACATCAATATTAAAACAAATACCAAGCAGATACCATAGCTGCGGTCTTTTAAACTTAAAATAGAAGGATCAATTAGGCTTTTATAAAATCAATACAGCAGCAAGAAAATTCAACAAAGCCACTTATCCAAAAATCCATTAAAAGCTACTAAAAGCTTTGGGGAAGAGAAAAGCCATGTCGTCTGAATCATAAAAAAATTGATGTTTCTCCTGTTGATGTTAGAGAGGGAAAAATCCATTCTTTCATTCTAGGTATTACCGTGGTCTTCCAATATTTAGCATACAGAATTCTTGTTGCACTTATCATATAGGCAAATTAGCAAGAAACTTATCCAAATCTTCTTCCTGCATTCGTAACAGAAAAGTCTCTGGCTTCATCTTTATATTTACTTGTAGAATCATTCGTATCTGGGATTGTATCACAATCCAATATTTTTTAGCTTTAGGACACGTGCACCACATAATTCATTTCTTTAACATCCAACAAGATTTCTTTATCATCCAGTGTGGCATAGCGGTTAGAGTGTCACGGCCCAATCCTAGCCCTTGAGGTACGCAGTTGCGGAAGCCTCTCCACTGGTCTGTAGAGTGCTGCTGCTGGTGCAAAAGCCAGAATGCCGGACGCTGCTAGTGGCTCTGCTCAGACTGGCTGCTGGCGGGTTTCTGCCAGCTGAGAGGCCCAAAAGTGGCAGGGATCAGGTGGGACAGGTGTGGATCGTGGTGGCACCAGTGTCTGCTGTAACCAGGGATGTGGATCAAGTCTCTGACTCCAAGTCTCGAGTCAAGTTCCAAGTCTCTGGGTCCAAGTCTCAGGTCAGCTCCCAAGTCTTTGCTCCCAACTCCCCAGTCTTTGGTTGCGAGTTGCAAGTCCCTATTTAATGGGGGAAATGGGTTTAAACCTGAATAAAGTTCAACTTGTTGTAAAATGATCCAAGTCTCGGGTCGAGTCTTCGAGTCATTTACAATCGCCGAGTCAAGTCCGAGTCATGTCATTGACGCAACTTGAGTCCGAGTACTCAGGTTTGAGTCAATAGACTCGAGTCTACATCACTGGCTGTAACCAACCCCCATCCTGGGCCTGACATGTCCCTAGCAGGTTCCTCAAATCTATGCCAGAAAAAATGAGGAGTCCCATAGGGCCTGGGCAGCAGCCAGGAAGGTAAGTAAAGTAAAGATTATCTTACCTCTCCTGGCTGGCCAGGTCCCCTGCCGGTGTGCAGGATACAGAGGCCATTGCACCAGCACCTCTGCATCCTGGATGCTGGCACGGGAAAGGATTCGTCCGCTAGACGAGGATCTGGGATCAGTTCTCCACTCACTGCCATGAAGCTCATTGGGTACTTGGGCCAATCACTTTCAGCCTTTCTCACAGAGTTGCTGTGAAAATAAAAGGGGAGGAGGAACTATGTGTGCTACTGTTAGCTCCATGAAGGTAGGGCATGAAAGAGATGCAGTAAAATAAATAAATTGTTGACCATGTCATCATAGGACAAAGACTGCAAACCATGTCCTTCTGCAGTAGAAACTGAGAGCTGTGCATCTCAAAAGGATGTATTATTTGGTGCTGACTTTCCTTGCACAGGAATGTTATGTTGAGGCCCTAATGGAGCTCGTATAAAAGGACAATATATAATAGTCTGCAGAGATCTTCTGTGAAATGCCAAGAGCTCTGAGGAAAGGGTGGTATAAAAGGGCTTAGTTCCAGGACCATTAATACATAAAGAAGCAGCTTCAATATAAACAGCAATTGTGAAATTGTAGGTCTTGATTTTCTCACTCAGAGAGACGGGAAAAGATCAAGCTTGTGTTTTCATTATTGTAAAGGCTATATCAACTTCTGTTAGAGACTGTTGACAGAAATGGGTCTTGTGCCTGATACATTTTAAATAAATACTGTATTGGTCTGAGTATAAGACTCACTTTTTTCTCCTAATTTAAGTTTTTAAACTAGGGGTGCGTCTTATAATCAGGCTGTTGCAATTTAATGCCAGTGATTTAATTAAATTTTTTTAATAGCACCAAACTTTAAGGGTGCGTCTTATAATCAGGTTCGTCTTATACTTGGGACAATAAGGTATGTGCAATTATGGATACTTCACAACTAAAGACATTGGATGAATGAGTTCCAGACATCAACTTGCAAATTTGCAGACAGGAGCGTATAGGGGGAAAGAAAAGGTGTGGAGGGAATGTGACTACTAAAGAGGCCACACTGGCTGCATTTGCACAACTTTTCTTCTCCAATTTTTCTACTATATATGGAATAGGAATTGCCAAGGTTGACTCACATATGCATGTTTACATGCATTTACACATGCACACAGTTGGAATCTCATTTCATGATGACTTGCCAGTTGATGAGCGGTAACTGAATGTGTGAACTGTTTCCACTGCTAACCATTGTGTTTGTGGTGATGTGCAAGTTTTCTCTGTGGCATTTGATCCTTCATCAGGATTTTGCATGTGCAAGTCATCATTTACTTGATGTCGTAGCCATCAAGCGATTAACATACATGTGTAAACAACCCCTTAGTCTTTGAGTATTGTTGAGGTAACCTGTTCCAAATCCATGGTTACGAAATAACTTGTGACGTAATTGGGGTTGGCTATATCCCAACAAAGCCTTTATCACTTTGGGGCCTGTAGTGCTTGAAATTATGGGTATAAGTACATGTGTGAAGTGCAGAGGCTCTGTCCTGGCACAGTGGGTTAAACCGCTGAACCATGAGCTGTTGATCGAAAGGTCGGCAGTTCGAATCCACAACGGGGTGAGCTCTCGTTGCTTGGCCAGCTCTTGCCAACCTAGCAGTTCCAAAGCATGTTAATGCGAGTAGATAAATAGGTACCGCTTGCGGGAAGGTAAACAGCGCTCCGTGTTCCAGCTGCATGCTACGCGCTGTGGCAAGGAGAGTCATGCCGGCCACATGACCACGGAGTCGTCTTTGGACAACGCTGGCTCTTCGGCTTTGAAATGGGGATGAGCACCAGTCAGTCGGATATGACTGGACTTAATTGTCAGGGGTCACCTTTACCTTTACCTTACATGTGTGAAGTGCAGAGGTCCTGGCTCTGTGCCCTTGCATGGAGGTCTACAGCAACATTCACACAGATCTGAACTTTTTTGGGGTTGGGGATTTATAATTCACTTTTGAACTTATCAGTTTATTTTTTGAAACAATCAATCAACAGTAATAATACAACAACAATAGTTTGCAGGATGTAGTAAAAATATACCACCATACACAGCATCTACTCAGAAATAGGCTGGGCATGACCAGATGCAAATGGGTCTGCAAATGGCTTCTGTAGGACTCTGAGCAGGTGCAGCATTGAAACACATGCTCTGCACATACCTATGCTCCGTTTCCACTTGGAGGTGGCGGCCAGCAAGTGCATAGCTGTCTTATGCTGAGTCAAACCATATCTTGGCAGCCTGTGTTGAGGCTGTGACTGCTGTAAGGTCATTGGGGAAACAAACTGACTAACCATGGCGGGGAATGTTCTTGCTTAGATACAAGTAACTATGACATTATTTCTTGACAAAGGAAATTCATGATGGTTCTCCTTTTCCTGAGTGATTCCCTTATTCCCTTACCATTTGCTGAACAGCACAATTTATCGGCTCAGTTTCCAACAGGAGTCCCAGGTCTGAAAACTGATTTATGCCAGATCCCCATGTACCAGCAGGGTTGTGCTTTCTCTCCAGAATTTTGTCACATCCTGTTTTGCATCCCTTATATAAATGCATTTTCCACACAGGGAGGATATGGTTTGTTGTGATCAGCATCTAAACAGCATAACCAAGCCAACTGAAGAAAAACAGACCAAAGGTCTTTGTCCTCTGTATTTGACTAATTAGGCATTTCTATATGTCAGTAAATGCAAACATGAAGTGCTGTCTGAATGAGCTCCTTTGCATCTTTGAAACATTTGGAAATAATGGAATCTGGCTTTGAATTTCATAGTCAGGTCTAATTCTATTGAAGAGCAAAAACAGGATGGAAAAAGACTCAGTTTTTCACATTTGAGAGTATCAATAATTTCTGCCCCAAGTTAGGACAAAGGCTTATGGTTTCCAATATACCAGTGAAACAGAAAACGTGAAATGTTGCTGCAGCAATTTTTAGAAGACTGAAATAATTTTTTTTTCTGGTTTGTTGACATTATACTGTATATCATCTAGAGCAGTGCTTCTCAAACTATCTGATGTGGTAGACCCACAATTTGTTTCCTCAATGTGCCAAGGACTGGTACCATACCTGTGCCATATTATTACTGTTGTTTCTTTCCTGGAAATTCACCGCAGAGCAGCAGTCAATGGTCCACAGACCACCACTTTGAGTAGTGCTGATCTAGAGAACATGTGTCCAGAAAAGTGTATTTCCATTGGGAACAATATATTAAAGATTTCCTTTACCAGATCTTACTGTGATTTTGTTTTAGGCTTGGAAGTGACAGTGCATCCAGCAACAGCAGTACTCTGGGAGATGCATTGTCCCAGTCCCTGGTTCTACCTAGAGCCATTTGCTCAAGGAAAGCTATTACTGGTGGCTCTCTCAGCAAGAGTTGTGGGGAGATGCTGATAAAACCTGTTCCCCTCTCTCCTTACAGCTTGCGGTCAGCTATGGACAAATGGCAGAATATCTGTTAATTCTGAAATGCCCCAGTGAGCGCAGGGCATTTTCCCTGGCCAGAAACAATGTTTTTCCTTCAGCTGTGACTTCTGGTAGATTTAGGGGTATTCCTCTTGAAAGTAGGACTTGTACCTGCTCTGTTGGGGGGGGTGGAGTCCAGAGGAGTAGCCAGACCATTTTTCAACCGTGGCCCAAACCCTTGACGCCCCCCCATAAAAACGCGCGGCTGTAACCCTTGACGCCCCTCGCCGTTAGCCGTGACTCCCCATTACAGTGCATGGAAGAAACAGGCACTCTTTACATGCTCAGAGGCACCCTTTCTTATATGTACGTGTATATGTATATGTATATTCCCAAAATGAGCCCTAAAGTGGATTTTCCATGCTTTATGCTGAGCAGCAGCTAAGCCAGGAGTGCGCAGGGTGGGGTTGGGATGCTGCCCTCCCTCCATTGGCAGGCCTGGGTAGAGGGTACTGATGTCGTCTGTGTTAGTCCTATTCATGGCAAGAGAAACATCAAAGCATGGGAGGGAAGCCCCAGTTGCACAAGAGAGAAAGAGAGAGAAAGCTAGCTCCTTTTGGTAGCATCTTTGCAAGATGAAAAACAGATTCTTATACTGCCTGGCAGTTTCCAGGGGGGGGGGGTTGTCCCAGCAAATAGAGTGGGGAACTAACTTAGAGGTGGGTCAGAAAGGAAGAAGGAGAGAAATCCTAATAATTAATCAACCAAACTAAACATAGAAATCAAAGACTGTATGTAAAGCAGAACCTGCTCTGCACCATTTTCAATTGCAGTTCTTGCATTTGTTTTGTGTTTGCTTTATTAAAAACATTCAACAGAAAGAAAATACTTTATTTCCATTCTGCAATGTCTGAATGAAAATATCTTATCTGCAAACCTACAATGAGAGATGCTGTCTTGTCTCCAGGAGCTCCTGAGCTCAGCTTGAGTAGTTAGCTATCAATTGAGTTGTTAAAGAACAATTAACATAAGATAAGCGGGCTTCGCTGACACTGTGGTTAAAAACAAGACATGGAAACAAACCTGAAGTGTTTTGAAATTAACTTTGAGTGACCCGATGTGAAGAGGCAGCTTTTCCAGATCTTTCTTTTTGCTCTCTCTCTCTCTCTCTCTTTCTCTCTCTCTCTCTCTCTCTCTCTTGCAAGCAAGAATATGTGTTCGCCTCACACTTAGAGAACCTCTTAGTGTATGCTTTGCCTCACTTATCTGTATTATAAGAGCCTCCAGCGACGACCTACTCCAGCGTGACCTGCTGCGACCCAGCGAGCTACGATCTCTCCAGGGCCTCGTTCCTCTTAAAGCGCCCAGCAGGCATTGCTTTACACTTCGCACAGGCGCAGAACGTCTTTTCCCTTTAAGAGCCTTTGAGAGCCTCGGTTTGCCGCCGAAATTCGGCGGCAAACCGCAACGGTCCGGGTTTTTTTCCTTTTTTTTCGGCGGCAAGAAATTCAAATTCTACTCGTTGCTCAGCCTCCGCGCCCCCCCGTCCAGCCTCCCGCCCACCGCCCTGGGGCCCACCGCCCCACCGCCACAGGCCAGATGACGCCTCTGGTGGAGTCAGTGCAGCACATTATTTTGTACTGCCCTTTCTATTCAGACTTGCGCAGGATTTACCTTGAGGACCTTTTGATTAAGAAAACAGGTTGTGCTGACCCTGATAAGGTTCGGTTTATCCTTGAGGGGACTGAAGTGGAGCTAACAGAAAAGGTGGCCTATTATCTGAGTGCTGTACTTAAGAGGAGAGAAAAGTGTTTTTCTACAGTATAGATTTTTATTAATTTATGTGGTGTTATAATATTTTAATGTATAAAATATTGACCAAGATTATTGTTTAAGATTCATGTATGTATGTTTACGTCTATGTTAATGTATGTGTATACATGTAATATGCTAATAAAGGTTTTGGAATTGGAATTGGAATTGGTGGCTCTCTCCAAAGTGTAATTGATTTTCCACAAAGCCTCCCCCTGTTCTGTGAAACTGCTTCCATTACATTAGATTTTCTCCCATGTGCACCTATTCCTAGACAATATTCCCACCATTTGTTGGCCATGCCGATGGCACACCAATGTCAGCACAACAACCATGATATCCTAACCCCATCCAGCACAAAGGGGGGGGGGAGAGAAACATTAGAGGCCAGGCAATGCACCAGTGGCACAGCCCTCCCAGCAACACTGCCTACATCCATGGAAACCTCAACACAAACCATCATTGGATTAATTGGATTATGTAATTAATTAATTAATAATTTAATTTTTTTATTTTTAATTTACATAATTAAAAAACGGGGTGTTTTGCCTGTTCAAAGCTTTCCCACAAGGCAGGCATAAAGGTTGGGATGGAAAAAGATTCAAGGATGCAAATAAAAAAAAATCAAGGGAGACAAAGGAGGTGGAAACAAATATAATGAAAATAATAAAAAAAGAAGCACGATGTTTGATGGGTTGCTGCAGAGGCAAGGAGGGAAATGTTTAGGGGTGCAGAGGAGAGGAAAGGGGTGCAGAAAGAAGGTGCAGAAACAAGGAGAGGGGAGAATAAGGGTGCAAATCCAAGCTGCAACTATCAAAGTCACAGAAAGTGGGGAGGGATTATATTATATTATAAAGCATAATCTCTCTCTCTCTCTCTCTCTCTCTCTCTCTCTCTCTCTCTCTCTCTCTCTCTCTCTCTCTGTGTGTGTGTGTGTGTGTGTGTGTGAGAGAGAGAGAGAGAGAGAGAGAGGGGGGGGGAATTACAGATGAGATATTGCTGGTTTTAAGATATGGAAAAAAGAACAATAACGTCCGAGATATATCAGGATCTTGTTGGAACAGCTCCTGCTTAATGTTTCATAGCAAAACTTTTTATTCCTGTTCCAGTGCTTCTTTTGAATGAATTCAACCTTCGCACACATGCACAGAAATGGAAGTCACTTCCTTGTGGCATGTTCCCACACTTATGGGTAACATGTGTGGACAGGCTCAGTTGTGTAGGTCTTTCCCCCTGACTGGCTCTTTTTCTCAAGATTAAACCATTTGGGGGGGGGGGAAGTGACCTCGGCAATGGTGCTTGTGCGTGTGCGTGTGCGTGTGCGTGTGCTCACCGGTGTGTGAAGGAGAGTATCTGCAATCAAAAAATAAGGCAAGTCTTATTTCTGGTCGGAATGATGGTGATATAGTAAAAAAAAAAAAAGTTACAATTTGGCTGTCCAGAAAGATTTTTACAAAATACCTGTTTAGTGTTTAGTGTTTTTAAAAAATCAGAGTAATTGGTATCATCTAGTTTACTTTTATCTTTTAATCCTCTATCTAGAAAAACGGGCAGAGTTGGAACTCCACAAACTGCAGAATGGAGGCTTCATTCATGTTGCCTATAGAACCGGTTGTGGAAATCAGAGAGGCAGGCATCTGACCATAGGAGCCCGCTGATACCTTCCCTTTTCTCTGCAACCCATGCTGATGTTGCAAGATTAATGGAACAAGGGAACGGCAGATCCATTAGTATGTGCTGGTGAGGCTCAGTATACCCAGATTGCAAAACCATAATCTTCTCACCAGATGAAATATAGTTCCATGAGTACCAAATCTTCTGCCTATGTCATCTGAAATAGCTTTCTTTTAGGTACAGCAGGCAAATGTTCCACAATAACATCTGGAACCTGTAAGATAGATTTTGTTGAAGGTTGTAGGCTCTGTAACCCATGTCTGCTTCTGGATCTCTTTGCTAAGCTGGAGCATGCTAGCTGTTTTCTCCATCCAAGCGGGTAGCATTGATGTCAATGTTGTTGCATATAAGTATATAAATCTATTATAGCACAAAGTTTGATGGTATTTTTGGTCGTGTTGCAAGATTCATTGCTTGTGCTCCTTGCCAAAGATGTGTCAACCTGAAGTATAGTTAGTCACTGATCATCTGTCCTGCATTGTGAAATGCCTGAATGTATTGTTTTGGTCAAGTGCTCTGATGCAAAGTGTTTGCCAGATCTAGATGCTTAGGAGTCTGTGACTTCCTACTGCTAACATTTAAAGATTAAGCATTGTAGGTACATTTGGCAAATACCAAAACAGCGATTCAATACCCTCCAAATTCAATATTCAAAGAGATATATGGTTTCAGATATTTAAAAAATCATTTTTGAATTTCAAATGTCTTAGTTCACTAATACTCTTGCAGTTTGTGTCACATAAATTGAATTTATCAATTAAAGTTTTCCCCAAAGTCCATTTCTTGTAAAACTTCTAATAAAAAAGACCAGTTCAAATTGTCAAAAGCTTTTTCAGCATCTATAAATATTAATGCTAATTGCTTATCTATATGTTTGTCAAAATGTTCCAACATATCTACAACAATTCTTACATTATCCTTCAAATGTCTTTTTGGTAAAACAAACAAACAAACAAACAAAACAAACACATTGATCTTCATGTATGAATTTTTGCAACATCTTCTTCATTCTCTCCGCTAAAATTGATGTAAATATCTTATAGTCATTATTAAGCAACGATATAGGTCTATAATTCTTTATACTACTTAAATCTTGACCTTCTTTTGGTATCAAAGTTATGTTCGCCTCTTTCCATGAATCTGGCATTCTTCTATTTTGTAAAATATCATTCATTGTCTGTTGTAATGGAATACTTATTACATCTTCTAAACATTTATAAAATCTCCCAATCAAACCATCTGAACCTGGTGCCTTATTCAGCTTAACTCTCTTTATCACATTTGCCACTTCCCTAGGCATAATCCTTTCATTTAAGATTAATTTCTGATCTTCCAGTACTTTTGGTAAATTTTGCTTTGCCAAATATTCCATTATTCTTGCTGATTCTACTTTGTGTCTTTTATATAGGTTTGTGTAATAGTTTACAATTATTTTTTGAATATCTTTCTGTTCTGTGTATATTTTCTCTGTCTCTTGTAACTTAGAAATCATTCTTTTCTCCCTCTCTTTCCTCAATTTATAAGCTAGAAATTTTCCTGGTTTATTAGTGTGTTCAAAATACCTTTGTTTCGCATAGGTAAAGGTAAAGGTGACCCCTGACAATTAAGTCCAGTCGCGTCCGACTCTAGGGTGTGGTGCTCATCCCCATTTCAAAGCTGAAGAGCCAGCGTTGTCCGAAGACGCCTCCGTGGTCATGTGGCCGGCATGACTCTCCTTGCCGCAGCGCGTAACATGCAGCTGGAACAGGGAGCGCTGTTTACCTTCCCACAAGCGGTACCTATTTATCTACTCGCATTAACATGATTTGGAACTGCTAGGTTGGCAGGAGCTGGCCTTCGCATACTTCACATTAATTTTTATTTCTCTTGTTATAATCAAGGATTATTGATTCTGTAAAATTTTAATTTGTTGTAGAACTTTTTTATCACCAGGTATCATCCTTAGCTCTTGTTCTTTCTTCTTCATCTCTTCTTCAATCTTTTGAAACTTAATTTGCCTCTTTTTGTTCCATTCTGCATTTTTTGGTATAAAATATCCTCTTATAAAAGCCTTACTCGCATCCCAATCCATTCTTACCTCTGTTCCTTTATTCATATTTAACTCAAAAAAGTATTTTAATTTACTTTTAGCTTCCTCTATTATCTCTTCTTTCTGTAATAATAATTCATTGTCTCCATCTATAAGTTTTACTTTTCTTCCTTATTGCCAGTGATATCGGATTATGATCTGAAATAGATTTTGCTAAAATCTCTGCTTTGTAAGTTCTAACAGCTATGTCCTTTGACACCTAAAACATATCAATTCTTGAACTTGATCCATGCCTCTCTGAATAATGTGTGAACTCCTTAGAGTTCCCATTTTTCTGTCTCCATATGTTCAAAACCCCTAAAGTCTCCACCATTTCAAAAAAACGTTTAGATAGTTTTCCTTGGTTATACTTTATTTCTTTTGCTGAGCTTTTATCACTCAGCGGAGAGACCACTCCATTCCAATCACCCAACAAGCAAAAACTACTATAAAAATAGTTTGCAAGCAAATCCATCAAGTATCTAAAAAAATCCCGTTTTTGTTGATGTGGTGTATACACCCCCAATATTAACGTTTTTATCCCATCTAGTGTTACTTCCACTGTCACCCCTCTTCCTTTATAATCTGAAAATATTAGTTCCGGCTTCAAATATTTTTTAACATATAAAACCACCCCATTCTTCTTCTTGGTGTTTGTTGAAAAAAAATTCTTCTCCCAATTTTTTCTGAATCAAAAATTTTCTATCTTCTTCTCCTCCTCCTCCTCCTCCTCCTCCTCCTCCTCCTCCATCCTTGACTTTTCCCAAAAACTCTTTTGCTTTCTGAATTGTATCCAATCTGTAGGTTTTTCCATGAAGTTTAACAATCACGCCTTCTAATTTTCCCCACCTAAAGGTAATCTTCTTTTTCTTCAGCACCTCCACCAGGAATACATAACTTTTCCTTTTCTGCAAAATTCTCAACGGGATCTCTTTTAGCACAACGATGTGCACTCCTTCTACCTCGAGTTGTGTTTTATCATGTTGTTGTAGAACTTTATCTCATGTTTTTTGCCTCACAAAATGCACCAAGACATCTCTTGGCACTTTCTTTACTGCTGCATATCTTGTATTAATTCTATACGCCTTATCCAAGTCCAAATCCAGTTCCTCTTGATCTATTTGTAAAAATTCTGCCAAAATCTGTAATATTCTATTTCTTGTATCTTCTCCTTGCTGTTCTGGAATTGCACGAAACCGTAAGGAAGTCTGTTTCCTCTCTTGTTCAGCCAATGCCAGCATATCTTGAATCTTACAACTCTCCGTTTCAAGATACATCACTTTATCTTCCTGTGTTTTCATCTTGATATTTATCCCTTGCAAATCACCTTTCATTTCTTTCACAGCTACATCTAGCTGGTACAATTCTTGTTTCACCTCTACCTTCATCTTCTTAAATTCTTCCTGCAAAGTTCCCAATTTTGCTTCAAATTTCTGTTCCCATCTTTTAAAACATTCTTCCAACTGTTCCACTGGACTTGCTGTTTCAGGTGTCCTTGGAGGTGATCTTTCTAATGTGTTCACTCTTTTTCTTGTAGCCATATTTCTAGTTTTAACAAGATGGCACACTTGACTTATTCAGTTCACCAACTCAACTTGTTAAAATGTGTGCAGGTGGCAAATACCAACCAAAATAATAATATTCTTCGTTTTGATAACCTTGAACCGGAAGCGTTTCCTTATCTTGTCCACGTAGCTTCTTTGCGTAACTTCAAACCACAGGAATTCCAAACAAACAATTTTAAAATAAAACAAAAGTATTTTTCTCTCACTGAAACAGTCCATAGATAACTCCCTTGAATATCTCTTTCCATTCGTACTTGATTACTTCAAACTTCTGTAAGTATCCAAAATTTATTTAAAACTTTCACTGTAATATTGTAATACGATGTCTTCCTTCCAAGTTGTATCCTCTTCTCAACAAATCTTCTATTCTTAAATTAGCTCATTATCTTAGCTTATTTCTTTAATTCTTACTGCAGTTCCTCGCCACTTGCATAAGCAAAGGTACGTGGGAGAGGGCTGATTTTTGAGCTCGTTGTTGATCCATTCTCTTCCACGCTCAAACCAAAACAAACCCGATGAGCCTACACTCTTTGGGAAAGTAATGGGAGTGATCTGAAGATATGTGGTTTATCTCATCGAACAGCCTTTTAATCCAGGGTAGAGTAATTAAGTCCATCAGACGTGCTCCGTCGGTGTGGAGACTCCCACGGCCAAGCCTTGTGGTGATCCTTGCCTATTCCAGCCAAGGGGCTTGCCAGCCAGCCTCACCAATCTGGACAAGCATCTCATGAGCGATCCTGGCTTATCCTGGCCTTGCTGACCTCAGGATGTATGCGAAAGATAGAATACATGCCTACCCGGCCCACACGCCACATGCCCAAGTGACTTACGAACAGACATACAACATAAGGGGGAAACCTAAAACTGCCCCACACCTCAGCCAGTCTGGGGTAGGCAAAAAAACCTGCCAGCCAAGGCCAATCAGGCTGGCAACAAAAAAATCCTAACCAGCCCCTAAACAGGCAACCAGCTAATCTCAAACTGTACTAAGGGAAGGGCGGGAGGAACTCAAAATCTAAACACTACTGAGGAGATGAGCAAAAGCCTTGTCACCTCAGTGCCACGCCCCAGACAACCTCCTGGCCAATCAAGCACAGGGAAGATCCCACCTCTGCTTGTCTATAGTGGGGGGCAATGTAAATGCGACGCCAGTCTATTGGGTCCCGACACCGTCCTTCTCCCTAAGTCCTCTTTATTGGTACCGTATCTTAAATGCAGGACAAATCAAATAAGTAAGAAATGTGATGCCCCCAGTCATATGACATTTGTACACTTTTCAGTATTACAAATGAAATGTGTTCGTAGAACTGAAATCTGAACACCCGCCTGATTAGTTTTCTTGGTTATATTTACATATATAACCAGATGGTCTACGTCTATATTCTTGCTTCTGTTCTTCATACTTAGTTGCAGTTCATCTAGTTCTTTGTCTAATAAAAGCTAATTGCATACCATGACAGCTAGTCAGATGGGTACTCAGATTTCAATTGTACACTCATATAGGAAAAAGTCAATGTACAATGTGGCTCTCTGAATGACTAAAACTAACTTTGAACAAAACACTATTCATGTTTGTATTTTCTAGATCAAGCTCATGAAGCTTAGAGTGCTATTCACAACCAACCAAGATATCAGAGCTAGACATTTTAAGAGACACACCGAACTGCTGCCATTGGCCATGTCTCTTTCTCTCTGAATGCCAGATGCAAAGGAGTGGCAACAGCATACAGGTGTCTTGTTGTCTTGTGTGCTCTCAGGGGCATCTGGTGGGCCACGAAGCTGGACTAGACAAGGTGGCTATGTACTGGAAGCTGGACTAGGTGGGCCCTTGGCCTGATCCAGCAGGGCTCTTCCTATGTTCTTTCTCCTGGTAATGGAAAATGCACAGCACAATGATGTGTTAGATCAGGGGTGGGGAACCTATTTGCGGTGGGGGGCCATTTTCCCATAGGGAAAATTTGCTGCGGGCCGGCCGTCAGGCCGTCTGAAATTCCCCCCCACCGCAAATTTGACCCCCCGTGAATTTACCTCCCTCCCACCCACCAACCAACCACTCTCCCTCCCACCGCTCGCTCTCCCTCCCTCCCTCCCACCCACCGCTCGCTCGCTCGCTCGCTCGCTCCTCGGCGCATACTTTATTTAAAAGCGGCCTTCCTGGACCTGCACAGAGCGCCACTGAGGCCGAGATTGCCCTCTCGGCCTCAGCGGCGCTCTGCGCAGGTCCAGGAAGGCCGCTTTTAAAAGGAGTAGGTTCACGGCGGTGGAGCCTCCGGTCCGGTCCCGCGCGGGCCAAATACGGCCCGTGGGCCGGAGGTTCCCCACACCTGTGTTAGATGTTATCAGGAAGGAAGGAAGAGTGGTCTACAGGTGGCAGCTACATCTTTCTTGTAACACCTAGTTCTGCCCTAAGATGCCACAATTGCACTTAAACTAGTTAAGTTCCATTGAACTCAATAACCATAATGCAATGGAAACAGTTCATGCACACGCAGTAGGGTTATCTGCTATAGAAACAGAAAGAGTCTCAAGCATTGATACAGCAGCCAAAAAGAACTCTCTCTGACTGAAAGACCTTGAGCAGTCACATGCATTCAGGATAATAATATGGGGCTAGGTGGACAATTGGTCAGGCTCAATATCAGCTGTACGGAAACGTCAAGGAAGTAACATCTGCATATGCAAGTTAGCACCATGGCTTATTTAAAACTCAGATTTTCACATGGAATGTGTGTGGCTCGGAAGTAATGCACAGCCTAACAAAAAAAGGAATTTTTTTTTCTGGAACTTGCTTCGGAAGTTAGACCTATTCTTGGGTATACTTGGGGCGTTGATTCCAAAAATGGCATCATTTTTGCCCTAACACCTCTAGTTTTGGAGATACAGCATAGCTACCTTATATGCTAATTCAAGCTGCACAAGGAAGCTCCTTGACTCAACATATAAGGTGGCTATGCTGTATCTCCAAAACTAGAGCTGATAGGACAAAACTGACGTCATTTTTGGAATCAGCACCCAAAATACTGTATATCCACGAATAGGTCTAACTTTTAAGACACCAAAATGTGTGTTGGGTTATCATTATGTAGTTTATGTAGTGAAAATTGATGCATGCTGGATACTAGGATCACATCTACTTCATCCCAGGCATGGCTGCATCTTTTGCTCTACCACTTGAGCATAGCCCACCTACGCATACTGTTGCCTATGCAAGTAGCATCGAAAACACATGAGCTAGATTGTCCAGCTAAGTGTGTTGGGGTGTGTGTAAGATTTGATGGTTACTTGGCCTAAATGTACAGGAGTATACTTGCATAGATGCCACGTAACATTACAAGAAACATGCATTGATTAGTGAGTCAAGGTACGAAGTGGAGCTGGTGAAGGTTAACTAAACATGGGGGTGGGCAAGGTGTGGCTGCCCTCATTTTCCCACCATGGATTGATTCTACACGTACGTATCTGATATGTGAAGTCCACAAAATGGTTGAAGTAGATTGTGGATTGTAGCCTTGATGTGTCGCTGGCAATAACACATATGATCATATTATAAACTGTTCTCTACTACATGATGTTCATTAAGGTTTTCCAGATGGAGCATTGGAAGAGGCCTCAAGTAATAAGAAGAAAATGAATGGTGTAATCAGATTGAAATTGATGCTTCCTAGCAGAACATGATGAGAAGCAGGTTTTAGGCTTTAGCCAAAATTGCTGTCATGCTGCGTGAATGCTGCTGTGATTGGTTAATTGTTATCACAGTGCCACATGAAGATCAACAAGTGGCAAGTCTCTGACATAATTGAAACAAAATTATTTTTTGTGTTAGGACTTAAAAGAGAAATTAATGAAAATAGCCAAGAGCACCGATCTAGTAAGCTTTTCATGTGCTGCACCTAAGGCTGAGCATTCAAACAAGAAATTAGTTGAACTCAAGCAAAATATTTCTAAAATGGTTTCCAAAATAATTTCTAGCAATAAAAATTATACATGCTCACAAGGGATTTGGCAGGACTATGAGAAACTATATGACTTAATATACTGCATAAACCCACAGCAACATGTAAGAATCATTGAGGCTCTCATATACAAATGCATTTTTGCACCTGGACATCAGACTTTGTATTTTTGTGTATGCAAGTCAGCCAGACAGAAGCATAAACAGACAGAGCTAAGCTGGTTATGCCGAGTATGAATAAACTTCCATATGCCATCGATATATATATATATATATCTGACAGATATCTGACAGATATATATGAAGCCTGGCAATCCAGGCCAGCTAATAGGGCAAATCGGTAGTGGGATGGATAACTAAAATCTAGCTAAAAGCCAACCACTGAGTAAAATGGGAACCCTACGAAAGCAATTACAAAAAACCCTACCCCCCCTTTTCAGAACAGCAACAATGAGAGAGGTGGGGGGAAAGAGTTGATGAACTCTTAATTAAGTGGAGCAGGAAGAGGGTTGCCGGAGTTTCCCTAGGACCCTGCTGCCTACAGCTTGGTAGGTCTAGCTCCAGCCACCCAGGTGTGGTGTGTGTGCTTGGCGGCAATAGCTCCCAGCAGCCCCCGCAGCTGTCTCTCATCCACTTCCTTGCTTGCTGTCTTTCCTCCTGCTCTCTTTCTTGGAAGGATACATGCTTGAAACAAAAAATGAACCGTGGTCTACAGTTCTAGCTAATTTGGAATGTAGGGGTGGGGATGGAGGAGATGCTTTTCTATCAGAATGTTCTTAACAGATGTGGAACTGAAGTGAAGCGTTCCTAGGGATTTTCTTCTATTGACCTGACCATAGTATTTCCCCTCTAGGCTTTCCCGTTCATACGTAGATATGAGAGCGATGACAGGAAGCAACAATATGTCATGTAAAAATATACCTACATGCAAGCCTCAACAGATTTATACTTTCCTGCTTTTGCAATTTGCAAAGGTTAGGAAAGGTTGTTCTCCTGAACTGCTCTGTTCCTCAGGTCGACGCAGGAGTCTTTTCTATCTTAAGTGTTTCCGAAGACTGCATTAAGCAATATGGCAATGGGGGCGAGTGCTGCACAGACTTGCCTGCTCTCCTCCGAGCTTCAAGAGTGTCATATTTGCCAGAACTGTTACAACACGCCTGTGAAAAAAAACCCTTACCCCTTCCAAATCACTTTCCCCCACAAGGTTCCAAATCACACCTGAAACTCTACGGGGGTGTGTGTGTGGAGTGACTGGGCGGGGAATTCAGGAAAAGTAGCAGATAGTAGAAGGGTTCAAGACCCCCTTCATTATATTTAGAATTGTATTTATTATTTTTAATGCTCCAAACCACCCCCACCCCCGGACATTGCTTTGCACCAAGGAAGTAAACTGTTGAGTTCTTCTTACATGCATCAATTTGTAATGTTTAGGTTTTGCCCTTAGTTCTGACATCTTCCTACAACTGGGCTAAAATTGTGCAGTTCATGAAACAATGTTCTCCAAAAATGGTGTTTTTTTTTGCGCAAATATTTCTTATTGGACTTTGCAACAATAAATACTGCTCTGCAGAAGAGAGTGATGGGCTTTCATACGTTTGCCAGAACCTGAGCTATTTCCAGCATGCCAGGGGATTTTCCACTCTTGGATAATATCCTACTCCTAGGGTGTGGTATAAATGCAGAAGGAAAAATTGGAAACCCATAAATAATGTTGTAGTTTCCAGAAGCAAAGTTAAAGCTAAGAATAAATGTGCCTGGTCTAGTGAAGTGCACTTCATAGATCAGTAGGTTGGAAAGCACTTACACCAGAGCAATCCCATTAAAATCAATAAAGCTACTGCAAAGTAAGTCATTTGAGAAGAATTGATTACCATCATGTGGCTTCGTTTATAGACATTACAGACATCCAATTGCATATTGAATAGAATGTTGAGAGATAACGTGATAGGAAAGAGGAAGAATAAGATCACTGTTCCTATGACAAAAAATATTGATAAAAACTGCTATACTGTATTGAGCAAAGTGATAAAGAAATGGATGATTATTTCAGAAATTTTCCAGTGGTACAAATTTTAAGTAGCCACTAGAGAAACTTATTGCTTCATAGGATCTTCATATAAAAATTAGAAAATTCAGCTTGCATTCCTCAAACATAAACACATATTCTTGGTAGTTACGCCCCCCCCCCCCCACATATTCACCTGTGCAATGGAATGCCACAGTTCAACTTTCTGCCCCATGTGTGGTTTTACTTTATGCTGGAGTGCCGAGGTAAACTGAATGGCCAGAGTTTTGGCTCCTACATGTAAAAATATCCCAGATGTTTATAATAATAGAGGTGTCTTAGGCTACATGTGCACCAAATCTTAGCTTTCTAGCTAACAGGAAAATATCTAGTGGCCCAATCCTAACTGGGCCAGGCACTGATGCAAGCAATGCGCCTTGCACCAGTGGAGGCTGCTTTATGGCAGTCTCAAAGCAGCCTCCACCTGTGCGCACTGCCAGGTCACTGGTGGGGAGGCCAGAGCAGCCAAAGACCTGCTGGAGCAGGTAAAACCACACAGGGGGTGGAATGGGGGGGGGAAGAGCCAGGGGAGGGCAGAACAGGGGAGGGTTGGGTGGAACAGGGTGGTGATAGGGGTGGGGAGGAGGGTGGATCAGGCAGGCCTGGGAGGGGGTGAGTTTGGCGGTGGCGATGCACACCAAATCCTGACCCCCCCTCCTGGATCAACTCAGACTTGTACCACGTTTGAGCTGGCTCAGGTCCGAGTTGACCCATAGTGGCTGCTGGCGCTTACCCAGGGTCAAGGGAACTAATGTTCTCTTACCACAGGAATTTAGTTAGGATTGGGCAGCCTATTTTGGAGTACACTCATGCAAGGTTTTAGCATGGGTTCTAGCATGAGCCATACATGTCTTGTTGTTAGGTTTTTCTAGTAATTGGGATCTCTCACCCCACCCAGAGGCCTGGATTTTTATTGGAGATCTCTGAACACAATTTTCATTGGAGATCTCTGTTTTTCCATCACTATGGACCACCAGGTTAGAAAATTCAAAGAGAGAACAGTTCCACAAATCAAAATATAACACAAAGTAGTTTCAATGGGTACAGGAAAGCATTTATATTGGAAAATATCTCAATTGGTCCACAGTGTTTTGACCTCTGCAGCTCTTCCAGAGGACCTGGATATATTATACAGTACATCCTTTTATAGAGTGCAAACAATCCCCAGGCGAGGACCAACTCCCAGACTCTGAGGTCTTAACTCTGCTGATGGAACATCATCTTTGAAATCCTCACCTCTGTTTCTAAACTAAAGCTCCCAAGTGCAGACTGTGAAGGATGTTATGATTCCCCACGAGGAGCGGACTGTACAGGATGAGACACACCCAAAGTTCTGCTCTTATATTCAATCAGGATCAGTACAGCAAATCAAAATCCAACCAGAGAAATGTACGTGTGCCCTTGGGAGGTCTGTTCTGAACACAATGAAATCGTACAGTGTACATTAGAGAAATGAGTGAATGAATTGGATCCTGACTAAACGCAAACTCTTTCAGTGCACATGGAAGCGATGGCTAGACATGTCTTGAATATCACTCAGTAAAGGATGACATGCCAGTAATGTAACGAAAGAGTGATTGATATACTCCCTTTTGTCTAATTTCAAAGCAACTTAAAGCAATGTAATGGATGTCAATGTATGCCTCGAGCTTAAACATTAGGCAAGAACTCACCCCTTAGTAAGACTTCAACATCAGCCTCTTCCTTCATCAAATGTATTGTGGATTCAGCATTATTTTAAGCTTGTGGTATTAGCTAAGCATTTTTTAGGGCTGATTCCCTTTAATATTGGTATATTCCTTGGGGCAGTCTCTGTCCAAATACACAAGAAAAATGTCCTTGGTTTTGAGGTATTGTATGGATGATATTTATGTTCATGTTTTGGCATATGGAGACTCTAAAATGCGCCAGATTTACATTGCATTCACTTCTCTTTGCTCCAGTGTACACTGTATTCACATTGAGATGTTGGTAGTTCTCTGATCCTTTAAAAACTCCCCCTACTCAAGTCAGGACAACAGCCAGGAAGTTGCAGGATTAGCATGTCATCAGCTCCTGTCATGTATTCTTCATTAACAAATCACTGGACAACAAATTTTAACCAAGGTCATGGCCCCAAGATCAACAGCCCAATCCTAACCAACTTTCCAGCACCGATACAGCCGTAACTCAGCCCCGAGGTAAGGGAGCAAACGTTATCTTACCATGAGGAGACCTCCGTGACTGCCCCTCCCACCACAGAATGCAGCACGTGCCCCCATTGACACAGCTGCATCGGCACTGGAAAGTTGGTTAGGAAAGTTGGCTGTAAATTACGGTGGTCATCCCTTCTAGATTTTGAGGTGCTGAACACGAATATGACAACGAAAATGCAAAATTGGCTATGGTTTGTGAGAGATCTGCAATAGATAGCTACATATACATGTACTGGTAAATGCCCGATGGCACTTACACCACCTATGTACGCAATGCGGACTGCTTCTCCTAAACTAGAGCCAATCGACAAATTTTATTGTCATTTTCATTTTCAGCACGTCGAAATGAGTAAAGATTAGCTCTTTGTGCGTTGTCCAGTTGTGTGTGTTGTCCAGTGTTCTGAAAAGGAATTATGGAGCCACTGGAAAAAAAATAAGACAATTGCTGCTTTGTTTGGTTCTTGCTTATAGCTGTAGCAAACCAGAAGCTGCCCCACATGGACGCACCTGTAGTACTATAGTAACAATACTTAACATTTGTGTAACACTTTCTGGGTGTGTACAGTATTTCACATGTATTATTGTCATGGAATCCTTATAACAACCCTGTAAGATGAGTAAGCATGATTATCCCCATACTGCAGCTAAGGCAAAAGAGTGGTTTAAGACTGCCTAGTGAGTACATAGCAAAGATGAGATTCAAACCAGAGCAATCCTGAGTCACAGCGTCTCCTTTTAGCCACAACATGACACCAGGTCTCACATATCGTGCTATGACTATAATAGTACAGAGTTTGTGGGCCACCAACAACCAAAGACAGATTGTTGTTGTTGTTGTTCAGTCGTTAAGTCGTGTCCGACCCTTCGTGATCCCATGAACCATATCCCGCCAGGCCTTCCTGTCCTCCACTATCTTCCTGAGTTCGCTCATTTTCATGTTCGTTGCATCGGTGATGCTGTCTAACCATCTCATCCTTTGCCTTCCCCTTCTCCTTTTGCCTTCAATCTTTCCCAGCATCAGAGTCTTCTCCAGAGAGTCCTCTCTTCGCATTAGGTGGCCAAAATATTTGAGCTTCAGCCTTAGTACCTGTCCTTCCAGGGAACAGTCAGGGTTGATTTCACTTAGGATTGACTGATTTGATCTCCTAGCAGTCCAAGGGACTCTCAGGAGTCTTCTCCAGCACCACAGTACGAAAGCATCTATTCTTCGGCACTCAGCCTTCCTTATGGTCCAACTCTCGCAACCATACATTGCTACTGGGAACACCATCGCCCTGACTATACGAACTTTTGTTGGCATGGTGATATCTCTGCTTTTTATTATGCTATCTAAATTTGCCATAGACTGATTACAGAGATGCATATTTTGCTGTCAAACCAGGGAAGAACAAGAACATGATATGAGAAGATATGTGAACAACGTACTGATGGCATCTTGATATTATTATAACATTCAGCCACTTTTTTCATATTTCTGTTTGTCTGTCTGCTCAATAGTTCCTCTTCGGACGAACTGTTGGGGATCTGACAGATATTTGGAATGCATTTTGTTCTAAAGAAAAGTGAAACAACTTTAATGCTTATGCGTCCAGTAGCCCTGCTATGGATACTTCTCCTGGGAGAACTCGGGTTCCTTGCATTTTCAGCCCACAGTGTGTTATTTGATGATTCTCAGCTGCTGGATCTGTGTCAGAAGATTCCTAAATGTTGGGTAGTCCATTTAGTTTTACAGTAGGTGTCAGTACTAACATTCTTATATGACAGAGCTGGTCTCAAGAGTATTGTTAATAACACATAACAATATAAATCAAATATTGAGTTCTGTAAGGTGGAACCTTTGAAAAAGGCAGTGATATTGAACTCTTTACCATTCACAAGCAGATTAAAAATACAGCGTAAAGTCAGGCTTCATGTAAAATATATCAGTATCGCATTGATTTTATCACAGAGCAAATATAAAGCACTAAAGAAAAGAAAGAAATGCAGTGAGCCCTCGATTTAACAGACTTTGGAAGTAACAGATGTTATCTGCTACTTGAAAAATGAGTCGTATAGTATATGTGCATTGCCATAAATGCATTCAGATTTAATCATCTTTCAGCATTAAGGACATCTTCCCTCTATTACAGCGCAATCCTGTGTAACTCTTGCACCAGTATAACAGTAGATCCACCGGTGTAAGTGCACTTATGCCAGTGTAACTTGTCATACGCCGACGTACACAGGATGGACACCAGCGTAACCCCCCTCGGACACCGTTCATGCACAGTTCGGACGCAGGACAGACGCCAGCACAACTCCGCCAGTGTAGAGGGCATTCCGGGGGTGTTCAGACACTCCTGGAATGCCCCTGTGGTGGTGGAGTTGCGCTGGAGTCTGCATCGCCAGAGTTGCACTGTTGTAGGCAAGAGTTACACAGGATTGTGCTGTTAGTCTGTTAAATTGTTGGTTCACTGCATATATTTCTTAAAAAGATCACTGAATAGATAACTTTTTAAATGAACTCATGTGCAGTCATTCACACAAAAATGTGTATAGGTATCTGAATGTCCAGAAAACATAAAAACTGTGTGTGTGTGTGTGTGTGTGTGTGTGTGTGTGTGTGTGTGTGTGTGTGTGTGTGTGTGTGTGTGTGTAAAGAGTAATAACTTTCCTTTTGTTGTTAGGCACTGTTCCTGTGATTATTTTTTTAACCTCTTTTTTAATTCAGGTCATGGAATAAAATGTAAGCATAGGGGGAGCAGATAGAAGGAAGAGTGGGAGATTCATTTGATCATTTGTGTAATAGACTAACAGCCATGGGCCAACTCAGATATATAGCTGGCACAGGTCCACGTTGACCCAGGAAGGTGAATCAGGCCCAGGAAGGGGGTTAGGATTTGGCAGGCATCGGTGCTGCTGAACCCGTTCCCTTTACCAGGCCTCTTCGTCCTGCGGGCCGGCTGCATCGCGGCCCTGCCAGGACTGCCCCCGCTTAGCAGCTCCTGCGTTCCTGAAATCAGCTCTCCATGATTTCAGATTTCAGCAAGCCTCCGTGCAGCTCTCAGCAGCTACAAAGATGCAAGCTTCGCAGATGCTGTACGCTACTGCAAGCTCTCCGGAAGCATCTGAGTAACTCGGATGCTTTCGAAGAGCTTGTAGTCGCGTACAGCGTCTGTGAAGCTCGCGTCTTTGGAGCTGCTGAGAGCTGCACTGAGGCTTGCTGAGAGCTGAAATCACGGAGAGCTGCGGAGGCTTGCACCGGCCAGGCACGGTTTGGGACGATTCCAGGACCCGAGCCTGGATTCCGGGATTGTCTCGGAAATTCCGGGACAGATGGCAAGCCTACCCATAGGCAGCCTACCAGGGGTTAAGTAAAAATATTTTTACTAACCTCCTGCTGGCTGTCCAATCACCCACCACCACCGCTATTGGATGCAGCGTCAATGTGGAGTACCAATGTGGAGTACAGGATTGTTGATTGAATAGACAGATTATCCCCAGATAACAACTGTGATGGCTCTGTGGGGGAAAGAGTTTGGCTGCAGAATCATTAGCTCTGAGGTCAAATCCAGTTAGGTTGAATATTATAGGAGAGGGGCCACATCTTAGTGGTAGAGCACATGCTTTGCATCCCTGGTACTTCTAGTCAGGGTGGGAAACCCCTGGAGAGCTATAGTAAATTGTAATGTGATCTCTTTTATCAATTTTTAGATGCTGTGTTATTAGTTTTCATTAACTGTTTTTCTTGTTTTTAAAAAGTGATTATTTTTTGTTTTGTATTTTTTTCTTCTTGTAAGCCACCTTGGGTCCCTTTGGGGAGAAAGGCAGGGTAAAAATATTGTAAATTAAAAAAATGAATAAATAGTCAAACACTAAGATCCAAATTCAGCGCTAGCTGGGTGCAACTAGCCTTAGCCTCACGCAAGACCATGGGTAGGGTTGTGCATTTCCTATCTCACTGGTTCTCAAACTGTGGGTCGCGACCCACCATTGAGAACTTTAACTGTCCCCTGCCCCCTTAAGGGGCGTGGACAGCACGGCGGCAGCGGCAATCCAGGGGATCGCCACCGCCACTGCTGTCAAAGTACCCGAAATGCCCCCCCCCCCCGCACTTACCAGGGTTTGGGGGAGCTTCGGGGAGGCCTGCACAACCCTCGGTAGGCCTTCCCAATCTTCGGATCACCATTTTGCAGCGATCTTTGGGCACCCGAAAATCGCTGCAAAACGGCAATCTGAAGATCGGGGAGGCCTGCAGAGGATCGCGCAGGCCTCCCCGAAGCTCCCCCAAACCCCGGTAAGTGCGGGGCCCCCGTTTCATAGGCCATTTTGGGGGCAGTTTTGGTGGTGGCGATCCCCCGGACTCACCCACCGCTGGACCCACCCCCACACACACTCAAAGTTCTCCCTGCCTCGTGGGGAGAACTTTGAGAACCACTGTCCTATCTGATGCATCTACTGGTCAGCAGGGATGTATCTAAGTAACTAGGTCACGAGTGCAAGTGCAAGTACGAGTAATTTTTGCACAAGTACGAGTCCAAGTACGAGTCAGTGCCAAAAATGTGGGGCAAGTACGAGTCAAGTACAGGTCCTTTTGTGCACGAGTATGAGTCGAGTACGAGTCATTTTTGCACGACTGCGAGTCGAGTGCGAGTAAGGCCAAAACTGTCACGAGTCACGAGTCAAGTCACTTTGGGGGAAATGGCTTTCCCCCCTAAAAATGGGGTGTGTGAACCTCTGAGGCTTCTAAAGCACCCACTTGGCTTCCTTATGCCCTTCCTCTCACCTCTTAGTCTTGTCACCACCCATCCGACTTGGGAAAAAACAAGCATACTCGTGTCTACATTCAAACCATTTATTATTCACACAAACCTCTGTGCTGTTCCCTCTTGAGGAAGAAGCCTCCTGACCACCCCACAGCATCAGTGCAAGTGGCAAGGGTTAGGACTGGGGCAGTAGAGAAGCTGTGGTAGGGAGCTTCCTGCTGGGTCTTTCTGATCTACCCAGCATTTATTCCTGATTTTCACTCAATCACCCCAACTCTCTCTCTCTCTCTCTCTCTCTCTCTCTCTCTCTCTCTCTCTCTCTCACAGACACAGACACAGGTAGATGTGCTCTGCAAAATTAATCCTTGTCACCATGGTGTTTATTCTGCCGAGTGCCACAAAGCTGGGAAACCTGCCTAAAAAAAACACATTCCTCAAATTCTAGATCAGCCATTGCATCCTGAAGCAAGAGATGTTCCCCTCACAAAAAGAAGTACTGCTTAGAAAAAGGAAAAACAACAACAAGCTCTCTGGCAACTCTGATCACACACATGCACATACACACACGCAAGTCTACAGTAAAAGAAAGAATTCCCAACAAACTCGACTATCTTTACAGCTCTTATTAAAAGTGCTGTAGATTTTGAAGGAACACACCTCTGTCTTTTCTCCTCTCGGGTCCTTAAGAAGGATGAGGACTTGTCTGAAGGCACTGCCAAGACTCCCAGGCCACTAAGGGTGGCAGAATAAAAACAGCAAATCCACCACACCATATATAGCTGGTGGAACCCCCAGAAATTCTCTAACATTGTGCCTGCCCTTTTCTTTAACACATTTTGGGGTTAACTGTGTTGCCTCCAGTGTTCTATTCTGCTCTGTAGACTTAATTAATCACACAATTCAATCTGAAGGGGGGGGGGAAACACATTTTGTCAGATAAGTCAGAAGGAAAGCAATGCATCATTCAAGTAGATGCTGCAGAAAAGCAGCAGCTATTTTAAAACCTTGAGTAGTTTGGCTAAATAATATCACCAGAATTATTCATCATCTCCCACCCCACTTTCTTCTCCCTCTCGCACAACACCAGAACCAGGGGACATGCACTAAAATTGAGTGGAGGGAGAGTTAGAACAGACAAAAGAAAATATTTCTTTATCCAGCGTGTGATTCATCTGTGGAACTCCTTGCCACAGGATGTGGTGATGGCATCTGGCCTAGATGCCTTTAAAGGGGGTTTGGACAGATTCATGGAGGAAAAGACCATCACAGGTTACAAGCCATAAGCAACCTCCTGGTTTTAGAGGTGGGTTTTCTCTGTGCCAGGTGCAAGGGAGTGTAAACGGGAAACAGGTTATCTTGTTGTCTTGTGTGCTCCCTGAGGCATCTGGTGGGGCCACTGTGTGATACAGGAAGCTGGACTAGATGGTCTTTTGGCCTGATCCAGCAGGGCTCTTCTTATGTTCTTATGTTCAGCTTGTGAAGAGAAAATTCTTCCTTGGTTGCCTTATAGATCGGACATAAAACTCAAGTTAACTTGTCCACGAACAATTCTGATGTGCATGTGGATATTTCAAAGATCACTGGAGCTGTTTGGACCCTTTTTCTTCCAAGACCCCACCTCAGCTCAACATGTTAGAAAGGGGGGGGGGAGAGAAAGCAGAACATACCGGAGCCAGGATGGTGTAGTGGTTTGGGAGTTGGACTTAGACCTGGAAGATCCAGGTTCAATTCCCTGCTCAGCCACGAAGCTTCCTGGGTGACCTTGGGCCAGTCACTATCTCTCAGCCCCACCTACCTCACAGGGTTGTTGTAAGGACAAAAGGAGGGAAGAAAATATGTACATCACTCTGAGCTCCTTGGAGGAAGGGCGGTATAAAAATGTGAAAAATAATAAAATAATAAATAACATTCCTTGTTCAAACTTCAGCTCATTCAACTGGATTCTCTCTTTCCTGCCTGCAGTTCAATCAATGGGGGGGGGGGGGTTTGCAGAGGAATAGTAAATATCTGAGGGTGGTAAACTTTACCTTCCAATCAATCAGAACTATATGATTTTTGATATAAAGCTTTCATTTCACCCTTTTGCCCCTTGTACTAGTAAGAAAAGAGAAAATCAAGTTATTACACATTCCACATGCTCTCACACTGAAGTGGGTTGTTGTGTTTGTGTAAAGCGCAGGGATGGATTTTAAAAGCCAAAGTTGCATAGGTCACTTTTTGTGAAACATCTGAAGCATCATTAAATCACTGGGTGATACTGTTAAATGCATGGGTGCTAAAATTCCCTTGTTTCATATAAGGTCAGATCAGATCATTCTTCCCTGCATTCTTTGTGAGGCTCACAGGGGGGCTGGGCGCTGAAGAAATCACAACCACACATACCTCAACTCTTTCACTCACGCACACATGCTCACAGTGAGAGATCACACACTCACTCATCAGCTACTGCTGCAACAGTCTAATAATAAATATAGATAGGAGTATGTTATTGATCATCACCAGATCAGATGATATTGTTGAAGAATTTCTCCTCTGGAACAAACAAGGCAAGCTGCAATAGATGATGCACGTAATGTAACTCACTTCACGGAGCAACCAAGCAACCGGAGAGGGAAAAGGCAGGAAGCTGGCCGCTTTTTTAAAAAACAGACCCGACTCCCTCCACCTCCAACAGCCAAATATATATATATATATTTAAGTAACTAACTAACCAATTAAGCAGCCACACTGAAATGCGGGGCAGGGTGGGGGATGCTGATCGTTCGCACACAATAAGCAGCGTCCTTCACTGATCACTCTCCCCATGAGCAAACAAATGCAAATCTACAATGCCCCTGGGCAGATGGAGCAGGAACAGACAAGGGGGCTGGGAAAAAAAGCAAAGCACGCAGCTTTTGTTGACGCTGCGCTGGCCGGCCATTTGGCTGTTAAAGAAACATGACTCAAAAAGGCGAGTCATTACACCCACGAGTACCGAGTTAAGCGAGGAAGTGCTTTCCACAAGTAAGAGTAAATGCGAGTCCCTGGGGGTGCAAGTCAAAGTCAAGTCAAGTAAATTTACATGCTACTCGAGAGCAAGTAGCGAGTGACAGAAAAACCGACTCGAGTTAACTCGAGTTCCGAGTACTTCACTCGAGTTCTCCATCACTGCTGGTCAGTTCCATGGTGTGACAATGCAGTGCAGATGTGCTCTTACATCTGTACCAGTTGTATAAATGCAGTTACATCCACATCTGCAGCAAGTTCAGTGTTATTTGTCCTACCTTGTTGTAGGTGTATGCACACTGAGTTGCATCTCTGCAGTGAAAGGTAAAGGCAAATGAAACGTAACACATATTTTAAAATCTACACATTTCAGAATTTGATGAGCACAATATGCCTTGCACCCAATTCTATCTCCCTCTTTGCCTTGCATCAGAGGCCTCAAGAAGAAGACCATTAGACACTCAGGGCCCGGTCCAGCCCAACTCCTCCGCAAATCTGGCCTAAGAGTGGCCTAAGTTTGGCGTAATTTGTGCCTGAGTTAGGCCTGAGTTATGACTGAGTTAGGCCAACACCACCCCAGGATCCAGGCAACACTTACCTCCCAGGCAGGCAGGCTCTCCAGGCTCGGTGTCTGGCTCGGGCATGTGCAGGCCTGTGTGTCTGCACATGTCAGCGTCCATCCATGGCAGCTGCCGCAGTGTCTGTCGCAGCTCGGTCGCAAAGGGGTCGGCCGCAGGCATGGGGGTTGCGCCAGTCATGTGGCGGGCGCAGGGCAGGTGACAGGTGAGCGATGTGCCTGTGCCAGCCGCCACAGGGCACCCTGTGCATTAGCCACCTGCTGCAGGGGAGAGTGACTGTCCCCTCCCTCCTGCAGAAGGTGATGACACCCCCAAGCCACGTTGAGGCTGCACGTGGGATTCATGGGGGGGTGAGTGGGGGAGAGAAGGGAAGGAGGGGGGTGGGAACGTCACACACAAGGGGGGACGCATGAGGGCTGGAACCGCCTCTGACATGACTTGTCCATGCGCTGCCTGAAGCCCTGGGCCTCCAGGGCCGTGGCAATGCCCACAAAGAAGGCATCCCAGCGTGCCTTCTGCTCTGTGCCCCGGCCAAGACCGAGAGATGCCTTGGGCTTGTCTGCTGTGAGCATGAAGGGCTCACGCAGCTCATCACGCCCCCAGATGGGGCAACATCGGCGCGTCGCGGCAGGCGCTCTGGTGGGGTGGGGGGTTGCCAGCTTCCATCATCAGGGAGTGGGAGGGGAGGCAGACAATGGGTGCTGGGGAGGGGCACGGGTGGGTCAGAAACAGACAGACAACAAGGCTGGTGGGAGAGGGATACAGGGAGAGGGGTCTGCAGAGACCAATAGGGACACAGGGGTCACTTCGCAGATGAAGGCAATGCAGGAACGGGCGCCTCTTATGCAGACGGACCTTGGGCGGAACGGACGCCGTTGACGGGTGGACCGTGGGCGGAACGGACGACGTTGACGGGCGGACCGTGGGCGGGTGAGAACCCCGGTTGCCGAACGGGCTCTTCACGGACGTGGCGGACGCGAGCGGATCCAGTATGGGCGCCGTGTCGCCTGTCATTGTTTGCCTGCCTGAGAGGCCCCCCAACTCCCCACTCCCCTCTGAGCCCTGAGGGTCTGGAAGCCCCCCTGCTGTGGTCTCCCTGGGAAGAAAGTGGCAGTCCCTGGATGGGATTCATGCAGGGGCTTGTGTGCTGGGGGCTGTCTATGTGTGCTGGGGGGCAATGCTTGTGTTACATTGGGCACAAGGGGGCTCTGCCCGAGGGGCATCTTTATTGTTCTGGAACGGTAGCAGGGATGGCCAGGCGAGGCTGCCAGGGGTAGTCACAGCAGCCAATCTGAAAGCAGCAGCAGCAGCAGCAGCAGCAGCAGCACATGTGCCCCATGGACCTGGAGACGCAGGCTCTTCCCCTGTGGAACCACAGCCTGCTCCATAGAAAGGGGAAGGACAGCAAGAACGACAGCCAGGGAGGTGGAGCAGCAGCAGCAGCAGCTGCTGCTGCTGAGGAGGGTTGCAGGGCTGGCTCCCTGACCTCTGGCAGCAGCGAGGCAGACGACAGTGGGGCACCCTGCCTGGAGACCCAGGGGTGCTCCCAGTAAGGTAGGTGGTAGTGGACGTTCCTGGGGAGACAAAAAACAAGGGGGGGTTACATGTCAGCTGGTGTGTGGTAGCAGTCGCCATTGAAGACAAGCCAGTGTGTCAGTTGCAAAAGCCTGCAGGGAGAGAACAGATTACACAGCTGCTAGGTATAACGAGCATGTCACAGTGTGAAGAGCTTACCTGGCCGTCAGAAGGGCTTGATCCTGCAAAGGACAACAGTGAGGGAGAGAAAACACAGCACAACTGTAGGGTGACAAACATGGCTAGCCTATCATAACTGACATGTTGTAGGCCCTGTGGGGGCAAGGCTGCGGGTTAGTAAACACACCTTTTTTAACAGGCGAGTCACATTTACACGAACACATATTTGTCTGCTCACATGGCAACGGGCAGCTATCAGAGGACACATTGGTAAAGAGGCAGCTATCATATATATGTGTGCTGACAGGCAGAAGTACTACATAAAGGCGAACACAGGCAGAAGTCATGCATATTGGCATGAACAGGCAGCAGTCCTACGGTATGGCTTACACAGGCAGAAGTCCTACATATAGGCATGAACAGGCTAAAGTCAAACATATATTGGCATGAACAGGCATAACACATGCCATCCCAGACCCTGCTCTTACCTGCTGGTGTTGTTGCCTGTGGGGGGGGGGGAGAGAGAAAGACATGGGTTAGCAAACATCTGGGAGAAAGACATGGGTTAGCAAACATTTGCATGGAGGCAGCTGCCCAGGCACAGCTGTAAACAGGTTGGCCACAGCCAGAACAACAACAACAACAACAACAACAGTATTTATATACCGCTTTTCAACAAAAAAAAGTTCACAAAGCGGTTTACAGACAAAATCAAATGATTAAATGGCTCCCTGTCCCAAAAGGGCTCACAATCTAAAAAAAGATGCAGAAGAACACCAGCAAACAGCCACCAGAAAAGAGACTGTGCTGGGGTGAAAGGGGGCAGTTACTCTCCCCCTGCTAAACATAAGAGGAACACCAATTGAAAAAGTGCCTCTTGACCAGTTAGCAGGGAGAACAGCCCTCTCTGCCCTAGAAGGGGGCAGAGAGGAGAGGAGAAGAGAGAAGTGGGGTGTTTGTGCATTTTGCCCTCCACCGACAGTCCCACTTTGTGGCTGCTGGGGGACAGGACCCCACGCCACGTGCTCAGAGAGAGAGAGAGAGAATGGAGGCCTGGGGCTGGGCTTTTGTGGGAAAGAGGCTGGGTGCGGCTGGGTGCTGATAGGGTAACTATCTGTGTCCAGTTCCAGAGTTGTGCCGCAGCTATTCCATCCTAACTCAGGCATAACTCAGGAGTAGGGTGTTAGAACTTTTCAGGAGAGGGCTGGAGTGGGTAAGGTAAAATGGCTCCTATGGGTCTCCTCGAATTTGTGACCACCTTTTTGGTCGACCTAAATTTTGTTCCGTAGCTGTGCTCGAGGGAGCGTGTCGGAGCTCTCCAGTGTCTGGAACCCGACTCAAATTCGTAACCGCCCCCGTTACGCCCCCGTCACGCCCATGGCACACCCACTCTTAGGCTGTACTTAGGACGGAATTGTGCCGGTGCCCGTAGTGCGCATGCGCGCTCCGTCCGTCGTAAGTTCGTCGTACGCCCGTCACAGTTGCAGCACAAATACGGCCTCAACGTCACAATTCAGTCCTAACTTCAGCCTAAGGCATTTAGGCTGCTTTTGTGACTGAATTGTGCCGCTGAGGCCTTAGGCTGGACCAGGCTGCCCATGTCTCTGAATAGTAAGCTGAACATTATTTAGGAGCTTAAAAAACAAACTCCAAAAGTACTGTACAGTATTTGCAGCCAAGACATTTCTAGAAGCACTGATCCAGCAGAGATGTTAGGGACTTTGGAAGACTATTTGAAGCTGCCATCGTGAAACTGACTTGCTCCTAACTTCTGCATGGTTTCTTTCAATTAGACAAGTTTTTGAGAAGAACTTCAGACATTACAAAGCAGTGTTGCCAGCTGTCTGAACTATTTCTTGAGGATGCTTGTTTAAAATGTCAGAAAAGGAACTGGCACAGGCAAGTGGCAGTGGCTGTAGATGTGGATACAGTCTGCACACCTTTCCATTACAAGAGCCTTTTCAGATATAGGCAGCGGCACAAGCTGACTGTGAAAGAGGCTGGGCAGATGGCTGGTGATGCTTATTTGTTGTCTAAACTGCTCTCAGTCTATGGAAATTTGGTAACCGAAAGATGGAAGCCAGTAACCATAGCGGACATTGTAGCACATCGCAGCAAATAGAAAGAAATTGGATAGACCGGATGAGAAATGCTGTTGCTCCTCTTAGATTCTCCATACATATGGAGAAAAGTGAGAGAAGATGAAAGCAACAGTGTCTTCATTTGAGCAAAGGAGAAAATATAATACAATACAATCAAAGTCAGATACAATCAAGGCCAGCTTCACCCATATTTTGAAGAATTCCTAAAATAAACACCAAGAGACGGAAACTTTTAGCTCCATGCCTATGCATAAATAAAGTTAATTTGGTAAAACCATTCCCTTTCATTTTGTTCTCTATTCCCATTATGAAACAACAACAAAATATGATGGCATTACATCTAAAGAAAAAAAGGGGGCGGGAACCTCCCAAAATTCTTTCATCCTCATTAAGACAAACTCTGGCACACTTTCAACTCACTATACATTTTAAATTTTAGTGCTGATTTATTTGATCAATGGTACTTGTGAGACTATAATAAAAATTGCACTTTTTTGAAAAAAAATGGGGGTCATGTTTTGGACCCATTGACATACACAGTTCTCAATAGATCTTTTTAATTAGCAGCAAGGAAGGTAATTTCTTCCAAAGTATGTATGAAAGAAGTGGAAAAATTATGCTTCAAGGCAACGTCCCCAAAAGAACAATGAAATCCTTCAAATTTGGAAAGAACATTGAAATTATGAGTGTTTTATTAGCCTTTTATAGTAACTAGAAGGAACTAGGATCTTTCAGGTATGTCTGAAAGATTTTATTGAATAGTTTCACTGGAAAATAAATGAGATAAATGTAATTGCACATAGCTATATATTGCTGAGTTTTGTTTCCACCATTTTGCTTTTTAAAATTCTGTTTCCTGATAATAATGCCAAAAACCGTATGACACATGGTTGTGTGTCCAATCCAGAGAATTACATTTATGTTCCATGGAAATTATAGGGACTCAAATTATCCATGAGTAACTCATCTTATTGATCTAAGGTGGTTAACCAGCCCCCTTCCCCCTTATTGGGGGACTGGGCATCCTGGGTGAGAGTCATGTTACCCAGTACGTTTGTTTAGAAGGTGGAGAGTATTGTAATGCAGAGAGGGTGTGAGGAAGGGGGGGCCTCTTGGTTGCCAGTAAGGTTGTTCTATCTGGTAGGAGTTGGTGGTTGAGCCACTAGGGCAGAGGGGTGATGGGTAGGGAATCATTAGTGTGGGAGTTTATATGAATATTAGACTCTCAAAAGACTAGTCCCCTTACTGTTACACTCACAGTAGGTGGAATGTGGGTAGTTGGGCAAGATTGTATTGGGTGTCACAGTTGTGTCCTTGTTGGAGATGTGTTGAAAGGAGTTGGGAGGGAAGTGTGGCATCACCATTCAGTGGGTGATGTGTCAGGAGAGATTGCCATATCTCCCCTGACCCATCACCCTCTGAATGGTGGCACCACACTTCCCTCCCAACTCCTTCCAACACATCTCTGGAAGTGATGGAGGTGGGGGAGTTGGATAGGTTATTCTAAGCAGAGGGCAAGTCATAGGCAGGTCTGTCCCTCTTTCTGGTCCTCTTTTTAGTCATTCTCCCAGCCCAGGGATGCTCGGTGGTGCTGATGGCAATCCCATGGCCCTGAGATTGTTGCTGCTAAATGCCAGGTTAGTAAATAATAAGACCAACCTGATCCAGGACTTGACCTAGTACGTATCATGGCAGGGGGAGGGGGAATCTCTGTGCCCACTGGTTTTCTGTGTGCGGTAGCAACCATGGTTGCAGGGGTAGAGACGGGGAGTTGCAGTGGTCTATCATGAAAATATCTCCCTGGCTGTCCAGCTGAGTCGTTCCAGGTAGTGTGGGGTCTTCTACATCAGGCCCCTTTAACAGAGAATGATGACTGCTTGGAGGCTCGCTATGACAATTTTGTAATGCACTTTGAGGATAAAATTGCCTGCATTCAGCATGACTTAGACTTCACATTAGCAGGACTCACTAATGTATCCCTGGTATCTGCTTGTCCTGTGTTTTTTCCTTGGGGGTGGATTTTTTTTCTTCAGTTTCTACTACCTGAGGATGTGGATAGGATTCTATGGATTGTAAGGTCAACTATGTGCCCCCTCCTCAACCCTTGCCCATTATGGTTGATAAGAGCTGCCCTTGGAGGTTTGACCAAATGGGTAAAGAGAGTGGTTAATGTGTCATTGCAGAAGGGGGCATTGCCAAGAGCCCTTAAGATGATAGTAATGCGACTGCGACCCCTCCTGAAAAAGTCTTCCCTGGGCCTGCCATTTTAGACAACTAACCTCCCTTTTCTGGGCAAAGTGATTGAGTGGGTTATGGCATTTCATCTTCAGGGGATTCTGGAGAAACTGATTATCTGGATCCCTTTCAATCTGGCTTCAGGTTAGTCTTAGGGATGGAGACGGCATTGGTCACCTTGATGGATAACTTACACACTGGGGCCTGGACAAGGGAATTGTGTCCTTGTTGGTCCTGCTGGACCTCTCAGTGGTTTTTGACACCATCAACCATGGTGTTCTCTTGGGGACGTTGGCTGAGTTGAGGCTGAAGCACACTGATGCTGCATAACAAGAAGCACTAATGGCTAACAATGCTCCACGCCCAAAAGCCCAAGCACCAATAGGGTGAGTGGATCTTCCCACTCCTGCCTTGTATGATGTCAGGGCTGGGCAAGGAATGCCCCTGCATGCAGAAGCAGTGGCGGGCTGGCAGACTTCTTGCAACGTTTCCTCCACTGTTGCTTAGTTTTCATCCATCTGTTCACTGCCAGTATATCTATATGTCATCTATACCTATATATCATGACATATGCTTCAATTCTACACACACTTCAAGCCTACCCCAGCACAGTGTCTTTACAACGGACCATCTTTTCATTTTTTGCTACAAACAAAGTTTGCTTTTAGAATGCTTTGTTGAAAAAAATTACTTACACACACACACACACACACACACACACACACACACACACACACACACACACTAAAACAGTGAAGTCATATAAATCTTTTGAATCAATGGAAATTAAACAGCCTGCCAACTAGACCACATTCATAGTGTGCATATCATCTATATGCATATGGTGGCTATCATGTTGTTCATATTCCATAATGTTCTTTTACTGGAATTCTTAATATAAAAAGCCAGGAGTTTGCGCTTAACTTAAATACCATTAGAATTGAAAACATGAGATTTTTCCTTATTTCTATTTTGCAACTGGATTTTTTTTCCAGCACGTAAATCCAGCACATGTTCAAGTTCAGGGTGTTTCTAAACAGGAGAGTTCCACGTTACTGGATTGGTTTTTTTCTGATGGGGTTTTTCTGATGGGGTGGTAATTTTTGTAGTGAAACTGCAGATATTTCAAGGAGTCTGAGCTAGCAGGACTCTTCTTATGTTCTTATCGGTGACACAGCAAGGAATCTTGGGACATCTCTCTCAATTTCCTCATTGCTTGTAGCAGAAAAATATTTTGGGCTGCCCAAACTGAACACTTGGTTGTTTGCATGATAGGTTCAGATAATCTGTGACTTCAAGTGGCTAGGGCAATCCATGTGGAGTGAAAAGAGCACCACTGGTGCACAGTATTGCACCTCCACCAGGGATGTGTGGTGTGGGGGTGGCAGGTGAGGCAGTATTGCCCTGTCGTAGTTCACGGAAAATAGCTGCACAGGGGAGGCTGTGACTATTTTCTGTGGACTATGACAGGGCGGATCTGCCTCACCTGCTGCCCCCACATCGCACGTCCCTGGTGGAGGTGCAATACTGTGCACCAGTGGTGCTCTTTTCACTCCACGTGGATTGCCCTAGCCACTTGAAGTCACAGATTATCTGAACCTATCATGCAAACAACCAAGTGTTCAGTGCAGTATGGTATTTCTTGTGCTCAATGCCAGTACCAGGTTTCTGGGGACCCTGGAGCAAAGTCCTGCACTGAGGCCCCCATGGAACCCCCACCCATCCCCTGATTACATAGTGGGCACAACCACTGCCACTGGTACAGTACTGAGGGTTCAGAGGTTGTGTCGGGCTGATTGGCACACATCCTTGGCCAGTTCTCTACTTGGCCAACGTCTGAGGTTGCTACTCCTGCTTGTGACAACTGGACGCATTGAATAAACTCACTCCAGAACTGTGCAGACAATGCCTTAGGCTCACAACTAAGACCAACCAGAGGTGCACACCCAGATAAGTATGACACATTGTGTTCTTAATGTGAATAACATGATGATTCACACTAAGAGGCCCCAATCCTATTGAGGCCTTGCACTGTCGGAACTAGTGTTCCAGCAGTGCAAGGTCCTTTATAGTGGCGCAAAAGCTGGGCCACCATCACGCACTTCCTGGCCACTGCTGCAAATGGGCAGCAGCGCAGCAGATGCGACAGTGGCTCCAGAGGCCTCTGTCAGTGCCAGTAAGTTGGCAGCGTGCATGTGCCATGTCATGTGCAGGGAGGGCGAGAGTGTGGATCTCAATGGCACCGGCATCTGCCAGTTCTTATCCCCTCTTTTTGAAACCTACCTGTCTCTTTTCTCTCCTTGGACATACAGCAGCAAAATGGCTGGCATATGTCTGAGAGGACGCATAGGTGATCAGGCAGCCTACTTGGGGGGGGGGGGAAGTAAAAATATTTTACTTACCTCTTGTAAGCTGTCTAGTCACCCCCCTCCCCACCATAGCATGCAGCACGAGCTCTGTTGGCCGGCTGCATGCTATAACATGGTGGGAAATAGGATTGGGTTGTAAGTGTAAAGTGGAAAATATGACTCGGTTCTTGCTTTCTGAATATGAAACATAGGAATCTTAGAACTCTAGATGAACATGTAAAGCTATGCTGAGGCAAATTCTGGGCGCATCTAGCCCAGTATTGTCTACTCTATCTAATAGCAACTCTAACAGAATGCTTTTCCTATCCCAGTACTATCTGAGATAGTACATTGCATTGAAATGATGCTGGAGACTGAGCCTGGAATTGTACATGCAAAACCCTGAACAATGGTCCCTTCTCCAACAAGAGTCAGTGGGTCCTGTGGAAGACCCTTAAGAATTGCATGTGCTGCATGGGCTCTGCGTTCTCTATCACTGAGGTGCAGGGGAGAATAGTCTTAACTTTCTAAAGCAGAAGGATGCAAAATATGGAGAAGGGTCTTGCACTTTGATAAACATTTAACTTTCAACCTGAGACAACTCACAGTTTGGACAGCTCTCCAATGAGATCATCAAATTGGGTAATTAAAAAAAAAACCCCACAATCATCTTTGCCAACTTCAGCATAAACTAAAGAGCAACTTTGGGTGTTGGTTTGCAACTAATGTACATACCCAGCATTCGGCTCATCATATAGAGAGAATTACGCGGCTGCCTACACACACTTACCTGGGAGTACATCCCATTGAACTGAATGGGACATACTTCTGAGTGGACATGCCTAGGTTTGTACTGTTAGTCATATATAACCATATTAGACCTCCCCATGTCTATGCAAGCTAATTGAAGTTGGTAGCTACCCAGTTTTGCAAGACACAGCTGTGCAAACACAGTGAAGGAGTGACGAAATAATCCAAGTCGGAAAGCCTTATTTAAGCGAAAAACTATTTCTGTTGATATAGTGTACAAAGCAGAAGAAACATATTGGTGTAAGAGACTCTGAAGTCTGACTTCTCACATATCTTTCCACCATAATATATTCTACCTTCTGACACAATTTTGCTCCCCAAAACATTTCCATTTAGTTTCTCAGAATGGTGACTCAGAGTATGTGAAACGCTGAAACAGAGCAGCTGCTGAGGTTACAGCCTTGGAAACTATGGCACCTATTAAAACACGGCCATAAAAGCCGAGTGCATCAAAGTGAAAGAAAAATGTAAGGAGAAGCTGGGACTAGACCAGTGGCCAGAAGCAGATCTTGAACATGAAAGTAAAGGAGAAGGGAGACTTCTTAGAGCAGTCTGGGTTAGGATGTAGGAAGGAAATATCTACTGAAGGAAATATCTAACCATAGCAGCCATAACAAAAGATATGACAGCTTAGCTGTACTGGTATCAGCAAACTGAATGGCCTGGTGGCGAATTCTGGATGAAACCCCCCCCCCTTCCTTTATGAAATGCTGGATGTGGTTCTTAGAAAAATAGCCAAAACCTCCGTTGCAGACTTCAGGATAAAGTAATGAGAAGCTTTGGGAGTTTGTCCTCACATAATTAATTCCTTTGTGTGTGTGTTTCAAACAAAGGATTTTACATACAATTAATGTAAACACTATGCATATGTATATATATACTTACATAAGTAAGTAATTTAGTTTATGCCTTATAGCATTTTTATTTCTATAGCTATTATTGGAATTAAAGAGTTTTTGGCAGAAATGTTTCCCACACAACACCCACTCCAAGAAGACTTTCCATAAGCGTCTGTCCTTAGAGTTTGTTACCATGGATGTAGTACTAAATTGTCTCATTATGGGATGAGTGGCAAAGAGAAGAAAACTTAAGAAAGATATTTTCCCTACTGACAATGCAAGAGGAAAAAATAACTATATGAAAGGTGAAATAGTAGATAATATAATATAGTAAATAATCCCCAGGGATTGAATGGAACATGAAGAGGTGTTTGGTGGCCTCTAGTGGTTCATGTATGTAGAAAAAGCCAACACAGTATACTGTAAGCTGGCATAGAAATTTAAAAATGTAAACCGCAAGTCCACAGCTTACATGGAAGCATGACTGCATTTACTTGGAAGGAAATAGACTGGCAGCAGCCCAATCCTGTGTAGGATATGGCGGCCGGCCTAAAGGGCCAGCCGCTGTATCCTATTGAGTTCCCGGGCTGCCCCGAGGCAGCCCAGGAACAACACAGGAAAATGGAATGATCGTCCCCTTCCTCCCCCGGTGTCAGCAGTGGTAGGCCCAATTGGCCCACATGTGCGAGAGGTCTAGAGCTCGTGCACAGTAACGCCGACAGTGTCGGTGTATCTGAGACCTGGAGGTAGCGTTGGATACCGGGGATCTTGGCCCCCGGTATCCCCGCTCCCTCCAGGCCCCAGGCAGTCTATGGCCACCCTCCCTCACTGCCCAGTCTGCCCTCCCCCCACCCCTGCTCCGACCGGCGTAGGACTTACCTGCTCCAGCCGGCGCAGGGCCGGGGAGATGGCAAGGCAAGCACTCTCCGGGTGTCACACATGTGCTTTACGGCAGTTGCGCGACGCGCTGCCCTGGGGCTTCTTCTACACAGGATCATATAAGACTACAAAACCCATGACACACATATTTAAAAACAGCTGAGCCTGTAATGAACCAAGCGAGTTTTGAGAATATGAAAACACAAGTGGCAGACAGATTTTTCATGTAAAATTAAATATGTAGACCTGGATTAAGAAAATAGATTTCAGAACTGAATCCCTCCTGATGGTTTTGCAGATCTTTAGCATATCCCTTGAGTGGAGGCATCGAGATGTGCTCAGAACTGATCCAGGCAACTCAGAAATGCCAGATACAGAAGTGTTCAAGTGTAAGAGATATACCCCGTATTGTCCCGAGTATAGGACGCTCCTGATTATAAGCCACACCCTTCAGGTTTGGTGCTTTTTTAAAAAAAAAATACATTTTTAACTTTTTTTAACTTAAATATACACATTAGTAGTAGAACAGTAAAACAGTACAGCTTTAGTACAGTTAAAGGCATAGGCACCCTGTCCCTTATTGAATCTAGGCACCCTAGTATAAGTAGCCTTCCCAGATCCAAAGGTGCCTACCTTTAACCTTTGGAATTTGGGCAGGTGCAGCTTGTTGCACCCTTCCATGATGATGAGCTGCACCTGCCCAAATTTCAATGGTTAACAGCACAATTCTATGCATGTCTACTCAGAAGTAAGTCCCATTGCATTCAATGGGGCTTACTCCCAGGAAGGTATGCATAAGATTGCAGCCTAAAGGTTGGCACTCTGTCCTCCTTTGGATATGGTAAGCCTATGCAGGAGCTCTTGCTCTCAACTTTCAAACTGCAGGATCAATAAATATCTTAGTTTCCACAGAGTCCTGGGGCTGGAGCTTATGGTAATTTTTTTAAATGCTTCCATCCTGAGGCTAGAGGTTGCTAGACACATCATTGTTCAGCCATTAAGTGCTTTGCAGTTTAAAAAAAGAAAAAGAAAAAGAAAAAAAAGCCCTTTGAAAGAGACTTGGAGAGACTTGAAAACAAAACTCTAGCAGAAAATGCTAGGCTTTGATTGTAGGCCGCACCCCTACTTTAAAGACTTGCTTTAGGGGGAAAAAGTGAGTCTTATACTCAGGTCAATACGGTATATCACAAAAATCACACATTAGTAAAGTGTTTTAGTTCTATAGAAAATTGTTCAATATTGCAACATAATTGTCATAATTCTTATTAATCCCAGATTGAAATTAATACAGCAAAAATTAAGGTACCAGGACAACTCAGTGGAAAAAAAATGTTTCAGTTCCAAGCTACAACATATAATTAAAAATTACACTCTTAAGTTATATTTAGAGGCATACTAAAAGCTGTTTCTGGCATCCTTGAATGGAAATTTTATTACATTGAGTTATTTTACTCAGAAAAGAAACAGCTTACTCAGATGTGTTGAAGGGTATGGGTATATCTGCACTGAGAAACTGCATTGCACATAACTATTATTACCTGTTGCTGCTATAATATGCTTTGTAAAATTAGTACTGTAACTGTAAAAAGAGCATGTAAAGTTTATTTAACATGAGTGATGTTTCCAAGTGTCACAACATCTTTCAGAATGTAGGTTTTATTTATATAAAATAACATTCCAAATAGAACTGCAATCTGAACCCATTCTTTTATTTTGAAAGGTATCTTCAACAAACCAAAGACTGATGGTCTATTGATGTCTTATGCAGCATACTTTGTTAAGACAAAGTCCTCAACCACAGTCCAGGAATCCCAAGGTGGTGCTATCCTCGAGCAAACAAAATGGCCCATTCTACACACCCACCCCATCCCAATGTCTTTTTTGCCCGTGGGAAAAGGAGTCAGCAGCAGCTATATTGAGCAAAGTGGTGGCAATGAGGAGAAGGGAACTGTGGAGAAGGTGGCAAAAAGTCAGGTGAAACACAAATAAAAGGCAAAGCACCAGGGTGAAAGGGAGGGCAGAGATATCAGGAAGAGGGTGGAGCTCACCCACTCCTAAAATGTTATGGGGCCTTTGAGTAGAAAAGTAGGCAGACAAAGCTGGTTCCCAATACTGTTGCTGTTTATCACACTCTGAGTTGATAGAAAGACACAAGTCAGGGAAATGGTACTGGGAAGGAGGACAGCTACAATGCTCTCCCAATCTGGCACCTAGATTTGGAGAGGAAGAGGAAGGGGACAATGCTTGTCCAAGTCTTTGTCATTCAACTATTCAGGAACTCGATCTGGCAGGTTAATGGTGATGGACCAAATGGATCAGCAGTGCTATCACTCAGGGCAGCGCCCTGGGTGGAACAAGAGGTGGGGACTACCTAGTTCTACTTCTTCAGACCTGACTCTGCCCAAGGCCAGCTTTTTCCTAAGGTCTGCCGAAGCCGTCATTTCAGGTCGTGGATGCTGCCACCGTTGCCACCTGCCTGGGCAGCCTGAACAAGTGGTATGTGTCTACTGTTCCTGAGCCACCCCTGCCATAAGGGTGCCCACCCTACTGCTTCTGCCTCCATGGACATGAGAGCATCCACTGTCTTCGTCACACTTGCATTTGAAAAACAGGCGGGAGACAGAGCAGAAGAAGGAAGAGTTTTGCGGACGTACTCTGGCACTCTCTGGATGTGCTGAGACCACTCTCCTCTCTTCAGCTTTCTCTTCTGCTCTGTTTATTTCCTTTTTTCAAATGCTAGTGAAGTGGAGGCAGTGGGCACTCTTATGGTGATGGGAGAAGGCCACTGGGGTGGGTACTCTCATGCCACTGAGGTAGGTGGCACAGGGTGTGGGTTGCAACTGGTGTCCCGGCACCTCAGGCCTCTTCAGATCTTGGGCCACCCTTGACTCTGCCCTATGGATTCTATAATGGAGGAGCTGTGATGATGACTGTTCAGGGGCAAAAGCTGCTGGGTTGTGAATAGGAAGAGAAGTTGGGGGAGGGGAGGTACTGAGTGATGGAGCTGAAGCAATGGAGGAAAGAAAGGGTAAGAGCTGCTGATTCCTTCCTTCTTTCCGAGAAAGGCAACCTCCATCCAACCATAGACATTTCATGGACCTTTAACTAGTTCATATGGATAATATATACCACATTGCTAATAACTGCAGAAGACTATTTACATCATATCAGTAATGTTTAATAACACAACCAAACGTTATAGAAGAATTTGACATAAGAAGCACCATGTACCACAAATACATTTGTGCTCAGTAGGTTTTTTTTTTCCTCTTCTCAATGGCTTAAGTTAAAGTGATTTTTAGGCCATGTATTGCAACGTTTTTATCCTTCGTTTGAACCAAATAAGTACTCAAAGGAACAACTTATTTTCAAATGGAAGTCATGGGAATTAAATTGAAACGAACTGAATGAGCAAAGCAGAGGAAAAGTACACACATATGTAACTTCAATACGATACTATAGTAGTCACATCCAAGTCTGCCAGTTTGGAAAACACAGTAGGGAACTGGTAGATCATTTAAGGCAAAGGAAGAATCATTCATTTCAAGATGTTTGTGGGAAAGTTACCTGAATAAATTTGAACTCAGATTAGATAACAACCCAAACTCCACCAGTGGTCCTGCTCTTTTTTGACAGAGCTCTGTAGCCAGGAAGATCGCTCTTTCTTCAAAACTGTAGCTAGTAACTTCTTCTTTTCCAAGTTGTTACATTTATTAAATGATGCTTTTCCATTTATGTCCTGCAGCTTCTACATTTCTGCCGATGCCAGTGACTCAAGAATTATTCTTGGAATAGAAGCATCCAGGGAATTGTTACTCAGAATCCAGCCAAATTATTGCTCATGTTTATGGGAAGTGTGTTGTCGTTCCTGGTTCAATTCCTTTGAAACTGAAGGGCATTATTGTCAGGGGTGAACTGGGTAGGGCATGCTGGAATGCCCTTTTTCTGTTTCACAGGAAAATCCATAGTCTTATATTTTTTATTTCATCATCAGACTGTGTGGAACACTCTGAAGCTAGAAAAAAGTCATGAGGTTGTAAATGGCAGAACCACCAGCTAGTTGGGGAAGAGAAAATGGGACAGATGGTAGCATGGTCATCCCAGGCTCATCCTATGAAACTACTACATATGCTCAGGAGGAGTCAATATTAAATTGCAGAACATTCGCAACTCCTACATGTTCTTTCAATCCTCCCTCTCCAGCAGTCGTCCTTATCTTAAGAGGGCGTTTCATCAGTGTAACACTAAAGTGTTAAGGAAAATTGATTTACAAAATTTCTTCCAATAACTAACAGCCCAATTCTATCAAAAAAAAAAAAAACCCGCGCCTGCCAATGCACCTGCATCACTGAAGTGTGCACTGCATCCTGCGGGGGGGAGAGTCCCAGAGGTCTCCTCTGAGTAAGGGACCTATTGACTAATCAAATTGGGGGAAAAACAATTTACCAACCAACATTGATATTTAGCTTTTGTTTCTTTTAGTGTTAACGGGATTTTAGTTTCTTTTAGTGTTAACGAGATCTCCATCATTGTAAAATTGTGGTGACCAGCACATTTGAGTATTTGAAGAATGTGTATCTAGAGAGAAAGGGAGGAATCATGAACCACTAATATAGCCTTTTTTTTTTTAGCGTTGGTCAATTTTCCATTCAATGTTATTTCACATCACACCACTCCCAAGTTAATTTGTTGTCCCTAGGTACATCCACGTGGAAATCACCCAGCTCGTTTTTGCTATCACTATTCATAGACAGCATGTTTTAGCAAATGCTAAACATCTGCTAGTCAACATCTTTGATGGAATTATCTATTCCTTCCAGCATCCTGCTCCCTACAGTGGTCAACCAGCTGTCTTTGGTAAGCTCATAAGCAAAAGAGAAAGGCTTATTCCTTTCCCACCTTTGCCCCCCTACAACTGGTATCCAGAGGCATATTGCTGCTGAACCTGAAGGTAGTGCATAACTATCATGACTAGTAGCCATTGATAAACCCATCCTCTATGAATTTGTCCAATTTCTGTTTAAAGCCACCTAAACTAGTAGCCATTACCACCTTTTATGGCCATGAATTTCATAGCTGAAATATACTGTGTAAGGAAGTACCTCCTTTTATCCGTCCCAAATCTCCTGCCAATCAATGTCATTGGATGACCCCTGGTTTTGGTATTGAGAGAGAGAGAGAGAGAGAGAAACATCTCCCAGTCTACACCACACGTAATGGTATAACACTGTAGTCCTATGCATGTCTACTCAGAACTAAATCCCAATTGAGTTCAATGAGACTTACTCTCAGGTAAGTGTGTATAGGATTGCAGCCTAAGTTTCAGTTATGTCCTTCCTTAATTGGCTTTTTTCCAAGCTAAAAAGTTCAAAATATTTCGTTCCAAGGAAGCTGCTTTAGCTCTCTGATCAGTTTGATTTCTCCACTGTCCCAGAATTACTGCTATTTTTATATTAACACATTCTCCATTTGGTTAAACTTGCATTATGAATCACGATGCAAAGGATTAGATCTAATCTATTCTAATTTGATTGGTCTGCCAAAGATGAGACACTGACAAGTATGTTCTTTCTTTGTATTTTTCTCCACAAAAATCAAAGAGAGCCTCTGATAAACCAATGACCTCTAGTTGCATCTTTTCCAGATAGTAAATGTCCATTACATTTTAATTGTAGGCAGAACAGTTTACATTGCTCGGATTTAAGATCAAACTGGCTTCGTTAAGCTTTTTCCAACAGCAGCTGTAGAGGCTCCATTTGGTTTTCAACACCCTTTTAAAAGATAATACATTGCACGTATTTACTGTACAAACCAAGAATCTTAGTTCCCGTTCCAGCAATGGGTGAGGGGAAGAAACATACCATCCATTATAAAAAGAAAAGTTATAGATTAACAGCCTGGTTTCACATATGTCTTTTGTAGTTCCAAATGCCTTTTATTTTCCATGGCTGGATTTTGTATGATCTGCCAATTGACTGACCTCAGATTCAGAAATTTGTTTTTTTGGGGGGGGCAGGGGGACACACAAATTATATGTACATGACATCCTTATGTTTAATAATTTCACCTACATTGTTTTAGATCTTGATCCCACAACTCAGGATCTCTTCAGGGCCAGAATAAAATGACATGAATGGATATTTTGGTCTTCCCTCTTTTCCAGATAGTGTGCACTCTTGCTGTGGGGGTTTCCATGTACAGGGCAAGTCACACTCACGCTTTCTCATATAAACTACCTTCTGAGCAAGGCTTGATTGCACACTCGTTTCGGGTACGTGTGACAGCATGAATCATCTGTTAATGGACATGACTGGAACAGGATGTGAAAAATCTGTCCGTGATTACTGACTTGTGAAAGAAGTTTCAAAATGGCCAACATAGTAGTACCGTCACACGTACCCTTCAGGATTGGACTGGAGTCTCCTGAAATCAGTATCAATTTCCAGATGACTACTGACTATGATTCTGGAGATTTTAACAGGACCTCCAGGAATTTCCAACATTATGCTGGGAAAAAAAAACCTCTCCAGAAATAGCATCAGTCAGAGTTGGTAACCCTACTCAGAGCGCATGTTTTGCATGCAGAAGGGCCCAGGTTCAGTCCCTGGTATTTTCAGGTGGGGCTGGGAAAGATCCCCTTTTCTGGAACCCTGGAGAGCTACTGCCAGTCAGTGTACTGTAGACAATACTGAGCTGATGGACCAATGTCCCAACTCAGTAGAAGGCAGCTTCCTAGGTTTGTCTCTAGACCAAAATTTGATATCAAACACAAAAGCTTGTATAGAATCACATTAGAAATCATGGAAACACTGGTGCATCTACTGTTACACCGGTGCAAGGTTTCACAGGATTACGCTGTTGGAATAGTTCAAGCAGGTCTGACTTGCAGCTAAAGAAACTCCCTTTGGGCTGGACTGGTCAAGGACAGCTGGGTGTGGTAGAAACCCCAACAGATCTTGCCTTCTCAAATGTATAACACATAAGAAACTGAAATATTTGGGAGGACATTGTGATGCTGTTCTATTCTGAGGACATAACACTGCCTGATATACATCATTGTATATCATTGTCAAATGTCGAAAGAACCTGAGAGTGAAGTTTGAAGGTTCTGGTGTGTCAGTTGATGGTAGTTGATTGTTTTTTTAAAAAAATAACAGCAACTGCCAACGTGTCAGCAAAACAAAACAAATATTGTTGTTTTGTGGTTTGCCTCAGTAGGAGGTCTGGATGTTGGGCATCAATTGCATTTCCTCAGTCAATGTCTTTTTCAGATCCAAATCATTGTTTTCTAAATACCATTTTATTCATTTTTAGACAAAACAGGCATCTCAACAAAGCTATTTCATTAACCAATTCCATGAGCATTTCCTGTGAGCCAATTTCTCACTCTGCCCAGTACAAAGCTCATTGCTGATCAAAACACCCAAATCACAGTCAGAACATCTCTTTAATGAGATTCATATTTTTTTTCTCCCATGGGCTTACTCCAATGCTCAGAAAGGAAATAAATCAGATATAGCATGTTGTTTTAAAAATCAAACCACATATAGCATCACAAGGTGCCATGGCTTTTGATGTTGATGGGGATATTATTCCTCACACACAAATGCCTAGAAAGAAACATCAGTATGAAATAGCTTCATTTCTGATTTGATATCTATCTACTACGGTAACAAAATACATAAAAACAAGTTCTCTTGTTGCTCGCTTACCCAGTCTTTAAATGCTTAGCCCTGAAGTGAAGAAAGAATGTGGTTGGTGACATTTTGTTTATGCAGTGGGCCCTCACTATCGACAGGGAATCCGTTCCAGACCCCTCCCCTCCAGATAGTAAGGATCCCTTATCCGTGGATACTGGATTCCACCTTCAAAAAACTGTAAAAAGGAAGAAACCCCTCCCATCCCCTTTTGTACCTTTGCACAGTGAAATTGTGCCATTTTCAAGCCTCCTAACACAGCCATATAAAAACATATCAAGCAGCAACAATGGCTTTTAAACATATAACGGAAAAACACACAGATCCGGGAAGGCCTGCTGAAATAACGTCGTCTTCGCTGCCCCTCTAAAATCAGATGTGACAGGGCCAGGTATCTCTTTGAGAAGCCTGTTCTGAAACTTGGTTGTCACAGCTGAAAAGGCCCCATGTATTCATCCCCTGCATATCCTACAGGCAGGTGACCTCAAGGACGTCCTCTGGTGTAGAGAGTGCAATTGCCAGCCAGGCTTTTATGGGGGAAGTGATTCTTGAAATATTCTGGTCCTAGGCCATTTAAGATTTTAATGACCAAAGCCAGCACCTTCAACTGAGTGTAGAAGCAACTTGATTACCAGAGAAGCTGGTAGAGAATCAATGTGATATAATTCAATCAACCAGTGCAAGTCAGAATCCTGGCAGCTGCCTTTTAACCAATGGACGCTTCGTTCTGGACCATCTCCAAGTGATGTTTCTGGACCATCTCGCACACAGACCATCCTTAAGCCTGGGTAAAGAACACTCACATACATTGGTTACTAGTAATCCATCCCAGTTAGTGTCTTTTCTCCTGTCAAAGGTAGCCTGATATGATACGCAACCCTTCTGATATGCAAAAAGTGGCCCCTCTCTTCACATTGACATGCAGTTGGCTGTTTCAGTATCTGGAATGAGCCACAGCTATCTCTAAACATTGGCTGGAAAGGAGAGCTGGAAAGCATCAGTTTTAGACTGAGATGCTGAGTTGGATTCAGGCTGTGGAAATGATAGTTCTTTGGAGCTGGCGCTATCTGTCTGCATGCTTGTTACTGTGCCCATAGAATGCCTAGTCAACCTTTACACTGATATATAATATAAATGATCAGGATGACAATCTTGATTGGTCTCCCTTCAAAGGAAACTTGCCCTGTAAAGACTGTTCTGAAAGCAAAAGAAGATGGAACAAGCATCCATGACTCCTTATAAATGCAACAAGTAGCTTTTCTGTGTGTGGGTGCATACATGTGTGACTGCTATCAAGATGCTTCATTTGATTCCTTGACTTGGGGGGGGGGACAGGACAGATGGCTGGAATGGGGACAAATGCACCATTCTAGAAGTATTGGCATAAAGCTCAGGATTAAGTGGAGCCTAAACTCTGAAGCATCGCGGGGGTTGGGGCGGGGTGGGGGTGGGCCCCAAGGCGTAGGACTTGCCTGGATGGCCGTCACTGCCTCCGTCGAGTGGGGGTTGGGCCCTCCCTGGTGCCGAACGGCTCCGAAATGGCCTGGAAAATGGCGCGGGGGCGTGGTCAGAGCTGCGTGACGTCACACGCGGCGACGGCGTCACGTGGGGGCATAGCGTCGGCGGCCCCTCCCACGTGGGGGGCGCAGCATCATCTCTGCCTAAACTTCACCATAGTGTCTCTTCTCAAGGCAAGAAAACAGCTCTTTGTCCTTCTCCAAGGATAAGTGAGAGCAAATGTCAAATTGTTTACATGGCAATGTTCACTTTATCCTTAGACTGGGGTACACAAATTCAAGGAAAATGGAAGCAGGAGGCTTGCAAGAGAATAAAGCATGCTTTAACATTCCTGTGGAAATGATTGTAGGGAGTCAATGAGTTGGCAAACTAGATAATTGCCTATTGGATAGTCCAACATTTGATAAACACAAGGAAATGGAACACGCAACCTAGAAATTAGATACTGATGTCTTGGCATTCTGTTCTTGGCCCTTTGGGAAGTGTTTGGAGCAGCTTGATATTCCCCTGGAAGCTGCCCATGCTTCCCTAGGGTATCTTCTAAGAACCACTGCCTTGGATGAGTCAAGACATGATGTCAATTAATAGGGGACAGTTACTCGTGTCTCAGCAAAAAGGAGGTCACAGAGGGAAAATGTCTGGCTAATCAACTACTTGTTGAGATGTCACTCCATGTAGCAGAGTGCATTTTTACTTTCCAAGAACAGAGTTCCATTTTATGTAAAGTAGGTTAAATGATGAAGTAATAGGGGATACCACTTCACCATGTGAAAGAGAAATCAAGGAAAAACCCAAGAGCAAACCTTTGAGAACAGAATTGCCCTTTACGCAGATCTCATGGAATGTTTTTATAACAGTTTGTTTGGAATAAAATATGAACTCATATTTCATGAAATATGAAAATATGAGAGAACCAGTAAGAGGAAAGAAGCATAAACGTTCACCAGGTTTCTGGACATAAAGAGAGTAAGAGAATGAGCATTACTATTTGCTGTGGCAGTCATGACACCAGCTCCATCTTATCAACTGGCTTTAGCATGCTAGTGGCTTACAGCCCAATCCTATTTAAATCCCCCTGTGGCGATGCAGTGGTGCTGGTGTACCTTCTACTGTATCCCACAGGGAATTTATGGATGCTGGAGGTCTCCTTGGGGTATGGGGACATTTGTCCCCTTACCCCAGGGTAACCCCCAGCAGCCGCTATAGGTCAACTCGGACCTGCACCAGCTTGATCACTGGCATAAGTGTGCATTGACCGTGGAAGGCGGATCAGGTCCAGAAAGGAGGTCAGGATTCGATGTGCACTGCTGCTGCCAAACCTGTCCCAGGCCTGGTCTACCCTCCTCTCCGCCCTTGTTACCGCCCCGTTCCACCCACTCCTTCCTCAGTTCCGCTCTCTGTCCCCCTCCCCCCCGTCCCATTGCACCCCCTGCACTGTCCTACCTGCTTCAGTGGGTCTGAAAATGAACTAAAATTATCAAATCGCAATGTTTGAGAGGTCTCTTTCTTCAGATATCACACTTAGGCCCAACGCAAACATGCAGCTATTCTGTGAGAAAATACATCTGTGAGTTTTCAACTCACATGAGATTTGCAACCATACGTACAACAATGCAATCTAGGGGTTCCGTTGAGGCAAAAGCTGTGAAAGTCCCTCCTCCAATGCTGCCAATCATCCTGCAGCAGACTTCTTGTGTCTGCATGTATCCCAGCAGCACTTGCCAGCCAAAGGGGTGAGAGCTTCCCCCCCAAGCCTTTCTGATGGTGGTAAATATCCTGCTCTTGCCAATAGCAGCAGGTTTCACATGCTATTTTTCCCCCTGTGCCAGCATGCACAGGGCTGACATGCTCATGTGGGAGCAAACTGCCAGCCACCCCTTGGGACTTCCGAGCAGGAAAGGCATAGGATCGTGCCCCAAAGCAGGCTATAAGCACAGCCATAGGCAATGATATTTCACATCTTTTTTACACTAGATTCCCACTATCCAGGTCCAACAGCAGCTGGCCACCTATAGCGAATCACCTAGGTGACCTTCCTGTTTTTAGATGGAGTCATGATGCCAATCAAAACCCTCTGCTCTCACCAGGGGGTAGGTAAAGGATACTTTTCCCCTGAACAACTCTGTTTAGGCCTGGTACGTGTCCAGTGGAAACAATGAAGCCATGTCCATAACTAGAAAAGCCTGGATATTTCCTGCCAGTAGTCAGGCCTGGATGGCTTCTGCAGAATTATGAGTACAGTACTAAATAATATACCAAAAACACAACCTCTCTCAAACATGTCTACCGTCTTCATTCAGAATGCCGGGGGGGGGGGGGGGATCTACTATGTGAAAGTCATAATGCAGTTTGCTGAAAGCAGCATGTTAAACACAGAACTTCCCAAAATGAAATGAAAACAAAACAGAACAGAGGCATGGATATTGACTGCCGTTGCATTCTCTTAATTACTCCACTGCACAGAAACACACAGACCTCAATGAATCTGCTTGCAGTACAGATGGGCTGGAATCTGGAAAAGGTGGAGTTGGACACCAGATTTCTGGAATCTCTGTCCCTAGGATTCATTTCAGTTCATTTCATTTCCAGACACCTCCACAGTTCAATCTGAAATGGATTTGTTCTGACCCATGAAGGAATCTAGAGACCTTCCCTGTTACCTTTCTCTTTCTCAAGCTTACCGAGGCAGCGGGCAGGCAGTAAGGAAAGCTCCACTCAGGGGCCCAGACTTCATGACTTGGACAGCTCACCAAAACCTGGATTCAAAGTAGAATGCATAGTAGCAAGGAAAAATCCATCTTTTTATGTCTCTTCCCATTACGAAATTGTAAATTGCTAAATTGTTAAATTGATTATTGAAGGGTGTTAAGGGGCAACCCATCCATACACAGGTCTAAACTGGCAGGCTGAGTCCAATTGGATACTCAAAAACAAAACAAAAATCAAGGAAAAAGGCATTTGCCTCTTGGGTAAAAAAATGTTTATGAAGCGTTACTGAATGTTCTGAACATTCTTTGACTGCTTCTGCTGTATCCTCTGCTTGTTGTACCCACCTACACAGCCGAGATTTTCCACAAAGGCACATTAAGTAGTTCAACAGACGGCAATATTCTTTTCATCAGACTGCTCAACAATGTGCGTACATTGCTTTTAGCATTTATGTTTTTACTGTTCCAAATTACGTTTCCTTCCCCCATCCCAAACACAACATTGCATTTTGCTCTTGAACATTAAGGAGCTGGGGCAGACACCATTGGCATAAGACTTGTAACCAAAGATTGTCTTTAATTAAAACCTGTCTAAAAGAGGGGGGGAGGAGAAGTGGGCTTTTCCATAAAGTCAAATGGAATCCATTCAACTTCATTTATAACTCAGGCCACTTTTTAAAAAGAGTGCCTTGTGTAAGAGGGGAACCTTGTCTCTTGCCTGTCTTAGATTAGCACTGGACAGGAGCCATGACAGTGGTCTGCTTTCTGCAAGCTTGACACTGAAATTTGCACAATACAAAGAACTGGCCCAGTTCCACCGTAGCCTTGCATCTTGTAGCGCTTTCGCACTGCAGAAAAGCCAATGTTCCACACGTCGTTCTCTTAAAAGCCTCATTGTTCTCATTTATTATTGAGAAAAATTCAATCTTTGGTTCAAAGAGGCAAGAGACTCAGGTACAACTTCCAGATATTATCCGATTTAACATACATTCACACATGGAATGTGGACTTGGTTATTATTACTGACACCAACAATCATTTCGCTGTAAAGAAGATACTTTAAAAAAAACTTTTCAAAATCAAGACATTGTCCATTATACACTTAACAACAAGAGGCTTTGGGCTAGGATTAAAAATAGCAACTGTATATACTTAGCATTTGTCTGATGTTTCCAAGTGCGCAAAGCACTTCTCATGTATTAGCATGACATTGTCCTTGCAAAAACTCTGTATAGTAAAGTATTATTATCCCCAGTGGTTCTCTTGTAATTCTTGACCTGGGAGCCTGAGAAGCCTACGCCAACCCATCTGGTCTTTTTTCCACTGCCACCAGCCTCCATCTCCCACTATCAGAACTCCACTCTCTGTGAGGTTTGGAGGGACACTTCCCTCCAAGGTTCTCAGTACCTGGCTCACGCTCTGGTAACCCGGCACTCCACCAGGACTGAAGACAGGAACGAAAGCAGAGTCAACACAGCTCTTCCAGAGAAACTGGATTTATTTACAAGGACAACTTTAGTAGCAATATTTCTCTCAAGTACTTCAACAATGCAGTGGTACAGCTCTTCTCTTCTGACTCAAACCCCACACAGAATGACTAGGAGTGAGCTTTTACATAAGCATTAAAGGAGCCAGGATGGTGTAGTGGTTTGGGAGTCGGACTTAGACCTGGAAGATCCAGGTTCAAATCCCCGCTCAGCCACGAAGCTTCCTGGGTGACCTTGGGCCAGTCACTATCTCTCAGCCCCACCTACCTCACAGGGTTGTTGTGAGGACAAAAAGGAGGGGAGGAAATATGTCCACCACTCTGAGCTCCTTGGAGGAAGGGTGGTATAAAAATGTGAAAAATAAATAAATAATAAATTAAAATAAATAAATAAAGGTATTCCCTGCTTAAAAGCCAGTCATGTCCGACTCTAGAGTGCGGTGCTCATCTCCATTTCTAAGGCCGCAGAGCCAGCACTGTCTGAAGACGCTGCCATGGTCATGTGGCCGGCATAACTAACAGAACGCTATCGTCCTGCCACAGCGGTACCTACGTATTTATCTACTTGCAATTTCTTGCTTTCAAACTGCTAGGTTGGCAGGAGCTGGGACAGCAGACGGGAGCTCACTCCATCACACGGCACTCGGGTGTCGAACTGCTGTCCTACTGACCTTCCGGTCTGCAGTTCAGCGTCTTAACCACTAAGCCACTGCGGCCCCTTTACATAAGGATTAGGGTTTCTTAATTCTTCCCCTTTTCAGTTGTTCCTTTTGGAGAGGAACATGTGTCCATGTTCCAGGTGTCCATTCACCAAAGCCATTTCCCCCACCTCCGTATTCTTTGATTAGACTCCTGCTGCTGTTATGGAATTGAATGTCGGATGAACAGGATGTGTATCCAAATGGTCTATCTGCATAGTGTTGCTTTTTTCAATAGAATGAGAACAGAAACATGCATCCAAGATGATTCACATTCATTCCCCATGTGAATGGCTAGTCTGCATTGCATTGGTTCAATGGAGAAAGTGTCGTTTGCTGCAATTTGGGTGCATCATCATGTATGAATTCTATTGAAAGAACATCAGTACAGATATTGACCTTCTGTGCTGGGAAGCATGTTGGTATGTGCCTGCAGTACCTCCATAAATGCTGACCTTCCTTGTGGGCCTGCACTTGTGTTTGTCAGTGCACTTTTAGATATTTTAGAAGCCAGCAGCAGTGTTCAATATTGCATGAAAAAGCCGTTTCCTCACCACTTGCTTGCCTCCTCGCCGGTGCTATGCATGCATAGCAACAGTATAAAGCACTCAAGGTTGCGGCTATCAAAGGCAGTTGTGAATATCCGAGACACTCATATTTCAAAAGGGCAGGCAAGGCTGGAAAATATGATTGAGTCTCAAATGATGCTAGGGCGTATCTGGGGCTCAGAGATGTCTAGAATGAACTGTCAGACATTGCCTCAGGACTGAAGGATGCATAGTTTTGCAGGAGGTTTTTTTTTTCTCCTCTCATTTGCATTCCTCCAGTTCTCCTCCTAATCCCACACAGCAGTTCCTAGTGAAATCTGATCAGTCACTGGTGGTCTTCTGCATGCAGTTTTGGTGTTGTTTTTTCCCCTTGTGCAGACAATATCAAATGCAGTGGTTAATTCAGGTTCAAAATGTTCGAGACAGGGAGGAGGGAAATGTCACTGAGAAGGCATACATGGCTCCTGATTGCAAGACAAGGATTAATTGGTTTATTGATTCTATGGCCAGATAAAACATCTCAGGAGGCAAAGATAAAATTGTCTCTGACTTATAGCAACATCCCTTTTGTTAAAAAAAAAAAAGCTCAGAGTTTTTTTCCTTTAAAATAATAATTCAGAGTTTGAATAAGCTTTGGTATAAGCCTATTCTCTATTGCTCTAGTTTATGGACTACTGCTGTTTTATATCCCACATAAAATGAACCTTGGAAAGAGTTTTGACCTTTTCTACAACTTTTATAAATCTAAGTTAGAGCATCTCTCTGTACAGACACATATCAACATTAAAAGTATTTTTTAACAACCCTCCACCTGGTTCACCTTATGGTGGTTGCTGCTACGAAACTATACATCTGAATATAATCACCAAAGAAATGAAGTGCTTTTTCATTATAAAAACCTTGGCTAAGGACTTTTGGAAATTCTGAGTTTACATTTATTATTCTTACCCTTATGACTTTGGACAGTCCTTACACAGTTATAGAGAATAAGATCAGCTTCATTATCTCTGCTTAAGTATAGGCATTTTCATCAGATGGGTAATCCTGAAACCTAAATATATTTGGGAGGAAATGAAGTAACTATTAATTTTTGCCCCCAAACCCAAACACATGTGCCTTTACATTGGTTTAAAATTGACACTTGGAAAGTGTCAACATTGCACATGGTTACTGTGGCTCTCCAACTGAATATATGGAGTGATTCTGCTGCAGCAAAAACTAAATATAAGAGAGTGAAAAATGCCATTTTAAGTTGAATTGGAAAGAGCAGTAAAATACTTGGGAATTGCCACCACTGACTGAGCTGCAGCTGAGATACTGCCTTGTGAAAGATGTTGACAAATTGGAGGGAAGAGATGTCACAAGAGAGCAATAAAAGGTGCTAAAGGCTTTAGGAAGTACAACGTGTTAGGTAGGGTGACATATTTGTGGAAACTAGGGAATGTTAGCGGGGGGGGGGGCAATTGCTGGCCTCTGTTTTCAAGAAGCAAAAGTAGATGATTGGTTTACAAATTAGCGTTTAGAGCAGTGTTTCAAGACTATGTTCTGGGGAATCCTGTGTTTTATTGGACTCTCGTTAGCAGTGGTGTGTATGGGGGCGGCAGAAGAATGTGTAATTGTGGATAGGCTGCCCTGAAAGACAACTTCTTCACTATTGCTACTTCACCTGGCAACCTACAGCAAGGATTGGACGCATCCTGGGGCTCATGTTCATTTTATGAAAGGTAAATTACAAAGCTGAATGGGACTGGCTGGTGCCTCTTTACGAAATGACATGCCACAACAACATTCTCTGTAATAGGTTGGGAAACCTCAGTAAGTGTGCAGGAGTTTCTGGGTTGGAAAGTCTGTCTGAATAGGGTCCCCGATGGTAGAAAGTTTGGAAAGCATTTGATAATTTCTCTCCAAGCTCTTGGACTTGGAGTGGACTTGGGTCTGGAGAGAGGAACAATTGCTATCCACCCAGTTTGTCTGGGAGAGACCACTAACAGGATAATTCTTGAAATGTTGTGGACTGAGGATCCCCATAACTGCTGGCAAGGAAAAGGCTTATGTTTGCACAGGGCAGGTCTGGAAGATTTTCTTCCTCAATTCTAATTATATGGGTAACTTGTCCCATAATTGTTGTGTTAGGGATTTCTCAGAGGAATCCCAGCAGCTTAATATAACTTAATGGATATGAGAACATGAAGATACCCTTTCTATCTCTTTATTATTATTCTAACTTGGGCTTTCAGAAAGTGATTTCATTTTTAAAAATGCAAGGAAACTTTGCTTTCATGGAGTATATAACATGGAGCCACAAGTAAACAGCCCAAACCTATTGGGCTTCTCTGCTGCTGGGATTAGAGTTCCTGCAATGAGTCTTGCCTTACAAATGTTGTAAAAGCTGTGCGCTGCCGGAGTGCTGGCAGATAGGCTGCAGAGAGGCCCACTGGCGTGTGAGCGGGTGGAGGACTGCCTGCCGATGATGACGAGTCAGCAGCAGGGGCAGAATGGGGTGGGGGAGGGCAGAACGGGGTGGAACTGAGGGAGGGTTGGAGGCGTGTCGGGAGGCAACTTATGCTATCCCCCCTTTCTCACCTTCCAACATTTCTCTTCTCAAAATTGCGCCAGCTAAAGAGCTGGCAAAGGTCCAAGGAGACCCATAAGATGCCGCAGGACTCTTGGTCATTTTTGCTTTGCTTGTCCCTTGTACCCAACTTTTTTTTCTTCAAAAACATGAAACTCTTTCAATCACTCCTAAGTTTAAACTCATGACTTGGCTGGAAGTCACCATGATGGTCTGAGTAGACTTTTAGCCCAATTGGGTTATATATGCTACCCTGAAATAATCAGAGCTTGTGACATGGTTGGAAGCAGATGATATGAACCTACTATCATCAGTGATAAGTATACAAAACACAGGGGGAGGGGCTGTGCATTCATTCATGTTCTGATGTCAGTGAATTCCATCAGGTTTTGGCTGGAACCACCCACCCACCCACCCACCCACCCACCCACACACACACACACACACACACACACACACACAGAAAGGAGAAGCAAATTTCCAGAGTCCCAGGAATTTTTCTGCCCAGAACTCAGATAAATTTCCCCCCTTTCCACCAGCCCTAGATCTTCTCCTTACCTGTCAGGGCAGCAAGAAACCCCCCTCAGCAGAGTTCATGTGGGGTGGAGTGAGGCTTTTTATTTTGCATTGCATTAGCTACTGGGAAGACTAAAAATTCCAATGGCCACTGCATTTTACCCTGCGAAGTAGAGAATGGAGAAAAGGAAGGAAAAATGTACCCTTCTTTAGTCCTTGCCTACAGTTGTTCTTCTCCTGGTGTGCTGAAGTATGCCACAAAAATGTGTGTGTGTGTGGGGGGGAGAGTCTCCTTCCCTGCTCAGGCTGTTTTCTCACTGCCCCAACAGGTAAGAAGAGAGTGGAGAGGGCTCCTGGAGCAGGCATGGTGAATTTCTCCAAGCCATTTCAGATTGCCTTGGCAAATTACCTAAGAGCTATCCGATTTGGATAGGAAGAACTCCAATAGTGTCTGAATGGATCTTGGATGAGCTTTCAGCAGCTTGCCCATCTCTAATGATGATGGCTTGCCAATGAATTAACTATTGTTTGGTTTGGGGGATGTTTGAAACAATCCCACTACTCCTCTAAACAACCTCACAAGCATATACAGGACATTCCACTTACATACTATCCACACTTACTAGTATGAACAGCTGCTTCGACCAGATGAAAACAAACAAGGCAAAGGCAGCTGCTTCCACCATATAAAGTGGACCAGATGAATTTGGCACCAGCATTTCTGATGCATGATGATGAGTAGCTTTTCCATCAAGGTGCTAAAGACCCTGGAGGTGGTATCAACAACTTTAGTGGTCGAGAGAGAAATGCTGTAAATAGTTGGGGACGGAAGAGCTGCTCCATACCTCCATGAATAGAGTCTCCATCTGCAGCAGGATGCCTACAGTGAGACCATGCTGAGATGTAGGCTGCATCTATAGAGTTATGGGCCAGCTTTGTAGGAGTTCCTCTCTCAACTCCTAAAGAGATATCCCTCTAGGGCCCCTGGGAATTCAGAAAAATGCATGACAGAGATGCTGTATTTTGTTAAACAAGCTTGTGAGTGCTTGACATACGTTTGTCATTTGAGAGCTGAAAATGGAGTACAGGTTTTTATACAGTACTACAGAACCCTGGCTGCTATTATGGGAACAGATCCATGTAGCAGATGGGCGTCCTGTAAATCACTATCTGTAGGAGAAGACCACATAAAATCTGTGTGATAAATACAATTTATCATTCAAATGATGTAACCATTAAACTATCGAACATCTGAGCTCACTTGAAATTATTAACCAAGTCAGATGTTCTCTGGAGAGATCCTGATACTTCCCACAAAAGAACTTCAGATGTTTGGGATTATCCTCCTAACTTTTGCCAACAACACTTACGTTTCCTGTTTCTTGGCGCATGGTAGACTTTCAATTAATGTTTTCTTATTAATAGACTGAAGAACTTAATGCTTCATAGTGTATACATGCAGTGTCACTCAGAGAAAGCATAAAAATTGTCAGCATGATGTAAACGCCCCTGCTGTAGTCAAACGACTGCAAAACCCTAATTAGAGCAACTGAGAAAATCTGAGAGAAATAAAGTCTCATCAGATTTCCTGGCATGGTGACTTATGAACCACCTTTTAAGCACCATGCACAGAAAAAGGACTTGGAAATTTTTAAAGGTTACAGCAGAAATGTGCCGCTTTTGGAGTGTTTCAGCTCCGCGGCCGCAAATGCAGCCCTCCAACTGCAAAAAGGCAGTCACAGAGCGAAAAACATCCTGCCACGACTCCTCCTCACAAGGAGACCGCAGTTGTCACCCAGGGGCATTGCATCCCCCGCCCCTCCTCATAGCGACGCCACTGCCGAAGACCAAAACGTTTGAGAACCACTGCTTTAGCTCATCATAGGCTTCCTCACAAAGCTTGACCCCTCACTTCTCTGCCTCCAAAAATGCTTCTCAGACATTCTCATGGATTCTGATACCAATATAATACTGAAAATGTCTTAAAACTACTTTTTTAACTGATGGTTTTTCACCTTTGATCCAATCCAGTATTTCTAACATTTTTGCTGATTTCTCCTCACAGATGTTCTGATGTTCTCTCTGAAGTTGAACATGGTAAAAAGGAGCTCCTCCTAAGCTTTTCACCCAGACTCTCCTCACTCCTACATTTTTCTCACTTGAGGATACTGTCATTTTCCCTGTCTCCGACAATTGGGTCATCTTTGGCTTCACTCCTTGCATACTTTGCCTACTTCTAAAAACCTTGCTGCAGGTTTCTCTTGTCTAAACGACTACCATTATGACTAGTTTTTAATTCACAGTTGAATAAACAAGCATATGAAACTTCCTCATACAGACCTTTGCCCATCAATCTAGCAATCTAGGGTTTCAGATAAGAGTGTTGCCAAGGTTTTGAGATGCCAGGTATTGAACCTAGGATCTTCTACATACAAAGCAGATGTTCTACCTCTGAGCTAACTTCCCTTACCAAAACTACAACCCCTAGTTTATTAAAGGCTCAGATACTGCTTGCACCTTTCCTCCATAATAACCATAGATGCAGAGTGGTTCAAGCAGATTAGCTGCATGAATTGATGCAGAACTGCAACCCGTCAGCATGCACTTCCCCGCCCGCCAGCCCGCCCGGTAATCTCTCCCTCTTTTTTACTTGCATGCATGCCCCACCAATGCTGCCTCCTTCTCCTCCATCTCACCTGCACAGATGCTTAGCTGCCAGCTGGGCACAGCGAAGGGTGGATTGTGGAGAGGAATGCAGTGGAGCAATCATGGTGCCCCCTTCCCATTTCCTTCTCCTCCTTGCCTGCCTGTGGCCTTCTTGCTGAGTGGGCAACAAGGATGTGGAGATGAAATGATCTGGCTTCCATTGTTTGTGGAAGTGAGCAGTCAGAACAGGATCTATCTGCTGCTGCTTCCTGCAGCATTGCCACCATGATTGATGGTGGAAGAGGTGAGTTGCCTCTGCACCAGCCCTCCTTTGTTTGATCTCAGGGAGTGCCGATTGGAGGGACTGGGTGAGTGATAAGACTGGAGAGAGGCAGTGGGCAGAAACAGTGCAGGACACCCTTCATCAGTCCACTATCTCCTCCAGTTGGCTGCTCAAAGCAGTTGCTTCAATCAGCCTGATGACAAACAGGAGATCTGTGATCTCTTGTGAGGTTTTCTACATCAGAAGCAGAGCGATGACACTGGGAGAAGATGGGTTAACCCTCTCCCCATGCTATTTTCCCACCTGAAACCTCTCCTGAAGTTTCTCTCCTATTTGATATTATGGGGGGAACATACAGGTACCAATCTCTACCAAAACCATAAAAACTGGCAGTGTCCGAAATGTTCAGTTGATATTACAGGGCCTTTGGATAGTCTGTCATTGCTCCTGCCATAATTCTTAGAGAAAATACAGCACAAGAGCCTGTACGGAAGAGTATTTAGTCCAGCGAATACATTTTTTTTAAAAAAAAAAATTGGTATGTCATGTTGAATATAAGTTTACATTTCCTCGGTGGAGCACTCACACTTACTGTAAGCTAAACTTCACATTCCTAGGAACATTTGTAAAAAGATTAAGAATCTAAACTGGAGCCAAGGAATATGTTTCTCTACAGTTCATGTGCAGGGCCAATGGTGGCGATGGTGGGGAGGCAGATTTGGCCTAGACCTCAAGCCCAAAGGGAGAGGAGACCATTTAAACACTTGTTAATTTTTTTTTACATCCCTATTAGATCTCTCTCTCTCTCTCTCTCTCTCTCTCTCTCTCTCTCTCTCTCTCTCTCTCAGTGTAGGAGTTATTTATTGGACAGTATCACTTTAACGCCAAGGTAGATTCCCCGCGGGGTTTGAGGTTGTTGCACGTTTTCCGGAACACATTAATTATCGCATTAATGAAGGTTCCGATGCCCGGTAGCAACGCTACATCCGGGTCTTTAGAGAAGATGTATATAGTTGTAGTTGTTTGCTAGTGTTGTGTTACTTCTGAAGATGCCACAAATGTTTGTGGCGAAACGTAAAGTTTTTTTAATATCTGTTTTATTTTGTAATAATTATATTAAACAACTGAGTTTTCCCGGCAGGATGTTTGTTTTTAATTCTGTGAAGGGAATGTTTATATTAAATATCTTGGCAGGTGTAGGTTTTGACACCTATCCACAAATGGAATCCAGAACTGTATACCAAACAGCAAACTCACCAGGGTACTCAGAGGTTGTGCAGCTACAGACTGATACCTCTGCTGCTGAGCAAAAGAAGTTGCTTTCCTAGTTCACACCAGCAAAGTTCTGTTATTCATACATCTTTCTTTAAACTTTCCTGTTGATCAAAGTATCACCTTCTAGTAACATTTGGCAGAGATTGTGGCTTCTTGGCTGATGTACCTGGGCATTGCACTACTCCGAATTAGCAGATGTTATTTCTTTTTCAGAAAGTGATCTCATCTTGGATGCATTGCTTCCATTCCTCTGAATCCCTTTGTTTCCTACAGAAGGGATGAGATCAGTGGTGCAACTTAGGAGAAAAAGAAAAAGTAAAGGTGACTCCCAAGTCATCTTCAATCATGAGGTAGTTTTGATGAAAAGGGAGAGGGGAAAAGTACTCACTAATGGCTAGAGACGCCACAAGTAGCCAAGATTTTCTGTTCCTGGTATGAAAACGACTTATTTACTGTTCCAGACAAAGGTCTCAAAAAGCAGCAGATTAACATTGGATCTTTAGAGGAAAGAAGTGGTTGGTGGATGTGCAAATGCACATTATTTGAGGTATAAATAAACCAGCTGCAGATAACATGCATGAGATATGCGATGAGGATTTGAATCTGCAGTGCATAACTGTCCATCTACTTTTGTAAATGGGCCCTAAATATGCAATACCAGAATGTAAGAAGGCATAGATTCGTGGAATACAAGATCAGACAAAACATGGACACACACACACACACACACACACACACACACACACACACACACGGTGGTGTATGACTAGGAACACTGAAAACGACTAACGGCTGCTTCAATTAAAACAACTAAACTCTAAGAAGCAATACAAAATGAAGACAAACACATAGCCCAATCCTATTCCCTGCCATGCTGAAGCATGCAGGCACACCATGGTGGCATGGGCTGCATGCTATGGTGTGTGTGTGGGGGGGGGCACATTTTCCCCTTACTTCTCCATAGGTCCCCTGATGGCCTATGGTTCTCCTTGGACGTCTGAGAAGAACCAGGGAGCAGGGCAGGCTGAAATGGGGGATAGAATCTGGTGCTCGCAACTGTCACTAGATCTGTCCGCTCCCTCCCCGACATGACCTGGTTCCGCCTCTGAAATGCCCCATTACTCCCCCCCTACCCACGTCCCCATACACCTACCCACTGCCCACCTTTGCTGCCAATGTACCTTCCTCTCTGGCTACTGCTGGGTACTCTAGTGGTGCCTGTCCAGTGGCCAGCCTTTGCGCTAGCAGCACTGTTGTGTGCATCATCACTGTGTCTGCTACACTGAGGGAGAGGGCCTTCTGTTGAACGAATGCGAGTTCTTTCAGTGGAAAGCACCCATAGGATTGGACCCTTAGTTGGCTGGCAACTGGTTTGACTTAAATCAGGATAGAAATGCAATAAAATAAGTAAATGAATAGAGTAGAACTTGAGAATTTCTTTCTATCATTCCTCTTATGATGAGTAAGAAGTGAGTAGGGATTCTCACAGCCCAATCCTACCTAAATCTCCCCCCCTCCAATGCAGGTGTTCCAAAGAGGAGCGCACTGCATCTTATGGGGGGGGGACTTGGAGAGGTGAACTTTGTTCACTTGCCCTGGGGAAACCTCCCATAGACTCTATGGGACTCCTTGGTCCTGCACCAGCTGTTTTGCTGGCACAGGACTGAGGTGCGTAAAGGCAGCAGAAAGAGAGAGGGATAGAATTCAGACACATGCTTGTGCCGCTTAACCTGCCCTCTCCAGTAGTGTAGGAAGGGATGGGGCGGGGGGGACCACTCCCAGGTAGCAGGCGGGGGCGACAACATGGCGGTGGCGATCCAGGCGGCAGCAGAGAACACGGTAGCGATCCAGGCGGCGGAATGGCTCGGAGGAGCCTGCAGAAGCCTCCTGCTGCCTCTGAGCTGCATTTGTGGTGCACCCCGTCCTCCCGCCCTGCCCCCGAGGGACGTTTGGCTCCAGCTGACGTCATTCGGGTGCAGGGTGAGTGACAGCATCATGAGGGGTCGGTGTTCCTATACCACTGACCCTCTCCCTCATTAGTCCTCCCTCCCCAGAAACTCCTCCATTTCTACCCCTCCCTGTTCCATCCACCATCCACTCCCACTGTCACCTTATCTTTCGCTGGCAGATCGTGGCCTGGTCACTGGCTCACGCACACGGCTGCCAGCAACTGTACTGGCAGCCTCGCTGCACTGGCCAGCGCCGCCAGAGTCTGCGTCAGTGTCATGTGACTTCCACCTGGATCCTGCCCGCTCTGCTGGCAGAACAGGTGTTCCACCAGTGGGGGGATTTAGGTAGGCTTGTGCTGTCACAAATGTAAATATCCCGAATATCATATGTGTAGTATGGAGTACAGGTTCTGCTGAAACAGGTCATCTTCCTAAGAAACCACCAAGTGGATGTGGTCTCAATACCCAAAAGTTATAGCTTTGCACCCGCTTAAATGAAATTAGAACAGTTTGACAGGAAAACACTTGACAGTTACATTTCCCAGCTGCACTAGCCAAACCAGCAATTTAACTCAGACAGATGAATCTATAAGATTTAGACGGCAATGGATCGTAAGTAGAAGTTAGGAGGCACCCAAAATGCAGGAGACTCCTGTGGTTTCATGTTACAAGCACTTAATCATAGTTTTTGCTCTGCTAAGTACAACAATGCACATACTCTTCGATGAACACCTAATATATTTGCCTGCCTAGGAATTAATTCTGTGTCAATGCTACATGCATTGCCCAATGCCTCCCCCCCCCCCAATGAACACACAAGATAAGTTGTTTGGAATATAAATTGGACCACTTTTATTGAAAGCCAGTCACATATTTGAGCAACCTTGCAGTGGGGGCCCAGCCTCACAACTCCTCCCCCCTTTAGTACATCTAACCTAGAAAAGACACCAAACCACCATCTATTCCCCTGGGTGTTCCCACCCTGACTCAAAGGTGCAGCCTGTCAGTTGACAGCCCAAGCTTCTCTATGCCAACCCTGAAGGGTCAAAGAAGGTGGACTGCACCCCTCCCCCCCCCCAAGCTGGAAAGCCTTTAAGGTCGACTTTGCAATTCAAGCCCAAGGGCTCACCAGCCAGCCTCCCTGAGCCAGCCAGCCTCAATACTGCCTCACCCACTGACTGGTGCACACCCAAAAAGCTCTACTCCAGCCTCCTGGCCACACAAGACCTGCCAGAAGTGACCACCCTGGCTAAAAAGAGAACACAACTAAACCAAAAGAAAACAGTCTGGGGTAGTTAAAACAACACCAACTGTCAACCAGGGCCAATCAGGTAGACTGCAAAAAAAAAAAAAAATCCTACCTGACATTATAGGCTACCAGCTAATTTCAGAATGTGCAATGAGGCAGATCAGTGAAGACACCAGCAAAGAGTCAAAGAAGCTCTACCCCAGCAAAATGAGCACCAAATAGGGTGCCAGTATTTTCCCGCTCTTGCTTCACATGATGGAGGGGCCGGACAAGGAACAACCCCACATGAAGCTGCAGCTGCAGGGCAGCATTCCTCAGTTACATACAAATGTAGGAAACAACATGGGATTGTGTGGCACCAAATAGGGAGTTTGGCTTCCTGAGAATCTCAGTTTAAAAACCACCACCCAATTAAAAATAGACAAACTTCTAGTCTCCATGGTGGGAAAGATAGCTTGTCTGCACATGGGCAGGGCCCTATGAAATGTCATGCCAGAGAGAGAGAGAGAGAGAGAGAGAGAGACAGAGAGAGAGAGAGAGAGAGAGAGAGAGAGAGCTGAGCAGCATCTCTAGTGTTTGGTGAGACTCCCATGCCCTTTCCCTCCCTTTAATTAGCAGAAGCAACATTATGTGTATTACCAAAAATATGCAAATGAGCTCAATGTATATACTATATGTACCATATACAGGCTGCAGAGTTCAGCTGTTATTGGCGCAGAATCCGGCTTACCTTGGCACAGAGCGAACAGAGCCTTGTACATTGCAAACATTTTGAAAGATTAATTACTTTCACTGCTTCACCACCGATTCCCCACTCCTGTCCAGCTGTTTTAGTGTTTTGCTCAGCCCTCCCCCATTTCCTGTCTATTCCAAACATTAAACAATACTCTCCAAGCCATTGTCTGCATCTGCATTTCACCTTAAAAGAATCCTGGGTCTTATTGGCAGCAGCTCTTAGTCTATCTCCAAATTTTCACTGTAGTAAACTCCTTTCAGTTTCTGAACCAGATTTGCCGCTAGTGACCAAGCAGAAACACACACACCCCCTTCTGAATCTGAAAGCAGACTGAGGTCTTCACCACTGGCAATTTGGCACTTGTTCTAAGTGCCAAATTACTTCCAGTGGAATCTTCAAAGCTTGTGTGAACTGTCACCACTATCTTTTTTTCCAGATATACTCGCCTGAAATGCTTCAGCATGATTGAATAAAACGTCAGAAACTCAGGGCCTAATTCTGCTATAGAATTACAGGGCTGGAAAAGAAATGAAGCATAGAGCTAAGAGCAAGAGGAAAGGAAAGTAATGACTCCCTGAGGACTTTTGTCTCAGAAGATTCACATTTGACATTCAGGTCGAATGAGCAATTTCACTGGGATGGAAATTTCTTCAGAAAATAAAACTTTTTGCTACTAAAATTGTCATTGGAGGCTGTTCTTTACGTATCCCTAACTTTGAGGTGTGGTTTGGGCATGGGGAGAGCCTTTTGGGACTTTGTGCCCCACTTCTGCAATCGCCCCTCCCAGTGTAGTTTGTGTGCTGGCACACCTTGACATTTTTTTGCAGCATCAGGTGAAAATACCCCCCCCCCCCAATTTGCTTTTAGTGGGAAATGTAAATTAAATTATTGCTGGCCCAGTGTAGCATCTAAGAGAAGGAGCTGCAAATCAGAATGTCCCCAGTTTCAATCTTGCCTGTGCCATGAACACATTCAAGGGCCTGGTGCAAGCTGCTCCCTCTCAGACTCAATTTCAGGATAATAATGCTTCCCCCTTCCAGCAAGATAATACATCTGAGATCTGAAGCACTTTGAACACTCAGAAATTGCTAAGGATTATTAATATTAAATCAGGGACTAACAGTGCAATCCTATGCATATCATATGTACTCAGTAATAAGTCCGACTGAGTTCAACGGAACTTAATTCTAGGTAACTTTGCATAGGATTGCACTGTTAGTCACTGATTTAATCCTGTACACACTTACTTAAGCCCCCCAGCAGACTTCTCTTTTATGCCACTGCTGTGTTATTTTTTGCATTACTTGCTGTTGCAATGATTGCTTTGATTTTTATTGTTATGATTTTTTTTCCTCCCAATATCATACACAAGCCATTTTAGGCATCAAATGATGGTATGGTAGGGTAAGAATGTCTAAGGTAAATCAAATAAATACATATTGTGACATTAGTGACCTTTTTTCCTAGTCCTGCTGTGCACCAATGTTTGCCCTGGCGGCGGAGGCTGTTCTTACTACTTCAGGGATGGCAAATTCAACAAAGTGAGCATTCATGTAATGGCTTAGATCTAGACCTCTTTAGGCACACCCATAGGTTTGGGCATGGCTAGTAGAATCTTTGACTTCTTTTGAGTCAAACCCCTTTTTAAAACCTTTTGAGGTTTTAAAACCTCCTAGTTTTAGGAGTAGGTTCTCTCTGTGCCAGGTGCTAGGAAGTGGCGACAGGATACAGGTATCTTGTTGTCTCGTGTGCTACCTGAGGCATCTGGTGGGTGGGTCACTGTGGGATACAGGAAGCTGGACTAGATGGGCCTTTGGCCTCACCCAGCAGGGCTCTTCTTATGTTCTTATGAGTGACAGACATACATGCTGTATCTTCTGCTAACCTCAGTCTCCTCCAAGGTTTGCTATGCAGTGTGGGGAGGGAGGGGGTGGGCTGCGGTTCAAGGAACACAAGTCCAAATCTCTCTAGGGCAGTGTTTCTCAAACTGGTGGGTCACGACCCACCAGGAGAACTGGAAGCGGCCATCAGCCCCTTAGGGTGTGTGGTGACCACGGCCATGCTGTGCCTTGCAACCCACTTCTGACTTCTTTTTTCTCCCGGCGGCAGCACGATCCCAGGAGCACTGTTGTGATCCTGGGTGTGTTGCCACTGTCACTCCACCCCCACAGCTACTCACAGTTCTCCCCGACTCGCAGGGAGAACTTTGAGAACCACTGCTCTAGGGTACTCAGCTCTTTGAATACAACCCAAGGCGTCTTGTAATATTGTTACTGGTGAATATGTGCACAACACCCCCCCCCCCATTGTTTTAGTTTAGCCTTGATTCTCAGTAACCCCTACAACAACCCTGGGCAAAGTAAGCAAACAGTTTTATCCCCATCTATGTAAATAAATATGCAAGTAGTGAGAGATGCAGATATTAAGTTGTCTGATCTTCCCAGATCTAAGAAAAGCTGCATTGATTCTGTCTCTTTAACTATGTAGTTCCGTCCTGCATATTTACGCTTTAAAACAAGTGGAAGGAGAAGCATCAAAGAAGTTGGATTAAGTTGTATATATATTCATCTGGCACAGAACTGTACCATTTCAGTTACACTTTACGTTTATGCCTAGCCAAAATGAACCATTAAAAAACTTCTAAGCGCACACATTACAGCAGAACTTCATACAGTGGGAATAACTGAAATGGGTACAAAACTACTGTATAATCTAAAAAATGTTCTGTATTGGCCTTGAAAAAACTGTTCCGACCATTAGCTTTCCCTAAGGAGTGGCACAACATTTTATTGGAAGCTATGATGTCTGATCCTTTTTGATACATCCAGGACAAGATGGTGGAAAAAAAATATCTTAAATCAAAAAAACTGTTTTTTGGAAATATTGAAATAAAAGTATCCTTGAAGAGGATGCATTTTTATAGTGCAATCCTATGCATGTCCACTCAGAAGGCAGTTTCATTGTGTTCAATGGGCATGGCGTGTATAGGATTTGCAGCCTTTGTCTGCTAAATTCAAATAATGTTTTTGTTGGTATAATGTACAGAAGCTGGATATGAAAAATACTTTATGTACTAGGAAAACTTTTCTGTTCTATGAGGTCACATCAGGGAGCAGCCATATTATGAACCATAACAAATCCTGAACTTCCTGGTGCTCCTTTGGAAAATACAGACAGGAGGAAAAATGGAAATTGTGATGCATTGTCAGGTTAACTGTTTAGGATCACCATTACAGGTGGGCCCCCATATCCACTGATTCGCTATCCACGGTTTCAGTTATCCACGGATCATGGGGACCCCCCCAGGCTTTTACTTTTTTCCCAGTAAGCTTCGTTTCTTCCTTAAAGAAACAGGAGAAACAGCCTCTGGCTGCTTATTACAGGCAAGTAGAACGAGACTAAGTACCAGAGAGGCTCTGCAAGGTTAACAGAAACCTTGCAGAGCCTCTCTAGGACTTAGTCTCATTCTACTTGCCTGCAATGGAGGCTGCTTCTCTGTTTGTTTTAAGGAAGAAACAACGCTTGCTGAAAGAAAAATAAGAGCTGGGGGAGCAAGCATGCCTGCCTGCAGGGGAGGCAGGGTGGGGGGCCCCTCAGGAAACCATGGAGGGGGTGTTTGCTGTTATCCACGGTTTCAAGTATCCACGGAGGGACCTGGAACATATCCCCAGCGGATATGGGGGCCCACCTGTACTTTCTTCATGCTCGTGCACATTCCGAATTCCTAATCATAACTGGCCATAGAACAGCAGGATGGGAATGGTTTTCTTTTCTTTACAAACACTATGCATGCTGTCTTGCACTCCCCTCCCAATTGTCATCCAAGCAGCATAGTACCAAATGTATTTAGGCTTACATAGATCTAGGACAGAACCTCCAAATAACTTTGGGCAAACAGGTACACTTAAAACGACAGGAACTGTTTGCTCAGGAGAAACAGAAGAGAACATTAAATCAGACATATCAGAAAACAACAGAGACATTAACATTAAAACCCATTTCTTCTCGGCGCACAGGTATATGTATTTAACTCTTGTTGCGTATATACACCCTCTTGGGTAGAAATGGTTCTTGGGGCCTGTTTTTTTGTGAAATGTTTCACTTATTGCAAAAAGGTTATTCGCAATTTCAATGATATTTGGGGTGCATTCAAAACAGGGTTGAAAATGTTCCACAATCCTTTCCCTTCTCTAGCCAATTAATACTTGGCTAAGGGGGAAAAAGATTTTGTGGTACATCATATGGTAGACTGCCTCCTCTAGAAACAAAGTGACTGCAAACTGTCACTTAAAGAATGTGGCCACACCGCCACTGTAGGCATGGGCTCCCTTTGCTCAGCCTCGCCCTGGGAAAGATGGGAAAGATTCATACCCGATTGGTGCTGGTACTTGGACGGTGCTGCCTCAGTGTTTCTCCTGCTGCCTCTTCTGAGCTCACCAAGTTGAGATCAGGCGGTATTGCAGTACAAGTTCTTTGTGCTTCATCGCTGTGACCCAGATTACGGCCTGCATCTTTTCTGCTGTCGTCATTCTTCAGTACTAGGCTTACCATCCGTCCCGGAAAAAACAGGACTGCCCCAGTTTCCAGGGCCTGCTCCTGGCCTGGTCCCAGCCACCGGGCCCGGAACCAGGGCAATGCCGGTTTTCTGGGTCTGCCGCCACAGCCGCTGCTTCCATGATTTTAAAAGGGTAAAAGTCTTCCTTGCTTCCTGCTCCTGCAGCAGCAGGAGCAGCAAGCAAGCCTGCAAAAAAGGCAAGGAAAAAGCGGCGAAGAGGGGCAAATGGCAGGGAGAATAATTAAATAATTGAAAAATTTTCAGCCACCCTAATGGGCAGCAAGCAGGCACTTTGTGACCGCCCCCCCCAAAAAGGGGGGGAGAAGCAAAGTGACATGGAAATAAATAAATAAATAAAATCTGGAGGGGGGGAAAGTAGAGGAGGAGTGTCCCAGTTTGGGCACTTCAAAAACTGGTAAGCCTAGTACCATCTTCAGCTGGGATTCTAGGAGGCTAAGCTGACATCTTTCTTTTTGTCTTTTGTGTTAGTTGGATCCCATAGTACTGGGCATATGGGGGATTGAGCTTCGGCTTTTCTCCTTTGGGAGTGGGTTCCCTTTTTTCCTTTAAGGGCCATTTCCTTTGTTTAGCCCTAACCCTTCTCCCTCCCGTCGTTGCTGGCGCGGGGCGGGGGGGCGGACCGCCGGTGGGTGACGTGCGCAGAAGGGTGATGCTTGCATCCGCGCGCATCGCCCTCCGCTACACGCGTCACCCTCCAGAGGCTCCGAGGCTGGGAGAAGGCCTGGGAGCGTCTGCTCGGGCCGGCGCTTGTGGGCCTTCTGACGAGGCCCACTGCGTCACAACGTAATTTATACCTTTTTTTGCGCATGTGCAGACCATTCCTAAGGGAAAAGGGCAGCCCTTTTCCCTCAGGAACGGTCTGCGCATGCGCAAAAAAAGGTATAAATTACGTTGTGACGCAGTGGGCCTCGTCAGAAGGCCCAGGACAGCCGGCCGGGGAAGACGTCCCCAACCCGGCTGCAACGATTAAAGTTGCGGGGGGGAGGTGCGGGGGGGCACCCAGGGCAGCGGCCCTTCGGGCGCCCCCCCAAATCGCGGTGCGGCCTAATGGCCGCGCCAAAGATCTATTTAAAGGGGTGTGTCGGGGGGGTCACTTGGGTGACACGCGCGCCCCGCCCTGGGGCCGCGCGCGCCCTAGTGACACCACTTACCTGGACCTGGGTGGGAATAAGTGATAGTGCTCTCTTACTGTTGGAGCTGGGTGTAAACTTTTGTTGGGTAATTGTAAGGATTGGTTTGTTTGCCCCTCTTGGGGCTGTGTTATTGCTATTGGGGGTTTGCTTGGATAGAGATTTTACATTGCTCTTTGCTTGCTTCAGGGTGGTGGCTCACTGCATATACAATGTGTGAGCTAAACCTGGTGGGATTTGTTGTGGGGGGGGAAGAGACCTGTGGCTGCTTACATTTTTGGGGTGCTGTTAGCTCAAAGGGGGCACATTGCAGGTTGAGCTGAATTGGTTTAACACACTTTTTTAAAGGAGAAGGGGGAAATAGAGGGTGCTGTAGATTTTTCATACTGCTGTTTTTGAACTGTTTTCCTATTGTCATCAATTGGGGGGGTTGGTCTTGTGAAAGAAACATGGCTTCACTCTGCCTTTGGATTCAAAATCTGTCTGAAACACCTTTTATTACAAGCAATTGCAGGGAGAGAAACAGCCACTCGGGGTAAACAGCCACTTTCTAGTTTAAACCAGTCATCTCCATACTCGGTTTACAACCCTTACCCTACAGCACATGCTCATCTTGACCAAAGTAGAGGCCTAGTCTAGGGGCTTTCAAAGTACCATCAGAAGTGACTGGCAATGACGTCATCGCCAGTTACTTCTGGGTTTTCATGTTTTTGGAGCCAGAAAACGCAGGTAGGAAGATCAGGGCGGGCAGGAGGGCCCTTCCTAGCACTCTCGAGAGGCTCAGCCAAAGGCAGGGTCTTTATGGAAAGGGGACTTTTCAGATTTAGGGAAGATGACATCAAAACCATGGGATTTAGAGTCCATAGGAAGCACTTTAGTGACTGTATCAAATTGGACAAAAGAGAAGAGATGAGTCATAGTTGTGCAAGGAAAAAGCCACAACTCTTACTAAGAAGCAAGTATCACTTAACAGGAGGAGTTAGGGTTGTCAGTATGGATGCATACCTAACCACCCTGATTATTTCTGAGGTGAACCCTAGTGTTGTCACAAGGCTGTCAACCCCAGAAAATGGGGAAAATTCTGGTACTGGGGCAGGGCCCAGCGATAAAGGGATTGGACTCAGAGACGGCCTCAAAATGGCCAGAGGGTATGTCAGCCTAGCAACAGCATACAGTGGACATAACATCTTCAGCATACACAAGGAAAGGCTCTAGCTTGCCTGTCACTAAAGTAGCCCACACCTCTGTCAAAAAGCCATTAATAGAACTACAGTCTATCTCACTTGCTATAGACAAGATTAGATCTATGAATTATATTCAGCATTAGCAATGCATACAAGGCAGACATGTTAAGATATTCAGAATAGGAGGCCCAATGTATGCAGTGCAAGGACCTGCATTGGAAATCTACATAGCCACTGAAAAGTGTAGTTATTCTGTGGCAAGAGCTCTTGTATGAATGGTGCAACTTTGAAGAAGTGGACTGGACGATGTGACGGTTCTACAAGAAGAGCATGGGAGAGAAGCAATAGCAGCATCTTCATTGTTTTAACAGGACACCACATTCTTACTCCTTTATTCTTGCTTTATGCAGTCCTGAGTTTAGGAACCTTGCAAATTGCACCACCTAGTGTTAAAATACAGTATTCTTGTTACATAAGCCACAAATGTATGTGATGTTCTGTCTGGCATACAACACATTTTCCACATAATAGTAATTTACAGAGGGATGATGATTTGGAAATAATATCTTTGATAGAGAAGTGCACACTAACAGTAAAAGAAAGACTTGGCGAAGCAAAATAGGATGAAAGGGAACAACACAGAAACATTAGCCCTCTACATCTCTCTCCAGATTCCATGCTCCAATTTTAGCTTTTCCCCAGTATCAAGTTCACATTTAACCCAAACTGCAATGAGCAATGTTTGTTGTAAGATGAGTTACTATCTAAACCATAAAATACAGGACGAAAGTTCTTTGCATCAAAGCCAGGGCCAGCTTAAGATCTACCGGCACTGGAGGCAATGTGCCAAACACTCTCCCCCCCCCCCCATTACCTCATGATGCGCCTCTCTCTGTTTCTCCCACTCCCTGGATTGGAAAAAGAAAGGGAGACAGAACAGAAGAGGAACCATGGAGAGGAGTGTGGTGGACTAGAATGTCCGACATTCTAGCTCACCACTCTCCTGTCTTCCACACATTCTCTTCAACCCGGTCTCCTTCTCCCTTTTCCAATTCAGGAAGTGGGAGGAGCAGCAGCAGCAGGGAAGGTGAGTGGGCTGATGGGAGTGGGCACTTCTCACCAATCAGTTGCCTGAGGCAACCACTCAGTTGGCCTTGGGTATGGATCTGCTCTAAGCTACTGAATTTTGACAACTGGATTCACAGGGGTAAAAGGTAAATGAAAATAGCCAAAACCCAACCTTCTGTGCCAAAGAAGGGATCCACTCTCCAACAAGATAATTCCCAAACATCCAGCTTAAAAGAAACTTGTATACGCATTATGCCATTTCTGCAGGCCAGCTTGTGCTGATTTGAGGCAAGTGCTTTTTTATTGTTTTATCTCACCTTTTATTCTAATGGTTCCCAAACAATGGTTGGGACCCAAACAATGCTTCCGAGGGTTGCAAAAAGCAGCATTCCCTGGAATTGAAGCCCTGCGCAGCTTCCATCTTAACACTCCGAAGCATTGCAATGATAGTGTCGTCATCACCGAGGACACCAGAACCTTATTATTTTTATTAACATGTACAAACTCCATGGTTCAGGAAACATTGCTTTAACTTAAGAATTCAGAGTGGTGTACATGGTCCCCCTTTTTATCCTCACCAGCCTGTCATGTTGGTTAGTCTGAGAAATGGTGGCTGGTATAAGGCCATTCAAGGCGCAATCCTATCCGGCTGCTAGGCTGGACATAGGACCTCTGTGCTGATCTAGAACGGTCGCAAAAGCTGCCAGAAAGCAGTTGCGTTGGCCCTAGGCCAGTGCAGAGGCATGCACCCTGCAGGCCGTATCTGGCCGGCGTGTGGCCCAGGTAAGCTGTGGCTGCGGCTGGGCCACATGGCATAGGGGCAGGGGGTGTTTCAGGGGAGGGCAAATTGGGCCTGGGAGGGGGGTGGGATCAGTGTTAGAAGTGCACAAAAGAAAGGAACAAAATTTCCCTTACCTTGAGGAAACCTCCAACCCCGCCTACTCTGCTCAGGATCCAGCATTGTCAGCTGGATCACTGAGCAGAGCATAGGATAGGATTGTGCCGGCAGTGTGTTTTGTGGCTGAACAGGGATGTGAACTCAGGTCTCCTAACCTCTATACTGCAGTGACTATCAGTTTACCTGAATCATCTGTCTTTGATCATTAACATGAGACAGGGAGGAAACAAAACGGAGAAGGCGCATGCTACAATATGCACGGCCTGACCACTTAGACCTTTTAAAAGCATTATCAGCACCTTGAATCGGGCCAGATGGGAATCCAAGAAGCAAATAGGAGCCAGTGAAGTTGAGAAGGAATTGATATGCTATATTCTCTGCTGCTTATTCCGGTGAAAAGCCAGGCTGCAGAGTCCTCTGCTAGCTGTGGCCTCTTCTCTGGACTGGAGCCATTTTTAAGGCCTTTGACTTGACTTGTGGTTGACTTTCCAAAGAAACAAGCAAGCAAGTAAAATCGATAAAACGTTGGCCATCAACTGGACATGAGTTAGACATGGTGTTAGTGATAGACATGGACTGATCCGCCATGAAACTCACTTAGTAGCCTTGGGAAAGTCACTCTGTGTCTCACAGAACTGTTGTAAAGATCAAAAGTCATCACTTCACATTTGCCCTCACTTCCTTGGAGAAAGGACAGGACTCAACTATGGTACTTCCTTTTGGGCTTGGATATATTTCAATATACGGTATTAGCAGAACCTGAAGTTACTGGGAATGTTTTATTAGAATAGTGCTGCCGACAAGACAGAGCTTTTACATTTTGTCTATTATGGTCTGTTTCCTGTTTGTAGCATTTTTATATGGTGCATAGTATCAAAGCACTACCGGTACTTCATTCTGAAGTTTGTTGCCACTAATTTGTCAGAACAGTCTTGAAAATGCGAGGCAGAGATCAAGGATTTCCTGATCAAATAAACAAAACTAAATGTCACTGAATGTAGACTGGAGGGCAACAATGAAAATGCAGAAAGCATTTTCAAAATGGACGATGGACAATGCAGTATTGATCTCCCTAAAGTAAACCACATAAACAAGAAAGATTAACTGTAATAATCTATTTTAGGTACAACAGAGGGCAGCCTATCATGTCACACTATATGATATTTCAAGAGTATCACATACTATGAGAAAGGAAAAATATATTAATAAACATATGCAGAGGGAAAGGTTTGGGCATCGTGTTTTGAGAAATGCTGATTGTTTCCATTTATTGTTTTCAAGCTTTTGTCTTTTCAGTTCTTTGTAAGGTTGCCAAGAAGTTTTAAATATGTTTTTAATTGACTAAATTTTACTACAATTTTAAACAAACAAAACAGGGGAAAAAGTTTTGGGTTTAATAGGTAGCTTATTTTTCCTGGAATAAATGCCATTATTTCATAATTTAAAAATTGTTTGCATTTATATTAAAATAGATAAGAATGACTAGCAATGTGCACTCCTAGGACACAGGAATATTTTGCTATCTTAAAAGAGTATATGTACTGTAATTAATATATAAAGCCCTGAACATCCTTTTGAACCAAGGTATACATCTGGAATTAAAAACTTTATCCCCAAAGGATGTTTGCAGTAATTTCAAACAGCAAAAAAAATAAAATAAAAATGAATTCCTCAGTATCTTTGGATTGGTGGTTTGTTTGTTTTTTTTGCACTGTACCTTCTTGTGCCAAATAAATTATATAGCACAAAAAGATAGGAGAGAACTCACCCCAACAGGGACAAAAATACAAAATACTGTACACTAATACACCCCCAACCTAACTAAAGTTAGTTGTGGCATTGAAGCCAAATGAAAGAAAGCAGCCATGACTAATTTAAGTTCCATTGCTTTCAATGTGATTTAGTTAATATTTATATACAGCTTTTCAACAAAAGGTAGTTCACAAAGTGGTTTGCATAGCAACAGACCATAAATGGCTTACTTCACATACCTATAGATATGCAGTGGGTAAAAGCAGCCATTCTTTATTTAAAATATTTGTACACCACCTTTCCCCACCTCCAAGCGAGGCACTCAAGGTGGTTCACAACCTATTTACTGGTATGTATAGATTTCTACCCTGCCTTTTGATCAAGATGATTTCCAGGGGGGCTTACAATACCAATAGAAAATAACCCAGAGTCCTCTTTCCAATGCCCCCACTTGCTGTTCCAGTCTATGGGCAACCATGTTACCATGCCAGTGGGATTGGAGCCATTTTGTCTGAATGCAATGTTACAGCCAGATATGGGGCAAGTGGATGACAGGGCAGGTGATGGAGCACCTTAAATCAGCTTCCCAACATTTTGCTTCAGTGATCAACTCTTTCAACACTATCTGGCTCCAGAATTCTTACACTGGGTCAATCCAGGGCTCATTTTGTGGCATATGAAAGTAATGCTCTTATTTCATATTGTGCTTATTTCCTTTTGGAGTTTGTTACTCAACGTTTCTTATTTTCAGTGGTTGCCTTATCAATATGTAATGTATGGTAACCTAATACAGGTACGGTATTTTAAAATTTCACAACACATGTGAAGCATATTCCCAGGTTGCTACCCTTTCCCATACCACACACATTGTCATATTCACAAACTCTCTCATACGTCTAAGTGCAGGGGATCTCAACCAGTAGTATGCGTGCCAGCAGTGGTACTCCGGTTGACCGGAGGTGGTATGCGGAACACCCTCCTACCTGCCCTTCTGGGCTCCAAAAATGACAAAACCCAGAAGTAACTGACAATGACACCATCGCCAGTTACTTCCTGTGGTATGCCAAGGGAGAGCGGTGCTAGAGGTGGTACATTGAGGGGGGAAGTTTGAGAACCCCGGTCTAGTAAAATGGGAGCTAATGCTTTTGGGAACTGTGTCACACATATGTGATGGTATTTCAGAATATACTGTACTAGTATCATAGTGCTGTTTTGCCTTGACTCCACTATTGCACCTGGGAGGAGGCAACAGCACAGGACAGAAGCACAGGCCTGACTTCATAACCTAGTAAGGTCCATGGACCCTCCTGCTCCTGTTCAGGAGTTCAGCATTTTTCTTCCTCTTCCACTCATGTCACAGGTTGACCACATCTATGACCTACAGTGCAATCCACCGTAAAGATAAGGCCGGCGGCCCAGGGCCAGACACCGGATGCTATCCCTGTTCTGGGCCACCCTGCAGCTGCCTGGAGGTCTACTCGGGGAAGGGGACATTCTTCCCCAGGTGTAAACTGGGGCCGGCCCGATTGGCCTCCTTGGATTTCCACCAGCTAAGTAGCTGGCGAAAGTAAAAGGAGGCTCTGTAATGGCCGAGCCAGCCCGGCGGGGGCCAGGGATATGGCAGAAGCCATCCCCGCCACCTCCTGGGCTGGCTCAGCCAATGGCCCCCCTCCCTCGCTGCACAGACCGCCCATGTGGCCACCGATGGGACACATGGATGTCCCATCGGCGGAGTGAGATGTAAAAGGATGGCTTCCGGCGATGGAACGCATGTTCTGTCACCATCACAGTGCGCTGGATTGCGCTCCTACTAAGGCCAATATGCTGCCCAAGTACTAGAAGAGCATATATCAAATTTCACTTGGTGGACTGTTCCCTTTCAGAGATACTTGGCTCCAGCAACAGACATGGCTCTCCATATGGATACTGCCTTTACAAATAGTACAACCTTTGCTAAAAATAGTCATGCTGCAGCAGTTCCAAGAGAACAGGAGTGAGTAGCCTGTCCAAACTGTGGACTGTCAAAGGTTTCATCATGGAAGTCTCGGATTAGATGTGCCAGACAAACGCACATGGCTTTGACACAGGCGCTTTGGAAGTTATTTAAAACTTCACTTTGGATTTATTTTAATCTGTGGGTGATACATATGATGGCATAGATCCACTGCCAGGAACAGACATGACCCTGGAATCCCCCATCCAAAAGTTATGTAGTAAGGCATTTGATGATGTTCACACATCGAAGTGTGAGGTTTGGAAAAAATGTATAGGAAACAGCCAAAACTCAAGTCTCCATTCTGTACCACATAATATAAAAATAATGGCTAGAAGAGGCTGTGTGACAAGAATACACCATATCTTAGTTCTTCTATCAGTGCAGATTGACCAAGAATACGTTGATGAATTACTCTTTATATTTAAAGAGAGAGTAAAAGTGATTTTAATGTTTTATGTAGACAGTTATATTAGAACAAATACAGTAATCAATTTCCATTCCTTGTACACAAGATCCTATTCTATTGTAGAGCCCTTCTTTCATTCTTCATACTTTAGATACTGTTCTGCTAGCTATTATTAGTTTTGCAACCTTGATACTGGTTTCAAAAGAAACTTACCCTTGAAATGTCAGGCTTTTATTTCATAGCCAAATCTGTTTGCTGTATGATACCCATTTTGAGTAAAGTGAACTTTTGTGCAAATAGTAAAACCATTGGAAATTCTCTTTATAAAATAGATGCATTTATTTCTATGCCACTTTTCCACATCCAATGCAGCTGACAATGTCAAATACCAAAATCCAATTTCTACGACTATGTGAATGGTTCATTTTCTATTTGACCTCTAATAAAAATTAACTACCAAATTAAGCAAGGAGTCCCTTGCCTCTGTTCGTTGTTGCCCTGAATGTCCCTCCCTGAACTATCATGATTCTATGAAATTAACATGGGAGGAGTAATCCTTGGCCTTCATAGTTCTATACCCACTACCACCATGAACTGAAGCAAAATAGACACATCACCCCAGCTTACTTTGAGAAGCTGATTAGGGAATTGTTCTGTTAATGTCCAAGAATCGTGCGGTCAGTTTTTTCCTCTCTCTCTCACTCACTCACTCACTCACACACAGATTTTGATTAACATTCCCTGATAGTCAACCCAGTGGGTTTCATACTGAACAGGGGTTTGGACCTAGCTATCTCATATCCAAGTCAACACCAGCCAATGTATCTCCCTGGCTTCTTTACTCCTAAAGCAGGGTACCATAATCCTCAATATTCAATACAAACCATGTTACAGGGGACATTATGCTGTACATAAATGTAGCTGACAGTTACCACGCCATATCTTCTCACATGTTCCCTTAGGAAAAAATGTACAAGAAAAATGAAAAGCATCATAAATCTTGTACATAATGAACTAAATATGCCATTAAACTGTTTAGATTCAATCATTTACTGTAGTATCTAGTATCAAAGCTTCTCTACTTGAAGTACTTCCTTGAAAGCTCATGGACATTTATTTAAAATGTTTCTTTGAAGAGCTTCTAGATGCTTTGTTTAGTATCTTACAGATTTGAAGAGATTGAATCCTTTCATCAAAATTCTAAATCAAGTTAAGCAGATGATCTTTATTTTTCCTGGGAAACACAGTCTAATGGCAAGGATCCAAACCATCCCCTCTGCATTTTTCCAATAATAAAAAAGCAGAGGGGATGGTTTTGATCCTTGCCATTGGACTGTGTTTCCCAGGAAAAATAGAGTAGGGTTTTGTTTTTTGCATACCGATTCTTAAAATGCAACGAATAAGGCACCCTGCCTCTCTCTCTGGAAAAATACAAAGAATGGGGAAAAGCAGTATTTGCATGCAAAGTACCGTATTGGTCCGAGTATAAGACTCACTTTTTTCTCCTAATTTAAGTTTTTAAACTAGGGGTGCGTCTTATCATCAGGCTGTTGCAATTTAATGCCAGTGATTTAATTAAAATTTTTTTAATAGCACCAAACTTTAAGGGTGCGTCTTATAATCAGGTGCGTCTTATACTCGGGACAATACAGGGTAATTTGTTTTCATGGTTAATCATACAAAGGGAAACAGATTGCATGACTTGATCTTAAGTAAAGAATCCTGATCAAGGCCCTAATCTGCAAGGTAGTTCTAGAAACATCAATCTTCAGCACAGATTTTAAATCTAGGATCAGGGATTAACTTGGGAGTCCATAGAAGAGCTTCAGGGGGTCCATGAACCAGGTATTACTTTAGCAAAAAAAGACTGGACTTCACTATTGCCTATTTCCTGCTTATGAATTTATTTTGGTTTTGTTAGATATAATTGAAAACTTATGTCACCACAACTAGTGTGGGGTAGAAATGTTTACAAATAAACCTTTACTCAAGTGCTATTGTGAGAGTTCACCTACATCTTGTGCAAAAAATTAAAACATGAACCTAATGAGGGCTTGAGATTTAAACATTTGAAGACATTTGTTCCCCGTCTGTCCGTCCCCCTCCCAAACCTGGTATAGATATCACATTAGCTGTATATCAACAAAAGTTAAATAAATAAAAGTCCAGAAGTGATAACTATGATATACATTAAACAGCAGAGGTATTTTTAGACTAAGTTTTATTTACAGATCACAGTGATTTTAATTGTGCAATGAGGACTGGCTTATGAATTTGTACAGTACTTATACACATGAGTTAAAACTAGTAAGCAACATCTGACATCAGTCCAAGTCAGCCTTGGAAGTCGGTTCAATTTGGATTTGTACACAGGTGCAACTATCCCTTACTTGCTGTACAAGAGAATATTTATAAAGCTGTTTTGTTTGCTATAGAAAAGTGCAAAACATATGAAGTCTGTACACAGTTCAGTACAAAGGAATCATGCTACAGTTCTTGAAAGCTGAAAAATTCTGAAATATAGGAAGCACTGAATCTCAATTCTTCTGTGTGGCAGGAAGATCAGCGTACTGTTTCCAACCTCCTATTTGCTTTCCAAGATTTCTTCTCCCAGTCAGACAATTTAGTACCTAAATTTTGAAAGATTAAAAAAAGCAACTCTTCTACAGCAGATCGCCTTGGTTAAAAGCTCAACAGCACAATGTTGAGCTTTTAACCAACACATTATGAAGTGGGCCAGCACAATGAAGCAAATTTACAGGATAATCTATGGCATGTTCTCCACTTAAATTACAGGATTGAATATGGTTACAAAACAGTTTGCCAATGAGAACCATGTCAGGGCAGTTTAGAAGCATCTTAAGAGATTTACAACACAATCCTGTGTAAGGATCCGGCCGGCAGCCCAGGGCCGCCCGCCGGATCCTGTGCCTGAGGGTGCCCATCATTCAGCGGGCGGGAGGTCTACTCGGGGAAGGGAACGCTCGTCCCCTTCCCCGGGTGTAAACAGAGGCTGGCCTGATAGCTGGCGGAAGTTAGAGGATGCTGTGTAACGGCCTAGCTGGCATGGTGGAGACGGGGATACGGCAGAAGCCACCCCCCGCTCCCTCCCGGGCTGGGTAGGCCAATGGCCACTCCCTCACCTGCTGGACTGCCCATGCGGCCGCCGGCGACAGACCTTACCTTTCTCTGACGGCCACGTCCTCGGTTTGGTGAGAGTGAGGCCGGCCTTGTGCCGGCCTCCCTTACTCTCGAGGCATCGCAAACGTGCTCTACTGAAGTTTGAGACGTCTTGGCTTTACTGAAGTTCGCGACATCTTGGAACGGCAGAGCACTCGCTCCGCCATTCCAAAGTTCTGGTGGATTGCACCCTTACTTTGGTTTTGTCTATTGATCCATCACAAAAGTTGCATGCAATTATGAAAAAAGAGTCAGTTTTAAAGTTCTAATATTTATAAAAGAATCTAATTTTTATAAAAAAAAAGCAACAGAAAATAGGGATTACTTCTTCTAAAAATAATTAATAGGAGCCTGGAGCATTTAGAGTCCAATTTAGAAGGGACTAAGGTGTTCACTGTCACTATTTGAATCCTTTCATGACCACAATATGCACTTTCAGTCTGTTGGAAGGAGTTTAGGGCATTATTCTATCAGTCTAAAATAGTCTAACTTGCTGGCCTTGTGTGCTGATAGTATGAAGTAGCAACGCAAGTGCAAAATTGACTTCATTATGAATTGGGCCAGATTTGCAGTGCTTGTTTTTTAGTGGCACTGCATGGATGCCCGAGTTATTTCACTTTGCTCTTTGGGGAAGAACAAAACAAATTATGTTTGTGTGGAGCATCTCACTCACAAATGATGTCATTTGCATGGTAAAACAAAAGGTCAGCTCACCACTGTACCACACAGAGCCCATTACCAGCTCAGGAACTGGGCTAAATGTCTCAAAGACTCACTGTTATTATAGGTGCTAAAAGAATCTAAAGATTTAAAAATCTAAAAATTTTAAATCGTATTAGAATCTAAAGAGTTTCAGAAAGGCAGTTCTAATAATCGCTATGAGTTGTAGCCTAAGCTTTCATTCCTCCAATGGAAAGAGTTCTTGCTTCCACAGGAGGAAGGAAACTTTAGGATGCAACCTTACAATTTTCAGAAGATAGAACTGATAATTTCACAGAAGCAGTGTATATCCCTCTAGAAAAAAAATCACAAAAAATATCAACCATTGCTAAAGTATTCCAAAAATGGTATAAAGCTTTGCTAAACATCATGATCGTGTGTGTGTGTGTGTGTGTGTGTGTGTGTGTGCGCGCGCGCGCGCGCGCGCGCGCGTGCGTAAGTAAAATTACAATGGTTTTTTTCAGTGTAATAATTTTATCAGACATAAAAATTTCAAGGTACCTACTGCTCAAAACAAAGGTTTGAATAACTTCAGGCTCTTGGTGGAACAACAAATTCAAGATGTATTATATAATTCTGACATTTGCAAACCACTTTGGGACACTATCAATTCACATGTCAATTGTTATTCATATATAACTGACAGCCCAATCCTTACTAACTTTCCAGCACTGATACAGCTGTGCCAATGGGGCACGCACTATATTCTGTGGTAGGCAGTCATGGCCTAGCTGTTCCCTTTGTTTGTTTGACATTTGTTCCCTTACCTCGGGGCTGCAGTACAGCTGCACCGGCGCTGGAAAGTTGGTTAGGATTGCGCTGTGAGAGTTGCAAGATCAACACAGTGATTGTACTTTTATTTAGTAGCTTCCCTGAGGCAGCTCCCCCCAAATTTTGGGGTTACTGCTATGCTAACCTCAAGAGAATCTTCAGATTTTAATCCACGATACTTGCTTAGCATTATCAGTGCCATGTGAGCTGATGTACCACAACAGCTCCTTTAAGTTGTTGCATTATGTTGAGAGAAGTTATATTTCTACAATGAATCTGTCATTCTGGTAGCTGAAGGCTATGTTTCTTCCTGGGTGGAATTTAATTTACAGGACATAATTGTATCAATAATTTGCCAAATCAAAGCCCCAGCTCTAACTTTTATAGCTATGTTAAAAAAAAATAGCCATAGTCTTCTCAACAACTAGATACTTATGGTTAAAGTATAACTGAAGTGAGAAGTAGTACAGTTTCAGTGGCTTGGCAATTAAGGGAGTATCTGAATTTATTATACTATTGTAATGCATTAAACATGCACGTTCCGTCTAGTATCTTTTACTAAGCTAGCAATGCTACACAATGCAATTTAACATAGTTAAATGAGCAGATGAAAGACAATAAGTAGACCAGCCATATGAACTTATTAGGTTCGATTAGGACTTATTAGCAACTATTCGATTCCAGTAACTCCTATATTTTTAAAAATGAAGTTTCTAGCCATGCTCCAGAATGTTATGTACAACAGTTGTTGGAAGTACTATCTTGGTCTTTTTGTTTAAGGTTCAATAGTAAAACTAAGTTCAAGGAAGGAGTATAGAAAAAAATGGGAGGTAAGACCATCACTTAGATATACTCATTTACTACCTTAGGATGTTTCCTGCTAGAGATTGGGAATGAAAAGGAAATACACTATTAGCAGTGGCCTTCATTTCTGGAAGTGAACTGCCAAGCTTCGATAACAGAGAAAATCAGGTCTTGCAGGTTCACTCTGGGAAGAATTATTCTAGCCACACTGATAGCCCAATCCTAACCAAATTTCCAGTGTCGATGCAGCTGCAATGCAGCCCCGAGGTAAGGGAACAAATGTTCCCATACATTGAGGAGGCCTCCGTGACTGCCCCTCCACCACATAATATAGTGCGTGCCCCATTGGCACAGCTGTATCAGCGCTGGAAAGTTAGTTAGGATTGGGCTGCAAGACTGTGTTCAGAATTAGTAAAGTACTGCATTTTCAGATAGATACTCTGTGTTGACTGCAAATAGCATACAAATATGTAAGAAAGAAGAATGGAATGCTAGCAATACTGGATAGAGTTTCATTCACTGGTAATACCAAGATCCACTCCAGCTATTAAGCCACAAGGTAGTCTACAAATGCATTTTTGTATGTCTAGAGAAGTGAAACCTGGGGTTCTTGGGAAAAGTTCACAGTGACAGAATGGAGAAAGCTGATCAGAATAGCCTAGAAACCTGGACAAGCTTGTATAGAGCAAGTATGTACGAACATAAAAAACCACCCCAAATTCAACACATTTCTTAAGAAATATGTAGGCATGCATCTACTTGGGTTGCAGAAGTTCTAACCTAGTATTCAAGAACTTCAAAATACAATGGAAATCTTTTTCTGAAATCAGAACTGCTAAATTTTTTATTTTTAACACACATGCCAGGTCAAAGTCAAACTCATTAGACAAGTACTAGTTTTGAGCAACCCAGACATCTGGTAAATACTTAGTACTGCTCCTTTCTTTTACATTCCATATTTTCCGTTTTATTCCTACAGTATGGATTGCATTAGATAAGTGTTACTTTTTATGGGGCTGTAGGGTTGATCTATGGAAGATCTTGCCTTAGAACTGATTTACGCATGCATATTCATTATCCAATGTAATGACTCTCAGTTCAATGTGTGAACAGTGTTGTCTCCAAGGTTATGTCAAGTAATATGAAAAATGTGAAAGAAGTCATTACAGATCACATCAAGCCATCAGTTGACATTGCAGTTATCAAATGATGGGCAAATGTGTGTGAATCTGCACTTACAGCAGAGGGTTAGGTTAGATGACCTTCAGGTGCATACAAATGCACTGATCGTTAGTCAAAAAATGGACCTTCCCCCTTTTATCAACAAATGCTGCACTTACCATGATTTCATATATTTAAGAAATAAAACACAAGAGAACTTTACACAGTCTGCAGTCAAAGAATTATGATGTGCAAACACATCATCTTGATTGAACTTCATAAAGAAAACATAATGCAGTCTAAAGGAAAAAACAATAAGGCCCTTTATCTTTCAGCTTTCAAGTATTATGGCTGCAACTGGAAATTTTACAATTTTGTCAAAAAGTACTTGTATAGGGGTTTTTTTTTTTACAAAGAATTATAAAATGTATAGAAGATGCTGAAAAACCTATTTATCCTTTTAAGACTTTTTACTTCTAGAGAGCATCTTGAAAAACATTTTGGAATAAAAACCATAGACTCTGTAAAGTACAAAAATTTACATTTCTGCACAGTTTCTGTGCTTTAGTTGTACTGATTCTCATTATATACATATATAGTAATTTGTGCTTTAAATGACTGTCTTAGTATAAACTTATAAAGTTAGTCTATGAGATAACTATGCAAAAAAGATTTGGGCATAGCAATAACTAAAATTTAAAAAACTATAACTTTCAATGTCTACACCTCAGGGAAGGTGCTTCAGTATTTTAGTTTACTGAACTAATGTCAAATCTGTACAACTAAACATGATCACCCCCTCCCCAAATTTTAAAATTATTTAAAGGACTGTGCATAACATAGTAACATTCTTTCATTTCAAAGAAATTCTTCATTAATATTTTCAGTTCTTCTTTGAACTCTCCCAACTATCATATCAATCAATCTTCCAGTTTCTAGAAAATAAAAATAAAAGGGTTCAATTTATTACCAAACGAGTAGTAGATTTGCTTCTCTTCAATTATTTATAAAAAATATACCGTATTTATTGGCGTATAAGATGTACTTTTTTGTCTACATTTGTGACCCAAAATAGTAGGGTGCGTTTTATACGCCAATACTAAAAAAATCCCTTTCCCCCCTTGCCCGTTTTAAAGCATTTTCGGGCTTACCGCGTTTTTCCCCAGCCAGAGAGCTCCCTTGTGCTTTCTTCCCTAACTAATCTATCCGATCTACAGCTGTTTGTAGGGTTTAATTTATGCACATGCATGAGTTGAGCTTCTCAGCAGCCAGCAGAGGGCGCTGTGCTCCTCAGTTAAGTTCAGCTGAGCTGCAGAGGGCGTGGTCTTCGGATTGAATGCAGCTTCGGTAAGCTTCTGAACTGGGCCTAGTTGGGGAGGCTTTGGAAACTGCATAGGTGGGGTGGGGTAAGAGTTGAGTCTGGGTTTTTTTTTTTTTGTACTTTTATGTTGTTTACTTTGGAAACTGTGCATGGGTGGGGGAAAGAGTTGAGTCTGGGTTTTTTTTTTACTTGGGGTAAATGTTTTTTACTTTGGAAACTGTGCATGGGTGGGTTGGGGGGAAAAAGAGTTGAGTCTGGGGTTTTTTTTGTACTTGGGATTTATGTTCTGGTGCATTTTGTTCATGTGTCTTATTGCTGTGTGTTTTAAAAGAGATCCTGGTATTTTTGTGCAATTTATGTAAATTAGCTAATTAAGCAGCCAAGCAGTAAGTGGCCAAGTGGCCCAAAAATGCTTTAAATCTTTTTTTCTTGAAACCCAGGGCCAAAAGGAAGGTGTGTCTTATACGCCGGTGCGCTTTATACACCGATAAATATGGTACTTCAAAGCCTTAATTGCCAACAAGTTAAATAATACATTGACCTCTGTGTTGTATCTGCATCAAATAGGCTCACCCTCTTTTTCTTCACTGAAGCTAAAATCTATGCAAGACAATATTTTCCAGTATATCTGCTATCCTCCACTGAATTCAGCCAAAAAGGTTTATTACTATTAAAAGAAATTAAAATATGAAGGCAATTCTATAAAGTACCATCAGAGATACTTAGATATGCTATTTGTTATACCAGAGGTTCTCAACCTGTGGTACGCGTACCCCTGGGGTACGCGAACCACGTGCAGGGGGTACGCGGAAGCCTGCCCCTTATCTCGGCCATTAACGAGTAATTAACTAATTAACGAGTAATTAAAATTTAACTTGGTTTCAGAGGCGGAAAGCTCCGCAGGCAACTTCCGCATTCAGGAAGTTCCGAAGCTCTGCCTCCGTGACCTCAAAGCCGGAGGTCGGAGCAACCGGAAGTCAAAGCTCCAAGCCTCGGTAGCCTTTCCCTCGTCGGAGCCGGAGTTTCTCAGCTGCTGCTACCCAGCAGCTCGTCCGAGCTCCCAAGCAGCCTCACAGCCTCCCCAGCTTTTTCCGTCACCAGAGCTTTCCCGCTGCTGCAGTTCCTCCATTTATCGCTCCGTTTCTGTGCCTGCCTGGAGGGGGAGGGGACATTGAGCTTTAGAGCGTGTCTGTGTTTGTAGAGATGTTCCTGTGCCTGCTATGCCTGCCTGCCAGGGGGCTGCAGGAGTGGGGGTGTGGAGGAGGGAGAAGGAATCCATTTTAAAATCGCTCCGGTTTTCAAAGTGCTCTGTATTTTTGTTAAACTCGCTCCATTGCCTGCCTGGGGGCTTTACAGCGTGTCCGTGTCTGAAGAGGTGTTTCTTTATTTGCTTTCAGCAGATACTGAAAGGAGTGGGTATTACACATGGCATTTCAAGCCATTCTCTGCAGGAGACTTTTACAACCAAGTTTGTTGCTTGGGGAGGTTATCTGTGCCCCTCAAATCAAAGGTAAACGGATCATCAACGCGGAGGAGGAGGGGGAGTTAATCGGGTCAAACTTCCTTCAACGTTCCTTCTTCTGACTGCTGCCGTGCTTGGCTTGGAAAGGGGGAGGTGGGGGAGGCTTTGCAATGTGAGTTAATTGCGCTGTTTAAAACATTTCTTTCTCTGGGAACTGCTTTTCTGAGCTCTCCAAACTGTTCTCTTGAGAAATAGGTGCTTGAGAAAGCCGGTTCCCAGAGCAGGATATTGCCCTACCATTGTGACTCTCTTTTTTCTGTCCACCCCACTTTCTGTGCCTTTGATAGTTTCTGCTGCAAGCCCTGCAGCTTGGATTTGCACCCATATTAATTTCATATTTAAAATTGTTTTAATACTTTTTTACCTTTAAATGATTAATTAGCTGAATAAATGAACCAGTTGATCTGTGTGTTGTGTTGGTTTGTATGTGCACGAACAAACACATTTTAAAAATTAACAAACATAAATTTGCATAATTAAATAAAATAAATTATGCTAATTAGCAAGGGGTACACCAAAAACTTTGACCGCCTTTGGGGGTACCCGGGCCTCCAAAGAGGAGAAACCCTGTGCTATACCATGCTTGTACTTTAGCAGAACAGCAATAAAATGTTGACATCAAGATCACCATGGATGCTTTTACAACGTTACAGAAAAAATTAGTGGCGAGAAGATGAATATCCAATACCTTAAATGTTTTGTTTTTCACACTTAGAAGTTTTTGAAAATTTCTAAATCTTTAGGAGGTACAGGAGGTGTTTTGTTCCAGTCATCTTCAGGATAAGCTTCAAAATTAGATGTATCACCATCATTAGATACTTTTGGTACTATAGGAGGCTAAGAAGAGGAAAGAAAAAATAACCTTGAATAAAGTTAATCCTCAGTCAGTCAAGGATGATTCTAAAGATTTTTTTGCTTCTTCCTATAGTAATGAGCATACTATTCGGACTACCTGGGTTTGACCGATGTCTAATTGCATAAGACTGATCAGTCCTATTGCTCACTGCTTGTCACGCACTAGTATACAAACAATATGGATTTAACAATTTTGTTTGAGCTCTTGGTCTTAAGTATAAGAAACTGGACTGTACAATCTTTATTGTGCCCTGCAGTTCTAAACAGAACAACAAGTCCTGTGGAATGCCTAAAATTAAGTCACATTCTGATAATGAAATAAATATCTAATGGTAGTGTGTTTTGTCCAGACTTACATTTGTTTGTGTGTAATTTACCTTTAATTTTCTTTGCGGTACAGCATCCCAGTCTATAGATCTGAACCACCGGTGCCTTTTCACATCATCTGCTCCATTCTTTTGAAAAATATAATTATATCAGTTTATTTACATGCCAGGAAGTATCAACATGTACTTTTTAAACCTATAAATAATTATCCAATGATTTCCCCCATAAGAACACTACTTTAGACATGTCAAAGGGTTGCATATGCTGAGCAAGATGTATTTTTTCTCCCAAATTACGCAGTAAACCCTTTGCACTATATCACAAAATTGCTTTTGAAATTCTCCACAAATTTAAAAGTGGTCTATGGTGTGGTTGCTGCTTTTTATGAAACATATATCTAAAGTCCTTCTGAGTGCACAGAACAGGTGCCAGGTTGGGCAACACAAAAAGTCTAGGACAAGGTCAATGCATAAGCTGATTTATATTGATGTTCTTAACAGATTGCTTATACGTTTGCTAGAATCCTAATATGTTATTTATGTTCTTAATAGATTGCAATATTGAATAATATATATAATGCTTGCTCAGTTTTGTATTTTGATAAAACCAAAAAAACTCTAAAAAATGTTTTAGTTTTTACTCTACATGGTTTTAAAACCCAAAGAGAATTATACAGGTGCCACCCGCTTAATGACGTTCTGCTTAATGACCTCCCCTCCGATATACAACGGAGGTCATTAGGCAGAACGTCGTTGGTCACTTCTTTACCTTTAAAGTTTTAGGCCAGAGGCCTGGCACCTAATCATAGCCCTCTCCAGAGGTCTTTCCTAGTCTCTGCAGGTCTCCGAGAACCCCAGAATGGCCCACAGAGGCCTCCGTAATGCACTTACGGTTTTCAGAACAAACCAGAAGTGCGTTACAGAGGCCTCTGTGGGCCATTCCCAGGCGGGCAGAGACCAGGAAAAGCCTCCGGAGAGGCCCACAACCAGGAACAGGTCTCGGGAGAGGCCTAAAACTGCAAGAGTTCAAAAGGTAAGGAAAGGCCCATTTAACGACTTAACGATGGGCCTGCTTAACGACGGTGATCGGGGAACATATCCCCATCACTAAGTGGGGGACACCTGTATTGAATACGGACCATGAAAGTTTGAGTCAGTATATAAAACCAAAAAGACTTGTACTGGCACTCCCCGACTTACGTAAGGGTGTCCGTTCCACTTGAGCTTTATGCAAGTCAGAACCAGGCTGCACATGAGGAACCACCTACACTTGCTCCTCTGTAAAATTTGCCACTCACTTTGCTCTATAAGCTGGGATCATTCCTCTTTCTTTTAAAGAACTGGCACAAAGGAAGGGGCAGGATCACTGTGTTTTGATCCTCTGAGCACAGGCTCCTTTTGCATAGCCCAGATTTACATAAACTCAGAATTATGAAAAAGTTGAAGCTTATGCAAGTTGGGGAGTGCCTGTATAACTCTTCGGGCCATGATGAGCAGCAGAAAAAAGGATTCCAAGGGGAATGCTTGTGGGAGATCCCACCACTGCGTCCAAAGATCGGCTGCTGAGTACTCTATCAGCAGTCTCAAAGACAAAGAGTGAGGCTGAAGGCAAAGGGTTTAAGAGTCAAGGGCTTTAGGTGCTAGCATCTGTACAACTGTGCTGGCATCTATCATGACAACTTAAGGTTAAAAATACATACTGTAGATGCATACACTATTATAAAAGTATTAATGTGTAGCTGACCTAGTATTTGAAAGCTGGGGACAATGGTGTTGCGAACTAAAATTTTTAAATACTGTACTGTTTCTTTTTTTGGTGGGGGGGGGAATCTGTTTAAAATATAATTCTGTACTTCCAGATTAAGTACTTCCTGAAATACAGTCACCTGACATTGCAACATGCTCCATACATGCTCCATATTAACACACCTAACTCATTTCACTATTATATACAAACTGGATAAATTGCATTGCTAGATGCTTTTCAGATACAAAGGTAATTTACTCTGTGTTCAAATGAAAACCTTGCAGCATTCAGATAAAGATATATAACAGAAGAAACAATGTTCAACAACCCTAATATACAGTACTACAGTTTGTTCCTGAAAAAAGCATTTCCTGGTGTTGAAGCCAAGCAACACATTCCTGTAATGTGTTGCAGGGATTGATCACAGTCTTCAATATTTAAAAACTTACCTTCATGTTCCCTAGCCTTCTCGTTCTGTCTACCACAAGAAGCTTCTTAATAAGGTCCCTGGACAAGAACAAAACAAAACTGGTTGCATTTCAGAGCTAGCTTTTTTTATGTAGTCATCAGCTTTTGACAGGATTGAAAGTTAACAGTTAGGGGCACAGTTCCAATGCCTAAAGGATTTCAATGAATTGAACAGGGAGGGAAAGGGAGGGATGAGCAATTGATCCACCATTCAAACACACTCTGGACAGCTTTGCAATTGAAAGCACAGAATGAGGCGGCGGCACATGTATGCTTTGCCATGTATACTGATTTTTTTCATGGAACTACTCAAGTCATTTCGGCAGCATTCCAATCTGTTTAATTGGACATTGAGAAAACACACATAAAAATGCAACCATCTCTGGCTCAATTAATAGTGTCACATAATTTTTCAACCACACAACCTCAGCTGCCACTATAGGAAAAGAGCACTAAAAATGAGAGCTGGGCTGATGTAGTCTTTTTAGCTTTGTTTTCATTATTGTTGAGAAGCACCTGTTTTCCAGTGTACCTTCTATGCATCCCTTGAAACATCATCTATATTTTAGAAAGAAGTCTGCAGAAGTTTGCAAAAGCTAGTTTTTTTTCCTCAGTAGCAAAAAGAAGTTATGCAGTCTCTGAGTTAGCTCATAAGGCACAGGTCTAGAAAGCGCCAGAGGCTTTGGAGGAAAGGACATACGATAACCCTGAGCTTATTTTATCTAGCTCTGGGGCCCCAGATCAAAAATGAACAAAAGCTTCAGTGAAGTCCTCATATATATTCTCTGTAAGCCCTATGCTCACACCACAATATTGACCCAGCTGGGCTAGGGCAGGACTAGCAAGTATAAGAGAGACCCTGCTGAAGCTCTATTCTGTCAAGTAGGAAAGCTTTCACTAGCTTGGTTAGAAATGCTCAAAGATGCTCAGCTTCCTTGCATCCAAGGCTCAGGAGCTTCCTATGGGCTTGCATAGGGACTGCACAGTTCTCTGGAGTCTTAAAAGCAAACCTTTGAGAACATTTGCTCAGCTTGATCTGAGTTGTGATTAGTGCCCAGAATTTGGACAGGAAGCACAGGAACACCTTCAATTTTTTGTGCAATTTATGTAACTGAAAAGGTTCCTCCTCACCAAGCATGCAAATTTCAACATGAAAAGTCAAGACTAAAAGTTTGGTACAGTAATCAAATATTTAAAAGTCTTAAATAAGCATGCTGAAAAGAGGCCTCTGCATTAAATGCCAGATGAAGGTGAATGGGATCTCTGCCCTGAACTTGCCATCGTTCACACTTACTTGGGAGCAGTGTGGCAGCCACTCCCTCATGACTTCTTCCTACATTGCTATGGAGATCAAGGATCCACCTGGACAGGGCCACTTATACCATTCTTTCCCATCTCATAAGATGCAATGTTCCCTACAGGTTGACAGGTGATGATCATGTAGGAAAGAATCAAGCAACTTGTCTTGCCCAAGTGGCTTCTATATATACACACACATAATCCTGTAGTGGTGTGAGAAAAGTCACAGGAAAGTAATGCCCTTATGACTCCTGGGTAACTGTAAATTAAGACCCAGATAAGCAGTACAGTCAGGGAATGCCCTTGGTTCAATGGCACACTGATTAAGAGCGAAATCCTGCGTAAGGATCAGGCCGGCTACCCAGGGCCGCCCACCAGATACTATCCCCGCTCCAGGACACACTGCTGCGGCCAGAAGGTCTACTTGGGGAAGGGGACGTTCATCCCCTTCCCCGGGTGTAAACTGGGGCAGGCCCAATCGGCCTCCTCAGATTTCCGCCATAAGAACATAAGAAGAGCCCTGCTGGATCAGGCCAAAAGCCCATCTAGTCCAGCTTCCTGTATCACACAGTGGCCCCACCAGATGCCTCAGGGAACACAAGACAACAAGATAACCTGTTTCCCGTTGACACTCCCTTGCACAGAGAAAACCCACTTCTAAAACCAGGAGGTTGCTTATGGCTTGTAACCTGTGATGGTCTTTTCCTCCATGAATCTGTCCAAACCCCTTTTAAAGGCATCTAGGCCAGGTGCCATCACCACATCCTGTGGCAAGGAGTTCCACAGATGAATTACACGCTGGGTAAAGAAATATTTTCTTTTGTCTGTTCTAACTCTCCCTCCACTCAATTTTAGTGCATGTCCCCTGGTTCTGGTGTTGTGCGAGAGGGAGAAGAATTTCCCTCTATCCACTCTCTCCATCCCATGCATAATTTTATACGTCTCAATCATGTGCCTTTTTTCTAGGCTGAAAAGCCCCAGACACTGTAGCCTTTCATCATAAGGGAGGTACTCCAGCCCACGAATCATTCTGGTCGCTCTTTTCTGCACCTTTTCCAATTCAACTATATCCTTTTTGAGGTATGGTGACCAGAATTGGACGCAATACTCCAGATGTGGCCTTACCATCGATTTGTACAAAGGCATAATGATATTGGCCGTTTTATTCTCAATCCCTTTTTTAAGGATCCCGAGCATGGAATTGGCCTTCTTCACAGCCGCCGCACACTGGGTCGACACTTTCATCGACCTGTCCACCAGCACCCCAAGATCTCTCTCTTGATCAGTCACAGACAACTCAGAACCCATTAGCGTATATGTGAAATTTCGGTTTCTTGCCCCAATGTGCATCACTTTGCACTTACTTACATTGAAGCGCATCTGCCATTTTGCTGCCCATTCTCCCAGTTTGGAGAGATCCTTCTGGAGCTCTTCACAATCCCTGCTGGTCTTCACCACCCGGAAAAGTTTAGTGTCATCTGCAAACTTGGCCACCTCACTGCCTATCCCTGACTCCAGGTCATTTATGAATAAGTTGAAAAGCACCGGTCCCAAGACCGATCCTTGGGGCACACCGCTTTTCACCTCTCGCCATTGTGAAAATTGCCCATTAACTCCCACTCGCTGTTTCCTGGTCTTCAACCAGTTCCTAATCCACAAGAGGACCTGTCCTCTTATTCCCTGACTGTGGAGTTTTCTCAGGAGCCTTTCATGAGGGACCGTGTCAAACGCCTTCTGAAAATCCAGATATATAATATCCACGGGTTCGCTCGCATCCACATGCCTGTTGACCTTTTCAAAAAATTCTAACAGGTTTGTGAGGCAAGACTTTCCCTTGCAGAAGCCATGCTGACTCTCCCTCAGCAGAGCTTGTTCTTCTATGTATTTTAAGATTTTATCCTTAATGAGACTTTCCACCATCTTCCCTGGAACAGATGTTAGGCTGACCGGCCTGTAGTTTCCCAGGTCCCGCCAGCTAAATAGCTAAATAGTATAACAGCCGTGCCGGCCCGGCAGAGACGAGGATATGGCGGAAGCCATCTCTGCCCCTTTCCGGGCCAACTCGGCCAATGGCCCCCTCCCTCGCCTCCCGGTCTGCCCATGCGGCCACTGCCGGAGCCTAACCTTCCTCCGGTGGCCACACAGACGTCCTGATGGAGTGAGGGCGGGCGGCCTTGTGCCAGCCTCCTTTACTTGCAGGTTGCTGTTAACATGCCTTACGGCAACGGAACGCTCGTTCCGTTGCTGGATACCTAGACAGGATCTGGTTAGTATCATCCTTGATAATTTAAGGCAACTCTAATGCTTTGATGTTATCAGACTGATTATGCATAAAGGAACCAATCTACATTTTTCGAATGTGCAATTTGTTTTCCAGCGATTAAGTCACAAACTCTGTATTCAATGTTAAAAATAAGATAATAGGCATTTTTTTCTTTTGTTTTAATGAAGTGGGTATGGATAAGCTTGTTTGCACAGCACCAAGTCAATTCTACTTGGGAAGTCCAGCATCCCAGTTCCAAAAAAGCCAACAGCTGTCATTCTTAAGCCTAGTTTCTTTAAAAATTTGATGTCGTTTCAGGGCTATTACTTCAGGAAATCCTTATGGCAACAATTACAGCAGATGGAGAAAAGGTGTACTGCTGAGACTGAATCCTAAACAGATGTTCTGTTTATCCAAGAGAGAGACAACTCAAGCCATGGCATGTACGTTGAAACAAAGTTAACTAACCACTTCAATTTAGCTATTTACAATTTAGCTAATTTATTTTTCCTTTACCCAATGCTTATCCTAAAATACAAATGCAGGCAGAGTAAGGATGTACAACAATGGTCCTGTTATTTCTTTTCTTTTAAGATTACTAAAAACCTATTCATTCTCTCTCTCTCTCTCTCTCTCACTCTCTCTCTCTCTCTCACACACACACACACACACACACACACACACACACACACACACAAGATGTCACAAATCACAATTAACCAACATGGTTTTCTTGGCCTTCATCATTATGATTCCATTAAATGCACAGTGGAAGACTGAGCGTGAAAATCTAAAATCATGCCCAGAGTTTTACCGATGTTACAGAAATGGAACTCCTTGGTACGTAGTCTTCACAACACAATTTAAAGCAGACTTAACCTCAAATTAGAATTCATATGTAGTAGATGCTCTTAATGCTGCATTATTTTATATTAAATGTTTCTATCTCCCCTTGGTTTTTTTTGCTTCAAGAAACTTTTTCCTAACCAGAACAGTCATGAACTTTGATTATGAGATTATGGGAACTTTGGTCCCATTTGATTATACTTCTGATTCAGATTATGCCAAAAGAGAATTGTTTTATGAAACATTCAAAGCATTTCTTTGCCTCTTGATCCCCTTTCCCTTGTTCCCTCTTCCTCCTCAATGCACCAAGCCTAGCCTACAACTCTCCTTCATTCTCTGAACCAAGCTAACTTGATCATGATGCACCACACTGTCTCCCCCCCCCCCCCCAAGTCACTGCAGCCAAGATAAAGCACACTCACTATAAAGCTGAAGACTTTCTCATCCCCTTCGGCACAGCATACTACCTCCGTGGCCACCGCCGCACCAAAGTACCACCAGAAGTGGTGATGATGTCATTGCCACTTACAGTACTTCTGGGTTTTTGGCCATGCCTGAGGCCCAAAAGCAAAGGTAAGAGGGGAAGGGCGGCCAAGGCGTCCCCAGATGGGGGGCCCTGGGGCGGTGGGCCCCAGGGCGCAGAGGCTCCTGGGGGGGCGGGAGGCTCTGGGGAAGAGCGGGAAAAATTTGAATTTTTCCCGCTTTTTTCGCCGATTTTCGGCGATTTTAAGCCTAGAACTGGGGTTTTTAGTAAGTATGTCTGCTTTTACCGGCACTTTAGTGATATTGGACGCTCCCTCGACGATTAATAGCCTTCTCCCGGGCCCGCAGCTTCTCCGTGCACCCGGCCCGGGTCTCTGTACAATCTTCGTAGTTTGCGCATGCGCAAACCCACGGAGTCTCCAGGGACGCTCCAGGGAGCAGTTTGCGCATGCCCAGAACGTCCCTGGAGACTCCGTGGGTTTGCGCATGCGCAAACTACGAAGATTGTACAGAGACCCGGGCCGGGTGCACGGAGAAGCTGCGGGCCCGGGAGAAGGCTATTAATCGTCGAGGGAGCGTCCAATATCACTAAAGTGCCGGTAAAAGCAGACATACTTACTAAAAACCCCAGTTTTAGGCTTAAAATCGCCGAAAATCGGCGAAAAAAGCGGGAAAAACTAATTAGCATAAATTATGCTAATTAGTTTTATGGGGGGCGGCGAGGACCCGGCCCCACACCCCAAATCGGCTGGGTACCCCTCTGAGCGGGTGGGAGGGCCTCTTCCAGCCCTGGAAACCCACGCGCTCAAGCTCTGCTGGCTCCACATTGCTCGTGCCATCGTTTCCAGGGCTCTGGCATGGCCGCCATCTTGGCAGCCAGGAGTCCGCGTACCACCGGTTGAGAAACTCTGAACTAGAGCAGGAATGGCTGGTCCTCTCTCAATACACACTCTCTTTCTTAACCCCCAGCTACATTTACTCAGCTACAACAGCCTGAGCAATGCAACTGGGTTTTTCAGATAGAGGAACTGGGATCCAACTTGGGATAGGTAAAACCTCTTAACCACTAGGCCCCCTCTAAGCTGTCTTCCTGCTTCCCACATACAGCCCAAAGGGGTAGGGTTTTGCACTATGTGCTACTCATACTTGTAGCATGCTCCTTTCCTAGACACACAGAAGCCTATAAAAGACACTGTCTTGCGTATCTCTCTAATGACTCTCTAAAAATAAAAATACTTCTCCCATCAGAATCTACAAAGTGCTAGTGTTTACTGAACCACTGAATAGTGGCTACTTCTGATGTCCACCATCAAGCACTGCAATATGATTTGATCGTTTCAAGCTGAAGTACAAGTTAAGAAAAAAAATACACCAGTGATTAAGGTCCATACACTTACTTTACATACAAATCCAAATGTCTGGGGAAATCTATTTTGCCAGCAAGAATTTTCTGATATATCCCAAATGGGTTGTCATCAAAGAATGGAGGAAATCTATTGAGGGAGAAACAAGCCATAAGTTTAGAAAGAAGGTTTGAGAAACGCAAACATATTATAATGACAATCTTCTCCCCAAATAATAAGTACACAATGATTTTTTACTTGAAAATTGTACAATACCTACTAACATCAAAGTAAACAAGAATTGGACAAAGAGATTTAATACTAACCCTCCTGCAATCCATGGGAAGAGAAGGATAACCTTCCTAGATGTACCAATGTAATTCCTTTGTGAAATCAGTATCTAACATCCAGGTTCTGAGTACTTAAATATAGTCCTATAAATTATATATTTCTGCTGGCCACTCGCCAAACCAGCTCCTCTATGTTCTGGCGTCAACATTTTACCATAAAAAAAAAAGAACTTAGCAGCAAGGATCAGTTGCCCTATGGCTGCAGAAGCTCATACATCCCACCCACACCCCACCCACGTTGAGTTTGCTGTGCTGTCAGCTTGTCTATCAAGTTAAGAGCTGCTTTTGGAAAGGAGAGATTCTGAAACTGCATTTTCAATAATAGTAAAACACTAACTGAAATTTCTGAATCATTGCTGCATAAACTAAAAAAAATGTTTTTAGATTATGAGAATACTAGGAAAATACATCTGTTTTGTTTTTTAAAGATAGAAGATATCAGCACTTGGAGCTGAACACTCACAGAGCTTACTTGTATGGCCCCTACAATCTCTCATGCAGGACTGCATTTACAAAATAAAAAATAAAAAATTATGTGAAGAATCAACTAATGAGTGACATTCAAACTCCTGAAAGCAGATTGGAGTTTTTAATAGAGCACTTTATACTCCAGGCCTAAATATTTGTACCAGGAGAGTCTCATGGCACAGGACATTCTGCTACTGCAATCTTCGGAACATGTCATCCAAGTCTTTGCTAGTAAAGCAAGCCTTGTGATTAAGGCCATTTTTCTTATTCTGTACACTCAACTCCTAGTCATCGTGTCAGATTTGAATACTATTTTCTCTAAAAAGTGGTCTACTATAGCTCATGTGAGAAACACTTCTATTTTGAGATAGAAACAGAGAAGAGAGGGCAAGGAGGGAACAGAGTTTGCAGCCATATGAAAGAATTCTGTTTGGATGCACCACATTTGGAGGATCTGGCCATATATGAACAATTCAAATTTCCAATGATATATCAACACTCTAGAGCAGGGGTTCTCAACCAGTGGTACTTTCACCAATTGCTGATGGTACTCAGACTGCCAGACCACCAGAACCCCACTCCGGCATGGCGCTTTTGGCGGCGTGTTTTTGCTCCCGAGAGGCTTTGGCTAAACCTCTTAGGAACGCTGAAAAGGGCCCTCTCACCTGACTAGAGCCTCCTACCTGTGTTTTCTGGCCTCTGAAAACCTGGAAGTAACTGGCAATGATGTCATCGCCAGTCACTTCCGGTGGTACGCAGCAGGAGAGTGGTGCTGGAGGTGGTACTCGGCCAGGAAGGGGTTGAGAACCCCTACTCTCTAGAGCAGGCGTGGGGAACCTCCGGCCCGCGGGACGATCCGGCCCGGCCCGCACGGGACCGGACCAATCCGGCCTGCGCAGGACCGGATCGGAGGCTCCGGAGGCTCCGCCGCCGCCGCTTTCGCGTGCTTCCTGGGTTTAAAAGCGGCCTTTGCACAGCGCTGTGCGCATGTCCAGGAAGGTCGCTTTCAGAAGGAGGAGGAATTCTGTACACTCAACTCCTAGTCATCGTGTCAGGCCGCTTTTAAACCCAGGAAGCGCGCGAAAGCGGCGGCGGCCCCGTCCCGGAGCCGAGGTAAGGAGAGTGAGTGAGTGGGGGGGTGGGAGGGAGGGAGAACGAACGAGCGAGCGGTCGGTGGGAGGGATAGAGAGAGAGCGGTGGGTGGGAGGGAGGGGGAAGAGAAAGAGAGAGAGCGGTGGGTGGGAGGGAGGGGGGAGAGAGAGAGCGGTGGGTGGGTGGTAAATTCGGGGGGGGGAATCGACCGGCCTCACGGCCGGCCCGCAGCAAATTTTCCCTATGGGAAAATGGCCCCCCACTGCAAATAGGTTCCCCACCCCTGCTCTAGAGCATGGGCTTTCAAAGCCCGGCATGCGGGCTGGATCCGGAGCATCAGAAAACGGCGTCCGGGCGCAGAACGGCGGTGACTGAGCCTTACCATTCCGCCCTGCAGCCTCCTATCTTCTCAGCCAATCTTTGCAGAAACTCGTGCCGGGCAGATGCTTCCGCTGCAAATCGCTCCAGACGGCTCTACGCCCCGATTTCCTGGGGGAAGCAGCTGCCCGGTGCGCATTTCTGAATCCAAATTTCCAATGATATATCAACACTCTAGAGCAGCTCAGTCACAAATGGATAAAGGGATTTTAGATTTATTACTACAGATTATTGAAGTTACATGAAGTAAGAGGCAGTTCACTCAGAAGATATATACAAAAAACAATGACAGTATGAAATAAACTTTCCTAGAATACACTGTTTCTAACTAGCCAAATATTTCAACCTCAGAATCTCACTAAGCAACTGGTCCAATCTGCAATACCACATCTGACAAAGCAGGTCAGAGGTGAAGGTGAGAAGTATAGCCACGCTAACACCAGCCTCTCTCTCCAAATGGGGAGCCCTTTTTATGCCCTAAACCAGAGGTTCCCAAACTCCTGGGAAGAGCCTCCGCTGCACTGAGTGGCAGCAGGGCCTTGCCAGGAGTAGTGACAATGCGTCCAGGATCACGCTACCGCCGCCACGGGTGAAAGTGCCCGTTTTACCTTCGTTGGTGGCTGTGGAGGTCCTGCAGGGGGTGTGGGGAGCCTGCAGGCCCCTCTGCAGGCTTCCCCAAGAGTTGGAGTGGCCCTCCGACATTATTACGAGTTTTTTGCTGTAAAACCGGAAGTGGGTCACAATAGCATCGGAGGGCTGCTCCGACGCTTGGAGAGACCTGCAGAGGGGCCCGCAGGCTCCCCACACACCCTGCAGGACCTCCACAGCCACCAATGAAGGTAAAACGAGCACTTTTCACCCCCAGTGTTGTGATCCTGGACGTGTTGTCGTAGTGGTATTCCTACACACACACACCCCGTGATGCCACAAGCCCGACGCGACACCCCCTACATGATACCACAAGCCCCACCCCGGGGCGTGACGTCATTTCTGCACACTGACACCAAAATTTGGCGGCAGTGTGGCGTGAACACACACACACGCGTGAACACACACACACACACACACACACACACACACACAGCTTTTCGAGGCATTTTGGAGCCAAGCGGCTCCAGGGCAGGAGGGAGGATCTCACAGCCGACGGAGCGATGGAAAAGACAAGAGCGGCAGAGGGGGCAACCCAGTACACCCACCGCATGGCACCTCGCCACCCTGGGCCCCCCTTAACGACTGCGCTGTTGATGCCCCTTAAGGGTGTAGCGACCCTTTGTTCCTGGCTGGGGCGTCCCGACGCCCCAGTTTGGGAACCTCTTCCCTAAACCAAAGTCTCCATACCCTTCCCAACCAGAACCACAGCTGTTCTCAGTTCCCAATTAGACTGCTCCAGGCCAACACGTAATGCCTTCACCTGTTCTTCACACATACCACTAGTACTTCCAGTATATTACATAGAAGAGGGGTGTACTAATACATATATATTTTAAAATTCATTCATTATGCAATTCATTATTATCTGCTTTGCTTTGTTAGTTCTTTAATTTATGTTTGCCACCAATTTCAATGAAAGAGCCAGTCACGCTTCAGATGCCTAACTTCAGCATTTTTCATCAAAATGCATTACGTTTTAGGCACTCTCCTTCAAGGCATCAGATCTGTCAAATTTCAAATCCCCCGAGACAAACTAGTACTGACAAGGAAACAGTCTATGCCACTCACTATGCACTCAAACACATGGCTAGCATGGGGATTTGTTTTAGTTCAGGGATAACTTGCTCACCACAGATCATGGCATACAAAGTGTTTTGTTGCCATATATTGGGAATTCCTGCGGCAACTGTTAAGGTTTAAGAATAAAATGGAAGTTCTCCAAATTTTAACATGATTGTCCTATCTGTCCTTCCTTTAAGTGACATTTGTCTTTGTCTTACAAGTTTGGTATCAAGCAAAAGCACAGCTGGAGTTTAGAACTGGGTTGCATGGAGACCTGTAGTCTGCGTACTGCAGCACTTAAGACATGTGAAGCAAAGCAGAAATGGAATTCTCTTTAATGGGAGCTTCAGTTAATCAAGCGCTTTGGATTCATTAAACATAATTCATGGTAAGATATAGCTCAAACCTGTTATTTTTCAAAAGCCTAAGGTACAATATGCTTTTGATGTGGCCAACCTCTTGTGTGTGCGTTTGTGCGTGTGGGTTAAGAAGCGCACTACTTAGGAAACTGTCTTTAAATAATGTAAGTAGTAACTATGTTTCTCTACCTGATTTTTTTTTAGCAACAGTTTCCCATTATTCTTCTTCAGAAATTACTTTTATAATATCAGGCCACATGTAGAAGTGGTTCTATAGGACAGGCAAAGCCAATAAAGATATTTAGAACTAAGATCAGAGTCTGATGTGCTCAGGCCCTCAATTTTAGACTGAAGGTTAAAGCTCAAGTTTCTATTATAAACAGATTAAATATTATTCAGCAGCGGTTACTAGTAAATATTTAAGACCAGACAGAGGCCTATGTTGATTTCTGATAATTCAGTTATAACTGAGTGAAGTAAGGCCTTAAGTCTAACTCCTCATTCAGTGTTCTGTTTGTCTGCAAGACACTGTCTCCGAAAACATTAAAGGATTGTATTGAAATGTAGTATTCAGTTTTAATTTTTCATACCTACTAGTTCATACCTCCAGAAGACTTGGATGAAGCAAAATGTATCATAATAAAATATCAGGGGTCAGTGAGACTCGCATAGAAGCTAAACTCAAAGAAATCAAAGAACCCAGGTATTTTATTTATTTATATTATTTTTCATATTTTTATATCGTCCTTCCCCCAAGGAGCTCAGGGTGGTGTACACAGTTCCTTCCCTCTTTTTGTCTTCACAACAACAACCCTGTGAAGTAGGTGAGGCTGAGGACAGTGACTGGCCCAAGGTCACCCAGGAAGCTTCGTGTCTAAGCAGGGATTTGAACCTGAATCTTCCAGGTCTAAGTCCAACTCCAGAACCACTACACCATCCTGGTTGCACCCCTCCCTATATTACTACAGAATAACTTTTAACACAACTTCATATTTTCTACATTAAAATGTTCTTTTCAGCTACGTTTTTTTTGTAAAACATACACTTAACTAGGATCTATGTATTCTCAACATCAGACTGGCACCTTTTTTTTTTGTTAAAATTGAGGGAAATAAAATGTATACTTCCCACAGGTCGCCATCCCCCTTAAGGGTATAGCGACCCTTTATTCCCGGCTGGGAACAAGGAAGTAGCTACTGCAACAATGTAAAGAAAATTGGATAGTGGCATGCAGAGTTGTTTGGAGTGATGCGGAGTACTTAGGGGACAGTTTGCTAAAAGACTATTTGAATCTGGACTGAAGAAAAGTTGTTAGGAAAAAAGAGCAAATAGCCACACACTCTAATAACTTGACCTCAGTTTGCTAAAGCCTTTGAAGTGAGGAATGTCCTTGGCTACCATACATACAAGTATGAGTGGACAATACTGTAAACCATGCAGAATCAGGTTTCTGAAGTAGGAAATATTTTATATTGTAGTGGAATGCAACAAAACTCAAAGTTTTGTAAGTCTGCAATAGCCTAACCTTGATTCAGTTCTTTGCTTTTTGCATCTGCATTTATTCAACTGTGAAATTATTAATACATTCAATTTTATTGTGCACATATGCACAGTTGAATGGAGACAGCTATGATAAAGCATATATTTTAGAACTGGAAGATCACACACAATTAGACATTTGTACTCATGCAATTGTCAAAGAGCTATAGTACAGAAAACATTCAAAATTAAAAGATGGGCAATTTTGGGTTTAGTACTTAAACTGTACAAGACAGACATCTTACTACAAAACATTTTCAATATTATTCTGAGAACACTGCCATCTAGTGGATTTATTATTCAATACCCTCTCTCAAACAAAAATTAACGTAACAATCATACATCCTGTATTTTTTAAAATAATGGTTCTATCTAGTCCTGTGTGTAACAAGAAAATTCAACAAAATGCACCATCAAGCTTCTATCTACTGAGCCCAATGCAATAAAGAAACAAAATGCCTGATTAGATATATTTTCATGTCTCAGTGTACCCTAGGTGGGCAATTCTTCCCTCTACATCTTGCCTTGAGACAATGCTTCTTCCTCAAACTGGGTAGGGAGTTGTAGGGCACCACTGTTGTTCCACTGGCAGAAACCAGATTTACAAGTGTGTACAAATCTGAAAGCAGTCTTCACAAAACCAGCCAGGATGGTGTAGTGGTTTGTGAGTCGGACTTAGACCTGGAGGATCCAGGTTCAAATCCCTGCTCAGCCACGAAGCTTCCTGGGTGACCTTGGGCCAGTCACTATCTCTCAGCCCCACCTACCTCACAAGGTTGTTGTGAGGACAAAAAGGAGGGGAGGAAATATGTACACTACTCTGAGCTCCTTGGAGGAAGGGCGGTATAAAAATGTGAAAAATAAATAAATTACAGAACTCTCTCTTTCAGGTTGCATAAATGATGCATGCACATTTTTAAAAACTGATAATCTAGAGAGAGGCAAGCAAAGCACAATATACAGTTTGTTCTCTTTTCTTCAAATCCAGCTGCATTCACAAGAAACACTCCCAGCCAATACTTAAGGTAAGATTAAGGCAATCTGAAATTTAAAACTATCCAGGAATATCTTTTTTTAAATGAAACACACACCTTCTGCTCATAATAAAAATAAATAAAGTTTCAAAAGCTAATCTGTGTTGAAGAACTCTTACTGATTAGGTTTAATACTGGGCTCTTAAGATAGGAAATAAGCAAGCAGTTATTGAGTGGTACTCATACAGCCATGGACTAAATAACCTAAATGTGAGTGGAGTTGATCGCCTGGAAATTTCTCACAGATTCAGGAATTAGTGTGCATGCCAAATCCTTAAGAAAGATCTAAATGGACCAGCCCAATCATATCTTTGGGTCATTAAGATTTTAGTTTGGCAGTGTCATGGTAACTCATGGAAACATATTTCCACATACAACATTTAAAGAGCACCCTATTCATACAAGAAGGATTTATCATCGCTCTTCATCTCTACAGGGCAGTCTCTGTGTGCATGTATGCATGGACGGCTGCCTTATACTGACCATCTAGTTCAGCATCATCTGTAATGATGGGAGACTCCAGGGATTAAACATGGAACCTTCTGTATGCAAAGCATGTGATCTACCACGGAGCTACAGTCCTTGCCCTTTGATATTTGTACTTATGTTTATTCCCCTATTTTCCCAAAACTCACCCTGAGAGCATTTCAAATATCAGAATGCCCAGGGCCCACCAGTCCACTGCTCTTCCATGCCCTTTACTCTGTATGACTTCTGGGGCAAGATACTCTGGGGTCCCACACAGTGTCCATGTCCTAGAAAAAACAATAATTAACATGAAACCAGAATTAAAGTTCACATTTTCAAAGGATTACGTTTTCATACAAACTGAGCAGCCCAAGATAAAAAGGAAAGGGTAATAATCAGAAACAGCTTGCAACATTTAAAGATTTACAAACATCACAGACACATTATAGCATTCCAAAGCACATGAACATAGGTGTTTCTCTGAATGCTCATAAAGAAGGAGATGCTTAGTGCATATCGTTCACCTCTCTTTTAATGCAGGACTTCTCAAACTGTGGGTCACAACCAAATTGGTGGATTGTGGCCTGATGCTGAGGTGGGTCGCCAGTTGGGCCGACCCGTCTGCTCAGGCCTCCAAATTGGAGCTAAACAAAAGCAACCGGAAGCCACTTCCGGGTCACGACCCACCTTATCCTGCTACTCTTGCATTGCACTGGGCCCAGGACGGCCTCCGGAGTGACTTCCGGGTCACTTCCGGTGTTGTCGATATGACTTCCAGTCGAATCTGGAGGCCTCCAGAGGCTGTCCTGGGTCCATTTTGACATGGGGGCAGCAAGGCGAGGTGGGTCGTGATGCAGAAGCGGCAGGACAAGGTGGGTTGCAGCGGCGATGACTTTGAGAACCTGTTTTAATGTATGAGAACTGGAAGTTCCTGAATGTACAATACAGACTTAAATGAACATTATCACAGATTAAGACTAGCAAATGTGTTACCTTATGACGCAGGAGCACAAAATAGATTACCCCCTAAAGCCACAAATGGTGAACAAGTAGCCCCGAAATAGGAACAATGCACCCTGATCGCAAATGCGTCATTTAGGGATTGCACAAAATCAGAAAGCATTTGCCAATACTGCATTTAAACCTTTTGTCATTACGCCACTGAATGCAATGGCTTCATCATCAAAGTTGCGATGTGGCCAGGGTCATCATAACTACCTGGATCAAAATATGAATTTGTTTACTCGTAATATCTGGATGTATTCTGAAGCATTACCAGTCCTCCCCCTTGTTGTAAACCCAGGTTCTGCTCATGTACTTATAAGGTAGCATTTGGCTTGCTGAGTAGGAACACATCACTTAAACATTTATTCCACACACACCCCAAGGCAGTCTACAAAATAAAAATGATAACACGATCAACAGTAAAAGAACACCAATTAATCAGAAAAAAAACCAAACACCATAAAAATCTGCCAAGAATGCCTTATGCAACATATAGGTTTTAAAGGCTTGTTTAACAGCAGGGAGAGGGGGAACAAGACAGGTTTTCCCCAAGAAGAGATTCCACAATTGAAGCACTACCATCAAGGCAACCCTGCCTCTGATGCCCGCCAACTGGATCCAGTGGAAAATGGGTAAGAGAACAGAGCTGTAATTCTGATTTTAAGTCTCAGGTAGGTTTATTTATTTACAATATTTTTACCCCGCCTTTCTCCCCGAAGGGACCCAAGGCGGCTTACAACATGGGAGACGGATACATAATACAAAAAATAATCACATTTAAAACAATAAAAACAATCCACAAAAACTAGTAAAAAACATCATCTAAAATAAATAAAAACACATCAAATTACAATTAAAACAAGAGCATAAAAAAGCAGCAGCACTCCACCTGTGCCAGTAGGATGTTAAAAAAGGCAAGGACTCAGAAGGCTTCCTTAAACAGGAAAGTTTTCAGGCCTCGCCGGAAGGTCTCCAGGGAGGGAGCAGTACGTAAATCAAGAGGGAGGGAATTCCATAGGGTTGGTGCCACTACTGAGAAGGGGCTATTTCTGGCCGCCGCCCCTCGCACCTCCCTGGGCGACGGTACCCGCAAAAGGGCTTTCTCTGATTACCTAAGGAGACGAGCCGGAATATATGGAAGTAGGCGGTCTCTCAGATATCCTGGACCCAGGCCGTATAGGGCTTTAAAGGTCAAAACCAGCACTTTGAATTGGGCCCGGAAACGAATCGGCAGCCAGTGCAGCCGCTGAAGAGGCCCGACAGAGTCGAACCGCCTACCCACAGTAACCACACGGGCCGCCGTATTCTGCACTAATTGCAGTTTATGAACCGTCTTCAAGGGCAGCCCCACGTAGAGCGCGTTATAATAATCTAATCGCGACGTCACCGTGGCATGGATCACCGTGGTCAGGTCTGCACGATCCAAGTACGGTCGCAGCTGGCACACCAGCCGAAGCTGGGCAAAGGCCCCCCTGGCCACAGCCGCCACCTGGGAATCCAGGAGCAGCTGCGGATCCAGGCGGACCCCCAAGCTGCAGACTTGCTCCTTTAGAGGGAGTGCAACCCCCTTCAGAGCAAGACGATACTCTAGCACCTGCATCGTGGATTTCCGGACCAGGAGAACCTCTGTCTCGTCCGGGTTTAGTTTCAGCTTATTAGCCCTCATCCAGGTCCCCACTGCCTCCAGGCAGCGCTCCAGAACCTCAACAGTCACCCTGGAATCAGGTGGAAAGGAGAGATAGAGCTGGGTGTCATCAGCATATTGGTAGCACCCCACTCCAAATCCCCGGATGACCTCTCCCAGCGGTTTCATGTAGATGTTAAATAGCATGGGGGACAAGATGGAACCCTCTGGCACCCCATACCTCAAGGGCCAGGGTGCCGAACAGGCGTCCCCCAGCACCACCATCTGGGACCTATCTGCCAAGTAGGAGCGGAACCACCGCAGAACGGTGCCCCCGACCCCCAGCTCGGCCAGTCGGCCCAGAAGGACACCATGGTCGATGGTGTCAAAAGCCACTGAGAGGTCCAGCAGAACCAACAGGAATGCACTCCCCCTGTCCAGTCCTCGGCGTAGATCATCCACCAAGGCGACCATGGCAGTTTCCATCCCAAAGCCCGGCCTGAAACCAGATTGAAAGGGGTCTAGATAATCAGCTTCATCCAGGACCCTCTGGAGTTGAGACGCCACAACCCACTCAATTACCTTGCCCAAAAACGGGAGGTTTGAAACTGGCCGGTATTTGTCCATTACTGTGGAGTCAAGGGAGGGCTTCTTCAGAAGGTGTCGAACCACCGCCCGCCTCAAAGCGAGCGGCAGCACCCCCTCTGCCAACGAAGAGTTGACCACCCTCCCCGTCCATTCGGCCAGCCCCTCCCGGGCAGATCTAATTAGCCAAGCCGGGCAAGGGTCAAGCGTGCAGGCAGTCGGTTTAGTAAGGTTTAAGATGGTCATTAAGATAACCTTGAAAGCTACAAACAGCCTGGAACTAGATTAATACCAGCATTTTAAACTGAGCATGGAAACAAATAGTGAACCAGTATAACCAAATAAAATTGACATAATACTGTATATGCTGACCATCTTGTCCCCATCAGGATAGGATCCTGGCAGCCGTATTTTGCCCGATTGCAGCTTCCAAACTGTGTTCAGAAGGTGACATCACAGAGAGACTGCTGTAGTAGTCTAGCCCAGGGGTTCTCAAAGTGGTGGGTCATGACCCACCAGTTTTACCAGAAGTGGGTGATATGCCCTTAAGGGGGGGGGTGGCCAGCAGGAAGAGCAGCGGTGGCGCTCCAGGATCTAAAAGAATGCTGTATCAATTTTTGAAGGAATTGCTTTTCTTAAGCTCAGCAGTTTAGAAAAAAATAATCTACAACATAGTGTGTCTCATAGTGTGGTTATTGCAATCAAAATATTTAAGCAGCAAGCCAGTCAATGTGAATTCCATTCCTAAGACTTGTGCTAGAACATGTAGTATTATCAACTGTGAGGCATGAGGCATTGCATGCCAACACAATGATGCAAAGGTTTAACAGTACTAAGTATTAGTTTTTCTAATTACTATCAGATAACAATTACTAATCTGATATACTCATTTTCTTTCCAATGTAATAAGCACACCATTTAGTTGTCCTCAAGGCAGGAGCTAAGTCGATAGTTACTACACCTGCATTTTAACTTAAAGGCTTAATACGGAGTACACAAAAACTTGAAGATTTTTCTCAAGCTTAACACATGTTCAAAAGATAAACACACATAAAAGCTAGCTGTTTAAATGTTCAACTCAGGAAACTTGAGGCATCATTTTTAACTTATGAGGAAATATAAACCGTACTTTGTCCCTTACAAAATATTGCACTCTAGTGCCATCTAGCAGCAGTCATTGATGATTACTGTCTAGGTTTTTACATCACAATGTCAGCTATTTATTAGCTCTGAAGTTCTGAGTTTAATTTCATCTTCAGCATGAACGCTGAACATTTAAAACAGGAGACCTCAGCAGCACGAGTGTTTCTGTACAATGAGTATCAATGCTTTTAACATGAACTGTTTAAATCTTGTGATTGTTATGTTCATGTCTGCCCTACTCCAAAGGCTGGACTAATAGCTGCCAAATGCAAGGAAGCCACTTTATACCACTGCACATGGCAATTGATCACAGGGTAAAGCTGGTCATGTGGAACTTGTTCACCATGTGACTGGTGCAATATTTTCCTTAAATACAAAGGTAAAGTGCTTTTTAAAAAACACTGAAAGTATCATAATCAATGCACAAACACATTCTATGTGGTTGTAAATAGTCGAAGACAACGAAGCTGATCTCACCCCCTCTCCCGGGCCCAAAGAACAATAGCTATTTCCTTTAGCACTTGTTTCAAACAACAGCCAGCCAGGAATTTAAAATCCACTTATGCGCCAGTCAGCCAGTTTTGTACAGTGAAAAGGAAGATAAGAAGAAAAGGCCATAGGTCCCAGAGCACAATGCATTCTACAACTCTAGGCTTGTCTACACCAGAGTAATAGAGAGTTGAAGCCAATTTAAAAATCAGCACGCTTACTTTCAGAAAGGCTTTCCCTACCTTCGCTGAGACTTCCTGTCATTTTGGTTCCCCTCCAATACACAATTAATTTAGCACAAACAAACTAAAGGGCCATGTTACATGTTTTCAGTCACATTTGATTTGGCCCTCAGCATCCAGCAGCCCAATCCAACCCAAGTTCCCGCGCAGTGGGGCCAGTGCGGGCTGCACTGCATCCTGCGTGGGAATTTTGCAGGCTGAAGGTTTCCTTGAGGTAAAGGGACATTCATCCCCTTGCCCCGCAGAAAGCCCCAGTCACAGCAATGGCTGCTAAATCTACTGTCAGCTAAATCACTGGCGCAAGTCTGAGTCAATCCGAGTCGGCAGGTCAGGCCCAGGAAGGCGATAGAATGTGACTTGTGCCAGCACAGCTGATCCTGCCCCCCTCCTGGTCCCAGTTCGCCCACCCCGCCCTGTTACATCCCCTTGCCCCTGCTCCGTTCTGCCTCTGCGCTGCTCAGCATGGATCTTACCTTTTTGCAGCATGCGCCGCTCCTTCTCTAGCGCTCGTGGGCCTTCGCGCCAGCCCAGGCAACTGCTATGCCATTGCAAAGCACTTTACAGCACTTTTGCAACAGCAAGCACTGGCGCAGTAAGCACTGTGCCGGTGCATGGATAGGGTAGGATTGTGCCACAAGTTGATGATCACGCTTTAGTATCCTTGCATGCTCAGGGGAGACCCAGTCAGAACTCTTTCACTTCTCAATAAATAATTCTAAATAACCAAAGACTTTGGATTTTGTGTTTCTAGGTTGCATTTTGGCTCTTAGTTACAATTCAATATCTTTCAGTTGTTGTAGTACGGAAACCAAACAGCATGCATGTTTATTCAGAATACACATAAAAAACTTGCTTTAACACAATGGTTTAGATTGGTTTGTCTTGGTGATTTAAATAATATAAAATCACTTGAACTTTATATCAATCCACCCCGGAAAACTGCATATTCAAATCAGAAGGAACAAAATTTTTAAACTTGTTACTACCATACTGTATTTTTGTTAAATGAAAATTTCCCTACATTCTAAAGGCTCAAAATAGCACAGCAGACAAACTTAGCACCAACAGAAACCTTCACAATTCATGTTGCATTATACTTGCTTACATCTCCAAATTAAAAAAGGCAGCCAAAACAAAAATAAAATCTTGCAGCACTACAGAATCAATTTCTAGGCTTGAATCCTGACACGTCTCCAGAACAATGGAGCTAAACAGCTAAAGTAGTCACCAAACACACCCATCTTCAGCTTGGTCTAGTCAAGAATGTTTCAGCTGATCTTAAAATTATGTGATGAAATTCAGAAAAGGCAGCATTGTCTAAGGTACATGGGGACCAAAACAAGGAACCAGGACAGATACTGGACAGTTTGTGTAACGTGCTCTCTGCAATCCATCCCCATCAGGAAGCAGGACACCACTCCAAGTTGTCAGGAACAAAAAGGGAGACCCAGACGAAAGTGGAACCCAGCACAGAAAGACCAAGGATGGCAAACAGGCTTCCCCAATCCTTACCCCGGTTACAGGATCTTTCTCTTCTTTCAGGACGGGAGACAGCTCCAGTCAGTGAAATCCAATCAGAGAAAGTTTTATTGATTACATAAGAACATAAGAAGAGCCCTGCTGGATCAGGCCAAAGGCCCATCTAGTCCAGCTTCCTGTATCACACAGTGGCCCCACCAGATGCCTCAGGGAGCACACAGCCAACAAGATAACCTGTTTCCTGCTGCCACTCCCCTGCACCTGGCACAGAGAAAACCTACTTCTAAAACCAGGAGGTTGCTTATGGCTTGTAACCTGTGATGGTCTTCTCCTCCATGAATCTGTCCAAACCCCTTTTAAAAAAGGCATCTAGGCCAGGTGCCATCACCACATCCTGTGGCAAGGAGTTCCACAGATGAATCACACGCTGGTGATGATTACAACACGTTAGAATAGTAGTGCTATATTGCTTTCTAGCCCACTTCTATGTCTGGTTTCCATCTTTTATCCCTTTGGCAGTGGCAGAGGGCCACTTATTCTTCCCATGGGCTGGGCTCTGTCCTCAGGGCCCCTCCTCCACTCTCACCTCCCATTGCCTGGGAGTTGTCTTTTATTGGAATTATGCACTTCCCTTAATGTCCAGTTTTGGATGGGGAAATTATTATCTCTTTTGGATGGCATGCAGCAGCACCTTCCAAGATTGCAGATATGAAAATGAGATGTAGAGGTCTAATAAGCTCCCACAGCTGCCTCATGTTATGAAGGTGTGTCTGAAACTATACAGCAACTAATCACCCCACAAATTCCCCCCTCCTCAAGGGAACGTTACTAATAGGTTGAAGAACTGGCATTCAGACCTGACTTTTTTTACTAGATCATACTGCAGAACTGAGACCATCTGGTACTCTTCTCCTTTCACAGATGCTATTTCCCAAGTCAACAGACCATCCAGTTTCTCCTAGGTCATTTTCACCAACCCAAAATAAGCACTTTATTTGAACAATTCATTGTTCAATCAAAACTGGTCTCCAAGGCAGTTTTCAAAAACTACAAAAACACACGAAAGCATTTAATGAAGGCAATACATCTTTCACTGTCCCTTCTGCAACACATCTAATGCTCAAAGAGTGAAACAAAACATAATTTATTCCAAGTGGACAATACAAGCCTATGACTGCAGACAGACATACTGTACATACATTTGCAGCACTGCTGAGCCTGTCTTCACCGAGAAGATTGTCAGATGTTTCTTGCCCTCAAACCATTGCTTCTTCTTCCTCCTCCTCCCTCTCCTGGGGAAACTTAAAGCACCTCATAGCCAGGTGATGGAGATGGAGGGAGGCTGTGCTGTTTCCATCTCAGACAACCAGTTGTAGGGTGCTTTGTGAGTTTTCCCAGGTGAAGGAAGGAGGTGGTGGTAGCAGGAGCCCTAGGTGAGCAATATCCCAGAGTCCAGCTCATCACCGTCATGCTTGAGATGAGAGATTACCCAAATATCCCCTGAACACTCCCTGCAGCATCACATTGCACTGGAAGAAGGGAAGGCAAGATTTTTCTACTGTGAAGGGAAGCTCACGGAATTGTGAATATATTGCAAATCCACTTTTTCTGTTACACCAGTCTTCAGTCCCACTCAACCAGTAGTCCCAAATATAAGTGATTCAGTCTGCAAAGCAGCTGGTGAACAACAATGAGCAGAAGAGGGCTCAAATTGCAAGTGGAGGTAGTCCCGATTAGTCATGCCATTCATAACCCGAGTTTTGCTGAGTGGCATTTGCAGACTGAAGAGCAAAGACTGCGCTCTGATCAGTGCTGAGCCATTAGGCTTTTGCTACTGAAGGTATTTTTTACCTCACGTTTTACAATCTCAACACAATGCTCCAGTCTGCTCTTCATGAGCACCAACTCTCCTTTATTGATTTATCTTCCCACTTTGTCCCCCTCAGTTCTCCTGTAAACCAGAGAACCCTACAAGAACAAAACAGGGGGAAAGGGCTCCATAGATCTCCTGTGTCAACGGCCCTAGTCAGGTGCCATTCCACAAAGGATAAATACACACTAGAATAGATAACCTGGAGGCCTTGACCTCCCAGCATTGCGGTTTTACTTTAACTAGTAGCTGTCAGTTCTTTCATTTATTATATAGGACTAATATAGTTGAACTGGAGTCACTACTTCTCTATATTCAGTTGAATTACAGCCAAAAAAAAAAAAAAAACCACCAAGGAAGAAAGCACATTGTAGACTGCCTGGAAGCAATATGTAGGACACCTTCACTTCTCATGATGAAAAAGATATAAAAACACACATTTTAAAAGTTAACTCATTTCAGTAGGAGAGAGAGGAGAATAGGAACAGATGAATGCTAAAAGTCAGGCTGTATCCTTAGTAGGTAGCTACATAAGCAGGGATGCACAAAATCTGACTCGCCTTACTAATCAGCCAAAAAACTTATGCTTCCACTGACCCTGCCATTTGCAAGGAGGCTCCTCGTCTGTGACTGCACTCAGAACTTCAAAGACACTCGGAGTACCTTCAAGGCCCAACACAATTACACGGGACAAGCCCCCTGCCTTCACCTCAGCCACGTGCCAAGGCTTGGGGGTATCAATTATGGTCTTTTCAGAGCCTCTCACACTGTCTTTGGAGATCAGAGAACCACTCTGTTCTACAGGTTACAGAAAAGGGGCTTTTGCCATAATGATAAACTAGCACTTGTGGATAATGGTACATATGTAAAGACAACGTAGCCCTCATAGAGAAGGATTTATATTGTGCTGATCAATACGGCACACAAGTATTAATATCCTCATTTTTTTCATGTGAACAAACAGTGCTTTTCCTTAAGCACATAATTAAAAAAAACTATACATCACAATGTTTATCATCCTCTGGCCAAACAATCCCAGAGATCTTTACACAACTCATAAAAATTGCATTTTGGTAAACAAGAATGTCTGGTATGTACATTAGAACATTTTTAGGCAGGGCTAGAAATATTGTGAATCTGGAGGTATAGCAAGAATTTTTTTTTTTCCAGGAGCAATTTGTTCAAGGTAAGAAGATACCAGTTTATAAATGAGAACTTTCAGAAAGATGGCAACTGATAATGCTCATCTGGTCAATTTTTCACCAACTTACCCTTCCCAATGACATCCCTGGAATACATTTGTACTTGGCTATAAGGAAGTGCCTTATACAGAGTGAGACTAATGCTCCATGTAAACCAGTAGTTTACCTGTGAGTTATTTACAGCGCAATCCGACTTAACATTTGTGCTGGTGTAACCAGCGGCCCAGTGAGAACAGGAGGCCCCAGATATGATTTGTAAAAGACCCTAACCCAAAAGAGGAGTTCAAAGGGGATTTGAATCCCTTTTCCGTTCTGGGGCCTCCCGTTCTCGCTGGGCCGCTGGTTACACCGGCACAAAAATTAAGTCGATTGCGCTGTTAGGATCTTAGGGAGAGAGCCTTCTCATCAATGACCTCAAGATCTACAAATTGGAGTAATTGAATCAGACAAATTCCACATGCCAATACATGTAATTCGCCCACAGAACTACATAGGCAAGAACACAGAAATAACAATGTTATCAAATGCGTCAAAATGTGTTCAAAATATACATTTGTCCTGCTCATAATGCTCAGCTGTATTACAAATCAAATGCCATTTTCCCTGAACTTTATTCTCCCAACTCAGAACATAAAACAAGATTCTGGGCATACATAGACAACAGAACAGCTACCTAAAGCAAATTTGTACATAGGCAAGTACATGCACAGAAAGTAATATTAGTCCTTTATCCCAGATGACTCTTCTTGATTGCTAAGTACTAGGATTAGACCACTCAACCATGCAGTTTTTGAAGCTTCTCTATTTGAGTCAATTGTTTTATGTTGTTGCTGGCCCTTTTCAAGATCTAAACTGAAATACTCTCTTGTTTCTGGATACATTTGCTCTGGAAGGTAGGTAGGCAGGGCTGCATGCAAAAGAGAATGAGAACTTCAAGACTCTCCACCACAACTCGTACCAGGAACTCCAACTCCCAGGGAGCAATACAGAAAAGGTGTATGTGCAGCATTGTCAGCATGCATGCACCAACATTATAAACTGGTAGAAAACTGAGTTTTTCCAGAAGACTCACTTAAGCTTGGAAACTACCAAACGTATTCCAAATGGAGCCAAGGGATGTCCACACATTCAAATACAGAAGTCACTTTGACTTCTCTGGCATCTTCCTATCTGTTCCTTCTCTGGCATGCTCCTGGTCTGAGAGTACACAGAGTGATAACAGTAATTTTTTTTAAGGTATGACATTTTTCTAGATTGCAACTACAATGGATTAGGAAACTTATTGGCATATCTCCCATTAAATATCTGCATACTTGATGTGCACATGTGGGCTGGGGAGATGTGGCTAGCTGAGGATACTGGAAACATTTACCATGCTTAAAGTCAGACTCTCCCTTTCAAAACACGATGGCATTCACCAAGAGATATGTAATAAACAACCTGCATACCCTTTTCCTCAGAAAGTGTCAATGAGCCAGAGGGATGTCTTCAATTACTGCAGCATCAAGCGATATCTTGCAGACATGAAACTGCTACCACAGATCACATACCCGAAAAAAAGCTTTCATATCTTATTGCACCAGAAATGAAGTACTTTTCAAATAATGCTTATTCACTGAGTGACGAGACATGAGTGGCATAGATGCACATGGGAATTAGTCCTAAATTAGGCTGAAAATAATTGAAATGACTGTTCATGTCTACTCTTTAAAAAAAGTTCGCATATTTCAAGTGTGTTACTTTCAAAGTTCTCAAACTCAGTTTTCAAGAATTTGCAAGGTGTTTATATAACCAATAGATTAAAACAGAAATTGTTCAGTGTCATGATTGATACCAATAGTTGTGTATGAAATGTCATCTATCCTCCCACCAAAAGATATTGAGTAGGAAAAAAGCTTACCTATCAACTAGCTTTTTAGCAAATCCAAAGTCTGTGAGTTTGATATGCCCCTCTTTGTCTAATAAAATATTTTCAGGCTTTAAGTCTCTATATACAATTTCTTTTGAATGGAGATATTCTATTGCACAAATAATCTCTGCAGAGTAAAACAGTCCAGTGCCGTTATTAAAGCGTCCCATGTTGCGCAGATAACTAAAAAGTTCACCCCCAGGTACATATTCCATCAACATATATAGAAAGCGTTCATCGTGATAAGTCCAAAATCTGCAATAAAAGAGATATACATTAATTAGGAGAACTTGTTAATAAAGCAAAAAAAACAACATTTTCTTAAAGTCCTGATATAGAGTTACAAATTTTTCAGTATCTAAATGGAATGCATAGTTTACCATACTTTCAATCAGAAACACACAAATGGACACCTGTTCTATTACCTATGGCTTTTGAAAACTCAAACTTCATTCATTCTTTTGCGACACCCCAACATCCAATTTGGGTTTATTCAGGGAGATGGCCAAGAGGGGACACAAATCTCATAGCTGGAAACTGAAGGGAGAGCTCCACAAAGCAACAGCAAATGCAGGTGAAGAAATACTGTATTTTATTTTGTCTGTTCCAACTCTCCCTCCACTCTATTTTTAGTGCATGTTCCCTGGTTCTGGTGTTGTGCAAGAGAGAAAAAAAAACTTCTCTCTATCCACTCTCTCCATTCCATGCATAATTTTATCAATCATTTTTTTATCAATCTCAATCATGTCCCCGCTCAGGCGCCGTTTTTCTAGACTGAAGAGCCCCAAACGCTGTAGTCTTTCCTCATAGGTGCCCCAGCCCAATAATCATTTTGGTTGCTCTTCTCGGCACTTTTTCCAATTCAACTATATCCTTTTTGAGGTGTGACCACCAGAACTGGATGCAATATACCAGATGTACCCTTATCATCAATTTGTAATAATAATATTAATATTAATAATAATGTTGGCATAATATGGCAGGTCTGTGTATGTTTCAGGTTGGTCTAGATGCCAGCTACGAGACATGTCTGTTTTCATCTGAGTAGGCTGGCACCACAGATAAGGATCAACTACCAGAGGAAGCAGCAAGAAGAACGAACCCAAACAGGAAGTTGCTGAGTAGGGCACAGTGTCTGATGGGAGAAGTGGTGCAACTCCTCTAAAAATTCAGAAGTTAGGTGGTCAGCTTCATCAACTCTGCATGATAGGACAGCACACCATTTTAAACATTAAATATTTCCAGTGTTGGATTTCCTGAATGTTCCCCTTTAAAGCACAGAGTAGATGCTGCTGTTCAAGAAACAGGATTAGACCCGACATACAGTTTCCTGATGGGGTACAAAGACTAAAACCAATTTTTCATACTCATACAAGATCTCATACTGATAAAAGATCCAGACCTAATTATCCTTACCCAACAGATTGTATTCAAAATATAGTATCAAACATTTGGCTGGATTCAAAGATTTCCTTCCTCCGACAGAAGGGTTCCTTTGGACTCAGCCCATTTATAAGCACAAAAAATACATCTTCCATTAGGAGCAAGCTTTTCATGCAGGAGAGTTATCCAACTACAACCTAGGGTCACACATTTTTGCTATTATGAAAATATGTTTTTATCTTTCCACATTATATCAGATATTATATAGAGGAAGAAGGAGTAAGTGTTCATATATACAATTTTTTAAAAACTTCTTAGAGATGGCATTCTGCCCATGACAATGGGTTGTACCCAAATAAAGTTAGTCATGATTAAATCCCACTGAAATTAAGGGATTTAAGATTACTTAGGACTAAAGCTGTAATCCTATGCACACTTCTTGGAGTAAGCACCATTGAACAGAAAGGGACTTACAGCTGAGTAGTCATGCATAGGATTGTCCTGCAAGTTGTCTAATTGATTTTAATGTTTAGTCATGTCTTTCTTTTGATACTACCCTGTGTTCTTTTTGCATACAACTTTATAAAAAAAGGTTTTGAAGCACTAGTGAGAAGTTTAAAAATAGCACTATGTCAACAGGAAAATGAGGCAAAGTGAAAAACAGAACTTTAAGAGCATGATTAGAGGCTTAGGACATCTTTCTTTAAACAGCTACTCACAACTTGGAAACAGAAATGGACGGCCTGCAATTTATACACTAACTCCAGTGAGTAACTCTTCACTCTCTCAACTTTCTCTCTTGGCACTGTTCTTCTTAAAAGGCTCACTGAAGTCTCTACTTTATTATTAGACCTTAATGAGCTTTTCTTTGTTCTCTTCCCTTCATCTTATCAGGGTGCAATGTTGTGCTGGAATTTCTTTTGCAATATGCATTCACAACCCATCTGCTTTAACTTGTGAAATGCTGACATTTCCAGCGGCATGCATTACTCCACCCATTACCACAAGATAATCAAAAGAAGCAACAAAGCATATACAGGAAGAAATTTATCTTAAAATCTTAAAACCAATTTCTTAAGATGAAAGTCTTATATAGGACTGCTATGTTTAACATATGATAGAACATAGGCATGCATAGTATAAAATGAGTGTATGCATGTGACCAGATGCAGCTTGCAGCAGTGACCTGATGCAAGTGACCTGATGCAGCTTGCAGCAGTGTGGGTGATGGGAAGAGCAGCAGATTTGAGTCTGCTGTTGCCTTCCCTCCAGCTCACTGCAGGCACAAGCCGCATAGATCCACTCCCATTTCACTCAATGGAAGTAGGAATCAGATCATCCCATTCCCATCACCGTGCTCTGTACTTACGCAGTGTTTTAAGGGACTCTTTTCTTTTAAAACTTTAAACCCAGTGTAAAGATGGGCAGCCCGATCCTGTGCAAGTTGCGGCGGCCGGACTAAATGGCTGGTCGCTGCATCCTGCACAAAATGCAGGTCACACCAGCACAGCCCAGGCGCGTCCCCCGGTGTAAGCACCAGAGGCCCCAATGGGCCTCCTCAGATTTGCACCAACTTTTTAGCTGGCATGCATCTGGGGAGGCGTGGAAGGCTAGCTGGGCCTGGGAAGGGGAGCTGGATACTGGCGCAAATAGCCTCCTCCCCTGCCACCAGCAAAAATATACCAGCAAATGGCCTCCTCCCTTGCCACCCCAGCCCATCCTCCCCATGCCTTCCTGCCGCAGCACTTACCTGCGTCCAGCGGCGCAGAGTCTAGAGGGCGGCGAAGTGAGCGGTGCTGGCCTCCACGCCGGCACTGCTTACTCTCTGGGTGCTGCGAAAGTGCTTTACGGCACTTTCACAACACCTAACGCCGGCAGAGCACTTGCTCCACCAGTGTGAAGATAGGCAGGATTGCAGTGTGTAGTAAAGAGGCAAGGAGCTTTTCTTTCTTTTTTTAAAGGGAGGTGCATGCCTCCCCTGAAAAGGTGACAGTGTTGGGCAGTGGACCCAACAGAGTCAGCCCGGGGGGGGGAGGGGAGAAGAGAAGAAAGACGCACTTGCTGTGGCTCCAAATCACTTCTCTGCTCCTACTTGGTGTTTATGAAGCATCAACCAGGCAGGGTGAAGTTATCTGGAGCTGTGCCAGCTTCCCCCCCTTCCCTCCAGATCTGCTGGAAAGAGAAGAGGGGGAAGACTGGTGCACTGCAGATTACATCTTCCCACCTACCTGGTGCATAAAAAAATAGCAAAGTAGGCAGGGGCAGATGTTTTGGAACCTACTCCCTTCCCTTTAGCTCATTACCAGGAGCATGGCTGTGAACCCAGGCAACACCCATTCATATAAAGAAGTGGCATGGAGCAAGGAGGCTGCACACCAAACTCTTGATAAGTAAAGGGAAGGGGGTGGGGGCACACATGCTACTTTATCCACATGTCCTTCCCCCATATCCAGGGGGGATTGAGGTGGTACAGGTGCATGCTGCCCCAGGCATTGGCAGGTGTTGGGCTACCCCCGAGTACATGATTTTTAGATTTATCAGAATATTCAGTCTCATGGGTGCATCCCATTCTCTTCCCCAAAGCGGAAGAAAGCAACGTTAAAGGCAACACAAGGCTGTTAGGACGGATTAGGAGAGACTATAAATGTCAAAGAAAAAAAGATTTAAATAAGCAAAAAACCAAACTGAAATAAAAAAAGGAATTCCAAGGACACCTTAATTACATTATCCAACATCCTAACTAGACACTAAAAGTTAAATATAATTTTTTAAAAATCTAGTCTTCATGTTTGAATCACTAAAGTATGAGACCCACATTATTATTAGAGCAAACACTCTACTCTGCAGGGTGGCAATTTCCACCAATATGACACTAGCAATGGCATAAAGCTCATATTTCCCTGCTTGAAAAACATGTCAGCTGTGGTGCAATATGTGAACACCTGTGCCTTAAGGAACAAAGAACCACTCTGATGTGGAAGGAAAAAACCACAAAGACAGATGAATCTTCTGCATCATGTTATGTGCACCTCAAATAAAAGTTTTTCATCAAATACATTTTATGCAACATTGGTGTTTGTTCACTGTTTGTTCATTTACAACAAAAAATAATATTTTTCCTTTTAATAATGCGTTGTCAGAAATATTTCTAACAAGAAAACATAAACATTACAGGTGCCATCCCAAAGACTTTGGGTTAACTCAAATTGACATGAGAGTGAATGTTGAAACTGAACATTGTGCCACAAAAATACAAGTGGGGGGGGGGGGAGGAAGAAAGCTTACAATCGAATCAGAAATGGATGATTCACTTCTTTCAAAACTGATTTTTCATTGTGCACGTGTTGTTCTTGTTTTAGTCGAATGACATCCGGGATGCTCATTACTTTCAACGCGAAGTAGCATTTGGCCGATTTCTCTTTCACCAGATGAACCCGCCCAAAAGTACCTGTTCCTGAAAATTAAAGAGCAAAATATGTCAAACAGGGTAGAACCTTTTGTAGTTGAATCTATAGAAGCATTACATTAAAACAACAAAACAATTAGTAGATGTATAACTTTACATGTTCCTACACAGCTTGAGGCCTACACATATTAGATACATTTGTCAGCAGCTGTTGATTAACAGAAGGCATATATTCAACTTGGATAAGGATAAAAGGCAAGTAATAATATTGGCTCTGCTGCCCAATGTCTCTTTGCATACAATCTAGGTCACAGGCAAAAGGCTCTTTAACCGCAGTTTGAAGGATAGCAGAAGTTAGCGCTTTTTCTTTAAGCACCCAGCTGCTCACTAGCATTTCCTTAGGTCTCAGCTTGTACATGGGAGTGAGCAGCTCAGGTGCATAATAAAGACAGGGTTCAGCCAAAAGCCACTCTGGCTGATCACAGCAACAGAAAGCAGGTTAAAGACAGACTATATTTGCTCTGGAGAAATTGGGGATGACAACATTCATAATGGGGGGTCCCCTTGGATTCAAGAGCTATGCTGGTGGCTGAACTCACCCCTTGGGTCTCTATTTACCTATCCCCTACTTACAGGCGCATCTGCATACCCATGTTAGATCTGGACATACTTAAAACCATAAATGCGGCTTTGTACGCAAGAAACAGAAAAATATCTTAAATGATGCTGCTCTAGTGACTTAAGAGGACTAATTTTTGCAAGGTTTAAAGCAATTTTGATGGTACCCAATCAGATATCTGACAGTCAATGCCTAAGCAATAAAAATGAACTGAATGTATTACATTGAAAGATACCAGTGATGCACCAATAAAATAGAAGGCATGCAGGTGGTGGATACTAAAATGACTAAAGTTACTGACCTTCTGACTTTCAGAATCATAATTAGGAAGAGTATTTTAGTGCAGCAATATCAAAATTATGCCACAGAAATCTACCCATTAAAGTCATTATGCACAAGAACCATAAGCGCTGCCCCAGTCTTTACCTGGAGAGAACGGAGCACCTCAGTTCCCCTAGCTGCATCTACCTGTTTTATAAAGCTGAGAGGAGCAGCTGGGATGCTCTTTCCTGAATGGTGAAAAGAGTGCTGCAGCAATAGTGGGCAGCAGAAGGAAGAATGGTCAGGTGCCCCTCTCTTTTTCTCTTCAGGACAATTGCCACCCAGAAGCAAACAGTAAAATTGTACCTCTTGTATATTCCCTATTTGCAATAAGCATTTTATGGTCACTTGACTTTTGTTATGGTGCAATAATTCCATAATAAAAAGGGGCTTCAGGCAGGCAACACAAAACCATCTTGGATTACTGTATTACTGTACAGCGATTTTCAACCTTTCATCTCACGGCACACTGACCATCCGCTAAAATTATCAAGGTGTGTTGTTGTTCAGTAGTTAAGTCGTGTCCGACCCTTCGTGATCCCATGAACCATATCCCGCCAGGCCTTCATGTCCTCCACTATCTTCCTGAGTTCGCTCATTTTCATGTTCGTTGCATCGGTGATGCTGTCTAACCATCACATCCTTTGCCTTCCCCTTCTCCTTTTGCCTTCAGTCTTTCCCAGCATCAGAGTCTTCTCCAGAGAGTCCTCTCTTCGCATTAGGTGGCCAAAATATTTGAGTTTCAGCCTTAGTACCTGTCCTTCCAGGGAACAGTCAGGCTTGATTTCATTTCATTTTCATTTCAAATTGACTGATTTGATCTCCTAGCAGTCCAAGGGACTCTCAGGAGTCTTCTCCAGCACCACAGTTCAAAAGCATCTATTCTTCGGCGCTTAGCCTTCCTTATGGTCCAACTCTTGCAACCATACTTTGCTACTGGAAACACCATCGCCCTGACTATGCGAACTTTTGTTGGCATGGTGATATCTCTGCTTTTTATTATGCTATCTAAATTTGCCATAGCTTTCCTTCCAAGGAGTAAGCGTCTTTTAATTTCATGGCTGCTGTCTCCGTCTGCAGTGATCTTGGAACCCAAAAAAGTAAAATCTGTTACTGCTTCCATTTCTGCCCCTTCTATTTGCCAGGAATTGATGGGACCAGATGCCATGATCTTAGTTTTATTAATGTTGAGTTTCAAGCCAACTTTTGCACTCTCCTCTTTCACTCTCATCAAGAGGCTCTTTATCAAGGTGTACCGTCAGTTTATTGACAATTGACAAGACACACACCACACTGCCAATTGGGGTCTTATATTACCAAAGGCCTTACTAATACATTACCCTCCCTTCAACTCCTGTGGCACACCTGTGGACCATTTGTAGCACACCGGTTGAAAATCGCTGGTCTAGAGTGTGCCTAGGGTAAGATCAGTTGGGGAGGTACAAATATAAACTCGGAATAAAGTAATAAAGATATATCATTGTGACATATAAAAGAACTTCAGAGTCACAATGGATAACACAATGCTACATTTCCTACTTCTGACAAAAATAAATCCCAATTCAAACGAACAGCAACATCACGATTCTGTATAGTGCAACTGGGGGAAGCCACTCCATGCAGCAAGCTGGTAATGTGAAGTGTTTCACCACATACAGTTCTGGCGCACTACTGGCGCACTATGTTTACTGAAATGCAGGTAATTTCCATGCTGTTTGAATGTGGGAAATGGGGATTTGATCAGCAAGGAAGCAAAGAAAGGGGGAAAACCAGCTGTCCCACTATAAGTATAGAAAATTATGGATGCTATCTGTATCTGCTGTATCCTACCCCATGTGTGTGAGTGAGTGTGCTTACATATTTTTCTAGAACTTTACCTTTTATACTGCCCACATCCATTTGTATCATTACCAGTAACTTTCATAGACACTTAATCATAGTGTTTATTTTTTACATTTCTCACAGCGGCTATAGGTTGGCTAGTAAAAGTCAGTGCACTCTTCATTTTACAATTTACGTCTAGGAGGATAATAAATGTACATGAGCACACTAAGTTCCCAAGTTACATACTGGTTCCGATCCATAGGTTTGTCCAGAAGCTGGAAGTACGTAAATAAAAACAGCCAGGTCTTGCAGACGTAATGCTTTTGCACCTGCACAAAAGCACCACAACAGATGGGCCGCGTCTGTGCAAGAGCGTTGACACAACGGTCTGTAACTCGTAACTTATTTCACAACCTCAGACATTTCTAAAGCTTCTCAAACAAATCTAATGAATGAAGGGTATCAATTACTCTCAACAGCCAATTGCAAAATTGGATTAAACGCAAGCCCACTGAAAAGGCATTTAACATACTGTAATGTACTGTCACGAAGTCCCCAACATAAGAACATAAGAGGAGCCCCTGCTGGATCAGGCCAAGGGCCTATGTAGTCCAGCTTCCTGTATCTCACAGTGGCCCACCAGATGCCTCAAGGACAAGATACATGTGTCCTATTGCAACTCCCTTGCATCTGGCACTCAGAGATAGGCTACCTCTAAAACCCGGATGTAGCATATAGTCATCATGGCTTGTAATCTGTGATGGACTTTTCCTCCATAAATCTGTCCAATCAATCTGCTTTTAAAGACATCTAGGCCAGGTACCATCACACCACTCTGCACCCTATATACAGGTGGGCCCCCATATCCACGGATTCACTATTCAGAGTTTCAGTTATCCACGGATCGCTGGGAACCCCCCCCTCTCAGGTTTTTACTTTTTCCCCCAGTAAGCTTAGTTTCTTCCTTAAACAAGAGAAGCAGCCTCTGGATGCTTATTGCAGGCAAGTAGAATGAGAGTAAGTCCTAGAGAGGCTCCGCAAGGTTAACAGGTTAGCCTCTCTAGGACTTAGTCTCATTCTACTTGCCTACAATGGAGAATGCTTCTCTGTTTGTTTTAAGGAAGAAACAAAGCTGGCTGAAAGAAAAATAAGAGCTGGGGGAGGGCGCGCAACACCTGCCTGCAGGGAAGGCAGGGCTGGGGGCCCTCAGGAAGCCATGGAGGGGGTGTTTGCTCTTATCCACGGTTTCATGGAGGGGCCTGGAACATATCCCCAGCGGATATGGGGGGAGTACTGTACCAGATTCCTTCCCGGGGGTCTGCCCGGAAGTTGGGAGGATATGTACCTAGAAAGTCCTCACTTGATGTCCAGTGCTATCATGCCTGCACAAAAGCACCACAAAGGATATATTATACCTATGCAAAAGTGCTAATGCAGCCATCCGTCCATAATTCAAAAATTCATAAGTCAGGGAGCCAGTCTACAGCAATCTCCACTTTGGCAGTTTAGACCACTAATTGCTATACCATTATTTGCATCACAAAGGGGTTTCTGCTTCAATACCTGTATGAATTGTCCAGCAGCTTAGCAAAGCACTGTACATATTGCAATAAAATCCCCAGAACTGATATATACACACACACACACACACACACACACACACACACATCATAGCTACCCTAAGAAGCTTAAATGCAAATAAGAAAGCATTTCTAATATCTTCAGAACTAAGCCAGTGATTCTGACATATGGTAAGCATGTTTACCTGGGGGTTAGGCTGCAATGAATTCAGCGAGACTTACTTCTGAAAATATTAGGAATTTTCTTGACTTGAGCTTCATAGTGTACCTATGAGCATATACCAAGTACAGGTTGATTACCCCTTATCCAGACATCCAAAATCCAGACAATTCTGAAATCCAGAAATTTTTGGGGTTATGACTTTTGTAAAAAAAAAATTCTAGCACCTGGCTGGCATAGCGCAAGGCATGCTGGGGCACAAAATTAATATTGTGTAAAATTACCTTCATGATGTGTATAAGGTGTATATGAGACAAATGAATTTTGTGTTTAGACTCTGGTCCCATCCACAAGATCTCTCACTATATGCAAATATTCTGAAATCCAGACAGCTTCCCTTTCTAAGCAGTCCGGATAAGCGATACTCAAACTGTACTATGCTTTTTAATCACAATTTTATTGTGCTCTTATGACTTGGCTGCTGCACAAAGTGCAAATGTGACTTCGACAAAGACACAAAGTTGTTTTTAAAAAGTGTCATGTCAAATGCAAGACTTATAATCCATTTGAATAGTATCAGAACCTTGTTCTTCAAAATAAGGTAAGGACAGAAACTTGAGGCAAACTTATGTTAAGGTTAAAAAGGCTCACTCTTTTCCACTCCTCTCATACTTTAATTCTTAAAAATACAAAAGTCTCACAGCTATACAAAGACTCCAAAAGAGAGATACATGCCTGTGAGACCTTGCAAACAGCACTGATAAGAAATGAGTTGTCATGGCATTTTCTACCCAGAGTGGAAAGTTCCCCCCTATAAATTCAAGTCAAATACACTGATAATGGCTCATCACCCTAAAAACAAAAGATTTACAAATTTATTTTATTTAAAAAATTTATACCCCACCTTTTCCTATGCCGAAGGCAAATGCCCAAGGTGGCTTACAACAGAAATTAAAATACATACCGTATTGTCCCGAGTATAAGACGCACCTGATTATAAGATGCACCCTTAAAGCTTGGTGCTATTAAAAAAAATTAATTAAATCACTGGCATTAAATTGCAACAGCCAGATTATAAGACGCACCCCTAGTTTAAAAACTTAAATTAGGAGAAAAAAGCGATTCTTATACTCAGACCAATACGGTATTTGAGTACAGTAGACAAAATGAGTACATTAGACTCCTTCAAACCGCGGGTTTGGGATCCACGGATTTGTCTCACCACGGATCCCGGACACACAAGGGTCCACTATAAAATATGTAAAAAAACCAGGGAAAAAGGTTTTCTAAAAACATTTTAGAATGAAACCGCTGTGTGTGCTTGCTGTAAACATGTTACAATTGTGCTCCAGTTCAGGGGGTGACCTGGGGTGGGGGGAGTTGTGCGACTCGGAAGAGGCTTCTGAAGCACGATTTCACCATGTTTACAGCAAGAACACAGTGGTTTCACTCTAAAAAGGTAAAAAAACCTTTCCCCCCATTTTTTACAGGTTTTACGCGGATCTTCGTTATCCGCAGGGGGGGGGTCCGGAACGGATCCCCCATGGATAGTGAGATCCAACTGTATTGAGTTGAAGATTTCTCACACTCAAGACAGCTAAATTTGATGTACTGTGTTTACCTGCTTAAAAGCTTTGGCTCATTCTACAGGGATTATTTTAAAAAGTTTTCAGTAAACATTGCATCCATCACAAAATAGTAACCTATACAGTACATTAAAGCAAATTAAAAATAAATGGAATGCTTTTTTTAACTATGACCATTCAAGTGTAACTTCATATTCCTGTAATGGAAGAATGCTAGAGAGACATTTAAGCCACTTATCAACAAACAGGAAAAACTGCAGCCAAGCGAAGTTATAAAATGCTCTAAAGTCTCCTACCGCCAACTGATTTGACAGCAATTGCTTATCACACCCTACTTTGAGATAGTGCTTTGATTTAAACATAGAAATTGTAAACAGTGTTCAGAAAAGACTAGTAACATATTCAACTGTGCCATCTAACCATCCTGGGAAATTTAACATGTGATTAAATCCCTTAACACTGCTGTCACGTTGCATGAACATAGCAGTAAACAACCTTGTTTTCACGGTGGGCTTGCAATGCAAGAAAATGTTGGACAACAAGAGTACCTGTATAGCATAACTTGTTCCTATGCAATTCTGAGTCACCTCTAGACACAGGAAGAGTTAAACTTTTTAATAATTCTTCTGACTGTTGTTAAAGAGACACTTAGAAGCTTTGTGGATTCCCCCCCCCCCCCTTTGACAAACTGCTTGGAGAGTTAAGGGGGAAATAAATGGATGCACGCAAGATCAACACATTCTTTCTTTCAGAGGTTTTCAAAAACTGAAATGTATCAGTGGAAGCCAAGGGAAACCAGCTTTTCCATCCAATCTGTAGGACTCAATACGGGCTCAGGACTCGAGAGACCCCCTCAGGCAAGGAACCCTTAGTGGAGTCCCTTAACCAGCAAGATACTGGGTGCATAAGCCAAGAATTCTCTCGTGCTGCCTCTAGCTCTCTCTGGTGCCCCATGCAGTTGTGTTTGGCTAGTAGGTTGATTTTTGGACCCTGGGAAATGCTAGACTTTTTCACTATCACAAGCTGGGCAGTGGTGGACCGGGGGGCGTGTTGTGTTGGGCCGCCCCAAGGCGACAGGTGACCCAGGCAGGGGGGGCAACAACAGGCATGTTTTGGCGGTGGCGACTTCAGCAGCTCTTCCCCATGATCGCTGCCGCCGCACGCTCACTGCCTCCAGCACCTGCGTCACAGTCCCCTTTGTCACACACCCCCGATCACGGAGGAAAAGAAGCATAAGACATTAGGGGGGGAGATGACAAAGCTGGAGCATGGGGCATGCACTTCAACCAAGGAACACTCCCCAGCATGAAGAGCGGAAAGGCGCTCAAACGGGTTAAGGAAGAGAGACTAGAGAAAGTATCAGGAGGGAACTGAGAGATGGGGGTGCAGAGAGAAGACAGACAAGGAGCTATGGAGATGCAGAGAGGGAAAAGAGAATAATGGGATAGAGAAAGACTTGTGGGAGGAAGGAAGGAATGCAAAGAAATCTTCAAGGTGAGGAAACATAAAAAAGAGGGGGTAATGGTGATGGGAGTGCAGAGAGACCTGTGATGATGCAGGTGCAAAGAAGAGCATTCTGTGCGGCTGCAGAGAAAACGAGGGAAGTAGGTGAGAAATGGGGAAATAGAAGAAGTGGTTAACTGAAATATGCATAAACTGCTGGAGACAGAGTCCTCTTGAGTTAGTAACAAATATAAAAGCGGCTCTTAGAGCAATAAGAGTTGTTACACCACTGCTCATCTTTGTCCCCCCCCACTCCGGTGCCCCGTGTCGCACCACCCTTTGTCGCCCCCCCCCAGCACTTTTAAAAAACATTTTATTTTTAAAAAACACCCCTTAGAGCAGAGGTTCTCTAAGTGTGAGGCGTGACTCCCAAGTGCATCATCAAAAGCAGCCAGGGGCGTTGCGTTAATCTTTTAATTAACACCTATTCTTGCTTGCAAGAGAGAGAGAGAGCAAAAACAAAGATCCGGAAAAGATCTTTTCCCTCTTCACATCGGGTCACTCAACGGCAGTTTCCACATCTTGTTTTTAACCACAGCGTGAGCAAAGCCCTTATCTTATGTTAAAGAACGATTTACAACTCTATTGATAAGCTGAGTACCGGTACTTTGGAGCGTTTCTCTCCAAATCCTGAGACATTGCAGGTTTGCAAGTAAAGTATTTTCTTTCTGTTGAATGTTTTTAATAAAGCAAACACAAAACAAATGCAAGAACTGCAATTGAAAATGGTGCAGAGCAGGTTCTGCTTTACATACAGTCTTTGATTTCTATGTTTAGTTTGGTTGATTAATTATTAGGATTTCTCTCCTTCTTCCTTTCTGACCCACCTCTAAGTTAGTTCCCCACTCTAGTTGCTGGGACAACCCCACCCCACCCCCGGAAACTGCCAGGCAGTATAAGAATCTGTTTTTCATCTTGCAAAGATGCTACCAAAAGGAGCTAGCTTTCTCTCTCTTTCTCTCTTGTGCAACTGGGGCTTCCCTCCCATGCTTTGATGTTTCTCTTGCCATGAATAGGACTAACACAGACAACATCAGTGCCCTCTACCCAGGCCTGCCAATGGAGGGAGGGCAGCATCCCAACCCCACCCTGCGCACTCCTGGCTTAGCTGCTGCTCAGTATAAGCATGGAAAATCCACTTTAGGGCTCGTTTTGGGAATATACACATACATATACACATACATATAAGAAAGGGTGCCTCTGAGCATGTAAAGAGTGCCTGTTTCTTCCATGCACTGTAATGGGGAGTCACGGCTAACGGCGAGGGAGGTCAAGGGAGCCGCGAGTCAAAAAAGTTTGGGAACCACTGCCTTAGAGTGATGTCACTCGGGCCCCGGGTGCACCAGACCCTTGGTACGAAGCTGGGTAAGGTAGGACTACATTTACAAAAAGTTATAGTGTGAAATTTTGCATTTGTTGCTAGTTGATATATTGAACAGAACTTTCCCCCAAGCAATAAATGCTGAAAGACTTGCTCCAAGAGAGGCTCTGCTAGTCACTATTAAATAAAAATTGTGTCACTATTTATAGACCTCTAGAAATAATCTGACAGGTTATTCCAGACATGTGGCAAACATCCTTCAGTCAGTGCTCTAGAGGAAAAAAACAAATACAGAAGCCTACACCCATGCAAGAATGTACAGCCTTCTCAAGCAGCTTTCTGCCTGTTAAGGAGACCAAACGAGGTCGCGGCCTTGAAAACAAACCTACTACTGCTATACGGACTACTGAAAAATGCCTACTCCTGAGCCAATATTAACACAAAAGCATCTAACAAGCAAGTACTTTTGGACAGAATTAAGAACTTTTTTTCAGTTCACCCAGTCACACACGTCTATCTTCCTCTGAGGAAATGCATCAAAGAAGTTATTAAATCTGCCTTTCAATCTGCTACTATAATAACTGCAGAAAGTGGCAATGATGGTCAGTCACACACATTTCAGAACTTTTTTTAATTAGTGATCTTAATTATATGCTTGCTGAATGCCTTAAGCACCAATGCCATTTTATGTTTACAGAGGATTCTGCAATCAACACAATTTAAACTTAGTGCAACTTTAGTGGAGAACATTGGTACTCATAGAAACACGCCAAACACAACCATTAAGCATTCAGTATTATAAGCATTCAGTATTATATTATATGGGTTGGTAGTGGTACCCATGTCGTATTCTGTCAATGCCTCCATATCCTATTGTTTTCTGGTACCCAAAGGTTCTAGACTCTGGTATGCTCTCTTTTGTATAAGTCAGCACTGTGATTACTCAGCCAGGATCTGAACAGGTTTGCAGTTCTATGGAAAGTTAAAATGCAGTCTCCTAGACCATGTCTACCTACTGTGCAGCAGCTTTGTATCCCATGCCAAAGATTCATGCATATCATATTGGAAGATCCTGCTATAAAATGTTTCTGTTCATATAGTGGTTTCTTAAAGCATTCATTCTGATTGATAACTATAGGGTGTCTCAAGAAAATGTGCACACCGTATAGTGTCAAATTTATTCTGCTATAATTCACACATACACAGTACTATAATTCACACATATACAGGTTGATTACCCCTTATCCAGACATCCGAAATCCAGACTATTCTGAAATCCAGACATTTTTGGGCTATGACTTTTGTAAAAAAAAAAATACTACTTCTAGCACCTGGCTGGCATAGCACAAGGCATGCTGGGGCACAAAATTATTTAAAATATTGTATAAAATTACCGTCAGGCTATGTGTATAAGGTGTATAAGGTGTATAGGAGACAAATGAATTTCATGTTTAGCCTTGGGTCCCATCCCCAAAATCTCATATTTATGCAAATATTCTGAAATCCAGACAAATCCGAAATCCAGACAACTTCCCATTCCAAGAAGTCTGGATAAGAGATACTCAACCTGTACTGCATATGGTGTACACAGAACCAGTTGCTCGACCAAGTTACTGTAATTAGACCAAGTGCTCAAAATTTTCCCCATTGGCTCTCTATACACTGCTGACATTATTGAGTAAGGGATCTGCAGACATCCACCAACGTGTGCACTGGGATGGTTCCACACATCTCTTCAATTGCTCCACTTAGATCAGGGGTGGCCAAACAGCAGCTTGCGAGCCACATGCAATTCTTTCACCTTCCCTTCCTTCACAGACAACTTGGGGAGGGACTTCCCACTCACACCAGGACTGAGAATTTTTGGTCCTTTTGTGTGTGCACACGCAGACTGCTCATCAGCCCCTGCATGATTTGAGTGCCACGACAAGGCACTATTCTCTCTGTCTCTTGCTGCCACAGCCAGCATCAAGACAGCAAATCAACATGAAGGCTGCATCCAGGACATGCAAGTAGTGTACCTCCTCTCCCTTTCACCCTGATGATGTTAGGCTATCTCAATCTCTCCCCCTCCACAGAACCATGCCAAATGTACACAACCAAAGAACACACACAAAAGCAAAGCTAGTGGGTAAAATTCCTTCATAGAAAGCCAAAATTAACTGAGTAGCAAAACACTGAACATTACTTCTCTCTCAAAAAGTGTATACAAATGTCAAAAGTAATATTCTCAAAGGGGTAATCCATCAGGAAACCAGAGTTTTCCAACATAATTTTCAGCAAGTTCAAAACCATTTTATATGCCTGGTATCAAAAGTTTTTAAAGTATGACCCAAAGCTTTTCAACAAAAATGCAGGTAGTAGTTGGGAAGGAAAAATATTTCAGGAATCAGAAAATCAATTCTTATGCTGGGGGATCTTATGCTGCGGAGCTTTTCAACAACGTTTCTCATGATGCCCTTGTTCCAATGGGCAAGAATACGCCAACCTAAACCCTGTCCCAACTTTCCTCTGTGGAAGCCTGGACAGCTTGCTGTCCACTAAGCCAGAAGTTTTAAAAATCCATCCCTAAGTGATCATATAAACCAGGCTTTATGGATAAAGCTATTCACAAATCATTGATAGAAACATACTTCCCACACAGCAGTTACTGAATGCCTGTTCCTCTGATAACACCTGTGTTAATGCAGTAGTATGGATCACCACACTAGCCAAGAAATTGGGGCTTTGATGCCTGTTGAGGCAGCAAGTCTCCCACAATGTTTGGAAACTTCCATATCCATCACCAGACTAAAAAAATCAATAGCTCCTAAGTAATACAGAATGAAAAATAATTCTGGGTGTATACAACTAAAGACAGAAAAAAAGTTGCTTTATTGAGAGATATTGCCCAATTCAGTTTACTGTCTTACCCTGGATTGCAACGGTCAGCTCAATTGGAACGGTCAGCTTTGCTGCATTGTGCTCCTATTTAAGCCATGATAGATCCAAGGAATTTCTAAAGGAGCCCTCTCCTTTTTATTTCTCTTTGTTGAGCAGGATTACATTTCTTTAGCACTCTATCAAATGGGTGGTTATACAACAAACTTCACCAAGTTTAACCTTACATCAAATCTTGTGTGGAATTTTAGGATATACAGATATCATGAATATACATATATTCATACTATATGTATAGTATACTATATAGAGTCGCCAACTGCAGCTCCTGAGCCACATTTGACGTCTAATGTGCGGCTCTTTGACGTGGCTCTCGGAATATGTTGGCTGAGCTCCTTTTTGCATCACAATTAATATAAAAGGTACGGTAAATAAGACATTTTCAAGTTTTATGATTTACCAGGTATAAATGGAGAGTCTACTGGATTAAAATGTAAGTTTAATGTTCATGGTAAGTAAATATATTTAAGGACTTAACTGCTCCTTAAATATTGTGGCTCTCAAACATCTGAAGTTTATCATACATGAAGCAAGTTTGGCCACCCCGAAATATAGTATGACTACTATGCATGATATGGCATCTGTAGTATTCAACTGGGGGCAGTGGAGAAAATGTACATTAAGCGTGGGATTTGGGTATGCAGTACTGTAGTTGCTGACTCCAGATATTTTCCACAAAGTGTTAATTGGTCACAAGTTTGCTCATGTTTTAAAGTAAAATGAACTCATCTGAACTGGTAGGCAAACCCTTGCCCACAGTAATATACTAATAGCTATTTTTACACAACAAGAGTATCTGACCTAATAATCTTAACTGGGTCCTTTAAAAAAGCAAACAAAACTCTTGGAAAGGTACAAAGGTTTTTCATCGTTGTTGGAATGCAATAAAAGGCCACTTTGTATTATAATGGAACAATTTCCTGCTTTGCCAGTCTTATAGAAAAGCTTAGTCGTTCAAAAGCTTAAAATATTACAAAGGTATCTTCATTTTAATCAAGCTCAAACATGGGAACTAAATTCCGTCATAAATAAAACTTTAATCCAATGCTTAATGAGGAACTGCCGGCATTTCAAGTTGTGCTGCAAACTGCTGAATGCTGACAGCTCTCACACACTTTGATGGTATCTAACAATGTCATTTAATTACATACTTCAAACTACCTCCCTTCATTGCTCAGGCACTTCACATACATAAATAGCAAGTGCTGTTTACACTACAGCATTCAGAATTGGCTCATTACAATGTTGTCAGTCTATGTACAGGACTTGAAGTTATATTAGTAATTTCTGCCAAAAAAGTTACCAAACACACAATTCTGAAAAATGTGCATGCTTACAGAGCATGTTAGAACTGGCTGAAATATCAATACTGCATATCAAGAGAGAAAATGTGAAGCCTGTAACATATAGCTTGTTCCAATTCCAAAACCTTTATTGGCATCTTACATGTATACACACACATCAACATAGACATAAATATAAACATACATATATGAACCTTAAATAATCTTGGTCAATATTCTAAAACTTTATACTTATTATAACACCTCATAAATTAATAAAAATCTATACTATAGAAAAACGCTTTTCTTTCCTCTTAAGTATAGCACTCAGATAATAGGCCACCTTTTCTGTTAACTCCACTTCACCTTTTCTGTTAACACGAAAATGTTCCTGGCCCATGTTTGAGGGGGCTGCTTCGCGGAGCTACTGCAGCCACCAATCAGATGAGAGGGGGAGGAGTGTTAGCCAATCACCATGGAGGTTTCTTCCAAGAAGGCGGGACAAAAGGGACTATTTGCGGGAATACACTCCTACAGACAAGCTCAGAGCGTGGAGGAGAGCAGCCAGCCTTGCTCGCTCGCCTCAGTGTGCGGTCTGTCACGGCCTTTACTCAAAAGGTCCTCAAGGTAAACCCTGTGCAAGTCTGAAAAGAAGGGGCAGTACAAAATAATGTGCTGCACTGACTCCACCCCCCCCCAACAGAGCAGATACGAGTCCTACTTTCAAGAGGAATGCCCCTAAATCTACCAAAAGTCACAGCTGAAGGAAAAACATTGTTTCTGGCCAGGGAAAATGCCCTACGCTCACTGGGGCATTTCAGAATTAACAGATATTCTGCCATTTGTCCATATAGCTGACCAGAGAGGGGAATAGGTTTTATCAGCATCTCCCCACAACTTTTGCTGATCTATGTCTTGCAGTCTAGTTTTAATCTGATGAAATGCCTGCTCCAAGGTACAGTTTCCCAGGCTTTCCAGATCTAACCCAACACTCTTATAGTGTTTTATAGTGGGAGTGAACTAAAAGAGCTTTGGTACTATGAAAATATTAGAGGAAAGTGAAGTTATTGTATAAACACTCTGGCCAAAGGGATCAGTTATTCATGATCACTTCTGTGTTATGCCTTTCAGACATGCTAGTGTATACAGAAGTAATCTGCAAAACTAAAATTATAGCATGGGGAGTGGCCCTCAAAAAACCCTCTTTGAGATACCATGCAAAACACTGTGCTAATCAGAATTCCTTTTGTAGCAAAAAATTATCAGGAGAGGTTCTGCAGCTGGATCTATGCATCAAAGGGCACTGTTAAACCCCTAACTTTAAATGGTTTTACACAGGCATTAGGAATAATGACATTCTGTTGGCAGACTGCAATTTAGAAACAATCTCAGGCAGTTAAAGAAAGCTAAAATTTACAGTAACATATTGAAATGTATTGTACACAAGTTATTTTGAGCCATCTTTTCTACATGTTATTTGTACAAGGGTGGCTGTATAAAATATTACTAAAATTGAATTCCTATACAATATCACTTATATAACGGGCCATACAATATCACTTTTGAATATCATTTTCATAGCCTGCATTTTGTCCATTGAGCTTTTTTTAAAAAAAAATCAAGTATTTTGGGGACCAGTGACCCCAAACTTCTCTGCCATAACTTGCCTCAACTGTTTTTTGATTATTGCTTGTTTTTGGAATGGGGAGGTTTAGGGACACCCTTGGTTACAGATCTAATCTTCTATACATTTACATTCCTAGAATTTACTAATTAAAATGTGGCACAGATGAACTACTGACAAATTTACTGCCATGTGACAGTTGCTCGGTGTCATTTCACAACTGAGACACGATAAATGGCTCTCAGGGCAAATTCCGATTCTCCTTAGAGAGACTTGCGGATATGAAAACAGGATATCCAACATAAGCAAAATGTGACAAGCAATATGACAGTCATGCATGATGCTTGAGAATTTGATTCTAATTATAATTCCTGGAAGAGAGATGTCAACATAAAGCATTCTTAGGACATGCACAATACATGCACAATTATTTAATCCCAAAAATTAACTCACCATGTCACACACCCATTCATACAATACAGGACCTGGCTCTTTGAATTATATTGCTATTCAGACATGCAAAAATTCTAGCTTAGCAAAAGTTATTTGTATTTATCTTGGGTCACTTCAACATAAGAATTGAATTGGCTATTGCGTTAGAACAACATACAGCCAACTCTAAATTAATGAAACTATATTTAAGACAAACAGACTGATGGTTTGTTTGTTTTACTCTTAACAAAACAAAAGAGGATCACCAAAGCTTTGATCAGAGAATTACTGTGACATTGAACAACATTTACTTTTACAGAATTGTCTCTAGGGGTCTACAAGTACAGCTCACCAGCGACACCTATCAATTTGTTTCTGGCAATAAGAAAGGAAAGCCTTTAGTATACTTCACCACAGGAGTAACAAAAATACTGTAGATTGATTTAAACACTTTTTAAAGAGCCACTGGAACACAGCAAGCACTTCTTTAGAAAAGACACCAGGATGTACCTTGTACAGTACTAGGATGCAGTGATAGGGTCATAGGCAGAAGGGGAGAGGCTGCTACAAAACTCATATTCCACCCACTACTCCCCCTTGTAAAATCTCCTCACTGGGCACAAAAGGACCACAACGATTTTCTCTATACAGAGGGAGTGAGTACACCAGAGAGGTAGTGCACTGTAACGATTAAGAGACTGCAGCGAATTCGGACATTCCTCCTTCAAATCTCACTTCTGCCATGAACTCACCAGGTGGCCTTAAGCAACTCACCATCTCTCAGCTTCAGCTACAATAAAGGGATAGCGCTACTTATCCTACACGGATATTGTAAGCATTACAGTAATACATGTGAAAAGCTTTGTAACCTGCAAAACTGCTGTACAAATGCAAATTATTTTTTAGAAAACTAAGTCTCATTGACTATTAGAATCAATCACTGGCTATCAAGACTAACCAAAATGTGCAAACCTAGGATTCTCTCCAATTTTCTTCACTCTCCCTGCAAACAATGCTACTTTCCATGCAAAAAAATAATCAAAGTATTCAGTTTAAAAACAACAACAGGTTAACACATTTTCCTGGTTGCTCAAGTTTCAAAATGTTTAAAAATCTATTCCTCTGTTCAGGGTAAAGTGAGCTATCTAGTTACTGAGCTATATCAGTAACACTGACCAGTGTTATGTTTAAGTTTCCAGAGAAGAAAAAAGCTCTACCATGGCAATCACCCATTACTGCTCTGCTCTAGCAAATAAATATACTTATATCTGTTATACCTTGGTGCATTTTTTCCCTATAGCACATAGAAGGGTTCACAAATTTGGGCTGACCTTCATAGAAAGTGAAAGTGAGTGACAGGCAGACAGGATCTTGCCTCTTCAGCATAAACGTATTCAGACATAAGTCACACTATACTCAATGGGGCTTTCACCCAGGTTAAGTGAACATGACATTTCAACCTTAGTACAGCTTGAAGATAGAGAAGTGGGTGTGGATCTTCACTGCAATTGTGTTGTCCTTCAGAGTTCAGCAGAACTGGGTGGAAGATCTCACCCTCTCATGTTCCAAGCTCCTCGTCACCCTAACATAGGACTCAACAAACCCTGGGTGCCAGGTCACGACGACAACTAGAAAATTAATCAAGGCATCTAGTATTTACCTTGCCTGACTTTCAGAGGGCTGCTGTAGCAGTCTGGGAATTTGTCTAGCCCTCTGCGAAATGCTACTGAGCTCAGGAGCCACCGGGATGAGCACATTGACAGCGCCAGACTACATGTGTGTTAGATGGAGGCTGAAACAGAAGTAGCAACAGCCTAGCAAGGGTGAGTTTATGAAGACAACATCTCAGCTTCAGTCTCTCCCATTCATGGTTCCTCTTTCTTCAAGCTTTTTTTGGGGGTGGGGGGAGATTGAGGGAAGGATTCAAGTAAGGATGTCTCCCTTGCATCTCCGTCAGTGTCTGACTCTATTCATGTGAATCCTTAAGAGATGGAAAGATTGAGGGAGAGATTCCTCCGAGGACTGTTCATGCCTCACTCCATCTTTCTTTCGTGGTCACCTCCTCCAGTGTCTGTCTGCTCTGCTGACAGCTCCTCCAGTGACTTTCCCTCTCACACTCAATCTCCCCCTCTCTCCAGAGATATGTCCACTCCACTCATGTCTTGTTCAGGCCCAGACCAAACGTGCAGTACATCCATGAGCAACCATAATTGTGTCAACACACGTGGGAATTCCAAGGGTCTATCTATGGAAAAATTGCTAGTCCCTCCTCCAGCAGTGTCAATCATTCTGTGGTTGTCCTCCTGTGTCTGCATGTATCCCAGAAGTGCTTGCCAACCAAAAGGAGCAGGTGTTCTTCCCCGCCTCCGAGGGTGTGGCCCTTCTGAGGCACAAAGCTTCCTGGTCCTGCAAATCCTCCCTGAGAAAGAATCTGGGATGCCATCTCAACTCCCTTGAAAGACTCAAACCCCACAGATATCAGACAACATGAGTTTTCCAACCATGTGTGTAAAAATCCAAGTGGAAAATTCCGAACTCATTGATTAAGTAGTGGAAAAGGTAGCTGGATTATTCCATAGGAAAAAAAACTCACCTATAAGGAAAAACACATTGGTAGTAGCATCCAAATGACCACTACATCTGTGGGAAATGCCTATTGCCACATGGGTTTTACATTTTTATGTGAAGGAAGTCTCTCTTCCTTCTTTTGTTCTCCCCACAACCCCATCTGTCTACTCCAGTAGCTTCTTCCTCAGACTCCATCTTCCCCCTTCCAACCAACTCTTACCTACAGGTTACAACAGAATCCTGTGCATGTCAACGTGGAAGCAAGTCCCACTAAGTTCAACAGGGCTTAGTCCAAGTTATTTCCATAGGGCTGCAGTCTTAGTCTCTTCCTTTTGCTCCCTCCACCCAAGATACTTTTGCCAACTGCACAAAGTGTTCAGAGTTCAACCAGGTTTCAGCTCATCAGCAGAGCTGAGCAGCAGAAGCAAAGGGGTGCACTACCGCACTCACCCTTCATGGGTGTGGTTAGCCCTTGAGACAGGGGCTGGGTGATGGCTAGCTTAAAGTGTTGGGTGCCTGGGGTGGGACGTACAGTCATTCCCCCCCCTCATTTGGCTCCTTTCTTTCAACTCCAGAAGGGAGGGTGGGTGTGGATGGAATGCTACAAAAATCTGCTTGCTTCTTCCACTCAACTACTCTTCCTTGCTCTGTTTTTCTTTTTCGCTTTTCAAAATCCTTTTCTTGTAGTCTACTTCCTTCCTCTTTTACTCTTCAATATTTTATCACCGTCATCTAGAGCAGGGATCTCCAAAGTTTTCTGGCTGCCCCTTCAGTGAAACATGAGTGGCCAGTGAAGAGCTTTTCGCCGGCCGCTGCAGCCAGCAGGGTGGGGCCGCTCACCGGCCGCCGCAGCCTCCCGTGGCCTTCACATGTAGGCACAGAGAGCCGGGGGGAGCTGGAGGTCACCATGGGCCGCATGGGCCTGCCTGCCACGGGTCGGATAAAATTGGCCCGCAGGCCACAGTTTATAGACCCGTGATCTACAGTTTCCACTCCGTCTCTCATCCTCCTTCATATTTCACCCTCTTAGAACTCTTAATTCTCTCTTTTGTTCTCTAAATGCTGTTTTCCATTTCCCAAACTCAAACACTTTCACTTCTCTTTGCCTTTCCATTTTGGGCCTATTTCTCTTTAGTTGTTATGCGGGTGGGGGTGGTAGGTTGCCTGTGTGTCACAAGAGGCAATAGGAAAGGGGAGGGAAGGTCTGACTGCTACATTTTGGAGCCGACTCCTAGATTCAAAGCAAATTTGTCGATCCTGCCCTAGTCAGAGAATGATGGAACACTTACTATGGCAAGCAGAAATGTGGAACTCTGTGTGTTTACAACATCTGCTTACTTCTGGCACACCCCCAAAGAGAAGATTCCATCTGAAGAAAGTGATGTGGGCGTTACTATCATGCCAAGAATCAGAAAGCACCTACAACATGTCACATGCCAAGAATCAGAAAGCACCTACAACATGTCATGGTGCCTATACATCAATGATCTAGCACCTTTTATACCATGATTCTCCTCCCTTCTTTTCCAACTGTCATCTTTATACAGTATCATTATATGAATGTGCCATCTAAGGTCTCTGTGTATGATTAATCCTACTCAGCAACTCTCCTCCCCCCCCTAAAAAAAAATAAGAGACAAAAATCCAATCCATTAACTATGAACTGACAAGGTAGCCATTTAGGATCTTTCCCAGATATTATTTTTCAAACATATAGATGTCGCTCATTTGTTACCAGAGACTTCAAATGTTTTTCTCTCAAGCTAGTACTTTAATTGTACAGCTCTCACATTCTCCCAACCCTCACATTAGAAATCACATTTAGAAAGTTCTGTGTTAAATATGCTTGCACATCTCTCACTGCTGCTTATTACACAATCACACATTTTTTGGAATTCTGAAGGCTCTGTGCCTCCCCCCTCAGGCATAGTTAAGGCAGTGGAGAACTTATCTAAACTTATTTATAAACTAAAAACTGCTTCTGTTTCAGCCCCTACAGCAAAGACGTTGCCAGCTCAAAACCTAAAGGGGCTGGGAGCAAGGCCGAAGATGCAGCAGAGCTCGCCTGAGCTGCTGCTGCTGCCTCTTTCGGTCTCCGGGACGCGACTGAGAAGAGCCGAACGGAGCATCAGCTCCATGCTCCCTCAGTCCCGCCCCCAGGACCCTACAGCCAATCAGCTGCCAGGAAGCCCAGCCCTTGCCCAGCGAGCTCAGGGGCGGCGCCAAATAATCAGCGCCGCCCCCCCGAGGGTGGGGCAGCGTCTTTTCATTTTTATTTTGACTTGTCTATATTGGCTCATTCGAAGGCTGTACACTCAAGAATAGGACTGAGCTGTGCAAGAGACTAGTCAGTCTGACTTCCCAGTTCTGATAGCAGAAGTGAAATTGACACACCTCATACACACTGCGGTTTAGGACATTAAACAAGAGGTTCCCTCCCCCTTTCTCCTTCAGCACTATAACGCAATTCTTTCCTTCCCCCTCCCCCCAACTTGAGGCTGTCTCCTCTAAAGCAGTACAAATCACATCTTCATATACATCCAAAGGATGTGGCGATAGTCATTAAATTGCAAGCAAAAAAAATGTGGCTAGGGCACACTTTGTAAGATCATGTGCCCAAGTCTCTCCAAGATGACACTTACTCTGAATCCTTTCTTCCTGGTTTAAACCTGGTAAAACAAGTTTGAACAACTCCAAAATAAGAGTCCCACACACTTTAAAAACTCTTGTAAGTTACAGGAGGTACTATTGCAGTTTTGTAAAACCAAAACTCCAAACACTATACTATACTATACTACAATTCAAGAGGGAAGCACACTAGCCTGTGAAGTCAAAACCTCTGGATCATATTCACTGCAGCAGTATCACTGCAGGTGTTTATGTTTTTGCTAACAGTATTCTTTTCATGGGCCTCATAGCTTTAACATTTAAGAAACATGTATGCATTAAAATATAGAACGTTGAGCAATCTCTTTGCCTCCTTAATTCAAATTTCTTTCCGACTTACAACACAGTTCAGCAAGACATCATTACTGAAGTTATCTTAAGAGTATCCTGAAACAGCCCAAGTTTCCTGTGAAGGATCCTGAAACAGTCCAAGCAGAAGCATGACAGATGTTACAGTTGCTTCCTTAAATTAACCCTCTATGTGACATGCTCACAGCAGAATCATCCCAATTCTTATATAGCACTAACAGCCCAATCCTGTGCAAAGATACCCAACTGGCTTAAAGGGCCAGCCGCGGTATCCTATCCCATTCCCAGGATAGCCCGGGAGCACCTCGAGGGAAGGGGATGATTGCAAGCAGCCCGAGGCCCTATGGGCCTACTCGAATGTACATCAGCTTACATTCAAGCCCGGTGTGTAAGGCTGCACCAGGCCAGGAAAGGGCTTGGGATATCGGCAGAGCTCACTGCACATATCCCCACCCTCTCCCCATCCATGTCCCCACCCTCTCCCCATCCATGTCAGCCTCCCTCGCCCCCTGGTCCACCCTCCCTCTGCCCCTGCACTGGCCAGTGCAGGGCTTACCTTGCCTGGCGGGCGCAGGGATGGTCGGCCAGGGGAGAGAGGGCTGCCAGCCTCAGTGCTGGGTGCCCTTACTCTCCGGGTGACGTAAAGGCACTTTACGGTGAAGTGCACGCTCCCCCTGCCCTTTTCTAAACAGGACTGCGCCGTAACTCATGGTTTGTCCAGTACTAAAAGCTCCTACATAACAGCAAACAAATTAATTAACGTTTGCTGAATTTTATGAAGCATGGCAAAAACTGCACAACTACATAAGGAGATTTAGGATTTTCTTGACTCATCAGGATCAAGATTTGGAAGACACTCTAGAGACAAACTTTGTGGTACATAAGTTAATTTAGTGTGAAGCCTTTATGCTTGTTGTAATTCATACTAGATTGAGACAAGAAAATAAACTTGCAGATTTAAATTGTAAAGTGCCTTGGAAGCTTGGCAGATGGGGAAGAGAAAGGAAAAGCAAGAATACTTCACTGTCCCCTCACTTCTCCCCCAAACCACAAAGATTATATTTGTTGCTTCTGAAAAAGAGAAATATAGAAATCAGTTACACCACAAGTGGAAAGAACCCTCCTTAAAACATATAAGATTCTGTGTTCATTATCAAGCATGAGTAACAACAGGATAGCTTAATTTTAAAAAATAAAATAGGTTACAGAATGTTCTTCAAAGCCAAAACAGAAATAGCTTCCAGCAATCAGCATTTCACAAAGATGGCAATTGCACTAAACCAAGATGCTGGTGAAGTTTGTCAAGCTCAGGACTCAAAAACATTGGAGGCTCAAAACACACACCCAGACCTAGAGGCGTAACATGGGTGGCTGCCCGAGGGGCAGCTGCCCCCAGGCAGAGGGTGGGTGAAATTTTCTCAGAGCCCCCACCTTCCCCACCAAGGGAGTGTGCAATTTTCTCAGAGTCCCCACCTTCTCACTTTCCAGCCCGGAGCCAAAAGCGAGAGCAGCCGGTCACCTCCCACCTCCGCTCGCCACCTCTCCTCCTGATGATTGGCTGGAGGAGAGGGGGTCTGTGGAAGCCGACAGGCATTTGGCTGCCCTCGCTTTTGGCTCGGAGTGCTCCGAACCAAAAGCAAGGGCAGCCAATTGAGTCCCCGCGAACCCAGAAGTGGTGTGACGTCTTATGGAAGAACGTGAAGATATGTGGAAGGTGACCTACGTATGTTTTTCAAAGACTACCGGTACACAAGGACTCTGTAAATAGTTTAGCTGCAAACCCTGAGTAAACTTTGTAGTGGTGTCATTGAAATAGCTACTATGCAACACTAGCCACACTTTGCTCCTTGCAGAACATGACCTCACATAAAAAGTTGCTGAGCTGGTTTAGTGGTGTTCAGCAGGACATGCATGCAGACAGGAAGCTACCAAGCTCCTTACTTTTGTATTTAAAAAAAAAAAAAGAGCAGAAGTTTACTGACCAAAATCTGATATGCACTTGTCTTAGAATGCAACGCATCCGTTGTTACAGGAAGTAGACAACAGCTTTCTAATCTGAAGTGCAATAGAAAGGCTTTCTTTATGCATTTGTGCTTTCATATACTGTACCAGTTCAGTTCAGAAACCTTTATTGGCATATCTTATATTTTACAACAACAGCACAAGTAACTTATCACCCCAATCAGCCTACCGCCCCCAACCACACCATTCTAGTCTCCCATGTTTCTCCTCTCCAATCCAAAATTTAACTTGTAAGCTCAATTGCACTGCGCCGCTGCAGAATCTGGTCGAGATATTTTGTGACCTGGTGCATGGGTACCTCCTCCTTTCCTATTAACAAATAATGCAAGACTGTGACATCAGGCCCACCAAAAGAGGAGAGAAGTGGATCTAGTAGTTGCCTACGTAGATCAACATAACGGTTACACTTTGATATCATATGAGGGAGAGATTCAATATCCTGAGAATTACATCTACAAGTCCTAAATTCCATCCCCAAACCCTTATATCTGCCCGCCATAACATTAGATGGAAAAGCGTTACATGGCGCCAGGGAGAATGCTCTCCGTTCCTGGGGGTTATCCAGGAAATGTAGATAAGCGGGCCGCCTGCCCACAGCCAAAGGTAAAGACAGATGAAGGGGGGAGCAAGTTGTTTGTGCAGTTGCCTGAAGTTCTTGTCTCTCTAGGTCCACCAACCATGTCTTTACTGTTTTGAAAGCTAATGGAAGAGAGAGCACCCAGGAGACCTGGTCAAAATAGGCTAAGGTAGCATGCATCAGACGCCGAAGACCAACTCTGGATCTAGAAAGTAGCACCATATCGTCTGCGTATAACACAGGAACGTTCAAATGGTCTAATTTAGGGGTATGGGCATCTACCGCACATAAATGTGCAGCCATATCGTTGACAAACAAGTTAAACAGGGTAGGAGCCAAAACGCAACCCTGCTTGACTCCCCTGTTTAAGTAATATACTGTACCAACAAGTATCACCAAATTCCTTAGCAAATGATCCCTTCAAAGTCTATCAGTAATTAAATCACAAGTTCACTGCAAAGCAAAGTACAGTAGTACAGTTGCAAATTACAGTTCTGTGCAACACAAGTCCCTTTAATTTTAATGGGCTCATGCACACAACTACATAAATGAAACTTGGCTGAACTGTAGCTTAATTTATAGCAATATTTAACTGAATATTACACAGAACATTTCATCTCTGGAGGGTATGAATGAAGAATATGTCAAACTGAACTCGAACATGTTTCAATTTACAAGAGAAAGGAAGGTGTATCTGAGCAAAAGATGCAAGCTCAACATTTCAATTGAGTTCAGGCACATAAAATCAACAAGTCACTGCAGATAAATGAAAACTAAAAATAAAGTTACATGCGGTTAGCCAGATCATTTGCAGTTTAATACTATGTGTTTATCAGTGCAAAAACACAACCTAAAATAGTAACACAAGTCTGATTAGATAAAAGACACACTGAGAAGCAGTTGATGATCAAAACCACCACAAGAAAACGTCATGATTTCTCATTGCAGGATGTGGGCCTTCCAAAGCTCTCATCAGTAGCTGCCAGAGAAGCCCCATGATTCCTTTTGGCACATTGCTTTTTCTTGCCTTGGGCAGGAAAGCAAAATGTTCACCCATCCATTCCTTTCTGAATGAAAACAGGTGTGCAGGCTTCATGCCCCTTGACCTATCAAATCTTGATTGAGCAGGACAAGGGTTATCAACCCAGCACTCTTTCCATGTCACCAGTCCTAAAGCTGCAATCCTCAAACCATACACAAGTGCACTTTCAGGGCCTAATGGAATCTGAGCCACGAGTGTAGTACAACAGCCCGGAACTCAGATTCCGGCATGGGCAGATGACTGTCTTCAGAGGCACAGAGACAGAGTGTGGTCAACTGATTGTAGTAGTCAGACAAGAGGGCCAAGCAAGATAGGCAAAACTCTGTTTTTTCACCTTCCCCTGGAAATAAAAGATTAGACTAGGGAGGTGAGCCCAGAAGACCCAGCAGGGATACTATTGTCTTTTTTTAGTCACAGTCCTTTCATTGCTGGCTAACTGCAATTTTCCTTCCTACCACTATAGGAAAACAAGGCTTTAGGTCAGTCTGTCCTTTTCCCTGAGTAGTCTTGGTGGTGCAGATAGCAAGTCCACTGAGACCTAATGCGAGAGCCCTGGTTCAAGGCTCCCTGGCACCTTAAGAACATAAGAATATAAGAAGAGCCCTGCTGGATCAGGCCAAAAGCCCATCTAGTCCAGCTTCCTGTATCACACAGTGGCCACACCAGATGCCTCAGGGAGCACACAAGACAACAAGATAACCTGTTTCCCGTTGACACTCCCTTGCACCTGGCACAGAGAAAACCCACTTCTAAAACCAGGAGGTTGCTTATGGCTTGTAACCTGTGATGGTCTCTTCCTCCATGAATCTGTCCAAACCCCTTTTAAAGGCATCTAGGCCAGGTGCCATCACCACATCCTGTGGCAAGGAGTTCCACAGATGAATTACACGCTGGGTAAAGAAATATTTTCTTTTGTCTGTTCTAACTCTCCCTCCACTCAATTTTAGTGCATGTCCCCTGGTTCTGGTGTTGTGCGAGAGGGAGAAGAATTTCCCTCTATCCACTCTCTCCATTCCATGCATAATTTTATACGTCTCAATCCAGCATCCAGCAATGTCAAGATATTTTCTAGGACAACTACCTTGAGAATCAAGTATATAAGTAATGTGTGGAATTCAACAGTACAAAATGTGGTAATGGACACTACCCTAGATATTGGTTATAACAGTAAAAGGAACCTTCCATGTTTTGAAACAGTTTACCTCTGAATGCCAAGCACTGGAAACAAACAAAACACAGACGCCATCTCTATGCCCTCATTTGAGTTTCCCAAAGGCTTCTAGCTAGATGTGGTTGAATCCAGCACAGAAATCATTTTGTCCTTAAATGCCTTTAGACCATCTGTCTTAAATTCTCATGCACTCACCTTAACGAAAACTGTTAAGCTAAGGATTTAAATCAAGACATAAACAAAACCTGTATTCTTCGTTATATAAACATCCCTAGTTTTTGTTCTTAAAAGTAAGTTGCTTTCTTCCAGACATGGCTCCTAAGTGGAACAAAAAGAGTCCTTCTCCCTTGTGTATTTACAGTATCTGAACTGTTAAATGCTATTTATAGTTTGTCAGAATGGGTACATGAATATTTGATCTTCAGTGGCATTGAAAGTTACAAAAAAATGTATTTCATGAAGCTGTGAACATGTTCCATTCAAATGCCATTCCACTAAAAAACAATAGCCACACAGCTTCCTTGAAGTCAGCCTTTGGAATATTAAGAGGCTATGCAAAGACATTTTTCAACCCACCATAAGCAGGATTTCGATGAGAATTCTACAGATCAATGTCTCTCCTCAATTACAGGCCAGTTAGCTTAATGTCTGTTCTGGGTAAACTGGTGGAAAGCATAATTACAAATAAAATTACTAAGCACCTAGAAGAACAAGTCTTGCTGAAGGAGAAACAGCAGGGTTTCTGCAAAGGTAAGCCCTACCCCACAAACCTTCTAGAATCATTTGAGCGCATCTGCAGACATGTGGATAGAGGTGATCCAGTTGACAATGCATACTGTGACTTTCAAAAAGCTTTTGACAAAGTTCTTCACCAAAGGTTATTTAGTAAACTTAGCAGACACAGAATAAGAGGACGCGTCCTTTTACGAATGGGTAACTTGTTAAAAAAAGAAAAAAACAAGAAGCAGAGAGTAGGAAAAATGGGAAATTTTCACAATAGAGGGAAGTAAGAAGTGGGTTCCCCAAAGAACCTGTATTGAGAATGGTGCTTTACCTTGTCTGGAAATGATTGGGATTTAGGGGTGGTCAAGTTTGCAGATGACACCAAACTATACACAGGGTAATAAAAGCTAAAACAGAATGTGAAGTGTTCCAAAGCGAGCAAACCAGATGAATTGATGGCCAAATAGCAAACGAAATTCAGTGTCAATAAATGTAAAGTGATGTACATTGAGAGAGAAAAAAAAATCCCAAGTTCACATATACACTGGTGTAGTCTAAGCTTTCAGTGACTCAGAAGGAAAGAGATTTTGGCGTTGTGGTGGATAGTGCAATGAAAACGTCAACTTAGTGTGTGGCAGATGTGAAGGCAAATTCTATGCTAGGAATCAATAGGAAATGGACTGAGAATAAGATTACCAATATTATATTTCCCCTATAAAATTCTAAAGTGCAGCCACATTTAGAATACTGCATAAAGTACTAGTTGCCATGCTTCAAGGAGGATATTGTGGAACTGGAAGCTGGAAAAAGTGTAAAAGAGGGCAACCAACATGGTCAGATCTTCTGGAAGAAGGACTGGAAGATCTTCCTTACAAGTTATGGCTACAACATTTGGGGCTTTTTAGCTGGGGGGAAAGGCCATTACGGGGGGACATAATTGGGATAAAATCATGCATAGTGTGGAGAAAGAGAAACTTTTCTTTCCCTTGCACAATATTAGCACCAGGGTCATCTGATGAAATTCATTGGTGGGAGATTAAGGGTAAACAAAAAGGAGGTACACAGAGCATAGTTAGTCTGTGGAATTCATTGTCACAAGATGCATTGATAGCCACTAGCTTGAATGGCATTAGAGGGGACTGGATGACTACTTTTCCTGATGACTATGAACTACCTCCAGTTCAATGGCAATAGGCCTCTGAATACCAGCTGCGGGGGGGGGGGGCTTCTTGGATTCCTAGAGGCAGCTGGGACTCAACATGGGAAACAAGATGTGAACTAGATGGGCCATTGGTATGATACAGCAGGGCTATACCTATAGTCTTATGGATCTTATCTAAATAGTGAATTACTGTATATACACAGGTAATAGTAAGTTTTCTTGTTCAGCTCCTATATTGCTTTTGGAAAATGTCCAAACTCACATTCTGAGGAGACCTCTTCAAGGAGGTGTTCCTCAGCTGAATAGCAACAACCAAGAATGGCGCTCCCACAATCATTAACAGCGCAATCCTAACCAGCTTTCCAGTGCCGATGCAGCCGTGCCAACAGGGTGCAAGCTGCATTTTGTGGTGTGGGGCAGTCATGGAGGTCTCCTCAAGGTGAGGCAACATTTGTTCCCTTACTTCAGGGCTGAATTGTGGCTGAGATACTAACTATGGAATCCAGGTTTCCCACAAGGCTGCCCAACTGGTAGGACTTTATCCCTTGAGTTTTCTTTCTGCTAATGCTTCCCAGTTACAAGTAAACTGCCTTGAAAATATATGACGTCTCAGTAATGTAACTAAAGTAGCAGCAGTTGATGACTTAAAACCAGTAGGAAATAACCTAAGGTAACACTACAGCTCCAAGATCACTACAGCCAGGTTGCTGTACTGGTTCAGGAGTTGGACTGAGACAGTCCAAATCCCTGTTCAGCCATGAAGCTTCCTGGCCAGTCACTCTCTCTCATCCTACCCTACCTCACAGGGCTGTTGTGAGGACCAAAGGAGGGAAGGAACTATGCATACCACCCTAAGTTCCTTGAGGAAGGGCAGTACTGTATAAAAATGTGAATGAATAAATAAGTCATAAGATGTCATTCTATGATCTAAATACCATCTAATTCTGTTTTATAACCAGATCTTAGAACTGATCACCACAGGTTTTGTTAGTGTCTCGAAGCAATCAGCTCCCTGACCAAACTCTTACAAGGCCCTTGGTGACTTCAGAAGAAGCAGCCAATGCCAGTGAAAGGAGGTGTGACAACTCAAGTTTGTATTATGCAAGTGAAGTAATGAACAGCCTTGCAAACAAACAAAAAAAGCAACTGACTTGCAACTGTTTCATACAGTATGTCCACTATAACACCAGAGCATTAGCCATGGCATCAATAAAGGTCAAGTAAGCAGAGGATACATTTAGAGGAGAAAGATGAGACACAGCAGGATAATTATGAAAGAGCAAGTTCAACATTATTTACAGCTGATTGAATAATGAGTACCTAGTTAGTAAGACCAGAAACTAGCTGTTTAAAACTGTGATTTTAAGAGTGGTACAAAGACAGTCAACAGGGGTGATTTCACCTCTACTTGGTACCCATCTCAAAGAATCCATCCCTGAGGTTCTCCAGCCACTGCAGCGAACTTGAGAAGGGATGAGGGTCTCATTTTCATTGTGCCTTTCTAAAGCCTTGTGCCACACAAGAGAATGATGCTTCTTCTGCCTTCTCCTGGGCCCAACATGAAGTGACACAAGACCACCCCCCCTCTGAAAAGAACTCAAGATTATTAAAAGAGTTTGGGGGAGGGAAGCAGCATCTTTCCTCCCACTTCATCCTAGGTTTAGAGAAGCAATGCAAATCCATTGCTGCTTTTGATTCTCCCCATAAATAAAAGACACAAGACGTAACACAGCCCCTTCTCCTCCCTCCCCAGGGGACTCTGCATGTGCCAGGAACTAGGGAGAGGAAAGCATTCAGGTAAATGGTGACCAAAACTAACCACTCCCTAGGAGGCCAAGACAAAATTTGGGGCCTTCCAATTGATACCCAGATTTGTACAGACTGATAGCGCAATCCACCATAGCGCAATCCACCATAAAGCATGTTTGCAACTATTTTCGAGTAAGGGCTGCTGGCACAGAGGCCAGCAGCCTTCACTCTGGCTCGACCCAGTCGCCGCCGGAGGATGGTAAGGCTCCCACCGGCGGGATAAGGGGCGGAGCAGGCAGTGAGGGAGGGCAGTGGTTAGCTGATCCAGCCCAGGAGGGGGCGGGATGGCAGCTTCCACATCCCCGTCCCATTCCAGGCCGGTGCAGCCATTACACGGCCTCCTCGGACTCAGCAGCTCGAGAGCTGGTGGAAATCTGAGGAGGCCCATTGGGCTGATGTCCCCTTTTCCCGAGACCTCTGGGCTGATCATGATCGGCCTGGAACAGGGATAGGATCCAGCGGGGAGCCCTAGGGCCGCCCGCGGATCTTTACACTGGATTGTTCTGTAAGTGTGCTCTTTCAAATCTAAAAGAATCCACAACCTCACACTAGTTAATCCTATTAGCTGAAAAATAACTACACGGTAAATAGATGAGCAAATTCTTAGGAATTCATTCTCAGATGACATCTCTCATCTGTCTTTCCATCTTGTGCTGCACTTTTATGTGCAATATTGATAGTGGACTATTTCAAAAGGTTTCATTGCATATCTACAGCAAACTGTTATTATGAAGCTGAAACAAACCACCTAGTTCAAGACCTTTGAATTCCTCTTTTGGAGGGGATTTGAATCCCTTTTCCGTTCTGGGGCCTCCTGTTCTTGCTGCGCCGCTGGTTATACCGGCACAAAAGTTAAGTCGGATTGCGTTGTTAATAAATCAAATGTTAAAGAATTATCAGCCAAGTTAATATCTTTTAATTTCTTGTCATGCGGGTATTCTTGTAAATAATTAGATCTTTAATTCTTAATACTAAGGCTGCAATCCTGTGCACAGAGTTAGGTTGCTTCACCTCACTGAAGTCACTGGGATTTAAATAACTTGTCTCCCAAGATTACAGCCACATCTTTTCAAATTGTTTGCACCTCTCCTATAAGTCAAAGTCCTATAATTACCATAACAGTCACTGGTGCTGTCACAAAATTAAGTTCATTTCTTCCATAAGGAAATCATGCAAAAATTCCTATTAACACTGATGCTGCAACTTCTGAATGCCAATAAAAGCCACGTGTTTGAGGCACAGCTAGCAAAATTTGTATCTAGTTCAAGTGTTACACCCATTAGGAATGACAAACAATGACAAGATTTGAGAGGATAAATTCCTAACTTTAGATGAAATCCGTTACTTAGAAAGGATTAGAATTTTTTGTCCAGATTAAACCAAGATGTATGCCTTTTTTTTCTTGATGATGTACTTTCTCAAATACAGGTTGAGTATCTCTTATCCGGACTGCTTGGGATGCGAAGTTGTCTGGATTTCGGAATATATTTGTATAAATATAATGAGTTATCTTGGGAATGGGACCCAAGTCTAAACACGAAATTCATTTATGTCTCATATACACCTTATACACCTAGCCTGAAGGTAATTTTATACATTTTTAATAATTTTATGTCCCAGCATGCCTTGTGTTATGCCAGCCAGGTGCTGGGAAAAAGTTTTTTTTACAAAAAGTCATAGCCCCAAAAAATGTCAGGATTTCGGAACAGTCTGGATTTTGGATGTCCAGATAAGGGGTAATCAACCTGTACCTACAAGCCGAGTTCCATGCATGTCATTTTACTGTATATCAGAATATGATTCAATGAGCCCTTGTTAAACTTTTGGAACAAGATTTTATCTTCACTTTTTTTTTCGTCCAATTTTGTTGTGTTTTTTGAAAATCTGCCATATGCATTTGAAAATCTAACATTTAAAAACCCACTATAATTTAGTGTTACTGGGACGGATCTTTTCCCAATTTGAAATCCTGACTTGTTCACAAACTATGGTTAGATCAAGCCAGGATATGACAAATCATGGGTAATTTTAAACCAGGAAGAGAATCAGCCAAATTCCTTATCACATGTGAAGGGGAAAGGGGAGTGTGCAAGCACAAGGCTTATGTTGTAATGCTAAATGATAGTTTTGTATTTTGTCTGAATCCAGCCAAGGTCTAATAAGCACATGAATGATTGCTAGAACCAATTACAACCATTAGAATCAATAGAATCAAAACGCATGCCAAAATGCATTTTTGGATTATGATGTACACCGAAAATAGAATTCAATTACCAACAAGCTATTCAGGAGTGACGTAATTTTTGCCAAGCATAAATTTATACACAAAGTTCATTTGGTAGTAATGGGTGAGTACCCAAGAGCTCATGGAAACCAAAAACAAAATGTACAAAACGTTACAGTTCTTAGTTGAAATGTACAGTTAAACAGGCACACCAATACACGTTTACTTAATGCATCTATTCCACTCAAAGTTAGCAGCTTGCAACAGAACATGACTGAAATTTTTAAAGGAAAAATTTATTATAAGTCACAATCTAAACAGAGTTGTGCAAATGAACATCTTCCAGTGCATGCAGAATTGTATACTTAAAGTGAATTAAACTATTTTCCAGCAAAGTGGGATATAAAGCAAAATTTCAAAAGCTTATCTTGAAAATATATACGTCCCCCCCCCCGTATCTGCGGATCCACTATCCACAGATTCACTTATCTGCGGTTTGCCGCCCTCTCCCCCACATCCATTACCTGAGTTAGGCTTCCAGTGCTGGCGCCAAGCAAGCACATCTTTCTTTACAAAAACACTATAAGCCACCATGCCTGCTTCCTGTTTAATGTTTGGAAGCCTCTCTAGTATACAGGCTGCTTGCCTGCTCTGTGCTATAAGCCGTGCTATAAGCCAGCATGCTCGCTTATAGCGTTTTTGTAAAGACACACACTTGTTTGGTGCCAGTGCTGGAAGCCTAATTAAGGTAATTGGAGGGGGGGGGCTGTGGAGGATAGCGTTTCCCCATACGCAGATTCCCAGTATCTGCGCGGGGGGGGGGGAGGAACCTATTCTCCATTGATACAGGGGTCATACTGTATTCCCCTTCCTAGAAACACAGTAAGTTTTCTGTCATAGCTGCATTCATTCTAATACCTAGATGCATCCATCTATGCAGGTGGTCCTCAATTTATACGGATGCATATTTACAGCAGTTGTAAACTGCCACCCTTGTTTGCACTTATAGAGCTCAGACCTGTGGTCACATCATTGCCCAGAGTTCACCTTTGGTTGCCAGAGATTTCAAGATCAAGTAGGCGAAGTAACTGCTCATGGTATAGGGATAGCTGCCCAGTTGCAGCTAGAAATTGAAACCGATGATGCTCAGGAATTGCTCTCACTTCCCAGGTGAAGACCTTATTTACTGAGGATCAAAAGAAGGCAGAAGATGACACCTCAACTGAAGAGGCGCCTTCACAAGGAGCATGACAACCAAGCTATTTAGCGAGGCCTTTATACTTTTGAAAGTTGCCATGGCAATGTATGAGAAACATTGCATGAACGTAACATCAAGACCACCAACATGATATCCAACATGTATGCTTGCTGAAGAGAAATTTACAATGAGAAGAGGGTGGCTAAACAAAAGTTCAATGGATACATTCTTCAAATTATCATCAAGCTACTACGAGTCTCCCCAAAATTCAAAGAAGCCCCTCCATATTATATGACTCAGGTGACCCTGATGAAGGTGCTTGTCCTTCACATATTTTGCTGTAATCCTACACACACACACAACCCACACACACCCCACACACAAAGGAGAACTTTCTGAACACTACAGTACTTATAATACTGTCATTATAATTTATATGTGCTTTGTAATTGATTAAACACATTTTTATTCACATCTATGATGATTGCATAGGACCTTTGTTGAACAATGTAACCTCAGGTGGTTTTTTTTTTTCCAGTGTAAATATCAGTCTCTGCTTATATACCGTATTTTACGCTCCATAGGACGCATCGGTCCATAGGACGCATGCATCCTATGGAGCATAAAATAGAGAAAAAAAGGTTTTTACTTACCTGGGCTTGGGGACACTTCGGGGAGGCCTGTGGGGGCTTCGGGGAGGCCTGCGCGAGCCTCTGCAGGCCCCCCCGAAGCACCCCCAAGCCCAGGCTTCACACCATAGGACGCACGCTTTTCCCCCCTATGTTTTTTGGGGAAAAAGTGCGTCTTATAGTGCGAAAAATACGGTAATTTTGACTTACAGCATCATTTCTAGAAACATAACCTGCCATAAGTCTAAAGACCACCTGTATCTTTGAAAATGTCAGAAGTGGGTCTCACTGTTCTGGGAAAAAAAAGATCTTGGGTGCAAGATGAAACCAAGATTTTAGACAACAGAATATGACCTTGTGAAATATGGTCACAACAGTCTGAACAATATTTTCCAGTTTTAAACATTATTGCTTACATTAAAATTTCAAACCAACTCCAATATAGGAAAATTCTAAAATTTTGTCTTACTGAGCCTTCTGGGGGTTTGTGAGGGTGGGATATTTTCAGAAGATTAACAAAGGAAACCATAAAGACGAACAGTTCTGCCTAGTACTGCTCATTCTTGCCATATCTGGTAGCAAAGAAATCAGATGGAAAAAGATACAAATCTACAGTACTGTCCATAAGGAAGTACACACAATTCATGAAGAACTAGTGGTAGCAGAAATCAATTTATCTGTAGTAGCCAATTATAATTTTGCCTCTTGGTCTACTCAACATATACAAAAATGACTCAAGTTGAGACTACAAAAGAGGTGCTCAAAACTTTCCTACCAACAACGCAGAAACCTGTAAACCTTGCACTTGTGAAAACCATGCATGAAGGCAAACCATTCTGCAAGTTCTTTTACTAAGGACATCAGATGCTATGGTTCAACCAGCAGCCACAATAAGAGTTGGTCAGGGTAATACAAGTGACCCAAACTGAAGAGCTTCCCAAAAGCCATAACTGGAAGACTGTGTGCCCAAGCAATAGGCAGTTTGTGTTCATCATGCATTTTTTAAGAACCATTTTGCTTCAGACTCTCTCATATGTGATACGGCACTGTTATATTCTCTACTTCTACCTATCCCGTCTTCTTCCTCTTCCACTGTAGCCGAGATCTGCTAAACCCAGTCATCAGTGCAAATCAAAAGCAAACATCCTTCAAGATGAAAAATCTGGGAAAGAATGTAATGTTCAAGTGGAGGACTCTGCAGTTACAGATCCTTTGATTCAAAAATCCACAGAGTACCTCCAGTTTAAGAGGAAGACAGACACATGTTCATGCTTATCATGAGGACAATGCTAAGTGCTTCAGATACAATGCAACCTGAGTAGCTGGATCATAAGAACAGGCTCACAGCTGAAAACCATGTTTACTATTAACGGATACTAGAATGGAATTTGTATGAGAACTGTAGGAAGAGAACACAGATTTAGCAAATACTCTTTATAAATGTAAAGAGACATGCGCGTGCACTAACTTAACACAATTACTTCACACAGAGTTCTTGTGAAAATAAGCAACAAAGTTCTTTGCAACATAAGGCTGCAATTCCTGTACTGCTTAAACAGCGTATTATTCAGTTAAATATGCTGAACGCCCACTGAAGTCACTGGGACTCAAAGCAATTTACATGCAAATATTTCTGTTCAAAGGATTTGTGGGTTGCAAACTCAGAGTAGTTTAGTAGTGCAGGATAAACAAGACCACACACTGTTTACAAAACTGGTTTAGCTTTGTGCCAATATGGGGAGAAGAGAGCAAAATCCAGATCCCTTGTGTACACACATGCATGCGCTTGCACTCTCTCTCTCTCAGGCTTTTTCATATTGAGTTTGGTGGTTCTCAAGGTATGGGTAGCACCTGCCAGCTTTTCAACTGACATTTGTAAAAGAGTGTTCTGCTCCCTCCAATAAAAACAATTATAGCTTTCCAGATCAGAATACAGGAAGGAAACCACCAAGCCTACATAGGGGTAAGAATGAAGAGGGAGCCTAGAAACCAGCAGAACATAAGAGAAGCCCTGCTGGTTCAGGCCAAAGGTCCATCTAGTCTAGCATCCTGTAAACCACACTGACCCACCAGCTGCCTCAGGGAAGCCCACAAGCGGGCAAGATACAGTACTTCTCTCTCGCCATTGCTTTGCTGAAATTGGTATTTAGAGACATACTACAGCTGAACCCAGAGGTAGCGCAAAGACAGACCTGTCCTCCATGAATCTGTCCAATCCACAACTGGCCCCAGGGCATAAGGTGTGCATGCTTACATGAAGACGGAAAACCCAGGGCTAAGGAACGACTTTCACAGGGATGGCACAGTGTTAGCAGCTAGCAACATCCTTTGGGACTGTGCTCAGGGGATGACAAACGGTAGCAACAGCTCTCCTGTTGCCTTGGCTCTCAGATAATAATGGTTTCCAAAAAAAAGGGACGCTGCAGAACTATATTTCACTACCTGGTCATCGAGTGTGGCGGAACTATGGCACACCAAAAGACATTAGTCTTGCGGGGGAGGGGGCAGTAACCCTTTCATGCATAAGACCTCTCACATGCCTACTGGGTGGTCATGGGGCGGCACGCGGAAGGGCGCAGAGTACGTTCTACTCCCCCTTCCTTTGTTTTTCATTGGCTGGAGCCCAGCCTCACTCACCCACAGTGGCCAAGGTCTCCAGATCTTCGAGTCTATACGCGGCGGAATCCGGCGCCGGTGGTACAGGAGAGCCTCGGCCGGCGGGACTGGAGGAAGGGGCCGGCTGGGGCTCGCCGGTTCCTGCCGCCTCGCAGCCGCCGGGGCTTCTGGCCCCTACTTTAGTCCTCACGGCGCTCAGCGTCTCCATGTGTGGAAGGAAGAAAGGCGCGCCCTGTCAGGCGAAAGGGCAAAGTTTGGGTTGCCGGAGCTGGCCCGGCCTCTCCCTTTCAGCAGTTGCAGCTGCCCCAAACCCCAGCCAGTTCCCGGCTTAGCCTCTCAGCAGCTGCAAAGAGGGGGTTGGCGCCCTGCATCGCGCCCGGGCGAAGCTTCTTTGCCCCGGTATGTGTACGCGCGTGTATGCGTGCGCGCGCCTCTGGAGATGGGTCGTACGCCTCCACTCCTCGCGCGCTTCCCGCCGGCGCCTCAGTGCAGACAATGGGCTTGCCCAGAGAGTGCCGACTCTCACTCGTCAGCCAGCCAGCCGGTCGCACGCGGTGATGAGAGGCGGGGTTTGGAGTCCTGCAGCTGCGGCAGAGCCCTGGAAAGGGCGGGGTGGGTAGGGAGGAGAAGACGAGGGAGGAGCAACGACAAACTGACAGAGGAACCCTGTTGTGGGTTCCTTTTAAAACGCTCTCACTTCTGCTTGCAAACATGAAAAACGCCAGATGAGACTATGCCTGCCTGCAACCGCTGAGGCGACGGCTGCTGCTGAGACTGCCTTCTCTTACTTCACCCAATCAGACGGTCAGACCCCGTCTAGGAAGTGGAGGGGGTTGCTGCTGAGAGGAGTTGATTGCTCCTCCTACCGCACACCTTTCTCCGCGCTACTACAAGGCTTCGAGAGACTCGCGCGCTGTGGCTGTAGCGCCTGCTAGTCTCCGATTGCGCAAGAGCGAGCTCGCCACCCAGGCAGACAGTGGAGTCATTTCGGGGGCTCTGCTGTTTTTGTTGTTGTTGTTGTTAAGTCGTGTCCGACCCTTCGTAATCCCATGAACCATATCCCGCCAGGCCTTCCTGTCCTCCACTATCTTCCTGAGTTCGCTCATTTTCATGTTCGTTGCATCGGTGATGCTGTCTAACCATCTCATCCTTTGCCTTCCCCTTCTCCTTTTGCCTTCAATCTTTCCCAGCATCAGAGTCTTCTGAATGTTCACCTTCAAAAAACAAAATAAATGAATGGTGCTCACAGATAAACGTGGGCCAAGAGGAATGGTCACAAAAATACACGGAGGGGCAGGAACCCACTGGGGAATTACCTGACATGGCCACAGGAATAAATGATGACAGAGACTTGAAAGGACTGTAGTGTAGAAACCCTTCCACACCGCCATAAGGGCTAAAATGTCATGGTGGAGATCAGAAGCCCCACAGGCTGCGACTGCAAGACAGCAGGACCCGACGAGCCCCAGCCGGCCCCTAACTTCCAACAGAGAAGTTGGAGTGGTGGGGCCAGGCATTGTGAGGAACTTAGAATGAGGTGGCAGTGACCAAAGGATACGCTGCAGAACTGTGGAAAATAGTTTGGAAATTGGAACGGGCAGCCCGGAACTGTGAGGACTCGAGGAGTCACCCTGTTGGGCTTAGCTTACTAACTTCATTCTTTGTGATCCTCCATGTAAGAAATAGTATGATTATGACATTGCAAGTAGATTGTCACATGTCTGGTGATTGCACAAGCAAGTCTATTGCTGTATAGCAGCCATACAAGGTGTGTGCATTAGACAGATATTCGTGTGTGATTATCGTAGGCATAGTTGTTATACTGTTTCCTACATAAAGGTGCTTCTCAATGGACAATACATATGGACAATCTGTGAGCACCATTCATTTATTTTGTTTTTTGAAGATGAACGTTCAGGTTGGAGGGGAAAAAGAAAGTGCGCAAAAGCCTTTGATTTTGTGGATCACAACAAACTGTGGCAAATTCTTAAAGAGATGGGGGTACCAGACCACCTTACCTGTCTCCTGAGAAACCTGTATGCGGGTCAAGAAGCAACAGTTCGGACCGGCCATGGAACAACCGATTGGTTCAAAATTGGGAAGGGAGTACAGCAAGGCTGTATATTATCACCCTGCTTATTTAACTTATATGCAGAGTACATAATGAGAAATGCAGGGCTGAATGAATTGCAAGCCGGAATCAAGATTACCGGGAGAAATATCAACAACCTCAGATATGCAGACAATACCACCCTAATGGCAGAAAGTGAAGAAGAACTAAAGAGCCTCTTGATGAGGGTGAAAGAGGAGAGTGCAAAAGTTGGCTTGAAACTCAACATTAATAAAACTAAGATCATGGCATCTGGTCCCATCAATTCCTGGCAAATAGAAGGGGCGGAAATGGAAGCAGTAACAGATTTTACTCTTTTGGGTTCCAAGATCATTGCAGATGGAGACAGCCGCCATTAAATTAAAAGACGCTTACTCCTTGGAAGGAAAGCTATGGCAAATTTAGATAGCATAATAAAAAGCAGAGATATCACCATGCCAACAAAAGTACGTATAGTCAGGGCGATGGTGTTCCCAGTAGCAATGTATGGTTGCGAGAGTTGGACCATAAGGAAGGCTTATAGATGCTTTCTATAGAATAGATGCTTTCGAACTGTGGTGCTGGAGAAGACTCCTGAGAGTCCCTTGGACTGCTAGGAGATCAAATCAGTCAATCCTAAATGAAATCAACCCTGACTGTTCCCTGGAAGGGCAGGTACTGAGGCTGAAACTCAAATATTTTGGCCACCTAATGTGAAGAGAGGACTCTCTGGAGAAGACTCTGATGCTGGGAAAGATTGAAGGCAAAAGGAGAAGGGGAAGGCAAAGGATGAGATGGTTAGACAGCATCACCGATGCAACGAACATGAAAATAAGCGAACTCAGGAAGATAGTTGAGGACAGGAAGGCCTGGCGGGATATGGTTCATGGGATCACGAAGGGTCGGACACGACTTAACGACTGAACAACAACAACAACAACAATGCCCTGTCCTGCAAAGGGAGGTGAGATGTTCCTCATTGCCTCAATGACTGCTTGCTAAAAAGACATGGAACGTGGAGATCACTCAGAGTAATTTCTGTATGAATAGTTTATCTTAAGTATAAGTACCTTAAATGTGCATGTCCCTTATGTGTTTGGAGTGGTAAGCTCAGCTTCAATAGCATTCAGGAGAGACCACCTTAGAAACTAGAAAACTGACAAGAGCAGGTTTCATATGGATTGTATTTTTTGCTGCCTGCCTCATAGAGGCAATTTCACTCTGTAATTTTCTCACCTTGTGGTAAAAAGATGGTAATGAGAATGAGGTCTGAACTACAGCAGTCATTCATTCAGTCAATTATTGTGATAGGGGCTATTAGCAATAAAGATTTGAACCAAGGGCACTGACTAATAAGGAGACAGACAGACTAAGAGCGCAATCCTTTGCAACTATACACGGCCAGCCTAGAGGGTCAGCTGCCATATCCTGAGTCCGTTCCCGGGCCGCGTTGGCACGGCCCAGGAACACCTTGGGAGAAGGGGATGTTCATCCCTTTCCTCGAGTGTAAGGCTGCCTGGGGACTATGGGTCTCCTTGAATGTACACAAGCTCTGAAGCTGATGTACATCCAAGGCGCGCGTAGTAAGGCCGAACCGAGCTGGGAAAAGGCCTATGATATTGGCGGAGCGCATCATAGATTACAAGAACAAAAGAAGTTAGGTTAGGTTTTAAAACCTGCACCCAGATTTGCTCAGTCCTGTGTCTCAGTCTTATTGGAGGCATTGCATTTAAGCAAGCTCAGCTCAGTACAAACCTGCAGCCAAAAAGAATTATAAATCCTAGTTTCATCTGAACTGCCTTAATGGTTTTCCAAAGGAGGGGGGTTGTTGTTAATGTATGAATAGTTGTATAGTCTGTTTTTCTTTCTTTTAAAAAAAAATCAATCTCATGCATTGTTGTTTTGTGCTAATGCAATTTTCATGAGGAACAGTCATCTTGATAATGCAAATGTCCATAAATATTTTAACATATCTCTCACCCTAGTAATTGACTGAGGCACCTAATGAGCAAAGGTCATTATCCATGCTGCAAAAATAATAGGATTGAAGCAATGATGTTAGCAAGGAAGTTGTCAGGAAGTGGTACCTGAATTACAGCACAGTACACATGTTAAAGAGGTGAGTAATATGTTTGTTTTAAACCCAAAAGTAAATCAAAATAATATGATGTGCTCAATGAGTTTTAGTCAAGCAGCAGGATTTTTGTTACTTAAGTAGCAAATGGTTTCCCTTTAGTCCACCCACAAATTGTTATCTTGCATTCTGAGTACAAATATGAGTACTAACCCAGTACAAATAATCAAAGACAGTAACGGGACTGGTGTGCAAATTATCGTTGTGCTAAACTGAAAATGGCATTTTGAGATGGCAAAGGGTGATAAATTTGTGATAAATATTTAATTTATCACAAATACTCAAAATAGAATGACACAGCTTTTGGGAGTTTGCTCTCACTTTAGATTGGATTTGTCCAGGTCAAAAGTAGAGTGTGCTTCCTCTGATCTTGCTTGACCCTGTGCCATCTGAGAGTAAAGATGGCAGTTCAGAAGCTCTGGAGCAGTTCAGATACTTCCCACCCCAGCTGTATGCAATGTGTGCTAACTACGTTTTGTTGCTAGACTCTACACCGTGAGTAGAGTCCCCTGTGACCATGCAAGAGGCTTTGGAAACAGGCTTTTAGGTTATTAGTTATATATTTAAATAATGGCTACCCTGCATTCCCTCCTACTAGAATTGGGCACCCAAGGTGCCTTTCAACATACTGTATTTCTTCAATTCTAAGACGCATGTTTTTTCCCAATTAAGCATTTCAAAAAATGGGGTGTGTCTTAGAATCGAAGGTCTCCAAAAAGCACCCCAAAATGCTATCTTCTTACTTACTGGGGCTTGGGGGAGCTTCAGGGAGACCTGCGCGACCCTCTGCAGGCCTCCCTGATCTTCAGTTCGGCAAAAACTGGTGATTTTCAGCCATTTCCGGTTTTCGGAAAAACCAGAAATGGCCAAAAATTGCTGGTTTTCGCCGAACTGAAGACCAGGGAGGCCTGCAGAGGGTTGCGCAGGCCTCCTTGAAGCTCCCCCAAGCCCAAGTAACGAAGGAAATGGCACTTTCTGACTGGGCCAGAAATGCTATGCAAAGGCAGTGCACTCAGTCATCCTCAGCTGCAGGAGACATGCTGGGGAGAGTTGGTGCTGAGCAGGTAGATTTAATGAAGGGAGGAGAGTCTTACAATTGATGGATTTTTTTTCCCCTGCTGGTGGTACTGAAAGTAAAGGTGCGTCTTAGAATCGATGGTGCCTCAGACTCGAAGAAATACGGTATATACCGTATTGGTCTGAGTATAAGACTCACTTTTTTCTCCTAATTTAAGTTTTTAAACTAGGAGTGCGTCTTATAATCAGGCTGTTGCAATTTAATGCCAGTGATTTAATTAAATTTTTTTAATAGCACCAAACTTTAAGGGTGTGTCTTATAATCAGGTGCATCTTATACTCGGGACAATATAATAAAGTCACAATAAAATGTAATAAAACAACAATTTATGTAACAATTTACTTGCTTACTGCCTCTGATCTAGCAGGGCCAGCTGATTTATGAAGCAATTGATGCAGCTCACATCAAGTTGCAGGGGATCAGGGTGCTATTCACCCTGATTTTGTCACCACTGAATGGAGCCGCATTGATCTACTTAGTGATCAGGAAGCAGATCATCTGCTTCCTTACCATGTTCCATCCTCATGCAGTACTTTTCCAAAAGCCAGAAGTGTGAGACTTCTTGTTTTATTTGAAGGGACCCGTGTGAGGAAGGAGCAAAGTGAGTGGATCAGGAAGTGGATCGCTGCAGTCAACAGCTGCAAACACCGCACAGGCCATGACAATCTGTTTTTATATCCACTCACCTCTCTCCTTCGTTCTCCTGTCCCCTTAAATAAAATAGGAAGTCCTACATTTCCTGTTTTGAGAAAAGAACAGCAAGATGAAAGAGCAAGGCAAGGAGGTAAGGGGCTTTCTCTGGAGACACTGGCAGTGCACATGGCGGAGGCAGTAGCAGATAGGAGCAGCACTGAGTGGCAGACCCAGTTGGGCCATCCCTGGGAGCAGGGTCAGAAGAGGGCAACAAAGATGGCGAGGGGTCTGGAAACTGTCAAGAATGGTAAAAAAAAAAAAAGCTTAGTATGTTTAGCTTGGAGAAGAAAAGACTAAAGGGAGATATGATAGCCATCTTCAAGTATCTAAAGAGCTGTCACGTTAGGCTTACCAGATTTTCCCAGGTGCAAACCGGGACACCCCCTCCCCACAATTTAATCAAATTAATTAAATGAAAATTAAAATCAATGTTCTTAAAAAATTGGGTGCAAAGTTCCTTTTGCCGCCCAAAGGGCGGCCCTGAATTTTTAATTATTTATTTATTTATAGCCAGCCAAGTAATTAAATAAATTGACTTGCCTGTCCCATAACAGTACAATAATAAAAGGACAGTGTGCCACCGCATCACACAGTACAGGCCAGGCCAAGACAGGCAAATATAGAGATCATGGCATCTGGGCATGCACAAAGTTCCTTTAGTTTTCATGACATGCTCAATCAGCCTCCACAACAACACTCACTCCACCCACTGCCACTACATACTAAAAAAACCTAAACAACACACAGCACAGCACACAAATTTGAAGTACTGTACAACAAAACACCCTCAAGCAGCTGAAGACACCTCAGACCCTTACAATACAATACACCTCTTGCAAAAGTGCACCCCACCAAAAGTGCATTTTTCTTGCAAGTGCACTCCACCAAGTGCATTTTTCTTGCAAGTACATCCCACCAAAAGTGCTTTTTTCTTGCAAAAGTGCACCCCACCAAATGTGCACTTTCTGTGAAGCAAAACACACAGAACAAACGAAGCTAGCAGGACATCACAAAATTTCTTTGGAGATCAGCCCAGCCCCCCCCCCCCCCCCCCGGACCTAGCAGGACAAAATGGACATCACAAAGTTTATTTGCAGATCAGCCCATTTCCCTCCCCCCAGGACAAACTGAGATCAGCCAGCACACTTAACCCCAGTTCCTCCCCCACCCCACAGCTAGCAGGACAGACTGCTTTCCTTGAAGCAACAAACATTGCATTTTTTCAAGTGCAAAGAATTAAGCAGGCAAACCTCGTTATCATGTTGCAAAGACCCCTCTGCTCTCCTGCTGCTACCAAAGAACCTAAGGGCTGTGAGGTCATGCTGTTGAGGCGGAGCTGAACTGTAAAGCTCTGTGCTGCTCCTAATCACATGATCAGAACCACTGAAGCCTCCTAGGCGGCCATTTTGTTTAGGGGAAATTTCCGGTGGCCATTTTTTTCCAAAACAAAATTGGAAAAATCAAAATTAATTTTAAATGGACCAGGAGGGTAACGGTCCAAACCAGGGGGGCCAGGACAAATCCAGGACAGGCCCCCCAAAATCCCTGACAGTCCCAGAAATTCTGGGACAAATGGTAAGCCTATGTCACATAGAAGAAGGGAACAACTTACTGTCTGTGGCTCCTGATGGCAGGACTAAAACTAATGGGTCGAAACTATATGGAAGTAATTTAGGCTAGACATGGAAAGAATTTCCTAACTGTAAGAGCTGTCCAGCACTGGAACAATCTGCCTCATGCAGTAGTGGGTTCTCCCTCATTGGACATTTTCAAACAGAGGCTTGGTGACCACCTGTCAGGGATGCTGTAGCAGGTGCCTGCACTGAGTAGGGGTTTGGAATAAATGACATCCATCCAAATGACTTGGATATCATTTACTTACTCCAAACCCCTACTCAATGCAGGCAGCTGCTACCTTTTCCAATTGCAACATTCTATAATTCAGTGTTCCTTTGGAGCATTATCTCAGTTTGCATGTCCCACCCCCTACGCTCACTATGTTTGCCTCTCCTCTCAAGCTAGTTAAGAGGGGTATCCTTGCTCAAGTAAAATATGACTGAAATCAGCCATATTGCAAGTGTTTCAGCATTTAAAAACTCAATAATTTATCTCTTCTAAAAGTCAATCACTGTTGAAGAAGTCAACAGGACGTACATAGGGCCATAGTTATCCATGGGGGATCCGTTCCAGACTCCCCCCGCGAATAGCAAGAATCCATCAGTGCTGGAGTCAGGCACCTGATGACTCAATTATTCCCCTGGGGGGCCTCCGGAGGCCTGTTTTGTGTCATGCTGGCCTGCAAACCCCTCCACAGGCCTTTGCGGGCTTCAGAAACCCTCTTCCAAGTGACTGGAAGTTATTCACAGGCTGCTTCTGTAGATATTGGGATTTGTGGATGCCAAACCCCAAAATAACGAGGGCCCACTGTATATTGCTAAAGAATGTCAACCACTATGGGCAAACCAGGCCAAATTTTGGGACTTTTGATGCCCATTTATTTCAATGGGAACATTAAACACAACCTTATATCTCTCCCTTTGAAATCAGTGGAGCCAAGGTGTTTTATTTGGGCTGGATTGTGGTCCATGATTTTCAATTCAAATGTTTGCGGGCCTTGTACAAAATATTTTTTATATGTAATGGCTTTCTGGTGTGATTCATATTTTAACAAATCTCCCTCTGTGGCACAGATGTTTACATTCCCCTGAACTGGACAAAGAAGCCCAAATAGATGTGAATTGTAATGCATCAGTAGAAGATATTTCAGTTGCCATGCAGTGCCTTAATTAATAACATCCTGTCACAAGCTTTTTTCCAGCGAACAAATCATTGACTGGTTCCCAAACACCTGATCATTTGCACTTATGTGTCACAGCCTACAGAAACTTGCACCACAGGTATGGAGAGCTAGTTAGCCAGAAAGAATGTTCAGTTGTCCCAGGATAATAATAAGGGCAGTAATTGTAAACAAACTTAGGTGCTGGTGTAGCATAGTGGCTAACAGCCTGAACGGTGATTTCCCTGTGATAGTTTGAATGTTGCCTCTGCCATAAACGTAACAGGTGGCCTGAGGCAAGCCACTCCCTCTGAACCTCAGCAGCAGTGTGGCAGGCCAGCTGATGCTCAGAAACTGCCCAAGGCAGCCCAGAACTACTGCCCCCCCCAAACCCCTAAAACAAAGTCCAGTGTGCATCCTTACCCAACCGCTGGATGAATGAGGGAGCTGAGCCCACTTCCTTTCCTTCTGCTGCTCTCAGCACACCCTCCTTCCTCCATGGTCCAGAGCAGAGCATGCTGGACTGCAGACGACCCACAGGAAATAGGACCCATGTTTAATCCCCTTACCTCTGCGTAAGCCCTTCGACCCGCAGTGGGTCTCCTTTCCAGTCCTGCTCCTCACTTTCATCACAGTGGCAGTCAATGAAAATCATTTCTAGGGCAGGCTTACTGTCAGCACTGGAAGTAAAATTGCCACTGGGCACAGCTGTGTCCACACAAGTTGAGAGAGCATACTAGAATGTCCAGAATGTTTGAAGTGCATTCTAGTGTGAACCTTCAGGTGGTCTACTTTGCATATTCCACACTAGCAAATCTAGGTTTGTCCACTGTATGTGTACCTTCCAGATACTGGAACTGCAGTGAATTCCAGGTTCCTGACCAGTACCCATAGGACAGAAGTATTTGCAAAATGTGCTTACCTTATTCACACTTTACATTTGTATATGTGTCCTCAGCACCGTATAGGTACACTTTAAAAATCTAATGTGCAACACAGCCCTCAGATCGTATGAGAAACCAATTTGGCTTGGCAAGCTTTTCATACTAGTTTCTATAAAGGTGATTTCTATAGAATTGTGGAATTAGCCTCCCCTGACCATGTGTCTAATTGAACAGTAGAACAGCAACACTAATATGTCTTGACTTGTAATTTGATCTCTTTGACAACCCAGTGGTTTTTTGTTTGGAGATCATTTAAGTTCATCTGATTATAAAATGAGATGACCACGGTGAAGTTCCTTTCAAATACTGTATAAGGAAGAAGGTGGGGAGTGTGTTGTTTCTATTTGTGACTCTACGGTGTTTGACTTCTGTGATTCATGAGGTAAGTCAACTTGCCATCCAATTTATCATATAAACATAACCACTAAACTCTGGACCTTGTTCAAATATGCACATTAAATGAATGAGTCAGAGTTTCTTCTGCACATGATAATAGTGCTAGTCCAGAATTTACATGTGATTTCAATTACCTCTGTTTTATTTTCTAATGCTCATTTTGCTTAAAAGTGACTTAATGCTGACAAAAGATGATCACAAATTTTATGACATATCTTGTGAATGTTGCCCCATGTATTCCCATATCTAAAATGTAAATTTGCTAATGCTTAATTTAGGAAAAAGTACTAAGGCTATAATCTTATACACGTTTACTTCTAAGTAGACATGCACAGGATTGCACCATAAAAGTACTACTATCTAATATATATATATAATTATGCAAGAACATGCATTACAAGAATACATTTCAAATTTCCATTCCTTCCAGGAATTCCTTCAGTAGAGGGGAAAACACAGCAAAAACTGACAGAGTAAACAAGTGCAAGTGCCATTGTGTGACAGCAGCAGCCAATCATCTTCTCCTAGCACCAGTTTGGATGATTACAAAACTTTTAGATCTGAGTGACAGTAGGTGAGTATTACTGAAGGAAGGATGATAAAGTGAGCCAGAGAAACCAGGGGATGGGAGGAGGCCAAGTTTAGAAAAGATGGAGAAAGCAGACAGCCTAAGAAAGGAAGTAGGTATACAGGAAGCAGAAGGAAGATAAGACAGGAACAGCTGGGAGGCAATGAAAAAAGAAGAGGGAACAGTAATGAAAGAGGGGCAGAGATATGAGGAACAGGGAAAACTAGACTTAAAAGAGAAGCAGAGATGGAGGAAGCAGGATCTGAGAGGAGGGTTGGAGGATGCATGAGTCAAGGGAAAGGGAGATGGGACAAAGTTAGAAAAGCTAGGAACATCAGGGTTGTCTGAAACTTGGGGCCCAATTTTATCCAACTTTCCAGCGCCAATGCAGGCCCAAGGTAAGGGAACAAATGTTCTCTTACCTTGAGGAGGCCTCTGTGACTGCACCCCACCACCACAGGATGCAGCGAACTTCTCATTGGCATAGCTGCATCCATGCTGGAAAGTTGCACCCATTTCCACCATCAGATAAATATATTAGTAGTTCTAGAATTAAACCACCTTGTCCTTTACAATGTGAGAGGTATAGTAATGACAGTAGATTCCTTTTGTGTTTCAACATCAAAGACAGCATCCTTTGCTCATAATGACAATGAGTCATGCTTTTAGTGTTTGCAAAACAGGTTCTTTTTGAGGTCCATGTTTCACTATGTTGTAGCTTTCAATTAAGGTTTGTCTCCATCACAATGCAATGGAACATAAATATTCCATCCCAGGGAAAGGCATTTGTTCAATTCAGGGCCAGTCAGCTAATACATAGAATCGTATCTGTATATTAGAAGAAGGAATTTCTGCTCTATTTTTACCTTTTCAAGAGTACTCGCATCTGTGTGAACTTTAAAGCCCAGCCCTTTAAATTTTATTGTGCTGGCAAGTGTAAATAGTTCCAATAATTGTACAATCAAGGAGGCATTAGCACAAAAGCTTACAAGACCTACTCAGTAAATCAGACTATTAATGCAGACAACTCCAGCAACATGTAAACAGACCAAGAGTTAATTGCCTTTGCAGATCTCATAATGTACTTAGCTCTTAACATTTATGCACTCATTTTTATTTTTTGCATTCTCCATTAAATATTTACTTTTGTTTTGTATCCATGTCATTTCTTTAGATCACTGGAATTAATTACCTTCCTAGTTCTAAGTACAGCTGTATTTTAAAGCACTTCCTTGTAGTCCCACCACTGCAATGCCACTTCTATTTAGAAGATACTGCATGTTGAACGAAAGCCATTAAGGAGGTACTTGGAGCCACCAAAGGCCGTAGAAGGCCCCCTTCTTCAGGACTGATGAACTGAGGCATTCCAGCCTAGCCTGCTCCTCTTTAGGGCTTTTGCTGTGCCCCAAACAAAGATAAATTGCCAGATAAAATGTATCTATCTGAGGCTGCAACCCATGCACACTTACCTGAGAGTATGTCCCACTGAACCCAATAGGATTTACTTCTGAGTAGACATTTAACGCCTTGCACTGTGAAAGCCAGTTCCATTCTATTACACTTTCAGCGCAATCCTGAAGTTTGTTCCGGCACCAGAGCAAGGGCTCCGGCGCCGGAAGCAGTCGCGAACGTGCCGTAAAGCACGTTCGTTACGACTCGGGAGTAAGGAAGGCTGGCGCAAGGCTGGCCTCCCTCACTCCGGCGCTGGATCTCCATGCGGATAGCGGCGGAAGGTAAGCACTCCATTGCCAGCCGCGTGGGTAGTCTGGCTGGGCAAGGGAGGGGGGCCATTGGCCTAGCCGGCCCAGGAGGGGGTGGGGGATGGCGTTGGTCATATCCCCATCCCCACTGGGCCGGCTACGCCGTTACACGGCCTTCTCTACTTCCGCCAGCGAATAGCTGACGGAAATCTGAGAAGGTTGATAGGGCCAGCCCGGGTTTACACTCGGAAGGGGACGAGCGTCTCCTTCCCTGAGTAGACGTCCGGCCTGGCGCACACCAGGAAGCCTGTGCACAGGATCCAACAGGTGGCCCTGGTCCGCCAACTGGATCCTTAGTCAGGATTGCGCCCTTTGAGTATCCAAGAAACACATCCCAGGGAAATGACTGGAGAGTGGCAGAGAACAGGTTTTGCCCCATCCCATCAGTGTGCTCAAGTACACACATTTACTTTCATATAAATGAATGGTTGCTATCCACTCCAATAGACAGGGCCAGCCCAAGATCTTCTGGCACCTGAGGTAGAATGCCAAATGCTGCCCCCCCTTACCCAATGATGTGCCAGCCTCTGATCCTCCCACTATCCAATGTACTAGCTCAGCATTCTCCTCCCCTCCACATTTCCTCTTCCTCTCTGCCCCCCCCTTTCTTTTCCAATACAAGGAATGGAAGGAAAAGGAGGAGCAGTGGAAGCAAGTGGGTGGATGGAGATGGGTGCCCCTCCAGCAATCTGCTGCCTGAGGCGATCGCTTCAGTTGGTCTCATGGCCCTGACAGTATAATGTGTTCATTCTTGAATATGAACATACTGGAGAAGAAGCAACTTCATCTTAAATCTGGAGGCACAGTCCATGCATGCATGGCGTGTAATGTTGATCTGTGTGATCACAGAACCTTTTCCCTACATATAAGGAGGTGGGAAAACTTGTGGACACAGTGAATTGGCTCGATGGATTGTGGCTAATGGCCCGAATTGGTTGATAGTTTAAAACACTTAATTCTCATAGAATTCTCATAGAATTAACCCAAAACCAGAAATGGGGCAGTGACTGCAGCACAGTGACTGATTCTACCACCATGGAAGAGCCACCCACCTTCTCCCAATGGAGGGATCACCTTCGGGTGCAGAGTCTTTCATGTAGCAGAAGTGCCCCCGTAATCAAAATGATGACCAATATACAGGAGCTACCACATTTTCCACAAAAGATTGCTGGTTCCAAGGAGCAAATGCTGTTTGTTTAATAAAGAACAAGTGCTTTCATATGGCATAATGGGCCAAAATAAACCTTTTATTATTGTTGTGGCTGCTTACTTTAGCCAATTTTGTCCTTTTGGGGAAGACCCAAATTTAAGCCAGATGTGTGGCTTTGTCTGCACTGATCTTGTGGTGAGAAGAATTTGGAAAGGGCTTTTATATGTCTGGTCACCACCATAAAGGGTAGGTTGAGAATACCGCAGGTCAGGATATGAGCTACACCAGCAAAATAATGTACAGCAACTATAGCTTCTTAATGTGGCACAGCAAAATGTTGTGCAAAAAAAGAGAATTGAAGTTCTCTTCAGTTGTCCTTACTTTAAGTAAGTTATGAGAAGAATGTAAATTGAGATTAAAAATTCAGGACAATTCTTTCCACTTGAAAGCTTTTTTCTTGCATCAAGTTACAGAACTGCAGTTTTAAGAATACTTATCATGAAGGAATTGCAAACACTTTTGCAAATAACACTTGTTCACAACAGATGCTTTGTGTAAAACAATGTGGGAAAGAAAACAAGTATATCTTTTGGGGAACTACATATAAAGATTCTAGACAAATAAAATAAAAGGTGTCAACAGAACCCATGGATAAACAGTGCTTTAGTAGAGTTACAGCCCAATTCTAACTAACTATCCGGTGGGCGGCCCAGGGCCACCCACCAAATCCCATGCTTGCTCCGGGCCGCTGTGGAGCGGCCCGGAGGTCTACTCGGGGAAAGGAGACTTTGTCTCCTTCCCCCGGTGTAGAGCTGGGAAGGCCCAATGGGCCTCCTCAGATTTCCACCAGCTAAATAGCTGGCGGAAGTAAGAGGCGGCCATGTAACGGCCGCACCGGCCAGAACGGGGATGGTGATATGGCAGATGCCATCCCCGCCCCCTCCTGGCCCAGCTCGGCCAATGGCCCCCCTCCCTCACCTCCCGGATCGCCGCTACACCCGCGGGGGATCTCTTACCTGCCTCCGGCGGCCATGGGGACATCCCGGCGACGGAGTGAGTGCAGCCGGCCTCTTGCCCGCCACCCTTACTCCTGAGTCAAACACCATTTTCTTAGGCAGGATTGCACTCTAAATGACCAGCTTTTTAATGATACTTAAGCCTGTGACACACCGCCTGCATGGGAGTGCATTGCGGTGTGGTGCGCCCGAGAGTAGCCAATGTGTCTGACCACACCGCAGTGCACCCTGTCTACACCGGAGATGCTTTGGTCACTTGCGTTCACTTGTGGGTCCCCAGTGATTGGTCGCTTGCGGTGGAGGAGGAGCGGTGCATCAGGAGAGTGAAGTAAAGGAGAGTTCTGATTGGTTAAAAAAACCTTCAACTCTGATTGGCCCAATGTGTTGCTCCGCGTCCCGCCACCACAGAACCAAATGCGGCCTCTCATTTGCCGACATTCCATTTTTTCAACTTTGCTCTCACCACAATGCAGCTCTCCTGCGTTCCAGTGCAATCTTGTAAAAGACAGGACACACCGAGATTTTCGAGCCACACGCGGACGCTGCTCTACGCAACACACCGCAATGCATGTGGTGTGTCACAGACTTTAAGGTTGTTACTTTTTCTAACCAGGCTTATGTGCCTTGACAGCAGCATAACAGGTAGAATTCAGTATCTGAAGGCTTTACTGTCACTGCATGTCTTCATGATGGGGAAAAGCAACAACTGCTGAATTACTATCAGGAAAAAAAGCAACAAACCAATATGTGATATTGTTAAGAAACCGCTATCCTTTAATTTATTTTTAAAAAATATGCAAAATACTTCCTGGAGACAGTTCAGACTGGCAATAGCGGGTGTGTTGTCTGGGAAGGGGAGGCTTTGTAACCCTGTTCAGAAGTGACTTTTGTGTACAAGGAACTCATGGTTGGGGTGAGGAGGGGCAGTGCGTGCATGCATTTCTGAAGTCCCACCCCTGTCCCCCCATGCAGGTTTGGAGTGACGAATCCTGAACACGTGGAGAATTTGCAAACACTGAACATGTGGGAGGGGTGGGCTTCACTTCAGGACCAAGTCAGCACAAAGATTTGGTGGCATACTCTCACTACCCCCTAGCCTCTGCTCCTTGTGTACAGAAGTCACTTCTGAACAGAGCGGTCCTTTTCAGACAATAGCTGCTTCTCTAATAAAGGCTGACTGACCTCCACTGCACGATTTGCATTGCGCTTGCGTCTGGTGGCACACAAGCATAGGGGACTGGACACCCTGCCTTAAAACACTGCCCTAGTCTCCACCAGTGTCTTCATGCAAATAGTCCCTCCTGATGGTCCCGCCTTCTAATAAAGCTCCACAGTGATTGACTGAAACACAAGTGCACTCCGATTGGCTGAAACCCCCTCTCATCCCATTGGTCAAACTATTAGCTCCGCATCCCGCCCTCTCAAAATCATGAGCAGGGTCCATGGCAGATCGCAACGGAACTTAGGAGAGCACTGCTCTCCCACGTTCCAATGCGATCTGATAAAATTGAAGCCACACAGCTCCACACGCGCCCAGGACGCGCCGGAACCCGTGCGGTGGAGGTCAGCCTTTAATATAGGGGTAGCCACAGGGGAGACATCACAGTTGGAGGCCCCATCTCTTTGCTGGGCTCTCAGGGAGATTTTTGCACATACAGCTGGTATCACCTAGCCCTAGCATCTATAGCTTTCCAACATCTATATGTCAATATATGTAGCTAAGGTTCTAGTTCCTACCTATTGCTTGTCATGTGTATTTTTGGCCTAGTGAAATCCATGAATTGATAAGAATACTTTTGACTTTGTCACATGAAACGCTCACTTAGGGGATGCAAACTCATAAAAATGGATTATTTCCCTTTTCAGTTCAGAGATGTGGCTTAAAGATATTGCAAAATCATTGTACATATTATTTTGCAGCTAAGTCATTCATTCAATTTATCCTGAATATCATTCAGTGTTTTGCCCACATCTTTTTTTCCACACATTTCAGCAGCTTTAGCCATTTAATAAGTGCATTTTTTCCATGTTGCTATAATTGGTCCTACAATTGTTTTTTGGAGAAGCTTTTGCTGTTTGGAAAGTGTTAGAACATTTTTGTCTTTTTAAAAAACTCTATCTTCAAAGTATCCCCCCCCCACTCAGCTTTTGCATTTTAAATTGTTCACTATGTCTCTGAGAGCCCAATCCTATTCTCCCCTCCTCCTCCGATGCAGCAGCGCTGAAATGGCAGCCGCTGCATCCTGTGTGGGAGGGGCTCAATGGGAGGCTTCCGCAGTGCAAGGGGATGTTTAATCCCCTTACCTCTGCATAAGCCTTTTGACCCGCAATGGGTCCCTCAGACCTACTCTAGCAATTTTGCTAGCGTAACCCCGAGGAGAGAAAAGGGGCAGGGAAGCTGCAGGGACAAAGGATAGGATCCAGCATGGCCCTTCCACGATACATCCTGCCCCTCCCGTGATCTCCCCGCCCTCCATTATGACCCTCCCTGCCACCGTTACGCCCTCCCCTGCCTTCCCACAGCATTACTTTTCCCGGTGCGCATTTGGGCATCTTCCGGCGCATCCAGGAAAGCGGAGACCTTCCCACCGATGTCCCCAGCAGCATGCTCGTCGGCACACTGTCAGGATGTGTTTGCACCTGGTGCAGACTGCTTTACAGCAGTCTGCGCCAGCGAGGGAGGTGCATCGCCATTGAGTGGTGTGTATAGGATTGGGCTGTTTGAGTATTTCAAGTGAGGACACTTTTTCTATTGAGACTTGACAGATGGTATTATTTGTATTGCTATATTTTAAGCTTATGTATTTTAGATTCCAAAACAATCTACAGTAAAGATTTTCCAACACAGCCAGAAGCATTTTGTTTTTGCTAAGTCATCTTGTCTCATAAATTGATCTTGCAGGCAACTTTCTTCTTTGCTGCTATATTAACCAAGAACATGTTTATTGATCACCTTTCAATGTATCCATTGCAGGGCTGTTGCAAGGATTGCTAGATATTGCAAAGATATTTTGAAAATGTTTCAAAATTCTGGGACAAGGCTGGGAGGGGGGGAAGAGCCTTCGGGTGACCTGGAAGTGTGTCGTGAAGCTTCAAGAAGCCTCGTGGAGGCTTGAAAACGCAGCGGTTTGGCTTTTTAAAGGTAAAACGGCACTGTGGGAGCTTCCCCCCTTTTTAACATGTTTTTAGGTGGACCCCAGTATCTGCAAAACTTCACAATCCATTGGGGGAGATCCGGAACAGATCCCCAGCAGATAGCGAGGTCCAACTTATTCCCACATTAAAATTCTTGCTGTTGCATCATAATCACATCAGATAGAAGACCTCTACTAGTACTAGTACTAGTACGAGGAGGAGGAGGAGGGATGTGTATGGAATATATTTTTACACTCCTTGCTCTTGGCAAGAGTTTGCTGGATCATAAGAACGTCAGGCTGCCTATGATAACTACTGGTTTGCCAAAATACTACTGTACCTCAAGCACTGGTCAGTCTTATCGAAACCTACACTTGGGATGACATGCGCAAAATAAAAGACTGTTTTACCAGTGAACTCGGCTACTCTTGCTGGTATTTGCAGTGTGGTATGCTTGATTTTCATTCAGATTGTGAGGGCTTATATAAAGTAAAAGCGGAGTACCTCAGACATCTCTGTGGTACACACAGTAGCGTCACTAGGACGCGCGTCACCCTGGGGCAGGGGGTGCGCGTCACCCTAGTGACGCTACGATATCGGCGCGGGGGGGGCGACCCGGCTCCCCCCCCGCGTCGCCCTCCGGACGCTCTGAGGCCGGCCCGGGAGCCGTCCTCTGAGCGTCCGACCCCGTCGGCGCTCCAGGGCCTTCTGAAAGAAGGCCCAGGCAGCGCGTCCATCCGGGTATTTCCCGGATTTTCGCGCATGCGCAGACCCGTTTTGAGGGCTGGCCTCGGAGCGTCCGAAGGGTGTTGCGCGTCACGGAGGTGGCGTGCGCAGGGTGCGCGCGTCACACGGGGCGCCCCGCCCCCCGTCACGCTCCAGCGACGCCCCTGGGTACACAGTTTAAGCAAATGATATGATATGTACAGGAAGTATAGGAACTATCTTATGTGACATGGATGGCCCAACCGGATCTGCTGCCTGATGCCGCTGCTAACTTGTTGCTACTGCCTGAGTGCGTGCAGCACGTGCACCCCCTCCAAAACAAAGGCCCTTACCTCCTCACCACCTTCCTTCTGTCATGTGGTTCTTTCCCCAAAACAGAAATGTCTTTCCCCTTGGGGTGGGAAACACAGGATTGGGCTGCCCATCACCTTTTTTCAAAGGTAAACCCTCCCCCCAACACTTTAGCTTTACCTTGTAAGGAAGGTGCTCCAGCTCTTGGATCATTTTGATCACCCTCTTTTTCTTCTTTTCCAGCTCTACAATAATATCCTTCTTGAGGTGTGGTGACCGGTACGGTACACAGTATTCCACATGTGACTGCACCTTAGATTTGTATAGGGGCAATATAATATTAGCAGTCCCTTTCCTAATAACCTAATATTAGCAGTCCCTTTCCTAATAACCCCTAACATGGAATTTGCTTTCTTCGCTGCTGCTGTGGTCAACATTTTCATTGAGCTACCCAACACTATCCCAAAATCCCTTTCTTGCTTTGTCACTGACAGTTCAGGCCCCATCAGTTTATATGTGAAGTTGGGATTTTTTTTGCCCTAGTGTGCATCACTTTACATTTATTGACACTGAACTGCATATGCCATTTGATTGCTCATTCTCAGCCCAATCCAGACTAACCCCCCCTCCGGCAACGGAACGAGCGTTCCATCACCGGAAGCAGGCGCAAACGTGCCAGAAAGCATGTTTGCGCCTACTTGCAAGCAGGGAAAGCCAGCACAGAGGCCGTCCTTCCCTGCTATGACGACGGAGCTGCCGCCAGCCACCGGCCCCAGGTAAGTTAGGATCCGGCGGGCAGGGGGGGCGGATCGCCAGGTGTGGGAGGGTGGCCATTGCCCTGGTGGCCCAGTAGGGGGCAGGGCCGGCCTTCGGTAGAATCCTGTCCCTCGCCAGGCTCCGGAGCTGTTACACGGCCTCCTCTACGTCCGCCAGCAAAAGTGCTGGCGGAAATCTGAGGAGGCCAATAGGGCCTGGCCCCGGTTACACTCGGGGAAGGGGACGAGCATCCCCTTCTCCGAGTAGACCTCCTGCCCAGCAGCCATGCTGGCTGCAGGTGCACAGGATCCAGCGGGCAGCCATGGGTCGCCGACCGGATCTTAGACAGGATCGCGCTGTCACTCATTTTGGAGAGGTGCTTTTGGGTGCTGTGCACCCAAACACGTCCACTCTATGTACATTAAAATGTCTAAACAGGGCTCCTGTGGTCATGGTGTTTGAATACATTGTACATCTTGGGGTGGAGAAAAATAATACAACAGAATTCAGAATCTTTGAGCGTATCAAACAAATAATGTCTCAGTAGCAAAGAGACAGGGCTAATTATCCCAAATAATTACAATTTTGGCAATTAATTCAAGACACCTATGCAATTCAACCCCACCCAGTAATGAAGCGTAACACCCAACAATAATATTTAGAAGCTTGATTTTGAAGCCATGAGCTAAATATCTTACAAGCATTGTGAGGCTGGAAATATCTGCTGGGGATTTTTTCTTTCTTTTTTTTTTTTTGCTTGCAAGCCCTTGGGAATCAGGAACACTTGACATGTATTGTAAATCACCTTCCATACATTTAAAGCATTGTAAACATATTAATGCGTGGAAGATATTGCAGTGCACTGGGTTGCACAGTTCAGTACAACCCCTACTTTGCCTTTTGCAGATCACTCAGTTGACTCATCTCACAGCTTTGCCAGCCACATTCCTTTAGCCAATTCAGAGCGCTACATGGTCATGGGTTTTGGGAAGACTCATGTATCATCAATCCATTTTCACACTCAGAACTGTGTGGAGGCCAAAAATGAAGGGCAAACAATATGGGGATAAATGGCTTCCAGAATATGGGGGTGGATTATGGAGAGCTAAAAGATAATGAACTTTAGCATCCTCAGATCTTCCTAGAATGCCTGGTGAGTATACAAGGTGTCAAGAAAGTAGGGACCAGGCTGTTATCAAACCATTTACTATTTTTTTAAAAAGAAAAACCAAACAACTAAACGGTGAATTACCTGTTCCTCGTTTTAGACTGCATATTTCAGTTTTGTCCCCAAGTTGTATATATTTGCATACACAGGGGTTGCTAGATTGGCAACACAGTGAAACATTTGGCTTTAAGTCCAGGATGGGGTGCACTATTCCGCTGTCACTACAGAACAGCCGCCAAGGGAGGGGCGGTGTCTTTCTAAAAAAGAGATCGAAGGCAGCAGCTGAGGCGCAGACCAGCTCTGTTATCAACCTACAGTTGTGCAACTTATAGCCAGAAGTATCCTGAATAGCCAGAAGTATCCTGAAGGGCTGCTGACATCACAATCCCACATCTGTGCACCGTGCTGTTGGTCAGTCAATGGACATACATGTGTACAGTGCTGACTGAGTTACACCTTGTTGTGTCTGCAAGCTCACATCTCCCTCTAGTAATGACTGAACTGCTTGAAATGAATCCCATAAACTGCTATCTAGTCATGGTGGTAGTAGAGTACTATCCCTGCACTTGACATAGATCTCTGGGTTAAACTGTACAGATCACTTCTCTTGCCACTGAAACCCAGCCAGTTTTGCACCTGGAATTATGTGAGCATTTTTCACACCCTACAAGGCATTCAGGACAAGAAGTGACAAGTTCCCAAACCAAATGACACTGCAAGAGGAATGTACGTGGGCAGTGTGTAAAAATAGCTCCATGTTTTGGTCACATTCCATTTTCGCTAACAACTCTACACTTGAGTCAAATACCAGTACTATGGAATTTTAAGTAAAAATGTGTTTATAATAATCCAATGCTTCTTTCTTTTTGCTATGATGTTCAGTGTGACTATGAACTGTAGAGAATCACAATGTTATGATTACAAAGAGTATCCAAGTCAAATTGAAGAAGACTTTGTTAAGTAGTCAAGCAGGCATGACCAAGCAGTTTTGGCATTTGACTACATTCCTGAAGCCGACTACTTGCATTTAGCCTCAGGAAAATCTAATCTCCGAGTTTGAGAAAAATGAGGTGTGTTTCAAACACACCAGCTTCATGAAAGGATACCTTGGGAGCTCCTTGGAATTAACCACATACTTATCGTTGTTTATCCTGTTGTAATTGAAGGCTGACATCATAAAAATGATCACCGCTTGGAGTTCACTTTTGCAGTCATAAAGTGGCTGCTCTGTCATTGGTATGTAGTAGCTCATCACATGGACTGACACAACTGCCACCAGTTTCTGTCAATGCCACCACACGCTGCCACACAGTTTTTTACATACGCTATGTTTTTTTCCCAAATAAAACCACATGGTGTTTTTTTGTTGTTGTTGTTTTTAATAAAACCCACACATTTTTTACATATACTACATTGGTGGTTTTTAAAAAAATAAAACCACTATTTGAATTTTTAATCAAGAAATTTTGAAAACCAAAAACCAAAAACACCCAGAACCTACACCTCTAACCATAGTGTTATATCATTGGAAGGTTAGTTAATGCAGAATGTAATGAAACAAACCATGTTGAATTATCTGTATTCTATCAAAAGTTATGACCAAATAACTGGAAAAAGAAAACACAATTGACTTATACAATAAGTCCTTATTTACTGTCGTTTCGCTAACCATCATTTCACTTTAACATCGTCCATGGTTGCAGCTGCTTCTGGGTCGTACTGGGCTCGCGACCCTCTTCCCAGTCCTATTCGTGCCCCAGAATGCCTTGCAGGTAGTTTCTGCAAAGCATTCTGGGGTGAGAACAAAACGCAACCCAGAAGTGGCTTTGCAGTGCGCAGTGAGTCCGCCAGAGCGCTCTGGAGCATCACTGAGCCCGTCAGTGAAAAATGGTTTGTTATACATTGTTTTACTCAACGTCGCAGTTTCTAGGAACGTATCTACAATGTTAAGTGAAGACTTGCTGTATAACAAAAAATGGATTTCCTTAACTCAGAACTGAGCAATGAGACTGATTGTTCTGAGAGCATTGTTATGACACAGCATGGAACCAATGTGTTAGTATGAGTCAGCTCTCATTTCTATGTATCAGAGCTAATACTAGAACTCTTAGAGTCAGTTGTGTAAGTGTCATCAAGTTGGCCACTGGTTTTTCATTGGTTACTGATTTGTTGTTATTAAAATAAATAAAGTTAATGGGGGTGACACCATGAGTTGCCACTCTGGGTGACACCAACTCTAGTAACATCACTGGGGTGATGTGATAAGCTCTTGCACTGGTAACACAAACTTTAGTGACGCCTCTGATACCAGGAAAGCAGGATACGTTCAAGGCACAGGAGCAGAGCCTGTAAGAAAAGTGGCAACTCAATCCATGTAGCTGCTATATCAATGAAGTGGGTGTAAGTGGCCTAATTAATCTGAGCAGGTTTCAGGAAATAGATGTCAACATTTTGTGCTTTTATGTAGAGATAATAACTAGTTTCCCAATACAAATACTTCAGACAGGGCTGTATAGCAAACACACAGCTCACAGCTGGATGAAAGTGTGTTATGCCTTTCAGTCTCATGTGGCTGCTTTCTAATACAGTTGAAATGTAGTAACATAGATTCTAAGGAGCACAATCCATTTAAGAACTGTTGTTCAAGAGATGATGTACACAGTACATCAAAATGGTTTCTTTCTTTTTTTCCCCTCAGAGAGCTGCCTGAGGTGTATACCAGCTTAGTTTACGCCAACTGATAAGCACTTAAATATATTACGATCTTGTAAGAAAAAATAAAGGAACAGCTTTGCGCTGGGTTTTGAGGCCTCGGCTTCCTCTCCTAGAATAAAAGGCTCCTAGACACATTAGTTCAGAGTCAGGATTTGAAAAGCCACCTTGCTTTCAGGGGATTATGGGTTCAATCCAATTGCAGGTTTCTAAACCGTTTTCCTCTTAAAAGGATCCTGGACATGTAATCGCATTAGTCACAGGCTGGCCTCCATTCAGGCAAGCCAGAATGCCAGGAGCGATGATGCTGTACCGTGGCAGTTGGAAAGCCAGGCCAGAGTGCACTTTTCCCCCATGGATTATCTGTAGAACAGCCCAAGCCACAGGATCACAAAGGAATCCACAGCTGTGCTTACTTGCCCATCTCTAGGCCTAATACCTTGTCATGGCTATGCAGAAAAGAGCTCCTCGAATCGAAGCACTTCATAAAATTGTAGTTATTCTCTGTCACTCAGCAGTGATGTGAGCTCACCGATATTAACTGAAAGAGTTATACCTAAGCATGCCTTTTTCATTTGTCATATCCAAGCAGCCCAAATATGTGATTTTTTTTTAGCAAAACCAGTAAGTAGTAATTTATGGGTTTAAAACCAATGGTGAGTGCAAGGTGGGGAGGCTCAGTGACAAGGTCAACTGAAATTTCAAGCAGCAGGCTGTTTTTTTGGGGGGGAGGGGGTTGGCAAACTGGCATGGGGGCTCCAACTCCACACTCACCTGCCACCTCCCCTGGCCCACCATCTCTTTGACCACCATCCCATTCCCTTTCTTGCATGCTTTCCTTGGAAAGTATGATAGAAGAGGAGGATGAGAGGACTTAACTCCAGGGATGTGGATCAAATCTCTGACTCCAAGTCTCGAGTCAAGTCCCAAGTCTTTGCCCCCAAGTCCTGAGTCTTTGGTTGCGAGTTGTGAGTCCCTATCTATTTAATGGGGAAAACGGGTTTAAACCTGAATAAAATTAACTTGTTGTAAAAGGCTCCAAGTCTTGAGTCGAGTCTTTTACAATCGCCGAGTCAAGTCCGAGTCAAGTCATTGACGCGACTTGAGTCTGACTCGAGTCCGAGTCAATAGACTCAAGTCTACATCACTGCTTAACTCCTCTTCCTTACCTCTCCTTCCATGGAAGTGCTTAGAGGAAAAAGGCCCCCTGACTCCTCCTTTGCTGCCTCTGACTTGGCCAAGCACTGGTGTGGAGAAGTCTGGGAGTAGGGAGGTCCCGCTCTCAGTCTAACTAGCTTAGAACTAGGAGCAGCGACAGTGGAACTCGGTCAGGCGCTTGCATGTGGGGGGAGGGAGTCATGATCTAGTTGGCTGAAAGCATGGGGATAGGCGGCAAAATTGCAAGGGCGGGGCAACGGATTGGCTGCCATTTTAAATGGCTGATCAGATCGGGCTACCCCTGTGCAAAGCTCTACAAAAGCATTACAACCTAACCGGTCTAGACACTGGTACAAAGTGTCAACAGAAATGTCCAACAAATAATCTGATTACCCCAACATGGTAAATAAGAATACTTAGCATTTGTATAGCACTTTCTCAGTGTGCAAAGTGCTTTACATGTATTATCTTGATGGAATCCTTACAACGACCCTGTAAGGCGAGTACAGGTGGACCCCCATATCCACTGATTCGCTATCCACGGTTTCCGTTATCCACGGATAGTGGGGACCCCCCCAGGCGTTTACTTTTTTCCCAGTAAGCTTTGTTTCTTCCTTAAAGAAACAGGAGAAGCAGCCTCTGGCTGCTTATTACAGGCAAGTAGAACGAGACTAAGTACTAGAGAGGCTCTGCAAGGTTAACAGAAACCTTGCAGAGCCTCTCTAGGACTTAGTCTCGTTCTACTTGCCTGCAATGGAGGTTGCTTCTCTGTTTGTTTTAAGGAAGAAACAAAGCTTGCTGAAAGAAAAATAAGCGGGGGGGGGCAAGCATGCCTGCCTGCAGAGGAGGCAGGGTGGGGGGCCCCTCAGGAAACCATGGAGGGGGTGTTCGCTCTTATCCACGGTTTCAAGTATCCACGGAGGGGCCTGGAACATATCCCCAGCGGATATGGGGGACCACCTGTATTACTATCCCCATATTGCAGCTAGGAAGCAAAAAGGCAGTGGCGTGCCTTAAGGCTATCTAGTAAATTCATGGCAGAGCTGAAATTCAACCTGGGAAAATTCTGATTCACACTCACTGTGCTATGCAACCCATCAATAGACCAGAGGTTCTCAACTCCTCGGCGATGGTGTACCACCGCCGCCGCCTGAATCTTCTGGAGTACCACCATAAGTTACTAGTTATTACATCATCGTGTCACTTCTGGGAATCGGAGCTCAGGCATGGAGGTTTTCCATGCCACAGAGCTTGGAAAGCATCGGTAAGAAGCTCAGGGTGGGTGGGAGGGGATTTTTCAGCATGCAAAACTCATGCGTTTTACCTCCATTCATCCATCGAGCCTCTTACCAGCGCTTTCCAAGATCCACAGCAGCAAAAACCTCAGCACCTGAGCTCCAATGGAAGGGTGTTTTGGAGGGGGGGGGGTTGGGGTTGCAACTGACTGCATACCACCAGAGGTACCCCAAAGTACAACTAGTGGTACACATACCACTGGTTGAGAACTCCCGTCATAGACGGTAAAGGTGGTTGTGGGTTTTTTCAGCAGCTACTGGAAACATCAGTCACATATTTGTCGGCATCAACCAGAAAACAAAACAAACACCACCAGCATATCTTATTAGATTCAGGCAGCCAAGCATGTTTAAAAATATTCACTGCTTATCACAGGTTATATAATTTCTTCAAACAAGGGAATCATTTAGTAATTTAAAGTATTAAATTTGTTTTGGTTGCCAACTGGGCCCAAAAAATAACACGCAGTTTGGCTCTGACTTGAGCTTTTAACAAAGAATTGATATAAAGAACTCAGAAAGTGAAGCTCATCACGACATAAAAAGATATACATTTTCACCTGCTAATTAGCACAGCTCAGACTGCTGTTGAAGACGCAGTTTAAAAATTGGCAACTAATGTGCTAATGCCTGTTTTTTTCTCACCATTTCAGCAGTGGTGTGTTCTTTACCATCCCAACAATTTCAAAATGAAGTTTAATGACTCTCAGAACTGGAAATGAAATGAGGCAGAGCAAGGATGTCCAAAGTACACCTTAAGTGACAATGTGGTGTTGGGAAGCCAATCTGAATTCCAGTGTGACCTGAGTTGCTGATGCTGCAGTGTTCTGGAGGGGGGGGGAAGCCCCACCCTCACAATGTTCCTCACAAGGTTTTCTCAAAGCTAGAAGTGCAGGACTTCTGGTTTTATTTAAAGGGACGGTGCAAATAAAGGATCTCCTTCATTCAAACTGTCCCTTTAAATTACACTGGAAGTCCTGCACTTCTAAGCTTTGAGAAACCATGTGAGGAGCACAGTATGGAGGTGGATGATCCACTTCTTGCTCGTGTGAGCTACAGGTGCCGCTGGGAGATGTGTGGTCAATCTTCCAGTGGTGTTTTGGAGTGTTCTTTTTAGAAAGAGAAACATAAACTGGAGATAGGGACTGAGATTTTTTTCTCATAGGTGCTGGAGGATGGGATGCTCAACGTCTTTCCCACGAGGCATTTGGCAATCAAAATTATATGCCCCCAGTTCCGTTTCTCACCTGTGAGGAGAAAACAGAGGAATCCATGAGTGCTCAGGTGCTGCCTTTGAAACTTTTTTTCTTCTTCAAAAAAGGACCTTAGCCAAGAAGAAGCATCAGGTCCAGCAGGAGGCAAACTGAGACATTTGCCTAGGGGCATATGTTAATGTCTAGGGCTGCAATCCTGTACACACCTGGGAGTAAATCCCATTGAATACAATGGGACTTACTTTTGTGTAAACATGCACTATAGGCCGTTGTCTTTCCCAAGAGATAGGCTGTAGCTCGTTACATAGGATACAAATCTAGGCATCTTTACCTGGGAGGAAGTCCTACTAAACACAGTGGGATTTACTTCTGAATAAACATGCATAGCCTAGCATTCTAATTTACCTTTCCTATTTATTTGAGACTTTTTTAAATCCCATTTTCCCATGTTTATTTATTTGTTTTACAACTATTGCAACATAGCCCAAGAGCTTGGGATGAAATGAGCTAGCTAGACATTGAAATGAAGTTTCAAGGTAGAAAGAAGTGGCAGAAAAAGAAAGCATCCCATGAATAAATTTAAAGTTGATATCATTTGGATATAGACCTAATGGCTATGGGGAGTGTCATGATGAGCTCCTACATACTAAAATTGACCACTACACCAATTAGGCTGACCATATCCAAAAAGGAACAGGGTGTCTATTCCTTTAACCATTGTAAGAAGGGGGAATTCGGGCAGGTGTAGCTTGTTGCACCCTTCCATGATGAGCTGCACCTGCCCAAATTCCAATCTTTAAAGGTATAGGCACCCTGTCCCTTTTTGGATATGGTCAGCCTACTGTACCTTTTATATTTCAGACAGATACCCAGTTTATAGCAATATTATTGATTTCATCGCTCTATTTTAAGACTAGCACGTGGGGAGGGGCATTCCTCAGTTCTCCTACTTCCTTGTTTGTTTACTGAACCAGGTTTTTTTCCCTCATTATGTCAGCACTGTAATTAATGCCCTTTTAAACACAAGCTGAATAATGCATTTGGAGTGAAAGAGAAACAGATGGGTTGCCTGCATATTTGACTTGAACTTCATACATGAACAAGTTTCTTCTCCGTGCAATATATTTAGTATTGCATCACGCCTGTTATTTTGCATCTGCTTGAGAAAGGAATCATTAGCTTTGTCCACAAGAAACAATAACAAGGATGGTGGGACGCTCCCGTTTCCTGTAGAAGAGACACAAAATTAATTCCATCTGAAAATCCAGTTGGTGGGCCTTCGCCTTAGGGTATCTGTGGCCTCTGGAAACAGACCATCAGTGGGGGGACACTTCTCCTGTGACAATTCATTGATTGTTTAGCTCCCCTTCTAAGCCTGTTCTCTACAACACACATCTCTGCATGCAGATCCTTTACAGTTCATTTCAGTGTGATTCCAATACTTCTTTCTTGCTGAAATCTATATCACTTCTTCTATGGTGTTGACCTTATATGATGCTTGGGTAATTCGCTGCCATCAGATCTGAGCAGATCTGATCTGCTGTGAGAAATGTTCATATAATTCCTCCCTGCTCAAGTCACTTCTCCTTTCACTACCATGGAATAGCATACAGAAAGTGGTAGTGAGCATGTGTACCATCTGATTGTGGATTTGCCTGCAACTTGCTTAGTCTTTATTATTGGTTCCACAGATTGATGTCCTTTCAGCTCCTGTAAGGTCAATTCAGAAGGAGAAGACTATAAGACAAAATTGTATCATTCCAGGAATGCTGTAATGTGGGCATAGTACTCCTGGCAAATACCTGTACCTGCTTGTACAAATACTGTACCTGCTGACACTACAGATTATTTTGGTGTACTATTCACAAAAGGACATCCAAAGTTCAGGTAACCTGTCATTCAGTACAGATCAAGTGGGCCTCCTATGTTTCAGAGAGTTGAAATAATAAAACTCAGTTTTCACACCATCCACAAAAGGAGGACATGGGGCAATTTGGGATATTAGGAAAATCATGATGTCTAGCTCTTATTTTAAGATGCAAGTGAGCTCCCAAGAAAGATGAACTTTTATGCTTGCACCCTGCAATGCTCTCCCCTCCAATGTCCTCATGGGCAGATTTAAAGGCATACCAAAAGAGGAACGAGGCTGCAATTGTCTCTCAGGAGACACAGAATCTTTGCCTCATATTTTGCTACATTGTACAAGACATCAGGCGCAGCAATCTCAATTTCTTAGGCCATTTCTTTCTAGCGGTCCGAGCCAGTTGGAGAGTCTATTCGGTATATGTTAGCAGGCAAAGACGAATTCCGTACAAAACAAATGGCCAAATATCTTAACTTGTGCAAAATTGTTCTGCAAACCAGAGCGTAGTGTGATGACTTAATTAGGTGTGTGATTTTATGCTGGTTGATTTGTTTGTAGTTGTGTTTACTGTGTTATGTGTAAATATTATATGCCAATAAAGGTTCTGAAATTGAAATTGAAGATGCAAGTGAAGAGACATAATTGTAAATAGACTAGGAACTTTTCTTTTCTTTTTTAAATCCTTGAAACTTACTTTGTGATACAGAATGACTGTCACGTCTGGTATAATTGTAAGGAATTCAGCTGTATAGCTAAAGGGAAGCATAAAATATTGTGGATCTAAATTATTACAAACCATCTGGATTAAGAGGATGGAAACCTCCCCAGCAATTTATCATTATAATAGATATTTTGCTGCATGTTTGTATGCATTATCGTGATAAGGTACCAGATGGCCCTTTTAAAAACAAGCTATTTCAAAGAGCAAATCCTCCTTTATCATTCTATACAGATTCTTTCTCCATGAGTAAGGCAGCCAGTCAAAAAGGAAGGAATACATAAATTAAACATGTGTTTTGAAGAGTCCTGTGTGTCAAGAAAAAGTAATTATCAAGGAACACATTTTTTTCAGAATAAATTAACTTCAACAACTAATGAATATAAACTAGAGATTAGCAACCTGCTACTAGCTTGAGGAAATACAGCTGGGTGAGTTACATGGAAATGAATGAAACCATCTACTAGATTATCTTGACCTGAAATTATATTCAAATACAGTCTGACCTTTTTATCCACGGTTTTTTTATTCACGGATTTGACTCAACACGGATAGCAAAACTGTGGAAGAGGGAGTCCAACCACACTACATTACCTCTTTTTTCAGCATTGTCAGGGGTCTGCCAGCCACTTCCATCCTCCTGCGCATGTCCAAACTGCTGAAAAATGCAGCTGGGAGTCTCTGGCGCCATTTACAGGTTGCTTCCAGCGTTTTTTGTTTTTTCAGTCAGTTTAAACAAACTCAGGAGGAGGGAAGCAGTGAAAATGCTGGAAAAAAGGTAATGTGGCACTGCTCCCGACCGCCCCCCCCCCGGATGTCATGTAACACTGATTTTCTTATCCACTGTGGTTCCAGGAACAGAACCCCAGTGGATAAAAAGGTCCAATCGTATGTTTGTCAAGTTTAAAGATAACTTGCTTGGCCAGTAAGGGCTTGGGTTGAGTTGGGTTAGGAAAGTAAGCCCCAGTGGTCTCTTGTTGCCTATATGCACAGATGATATAGGAGCTAAGGCTGCCAACCTTTGGTTCAAAAAATGCTGGTACCCAGGTAGGGCCATGGGCTGTGCTTGAATTATAATGGGACCAGAGGGGTCCCAGCCTCCTGAGAACATTTGCCTGGCTGTGATAGTCTCATTAGGTACTGTTTTTGGAAGGCTACGTGTGGGCTAAAATTGATGGAAATCAAAGGTGGGGGCTGTGGATTGCATTAATGCCCCCCTTACTTGCCCCCCTTCCTAATTATAGCATTGACCAAAGGGCAGGACCTTGTATGGGCTAGAGAACACAGGAGCCATTAGTGGAGTAGATGTTTGAGCAATCCCTTTTGTTCACCCCTATATCTGATGTTGCTGTCTTGGGTTCTAATGTGGAGTAGAAGGAGTGGTTCAGGGAATTTTGTGTGAAAGCAATCCAACAGCTGTTGGTACTGTTACTGCTACACTGTCCTCGCCTCCTTTTTCTTCTTGGCTTGGCTAATTAACATCCCTAAACCTAACAGGGCCCCCGGAATTTGACAACAGAAGAACCATACACATGTTCACTGTAGACATCTGAAATACAATACCGTGGGAAATGGCATACTAGGTCAGCTCAGCAACCTGTTGCTGCAGTGTGCATGCCCAGGATACACAGTGCGAGCATGTGCACTAAAGATTGACGCTGTTGAATTTTATTCCAAAAATCATGGCTTGATGACTGTGCATATCAAACAGTGCCCAACACATTGTGAGTCTCATTGCTGCACCTCAGTCGACTGGCTGAATAACCACTGTGGAAAGGGTTCCAGAAGTCAGCCTGCTTGGCCTGAGAGAGCTCACATCCTCAGATTGCTCCTTTTGCTGCTGCTGTTGCTTAGAGTTGCAGAGACAGGGAAATTCCAGCAGCTTTGATGTTGCTAGTGCCCACAAAACTGTGCCCTGACAACCCTATGGGTAGCACAAGCTAAGAGGCAATAGGATGTAGATGAGGCTAAATTTAACACATTTGAGCAGTATCTAAAATAGGAACATAGCAGCGGTGTGGTATAATAGTACAGTACCATGCAATGCAAACGCAGCATTTGCCGGCCAGAACACATTTTAATTCTGAGATTAATCTTTTATGGGTCCAAATGGATTTGGAGTTTAAACTCACTGACGACACCAGAGACCACAGGAGCCATTTCGTTACTGTTGTTGTCCTTCCTAGCAATGTACATCAGCCAAGGCTCTAATCTGTGGATTACTTACATGATTAAAGGTATCCTCATCTCAATAGGATTTTGAGTGTCTTTAAAAAGAACTATAATCCACATGCTGTAAGTACAATAATGTAAAATCCCAGTGCGAAAACTGTCATTGCCCACACATCCTAGTGTAGGGGTTTTTTAAATGAAAACACTGCAGCTATGTTTTGCATTTTTCCATGCTCCAGATGATCCAGAAAGTATGTTTCCTACTAACGTTTTTGGTCTCCTTTCAAAGGTTCCCGCACAGGGGCATCCCATCCATTAGGCGAGGTGACAAGAGTTGCATCAGTGGCAGATTGTGGGGTGGGGAATTGAGGGTGGTGGATTTGGGGTACCCTTCACCCCAAGTCTGCCACGACCACCTCCCTTCATCCTGCCATAGATGCAACCCGCACTGATCTTCTTTCTGCCTGCTAACCTGCCTCTTTACCTTTTTCTAGGAGCAGTTTCTTCAATCAAGGAAGTGCAGGACTTCTGGTTTTATTTATAGACACTGCATGAACAAACAAGCTCCTTCATTTCTGCAATCCCTTTAAGTCAAACCAGAAGTCCTGGACTTCTGCTACTGAAGAAACTACACGAGGGGTACGGTAAGCGGCTGCTTTGGGGGGGGGGAAACTGTGCTGAGGCGGTGGCATTGGGCAGCATTTCAGCATCACTGCTTCTTCCATATATGGCTTTCTTTGGGGATCCAAGGTGTACATTCAGCAAGTCTGTTTACTCCTACAAGCTACAGCTGCCTAGTTGAGCCTTCATTGACTTAGCACAGGAGAGCACCACAATAGGGTCCCTATAGGCTGACACACCTTTACTATTCCAGATGGGATGTTGTGGTGATGTTCCACCCCACAAACCTATTTTGTTGACCTCTACGCAGAGCTTAGTTTAGCACTGCAACTCTAAACACAAGGTTGAAATCTGGGCTGCTTTCCTGAGAAAGAGATCTAGAAAGAGCTAGAACTAGACAGAAAGCCAGGCTGATGGTTTTCCATCCCCATGAGAGATTTATTTATTTAATTTATTTAAAGAATTTGTACCCCGCCTTTCTCCCGAGGGCACTCAAGGCGGCTGTGCCTTAATACTTAAAATATCTGTGCCTTGACATTTAAAATATCAAGGATAACATTGTGAGAAGCAAATGAAGAAAGTGGCAGAAGCACAGTTAATGATCCCAAGTTGGCCTGGGAAATGCTCGAATAACTTGCAATGTTTTGTAATGTGCGTTTCGTGTTAGGGCAGTCCAGATCTACGAGAGAGCATACTTGAATCTAGACACAGAGGCAGATGTTGCATTCCCCTATTTTCTTCTACAGCTGAGAAATGCTTAGATGCCTGAACATGGTAGCTTATTAGACCTAGAATATAAATGTCCCCAGTCCTACCATAGAGTCCTTGATGCTTAGGATTCTAGCACTAAGTCCAGGGCTTTTGTTTATTTTGTTTTCTGCTATTTAAATATATTCCAGTACAAGTTCCATTTTTCAGTTGGATTTACATTTACTTATATGGCACAAACATGTCCCTAAAATGAGGACACTTGGCCTGCTTGATCGATGCAAGTGGAAGAAGTACCGACAATCTCATTCCACACTCTGGATTATTCACCATGACCAGGTGGCCATTTTGATTCCTCTTGCTCACCATAGCATGAAATAAGCCATTCAGTACAATAGGGCTGTGTGAAATTATCTTAACCTTAAGCCTGTTAAACTAGAATACCTAGATTTGGAGTCTCACAAAGGTGTGAAAAAGCCTTCTTAAATACATCCATAGAAGCCATTCTGTGGCTTGATGATTAATTTGATATCTATCTAAACAAAATTATCTACCATTTCTGAGTCTCATATTACAGGTCTAGGAATTTTATAATTATTTTCAACAATTGCAAGCTTTGTTTAATTTAAATGGGTGTTTCCTGTGTTATGCTTGAAAATATTGGGCTAAATTAACAAAAGTTGAATTTCCTGCAACATAGAAGACCATATTCCTCTAATTACTTGGGCAATTAGTAGGATACACTGAAGTGTAAGATGGAATTAATCCTTGTTGAACAGTCAGCCCAAGCAACTGAATATAGTTCTACAACATATTAGAAAGCATGATCTATGAAGGATTTAGGACAATTAATTTTTAATCAACACATAGTTAAGTGGACATTTGCTACCTTTCTGAAAATGGAACACAACAGCACAGTATTTTCTCAGAATAATTTTTCTGAAATACTACTGTTTTCATTTACTATATTTTATATAATAATGATTAGACCTTATTGGCATATACAAATGAAATAAACACAATCATAACAGAACAGAATTAAATAAACAAATCAGAATAAATTACATATTGAATCAAAGTTAATTAAACTTCATTCAAAACATTTAAAATCTACATTTCCGTATTTTATATGTATTGTATTGTTGAATAGAACAATATAGATGACACAGTATCTGCCAGCAAGATATCAGAATACTGGAGGGTGGGGAAAAGATAAAAAATATTCTTCTACCACCATGGTTTTTTAATTGCTTTTGTTCCATAGACTAAAAAAAAAAACTTGGAATAATGTAGTACCATGATGTTGAATCAGGTTCTTGTGGCTGACATCACAGCCTCCTTTTCACAAGTCTTGGATATTAATGCATATTTGTGCTACAAATAATCACCTCCTTGTTGTTGTTGTTCAGTCGTTAAGTCGTGTCCGACCCTTCGTGATCCCATGAACCATATCCCGCCAGGCCTTCCTGTCCTCCACTATCTTCCTGAGTTCGCTCATTTTCATGTTCGTTGCATTGGTGATGCTGTCTAACCATCTCATCCTTGGCCTTCCCCTTCTCCTTTTGCCTTCAATCTTTCCCAGCATCAGAGTCTTCTCCAGAGAGTCCTCTCTTCGCATTAGGTGGCCAAAATATTTGAGTTTCAGCCTTAGTACCTGTCCTTCCAGGGAACAGTCAGGCTTGATTTCATTTAGAATTGACTGATTTGATCTCCTAGCAGTCCAAGGGACTCTCAGGAGTCTTCTCCAGCACCACAGTTCAAAAGCATCTATTCTTCGGCGCTCAGCCTTCTTTATGGTCCAACTCTCGCAACCATACATTGCTACTGGGAACACCATCGCCCTGACTATACGAACTTTTGTTGGCATGGTGATATCTCTGCTTTTTATTATGCTGTCTAAGTTTGCCATAGCTTTCCTTCCAAGGAGTAAGCGTCTTTTAATTTCATGGCTGCTGTCTCCGTCTGCAGTGATCTTGGAACCCAAAAAAGTAAAATCTGTTACTGCTTCCATTTTTGCCCCTTCTATTTGCCAGGAATTGATGGGACCAGATGCCATGATCTTAGTTTTATTAATGTTGAGTTTCAAGCCAACTTTTGCACTCTCCTCTTTCACTCTCATCAAGAGGCTCTTTAGTTCTTCTTCACTTTCTGCCATTAGGGTGGTATCGTCTGCATATCTGAGGTTGTTGATATTTCTCCCGGCAATCTTGATTCCGGCTTGTGATTCATTTAGCCCTGCATTTCTCATAATGTACTCTGCATATAAGTTAAATAAGCAGGGTGACAATATACAGCCTTGTCGTACTCCCTTCCCAATTTTGAACCAATCAGTTGTTCCATGGCCGGTTCGAACTGTTGCTTCTTGACCCGCATACAGGTTTCTCAGGAGACAGGTAAGGTGGTCTGGTACCCCCATCTCTTTAAGAATTTGCCACAGTTTGTTGTGATCCACACAATCAAAGGCTTTTGCGTAGTCAATGAAGCAGAAGTAGGTGTTTTTTTGGAACTCTCGTGCTTTCTCCATGATCCACCGCATGTTGGCAATTTGATCTCTAGTTCCTCTGCCTCTTCGAAACCCAGCTTGTACTTCCGGTAGTTCTCGGTCCACATACTGCTGAAGCCTAGCTTGTAGGATTTTGAGCATAACCTTGCTAGCATGTGAAATGAGTGCAATTGTACGGTAGTTTGAACACTCTTTGGCACTGCCCTTCTTTGGAATTGGAACGTAAACTGACCTTTTCCAATCCTTTGGCCACTGCTGAGTTTTCCAAATTTGTTGGCATATTGAGTGCAGCACTTTCACAGCATCATCATTTAGGATTTTAAGTAGCTCAGCTGGGATATCATCATCTCCACTAGCTTTGTTGTTAGTAATGCTACCTAAGGCCCACTTGACTTCACTCTCTAGGATGTCCGGCTCTGGGTCAGTGACCACACCAGCGTGGTCATCAGGAACATTAAGATCTTTCTTGTATAGTTCTTCTGTGTATTCTTGCCATCTCTTCTTAATCTCTTCTGCTTCTGTTAGGTCTCTGCCTTTTTTGTCCTTTATCATGCCCATCTTTGCACAAAACGTTCCCTTGATATCTCCAATTTTCTTGAAGAGATCTCTAGTCCTCCCCATTCTGTTGTTTTCCTCGATTTCCTTGCATTGTTCATTTAAGAAGGCCTTCTTATCTCTCCTTGCTATTCTCTGGAACTCTGCATTCAGTTGTTTATATCTTTCCCTTTCACCCTTGCTTTTTGCATTCCTTCTTTCCATAGCTATTTGTAAAGCCTCATCTGACAGCCACTTTGCTTTCTTGCATTTCTTTTTCTTTGGGATGGTTTTCGTTGCTGCCTCCTGTACAATGTTACGAACTTCCGTCCATAGTTCTTCAGGCACTCTGTCTACCAGGTCTAATGCCCGAAATCTATTCTTCACCTCCACTGTATACTCATAAGGGATATGGTTTAGGTCATATCTGACTGGTCTAGTAGTGTTTCCTACATTCTTCAGTTTAAGTCTGAATTTTGCAATAAGAAGCTCATGATCTGAGCCACAGTCAGCTCCAGGTCTTGTTTTTACTGATTGTATAGAGCTTCTCCATCTTTGGCTGCAAAGCACATAATCTATCTGGTTTCGGTATTGACCATCTGGTGATGTCCATGTGTAGAGTCGCCTCTTGTGTTGTTGGAAAAGAGTGTTTGCTATGACCAGCGTGTTCTCTTGACAGAACTCCGTTAGCCTTTGCCCTGCTTCATTTTGCGCTCCAAGGCCAAACTTGCCTGTTATTCCGTTTATTTCTTGATTTCCTACTTTAGCATTCCAGTCTCCTATGATGTAAAGGACATCTTTTTTGGGTGCTAGTTCTAGAAGGTGTTGTAGGTCTTCATAGAACCGGTCAACTTCATCTTCTTCGGCATCAGTGGTTGGGGCATACACTTGGATTACTGTAATGTTGAATGGTTTGCCTTGGATTCGAACTGAAATCATTCTGTCGTTTTTGAGGTTGCACCCCAGTACTGCCTTTCCCACTCTTTTATTGACTATGAGGGCTACTCCATTTCTTCTAAGGGATTCATGCCCACAGTAGTAGATATGATGGTCACCTGACTTAAATTCGCCCATGCCCGTCCATTTTAGTTCGCTGATTCCCAAGATGTCAATGTTCAATCTTATCATCTCATTTTTGACCACATCCAGCTTGCCTTGATTCATAGACCTCACATTCCATGTTCCTAAGCAGTATTGCTCCTTGCAGCATTGGATTTTCCTTTCAACCTCAGACACATCCACAGCTGGACGTCCTATTGGCTTTGGCCCAGCCGCTTCACTCTTTCTGGGTCTACTTGGAATAGTCCTCCGCTCTTCCTCAGTAGCATATTGGACACCTTCCGACCTGAGGGGCTCATCTTCCGGCGTCATATCTTTTAGCCTTTTGGTACTGTTCATGGGATTTTCTTGGCAAGGTTACTGGAGTGGGTTGCCATTTCCTTCTCCAGTGGATCACTTTTAGTCAGAACTCTCTGCTACGACCTGTCCGTCTTGGGTGTCCCTGCACGGCATAGCTCATGGCTTCATTGAGTTACGCAAGCCCCTTCGCCACGACAAGGCAATGATCCATGAAGGAGAAATATCACCTCCTACATGTAAAATAAAAGGCTGCATGCATTCAACCTGATCCTGGAAGCAACCAGTCTGATTAGTTCCATATACGATGGTTTGGCAATCTGCACAGATTACTTCATCAAATGCCTAGAGGCATGCATCCACTGATCTGGGACCTACTTTGGCCATATAAATAAATCCAACTGAAATGTGGAGCTTGCGCCTAAATATAACACTGGTCTACAAAAAAAGAAACAATCTTTTCTGGCCTGGAATTTTGCAGTTGTTTTAGACTAATTCAGGGTGCTGATTCCAAATCAGTTTTTGTCTATCACATCAGGTTTTTGAGATATCAAATATTGCATTTGATAAAATCAATGAAAAACAGCATATTTACACTGGTGTACAAAAATAATATTAAAAAATTCTGGCCTGGACTTTTGCAGCTGTTTTAGACTAATTTCAGGGTGCTGATTCCAAATCTGATCTCAGATTTGCTCTATCACATCTCGTTTTTATGCTATCGGCATACCCCATTTTCATTGATTCTACCTGAAATTAACACTTTGTCACTTATGATTGCAAGTTGTTGCGAGTCAGTGACTGCTTTAGTGTTAAAATATGGTGCTGTATTTTTAGGACAGTGTGTTTATAATATCATTTTATGTAGATATCCACATTTATTTTCCATAAATAAATGGTACCCCTAGGGGTATGCGGACCTCTTGCTGGGTGTACACCAAGCCCTGCCCCTTATCTGCCCCATCAGCAGATAATTAAGTGTTAATTAACATGGATTTTAAATTGTAATTATTTTCAGAGCCCTTCTGTCTCTCTGATTTTGGTTTTGGGCTTATTTTTGTACTTTGGAAAATGTACTTTGGTGGGGTGGGGGAGGGAGGAGCTGATTTTGGGAAGTGTGACTTGGAGGAAAAAAAGAGATCCTTGCATCTCTCTCTCTCTCTCTCTCTCTCTCTCTCTCTCTCTCTCTCTCTCACACACACACACACACACACACACACACACACACACACACACACACACACACAAGTGTAAATTTGCTGTTTTTCATTGATTTTATCAAATGCAATATTTGATGTCTCAAAAACCTGATGTGATAGACAAAAACTGATGCCAGATTTGGAATCAGCACCCCAAAATTACCTTAAAACCATTGGAATATCTTATGCCAAAAAAGTGTGTTGACCAGTGTAATCAAACAGCAGGAAAGAACAAAACAAGCAAAGGCCCTGATTCTTTCTTTAGGTTCATTTGCTTTTAAGGATTCATGGACATTGGAAATTAATCTTTGGTGTCGTTTTTAGTAGTGGGGCCCAAGCCACACAAGAACCAAAGCAAGAGGAGAGTGGTTAGGGTACTTCCATTCTCAAACTGGTGGGTTGCGACCCACTGGAAGAACCAGTAGTGGGTCTCAATCGCATCAGAGCGATGATCTGAAGCATGGGGAGGCCCACAGAGGGGCCTCCCTTTGGGAACCCCCCCCGCACCCTCCAGAGGTCTGGAACAACCCTAAGTTAAAAAAAAAAACTTTTTCCTCAGTGGCGGTGCAATCCCAGGAGCGCCACCAGTATCGTCACTAGGGGGCGCATCACCCTGGAGCGGGGGCGCGCGTCACCCCTGCAGTAGGGTGATGCTTACCCCCAGCACTGGCGTCACTACAGGGGGGGTGGAGCTGTAAGTTCTGCTGAAATCGGAGCCTCCCTTACACAGAGGAACGAAGCGGCCCCGCCCCCTCACCTTCGGAGCCTTTCAGGGAAGCGAAAGCAACACGCAGGAGACACAGCGTCCGCCACCTCCAGCAGTCCGGGGCCTTCTGAGAAGGCCCGATGTGTTGACGCGTCATTTATTAGCTTTTTCACGCGTGCGCAGACCGTTTCTGAGGGTAAGGGCTGCCCTTTTGCCCTCAGAAACGGTCTGCGCATGCGCAAAATAGCTAATAAATGTCGCATCGGGCCTTCTCAGAAGGCCCCGGACCGCCAGACGGGGCAGACACTCTGAGGCCTTTTTCTGGCCTCGGAGCCTCCGCGCGGAATGGGGGCAATGTGTGCAGGTGCGCGCGGGTGCACGCGGGTCACCCTTGCGCGCGTCACCCCCTGGTGGCCCGCTACACCCTCCACGCTACAGTGACATGACTGAGCGCTACCACTATCGCCGAGGTCACCACGCCCCCTTAAGGGGGAGCGGCCATTTCTAGTTCTTCTGGTGGTTTGCGACCCACCAATTTGAGAACCACTGTACTAGACCCTTACAGACATTCTAGGCTGCCGTATCCTATCCAGGTCCTGGACTGCCCCAGGGCAGCCCAGGTGCACCTCGAGGGAAGGGGGATGATCGTCCCCTTCCCCGGATGTAAGCGGAGGGAGGCCCAATGAACCTCCTCGAATGTACGCGAACTCTGGAGCTTTTGTACATTTGCGCCTGCCGTGTAAGGCTGCGCCGGGCCTGGAGAGAGCTTTGGATATCAGCGTATCTCGCCGCCAGTATCCCCGCCCTCTCCAGGCCCGGCGTGGCCAATGGCTCCCCCCTCACCGCTCTATCTGCCCCGGCCAGTATAGGCCTTACCTGCTCCAGCGGGCGCAGGGACAGCGGGAATGCAGGGTTAGGGCCGCCAGCCTCTGCGCCGGCGGTCCTTACTCACCAGGTGCCATAAACGCGCTTTATGGTGCATTTACGACACCCTGCGCCGGGGTGTGTGTGCGCACTCCCCATGCGCACCGTTGCACAGGATTGCTCTGTAAAGTACAATTCCAAAGACTGGCTACAAAAAATTATCTCCATTGTGAATAGAGACTCCTATACATATTGAAATGATCGGGTTTTTTTTTTTTTTTTTTGTAAATGATAAATCTTATAACTCAGCTGGTTTACTTGAGCATGAATAAGTTTGGCACAAAGCTCAGTCACTGGAAATAAATATGCTGCGCAAGTTGGATAAAAATGGAACTTAGGTTATCAATCAGGTATTTTCCCTTATGCTAGGTTCTGTTTCCTGAAGAATACATTTCCATCCAAAAACTCAGAGCTGCTTGGGCATTTCCAGTCTGTTTTTGACTGGAAGTAAAAAACAACTCTGTGTTTGACTTTTCTTTCTTTCTTTCTTTCTTTCTTTCTTTCTTTCTTTCTTTCTTTCTTTCTTTCTTTCTTTCTTTCTTTCTTTCTTTCTTTCTTTGCAAAGAAAATATGTTCAGTACTCCCCCCCCCCTTTATTGGATCATGCTACTTGAACCGCTCCTGACTCTAAATTAATTTTAGCAAATTTAAGTGTGGGCCCAGAAGAGGTCAGGCGGCTGTTTTTCTAATAATCCTGTTATTTTAACCAAGACACATATCATACATATGGAAGAGAAAGGTAAAGTCAAACTCACAACCAATAATCACAGCCAATAGGAATATGCCTGCAATTGATCACTGATATACCAGTAACTGAGATGTTTATGGTGGGAAACACAGGATTAAACTGACATGTAATGACATCTATATATCATCTCATGGATTTTTGCTTGCATGTTGTATATTCACACATCTGTCTATGCTGCTACCATAAGCTATCTCAAGAGTATGAAAACAAACAGCTCTAATTTTGCGCAGCAGTCTGTACGCATTGATGTATAGCATTTAATTTAGGTACAATATGAATATTTCTATTTAACCCACACATCTTGCATTTAATATTTTTTTATATAGTTTCTGCTTCAACATGGAAATACAAATGAATTTTCCACAGTCTCTAGACTTAACTTAGTTAAGTCAACAACTTTTCTTCTTTTTGTGTGACACACATTTAAACTTCAGTCACTGGGTTAAAAGTATTCCAAGAGCCTCTTCACCCATTACATATTTAGGAAATAGTATCATACTTCATCTGTATATATGTACATATGTAAATGTGACAGACACATGTTTGCAAATGTGGATTGAACATAGGAAGCTACAATATACGGGCAGCCCAATCCTACTTAAAGATCGGGCGGTGGGCCAAGGCCGTCCGCCTGATCCAGTGTTCCACCGCAGGCTGCCTGCAGCAGGCAGCCTGTGGTGGAAAGTCTACTCACGTTAGGGGACAATCATCCCCTTCCCCAAATGTAACGGCGGCTGGGGCCGGTAGGTTTCCTTGGATTTCTGCCAGCTATTTTGCTGGCGGAAGTCGGAGGCCCAGCCGCCCTCTGGAGCCCGGCGGAGACCAGGATATGGCGGGCGCCATGTCCCCGCCCCCTCCTGGAGCGGCTGGGCCTATGGTCGCCCTCCCACTACCGCCCGAAACGCCCACCCACCCACCCGCCGGATCCAACCTTACCTGGGTCCGCCGGCTGGTCAAGTCCTTGGCTGGTGGAGCAGGGCAGGCTGGCCTTGCGCCAGCCTGCCCTGCTCTAAAGCAGTCCGCAAACGTGCTTTACAACTACTTTGGGCTATTCCGGGCGGTGGATTGCTAGTCCACCGCCCGCAAGGTAAGTAGGACTGCACCCAGTGTCAGACCATTGGCAGCTCAGCTAGAGTTGCATGAATGTGTCTGTGCTTGATGCATGTATCCAATGCAAAATGTAGCTTGCCTAATGTGATCCAAGTAATGATCATTCTTCTGGGATTGGTATCCATCCTAAGTTACCCGAAATTCCTCATAATTGTGTTATGCATGAATGATATTGCACAGCTGCTGGGTACATTGTAGTGTGGAAGCAGTTGGAGGAAACATAATGCCATCTCATATTCTCATGCCAATTGTCATGAATTTAATAGAAAACAGTGATGTTGCGGGTGGGCAGGTGGACCAGTGTGGTTACCACAACAATTTTTTTGTTTGTTTTCCTTCAGAGTTCAGCAGCAGGCCTTCTGCCATCACGATGCATGAGCAAGAGTCTCCTGCAGGCACAGCCTGAAGAAGGTGGGTGGAGAGACAGGCCTAGTAATGCCTGGAGCCAGTAGCATAGCTGGAGGAGGGGGTGGTTGGGTGGCCCAGGATGGGGGAGGGATCATCGGCGGCATGGTCCTCCAAATCTGTCCTGGGCCTGGCCGGCATTACACGGGCCTCCCAGTTTTGCACCAGCAAAAAAGCTGCCGCACCTTCGAGGAGACCCATTGAGGCGGCTGGGCCGTTACTCGGGGAAAGGGACGGACATCCCTTTACTCTGAGGAGGCTTCCGCCTGTGCCGGTGCTGGCCTGGTCCTGGACAGGATCCAGCGCAGCACGCTGCGGCAGTCCTAGACAGGATTGGGCTGTGAACCTTCAGTACTGGTGGCAGTAGTAGCACCCAGTGCATCTTTGGGGGCATCATGGAGGCACCAGTACAGGGCATTGTCTTTGCCTCAAGGCTCCAGCAACCTTTTGCTGGTACTGCTGTAAGTGGATTTTTTTGTTTGTAGGAAAAGAGATGAAGTAACTATGGAGGAGCACTAGGACCTCTAGGAGTTGCAGAGAAGAAAGGGAAATGCACACTGCTCTGTGAACCGGGATGCTATTTAAATGGTAATGCAGAGCCTGGGTAACATAGAACCATTAGACAGAATTAGAAGAATCAAGCCAAAGTTTACCTAAGGATCACTTCTTAAAAAGTAATGGAGCATGGAAACTTGGAACACTTGCTGATTAAAAGTAGGCAAGCTAGAAATTCCTCCTTTTTTGTGAAATAATCTTCATGCTCTGTACATTATTAGCATTTTGTAGGCCATTCCCTCCTTTACAGCTTGAGTAACTATTATACAGTATATTACAGGGGTGGCTAAACCGTGGCTCGTCGTGACATATAATGTGCGGCTCGCAGAAATATGTTGGCTGCGTTCCTTTTTGCATCACATGTAATATAAAAGGAAAGATAAAAAAAATCAAGGTTTATAATTATTTACTGGGCATAAACTGAGAGTCCACTGGATTAAAATATACTGTACTTTTAATGTTCATGGTGAGTATACAGTATTTAAGAATTTAAATGCTTCTTAAATATTGCGGCTCTCAAGACAACTTTCTTGCGGCTCTCAAACACCTGGAGTTTATTGTATGTGGCTCTTACAGGACACTCCTTATATGGATGTCTGCAATCTTACAGGACACCCCTTATATATATATCTGCAGTCTCTGCAGCCAGCATGACCCGGAGGGTGATCATCTTCTCTGGCATGATCCTCAATAACTTTGCACTTGTTAGCTCATGTAACACAAGCTGATGTAACAATCTGGTGTGTATTGCTGTGAACTGCTTCCATTATCTTTAGCCAGGTTTGGCTGCCAACTCGGCTGGATTTGTTGAAATTGCGTGCTTTTCCCAAGCCAGGTTCATTCTTTCTCTTAGCAACACAAAAGCTTCTGACGTCAGCATGCTTATTTTGGAAAGCTATCCTCCCTCTTCAGTGTAGTGTTGGAGGACTCGACAACCCCAAGGGCTTAAAAGTTGAATGTCTTCAACTTGCAAATTAATTGACTAGGTGGAGAATCCACCCTGAGACAAAGCGAGGATTTGATCCAGTTTCAGATTGCTGTGAATTTTGGAATCGGATTCGTTCTTGATGATGAATTACTTGAACTGGGTTTTCTGCAGCATTTTAATACTGTTTTAATGTTGTTATTTACCATCATAAGCTTCTTTATTGCTGACCACTTTTATCTGTGGTAAATATTATACTGGCTAGCTGAGAATCCAAGGAAGAAATTGTATCCGTTTACTAGATTAAAAATGCAGTTTCTAACTTTATTGGCCAGGATATATTTAAATCGACATGAAAAGGCTTCCCTGAAATGAATCTTTGACACGTGGTAAAAAAGGGAGCATTCTGACATCATTATTTTTATCCACACAAAGATCCAACACAGCCATACAGACCTCTCCACTCACCAGAAGCAATTTGGTGGTCTACAAAGACTGCCCCACTCACCCTCACTAGTTGTTGGGCAAAGTCTTCTGTTTAGGTGCTTTTACAAAAGGATTAATATACAAGACTCTGTTCCTCCACAAAACAAATCAGAAGCAGTCAGCTCAGCTTGAATACTCAGTAAACTGAGCGGTCTGGATTTTGAAAGCTAGCTACTAAATTAATATCAAATGGTTGTTCGCTGGCAGCAAAATCCTGCCTAAAGATCCGCGGGCGACCCTAGGGCCGCCCACAGAATGCTATGCTTGTTACGGGCCACTCCGGAGCAGCCCAGAGGTCTCCTCGGGGGAGTTCATCCCCTTTCCCCTGGTGTAGAGCTGGGAGGCCCCAATGGGCCTCCTCGGATTTCCGCCAGGTCAAGAGCTGGCATAACTCCGAGGGAGCCGTGTAATGGCCGCCAAGCCCGGGATGGGATAGAGATGCAACGGCCGACATCCCTGCTGCCCTCCCTCGCCTCCCAGCCCACCCTTGCACCAGTCAATGGGAGACTTACCTTCCCCAGGGGCGGCTGGGTTGCTTCGGCAGTGGAGTGAGGGCTGCTGGCCTCCATGCTAGCGGCCCTTACTCAAAAGTAGTAGCAAATGTGCTTTTTGGCACTTTTGCGACAGTTTAGAACGGCAAAGCACACTCCGCTGCTCTAAACTTATGCAGGATTGCACTATGGAGGTACTAGTGATGGTTGGTCAGATTCTCGCCCTCAAGCAAGAATGCCTAGAATCATAGGGAGAAGACAGATGTAATATAAAATTGGACTTCATGTTCTTCGGGCATTGTACCAGCCCGGTTTCACAATGGAGCTGACAGACAAGCAGAGCAACAAATCAAATGCTGGTTCAACTTGTCTGCCTTTCAACCCTGCTAATTGGGCAAAGAGGCACTTTTTCAGGTCGTGCTCCTCTTACTGTCCCTCTTCATGCCAGCACAGTGTCTTTTCTACTGGCTGTTGGTGTTCTTCTGCATCATTTTTAGATTGTGAATCCTTTTGGGACAGGGAGCCATTTAGTTATTTGATTTTTTCTGTAAACTGCTTTTTTTTTTTGAAAAGTGATATATATTCTTCTTCTTCTTCTTCTTCTTCTTCTTCTTCTTCTTCTTCTTCTTCTTCTTCTTCTTCTTCTTCTTCTTCTTCTTCATCAATATCATCATCATCATCACCATCATCATCATCATCATCATCATCATCATCATCATCATCATCTCCCTGCCCACTCATCCCCCCCACCTCTTCTTGTTACTCTGGCTTGGGAAAATTAACAAACCACCCTCAAGCAGGGTATCCGAGACAGGAAGCTGTTGTCTCAGGTGGTCTGAAGTGGCAAGACATAGAGAAGGGGGCAGCAATCCTGTCCAGAAAGGCCAGCAGCACCAACTGTGGAGGTGCTCTAAGCCCAGGCCCCATTACTGAGCAGCAACCTCTTGAGGGGAGTTTCTCAAGCCAGAAACCCATGAACACAGAACCCCCCCCCCCCAACAGCAACCATGCCCCAACCCTGATTCCCCAAAGGACTGGCACTCTCTGTGTCAGGAATGTTGTTCTTCCCAGTGTCTGCTCACCACCATGGACAATAAAGGAAACACTGGAGTGCTAGGCTCCAGAGCACAGGGCTGTCCTATTAAGGCTGCGTTTGTTTTTCAAATTGGAAATAGCAGGAAGTGACGTTCTAGCACGCTTGATATCGCTGCTACCGGGGGCTCCCAAACTGAATGGAAATGACCAAAATCAGAATGACTGCTGTTGCTCCTCGTCCCGCCCACTACATCTCCCACCTTCCTATTGGTGCAGGAGGCCACCATTTTTTTCTAGCTTGGAGCTTGGAGTTGAAACTTCGAGCATGGAGAGAGGGCTGGAAGGCGGAAAAAAAAACACGCAAACAGAATGTCATAGAAGGTGGGAAAAAAACCCACAGCTCAAAAGCGCTCCAAGTACTCGAAGCCGAAAAACAAACACAGCCTATGACTCACCATCATTCAGGAATGGGGTGGAGCCTGGGAGAGGAAGCCCCACCCAGGAGAAGAACGTAAGGGCTCTGTTGAGCTTCAGGCATCACTGGCGCAAGTTGTCTGCTTGAAGTTATGCAAAGTCCTTGCTTTGACCCAGTTTTACCCTGACTGATTGACTATGGCTGGGTCACCTTCCTGCCGGCCCCCCCCCCCCAACTTCCTCTTGCCCTGTGAGCTTCAATTCATGGTCAGATCAGGACAGAAGCATTTGGCTCAAGCAGCAGGCAGTGTGGTAAATACTATAAATATTCAGTGGTGTGCTGCTAAGCTAGTGTAGCATCGTGGCTAAAAGACTGAGCTGTGAATCAGGAAATGCTTGATTCAAATCTTATCTCTGCAATGAAATCACTAGATGGCCTTAGACACACCACTCCCACTCAGCCTCCCATCTGCAGTATGCAGATAATATTACTTATCTCACAGGGTTGTTTTAAGGACAACATCAAGCAGAAGCGTCATCGGGGTAGGGGCGGGGGGCCGTGGGCCCCATGGCAGAGGGCCATGGGCCCCAAGGGGGCGGGCGCACGTGGCGGCGGAGGGGCGTACTTGCCTTTGGGACACGTCTCCTCCACTGCTCATCGTGGTGTTGGGCCTGCCCGCCCTGGAGCTCGTTCGGCTCCAAAATAGATAGTAAAACAGCAGGGGGAGTGATTGGAGCCGCGCTGGGCATGCGCATCAAGCTGACAACACGCCCAGGTCACGTGGGGGCGTGGTCTCGGTGCCCCCCCGAGGATCGCCACTGACATCAAGAGAACACATGGAGTGCTTTGCACATTCACAAGCACTATACATATTGGTTATTATTCTGATCCACAAGCTGTTCTGTCCACTACATGCCTGTGATGAAACAAGTTCATTCTTACCCTGTCTCAGTCCACTATAAACTGGATCATTTGCAAGGTGCTTCCATGCCATCTGGGCACATTCTTGCTGGCTCTATTCATGGTGAGCTCTCAGTCAAAAGACAGCATAATTCTCCTCTCCCCTGCCAGGCTGCCCCACCAAACCACTGTAGCTCCACAACATTCACTTCAAGGCAGGCCCTTCCACACGTCCCACGGAAGCAGTCAATGACCTGCTCTTTCTGCCTCAGGAGTAGAAGAAAGTGACATGTGGTGGCCACCAGGAGGACAGATCACTGAATGCTGTGAGGTACTTCAGAAAATTGGACCATGATAGGGGGTACCCGGGCCTCCAAAGGTTGAGAATCCCTGCTTTATGAGAACATCTGGGAGGCCTCATGTTGAAGTGAATGATCTGGCCACAATGTAGACCTGGAAACGCGGTTTCAGCAGCAGCTCGAAAAGGCAGGGAAAGCAGTATATTGGCCTACCATGGAGCCGGCCACCGCAAACGCTGTTCTCTGTTCATGGAGCAAGTAGGCGTGTGTCTTTTCTCTTTCTGCAGCAACCAACGAACATAGCTACTTTTCTGGTATAATACGTATATCCGTGACAAACTCTGTAGCCTGACTTGTCAAACGCATCAGCACAGGCTTTTTCACATAAAAGAAATGGAATTCATTGTGAAGCGAGGGAGGAGGTCTGACTCAAATCATTTCCCTTCTGATTGTTCTCTTCTTGAATCCATTTAAAAAACAAAAAATCCCTGAAAGGTTATATCGAAGTAAATTATAGTCACATTGTCACAGTTACTTCCAAAGCTGTTAAAGGTGCTGATAATTATATTTTATTTCAGAGGAATACTTTAAAATACTGCATGTGCAATTAATGTTCTTCACTTTATCAAATATTAAATTAAACGATCTCAAATTCTGCCCCAGATTCATGTTTTTGCAGGTATTTTGTATGTGAATGCCAGACAGACACCATGAGGTCAAGATGAGGACACTGGAGAGTCTGGTACTTGCCATGTCCTGAATACAAGCAGAAGCACCCGGAGCAAGAGGCAGTTTCAGGGACTAACCCAGTCATAGTCAGTCAGAGCAGGGCCTCTGAGAGGGGAGTTAAGGGGGTAATTTGCAAAAAATGGGTCAAAAGGGGGGCCCTGGAGCAAAAAAGGGGGGCCCAGGAACCAAATTCATATGTAGGGAAGGGGCCCAAAAGAAATTTTGTACCCCCTGATAAAATTCCTCTGAACGGCCCTGAGTCGGAGTACCTATTGTATCTGACAGTACAATCCTATACACTTTTACTCAGAAGTACCGTATTGGTCGTCTGAGTATAAGACTCACTTTTTTCTCCTAATTTAAGTTTTTAAACTAGGGGTGCGTCTTATAATCAGGCTGTTGCAAGTTAATGCCAGTGATTTAATTAATTTTTTTTAATAGCACCAAACTTTAAGGGTGCGTCTTATAATCAGGTGCATCTTATACTCGGGACAATACGGTAAGTACCACTATGTTTATTGGGACTTACTCCTAGGTAAGTGTGTATAGGATTTCAGCATATGCTAAGTATGCGCAATTGAACCAAGCATACGCTCCCCCTGTTTACCCCTGCCTCCATCGCCCTTCCTTCTGTCTGTTGTATCAATTTCAAGACTGTAAGCCTCTTGGGGCAGGGACCTATTGTTTTACTCTATGTAAAGCCCCACGTACACTGATGGTGCTAAATAAATAATAATAAGTCAGGTCTGGCTGGAACTACAAGACCTGAGATACCTCTGAGCGGACAACGTACTCCAACAAGGTTTGGAGCACAACTGAGTCTTATATCCTCCCCTGGTCTCACCCCCCTATTTCAAACTCTGGGATTGATGGAGAAGTTTAAATGATCAGTCCCCGTGCCGGGAACCTGCACTCTATCACTGGACCAAAAGTAGAGTGGCCTGGGGGGGGGGGTGTTCCAGCCTAGGGTATTCTGGCTGAGGGGTCTCTGTCTCTGTGGGGGAGCCCTCTTTAGGTCCTTATATCCTCGACCTATGCGTGCCTGATGCCTCTGAAATGCATACCACTGGACCCTAGGGCTATCCAGAACTTTTGGGGTGCCCCCCTTTCTAAGTCTGTCTTAGAAACTGCTTGAAGGGAGGCTCATGATGATACTAAAAGAGAACATAGAAGGATAGGGAAGCTGCAGAGGCCCAATGGATAAAAAGGGGTCCAGGTATCAGTCGTGTCGCCGGGGTCATTCATTCCGTGCACAGCACCCCCGGAAGTAGGTAGGCAGTGAGACATGTCGTCACATCATCGCATCAAACCCCCCCCCCCCATTACTTCTGGAGTGCCGCTATTTGTGGCCAAACTGTAGCCAAGGGCAGGCAGGCCCATCCAGTGGCGGCGGAGCTCCGTGAACCTCTTGTGTCACCCCCCCCCATTGAGCATTGCGCCTGGTGCTGCCTGCACCAGTTGCACCCCCATAATGTCATGACTGCCAGGTATTCTGTCCTCCAGGAGGAAGAATGCAGCTCATTCATTTAGTTCCTAAATGAATGAGCTGCATTATTCACCGTAGAAGACAGCACACCTGAATTGCCTTTTCAGTCTTATTCACTCAGTCTATTTCTGTAGTGCATCCTGCACCTGTGATGCACATTCCTTGTAATGTCTTCTGTAGATCCTCTGATGTGCCCTGCCTCTACTGAAGCCATTGGGTTGAGTATCACATCACACTGCATCCTGATCCTGCTGCAGTTTTATGGTACCTTACATCTCTGATACTTCTTCCCAACCACTTTCTTAGTTTCTGCATTTTCAGCAAAGGTTTTCACCTACCGGTATATGACTTTAACTCTCTGTTCAACGTCGATTACATTGAAACCAAAAGGCCATATTGAAGCTAGCACAACTCATGGTAGAATCATAGTGTAGATTTTGTTTAGAGCCTTATTCAGTCACTACACTTCACATCAATACAGTGGGGCATCTTTCTTACCCCCATGTTGACACAGTCCTGAAGCCCCATCCTCTGTTCTCCCCATGTCTAGTCTTTGTCACTCCACAAATGCATCACTGTGGGGGTGGCACTAAGTGTACACTCTCTTCCTCCCATAAGTGAAATGATGGAATAGAGCTTGTGAAAGAGCAAGAACTGAATTTCTATCATTATATTCATGATTGTGATAAGGTTCAATTTTATCATTTCTTTTGTAAATACATGCTCTTATAACAGTTTGAGACGAATATTGTGCATTTCATTTTCAACAGAGTATCTATATTTTGGGATCTGTGTACTTTTAAGGTAGCTTCAGGTTGCAATCCTATACACAGTTCCATATGAACTGGGATTTATTTCTGAGTAGACATGCCTAGAATTGCTCTGTTAATTTCTTGTCTAGTCATCGTCTTTCTACTATTCACCCATATTTTTGTACATGTGTGCGCCCAAATAAACTACCTCTCAGAATTCTAACTGATCTAGCTATGAGGAGCTTTTTCTTGTTAACTTGCTTGGTTATGTCAGATGTAGAGTTCTGCCCTTGCTTACAGTTCATAGGTGTTTCCATTTCCCAACAGCAGAAGCATGTAGCAGGAGGAGGAGATGTAATCTGATACTCCGCTTGTTACCATAGCTATATGGATTTGTTTTCCAATGCAGTTTCCAGTTAGGGATAAGGTGACATTATTCAAAGGCATCTAATACAAAAATTACTTGGAAATAGTGACAAGAAAATTTAAGACAATTATTATTATTTTCTTTTCTTTTTTCGGCTCAGAGATTTAATGGAGTGGGGAAAAAAACTTTACATGGAAAGTTGGAGGACATAACTACATATTAAACAGATGAATAATAACAGTGTCTAAATTCACGAAGTGACAAAATCTACCCATCTCAGCGAAGGCAGCAGGGAGGGAAAAGTCATAGTAGCACATGCACTATTGTTTCTGCCTGTTCAGAAAGGATCAACAGCTGCAGTGGTTCCAATTTGCTGCAGATGTGGGAAATATGACATTAACACAGAGCCTGAGAAAACTAGCAGCTACAGCAACTGGCAGTGGCTTATATTCATGCCATATTCAATATGAGACAGAGGTGGTGGGTGCATCTTTTTATGCTTGGAGCAGAGGGAGAGTATAACAAGCAAGTGCTTCTACCATGGTTCTTCAGCAGTGGTAGAAGCTACAATTCAAAACTAACTTGCTTCAGAGGACAGCTATGCAGAGGTGTTGTTAGGGGTGGGGTGGGTGGCCCCCAGGGTGGCGGGGCGCCACGCAACGGGGGTGCGTGCACTTACGTCCGACCTTGCCGCTGGGTCGCCCCCTGTGTCGCTCTTGTAATCGTCGCCGCTGCGGAAGTTTGCGGGTTGCTTTTTGGGAGGGAAGTGTCTGGACTGTGCCTTACTCAAGTACTGAAATTTTTCATCCCATCTAGGCAATTCTTCTTATCCTTCTTATGTTTGCTGATCCTCCCCTGGATGCCTCGTCTCCTGGAGAATGGTTTAAAAATTATTAATTATTAAAACTGTGCCCATATTTTAGTTTCATGGATTTTCTAGATTTGTGGGGGATAAGAAGATCCAAAATCAAATTTGGGTGCAGTTTTCAGTTGGAGGACAGTAGAAAAACATGAGCCATGCATTGCCCCTTTTGCTCCAAATCGTATTGAGCATATTGGGAGGGCCAGTGATTGTGGCTCCATTTCTATCATAATGCCTGAAATCTATTCCCTTCTAGTTCAATGCTGTCAACACCTCTACAGGGTAAGAAGCCGACACCCTTCATAGTCTTGTTAAGGAAGGATTTCACTTCATGAAAACATCTAAATGTGAAGCTTGAACTAGGACTGCCAACTTCTTTACAAGTTTTTTTTTAAGAGCAGGTTGATTGCTGGTGATTTCTATGCCATAGAAAGATTCACTTGCTAATTTATAAGAGGCCCAGGAGCAGGCCTTATACAGTCTTTCTTTTCCTGATTAATAAACAGTCTCATTTTGAAGTGCAAAGCATGTCTTATGTATCAGTTGAGGCACAGCTCCTCCTTATAAACAGAGGTGTTCTTTTCTTTTCAAGGAAACATCAAGCCACATGAATTTCAAATGGTGTCTGCATTCCAAATAAAGGCTTCATTTTTATGCAGCTTTCACAATAATCCTCTTGCCTTCCTGTACACTGAACAACTGCTACGTCGTCATACCGAATCTTCCATCAAATCTTGTTACATCAAGTCATGCTCTGAAAATAAGTACAGAAAATAAAACAGGATGGAGGTTGAAGCCATGTTTATTTAACACATGGACCAATTCCAGGATTTACTTTTCTCACTAGGGAATTCTTGAAGGAAAATGATACCTTTTTCTTTCTTTTGGAAACCAAAGGCCACCATTTCTTGATGAGAATGGCTGTCTCGGGAGAATTAATTATCAGCTTTACCTACAGCATATTAGCTTTCAACACATTTCTGCCACACAGGGCCAACCAACCAATACCAGCGGATGTTAATTTATGAACCCAGTTATCAGCTCAGCACAATTCAATGCCATGCCAGAGAAACTTAAAAACAAAACAAAACAAAAACCCAAACCAAGGTGGTAACAGCTTTTCCTCTATCATTTTGGAAATGCATAAGAAAACACATCCCGCTCTATCTCAAAAAGGATACTGTGTTGAGCTAGAAAAGATTCACAAGCAGGTGACCAAAATGGTCAGGGTGCTGGAGCATCTTCCTGACAGGAAAAGGCTACACAGTTTGGGGCTTTTCCCATTTGAAAAAAAAGATGACCAGGTTGCATGATGATTATAAAACCATGCATGGTACAGAGACGGAGGCGAGATAACAGTATTTGTCACTCACTCTTTGCAATACCAGAACCAGGAGTCATCCAACAAAACTGATTGGCAGGAGATTTCGGATGGAGAAGAAGCACTTCACACAGGAGTGAAGATTCTTAATTATTAATCCATGAAATTCACTACCGCAAGATGTGGTGATGCCCACTAGCTTAGATTACTCTAAAGGGGATTAGTTTCACTGGGGACATCTTTCAGTGGCTACTAGTTGTGATGGCTATATGCTTCCTCCAGGTTCAGGGCAGTATGCCTCTGAATAGCATTGCAGGGAAGCAACACTGGGAAAAAGGGTATGTGTTTATCTCCTGCTTATTATGGGCTCCCCACAGGCATTTGTGGGAAATAGAATGCTAGAATAGATGGACCTGGGTTCTAGGCAGGCCTAGCCTAAGCCCATGCACCCCTTGAAATGGGTGCAAAAATGCTGCTGCCATGCACCCCCTGGAAAAACCACATGGACAGCACAGCAGTGATCTACAGTACTTCCCTATTCACTCACCTTGCTCCTTCCTTGCAGAGTCCCTTTAAACAAATCAGGAAGTGCAGAATGCACTGACCGTGCTACCAGCATGACTTACACTTCCTGTTTTATTTAAAAGGACCGCACAAGGAATGAGGTGAGTGGGTATTATCATGATGTTGTCTGAAACATCCATGTAAGTAAGGTAAGTATTGTTACCCCCATATTGCAGCTGAGAAAATGAGCCTGAGCGGGCATGGCTTGCCCCAGGTCAAACGTTCATGGCAGAGGTGAGATTCAAGCTGAATCCAGGCAAGACTGTATCCACATATGCCTTTGTCAGAAAATGCAGCCACTCTGCTGCTAAGGTGGGGGCTTCCTTTGCCTGGCCCTGTCCTGCACAAGGAAAGGCAGGGACGGGTTGCACCTGATTGGTGCACTCAGTTGCTGGGGCGGAGTTCAATCAGCATTTTCTCTTGTTGTGCCTTGAGCTCAATATTTGGAACTGTGGTGGCATTGTGCCCTCTTCAGATAGTCTGAGATTAACTGGCCACCCTTTGGGGGCCAAGTAGGAATTTTTTGCTTCCCACCTGTTTAGCAATTTGGGGGGGGGACTCGGAGTGACTCTGCTCCGGGTGCTCCCGCAGGCTCTGCCCCCCCCCCCCGCCTGCCTGCCTGCTCGCCCGGCTTAATACCTCTTGTTCTGCTTCTGTTCTCTGCTGTTCTTCTCTGTGCTGCTTCTGTTCTCTGCTGTTCTCTGCTGCCTGGGCAGCAGGCAGCACGCAGCGAACCCTCCCCTTCTGGCTAAGGGTGGGCGGAGGAGGAGAGAGTCCCCCGCCTTGCAGCCGAAGAAGGCAGCCAGTGGCTGCCTTCTTCCGGCTGCAGGGCGGGGGACTCTCTTCTACTCCGCCCGCCCTTAGCTGGAAGGGGAGGGCGGCTTCGTGAGAAGAAGAAAGACTCAGATCAGAAGAAAGATTCACTCTGCGTGCTCGTCGAACCCCGCCCGCTCGTCTCCGCGCGCGGCCAGTGGCGCGGTGCGTGTGGCCTGTGCTGCGGCACGGCCTGCGCACCCCTGCGACGTGCGCCTGGGCACGTGCCCCGCGCACGCCAACATCGTTAAGGATGATCTACACGACAGTGTCGCGGAGCGTTTTTTAATCCGGCGGAGCCGCCGGACCTCCGCCCCACTGCCGCGTACTCCAAGTCGAGTGTTCTATTTTTTAGGGGGCGTGACGGCAGAGCTTGGAGGTGGCTCGCGGAGCTGCTGCAGCCTACCAATCACAGGAAAGGGGGGGAGAGTTTAACCAATCACAACTGCGCTTTCTTAGGAAGTCGGGACAATATGAGGGGCAACAGGCTTGAAGACACTCCCCCGCTTCCAGCGCGGAGGCGCCAGGCAGAGGCGACGGCAGAGCCGCGACGCTGTCGTGTAGATCAGCCTTTACGCTTCTGCACCGCTCACTCAGCCCTCAGCCACCGCCCGTGGAAGAAGGTAGGTCCTGTGCCAGGCAGTGGGAGGGCATGGGGAGGGCGGACCAGGGTGGGACAGGAGGTGGTGATTGGCCCACTCGGCCAGGGATGGGGGAGGGATTATCAGTGGTGCGCTCTGCCAATTCCTATTCCCCATCCTGGGCCTGGCCAGCCTTACACCAGCTACTTGGATTTGCGCTGGCCATTTTGCCGGTGCACATCCGAGGTGCACATCCGTCCCTTTCTCCCAAGGTGTGCCCCAGCTCTGCCGGCGCCGGCCTAATCCTGCCTAGGATCCGGCACAACATGCTTTTGCATGCTGCATGTAAGCGGCCTAGCTGGCACCCCTGATAATACCAGCCGCCTTGAGTGCCCTCGGGAGAAAGGCGGGGTATAAATTCTTTAAATAAATAAATAAATAATAAATTAATAATACCAGCTGGAACCCACGCCATGCTGGTTGTTTGCTGCCACCTGGTAAACCTTTTTTGTTGTTGTTGTTCAAGCAGGCATTTTGTTAATTTTCACCCCAGCTGTAATTTATGTTTTTTCCCCACTCTTAATACTGATCTCTTGTTTTACCTGTGGTTTTTTTAAAATTATTTTATTGTAAATTATTGTAAGCCCTCTTGGGGGCCTCTTTGGAAGCAGAAAGGTGGGACTGAAAAGCTTGGATAAATACTTGAATAAAATGAACAAACCAAGGAAGTCCTGATTCACAGCTCAGTTGCTTAGCTCACTGCATGGCACCCTGTACCTGAAAAGTAGACGGTTAGAAGATATCTATGAACTGAAGTCCTAGGTTAGGATATAGAATTGCTTTTGAAACTACTCAGGTAAGAATTAATCGAGGTCAGTGAAAGGGATTCTCAGCCATAATAATGCACTAAAGGCAAACTCCAAATATATGCTTTAAAAAAGTTGCATCTCTTAAAAATGATTTAAAAGAACAGTTGCAAATTGGGTTGGAACCCCACATTTATGTACTCATTATTTACTTACTATATTTCTATACTGCCTTTTAAAAGAAAAAAATATATCACAAGGTGGTATACAGTAATAAGTAAATAAATAGAACTTCAAAGTACTGATTTAAGGATTAAGGTTCAAATGAAACCAGAAACCTTCTTGTTGGGTATGAGGGATGATCATGTAGGCGAAAAATTTCAAACTTTGTTTTTATATATAAGTGGAGCAAGAATTTTATACGCACAATATTGGAAGAATTCAGAGATACCTTCGCTGGAAGATTGGTGGCTGAAAGCTTTGGATTATGCTGAAATGGATAAACTTACAATTTTAATTAAGGAAAAGTCAGTTAACTTTTTTGTGAAAACTGGAAACCATTTATTGATTTTTTAAGAGAGAGAGAGAGAAGAACGAAGTGATCATATGCAGATTTAATGAATAGAATGTGGGTGTTATTTTGGTTTAGTTGGATATTATATGTAGAAAATAATGAATAGTATGCTAGTAGGATGTATTGCTTCGCGCTTGCTATAATTTTATGAAATATGTATTGTTTCTTATGTTTCAATATAATAAAATACTGTATAAATATATATCGGAATGAAAAAGAACTTCAAAGTACTGTATAAAGGAAAAGAAGACCAACTAAGGTAATAGAAAGGTGGGGTGAGGAGGGACATTTGTAAGGGAGAACTGGTGGGTGGGAGGAGGGATGCTAAACTGTTCCCCTCAGACTGTTTTTCCCTCAGCAGAGATAACTTCAAGCCTGACTGGAGCAAAAAAGCTGGGGGGAGGGAATTTATAGAAGTACATTTGTGTATGGGGAAAAGTGATAACCACACCCTCAGGTAAGGCAAATTCTTCAAGCACTGAGGAATTCATAGTTCCAGGTTGAGTACGTAATGATCTGGACATTACACCTCTGAAATAAGTCACTGCCTGGAGTCACCTTTCCGTGTACACTAGAAAACACTAGTCCTTTATTCAATAAACCAGGAGTTCTCAACCAGTGGTACTAGTACCACCAGTGGTACTTCAGCCGACTGCTGGTAGTACTCAGACCACCGGAAGCCCGCTCCGACATGGTGCTTTTTGCAGCGCATTTTCTCTCTCTTGAGAGAGAGGCTCCTGCCTTTGGCCGACTCTCTCAGGAATGCTGAGAAGGGCCCTCCCACCCAGAGCCTCCTACCTGCGTTTTCTGGCCTCCGTAAACCTGAAAACCTGGAAGCGACTAGCGATGCCAGTTACTTCTGGTGGTACGCAACAGGAGAGTGGTGCCAGAGGTGGTACTCGGCAGGGAAGGTGTTGAGAACCCTTGCAATAAACAATTCTGTGCAATGCTAAAGCTTTCGTACTCCTACCAATTACAAAGAGTTCGATATATTGTATTTTCTAGCTTGCCTATAAGGCCCAGCTAGTTGTCAGCGCTTCTGCTCTTTCTGGAAAACTCTGCTATGGTCTTCATGTTCTTTCATTATCTGCGCAATCCTGCACAGTCTTGCACTGGGTCAGCATGTGCTGCCCTGGCGCAGGGTGTCATAAACGTGCTTTAAAGCGTGTTTCTGACACCCGGCGAGTAAGGACCGCCGGCACAGCGACCGGCGGCCCTTACCCATCTGTTCCCACATCCCTGTGCCCACCGGAGCAGATAAGTCCTACGCCGGTCGGGGCAGGAGCGGGGGGAGGGCGAGACCTGCCATATCCCCAGCCTTCTCCAGGCCTGGCGCAGCCTTGCCCAAGTGGCGCAAATGTGAGCAAGCTCTAGGGCCTCTTGCCACTTACACCAGGGGAAGGGGATGATCATTCCCTTCTCCTGAGTTGTTCCCGGGCTGCCCTGGGGCAGCCCGGGAACTCGATAGGATACGGTGGTCGGCCCTTTAAGCCGGCTGCATAAAAATGCCCGCATAAAAATGTGCCCGCCTTTAAGCCGGGCACATAAAAATTGGACTTGCTTCAGTGAGTGCAATACTCTCTTCACCACGCAGAGAACCACATGTCCAGAAGGGTTAAACGCACGTATTTCCTTTTCACCAACATCCATAGAGAAGATATAATGCCAGCGAGGAGTAGCCCCAATTTTACAGTACTTGCTGTCTGTATTGCATAGTAGTATTGCATGAATAGATTCTTTCCTTATTGATGGTTCTTGCTTTCTGAAGGAGAACAGCTCCCTCTTCTGGAACAAAGGAGATAACAGTGTTTTTGACTTGTTTTTTTTAAGGTATTAGTTTGTTTTAATTCCCACTTTGTGAAAGATGTTACCATGGTTTCTTGCTGAGTATATAAAGACACATTTATTTATTTATTTATTTATAGAATTTATACCCCACCTTTCTCCCACAAGGGCAACCAAGGCGGCTTACAATAAAAACATTAAAATACATATATACATTTAAAATCAAGAATTAAAACACTTAAAACAAACAGCCCCAGTGGGTCATCCACATTTACATCTGTCAAGCTATCTATCAAAAAGCCAGCCCGCCATGTCAAACATCAAATGCTGATCTAAATAAAAATGTCTTAAGGCCCCGCCGAAAGGTCTCTAAGGAGGGAGCCGTTCTCAATTCCAGGGGGAGGGAATTCCACAATTGGGGCGCCACTGCTGAGAAGGCCCTATTCCGCGCCGCCATCCCCCTCACCTCCGTCAATGGCGGCACGGTTAACAGGCCCCCCCCGATGACCTCAGAGTACGGGTCAGATTATAAGGAAGGAGGCGGTCCCTCAAATACCTGGACCCGAGCCGTTAAGGGCTTTAAAAGTCAAAACTAGCACTTTGAATTGTGCCCGGAAACAAACCGGCAGCCAGTGTAGCTGCCGAAGCAACGGTCCGACTGAGTCGAACCGACAGGCCCTGGCAACCACCCGGGCCGCCGCATTCTGCACTAGTTGCAGTTTCCGAACAGTCTTCAAAGGCAGCCCCACGTAGAGCGCACTGGTGTTCTCAAACAAAATTTTATGACCAGTTGACATAGCGTGTTCTGCAAGAGAAGATTGGTCAGGGTGCTGCAGCCGGACCGCTCTCTCATGTTCAGCAATTCTGGTCTTAATCGAACGCTTGGTAACATCAATATAACATCTGCCACATGAGCAGGGTACATTGTCCACACCAGGGTTGGAAGGGAGGGGCCTCGGATCTTTGGGATTACGAAGCATTTGTTCTAATTTCAGAGTAGGTCTGAAGATAGTTTTAATCTCACACTGTGCAAATATCCATGCAATTTTATCTGTCACTCCCTTGATAAAGGGTCTGTCATAAAATTTTGCTTGAGAACACCAAATGTATTAATAATGACTCTAACAACAGAACACGCCTGAACTTGGAAGCGGTTGAAATAAGCAAAAGAAGATCGCAAACATTTTCTGTTGTAAGCCGCCTTGGGTCCCTTCGGGGAGAAAGGCGGGATAAAAATACTGTAAATAAATAAAATTAATCAATTAATCGGCAACAAGATTTAACGTTTGTGGATAAGATATGGTTTCCAATTTTAAACAAAGACCTGGCTGAGGGCACTTTAAGAAAATCATTGCAGATGGCTGCCTCCGAAAGTGACTTGCAGTCAATGCAATAGATGACCTAAGTATTTGCCCTGTTGTTCTGGTGCTAATTGTTTTCTGTGGTTTTCTCCTGCTTTCTGTATTTACACAGCTGTGTTTTTAGTTGTAGTTTGATGTCATCTCACAGCCTTGCTGGTCTGTACCTAGAAAATGTCCTGAGCACAGGACGAAACGTCGGTGTCTGTTATTAGCCTGTGATTTTAAGAAATTATCCTGTGATTCTAACTTTCTAACTTTTATAGTTGTTTTGGAATCCCTGGATATTTGTGTTTTGACTTGTTCTTAATTGCATTTTACTGGCTATATGCTATTTTTACATGGCTTTTATACCCATAAATCCCCTGTCTTGCAAGATTGTATCGTGCTATGAAAGTTTTCGCTCAACTTTAAATAAATAAACAGTTTTTGTTTTACACAGTGTAATCAAGAGTTTAAAAAAATCATGTCTGTGTTTTAAACCCGCCGTTAATGATTTATAACCCATCCAACCCCCCTGCATTCAGAGCGCTGTTTATAGGGCCATTCTCCAATCTAGATTTGCTCAGCCTCAGAGACAAAGCTAATGTGGTTTCATGCAGTCGTGTGCTACAGTTTAATGTAGTAGTAGTTTAAGGATACCTGCAGTCGTTTGCAATTTTGGCTGCCTCCAGCACAACGTCAACTGCATCAATGACAGCTCAGCTAGGTAGTAGTGAAGAAGCTCAGGAGTCAGTGGCTGAGATAGGTATCGAAGCCAGCAGTGCTTGGTCATTCACAGCAAAGGACTCTTTTTCAAAAGCCGGACACCATAGGTGAATATATAAAAGGGAAAATGTAAATCTCTGCATGCTTTCGCAGAACCTTTTAAGAATACTTGGCTTTTCCTGATTGTGTCTCTGTCTCTAAACCAATGTTGAATACTCCATACATGCCAGTCCAGTTTAATGTAGCTTTACAGCCCAATCCAACCTAAATCCACCCTGTCAATGCAGGCGTACACTGCATCCTATGGTGGGAGGGCAGCTGGAGAGATCTCCTTGGGGTAAGTGAACTTTTGTTGACTTACCCTAGGGAAAGCTCCCATAGCCCCTATGGGACTCCTTGGACTTGCACCAGTGATTTTGCTGTTGCAGGACCAAGGCATATAATGGTGGCAGAAAGGGGAAAGGGATAGGATTCGGCCACATGCTTATGCCGCCAAACCCGCCCTCTCCCTCCCTCATTCTGCCTCTCTTCACTTATTCTTCTCCAGAATATCTTCTGTAGCTAAAGTTCATTTCTTGACTCCCAGACATTATTTAATCCTGGTAAGATACAAGGGAACACGGTATGCTAGGGAGTGGACTTTTTCTCACAGAGAAGAAAGCTGAAGATGAACAGGTAAATTAAGGCCAAAGGGCAGAAGCTGAATCAAAAGCCATTGCTGAAGCAAACTCATTTCTTCATAGCCATTTTTTTTTTTGCCCCATGTCCATGATAGTATTTCATGCATTCAGTGGTTAACCTGAACGTTTCTAGTGGCTGCTTTGGAAATGCTTGTTTGCTGCTTAGGACATTGGCCCTTTTTGGTTTAGTTAGAAGACATATGCTACAATCCAATACACACTTACCTGGGAGTAGGACCTACTGAACTCACAGCGCAATCCTACCCAGCTCCTCCACTGGTGCAGCAAGTGTTGGAAAGAGAATGGGAGGGAAAGGGAGGGTTTGGGAGGGTCCCTCCGGGGAAAAGGGTGGGATAAAAATATTGTAAAAAAAAAAAAAGATTTACATCCCCTTTCCCTTCCAAAGCATCCCATTCTCTTTCCAACACTGCTGCACCAGTGGAGGAGCTGGGTAGGATTGCGCTGTCAATAGGATATACTTATGAGTAGACATACATAGGATTGGGCAGTAAAAAAAATGTGTGTTTTTTTCACTTTGAAATGTGTCCCAAATGATTACTGGACCCCGCAAGTGAGAGAGCGTTTTTGGCTTGGCAGCTGCATCTGAACTGTGTAGTCACATTAGTAGGACCGTAAAGGGTTGTGTGTACAACTGTGATAGCAACACAGTTGCACTCAGGTTGTTAAAGTAATCCTGAACGCATATGCTGGTAAACTGTGCCAGCATTCTGACTTCAAGTGTAACTGACAGCTGGGGAATGATTCAGTGTTATAAAGGATGGTCATTTGGCAGGATAAAATCTTGGCAAAAGACTCACATTTGTCACAGGAAAGTTAAGAAAACCTTGAACACACAGGAAAGGCACGAGCAATTGGCACGGCAGCAGCATCTGCCGGAGTGTTTATAGGACAGATGGCAGATGCTGCAGGGACTTTAGCTTCCTCCTGACACTCAACGTTTTCTTAATGGTGGTACCAGCAGCAGCTCTGTGACTTCACAGTATCATTGACTTCAATCTGATAAAAATACAGCTTGGAGTGTTAGGTGCTAGTGTTGGTCTTTTGACAAAAGCTAACATTCATTTGCTCCCCCAAATATCTCTCTGTAAATTTTGAATCAAATCTTCTATGGAATATGCTCTCAATGCTTGGATATCTGCCAAATATCTGGGCAAGAGGCACTGGGCAAGAGGCACTTTTTCAACTGGTGCTCCTCTTATATTTAGCAGGGGGAGAGTAACTGCTCCCCTTTCACCCCAGCACAGTGTCTTTCTGGTGTCTATTTGCTGGTGGTGTTCTGCATCTTTTTTAGATTGTGAGCCCTTTTGGGACAGGGAGCATTTTAATCTTTTGATTTTGTCTGTAAACCGCTTTGTGGAACTTTTTCTTGAAAAGTGGTAAATATTGTTAATAATAATAATAATAATAATAATAATAATAATAATAATAATAATAATAATAATAATAATCCACTAAATTGATACTCTATGAAATGTTCTTTCAATATTTGACAATTGACAGTATTTAATCATTGAACACACACACACACACACACACACACACACACACACACACGCACACACACTTATGGTTTCAAAGTACAATATTTGATAACTAACATGCAATGGTATTATATATTTGACTTTTAACAGTACTTGACTACTGACAAGCTATGGGGGTTATTTTTGATGAGTTATTAAAATTCACAATTTTGTTGTTGTTGTCAACTACAAAGCCTGATCAATGGACATGACAGCAGTCTGTTCATTCTTTGTTGGCCCAATTTTTTGGCCCATATAATGGGCTGCTTTTCATCTTCTAGGACTTTCTACATACAGTCAAGTTTGACTTCCTTCTGCTCAATGTTGCTGTATAGAAATGGAGTGCAATGCTACTGAAGATAAGCCGCAACAACTCTATCATAACCCTGGTTGTCAGGTCTTGGTGCCTGGAGAGTAGGAGTGGCAAGCAATATTCCATCAAGCAATATTCACTAACCCCTTGTGAAATAACCTCTAACCCCATGGCAGGACCATACTACTGGGTTCTCTACCATAGACTATTTTTGCCTCCTTTCTCTGATAGGAGCTAGGGATTTCTCATCAGCATAATATGAGAAAATCTAAATAACAAATCATTAACTTGTTCCACAAGTGTGAAAAATCCTGAATCAAATCATAAAACAGTAGGGCCTAGTCTACTGAAGCTGGAGTTTCATGCCCAATAGCTCAAGATTAGCCCACATTACTCAAATCACAGTGTGTGAAAGAAACATTAAGAGCAAGCAAGGTACACTGTGCCAAATCAACCCTTTAGGTTAAAGACTTACGGCACAATCCTATGGGGACCACCCAGCAGCGGAACGTGTGTTCCACTGGCAGAGACTGTCGTGAAGCATCCGTAAAGCATGCTCTGGCAATGCACTGAGTAGTGTGCTGCCAGAGCACTTTTGGGAAGGCTGGAGCCTCCAGCAGATCCCTAAGATGGTAAGATGGTGGGGAAGGCGGGAGGCGGTGGAAGGAGGGTGGAACAGGGCGGGTAGGGGGTGAAACAGCAGGAAGGGGGGCTTAACAGGGGAAGGGGCTGTGGGAGGGGGTGAATCTTGTGGCGATGACAAGATCCCATCCCCCTTTCCTGCAGCCTCCCCACCCCCTTTCCTTGCACTAGCAAAATCTAGCGTAGATCTGAGGACACCCATTGCGGAGTGGAAGGTTTATGCAGGCATAAGGGGATTTACGAACCTCCCCCCCCCCCCGATACAGTGTGCCTATTTTTGGAGTGGCTGCACCAGTAACAGCAGGGGGGAGGATAGGATTGGGCTGTAAAACTTTACAGAATGGATTAAGAACTTCAGTTATACCACAAGGTACACTGGAGCCACTTATACCTGAGATGTCGAGGAAGAATACAGTAAGGCAGTTTCAAACACATTAACACACAGTAACACTAGTGGTCCAGAAAGAAGCTCATCACCACCAGTATTAATTGAAAGAAGAAGAGAGACAAAAGCAGCTAGGGCTGTTCACACATTATGCTGTGCCAAGGTACAGAATGTACTCAGGTCCAGCTGTCTGTATGCAGGTGAATTAGTGTACCTGGGTTCATTTTTACAGATCAGCAATCTGTGTACACAGATTGTACTTGCATTGAATGGAATGTGTAAAATGTTGTACCCAGATCCAGATTGACAATGATGATACCTGGTACATGCCCAGAGGTACCCAGGTACAGTTTAGTATGTGAACAGCCCTGGAGAGAAAGAGAAATGAGGGGAAAGGGGGGGGGGAAGCCACACAAAATACCTATGGTGGTGTAGTGGTTTGGGAGTTGGACTTAGACCTAGAAGATCCAGGTTCAAATCCCCGCTCAGCCACGAAGCTTCCTGGGTGACCTTGGGCCAATCACTATCTCTCAGCCCCACCTACCTCACAGGGTTGTTGTGAGGACAAAAAGGAGGGGAGGAAATATGTACACCACTCTGAGCTCCTTGGAGGAAGGGCGGTATAAAAATATGAAAGATAAATAAATAAATAAAATATGCAGGGAAGTGATAATGATCAACTGCAATTAATAACTTGAGTCTCTAGTACACATTGGAACACAATGGCAAACATTAGACTGGTTCCTGTGTAGAGGTGCTTTGTTTTTGTTGAATACAGGAGGATTACAGCCGAAGTCTTACTGAACACAATTGCCTTACCTATGAGTAAAATAGATAACACCATTTTCTCCTTATTTTTCCCAGTCATTTTTTTAATGAGTTGGGTAGTTAGGAGCAATATCAACAGGACAGATTAAAAGTTATGTTTTGAGTGATTTAGAAAGAGAACGGTCACTCTATAAAATATGCTAAATGAATTACATTGAAACCACCAGAGGGCACCATACACTACAAAACTAAAATCTCTTGCCACTCTCCATTTTAAAGAGCATCCTCTTTTTTCCTAAACTACCAATTATAAATGACACAGTTTAGAGGAATGGTTTAAATCACTGCACAATCCCATTAGTGTGCTTTTTATGAGCATCCTTTACGTGTCATGTGAGAGACATCCATTTTCACCCTACTTGCGATTAAAAGTCCTTTCTCCATCTGAGGAGATATTTGTTTTGCAGTTCTCAGATTCTGGCAGTGTTGCCAGGTTATCAGCTTGGAATCTTTGTCCCAACATCTCAATTTTTTGTCTTTTCCCTCAGAGTTCTTGTACGAGTGGCGGGAGTCGCTCCCAGGGCCATTCAGAGGAATTTTATCAGGGGGTACAAAGTTTCTTTTGGGCCTCTTCCCTACATATGAATTTGACTCCTGGGCCTCCTTTTTTGCTCCAGGGCCCGCTTTTTGACCCATTTTTTTGCCCTGGGCCCGGTACAAATTACCCACTTAATCCCCCTCTCTCAGAGGCCCTGGTCATTCCAACCCAGAAATCTTGGGACCCAACAGGTGGGTTGGGACCAGAAGTGTGTGGTGCATGTTCTGACCTCAGGTGGGCAGCCAAACTGCCTGCCGCCACCACCATTCCTTTTATAGGCCAGGCCTGCACAGTCTGAACAGCAGCTGGGGGTCCAAGATGAGGAAGATCCCAGAGACTTTGGGTGTGGGGGAGGCAGTACTTCCAATCGGTCATTCTGTCTATATAACCCATCCACTTGCTATCCCTTGCCACAGTCCTCCCCCTGTTCGCTTCCTTTTCCCTTTCAAAATGGAGTGTGTGCTGTTGCCATGCCAATCTCTGGCCCCTCCTCTCTTTCCAGTTGGCCTGGAAGAAAAGAAGGAGTAGAATGACACAGTAAATGACACAGTAATAGGTGCATATACTGATTGGTGGCCACTGGCCACAAAATGAAAAGGAATCATGAGCACTGACTTGCCCACCTCCCAACACCTGCTGGACTCATGGAAGTGGGTCCCATTTTGCTGGTTGGGGTTTAAGGTGGGTCCTAGCTCTTGACAAGTTGAAGAACACTGCTGTAAACTTATTTATTTATCACATTTTTATACTGCCTTTCCTCCATGGAGCTCAGGGTGGTGTACATGGTTCCTCACTACAACCCTGTGAGGAAGGTGAGGCTGAGAAATAGTGACTGGCCCAAAGTCACCCAGGAAGCTTCATGATGGCTGAGTGGGGATTTGAACCTGGCTCAGATCGCGGATTTGAAGTCCAACTCCCAAACCACAACACCATCATGGCCTCTAAGCTAATCTTCGCTTCTTTCAGCACTTTCTCCTTTTTCTCTTACAGCAGCACCAAGAACTACTTCACCTCAGGAAAGCACCCCAAAAGGGAAGAATGGCTGCCATGTTCTTCTAACAGTTTATCTATTGTCCCTCATACCTAACCTTGTTTTAAAAAGTGCAGAATTTTCCCCTTCTATCTTGCAAAAACAGTCAGCCTTTACTCCACTTTTACCATGAGAGGGAAGCAGTCTTCAGTTCACCTACACAAATGAAGAGAGAAGGACGCTCCCTCACACTGCCCTGTTTCTATAGGTGCTGCTGCAGGGAGGGAATACATCCCTCTTTGCACAAAAATCTGCATAATAATCTGCTGTTGGGACACCAACAGCAGAAAAGCAAGAATCCCCTCCCAGCTCCCAGTATATTCTCTCACAGATGCTTTTGAGAGTCACTGCTCACACTATGGGGAATAGAACTGCAGCTCGGTTGTAGAGCATATGCTGTGTATGCAGAATACTCTGGTTCAATCCCTGGCATCTTCAGGTCACATAGAAAATCTCCTCTGAAGCCTGGGGAGCTGCTTCCAATCAGTGTAGACAATATTGACCAAGATGGAGCAATGGTCTCAGTATAATGGCAGCTTCCTGTATTTTCAGAAGGAAGAACTATCATGCAGACCATGTTATAACTGCACCGAACAAGCTGGAGTTCTCATATGTTTATGTACTAATAGTCAAAATTATCTCCTACTTCCTACAGAGACCCTTGATTATTCTACATCTATGGGAACTGCCACACTTCTGGCCATTTTATTCCCCCAAGTGGTCCACGCTTTATAGCAAAAGATCTTACAAGCTTGGCATGCTATCTGACGTGAATCTGGCAGGAGTCAGAAATTTGGCTGCTGCGTCGCTTCTTGGTATTTTGACATGTTGGGAAATCGTTAGTTTGTTTTTGTATTTTGAATCTGAATTTAAATGTTGTTAGCTGGCTTACAGATTTGTTTGTTTTAATGGAAAGGAGAGATATTAATGGTTTAATTTAAAAAAAACATGACAAGAGGTGTCATTACTCTGCTCAAGAGATCATGGCACTTTCTGCTGCACAGCTCGGTGTGTGTTTTGTGGTGGAGGGAGCATACATGCAAGAGAGTCAGCTGGAGTGACAAGGCTCAGCCTTGCCACAAAAGAATTCATATGATCAGGCTGACTCAGAGCATGTGTCAAGTGCAATTCCTTCACAAGTAAGGAACCACAAACAATAGCCATGCAACTGAGATTAGAGAGAAAGGCTTCCAGGCCAGATATTGTGGTTTACATGGCAAGCTGGAGTCCTTATGGCCTCTCATCTTAGAAAGAATTTTGGGCCATTGTGTTGGCACATGGGGATGAGCTTAGCCCTCATGCTCATACTAGAACTACTGACACTAACAGCATGATCCTATCAATGCCAGCAATCCTATCCTATATTCATGAATATGAATTCAATGGGACTTACTCCAGGCAGGTCTGTATAGGATTGGCGCCTAAATCCAGCAAGGGCTGCATCTAATCAGGCTATTGATCTGATTGTGCTCCCAAATAATCCTTCCCCCAACTGTTTTTACCTTCATCTTCAAGTAATTATTCAGCATTGTATACTTTAAACCAGGAATACTGTCAAGAAGGCTTTAATCTGTTTCTTACTTATGTTGTTCATTAACACTTCGATGGTTTTTTGGGAAGCATTTTGCCCTCTAAAAAGCAGCCAGTGTATATGATTGGCAAAGCAAAATGTCAACTGTACACAGGTGCTTGCTGGTATGAATCTGGCTCCAGCTAGACAAACACAGTTGGCTCAGGAAAGTTGCCACCAAAATCTTTTAGCCCACAGAAGGACAGATGATGTGAATAATAGCTGGAAACAAAGACAGGCCTATATAATGACAAGAGCAGCCATCTTATTGTTACAAAGCACAGTTTCTGCAGCTTGCAGACTTAGTACTATGATAAAACCAGTGAGGCTTTCTGAGTTCTACTGCCAAAATATTTTTATTTATATTTACTTACTTTAAATAGGTTATTAACTAGTTATGTACAAAGAAACCTCCCTCAAGATATCTGCATCCCCTTCCCCACTTTCAGTGCAATTCTGGAAATAGTTCTGGCGACAGAATGAGCGTTCCGTTGCCGGAAGCCGTTGCGAACGTGCCGTAAAGCACGTTTGCAATGACTCAGGAGTAAAGGAGGCTGGTGCAAGGCCGGCCTACCTCACTCCGGCGTCGGATCTCCATGTGGATGGCGGCGGAAGGTAAGCGCTCTGCTGGCGGCTGCGTGGGTGACACTGATCCAGCATGAAACCTTGTCCACGCAGAAATCTCGTATCTGTACCATGAGTCACCTGAGTAATACTCCACATTCTGAAAAAGGTTATCTTGCACATATAATTAATTACACTCGTTGTTTTGGGGTGTGTGTGTGTGTGTGTGTGTGTGTGTTGTGTTGTGTTGTGTTGTGTTGTGTTGTGTTTTAGTTCTCCAATTATCGGTTTCCAAATCCGAATCAGGTAAGACTCCTTCGGTGCTCTTGCTGGTTGAAATGAGCACACATCCTTTCCAGGACTTTTTGTGCCTGTTGTTGCGATTGGTGTGGTCCCCTGCTTTTCATCCAGTGGTACTACTTCACAATATGTCCGGTGGTAAGGGTGCCACCAATTGAAAAACACTGGTGTGGAATATATGCTGCATTACTGGAAACATTTTTGATCATCTACCTATACCTGTCAAACTCTTTAGGAGAGAGAGAGAAAAAAAAATCCAGCAATGGGGAAGCACAACCCCCCAGCAAATGATAACATTTTCTTTATGGTGGCACGGTTGTTAGCAATGGTATAAATCAACACTTTAAAGTCTATCTCTGCTCAGCTTGAATTGGATATTCTGTGAACTGGGATTTAGATAGGCGTCTTGCCTTTGCAGGAAAAAAATAAATTTCGTTTACAGAGATTTTTGTCAGTATCAGACTTAAACAAGCCCCAGTACACGGTGTTGCTAAAGGCAGAAAGCATTCCAGCTGTTAGCTAACCCACATATCTATAGCTCGATAGATCAGGGCATAAACTGTAATTTCAGTGTAGGAAAGCTGGTGCCTCCTGTATGGCCCTGCACAGATTTCACATGTTTTCTAAACGGCACGGAAAATTGCACACTAGAGATAGGGATTAGAACCATGCTGTGTGTTATGGATTTTACCTGAAATTCATTCAGTAATAGTTGCTTTAATGGTATATGGAAACTGGCCAGTTTGGGTTCAATTTGCTTCAGGGAAGACTGCAAATAATGTGCACAGTTGCCGTTCATCACATGCCTATCCTCAGAAGCTCTCCACTTCTCTCTCTCTCTCTCTCTCTCTCTCTCTCTCTCTCTCTCTCTCTCTCTCTCTCTCTCTCTCTCTCTCTCTCTCTCTCTTCAAGAAGGTCAAAGGTAGCATCTTATTAAAGAAGTACTGACTATAGCCATGATGAAATTTGCCCCCTGTAAACAACAGCTTCTTCTGTGGATTACTGAAGCTGAAGCTCAAATATTTTGGCCACCTAATGCGAAGAGAGGACTCTCTGGAGAAGACTCTGATGCTGTGAAAGACTGAAGGCAAAAGGAGAAGGGGAAGGCAAAGGATGAGATGGTTAGACGGCATCACCGATGCAACGAACATGAAAATGAGCAAACTCAGGAAGATAGTGGAGGACAGGAAGGCCTGGCGGGATGTGGTTCATGGGATCGCGAAGGGTCGGACACGACTTAACGACTGAACAACAACAAATGTGCAGAATATTTGATATTCAATGCCAGCATTTGACATCTGATCATTTGATACTTGACACCTGTTATTTGACAGGGTTTGATATCTGACAGCTGGTGCTATTTAGTATTTTTAGTTTAGTATTTTACTATTTAATCACCTATCCTATATTATCAGTAATGTTTGATATTGAATACACACCATACAATTAGCTATTTTAAGTTGCTATTTTATAAAGTCATTATGCAATACCTGATATTTCATATAAATTAAATAAAGTTGGAATAGTGCATAAAGGTATGCAGATAATGGTCTGCTTAGATATAAAGACAAGTCATGGTTTGTCATTATGCACACAAGATACAGTAGATGATGTCATCATGACTCCAGTAAAGAAGGGAGGCAGAGGATGGGGGGGGGGGAATGGGACAGCAAAAGAAATTACGGTAGGTTCTACTGACTCCCTGTGCCGCTCCCCGCGTTGGTGGGAAATTAAAAAAATGTCACCCCTCCTTTTTTCCGGAAAGGCACAATTTGGAGTCTAATGAAAGCAAGGGCGGGCAGGAGAGCCGGGCTCATGCTGCATGCGGTTGCTCCTCCCAAGTAGACCATGCGTGCTGCCTGGGGTGGTACTACTCAATTGTCTAACTGACCCAGCACAGGGATCAATGGCTATATTGGGAGGGGGTTAGCAGACTCTTGCAGGGGGATTGGTGGGCACAAATGGGGGCAGCAATGCTGCTTCTGGACACCAGGACACCAAATCAGTATCCATTCTGGTTTATAAACAACAAACTATTATTTGCACAAAACACAGAAGTTTGCTGCTTTTGGACAAAGTTTTTCTACTACCTGTTTAAGAAGCAAGCCCAGAAGCCTCAGGATGAGTAAAGCCATGTGAGGACTTGGTAGAAACACTTTAACTTTTACAGCACACATCTGTGTAACTATTTGAGCCTGTTTGAACTTTTTAAGTGCCTGAACAGAAGGACCTATAACCAGAGACAGTGCTCAAATAAGGTGTTTTTGCTGATTCACCAATCTAAATGCTGCTATTCTAGGTCTTTCTAGTGAGTTGTAAGCAATAAGTATCTGAGTTATTAGATGGAGTCTTGGGGGCTGTCTTTCATCACATATCTGGCAACGGAAAACTGTGGTTTGTTGTAAATCACAAATGGAAGCTTCTCAAATAATGCCTCCTTTTACATGCAAAGGAGGGGGAAGAGAAGGAGGAAGCACATGAGCTTGAAGCTCATTGAAGTTCATGCGCCTAAGTTTGTTATTACACTTGAACTGGATGTCTCTCAACACAGGCTGGGTGTATTCTTTTTTTTTAAAAAAAATATCCATAGTAGTATCTACTGCATCTTTCTTTCTAGCTTATAATATTTTCTGGGCCATCTCCAGATGAATACAATAATATTACTGGTGAGTGCCCAAGTGGATGAATATGATAGATGTGAAAGGTGTTTTTATTCAACACTCAGCTACCTCTTTTCCCAGGTTCATAATGACCTTTACATATTATGTTTGGTGAATAGAGTTTCTGAGACACTGATATATATTCCTCGCACACAGCCTGACGGAGCTGTGGCTAATAAAAAGTGAATAAATTACCCCAGGCTGGTCTTCAGTAGATCAAATCTCCTGGTTCCACAGCCCAGCAATTTGAAATCCCTCTATATCATGCCTTCTCTTCCTAGACATGAATAGCCTCCTTCATTGTATAAGGGAGCTACAGAGTCATGTTTAGCATAATGCTGAATATTTAATAGAATCTTCCATACTGACTAGAAGTCTTCCATTTTCTCCATGGTCTGTGATGAATCTCCACTATTGGAATTCTGGAGGGGGAAAGAAGCAGCTATAGAGCTGAGTTATACTTTGGGGGAGCATACTCTGTGGACTGGTTTGGACATGTTCATCAATGGAAACCTGCAATATCCACTGAAAGTGTGAATGGGCCATTACATATATAATGCCACAGACAGAACTTTCATATTGCCTCAATTGCAACACTTTTCATTGAGGAAATTCACACATTCCTTTGCCAGTCATGGTGCATGGTCTGGAAGCACATGATTCAGAACCTTTCTGAAGCAGAGGAGGTTCAGTGTCTGGATGGAAGGGCTGCCTGGGAACCTGATGCATGTCACCTTGAGTTCCATGGATGATGGTGGGATATAATAATTGAGACAAATGACCATATGCAGTAATAATTTACTTTTATTTAAGATATTTACTTTTTAAAAAAGATATTTAAACAAGGCTCAAACACATCTTTCTCATGGCCATCTTCAAATATCTAGAGTAGGGGTGTCAAACTCGTTTCATATAGAGGGCTGAATCACATTCGTGGTGCCTGCTGAGGGCCGGAAGTGATGTCATTAAGCAGATGATGGCCAGAAATAAGCACTTTGTTCTCACGTAGGAACTCATTAGTTGCAAGTGACAGAAGAGAAGAATGCAAATCTTGATCATATTTTCAAGATATGGGACAGCTCAATTCTTTATATATATATATATATATATATATATATATATATATATATATATATATATATATATATATATATATATATATATATATATATAAAGTATATAAAGTATATAAAGTATATAAAGGAATACAGCCAATTGAATTTTGTCCATTGAAATCAGTAGGAAACAATTAAAAAACTCATCAACATTTAAATAAAGCAACCATCCAAATCAGGCATGAAGTGAAGCAAATTGTTTAAATGAGCCAATGAAATGAATCAGGTCATCATATGAAGCAATATCTGAAATGCGCATATCCCTACTGTCTACATTGATTGGCAACAGCATCTTTCCCAGCCTTACATGGAGATGCCAGGGGTTGAAACTGGAATCTTCTGAATACAAAGCTGGTGGTGTACCCCTGATGAACAGCTCGGTCCCCAGCAAACATCCTCAGCCCAATCCTATCCTGGGCTGGCCCATAGTGTGCAGTGGCTTGGGTACAGCCTCTATGGCATGCTATGGGCCGGCCGGGCACCAGGTAGTGATGGAGAGTTAAGTAAAAAGTTTTTTACTTACCTATCCTGCCATGCCATGCCCAATGGTGGGCCTACTCGGATCTGTGCCAGTTCTTTGGCTGGCATAAATCTGAGTGGATCCGGGGGGTGGGGCATGTCGAGGCTAAGCCAGGACATAGGATATCAGTGGCGCTGCTGCTATCTGCTCCATCCTGCACTCAACACGCCCCCAGCCTGCCCTGATCCTCCCTGGAAACCCCCCCCCCCCGCTAACTTACCTGCTCCAGCTGGGGCTTGGTGCTCCACTGGCACACACCTGGGGCTGCCAGCTTTTCGCACTGGTAACACCAGCCCATGTGAAATTGCTGCACCAACCTACTGCACCAGCAGCCTGGGCCTTGCACTGACAGAACACAAGTTCCATCAGCACAAGGCCCGGATAGGAGTGGGCCGCAAGTCTCACTGAAGTCTGACAGTCCAATCCTAACTTAAATCCCTGCACAGCGATGTAGTGGCATGCACGGGCTGCGCTGCATGGACTATGGTGCATCCCACTGGGGATTTTTGACTACTGGAGGTCTCCATGGGGTAAAGGGACTTTTGTCACCTTGCCTTAGGGTGTAAGCTCCAGCAGCCGCAAAGGGTCAACTTGGACTTTCGCAAGCGATATCGCTGATGATATTGCTGGCACAAATCTGCAATAATCCGTGCAGGCGGATCAGGCCTAGGAAGGGGGGGTCAGGATTCAGCATGTGCCACTGCCACCAAACCCACTGCCTTTCTGGGCCAAATCTGCTCACTCTGCCTCATCTCCCTGTTCTACCCTCCCCCCACCCCGTTTCTCCCCCTGGACTGGGCTTACTTACTCTGGCAGGCCTCTGCCAGCGTGCATGGGAAAGCTCTTGCCTTCCCACCAGTGTGCTGGCTCCCTGCACTGCCGCAAAATGCTTTATGGCACTTTTGCGGCAGCCTGCACCAGCAGAATGCGTGTTCCACCGGCATAGGTCTGGTTAGCATTTGACTGTGAGTCTCAAAAGCAATGAGCTGCAGTACACCAAAGCATGTAAAACCACGGGACAGCTTTTGTTTACTTCTAGAGTTCCAGGCCTTAACTTCTGGGCAGTAAACTTTTATCTTCCTCTCCATGGGAGTAACCCTGGACCATTTAAACATGCTGAGCTTAATTGAGCTTGGCTGCATCTAATCAGCTCCCAGTGAGGATTGCCTCCAGTTAGCTAGACTTGCTAGGGTTTGCCCTAGAATAAAAAGCTGTATCATGTAGGAGCAAGGCTTCATCCTGATGCATGTCTGGGATGAAATACACTGTGCAATGGCTTACCCTAAGGCACGCAATGTGCATAAACCTTTGTTGACCTACTCTGCTTTTTTAACCTATTAGTTTGGAGCACAACATTTTCCCCTCTTAGAGCCCAATCCTATTCTCCTCCCCCCCCCCCCCGCTGATGCCAAAATGGCTACTGCTGCATTCGGACCTGCACTAGCTAAATAGCTGGTGCAGTTCTGCGTGGACTTGCACCATGGATCGGGTCTGGGAAGGGGGTTAGGATTTAGTGGCTGCCATTGCCACCAAAATTGCCCCCTTTCTGGACCCGATCCACCCATCCTCCACCCCTGTTGCCACCTCATACTACCCTACCCCCATACGTACCTCAGTCGTTGCTGTCTTCGCACTGCTCTGGAGCACGCGAGAAAGCTCTGGCCTTTCTGCTGGCGCTCCAGCAGCATGTGGCATAGCATGCCGCTGGAGCGCTTTTTACGACTTTCAGCGGACAGGAGCAGGTAGGATTGGGCCGTTAGTTTGGCCAAGGACTTCAGGTTGATCAATAGGGAGAAAATGTTTGAAATTCCTAATATGGTTTTGTACAAAAATGAACAGGTTGCTAAGGATGCTTCTGAAGTTCTCATCCAGATTTTACCACATGTTTTGGAGTTCTGAATAACTGGTTGTTTGCAGGATGGAACAGATGCATTTGGAATCTTCTGTTGTTCCACTTTATTATTTCTGAATTTTGCAAAAAGCACTATGAATATAGCTTCCCACAGCTTTCATTTCCTTCTGCCCTCCTGATGCTTTGATAAATTACTGAAAACAAAGCAATCTTGGTAATGTGATTACACCTATGATTGCATCAAGATTCATTTGCAATAGTGTTTTACTCCTCAAAAAGTCAATCTTGAGAGCCAGGATGATGTAGTGGTTCAGGAGTCAGACTTAGACCTGGGACATCCAGGTTCAAATCCCTGCTCAGCCATGAAGCTTCCTGGGTCAACTTTTACTCTCTCTCAGTCTCATCTACCTCACAGGGTTGTTGTGAGGACAAAAGGAGAAGAGGAACAAAAGGAGAAGAAGAGAAGAGGTACACCTCTTTTGAGAAAGGGTGGTAAAAATGTGAAACAAACAAACAAACAAATCTTGCTGCATATTCTTTTTTTTTTGCAGGGTTTTATTGGTGTACCCATTTATGTCAGTCATGTAAGGATGGGCTGAAAAGATTCAAATGAAGTGAAAAAGCTAAGCTGAACTCTGTCCCAAATTGCACATGCTCCAGTCTGAAATTCATCTTCGAAATCCTCCTAGTTAAATAAGAATTGAGGAAAAGTGGAACACAGAGCGGAGTGAACTCACAAAACGTCAAAAGAATGAAATGGGGGAACATACACTCATCCATACATATTGCTCTAATGATATATTTGGACATGAAGCTAAAGGCGGTTTGGCTATCTACTGATGGCTTGATACCCACCCAGATGTATTTACCTCTGTGTTACCTTGACATTCAAAACATGTTGATGACAGCAAGTTAATGAATGGCTGCTGCTCCTCCTCCTTGCTGCCCACCATCTGTCCATAGATGTCTCCAAAACATCTCCAAAACCTGACTGGATCTCAGCATTCAGCACTTTAAATAGTAACATGCTCTATCGTCTCACAGCAGATCTGGGATAAATATCCAGTTGAAGGGCTCAGTTAGTAGTGGATCACCTGCTGGCATGTGGGTCCCAGCAGGTGCCCAACAGTCCAATCCTATGCCGGTCTCCGCCGGTGGTACTTGGCTCTGCGCTGTTCCAAACATGCTGTAAAGCACATCGCAACAGTGTGGAGGCACTCACTGGGGCAGGTAAGCTCCGCGCCGGGTGGCGGGGAGGTGGGGGTAGGGTGGTGGGGAGGCAGGGAGGGGGCATTCCTGGGCGGGGGTAGGGCGGGGGTAGAATGGGGAGGAGGGCAGATCAGGCCCAGGAGTGGGGCAGGCTTGGCGGAGGAGGCCTCCACCGAATCCTATCCCTGTTGTCCCAGGCTTGAAAACCCAACACGGGGCTGCTCGGAGTTGTGCTGACCATTTTGCTGGTGCGCCTCCGAGTAGCCCCATAGAGGCTGTTGGGGCTCAACATGGGGGAAGGGGACGATCATCCCCTTCCCTCGAGGAGACCTCCAACCCTGCGCTGGATAAAGTGGAACCTGCCCCAGTGCTGCTACATCTGAGCGCGGTCTTTGGATAGGATTGGGCTGTAAGCTTACTACTGAGGTCAGGCTGGACTCTAACCTTCCAAATCCTACCTTGGCTCAGCCTCACTCTTCCATGGTAGAAACCCAGGTGCCTGCCCTGGCTTGGCCCCTCATGGCTCCACCTCTGAGTCTCAACCAAGGGACCACATCTGTTTGAATCAAATGCTGGCAGCCCTAACTAGTTCCATTGTGATGCCACCAAGAAAAAAGTATTTGCTTTTTTCTTTTGCTTTTCTTTTTTTAAGTACCCACTTTGTTGGCTTTCTCCTTCCAGGGTTTAAAACATGATTGAGAACACAAGATGCTGTGCAAGCTGACTGCATGCTGAGCCCATCTCGCTTAGGCCAGGAGGTGAATGGGAGTGAAGGGGAAAGGATTTATGTCTGCCACAAAATTGTATGCCAGACACAAGATTCAGCTTTCTACAATCCTGCTGGAAGTCGCTAAAACCTATAGACCATACGCTTATGCTCCACATGAGTTTAAGTCATTTCCAGGCTGCAGGAACTAGAAGGCAACACTCGCTTTAGAAAGATCTAAACAGCAGCAATCAGGGTGATTCTGCAGGTTGGATTCAAATAGCCTGAGTCTACAAGTGGTTCATGGCAGAAATTTCATTCTAACCACCAATTTGTTGTATGCTGGACATTTGATGGGTGCAATTCATTTTCTTTGTCAAGGTTCTGTTCTGCCCTTCCTCAGAGGAGCTCAGGGCAACATACATGGGACTGTCCCATTTACTTTTCTCTAATACAGAGGCATTGTTACAGTGGGGGCGGTGGACCCCAAGCGGCGGGTCGCGGGTGCACCTGCTGCTGGATCCGTTGCCTCCCCGCCGCTGACTCCTCTTCGCAGCCATTCTCGGCTGCAGATTTGGCCCTCCCACCCTCCATGGTGCCGTCTGGCTCCAAAAAGGACCAAAAAAGAGCTGTGTGTGTGTTTCCGCACCGTGGCGGTGCGCAACAATGACATCATGCCCCCAGGGGCGGGGCGTGTGGTGTCCCGTGAGGGGTGTTGTGGCAGCAACCCCTTCCCACGGGGGGGGGTGTAGGGTCATTTCTGCTCTAATAACCTATGAAGTAGCTATACTGAGAGATCTGCTCTGCGCCGCTCCTCGCTGCGCGGAGTCTTTAGCCTGCCCTTCCGAGGGAGGCAGAAGGCACGTCACCGGAGGCCCGGCCAGCGATTGGCCAGGCCAGGTCACAAGGGCAGGCAATGGCTGGGGGAGATGCATTGCTCGGGGCAGGTGGCGTGGGGGTATGGGTAGGTAAGTCTTGACAGGGATCGGCGTGCACCTGGAGCTCGGCAAGGTCAGGAAGTGAGCCAAGACCGCTCATTAATGACTCTTGCATGGGGCAGTGAGGCAGGTTGGCAAGCCTCCTGTCCTGGCTGAAGCAGGTGAGGCCCATGGCGTGGCTAGTATGGGTCTCAAAACCTGCTCCGCTGTCTCAGCCCTTTGGGGTTGGCTGTGATAGGCTCCCCCGGGCTCTGTCCGGGGGGGCCTGGAGCCGGGGTGTTTGACGCCAAAACAAGCAGGGGGAGGAAGATGGCTAGGCCCATTTCCCCTGACCAGTGCTCGCACACCTTTGGGGGCGGGCTAGTTTACCCCCAGCGTTTGCCTCTGCAGGTTTAATCGGTAATGTCAAAATAAAGTGACCATCTCTCCATAAAGTGACTTGTCTGGTGTCTTCATTGGGGGGTGTAAGGGAGTCGTGGCAGCAACCCCTTCCCACGGGGTGTGTGTGTAGGGTCGTTTCTGCTCTAATAACCTATGAAGTAGCTAAACTGAGAGATCATGACTTGTCTGAAGCTGTTCAGTGAGGCTGCAAACTTATACACACTTTCTTGGGAATAATCCCTATTGAACAATGGGGATTACTTCTGAGTAAACTTGTATACGATTGCTGTGAGTCTCATAGCTGAGCAGGGACTTGAAACCAGGCATACTAGGTCCAAGCCCAGCACTGATGAAATTCAATTCAATGTCCAGCATTGGACAACTGACATGTACTCCCTCCCACCAAAATTGACCATTTCCCACCATTTCAAGTTTCAAATTGCAAAGGTTGAATGCTTGCACTTTGCATTTCAAAATTCATCTCAGCTCACCTTCACAGTTCCAAACACATTATTTTTTTTATTATTCATAACTATTTCAAAAATCTGTCAAAGTGTGTAACGCATATCCGTCTGTACATCCATCCTAGTCAAGCCATTAATATCCTTGTAGAACTGAGGGTGAACATGTGACATACTCCAAAGCCAGAGTTCATGGTTGAGAAGCGCTAATGGACCCAATTATGTTTCGTTCCAGGCCAACATGCTAACCGCTAGACAGATATTTGCCAAATCTCATGCACTTCATTTTTAATTGTTTTATTTCCACACTTAGGATGGAGCTCTTTTTTTTTCATTTTCTTTTAAAACTGATTTTATGCTTACATTTGGAGTTCATTTGACCTCTTTTAGTACCCTAGACCAGGAGTTCTCAAACCTTTCCCAGCAGAGTACCACCTCCGGCCAGAAGCATTGCGGGGGTAGGGGCGGGGGGGACGTGGGCCCCAAGGCGTTGGACTTGCCGGACGACGCGTTCCGGTCGTCCATCGCCTTCGCTGAGCGGGGGCTGGGCCCTCCCGCCCTCCCACCCTGAAGCCGTTCGGCGCCGAAATGGTAAGGAAAATGGCGTGGGGGCGTGGTTGGAGTCGTGTGACGTCACGCCTGGTGTCACATGGGGCGTAGCGTCGGCAGCCCCTCCCACGTGGGGATGCAGCTTTGTCTCTGCCTCCGGCACCACTTTCCTGCTGCGTACCACCAGATGTGACTGACAATGACATCATCGGCAGTTACTTCTGGGTTTCAGGTGTATGGAGACCAGAAAACACAGGTAGGAGGCTCTGGGCAGGTGGGAGGGCCCTGCTCAGCATTCCTAAAACAGGAGCCTCTCGGGAGTGAAAACGCAACATCAAAAGCACTGCATCGGAGCGGGTTTCTGGTGGTCCAGCGGTTCGATTACCACCAGCAGTCGGCCGAAGTACCACTGGTGGTATTAGTAGCACTGGTTGAGAACCCCTGCCCTAGACTATTGTTATTTTAGATTGTAAACACCTTGGGAACAGGACTATTAACAAGTAGAAAAAATGCTATCCGCCGGTCTGAGCACATGAGGTCAAGCGGAATATAAATCAAACCAATACATTTTGTTTGCTCCCTGTAAAATTTCACTAAGAACCAGGATACAGATGTCCACAATTTTAATTAGAGATATCTGTCTGAGTATCTGGCTGTTCATCCACAACTTTAAATGTACAAATCTATCTATCTATAGGCCAAACTGACCGCTTCAATATGTGAGAGAGGAGTGTGAGAGTTCACATCTGCAAACCCAACCAAGGCACTGTTGCCTCATTGCAGCACTTTGAAGTAGTATTAAAACATTGAAGGGCAGCTTGGACACATCATCCTGCCCTGCATGATTAGATGATGGTACACTGGATTGGGGGGAGATGCATGCTCCCATGTACAGTAAGCCCTCACTCAAAGTTGTTTCATTTAAAGTTGTTTTGTTTCAAAGTCAATGGGAAAATGCCATAGGAACATTTATGTTTATCAATTACTCTATGATACAATTGGTTTCATTATAAGTCATTTCATTTAAAGTTGCAATTTCCAAGAAGAATCTATTGACAACTTTAAGTGAGAACTTGCTGTATTTAAGGGACCGATTTGCAGTAGTTTTTCTGAGTTGGTCCTATATATCTGTACATTCTCTTCAATGTTTTTCTCTTTTTAAAAATTGTAATAGTACTTCTTTGTATGACTACTGGAGAGAGAGAGAGAGAGAGAGAGAGAGAGAGAGAGAGAGAGAGAGAGAGAGAGAGAGAGAGAGGTGTCCCCTGCTTAAATACGTTCTGGAAAACTCGTCATATAGTGAAACTGTCATTAAGCGAGTCCTCAATGTAACACAGTGGAATTGTAATAGGGAATGAATGGCAAACACAGTGTACATTATGAGTGTAACACAAAGCACAACAAGATTTCTACCTGTCAATGGAGGTAGAAACACACACACAAACATAGAGAGTTAAAGATGCCTTTTTTGCATTTAAAATACAGTACTGTAGCTTTAATTCTTTGTTTACACTTTGGGAACCTCCGTCATATATGCGGATCCTCATTAAGCGATCGTCATTAAGTGGGGAACACCTCTGTGTGTGTGTGTGTGTGTGTGTGTGTGTGTGTGTGTGTGTGTGTGTGTGTGTGTGGTCACATCTGCCTCTACAATCTCTATCAGTCTATGAATATTTTCCCATAGAGAAGACCATCAAAAACAGGTGGGTATGACTTGCGAATATATCCATGAATCTTGTTACTCTAGAGGTACATAGGCTGTTTAGATATTTATTCTTTGAGAGAAAACTGCAATGCTGAGCTGGCTTTTCCTGTGTTAAAGTTAATAAAATAACTTGTTAAGGGGGAGGAGGAGGCGAGATAGTCCAATTGCCTGAAAGTTGTTTTATCTCTTTGCTTTCCAATCCTACATAAACCCATGAAATGGCCAACCGACCCAGGAGAGATCAAATCAGAGGCTGATGGTTTCAGGAATATTTACGGCCTCCTCTCCCCAAGTGACAGTTGTTCATGACTGCTGATAAGATCAATTCATCATAGGCATATAAAACTCTAGGAATGATCCAAGGTGTATTGAGCAGAAATATTTCTGCATTTCATTCACAGCTGAATGCTCCAACATATCAAATAAAATCATGCGCTCTAACCCTGCATGTGTGTATTATTCCTGGGTGAGAAACTGAAAGGGGAAAAATAAGGGAGGCGAAGCAATAGAGGGAGCTGTTGTCAAATGCGAAAACCAAAAGCAAGTTGCTACTTGTGATTTGTGATTCCTCCCAGCCTCCCAGGGAATAATAATAATAATATTTTTACCAACACCTATGCAGAGGAAGAACAACAATAAAATAAAATCAAGTCATCACTGTTATGAAAAGAGGAAATGCCATTACACTCAATGACTTGATTAATGCGTCCCATAATTTTCGGTTTGGAGATGGCACAGCATGGCTACAACGAGGTAGGTAATGACGATCTAAAAATGTCAACATAACCCTGCGGTCAAGCCACCCATATAATTGACCTAATTAACTGTGCATGATTCAGCAGACTTTCATTTAGGTTCCTTCATTAATTCTGAGAATAAAGCTTTCAGGGTGGTTCTGTGTGCTGGGGAGAGAGGAAGAAAGAACAGGTTTCTTCGGGAGCTCACAGGGTCCCAAGTTAAGGGTCCAAAGCAGAACAGGGTCCCTTCACAGGCTGCATGCATCATTGAATATGTGTCGTCCCTGCATTTTTATTGGCTTTTCTTTCTAACATACAGGGAGAGCAGAAGTGATTCTAAAGCAACCCCCACCTGCCATGTTATGTGTTCTTCTTTTGAATGCCTGAAGTCCCATGATGGAAAAAAGGGGCAGGGATTAAATGAAAGGGATAAAATAATAAACAGAATTTGCAACCCTTTGTCATCTGGTGATACTGTTATACTCAAATGGTGATTCATGTTCCCAGTATCTTCCCCAGCTGTACAAAGGCCTGACCAGTCCCGACTCCCATCCCATTCCCTACTTGCATTTCAGACTTCAGGATCTTTGAGAGTGTAAGGTATTTGTTTTGCCCTGGATTCTATTTTAAATTCTCCATGCATTAATTCATTGTTCAATGTCCTCTTTGTAGTCATTAGTGCAATATGTATGGTTTAGGAGAGTCAGCTTTCTCATCAAGGCAAAATGCATGGAGTGGAATTTCTTTACAGCAGTGTGTATATCATCAATCAGTACTTGAATGCCATTAGACAACCTGCTGCTTGTACACACACAAATACACTAGAACCTACAATGTAAGAACCTTTCTCCAGCTGAAAGTCCAACCGATTATTCAAAATTAACTGCATGCACCCTCATTTACAGTGCAATCCTATCCAACATACACCACCGGTGTAACCAGCAGGGGAGGGCAGGGTGGGAGGCTTTGGAAGGGAGATTTGAATCCCCTTTCCATTCTGGGGCCTCCCATTCTCGCTGCACCGCTGGTTATACCGGTGGTTTAAGTTGGATAGGATTGCGCTGTTAATGATATAGCCACAAAAAAAACATATGTACCTAGCGGAGCATTCCTACTTTTCTGAATACTAGTGAAATATAGTTCATATTTATATTACCTTTCTTTGTCCAAGAAGCATATCTTATCCTACAACAACCCAGTGGGGTAGGTTAGACTGAGAGATGTTGACCAGCCCAGGATCATCCAATGTTTTTCATGGCTGGGTTAGGATATGGACTCACATGTCCCTGGTCTATGTTCGACAGCGCGTTAGCTTTCCTAGGTTTATCATTATGATGGACAGGGTGTGAAGGGAGTTCTGTACATTGCAAGATTCTCTGAGGGTGGCATCAAGTATCTTTGTGCATGATGATGTTGTAGTCCATTGGTAATTCAAACTCCTTGTCTTGGGACTTATTGAGGTATACCATAAGTAAATTTCTGGGTGGCGGCAGCAGCAATGGACCTGATGAATGCATGATATTTTTTTAATGATTACCTGTATTCACACAGTATCATATACTGTCAAGTGTTATGAAACAGCAGGTCAGAGGGAGCATACTCAAAACAGCACTGACAGCCCAATCCTATCCAGCGCCGATGCAGCCGCAATGCAGCCCCAAAGTAAGGGAAGAAATGTTCCCTTACCTTGAGGAGGCCTCCATGACTGCCCCTCCACTGCAGGATGCAGCACATGCCCCATTGGCATGGCTGAATTAGCACTGGAAAGTTGGATAGGATTTGGCTCTGAGTGTGTTCAACAGTAACATGTCCAGGCAGCAGTTATCTGAAGGATGGGATGGTTTTGTACAGTGCACCTACTGCCAAATCTATACAGTTGACACACAATGAAGGCTTCAGCCCACATGTCTCCATTTAGCAAACCAATATCTCCAGCACAGACTATCCAATCAATCAATCAATCAATCAATTAATCAATCAATCAATCAACCTTTAATGACATAAAACAGGCTATCCAATTTGTACTTCTAATGTCCTTTGATCAGTATTGGGGTATTTTGGGAGAAAATATAATGGCTCTTCCCAGGAACGCTTTCCACTGTGCCAAAACAGGATGACCAATTGTAGACTAGGCATAATGAAGCTACCATGCAGGTGTACTCTAAAGAAAATGGTGGAGGTGGAAACAATCCAAATAATGGAAGAAAAACTAGGGTGGTTTGCATTACTTTAGAAAGAAATGAGAGCCCCCGTGTGACTCACACCTGTATCTAATGATTCCTGGAAATGTAACAGTGCATGTACCCATCTGAAGCAGAAGGTGTGTGCAGGCCAAACGCTGAAGACAGCATAGAACTAAGCTCACAGAGTTAGATCATGTGTGTGTAAATCATCCGAGTGATCCTGGAGACAAAGTCTGAACTTGTCTGTCCATGGAAACAGTGATGGTGCTTCCCACTTCAGTTTGCATGAGCACAGCAGCACATTTTCCAGCCACCACACAGGTATGAATTGCTGCTGGGAAGCAGTAGCTGTATCTATGAATGTGCTGGGTCAGCAGTTACATCCTCCAGAGTCCGTTGTGTCCGTCCGTGCCCCCCACACACACACACATTTAGTGAATGAATGAGGGGAACCAGAAGCGTCCACCTCCTGTCTTGTTGTGACAGCTAGCCATGCTCCAGGGCATTTGTCCATTCCAGAATTCTATATCACATGAAGAAAACTTCCACACATTCAATGCTTGCCTTTGCAAACACGTGTGGAATGCATGGATGTCTGGGGAAGGGGTATCTAGCTCAGCCGCTGTGCTTTCACTTGTCCCTTCCATGTATTCAAGCAGAACTCCTGAATAGGGGTCATGTGGAGCGATATACAGTCAGGTCACATCATACAGTACATGCATTTACACTGCACAAATTCAAGTACTCTATATTTAACTCAGCAAACAAATAAGAGAGAGAGAGAGAGAGAGAGAGAGAGAGAGAGAGAGAGAGAGAGAGAGAGAGAGAGAGAGAGAGAGAGCACCATTCCACTCACTGTGTATATGCCTGGAGTGAGCATGAGATGGGAGAATGAATCTACTATTCCTTCAGTTGTCTCAGTTCTCGCTTGTCTCTTATACAGCACAATCCTGTGTAACCTTGCACTGGTGTAACAGCAGATGCACCGGTGTAAGTGCACTTACACCGGTGCATCTACTGTTACACAAGGTTACACAGGATTGCGCTGGTAGTGTGATTTTAGTTTTAAAAGAGATAGTACATATTTGTCAGATTTAAGGGTCATTTTGACTATACACGATTTTTGCCATAAGCTCTTTCAGAACCTACCTCTCATGTAAGATGCAACCTTACTGTACAAATGTTTGAACTTATCAGCCCTATGAATGTTTTATCATTCCCACATTACATCTTTAATAATACAGGTCATGTCCAAGCACACATCCATTATATGCTACATTTTATTGTGTCTCTCTTGAAATGTTTCATATGTGTGCCAGGATTATCTTAGTAATGCCCTTATTTACATATTCAAAATATATTAACCATAGGAGGGAAAAAAATCCTCCTACACTCTGAGGAAACTTGCAATTTTGTCACACTGGGACCCAGAGAATAATGACTGCTATTTCCCAATCACTTAATATTAAGGCCAATTCCGATGTCCAATTTGAGGTGGAAAGTCACCATAAGGCGGTTGTTCTCCTCAATTTTCATGTGATAGAGGAGTTCTTGTGAAGACAGCACTGTTATACTCTGAAAATTGTCAGTGTCTCATTGACTTTAATCTGTCTGTTCTTGGTAAGTATTTTGAGGAGAATATCTTATTAATATTAACCATCTCTCTCACTAGCCAACCAGTTCCTTGACTTGAGAGCTGTCATTTTGGATTCATGTTTGCATTTTATGACATTTGCACTCGGGATTTAGGAGTATCAGAGCACCACATCATTTTCTTCCTGGGCAGAGATCCATGTTGTTCAAGTAGGGTTATCAGTGTACACACATGAGGGGAAGGAGGATAAAGAAATGGCTGCTGCACCCACCCACCCCACTCCTTCCATCTGATAATGATGAAACCACTTCAAGTAATTTGCCCAGAAAACATTCTGTGTGATGTATTTTCTCTTCCAAATTTCCTCTGTTAAATTTCTTGGCAAAGAGTGGACAGTGACACTTTCTCCAATGATTCTGATTGCTTCTTATCACATTTATAATTTGTCTGCATTCCTGGTGCTCAAACTTTTTTCTCCTTTTACCGTCAAACTCAGAAAATCACCCTGAGATTCCCAAATTGCAGAAGCCAAAATCTGGGGGCCGGGATGTGGAAGGGTATGTTTGTTTTAGTAAAGGATTTTTTCAAGCTGTAAATCAACAGAGCCATTGGTGAATATTTTTTCCTCACCTGCTAAACCAATCCCACTGCAAATCAGGCTCCAGTGGGAATTACTTTGCTTTGCCAGCACTAGATATGCTATCATGAAATTACAGCTCGTATCGCTCCTTGGTCTGTTGGCCTGTTATGACTGCATTTCATTTCCAGCTTGTAAAATTTGATGTTTGTAAATGGCAAGCCCATCATTTCTTATCAGAGCATGTCCAGCATAACTGCCATTAATTATAAAACTCTCTATCATCCTGGGATATTGTACTGAAATAACCATGAGATGAAATTGCTGCCAGGACGTCTGTCATCAATTGGAAATGTATTTTCAACTTGTCCCTTGGAAAAAAAAAATGTAGATTATGTCTCTGGTTTGGCTTAGCGAGTGCTATTTTAATAATAGATAATGGCCATTACTGACTTCCCAGAGTGATTTTAACAGATGATAATAGAAATTTTCATCTGGAGCTAAGACAGCGTCAAAACATCAGTATTCATAGCTGCCCAGCACATCTGTTCTGACATGTCAGCTTTGGAAATAAGCTTGTTGGCATTGTACTTAAAGAAATAAATTTTAAAGTCACACAAATATGAATGGGAGCACAGAATAGAAGATAGAAATAACTCCCTCACAACAGTATAAGCATTGGCTAGGACCGGAGATAGGGAGATAGGAAGATGACAGCAGATACACATTTGCCCAATTGGACTTCATTGTGTCCTTGTAGTTCATGTTTACCTTTAAACAGAAGTGGAGGTAGAGTAAAGGGCATGGGAGTCGGATGATCCTGAAAACATATTATTGGGTTCTACAAGTGACTGACGAAGGCATTTTCCTGCCTGTTCATAAACAAAGGTATGAACATACATTGTTTATTTCTCCTAGTCTTTATCCTGTTCCTCCTTCAAGGAACGGTCCCATTTTATTCTCGAAACAGCTCTGTAAAGACACGTTAGGAATAGAGACTGGCCCAATGTACAGTGAGCTTTGTGGCTGAAAGGTATATGAAGCTCTGATATTTGCTATTTGGTATCTCTGATTTAAGTGTAGAAGACATTGTAGTACGCCCCCCCTCTCTCTCTCTTACTCACACACACACACACACACACACACACACACACACACACACACACACACACACACACACACACTAAGATATCCTGTCCGTCCCTAAAACAGACCAGATCAATCACAAAGTGACTGGCTTGACAATTATCCTGCTTTTAGTTCCAGACAGACATTATTGAGGTTTATTTATTGATGCCTTGATGGTGAGCGCCACTGAGATCAAAAAGTAAAAGTTGTGTGGCCTGGTCAAAAACTTTCTAAAGTACAAAGAGTACCTTCCTCCACCTGTCAGTCCAGCTATCAATATCTTTTTCCAAGGATTATCATCATGGTCACTGCTTACTTGAATTCCAGTACAGGAAAGGTAATTATAGGCACAAGCCATCTTTCCCCATCTTTTAAGTCTTTCCCCATTCATTTCAGTGAGGGCTCAATCCAACTCTTACTTGCCATCCTCTTCTTGCATTTACACTGGCTGCTGTAATGTCACAAAAGGCTCTGCGACAGCCCGCCACTGCATCATCACTGGCTCTCTCCCACTCGCTGGAGGAGGTTAGATGTCAGGGGAGGTGGGATGGAATGGCGGGAGGGTGGCTGCAGACCAACCGTTGGCGCAGGTAAGGTGGTGGTGGGCAGAGATCAAGCTGGGCCATGTTGGGGCAGCTTGGGAGTGTATCTCAACTGCAGCAGAATCCACGAGATCCTATGCCCCCATTCTGGGACTGACACAGATCTACTCCAGCAAACAGATTTACAGATCTGGTACAAAGCAGAGCCTAGCAACCGAGTAAAACCCAGAGGTTAGGGGGTGGCATTGGCATGCATCTACCTGAGCAAAAAGCTGGAGAAACAGGGTCATTTTACCACCAGCAAACAGATTTACAGATCTAACAGATTTACACCAGCAAAATAGCTGGCATAGATCTGAGTAGGCCCATTGGGGGCAAGGAATAGGTAGAGGAGGTAAGTAAAACATTACTTACCTCTTCCAGCTAGCCTGGTCCCCAACAGATCAATAACATGCAGCAGTGGCATCAGTGTGCATGTGTGTGTGTGTGTGTGTGTGTGTGTGTGTGTGTGTGTGTGTGTGTGTGCGTGTGTGTGTCCGAACTGCCCCGGGTGACACCCTCGGGGTATGTGTGTGTGTGACACCACTAGTAGACAAAACTGTGAAAACTTTGTATTTATGAATAATACAATCATGTTATATATCATTTGATGTGTAATTTCATGACAAATGCAATGAAACAATTGTGAATTATCTCTTTTCTGTCAAACGTTATGGCCAAATAACCAGAAATATAAAACTGCCTTATGTAACAAAAAGTGGATTTCCTTAACTCAAAACAGACCAATGAGACTAATTGTTCTGAGAGCTGATTTGGTTACCGATTTGTTGGGTGACCTGTACTGTTCTATATTAAAATAAAGTTAATGGGGGTGACACCATGAGTTACCGGACCAGGTGACACCAACCCAAATGACACCACTGACCAGGAGTAATTCATAGAAATCCATAGTCCTGTCTGATGGGCATCTTTTGTAGAACCCAGCTCAGTCCAACCTTGTTTCTCCCTATTCACCTCTGGGGTCCATCATGGGGGGGACGCGCAGAGCTCTCACACCTGGTTTACGCAATCGTAGTGACACCTCTGACATGCAGTGAATGAAGCGTCAGTAGCGCTGTACACCTCTGGCCAGCAGAGGATAGGATTGGGCTGTTCATATGTTCTCCAGATGTTGACGCTCAAAGAGCAAAGGACTGGTGTGAGCTCCTCCTCTCTTACAGGCAGATACACTCTTTTTTTTTCAGTCCATCCCCTTACGAATGGCTGATTTCATTGAGTTCCCTTTTGTGCAATTTCTCTCCCTTTCTGCAGGGGAATAAACTGTGCCAACTGAGCTTTCACATTATCTGGCATTTGCATGGAGACCTCAACTCATACAGGTGTTTATCTGCATGGAGGACCTGGGGCTTTGTATCACTCCTGCTGTTCCAGAGCTGCCCCCTGCCCTATGCTAGTGGATGTGTGAACGGTTAAATTGCTCAAGTGAACAAAATACTCATTTGTGGTAAAGCAGGTAACGGCTGCATTAGAAATCAAAATGGTCTTTCTGCTTCTAGTTATAGTTTTATATTTCCTTGCAACTCAACCATAATGGAGCTTTGTTCTTTTAGCCCTGACAATTTATTCAAGTTAACTCTCACAGCTATACTGTGAGAATTTGCCCTTTGTGAGTTAGAGAGTTCTCAGGTTTATTCCGTCGCACATGAAACAAATGACTTTTTGATCTTGTGCGGCTTAAGAAAAAAATGTATTTTAAGGCCATAATAGCTATTTAAAGTTCATGATGTATCTCAAAATAAACATATTGACATTCTGACAGCAGTGTGCTTTGGCCACCAGCTATTGTAGCTCTTCTGGAAAGTTTTCTTGCTGGAAGTTTTCTTATTAATAGATCTGAAAATAAAAGAAGGCAAAAAGGAATTATTGTGGCAATGACTCTGGCCTAGACGGTATTTTCTCTTCTCATCAGTGCAGAGTTCAGGATAAAGCACTGTGTTCATATAATGATGCACAAGTTAAGTGGACCTTATAAGTACAAGACATGAGCCATAATTACTGTATAACTCCTTCAGAAGTCTGCTCTCTATGGTAAATATGGTAGCCCAAGAAGCAAATAACTACTTCTGAGATTGATTGAATTTAACTATCACTCAGACTCTGTTCCCGGAATATAAAATGGGAAAACAAGACTGCAATTACCGGTATATGCATATTTAAAAACATTCTCATCAAACACAGTGGGACTTACTTCCAAGGAAATATGCTTGAGATGTCAAAGCACACCAAACACTCAATCGTATTTGGATGCTGCACTGACTGACAACACATGGGTGCCGGCACAACTTCTGTCATATCCTAAGCTCAGCCAGTGGGGCAGGAGGGAAACAGCAGAGCCTGAACCACATTACAGACCAGGGCTGCAGGAACTCAGGTCAGGGGAAGGTCAGTGGATGGGGAACCCCTGGAGCTGGAATGGGGGAGGAGGCTGGCTGCCCTGTGCCACGGTGGTTCACTGAAGCATGGTGGTGGTGGGGGGATGCAGGGGCTGGGGGCCTAACCAAGGTGTGCCATCCCATCCTGTGGATTCGAGAGCTGATTGGGCAGGTGACATGGCCATCTACATGGAGGTGCCCCTCCCCCAGTTACTGTGCTATGGCATTCAACATCTGCCACTCCTGCAAGCCTACCTGGAGAAGCAAAAGGAGTGGCACCTCAAGCAGACCTGCTCATGCATTCACATAGAGCCACCAAGTGTCATAGCCTGCATCCATGCATACCGCCTGGGGAAGGAGGTTGTGGAGGACCTCTGCCAGCTCCTGGGTCCCAAGCTCTACTCCCATGCAACAAACCAGAGGAGCGTACCCATCCTCCAGAAGGTCCTCATAGCCCTACAGTACTTAAGTAGAGAGAGAGAGAGAGAGAGTCCAGGGGTCCATTACATGGGAAAACTGCACTGCCCAGCTGGTGCGCCAATGACCAGTTTCATCATGAGCCCCACTGCTGAGGCACATTTGTGTAACCTGCATGAGGAGTTCTTTGCCATCACAGGTTCCCCAAATATCATCTCCATTATTGATACACACTAGAGTATAACCGCTCCACATGAAATCCTAGGGATGTATCACAACAGGCATCATCAGCATACACTGAATTTCTGGGCAATCTGCAATGAGAAGGGACTTTTCATCAGTGTCACTGCCAAGTTGCCTGGAGGCATCATGATGTCCAGGTGTTTGACATCTCTGCCCTCAAGTCCATCCTGGAACCATGACTAGAGGGGGATGGCTGGCTCCTAGGTAGGGTACAGCCTGGGGGACAGGCAATAGCGAAGCGATGGGGTGGGGGGCTGTGGGCCCCTGGGCAGCATGCGAGGGGGGTGACAAGTGAACAGCAGTGGCAATTCGGCAGCTGAAAAATAGCCGTGCGGCTTGTTGTGCTGCAAAGTTTTGCCCACCTGTCTGTTCGGGCTCCTACCGATGCTTTCCCGGTGTCGTTCCCACTGGGGGGGGGCGTGTTCGTGGCTGTGATGCCGCTGGGTGACATCACTAGTGGGGGTGGGGCTAGTGACGTCACGAGGGGTGCAGCATTGGCTAGCTACGTCACTGGGGACAGGGGAGGCTGTGCTGGCATGTGGGTGACAGCTAGCTGCCTCCACCTTCCAGGTGACTGTGGATACCCCCCTGAACCTCACAATGCACTATGTTGCAGACCCTACTCCCTGGGCCCATGAGCAGGTACAATATGGTACATTGGCAGACATGCATGGATGTGCAGGACCCTGACTGGTGGGGGGCAGTGCTCTTGCCACCCCACTGCCTGTGGCTGTTCCACTGCCTCCTTCACCAGCCTCACTCCCACCTGGCCCATGGCATCTGAAGGGAAAAATATAGACTTCCTCAGTTGTGCTTATGATGTCACCCCCACCTGGAATGGCTGTCCCCTGGCTCCTGCAGCTGCCTACCTGTGTAATGGCAGTCCCTGAAGGCTGGTCACCGTGCCTGTTCCCACAGGCAGAGCATCTGCCTGTAGAAGGCAGGGTGTAGCTCTAGGTTGCCTGTGAGCATCACGGGGGGGGGGCGCTCCTTGTGGAAGGCTGCCTTGATGGCCTTCCAGTGGTCTCTGAGCTGGCCTACTGAACACCAAGCCCCATGCCACCTGGCCTGCATCTGAGACATGCCTGACCTGGCCCCCTGCACCACCTGGATTGTATCCGGGTGATGCTGGGGCCACTGGGGGGGGGAGATATTCATCTGATGTCCGAGTCCTGGCAGTGGCATTATACTATTGTGCAACAGGCTTTAATCCCACTCACAAATGGATCCAGGCACTGTCCTTGGGCAACTTAGCAGCCTCTTTCTCCTGAGGTTTGCAAACTCCCTTAGCCTCTGGCACAATCACCTCATCATTAGCTTTGAAATGGACTTCTAAAGCCCTCACCACAGTCCCGGCAGTTTCCGATTCCTCCCCCCTTTGATCTGTAATCTAGGTCAGGCATCTCTGTGGCTGGAGCAATGGAGGCAGACGGCAGTCACACTGGAACTCTCATGCTGTGGGCAACGTCCAGCTATGATTTCCAGGCGTCAGGGTCCTGGTGCCGTGCTCTTTGTCCCGCCGTGCTTTGAATGGAGTGATCAAAGCTGGGTTGTCCCAGTTTTCCAGGTGAAAGGCCATTAAACCACTGAACCATGAGCTGACGATCGAAAGGTTGGCAGTTCGATTCCGCACGACGGCTCCTGCCAACCTAGCAGTTCGAAAGCAAGAAATTACAAGTAGATTAATAGGTACCACGTCAGCGGGACGGTAACAGCGTTCCATGAGCCTCAGTGTTGAGTCATGCCGGCCACATGACCATGGAAACATCTTCGGACAGCACTGGCTCTTCAGCTTTGAAACGGAGATGAGCACTGCTCCCTAGAGTCGGAAACGACTGGACTTAATTGTCAAGGGATACCTTTACCTTTACCTATTTTCATTATAATTTTACGATTTTTTTTATTTCATACTCTATTTTGAGCTTTTGGAAAAGCTGCATAAAAATAGTGCAAACAGCTGTTAAACCTTTGTATAACCTTAAATATAATTATCAAGCCACTAGTGCATACTTATGATCCATACAGACTGGTAGACTCTTGTTTTTCCTTACAACTGCTGTTTCCGCTGGGTGCTGCTTATAATGGAATGCCTTCAGCAGTCATCACATCTGATAAGGGCAGCCACACTGCTTTCTGTGAGTTTGCTAGCCTCATTTATATCATCCTCATCATCTTCATCGTCATCATCAAAACTAGAGAAGTAACTTGTCTTCTTATGGCATCCATTGGCGATAGCTTTTTTCAATTTCCTGTAGTCATTTCTGAACAACATGCCTAATCTCTTTAGTGGCTTGGAACAGAGATGTTATCACAGTGTCTAGAATACAACGTTTCTTACCATGGTGAAAATCATTGAAAACCTCATGGGGGAGTTGCTCCATGTGGACATTTTGCCTTGTGCAGCAGCATCCTCTGGGTTACACTTTAAGGCACTGCTGTGCTGTTTGTACAGTACATGAAAGTCAGACATCAGGGCTGATTCTCATGTTTCTTATTGAGGTGATGTTACTACTCTATTTTCATATCTTTTTATTGTTTAATAAAATGGACGTTGCCCTGAGAGCTTTGCTTCCGAGTGGTGGCTTATGTATTTACAAAATAAACCAATTCCCATTCCAGGGAATGACAGGCTGACAGTCCAATCCTGTGTAACACTTGCACTGGTGTAACAGTAGATCCACCGGTGTAAGTGCACTTTTACCAGTGTAACTTGCCATACGCCGACAGATGTGGGATGGACACTGGTGTAACTCCCCTTGGACTCCACACATGCGCAGTTCGGATGCAGAACTGTCCAGAATGCCCTCTGCGCTATTGGAGTTGCAGCGGCGTCTGTCCCATGTCCGTACTGCACATGCACAGTGTCCAAGGGGGGTTATGCCAGTGTCCGTCCTGCGTCTGTCAGCATACGGCAAGTTACACTGGCATAAGTGCATTTACACCAGTGGATCTACTGTTACACCTGTGCAAGAGTTACACAGGATTGAGCTGTCAATATTTATTTGGCCTCCTAGTGGTGATAGCTGGCATTTAAATATCAGCATAACCTTAGGGTGTAACAAGGAGTTTCCTTCATTTAATAAAGGCCAATTCCGCCATGTGGAAGCACATTCAAATGACAATCATATCCAACATTAAAATCAGCTTAAATTCAAGTGCTCCATTTTAAGTAATTGAAGAATCTTTATTAGTAAATGTGGCCACAATGACAGACACACATTCTGCTTTTCCATAAGGAAGTGCAGATTGAGCAACCGTGGTGTGCAATGTCAATCTGGCCCAGCACAAGGAGTCTTTTCCAAGTAATAAGAAAATAATTATATCTTATGTTTCACGCTTTGCTCTTCATTTTGCATTATTAGTGGTAATGAAGACCATTAGGACCAAATATTGCCCACATGTGGATGTGATATACATTTTGACTCTTTTTTTTCCAGCTTGACTTGTTCTTTTAGGCACTTCACATCTAGATGAATAGGTTCAAGAACTCGTTTCAATTATTTTTATTATGCCTGACTACAGCTTTCAGCTATTAGAAATGTGAGCATACCGTTCATTTAAAGATTCAGTATCCCTGCTAGTCAGTAATTCGCATCTGTTTCCCCATTAACACTCCAGAAACTCATGGGATACCATTGATGTATAGAAGTACTTGTAGCTTGAATCTTGCCTGCATACACTGAATATTGCTTTGTATAGGTGTATTTTACTCTCAGAAGCACAATAGATAATGAAACACTTTCCACTTGGGTCAACTTCTAACATTATTGTTCTTGCTGATGAGATGAAAGCAACTCTCTGCTTTTTAATGACAGTTCATCCCTATGCATTTTGGAGGCGCTGTTCCCTATTCCTGCAGCAAATCATAAGAGAGTTGATTTGTACATGGGCAGGTATAGAGACAAAACACATGTTCCTGGATAAATCAGAGCCATAAAACTAATAACAGCTCAATCCAACTTAACTTTCTGCCCAGTGATGCAGCGAGGCCAGTGCAGGCAACACGGCATCCTGGGAAGGAATTGGGAGGTGGGAGGTCACCTTGGGGGAAGGGAACTTTCGTTCCCTTACCCCGGGTAAAGCCCCAGTCACTGCTACAGGTCTACTTGGATCTGTGCCCCCTGTTTTGGTGGCACAAATCTGGGAGGCCTGTGTAGGGAAAAAAGGCTTGGGAAGGGGGATAAGATTAACTCACAGCAGCGTTGCCGATCCTGCCCCCTCCCAGGCCTGATCCGCCCACTCTCTGCCCCTGTTGTCACCCTCCTCCACCATATTATGCCAACTCCCCACCTCCCACCCTACCCTGTCCTGCCCTCACACTGAGCTGCATAGGACGCACCTTTGCTGGGCCTGCATCTGGCACGCAACAGCATTTCGGCAAGTTTTGTGATGGCTTTGGGCTGGACCAGGAGACACTGCAGCAGTCCAGGAGACAGGTAGGATTGCGTCATAATTCACAAGAACTGAAATGGAGTAGGTAACTTGAACTATTATTAAATGAACCTCTTCCTCACATGCCATTGACACACAGCCCAACCCTGTGCAATTCTTGCACCAAATGCAGGATAGATGCTGCCGCAACTCCACTGGCACAGGGGACATTCCAGGGGCATTTGGATGCCCCCAGAATGCCCCCTGCGCCAGCGGAATTGCACTGGCGTCTGTCCTGTGTTCAAACTGTGCATGTGCAGTGTCCGAGGGGGGGGGGTACACCGGTTTCCATCTTGCATTCGTCGGCGTACGGCAAGTTACACTGGCATAAGTGCACTTTCACCGGTGGATCTACTACTGTTACACTGGTGCAAGAGTTACACAGGATTGGGCTGACAGATCATAACAGGAATACCTCCAATGAAGCAATGCAGGGTTGGTGAAAAACTTCCCATTTCCTCAGCCAACGTGGGTCAAAGGGGGAGGGATCCTACTGAGACCCAAAAGGTGACAGTCTATGCCCATATTGGGACATCTAAGGGAGGGGGTAGATAGGCAGCAAGCTGAAAGCAAGTTACATTGTGATGCGAGCCATCTGGCTTAAATAGCTAGCCACAAGCCCCTGCAGTTGGCTACACTGCACAAGGCAGGATGGATGCCAGTTAGCTGTGTCCTGCCTGCCTGCCAGTTTGCTCTTCCACCATCCATGTTCAAAACCATGACCCTCAACACATCTGCTATGCAGAGGATGGGCAGGGAGCAGGATTCTGTGAAGTAGTAGGATAACAGTACATATGACGCTTCCTGTCCAGCAGTACCTGACACAGGTGGTGGGATGGAAGGCAACAAATTTCTGGGAGTCAAGGATGTGGTGGGTTTTTGCAGCTGCCAAGTCTCACAGAAAGTGAGGGGAGGTGGCAGGTGATTGAGCAGTGACATGGTTGCTGATCCAACCCTCTGGGTCCTCTGAAGTTTTGCAAGAGTGGCTGGAATTTCACCACACGGTCAGGCAGTATTTGGCCAGATGGGAAGTGATATCAAGGAGGAGAGTCAGCAGATGGCTGAACTCCCAGAAGTTGAGTGGAAATGGAGGAGCAGGAATCAGCTGTGATGGAACCTCCTCCCAAATCTGAGGTTTCAGGGCCAAGGAGACCCCAGGGGAAGACACTTACTTATCCTGACTTACACCATTGTATTATCTAGCCCAGTGTGGTCTACTCTAATTGGCAGTAGTTCTTCTCCAGCCCTCATACCTGTTAACGTCAGGATCTTGGGACCTTCTTCATGCAATGCAAAACATGCAAATATCAATACTCTACCTGTGAACTAAGACCACTGCCCCCAAATACCGGACAAAACCTTGTCCTTGAGTGGTGGATGTGTTCCAACAATGCTGGAAAAGGAAGATGTGGTGAGATACCAATCAACTTTCATTGCCCACTTCATGGTCACATAGGAAAGGGACAATTGCTTAACTTAAGTGAAGCTGTCTTACTTATTATGATTTAGAACAGCGGTTCTCAAACTGGTGGGTCGCGACCCACCAGGAGAACCGGGTACTGTTCCCGGCCACCTTAAGGGGTGGGGACAGCATGACAATGGCGGTGGTGATCCCAGGGGTTGTGCTGCCACTGGGGTGTGTGTACTTTTTTTTTACTTACCTGGGGTCCTGTCGGGCTTCCGGAGGGTGCGGGGAGGCCTGCAGAGTTGCTCTTCCCCTGATACATATGACACCATTTAAAAGATGCTTCTTTGCCCAGTTAGGAGGGTCTAATTTTGTTGATTTCCTATTGCCTGCCAGTGCCATTGTTACTCATCTTCTCTCCACAATAGCTCCTAAATTATTTTAAATTATGTCTTAAACTAAATACCTTATTTTCTACTCATGGTCAATGTAGAACTGGTATTCAAAATTCTATTTTTTTTCATCCCTAAGCATATTTGATATTTTCAAGCTGTCAAAAGAGATTTTATAAACACGTCATTCAGAAAGTGAAATATTTCCTTTACATAGATTGATATGTACTGTACACCATAATTAAGAATTTGTTATAGCAAAATTGTGTGAAGCTGCTGAAGCACTGAAAGCGGAATGGAACAGATGTTAACATTTCCCTGTTCTAATCAGTTACTATAAACTGGATGGTATATATGGAACTTGTATTTCTACTGCACCTTTCCCAAAATATTTTTATGCACTCTAACGTTGATCTTTCGTTGCTACCATAAAAGTCTGTCTTGGATCTCTGGTGAACATTGTTCAGCTAGTATTTATTTACCTGATACTATTCACTAAGCAATAAATCCTTTCAGATATATAACCCAGTTTCAGATATTTACCCAGTTCATATATAATGACAAACCATGGTTTAAAACCATGACTTGTCATTATGAGAATGAGCCTTGACCTTATGCTCTCCCCTTCAATTCTTCTCTTTTTTAAAAAATGGGAGATAGAAAGCTTCCACTTTCAGTTTTGTATAATAACCACATTATGTCCAAACCTCGAAAATGTATGTCTCCTTTCTTCAACAGTGCAGACTTTGTAAGTTCTCTGTGCAGGAGAGTGTGCTGGAAGCTTGTGAGATATCTTTATAAAAATATTATTTACAAATATCCTTGTAGAAAAAGCATTATGGGCAGCAGACACACAGCTCATGCTATTTTCAATGTAACTTCAGTTACGTATCTTACAAGTACCTATACTTTTCCCAGCTCAAGTTCAGAAGACCAATTATGCTTCTCTAGTACCCCATTTTCAGCACATATCCTATCCAGCCAAGTGTTTCCTTTTATCCTGGAAGCTGGTGTTTTTATAACAATGCATTGCAAGTAGCTGGAAATAAAGTCATTCCAAGATATTTACCCTCTTAATTTTGATTGTCTCTATCAACTAGCAGGTTCATGCATACCAGCAAGAAAAGGTTCTTCCTTATTCTCTGCATGGCAGAAAGCTGTGGCCATTGCTGTACATGTGGCTGTGTGTGGGTGAGTGAGCGCATATATATGCGTGCACATGTGCACGCACATGCACTCCACATCCTTGTTTGGCACACACAGACATTCTTATTACTTCTCAGGAAGCAGAGTGTTCCTTTTAGCTCCTGGCCCTGATCTAATAAGCCAATATGCTGATGTCAGGGACTAGAAGCAATGATTTCTCTTTGGAGCCTTGATGCCCTTAATGGATAGGTACTCAGCCAAGAGTGGCTGCAGGATGAGAAAGTTCAAGTGCAGTGAGATAATGGGCTATGATATAAATAGCCCCTCAGCTTAACAAGAATTTTATCAGGCTGAAACAGTCTTTTTCATGCTCGATTTGTCTTGTAATCAAAGCACCCTGAAGGAAACACCACATTTTGTTCCACGCTAACAAAAGAGTGATAATCAGAGGAGGGAGAAGAAGACAAAGAGGGCACTTGGAAGAGGGTGATTGATATCTTTTCTCCGAAGCTATTGTTTTGAGAGTTTCACATAACCACCATTTAACTTTTCTCCAGGCTACACTGGCTTTTCTTGGTTTCTTAGGAAGCCTGGTTGAAGCTTGTGGGTTACTTTGTCTGAAAGCATTAGGGATGTGGAGTGCATTGCCTTATTCGGTTAAGATCACGAAATTACCCATCTATTGCACATACTTTGATATGGGGCAAATTATGTTCCACACATTTCATTGCTTTCTCAGAAAATAACCAGTGCAAGCATTTCACTTTGACACTCTGCCAAGCAACTGGTGGCTGGCTGGCTGCGGCATTGTAGCCACAAGGTGAGCAGAACAAACGCCCACAGCAGCTGAATGTTCATCGAGACTGGCACTCTGTTCATTGACCAACTTGCAGCGATCGATACTATTGACACCCACACATGCCTAACAATTGATGTAACGTTATTTGGGTATGGACCAGAAAGAAAAGCGGTTATTTTTTGACAGGTAAAAGTCGCTACATGGTGATTTTCTTTCTCTTCTGCATGTATGATCAAACTCCTTGGGATCAGATTTCTGTTTCACTGGATTCTTGAAGCAGCTTTATTTTATTTTTTTATAGTGAATCTGATACCTATGCATAATGCCTATACAAGTCGTTTGATGTCACATCTAATGAAATTACTGAACATTCACATGGGTTTTACATGTACTAGCCTTGCATGTTAAAATCATACTGTTGCCAACACTGCTCATTCACATGCACAAATGTGTTTCTACATGTATCATGCACACACACAATAACTCCAATTGAACCAAATTGGGGGAATTAGCAATACTTCTGGAGCAAGATGTCAAATTCAGCAGTATCTGACAGTTTGGGGATCGTTGATGTGGGTGAGCAGTGCAAACAACCTCATAGTGCCTCAAAATTAGACTACCACAGGACTCACAGCCCAATCTTATTTTAAAAATGGGAGATGCCTCCCTCGCTGGTGCGGACTGCCATAAGACAGTACATGCCAGTCGTAAAAGCCTCCCCAACAGCGCGTCGATCAGTGCGCTGCCGGGGATGCCTCAACATGCGTCAAGAAGGGTAAGCTGGCAGGTAGGCAGGGGGAGGATGGAATGGGGGTGGGGGAGGGTGGAATAGGGGTATAATGGGGGCAGGGAGGTTGCGGGGCTCCCTCTGCCTTGTGGCTGTGCTATCTCCCTTCCCTGCAGCCTCCCTGCCCCTTTCCTCATCAGACTCCCAATATGGTGTAGCATCTCCCCCTGGGGGAACCGGGCCCCATGGGGGCAGCAGAGCATTGAAGGGGTTGTGGTTTGACATACCACAGCTAGAAAGTAGGAGCAGAGGTGAGGGAGTAGTTTGTTGAAGGGGTTTATTGCGGTCTACTGTATATACAGAAGGTCATTCTTCCTCCTTTGGATGGAATCGGATCCTGTCCCGAATTTATCTTCACTGCGGTACAGGTGGAGAAGGGTGATGTAGCTGGTCGCGCTGGTCTTAGCAATGCTCTGATGCCTCGATCCAGTCTTCTCATGAGGTGGAATAGCTGGGGTAGATTAGCACCGGTTACCTCTTCCACCGAATCAGCAAGGACACTCGCCAGGTCTCCTGGGCACCCCGTTTATCCCCGGTGCTGTGGCGGTTGCCCGATATGGGCATCTGGGTTGCTCTCAAGGGGATCCCGCTACCAGCATGGGATTGGGCCATAGCCCCCATCCAATTGGAGAAACCCTAATGCCCATTAGGTGAAGGCTCCTGGTAAGTGCCGGGTAGTGTGGGCAGGGAAAGGGATCTCCTGCCAATGAGTTTCCTCAGGTGTTGGACACCCCCTCTGCCTTGCGGCTGTGCTATATAAAATCACCCCTGCCTTCCAGCCCCAGCTGGAGCTTTGGGCTGGGAAAGTGCCTGTCGGGGCTTTCCTTTTGCCTGGTTGAACTCCTGGTAACATTTAGGTTCCTTCCAGGGTTGCTCCCTTAACCCACTTACTCCCCGGGTGGTTGAGCTCCTGCCCATATTGGCAGGCTGGGCACGTGAGACTGGGGCAGGTTTCACATATGGCTTACAATGAACATGAACAAAAAAGGACAATGCATTATGTACTATGTATTAGGTGGAAGTGTTTATGGGGATCTAGCTGCAGATGGATTCATTGGCTGGGTGATGGTAATAAAAACCTCAACAGTGCTGGCATCTACTACTGATGTTGCAGTACTCTGGGAAGTGAATTAATATGTTCATGTTACCAACCATCAGCCATGTATGTGGCCATCATTTTCAACGTTCATGGGCAACCTACATGTGTTATGGGCTTAAGTTTGCCCAGTCATAAGAACATAAAAACATAAGAACAGCCCTGCTGGATCAGGCCAAAAGCCCATCTAGTCCAGCTTCCTGTATCACACAGTGGCCCCACCAGATGCCTCAGGGAGCACAAGACAACAAAATAACCTGTTTCCCGTTGTCACTCCCTTGCACCTGGCACAGAGAAAAAAGTCTTGCATTTGATAAGGCATGAGACTGCTGTAAAGTATTATGGGACTGACAAATGCTTTTCAAACATTTCAAGACAAAATTAGAGCACAACCTAATTGTCTTAACTAAGATGTGAGTGCACTGTCATGGGTATCTATGGCCTAATATGCAAGCGTCATTTAAAATGGGATACATCATTGCCTTTAAAAGCATGACTTGATTGAATTTTGCTTAAAGATATTTAAAAAACAGATCTCACCCTCTCTATCTTGATTATTTACCTTGTTACAGAATGAATCGAGTCTTTAGTTTGATTCATTGTAGCTTCATTTAAAAGGTTGGTTTTAGAAAAAGAAAAGATACCGGCAAGTGGTTTTCTGAAGTCAAGACCAATAATACATTCACGCTATTTGCTGGCATTCCAACCATTAAATTAATATTCTCAAAGTAGATTCATCAAGTCCCTAAACTATAATTGGGATTCTGGCCATGCTGTTGATTAGACAGTGAAAAGAATCAGTCCATGGAGAGAGACAACTTTTCATTTCAAATCCAATCAGAGAGAGCAAACATAATTCGAGCACGGTTTCTGTGGTAGATAGATATGGTTATTCACCATGTAAATGGAATAAAGAAACAGGAAACATAATGCGCTTGGAATTTATTTTTTTAGCACCCCCAAATTCCCTTTCGGGGCATCATTTTTCTTACCTGTTAAACTATAGATCAGAAGAGAATTCTTGGTCAGACCTGATGCTACTTTGTCCTGGAAAATGATATCCCAACACGTCCAAAAGCAGCATTCTCATTAGTCATGACAAATACTTATAGGAGGACACAACTGCACTTTATTTTAACAGGGGATGTATAGTAGCTATTGGCAAAGCTGGGAAGGGTTAGCATTGTTTTTAACAACAAAATGATTTTGATCTGCATATTGCTAAGGTGGAGTCTGAAAAACAATGGAAAAAGTTAAATAGCACAAAGTTGCTTGCTAATGGGAGGGGTGTGCAACAATTTCTTGGTTTGTATCATTATTTCATTTGTGTTCATTACTAAGCCCTCATCTCTTTCATTATTTATTCAGGAAAATCACATTGGTTTCAGCATGAATTTTCATTTGCTTTCCTTACCCTTAGTTGCTTTAGTGATGGAAGGTTGACCACTAGTATGGCAGAGGTGGTGGGATTCTGAGAGGTGGTTTCTCTCTTTAAGTAGCTGAGTACATTTTGGCAGCCACCTCTTGGCAGCTGCCATTTTACACCCATCCCCCCCCCACTAGGCTTACCAGATCTCCAACCGGGACAGAGTGCTAGACCTTTAGGAGATGGAATGTGGGCAGGTGTAGCTTGTTAAACCTTAGAGCACAATCCTAGGCATGTCTACTCTCAAGCAAGCCCCAATGTGTTCAGTGGGGCTTGCTTCTGAGTAGACACATGCCTAGGATTGTGCTCTAAGGTTTAATAAGCTACACCCAGTAGCGTCACTGCAGGGGGGGGCGGAGCTCCAAGTTCCAAGCAAGTGCTTTCGTCGGCCGGAATGGCTCCAAAGGCGAGGGGGCGGGGCCGCTTTCTCCCATCGTGTAACGGAGGCTTAGAGCCCGACAGAACTTGGAGCTCTGCCCCCTCCCTGCAGTGACGCTGCTGGCTACACCTACCCGCATTCCTTCTCCTAAAGGTCTAGCACTCTGTCCCGGTTGGAGATCTGGTAAGCCTACTCTCACGATGTCCTAGATTAGAACATTTCTACATTTGGAGCACTGTGAGGGAAACATGGTGGCCAAAAAGAGGCAGTCATAAAAAGGATATCTGCTTCTTTAAGCATCAAATAAAGTAGTCTTTTTAAAGAAGAAGAAAAAGCTTGCTGCTGCTGCCGCTGCCATGGTGCCCTCCTTAACCTTAATGAAAATGAATGTTTCCAAGCAAACTGAATCGTCTTTATGCCATTTGGTTCATTTGGAAACTTTTTTTCATTCATTTCATAATGTATGAAAAAGGGACCTGAATGGGCCTCATTAGAAATCATGTTCTGTTTGTTACAAAACACAGCCCTAGCTCATGCTACAACTCTGAATAACCCAAGATTGTAATGACATTCTGTGGGTTTCTATCTGCAAGAATGCAGTTGTCTACTGTAGGGCACCACAGCTCTGCTCAGTCCACTTTTCCTGAAGATGGATATTGGGGTAGATGGATGTGAAGATGATGATCTGAGACCACAGGTTAGCTCATTAAAAAGGAACTACGTGAACACGTGGGGCCTGTAGATGGGGCTACTTTCTCAGAAGCCATCAGTTTTGCAACCCACAGGTGTTGAGGGTCTCCATCCCCAACAGTAGAAAGTTAGACAGTAGGGTTGCTCACTCTGGCTTGCAACTATTCCTAGAGCATTTATTTTCCCAACGTGATGTAATGCTGGACATTGCTGGTGGCCTTGTTCACTGGTCCTTCTTTCAGGAGTCCCCTGGAGAAGGATGCTGATTCCTGCAGGTTCCAGGCCAATCCTGGAAGGTTGGCAAGCTTCGTGGAAAGGCTAGAGTCTAGCAATGAGCCCTTTACATTCCATCACAGGACAGGGACAAAGAGGAGTCAAGGAGAATCCATGTGGCAAACAAGCTTCCTCTCTTCCCCAGTTGAACACGTAAAGTAGCTAGTGAGCCTGAAGACCTTACTGACACCCGACTTGCACAATAAGAGCAGAAGCTTACCAGTTGGCAGACAACTCATTCTGCATCCTGAAATGCTTACAGAGGCTGACTCTAATGAGGCCGGCAACGAGAGAGGGTTTCCCCCCCCAGGGATACCTTCTAGAGTAAGCAGGTTCTAACTAGCTTACTTCCCCCCCCCCAAGGCCACCCCTCACATTTACATTTTAATGCTTCAAAAAAAGTGAAGTGATTGCTATAATTTATTTAACAGATTATATGAACTGCAGCATGGAGGCAACATGGCGTAAGACTGAGCTTCAGGGTCCCCAAATTGCTATCAGAATATAATTGCCCCCCTTGTGCTGATGCTGCTTCGAACAAGATTCTAGTTACTAGAACACTGTGTCGACACAGCAGCAGCCATCAGTTACGCTGGACTTCCACTACTTCTCAGTGCCTATGAAGCATCTTTGAGTGCTGGTGGACGGCCAATTAAAGTAGCAGGGAGCCAATGAAGGGGCATCCAGCAATGCACTGTGGCATGTGGAAAAGAGCTGCACAGCATGTCTTGGGTTCTGATTTAGGTGTAACAGCATAACATAACTTTGCATCTTTGCAACGTTGCAGCTTTGCAGTTAAGAGGCTTCTTATTTAACTGCTTGAATTTAAACTGAATACAGATTGCCTGATTGAGTGAGACCATTGGTCTGTCTCCTTCAGTGTTGTCTATTTTGAGCCTTTTTTTCCAGAGTTTCAGATGGGAATCTTTCTCAGATCTAACTTGAGGTGACAGGGGTTGAAACTGGGAGCTTCTACATGGAAAGCACTGAGTTATGAGCTTCTATATGGAGAGCACTGAGTTATGGCCCTGTGTGTGTGTGTGTGTGTGTGTGTGTGTGTGTGTGTGTGTGTGTGTGAGAGAGAGAGAGAGAGAGAGAGAGAGAGAGAGAGAGAGAGAGAGAGAGAGAGAGAGAGAAGTGGTGGAGGAAAAATTATCACCTGATTCTGCTCTTAGATTCACAGAGTAATGCCTTTATTAGGACCAACCAGGAAGTACTTCCTACTGCATCATCCTTACTTTGAGATTTTTTCCTCTAATAGACCAACATGGCCAGCTGCATTCTTGCTCTAAGACTGTAGCACTAAACTAGCAAGTCACAAGGAGTTTATTTATGTATTGTAATTGGGGCTGGGTGGCCCGCTCATAGTGAAGCAGCAATGTAAACAGCTTACACAACAATTTAGGATGCTGTTAAATTATAACTACTTTATTGTTGTTGTTGTTGTTGTTGTTGTTATTTCATCCTTGCACGGAGCACCTATTGGATTTTCTCAGGCAGCAAAATGTTATGGGCTGTCTCTGGCATCCTATAACTAATGCATTCGGCCTCTCAATTGCCCCTTGCACATGCTCAAGATATCAGACTTTTCTAAAGTTAGACATGATAAATGTCTAGGGAAGAAGAATCTGGATATTATTTCCTGGAATAATGCAGCTTACGGTCTGATCAAGAATTCACTTAACATCCAAGATTTCAATTACAGTCAAAGGGAATTTGGAGTGATAAAGACTGAAAGACTGAAATGTCAATATTTATTTATTTGACCCAGGTGCAACCACAGAATGCATCATCAGCTTTAGAGAAAGGAGATGTGAGTTGTAAGCTAAGGTGGCAATTGGGAAGTATGACCAATTTGCTCACAAAGTAAGGAAAAGGTGTTCAAGGTGAAAGATATGATGCTTTCATGATCCCTGGATACCAGGTGGCCCAAACCTATGGAGGGGCTATGACAGTGGATCTTGCAATCTGCTGCTATAAGTCCTCTTATGGTGTCGCAAAAGGGGTGCTGCTGTCATGTACTGCAGGACTGCCTGTGCAAATGGCCGAAGGCCCCTTGTGCGTGATAGGAGGAGATCTTGGATGCCATGCCAGCGCAAGTAAGGTGGTGGTGGGGAAGGTCGTGGGTGGAAGGCAGGGGCAGTTCAAGGGCGGGAGGGGGTGGATCTCAGTGGCACTAGCACACGCCAAGATCCTATTCCCCTTTTCCCAGCCTGACATGTCCCCTGAGGCTATTAGCTGAGATAGCTGATGTAGGTCTGAGGAGACCCTAGTAAAAAGTATTTTACTTACCTCTCTTTGGTGGCCTCCCACCATGGCATACAGTGTGCACTCCGGCAGCACGGCTGCAAAGCATACACTGGTGAGGGATAGGATTGGGGCATAAAACAACTAGCAAATGTATTTATACAATGTATTTATTTATTTTCAGTTCCATATGGGAGTTTTGACCCTTGTCATATGTGGTGGGAAGATCCAGATCCCATCCAGATCTGCTCAGTTACTAATAATGACCCCTTCCCATATAGTCTGGTTCAGTGGTGTCACTGGAGGTGGGGCAGGGAGTTTACTGCGCGTTGCCTTTGCCCCAATGAATGGGTCCGAAGGTGAGGGGGCGGGGCCGCCTCGTGCCGGTGAATAACAGAGGGTCAGCGCGGTGCGGAACTTAGCGTTCCGCCCCACCTCCAGTGACGCCACTGATCTGGTTTGTTCAGTGGCGTTCCTGCGGTAGGGGCTCGACAGTAAGTTGCGCCCTGACCGACTACCGCGTCGGAGAGAGGAGGCCCCACCCCCTCACCGTCGGAGCCATTCCGTGCAGCGAAGCGCTTCTCAGAGGTCAGAGTGCACCTCCTTGGTCATTAAGAAAGAGATTGAAAACAGTAGCAATATTATAATGCCATTATACAAATCTATGGTGCAACCACATCTGGAGTACTATGTACAGTTCTGGTTACCGCATCTCAAGAGGAATGCTATAGATCTGTAAAAGATGCTGAAGAGGGCTGGAGCACCTCCTTTATGAGGAAAATCTACTCAGCATTTGGTTTTTTTTTTCATTTAGAAAAAAGTGGCTAAGCAGGGAAAAGGTTGAGGTTTATAAAGTTATACATGATGTGGAGAGAGACTAGTTGCTCTCTCACAATAGTAGAACCAGAGGTCACCCAATGAAACTGATTGATGGGAGATTTAGAATGGACAAATGGACAGATTTCTTCAGACAGGGCATAATTCATCTCTGGAATTCACTAGTACAGGATGTGGTGACAGCCACAAGTTTAGGTGGCTTCAAAAGGGAATTAGACAAACTTATGGACAGAGGTGTTTGAAATGGTCTTTAAATTTTTTTTTAATTAAAATGCAGTGTTTTGTGTTTTGTGTTTTTATTCACAGGTGTGAATTCTTAAGCATCAATATAAGGTTTAATATCATTACACTGCAGTCTTCAATGCTTTGTACCATATGTACCATATTATGCTGTTTTGTGTTTTTATTTGCTTACCGTATTATGGTGTTTTGTGTTTTTATTCTGTTACCAACAAAAACAAATACCTCTACTTATAGAGCACAGGTCTAGCATTGGCTCCTAGCAGAGGCATTGTTAGGGGGGGTGGGGGGGCCTGGGCGGTAGAGCTATCAAGCGGCAGGGGGTGCACTTTCGCTGTGCCGCCACTGAAATTCGGCGGCAGCACAGCGCAAAAGCACCCCTGGCATTTTTTTCGGCCTCTTGCAGCGGGAGGATTGGCCCTCCCACCCTCCTGGGCTTCATACGGCCAAAAAACAGCCGAAAAACTATGTGTGTGTAGGGGGGTTGCTTTCACGCCGCCGCTGAATTTCAGTGGCGGCACGGCGAAAGTGACATCACACACACCAGGGGCGGGGCTTGTGGAATCACGTGGGGGTTGTGTGTGTAGCGACACCTCTGGCTCCTAGTCATGATGGCTATATGCTACCTCTTCAGAGTGGTAATCTCTATATGCCTCTTGTGAGGAAGCAACATTGGGGGAAAGATATGCCTTTATCCCTTGCTTGAAGACTACTCAGAAGCAACAGTGGGCAACAGGGTGTTGAGCTAGATGAGCCTTTGGCCTAATCCAGCTGTGCTCTTGTTATGCTCCCATCCTCTTCTATGAGAAGGGTGTGGCACTTGGAGAGGAGAATGTCCCTGCACATGCAGAGTTTCAGTTCTCACAAATGGAATTTGGGATCCACACACACATGGAGACCTGAGGCTCTTTGGATCGGGCCCATTTTCTAAGCAGTGTAAGGTTTGCTTTTGAAGTGCATTTATTGTCAATCAATATTGGTATCTGAATGTAAGAGCCTTGTTGTGGCAGTTGCATGTTTTAGATTCTGAACCACAGATTGAGCACAATTGTGGCTGGATGATTCTTTTACAATGATGCAGCCCACCAAAAAGGAGTACTGTGGCGTAGTCTGCAGCCCTTTTTCAATAGTTTGTGTTTGCATTGCCTAATTCTTCCCTGCCTTTGAAGAGGCAGGCAGAGCCTTGATTGCACGTTTGAAGTCTCCCATAATAGGACATTGATTGTTTGTAGGAACAAGCAGCAGATTTTCGGCATGCAAAGATCCTCACTTGAAGCTGAGCCAGTCAATCAAAATGTAAACTTACAGAAAGGTCAAAATTCTGCCATTATTCAAACACTACAAAACGTATTTGCATGCTGAGATAAACTGCCTTAGTGACAAGGACAATAAATCGTACAAAAGTGAGGCAAATGACTCTATTCTACCCTTTGTTTGTTGTAAATGCATGTGAATGTTGCTAGTTTTAATGCAAGCATCTGTGCAATCATTTTAAGGGCTTCTCTGGGAACTCAGATGTGGGAGAGTAGCGGCCCTATTATTATTGATAATTCTTGGGTCAATGTGCTTCAGCAGTTGCTGCTCTACCTGTGCTGACAGAAAAGTTCACGCTGTGCTCTAACATCCGTGCCAATGGAAAAGGGCAAAGAAAAAAAAACTCCTTTAAAATTCACATGCATGCCTGTGACTGTCCATTTTTTTAAAAAAGTGTTTTTATATTATGTAAAGTCTCCAAATCGGAGTCAGTTCAGCTGGTGTCAGTTCACCAGTACAAAAGCACACAAAGTATTTACAAGGCTCATTCTTCCCCTACTGCCACAGATCACTGACAACTGACTAAGTGCCAGCAGTGGGGCTTAGCAGAAAAAGGGTGCTGGAGGTGAAGAAGGCAGGTTGGTTGGTTGTTGGAACACTGTGTTGGGGTGGGTGGGGGCAGTCAGAGGCGAAACAAGGGTGGAGCGAAGGCAAGTAGTTTTGCAAGACTCCATTACACTGGAGTCAGCGGCCCCTCCCCCTTGCTGTTGGAGCCATTCCAGCAGCAACAGGGGAGTGTCCTGCGTGTTGCCTTTGCTGCCAGAATGGCTCCAACAGCAAGGGGGAGGGGCCGCTGACTCCAGTGTAACGGAGTCTTGCAGAACTACTTGCCTTCGCTCCACCCTTGTTTCGCCTCTGGGGGCAGTGGTTGGACATTTCCTGATTTCTGATGCTGGAGTTAGCAGCAAAGAGGATTTGGCTGTACACTGATCAGGAGCTAGGCAGGAGATCAAAGAAAGCTGGGTGTTTTCTTTTTCTTGGTTGAAATTGTTGTGGGGGAAAATCTAGGTGGGACATGAATATGGATGGATCTGCTTGGGAAATTAGTTTGCATGGGATTTGAGTGTTGTGGGGGAAATTAATTTAAGAGGGCTTGTTTTTTTGAAGTTTTGATGTATGAGGCTCAGCCCCCAGATCTGCCTTGTATTCATTTTATACTCTTCTAGGGAAAATCACTTGTCTCTCAACCACATTAGTTTGCCTTCTGTAAAATGGACAGTGTGTTGCAGCAGCAAATATAGAGGTAAAGGAATGGATTGGTCATTGCTCCCAATGACATCATCATTCCCTGGTCTCTCTCAGCTTAATTCAGGTGTAGCCACAGGACCTCTCTGTCTAGTATAGATTCCTCAAATAAAAGCGTCCACCATTGTTCTTTGTGAATAAGGAAAATAAAGTCAAGTCCATGAAAGGCAAGCAGAAAAGAGAAATTAAGAGCTGCAATGAAACATTTGAGCACAGGAATATCTGGTTTCCTAGTCTAAAGTGACTATGATAAGTGACACGGAGATGAAAATGTAAGAACATGTTATTGGTGTGTTATTGGTGTGTCAACCCCCCCCCCATTAAAGATATGCCAGCCAGCATGGGAATATCGAGTTGCTATACTGTAGTTTTATTGTGGCAGAGATCCATTGAGAGGAATATTGTAAAAGAAGTATGGTTGCGAGAGTTGGACCATAAGGAAGGCTGAGTGCCGAAGAATAGATGCTTTCGAACTGTGGTGCTGGAGAAGACTCCTGAGAGTCCCTTGGACTGCTAGGAGATCAAATCAGTCAATCCTAAATGAAATCAAGCCTGACTGTTCCCTGGAAGGACAGGTACTGAGGCTGAAGCTCAAATATTTTGGCCACCTAATGCGAAGAGAGAAGACTCTGGAGAAGACTCTGATGCTGGGAAAGACTGAAGGCAAAAGGAGAAGGGGAAGGCAAAGGATGAGATGGTTAGACAGCATCACCGATGCAACAAACATGAAAATGAGCGAACTCAGGAAGATAGTGGAGGACAGGAAGGCCTGGCGGGATATGGTTCATGGGATCACGAAGGGTCGGACACGACTTAACGACTGAACAACAACAACATCATATCCTCCAAGGAACACAGGGCAGCGTCCATGGCGCCTCCTGCTCCATTTGTCTTTGCAACAATCCTGCGAGGTTAGTCTAAGAGACAGTGACTAGCCCAAGGTGAGCTTCATGACTAGCCTTACCAGAGTCCCAGAATCAAGGCGTGCTTTGGCCTAGAGTGGACCCGAACTGCTCCCAAGTGTGCACCACGGCTGCCCAATGCATGCGGTCAACAATGCAAGTGCATTGGGTAGCCATGGTGCACACTTGGGAGCGGCTCGGGTCCGCTCTAGGCCAAAGCATGCCTCATTTCCGGGACTCTGTTATGGCTATTCATTACTGATCAGGGTCTGAACCTTGTCTCCCTTGTCTTAGAGAACAGACAAAAGAAAATATTTCTTTACCCAGCAAGTAATTAATATGTGGAACTCCTTTCCACAACATGTTATGATGGTACCTGGCCTAGATGCCTTTAAAAGGGGATTTGACAGATTTATGGCGGAACAGTTCATAACACGTTACAAGCCATGATGATTCTGGCAATAATGATCTGCCATTGTTTCATGAGACGGACAGTTCTTTGGCTTGTTCAATATGATAGAAAAGATAAGGGATGAAGATCTTCCACATACAGGATGTTAAAGCCCCTTACAGACTTTCAGACAGGGTCCCCCAAACACACATTGAGGGGAGTAGCATTACAGCAGCAGAATCTGTCCTGATTCTGTCCTGATGCCATTCCCCTCATGTTCATTTGTTGTATCCAGTTTGAATATCTGTAAGAGACGGGCAGCCCAATCCAACCTAAGTCTTATTCCGGCCTAAATGGCGCTATACCATCCTAAAATCAGCCTAGGGCAATTTAGGACGGAATAGGTCCATTTAGGCTGAATTTACACAGAGTTTGTGACGGACATAGGATGAGTTTAGGACGGGTGGACCAAAAACGCCGCGCATGCGCACAACGGGCGCCACGAGCTATTCCGTCCTAAGTTCGGCCTAAGAGTGGGTGTGTCAGGGTGTAATGGGGGCGTAATGGGGGCATTCCTGATTTTAGGTCTGTATCCAGACATTGGCGAGCTCCGACACGCCCCCTCGAACTCTGAAATGGACCTAAAATTTAGGTCGACCAAAAAGGTGGTCCTAAATTTGAGGAGACCCATAGGTGCCATTTTACCTTACACACTCCAGCCCTCTCTCAAAAATTTCAAACACCCCACTCCCGAGTTGGGCCAGGGCCACAGTTAGGCCGGAATAGCAGCAGCAATGTCTGGATATGGCCGAAGATAGGCACCCAATCAGCACCCAGCAGCACCCAGCCTCTTTCCCACAAAAGCCCAGCCCCAGGCCTCCATTCTCCCTCTCTCCCAGAGCACGTGGCGTGGGGCTCTGTGCCCCACAGCCACAAAGTGGGACTTTGGTGGTGGAGGGGAGCACTTGGCTCCAAAGTTCACAAACACCTCACTTCTCTTCTCTGTTTTCTCTGGACTTCTCTTCTCTGCTCCCCTCAAGGGCAGAGAGCTTCTCTGGTTGCGGCCAAACTGTTAACAGCTGTGCCTGGGCAGGTGTCTCCATGCAAGCGCTTGCTAACCAATGTCTCTCCCCCAGCTTCTCCCCCCCCCCATACACAGGCAACCCCTGGCTATGGCCACAACACCAGAAAGTCAAATTATAAGCAGCAATGAGCAAGGCTTGTTGCTTGCTTTGGTGGTGTTAGGAGATTATGGCTAGGTTGGACACTGGATGGGGGCTCATGCCCATCGAAGGTCCACCCCCTGAACCCCCCAGTACCAGTTCCAGTACCAGTGGCACCCCCAGTACCAGTGGTACCCCATCTACAGATGTGAGCAGCGTTCAGAGGCCTCTGGATCTTTGCAATGATGCTCCCATTGGTCCAGTAGGGAGGGCCGAAGGCCATATCACTGTCACCTGCTGCTGGTAAGCTTGGGGGAGTCTGGGGGGGGTCACTATGCTATGAGGGCCCAAATGCAAGTCTTTGCCCCAACATGACGTTTGCAGAGACATATGCATTACTATTTTATATAGGTTTATGGTTTTATTCACTCGTAACACTTTCTCTTTCCCCAGATAAACCTCACAGCAGCTTCTGTATGATTCCCAGGTCAGAATGACTTGCTACAGCAGACATGGGTCGAGTTCTTCCCCTTTGTCCTTGCATCTCAAGAAGTTCACCACATGATGTGACATTATCACTTTTGGAGTGATACTGTCCCATACTCCACACCGCATCATTGGCTGCCTGGCAAGGAGCAGGGAGGAAAACATACATTATATCATGGAGTTAGTTTCCTTAAAAATTACAATGGAGAAGTGGAGAGCTGTATGTAGGGCTGCCCTGTGCCTGATGTAACATCTAGTTCTGCCCTTAGGCATTTCCCTATCCAAGCAGAGCTGGCAATCAGATCCCTTTAGCGCCAGGAGAACTGCAACATGAGCCTTCATGCGACTGAGCAACTTTGTTCATTATGATCTAGTGGACTATCAGGAACATTCTATTTTTATTGCAACTATTTTCTCTATCTCTCTTCCGACTCTGGTTTCTTTTTCTGAAGTAATTACTGTGAAATCTGTAAGAGACGTCTGGGTACATTCGTAATGAAACTCATTAAAATACGTTACTTTTGAGCTAACATTTCAGTAATTACTCTTGCTGTAATTTTTATGTTGTACTCAGCGTGCTAGCATTGCTGCAGTTCTGAGAAACATACTAGGGAGCAAATCTCATTGAGCTTAGCGTGACTTACTTCGGAATAAACATGCTTAAGTTGTATGAGCTGGGCTGTCGGAAAGCTGATGGATCTCATAGGCAGACAGCTCGAAGGTACTTCAGAAGAAAAGCACCTTTCTGTTAGAGTCATTATTGGTGCTATAATGATCCTTTTCTGTTTGTGTGCCTTTTTTGATGGCAAATTAATACAATTATCAGTTCTGTATACTTGTAGCTGAAGGGTAGATTGTACAGTACTGTATGTCTATAATTATTATAACCAGTAGCAAAACACTTAAAAATATAATTGGCCTATTTTCCCTACCATTATTCTTGTCATGAATATGGTCCTTAATGTGATACCAGCTTCTTTTGTTGCAGCCTAAAGAAAGTTGAGTGCATATACATCCCACAGCAGTCCATTCAAGGAATCCTTCAAATAGAAATTTGTGCTTGGTAAGAACATAAGAACATAAGAAGAGCCCTGCTGGATCAGGCCAAAAGCCCATCTAGTCCAGCTTCCTGTATCACACAGTGGCCCCACCAGATGCCTCAAGGAGCACACAAGGCTACAAGATACCCATTTCCTGTTGCTACTCCACTGCACCTGGCTTTAAGAGATAGCCTATTACTAAGACCAGGTTGTTGCTTATCCCCATCATGGCTTGTAACCTGTGATGGTCTTTTCTTCCATGAATCTGTCCAAACCCCTTTTAAAGGCATCTAGTCCAGGTGCCATCAGCACATCCTGTGGTCTGTGTACATTGAAGTGGATTGGGGTTCAGTTGGTTGAACTTCAGAGCCAACCACTCTACACAGTCCTTCTGCTTGCTGCTCCTATTGTACCTTCTTTGCCCTGGTCCTGACCTTTGCCAGCACTGCTGCTATGCTATGCAGGCATGCCTATTGTACTGCTGATTAAAAATGGATGTTCTTGACCTGTGCTTGTGAACATCACTGATTATTGCATTGTACTTGTAGTGCAATCTTTGCTGCCAACAGTACATGTAGGGATGAGTGCTATAGGACTGGGCCATTTTGTGTACATGGTGCCTCTCTTTTTCTTAGCAACAATGCTAAGAGAGGATGAGCTTTGTTGCTTTGCTTTCCCTGTTGCTTCTCAAGTTATAGGGAGGTGAAATGATGCTCTTTGCATAAAAAGAGCAGCCCTGAACAGTTTCCCCAGGCTATGGTCCATACATACCCACTGTTGGGCTGATTCTCTATCTTCTGCTCTTCTTTCAGATGAACACATCAGTTTCACCAATAAGTGAAGTGAGAAAGGCAATGTGATAATATATGCTTTATAACATGGGTCCACAACTTTGTAGAACTTGTGGGTGCTTTGGGAATTCTGAGAAGGGAAGGTGATGTCAGCACAATATAACTACTCCAGGCAGGGTGGGGTGGGTCCAAGCACAACACTGCTGACAAGAAAACAGAGCCATGAAATCTCGCACATATGCACAGACTATCCATCCATCCATCTGTCCACATGCACACACCTGCCACCGGCCTATCTGTCCATACACACATGCAAGCACTTTCCACCCATTCATCTGTCCATATACACACGCATCAATTAGCACTGGAGTACAGTAACAAGGTACTTATTTAGCACAGGAGTCCATATTCTATTAACCATAGACAGTTTCACTGTCTATGGTTAATAGAATATGGACTCCTGTGCTAAATAAGACTATTAAATAAGATTGCAAATATATGGGTGATCACTAGAGGCCGCAATAGAGTGAGTGGAGGGTCAGGTTACTACAGGTTAACCTTGTTGCTGTACTGGAGTGCTAATTGATGGCAGGGAAAGGCATGTCAAATCTCCTTTTAAACCAGAGACAGGATTAATGCTCTTCACCATCTCTTTGCCTGTCAGGCTGTCAGCATCTGAAGATAGTCATAGAACATGAATGAAACGTCATGCCGTTTGTTTTAAAGTGTTTTTATTGAATTTTGAAAGAAATTTTTAAAGTAATTTTATTGCATACATTGCATTTTAAAGAAACTGTTGAAGTCATTTTAAATTATACATTTTTTAACATTTTGAGACTGTGTTTTGTTTTTGTGATCATAATCCCGCGGAAGGTGATCCAATCCTGTTACACGATAAGAATAGTTTTCTGCTGTGGGGGGGGGGATGGACGGACACATGAGCAATGATGGAAATTGTGGGCCAGAGAGCCCAAAGAGATGGGCTAAAGTTGGGGAATGTGAATGTCAAATTTTGATAGTATAGAAAATGTATATTAATTTTCTTTCTGTATATTAATTTCTTGTTTTTTTGTGTGGCTTCTCTTTTCTGGTTTCTGGTTTCAGTTCCCATGGGATAGCTTTCACCCACCTGCACAGTTAAAATGCACCTGATGGACTACACAGAAGCTAAATGTTCATTCCAAATGTTTCAATTTCCTTTGGTGAAAACTTTCATTGCCTCTTCACATAAATAGAATAATGTTTTATGAGATTACAGTATGAGAACAGCAACAGTAATTTTTGTTCAGAAAATTCTGGGTTTATGTAAAACAGTAATTTAAACTCCACATTAAGTTCTGTATTATATGCTTCCAGGACCATAACAATATATTATATGCACCCAGGACCATAACAATCTGGAGATACTTTCTTTTCTCAAATTCCCTGTCAGACGATGACATTATTTATGTTAAGACCTATTTATAGATTAAAGGAGAGTGACTATCGTCAGACAATACCATCTTTTTTTTTCCTCCAGAAGAGTCTATTTATCTATCCAGCTGCCTGTTGGAGAACATGGCCTGTAACTCTTCCTGGTCCTTGGTTCCATGCTCCTGCAGAGTCCAGTGGGCACACTTGTGACCTGTGGTGGACCAGTATGAAGTCAGCTGATGTGGCTTGCATCAACAGTGGATGGCAAGGAGCAAGGGAGCGGCAGATTTGGGGTACCCTTCAATAGGCTTACCAGATCTCCAACCGGGACAGTGTGGGCAGGTGCAGCTTGTTAAACCTTAGAGCACAATCCTAGGCATGTCTACTCAGAAGCAAGCCCCATTGTGTTCAGTGGGGCTTGCTTCTGAGTAGACATGCCTAGGATTGTGCTCTAAGGTTTAATAAGCTACACCTGCCCACATTCCTTCTCCTAAAGGTCTAGCACTCTGTCCCAGTTGGAGATCTGGTAAGCCTACCCTTCAAGTCTGCTGCTGAGTCCCTCCAGCCCGCTGTGGACATGAGCCATATTGATCTACTTCCTTCGTGTGCTCCATCACATGGTTTTTCCAAACCAGGAAGTGCAGGACTTGAGTCTTATTTAAAGGGACTGCACAATGAAGCTCCTGGTTTGCAGAAATGGAGCAACAGAGCACAGGGCCATGCTAGAGGCGGCAGCAGCAAACTCATGGTGGCGTCAGGCAGTGTCCCTTTCACATCATCCCTGCCCGTGGCATCCAGCTCTGATCTCTTTTGCAAGTACTGCAGTACCAGAGGCTGACCTGGAAATGGAAATGGAGGTAAATTGGCTTTGACGTGGCGGGAGTGGCTCTGGCCACCCAAGTGAGGTGCACAATGGTACATGAATAGAGAAAACTGAGAAGAAGAGGTCAATATCTACAGCTGCCTCCCCAGATAGTTAAGAGAATGTAATTTCATGTTCATATAGTGCATTTATTTATTAAGCAAAGCAAAGACACCAATCAACAGGTTTCCATGACTTTTTTAAATTATTATACAGTTCCCTTCTAGAGGAATTAATCACACGCAAGTAAAACATTGATAACATGGCGGTAGTAGTTGAGGCTCTGTGCACTCTGTTTCATCTTGTTTACAACTGTGCATGTGCCTGGTATTCTATGAAGCATGAAATGTTGACCTGGGGAACAAGAATCCCTTGCATTTTCTCCAATAAATCCCAGCTGATCCTGCTTAGGATCTGCTGCAGCAGCCTTTGCATGCTACAGCTGATTGGGCTGTTAATTTTCTAAGGGCGCAATGCTGGAAATAAGGCCGGCAATGGAACAAGCGTTCCGTTGCCGGAAGACGTCGCGAACATGCCATAAAGCATGTTCGCGATGACTCAGGAGTAAGGGAGGCTGGTGCAAGGTCAGCCTCCTTCACTCCAGCACCAGGTCTCCACGCGGATGGCGACAGAAGGTAAGCACTCTGTCACCAGCTGTGTGGGTGGTCCGGCCGGGCGAGGGAAGGGGGGCCATTGGTCTAGCTGACCCGGGAGGGGGCAAGGGATGGTGTCGGCCATATCCCCGTCCCCACCGGGCTGGCTACGCCATTACACAGCCTCCTCTTTTTCCGCCAGCTATTTAGCTGGCAGAAATCCGAGGAGGCCGATAGGGCCGGCCCGGGTTTACACTCGAGGAAGGGGATGAGTAGACCTCGGCCCTGGGCTGCCGGCCAGATCCTTTGTCAGGATTGCGCTGTGAGGCTGCACACACTTACCTGGGAGTAAGGCTTGTTGAACTCAGTGGGGTTTAATTATGAGAAGACATGCATAGGATTGTGCTGTAAGTCAACCATCTTCCTAGTCATTAAAGTATCCCCTCCCCCCCATCTAACATTGCTAAGCAATTACATACTATGGTTGTATGTACAAAGGAACACCATAGAAAGAAATAATTCAACTTCTGAAAAGTTTACATAGAGGTACAGCCTGGGAGAGGGGGAAATCTTCTCACTTGATAAGTCAGATATTGATTGATGCCTGTGATAACTCACACATATTCACTTGCACACTCATACACATACACACTCTCATGGCACTCACTGTAACAATTGACCTGGTGGCTGCTGTGAACGTATAATACTTTGTATAGATTTAGTTGAGCAGAATTCTCAAGGTGTTTTTACAGTAACCATAAATCTGGACAGTTCTGAGTATTCCTATAAGTCATGACAAAATATTTCTATATGCGTCTCAATAAGAAGAACTATTTGAAATGAAAAATGCTGACTTTGGGGCATCCTATTGCTGCAAGCACCTGTCACGGAAGCCTATAACTTTTTGCAAAAATATTCGATGGGACACTTCAGCTCTGTTCACATGACTTTGCTGTCCTTTTCGTAGAAATTATCTTCCCCCAGTTTATTGGAGCGGTGTTGCCCATTTTGTTTTGATTCCAAATGTCTTTGTAAATTGCTACAAATCCATTTTTAACTCCACCGTGAATACAGTACAGCTCTTATACTCCATAAATTTGTCACAAAGTGTTGGATGAAAAAATAAGGTTCTCTGCTCTGTCAGTACTATAAATTTATTTCATCTAGTTGGCAGGTAGTAAATTCACTGCAAACTAACGTATCCATCCCTTTCATATCAGCATTCAATATGCTGAAAGCATTTATTGTTTGAAAACAGTTGTTTGTTACATACTAGGAGTTGTCATCATGTTAGTAAACACCCACCTAGGGGATTCGATACACCTGTTCAGCATATCTGATCCTCTTACTACACCTGTGCAGACTGCTCAAGTTTGACCTGGTTCCCATTCAGTCGTATGACTGACAGGGATAATTGCAAGACCAGTACGGTAGACTGTGTAGGCTATAGGGCCGAGTTGCTGTGTTGAGTTTGAGGTGACTTTCCTTTGGGAAATTTCTTCAATCTTCCATAATCTCTAACCTGGAGGAAAAGCAGCTGGAACCAGCAAACCTGCAAACAACAAAACACTCTTCTTATTGTAAACTTCTAAGAGTCAAATTAAAACATTATCTTGAACACATATATTTGGCCTGTGTTTTCGTTTTCTAACTATACTGTCTGTGTGTGTGTGTGTGTGTGTGTGTGTGTGTGAGAGAGAGAGAGAGAGAGAGAGAGAGAGAGAGAGAGAGAGAGAGAGAGAGAGAGAGAGAAGATCCCATGAAACTGCAGCAAGGGGTAGGTGTTTGTTTTTTTGCACTTTGCTCCCACCATGGCTCTGATACCAGTCACAAGCATCCCTCATGGTATTTAAAGTAGGAAAAAAGCTTCAATCGAAAGTCAATTACATTAAAACATTCCCTCAGAGACGTAACAACGGTGGAGCGCGTGGTTCACTTGAACCAGGTGCTCAGCAGCGGAGCACGTGGAGCAGAAGCTCCAGGCACTCGGGTGGGCGGGCGGGTGAGGCAGTCCCCGACGCGAAGTGCCGCATTGTGTCGGCCCACCCTCCCTCCCTGGAGCCTGTTACGCTCCAAAATGAGCGCAAAACGAGCGGGGGGCATGTCGACGTGACGCGACGCAGGCCCCGCCCCCACGCGCCAGGAACCGGGAAGGCGCCCGACATTTCTGGCAGGGGTGTGTGCAAGTGGTAATGAGCTAATCCATCCAGGGGACATGATGTACATTGTGCATGTGACTTCTTGTGAGACCTAAAGAGGCTTGAACTGGATCTCAGATACTGTATGAGTCTCTGAATCATGCAAGGAATCATCAGAAGACCAATGTTTTGTATGTAGGGGTGGGCTGGATGATGAACCACCCCCACATGATTACAGGGAAGCAGTGCTTCGGGTGGGGGCGAGTTATGTGCATTCATGCTCCTTTCCCACAGGTAGACTGGTCGGAGTATCATCCACCTGGCCCAGATATTTGGATGTTCCTAATCCTAGCCATTGCAAACTGCTTCCCACAGATGCTCTCCCTATATCCTTTGCTGCTTCCTTCAGTGCCCATCAGATTTTGTTTATCCAAAAAGCAAACACTTCCAAAGAGTAGTTAACCCACAATCCACAATTACCTGGAGCCGTCTTTATTTGGTTACTCTCAATGTATTTTATCTTTTCCTGATTCTCCTCTCCAATTCAATGTCCTGAATACTTCTGAATATGCAAAGTTGACTTTAGGTGTTTCATGCCATAGAGTAGTCACAAGGTTTACTGCATTCGAAAGATTGTTATCGGCACTGCAAAGAGAAAAGGAGACTGCAATAGCGGAGGTGTTCTTTCAATAAATGGAAACCTAAGAGATATTTGCTTGGAAATGTTCTTTTAAGTCCAGAAGCATTAATTCACTCATGAATAACGGATGATGGTCTCGCCTCCCATTTATCAAAGCACTTGAAAGAATCTGCTTGAAAAAAGTTATTCGAGGCCACAATGTCATTTTCTAAAAATCCTGGTTAGATAAGGTTGTCCTCTTTCTTAGAAAATGTGGTTTATGGAAGGAAAAAGCAAACCTCTTGAAACCTGTCACTGACGGCATATTATGTCAGTTTGATATCTGTGTCCAAAAATCAAAGTCCCATTGGATGAAGGGAAAAGTCACTTAGCGAACAATATTTCTGAGTGACAAAAAAGATGGCATCTTTTCTTTCAAGGTTCTTCTTTGAGGACTCTCACTAGAAAACAGCAATTGAAAAGATTATTTTACAGTCCGTACTAAATAATAGAGTGTTCTTTGGCATTCAAAGGTCTAAAGCTCCCTGTGGTACAAATGACATTTGTACAGCAAGTTAAACTGCTTCAACAAAGGAGTTTGGTAGAAACATAAAATGGATAGATTTATGGCACATTTTTAACCCTACCTTAGCAGGTTTTCAGACAGATTAATCTGCTAAGAGAATATTGGATATCTGAATATTAGACACAGTATTGAATTTTGAATATTGGACACAGATATTGGATATTTATGAGTGAGATGATCTCCAGCTATTGTATATCCACCATATGTGTGTGTGCGGGCACATAGTTATGTAATAATGAGGGGAAAACCCTAAGACATACTGCATATACTGAAGCTCCAGAACCTTAGCAGGATGTATTCAGATGTAGTGATATAAACCTCTTGATATGAAAGTATATACCAAGGAGTTAGGACAAGGCTTTCATGTATAGATGTCCATTTTCAGAATGAATACCGTATTTTTCGCTCCATAACACGCTCCGGACCATTAGACGCACGTGTATTTTGGAGCGAAAAATATGGGAAAAAATGTCTTGCTTTAACAAGATTTTCGGCCGCTTACCGCGTAGTTCTGCAGCTCAAAACTTCATCCCGCGTTGCCGGCTACATTGCGGCCCCGCCGGGACTGCCCCCGGTCAGCAGATCGAAGATGCTGCACCTTTGCTTGTTCTAACAGCAAGACGTGAGCCTCCCGGATGCTGAGAGCCTGGACGCGACCAGGAAGCTCTCCGCAAACATCGCAGTAACTGCGATGTTTGTGCAGAGTGTCCTGGTCGTGTTCAGCGCCTGTGCGAGGTTCCCAGGCACTGGACGTGACCAGGACGCTCTGCGCAAACATCGCAGTTACTACGATGTTTGCACAGAGGTTCCTGGTCTCGTCCAGCGCCTGGGAATTTCACGCAGGCGCTAAACGCGGCCAGGACGCTCTGCGCAAACATCGTAGTAACTGCGATGTTTACTGCGATGTTACTGCGATGTTATTACTGCAATGTTTGCGGAGAGCTTCCTGGTCACGTCCAGGCTCTCAGCGTCCGGGACGCTCGCGTCTTGCTGTTAGAACCAGCGAAGGTGCAGTGTCTTCCAGCTGCTGACTGGGGGCAGTCCCGGTGGGGCCGCAATGCAGCCGGCAACGCAGGACGGAGATTGGAGCTGCAAAACAACAACGCAGTAAGCGGCCAAGTGGCTGAACAACTTGTTTAAAGGACCCGATTTTGGGCAACATTTGGTCCATAAGGCGCACAGACATTTCCCCCTATTTTTTTTGGGGGGGGGAAATCGCATTATGGAGCAAAAAATACGGTACATGTTTTTAAACACTAGGAGATATTCTAATAAGCAAGGTGCTTCTATTTATTTATTAATCTGAATTATCAGCTAAGAAAAAAGTATACCATTATATGTACATAGTCAAGATAAGCTGTGTGGGAATCAATGAATAATACTACCAGAGATACTATCTGGAAGTGGAATGCTTAAAATGCAGACTGGTCAGTATCTGTATCCCACTATGTAAATGCATGTGCTGGCCAACATTTGTCTTTTGCATGGAAGCAGGAAAATATAGAAGCAACCAAGGTTAAAATTATAAGCAATATGCAAGGCCACCAGACCAAAAGAGAAATGTTAACAGCAAGCAGTAGTAATGAACCACACTGCTGACAATGAGGAGAGATAGATCAACAACAGCCCAAGACACTCCACTATGCTGTTATGTGGGTGAACCATTGGTCTGAGAGATTATCAAGCCCCACAAGAACAGGCTAGAGGGATGGGGAGCGGCATAAGGTAAGGGATGGGGCCATGAGGATGGGATAAGGTAAGGGATGGGGCCATCATTTGATTTTGTCTGTAAACCGTTTTGTGAACTTTTTGTTGAAAAGCGGTATATAAATACTATTAATAATAATAATATAATAATATAATAATGATGATGATGATGATGATGATGTTCCCAGGAAATTTCTGGGGGCCCTCCTTTGGCTTCCGGGCCCCCTTCTTGACCCTGGGCCCAGGTACAATTTATTCCCTTTACCCCCCTCTAATTACAAAGGATTATCAACATGATTTTAAATGTTTCGTTTTTATAAGGAAGAATAATTCATCCAAAAAGCTTGAATCTTTCTGATTAAAGTACTTCATCAATTTATATCCATTCTTAGGCTTACCATATTTCCCCCTCTTAAACCGGGACACCCCCCACAATTAATTAATTAATTAAAAATAATTAAAAATAATTAATTAATTTTGAAAATTAATTAAAAATAAAAATCAATTTAATATTAAAAAGGGGATAGGGAGCGCGAAGCAAGGACACAATTTTTTAATTATTTATTTATTTAGCCTACGAGCCAAATAAATGATTAATTAAAGAAATCTATGTAATTTAAAAAAGGGGCGAAAAGCGCCCCCATTGCCGCACAAAGCGCGTTTGCAATTGTTAATTATTCATTTATTTTAACATTAAAATAAATACAGTAATAAATTAAATTGACTTACCCCGTCGCTGCCGTCATCGCTGCCACGCTGCTGCTCCTCCGCCGGCCAGGCCGGGCCGGGCTCACCCAGCTCGTCCGCTCTCGCTCTCGGAGTGGCAAGAGCAGATGATCTGAGGGTGAGCCGCCGCTCTCACCGGATCTTGTCGCTCCGAGCTCGGAGCAACGAGAACTGTTGAGAGCGGCAGCTTGCCCTCCGAGCCAGATCGCCCGCTTTCGCCTCTCCGAGAGTGAGAGCGGCGAGATGCCAGGCGCCGCTCTCACCGGCTCGCCGGCTATCAGAGCAGGGCCTGCGCTGGCCTGCTCACAGCCTCACCGTCACCGCTCGCCTCCTCCTCACCGCCGCCGCCTCGCCTTCTGCTTGTGTGCATGCGCAGAGGTGTAGGGAGGGTGGATCCCGTGGCTCAGCTGAGCCAGGCACCACGGCTGAGGGAGCGCCGCCGGCCAGCCGGCCGAGCACCCACCACCGAGGCTCGTCGGAGTTGTCGCTCGTCTACAGGAAGGGAGGGAGGGAGGGCTTCTTGCGCCCTGTAGCCAATGAGGAGGGCGAAGGGGGAACTCGCCTCCCTCCGCCCTCCTCATTGGCTACAGGGCGCAAGAAGCCCACCCTCGTCGCTTGTGTTCGTCTACAGGGAGGGAGGGAGGGCTTCTTGAGCTCTGTAGCCAATGAGGAGGGCGGAGGGGGAACTCGCCTCCCTCCACCTTCCTTATTGGCTACAGGGCGCAAGAAGCCTGCCCTCCCTCCCTGTAGACAAACACGAGCGACGAGGGCGGGCTTCTTGCGCCCTGTAGCCAATAAGGAGGGCGGAGGGGGGTCCTCTGCCCTCCTCATTGGCTACAGGGCGCAAGAAGCCCGCCCTCGTCGCGCGCCACGTGACGTCACATGACCTTACATCACGTGACCTCACTTCTGGGGGCGCTGAGTCGAGGCCCCCCGCCCCCGGGCGCGCCAGGCGCCGGAGGCGCAAGCTACACCTCTGCTCATGAGTGCGGCTCACAAAAGCCGCACACATGTGCACAAGCGGCCTGGGAGCCCTTCAGAACGAAGGGCTTCTGGATAGAAATGGCGGTGGCCATGTTTTTTCCATGGCGGCTGCCATTTTTTAATTTTCTTTTTTTAAAAATTCTACCGGAGGCCTCCCGGGACCAGAGGCCTCCCGGCGTGATCTGACCGGGATGGACCTGGTAATACCAGGACTGTCCCGGTCAAACCGGGACGAATGGTAAGTCTAGCCATTCTACAACACAGAAACTATCTTTAGAAGAATTTACAGAATAAACAAGGGCAAGGAGGCAGCGGGAAGGGGTGGAGAGGTAAGGGGAAATAGTTCCCCTTTCCCCTCTGAAGCCTCCTGATCTGCCCCCTTGTTGGATATCATGCACGCCTCATTGGCGCGGCTGCATCAGTGGTGGGGGGAGGGAGGATAAGATTGGGCTCTTTCTTATTTTTAGTACTTATTTAGTTCAATGTTGTGTTTTACAGAAATAATACATTTTTTTCATCCATCAGAAATAATACATTTTTTTCCTTCTTAAAATACTGTATTGACTTAAACATTCTCATTTCTTACCTTCTCCACAGTATTATTAAATGAACTGACTTTTCAGTTGTGTTGAATATGTATCTGAAGCGGTACTTAACAGTTGTTGCTCTATTCAGTTTGTGTCGTCCCCCCCTTTATAATCTGTTCTACACGACTGAACCTATTATAGCAATGAATGTTAATTTCTCAGGATAACTTAAAGTACATCATTAGCTAGACATCCTTCACTTCAACAATAAATGGGGTTATTTGCTGTCTGACATAGGTACACTTTTTAATAACTATTCTTGGTGTTTTACAGATAATTTTTTTAAAATGAAAATGATAGAATATGACTGTTCTCCAGCACAAGTATGACTTCTATGCAAAGTACGGCCACACCGCATTGCAAGTGTTGGCCTATTTGCTGGGCCCCACGTCTTCATAAGAAGAGCCTTGCTGGATCAGGCGAAAGGCCGATCTAGTCCAGCTTCCTGTATCTCACAGTGGCCCCACCAGATGACTCAGGGAGTACACAAGGCAACAAGATACCTATAACCTGTTGGCACTCCTTTGCACCTGGCATACAGAGAAAACCTACTCCTAAAACCAGGAGGTTGCTTATGGCTTGTAAGCTGTGATGGACTTGAATCTATCCAATCCCCTTTTAAAGGCATCTAGGCCAGGTGCCATCACCACATCATGTGGCAAGGAATTCCACAGATTAATTACACGCTGGGTGAAGAAATATTTTCTTTTGTCTTTTCGAACTCTCCCTCCACTCAATTTTAATGCATGTCCCCTGGTTCTAGTGCTGTGTGTGAGGGAAACAAACTTTCCTATATCCACTCTCTTCATGCCATGCATACTTTTATTTCAATCATGTCCCGCCACGGGCACCTTTTTTCTAGAATTAAAAGCTCCAACCACTGTAGCCTTTCCTTATAAGGGAGGTGCTCCAGCCCACAAATCATTTTGGTCGCTCTTTTCTTCACCTTTTCCAATTCAACTACCGGTATATCCTTTTTAAGGTGTGGTGACCAGAACTGGATACAATACTCCAGATGTGGCCTTACCATCGATTTGTACAAAAGCATAATGATATTGGCCGTTTTATTCTCAATCCCTTTTTTAATGATCCCGAGCACAGACTTGGCCTTCTTCACAGCTGCTGCTTAGGTCGACACACTGGGTCAGCCCCAACAGGAAAAATGCTATATAAATAAATATTGAGAAAGGAAGACACTGGGAACCCTCTTTGCCAACTGTAAACTCCACTTCATGTGAGGACCACAAAAAGACACTACATGAAGCAAAACTCTTTTTAGGACAGGTGGCCCCACCATTCAAACCATGATGTTTAGTATCAACTACCTGGACTAGCATTGTTTCACCTTTTTAGGTAACGTCCTCGTCACATGTAACAACAGTTCAGAAAATGTCCAATTACCCGAGCTTTGGTTATCTGACATTCTGTTTTATCCAACGTTCTATTCACATCTATACAGACTGCAGAAGCACTTTCTTTTAGCTTTCTAGTGGTTAAAGCAACAGAGCTCTTACTCCTAGAAGTTTAGGAAATATAGGACAGGAGGATGTCAGTAGTAAAGGCACCTTGTTGTTCTGCTTCTTTCTGCAAAACGGAGCTTTGAATTTCCTTTGGGAGAAGCTGGAGCGGCATTTGGGACCAGTGACTTGAAGGTGCGTCTGGGTGGAAAGATGTGGATTGAGGGAGAGGGGCAGAACATTGTTTTCTGAGGAACTGGCAAAAGGTAGAGGAGCAAGCATACAATGTATTCAATGAGGAGCAATTGTATTGAAACTTACAGCCCAATTACTCCTGGGATCTACACCAGCTATTTAGCTGGAGTAAGTCTCAGGAGAGTCGGGGTGTGTCAGGTTGGAAAAAGGGGGATAGGATTTGATGTGCACTGCTTCTGCCACTGAGATCCTCCCTCTCCTGCCCCTGGCCTGCTTCCCACCCTGAACCACCCATGATTTCCCCCTGTTCTGCCCCTCCACTGACTTACCAGCAGCAGTGCGGGATGGAGGAGGTTCAGTGGACCCCTGTCGCCCGCATGTGGCCTCCGGCCATTTTCTGTGGCGACCACGGCCCACAGAACAACAGAGCAATTTTAGTGCTGTCATTCTGGGACTTGCACTGGCAGATCATGAGATCCATCAACACAAACCCCGGATAGAATTGGGCTGCCCATTTCTTCCCTTTCCCCCCCCCCCCACTCATCTCCACATTATCCGACATATTCAGTCACTCGACCACCTGTCGGTCCCGTTTAGGTCAGATAACCAGGACTCTACTGTGGTTGTAATTTTATTTTCTGTACAAAGCTTCTGTGGCCTAGTCCTTTAAGGTTTGCACCTTCTGTCAACCAGAGAGCTCACAAATTCTACAGAATACCCCCATCATGTGATATCAGAAAATCTGTTCTGATCATATTCTTATTTCTCCCGAAGGCAGCTGTGATATTTCTTCAGTTGAGCAGCAGTTACTGCTGTATTAAATCTGCACTTTTCTTGGACAACCTGGCATACATGGGTCATCAAATACTACTCAGGTGTGATCTGATTGGGATAGCAAATGATATGACCATTAGCCTAGCTGCCAAGAAAAGAGTTTATCCTGTCACACACGGAGAAAGCAGGCTGTGTGTGCCTTATCTTGCCGAGAGGACTTGCTGGCAGGAGAGTCACTGGCCACTCATTATGGGTTGGTGTGTGGAAGGGAAAGAGAAAACACTTGTTTTCAAGGACAGCTTGTTTTTACCAGGCAGGAGCTGGCAGAATGACTCACAAATTCTCACCATGATATGGAGCACCGTCAACTTCGCTGACACTGCAGAGCCCTTGATCATGATTCTCTGAGAAGGAGATGTCGCCCTGATATGTCCCTCTAATATGAAGACAATTAAAACACACACATTTCTCTTTGTCATTTGTTCTCGGAAAGTATAGATATATGAGTAAAGGTTACGAAAGGGGAAAGAAAGGGCTTTTCTTGCCCCCAGTCTTTGCTCTGCCTTTGAAAGGCATTCTATCCCAGATCCCATGAGAGGGGGGAGAGGGGGTAAATTGTGCTCAGGCCCAGGGTCAAAAAGGGGGTGCAGGAGCCAAAGGAGGCCCCCCAGAAATTTCCTGGGATTTCAGCTGGCCTCATAGAGATTGAAAGACGAAGGTCAGGCCAACCAGGAGGCCAGGTCTACGAGGCAGGTAGACCTGGGTGCCGCATCCGGAAGCCTGGTAGACCTGGGCTCCAGAGACTTTCCCGGCTGTTACTGACCTCCCCCTGCCCTGTTTTGCCCCTCCCCCTTTGAGAAGGGGCCCAAAATGAGAACTTCAATGGTTCAAGTCTGCTTGGTAGCCATTTCCCCAATCCCAAATGTGTGGGACCTGGCTGAAGGTATTCAGTGACGGGGGAAGATACTTGATGATATATGCTCAGAGGCACATCCTCCTTTATTGCCTCACCTGCTCCATGCTAGTGGTTTGGCTCTGAAAGCAGGGTCTTGGTCTGAGCCATATACGGTCCCATCTCCCTTTCTTGCACTGGAGCAGTTCAGATCATGGTTGCACTGAGTTTTCTTCCCCACCCCCACCCCCTCTGTTTTAAAAAATACTCCTGGCAAACTCCTTACTGCATAAACTTGATGGAAATGAATGGGTGTCACATCATGCCCTTGTGTTGCTCCCATTCATTCAATTGGGCTTGTTCAGGAGAACTTCCCAGGGGATTGTACCCAAACTTAATTAACAAGAACTGCTGCCTTGCACAATCAAGTAAAAAAAAATGTAAAACCCCCCCACCCAATTTGTAATTGACACAGTGTTCCAAATGTCGGAAGTAAAGGCTTCTATGCTGCTGAAGCAAATTATGAATGACATCCCAAATGCTAGCAAAATGTCCACTTGGCACTTTGCAGTTTCAGATGTGTCAATTGCTGTGTACTGACTGGTGTCACATAACATAAATCCCGCTGAATCTAACTTGTTAGGCTCCAGAGAAGTTCTAGTCCACCAAAATGGTTTAACAGGGACACATTTATAGCTGCCAGCTTTAAAAATTGATATGCCTTTCTTGACAGCATTTATCACTTTAGAAAAGATTCCCTTTAGGACTCCCACAGTTGCTTCCTCAAATGATGCCAGTGAGTGCAAACCAAGCCTATTCTGGCCAACATCTGCCAAACAGGTGAAACTTCCTTTCCCCTTGGCAGCAACACCCCCCCCCCAATCAGCAGGTGCTGATTACACTGCTGTTGATGGTGACAAAAATCACCCTCTTCTTTTCAGCTTGATCTAAGGTCTGGCTCCAACAGAAACCATCATCGATATATGTTCATGCATCTTGTGCATTAAATAAAAAGAAATAAAAATGCTTGTCAGGCAAAACAATCCAAGAGAGAAAAGGAAAGAAAAAGTGGGAAGATTTTGTCTAAAAATGTAAGTTAGCTTGTAGCTAATGACCCACCCAGCAGTCAGCTCAATGTGGGGAATTGTATATGAGCTCATTATGAGTAAACTGCTAAGTGTGCACAAAGACTGTGTCTCTATTTGTTCCAGCTCAATCAGCTGGATCCCAAGTGATCAGGTAAAAATGAACTGACATGTGAACTAACAATCACTACAATAAAAGTATAACCATAAGCCCTTCACATGGATAACTCATATTTATTTTCTTCTAAAAATGGGAGATAAAGCTGTGATTTTTTTACGTTGTTTTATAAAGTGGGGACAATGAATAGATTTGATGGTGAAAAGTGAAAGAGGAATCTTTGGAATCAAGTGACATTAACAGAAAAGGTTTAGGTACAGCAAAATACACAGAGGGGCCTGTTCGAAACTGCAGACTCAGATCCGTGTGGACCCAGGCCGTGGGATCAGGTCTGGGAAGGGGGGGGGTTAGATTTGGGTGCTGCTGCTGCTGCCAAACCTGCCCTCTTCCTGGACCCGGTCCGCCTTCCCCTGTCCTCATTCCGCCTTCATTCTACCCTCCCCCGCCCTGCCTTCTCCACTAACTTATCTTCATCAGCAGGCCTTCTCCTAGCCATCACTCTTCGGCCTCACCACCAGTGGGCTGGTAACGTGGCTCCGTACACTGCAACCAGGCCATTTTCGATGGCCGTAAAGTGGTCCACGCTGCTGGAATGCTAGTTCTGGCAGTGGGGAGAGCATTTAGGATTGGGCTCTTAATCTGACATGTGATGATGTTGGGACCCTGACTGTATAAGCAAATCTTCCAGGGCTATTCTTGTGAAGGAGGAGGACAGCGAGCATCCTAACCAATGTCCTTGCTTCACTTCTCTCCCTCTCTCACCAACACAACTGCACAAATCACAAAGCATGTTCAAATCTTTTCTGGGCAGCACCTGGCTGAGTAAGGCGACAGAGATGGGTGGTGGTGGATTCGATTGCTCTTTAGGTTCAAGGACTAGGCAGCTTTGTTTTAACCACAACATGAGACAAGGTCCATTAGAAAGAAACAGTGAGGTGAGGGGAAAAAACAGACATAGTCAAATGCTATACTTGAGGTCAAAAGGTAAAGATAAAAAATAAAGTAAAAACAGATTCTAACCAAAACTTTCCCGGTGGAAAGAAATCTACTTTCTTCCCACCTGGCACCGGACAGAAAGGTCTTCCTAGAATTAACCTTGTTCTGGATGGACAACATCACAGTTTTGATAATGGCTTGGTGGGTGGCATCTCGCATTTCACAATGTACGTCTCCCACTTAATGCAGCCAAACAGCTGTCTTTTATCCCATTTTGGGGAGACTCCTCCCCCTCCCAGCTCTGATAGGCTGGTTTGAACAGATCCTCAAATTTTCCACTCCTGAGTCAAGTGAACGAACTGGACGAATGACTAGGTGCAGGATCTAGGGAGGCTTTTGTCAAGATTATTGTGTTCTGCGTGATACCAGACAGTCATGAGACACCAATATACAATTGAGGGGGGGGGGAAGCAATGTGTGGTACAAACATGAGCTTGAACTATGGAAAGAATGGAGGGTCAGGCAGGCTGCTTCCTAGGAAGGCCTCAGTGTACACACAGCACTGTCGGGAGGCTTCTTCAGGAGAGGAGTGCTTGTTCATGAAAGACTTTCTTGGCCTGGTTTTGTGAAGCCCTGTCTGGCGTAGACTGTGTCTTCTCTGAATTTCAGCTCTTTGTGAGAGTAACATACTGTGAGACTTAACCTCTGAGAGGCACTGTTTCACTGCGTTTAAACGCCTGCTCACCATGTTTTCACAGAGGTTTCTCTGTTCAAGAGCAAGTCACTTGGCAGAAAAATCCCGCTCCTTTCTAGCCCTGCCTTCTTAAGTCTTTTTGAGCTTTTATGAGCATTAAAGCAAGTCTCATACTGATAACAAAGGTTAAGGCAATCATCTCTTTTCCTTTACAGATAAGGACTTGAAAACTGCCTTTACAATCTCTCTCTTCTGCGCCACACAGAGAGGGGATTTCTGCAGCCTGCAATTTTTCTTAGTTTAAACAGCGTTTTATCAAATGGGAACATATGTATATAGTAGGTAAGCAAATATTTGCTATTCTTTGAAGAAGGGTTAGTCTTTCTCTTATTTTGGTACTGGCATGTGTGGACAAAACAAAACGAGTGGATAGGTTTTTTTTTTTTTTTTTGCTGCATGATTTCTTTGAAAAAAAAAACATCATAAGGGACCTTAATCATTTGGATTTCCCATGAACTGTAAAACAAGCCATTCCTCAGTCATATTCCTTTGTGCTCGCTCCCTGTCCCCTGCAGAGGAAAGATGGTGATTACAGGCATTTTTTTTAAAGATGGCACGCACAAGTACCACTGTGGTGATTGTTTTAGAACAGCAAAGGGAATTGGAGATCACTGCCCTTGCATTATACCAATTAGGAAGCAACTTTCTGTCAGGTCAGAAAGCAGAAATAGGCTTTGGATTGCCCAACACGGAGCTATTGTCAGACAATTTTAGCTGTCTGGTGGTGCTGAAATATGTGGGGAATGTATATTCAGCAAATCTGTATTGATGACTGCATCATTGACCTGGAAACTGTCAACTTGACCTCCACTCAGACTATTTATGACTGTGGTCAACGGTCTACACCAAGAGCTAAGTCAGAGGAGGAAATTTCACCTATTGTTAGCTAGAGATGTAACTTTGCCCAGAAATGTTGAAAGTCATATGAATAAATCATAAGAATTGTGTGAACAATGAAACTATAGGCAATATTTGCTTGCTTATCAGACCAAACTTACTTAACTATGTTAAGGCTATAATCCTAAGCAAGCTTGCTAGTGAGCAAGTTGCATTGGGTCCCTTCGGGGAGAAAGGCGGGATATAAATACTGTAAATAAATAAATAAATATCAGAGTAAACATGGTTAAGATTACACTGTCAGAACATGAAAAATAACCAACTCAATAATTCACATTTATTAGCATTAACATTTATTTTTGCTATGTAAAATACTTTGTGATTTTTTGTTGAAAAGAGGTATATAAATACTTGTAGTAGTAGTACTACTACTACAAGCAGCAACAGCAGCAGCAGCAGCAGTAGTAGTAGTAGTAGTAGTAGTAGTAGTAGTAGTAGTAGTAACAATGCTTAGCATTTATACAGCTTCACATGTCTTAGAGCCCAGTCCTATGGGCTTCATAACCCAGTCCAAGGGGTTCAACATGCGCTCCGCTGGCGGCGGCTGCTGAAAAGCAGCTGTAAGGTGCTTTCTGGCAGCGCACTGAGTAGCACAGTGCCGGGACAGCGGCAGGAAGGCAGGAGCCTTCCCTCACACGTTGTTGGCCTTCCCGCTGCCCGCAAGACTAGGTAAGCCAGCAGGGGCTGGGTGAAGGCGGAACAGGGTGATGAGGCGGTGAAACTGGGTGGGGATGGGGTGGAACCAGTGGCAATGGCGTGCACCAGATCCTACCCACCTTTTCTGCAGCCTCCCCGCCCCTTTCTCTCCTCAGATTTGCGCTTTCACACAGGGGCGGCCCAACCATGAGCCCACCTAAAGTGTTCACATGGAGTGGCGCCCTTGGAGGAGCAAATGGATGAGCCCCCTGCCCATCCGTCCACTGCCCTCTCCAGCCTGGAGCTCCACTGGGTGCTCCAATCCTCTTCTGACATGATGGGTGCAAGTCAGAAGAGGACTGCAGCAATGGCAGCCTCCTTCTCTCTTCCAGAGCTGCTGGAGCAAGAAGTGTGTGTGTGTGGGGGGGGGGGGGAGGCTGTTGTGGCTCCAAATCACTTCTCCACGTGCTTGGTGCTTACAAAGCACCAAGTAGGCAGGGAAAGGCGATTTGAAGCCCGCCTGACTCTTCCCTTACTTACAAAGATCAGTGCATGCACCTCCCTGCTCTGACCCTCTTCTGTTTGCAGTGAGCACAAGCCAGAGATGCAACATCCACTGAGCCTGTTCATCTCAAAGAAATGAAACGCGGACCAATGAAGCTACATGGCACACACTTTTGTAAGTCAAGGGAAGGGGGGATGGAAGCACATTGCTCATTCAGCCACATGCCCTCCATAGGAAAGGTGCACACAAGCACACGCAAGCAGAGATGGCAGTGGGCAGTAGATTCAGGAGGCATCATGTGCCACCCCTGTCTTCCTACTTTGGTTTTCCATGGAAGACAGACTGTTGAAGAGGGATTTTGTTAGACTTTACATTAGCTTGTTTCTGACTGAGAAAGGACCAAAATAACTTGACAATTGGGGATGGGACACACACGTAGAACCTAGAAAAGAAAAACTTATTTAGGAGTCCAAAGCACCTGCAGAGCAATTGCAAAACAGTCTTACAGCACAATCCTGTGTAACCTTGCACCGGTGTAACAGTAGATGCACCTGTGTAAGTGCACTTATACCAGTGTTATTGCACTTACACCGGTGCATCTGCTGTTACACCAGTGCATCTACTGTTACACCGGTGCAAGATTACACAGGATTGCACTGTTAGAGTGTGACCATTCTGCCGTAGGTAGTTATCCCACTTGTCAGTACAAGTCTGAAAGGGAATTTCTGTGACCAGTGAACACCCCCCTGGGGGGGGTTGGCTCTATCAGTGAGAATTTCATAGACTATCAAGTGAAAATTTCATTTTTTAAATATAAATGTTAATATACATTTGTGTGTGGTATGGAGAGTCTCATGGCATGTTACAATTTGTACAGAAATAGGATATATGGGATTATCAGTCATGTAAATTTTTGTTAAAGAAATAAAGTTTTAAAACTTGTACAACACTTGTCTGGAGAAATTCCTTATTAACAACAGCACCTTCAACACTGCTACTGTTGGCTTCTGTTGAAGGTGCTGTTGTTAATAAGGAATTTCTCCAGACAAGTGTTGTACAAGTTTTAAAACTTTATTTCTTCAACAAAAATTTACATGGCTGATAATCCCATATATCCTATTTCTGTACATTTGTGTGTGTGTGTGTGTGTGTGTGTGTGTGTGTGTGTGTGTGTGTGTGTGTGTGTGTGTGTGTGTGTGTTCCCTTTGGCAGATTCTGTATTTTTCAGATCAACGATTACTTAGCATTTTTTTCCTCAACTACTTCTCTTTGTCCCCTAATTTCTATCTCCCTCCCCCATTCAACTGTCCCACAGTTGTTATCCCCCCCCCTTTCTGGGTCTTGGATGTTTCTATGATTTATTTATTTTTGTATAGAGTTAACAGATGTTGTCCGTCCCCCGTCCCCTGGGATTTTGCTCGGGAATAACGTTTCTGGTTATTTTCAGAATGTAATTTGCTTGTGTAAGGTCTTTTTACTGTTGCAGCTAGTAACATTTGAGCTTGAGTAATCTTGTTGGTTCTCATGGTTCCAAATTATTTTATTTAAACAGTAGTTCTTTGATGTTTTGAATGACATCCTGCTTGCATACTTTGTTTTGCATTGGTAAAGCTCATAAATACCTACATAATTCAGTTTTGGAATTTGCTTCATTGCAACAAGGATCTTTAGAGATGGTTAATTCATGTCTTCCATATTTCTGCCAGAGGGAGGCTTTAATTCCCAGGGAGTTGATGCCTACTGCATTGGGGATTCTGGAAGTTTATCCACTTCCATTAAGAACCAGTAAGAATCTAGTCAGTAGCGTCGTCTGGGGGGAGGGCTTGGTGCCTTGGGGACCAAGCGCCACTTCAGGGGAGGGGCGCGATTTCGCGCGTTGCTTACCTTTTCTCCGCAGCCATCCCTGCTGCGTTTCGGTCCTCCCACCCGCCCTCGGCTCGAACGGCTCCGAAATGGAAGCCAAACTGCGGGCGGGGAATCGCAGCGGCGCACTGACGTTACAGCCCCCGTCACGTGGCCGCCGTCATGGCGGTGGCCCCCACTATGTGGGGGCGCAACAACACCACTGAATCTTAGTATGGTGTTCAGGGTGCCAGCAACAATATACTAACTCATATTTGGACTTGTTTTTTCAACATTTCTTGATGGGGGAATCTTATAAACCTTGGCCATTCACGTCAATGCCCAGTCTCTAGAAAGCCCTATTTACATTATTCCTTCTTCCCTCTTTGAGGGAAATAAATTACAGTATGAAAGAGTGGGATTTTCAGAGGATCAGTATGAATTCCCCAGACAGCTAAATTAAGGAACCACTCCATATGAGAAATCATGGAAAGTGCAATCTGGGGCAAAGTCCTAACTCCACCAAAAACTTCTATAGTAGGGTTAACAGAGACGGTTGTATTGGACACATTCCAAGAAGTACATTTGGGAAGAAGCTTCCTTCAAGCAAATATCTGGAGCAGTATAGAAGCACCTGTCTAAGGAAGACAGAAAACAACAACAACAAACCTGAATTGATGCTGCAGAGACCAATAAATGGCCTAAAGCGTATCAAAACGGGGGGGGGGGGAGAGAGAGAGAGAGAGAGAGAGAGATGTGAGAGCACCTAAAACTCATTACTCAATGAATGGGAGTTTATTTGCAATCACTCAGAAAAACTTTAATTGATTAATCACACTAATTAATCAATTAAAGTGTGAAGCTCTGTAATTTACAATGCTCATTTTGAACTAGAAATTTAATTACCTGGAAATGAAGGACAAACATTCCGTAATGCCACTATGCTGAGAAAGATCAAAGCAGGTAGACAATGTTGTCATAGCAGGGGTGGCATCAGGGATCAGCCTCGTGAGACACTGCATGGAGACCCACACCCCTCAGGAGAGCCACCTGGTTAGGCTGACCCCTGACCCCTTGGTATCAGTGGCAGTGATAGCACCCAATGCACCATCAGAAGATGGGCAGGAGGAGGGTCCAAAAAAGGCCCAGTGCAGAGTTTTGCCTCAGGACCCCCAGCAACCTGGTGCTGGAACTGGCCATAGCTATGGCTTAGGCTTCAATCGTAGCTGAACAGGGTAGTAGGGGGCCCACAAACAGTGGGCAGGGGGTCTGGCTCAGTTAGTAGAGTGGCCGCCTCATATGCCTGAGGATCTGAGGATGGCAGTTCGATACCCATCGAGAGCTGTCGACATGCTGCTGACAAGCTGCAGAAGCCTCCATGGGAGAAAGAATTCTGCAGCTGCAGCAACACTCAAGTCAAAGCATGGGAGGTGAATGCCAGAGAGAGGCCAGACCATGAAGGAAACCACCTGGCATGAAGGCGTTCTATGAAAGACTAGAACATTTGTAATATGTAAAAACCACTTCGGTTTAGATAGCCTGCCTATGTAAACCATCTTGAATTAAAGTCGGAGAAATTCGATGACCAGAGAAAGGTAGTGTATAAATGCTGGTGCTATTATTAGTAGTAGTAAAGGCAAGATATTATTTTCAAGTGTAAGTTGGAGGAAGACAGCTGGCACGTCTGGCATGTTGTGCTATGCTGCTGACCTCAGAGACCAGTTTCCAATGGAAGAATGGGATTCAACAGCTCCCTGGCAAGGATGAGGCTGGAGAAAGCAAATGCAGACTGCAAACTGCAGGTGTTTGCATATTCCACAGACAATTAGGAAAAACCTAAGCCCAAACCTCTATCCTTTTTCGCCCTGCAGAACGAGACAGTAATATGCCTTCATTTACTGCCCAATCCTAATTGCCATCAGCAGCCGTGCCATGGAGGTATGCGCTACATGCTCTGGTGAGGGGGAACAATCAGGAAGTCAGGAACTTTTGTTCCCCATGATGGCCTATGGGTCTCTTCAGACCTATACCAGCGCTATAGCTGCTTTTGTGCCATGCTGCTTTTGTGCTCCATATTGTCCCCCCCCCGTGGATTTTATTGTTTTTAAATTAAGAATGTATTGTTTTAAATTTATTTTCTGTATTTTAAACCATGTTTTTTAATTTTTGTTGTAAGCCGCCTTGGGCATTTGCCTCGGCATAGAATAAGGCGGGATATAATTTTTTTAAATAAATAAATATAGCTGGCGTAGGTACGAGGAGAGCAAGGAGGCAGCATGGATCAAATTTTGGGGTATAGGATCTGGCGTCTACATTTGCTGTTGAGATCCACTTCCTCTGGCCCACTCCCTGCCTTTTGACCTCCCACATGAAACCTCTCCTCCTGCCCTCCCACTCCCCGCCCTCCCCACCACCTTACTGGTTCTGGAACTGCTCCCGTGTGGCTCCTCGAGCCACTGCTAAACTGTACATGTCTTGCTGCTCGCCATTTGCAGTAGCAGCTGGGCAGCACATGACAGCAGCTGGCGTTTCGCACCTCCGTAAAGCAGGTTGTGCTGCCAGAAAGTGAGTTCCGGCAGCATGGGCAGCCCATAGGACTGGGCTGTTAGAGTCTTTTTTTTTCCAACGCACATCCAGCGCAATCCTGTGTAACCTTGCACCGGTGTAACAGCAGATGCACCGGTGTAATGCAATTACACTGGCATAAGTGAATTTACACCCGTGCATCTATGCAAATTACACAGGATTGTGCTGATCATCTTGTAAATGCGTGCTACCTTTGGCTAATGTCTTCTAAGTTCTTGAAGATATTTGTCTGCTTTTGTGCTCTCTGTTTCCTACAAAGGGCTGTCGCCACACTTCCATTAAGCATCTGAAACTAGATTAGGAAAATAAGAGGTCTGCAAAAGAGCAACAGAGTCTCTCTCTCTCTCTCTCTCTCTCTCTCTCTCTCTCTCTCTCTCTCTCTCTCTCTCTCTCGGGAGAGAGAGAGAGAGAGAGAGAGAGAGAGAGAGAGAGAGAGAGAGAGAGAGAGAGAGAGAGAGATCACTCTACTATTCAGCAGTTGCCTTTCAGTTAACTGAAACCTTTTAGATTCTGAATGTCATCGATATGAAGAGCAGAGTCATGAAGAGAAGAGTGGAATGAGTGAGACTGTGCCAAAAATTATAGAAATTAATAAACACACTTTTTGCTCTAAAAATGGTGGCTTTGAGTTTTTCGTTTGTGAGCTGCTTTTGCTAGCCACATATCAAAGCCATTACAGAGTTGGCGGTGATGTCACTTCAGTGGGGATGTCACTTCAGGTGGTGATGTCACGGGGGGGGGGGGGGTGCATCGCGATGCCACTGCCGCTCCACTCTCTGAGGTTCAGCAGGTGGTTACACAGGACAAGGCCTTCTCAGTGAAAATGTGTGCTGAGTGATTAACAATCACTGTGCAGGGGTAACTCAAAAGGAAACACTTTCATCTGAGACATGTGGATATTACAGAGAGTCTTCCTATCAATAAAAGGCAGAGCAGGATTCTGTGGCATTAGCTTCAGTTTTCATCACTCTTCGTATAATCTCCACTTAAATCAGTTCTAAAGAAAGATGCGCTGTTGGGAAATGCAAGGATTCCAGCATTAAGATGCGGTATCTTTTGTTCAGACCTCCAAGAAAATAAGTCAGTCACCACTTGCCTATCAGGTCGTTTTCACTTACATCCTCCTTATCTGCAGATGGAAATACAAAAATCAGTATTTCCAAGAGCAATGGGAATAGTTCTGCTATAAGCTAAAAACGTCTGATGATACTGCACAAAGGAGCCAGATTTTATCTTATAATCATACTGGGTGAGAGTATTCTTCCTGTTCAGTTTGTTTCCATTTCACTCACTTCAAAGACCTTGATTCACTTTGAGGATAAAAAACAAACAAACAAAACCCCACCACCTGCTTTATCCAGTGATTCAAGACTCCTAAATGGCAAATTTCTTCCATGTGCTTCTCTAGAATAAGTGTGTCTCTATCTATCTATCTATCTATCTATCTATCTATCTATCTATCTATCTATCTATCTATCTATCTATCTATCTATCTATCTATCTATCTATGCACAACTAAACAGTTCTGCAAACATGTAGGCTCAGGATCTTAGAAGGTTATCACACCCTAACAGCCCAATCCTAACCCCCTCCCCCGGCCCAGGCTGCATACTATCCAGGGGAGGGCCCAGCTAGAGGTCTCCTTTGGGTAAGCAGACATTTCTCCATTTACCCTGGGTATACTCCCAGCCACCGCAATGAGGCTACTCGGTTCTCTGCCAGATCTTTAGCTAGGGTAGAACCGAGCAGTCCTGTGTTGGCAGAAAGGGCCCAGGAAGGGGGGATAGGATATGGTGTGCCATGGCATCACCGATCCCTCCCCCTCTCAAGCCCGATCTGCCCACCCTGTTATGCCCCCTCCCCACCCTCCCCAGCCCTTGCGACGCTCAGAGTGGCCTTACCTGCTCCAGCGCACAGGGATCCAGGATCCGGCACCGGCGGGATGGTGCAGACCTTCCCACTGGTGCAGTTTCCTCCTGAGTTGTCGCAATATGCTTTACAGCGCATTTGCGACGCCTAGCATTTGCGACGCCACTGAGGCTGCAGCACTGGCGCTGGGATTCCATAGGATTGTGCCATAAATTGTGTGTGATAAATTGTAATATAATAAAGTGAAATATGAAACAGAGACAGCTTTAAAAATGTTTAGTGAACTGTTTCAGCTTCCGCCTTCCTTAGTAACATAGTCGTGATTTAAATGAACACTGAGATACATAGTTTTAAGAATGCTGATGAAAATGCTTAGAAATGTGACTCATGAAATTAGGTGTTATTTTCCATATTGAGGCCATGGGGTGATAAGAGTGTCAAGTCTACAGAAAGTTTTCTCTGAAGTTCCAACATTCTTGGATTTGATGGTTTCTTTATAGAAATGTTTCCAAATCAGAGAGGTTGTGGACATCGGAATTAAAACATTTTGCAGCTGGTTGGTCAAGGCTTTTTGTTCTGATGGCTTGTTTGTGTTTTAGAAATCATGTGCAAAGGCCTGTAGTAGTTGTTCCAGCATACTGGACGTAGCATCTAAGATGCATTACTGGACTTGCAAGTGATGTTCTTTTTTTATAAAAACATGTTACCTATCATTCTGCTTTTGAAGGTGACCATTTCCCCAAGGAGAGAGAGAGAAACAGTGATGGTTTTGCTTTTGTTCTCATGAGTACCTTACATAGATTTGGACATTGGAAGAAGGTGATGGTGAGTTGGTGGCAAAGGCCCGAGGTATCTCTCCATTGGAAGTGCTGATTTTAACCTTTAAAGCCCTAACAGCCCATTCCAACCCAACTCCTCTCCAAGTCAGGCATAAGTGTGGCCTAAGTGCAGCCTAAGTTAGGCAGAAGTTATGCCTGAGGTAGGTCAGAGTTATGCCTGAGTTAGGCAGGCTGCAGTTTCTGTGGCCCAGCACCACCCCAGGATCCAGGCAACACTTACCTCCCAGGCAGGCAGGCTCTTCTCCAGGCTCCGTGTCTGGCTCAGGCATGTGCAGGCCTCTGTCTGCATGTGTCAGCGTCCATCCATGGCAGCTGCCGCAGGGTCTGTCGTAGCCCGGTCGCAAAGGGGCTGACCGCAGGCATGGGGGTTGCGCCAGTCATGTGGTGGGCGCAGGGCAGGTGACAGGTGAGCGAGGTGCCTGAGCCCAGCCGCCACAGGGCACCCTGTGCATCAGCCATCTGCTGCAGGGGAGAGTGGCCGTCCCCTCCCTCCTGCAGAAGGCGATGCCACCCCCAAGCCACGTTGAGGCTGCACTGGGGGGTGAGCGGGGGAGGGAAGGGAAGGGGAGGGGGGTGGGAACGTCACACACAAGGGGGGTCTCATGAGGACTGGAACTGCCTCTGACATGACTCGCCCATGCGCTGCCTGAAGCCCTGGGCCTCCAAGGCCGGGGCAATGCCCACAAAGAAGGCATCCCGGCGTGCCTGCTGCTCTGTGCCCCGGCCAAGAACAAGAGATGCCTTGGGCTTGTCTGCTGCGAGCGTGAAGGGCTCACACAGCTCATCACACCCCCAGATGGGGCGACGACGGCGCCTCGCGGCAGGCGCTCTGGCAGGGTGGGGGGTGGCCAGCAGCCATCATCAGGGAGTGGGAGGGGAGGCAGACACACAGGCAGGCAGACAGGGGGTGCTGGGGAGGGGCATGGGTGGGTCAGAGACAGACAACAAGACTGGTGGGAGACAGATTCCGAGAGAGGGGTCTGCAGAGACCGATAGGGACACAGGGGGCGCTCCGCAGATGAAGGTGATGCATAAACAGGCGCCTCTTATGCAGACAGACTTTGGGCGGAAGCGCCTTCATTATGGGCGGACCTTCGATGGAGGCGCCTGCATTACGGGCAGACCTTCGACGGAAGCGCCTTCATTACGCGCGGACCTTCGACAGAGGCGCCTGCATTACGGGCAGACCGACGGAGGCGCCTGCATTACGGGCAGACACCCTGGCTGTCACTGTTTGCCTGCCTGAGAGCCCCCCCCCCGACTCCCCCCTCCCCTCTGTGCCATGGGGGTCTGGCAGCGCCCCTGCTGGGTTCTCCCAGGGAAGGCCGTGGCAGTCCCTGGATGGGACTCATGGAGGGGCTTCAGTGCTGGGGGCTGTCTGTGTGTGGGGGGCAATGCTTGTGTAAACACTGGGCACATATGTTTCACTGGGGTTCTGCCCGAGGGGCATCTTTATTGTTCTGGAACATTAGCAGAGATGGCCAGGCGAGGCTGGCAGGGGTAGTCACAGCAGCCAATCAGAAAGCAGCAGCAGCACACCTGCCCCATGGACCTGGACATGCAGGCTCTTCCCCTGTGGAACCACAGCCTGCTCCATAGAAAGGGGAGGGGCAGCAAGAAGACAGCCAGGGAGGTGGAGCAGCAGCGGCGGCAACTGAGGAGGGTTGCAGGGCTGGCTCCCTGACCTCTGGCAGCATCGAGGCAGACGACAGTGGGGCAACCAGACTGCAGGCCCAGGGGTGCTCCCAGGAAGGTAGGTGGTAGTGGACGTTCCTAGGGAGACAAAAAACAAGGGGTCAGCTGGTATGTGGAAGCAGTCACCATTGAAGACAAGCCAGTGTGTCAGTTGCAAAAGCCTGCAGGGAGAGAAATAAAACACAGCTGATAGGTGTGACACACATAGCATGGTCTGAGCTGCTTACCTGGGTGTAAGGAGAGCATGATCCTGTAAGGGGAAAGGGTCAAAGAGAGAGACAACAACACAACTTGGGGGTCACAACCATGGCAAACCTAGCAATACTGACCTGTCAGTAGACCCTGCGGAGAAAACGGGGGGGGGGGGGACGACAGCTGGTTGTCTACATAAGGCTAACAGTTCCACACTTGTGGCATTGTCTGCTCACATGACTACAGGCAGCAATCAGACACCAGTGGTAAAGAGGCATGTATCCTATATATCATAGCAGGCAAAGCAGGCAGCTATGAGACAACACATTGGTAAAGAGGCATATCATAGCAGGCTAAGCAGGCTGTTATCGGACAAGTCACTGGTAAAGAGGCATATCATAGCAGGCTATGCAGGCAGCTATGAGACAACACATTGGTAGAGAGGCATGTCATGGCAGGCTATGCAGGCAGCTATGAGACAAGACATTGGTAAAGCGTCATGTATCCTACCTATATTTCTATATGCAAAGAGGCAGAAGTCAGACCACATGTCAGCACGAACCCTGCTCTTACCTGCACTTACCTGCTGGTGTTGTTGCCTGTGGGGGGGGGGAAGAGGGGCTGGGAGAAAGACATGGGTTAGCAAACACTTGTATGGAGGCAGCTGCCCAGGCACAGCTGTAAACAGGTTGGCCACAGCCAGAACAGCCCTCTCTGCCCTAGAGGGAGGCAGAGAGGAGAAGAGAGAAGTGGGGTGTTTGTGAATTTTGCCCTCCACCAACAAAGTCCCACTTTGTAGCTGTGGGGGACAGAACCCCACGCCACGTGCTCAGAGAGAGAGAGAGTGACTGGAGGTCTGGGGCTGGGCTTTTGTGGGAATGAGGCTGGGTGGGGCTGGGGGCTGATAGGCTCCCTATCTTAGGCATAACTCTGTCGGTTTCCAGACCTAGCAGGCCCAACTCCGTCCTAACTCTGACCTAACTCAGGAGTAGGGTGTTAGAAATTTTCAGGAGAGGGCTGGCTTGGGTAAGGTAAAATGGCTCCTATGGGTCTCCTCGAACTTGGGTCCACCTTTTTGGTCGACCTAAATTTTGTGTCAGCATTTGTGTTGGAGGGGGCGTGTCTGTGCTTGCCAGGGTCTGGAATCCAACGTTAATTGGTTGCCGCCCCCGTTACACCCACGGTCCGCCCATGTTCCGCCCACTTTTAGGTCAACTTTAGGTCTGACTTGTGCTGCTTAGCCCTTGGGTTGGAATGGGCTGTTCTTAGTCCATTGGTCGTAACTTCGACCTAACTTTGACCTAACTTTGCCCTAAATGGTTGCATTCCAGACCTAACTTCGACCTAAATGACTTAGGCTGACTTTAGGTCTGACTTGGGCTGCTTAGCACTTGGGTTGGAATGGGCTGTAAATGGCCTAGGACCTGATTGCCTTCTGACCTGCTTCCTCCCATATGAACTGTCTGCCCTACACGGTCAGTGGGGAGACCCTGTACTCAATCTGTCTTAAATTGCAATTCAGCAGGCATCAACCAGGGAAGGACTTTTTCAGGGGTAGCACTGACTACTGGAATGTCCCCCAGAGAGGTTAGATTGGCTGTCCTTCAGTAAAGACTTCTTTGTCTGTCCTTCAGTAAAGACCGAAGACATTTTAATCCTGTTCAAAGCTGGGTTTAGATGGCTGTAGATGGGTTTAGATGGCTCTGTGATATTGGCCATTTTGTTGTATTTTAACCAATTTGTATGTTTTGTATTGTTGAGTGTTTGACAACTTTGTAAGCTGCTGTGGTTGTTGGAGGAGGCTGAGGCGGGCAAGACACAACCCAGGTGCCTCAACATGCCCTCCCTCCTAGCATTCTCACTGGAAAGAAAGGTTAAGACAGGTAACCTGATCTGGCTGGCACAGCTCAGCACCCTCTTGTCTGGGTTCTTGTAGATTCAGCTGCCACGAGGAATGGTGAATTAAGGCTCTGTCACAAGTCTTTCTTTCAGTCTAGGAGAGCCCTCAGCATTCAGTTACCTGTGGAAGGAAAGGAGAAGAAAGCACCTTTGGAGAAGAAAGTGATAACATCCCCTTGCTCCTCATACTCTCTCTCTCTCTCTCTCACTCACTCACTCACTCACTCACACACACACACACACACACACACACACACACACACAATGTCTCATAGGAAGCATGCCCTGTGCTAGCAGGAAAGCCTAGCCCTCTCTGTACTTCAAAAGACCAGGGATTTGGGTGTCCTTGTGAAAGCAGGCTCTGTGCTCGGAGAATTGGCACACTCATGGCTCTTTGAAGCTATAAGTCCTTCTGCCAAAAGCATCCAAGCACTGATTATAATGAGTTTTGCATCATTTGATCATTCAACGTTCAAGAAGAGTTAGAAATAATTGGGTGCCTCTCTCAAAGAAGTGACAGTTCCCTTTCTCATGCATGATCTATGGTGCATTCCTGAGGCTCCTTAAATTAGAAATGAGGTGAGTCAAATAAGAGCTCCGTTGTTGTTGTTGTTGTTGTTGTTTTTCTATTAGAGAAGACATAATTGCATTAAGGTCTACTGTAGGCTTTGATTCTCTCCCCCCCCTCATGTTTTTAGATAGCCCATTAAACGCTGCACCTTCCCCAACGGCAAGGATGTGCGCGGTGAAGTAAGCAAGGGTGTGAGCCAAGATGGAAGCCTGCACACACAAGTGCATGTGTGAATGTGAAGGGGGATCACTTCAACCAACTCCTCTCTCCTTTGGAGCCAAATTATTCTCTAGCTTCAAGAACAGGTATTATCCCTTGCTTTGCGCCACCTCACTTTTCCCATTCTCCCCCCCCCCCCCCGCCCAGCTTTGCTAATTTGTTGTCTCTGCCAGGAACCCCTTGATTTTCCTAGGAGAAGTTTCATGCGAATATTTAATCATCTCTCTGGTTCGTTCATTTTTAATCACTAGCAGTTTTTCTCTTCTAGTTAACTTTTATAAGCAGCAATTGGTTATTATAGTTATCAACAGCTTTATAACTGCATGGTGCTTCTTTTCATATTTGATGTCATTGCTTTTAGTCACATTATATTAATTGATCTCAGCAAATTAGTTTGGACTGTGAGTCACTTCCTGTCCCCCCCTTTTATTCTTCTGGTGACGGTATGTGAGGCGTGTGCATCCTGATTGAAGGCTACAAGAAGACTACATGGCCATGCATGTTGGGGGACACATGTAAACACACCGTGCATGTTTTCAGGAGGTCTGAGGGACGCTAGAGGCAGTTGCTGTCTCTCTGGTTGAATGAAACAAGCAAGGTGGGAAAAGGTGTTAGAAAAGGGAAAAAGCACAGAGAAAACAACTGAGTTATATACGAGATCAGAGGCAAAGTAGAATAAAAATGAAACATTCCCTATAGTAGAGTCCATTTACTCTTAAGACAATGTCCTGGGATCGGAGAGCAACAACACTTGGCAAGTTAACCCTGCCCTGTCCAGGACAGCACACACAAGCTCCAACCAACCAGCCCTTTTTATCCCCTTTTAATAGCGTATTGCACCCTGAGCTCTGATTCAACTTAATCAGAGTTAGTTTAAACTTACGTAACTGACTCCCAAATTGTCCTGCTGCCAAGTCAGGTGAGTTGAGAGAGTTCAACCTACAACCAGATGAGAGCTGACCTCAGCAGGGAGTATGGGGTTTTTGGCCAGGCAGCTGTGTGTTCCCTTGGTGATCCCAAACAGGCAGGTATCCTAGGCAAAGCCTACCTTTGGTACATGCAGTTGAGTGCTATCAGAATGGCAAAGGTGACAGGCTGACTCAGGTAAGCCAGCATCAGTGTATACACGGGAAGGAGCTTGCCATGGAGGAGAAGGGTGCCTGCTCCTGACAGCTGCTTTGAAGTTCTCTGATGAAAAGTGGAATATATACCTAGCAATAAATGAAATAAGACAAATGATTGCCAGGCAATAGTTAACAATACCAGATGGACGTCTACTAGCAAAGGGATAGGATGTTCTATCTTTGTTGACATCTTGCTTGTGTTTTTAGATCGGTAGCTTTCATGGCTCGCAATTATACAACAATGTTTAACAAATATGGGAATCAATGCCATGGAAAAAATAAAGATTTACTGACTTCTTAAACCGTAGCGGGTTTCCCAGCGAGGCAGCCGCACACGGAAAAAATACAATAAAATCCAAGGTGAAAAAAGCAGCCCAACGTTTCGTTCTAAGTGCCTTAGAACATCTTCACAGGGAACAATCAAGGAAGATTGCAGATGGAGTTGTCCAGGATTCACCCCTCCTCTGAATAAAACACCAAAAGTGCGGGAAAGTCTGATTCCTTGAAAGCGGAAGTGACCTGACCTAGTAACCGCACCGGCTGTCAGTTAGCTAATCAGGCTGTCTCCGCTCTCTGTTTTCTCCGTCTCTAACCCACATTTCTTGTGCAGGATTGGCAGCCAGATCCTGTTGGATCCTGTTTTTGTGGGATGGGGACTTTAGGGAGCAGAAAGAGGGGGTGGCCATGGGGAACCCCCTTAGTCCAGTGGTAGCCAACCTATATATGGAAGCATTTGAACAGCAGGCATTGGAAACTGCCATTCTAAAACCTGATGTCTGGGTCAGATATGTGGACGATGTATTCTGTGTATGGACTCATGGGGACAGAGAACTTGAGAAATTTGTACAACATCTTAATGCCCAATGTAGAGAAATCCAGTTTACTGTGGAGAAAGAGAGCAATAATTCTTTACCCTTCTTGGATGTCCTAGTGACACGAAAAGAAGATCTGTCAATAGGACACAGAGTTTACAGAAAGCCCACACATACTGGGAGGTACCTAAATTACAACTCTAATCATCACCCATCTCAAAAGAATTCATTAATAAATTCCTTGGTACATAGAGCCATCAAGGTGTGTGACAGGGACTCATTGGAGGCAGAAAGAGTGGAACTGTTTAATTCACTCCAGGCCAATGGGTATTCGATGGCACAGATTAATCGATGCTGGAGACAGCAAAACTACAAGATAAAAGCCATTAGAGAAGGGGCAATAAATAAAGACAACAAAATTAATAAAAGTACAACAGAAGAGAGACCCTGGATTTGTTTGCCTTTTATTAGAGGAACAACAGACAAGATAGCAAGAATTTTGCAACAAGGAAATGTGAGGACAATTTTTAAACCAACATTTAAGCTACAGCAGGCTTTGGGCAATCCGAAAGATAAAAGAGCAGCATTATTGAATGCGGGCATTTTTGCATTCCATGTGAATGCAAAAAATGTTATATTGGCATGACAGGCAGATCTATAAGAACAAGAATAATGGAACATGAGAGATCTTTGAGATTGAAGCATCCCGCACAGTCGTCAATTGCAGAACATGCTTTGAATGAAGGACATACGATCCTGTTTGATGAAACAAAGTGCTTGCAGAATGAAAGCAATTTTAAAGTTTTGCGCCACTTGGAAGCACTGGAAATAAGTAAACGTGCAGTAGGGGGGCTCCTGAACCGTCAACAGGACCTGACTTTCTCCAACAGGATCTGGCTGCCAATCCTGCACAAGAAATGTGGGTTAGAGACAGAGAAAACAGAGAGTGGAGACAGCCTGATTAGCTAACTGACAGCCGGTGCGGTTACTAGGTCAGGTCACTTCCACTTTCAAGGAATCAGACTTTCCCGCGCTTTTGGTGTTTTATTCAGAGGAGGGGTGAATCCTGGACAACTCCATCTGCAATCTTCCTTGATTGTTCCCTGTGAAGATGTTCTAAGGCACTTAGAACGAAACGTTGGGCTGCTTTTTTCACCTTGGATTTTATTGTATTTTTTCCGTGTGCGGCTGCCTCACTGGGAAACCCGCTACGGTTTAAGAAGTCAGTAAATCTGTATTTTTTCCATGGCATTGATTCCCATATTTGTTAAACATTGTTGTATCTTGCTTGTGCTTATGAAGGACTGGAAAACACAGGGATGGATATTGCTAAAGTCATCAATAGGACTCTTTTCACTGCCTTCCGTTAACTTCCTGATCTATCAAAGTTCCTAGCGAGAGCTGAAAGAAAACCATCACACAGTGTTGTCAGGTAAGCACAGATGCTGCTACTACCAGTTATCAACACAAAAACTGGATCTTAACATGGAGCTCTGGAGAATTTGGGACTGCCCTCCCATCAAACTGTTCAGCTGCCTGGAAACTGTCTGACTCTAACCCCCCCCCCCCCAGCTAAGCACTGACTCCTTCCTTGTCTTTGACATCTAGTTGTCTGGGAAACGCTCATCCTTTGGTAACTTGGAACTGCTGTGCTAAGAAAAATCACTCACATGAGAGACTTGTAAAATGCTTCATGGGCTTTATTAGGAGTGATTCCGTTCCTTTAAGATGCAATCAACAATGCTTTAATTTCATTGTCACGTATATGACACTCCTGAGTTATTACACGTAAGCTGCGTCTCTTCCTTTAACTGAAAAACACACAGACTGGGAAATGGTGCCACGACTGAAATTTGGCAGAGGGGAGGGGGGGGGGAAAGCATGCATCTCCTTCACTAATTTATGAAACCAGTTGCTGTTTTACCAGGTACTGCTGAGCTCCTGTCATGGAAACTGTGTTTGCTCTCCACGGTGGTCCAGGAAAAACATGAGCACCTGCAAGTTCCTCATGGTTGGGCTTCTGACACCACCTAATTTCTGCCTTCCTATAAATGTAAGAAAAGCAGATATGGATCTTTCTTAGAGGCAGAGGAGTTAAAAGCAGGGGAAGCGCTCCAGATCTGCTTCCCTTTGGTCAAGTAGTCTCAGCTCTAGTCTGCTGCCCTCGCATATCTTCTTGAAAAGTACAACAAAAGAAAAGATGTCACCTCTTGGTTATGCTCTTTTAAAGAGTCCACTCTTTTGCAGACTGATTTTGAGGAAGAAATAAAGAAGGTCAGAAAGTACAGCAAAACAGAACTCTGATCTCCTCCGTGTGTGACAAGACCATTATTCCATTTATCACTAAACTGTTTCCTCTGAAGCAATATTTGGATCTCCTCTGTGTACTCTGTTTGCAGAGGTGTTACTTCCAGGCATGGGAGTAATCTAGGTCTATTTGATACTGAATAATTTATCTAGAATAAACCATAGAACAAGCCAATTCTTGCAGAACCTTTGGGAAAGCAGGTGGTTAAAATATCACTTATGCGGATTTGTTAAGGAGAAGTAATTCCACATCTCCCTTTTCTCCTCATCTGTCTGGTGACCTGGGTCAAAGAGTCAAAAGTCCTATACAGGCTCTCTGAACATCTGATTGTTATCTGTAAAATTCAAGCTCTTTTTGTGTTTCATCACGTGACGTGGAATGTTCAATGTTCAATGCGGAGCATTCTTGGAGGCGTAGCTTTGTGTAGCTTTGTGAATAAATTAATTCCCGACTATCAGCTGTTGATTGATATGGAAGTGAGCGCTGCAGAGCTCGCCAGCTCCGAAACTAATTACAGATTAATTAAGACTTAATTAGCTGATGATGGGGCAGATAAGGGACAGAGCTTGGCGTACCCCCAGCCAGTGGTCTTTGTACCCCTAGGGGTACGCGTACCACAGGTTGAGAACCCCTGCTGTAGAATATTTGGTCTAATTGTGTGGTGCCAATAATAAAGAAGTCTGTGAAGTGTTTTGGTATAAGAGTGGCATAAGACAGAGTAGGTTTAAAGGCTAGGTGCAGAGCTGGTTTCAGGTTTCAAGGGCCATATGCAAATTGCCCTCCATGAGTTTCCTCCTACCTGGGTGGGCCCCAAGACAGTTGCTCCACCACCACCACCACTCCCATAGCTTACAAATAGTTGAAGCAGGACCAAGGAAGCAGAATGCAATCACCCCTCTCCTTGGCACAGGGTTCCCAGAGAGAGAGAGAGAGAGAGAGAGAGAGAGAGAGAGAGAGAGAGAGAGCTGTATCTGGATGTTCAATTCTGCCAATACAAAGGAGGGCTGGGGCAGCCAGGAAGCTGTTCATCAGGGGTTGAGCAGCAGGACTTGGGGGTGCAAAGCTAGGCAAGGGAGATAGCCCACAACTATGTTGCTTTACCAAGTAGTGACTGAGTGGTTTCATTGTGGACTCTGCTGCCCTGCCTTTTCTTGGATCTCAGCATGGCCTTGATATGGAGCATGTACTACTGTTTGCCTCATCCTCCCAAGTAGGCCCATGAGCTGTGCTATGTCACTGGTTCTGTGCTTTGTCTTAGGGCTTGTTTCCTCTCCTCCTGAGATCCTGGAGGTGATGGGCAGGGTCTGGTGCTCTGATGGGCTCCCATCATGGGGCGGGTCATTTGTGATCAGAGTTTCCTTGGGCAAGGTGATATGGGGACAGCCTCTGGCTTACCCTCAAGAGTTCTGATGTCTGGAATTTTCAGTCTGTACCTGGAACCACGGCAGGGTCTTGCTTCTCGCCTTCAGAGGAGGTTTTGTTGGGTTCAGGACACCAGGGTTGCTGACACCAGGGTTTCAAGGGTAGGGTGGTGATGGGATTGGTTTTGCCCCTACTTTCTCCCATTGAGTTAATGGCTCCCATTGACTATTTTGTGAAAAAAGCATGCTGATGGACACTCCATTAACTTAGAAATAAACCTGTGTTTTTCTAGTCTCCTCTTGTCCATGAAGCTCCAAATGAAATGCAACTCATCACATGGATAGATTTAATTACACTTGCTAAACATAAAAAATGATATTCAGTTATGTGGAAATTACTTTGGAGAAAAAAAAAACTCAGGTAAGTATTGAACCACGCACACATTATTGACTCTGATGGGTTTAAGTTAGCCTCTCTTTCTAAGGAAGTTGTAATGTGAATGTTTTATCGATAATGTACAACATTAGGAAGACAATCATAAATGAAGATGCATATCTATTCTAGCTAGAAAGGAATAGGATTTACAAAGGAAACTAGCTAGATAAGCACTCACTAATTCTGTTTTATGTCCCACTGAGAACAACTGTTCCTATTCAGAGTCATGGAATTGGAAGGGACCTCATGAGCTATACTTTTGAAACAGTAGAATTCTTTAGAGTTTAATCACAATTGATTTTTTAAAACAAAAAAACAAACAAACAAACAAACAAACAAACAAGTGTATATGTGGTTCTGGTTGCATGCCAGGCAATCTCAAGGTATTTTGTTTGGGTTGATGGCAAGGAAGCATCAGGTCCCACAGACTTTAGGGAAAACATGAAATTTGCTTCCTGCCCTGAAACAAGCTAAGGCTTAGTGGGTTTGTTTTTCAAGCCCTTATCTGCCTTTCCTCCCATCTTTTAACCAGGAGATCACTTTATCTTGTCCCACTGTGTCCTAGCCCCACAATCTTTTGCAATGGTACAAGCTTAACGCAGCAGGTATGGATAGGTAAACCTGGTCCTTTGCAACCCTTACCATTGGCCCACAAATCCCCCCCACCCTCTAACTTCAGTGTCTTTTGACCACATGCTTAGTGTTCTATCTCTTTCTCCTTTTGTGTGACTGGAGTATGTGCATGAGTATGAGCCTAGGACTTCTTGCAGCCCAATCCTCTGTCCTGCCAGTCCATAGCATCCAGCACCGCCAAGGAACTATGTGCTGCATACTGTGGTCGGGGGGCCAGAGGGCCTGGGAGAGGCAAGTTAAAATATTTTATACTTACCTCTCCATAGGCTGCCTGGCTGTCAATTTTCTCCTGGGACCCATGCCAGCTCCTTTGCTGCCATCAGTCCGAGAAGAGCCAAGTGGCAGTTCTGGACTGGGAAAGGGGGATAGAGTCCTGAGCGTGATGCTGTCCTTATATCTACAGTTTTAAAATTGCAAGTGTACAAAATGTGTATCCAATGCATACATGTTTAATGAGGTAGAATCATGTTGCATTCCATAAACCAAGCTATGCCTTTAATGAATATCTTTAATTTTGAAGCGTGCAGGTAGGTGAAATTAATATGTTTTGTGGTTAGAGAATCATTTTCCTAGACCCCAGATTATCTACCATTTCATGACTTTCAGAGCACAGTTGATCAATTTAAGTAAATTCACATTAAGTTAAACTATTCTTTAGTGACAAATCCTAAATCTAAATTGCTATCTACAGAAAGTCAAATTGGTCTGATGAAATGGAAGTCCCAGAATTCCCTCTTGCAGCAGCAAATACACAATATAGCAACACACCACCTTTTCCAAATGCTGATCAAATAGCATATTGGTTATTACATATGGATCACACACACACACACACACACACACACACACACACACACACACACACACACACACACACACACACACACACACACACACCAATTGATGGCAATTCTTTGTGAGATTTTCACAGAGCCTGCACTTGGGTATTTAATTCTCACATAATAATTTAAAGGATATGAAAGGATATCATATTTCACGTGTCTGCATTCAAGCAAATGTGCACATTTGATTGTCTTCTCCTCTTGAACTGCTTTCACTGGTGCAACCAGGGCAGGTACTGTTGGAAAACTCAGACTGAGAAGGCGGCTGTGCTTGGAAAAGCTCAGATAATTCCTCTTGGAGGGCACACCAGTGTCCTCTCTAGGAATTGTATTTGCTAGCGCAAACAGTAAGTTTGTCTCAATACACAGATTTTATTATTATTATTATTATTATTATTATTATTATTATTATTATTTGGTCACAGTAACAGCCAGTAGACCAATCCTGTCACTCTGCTCGCATCTATTTGCATGGTTAGGAATTTCAAAGTCCAACTGACAAGCTAATGCTGAATGCAGCTAATTCAAAGGGTTACATAGACTGTAATCCCACACACACTTTCCTGGGAGTAATTCCCATTGAACACAGTAGGATTTACTTCAGAGTAAACATGCATCAGATTGTGCGGTTAGCAACCATTCCAGAAACAAAGCAGATAAGCAAATGAAATATTACCATGCCTAACAGGCCTGAAATGAATGGTCAAGAATTAGTGGACACTGAGGTGAGCAGTAAGCTACATGGCTGTTACCTGGATACACAACTGAGTGGTAGTTCAGGTTTTTAGGAAGCATGGGGTAGATTCATCAGTGTTTTAGCCCCTCCCCCAAGTTTTTTAAACATCTGCTCCTTATGGGAAATAAGGACAAAGAGATTCATTTTCCCATCACAGACATTCAGCGCAATCCTATCCAACTTACTCCACTGGTGTAACCAGTGGTGCAGCGAGAACGGGAAACCCCAGAATGGAAAGGGGATTCAAATCCCCTCCAAAGGGGATTCAAAGGGGATTTGAATCAGTTGGTAGCTATGCGACTCATGGTCCAATCCTCTGAAACTCTTGAGTTTCTTGTAACAGTAGATCCACCAGTGTAAGTGCACTTATGCCAGTTTAACTTGCCATATGCCGACGGACTCAGGACGGACACTGGCATACCCTCCCTCGGAAACCACGCATGCACAGTTCGATGTAGTACAGCGCCGCTGAAACTCCGCCAGCATAGGAGACATTCCGGGGCATTCGGAATGCCCCCTGTGCTGGCAGAGTTGCACTGGCATTCATCCTGCATCCGAAGTGCGCATGCGCTGCGTCTGAGGGGGGTTACACCAGTGTCCGTCCTGCGTCTGTCAGATTACGGCAAGTTACACTGGCATAAGTGTACTTACACCAGTGGATCTACTGTTACATCTGTGCAAGAGTTACACAGGATTGGGCTGCCAATCATCTTTCAGAGTGAGCTTAGGTACACAATGTGATGTTGTTTTTATTGCCTATTGAAAAAGACATCAAAAGTATAGCATTGGGTTACAAGGTGGTAAACAGGTAGTGTTTTTCTACTGGCATGAAGAAGGATGTAAATGAGTTTTGTTATGCATTGCCAGGGTACGCTCTCCAAAATATCTTTATGCACATGTCCTTTGCAGATAGGAAATTTGGCCTGGTGCACTTGCTTTGCAATTCAGCCTCTCCAAACAAACATTATTTAATCTTGACGCCAAGCAACACCACAAAACCAGTGCCTTATTTTACCTTCTCAGATCTTATGATGTCAAATATAAGTGAAGCCAGAGTCAACAAGCCCTAAGTGAAAGAGAAATGAAATCCTTCATTTATATGCACACCATATTGAATTTGCTTCACCCCTTGATCTTTGTGAAGTCACAGCACAACTTACCTTAGAAAATGATGCTGTAAGGGCAGAAAACGTCTGAGATTACCAGAGCGCTCTCACCAAACACTATTCCAAAAGTAACGAACTGAATATAGATCATACTCTATAATTCGCTTTGAGATTTAACCCTATGGATTTTGTTAGCCGATAGATACTGGGTTGTATCCAAAGGTTCCTTTTTCTCTGGAGGAAGGAATCCTTTGGATACAACCCATTATTATTTGGTACTCATGCAATCCGATTAAAATATTCCTGAAGCAAAATAATATGATTAATTAACATGTTTGCTTTTGTAAATGTATTTTATTTATATGCGACTCTGCATGCTGCAGTGTAGCAAGGGACAGGATTGGGCTATAAGATTGCTAATATTACCTATTGACCCTATATAAATTTATGGAGCCACCACATTTGGAATATTGTGTACAGTATTGGTTGCCATACCTCAAGAAGGATGTTGTACAGCTAGAAAAGGTACAAAAGCAATCAATCAAAATGAACAGAGAGCTGGAGCACCTTCCTTAAGAGGAAAGGCTGTTTGGAGCTTTTTAGGTTGGAAAAAGGCAATTAAGGGGAGACATGACTGAGAGGCCAATCCAAATTTCCACCCCACTATAGCATGCAGGCACACCAAAACAGGTAGCACTGTATCCTGGGGGGGGGGGCAACTGAGAGGCTTAGGAGAGGCAAGGAAAAATATTTCCCTTACTCCTCCTAAAGCACCTCAATGGACTATGGGTCTCCTCGGACCTGTGCCAGCTATACAGCTTGCGAAAGTCTGAGGAGAAAGAGGGGATGTGTCGGGAGGCTCTGGAGGGGATAGCATCCTGGAGCATGTTGCTTGCGCTGGGATACACCCCCTCCCACCTCCAACATGCCTCCCACCCTCTCCCTCATCCACCTAGGAATGTGCCCTGCCCACGAAACGTTCCCTCCCCCCTGCCAACACATCAGAGCTGGCAGAGACTCTCCTGGCAGCTGCTACACATGGGGTGCCATTTACTGTCTCTGGCAGCAGCTCGGAAGAGCGCGGCAACAACGTGCTCCATCGGAAGAGTATTTGCGACACCATAAAGCATGTTCTGCTACCGGAACACTAGTTCTTGCTGCGGAGTCTGCCCATAGGATTGGGCAGTGAGACTTATAAAATTATACATACTGTGGAGGGAGAGGAGCTTCTCTCCTCCTCTCACAATGTATTAGAACCAGGAGTTAGCTAATGAAACTGATTGGCAGGAGATTTAGGGAAGACAAAAGGAAATACTTCTTCACATAGCACATAATTAGTTTGTGGAATTCATTGTCCCAAGATGTAGTGGTAGCCACTAGCTTGTATGGCTTTAACAAGGGACTGGACAAAGTTATGGAGGACAGGTCTAAAAATGGCTATTGGTAATTAGTCTATGTGGTAACCAAGTCTATGTGGTAACCCTGGGTTCAGTGGCAGTGGCAGTAGCCATGGCGCTATTCAGGTGGAGGCCCATTAAATAAAATACTTTTGTTTAACAGATGTAGGCAGACCATATCAGTGAAAAGCCATTGTCAAACTATAAAAAACATCTGAGTAATTTTCATTAGTATATTCATAACACAGGATACAGTCTGTTGACATAACCCATCATACCTGCATCTCATAGCCCTACTTGTCTCTGGGATTGCAAGTACATGTCACTTATATTAGAGCATGAATAGTCTGCAAACACAGACCTGACAAAGTGTGGACTTGACGCTCTATAAAGAAGATGCACACAAGTCTCACGTTGATGGTGTGGCCATGTGTACTATAAAATAGCTGCACCCTCCCCTGTGATTGCGCACATGCTCTATCCACTTTCTTTATATATAAAAAAACCTACAACGGGGCTGTTCTGCCTCCCCAGCCTCACTTCACCACATGTCCCTGGGTATGTAGGTAGTGCCTTTAATTTTTCCCATTTCTCCAAGAAATATCATGAATAAATCCTCTTGAAGTATCGGTAAGTAGCCAACATGCTTTCCAAAACCAGATTTCCCAATGAAATTGCCAACTAGTAAAATCAAAGTTAAAGGGTAAATGATTTTGAGAAGGAAAAACAAACAAACACCACTATTCCAAATCTTTCACAGCCAGTGTTGATTATCCTGGTAGAATGTGATATCGCAAAAGGCCAGAACAAGCCTAATCCTGACATTTTCCGAAGCTATTTAATGCTTTGGACAGTGAGTGGTGCTGCTGTACATCAAATCAAAGAATAACCTATAGAAGCAGGAAAGCGGGAAGGAGAACCCATATTCATAAATGAGTGTCCTTTCTCCCATGTTGGGCATGTGTTTGAAGCCTGCAATGGTGCATAAACAGCTTGCATATCAAGCAGGCAAAAGGTACTTTTCAAAACCCTGCTGGCAGAGAAAGCAAAATGAAATTAGCATTTTTGTTTGCATACCTTCAAAGTCTTAAGTAATCCACTAGAGACTTCCTCATTCTCAGCATTTCTCATGTTAATCCATAATAGAGTCAAGCTCTTAAACATCAGCTGGGAGATCTTAATTAAAACCACCAGCTTATAGTTTTATCTGGCAGCAAACTTACTGCAGTGGACAAAAAAAATAGTTATAGCAATAGTACTGCTTATCATTTCTTGCAATTATAATAGTAAGTCTTTGCCTTTCCTTCTCTCTTCTTGCCCCCCTGTTGACAGGTGCCAGTTAATTATTATTTTGATTGGGAAAGACTCCTTCTTGCCATGTACAAGAAGAGGGCAAGGAAGTCATAAATGACCACCTGCCTATCAATATGTCTGTCTCTGAAACTTTGTGGTAGAAACCTGGACAAACAGCAGTATATTGAGTTAAAAGCACCAAAAAAATTGAAACACACTGAATTTCCATACTTCCTGTTCAAACATGCAATTAACATCCCCCCCCCGTTCATGTATTCTTATTCCTTGCTTAAAATATTAATTAAAATGTGAACAAGCATGATCCCTTTGCCGAGACACATTAGTGTTTATGTGTAACTGGATCTCCGGACTGGGCACAGTCACTTGCTGGGTTTTGTTGGGGCTTAGTTGTCCAAGCTAGCGCAGCATGGCACTTTGTGGCACCTGACAAATTATGTAAAAGAAGAGTGACGAGAGGTGTGACATTTGTATAAAAATGGGGAACAAAGACTATGAAATATATTAATGTATTCTTTGTATGTATATTAACCTGCACATTTTTTTGTGTGTGTGCAGTTCTGTCCAGAGGACTGGACTTAAAGGAGAGATAGAAATATCTCTGAACTTGAGAGGCAAGGGGTTAAACACAAAACATTTTACACAGCATTGTTAGCTGTGTTGCTTGAATGAACAGAAAAAAACAGAACAAACATTCTATAGTTGAGTTGGTACAAGCAAATGGCCAGAGTTGATTGTCTGGTTGCTGACTCACCCAAGAATAAATTAAAGTCAAAAGAAATTGGTTGCTGAAGAGACAAGCCTTAATTGTTTTTCATTATACAGTCTTGTGTAATGTTTTGTTTTTTTATAGGGTTACATTTCTTAATGTCAGGATAAAAAGGTTTGCATTATTTGAAAGTGACAAACAACCTGTTATAAAAGAGAATTAACTCATGCAAATTCACTCTTAATGAAAATGTGAAAGAGAACGAACTGTCCAAATAACTTGTGGTCTTTTGTGTGTAAAAGACAAGTTGTGGTTAACTATCACTGATGTGATAGTTATTTAACCTAACTAACTGCACAATCCTATATGTATGTTCACTCACAATTTTAAGTACCACTGTGAACAGTGGGGTTTATGGCTGTCCGGGTCCGCCCGTCCACCTACCGCAACCAGGGAGGCCGACGCCTCGATCCCCGCCCCGGCGAGACGACGACAGCCTGACGAGGGACCACGGGGCCTCTCAGGCCCAACTCCACCCGGCCGGGCCTGCCAGACCAGCAGCGAGCCCGGCGGGGCACCCGGCCAGGGAAGGCATCGGCCCTAGTACAGGGGAGGGAGCGGAGACAGGGAGGGAGGCCCCTCCCCCTGGCGCAAAGACCAGGAGAGCGGGGGCCAAGGAGGAAGCCCCGCCCCCCTCCACGGAGGGGGTGACAGGGAAAAGGAATCTTGAGGAGCACAACAGCAGGGGAGGGAGGATAACAGGTTGGCCGACCCCCGAGCGGGACCGCGGAGTCGCGATCGGGGGCCTGCCAACAAGGAGTCACCAACCCCACATCACCGCATTGCTATGGGGAGCAGGGAGGGGTGGAGAGAACGACAAGAGGAAACCAGAGAAGAACGGGGAGGGAAAGAGAGCGCAGGAGGCACTAGGACCACAGCACTCAGGTGAAGCGGGAGCTAACCCAGCTCCAGCTGGTGACAGCAGCCAAGGAGGGCTGAGGGGAGAGTATTTAAGACCAGCTGCCGATGATGAAAGGGCGGAGGAGCAAGGAGCTGGTTACGTGGAGTTGGAAGACCAGAGATAGAGCTCCGAAGAAGCCAGGTCAGAGGTGGACCAGGGGCAGGCAGCTCCCACCCTGACCACTCTCTGAGGCATCGCTTGTCAGGGGCCCTCCTCCTCGAGGGTTGCAGGGACCTGTGCACTGGAGGTCGACCCCTCCCAGGAAGAGGCTGCTGCCTCTATACCCCCTGTTCGCAGGGCCTTCCACCCCTCTCTCACACCGGGGAAGTTCCTCTGGGGATCCAAGGTAGCAGGAGCCAACGCAGGCGCCACTCATCGACAGACGCCAGACGTCTCCGAAGACGAAGAGGACTTCCAGACCCCTCCTCCTGCCTCGCCGGTGCAAGGTACCGTACAATGGCCCAATCCTATTCTCGAGATATGCCAGTGTACCTTCATATATGCCAGCAGAACGAGAACCTTTCTGGCATAGAAGTCCAGTATCTGTGCTACAGATATTGATGCAGGGCTAGAAAAATGCAGTGCTGACATATTTTCGATGTCACTTGGATGCTACTGCAATTCCAACAGAAAGGCCAAAACAGGGAGCTATATGGGAGGGATGAGAAGGAGTTGATGCACACCATATCCTAACACCCCTTCAGACAACAGACGTGGCCCCAATGCCAGAAAAATGCTGCATCAATGACAGAGCTGGTATAGTTAGGAGAAACACTATGATGAGAGACAATGGGGAAGGGAAAAACAGCCGATAATTGCACCTCCTGCCACCCTGATCCCTGCACACTGATTCCTAATCCTATGTCCAGCCCGCCCTTACCTGCTAGTTGTGACCACCTGGCTAAACTACAACCAACCCACTTGGTCTGTCTGAAGTCAACGGAAAAACTCCCCAGTCAGGGCCAATTAGATGGAGGAGCCAAAAATCCCTACTAGGCTCCAAAGGATGACCAGCTAATCCCAGACTGACCTCCTGGGTGGGTAAGAGGGCTGACGCCTCTCTGTGACCAAATGAAAGGGAAAATGCTGGACCAGCAGTTACTACAGCTCAAGCCCTGCCTGCCAACATTGCCCTGACAGTTCCAATGAGCTGTGAGTGGGTGGGCAGGATGACAACCACTTTGATGCCTTGCTGTCACCCCCAGTCTTGAACCAAAGGCAAATAGTCGAGAATTGAATCAGATTAATTTCTTCTTTGATATCCATCACAATTCAACTTGTTTTGTTTGTTTTTATGGCTGTTTTATGTATATTTATTGATATTTTTTTTTGGGTACTGTTTTAGGATTGTAAGCCCTCTGGGCTTCTCATAAGAGAAAAAAAAGGCAGGTGTATACGTTTAAATAAATAAATAAATAAATAAATAATATATTTAAAAATGATGGGGTATATGTAAATACTGTACAACTATCGACTTCAAATAGCCGTCACTGCTATGATTTTCTGGACTCTCTTCCTGCAATTTTAATGTACTCCATTACAGTTGAAAATTAGATAGAAAACTCTGGAGAGATGTTCATTATGTTTGCCTTTAGAAGGTTCAGAAAATTAAGGATGTATATGCTGCTGACAGAAGGACAGAAGAAACAGCTAAATATATACATTTCATCTCTTTATACAGTAAGAGTTAGATCATTCACAATATCTGTGGCATATATGTTATTTTGGCTCTTCTGCACTGTTAGGATTTTATACATATTTTTCTTTAAATGTCAGCACTTCCATATTGTTGTAAAAGATACAATGCAATATAATTGCCTGTGAAGGTCACGGCAACATTTAAGTAATATCATGAACAGAATTTTACTGTATGATCAGATAAAACAGTAACACACATTCAGAGAAGGAAAATATCCCAAAGTGAATTAATGTTAAAAGAAAACAAATTCATATTATGGTTAGAGTACCTCTTATGATCCATCAGGCTCTGAAAAATTAGCTCTGTTTAAATAATATAAAGAAGATACTGTACTTCAGAATGGAGTGGTGTTTAAAATATATACAGGGAGTCCCCGTATCCGCGGATACACTATCTGTGGATTCACTTATCGCAGGGGGCCCATGCCCATTACCTTCCTTTTAGCTGATATCGCTGGCGCCTGGTCAGTCAGCTTCTTGATTCATCAAAATGCTATAAGCAGCAAGGTAATGAGTGTGTGTGTGTGGGGGGGGGGTATGGAGATGGCATTACCCCTATCCACAGGTTCTCCACCATTTCAAAAAAACTGTTAAGTAGTTTCCATTGGTTATGCTTTATTTCTTTTTCTTTTATCACTCAGCAGATCACTCCATTCCAATCGCCCAATAAGCAAAAACTGCTATAAGTTTGCCAGCAAATCCATCAAATATCTAAAAAATTCCCCTTTTGGTTAATGTGGTGAATACACCCCCAATAACGTTTTTACTTACCTCCACATAAGCCCTGGGGCCACTTATGGATGTCCTTAGACATATGCCACCTCTTTTGGACATACGTCTGAAGAGGGTAAAGGGTCAGGGAGGTTTTCAAAAGAGGGGATAGGATCTGGCATGTGCCATTGCCACCAGATCCACCCCCTCTTGCCTCCTCCCTGACCCCTGGTCCCTCCCATGGAACACCCCTTCCCACACATGATCCACCCCCGTCGCTGACATACCGGCATTGGAGGCTACAGGAAGGCTACTGCGGCATGGCCAGCACCACTCACCATTTCTGGCAATAGTCTAGCAGCACGCTGTAGAGCGTAGCATTTTGTGATGCCATAAGTCAGGCTGTGCTGCCGGAACACAAGTTCTGGCAGCGCAGCCCAACCATAGGATTGGGCTGCAAGACACTTTAGGTTCATATAAGATCGGCTTCCATGTACTACTCTGTTATCTTGATCCCCCCCCCTAGCCTTTCTTATTGCAGCAAAATGTTGCCTTCTACTTGGCAAACCTTTTCATTTGTTTTGACCTTCACAGCAGCCCTGCCCTCTCCTTTTGGTATTAGCAGTTTTGGCTTGTAAAAGTGAAACATGGCTGGATGTTCCAGTTTAGCTAGGAATGTATCCGTTGATAAACACAGAAGCAAAGCCTTTTTATCGGCAATGATCCCTTTGTTTGTGAAATGGTGTTATGCAGTTGGTGAGACTCAGGTTTAGTGACCTCTTTCATCCCAGCTTAATAACCATTTGATATGCTTTTAGTTTCCCCACTGCTAAATGCTAGTAAAGGTAATGCGTGTTGACATTTCCAAGTTTTCATCTTACCTTTTAAAATAGAAGTTGGTAGCATTATTGATTTTTCTGAAGACATACTTCACTCTTGGGATTTCTCTTCTAATTGATTGCTAAACTAAGACATGATCAAAATAAAAGATTTAACGTCAAATCACTGAACAATAATCTGACATGAACAGCTTGTAAACCTATTGCATAATCATCAGATTTTGCCCAGCCCTTAAAAATGCAGCTATGAACTCTGCACACATCTATTAACAAAGTAACAGGAAGTGCTGACTATTAGTGCAATATTCAAGTTTCTATAATGGAAAATTGCATTTTTTGCTTCCCCTAAACAAGGTATCTAAATAGCCCTTCTAGAAAATGCTCATTTTTAGCCTTCAGTGAACTTTCAAAAAGAGGCTCTGAGAACTTGTTGTCTCTGTATGCTCTCATCTGAAGGCTTTGATGTACACGGTTATTATTATTTTTTAAATCTATACTGCTTTTCCTATGCTCAAAGCGCTGTACAACATAAGATTAAAAATAATACAATAGATAAAAACATTTGAATAAAACCATTAAAAACAATTAACAATGATACAAGAGTAGATTAAAGGATATAAAAACAGCAACAACATAAAAGCAATGACATAAAAACAGCAAGATAAGATAAAAAGGGTCCTTAGGAGGTTCCTCCCAGTGGCGTTCTTACAGTGGGGGCGGTACTGTAAGTTGCGCCCTGTCCTAGTCCCCGTTTACAAGCCGGCACGAGGCGGCCCTGCCCCCTCGCCGTCGGAGCCATTCCGTGCGGAGAAGGCAACAGGCAGGCGGGGCCGCCTCATGCCGGCTTGTAAACGGGGACTAGGACGGGGCGCAACTTACCCCTCCTTCCCTCTCCCTGCCACCTGCCCTCCCTGATCTTCCCCAAAACTCCCCCTCCCCGTCCACAACACATCTCTGCCACCAACGTACTGGTGCCAACAGAGGCCTCTGAATCTGCTGCTGGACACACTGTGCCATTTGCAACAGTGGCCTGGATGCGCGTGACAGTGGCCTGGCTTTCGACCTGCCGTAAAGGACCGTGCACTGCTGGAATGCTAGTTCCTTGGTCTAGCCTACGTACTTTGATCTAGCCCAAGTTGACAATGGAGATCAGTGCAGAGGAAAAATCAAAAACAGAAAGGAATGCTTCCATGTTCTGCACTATCTGAAGCTTTGGGATGATTTTCAGATGGAGCTCCATGTAGTTTAAGTGTGTTTCGACACAGTGCTCCTCACCAGGTGGTTTTGATTGAAGTTGTGAATTGCATCAGACTCAGGAATCTGTTGAAGATATTGGTGCTGTCCTGGGATCCATATAGTGTATCAGTAGAGATTTATTCCCCTCCACCTGCATACTGACTGGAGAAAAAGGTACCTTGTGTTTGAACATGACTGAATTATCATAGCTAGGCATTATAGCCAGGTGCATGATGTAAAATTCCTCTTAGTGGCCCTGGTGGCAGAGTATGAGCAAATAAGTGCATAATACAGTATTTCAGGGCACCAGGATAAGACACAGTATTTACTTTTCTTTCAGTCTGAACACTGTCAACCTTGTAATGATTAATTTTATTTGAGAGCAATCCCAATAGATGTCATGGATCCTGGTTCAATTCCAGGGAATCAGGGATGTTCCTCTCATTAATGATAATTCCATTGCTGTGGGGGATTCCTGACGTTTCTGCTGCTGAAGCCCAAACCAAATACCAACATTTTGGCATGTTGAAAAAGAACTTGATAAGAATCCTGCAGCTGCTAGCCATCCCAAGAATGCAATTCCCAATTTTACAAACTGCAGTGGATGACAGTAATTGTGAGTGACAGGCATCATGGGTAATGGGACCCTTGAAGTTTTCAGTTATTTGCCTGGATAGGGAAAAAGGACCACTTGCACCTCTCTGTAGCTGGCAACTCTAGAGCAGGACCAATAAAGCGATGGAAACAGACAGGAAGAGACCCAAAGAGGAGACCAAAATAGAAGATGTTGGTAATAGCTACCTATGGTCAAGTGGACACAGACCCTTTTCCAGGTTGCCCTAGAGCCAAAATAGGTGAGACAATATTATAACAAAAGACCACTGATTGTAATCTGTGAAGAACACTAAAAACTGGTCAGCGGCATAGCCAGAGAGGGTGCGGTGCTGTAAGTAGAGCAAGACGATGCAGCACGCATGTAGGCTGCCCCTCCCACTCACTGTTGGAGCTATTCGGGGAGTGATACTGCGCTGCAGGGAACACGCTATGTGTTGCCGTCACTCCCCGGAATGGCTCCGAAGGCGAGCGGGAGGGGCAGCTTACACGAATGTTGCAGTGTCTTGCGCTATTTACAGCACCGCACCCCCTCTGGGTGGCTACACTACTGAAACTGGTTGTTGCAAGCATAACAAATACATTCAATTATACCTCTGAACACAAGTTGAAGATAAAAGCACCTTTTCAACCATTTGTTTCTTATCTCTTGGAAACAATGTTACTCTCAGATGTTTCATTCTCTATTTTTTTAAATCCTTTGAATATCTCTCTGTAAAGGTCATTATGTGTCAAGTGAATAAACTGACATTGTGGAGCACATAAGCAAGCACTTAAACTATGTGGTGTATCATCACTTGGGAGGCAAAAACTCCAGTGGCCCACTTGTTTGCCAATATGTTACATTCTCAAATGGTGAAGAGATCTTCGCTTTAACATATTGTCATATTGCGAAATGGTAGCTCTGCAGTAAACGTATGCTTAGTTGTTTGGTTAAAGAATGCTCTGTTGTGGAATTGTTAAACCCACATCTTGAGAAACCCACATCTTGAGAGTAGGTAATTATTGCCTTTATATGTAATGGCTCTTCAATACTCCGTTCTCTTTCAACAGTACTATGTATGTGAGAGCTTTCATGAAGAAGATAACCACAGCTCAACATATCAAAGGAAACTTCTGAAAATATACAATAGCTATTATCCATCAGGATGGCTCATAACTACAAAGCAAACCATGCAGTTATGTGACACAGTATAAAGATCAGGGGAAAACCTGAACATTTAAAGTATTAAAATGTTTAAGGTTCTCATTTTAAGAGATGCAAATATCTGACTTTTATTTATTTTTTATTATGTATTGGATAGAAATGGTCCTTGAGACAGAGGTACCCAAACACTTCACCTAAAAAGAGAATAAAACATCTCCAGATGTACAGATTTATACAGAACAGTTGAGGAAAATTCTGCTTTAGCTTTAATATTATGTAGGAGTGGGAAATGCTGACTAGGTCGTCTTCAATTGGACCACACCAATTTCTATGCAGAATATCCCAGGTTCAATACCTGGCTTTTCCAGGTAGGGCTGTGCAGGACTACTGGCTGGAACCCTGGAGAGCAGCTGCCAATCAATGCAGACAGACAATATGGAGCTAGAAGAACCAATGGTCTGACTCAGGGCAAGTCTGCTCCCTAAGTACGTTCAAGCAGAAGCGTTGCGTGGGGTGTGTGGACCCCCCGGGCAGCACGCAGGGGGGTGACAAAGTGGATGTGGAGGGGCAACAACTCTGCCGTAGCGGCGGCGGAATCAGAGGAAAAGTGGGTGGGAGGTGGTGGAAACATTGGGCGGTGGTGGGAGCAACGTCACTTCCAGCAGTGATGTTACGGGGGCGGCAGTTTGTATGCGCCCCCACTTGTAGGTGCTGCTACTCCACTGTGTTCAAGTGACTTTGTCCAAGGCAGCTAAGTGCAGGGCTACTGGCTTCTTATGTCAGGTTAGCAGGCCTGGCCCAATTTAAAGTGGCACCCAAATTCTATCTGCCTTTTTTTGGTGCACATGAATTGCCATGTCTACTTCCTCACCCTCCACCCACCATGTTTTCAAAACTAGTTGGAGAAGGATCAAGGACGTTCCACTTCCACGTTCCTCCCTATCTAGCTAGCAAAGGCATGGAGGATGCAGAGGGAGACAATAATCCCATTCCTAATTGCTGGAGAGTAATCAGCAACAAGATGCAGTGACCACATCTACCTTCCTCAGACTGCAGTGGCCACCCGTACCAGCTGTCACCACATTGCAGTGGTGGAGGAAGAGATAAGTCCATCTGTTCGGGAAGATATTGAGAGAATGTAGGCTGCCCAAGAAGAGTAGTGCCTAGTGGTTAAAACTCATGCACCCCTTCCTGCTCTCTGCCTTCCCTTTTTAATGGATCAGCATCTGAATGGGGGAAAACTGGTAGTTCTACCTGCTGCCACTATCCCAGGCTACATAGACCAGACAGAGGGGGACATCTGGGAAACCCCCCCCCCAGGAAAACTCAGAATCCATAGAGATCCTTAGTAATGCCCAGCAGAAAGAGCTGGCATGCTACTCAAGAGCAAAGTGCTTTTAAGAGTTTTTAATGGTTTTATTCATGTTTTTATCTGTTGTATTTTTATTCTTATACAGGTGTTTAACACTTTGCTTAACAACACCCTGCAGGCTGCATTTGTTTTTCACCTCGGAGATAGCAGGAAGCGACGGTGCTAGCAGAATGATGAGAATAACCCACAGAGGCCTCCATAAGGCACTTCTGGTTTTCAGAGCAAACCAGAAGTGCATTACAGTGTCTATGTTTAGATAGTAAGCCCTTCAGGACTGGAACCTGTATTCTCATTTATTTATTTATTTTTGTACAGTGCCTTGCATAAAGATGGCACTAAATACCACAACAGAACCACAGAGCAACAGCAACAGAACGGCAATAACAATAGAACAAATATGAAAATACCATATCTCATTCCTGACTTCTGGATGTGTGGGTTGCTGCTTAGCCTACGATTTGGATACTTCTTGAACTCTTAACAAGAGGTGGATATTCTATGACTATGGAACTGATCCCAAGTTTATTGCTGTCAACATTTCTAAACAAAATATGCTGCTGTTTTGAAATAGAGTTGAAGTTATAATTTTTGAAGCCAAAATGTCCCAAAATATTGGACTTGCTTTGGAGTAAACCATATGCATTGCTTGCTTCAAGAACTTGCCTCAGCTGAGAATGAAAAGGTTTGTAGATGTAATTGGGGCTAATCTGATCAAGAAGAAAAAAAGATTCCTCTCAGTGGTGGTTAGGGTTTTTGCTCTCCAAACTGAATTTAGGAACAGACTAAAATAGCTTCCATTGGCCGACAGATTACATTTTCTTTCCAAATGAAATCTTGTAGAAAAGGATTTGATTTACTAGGTGAAGGATGAGATGTCATTTGTAATTCTTATAGTCCTAGCTGGCAGGTTTATAGGCAATAATAATTGAAACTGTAGATGGTCTTATGTTGATGTTTTAAAACTGAGCAATGCAGCAGAGAAAATACCATGTTCCATTGCACTTGCTCTCTAGTCTTTGGAAGGGTGACTCTAAAATCATATAGGAAATTTCAGAAGTATAAAAGAGGGGGGGATGTTAGTTATGCTTGTTCACAAAATAATGCAATTCTGTCCATGTTTTGTCCATTGGAGAGCCAATGGAACAGTGACACTGTGATGGTTCAAAATTGTGTGTTCAAAATGCTTGAAGTAAGAATCAACAAATGGCCCAATTCTAATGTTGTGATTCACTGCTGGAACTAGTGTTCCGGTGGTGGCACATGCTTTCCAGGAACTGCAAATGGCAATCTGAAATCATGCATACCTGTGTGCTTCTGGTCTGATGCTCCTCACACACAGCTGTGGGAGGAGACAGGCCCACTGAAGGAGGTGAGTTAGCAGCATGGGCGGAATGGGCCGGAAACCAGGGAGGGCAGGAGGGGTGGGAAATGGTGTGTCCTGGAGTTCATGACCTGGGCCAGTACGCTATCCCCTTCTTTGCTTCCTAACACACACCCTTTGTCTCCACGGACATGCACTAGCTAAAAAGCTGGCATAGGTCTGATCGGAAGGCTTATACAGAAGGCTTATGGCATTAGGGTGGGTGGGGGGGCCCAGAGTGGTGGGTCGCCATGAGGCGGGGGTGTACTTGCCTCCAGCCTCGCCTAAGGGTCGCCCCCTCCGCCGCTCTTTTCGATCGCCGCCGCTTGATCTTCGCCACAAGTTCGGCACACCCACCCAGGAGCCGTTTGGCTCCCAAAAGCGGCGATGTGTGTGTGTGTGTGTTTCGCGCCATGCCGCTGCCGAAATTCGGCGGCGTGCAAAAATGACATCACACACCCCCAGGGGATGGAGCGTTTGGCATCACATGGGGGGGGGTGTCACGTCAGCCCCCCCCCCCCCCGCAGGGGCGTAGGAAAGCCTCTGGGCTTACAACTGGAAACCTTATGACTGGGAGGTACCCATTGGTGATCTGGAGATCCATTGGTGATTGGGAGGCCTTTCCTAAGCCTCCTGATCTGTTCCCCCCCCCCCCCATAGCATGCAGCGCAGCTCGTTTTGGCGTGGCTGCATGCTATGGCAGGGAAAAGGATAGGATTGGGCAGTAAGATGATGAAACACAAACATGCAACTTATGAAAACCTGTTAAGTGGGCTATACCTGTAGTTACAAATAAAACTGTATTTAGCTGGTTAGAAACTTTGTTGCTACGTTATGAACGGAGGCTAACTTGTGAAGAAAGATCAGTGCAGAACGTTGGATCTTCCACATTTTGCCCTGCAGTCCAGAAGTACCAGTAATCCTAAGGCTAGGATATTTTACAGCAAACTGTAAAATTTTATGGGCCCAAACAGCCAATGATCTGGTACAACCTAAAAATCAATACAGAACTTGCAGCCAGATTAATAACAGAATCTGGATCATAATTTACCTTTATTTTCTCAGTTTGTCAACTGCTCAGAATTTGTACTTTGTTTTTCTTCTGTATGTTCATTCTTCTGTATGTTCATTCATTTTCTTGTGAAATTACACACACACACGCACACACACCGGACCTTTTTCATCCATTGGGGTTCTGTTCCCGGTGCCACATTACCTTTTTTCCAGTATCTTCGGCACTTTCCTCCTCTTGAGTTTGTTTAAATTGACTGAAAAAAGAAAAACCTCTACTGGAAGCAACCTGTAGATGGCGCCAGAGACTCCCAGTTGCATTTTTTCTTTTTTTCAGCAGTTTAAACATGCCAGGAAGTGGCTACACACACAACCGGCCCCCGATAGATTCCCGGTTGTGTGTGTTTTTCCAGCGGTTTGAGCAGGAGGCGGGAAGCGGCTGGCAGGCCCCCGACAACTGTGAAAAAAGAGGTAATGTGGCGCATATAGTGTGTATGTGTTTGCTTTGTTTGTTTGTTTGATTGATTACCTTGTGGTTTAGTTTACTTTTGAGTGGCTTCCACAAACTCGACATAGGATGTTCCCAGTTCCTTGACCACTACTGGGTGACTGGAGAGCATTTCCATTGGTGTCTTTGTTTTCAATGTGAAATGAGACAGAGGAAAATTCTTAGTTTAACTTAGTATTTCTATCCCACTTTTCTACAGAAAATAATCGAAGTGGCTTAAAAAGGAAAAGAACACAACAATGTACAAGAAACTGGAACAAAGTTAAAAATAAGCATATCATTTATAACAATAAAAAGGAAGTCATTTAAAAGACAGTAAAACAGACTTGTAAAAACAGTGCCATGTCTACCTGGATCATATGAGACTTCACTACCACCATCGTTTCTCTAGATTTCCGCAGCTGACAATCCACCCTACTGACCATGTATCTTCTGGATCTGCTCTTGTATCTACTGCTTATCTCTTTTCTGATGTCTGTCATTTTCTGTAACGAACGTATGAAGCTCATACATTTGAGGTCATGAAGTTTGAGCTCATGAAGTTAAGAATCACTGATGTAAAATATTGGCTGGTCATGGACTGTTTTAAACAAATCAATGTATAGTGATGAAACAGTCACTGTTTTCCAATTATCATCTACTGAGGCATCAAGTGATATGGAGCTGAGCATACTGGTTTATGAGGAAAGACAGAAACCAATCTAGTTTTGTAAAATTCAATGTGGAGTTGCTGACGTGCTCAATATAACATAAAACACCTACACTCACTTTTGTATCAAAAAAGACAAATAAAATAAAAGAGAAACAAAATGTGATGCCCACCTCAGTCTCCCTAACTGATTCAAGTAATTTTAAAGACAATATAATTTTAAAGACATTTTATCTGCAACTAAGGGAACAATCCAGAAAATCTTCTCATAGGCACTGGTGAGTTTTCATTCTTAATGAGCTGGGGTTTTGGAATCAAAATATTCCAAAGATATTCACACAATTGTTACTAACAATGTGTTGAAGTATCAAAGAATAATAATAATGATTGGTGATAATGATATTGGAAAAGTGATGGCATGTGAGCTAGACTTGTACAATAATAACTGTGGGTATCCCTTACTGTGGGGCTGCATTGCGGCTGCATAATCGCTGGAAAGTTGGTTAGGATTGTGTTGGTAATCTGAGAAACAAGAGACATACAGCCCAATCCTATCATCAGGCTGCAGTGCCGGAGCTCATGTTCTGGCAGCGCTGCTTGACTTACAGCATCGCAAAATACAACACTCTATAGTGCGCTACTGGGCCAAACTGGATAATGCCCCAGCTGCCCCTATGAGTCTCCTCGGAGGTGCACTGGCAAAATGGCCAGCACAAATCTGAGGAACCTGTATAGGGCTCCCCACTCCTGGGCCTGGCAGGCCAATTCCCCCCTCCTGTTCTGCCCCATTCTGCCCTCCCCATGCCTCCATGGCGCCTGGCACAGAACTAACTTGTGTCTGCCACCAGCGTCCTCTGTCTTGCGGAGAGTGAACAGTGCCGGCCTCGCTGCTACCGCTGCTTACTCTCCAGGTATGCGTTACGGCATGTTCATGACATCCAGGAGTGGCGGAGCGGCCACAACCAGGATTGTGCCGTAAGGTAACACAATCATATCTTAGGGATAACTAAGGATATAATGGGAAAAGGTATATGTAGCGGGTCCTGCCAATTCTGCATTGTCCCATGGGGTAGTTCCACATCCTAGGGTGTGAAGGGGAGATGGGGTGTGATGGTTGGAAGAGGGGAGTATGAAAGAACATAGGGATGCAAGAAAGGCTGCAATCAGCCCCTTTATTGGGTGCTCAGTTACAGGCTTGTAACCCAAATGTGTCTATGGTCCACCCTCCCTCCAGCAGTTTGTGAAAGCCCCTTGTTGGGAGCCTCTCAAAGGGAGTTCCTTTGAATCTCTGAGGTTGGCCTGTTGACTCTTAATACCAGGCCCTTGATAAGCCCTCCATGAGGAGGGGATGTGCAATTACCTTGTACATGCATCCTAGGAAATACTCGTACCCTGGTGGCAAAGATGCCCCTCTGCCAAACTTGCACAGTTTCTCCTTCTCCGTATCTTGCTCCTTTCTTCCTTCTTTCCCCAATCCTCAATTTCTTCTGCCCTCTCCACTTCTTGTGTCTCGCCAGCACCCCATTCTTCCCCCCGTTTTGATCCCTCTCTCTTCAGGATCTTTATACCTGTCTTGCCCTTGGCTTCTTCCTACTCATCGTTGCTCCATTTGACTCCCCCTTTCTTTCTCCTGGTCCTCCTTTTCCTCTCTGGCTTCATCTTTGTCTCTCATCTCTCTCCTCCAATTGCTTCTCCTTTGGCTTCTAAGTCTCCCCACCAGTCATATCCATCCCCCCTCCCAGTAAGGAGGCCTGTCAGGGTCCTTTCTCCCTCCCTCCCTGGCACCTGGTGATGATGTCATCCCTCAGCAAATCAGGACAAAGCAGCTGCCACTTCTGTGCAAAGCAGCTGTGCATCTAGACCCAGTGGGATGCCACAGGTCCATGGGGCATTACAGTTTGGAAGGTCATGATCCTAGTGTTCAAATCCTATTCATAACTCCACACACAACTTACTACCACAGTTTATCTAACCAACTATCAGAAGACTATATCCAGACATATTCTTCTCTAATTATAGTTGTTTCCATGCAAACTTAAAACACAAAGCACTGTGATTCAGATCAAGCAGTCGCAGAGGTTAAATAAACCAGGCAAGGATAATAGAATTAAGCTTCTGACTTACCACACTGGGAATCAGCTGAGGACTATTGAACATCCTAGCTGTTGTTCTTAATAGAACGGATAAATAAACCAATTTTTTCAATACTTTCCTTTCTTATTGTTATGCATTGTTTGTTTCCAAAATAAGTGACAATGAAAATGTCAATGTTTTCTCATTGCACACTTGATAGAAACAATCCTAATCAATCTCTCTGAAGAAAATGTTACTTGCACAGTTCTTCACAAATTAGACTATTAATTGCCTTGCAATTTTGTTGAGGACTTAGGACAAATCTTTAGAATCTTGCACTCATTCCGCTGAGAAACAGAACTACCTGCCTGCTGCAAGAGTGTCTTACACCAGAAAAAAGAGCTCAAACATTTATCTCCCTGTATTTACACAAGCTTGCAAACTGCAGGAGCTTCTGCTCTTTGAAGGGCAATTAGCAGCTATCTGATTTTTGAATAGCCTCAGGGCTTGAGGCAATTACTTATCTAATCTTTCCATCACCCATGACCCACCAGAAATCAGGTCGCGACCCACCAAATGGGTCCCGACCCACAGTTTGGGAAACACTGATCTATATGACTGGTTTAACTGGTTTCATTGGAAGGTTTGTTATTAATTGTAAATATTATAAAGCTATATGCATAATTCCTATTCTACCATGATTCAAAAGTATTAAATCCTGAATAGCCCTAGCCCAGTGGTTCCCGAACTGGGGCGTCGCGATGCCCCAGCCAGGAACAAAGGGTTGCTATACCTTTAAGGGGCATGGCAACCCGTGGTGATGACGACGGCGTGCCCGGGATCGCACCACCGCCGCCACGGCCGAAACCGTCCTTTTTACCTGCATTGGTGGGCAGTGGATGTCCGGCGGGGTGTGTGGGGAGCCTGGGGACCCCTCCGCAGGCCTCCCCAAGCTGCTCCGACGTGATCGCAACCCACTTCCGGTTTTACGCGAAACCGGAAGTGGGTTGCGATCGCGTCGGAGCAGCTTGGGGAGGCCTGCGGAGGGGTCCCCAGGCTCCCCACACACAACGCCGGACATCCACTGCCCACCAATGCAGGTAAAAAGGACGATTTCGGCGGTGGCAGCGGCGGTGGCGCGATCCCGGGTGCGTCGTCGCAACTCCTGGGAAGGCCCCGCTGCCACTTAGAGCAGCGTAGGGCCTTCCCAGGAGTTAGAGAACCACTGCCCTAGCCTATGCATGTCTACTCAGAAGTAAGTCCCAGTGTGTTGAATGAGGCTTACTTCCAGAAAAGTGTATATATGATTGCAGCCTAAGGTCCCAGAGCCCTTGTACTGCTGGAACTAGTGTTTCATCAGTGCAAGGACCTTTACAGTGGTGCGAAAGCTGGGTCACCGTCATGCGCTTCCGAGTTTCTGCCACAAACGGGGGGCAGAGTTGTGGCATGCAAAGCAGTGGCTCCAGAGGCCTCCAGCAGTGTCGGAAAGTTGGCAGGGGAGGTGTGTTGTGGGCAGGGAGGGCACGGGGAGTTCTGGGGCAGATTGGGGGGACGGCAGGGCAGAGAGTGGGAAGGAAGGAGTGGGTCTCAGTGGCACAAGTATGTGTCAGATCTTATCCCCTCTTCCCCCCCCCCGCCCCTTTTCTCTCCTCAGACATATGCCAGCAAAATGACTGGCGTAGGTCGGAGGAGATCTATCAGGCAGCCTACTGGGGAGCAAGTAAAAACTATTTTCACTTACCTCCTGCTGGCGGTCTGATCGCTCCCTATCACTGAATGTAGCATGTGCTTCATCAGTGCAGCTGCATCACCACCAATGCTGGGGGATAGGATTTCAGTTCTTCATACTATCTTTCACCGGATATAGTCAGTTACATACTGTAAACATGGGAGGTTAAGGCTGCACATCTATACACATTCACCTGAGAATAAATCCCATTAAACTCAATGAGGTCTACTTCTGAGTAGATATGCATGATAAGATTGTACTGTGGTTGGCTATCTCTATACGATCTTCTACTTCTGAGTACACATGCATTGGATTGCGCTGTAAATAAACCCTGCATACTTGGGAATTGTGGGCAATGGATATAAATACTTCATGGAAAGCCTAGCAATAGATGTCTCTGTTTCTGGGGCTCCACAGTATGACCTGGGAGGACAGGAAGGTTCCATGTAGACATGCTATAATTCCTTAATCAGACACTGCTCCATCCAAAAACAGTTCAGTTCTCAAATTGAGACACTTTTCTCTCCAAAAGGGGGGAGTAGATAGTATTTAGCATTTTAACACTGGCACTGTTTAACATGACTGGCCAATTTGGTGTGTGATACGCACTATCATCATTAGCAGCTGCTGTGTAAGTGGCACAAATTAAACAAGTGGGTGAGTGTGAATTATCCAGTCACATCAAGAAAGGAGGTTAGGGTTGAGGTTAATAAAATGAAGAAATGCATGAAGCTTGCATCCAAATTAAACTTCCTAATTATCAGACTACCCAAGCCTTTCCCCACCACAATAATTAAAAAAAAATTAATAGGGAACAAATTTCCCTTGGTGACTATGTGATTGTTCCTGCTGACATCAACATTAATGAAAACGACAGTACTGGACTATTTCCCAGTTTCACAGCTATCGTGCCAACCAGATGATTTCTGGCTCAAGTGACACGGCCGGATGCACTGGGCGTCTAGTGTTTGAACTTCCCCGGGAAGCTTACACACTTGTCACAATCTCTTGCAGTTTGACCTGGGGATACCTTTTGGCTGCAGGACTCGGTTTTGATTGCCTGCCCTTGAAAGTGCCTAAAAGCAATAACATCAGCTTTGGGAGGCCCATCTCCAAAGAATGATACTGTACTCCGAAAAACCACTTTGTCAATAGTTGGCAAAGACACTGCACGTAGAGTGTGTGCAGCGATTATGAAATACTAATTCATACTTTTTCCTTACTTTGACTGTAACTTTGGTCACTATGGTGATACGCAGATGGCCACCAGATGAAGCAAAAGTGAAGACAGATGGCAACGCCTGTGGCAGAAGGCGCTGGCTCCAAGTGGCGCTACTTGTTGCAAAAGGAGTACTTGAAGTTTTGTGCATTTACTTTGTGCAGAGAGTGGAGGTGGGGGGGGGAGAGCCAATTTAGTTTTCACTTCTAATTTAAGGTGAATAATGGAGTATTTCCTTCGTGGGCAAAAGGAGAATGATCAGATGGACAAATGCTGACTTCTCCGCTCAATTGCTGGTTATTATCTCTTAATAATATGACAATAGTGACTGATGTAGCACCTTTCTCATTTAGGGGCTATGGGCCGGTGGTCCCAATTATAATACAATCATGTGTGAAGAGCCCATACATTGGCCTTTATTTCTTTAAAAAAACACACACCAAAAGGTACAGGTCTGCAAATTTGAGGGTCAATTTTTCCCCCAATTTTTTTTACAGTGATTTTATATGAGTTTGGGGCGCTGATTCCAAAAATGGCATTGTTTTTGCCTTATCATGTCTAGCTTTGGAGGTATGGCATTGCCACCTCATAATGAGAGTCAAGCAACTTCCTCGTGAGGAAGCCATGGCATCAGATTTTTCACGAGAAAGCTGCTTGACTTGCATTGAGGTGGTGATGCCATACCCCCCCCCAAAAAAACTAGAAGTGATAGGACAAAAACAATGCCATTTTTTGAATCACCACTCCAAACATACCCAAGATTAGGTCTCACTTTTAAGAAAGCAAAATGTGCATGAAAGCAAGTAAACATGGCTGAAACACAAGTCCCTAACTCACACAGCTTGAAGCTAGCATGAGAATCAAGCATCATGTAGCAAGAACTAGATAACTTTAAGCAAAGTCAGTAGTTTCCACACATCTGGTTGTTACCAGATAGAAACAGGCCTAAAGAAGCGGGCAAAAGGCTGTTCAGCGCTAGATTAGTGCGTTGAAGTTAAGAAGCCAAATGCAGCCCCCACCGCAGGGCCCCCCCATTACCTTTGTTTTGTTTCAAGCCTGTGTGTTGCTTTAACAAAAGCTTCTGTGCTATAACTAGCACAGAAGCAGACAAGTCAAATGGTAGAGAGGTTTGGCCAAATTAACAGGAAGCAGTTCCAGTTCCTGTTAATTCGGCTGGGTCTCTCTACCATTCAGTCGACTTGTCTGCTCCTGTGGTAGCTGCAGCACAGAAGCTGACCTTTTGTTAAAGCAGGACACAGGTTCGAAAAAAAAACAAAGGTAATGGTGGGGTTGGGTGGATTTAAAAGGTTTTAAAAGCTCATTTTGCTGCCCAGCCCTGCCCTGTCTGTTGCTACCTTCCCTACTTCACATCAATTATTATTAACCAATAATTATTATTATTTGTTGAGGTTTTTTTTTGGGGGGGGGGTCTTAAAACTGTGCAAGGCTGCATCATGGTTAGACTGAGGATCTATTTTTAAATATGTGCCTATTTCTTTTATTAGTACAAATACTGTATCTGTGCTTCAAATTCTACTGCTCCTTTCAGGGAAATGACTACATTTCTGAAAGTGTAGCTGCAAGAGGTTGAAGGGGAGGCTCTTTGGCCAATGAGACAGAGAAGTCAGCATGTCTTGCCAAGGCTGCAGTATACTTTGAACTGTATCCTTAGAAAGATTGTTGGGGCATTACATTTAGAAATGTAACAATTATTACTAAATAATTAAATTTATTATTTAAATAAATAAATGTGTCATATGTGGGTGGTTTGTTTGTTTGTTTTTTGCAAAAAAATGTGTGAGCCCCAGGTTCAAAATACACTAGCTACGCCACTGACACTGAGAAATGCACTGTTAGTACATGAAAAACATTACATGGTTCACACTGTAAGACGCTGCACTTCCAAGTGATACCTACTTGCAAGTGTAGAAGGTATCTAGCAAGTATTTGCAGTGGCGTCGCTGGAGGTGGGGCGGAACGCTAAATTCCGCACCATGCTGACCTCTGTTACGCACTGGCACAAGACGGCCCCGCCCCCTTGCCTTCGGATCCCTTCAGTGGGGCGAATGCAACTCGCAGGGAATTTTTCTCCTTCCCACTGTGGGTGGGAGCCAGATGAATTAAGCTCTGAATAACCCAGAACAGTTTAACTGGAGAACGCTTCACAGATGCAATGGCAGCAGAGCAAAAACACTTGCTTCACACTACCATCATTGCCACAGTGTAGGTCCTAAAATAGACTCTAACTTGTGTTTGGTCAGATTCTTATGACTGTTCTCTGATCAAACATAGCTGATACGCAGCATGACAAAACCATCATGCACATCCATTCCACTATCATTTCTGCTCACAAGTTTTAGTAATGCATCAAAACCTGCAAAACCTATTTGACCAGATACAAGGTACAGTATGTGCCAAAAAAAAAAAAAGATTTTGGATATTATTATCTACTATGTTAGTGAGGGAAAGGTGGGATACAAATATTATAAATAAATACATTTACAAGGGTGGAAGCACTAAATCTTCTCCAAATAGTTGGTGGAGTTTTCATTCTAGGAGTAATTGAAGTTACCGGTAAGTCATTTGAAAAGGTTGCTGCTGGTCTTGCTATGTGTTTTTGTGGCCATAAGACAGAATAAATTATTTTCTGTTTTTTATCGGATCTTTTACTGTAGCTGTTTTTATCGCTTATTGTTTCTTATTATTAGCCACCTGGAGGATTTTGTGAGAAGGCATGGCTCGAATTCAGAAAGAAAGAAAGTAAATTAAAATTAGTATGTAAACCATAGGAGACTATGCCATTATTATGCCCCCCCCCCAACGTTCTTAGAAAGGTTTGTCTGTCTTCAGCCTCTTGGAATGAAACTTTAACCCCTCATTTGCTACATAAGAAAAGAGACCAGTAGGAGCATGATAAGGCTTTTTTTTGTTTGTTTTCTCCTTTTCTATCCTCTTCACCTGACTAAAAGACCACCCCCCTTCATCCTCTCCCCCAAATTTTAGCAAGTATGTTCATGCTTTGCAATTTGGGAAGGACAAGAGTAATGTAAAGTCTCTTTCAATGAAATTCTGCAATAGTAGCACGTATAACATGCTGATAGCTTTGTGACTTGGGACCAGGTCCATAGAATTTTGTGTTTTATAATTTATAAATCTGCATTGTTAACAGACAAAGCTCTGCAGAAGGAGTGCAGTGTGTGTTGCGGATCATAGTAAGGTGCAACGAGAGAATAGCAGAAAGAGAAAATTCTCTCTCTCTCTCTCTCTCTCTCTGCATCCAGAGCTAGCCCTGAACATAAAACCTTATTCACATTTTTCTTTCATTTTTTTTTAAAGTGCAAAACATTCCTCCAATCCAATTGCCATCCATTGACCCAGCCAGTTCCTTATGTGGGTGTCCTTTCCTCTACCTTCCCTTAAAAATAGGATTGGGAGCAGTCAGCAGAGAAAAGTCCCCTGGCTGCTCCCAATCCTCTTTTTAAGGGATGCCCTCTGAAAAAGGAGGGTGAAAAAGAACACCTTGGTCTTTCTTCCTTCCTCATCTTTCCTAGGCAGCAACCCAACAAAATGAACTTCTTTTCAAGCCTCAGATTGGCTCTGATTGAAAACTGAGTTATTTCTGATTTGGGAGAAAAAAAACTTGGTTTCTTTCTGAGTCTTTTTGATTCAAACCGAGGGAAACCCATTCATCTCTTTTTATTATTAGTATTATCATCAAGTATATTTAAATAGTGCTTTTCAACAAGAACATCAAAGACAAACTGTGCAATCCTGGGGATCTCAAGAATGGCAGAGCGAGTGCTCCGCTGGTTCTTAGTCATCGCAAATGTGCTGTAAAGCACATTTGTGATGACTCGCGAGTAAGGGAGGCCGGCACAAGGCCAGCCTCCCTCACTCTGTCACTGGACCAGTTAAGCAGCTTCCGAAGGTGAGCTCTCCCGCTGGCAGCCACGTGGGTGGTCCAGCGGGCAAGGGAGGGGGGCCATTGGACTAGCCGGCCCGGGAGGGGGATGTTTCCCGCCATATCCCCATCCCCGCTAGGCCGTCTATGCCATTACACAGACTCCTCCAAGTTCCGCCAGCTATTTAACTGGCGGAAATCTGAGGAGTCCTATCAGGCTGGCCCTGGTTTACACCCGGGGAAGGGGACGAGCGTCCCCTTCCCTGAGTAGACCTCTGGCCCACCATGCGACAGGCAGCCTCGGGTTCAGGATCCAGCGGGCAGCCCTGGGCCGCCTGCCGGATCCTTACAGAGGATTGCGCTGAAAGTTAAGTGGTGACCAAGAAAAAAAAAAGGGCAGAGGCATTACTATACAGTCCCCCCCAGTGACATCACCGCCGGAAGTAATGTCACTGCCGCTAAACATCTCTTAGAGCAGCAGGGTGGGCGGGAGGGCCAAAACGACCGCCGCTACCGCCTGCTCTTCACATCACCGAAATGGTGCTATTGGCACTCCTGCTGGCCGCTTTGTCTCCCTCCTGTGTGCCGCCCGGAGGCCCCCTGCCCCCCCCCCGACTCTCTCCAGCCACCACTTCTGGAAAAGGGAAAAATGGTTTCCTGTCTCAAAGGGGTTCATGATCTTTAACAAAGACACTAGCAAACAGCCCCTGGAAGAGATGCTTTACTGGAGTGAAGAGGAACATTTGCCTTCCCCCTGCTGAATATGAGAACTACCACACTTAAAAGGTGCCTCTTAGCCCAATTCACAGGGATATTATTATTAATTTATTATTGTTGTTACTGGTTATTAATACCGCACCTCGATTTGAGAATATTGTACTCAATTGTACAACATATTCTCAGTTGCTTGGAATTGCTAGCAACATAACAATTGCAACATAACAATCTCAATTGCTTGCTTGCAACAATCCCCTCCCAAAGAAACAAAATAAACGTAAAACATAAAAACGCAAATTAAACAAAGAACAGTTACTAAAAACCAATTATTATTATTAATATTAATGATAATAATATTAATACTGATGATGATGATGATGATAATAATAATAATAATACATATACAGTTTTTCAACAAGAGTAGTTCACAAAGCAGTTTACATAGTAAAATAAATCAATAAATGGTTCCCTGTCCCCAAAGTGCTCACATTCTTAAAAAAAAAAAAAAAATAGACATGAGCAACAGCCTCTGGAAAAGACACCATTCTGGTGTCTTAAACAAACATGCAAACAAACAAATAAATTAACACATCAAGAGCAGCAGCTGAAAAAGCAGCAATTAAAACTAAGAGCGAGTGAATAAAACTGCAGAACAACCTCAAGGGGGGGGGAGTCAAGAAAATTTGCCTGCCATTCATACTGGATCCTTATTGGACGTGTTACCGCTTCTAATATGCCAAAGATAGAGAATACAAATCTTAACATTTTAGAAAAAGATCACATTTGAGAGGGTAGAACAAAGCTATATGGGTGTCCCCCCCTTTTCATTTTCTCCATTTCTCAGCTTTAGCATCTACCACTACAGAGATCTCTTCACTTAATCATTCACATTAGCTAGACTAATTACAGTTTTCAGTCTCTGACAATCCCCAGGCCCCTGACTAGAATTACCTTGAAGTGATATTTGTTCGGGCATTTAGTATTCACACGATGTTGCTTCATTTCTGCCAAACCTCAGAGATTTAATAGCTATAATGCCTTTTATCTGACTTCCACTTTCTTTTAATAAAGAAACTGAAGTACTATATTCTTTGAGATGGATAAACCTATCACAATGGCTAACATTCAAATGACAGAGCTCTAGACCAACCTAAGAAAAAAAGGGAAACTGTGATCAAGAGCCTGTCAGACATATTAATCTGCCAAAGACATGGTTGGTTGTCAAAATATAGATTGACTTGCATAATTGTTGTTGTCAGGGGCTTTTGGCCATTAAAATGCCAAATTTCTTAAATTGTTTAATTTGATATTAATTGCAAGATAACATTGAGGCCTTCAGTATTAATTGCATGCAGAGGTAGAAGGAGCAGGCAAGCTTAGCTAGGCACTGTTTTCCCACAGAAAGACTTTGACACCAGAAAGTCATTTTAATATGATCACTCTTAACTGAAGGAAACCTTTACTATGTAAACTTTGAATTAAACTGAGGTACAAATTACTGCACCAAATACTGTTTTATCGCATTTGTGTTTGGAGGTGTTGCTTTTTTTAAAATGCTTTATTTTATTATTTTATAGAAAAGGAAAAAACCAAAGAAAAAAAGCAAACATTACATAGATATAATCCAAAGTAATTTACAGATTAAAAACAAAACAGAAACAACCCTACGAATATATAAGCAATCAAGACATTAATTAGTTATATCTACATATTTCACACAAGTTCAAATGCTTTATCAAGGAATGGCCTCCAGATCAGAAACAGCCCTACACCCCCTGTGGGAGGGGGCCGCCGCCACGACACCCCCATGAGATGATACACGCCCCGCCCCTGGGGTGTGTGATGTCATCGTTGCGCACCACCGTGGTGCAGAAACACCCCCCTGGCACTTTTTGGCTCCTTTTTGGAGCCAAATGGCACCAGGGAGGGTGGGACGGCCAAACTTGCAGCCGAGAATGGCTGCGAAGAGGATCCAGTGGCGGGGGGGGGGGGGCGGAACGGATCCGGCGCCAGGTGCATCCCCCGCAACCCACCACTTGGGGCCCACCACCCCAACCGCCCCCACCGTAACGACGCCTCTGCTGCAGATAGTTTCAAACATATCCAAATGTAACTGACGCCGGTATGCCATTCCCTCGAAAACTGATAAACGCAGTAAATCATCCATCCACTGGGCACAAGTTGTCGGGCATCTTTCTTTCCTATTGAGATAAGTCTTTTAGCCATCATGAGGGCACAAAGAGTCCACCTACGTTGGCCTGCTGTTAATCTCCAAGTTGCAGGTAAATAATTTAAGACTACATTAGTTCCAATAAATATAACAGATTGTTGAATGACAATTTGAATTACATTAATAACTTCATCCCAAAAAGTTGCAATAACAGAATATGACCACAACATATGTGAAAGGAAAGCCTCCGAGGACCTAAAACGCCAACATCTGGATTCATTACTAAGTCCTTTTAAATATAGTTTTTGCGGTGTCCAATATATCCTAAAAATATATTTTTTTGCTGTATTAAGCGTAATCTGAGGGCCATGGATATTGCTGGTACACTCTTTAATACAGTTTCCCATTGATTGTTCAAAATAGGATGATCCAATTCAGAGTTTCATTTGACTCAAATCAGTTGTGTATCATATTTATTACATGACAATAGGTATTTATAAACAAATATTGCTGATTTTTTTTCTTTTCAGCTGCCTGAATAAGTACCGGTATATCTAAAAGTGGGGGATTCTTCGATGCTGCTAGTGCTGTGGGACCAAATTTGGACACAATTAAATGATGCAGTTGCAGATATTGCCAGCAAGCAGAGCTTGGTACATCATATTGCTCTCGGGTAGCCCGATCCTAAGCAACTTGCGGGGGCTGGCCTAAAGGGCCGGCTGCTGCATCTGCGCAGGATGCAGGCTGTGGTGGCGCGGCCCAGGCTCACCTCAGGGGAAGGGGATATTCGTCCCCTTCCACATGTGTAAGCCTGGAAGGCCCCAATGGGCCTCCTCGGATGTGTACCAGCTCTGGAACTGGCGCACGTCCGGGGAGGCCGTGTAAGGCTGGCCCAACCCGGGAAGGGGACAGGGATATGGCGGAGCATGCTGCCAATATCCCCGCCCCCTCCCGGGCCTGACTGGCCAATCGCCCCTCCCCCACCACCCCAGCCTACATTTGTCAGTGCAGGGTCTGGAGAGCAGCAGAGTGAGCGGTGCCGGCCTCTGCGCCAGTGCCGCTTACTCTCAGGGTTTCAAAAATGTGAACACCCTAGACCGGTGGAGTGTTCGCTCCACCAGTCTATAGTTGTGCAAGATTGCGCTGTAAATCTCTCAAATGTTTTGTGTGAGTTCTGGTTAGAGAGCTGGAGACTTGGGGGAAAGTTGAGTACGAGCCCTTGTGCACATTCACCTGACTAGCCTAAGATTCCATTCAGGTGGGTGTACGAGTCCACAGGGCAAACTGCCCTACATTAGGCAGTTTCATTGCTAGCCTGTCCTGAGGGGGAGCGATGATGCATCATTGCCCCAGCCCCTGCACTCTCGGAAGGCTTCATTTCAAGCCTTCCAGGACTCAGATGACTCAGAACCAAAAGAGTGTGATGGCTTTAATACATATACACGGGTTGCTTGGACAAAGAATATAAACAAAAGTTAACAAAAAGTCCAATCTTATTTGGATGTCATGCTGAAGTCGCATAGATCTTCATATCTAAGCCCATCCAGGCCCCTGTCTGTGGATGGAGTGGCCTCTATAGCACTTTCATGATTCTTGAATGGAAGCTCTCACGGCCAGCACCAATTTGTAGAGAAGTAAACCGTTTATAGAAAGCCAACTAATATGGGAAGATATCTAAATTATGACTCCAACCACCCGTGACTCTGCTCTTTTATACCCGTGACCCTTTTATACCCGTGACCCTGCTCAGAAGAATTCCGTGATTAACTCTCTGGTCTATCGAGCCATAATGATAAGTGATAAGGATACCCTAGAGCAAGAAAAGCAAGTCTTATTTAATACTCTGAAAGCTAATGGTTACTCTCTTACACAAATGAACAAATGCTGGACACAGCAATATAACAAAATCAAAGCAATAAGGGAAGGCACTAATACCAACTTAAGGAATGCCAATGGTGAAGTGGAAACAACTGAATTAATAAATAAGGAAGAAAAAATTTGGACCTGTTTGCCGTTCATCAAGGGTGTAACGGATAAAATTGCTCGCATATTGAGACAAGGCAATATTAAAACCATCTTTAAGCCCACCCAAAAATTGGAACAGATATTAGGGAATCCTAAAGACAAGAGACCCGCACTATCCAATCCCGGTGTTTACAGGATCCCTTGTTCATGTGGGAAGGAATACATTGGCCTGACACGGAGATCTATCAACACTAGACTGGGGGAACATGAAAGATCCGTGAGACTTAAGCACCCAGAGTTATCCGCTGTTGCAGAACATGCCCTGACTACGGGTCATGCCATCCAATTTGAAGAGACCAGTAGCCTGAGGACTGAGGGCATCATGAGTATTCTTCGTCACCTAGAAGCTATTGAAATAAGTAAACGACCCGTACAAAAACTAATTAACAGACAGCAAGACAGCAAGTTTTATTAACAAGGTATGGTTCCCTATCATTCGAAGGCAAGGGTCAAGAACCAACGAAGGAACACAGGGGACCTCCCAGGACAAGGATGGCATAATGACAAGTGCCAATAGGGACTAGATGAATAGAGATTTTTTGTCTATCAGGTCCTTACTGAATATAAGAAATTAATACCTGCTTTAATATTATCATTCATAGACTTTAAATAGCCCGAACCGAGAACCGGGTCATCTCAGGACATGTCAGGGTAATGTAAGGAAAATGATAGCGGTTTATTTGTAAAGGAATAAACCAGCTTAGATAAATATATCTTTATTTTGAGGACAACAAGATAGTACAACGTTGTATTATTTGCAGGATCAGCTGTAGAGCTGATTGAAGACTTCCGCGTCAGTTCCGCTTGAGATCGCTCCGTTTCCCGCGCTTTCACCATTCAAAATGACGAGCTGATGCGCTGACTCCTGATACCATCTACCAGTCTTTTGACTGTCCTTCGAAAATGTTTCTAGATGCAAGAAACGAAACGTCAGGTTATACTTTGTCTTAGCCTCGGATTTTAACGATTTTTTGCCTGACTACAGTGCTGGGGAAACCCGGAGACTGCTGACAGGATCGAGTGATTGTTATTTCTATTCAGCTGGATTTTAAAGTTTTCTACATGGCTTTTATACCCGTGACTTTTACTTCTTTACACACTTTCATGATGTTTCCTTTTGAAATCAACTGTTAACGGCTTTATCCCACCAAAACCCAATCTCACGGCTCACAAAGAAAGATGCCCATTTGGGTGCTCAGATCAAGCCACACTGCTAACGTTTCATATTCATGTACTTGAACTTCAAACAATTTTTGCAGTAACATTGCAACAACAGATGGCATGCCTCTGGCATGTCTGTACTTTAATATTTAGGTATTTGTGTTTCCAATCACCTTTATATGGGCTATGGAAGCATTTCAGTATAAGATCTATCTGCTCATCACCTTGGTATGTCCACTTAGCCACATTTCCAAGCAATTTCAGATAGATGTGAAAAATATCAGATAGCTGAAGGCAGTTCTGGTGGGGAACATTTCTGCTTATGATTGTTCTATTCACAAAAAAATTATGGGGAGGATTTTTGTTTTCATTCTTAAGAAGAATAGCACATTATGTTGCCTGTCTGCAAGGTAGCTGTTTCCCTTTTGGAAGAAAGCTAGTCATTCTGTATTTGCTATAAGCTATGAACAAAGGGGCCTTTGGGATGCAGAAGGGTTTGGATACACCCATAGTATCAGAGGTTTCGCTGTGGTAGGGGTGGTACTGTAAGTTGCGCCACATCCTAGTCCCATTTACAAGCTGGCACGAGGTAGCCCCGCCCCCTCACCATCGGAGCCATTCCGTATGGAGAAGGCAGCGGGCAGGGAGACTCTTGCCTGCTGCCTTCTCTGCACAGAATAGCTCCAATGGCGATGGGGCGGGGCTTGTATACGGGACAAAGACTTACGGTACCGCCCCTACTGTAGCGACACCTCTGCATGGTATATTCAGTAATGTTGCTCGTCCAAAATCTAGGGGGGCCACCCTTGAATTTGGTGCCCCCTGTTTTTTCGCCCCCTCTTTTTCACCCTTCTACACTCCTGGGCTCCTAACTCCTTTCGCCCCCTTTTCGCTCTTTCAATGGCCACACAGCAGCGCCCCCCAGGCGGCAGCTGCTTCGTGCGCTGTTGAAAGGGCGAAAAGGCGGCGAAGCAGCTGCCTGGGGGGGGTGATCGGCCGGGGCGGATGCAGGGCCAGCCGGCGAAACTAAAACAACAAGCAGCGATGACTCTGATGAGAAGGCGACTCACTTACTCGTCGGGCGACTCGGAGAAAGAGGAAGTGCCTCTCTAGGTGCCTCCCCAGTCTCGCTCGTGACTCACCAGCGAGACTGGGGAGGCGCCTAGAGAGGCACTTCCTCTTCCTCCAAGTCGCCCAACGAGTAAGTGAGTCGCCTTCTCATTGGAGTCATCGCTGCTTGTTGTTTTAGTTTTGCCGTCCGGCCCCGCGTCCGCCCTGGCCGATCAACCCCCCCCCGGCAGCTGCTTCGCCCCCTTTTTGCCCTTTCAATGGCACATGAAGCAGCTGCTGCCCGGGGGGCACTGCTTTGTGGCTATTGAAAGGGCGAAAAAGGGGCGGAAACCCTCCCGGACCTTTTGGCGCCCCCCAGAAGCTGGCGCCCAGGGCCTCCTATCTAACGACGCTACTGGATATTAATTGTGTTTCTGTAACCAAATGTGCCCCAAGCACAACCTGCTTTTGAAAATCTCCTCAGTTTCAAAGTCCTTTTGAAACTGCCTTTGAAAGTGGTATAGGGGACTGCCTTTTGAGATACATGAGCCCAAAGGCCCATGGCAATGTGGAAATAGTTAGATCATGGATATGGTAAGAAATTGCCAGCAATGTGTGGAATACATAAATCAGCATTATTTTAGCACCCTTCAAATTTTTCAACAAGCCAGCCTCAACAATCTGATAGAGCTGTCTTGGTATAAAATTTGCAAATGATTTAAGGTCAACAAAAATGAAATACTGTATGCGGTGAAATGCCAGTTTGCAATAAGAAATGTTGTCAATTACCAAAAGGGAATGAAGCGTCTTTTTCTAAAAAATGAGAGAAGTAGCTGAGATTAGCAATCAGCTTTGTAAATAAAAGTGATTAACTAAAAAAAACTATTATTAATCAAAATTAAAGAGATTCAATTTTGCAAATAGAAGAGGGTAAAGTTATTAATCTAAAATTTGTTTTTAATCTCGTATTTATTTTCAGATAGAATCATAGTTTAATTTACTATTTTCTGGCATGTCAGGTTAGACAGGCTTTATAAATAATGAACATGGGTCACACAGCTATCTCTTTTCCACCACCCCCAACTCAAAGTGACAATCAGAACATTCATTTTCAAAATTATTTCTTAATCCAATTAATCTAATAAACAAGTGTGAGGTATTGAGTTGTCTGCTTCTCTACCCTTTAATTAAGGAGATTTCTGTGTAAATGTTTATATTTGGTATTTTGAGGCTTCTACTGCTATTTGCTTCAGTAACTTGAAAATAAATTATCACAATCCATATTATATAGCTCAAATTAATTCCAGGGCACTGTACACTCCTCTGTGTGTGTGTGTGTGTGTGTGTGTGTGTGTGTGTGTGTGTGTGTGTGTGTGTGTGTGTGTGTGCGTGCGTGCGCATGTGCATGCATGCACATGGCACACACACACACTTAAAGAGGGCCCAATCCTATCCTTCCAATATGATCTACCATTGTAATGCATGGGCTGCCTCAACCAAGCAGCTTTGACAGTGGGCAGTTCATTGCCAACAGCGTGAAAGCTGGTAAGCTCCATGCTGGCAGTGGCGGCAGCAGACTAGGCTCCAGAGTATGTAAAGTGAAGCAGGGGATTAGGCCAGGCTGGGAGTGGGTTGGGGGTGGATCTCAGTGGCAATAGCATCTTCAAGATCCGTAGACCCTGTCCCAGGCCCAACATGCTCTGTTGGAACTAACAAATTTACTCCAGCAAAATAGCTGGTGTAGATCTGAGTAGGCTCATAGGGACCCAGGCAGTGTTGGAGGAGGTAAGGAAAAGTTCCTTTACTTACCTACTCTCCCTGCTGGCCTGGTGTCCAGCTGCCCCGTAGGATGTAGCAGAGGCTGCATTGGTGTCGCTGCACCCTGCAAGCCGGCCAAGGATAGAATTGGACTGTAAGTCTCATTGAATGCAGTGGGACTTGCTTCTAAGTTAACATATACTATGCAGGTTTGTGCTCTTAGCTTTCTTCTTGATGTAGTAACTTTGAATGTACAAGGGCATTTTGACTGGGGCAAGGGAGGGACAAAAGTAAGCCCTCGTGTGTACAGTGTTTCATATTCTATAACATGTGTGGCCAAACTTGTTTAATGTAAGAGCCACATACGATAAACCTGACGTTTATCGTATGTGGCTCTTACATTAAACAAGTTTGGCCACCCATGTTATAGAATATGAAACACTGTACACACGAGGGCTTACTTTTTGGGAGTGTTTGGGAGCCGCAATATTTAAGAAGCATTTAAATTCTTAAATATATTTACTCACCATGAACATTAAACTTACGTTTTAATTCAGTGGGCTCTCAGTTTATACCTGGTAAATAATTATAAAGTTTGAAAATTTCTTATTTACCGTATTTTTCGGACTATAAGACGCACTTTCCCCCCAAAAAACATGGGGGTTAGGGAAAGCGTGCGTCCTATGGTGCGAAGCCTATGGTTGGGGGTCCTTCGGGGAGGCCTGTGGGGGCTTCGGAGAGGCCTGCGCGAGCCCCCACAGCCCCCCCAATATTTAGTTTGGCCGAAAATAGTGGTTTTCGGCCATTTCCGGAAATGGCCGAAAATCGCTATTTTCGGCCGAACTAAACATCGTAGAGGCCTGCAGAGGCTGTCGCAGGCCTCCACGAAGCCCCCACAGGCCTCCCTGAAGCGCCCCCAAGCCCAGGTAAGTAAAAAAAATTTTTTTGTATTTTATGCTCCATAGGATGCATGCGTCCTATGGACCGATGCGTCCTATGGAGCGTAAAATACGGTACCTTTTATATTAATTGTGTTGCAAAAAGGAGCTCAACCAACATATTTCCGAGAGCCGCACATTATACGTCAAAGAGCCGCCTGTGGCTCAGGAGCCGCAGTTTGGCCACCCCTGTTCTATAACTTGTGCTCAGAGCTGGCCCAAGAACTCATGGTGCCTGAGGCAATATGCCGAATGCTGCCTCCCCTCACCTGATGATGGGTCAGGCGCTGCTCCTCTCATTCTCTGGCTTGGAAAAAGGATGAGGTGGGCTGAAGCAGAAGAGGAAGTGTGGAGGAAAGGACAGTGTTGGGCTAGAAGGTCAGAAATCTCCATACTTCATCCTTCACTCTGTCCTCCTCTTTCATTTCCAAGCTAGGGAGTGCAAAGAGGAGAAGGAGGAGCAGTGGAGGAGTGTGGGTGGATGGAAATGCCCCTTCCCTCTTCTGCTGCCTAAGTGTCTGCCTTAGATGGCCTAATGTAAGGGCCATCCCTGCTTGGTTCTTGTGCCCTTACTAAACTTTGAATCAGCTGTGAGAGATCATTGGATATCCTAGAACCAGTTTCAAATCCTAGCCCAGTTGTGAGCTTTAGTGCAGAGTGACTTTCTTCATTGTACCATGGAACGTTAAGGGTCTGTTCCACAGGATCATTGTAAAGATGAATGAGACAAAGATTATAAAGCACTTTGAACAATCAAATCTAAAAGTAAGGCATATTACTTGTCTTCAGAAGAGAAAGGCTCCAACATATTTAAAGAGTGGTTGGCATAAATCCTGTTAAAATGTCAACAATTTATATTTTCAGAGTAAGGACTGCAGTCATAAATGCTATTGAGTCTTGTAAACAAAGCCTGTTAAATTGTGCAGGATCTGTTAAGTACATATGCACAGGGTCATGTCGAACTACATTAACCTGTTTGTTATGAGCTAAATGGATAAAACTAAAAGCTTTAGAACCTCTTAATGCCTGAACAGCTTTGCATCTAATTTCTCTCCCTCTCTCTTTCTTTATTGACAGAATGACAGCCTTACCCGACATCTATACCTTGTGATGTGAGACAGTGCTTTGCTAGAAGGTCAAAGAAATTACGAGTTCTGGACTTTGGGTTAAAATGAAAATTGATGTATCTAACCACCTGAACCTCAACGTTTTGCTGCTCAGGAAAGGTCTTATCCATAATAGCTGTTATATGTTTGAGCAAGGCAAGGCTTAAAATCACTGGCACTGCATGATTTGGGGGAGCAGTTGGACAGTTGGTCACCGATATAAATATAGCACTCATAAACTGTCCCAGTGTGTTGATGTGTGCTAACTTGTGAGCCCAATCCTATCGTTTAGCTCCCCCACCAATGCAGCGGTGCCAAAATGACAGCCGCTGCATCTTGTGCGGGGGGGGGGGGCAGAGTGGGACCGGGAGGCTTCTGCAGGGCAAGGGAATGTTTAATCCCCGTACCCCTGCATAAGCCTCTTGGTCTGCAATGGGTCTCCTAGGACCTACACTAGCAATTTCGCTAGCGTAAATCCAACAAGAGAAAACAGGTGGGGAGGCTGCAAGGAAGGGGGATAGGATCCAGCACGGGTCTTTCTGCAATTGATCCTCCCCCTTCCGTGGCCTCCCCACCCCCTGATCTGCCCCCTCCCTGCCCCCATTCTGCCCTCCCCACCTTCCCGCTGACTTAAATTTCCCAGCACACATCTGGAGGTCCTCCGGCACAGCTGGGAAGGCAGAGCCCTTCCTGCTGGCGTCCCCAGCAGCATGCTATCAGGGAGGCCTTTGCAACTGGCGCATAGGATTGGGTTGTGATTCTCTTAAATGAATAAACATTATTAAATCTCACAAAAAACCATACATTTCTAAAATAATGCCTTTTTCATATCTCCATAATATGTAGCTTAACATCGTTGTTTGAAATAGTGCAGTGACGTTTCAGAGAGTTAATAGCCCAAGGAAATTATTCGATTCTAGTGAAATGGAACTGGGCAGGTTTGTACTGTAAGGTATTTGCCTTGGCTCCTGGAGAAGAACGGGTAAGTGTACGAAATATTTAACTTATCAATTGATTGTGCCTACTTAATGAACATTGCAATTATAGGTTCAGGTTGTTGGTATATATGGCTATTATTATTACAATTTTTTGAACTTCATGGCTAAGTGGGGATTTGAAGTTGGATCTCCCCAGTTCTAGTCCCACTTGCTCCAAGAGATATTTCCAAATCTGTCTGAGCCAGGCTGGAGGAGGGTCACTCAAAAGGAAACAAGGTGGAATTTATAGGGCCTCTTTTGCTCTGGGTCTGTCACTGAAAAGGACATTAGAATAGTTTGGGTGAACATGAACTCCTGCAATAAACTACACCAAAAGAATAGTGAAGATAGTGAAGTCATTAAGACTTTCTGCTTTTTTATTTCCTTTTCTTTCTAGTGGCTTTTTGGTTCAAGAAGTATCCCCAAGGTGGTTTACATAAAATATAGAAATACATTTATACCCCAAAACTATGCATGTCAACATGCATGTTATATGCATGTTGACATATAAGTAAGTGCTTATATACTGAGCTGATTCCCAGGAAAGTGTGTACAGGTTTAACTGGTTTAACCACTGAAACCACTCAGTTAGACTTGTGCTTAAACATTATAAACTCATCCCATTAAAATGTGAAGATGGGATGACAATCACAACTGTGGAACAAAGTAGCCTGAAAAACACTTTTTAAACAGAATGTTAAGCAGCTATCAACGCTCATATTGCCAAGCATCTTGCAAATACATTTGTAAGGAAATGCAAATCATTGCAATCTGACACAGCTGTTAGACATTTCAAAGAGTCCACTAAAATAAAAATGCATCTTTGTTTTGGGCTGCAATCATATGATACTCTCTTGGAAGTAAGTTCCATTGAAATCAGTGAGACTTGCTTCTTGGTAAAGAGGCATGGAATTGGGCTACATTCTATATTCCCTGTAAGGGGTTCACACAGGTGCATGGACTCCTTCTGTTCCTGCAAGGTGTCGCTATCCCTGGACATGCAGCGATTGAATGCATCATTGTTGAACTTCTGAGTTGCCATGCTCTGGGATGCGCGGAGCTTGGCTTCGAGCTGAGAGGCCTCTTGGCCATGCAGCTTAGTGGGAACCGTGGTTGCATTATGACCAGATAAATCACACATCATATAAATAATGCAGCCACCTAGGGATGTGCAGGACGCCCCTAATAAATTTCACGTGCCTTGTAGAAACTCATTCTTTTCTCGAAAGTTCTCAGATGTTTAATTTTGGGGCGAATACTCTGAAATTTGCTTCCAGTGTCACTTTTTGACATTTGGTGCCAACTCCAATCTGGGAGCACTGTAGCTGTATAGTGTAGTGGTTTGGGAGTCGGACTTACACCTGGAAGATCCAGGTTCAAATCCCCGCTCAGCCACGAAGCTTCCTGGGTGACCTTGGGCCAGTCACTATCTCTCAGCCCCATCTACCTCACAGGGTTGTTGTGAGGACAAAAAGGAGGGGAGGAAATATGTACACCACTCTGAGCTCCTTGGAGGAAGGGCGGTATAAAAATGTGGAAATAAATAAATAAATAAATAAATTTCCTTCAGTCATTTGTCTAGCTGTGTTTGAAAATAAAACAGGGTTAATTCAATGATATGGGGAAATAAACTCCAGTTCATGTGCAGCCAATTCACTATAGATTTGTTCAGTAAGTACTACCTCAACTTTAACCCCCCCCCCCAAAAAAAAAGAGTACAAAGAATGCTATTTCCTTATAAGTCAACTCCCAAAGACAGCAGTCTCATATGACATGGCCTTTATATCACCACCACCCCACAATAAGTGATTTACTAATGGTTCTGCAAGCATTGAAGTCTGATTGGTCAAATGTTAATTAGCTGTTTATTGAATGGGACTTGAGCAGACAGTGTCATTGCAAAAGGTATCATGCTCTGCGTCTCGCTCTTCACAAATGTTCTAGAGGTAGTAAACACCCTTCTGAGCACTTCTTTCTCTGACAATGCCTATATGCCTAATTTCCATAAGAGACAATGTGTTGGGGAAAGGAAGAGACATGACATTTCATATCCACTTTGAAGGGACTCTTATTAACTAGTAGAAGAACTACACGAGGAGTCAGGAGGCTTACGAAGGGCCTGTTTCTCCTTTGTTTTCTGAAGAGGCAACCTTCAAACACTTCAGAAAGGAGGATTTTGTGCAGCAGCTGAGCAAGCTTTGGTGCTGCTGTCAGTTCTGATGAAGGAGAATCAAGGCTTTCACCTTCAGAGCTAAGAATGAGATGAATAGGCAGTGATAGCAAAAATAAATGAGGAGCCAATATAGTTGGACAAACACTTGTCCTGGAAGGCCTGACAGAAGCTATTAGTATTCAGCCTGCAGTTCTCATTTCCACACTAGCCGACCGACTGAGCATTGAAGGCGAATGTAACAAGGTATTGATGCAGCTTTGGTGGTATTGGTAGCACCAGCCGTACATTGTGTGTTATGGATTACCATTGTGATGGCTCTGATGTGAATTCCAATAAAATGCATGATGGAAAATAACTCATCAGTCTGGGAGGATCACCTGCTCCCTGTATTAATCTGATGCCATCCCAGCCCTCCTGTCAAGTGTATCCCATTGAAATAAATAATGGACAAATTAGGCTGTTTGATATTGCTTTTGCAAAGATCTCCTCCTCAATTTCACATCATAATCCTTTGTCAATATTATATGAAAAAAATGGGAGAATGGCTTTGTTTTTTTTTATGGGCCCTAAGATCTGTGCAGTTGCAGAAGCAAAGAGTTTGACCATGAGCATTTTCCTGAAATAATATCCACCTTACTAGAAATCTTTATAGTTCTGGGGGGAATATTTCTCTCAGTACCTTGAATGCAAGGTACGGAGAGAAATATTCCCCCAGAACTACAGAGTTATGCATTATTTTTCCTCACCATCTAAGTGAGCTTTTAGACTATTGTTGCCTTCAGTCTACAACTGGAGAGGCACAGGAATAATCAAAAAGGCTGGCAAAACTACTTCAGATAACTGAAATGATGCTAGCAATGCACAGATTGGAATTGGGTTCATTTTCTGTGGCCACAGAGAGAGACTGTATTATAAAGAGGATTTACACCTATTTTTTCCTTCACCATTTGCAGGGTCATGTCACCAAATGCAGCCAAATAATGTTTGGTTTCATTTTACTTCTGTGTAGCTGTAGCATTGTGGTAGTAGAGCACAAGCTTTACCTTTACCCGAAGAAGCTCAGGTTCTGTCCTTGGCATCTCCAGGAAGGTTTGAGAAAGATCACTGCCTTAAACTTTGGAGAGCCACTGCCAGTCAATGGTACAGCTGCTGAGGTTTGGAGTGGGCGGAGCCAATGTCATTTGCTCATGCATAGTGTACATCACTACAGCAGTTGTAGTGGTTCATGTGTACAATGCACATGTACAGTTTTCTTATGTGTATGTACACTGTTGGATATTTATTTATTTATTTATTTATTTATTTATTTAATAGAATTTATACCCTGCCTTTCTCCCACAGGGGCAACCAAGGCGGCTTACAATAAAAACATTAAAATACATATTTACATTTAAAATCAAGAATTAAAACAATTAAAACAAACAGCCACAAACAGCCAAATAACCACTTTATGCCAAACAAAAGCTCTTCATTGACACTTCTCCCTGTAATGTCATTTTCAAAATCATTAATTTGCCATTCTAGCAAATGACAACCAACAATCACTTCTTGCATTATCACAACAATATCGTTAAGGATATCGCTATCACTTCTTGCATTATCACAACAATATCATTAAGGATATCGCCATAGTCAGTGGTTGAATTTGGCGGATTGTTATCCTCTGGTCCGACGGGCTGCCACACAGAGTTTGGCGTAAGGCATTTCACCTGTGCCATGTTGACATTGCTCGGTGCAAGGTGAACATTTACATGAGGAAGGTCTTCAATGCACAGGGTGGAGCGACTATCGCTCACCCTGGTATTGTTTGTACTTCGGCAGCCCTGTTTAGGCACCACATCTCCACGACTGGTGCTGACATTTTCCTCAGGAACCTGCAGCAGGGACATTTGAGCCTTTTGGCCTTGTTTTGGGGCAGTTGGGGTCAAGTGTTAGACTAGCCCCACCATATGGCAGGTTGCTTGTGGGGTGGGTAGATAGAACTCTTCATTGACGTGAGGGTCAAGGGGTGAGCCAGGACCACTCAGATGATACTTTCCCTGGTACCCTCACCAGCTCACAGGGTCTACTTGGTCCTGCACCAGCAATTTCATTGGCGCAAGTTGGAGTGGACCTGGGTTGGGGGAATCAAGGCTGGGAAGGATATTGTTGTAAATGTAATACGATATTGGCAGCATTGCTGCCGCTGAGACAGACTTCTCAGCCTCGATCCACCAGTCATATTTGCCCCACCTCTGCCCCATTACTTCCTCTCCCTGGCCCGTTCCTTCCCCTCCTCACCGTGATCCGCCCACCCCTTTTCTCCCACCCCCCACAGTGTCTATCTGGCACCAGCAGGCCTTCTTCTGGCCTCTGGCATGCGGACCTGGCCACTCACCCCTTGCTGTCATTGCCAAGCTGCGCTGAATGACGTGTTTCATTTTGGTGAGCCATAAAGGAACTTAACGCCACCTGAATGCTTGTCTCAGTGGTGTAAGGCCCTAATAGGATTGGGCCGAAAGTCTTTAAATGTATTTTTCCTTTTCCTTCTTCTTGGAGGGGCCAAGCCTCATTTGCCCATATGGGGGAGCTTCCACTGGAACCTATACAGCTGCCTTCTACTGAGTCAACACTTTGGTCCACCAAGCTCACAGTCCAATCCTAAGTAACTCTCCGTGTGGCAATGCAGTGGTGCCAATGTGGCACCCAGTGTATCCCACGGGGGGGGGAGTTTTAGCCTCCAGAGGCTTCCTTGGGGTAAGGGGGATATTTGTTCCCTTGCCCCAGGGTAAGCCCATGCTGGCCTGCAATATATGTCTGCATGAACCCAGGAAGGTGGATCAAAGCTGGGAAGGGGATTAAGATTCAGTGGATGCTGCTGCCACCTGATACTATTAGGAAGCCTCCTCAGATACATTTTGAATTTATAATCTGTCTTTAAAATCCACCGCTTCTGCAAAACATTTAGCTTTACCCTTAGTCCTCATTCCCCACTGACACCAAGTCTGGAATTGAACTGGACACATATTCGTTCCCAAGTAATCAGGGAGAATGAAATGTCATTATACAATACATGCAAATAACTTGACAGTTACATTTAATAGCAATTCTAGACAGAGGCGTAACAAGGGTGGAGCGAAGGCAAGTAGTTCTGCAAGACTCAGTTACACTGGAGTCAGCGGCTCCTCCCCCTTGCTGTTGGAGCCATTCTGGCAGCAAAGGCAACATGCAGGACACTCCCCTGTTGCTGCTGGAATGGCTCAAACAGCAAGGGGGAAGGGCCGCTGACTCCAGTGTAACGGAGTCTTGCAGAACTACTTGCCTCCGCTCCACCCTTGTTTCACCACTGATTCTAGACAATATTGTTCTGGTGATAATGAAAAAGTTCTTAAAATGATTACCTTTAAAATACCGTAACCAAAATAATGGAGAAGCTCTTTGGAAGCAGCACAGTTTAGATTACAGAACACAGAGATTCTAGCTTTAAAGTCATCCTCGCAATATTGTTTCTTTGTCGTAAGCAAACTGTAGTAACATCTCAAACCAAGTGGTGCTGATGAGTGTGAAGGAATCTTCTAAGCACATACCATCCTTGGACTAATGTGATTCAAAACCCCACTGTAGGAGCAACTTGCTTTCATGTTCTATTAGTCATGCAGCATGTTGGACTTGCTGGTGTTTTCTAATATGATTTGAAGGTCACTAATAGGATAAGACTTTTGTGTTCTATGACCATTAGGAATACTAATGCAAATCATTAGTGATGTGACATGATGGAAAATTGATAACATCATACAGAATAAATGCAGTGTTCTTAAATCTGTACTTTGCAGGCCTTCCTCTGAAAAGGAAGACTGAAGTCTGCAAAGAAAGACAGAATGATTTCTGAAGACACCTGAAGGATGATTGACAGTACCAGAGGAAGGACTAACATGACTTTTTTCCACAGATAAACCCCTGGATTGGAGTGATTGTGTGATTGCAAATTCCACATGGTTTGACACTCATGGATGTGATTTCCCACGGATATACCGCATGTGGGCCAATCATTACTTGGATTGCGTTTTACAATTGGTTTTATGTGTTGAGCACAGAGACATTTGTACAACTCTGGGAAGCACTGACAGCCTCCATCCATGGTGGGTGTGCTATTGGAATTAGCCGATAAACAACCTGTATTTTTTCCTGCCTTGAATCCAGGTAGAAAATGCTGTTTGACTCTGAAAGCTATTTCTTCTGTTACAGGACATTTTTCCCCCAAAGAAGTGTTTTGGTTTTTTTTAAGAACTTGCATAGATTTTAACATACAAACTTGTATTTATAGTTTTCCATTTTATAATTCTGCAGTTTATTTTATGTTGATAAGAATTTGTCTCTGCATTTTGATCTGGTAAGAGCTATAGATGACTGAATAAACAATATTGCTGTTCCGAGAATTAGGCTGTCTGTTACATTAAAAAAAATTGTTGAAAAAGGAAGTAGCAGGAGAGACTGTATTAAATTGTTATGAGAATTTAAACTTTTTTTTTGCTGAAATTGCTTTTCTTTTATGACAGTTTGAAGTTGAAGAAATCCTTCCCTTGGCTATAAAGTCAAAGTGGTAGTGTTCAGCTCTTTTTCTTAATATTGAAAAGAAAATAAATAAAGGGAAGGGATAAACAGAAATAGTTCTTAGTCCCAGTTCATATGTCATAGTAATTATGAAATGCCTTTATTTTGTGAACTTTGTGAGATTTGTTCCTGTGTTATATTACCATATAAGCAATTGTAATTTTGAAACGGATGGACGGCACAATCCTATGCATGTCTACTGAGAAGTAAGTTCCATTGAATTCAATGAGAACTAATCCTAGGTAAATGTACTGTATATAGAATTGCAACCTAAATAGATGCAAGATTTGGACCACAATAAGTACCATGTTCATAAATCCAACCATACACATGTCTGTGGTACTTGCACATAGGTGACCTTGCCACTGCCTTGAGTGGTCAGACATGGCCTTTTTGAGGGAAGACTGATGCAAGTGTGGAACAGTAGCGTTGGGCCGCCTGGGGTGGGTGGTGGGCCATCAGGTGGCAGGCGGGGGGGTGACAACCACGCTGTAGCTGCAATGGAAAAGGCACACCGCACAGTGGGCAGCGGCGGCGAGAAAAACAGGTGCACAGTTTGGCCCACCCGCTCACCCGGAGTCTTGGGTTAGTTTAGAGTGGTGTCAGCATCGGGAGGGGGATGTCGATACATGCTGCGGCCCCACCTCCTGGGGTGGAACTAATTGGGAACTGCCGTTAGTTTCAGAGATGTTGGTGCATCTCATTGGGTTTGGACTCAGAGAAGTATTCTTGTAGTTATTCTTGAACAGGGAGGAGATTGGGGTGGGGACCGGGGCGGATTGAGGCCAGGGAGGTGGTAGTATCAGTGGCAGTGGTGCTGCGGATATCCTATTCCCCTTCTTGGCCTCAATCCACCTACTCAGGTCCACTCAGACTTGTGCCAACAAAGAAGCTTGAGCAGGTCCAAGTAGACCCATTGGTGCAGCATAGACTTGTCCCTGGGTAAGGGAACAAATGTTCCCTTACCTCAAGGAGACCTCTGGCACCTGAAATTCTTTCGCTGGATGCAGCACACACCCCATTGGTGCAGCTTTATCGGTGCACAGGAAGTTATGTAGGATTGGGCTGTCAGTTAAGGCCTCTTCCAACTCAACAGTATGATCCTGCTGACACTTATGAGTAGCTACTTCTGGGCTTGATTTATTGTTCTACTTCCTCCCCTATAAAGTTTCATACCAATCATCACTATCCCCCCAAAACAATACTGAGCACAGAGAAAACCAACAATGCCTGCATTTTTTCTAATCTAATACATCGGCGCCAATGCCATAAATATGCAGTTTGTCATCTTGCATTAAAAATGAATGACTTTTACAAATGATAGAATATGGTGGAGGGTTTTTCTCCTAGCAGAAAGCTGAAAGAGATGTGTCTGCAATTTTTACCCCTGCAGACTTAGACTGCCCCAGTTGTAACATAGTTAATATGATTTGCAAGTACAATTTCTCTAAAAGTCCTTGTCAATCATATCTGGAAAATGCGCAGACATGAATCCCACAGCAGTTATTGACAGCAGGAGTTTAACCATTTCCAGGTGCTGGTCACAAACTTCAGCAGATCCGTATTCAAGCACGATATTTAAGTAATGCACACAACCACCCAGACACCCAAAATCAGGCACTGTAATCAAAATTATATAGTTGATGTGTCTACAGATTGGAATGGGCCATATCTTGGCGGTAGATTACACATGCTTTGCATGCAGAAAGTCCCATGTTCAAACCCTGGGACTTTGAAGTAGGACTGATGCTGTCTAAGACCCTGCTGCCAAATAGATGACAGTGCTGAGCTAGGTAGATCAATGATCGGATTCAGAATAAGGAGCTTCCTATGCTATGGATACATTTCCCTTTAGGATACCCATATCAATCCCAACCACTTACTTTGTGCGCTATTGAATTGCATTAATCCATGATTTATCCTAATTCATCCAGTGGTCTTGAATTCATTCACAAGACAGGAAACCAACTGGTTCTGAAATTCTTGATGCATGTGTAGTGCATGAATGTATGTGCTTTTAAAGGCTAGATTGTGTTACGCAATTGTTTAGGACTTCTGAGTCAGAGTGCAAAACCCTTGCAGCAGAGGCGTAGCTACGCCCTGTAGATACGGCGGCTGCACCCCGTGACACCCCTATGATATCACAAGCCACTCCCACCCATATGTGATGTCACAAGCCCTGCCCCCCACATCGAAAATCTCTGAAAAACTCATACCCCCAGCATTTTTAACTCGAAAAAAGCAAACTAGAGGCGCAGGCGGGCAACTCCTGTTGCTGGCACCATGTCGCAAAAGTCCCTTTTGGCTGCCGCCCCCCACACCAACCCTGGCCGCCAAATTGCCGCCGAAGCAGCAGCTTGTGCAACCCCCCTACTGCATGTCACCCCTGTTGCTAAGGGCTCCCCGCCCCCCTAGCAACGCCTCTGCCTAGCAGTGCCAGCAATGATCTCAAGATGCAGATGAAATCACCGAAGCCTAACTTTTATTTTAAAGACCTTTGGCCAACCATTGCTTTGTGAGATGGATCACTGGCTAATAATCCAGGGCGGTGCTTGATACTTCATCAACTGGAGCTGATGACAAGTGATGGTCTCCCAGTAGTTGGAAATCCTCCTCAAGTGTTTGAAGAAATGCCCATTAAAGCCTGGAGAAGGTGAAACCTGATCACTTGAATAACTTATGTAAGTTATAAATAGGACCTATATATCTATAGGGAGTTATTTCTGTGTACCAAAGCTGAAGTATGAAGCTGAAGTAGAAGCCATTTTTGCTACCACACACTCTTACAAATTCTACTTTCTGCCTTTCCAGGTCAGTTACATTCTGAATTCTGGAATTTCTGAATTATAAATACCTAGTAGTAGGAGAGTTAAAAATATATATATAGTATAGACTTGCCTCCCCCTCCCCCATACAGAAACTGTATTATTCTGGGATAACACACAAAATGATAGAAATACTCAAGTCAGTAAGGAATATAAAGTGTAAATGATACTGACAGTTGTTAACATGGGAGTTAACACAGAAGTCGATTCCAGTGCAATTCTTGAAATCCAAAATGGCAAGTTCGAATGTCACATATAAGGTCTCTCTGCTTTCCTGCCATCTTGAACTCCTCTGCCTCCTTCTCCTATCTCCATCCAGTGTTTTTGTTTAACCTTCTGTGAAATTGAAGAAACCCCATCCTAGCAGTGAAAGCGAAGTGAGTATTATTTCTGTAAAAAAGGCCTCTCGTTGAGTTTCAGTAAATTGAGATGTTAGTAATAACCACTCTTCATAAAGTGAAAAGGCTCTTTAGCGGAATGGCTGAATGCTTCTTCTTTTATGGAGAAAGGCTGGGAGTGGAATGGTTTCCATCCTGAGAGGGTTCAGTGTTCTTGTGCATACTTCACTTTGATTCATCTTTGCCTAACAATTTAAGTGCACAGCACAAGGGCTCGGCATCCGCTTTCTGAGCTGACGCTATCCCTGTACTGACAAAGGAGTCGGATGGGAAGGCAGCATTGAAGGCACACACTGATTGCTGTAGATTTTCGAAAATGAGAACATGGCGATATAGTCAGTCATTTGCATGCCCTGAAAGCAGCAGGCTGTTCCTAGCTTTAGATTAAAAGAAGAAGAAGAAGAAGAAAAAGAAGGAGGAGGAGAGAAGACAGTTGCTTTTCATCTCTGATACGAAGACGCTTTTTTTTTGCAAAAACAGTCTGTATATTTCTGGTCTCTAAAAGTCAGCTAGCTTGAATTGGTTATTAAAGGAGTGCTGCTGAGCTGTGTAAACAGATTCATCAGACCTGCTGCAGTGTGTGTGCAGGTGTCAGCAAGTATTAGAGATAACTTGTGCCAAAATGAGACTCTCTGGCAGAGAGGAAGGTGCCATACATATACTTGAAAACTACACACTCGCACGCACACACACGCACGCACACACGCACACACGTACACACACGTACACACACTTCAAAGCTTTTCTAAAAACTATGTGGATTTTATCTCTGGGGGGGGGGAATGATACACACAGTACCTGCAATGGCTTTACTTTTTTTAATGCAACTGGTTCTTTGGGGCCCTGGGAAGCCCCACTAAGCACTACCTTCTTCTTGCACTGCTCCCATTAATTTCCAAAGGTTAATACTTTGTACCCTTTGCCTTTTACTATAAGAGCTGGTTTTCAATGCATGGGCTGCAGACAGGAAGTCTCAGATTCAAAATGTCACCAAGTATGAACTCACTAGCTGACCTGACTAGCCACCATCCTGAGCCTCACCTTTCCAAATGTAATAGGAGGGGAATATTACTGATGCACTTTACTCAGTTCTTGTAAAGCTTGCAGATCTAATATATAGGAAGCACTTTGAAATTTCAGAAGGTGAAAACTGAAGCTGCAATCCTATACACACTTTCCTGGGAGTAAATCCCACTGGTTTCAATAAGACTAACTTCTGACTAGACATGCATAGGATTGTGCCAGAAGCTGTATTAATTACAAAACATTATTCCGTTTTGAAAACCAAATACCTAAATCATGCTTTTTCTTCTTCTTTTTTTTAAACCCTCTTTTCCAAGTACCACCTTTGCAGGTATCGCTTTTGTGAGTGCCATTAGAGATAGTAGCTTTGTACGGAAATGGATGGCTTGCCCCACAGTTGCCCTTGAAGTCAAGGAGATTCAACTTCAGTTGCTGCTGCCTCCTCATCTCTCCATTCTGCACCCTCTTTCCCCTAACCTTTTGAAGGGACAGGCAACTGCTTAGCCAAATCTTGCCAACTGGTGCACCACCACTCCAGCCAGCTCTACTACAAGTGGGGTCAGTCCAAGTAGGATAGTGTCACATACTCAGACCACTTGTCATGCTGTATTGTACCACTAATGGTGCTAATACCCCTGCTAACTGGGCAAGAGGCACTTTTTCAATTGGTGCTCCTCTTATATTTAGCAGGGGGAGAGTAACTGCCCCCTTTTCACCCCAGCACAGTCTCTTTTCTGGTGACTGTTGCTGGTGGTGTTCTGCGTCTTTTTTAGACTGTGAGCCCTTTGGGGACAGGGAGCCATTTAATCATTTGATTTTGTCTGTAAACCGCGTTGAGAACTTTTTGTTGAAAAGCGGTATATAAATAATAATAATAATAATAATAATAATAATAATACCACTGGCTGAAAAGCACTGTCTTAAGCTGGCGTGGTTTCAGGGTAAAGCCGTGTCAGGCACTGGCTGAGAGTCCATGTCCATCAGAGGGTGCCCAGCATGCCATCAGGGTGGGTAGTGAGTACCATGGGGAGGCCAGGGCAGGCTTTTCTCCAATCTGGAGAACGCACTGGACCTAAACAGCCCAAGCCTATCCTGCGCTAAGCAGTTGACCATAGTGTGCAGCGGCGCTGGTGCAGTCTCCAATGCATGCCATGGGTAAGCCGGGGACCAGGCAGCAATGGAAAGGTAGGTAAAAAAAACTTGACTAACCTACTCCAATGTGAATATGGTACCCGATGGGCCTACTTGGATCTGGACCGGCTCTTTGGCTGACGTAAATTCCAGTGGGTTCAGGGGGCATGTTGAGGCCATACCAGGGGCGTAGGATATCGGTGACACTGCTGCTGCCAATATCCGCCCCCAGCCCACCCTCAGTATGCCCCTGTCTGGCCCAATCCCCACCCCGATTATCTGCTAGAACACCCTGGAATGCCCTGCCTGCTGACATACGTGTTCTGGCAGGGGCTGGGCACTCTGTTGGCATGTTCCCAGGACTGCCAACCATTTGCACTGGCTGCTCCAGCTTGCATGCTGTCACTGCTGCTGCCATGCTAGTGGCTTGGGCCTTGCACTGATGGAACACAATTTCTTTCAGCGCAAGGCTGGATAGGATTGGGCCGTTAGTCACAGTAACAAATACTAGATACTAGCTCACAGATGGAGGTATCTGAGATATAATCCAATTTTTTGGCTTGACTTCTTTAAATGTGCCTTTAAAATCTGAGGAAAGAGTTACATAAAAATATGCCTTCAAGTCTTTTGTTTCCTGCAAATTAATAAGTGAAGGTGTGATTTGCTTGTAGCATTTGCTTTAATTTCCAGTTTATGTTTGCACAGAAAATTTCAATTAGCATACGTAGCCCACCATGTAGAATAAAAGTCTTCACTGCAAGGGGGAAAAATACTGTTGTCTTCCACTTAATTAACAGAATTTTCTGTTTAACATAATGTGTAGCAGAAGAGCTAAATAACTCTTGTTTGACAGTTGCACTTTTACATAGCATCTTTTCTTTGGATCACCGATTCATCAGTGACTCCTAGGTTCTGCCTAATAAAATTTCAGCAGCTTCACTGCTGCCGCCAGATTAGGGCTGACCCAAGACCTCCTGACACCACAGGTTGAATGCCAAATGCTGCCCCCCATTACCTGCTGATGTGACGGCCTCTGCTCCTCCCATTCTCCCGTGTACTATCTCAATACTCTCCTCCTCTCCACATTTCCTCTTCCAACCTGTCCCCGTCTTCCTTTTCTAATCCAGGGAGTGGAAGGAAGAGGAGAAGCAATGGAGGTGAGTAGACAGACTCGCTTTCACTGATCTGCCTGAGGCGACTGCTTCAGTTGGCCTCATGGATGGACCGGCCTTGTCCAAGATGTACAGACTGCCTTGCCCCCAGTTATTCAAGAATAAAAAAGAGGCAACATCCCAGGCACCTGGTCACTGGCATTCTACTGACTTTGTGTTGGCACTGAAGAGTATAAGCACTGCAGTTGCAGCAACAGTCCCTTGCGACTTAGGCCTGCGTTATACATTCCATAACCATAAATGATATGGAGGCTAGCATAAACAGCTTCTTTGTGACTGAAGTTCCACACAATCTAGGTAACCCTATCCCCACTGCTTGGCGTTTGCATACCCACAGCCACAATCCATGCAGATTGCAGTCCAGAGGGGATCCGCACATGGAAGCCAGGTGTCATGCACAGTTCTCATTTACTAAGGCAGGATGTCTGCCTGTAGCAATAAGGGCACCAAGTTTAGCAGTCCATGCCAAATCCTTTTGTGGGCAAATGCAGAATGTTTCTTAAGTACGTATGGTTGCTCTATGTATGGTGATGTGTCAAGACAAGTGTATTACGTTATTTTATTTTCAATAGATTCGTTTTTGAAATATCCATGTCTCTCACATGAAAGAGCTACACTGAATGCATCACACACAGCGCAATCCTATCCAACTTACACCACCGGTGTAACAAGCGGGAGAGGGCAGGGTGGGAGGCTTTGGAGGGGAGGGGAGATTTAAATCCCCTTTGAATCCCCCTTTGGAGGGAATTTGAATCCCCTTTCCTTTCTGGGGTCTCCCGTTCTCGCTGCACCCCGCTGGTTACACCAGCGGTGTAAGTTGGATAGGATTGTGCGGACAGTGTACTTATCAACCACTCTCTTCCTTTCACATTAGCTACATTCACTAGTGAGAGATTTTCTAGGTTAAAAATGTTCTTCCAGTCATCTTGTGTCAATGGGGTTCCTAGCATAAACCAGGAAAGCTCCTTTAAACAGAAAGCCATGACATTTCTCATGCAAAATGTACAGGACATGCCTTTTTCTATTCCATTTGTGGAAATTACTGTGCATTCCTTTGTACACAACTTTGATGGTCATGAACTTATTACTGAAAAATGATTCCAAGAATTGCAACAAGATATCTAGTTTACCTTAGTAAGAGTAGGCAATTTGAAAGGATACCTTGCTGTAAGTATTCTCAAACATAATGACATGTTTTTTTCAATGTCCTGGTAGGCTATTAATCATCTTTCAACTCCTGCCTATATTTCTTTTTCTTCTTTGAATCTCCAGAACCCTCATTTGTATTGCCGCATTGGAATGTAGCAGATGGCCCATCATGTTAGTTTTGGCTTTGCTCTTCCAGTTTGCTATTTGTTTCAGGACACATCTGTCACATCTGGAACTGGAGGGAAGGGTGACAGAGAGAGACCTTGGGACTTTAAATATTTTACAGCATTCTCCATCCCTGGTGGTATCAGAACTTTGCCATTTCCAAACAAGAAATATGGAACCCCAATTCCAGTTTCAAAGGTTCGGGTGACATCTCAGTAATTCATTAAAATAGTTTTGAAAAATAAATGATTTGTGATCTTTCGGCCTCTAGCTGGAGGTAATAAAAAGTGTGCTGTGCAGCTGTCTTAATAAACTTCAAACACCTACCATATGTGCAGGTGTCAACACATAAATACCATGAACATTAATAATACCTTCAACAAGAGCAAAGCAACCCAAAATCATCAAAGTGATTTTTATTGCATATTTTCTCCCTGAAACCGTCTATAGAGTTATGGTACAACCTATCCCCTTCCCCTTTTTGTTGGTTTTGCATTTATTCACATCTTGGAAGAAACCTTGGTATAATTAGGTACTCATATCAGGCCCATAATGCACATATTTCATAAACTTAGAAGTAAAGAAGTTTGCTTGCAGATTTGATGCAATACATTATCTATTGGTGGCAGCTTTCTTGATGTATGTGTAGGGTGTGTGTGCCTAAGCCACCAGCTACTCTTCACAGCTGCTCCCTACATATGTTCACGGATATAAACCGGATTCTCTCACATCCACTTGCAACTTTTACTTCTGCTTTCTTCCTCTGTTCTTGTGCTATTTCTGCCGACGGGTATTAGAGACGTAGGGTCCTCTGTGCCGACACCCCTACTGCTAGGTGATTTGAGTTGGCTGCCTACAGCATTGTTTCTGTAGAGAGCAGCAATTTTGCTGTAGTACCAAAAGCTCTTTTCTTTGCATCTACTGTCAGAACATTTGTTTACAAATGACAGAAGAACATGATATTAACAGGAGGGCAAACAAGGGTTTGGAAAGGTGGGGAAAGGGATCTAGGAACAAAACACTGAGCGAGGAATTCTTCCCATTGTGGTTTCCACTCTCATTGCAACGTTGTAAACTGGCAACTTGAAGGAGCATTAAAGTTTCCCCTTGACAATCTTCAGCAAAGGGGACTGAATTTCACATATTTATTTGAAATTCAGTCAGTTCTTTGGCTGTAGGTTTCCACTTGTCCCGTCCCCCCCCACACACACACACACTAGGCTTAGTTCAAGGTGTCGGTTATCACCTTTAAAGTCTTTAACGGTTTTGGACCACAATATCTGATGGGCTGTCTCTCCCCATTGGAAAATACTCACCATCTTCGGTAATTTTCAAAAGCCTGTGCTGTGTGTGTTCCCCCGGCCCAGAGGTTCACTTGAGAGGACCTTCTTGATTGCAGCCCCCAAATGATCGAACTCCTTGTCACTGAAGGTTCTCGTGGCCCCCTTTTTGAGTTGTTTTCAGCATCTGATTAAGGCTTTAAAATTTTCATCAGGCATTTCAGTTGCTTTGACCCAGTGGTATCACTAGGGGGTGTGGATCACACTAGGTGACACCCTCTGGGGTGTGAGTGACACCACTAATGACCAAAATTGTTGAAACCTTGTATCATTGGAAAGGTAATTTAATGCTGAATGCAATTAAGTAGCTGTATTCTATCAAAAGGTATGGCCAAATAATCGGAAAACGAACATACAACTGCCTTAAGTAACTAACCAATGAAATTGGTTGTTCTGAGAGCCAATGAGGTGTTATTATTATGACAGAGCATGGAACCAATAAGGTGTTAGTCTGAGTCAGCTCTCATTTCTATGTATCAGAGCTAATACTAGAACTCTTATTCAGTTATGTGAGTGTCATCAAGTTAGCCACTTTTTTTGTTGGTTACAGATTTGCTGGGTGACCTGTACTGTTATACAGTATATTAAAATAAATAAAGTTAATGGGGGTGACACCATGAGTTACCGTACCGGGTGACACCAAGCCTAGTGACATCACTGGGGTGACACGATGAGCTCTCGCACTGGGTGACGCAAACCATAGTGATGCCTATGCGTTGACCCCTTCCCACTGAATTGGTCTGTATTCCTCTGCTTTTGGACTCTGTTTTTGCATATATTGTATGTATTATTTGTTTTAATTATGTTAGTTTTATTTTTATATTTTGAGATAAAATTTATATCAGTTTAATTAATTATTGTTGAGAGCCACACTGGAATCCCTTTTGAGGGCTGAAAGGTAGGATATAAATACCTGGATAAATTTAAAACAAAAACAAATGTATAATGCAGTGGAACTTAGAACACTAAAATGTGGCAAACAGTGGGCAGTCAATGCATGTTTATTCAGAAGTACGTGCCATTTATTCCATGGAAGAATGCATGGGACTGCAGATTTAGAATACAGTAGTCAAGACAATTTGGTAACAATTTTATATGCAGTGGTTTTTTTGGGGGGGGGGGTTGTTCCTAGTTTACCATTTACCATTAGCTGCTACTCCTTCCTCGCAAAGCTTTGAATTAATGCCACATTTTTTCCTACTTGATAGACACTTTGAAGTCAAGGAGTATATCCTTCTCTGCTCTTCTTTCCCCACTGAATAATCCTATAGTCTCCCCTGTTGCCATCTTCATCACATGCCACCTGATAAAGCTGTTAAAGTTAATAAAGTTCAGGAAGCAACTCCTCTGGCCCTTGACAGGTGCTGTCAAAAGAGTTGCATCCAGTTTAAAAATAGGGGAATAAAAGCCTAAGTTGAATTATGGAGAATGTGGAATTTGAACCAAAGTAGCTTAAGAACAGATACACATAGTTCTTTTATGGATGCATAATCTTCAGCAGTTATCATATATTCATCACTGGTATGAGAAGTACATCAATGACACTTTGAATTGTGTCCAGGGAATGTGTTGGTCAACATAACTTGTAAAAGTCTGTCATAGGGTGCGGCTATGTCTGCATTCTTACACTCTAGTCCAGGGGTTCTCAACCCCTTCCCGGCCGAGTACCACCTCCGGCACCACTCTCCTGTGGCGTACTACCGGAAGTGACTGGAGAGTGACCATGAAGGGGAAGGTGGATGAAGCTCCTGCCTGCTCTTGGTTGGCAAGAGCGTCAGCCACTGCCATCTGAATTGCTCACCAGAGCCTGGAGAGTGATCTGGAAGAAGCACACATGCACCAATGCACATGCACCAGCCAAGAGGGGGTGGCAGTCAGACTTGTGTCCCAGGTGCACTTGAGACTTGTGCTGCCCCTGAGACTGTGCGTGTTCGAGGAATTCTCTGTAGAATAGCATGTTTTCTAACACTCATCATTTGCTATTTTTGTCTCCTTCTCCTCTCCCTCTATTGTTCTGTCACTTTTTTTTCTATTTATTATAGATTATAAGCAACTTGAAGGCAAGAAAATATCAGACACACACATGCCATGATGACCTGGAGTTACACGCTGCATCTGAGAGACTTTCCCAGTCAGACCTGGGAGATGCCAATGATCGATCCCATGGCCTTCTGCTGGCTCTACCACTGGTAGCACAATCCTCCGTAACTTTAGAATGGCGGAGCGCACGCTCTGCTGTTCTAGAGTCACAAATGTGCCATAAAGCATGTTTGCGACTACCTTGGAGTAAGGCCCGCTGGAGCGCAGGCCAGCAGGCCTCACTCCGCCTCCCTCCGGTCGCCAGGGAAGGTAAGTCTCCCGCTGGTGTACACGTGGGCGGGCTGGATGGCAAGGGAGGGCAGCCATTGGCCAAACTGGCTCAGAAGGGGCAGGGATGGTGGTTGCCATATGCCCATCCGCTTTCTGGGCCAGCATGGCCATTACACGGCTTCCTCGGACTTACGCCAGCTCGATAGCTGGCGGAAATCTGAGTAGTCGCATAGGGGCCTCCCTGTGGTACACCTAGGGGGAGGGGACTTTCGTCCCCTCCCCCTGAGTAGACCTTTGGGCCAGAACAGGGATAGGATCTGGCGGGCAGCCCTAGGGCCGTCCCCTGATCTTTACACAGGATTGCACTCCAAGTTTAAGAGATGGTGGTAAGTAATGTAATCTGGGTCAGGAAGTTCCATCCATTTTTCAGTTAGACATAAGAGCTCGATATAAAGTAAAATATGATGGAGCAGAAGTGTATTGAAGAAGAGATTATATAGTATGTAATCTGTATTGAATATAGCTCAATATTATCAATAGCTGTATTGAATATAGCTCAATAGGATCTCTCATTCTCAACTGTATGACAGCACAATTCAATAGAAGGTTAAGGAGTTTTTGCTCATGGACTTGGCTGTCAGAGGAGTCTAGGTTTAACGGAACTCACTGTGTGAACAAACAGAGTCGTGCTATATGGGGGGGGACCCAGAGCCCTTCCAGGAGAATTTAAATAAAGCTCTTCTCAGCTTCTCTTGGCAGCCTCTTCCATGTGAAGTGTAAAACAAGGTTAAGGTTAAGAGTGACACCCTAAGGGAGTAAAATGCAGAGGGAGGGATTTGATGAGTTCAAAGTCTTCTTTCTCCACACATTTCTTTGTGATGCTGGTCATGTTTGTGGTGCTATTTTTAAATCTAAGACATCAAACCCTTTTTCTATTGGCAAGTTATAGGACACTGACATTTTACAAAGTTCATTATGCACTCAGAAAGCGAGTGTCTGAAGTAAAATATTGTCACTACAGAACATTTCGGAGATTTTCAAGTGCCCTTGCTGAGTTCTATCCTCATTAAACTACCCAGTGTGTGTTCTCAGCTGGACAGCATCTTTATAACTACCAAGTAAGTCAAGTGGAGCCCTTGCCAGGCACAACATGCTGCAGACACAAGCCAGAAAGAGAATGAAGAGATTCTTGTTACAAAAAAAGAACAAATCACCAACCCTCATATTGCTCATGTAACCGTGGCCTGAGGGTTGGTATACACAGATGAAACATTTTTCTACATGGGTATAAACTTTACAGGAGGGGTTTCTGGTCCCCACACAATTGCCTCTAAGAGCGCATGGGGCTGTTGTCAGGGGTATGGCCCTGCCAGGAATGCATGGAGCTGTTGATGAAGTGGCACCTCACCGCAGAGATGGCTGTGCAGCTGTGGCAGATTGAACAGTCGCAGCAGCTCAGAAGTGGGCCAGAGTGACAGTGCAAATTGCAGCAGCCGCATGTTCACCTTCCATGTGGTGAAGACATCATCGGTTCAACATGATCCAGATGGGTCACAAGTTCCTGCTGGCAGCACCACATGTTCCCAGAAGTCAATGCATGGGGAGTTGTCATGTATGCATGATTTGGGTCTGTTCAATAAAAACACACAAACACTGTATACCATCTTTGGGGACGTACAGTACATCATTTATATGTGTACGTATACTGTAATATGTGTGCAGTGGCTTCACAAACTCTGCACTCATGGCAAAAACTTGCACCACATTTTAGCATGAGTTGTTTTTTATTTCTTTCAGAGTTTAGACAGGGGAATGCTATCCATTCCCTAGAGGCAAAGACCAGTGCAGCCCAGGGAAGGAGTCCCAAGGTCAGTGGAGGAGGTGTGAGTGCCAGCGGTGTAAGAAGCCCTCCCGCCACCCGGAGCTAGGGGGGCGGTTGCCACCTGAAAGGAGACCTTGGTGCGGCTGTTAGACCATTTGAAAATTTGGGGGGGCAACTTGGAAGGACCCTGCTCCGGGCACCCCCACCCGGGTGCCTGCCCCCGCCAGCCAGCCAGCCAAACCGCCTGCCCGCCCTGGCTTACCTCCGCTACTTTCTCAGCTCCTTTCCCTTCTTCATGTTCTTCCTTTGGGTGGAGGAAGAGGAGAAGAGAGAGGACTGAGGGACTCCAACGGGGGGACTCTCCTCCTCCTCCACCACCCGCCCTTAGCCGAAAGTTCCGGAGAGTCTGTCCAACGAAGAGGAGGAGGAGGGCGCCCGTTAATCACGGCAGGCACGGGTGAGGTGCACGCAGCTTTGCCGCGTGCCCCGACACAGCGGGCAAGCATCCCGCACAGGTGGGGGGCGCAACACAGCTTTGTCGCGCCGCCCTGAGCCGCGTTGCCGCCCAGATCGGCTGCTCCATCCGCTCCGCCCAAGATACGCTAGTGAATGTAACCCCCTTCCCACCATGAATTCTGAGATCAAAAAGGGGCACTCCACCCCCACCTCTAACCATTTGATTTCAGGGGGAACCTTGTCCCCCGGAAACATGCCCCTCTCATGACAGCCCTCATGCCTACTAGCATGAAGAATGAGCCTACAGGGTGCAGCCCCCAAATGCAAAGGGATACCCACACAGCTTTAAAAAGCCTATTTCTGAATAGGAAGTATCTGCATGCCTCTAACATTTCGATTTCACTCCCACTATATTCAGTCAAGCACTGGCATTGCTAGAGGTGGGGCAGAACGGTAAGTCTTGCACAGTGGTAACCGCTCTGTTCCATGGTGGCCCTGCCAGACTCCTTGCGTGTTGCCTTCGCTGCTTTGACTGGTTCTGACGGCGAGTGGGTGGGACCATCATGGAACGGAGCGGTTACCGCTGTGCAAAACTTACTGTTCCACCCCACCTCTAGCAACGCCAGTGCAGTCAAGTGATGCAAACTCTGTAGCAAGGAGCTGCCACTGTGCCCCACCATTTTGAGATGGGATCATAACTAAGTGCTCTGGCACATGCTTTGTATGCAGAAGGTTCTAGGTTCAATCCTTGGCCTCTCCAGGCAGGACTGGAGAGCTATTGTCAATCAATGCTGACAATGCTGAGCAAGATGGGCCAATGATTGAATTCAGTATAAGGCAGCTTCCTATGTTTTACAATGCCTTGCCCAATGGAAACAGCCAATCCTGTTCCCAACAAATGTACATCCAAGAGAGACCTGAGCCAGTTCCTCAGTGCCCCATTATGTGCCAGCCTAAAAGAGACTTGCCAGCCAAGCAGCCCAGTGTTAACTCCCTGCGCAGCGATGCAGCAGCAGCACCAATGTGGCGCACGCTGAATCCCGCAGGGATGTTTTGGCACCTGGAAGCCTTCTCGAGGTAAGTGAACATTTATTCCTTTGCCCTGGGGTAAACCCGTTCCTGACTCTTCGGTCTACGCGGACCTGCACCAACGCTATAGCTGGCGCAAGTCAGCATGGACCTGGGTCAGAGCATCAAGGAAGGGGTTAGGATATCAGACTGCACTTCTGTCACTGCCCTCCTACCTGGCCCCAATCTGCCCTCCTCCCCGCCCCCATCATCGCCCTGTTCCTTCCTCTCCCTGCTCTGTTCTGCCCCCTCCCCACCTCCCTCCAACCCTCTGCACTGGTGCTGGTGCACTGGTCCATTGGTACAGAGACCCGGCCGCTCACTGCTTGTGGGAGCATCCGGCCACACTAAATGGTTTGTAACATTTTGCGACAGCCGTAAAGGTCCTTATGCTGCTGGAACACTCGTTCTGGCAGCTTAAGTCCCTAATAGGATGGGGCTGAATTGAAATCCACATAGCTGCGATCTAATGGGCTGGAAGGAACAGGGTTGGCAGCTGTGAGTGGGTGGTGGCCAAGGGATTTAACCAAGCTGGCCATGCCTTTTTAGATGGTGAGCAGTTGGGGAGGGGGCAGACCCCTGTTCTATGACTCCCACTCCCTGACAAACAGGGAGGAAAGCACCAATGTCTGAATTGGCCCACGAAGCCTGCTGCTGAAGCTGCATTGCTATTGGCTGTTAAGCAAGGCAGTGCCTTACTATCCCCTTTTGGTGTTTTCTGTTCTCATTAACAGTTGGAAAGCACAAACTCTCTGGGCCCAACAGAGTACTTCTACTTAGCAAGTGGTTAGGAAGCCCCCAAAAGTTGTTTGACCCCCAAATATCAGACAGGTACTCTTCATGCTCTAGCCTGCTCTGTGCCTTATGTCTGACATGCCGCTATGACAAGCTCCACAGCTTTGTGGGGATATGGGAAGTACACATCGATTTTCCACACCACAGACTACTCTGCTGCATGTGCTGAGGGAGGAGGAGGGAAAATGCTCTGTCAGGACCTATGGCAATCTCTTGACACGTGTGCATGGAAGGAAGAGGCTCATATTCGATGGTGCTGCAAGATTGCCTTTAGACTAGTCATTAGTTTTATTAAAATCATTAAGCAATTATCACACTGTACAAATGTGAAAAATAGGGCTGAGCCAAAATAAGGGGGTTGCAATTCACACCCCTTTTCTCCCCCTGCAAAATGCACCCCCCATGTGGGTGATTTTGTGAAAGGTATGGAAGTGGGTGCTCCTGCAATTCATTTTGGTCCCCCTCCCCCCAACAGTCAGGGTGAGGCAGTTTTATTGATGTTTCAAATCAGGTTTCATCTTAACAGTGATGGTACCACATATCTATGGGACAATGTCATGATTCTGGAACGAACAAGGAAAAAGTGTCATGAAACAAACAAACAAACAAGGATGGCACCAAAAGTAGCTGCTAGTTGGGGCGGCAGTGAACAGCAGCAAGCAAGGCAAGTTCTGGATGAACTTTTAGGGAACCCTTTTGGAGCCCCCTAAAGTCCCCTTATTCACACTGAAAATGTTCACCTCTGAAAAATTCAATGCAGCAGTAATCACAGCTCTGCTCCCAGCAGTATATCACAAAGGTGTTGACTTCCTATTGAACATTTAAACCTCCTTGCTATATTCTAGCTATACCCATGTGAGTATTTTTTTTAACTGAAGCTGTTCAAGTCATCGCATTGTAACTTGGTAAGAATATACCCGATAAGCTCTCAACTTTTAAATTGTTTCCAAATGGACCAAACTGAAAGTACAAATGAGGCCATGTGCCTTAGCAAACTTCCATCAGTGACTAGTAGTTCTCTTTCCTAGCATCAGAGGCCTGGGCGATCAATAAGAATTAGCTGTATAGGGCTACATTAGTATTATATGCAGGTGATACAGCGTTCTCCTGGAAAGCCGATGTGCTATTGTGTGGCAAAATCTAGTCCTCGCTCGCTTTTTAAGAAGACAGTTTCAATTAAGGGAAAACCAAATACTTTCTCCAAAGAATATTATCTATCTCTAGCAGTAGGAATTCTGTTTGGGTGACTAAAATGTTACTGGAATGAGAAGCATCAAGAAGACTTACAGTAAAAGTTCTCATTGCTGCTCATTGCCAGTATATTCTGTTGCTGTTCATTGAAACAAGCTAGAAATATTGTGCTCGAGATGTCAATTATATACAATAAACTTAGCTAGGGTATTCCAGTGAAATTAATCCCTATTTTGAATGTGGTGTTTTCCCTCTCATTCTATATTTGATGTTAGTGGTTTTCTAGGCTTCCCATTCGTCCCAGATTTTTCAGGACAGTCCCGGAAACCGACTTCGATTCCCGGAAAAGTCCCGGAAGGATTTTGGGCCGATTGGAAGCTGCCACGCCGCTGCCGCCATTTTAATTCTAATTAAACTTACTTTTTTCCAGGCACCGCCATCTTGGATTTAGCGAAATCTCACGAGATTCAAGATCTCGGCACCCAAATCTCGTGAGGGCATGATGTAAGTAAGGGCATGAAGTAAGTATGGATGGCGGTGGTGGCGGCGGCAGCAACAAGAGCGAGCCAGGTGAGCGCGGCCCCGCGTGCTTGCACGGCCCACTCTTGCCCGGCCATTCGGCCTGCTCTCGCCTGGGCGAGAGTGGGCCAAGCGGCCGGGCAAGAGTGCGGCGCCAGAGGCACTGGTCCAGCCGCGCTTGGCCAGATCGGTGCCTTCGGAGCCGCACTCGGCCAGCCGTTCGGCCCGCTCTCACCCCGGGCGAGAGCGGGCAGAGCGGCCGGGCCAGAGCGCGGTGCCGGAGGCACCGGTTTGGCCGAGCGCGGTGGCAGCGGCGGCAACAAGAGTGAGCTGGGTGAGCGCAGCCCCGCATGCTCGCCAGGCTGCATGGCCTGCTCTTGCCCGGCCATTCGGCCCACTTTTGCCCAGGCGAGAGCGGGACAAGTTGCCGGGAAAGAACGCAGCGCCGGAGGCACCATCTGGAGCGCGGCACCCGCTCTCGTTGCCGGGAAGAAGAGAAGAAGCAGCAGCATGACGATTCAGAAGGATTCAGAAGGTAAGGTAAGTCAATTAAATTTATTTTACTACGAAATAAGTAAAATTTATTTTACTAGGAAATAAGCTTCGCGCCCCTTCCTCTTTTAATTAATTATTTATTTGGTTATTGGTTTGTTTGTTTAATTAATTAATTAATTAAAAATTGCACACGGGCTTCACGCGGCAAAACGGGCGCTTCACACTCCAAAAATAAAAAGATTTTTATTTGAATTCTTTGTTAATTAATTAATTAATTAATTAATTTAGTGGGGGTAGTGGGAGGGGTTTTTCTGAAAACCGGAAATGGCTGAAAATAGCCATTTAGCGCCGAACTGAAGATCGGGGAGGCCTGCAGAGGGTCGCACAGGCCTCCCCGAAGCCCCTACAAGCCCAGGTAAGTAAAAAAAATTTCCCTATTTTTTGCTCCATGGGATGCATGCGTCCTATGGTCCGATGCGTCCTATGGAGCGAAAAATACGGTAAATATAATCTTCAATGTTGCATGCAGATTTTCATGGCTGTGGGTAACTGACAAGGTTCTTAACTGTATGGGTTCTGCAGCCATGTCAATATAAAAGTAGAGAAATAAAATCCTTTACCGCTTTTGTTGTTTGTTTAGATTTCTTATATTGTGCAGGTGTCACATACACAGAAAAGGTTTTCTTACAATAACAACAACACGGGATCCTACTTCCCAAGCCGACGTTTCACTCCATTCACGGAGCTTTCTCAAGGCAATTTGGCAGTAAAAAACTGCTGGGTGAAAAAGAACAATCTTTCAACTGCTACACAATCCCAAGGACCCCAGACCAGCGTTATCTAACCCCGGAGTATATGAAATTGGCTGTGAATGTGGGAAAGTTTATCTGGGACAAACGAAAAGACCAATAGGGGTCCGGGTACGGGAACATCAAAGAGCAACAGATGCAAAGCAAGAAGAAAAATCAGCAGTAGCTTTGCACGCGAAAGAATCAGGACACAGGATAATGTTTGAGCATGCACGAGCCTTGTTTCATGAACCCAGATTAAAACATAGATTAAATTTGGAGGCTCTAATGATTTCCCAGACGAAATCTTCAAAGTTACTGAACCGCCAGCAGGAAATGACATATGCTAATAGGATATGGATGCCAATTTTAAATAACCCAAGTAATAAGTGTTGAATAACTCTGAGGACAAAAGTAGTGGGTCCCTTTAACTTTGAGCAACAGACTGATGTTTAACTGTCACCACTCCGTAACATTCTTTTTCACCCAGCAGTTTTTTACTGCCAAATTGCCTTGAGAAAGCTCCGTGAATGGAGTGAAACGTCGGCTTGGGAAGTAGGATCCCGTGTTGTTGTTATTGTAAGAAAACCTTTTCTGTGTATGTGACACCTGCACAATATAAGAAATCTAAACAAACAACAAAAGCGGTAAAGGATTTTATTTCTCTACTTTTATATTGACATGGCTGCAGAACCCATACAGTTAAGAACCTTGTCAAATATAATCTTACTACTGATTTTGAGTTTGTAAGATACAGATTTAATTAACGGTGCTTTCAGGTGGCTGTGCACTGTTTCCCCCAAATGAAGCTATTTGTCCCTAGCAGGAAGCAGGAAAATGGGATACGTGGTATGCAACACACAGCTCAATCCTAGCCATCCCCCGCCCCCCACTGTCAATGTAGTGGCGTCAAGATTGCAATTTCTTTCGGATGCTAGAACAAACCTATGGAAATCACTGGACCTGTGAAATTCCATTCCCTTCTCCTCCAAATAATCATTTACAAATATGTGAGGAGAGCTATACAGTTGGGCCCCCGCAGATACATGAAAACGTATCTTCTTGCTTCCGGTGAAAACTGCTTCCTGTTAACCTTGCTGAGTCTCTCTAGCATTTAGTCTCTGTCTATTTCCATGCAATAAGCAGCAGGAGGCTGCTTATCGCGTTTGCTCCAAGCAAGACACCACCTTTAAAACATCAAAGGTAACAGCACGAGGATTTGGCATCCACAGATAAGTGAAACCGCAGGTGCTGAATCTGCGGATACGTTCACCCCCCCATATACTTTAAAGTCTGTGAAGAGGTAATGAAGCCCTCACAGCCCAACATTCTTTAGTCTTACTTGCAGCTTCAGGTGCTCGACACCAGAATGGTGTCCTTTACTATAAGGCAAACCAAACGTCATCTCCATGTTTTGACCACAGGACATTAAAATACTCATTTTCTGGTAATCAATATATCTTGGCTAGGTGAACTCCAAATTTTGGCTTTCTAGGTCACTTGAATGTACCCCAAACCTTTGGAGTTATATTCTGCATCCCCTACTTCGATGGACAAATATGCAAATGTCCCCTTCTGACTCTTCTGGAATGGTGGCAGCAGATTCGTTCTACAAGGCATTTCCCCATTAAGCTGTGTGCCCAAACAGAGAAGTGAGTGAGTGCTAACCACTAGGAAATACTGCCTTGGATCAGCATGCAGTCGCTAACTGCCCCTCTCATGACCATTACAGCAGTATTTCTAGGTAAGGTGAGAGTAGCTTAATCAAATGAAGGGCAAAATGTGTGTCCCCATTGGGGGGGGGGGTTAAGAAATGTCCAACTTTCAGATTTTTTTTCTTAGTAATTGGTGTCTTGGACTATACAGCAAGTCCTCACTTAAAGTTGTTGATAGGTTATTGGAAACTGCAATTTTAAGTGAAACAACTTCTAATGAAACTAATTTTACTGTAGGCTAATTGATATACACAGTTTATGACATATTTCTGGTCACAAAAACATTACCAAACTTCTAAATAAAGACCCCAAACACTTCAAACATTGAAATAAATGTGAGAAAACTCCCACACAGACATGGGGAAGATGTTCAAACTCCACACAGACAGTGTCCCCGGCAGGGAGTCATTTTTTTTCTCAACAACTTTAAAATGAAACGATTTATAACGAAACGACTTCAAGTGAGAACTTGCTGTATATGCCCCCACATTTTATGTTATCCACACATATATAATCTGTGCACAGTGTACAATAAGCTCTCTTTTCATGGAATTTCCACCCCACATTCATTAAATGTGGGGAAAGGGATGTCGAACCACCCAGGCTCATAGGGAGTAGGTGGGTATTATTCCTTCTGAATGTGTTTGATGCCTGGACTCAGAGAAGTCATGAGAAAACATTAGCCTGCTCCACATGTTTCAGTTACTAATTTACTAGTTGGGGGAGAAATTGTGGAGATAGGAAACCTCCACCCTTAGAAAGTTATATCATTTAAGCTTTCCTTGAACTTTCTACAGAGGTTTCTCCTGAATGAATTTTCCTTGAATTTTGATAGCAGCTCTAGGTACAATCAACAAACTTCTTCTTTTGCACAAACCCCGTTGAAATGAATGGGAGTTCACCCTGGACTCTATAATGTAAAAACTCCAAGGATCTTATCAATTTGTAATAGGGCTAATAAAATTCTAATTAATTCCCCTCTACCTCTGTAGCAATAACTTCCTGTCTTACATGACAATTAAGGAGTTGGTTAGCATAACTGACTGTCTGCTGCATGGCAAGACAGGTTGCTATTTTCAGCAACCCAGTGAGCAATGATTACATCAGGTGCTGACAGTAAGAGCACATAATTAGCTCAATAAGGATGACACAGAGACTGTGTTTCTGAGGTTCATTAATTAGTATAGTGAAATACATTCTTGGTTATAAGTGTCATTAAAAATCTCCTGAATCTAATACTCAGGGCACCATGACATTCCCATTAAGGTCATTGCAGGATTTGTCTAAGAATACCTTGTGCAATTTATATGCAAAGGAAGGTGAATGAATTACAGCAAAGGGAGAGCTCTGTTAAATGTTTTAGCAAGACCTGAATGCACGCACAAGAAATGAACCTTGTCTCAGGGGAGGATAACAGCAGCAACATTCCTCTTAATGTTCCCAGCACATACCTTCCCATGTTTTATCACTGGAAGAAATCCCATGGTATTGACTTAACCACAGGAAACTAGACAAGGCAGACCTAATTTTTACTATAATGTCTCCATCCAGCTTGAGAACATTAGATTTCAGTGTGCTATAAACTGTGAGCTTGATTTTTCCTATCCATCTTAGGAAACACTGTATAATGTAGCAACTGTGCCCCATCTTGGCTGCATGATTCTCTGACATTGGCAGTGCAATCCCGAAGATGGGTCTGGCGCCGGAGCAAGTGCTCCGGTGCCGGAAGCCGTCGCAAATGTGCCGTAAAGCACGTTCGTGATGACTCGGGGGTAAGGAAGACCGGTGCAAGGCCAACCTCCCTCACTCAAGCGCCAGATCTCCACGCTGACGGCAGCGGAAGGTAAGAGCTCCGTTGCTGGCCATGTGGGCGGTCCAACTGGGTGAGGGAGGGGGCCATTGGCCTGGCTGGCCTGGGAGGGGCGGGGGATGGCTTCGGCCATATCCCCATCCCTGACAGGCCGGCTACGCCGTTACACAGCCTCCTCTACTTCCACCAGCTATTTAGCTGGCGGAAATCCGAGGAGGCCGATAGGGCCGGCCCGGGTTTACACTCGGGGAAGTGACGAGTGGGATGCTTTCCTGAGTAAACCTCCATCCCAGCGCGCAATGGGCAGCTGCTGCACAGTGCAGCCAGATCCTTAGTCAGGATTGCACCCTTATGTAGGTAACCTTGAGACTAAACGGAAGTAATCTGAATTGCAGTCTTGTTTGTATCCTGGAGGTTTTAACTTTCAGCCTGTTTCTCCAATTGTCTCCTCCAGCTCTCTGCATATGCTCACATCATTTATTTATTTATCAGAGGCGTTGCTCCGGTAGGGGCGGGGTCATAAGTTTCGCTCCGTCCTAGTCCCGTTTACCGAGTGAGCAGGAGGCGGCCCCGCCCCCTCACTGTCGGAGCCATTCCCTTGCGGAGAAAGCAGCAGGCAAGAGACCCTGCCTGCTGCTCTCTCCGCATGGGAATGGCTCCGACAATGAGGGGGCAGGGCCGCCTCCTGCTCGCACGGTAAACGGGACTAGGACAGAGCGAAACTTACGGCCCTGCCCCTACTGGAGCGACGCCTCTGTTATTTATCTCCAGTTATTTGTATCCTGCTTGTCAGTAATAAAACATCTCAAGGTGGCTTACAACAAAATGCAACAATCAGAAAAATGAATTAAAAACGTAACAATAAAAGCCTTAAATACAAAAATAATAACATTCAGACAGCAAGATAAAATCATAATTATTGTGAGTTGTTAAAAAGTCCAAAACCTTTTTTTTAAGGTGTTCAACTTTCACTAAAAAGTAGACAAAGAGGGAGCCAGCCTGATCTCCTTGTGGAGGGAGTTCTAAAACTGTGATGCCACCACCAAAAAGCCACCACCAACCTCACATCCAACAGTGATGGACCATAGATACACATCCAGATATATAGCTAGAGAAACACACACACACACACACACACACACACACACACACACACACACACACACACACACACACACACACACACACACTTTTTCAATTCAGTATTAGTCTTTATGCATCTAATGGACTACTGTCCATGAAAGTATCTGCTGCATTGAATTGATTGGTATTTAAGGTGCTACAAGACCCTCAGCCAAATCCTGTGTAACTCTTGCACTGGTGCTCTTACACCAGGTGCTCTTACACCAGGGGATCTACTGTTACACCGGTGCAAGAGTTACATAGGATTGTTGTTGTTCAGTCGTTAAGTCGTGTCCGACCCTTCGTGATCCCATACATAGGATTGCACCCCCCCTTTTTTGTGTAGTTGTTGCAATAGACATCTGTGGGACCCCTCTCTGGAAGTTGTTACCAGAGAGTGAAAAGATTCAAATGAACAGGAATTAAATGTAAAAACTGTACTAGTTAACATGGAATTCAGGAAGACTAGATTCCAGATCAGCATGAAACTATGGAACAATAAAAAGAACAGATAGTGGGCAATTCTCTCCTTCATAGAACTAATAAAACTGTTATTAGATTATTCCCCTATAATAGTTCTGTTTATTAACAGTCTTGTTAGGCAATTTTTGTAATATCAGGTAGCAAGGTCTTTTTGTTGTTGTGTTGGGGGGTTACAAGACAGGTCTTGTTTGCACACTAAGACCATAATTCACAGTCCTATACACAAAGGGAACTTACTGCAATTTCTTGCACTCACAAGAGGAATGTGTGAATTGTTACCGTTTACAATGGAGGTGCCTTGGCTTCACTGCTGCTGTCAGCCATGTCCAGGCTATCCAAGTTATGTAGTCTTTCTTCTGACATTGCCAGTTTAAACTAATACATGAGTGATATTTGTTGCTGGAATTTGGATTTTTTAGCCTAAAAATTCCAGCAACAAATACCACTCACGTATTAGGTAATATTGTGTGTGTGTGTGTGTGTGTGTGTGTGTTTGTGTTTTAACAGAACTGAGGCAATTGCAGGGCGCAATCCTGGAAATAAGGCCGGCGACGGTGTCACAAACGTGCTGTAAAGCACTTTCGCGATGACTCGGGAGTAAGGGAGGCCGGCCCTCACTCTGGCGCTGGATCTCCACGCGGACAGCGGCAAAAGGTAAGCACTCCACCAGTGTCTGCGTGGGCAGTCTGGTCAGGCAAGGAAGGGGAGCCATTGGCCTAGTCAGCCCGGGAGGGGGAGGGAGATGGCATTGGCCATATCTCCGCCCCCACAGGCCGGCTACGTTGTTACACGGCCTCTAAATAGCTGGCGAAAATCCAAGGAGGCTGATGGGGCCAGCCCGGGTTTACACTCGGGGAAGGGGACAAGTGTCCCCTTCCTCGAGTAGACCTGCGGCCCGGCGTGTGCTGGGCAGCCTGTGCACAGGATCCGGTAGGCAGCCCTGGGCCGCTGGCCGGATTCTTAGTCAGGATTGCGCTGCTCGGAGCCCAGTTTTTTTTTACCCAATGGATGCCAGCTACCCTGCCTGTTTTTCATCGAACGGCAGCCATGATTGCAGCCTAACTGGCTAAGGCAGCTCTTGTGTATTGTAATGTGTGTGTGTGTGTGTGTGCACGTTTGTGCTGCTTAACTCATTGAAGAAAGAAGAAAGGAGTGGCTCTGAAAGGCAAGTTCCTTTTTCTGTTTACTTCTTAGGTTTTGTGAGGCTCTGCCTCACTTGCCTCCCCTGACTGCACGTCCCTGATCTGGAACGGCCAAAGAGTGTTGTTATATCATCTAGAATATTAGAAATATTAGGAGGTTCTATTTCAGTAGGGAGGGTTATTTCAGACAACATTTTAATCTTCCATTCCAGTGAGATAAAGGACAGGGAGAGATGTTACAAACTGACTTATGAAGAAAAAAAAAAACTATTCCCAGTCATTCAGCATTATCTTCCAGTCTATCACCAACAATTTGGTTCCAGGGACTAGCAATTTCCGTGATGCAAAATGAAGGAGATAGTTTGCATTTCTCATATCCAAAACTAGCATTATCCTCTTTGATAGAAAAATGCATAATTTTCTGCAAATTGAAATTGTCTTCTTAGCATGTCAGCTCTGCCGCTCATCACTAACCCAGTCTCCATAGTGATTAATGAACAGCATTGTGGTCATTGTGGTAAAGGCTTGCTTTGCTTTGAATAGAAATGAGTCACTACAGATCATTCTCCCTTCAGTAATCTGCCTCCAAGGCAGCCTTATTTATTCTGACCTTCATATTTTGACTTGCATTAGAAAGTCAAACATATCTCACTTAGTGTTGAACAAAAGGGTGCAACTTCAGTTCATCCTTAGCTGAAATGCAACTTCTCTCTCTCTCCACCCACAGAAGTGTCATCAGGGTTGGGGCGGGGGGGGCTGTGGGGGCTGAAGGCCCTAGGGGGGCGGGTACACGTGGTGGCGGAGGGGTGTACTTGCCTTCGGAACGCCTCTCCTCCGCTGCTCGTTGCGATGTTGGGCCCTCCCGCCCGCCCTGGAGCTGCTTTGGCTCCAAAATAGGTAGAAAAACGGGGGGGCGTGACTGGAGCTGCGCCGGGCACGTGCGCCAACGTCATGCCTGGGTCATGTGGGGGCGTGGCATCAGCGGCCCCCCAGGATCATCTCTGTCCACCCATACCCACACTCACTCCGTCGCCCCCATATATGGATGTAAGTACTTTAAATCCATTTTGTCTCAAATAAGCTTTCCTTTGATTGCAATGAACCAATTAAATGTAGCACAACTACCCCATGTAAGACAACACCCTGCATTTTCTAACAGTCATGGTTCCATCGAATGGATGGAACATCGAATGGATGTTCGTTCAATTCATTCCATCGAATGGATGAATACATCCCCGTATATGGATGTAAGTACTTTAAATCCATTTTGTCTCCAATAAGCTTTCCTTTGATTGCAATGAACCAATTAAATGTAGCACAACTACCCCATGTAAGACAACACCCTGCATTTTCTAACAGTCATGGTTCCATCGAATGATAGTTGTCCCCCTCGCTGAGTAACCATCTCCCCATTAACATTAGGGTCTTCAATGCACAGGGTGGAGCGACTATTACTCACCCTGATATTGTTTATACTTCGCCAACCTTGTTTAGGCGCAATGGCATGTAAATATGGCGAATGGTGAATATGATCGCAGCACCCCTTTTCACCCCCTTAGGGGTGGAATTTCTAAAAATCCCTTCTAAGCGGGTGCTTACATCATGGAAAGAATGTACTCCCCGAATTTCACGTTTCTAGGCTCAGGGGTTTGGGGCTGGGTGGTGATGTCACCCCTTTTTTCTTTTCCCCCTTTTAACCCCCTTAAGGAATGAAATTTCAAAAAACTGTGAAAACTGTTTCTAAAGATTATACAAAGACACCCGCCTGCCAAAAAGGAATGTTATAACTCCACAAACGCAGGAGATATGATGGGTTCTATAATTGACCCCCGAATTGAAATTTGCCCCTTTTCGGGTTGATTAGGGCAAAATCCTGAAATATGTTTTTCAGCATTTGTCTGGGTAACCTTTGTAAGCCAAAACCAAGCGGCTATCTCATTGGGTCTGAGAGATATTGAGGAATCCCTGAAAACGCATTGTACCCTGTTTTGACCCCTTAGGGGCGGAATTTCTAAAAAAAAATCCCTTCTTAGTGGGTGCTTATGCCATGGAAGGAACGTGCTCCCCGAATTTCACGTGTCTAGGCCCAGGGGTTTTGGGCGCATCAGTCAGTCAGTCAGTCAGTCAGGACTTGTTCTGAGAGAGAGAGAGAGAGAGAGAGAGAGAGAGAGAGAGAGAGAGAGAGAGAGACTTGGCTGAAGACTGTATTTCCTTTTGTCAAAAGAATGAGTTGACAGAAGGCAATGCTAAACTAATCCATAATTAATTCTAAACTGAACTACATATTTCAGCTAGAAGCAAAGTAGCCTAAATAAGGATCTGTTTCCTGGAGAGCAAACAGCTTTCTCAATTGACATCAATTGGGCCTGTGGAAAAAAATGTATACGATGGAGATGGAAAAGTATTTGTATTCTCATGAAGTAATAAATGATGTGCCATCATTAATAGCCACAGGAAATGGTTGGCAACTCATGCAGAATAAGAAAAGGCAGTGACAACTTGTCACTGCCTAATGAAGCTGAAATATTAAAGGTGTTCAATCATAGTATTTTTACCAGTACACTGAGATTCTCTTTATTAAAAGGCACTTCTCTAATGATGCATTGAAAGGTTTTATCAGCAATTATAGATGGTTTCATAGATCACAAGAAGATTGCAAAGGTGCTAAAGAGGAATTCATATTATAGCAGAGGTAGAACAGAGCGCTGAATTTTGTAATCACCAGTCCTTGCAATCTATACACAAGTTCAATGGGACTCTCCTTGTGTGGAAGTTAAGCAAGTTCTTATGCTGAGGATAGGAACATAGCATACATCAGAGGCAATTTTGGCAGAGTACTGACATTTATGAAGGAGCACTGATTGTACATGATACCTCATTGTGTTGACCTTTACAGCAAACTCATTTTTCATCAGATACAATTGGAATATTTCATCTGCGCTGTGATCAATGCGACTTGAAAATCAGAATATTGAAAAGACCATACAAAATAGAGACACTTCTGAAAAGTGATGTCTGTTTATCATGATGACTTGTTTTCCATATATATCTCCTTGATGTATATCTCCTTGTGTGTGTGTGTGTGTGTGTGTGTGTGTGTGTGTGTGTGTGTGTGTGTGTGTGTGTATATATATATTTCTCCACGGAAAATGCTCCTGGACCTTTAATGGTTGTATAGGTGAGGGCATTTCAGCAGGTGCAGCTGCTTTAGTAGCACGAACAACAATTGCAGCTGCCAAGTCTTCTACACAACTCTTAAGAACGCAGAGGCCCTCATGGTGGAAGGTTGGCCACCCCGAGTTATAGTCTTGTTACAAATGAAGTGTAAATAGTAAATCATATTGTGACCTTGTGTCTCATTTCTTTATTCCCAATGTTGCCACAAATGAAAAATTGTGTACCATAACTTCATCAAGACACTTTGATGTCTGACAGCCTGTTTTGAGACGACTGGAATGGCATGGGATCATCTGCTGCAGTACTTCTACTTCCCATGTCACTGAGATACAGACAGGAGCCCCAAAGTACATGATAGAAGTTCACAAAGCACTTTTAGGATGGGTAACACACTGACACAAAAAAGAACCATGTCTTGCAGCCCAATCCTATTGGGCTCTAATGCTGGCAGAACGATCATTCTGCCAGCGTTAACTGCGTTATGGCAGTTGCAAAATGCGCTCCAACAGTGTGCAGAACACACCAGCGGGAAGCACCAGCGGGAAGGCCACAGTCAGGACATGCTGATGAAGGTAAGTTGGTGTGGGAGGCCCGACAGTGTGGGGGGGAGGACAGAACAGGGGCAATGGTGGGTGGAACGATGCAACAACAGGGCAAAACAGGGCAGCGATAGGGACTAGGGAAGGGCAGATTGGTTCTGGGAAGGGGAAGGGTTCTGAGGCAGCAGCAATCAACAAATTCTAGCCCCCTTACCAGATTCAATCCTGCGTCCCAGGTCCACGTGGACCTGCACCAGCAATTTCACTAGCGATTTCACTAGCGCAAGTCCAAGTAGACTCCTGCAATTACCTTGCTTGGCTTTCACTATGCTTGTCTCAGCACTAGTTCTGACATTTTGTAATTTGTATGTTGCATGTAATTCACATGTCTTTACATCATGGAAATCATGATCAAACCAAAATCCCACTGCTAGTCTTTTTACATCACTCTTTCCCAGTGAAATTGTACCCTTCCAAATGCACAAAATAACACATACATGCACAAAATAACGTGTTCCAGCCATTGACATTGTAATTATCTGAATAGTCCACAAGCTTGGTCATCTGTTGACTTTAGTCTACTGAGGATATGTAATAATAGTTAATAAATAACAGTTGTCATTTTCAGGTTCAGAGCTATTACTTAACGTTTACATATTGATCCCTGTCTACCAATTTCCTTAGCACATAGCATAGCACATAATCATTTGTTTTGGCTTGCACCAAGTTTCTGTTACTAAAGATACAACATTGTTTCAAAAAAGGGAGTCCTTTTCTTGCCTCGTCATCCTTCAACATCTATTTATTTAGTAAAACTTATTAGAATTGTCATTCTATAGTTCGTATAGTCAGGGTGATGGTGTTCCCAGTAGCAATGTATGGTTGCGAGAGTTGGACCATAAGGAAGGCTGAGCGCTGAAGAATAGATGCTTTTGAACTGGGCCTGGCGGGATATGGTTCATGGGATCACGAAGGGTCGGAAATGACTTAACGACTGAACATCAACAACAACAATTAGAATTGTGATTCTGAAAATAGAACTGCCTCATTTTATCACTCCCAATTGTACAGATATGCAGAAAGTGGCTTGTTCAGATACATTGGAAGTATATCCACATGCCAGGCGAGAAGGGTTTCTAAAGTGCATCCAGTAGACATTGCATCCATACAGTCCAAATGTACAAGGGCTCAAGCCCACATTAGTCCTTGCGCAACATTTCTTACAGCAGTAAAGCAGGAACACCACAGGACCAACATGGTTTGTACAGTTTGTTGCACAGCTTAATGTTGGATGCTAACATAGATCCCAGGAGAAGACTTGCCTGCTTCCTCCCCAGGATATCTAGTTTAGCAGTAAGTTACTGAAAGAAAAGAACAGGAAACTGTCCTACCAAAGTGTTCTGCCATATAGTGAGATAGAAATGCAGCACTTCTTCCTGCTCGTCCCTTTTCCAGCGTCAAAGTCATTATAACGGCTTATTGCTTTATAACAGATGAGTAGAGTTACACCAACAGGGGCACTCCATAGAGTCTGAAAGAACAATGAATGACTTATTTTCCCATCTCCACTATGGTCACTGTTGGAACTTGGAGCACTGATGCATACTGCTAGACTAGCACAGTGCCCAGGGCTGACTCACAATGCTGGCAGAGGGCCACAACATGTACTATTTTTCTGCCCCTGCACTTCTTGCACCCCATCTTACAAACTCATTTGCAAGCAGAGAGACTCATCGGATCTGATTTAATTGCCTTGTCACTAAAACGTCGAAAGACGACAGGTAGTCATTAACATCAGTTGGGGAATGTGTCTAATTGCAGACACAAAATAAAAAGAGATTGGGAGGTTCTTTTTAATTAAATCTCTTATAATACCCACATCTTATCTCTGAAACATTTATATAAATTTGTTTTATGTTTACACAGGCTTAGATCCATTATCCTCCAGAGGTTACACTGAATCCTATCTTCTATATTACTGCACATTAAAAAGACTTAATATGTCACACAATCAATTCTTTATTTGTAACGCCAATATTGAATACAGAGGATTAGACCTAGACATGGTTTCCTTGGAATAGTGTATCATCCAAATTGGATTTTATATAAACTGTAGAAAACAAGATAAAAGACAATGAAATGGCTGCTAATGCTCCATGTAATATTGACATTGGTGAACCTTTCTGTATCTGTCACATATTATTGTAGCATTGTTCACAGAGATAAAACAGTTCAATCTGAGTGTAATACAATGACTAGAACATAATGTTACAAACAAGATAGATGTTTCTAAATAGATAAGGATGTATTGAAGTCTGACTCAGACTTGAAGCAAGTACATGAATCTAGGTCTAAAGGGTGTGGAGAAGTTGGAAGCATTTGGAGGTGAAGACGGAGACTAACTGCCCAATCCTATCCCCCACCATTGCCGCCATTGCAGCCACACTGACAGAGCGCACACTGCATCCAATGGGGGTGGGCGATCAGGGGGCCAGCCAGAGGTATCTAAAGATATTTGCTATTTACCTCTGCACAGGCCTCCTGGTGGCCTCTGCAGCCCTACACCAGCTATATACCGTAGTTGGTGTAAGTCTGAGGAGAGAAAAGAGGGGCAGGGTTAGAAGGGATAGGAAGGGATATATATTAACCCCTTTCAAAAGAAGGGATAGGATCCTGGTGCACATCAGTGCCTCTGGGATCCACACCCTCCTCCTCCCCGCCCCACCCTCATCCCTGCCTTGTAGCTGGTGGTGGTGGTGGTGGTGGTGGTGGTGGGATCAGGAGGTAGGTGTAACACTCTTCCCCAATCTACTTGCTGCCACTGCTGTGGCAGAAGGAGTGTTGAGTTTGATCTGTAAAATAATAGCATAGAAGAGGATGGCTGGAATGAATGGACAGAATTTGATGGAGCAAGCCTTTCTCTCTTTAGGCTGACTGATGAACAACACCCATCCTCCTCCATAAAATTTGACAGGCAGCAATAGCAATATATGAAAGGAAGATCACATATACATCTGTAATCTGTGTCCCTCAAGACGGGGCCAGCATTTGGGTTTGGTATTGTTGAACAGCTACTGAGGACTCTCAGAGGAGCCGTTTGCTGACCCTGAGTCCACCTTTAATATGATGGTAACAAAGCAATTCAGGAGGGGGTAACAAAGCAAGATAGGAGGGGGCCCATGGAAAGCAGATTGCTGAGCCCCCCCCCCCTGAAACTTGGACAAAAGGGCACTCTTCTGTGGCAATGGATGGGAAATGTTCTTGCAAGATTTAAGAACCTCTCATGCCCCTGTGGACCCTGTGAGATTTTTAAAGTATTTTTTAAAAATATTATAGTTGAAGGATGATTCTTTTTCCTTATGTAGATGTCCTTTATTTATTTATTTTTTATTTTAAAAATTTATATCCTGCCTTATCCCATGCCGAGGCAAATGCCCAAGGCGGCTTACAACAAAAATTAAAAACAGTTTAAAATACAGAAAGTTTAAATACATAATTTAAAAACAATAAAAACAATAATATCAATAAAAACCACTGGGGGGGGGCAACAGTAGGGAGCACAAAAGCAGCATGGCAGAGCATCTTGAGACACAGGAGGCAGGCTACAACCCATCACCCAAACGCGAGACGAAACAAAAATGTTTTGAGCCCTCGCCGAAAAGTCATGAGGGAGGGGGTGGTTCTCAGATCCCCTGGCAGGGAGTTCCACAGTTGTGGCACCACAGCAGAGAAGGCTCGCCCACGTGTTGCCACTCCCCTAACTTGCGATAGAGGTGGTACACACAGGAGAGCCCCCTCAGATGACCTAAGAGAGCGGGCCGGAATGTATGGGAGAAGGCGGTCCCTCAGATATCCTGGACCCAAACCGTGAAGGGCTTTAAAGGTCATTACCAGCACCTTGAATTGGGCTCGGAAACGAATGGGCAGCCAGTGCAGCCGCTGAAGCAGTGGCTCAACAGAGTCAAACCGCCTAGCTCCAGCTACCACCCGGGCCGCCGCATTCTACACTAATTGCAGCTTCCGAACCGTCTTCAAGGGCAGCCCCACGTAGAGCGCGTTGCAGTAATCCAGTCTTGAAGTCACTAAGGCGTGGACCACCGTCCACCATCGGTCAGGTCCGATCGATATTTTCCAAATATTCATTTTTCTTTCTTTCTTTGAAGAAAGGTATTACTCTTACAGCGCAATCCTTTGTAACCTTGCACCGGTGTAACAGTAGATGCACCGGTGTAACAGCAGATGCACCGGTGTAAGTGCACTTACACTGGTGTATCTGCTGTTACATCGGTGCAAGGTTACAAAGGATTGCGCTGTTAAAGTAGCTGGAGCATTTAAAATGCTAACAGAGATAAGCAGATGGCCTGGAAGATCACATATAATGTGTTCTGAGCTGGAAAGTATTTCAGTCTCCATTTTCTTTTTTATAATTTTCTACTCTGCCTTCAATCCTAATTGTTACATTTTAAGACTCATTTATCAGACTTATCAGTCTTGCTTCTTTGAAGAAAATGTGAAGTCAAAATGAGTTTTTGTTATACAGAACTGTCCTGTCTAAGCCTGAATCAGATCAAGTTTCCATTCACAGCACTAACATTTAATGCTTTTCATTAAAATGATGTGTGCACAAGGTTACGATGTCAGGCTAGCAGTTTCTAGTTTGTTTTTAATGTGCTGTTATTATTTGATAGTGTAAGTTAAAGTGTAGGCCCAGGTTCCCAGTAGCATAGCTAGAAGGGGGGGGGGACATGGAAAGTGCTGCACAGCACTATACAAAAGTGCAAAGTGGCCCCCCTCAATTGCCATCGGAGCCATTCCGGCAGTGAAGGCAGCATTGCCTTCAACGGTGAGTGCAACGGTGAGTAGGAGCAGCCACTTTGCACCATCATGTAGCACTGTGCACAACTTACCACGCTGCCCCCCCCCCCAGTTATGCTACTGCAGGTTCCAGTAGTCTTTAGTCAGGATGTGTCAGCAGCTATGGTAGGGGATAGGTTTGGGTAGTAAATCAGTGTCCGTTACTAGAAATTCCAGCCCTACCATGGCATGCCAAGGATTGAAACTGAGAGTCTTTATTAACTTCCTATCCTTATTAAACTTCCTTAAAATGTTGTGTCTTTCTGGGTGGTACTAATAAAAGTATTACTATATTGTAGCTTTTTGATGTTCTTTCATTCTGCTTCCCAGTCCAAATCATATCTAATTTTATAAACCTCTATCTTCTTCCCCACCTTTTATTTCCCACCCCACCTTCTTCACCCTTTTTTTTTCCAAACTAAAAAGACCCTGACCATTTTGGTAGTCCTTCTTTGCATCTTTGTTCTTTGCTCAAGGTAAAGGGTCCTTTGTACCTTTCCCCACAATATCCTTTTGGAGATGGTGCAAACAGAACCACACCCTGTAGTATTCTTCAGTCAGTGATCTGCGCAGCATGCACCCCTGGCTTCTTACCTATGGTGGTGATACAGTGTCAAGGGAGGGGGAGAGATAAGAGCTGATAGAACCATCACTTCTATCGGTAATCTGCACACATGCCTGGCTTCCCTCCAGCAGGCTCCACGGCACTGGTATTAATGAAAGGAGATAAGAGAACAAAGGGAAGAGATAGGTGTGCATCAATTTTTTTCAGCTGTGCAGGGCTTCTATTAGAGCTATGTGGCTTCACAGTTTGCAAGGAACAGTGGTCATGACATCTTATTATTAAGATGCTTCTACAGGTTGGATGGCAACGTAGTAGTAATTTTATATGATTTCATATGACATGAAATCTGAGGTGAATTTGAAAGGTTGCACTAAAAGGTGAAGTATCTTTTGGAATCTTGAAGAGAAGATAGCGTAATTCTAAAGTCTTGGAAGATAAGAACAATATTTAGGGGGCTCTTGGTCCTCTCCATTTAAACCTACGACAGCCCAATCTTAACCGGGTGCGATGCAGTGGTGCTGCATGGCCCATGCTGCACCCTATCCCAGGAAGCAGCTGGCTGGAGGTCTCCTTGAGGTAAGCAGACATTTCCCCCCTTACCCCAGGGCCTGCGCAATGGGGCTTCTTGGATCTGCGCGAGTTAAGTAGCTGGCGCAGAACTGAGAAGCCCCATGTCGGGCTTCCAAGCCCGGGAGGGGGAATAGGATTTGGAATGCGCCAGTGCCATCAATCCCACCCCTCCTAGGCATTATCCACCCCCTCTCCACCCTCCCCTGCCCCATTACACACCTTCCCGACCCCATTCCGCCCTCCCCCACTCCTCCACTTCCTGGTGGTAGCTTACCGGCACCGTCAGGTACTCTTTTTGAATGTGGTTCCGTCGAGATGGGGCAGGCCTTCCCACCGGCACCTCTTATTCCCAGGTAATTGCAAAGTGCTTTACTGTGCTTTTGTGACAGTCAGCGCCGGCGCTGAGGTCGCAGTGCCAGTGCTGACGAAGCTTAAGATTGTGCTCTTAATGTAGTTCGCTGCATATATTTCCCTTGTATGAGCAACATGTGCAAAATGTGCTTGCCTAAGATACTGTCGTCAGGCGCAAATATAAAAGTGAAATGAGTCTCAAGCAGTATCATGTATGCTTCAGAGTAAAGAGGGTGACCCTTAGGGTCCCTCAAGGCTCTTTGAAATACAAGGCCTGAGGAAAACAAAGAGTGACATGTTTTAAGATTCCATTAAGCTTTCACCTTGAAAGCTGATATTCACTTTTATCAAAAAATATACCATTCTGTTCTTTATATCCCTACTAACCCCATTGTGTGCTTAATTATAGCAAATTAACATTCTGGTTTCTTTGTGTAAAGGAAACAGACAGTAATACATAGGAGACAAAAGAAATGTTCTCGTTTCCATTTCTGAGGCCTCTTCTTTTCTTATTTCAATCTTTCCTCCCTGCAGCCTTTTAATACTACAGGGCATCCAGCATTGCATGTGGGATGCTATTATCAAGGTCAAAAGATAGCTGAAGGAATTTATCATGATGCTGCGGAGACTGTGTGTGAATTCTGGCAAGACTTTTCTATTTTCTTGCCCTGTTGTTAAAATGCAATTTGCATGCTGGAAACATAACTCAGAGAAAATGATATTTAACTCATTGTCTATGGCAAAAAAAAAAAAATTGCTGGAGAAGAGAGAGAGAGAGAAAAAAAGTGAAAGAAATCAGAGCAGCTGCAGTATGAAAAGGATATGAAGCCAAAGCTTTACTAATAAGTTATGCAAGGATCATTTCAGTGGTCCATTTTAAAAATGTGCTGCAATAGGACAAGAGGAAGAATGGTCGAAAACCAAAATGTGGACTTCCTGCCAATAGTTTGAACCATAAAGATCATGGTTAAAATATCAATGCTGTCCCCAGTTGAATGGAATCTCTTAACTATCTGGGGTGCATTCTTACAATAATAAATATATATCTTAGGGATATATAACTACTAATAGCTCAATCCTAGCCCCCATCATTAGTGATGATACAACCGCACTGATGGAGCATGCACTGCATTCAATGAGGGGGGCTATCAGGAGACTTGACAGAGGTAAGTAAAACATTTTCTACTTACCTCTGCGTAGGCCTTCCGGTGGCCTATGGGTCTCCTCAGACCTACACCAGCTATATAGCTGGCATAAGTCTGAGGAGAAAAAAGGGAGGGAGCAATTGAAAAAGAGGGGATAGGATCCTGGTACAGGCCATGCCACTGGGATCCACCCACTCCATCCCCCTTCCTGGCCCCTGCCCACCCATGACATGCCCCTGCCACCAGTCGCGTCACAAGGACGCGCATCACCCCAGAGCGGGGGCGTGCGTCACCTTTAAGAATGCGGCTCCGCCCCCGCACATGACATCACGCACGGGCGCAGAGCACCCCCCCGCGCCGTTTCCGGCTCATTTTGGAGCCAAACGGGCACAAGGGCGGGCGGGCGGGCCCAACTTCACGAACAAACTGTTAGTACCGGGGGGACGCGCATCACCCGGGCGGCCCGCCCCGCGCGCTTCTCCTTGTCAACGCCCCTGCCTGCCACCAACTTACCGGCACCAGCAGAGCCTCCATGAGCTGCTGCTTCATGCGCTGCACGATTGCCTATTTGCAGCAGCTGCCCAGAAGTGCATGCCGGTGGCCCCTCTTTCATGCCGCTGCAAAGGGACTTGCACTGCCAGAATACAAATTCCGGCAGTGCAAGGCCCAGAAAGGATTGGACCTTAAGATTTCTATAACCCTCTTAGGGAATAATTGTGGATGTATCCACGCATGAAAGAGTCAAAGATTGCCATGCTAACCAAAATTCTGTGGTCAGAATAGAGAAATTCAATGGTTGAATGGTTGATATAGCAATGCGTTTTACAGCCCAATGGTAACCTTCCCCCCCCCCCGCTGGTCCAGCTGCACCAAAAAGGTGCACGCTGCATCCAGCATGGGGGTGGCACATCAGGAGGCATGGGGGGGAGGAAAATTATTTCTCCATACCCATCCATAAGTCTTTTACTCGCCATTGGATCTCCTTGGACATGCACCTGCTCTTTAGCTAGCACAAGTTCATGAAGAAGAATGAGGCAGCGAGTTTCAAAACAGAAGGGATAGGATCCAGCCTCCCCGCCACTGGCGTCACTGCAGGGGGGGCGGAGCTCTAAGTTCCTCCGTGATCCGAGCCTCTGTTACATGGAGGAACGAAGCGCCTCGCCCCCGCGCCTTCCGAACCAGTCAAAGCGGTGAAAACAACGTGCAGGGAGTCTCCTGCGCATTGTTTTCACTGCTTTGACTGGTTCGGAAGGCGCGGGGGCGGGGCGCTTCGTTCCTCCGTGTAACGGAGGCTCGGATCATGGAGGAACTTAGAGCTCCGCCCCCCTGCAGTGACGCCAGTGCTCCACGCCACCTTTTCCTCTCCCCTTCCTGCTCACCTTTGCCTCTAGTCCACCCCTACTTGTCCACCCGCAACCCCACCACTACCTTACCTGGACCGGTAGGCACAGCAGGATCTGTCAGCGGAGCTGCTGCCTGTTGTGCTGCCTGTTCCATTGGCAGCCGTTTTACGATTACAGAAGTGAATTCTGTTGTCATAAGAGGCTTCATGTGACAGCCCAATCCTGCATAGTATTGGGCCACTTGATAGGTGTGTTTAGGATTTATGGATGAAAGCAAAACATTGACACTGCCTTATACAGAGTCAGGCCATCGGTACGTCTACCTCAGTAGTGTCCACACAGCAGTGGCTCTCCAGGGTTTTAGGCAGCAGTCTTTCTCAGTACTATCTGGCGATGCCAGGAGTCGAACCTGGGATCCTCTGCATGTAAACCATGCACTCTACCACTGAGCTATGGCCCCTTCTGTACTGGAAACAAATGTCATGTAAATTCACACAACTGACTCCCACTATTCTTTTTCACCACAAAGTGCTATTTTTTCCCGTCTGCCCAAGGTGAATATCCATATAGGTGTTTTTTTGTGTGGTTCTAGACATATTCAGATTGCAGGCCAACCTATGGTAAAATATATTTGCAAATCCAGGCTTTTGATCACACAGGGCAATGCGAATGCAATCCCACAATGCCAGTGTGTAAACCAAACTTGCCATTAATCCTGCCAAATCTACCTGCCAACAAATATGTTTTGATGCCTGCTTAGAGTGGTAGTGCTTACTCTTCCTGCCTTATGGTAGCAGTGAGGCTTTCTTCTATTCATCTTTTTTTGGGGGGGCACTGTTTTTTGGGGGGACCACATATCCTCAGCAGCACTTGAAATTCTGCTAGCAGTCCTTCTGGTCACCATTGCTTTTGTAAAGGATTTGTTCAGTGAATCCAAAAGCCTTGCCTGCTATTCAGAATCCCTGCAACTGTGTACGTTTTCAATAGTCTCCCGTGGAAAGGGAATCTGCACTAATTTTGATGGGTTTTAGCTAAGTGAGGATGGAGGAAATATACACTAGTTTTTCAGATTATATACCTTGCAAATTACTGTCTTACTATCTGAACAAACACTTCATAAATATCTATGGAGATTTACAGTACAGGACAGGGAAATCTTAGAGGAGTTGTTTCTGCTGTATTTATCACCATTTATAAAATTTATGTTACTGAAGAAAATGTTAGAAGTCTTTCCACATATAAGAAAGATGCATTCTGAATGAATACAAATTTAGTGAATGTGTCGCTTGCAAGTTTCTGGAGAGTTTGGGGGCAAAGTCCTGCATTGGGCCCCCCTAATTGTGTAGATACAACCACGGCTACAAGAACTGCAGGTTCAAGAGTCAGCTTGAGAGTTTGTTTCACAGCCCAATGCTATTCCATGCCACCAGCGTCAATGCAGCTGCGCCAAACAGGCGCACGCTGCATCCTATGGAGGGGAAGACCCGAAGGCTAACAGGAAGTAAGTAAAAAATTTTTTATTAACTATACGTAAGCCTTGGGGCCACCTATGGGTCTCCTATTTCGGTGGCATATATCCAAGGAGGAAAAGGGGGCAGGGAGGTTTGCAAAAGATGGAATAAGTTCTGACCTCTGCCAATACCACTAGATCCACCACCTCCCACCTCCTCCCTGCCCCTGGTTCCTTCCCCTCCCCACCCCAAAATGCCTCCATTTCTCCCTCCACCTGCCCCACCTCCAACTCACCGGCTCTGGCGGATGGTGGCCTCTCCACTGGCCTGCTTGCATGGCCGCCATCCATTGGAATGTCACATCACTTCTGCTGGTATCTTCACACTTCAGTGGGCTGGCAGATAGGATTGGGCCGTCATTGTATGAAGTAGCCTAATGAAGTTCAAAGTCTCCATTGACCACATCTGCTAACAAGAGATTTCACAATTTATATCCTATGGAGGTATATTAACAAATGTGGATGAGAGCATAGATGGAAGAAACTCCACTTTGGCAGCATTAGATTTGCCATAACAAACTAGGTATGATCCATTCTATGTGAAGCATATTCAATCCTACTGATTCCAAAGAGAGAACTGAACATATGCTCATAGAAAATAATGGCCCTCCAGTGTGCTTAACTGTGACTAGATTGTACTGGTTATTATTTTCAAAATGTAACCACAAATCAAGGGAAACAGTATCTGCATTTTTTTTAATATTGCTTAGGAAAGGCAGAGCTGACAATGTAAACTTCAAGACATGCGCCACCGATACTGCATCAATAATCTAAGAGCATACTATATTGCTGAGAAGCCAATAATGAAAATGCTTAGTGAACTGTGCGCTGCCACCTACGTACGTTTCATTGGGATGACTCATCTTCATGGAAGATAATGACCTGAGATGGAAAGAGAACCTCATTTTTCTCTCATGCATTACCCTTTTGATAACGTGAACAGTATTGTGAGTTTATGGATAATAGAGCTATCTACTTGGCTTGCCCTCTTGTTGAGGAAATCTCATCGAAGAAAGCCCAGGATAAGACCAGGAAAGTAATAGCTGAAGGTAATAGCAGCCCATTTTGCTAAAGTAGAAAAATTACATTTCTTTTTTGTAAAAAAAATTATATCCTACTTTTCAGTTGCCATAATCTGCCTTCTTCACATCATACCAAACTGCTTTCTTAAGTCCTGCATTTCTTCAAGGGAACTGATTCCCTTGACATGTCTTCTTAACAAATGATTATGATCAGAGTCCCATGTAATTCAGAAGCTGCTTCCAAAGCTTAATCTAATAACTTCTGATTAAACACTTCCCTCCAGTAAGACTGCTTTCTGAAGGATATTCAAGGTAAATCACTCAAAGTGCTGGTGGCCCTCATTTCTTCTGGCAGAGTTCCCCCCCCCCAAGCCATCAGACTATGCTTTGCTCTGCTACATGATGCATCTGTGATCCCATCAGATTGAAAATAATTTCTAAACTTTTGTAACTCTTCATGACCCTTGAGATAGGTTGGTTATCTATATAGGCAGAGATGGCTGTGATGTGGCTCCTGAGGCTGTTATTACTAGCCCCTTACAAATGTTATGGCGCAATCCAGCCTAACGTTGCAGCAGCAGAATGTATGCTCCACTGGCATTGGGTGTGAAAGTGACGTAAAGCACTTTCGTGCCACCCAGTGAATAAGTGGTACCGGCGCAGATTGTCGGCACCGCTTACTCTGATGGCCTCCACAACCCGTGCTCCGGATGCAGATAAGGTCTGCGCTGGGCGGCAGGAGGGTGTGGGGAGGGTGGGTCGGGGTGGCAGGGGAAGAGGCAATTGGCCTGCCTGGCCCGGGAGGGGGTGGGGATATTGGTTGAGCTTTCTGCCATATCCCCATCCCCTTCCTGGGCTGGCCTTACACAGCCTCCCCGGACATGCACCAGCTAAAGAGCTTGTGCGCATCCGAGGTGGCCCATTGGGGTCTCCGGCACTTACACTGGGGGAAGGGGACGAACATTCCCTTCCCCTGAGGTGAGCCCAGGCCACACTGGCACGGCCTGTATCCTGTCTAGGATGCAGAGACCCACCCTTTAGGTCGGTTGCTGCATATTAGGCAGGATCGGACTGCCCATCAGTATTTTTGTAAGAGCCTTAGGGCAGAATCCTATCCTATGCTCTGCTCAATGATCCAGCTATGCCGGCACCAGCAAGAGTAGGCAGGGCATTTCAGGGCAGAGAGGAGGGTGGATCACACCCTAGAAGGAGGCTGGGCTTGGTGGAGGAGGCCTCTGCCGAATCTCAACCCCTGTCCCGAGCTTGAAAGCTCGACACGGGGCTTCTAGGAGCTCCGCCAGCCATTTTGCTGGTGTGCCTCCAAGTAGCCCCATAGGGGCTGCTGGGGCTCAACACGGGGGAAGGGGACGATCATCCCCTTCCTTCGTGGAGATCTCCTGTGCCTCGCTGGATGCAGCAGAGCCTGCTCTGGTGCCGCTGCATCCGAGTGCGGAGCTTTTAATAGGATTGGGCTGTCACTGACTCAGTAAACCTGGCACTGAGTGACAAATTCAATGTGTCATTGTTTGGTAACAAATGTTAAAAAATAAATCTCATGTGGAACATGAATACACAAAACAATTTATGTATCACCTACGTACACAGTAAATATCATTATGATTAATAACACAGACCGTATGAGGCTATTCAACAGCTGTGAAGATAAAACTATGTGAATTTTGATGTGATCCTATCAGGATTTAGCTGGAGGATTATGATATACTGTATGGAGAATTGAAAAGAATACAGGGCAGTAACTTTTATCCCTTGCTTAAAAACTTCAAGCAGATTCATGGATCTCTAGGAGCTTCTATGCAATGTGCTAGACATACATCATCAACTTTGCAGATCTCCAGCCAAATCCTAAACATGTTTATATGATTTAAATGAAATGTGCTTACAGATACAGTACTGTAAATAGGTTTAGGATTAGGATGCTAGAAATCTCCAACTGTCACAAGTTTTCAAGTCCATGGACATGTGAGTGTAGTAATGCTTGCAGAAGTCTCTCCTTCTCCTGCCACACAAACAATCAGCGGGTGGGGGGGGAGGAGATTTGAGTGTATCCTTCCACATCAGGAGTAGGAATGTGAAGAAACCCCATGAGAAATGCGTTTGGATTCCTTTGAAACATCTCACAGTTTCACATTGGGAGAACATTTGCTTCGAATTTTCACTTTGTGTGAAATGTTGGGGCCAAGTGGGATGTGCAGAAACCCCTCAAGAAATGTAACTTGTCTTCTAGAAATTCATTTGACTTCTCTTGAAAATTCTCACTACGTTCTCTAAGGACAGATGGGTTTGGAGGAACCAAAAGTTTGCTTCACATTTCATTTTTTTTTCCAAATTCCACTGCCAACCCTAAGAGAAACGAAAAGGATTCCATTCTGCATAGCAAGAATGCAGCCTGCTGCTAAACTCACAGATATCAGATGTACTCAGGATCCCTTCTGTTCATGCACTTTGAGCTGCTGCATGCAGGGGACCTCTCCATCCCCATTTCATAGCAACCCCCTTTTCATGGAGCTAGCACAGGTCCCGTCTCTGCTCCTCCTGCTGCCTGAATTGGAAAAGGAAGAGAGGGATGGAGCAGAAGTATGGAGGAGATGAGTGTGTTGGGCTAGAGAGTCAAGATGCTACAGCACAACACTCTCACCTCTTCCACAGTTCCTCTTCTGCTTTGTCCTCCTTTCCCATCCAGGGAATGGAAGGAGGAGGAGCAATGGAAGGAAGTGGGTGGATAAAGTTGGGTGCCCCCTGCCAATCTACTGCCTGAGGGAACTGTCTTAGTTCACCTCATGGATGGGTCAGCCCTGCAGAAGAATGATCTATGCATGGAGGCCTGAAGCTACCCATGGATTTTCCTTTGCTAGATCAGGGCCAGTGTTCATTTTTGAGCACAATCCATTGCTTTCACATCAATCCCAAAGACAGTAGAGCGGTTAAGCATCCATCTGGCTGTACATAAAGTGCAAATGCTCCGTATGTAGAAAGAAGCCATTCTAGTTCCACTTAAAATCAATCTGCTGGGCAGGATAATATACAAAATAGAATGGAAAGACAGGGTGGCTTATGGTTAAACATTTTATCATTTTTTCCAGAAAAGTTGATTATGCAACAAACAGTGTAAGTAATATAAAAACGATTTCAAGTTTTCACGGCCTGCAATAATTAAAGAATCTGTTATAATGGGTGGGTAATCGGCCATGGCAAAAAGTACTAGATAAGTAAAAAATAGTAAACCAAGGTGACTGATAAAAAACGAGGGAACTATATTTAAAAGCAGTTAAAACATTTAACCATAAAACACTAAATAAAACAAGCACACGTTTCAAATCACAGTAACAACAGTTTTAAAATTAAAACCAAAATCTACATAAGAACATAAGAAGAGCCCTGCTGGATCAGGCCAAAAGCCCATCTAGTCCAGCTTCCTGTGTCACACAGTGGCCCCACCAGATGCCTCAGGGAGCACACAAGACAACAAGATAACCTGTTTCCCGTTGACACTCCCTTGCACCTGGCACAGAGAAACCCCACCTCCAAAACCAGGAGGTTGCTTATGGCTTGTAACCTGTGATGGTCTTTTCCTCCATGAATCTGTCCAAACCCCTTTTAAAGGCATCTAGGCCAGATGCCATCACCACATCCTGTGGCAAGGAGTTCCACAGATGAATTACACTCTGGGTAAAGAAATATTTTCTTTTGTCTGTTCTAACTCTCCCTCCACTCAATTTCAGTGCATGTCCCCTGGTTCTGGTGTTGTGAGAGAGGGAGAAGAATTTCCCTCTATCCACTCTCTCCATCCCATGCATAAACCAGCGTAACCCCTCTCGGACACCGTGCACGTGTAGTTTGGATGCAGGACGGACATTAGCATAACTCCACCGGTGCAGGGGGCTTTCTGGGGGTGTCCAAATGCCCCCAGAATGTCCCCTGCACTGGCGGAGTTGCGCTGGCGTCTGAACTGCGTCTGAGAGGGGTTACGCTGGTGTCCGTCCTGCGTTCATCGACCTACAGCAATTTACACTGGCATAAGTGCACTACACCGGTGGATCTACTATTACACCAGTGCAAGAGTTACACAGGATTGTGCTGTAGGGGTATTACCTATCCATGGTTATATCAGACTGGCCAAATATTGTGACAATTCATGGGTAGGGGATCCAATTGTGCTGACTATAGGTCGCAAAGTTGCATTATCTTTGTGGATTTTTGGCTTACTTACTTAAGTGTAAGTAATGTTTTAAACTGATCCTAGATTTTAATTGCCAGCTCTTTTCCAGATAAAGCTTTTCCAGATAACGTTTTTATTAATCTAAGGCAGGGGTTCTCAACCTGTGGTACGAGTACCCCTAGGGGTACGCGGACAAATGGCAGGGGGTACACCAGAGCCTGCCCCTTATCAGCATCAATCAGTAGTTAATTACTTGTTAATTAGAACTTAAATGCAACCCCCCCTGTCTGTCTATCTGTCTGTCTGTCACACACTCTCTCACACACACTCACACAGTTAAGACATTTTTTCACATTTAAAATTGTTTTACTACCTTTTAGTTAACGATTAATTAGCTAATTAATTGATTGATTAATCCAATTAATTAGCAATTAAATTGGCAGGGGTACTTCAGAAAATTGGACCAAGATAGGGGGTTCCCGGGCCTCCAAACGTTGAGAACCCCTGATCTAATGAGAAGGGGAAATTCCAACAGGTTCAGCTAAGCTGTACTCTGTCATGAAACTCTTGAAGGCAAAGGAGCCAGCAACTCTAGTAGCCAGAGCTGTTTGTGATCGAGAGGGCGACTTTTTGACAGCAATTAGAAGTTGAATATAATTGCCAATAATAACTCTGTTTTTCAATATGTATTTAATTTCTATTCAATTTTTCTCCCAAAAGGGTATCCAAAGTGGCTTACAATAAACTATAAAAAATACATAACACGTAGACAATAAAGTAATAAAGATACAAAATAAAAATCAATATAACCACTTAAGCTAATCAGCAACGTTCTTCTTATTAAGAATTACATCAACTTTTTTGATAGTGAATTTCTGTAGGAGCTGATTTTTCAATTCATATGCCACCAACATAACTTGTTTATAGGTATTTTTATGGCACTATTCTTATGCCAGAGATGAAAGAATCTACAGCCAATGCAAGATGAAATAAATAAAAATGCCACCCAGTGAGCTTCATTGAGCTGCAATTTGAATTTGGATTTCCCAGTCCCAGTTCCAGAACAGTTCTCTCTATATAATTCTGGACCTCAGTGTCAGTTCACTTTATTATTCTTACTGCACAATCCTACTTACCTTGCGGGTGGTGGACCTAGTGGTCCGTTGCCCGGAATAGTCACAAACGTTCCATAAGGCATGTTTGGCGATACTTTAGAGCCGGGAAGGCCGGCACAAGGCCGGCCTTCCTAGCTCTGCTGGCCGAGGACTTGGGCCGCCGGCGGACCCAAGCAAGGTAGTATCTGGCAGACAGCTCAGAGGCTCGGTGGATGGGGGGGCCGCGGAGCTGGGAGGACGGCCATAGGCCCAGCCGCCCCAGGCTGGGGCGGGGACATGGCGTCCGCCATATCCCGGACTCCAACGAGTTCCGCAGGGCGACTAGGCCATTACACGGTCTCCTCCAACTTCCGCCAGCAAAATAGCTGGTGGAAATCCGTGGAGGCCTATCGGCCCCAGCTGCCATTACACTTGGGGAAGGGAACGAGCATCCCCTTCCCCGAGTAGACTTTCTGTCACGGGCTGCCTGCTGCAGACAGCCCGCGGCGGAGCACTGGATCAGGCGGACGGCCTCAGATGGCTGCCCGATCTTTAAGTAGGATTGGGCTGTTAGATACAAATATGCTATTCATGTTGAGCCTCTGAAACTGAAAATAGTTCTACTTTCATGAAATTAAGTTTTTCACATTACTTTAGGATTACCATACAAAATCATTTTCAAGACAAAACATACAGGTAACTGTCTTCAATTTTCTTGTTTGAAGCTGAGAACTGAATATCCTTTACTAGAAATGTGCAACATACCCACTGCTGTTGAGGAGTGTTGCTAATCTTACCCAGTTTTTTTTTTACTTCCTTCAAAACTCTAGCAGGTTTCTTTACTGAGAACAACATTCCAAAATTGCCTCAAATTTTGCCTTAATTTGATGGCAAATTTACGATGTGTGAAACCGCTCTGAGAAATTTCACTTAAATGAAGTGAAGTTGAAGGAAACGTTCTATTTTCCATAAGATCCTGACAAATGTTTTCTCTGAGCAAGAACCACCAGCTTGAATTTTGCCTTAAGCAAAATTGGGCGGCAGTTCTAGCTTATTCATGTTTCAAATGGTCCTTTAAACACTTAGAACATAAGAACAACAGAAAAGCCCTGCTGGATCAGACCAAAAGTCTATCTAGTCCAGCACTGTGTTTCCCATAGTGGCCAACCAGATGGTCTCTGCAAGGTACACAAGTACACAGTCTTCTCTAGTATCGTCAGCCATTGATATTTGGAGTCCTACTGCCTCTGATCATGGAGGTAGTACATTAAGATCATGACCAGTAGCCTTTGGTAGAATTGTACTCTATAAATTGATCTATGGTGGCCCAATCCTATTAGGTCTTATGCTGCTGGAACAAGTGTTTCAGCGGCATAAGGCCCTTTACAGCTGTTGCAAAACTTGACACGCCAAGTCAGCACAGCCTGGTCTCTACCGCAAATGGCAAAAGGCCAGGTCTGCGTGCCAACAGCTGAAGGATGCCCGCCAGTGAATGTAAGTCAGCACGGGGTGGGAGGGAGGCAGGCAGGGGGCAGAACGGAGCAGGAAGAAGCGGGGCAGAGATCGGGGTGGGGAGAAGGGCAGATTGGGGCCAGGTAGGGGATTGTATCAGCGGAGGCAGCGCACGTCGATATCCTAACCCCTTCCAGGCCTCGACCTCTGACCTGGGTCCACGCAGATGCGTCAGTGATATAGTTGGTGCAGGTCCAAGTAGACCCAGCGGGCCGGTACGGGCTTACCCTGGGGTAAGGGAACAACAACCCAAGGAGGCCTCCAGGGGTTGAAACTCCCCCATGGGATGCAGCATGTGACAAATTGGCACTGCTGCATCACCACAGGGGGAGTTGCGCAGGTTTGGGCTGCCTGTCTCATTTTTAATGCCATCTAGGATAGTGGTAATCAGCACATTCCTGTAGCAGGAAATTCCATAAACTAATTTTGCACCGTGTGACGAAGTACTCCCTTTTTGTCTGTCTTGAATGACCTGCCAATTATGGTCAATTTACTGGTCAATTGGCTGATCATTGCCAACTTACTGGACACACCTGGGTTCAAGTGCTATAAGACAGGAAGAAAAACATTCATCCATTTCCTCCACATCACCCATAATTATAGACCTCTCTCATGTCCTGCCATAGTTACCCATTTTCTCAGTAAAAGGCTCTAGTCTAAATGGTGTCACTTTTCCTCCCAGAGAAGCTGCTCTAGCACCCTGATAATTTTGTTTGTGCTTTTCTACATATGTAAAAAGTTTAAAGATAATTTCCCAAGGTAGGTTCCTGACTTATTTGCTAAGGGTCCACTGATAACTGAGATCCACATTTCTCTGACTAAATGCATTTACCCAGGTACGCCCCATTAAACACATGAGACTTGGTATGGATAGAAAGGGTCACTTTATTGAAATACAGGAAAGCAAGATCATAGGTAAAGAGATCTACAGGCTGGGGTCAGGGTGTTACACGTGCACGTGAGAAGCGCTGACATGGGGCATACATCCTAAGGACTGCCCGGGCGGAGTTACATCCCAGACTCCGAGTCGTCGCCCCTCGCCTGAGGAAGCGCACACGTTGCTGCGCTCAGGTAAGACTGGGAGGAGTGTGGCACGGAGCAACCTCAGGTGTCGGCTCCTCCCACACTCCTCCCCCAGGACCTAACAGGGGGGCGTCACCGCCCCCATCCCTTCCCTCATGTGTTTCCCAGGCGACCGGGTAAACTCTGAGCATCGCCCGAAGGGACGCTCGGTATTTTCTCCTAAATGCTCCAGAAACCACATTATCAGAGTACCAAGAAGAAAGTAAAACAAACATTTCAAGGTGGAAAGAAAATAGCACTTTTGGTAAGAAATTCATGAGCCAAAGTAAACAAAGGACATATTAATTTAAATTGAAAATGTTAAGAGATGAAAAATAGAAACTGAAGTATGGCTGGAAACTCATTAGATCCTATTTATGATGTACTGAATCTCTTTGTGTCACCCTGGCAACATGGTCTCAGTTAAAACAAAAACAAAAACACCCTATATCAATGGTACTAGCATAGTGTGCAAACGAGAGCTTTTCCTGCTTTTTACCTTTTGGTTTGAGGTCCAAGATCAACCCCAAGACTCCTTTAGCAAACAAATGCCCTTGATTGACTCAGCAGATCCTCTAGAGGTTCTCAACTCCTTCCCAGCCAAGTACCACTTTGATGCCACTCTCCTGCTGCGTACCACCGGATGTGACTAGTGATGACATCATCGCCAGTTACATCCGGGTTTTCAAGTTTTGGAGGCCAGAAAGTGAAGGTAGGAGGCTCTGGGCAGGTAGGATGGCCCTTCACAGCTTTCCCGAGAGGCTCGGCCAAAGGCACGAGTCTCTCGGGAACAAAAATGCACCACCGAAAGTGCTGCATCAGAGCGGGGTTCTGGTGGTCTGAGTACCACCAGCAGTCGGCCGAAGTACCACTGGTAGTACTAGTACCACTGGTTGAGAATCCCTGTTCTAGAGGGCCTGTGGCACTGGTCAAGAGAGTTTGGTAGGAGAGAGAAGTTCCCCCACCCTAAGAGGGTGAAGTGCTTTCATGGCCTGTTTTAGCCTCATGGGTGAGCAACTGGTTGAGCAACTGTTTAGCCTACAGTTGCAGCCTTCTGCCAAGGTCCAAGCTGTCTGTACCTTATTCCTGTCCTCCCTACTATCCCTCTAACATTCTTCCCTCGTTCTTTCTTTCCTTGCCCCCAATCTTCTACTTTTTCTGCTCCTGGGTTTCTCTGGGAAGCCCAACGAATCGACCTACGTCCCACCTAACCCCACGTTTCCCCCCTCTTTGCTTGTTTCGCCCTAACAGTCTCAGAATGGAGGCACGAGACAATGAGATAAACTTTGGGCCACAACTTGATTAATTTGCATGCCTGATCTGCAACATTCTTATCTAATAAAATCCATCCTCTGTTAACTCACAGTGTGGGTATGCTGGCAAGTTGCTACCAAGATAAAAGCTAGTAAATGATGCCTCTTGCTGTTCACCTTGCATGGTTAACCTTGTGCAGCATGTCAATGGGGAAAACCCTGTGCCCTGGACAGCTGCATGGCAAATAGAAGGGTAACCTTGAGGGTCTGGGGCTGTCAATGGAAATGCTTTAACTGGGCAATTGGGGGAAAGAATAAGCTGTACGTGAGCATAGGATTCCTCCTAAGCTTCACTTCTCTACTGTGTCCCCAATTAATCCTGATCCCCCCCTTGTGCCAGTGGAGCCCCATTGACATAAGGGTCATGCCGGTGAGTGTCATCTGCCAGTTATAGTCTTCCACCAGTACAAGAGCATCACTACATTGGTGTAATTGTTCTGTAGGTGTGTGCTGCAGCACTGTAAGAAGGTTTAGGAGTGATTCTATTCCACCAAGTGGGTATCTCAAGAATAGGATTTCACTGGTAGACTTCAATCACATTACTCTCAGGTGGTGTTGTTGCTTCATGCCACTTTGTCACAGTACAAATGGATCAGGCTGCTGTACAGAAATAAAATCTAATTTCTGTGTGAAGGAAATCCAACTTCTGCAGCAAGAAAACTCAAAACTCTGCTTTCCAAAGAAATTACGTAGTTCAACAAATGCATGAAAAATTTGATTAGTTTTATAAATATCATCAATGTGTGTGCTACATTCTAATGTAAATATTTCCGTGTTTGCAGAATTTAACATGAGTTGGCAAGGTGATAGCAGGACGAATGGTACAAAGAAGTGAGGTTCTCTTGAAGGTTACCAGGTGCAAGACACAAGTGTGAGTAAAGGATGGAAGAGGGAGAAAGCAAAAGACAAATTGGCGAATAGACTCAGAAGTGTCGCTGGGGGGGGGCAGGCAGCATGCGGGGGGGACAAAGTGGCAGGGGACGAGAACACCACCGCATGGGCGGCAGGATCAGCAGTGGCAGTGCGAAAAGCGGGCGGACGGCGGTGCAAAAGTTTGGCCTGCCTGCCCTGCACCTGGGAAGTCCTTTGCGGCAGAGGTGGTAGTGACGTCACTTCTGGCAGTGATGTCACAGGGGGTATCGTTTTTGCTGCCCCCGCTTGCAGGGTGTTCACTTCTGGATAGACTCTTCCCAAATTTTCTTCTCTAATGCCATAGTTCCTGTTCTCTACCTTCCTTTTAGTGCAACAATTAATGCATTACAGATTTTCATAGCTATACCTTAACTTCCATTTAATTGGGCATTTGCTGTTTTATTTAAGCTCACCTTTCACATGCTGTAGTACATCAAATGCTGAAAACAGTATGCCTGAACAAATGAGCCTGCAGTAGAGCTACTCTTTCTCCCTCTTCTTTATCATTCAATAAAATCCTCTACATACAGATTAACTTTGTTTGCACAACATTTATTTTTGCTCTACCTGCTTGAAAGAGGAGATACTAAATGCTTTGATGAAAGGCTTACAAGGTCATCCAATGTCAAGTAGTTACTTTTATAAGTAACTCACCTTCATTCTCAGAAACGTCTGTTTTAGAAAAGTAAAAACTGCAGGATTGGAAGGAGGATATTCTAGTAGGTAGTTCACTGCATTGGGATGGGTGATTGATTCAACTAGTGGTTCCTTCAGTCTTTCAAGTTCTTTTGAGACCTTGCATAAAGTCCTTTGAGTTTCAATTTGGTCTTACCTTAAAAGGCTGTTGTAAAGCACTTGATTAGATGTGATGGTAAACAACACTTAAGGGACAACTTAGAACTTGACTTTGTGTTGACAAGAGGGAGGGCTTTGAATCTGCACATTATACAGATCTTAAAGTGGCTTTCAATTACTTATGCTGAAACTACTTGCTTTTTTGACAGCCCAGTCCTATCACCTGATTGCGCCACTGGTAAAGCCATGCTCCACCAGCAACATGGCTAAGCCCAGCTGCTGACAGGGTTCTGCCAGTGGAGGGGTGGGAAAAGGGTGGGGCAGGGGGTGGGATGGGGCAGGTCATGGCATAGCTGGCGACCACTGGATCCCACCCCCACCCCAGGGCCAGATATGCCCCCAGCAGGCTCCTCAGAGTTTTGCCAGCAACAAAGCTGACATAGCTTTGAGGAGTCCCATTGGGGACCATGCAGAGGCCAACATGTAGTCATTCCCTTTCCCATGGTTCTCAACAGACCTCATCAGCAGGGATGGCACAAAGGATGCAGTGGATGCTGTGCCAACGACTCTGCACCTTATGCACCTCCACCAGATATATTTAGGCTGTGAAGGTATTTACTTGGTCTGGTAAGGGTCAACTACACTGGCAATGTGCTCAACTTAATAATTGGTAAAATGGTCGTATGTGCATATCCTTTCAAGCTTAACCATATTTATTGAGAAGTAAGTCCCACTGAGTTCAGTAAACATGATTAAGACTGAAGTCTTAGCTTCCCCAGGGATGAGGATGGGGAAGGCACACAAATGGTATTTCAACTCTAGGCTTCATTCTCAGAGATAACACATCCCCAGAATCAGGACATTTGAGAAATGAGAGAATAATTACTATATCACACTATCATTAGAAGATCACGGATAGCAAAGGACCTAACAACTAGTAAAATTCTCCCTAATTCCTTATATAACTTCATCCCCCATATTATTATTATTAATAATAATAATAATAATAATAATAATACCACCAGTATTTATACACCGCCTTTCTTGGTCATCAGATTTCTCTTTCGACTATAATTCACGGCGGTTTACATAGGCAGGCATTTCTAAACCAAAGTGGTTTTTACATTACATTATGTTCTAGTCTTGCATAGAATGCTTCATTCCAGGTGGTTTCTTTCATGGTCTGGCCAATCTCTGGCATTCGCCTCCCATGCTTCAGTGGCACACTGTCTCCCACTGAGACAGGGCCTCTGGCCTCTGTTCTGCAGGGCCTCTGGCGCAAATGGCTGGAGGCCCTGCATGTATGGCAGTGGCTCCCAGATGCTTCACTGGAACAGGTAAGGTGGCAGAGGGGGCAGTTTGGGGGCGGTTCAGGGGGGATTGGAGTGGGGAGCAGGGAGGGGAGCTGTTTGGGGGTGCGAGGGGGGTGGATCTCAGTAGCAACAGTGCATGCCAGATCCTATTCCCCTTTCCCAGCCCAGACCTGTCCGCTGGAGTCTCCTTGGACTTACACCTGCTAAAGAGCTGGTATAGGTCCAGGAAGACCCATTGATGGCCAGGAGGCCAACACAGAGGTAAGTAAAATGATTTTTATTTACCACTCCCAGACTATCTGTTCACCCACCCCCCACCATAGCATGCAGCACTAAACATATCTAGAAAATATTGTGAGATGTCTTAATAATTAGTTTGCTGTTCTGTATGACTACCATATAAGGAAAGCTCAGTTACTGGCACCTAAAGATACATACATTTGTAACTTGCACCATTTTTTTTAATCATGTTATGGCTAAAAAGGTTTAACTCTGTTTATTTTCTCACCCCATCAGAATATGTATTTTATAGTCACATTTCACCTTCTGGAAGAGGAGCTCTGTTTACTTTTATCCTCATAAAAGGATTGCTTCAAAAATATATCAGCAGCTTTAAATACTTTCATTAATTCACCATAAAGCTTACGGTTGCAATTTCATACACAAAAAAAGGTACGCATGCTGTCAAAAGCAGCTATCAGAGACAAAGATGACTGATATGTTTAGCTGCCAAAATATGTGCACTTCAAATTTTTCTGATATAGATTTGAAAATACATCTTTGATCAGGTGGGTGGCCTTTTTCTTCTAGTAATGACACAGTAATTCTGTAGTTCTTCCTTCTTTTAGAAGGAACAACTTCCTTCCTTCTCCTTTTTGATTTTATATAGTACGTTTTGGGGTGACTGGAACTTGATCTCTGATATAACTTTTAAAAGTGTTTTAAGTTATGTTAGAAAACCCTTTATTATAAATCATTTTAGTCTTAGTCCGCTTTCTCTAGAATTCATTTAGTTCTGAGTACTCATTAATATTCGCTATCACGTCCCTTTGTTATTTACTCTTCAACTGAGAGCGGTTTTGTTCAGCTTAGAGAGATCTCTTTATTGGAGGTGCCTTTTATTATTAGGAATATCTGTGCCTTTTTGTCTTTATACTCCCCGTGTGTTTGCATGGGAGTCAAGTACTGTTCAGGGCTTTATTCAGGCTGGCAATGGCTGTTTTTTGAGACCTGTCACTGCCAGAGACTTGTCAGGCTTTGGATGCCCCTGACCAGAGGCAAAACAAGGGTGGAGCGAAGGCAAGTAGTTTTGCAAGACTCCGTTACACTGGAGTCAGCGGCCTCTCCCCCTTGCTGTTGGAGCCATTCTGGCAGCAAAGGCAACACGCAGGACACTCCACTGTTGCTGCTGGAATGGCTCCAACAGCAAGGGGGAGGGGCCGCTGACTCCAGTGTAACGGAGTCTTGCAAAACTACGTGCCTTCACTCCACCCTTGTTTCGCCTCTGCCCCTGACACAAACACAATCTTAGTAACGTATGGCTGCTGTATGTTGACGTGCTCCGCTATATCCTATACACCTTCCTGGGCCTGTTGGGCCTTACACAGGCCTCTTGAACATACAACAGCAAAATTGCTCTCATGAATTCGAGGAGACCCATTGGGGAAGTTGGCACGTTACTTGAGGTAAAGGGACAAACATCCCTTTATGCCGAAGAGGCCGCAAGCTGCACCAGGGCAGGCCCAATCCTGCTCAGGATGTGGCAGACGCCTTCTATGCGTCACTGCGTCCTGCTAGACAGGATTGTGCTGCCCATCTTTCAATCCATTGCAGGGTGCACTTTAAATGGATAGTTGCTATTTTGATTAATATACAGTATATTGAATTCTCTCTTCCTAAAAAGACAGAAATAGATCATGTCTACTGTCTCATCATTAAATTCAAAGTTGATTCACAGCACAATCCAACGTAACTTTTGTGCCGATTTAACCAGCGGTGCAGCGAGAACGGGAGGCCCCAGAATGGAAAAGGGATTCAAATCCCCTTTGAATTCTTCTTTTGGAGGGGGTTTGAATCCCTTTTCCGTTCTGGGGCCTCCCGTTCTCGCTGAGCCGCTGGTTAAACCGGCACAAAAGTTAAGTTGGATTGCGCTGTCAATCTGTTACTATATCTTAGCATGGAAAAATTGCCCTCTAAAAACTTTCCAATATATGAAAAGAAAGGAGCTTGCCATCCTCACTAATGCAGCCACCATCAAGCATTTCACAGGTGTCAGCATTTTAATTGATGAGTCACAAGTTTTAAACTTTCAACCAAAAACATTTACATCTGATGGATGTTTAAGAAATTGCTTTTACTGTACTTGCCTTGTAATTTAAAAATAGACTTGAAAAGTCTGTTCTCCCAGTGGATACATATCTCTTGAACTTCTGAAAGCCTTGGTATAACTCCCCAAAGTCAAACTTAATAATACAGATCTTCTTTTAATTCTTTCCAATTATACATATTAGCTCTAGATATTTTCTTGTGTAATTTAAAAAGCAATCATCATTCATGAAACCCATAAAACTGATTAACATGAAATTGAAAACAAGGTTGAATTCCAACATTGTATAGCAACCTCTCTGTGTGGATATTAGATATATGAAGCTCTCTCCGATAAAATTATCAGTTCTAGCATGATGCTATTTCTGTGGGAAATACTGATGTATCTGTGGTTAAAAAAATGGAGTTTTTGAGATGCCTAGGGAAGTGTTATGTGATAGGGGGGTGTTTAGTTTTTCACCATTGACAGCAGCATACAGGGAATGAACAGCATCAATCTGCCCTTTTTCCGTTGGGGTTTGCAACATGTGGATTGCATGCAGTTACCAGGAGATTGTGTGCAGGTTGCCCTACTCTGGGTTTCTCAGTAGTCTTTTCAAATATGTATGTTTTTAGTCCTCTTGTTTGCACAGTTTGAGTAGAGTAGAACAGTACATAAAAGCTTGATTAATCAAGAACCGAAGAGAGATTGGGCATCTCGGGATGTTGAAGCGTAGGCATGCACGAGCTTGATCAGAAACTGAATCAAGATGTTGTGCACATTCCAAGCAAATGTCCAAAACAGCTCAAGCCTTTGTGAATCATCAGTTCAATCTTTCACAAAGGCTCAGTTATCCCCCCCCCCACTTTGACTGATCACAAATCAAATGAAAACAAACTATTGTGAAATGGAAGCTATCATGGCCTGATATAATATTAAAAGAAACAAGATATATGGGTTCTGCAGCCATGTCAAAAAAATTTAAAAACTAATAAAACGTTCCGAAACCCGTTTAAAACACAAGTTAAAAACACATTTTAAAAACATCCAAGATGACAAAAAAAAAAAAACCTGACGTTTCGTCCCCCTCTGAGAGATACGACAGCAACAGGCTGTCAATATGTCATTGTTTTAGTGAAGCAAAGCCAGCGTTTAAACGATCGAAGTGCTGAAAAGTGTGCGAAACAACCAACAGACCAATTAGCACTGGAAGAGCAGTCTGCAAAGTGACCGCCAATGACCTCCAGGATGTCGTTTAAACGCTGACTTTGCTTCACTAAGGGCATGCTTCCTATGAGACGATGTGTGTGTGTGTGTGTGTGTGTGTGTGTGTGTGTGTGTGTGTGTGTGTGTGTGTGTGTGAGAGAGAGAGAGAGAGAGAGAGAGATGGATGGATGGATGGATGGATGGATGGATGGATGGATGGATGGATGGATGGAAGGCAATCTGAGATTAACAATCTACATACTAAAGGCAACTTATTGGAAAAGAATAATGGATGTCACGCCCCGCCTCCGAACACCCCCCTCCGCTATTTTCACTTGTATTTGGATCCGTTAGAGCGAATGGGCGGGCGGGTGGGGCGAAATGCGGCCCGGCTGCAAAGAAGGTATGTTTTCGCCTTTCAGCCCACAATTTCTCCCCTTCAGGGGTCCATGCCACTTGGGGCCCTGGGCACCAAGGCCCCCCCCTTACGACGCCTCTGGGTGCAGGATGCTTGTTGTATCTTTCTCATCTTCTAACACATAGTGGGTCAGGAGACATGCCGGCCTGTTTCATTCCCTCATTCCTTTCCTAAAAAATGCAGAGAAGCAGAGAACTATTTCCCAACCTACTCTAGGGCAGGGGTAGACAAACATTTTGGCTTGAGGGTCACACTGAAGTATAGGTATAGCAATATACAGAGGGCCAAATGCATACTTGTTATAATTTACCATGCTTCTTATTGTAATTGCCATGCTTGTTGCTATAGTTACCATCATAACTACAGGTGGGCCCCCATATCCACTGATTCGCTATCCATGGTTTCAGTTATCCACGGATCGTGGGGACCCCCCAGGCTTTTACTGTTTCCCAGTAAGCTTTGTTTCTTCCTTAAACAAACAGGAGAAGCAGCCTCTGGCTGCTTATTGCAGTCAAGTAGAATGAAACTAAGTCCTTGTGAGGCTCTGCAAGGTTAACAGAACAGTCTCATTCTACTTGCCTGCAATGGAGGCTGCTTCTCTGTTTGTTTTAAGGAAGAAACAAAGCTTGCTGAAAGAAAAAATAAGAGCTGGGGGGGGGGGCAAGCATGCCTGCCTGCAGGGGAGGCAGGGTGGGGGGCCACAGTTATCCACGGTTTCAAGTATCCACGGAGGGGCCTGGAACATATCCCCAGCGGATATGGGGACCCACCTGTATATGTTCCCATCATTCTGTTTTTAAAAGAATTAAATTGAGCACAGGTAACCCTTCCCCTCCGAGTAGATATGCATCCAGTTTTATTGCCAGTTATACATCCACAGGGCTCTGTTTTCAAAAATTTTAAACTGCCTTTGCAGATCCAGATTCCCCCTGCTGCCAAGCCCCTAACATCAGGCAACAAGATACAAGTCCCCCCCCCACACACACAGATGCACACAGAGCACATCTTTTGGTGATAATTACCACATTCACTGCGGGTGAGGGGGGGTAGGGTGCCCAGGTTTCTCTCTTGGTGAGGCAGGGGGAGACGACAGGACTCTGAGTTGACAGAAACCACCATGCCAAGTGAGAGTAGGAGGAGCAGGAGACTGTCGCGAGCCAGAGACAGAAGCTCTGTGCTCAGCTTCCTCTGCCTCCCTGTGAGTGAGAAAAGGGGACAGGAAAACCTCAAGCAAATGTCAACAATTGATGTTGTCAGCATGCGGTGTGACAGGAGCAGAACTTCCCTGGTGCTGCTGCCAGCTCCACTGAGGAGGGCCAGACCGGAGTCATGGACCAGTCAGAATGTTGGATAGGGTCTGGCCTGTGGGGTTGGTTGTTTGGTTACAATACAGTCATTCCCACTGTTAGAGAGTCAAACCTGCTTTTCAACGGAATTGTCATTTGTTGCTCGAGGAACTGTTGCGACAAACATCACAATCAAAGTTTGGTTGTGGTGCCCTCTTCCTCACTACATGCATATCACTTCTTTGGACCTCAGCCAATACCCATAAAGCAGGAAATCTATACACATTGCTATTTTAAAAGACTTTTATATGGGCTGCTAAGTAGCGGATTTATAGTTGGCAGTGGAACAACATCCAGCCTCTGTGTACATGCTATAAAATAAAGATGTGCATTATGAAGGGTGAGTTTACACAATCATTTTTGACAGTCAAGAGTTGTTACATGATGACTTTTCCCTATCATTCACCCATGGTTCAGCTTTCTTGGACAAGCATCACCACACGATTGGATTTATATTTAACCAAATTATGAACGACTTACAAACAAACAGCCAAGCTGCTTTCAAGCATGGTTACATCTAAAGCTGATCATGAAGGAGCGTCTTTCCATTTGCAATAGAGTTTCATCATGACTGAATATCAGGGAAATCACACCATGGGGTGCCATTAAAAAGAGGTTGGGTAAACCCAGTATTCCCTCACTGACATGCACTATGGAACACCTCAATGATATTCAGCATGTCCTTCACTTGTATTTGGAGCCACCCAAATAGACACCCATTCACTCGCACACACACACACACACACACACACACACACACACCTTGAATCATGCGAGTTCTTCCTATAGCGCTATCCTATGTGGCTGTGATATGTGTGTCCACCGGTGACAATATCAGAACTGTGTGCCTATTGGGTAGGTCTTCCCAACTGAACTGGCATCATTCCAGTTGGGTAAGTTGCAATATTGGACACAATCATATCCAAGCATGTTGTTGCAATATTCACACTCTCACACATGCACGCATGCAGAGCCATCTTAGGATGGGAAGCAGCTCCCAACTAGCTCTGCATGTGTGAATGGGATCTTGGTGGGGGTGAGCCACTTTCCATGAATATGTAGGAATGCTTCTCTTAAGATAGCCCATGTGGTTCACTTTAAACCTTAAACTTGCTGTAATTTGTGCACCTGAGACTAACACACACCCCACCTGTCCCTTATTATTTTCTTCAGTTCGTTAGACTAATCAGTGTTGTTTTCTTTGCCATTAGGTACTACCTGACAAGCACTGGAGAGACTATTTACATTTCACTTTTTGCTCTTAGCCTTCAGCTGTTGATGCTGCCGAAGATTCGGTAATTTCACTTTTGCCTGCAGTTTCCTAACTGCTTAATGCAGGTATCCAGGCGAGTGCCCATGAAGCAAGAGCAGGTTAAATGCAATTGTAAAAATAATCAAATTGCTGCTCCCTATAGATAGAATACTTCTGTATCTTTCTACCAGCAGTGGTTAGAGGGGTGAAAAAACAGGTCAGAACAATGAGCTGCTGAGCTCTGCATCCTGGGTTGGACACAAAGATATTTTCTGAAGTTTCAAAACCAGAGTGTGTAGCAGCAGCGCAACTCATCTGGAATGGTGTGTGTGTGTGTGTGTGTGTGTGTGTGTGTGTGTGTGTGTGTGTGTGTGTGAGAGAGAGAGAGAGAGAGAGAGAGAGAGAGAGAGTTCTGTAAACTAGTTTGAACTAGTTTGTTGAACATAATAGACTCATACTATGTATATTTTTTTTCAGTTGCCTCCCATTCAGATGAAATTTCAGATGAAAATCTAATGTAGTGGTTAATATTATGAGCCGTGAGCCAGCATCTCCCTAACACAGAGTGCACACCAGCCATTAACTCAGTAAGCGGCCTTAGGCAACCCACTATCAGCTTTGCTTCTCCTACAACAAGGAGATAATAATGGAGCTGAATGGTGTCTGAGTTACTGAGATAATCTGTGCAAATCACTCTTAAATCTTGGGTAAAGCCCAATATCATTGCTAAGAATTACTGGAAAATTCAACAAATGACAAGTTTGAGGGGCAAATAGCATTTTTTTTTTCCAGGGGTGAGTTTCAACAGGAGAACAGCACAGGATAAAGAATTAAACTCCCAATCCTCATGTGTAGTGATACCAAGCAGGATTGGGCTGCGGCTCCCAATGGCTGCTGTGAGGAAAAAAATGCTACTTCCAGTTGGAAGTGCACCTTTTAATAACATGTCCCTTGAAGATCTAGTTTGGTCCTCAGTTGCCAAAATATATAGCTGCCAAAATATATAGCAGATGCATCAGAGTGGTTTTCCATCACCATACCACTTAATTAGTTTTGTCAATTATTTTCCCCTTCAACACCTCAGGTAGGTTTCATTCATTTCAGTGTTATTCAGTGGAAAATTTATTTCCAAGATTTTTCATACATACATACATACATACATACATACATACATACACACACACACACACACACACACACACACACACACACACACACACACACACACACACACACACAGAGAGAGAGAGAGAGAGAGAGAGAGAGAGAGAGAGAGAGAACATGTTAGACTGACAAATAAACCCTAAACCTTAACAATTAAAAGGAGAAGGGAGGAAGCACAGCAAGAAATATTTGAGCAATCAAGAGTATTAATATTACATACTTCACACATACTTCATATTACATACTTCATACATATTACATACTTCATATTTTGAGGAAATATTTCCAAGATAACATGCATAATATCTGACTGAGCTTGTCAACAGTAGTAGCTTCCCTCATTGAGTAAATAGCAAGTTTTGAGGTTGTCTTTCAATGAGAAAAATGGCAGATGGGGGGGGGGTAAGAGGATAACCTCCCACTTTCCTGTGCACTGCAGTCCAAATTGGGATTGGGCCCCTTACAGCCACTTTTTGGAAAAAGGGGGGGGGGATGGAAATGGCTTTAATACAATGTAAAGTTTGTTTTGCTTAAATAGCAAATTTTCCTCTGTACTCATCATAGCACAGGTATTCTGTCTACTGGCATTGTATAACAAAAAAATAAAAGCTACCTTTCTGAATGTTTCGGGCAGTGCAATCCTATCCCCCTGACCTGGGCCATGCAGTGTGGGCCGCATGGCCCAGGCTGCATCCTATCCTGAGAAGGGGCCTGCTGGAGGTCTCCTTGGGGTAAGCGGACAGTTACCCCGGGTAAACTCCCCGCCACCGCAATGGGGCTACTCTGTTCTCCGCCAGCTCTTTAGCTGGTGTAGAACCGAGCAGCCCCATGTCGCCAGAAAGGGCCTGGGGGGGAGGATAGGATATGGCACACCATAGCATCACTGATCCCTCCCCCTCCTGGGCCCGATCCACCCAACCCCTGCCCTACTCCTGCCCTGTTACGCCCCTTTCCCACCCTCCCCTGCCCTCCCCCAGTCCCCATGCTGGTTGGAGCAGGACTTACCTGCTTCATGGCACTGGCAATAGGATTCAGTGCCAGCGAGACAGCACAGGCCTTCCTGCCGGTGCTGCTGCTTCACAAGTCGTCTCAACACATTTTATGGCGCATTTGTGATGCCCAGTGACGGTGCTGAGGCTGCAGTGCCAGAACTGGGATTCAATAGGATGGTGCCATAAGGCTGCAATCTGATGATACACACTTTCCTGGGAGTGAGCCCCATTGAACCCAGTGAGACTGACTTCCAAGTCAACATGCATAGGATTGCACTGTTAGATAGCAGGTGAATTCATATAACCAAACCTGTGCATTGAGAATGTGGATTGGGATGTGATGTGCAACAAAATGGCTGTGTGATTTCTTCACTTTGTGTTCAGTGCATAACTCAAAGCACGCTAGGACTGTGCTAACAAATCTGCTGAAAATGAATGAAGGAGAAGGCCTGGTAGCTGCGAGTCCAGTTTCAGACCAGTGCAAGGCAGAACAATCACATCACCATTTTCTCATATGCTGACTTCTGTGCAAAAGCATGAAGTCCAGGTCCTCATCACACTAATTTGGCGGTGTGAATAGTCTGTTCACTCCACGTGTTAAATCTCAGTCTTCCACATCTTGAACTAGTAGCAGCAGAAATAAAAAAGGTAGAACCTTATATACATTACAGCATGTGTTTTTAAATCCTTTGAGTGAAACTCAGAATCCTTTTACCAGCTTAGAACACTGATAGTAATTCTATTACCACTGCAATAGCCATCCCTTTCTAATTCTCTAGACACAATTACTGAGCACCATGCAGAGTGAATATAAATTACCAGAAGAAAGAACCACTGCAAGCAAGCAAACACACACACACACACACACACACACACACACACACACACACACACACAGAGAGAGAGAGAGAGAGAGAGAGAGAGAGAGAGAGAGAGAGAGAGAGAGAGAGAGAGAGAGAACTGAAACATGGCTGGAAAAGTTCCTGCAGGGGATGCTCTTGTACTCTTCTAGTATACCCAAACCCATTTGCAAAACATAAATAAATAAAAAATAAAAAGTGAGATGGAGCAAGGAAAAAAAAATACCTAAACGAGTTCTATATATGATTCTTACTTCTGCCTTTGGCAATTTCTACAAAGACAATTAAAAATTTAATTAACACAGTTATCAGCATTTTTAACTGCACACGGCTAGTTGCCACTATAAAGATGGCAATCAAGAGTTATTTCAAGTAAGGTTTGGTTGTGCTTCCGTTTTTTTAAAACAATAAGAGTTGCTGATAAGGTTGCAAATAGCCCAGTGGCTCTCATTCTGAAATGAAAGGATGCTCGTTTTAAACAACCTTGCCACCCTTTCACCTGTCGTCTGCACTGATGACTGAGTCTGCTCCAAATGGAAACTCAACGGTGACCCTGAACGGAATCGTAAAACACCTGCAGAGAAACGTAATCTTGATTCTTTTGAAGCACCATCCTAGGTTGGCTCAGATGGTCAAAAAGGCCTTCATGTGAGTCATTTGTTTTTATCAATTGTTTTATTTTGAACATTGAGTTGCCTTTCTGCCAGATGCTCAAGGAAACATACAATCAAAATATGAAAAATACACAAGAAAATGGAAAACAATAGCATCAGTTTTTTAAAAAAGCAGCTGGCAAGAGGACATAAAAATAGCAGTATGTCAACCTTTTAAATGTCAACGTTGTTCGAAATAAATAACAAACGAAGGAACCAACTGGATAAGCAGACATTTCATTTATTTATCTATTTATTTTGCAATAGAAAAAATTATGTCGCTTAAAAGCCAACAATGCTTCCCTCTGAACAGGGAATTTCAAGGAAGAAATGTTTCTTTTTAAACAGAACTGAGGCAATTTGCCTTTTTTCCCATTGGATGCCAGCTACCCTGCCTGTTTTTCATTGGAAGGCAGCCATGATTGCATCTTAACTGACTAACTGCGCAATCTTGCTCAGAATTAGGCTGATGGAGCGAGCGCTCTGCCGACACGTGTTGCAAAAGTGCCTTATGGCACTTTTGCGGCACCAGGAGACAAAGTGGCACCGACACGGCGGCCGGTGCTGCTCACTCCACCACCCGTATGGGAGGGGGCCATTGGCCAGCCCAGCCTGGGAGGGGGCAGGAATATTGGCGTTGGATTGTACCAATATCCCAAGCCTCTTCTCGGGCCAGGCTGGCCTTACATATCCTCCCTGGATGCATGCCAGCTAAAGACACTTAGCTGGCATGCATCCGAAGCTGACACTTCGGAGCTGACACGCCTCCGAAGAGGCCCATTGGGACCTCTGGCGCTTAGGGGATGAACATCCCTTTCCTCCTGAAGTGAGCCACGGCTGCGCCGGCATGGGCTGCATCCTACCTAGGATGCAGCGGCCAGCCATTTAGGCAGACCCCTTGTATTGTATTGTGTGTGTGTATGTGTGTGTGTGTGTGTGCACGCGTGCATGCTGCTTAACTCATTGACTGTGCTGGAGAAGTTTACCATTATCAGTGCAGAATAGGAAGATAAAAAGAGCCTTGCTGGATCAGGCCAAAGGCCCGTCTAGTCCAGCTTTGTGTATTTCACAGTGACCCAATTCAGGAAGCATAAAAGCTAACATGATACCTATATTCTGTTACCACTCCCTTGCATCTGGCATTCAGAGATAGGCTACTTCTAAACCCGGAGGTTTTATATAGTCATCATGGCTTGTAACCTGTGATGTGATGGACCTTTCCTCCAAAAATCTGTCCAATACCCTTTTAAAGACATCTAGGCCAGGTGCCGGTAGCAAGGAGTTCCACAAATTAATTATGCGCTGGGTAAAGAAATATTTCTTTATAAACAGTAATTGAGTAACAATTCCTTCACAAGTATTTTGCAACAACAGCAAAAATGAAAGATATAAACTTGCTAAGTGTGGCTACTGTCCTTCATTCTCTGTTTCTGTAATCTCTGGCAAACCTAGTCAAATAGCTAAATTAAAAAAAACAAAAAACTTTCTTTAGAATGATCCCTGCAAACATTTTCAGTGGAAGAGAGCAGCGTGAAGTTTGGTGCTGTCTTTTTAAAGGGAACAGAGTGGTTGTTGTACCAATAATATATATATATATATATATATATATATATATATATATATATATATATATATATATATATATATATAATTCTGCATCAAGAAAACTCAGATCCTGAGCTAAAATATACTACTAAGCTGCATTATGCAAACTAATACAAAGATGCAATCCTAAGCATACTTACGAGGAAGCAAGCCCCATTAAACTCAGTGGAACTTACTTCCAAGCGAGCTGTAAATTATGTATACTGTAAGCTATTTTATTCTGATGGTGCACATTTTGAAAATTGATTAGCTCTTTAAAAACAACCACAGTTAATCATAAGGATTTTGGTATTCATGAAAGAAAGGCACTGCACTTAGATATGGGGATTATTAAAGTAAAGTACTGACATGCCTTCATCCCCCCCTCCATTCGCTTTGCAGAAAACCGCTGTACAAAAAGAATGCAAAGAATTCTATACAAAGAATAAATGTTGCAATATTTAATGCAATAAAATAGAACATTGTCACTCCACTATAGTAATGAACACATGCTCAGAAACATGGACAAATATATTAGATGCCTCCTATGTGAGTTTAAAGTAGTGAGCCTCCATCCATCGGTTTTTCCCAAGCTTTTCTGTAAAAAACCCGAAAAGCCAACAAATCATTCAAGTTTTTGAGAAAACGAATAAAAAATTAAATGGGTGAACTCTCTTTCCCCGAGATGCAAAAAAACGAACAATAATAAATACTGTTAATAATAATAACAACAAAACCTTTATCCTTGAAAAGACTGCTACTATTGCCCCATATAATTCTATGGTGGAGCCACATTTGGAATACTGTATCCTGTTGTGGTTGTCACACCTGAAGAAGGCTATTGTAGACAGTGGTGGCACAACTTTGAATTCTGCCACCTCTGCACAATAAAAAAAAGTAGCTGCTTCCCATGTTCCTTGCTCAGTTTCTTTGATTGTGGAATGCAAGATTTCCAAGTTGGATTTGAAGGGTCTGCACGAACGAAGGAGCTCCTTTGGTTGTGTAGTCCCTGTAAATCAAACTGCACTTCTGCATTTGGAGAGACCAAGCTAGGAGCAAGGTAAGGAGGTAGTAGGTGATCCACTTTCTGCTCACTTTTAGTAGGCAGAGAGAGCAGAACAGTGCAGGATGCATTCCTGGCAGGCTGCAGGGAGGTGGTGGTAGCAGCAGACTTGGGGTGAAGTCTGGGCACCCTGGACACACAAAAGGAGGTACTTCTTCACACAGCCCATAGTCAGTCTGTAGAATTTATTGCCACAAGATGTGGTGATGGACACTGGCTTGGATGGCTTTAAAAGGGAATTAGATCACTGTGGGAAAGAATAGACCTTGATTATTAAACATGCTGTAAGGTTATCTATTCTTACAGAGTGGTTTGTGTCTCTCTCTAAGGGGCTTCCAGAGGGGCCACTCCTTTGTATCCGGACAGGATACTGAAGAGGCGCAGGAGTTGTGTTTCCCGCATACGACATCATCAGGGGGAGGGGCCATCGCGGTTTTCCAGTCTGGGGTTCACGGGAGCCCCTCCCCCCATGGAAGACTCAGATCATCTGACCCAGTCTATCCTGGAGGGAGCTGCTTCCTTTCCTCTGGAAACAGGTGGTTGGATTAGTTATGGTTGGTAACTGTAACTGCAGGCCAGTAGAGCTAGCGCACTGCCAGCCTAGGTTGTCGTAAACGTGCTGTAAAGCACATTTACGGCGCACAGAGAGTAAATGACACGGGTGTTGAGGCTGGCCTGGCACCGCTCACTCCCCCAGTGACCTGGACCTGCGCTGGATGACCCAGGTAAGACTTAGGCCCTGCGGTGCAGGGGCGGGGACGGGCGGGCCATGGCAGCAAGGGAGGGGGGGTCATTGGCTGGCCCAGGCTGGGAGGGGACCGGGATATTGGTGCAGAGTTGCACCAATATCCTATGCCCCTTCCCAGCTCAGGTTGGCCCTACACCAGAGAGACCCTGCCTGCTGCTTTCTCTGCAGGGGAAAGGCTCCAACAGTGAGGGGGCGGGGCCGCCTCCTGCTTGCTCGGTAAAGGGATTATGACGGAGCAATACTTACGGCCCCGCCCCTACCGGAGCGACGCCACTGTTAACGGAGCCAGGATGGTGTAGTGGTTTGGGAGTCAGACTTAGACCTGGAAGATCCAGGTTCAAATCCCCGCTCAGCCACGAAGCTTCCTGGGTGACCTTGGGCCAGTCACTATCTCTCAGCCCCACCTACCTCACAGGGTTGTTGTGAGGACAAAAAGGAGGGGAGGAAATATGTACACCACTTTGAGCTCCTTGGAGGAAGGGCGGTATAAAAATGTGAAATTAAATTAAATAAATAATACAGTACTGCAGGGATATGCCCCAGCTTCCAACACTGCAGCTGGCTGGCTGAAAATACAAATAGAAACTCTAATGTTTAATTTGAAGAACTGAAGAACTCTGTTAAACACCTGAAACTCTAACCAAGAAGAACCAGAATATCTTTGATACCGTTTAAAATGCCAGATGATCTTATCGGATTAATATTAGGTTACTTAAATATACGTAGCTCTTCTTCTCATGATGTCTCTGCTAGAAGTACTGTACAGTATATCATCTCTTCCACCCAAATTAAGAGACAGTGCTAATGCCATTTCTGAACTAACAGTTCTCGATGGGATGATATTTCTAAGAAGTTAAGCATTAAACAGGTGCTTTGGGGACAGCTGTAGCTCTTGCTTCTTGATAGCTAGTTAGTTTCACCACTACCATGTTATTAATACCTTCCTACCCAGGGCCAGTGCTCCAGTTGGTGCCAAATGCAAAGGGCCCTTTCAGGAGGGCAGTATGATCTGCCACCACAGCTGGTAGCCTCCCCCCCCAATCTTTGGCAGCCAGTGTTTCATCTGCTGTAGCTGCCCTGCTGCTTGCATGGAGGGGGCCTCTTCCTCCTAGCCAATGACCTGTCATCCTGCTGTTTGAAAAGAGTAAGAGGGTCCAGGGAGGACTGGCAAAAGAAATCAAGGGGAGGAGGGGAGTGGGGACACTCCAGCTCGAGTAATAACTGCTACTCTGTCTCCCACTTCTGTATGCCAGTCTTCCCTGCCACTCTTTCAAATGGGAGGAATGGGGGGAAGCCAGCTAGGACAAGAAGGTGGTGGAGGAGGTGGAAGTGCCTTGCATGGGTATAAGGGCAGAATGGGTAGCACCAGATGAACAGCTGCCAAAGGTGGTAGGAAATCAGGGGTAGTGCAGACATGGTGGGGTGAATGAGCATGGCGTGCCTTGCATGCCAAAGGGAGGTGAGACTCAGGACTTAGGCCAGGCCTATGCAGAGAGGGTGGCACCAAGTCTTTGCCCCTGGCAGGTCCATCCATGGCTTAGTCTTGCATGAGTTGGAGGGGAGCAGTGAACTGACACGTCTGCCTGCTGCCTCTCTCAGGCCCACCATCCATAGTCGTGGACTTCAGGCCACCACTCTATGGATGCTGGGCTATGTCGGGGTTTCTATGGACACTGGCAGCATGACTGGGAGGGTTGCAACAATGTCGCGTTGCCTGGTGCTCCTCCTTCCCTTTAGCACTGGACAGGTTGGGATATAGCGGTCATCCCATTGATGTTGCAGTGTTGTTGCTGAGCTGCAGGCATGGTGTCAGGATAGGACCGGGCCATAAAGGAACAGAATGGGGGAAATCTGCTCATCTGTAGATTTGTGGTCCTTAGATATAACTTCTAAAATGCACAGATTACTGTGCATCAGCATGAAATATAATCAAGTTTTAATGTGCAATAGGATAGAGTTTAAGTGATTCCTATTTAGCTGATCTACTAGAGAAAAATACATTGTAGTTAATGCAGTAGTTTTTAGCGTGGCAGCTTTGAAGTGTCCTTTCGAATTTATTTCCCCGTTGAACTTTGTCTTGCACAGCAATCTAGGTTTTTTTCATTTGCTGATTTATTTTACAATCTCTGGAGATATTCTTTATTATTTCGACTCTATTGAATTACAGTGTCGTAAATGCACAATTTGTGGGAATACTTGCTAAACCAGTCTTTGCATTGTTTTTGTTTTGGCTCTTATTTTTTCCCAGGAACTAAAATATTTAGCTCATAAGAAAGTACCGCTTGCTGATTTAACAATGTCGCAATTATTTGTGTCACTGAATGTTGCACATTTTTAATTCACTGCCGTTTAGCTTTTGTCTCTCCTTATTGTCTTAGCTGAGATTTTTGTGTTATTTTTTTCCCTCCCTGGTTTAACAGCATACCATCAGGACTGCATCTTCTTTTCTATGCTGTGCCTCCCTTCAGTTGATGTTCACGACCTGTCTTTCATTACACGGTGAACGTTGATTGCAAGAGTTGATCAAAGAACCCCTGCTGCTTAATGTAATAATAGCCTTGAATTGAAATCATTGTTAGTTCTACGATAATAGTTTAGACTCCAGGTTAAATGCTATAATTACTCTCATCGCAGTGTTTTCCTCATGTGTTTTGAAAATCCTGGTAAGCATATTGTACAATTCTGCTTAATGCACTGTAATATAGAACATTTCTCTAACATTGATTTCCCAGCAAGAGTCAAGGTAAGAAAGGAAGTCCAGGGGCTTTTGACCAGCTTCCCCAATTCTCAGTCCCTTTTTTTCCCCCAACACTGGTTCCTTGATAGCAAAAGGGGGGAAATTAATGGCATGTTACATTATTGGTTCCTTGTGTTTGTACTATTTTGGAACTGAAAGCGGATGCTTTGCTTATCTTAGAGAATATAAGGTACCCAAGGGTGAGTTCATTAACGGCAGCCTTGTGAGGTTTAAGAATGGCACTACATTCACACACAGAAGTGGGCTGAATAAAAGTCATCATCAGAAAACTATGCTGCGACATGCAGCAAATAATTGAATTTTAGGGGCAGGTTCTGTCAGAATGCACTGAAAAGGGACAATAACATGGGGGCAACGATGACACAGATAAGGGTATGAGAGGGCCCATCTGGCCATAGTTCCTCTAGTTCCTCAGTATCTATGGCAGTGGTCGAGCCTGATATACCATTAGGGGCGTGGACAGGGAACGGGGGGGGGGGGGGCTGTGCAATGCTTTGTTCCAGAGCTTTCAGTAGCCTAGCATGGGCCATGATGTTAAGAATGCTTCCAAAATTCCCCTCATCTTAATTTCTCTCTGAATTTTGGAGCTGTAAATTATTTACTTTACTTATTTTAAAAGATTTATATCTTACCTTGTTCCCAGAGACTCAAGACAGCTAACAAGATATTTTAAAATGGAATAAAGCACTAAACAAGCATTAAACAAAATAGAAATGTCACAACACAACACAACAGAGGAGTAAGAGCAAAACCAGAAACCAAACATAACCTGGAAAAGCCTGAACAAATGAGTAAGTCTTCAGGGAACAATGAAAAAAAGAAGCAGCAGGGAGCACAACCAACCTCCCAAATTTCATAGAACCCAATCCTATTAGGGAAGGCGGGCAGGGGTGGCAAGGGAGGGGGGGCATTGGCCAGCCGGGGCTGGGAGAGGGTGGAAATATCGGTACTGAGATGCGCCAATATCCTATACCCTGTCGCAGCCCGGGCCGGCCTTACATGGCCTCCCCGGAAGCATGCCAGCTTCAGAGCTGGTGTGCATCCGAGGAGGCCCATTGCGGCCCATGCTGCTGACACCAGGGAAGGGAACGAATGTCCCCTTCTCCTGATGTGCGTCTAGGCTGCTCTAGAGCAGGCCGCAATGGGCCTAGGACACAGCAACAGGCCCTTTAGTTATAGTTAGGCAGGATTGCGCTGTTTGTTTGTTTTAGGATTTAAAAAAAGCCCTTGCTTTGCCAACAATTCGGATGTAAGAGGGAGAAAGGGTCATTAGAGAAATAATTAGAGAAACAACTCTACCTATAGAATTTCTGCCTGGATATTTACTGCAGTAGGTGGCATTTTGAGAAATGCATGTTATACAGATACATCAGACAGACATTCATCAGGTGTATCTCTAGCAAGTGATTGAGTAAATAGAAGTTGTTAAATTTCTGTCTGGATCTGTTCCTCCCAAGCCCAACCTTGAGCTGAAAGACTTAGGCAAATGTGGGTAACTGAAGCCAAGTTTGCAAAGCCAGCATAGTACGGTATATGAGACTGTACAAAATTCTTATGCTTACAGAGTACGGAAGTCAAGGAGACTACCTCAACCTGCAAATGTCATGTTTTCTTGAGCATGAATGAACATTGTCAAGACCTTAATTCTCATCTTAAACCAAAGTTTTTTTGATATTTAATTCAGTTTAAGGTTCAAGTTATTTTTTTCATACACCCTGTCATTTTTCTAGGCTTTTCCAGGGATAGTTTTCTAGAGCAGCGGTTCTCAAAGTTCTCTCAAACAGTAGAGGAGCGATGGTGAGGATCGTGCTGGCACCAGGGACAAAAGGGTTTCTTTGTCACTTACCAGGGGTTGTGCTGCCCTCCCGAGAGTGCAGGGGGGCTGAGGACCCCTCTGCGGGCTTCCCCGAGCTTTTGACCAGTTTTCATCTGAAAACCGGAAGTGGACCTAAATCACTTCAGGGGGACGTTTGGAAGTGTGAGGAGGCCGGCAGAGCAGTCCACAGACCCCCCCCCCCGCACCCTCTGGAGAGCAGCATGACTCCTGGTAAGTGACAAAGAAACTGTTTTGTTTCCAGCAGCGGCGCAATCCCGGGATCACTGCTGCTGCCATCGCAAGTCACCACTCCTGTGACCCATCACTTTGAGAACCACTTTCGCAACCCACCACTTTGAGAACCACTATTCTAGAGCATCCCTCAAGAATCCAGGCTTCCATCTTGGAGTTGTCTCCAAAATTTATTTTTATTATGTTGGAAGGCCCTCTGTTGATATTTATTTGAACCAAAACATCCTTCAACAATGTACAATGTACTTTTGGCCACCTAGGAAGATGAGGAAAAATAGTTTGACATATACCAAGGGACAAGATTATAGGAAAATGTTTTGATCCCCTTTTTTCAGAAATTTTGGGAGGAAATATTGGGAAGGTCATAATTGTCAAATAACATGGTTTTAAAAAATGTGTTCACGGGTGATAAAATCAAACAAAGGTGATTTTAGATTTCAGTTATTAGTAATGAGAATTTAATTCAAATTCATGTTAAAGTTGGGATACCATTTCCTCATGGCTTCATAAATGTGCTTTCTACATATTGAAAGCACAAAATATTATTGATACAATTATTACCATTAAAATGTGCTTTAAATCATTTTCAGCCAATGATGAGCCAGATCCCCTGGGCCTAATTCAGCAGATTTTGACTCACTTCAGATTGAGAACAAGTTAAATAATTTAAATTCAGGACCAATTCCAGTTCAGAGGTGGCCTTACTCTGAATTTGCTTTCATCAGCTTGTCCCTTCCATCTTTCCTAAAACTCCCCTAGAAGTAGATTTTCTTGGACAGTCCTGGTTTCAGGAGCCCATCCTGGCCGGTTGGACCCGGTGTCCCGGAAACCGAGACTGTCCCGGAGAATCCGAGACTTTACCGGCCGGCCTGCTGTGTCAGTGTCCTCCACGGCCGGACTGAATAGAACTGATTCGCGTGCTTGCGCTAGCACCCAGCAGAGCTCCCAGGCGTTGTGTGGTTGTGCAAGGCTTGTGCAAGCAAGCAAGCCAGTTCTATTCAGTCTGGCCATGGAGGATGCAGCAGGCTGACTGGGTCTGGGGGCAAGTGGCGGCAAGCAACCACGGAATCATGGCCTGGGGGGGAGTGAGCAGCGGCAAACAGCGGCTGCAATCTCGGCCAGCCGCAACGCAGTAGACCGGGTCTGGGAGGGGAGAGGCAGCAAGCAGCTGCGGGATCATGGCCTGGGGAGCGAGCAAGAAGAAAGCAGCTAGGACAAAACTAGAGGAGGCAGTGGCGGTGGCAAGCAGCGGCAGCAAGAAGGACGGCTTTAAAAAGTAAGAAAATGGTGCCAAAAAAATAATAATTAAAAAATTTAAAAAGTTTCAGTCCAGTAGGATTGGACTGTTAATGTATATGGACTTATGATAACACTGGTCTACAATTTTTTTTTCTGGCCTGGACTTTTGCAGCTGTTTTAGTCTAATTTCAGGGTGCTGATTCCAAATCTGGCATCAGTTTTTGTCTATCACATCAGGTTTTTGAGATATCAAATATTGCATTTGATAAAATCAATGAAAAACAGCAAATTTACACTGGTCTACAGCTGTTCTACAGCAAATTCTGGCCTTACAGCTGTTTTAGACTAATTTCAGCTGATTCCAAATCTGATCTCAGATTTGCTCTATCACATCTAGTTTTTATGCTATCGGCATACTCCATTTTCATTGATTTTACCCGAAATTAACTCTTTGTCACTTATGATTGCAAGTTGTTGCGAGTCAGTGACTGCTTTAGTGTTAAAATATGGTGCTGTATTTTTAGGATAGTGTGTTTATAATATCATTTTATGTAGATATCCACATCTATTTAATATTTTCCTTCTGCAGGGCGTGATCTAACAATGGCTACAACAGGGGTTCTCAACCTGTGGTACGGGTACCCCTAGGGGTATGCGGACCTCTTGCTAGGGGTACGCCAAGCCCTGCCCCTTATCTGCCCCATCAGCAGCTAATTAAGTATTAATTAACATGGATTTTAAATTGTAATTATTTTCATAGCTCTTCTGTCTCTCTGATTTTGGTTTTGGGCTTATTTTTGTACTTTGAAAAATGTACTTTGGTGGGGTGGGGGAGGGAGGAGCTGATTTTGGGAAGTGTGACTTGGAGAAAAAAAGAGATCCTTGCATCTCTCTCTCTCTCTCTCTCTCTCTCTCTCTCTCTCTCTCTCTCTCTCTCTCTCTCTCTCACACACACACACACACACACACACACACACACACACACACACACACACACAGAGTTAAATAAGACTTCATGTGGGCAGAAGAGTCTGGCGTAGTGGGGAGAGCTGCTGCCTTCAAAGCCCGAAAACCGGTGAACTTGATAAGTTCGAGACACGCCACTGGCAAAAAGCTGTAAAAGCCTCCAGGAGGAGAGATAAGAGCTTCCAGCTGCATCGGTCGAGTGTGGGAGGCGCCAGCCAGCAGAATTGTCAGACTGTAAAAAGGGATACCATCTGGAAAGTAGCCGTTTATGAAAGATTGGACATTTATAGATATTGTAACCCCCCCCAAGGGGGGTTAGGACAGCGTGCCCATGTACACCACCTTGGACTAAATTCGGAGGAGAAATCCAATGATTGAGGAAGGCGGTATATAAATACTGTATATTATTATATTATTATTATTATTATTATTATTATTAAAATTGTGTTAGTACTTGTTAACTTAATGATTAATTACCTAATTAATTAATTGATTAATCCAATTAATTAGCAGTTAATTAGCAGGGGGTACTTCAGAAAATTGGACCGTGATAAGGGGGTACCCGGTCAACAACGTTTTCTGGCATAAGGTATTCCAATGGTTTTAAGGTAATTTTGGGGCACTGATTCCAAATCTGGCATCAGGTTTGGCATCATGAAAATGGGGTATGCCGATAGCATAAAAATGAGATGTGATAGAGGAAATCTGAGATCAGATTTGGAATCAGCATCCTGAAATTAGTCTAAAACATCTGCAAAAGTCCAAGCCAGGGAAAAAAAATTGTAGACCAGTGTAAATTTGCTGTTTTTCATTGATTTTATCAAATGCAATATTTGATATCTCAAAAACCTGAAGTGATAGACAAAAACTGATGCCAGATTTGGAATCAGCGCCCCAAAATTACCTTAACACCATTGGAATACCTTATGCCAGAAAAAGTGTGTTGACCAGTGTAATGCAGCTACCAAACACGGATCCAGATTGGTGTATTCAACATGTGGCAAGAAATCTATGTTAAATCTTTTGGGACTTGGGAGATAATATTGGTAGATTGCATTACATTTAGAGCAGGGGTTCCCAACTTTGTCGCCAGGTGTACCCCCTGGCATGGTCAAAATTTCTGAAGAATCCCCTGCTAATTAAAATATTTAATCAGCTAATTAATTAGCTAATTTATCTGATTATGTAATTAAAGATAATTAAAGCTGATTTACATGCTGAAGACATACTGCTATTCATCCCACCATGTGTTTTGCTGTTCTTTTAAATTCTTTTGTTTCTAGATTGCAGTATTAATGGAAAAGGGAGATTTGTCATGTGGGAAACTTTCATTTTAAAATGTGGTTCATTATCCACATATAGAGGGGGTGAGAACATCTACACATCCTGAGTCAGCGTTAAAAGATAATGTAGAGAAGATGACATGTCAAAATGTGTCTCTTGGCCTTTTTACACCTGATTTATGAAGCTACTTTAAACCATGATAAAAAGTCATATCTATGCCAAGTACTATATAGGCTAATTTCAAGTGTCCAGTAGAATAAGTGTAAAGATCTTTCAATTGCATCACTGCAATGCTGGGACAGACTATTTCAGAGATTTCAATCTGTTGCATTGAATTGGATCTTGCCCAGCATATTCATTTGGTCTAGAATTTAAGTGTTTTACAAAAAGGCAGTGATGTAGATATGGACTACCATTAATGGTTGCAACTTCCTTGGGAACACAGAAATGAATAAGTAAGAACACAATCCTATGCACACTTCCCTGGGAGTAAGCCCCATTGAACTGAATAGGACCTACTCATGCATATGATTGCACTGTAAATGAATGTTCATGACACCCCATTACATAATCCTCTTCAGCAGTTTTAGGCACTTATCAGAAAAAAAAGGAAACATGAATCCATTGAGAATCAGGGCCAAACTACATGCTAGACGAGGCTTCCACATGTTTCCTTGTCCTGTTTGATATAATAAAGCATGGATGTGGAAGGGGTTGTCTTTTTTTTTTTTTTTTTTTTTGGTACAGTAAGGAATTCACAGGGGAAGAGAGTGAAACCTGCCCTTCTGCATCTTACCATGACTGCTTTAAGCAATTTTCGCCATGCTCAGGTGACTTCCAGCTATAGTCGGCCCACCCATGAAGCCAACATCAAGCAGTGAGTGGTGGGGGAACGGCAATTAGAATTTGGTTGCCTTTCATCCCGAGTCTGCTGCCCTCTCCTTATAGCCCACTGTGGATGAAGCTGCATCAATCCACTTCCCTAACTGCTCACCACACAAGGAAAGTGTGAGATTACGGGTTAGGAAAGTGGACCACAGCTGCCCGCACCCAAAAATACCTAAGTGGAAGGTGGTGATCCACTTACCTATCTGCTCACCTTGCTCTTTCTTCATGTGGCCCCTTTAAATAGAGCAGGAAGTGGACACACTGAGAGCCCCCAGCATGTCCATACTTCCTGTTTTGTTGAAAAGGATCACACATGAAGGAGCAAGGTGAGGCGGTCAGGGACTCCACTGCCATTTTCTATTTGGTTGGGGGGGGCTGTTCACATGTGTGACAGTGGGAGCAGTTAGGACAGTGCTGGACAGCAGATCATGTTGGGCAATCCCTGCTTCTGGCATTGGAGCTAAGGGTCAGAGAAAACTGCTTACAACTAGAGCAGCAATGAACCTAGCAATCCTTATTTAAAACTAAATTGCAGTCGCGAATCCAAACGGTTGCAGAGACAGGACAACCCACTTAATGACCAGTAAACATGGACTAGATGGGCAAGGAGTCAAAATATAACCAGTGTATTAAAAACCCAAAGGAAAAAAAAGAAGTCAACAAAACAGGGAAGGGGGTGGACAAAAGTACAACAAACAACCTGGTGAAAAATACCTAGACTTGGCTGGCCACAGAGACGTAACTTGACAAAATTGGATGCAATAATTGGATGCTCAGCAAGGGGAGCTGGCTAGCTACTTAAGAGAAAAGGATGGGGATGTTCGAAAGCTAGTTGCTCCCATTGTCTAAAAGCTCCTTCAAAGTGACTTGCCCAACACCCTGGAACTTTATAATAGATGCTAATTATCAAAGTCAGTAGTAAACTTTAAAGCCCATCAGAGCCTCATTGATATTGGCTCTTTCACTTGCTAGAACTGGAAGAGGCAGTCAATATGGTGTCCATCACAAGCACTTTTCTGGACAATTCACAGTTGAAGAATTGTGACTTCCATATAGAAAGGTTGTTATCCTACATATAGGTTGTGATATGCGATGTTTCTACTTGTGTGTATCGTGTGATTCTGTGTAAAGAGTTTTCCAGAGGAAGTCCATTGACCACCACCCAACAGAGAATTGGGTATTTAAACCCACTGAAAACAATGTGCAAGTTGAAGTGTGCTGAACTACCTGTTGTACCCAATGACATGATTGTAAGGAATTACACGTAACAACTTGCATATGGAGTTCATGCAGATCCATGCACGGAAATGACATTATGAAGGATTTTCATTATGTATGAAGCAGCTCTCAAGGTCCTCCCATAATGCTTTTCTGCGTTGCAATATATAAACCCTCATGGTTAAAATCTAGCTTTTGATCTTCAGTCTCTCTTTTGAGCTGTTTGATAGTAATTATTTTAGGTAGTTTTTTTTCCTTGAGCTTCATATATTAATATCATTAATCATTAGCAACTTAAAATTCACTCTGCTTTGCTTTAATAAATGCTAAATTATGAATGTGGACAAAGAAATTACAGCTAGGTGATTTTAAAGCACAGCTAGGAAAATAATATAGTCTCTAGTGATGCTTTAGACTGAAATGAGATTAATCTTGGAGATATGTACCTAAAAGATTGGTTATTAATGAGATGTGGAGGAAAGCCAGAAATGGCAGGGAAATATTCACAAAGTTTTGTCCATGGTTCAAGCGTCCTCAAATATCTCAGCTTTTCTTTTTCCTAAATGAAACATTGGATTACAAATTGATAAAAGTGCATTACCTTCCTGAACTAATATTTTAAGATTGTTCTTATTTTTCAGCACAACCAGGTTCATTAACATCCATTCCCTACAGAATCAATGAATGTTTATGTAATATGTCCCTGCAGAGAAGCATCACAATATACCTTTGATCAGCAGAAGAATTCTATTGTATCTGACCAGTTCCAATAGCACCTGCATGAAATTATACATGTCAGAACAACCTGGTCTAGATCAAATTAAAGGTCCATGTAGTTCATCACCTGCTCCAACAATTCATTATTTATATAGCAATGGTCAACCAAATGTCCCTGGGAAGCTCACAAGCATAATAAGACAAAAGAGCCATTCCCTGTGTGTCCCACCATTTGGTAATCAGAGGCAGGGTCAGCACTGCCTGGCCTGGTATATCTCCCATATGCACATCCCTGGTTCCAGCTTAATGGAGACTTGGCTTCGCTTGATGGTGAAGGCAGGATGATGGTTCCTCTATGTCCCACCCTTCCCACTGAGTTTGTGGCTCCCACCCCTCCATCCTTGCTTACCTGGGGCTTAAGCCCGAGCTACATTGTCCACGTCCGCGTTCCGTGCATGTCTGGTGTCCCGCCCTCAGGTCAACTCGACTTTTGCTGCATCCGCGCTACGTCCGGCCAATCAGAGCCTGTTGTTTGACCTGGGGGCAGGACACCAGACATGCACGGAACGCAGACGCAACATGGCCGTGGACAATGTAGCTCGGGCTTTGGGGTCTGGGCTGGGCTCAGCAGTGGGCAGCAGCAGATGGGAGGGAACAGTTCCTCTCTAATCCACACTATGGGTTGCCAGCTAATAGCAGCTAGCTGCATTTGCCTCTGGGCAGGGAGGAAGTACCTGCCTCCCCCCCCCAGTGGGCAGGCTGCGGGAAGGGGTGGATCCAGTGGCGATGGCATTCACCAGATCCTATCCCCTCTTTTGCAAGCCTCCCTGCCCCCTCTCTCTCCTTAGACATGCGCCAGCTACAGAGATGACACAGGTCTGAAAAGACCCACTGCCGAGCAGGAGGCTTATGTGGGGGGGGGGTAAGGGGAAATAATTCCACTTTCCCCTCTAAAGCTCCTGAGACAACCCCCCCACACACACACTGGATACAGTGTGCCCATTTTCGGAGCGGGTGCATCGACAGGGGGGAGAGGATCAGATTGGACCCTACCTCTTGGTCATATTTGCACAAAGTTGTAAGAGCTGAAAGGCAAAACCCCTAAACTGATTGCAGGGATAAATAGGTTTGAATTTTTATTAGGTTGAATTTCAAATTAAAATGTGAACATTCAACATAAAAGACCAGGAGAAGCTATTTTGGTGCATGTCCCTGCAATGAAATAAAAGCAGATCTGTAATCCTATAACTCTAACACTAGAACAATGGTTGTCTCTCATTAGGAAAGCATTGGGAATATAAAGTAAGATATTTATCCCGTCATGCTAAACACATAGCAAGTGTGTGTTTTTCTTCCTTCAATTTACATGAATTTCTTATTGCAAACACAACTCCATCTCTTAATAAGCAGGCATTAAAGAAAAGCTGAAAGTTAAACAGTAATTCTGAGTTAAACAAATTCACACTGTTGGATGTTTGATTCACGATGTGAATGACTGTCAGTACTTGGCTCCAGCTTCATCTCCTTAATGTTTTGTTTTAAATTGAAATTGATCTTCTTTGTTCAAAGATTGTAATTTGAAACACCTTACAAGCAATTAGCCTGCAATGAATCTATTTCAAATGTACCTAGTCTGGGCAATATTTATTAACATATTATACTGAGTCTTACCTGGTTCTTGTTATCACTGACGACAAATGATGCAACCCTTACAATGGCTCAGTGGATATCGCATGAAACGGTGCAAGCCGGATAACGTATTAAACTCTGCCATTGGAGGGGGGGGGGTTTCTCTTTCTATTCTCCTGCAGGCGCTACTGAGAAAATTGTTAGTGGCTGGTCATATCTTCCCTTCTACGTTTGCACTCCATTGTACTCATTACAACACACTAGGCTTAATACTCCTAACAGACAAGACGGACTCATGAGGGTAGCTGATTTATTATGCGGCCTCTCCCTTCCATGAACAATTATTCACAGATGGGTAGGCCCATTATGGAAGGGGAGGAACAGAGAACATGCTGCTATTTTAAGAGGAGGGTATCATTTCTCAGTGTGAGAAATGTCCCAACAAAAGAAAATACCATTATAAATCTTACATTTCATTTGTCATTATAAGTCTTACGTTACATTTTAGTCATACTTTTGACTAATAACACAAGCTATTTTGCAGCGACTAAGTTATAAGAGGTGTTTCGATCATTTAGATGTGTTGCTGAAGGGAGCCGTAGCTAAAAGCCATTTTTTTTAAAAAAAATACACATACATGTCCGTATGCGTGTGCATTGCGCGCGTGCGCGCGCGCGCGCACACACACACACACACACACACACACACACACACATGAAAAACTCCTGATGATTTTTGAATATTTTTAAACACTGTAATTATACCTTCTCGTATAAATCAGCTGATCTTATTCTTCATGCCATAAGGGAATGGGCTAAAGTAACCAGTCGATAAGACATCCTTTTTCCTTCCAGTAAATATCGGCTAAGAAAGGGATGAGTGACTCTTGGATGAAAGCCACAACACAGAAGCCGTATGTTCTCCTGTCTCCAGATTAATCACCTGCTTTGTTGCAAAAGACATCAGAAGGCTGCTCTTGGAATGAGAACACTTTGAATCCATCAAGTAAGTCCAGTTTTTCCCCCCAAAGCCACTATTTTATTTTTCAAAAATCATAGAACCACTACAATGCATTGTGAGCGAAATTCTTAATTTCCTTTTGTACAATGATAAAATAATTCATACTTTCATGTAACAAACATTTCTTTTGGAGGCTTCTCTCTTGCCCTCCCCCATATTATGAAATCCTGAGGAGTTTTAGTTTTCCAAGGACCTCCCAAGTGTGGCATATCTGGGAACTATATACTTGGGATATATGTAGAGCAGGGACGGGGAACCTTTTCCCTGGCGAGGGCCGTTTTAAATATTAGAAATTTGCTTGAGGGCTGGCCATAAGGCCGGGCACCATTTTTATTTATTTAATTAATTTTTGCCCCCGCCCCCCATCGGCCTCCAGAGGCTCTGCGCTCACCGTCCGAAGCTGCCGCCGGGTCCGCGCGTCACCTCCGGCATACCATGCCGAAGAGGGCAAGAGCTTGCCCTCATAGGCGTGGTACGCATGTGCGAAATGGCCAATAGCCTGGTGAGAAGGAGTCGAGGCGACGGCCAGGGAGGACATGCAAAGGCCCTCTCCCGGCCTCCGGAGGTGACTCGCGGACCCGGCGGAGACTCCAGGGGCCGGTTGGGCGGGCTCCCGGCAATCTCTCCGGGGGCCGGACCAGATGGCCTCGGGGGCCTAATCCGGCCCTGGGGCCGGAGGTTCCCCACCGCTGATGTAGAGGAAAAAAATCTCACCATTTCAAACTAATGTAAAACAGTGATATTCTCATGGTATATTTAACACCAACATTGTGATTCTCTAACAAACTGTAGGCACTTTTAAAAATCCTCATTTTATATCATTTTCTGAGCTAGAGAGTTACCGATAATGATGTCTGTATAGAAATTATATTCACGGTGTTTCTTGTAGCTTCCTCTTCTTTTCTCCGAAGCGATAGTACTGTCTTATCTTTACAATTAAAATTGTCCAGGTTTTGTACCCATGGTCCATAATACGTTCGAACTCCTAATGTTTTGCCCATACTTGTGATGGGCATTCTCAAAGGTTGGAATGTCTTGTGTTTTACCTTTGAGTATGCCCACGGCCAGCGGGTGGCGCAGCGGGTTAAACCGCTAAACCATAAGCTGTCGATCGAAAGGTCGGAAGTTCGATTCCCGCGACGGGGTGAGCGCTCGTTGCTTGGCCAGCTCCTGCCAACCTAGCAGTTCCAAAGCATGTTAATGCAAGTAGATAAATAGGTATCGCTTGCGGGAAGGTAAACAGCGCTCTGTGTTCCAGCTGCATGCTACGCGCTGCGGCAAGGAGAGTCATGCCGGTCACATGACCACGGAGGCGTCTTCGGACAACGCTGGCTCTTCGGCTTTGAAATGGGGATGAGCACCACACCCTAGAGTCGGACACGACTGGACTTAATTGTCAGGGGTCACCTTTACCTTTACCTATGCCCACCACAGGTATGGGAAAAAGACATTAGGAGTTCAAATTACTATGGACTGTGGTCACAAGACCTGGACAATTTTAATTGTAAAGATAGCCATGGTATCATGGTATAAAGATATTTCCAGTGGATTGCGTCCTAAGATAGTGAAGCTGTCTTCTGAGTAATCATGCAGAGGACTGTATCGTGCGAGCCGAAGTACACATTACAGGGAATATATAGTTGCCACTTCCCTGCATTCCCCAACAAGTTTCCCCAGTTAATATTTGGTGGTTGTTGTAGTACAGAGATGGAACTACAGACATTATGGTCATCAGTTCAAATGTCACCTCTGTTATCAATTTACTGCATAGTCTCAGGCAAACCATGCTATCTCAATCTCCCAATATTGACATGCCTTACAGTGCTGTTGTAAGTTTGCAAAATAATATATGTGAAATACTCTTGGGACTGACATATCTCTTCAAGTTCCTCTTCTGATATAAACCCACCAACCTGCTTTGGTCATCTTTGTAGGCTGAACTACAGATTCCTTCTATTCTGTACTTTAGAACATCTACAGAAACAGTTAGGGCCCTTCTCTGTTGTTGTCCTAATGATGGAATTATGTATATGTTCTTCCCTCCAGTGCTTTGGGAACTTTTGTAAGGACCATCTGCTTTGAAGACCTGTGGCTAGTTGGTCGAAGGATCTTATTAAGGTTTAGCTGCTTACCATTGCTGGTTCTTGTTTTAGTGTCTTTTAAAAAAACCCTGTAGTTATAAGCTTTAATTTTATTTGCATTGTAAAATTATTTGTATTAATTTTTATTTACAAAATGCTGTAGCTACCTTGAACCTTGATTTTATCTTGCCCTTTGTGAATAGAAATACTCAACCTCCCAATACAGGTGTAATCCATCTGTGAAAGAATTATTCCAAACCCAGAACAGTTGCCAACGGTTTTTTTTTTTAATCTGCTGGTCTCTCCAAGTATAGAATCATTCATTCATATAAGTGAGAGCTTCAGCTGTTTCACTTTAGTTGCATTGCTCAGATAAATTTGTACAGATGACTGAGGCAGAAAATTCTACATGCCCCAGTGGACAAGCAGCTCTCAAGAACACACATGGCTCTTGTGGAATTTAATTCCTGTTGAGCACCCAGAAAGTTCACAACCCTTGAAATAACTGAAAGTTCTAGTTCTCAAAAACATTACCTGGAAAAAAAACCCCACACACATAAAGAAAGAAAATGAGCAGTGGTAGATTTAGGCCACAATCCTGAAGATAGTTATGCATACTTACCGGTAAGTCCTAGAGAAATCAATGGGATGTGAGAGGAAATTACCATTCAGTAACTGGGTGACTTTAAATTTTTCTCTAGGCCCATGTGAGACATTCATCATACTAATTTTCTTATGCATTGCAGTTTTAATTACTTCTGGGGAAAAAAATAGTATGTCCTTTGGTAACTACTGGTGCCAGGTTGCAGAGGAAAAGCACTGCACTGGGCATGCTTATGATTCTGCCCACCCACTGAAGATGCTAGGACACTTATCACTGGTACTTAGTGCTCAGGGACAGCACAGCCAGGTGGGCACCTGGCTGGGCTGTCCCTGAGCATTAAGTACCAGTGATGGATATGGATCATTGGACAGTGCCCGAACAGATAGATTCTTGACACCACCCTTGCTTTCAAGTTTTATTTGTATCGTTTTTATTTGTATTTGATTTTCAAATTAACTTTCACAATCCTGCACATATGCCCCCATCAATTCCACTGGGAAAGTCAAACTCATGCTTGAATGTATCTGATTCCTAACATCAAAGGAAAATAAAAAGCATAAGTGAAGGACCCCTTTTTATATGTGCATTTATTTGTAGACATGGGACTGCTTCACTTGGCCAGAGTTTGGTTAAACCTAGAAGTTAGGAGTGCCTAGACCAGGCCAGCGGGAACCACCGTCTATCCCCTTAAGGGGCATGGTGACCCGGCAGGAGGGTAGAATGGTGGTGACAACACTTCCAGGTTCCCGCCGCCGCCTCCAAAAGAAAAAAGGGGTTTTGATTTTACCCATCTGCGGTGGCTAGGGATGCCACAAAAACTCGGTTCCCCCCCCCCCGCCGCAGACGGCCGAGTTTAAAACTCCTTTCTTCCTTTTGGCAGCAGCGATGGGAACCCGGAAATACCATTGCTGCCATCCTGCCCACCCACTGGGTTACCACCCTTCCCCCACAAGCACTTACCAGTTCCCTTCCTTTCATGTAAACGTTGGGTACCGCTGGCCTAGACCAAGGAATTCTGGAAGGAGAAAGGAATCCTAATGCAAATGTCCTATTTTCCCATGAATGAGCACTTCTTCACCCATAATGCAATTAAGCAGTCCCTTTTTCTTTGCACATTCCCTGCATTTTCTCTCTTGCTCACCCCAAACGCTCTAAGTTCTCAGTCATTTGCCTCTTGAGTAAAATTGTAATATCCCTAGAATCCAAATGTCTATCTGCCGAGCTTCTCTAGCTTCCCCATTGCTTCCCCATTGTATAGATCTCCAATACTATACTTCTGTGTCCCTAATTTTCCCCGCTTACCTCTCTCAGCTTCTTAACTGTCTTCTCCCTCCCATACCCATACAAGTGCCACATTGCAAACAATGTTACATTAATTCCAAACAGCTGAACTGATTTAGAGCTTAATCCTACTAATCCCCCTCCCCTGATGATGCGGTACCACTGAAATGGCTACCATTGCATCTTATGAGGGGGGGCAGTTACGGAGGTCTCCTATGGGTAAGGGAATATTTGTTCCCTTACCCAAGATTAAGCCTCCGCAGTGCAGGGGAAGCTACTCTGACCTGTGCCAATGAAATTGCTGGTGCAAGTCTGTGTGGACCCACACCACAGGATCAGGCCCAAGAAGGGTCCTTCCCAGACCCATTCAGCCCCGTCGCTCCCCATTCTGCCCTCCCCTCCCCAATCACCATCTTGCCCCACCCTCCCCAGCCCTTTAAAATATATATAACTAAACATATATGCTAGGTTATAGCATTTTTGCAAAAAAAAAAAAAAGACATGCTGGATTCTTGAAGTACTTTTAGCAACTACTGTATAGTCAACAAAAAACAACAAAACGTATTGTGTTTCCTGGACATTGTGTTTAATAGTTAGATTTCATGAGGAAAAAATAAGGTCCAAAACTATACTATAGTCGGACAACCAAGCTTTGAATATTTCTGGATTCAGAAAATTTGCTTCCATTTGCTTCCATTCACCAATTTGCTTGTGGCCAAGTGGTTTGTGCAATACTTTGTTGCACCACTAGTCAGATGATAAAAGTTTATTTTACTATTCAGTCAGTTAAATTGCCTACAAGGTATAAGAATCTTCGGTATTCACAAAATTGAAGAGCCTTCTCCAAATCAATAATTAAATCTATATATTTTCATGAATTTTAATTGAAATTGGAGCCCAGTGTCAGTTTTTCAGAACTGATAAATGCATTTATCACTTTTGAGATGCCCAGTTTACCACTTGGTTATTGTGTGGTTTTCCAATAAATTACATCTTGGTGATCAGCCTGAGATACTATAAAAATAGAGGAAAGTAAAGCAATCTTTTCTTCTAGCACTAAAGGAATAGCTCTGAATTTCAGCAGCTTTTCTAGACAAACACTGATGGATGGAAGAGATATTTGTTAAATGGAAAAAGAAGAAGAGACAAGTGCACTGAAATGATTTCCAAAGTGTGGGTTGGAGTCTAATAAAACCAAGAACAACAGCTGTAGAGCGAGGGAGATAGATGTTCAGCTTAATACCATGATTTCGGTATCTGACGTTTAACCAATTATTATTGGAGTATCCACCATGATAGCTTCAATTCCTGAAAGGTACAATTGTAAGAAGAAAGAAAAACTGGGTAAAGGACACATTTTTAAATTGCTGCTCTAGCAAGAGTCACATCACTGAACTACACGGTAGCAATGCAGAACTTAGCGGATAAAAATCTGACCTTATGACTGCCATTATAGTTTCATGCCTGAAACGTTATGACAAAATAATAATAATAATGCTACATTGTAATATCTGCATAAGGGGTCAACAAATATGCTTCTGCATATTCACAGGCATCCCAGTTTTGAGCTTCCCTGGTTAAATGCTTGCAACGTTTCTATTATGCAATGTTTTCCTCATCTTGCTAATCCACATGCATGATCTCAGGCCAGGCCTACATATGCTGCAGAATAAAGTTGTAAAGTGGATTGTACCAGATCAGGCTGCAGGTGGGGGAGTTTCCATTTTTTAATGCTCCCTTCCTAGTTAAAAATAAATCCCTGCTAGTTAATCATTTCTTTATTATTTATTTAAAATATTTATATACCACTTTTCTAAAATTCAAAGTGGTGTACAACAAAACAACTAATACATCATTTAAAACCTTTTAAAACCGTCCACAAGTAAAATTAAATATTAAAATATAATTACAATTAAAAGAGGGTATAGAGCAGATTAAAAGTAAAAACAAACATATAGCAGCAGCAGAAGTAAAAAGGGTCCCAAGGTAGCTCCTAGGTAGTTCCTTTTCAAATGCCAGATGGAACATGTAGTGAGGGGGCTGTCTTCAATTCCTCTGGCAACCGATTCCAGAGTCATGGTGCCACAACGGTGAAGGCCCTACATCTTACTGTCATCTCTCTGGCTTCAGATGGCCGTGGTATCCTAAGAAGGGCCCTCCCTGATTATCTTAGGGGACAAACAGGATTGTATGGGAGAAGGCAATCGTTGAAGCGGTCCTTGAGGCGGTCCTATGCTGTATAGGTCCTATGCCATATCATCATCATCATCATCATCATCATCACCACCACCACTTTAAAAAGCACATAAGCTTCTTCTGTGCTACCTTTCTACAGGCAGGGAGATTTTGATGCAGGGGAGCTTTCAAAAATATGATTCCCCTACCTGAAGCCTGAAGTGGTACAATTCATTCTACCAGCTCAATTTCAAACCTATGGCTGAAAAACTACTGCATTACTCCTCAAATATTCACACACATGCCTACACAGGTACTTTTTCCCCATGTGGGGAGAAATGGGAGAACCCCCATACACTATAATTGTACATCAGTGTAAGTGATTTCTTTCAGTTTTATATTTGTGTTTCCAAATTAAACTTGGGACCTGTACAGTTTGAAGAATTGATATATCTATGTCTCTTACCAAGCGTATCTTCCTTAGGCTCACATCTATTGGAGCTGCAGTCCTGACAATGCGTATTGACTTGGCTCAGTTGAGTTCCGTAATCCTGGATGAACTAATCCTATTGAAAACCGTGATGAAGTAATACACAGGATTAGGATGTACTTCAGTATAGCGTTTGGAAGCAGCCCAATTTCCAAGCTGAAACTGACTGAGCTGATCCCTGAACCTGTGCAGGTTTTGTACATAAGGAATACTACTACATGCCATGACATATTCCTTATGTATTATTAATTTAACTTTAGCATCCAAGCTATAAGAACATGGGACACGACAGAACTGGTGGACTGTCTTATTGTGAAAGTTTTGTGATCTAATGGAAGGATGAGCAAAAGATAGATGATGATCCTTGGGCCAATTTCATGTGCACCACCTACTTCCTACTAGTCATTGGAATTCTTAAAATGAATTCTGTACAGTGGATCCTTTTTATCTGCAGATCCAGGATCCACGGATTTGACTTACCGTGGGTCCCGGATCCGAGGGTCCCACCTTCAAAATGCTGTAAAAAGGAAGAAAAAGCCCCCAATCCCCATTTGTACCTTTGCGCAACGAAACTGCGCCATTTTCAAGCCTCTGCAGGGCTTCTGCAAGCTTAACCACACACTTCCTGGTCACGCGAAGGCTCTTCTCTTCTCCCAGCCTTGTCCCAGAATGCATCCTGGGGCTGTAAAATAGATTAAATTAAATCATAGTTCCTTAAAATGAGGGATGAATCTCATGCTCAAAAAAGTGTGCCATTTTTTTCTGAAATATTATAGATGCGCTGATTGTTCAAAATCAATAGGCAACGATTTATGAAACTTTACAAAGGTCATGTGTTAATGACTGGTGACCCTTAAAAGATTTAGGAGTCTGCTTAACATAGCTTGACTTTCTTTTAAAGTGACTGAGGAATATACGATGTCATGAAGCATGACAATACACAGTGCAAGCTGTCTCTAATGGGAAATACATGTATTTTTATTGGCCTCCCTCCAAGGTCCACTTGTGTATATCCAGCACAATGGAAACATTTCAGCTACATTAAATCAGAGTATGAGTCTGTCTTTAGTAAGCCAGCTCCATCTGTTCAAATGCTATCAGTTCTGATGAGTAGTGGGTGTCAAATCCAGTCCTCTAGAGACTTGAGAAAAACGCTTTCATAGCTCGGTAGTTGAGAGTCCTGGACTTCAGATTTCAAGATCAAGCACAGTGGAGGCACACAAGGCACAGATTTTACTACTACGCTCCTTAAGTGTACACTTTACTCCTTAAGGCCATAGTGAGGGTCTGATGTGAAGAGGGTAGTGGTATAGTGGTAAATGTTAAAGTGCAAGAGCTCATCATGACACTCCCCCATAGTCACCCCCCATTAAGACCACCACCACCACCACCACCACAAAATCAACATTAAATGTTTTCATTAGAGTGTCTTCTTCTCTTGTCATTGATTTCGACTTTGCAACATATTAGACTTTATTGAAAGATCTAGCTCATTTTATCCCAAACTCTTAGACTAGGTTGCAATATTTTTAAAACAAGTGTATAAAAATTGAAAAATTGGATTAAAAAATATCCCATATAAATACAGAAAGTATTTTGGAACACTATTATTATTATTATTATTATTATTATTATTATTATTATTATTATTATTATTATTATTATTATTATACCGCTTTTCAACAAAAAGTTCACAAAGCGGTTTACAGACAAAATCAAATGATTAAATGGCTCCCTGTCCCAAAAGGGCTCACAATCTAAAAAAGATGCAGAACACCACCAACAAACAGCCACCAGAAAAGACACTGTGCTGGGGTGAAAGGGGGGCAGTTACTCTCCCCCTGCTAAACATAAGAGGAGCACCAATTGAAAAAATGGCCTCTTGTCCAGTTAGCAGGGGTATGCATATTTAGTCAGAAGTCCCACTGTGTTCAACAGGACCTACTGCCAGGTATATTTGTATAGGTGTGTAGCCTTATAGCGCAATCCTATCCAACTTACACCACCAACGTAACTCAGCGGTGCAGCGAGAACGGGAGGCCCCAGAACGGAAAGGGGATTCAAATCCCTTTGAATCCCCCTTTGGTGAGGATTTGAATCCCATTTCCATTCTGGGGCCTCCCGTTCTCGCTGCACCGCTGGATTACACTGGTGGAGTAAATTGGATAGGATTGCGCTGCCAATATAACATGAGTTACATACTGCCTCTGCTTTGGGAAAGTTGACGGCCTAGATGTAAATTTATGCTCCTAGGCAAATTTCTCTGTTTGATTCTTGTTGGGTAGGCTTACCATATCGCCGACCGGGATGCTCCATTTTGCCCTTAAGGGGCGGGGTGGGGGGAGGGAGTCAGAGCGCGCGCTCTGACTCCCTCCCCTGCCCCGCCCCTTAAGGGCAAAATGGAGCGTCCCGGTCGGCGATATGGTAAACCTATTGTTGGGCCCAGTGGCATTGCTAGCCTGCCGTGGGCTTTGCATAATCACTCCACCCCCTGCACTCCTGGAAGTCATCATTTGAGCCTTCTAGGACCTGGGGCGGGCGGGAGGGCCCCCAAAAAACCCATCAAAATGGCGTAAAAATGCTCCCAAAGCACCAAAAGTGGCATTAAGAAAATGCAGAGCAAAAACCCTGCTGCCACAGCTCCTCCTCATGAGGAGACCACTGCTGTCACCTGGGTGCACTGCTACGCTACTGGTTGAACCTAATGTGTCTCAGCTCAAGTCCTTTGAAAAGAATGTCAAAGGCAACATCTGGGCAGTTCTGCTGATGACACTGATGCTCCTGCTGTGTCTTGGAGCTCCACTCTCTCTCCCCCCCACCTTCTCCCTTGACTCTTCCCTTGTCAAGAGGCAGAAAAGGCATAGTTGGCTTAAGGATGGTCTTGCTAAAGGGGGAAAAGAGCTTGAGGAGAGGTTGCATATTCATGAGAGTTTTACCATCCAATTCTTGTGATGAGGCACATACTGTACAGTCTGTACCTAAATAAAAGGCAAGGAAACTGTAACTCTAACTGGTGTAAGTCAGGCATTTCCTAATTTGGTAATTCTGCACCTTAGTGTATGAATCAGCTTCCTGGACACGATAATCCAATTTTTACAGTACAATCCTCTGCACGTTGACAAATGACCCAATCCTGTTGGTACATTTATGACGGCAGGCAGATCTCATGATCCACTGTAAAATGCCTCTGTGGTGTCATTGTCATGTGCTTTAGGGCCACTGGTGCAAATGGCCGGTGGATCCGCACGTGTGGCAGCAGCGCTCAGATGCTGTGCTGGAGCAGGTAAGAGGTGGTTCATGGGTGGTTTGGGGAGGAGCAGGGCAGGGATTGGGGAGGACAGGGGTTAGTTTGGAAGTGGGGGTGGATCTCAGTGGCATAGCATCCTTTTCCCCTTTCCTGGCCCATACCTGCCCCCTGAGTCTTCTTGGATTTATTCCAGCTAAATAGCTGGCATGAGTTCAAGGAGACTCATTGACAGTCAGACAGCCTATGGAAAAGTAAAAAATATTTTAACTTGCCTCCTCCTGGACCGTCTGGTCACACACACACACACACACACACACACACACACACACACACACACACACACACACACACACCCATAGCATGCAATGTGCACTCCATCGGTAGCCCTGCATGCTATGGACTGGCAGGGGATATGATTGGGCTATTAGTCACATTGAATTCAATGGCACTTAGATTCAGGTAGGAATGGGTAGGATTGCAGCCTCAATCAGTTTGGAATGCATTGTAATGCAGCAAATTAACTTTAAATAAAATATTGCTTGCTAAACCCAGCAGAGTTTGATTGCTGTCCAGATTGACATTGCAAATTATTAACCAACAGTTTCTGTATTTTCAAGATTTAGAAGATTTGTATGACTGGACAATCTTCAACATTTTTTAGGTTACTTTTTTAAAAAATAAATAAATCAGTGACTAACTACAGTCTGATTTTCTCACCCACACGCTCTGCCTTCTGACTGCTCTGCTCACTCAAGCAAATAAATGAAACTGAAGTAGCAAGTGAAGTGTAAATTCAGCTTCAAGCTTTCTCATGGCTGAATAATGCCTTCTAGCTGAACAGGTGGAACCCACAAGTTACTACAAGCAACTGAAGCATCTCATCCCGATCCCAGCATTTGAGGTAAAATCCTGACTAGATTTTATAGGTTCGACTTGTTTATGCAGAAATAAAACCTAACCTAATAGGCACTCGTTTCTGTCGCAACATTGATTATGCATAAAAGAGACAGAGAAACAACCCAAGTACAGATGTCTATTTACAGATCATGTATATTATTTTCCTGTGTAAAATCTCAGCTATAGAAAGAAATAATACAATGCAACTATAGCAGTGTTATTACACTGAACTGTACCAGATGGATCTCGCAGTATGACATGTTCAACATAGTTTCACATTCTTTCACTTAAGTCAAACCTATGACTTGGTATTGACTACTAGACTAATCCATTCCAGTGTCAGAAAGTGGGGTATGAATAATGCAGCCATGATTGTAGAAATGTATTTTGCATGAAAGATAATGTGATCTGGCAGAAAAAGCAGTTGATTGGATTGGGAGACAGATGGCACAGCATAACAAATACCTCATTGCCCACATTCCCCAAGAAGACACTGTGCTGAATGCACTGTTCCCCCCCCCCCCACACACACATTTTTGCCTATTTTTTTTTCCTGTGGTTTTGGACACTTTTAACTCCTCAAAAGCTCCTGTGCAGGTTCAGCAGCCTAAAAAGCTTCTGGAGCATCCTTTGTAAACAGTCTTTGTCCTTTTTTGTCCTTGTTTGTTTGTTTTGAAACCACATTATTCCCCAAATGTGTACTATTTGTGGATTTGGTTTCTCTTCCTGTCTGGAATGGCTACACCCCCTCCCCCAGGATTGGCATGCACTTAGCAATTGGGCAGTCAAACCTGGCCATTTTGCTCAAGAAGGTGGAATGGAGTGACCAGGTGGGTTCCACTCTAATCAAGGAATCTGATGACACCATCAAAGCAAAGCCCACAGGGAGTGTTGGTTGTTCTGCCAGTCACCTGAGTGACCCAATTGCTGGGAACTCAGAGAGAAGCATTCAGTTGCTTACCTGAAAGTGTGATGATCGGGGATTCCTTGAGCAATGTAAGTAGCTTAACTAGGGACCATCAAGCGATATTGCAATTGGGGACGTTTTCTTGCTTTCTCTACTAAGTTTCTACAGCTAGCATGCTAACTTCCCTGAGTTGGCAGCAATGGGTTTGAGGGGGTTGTGTGCTGTGACTTTTGAGTAGCATACCGGCTCCACCTGCTGGATGTTATTGGTTACTTCATCCATTTGGTAAAAACTTTCCTTCGTGCTTTCCAGCCACTTGCAGTCATTTTCCACGTTCAGCCTGTTTGTACTTTTACTACCTAATTTTCTTTTCCCATTTTAATTCTCTTTTCATTTTAACTTTTAATAAACTAGAGACTACCCCCCCAAGCTTTATTAGTCCAGTTTGTAACTGACAGACATTCAATTTTTCAACCTCTGCAGTCAAATGAATGGACTGGACAAATAACTAAGTGTGAGCTAAACCCAGTGGGGATCTAGGAAGGTATTGGCAGAGGCGTCACTACCCCCGTTGGCGCCCGGCGCAACGGGGGGGAGGGTGGCGCCCCTATTATTGAAATATCGCCGCGGCTCTGCCGCGGCGCGCTCCGGAGAGGGAGCGTCGCGCTCTGGGAGGAGGCGGCGTCGCGCTCCGGGAGGAGGCGGCGTCACGCTCCGGGAGGCGGCGACCCCCTCCCTCAATCGGGAGAGCTGGCTGGGGACGTCTTCCCCGGCCGGCTGCCCGGGGCCTTCTGGAAGGCCCGGGCGCATGCTCAGACTATTACTGAGGGAAAAAGGGAAAAACGTGCAGTCTGAGCTTGTGCAAAAAGAACGGTATAAATACCGTTCTCGCGCGCGGGCCTTCCAGAAGGCCCCGGGCAGCCGGCCGGGGAAGACATCTCCGAGCCAGCTCTCTGGGGCCGGTCGGACTCGAGTCTCTGAGTCCGACTCGGAGACTCAAGTCCGACTCAGAGACGCGAGTCTCCGAGTCCGACTCGGACTTGAGTCCGACTCGGACTCACGGGCGGGGCGCCGGGCAGGGTGCCCTTCGGGCGATGGCGCCCGGAGCGGGTGCTCCGCTGCCTCCGCCCTAGATCCGCCTCTGGGTATTGGTCAAGGCTATTGTTCTCTGAGGAGACTAGACAGCCACGATGGGACTCCAATACCCATTTGAGGGAGAATTATATGTGTTATATGCAGCCAAGAGCTCTGGATAGAATGATGATAGGCTGAATCCTGGTGAAAGTGATCCTATCAAGTCCAATCCTATCAAGCTGTTATGCCGGTGGTACACACATTCTGCCAGCATAACATGTGTTACAGCAGTCATAAAACATGACTATGCCGGCGAGCATGGTCTGTCCACAGCTGCAAGTGGCAGGTTCCGCACTCCAATGGAACGGGGACACCTGCTGGAGCGGACAAGGCCATACAGGGGGTTGAACCACTGGAGTGGGCAAGGCCATGCATGGGGAAGGCAGGGGTGGGTGGAACAGGGAGGAGATGGGATGGGTGGGAGGTGAATTGGGCCCTGGAGGGGCGGTGTTCAATGGCAGCGGCAGCGCTCACTGAATCCTAATCTTCTTCCTGGGCCTGACCCACCTACGTGGATCAAATCGGACCTGCGCAAGTGATATCACTGGTGCAGGTTCGAGTTGACCCATGGTGGCTGATGGGTCTTACCCCAGGGCAAGCGACCCAATGTTCTCTTGCCTTGAGGAGACCTTCAGACCTGCTGTATCCTATGCCCCCGTGGGATACAGCAGTAGCCACGTTGGTGCCGCTGCATTGCCACAAGGGGAGTTAGGATTGGGCTGTTAGTAACATTTAGGCAGGAAAGGGGAGGGAGAGGAATGTTTGTTCAAAGGCGTCGCTCCGGTAGGGGCGTCGCTCCGGTAGGGGCGTCGCTCCAGTAGGTTTAGCTCATCCTAGTCCTGTTTACTGAGCGAGCAGGAGACCCTGCCTGCTGCTTTCTCCGCAGGGGAATGGCTCCGACAGTGAGGGGGCGGGGCTGCCTCCTGCTCGCTCGGTAAACGGGACTAGGACGAGTGAAATCTATGGCCCCGCCCCTACCGGAGCGACGCCTCTGCGTTTGTTCACAGCACAACACAACCTGGCTATTAATGCATTATCTAAATTTACAGTGAATATTGAGGGGGAAAATTAACATAGACATGGAAGCCAAGAATTGTGAAAGGAAAGGGCCTTAAGCGGTAGACAGCAAAATGACTGGTAAAGAGAGGTCTGTCATGTAGCCAAACTACACATTCAGAAACACCACATAGTATGATCCTTCCTAGACTCTGTACCATTTCAGATTGTAGGAAAAAAAACCCCATGTTTGTATGTGGAGGTGTCTTAGCTGGGAAAACTTAACCTATAACCCTGTGGAGAGATAGCAGGGACTTAACTGGGAAATTCTTGAATGTGTCGTTTGGCATGTGGCATCTCTGATTGTTTTACTTTCTGCTGCTTATCCCGAATCCCATGCCCTTAGCAGGAGGTATGAGCTTTGGTTTGCCTCTTCCGGATGCGAGAGGGGGGGGGGGCTGACAGCCCCCTTTGTATGGTTGGTCATTTCAGGTGAAGGGGCGGGGGCTGCCAGGCTTACCTGACCAACCTTGCCCTTGGGAAGCCATTCTGCAGTGCCTCTGAGAGGAATTTTATCAGGGGGTACAAAGTTTCTTTTGGGCCCCTTCTCAAAGGGGGAGGGGAGGGCAGAATGGGGTGGGAGGAGGGTGGCAGTGGGGGTGGGGTGGGTGGATTGGGTATGATCGGCAGCCTTTAAATAAATAAATAAATAAATAAATAAAAGAGGATCAGAGATAAGAAAGCACATTTGATTTGAACATCTTTGCCAGCATAGCCTTATGTTGCAACTTGCCACACAAATTGTTTTTTTCAAATATTTAGGGCCCGTCTTGCCACCAGAATGCCAGAAAACCCAGCAGGCCAGGGACAGAGCTCATGCCCCTCCCTCACAGTGCGCAGGCCCCTGGAGTACTGCTGCCTTGTCGGACTTGTAGGCCAGGACCAGGCCGTCATTGTTGGAGCCAGCGAGAGCTCCAGCAGGGATCCATTTTTTTTTTCTCTACAGAGTGAGTCCGTGTGCAGTGCATGCCTCCTGCAAATAGAAGATTTTGGGTGGGCCCTTTTTTGACTCCCGGGCCCCCTCATGGACCCTGGGTCTGGGTACAAATTCTGTGCTCGCTGTGTTCAGGCAACCTACTCATCCCCTCCCGCCCTCCCATTGATGCAAGTTTTAGTTTCCATTTCTGTGCTTTCCAGCAATCACTCTTCACTGCAAATAGGGGAGAACACAAGAATCGATTTTAGTCTCTGTTTGAATGAAGAGTCAGCACCATAGCTCAATAGGAGAGCACATAGTTTCTATGCATTAGGTCCCAACTCCTCTCTCTCTCTCTCTCTCTCTCTCTCTCTCTCTCTCTCTCTCTCTCTCAAGTGGATTCCATCCTTGGTAAATGAATATAATCAGAGCACACATGAACCTTTGGATCAGAGCCAGAAAATATCTGTCTGTGCTCAATCTTGGACCTTTCATATATTTCTCATGTACACATTGGTGCTCACTTTCTACTGGTTTTTGCTTTCTACATCAATTAGGGCTGCAATCCTATGCACACTTTCCTAGCTGTCAGTCCCATTGAAGGAAGTAGGACTTACTTTGGACTAAACATGCAGAGGGTTACACCATAAGAAAACAGCCCGCCGCAGCTGAATTCTTGCTGGGAAATGTCTCCATTGAACTATGGCTCTAAAGCTAGAAATTATCACTTCTGTTTTACTCAAAAAGTTGTACAACCATTTCATAGAGGAAAGTAAATCATGAGTCTGATCACAAAGGTTTGAAGCATTCCTGGTTAGAATGTATCTGTGTCATGTGTCAGTTCTGTAAATAAAATATCTCACACAGGGTCAAACTACAGACAATGCTCAGCTTGGGAGCAGAAAGAGTCATTTTGATAGGAAAAATGGTTTACATTGGAAAGAATCAAGCACCCCCTACCAGCCCATATTATCCTGCGCTCCCCATTGTCCACAAAATAGAGTGTGAATCTAGGGAGGTATATTGTATTTCCTACATGAGTGGACAGAGAACATCACACATCACTTGTGTCAATGGCTGCATTGTGAAAAGAAAAAAAAATAGTCAGAAAAAATAGACATTCACATGTGTCATTTGGACCACAAATAAAGTTTTAAAAGAAGCTAATTGTTAAGGAAGCTGAAATGAACTTGCATTCGTTCTGCATTGATAAAACAAGTTATGGTACACCTAGATTTAAGCAATTAATCTATTGTTCACAAAGAAGAATGAGTTTAGCGAGGTACATTGTAGTCCTATATGAGTAGGAAGAGAAGGTCATACGTGATGCGCATGGAGGCTAAATGCAACCATTTGGGAGCCCTATACTTCACCAGGGCCGTCTTAACAGTGGTATAGGCCCCCGGGCAAAGCAGTGCACTGAGCCCCTAGCCTTACCAGATTTTCCGGGATGCAAAGAGGGGGCAGAAGTGACATCACTTCACAGGGGGTGTAAAGGTAACATATAAATAAATAGATAGATAAATAAATTAATAAAAGACATCTACTTACATTTTATATTATTGAGTGTTGGGTAATAACACATAAGGTCTCAAGCTATAATTCCCTGTACCAGGAGACAATTGAATAAGGAGGTACTGTACATTTAAACAGAAATAGTGACTGCATAATGAATAGAAAAGTCATGTGAAAGAACAATTACATAGTTAATCATGACAAAGCAGAGATTTTGGAAGTCCACTTTTGAAAGATGGAGCTGGTGCATTTATCAGGCCATGGCTGCAAGGTTACACCTAGGGCGATTGATCAGATCAGGCCCAAGCAATGGGTGAATTGTTCTTAAGGGTTAAGGAAGTATAGAGGGAGGGAGCAGAAACATGCCATTGAATTTCACCATCATTTATTTAAGTACAGAACTTCTTAAAAAAATAATGTTACAAGATTAAAAATTTACTGACCAAAACAGGATCACATAAGTCACACTAAAATATAAAATTTCATTATCTACAACCAGAAATAAAATCCTGTAAGGCCAACTAAAGTGCAAAATATGTTATATCTGAAAAAAACCCTCAAAATCTTCAAAAATCCAATCAAAATTTAAGAACTAATTTACTAAAGTACTGCCTGTACCAGTCTATTAATATACAGCAATACAGGGGCCACAGTTGCTTAGCTGAGTATAGAAAAGTCAATCTAACCAATCTAACAATTTATATAACTGGTTGAAATAAACAGTTCTCACTCTTGTGGATTTATCCTTTCTTTATCTATAGGAAATGTTGCATTGATCTAAAATAAATGCCTGCTAGAACCCAGTGCCAATAGGATGTAAGAGTTTCCTTTTTCCCCAGCCAAATCACTTCTGCAAGCTTGGTCATTTCAGCTGCTTTCCATGTTTCATGCAGCCATTTCTTCAGGGCCAGAACTGCATCTTTGAGCTCCAAGCATTTTGGCAGCTATGAGCAGGTTCCATATCAACATTGTTTTCTCCAATTCAATTTGTTTGGGTTTTTAGTGGCAGCGTTACAGACATCATCACAGAGATAGCATAAATTAGCTTTCTCCGGAAACATTTGATTATAGGACATTCCCACCATAGATGAATAAGTATGCAACTTCTCGTCATAACTTTGTGAAGATCAAACTATGGAAAGAAATATGCAGCTAATATATGGAAAGAGATAAGTCCTAGCCAGATTAGTGACAACGAGACCTGAGCCAAAACAGCTCAATAGTTTTCACAAACACTTTTGACAGTGCTGAAAATTGCCTCCCATTTTTGGAAAGTTTTCAGCACTCCTTGTGAAGATGTTCTCTCACAGCCCATTCCAACCCAAGTGCTAAGCAGCCCAAGTCAGACCTAAAGTCAGCCTAAGTCGTTTAGGTCGAAGTTAGGTCTGGAATGCAACCATTTAGGGCAAAGTTAGGTCAAAGTTAGGTCGAAGTTACGACCAACGGACTAAGAACAGCCCATTCCAACCCAAGGGCTAAGCAGCACAAGTCAGACCTAAAGTTGACCTAAAAGTGGGCGGAACATGGGCGGACCGTGGGTGTAACGGGGGCGGCAACCAATTAACGTTGGATTCCAGACCCTGGCAAGCACAGACACGCCCCCTCCAACACAAATGCTGACACAAAATTTAGGTTCACCAAAAAGGTGGACCCAAATTCGAGGAGACCCATAGGAGCCATTTTACCTTACCTAAGCCAGCCCTCTCCTGAAAATTTCTAACACCCTACTCCTGAGTTAGGTCAGAGTTAGGACGGAGTTGGGCCTGCTAGGTCTGGAAACCGACAGAGTTATGCCTAAGATAGGGAGCCTATCAGCACCCAGCCCCACCCAGCCTCATTCCCACAAAAGCCCAGCCCCAGACCTCCAGTCACTCTCTCTCTCTCTGAGCACGTGGTGTGGGGTTCTGTCCCTCACAGCCACAAAGTGGGACTTTGTCGGTGGAGGGCAAAATTCACAAACACCCCACTTCTCTCTTCTCCTCTCTGCCTCCCTCTAGGGCAGAGAGGGCTGTTCTGGCTGTGGCCAACCTGTTTACAGCTGTGCCTGGGCAGCTGCCTCCATGCAAGTGTTTGCTAACCCATGTCTTTCTCCTAGCCCCTCTTCCCCCCCCCACAGGCAACAACACCAGCAGGTAAGAGCAGGGTTTGTGCTGACATGTGGTCTGACTGCTGCCTCTTTGCATTTAGAAATATAGGAAGGATACATGCCTCTTTACCAATGTGTTGTCTCATAGCTGCCTGCATAGCCTGCCATGACATGCCTCTCTACCAATGTCTTGTCTCATAGCTGCCTGCTTTGCCTGCTATGATATATAGGATACATGCCTCTTTACCACTGTTGTGTCTGATTGCTGCCTGTAGTCATGTGAGCAGACAATGCCACAAGTGTGGAACTGTTAGCCTTATGTAGACACCAGCTGTTCCCCCCCCCTTTTCTCCACAGAGTCTACTGACAGGTCAGTATTGCTAGGTTTGCCATGGTTGTGACCCCCAAGTTGTGTTGTTGTCTCTCTCTTTGACCCTTTCCCCTTACAGGATCATGCTCTCCTTACACCCAGGTAAGCAGCTCAGACCATGCTATGTGTGTCACACCTATCAGCTGTGTTTTATTTCTCTCCCTGCAGGCTTTTGCAACTGACACACTGGCTTGTCTTCAATGGTGACTGCTTCCACATACCAGCTGACATGTAACTCCCCCTTGCTTTTTTGTCTCCCCAGGAACGTCCACTATCACCTAACTTCCTGGGAGCACCCCTGGGCCTGCAGTCTGGTTGCCCCATGGTCCTCTGCCTCGATGCTGCCAGAGGTCAGGGAGCCAGCCCTGCAACCCTCCTCAGCTGCTGCTGCTGCTGCTCCACCTCCCTGGCTGCCTACTTGCTGCCCCTCCCCTTTCTATGGAGCAGGCTGTGGTTCCACAGGGGAAGAGCCTGCATGTCCAGGTCCATGGGGCAGGTGTGCTGCTGCTGCTTTCTGATTGGCTGCTGTGACTACCCCTGGCAGCCTCGCCTGGCCATCTCTGCTAACGTTCCGGAACAATAAAGATGCCCCTCGGGCAGAGCCCCAGTGAAACAGATGTGCCCAGTGTTTACACAAGCATTGCCCCACACACACACACACAGCCCCCAGCACTGAAGCCCCTACATGAGTCCCATCCAGGGACTGCCACGGCCTTCCCTGGGAGAACCCAGCAGGGACGCTGCGTGACCCCCATGGCACAGAGGGGAGGGGGGAGTCAGGGGGGCCTCTCAGGCAGGCAAACAGTGACAGCCAGGGCGTCCGCCCGTAATGCAGGTGCCTCCGTCGAAGGTCCGCCCGTAATGCAGGTGCCTCTGTCGAAGGTCCGCCCGTAATGAAGGTGCTTCCGTCGAAGGTCCGCCCGTAATGCAGGCGCCTCCGTCGAAGGTCCGCCCGTAATGCAGCCACTTCCGCCCAAAGTCTGTCTGCATAAGAGGTGCCTGTTTATGCATCACCTTCATCTGCGGAGCGCCCCCTGTGTCCCTATCAGTCTCTGCAGACCCCTCTCTCAGAATCTGTCTCCCACCAGACTTGTTGTCTGTCTGTCTGTCTCTGACCCACCCATGCCCCTCCCCAGCACCCCCTGTCTGCCTGCCTGTGTGTCTGCCTCTCCTTCCACTCCCTGATGATGGCTGCTGGCCACCCCCCACCCTGCTAGAGCGCCTGCTGTGAGGCGCCGTCGTCGCCCCATCTGGGGGTGTGATGAGCTGTGTGAGCCCTTCACGCTCGCAGCAGACAAGCCCAAGGCATCTCTTGGTCTTGGCCGGGGCACAGAGCAGCAGGCACGCCGGGATGCCTTCTTTGTGGGCATTGCCCCGGCCTTGGAGGCCCAGGGCTTCAGGCAGCGCACGGGCGAGTCATGTCAGAGGCAGTTCCAGTCCTCATGAGACCCCCCTTGTGTGTGACATCCCCACCCCTCCCCTCCCCCGCTCACCCCCCAGTGCAGCCTCAACGTGGCTTGGGGGTGGCATTGCCTTCTGCAGGAGGGAGGGGACGGCCACTCTCCCCTGCAGCAGGTGGCTGATGCACAGGGTGCCCTGTGGCGGCTGGGCTCAGGCACCTCGCTCACCTGTCACCTGCCCTGCGCCCACCACATGACTGGCGCAACCCCCCTGCCTGCGGTCAGCCCCTTTGCGACTGGGCTGCGACAAACCCTGCAGCAGCTGCCATGGATGGACGCTGACACATGCAGACAGAGGCCTGCACATGCCTGAGCCAGACACGGAGCCTGGAGAAGAGCCTGCCTGCCTGGGAGGTAAGTGTTGCCTGGATCCTGGGGTGGTGCTGGGCCACAGAAACTGCAGGCTGCCTAACTCAGGCATAACTCTGACCTACCTCAGGCATAACTTCTGCCTAACTTAGGCTGCACTTAGACCACACTTATGCCTGACTTGGAGAGGAGTTGGGTTGGAATGGGCTGTCATTCTTTCACACTTCTCAGTTGCCCTTACTCTCAATTGTCCTCATTTGATGTCTGTGACATCATTGCATAATCAAATCTGATTAGTTATATGGAAAGAGACAAGTGTGGGCAGGAGATGTGGTCTGATGGTTGTGCTGCCATACTGCCTGAAGAGCTAAGCAGGAATCCATGCCCTGGATGGGAGACAAAAGAATGCCGGACTGACAAGTTGCAGTTACTTGTTGTGGCAGAACGGGGTCGCTGCTGAGTTGATGAGCCCCGCAGTGAGAAAGCATGGGAGTGAGTGAGAAGGTCGGCTGGCAAGAACGGTGAACAGCTTGAGAATCCTGCCTGGGCTGATTTACACTTGCTGCAGAAGCTCAAAAGGCATGCAGCCAGAATTGATAACCACACCGTGAAGGAAAACACCGGGTGAACTGAGGGTTCTGTGAGTTCCACAGAACAATATGGTTAAAAAAAAAACCATTAAAAATTGTGGTTTGGATTAGCCTGCCTGTTTAAACTGCCTTGAAAGATGTGCAAAAACTGAGAAAGGTGGTAAATAAATAAATAAATAAATAAATAGGCAATGTTGTGGCATCATACTGTTCACTGTGAAATGTCCATATTTACATTGGCTTAGTGATTGGAAAGTTGAAGACAGGGCATGAATGATGAGCCTAACAGCCCATTCCAACCCAAGGGCCAAGCAGCCCAAGTCAGACCTAAAGTCAGCCTAAGTCGTTTAGGTCGAAGTTAGGTCTGGAACGCAACCATTTAGGGCGAAGTTAGGTCAAAGTTAGGTCGAAGTTACGACCGACGGACTAAGAACAGCCCATTCCAACCCAAGGGCTAAGCAGCACAAGTCAGACCTAAAGTTGACCTAAAAGTGGGCGGACCATGGGCGGACCGTGGGTGTAACGGGGGCGGCAACCAACGTTGGATTCCAGACCCTGGCAAGCACAGACACGCCCCCTCCAACACAAATGCTGACACAAATTTTAGGTCAACCAAAAAGGTGGACCCAAATTCGAGGAGACCCATAGGAGCCATTTTACCTTACCCAAGCCATCCCTCTCCTGAAAATGTCTAACACCCTACTCCTGAGTTAGGTCAGAGTTAGGACGGAGTTGGGCCTGCTAGGTCTGGAAACCGACAGAGTTATGCCTAAAATAGGGAACCTATCAGCACCCAGCCCCACCCAGCCTCTTTCCCACAAAAGCCCAGCCCCAGGCCCCCAGTCCTCTCTTTCTCTCTGAGCACGTGGCGTGGGGTTCTGTCCCCCATAGCCACAAAGTGGGACTTTGTCGGTGGAGGGCAAAATTCACAAACACCCCACTTCTCTCTTCTCCTCTCCTCTCTCCTCTCTGCCCCCCTCTAGGGCAGAGAGGGCTGTTCTGGCTTTGGGCAAACTGTTTACAGCTGTGCCTGGGCAGCTGCCTCCATGCTACCATTTGCTAACCCATGTCTTTCTCCCAGCCTCTCCCCCCCCCCACAGGCAACAACACCAGCAGGTAAGAGCAGGGGTTGTGCTGACATGTGTTCTGACATCTGCCTCTTTGCATATAGAAATATAGGTAGGATACATGCCTCTATACCAATGTCTTGTCTCATAGCTGCCTGCATAGCCTGCCATGATATGCCTCTTTACCGATGTCTTGTCTCATATCTGCCTGCAAAGCCTGCCATGATATGCCTCTTTACCAATGTCTTGTCTCATAGCTGCCTGCATAGCCTGCCATGATATGCCTCTTTACCAATGTGCCCTCTCATGTCTGCCTGCATAGCCTGCCATGATATGCCTCTTTACCAATGTGCCCTCTCATGTCTGCCTGCAATGCCTTCTCTGAAATGCCTCTTTACCAATGAGTAGTCTCATAGTTGCCTGCAATGCCTTCTCTGAAATGTCTCTTTACCAATGTGCCCTCTCATGTCTGCCTGCAATGCCTTCTCTGAAATGCCTCTATACCAGAGGTTCTCTAAGTGTGAGGCGCGACTCCCAAGTGCGTCATCAAAAGCAGCCAGGGGCGTCGCGTTAATCTTTTAATTAACACATATTCTTGCTTGCAAGATAGAGAGAGAGAGCAGAAAGAAAGGTCCGGAAAAGCTGCCTTTTCACATTGGGTTACTCAATGTTAATTTCAAAACACTTCAGGTTTGTTTCCACGTCTTGTTTTTAACCACAGCGTGAGCAAAGCCCGCTTATCTTATGTTAAAGAAGATTAACAAGTCGTTAAGTACTCAAGCTGAGCGAGAGAGCTGGAGACAGCGAAGTTGTCTCTCGTATGTTTGCAGATAAGGTATTTTCATTCAGGTTTCATTCAGACATTGCAATTGGCAAGTAAAGTATTTTCTTTCTGTTGAATGTTTTTAATAAACACAAAACAAATGCAAGAACTGCAATTGAAAATGGTGCAGAGCAGGTTCTGCTTTACATACAGTCTTTGATTTCTATGTTTAGTTTGGTTGATTAATTATTAGGATTTCTCTCCTCCTTCCTTTCTGACCCACCTCTAAGTTAGTTCCCCACTCTAGTTGCTGGGACACCCCCCCCCCCCCGGAAACTGCCAGGCAGCATAAGAATCTGTTTTTCATCTTGCAAAGATGCTACCAAAAGGAGCTAGCTTTCTCTCTCTTTCTCTCTTGTGCAACTGGGGCTTCCCTCCCATGCTTTGATGTTTCTCTTGCCATGTATAGGACTAACACAGACGACATCAGTGCCCTCTACCCAGGCCTGCCAATGGAGGGAGGGCAGCATCCCAACCCCACTCTGCGCACTCCTGGCTTAGCTGCTGCTCAGCATAAGCATGGAAAATCCACTTTAGGGCTCATTTTGGGAATATACACATACGTATACACATACATATAAGAAAGGGTGCCTCTGAGCATGTAAAGAGTGCCTGTTTCTTCCATGCACTGTAATGGGGAGTCACGGCTAACGGTGAGGGAGGTCAAGGGAGCCGCGAGTCAAAAAAGTTTGGGAACCACTGCTCTATACCAATGAGTAGTCAGATGCTTGCCTACAATGCCTGCTATGATATATAGCAGTGGTGGCCAACCTTTCAACGTGAATGCTGGCCCTTTAAATGGTTGTATAGGTGAGGGCATTTCAGCAGGTGCAGCTGCTTTAGCAGCACCATCAGCACTTGCAGCTGCCAAGATTCTGTTTTCTACACAACTCTTAAGAACACAGTAGCCCTAATGGTGAAAGGTTGGCCACCCCTGATATATAGGATACATGCCGCTTTACCACTATTGTGTCGGATTGCCGCCTGTTGTCATGTGAGCATACAACACCACGAGTGTGGTGGTGCTGTTAAACGTCTGTAGACACCAGCTGTCCCCCCCCTTTTTTCTCCACAGGGTCAACTGACAGGTCAGTATTGCTAGGATTGCCATGGTTGTGACCCAATATATGTGTTGTCTTCTCTCTCTTTGACCCTTTTCCCTTACAGGATCATGCTCGCCTTACACCCGGGTAAGCAGCTCAGACCATGCTATGTGTGTCACACCTATCAGCTGTGTTATTTCTCTCCCTGCAGGCTTTTGCAACCCACACACTGGCTTGTCTTCACTGGCGATTGCTACCACACACCAGCTGCCATGTAACACCCCCCTGTTTTTTGTCTCCCCAGGAACGTCCACTACCACCTACCTTCCTGGGAGCACCCCTGGGCCCGCAGTCTGGTTGCCCCACTGTCCTCTGCCTCGCTGCCAGAGGTCAGAGAGCCAGCCCTGCAACCCTCCTCAGCTGCCGGCGCTGCTGCTGCTCCACCTCCCTGGCTGTCCTTCTTGCTGTCCCTCCCCTTTCTATGGAGCAGGCTGTGGTTCCACAGGGGAAGAGCCTGCATCTCCAGGTCCATGGGGCATGTGTGCTGCTGCTGCTGCTGCTTTCAGAGTGGCTGCTGTGACTACCCCTGGCAGCCTCGCCTGGCCATCTCTGCTAACGTTCCAGAACAATAAAGATGCCCCTTGGGCAGAGCCTCCTTGAAACATATGTGCCCAGTGTTACACAAGCATTGCCCTCCACACACAGACAGCCCCCAGCACTGAAGCCCCTGCATGAATCCCTTCCAGGGACTGCCACTTCCTTCCCAGGGAGAACACAGCAGGGAGGCTGCCAGACCCCCATGGGACAGAGGGGAGGGGGAGTTGCGGGGGCCTCTCAGGCAGGCAAACAGTGACAGGCGCCACAGAGACCATAGCGGGGCCGCTTGTGGCTGCTGCATCTGTGTAGTGGCCGCTCAGCAACCGGGGATCTCGCCAGCCAGGGCGTCCGCCCGTAATGCAGCCGCTTCCAGCGAAGGTCCGCCCGTAATGCAGCCACTTCCATCGAAGGTCCGCCCATAATGCAGCCGCTTCCATCGAATGTCCGCCCGTAATGCAGCCGCTTCCGCCCACAGTCCATCTGCATAAGAGGTGCCTGTTTCTGCATTGCCTTCATCTGCGGAGCAACCCCTGTGTCCCTATTGGTCTCTGCAGACCCCTCTCTCGGAATCTCTCTCCCACCAGCCTTGTCTGTCTGTCTGTCTCTGACCCACCCGTGCCCCTCCCCAGCACCCACTGTCTGCCTGCCTGTGTGTCTGCCTCCCCTCCCACTCCCTGATGATGGCTGCTAGCCACCCCCCACCCTGCCAGAGCGCCTGCCGAGAGGCGCCGTCGTCGCCCCATCTGGGGGCGTGATGAGCTGCGTGAGCCCTTCACGCTCGCAGCAGACAAGCCCAAGGCATCTCTCGGTCTTGGCCGGGGCACAGAGCAGAACGCACGCCGGGATGCCTTCTTTGTGGGCATTGCCCCGGCCCTGGAGGTCCAGGGCTTCAGGCAGCGCACGGGCAAGTCATGTCAGAGGCAGTTCCAGACATCATGAGCCGCCCCTTGTGTGTGATGTTCCCACCCCCTCCTTCCCTTCCCTCCCCCGCTCCCCCCCATGACTCCCACGTGCAGCCTCAACGTGGCATGGGGGTGGCATCGCCTTCTGCAGGAGGGGGGAGGGCCACTCTCCCCTGCAGCAGGTGGTTGATGCACAGGGTGCCCTGTGGCAGCTGGCTCGGGCACCTCGCTCACCTGTCACCTGCCCTGCGTCTACCACATGACTGGCGCAACCCCCCTGCCTGCGGTCAGCCCCTTTGCGACCGGGCTGAGACAGACACTGCAGCAGCTGCCATGGATGGACGCTGACACGTGCAGACACACAGGCCTGCACATGCCCGAGCCAGACACCGAGCCTGGAGAGCCTGCCTGCCTGGGAGGTAAGTGTTGCCTGGATCCTGGGGTGGTGCTGGGCCACAGAAACTGCAGCCTGCCTAACTCAGGCATACCTCTGACCAGAGGCGTCGCTCCGGTAGGGGCGGGGCCGTAAGTATCGCTCCGTCCTAGACCCTTTACTGAGCGAGCAGGAGACGGCCCCGCCCCCTCACTGTCAGAGCCATCCCGTGCGGAGAAAGCAGCAGGCAGCCTGCTGCTTTCTCCGCACGGGATGGCTCCGACAGTGAGGGGGCGGGGCCGTCTCCTGCTCGCTCGGTAAAGGGTCTAGGACGGAGCGATACTTACGGCCCCAGCCCTACCGGAGCGACGCCTCTGCCTCTGACCTAACTCAGACATAACTTCTGCCTAACTTAGGCTGCACTTAGGCCACACTTATGCCTGACTTGGAGAAAAGTTGGGTTGGAATGGGCTGTGAGAGGTTCACACAGAAGGCTACGAATTGCTGTTCTTAGGTTGCAATCCTATACACACTTGAGAGTAAGCACCATTGAACACAATGGAACTTACTTCTGAGTAGACATGCCTAGGATGGATTGGGCTGTTAGTGTCAGCACTTGAAGTCCTCTTCCAAGAAACTTGACAGTGGGGCAGTCTGTTCAGAACTATGGTTAGGCACATTGACCTCTCCTCTACCTTTGAGAGGAGTAGATTCCCTTGCCATTGAATAAGCTCATCCCCCATCCCTTGGGGAAGTCCCAGATTCTCAGGTTCCAGGAAATACTGGCAGCACTGCCAGTTCCCACCTGAGGGTAGCCTACTACCTGCTTAGAAAGCAAGATCCTGATAAACACAAAGATGGTAGGAAAACCATGCAGATTGATGGTACTATATAAACAGCAACAATAATACAGTAACATTCTAAAGCCCAAACTGGATATTTAAATAGTTTTATACAGATTCATTAAGCATTCCAATCAGAGCACAATTTGACTGAGATCAGTTCAATTGCAGTTGAGGATCGGCTGCTAAAAAAAAAAAGTACAGGTGATGAAGGTATAGAAATCTGGGGCTACTGCAATAGACATCTCAGCAATATAAACTAGCAATAAATCAACACCAGCCCCAAACTCCTAAGCAAATTTGGTACTTAAGACTGGAGATGTTTATTGACATATGCTTAACAGAGGTCTCTGAACTGAAATCTTTGGGGTTGTTTGATTTATGCCTATTTTATTATTCAGCCAAAAGGACTCCAGGGACATAAATACATTCAATATGCACTGAAAACCCAAGTCATTCTGCCAACTGTATATTTGCACCTGAAATCAATAGAGGAATCTTCTGACCAGTACGTTTCTATTTATATATAAAAAGTTTTTATCTCAAATACATATTTGATGGAATTCAAGACTTCGATTGGCAAACTAATGCAATTTCATCCATATAATACATTTCTTTCAAAACCGAAGCTTTCTAGATACATTCCACTTGTTTATTTTTCACAGCAGTTAAAATGTATATTTAGGCTAGGGACATCATTTTAAAATATATTACTATAAATATCAAACTCTTTGATAAGCTTAAATGTATGTTGTGGAAATTGTAGATTTGTATATTGGAAATGATTATGCTTTGCATTAAATTGAGGCATCATAACTGCAGTGAAGGTTTTCTTATTCACTTCTAGGCTTACCATCCGTCCCGGAAAACCCAGAACTGTCCCAGGTTCCGGGATCTGGTCCCGGGTCAGTCCCGGGTTTTCCAGGCCTGGTGAAGCCACCACCGTCGCCGCTTTCAAAGTGCCAAAAGGCACATTTTCCCCTGCGCCACCATTTTGGATCTCGCGAAATGCCTCATGTTCCCTCACAAGATTTGGGCACTGCCATCTTGGATCTTATGAGATTTCACAAGATCCAAGATGGTGGCGCTGGGAAAAAAGTGCCTTTGGGCACTTTGAAAGTGGCAACGGCTTCAGTGGGGGCAGGAGTCCTGGCCGGCTTGTATGCAGCCGGCCAGGCTCCAGAGGCGGTGGCAGACGATAGACAAAGATGACGAAGATGAAGATGATGGATGAAGATGGTGGTGGTAGAATGGCAGCAATGGCGGCGGCAGTGGACAACGCCAAGATGAAGGTGGTGGCGGCAATGGCGACGGCAGCAGAATGGTGGCAGAATGGCGGCAGGACAGGCAAGTTAATTAATTAATTAATTAAAATAAATATTTATTTATGGGGTGGGGAAAGAGAGAAATTTATTTATGGGGTGGGCTCCCAGTCCTATATCACTTGAACTCTTACAAGATTCGTGTATTGAAGCTCACAAGCCTTGAAAATGATATGCAGAAAGTGTGCCTATGAAAGTCTGGCTCCTACTTTCCCCACCACAACCAGGTGGAATAAAACAAAACTCTAAGTAGCTGACATCATCTATGCCACAACATGATGTCACGCCATAAGGCAATAAACTGAAGAACAAACATTTGACTAAGGAAGTGATCTGAAATGGTTAAAACTTGAGGAGTTTCAAAATCTGCAGACATACGGTCATATAAATGAAGCGAAACCAAACAAGCTCACACATTGATGATAAACTTTTCATTGCTGAAACAAAGACAGATGAGTTTGATCCAATATCCCTTCAAGATTTGCAAAAGTAACTGCATCTCCAAGCCCTGTGGCTCATTCTCCCTGAACAAAAGAAAACAGATAGGAGGGGAAAGGTAGACACAAAAATAAGAGATAAAAAAAAATACCCCAAAGCAAACCCCCCCCCCCCGAAGATATAAGCATCAATTCGGTTCTGTAACAATCCTAAGAATTCCGGTCATTTGAATGGGCATCAAATGATACTGTTTTCGAATGGGCATCAAATGAAACTGTTCCATTCTCAGATTATGAAATGCTCTAGCAATCCAAATTCTTAGTGATGGCAACTCCTCAATGACTTACTGCCTCACAGCTGAGCTGTAAAATTCCTGTAAAATTCCTCCTCCTTGATCCACCATATGAATATATGCCAATGGTTCTAACACATCTGCCTGCCTTGGAAATGGATATAGAGGTCAGTTGCTGCCCAGGCTCTCTGGCACACACATTTCTGAATGTCTAACTGACCGGCCTGGTATTATAATTTTATTTATAATATTTGTAAAGTCACAATTCTGCCATGTAGCAATCAAGGCGACTTCAAAATGATTAACTAAACAGGAAAAGCATAACAACATACAAGTGAATACTGTATTACTAATAAGTAGTAATACAGGTTGAGTATCTCTTATCTGGATGGGAAGCTGTCTGGATTTTGGATTTGTTTGGATTTCAGAATATTTGCATAAATATAAATCTTGGGGATGGGAGCCACGTCGAAACACGAAATTAATTTATGTCTCATATACACCTTACACACATAGCCTGAAGGTAATTTTATACAATATTTTAGATAATGTTGTGCCTCAGCATTCCTTACACTATGACAGCCAGGTGCTGGAAAACTCTTTTTTTTTTTTTTTAAGGCATAGCCCCCAAAATGTCTGGATATTGGAATAGTGTTTGTGGGTTGGAGGCAGGTGCAATCCTGGAGCTCCGGCTCCGCCACCAATGCCTGGGCTGGCCACCCCCCTTAAGGGTAGGCTTACCAGATCGTCGACCAGGACGGAGCGATCTCCCCTTAAGGGGGCAGAGCGCGGGGGGCCAGAACGCGACGCATTCTGCTCCCCCCGCGCTCCGCCCCCTTAAGGGGAGATCGCTCCGTCCCGGTCGACGATCTGGTAAGCCTCCTTAAGGGCATATCACCCACATCCGGTAAAAGTGATGGGTCGCAACCCACCACTTTGAGAATCCCTGTTTTAGAGGATTACTGATTTTCCAAAAGAATAATAAAAATAAAAGATTGTAATAAGAAAAAAACGAACCTCGCAATATAAAAGCAAATGCTTTTCTGCAGATCATGTGTCAGAGGCCCTGCAGTGACTTCATCCTGTGAATGCATTGTTTACCAAAAGACTTTTCAAATTGCTTACTCAAAAGATAATCTTTATCTGTAAAGAGCCAATGTTGTAAAACAGGAGCAGGGGCAGTTACAAAGGAAAAAGATTACTAGCTAGGAAACCACTTGACCTTTCAAAAGCACACAGGAGCACAAGCATTGTTTGCTCAGCTACTGAGATAAGATTTTAGAGGAATATTTCACCTTTTTGTTATCTGGAAGATATTTCACTAACACAATTTGCTAATTACATCCTATTGGAGTAGGTGTGAACGAAACCTTTCCTATCATTTCTTGGATATCTCTACCTTCCTGAAGGATTGGGATGTTTATCCATAAAAGAAGATTTGTCATTGTTATGAGGACCCATTTGTTTGCATGTTAGTTCATATCCTTGCATTATTCTGCATTGATCGCCAGTGAAAGACAGATGCCTGGCTTGGAGTACAACTCGTTGCAACTAGTGATGCTCAATGCTGCTGAACATTATAACTGAACATTCCTTTTGGCAGCATCTCTCACTACTTCCCCAATTCCCATGTCTATAAAGCCTATAAACCCAGCATGCTTTGCACCTGGAATGCATCCATTGCTACGTGTGAAGTATAGGGGAAGTGAGGGAGAAGAGAGACATTGGAGTAATAACAAAGGCGAGTAAGGGGGGAGACTTTGGGGCACTATGGGAGGGAGTGTGGAAAAAGATGCCATCTAGGTTGCTTGCGCATTCTCAGCTGACAACACAGATCAATCCTGGTTCACTGGCATTTTAAATCTCTAGTTTCAGAAACTGCTTTCAGGTTGAGCAATAGGGCTGGAGATTGAGTACACCGTCTACTCTTCTGGCCCCTTTCCTGTCTGCTGCTTCCCATCATGACCCCGGCCTTACTTGACTCCATGTAGCTTTTGGCTCTTTCACCCCAGTATTGTTGCCTCCAACCTTCACCCCCTCCTGATCTTGACTATATTATTACTTCTGTTCCCTTTTAACTTGATTTGCTTCCTCTATTGCTTGATTTTTTTTCTGCTTGGTTCTGACTATGTCGTTCCAGAGGGGGAGGATGGGTGGGGTGGGGGCGTACTGCTCCCAGGCAGTGGGCAGGGGGCATCAAATTGGAGGCGGGGTATCATACCGGTGGCAGCGGCAATCCAGGTGGTGGCGGCAGAGAACGCGGTGGAAAGGCTCGAAAGAGCCTGCAGAAGGCTCCTGCCGCCTCCACGCTGTGTTTGATTTGGCCCCCTCCCTCCCGCCAAACCCCTGAGGGACGTTTGGCTCCAGATAACGTCGCTCGGGGGCAGGGGGTGAGTGACATCAGCATCACAGGGGCGGCTTGCGCAACACCAGCTACGCTTCTTTCCCTGGAACCCTGATCTGCCTTTTCAGGAACTCATGCTTGCCATTTTTGAACCATGTCCCTTATCTCAGTCTGCCCCCTCCCTGGTTTAACAATCACCTTAACTGGGCCTCAGCACCCAACCACTTAGAGGAGACTCCTGCTGAGGCCTGCTAATCAGGCCTTGTATTTCTGCTGTTTGAGATCACACAATTTGCAAAGAAAACGATCAGAAGCAAGTCTGCCCAAAAGATTTGTGTGGTTTTTTTTAGATACAATTGTTTCTCCAGGTTGTTTCTCTTACTTCTTTAAACAGTCACACAGTTGGTTCAAACTACAGCCACCATGTTAATTTTTCTTTTCCTACTGTGAGTCTTCTCGCTGCCAGTTCAGCATAGCTAGGTAATTCTCAAACAGCTGTCATGGAGACTGGTGTTAAATTAAAGGCCTGCCACTTGACAAGATTATTTTCAAAAACAAACAGTGAAGGACAGCTGCATTCCTCGCAAAGATGAAGTACATAAGGGAGAATTAAACATACATAACATGGATACGCAGAGCTGCTCAATGTAAGGGCCGACCCACACTGCACGATTTCCGGCGCGTTCCAGATGCGCGCGGAGCTGTGCAGAGCTGTCTAGTGACCATTCCGGAAGCGAGCGGAGCAGCTGCCATCTCCCGAATTCTGGCGCGTGCAGAAAGTTGTTTGCCCATCTTTTGAGGGGGCGGGTTCGTGGAGCTACTGCAGCCACCAATCAAATGAGAGGGGGAGGAGAGTGGTTGCCTGCTACTCTGAACTACTTCCAATCACCATGAAGGTTTTTTCCAAGAGGATTAATTGTAACAAGAAAGAGTGCTTTCTGGCTTGCAGGGGGGAGGAATCGATGTTTGCTTCAAAGCCAAGAGCAGGGAGGTTGTGCAGCTCTCAAGTACATGGCAAAACTGGCTAGGAAACCTGAGAGTGCGCTGCAGAATTTTGCTTCCTGAACACATCCTCAAGTGAAACATGCCTGGTTGTTCTATTTACATTTTTTTTAAAAAACAAGCATGATCAAATGTGTGTGGGAGGGAAGGTTTGTTTCCTCAAACACAATTGTGTTTTTAAATAATGTGACTGAGGCTTTAACCCTACACAGTTCTACTGAGCCAAGTGAGACAGCAGCTGATTGAATGGCTGTCTAGGTTAACTCACCAAGGAGGTGGTAGGAACAATCAGAGAGATGTGTGTGTGTGTGTGTGTGTGTGTGTGTGTGTGTGTGTGTGTGTGTATAAGAGAGGGGAGGGAGAAAGGGGAGAGGAAGGTCTTAAAAAAGCAGATCTTCCGAAGACAAATAAGATCCGTTCGTAGCCAACAGTGTTTCAGAGTTACGGGAACAGATGCCATGTAAAAGCACAAAAAACTTGAATTTTAATAAACTCACTCAACTGCCTGAGGGTTTCCCGATATGGGCAGCCTCCTGCAGACTAAAAAAACCACTAAAATCCGAGAATGCAGTCCTGACGTTTCGTTCCGCCAGCCGGAACCTCCTCATAGGAATCAACCATGTAGGTTGCTGGTGAAATCAATTTCACCAGTGAAATCAATTTCAACAGCAGCCTACATGGTTGATTCCTATGAGGAGGTTCCGGCTGGCGGAACGAAACGTCAGGACTGCATTCTCGGATTTTAGTGGTTTTTTTAGTCTGCAGGAGGCTGCCCATATCGGGAAACCCTTAGGCAGTTGAGTGAATTTATTAAAATTCAAGTTTTTTATGCTTTTACATGGCATCTGTTCCCGTAACTCTGAAACGCTGTTGGCTAAGTACGGGCCATGAAAGCTTTCGAACAAGATTAAGATCTGTTCGGTAAAAATACCTGGCAATACGAACGAGAAGCTCCTCTCAGTGTATGTAGCTACTCCTGTTCCGCCGGTGATATTAATGCAGCCCTGAGCCCTCTCTGTACGCCGTACTTGATCCAACGTGGAAACCCCAAAAACCAGTTTCAAACACTTGGGAAACATTCCAGGAAATATTAATCCAATAATGTACAGTATGTAATGTCGTATCTCGAGGCTGCAAGGTTTTCGGCACTTGTGTTCAGCCAATCACAGCTGTGCTTTCTTAAGAAGGCGGCACAACAGGAGGGACTAGACGAGTTCAGTGCGTGGAGGCGAGCGGCCAGGTACCTACGCTCGCTCGCCTCCGCGCCGGAAATCGTGCGTTGTGGGTCGGCCTTAAATCCTCCAAACATTTATATTGTACGATGAATCACTGTGGTTCTCAGACTTATGCACAGTGTGCATAGCATAGCTTCCATAGTCTTTTTGACAGAGACAGCAAGGACAGTACTCATGCCAGCTTCAGATGCTTGCCCAAGCTGAAGTTCCTCCCATATGGAAGATCTGTCACTCATGCTTCTCCCCTGCCACCATGCTCCGGGAGGTTATTTTATGTGTTTGAAAAATATGATTCCCCCCAACATACTTTTTGATATGAGAATTCTTTACTTTAAGCTTCTGTGCATACACATGTGTGTAGAGTGTCTATACCACATGTATGCAATGAGCATCATGGAGAGGATGTGTATACCCCCTCCTCCACCACAAGAACGGGATCTTCATCATTACTAAGCATTTGGTGACCTTACATAAGTTTTGTCAGTCAGAACAAATAGGATCGGGGAGGGGGATTTTCAGCAGACCTACTCCCCTCCCCCCCAAAAAACCCCAATGCCACAGTCCTGATTGAGATCTGTGCTCCCATAGCTGTTTTCTTTCTGTAAATTAAAAATGTGGGCAGTTCCAATGGGATTCCAATGTGTTCTTAAGTTACATCTAATTTGATTTAGTTAACCTGTGTTGGACTAGTGATTGTTGTTATTGTAGTTACATTAAGAATATTTACATACCGCTTTTCAACAAAAAAGTTCACAAAGCAGTTTACAGAGAAAATCAAATAACAAAATGCAGTAGCGTCATGAGCCGACGCGTCACCCCTTACGGGGTCGGCCGGCTCGACGCGTCACCCCCCCACTGGCTTTTCAACCCCCCCATGTGAGTCAACCCCCCCAGAACCGCATCATCCCCTCATACTCACCCCCATCCTGGCACGTCAATCCCGGAGCCGGCAAGCCGAGCTGCATCTTCCTCGGCTGCTTCTGAATAGGCCGGCAAGAGGCTTCGAGCAGCATGCGCACAATACCGCTTGAAGCCTTGCCCTCAGAAGGGTCGAACGAAGACCCAATTGGGTATTCATTTGGCCCTTCTGAGGGCAAGGCTTCAAGCAGTGTTGTGCACATGCTGCTCGAAGCCTCTTGCCGGCCTATTCAGAAGCAGCTGAGTCGCCGAGGAAGACACAGCTCGGCCTACTGGCTCCAAGAGTGACGCACATGCCGGGACTCCCAGCGTGTCACCCCCCTGGTGAATCACCCCCTCTGGCCACCTCCCAGCGTGTCACCCCATGCATTTCGCCCCCCCTCCATGCACCAGTGATGCCACTAACTAAATGGTTCCCTGTCCCAAAAGGGCTCACAATCTAAAAAGATACAGAAAAGAACACCAGCAACAGCCACTAGAAGATACTGCACTGGGGTGAATAGGGACTCCCATCATTCCACCTCATACACAGGGATTTCTCATTTGCCATAGAATGTTTCACAAATACATCTATATGTGGCACCTGAACAGATATTTACTGCATGAGAAATCTCATTAAAATGTATCTAGCAAACAACTCTCTTGGTAATAACCCAAAGGCATGTTTTGCAAATCACCTTTTTAATGTATTGGAGCTTTCTGTAAATAAATAAATAAGATTAGTTCAAAGCTCTGAAAACAGTCTGGAAGTGGAATGATTTCCCCAACTTCAACCGGATTTGGATCAAGTCACACGCCAGCTGGATACACATTAAACTCATCCCCCCCCCCCACAAGTCTTTTGGAGATAGAAGCTTAGAGTTACAGTTCTGAGAATCCATGGCTTCGTGACTTTTCTCTACTTTTGAGAAAGCTTCTGGATTTACTTTGTCTTCAGCCTTTGCATTATCATTTGTATTCTGAGCACCTGGCAAAAGACAGGTAGCACTGCTAGATGCCATACCATTCTACAAAAAAAAAATGAACAATTTATTGAGCACAAATGTCTATCCTCAAACCCTGATTCAAGGCAAAATAATTCCTGTTCATTTCAATTGATTTCAGTGGAAGAGTTTCAGCGTCAGCCTAGTCATGTCTACCTAAAACTAAGTCCCATTGGATTCAAAGGGACTTTCTCCCAAGTAACTGTATATAGGATTCCAGCCTTACAGCCCAATCCTGTCCATGATTGGGACAGCACACTCAGGGATTTACGACAGCGGAACAGAGTTCCGCTGTTGTAAAATGGCTTCTGGCAGCCATTTTACACACACTACCACAACTGGCAGCAGCACAGGAGGTCCACCACCAGACTGGCAAAGATAGGTCAGACAGCAGCAGGGGTGGAATGGGATGGGGGGGGGGAAGAGAGGAATGAGGGTGTTCCTAGGTGGGGTGGAGAAGGAGGTTGATCAGGGGCGGGATTGGCAGCACTCGCATGCACTGACATCCTAACCCCTTCCATCTATCTCCCTGTCTGCCGCTGTTACGCTCCTCGGATTTATGTCTGCTAAATAGCAGGCATAGATCCGAGGAGCCCCATGGCAGGGGCAGAGACGTCACTAGGACGTGCGTCTCCCCAAGGTGGGGGGCGCGCGTCACCCTAGTGACCTCCCACTATGGCCCCCTAGGGAACTATCGCGATTTTGGGGGGGACCCGGCTGCACCCTGCCCCGGGTGCCCCCCCCACCCTGGAACTCACAGATTTCCCGCGCCAGCCTCCGGACGCTCCGAGGCCGGGAGCTGACCTCGGAGCGTCCAGCCCGGCCGGCGCTCCAGGGCCTTCTGAAAGAAGGCCCAATGCATCAATACACGAACTTTTACAGTTTTCGCGCATGCGCAGAGACCGTTTCTGAGGGCAAGGGCCTGAGGTGACGCGCGCCACAGAGGTGACACACGCCACAGAGGTGACACGCGCGGGGGTGTCACCCTTCTGCGCGCGTCACCCTGGGGCGCCCCGCCCCGCCCGCCACGCTACAGTGACGTCCCTGGGCAGGGGTGGAGGCTTTACCCTGGGTAAGTGAACAAACATTCACTTGCCCCAAGAAGATTTTTCCAACTGCCCCCCCTCCCACAAACGCAGCATGCACTCCGTTGCTGTGGCTGCATCGGTGGGGGTGGGGGATTCCGGAAAGATTGGACTGTTAAGCAGTTACCTTTGGTTGCATTGTGCCAATTGTTTGAAATAAATGTACATAAACTATGCATAAAGATTTGGGAAGTTGTGGGGTTCTGCTGCTTGGAACCTTCCGTCTTTTCTACATGATGGATGTTAGGCATTTGAAATGAGTTTTTGAAGTAGCTAGTTCATAAGAAATGGAAAGCTCCATGTTTCGATAATTCAGTAATGACATAAACATAGTTTATGTTTCCATCTGCTACAGATTTAAAATATCATGCTCTGCACTTCCGGCATGCTGGAAATGTCCTAATATTGTAAGTATAATAATAATAATAATAATAATAATAATAATAATAATAATAATAATAATAATAATAATAATAATAATATCTGTATATACCTCCTTTCTGTCATCAGATTTCTCCTTAGACTTTATTCAAGGTGCTTTACGTACACAGGCAGGCATTTCTAACCCCTCATACGGTTTTTTACAATAAATGTTCTATTTGCATAAAACCCGTCTTCTCCAGCTGTTTCCTTTCAACAATGTGATATCTCACTGGCTGCACACGGTTTCGAGCTCGAGTTTGTCAGACATCCACTCCTCTCTCCCACAGAAGGTCAGTGCAGACTATCTCAGGCTGAGATATCACAGCTTGTCGGCAGCTTCCGGTTGTCTCGAACCGATCCCATCCTAGTTGTTCTTCAGGCAAGGTGGCAGCTCAACCACCAGACTACACCTCCTTAATGGTTTAAGTTGACCTCCCAACAGCAGTCTTCTTACATTAATTTTACCTATGGAATACTTTTAAATGTTATTTGAACAATCACATCAGTGTGAACTAAATTACTGTGGTTCTGCTCTGATTTGCCTACAAATTCAGAAGAAAACCATTGGTTAGCATGTATTCCCATACACTGAGCAAGGGAGCATGGAGATCTTGAAAAGGGTGTTCTACCCAATAATCTATGCACTATGCTGTCCCTTCGACACATCGCAGAGGAAAGAATTATGAACTGCTGCTTGAACATTCAGTAGTAATTCAGTAGTAATAATTAGTAAGTAGTAGTAATTCAGTAGTAATTCAGTAGTAGTAATTCAGTAGTAGTAATTCATTAGTAGCAGTAATTCAGTAGTAATTCAGTAGTAATTTCACTACATTCCCTACATACTACATACATACTACTTTCACTACATACTAATTTACCACATTCCAGTAGTAATGCAGGAAGTAAACTAATCATAGATTTCCCCTGTAAATGTATCAACAAACTGAACTGCCTACAGAGCCAAGCTAAACAAATCTTGAGCACGAAAAATTGTTTCTTTGGATTTTGGATAATATTGCACTTTTAACTATTATAACTGCAGAAGTGATACACGTTTAACAAGATTCTGAAATCACTGCATCACAGTTGGAACTATTTGTCGGCCACAGCTAAGAAGCCGCCAGTAGCGAGTGGGATCCAACATCTTAACTAACCAGAAATGTGAGACGTTGGAGAAGGCAGGGGCAGCTGGAGTCAGCACAGCACAGTTGAACAGCTTCCGATTGGCTGGGGCACCAAGAATGGGCATTGACATCAGCCGTCTGTGCTGAGTGCTCCTCTTAGCCAATCAGCAACAATTCACCTGCATGGTGCTGACCGAACGCAATCACTCACTGCCCTTCCAGCCGCTTCACCACTTCCACCAGTGATGACATTGACTCACCTTCCACTCAGTTACCACTCATTCAGTGGTTGACACCTCTGCCTGCCTTGCCCCAGCTACCGTCAATGCATAAAAAATGAACCAGGCAGTAGGTCGCAGTGCCAGGAACATGGTTATATTCCAGTTCATACCTCACTGTCACGCGCACAGCAGTCTAGCCTTTGATTTTGTCTTGCCAACCCACTGATCTCCTTCTGAGAGTCACTTCTGTATGCTGCCCATTTCTTTTTGCCCTGTGATGCTGTGGCGCTTAAGCAATTAAATTCTTTACACCATAGGAAGCTTAGTGACATGGCTCCGAATTACTCGGGTTGTCGTATCTTTGTTCGCATTCGACAAAAGCAAAGTGCAAGCTGAAGGAGAATTACAAAACTGCAGACCCAGGGGGGAGTCCACTTTCTGGCAATACATGATATCCCTCCCCCCAAGAAGTAAGCAGAAGGCACCGAAAAAAAATGTCCTCAGTAGGTGAATTGTGTTTTTCTTACAGCAGGACAGCAAATGCTGCAGATGGTAAGGGAAAAGCTGCCAGGCTTCTGGAATGCAGCACACTGATGTTGTTCAGAGAGGCTGATTAAATTCCAGCCATGCAATCTATTTTGAGAGCTTTCATTATGACTCTGAAGAAATACCTATGCCTTTTACATATGTTTTGTCCTATTGTTTGAATCAGCAGTGGTATGTGCCCCTTTGCTGAAACATCCATCTGGTACGCAGGCAATTCCATTTATATTTGCAAGCTAGATACTCTGTTGCTTTCTTTTCAAAGGTCTTACACATTTGTTGCAGAGATTGGTGGGGAAGGGAAGAGAGAGGAGAACAGTAATTCCCTCAATATACGCTCTGTACTGTTCAATTTTCCAGAGACTTCTTAGATAACAGGAAAGGCTTTTACGAGTCGAAGGGTTGCTGTGGATCTATTGCCTGCCACCATGTTCCAGGACATGTGCTCTGGGTCAAAGCAGACCTTGTCAACGGTGCCTGTTCACGATGACATTTTTCCCCCCTGAAATTACAGAAACGGAGTAGTTAGCTGCATATATTTCTTTTTATTGTTTTGCTGCTTATTGCCGCCTTTTGCTGCTTTATTGCTGCTCTGTTGGTTTCTGCTGCTCACTATATTGCTACTTTGGATGGCTTTATTGTTTACTGTTTTGATGTTTGTTTTATATTATTTAATGATGATTTTAGATTTGTATATTTTGTTAGTTGCTTTGGGCGCCCACACTGGGTCCTATCTGCATTGGTTGCAGCGCGGGCTCTATGCTCATGCTGCAGCCTAGCTAGGCAGGATTGGGCTGTGAAAAACACCTGAACATCCTAGGTGAAAATGATATCACTACACACCAATTACAGAAAGCAGCCCTACTTGGAACAGCACACATTTTACGGAAATATTTGTGAATATCCCAGGTCCTTGGGCAGTAGTGGAGCAATGCTGCCCCCCCTGTGACATCATGGCTGGATGCAACGTCACAGGGTCCGCCCCCGAGGGACGTCATCCAGAGCCAAATGTCCCTCGGAAGTCGGGCAGAGGCCAACACAAACAGCCGCGCAGAGGCGGCAGACACTTCTACCATCGCCTAGCTTTTCCGCCGCCTTTGCTGCTGCTGCCACTGCCTCTAGCACCACAGGCGCCGCCTTCTCTGCCGTCATCTTCTTGTCGCCACCACCATTTTGTTGCCACCGGCCTGCTGCCCCCGCCTGCTGCCCGAGGGCGGTCCGCCCCCCCCCGCCCCCATCCTATGCCACTGTCCTTGGGAAGGACCTGATTTTCAACAGGCCAAATCCAGCCACCAACATCTGGCAGGCTGTGCATAAGAACCATAATTACCCAAGCACCCCCCCAAAAAAATAATGATGTGTGACAGAGGCTTGGGTTAAAACTGGGCCACATTATTAATTGAACTTTATTACAAACACCTGCATCAGGGAAGAATCCCAACCCCCAGGTGTGCGGGCACTAAGGTAGAGGAACTGTGGTTACTGTCTGCTTCTCCCAGGTAATCAATGGGTGCAATCATCTGACTCAAAGCTGCACTCCGCCAAAGACAGAGTGAGCTTATCACGGCCAACCCTGAAGGGTCGAGGCAGCTGGATAGCACAGACTACCACAGGCCAAGTCGTGCAGTAGTCTTAGCCAAAACCAGACAAGGGTCTTGCCAGCCAGCCTCACCGAGCTGGACAAGCAATGTGTGAGAGGTCCTTGACCTTGCTGGCTTCAGAATGGACACCAATAACAATGAAACCTGCCTACCTGTCCCACACTACACCTGCCTTAAGTGACAAATAAAGTAAAACAGGGTGCCACTTAACCTAATAATTAGCCACACCACCAATGCCAGTCTGGGGTAGATGAAAAAAAACACCAGCCATGGGCCAATCAGACTGGCAGCAAAAAATCCTACCCGGCTCCCAAAAGGCAACCAGCAACTCTCAGACTGTGAAGGGTGGGCAGGTGGGGTCGAGGGACCAGACGCAACGTAAGGTACCAGTCCCCTCACACACCGGCATCCCACACCCACCACGTACAGCCCCAGTCAATCAGGTTGCCCCAAATCCACACCTCTGCCCATGCACCCAAACCGGAGGGGGGCAGGGTAAGGGTTGTGGCGCACTAAGGCACCACTGGCATAATAATATCATTTTATTATTTATACTAGGGTTGTTCAAAAGCAAAGTAAATCATAGTAGGTGAATCCAAGAAGTGCAAAATCTATTTTAATGTCAAGCTGAATCCCGCATATACTCATCTGGTTTCCTTTCCCAAGTCCTCCATTAAATACAGTGTTTGTATCCATTTCATTGTTGAACAATTTCCCCTGAAGTAGGTTTGTTGTATAATGTTATGGGATTCAGGTTAACTCGGGCTGCCATCCTATACACACCTACTGGGGGAGAAATCTCATTGAACTCAATGGAACTTACTTCTGAATAGGCATGTATAGGATTGCACTGTTAGTTAACAAAATAAACCATCTGCACCTATTGCAGTGTTCTGGCTTGGATAAGCCAATCAGAGACTGGGGCAAAATTTGAATATTAAGAATAATTATATGACACTTTTCAACACATAAGTTCACAAAATGCTTTACATAGCAACCAGTAGCATAGCTGGGGGGAGGGTCAATGCGGTGCTGCAATGTGGCCCCACATACTCGCTTTCAGAGTCATTCCGGGCAGTGAAGGCAATGCGCAGGTGCTCACCAAATCAAATGGAGTCTCCTGCACATTGCCTTCACTACCTGGAATTACTCCGATGGTGAGTCGGAGGGGCCACCTTGCAGTGCCTTGCAGCACTTACGTGCTAACCCTCCCCCCCCCCCGCTACACTACTGGTAGTAACCTAAATATTTATTTATTAATTTATTTATTTAAAGAATTTGTATCCCGCCTTTCTCCCAGCAAGGGCACTCAGCGGCTTACAACATTAAAATAAACATGTACATTAAAATAATTAAAAACACATAATTAAAACAATTAACATAAACATTTTTATTTTACATGGTTGTCTGTCCCCAAAGGGTTTACAATCTAACGTAAGACACCAAAGAAGACACACCATCAAACACACTGGGAAAGACACTGTGCTGCAGTGAAAAGGGACAGTTGTTCTCCCCTTGAGGAGAACCACTTGAAAAAGTACTTTTTTGCCCAGTTAGCATCTGATTGGTTTCCCCTCTTTCCCCTCAAACAGGAGTCTCTCATCCAGCTATTTTCTTTGCCATCTTGTCTCTCATCCTCAGCTTTACATACCGGTACTCCATAAACCCTCCAATTTTCCATCAGCTCACAACAAATTCTCTTTGAAAAAAATGAAGGGGTAGTTGTTGTTTTTAAGGAAAGTGATTGTGCAAAAGCCATGAGAGAAACTTGTCAGAACCAAACAACAGATGTGGAGGAAATTATTGGCAGGCTATCACTATTCCTTTCATATTTCAAATTTACTTTGATTCCATGAATTTCACCGTTCCTTGATTTCTGTTAAAAATGCATAAAGATTTTTTTATGAGTTCATCACATCATGGAACCAAACAACCGAGTATGACAGAATTTAATTTTGTTGCTGATGAGCCATTCCCTTGATGCATTGGCTGGGATCACCCAATCAAAGTCTGGGTAAAGGTTAGGAAATGTGCCATTGTGTGTATGTCAGAAGACATTTCATACCAATATGAAGAACCATATCCATTCAGTGATTTGAAAATGGGGGAGGGGGAGACCTTACTCCATGCATCAAAGCTATTTTCAACAAAGCCCGCTCTGCAAGTTTCTGCACCAGTGCTCCCTGTTATTAACTTTTCCATCTAATGAAAACAAACTTTCTAGGATTTAAGCTTCTGTCAGTTTCTCACAAATATGAAACAGGCATTCTGAAGTTTGCTTGTGCATGTATATTATTAAATGCATACATAGTGGACCTCTATGTAATATGTGCCATGAAGATGAATATTTGTGTCATATTATACATTGATTGGCTGGGATTCAAAGAACTCCTAGAGCTGCAATCCTAAAGACACTGACTAAGGAGAAAGCCTTATTAGACACCGCAGAACTAACTTCTGAGTAAGGATCGCCCTGTTAAGTACATACATATAAGGGAGCAGGCCCACTCCAATCCCAACAGCATATATAAAGTGTCTAGGAAGCAGAAGAAGAAGGAATAGTGTTAAAAGAAGAGGCTGGTAAGATGCACTGCTTAATAAACATATTAGGAAACTGTGCATAGGATTTCAGTTCCATTTTAGGACAAAATTCCTCACCGGTGCATGACATGCAGCGCCACTGACAGAGCACTCGCTGCATGCGGGGGGGGGGGGGGAGGGGACTAGACAGCCCAGGAGAGGTAAGTAAAAATCTATTTCACATACCTCCCTATAGTTTGTCAACTTGGCGACCCGCCTTGCCACCTTGCCAACAACAAGTGGGTTGTGACCCACACTTTTTGAGAAGGGCTGAGGTAGGCAATAGTGAGCTAGATGGATGAAGGTTCTGACTCAGTAGAAGGCCAGGGATGGAAGTCCTGGCAGCAAATTGGGGGCAGCAGCAACTGTCCCTACTCTTGCCACCCTCAGTTAAAATCTGAAGAACTTGAAAATAAATTCAAGTTATTCCTGACTTTATGCAAAATAATTTGGTACCTTTCTGAGTCTTCCTGAGATGATCCTCGGGAAACTAACTTGCCGACCTTGACTTATTTGGAAGTAAGTGCTATTGAATAGTGTGGTGCTTTCTTCTGAGTAAACATGCATAGACTTGCAGTGTAGGGCTGCACTCCTATGTAGACTTGAAAGTTACGGCCCAATCCTATCCTCCCCTGACATAGGGTGTTCAGCGTGGGTCGTGCAGCCCACGCTGAATTCTATCTAGCGAAGAGCCCTGCTGTGAGTCTACTTGGAGGAAGCAGACATTTGTCCACTTACCCTGTGTAAATCCCCAGCCGCCCCAATGGGACTACTCAGTCTCAGCCGGCTCTTTAGCCGGCAGTGAATCAAACTGCCCCATGTCAACTGAAAGGGCCTGGGAGGGGGGATAGAATACGGTATCTGACAAGGACGCCAGTCCCACCCCCCTCCCAGGTGCAATCCACCCACCCCTGCCCTCCCCTCCGCCCCGTTATGCCCTTCCCCCTCCTTTCTCCATCTCCTGCGCCACTCAGAGTGGCCTTACCTGCTCCGTCATGCAGGAAGCCTGGATTCAGCACAGAAGGATGGCGCAGACCTTCACCTTCCTGCCAGCACTGCTTCCTCTCCAGGTGTCGCCATGTGCTTTACAGCTGCAGTGCTTGTGCCCGAAGAGGATAGGATTGCGTCATAAGTCTAGTTCAATGAACTGAAACTTACTGAAAGTACAGCGGAAACTTTCATGGCCAGATATAATCTTACAGGACGCAGGGTATATGGGTATAGATGCCATGTAGAAAAAAATTTTTTAAGCCAAAATAGTGATTGCAAACACATTTAAAAACACTGTTTTTAAATGTGTTTGCAATCGCTATTTTGGCTTAATTTTTTTTTCTACATGGCATCTATACCCATATACCCTGCGTCCTGTAAGGATATGAAACTTACTTCTGAGTAGGCATGCTTAGGATCGAGCTGTGAAGCTTCTTTGGGCTGCCAGAACTCATTCTGAGTTTATATTGATCATGGCCATAGATAATATATAGCACACACTCATGTAATTAGGGGCCACAATATAACGCCCCCCATGGAGTTCTCAAGGACACCCAGTTTCCTGTGAGCCCAAGGCCAACTTCTACTTTTGCTGCAGTTCCTGACCACTATGCAGTACTGTACAGTATTCAGAATATGCAGCTTGAAGAACTTAATGTGGATTTAAGGATGGCGTTTCGGACTTAAAAATTTATTAATTTAGAGTGAACATAGATCTTCCCTATTTCATTGCATAGGATTACACAAGTCGAGTTATCTAGTTCTGGAGAAATAAACCACAAGCTATATCTTCGATTATTTCCCTGAGTACCACTGATGCTTCTCCCCCCCCCCTCCTTAAAATAATATGAAACCGGAGCCTATGAATAAAACAGGAGATTGATTTAACACAAGGATTATTTCTGGCATTCAGTATGTGTGAAGAGCATATTAATAGTATCAACCCCTTTTATGATTGAAAGATAGGAATAATGGCATGGAGCCTTTGTAATTCACAGCCAACATAAAGTTCCTTTGAAACTAATATGTTGCAAGAGGAAGGAAATAAAGAGGCAGCCACCAATAGTTAGAAGTAAACGGGCTGCAGCTTTAATAGAGGAACATGACATCGCACACTAGCTATTAAGAACTGTGGAAATGCCCAGGGAAAATGGTACGGGCAGCCAGCTGAGATGATCCTGGCACAGTTCACCTCACCCTTACACTACACTTGGGGAATAAACCAATCCCCATTGTTGGGAGTAGTAGGTGTGTGGTGGGTGGCCGGTTGAACCTATCTGCAATCTTGTTAGTTGTACTTCAGATGATACAGGCTCAGAGCCTCACTGTTGTGAGGCAAACACAATGCCTCTCTTTCTCTGCCTTCCGTCCATATGCAGGCTTATCCACAATGGCTGGGGAGGGGACATTGACATCGCAATCCTATCCAACTTACACCGCCAGTGTAACCAATGGGGGAGGGCAGGATGGGATGCTTTGGAGGGGAAGGGAGATTTAAATCCCCTTAGAATCCCCCTTTGGAGGGGATTTGAATCCCCTTTTCATTGGCTTCCCGTTCTCGCTGCACCACTGGTTACACTGGTGGTGTCAGTTGGATAGGATTGCGCTGTGACAGTGGGAACAACTACATGGTCTGCAGACTAAAAGCACCATTCTGCCTTGGGGCCTTCTATTTATTTTGTTTTGAAGCCAAGAGACTCTGCAGTCTCCAGAAACCTGTGACTCTCTGTTGGCTCCAAATGTTGGCTAGCACAGGCAGTAGCATAGCTAGGGGGCGGTGGCGCATTAAGTGCTGCACGGCGCTACACAGCGGTGCAAAGTGGCCCCTCCCAGTCACCATCAGAGCCATTCCGGCAGTGAAGGCAGCCTTTGCTGCCGGAATGGCTCCGATGGTGAGTGGGAGGGACCACTTTGCACCACCGTGTAGCATTGTGCAGCACTTACCATGCCCCTTAGCTTCACTACTGCCAGTGCTAGCGTAGCCTGTGCTACCGCACCCCCCTCTAGTTACGCTACTGGGCAAAGGGCAAATCTCCAGCACCTGCCCACCCACCAGGAAATAAGAGATTACTTGAGATCGGGAGGAATCTCCCATTTCCTGGTAGACTGGGCAGCAGCAAAGCATGGCTCTCTCGTGCTCCTTTTAGTTCCTCTGCGTGGCACCACCAGAGATAGACTGAGTATATGAGAGTTATGCCTACTCACTACAATCAGAATATAGATCAACCCAAGACCCTTGCAATGATGCAGTGTCCTCTGGGGCTACCTCCCATTTCCTATGATGCGGGGATGACCAGGCAGTAGAGGATCAATTGAGTATGAATTTCCTTAATTGTTTTTAAATGATAGAATGTAAACAAAGTTAAGAGCAGCACAAGAAAGTGTGAGTCACCTAATTGAGTAGTCAACTGCACAGAAAGAGGCCCAGGAGTCAAACAACATTAGATTAACTAGGCCCATCTTTAACTGAGGCTAATGGGAATAGAAAGCAACAGACCAGATTAAGAAAGACACGGGAATGTATAAAAGGTTCATTTTCCTCTAAGACAAGTAAGATGGTATCACATAAAAAATGTGCAATGTGCACAGAGGAAAAAAATCCAAATTATTTATTTCTCCAGAAGCACTTAAATTATATGCACACTCGTATCTTTTTATCCTCACATCATTCATCTTGCTTAAGCTTTTACTCAAAATTTAGTTTGTACATATCACTTCACTAGATATACATATAGTATTCTCCATAAAACAGAAGATAAAGCCCCGAGGACCAAACTCAGACAGTAAAATGTGTTCCGATCGAGTAAGATTTGATTGTGGCTGAGTGGCCCGAGTTACCTTACATATCGCAGAGCCTTCAAGGAATCAAGATCAAATCTCAGGATAGAGCTACTGCTGAGAAACAGAAACAGCAAAGATAAATCAGGGTGGCCAAGAAGCCAGAAGATGAAACAGCAAATGTTATGGGGATTCATGAATATAGGGCGGAAATTAGAAACTTGCCTTTCCAGGAAACTATCAATGGAATATTCAGGACCAAAACTGAGATAACATGAGGCCGGATGCTGGAGGGTCATAAAGAAAGGGCTGGAAACCTGGTTGGAGTGGAACTGAAGAGCTGATAAGAACATGTAGGAATGGAGAAACCTTGGTCAGAGAAGGTTCAAGGGTGCAATAGCAAGACAGAAAGGGTGCAATAGAAAGACATATCTGTTAAAGAAAACACAGACCCTGGGTAAAAAAGAAATGGAATATTTGTTCTACAAGGGAAGAAACTTGAATTGAAATAAGTGGAGTTACAATCAAGGCTCTCTGGCTATTCAGGAGTAGCTGAGTTTGAACTAGTAGCTGACCGTTTTTAAAATGGTTTTCAGGGTAGCACCAGGGTAGGTGGGTTTATTACCCTTATGGCCAACTGAGATGGATTGGATTCTCCATAGCCCTGACAAAACCTGATATTACTGTATAATCTTTGATATTACGAAAGGGGCAACTAATGTCGTTCAGTGCTTTTCACATTACCATATCCCACAGACAAGAACAAATTGATTATGGTACAACACTGCAATTCAGAAGACAGAAATAGGTTCTAATTAATTTGCAAGCTATTTCTATAACTGATTCTACCCAAACAGAATATCTGATTCTCAGCAGGTGTGGTGGCTACCTGTTACCTTTACATTGCTACTGAAATAAATTTCTTTTGCATGTAGTAAATCTTGTAAGTAGCAGAGAACTTTCAATGTAAATGTCTGCCATTGCTCGATGACCTAACACAGTGGTTCCCAAACTGGGAGGCGTGGCTCCTCTGGGAGCCACGGAAACCAGCCAGGGGAGCCACGGATTGCCACAGAATCCTCTCTGAAAACAGTGCAATGCCAATTGGCAGGCAGCAACATAATGTAATGGGGAGCCATGGCCAATGGATGCCAACGGTCAAGGGAGCCGCGGGTCAAAAAAGTTTGCGAAACACTGACCTAACATATGTATTCCTTATTGCAAAGGAATGATATAAAATGAAGAGCACTTGTTTGTGTTTCAGTTACTACAATACCAAGAGATGACATGCATTTGCGAATTGGTCACCATCGATCCAATACCACAGAGGGAACTCTTATATTTCCTCATGACAAGGTCATGATCCACCCAGTAAAATAAGCACAAAGTATTGACTTTGTCATGGATTCCTCATTCTCCTTTGTTCATCATATTCAGTCTGTTGGCAAATCATGTTGTTTCTCCCTTCATTATAGTGCAAGGATTTGGCCTTTCCTCTCTGCCCTCTTGACAAAACTACAGTTCATGCCCTGGTCATCTCTTGCTTTGACTACTACCACCTCTTCCTTGTTGGTCTCCCATTATCTCATCTTAGGATGCCATCCTATACACACATGGCAGTAAGTCTCATTAAACTCAATAGAACATACTTCTTGGTAGACATCCATAGCATTGTGCTGTTTTTCCCTTAACTTCCATCCAACACTGTTCTGCCAAGGTCGCTCATCTCACTCATTGCGCTGACCACATCATAATCTTCCTTAACCCTTCACTGGCTTCCTGTCTGTTCCTGGATCCAGCACAAGCTCCTTCTCCTTACCTTCAAAATCCTGATGGCCTTGTCCCTCCCTGCCTCTCAGTTTCCATATTCCACAATGCTGCTCATCATTATGACTTTACTTCTTCCAGCTCCACCACCCTCAATCACCCAAAGGCCACTTGCTTCCTCAAACAGCTCTATCCTTTGTCCTTTGCCTCCTGGGACACATTTAGGATGCTTCTTTGATCACTTCCTTTGGGTCCCTTCTTAAAACTCACCTTTCCCGTGAAGCCTTTGGCACCATGAATTAGTTCTCTATGGCTATAGTCCTATATACCCTGGGAATGTCCCATTGAATTTAATGGGACTTACTCCTGAAGGTGCATGCATAGGATTGCATTGTTCATAACCTAAGTTTAAGTACTTGCAACTGAAATCACATACACTTCCCCTGCTTACCTCTGCCTTAATCTCCTTCCCTCTATGTCAATATCTAGAGATTGTAAGTCTCAGGCATGAACCCGTTGTTTCACTCTATTTAAAGTGCCATGTACATTGATGGCTCAGCTACAACAGCAACATCAACAAGAATATAGAAGGAAAAATTGACAAGGAAACCAGCTGGAAGTGGTTGTGTAATGGAACATTAAAAAAAAAAAAAACCACCAGAAGAGCTTATATTTGCTGCTCAAGAACACCGGAAGTGCATTACGGAGGCCTCTGTGGGCCATTGTGAGGTCCTCAGAGGCCTGCAGAGGCCAGGAACAGGCCTCCAGAGAGACCCATGACCAGGGAGAGGCCTCAAACTTCACAAAGGTAGGGAAAGAGACCCATGATGTTCTGATAATGACCCCCATCGCATATGCATGGGGTCGTTAAGCAGAATGTCGTTAAGCGGGGGACACCTGTATACATATTCAAATGTATGTGCAGTATTGCGGCAATTTCCTTTTTTGCCTTGCCTTGCCTTGATGCATGCAAACATATTCTGGAAGGTGCCACCTGCAGGGTCCAACCTTTATTATTTTGCATATTAGGCTTTGCTCATATTTGCCCTGATCCAGTTTTAGTCATATTTAGTTACATGTGACTAATTGCACAACTTATGGTACTGCATTGGAATGCATCTCCCATTGAAAATAAAACAGTGCTGGCAGACATGCGTTCTGTGATGCCCTTTCCAAAATGCATTATGATGCACATTTAGCTTGCTTTATTTCTCCTCTCTGCCTAACTTTTATCAACGTTTTACATCTAGCTGCTAATGATTTTTCCCGTTTTGAAAAGTGTGTTTATTTCATTTATTTATGTATGTAAAATATTCATATCTTGCCTTTACCCTCTACAAAGAGGCCTCCAAAGTGGCTTAACAATCATAATACAATTAAAATACAATATAAACAAAATGAAGAAATGAACCAGCCAACAACTTAAATTCCACAAAATCACAGAAAAATCAGAAAAGGTGAGTCAAAAAAGGATAAATCTTCAGGTGTTGTCAGAATACCTGCTGTCAAGAGCGTAAGGATATCTTTTGAGTTAAAGTGCTTATTGGCAAGGATGTGGATCAAGTCTCTGACTCCAAGTCTCAAGTCTTTGGTTGCAAGTTGCGAGTCCCTATCCATTCAATGGGGAAAACAGGTTTAAACCTGAATAAAATTCGACTTGTCATAAAAGGCACCAAGTCTCGAGTCGACTCCTTCGAGTCTTTAACAATCGTCGAGTCAAGTCCGAGTCAAGTCATTGACGTGACTTGAGTCCTAGTCAATAGACTCAAGTCTACATTGCTGCTTATTGGGGCAATTGGATTCACCAGTAGGGGTAAAGAAGAGAAAAGAGGTACTGTCTCTTTAAAATCTATCCAGGCTGCTTTCTACTGTATTGCTCTAGGTGCCAGAGCAGGCAATAGAAAGTATTCTGAGGGGGGGGGGGATAGAAGGGGCTAGCCTCCGTTCAGCAGAAAGAGATGTCCACATTTGTGACACCACCTTAAAGTAGTATTCCAACTTAGTGCTTCTTATGAGAAACTCCATCTGTGAGCAGGAGTGTTCTTCTCCTGGAGGAGGTCCTTGTGCAAGTGGAATGTTCCTTCTGTGCACAGCCTTCCACCAGCGGCAACAGTCCACAGAATGGCGTACAGGTCGCTGCGATGGCAGTCCATGAGAAACGCTGATGGACCACACGGTCCACCAGTGTATCCCACAGATAGGACTGGGCCATTAATAATGTATTTCAGTGTTTCAGTTTCATACATTCATATAAGGGGGTGAAAAGCCTTAGCTCATGCAGGGTTTTAGGTAATGCTCTTTGGCTGCAGTCATCAGATTTCATAAGTACCGGTACCATATTACCCTTGAGTTGGATTCATTGGCATTAGCATTCCAAGTAAAACACAATAGCTTAAGCCGCTTATGGACTACACCGTTACTGTTTACAGTCGCAAGCTTATTAGGTAACAAGCAAAATGCTTTATATGCTTCTTCAACACAAATATTTTTGCCGTGTCTTTTAATCGCTGATATCCATGCAACCATGAAATAAATTACAGGTTGGTCTTGTGCGATTTAAACTCAGCATGACATGTGCCACAAACAAAAGGAATGTTTCTCTGCTGGGTTCCTTTCTGCATCATTTACTCCCTGCAGTTTAGTGCAGATTAATGTGCTTAGAGACTGATTGCCATAATTACTCTGCCCTGCTGCTCCACTACATTCTGCAAACTAATGTACAGGGTGGGACACAAGAAAGAAGGACCGAGGTTGGCACCTTTTAAATTGTCCATATTGAAGCCTTGTAAACTGTCTGATCTGTGTTTATTACTATATCAACTGAATGTTGCATGGGCAGTTTTACCATCTCCGTATCTGTCTCGCATCATCATTTTTATTGGGGATCCATCAGCAACAAGCATGCCAAAGTTCAGCTTTCTAGCTTAAACCATGTTTACCCAAGGGTGTATATACGCATTTGGAGTTATGCGTATACCTATGGGCTGGGAGGAAATTAATGGGAATTAGTAGATCCATTGATGAGTCCGTGAGTCAGGGCTTTCACTTTTACACGCACGCACGCACGCACACACACCAAGCACAATCAATAGCTACCAAGTGCCCTCACAAACTTAAACAATGGTTTTAAATTCTAGTTTTTGAGGGAACCAAGATTAGTGTTAGCCATCATTAATATTAGTGCACACATAACTCTATACCACTTAACCACAATTAATGCCAACATAGAAAGGGAATGGACAATTTGTTCTATATAAGCGGGGAGGGGAACACTGCAAGGGGGGGGGAAGTCTGACTTCTGGTTTTCAAACTATTAATGGAAGTTACTACTTACTTTGGTCTGCTGTGAAACCTTTTTTTGTTTTGTTTTCTTCAAGCAAATCTAAATTCACCAAATGAAGTTCCCTTTCATCTTACATATAAACAAAATGTTCTTTTAGAAAAGTGGTCATGTATGTATTTTACATAATAGCTTAAAAATACTACTTTTAGAATATCTCCCTGTTTTCGTAGACGTGAATTTTAAACGTAAATAGAACTCAACCACTTGAGGACTACCTATTATTTTCTATGAATGATGCTTCTGATCTTCAAAGAATACCAGCTATCATCTTCCAGGACCATAAATTCTTCAATTAGTGAAATTTCAATATCACCCCTCTGGTTTACATGCTACAGTCACTGGCAGTGAAGAAGAACACGAGGTCTGCTTCATCTAATTCCATCCATGGAGACATACATCTTCTTTTGATTTCTTCCAGCTTTTTTCTTTTCCGAAATTAGACTGCAGGAATAGATTAACTTCTTATGTGTCACTTCAGAATTGTGTCACAAGTAATTTGCTAAAGAGCATTGCTAAATGCTGTTAGGGACAATTTACTATATGCTTCGAGTTATATATCAATATGGGTTACATCAGAATTAGATGTAGCAGAAACCTTATCTGCAAAGATTGCCTTAGTGGCTTCTCTAAGGACACTATCCGTGTTTGATGAGGTAGACAGACCTGGAAACTCTTTTTGAAGCTCAGACCAAATGGCTTGTTAAAATTAAATGTGCACATTTCCCAGAGCTCTCTTTGGACTTGCAGATATAGTAAAGGGAGAGGAAACCAGTTGCCTTGAGGCTGATCTAAATTATTCTGTTATTACTATGGCATAATACTTGGTGAACTTGAGAATCAAATGGGATTAATAAGGATTTAGTGAATGTTGATTTGGCCATGTAGGACTTGCATATACGTTGCCAAGTTCTGGGCTACCTGAAGAAGAAGGGATAATAACCCTTAAATCAGGACGTGGGGTCCAGTTACCAAGGCTACACATAACAGTGTTTGTACTGTGTAGACCCTACACAACAGAAGAAAGATATAAAAGAAGAGCCCTGTTCATCCACACCAAGGGTCCATTTAGTCCACCATCCTGTTTTCAGTGGGTAGCCAGATGCTTCTGGGAAGCCCATGAGGACATCAAAACAGCAACCTCTCCTTTATCATCCCCCCTCAACCCCAGGAGCAACTGATATGCAGAGGCATACAGTCTCTGAAACTTGAGGTCGCGTTTAGACACGGTAAACCTGCTACATGAGACAATTGCTATTTGCTTGAAGAAATAAATGCTAATGTGGCACAGTGAGGCATTCCCCCCCCCCCCCGCGCAGATACTGGGAATCCGTGGATAGGGCGAACACTATCCCCCACAGTATCCCCTGTGTCCATTACCTTTATCTTTCTTCGTAAAGCTGGCGCCAGGTCAGTGTGTTTCTTGCTTAACCAAGAAACGTAAGGCTGCTTGCCTGCTTTGTTGGTTAAGCAAGAAATACACTGGTTTTGGTTAAGCAAGAAATACACTGACCTGGAATCAGTTCTGTGAAGAAAAACAAAGATAATGGGTGTGGGAGGAGCCGGGTGACGGGGGGGGGGCTGTGATCCACAGATAAGTGAATCCATGGATAGTGGATCCACAGATATGGCTCTTCCCCTGTAAATTTACAATATTGCTAAAAGACTGACTTCTCCTATTCATCGAATTTTGTGAATCTTCATTTCCAACTATTCCCTATGTGATGGTTTTTATGCAGTTTTATAGGGCACTAGAGTTGCTTAGAGACAGCTCAAATGTTACATGGTTGAAGCTCTTCCATTTGTTTATTAGTACATCAATTAAGATCCAATGCAGGGGCTTGGGGAAGGTCACAGCATTTACATCCATTGCTAGACAAATTACATCTTGCTGTTTTCCTGATGACTGAACTAATCTCACAGTGGGAATGAGTGGATTTCCCCCATTCTGTGCATTTATAGGTTTGCTATTCCTCATGAATTCTGGTTTAACCAGTTTAATTCTGAATATTCATGCTGGAATTGGAACATACATAGTTTACCACAGCTTTCCGTTCTTTCCATTTATTTGCATCTTTTCCTCCTCCATTTATGAGCAATTGTGGTGTGCACAGGCACATTGATAAATCTGATGTGCATTCCTGATATACATGGTACATTGATAAATCACTACCAAAAAAACCAAAAAAAAACCACCCAAACCAATTCTTGATATGGTCATACATAGGACTGCATCAAGATTATTTTTCAGTTATTGCAGGTGAAGTGTCTACGTAAACAAGAGTGGAAGAATGATAAAATATGAAACAATGTTTATTGAGACACCCTTGTATAGAATGGCCTGCTTGACTTGCTGAGCCTAATGCATGCATCTGTGGCTGACAAACCATTGTTAGAGGAACTTTCTTAGTGCATGGTTACCAACTGCATAAAGGTAAAGGTATCCCCTGACAATTAAGTCCAGTTGTGTCCGACTCTAGGGTGTGGTGCTCATCTCCATTTCAAAGCCGAAGAGCCAGCGTTATCCGAAGACGCCTCCGTGGTCATGTGGCCGGCATGACTCTCCTTGCCGCAGCGCGTAGCATGCGGCTGGAACACGGAGCGCTGTTTACCTTCCCACAAGCGGTACCTATTTATCTACTCGCATTGACATGCTTTGGAACTGCTAGGTTGGCAGGAGCTGGCCAAGCAACGAGCGCTCACCCCGTCGCGGGAATCGAACTGCCAACCTTTCGATCAACAGCTTATGGTTCAGCGGTTTAACCCGCTGCGCCACCCGCTGGCCTTACCAACTGCATACCCAGTGACAAATCTGCATGCATGTTTAACAATGTGATGATCCTGTAGCATAGTGGCTCGGAGAGTAAGCCATGATTCAGAGTTTCCCCAGTTCAAATGTTACCTCTGTCATGTGCTTACTAAACGGTCTTCAGCAATTTTTCCCACTTCTGTTCCCCTACTGCAATATAGGATAATAATACTGAGGTCCCAATCCTATCCCCACCACCAGCACTGATGCAACCATACCAAAAAGGTACATGCTGAATCCCGTGGTGGGAGGACAACCCAAGGACAAATGGGAGGTAAGTAAAAATTATGTTTACTTACCTCCACGTACACTCTGGGGCTGCCTATAGATCTCCTCGGACATATACCATCTCTTTTGGTGGTGTATGTCCGAGAAGGGAAAAGGGGTGGGGTGACTTTAAAAAGAGGGAATAAAATCCAGTGTGCACCATTGCCACTGCATCCACCTCCTCTCCCTCATCCCCAGTCTTCAGTTCCTCCCATGGAACACCCCAATCCTCCTCTCCCCACCCATAATCTGCCTCCCGCCACTGATTTATCAGCACCAGAGGCTCCAGGATGACCGCTGCCATGCAACGCGCACCACTCACCATTTCCGGCACAGTGTGCTGTAGAGCGTCACGTTTTGTGATGCTAAAAGTCAGGCTGCACTGTAGGATTGGGCTGTAATTTACCTTATAGGGCTATTGTAAAGATTACACAAAGATCCATGTGCAGCACTTTGCACACTCAAAAGTGTTACACAAATGCTAAGCATTATCAACACAGAGGGGAGGGGTTGTTCACCTACTACAAAAATATCCCCCATATAATACTCTGTAACTTGTGAATTGCTCAGAATTAAAATATAATTAATGCTAAAGGAAATTAATCCATGCACTTAAATTGGAAATTTGAAAGATACTATTAATTTTCAAGGTCATTAAAACATGGCAATCACTATCCTCCTAGCTCCCCCCCCTCTTTATTTCAAAGTTCCTTCATAGTTCATATTCCTTCCCTTTTATAAGCCAAAATCAAATGCTGCACTTTGTGTAATTAGGCTTCTAGATCAGAACCACTTTTGAGAAAGGATTGTTAAAGATGCATTATTAATTAGCCATTGTTACTAAAGCATAAGTGTGTGTTGTACCCCATAAATAACAAAGAAATGAAGATCCTTAGAAATGCAACAATGAATTGATTAAAATGCATCATAATTGCTCTAATTGCATATTTTGACCATTTATTAAATAAATGTAGACTGGAAAAGGGATTAGCAAACTTTTTGTGGCTGCTTTTCAGTGTAAAAGTTTTGTGATGAACTAAGCTATTTCTAATATTTTGGCAGAACTCGCATCCTGCCAGCGCTGGCTGCTGTAAAGGGAGTTCTGGCAGCATGCGCTGCTGGAGTGCCAGCGGGAAGGCTCGGCCTTCCCGTGCACATCACCCGAGTGCTGTCTGCCTGCCGGAGCAGGAAAACCAGAGTGGGACATGGGAGACAGTGGGGGGAGGGTGGACCGGGGATGGGGAGGGGGCAAAACTGGGCGGGGAGGGAGGAAGAATGTGGTGGGAAGGTTGCAGGAGGGAGTGGATCCGGCGGTGATGGTGCAACTCTGAATCCTAGCCCCTCCGTGGGCACCTCTGAATCCTAGCCCCTCCCCACCCCATTTCTCTCCTCGGATGTGCTCCAACAAAATCACTGGCACAGGTCCGAGGAGACCCATCATCACAGGGCAGGAGGCTTTCGGAGGGATTTACAGAGGAGATTTAAATCCCTTTTCTCCTCCGAAGCCTCCCGCTCCGCCCACCTGCTGGATACAGCATGTGCCTTTTCAGTGTGGATGCACCAGCGTGGTGGGGTGGGTGAGGGGAGGATAGGGAGGATAGGATTGGGCCAAGTGTCACTGTGCGTATGTTGTAACAATGAAATACTAAGGCATCATTTTCAAAATGTATTCAAATTTAAGTCTCACCCACCCACCTCCCTGCCTGTAAGGAAGATAAGAGACAGATACTGGAGTTTATTTTTTCCTCTTATAACTTTGAATGTCTATAGAAATAATATCAAAGTTGCAAATTCATATAAAAATATACTGATGCAAATTACCAAATATAAACAATGCAAATAAACATCCACATCCACAGAATAAAGCATTAATTAAAACTGATGCTTTTAAAAGCATTAATAACTTATTGTACCTTCCTTTCATAAACTGAAACAGAGGCCAGTTTTTCAGAAAAGATTCGGCCCACTTCTTGCCGTCTTCATTCGTTAAGTTGAATGCCTTCCATCAATGTAGACATCTCAGCCATAGGCCATATTAAAGTTCACCACTCCATTAATTTAGGTAAATCTACTGGATAAGAAGGGCTGAGAGCATGGAATGTTGATGAAGTGACCATCGGAGAGAGGACCATTGAGGAGATCCTGAAAAGGGAGAGGGTCCTTAAATACACAGGGACTCGTACAATCCATTTTTCTAAAGGGTGAAACAAGAAAGATAATCTCTGTGGAAGACATTTATACCTACCCTGATTTAGATTATTTTTTAAAGACTAACATCCAAAGCATTTCATGGGGATTCATGCCACATTTACCCATAAACAGAACCCATTTGCTATCCCAGGCAAAGTGGGACTATGTCTGTAAATGTCTTCAAAAAGAAAATGTGATCTTCTAGCAGCCCTAGAAGTATGCAAAGGGGGAAGGAAATCTACAACTTCTTGTGCTTGTAAAACTTTTTATTTATCTGACAGGATCATTTGATGAGGAGTCCTTCATGTGGGTTGATATTTTTACTTGAACTGTTTGCTGGGCAAGATAAATATAGGGCATTAGGTGCAAAGCTAACCTTCCCTGAAAGCATTTCCTCCACATTTTTAGCAAAGGGTATTTTTGAACCCTGAAGGTTGTCTAGAGAGGAATATGACCAGAATATAGAAGCTTTTAAGCTGCAAGATTCTTCCCCTGGTCCCAAATTGCTGGGTGAAATTAGATGCTCTATGAGAATTCCCTGTGAAGACCTCAGATTGACTGCCCCTTTGTGTACAGCTGTCCAGACAAGTGTACCTAATTGATTTCAATAACAGTTTACTTTAATGGTGCCTTGCATTTGTAATTAAGTTCAACTTTTTCTACCACCATTTGAAAACGTCCCTGCGGAAAAGTGAGACTGAAAAATCATAACAACTTCTTTCCTCAAAAATGAGCTCTATTTTTTTAAAATCCTGTCAATATTTTTGTCTGTGTGGAACACCTTCTCTTCTGTATGGGGTGATTCATAAAACATTCCAACTTTGGGTTGAGAACCAGATGACATCATTCTGCTCCCTATCTTAAGTTTAACCCAAATCCTGTCTGTTTTAGATGTTAGCCACTTTTATAAAACTGTAACATTCTTCAACTTACCCGTTAAGACCTTAAGAATCAATGGCCCCAGCCCAGCTCCAGGAGTGTGTAACTAATGGTGCACAACAACTAGTAGAACTGGATAAGAATATGCATCCTGTTTGCATCAAAATATGCAACCAGTCACTTCAAATGACTGGTTCAGAAAAGCACTGCAGGATGAATGATAGGGATCCCCATCAGCTGCATATATAGAAGACTCTTATGTTATGTAGAGTGGCCAAAAGATTGGAAAAGGTCAGTTTACGTTCCAATTCCAAAGAAGGGCAGTGCCAAAGAGTGTTCAAACTACCGTGCAATTGCACTCATTTCACATGCTAGCAAGGTTATGCTCAAAATGCTACAAGCTAGGCTTCAGCAGTACGTGGACCGAGAACTACCGGACATACAAGCTGGGTTTCGAAGAGGCAGAGGAACCAGAGATCAAATTGCCAACATACGCTGGATCATGGAGAAAGCACGAGAGTTCCAAAAAAACACTACACAAAAGCCTTTGATTGTGTGGATCACAACAAACTGTGGCAAATTCTTAAAGAGATGGGGGTACCAGACCACCTTACCTGTCTCCTGAGAAACCTGTATGCGGGTCAAGAAGCAACAGTTCGGACCGGCCATGGAACAACCGATTGGTTCAAAATTGGGAAGGGAGTACGGCAAGGCTGTATATTGTCACCCTGCTTATTTAACTTATATGCAGAGTACATTATGAGAAATGCAGGACTGAATGAATCGCAAGCCGGAATCAAGATTGCCGGGAGAAATATCAACAACCTCAGATATGCAGACGATACCACCCTAATGGCAGAAAGTGAAGAAGAACTAAAGAGCCTCTTGATGAGGGTGAAAGAGGAGAGTGCAAACGTTGGCTTGAAACTCAACATTAATAAAACTAAGATCATGGCATCTGGTCCCATCAATTCCTGGCAAATAGAAGGGGCAGAAATGGAAGCAGTAACAGATTTTACTTTTTTGGGCTCCAAGATCACTGCAGATGGAGACAACAGCCATGAAATTAAAAGACACTTACTCCTTGGAAGGAAAGCTATGGCAAACTTAGACAGCATAATAAAAAGCAGAGATATCACCATGCCAACAAAAGTACGTATAGTCAGGGCGATGGTGTTCCCAGTAGCAATGTATGGTTGCGAGAGTTGGACCATAAGGAAGGCTGAGTGCCGAAGAATAGATGCTTTTGAACTGTGGTGCTGGAGAAGACTCCTGAGAGTCCCTTGGACTGCTAGGAGATCAACAGCCCATTCCAACCCAACTCCTCTCCAAGTCAGGCATAAGTGTGGCCTAAGTGCAGCCTAAGTTAGGCAGAAGTTATGTCTGAGTTAGGTCAGAGGTATGCCTGAGTTAGGCAGGCTGCAGTTTCTGTGGCCCAGCACCACCCCAGGATCCAGGCAACACTTACCTCCCAGGCAGGCAGGCAGGCTCTCCAGGCTCGGTGTCTGGCTCGGGCATGTGCAGGCCTGTGTGTCTGCACGTGTCAGCGTCCATCCATGGCAGTGTCTGTCTCAGCCCGGTCGCAAAGGGGCTGACCGCAGGCAGGGGGGTTGCGCCAGTCATGTGATGGACGCAGGACAGGTGACAGGTGAGCGAGGTGCCCGAGCCAGCTGCCACAGGGCACCCTGTGCATCAGCCACCTGCTGCAGGGGAGAGTGGCCGTCCCCCCTCCTGCAGAAGGCGATGCCACCGCCATGCCACGTTGAGGCTGCACATGGGGGTCATGGGGGGGGAGCAGGGGAGGGAAGGGAAGGAGGGGGGTGGGAACGTCACACACAAGGGGGGGCTCATGATGTCTGGAACTGCCTCTGACATGACTTGCCCGTGCGCTGCCTGAAGCCCTGGACCTCCAGGACCGTGGCTATGCCCACAAAGAAGGCATCCCAGCATGCCTTCTGCTCCGTGCCCCGGCCAAGACCGAGAGATGCCTTGGGCTTGTCTGCTGCGAGCGTGAAGGGCTCACGCAGCTCATCACGCCCCCAGATGGGGCGACGACAGCGCCTCTCGGCAGGCGCTCTGGCAGGGTGGGGGGTGGCCAGCAGCCATCATCAGGGAGTGGGAGGGGAGGCAGATACACAGGCAGGCAGACAGTGGGTGCTGGGGAGGGGCACAGGTGGGTCAAAGACAGACAGACAACAAGGGTGGTGGGAGAGAGATTCCGAGAGAGGGGTCTGCAGAGACCAATAGGGACACAGGGGTTGCTCCGCAGATGAAGGCAATGCAGAAACAGGCGCCTCTTATGCAGATGGACTGTGGGCAGAAGTGGCTGCATTACGGGCAGAACTTCGACGGAAGCGGCTGCATTACAGGCGGACCTTCGACGGAAGCGGCTGCATTACGGGCGGACGCCCTGGCTGGCGAGATCCCCGGTTGCTGAGCGGCCACTACTCAGATGCAGCAGCCACAAGCGGCCCCGCTATGGGCTCTGTGGCGCCTGTCACTGTTTGCCTGCCTGAGAGGCCCCCCCAACTCCCCCTCCCCTCTGTCCCATGGGGGTTTGGCAGCCTCCCTGCTGTGTTCTCCCTGGGAAGGAAGTGGCAGTCCCTGGAAGGGATTCATGCAGGGGCTTCAGTGCTGGGGGCTGTCTGTGTGTGGAGGGCAATGCTTGTGTAAACACTGGGCACATATGTTTCAAGGAGGCTCTGCCCGAGGGGCATCTTTATTGTTGTGGAACGTTAGCAGAGATGGCCAGGCGAGGCTGCCAGGGGTAGTCACAGCAGCCAATCTGAAAGCAGCAGCAGCACACATGCCCCATGGACCTGGAGACGCAGGCTCTCCCCCCCTGTGGAACCACAGCCTGCTCCATAGAAAGGGGAGGGACAGCAAGTAGGCAGCCAGGGAGGTGGAGCAGCAGCAGCGCCAGCAGCTGAGGAGGGTTGCAGGGCTGGCTCTCTGACCTCTGGCAGCAGCAAGGCAGAGGACCGTGGGGCAACCAGACTGCAGGCCCAGGGGTGCTCCCAGGAAGGTAGGTGGTAGTGGATGTTCCTGGGGAGACAAAAAACAAGGGGGTGTTACATGGCAGCTGGTGCATGGTAGCAATCGCCAGTGAAGACAAGCCAGTGTGTCGGTTGCAAAAGCCTGCAGGGAGAGAAATAACACAGCTGATAGGAGTGACACACATAGCATGGTCTGAGCTGCTTACCCAGGTGTAAGGCAAGCATGATCCTGTAAGGGAAAAGGGTCAAAGAGAGACAAGACAACACATATATTGGGTCACAACCATGGCAATCCTAGCAATACTGACCTGTCAGTTGACCCTGTGGAGAAAAAGGGGGGGGGAACAGCTGGTGTCTACAGACAGTTAACAGCACCACCACACTCGTGGTGGTGTTGTATGCTCACATGACAACAGGCGGCAATCCAACACAATAGTGGTAAAGCAGCATGTATCCTATATATCATAGCAGGCATTGCAGGCAGGCATCTGACTACTCATTGGTAAAGAGGCATTTCAGAGAAGGCATTGCAGGCAGAAATGAGAGGGCACATCGGTAAAGAGACATTTCAGAGAAGGCATTGCAGGCAGCTATGAGACTACTCATTGGTAAAGAGGCATTTCAGAGAAGGCATTGCAGGCAGACATGAGAGGGCACATTGGTAAAGAGGCATATCATGGCAGGCTATGCAGGCAGCTATGAGACAAGACATTGGTAAAGAGGCATATCATGGCAGGCTATGCTGGCAGCTATGAGACAAGACATTGGTAAAGAGACATATCATGGCAGGCTATGCAGGCAGCTATGAGACAAGACATTGGTAAAGAGGCATATCATGGCAGGCTATGCAGGCAGCTATGAGACAAGACATTGGTATAGAGGCATGTATCCTACCTATATTTCTATATGCAAAGAGGCAGATGTCAGAACACATGTCAGCACAACCCCTGCTCTTACCTGCACTTACCTGCTGGTGTTGTTGCCTGTGTGTGTGGGGGGGAGAGGCTGGGAGAAAGACATGGGTTAGCAAATGGTAGCATGGAGATAGCTGCCCAGGCAAAGCTGTAAACAGTTTGGCCACAGCCAGAACAGCCCTCTCTGCCCTTGAGGGGGGCAGAGAGGAGAGAGGAAAAGAGAAGAGAGAAGTGGGGTGTTTGTGAATTTTGCCCTCCACCAACAAAGTCCCACTTTGTGGCTGTGGGGGACAGAACCCCACGCCACGTGCTCAGAGAGAGAGAGAGAGACTGGGGGCCTGGGGCTGGGCTTTTGTGGGAAAGAGGCTGGGTGGGGCTGGGTGCTGATAGGCTCCCCATCTTAGGCATAACTCTGTCCTTTCCAGACCTAGCAGGCCCAACTCCATCCTAACTCTGACCTAACTCAGGAGTAGGGTGTTAGAAATTTTCAGGAGAGGGCTGGCTTGGGTAAGGTAAAATGGCTCCTATGGGTCTCCTCGAATTTGGGTCCACCTTTTTGGTCGACCTAAAATTTGTGTCAGCATTTGTGTTGGAGGGGGCGTGTCTGTGCTTGCCAGGGTCTGGAATCTAACGTTAATTGGTTGCCGCCCCCGTTACACCCACGGTCCGCCCCTGGAACGCCCACTTTTAGGTCAACTTTAGGTCTGACTTGTGCTACTTAGCCCTTGGGTTGGAATGGGCTGTTTTTAGTCCGTCGGTCGTAACTTTGACCTAACTTTGACCTAACTTTGCCCTAAATGGTTGCGTTCCAGACCTAAAGTCGCCCTAAACGACTTAGGCTGACTTTAGGTCTGACTTGGGCTGCTTGGCCCTTGGGTTGGAATGGGCTGTGAATCAGTCAATCCTAAATGAAATCAACCCTGACTGTTCCCTGGAAGGACAGGTACTGAGGCTGAAGCTCAAATATTTTGGCCACCTAATGCGAAGAGAGGACTCTCTGGAGAAGACTCTGATGCTAGGAAAGATTGAAGGCAAAAGGAGAAGGGGAAGGCAAAGGATGAGATGGTTAGACAGCATCACCGATGCAACGAACATGAAAATGAGTGAACTCAGGGAGATAGTGGAGGACAGGAAGGCCTGGAGGGATATGGTTCATGGGATCATGAAGGGTCGGACACAACTTAACGACTGAACAACAACAACAACAATGTTATGTAGATTGTAGATCACCTTTGCAAGGAAAATGTATTTGCAAATCATTGGTCTTTATACTGTGTTGGAAATGGACTAACCTCTCAGTTTAAATGGGGAGGGGGCATAAGCACAGATCAAAAGGGTGAGTTAACCATCATATGAAATCAACTCTGAACAGTTAAACATTTGCCCTTTACTAGTTTTTGTTTGTTTTTTGAGGCCAAAAAAAGTCTCCTACAACAAAAACATATGGAATGACAGAACAAAATGAAAGAACAAAAACATGTTTAAAGAAACCTCCAACTGGGAAAAAACCCCACACATAAACAATGATTGAACCTTCAAAATGGAATGAACCCTTCAGAGAATCAACATTCTATCATGCCTAAGAGATGCTTTCCACATTATGATCTTTCACAGCCAAATAAATGAAATATTTGAGGGACTGGCCATAATGTATATAAGGAGAACAAAACAAACCCCTGGAAAAGGTCAGATGTCCAATGTATGCTGAAGAATACAGATTGCAAACTCAGTCAAGAGCCTATGAACACAATCTAAATGAGAGATTAGAAGGAACAATATAGGTGATAAAAGTCAGGGTATATACCAAGGAAGATTTCTTGTATACAGGTGGAGAAAATGCGTAATAAAAAAGTAATCGAAAAAAGATGGATGGAGACACACAGAACTGAAGAACCAATAGAACGAGCACTTTGAATTTACTGGTTATGAAAAGGTAAGCTAGTATGGCAGGGAGCATCAGAAGCAGTGCAATTGTGGCACCACAAATTCCCATTTCAACAATCACATTCAATTTATTAAACTTTCCTTACAATTACTTTTGTCGTTCACATATTATAAAATTAGCAGCCCAATCCTACCCCCACAATTTTCTGCCATGCAGCCTCACTGGTGGAGTGCTTGCTGCATGCTATGGGGGGGGGGGAATCAGATGGCCAGCAAGAGACAAATAAAAAAACCTTCTTTACTCACCTCCCATTGATAGACCTGATCACCTATGTGTCTCCTTTGACTAATTTGCTGGCATAAGTCTGAGGAGAGGGGGCGGGGAAAAATCAGGGATAGAACCCGGTGTGTGCCTTTGCTGTCACCATCCAACTCCTCCAGCCTACCATCCCAGCCCCGGCCTGCCCTGCCCCCTCCCTGCCCCAAACCTCCCCTGAACCACCTACGAACTGTCCTTTCCGCTACCTTTCTTGGGTCGGCAGAGCGTCTGGGCATGTCTGGTGTGCATATAGTACTCGACACCGTTGTACATGACAGCGAGTATTCAACATGTCGTACTCGACAGAGACAGCTCTGTTTGTACTTGACAGCAGCATGATGTTTGCACTATCGCAGAGTCATGACAGTGGATCAATAGATCCTCTGTTGTAAATGGCCCATAGGATTGGGTGGAAAGTCTGATTAACATATAGATTTGATTCAAAAAGTGGTGGAAGATGTATTTGAAAGGATTAACACAGCCGGTAGTAGGGCAGGGAGACACCAGAATTATAGACACTGCAATTATAGAGACTATGTCTATGGAGACAAAATAGAGATTATGAACTGCCTTCAGAAGGTGAAAAAGAAATATTGATTTTCCTATGGCTACCCATTATCAGGAGTGAAGGGTAGGATTTTAGCCCACTTTAATACTGTCACAATTGCACCACTTTACTTTCTCCTGTAACTCCAGGTGCTGGGGAAAAAAGTAAAACATTGCACTTGGGGAACTGTTGCACTGAGTGAGCACCAATTGTATTACCATTGATAGGGATTGTACCGTGTTTGTGTGTATGTGCGCACATGCATGAATACATGCAATATGTCTCTTGGTGCAAAGAACATCACAACATTTTGCACTCCTCAGAGAGGTCAAGTCAATTCTACATATGCATACACATTTATCCCACCTGTTACAATGATGGGCAATTTTGCTAGTACTGAGCAAATTCCTCCATTCTAAATCTTTTGGTACTTTAGGAACAGCAGTTGCAGAATGGGGGGGGGGGGATTCCACCATAAAGAGCTTCTAAAATTTCAGTACTGAATTTCCTCTGCTTTTAACCAAACAGCAGAAACAATCTTTGAAGATCAGAGTAAAAAAGACACAAAAAATTGTTGACTCAAAAATTCATTTTTGACTCCTCAAATTCATTGATTCATTTTTCCCCATTTTTCTTTTATGAGAGAAACATACTTAGGCTTGATTTTTTTTAAAAAAAGTATTATTGGATAGTTTTGTCAAGCTTCCATATAATTACTTTGCTAAAGAATAGACCAGCATGAACAAGAATAGTAGTGCTCAGCTTTAAAATAGCTTTCTTTTTGAGAAAAAAATTACTGTCTCCGCCCCCCCCCCCCCCATGCAATATAACCATACCATACTCGTTTGGTCTCCCCTTCTTTGGTACTTTTCCTCCCTGAACAGTGTCAAGGCTTCCTCTCATTTTTTGTCTGCTGTTGCTAGAATTAGGCAGAAGAAAGTAAGTGATAATGTAGAAGGTTTTAAAATCTGTTATTGCTTTTGAAGCTCTAAAGCTTTCTAGGAGTTAAGATGCAGGTTTTGGCATTCTTCTCATTAATTAATTCTGCCTTCTAAGGCTCGCTGCTTACCAAGCCTGCCACTAACTTTTATCTTCTCCAGCAGAGGGTCTGCAGTTTTGACTGTGCATTAATAGGTGGCCTTACTGTGTTGCACTGCAGTTGATCTATCATTGTGCAGCTTGTGAAAAGCCTCCTAGATCAGACACTAATAGACATTCTTGAAGGTCAGAGGTGGGGCAGCATTGCAAGAGGCAACATGGTAGCCTGTTACCATCATGATAAAAGTGGTCCAGAGCAAATGGCATGATGAGCACATGGTAAAGTAGTCCAGATGAATGAACTCCATAAGGCTCCCCCACAGGAAGTGAATGTCTGTCTGAGCTTAAACTTAGGAATTGTATTCATCCTGAATAGACATACAATATCTATGGTCTGCATTGTGCCCTGCCCCAACTGCATGGCAAGCAAAGGTGATTGTGGTGTCCAAACATGACTTACAGATAGCAACTGAATAGTTCATGTGCCAACATCCCTTTGGAATTCTTTGAACTAGCCATGCAAAGACAAGATAGAATGAAACGTAAACTGGTAGTATTAAATCATCTTGCAGCAACATGCAAACATACATTATTCTGAACCTATGGATCATTTTGCACATTATATGCTAGAAATGAGATTCCACAGTTCAAGATTCATCAAAAGTCATTGGCCCATTATGAGCCGAGGTCAAACTCCACTTGATATTTGGGCCCAACTCATAATGGGCTCACTGCCTGCCAGACCTCCATGGCAGTCCTTATCTTCTCCAAGCAAACCAACAGCCCAATCCTATACAAATCCCCCCTCCCCATACAACCTAGCCAGTGGAGTATGTGTTGTGTCCTGCACAGGGGGGAGGGTCCCGGAAGTCTCTTATGGGTAAGGGAACATTTGCTCCCTTGCCTGGGGGCAAGCCTCCATTGCCTTGATTTCCAAGTACAAATTTTCCCATACAGGTTAATGACAGCCATTCACAAATATTGTTGTTGTTGTTGTTGTTCAGTCGTTAAGTCGTGTCCGACCCTTCGTGATCCCATGAACCATATCCCGCCAGGCCTTCCTGTCCTCCACTATCTTCCTGAGTTCACTCATTTTCATGTTCGTTGCATCGGTGATGCTGTCTAACCATCTCATCCTTTGCCTTCCCCTTCTCCTTTTGCCTTCAGTTTTTCCCAGCATCAGAGTCTTCTCCAGAGAGTCCTCTCTTCGCATAAGGTGGCCAAAATATTTGAGCTTCAGCCTTAGTACCTGTCCTTCCAGGGAACAGTCAGGGTTGATTTCATTTAGGATTGACTGATTTGATCTCCTAGCAGTCCAAGGGACTCTCAGGAGTCTTCTCCAGCACCACAGTTCAAAAGCATCTATTCTTCGGCGCTCAGCCTTCCTTATGGTCCAACTCTCGCAACCATACATTGCTACTGGGAACACCATTGCCCTGACTATGCAAACTTTTGTTGGCATGGTGATATCTCTGCTTTTTATTATGCTGTCTAAGTTTGCCATAGCTTTCCTTCCAAGGAGTAAGCGTCTTTTAATTTCATGGCTGCTGTCTCCGTCTGCAGTGATCTTGGAGCCCAGAAAAGTAAAATCTGTTACTGCTTCCATTTCTGCCCCTTCTATTTGCCAGGAATTGATGGGACCAGATGCCATGATCTTAGTTTTATTAATGTTGAGTTTCAAGCCAACTTTTGCACTCTCCTCTTTCACCCTCATCAAGAGGCTCTTTAGTTCTTCTTCACTTTCTGCCATTAGGGTGGTATCGTCTGCATATCTGAGGTTGTTGATATTTCTCCCGGCAATCTTGATTCCGGCTTGCGATTCATTCAGTCCTGCATTTCTCATAATGTACTCTGCATATAAGTTAAATAGGCAGGGTGATAATATACAGCGTTGCCGTACTCCCTTCCCAATTTTGAACCAATCGGTTGTTCCATGGCCGGTCCGAACTGTTGCTTCTTGACCCGCATACAGGTTTCTCAGGAGACAGGTAAGGTAGTCTGGTACCCCCATCTCTTTAAGAATTTGCCACAGTTTGTTGTGATCCACACAATCAAAGGCTTTTGCGTAGTCAATGAAGCAGAAGTAGAATAAAGCAAAGTTGCATACTCAGGGGCTGGGTTAAGATGTAACATGAAACTGTGGTTTCTGTTAACCATAGTTAGGAACCCACACCACCGTTTGAGCTTCCAACCATGGTTTAGAAGTACATGCAGTGCCAGCTTTTGTTTCCCATCTTTACTCCCATTTTGACTGTAGTTTGACCATGGTCTGGTAATTCGGACATAACAACAAACTGCAGTTAGTATAAACTGTGGTTTGCAAACCAGCTTTAAACTGATCTTGGTTGATCAATCCCAAACCATCGTCTGTGGGCAGGCTTGGCTTCAGATGTTAAAGCAAATCATGGTTTACAGCGCAATTCTGCCTAATTATACGTAGCTGGCCTAAATGGCCAACCGCTGTATCCTATCGTCATTGCGGCTTGCCCTGGCATGGCCAGGGTGCACCTCAGGAGAACGGGATGTTCATCCCCTTCCCCCGGTGTCAGCAATGCAGGCCACAATGGGCGTCCTTGGATGCACACCAGCTCTAAAGCTGGCGCACAACCGGAAAGTCGAGTAAGGCCGGCCTGGGCTGTGTTGGGGCCTAGGATATCGGTGCATCTCAGAGCTGATATTCCTGCCCCCTCCCAGCCTAGGCCAGCTAATTGCCTCCTCCCTCACCACCTCTGCCCGCCCTCCCCATGCCCACTGCACTGACTCACCTGCGCAGCACTCACCTGCGTCGGCGGGCGCGAGTCCAAGTAGGTGCCAGAGTAAATGGTATCAGCCTCTGCATTGGTGCCACTTTCTGGGTGCCGAAAACGTGCTTTACGTTTATGGCACCCTAGACCAGTGGAGCGGTAGCTCCACCGGACTATAGTTGTACAGGATTGTGCTTGCTTGTGTTCTATCTGAACTAAGACCGCAATCCTATACACACTTGCCTGGGAGTAAGGACCACTGAATATAATGTGACTTACTTCTGAGTAGACATGCATAGGATTGGTCTGTAAGTTAGGAATTTAACTGCAGTGGAAACTAAACCTGCCCTGGCAAACCGTTTTTTTATAGCTAGACAGCATGATTTACCTCTCTCTCAATACTATTACTAATTGCAGCCAGTTTACTTTTTCTTATAGAACTCCTTGGGAATGATCAACCATTAATATAGGCATCTACATAGTTATATCTTGGGCTGTGTTTCTCTGTCATACTAGAAAGTGTGTGCCTCTAGACACACTAGAAAAAGTGACTCTTTGATAAGAGAGGAAATTTTGGGAAGTACTTTTCATCTGTAGAGTAACTGCATGTTCCAGTTCTGTGCCTTGACACTGTGAGCAGGTTCTAGGATTTAAACTAAACCCTGGACAGGTTAAAATAATAACTAGGAATATACAGCAAAGGGTGCAAAATGGAAAGAATAGCACATTAACTGTTCCCATACAGGGTTCTTTGGTTAGATGCATAAATCTCTACTATGCAGTGCCATAATCAGAGTGATACTGAAATACCCCAGTCCACTTGTCTATTTTACAGCACGTTTTCTTAGTGTACTGAGTATAGAGTCAGACGGTAATTGGAAAGAAAAGGTTTTATGAAACAACTGGCTGCCTTCTGCCAAAGACATCACATGCTGGGTAAATCTTCAGTCTCACTCCGATCACTGAGCCATTTCTTATGTCCTGAGCACATGTTCATCGGTTTCCACGGGCATATAAAATCCCTTTAAATGCACATTTTTCAGCCATGCAAAGGCTAAAGATTAGCTTACTAAGCCTCAGCAGAGGGTCAAGACAGAGATGATACCTCCTTCAATTCCCTCTTAAGTTTCCGCATTGGGATCTGAATTGACTACACTGTTGTTTTATTGCACAATCAGCTTTGCTTTAGCAGATATTTGAAGAATCAATATGCAAATAGTCACACAGTGACTTCTGAAAGCCTTTCTCCACTTTGCATGTTTTTTATATGATTGGAATTCTTGACTGGAGTGTAACAATGGTTTAAGGCAGTGGTTCACCAAATTTTTGGTCCACCCCCCCCTTGGTTCCATAAATTCAACCCCACTGCCCCTACCCCATAAAAAGCATTACTCAGCATAGCAGTTTGCACGACCCACTAAGGAAGATAATTATAATAAAATTGAAACCAGTAACAATTAATTGCACATTTATTCAAAATCCAATTAAAATTTGTAATTTATTTTATTCAACAAAATTGATGAACTTGATCCAGTGATACCAGCTTTTAAAAGTCTAATAGTCATCTAGCAAGAATCTTAGATATCACTTTTAGTAACTACTTCACTGTTCAGTAAATTCTTAATGTGATGGATGGGCTTGATTAAGTGATACCGATTTCCCAATGTCTGGTTTAAAGTTACTTATCAGGAGTCTTCAATCACCATGTTTAGTAAGCTAGAGTCAATTTCTTTGCTTGGAGAGAAGCTGGATGACCACATGGTGGAGGAGGCCACCACTGATCCCCTTCCTGGGCCCAGCCGACCAATCACACACCCCAAACACCCCATTCCACCTTCCTTCCACCCCTCCACCATGCCACGGGGACTCATCTCTCTGCCACAGCATCAATCCATCTCGTGGCATTGGTGGAGTGGCACAAGCCTCTCCACCAGCGCTGTTTACTCGTCAGGTGGCGCAAAGTGCTTTCTGGCACATTTCAACACCTTGCACGATTGCTCCGCCACAGAGGCGTTTCTACGGTAGGGACCCTACCGTAGTTGCACCCCGTGCTAGTACCGTGTTTACAAACTGGAGCGAGAAGGCCCTGCCCCCTCGCTGTCGGAGCCATTCTACACAGTGAAGGCGAACGGGCCTGTTTGCCTTCACTGCGCAGAATGGCTCCGACAGCGAGGGGGCAGGGCCTTCTCGCTCCGGTTTGTAAACACGGTACTAGCACGGGCCGCAACTTACGGTAGGGCCCCTACTGTAGAAACACCTCTGCTCCGCCAGTCTAAATGTAAAGAGGATTGCACTGTCAATCACATTCCATCAAATATGATGTAGGAAATACAATCTTAACTACTGTCCTTAGTGCAGGATAGTGATCAGAAATTTCCTTCCGTAACCAGAACTTATGGTATGACTTCTAAAACTTTGGCTTCAGCTAATGTAATTTCGTAGTTCCATTAGTTCTTCCACTACACTCAACTTCCTCAGTCTCTAAAAATCAATGTATCACTCAATTTGGAATTTTGATCAAAAAAAGATCCTCAAATTGCTCAGACATCATATCCAAATGGTCACAAAAAAGTTTTTTTGAAAAAACTTGCAGATTATCTTCTTGTATCCCACCTTTCTCACCCAGCTTAGACAGGCTCGGAAATTTGTATAGCTCATGGCAGCCTATATTGCTCATGAACAGAGTTAACTTTGAAATAAACATAGAAATGACAGATTTGGCCAGCCCCTCCCTTTCCTGACACAACCTCCGGTTCCTTCCCCCAAATGCCCCATTACTCCCCACCCATTGCCCACCCCCGCAACCAGTCCTCCTGCTGTGGCTGGGCGCTCGTCACCAGCCATTTGCACTGGTGGCCCTATTGTGCCCGTCATCACTGCATCTGCAGCACCTATGGAAAGGGCCTTCCACTGATGGAACACGAGTTCCATCAGCAGAAGGCGCCCATAGGATTGGGCCCTGTATTTTATAGAGACTTCGAACAAAAACTTTCTGTCAGTATATCCAGAAACAAGAACATTTTATCTTTCTGCCACAACAGTCTATGTCTCTCTCCAGTGCTTCTGGTTGCCTTAGAGGTACACTGCACTCAGGTTCAATCTAGGTTATGTATATCCTAATGCTGACATTGAAAAATCTCCTTATGTAGCAAGCATTTTTAATAATAAAGCAGCAAGGAAGTGACAAGGCGCATATACTACCTCCCTTGCCTGACGGTCTTGTTTTAGCTGTTATCTGTCAAAAGGGATGAAGAAAGGGAGGGGGGAAATGGCACATCTGACTCTACTTCCTCATGACTAACAGGGAAAGGTTGACATGTTGGGTCACTGCCACAACTTTATAGCCTCAATAGCATAAAACACATACCTCCCCTATCCTCACCCCCTGCTTTGGCTTCTTCCTTTGTTTTTCCCTGTGGCGTAGCAGTGTTGCTTTACTCCCTGAGGAAATCACTCAGCTGCTATCTTGACAGTTTCTCCGGGAAAATTTACAACTACTGGGTGAACTTAAAAAAAAAAAAGAAATTTTTTTAGCATGCACATCTTAAAATAGGTCTCAAACTTCCTCAACTTTTAATATATGCACTATTTTACCACAAATATCTGACCCTCCCCCCCCCAAAAAAATACAATGGGGCTTATGGCTTCCACTGTAAAAATTTATATGACTCCTCTTGCAATGAAATCCTCACTGAGGTAAATGCAGGGACCCAATGGGCTGATTTGGATGGTTTTGCTCATCCAACCCTCTTTGAGCTATTAGGAACAGGATGACACATGTTCTGCTCCTCTTCCCAGCATGCCTCCCGTTTTCTAATCGTTAGGAGAGGGCCTTTTCAAACTGTTCCCTGCATGATTGGGAAAAAGTGGAAGGCACACCAGAAGAAGGAATGGGACATGCACGGTACCGGACCTCATCGCATTAAGAGAGACTGGTTCAGAAAGTATCATCCAACTTGGCCCTGTACATTCAGATAAAAGAGTGTTGATTTTAGGGGACATAATGTTTTTTATAAATGTCAGTTTTGAATAGCTGAGGTCTCCCTGAAAGTATTTTGCATGATCAGGTCTTATTGCAAAATGTATATGATTCTTCGTATCAGTATGTGGTTGGCCATGCAAGGAATGTCTTACTCCGGCACCAGAATGTCTTACTCCGGAAAGGTAAGCGCTCCATCACCGGCCACGTGGGCGGTCCGGCTGGGCGAGGGAGGGGGGCCATTGGCCTAGCCGGCCCGGGAGGGGGCGGAGGATGGCCTCGGCCATATCTCCATCCCCGCCGAGCCGGCTACGCTGTTACATGGCCTCCTTTACTTCTGCCAGCTATTTAGCTGGTGGAAATCTGAGGAGGCCGATCAGGCCGGCCCGGGTTTACACTCGGTCCTGGGCCGCCGACTGGATCTTTAGTCAGGATTGTGCCCAAAACAAAATACCAGCTGTAGGAGAAATAATGAGCCACTGGCACTTAGCACACCGTTATCATGACTGATATTCATGCATTTTGTTGTCACAAGAATTCTCCTTATGCAGAAAGGGGTCCTGGAACTTCTCATGACATAGCAGAACTCTTGTTTTCCGATTCTCAAAATGCTAAACATGAATGTGAAAGAAATGCTAGGGAAAAATTATGCACATTCAAAAACTAATTTTTCACCATTGCTTATGTCCAAATTTAGATGTGTAAAGGTAGTTACAGACCCCAAATGATCCCGACTCATGTGGAAAATAATGCAATAGTTTACCTTAATAGCACTGGATTACTTGCCCACACAAGGGTTTTATTCTGTACCAGCCAGAGGCTAGATATTCAACTTGAGAAACTTGTAATGTGCTAGTATTGAGTTACATCTATTTTAAGAATGCATTTTCTTAGGGCATTAAAGCCTTTGCTGTGGAAGCAAACATGCTTTTTGAGGATGATGATGATAAGGGCATACATGTGTTTATTTTTTCCTAATGCATAGAGAAGTTTCCTAGTTCATCCACAGTTCTACTATCCTAAGGGACAGCTAAAAGCTCTCCTAGCTTCTAAGGTAACACTGGACTAAGAGAGTTACTGCTAAGGATGTCTTAGGAAGACCAGTACCATCTTCTCCTTTAATAACTAATAGAAAAGGAAACAAATAGGACTTGCAGTTGGGCAACTTCTACAGAAGGCATGGGAAAAAGAAGACAGACCATGTGAAGTGGTGGGTGAGGAAGAAACATATATTCCTTGTTAGTTATAAAAGGCTATTGTTACCAGGTGCACTTAGCGACTCATCTAATAACATGATGGAACAACTTGAACTGTATTTTTGAACCGTGGCATACTTCAGTGAAAATTGGTATTTAACAAAGATGAGAAGAATGGAGACATAGGTGCAATCACAGTAGCATTTGTTGAGGGGGGATAAATGTACAGGAATTCTTCACTTAACATTGTTGAAAGGTTTTTGGAAACTGCGACTTTAGGTGAAACGACATACTGTATAACGGAACCAAAAGAAAATGGTAATATCTCTCTCTCTCTCTCTCTCTCTCTCTCTCTCTCTCTCTCTCTCTCTCTCTCTCTCTCTCTCAAACATACACACCTTCCCTCTTCCTGAGATACTTACCCAATTGGGCTCTTGGGCCAGTCAGTTCAACTTTACCAAGGAGACTGGTGGCCAGCAAGAGTGTTTGCTCAGTTTGCTTTATGTCTGTCACAAAAGGTGACTTGTAATTCAGTGTAGCCGGGCCACTGCCACAAGTTGTGAGTGGCCACGGCTATGTACCAGAAGCCCTCCAACAAGCCCTGGCACTGGCAAATCTGTGGGGGCAGGAGGCAGGGTGGGCGGAACAGGGGCCAGGGGGTGGATCAAGGCTGGGAAGGGGGAGGTATCGATGGTAGTGCCACCGCCAATATCCTATCCCCCTTCTCATCCTCAATCCACCCCCTTCCTGGGTTCACTCAGACTTACACCAGCAAAATAACTGGTGCAGGTCTAAGTAGACCCTTTCAAGCAGTGGAGGCTTACCATGGCGAAGGAATAAATGCTCCGTTACCCAGAGAAGACCTCCAGGACTGCCGTCCCCTGCAGGATGCAGAGCGGGGGGGGGGGATTTAGTTAGGATTGGGCTGTAAGATTCCACCACCAACAGGGGCTGTTTTACTTTGCCTTTGCTAGTTTTTCCTTGGCAGTAGTGTTGCTGGAGGTGGGGCGGAATGCTAAGTTCCACACTACACTGACCTCCGTTACTCACTGGCACAAGGCAGCCCAGCCCCCTCATCTTTGGAGCCATTCAGTGAGGCGAAGGCAACATGCAGGGAGTCTCCTGTGCATTGCCTTCACCCTACTGAATGGCTCCGAAGGCAAGGGGGCGGGGCCGCCTCGTGCCGGTGAGTAACGGAGGTCAGTGTGGTACAGAATGTAGTGTTCTGCCCCACCTCCTTCAATGCTACTGTTCCTTGGAAGGGCAGGACTGACCATCCTATGTTCTTCTCAAGTGAAATCTTTATTAAGTAATTCCCTACACAGTTCCCTTGGTAGCTTGGCTCTTTGTACTTTGGAGGAGAGTCGCACAGAGTGATCTACACCTGTTTTATTCAGCTAGGTTCATATACACTTGCTCCTTGCCATATAACCCTCTTAACTGATATACTAGCCCCTCTGAGAAGATAATTGGATTATTATTATTATTTGCTCCTTTGAATACACAGACAGTGGAGCAATTTACATTCAGAAATCTTACAAGATGAGTTAAATGTCTGGAAGAAAAACTCTGAGCTCCAGCTTTTATTGGTGAAAAAGAGATTGACTAAAAAAACACACCCTCACAGAAGTCACACAGACACAGACACAGACACAGACACAGACACACACACACACACACACACACACACACACACACACGATTGGGAGTGGAACGTAGCCTTCTCCGATGAGACAGGGAAATAAACTGTGACACCAATTTGGCTGTGTACAGGCAGGGGGGGGGAAGGATGAGAGCTAGAAAGGGACTTTACAGACAAATATGCCTCTCCTGTATTTGCTTTGACAGTATCTCAGAAGCATGTGGTGAGGCAGGAGCCAAGCTAGTAGGTAGCCAAAGTTCTGCAGACTCTCAATTAAGAAACAAAGTCCAAAGGAGGGCCCCCCCCCCAGCAATACAAGTTTCATTAGGCAAACCCAGTGGGCACTAGGCCAGTGATGGCGAACCATTTGGGCTTGGTGTGTCAAATTTTTTGAAAATGCCTAACTTGACTCTGCTGGTGTGTCGCCCGTCGCCCCCCGAACTTTTAATAGTACTTTGACTATTGCTACTTTTAATAGTAATTTTGAATTGAACTGAGCTGAAAACAACTATAGAACACATTGCATTTTATTTAACATCAATTAGAGACTTTTTTGTTGCTGAGTTTTAGTAATTTGAAAGAGATCTGCCAAAATCCCTGCCTTAAATGTTCAAGACAAGCCTGTAAAACTTTTGCAAAAATGTAAGGTGTGTCAGGGCCCTGGGTGAAACACTGGTGTGTCACCCAAAATGACCTCGCATGTCGTAGGTTCACCATCACAGCACTAGGCAGTAGCCTGTCTTGTCTTAGGAGAGGGAAGCAAGGCAAGGAAACTAAAGGCTCTTTCCCAGGGAGAGGCATATACAAGGAGGATTTCAGAGGACAGAAAGGCAGGCAAAGCAGCTGGTTGCATGTTCTGGGTGCCTGGGGTGCTACAGAGATTCCTGGATTGGCAATGAGATGGGAATGCTTGATGCAGCACAAGTGGGTAATCCTCATATGCACCATCTTATGCAGAAGGAAAATGCACACTTTAGGTGTCTATGGCAAGACTTTGTATAGGGTTTTCTGGCTACAGCTACACACACAATTCTTTTGAGACTTTAGTCTCAATTTTGCCTATTTGTGAATTGATGGCTCTTGAAGAGTCATTCCCAGACATCAGATGCTGGGTTGTGGAATTTCTTTGTGTGTGGGGACAGGCAATGGTTTGGGAGACTGAGAAAGGGGTGAGATCTTACCTTCAGGGGAAGGCTTGACTGTTGCCTTTCTGTGAGCATGGGCCCCACCCCCCTGGTTCACACACCACAAGGCCACAAAACAATCCACAACAATCTTTGCTCGTTTTCTGGAATATGAATGTACACACTAATGGAAAGGGGTTACACAGAACTGAATGCCTGGCATCTTTTAACTGGTGGCTTTCTTATGTTTAGAAAGAGGAGATCAACTGTTCCTCTTCACTCCAACATAGCATCTTGTCTAGTGGCTGTTTGCTGATGTCTCTCCTGCCTCTTTTTTAGACAGGGAACTATCGTTTCATGTAATTTGCTTTGCTAACTGCTTTGTAAACGTTTGTTGAAAAGTGATATTTAAATATTTTACTACGGCGGCGGCGACGACGACGACGACGACAACAACAACAACAACAAATGATGATGATGATGATGATCTGCTTCTTATATCTGTATTTTACAAGAGTCAGGGCCAGGAACGAAGGAAAGGGATGATTAGTTCCCTGCACCCAAGGGTCTTGGGTTTTTCGTGGACATCAGCCCCCTGCCTTCAATGCAGCATTTCAAATTGTTTTTGACACTAAAGGGGGTTGCATCAACAGTATATGAAAGGGTATCAGTGTCTGGGGAATGCAGTGAGCCCAAAGTAGCTCTTGGAATTCCAGCTAAGGATGGAATTATGACTGTTCAGGAAGGATAAAGCATGCTGAGAACTTGCAAGCAAAATGCATACAGAATATCCATTAACCTTTGCAAACGAATAAGGACTGATATCGAGCTACCTGCGAGAGTGTGTTTGTGGGTACGTATTTCTACAGTGCTGTATGCTAAAGAAAGTGTACTTGTACCAAACCATGTCCTAAGGTCCTTCTAGCAAGAGACAGCTCAACCTCAAACTATTGATGCCTATATACTGTATGTAAAAGAGGGACCTTCCAAAAGCTCTTCCCGGGAAATACTGATCTGTTGCATTTGCACTGGAGTGTTACACTCTGAAGAAATCATACCTGTTCCGTTAATTCATCAGGTGAAGATGAAACATAGTCAGAAGAAAGAGTTAAGTATAATGGTAGCATTATAGCATTTGGATAGGGAGGAATACAGCTTGTCCTGTTTATGACTTAATCTTATTCTCCTTCCCTGGTCTGTATTTGAGAACAGGAACCATATGATTATTGCTAACGTGTTTTTGTCCTCTTTCTTTCATTTTTGAGCACTTATCATGCAAATAAGATTCTGAAGTATTATTTCTTGTGTTTATATCATCAGTTGGATGTGTTTAGATGTAATTTTCATCTCTCCAGTTTTTTCTAATATGTCTGGTTTTGACTGAATGAATTCTAAACTCTATTAGTACTTTTCAAACTGTGAGACAAAAATCATTTCTTTGTTGCTGTTTATTGTGTATAAAACCTATCTTGTAACTGAAATTTATATGGAAATCTCTAGCTTTTCTCATTACACTCAAAATATTTTTAGCATGGCTTCTTGGTACCATTTTTGAGCTTGACAGAAGCTTGAGTGTTTAACAAAATCAACAAATGTTTTATGAACCAAACATAAAAATGATCAGGCACAGACAGATTGAATATATGATGTGCTTGTGTGAGATGTTAACCTGAATAAGAAAAAAAAAAGTCTAGAACGAAGAAATTATGAAACAGGCCTGGGAAGGGCGATAGGATACGGCAGAAGCCTTATCCACCGATCCCACTCCCTCCTGGGCCCGATCCGCCCACCCCTCCAGTCCTGTTCCACCCCCACACCAGTTGGCATGGGACTTACCTCAGCCTCTGAACCAATGGGCCCTACTCCCAGGGTGCCGCAAACCAGTGGGCCCTACTCCCAGGGTGCTTTATGAGTTGACACATTTGCGACACCCATCGCCAAAGGAGCACATGCTCCGCCGGCGCTGCAGAAGAAGAGGATTGCGCCAAAAATGTCATATAACATTTTGAGACATTGTTGGACTGAGAACCAGCAAGGCTCTGTAGATAGAGCTTGAATAGAATTCTTTTAAGGATGAATGAGATAAGGAATTGTTAACCTCCCACACCAGTTCAATGCTTTATGTAACAAATCTAATTTGAAGGGGAAAAAAGTTTGTAAAGACTTAAAGGAACATAAAGCACCCAAGTGGATGCAAAAGTTATTTGCCTGGTGCCAAGAAAATAGCAGGGTGCGCATCAGGCAGGTCTTCTTTGAGGGTGTTCAACAGACTGAATGTCAAAACTGAAAAGGCCTTTTGAGGAAAATGTTTGAGACAAGGAGGGTGATTTGGATTAAAGCAGCAGCAAGGAGGGAAAGAGTTAAGCACCCCCATTCCCGATGTGGCTTCTCCTTTTTTAAAAAAAGGCATCAGGGCTCAGTTACATGCATTTTTACTGAATATATAGCTAGCCTTTCAAAAGTTGGTAGAAAGGGCACCTATTAAATATCTGCCTGTCATGTCACAGAGCCTGTAAGCGCAATCCTATCCAACTTACACCACCGGTGTAACCCAGCAGTGTAGTGAGAATGGGAGACCCCAGAAGAGAAATGGGATTCAAATGCTCTCTAAAGGGGGATTTGAATCCCCTTTCCGTTCTGGGGCCTCCCGTTTTTGCTGCGCCGCTGAGTTACACCGGTGGTGTAAGTTGGATAGGATTGTGCTGAGAGTCAGGTAAAAAGGTTGCTAAACATACAGTATCAACAAGCTACCAGTTGTATTAGGTTGGATTTTTTTTTTATAACTTGATAAGAGTTGTTTTAAATTTAAACCTTACATCTTAAAAATGTTCTGATTTTACCTTGCCTCTCATCATGATATGGATTACTAGATGTTTGTTACTCAACTACAGCTATTCCTCAGAGGAATCTACATTATATTCAGCAGCCAAAATGGGTGCTAGAAAATTACAGTCCAAGAAACTGTAATTTCCCACGTTTCGCTTACTTGGCTTTCATTCCAGCTATGGTACTTCACTATTCTCTGATTCTATTCCTTCAACATCTCTTTTTTCAATCATCATCTCAATTTTTAATCGACACTGTCTCAAACCCACCTCCCTCCACTCTCCATACAATATCACCCTCTTTGTGTATGCAGATCATAAACCTAATAGTCAACCCCCTATTATATGAGGAAAATTATAAATTATTTGTGGTTTCACATTTATCCTTGGGATTTTAATTATGTGCTGAAGGGGCATACATTAAGTATTAATTTCAAATTACCACACGGGAGCAAAAGCATACAAATCCATGATGATGTGATGTGGAAGTTCCACTATCAAACTAGAAAAATTAGGATATTATAAAGTTATTTGGGGGAAAATAATCCCATAGCTGTTTAGACCTTAAAGCCTAGAAGACATAGTGTATATATGCCTACATTGTCTGAAATCACTATGGAATTACCACCCTTTGTATTGTTGTTGTTGTTCAGTCGTTAAGTCGTGTCCGACCCTTCGTGATCCCATGAACCATATCCCGCCAGGCCTTCCTGTCCTCCACTATTTTCCTGAGTTCGCTCATTTTCATGTTCGTTGCATCGGTGATGCTGTCTAACCATCTCATGCTTTGCCTTCCCCTTCTCCTTTTGCCTTCAATTTTTCCCAGCATCAGAGTCTTCTCCAGAGAGTCCTCTCTTCGCATTAGGTGGCCAAAATATTTGAGTTTCAGCCTTAGTATCTGTCCTTCCAGGGAACAGTCAGGGTTGATTTCATTTAGGATTGACTGATTTGATCTCCTAGCAGTCCAAGGGACTCTCAGGAGTCTTCTCCAGCACCACAGTTCAAAAGCATCTATTCTTCGGCGCTCAGCCTTCCTTATGGTCCAACTCTCGCAACCATACATTGCTACTGGGAACACCATCGCCCTGACTATGCGAACTTTTGTTGGCATGGTGATATCTCTGCTTTTTATTATGCTGTCTAAGTTTACATAAGAACATAAGAAGAGCCCTGCTGGATCAGGCCAAAAGCCCATCTAGTCCAGCTTCCTGTGTCACACAGTGGCCCCACCAGATGCCTCAGGGAGCACACGAGACAACAAGATACCTGTGTCCAGTCGCCACTCCCTTGCACCTGGCACAGAGAAAACCCACTTCTAAAAAACCAGGAGGTTGCTTATGGCTTGTAACCTGTGATGGTCTTTTCCTCCATGAATTTGTCCAAACCCCTTTTAAAGGCATCTAGGCCAGGTGCCATCACCACATCCTGTGGCAAGGAGTTCCACAGATGAATCACACGCTGGGTAAAGAAATATTTTCTTTTGTCTGTTCTAACTCTCCCTCCACTCAATTTTAGTGTGTGTCCCCTGGTTCTGGTGTTGTGCGAGAGGGAAAAGAATTTCCCTCTATCCACTCTCTCCATCCCATGCATAATTTTATAAGTCTCAATCATGTCCCCCCTCAGGCGCCTTTTTTCTAGGCTGAAAAGCCCCAGACGCTGTAGCCTTTCCTCGTAAGGGAGGTGCTCCAGCCCACGAATCATTCTGGTCGCTCTTTTCTGCACCTTTTCCAATTCAATTATATCCTTTTTGAGGTATGGTGACCAGGAAAGTTTGCCATAGCTTTCCTTCCAAGGAGTAAGCGTCTTTTAATTTCATGGCTGCTGTCTCCGTCTGCAGTGATCTTGGAGCCCAGAAAAGTAAAATCTGTTACTGCTTCCATTTCTGCCCCTTCTATTTGCCAGGAATTGATGGGCCCAGATGCCATGATCTTAGTTTTATTAATGTTGAGTTTCAAGCCAACTTTTGCACTCTCCTCTTTCACCCTCATCAAGAGGCTCTTTAGTTCTTCTTCACTTTCTGCCATTAGGGTGGTATCGTCTGCATATCTGAGGTTGTTGATATTTCTCCCGGCAATCTTGATTCCGGCTTGCGATTCATTCAGCCCTGCATTTCTCATAATGTACTCTGCATATAAGTTAAATAGGCAGGGTGACAATATACAGCCTTGCCGTACTCCCTTCCCAATTTTGAACCAGTCGGTTGTTCCATGGCCGGTCCGAACTGTTGCTTCTTGACCCGCATACAGGTTTCTCAGGAGACAGGTAAGGTGGTCTGGTACCCCCATCTCTTTAAGAATTTGCCACAGTTTGTTGTGATCCACACAATCAAAGGCTTTTGCGTAGTCAATAAAGCAGAAGTAGGTGTTTTTTTGGAACTCTCGTGCTTTCTCCATGATCCAGCGCATGTTGGCAATTTGATCTCTAGTTCCTCTGCCTCTTCGAAACCCAGCTTGTACGTCCGGTAGTTCTCGGTCCACGTACTGCTGAAGCCTAGCTTGTAGGATTTTGAGCATAACCTTGCTAGCATGTGAAATGAGTGCAATTGTGCGATAGTTTGAGCACTCTTTGGCACTGCCCTTCTTTGGAATTGGAACGTAAACTGACCTTTTCCAATCCTTTGGCCACTGCTGAGTTTTCCAAATTTGTTGGCATATTGAGTGCAGCACTTTCACAGCATCATCATTTAGGATTTTAAGTAGCTCAGCTGGGATATTATCATCTCCACTAGCTTTGTTGTTAGTGATGCTACCTAAGGCCCACTTGACTTCACTCTCTAGGATGTCCGGCTCTGGGTCAGTGACCACACCAGCGTGGTCATCAGGAACATTAAGATCTTTCTTGTATAGTTCTTCTGTGTATTCTTGCCATCTCTTCTTAATCTCTTCTGCTTCTGTTAGGTCTCTGCCTTTTTTGTCCTTTATCATGCCCATCTTTGCACAAAACGTTCCCTTGATATCTCCAATGTTCTTGAAGAGATCTCTAGTCCTCCCCATTCTGTTGTTTTCCTCGATTTCCTTGCATTGTTCATTTAAGAAGGCCTTCTTATCTCTCCTTGCTATTCTCTGGAACTCTGCATTCAGTTGTTTATATCTTTCCCTTTCACCTTTGCTTTTTGCATTCCTTCTTTCCACAGCTATTTGTAAAGCCTCATCTGACAGCCACTTTGCTTTCTTGCATTTCTTTTTCTTTGGGATGGTTTTAGTTGCTGCCTCCTGTACAATGTTACGAACTTCCGTCCATAGTTCTTCAGGCACTCTGTCTACCAGGTCTAATGCCCTAAATCTATTCTTCACCTCCACTGTATACTCATAAGGGATATGGTTTAGGTCATATCTGACTGGTCTAGTGGTGTTCCCTGCATTCTTCAGTTTAAGCCTGAATTTTGCAATAAGAAGCTCATGATCTGAGCCACAGTCAGCTCCAGGTCTTGTTTTTACTGACTGTATAGAGCTTCTCCATCTTTGGCTGCAAAGCACATAATCTATCTGGTTTCGGTATTGACCATCTGGTGATGTCCATGTGTAGAGTCGCCTCTTGTGTTGTTGGAAAAGAGTGTTTGCTATGACCAGCGTGTTCTCTTGACAGAACTCCGTTAGCCTTTGCCCTGCTTCATTTTGTGCTCCAAGGCCAAACTTGCCTGTTGTTCTGTTTATTTCTTGATTTCCTACTTTGTATTGTTAGTAATTCACAAAAGAACTTTGGCATGAACATGTTTCAGTCTATTTTTTTTTTCAAATAGCATCCAGGGTAGGGAGAGTGGTGACAGTGGTGTAGTGGTAAATTTTAAAGTGCAGGACCTCTTCATGATGCCCCCATACCTACAACACCAAGGCCAAACCATATCCCTTAGGCTTAGCCACACTCCCTTTGCTAAGGAATGATCAGCCCAATTTCAACTAACGAAACCCTCTTTCTTCCCACCACCCTACCGCTGCTTTCTTGAGAGCCTGTCCACTGGCGTCACTGGAGGTGGGGCAGAAAGCTAAATTCTGCAGCTTTCCACCCCACCGTTACTCTCCTGCACGAGGCGCCCTGCCCCCTCGTCATAGGAGCCCGTCAGCGGAGAGAAAGCAACGTGCAGGAGAGTCCCTGCGCGTTGCTTTCTCTCTGCTGATGGGCTCCTACGACGAGGGGGCGGGATGCCTTGTGCATGAGAGTAACGGTGGGGCGGAAAGCTGCAGAACTTAGCTTTCCACCCCACCTCCAGTGACACCAGTGAGCCTGTCAGCCCAATCCTATCCAACTTTCCAGCGCTGATGCAGCCATGCCAGCTGGGTGCGCACTGTATCTTTTGGTAGTGGGGCAATCACGGAGGCCTCCTCAAGGTAAGGGAACGTTTGTTACTTTGAGGCTGTATTGCAGCTGCATCAGCGCTGGAAAGTTGGTTAGGATTGAGCTGTGTGTCATATAATGCCTAAGAAGTCACAGAGCAGCAAATCAGGACCTCCTTAGTTCAAAGCTTGTCTCTGCCATGAATTCACAGGCAGCCCAATCCTATCCCGCTCTGCATGTTATGGTGGGGGAGGGGGTTGACCAGAAGCCCTACGAGTGGTAAGTAAAAATCATTTTACATACAGCCCCATAAGCCACTGAGATCCTCCTCCTCCTGCCCCCAAACCACCCCTGGTTCAGCCTGCACCTTGCCTCAATCCCAGCCCGCTCCCTGCCCCCCCCCACACAAGCCAAATTGGGTCCATTGCAGCTGCTATTAGATCACCACTGCCGCTATGCTGTCCCTGCCCCCCAACCTCTCCTGCTTCCAACTTACCTGCTCCTGCATGGGCTAGGTGAAACGATGGTACACACATGGGGCTTCCAGATGATTGAGATGGCGATCCCACAGTGCACGACAGTGGCGTGGCTTTTCTGACACCAGCTCAGGACTTACAGCAGCGGATCGCAGGATCTGCTGGGCCATCAATGGCCTCAGAGCAGTGTTTCTTCAAAACTGGAAGTGGTTGTAAATTGCCGCAGAGCGGCAATCTGAAGCTTGGGGGGCTGTGGAGGGTAAGACCCCCGATAAGTCTGAAAATGGCATTTTAAACTCTTTTTTTGCGGTGCCAGCAGTGCTCCCAGGGATCACCACTGCTGCCATTCTGGCCCTTAAGGGGGCAGGGGGCAGCTTTTGGTTCCAGTTGTGGGTTGCAACCCACCACGTTGAGAACCACTGCCTTAGAGCAGGGGTTCTCAACCTGTGGTACTGGTACCCCTAGGGGTACGCGGACCTCTTGCTGGGGTACACCATGCCCTTCCCCTTATCTGCCCCATCAGCAGCTAATTAAGTGTTAATTAACGTGGATTTTAAATTGTAATTATTTTCTAAGCCCTTTTGTCCCTCTGATTTTGGTTTTGGGCTTATTTTTGTACTTTGGAAAATGTACTTTGGTGGGGTGGGGGAGGGAGGAGCTGATTTTGGGAAGTGTGACTCGGAGAAAAAAGAGATCCTTGCATCTCTCTCTCTCTCTCTCTCTCTCTCTCTCTCTCTCTCTCTCTCTCTCTCTCTCTCTCTCTCACACACACACACACACACACACACACACACACACACACACACACACACACACACATGTCTTAATAAAAATTGTAGCTGTTTCTAATCTTATTAATTTTCTTCATTAAGTTGCACATTTGAGCTCCACTATTAAAAAAAATCACATTTAATAAATGAGCTTGGAAAAAAAATCACTAAAGACAATAGAAATCCAGTAATAAACTCAACAGCTAGATACAAAGGTTGCTAACAGCCCAATCCTATAAAGGAGTGGGCTGTCCTGTGGAGTGCATTGTGACAGCGGAAGGCACTTCTCCTGTCGCAAAATGGTTGCCAACAGTGCACGCAGTGCTCTGTAGGTGGCCATTTTGCACACGCAACTGCAAGCTGCAGCAGCTCCACAATGCTGCTAATGCTGCCACCAGTTCCCGCCACTCCCACCGGACAAAGTAAGGCAGTGGTGGGAGAGGGGAAGGGGTGAAATTGGTGTGGAGGAGCAATGGGGGGCAGGGAGGTGGCGTGACGGGTGGATTCATTGGCAATGGTGTGCACCAAATCTCCTCTTTAAATAACCTCCCCACCCCACAGAAATAAAATATAAAAGATGGCAACAAAGGATAGTTGAAATTGTGTGTGTGTGGGGGGGGGGAAGGGTAGCATACTGAGTTTTCAGTTTCTGAGATTTCAGGAGCTACCGTGAATTTCTGCCATTGATGGGTAGTACAGATGAGCTTTAGATAACATACACATTTCTGTTGGTTTTTTTTTTTTTTTTTTAGAAGAATGAGGGCTTTTAGTCAGAAAGATTACAATAGAAATGAATGAAACTAGAATAAGAATGCATTTTAAGACTCATTAATTTTGAGTGCTATTACATATCAGGGTCATTTCTGTGTTGAATCACCAATGAGTGTCCTCCTCTGATGCAAAGCAAAAGCACTCAGGTGTGAAAGTCAAATACACAGTTTAGAAGAAACAATGCTCAGAGAGCTGAAATAGAAAAGTAGTGCTCTGATTAGTCTGCACTGTCCTTTTATTCCCTGCATTTTAAAGCAATATTTCCTTATTAGTTAGAAAGAAAGAGGCTTACAGTCTAATCCTATCCTCCCCCCCCCCTCACTGGTGCAGCTGTGCCAAAAATGACTGTGCTATATCCAGCGGGGGAGCGGGATTGGGAAGTTTAAGCAGGGAAAGGGATTTAAATCCTTTACCTCTGTGTAAAGGATCTCCTTGAACCTAAGCTAGCGATTTCACTAGCACAAGTCTGAAGAGAGAAAGGGGGCTGCAGGAAAGGGGGCTAGGATCCAGCATGTGCAATTGCCACCAGATCCACCCCCTCCTGCATCCTTCCTGCCCCTGTTACGCCCCTCCCTACCCCATTCCACCCTCCCACCTCTCCTACATGCTTACCTGCTCTAACGGGCAGTGGGAGAGCCGATGGCACGCGTGGGAAGGCTTCAGGTTTCCGCTGGTGTCCTGGCTTTATGGAGCTTTTGCAGCAGTCGCTGCCAGTGGAATGCATGTTCTGCTGGTGGTGAGCTCCAATAGAATTGGGATGTTAGGCTGCAGTCCTAGGCACACTTTCCTGGAAGGAACCCCCACTGAACACAATGGGTGTTTAGCATAGGATTGCATAGGTTTAGCACAATGGGTGTTACACATAGGATTGTGCCAAGGCTTAATCCTACCTGGAAGGATCATAGATTTTGGTTTTGGTAGAAAAATGTACAGTAATTGTACCTTACCTTTAAGGGTGCCTGTAAGGAGGTCATAACTTGAAAAAAAGGCAGGTTGTTAGAACAAAAGCTAGCTGGACATGCTCCCATAAAAGGGATAGGTCCACTGCTCAGTGGTGGCACACATGCTTTGTATGAGGAAGGTTCTAGGTTCCATCACTGGTATCACCAAGTAGGGATGAAAAAGAGCCCTGTCTGGATTGCAGTCAATTTACAACCCAGTTCTATTCAGGGCCTACAGCAGTGAATCTCGTGACCCATTGACGCAAGCCCTGTCCTGGCAATGTAAAAACCATGCCACCATCATGCACTTTGGAACCGGCAGTGCAAATGGTCAGAGGCTCCACGTGCATGCCAGAGGTTCCCAGACATCCTACCAGAGCAGGTAAGTTGGCAGTGGGTGTGGATTGGGGGAGGAATGGGGTAGGGACTGAGCTGAACTGAGGTGGTTTGGAGGAGGATCCTGGTGGCAACAGTACATGCAAAGATCCTGTCCTCCTTTTCCCAGTCCAACATGCCTCCTGGGGGTGCTCGGGTTAACACCAGCAAAATAGTTGGTGAAGGTCCAAGGAGACCCAAGGAGACATAAGCTGTGGTCAGGCAGCTTATGGGGAGATAAGCAAAAATATTTTTTCCTTACCTCTCCCAGGCTGTCTGATTGCCCCTCCACCATATATGCAACACACACTTGTCACCGCAGCTACATCATACAGGCTGGTGGATTGGGCTGCCCAACAATACTGAGCCGGGTAGATCAAGGAGCAGGCAGCTTCGTAAATAACACATTGCCATAGTTGATGAGAGCTCCTTCCCCCTATGCTGTTCCACTAAATTCTTGGAGAAACTATGTGGACTAGCAGAAATGATACTATTCCTTCCCTCATAAATAGGACATGTCCTGGAAGGAAGCAAATACTGCTATGAGGAAGTAACTACTTGGGAAAGGAAGGTCTAAATGTTACAATGAAAAATTATGTGAGAGTCTTTCATATTGAAGTCTCATTACACCACTTCTATTCAAGTAATATGCAACCAATTCAATATCCCTTAGGTTTTGTTTGCATGATGGAACTGATCTTACTTGTATTTCCCAGTCAGTAAAATAGTCTTCAGCAGCTTTGACAATGGTTTGTTTGCAAGTATGAATTAGGGTAAAATATGTGATAAAGTATGCCACACCATTCTCACTGGTTTAAGGAGGACACTCCATTGATCCTGTTATCAATACAGAGGATAACAACATTACCAAGTTAGCACTAAATAAATTCAGGCTCCTGCTGCCTGTCCGTTTTTGCCATTTGAGACCCCAAAACTAGCCTCCAGCCTCCAAGTTAGGTAGACATCCATAACCAGGCTTACCATCGTCCCGGAATTGACTCTGGCTTCAGACTAGAGCGGACCCGAGCTGCTCTCAAAGGTGCACTGCGGCTGCTCAATGGGGTTCCTGCTTCTGTCGCGTTGTTGACTGGAAGTTCCGGAAGTCCGAAGCCCATTGGACATCTGCAGTGCACCCTTGGGAGCGGCTCGGGCCCACTCTAGGCCGAAGCCAGCGTCAATTCTGGGACGATGGTAAGCCTATCCATAACTGTCGTACTAGATTCATGGAGAAACAGGTGAAGTATGTTAAACAGAGGGACTATGACATTTCAAGGTCATTCAGTGAGTTTCGTGATAGAGCAGGGATTTGAATCCAAATCTTCCCAGTCTAAAAGCGCAATCCTGTGTAACTTTGCACTGGTGTATCAGCAAATGCACCTGTGTAACAGCAGATGTACCGGTGTAAGTGCACTTAACACCTAACAGGATTGCACTGCAAATCCATGATCCTTTAGTTAACTTCACTGGTTTTGGAAGGGAAAATAATTTGAAAATATTGTTTTGAGAAGCAGTCAGCTTGGTTAACGATGTCACCAAAGTTTGAAAATAACAGGCATAGGGTATGATTTTTTTTTCTCCAGTTCATCATGCCCAAATGTATTCTAAGGACAGGTCCCTTGCCCTGAAATTCTTCCTCTGCTCATAATTTAAATTGCAAACACGATGAGTTTAAGTGCCAATTTTGCACCTGGGTGGTCTGCATTAATCATACGAGGTACTCAAACACAGCAGCTATTGTTGGCACATGCTAAGAAGTTGATTACTTTAACCCTTTCCTCTTCATAGAACTGTGGTTGATTGACTAGAATATTAAAAAAAAAAAAAACCACCAGAATGTAATTTACAAAACACCAGAGCAATCAACTGATCAGGAAAATTCTTAGTTTGAAAAAGGCAGGTATGCTCCAAAGCATGATTGCCTACAAATGGACCATCCTGCTGGTGGAAAGGCAGATGGACAAGTGGGGGTGATCAGTGGACTTCTTCCTACTAAGCAAGCAAGAGTCCTCTAGCTAGGTAGGACTGATCAAAACCTGCTTCTGGGTGATGCATTGCAGGCTAAACCTTTTGGGCAGGTGATTGATTAAGCAGATAGAAGCAGCAGTTCCTTGGAATCATCACTCACTTATCCACTTTCATAGGCAACCAAGCAGGAGCTTCCCTGTGCGCCCTGGCCTGGCCCCTGACACTAGCCTGGAGAAGCCTATCATTCTCTTGGACACTTTTGCTAAAATGTGATTGAGTTGACATTGGACAGTGTTAATATAACACCCTGCGGTGGGTCCTATCTCCTCGATACTCCTCCCCCTTTTAATGAAGGTATCTACCTCAAAGGAGACAGCATGCCATTGTTGATTCCCCCTTTGGGCATAAACCACACTGATTCCAACCAGAGATCATCTAGCAATGATCCCAGCTTTTCAGTGTCAGTCCCTGGAAAGGGGGTTAAGGAAGCCGAATTGCGCTGCTGCCTATCCCAAGCTGGACAGCCTTTGAAATAGGCATTGCAATTTAAGACTGAGGAGTCATCAGCCTGCATCCTCAAGCTGGACAGCCTCTTGAGATCTGTTCTGGTTCCCCCTCTTGTTTACCTCAAAATGCATGCCAGTTCCTATTCCCCTGGCTCATACTGTACTTGCCAGTTGTGGCTGTCCAGACTAACACTGATTGATTTAAGGACTGTACACCTGCTATTTCCCGGAAGGTGCCCCATAGGGATCCAATGGCGGGGGAGTCACGGCCGGTTAAGATCCTATCTTGGAACATAGCTGGCTGGTACGGTAAGGAGAAGGATATTGATTTTTTAGAAGGAATTAGAGGGGCAGATATTGTGGCACTACAGGAAACATGGACTTCTGAAAATATCAAATTATCAGGGTTTAAGTCTTACTGTACTCCTGCATTCAAATCAAAAGATAGGGGCAGATTCCAGGCTGGTCTGGCGGTATTAGTGTCAGACAGCCTAAAATCAGACCAAATCAAGCTGGCCAATAGTAATCAATATATCCAAGCCGTCCAGGTTGGATTTAGAAATTATAAGACTATTATACTAAATGTTTATCTGCCCCCTATGCGGAGAAGGAGTCAACTTACCCAGCAGTGGAGCCTCCTTACCCAAACCATGGATGAAATAGAAAAACGCTTTCCAGGGGCGCTCTATATCTGGGCTGGAGACTTTAATGCCCGATTGGGAAATGACCCCTCATTGGTAGCTAAGGGGCTGGGTATGGAGCCAGATACTGGGTATGGAGCCAGATACTCCCTTACCTGACCCCTATGTATCTATTAGTTCATCTAAAGATAGTCTAGCTAATGGGGCTGGTACTTTTTAAATCAACTTCTGTTTCCATTATAATCTTATTTGGTTAAATGGGGCTCCGGAATTTGAAAAATCAGGGGAATTCACTTTTGTTGCCCACCAGGGAGCTAGCGTCATATATTATATTTTAATTCCGTTGGTGTTAAAAAGGTTCGTTAAGGAGTTCTATGTGGGAGACCTCCTATTAAGTGATCATCTGTCCTTAACCTGCCTGTTAGATCTGAATCACCCAACTAGGAAGGACATTAGTACGCCCAAGGAGAGGCTGGAGGTATTACCAAAAATAAGGCAAAATTTTACCACTAAAGTAAAGTTCCGTCAGCTGGTAGATTCCCAGTCCTCCTGGCTAAATATGCATTCTTTACGGGATGACCCATTGGAATATATCAGATGCTTTGAGGGGATTATTGGACACTTAGTGTCCGAGTTAGGTAGTCTCCCTAGCCCTCCTGAGAGCAAGGTAATCTCAGGCAACTGTACTTGGTTCGATGGGGACTGTGTGAACATGAAGAAGAACATTAGAGAGACGTTTCGGCTGTTTAGGACTTCCAATTTGGATAAGGACCATCTAGCTTACTCCTCTATGAAATGCCAATTAAAGATGCTTCTAAATGAGAAAAGGGATAGTTTTATTCAGGACCAATGGTCTAGGTTGTATCAATCTATCATTTTGAACAATAGCAAACAATTTTGGCATATTGTAACAGGTTCCTTACGTAATAGAGATGGAGACCCGTCTATTATCCCTCCTGATACCTGGGTATGGCATTTTTCCACTTTGCTTACTACACAAGTTAGAGTGGTATCTGCCCCTTTTGATTTACAATCTTTGGATGTACCAGAATGGCCTCCTGTATCTACAGATGAAATAAAACAGCTTATTAGCCATTTAAAGGATAACAAAGCCCCCAGACCTGATATAATCCCTCCCTATTTGTTAAAAGAGAATTTGGAATGGTGGGCTTTAATGTTGGCACATTTGTTCACAGCTGTGGACAAAACAGGGGCCATGCCTAAAGATTGGACAAGGTCTATAATTGTTCCCATCTATAAAAAAGTTGATTGTAATATCCCTAACAACTACAGACCTATAAGTCTTATCTCGGTGATAGGAAATTTTTATGCAAAACATCTTTTAAATAAGCTTCTGGACTGGATCAACATCAAGGATATTCTGGGGAAGGAACAGATTGGTTTTAGAAAAGGGTTTTTCCATCTTAGATCATTGTGCTATTCTATCCCACCTGGTAGATAAACAGGTTAGGGTAGCTAATTCCAACTTGTATGCAGCCTTCCTTGATTTGAAGGCTGCGTTTGACTCCATAGACAGGACACTTTTGTGGCAGAAACTTGAACACCTGGGAATAGAAAGGAGACTTCTTCTTTTAATTAGGAATCTATATGAGAACTCATCTTGTCAGGTCAGGGTGGCCAAGTCTGGGGAATTGTCAAGAGCTTTTTCTGTTAATTCTGGAGTTAAACAGGGTTGCATTCTCTCACCTATTCTTTTCAATATGTTCCTAAACGATCTTGCCCCATACTTGGATGTTGTAGATGGTCATAGTCCTAAACTGGGAGATGCCCCTATATCCATTCTACTCTATGCCGATGATGTGGTTATCCTTTCAAAAACCCGCATTGGATTGAAACGGCTTCTGGTAAGATGTGTGGACTTTCTTGAGACCAACAAACTCTGTCTTAATTATGAGAAATCTAAGATTGTGGTTTTTGGTAAATCTAGGAAGGTCCACCTTTGAAACATCAAAGGCAATCTAATAGAACAAGTCAGACAATTCAAGTACCTTGGTGTTCTTTTTCATCACAAATTATCATGGATCCCCCAGCGTAGATTAATTAGAGACACTGCCTATAATACAGCTAAGTCCATTGTACACTTTTTCTACTGTAAAGGGAATTCCTTTATACCAGGTGCTCTTAAGATCTTTAAGGCTAAGATTATCCCCTCAGTGTTATTTGGAATACCAATTTGGATGAGGGCATGGGATTATTCCCTGGAACAGATTCAGGGGATGTTCCTACGTAAAATCCTTGGCCTACCAGGATGTGTCCCTTATGCCGCCCTTTGTTTGGACGCAGGGATGTGTCGGCTGGAGCTAGTGGCTTGGCTGCGATTCTTTAAATACTGGCTCACTGTTTATTATAGGACCAACACTGAGGGTTTGCTTCCATATCTTGTATCTGACTCAGTTTCATCTAAAGAACTTTGGCTCTTAGAAAAGAAAATTAAGAGTGTTGGGTTAGATCTGGAAAGCCTGGGAAATTGTACCTTGGAGCAGGCATTTCATCAGATTATTAAAGCTAGACTGCAAGACATAGATCAGCAAGAGTTGTGGGGAGATGCTGATAAAACCTGTTCCCCTCTCTCGTTACATCTTGCGGTCAGCTATGGACAAATGGCAGAATATCTGTTAATTTTGAAATGCCCTAGTCAGCGTAGGGCATTTTCCCTAGCCAGAAACAATGTTTTTCCTTCAGCTGTGACTTCTGGCAGATTTAGGGGTATTCCTTTAGAAAGTAGGACTTGTACCTGCTCTGTTGGGGGGGGGGTGGAGTCAGTGCAGCACATTATTTTGTACTGCCCTTTCTATTCAGACCTGCGCAGGGTTTACCTTGAGGACCTTTTGATTAAGAAAACAAGTTGTGCTGACCCTGATAAGGTTCGGTTTATCCTTGGGGGGACTGAAATGGAGCTAACAGAAAAAGTGGCCTATTATCTGAGTGCTATACTTAAGAGGAGAGAAAAGCGTGTTTCTACAATATAGATTTTTATTAATTTATGAGATGTTATAATATTTTAATGTATAAAATATTGGCCAAGATTATTTTAAGGTTCATGTTTGTATGTTTGTTTATGTTTACGTCTTTGTTAATGTATGTGTCTACATGTAAGATGCCAATAAAGGTTTTGGAATTGGAATTGGATTGGACTAACACTGCACCTTAAGAACAATCTGGAGTAGGCGAAGACAGTCCCACCAGTGGCCAATCTGGCAAGGAGCACAACATTCTTACCCATCCCCTAAAGGCCACCAGCTAATCTCAGACTATTCCAAGAGGTGGGTGGGATGGAGTTGCAAACTGCCCCAGACATGTGGTGCTGGGGATGAGGCTCTCCACAGCAATGCCTGGCTAAGCCCTTCCCCCAGCCAACTTGGACATCCTGTGGGGGGATCTTTAAACCACCTTACCTCATAGAGGGCAGGTTGGGGCAAAGGACACCTGCCTCCAGCATCTTGAGGGAGGGGTGGCATTCAAATAAACTTTGCTTTGAAGATATGCAAAAAGTAAAGGACAGTTTTCCATACAGTTATTAATATGTATTCTGACTGACAAGATGGTTCCTCTCTCTATTCCTTACTAGCTTATTGATCCTATTGTATCTTCTCTAATCAGAGCAGGGGAACCACATTGGCAACAGCACAGATTCACCTTCACTCTGGTTATGTATCTACAGTATGTCTAGAGTATGTCTGGGGCAAATATACGGTTTTTATTCCCTGTCTAGTTCATAAGCAGGTCAAAACCCCGCCAGAGGTGTAACTAGGGTGTGCGTCACCCCAAGATGGGAGGTCAGCACGTCACCCCCATGTCCCCTTCCCCCCAGGGGCACAGGGAGGGGGTGACAGCCCACCGCCACCTCCCACCACTGTCTGGCACCCCCATCCCACCCAGGAGTCACTCAAAGGGCTGCAGGAGATTCCCAATGCGCAGGGAAGGGGAGACACACTCACTTTCCCCACTGCCACCCAGTGCTTTGCCTTCATCCCGTTTGGAACTTCTAGGGCAGGAGATTCTCAGCAGTGCTTCCCCGGTCGACAGCACCATCCACCACGCAGGCACATGCACGAGCCGAAGATTTCCAGTCACGCTGTGCGCCTGCGCGAGGAGAGAAACAAACACTGGAAAATCCATTCCCAGCGCATGTTTCTCTCTTTGCGCAGGTGCACAGCGCGACAGAAAATCTCCAGCTCGTGTGTGCACCTGCATGGACAGTGCTGTGGACCGGGGAAGTGCCACTGACAATCTCCTGCCCTAGAAGTTCCAAACGGGATGAAGAATCACCGGGCAGAGGGGGGCAGCGGGCGCGTCACCCCCTCCCTGCACGTCACCTCCGGTGGCCTGCTCCCCCCGCCATGGCCCAGCAATGCCACTGATCTTCACTCCTGCAGAAACAGGAAGCCAACTAGTTAATCCAGAAATATTCTATTCGATCAAACAAAGCACTCCATAGAGATTTTCAAAAAGGAAAAATAAAATAATCTTCTCACGATTGTATAGCAGTGTAAAAATTGGGTGTTTAATCCCTATTTATTCTTTTCAGTCTTTCCACTGGGGATAACAACAGTTTTCATCCCTTACATCTGGCTAGCTTGACACTGGTGTTAAAAAGACAGCTCTAATTTTGAAAGACAACAGAAGATACATATATCTCTCTTCTGAATATTAGTCTGAGAAAATGAGGAAGCTTGTATTTTCCCCTGAGACTTAAATGCCTTTATTTACAAATATACATGTGTATAATCCAAGCAACTATTAACTTATGCAAATATGGATTAACTTCTCATCCATCTGATGCTTATCTACATGGATTTCTATCATTTTTCATATTTATCTAAGAGTTAGCAGATATTAAATTTAACTTGATTACAGCGCAATCCTGCTGTATGTAGTTGCAAACGTGCTGTAAAGCATTAGTTTGTGACTACTTTTGAGCTCCACCGCCCGAGGACTCGGCCAACCAGCAAATCCAAGCATGGTAGGATCCGGCAGACGGGGGGGGGGGCAGTCGACGGACGGGAAGAGGGTCGGCTAAGCCAGGAGGGCGGCCATAGGTTCCGCTGCAATGGGTGGGGGCGGGGCATGGCGTCCGCCATATCCCGGTCCCCACCGGTCTCCGCAGGGCGGCTGGGCCATTACATGGCCTCCTCCGACTTCTGCCAGCAAAATAGCTGGCAGAATTCTGAGGAGGCCTATCGGCCCCAGCCACTGTTACACTTGGGGAAGGGGACGAGTGTCCCCTTCCCCGAGTAGACTTTCCGCCGTGGACTGCCTGCTGCAGGTTGCCCATGGCGGAGATCAGGATTTGGCTGGCGGCCTCGGCCGCCCGGCGGATCCTTAAGCAGGATTGGGCTGTTAGTGTTCTTGCCTTTTGTAAGTTACCAAATAAATACAGGCAACATACTTTTAGTACAATAATTTTATCACAGTGTTTTGTTGGCATTGTATTTATGGTAAAGAATGTGGCTTTTTATGGCCATTTAAGAACTTCTTTCATGTAATTCTCCTCCCACTCTCGAATGTGGTCAACAAGATGGTAACAAGATTGCAAGGCCGGCACCAACATTTTGAAAAAGTGAAATTTGAAATGAATTTCAGATACTTTTCAAGGAGCACTGGCGTCGCTCTAGGTGGGGTGGAACGCTGTGCCGCCCCACTCTGAACCTCCGTTACAGCTCCGCAAGAGGCGGCCCCGCCCCCTCACCTTCGGAGCCATTCGAGGCAGTGAAAACAACATGCAGGAGTCTCCTGCACATTGCTTTCGCTGCCTCGAATGGCTCCGAAGGCGAGGGGGCGGGGCCGCCTCTTGCGGAGCTGTAACGGAGGTTCAGAGTGGGGCGGCACTTAGCGTTCCACCCCACCTAGAGCGACGCCAGTGTCAAGGAGAAACATCTGAGAATTTTCAAGGGAAACCTAGCAAATTTCTATAAGACAAGGGAAATTCCTTAGGGGCGTACTTCACATTGACATTGTGAAGAAACATAAAGTCGTAGAAGATACCAAACAAGGGTTAAACGGAAAGGAGCTTGTATGTGTCTAACAGCCTGAGAAGTGATTCTTGTAATCACTGACAGCCAGAGGTCATGGGGACAGTCAGTTCTGAGCAAGAACTCTAACACAATAGACTGTGGTGGGGAGAAGACAAACTCAAGTGGTTAGGAAAGGTGGTGTCCCAGTGATGGCAAACATCCTATGACTTCTGACCAACTGACAAGTCCCAAAAATATTGATGATGTATGACACATTTCTTCAGCCATGAATCAGATAAAGGTATGCCCCTCGTGAAGCTTGTCAATTCTAATAACCCTTCCCCGCCACCCGAATGGGTTAGATCCACCACTAGTATCCCCCCCAAAAAAAAGTAATTTAAAAAATCACTTGCATGCACCCCATCACCACTGTTGCTGCCACAGTCACAAGTCACCATCACAGGTTTTGATGTTGGGTGTTTGGCTGGCACCACTCACACCGCCATCACCCGACACTCGTGCCATCAGATATAGGTAAGTCCTGCACTGGGCGGCGGGAGAGCGTGGGGATGGAGGGCTGAGGTGGCGAGGGAGGGGGCCATTGGCTGGCCAGGCCTGGGAGAGGGTGGGGATATCGGCACTGGGCTGTGCTGATATCCAAACCACCTTCCTGGGCCTGGCCAGCCTTACATGGCCTCCTCGGTTGTGCACCAGCTAAATACAGTAGCTGGCATGCATCTGAAGAGTCCCATTGGTGCCACCAGGACTTACATCGGGGGAAGGGGACGAATGTTCCCTTCCTCCAAGGTGAGTCCTGGCCATTTAGGCCAGTCGCTGCATTTTAGGCAGGATAGGGCTAAACGTCTGACACACTAAAGCAGAGATTGTCAACATTTTCATCTCATGGCACACCGACAAGTTACTAAAATTATCAAGGCACACCATCAGTTTTTTTTTTTACAATTGACAAGGCACACCATGCTTCTGGTGGGGGGGGCTCACATCCCGCGATGGCCCTACTAATAAATGACCCACCCCCACCCCCACCCTGCGCCACACTGGTTGAAAATCACTGCACTAAAGGTTTGCAAAGAGGAAAATAATACATGACAGAAGCATTTCTGTGATATATTTACCATAATCTCTGGTTAGAGGCAGTCCTAAATGGTGTTTTCAAAAAGTGGATTTTGGTGTTTTCCAAAATAAAATTGCTGAAAGCGGTGTTATGTGCTTTTATTCCATTTTTTATAAATTATGATTGCTTTAATAATCGCTGTAAATGTGTACTAGGTAGGTGAATTAGGTGGCATAGTGTGAGCAGATGCAGCCACAGTCATTACCAATACATAGTGGTAGAAAATGGTTTTATTTTTCTCAGATTTCATGGGGGGGGTTGCTGTTGTTCAGAAAGTGGTGTTATGTGTTTTTATTTCATTATCGGAAAAAAAAAGACTCCCCCTATCTATGGTACTTATACGACTGTACTGGAACCCTGAAAATAAATGACTTGCAAAGTGTGATGTGAAGCCATTATGGGGAGGGACGACGAAATAAGAGACGCTCGTGTTTCAAAGCTTTCAGTCAATGACTAGTCTAAATCCTTTCCTCTTTCGCACACACACACACACACACACACACACACACACACACATTCAGGCAGAACAACTGACATTTGAGTTCATTGTGCACAGCAAAACACTGTAATGTTTACCCATTTCTGGAAAGCTGTGCCGACTCTATGCCAAAGCACAGTCGATTGGCATTCGCTTTGAAAGTCTGTACTGCATCACTGCACTTTAGCTCTATTTCACCCATTATGGTGCAGAGATTGCTCGCTGTGTTCCCAGGGATCCTGTGTATGAAAGAGCTATCGTCTTCACTGCCAAAATGGCTCTGCTCTGCGAGATTAGCTTTAATTAAAGTGAACCACAAGACCCTGCACAATGCTACAACAAGATAGCTCAACCCCGTTGAATAGCAGCATACAAGGATAAAGCTAGAGGATATAATATACAAAGGACAGTTGCTTTAGTGTGCTACCCAATTAGAGCACTCTGAGTGAGCTCTTGCAATGAGTCACTGCGATAATGCTGTGAATCAGATGCCTTTGGTCCATGGCTATTGCTTGCAAAGTACCTGGAAATAAAATTAGGCCATTTCCTGCCATGGTTGAGAGGAGAAGTGTCTGGATGTGAAAGGGCAAATGTTTCCTGCATATGCTCCTTTTTTTTTTAGTCCTTCACAACAGCAGTGCAGTTTTTGCCTAGTTTATGGGAGCGATACGTTGTAAAATGGGAAGCATCTTGAAGATCCGGCTTAAGAAACCGACCTGAGTTTCCAATCTCTGCTGGAACTAAGTCCATGCAAGGGGAAGAAAGGAAAGGGAATATCTATTTCACAGCAAGAAAATGCAGGTCTTGAAAAGCTAGGAAAACATTGTTTCTCTCAGAACAAATGTAGAAGCCAGAAAAAGTGGAGTTAATTTACAGATTTTTCTGGATTTAATAGAGAGAGTATAGCAAACCTAGGGGAAAAAAAGTGGGGGTGGAGAGATGCATGGCCATTTTCTTTTCCCCTCTGCCTAGACTAATCATTGATCAACACATCCAACCCCTCTGTCAGATCTCCAAAAGTTACATATATGAATGCGGAACAGAGAAATCTTGATTCTTGATCCAAATACATGTTATTTTAAATGCATGCATGGACTGTCCCAGTATTTTTTTCCTTTTTGTGTGTGACTAGTACTTTGCTTGTGACTAGTGTTGTGTGTGTGCTTGCGCATGCACAAACCCAATTGAAACAGCAGCAGGATGGCAGGGGATTTAAACACTTTGGCCCTGCTGTGGCTCTGATCAAGATTGTGAGTCCTCCCATTAGGGAAAAAGGTTCCACTGAAGCTTTTAACATGAGTTGGTGGTGCTATTTTTCCCCCCATTTTCATATGTCAATGTGTCTCATATGATGTTTTAAACTATCATGTTTCATTTGTTTTGACTGTCACTTTTATTACTTTGTTGTGCTTTTTTTTTTTACTGTCAGTGGCCTTGTGAATTAGTTTTGATTAAGGGTGTGATACATACAGTACTTTAAGTAAGTAAGAATCACTTATGTTTTGACGACTTTGATTTGACTACAGATATAGGCACTCCTGAGAATGGGTGCAGAATCACAGGGTGGCAATGACTGCCTCCTTTTCGCCCTTGCCAAATGGTACTCCTCCCTGGAATTCCTGATATGTGTGTAAGATTCAGCAATATACCGTTGGAGAGTCATAACTGGAATTAAATGCTAAACTTGGTTCTCGATATCATTTTACAACCAGATTGGTCTCTAGTTCCACCAATGCTAACTGCTTTGTGGCAGTCACAAAATACACTCCAACAGCACACAAAGTCATGTGATGCTGGAGCACTGCTGGGAAGGCTGGAGCCTTCCTGTGCATGTCAGAGGATCCTCCTGGACTCGTTGAAGCAGGTAGGATGGCGGGGGAGGCAGAACAGGGGCAAGGGAGGGCAAATGAGGCTGCACCAGGGTGGATCAGATCTGGGAAGCATCGGGTTCGGTGGCAACAGCAGCTGCCGATTCCTAGCCCCCTTCCCTGACTCAATCCTGTGGCATGGGTCCACCCAGAACTGCACCAGCAAATTCTCTAGCGCAGGTCTGCGTAGACTCCTGTGCGCTGCGGAGGCTTACCCCTGGATAAGGGAACAAATGTTTCCTTACTCAGAAGAGGCCTACACAACTCCCCCCCCCATAGGATGCAGCGGTACCCATTTTGGTGTTGGTGCATTGGTGGGGGGGATAATTGGATTGGGCTTGTAGTGGGAAAAGTGGCATGGCCACATAAGCAAGGCTGGGGCAAATGCTGTATATCTCTGGATAAGGACAGAATCTTAAGATCTTGTTTTGTATTTAAAGATTCTGGATTTTGCAGTGTTGGACAAAGGACTGGCCGAGTCTTGCTTTGACTAGGGATACCTTTGCACCCGCAGCATCATCCCTCTGAAGGGCTTCCAGAATGAGACTTTCCCTGAAAAGCATGAGCACTATTGCTTTCCAAATCAACTGTAAAAATAGAAGCCGTTTTTGAATCAGGCGGTTGCTCTTTTCCCTTTTCGATTCTGGTCGGTAATCTAGTCTGTTTCTATTTCTTTGCTTTCAAACGTAGGACATGCTCTGCATATGGAATACTCTCCCTTCCACAACAAAGGTATGACTGTGACAGTAGTCTTTCATTCTCATTATTATAATATATGCTGAGCAGGAGAATGATAAATAATTCAATGTGACAGGACCCCTACTTGCCATTACCCGAGGCAGTCAGCGGATCCGTGTCAGAGGCCAGAAGTGAACGGCCCGCAGGGTCGTTCATCCATGTCGCGGACCATCCAACTAGCCCGGCTGGAATTCCACCACCTGAGCCATCAGGGGCTGTCCACCAGGGTCCCAAAGAGGCGGCAGCTGCTGCTTCCGGGTCCGTCACACGGGTCATGACGGACACTTCGTTCCAGGCCAGAAGTTTGTTCTGGGCCAGCCTTAGCGCCTCTGGGGCTGTCCCCGCCTCCGGCAGCGACACAGTCACTTTCTCCATCCCGGATGCCACTGACATCCACCCAGGTCAGGCACTTGCACACAACGCCGGATGTCACCTGCCATGTGCCCGCCGCTGCCATTACTCTCACCTGATACCCAGGTAACCTCAGCAATGCAGCTGTGGTCTTGGAGCACCTGCAGGATCGGTACCCCATGGCAGGCCAGGCCTGACTAGGGAGGTGTGTCCCACGACGCCCAGCTCTTGAGGGCAGGCTTCCCCTGAGGGAAGGGAATGAGAGGGAAGCCAAGGCAAACATAAAAGCCAGGGTAGCCGATGAGGAAGGTTTGCTGGGAGTGAGGTGAGACTGTCCAAGGGAGCACAACAACACTGAACCAGAGACCTCCACCACCCCGGGCCTGAGTGGAGGAGTAGGGTGCTGAAACCCCCCTCCCTCATCCCTTTCTGAGGCCAGGTTCTTGGGATACTGCAACGCCCCGCGGGAGCTCCGCCGATCCTCAGGGGTACCAGAGACCATGCCCCAACACAGTATATGCTGAGCTCAGCAATAACATGAAGTGGGAGAGTTCTGCGGATTCCTACTTCTTCTCTTTCCCCCCCAAATAGCTAAGCTCTACAGAAGTCCATAGTAAAATTCTGTTCTCCCCCTTATATATATACACTTCATGTTATTGCTGAGCCAATTCTCCTGCTCAGCATATACTGCTGTGACACTGTAGCATTACAATTCTTCACACCACCTCCAAAGCCTCATGAAATCAATGGGACTTATATCCACTAGAGAGCTCGTGCCAAGGAAGGGTACTATGAACTGACTCGGTGATGTGTAAATGTCCTCCGAGAGTTATTTATAGCAAATGCAATTGCATTTCTTATGCTCGGCGCATCGCATAAATATCATAGCTCAGGGTAAATGGTGCTTTATATTGTGAATATGAAGAAATGACGTGCTTTCCCCCTTAGACACAGATTGTGGGCACGTAAATAGGTACTTGTTACTACCAAACAGTTTCCTGCTAAACCACCCCTCTGGGCCACACGGAGGCATCGGATTTAAGGAGGCAAGTCACGTTTCTTTCATTGGGAAGTTCTACTTTGAAAAATGGATTGCACAACAATTTTGGCCTTGAATCTTAGTTCTGACATGTCTGCCTTCTTTACTGCCATCATAACTAATTTCTGCTTGTGAAGATAAACATTTATAACCTGGGACCAAATTGTGTGCCTCCACAAAACCTGTTTAGCGTATTTTACCATCATTTTACCTTTAGGTTTGTAACTTTTAAACCATAGTAAGTTGTTGTTGAATAATAATAACAATAACAATACTGATAATATAAAAACAATCATGATAGTAATAAGTGTTGCATTTTTGTATAGCATTTCAGTGTTCAAAGTGCCTTCCAAACATCATCTCAGTAATCCTTACAACAACACTGTCAAGTTAGGCTGGATTCACACTACACGAATCCCGGTGCATTACGGAGATGCACGGAGCTTTTTGACAGCATTTCAGAAGCAAGCGGAGCAGCTGCGATCTCCCGCGTACAAGATGGGGAAACCCATCTTTTGAGGGGCGGGTTCGCGGAGCTAGGGGGCGGGTTTGCGGAGCTACTGCAGCCACCAATCGGATGAGAGGGGGGAGAATGGTTGCATGCCAATTAGAACTACTTCCAATCTGTAAGCTGCGCTTTCTTAAGAAGGCGGGACAGCAGTAGGGACAACAGGCGGGAAGACACTCCTTCCGACCAGCTCTGCGCGTGGAGGCAGAGCCAGGGGCAGAGGCCTCCGCGCCGGGATTTGTGTAGTGTGAATCCAGCCTTAGTTAGCATTCTTCTTCTTTGTGGTCTCTGTGCAGTCACATGCAGTTTTGACCATGTACAGAGCTTGCTTTGGAAGCTCTTTGCTTCTAGAGCTTTGTTGAGCATTCGGTCCCTGTGCTCAAGTGGAGAAACCCTGTGCACAACCATGTGCCTCAAGCAGGGGTAGAGGGCCCCACCCCCATTCCTTTTCAACCATTTTGCAGAGCACTGCCCTTTGTCTCTCTCACTAAAAAAAACCACAGACTTTACCTCAATTTCAATGTTATTTGTAAATAATAATTTAATAGTAGTTATTTTATAGTAATCTATAAAAAGATATTTTAAAAAACTTAGATGATTTATTTATTTATTTAAAATATTTATATACCTCTTTTCCCAGAGTTCTTTTCCCAGAGCTCAACAATAAGATAATTAGGGCTCAGTCCAGCCTAACTCAGCACAAGTCAGGCCCAATTGAGGCCCAATTCTGGCGTAGCTGTGGCCTAAGATAGGGCTGAGTTAGGCTGCAACTATGCCTGAGTTAGGCAGGAGGCAAGAGCAGTGGGCCAGGATCGAGGCAAAACTTACCGCAGAGGCAGGCAGGCTCCTGTGGGGAGGTGTCAGTCTTGTGGAAGGGAAGAGCCCCCTCCTGAGCTCATCTGTGTGCACCTACCACAGCTGCTGCAGCGTTCGCAGCAGATGGGCAGCCACAGGAAGGCCTGCAGGCACTGCGCGTTTGACAGTCAGCTGAAGGGCAGAGGTTGTGCCAGTGCCAGCTGCCCTAGGGCACCCTGGGCATTAGCCACCTGCTGCAGGGGGGAGTGCCACTGCCCTCCCTCCTGCAGAAGGCGATGCCACCCCCAAGCCACGGTGAGGCTGCACGTGGGAGTCATGGGGGGTGAGCGGGGGAGAGAAGGGAAGGATGGGGTGGGAACGGCACACACAAGGGGGGTCTCATGAGGTCTGGAACTGCCTCTGCCAGGACATGCCCGTGAGCTGCCTGAAGCCCTGGGCCTCCAGGGCCGTGGCAATGCCCACAAAGAAGGTATCCCGGTGTCCCTTCTGCTCCGTGCCCCGGCCAAGACTGAGAGATGCCTTGGGCTTGTCTGCTGCGAGCGGGAAGGGCGCACGCAGCTCATCACACCCCCAGATGGGGCAACGTCAGCACGTCGCGGCAGGCGCTCTGGCGGGGTGGGGGGGTGGCCAGCTTCCATCATCAGGGAGTGGGAGGGGAGGCAGACAGACAGGCAGACAGTGGGTTCTGGGGAGGGGCACGGGTGGGTCAGAAACAGACAGACAACAAGGCTGGTGGGAGAGGGATACAGGGAGAGGGGTCTGCAGAGACCAATAGGGACACAGGGGTCACTTCGCAGATGGAGGCAATGCAGGAACGGGCACCTCTTATGCAGACGGACCTTGGGCAGAACGGACGCCGGTGACGGGCGGACCGAGGGCGGGTGAGAGCCCCGGTTGCCGAAAGGGCTCTTCACAGACGTGGCGGATGTGCGCCATGTCGCCTGTCAGTGTTTGCCTGCCTGAGAGGCCCCCCAACTCCCCACTCCCCTCTGAGCCCTGAGGGTCTTGCAGCCCCCCTGCTGTGGTCTCCCTGGGCTGGCTTTGCAGGCCCTGGCTGGGATTCATGCAGGGGCTTGTGTGCTGGGGACTGTCTCTGTGTGTGTGGGGCAGTGCTTGTGTAACATTGGGGACATGTGTTTCAAGGGACATCTTTATTGTTCTGGAACATTGGCAGAGATGGCCAGGCGAGGCTGCCAGGGGTTGACACAGCAGCCACTCAGAACATAGCAGCAGCAGCAGCAGCAGCAGCAGCAGGCGTGCCCCATGGACCTAGAGATGCAGGCTCTTCCCCTGTGGAACCACAGCCTGTACCATAGAAAAGGGAGGGACAGCAAGTACGACAGCCAGGGAGCAGCGGCGGCAGCGGCGGCAGCTGAGGAGGGTTGCAGGGCTGGCTCCCTGACCTCTGGCAGCATCAAGGCAGACGACAGTGGTGCAACCAGACTGCAGCCCCAGGGGTGCTCACAGGAAGGTAGGTGGTAGTGGACGTTCCTGGGGAGACAAAAAACAAGGGGGTGTTACATGGCAGCTGGTGTGTGGTAGCAATCGCCACTGAAGAAATGCCAGTGTGCCAGTTGCAAAGGCCTGCAGGGAGAGAAATTAAACACAGCTGACAGGTGTGACACACATAGCATGGTCTGCACTCCTTCCCTGGGTGTAAGGTGAGCATGATCCTGTAAGGCAGAGGTTCCCTAACTCCTGGGAAGGCCTTATGCTGCTCTAAGTAGCAGCGGGGCCTTCCCAGGAGTGGCGATGACACGCCTGAGATCGCGCCGCCGCCGCCACCGCTGCGCCCGGGATCGCCGTTTTTACCTTCATTGGCGGGCAGTGGGTGTCCCTCGGGGGTTGCGGGGAGCCTGCGGACCCCTCCGCAGGCCTCCCCAAGCGTCGGAGCAGCGCTCCAACGCGATCGCAACTGACTTCCGGTTTTACGCGAAACCGGAAGTCAGTTGCAATTGCGTTGGAGCGCTGCTCCGACGCTTGGGGAGGCCTGCGGAGGGGTCCGCAGGCTCCCCGCAACCCCCGAGGGACACCCACTGCCCACCAATGAAGGTAAAAACGGCAATCCCGGGCGCAGCGGTGGCGGCGGCGGCGCGATCCCAGGCACGCCGTTGTCGTCACCGCGGGTTGCCATGCCCCTTAAGGGCATAGCAACCCTTTCTTCCCGGCTGGGGCGTCGCGATGCCCCAGTTAGGGAACCACTGCTGTAAGGGAAAAAGGTCAAAGAGAGAGACAACAACACAACTTGTGAGTCACAACCATGGCACACCTAGCAATACTGACCTGTTCGTTGACCCTGTGGGGAAACGAGGGGGTGGGAACAGCTGGTGTCTACATAAGGGTTACAGTTCCACACTCATGGCATTGTGTGCTCACATTAATACAGGCAGCTATGAGACAAGACATTGGTAAAGAGGCATTTCAGAGAAGGCATTACAGGCAGCTATGAGACAAAACATTGGTAAAGAGGCATTTCAGAGAAGGCATTGCAGGCAGCTATGAGACAAAACATTGGTAAAGAGGCATTTCAGAGAAGGCATTGCAGGCAGCTATGAGACAAGACATTGGTAAAGCGTCATGTATCCTACCTATATTTCTATATGCAAAGAGGCAGAAGTCAGACCACATGTCAGCACGAACCCTGCTCTTACCTGCACTTACCTGCTGGTGTTGTTGCCTGTGGGGGGGGGAGAGAGGGGCTGGGAGAAAGACATGGGTTAGCAAACACTTGCATGGTGACAGCTGCCCAGGCACAGCTGTAAACAGTTTGGCCACAGCCAGAACAGCCCTCTCTGCCCTAGAGGGGGGCAGAGAGGAGAGAGGAGAGGAGAAGAGAGAAGTGGGGTGTTTGTGAATTTTGCCCTCCACCGACAAAGTCCCACTTTGTGGCTGCTGGGGGACAGGACCCCACGCCACGTGCTCAGAGAGAGAGAGAGAGAGAGAGAGAGAGAGAGAGAGAAAGTGGAGGGCTGGGGCTGGGCTTTTGTGGGAAAGAGGCTGGGTGGGGCTGGGTGCTGATAGGGTAACTATTTGGGTCCATGTCCAGAGTTATGCCACAACTATTCCGTCCTAACTCAGGCACAACTCAGGCGTAGGGTGTTAGAACTTTTCAGGAGAGGGCTGGAGTGGGTAAGGTTATATGGCTCCTATGGGTCTCCTCAAATTTAAGTCCACCTTTTTTGTCGACCTAAATTTTGTGCCGCAGTTGTGCTCGAGGGGGCGTGTCGGAGCTTGCCAGTGTCTGGAATCCGACTCAAATTCGTAACCGCCCCCGTCACACCCCCGACACGCCCCCAACACGCCCACTTTTAGGCCAAACTTAGGACGGAATAGCTCTCATGCCGAACTTAGGACTGAATTGGTCAACTTTCCTTAACCCATCCTATGTCAGTCACAATTGCAGCACAAATTCGGCCTCTGCGGCACAATTCAGGCACAACTCGAGCCTAAGGCGCTTAGGCTGCAGTTGTGCCTGAATTGTGCCGCTGAGGCCTTAGGCTGGACTGGGCTGTTAAAAACGTAAAAGTACAATAAAAACAAAAGAACAATAAAAAACAGTACAGGAACGGGTAAACACAATATAAAAGCAGCAATAAAACCATACAAATAGCACAGAGTAAAACCTATACATGCTGATTAAAAACGGGGTCCCTAGAAGCAGGTCCAAGCAGACCCAGCGGGGCAGCGAAGGCTTACCCCTAGGCAAGGGAGCAAATGTTCCCATACCTTCAGAGCTGCTCCCCTCCCTGCAGGATGCGGCATGTGCTCCAATGGGGTGGCTGCATTGGTGGGGAGGGGAGTGGTCTGTGAGAAACACAAGTGAGCTGTACAGATACCAGCAGCTCATCTCAGCAGACTGGGATAGATAGGTGATCATGGACTGTGGCCTCCTTTGAGCTATTTTCCTCCTCATGTGCAGTGTGTTGACTGTGTGATCTTTTGGCTAATTAACTATTAATAGTGTTATACCTAGGGTTAGCATATTTTGAGGGACACAAACCACGACCCACCTACCCCTATTTTTTCCCCACCAATTTTTTTTTTTAAAAAATTCTTTAAATTTCTGGCCGTGTTGCTGCTCTCTCTCTCTCTCTCTCTCTCTCTCTCTCTCTCTCTCTCTCTCTCACTCACTCACTCACTCACTCACTCACTCACTCTTTAATTTCGCACCATTTTCACTTGCGTTTTTGGCTGCTCCGCCTGCGTTGCTGCTGCTGGCGCTGCTGCAGTCATGCCTGCCACCACCACCGCTGCCTCCAGCCATGGCTCCTTGCACGCTGGATGTGCTGGGAACCGTGCAAGTCTGAAGCCTCCAGCTGCACCGTGCGCATGCGCGTCGCAATGCTTTGGCCTTGCCCGATTCCTAGCTGTGAACTGGGCAAGGCTGAAGTCTCCAGCCGCGCTGTTCGCATGCGCTGCTGGGCGCTATGGACTCACCCGGTTCCCGGCCGCGACCAGGCCCTTTCGCAATGCACGGCCATTCCGGGACGTCTGGTAAGCCTAGTAATACTGCTTTTCAAGAAAAAGTAATTCACAAAGTGGTTTCCCTAGCAAAACAACAAACAAACAAACATATAAGTGGTTCACTGTCCCCAAACTACTTACAATCTCCACTCTCCTTCTTCTACAGAAACCAGGCTCCTAACATACACACCCAGGGGGAGAGAGAGAGAGAGAGAGAGAGAGAGAGAGATGCATAGAAACTAATGCATAGAAACTATGTGCTCTCCCATTGAGCTATGGTTTTGTGCTCAAATATCTTTCCTATTTCTAGCTATCCTATATGAGAGGATTCGTGTTTATTCACACCCCTTATCACAATGAAAAGCGTATATTACAGAAATGATAGCATGAGTTCAGTACACACACAACATTTGGCTGTGCAGTAACCGAAATGACGAAGCTATATTTCAAACATTGTCTTAGGCAATGAAATGTCCCATAAATGGGTAATAAGCATCACAAGGAAATTGTGTATGCATTACACCTGCTAGCTTGTTCTGCAGGTGTTATTTTTGTTTTGTTTTTGTTTTAAATAAAGCTTGCAAAGTAACAAGCCTGAAAGGCTAACATGGTTGCTTTTTAAAAAAAAATTCCAGTATTTCTTGCCTCTGTAGAAACTAGTCATTTTTTAAATGAAATTAAATGCCATAATGAGTAAAACATACACCTTGAATACATGTAAAACACATCAGAAACTGCCTACAATTTAGTCGAGTTCAGTGGTTCTCAAAGTGGTGGGTCGTGACCCACCATGAAAATGAGAAGCAGCTGCTACAGGGGTGGTGACGTACAGTGACATTGGTGATGTCCCGCTGCCAGGAGAAAAATGTGTTTATTTTTACTTACTGGGGGTCACACCAGCCCTCCAGAGGTTGCAGGGGGCCCACAGCCCTCTCTTCGGGCCTACGTGTGCTTCAGATCAGCTCTCTGGCATTCGTCTGAAACCAGAAGTAAGTCTTGATCATTTCAGGGAGCCCATCTGATGCATGGGGGGGGCTGCAAAAGGGGCTGCAGGCCTCCTGCACCCTCCGGAGGGCCGGTGTGACCCCCAGTAAGTAAAAAAAAACTTTTTGTCCCATAGTGGCATGATCTCAGGAGCACCAGCACCGGCCTGCCCCTGCAAACACTTACAACTTCCCCAACTCATGGGGAGAACTTTAAGAAACGCTGGCCTAGTTCATCTCACAACTCCATTACGGCTTTTCAGATAATGTATCTGTCTATAAGAAATATGTGGAACAGAGAAGCAGGATCATGCCTGCTGAGCCCATGCCCCAATCTTCCTGTGGCGACTGGATCATCTGCACAGAGCCTACATATACTTACAAGTTTTACTTGTTTTACAAGTTTACAAGTAATGGCAGGGGGCAGTGTGTGAGTGTGTGAGCATCTCTCTTCACATGCTGATTTTATGTGGATATCTTCTCTGAACAAGTTATACCATCTAGTTAGAAACAAGAAACAAGTAAGCAGTTTAAACTAGAAAAATGGAACAATTTGTGTATGGTTATGTATTGTTTAAATTTATTTTATGTATTATTTTAAATTATGTATTTTAACCTTTGTTGTAAGCCGCCTTGGGCATTTGCCTTTCGGCATAGGAAAAGGCGGGATATAATTTTTTTAAAAAATAAATTAAATAAATAAACAATGACAACAAACTTTTCCCATGCACCAGCCCTGAGGCTCTCTCATCTTCCTCCAGTACACTTGAACCGTTACAGATGTACAGCCCAATCATAACTCAATATTTATGACAGTGGAACACAGTTCTGCTGTTGTAAATGGTTGTACTGCGGTCTGTGCAGCATGCTACTGGTGACCATTTTGGAGGAAGCGAGGAACTCCTGATTTGCAGTTCCACGTTATTTGGAGAATCGCTGAAGAGTACTGACATTAGCTTTTTGCATAGTGGGCTTACTGGTGGTTTTGCTTTACTGTTTGTGTGAGCTGATGGCAAACTTGGTGTACTGCTGCATTGGTTGATTGAGCTGTGTTGTGTTTTTCTTCCTTCCATGCAGGAAGTTGCAACTGTTGATCGCTGCACTTTGTCATGTCTGGAATCCTCAATGATGTGCATTCCCACACCAGTTAGGAGATCTGGATCTCGGCTGTCATTACTCTTCTGGGCACTTAACGTAGCATCTTACTTTGCTGGCAGAAGCCTAAAGATGGGGCTTGATATGGTTCCAAAATGCAGTGTTACAAACAGTTGTGTTGGCTCAGTAAAATATATCATTACAATTACAATCCATGCATCTTCATCTGTCCCAACACGACAGTGTCACTGCTAACGATGCAAGTTTCCCAAGCTGTCCTTTAGTTTATTCTACATTACAGAGAGGCCTCGTCCGTGGCCTGTTTCATACACTAGGTGGCAGCAAACCTGGATCTGCCACTCAAAAGGCAGCCAGGGCTAATCCTGGGTACCTGGGTGAACCTGAATCTCCTCTGCTAATTGGGCAAAGTGGCACTTTTAATCTAACTGGTGATTCTCTTATATTTCAGTTACAGATTTCAGTGATGTATATCCTGCCTTTCCCTTCAAGTAATCAGAGCACAACCGTCCATATTTATCCCAGCTGGTGGCGCAGTGGGTTAAACCGCTGAACCATGAGCTGTCGATCGAAAGGTCGGCAGTTCGAATCCGCGACGGGGTGAGCTCTCATTGCTTGGCCAGCTCCTGCCAACCTAGCAGTTCCAAAGCATGTTAATGCAAGTAGATAAATAGGTACCGCTTGCGGGAAGGTAAAGAGCGCTCCGTGTTCCAGCCGCATGCTACGCGCTGCGGCAAGGAGAGTCATGCTGGCCACATGACCACGGAGGGTCACCTTTACCTTTAATATCTTTTCCAATGGCTATTTGCTGGTGTTTATCATGTCTTCTTTTTTATTTATTTTTTTATTTATTTCATTTTATAAAGGAAAACAAAAAAAATACATGTGCTTTGATATATGTAAATATTTGAATAGAATATACAGTTTAATTAGTTGACAGGTGAAAAAAGGAAAAAATCTATAAGTAAATTAATATGTATTAGGAAAAAAACAACAACCCCGAAACGCCCATGCTCATGAAGTTAAAAAAAAAAAAGGATATTAAAACAATCTAGACAATGATTATTTCTACATACTTCCCGCAGTGGCTTATACATCAAACAAATACTTCAAGAAATGGCTTCCAAATATTCTCAAAAATATCCAGTCTCAATTGTCTTTGGTATGCCATTCGCTCAAATTTTGACAGGTATAAGAGGCCTTCAATCCATTGGGTACTACTTGGAGGGCACTTGTCTTTCCAATTTTTTTAAATCAGTTTTTTAGCCATTATGAGGGCACAAAGAGTCCATTTTCGCTGATCCACAGTTAGCCTCCAAGTGACAGGTAGTTAATTAAGGAGAACATATGTTTCTGTAAATATCAATGATTGTTGTAACACCACATTTATGGTATTAATTATTTCTTCCCAAAAACATACAAGTATAGGACATGACCAGAAGAACATATGTATTAAAGAGGCATATGGATTATTACAATGCCAACATCTGGAATCTGTGGTTAATCCTTTATCATATAACATCTGTGGCATCCAATACACCCTAAAGATAATTTTCTGTTGTATTAAACGTAGTCTAAGATCTATAGATATTACTGAAATATTTCTTAATACCATTATCCATGGATTATGAGGAATCGTACGATCAAGTTCTGCGTTCCATCTTTCTCTGAGGAGATGCATATCATATTTATTTAGTGGCATTAAATATATATACACAAATATTACTGGTTTCTTCTTGGTATTTGTCTCGATTAATACTTCTAATAAAGGTGGACTTTGAGAGGCAAACAGAGCGTGAATGTCTTCTTTAGAGCGTGAACCTCTTCAGGACAAGGAACCACCTTTCCGTTTCTTTTTCTGTGCAAATTGTTGCTTTGCAAACTTTTGGGTGTTTGTTCAAAAGCAAGACAAACATTTCCTTAACAATAATAATACATGGCTTTGCAAACTTTATGTTTTTCAGTGTATGCCTGAAACATCTTAGAACAACACTCCCAAAATATCACACCTGGAAAGGCCCTATGTGCTCTGGGATGATTATGAATCAGGCTTTAGAGCTAATTTAGCCCGCAGCAGCTCTGCAGCACCTGTGCAAAAACAACTAGCCATTGGTGTAGGAATCACCAGAGGTTATGCTTCAAGCAAATGTGCTTTGAAAAGGGTAACGAATTCTGGGGAAAGGTAATGCAACACAAAATGTGTGCAGCTAGAAATTCTGAGTTAACCCTGTACTTGGCTGAATATATTCTTCCATGGGCCACTCCTTGTTCCCTCCCCCATACTGCTTTTCTCTGCTTTCAGCACAAGCAATGATGGTTTTCATTTTGTTTATTGCTCCCACTGCAAGATTATAAAAATGAAACAAACAAACATTGGGCTACAGTTTCAGCACTTATACACTCACTGGTTTGTCTTCATTCTCAGGGGCTCATCAATGGATGTGTGTCAGCCCTGCAGGTTTTTGCAATAGACTCACTGGGGCTCATGGTCAAAGGAGGGGACTCCAGATAATTCCAGCTGGGACACTTGCCCAACCACCCAGAATCCTCTGGGCCTAAGGCATCCAGTGACATCAGTGGGCCAATTCAGTGCCATTATCTGACATAACACTCTTTGATCTGCAGTCTTTCCTCAATGAGATTAGCTTGATGCTGAGGGAATCCAAATGTGTCTCGAGCTACACTTCTAGGCTACTGAAAATGTCTTACATTGCCCTTAGATGCAAAAGAGGCAATCATGTTGAATGTATTCTGCTTAGATTTATTGTACTTTGTTTGAATTTTTTTTCCTCCCTCAGGAAACAAAATGTAGTAATTGGTAGTTTCAAACATTATGACATGAGCCTATCTGTGGATTATTGGGTAAGAATTTATTTTTAAGATCTTCTTGGACATTACTGCTCTACTTGCCTATATGTGCGACATTCTTATGCAGTGGATACTTCTATCTGTCCAATCCTAACAGCCCTGCTCGTAATTGGAGCAGGAGGCCGCTACATGCATGTAAGCCAGTCCCCAGAAATGACGGGCGCCCTCCTGGCGCCCGGCGTGTGGGGTGGGGCCGGCGTCGTATCACGTCGATGCGCCCCCCTGCCCTCGACGCAGCCCCCCACCTGTTTTGAGCTCATTTTGGAGCCGAATGGGCTCCAGGGAGGGAGGGAGGGCCGATCCAGCGTGGCGCTTCAGGACAGTAAGTTCTCCGAGCGTGACCCCCGCCCGAGCTCCTGGAGCTCCTGCTCCACCGCTCCACCCGAGTTCCGCTGCTGCCAGCCCCTCTCCCTCGCCGGTTGGAGTCATACCCAGCGGGCGACAGCTACCACACAGGTGGAATGGAGCCGCCAGCGTATTAGCCATCACCCGCTGAGAATGGCTTTGATGGGTGAGGGGTTGCTTACATGCACATATCGGTGCCCTGCTCCACTTTCAGTTCCGCACCACCCTCAGAAAGCCAGTGGTCTCGAGGCAGATTTAATAAGCAAACAACTACGCATGCTGAATCCTAAGGAGGCATACTGCAAGAATGCTGGGTTAGACTGTGCACTGGGAAGGAGGAGAGGGAGAGAAAAATCTTTGCTTCTTATTTTTCAAGACTGCTCAAGGGGAACCCGCTGATGCATTAAAAAACTGAAACAATATAACTCCCCTGAATCGATGGTTTATAGTTTAGGTCTTTTTTTTTAGTAGTGTGCTGAACAAAGTGTTTTCCCCCCATATTTGTATTACCTGTGATCAGCACTGTATATATTCCTTATTAAACTTAAGATACAGTCAAGTATTCTAATATGCCTTTAATGAATTCCTGCAGCTTGCATATGTGAATTAATTGCTGGGCATGGGGTTTTGGAATCCAGCATCAGTTTTAAAGATTAATGCATTTTAAGTGAAGCAACCCAAGGGCATTACTCTGGATCTAAACCAAGTACTGATTCCATTTTTTTTTTTTAAATGAAGGCTAAGAGTCAACGGAACTGAGCCAGGCTATTTGGTTCAGTTTTGCAGCTGCAATATACAGTATACACATCTACATAACTATTTAACTATACAGATTAATTTGCTCAATGGCTTGACATGTCTTCAATTTAACGTGCAAGGTACTTCCTGGCATGGTATGCCTGATTCCGATGCTGAAGTAGAGCTGTTTAAAAAAATTACCCTGGAAGCAGTTTAGGAGAAATGTGAAGGGCTTCTGAAGGGTTTCAGGATGAAACAGACCGAACAGGATAGTTTTGGCAAAATTAAAAGGTAATAGTATTAATTTGGAAGGATTTGCTTGTGATAAACAAAACTAGTGATGAGACCAATTGCAGGTATGGATTTTTGACTAAAGAAAAGATCCTTCTGAAGAAATAAAAACAACCCAACTGTTTTCACGGAAAAAAACTTTGTAGTATTGCAGTGAATACTTCCAAATAGCAGGTGCTGAAGTGTTTTGTCAGCCTGCACATTGTATCTGATGTCAAAGCGAAGACAGTTCTGCTGCCATAACGACTCTGGCAACAAATCTGAACTGCCCTTTAAAAAAAAAAAGAAAAAAAAAAGAGCGGGTCCTGCCATGAGAAGGTCACCCTAACTTTAAATATCTCTGTTCTTTCTACTTAATACAGAGTCGACAAGGAGAGGGCAGGCTTAAGAATACTGTCCGTAGTTGGACATAGTCTGAACAACAGTGTACCATGCTGAGCAGAGGAGAGAATATTAAATATAGCTATCACAAATCGCTGCAAAATTTATACTTACTGATTTTGTATTTTACTTATTTATATCCTGCCTTTATATTCTAACCCCATGACGGAGCTCAAAATGGTGCGCTTAGGTGTAGAAAACTTGTGCAGTACTAGAGACTGCATTGCAAACCAGAACTAGGGGTGCATGAGCACCCCAATTCACCCGAATGTTCAGCTTGAAATGAGAGCAAGCTTTTTTCCACACTCCAAGCAAAGCTTGAGCCTTGGTGCACAGTTGATTCAAATTCTTAAAGGCTCGAAAGTGTTCGCAAAAGCGTGAGCCTTTTGTGAGCAATCAAATTGCCCACAGAGGCTCAAATGCAAAGCTCCTGCAGTCCCAGGCACTGCCATTCCCCCATTCGCCTCCCACAGCAAAGTGCTGACATTTTGGGGTAGAAAAGAAGGCGCAAGATGCTTCCAGGGCCTCAGCAACATCCTTTCTTTAACAGTTTCGCTACTAGTGTATATCGATTCTGCCAACAAATCTGAACAGCCATTTGAAAAATTGTGCATATCGTGTCATAAGAAGCTCATCCTAACAAAATATTGTGTGTAATGTTTTGCACCATGTCAGACATCGAATGCTAGTCTAAATAAAAATGTCTTAAGGCCCCGCCGAAAGGTCTCTAAAGAGGGAGCCGTTCTTAATTCCAGGGGGAGGGAATTCCATAATTGGGGCACCACAGCCGAGAAGGCCCTACTCCGCGCCGCCAGCCCCCTCACCTCCGTCAATGGCAGCACGGTTAACAGGCACGTGCTGTTAGGGAGGCAGCAGCAATGAGCGCTCTACATTGAAGCTTCTATGAGCAGTCAATCTAACTGGTCACAAAAGCCCAAGCCTTTGTGAGCAGGCATGCAGTTGTCTCGATTTTGTCTGCAAGCATTCTGTCAGGGGTGCTTGCTTTTTTAGAGCATCCTCTTTGCGTGCATTTTAAAGGGGGAAAGCAACATTTTCTACAGGCGTATGTCCATCAAAAAGCAACATTGTAAATGTGTATTTTGTAAATGTGTATAAAATGCATTGTAAGAACTGTCCCTTACTCACAGAAAAGAGAAATGCTATCACAGTTAATTTTATTGTTTAATAATTTCCCTCATAAAATATTAGTTCTTCATAATGGAAACACTGCTTCTAGGATAACGAAAGATGTTTTATGGAATGACAGGCAAGTGTGAAATTGCCTCATTCAGTAATATAGCCTTTTGTTAGTAATAAAATGAAGATGGTAATGAAAAAGTTTGGGAAGGGATTATTCCATTTTTATCATGCATTGTCTACTTTTAGAGTCATGGAAACATCCAGATAATGCCTGTTCACTGGATGAGCCAACAGAGTCATTCTACTTATAGATGCAATAACAGATATTCAAGAAGTGGCAATGTCTTCTGAGTCAAAATGGGAAACACATTTTGCAAGCATAAACCATTACTCCACCCCTAGGAAATACATTTCATTATTTCAGTGATTTTTTTTCAGGGTGGGGTGGGAGAATGTTTGCCCATTCATTCAGAGTGAGCCCATGAGACATTGCCCTCAATCTGGTTTGCCTTTATGATGCCATCACATAGCCAAATCAGAGTGATTATATCATGCCATAATGTAACCACTCTGTGTGATCCCTGGTTGGTTAGACCAGTAATCTTCAACCTTGGGGTTGTGATCCCAAGGTCCTGTGCAAGATGTCTTTCCCTTTATGGGGAGTGGTGACTCAGCAGTGACATCAGGATGGAAGCATTGGCATTCCTATGACTGCCCCCCCTGCACCGGAAGTGACGTAATGGCAGCAGCCGTTATCGAGCACTCAGAGGCGCAGTGTGGGTGGGCGGGCCACACATGCCAAACAGCGAACGGGACGATCTGCCACGCCGCTGCACCCACCGCCTGCTGCCTTGGCCCCGGGGTCCGATCCTGCCCCCCGGGGGCCCACTGCCACAAGGCCCCCACCACTGACGACACCACTGGATGGAAGTAATGTCACTGCTGAGTTCACGCCACCACTGATGTCTAAGTAAAAAGAGGAGTGTTGGACTTATTCATTGGTGGCAACAGCTGGAGACACCGCACAACCCGAGTTCTCATCGCCACTGCACATAGGTAAGTGCAATCCCCCTTTTTCACTTAGTCGCTGTGAGCGAGAACCCGGAAGTGCTATCACCTCTGAGTCACAACAGCTTAAAGCGACCTTTACCTGTGGGTAAAGATTGACGCTCTCTGGGTTAGATCACAAAACTAGTAAGAAGACCAAAACAATTGCTGAGAAAAGGAGATAACAGCAGCAAATTGGTGCAAAAAGCTAAGGTTGTAGAGATATTTTGGATAACGTTTCAATCCTCCCTCCCCCAGCCTTCCCTTTTCTTGCCAGAAATGCATGCCCAAGAACATCTGGAGCAGGCATAAAACATAGTTAATGATAATAAAAAGGAAGTATTTGGAGCATTCATATTCTTCATCTCAGGGTACAGAAAGAGTTCATAGTTTAAATCCTCAGTGAGGCAGTGTGTGACATTATCTATGTCATGGTTCAGCAGTAACTTGTGCAATATGCATATATAATTCAATTTCCAGGCCAGCCTTTACTGCCGCAGTCGACTCTAAGGCAGCTCTCTGTGTCACGGTTGTTTCAGTTCCTGTGCTCTGGTTCAGTCCAGTTTGTATAAGTAAACATTGGCTTTCCCTCCCAGGTTTTACCCAATCAACTGACCAGGCTTACGGCACAATCCTATCTCGTGCAGGACCGGCAGAGCGATTGACTCCCGCCAAGGACAACGCTGTGCCCGCCAGGAAAGATAAGCTCTCCACCTAGCAGCGGAGAGGCGTGGGGAGAACAGACCGGGGTGTTCTGGGGGGGGGGGGTGTCTGCCAGACCTGGAAAGGGGGAGGGATTGGCAGCAACATCATCTGCTGTATCCTATTCCCCTTCCTGGGCCTGGCCGTCATTACACAGGACTCTCAAATGTGCACCAGCAAAATAGCTGGCGAACATTTGAGTAGACCTATAGGGATGGCCGGGGCTCTACTCGAGGTAAAGGGAAAAATGCCACTTTACCCTGAGGAGGCCTCCAGTTGTGCCAGGGCAGGCCCCATCCTGCTTAGGATGCGGTGGGTGCCTTATTTACACTGTTGCGTCCTGTTAGATAGGATTGGGCTGTTATGTTTCATTTCTCAAAAGTAGTGCTTTTAGCTTATTATTTCCCCAAATCTGTTTTTTTCTTCTTCTCCTAACAGATACTCTTGGTTTCTTGTTTCCTGGACTGATTTTTTGAACCTTTCTGCCTAGAACTAAATTGACTAGGACTTTTGTTTTGTTCCAGGCAACAATTTTTGCAACACAATTCAGTACATAACACAAATTCAACATGGAGGAAACTGATACATTCCTTCATAGTCTGCAAAACTGTTTTTTTTTTTTTTTTTGCTGCAAAAATAGCTTGCAATAAAATTCAGAGGCTGGAAAAACCCAACCAGGCTGCTCAGGTAAATAAAATGTTTGGAAGTGTAGGGAATGTGTCTTTTAGTTTCTAATCCCCTGTCTAAGATCTGGTTCATATGCAAAGCTGCATAGTTTAATTAAAATTACTTTTAAAGTTGATTGAGCAAAGATGGAACAACCTCCTGTTGTGTAAATACTTAACACTGGCTATAGTTTTAATTAACACAAACAGACGTTTCTTGTATTCTTAAATAATTATTCTTAAATAATATGTAGCACTAAAGCAGTTTTACTCCTGTCGTCACTTTTTAAAGGTGAAAGAGACATGCAGAGAAACGCTAAGCAGTTTCTTGCTTAATCACAATACCCAAAAATATAGACCCTTGCAAAATATTCAGAGCAGGCCAACTCCACACTAGTGTTAAATTTTATTTGGCATAGTACATGCTTGTAATTCAAACAGGAGATTATTACTGCAAATGTTTATATACCTTTGCTTTTCAAAAAAGGAATTCACAAAGCGAATTACATAGCAAACATGAATGAATGAATGAATGAATGAATGAATGAATGAATGGTCCCCCTGTCCCGATAGGGCTCACAATCTAAAAAAGAAGCAGAACCCGCAGAGCTGAGCTCCTGCAGTTTGCAAGCTTGTGTAAATATAGGGAGATAAATGTTTGAGCGTCTGGTAAAGCTAGGTGGGTCCCGATAGAGTGTCATTTTAAAATGTGGGTCCCAGTGCTAAAAAGTTTGAGAACCACTGCACTAAAATACTAAAAATAAAAAATACTGCTCCAATAGTGGCTCACTCGAGTAGTACGATGTGAGTAGTACAAACTCACTTTGCAGCTCTCCTACCATTTTCTGCTCGCCTTTCGGTGTTTCTTTTCATGGAAGGGAAGCTGTAGAGATCCTGCTTACACTACTCACGTAAGTAGACTTCACACATGAGCAGTTTTTTCCCTCAATTCAGCTGTCAGGCATATTGTTGAAACGGAGACTCTATGACCTTGGGAGAAACATAGTAGAGACAATAGAAACCAAGGTGTCACTGCACTTTCCCATCAGTTCCCAAGAACGCTGTCGTTTTGTGTGCTGAAATGCAGTCGCGTCGCGACGACGCGCGTCACCCCAGAGCGGGGCGCGCGTCGCCCTTAAGGGGGAGGTTCCACCCCCGCGCGTGACGTCACGCGCAGGAGCAGAGCGCCCTCCCCGCTCCGTTTTCGGCTCATTTTGGAGCCGAACGGACACAGGGGAGGGCGGGTGGGCCCACCTCCAGCTCAAAACTGTAAGTGGGGGGTGATCGCGCGTCACCCCTGTACGTGCAACGCCCCCCGGCGGCCCGCCCCCCGCTTCCCCCCGTCGACGCCAGTGCTGAAATGGGTCTTGTTGTTCTGCTGCCTCACACTAGTCTGACTGCAAAATAATGAGATGTCCCTCTGAAATCCATTTAGTAATATTTGAATCAAATATTCAAAAGAATTATAAATTGCACTTGACCTACTTACAGGATCCTGGTTCTGACCAGATTCAATCCATGCTTCGACGTCACCTTTCTCCATCTCTACAAAAAGAAGTCTGTAGCTCGGCCTGCTTTGAATCAAACCATCTTAGCCATTTTGTGGTTTCTTTTTACTGATGATATCTATTAAACCTATCTGATATCTGATAAATTTTGTGCACAAAAATACACAAAAATACCAGGATCTCTTTTAAAAAACACACAGAAATAAGACACATGAACAAAATTCACAAAAAAACATAAATCCCAAGTACAAAAAACCCCAAGCTCTTTCCCCCCACCCCACCCATGAACAGTTTAAAAAAAAACATAAATCCCAAGTACAAAAAACCCCAAACTCAACTCTTTCCTCCCAACCCACCCATGCACAGTTTCCAAAGTAAAAAACATAAATCCCAAGTACAAAAAACCAAAAACACAACTCTTTCCCCACCCACCCCACCCATGCACAGTTTCCAAAGTAAAAAAACATAAATCCCACATACAAATCACCCCAAACTCAACTTTTACCCCACCACACCTATGCACAGTTTCCAAAGTCTCCCCAACTAGGCCCAGTTCAGAAGCTTACCCAAGCTGCATTCATTCACCATCGGAGGAGAGCTGGGAGGACAACGCCCTCTGCCGCTCAGCTGAACTGAACTGAGGAGCACAACGCCTTCTGCTGGCTGCTGAGAAGCTCAACTCATGCATGTGCATAAATTAACCCTGACAATCAGCTGTAAATCGGATAGTCATGGAAGAAAGCACAAGGGAGCTCTCCGGCTCTGGAAAAAATACGGAAAAAATTAAAAAATAAAAACTTAATTAACATTAATTAAGTGTTAATGGGGCAGATAAAGGCCAGTCCTTGGCGTACCCCCAGCAGTGGTCCGCATACCCCTAGGGGTACGTGTACAACAGGTTGAGAACCTCTGTGTTAAAGTAATAAAGCTAGCTTGATTTCTCGTTTAGAATTCAGATCCAGAAATCTTGCATGACCTTGTCAACGAACTTAAGTTTATATAGTTAAAAACCTCAGAGAAGCCTTACAGGAGCTGTTGACTCATATGTAAAAGAATGCGCACAAGCATAAAATGTTAGCTCATGTGGAATGAACAGGAAAAACTTATTTTTTTTTAAATTGCTATAACTGGATGTGGTGGGAGGGATGTTGCTATCTTGTGTTTCCTAGATAGTGCATTCCCAACTCTAGCCTTAGTCACAAGAGGGGAGAAAGTTAAATCACTCAGAGTCCCCTTCCTCTCTCTCCAGGCTCTCATTTCTAGTCTTTCCCATCTCTAGAATTCTGGAGAACTCCATGGTTAGTCCCCCTGATTGATGTCTGACTGGCTCGTGAACAGCTGGTTCACCCTTGGCAGGAGTCTCTTCCCCTGACCTCACCCCCTTTAATATCTGGGCTTCCTGGCAGGACAGGAAGTATTTCCATCACTCTATCAACAGGGCCATTCTTCCCTCATACATACAGCCTAGGTAACTGGGCTGTTGCTGGGCTATTTGGCCACAGGTGCTGCTTCCCATAGCATGCCACCTGATCAGCACGCATTATTGAAGAGCCTCTGGGGACATTATTGAAGAGCCTCTGGAATTATATCAGTTGTGCACAATTATATTTCTATCAACACACATTTTGGATCAGAGGTATCTGAAACTGATCCAATGTCTCCATTACTGGTTTAGGTTACACATGCATGTTCCTCACTTGACTATGGAATGCCACCACTTGCACAGTGCTTTCCATTTGCGAGCTGCTGGATGACTTAAACCAGAGAAAGAGGTGTGTGTTTGTGTGCGTTTGTGTGTGTGTGCGCACTAATTCTCCTCTATCTCTTAGTTGCTTTTATACTATCAACCATGTTATCTCTCTAGGGTCATCTTTTGGGATTCAGAGTTGGTACTGCATTGCAGTGATTCAGCTCCTGCCTATTACTTGGGTCTCAGAGGGTGATGCTGCAGGACTGATGCTCTGCTCCATGAGATTTTTCCTATTATTAAGAATATCCTCTTATGGGTTACAGAGAGTACCACTGAACCTACTTTGTGAAAAGGAAATTTCTCATTGGTGTGGCTGATGTCACTGCAGTTCCCTCTCTGAACAGACTGGATGCCAGAACACAGGCTGAATCTTTGCTTGAAATTGCTCAGGCCATGAGATCGAGACCTGAGGAAGCCTCAAGTTCCAACATCAAACTTGCCAAAATGGTTTAGCTCTGTGAAATGGCTGCACTGCAAGTCCCGTATTTTTCTCTCTATAAGACGCACCCCCCCAAAAAATATAGGGGGAAATATCTGTGTGTCTTATGGGCAAAGTGTAAAAAATGTCTTGCTTTTAACACTTCCCTGGTGGTTGTTTTGCAGCTCCAATCTTCGTTTGCCCCAGCTCCGAGTCTCGTTCAGCGCCTGGGCTAAGTTCCCAGGTGCTGGACGCAACCAGGAACCTCTGGGCAAACATCGCAGCAACTGCGCAGAGTTCCTCCGATGTTTCCGGAGGGCTTTGAAGTCGCATCCAGCGTCAGGCAACTTCGCGCAGGCGCTGAAAGCAACTGCAGGCTCTGTGCAAACATCACAGTAGCTGCGATGTTGCGCAGAGGTTCTTGGTCATGTCCAGCGCCTGGGAACTTAGCCCAGGAGCCGAACACGACTGGGAGCTCTGCGCAAACATCGCAGTTGCTGCGATGTTAGCATAGGGCTTTCTGGTCGCGTCCAGCACCTGGGAACTTAGCCAAGGCGCCGAACACGATTCGGAGCTGGGGCAAACGAAGATTGGAGCTGCAAAACAACCACCAGGTAAGTGTTAAAAGCAAGACATCCCCCCCCCCCGATTTTTTGCTCCATAATACACATGCGTCCTATGGTCCGGTGCATGTTATGGAGTGAAAAATACGGTATATACAGACACTGCACTTCACTGCGGTCCTGGGTTGCTGAACTAGTTGGGCCTTTGGCCTGATGTAGTGCAGCTTATGTTAAGTCTATACAGACAGAGAATTCATGAGATACTTGAAATAACTGTTGAAAGATAAAATTAATGTTTCCAATCAGCTTAATGCACAGTAAGCCTCTCATTTTATTGCTACATTTGAAATCTGATTATCCAAATCTGAATATTAACTGTACTGTACTGTAGTTCTCCTTCAGAGTATATAACGCTAGTTGCCCATGCACCCCCTCCCCCTAAACACATGAGTCAGAGACTTGGGTTAAAATGTGACACTTTATTGAAGTAACAAGATAATGAATCTGCAACAGGGAAAAAACCCTAAAGGCTCAACCCCCTGAGCGTGCGGGCTACTAAACAGGGGGAAACCGTAGAGACCATATATTCCCTCAATCAATCACAGATGAGACCACCCTGACTCAAACCTGCTATCCATCAATAGATGGAGCGAGCTTGCCATGGTCAACCCTGAAGGGTCAAGGCAGCTGGACTGCACAGACTTCCATAGGCTGGCAAGCCTTATAATTGTTTCTACGAATCCAAGCCAGAGGGCTCACCAGCCAGCCTCACTGAGCCAGTAAGCGTCTGAGCTGTCCTGACTCACCCACTGACCTTGCTTACCTCAGGATGCACTCAAGACTGCCAACTCCTGCCTCCCAGGCCCGCACAACACCTGCCTAAAGTGACCGAAACAGAAGATATAAGGAGAGTCAAAAATAACAAAATTTAGACACCAAAAACCCAAAGCAAGTCTGAGGGAGGAGGAAAAAAACTGCAAGCCCAAGCAGGAGCATTACTACTGTTGGTGTCATCCAGTGCAGTAACTCATGGTGTCACCCCCATTAACTTTATTTATTTTAATATATAACAGTACAGGTCTCCCAACAAATCAGTAACCAACAAAAACCAGTGGCCAACTTGATGACATTCACACAACTGGATAAGAGTTCTAGTATTAGCTCTGATACATAGAAATGAGAGCTGACTCAGACACCTTATTGGTTCCATGCTCTGTCATAACAACTCCTCATTGGGTCTCAGAACAATCAGTCTCATTGGCCACTTTTGAGTTAAGGAAATCCACGTTTTGTTACATAAGGTAGTTGTGCTTTCTTTGTCTAGTTATTTGGCCATAATAATTGATAGAATAGATAATTCAATGTGATTTGCGTCATTACATTTTGCATTAAATTACCTCTCTAATGATATATAACTTTATTTTATTGTTCATAAATACAAAATTTCCTAAAGGTTTCCACAATGTTTGCCACTAGTGGTGTCACACACCCCCTAAGGGTGCACCTGGTGAGGTCCGCACCCCCTATCCCCCCCTAGTGATGCCACTGAACCCAAGGCCAATCTGGCTAGCACCAAAAAAATCCTATCCTGCTCCCAAAAGGGCAACCAGCTAGTCTTAGACTGCACAAGGGGAGAGGTGGGAGGGAGCTGCCAAATGGAGCAGCACTGAGGTAAGAATAAAAGAACACTGTAAATAATGTGCAGCTTGCTCCACCCCCCGTCCAGGTACCAATAAGGTGCTGAGATTTTCCCACCTCTTCTCAGCATGAAGGAGGGGGCCAGGTAAGAGTGGCTGATGCATGAGAGAAATGTGCCACTGTATTTCTTACTGCCCAGAGCACTTGTCTATTTAGTTCCAAACAGCACTATGTGCATTGCCATGCTGAGTCACAACAGTAATGAGCCACCTACTTTGTTCTCTGTAAGAAGCACAGTGGGGAATATGTGTAGCCCCTGCATTAGCATGTTTAAACTATAGCAGGCTAAAAAGGTCAAATATAAATATCTTGTATTCACAGCACAGCAAAAATATAAAGTCTCAACAGCGTAATCTCCCCTCATAATGTTTTCTCAACATTTTTTTCTCTATCTAGACTGCCCAATATGAACCCCACCCTATTCCAAAAGCTGCCACTGACAATAATATGCAAAAGCAATGAAAAGAGATAATAGGGAAGAAAAGAAAATGGCTGTGTTTGGGCCTCGATCCTTATGCTTCTAAGGCCCCAAGTGCTTCCAAGGCCCCAATCCTAACTGGGGCTTATGGCAATGTATCTCATGCTGGAACAGGTAAGGTGACAGTCACTGGTATCACTACGGGGGGGGGGCGGAGCTGTAAGTTCTTCCATGATCGGAGCCTCCGTTACACGGAAGAACGAAGCGCCCCGCCCCCGCACCTTCCGACCCATTCAAAGCAGTGAAAACAACGCGCAGGAGACTCCCTGCGCGTTGTTTTCACTGCTTTGAGTGGGTCGGAAGACGCGGAGGCGGGGTGCTTCGTTCTTCCGTGTAACAGAGGCTCCGATCACGGAACAACTTACAGCTCCGCCCCCCCTGTAGTGATGCCAGTGGTGACAGTGGTGGCAGTTTGGAGGAGGATTGGAGCAGGGAATGGGCCGAACCAGGGGCGGGAGGGAGAGGATTTCGGCAGCAGTGGAACACGCCAAGATTGTATCCCCCTTTTCCTGGCCCAACGGACACTGCCCCTGACTATCCTTGGACTTACACCAACTAAATAGCTGGCATAGGTCCGAAGAGACCCACTGGGAAGGTAAGTCAAAAAGAATTTTACTTACCTTTCCCAGGCCATCTGATCATACGCACCCCTCACCACCACCACCAAATCTTGCAGTGCGTGTGCCATCTGACGGGGCATAAGATTGGGCTGTAAGTATTGTACTAGTTTCTAATAGATTAACATGAAATAACCTGTAACGTTATTATTTTTTTCCTGTTCATCTTTAGCCAACACTGTAGCAGGAGAACAGTGAATAGTCCATTAAAAGTACATGCCAACCTCAGATTACAGTCTTAAAAAAGAAGTGGTATGTATGAAATGATAATCATTTCATTTTGAAATGAAAACATTTCAAAGTTTTCAATATACTGTTTTTTTCAGTAGTTTTCAGAAGTTTTCAATATCAGTGTATACTGATCAGTGTATAATGAAATATTGGGGGCAGAGCATATGCAGTTAGTGTAGCAGGAGATTAAGAACTGTCATATTTGCCAGCAAGGAAAAAAAACCCACTATAATTTACAAACATGTTGTTGCTGCAGTACAATATTGATCAGATATATCTATCATGGTGCGTCACTATCAGCCCAATACAACCTAAATCCCCGTGTGGTGATGCAGCGGCACCTGCACAGGCTACACTGCATCCCGCGGGGGAGTTTTGACTGCAGGAGGATGCGCACTGCCAGAGTGCTGGTGGAGAGGGCGGAGCAGCCCCTCATGAAGGCCTCATGATGGCTCACTGAAGGCCTGCTAACCCAGGTAAGTCAGTGGGGGAGGCGTAATGGGGTAGGGATGGGCATATAGGGGCAGCAACAGAGGCAGGTAGGATGGATTGGGTCTGGAGGATGGATTCTCAGAGGCAGCAGCATCTGCCAAATCCAAACCCCCTTCCCGGACCTGATCTCCCAACAGGGGTTCACGTAGACTTGCACCCACAATTTCGCTGATGTAGGTCCAAGTAGAGCCGTCCGGGCCTCAGAGGCTTTAAATAGCCCAGGAGAAACCTCTAGGATGGTCCCCCCCCCCCGAATGAAGTGTGCGCTTTGGCAGTGTGGCTGCATTGGCAGTGGGGTAGAGATAGGATTGGGCTGTAAGAGGGCACTTAGAGAATATGTTAATAGAACAGGGTTGAAAAGAGTAAGTGGATTAAAGGGGTTGATTGCTTGGAAAGAGGTATACTGAAGCAGTCCATATCACATTATAGTTTTTTACTAACCACATCTTCTGGGGCAATTTTGTCTGGATTTCAAGTAGAGAGCGGAACAATTACAAATTGTACGCACACACCAAAGCCATCCCCCACCCCCTCCCAGAGCGGTTGGGCCTATGGCCACCCTCTGTTTGCCCCCAACCCGCCCCCCCCCCGCCCGCTGGATCCTTACCTGGGTCCGGCGATGGTCCTCCGGGTGCTCAGGTGGCGGAACAGGGGAGGCCGACCTTGTGCCGGCCTTCCCTGCTCATGAGTTGTCGAAAAAGTGCCTTACGGCTAGGATTGCACTGTAAGGGCGGGCTATAGCTCGGTGAAAGAGCATCTACTTTGCATACAGAAGATCCCAGTTTCAGCCACCAGGTAGGGCATGTTCCTGCCTGGAACCTTGGAGAGCTGCTGCCAGTCAGTGCTGACAATCCAGAAGCAGATGAATGAATAGTCTGACTCAGTATAAACCAGTTTCCTATTTGACTTCTGCTCAGAAATTAACTATAAAGGACTGGTTTGGCCATTTGAACAGCTACTTTGAATCAGTTCGGACACATTTTATACAGAAAGATTTACTTCAAACGCTGACCATTACAGGTATACACCTATGAAATAAATACATTATCAATATTTAACATGGGACAAAAATACTTTTAAAGGTGAAATTTCACCTGCAGTAATGCCACATCTTCCAGAATTTTTTCAGTCATATTTGATAACCGAGCAGACAGAATCAATTTCACCCCTCAAATAGTCTTTCTACATCCACTAGCAGAGCAGAAACAGACAATGCCATTTTAGTTCATTTCAAGGATTTTGTTTTTGGTCTGTCTAAGTGTTTAAGAACAGTAAGTCATAAATACCATTAAATCTGTGCTGGAGCCATGTTGAAAATATTCTGTACAGTGCTAGTTAACTTACCTTAAAAAAAAAATCCCAGAGCTCAAAAGGATACAGAAATTCAACTTGCCATCTACAAATATTTACTTAGAAGTAAATCAACTTTGTTCAGTAAGACATACCTCTAAGTAATTGCATATACTAGGGGTGAGCTCTCGTTGCTTGGCCAGCTCCTGCCAACCTAGCAGTTCCAAAGCATGTTAATGCGAGTAGATAAATAGGTACCGCTTGCGGGAAGGTAAACAGCGCTCCATGTTCCAGCTGCATGCTACGCGCTGCGGCAAGGAGAGTCATGCCGGCCACATGACCACGGAGGCGTCTTCGGACAACGCTGGCTCTTTGGCTTTGAAATGGGGATGAGCACCACACCCTAGAGTCAGACACGACTGGACTTAATTGTCAGGGGTCACCTTTACCTTTTATTGTATGGCTTTTCCCTGTCTAGCACCGCCCCACAACCTTTTCCCTGCAAGTGTTTTGTTTTGTTTTTCCCAAGTTGGGGTCAGTTCCAGGGTCAGATCCTTGCTGAGAGAAAAGCACCTGGAGAGATGGACTGTGGGGAGCAACAGATGTGTGGGGGCAGGGCCTCTTAGACAAATTTTATCAGGGAGTACAAAGTTTATTTTGGACCCCTTCTCAAAGGGGGAGGGGCAAAACAGGACAGGGGAGGGTAGCAATGGCTGGAAAAGTTTCCAGAGCCCAGGTCTACCAGGCTTCCCAATGCAGGGCCCAGGTCTATCTGCCCGCTGGGTAGACCTGACCTCCTGGTTGGCCTGGCCACCATCTTTCACTCTCCATGAGGCCAGCTGAGATCCCAGGAAATTTCTGGTCCCCCTCTTTGGGCTCCTGGGCCCCCTTTTTGATTCTGGGCCCAGGTACAATTTACCGCCTTTGCCCCCCTCTCATGGGCCTTATGTGGGGGAGGATTTATACCTCCCTTGCCCATCTCCCTTGCCCATTCACTGTTTAGGCCCAGAGCTGCCCTTCCCCATCCCTCCACTCAGTGGCCATGATACAGAACTCTTTTGAGTTCTAATAAGAATTACTATCCTGTGATGATCCACTCATAAATACTAGCAAACCAAAATAGTTCATCCAGATACCTGCCCAGATTGCACAAATTAAACACAAACAAAATCAATGATAAGGTGGCCAACACAATTTATTTATGACATTTGGCAATTTCCTTCATTTGCTCCACAGATTAGAATCAAATGCCTATTAATCAAGCCTTGATTCAGCAAGTGTACGCACACACACACAGACACTTAACATGCGAAGCATAGCTTGTGAGTACTTATTTTTTTTCCATTCATACCTGTTTCATGCTCAGGATCAGGTAGACAGGCAAAGCATGATGAGAGGGAGGTGCCAGGAGAAGGGTTTTAAATTTGTTAGGCTCCAGAGATCATTTTGGAACATGCCAAGCTTGTACACATATGACGGCCTCCACTTGAACTGAAATGGAGCTAGACTGCTGGCACTTAACATCACAAAGGCAACAGAGAAGTTTCTAAACTGGGCAGCATCTACTTTGGGTCAAACATCCATAAGTAGAGGGGGAAGAAAATCTTATTTTTCAGAGTAGTCTTCATGTATTGACTTGGTTGTCAAGAAACCTCTGAATGTCTGCCACTGAACATGACGTAGTGCAGATGATTCTGAGGAAAGTATTAGGGTGTGCACTACACTCACACTGCAGTCCTGTGCACAGGAACAGCGATGGAACAAGCATTCCATCGCCGGAAGCCGTTGCAAATGGCAATGGGAGATGGAGGCTGGAGCAAGGGCCAGCCGCCTTCACTCCATTGCTGGGACATCTGTGTGGCCGCCGGAGGAAGGTAAGGCTCCTACCACCAGCCGCATGGGCAGTCCGGGCGGCGAGGGAGGGGGGCCATTGGCCGAGTCAGCCTGGGAGGGGTTGGGGATGGCTTCCGCCATATCCCTGGCCCCCGCCGGGCCAGCTTGGCCATTACACGGCCTCCTTTTACTTCCACCAGCTATTTAGCTGGCGGAAATTCGAGGAGGCCCATCAGGGAGGCCCGGAACAGGGATAGGATCCGGTTGGATCCTTACGCTGGATCGCGCTGCCCATTATGTTCAACTAGGCCTGTTGAACTTCAATGCTGCATCCTTGAACTTTTTGAATCAGTTTGTCTCTTGAGCATGCCTGATTAACTGCTCGATCCTATCCCCCAAAATTGGAGCCGTTGCACTGTATCTAATGGCGGCGATGGGCGGTGTTAATCGGACAGCCAGCAGGAGGTAAGTTAAAATATTTTTTACATTAGTTCCAACAGCACAAGGCCCCAAGGGACTTTAGAATCATGTTCTACATCAGAGGCACGACATATCACCTCTAGGGCCACAGTCCCGCTGTGTACCACCGGTAAGTGGCGATGATGTCAACGCCACTTACTTCTTGGTTTTCGGCTCCAGCATGGTGTGCCTGCAATGGTGTGCCTGCAACCACCTGAACTCAGTCTGCATACCACTACCACAGGTTTGGAAACTCTGTTCTAGATTATATATTCCGTTCACATGAGGTCCTGTCCTGAATAGGTCTGGAGCTCCTCATTCATTGCCCTCTGAGTTCTAAGAGTACACCCTAGAACACACCGCAACACTCTGCAGCTGCACATTACAAGAGATAATTGGTAGTGGCAGGGACGCTGTCTTTCAGGAAAGGCTATCCACCATCGCCAATTTTTCTTCACGGAGGGAGTTCTAACAAGTTTCTAAAAGACCCTCAGGGTTTCCCAGAACATTATCTGAAAAACACTCTTTTTGTTTTCTGAGTTATTCTACCAGGGATAGTTTGAATCTTGCTATATTGTTGGCCTGCAAAACCTTTGTGATCCTTCCTGGTGCTACACTCTTTTGTTTACTTCTTTTCATTGACAGGTTTTATTGTATAAAGATGCTCCTGAAAACATTATAGCTGTTCTAATAATATTTTCAATACCTGAGAGTGCGCCTTTCCTTTTTACTCTGCCAACGTTTGCAGAACGTGACACATTTATTACGGCGGCACTCACCTCAGCCATCTGCCAAATTCTGTAGCAAGGATTTGAGAAGCTGTGCTTAGGAGGGCTGCATTTCAGGTGTTGACATCAGCTGTAATGTCAATACTCCTGCTCTGTCAAAGATTGTCAAACTGCTGTAGGAAAATAAAGAAATAGGTCAGGGCTTGACATTTCTCCTGGAAATAACATGAAAGAAATCTAGCTGGTGAAGCTGTCTTTTTTTTTTCTACCATAAGAGGAGATACAAAAGCCAATGCCTGTCTCGTCAATTTGCTTGCAAATCACGTTTAAAGATAGGCGTTTCATATGTAATATTACACCTAATACTGTATCAAGCGGGTAAAAGCGAGCTCGAACAATTCAAGCTTCATTCTCAATATATGTGGGAGTGTCTGTGTCGAAATGTGCCCAAGATTCCAAATCCATAAGAGGTTCACTAGGTGAGCACCTTTTCTGAAAGGTGCCTTTGCTTTTTTTCTATGAAGCAACACATGACAAAGAGGTTCCAAGGCAGCTGTAACTCACAACAGATTCATTGACAGGAGACCTGCTAAGATCGGTGTTCCCAAAACATTTTGACTTCAAGGGAATATGCAATTTCTTAATAAATCAGGGTGGTACAAGTGCATTGCTGTGACTGGTTTCTTAGAGGTCATAGAATCACAGTTGTATTAAGATTGGTTAAGTTTAGAAAGGAATTGAAAGTTCTCTTAGTTATGATTGTGTTGTTCCAAATGGGTTGGAAACACCAATCCTAATACCTTTTCTGTCCATGCACGTTTTTGATGAAGCCTTGCTACACTTAGGGCCCAAATTTATGGGCAAATTCCACCGACGGATTTAGTGTTCCAAAACTGGAAGACCCTCTCCTCAGGGGCAGCCGCATGTACAGTTCATCACAGTAATCTAAGCATTTGTATACAGCATGTATTAATGAGGCCAGGTCTGGTGTCTCCAGGAAGGGGGCACAACTGTTGCATAAGATAAAATTGGGAAAAAGCCCTCCTGACCCCCACTGCAATTTGAGCATCCGGGAACAGAGATAGATTCAAGACAGTATCCCCAGACTCTGTGTCTCTTGTGTCAGGAGTAGTACATTTCATACACAAACAGGCCATAGACCTCCACGTAATGGCACCTTTATGTAAGTGCTATTAGGTTGTCAGCCCAATAGCAGCCCCAGGTACTCCTAAGTCACTTGCAGAGGTGCTGCCATTACATATCTTCATTTAAGAGATATGACAAAAGACCAAGAAATTCAAAGAAGCTTTGTTCTTACTCCTTTTTTTTTTTTTTAAAAAAACCATTAAGATGGGGAGGAACTGCTGTGCCCATAGGGGACAAGAAACCCATAAGCTGTAAATTTAAACCTGCTGGGTATAATCTCAATTCCAGCTTCCAGTTTGCTCCAATACAAAGGCTAGTGACAGCTCTTCAAACAATCACTGTGAAGTATTATGCCTGTAAAGTACCATGCCATGATGAAGAGACAAGATAACCAAGTGCTGCCATAGAGTGCCAAACTAACTGAGGACTGGTTCCTTTGTTAGACATGGAGATAGACAAGAAGCCTGATCTAGTTTTGTCATGTGAAAAGACTTCAATCCATCTAAGCAGGTGCCTGCAGTGCATGGTAGGGAGCTAAGGTAGGGAACCTGCATGGTCAGTTAGTCACCAGGTGTTGGTGACCAGAGCGTATCTCCAGGCCACTGCTGTCTGGTGTTGGGGCTTTTGAAGAACTTGTTATACAAAGCTCCAATTAAGTCACTTTCTCTGCCAACTCTACAGCATTGTCCTAGGCAGGAAAGAAATAGGAGCAGAATGCTGCAACCATACTCATAGTCTGGAGTTATTTTAAGATCAGTCAAGAAAGAAAGAAAACCGGGGGGGGGCAGTCATGTCACTCCAGACAGTTCCTGCAGAGTTCAATTAAGCAGTCACAAACATTCCACCTTTGGGTCAAGATCACAAAAACCTTTGTGAGAAACTGTAGTTTGAATTTAAACCTCTGAACTTGCCAGCTTTTTTTTTAGCATTTCTATTCATACACATTTGAACGCTAACATTGCATCGTGTTTTTTGTGGAAAAACACACAAATCCACATGGGCTTAAGTTGCCTGGGCATTTTTTTTCCCTGTCTGCTGTAGTAGTTACACAAGAAGCTGCCATCAGCTTCTACTTTGCCCTTGCCAGATGTAATTCTTTTTTCTTCTGTTCAAGAACATGAGAAGTACAAGCTATCAATTTTCCACAGGTACTGAGCAAACTGCCTCTAAATTGTTCCTTTAATAACTTCTTGAGGGAGAACGCTTTGGCCTTTCAGTCAAGGATATTTCTAATTGTGTTGGATTTAGTTGACATTTTCCTAGGATCTTGGGAAGTGATGAGAAAACTAAATTTGACAATAAACTCAAGTTTTTGACATTCATGTGGTCTCTAGTGAAGTTAGAACAGCACCGTTCAAGAACAACTTGTTCCTTGAGATTCACAATTACATAACATGTTTTACCTCTCTGGGAGGAAAAGTCAGGACTAATTCATACATTGCAGTTCCTTTCATAAAGTGTTGTTTTCCCACTACAGTACCTTTCACACAACAAACATGCACGCAATATCCTTCATGGTGATTAATTGTTGGGTTCCTCAACAAGATCTGGCTTTGGGTTCTCAACAGGACTGAGACTCAGCACATCACCACATTCTGCCTGCCTAGCTGTCTTATCCAGGAGGAGAAAACAGATCCGGCAGGATGCAGGACAGGATAGGAGCTCAACATAAGTAGGAGATACACATTGACTTCATTTATATTTCTAGTGCATGGCATCTGACTGGTTTTTGGACAAAAGAGTTTGTAGTGGTCTGGTCTGAATAATCCTGTTTAAAGCTTGACTCCTTCATTTCAAATAAAATGTTTCAGTGGGCAATGATCAATGTAATGATAAGTGAGAAGGTAAAACAAACATTTGAGATCCCTGACTGTATGTAATTTGAAGGAAGGACACCAAATTTCAGAATTGAAGGGTTTGGAAATTATCTCCCCCCAGTTTAAAAAAGTCACACCAATAGTAAGAGGAGTCAACCTTCCTTCTAAAGTTTGGCTAAGCTCATAATTTCCTCACCTCATCACTAGCTTTTCTGTCCTCTCCTTAGATTTTCAAATTAACTTTGTGAAGGGGAAGGAGGAAACAAACTGTTGACTGGAAAGTCTGGGAAGAGCAGAGGACCTACCTTATAGTTCCTGTTGGCTACACAATCGAGGTGTCAGACAATGCACAGCTCCTTCGCTCTCTCTGGCTTCAATACTATGTGCACTGTCCTGGGAGTAAGCTCCATTGAACACGATGAGTCTTACATCTGAGTAAACATGCATAGGATTGTGCTGTCTGTCTCCTCTTTTATGGAAAACTATGAGCCCCTTCTCCTTCACTCAGCTAAAGGGTATCACCAACTGTGCTGTATATTACCATCCAAAAACTGGTGAGCAGAGGTGAAACTAGACTGGAGCAGAGGCAAGTAGTTCTGCAAGACTCTGTTACACCGGAGTCAGCGGCCCCTCCCCCTTTGCTGTTGGAGCCATTCCGGCAGCAACAGGGGAGTGTCCTGTGTGTTGCCATTGCCGCCAGAATGGCTCCAACAGCAAGGGGGAGGGGCCGCTGGCTCCGGTGTAACGGAGTCTTGCAGAACTACTTGCCTCCGCTCCAGTCTAGCTACGCCAATGCTGGTGAGAGATTTCCAGCTATCAGGAGAACCTCTCTTATCCTTACCATCCATGGATGAAAAATGAACGAAAACATTCTGGACTACTAGAATGGCATCAGATTAACATACTGTACAAAGCAGCCAGGTCTTTGGTCCATCTAAGTCAGTATTGTCCATGCTGACAATGGCTCTCCAAACAGGGATCTATCCTAGACCTACCTGGAGATGCCATAAACTGAACCTGGGATCTTCTATATCAAAGCATATGTTCTACCACTGGGCTATGGCCCCAGCTCCACCTCCATTCTCTACGGTTTCATAACAAAGTATGTTTTCAAGCATCCACAGCAAGATTTTGTATCTGACAGTAGTTGATAGTCAACGTTTTCATTTCCATCAAGCTAGTCAACAGAGAGCAGATGTGTAATACTGTGAAACATTTCCATCTTGGCTAATGTGTTGTCTCTTTAATTCAAACTTATTGAAGGCATTGCTTTAGCATTTTTCTTTCAACATTATTAGGCATGTGTTCTGAAATTTATTTCTAAGTTATTACCCGTTATATTGCACAGACAAATTGCCAGAACTACACATAGTCCAACAGAGTACAACTGAAATATTTATAGAATACTAGTTGATGCCTGCAAACTAGAGAAGAGTAACAGATGTATTTCTCCCAACTCCCCAGTAATTTTGTATTCCTCACTCTTTGACATACTATGAAGAAAGCATAAAGTGCATCCAAGGCAATTCTTACTTTTAATTTAAGAGGGGGAAAGGCCAGATGAGTTGGTATTGATTCATACATCTCATAAAGTATTGACAAAACAATTTTTATTTGAACTTTTCCCAGCCTATTGTCTATGCTTAAGGCTACAAAAATCCCCCTTCGTCTCTCCACCCTCTGCCCTCTTCAAAACATAAGAATATTATTTTTAGCTAAAATCTACCAGAAACCTTTATTACATACAACTGAAAGAAAAATTATGTGTCACCTCTTGACTTAAGCTCATCAATAACCTTATTTATGTTAGGAAAACAGTTCTGAGGTTACAGTCCTCAAACCACTTAGTCCAAAGTATACCACAGAGTCGGTCCTTGTGATATTAGGTACTTGATTTAGAAGAAATCGTTTTTGTTAACATATGGCAGTTTTGTAAGGGCATAAGTCTACCCACTTCTTGGCCACCGCCAGCCTTCCATAGGTCTCTCCTTTCTCTCCTAACTTCTGTCGCTCATTCAGCTGACCACCAAAGCACATTGAAACTGTGTCATCCACAGAAGAATGAGGCCTTCCTGTACCTGACTTTGCCATATCTAGGCTGGAATCCTATACACACTTATTTGGGAGTTATGGCGCAATCCTGGGTAGGCCTGAGCTGGGGGAGTGCGTGCTCCCCCGACACAGGGTGTTGTAAACGTGTCATAAAACGTGTTTACGGTACCAGGTGAGTATGAACCGACGGCAAAGCTGCCAATTGCCCTTACCCGGGCTCCTACCCAGCCCTGCACCCACTGGAGCAGGTGTCTACATCGGCCGGGGCAGGGGCGGGGGGATGGCGGACCGGGCGGTGAGGGGGATGGCCATTGGCCGCCATGGGGCCTGGAGAGGGCGGGGATATCAGTGGCAAGATATGCCATATCCAAGGCCCTATCCAGGCCCAGTGTGGCCTTACACGGCAGGAGCTCCGGAGCTCACGTACAATCGAGGAGGGCCATTGGGCCTCCTGCTGCTTACACCCGGGGAAGGGGACAATTGTCCCCTTCCCTTAAGGTGCACCAGGGCTGCCCAGGGGCAGCCTGGAACCTGCATAGGATACGTCAGCCGGCCCTTTATCTTACACAGGATCGGGCTGTAAGTCCCATTGAACTCAACTGGGACTCAACTAAGTAGACATGCACAGAATTGTGCTGCTAATGTTCGGACCTTCTTCAGGTCTCCATATGCACTACATCTTATTCTCGTGTTCCCTAAAAATTAGGACCATAATCATGGAAAGAAAGCAAATAATGTTACAATGAGCCCACAGTTAAAGGGCCCCGGTTAGCATTCAAGTAAACGTTATTTACATTTCCATCTATTTTAGTAATCAAACATGATAATTAGGCAATTGCGTTGTATGTATTACAGCTTTGAAAAATCTATGAGTAACATTTAGACCTTACTAGGAGGGAGGAGGGAGACATTTTTAATGGCTGTTTCTGCATTTATATTCTTGTTTTATTGACAGTTCTTACAAATCTATTTTTCCCCCTGTAGCTATGTTTTGGTCTTTGTGTTGAGTCAATATTTTGGCGTTTAGACATTGGATTAGGCATGTTGAAGATATGAAACTTACCTACACAACCTAGCATTCTTCTATGTACACCTCAAAGCAATTATAAACATAAAACATACAAGGGGACGCAAGTTCCCCTTCTAATAAAAATCCTCAATATTGTAACGGACCACCCAGAGAAAGTCCGGTGTTGCTTTCTGCCTCTGGTACTCACCCACTTTCCTGCTCTTCCCAGCAGTGGTCCAGGCTTGCTTCATCACAGCAGGATTCAGAAGGGAGGTGAAGGTTTGTGTTTAATGCCAGTAAGACAATTACAGCAGCAGCAGAGTACACCATGACCTAAGTAGCACCAAGGCTATTGGGCAGGAGTAGCAAAAGCAGATTCAGGTTATTTGCAGGTATTGTGACGGATGCATGTGTACATTTCCAGGCAGACTAAAAACCTGCGATTCTTGTGCTGTGATTTCCTTGGGAGCAAGGCCTATTGAAATCAGCATGACTGACTTCAGCCACTGGCGTCGATGAGGGGAAGTGCGCGGGGCGGGCCGCCCGGGGACGACGTGCGCACAAGGGTGACGCGCGTCCCTCCCGGTACTCACATTTTCATTGGAGCTGGGCCCGCCCGCCCACCCTCGCGTCCGTTTGGCTCTGAAATGAGCCAAAAACGGCGTGGGGGGGGTGCTCCGCACCTGCGCGTGACGTCACGTGCGGGGGCGGAGCCGCGCTCTTAAAGGTGACGCGCGACCCCGCTCTGGGGTGTCGCACGTCCCTATGACGCGACTGACTTCAGCGTTACTCAGGCCTACTGATTTCAATAGGACTTGCTCCCAAGGAAATCACAACACCAGAACAGGAGCTTTGGAATTTGTATTGTATGGATTTACAAGTGTTTGCAAATATAATCAATTCATTCATAGATTAGTGGACTAAAATTCATGCAAGTAATTGTCTGTGATTTTCCTGTGATGATAGCCCTAACAATTTGTGAATCAAACTGGCGACATCTCTGTTCGGGGGTGTCCCGGTTGAGAACCTGGAAAATCTGGTAAGCCTAATAATATGGCATGTACAAAGAGATGGCCCTTCACAACAAGAATTTATTTTTATTTATTTATTTTAAAAATTATACCCCGCCTTTTCCTATGCCGAGGCAAATACCCAAGGTGGCTTACAACAGTTAAAATACATAATTTAAAAACAATACATAACAAATTAAAAAACAATAAAATCTACTGGGGGTAACAATGTGGAGCAGAAAAACAGCAAGGCAGAACATACTGAGGCACTGGAGGCAGACAACCACCCATCACCCAAATGCAAGACGAAACAGAAACGTTTTGAGCCCTCGCCGAAAAGTCATGAGGGAGGGGGTAGTTCTCAGATCCCCTGGCAGGGAGTTCCACAGTTGTGACGCCACAGCAGAGAAGGCTCGCCCATGTGTTGCCACTCCCCTAACTTACAATAGAGGTGGCACTCTCAAGAGAGCCCCCTCAGGTGACCTAAGAGAGCGGGCTGGAACGTATGGGAGAAGGCGGTCCCTCAGATATCCTGGACCCAAACCGTGAAGGGCTTCAAAGGTCATTACCAGCACCTTGAATTGGACCCAGAAATGAATGGGCAGCCAGTGCAGCCGCTGAAGCAGCGGTTCAACAGAGTCAAACCGCCTAGCTCCAGCAACCACCCGGGCCGCCGCATTCTGCACTAATTGCAGTTTCAGAACCGTCTTCAAGGGCAGCCCCACGTAGAGCGCGTTACAGTAATCCAGTCTTGAAGTCACTAAGGCGTGGACCACCGTGGTCAGGTCCGATCGACTCAAGTACGGCCACACCCTGGCCATAGCTGCCACCTGGTTTTCCAGGGAGAGCTGTGAATCCAGAAGTACTCCCAAACTGCGCACCCATTCCTGCAGAGGGAGTGCAACCCCATTTAGAATGGGCAGATGACTCAGTACCTGCATCAAGGCTTTCCTGACCAGTAGGACCTCTGTCTTTTCTGGATTCAATCTCAACCTATTAGCCCTCATCCAGACCCCAACCGCCTCCAGACAGCGCTCCAGGACTTCCACAGCCTCCCCAGAATTGTCTTCTGTGCCTCAAACTGGCCTCATTTATAACTTTGTGAGCTATCAGTTCAAAATATATTGAAGGACAATTATACTTATATTAAATAGTCAAATTGCATTCATATTGACGTGTGGTGTTTCTGGAAAAAAACAGCAACTATTCATTTAACTCAAAGGATAAACAAGCAGAGCAGCTTTTCTGTGCCTTTTTATCCAAATAGTAACTTGACACAAATGTCATTCGCATTCTTGTGAAAACATTGTTTGAAATTTTCATAATGAAAAGGTCAGAACATGCTATCATAGACTCCACAGAAGGAACAGGAACAAACACTAATTAAGAGAAACTGAACTGCTGAATAACATTGCTTCCAGTTTCTGGCAGATACAGAAACAAACTGACATTCAGTCTCACCTCTTCCTTTAAGTGCAGCAAAATGATTAAAAAAACATAGATATTTGATTTTGAGTTTCCTTTGGTACCTTTGGTTCATTCGACTGTCACTACTACAACCTGCTTCCCAATAAGAGTATAGAATAGTCCCAGTAATAGTATAGAAAACTGAACTTGTTTCCATAATTGCGGTTTGTGAGGATTAGACCACAGCCCTGAATGCCAAAATGAGTAGAAATAGCACATATCAGTTAAAGACTAAAATGAAATTAATCCAAACATTTCTGGCCATTTGCTCCATGAAAAATGGCAGTAAGTCTGCATAACAGAGAATATCTGTTTTCACAGGGCCAGTTTTTAGTAGTTAGATTGTTTGAGCAGTCAAAACACATACTGGTCAATACTCAAATTAGAATGTTAAAACTGTGTTCTACTAAGCATAGCGATGTGCAGATAATACCCTTTGCCATATTTTTATTATCCCTCAATTTTTTTAATGTAATTGAATTTTTAATATGACTATGACTCCACTAGTATCTCTGATCGAGGTCATTGTATCTAAGAGTGATGATTTGGATTGAGAACATCCTTAACCACAACTGCATGCCAATCTAACATCATCATTTTTTTAAAGTCAGAAAATTGTTCCAGAGATGGGAAGAGAAGTATCTTTGGGATGTCACGAGAAGGTAGCTGATTGGCACCATAAACAGACTTGGGCTACAAACAGGAAGGATGCATTTCACCTGAGCCCAGCTTCATAAGAGATTATTGTGGACGCAATCCTGACTAAGGATCCGGCCAGCAGCTCAGGGCCGCCCGCTGGATCCTGTGCACTGGCTGCCCGGCGCGCACCGGGCCAGAGGTCTACTCGGGGAAGGGGACGCTTGTCCCCTTCCTCAAGTGTAAACCCGGGCTGGCCTGATGGACCTCCTCAGATTTCCGCCAGCTAAACACCTGGCAAAGTAGAGGAGGCCGTGTAACGACGTAGCCGACTCAGCAGGGACAGGGATATGGCCGACGCCATCCACCGCCCCCTCCTGGCCCCCCTCCCTCGCCCAGCCAGACCACCCACGCAGCCGGCGCCAGAGTATTTAGAATACAGTCAGACCTTTTTATCCACAGTTTTTCCATCCATGGATTTGACTCAACACAGGTAGCAAAACTGTGGAAGAGGGAGTCCACGTTACTTTTTTTCCCAGTGTTGTTTGGGGCCTGCCAGCTGCTTTCCGCCTCCTGGGCACATCCAAACCGCTGAAAAAAGAAAAAATGCAACTGGGAATACATCGGGGGCCTGCAAGCCGCTTCCTGGCATGTTTAAACTGCTGAAAAAAGGGGGAAAATGCAACCGGGAATCTGGCGCCATTTACAGGTTGCTTCCAGTAGCGTGTTTTTTTTTTTTAGTCAGTTTAAACAAATTCAGGAGGAGGGAAGTGGCGAAAATGCTGGAAAAAAGGGTAATATGGCACCACTCCCCACCCTGGTTTTCCTATAAGACTGTTTTTTAATCCACTGGGGTTCCAGGAACAGAACCCCAGTGGATACGGAGCATCAACTGTACTTTAAAATAAAGAATAGCTTTCTTTTTTTTAAGTAGGAGTGTAAAATGGAAGGTGTGTTGAACCCACTACTGTAATTACTTACAAATGTGTAATTGTCTTTGATACATGAGGTTACCAAAGATTAACACAATAGACAAACTGAACAAAACATATATTTCTATATATAATATATAGACTCTATATATAGACTCTAAATAGAAATCTAGGGGAAATGATATATGCAGTGTGTGAAATATTATTAAAATCGTTTTGCAATCTAAATTCCTAGTGCCATCTCACATTAACTCTCAGAAGATTATAACATTTCCGGCTATGAATTTTACATTAAATGTCAAATATAATTGGACACAGAGGAGGAAAAAAAGGCAACACGTGACAATCCTAGGAGAAAAGTTGACATCGCTGACATTGTGTATGTGGCCAACTGGCAACAGTTTCTAATACATCTTACAAAGAGAATTTCGCTGCTTTGAAATCAATTTGAAAACACCTGGCAGAGGACAATTATGCAATGTTATAGTTTAGTGCACACTGACAGGTTAAACTTTTGAAAAAGGCATGAAAGATTGCACAGAAATGGGTAGTTGGTACCGTAATAGTATTGCTCCTGTCAAAAAGGTGAGGTTTTGGTTCTCCTTGAAAAATCTAGTTCATGAAGACTACAGGAATTCCATTTTTTACAATGTTATGATTGGAACTACAAATGTGTATATTATATACATATATATAAATGACATATATGACAATGCTGCAATCCTATAGACACTTTCCTGACAGTATGTTCTATTGAACTCAACAGGGCTTAATTCTGAGTAAACATGCATAGGATTGCATGGTAAATATACCATAAATGGCCCAAGGCATCATAATTAAAGCCAAAGAGATGCATACAAGGTGTTCCTGTTGTTACCAAAAGAGCTGGTTCTTAGGGGGAATTCACCCAACTCTATGGAACATGGGACCTTAGGACTGGATAACAGATCAGCGTAAATGCAGAGCATCCCCTTTAACTTAGCAAAGAGACAGACAGCCCAATCCAGCGTAAAGATCGGGTGGGCGGCCAAGGCGGAAAGTGTACTCGGGGAAGGGGATGCTCGTCCCCTTCCCAGAAATGGCAGCTGGGGCCGATTTCTTTTGTCCTATAAATAGTGTAGGTATTTTCTTGGATTATGGTGGTTACTTGTGGTGCAGAGTGTATTTGGTGTAAGGAAAAGGGGGGGTTCAGGGACAGGATTTCAGGAGTCCCTGCCTCTTCCAACCCAGTTTCTAACAGCTAAGAACGGGGAGAGAAGGGGGGGGGAGAGAAAGTTTCAGTATTGTCTCATAGCTACCTGTCTCGGAGAGGAGTTTGGAGTTTTCTTGCTGAGATTCAGAGGATTCTGGGCAGTGTGGAGACTCTATCCAGTTGCAACACACACATGGAGTGGTTGCACTCAGGAAGAGTGACAATTGGTAATGAAAAAAGGTTTCTTTTTAAGGATTTTTAGTGTTGCTGCTACGTGCAAACTCACTATCCAGGATAAATGTGTAACTTTGAGATCAGTCGCATCACAGGGACGCGCGTCACCCCAGAGCTGGGCGCGTGCGCCACCTTTAATGACGCGGCTCCACCCCTGCACGTGACATCACGCGCAGGCGCAGAGGCCCCCCCCACTCCGTTTTCGGCTCATTTCGGAGCCAAACAGACACAGGGGAGGGCGGGAGGGCCCGACCAGGACCGACGCCACCTTGTGAGTACCGGGCCTCCCCGCTCTCCCCTCGGGGGGTGCGCGTCACCCCCGTATGCGCGTCACCCCCGGCGGCCCGCCCCGCGCGCTTTTTCACAGCGACGCCCATGTTTAGGATGCTATGTTTGATGTATCAATGGGTAACTTGGGATGAGAATGGAAAAGGAACTTTCCTAATCCTTGCAGGATGTAGGTAAACAGGTAACCTCCTGTTGCTTCACAGTGTCAGCTAAAATGCAAATGTAGTAAACAGTGGTCTCCAAACACTGGTGCCAGAGAGATGTCTAGCACCCTAAAATGAAGTTTACCTAAGTTAATGCAGATATGCAGGTATAATACAATCAATGCAGGTGTTTTGTTACAAAGTTACTGAAATTGCATTCAGGAAGGCAAACACAGCTGTAGAAACAGACAAAAGATGAGTAACAGTGCAATCCGACTTAACTTTTGTGCCGGTTTAACCAGCAGCGCAGCAAGAATGGGAGGCCCCAGAATGGAAAAGAGATTCAAATCCCCTCCAAAAGAGGAATTCTAAGGGGATTTGAATCCCTTTTCCATTCTGGGGCCTCCCGTTCTCGCTGCGCCGCTGGTTAAACCGGCACAAAAGTTAAGTTGGATTGCGCTGTAAAGGATTAAAAGTTGCAGTCCAAGAGACACACAATGGGATTATCTTCTCTTCTTCCAGGATGTGTGTCTGTGGGGTGAGAGTTCATTTTGAGGCCTGAACCAAAGTTCTTGAGAGAAAAACGTGGCCTGTAAAAGTTCTATTCATTTGGTGCATAGAGGTTCTAGGAAAACAGTTCATTTTGCATGCTAATATTCCTAGATGTTGGTATATGAAATATCATGTTGCTTGATATCAGAGTCCATAATAGTATAACAAAGAATGAAACATAAGGAAAAATGGGGGGGATATACTTGTAACACTGTAGTGTTGGCATTTATTTATTTATCATTGCATTTATATACTGCCTTTCTCAATAGACTCATGGAGGTTTACAGGCTGAACATACAGTTGATCTTCCGTATCCATTGGTGTTCTGTTCCTGGAACCCCAGTGGATACAAAAAACAGTGTTATAAGGAAAACCGGGGTGGAAGTGGGGAGCAGTGCCACATTACCTTTTTTCCAGCATCTTTGCTACTTCCATCCTCCTGAATATGTTTAAACTGACTGAAAAAAAGAAAAACCGCTTCCGGAAGCAACCTGTAGATGGCGCCAGACTCCTGGTTGCATTTTTCTTTTTTTCAGCAGTTTAAACACGCCGGGAAGTGGCTGGTAGGCCCCCGACAACGCTGAAAAAAAGGTAATGTGGACTCCCTCTTCCACAGTTTTGCCACTCGTGTTGAGTCAAATCCATGGGTGGAAAAACAGTGGATAAAAAGGTCCGGCTTTAAATCCATTTTTCAATGAGATTTTTAAAAGTATTATTCCATTAGGCAAATTAAGAACCTCATATTATCCATGTGTTTCCCCTTCATAGTGCAGTCATCCTCCTGGCTTCCAGCTCTTGTGCTTTCCAAGCTCTCGCAGGCAGCTGCACCAAGCTTCAGACCATCTTCTCAAGGATGTTGTCTGTTTTTGCCAGCCAACTCATCCACTCTCCACTCCTCTGCACAGACATGCCAGCAACCTCTCATTCTCCCATCCAAGCAACCAGTTCTGCTTAGCTTTTTCAGGCAATGCAATAGCTCAACCTCTAGATCACATTCTCCTGCCAAAGAATTTTCTAAAATAGGCATGAAGTGTCCTAAAACTCAGTTGGAGTCAGACAACATCTTCAGGATAGCAAGAATATATGAGCTATGAAATTCAAGGGAAATGATCTGCTAACTAAAGTACTAAATAGGAATGTAAGGTTAATAGTATGATTTCTGGCTGAGTTGCAATGATCAGCCAAAGAATTTTCCAATTCTTTTCTTTAAACCATATAAATGTCATATTCAGCCTTTATAACGAAGAACTTGGGATTTCCAAACTGGCATGCAAATTGTCCTACATCCTCACATATGCAAAAGGTATGAATTTGCATTTTTGTCAGTGCTGCACTGAACTTCAGGGAGGAATTAATGCTTTTCGGGGAGACAGAAATATTTCTGAATTAAATCTCTTAAATGTGCATCACCTTGTTTTCAGTCCCATTTACCGTCATATTTTTCCGATATCTGCTGCAGCTTAACTCAATTTTGTTTTCTAGTCAGGCTGTTTTTTTTACTTCACAGAATTATCCTACTCTTTCAAGGATCACAGAGTGAACATGTTAATGTTATAATATTGAACAACAAAACAGATTTGGCTATGTGCTGGTGTCAGGAAAAATTAACCCAAGTTAGAGTGAAAACAGTGCTTTCTAGATGTGTTACATACATGATCCTAGTCAATTAATGATTACATATTGCACTGGTGGGTCACTGAGGACAAACAAAACCAATTTAGAGCAATGTTTCCTGAAGAGGCAAATCATTTCATTACCTTTTGCAGCTACCTCTGAAAACCATCAAAAGACTTCCAGCCATGATGAAAATATTCACAAAAATCCTTCCCCATTTCTATCTCTTCTTTTACACAGATGCAATAAGACTTTGTGATCGTTATAAATATATGTTGCATTATTCTCTATTTTAAGGTGAAGGGCATATCTACAGTACAAACTTAAACTAGCTTAATTGATTTTTGATGTAGCTTTTATTAACTGTTTTAATTCTGATACCTTTATCTGCTTACTGTGTTTTTCAGAATCATGTTGTGAACCACTCTGAGCATCTTGTAGGTGGATAAGCACTATATGAATTTAAAATTTGAATAAAATTAAATAACTAAATTCATATGGAGAGCCTATTTCACCACAGTTACAGTGCAATCCAGCCTCTTTTTAGGCTATTTCAAACATGCCATAAGGCACTTTTTCAACACCTTGGGAGTAAGTGGCGCTGGGGCGGAGGTCGGTACCACTCACTCCATGACCTACCTGGACCTGTGGTGACTGATGCAGGAAGGGCCGTGCCGGTCAACAGAAGGGCAGGCCGGGGTGGCAGAGGAGAGGGTCATTGTTCGGCCAGGCCCAGAAGGGGGGCAGGGATATTGACGGTGCTCTCTGCCATATCCCCATCCCCCTTCCAGGCTGGGCTGGTCATACACAGCCTCCTCAGTCATGCATCAGCTCCAGAGTTGGCGCACATCCTAGGAGGCCCATTGGGGCCTCTGGGGCTTACACCAGGGTAAGGGGACAGACGTCCTCTTCCTGTAAGGTGAGCCCTGGCCACACCAGCGCATCCCACGTACCAACTTGGATGCAGCAGCCGGCCCTTTAGGCCTCCCACCACATCTTAGGCAGGATCAGGCTGTTAATTAAAGCGACTACAGAAGTTAAAAAGAAATTATCACATTTTTATTGGAGAAGGGAGAGCTAGTGAAAGCTTTCGGATGATTAAGTTGTTTTTCCTGGAGCACATCCATAGTACTGCCATATGGTGAATGGAGTCAGTGTACAGCAGAAATCTACAGTTATTTGGGATTGTATGTTTATGTTTGGCAACTATTTACTATTATCTTCTAAGGCTAACCCTTGAATGAACTTACTTCTATGCACCTGAGGTTTCTTTGACATAGGCTAACTTTCTCACACAGCTAAATCACATACAAGAGCCATCTGCTCTTAGTTTAAGCTAACTTGACACACATGTCAAATGGCTCCAAATGGAGCAATAAAGGGACTCTTCATATGGAGCTCATGTTACTCTAGTTGTGCCATAATGATCCAAATCTGTCTTACATTGCAGTCTTGCCTAACTATACGTGGCTGGCCTAAAGGGCCGGCTGCTGTATCTTAGGCCCATTGCGGCTTGTCCCGGCACAGCACGGGCTCACCTTGGGAGAAGGGGACGCTTGTCCCATTCCCCCGGTGTAAGCGGCGCAGGCTGCAATGGTCCTCTTCAGATGCATGCCAGTTCTGTAGTTGGCGTACAACCAGTGAGATCATATAAGGCCGGCCCAGGCTGCGACGAGGCATAGGATATTGGCACATCTCAGTGCCGATATTCCCGGCCCCTCCCAGATCAGGCAGGTCAATGGGCCCCCTGACCCCACCCTTCCCCTGCACTGACCAGCACAGCACTCACCTGCGGCAGCCGGCACGGGTCCAGGTAGGTCGCGGAGTGAGCGGTGCCGGACTTTGTACCGGCGCCGCTTACTCTCTGGGTGTCAAAAACTTGCTTTATGGCACATTTACGACACCCATGACTGGTGGAGTGCTAGCTCTGTCGATCTATAGTTGCACAGGATTGCGCTGTTATTAAGCACGGACAGATGAACCATTAAGCAAAGTCCTCCACAGAGGTAACCCTGTGAAGGATTATGTTATTAGGGTTCCTACCTCACAGCCCAAACACTGGACAGAGCCTTTTCACTCTCCAGTTGAAGCAGAAGAAAAGTCAACTATGTTTTCTCCCACTTACCACTTTCTTTCCAAGAAGGATGTTCTTTGGTCTATGTCCCCTTCCTTCACTTGACAAGCATTCCAGTCATGCCTCCTGGACCTCTGAGCCATGGACACAGAAGTCTGTCAAGCCACCACAAGATGGATCTTAAACCATCTGCAATCCTGTGCACAGTTTTCTGGGAGTAAGCCCCACTGAACACAACAAACCTTACTTCTGAGTAGACATGCATAGGAAGCAGTGACGTCGACAGAACATGGTGGGGGGCGGGCCGCCGGGGAGTTACGCACGCAGACGTGCGCAGAAGGGGTGACGCGCGCACCCACGCACGTCGCCACCGCTGCGCGCGTCACCCTCCAGATGCTCTCCGAGGCCGGGAAAAGGCCTCAGAGGGCACCCCCTCCAAAATTTGCCACGCTGCGGCAGTCCGAGGCCTTCTGAGGAGGCCTCGGAGCGTCCACTCCATCCGGCGGTCTGGGGCCTTCTGAGAAGGCCCAATGTGTTGACGCGTAATTTATTATGTTTTTCGAGCCTGCACAGAACATTTCTGAGGGCAAACGGGCAGCCCTTGCCCTCAGAAATGTTCTGCGCAGGCATGAAAAACCTAATAAATTACGTGTTGACGCATTGGGCCTTCTCAGAAGTCCCCGGACCGCCGGATGGAGTGGACGCTCCGAGGCCTCCTCAGAAGGCCTCGGACTGCCGCAGCGTGGCAAATTTTGGAGGGGGTGCCCTGGGGGTCACTAGGGTGACGCACGATGTCACCCTAGGGCGGGCGTGGGTGATGCGCGCTCCAGCCCCAGGGTGATACGCGCTCTAGTGACTGCGCTGATAGGAAGGATTGCAATATTAGAAATTGTCTCCTCTCTCATGTCTTCAGCAACGTCTCAAATGAAATACTGTTACCAGAACCATCCAAGCACCATTTACTGATGCTGAAGTTTAAACATGCCTACATTTTGGCAAATGGCCTCAACGAAATGTGACATATGTGCTTTGTGGGTTACATTTAGATTTTCCTCAACAAAACCTGAAATTCAGAACCATCATTATAGCAATTGGTATTCAGTTGTGAAATGGATTCTCTTTTCAGTTTTGCAAAGTCTTATGATGTTCCCTTTGCATTATCCTTAACATCATGCTCAATTTTGTCATTTTTGTGTCAAGTTTATCCATAAGTGTGTGTCCCCTTGGAGATTCAATAGAGCTGGATAAACTTTCGGAAGTCCTGTAAGAAAAGCTGGGGCTGCCTTTTAATGATCAGGTATTAAGCAAATTTGAAAATACTTACAACCAGGGATGTCTAATAGCTACACTTATCATGCATATAGCATGTTTAAGTGTTCAAAACACTTTCTATGTGTTATCTTCTTGTAATCTTTACAACGACCCTGTAAGGTAAGTAGGTGCTCTTGTTCCAAAGATGTGCTGAAAAGCCGTGGCTTGCCTAGTAATGGCCCTCCACTGGGAAGCAGGGGACGGTTGAGGCACTGCAATAACCAATACTGTGCATTGTTTGTATTTGTTAGCCTTGGGCTGATGGTTGTGTTTATTGCTTTCTTGCTGTACCAGAGGAACATAGCTTACAGCCCAATCCCACCTAAGATCCACCACAGTGCGCAAGGTGCACTGCAGCAGATCCAAAGCAGGATCAGGGCCACACTAGCAGAGCTAGGGCACACCTTGGGGGAAAGGAACATTTGTCCCTTTCCCCCCGGTGTAAGTCCTCGCAGCCCAAATTGTTTTTAATTAAAAAAAAATCTCATACAAAAAAAAAAAAATCCCAAATGGGCCTCCTCGGATGCATACCAGCTATTTTGCTGGCATACATCCAGGGAGGTTGTGTCAGGCTGGCCAAGGGGTTAGAATATTGGCCAATCACCCCTCCCCCGCCCCCTGCCTGCCTCCCCCCCCACGTCTGGCACAGGACTTATCTGTGTCTGGCGGTGTGGACTGGGCCTGGCAGCGGAGTGAGCACCGGCACCTCTTACCCCCAGGGTGGCACAAAAGTGCTTTACAGTACTTTCGCGACACCCTGGGCTGGCGGAACAAGCGCTTGTTCCTCCAGCCCTAAATTGTGCAGGATTGCACTGTTCTACTTCGAGCTGAATGCTGCATCACATGTTGGAAGAGTTTAAAAAAATCCAAATAATATGCAATGAAATTAACACGTCATCTTCAAAAATCTCGTTAACTATAAGTTAGTCCTACACAGAATTCAACTATTACTGCAGAAACAGTTTATTATATTGCAAAAGTCTGCTATTAAAACTTGCTGAAATCAACTCACTAAACATGTGTTGTTTGCATTTGGATGCTGACAAATGTGGGAAACTCAAGGACACCTTGCAAAAAGTAATTTGACGTAGTGGAACAAATCATTTTGTTCAATTTAAGCTGCAATGCCAATTCACAATGCTATGGTTGCTCGGCACTACGTCAATTAATTAATCAAGTACTGATTTAGCTGGTGGAATAAACCACTGAATCAAGATTGAATATGAACTTTTTAAAAAACGAAATAGAAACTCGTTACTTGGGCAGATTCTACTGAAACAAATAAATTCTGTTTAAAATTTCAAGACAAAATCAAAATAAAATAGCAATGCCACTGATTTGTACTGAGTTAGAGTCTTTGAGATGACAATGTGTTTACATGGTAGAAGTAATTCCTCTGGGCTACCAAACAAATGAGGCTGTCATTTTCCACTTAGAATTCAGAGTTCATCTACACAGGCTGAAAAGCAAATTCTGCTAGAAGAAGCCAATTGTTTCAGCTGAAGTTGTTGTATATCTTAATGTTGGGCACTATGGGGTGATTAACACGTAGATGGTTCTTTTTAAAAAGGCAAAGTGTGTGTGTGTGTGTGTGTGTGTGTGTGTGTTTTCACCAACAGGTTTTAGCCAGGATAGCTATACTATACTATATAGCTGTATATACTTTGAAATACCATATGCAATGGACAAACAGCAGGGAAGGGCTGTAGCCTTCATGCCCTGCTTTTCTCAGAAACATCTGACAGGCCACAGAATATTGGACTAGATTGACTTTTGACTTGATCCAACAAGACTCTTCTTATACTCTTCTTGTCAACGTACTGCTATAATGTGTCTTTAGGATAACAAGAGCCCCAAGTACACTTCTGAATAAGCATTGCCTTTCTAGGTACCATCTGCAGAAGGAAAATAATGCTGAATAATAGAGCCAGGATGGTGTAGTGGTTTGGGAGTCGGACTTAGACCTGGAAGATCCAGGTTCAAATCCCCGCTCAGCCACGAAGCTTCCTGGGTGACCTTGGGCCAGTCACTATCTCTCAGCCCCACCTACCTCACAGGGTTGTTGTGAGGACAAAAAGGAGGGGAGGAAATATGTACACCACTCTGAGCTCCTTGGAGGAAGGGCGGTATAAAAAAAAAATGTGGAATCTCCCCACAACACATCCACCATGATGTGCCAGCCAGTGGTGTCACAAGGGGTGTGTGGAGGTTGCAGATCACTGACACCCTTGGTGTGTGTGTGTGTGTGTGTGTGTGTGTGTGTGTGTGTGTGTGTGTGTGTGAAACCACTAGTGGCCAAAATTGTGGAAACCTTTTGGAAAATGTGCATTGATGAATAATACCATAAAATTATATATCATTGGGAAGTGACACCACTGGGGTGAAACAATGAGCTCTCACACCTGGTGATGCAAACCCTAGTGATACCTCTAGTGCCAGACCATCCATGAGGCTGAGAATGTCAACTCAGGCAGTGGACTAGTAGCGTTGCCACCATCCACCTCATTTGGCACTGCTTCCTCCTCTTCTACTGCTCCTTTTCCTCCAGCACCCCTGGAAATTGAAAAGGAAGAAGAAGAGAATAAGTTGGAGGACAGGAGAGTCTGCTGGGAGACACTCTAGGCCACCACTCTGCTCCACACTTCCTTCTCTGCTCCTTTTCCATCTTCCTTTTCAAATTCAGAGAACACAGGAAGAGGAGTGAGAATGACAGAGAGTGACAGAGGAGGAAGAGGAGTGTAGATGGTAGCAGGAGTGAGAGTGACAGAGGAGGAAGAGGATGTAGATGGTAGCAGTTCTTTGAGCCAGGTGGAACTCCACTGGACATTCCACCGGGTAAGAGGTATTGCATTTGGTGCCCTGTCTCAGGCTTCAGCAGATCTTCGGCCAGCCCTGCACTGAACACCAGCATCTAGCACTCAGGTCTGGATTCATGATATCCTTTCTTAGAATGGGTCTTTGCACCCACACAACATTCTGCATTGAAAGAATAGTGGGAGCTGGTGCCTCAAAAATCTGAGAGTTTAACTTCTTTGAGACATAGAGTTCAAACAAATAGGAACCTCGTACTAAACATAGCAGTTTTTGCTAAACCAATTTTGAAACCTGGGAAATATTCCAAAATGCAAATCAATAAATTTAAGCAAGTGAACATTCCGCAGAGTACAAGTTATTCACTTAAACCAGCATTTCTGAAACAATAACACATTTACCGAAAACAAGACCCATTCCAATATAGAACTCTCAATTTGAAGAATATATAATCCAAACCATGGAAATTGGATAGACTGCTTTGGTTTTAGCTGAAGCTTCAAAATAAGCTCTGTCCGCTTAAAAAAACAACAACAACACTTCAGTATAAGACATAACTTGCCCAGTATTCACACACATACTACAGTGGTAAGGGATCCTGCCGCAAAGAAAGGGCTCCCATATATAGAAGGGGCAGAAGAGTCTGGCTCAGTCGGGAGAGCTGCTGCCTTGCAAAGCCTGAAGACCGGTGAACTTGATAAGTTCGAGACATGCCGCCGGCAAAAAGCTGTGAAAGCCTCCAGGAGGAGAGATAAGAGCTCCCAGCTGCGTCGGTCGAGTGTGGGAGGTGCCAGCCAGCAGAACTGTCAGACTGTAAAAAGGATACCACCTGGAACGTAGCCGTTCATGAGAGATTGGACATTTATATATTGTAAAAACAACAACAAGGGGGGTTAGGACAGCCTGCCCATTTACACCGCCTTGATTAAAGTCTGAGGAGAAATTCAATGACCAAGAAAGGCGGTATATAAATACTGTATATTATTATTATTATTATTATTATTATTATTATTATTATTATTATTATTATTATTATTATTATATAATGGGATATGGGAATGGAAATGCAATAGCACAAGGGAAAGATGAGGCAGATAGCAGAAATGGGATGGAAACCATTGAGGACCATGAAATGTGATAGCTGAGCAAACTTACCACCCAATTCTGTTTGCGTGTTGTGCTGGTGGACTGCAAGGTCTCCCAGCGCACTTTGTAGGCCACTTGTGCAGCAGCCTCTCTGTGGAGTGCTTCCTCCAGTGCAAAGCCGAGAAGACTGCGTGTGCCACCAATACTGGCCCACAGATTGGCAGTTGATGGATTACAACCAGCAGAGATGTAAGTTCAGAGGACTTTCATCCTTAGTGACCTAATCCAAATGAAGTCTGGCATGGATACTCCAGCTAAGTTGCCGGCAGCTCAATCCTATTAAAAGCTCGGATGCGGAGGTGCCAGGGCAGGCTCCAGCGCTGGGTTGGAGATCTCCTCGAGGGAAGGGGACAATCGTCCCCGTGTTGAGCCCCAGCAGCCCCTATGGGGCTACAAAATGGCTGGTGCAGCTCTGCGAAGCCCCATGTCGGGCTGCCCCCCTCCCAGGCATGATCTGACCTCTCCCCACCCCGGAACACTTCCTCCCTTGCTTTTGTGACACATAATTTACTGATTACCAGTGGTGCGAGATCACACATCGCCTCTTTTACCCCATTCCTCCATGTGAGCAGGGCAGAGGCTTTCTACTGGCTGGGCTGCTGGATGGGGTGGGGCAAGCACGTCTTCAGATCTCGATGTCTCTGTCTAAAAATAATGAGTGACTCTAAAAATCTGTCATACAAAGGTGAGGACTGCCAAATGCTGAAATAAACATGCAAAAGTCTCTTTTTCCTGCTCATTCTTCTAACGTAGTGGCTGAGACTTAACGAACAAGTGTCAAAACCACATTAAGGGGCTGGGATTTTGTTCCCAGGAACTGAGCTAAGTGTATGCAGGTAGACTTTGTGCTTTGTGAGCATGTTCACTATTTGTAAGCAATTCCCAAACAAGAAAGAGTGGTCAATGGGCCAAATGAATTGCTCATTGTGAATTGTTTGCTCAGCTGTCCTTACCAATCTTTTCTTGTCATCCCCAAATCCATTTTAAAACAGAAGAGGCATTGGCTGGGCCATTTTCAACAACAAATGTACGTGACCAAGCATTTCTTTGTCAACTGGGAATTGGCTAGATGCATTTTAGAGCATAAATATCAATTCTCCAAGCTGAGGAGGGATTTTACGCCTTACTATTAAGCCTTCGCCACTGGCTGATATTGCAGACATATACTAGACGAGATGGACCCGCTCTGTTCCTAAATCTTATGTTGGACACTGTTTTAAGAAGCTGATAGTAAGAGAACCACCAGTCTATTTTTCTTTCAAACTTTCACTCTGTTCAAGGACATCAAACAGCTGAGATTGCTATGCTACTTCAATACTTTTAGAAGCTCATGTCAAATTCATCATCAGATTCAAGATTCCCATGGTAATACTGTGGAATGTATTTTTAGCATCGCCTCCAAGAGCAATAAAGGTTTAAGGACATCCAAACAGAAATAAAAAGCTTTTAAAAGCCAGAGTAATTCATTTCTTTTCTAGGTTTGCACTTCTTTGACAATAATAGCCATATCCATTCATTCAGGGTCTCTTAATTCGATTCATTCAAGTTGATGTGGAAATCACTGGAGAACTGCTGTATCAATTTGTCTTTTATTTCAAGCCAGGCAAGTTATTGTTAGTTAGTATCCCTTTGGTGTATTCACGTTTCATTGCACTGATCTGCGTACTATTAGAAATGGATTTTCCAAGCCTCAGTCTGATTGACAAATAATTATTTATTTAAGCTTTTCGCCCCCAGTATAGTGCCATTAAATGAGAATAATTAAATGGTCTTTATCTACATCTCCAAAGTCATGATCAAAAGAAGGAAGACATCAAAAGTATAACTTTCAAGTACACAGTAGAAAACCTAAGTATACTGTATATACGGTAGGTCTTGAAAATTGTCATTGACCTTCTTCAGCTCACTACCAGTGGCGTTACTCTAGGTGGGGCGGAGCTCTAAGTTCCGCCGCGCTCCGACCCACCATTACATGCCCGTACGAGGCGGCCCCACCCCCTCGCCTTTGGAGCCTTTCAAGGCAGCAATAGCAACGCGCATGACTCCCTGCTCGTTGCTATCGCTGCCTTGAAAGGCTCCGAAGGCAAGGGGGCGGGGCCGCCTCGTACGCGCATGTAACGGTGGGTCGGAGTGCAGCGGAACTTAGAGCTCCGCCCCACCTAGAGCGACACCAGTGCTCACTACTTCAGAAAAGCTGTTTTCTCATTTAAAAACCAGAATCAATCCATATAATTTAATACTGACAAAACTGCTTACTTTCATTGCCAAATAAATGAGATCTTTAGGATTTACATTGCTACTATAAATGCAAACTTTTCTTCTGACTCATCGATTACCACTTTAGTTCCACAATTTTTTACTTTCTCTGAACAATGTTTAAATTTTTACCTTGAATCGGAGTCATGGCTTAACTTTGTAATACAGGTTGAGTATCCCTTATTCGGACTGCTTGAGACAGGAAGTTGTCTGGATTTCGGATTTGTCTGGATTTCAGAATATTTATATAAATATAATGAGATACCTTGGGGATGAGACCAAAGTCTAACAAAAAAATCATTCATGTCTCATATACACGTTATACACAAACTGAAGGCAATTTTATACAACATTTTAAATAATTTTGTGCCCCAGCATGCCTTGCGCTATGCCAGCCAGGTGCTGAAAAATGTTTTTTTTTCTGGATTTCAGAATAGCAGGGATGTGGATCAAGTCTCTGGATCGAAGTCTCAAGTCAAGTCCCAATACTTTGCCTCCAAGTCCCAAGCCTTTGGTTGCGAGTTGTGAGTCCCTATCTATTTAATGGGGAAAATGTGTTTAAACCTCAATAAAATTCGACTTGCCATATAAGGCTCCAAGTCTCAAGTCAAGTCTTTCTAGTCTTTTACAATCGTTGAGTCAAGTCCGAGTCAAGTTATTGACATGACTTGAGTCTAATTTGAGTCTGAGTCAATAGACTCAAGCCTACATCACTGCAGAATAGTCTGGATTTCGGGTGTCCGGATAAGGGGTAATCAACCTGTACTGCAATACAGTCCATAACACATTAATTATCTATGGCTTCATGAGATTGGATGCAAGGAGGAATGGATTATTGGATGGAAGTTGTCTGCCAAGGCAAGAGTAGATATTGCACTGTCCTCTGGTCTGATGATACAATGCTTTCAGTCCCCTTTTTATAAAACTGAACTGGTGCTGTACTGCATCACTCACATTCTCAACAAGAAACTAAAAAAGCAGGTGAAAGACATCAATCGACAAAATTCCATCATAAACTGCCAACCCACCACCACTTTTGCACACGAGGGGCATTCTTTGTCTAGCCCTTCCATCGCATGAGGTAAGGGCAGAAAGATTCAGGCAACCTGTTGCTGCTCATGTTTTTTACAGGTGGAACCTCTTTGGTGATTAACTGCCATTCTTACTTCACTATCTCAGTGTGCTTCTGCTTGCTGAACCCCACCCACCCTCCAATTGGTTGACTATGGAGCTGGTTAGGAATGTTTTGTTTTGCTGTCCACCTGATTGGCTTTGGTTGCATTTTTTTTCCATACCCCTTTTCTTTGGGTTAAACCCAATGGGTTTGGAGATTTTTTTTTCTTTGTAGCCAGGGTGGTAACTTCTGGCAGGTTTGGTGCAGGCCAGGGGACAGGAGAAGGGATTTTGGTGTATACCCTGAGGTATACAGAAGTCAGTGGGTGAGGCAGTACTGAGGCTGTCTGACTCAGGACAGTGGCGTCATCAGCGGGATTGGGCCCCAGGCGGCAGATGGGCAGGGGGTACAACGATGGCTGTCGGTGTGGCGGATTGTCCCGTTCGCTGGGGTGAGTGAGGAGCGCCGTCGGCATGTTCAGCCCGCCCACCCTGCGTCTCTGTGTGCTCAATAATGGCTGCTGCCATTATGTCACTTCCGGCGCATGGGTCATAGGAACGCCACTGACTCAGGGAGGCTTGGATTGGAAAGTCGACCTCAAAAGATTTCTAGCTTGGGAAAAGCAGTGCAGTCCACATTCCTTGACCCTTCAGGGTTGGAACAGAGAAGCTTGGGCTGTCAATTCATGGGCTGCAGTTTTGAGTCACGGTAGGAATGCCTTAAAGGGGAACAGATGATGGCTTACTGTCTTCTCCATGTTAGATGCCCACACTAAAGGGGGGAGGAAGCTTGGCCTGCTGCAGGTTTGCTCAAGTTTGTCACTGGTGTTCAATAAATGTGGCCCAAATTATATTCCAAGCAACTTGACTCATGTGGATGCACAGGCAAAAAAACCAGGGATCAGTGTGCTGTCAATGGTCAGACATGTTCCCATGTAAATAGTATGATTTTTCAAAATGGTATCAGGGCATTTGGTTTCTGCCATTGATTCCTTTGGTCTGCTGCTATCCTAGTCCATCAACAAATGGGAAATGATATACTCCCAGCAGGATTCAAAAACTTTCACAATTAGTTCAGCAGTAGTGTTTAATGAAATAACATCCACATTGGGTTGATGTGCCTTTATTGAGTTGTCCCAAACTAATGTCCCAGTCCTATGGGCCTGCTGTGCCAATGGAACTCATGTCCCGGTAGCGCAGCATGCTTTATAGTAGTCACAAAGCTTGACCTGTGACTACACAGCTAGAAGTGCTGAGCAGCCACGCACCAGCAGCCTCAGGAATAGCCCTAGCACCAGTAAGTCGGCATGGGGCACTGAGCAGAGGGTGGGCAAAATGGGGACGGGAAGGGGAGGAACAGGGCGGAGACTGAAGCAGTGAAGGGGGTATGTCGAGACCAGGAAGAGGGTGGTAACAGCAGCAGCACCGCCAATATCCTATCCCCTTTTCTGGACTTGATTCACCTTCCGGGTCCACTCGGACTTGCACCAGTGAAATCATTAGCACAGGTCTGAGTAGACTCATCACAGCAGAGGGATTCCCCAGGCAAGGGAAGAAATTTTCTCTTACCTGGAGGAGACCTCCAGGACTGCCCCCCCCCCAGGATGTAGCTGACACTCCAGTGGCATGGCTGCATTGGGGGGGGGGGTGTTAGATAGGATTGGGTTATAACGCACCAAGAAGAATAAAAAAAGAGGAACTGAGTCTGAAACCCATATTCAATGAAATTATCCCAAAATGCAGAACAAAAGATCCTTTAAATTATCACATTGTTCTAGCAACAGACTCTAGTGATTAGCCTCTCCCTGGCTCACCTATGTTAACAAAGTAAATGCAATGATAATTTTGAATTGTAAAAGTAATAGAAAGAAAAGTTATTTTAATGAATCTTTAAAACAAAACTGTTGTTTAGATATATTTGAGTTTAATCCAAACTCAAATATATCTAAATTTACACCACCAATATATAAATCAAATATATTTTAATTTACACCACCAATGAACACCTACTATAATGATAGCATACATAGAAAACAGACAAGAAAAAACATGTTTACTCTTTAATAATGGCTCAAGGGAGGGGGAGGGGAGAAGTACAATTTGAATAGATGATAATGAAATAGGAACAAACACTAAAAAAAATCTGTTAAAATAATCCAAATGAGAAATAAAGGATTTCATTAGAATTTTTTTCATGTAGAATAATACAAAATTAACTGCAAATGTTGTTAGAAATGACTATCTAACATACAAAATGAGTGGGTTTACTAAGTGAAGAAAATTATAGATTACAGTAAAAAAGGGGAGTGCTTGGATTTTAGTTCAACAGGCAGGATACAGATGAAATGTTTATAACTGAATAAACAGAGAACTTGTAATGGCATTTTTAAAAAAGCATTTTTTAGCATATCAGAACTACCCCTCCCCCCCAAAGATTTTGCTGTTTTGAAGTCCTTTGCAAATAATGTATAGATCACAAAAGATTTTAGAATAAGAGTCACAAGGCAGTTTGATACATTCAAGTAAAGCGCTAGGTTGGGAATATTTGTGGCCTTGGAATCTTTTAATATTATGTGCTTTATATTGTCTGCTTACAAAAAAATGTAGTGTATATGAAGGAGAAAAGGGTTTGAAACATCTTAAACAACATACTGGTTATACTTGAGATATTATGGAATGTTTTAGAAGTCGGCATGGCATAGGATGGGTGGATAGACAAAATGGAGTCAGTGTGATGGGTTGAGTGAGCAGTTTTATGGATAAAAGGAAAAGGAAGGACAGAAAAAATAGACAGGGATTATATATGGGCTGCAGAGACCATATATGGGTTAAAGGAAGGAGCATAGATGGGTGACTGGTTAAGGAGATATGAGAATGGGTGAATGAGTGCCTGAGATAAAAAAATGAATAGGATGAATGATGGGAGAAGAAATTAATGAGACTGTAGGAAAAAAATAAGGGTGGGAATGAATGGGTTGCAGAATGAATGAAGGTGGAATGAACGGGAGAGATGAATGAATTAAGGAACGGGAATGAACAAAAGAAATAAATGTGTGAAGCAAAAGGAATGAATTGGATAAATGAAAGTTGAAAGCATGAGGGGAAATTATTGATTGAACTAAGGGAGAAGCCCCTTCCCATTCCTGCAGCCCAACCTAAATCCCCACATGGCAATGCAGCGGCAACAGCGTGGCTTCCGCTGCATCCCACTGGGAATTTGGCTGCTGGAGGTCTCCTCAGGGTAAGGGGACATTTGTCCCCTTGCCCTGGGGTAAGCCCCAGCAACTGCTATGGGGCAACTCTGACCTGCACCAGCTCAATTGCTGGCATAAGTCTGCATTGCTCTGTGCAGGCAGATCAGGCCTGGGAAGGGGCTCAGGATTCAGCATGCACCACTGCCAAGTCCATCCCCTCCCACACCTGATCTGCCCCCTCCCTGCCCCCATCACCATCACATTCCGCCCATCCCCACCCACTGTAACCTCTCCGCCAGTGGGTCCACTGTGCTTGGCTGCGGAGGCTGCTTTATGACAGCCATAAAGCAGCCTTCACTCGCACAATGTTAGTTACGCTGGCAGGGGAGGGAGATAGGATTGGGACACTAGAATCATAACTGCTTCACTGCACATTCTTGCCTAAATTTAGGCCAGTGGAATTTAGGATGGTGGACCAAGTGCTCTGCTAGTCTAAGGTGTTGCAAAAGTGCAGTAAGGCACGTTTCTGGCACCTCTAGTATAAGTAGCACCAGCGTGGAGACTGGCACCATTTGCACTGCTGCCCGATGGACTCCACACCCATGCAGGTGAGTGCTGTGCCGGGTTGCAGGAGGGTGTGGGGAGGTCGGGCCAGGGTGGCGAGGGAGGGGGCCATTGGTCAACCCGGCCTGGGAGAGGGCAGGGATATTGGCGCTGGGTTGCACCAATATCCCAAACCCCTTCCTGGGCCGGCCTTTCACGGCCTCCCCCCAGCTAAAGAGCTGGTGTGTATCCGAGGTCCAATGGGTCCTGTAGAGCTTACACTTGGGGAAAGGGACGAATGTTCCCATCCCCCAAGGTGAGCCCCAGCCGTGCCGGTGCGGCCTGCATCCTGCCTAGGAACCCATTTAGGCTGGCCACTGCAACTTAGGCAGGATCGGGCTGCCCGTTTTATAAGGCAGAGCAATCTGGTCATTGGCCACAGTATAGAATTTGGTTTCTTTATTTTTTGCTTTATAAATTGAGGACACACACACACTCAGACACACACACACAAAGCGGCGGTGTGTGTTTTTGTGCTGCGCTGCTGCTGAAATTCGGCAACGGTGCGCGAAAATAACATCACGCCTCCGGGGGTGGGCTTGTGGCGTCACATGGGGGTGTCACATCAGCACCCATTTCATGGCGTGTGTGTGTGTAAGAACACCACTGAGTAGAAGATTGGTTCTCATCCCTGCCTTGTAAGTTCTGGAAAGGAAATCCAGCTTTTTCTTAAGTTCCCATATATATGGAGTGGTAGAATGGATGCTTTTAAAAACTTTCACTGCATTATGTCTCCATGCTGGGAAAAGTGTCATTTTTCGAATTCTGCCTGTCATACATCTGTTAAAAGAACAACGTATTAAAAAAAATGACAATCTGATTTGGGTATCTATGTGTGTGTGGGGGGGAGGGAAGCAGTGCTCTCCTTTTTCTGATTTGTTTATTACGTTCTTACAATCAATACACTGCTCATCATAAGTGATATTATATATATGCATAAGACCTCTAAACATTCTCAGGTTTCCTCAGCTACTCATTAATACATCCAGTCTGAGAATCCAGATGTCACAAGATTCCGTTCTGGGGTTTCTCCATCTCTTTTCCATTTTGTTCCTAAATTGGATTTGTACAGAATTTTTTGGGTGGGGTGCAAAACTGCCACTGGATGTGGAAGCTGACATTACCTGTGCATTATTACTCCTGGTGGTGTGGACCAGGAACTCATTATCTATCACAATCCCCAGTCATGCAGTCTAATTTCTTTAAAAAAATCTTAACCTTCCACTCTCTCCATCAGCTGTCCCTATGCAGTCTCTATGCAGGCAATTTAAATAGTAAGGTAGGACCGTGCGCACTCACATGCACACCATGTATGTGCGCATGAGTCGAATAACTGAAAAAAAATGGGTGGATCATCAAGAAAACTACATTACAGTTTGAACTCCACCCGCTTTTGCAACAGAACCGTGTTGAACAGAAAATGCTAAATAACATTGCAGAAAGACTGACACGTTGATCAACGTGTGTAAGTTCTGTGGTAGAAACGTATTTACGCAAAAGAAGGTAACAACATGACATCAGGAAAATTCCCTCATGTGGAGAATTCCCCTCTTGCTGAGACTTGTTACTTCCCCCCACACCTGTCCCTGCATGATAACAAACACATTTGCCTCTTTTACGCTGTCCATCATCAAAAGGGAAATATTTTTTGTCGAGGATGAAAAATATTTATACAAAGCATTCCCATGGCTCCGTTCAGCACTACGTTTAAACAACCCACACATAAAGATGATGTATTTGTACTTGTTGCATAAGACCTCTAACTATCTGAGATCTCTGAGCAGCAAATGAATGCACGTCTTCAAATGGCATTTGTTTTCTGTAGCTCAGTACCATATTGATTTCAGTTTATTAAACTCAGCACAGAGCTTATTCTACTCAGATAGCATTCTAGGACTGATAAGGGCAGATTTGTTTGTTATTTCTACAATTAGCCATGGTCTCCGATATATTTTCATGTCTTCTGAATACAGCCGCTCCACTGCTAAAGTGGGGGCTTCCATTGATCGGTACTTCCTGTATGAGGCAAGGCAGGGATGGGCTGATTTGTGTGCTCAGTGGCTGGGGGTGGAGTTTGATCAGCATTTTAACTGGTCATGTGTGGAGCTTTGCTGGTGTTGCACTGCAACACAACCACCCTTGGGATAGTCTGAGATTAGCTGGCTGCCCTTTGGGGGCCGGGTAGAGATTGTTTACTTCCTATCTGATTGGCAGTAAGTTTGTTTTCCTTACCTCACACTGTTGCCTGCAGTGTGGTGTTAATTTAGCCAGTATGGTATACATTACCATATACAGTGATGCCTCACAAGACAAATGCCTCGCACAACAAAAAACTCGCAAGACAAAAGCATTTTGCAAGTTTTTTGGTGACTCGCAAGACAAATTTTCTTGCAAAAACAATTTCGTCTTGTGGAACACTCAGCTCCTAAAGCCACAATCTATTCAAATGTTAAAGTATTCAAGAGGGTTAGCAGACTGCAAACAGTACAGCCCGAGGCCACACCGATTATCACCCGACAAATAGCTAACACCAGCAGAGATAAAGGCAAAGCAGAGATAAAACTACCATCCTGAAAAACTTCCCATCCTAGTAGGTGTACTGATTAAGACCCTACCCATTCTTCGTTTTGGCCCGGAAGCGGCAGCAGCAACTCGGCACAGGCTGTGTGCCTGCCTGCTTCGAGTCTCTTACTGACTCACACAGGAGCCGCCCTCACGCCGAGGAAAGCCTCTTCAGCTGTTGCACGGCCGAGAGGTAATGATGCCTGCTCCGCCCCTTAGCCTGGCCGGCACCGCGGCAGGAGGATACTGTAGGCGACAGCTACACTTGCCATTTGAATAAAGTATTCAAGAGGGTTAGCAGACTGCAAACAGTACAGCCCGAGGCCACACCGATTATCACCAGACAAATAGCTAACACCAGCAGAGATAAAGGCAAAGCAGAGATAAAACTTCCCTTCCCTTCCAGAAACGGTGTGCATTACTAGAGCGGAGCTCTGGGAACTGTGAGTACTGTAAATACTTAAAAGTAAATAGCACGGCAGGGGAGGTGACTCGCAAGACAAAATTATTCGCAAGACAACATGACTCACGGAATGAATTAATTTTGTCTTGCGAGGCACCACTGTATTTATACCATACTCTGGCAAGTATAGTGCAGGACTGGGAGTAGGAGTAATGATCCAGTGTGCATCCTAAGGTATGCAAGGGCCAAAGGGGAAGCAAGTACCAAACTTAAGAAGCTGTCTGGCTCAGAAATGCTGGCTAGTGGCTAGGGCTTAAATTGTGAAGTCCATCTTAAAGGCTGTCTGAGGAATTTGGCTGCCTTGACCACCGTTCCAGGGGTTGGTGGGGAAAACTAGGGGTCAGTGAGAGGTGATCTATGGTTGGAGTCAGGGTGCTACCACCAAATGGGGAATTGACAGTTGCTCCTGTCTCCCCAGGGTAGGTGCCCACCACAGGCATCATTGGGGGAGTACAGGGGGCAGGCTGCACTGGGTGACACCAATTTGGGGGGACACCACAGCCACTGCACCCACTGTACCCCCCACGCAGGCTGCAGGAAGGTGTGACAGTCCCTTGTCGAGGGGTGACACCTCTTGTCTCACCCATCTTCAGCGTCTCCACCTCTGAGCCGAAGCTGAGTCGCATCTTTGCGAAGTTGTTTTGCCTTGGAGGCAGAGACACTGAGCACTTGTTTCACAGCAAGCTCATCTGCCGCCACCTTCTTCTTCATCAAGCTGAACCAGAAGTAATTCGTGGTGATGTGATGACATCACGTCATCGCAAATTACTTCTGGTTCAGCCATTCTTTATGGGTCCCATTCGCACCGGCGCCTCAAAGGTGAGTGGAGCCACTGATACCCGCACTAAAGGGAAGGAGTTTACCCGTCAGGAACCACTGCAGAATATAATTTAAATTTGAATTGTAATTAATGAAAATGCCCATTCCTATTGTACTGCCTTTCTCCATGGGGTTGTAGGGGACTGGCAGCGAGAGATGTGTAGGTGGGCTTTGCCGGCCACTGGCAATGGCTGTCCCTTACGTTTTGCATAGCTGGATGGTTAGTTGGTTAGTTTCACTTTGGTTGAGGAATTGCATGTAAGGGCCTCAAAGTTACAGGCAGAGAGGGGGTTGATGAACCTTGACTCCTATGCCCTGAATGCTGGCAGTTCAGTTTCCCCAAGACAGAGGGAGGTTACAGACTCCTTTCCTTCCCTCAACCTCTCACCTAGCCAGCCTCACCACTGGCCCTGAAATGAGCTTTATAGTCCATGGGGCTATGACAGCTTCTCCCCACGTCCTTCCTCTTCAGTGGTATGTCAGGGTGCACTTCACCCTCCCCCAAGGAGGGCTCATCGCCTAATTCCTTGGTGAGAGTGGCCTCTTCCCTTCCCACCTCCCTCCAGGGTAGGGCCCATGTCCTCACCACAGTTCTGGGTAGTGTCTCCTCTGGAGCCTGCTGGCTGCTGCCTCCAACCTCTGGTGCAGGTGCCGAGGCGCCAATCCTTGGTGCCCCATGGCCTACTTTGGCCTTGTGAGTGCACGCTTTGTCATGTTGAGAGTGTGGGCAGGATCTTCCTGACCCAACAGGATACTCCCACTTCTGCAATGGTCTGGGAAGGACCCAGGCACTCGCAGTCTGACTACAGTGTCTTCCGAGCCGAGTATGTCTGGAATCAGACAGCTACCAATGAGCTGAACTTGTCCCATGTCATTTGCGGGAGTGAATCTACTGTCATTTTTGGTGGCCCTTCTGTCAGTTTTGTCTCAAGGAGAGTTTCACCCCTGTTGAAATGTAATGTGGACCCCTGTCTTAATTGGGCTTCATCACCCCACTTTTCCTGGCTCCAACTTGCCCCGTTAACCTAATTTGTTCTGACCCAAACTCCACTCTTAGGAGCTACTTTTTCCTTTAACAATTTCCCTCTCAAATGCTTTCCAAATGCCCGCTTAGACCAATTAGCACCTCTCCCTTCTCAAATAGTTATAATGCTGCATGCAAAAAAAAGGCTACTTTACTCTGGACAGGCAATTAACAAAAGTTATTGTTTTACAAGCAACCCTCATCTCTAACACCCATAAATTCTCCCCAAAGCAGAAACCCTTCTGCAAAGCCGTCCACGCAACAGAAATAGTCTCCCTCCAAAAATCCCCCCAAACTAGTCTTTTTCAGCAAGTGTCCAGCTGAGTTTTCTCCTCGGCTGATGGTAGAATTCCTCTGGCTCCTTTTTCCAGTCCAAGGTCCTTGGCTCTGTAGTCAATCCAGCAGAGGTTCCCCATCTGAGCAAAGGCAGAGTTGCCATTGCCCAGCAATCCGGCAGCATGTCCACATGGCAATCTGGCAAAGTGCCTTACTGGTCATGCTGGTGCTGCTTTTATACCCTTAAGTCCCAATTAGTGCTAGGTGGCTGCAGCTGAGGGGCTTGCAATCACTGCACAAAAGTCCTGGCTTTTTTCCTTAAAGCCCTAATTATTAGGAACACCTGTGAGACACACCCTATTGCTTGCAGGTGTGCCTCCACCCATGCAGGCCTGGGTGTTAACCCCTTGCTGTTCAGTCCTGTCAAAGTCCAAGTCTGCATCTGTTAACTCCTTGCTGCCCAGATCTGTCAACAAGGTTCCACTGCTGACACCACACTTGGCTCCTGCAAGTCTTCTGGATCTTCTTCCACTACACCCCCTTTGCTACACTGGTGACATGTGAGTTGCTGAGCACAGCCCATCCAGTACAGCCATGGTATGTGAGAAGCCACAGACTACAGAAGATAAATCCACACTGACAGCCCAATTCTATTAAAAGCCCCGCGCTCTGCAGGCTCTGCTGCATCGAGCGTGGGGCTGGAGGACTCCTTGAGGGAATCGTCCCCTTCCCTGTGTCAAGTCTCAGCAGCCCCTATGGGGCTATTCAGAGGCGTGCCAGGTAAATAGCTGGTGCAGCTCTGAGAAGACCTCTGTCGGACTTTGAAGCCCGGGACGGGGGTTAGGATTCGGTGGAGGTCTCTGTCGAGCCAGCCCCCCTCCCAAGTGTGAACTGCCCACTTCCCCACCCCAGAATACCTCCTCCATATCACCCTCCCCCACCTACCTGCCAGCCACCGAGCTCACCTGCCTCCAGCAGGCACAGCTCCATCTCTGGTGGAGGCCTGCCAGCGCTGGCCTCCACACCAGTGAGTCAGGCCTCCATGCTATCGCAATGTTCTTTACGGCACGTTTGTGACAGCATGGAGCCCAGTCCTGCCAATGGAGGCCAACATAGGATTGGGCTCCGAGACTCATCCCTACTGTATGACAGAAAAAAAGGTTCTGGGTTGACTGTAACTCCAATCATAAAATATACCGTGGAAATGGGCTTTCATTGATTTCTATGGAATGTTGAACTTGATGATTTCCAGCTGGCTGTTCAAATCACACTTGCATTTTAACAATACCTGCAATTGAATTGGCTCATTAATGTACGTGTGTTTGTGCATGTTTTCTGTTGTTTTGTTTCTCCTCTTCTGGACACAACATGGTGCTACGCAGTTTTCCAAAGATGTAATGGTTGCCACAACTTGAAAATGAATTTCTGTTATGAGCAGCAGAAAAATTGGTTACTGCTTTTCATCTTCCCTTATTTCCTCCTTGTCCTCGCTATGGTAGTCATTCTCAGCTGAGCTTTTTACTAAATAGCAAAAGAGGGTAGAGGAAATGTGTCAGCGCTAAGGGAGGAGGAGTTCAAGACCTAGTACTTGATCTACAGCGGGATATGAAATTCTGAAATTATTGTCATCTTCACGTCATTTCAACTAGTGATGGTCAAGCTCTGCTCCTCTCAGAATATGTTTGGTTTTTCTGAGCTTTCTAGGGGAATGCTTGAAAAAAGCGTACATCTTTCTGAGAAATCTTTGAAAAAATGTCAAGCACAAGGTGATGGCCCCCACCCTCCCTGCTACTCTCATGTTTCAAATAAGCGTACACTTGCAAAGGAGGGGAACCAGTGGTAGGGGAGGATTTGCAGTAGCTATGAGAGGCTTTGTAGGCCTTGTTTTTAACTGGACCTCTTTTTTTCTCTTCCTGCTATGGTGCATGGTGCAGCTTCTTTTATGTCTCTTGTTCACTGAATTGGGAGGTAGGAAAAAAAAAAACAGCTATGAGTGCTCTGTACCCTGGCAGGAAATAAAGCTCCATAACTGAAGTCAGGAGCATTGAGACCAGTTAAGATTGGTGACACTGGTAAATTCCCATTATGAGCTATACCCAAACTTGGAGGAGTTGGGGCTTGGCACCTAAAGCATTTCTGAATGGAGTTCTTATTCCAAACCCCTCAGTTCCAAGTAGCTGCAACCACTAATTTCAACATAAATCTCTCTCTCTCTCTCTCTCTCTCTTTCTCACACACACACACACACACACACACACACACACACACACACACACACACACACACACACGCACAGATTTTATGAGTTGGGCAGCGCAATCCTGTATAAGGATCCGGCCAGATCCTGAGCCCAGTCTGCCCATGCGATGGCGGGCCGGAGGTCTATTCGGGGAATGGGATGCTCATCCCCTTCCCCGGGTGTAAACCGGGGCCGGTCTGATAGGCCACCTCGGATTTCCACCAGCTAAATAGCTGGCGGAAGTACAGGAGGCCGTGTAATGGCCTAGCTGGCCTGGCGGGGATGGGGATATGGCGGACGCCATTCCCCACCCCTTTCCGGGCCAGCTAGGCCAATGCCCCCCTCCCTCATCCGCCAGACTGCCCACACGGCTGCCGGCGGGAGCTCTTACCTTCCTCCGACGGCAGTGTCCTGGTCCGGTGTCGGAGGGAGGGAGGCCATGCACCAGCCTCCCTTACTCTGAAGTAATCACGAAGTGCTTTACAGCACGTTCGCAACACTTTAGAATGGTGGAGCACACGCTCTGCTGTTCTAATGTTCTCCAGGATTGCTCCCTAGATCAGTTAATGCCTAAAGAAGATTCAGCAGTCATTCATCTTTTATAAGGACCTCATGAGTTAAATCTAAACAGTTCGAAAACTTCAATTTCCCAATCATTTTCTCATCTGCTTTGGGAAGTTACTGTATGAAAGTGACTTTCCTTAGCTAATGAAGTATTCCTAATGATATGCATGTGTCAATATCTTGTTAAGATTGATCTAATGGTTTGTTTTTATAATTGAATTTTTCTTAATCACTGATCCAATTCACTGACATTTTCTTAGCTTATTAACCGTTCAAGTTACAAACATTACGTTGAATTTATGCAATGATTTTCTTCTGGCTTCTTAAATTCACTGGCTCAGCTGTAGCTGCTAAAATGCCCTAGTCACGTTTCTAAAAGATGAAGAAGTACAATCCCTAAAGCTAATTTAATACGGCAACCAATCATTCCCTCTCTTATTTTTTAGTTATAAAATGCAGAATAACTAGGTACCACCTTCGATATTACCTTCAAGGCATTTTCCAAAGCTCTTGTTCACTTGGCCAGTCTCTCATAGGCTGATCTAATAACCCATGCTGGGCAAGGATCAAGTGGACATGTAGATAGATAGTATCATGCTCCGTAGGATCCTGTCCACATCCTCAGGTCGTACAAGATGAAAATAATCCGTAACACTAGGATCAACAGGTACAGAGGAGATATCAACTGTAATTGTCAATGTGGCATCCAAGTCATGATGATTGCGAGCAATTTTATCTGTGAAGTGCCTAGCAAATTGGTCACAGCGAGCTGCCCATCTGCTTACCTCCTCCCTCTAAATCCAAATAAATCCAGTCTAAATCTAAATTAATAGTACATTACTTAACTTCTGATGCAAATTTTATTTAGCAAGATATTAGGGAATGTTAAGGTATTCTGTTGCTAATTGGTGCCAATGATATTTAGTACAGGTCTATCTGTGTGATAGAAATGCTACATTGAAACGGAGGTAGTGCAGATATTGTGTTTTTGCAGATTACCAGTAAAGAACAAAGAGCAATCGAAAAGCTCCCCACAATGCAGTAGACAACTGACTTCAGTGTAATTCAAAGATAAATTGGTCTCCTCAGTGTGTGGTGTGTTGTATCTGAACTGAATTCTGCTTCCAATAAAGCAGCTAAATTCTTCTCTCCAATTGCAAAACCAAACCAAACATTTTTACTCTTTCATTGTGATAGGTTTTGCTATATTGTTGGCTTTTGTTTTGCCAAGTATGTCCAAAATAGGATGCACAATTTTCTAATAGGCAGTTCCAGTAATAGCTTGAATGTGGTAAGGAACTAAACACAGGATCTGAAAACTGCAAACATGTCATTTCTGTTCCAAATATTCTCCTACTATTTTCAAACAATACAAAGGAAATGTAAACTTTATTATAGGTTGAACAAATTCCTATATCACTAAAACATATTGAAGACAAATAACAGGAACACTATATAAAATGAATACCACTAATAATCTCCATTCTTCTAGTCCATTAATTCTGTACAAAAAGTAGCAACCACTGGTATAAATGACAATTTGTACTACTCTGATTCTAAGCTCTGCTACACATGGTAGTGCGGATAGCTATGTCTGGGGCTGTGCAGAATAGTCTTTTGATTTTCAGGTTGAAAATACTGGCTTGGGTGAAGCTGAAATATTTCCTAGGAAAAGCCCTTCATTTATTTAAAAGATTTCTATACTGCTTTTCCTATGATCAAAGCGGTATACAACATAAGAATTAAAAGACAATACAATTGATTAAAAAAATTAGAATCAAACCATTAAAAACGATTAAAGATACAAGAGCAGTTTAAAAGGTATAAAATAGCAATAAGATAAAAGCAATGACACATAAGACATAGACATGCGTAGACAGTGATATATTGACCTCTTACTGCCATAATGATGGCCATTTTGCTAGCAAATATCAATAAGTGGAAGTCCACAACAAAACGTTGAAGTAGTCCCAGCTTCTCATCCTTTATTTTTTTCTTCTTTAACTACTGACATCCTGGTTCATGAGCCCTTAACTTACCATGGATCCTGGAAGCCAAGATCCTGGAACCTCACAGGGCTACTTTGCAGTTTAATATTTTTATTTATTTATTTATTTATTTATTTATATTTATTTATAATATTAATATTTTTTAATTAATAAAAATATATACTTATGCATAAAAAGGTAAAGGTGACCCCTGACAATTAAGTCCAGTCGTGTCCGACTCTAGGGTGTGGTGCTCATCCCCATTTCGAAGCCGAAGAGCCAGCGTTGTCCGAAGACGCCTCCGTGGTCATGTGGCCGGCATGACTCTCCTTGCCGCAGCGCGTAGCATGCGGCCGGAACACGGAGCGCTGTTTATCTTCCCGCAAGCGGTACCTATTTATCTACTCGCATTGACATGCTTTGGAGCTGCTAGGTTGGCAGGAGCTGGCCAAGCAACGAGAGCTCACCCCGTCGCGGATTCGAACTGCCGACCTTTCGATCAACAGTTCATGGTTCAGCAGTTTAACCCACTGCGTCACCCGCTGGCCTATACTTATGTATACCAATGGCCTGATCATAGAACGTTAGAGTTGGAAGGAGTCTTGGAGGTCATCTTGTCCAACCCCCGATCAGTGAAGGCAATATAAGGACTCCGTATAAGGCAGCATCATATGTTCTCATGCCAAGTTCTGGGCCCAAATCTTGCTTTCTGAACTTGCGATTTTAAAGTGTTGTTTAAAGTGTTGTGGTTCTGTGTTGACTCCCTCTATGTGGGTAAACATGTGGGTAATCAAGTTGAAATTAAATCCAGATAAGACAGAGGTGGTATTAGTCAGGAGATCTGCAACCCAGGAAATGGATTGCCAACCTGTTCTGGATGAGGTTGTGCTCCCCGTCAAATATCAAGTTCTCAGTTTGGGAGGGGGGGGTTGCTCCTGAACTCAGCATTGCTTCTGGACTCCTGGGTGGTGCCTATGGTGCAAAACACCTCTGCCCAGTTGATTGGGCCAATTGCACTCTTTCTTGGATCAGTCAGACTTGACTATCCAAGCCCTGGTTTACATTCAAAATGGATCGTTCTAACTTGCTTTACGTGGGGCTACCTTTGAAGGCTATTTGGAAACTACGGTTAGCACAGAATGATGTTGCATGGATTTTGATCACCACCAGATTATTTGACTGGGTCACTCCACTATTGCATCAGTTATACTGGCTGCCTGTCCTTTTTTGGGTACAATTCAAGATATTGGTTTTTACCTTTAAAGCCCTAAACAGAGTAGAAAGAGGGTACCTGAAGGACCACCTCCCCAGTACAACACTCTAAGGTGTCCCACCCTACGGTCAACATGGGGGACCTTCTGAATGGTACCTTGCTGGCAATGTCTTGGCTGACAATGACACGTGTGCGGGCCTTCTCTGTGGGAGCACCCGATTGGTGAAACTCCCTGACCTTGGAAGTCAGGTTGCCTTCCCTTCTGCCAGTGTTCCAGAAGTGGGTTGAAAACCCATGTATTTATTTTGGTGTTGGAGGGTTAGTTTTGGTTTCCTGCTGCACTGATTCTCGTGCTCTCTGTTACTTTGATGTCACGTTGCTGAGTCTCTATTTTGTTACTTTAGTTTTGGGTGGCATTTTAATGTTTCTTATTGCGATAGTTTTGCTGTTAAGATGCTGCAGGCCTTCTTGTTGGGGTGGGGAAGGCCGGGTATAAGTCTTTTGAATAAACAGACAAATAAACAAACAAACATGTAATATTGAAGCGTGCACACAGATCATACTGCCTCCCCTTGGATCCCTGCCATAACATTGCCTGCATGATTCAAGATATCTGTAACTATGAGGGACTGAAAATATATTAAACATTAAATGAAAGTTGGGGTTCTCTGGAATCTGTGCCAATTCTCAAGATTCCTGGGAACACCAGATTCTGCCACCTTAGCCATGCAGCTGTCATTGAAGGTAAGACTGTTACAGGTGTTTTCAGCTCATGTGGAATATGCAATGCATTCTGACAAAACTGCAAAGGCATGAAATATGGGCTTCTAAGATATGTGCAAACTAGTTACAGGGAAAAACAAAACAGCAAATAATGACATGGGAATAATGAGGAATATTAAAACAAACTGTGCTCTATTTCTGTCCTGTGTTGTCATAATCTTGTGATAATTTTACATCTGTGACTGTATTCCGAGGTTGCTGAGAGGCTTGACTGCAGGCTCGAGCAGATTATTATATTAAAATGTTAAAATTCACCTAATTATTCAGCATACTTGCTTCAATTATTCATCCCATTAACCTGAGGCTAGAGATGCTGTATGCGATACCCGTTCCTCAAGAGGTTAGTCTCTATGGATCTCTTTCAAGGTTAAAGACTTGTAACAGGCTCTCTTGTAACAATGCGGCTTAAAGCTTGATCGTGTAGTCTGTTATATAATTGAACTAATGAATATATAAAATATATTCACAGACTCTTTAAAAAAAGAAAACAATTTCAAATCTTCTGTGACTCAACAGAGGAACAAAAATGCTTTATACTACCTCTGAACTCCTCTGCCACCAGTTTGAGAAAATACAGTAGCTATTCAGAATACCAGAGTACCTTGTACTGAATTGGATTATTGGTTTATCAAGGACAGTACTGTTTTCCAGTGATAGGCAGTAGTAAAGCTACAAATGCCAAGCTACTTTTCATATTCTTGACTAATTGCAACTTTTAAAAATCTTGCTTAGTACTTTTGCTGCTAGTTAACTACTGTATTTTATCTACTAACAATAATACTTACAGCCCAATTCCATCCCAGCGGCTACGGGCGCCAGCGCTGCAGCCTCAGTGTTAGCACCGGGTGTCGCAAACGTGACGTAAGACACATTTTGACACCTGGAGAGGAGGAGGCACCAGCATGAAGGCCTGCACCATCCTGCAGGCACCAAATCCAGGCACCACGCACGGTAGAGCAGGTAAGGTCCCACCTAGCAGCGTGTAGGCTGGGGGAGACTAGGCAGAGGGAAGGGAGGGGGTTAATGGGACAGGGGTGGGCAGATTGGGCCTGGGAGGAGGGTGGTGCTGGCGTCCATGGTGGATGCCATATCCTATCCTCCCTCCCAAGCCTCCAGCCCAAACACGGTGCTGCTTGATCCTTTGCCAGCTAAAGAGCTGGCGTAAAACTGAGTAGCCCCATTGCAGGCTGGGACTAAGCAGGCAAATGCCTGCTTACCCTGACTAGACCTCCAGCCATGTCCTTATTTATTTATTTATTTATTTATTTATTTATTTATTTATTTATTTATTTATTTATTTTAGGAATTTGTAGCCCGCCTTTCTCCTGAGGGCACTCAAGGCGGCTTACAACATATTAAAATACATATAAACACATTAAAACAATTAATTAAACACATTAAAATAATTAATTAAAACACTTAAGATTAAGATGTCCTTCCCTGCTAGGATTCAGCTTTGGCCTTGTGGCTCACGCTGAGCATCCTAAGCCAGGGAGGATAAGATTGGGCTGCCCATTTCATCTCTTAGGAAAAATGAGCATGTTCCTAAAAACTACCTGTAAATGTGGAGCTGGAAGGGGTGGGTGGTTTTCCACACTCTCTGCAGGTTATTGCAGGCAGGTTTATAATCTTAGTGACTGGTTGGTGTTTCTCAGGGTATTCATACATAATTTTCAATATGAAAATAAAAATATGAATTATTTAAATAATATTTAATAACATGAATTTATTATTTAAATAAACGAGATGTCAAAAATGTGCCTTACGGCACATTTACGACACTTTAGGCTGGTGTGGCGCTGGCCTAACGCTATGCTGGATAGGGCTGCCCATTAGGATTGGGTTGCTTGAAACTGTCTCAAAGTAGTTACAAAAGCAGCTTCAATTGGATTGCCCTTGCATGCAAACACCCAAATAAACACATGAGATAAGTCATCTGGTGTATAAATTGCCTTGAGCAACCCTGCAGCGGGCCTTGCCTCGAAACCTCCTCCCTCTAGTGTGGGCATCTAATATAGGGACATCTTTGGAACCTCTTCCAAAGGGGTAGCTGTGTTAGACTCTTGCAAAAACGACACATTAATGACTAACCAAATCATCTCGGAATAAGCTGTCACGGACCATGTAAATTTATACTAAAATAACTGCGCAATCCTGCACAACTTTAGGCCGGTGGAGCGAGCGCTCTGCCGGCTTAGGGTGTGGCGGCAGTCCCTTTCCCCTGAACCTCACTTTCCAGCTCCACCGACGCAGCCCTAATCCTGCTTTGGATCCACCACAGCGTGCTTAGCGTGCTGCTGTGGATCTTTCTACTTTGTATGATGCAGCGGATCTTAGGCAGGATTGGGCTGCCCAGGTATTCATCTTTATAGTACTACAAGACTCATTGTTTTTAAAATGACATAACCCTTGTGAAAATGTATGGAAGCTAGAATTTTTTTTTGGGGGGGGGAGAAAAGGTTTTATGGGAAAACAGTGATTGCCAAACTCCCCCACAATTCAGTTTGGAAGTGGGTCACCATTCACAAGTATATTTACTTGTATTTTTAGAGAAAGAATATCCAACTTATATTGGAACCATGCATTGTGAGTTGGGCAGATTAGTATCCCGAACTAGGTAATTATGAGTTTTGGCAACATTTTAATAAAAGAAGGTGGTGCTGGATACATTTAAGCAAAAAGATGGGACTTCTCATAGAAGACAAGACGAGTTTTCAGACCTCATTAACTCTTAGGCAAGTCAGTTTTATTCCAAAGTCTTCATTTTTTTATCCTAGATCTTGAGAAAGTGTTCTCATCTTAGTCTTGGATGAATTATACTTTGTTATGAAATTATAGCCTCATTATTTTTATATAATATTGGCGTTTCAAGAGTTGCAACAACGGCAACACTTGAAAATAATGCTGGAGGGCATCTTTTTTTAAACCATTTTACAAAATAATTTATGTAAAGTAAATCAAAAACTGAAGGGCTGTTGAAAAATTCATTTTGGAATGACATGCTTGTGAAACGGTGTCCTTTTGTTCTGAAGACTCTCAAAGAAGTAGAAAACTGAAAGTGAGACTACCTATAGGTGATGAACGGAGATGGTGTGCCACATCATTTGCATAGCATTCATGTCCTATTTCTAATGTTAATTAACATTAAAGAAATTAGACTTTATGTTCATTTCCATTTATAGCAACAGAACATCAGACTGTGTTGATGACCATCAGTGGGTGAGAACATATTCTGAATGCAGAAATACAGTAGATACAAGGTGCTTGTCAATTAAATCTACTGAGTAAAGTTCCAATCAAATGCTCTAAAAGCAGGATTAGTAACCCCCAACCACCTTAATCCACAATCTGCGAAGTAAAGATAATGCTGGTGTAAATCTGAGGAGGCTCGGAGGGGTGGTCTGGAAAGGTGGATATGATCCTGGCATGTGCTGCTATTGCCGAATTCCACCCCTCCCACCCCGTTTGGCCTGCTCACCATGCTGATCCTCCCCCAAACCACCTTCTCTGCCACTTTACATGCTCTGATGGAGCATCTGAGAGTTGTTAGCATGAGGCAGAGCCACTAGCATGAGACAACTGGAAGCCATTAGCATGATAGTACCAGAAACAGAGTTTCAGGCAATTTGCACTGGCGACTCCATAGTGCACAGTGGCAGTCAGTAGCGTCACTGCAGGGGGTCGGAACTCCATGTTCTGCCGGGCTCTGAGCCTCCGTTACACGATGGGAGAAAGCGGCCCCGCCCCCGCCCCTTTGGAGCCATTCCGGCCGACAAAAACACTTGCTTTCGTCAGCCGGAATGGCTCCAAAGACGAGGGGGCGGTGCCGCTTTCTCCCGTCGTGTAACGGAGGCTCAGAGCCTGGCGGAACTTGGAGCTCCGCCCCCCCCTGCAGTGACGCTACTGGTGGGATTTGTGAGGATGCAGGAGATCCACCACTGTAAACACCCAGCTGGATTAGGTCACCAATCCTATTGAAATCAACGAAGATTGTTAATTGCAACTAAATCCTAGCATATATTATTACTTGCTATGGGACTTTGCCATGACTGATCACTTGTAGATACTAATTTTAAAGGTGTTTCATTATAATTTCCTATACATGTGTAGGATAATGAAACACAGGCTTACGGCACAATCCAGTACATATCTACTCTGAAGTAAGCCCCACTGATTTCAATAGAACTCACAGCCAAATCCTGTGTGAGGATCCGGCCGGAGGCCCAGGGCCGTCTGCCGGATCCCGTGCTCGCCGCAGACCGCCATGTGGCAGGTCTGAAGTCTACTCAGGGAAGGGGACCCGGCCAATGGGCCTCCTCAGATTTCCACCAGCTAAATAACTGGCGGAAGTAGGAGGAGGCCATGTAACGGCTGAGCTGGCATGGACTGGATATGGTGGACGCCATCCCCACCCCCTCCCTGGCTGCTTGGGCCAATGGCCCCCCTCCCTCGCCGCCCGGACTGCCCATGCAGCCACCAGTGGGAGCCTTACCTGCCTCCAGTGGCCACATGGTCATCCTGGCTGTGGAGTGAGGGAGGCCGGCCTTGTGCCAGCCTCCCTTACTCCAAAGTAGGCACAAACGTGCCTTACAGCATGTTTGTGACACTTTAGAATGGCGGAGTACACGTTCTGCCATTCTAAAGCTATGGTAGATTTCGCCCTTATTCCCAGATAGGTGTGAATAGGATTGTAGCCTCCACATTCATGGCTAATTCAATGATGCACATGGTTCAAAACCAAATCACAGTTGCCCTGGAGCTATTTGATAATGAATGTGCACCCAGTATCATCAGCATGCAAGCACTAACATTACAAGTCAGAAGAGAACTCTTGTAAAAGGTTGTGGTTTTTCTAAATGTTCACTGAAGAAGCTGATTCTGAAGTCTAGCAGCATTTGCGCATCAGTATAAATTACCTGCGGGAAATGTGGCATAGCAAAAGTGGATTTCATTTCCTGCAAGCAGTCGTCTTAAAAACATAAACATTTACTGGAAATCTATATTAAATAAATTTGATAGGAACATGCATGAATTACTTTTAAACCATTCATAATTTTGCTGGGCTGTTTGAAATATACTGTGGAAATGTCTGATTTGAATTATTGTTGTATATATTGATTGCTGCGGCAGGAGTTTTGACTTCGAAATGGAATTCTTCAGAACCACCAATAATAACTGAATATTGAAAGTCTGTATACAGTTGAACTAGTTTGGCTAACTAATTTTAAGTCAGTCTCTGAAGGACAATAAGAGAGTCACAACTTTAATATTACACAGACTTGACTTGTCCAGCTGGGGAAAGTTTTCTCAAGACAGAATATTTGACCTGAAAATCCATTGTCAGCTACGCGGTTTTCTCTCTTGGTAATGTGATTTGAAAGAAGAGTGCCATCGTAGCACAGTCGGCAATTCATGTGAAGGTAATATTGGTTGCTTCTTTCTGACATTAGAACGCTCTGCCAGACACTCATGTACAATCCCTTGGGCACATTATTCAGCACATTCCCACTAACTCTGTCCGAGTGCTGACAGGCTTCAGGGAAAGTGCAACATCTGTCATCCATGGGTTTCTTCAACAAAAGTTGCCTACTAGAGTGTGAAAGTGCCCATAAGTTTGCTTCATATGAGTAGTTAAAAGTAGAAAAGTTAGAATTAAATGAGGCTAATTTTGAGGATTTGAAGCAAGGCAGGCCTTCAATATGTAATAATGGTAATAAACATTTATGTAATGCTTTTGAGTGTGTAAAGCACTTCATATGGATTGTGTCGATGTAGCCCTTACAACAATACCGTAAAGTAAGTTATTATTATCATCCTCATAATTCCACCGACGGCACAATCCTGTCTAGAAATTAGACCAGCGGAGCACCGCTTTGCTCGTCTAGGGTGTTGCAAATGTGCCATAGGCATGCTTGTGGCACCCGGCGAGTAGGCAGGCCGGTGCCATTCTAGGTGCTGCAGAAGAAGTCGAGTGCTCACTGGGGAAGGTAAGTTCCCCACCAGGCAGTGGAAGGGCGGGGTGGGTGGGCATTCTGGGGCGTTTCGGGGCAGGGGTGGTGGTTCGGGCCTGGGACCAGAAGGCCTCTGCCATATCCTATCCTCCCTCCCAGGCCTGTTTCTCCTAACATGGGCCTTCCGGACTTATGCCAGCTAAATAGCTGGCGTGGATCTGAGGAGACCTGTTTGGGAGGCTGGGATTTTACCTGAGGTATGGGAACAAATGTCCCATTCCCCCCAAGGTGACCTCCCGGTTGCCTGCTTTGCACCTTGGATTTGGTGGAAGCTGCACCGGCCTCACTGCATTGAAGGGCAGAAACTTAGACAGGATTGGGTTGTGAGGGTTTTACCCAAGATCACCTAGGGAGTTCATGACAGAGATGAGATTCAAACCAGGAAAGTCCTGATTCACAACTGTATATACAACTTGAGGGGCTCAGATTTTTGTCCACATCCTGCCTCTGAAAACATGTCTTTATTCCCAACATATCTCTCCTCTCTCTCTCTCTCTCTCTCTCTCTCTCTCTCTCTCTCAGGTGCACATGATCAACCATATAATTTGAACTGGATGAAACTATAGAGTAACAACAAATCATAGAAACTTTGCCTCTATCAAGGGAAGGGGAGCAAAATGGGGACGGAGCATGAAATGGCTCACCCTGTTAGAATGGTAATTAATTTAAAGTTGTCACTTACCACAATGTGCAATGATTGCCAATGACTCTACATGGGATATCTATATTTTTGCAGGCAACATTACATTGAATTCTCAATATAAACAGCTAATAGTTTTATTTTCCTTTTGAAAGTGCTTCAGTTGTTAATACCAACACAACTTCCAAAATGCATTTAATTTTGCTAGTACAAAATGTACAGTACTTTAATAGTTTGGAGATTAGGTTGGTTGTTGTTCTTGGCATTGTGTGACATATTGCCCAGCATCATTCCACTTAAAAAAGAGTTCTGTCTTTTGCAGAATTGCAACTGGATTATTAGCATACAGTTCTCTGCTCACAATGAACCAGAAACATTTATAGCTAAATATACAACAAAACAATTAGATGCCCAATAGACTGTTTCTCCCCTGTGTCTCTACGGATACATAATGGTTTTCAAAAAGGGAGGAAAACCAGTGACTTTTTTCTTTGAATATTAAATGGAATATCAATAATACTAGACAAAATAAAGATCCTGGATTGTGAACTGCAAATTGCTATGCTAGGTTATTCGTGGGACAATCTCCTCTCCGCTATCATCAAAGTCATCTTGGAGTTGTCCGTTTTATGTTGCCCATCACTCATGTCCAGAAACTCAAAATTGTAAGTATAATGCAAGCAACTTTTCATGTCATAAGCAGAGCAGTTGCCTCTGTCAAGCAATAACTGACATAATAACTAGACAACTTTTTTTTTTGTCAGCAGGCAACACTTTCAACAGGTGCATTGTAATGCATATTCTGTGTAATGCTTCACTTACATAAAACTGAAAATCAATATCATTTAAATTACATAATAGGCCTCCTACAAAACTGTGAAAGGTTTTGAGCATGTAGTTATCCTTACACCCCCCAATGAAGACACGAGACAAGCGACTTATGGAAATATGGTCACTTTATTTAAACATATCAAAGAAACCTGCAGAGGCAAACACTGGGGGTAAACTAACCCACCCCCAAAGGCGTGCGGGCACTGGTCAGGGGAAATGGGCCTAGCCATCTTCCTCCCCCTGCTTGTTTTGGCATCAAACACCCCGACTCCAGGCCCCCCCCCGGACACAGCCCAGGGGAGCCTATCACAGCCAACCCCGAAGGGCTGAGACAGCGGAGCAGGTTTTGAGACCCATACTAGCCAAGCCATTTATGGGCCTCGCCAACCCCGAAGGGCTGAGACAGCGCAGCCGGTTTTGAGACCCATACTAGCAAAGCCATTGATGGGCCTCACCTGCTCCAGCCAGGAGGCTTGCCAACTCAGCCTCACTGACCCGGGTTAAGGGTTAAGTGTCGTAATGAGTGGTCTTGGCTCACCTCCTGACCTTGCCGAACTCAAGGTGCATGCCGATCCCTATCAAGCCTTACCTACCCAAACCCGCATGCTACCTGCCACATCGGGCGATTAGCCTAGCGCTTGATCGCCCAGCCCCACAGGATCAAAATAAGCAAAGCACTCTGCAGGTCTTGTAAGAGCAGTGCAGCTCCCGGGAGGTGTGTACCCTCCCCCAAAACAGCTCCACCACATTGAGCCTGAAGTGAGGATGAGTCACAAGTGCCCCACCATTCCAAAGCATTGACCGCCCCAAGTAAGCATTTACCTTCCTCCTGGTGAGATCTGTGGCCCTAGGACTGGAGGCCCCCCCCCCTATTGACAGGGAAGCATGTGGGACCACAGGAATCAAATCCCAGGCACCAAAAGGGACGATGACTACTACAGCCTTACGGATCCGAAGCCTCAAGGACATCAAAGTCCTCTGGCACAGATTGTCCTTCCCCGGATGCATAACTAACCTCGGGCGGTGAATGGGTGAGCAGGAACCCCTGCAAAGGGAATAGGCGCTGGCTGCTGGGCATGCCTCCCCGGGCTGCCCCACTCATGCTAGCGGAACTGCACAGCCCCAGTTGGTCGCCGCAACCAGAGGCAGCCGCCTTCTTCCTGGCCCAGAACAGGATTGAGTGCCTGCATAAGGACCCTCACGGGCACAGGACAGTGGTGCTCTGAAAGAGAGAAAAACAGGACAGAATTACACTCTGAACCTACCCACTGTGAACTAAAAAGACGGGCCTCGTGGGCCACGACATCATGCCAACAGGCAACAGCCACCTCCCCCCCCCCGGGCTCGGCGCTCCTTCTGAGCACCCAGGCCTCTCGGCTGTAGGGAGTAACGGCAAGGTGGTCATAGAGGGCCTCACTGCCCGACCAGTATGCCAACAGGCAACAACCGCCTCCCCCCCTCTGGGCTCGGCTCTCCGTCTGAGCACCCAGGCCCCTCAGCTGTAGGGAGTAACAGCAAGGTGGTCATAGAGGGCCTCATCGCCCGACCAGGATGCCAACAGGCAACAACCGCCTCCCCCCCTCTGGGCTCGGCTCTCCGTCTGAGCACCCAGGCCCCTCAGCTGTAGGGAGTAACAGCAAGGTGGTCATAGAGGGCGTCACTGCCCGACCAGGATGCCAACAGGCAACAGCCGCCTCCCCCCCTCTGGGCTTCGCGCTCGGCACTGACCACCCAAGTCCCTCGGCTGTAGGGAGTAACGGCCAGGTGGCCATAGTGGGCCTCACTGCCCGACCAGGATGCCAACAGGCAACAACCGCCTCCCCCCCTTTGGGCTCGGCACTGCTTCTGAGCACCCAGGCCCCTCGGCTGTAGGGAGTAACGGCAAGGTGGTCATAGAGGGCCACACTGCCCGACCAGATACTTACAAACAGAGCCCCGAAAGGCTCCGGGACCCCAGCGATTGGCCCCTCAGATTGCTTCCGCCGACAGCCTAAGAGCAGCGGCGGCCGAGGATGCACCGATCCTGAAGCACCCTGTTTAAGGAGACTACCTACCCATGTCTCCGCTGGTCAGCCTGCGGCCGACACAGCCAGCTGTACACCCTCAGTAGAGGGCTGCACATCGCCGAGTGGTAAGGCCCGCTCATAGCTATAATAATAAGTCTAAAGTTTACTATTATTTTGTGTCCTATTTCGTTTATTTTATTCAGTTATTGTATGATTCTTAGTATTATTTAAGGGACGATCATCTAAGCGGTGAGGGAACCCAAACCATTAAATCCGGCGCCCAAGCTGACCCACCACTGTGGACGTCGATACTCAATCTTCCAGATGGGCAGCATGCCCTTCCCCTAGACTTCCGAATCCTGATTTAAGGGGCGCTCCCCCCTCACTAGCTGTTCAAGCTGCATAGGTGAGGGAATGATCCTAGTAACAGTATGAACCCCTTAAAATCCGGCTTCACATCCTCTCAACTGTCGAGGATGTGAAGAACAATAACAAGGTAAGGAAGTGGCAGCAACCCCCAAAGGAACTCACAATAAACATTGGGCACATACAACCCAAGTCCTAAGCAGTCAAGAAAGGGGCAAAACCCCAGTAACCTAACTGGCAAAGTACCAGCCTATGCTCGGGCAAGCCCATAACCTCATGGACTCAAAAGCCCAAAGGACATACAGGTGGAAGCCAGAACCCTCCTCCAGGACTTATGGGCACACAAGTGTCGTAAAGGCATAGGGCTGACATCCTGTAGTCCCAACCCAGCACTCACGCTGGGAGCGAGTGCATTTCACAGGGGGTCCAAATACACAATTAAGACTGCTGGCCAGCGAGAAGGTGAAGACCACTTGATGGAATGCCCGGAAGTGTCAACCTTAACCCTAAATTAAGCGTACTGAACAGGCCATGAAGACCTTTTCCCCTCATATCAAGGAGAGTGCTAAGTTCCTGAACATTCCTGCAACCCATGAGATAAGCTACAGGGGCGGCCAAATCGATACAAGTATGTCGCTGGCCATAAATACATAGGCTAGCCCCTTCCACATGAAACACCAGAGGAGCCCCTGGCAGATTGGAATCATCACGAGCTGGGAAGCGGAGCTACTTGAATAGAAGAGAAAGTATAGGGAAAATACAAGCTAAGGGTTAATAAAAGGGAGGGCACTTAAAATAAACATAGGAACAATAAAAATAATAATAATAATTTCCCCCAACTAATATCAGCCACAACCAGTAAAGGGGGGGGGGGGCGGTTACAGGGCAGCAACAAAAGCATAGACAGACAAGGGAACCCTGTGAAAACCTTAAGTCAGAGAAGGTTACAAGTGCCCCACCTACGGCAGGAATCCACCACAGTAGTGGGGAGAGAAAACATGCCTGATAAAACCAGAGGTGAGCCGAACAGGCTGCACCAACTGGAGGCAGTGAAAAAGGAAGTGACAGCGGAACCTAAACGAAGTGGCCATGCACGTAGCTGGGGAGTACCAGAGAAAAGGGGGGGGGGTTTGAAATGAAGGGCGGCTGCCCAGACACACACCTCATGACTAAATTTAAAGAGTTGGCATCAAAGCATGGAAGCTGCCCCAGGTGCCCCTAGGCACCCCCATGCTCAAAGTGTGGATAAGGATATGTATGGAGGGATCACTCTCCACCATGCAACTGAAAAGCACCCCCATTCACACAGCTAGTAGGCCGTGAAAAGGTACGTGAGTACAGAGGCCTAAACAAAAAGGGGACGTGGGGGGGGGGTGCAGATGAAAGGATCCATGAATGGGATCATCTGCCTAAAGACAATCCCTCATGACTAGATTTAAAATAATAAGGCAGTGTAGCAGGGAGCAGCTGCCCAGTGACGCCCCCCCCCCCCCGCAATCCACTTATAGATAATGATGCGCAAGGTGGGGCCCAACAATGTTCTCTATCGTGAGGCTGAAAGCCCCCGTCCTAAAACACAGCCTGTAGGCCGAGGAAAAGTGCTGTTTGTGCTGAAGCTAGCAAAAAGGGGGAGCCTGGCCCTTTAAGGCCAAAGGCTGAGGCAGCCGGGTTACACCTAAAATGGAGGACAGCAAGTTACTGTAGAGAACCAATTGCCTAAAGTGAGGGGATGAGAAAGGGCCTGAAGTCAATTTTAAAGGTACGTATAGCCCTCTGGGTGAATTCTCACAGCCTGTAAGACCTGAAATCAAGCGTAGCTTAACAGGCTACCTTGGTGAAAGTCTCACAGCCTGTAAAACCAAGCATAAGTAACTGTACCTTGAACCTGTCCCAGAACTTCAAGGCATGGCCCCTAGTGTCTGCCCTTTATGGTTTATATACAGTATATGTAGTCTGCAGGCGAACAGAGGAACAGTCCTCTAACAGTCTGCAGGCTAACAGAGGGGCACCAAACTAACAGAATATTGTAAAAGCGCTCTTACTTACTAAAGTTGTGATCCTGTGCACCCTCACCCGAGAGCAAGCCCCGCAAATATAATGTGGGACCTCATTCTGAGTAGACATGCCCAGGATTGGGAACAAAACTTAACACATTCGTCTGGGTCTACCTACACCCTCATATGTAAGTCTCAAAAATGCCACTCTACAGCCTGTAGGCTGAGAGAAGGAACGGGGAGAGAAAGGGATGAGGGCGACTGAGGGAGTCTATGTTTTAACATAAAAGATATTTCCCTGAGGCATGCCTGCCTAACGTTATTGGTGAAGGGTGTACAGTATTCTTGTTTTACCCTAATACCCGAGGGGGAGGGCTGTAGGCCCAACCCCCTAATTGCAGAGCTGCTCCTGCGCTGAACAAGCAGTCCACACCAGGGGGGAAGGCCGCAGCTGCATTCCCAAGCCCCACTCGGAGATCCCTTGAAGGTTGCTGGCACTCAGATCTTCAATCCCTTTGGGGATCTAGAGGACGCGCCGTAGCCTGCTGCAGCAGCACAAGGCCGCCGGAAAAGGTAGTGTTGAGACGCCAGGCCTGCTTGTTAAGAGCTCTGCCCAGTGCATCCTTCTGCTTCACTTCCCAGGCGTCGACTGAGGCCGAGCAATGCTGCAGCTTCTCTTCAGTCGACGCATGGTCCCATGTGACCTGGCCCGGCCAATAACAGGCCGGGCCTATCGTGACTCATCTCTCCTGCCTCCCTAGGGGGGGCAGAATAAAATCCCCGCGCCACGATTGGCGGCGCAGGGTTGTTCTATGCAACCTAGATTCCTTCCCACTTCCAATCTTTTTTTTTTAAGAAATATAAGGGATTGCAAACAAAAGGCACAATGGTGCTTTTTTTCCCCTTTCTTTTTTCCTACAGTAGCTTCTCTCATTGCAAATGGAGACCATTTCTGAATTCCATAAAGCCCAAAGCAGCTTGTCAAGAGGGCTTGTCAGGCCTACTCTTGGTGTTGGAGGTAACTGATGGCCCAATCCAGTATAGATTTCCGCCAGTGGAGTGTGCGCTCTGCAGGCGGAGGGTGCCGTAAACGTGCTGTGAAGTGTGTCTTTAGCACCCTTGGAGAAAGGCCTGCTGGCGCTGAGGCCAGCAGGCCTCTCTCCACCATGGACCCAACCTGCAGCCACCGGAGCAAAGTGGGCCAGGTGGCGAGGGAGGGCGGCCATTGGCTGAGCCGGCCCGGGAGGGAGCGGGGATGTCGGCAGCGATATCCCTATTCCCATTCCCAGGCGCGGTGGCCCTTTCCCCACCGCCCCGGATGTACGTCGGTTCGGGAGTCGATGTACATCTGAGGAGGCCCATTGGACCTGGGCAGCCAATGGGGACGAGCCATCCTTGGGCCACGCCAGAGTGGGCCAGGAAGGGCTTTGTATCCTGCAGCCAGCCCTATGGGCCAGCCACGGATCCTTACACAGGATCGGGCTGTCATGTCCCAACCCTATCCCCTGCCACCAGCACCTCTGCACGTGTGCCAGAAAGTCACGAGCTGCATCCTATGGGGGGGGGGGCACTTGAACAACCTGCAGGAGGTAAGTAAAAATATTTTCTGGTAGGCTGCCTGAGCAGCAATGGGTCTCCTTGGACATACACCACCTATTTTGCACCACTGCCACCAGATTGCTGCTGGATCCCCTGTCTTTTATAGATAAGATTTGACTACCTATACTTAACAAAAGAACAACTAAGAATGACTGAAGGTGCCTGTTGGCGGCGCTGCTGGTTTCAGTAGCTGAAGAGGTTACCTACGTTCACAGCTGGAGTGCTGATTTCCGGTTCTAATCACTTAGTTGAACCTTCGCGTGCTTTTTCCTTGGCTCCTTGTTCCTTTTAAATGTATCTCTGCTCTCATTCTACTGTATAATAATTTACATCCTGACAACACGCCGCTGTTCTAGACCAGAAGAAGTCCACAGACGTGGACGAAACATGTTTTTAATTCTTTGTTTTAAAGCCAGTTTTTAACATGTTTTAATCTTGTTTTTAACATATGTTTTTTAACGTGATTTTTAATGTGTTTTTAACGTGTTTTTACTTGTTTTACATTTTTGCATGGCATCAAAACCTGTATAACCTACTTCTTTGAAAACTGCCCAAACTGTTGAACTTCTGTGAAGGTAGCAGAACTCCAGACAAGATTCCAGATTAAAGATGAGCACAATGGCATTCTCTGGAAAAGCATACCTAAAAACTCTGCTCTGTGTGCTATATGCTCTGTATTCATTTATTCTGAAATATCCTGAAGCAGGGTGAGTTAGTAGACTGACAACACTTTCCTGTTGTAAAACTTGTTTTGTTTAATCTCAAGGCTGGTCTCGTTATGCTCAAATACTGTAGTTACTGTCTTGACACCACTTATGGGGATGTTGCTAGAAGAGAAGCTGATGCACTTTCATGCATATAGATCCACATTAAGAACCCTGAAAAGGTATCCTCAGAAGGCAAAATTGGGGAAATATGAGGAGAGGTTTACCAAGGATAGGTACTGAAAAACAGAATATTTCTAGGTGAGTTGGAGGGTATATTTGCAAAATATATTGCAAATGAGATGCACCAGGCAATTATACTATCCAGGGGTATCACTTGGGTTGGTGACACCTGGGACAAGATCTCATGGTGTCACCCCCATGGATCTCCTTCCAGACCAGGCCACACAATGTACAGGCATCCTGGGAAATGTGGTCCCTGCGCAAGTCACAGTGGGCATTGGGAAAAACCTATTTTCTACCAGTGGTGTGTTTTTGCCCCACCAGTAACAAATAGAATAGAAAGTCATGTTGGTGTCACCCCTCCCTGGCGGCTGGGTCACTTTGGTGGTGGAGTGAGGGCTGCCGGCCTCTGTGCCAGCAGCTCTTACTCTAGAGTCATCGCAAACGTGCTTTACAGTATGTTTGCGACAGTTTAGACTGGTGGAGCGCACGCTCCGCCCGTCTAAAGTTAGTGTGTATTGTGCTGTCACTCTATTGCTTTTTAAGTTGCTATGGCCATTGAGTTTTTAAATGTTATTGGGGAGATGGTGCCTCACACAATTGTCCCCAACACAGGAGATAGAGTCTGCCTGTTTTGGTCCCTTTCCTGTCTCATGTATGACACTCACCTAATGGCTAGTGAGGTGTGTGAACATGTGAGGCATGTGGTGGACAACTGAGAGGAGTTCTCCATCATGTCCCACGACAGCGAGGGGGACAACTATCATTCGATGGAACCATGACTTTTAATAATTGCAGGGTATTGCCTGACACAGGGTAGTTGTGCTACATTTAAATGGTTCATTGCACTCAAAGGAAAGTTTATTGGAGTCAAAATAGATTTAAAGCACTTACATCCCATAGCGAAGTGTGGGTATCATGCTAGTAGGAATATAAAATGCATTGTGATTTCTGGAGGATGACTATTCAGTGCTCATGATGAACATTTACTGGAACAATAAAACCTAGAAATAACTATCAATTTGTGGGGCAATTAAAAAAAATGAAGTACACAAATCAAAACTTTTGGGGGATTTTTTTGGTGAGAGCACTCACAATCTTTGTTTAGCCTTGAAGAAACATAGCTAGATTTGTCATCATATTTCAATTCTGTAGCTTCTCACAATAGCTCTTTTACTGATTGGTTACTGATTGACTTAATTTGAGGGATGTTAATCTAAGTCATGGTTACCTTGAATCTCCGGAATCACAAAGTATGTCCAAAGCCAGGACAGAATGTGACCTGAGAAATTAATAAGCTCTCTTAAATATTACCATATTTCTGTTGTCATTTGTTAGAGTGTTCATAATCCATCTAGATTAAATTGGAATCTTTGTTTTTCATTATCTTGGATATCAATGCTTTTGAATGAGCACTTTTTCATTTTAAGTCTAAGCTCAAGTATGTTACAACCATTTTGCTTTTATGGTATTTCCCTGCATATCTACCATAATTTTTTTTAGTCATCTAGAAATACAGTAACATTAGACATGAGGATGAATAATTTTACAAACTGTCCCTCATTTCTGCCCCTCATTTCTGCCCCTCCCCACCCCATTTTACCCCTCCCCACCCCATTTTGCCCCTCCCTGTCCCCTCTTAAGCTTTACCTGCTCCATTGTCCATGGCCAGGTCCAGCTACTGGCATAGCCAAGGGGGTGCTGTGCCCCAGGTCCTGCACCAGACGTGCCTAAGGGAGGGTGACACAGGCATGTGAAAAAGAAAAGGACTGGTGGTGGCGGCAGCAGCAAGGATGAGAGGGGGGAACTGAGTGGGTGGTGACAGGATGGGTTGGGGGCAACAGGCAGTGAAGCAAGGGGGCGACAGGCAGCAAGTGATCTACCTTTTTTGCCTCCCAAAATACTAAAGATGTGGAGTATTGTGTACAGTTCTGGTCACTACACCTCAAAGAGGATATTTTTGAATCGGAAAACGTGCAGAAAAGAGTGTCCAAAATTATTAGTGGTCTGGAGCACCTCCCTTATGAGGAAAGGCTACAGCGTTTGGGGCTCTACAGTCTAGAAAAAAGACGTCTGAAGGGGGACATGATTGAACGGGGAGTGCTGCCAGCTCTCATGGCAGCACTCCCAAAATGTCTGTCAACAGAGCACTCCATTGGCAGCCATTTTGTGACAGCAAAAGTGTCTTCCACTGTCGCAAAACCCTACATAGGATTGAGCTATAAGGCCCCAGTCCTATTGAGGCCTTGTGCTTCCATAACTGGAAGCAACACAAGATCCTTTATGGCGGTCCTTTATCATTCATAAAATAAAGTGGGCCACTAGAGCCAATAGGATTAAACAGTAGCACAGACTTAGGTCCAGAACAAAATGTATAAAAACCCACATAGGAATCAGTATTTCCCATAGATGTACTGCACATTTGGATGTGAAACCCATGTAACATAAGAACATAAGAAGAGCCCTGCTGGATCAGGCCAAAGGCCCATCTAGTCCAGCTTCCTGTATCACACAGTGGCCCCACCAGATGCCTCAGGGAGCACAAGACAACAAGATACCTGTATCCTGTCACCACTCCCTTGCACCTGGCACAAAGAAAACCTACTCCTACAACCAGGAGGTTGCTTATCCCCATCATGGCTTGTAAGCTGTGATGGATTTTTCCTCCATAAATCTCATAAACCTCCATAACCTCATAAACCTCCATAAGTTTCCTTATTCATGTGTTATCTACGCATTTTTCCTCACAGAACATGCCAAGTTCCTTTTTTCACTTCTTTATACATGTGTTTGGAATATTCTAACATGGGTTTTGAACATATTGTTGGAAAACTCAAAGGTTGACCAATATCCTTGGTTTTGAGTCCTTGGAGGAGGTGAGACGGTATTCTAGAGGGCCGCGTGGGGGGCGCCATGGGGGGCTTCTTCTGATTGGAAAAACAGGTAAGAACTAACCTGCCACGTACCACTGGCGGTCACATAAAGTACCATCAGTGGCACGCTTACCACCAGTTGAGAATCCCTGTCCTAGACTAGGGGTTCTCAACCTGTGGTACGGGTACCCCTAGGGGTATGTGGACCACCATTAATTAGCAGTTAATTAGCAGGGGGTACTTCAGAAAATTGGACCGTGATAGGGGGTACCCGAGCCTCCAAAGGTTGAGAACCCCTGACCTAGACTATTCCTCAGGGAGAGTTTGTAGGTCAAGGAAGTTTACTGCCTCAGAAGGGTACAGCCTCAGGGCAAAACCTGCTGGGATATGTGCAAACACAGGAAGACTACTGAAGGATGACTGACAGCACTGGAGGAGGGACTAGCATTGTTTTTTCCCCTCACAGATTAACCCTTGGAATGGAGTATATGTGTGGTTGCAAATCCCATATGGTTTGAAACTCATGGATGTGCTCACGGATGTAATTTCCCACAAATTAACTGAATGTCTGATGCAGCATAATGCGTCTGAGGGACTGGGAAGGCAAAGAAAACGAAGTTAAAGCAGTGCCAAAAAGAACAGCATTAAAAACTACATGAATGTGTTTACAAGAAGTGCCAAAGTTGGCTAATATTCAAAAACAAACATGCAACAAGCTAAATTGGTTTACCACAGTTCTAAATGGAAGTTGGATTAAATCAATTTTGCCTGGGATGTTCTTTCTGGTGTATTGTGTTTTTATTTTTAGCCGCCAAAGCTAGCAAGTCATCAATCCATTGTTCAACATATTCTCTTTGTTGTGAAGTAAATAGCACTTGCACCAAGTTTTAATTTGCAGCTTGTTTTCTACTCCTTGCATTCCCACTGTGTGAAGTGTGGATAAATGAAATACACTCTCTCAATTGCTCTGGAAAGACTGAAACTTGTATAAATCCCTTTAGAATACAGTCTCTTCAGAAAACTTCAAAACTCTGAAGTCAGTGTGTTTCATGAAACATTGACACCAGGAAGCCTTTCTCTAGGCAAGCAGTTTGAGTTTCTTGTATCCCCCACCCCCACAGTCTTTGCTCTCTTTTGCTGCGAAAACAAATAGGAGACATTCTCTGAATTACATTTGCAAAAACACCTACAAGGTCTTTTAGAATAGATTCTCTTTGGAGCAGTCTATTGTGTGTTTCATGAAACGACGAAGCTATTCCTCAACACAAGTGTTCAGTGCTTCTTTTGAAATATCATCATGTTTGGGGTCTCATTCCCATATGGAACAGATTTTTTTAGGGGACATGCCCCAGAAGATTGATATCTGTGAAAGTCTTGAGTTGCAGTGGCATCTATTAGAAAGAGCAACAATAAAACAAGAGATGGCATAGAGATTCCTACTTCCAGACCTACCTTTATTGTAAATGTGCATGAAGCAGAGTCTTGTTCTGATCTTGCTCGACAAAAGCAAGCTAGGCAGAAATTGTAAGTCAATTTTCAGGCTGCATTTGAAACATTTGCTGGGTTTCCATCACATACAACTATGAGAAATTGCTGTGAAACTACATGTTACACACAAATATGTATAGTATAACGAAGTCTCAGCAACCACTTATGTTAGAAAAAACATTACTGAAGTGTTGTTTGGAGATCAGTGAGAGTTGGGGTGCTTAACCTTTTCCCCCATCTGCTGCTTTTCCATTACAACCCCCCCCCCCCCACACACACACACACCATTTCTCCTCCATAGGGATCCAGATGCTTGTCTGTGAGGGTAAACCAATGACTGGATAAAGAGAAAATGGCAAAGAAGGAGACACAGCAGAAAAGTGTCAGGCAAGACAAAGGTTACACATGCCTCCCACTAGGTAACTTACAGCTCAATCCTATTTGGATGTCATGCTGATGTCACAAGGACACCAGAGCAATGTCCATCAAAACCTAGCCCATCCAGGACAATGCCACACCAGTGCAGCCCTCTCAGTAATGCTGGTGCAGTCCTTTCAAGTAATGCTGACTGCATCCATGGAATCCCCAACACAGCGTATCACCCATGGAGTGGCACCCTGACACTGGCTAATCATCAGCATGACATTGGCGCAACATTCGATGATGTCAGCGCATCACCAGTGCGACATCTGTGTGTCATCAGTATTACATTAGCACATCATTGTGTGACATTCATGCATTATTGGTTTGATGTCCAAGGAGCCAATCACTGCATCCACCCAGCCCAACGACAGCTCCCTTAAAAGAGGGTGGTCAATGGGACTTGCGCCCAGGTAAGTGTGTATAGAATTGCAGCCTTACTATTTTTCATGAATGTGAATGTGCATGTGTAATTAATCCATTGTTTAAATCAATTGTCGAGATTAGTGGTTCTCACTGGGTCGTGCCCCACCATTGAGAAGAAAAGCTGCCCCCTTGAGGTGTGGCGACATCATGGTGGCAGCAGTGAACCCGGAGATCACTGCCACCATGGCCGAAAAGTGCCCGAACTGGCTTGGGGGGCTTCGGGCTGGGGGAGGGGGCTTCAGGGAGGCCTGCAGACCCTCTGCAGGCTTCCCTGATCTTCGGATCACCAAAAATTTAACCGTGTAACTTAAACCAAAGAAACAATCCACGTATGGTAAAAGGGTTAGGTTAATCAAAAGCAATACTGTGTATCTATTTTAGTTAGGCAGAATCCACTTTGAACTACAGTATATGACAATTCTAAAGTGGTATCGCTGTAGTTTGCACAATGCATAAGATATACATACTTATTAAATGCGCATGTGCCCCACAGAAATATAGGCTTCCTGAGGGGAATATTGAGAACCAATACTTCCTGGAGTTGTTAGGATAAAATTTCCTAAAAGACGGGGTAGCAATGCAATAGCTACTAGTCACAGGAACTGAAATAATATGGAACTGGTAGGATTAGGAATGTAAAGATTTACAACTCTACATATGATTGTGCATCATTAAAATAGCATAGATGAATATTTAGAATACAAAACAATCCATCTTTGACAGAATGTGAATTTCATTTTTTTAAACTTTATTTTCATTTAATGCGTAATGTATAACCAATACACAAAATCATAACAATTGTCTACAGGATAATGAATGTGAACTTCATGAAAAAATGGGGGGGGGGGAATACAAGCACCCCATAGGGTCTAAATTATAATTCTTGAAATATGGAGCATCATCAGTGTTTGGGTAATGCTGAGGGAACTATATTGCTTGTCTTTTTCCTCATGGGTACTTAAAGAGTATAGCTAATAAAACAATGCATATAATCTAGCTACGTATTCTAAGTGCCAGCACCAAGGCCGTGGGACAGATTTGGTGTCTCTTGGAAGTACAGTCAGACTTTTTTATCCATTGTTTTTTTTTATCCACAGATATGACTCAACTGTGGAAGAGGGAGTCCAACCGCACTACACTACCTCTTTTTTTCAATGTTGTCGAGGGCCTGCCAGCCACTTCCAGCCTCCTGTGCGTGTCCAAACTGCTGAAAAATGCAGCCAGGAGTCTCTGGCGCCATTTACAGGTTGCTTTTTGTTTTTTCAGTCAGTTTAAACAAACTCAGGAGGAAGGAAGAGGCAAAGATGCTGGAAAAAAAGATAATATGGCACCGCACCCGACCTCTGATTCACATAAGAGATGCTTATCTGTACAGTAAAGAAATGTTCATCTTTTTAAAGGTATATTTTATTGTGGGCTATAATTATTTGAACAATACAGATTGACAGCACAGTCCTATGAGTATTTACTAAGAAATAAGTCCTGTCGAGTTCAACAGAGCTCACTCCCAATCAAGCATTTGTGCACACAATAAGTTCCAACTTGAGAAGCTTAGCTCAGTGGGAGGGAGAGGTAGAACAGCAACTACTAGGGACAAAGGGATGAAGATGAAAAAAAAATCAAATACAGGACAAGAATTTCAGAGCAGGGGCAAGCAGGGAAGAAAGGGGCGATGGAGACAGGAAAATTTGAAGGACTATAACCTTTGTGATGCTAGTTCATCTTCAATAATCACGTTTGTCTATTTCTTGTTATCTCCATTAGAATCAAACAAAGGTGTCTATAGTCCTTTTCAGACCTTACTTTAAACAAGGACTTTTTTTTTTTTTTTACACAGAAAAGTCTTACTTTACTTCTGGAGATGGAATCATTTAAAAGCCCTCCTGATACTAAAAGTCCAAGGGCAAAACCCTCTCTTCAGAACAGAACATTACAAATAGTTTAAGACCCTGACAGTGATAAAAGCAGGAGGGAATGGACTTGTTCAATGCTCCCTTTATACAAGGGGAAAAGGACTCTCCCAATAGGTACCAGGGAGGTTTAAAAAAAAGCCCTCTCTATTGTACTGCTCATCCAGCCCCACTTAGGCTGCACCACTATACTGTACAGACTTACCTGAGATGAAGTCCCATTACACTCAGTGAGGCTCACTTCTTGAACAGACATGCATAGGATCACACTGTTTGATATCACCATACAACAAGCATAGAAGGCAGGTAAGGAGCAAGAACAAACACCACACTGCTACTCTTTGCATTTCACATTTTAGCTCCACTGTTTACAAAAAAGAGCACTGTTTTTTTTTCCTATGTACCCACAAGTATATCTAAAACTGCCAAACAGGCCTAGTCAAAGCAGCACCTAAATTCCAACCCCATTTCAGCTTTTGTTCATTTTTCAAACATGTCAGCTCCACTCCATCATCATGGCTGCCACTGCCTCTCCTCCTCCACCAATTCTGCAAAACTGGCTGGGCAGGGAGGATACTTCCTGGGAGCAGAAACTCCCAGGAATGAGGCAGCAGCTGACTGGAGTGGCTGGGAAGGTGGTGGGCAGGTGCAAGATTTCGGATGCAGTTTGACACCTCTCCCAGCCTAATGCTCAAAGCACCTGCTTCATTCTGTCTCATGGGTGGGTCAGCCCAGCTTCGAACTGAAGATAATATATGTCATACATTCAACAGTGGGCTTTGTCAGTCTACAATATGCACACTTACTTGGGAGTAAGCCCCATTGACTATAATGGGACCTACTTCTGAGTAGACATGCATAGGATTGTGCTGTCAGTGTCCTAGACCTTGCCCCACTCTACAGAGTAGTGGGGTTTATGAACATGCAGCAGATTCTGCGAAATAATCGCAAGTGTCCTCCCACAAATCTGCACAGTTGGACCTCCTAGAATATTTCTGGAATGTTGTGGTAGCTTTATGTGTTAAGAGCGATAGTTTATTTTCACATGTGAAACACACACACACACACACACACACACACACACACACACACACACACACACACACACACACACACACAAAATATCCCATGAATCACTCACATTTCGATCAAGGACAATACTCTGAAGTAAGTAGTCTGAGAACTGAAACCTAAGGAACTCAATACATCGTGATCATTCAGGGATAAAGAAAGAGCCTGACATTTTCTAACCAGTCAGTTCTATTGCAATAGACACTTCCGCTTTAATCTTGCTTTAATAAATAAAATGTGTGCAGAAGAAAGACTCACATTGAATTCCTTTCACCATTTTTATCTTGACTTGTAATGCCATTTTAATGGGAACTCTGTACTTTGGAATAAATTGTCCCGCTATCTCACTCTGCAATGTGTTCGATAGACTTCCAACTGAAAATTTTTCACCATTGTGATAGCACTTCAGAAGGATATTGTGAAGCAATCCAAGCTTTTTTCAGTAGTATTTAGCGACTGTGAAGGATAATTTTAAAAAGCACTAGACACATACATTGTAGGTCAAAGGTTAACGAATTAACGTCTTTTTTCCCCAGTGCATCAATTTAACATTTTTGATGACATTCATTTTACTAAATTTCTATAAGGCAATTTATAATGACCTAGTGAGGCCAGCGGGTGGCGCAGTGGGTTAAACCGCTGAACCATGAGCTGTCGATCGAAAGGTCGGCAGTTTGAATCCGCGACGGGGTGAGCTCTCGTTGCTTGGTCAGCTCCTGCCAACCTAGCAGTTCCAAAGCATGTTAATGCGAATAGATAAATAGGTACCGCTTGCGGGAAGGTAAACAGCGCTCCATGTTCCAGCTGCATGCTACGCGCTGCAGCAAGGAGAGTCATGACGGCCACATGACCACGGAGGCGTCTTTGGACAACGCTGGCTCTTCGGCTTTGAAATGGGGATGAGCACCACACCCTAGAGTCGGACACGACTGGACTTAATTGTCAGGGGTCACCTTTACCTAGTGACCTAATATCATAACCTAATATTGGTTTGGTTTTAGGCAATATTTTACAACAACTTTTATAGACTTTTAACCTGCTAACTTTTGCCTTACTAACTGGGCATAGAGACAATTGTTCAAGTGGTGCTCCTCTTATATTTAGCAGGAGGAGAATGATTCTCCCTTTTCATCCCAGCACAGTGTCTTTTCTAGTGCCTGTTGGCTGATGTTCTTCTGCGTCTTTTTAGATTGTTATCCCTTTTGGCACAGGGAGCAGTTTAGTTATTTGATTTTCTTTGTAAACCACTATGTGAATTTTTTTTGTTGAAAAGCAGTATATAAATATTCTTAATAATAATCTAATGGATTGGCTAAAGTTGGTTCCATAATGCTTCTCTACAAACTTGACAAATAATGGAAAGAACTACAGCAAGTCCTCACTTAAAGTTGTTTTGTTTAAAGTTGTTTCATTTTAAAAGTTGATGGGAAAATGCCAAGGGAACTATGGTAAAATTGGTTTCATTGGTTTAGCCTATGGTAAAATTGGTTTCATTATAAGTCATTTCGCTGAAAGTCACAGTTTCCAAGAAGGACCTTTCAACAACTTTAAGTGAGGACTTGCTGTATGTGATTTGGGATTTCCATTGGAATGTCTTGAATAGAAAATAATATGCTATATACTCTTGTATGAGGAAGAAATGGGGGAGAGCATAGAATGCCTAGAAAAATTGAATGGCAATCTTAGCTGATCATGTAGATGGCTTAATCCTATGGGCCTTTTATAACAGTGTATCCCCCAATATAGTGTCATAAAACGCTCAGCAATGGCGCAAAACCTGTGTCTTCTCAGAGTTATGCCAGCTCCATAGCTGCCGTGGATCCAAGGATATCCATAAGTGGCCAGAAGGCCTACATGGAGGTAAGTAGTTTTGTTTTGTTTTTACTTGCCTCCATTTTGCCATCTGGTCCCATCCCTCCCAGCATGCAGCGCAGACTCTGTTGGCGCAGCTGCATGCTATGGCACGAGAGCGGATCGGATTGGGCTGCAAGTCGGGCTTGTTGAACACAATGGTCTGCTGGTCCTTTCTGACTTTATGATTCTATGAAGAATATTAGTAAGTGCATTTGAAAATCACCCATGGAACATGAATAGAACATTGCTGTGTGGTTGCTAAACAGAATGTCACTTTTAGCAGACCTTCCTTGCTTGTTTGTTGATGACAAAACCACTCAGTAATGTGGGTAGAAAGACTTGCCATCAGCTTGATTTGTTTCTGTGATGTTATCACCTGTGACCTGGCCAATATTTCTGGGATAATTATGACAAATGTAATCACACTGCCTACATGATCCATAATTGGCTGAAATCACCTCAAGAAGCCCCCTCCCGTTAAAGCAGAGGTTCTCAACCTGTGGTATGGGTAGCCCTAGGGGTACACGGACCTCTTGCTGAGGGTACGCCAAACCCTGCCCCTTATCTGCCCCATCAGCAGCTAATTAAGTGTTAACATAGATTTTAAATTGTAATTATTTTCGAAGCCCTTCCGTCTCTCTGATTTTGGTTTTGGGCTTATTTTTGTACTTTGGTGGGGTGGGGAGGAGCTGATTTTGGGAAGTGTGACTTGGAGAAAAAAAAAAAGAGATCCCTCTCACTCACTCACTCACTCACTCACTCACTCACACACACACACACACACACAGAGAAATAAGACATTTTTCACATTTAAATTTTTTAGTACTTTTTAGTTAATGATTAATTACCTAATTAATTGATTAATCAGCAGTTAATTAGCAGGGGGTACTTCAGAAAATTGGACCGTGATAGGGGGTACCCAGGCCTCCAAAGGTTGAGAACTCCTGCTTTAAAGGAACTAAACTTCAGATTAGAGAAAGAAGCAGTTGCAACCAAGATGTGAACAGTCGAACAACAAGATCATCAAGGGGATTTCTGAAACTTTCCTTGCCAAAAGACTGACTTTGAGGCCAAAACTTGGTCTGATATGGATGATGCTTTAATCATCTGAGCAACCTCATAAGGTGAGAGATGTGATTGGGCATGGTGTGCACACATCCTGATCCCTTCCCTTGAGTCTGGGTGAGTCAGGGCTAGTTTCCTTAATCAGAGAGAAAAGGGCAGTTTGTCTGACCAGCCCCCTACCTAATCCTGCTAGACCTACTTTTGAGCTCACCTGGAAGGAAGGTGCACATGTTGGACGGGCACCTCTGTTACTGAGTGGGGCAAATCAAGCAATAAAAGTGAAACCAGCCCTTTAGAGATTAGATGTGCCTTCTAGAATAGTTGGCAGAAAACCAAAGATTTGAGAGACATTTAAATGGTGTGGGAGCTGCTCTTCTCCAAAAAGGTCATCTGAAAGAGAAATAACATGTTTCTGGAAATATCAATGCTACCCAATTCATACTGAAAAGGTAGCTAAAATGTTCTAATTACTAAATCAACTGAAATATATCACTAAAATATTTTTTTTAAAAAAAAACCCAACCCAATACCTACATTTATCTAGATTTTACTCAGTCTCTAAGCAACGGTTTGGTCTCTACGCAACACTGCAGAGAGCTAGTTTAGTATCGTTAATACACGGTTGCCTAAGACTGAGATGATCAAAACCTGGTTGCAGATTGCCAGTCGTTATAGTCTGGCGTGTATTAACCATAAGGCTGCCTAGACTTCATTGCCCATCAATGTCCAAGAAAGCTATAGTGGGGTGAAAGATTGAAGTGCTTGAGGGGGCCCCAAATACCTGAAAGCCTAAGTGCCCGGCCATGGATTAAGACACCCCTGGGTATAATGATTTTGAGCATCTGGATAGAGAGGGAGCAAGGGTGCACTGGCTAGTCACACCCACTCTTCTGTGCCGACATGCTCTGTGATCATGCAGTGCTCTCCCTGCACACACCCAAGTTCAACACTTGTCTCTGCAGACAAGCACTGACCACAGGGAGAACCAGGAGCATCACCACAGTATTCATTGCACAGAGGAGCACGGCTAGCTGGCATGTTGCCACTTCCCCTCTGCCTATTTCTGTGATGTCCGCACAGTGTTTATGAATCTAACAGCCCAATCCTATGGGCTGCCCTACAACAGTGGGAAAGAGTGCTGCAGTCAAAAATGGTTTTGCAATGCCAAGTGCAGCATTCTGTCAGTGGGCCATTCCAAGCTGTCGCTGCAAAGCAATGGCACCATCAGAGGAGCTCTGCTGTGGCTGGTGTACTACACTGGAGCAGGTAGGATGGCACATGTGGGTGTCTCATGGGTGGGGAGGGGGGCAAGAGGTGGGGCTCAGACCAGAGGGGGCAGATCTCAGCAGCAAACACAGACGCAAGATCTTATATCCACAAATTCGGACCATGCTGCCTCCTTACTCTCCTCAAACGTATGTCTGCTATAGAGCTGGTGTAAGTCTGAGAAGATGCATAGAACATCAGAGGGTCTGCCCTAGGTAAGGGAACAAAAGTTTCTTACCTGGAGGGGACCTACTGATTGCCTCCCCCCCCCCATAAACATGCAGCGTGCACCTCCATGGCATGGCTGCATCGTGTAAACTGGTGGTGGTGGGTAGAATTGGGGCTGTCAGAGTACGCAGAAAATTTATGGCGTGCAGCCTCCCCAGTCCTTGTCCGCAGCAAAGAATGAAACAGACACAGTAGTTTCCACCACCAAAGTCTATTTACATGGCTCACAAGTATATACAAGCAGATAAGCAAGGCAGTCTTTCATCAGCAATGTTTGTACAGAGTAACAGAGCAACTGCATAGAGAATTGAAGCCACAGACACTGGTCCTGGGTGCTTTACCTTTATATAGTTGCTAACCAATCAGATTCAAACATTGCATCCTAGTCAGCATGACACAGCACTTTTTTTTACCACCTTGTTAACCATTTAGTATAAGCATGGTCTCATCTTTTGTTTAATCACTATGACACAGCATTTTTTGCCCTGCATGGTTTTTTCTGTTCATGCTTGTGAATTCCCAGGTTACAATAACCTGACACCCCTCCAATTTACAGCTGAACAGAACTTACAGGAACCAAACCAAGTTCTCTTGTAAGTTTTGCATGTCTTTGTGCATACAATGGTTTTGTCATGAGATCAGCCAAATTGACTTCTGATGGGCAATAAATTAATTTTATTAACCTTTCTTTTATGGCTTCTCTTACATGACAGTACTTGATGTCTACATGTTTACTTCTACTTTTTACCCTTTCACATGTTGCCATTTGAATACATGTTTGGCTATCTTCAAATACAGAGATGGGATGATGGTTCATTTCAAAACCAGTATCTTCAAGTAATTGTTTATACCAGGTGGCCTCTAAACACATTTCAGACAAAGCTGCGAATTCTGCCTCTGATGTTGATACTGCTATGGACGGTTGTTTTCTTGCTTTCCAACCTATCAATGCACCTCCAAACATTATTACTAGACCAGAAATTGACCGTCTGTCTTGCATATTATTACCCCAGTCACTGTCAACATAACATTTCAGATCATACCATTTCAGTTCTGGTGAATCACAAGATTGCAATATTAGACATTGATCTATTGTTCCCTTTAAATAACGAAAGATTCTTTTTACTCCCAAACATTTCAGATCATACCATTTCAGTTCTGGTGAATCACAAGATTGCAATATTAGACATTGATCTATTGTTCCCTTTAAATAACGAAAGATTCTTTTTACTCCCAACCAATGCCTCTGAGTGGGTTTTGAAGTGTATCTGCTCAAAATATTTACTGCATTTGCAATGTCTGGCCTTGACCATTGCGCTAGATACAACAAGGTTCCAATAGCTGACTGGTATAATTCCTGGTCCACCAATGCAACGAACATGAAAATGAGCGAACTCAGGAAGATAGTGGAGGACAGGAAGGCCTGGCGGGATATGGTTCATGGGATCACGAAGGGTCGGACACGACTTAACGACTGAACAACAACAACAATAATTCCTGGTCACATAGATTTTCATTTTCTTCTTCTACTTTCTGAAAGTCTATTATCATTGGAGTCTGCACGCTTTTGCAATTGTCCATTTCAAACTCCTTTAAAAGTTGCTCTATTTTCTTACTTTGACTCAGGATATATCCCTTATCCTGTAGTTTCTTTATCTCAACTCCTAAGTAATTTTTGATTTCTCCTAAGTCTTTCAATTGGAACTTCTGTCCCAGTTGTTTTGCAAATTTGTCAATTTGTGGCTGGTTTTTTGCCCAAAAACAGATATCGTCGACAAATATAAGAAGGATGATTTGTTCCTTTTCATAATTCTGTACATACAGACATGGATCAGCTAGGCTGTTTTTAAAACCCATTTTCTTTAAGGCTAAATCTAAACATTGGTTCCAATTTCTAGCTGATTGTTTTAATCCATATATGGCTTTGTTAAGCTTATATACTGTCTCTGATCCAGTTACTTCAAATCCAGGAGGCAACTTCATAAAAACACATTCTTCCAACTTTGCATTCAGATATGCAGTGGTAATATCAAAATGATTCACCTTATATTCTTTTGCAGCTGCTAAAGCTAATGCTAATCTCACTGTTTCTCCTCTCACTGTGGGTGCAAAGACTTCTTCATAATGAATGTTTTTCTTTTGAGCAAACCCTTGGGCAACTAGTCTTCCTTTATACTTCAATTCACCATTTACTAGGATTTTCTTTTTATACACCCATCTACATCCAACAGCTTTTTGCCCTTCAGGTAATTTTACAGGGGTAAATACATTGTGCTTGTCCATGGCCCTCATTTCTTCATTCATTGCTTCTTTCCACTTTTCCTGCTCTGCCTTAGGCAATTGTAAGACTTCTTGATAACTTTGAGGTTCATAATTAACATGACATACTCTCACCTCCCCTGCTGTAAATCTATCAGAGGGAATTCCTTTAGTCACTCTTTCTGACCTGCGCAAAGTAACAGGTTCTTCCTTTACCGGGATCTGATGAGTTAATGTGCTCTCTAACTTATCTGCACCTGGGGCAATTTGTTGCTGTGGCAACGACTTTTCCTTCTGCAAGGAACCTTAACTGAGAGGAAGAAAAACTTCTGAGTTGGCATGTATCCTCCCCCAATTCTCATGCTCTGAAAAGTTTGCTGACCGAGAAATTACAACATTTTTACTACCATCAGTAAAACGATATGCCTTTGAACCAGCTTCATAGCCTATGAATTTCATTTTCCTGGCTTTTGCTTGCCCCTTTCTTCTGAGTGCCTTTGGAATGTGTACCCATGCACCGCAACCAAAAACTCTTAAATGTAACAGAGATGGTTTTTTTCCATAAAGTTTGAAATAGGGAGTATCATTTACTGCTGAACTCCACAGCCTGTTGACTAAATAATTGGCAGTCAAAATGGCCTCTCCCCAGTACCCCTGACTCATTCCTGAGTCAGACAGCAGAGAATCTTTCATGGTTTGTAATACACCATTTCTACGTTCTGCAACGCCATTTTCTGCTGGTGTGTATGGGTTTGTTTTTCTGTGGGTAATCCCCATTTTCTTCAGCCACTGCTGAAAATTGGAATTGGTATATTCTGTACCTCTGTCAGTCTGTACCTAGGATACCTTTTGCCCATAACGTTTTTGTGCCCAAAATACCCAATTCTTGAATTGTTCAAATACTTCAGTTTTGCTTTTTAGTAAAAAACAAAATCCAAATCTAGAAAAGTCGTCCACGATACAAAGCACATATTTGGCCCCACCAGCAGATGGCGCTAAAGGGCCAATTAAATCAGAATGCACCAGCTGAAAAACTCTCAGATATCCTTTCACTTTTCTTTTTTACAGGGAAAACCTTTGACTTTGCAAGTTGCACAGTCCAGAAAGTTTTTACATGCTTTTACACTCAGCCCTATTGCATGTTCTGGCATTTTTTCTAGCACTTTAAAACTTGCATGCCCCAATCTTCTATGCAATAGGTGTACACACCCATCATGATCTGGCTTGTTTGAAAATGCTGTCTGTGCTGTAATTCTCTCAACTTGAGTTTGCATAACATAAAGTTTGTTCTCTTGTATACCTTGGGCACACACTTTGTCACCTCTTATAATTTGACATTTACCCCCTGAAAATTCAGTTTTATAGCCTGCATTGTCTAAACATGACACACTTAATAAATTATACTCTAGGTCAGGAACACATAACACCCCAGAGAATGTCTCATCAATACAGGGTACATAAATAGATCCCTGTCCTCTAATTTTTGAACAATGCCCATTTGCAAGACATACGTGTTCTCTGGCTGCTGGTTCAAGGGTAGAAAATCGTTCTGGATCATTCACAATGTGCTCACTAGCACCACTGTCCAACAGCCAAATGTCTCTGGTATTTCTTCCTGCTGCTTCCACCACAGAAACATGTGTGTTGTCTCTTCTTTGTTGTCGTGTTGCATTTCCTTTGAAGGGGGTTCTTGCTTTTCTCACTTTACAGTCTCTCTGGAGATGATTAGTAGAGCCACATCGGAAACACCGTCTCACCATGTAGACTTTTTCATGCTCTTGACTGTCTCCTTGGAATGCCATTTCTCTCTGCTTATGCAATAAATATCATTCCTCCCTCGGACATGGGATCTTTCATCTCTTTTTTGCTCTTCCTGTAGCAATCTTGTAGTCAAATAAGCCATCGTAAGCTCCTCTTCTTTCATTGATTCAAGGCTTGCAACTATCAAATCCCATGATTGATCAAGAGAACTTAGAACTATATACACCTGATGGGCTTGAGGAAAATTTAACCCTCTTTCTTCCAGTTCAAGAAAGATTTTTCTCATGTATTGAAGATGATCTGACACTCTAACTCCTGGCTTCAACTGTGCCTTGTACAACTTTCTTGTAAGAAAAACTTTGCTGCTTGAAGTTTCTCTTATATGAATAGTTCGCAATGCATTCCAACACTCTGCAGCAGACGTCAGCCCACACACATGAAATAGCTGACTGTCTTCTAAGCACAAAATGATGCTAGCCAGAGCCTTTTCAATGAGTCTCTTTTCAGCTGCTGTTGGGTCATCTGGAGGGTCACTCACCACTGTCCAGAGATCCTCTCTGCGCAGAAACATTTCCATCTTGAGGCTCCATGACAGGTAATTTGTCTCATTAAGCCGGGTGAGAGGAAATCCTCCACCTGCTCCCACAACAGACTGCATTCTGCTGTTCAAGCCATCCACTACCCCTCCTGGGCTCAAGGACGCTGACCTCTTCACCGGACCTTCAGCAGGATCTGGAAATCACCAGGCACTAATTTACGGCTGGGCTGGGCCCATAACCTGTCAGAGTACGCAGAAAATTTATGGCGTGCAGCCTCCCCAGTCCTTGTCCGCAGCGAAGAATGACACAGACATGGTAGTTTCCACCACCAAAGTCTATTTACATGGCTCACAAGTATATACAAGCAGATAAGCAAGGCAGTCTTTCATCAGCAATGTTGTACAGAGCAACTGCATAGAGAATTGAAGCCACAGACACTGGTCCTGGGTGCTTTACCTTTATATAGTTGCTAACCAAACAGATTCAAACATTGCATCCTAGTCAGCATGACACAGCACTTTTTTTTACCACCTTGTTAACCATTTAGTATAAGCATGGTCTCATCTTTTGTTTAATCACTATGACACAGCATTTTTTGCCCTGCATGGGTTTTTCTGTTCATGCTTGTGAATTCCCAGGTTACAATAACCTGACAGGGGCATAACTTAATTTTACAGTAGGTTCATGTAAGGTACTGTATGAGAATTTATAATTTAGAGGCATTGTTTTATATGGGACACTAGCAGCACAATCCGACTTAACTTTTGTGCCGGTTTAACAAGCGGCGCAGCGAGAACGGGAGGCCCCAGAACGGAAAGGGGATTCAAATCCCCTTTGAGTTCCTCTTTTGGGGGGGGGGATTTGAATCCCTTTTCTGTTCTGGGGCCTCCTGTTCTTGCTGCACCACTGGTTAAACTGGCACAAAAGTTAAGTCCTGTGTGTGTGTGGGGGGGGGAGAGAACATCCCGGAGGTCTCCTCCGGGAAAAGGGAACATGTATTCCCTTAACCTGGGTACGCCTCTGCGGCACCAAGGGTTCTACTTGGACCTGTGCCAGCAATATTGCTGGTTCAGGTCCGCGTGGACCCAGGCTGTGGGATCAGGTCTGGGAAGGAGGTTTGAATTCAACTGCTGATGCTGAATCCACCCCCTTCCCATACCGAATCTGCCCTGTTCCACCCCATTGCTGCCCCGTTCTGCTCTCCCCCACCCCATCACTTCCTCGTAGTGTCCTCCCTGCCCTTGTTACTTCCTCCCCCACTCTGTCCCACCTCCCCTGCTGCTCTGTTGGTGGTCCTTTGGTGATCTGTTGCCGCAACCAGGGCCACTCTGCCCTCGCCACAGGCAGGCTGTTTGCGACAGCTGTAAAGCACTCCCCACCGTTGAAATGCTTGTCATGGGGAGGAGATAGGATAGGGTCATACGAATTGGTGGACTTGCCCTAAAGTCCAAAACTGCTGAAGCAGAAGGGACTTGATATTGCTGTACAAACTGTTGAATCACTTTGCAGAGTGTTTAAAGCCACTCTGAAATCACTTTGCAGGCTAATGTTGCGTTTTATGGTCATTCTGTTGCTTATGAATAAAAAAAAACATTATGTTTACTTGAGTTGACAAGAGGCATCATCAATTGAATGTATGTCCATCACACACTGCCTCTGAAATGCAGAATTTCTGGTTATGTTGCCAAAAACCACTACACTTGGGTCTGCTTCATAAAAATCCCACCATGTAACAAGCAATGATAAACCAAGCAAAATGTGACCAATGTCTTATTTTCATCCAGATCCTCGCTTTCATTTTTCACTTCAGTCACATTGATCTTGGTAGCTAGCTTTAGCCAGTAGTCAAGCATCAGTTTTTTGGACGCAGTATAAACATACCATGTGGCCCCTCCCCCCCATACAAAATACTTTGCCAGTTTTCAAAAATGACAGAGGATTGATTGATGTCCTTTAGGTTATTGACAGCCCAATCCTACCCAAGTCCCCATGCGGCAATGCAGCAATGGCAGTGCAGCCTCAGCTGTATCCCACGGGGGAGTTTTGGCTGCTGGAGGTCTCCTTGGGGTAAGAGGACATTTGCCCCCTTGCCCCAGGGTAAGCCCAGCAGTCACTATGGGTCAACATGGATCTGTGCCAGCTCCATAGTTGGCACAAGCCCGAGTTGATCTGTGCAGGTGGACCAGAGCCAGGAAGGGAGTTTGGATTTGCTGTATGCTGCCACCAAATCCACCTCACCCACGGGCCTGATCCACCCATCCCTTGCCCTATCTCCTCCCCATTCTGCCCTCCCCCTGCCCCGTTCCACCCCTCCTCCCATCTCTTTCCCGACCCTGGGCTGGGCGTACCTGCTCCGGCAGGCCTTCTTCTGAGGTCTGTTGTCACACACAGGAAGGCTCTGGCCTCCCCACCGGCATGCTGGCAGCTTGTGCTGGCGTCCAGTGCTTTATGGCTGTTTTTCAGCAGCCAGGGCCAGCAGAACACATGCTCTGTCAGCACGGCAGTCTGATAGGATTGGGCGGTCCAATTCCATTGTTTTAGTTCCTTGTATTTTTGGTTACCTGGTATGTACAGCCATGCATAGTAGCATGGCATTTCTGTACTGTTTCTTCATTATGTAGAAGTGGCAAAAAGCCTTTAGACCCTCTCCCATTGTCCCTGGGTTCTAGAAGCAGTTCTTTTGTACTCTAGAGCTCAGTGGCCTAAGTCATTCGATCTTATATGTTCTGGAGCCTGTAGGGTGACAAGGATTTTCACAAGGACTGCAGAAAAATTGATGAAAAGGGAAAGCAATCTTTTTCAGCACTCTCTCCCCCCCCCCCCCGTTGATTAAACAAAAAATCAACCTTTGAGTACTTTAAATCAGGGCGAAATTATCAGAAGATTTCAGAACAGATACATGTTTCTAGAGGTTATATTTGTTTGGAGCAAGATCTAGTCACTGGTTGCACCCTCTCACCCACTCCCACACATGTAATAATGCGCCATTCAACTACTTTCCATCAGTTGTTCTACCACAAGTGGAGATCTGTGTTCACACTAAGATTCTGTCAGCCCATTCCAACCCAACTCCTCCGCAAGTCCGGCATAAGGTTGCCGTAAGTTCAGCCTAAGTTTGACATAAGTTATGTCTGAGTTATGTCAGAGTTATGCCTGAGTTAGGCAGGCTGCAGTTTCTGTGGCCCAGCACCACCCCAGGATCCAGGCAACACTTACCTCCCAGGCAGGCAGGCTCTCCAGGCTCGGTGTCTGGCTCAGGCACAGAGGAGGAGCCAGACCATTTTTGATCCGGGGCCCAAACCCTTGACGCCCCCCCCTAAAAACGTGCGGCCGTAATCCTTTACGCCCCACAGCGCAGCCGCGCAGCAATCTTTTGGGATTTTTTGATTTCAGTTTGGAAGCCTCCTTGTCCACTTTGTACCTCCTGTCTCCATTTCCAGCAGCACACATGATGAGGCATTCATAATGATGTGAATTTTGCTCTGCAGAATAAACTTGAATGTGTTCCAAACATCAATTTTGTGAATTTTGCTCTGCAGAATAAACTTGAAAGTGTATTGCCCCTTAATGCCCTCTGGGGGGGGGTGAATCAGGACTCCTGGGCTGCTAGGCAAGGCTGCAATGCAAGGGGGGGGGAAACTACAAAGCCCCATTACTTCTAAAAAAAACCTTTAAAAAACCCGGAAAAAAACGGGAAAAAACAAAAGAAAAAACCGAAACCTAGGATGTCTCCCGCCCCTCCAGAGGCCCTCTACGCCCCCCCAGGAGCCTCTCTGCCCTTACGCCCTGGGGCCCAGTGCCCCAGGGCCCCATATCAGCCTACGCCCCTGCTCAGGCATGTGCAGGCCTGTGTCTGCATGTGTCAGCGTCCATCCACGGCAGCTGCTGCAGGGTCTGTCGCAGCCGGTCGCAAAGGGGCCGGCCGCAGGCATGGGGGTTGCGCCAGTCATGTGGTGGGCATAGGGCAGGTGACAGGTGAGCGAGGTGCCTGAGCCAGCCGCCACAGGGCACCCTGTGCAGTATCCGCCTGCTGCAGGGGAGAGTGGCCATCCCCTCCCTCCTGCAGAAGGCGATGCCACCCCCAAGCCACCTTGAGGCCGCACGTGGGAGTCATGGGGGGTGAGCGGGGGAGGGAAGGGAAGGAGGGGGTGGGAACGTCACACACAAGGGGGGTCTCATGAGGTCTGGAACAGGCTCCGTGGCATGTGTCACTGTTTGCCTGCCTGAGAGCCCCCCCCCCAACTCCCAACTCCCCTCTGTGCCATGGGGGTCTGGCAGCCCCCCTGCTGTGTTCTCCCTGGGAAGGAAGTGGCAGTCCCTGGATGGGATTCATGCAGGGGCTTCAGTGCTGGGGGGCTGTCTTTGTGTGGGGGGGCAATGCTTGTGTAACACTGGGCACATATTTGTCAAGAGGGCTCTGCCCGAGGGGCTTCTTTATTGTTCTGGAATGTTAGCTGAGATGGCCAGGCGACGCTGCCAGGGGTAGTCACAGCAGCCACTCTGAAAGCAGCAGCAGCAGCACACGTGCCCATGGACCTGGAGATGCAGGCTCTTCCCCTGTGGAACTACAGCCTGCTCCATAGAAAGGGGAGGGACAGCAAGAACTACAGCCAGGGAGGTGGAACAGCAGCAGCGGCAGCTGAGGAGGGTTGCAGGGCTGGCTCCCTGACCTCTGGCAGCATCCAGGCAGACGACAGTGGGGCACCCTGCCTGGAGCCCCAGGGGTGCTCCCAGGAAGGTAGGTGGTAGTGGACATTCCTGGGGAGACAAAAAACAAGGGGGTGTTACATGGCAGCTGGTGTGTGGTAGCAATCACCATTGAAGAAATGCCAGTGTGTCGTTTGCAAAAGCCTGCAGGGAGAGAAATAAAACACAGCTGATAAGTGTGACACACATAGCATGGTCTGAGCTGCTTACCTGGGTGTAAGGCGAGCATGATCCTGTAAGGGAATTGGGTCAAAGAGAGAGAAGACAACACATGGTCACAACCATGGCAATCCTAGCAATACTGACCTGTCAGTTGACCCTGTGGAGAAAAGGGGGGGGAGGAGAACAGCTGGTGTCTACAGAAGGTTAACAGCACCGCACTCTGGTGTTGTCTGATCACATATCAACAGGCGGCAATCAGACAACAGTGGTAAAGCGGCATGTATCCTATATATCATAGCAGGCATTGCAGGCAGCCATCAGACTACTCATTGGTAAAGAGGCATTTCAGAGAAGGCATTGCAGGCAGACATGAGAGGGCACATTGGTAAAGAGGCATTTCAGAGAAGGCATTGCAGGCAGACATGAGAGGGCACATTGGTAAAGAGGCATGTATCATATTTCTATATACAAAGAGGCAGAAGTCAGACCACTTGTCAGCACATACCCTGCTCTTACCTGCTGGTGTTGTTGCCTGTGGGGGGGAGAGGGGCTGGGAGAAAGACATGGGTTAGCAAATGCTTGCATGGAGACAGCTGCCCAGGCACAGCTGTAAACAGTTTGGCCACAGCCAGAACAGCCTTCTCTGCCCTTGAGGGGGGCAGAGAGGAGAAGAGAAGAGAGAAGTGGGGTGTTTGTGAATTTTGCCCTCCACCGACAAAGTCCCACTTTGTGGCTGTGGGGGACAGAGCCCCACGCCACGTGCTCAGAGAGAGAGAGAGAGAGACTGGAGGTCTGGGGCTGGGCTTTTGTGGGAAAGAGGCTGGGTGGGGCTGGGTGCTGATAGGCTCCCTATCTTTGGCATAACTCTGTCCGTTTCCAGACCTTGCTGTCTGACATAACTCAGGAGTGGGGTGTTAGAAATTTTCAGGAGAGGGCTGGAGTGGGTAAGGTAAAATGGCTCCTATGGGTCTCCTCGAATTTGTGTCCACCTTTTTGGTCGACCTAAAATTTGTGTCAACATTTGTGTTGGAGGGGGCGTGTCTGTGCTTGCCAGGGTCTGGAATCCAACGTTAATTGGTTGCCGCCCCCGTTACGCCCACGGTCCGCCCTTAGAACGCCCACTTTTATGTTGACTTTATGTCCTTTGTCCTAACTTCGACATAACTTCGACGTAACTTTGATTTTATGTCCTTTGACATAACTTCGCCTTAACTTCGCCCTAACTTCGCCGTAAATGGTCGCGTTCCAGACATAACTTCGCTCTAAACGACTTAGGCTGACTTTAGGTCTGACTTGTGCTGCTTAGCCCTTGGGTTGGAATGGGCTGTCCGTGCCTAACAGAAATTGTTTAAATAAATACAGTAAACAGGATCAATTCCCTAGTTTGCTGCTTGGCTAAAAACATCAAATCTATGTAGTTCTGTACAGCATCATACAGAGCTTTATTTCTATCAAGAGTGCATAATTGCCCTCAATTGATGTAACGTGTTATTCTTGCAAACATGCAGTACAAACAGTGCCAAGGAAGGCAAGTCCGTCATTGTTCTCAACTGTTTAAGCCCTGAACATGAACATGAGACCATCTGCTTGGCGATACAGAAAAACTGTTAACACATTGTGATTGATTGCAGATTAACTGGCAGTGCTCATGCAAACTACCAGGAACTGGTGATGTAATTATTTCTTAATATTATAGCATCTACCTTCCACACAAAAAGGCACAGACCATCACATTTCAGTGGGGAGGATGATTAACTGTGTGTTATTGCCTGTTTGCTTTGCATTCTCTGCCAGGTCACCTATATTTACATACAGTGCACAATAAATGGTTCATTGTAGTTGCATCATCCATTCCATAATATTCAGGGGAGTTATAAAGACAGGAGGGTTTTTTTAAAAAAAAATAACATAGTGATGGGCAAAGTCTTAGTTGGATTTGGAATTGGGATGGACAAGCTGAGCCAAGTTTCAAAAGTTAGATGTCATTGTACTCCTGATGACACCATCAGGATGTCCCCCTACCAACCCCTATGAGACCCTCTCAGCCCCTTGTGAGCCCTGCCCTGCTGCCCTTCCCTTCCGATTACTGATGCCAATGAGAAGATCTTGCTGAAGTCTTCCCTGTGAGGACCTTCTCTCTTCTGCCCTGGTGCCTTGACGGCTATTGCAGTGGAGCATCCCAGCCAAGAGGAGACTGGGACACATAGGGAAGGAGGGAGGAATGGAGACCTAACAGAAAGGACTCAAATAAGTTCATCCCCCACTCAGTATAAAGACCAATGCAGCTGAACAGTACAAACTAAACACCGAACAAGTTTAACTAGCTTAGCATATGACTGGCTTTATACCTATTTGAGAGTATACTCTTTATAACTGTTTGAGATTATGAAGCATGACCCAGGCCCCCCTCGCCCATGCATTTGGTTTGTTATTTTTTTTATATAGATAGATATATAGATATAGATATAGATATATAGATATACGCACCACTGTCCCATTAAAAAGAATCTGCAAGAACATTTTACATCAGTATGAAATCGGCAGCATTGGCAAGAATACCACAAAGAGTGAATAAGACAAACAACAGCATGCAACTGTGTTCTTAAGGGCATAGGAGGGGATCCCCATACACATTCTCGGATGCCCCTCTCACCACCACTTTTCCAGCTAAGCTGCGCGGCTGCACAGCTGGGAGCTTGGCTTCCTGGAAGTCAGTCATGATGACGTCAGTTATGATACCATTGCCAGCGCTCTGCAGGAACAGCTATGCAGTCACAGAAAGGGTCCACACAGTGGTGTGAAGAATTAGAGGGATCACTCCTCACCACCCTCAGCTGCATGGACTGAAATGTGCCCAGCAATTTCTGGGGATCAGAGATATGTTCACACCTTACAACCAGTGGTGTTCTCCAGGCCACAGAAACAGAGGTTACTCCTACTCTGCATGTTCAGGAAAGGATAGGGGGGGGGGTTAACCTAACCCTCAAAGAATACTAGACAGTTTGTGTGTGCAGTATGCAACAGTTCAAATATCTTTTTTTAAAAAGAAGTACTGAGCTTCAAACTGATACATTCAATTTGTGTATTCCATTAGCATTTGTTTTCAGGAATACTGAATTAATTCAAATCATCATCAAGCAACTTTGCAAAATTAGCTGAATTCAAGCTCTCATGAATATGTATTCCGACTATGCTTGGCCTACATAAGCTATGAGGTTTGCTACCTTCTAATTTTATGGGGGGGGGGGGGAGAGAGAGAGGAAATCTTTCCAGACTCTCCCTAGATGATTTTGCATTCCACATTGGCTATAGATGTCCAAGGGATTAAACAGCAAATGGAAAATAGCTCAAAGTCTTCAAGGTCATGTATATTGAGCATATACATTTGTGGGTCATTATTCTGCAATACATACCTTTGCCAGGTCCATGGGTTTGTAAAATTGGAAGAGAGGGTGCTATTTCCATTTTAAGGGTATCATTTTTTCCCTTTCTGTTTTAAAACAATGCCAAGCTGTGATCTATAGATCTCTGAAGGTCTGCAGGGCACTTGGCGGTACTTAATAAAGTCATCTTCTTTCCCCAATTCTTTTCAATACCAGGCTCCTAAATACAAAGGAACATAAGCAATTCAAAAAGTAATATCCCTTTCTCAGCAGATGGCTATTTATTCAACCAGCTGTCAGGAAACAAAATCAACCAGCATAGTAATGTGCAAGGTTGTAGACTCAACACTGCCATTTTCCTGAGTCAGAATGTACGGATTCCACTGATGGGTTCACATTATTGGCTTTCAGTGCATGTGCAACAGGAATACCCTTAATCTGACACTACAGGAGTTTGCCTGCGTCAATAGACTGTTACAGCTGTATGTAACAGCTGTAATGGCCGCACTAGACATTCTCTATGAAACTGTTTCTTGAACAAAATATCTGAGAAGACTGTCAGGGTTCCCACCTCTTCCAATTCAGTCACAACAACTGTTTTTTCCCCTTAAATTTATTCCCTTACAGATTGCTGAGACAACTTACATAGATGGCAACCCTATTCAGAAGACACACACATTACACATACAGACTAAAAACTACAACAAATACTGACTTTCCTAAACTTCTAATCCAACACTCACCTAATCAAGCCTGGACAAAGGCAAGGAGAAATATAGCTAATTCACCCCAAGGACTTCCTTCTTCACATAGAAAGCCCTTTTCATACCTTACCCAAATGCTCCACACCCCTCCCAGCCCAAACGAAACAGCTGTCTTCATTTCCCAATTAGGTTACTTCAGGCCAAAGCTCAATGCCTTCATCTGTGCCTCACAAAGACTTCATAATTTACAATGTGACTCCAAGGAAATACATCTTTAAGAGCAATTCCAGAAAAGGGAATGAGATTGAATTTGGGAAAAAAAATGTTGTCTCTAGGTATTAAAGTTGTGTAAATGAATGAATTCCTTGAATGAGTTATTGCATTCATTTAGTCAAAAGCTAAAAACAACTGCATTTCTGTGCTGTTTAGACTCACTCCTGTCTGGAATTTTATTTGTTACTTATCAAAAAGAGTCAAGGGCATTGTTACAATGTTGTCATATCATTATTAAGTAATGTCTTTAATTGTAGCATGTCTTTAAGCCAGTGAGAGTGAGGGCAATGTGTTCTGCCCTCACTCGGTAACCACTTTGGGAAAAATAAATGGTGTTTGCCGGCTGTTGGGAGTCTCAGGAGTGTAATTTTTTCTCCTACCAGGACCGTGAAACAGGTAGCAGTGTCAAAAAAAGTAGGTAGTGACTGGGGACAAAGGCTTTTTGATCACAGCACCCTGATTGTGGACTGCCCTCCCAGGGAAGTTCACCTGACAACAGAGAGTGATGCCATTCTGGTGCCAGGCAAACGTTCTTTTTTTTGTTTTCACTGATGGGTACTGTCTACACTACAGGTTTATTGCACCCAGTGGCATCATTTTGCAATGACATAAAAGGAAGTCTGTAACAGCCCAATCCTATGCTTCCCCCTCCTGCCAATACAGCCACGTCAAAATGGCTTGTGCTGCATCCTGGTGGGGGGGGGGGTCTCAGAGGTCTCCCCGGGGATAAGCCTCTATGGTGTGAAGGGGTCTACTGGACCTGTGCCAGCAAAATTGCCTTCATTATCTCTCAAACTTTTTGCAACTTCTTAGGTGCCTTTTTCAGATCAGATGGAAACAAGGTGATGAGGTGCAACTGTGTGGAAAATGTGAATCTCTCATTGGAAAATTGCAGTGGGCAGAGCCGTTCTTGGATTTATGTAGCTTTGCTCCAAAAGCAAATCTCTGTCTCCTTTACTTTAATACCAGCTAATTCATGGAACAAGCATCTCATAGTATTTTATGCTCAGATTTAGAAGATGTTGATCTTGTCAAGCCTTTAAGAAGGGCAAAGATGTACCACTGTTTAGATGGCACTAGTCATTAGTGTTTCTTTGTATTACATGTATCTTCCAACGGCGAGGCAACCGTGGCACAGCCTCCGCTGTATTCCATGGGGGAGTCTTAGCTGCTGGAGGTCTCCTTGGGGTAAGGGGACATTGGTCCCTATACCCTGGGGTAAGCCCCAGCAGCAGCTACGGGTCAACTTGGGCCTGCACCAGTGATATCGCTGGCGCAAATCCATGCTGGACAACACACAATTTACCTCTGAAATGAAAAGAGCTCATCTTTACTAATTTCGATATGCTGAAAATGACAATGACAATAAAATCTGTCGATTGGCTCAAGTTTAGGAGAAGCAGTCCGCATTGCGTACATAGGTGGTGTAAGTGCCATTAGACATTTACCAGTGCAGGTCTATGGAACTATCTATGGTGGATCTCTCACAAACAGTAGCCAATTTTGCATTATCATTGTCATATTCATGTTCGGCTTCACCCCAAAAATCTATAAGAAATGACTAATTTAACCTTGGAGGCATGATCTTTGTTAAAATTTGTGGTCTTTAGTGTATTTAGCCCCCCTCCCTTTTTCTGCTGGAACCCCCTTTATTCCTGTGTTTATAATAGGAGACCAATGACCACATCATAATTTAATTATAACAAATATGCATTATGGTCCTCTGTACAATTTCCATACCGAAATGTGGCCTTCCGTTTGCCCACGCTGGTCTAGGTTGTGAGCCCCTCGGAGCAGGGATCTGGCCTCTCATCTGTTGTACAATGTACATTGACGGTGCTATTCCCCTAAATTTCAATCGCCATTCACCTTGGGGCAGGGAGGGACGCTGTTCTAGGAAAATAAGTTTAAAACCCCCTTTGAACTCACAGATCCAGTTTCTTGGTTCTTGGGATCCTAGCCAAAGTAAAACAACCTGAGATGGGTTTTCTTCACTTACAGGTTCCTGCGGCAATCTGAGTCAACTGACCTGTGTTGCAACCTGACAATTAAATCATGACAGAAATGCTGACAGGCAGCTTCATGTGTGGTGCTGCAGCTGCCTCAGTGGACCACAAACACTGCACTGGCTGATGACTGCTGTGCCTATAGCTGTTTCTAGATGGATTACACCCCCCCCCACACACACACACACACACACAACGCACCATATAATGGTGCATATATATGAGGCAAGGCTAAGTGGGCACACGTTTGAAAAATCCTGATGTGTTTGTGTCCCTGTGGGTGTGAAAAGCTTACCAGGGGGCATATTTACAGACAAATGCTAAATGCAGGGTAAGCAGGTGTGCTTGTCATTGGCTGGGGTGGCACAGTCCTGATGTACCCTTCATGCATTTGCTTTCCACAGAGAGAAAGCATTTGGGCTCTAGAGACATGAATCCCTCCTATTGCCTTACATATGTTTATTGAAAAGAGAAAAAGCTCTCTTCTATGTTTTTTTTTTCCTTTTAGGAGGCAACTTGCAACTTGCAACACAGCCCAATCCCTTCTCCCCCACTGATGCAGCCAGTGGGGAAGGGCAGAATGGGATGCTTTGGAAGGGAAAGGCACCTTTCCCTTCCAAAGCCTCCTGTTCTGTTTCCCCCCCCCCCCACTGGCTGCACCAGTGGGGGAGAAGGATAGGATTGGGCTGTTATGCATCTGCAAAAATTCACCACAAAAGATTTGGTTAGTATTAGAATGGAAGGCTTTGGTTTTAGGATTCAGCAACATTCCAGGATTTGCACTACTTAATTCGGTCCCTGATACAAACAATAAGACAATGTGAAAATGAGGGACAGAAGGAGAAAATAAATCAATTATTAGTAACAAGGGAGGAAGAGACATCCATCTCTCATGCCACAACTTCTTAGGTTTTCTTCAGTCTCAATAATGCAGGCAGGGAACTTTGTTGTACCATAGCACAGCAAGGTTTGTTTTTTGGTTTGTTTTTAGATTATTTTCAGCCCTGTCCTGATTTTGCCAATTAAGAGAACAGATAGACACCAAAATGGATGGACCAGTTTCTCAAGCACAGCAGGAAGTAAATAATTCAAATGCATTGCAGCAGCACAAAACAGGAGCCACCAGTGGAAGCTTTCCAAATTGTAGTCCCTGTCTATATAGGACGATCCCCTTATGTAATCCCCTACAGCAGCCCAAAGGAGCGATTGTAGTAAGAGCTATCACACCCTCTGTAGAAGGAAATGTTTCGGGGGGGGGGGCTACCACTCCAATGTGCTACTTCATAGGCAGGAAGAGGCAACCATCTCTGTAAGAGGCCGAGGCTGTTATTCTATGCACACTGTCCTGAGAGGGGCAGTCTAATCCTAAACTGCCCTTACACCGCCGGAACTAGTGTTCCAGCAGCATAAGGCACTTCACAGCTGTCACAAACACAACGTGCTGTCAGGAGCAGCCGAGCTGCTGCCGCAAGTGGCGAGGAGCAGCAGTGCCATGCCAGTGGACCCTCCATGGCTCCCAGCACTGGTAAGTCAATGAGGGGTTGGAAGGGAGGTGAGGTAGGGTGGGGCAGGGCAGGGAGGGGGAGGAGCATGTAGGAAACTGGGCGGAATAGGAGGTAGGGCTGGAAGGGGACGGTATCAGCGGCAGACTGCCCCCTGCAGGATGCAACGCACACTCTGGTGGAACAGCTGCATCGGCAGGGGAGAGAAAGGATAGGATTGGGGCCTGAATCCCATTGAACACAATGGGACTTACTTCTGAGTAAATCTGCATAAGACTGTGCTCTTAGAAAGCTGGATGTGAATGGATATTCTCATGCTCAGAAGTGAGCAGGGTTGCATTTTAGCCAAAATGATACCAGGTGCGCAAAAGCACCTTGAGCTAAATGAAGCAGAGGACAAAGGTCCGGACAACATTGACTTTGCTGTGGTGTTCTTAATAACAATTAGGCTTATCTAAAATTAATGTTTACCAGACTAATGATTTTTTAAGGAAATCCCCATAGTGCCATTGGCTCTGCGCTGCACTCACAGTTGTTTGCATGCATCATTAACATTTTTCAGTAGCTGTGGACATTTACACCTTTGTGCCAACTGATCTGTGGCACTGTTTTTGTAGGCAAGAAATACTTGCTCAGGTGAGTTCACTCTATCTACTAATGTGGAAGTTACTTCAGTATTTGATTCAGGACATAACAGTACTTTAACAGCGCGATCCTGTGTAAGGATCTGGCCGGCGCCCCAGGGCTGCCCGCTGGATCCTGAGCCCAGGCTGCTAGTCTGGTAGGCTGGAGGTATACTCGGGGAAGGGGATGCTCATCCCCTTCCCCGGGTGTAAACCATCCCTGATAGGCCTCCTCAGATTTCCGCCAGCCCCCGCCCCCGCCCAGGTCGCCTAGGCCAATGGCCCCCCTCCCTTGCCCGCTGGACCACCCATGCAGCCGCCAGTGGGAGCTCTTACCTTCCGCTGGCAGCTGTGTCCTGGTCCAGCATTGGAGTGAGTCGGCGTCTTATTCCAGAGTCATCGCAAATGTGCTTTACAGCACGTTCGCAACATCTTGGAACGGCGGAGCGCTCACTCTGCCATTCATTTCTTTCGGAGGATTGCACCCTAAGTCAGTTTGCACAGGTTCTATAGTAAGAAAACTCCTGGGAGCATTTTAGACTACCATAGGAAGGCAATTTCTTGCAGCCGCATATAACACTTTAATGCTGGGGTAAATGAGCAAAAATTATTAAGAATCATGTCTTTGTTTTGTACATCTTAAAAGAGTTTACTGTATTGTCCTTGTGGTGGCAAAGCTCCCCCAAATGCATGCAATAAGGTATTGTGTGGGGAGGGGGGACAGGAAAGGTGGTGGAAAGCAAGCTAGCAAGAAAGACAGACAGATGGCTGAAAAAATGGGGAGACAGATATGGGCAAAAAAGGGGCAAGGAGATGGCATGTATCTGAATGATACGGGAGAGATATTCTACCGTTTTCCAATTGGCAGATGTCAGGAGGAACAGTTGAGTTTGCGTTGGAATTTGCCACCACAATGTTGCCTGCAGGCCTCCAGTAAGACCTTTAATGTCCTGAGAATTACTGAGCACATGCAATTTGGACTGAGGTTAATAGAAGTCTCTGTTTAGCGGGATAGGCTTTTAAAGACAGAAAACAGTCCTGATGCCTGAAAAGGACAGTTAATAGGCTTTTTTTGTAGAGGCTTCAATGAACACTTATTATCAGGACGGTTTAGAAGGCTTGTCATTGTGATGGCTTGGTTTTGAGAACCAGCAAAATGCATCCTTATTACGAAGGGACAAATAGTTGATACACACTTTGTATGTGAACCACCCTTGGGAGGAATGCTTAAAAAAACAACACTGGTGTGTGTGTGTGTGTGTGTGTGTGTGTGTGTGTGTGTGTGTGTGTGTGAGAGAGAGAGAGAGAGAGAGAGAGAGACTGAATAAATAGCAATACATCTCTTCTCCAGATTTTTTTTTTTTTGCACATGTACAATATTGGTCAAGGCCATTACCATGACCCCTATGGGGCCGCCTCGTGCCAGTGAGTAACAAAGGGTTGGAGCAGTGCGGAACCTAGCGTTCCGCCCCACCTAGACCAACACCACTGCCTACATGGTCCATCTTCTGCCACTGTCCACCAACATGCTAGCCACCCATAGAGTGTGCGCTGAAACTATTACTAAAGGCTATTTACCTTACATACAGTTGGAACTTTTTTTCTGGGAACAGAACCCCAGTGAATTAAAAACAAAATCAGTGTTATATGAAAACCGGGTTGGGGGTGGGGAGCGGAGCCACATTACCTTTTTTCCAGCATCTTCGGCGCTTCCCTCCTCCTGAATTTGTTTAAACTGACTGAAAAAAAGAAAAACGCTACCGGAAGCAACCTGTAGATGGCAACAGAGATTTCCGGTTGCATTTTTTCCTTTTTTTCAGTCAGTTTAAACACACCAGGAAGCGGCTGGCAGGCCCCTGACAGATTCCCGTTTTTTTTTTCTTTTTTCAGCAATTTGGACACGCACAGGAGGCGGGAAGCGGCTGGCAAGCTGAAAAAAGAGGGAATGTGGCACGATCGGACTTCCTCTTCCACAGTTTTGCCACCCATGTTGAGTCAAATCCAATCAATCAATGAATAAACCTTTATTGGCATAACATAACAAAAACAAACATAAAACATAAAGAGTAATAGTAATAATACATAACACAATAAACAAGCCCCCCCCCAAAAAAAGACCGAAGGCATGAGAAAAAGGGAGGCATAACAAAATAAACAGTTAACAATCCTTTACCTAGGTTCCATAATGTTGGTCACTATAGCCACTCTACGTTCTATGGTTAGTTGAAAAAAAATAGCTAAGTGATTGATGGTCCATTTGTTGGTGGAAGAAAGTAAGATCAGGACGATGTCAGAATCAGACCTCCCTTGCAAATTAGGCGGCGCTGACCTGAGAAGCCCCATGTCAAGGCTGAACCCTGGCTGAATGCTCTGCCCTCCCCCCTGTAACAGCCCCCTCCCACCCTCCTCGAGCTCCAGTGCCGCTCAGAGCAGGAATTACCCACTCCAAGGCGCTGGCCTGCTTCCTCTGGGCAGCGCAAGCCTCAGCCCTGGCACTGCCTATAAAGCTGCAAATGTGCTTTATAGCACGCTTGTGACACCCCAGCCAAGGTCGCAGCACCAGCCGAGCACAGGATTTCACCATAACAGCTCAATTCTATACATGTCTACTCAGAAGTAAGTCCCATTGATTCGTTACTCCCAGGTCCCTTCAGTAGCGATTCTATTTTGAGAATCACAGGGCTTAAAAATGCTGTTATGATGACCGCTGTAAGGAAGGGTTTCGTTAGTACAGCGTAAACATGGGGCGTTTACATTTTCTGGCAGGATCCTCATCCCACTCCGGCTTCAGGTAACCTCTGTTATGTTTCTTTCTGTCGCTGCTCTGCCGACTGACCAAACCGAAAGATAAATGAAGGTATTCAAGAAGCAGGAACAGCTGAGCCACCCGCTTCATCACAGAGCCCTGGGACCATCTTCAGCTTTTGATAAGACTGCCTGCCACAGCTTGCGACTGCATCTCATAACTGTTTCATAGTTACCACACACAATCAAAGGCAGAATGCAGGGATTCTGGGAAAGCTAGATAATGACCTTGGCAAGTGGCTAGGAACAGAACTGAGGAATTATTTACAGCGCTTGCCTTGAAGGGATAATTTGGCAACGGCACTACAAAGCAGGTTTGTGAGGGCAGCGCTGAAATTAGTAATAGACTTTTAAATATTAAAACCTTTTAAAAATAACTACAGGTAGAAGACAAGGAGAGCCACCTGTGGGACTTATTTTCCACTTCACTGGTGGACTGCTAGCAATCTCAAATTCTGGCTTTAATAACAAAAGACATCTTATTAAATTACACTGGGGGAAGTCGGCTGCTTTGTGCAGGTGTCAAATTGGCACAGGTTCCTCACACCAACTGTAGCTGCTGCACATGTTCTTCAGGAGTGCCAGCCCATATTTCAGGACAAATGACATGCAAGCATTATCTCCCTGAAATCTGCTGAGCTTTTTAAAAATTAAATAGAACACTGGGTGAGAACGAACTACAACTAGGATTTCAAAAAGCCCATACAATTATTTCTCCTTATTTCTCCCCTCTGAATAAGTAGTGAATACCAAAGAAAGCAAATGTGTGCTATAGCCCCTGACATTTAGAGGTCAAACAGTGTTTCATGCGTGCGCGCACACATGCAAATGCACACATACACACACACACACTTCTCTGTGTAATAAAAATTCTAGGAGTAGAGCAAGGTGGGTTCGGTTTACTTTGGGAGAGAACTGGCAATGTAAGGTGTCTGCTAGATTTCTTTATTTGCAAATATTTTTCCTCCTTTATTGGTCAAGAAAAACATATGGTATATCAAAGAACAACAACAAAAGCACACACATGAAAAAAGAGAGAAATGTATAGCATTATTTACGTGTGTGTGTGTGTGTGTGTGTGTGTGTGTGTGTGTGTGTGTGTGTGTGTGTGTGTGTGAAGCATAAGCAGAGACAAACAGCCAGCACTCCTACAAGGCAGCAAATCTGTCACTCCAATCAGATTCTCAGACAGAGGGGGTACCTTCAGGGGTAGAAACTCAAGTGACAATGTTTTGCTACAGATTGTACAAGGACGAACAGAACTGAGAAAAACATTCCCTGTCCCAAACAATGTGTAGTCCAATAAATTGCAGAAGATGATAAGGAGCCACAACAGATTTTTGAGACTACAAACAAACAGACTGGACGTAGAGACTTCCTGCCTTTTGTGCATGGGTTTTCCAGAATAAAATAATTACCTCCTTTCTTCAGGAAACGTCTCACACTAGTGGTTAAGTGCTGCAACACTTGTGGAATTCACTGCCACAGGATCTTATGGTAGCCACTAAATGAGATAGGTCCTAAACAGGATTAGCCAAATTCATGGGGAGACTAGGCCTAACAAGGGCTATATTGGCCATGACAGCTACATAGATGATCACCCAGCCAATTTAGAACTCCCTGGAAGGAGAGCACTTGGGGAAAGAAGTGCAATGGCAGCAACCTTCTCAAGCATCACTGCTGCAAATCTTGGCAGCCACACTAGCAATGGAAGTCGACCTCCCCATCCATCTGCATCTTCTTCTCCTGATCTCTCCGAGTAGAGTGCATAAGAAGAGAATGAGGCAGTGGCCGGACAAGCAGTAGTCTGGGGAGGTGGTGGACAGTCCATTGGTCACTTCTCCCAGTCGGCCACTTAGAGCATTTTAGGTGACCTCTTTGCTGCCCCCCCCCAGTTGGTTTGACCTAGCACAGCGATGGCGAACCATTTGGGCTTGGTGTGTCAACATTTTTGAAAATGACTAACTTGACTCTGCTGGTGTGTCAACCCCTCCCCCCCTGAACTTTTAATAGTACTTTGACTATTGCTACTTTTAATAATAATTTTGAATTGAACTGAACTGAAAACTGAACTATAGAACACATTGCATTTTAACATCAATTAGTAACTTTTTTGTTGCTGAGTTTTACTAGATAATAATTTGAAAGAGGTCTGCCAAAATCTCTGCCCTAAACGTTCAAGACAAGCCTATGAAACGTTTGCGAAAATGTAAGGTGTGTTGGGGTCCTGGGGGAAACACTGGCATGTCAACCAAAATGACCCCGCGTGTCACCTGTGACACGCGTGTCATAGGTGAGCCATCACGGACTTAGCACGTCAGTTGTTCTGTTCTTAGAGTACTGCACTGGGAACTAAGAAGCTGCCATGGGAAATTGCCCTTAGATGAGACTAATCTGTGTACAAGACAGACATTGCATAATAGTATGCCATTTTGCTTGACAAGCTTGTCAAGAATTGCAAGGCCTCATGGCAAGGGAGATTTTGATTTGGCAAATCACTGTGGCAGCTGAGACGATAGGTTTGGTTTGGAATCCTGCTGTCGACTCCAGCCACACTGGAGCCTGCTCAAGTACATATCTACAGTAAGTGACTTTAGAGCTCAAGCTGTAAAAGTGGCTGCTTGACCTCAAAGGCCACCAGCTCAATGCCTGGACTTGCAGCCTGTCGGAAAGTATTATCTAACATGGGCACTTCTCTGGGATTGGCATGGTGTCAGCCTAGCTTCTAGAGCGAAAGCTATGAATATTTTGAGAGTATTGGGAGACGCTTCATATGTTAAAATTCCCTAAGCACAGCTCACTCCCTGTATAAAAGAAAAGCTTGGACACTGCAGCATTTGAAATGTGCGAGTGAATGTGCTTTTGCACAGCAAGTACACTGGTGAGGCAGCCAATATATCCCGTCATTAGACTTTCTGCCACAGTCAAATATCTGATTAGACAAACGTGTCAACAGCCTGCAAAAGAGATCAATACAAGAAAGTGGACGGTGGTTGGATATCCCTCCCAGCCTATAAAAGTTTGTCTAAACGCCAGGAGGTGGGGAGTTGTTGAGGTGATTTAAGGTCAAACTCCTGATATCACTTGAGACAGCCTTTTCCCTAAAAGAGATGACTAGAATTGATCAAGCATTGCCTATTTTACTTTTCAATCAGAAATTAATCTGTCTCTTGTGGCTCTTTGGAAGTCTGTTTGGCTTTTTATTTATTTATTTATTTATTTTATGGCCATAATTATTTTCACAAAGCATCCAACATGCCCTGTGACTGCTGTCTTCTAGTAATAATACTAAAGGCTGTGACAGACTGCATGTCGAGGCGAACGAGCGAGCGCCGAGGCGAGCGAGCGCGAGAGGAGTAGGAGTGTCTTCCTGCAAATAGTCCCTCCTTTTGTCCCGCCTTCTTGGAAGAAACCTCCACGGTGATTGGCTAACACACCTGATTGGCAGATAGCCACTCTCCTCCCCCTTGGTGGCTGCAGTAGCTCCGCGATGCAGCCCCCTCAAACATGGCCCAGGAAGATTTTCAATCGTGCCGGATATCGGGAGACCGCTCGCTTCCTCTGTGGTAACCAGACACCCCAGCATGCCTCGACTAAGCTCCTCAGGCGTCCGGGACAAGCCGAGATTCGTACGGTCTGTCACGGCCTTAATAGTTTCCATGCGTATAGTACTGGGTAGGCTTACCAGATTTTCCTGGTTCTAAACTGGGACACCCACCCACCCACCCACCCACCCACCCACACACACACACACACACACACACACAATTAATTAATTTTCTCTAGCCAATTAATTACCCATTTTACAGAACCCTCTCTATTATACATTAGCTTGTCACAGAATGCATGCTGGCAAACAGCCAGAGTCTGGCTAAATGTAAATAATAAAATACACCCTCTAAAAATGAAATAAATAAGAAAGCAAAAATTTTAATAGGGTGGAAAATAAAATAAATGATGGTCACAGTCACCTCCCTCCTTTACATATAATATTAAGTATGATAATTAATAATAATAATAATTACTGAATTAAATGACTACAGTTTCTTCTTTCTAGCCTTCATTTCTGCAATACACCCCTTGATAAAAAAGATAACTGCACAGGAAAGCTGCACATATTAAGGGGGGGATTAAGGGGGGGATTAAGGGGGGGAAGCCACTTTAGAAAACACACAGAGACAAATTTTAAGTACAACAAACACTCTCAGCAGCTGAAGTGTGCAAAAGTGCACCCCAGCAAAAGTGCATTTTGCACACACAGGAAAAACGGAACTAGCAGGACAGAGACCACAAAGCTCCTCCATTTCCAAGTACTGTACAAAAGTAGTAAGCAGACAAACCTCGTTGCAAAAAGAATCCTCAGCTTTCCTTTCTGCTGTGAGGGGGAGGGGGAAGCACTCCGACTGCTGGCTGACGGCTTGCAAAAGAAAGGGCTGTGAGGTCATGCTGCTGAGGCGGCGCTAAAGAGTAAAGATCTGTGCTTCTCCTAAGCACATGATCACAGCCAGTGAAGCCTCCTTGGCGGCCATCTTCTTTAGGGGAAAAGTTCCAGCGGCCATATTTAAAAAAAAAAAGCAGCGGAAAAAATCAAAATTAATTTTAAACGGACCAGGGGGGTAACAGGGGGAAGCAGGGGCTGGGACAAATCCGGGACAAGCTCCCCAAATCCCTGACAGTCCCAGAAATTCCCGGACGAATGGTAAGCTAAGTACTGGGTTATTCAAAAAGGATGGTGCAACGGTAATGCTGATTTATTCATAAATGAACTGACATACCACAACCGTCATGACATGAAAAGACGGAAAAACTGTCCACGTTTCACATGCACATTACAGATGTTCGATTTGGGCATTTAGGTAGCTAAAATGGGGTGGGGAGCAAAGAGACATGGTCTCCTCACGAGACCATGGCTGTCACCCAGGGCATTTGTCCCCCTTGTCCCATTGTAGTTACCCACTCATATATATATATATATATATATATATATATATGAGCTGAGGGAATTAAGCAGTTCCACACAGCAACCTGACGATAGTTAAGAAGAGCCTTACTTGGACAGAAAAAGAGAACTTCAGCCTTTGCTACATAGGCAGAAAGTAACAAGATAGGAAAAGTGCTCAAACAAGAGGTCTAGTAACAGTAGGAGACAGCAACCCACAGCAACATGCTCCCTCTACTCCATCTCCCCACTGGGTGACTCAGCTCACATGCTGTTGCTCTTCTAACAATGTTCCCGTGAAACAGTTCAGGATGGCTGTGATTAGCCCAAGGCCCCGAAAGGAATTACACAACACAGTCTTAAGAGAGAAGAGAGATCTCCATTGAATCTTTTATTCCATTTTCTTCCAAATTTCAGCATGGCCATGGGTTTAGCCTAAAACGAATCAGAAGGGCTGATCCACAAACAAAGGACTGAACACATTTTTATAGTCCATTATTTCCATATTCATGAAGGGAGGTACACAACTCAGATTACAGCAGGACAAACAAGCTAAGAGCAAAAGACGACAAAAGTGGGAAACCAAGCCCCCTCCCTTCTAGAGAGGTCTGTGTGACAAATTCTTAGCTTCCTTTCTCAGGAGAGGCCAAAGTGGGGCCCCCTTATCTTGGTTCCTGCATGTTACATTCTCCTTTGTGTCTTTTCCAACAACAGGAAAAGGGGAGGAGGGAGTAAAAGAGTGAAAGGAGCACCTTCACCAAACTCAGGTCACCACTAGGTCAATTTAATGGAGTCAGGCCTAGCTTAGACAGAAGCCTGCCTGCAGCAACAACAGTATAAACATTGTAAGAGAAATGGAGGTTCAGGGTGCCTTGGTTTTGTGTGTTGCCCCGAAAAGGCCCATTATGTGTGGTCCTGAAAAGGCCTCAGTTTATCGCTGAGGATTATTTTATGTGAATTATACTTATATATAATAAGGTAGGCTATATAGGTAGGCTTACCATATTTTTCAAACTTCAAACTGGGACACCCCCCCATACCCCCCCCCGAGGTAAATAATTAATTAATGTCAAAGCAACGAAAAAGCAAGGCCAAAGAACCACGACCAATCGTAAACCACAACGAAAAAGCAATCAGAAACAGCCCTAACCAACCGCAAACTACCCTCCACAACGAAAAAGCAATTCTAAACCACAACGAAAAAGCAATCAGGAACAGCTCAAACCAACCCCCAACTACCATCCACCACGAAAAAGCAATCTAAACCACAACGAAAAAGCATTCAGAAACAGCCCAAACCAACTGCAAACTACCCTCCACAACGAAAAAGCAATTCTAAACCATAACGAAAAAGCAGAAAAAAAGCATAAATGTCACAATAAAGCAGAAATCCACATAAGAAATCCTTTTAATGAATAAATTATGGAAGAAAGGGGGCGCGAAGCGCCCCCTTTTGCCGCGCGAAGCGCGTCCGTTTTTTTAAAATAATTAATTAATAAAGTAAAGGGGGCGCGAAGCTTGGCCGAAATTTTTAAATAAATAATTAATATTTCTATTAAAATATATATTTAAAAAATACTCTTACCTGGTCACTGGTCGCTGGTCGCTGGTCGCTGGTCGGCCCGAGGTTGAGAAGCAGGCTGTGCCTCCCAGCGGCTCCATGCAACACGGGCAAGAAGCAGGCTGTGCTTCTCCCGGTGCCGCTGGTCTCGCAGCCGCACCGGGAGAAGCACAGCCTGCTCGCCTGCGTTGCGCGAGCCCTGGAGCTCGCGCAACACGGGCAAGAAGCAGGCTGTGCTTCTCCCGGTGCCGCTGCGAGACCAGCGGCACCGGGAGAAGCACAGCCTGCTCGCCCGCGTTGCGCGAGCCTCCAGGAGGTTTGCGCAACACGGGCAAGAAGCAGGCTGTGCTTCTCCCGGTGCCGCTGCGAGACCAGCGGCACGGAGAGAAGCACAGCCTGCTTGCCCGCGTTGTGCGAGCCTGCTAGAGGCTCGCGCTGGCCGGGCAAGCAGGCTGTGCTTCTCCGGTCTCCCAGCGGCACCGCATGGAGCCGCTGGGAGACCGGAGAAGCACAGCCTGCTTGCCCGGCCAGCGCGAGCCTCCAGCAGGCTCGCGCAACACGGGCAAGCACTGTGCTTCTCCCGGTGCCGCTGACAACCGGAAGAAGCACCCGCTCGCCGCGCCGCCATCTTCTTTTTTTTTATTTCACACTTCCCGGCATCTTGGGTCACGAAATCTCGCGTGATCCAAGATGTCGGCGCCGAAATCTCGTGAGGGCATGATGCCCTCACGAGATTTGGGTGCCGACATCTTGGATCACGCGAGATTTCGTGACCCAAGATGCTGCCCGGTAAGTTTAAAATTTTAAAAAAAGATGGTGGCGCCCATTCGTCCCCCGGGACACGACCGGGAATCGGGTCCGATTTCCGGGACTGTCCCGGCGAAACCGGGACGAATGGTAAGCCTATATATAGGCCACTAGTTTCCATGTAGTTTCAAGGAGAGATGTCTCTGCTTAAGAATGTAGGAATCTGACCTGACCTTCCCTAAAAAAATGTGAACTAAGCAACCAGACTGAGCAGAGGGGTGTATTGTGTTACAGTAGAACTTCAGTTTCAGTTTCTCTATAAAGAAAACAAAAGCTGAATGGAAAGATAAAGAAAGGGACCTCTTTTTTCCCTCCCTCTCAGAAATCACATGATTCTTGGGGAAATAGAATATTGAAATTATGTTCTTTGTGTTAAATGGAAGCTGCAGAGAGTTACCTATATTTCAGAAGGAGGCTAGACATATTTAATGAATATGCAACAGACACAGGGTATGAGAACCTGGGACTCCTTTCCTCCGTGGCTTTCCTCCATGGCTGATGTGTCAATTCCCCAACCATGTCAGATCCTACTACCAGAGACACTACAGTGATACGGAGTCACAACACAATCTTTGCATTCATCTTGGAAATGCTTTGTCTAGAGCAGGGGTGGCCAAACTTGCTTAATATAAGAGCCACATACGATAAACTTCAGATGTTTGAGAGCCGCAATATTTAAGAAGCCTTTACATTCTTAAATTTACTCACCCTGAACATTAAGTTTTAATCCAGTGGACTCTCAGTTTATACCTGACAAAAAAATTATAAAGCTTTACTTTTTATATTAATTGTGATGCAAAAAAGGAGCTCAGCCAACGTATTTCTGAGAGCCGCACATTATATGTCAAAGAGCCACATGTGGCTCAGGAGCCACAGTTTGGTCACCCCTTGTCTAGAGAGTCATCTGTAATCTGGTGGAGAGACAGTTGGGCTTGGACCTGGGGAAACTGAATTCAAGGTCCACTTTTACTACAGACCCATTAGAAGTAGATTCCATTGTATTCTATTATGGTGGATATAAATGCCGCTGAAATAAGTGATTTTTTTTTCTCAATTGAACTAGAACTGGGGCCTTAGTTTGCCTTAAGTAGGTATTCTGGGGCCATCCTTCTGGGAGTTTTGGACCAAGAAATCAAGCGTAACTGTTTACCCCAAAGCAGTTCTTCTACTGTATAACAATTTCTAATGGTGTGCATAACGGCACTTGTATGTTTTGTTCTGCTGGAGAAACGTTTGCAGCATTTCTCCTATCTATAGTTCCTCCTTAAAACTGAAAAAGGATGGATCATTCATCGTTTCTTCTTCCTCTGCAGCTTTTGCCTTAATATAGATGCAAGAAATGCCCCCAAAGCACCATCTTGGGTGCGTTAAAAGCATCTTAAACTTCGTATTTCACTCCCTCAAGGCAAAGGCGGAAGTCAGATGGAAGGTGATTCATATATCAATATGTCTCCCACACTGCATTTGGAATCTTCAATTTCTGACTACAGGTGGCATCTCAAGCTGTGCAGAACTTTAATAAGGGAAGACCACCAGAGGCAATGTATCCATTTGCAGACCTAACATCCAATTGTCTTCTTGTACTGAGGAAACAAGTGTTCGGCCTCAGAGTACAGATGGAAAGAATTGTTTAACTTTGAAATGCACTCACAAAATCCAGGATAAACAAAGCCACAACCTGAAACTGCTTCTGTTGCATCTTGGACCGTGCAAAAATCCTGCACTGCAGCAGGTTCTCCATAAAGAAAACAAAATCTGAATGGAAAGATAAAGAAAGGGACCTCTCTCTCTCTCTCTCTCTCTCTCTCTCTCTCTCTCTCTCTCTCTCTCTCTCTCTCTCTCTCTCTCTCTCATTTGAGAAAAATAATAAAACCCACAAAGGGCTCAGAAGCATACTATTCAAAAATAGTGCTGCTTGAATAAACACAAGTGTTTGCATTGTTCATGCAATTCATATGCTAGAGCTGAAATGTGTTGCAACTGTTATCGCTATGAATAATGTTACCGAACAAGTGAAAACTACTCCGTGGGCAGATCTGTGCTGTTGAAAATGGGTGTGAATAGCTCACACACATCATTTCCTCCATGACGATCCTGTGAATTGAATCCCTCTGAGTCCAGAGGTTGCATTACAAATAGGTGTATTTAAGATTTACCACTATTTCTGACTAGTTTAGCATTCTTAGAGTGCATCAGTATTTTACAAGCTTAAGAACAAAACAGATTTACTCCCTCTTTATAGCCAGTAACGGCCCAATCCTAATCGGGCCGGGCAGCAGCAGAATGCATGTTCTGCATCAGCCATAAAAGGCGCTTCGGCAGCATGCAAACCTGCGTACTGCTGGAGCACCAGCAGGAAGGCCAGAGCTTTCCTGTGTGCACCGGAGCAGCAGAAAGACCCCGCCGATAGAGATGAGGTGGTGGTGGAGCCAGGACAGGGTGGGGAAAGCGGAACAAGGCAGCAATGGAAGTGGAAGGGGGTGCAACGGTAGGGGGTGCAACGGTAGCAGTGGCTGCCGAATCTTAACCCCCTTCTTGGAACCAGTCCCGCAGCACAGGTCCACGCAGATCTGTGCCAGTGATTTTGCTAGCGCAGGTCCGAGTAGACCTCCCCATGCCACAGAGGCATACCCCCCAGGCAAGCAAATGATTGTTTCCTTACCTAGAGGAGACCTCCGCTACTCCCCCCCCCCTTCGCAGGATGCAGCGGTGGTCATTTCGGCACCACCGTATTGGCACAGGGGAGGGGGGAGAATAGGATTGTGCTGTTAGTATTGTCTAGCTGTTCTCACTGAACATCTTCAAAAACCATGCCAAACAGGGGGCATTTAAAATCCCATCCTCCATGAAAGGAATAGTTATTCACTCCAATCCAGCAAGAGTGGTCCACACATACTGCAGATGCGTATAGGCACTAGACTTGGTTCATGTCCCCACTTGCATCATGATGCTTGTTCAAGCCCTATTGAACCAGATGGAATAATCTTCTGATATAAATGAGAATTACCATTCACATCTGCGACTACCATATCTTACTACTTGCCTTGGCTTACAGCTGAATGGAGGTCATAGTATGTCATTCACCTCTCATTGAATTCTAACGTCTCCCCTAGTCTTTGTCTCAGCACTGAGCTGTCTAGCAGAGTGAGCTTCCACACTGATCTCACCCACCAGCTAGCTCTTCATCCAAGAAGTTAAATTGGTCGTACAAGAGTGATAAGGTAGGGAGGCAGCAAGGATGGAAACCAAGGGGGAAGTTGTATGCACAAGGTCAATATATGAGGTTAAGTTGGTGAATAAAAATACAGCTTGCCACTAGTCCATGCAACTTGCTCCTCAATGATTGCTGAAATGTGGATAATCTTGGAGGTTTATTCAGATGCCACCCTTCCTGAATTTACTGAGTGCATGGAGGGGGAATGGGTGACATGCCAACTAAACACACCCTCCATGCTGACATGCTTGCTGACCATCCCCTCTGGGTGTCTGCACATTCAACATTTATCTGTACAGGTCAGCACTGAATATATGGATGGTTTTTCCATGTGGTTTGTAACCTTGACGTACCCAGAATGCTCCCCACCCTCAGGGTTTCTCCGTGCAAATGCTGACCAAATAGATGCCCAAATGGCATAGACAGAGGGCACATTGGAATGTGAGGTGTGGTTGACTGATATGTTCCCACTGCTACCCCCATGCATTCAATGACTGTGGGAATGACGGCAACTTCTGAACGAGGGCTGTGTCCCTCTATGACCTTCTTCTAATTCCATCTAAGAGTTGGAGCCTAGAACATTAAAATGCTCTTAGTACTACGTTCCTCTATCTGAATGCAATATATTTAACCCACGTTTTCTCTGGGATTATCGGTAGATATGAAAGCATGGAAGCCCAATCATATATTTGGTATTGTGAGACTGTTGTGGACCATTGCCACAATGGATTTGCAGAGCATCTGCCTATGGTTTATCTTGCCATTACACATATGGGCCACCAGGGGATACTGTAGTCACACGCATTCTGACTTGCCTTTCCTCTTAAGCCTAGTTTTCTTTGGAGGGTGGTTGATTTGATTAAATAAAAATATAGCGGAAGTAGAGAAGATGGCTCAAACACCAAGAGTGTCTTTCAAATTCAGGATGTGTTAGAGGACATTATGATTAAGAAGTGAGAGTAGTTGAATAATATATATCTTAATACATTGCATAAATGTTGCAGAAAGAAAATGCTGAATTGTTTTCCTGTACAGGAAGATATTCTGCTAGACTTTTTCCTTACACTTATACAGTGCTTCCTTGTGGTTTACACATGCATGAACATCAATTGAGTACTGTACACTTGACTGGAGCTGCATGTATGAACTGACTCGATTGAAAACCATGTCGTTGGAGGAGGAATAAAAATTCTATCACACTGTGGTATTCTTGCCAGTCATCACACTTGCTGGTCAGTAGTCAGCACTTGATCATGCAGACATCAAAGTGATATATGTGCATGTGCGAACCAGTCCTTGCTCTGTGCATTATCTAGAATCTTTTCTCTCTCTGTATTTACGTACTTGATTTTATGGTGTGTCTGCTAGAAATGTTTAAAAAAATGATTCTAAGCAATCCCTTGGGAACAATACAGAGCAAATTTGAACATTACAGCTAAGCCCAAATGGGAGAGTAGTTTTTGCAAAAGCTTTTTCCTTCTGAAAAAAGTGACCCATTCAATCAGGACAATGCTGCCTGCACTCATTCTAAATTCAGGATGTTACTATCGTCTGCTTGTGTCTTTTGAGATGTCATAGTCATAGTCATCATTGATTGTCTGGGATCAAAGGTGGACAAGAATCCTCAAACTGGTGCTGAACCACCACAATCAGATGTTTTTCTTAAGTATCTTTGGCATTGTGAAGGGACATTTTTGCACCTCTAGAAAATGTGAAAATTTTTTTGAGTCAACAATGTTCCAAAGTGTTCAGTACAGTCTTAATGACAGTATTCCCAATGGTGACCAATGGAAAGGACTTCGGTGAACAGCACTACACATAGTACACACAACATTTGAAAGTCCCTCGGTTCAAACCAATTGCATGCAGTGCCTTCCACATCAAAGCTGGAAACTCCTAGTGGCTAGTGGACTCTACATGGAGATGCTAGCTGTGATTGGCCTGATGCTCATGGTAATGGACTTCCAAATGTTATGGCCATTTCTTATACTGTGATACTATGTGCCAAGCCTTACTGCTGGCCCCCTCACAGGGAATAAATGCATGCTTGATGTAGCTGATCCAGTTCTTTTCATTACCATATACCAGAGATTCCAAAACTGGGAGGCGCGACTCACAAGTGCGTCATGGAAAGCAGCCAGGGGCGTCGCGTTACTCTTTTAATTACCACATATTCTTGCTTGCAAGAGAGAGAGAGAGCAAAAACAAAGACCCAGAAAAGCTGCCTCTTCACATCGGGTTGCCTCTTCAGTGCACTGTAATGGGGAGTCACGGCTAACGGCGAGGGAGGTCAAGGGAGCTGCATTTCAAAAAAGTTTGGGAACCACTGCCGTATACCCAAGGCATTTCACGACCACTGGTGCGATGTCAATTTGTTATATTTCTAAAACCATGAACAATAATAAGCCATTATTAGGTCAATGGAAGTGTGACAATAAACATAAAAATGTTTGGGGAAAACCATATGTGATTTTGATCTATGAACAAATAGGAACGGTTTTCTAAATGGAATGCATGCCCAGTTACTTGAAACCATTCAAAAGTGTGGATTTAAAACTATTTTGCAGATCATTAGAATGCAGCTTTCTTTTCCTATACTGTATATGTGGTGAAAGGCTGGATGGGAAGAAGCAACTTGAAGCCCTCTTCTCATGAACATTCCATGTGTTCCCTGTACCCATGGAAGGGAGGCAGAATTGCACCGACTGCCATTCTTCGCAGCAGTCCCCCCCTCCCCAACCTTCACCACTGAGGCAAATAACGTAAGTATTGGGTTTCTAGATGCACAGAGCAGTACACATGTATATCCCCCATGTGACTGGGAATTCTGTTCAATCAGGGTTTGCAACTGCATGGAAGACGTAACTACACACATAAAAACCTGGTTCTTGTGTTCTTCTCAGCATGCAAAAGTCAAGGAATGGGTGAGCTGGTGTGATCCTGCTCCCTCTCCATGCAAAAATCAAACATGCAGAGCATCTCCAAGAAGAATACTTAATTTATCCTGAGTCAACAGCACATGGAACTGCATGACAGGAGGATTCTCAGACACAAGATTACATAATGGCACATTATAGAGGCTCTTACAAAAGTGTTTTCTAGGAAATCATTTGGATGAAGTTCAGAATGCCATTGGACAAAATTCAAGTACAGTAGATACTACTTCTGCCTGGTTTGCTACAGCATTCTACATTGACTTGAAACTCTGGAACTGACAGAACCTGCTCTCTTATTCTTGTCAATTCTTGTCGCACTTTTGTAGCAGTGGAATTATTCTGCTGGTTACTTGTAGTCGTCTTCATATGCATGAGTTCAGGTCACTTTTAGATCCATGGTGAAATACGCTCAAAAGCTCTCAACTCCTACAGGCCTTTTTCATTTGTAAGATACACTCTGCAATCCTAGAGACTCCATGTCAGGCAGAGATATATTCCTGTCTAAAAACCTGAGCTGCCGCCAATCAGTGTTGACCACACTGAGCTAGATAGACCAATGGCTTGACTCCATATATAAGGCAGTTTCTGATTGGCCTGACTCCATGTATAAGGCAGTTTCTGATGAATTTTTGAATACATACGCAGAGGATCATGTTGCATAAGTTTGCACAGATCATGTTGCACAGAGTTTGGAAGAGCTGGGGCAGCAACAACAGGAGAAGGCAGCCGGACACTAAGTACCTTTCTGCTTTTCTCTCTCCCCCTCAGGTACTTGGCTTGCGACTCACTGGAGGTGCAAGCCTTTGGCCCGAGAGCCCATGGATCATAGGCCTGGAAGATACCTGCACACCGAGGACAATACGTTTATTTTCCGTCTCTGTTCCCTTGTTGAACTCTTCTTCTTCTGCTGGAGCATCTACCTTCAACTAGTTGTGGATTGGCAGTGGCATGAAATGCTTACGCACCCTAGAGAAGAGACTTACCCCCTTACTTGGATGTTCTGGGTTTGGTGGTTATTACTCTGGGGTATTTAACATCTGCAGCATCAGAGGGGATTATCCTTCTGAGCGACAAGGGGAGGACCCTGTTCTTCTCTGTCTCTGTAACCCTGGTGAGAGCGGGGTGAGGAGTGGTGGGAGGTATAGGGGGCAACGGGACCCCTTCTGGACTTGGTGGTTGGTGAGAGCGCCTCTTCTCTGGTTGGATTCCTCGTTGCTGTTTTTTCTTCTGCCCCTTAAACTGCTATAGACACTGGAGGCAGTGTTAGTGTTTTGTGTTGGGGTTGTATTTGTCTAAGTGTGTGTTTGTGTTTGTGTGAGCCCTTTCCAGGAAGATATGTTGGGATGTTCGAGGGAGTAGTGGTGCCACCATAAAAAGTGTTACGGGCCAGGGGCGATATGGCGGTGGGGGCTGGCCTGGCCGTTCCAGGAGAAGGAGGGATGGTCATAGGCAGACCATCCCTCTTTCTAGGCCTTCGTCCAACCCCGGAGCCTGGGGAGTGCCTGGGAGAAAACCCTGTGGCCTTAAACTGCTGCTATTAAATGCCAGGTCGGTTAATAATAAGATCTCCCTAATCCGGGATTTAATCCTTGAGGAGGGTGCCAAACTGGCTTGCATTATGGAGACCTGGTTGGATGTGGCTGGTGATGTGAACCTTTCCCAGCTTTCCCATGGGGAGTACGTCCCTGCTGGTCCTTTTGGACCTCTCGGCGGCTTTTGATACCATCAACCATGGTATCCTTCTGAGTCGGCTGGCCGAGTTGGGACTAGGGGGCATTGCCTTGCAGTGGTTCCATTCCTACTTGGCTGACGGGTCCCAGATGGTGATGCTGGGAGACGCCTGTTCGGCGCCTTTACAGTGTAGGGTGCCACAGGGTTCTATTCTGTCTCCCATGCTTTTTAACATCTACATGAAACCGTTGGGAGAGATCATCCGGGGATTTGGAGTTGGGTGTCACCAATATGCTGATGACACCCAGCTCTCTCTCCTTGCCATCTCATTCCGGGGAGGCTGTGGAAGTCCTGGAGCACTGTCTGGAGGCGGTTGGGGGCTGGATGAGGGCTAATAGCATGAGATTGAATCCAGAAAAGACAGAGGTTCTACTGGTCAAGAAAGCTTTGATGCAGGTACTGAGTCATCTGCCCGTTCTGAATGGGGTTGCACTCCCCCTGCAGGAATGGGTGCGCAGCTTGGGAGTACTTCTGGATTCACAGCTCCTTTCGGCATAGGAAAAGACGGGATATAATTTTTTAAAATAAATAAATAAATAAATAACATTCATAAACAACTCATGATCGAGGCTTTGAACAAGAGCCTCACAAATATGACATCTATTTTTGTGACATGCGTATTCCTACCTTTGAAACACTCCTTGACAGTGTACAATGCCCTGCAAAAATGGAATCTAAAGTGTTTTCTGTTGTGCCTCCTCCATCTGTCACCATGGTGCGATCCTAAACATAGTAACTTGTTTTCCTAAGGCTTCTAAACCTTTTCTAATAATTTCCCTCCTGCCCCTGTTAATTTAAGCTTCCACTCCACCCTTCCTCTCTCTCAGGGTATCTATAACTCCCACTAGCTGCTTTATTCTTCCTTTCTAAGAAGTTTCTCTCCTACCTTTGTCACTGGTACCATTCTCATTTAAAATTAAAGCTGATTTAATCTTTATCCTCCTGGCATGCGACTTTTACCTCATCTAGCCAGCTCTCAGAGGCTTTTGAAGCTGAATTATAGAACTCATGTTTCCTGGTGAATTTATCGGGGGCTTTAGTTCCTATTGCTACTGTTTACCCCACTTCTGTCTCTTAGCTCATGATAATCAAGCAATCCGTTTCACTGATTCAGCCCCGTTTTATAGCCTAGGCAGTTTTAGATAGATTTATTTTTTGTTGTCCCGATTTCCGTCAATGATGGTACAACAAGAAGCAGCTGGCAGTAATCAGTTCAATTCGCTTGACTTGAAATTTTGCTACTTAATGTTCCATTAATAATTTCACAGCCTGATCCTCAAACTACCTGGGTAAGTCAAGCTCCGAAGAAATGAATGAGACTTGCATTCACAGGTTACTTTGTGGATTGGAGCTTGGATCATTAAAACATCACACACTTCAAGATCTTGGATGTTTCTCAAACCTACAAGCAGCATGTGCTTAGCTTTCTCTCACTGAAATTAATGGGACTTAACCGTGGATGCATTATGATTGTCACAAAACAATTTCTTAACTATTGATTTGGATTTGCACATCTCTAGATACCTACCCATGACAAAGTACAAGGGCAGCACCAGAGGTCAGTCAGGTTGGGCACCCATGCCCATCAGATGACCTACTTGGCTGGACCAACCCCCTGGACCCCCGGTACTAGTGGCAACACTGGTGCAACTCTGTTGAAATTCTCACACTACCGCTGTGCTTGGCATCTTCAAATCACAGCGCCATTGCAAAGCCTCTAGAGACAGTCATATTGACTGGTGGGGAGTACACGAAAAGGAAGAGACCTTGTTGTCTGTGTGCTCCCTGAGGCATCTGGTGGGGCCACTGTGAGATACAGGAAGCTGGACTAGATGGACATTTGGCCTGATCCAGCAGCGCTCTTCTTATGTTCATAAGAGGTGCTGCATCAGTTTTTTGGTCACAAGATTCCTTCCCTCCCCACCAGCCAATGGACTTTCTCCCAAACGCCCGTGTGACAATGCAGGAGGCAGGGCATGATGGTGGATCTTCAACCTCCTACCTTCCAAGTGTGAGTGAGGAAAGGAGCTACCACCAAAGATTCTCATTGAATGAGGAGTGGGGGGAGAACTTGGTAAGACACAGGGGTCTATGGTAACAGGGGTCTAACACAGGACTTTGCTTCAGAGACCCAGCAACCTGACTCCAGCCCTGGTACAGTAGATCATGAAAGTTAATGGAATCTTGACAGTGGGTATTGAAATGTGATTGTACAGCAGCAATGGAGTTAAAGATTATTAGGGAACCAACCAACAGGTATTGTAACTACAAATAGCTACAAAGAGTTATTGGTGTGTTCCTTTATTAAAAATCTGCGAGCCATCTAGTTAGAACAGGAAGCAGTTGCTGCAATTATGACTAGAGAGGAGAGAATAAGAACTAAGTCAATTGTACAATAAGCTATATTTAGCAAACAACTTAGGAAGAGGGAGAGCATCTTGCTGAGACTGAAAGATTGTTTTTTTGAAAAAATAAATAAAGAACACTTCATCTTTCTACCACACTATCAAAATCAGTATATGGTATAGGTCAAGCTGCTTTGTAGCACCTGCAAAGATTCAGGTGATAATTATACACTCAGATGAATGCATGTTGTAATCAGTGACGACAATGGCATATGCGCCACATGAATATCCAGGAAAAGCATTTTGCCACAACATTTTAAAATGCAAATATTCTTTTGCTTGTTTTCCAGCATGCAGATGGAAGACCTGCAGCTCTGAATATAAACAGTCAGGATCATGCATACCTCCAAGAAATCTATCAAAGACTAGAGTAGTGAAAAAACAACATAGTTGCTGTTGTGATTAGGGTAGGCAACTCTTCTGTTCTTTATGGGCTTATGCTTTACACCAGCAGTTCTCAACCGGTGGTGTGCGTACCCCTAGGGGTACGCGGACCGCAGGTTGGGGGTACGTGAGATGCTCCCCGTTATCAGCTGCTGCGATTAGCAGCTGATAACGGGCAGTGGAAAAATGGGCGAAAAGTGCTTTTTCCTGGCCTGCGCCGTGGCCAAGCGGGTCCTCCGGATCACGCCGAAAGCCAAAGGGAAAGGCTACAGCTCTACTGAATTGGCAGGGCTGTTAGCCTTTCCCTCCAGCTTGCAGTGCGAGCCGGAGGACCCGCTCGGCCGCACTGCAGGCTGGAAAAACTACTTTTTTGGGGGGTATGCGGGGCTATGCAGGACTTGGGGGGTCTGGGGTACACCAATTTTGGGGGGCCCACCTAGGGGGTACGTGGACCCCAAAGGTTGAGAAACCTTTTTGAGTGGTTTTTGAGTGTTTGTTTATGCCAATAAAGGTTATGGTATGATATGGCTTTACACCAGGCATTTAAGATACAAGACATTAGTCTTATCACAGTACAAGAAGTCTTCACTTAACGTTGGTTCCTGGAAACGTATAACAAACCAATTTTCACTGGTGGACTCAGTGATGCTCCAGGGGACCCTGGCAGACTCACTGCACACTGCAAAGCCGCTTCTGGGTTGCATGGGTCCACAACCCACTTCCTTGGCTTTGTTCTTGCCTTCAGAAGTTACCGGCAAGGCATTCTTCTGGGGCATGAATAGGACCAGGAAGTGGGTCGCGGGCCTGCCATGACTCAGAAGCAGCTGTAGCCGCAGAGGATGATGTTAAAGTGAAACGACGGTTAGCGAAACAATGGTAAGTGGGGACTTACTGTACTTTGAAACACCATGCTTACTGGTGTTTCATTAACATAACACTTAACATAGTGTCAATGATTTCTTTACCTGCAGTGTATCTCTGGATCCAAAATCCAGCACAGAACACCAGTCTTGTGAGTTACCTTGCATGTCACTGAATTCCTCTCTGATCCGTCCTCGACACACTTCTCCCCAACTTTATATTCTGACCGGAAAGCTCCTTTTGCAAACTCATGGTGAAACAGTATAATGCAGTAGATAGAGTGTTGAGATTTTTGTATTCAAAGTCTTGTCATGAAAATCACCAAGTGCCTTTGGGAAATCATTAACTTTCATCTAAGTCTATAGGGTGGAATTGTTGTGAGGATACATGTATGTTACCTTCAGCCGTTTGAAGAAAAGATAAATGTAAAAAATAAACAGCTCATAATAGCTGCTATCATCACTGTGAGATAGAAATTACTGTGCAACCATTATGAAATCCTCCTAGGAATGAGGATAGGTCCCCAAAGCAAATGACGAACACACACGTTATCTGCAATCCTACCACTTTTGTGTCAGAGGAAATGCCATGAACCATTGCAGTGCATGTACACCCTGAATCAGAGCTGAGCTGGAAAAAAAATATTTTGCTAATTGCCCTCACTTACAATTGACCTCAATCTCTGTGACATTACATCAGAAATATTGTTAGTGGGTACTAGTTCTGCTGAACAGAGATGAGGCATTTAGCTTGTTGCAAGACAGGTCATGCACTCACCCTTCATCATTAAGTTTGCAGCTTGGGCTGTTATTAGATCCGGCTCTTGCCTTAGCTGCTTAGGTGGCATCTGTGTCATGAAGCATCTTTCACCAACGTAGGTTGGTGCAACAGCTGTGGCTCCTCCAAGCAGAAATAGTCTGGCTGCAGGCATTCATGCCCTGGTAACATTCAGGAAATTACTGCAATGTGTTGCACATGGACTGCCTATGAAGACTACTTGGAAGGTTCAGATGGTTCAAAATGCAGTCACTAGACAGCAGACTGGGATTCCTCAATCAGAACACCTCCTCAGCCTCGCTGACGCCCTATGCATTTCCAAGGAAGATGAGGTACAACTATTTTATTACATAGATAAATAATGTCAGGTCATCCTGTCAATCTGACATTTCTGGTTTGGCCATGCAAGATCGCACATGTAACTAAGCCAGAAAGAAGCCAGGAAAAATGGTGCCAAACAGAATTTTAAAAGGTGAATAAATATTCACACTAAGACTGCACCCAAATGTAACGTCAAACCATGACGAGGAGTGTTTGAAAATGGGTTTTATTTTTTCACAAATTTGTTGAACTGAAAAAGCAAAAAGTGGTGTTTTGTGTTCCAAATAATTAATTTAATTAATTTTTATTTTTATTTTAAAATGTTTAAAATTGTTTAGAGAGACTACCGAGTACTGGAAAAGTAATATATTGTAATTAGATGCAGTAGGGAGTGCATGCTTTCCTGAGAGTACATTGGTACATTGGAACAAAGAGAGGGGTCTGGCCCTGTACCGGAAGTTGACTCTGCAGCCTGCGCACATCTGCACCGGCCCTCAGAGTCATCAGAGCCACTCCACATCGGGTTTTTCAGCACACACACACACAAAAATGACAGAGAAAAGACTGGGTGGTGCTGCAAGAGGTAAAATTGGTGTTATTTCACAATATTCCTGAACATCACTTTATTTCATTTTTTTGAGGTGATTTTCACATTATTTTGCGTTATTTCTCATTTACCATTTTCAAACACCCCTAACCATGACTTGCCATTATGCGTATGAGCAGCAGATGGTCTGGTACTCATAAGGGAAGGAGATTGGAAACGTCCAGGTCTGGTCAGCGGGAAACTATGGTTTGTTACTAAGCAGAAGTGGAAGCATCTACTCTCCCTCCCCCCCCCTCTCTCTCTTTCTCTCTCACACACACACACAAGTGTACGGGTCAGGTGTGTGTGTGTGTGTGTGTGTGTGTGTGTGTACGGGTCAGGTGTGTGTGTGTGTGTGTGTGTGTGTGTGTGTGTGTGTAGGGTTTACCTATCGGCTAATAGGCATACCATTCTATGCAAAGTTAGGCATACCTAACGTTGTTCACTTAAATAGGCCTAGGCGAGTCTATTTCTGTATATATAATTTTGCTGTTAGTATTATTGAAGATAAAGGTGCTCTACATGGGAGGAACCTCATGAAGTACCAAAAGCAGAATGTACAGGGAAGCCAGCTGCACATTTACCACAAGCCAATTGTCAGAAGGGCATACAATGTTCAGCTAATATCACAAGGCACAAACACATTATGCTCTGGGAAGAGGGTTGGCTCCTTTGCCTGATACTAATCAAGTAGGCTCAGTTATGAGCTCACACACTAGTAAACAATAATGGAATTACTCAGGCCAATTATCTCTGATTTAGATCCAAGCAAATTATGTGACTCAAAGTGTATGAAAAGATATAATCTCAATTAGCTGAATCCGATAAATGGCTGGAACCAACAGAAAGCATTGATGTCTAACAGAAGAGCTTCTGATTAAATGTTATCCGATATGCCCTTGAAGGGTGCCTAATCTTATTCATGGCCAAATGGTATGAGTGGCAAAGTAATAGCTTTGATAGTAGATATTTCTTGTTGAATGTGTAAACACACACGGAGGATGTAATGAATTTTTTGCCTCCTCTACAGGCTTTGGTAAAATTACAGAAAATAATTAGTTGAGAAAGTGTATGAAATTGTCTTAAAGGCACAAGATGTAAATCTGCATGCATCTGTGATGTGCCAAATGACCGTCCACCACACCCGCGCACACATCACGAATATCTGCCCTTGTGGTACTTTCAGTGATCTATGGAACAATGGACAGGAACCAAACGGCGTAATCCTATTCAGGCCTTGTGCTACCAGAATGCGATGGGTACGTCTACTGTTTTGGAGCCTACTGAGGTTGTGGTAACAAATTATTCATTTGCTCTGAAGGAGGCCATATACTTCTTGATTAGATTTAGCCATGGAGTTGGTGAAGAAGACTAGGGTTGAGGACTCTTCTTTTGTGCCGCTAACAACTCAGGAAGATCCCAGGATATGGCATTTTTTTTAAATAGGTTCAAATCTGCTGTGCAAGCAAGCTGCAGCCATTTGTAGAAACATGTCAGCAACAAAATATAAATAAAAAGCTTCTCAGGCAATTATCCTAATGGGCAGCCTGATCCTGCGTAAGGATCTGCGGCTGGCCTGTAGGACCGGCTGCAGGATCCTGAGCCCTTCCCAGGCTTCTCCGGCGCAGCCCAGGTACTCCTCAGGAGAAGGGGACACATCCCCTTCCCCCGGTGTCAGGCAGCCCGACCCCAATGGGCCTCCTCGGATGCACATCGGCTCTTGAGCCAACATACATCCGGGGAGGCGGGGTAAGAGCGGCCCAGGCCGGGAGAGAAATGGGGATATCAGCAGAACCCGTTGCCAATATCCCCACCCCCTCCTGGGTCAGGCCGGCCAACGGCCCCCCTCCCTTGCCACCCAGCCCGCCCTCCCCCCGCCCCTGCTGTTGCAAATCTCACCTGCTCCAGCAGCTGCAGGGGCGGTCCGGAGGCAGAATAAGGGCACAGTTAGGGAGGATCGCGCCATAGATGAGGTGAGCCTAACTCAATGAGGAGTAGTGGTTCTGTGGTTGAACTCCCCATGTTATTTTATTTTCCAAAAATACACCAAGGAGTGTTATTTTATTTTTCAAAAATACACCAAAAATACACCATGGGGGTTGAACTCCCCATGTTATTTTATTTTTCAAAAATACAACAAGGAAAAATACACCAAATACACAAATATATCTTGTGACTTTGTATCAGAGTCATGATGTGCAGGAAAGGGAGTCTAATCCTCCTGCAATATGGTCAAATCCCCTCACTAAGCTGTGGTTGGATGCAAAGCGGGAAAGTTCTGTTGCACACTTCTGTGCCCAGATAGTTGATGGTCTTCACTGAGGGTGTAAAAATCTAACTATCACACAGTGGTGTCACCAGAGGCCCTGGAACCTGGGGAGGTGACGTCGTGATTTCACTTCCAGGTTCTCCCGGAAGAGAAGGCAATGGCGGCGTTGCAGTCTCAGTGCTGCCCCTTTCCTTCTCCTTTGGAGGCTGAGCCTCTGGGAGAGGAGTGGGACAGCACCAGGATCTCAAAGCTGCCGAAACAGGAGGAGGCAGTGATGGTGGGGCTTTGCAATCTCGGTGCTGCCCCGATCCTTCTTGTTTGGAGGCTGAGCCTCCATGAGGGAAGGAGCGGGGCAGCGGTGGGATCTCAGGGCTGCCGAAACAGGAGAAGGCAGCGGACATACCTGCAACCATGCTGGTGCTGGTACTGCTTCTCCTGCTGCTGCCATATTGGATGGGCCTCACTTGGCACCCCATTCCGGCCTGGCACTCAGGGCAGGAACCCCCCCCCCCCGCCTGCTACACCACTGTTATTACATATTTTAAAAGGGAACCTTTTCAGGTATAATGAGTGATGTATGCCTCTAGTCTTTTCACATTCTCACAATGTGAGAATAAGGGCTTCCAGGCTGCTTGTGCGCATTTGTGTGGCTCATGAAACAATTTTTGTGAGCCGCACAAATGCGCACAAGTGGCCTGGAAGCCCTTGAATGAAGAGCTTCCAGGCTGCATTGTATGCAAGGCTCGCAATCTTCGCGCACATGCACAACATAGCCTGGAAGCCCTTATGAACTAAGGGCTTCCAGGCCACATTGTGCTCAAGGCTCGCGGGTAAAAATGACGGCGATGGCGGCATTGGCACCCCCGGATTTCATGAGGAGCGGCAGCAGCTGGATGAAAAGTGGTGGCCACAGTCACAGTAAAGGGGTGAAAAAACAGTGTGTGTGTGTGTGTGTGGAAATAAATAAATAAATTCGGCTGGCCTTACAGCCGGCAAAAAATGAAACCAAAACAAACGAACAACAAAAAACTTCAAAGCTAGACCAACACACACACACACACACACACACACACACACACACACACACACACACACACACACAGTCACCAAAAATATGGTGGACTGGGTCACCAAAAATATGGTATCCCTAAGTCACACACAAAAAAGTTTCCCTAGTGATCACTTTGAATTCCTGAGCAATTGTTATCTTGCAAAACCAAGTCCCGGTGACTTGAAATGACCTACTTCTTTTGGGGGTTTAATTGTCTGCTAGTGCTCCTGGTATTAAACATGTGGGCAGTGGCCTGCATTAACTTTTCAATTTACAGCATCCCACGAGTGAGTTTGTTTTTGAGGAAACAAAATGCCATTTTAGCATTTCGCCTAGCCTGTTTGTCTGTCCCTAAACCCCAGTTCGTTAAACTTCACATTCACGACCTATCCAATTCACAGTTTTCTCTAGTTGACTTCACTGGCCCCTCAGTCAATATAACTTGACGCCTCTGTTTCTTTAACAGAAACGTTCATGCAGCGTTCAAATAAAGGTAGGCCCAGATGCGACATTTTTTCTGAGAGGACTGGAAGGAACCTATTTTTCAGAGAACAGATTTGCTGCCTCCTCTTAAAACGTTTGCTTTTCTCTGGAGAAATGGAGGTAGGCATGACATCCGTGTTTGTAAGTGAAACAGTGACGATATAGCAACATTGCTCTACTCACAAAATAGCAGGGTCACCTCTGATGTGCTCTCAGTTGCAATGCACGGCCATTGCAATTGTTCGACCATGCACTATATGGTGGGTTTTTTTTGGGGGGGGGGAACTGAAAAAAGAAAGAGAGAGGGAGAGAGAGAGCAACTCATTTTAAACTGAGACGATAACACAAGTTCCAATATCGTGGACAGTTTCCCTCCATAATGAATGCTCAGTTCCAAGCCTCTTGTGTTTCAATTATTAATAATTTATTACCATTGTGTGAGGAGTGTGCCATTAAACGGGGGAGGGGGATCTATGTGGCACAATAACTGATGCCTTAGCAATGTATGGATACAGCATAAGCATTCACAGAAGGGAGAACGAAAACAAAACAACTGCTTATTACTTTCATGGTGTTAGTAGCTTGCACTTAACCTTGAACTGCATGACTTTATAAACGTACAGTGTGAAGTAAGTGCTTCCAACTGCAAATACTAAAAAACTGAGACACCAGGCAAGATACATTTGCAGTCCTATACTCAAGTTTAACCACCAACCCAGCTGCACCAACTTCACTGTAGTCTGATTTTATATAGTCCAAGAGTAGTAAGAACTTAACTCCACCCCAATAGGTGCAACCCTGCCAGCCTTTCCCCAGTACCAGTGGCAACGTCAGTAGCAGCTATCAGTCAGGGGAAGGCATAGAAGGAGCCAATCAATGAACAGCAACAGAAAGATACCCCCATTATGTCAGCAGACCACACCCCACCTGACACAAGGATACCACAGTACTATAGAAGTACTTTAGTACTTTAACTATACTTTTACTATGGAAGCTCCCAGGGATGGCCAAATCATGAGGCAACCTGATATGACTTGCATTGGGGTGGGTGGTTGTTACCAGGGGAGCTGTGTGGGGAATTTGAAACAACTCCCTGGTGAGCAATCTTTTAACTGGTTACAAGCTGGCGCAATACAGAGAGATCAACCAATTCTTAAAAAAAAAATAAACTGAGAGAGACTGAGGGCTTCCAATCAAACCGATAAAGATTTATTGTAAAAGAAACATTAAAACTTCAGCAAGAAATATTAATAAACCTTAACAATTACATGCATGAAGCTGGCTTGTGGTGTCTGTATGTGTTTGTATTAGGTACACCAATAAGAAGGGTATCCCTTTTCCCTTCTTATTGGTGTACCCAATACACAGCCCAATCCTGCTGCAAACACGGACAGCGGAATGAGCGTTCCACCACCCGCAATAGTCACAAATGTGCTGTAAAGCACGTTTGCGACTACTTTAGAGCAGGGAAGGCCAGCACAAGGCTGGCCCTCCCTGCTCCACCGACCGAGGACCCTGACAGACGCCGGACCCAGGTAAGGTAGGATCCAGCGGGCGGGGGATAGGGTCGGCAGGCAGGGCGGCGGAGCAGGGTGGCGGCCATAAGCCCAGCCACTCCAGGAGAGGGCGGGATTCGACCTTGGCTGAATCCAGGCCCCCGTCACGCGGCTGGGCTGTTACACGGCCTCCTCTGACTTCCGCCAGCAAAATAGCTGGTGGAAATCTGAGGAAGCCGCTTGGCCCCAGCCCCGGTTACACTTGGGGAAGGGGACAAAAATCCCCTTCCCCGAGTAGACCTTCCACTGCAGGCTGCCTGCCCATCGCAGAGAGCAGGATCCGGTGGGCGGCCATGGCCGCCCACCCAATCCTTAGGTAGGATTGGGCTGACAAACGCATACACACTGACACCACAAGCTACCTAATTACCTAAAGCTACTTAATCATAGCTACCTTCCTGAAAACAGCTGGACCAATCTGTGGTACAGAATTCTGTCAAGGACACAAGGATGTTGCCAGGATCTGTGCCTCATTCCGAGATGTCTGGCTCAGTTGGTAGAGCAGTTGTCTCTCACAAATGCCTGAAGATCTGCAGGACAGCAGTTCAAGACGGCCAGAAGTCTGTCGGAGAGCTGCTGGCACGCCGAGCTGATAAGCTGCAGAGCCCTGTGGGGGAGTGGAGCAGCTGAAGGCTGAAGCGTGCTGAGGCGAACGCCAGAGAGAGAGAGAGAGAGAGAGAGAGGAGCTGGACTGTGAAAGTAACATCTCGAATGAAGGGTTCTATGAAAGATTAGAACGTTATTATATTGTAAAAACCCTTTGGGGTTTAGAACAGCCTGCCCATGTACACCGCCTTGAATAAAGTCGGAGGAGAAATCCAATGACCAGAAAGGCAGTATATAAATACTATATATATATTTATTATTATTATTATTATTATTATTATGTACCAAAACCTTACGGTAGCCTTTCAATATAAGGTACAGTTGAGGTTTGGCAAGCTGGAGGATCCTAAGTTGTTGTGTGCCAGCCATTTTGAGGGGTGGAGGACATGGTTGCCTTGTTTTTCCCATTCTCTCAAATGTATAAGGGACAAGATAGCAAACTTTGAGGAGAATGATATATTCCTTCTCAGGATACACAACTTGCAGGGTAACATCAGGTGTCAGGGGCCTTGAACATTAGGCTTCATATTTCAAACAAACAGTGTTAATTGATTCAAGCAGCACAGAATGCAATGCAGGGTTGGCATAAGCAGTTTGGCTTGAGTGGTGCGACCTTGCATCAGAGCATATACAAATCATGGTTACATATACACTTACATACATTATATTAATAATAACAATACAACTAATAATAAAATGGAAGAAGACCACCACGGATAACATGATGGGGGAAGCGGGGGATTCAGGGCTCCCTTCACCCCGAGTCTGCTGCTGCCTCCCTCCAGCCCTCTGCAGACATGAGCTGCATTGATCCACTTCCCACTTGCTAAAAGCAAGTGAGAAACGAGTTATTCGCTTCACTGCCCCCCTCCCCCTCCCCTCATTCTTTCCTCAAACAGTCAGACGGTGATCACATAAAGAAAGAAGGAAGGGAATGAATGAGCTCATCACTACCAGTGCTCCCCCCCAAAAAAAAAACCCTCAGGGCAGAAGTGGGTCACTTTATTCCCCTTCCCTTTGTTCCTTCCCTGCTCAGTCCTTCAAAGGGACTGTGTAAGGAAGAAGTGTGTGTGTGTGGGGGGGGGGGAAGCAGCCACTTACCTGGCCCTTTCCTTGCTATCCCTTCAAGTAAAACAGAAAGGGCAGTGCATGTTTGACCTGCAATTCCTGTTTTATCAAGAGAAGCTAGCGGGTGAAGGAGCTGAGGTACGTAGGTACTTTTTTCTTCCCTCAGTTGGGGGAGCAGCATCAGGTGGTGTCATTGGTTTGGCCATCCCTGAAGGCTCCTATGGCACCGACGGCAAAGACATAAACAGAGACCAGCCAAAACCCTAGTCATCAGGGATCAAATCCCTGTAGCTACTCACACAAGCACACGCTGCCAGAAGGAGCTTTCTGACTGCCTCAGACAGGGAGAAGGAAATTGCTCACTTGGGAGGGGGCAGCCAGGCATATGGAGCAAACCCAAGCCTCTTCAGATCAAGGTTTCAAGTCCTCATGGGGGAGCCCATCTGCTAGAAAGAGTATTTTTTTAAAAAAGGGAAGAACTAGGACAAGCCACAAGGGGAGCCCCAACTGCACTTAAGCAAGCAGGCTGGTAGCCAGACAAGCCAGATTCAAGTTCTGTCAGGGGGATTGCTATATAACAAATGCCAAACTCACCTTCTGCCTGACTGACTAGAAACGTCCACGGCAGAGGAAAAAGCAACAGAGCTGGTAGATCTCAAACCATACTGGCTTATCTACAGAGCAGCTCTCTAACTACTCGGCCACAGCAGGAAACCGGAAAGGGGCTCATCACAGGAAGTCTAGCATCCTGCCATGCCCCACGCCCAATGACTGGGCCATATGTTTCTGGGCCAGAAACATAGTGATGGTATATGGATAGTAAGCACACTGAAACAGCATGGGTTCAAACCTGAATCACCCACTAAGAAAGGCTTGGCAGAACCACCAACAGGCACACCTGGAAGACTCTACCAAGTGAGCACTATGTGAGCCAATCATTTGGCATACATGCAACACAAGTTGTCTCTTGCATCAACCCACCCCACTATACATACACACAATGCATTATTGCTGGCACTTACTGCTCATTCTCCCCAAGCATAATTGCTTCCCCTAGTTGATTGCTCCATTTACCATGGCAGCCATGATTGGGCTGCTTGTGAGTCCCAATGAGCTTGCCCCCCCCCCCAAAAAAAGCAGGGACAATGCAGACCTTTTGCCCTAATAGCAGAGTACTCCCTTCCTGGTGAAGTACTATTCTGATGATAGCTGAGGTTAGAAACTACTATGGTAGGGGAAAGGGATCCTTGTGTGGAGCTGCAATGAAATCCTGTGGGTAATGATTGCACCCTGGCCACATGGAAGCCACAATGAAAGACAAAAGAGCTTAGGATGAGTGTTTGGATAGCAGTAGCAGTGATTAGAGTATCTGAGTAAGAGAGAGCACTTGCTGCTATAAGCTGTTGCAGGAGAAAGGAATGGTTAGCCAACAGAATTGATAGCAAAGACAATTTGGCAATATACTTGCACCACACATACTAACAGGCATGGAATTCCTTCTCCTCCCTAGCTTACCATCAGAGTAAGTGTAAGTATTGTTACCTTCAGGTGGTGTAAGTATTGTTGGGGCTGTGACTGTGGTATAGAATTTGATGCAAATCTGTTCCTCCCCACAGCATGTCTTTTCCTCCACTCATTTATGGCTATTACAGTGGTATAACTTTGCTCTAGTGTAACTTTGGAGATGCCCCAGTGTATCTCAAGACACACCAGTACAGGGGACTTGAACCAAATTCTTAATGTCTCCAGACTTTTTTTTAAAGTATCGGATTTCCCCCTAAATACAACTGAAATTTAATGGGATAAGTCCCATTGCGTTCAATGGTGCTTAGTCAGGATTTGCTTTCTTTAGACCCAACCCAGTACAGTATGTTGAATTTGAACTGGGAAGCCCTGCCAGGCAAACATTCCTGCTCAGTGTTGACCATGAGGTTCATTGGATGGCCTCTTGCTGTTCTGCAGGGCTGTTGTGAAGATACAATGTACTGACATTGTTTGAATAATGTCTATGCATGAGTAGATGCCTCCCAAAGCGCCAAAGAGGAATACAAATTCCTTGAAAGAGATGTTCAATTTATTGAAGAATCTCTATTGATAAAGAACTCTATGGGAACAAGTAGAAGATGACATAATGGGGGGGGGGGAACCAAACATTTTATGGTTGTTTTTTCTTAATGGACATACCAATAAAATAAAAAGCAGCAAAAGCAGCAAAAGTGTGATATTCTGAGTCCTTACACATCTTTTTTCCCAACCACTTGATGACACACGAAGTCAGAATTAGTCTTTCTCTTTCATGAAATGTAAAAGTCTCCTTTGTGGATATAGACTGGAAGCAGTTCCATATATGAGTCAATATATATAATGACTCATATATTCTATTTTCCCTATTTCAGTATAATGACTCACAGCACAATCCTACATAGATTTCCGGTGGTGGAGCAAGTGCTCCGCTGCTGGAAGCCGTTGCGAACATGCCGTAAAGCATGTTTGCAACGACTCAGGAGTAAGGGCAGCCATCGCAAGGGTGGCCACCCTCACTCTGCCAAGAGATCCCTGGCAGGCGTGGGAGCAGTCTGGGCGGTGAGAGAGGGGGGCCATTGGCCGAGCCGGCCCGGGAGGGGGCAGGGATGGCGTCCGCCATATCCCCATCCCTGTTCAGGCCGATGCGGTCATTACACAGCCTCCTCTTACTTCCGCCAGCTATTTAGCTGGTGGAAATCTGAGGAGGCTCATTGGGCCTTCCCTGGTTTACACCGGGTGAAGGGGACAAACAGCCCCTTTCCCCGAGTAGAACTCTTGGCCGCTCCAGAGTGGCCCGGAACGGGGATAGGATTCAGTGGGTGGCCTGGGACATCTGCTGGATAGTTGCGCAGGATTCCGCTGCCCATAATGTTACTCCCCCCCCCCGCTATTATGTTAGATGGGAGAGAGGGTGCAGGGGAATTTTGAAATGTGCCAAGGTGGGCTTTCAGATCACTCTTCACCCCTTACTCACTAAAACAGCAAGTGGCAGCAGAGGTGGAATGTAATCTTGGAAAAGGGGCAGAGCAAAATTTGAACCTTTTGTGTATCAGGTCAGTCAATTGTCCAGTATCACAAAGCAAGTCCTGAATTTTCAGGCAAAAGTATTCTAGTCTTTCCTCCATGAGATCATGCAACTCACTTGTAGATTCTAAATGTTCACTCCTTTGCTGAAGTGATAGTGCAAGCCTATACATATCTACTCAGATGTAAGCCTCACTGAATTTAATGGGATTTACTCCCAGGTAAGTGTGTACAGAAGTGCAACTAGAGTCCACCAACATCTGATTCACCAGCTGAATTCTGTTTGTCATGTAACCCTTGAAAGCACAGGAAACCTACCAGGAAAAAAAATTGGCAACCTTATATTAGTTAAAGTTATTCTAGTACATAGAGTCAGGCTTACCAGATCGCCGACCGGGACGTTCCTTTTTGCCCTTAACAAGTTCCTTACAAGCAGACAGTTTAAAAAAGCACTCTATGCAGGCTTACCAGATCGCCGACCTGGACGTTCCTTTTTGCCCTTAAGGGCGGCGGGGGGAGGGGCGATAGTCTGCTTGTCTGCTTACAAACTGTCTGCTTGTAAGGAACTCAATCTGCATAAATTCCTCATTTGATCTGCTAAGGAACCTCTGAATGTCTGCAGTAGTAACCCAGTATATTGCCAAGGATTCTGGGGCACCTCTTGGCTTGCTAAGTTTAGGCTTACCAGATCTCCAACCGGGACAGAGTGCTAGACCTTTAGGAGAAGGAATATGGACAGGTGTAGCTTGTTAAACCTTACAGCACAATCCTAGGCATGTCTACTCAGAAGCAAGCCCCATTGTGTTCAGTGGGGCTTGCTTCTGAGTAGACATGCCTAGGATTGTGCTCTAGGACTTAACAAGCTACACCTGCCCACATTCCTTCTCCTAAAGGTCTAGCACTCTGTCCCGGTTGGAGATCTGGTAAGCCTAGCTAAGTTTCACTATTTATCTGAAATACAGCCAGGAACATACAGAGCAGTTGCCTGCAGGAGATGGGTGGATAGTCATCTTTCAGGGAAGCTTATCTGCCATTTCTGATCTTCTCATTGGGGAATCTCTGGGAGTTGTTGTTGTTGTTCAGTCGTTAAGTCGTGTCCGACCCTTCGTGATCCCATGAACCATATCCCGCCAGGCCTTCCTATCCTCCACTATCTTCCTGAGTTCGCTCATTTTCATGTTCGTTGCATCGGTGATGCTGTCTAACCATCTCATCCTTGGCCTTCCCCTTCTCCTTTTGCCTTCAGTCTTTCCCAGCATCAGAGTCTTCTCCAGAGAGTCCTCTCTTCGCATTAGGTGGCCAAAATATTTGAGTTTCAGCCTTAGTACCTGTCCTTCCAGGGAACAGTCAGGGTTGATTTCATTTAGGATTGACTGATTTGATCTCCTAGCAGTCCAAGGGACTCTCAGGAGTCTTCTCCAGCACCACAGTTCAAAAGCATCTATTCTTCGGCGCTCAGCCTTCCTTATGGTCCAGCTCTCGCAACCATACATTGCTACTGGGAACACCATCGCCCTGACTATACGAACCTTTGTTGGTATGGTGATATCTCTGCTTTTTATTATGCTATCTAAATTTGCCATAGCTTTCCTTCCAAGGAGTAAGCGTCTTTTAATTTCATGGCTGCTGTCTCCGTCTGCAGTGATCTTGGAACCCAAAAAAGTAAAATCTGTTACTGCTTCCATTTCTGCCCCTTCTATTTGCCAGGAATTGATGGGACCAGATGCCATGATCTTAGTTTTATTAATGTTGAGTTTCAAGCCAACTTTTGCACTCTCCTCTTTCACTCTCATCAAGAGGCTCTTTAGTTCTTCTTCACTTTCTGCCATTAGAGTGGTATCGTCTGCATATCTGAGGTTGTTGATGTTTCTCCCGGCAATCTTGATTCCGGCTTGCGATTCATTCAGCCCTGCATTTCTCATAATGTACTCTGCATATAAGTTAAATAGGCAGGGTGACAATATACAGCCTTGCCGTACTCCCTTCCCAATTTTGAACCAATCAGTTGATCCATGGCCGGTTCGAACTGTTGCTTCTTGACCCGCATACAGGTTTCTCAGGAGACAGGTAAGGTGGTCTGGTATCCCCATCTCTTTAAGAACTTGCCACAGCTTGTTGTGATCCACACAATCAAAGGCTTTTGCGTAGTCAATGAAGCAGAAGTAGGCGTTTTTTTGGAACTCTCGTGCTTTCTCCATGATCCAGCGCATGTTGGCAATTTGATCTCTAGTTCCTCTGCCTCTTCGAAACCCAGCTTGTACATCCGGTAGTTCTCGGTCCACGTACTGCTGAAGCCTAGCTTGTAGAATTTTGAGCATAACCTTGCTAGCATGTGAAATGAGTGCAATTGTGCGATAGTTTGAACACTCTTTGGCACTGCCCTTCTTTGGAATTGGAACGTAAACTGACCTTTTCCAATCCTTTGGCCACTGCTGAGTTTTCCAAATTTGTTGGCATATTGAGTGCAGCACTTTCACAGCATCATCATTTAGGATTTTAAGTAGCTCAGCTGGGATATTATCATCTCCGCTAGCTTTGTTGTTAGTAATGCTATCTAAGGCCCACTTGACTTCGCTCTCTAGGATGTCTGGCTCTGGGTCAGTGACCACACCAGCGTGGTCATCAGGAACATTAAGCTCTTTCTTGTATAGTTCTTCTGTGTATTCTTGCCATCTCTTCTTAATCTCTTCTGCTTCTGTCAGGTCTCTGCCTTTTTTATCCTTTATCATGCCCATCTTTGCACAAAATGTTCCCTTGATATCTCCAATTTTCTTGAAGAGATCTCTAGTCCTCCCCATTCTGTTGTTTTCCTCGATTTCCTTGCATTGTTCATTTAAGAAGGCCTTCTTATCTCTCCTTGCTATTCTCTGGAAATCTGCATTCAGTTGTTTATATCTTTCCCTTTCACATTTGCTTTTCGCATTCCTTCTTTCCACAGCTATTTGTAAAGCCTCATCTGACAGCCACTTTGCTTTCTTGCATTTCTTTTTCTTTGGGATGGTTTTAGTTGCTGCCTCCTGTACAATGTTACGAACTTCCGTCCATAGTTCTTCAGGCACTCTGTCTACCAGGTCTAGTGCCCTAAACCTATTCTTCACCTCCACTGTATACTCATAAGGGATATGGTTTAGGTCATATCTGACTGGTCTAGTGGTGTTCCCTACATTCTTCAATTTAAGCCTGAATTTTGCAATAAGAAGCTCATGATCTGAGCCACAGTCAGCTCCAGGTCTTGTTTTTACTGATTGTATAGAGCTTCTCCATCTTTGGCTGCAAAGCACATAATCTATCTGGTTTCGGTATTGACCATCTGGTGATGTCCAGGTGTAGAGTCGCCTCTTGTGTTGTTGGAAAAGAGTGTTTGCTATGACCAGCGTGTTCTCTTGACAGAACTCCATTAGCCTTTGCCCTGCTTCATTTTGCGCTCCAAGGCCAAACTTGCCTGTTGTTCCGTTTATTTCTTGATTTCCTACTTTAGCATTCCAGTCTCCTATGATGTAAAGGACATCTTTTTTGGGTGCTAGTTCTAGAAGGTGTTGTAGGTCTTCATAGAACCGGTCAACTTCATCTTCTTCGGCATCAGTGGTTGGGGCATACACTTGGATTACTGTAATGTTGAATGGTTTGCCTTGGATTCGAACTGAAATCATTCTGTCGTTTTTGAGGTTGCACCCCAGTACTGCCTTTCCCACTCTTTGATTGACTATGAGGGCTACTCCATTTCTTCTAAGGGATTCATGCCCACAGTAGTAGATATGATGGTCACCTGAATTAAATTCGCCCATGCCCGTCCATTTTAGTTCGCTGATTCCCAAGATGTCAATGTTCAATCTTATCATCTCATCTTTGACCACATCCAGCTTGCCTTGATTCATAGACCTCACATTCCATGTTCCTAAGCAATATTGCTCCTTGCAGCATTGGATTTTCCTTTCAACCTCAGACACATCCACAGCTGGACGTCCTATTGGCTTTGGCCCAGCCGCTTCACTCTTTCTGGGTCTACTTGGAATAGTCCTCCGCTCTTCCTCAGTAGCATATTGGACACCTTCCGACCTGAGGGGCTCATCTTCCGGCGTCATATCTTGTAGCCTTTTGGAACTGTTCATGGGATTTTCTTGGCAAGGTTACTGGAGTGGGTTGCCATTTCCTTCTCCAGTGGATCACTTTTAGTCAGAACTCTCTGCTACGACCTGTCCGTCTTGGGTGTCCCTGCACGGCATAGCTCATGGCTTCATTGAGTTACGCAAGCCCCTTCGCCACGACAAGGCAATGATCCATGAAGGGGGAGACTTCCAAAGAATATCCATGTTGCCGGAAACGCAGTTTGAAACCATTGCTCTGACCACAACTTACAAACAGCTCTGTAACGAGCACAATGCATTTGATTATTCTAATCTTCACTTTGAAAACCAAACAAAACACCTGCTTTCCATAGTATTCTGTGAATTGCACCGTTTACTCTCAAGGAACAATCCTTCTGCACAGAATGAGAAATAAGGCAGCTTTTATACAGTTTTGACAATTCATGAAGGTTAAAAAAAATCTATGAAATTTTTACAAACTGTTCCAATCTTTTCTATAAAAAAAAGGAAAAGAAAAAAGTAATCTGATCCTTTCACAGCTTCAGCACACTCAGAAAAAGAATCTGCACAGCACATTGGACTATAGATTGCTCTTCAATATGGAAATAAATGACCAAATGTTCCTCTTCTCTTTGTAAAGAAATGCTGGATGAAATTGCTTTCGGAGTGTGTGACTCCTCTGAACAACAGAGAGCCTGAACAATATCCTCAGCCAGTGCAAATAGCAGAAGCGAAGGTTATCATCTCAAAGCCTCTTGTCATCTGTCTAATAGGAAATATTGAAATGCAGGGGAGTGTAAGGCAGTTGATATTTTGGGACGTGGAAAAACTGAATTCAATTCCCTGGCATGAAAAACCTGAAGTAGGATTGGTCAGATGGTTTATGGAAAGTCCCATGCAATCCAAAATGAACAGGGTGATATCTGGAGGATGGGAAGAAGTGACTGCTAGCTAAGCAAAAGCTGGTTCGCACATGCATGTACATCACTTGATTTCTGTGAACCCTTGAGAATTGGCAGCTGAAGGGATGAACTGAAAACATTGTGTCTAAAGGGAAGAGAAAGGTCTGTCTGTGGTACGTGATCCTTGATGGCTCCTTCAACACATCAGTTATCTCAGGATGATGATCTAATCATCAAGTGATGGGCATAAAAGTGTGAGGAAGAAATAAGGGCAGCACTGCATGTCAAAACTTCTGATGGGTGCTGCCACATGGGAAGCTGCCTCCTACTGAGTCAGACCATTAGTCCATCTACTTTATAACTCTCAACACTGACTGGCAGCATCTGTGCAGGGTTGCAGAAAGGATTTTTCTTTCTGCTACATACAGGTTGAACCTGGGACCATTCACATGCAAAACATATGCCCTTCTGCTGAGCGACTGTCCCTCCCTTAGCTTAATCAAAACTCATTGGCAGTTCCAGCACATTTCAAGCCAATAGCTCTTCATCAGGAAACTAGAAAGATGCATGCAAAATATATACTCAAAATCAATTATATACTGTTTGCCAAAATAAAATGCAGTTATAGAACAGCTGTATAAAAATATGCCAAGAAAAAAAAAAGGTTTATGAAGCAATGTAACACACTGAACACAATGGGACTTACTTCTGAGTAGGTGTTCCTAGGCTTGCACAACTAATGTAGAATGTTGTGAATCTCTCTCTCTCTCTCTCTCTCTCTCTCTCTCTCTCTCTCTCTCTCTCTGTTTGTGTGTGTGTGTGTGTGTAAAAATAATGTATCACAAACATGTCTATATCATGAAAACCATGCTATGTCACAAATTTGTAAACCAGTCTTAAGTCAACTCAAGTTTGTTAACACTAATTTACAAATTGTTAACTGAGAATTTGCTAGTATAACATCTCTGTTTCAACATTTATTTGTATCTAGCCTCCCCCCCCCCCCGGTGATTCAGAATTTGATAATAACACTGCCCTAGTCTTACAAATTCAACGTGACACATTTTTTTTAAATCTGAAAAAGAAGATTCAATTCACGGTGAGCTGCTCTATAAGAGTACAGGCAGAACAGCCATTCACAACGTGTATCCATCATGCTCTTTGTAGGCAACTATTCTTTTTTCCACCATGAACTCACATGGGTGTCCATATGGGAAAACTTGTCAGTTTGCCAGTGCACAAACACCAGTTGTAACATGAAAGGTGTAGTTAGGCTAGTACAGTAAATGCGAGCAATTGTAAGCGAACCCATGTAGAGTTTGCAGGGCTGCCATCACTTTAATGAGAAAATGTTCCTGAGGTAATATGGGCATGTTGTAGCAAATGCTTTCTGATAGTTCTCTGTAAAACAAACCAGCTTGATAAAGGTGTTGATTTACGAGGTCAAGCTAATCCATGTGGACTAAATTCTTCAAGCTACATGAGCAGACTCACCAAGAACTACAATATGAGTTGTAGTGGATCCTAACTTACCAAAACAACCAAACAAACTATTATTTGGGACATAGGCCACAATCCACAGATGTGTCCATGTGGCAAGACCTTGAGCTTTGCAACTAGCAGCTGCTGCAACCTCCCACCATGTGACAAAACTGCTTTTGAAACTTCACATTACAAAAACAGGGAATGATGTTGCGAGATGGGCTGCTCTTTCAAGAATAGTTGATGTTGTTGTTTATAAATACAAGCTTATACACACTATGGAGTGCAAAAAAGGAGCTGACTTTATTATCTTGCCTATATTCCTCCAAGGATTTCAGGGCAGCACAGAAGATCCTTTCCCCCTTATATTCACAACAACCCTGTGAGGTAGGCTAGGTTAAGATACAGTGACTGGCCCTAGATCATCCAGTAAGCTTTGTGGCTGAGTAGAAATTCAAATCCAAATAAATTATTCAAATAAATTCAAATAAATTAAAGGACCATTAAGGTGCAAATGAACTGAAACTTTCCCAGGTCAATGCTATGAGTGTTTACTCAAGAATAGGTCCTACTGAGTTCAATGGACCCTACTCTGAAGTAAGTGTGTATAAGATTGCAGCCTTACAGTCCAATCCTAAATCGGCTTCCACCGGTGGTACTAGGCTCCACGCTGTCGCAAATGTGCCGTTCCCACTGGTGGAGAGGCCAACACTGGCAGGCCTCTGCCAGTGCAGGAGCAGCACCTGCTGGGGCAGGTGAACTCCACACCGGACAGCGGGGAGGTGGGGGAGGGCGGCACGGTGGTGGGGAGGGGGCATTTCAGGGTGGAGTGGAGGGCGGATCAGGCCCAGGAGAGTGGTAGGCTCGGCGGAAGAGACCTCTGCCGAATCCTATCTCCCTTCCTGGGCTGGAAAGCCTGACACAGAGCTGCTCGGATTTGCACCGGCCATTTAGCTGTCATAGATCTGAGTAGCTCCATAGAGGCTGCTGGGGCTCGATACAGGGTAAGGGGACAAATGTCCCCTTACATCAAGGAGACCTCCAGCAGCCTCCACAACGGAGCTGACAAAAGTGACAAATGCAGAGAAGAGCCTCTAACAATAGTAGCAATTTCTTAGTATATTATTTCTAAGCCTGTAATGTAATCAAAAATAAATAAGGCAGTTTTGGGGACAACAAATCTCATTAGCTGGATAAATGTACTTAAACTATTGCAATTTTCTTATAAGAACACCTGAATCTAGTTCTGTGCTAAATACAGTACTTATTCCACTTCTTAACATACAGTACAACTGTTCAGGCAAGGTTAATTATTGCCTTTCACTTTGTCTTGTAGTTTGAGAATTCCTGCAAAGCAATAAAGGGTGACAATCTCTTTAACTCCTGAGAACATGGAAATACCATAATGCTTGTCAATTTGATGGTGTTTTGGAGTATTCAAAGCACTTCACATTCATTGTTTTATTGTAGTTGTTCCACAACCCTCCAACGGTGGTGCCACAGCGGAGGTGCGACTGGCGCGAGCTGCACCAGGTACCACCCTGAGGCAGGGTGCTACCATGCCACCTGTGCCTCTGGTTGGTGACTCCAGTCCGCTCCAGGCTCAGCCACCTCACTTGCTCCCTCCAATGAGTGTGTTTTTACTGCTAGCTGGTGAGAACACAAAGTGCCAAAGAGTTCCAGAGTGGGAATAAGCAATGCGGAAAACCCAGTAGGTCGGGGACAATGCAATACGTCATTGCATCACCCCGACTTTCCTTTTCTGGGTAGGAACCGCACTGGGTGTCACCCTCCCCAGTGACGCTGCTACCCTATAAGTTATATCACTATTATACCCCATACTGTAATGCAAATAGGGAAGAAAGAGACTGAAGCTTAGTGCTTGTGGTTTGCCTAATGCGAGTGAATTCACTGGTGAATTCATTGTAGAGCTGAAATTTATTTATTTATGTATTCAATTTATATCCTGCCTTTCTTCCTGAAGGGCACCCAAGGCGGCTAATGAAATGTGATCCAAGGACATCTTGAGTCATAGCTCAGTTTCTTATCCACTATACTTCACCAGCTCTCAGTCTCTTACAATGTGACATATCTAGCTGGAAATAGATCCAACCGTTTAGTGGAATTTACTCCAAATTAAGCGTAACCTGACAGCCCAAGCCTATGCATACTTTATCACCAGTGATTTTCAACAGCAGTTTCTCCCAGGTGAGTGTGCATAGGCTTGCAGCTGTGTAGCTTATGGCTGTGCATGTTTACTCAGAAGTAAGTCCCATTGTATTGAGTGAACTGTACTCAGAGGGTCTTTGTTGATCCTGCGGTGTGTGGGTTTCCCCCTGGTACTCCGGCAGCATGATACTTTGCACACTGCTGGAGAGTCTTTTATTACTGCTGTAAGGCAGTTAGCGCTGGCGGAATGCTCGTTCCGCCACTGCTACAGCCCAATAGGATTGAGCTGTGAGTTCCATGCAATTTAAGGTAAAGGTAAAGGTATCCCCTGACAATTAAGTCCAGTCGTGTCTGACTCTAGGGTGCGGTGCTCATCTCCATTTCAAAGCCGAAGAGCCAGCGTTGTCCGAAGACGCCTCCGTGGTCATGTGGCCGGCATGACACTCCTTGTCGCAGCGCGTAGCATGCAGCTGGAACACGGAGCGCTCTTTACCTTCCCGCAAGCGGTACCTATTTATCTACTCGCATTAACATGCTTTGGAACTGCTAGGTTGGCAGGAGCTGGCCAAGCAAGCTCACCCCGTAGCGGGAATCGAACTGCTGACCTTTTGATCGACAGCTTATGGTTCAGCGGTTTAACCTGCTGCGCCACCCGCTGGGTTCCATGTAATTTAGTCCCAAGTAAATGCGTAGGATTTTGGTCTTGAACTTCTTCATGCAAAGAATGGCAGGTATCATTTGTCTAAGATAGGATGGCCAACCTTCCACCGTTAGGGCCTCTGCGTTCTTAAGAGTTGTGTAGAAGACAGACTCTGGGCATATGAATCCAGGCCTCCATCCCACCTGGTATCCACTACATCACAGTGGCTCTGCTTTATGCAAAATCCTGTAGTCCCAGATACAGAGGGGGAAAAAAATCATTCACACCATGTGTGAAACCATTTATTAGTACAATGATACCAAAATGAGCCTTCAGGCTTTCCTGCATCTGCTGCTGCTACTCCTAGCTAAAGAGCCTGGCAGAAAATTAAACACAGTTCTAAATGCTATTGCTGCCAGAATCCACATTTCGGGGGGAATGAGAGCGTATACATCTGGATCATGCAGCTGGCAGCCAAACTGTGGACTGTCAGCGGGTGTTGAGAAAGAAATTGACCATTAGAAGCAGGATTAGATCATAAAGGGTATATCAAAATTAAACATATGTCACTGTGTATTGAAATTAATCAACTGGATGAAAGGGGAACAAAATTACAGACCAAAGGCCCGTTTTAGAGCTCATTAAGATCCATGAGAAGATTCCCATTTGTTCAAAAAGTGAATTGTTTTGTTCCGAGTCTACCAACATTTGCACAATATTTAGTAATAACAATATGAGAATTGCACTGTCTGAAGTTGCATCAGAGGCCATTATTTAAAGGGAGAAAAAAGACACCTGAGATCATAGGGTTGGAGTTGTAGCTCAAAGGTGTGTGCTGACTTTGCAGGCAGAAGATCACTGTTTCAATGCCTGGCTTCTTCAGGTGGACCTGGAAGGGCCCCCTGTCCAATGCCCTGGATATATTTTAAGTTAATGGAGACAGAATAGGGCTCCATGGCTAATTGATTCAACTCAGTGGAAACCAGATTCATATATCAACAGCTCAATCCTATACTCAGAAGCAAGTCCCACTGAGTTCAATGGGATTTACTCCCAAAAAATATGCATAGGATTGTAGTCCAAGTGTGAACATTAAAGCTATCTAGAGAGCATCTTTATTCCTTCAAGTCCCTACGCTGTGTTTTCTATGAAATAGTAACCAGAAAGTAAATTCCAAATGAAATCTAATATCTTCTTGGTCCCAAATCCTATGATATATCATCAGATTAGGTAAAGGTAAAGGTGACCCCTGACAATTAAGTCCAGTCGTGTCCGACTCTAGGGTGTGGTGCTCATCCCCATTTCAAAGCCGAAGAGCCAGCGTTGTCCGAAGATGCCTCCGTGGTCATGTGCTGGCATGACTCTCCTTGCCGCAGTGTGTAGCATGCAGCTGGAACACGGAGCGCTGTTTACCTTCCCGCAAGCGGTACCTATTTATCTACTCGCATTAACATGCTTTGGAACTGCTAGGTTGGCAGGAGCTGGCCAAGCAACGAGAGCTCACCCCGTCACGGATTCGAACTGCCGACCTTTCGATCGACAGCTCATGGTTCAGCGGTTTAACCCACTGCGCCACCCGCAGGCCTTTTATCATCAGATTATCTTTCTGGAATTAATTTTTTCTCACATCGAGCTGCTGCTCAGACATTTTTGATTAAAAAGAGAGAGTAATGTACCATTTGAGGGCAAACTATACAAAGGAATTAAATAATGATGAGCTACAGAACAAAGAAAAATGTCAAATATCTAAGCCAGTTTATGTCTAAAAAGCTTATAGCAGGAGGTGGGGGAATCTCAAAGTTCCATCATATTGATAATCCTTCGAATTATGTCAAGCCATCAAGCAAGCAGGCATCATGAGACCACTTAGCGACTCTGCAAGGCAAGTTAAACCAAGTGGAAATGTGAAAGATTTATAGCAACAAGTTATCTTGGCCCAGACCCTTTTGAGCTTCATTTAATAAAGAGGCTGAAGCGAAGAAGCAAAACTGATCCGGAAACACTCTTTTCCCTCATGTCTTTGGGCTCTACCCTCTTGGCAGCCATTTTATGCCTGGTCCTGCCCTCAGTGGACATTTTGCAGTGGTGCCTGCCATCCCTTTTCAGCATTCTTGCGATTGCGATACAGGGGCCCTAAGGTTGGGGAAACCCCTGATCTAGCTATCTAGCTCCAGCTAGCTGCTGTTCCCCCTGAGCTCATTTCTCTTTTTGTTTGGAAGGATGCAGTTTTTCTATCTGATGTCTAACATGTGAAGCTAAGGTTTCCCTCCTCAGATTCCCTCCTCATTGCCTCTTTCCTGTCCCTCATACTTGCTTTTTCCATTGCCATCACTGCATCACCACCATCACCACCAGAATAATATCCACATTCAAGGTCTGAGGTGACATGTCAAATGCTGCCCTTCTTACCTGGTGATATTCCAGCTTCTGTTTCTCCGACTCTGTGAATCGGAAAAGGAAGAGGGGATGGGGAATAAAGCAGAAGAAGAAATTTGGAGGACAGGAGAGTGGTGAGCGAGAGGTGTCCCTCTTCCTTTTCCAGGAAGTGTGAGAGGGAAACAGAGGCAGAGAGGGGTTGGACAGAGGTAGACACAGCCCCATGAATGGGCTAAACCTGCCAACATTTCAACAGTGAGAAAGACAATATTCCAAATGAAGTTGAATACTGTTATTAAAAAAAAAATCCAAAGGAAGCTAGATAATTCAAGAAACATTATTGACTTCTTCTATTGGGAGGCTGCACAAGTTTAGCAATCTAGCTCTGTTTTTGATGTGAACAGGTTTTGTGAGGATTTAATTTCCTTTTAACAGTACTATTAAAATGCTATATAAAAATTATAAGCAAAAAAATATATCAATCCAGGATTGTTAAATAGCAACAGCTGCATATGTCCTAACTGGGGATTGTTAACTATATTGGATATTGATCTCAGCATGTAAATAAGTAATAGGAAAAATGTATTTTAAATGCTTACCTCCTGTTCAGACTTGGCAGGAGAATATCTAGTTTGCTAGCTTCAGAATGCCTATCTAAAAATAGTTTCCCTCCCCATCAAGAGTTCCATTTTTTTAAAGTTCATAGTAAAAAGCTTCTGTGTTTTGAGATTCGTAAGTGCATTCACCTGTGTACCTCCCAAAGAAACACGCTAGACAGGCTTGGGTAAAGGGTCACTTTATTAAAACTCTGCAACAGGGAAAAACAACGACACTCCTAGCATACTGGCATGGTGCTGCCCGTATGCTTCCCCTGCTACCCTTGGGCGTCACACTCTGAATCCAAGCTAAACCCATTCATAGACTGGGATAGCTTATCACTGCCAACCCTGAAGGGGTCAAGGCAGCGGGGCAGCACAGAGTCTCCCCAGGCCAAGCCATATTTGCTTTGCTTACCCCAGCCACAGGGGCTTGCCTGCCAGCCTCATCAACCTGAACAAATATCGTCTGAGCGATTCTGGCTCACACCTTGACCTTGCTACTTCAGAATGTATGCTAATGATGATCTCTACCTTCCCAGTCCACACGCCACCTGCCTAAAGTGACCAAAAACAAACAACAACCCTGATTTACCTCCCGCACAATGCCAGTCTGGGGTAGGCTTACCATAGTTACCAAAACCGCCAGCCAAAGCCAACAAGGCTAGGCTTACCATAGTTTCGGAATCAAGGCAGGTGTCAGACTAGAGCGGACCCAAGCCGCATCCAAGAGTGCACCGCGGCTGCCCAATGTGTGTGCGGCTTCCGGTCAATGACGCGACCACATTGGGCAGCCACTGTGCACACTTGGGAGCAGCTCAGGTCTGCTCTAGCCTGACTCCTGCCTCGATTCCGGGACTATGGTAAACCTAAAACAGGCTAACAGCAAAACATTCCTACCTGGCTCCCATAAAGAGCAGCCAGCTAATTTCAGACGGTACACAGAGCAGGTGGGAGGGGCTTTGCAATGTGTCGAGGACTGAGGGAACCAGCAGATGCCCCAATGTTCCCTCAGCCTCGCCCCGCCCTGACAAGCCCCTCAGTTAATGGACTGTACCTTTTTCCTGCCTCTGCCCAGCGTGGTGGGGGGGGTGCAAGGCAAACAGGGGCAGCATGCAAAACATGCCACCCCCATTTTGTGCAAGACATCCTATTCTGGAGTCCTGGTTGTGAACAGATAATGCTGATGGAAAATCCATCAATCATGCTGAACTTTGACCAGTTCTGCTTGCAGGTCAAAGAGTTAAAGAATATCCCCTTTTTACCTCTGTCCGTCCTTGTGATTTAAACAAATCAGGAGGTGCAGAATGTCCTGGCAGCACTCCCAGCATATCTCGCACTTCCTATTTTGTTTAAAGGGACTGTGTGAGGAAAGTGTGAGATAAGGGGGTAGGTGGCCGGACCGCTGTTTTCCACGTGTTTTTTTTCCCCCCCAGGGAGTACACAGCAGTGGCCTTTGCACCCTTTTCAATAAATGCATGGGCTTAAGGTGGAGGCTAGGCAGTGCCAGAAGCAGGGACAGGTGAGTACTGCCACCCACCTCTGCAAGTATTAGCACTTGAAAAGTGTTTTTCCTTCAAGTTCCACAGTGGTCCAGAACTGGGGATGGGGAACAGTGGCAGGGGGTGAGCTAATTGCTGCATGAAGCTCCCACCTCCCTCAAGCTTCTGGGTGATGCTCCTTTTGTGGGTTAAATATTGATTGACATTGTCCTTGGAAGAACCTTGGAGACAGTGATGTGTAACTGACTTAAATATGATGGTTATTGTATTACTGGAGTAAGTTGAAACATTAAAAATGAACAGTTTAAAAATATGCTGGCTGATAACTATTCTATTGTCCCTTTTACTTGGTGTAAGAAGCAGTGTGTGTGTGTGTGTGTGTGTGTGTGTGTGTGTGTGTGTGTGTGTGTGTGCGCATGCGAGGCAAATCAAGACAGAACAAGAACATGTACATAACAGCAGCCTTTCAGAGCCCAATCCTATCCTCCACCACACTATAGCATGCAGCCACGCCAAAAAGGCACACGCTGCATGCTGCGGGGGGGGGGGGGGACACAACCTGAAGTCAAGCAGGAGATTTTTACTTACCTCTGTATAAGCCTTTTTATAACTGTATAAACATTTTTACTTACCTCTGTATAAGCCTACAGGCTGCTTAAGGGTCTGCTCAGACATACAGCAGCTATTTTGGTGGAGTATGTCCGAGGAGAGAAAAGGGGTGGGAACGTTTTAAGAAAAGGGGATAAGATCCAGTGTGCATGACTGCCGCCAGATCCACCCCCTCTCTCCCCCTTCTCCAGTTCCTCCACCAACATGCCCCACTACTCCCCCTCCTCACCCATTAACCACCCCCAGTGCATTGGAGTTGGTTGCCGGCTACGGCAGCAGGCCTCCAACATTACTGCTGCTTTGTGGCGGCAGTGTCCCTCTGCTGTAAATTGCATGTTAGGATATTGGGCCATCAGAGTTTTAACACAAGGGCTCTGGTGCTGGAGTTCACCTATGTGTAGAGCAGTCAGTATATTCCAGCCAGGAGGATGTACCTGCTTCCTATAATGAGCAGAGGAATGAGCAGGGCATGCAAGACTTTGGACTGTGATATAGCAGTAAATTTGAGCGATTCTGTATGATGAGCCTTTTTGCCTTGCCAATTTGGGCTTCTATTCTGGGTTTCCAGTTCTACTTTAAACGACTGGGAATGGTAAATCTTAAACACACAAAAATTAATTTGTATATCTAATGCATGATACCCCTATGTACCATTTTAAATCCCTAGTTTTTGCACATTTTAGTTCTTCAATTTGTCTTTAGCTTGACTTTATTTATAACTCCATGGAGCCTATTCAATCAGATTCCGATACCTTCTTGGAATTAATATCCTAGTGATTCTAGTTATCACAGCTTCTTTTTTTCCATAATATTTACTCAAAGATTATTAGGTTCACACTGTTGTGTCAGTGGGATGCACTGAATCCATGATAGGAGAACAGAAGTGTATAAAATAATACTGCCAGTTCTGGGCCTAAAGAGAGTTCCTGCACTCTGGTGGCATGCTAAGTTTCAGTCCACACAGATTCTGCCCTCAATATAGCAACTGGACAAAAGCAGTGCCAGTATCTACTGAAACAGACATTTCTATAGGCCTGAAATAGACATCAGTTATAGGTATAGGCATCCTACTTTGCTCAGTAATTATGGCAAACCAGATAAGCATAGCAACAAGCAATGCCTAGCCCAGTTCACACATGCACACTTGCTGTTTCTTGCTCCAAGCGATCTCATTGCCCCTGAATATTACAAAGGGAAATGTAACGTGTGCGGTGGAGTATCACTACATGCATCCATTATATTGCAATTTCTGCAACAGTGGTTGCGCCACACATTTCTGTAGCAATTGGAGAAAAACACACACTATAGAATGAAGTCACCACTGATTCACACATAACGTATCCGTTTATACAGTCCTATATCCAGAAGTTGTCAGGAGGGATGACATAGAGGAACACATGTACAAACATGTGCGTGTGTGCATGTGTGTCTGCATGTATGTGCGTGTGTCTGCATGTGTGAACTGGACTGTACAAATGCAACTTAGAGTAAATGAAATCAGTTCCGAAACCTTCTGGGCAAAGAAGGTGTGTGTGTGTGTGTGTGGGGGGGAAACATTGCCTATTCTGAAAAGGTGGCCATACACAATGGAAGACTTCAAGTACACTGAAGTACTAAAAGATGTCTACGAATTATTATTGTAACTGATTACTTTAGAGTGCTGCAGGCAATTGTGGTGGTTTATAGAACTAAATAGCCTGTAATGTCTAGAGGGTATATAGCGCAGCTGTGCTGGTACAGTCAAAGGAAGGGTGCAAGCTAAATGTCATTTGTCCATGCTCAGAATCATAATTGCTTTTGTCCTAAGTGGTTATTTTGGTGTCACTTTACATTATTGTTCCATTTGCTGTATTAGAACACAACACAGCTTCGAGCGGAAACGATAGCAATACTAGTCCTAAAATGATTCCATTTAAATGGAATAACATAGCAGATTATCCATTAGGAAATGTGGTTGAAGCCCCACACCAGTAGAAATTATAAATTAAAATATGTCTCTGTGTTTGGTAGAAATTGAAATCTTGGAATTTTCATTGACGATATTATGGTGCAACTTTCATTTCAAGTGTACAGAAGTTCTTGAGGGGGCATTCCCTATACAATCCTCTGAATACATTTTATTTTAAAATGTACTGTATATTATGCGGTAATGTCAAACAAAACGTTGACCCCATAAACATTGTTTGGTTTAGATTGTGGTATTGCAGTCCCATGAATGTTTACTTCGATGTAAGTTCTCCTGGAATGACTGCCAAATAATTGCAGCTTACATTAGGATGTAGGTTTTCCAAATAGGAGCCACATGCTTGCTTTGTATAGTACCTACCAAACTATTGGCATCACGTACATATGTAAAATACTAGTTGTAGTAATTTGCGTTTTGGATTTAAGATAACCAACAACTGATGGGCAGCCCAATCCAGCTTAAGTTCCGGGCGGCGGACCTAGCGATCCACCGCCCGGAATAGCCTGGAGTAGTTGCAAAAGTGCTGTAAAGCACATTTGCCAACTACTTTAGAGCAGGGGCAGGCCAGCGCAAGGCCAGCCTGCCCTGCTCCGCCGGACGACGACTCAGGAGGCCGCCGGACCCAGGTAAGTGTGGATCCAGCGGACGACTCAGTTGGTCGGCGGATGGGGGGGAGGGACAGTGGAGCCGGGAGGGTGGCCATAGGGCCAGCCAAGCCATCCCGGGTGGGGGTGGGGACATGGCGTCCACCATATCCTGGTCTCCGCTGGGCTCCGGAGGGCGGGTGGGCCGTTACACAGCCACCTCCGACCTCCACCAGCAAAATAGCTGGCGGAAATCTGAGGAGACCTATCCGCCCCGGCCGCCGTTACATTTGGGGAAGGGGACGAGTGTCCCCTTCCTTGAGTAGACTTTCCACTGTGGGCTGCCTGCTGCAGGCAGCCCACGGCAGAGCACTGGATTGGGCAGACGGCCTCAGCCGCCTGCCTGATCTTTAAGTAGAATTGCGCTCTCAAACACATAATGTAGACCTTTTATTATTATTTTTCTCCAAATAGTGCACTGGAAGGGTCCTGAAACCCTGCTAAATCATGGCAGGGAGGAAAGGTGATTTGGCTCTTTGCCACACTGCAGCTCCTACCCTGATTGCGGCTCAGGGATGGGGTGGGGTGGATATGCTATTTTTTTAAGGAAAAGACTCTTCCATTGGCTTTAAGTGAAAGGGTATTTAAAAAAAAAAAAACAAGGGGGGGATACTATGATCAGTGTGGGAGGTGTGGTGGGGGCAAAGAGCTAAAGCCCCCTATGGTTTTGCACCATTTTGAGTCCCATCTAGCACATTATTTAGAAACACCAAAAAGCTAAAGGCCATGTTAGACATTTGCATTAATGTCTGATTTGGCTGGCAGTGCTGGTAGTGAGAAGACAAAGGAGAAGAAGACTTATATCCTGTCTTCAAGCAGAGATATCATGGCACTGGGGGAGGTTGGGGCGGTGGGCCTCAGAGCGCGCGTCTTCCTCAGGATCCGCAGCCATTCTCACGTCTTCTTCGCAACGAGAGCGGTTGTGTGTTTCGGCCCTCCCACCCACCCTGGTGCCGTTTGGCTCCAAAAAGGAGCCAAAATGCGCTTGGGGGGGAGGGCGTTTCTGCACCACAGAGGCGTGCTACACCAACAACACATGCCCCAGGGGGATGGCAGCGGTGGCCCCCACCCCACGGGAGTCTAGTTCGCCTCTGTCTTCAAGTGGAATTATGGCCCAATCCTATCCAGGGCCAGTCTACACAAAAACAGTCCCTGCTGCATCCTATGGGCCAGCTGGGGCCCATGCAGCAGTGGAGACACAATAAATTACGGCTATTTTGCTGCTGTAAATCAGGTCAGTCCATGGGAGCATGTTGAGCCTGGGCCAGGGGAATAGACTCTCATGGATGCTGCCACTGCTTCCGAGATCTGTCCCCATCCTCCCCCGAACTGTCCCATCCGCTGCTCTATCTGCTCTGGCGATTGTTCACTGGCTCACCGCTGCCAGCACAGGACTTCCCAGCTGCTGCACCATTGGGAATGCATTTCACCAGCAGAGCGCTTTTAAAAGGCTTGGGCTGTAACATTATCAGCTTCATCTGCCAGCTGAGACAAACTATTAATACTTTTTTTTCCTACTGGGTTTTCCAGGTGTTTGCCTTCCTGCCAATTTTTACTCCCAGATTCTTCCAAACAGTAAACTCAGCATAAGAAAAGAATCAAACATCAGATTAATACCTCGTGGCTGCCATGCCTGTTAAGCAATGTAGTTAGCCTATATATACAAGCATAACTCATCACTTTTGAGGATGTAATTGTTCTGTGTTTTTTTTCCCCAGTTTAACATTCAGGTTCCTCTACTTTGGATTAATGAGAATCGAAAACGCTTCTATATCCTTCATCAAATGCTTCTATATCCTTCATTGCATACCTCAAAAATAGCCCTCTCTTTCCATCAATACTTTGTCGATAGGGATTTCATGCCCCAATATCCTCCACAAGACTCTGCTGAACCAATCTTCATGAAGATATAGTGGCAATTTGACAGATTGAACCGTTCTTCCTGTGTAGGATGCCATCATTTTGCTAGGCAATCTTTGGGATTCCTCATGTGATGCCACCATAAGAATGTTCTGATAAATCCCATCTCTCCCCCCCCCATGCCTCTGTGATATACTGATTGGATCAGTCTCTCAAAATGTAGGTAATACATGCAGTAATATATTAATTGAGAGTGCACTGAGTTTCCTGCATAAGGAAGTTTAGGTCAGTGAAGATTTAGCAATGTTAAGTTTCACTAGGCTTCTTATGTCTTTGGGTGTTAAAACAACTAGATATTTAATATGCTGTGACATGTACTTAAATGCCCATTTTTCTATAGATGTGTCTGAAATTGATCTCCCTCATCTCAGAGTTGACATTCTAAGCCTCTTTGAGCACATATTGATTGGCTATTCTAATGCACTTTCCCTCTTCTGGTTACTTTTGGTTGTGTTCACGTTAATATGCTGTGAGAGAGAGAACAATATTCTTCAAGGGAGCAGTTCCCAGGTCATAGAATGATATACGCTCCAACTATCCCTACTTACCAGGGGCAGTCCCTATTTTCTGGTAGCTGTCCCTGGTAAATCACTGTCACAGTTTTGACCCTATATTTCCCATTTGGGAGATGCCTTGTCAAAACTTTGTTAGCAGAATTGTCATGTTTGGGTTGTCAGTTCTTCAGGGTTCAGTTCAGACGTTAATTCTCTAGAGTCTGCAGACTTCTAGGGTCCTTAGAAGTTAAATCACTTCAGGGGGGGTTGGATGCATCTCGTCTCTAGTGCATATGCATAAATGTGCATGAACTCTTAAAATATCATGCACCGCCTGCCCTTTCACACGCTGTAGCTGTATACTGTATTCTGAACTGCTAACTTACTGCCGGAAAAAGAAAAAACCTTTTTGAATATACCTAACACAGCATTTCCAAAACTGTGGGTTGAGACACACTTGGTGGGACACAACCTGATTTCTGGTGGGTCCCGCAGAGCCTCCAATGAAAACAGGGGCGATGGAAAGATCAGATAACTAATTGCCTCAAGCCCTGAGGCTATTAAAAAATCAGATAGCTGCTAATTGCCCTGCAAACAGGTGAGCTCCTGCAGTTTGCAAGCTTGTGTAAATATAGGGAGATAATTGTCTGAGCATCTCTTTTATGGTGTTTTTTTTTTTTTCCCAAGTCTGTCAATAACAGGTAGTGGGAGCAGGTGAAAGCTGGGTTACATAATTAAGCCCCTCAAGCCTTGAGGCTATTTATTAGGTTAGAACATAAGAACATAACATAAAGAACATATGAACATTAGAACATAAGAATATAACATAATGTGAAAAGGCTGCTCGATATTCGTTCTTCAAGAAGTATAGTGCATATATCATATCCGCTGGAAATTGCCATCCTTAATGTAAATCCCTCTGAGAAAGGCTGCATCAAAATGAAACATTCTTCTGTATCATAGGATTAGGCTTGCAATAGAATAATCAGAATATCCTTTTTGAGAGTCAGAACAGGTATAAATAAATATCTAGTTGTTTTTCAGAAAGGTTTGTCTTGTCTCTGTTCTTCAGAGATTCTTCTTCCAAGGCTTAATAGGCCAAAATAAAACCTGATCCATTCATTAGATGAACTGTTGATATGAGTCTCTATATATTTAGTTAATATTAAGTTAAAGATATATATATATATATATATATATATATATATATATATATATATATATATATATATATATATATATATATATATATATATATATATATATATATATATATATATATATATATATATATATATATAAAGACACTTACTCCTTGGAAGGAAAGCTATGGCAAACTTAAACAGCATAATAAAAAGCAGAGATATCACCATGCCAACAAAAGTTCGTATAGTCAGGGCGATGGTGTTCCCAGTAGCAATGTATGGTTGTGAGAGTTGGACCATAAGGAAGGCTGAGCGCCGAAGAATAGATGCTTTCAAACTGTGGTGCTGGAGAATACTCCTGAGAGTCCCTTGGACTGCTAGGAGATCAAATCAGTCAATCCTAAATGAAATCAACTCTGACTGTTCCCTGGAAGGACAGGTACTGAGGCTGAAGCTCAGATATTTTGAGAGGACTCTCTGGAGAAGACTCTGATGCTGGGAAAGATTGAAGGCAAAAGGAGAAGGGGAAGGCAAAGGATGAGATGGTTAGACAGCATCACCGATGCAACGAACATGAAAATGAGCGAACTCAGGAAGATAGTGGAGGACAGGAAGGCCTGGCAGGATATGGTTCATGGGATCACAAAGGGTCGGACACGACTTAATGACTGAACAACGCATATTTAGGAGACTCTTAGTCCTCTGAACTCCCTTCTTACATCTCCTTAACTGTCCTGTTTTCACTTGTCACTTCACTTCTTACTCAGATATAATTCATCCCACTTTACCATTCAACCTGCCAATCTCTACTTTGTCAATCTCTGTTGACTTCCATTAGCATGTAGACTGTCCTCTCAGCCACAACCATGTGGAACAATCCTGACTTTTCCATCAAGTGCCTTTTTCTATCTGTGAAACATTGGAAGGTATGGAAAGATGGAAGTTGCACTCTTGGAACCTTAGAGTTGCCAAAAGACCTGAGGTGAACCTAACCAGAATCTAGTATGTGAACAAATAGTGAGATGAGAACTTGTATTCTGCTGCGTTGCCAAGTCGTAGAAAAGCAGTTTCACACTTAGGTGGGAGATGGACAATAATTTCAAAGTGAATTGAAAGTGGTTCGTGAGAGCTTTAGCTTCCTAATGCATGGTTGTTTTTTTCTGTCCTACCTAGAGTTGCCTCTAGTCCAGGGGTTCTCATCCTCTTACCTGCCACGTACCACCTCCAGCACAGATCTCCCGCTATGCCAGAGCCCTTGCAAAGGTAAGCTAAGGGCTGGGGGAGAGCAGGAGGGCCTTTCTTGAGCCTGGAAACCAGAGCACTTGAGCTCTGCAGAGCTCGAGTTGCCGGATCCAGGGCTTCGGCATGGAGTGGTATGGACTTCCTGGTGGCCGCCATCTTGGTGGCCAGGGAGCCATGTACCACCAGATTGCGGTTTGTGTAACACTCGTGGTACGCATACCACTGATTGAGAACCCCTGCTCTATTCAATCAGAGTTTTAGAATAATTACTACAGACAGAACCTCCACTGACACTGGCATGGCAAGAAAGCAGTTCTATCAAGCGCTCTCCTGTGAGGATTCTAATTGCCATCAAGCCAATGTTTGTTTGCAACTGCCATGTTTGCCTGGAGCAGACCTGACCTTTTGACCCAGATGCACCATTCTCAAATTGGTCTTGGGATAGCTGCTTCTGGGGCAGTGCTTGCTCTGTGCCTGACGTCCATCACTGGCGGATTACACCAGGAAGTAGCAGTCCATTGAAGTGGCCCTCCTGAGTAGATGGCTGATGCAGAGTGAATGAAGCCCTTGGTATGTTCTTGGTGGAAAAGTGACATGGGGAAGCCTGCTCCTGTGAAACTGAAAACAACTTGTTTCAAACATGTCTGTGTAAGCTGCACTGAAGAGGGAAATATGTGAAATAAATAATATGAACTAGAAAAAAGGCGCCTGAGGGGGGACATGATTGAGACGTATAAAATTATGCATGGGATGGAGAGAGTGGATAGAGGGAACTTCTTCTCCCTCTCGCACAACACCAGAACCAGGGGACACGCACTAAAATTGAGTGGAGGGAGAGTTAGAACAGACAAAAGAAAATATTTCTTTACCCAGCGTGTAATTCATCTGTGGAACTCCTTGCCACAGGATGTGGTGATGACACCTGTCCTAGATGCCTTTAAAAGGGGTTTGGACAGATTCATGGAGGAAAAGACCATCACAGGTTACAAGCCATAAGCAACCTCCTGGTTTTAGAAGTGGGATTTCTCTGTGCCAGGTGCAAGGGAGTGTCAACGGGAAACAGGTTATCTTGTTGTCTTGTGCTCCCTGGGGCATCTGTTGGGGCCACTGTGTGATACAGGAAGCTGGACTAGATGGGCTTTTGGCCTGATCCAGCAGGGCTCTTCTTATGTTCTTATGTTCTTATGATTGATTCCTTGATTGATACAACCCCCTGAAAACTGGTTTGATCAAGGGGGAAAGTAGGATGAGTGTATCTTCCAGAAGCAATCTTACCAACTGCCTTGAACTCTCACATACTATCTCTAGCTGCAAGCCCTCTTCACACATACATATATATTACACAGTGTCTGAATGATCAAATCACCTCTTGAATGTGTAAATGAGTTTTCACTGAACAAACTGCACAGAGAGTTTCCATATATCACCTCACATCAACTAAGTTCAAACACAATACTTTCCAGTGGATTCAATTCAGACATGAAAGACGATGAGATGGGCAGCCCAATCCTATCCTCTGCTAGTCTATAGCAAGAGGCGGGAGAAAATGGTTTTATTTTTTTCACAGATTTTGGTGTTTAACCAAAATGAAATAGCAGAAAGTGGTGTTATGTATTTCGAATACAAAATTTTCTCATTTTTATCAATTGTAACCACTTTAAAAGTGTACTAGGTAGGTGGAATAGGTTGTATAGTGTCAGCAGATGAAGACTGATGCAAAATTACATGGTTTTATTTTATTTATTTTTATTTATCACAATTTTTTTTAGCAGAATGCGGTGTTATGTGTTTTTATTTCATTATAACCATTTTCTCCTTCCCTTATCCATAGCATACAGCACTGCCGATAGAGCGCGAGGAGTAAGTAAAAATATTTTTGACTTACCTCCTGGTAGGCCACCTGGTCGTCAATGGGTCTCCTCAGACACAAGCCAGCTATTTTGCTGGTATAAGTCTGATTACAGGAAGGGGGGCAGGTTTCGGGTAAGGAAGGGGGGATAGGATGTGGCGTGCATGGCTGCTGCCAAGATCCATTTCCTCCTGCCTTTGAATTGCCCTACTCCTGATCATCCCACAAACTGCCACCATTGCCAACTAACCTGCACCAACAGAGTACCGAGGCAGTTCTGACACGCACATAGAGCCTCCAACCATTTCTGCTGGCAGCACCATAACGCTTGGCACATTTGTGCCATTGCAAGGTGACTCACAGCACCAGATCGCTAGATCCCATTGGATTGAGCCACAAGGGATTCAATACATCTCTGAATGGCCCTTATCCATTCCCATCTATTAATTTGGTATATTAAATATACCAAATAGAGCAGAAAGTTTCTCCAAATCCCCAATAAGAGCCTAAATGCTTGCACATTAAACTGGAACTTCATTCCTCCACATAATAAAAATGAGAATATGTTGGTGGTATTCATTGTGTCAAGGCAAATAATACATATGACACATTACTGTTTGGAAGGCTGGAGGTTCCATAGAGGGAGGCAAGTAAGATAGATTTACATAAAGTGAACAATAGCTTGTCCATAGAAATTTGCATTCTCCTCCATCATTTCAAGGATAAAATCTGTCATGTGCCAAAAACCCACCCCCACTTGAGGAATGATGTTTGGTTTCCTTCAGAAAGATGCACTGCTCTGCTTATCTAGTTGGCTAAGATGCTTGCAGATGGAGCTGAAATGAATGCAGGTTTGGTGCATTATTTTTATTTTATTTTATAAAGTTTTTTTCAAGTTTTGACCTACATGTGTTCTTTTCCATATGTGTTGTATTTTAGCCACCCAGTGGGGATGGGGATATGGAGGACACCATCCCTGCCCCATCCAGGGCCGGCTTGCCCAATGGCCCCCCCTCTCCGGCCGGACCGTCCATGTGGTCGCCGGCGGGAGACTTACCTGCCTCCGGCGGCTGCATGCTCGTTCCAGTGGCGGAGTGAGGGAAGCCGGCCTTGCACCGACCTCCGTTACTCTCGAGTCGGCACAAACGTTCCCTACGGCACATTTGCAATGGCTTCCGGCGCTGGAAAGTTAAACAGGATTTCGCCAAGTAATTAGAACAGAATGTCGGCCACTTCATGGTTATGAAAAATGTGTTTTCAGTGCCACACTCAAGTTACTCTAACAGACTTAACTTTCTCTTTGTCCAAACCATTTATGATGTATCTAATTTGAAGACCAAGTGGTTCCTTGCAGACCACAGAAATAAGATCAAGCAGCCCATATTAGAAAACTAAATTAAGGTCATGACTTTATTGAAATGAGTGTAGATTTGCAATGTGCCTAGCAGTTTCTACAGTGAACCCTCGATTTAACAGACTAATGGAGAGGAGGGAGAGAAGTGTCTGTTAATGCCGAATTAAATCTGAATGCATTGAAGTCAATGGAGATGTGCATGCACAAAATGTATACAACTAGTTTTTAATGGAACAGAAAACGTCTGTTGTTTCCAATGTTTTTCAAATCGAGGTCAATTATAAATCGAGGGTTCACTGTAATTACCTGACCTCTATCATAACCTCATAGCCCAATCTTATGAGGGCCTGCTGCCAGTGGAATACACATTCCACTTGCGGAAACAGCCTTACGGCAAGTCGTAAAAGTCACTCCGGCAGCGCGTGAACTCACATGCTGCTGGAGCACTGGCAAGAAGGCCAGAGCCTTCCCCCATGTGCCAGAGGATCATTGGCCACCGTCCAAGGCAGGTAGGACAGTGAGGAAGGTGGGATGGGGTGGGGAGGGTGGAACAAGGGGGGATGAGGTGGCGATGGAGGCACGGGATGGGTGGATTGGGCAGAAATGTCGGGCGCTCTCCCGGCGCCTGGCGGGTGGGGGTGGGGCCTGTGTCACGTGACATTGACGCGCCCCTCGCGTCACGTCGATGCGCCCCCGCCCGTTTTCCGCTCATTTCGGAGCGTAATGGGCTCCAGGGAGGGTGGGCGAGCCGAAACAACGTCAGTGACTGCCCCGCCAGCCCGCCCGAGCGCCTGGTTCGAGTGAACCACGTGCTCCACCGTGTTTACGTCTCTGGGATTGGGTTAGGGAAGGGGAGCAGCAGTGGCAGCAGCAGCGGCTACCAAATCCTCATCTTCTTCTCAGACCTGATCCCATGGTTCAGGTCCAGGCAGACCTGCACCAGTGAATTCGCTAGCACAGATTTGAGTAGAGCCCTCCGTACAGCAGAGGCTTACCCCTGGGTAAGGGAATGAATGTTTCTTTACCCACAGGAGACCTCTGCAAATGCCCCCTGCAGGATGCAGCACTAGCATCGGTGGGGGGGGGGGGAGAAGCAGAGATCACGTATAACTGTATCACCTATCTTTTGTGGGTGACTTTATCCTGGATTAGAGCTACTGACCAGTTCCAATACCCATCCACCCAGTTCACATGCCATAAAGAACAGAAGAGGCTATTGTATCAGACTGAGAGTTCATTCACTCACTCCAGTATCCTGTCACCAAGAGTGGCCAGAGAGAAAGCTACACATTTTGGACAGTCAAAATTAAGTATCTTTAATATCTATTGATCTGAATTAGAAAGTTAAGCCATTGCGGAACACACAATTGATACGAGTCATGAAATTAAATTTGAGAACACCAAGATTTCAGTAACTGAAACACGACATAGACAGAGAACCATACATGAAGCCATAGAAATAAGTAAATCAAAGCAAGGAGATTTGTTGAATAGAAAGCAGGAACTATCTTTTATTGATAAGGTTTGGGCGCCAGCACTTAGTAAAAATAGGAAATAAACTGTTAGCATGTAAAATATAGGTTAAAATATAGGACCGAACACTAGGTGGCGCCATGAGGTTACCTATGGTTTGTGCTTACTTCCTTTTCCAATTGACTTTCACTGACCTTGAATCTCTTTATATTCCTGACTGCTGTGCTCAGATCCTGTAACATCCAGCAGCCCAGGTTGCTTTTGTCTCCTGAAGAAGTCCATGGACTTGGACGAAACATTGAGACTTTTATTTTTGTTTTTAACTTGATTCATGTTTTTAAAATGTTCTTTGGCTTTTTATTATCTGTGGATATTATCCAAGCTTTGTGTGCTTGGTAGTTTTTAACCTTTTATCAAGGACTGTTTTTACTGTGCCTGCTTTTACTGTGCCTTGTTTTTAACCTTTTATCAAGGACTGTTTTTACTCCACCTATACGTTTTAAACATTGTTTGGATCTTATCATCTGGTTTTAAGTTAAATATATTTTTGGCTGCATACATGGCTTTTAATCCCGCACCTATTCAGTCTTTGTTCGTAATCGCTAGCCATGGAAGTCTAAGATCATACTTAAAGTTAAGAAAGTTAAGCACATTGTGGTTAGTTCAACTCCTTTCTCTCTGAAATTAATTAGACTTAAAAGTGGTTAGTATTAGATGCTCTTTATGATTACAGTACTTCTCTTAAAATGGTGTGTGAGCACACATAAATATTATACAATGTAGGACAAAAAATAGCTATTTGATGCAACATTGTGTCACTGAACAGCTTGCAATCTATCACATATTCTTTACCTCAAAGAATAGTCTCAGGTTTCAGTTTTTTGAACCATTTGCTCTGACAAGAAATCATAATTCATTGTAATGAGCTTATTTTCAATACTCTAATTTCCTGGTGTGCTTTTTTTTTAACCACATAAACATAGAAGTTCACATTTTATTTTCTTCAACCCAATTTCAATTTATTCTGGAAATAGAATTTGTTTGTGTATCTGATTAACCAGGATCAAATTAGGTCAGTCTGTGTTGACACAGTATGGAGCTGTAATTGGTTTCTTTAATTGGTAACTGTAAACCAGAATGTAATCAGCTCAGAGGAAGTACAGTCTGTACCGTTAACCAGAAAAGTTTCATATCTCCTGAGGAAAACTTTGTTAATTGTAAACTGCACAAGTGATTAAAATTCTGCATCAGTTATTGTCTGGCCAAGGAATGCATTTTGTAGACTCAGCTATACTGAAAAGATTTTTTTTTCCTCTTGCCCTAACAGCAGTTCCTCAGCATGAGAACAAATATTGCATTTAGGAAATAAATCTATTGGCCCTGTTCAACTGGGAAGTGGACATTGAAGATTCAAGCTAATAACATTTGATTCAAAAGAAAAGCACTACACCACTTCTATTCATGGCATACACTTGAAGAAAAGGACTTTGGATTTCTTTGTCCTAGCAACCAAACATATATTGGCGGAAAATGCCAACTGTGAATCCCTGCCCCGTGATGTACTTAATGAAAGAGCGTCAGTCTCTTTCCCTCTATCCATTTCAAAGTCAGTATGTGTGTGTGTGTGTGTGTGTGTGTGTATGTGTGTGTGTGTGTGTGTGTGTGTATATATATATATATATATATATATATATATATATATATATATATATCTCCATATCCATAGTAAATAAATGGTTCATTTAGAAAATAAATCAAATAAATATACCCTGCGTTTCCTTTGCCAAAGCAAATGCCCAAGGCAGTTTACAAAGTTTTTCATTAAAAAAAACATAAAAAAATAAAAGCATATAAATAAAAACAGTTAGGGGCAGTTATATCATGTAAATTCTCGGGAAGGAATTCAAGAGGGCTATCAACCTAGCAGTTCCAAAGCATGTTAATGCGAGTAGATAAATAGGTACCGCTAGCGGGAAGGTAAACAGCGCTCCGTGTTCCAGCTGCATGCTACACGCTGCGGCAAGGAGAGTCATGCCGGCCACATGACCACGGAGGCGTCTTTGGACAACGCTGGCTCTTCAGCTTTGAAATGGGGATGAGCACCACACCCTAGAGTCGGACACAACTGGACTTAATTGTCAGGGGTCACCTTAACCTTTACCTTATCCTCCAATGAGGAGAAATGTATGGACTGTGTTAAAGTGCAGGCCCCAGCTCAACCCCTTAGGGGCCCAGGGGGGCCTTGGATATCCTAATGTAGTGAGGGCCCTACCCCCCTAATATTTTTATGTCGTCCCCCACTCTTCCCTGAACCCCCTCCTTTTTACCCCACTCAAATCCGTCAAGAAATCACGGAGATACAGCCATTTTAACCTAAGCGCATTTAAAATTCGGCTTCTTTTCGCTTTGCGCACCATTTGACAGCCGGCGCGTGCCAGCTGAGGGGAAAGGTTCACCGGCACGCGCCCGACACGAGCCCTCCAGAGCCCCAAGAGAAGTGGCAGTAGCAAAAGTTCACTCTGTACCTTTTTAATCCTCTCAGCCTCTTAACCCACTAAGCCTTTAATCCCCTTTCTGGGCGTTCAGCCAAGATCCACTGGACGGAGCGTGTCTCCACTTAAAGAGCTATCGGAACCAGCTGACCTGATCTAACCTGACCCACTAACCTACTCTACTCTCTCTCCCCGCATTTGACAGCTTAAAGCGACACGAACCTATTTCTAAAGCAGTGGATCATTCTGCTTAATTGCTGTGGTTTATGGGTTTCCCTTGAGAGTTATGCACCGGATCTTCACTGAGGATCATCGGGGTCTCCTCAGGGACGGGTCCCCACACAGAAGGGTCCCGATCCTCTTGCACTGTTGGGGCTAATCCCAGCTGGAGCGGAGAGGCTCCTGGCAGCAATGCAATAGATCTGCAGCCGTAAATAGCCTAGTTCGGAAATGGGCATCCTTCTGGAATCCCAGGAGCAGGGTAGTAGAGTGGTTCGAGTCCCTCCCCCTCCTCCCATGACGGAAACCTTAGGGTAAATGTAGGCAGCCCGTGGGGCGCCTCCTGCCATAGATCTGCACTGCAAGGAGTAGGGGAAGCCATTTTAAAGTATTACTCCTGTATATCAACCTGTTCTGTGCTGGCCCCAAATGGCTGCCTTCTACCTGGGGAGCCGGCTGAGGCCAGGGAAGAGGGAAATCCCAGGATCACAGCAAGTAGTCAGATTGTCACCATTTCCTTTCCTCAGAATCTTATCTCACTGTGCATGCATCTTCCCTACATCAATCACCACCATCTCCCACATCCTGGAACCATTGTTCCTACCTCCCTTTTGTCACTATCATTCAAATGCCTATCTCCTGCTGCCATTTCCCTGACTGCCACTTGTCCCTCTGTGCATGCTCTATCCCAACTACCACTATCTCACCTCCCATTGTTCCTGTTTTGCCTTGCTATAAGGTAAAGGTAAAGGTATCCCCTGACAATTAAGTCCAGTCGTGTCCGACTCTAGGGTGTGGTGCTCATATCCATTTCAAAGCCGAAGAGCCAGCGTTGTCCGAAGATGCCTCTGTGGTCATGTGGCCGGCATGACTCTCCTTGCCGCAGCGCGTAGCATGCAGCTGGAACACGGAGTGCTGTTTACCTTCCCGCAAGCGGTACCTATTTATCTACTCGCATTGACATGCTTTGGAACTGCTAGGTTGGCAGGAGCTGGCCAAGCAACGAGCGCTCACCCCGTAGCAGGAATCGAACTGCCGACCTTTCGATCGACAGCTTATGGTTCAGCAGTTTAACCCGCTGCACCACCCGCTGGCCTTGCTACAATTATTCAAATGCTAATCTAGTTATCTGCCTTGCTCTTGCCTGACTGACAGCAATAATTCAAATGTCCTCAACTGTATACCTGGTGCCATGGAGCAGGGACCTATTGTGTGGCACTTTTGGGCTATCTAATTGGAAACACTGCCTTTTGTGTTAAGCAGGCTTCTCAAAAGGACCCATTCATAAAACTCCAGAAAACCTCACTTCACCTGAAGTGGGGGCATAATCCTATTACCTCTGCCACCCAATACCCCCACCCATCATCCCATTGGTTCCCAGTTACATAAAGCACCACACTTTTCATTGGCTCTTTTAATAAAGTTTATCTTTTATTGATTCTAAGTTTCACAACTGCTGCTGCTGTTCTCATTGGTGAAAAGTTTCAATCCAACTTCCTATTGGCTGTATCAACGTGTAACTTCTTGGATCCTTTCCTTTATTGGCTCTTCTTTATTATGTACGCTTTCAAACAATGTACTCCATGGTTTCACCTGTAATAATGAAATGTATATAAGCTTTTGTATCGAATTTATATGTTACACTTTCTGCCTTGCTGATCGTGTCCTTTGCTAGCAAAGTAAAGATCTTTCTTTTACCCAGTGCTGGTTTGTTTTGGAGCTCTATTTTGGCGCCTCCGCAATTCGCGGACTTTTCCCTTTCTTTTCTTTTCTCCGTTTTTGGGTACCCTCTCCATCTCCAGAGTCTGGTGCCTGCCCACCGAATCAAACGAGCTGAAATCACTCATCCCACCCAGGGGTGCTCACAACACTACCATCTTATGTTCAACATGACCCATTGGTGCTACATCAAGTACACCCAGTCCTTTCAGCAACCCATGAACCACTGTGGCTGGACCGGTCAGCACCTGAAACAAATATTGGACCGCTTGCTTCTTTCTTTTCCCACTTTTCTCCCTGCTCAATGAACCCACTGAATTCACCGCCCCCTGTGAAGCTCTTTGAGCAATCTTGGTTACATACCAAGCCCTTCCTGAAACCAGCTGAGGCTACTCCCTAGCTCCCTTTGGTTTCACCTTTGCACTCCCCTCTGAACTGAGAGATCTTCACTAAACTAACCCCATGATCCCTGCATCAACCCAAGCATCCCAGCAGATATGGATGTAACATTGCCCATTGGTACCCCTGACCCATTAGTCCCAGTTGGACCATTGTCTTCTGTATCTCATGTGCAGTCAAATTGATACCCCTCCTCCTTTATCTGGTGTGATGTGTATGTTGAGAGGACTTGTTTGTCTTTTTTGTTTTCTGGTAAGGGCAGAGACCTGGAGATTAGCCCCAGGCCCTCTCTAAATGCATGGTTCCCGTTAACAGATTCAGCAAGACCTCCAAGGAGTAAGGGAAATTCCTTCTTCCCCTTGATTCTCCTCCAAGGCTTGTGCATCAATTAAGAGTAATCATATGGTGAGAGAGACAAGCTCCCCTGCCCCCCCACAACATGTCTCGGGGCTCCTTCCTTGTTTGTAACCAGGCTACAGCAAATGTTGACCCAAGCCATGGTCTCATGCCATGGCTGGAATGCTTTGGTCTCTTTAGTTTCTTTCCTCTTCCTTCCTGGACTTTCCACCCCTCTTCTTCTCCCAATCCTACATAAACCCATGACTCCTCGGGATAAGCTCCCACATTTCACTAGCTGCTAATGCCTCCCTGTTCATGTCCTATTCTCCCCCCTCTCCTCCTCCCTCCTCTATTTTGCATGTTTATGCATTCCTCCTCCACCACCACCTAACAACCACTACTGTTTAGAACTTAGAATTGTGTGTATTGCATTACATATTTTCTGATTCTCCCTTCTTATTGTATATTTGTCCTCCCTAAAAAATGTTATATTGTGTTGCATCAATATCCTTGTCTCCTTCTCATCCTTATTGTGAACCCATTGAGGTGTGTCAGAAACCACTGCACATGGGTAGTGCACCAACCATTGCACACATCATCAAAGTTTTCCCCTGTGCACATGTTACAAGTGTCTCGGAGCACATGTGGCAACAAACCAGAGACTGCTCTCTCCCTGCTCAATGTAAGAGCCACCGATCTTATCCTGGTTAGCTCTTTGAGGCCTTCAACCATGCAATAGCTCCTATGCTTCTTACACAGACAACTCTAGATCTAGGGCAAGTTCTCAAATGCCTCAGTGGATTTGTTTTATTTGTCCATTTCCCCATATGCTTTGCAGGCAACAAATGCATAAACGGGAGTCATTACAGCATGCTCAAGAAGAAAACCAAACATTCACCTTCTTTTTATCTTCTTCCTCTGACACTAAACTATTTGATATTAACAATGAATCAAGAAGAAAGGACTGTGAAATATTAATCGGGCCTTTAAGTATGCACCATGTCATACTCAAGAGTACATGAGCAGAGTTTAAAGTGCTGAATATCCGTCTTTGTGGCTCCCTGCAGCTGTTTTTATTCCCCATCTTACTGCCTTTTTTCCTGGCTCATTTCATACAAATATCATTATTCTTGGAGAGGCCCTTTTCTTAATTGATGCCATTAAGGGCAGATGTGAGTCAAAGCTTTGGCAAACTGGATTGTCCATTGCGAACAGAAGCCTGAAAAAAAAAAGGATGGCTCAAAGGATTGCTTCGTCCTGCGGCAAAGCTGCTAACTTTGCAACACAGTTCACATTTAGCGCTGCAGGGCAAAGCTCAGGCCTTTGCAAAATGGGGGCTCCAGCTGGCACTGTTGCTCATGGCAACAGCATGTTCCCCATGGGACCAACCAGTTCTTCTGCACCAATTACCACTAGAGCTCAGGGTTGTCTCTCATCTTTTGGTGGTGTGTATTTTTGTTAGTGTTATAATCTTTTACGTTCTTGTTGAAATGCAGTGATTTCATAAGGCATTTACACATTGAAAAGAGCGCAGGCAGCTTGCCTTGACTCTAAGAAAATGCCTCCTATTGAGAGAGTGACTTCATGCACTTCTTCTAAATTGGAGCAGCCTTCAAGAAATAAGATGATTGCCAGGATTGTTTACTTCAGCCTCTTAATAGTTTGTTCCTCTGTTTATATCTGGCTAATGTCACACATATACGATTATGGTTTATTGTTCCAGATCCATTGACCCCCAAATCACCGCCACCCTTCATACCATATGCAGTGTTTTCACATGATAAACATTCTGGAATCCCTTTCTACATCCATACAGACTTGTCTGCCAAAGAACTCCTGCACATTACAGATGATTCTGGGGAATATTCTAGGACATCAAAGTCAGTGTGTGTGTGTGTGTGGGGGGTACTAGCTGGGCCTCATTATCACCCTGTGTAAACTGTGCAGGGACTCAAACCATTACAAAATGAGGTTCAGTTCCCATTCAGATTTATCAGGGTTTTTTTTAACTCTCCAATCCAGACACTCCCTTGAAAAAGTGGTTCAGGAACCAGTTTAGAGAGATTTTGATTCGGTTTTGAACTGGAATTATACTAGATACTAAATACCTAAACTAGGTGAATGGACTAGATACATATCAAGCACTTTTGGTTACAATGGAACTCTGTAGAGTTTATACAGTAGCTTCTAGGATTTTCGACTTCCAATTGTTTAACAATGGCAACAATGAAAAGGTCTAGAATGCAACCAACACTCCCCTTTAGCTATGAACCTGGGAAGGATCGGTTGTGGTAAGCAAGCAGCATGAGGAAGATTGTCTGCCATTACTGATCTTCTCCCTGAGATCAATAATTATAATAATGCTGATAAACTTCTAGGGAAACTTGCAGTTCCCCAAAATACTGTATGTATTCAGAGCATATCAAAGGAGCAAGTAATCTGCTTTTAGGAGTCCATTTATTACCCCCGCACCCACCAAATAACGAGGCGAGACAAAAGGCTGGATTATATCTGGGCCACTTTATTAACTTTATTATAACGGAAACATTAATTATGCAGCAGGGCCGAATCAACCCCCCAGCCGTGCGGGCACCTATTACGGGGGAAACAGCCTGACCGTCTACCTCCCTCTGGTGATCAGGGTGATCAGCGGGCATTACACCTGGCTCCAGGCTTCACTCGGAGCCTCCGAGCTAGCCTGTCATTGCCAACCTAATGATGGTCGAGACAGCCGGATGGTTCAGACCCCCGGGTAGCCCCAGGCTAGTCCTTATCAATCTAGCCCACCGAAGTCACCAGCCAGCCTCAGAGGCCGGTCCGGTCCCATCTGAGCGGTTCTGATTTCTCCGGTGGCCTTCGCTGTCTCAGAATATATGACAAGATGTTACCTAACCTACCCACCACCCGCACGGCACCTGCCGAAGTGACCAAAAATGGGAATACCTAACCGTTAATGCACCACCCTAGCCCACAGTTCGGGGTAGGCAAAAAAAACTGTCGGCCCATAAGCCCAATCGGGTGACAACCAAAAATTCCTACCCGGCCCCATCTCTGGCGACCTGCAAGCCCGGGCGGGCGGGAGGGTGCCGTGGCTCCAGATGACAGACTGAAGCGGTGGGGCGAGCATGCGCCTTGCGCCTCTCACTCACCCCGCCCTCCAGACGCTGCCGGCCAACAGTTGCAGCCTCCTGCCTCACACTCGCGGCGGGGCAGAGGCAAAACGGGCGGCCGCGGCAGCAGCCCAGCCACCTGCATTCTCCTACCACCTCTCTGAGTTTCTACCAGACTTCCAGAGCTTTTATGTAATATCAGTATCTATGAGATCCACCCAGTTTTGCTTGCTCACTTACCATGGTCGCGGTGGCCTTTCTGAAAAAGTTCCCAATCAATGCTCTCATTTTTATTTCTGTGTAGGGGCCATGCAAGACTGCCGTTTGGATTGGGACAACAGAGGTTTACCTTCATGCCAACTGCACACCAAAGTCATGACCCTGAAGCAGCAATATGCTACAATGGCACGTTCAAGATTAAGTTACTTGTTTCAGTGGCTTGATTTGCAATGGGGGAGTGGTGCAGAGGTAAAGGGTTAAACACCCCCTAACTCCACACCCTAGTCCCAATCCAAACGGAGACCCTGCATGGGCATTACACAGAAGTACTCCTCTAACTACACAGTTACATGTTGTTTGACCTAATGCATAATTTGTCCCTGTCATTCGTATCTGGAAATCTCTCCTCTCTCCTGCTTCAACACAACTTCACGGGATCAGTATCTCCTCCTGGAAGAGGAGCAAGTTCTGGTCATCCTTCCAGTATTTAAGGAAAGAGTTGTAAGGGGCTGCACAGTTCTTACATTTCCAGCTTAAATCCCCTGTGCTATAATGCCATAAATGTCCTTTTCACTACAGAAAATGGTCCATCTTAATGTCTCAAAGATACTATATATAGCATAAAGGGTAAGAGCTGTATCCTGCTTGTTCCGTGCATGGAAAGTAGGGCATAGAGTGGCACTACTGAAGCCATATCTGGCACTGTCTTGACAAGAAAATGAATGCCAAAGTAATTATTGGGATAGACTCCCACATTACAGCAGGCAGCAGAAAATTGGATGTACAAGTGCTTCAATATTGTCTTGTCCAGCAAGGGAACTTACATATTAGTCTTGCAGGACAACGAATGGGTTTCAAATACATCCGTGGCATTTCCTCTCTTGTCTTCTGCATGTTGCAGCGTGCCCTTCAGAGATAATCAAACAATTTCCTCTCATCAAAGCATGGAAGTGTGCATGTTATAAAACTATGTAAAGCCATCTACTATATTGCCTTCTACCCCCAAGGATTTTTTTTTAAATAGAACTCCAATGCGAGTTGTGGTATTGTCATTGGGTAAGACTTCCATGTCTTGAAGTATTGCTGGGCAGACATAAATCCATCAAGTATAGTTTCCCTCCATTATTGCTTTCCCAAACTGAGAAGAATTTTACCTGTTCAGATTCTCTGTCCGCCACACAGCTGTACAAGATCCAGGAGACCTGCCAGAAGGAGGGGGGAGGAACCCAATGCGTCCTACCCTACCCAGTCTTTTCATGCTTTGATATATTAGAGAGAAATGGAGGAGATGCAGTTTTTCCCGGCCCTGCATGAAAAATGTCCGTTACCTACATTTCCTTTTCAATCCAGCTATTGAAGAAAATACAGGGACGTTGGCCTCTGTTACATCAGATCCCTCATCCCAAGATGTATTTGCACTTTGCAGAGGAGGGTAACAAGTTCTCTTGTAACTTGTAAGACTTTGCTGGTTGCAGCCCTGTCACTATCATGGCACAGTAATTCCAGTTGCGCGTTCTAATGAGAGGAAAGCCCAGCTGGGTGCCTGGCAGAGTTGTTAAAGCATCTGAAGACAGAAACAGTCTGGAAAAGGGTGTGCTGAAGGAAACCTAATTTAGAGGATCGCTCCGAGAAGTGGGCAGTATTACTGGGGCGCTGAGCTAGATCTACCTCAGAGTTAAAAGGACCAGGGAAATCTTTGAGGAAAGGCACCAAAAACTATGAGAAGGGAAGAAAAGCACAGGGAGTTTTTAAAGATGAACGGCCAACTGAAAAACCTTGGATGTCTTTGCCACCAAATGTTCAACCTCTCTGCAATCATTACGACCAGTGACCGCAATGTAAACCAAAGAAAATGTGAGAGCTCTGGGACTAGCACAAGAGCCTGGGAGTTGTACCAATGAGCTTTGGAGGGCCATTGACAGTTTGCCTTTATTTGTCCTAGTTGGGATATTGGGAGAAATGGTGGGCCTCAGTTTTGCAACAACCAAAATAATCAGTGGGTAGGAGCACCTCCCCCATGAGGAAAGGCTATTTTTTTAAGTTTATAAAAGAAGATGACTACGGAGAAGACACGATGAAGGCTATGCAAAATGTTTCCTCATTTCCTTTAAAAATTGGATCACTTGATCACATTGATTGGCAGTTGATTCACAGTGTAAGGAATTTGCTGCCACAAGACGTGGTCATAGCTACTGTCTTAGATGACTTTAAGAAGGCACGTTTCTGGAGGGCAGGTCTATCAACTGTTAGCCATGATGATTGATGCCTATATCGTACCTTGATAGTCAAAGACTGTATAAGCAGACTTTCTGCTTCCTTTTAACACAGCCTCTCTAGCATGCAGGCTGCTTGCCTGCTGCTACAATAAACATTGGCATGCTGCTGACAGCATTTAGTTTAAGGAAGAAACACATTGGCTTGGTGCTAATTCTATGAACATAAACAAAGGTAATGGGCACAAGGAGGCCGTGGAAGATAGTTTCCCCCTATCCACGGTTCCCGTTATCCGGGGGGGGAGGAACCTATCCCCTGCGGATACGTGGGTCATACTGGCATGGACGTCACTGGAGCGTGGCAGGGGGCGGACTGCCAGGGGGTGACGTGTGTCATGTGCGCGCAAAGGGGTGACACGCGTCACCCTCTGGAGGCTCCGAGGCCGGGGAGCTGGCCTCGGAGCATCCGGCCCCACTGGTGCTCCAGGGCCTTCTGAAGGCCCAATGGCTCAAAACGTGAAGTTTTACATTTTTCGCGCATGCGCAGTAATTTTATGAGGGCAAATGGGCAGCCCTTTGCCCTCAGAAAATGTACTGCACATGAGCAAAAAACGTAAAACTTCACGTTTTGAGCCATTGGGCCTTCAGAAGGCCCTGGAGCGCCAGCGGGGCTGCATCGAAGGACGACGACAGAGCCGGCAAGTCCGCGGCGCGGCCGAAGTCCGTGTCGTGATTTTTCCGGGGGGGGGTGATGCGCGTCCCCCACCCAGGGGGGGATGCTACTACGTACTGGTAACATTCATGCTCTTAATCCAAATCCACCCCCTCCACTATATATTGTGAGGGCCTTCGTGGTAGTTAATTTACACTGCAATAGTCTGTCTTCCACTGATTTAAAATCCCAGAGCAATTCTTTTGGTTAACAAAATACTAAGAGACACATCATTGTGTTATAAATAATATGTTAACACAACAGTTCAAAATATACTACAGCAGCAACTGCTGTGCTCACTGCATGATGTGCCTTTCTGTTCACATATCTGCATTTACCATCATGCTTCAAGACACATGATGGATTCATTCCTTGCATAGGTTTCCATCACGTGCACACGTACTTGGGAGTAAATCTCATTGTCACCTACTTCTGAGTAAACATGCACAAAGTGCTATTGTCAGAAGTATAACTTCAAGACCTGGGGTCAAAACTGTCCCCTACAGTAAAATAGAGAATCTATTGTCCACAGTGAACTTCACAAATGGAAGTGTGTAAAATGTAGGGCTGTGTGCATTATACATTGTCTTAGGATTCATGTACGTTTATATGCACTAGAGATGACATTCCGCATCCCTCCCTTCACCCAGAGATTTATTTATTTTATTTTATTTATTTTAGGAATTTGTAGCCTGCCTTTCTCCCGAGGGCACTCAAGGCGGCTTACAACATATTAAAATACATATAAACACATTAAAACAATTAATTAAACACATTAAAATAATTAAAACACTTAAGATTAAAAATAAACAACCCCAGTGGGTCACCAGCATTTACATATATTAAAACCATTTGTTAAAAGGTCAGCCCACCATGTCAGACATTAAAAGCAGTCCTGAATAAAAACGTCTTAAGGCCCCGCCGAAAGGCCTCTAAAGAGGGAGTCGTTCTTAATTCCAAGGGGAGGGAATTCCACAATTGGGGCGCCACCGCCGAGAAGGCCCTACTCCGCGCCGCCATCCCCCTCACTTCCGCCAATGGCGGCACGGTTAACAGGGCCCCCCCTGATGACCTCAGAGTATGGGTCGGATTATAAGGAAGGAGGCGGTCCCTCAAATACCCTGGACCCGAGCCGTTAAGGGCTTTAAAAGTCAAAACTAGCACTTTGAATTGTGCACGGAAACGAACTGGTAGCCAGTGTAGCCGCCGAAGCAACGGTCCGACTGAGTCGAACCGACAAGCCCCGGCAATCACCCGGGCCGCCGCATTCTGCACTAGTTGCAGTTTCCGAACAGTCTTCAAAGGCAGCCCCATGTAGAGCGCATTGCAGTAATCTAGTCTAGATGTCACTAGGGCATGGGTCACTGTGGCCAGGTCTGCATGATCCAAGTACGGTCGCAGCTGGCGCACCAGCTGAAGCTGGGCAAAAGCCCCCCTGGCCACAGCCGCTACTTGGGAATCCAGGAGCAGCTGCGCATCCAGGAGAACCCCCAAGCTGCGGACCTGCTCCTTCAGAGGGAGTACAACCCCATTCAGAGCAGGACGATGATCCAGTACCTGAGTCGTAGACTTCTGGACCAGAAGAACCTCTGTCTTATCAGGATTTAATTTCAGCTTGTTCGCCCCCATCCAGCTCCCAACTGCCTCCAGACAACAATTCAGGACATCGACCGCCCCCTTGGAGTCAGGTGGAAAGGAGAGAAAGAGCTGGGTGTCATCCGCATACTGATGACACCCTACCCCAAACCCCCGGATGACCTCTCCCAGCAGCTTCATATAGATGTTAAACAGCATGGGAGATAGAATTGACCCTTGTGGCACCCCACACCTCAAGGGCAAGGGTGCCAAACAAGCATCCTCCAGCACCACCTTCTGGGATCTATCAGCCAGGAAGGAGCGGAACCACCTCAGAACGGTGCCTCCAAGCCCCAACCCAGCCAACCGACCCAGGAGGACACCATGGTCAATGGTGTCAAAAGCCACCGAGAGGTCCAGCAGGACCAACAGGGACGCATTCTCCCTGTCCAGTCTCCGGCGCAGGTCATCCACCAAGGCGACCAAGGCCGTCTCTGTCCCGAACCCCAGCCTGAAGCCAGACTGGAATGGATCCAGATAATCAGGGGAAAGGAGTCCCCCCCTGCTCGCCTGGGTGCCTAGTGGCTGTTTTCCAGCGAAAAAGCGCCAGGGGGTGTTTTTTCACTGACAAAACGACCAGAGGGTGATGTCATGAGTGAGGGTTGGGGCTTGTGGGTGCCACATGGGTGCCGTCCCCCCAGGCGGGCTAGGTATACTACTGGGTCTGAAACCTTAATCCAATTGAAGAATCATTCAACAGAGTTCTAATTACACTGCACCCCCCCCAAAAAAAAAGCACAATAGGCAGAGGCGTGGGTTGATAACATTTATTATTTACAAACAACTGCAGCAGGGAGGGGGCTTAAAGTCACCCCCCCCCCGGCAACGTCTCTTTGCTCAGTCAGTCTGAGCATCTCTACTCTCTGAACATCTTTGAACAGGACTAAGTCAACTTAGGGAAAGATCCACCCTCTCCAACACTTATACCTCGTCTGTTTCTACAACATTCAAAGTGACTCACAAAAGAAATATGAAAGATGTATAAAACCTAGCAAAATACAACTCAAACAACAATGATAGCAACAGAGAAAAAACAAAAAGAAGAGAAGAAACATGAAACATCACAGTCACAAACTAATTCCCTCTAAGCATTTGTAAGTCACTTTTTGTGCAATGTACCCAAAAAGACATATGAAAAAATTGGACGCCAATCAAATTATAAAGTTAAAATGCTAAAAACATCAACTACTAAAGCAAGCTGCACTCCAGTCAATAACAGCCATTAAAAACTACTAAACCAGTAAAACAGCAAAGCACTTCAATTAAAAGCTCTGTTAAACAGAAACATTTGCACCTAGTACCTCAGTGACATCAAAGAAGGTTTTCCCAAGCCTGTATGGAGAGAACATTCAAAAGGCAAAGATACCATTCACTGAAATGCAACCTCATGTAAAGCACATTTTCCCTTCTCCTTTGCTAGCCTCCAGCCAGGTGCATCTTACATCAGCCTTTTGCAGGCGTTCCCAACTGGTGGTACGCGTACCCCTAGGGGTACGTAGACCATCAGGCGGAGGTACGCAAGAGGCTGTCTGTTATCAGCTGCTGCAATCAGCAGCTGATAACGTTGGATGCCTCTTTTTTACTCAGCGCTAAAGATAAGGGCTTGGATCTTTAGCACTGTGGCTTTAATCACAGCGCTAAAGATCTAAGCCTTTATCTCTAGCACAAAACACTAACCCACACACATATACACATGTTTAAAGTTGTTCTAATACAGATTAATTAGCTAATCTGATTGATTAGCTAATTAATGAGTGATTAATTAGCCAGGGTACTTCAAAAAATAGGAAGGTGACAAGGAAGTACACTGGCCAACAAAGGTTGGGAAACCCTGGCCTAGTGCAATGCACCTGACCATTACCTGAAATGGATTTCTATAGGTAGATCCAGCCATGGTCATGGGTTACTCATGTTCAAAGATTAACAGTGCAATCCTATACATGTCTACTCGGAGATATGTCCCACCATGTTCAGTGGTACATACTTACTCCCATGTAAGTGTGTATAGAATTGCAGCCTCAATTTCAAAAGTCTTGCTTAACATTCATCTTAAACATGACTAGAGGGGGAACAGGCATGTACTGGCTAGTAGCCACACCACACACTGACATGCTCCATTGCTACTCCCCCTGCTTGCACCTTGCTAGCCAGGATTCTCGAACGTGTAGAAAAATCTTCTACTCGTTCAGTACTTGCCTCTGCAGACAAATGCTGATTGTGGGAAGCAGAGAATATTGGTGCATGGGATGTGGTTCCTTGACACGCTCCTGTTCTGACTAAATGCTTGAACAGGCCTGTTGTTTCCTTGTCAATTGTGTGCAGAATTTCAGCCTATATCAGCGAGAACCTGTGGCAATTCTGGAAAAAATCCTCAATCATGTATGTGAGTTCAAAGTCTCCTTTAGAGAAAACCCTGTACTGAATGAGGTTCTGGAAAACTTCAGTGACTTTTTCAGGTGAGAACTGTATCAGTGTCTGGTGAAAACCAAAGACATTAAAGGATGACTGAAGTGAGAGGGGATGACAGAGAAAATGGTATCCTCTTGAGTAATTATTTTTCACTCATGGATGGCAGATGCAGAAAAAGAAAAGAGCAGGCAAGGTGTGAAATGACCCAGTTCTTTTCTCAAGAGATGTGAAGAAAAGAAAAAAAACCAACCTAGCCACTTTTTCCTCAGAATGGCCTCTTCCGAGAATTTTAAGCAACCATGTTTAATTTCTAGAAAAGAGGTGCAGTATACCTGCTCTCAAATTTCTGCTCCTAATCCTGACTTGTAGGAGAAGATTTATGGTACTTCGTGCTGATAGGAAAACAGCTGTACATGCTCAGAGGCACTTTTCTCTATTATTATTTCACATATTTGAGGACATCGCCATGCTGTTGAAAATGGATACCAGGGTTGAACTTTCACACAAATTAAACCTTGCCCCTTTCTGGAGTACTGTATGTGCTACATCTCCACGCCTTGAGTGCCCCCCTACACCTTTAAGGAAAGATAAAATTTGCAATAACAGAATCATTTCTGCAGGATACAAAGGTTAACATCCCTAATCTTCAAAAGTTCCACTGCAGGTTCTACCTCGGAGTTTAATTTAGCAACTTATCTACCTGAAAATGAGATCAAGATAGGAGAATTTCATATTTATCTCTGTGCAGGTACAGACAGGAAAATGTGCTATTTCTGATATTGGCTTCTGGATACATAGCATTTGCATGTAGATAAAAAAAAAAAAAAGCCAGCATCAGATTTCTGGCAGATAGCATATCTGAAAATCTCATGGGTTTTCAGTAAGATTAATTGCATGTTGATACAAGTCCAGGATATTTATTATTTAAATGTGGAAGCAAAGCAAGAAAGAACTATTGGTGTTGGTGACTTTTCTTCGCGCCTCACCCAGAAATGTCTGTCTAGCACAAATGTGCTCAGTTGCATTCTTCCAATTGCCTGTTTTCCCTCTGTATCAGATTACTCTCAGGGTCTCTCCTCACTTTCATCTTTATCCTATTAGTAATTGCAGAACGGTCTCATTCATACAAGGAAACAGGGTATTTACTTGCAGCCTTGTGAGATAGCTGAATGACAAATCGACAAGAAAAAAAAAGACATTGGCATCATTTGCAGAAAACAAAAATTGGCATCTCTTCTTGTAAAACCACTCCCTCAAATGAACAAAAAGAGAGTTATGCATGGGCATGCATACTTGAAACACACACATCTGGTTTTCTTTCTCCCAGAATGCTCTGCTCTGCATGTACAAGAGCAAGCCAACCACCAGGGCTAAAAAAGCTACATTTATGAAGAAGGAACTACTCGATTGCTATTACTTCTTCCCCAATTCCTGATAAATGAAGGATGAGCTGCTCCTTCAAAAGTCATTAACCTTTTGCCATCCTGATGAGGAGCTTGTGGTGTAAGAGCAGTTGCTCCTGGCCTTTTCTTAGACAAACCTGCACTAGAAGTGTCTGCTAGGCTCTAGTTTTGCTAACAAAGAGCTATTACCCAGCAACGTTATTTGTTCCAAAGTGCCTCTTACATGTGGTCTTGGTCAAGGTTGAATGTGAGGAACGGATGAAGCCCAATCTAGACTTATATGTCTTTGATCCAAGACTGATGCTAGAATCACATCAAAGCCAGATTTAAAAGGACAGCTTTTTCCTGTGCTCATTCTCTCCCCCCCGCCCCCATAAAGCTTGGAGAAGCTTTATGGAACTTTCCTGAAGTGACTGCAATTGCCTAATTACATTATCAAGATGAGCAGGTCATGGCACAGGTTGGGACATTCTGCCAATAGAGAAAAACAAGTCCATATAGGCAATAAAGGAACAATGGGCTTGAACCGTCAAGGTCTTCCATCAAACCTTAAGCTAATTCAATTTCCTTGCCGTTGAAAAAGGCTACAGCAATCAAGCCCCTTTTGAGAGGATGAAGACATTCCACCTATTCTTTAACTTTAATTCAGTTGTCTGCCCTGACTCAAAAGAGCCCATGGCCTAAATGTCAACCAAAAGACAGATCTCTCTTGAGCTAAATGGATCAGGAAAATAGCTTATGAAAGGTCTTGACCCCAACCCCCCCTGAACACTCTTGTTCAGTCACAAGCCATCCACTGTACTGCATTACTGCACTTCCACCTCATCAGTTCTGCAGAAATCTCTATATGCCAACTCTATATGGACGGGAACTTGCCTCTTTGCTTGTCTGGATGCTCTGCCTTCTCCCCTCCTACCACTTCTCTTTGCTTCTCGCTCTCTGTCTTCACCAAGAGGAAGCCAGCCGCTCCTCACAGCTATGCAGCCAATCAAGCAAACCCCTCTGTTTCACTTGCTCTAAGTGCCTTGTGAACATTTTTCTCCAATAAGTCACTCCACAATGTATAGGTCTGGCGGTTGAGCTGACAGTCTTTGGTTGAAAACTGCTCTTTGTTTACAGAGGAAAATCCTTACATTTGCCCACTTGGACTTGAAACTCTTAACCTTTCCAGTTGCCACCTCTGCATTCCATCTGATCAAGGAACTATCCTAGTAGATTGAGGGCGGGGTAACCTTGGCCAATAGGCACTAGCAGTGGCGTCGCGACGACGCGCGACACCCCTGAGCGGGGGCGCGCGTCGCCCTTAAGGGGGAGGCTCCGCCCCCGCGCATGATGTCACACGCAGGAGCGGAGCGCCCTCCCCGCTCCGTTTTCGGCTCATTTTGGAGCCAAACGGAGACAAGGGAGGGCGGGCGGGCCCACCTCAGCGCGAAATTGTAAGTAAGGGGCGTCGCGCGTCACCCCTGTACGCGCGACGCCCCCCGGCGGCCCGCCCCCCCGCCTCCCCCCGTCGACGCCAGTGGGCACTAGCCCTTCTCTCTAGCCCTATTTTCCACTAGCCCTATTTGCCCACTAACCCACTAGCCCTGTTTTCCATTTGCTCACGCACATGTGTACCAAAACATGTTTCTAAGGATCTTTGGGCCATTAGTTCATGGCACACTCCAGAAAGATGAGAGCATCAGAAATAGGTGCAAACACGGTATCAATTATTGAGGGGATAAGCTTACAATCACAGAGAGGAGAAAATGAATGCAGTGAGAATGATAATACAGTTATACCATCAATGATTCAGTTGGTTATATTCACCACAATGTTGCCTATATAATGGTGCTCCACCACTGAAGAGCCCTTTTATTCACTGATGGAGAAGGTGAGAGAAGCCATTGCCTGCTGCCACTGCCTATTGCCCACCCTGCCACCAATAGGTTTTGGGGACATACACCATGAGGGTTTTACCCCATAATGCATATTATTATTATTATTATTATTATTATTATTATTATTATTATTATTATTTATACACCGCTTTTCAACAAAAAAGTTCACAAAGCAGTTTACAGACAAAATCAAATACTAGTCTTTAATTAACTGGCTCCCTGTCCCAAAAGGGCTCACAATCTAAAAAAGATGCAGAGCACCACCAGCAAATAGCCACCAGAAAGACACTGTGCTGGGGTGAAAGGGGGCAGTTACTCTCCTCTTGCTAATTATAAGAGGAGCACCAATTGAAAAAGTGCCTCTTGCCCAATAACGCATGGTTTTCCCCCAGACACCTTGGAACCTGACACAGGCACTCTGTGTACATGTATGCATGCGTGCGCATGCGCGCGCGCGCGCACGCACACACACACACACACACACACACACACACACACACACACGTGCATGCATATGTTTGTGTGTGTGTGAACAAATGGTGTTCTGTGTACACAGAAAATATCCTTTCCATAAAATCTTACAGGTCTTCAATTATAAATTTGATTTACTATCTCATAGATAAAATGGTTGGATAGTTGAATGGATATATCCTAGACAACATTTTAGAAATGGGTATAGAGAAACTGTATAAAGATATAATTATGTTATTTAAATATGATTCCAATGACAGAAAAGGATTTAATAATCTCTCCTTTTTTACACTGGCAAGATCCAGCTGAACTTAAGCCATTTTAGATTCCATTGATATCAATTAGAGACAAAATCAAGCTTAACTCTCACTTTGCAATAAATGGAACTTAAATGTGCTTAACTTTGGCTGGATCATGCTTCATATCTTTTTGCAATCACAGCACTATATTTCAGTGAAATTGTAAATGGTAATGTAGGGAGGAAAAAAAACCCTCTACAATAGTGCTAAATTGGATGAGCATTGTTTTATGGTTTTGTTTTGTTTTGTTAATTGAACACATTTATTGAAAATGCAATAAAGTGGATATAACATTAAATTTAGATTGTCATGTCAGTATTTCTTCACAGGGAACCAAATATGCTGAGAAGTTATTTTCAAGACCTGTGAAATGCAAAGACCATGCTCCAACACATGGTTATCTTTATGGAAACACACTCCGTGTCTTGGGTGTTTTATTGATTAGTAAAGTCAGATTAGTATTCCTGCTCAAGAACCAGTGGGCAAAAACTTGGTGATGATCTGCATGGTAGTCCAATGCCTAAATATGGCCACAAACAGGACAGTGCCAGGGGTCAGACAGATCAGCATAGTATTGAAGGCCCATGTGCCTCTGGGGGTCACCGAACCAAATCCAGAAGTCCTCCATGCTCACCTTTGTGTGATGTTAGTGGTGCAACTATGCTCAGCTGAGCAAGTTACTCCATTGCTGCCTTTTCCTTCCCTCCCCATCCACAAGTGAGCTTCTTCATTCACACATGCAGACAGCAGGAGGAGATGATGTCGGTGCAACAAACTTGGCTGAACAAGTCACTCTGTAAGTTGTATCTCAGATGGGTGGGAAGGATGGAAGGGGAGCATCTGGATGATCGTGCCTCAGTGCCACAGCAGTACTGAAAGCGAAGCATCCGTCTGCAGCCTCTTTATATTTGCTGGCATCATTGCAGTGCTTAGGTAAGACTGTCCATCTACTTCCTCTTTTATTCTTACTGGGTATTATGGGGTGGGAGCAATGTGTGTGCTCCTATGCGGGAAGGGGGGGCTGTTCAAGGGCCCAGCGGGTCATAGAGAGTCAGTGTAGGGCTTTGCTCTGGGGTTTCCCAAAGCCTAGTGCTACCCTGGCCATGAACCAGTTGGACAGTCCAATCCAACTTAATTCCTTCCGCAACAATGTAGCAGTGCCAATGTGGCACCCACTGAATCCTGCAGGGGCATTTCAGCATTGTTCCCTTGCCCTGGAGTAAGCCTGCACCAGCCTGCTGAGTCTAATAGAACCTGCGCAAGCTCTATAGCTGGCGCAAGACCCCGTGGACTCAGATCAGGGGATCAAGACTGGGAAGGGGGTTAGGATATTGGTGTGTGCCGCTGCCACTGATACCACCCCCTTTCCCGGTCCTGATCCACCCTTCTTCCTGCCCCCTCCTCCCTCCCTCTGAGCCAACTTACTGGCACCGACAGGCTTTCCTGGTCCACTGGCCTGCAGACCTGGCCACTTGTTGCTTGCAGCAGCAGCCAGGCTGCGCCAAATGGTTTGTTGCATTTTGCAACAGCAATAAAGGACTTTCTTATCATTTCACACATAATGTTTTTTTTTCCCCAAATGTATGAAGTTGTTTAAATTAATTTAATCAATCACAATTAGCCAAACTAGCAGCCCAGGAACAGCACCGGCGTCCCTTACTCACCGGGTGTTGCGGAAGTGCTTTACAGCACTATTGCGGAGCACTCCCCCAGGGCTTCTTTACACAGGATTGCGCGGTGAATGTTTATGCCTGTTGTTTTCCAACATCCACAATCAACCAGAATTGAGGGTTTGAAAATGTACAAATTCCTGTACAGTTTCTTATAAAATTTTAAGGGATACAATTTGCAACTACCAGTAAATAGTTTCTTTATGTATTGTACATATGAATATTCTCTTTAGGATTGTCACTAACCATGCTGATGTCCGGATGCGGGGGACCTGGGGCAAAGGTTTGTATGGAGCCCCACATTGCACCCCAACCCGGTGGCGCATTGGACACTACCACTGTCACTAGTCAGCCCAGCCATGTAGGGGGGCTGATGGGCATAGGCCCTCGATCTGTGCCTGAACTTGCTGATCCCTGACACCACTCCTGCGAAATCAGCTAAAACTGAAATTTCGTGACGATTTCTGAGTGGCACCTACGGAGAAATCCCGCAGATAGATAAGGGCTGATGTTGTAAACTGCATGAGATTTTAAAGGAAGCAGAACAGAATGACTGAAACATTTCTTAACATGTTTTGCATATTCCAACATGGTTATATAAATCTATTCTCTTGCACATATATCCCCAGCTCAGACTATATATGACTGTTTCATAGATTCAACACTATGGCCATACTTTTGAGAGATGAAAACGCTTCTCTTTTTTCTTCCTTTTTCCTTTCTGAAAATGACTCTATATCAGTATTAAATCACATTAATTCTTCTCTCCAAACCTTAAATAATAATTAATACAGTGCAATAATCCATGTCAAACTTTCCACCACAGCATTTGTGTTTTTGAATGACTCATCTCATCTATAATTATTTTCTATTGGATTACAGGCAATTAGCTTTTATTACTGCGGCAATCAAGTATGCAAATCAGAAAAATGTCAGTTTACCAGACTAATCACATAAAACACATTTTGAATTTTGCGAAAATCTTTCAGATGTATTCTAAAACAATACACAGCTTCATATGTATAGAAAAATAATTACATGCTGATAGGTTTTTTTGAAAAAAATTACACTACAGAAAAAGTTGTTAATTTAAAATAAATAATATTTATGCTAATTCTAGCTTGCTGAACAAACAAAGACCATTCATTCATCATTGTAAAGAAAATGTACTTTGGAACTTAAAGTTAACTTGCTGAAAATAGAGCACGACACATAAAATCCTCAGGGAGGATATTAATACCATGGTTGTCCTTCGTACCCAAGAAAATTCTCTTTCATGCCCATGTTCACAGTTGCTCCCATGAAATCAGCTTCCAAAGTGACAAGCTGTTTGGAGGAACAAGTGGAGTTCATTGGATCTAACCCTTTCCCCAAATGCTGGCTTCTCCCTTGTATATCTGAGTGCTGCTGAATGATAGACAAGGGGGTCTAGGCGTCTATGTTCAGCAGAATTATAAAACTGAAGACCCTTTATTTCTGAAGCAACCCACTAACCTGCTATATTGCTGCTGAGAATAAAATAGAAGCAGAGAGAGTAAAAGGTTTCAAAGGAAAAATATTTTACTCACAGCTCACAAAAATATGCATCTTTGTTGGCTGTACAGATCCTAAACTTTGGAACAGGGAATCCTAGAAATATTCTCTTTGCATGGGTGTATGAGACCTCATGTCATGGGTGGACGCCATGAGGCTGGTGAGAACACTCAAGACAACATGATACATGTATCCTGTTTCCACTCCCTTGCATAAAGATAGAGCACTGGTTTTCAAACTGTGGGTCACGACCCACCATTGAGAACTTTTGCTGCCCCCTACCCCCTTAAGGCGAGGGGACAGTATGGCAGCGGCAGCGGCCGCGATCCAGGGTATTGCCACCGCCGCCGCCAAAGTTCCTGAAACACACACCCCCGCACTTACTGGGGCTTGGGGGGAGCATTGGTGAGGCCTGTGCGACCCTCTGCAGGCCTCCCCGATCTTCGGATCGCTGTTTTGCAGCGATCTTCGGGCACTTCCGGTTTTCGCGAAAACCCTAAGCACCCGTAGATCGCTGCAAAACAGCGTTCCAAAAATTGGGGAGGCCTACAGAGGGTTGTGCAGGCCTCCCCAATGCTCCCCCAAGCCCCGGTCTGTGCGGGGGGGGCGTTTCGGGGGCTGGTTTCGGCAGCAGCAGTGGCGATCCCCCGGATCGCTGCTGCTGCTGGCTCCGCCCCCGCACACACTCAAAGTTCTCCCCGCCTTGTGGGGGGAACTTTGAGAAACGCTGAGAGAGTACAGGTGGGTCCCCATATCCACTGATTCGCTATCCACGGTTTCAGTTATCCACGGATCGTGGGGACCCCCCCAGGCTTTTACTTTTTTTCCCAGTAAGCTTCGTTTCTTCCTTTAAGAAACAGGAGAAGCACCCTCTGGCTGCTTATCACAGGCAAGTAGAATGAGACTAAGTACTAGAGAGGCTCTGCAAGGTTAACAGAAATCTTGCAGAGCGTCTCTAGGACTTAGTCTCATTCTACTTGCCTGCAATGGAGGCTGCTTCTGTTTTAAGGAAGAAACAAAGCTTGCTGAAAGAAAAATAAGAGCTGGGGGGGGGGGCAAGCATGCCTGCCTGCAGGGGAGGCAGGGTGGGGGGGCCCTCAGGAAACCATGGAGGGGGTGTTCACTCTTATCCACGGTTTCAAGTATCCATGGAGGGGCCTGGAACATATCCCCAGCAGATATGGGGGCCCACCTGTACTTCAAAAACCCGGAAGTTGCATATAGTCATCACGGCTTGTAATCTGAGATAGACTTTTCCTCCATAAATCTGGCCAATCTCCTTTTAATCTAACCCCCCAGCCCAACCACCCCATCCCCTGCACTCACCGTTTTAGAGAAGTCCAAAGGAGAGTACGCTGCACAGGGAATCCGATCCACTCACTGGCCAGCTGTTAACCGTTGCTGCGCTCAGGTAAGACAGGAAGGAGTGTGGCACGGAGCCAACCTAAAAGGTATTGGCTCCTCCCACACTCCTCCCCCAGAGATCTAATAGGGGATGTCATCGCCCGCACCCCTCATGCATCTCCAGGGCGACTGGGCAAACCCCGAGCATCACCCGAGGGGACGCTCGGCATTACCTGTTTACCTACATCCTGCAAGGATTAGAAAAAGTTCCTTTTCTATTCTCATCCCAACTTACCTATTTACACATCAAAAATAGCATCCCCAAAGTTATACATTTATTATGAATAGTTAAGCTGCATGTAGCAGCATCTCTAAAAATCCTTAAAAAGGAAAGCTTTTTCCCTTACAAATTTTCCCATTGCAACTCTTCTAGTAAGGGTTTTCACACCACCGACCTGCTACGCTGACAAGGCTCTCCTCTCCAAGACAGGTAGTATGAGAAAACGCTGAAACTCTCTCTCCCGCCCCCTTCTTTCCCTGTTCTTAGCTGTTAGAAATTGGGTTGGAAGAAGCAGGGACACCTAGAATTTCTCTCCCAACACCCCCCTTTTTTTTCCTTGCACCAAATACACTTTGCATTACATGCAACCACCATCATCAGACAGGAACACCTACACTATTGTTACGACAAAAGAAACATATTTCTCCATTATTGGTGTCCAACTGTGGGCATATTATTATTGCTGAATATATTATTTCTCTGTATGCAATAATTTTACCTTTGTCCTTTCTCAATAAATTCATAAACTTTTATTGGAAAGTATTTCTCTCAGTCTCTTTGCTAAGTTAAAGGGGATACTCTGCATTAGGCTGATCCGTTATCCAGTCTAAGATCCCATGTTCCATAGAGTTGGGTGAATTCCCCCTAAGAACCAGCTCTTTTGGTTAGGAACTTGCCTTCCATAGAGATAAATTCTAACCTTTACACCCCCGCCGATGCAGTGGCGCCAAAATGGCAGCCGCTGCATCCTGTGCAGGGGGGAGGGACCGGGAGGCTTCCGCAGGGAAAGGGGATGTCTAATCCCCTTACCCCTGTGTAAGCCTCATGGCCTGCAATCGGTCTCCTTGAACCTATGTTAACAATGTTGCTAGCATAAATCCAAGGAGAGAAAAGGGGTGGGGAGGCTGAAGGGAAGGGAAATAGGATCCAGCGCAGGATCTGTGGTGGAAGGCCTGCGCTGGATCCTATTCCCCTTCCCTGCAGCCTCCCTGCCCCTTTTCCTCTCCTTGGATTTATGCTAGCAAAATGGCTAACATAGGTTCAAGGAGACCCCTCTGTCATGGAAGGCCTGCACCCCTACCATGGCCTCCCCCTCCCCATTACACCCCCTCCCCACCTTCCTGCTGGCTTACCTTTCCCGGCATATGTCCAGAGGTTCTCCGGTGAGGCTGGGAAGGCGGAGTCCTTCCCATCGGCATCTACGGCAGCGTGCTGATCAGTGCGCTGTCAGGGAGGCTTTTGCGACTGGCGTTGACTGCTTTATGGCAGTCAGCACCAGCGCGGGAGGCGCACCACCTTCGAGGGGCAAGTATATGTTTGGGCTGAGTCACTATAATTGAAACCTTTCAGTGAAACATGAACACCTCTAATCACCCGTTGACAATAATGGTGTGAAAATGAACCCCCTGCTATTCCCATTGTAAGCATGGCTCACCTATTCTCTTTTGCGGTTCTGCTCTTTGCATTTTTTTTTATTTTCCACATGTTTATACCACCCTTCCTCCAAGGAGCTCAGGGTGGTCACATGGTTCTTTCCCTCCTTTTGTCCTCACCACAACCCTGTGAGTTAGGTGAGGCTGATAGATAATGACTGGCTCAAAGTCACCCAGGAAACGTCATGACTGAGAGGGAATGTGAAGAGGCTGAAGTATCCTGTGTTCTAATCTTACCACAGGCGATTCAAAGTACAATCACCCAGGCCAGCCCTCATGCTAGAAGAGTCACAAATTGCTCATTGTTTTCTATATTTTCTAGCTGTGTGTAGAAAAATAGGTTGTTTTTTAAGAGTCCTGTCTCCATTAATTACGTGTGATTCAGAGGCTTATTAGCCATGCCAGAATAGCTCAGCCAGCTCTCCCCAAATGCAGAGAAGGGCGCCTGAAACCTGAACACATTGTTCTTTCTACTGTTTACATTACATTGCTTGCCATAGTCAAAGAAAAACACAGCTCTGTGGAACAACAAATCTGTAATTTTACTGAAGTTTCCTTTGCACGTTGGAGGTGTTTCTGCTGCCTGGCAATGCCATGGCACTTTCATGCTGAGGGAGCCGAGGGATGTTGAGGTACTGTGATTATTCCGGCACGTGCCTGGCTGTTGCAAGCTTATGGCTAGGATGAAAACTTACCACATGTAATTTAAAGCTCCTTTTTTCATATGATAGGTCCAGACGGTGTGGTGGGTGAAGGCACTGTGGGTACCAACCAACCCACTCTGGTGGCACTCAAAAATTTTCCGGAGGCATAGCTGTCACAGGTTGTGTACCTTAATACAGACATTAACAGATGACAAAGTGGTTTCACATGATGTCTGCCCCTGGATAATTTATTTATTTGTTTATTTATTTTATTTACAATATTTCTATCCCGCCTTTCTCCCCGAAGGGACCCAAGGCGGCTTACAGCAAAAAGAGAGATACATACAAAAAATACAATATAGAAACAATCACAGTTTAAAACAATAACAACAATTAATAAAAATTAATAAGAACAATATCTAAAAATTGATTAAAAAGATCATGGCTACAATTAAAACAGGAGCATAAAAACAGCAGCACCCCTCCCCCCCACACACACACCTGTACCAGCAAGATGTTAAAAAATTTAAGAAAAGCTGGGGGGGAGCAAGAATGGGTGTGAAAGCAATAGGCAAGACTGAATTAAGAGAAGACAGATTGTTCAACAAAAACAGCACAAAAAAGTAGGGAAACAGAAAGTTCAAGACTGCAGTCCTGTGCAAGTCATTTGGGAGAAAATCTCACTGAACAGAGAACTTTAAAGCTAGATGAGGAAGAGAAGTGGGAAGAGGGTAAGAGAGATCTAGACAAGGAGGAACTAGTGCAAAAGAAGGGCGAGGCATTCTCATCCACTCCACACCAATATCTCCCTGACATTTCTACCCTGTGCAAGGGCAAAAGCTTCATGTTTTCTAAGAACATAAGAAGAGCCCTGCTGGATCAGGCCAAAGGCCCATCTAGTCCAGCTTCCTGTATCCCACAGTGGCCCCACCAGATGCCTCAGGGAGCACACAGCCAACAAGATAACCTGCACTGGCGTCACTACAGGGGGGGCGGAGCTGTAAGTTCTTCCATAATCAGAGCCTCCGTTACACGGAAGAACGAAGTACCCCGCCCCCGCGCCTTCCGACCCAGTCAAAGCGGTGAATGCACGTTGTTTTCACCGCTTTGAATGGGTCGGAAGGCGCGGGGGCGGGGTGCTTCGTTCTTCCATGTAACGGAGGCTCCGATCACGGAAGAACTTACAGCTCCGGCCCCCCTGTAGTGACGCCAGTGATAACCTGTTTCCTGTCACCACTCCCTTCATTTATCCACACCAAAATCATTCAGTCCCCTGATCTGCTTCAGAATAACAGAATCTGTAGCTTTCCAGAGACCAGCTTCTTTCTGTAACTAGTTTTTTTAACCTTCCAATCAATCAATATTGTATCAGTATGAATAACCACAGTGGGCATGTGTCCCCTTATGCGCTAAAGATTAATCTTCTCTCTCATCAAGTGTGTGTGTGTGTGTGTGTGTGTGTGTGTGTGTGTTTGTGTGTGTGTGTGTGTGTTTAATGGACAAAAATGCCACAGAAAGACAGCTGAAAACCATTCAGTGGAAAACTGCATCTTACAATGGTATATAATTACACCTTCAGCGATTCAGAAATGAACTCGCTGCCTGGAAAGTTAGGTCTGGCAGTTTGCAGGCAAGCTCACTGAGAAGACAAGGAGCTACAGGCAGTCTGAGAGCAGCTGACTCTGAGTTAGGATCAAACCAGAGGTTGTGGAACCATCATTCACATGCACACATCTGTTCCATTCACAAATAAAGTGTGTATGTGTTTGTGTGTGTGGGGGGGAGGTTTTCCTTTAAAAACTGTGCCGGGGAACAGGGTGGATAAATGGAACAAACTGTCAAATCTAGTTGGGTGCTATGGAGTTAAGACAGTATCCAGTGAAATCCTGTAAGCCCCACCAAGTCGATAGCTCCATGCATAGTACTGGCTTTGGAAAACACTAAAGGAACATAGAAAGCTGCCTTCTACCATGATCTGTCTACTCTAGCTCAATATTCTTAATACTGACAGGCACTGGCTCTCCAGAGTTTCAGACAGAAATCTTTCCCTGCATTGCTATCAGAAATTTCACCTGAACTTCTGCATGTATTCTACCACTGAGCTACGGCTCCTGTCTCCTTTCTCCAACTGTCGTGGCGGTGATGAGATCTGGTTCTACAGCCAGAGTCCCCAGTTCAAGACTTCCACTATCTTACATTGCCTCAAGAGAGACCAAGTTGTGGAACAGTCCCCATTTCCATCTCTTTTCAAGCAGGGGTGTCACCTTGACATTTGGCTTTCAGCGGACTTAGTGGAATCTTGGAGGTGTGCAGGCCCCTCACCATGAACAATGCCATGATATTATTGAAACTCTTGTTATGTCCTGAAAAATTCTTTGGATATTTCAACTGAACAGGGGCCACTATTTTTTGCCTCAACGTTTTGCTTTAGAAGAAATTCAGCACAGCAATGACGCCATTTAGATTGTGGCTTTATATGTGACTATATACTGTAAGTATGCGTGTATGCATAGAAATATGACATTAATATATGCCTTGCCTTTTTAAATAGGCGAAGAGTGACATTTTACTTAGTACCGTCTCTTTCGTTTAACTCCCTCCCTTTCAGACTCACACATACAAACCACTGTTCATTTCCTAACCCTTCCTTTAAGCCTCAACAATACATTGTTTTACATTATAGGTATGTTCTCAAAGCAATTTGAATCCCAGGTATCCCAACAAACTGCCTATTCAACCACGTTTAAGTGTATACTTCAGGAGTCATGTCACAGAACAGTTTTGTTTCTCTGGTTGCGCACCCATTTTAAGTCTACAAAGGGAATATATAATAAAAGCATTCCCTCTATACTTTTTTTTTGCCTAACTATACTCCCTATACCTCCATACAGTGTTGTTGTTGGGTTTTTTGGTAGTTTTTTGGGGGGGGATTTTTTGTAATCTTTTGTCATCTATGGCAACAATAGAAAGTATTTGTCTGGCACTTCCAGCTGTAATCCATGCATGAATAGACAGCTTTTCATTGTCACCCCCTGAAAAACTGTGGATCATTACAGGGTGTCTCCTATGTATGCCAATTTAACAAGCTTTTCTGACAGAAGATGTTCCTTATTTTTGAGGGAAAATATGCATTAACAGGACTGGACACAAGTGGGACAAATGGCCGCCTCATTTTGTTCTTTGTGCAAGGGATCCATTCTCTGTGGCAATAAACAACAAGAAAGAGAGCTGGAGGGAGAGACGAGACGCATTCAGGGCTTTTGTCTCTTTGATGCTCTTATAGTGCTGCATGCGGCCACTTCAATATTTCATAAGTTGCGCTGAGCATTTCCGAGATTACTTTTTAACCATGTGTGCGCACAGCAAGAGAATTTTGAACGGCACCAGCAAAGCCAGAAATCTGCCTTTGCAAATGTCATGTGAATATGTGTTGCAGCAGTATGTTTGACAGTGAATTCGTTTCACGTTATCCATGTAGTGAGATGTATAATTACAGAACGTGAACTTTTGCTCAGAATTGAGGTGGGGGACTTTTCAAAGTATGGATGGCACAGTGGCTGTTGGCAGTTCTTTCTAACCTTTTTCTCTTTTTAAAGTAATTTCTTACCGGGGGGGGGGCAGAACTATTTTCCATGACTGACAACTGCCATGTTGTTTCTTCCTAATATCCCAGAGAGAAGCCACATTTGGGGCATTATTGGAAAGAAAAATAGCAGCAACGAAAGCCTCTGAAAGGAGCTCTGCTACTGCTGTCGTCACAGGCCATGGATGGAGACTAATGTTAAAGGAAAAAGAACCAACATGGCCACTGCCACATCACCAATGGTAAGTAACGATATCGCAGATCCCAGTTCACTGCATCCCCACAATCCCCAAAGAGTGTAGGGGGAGTTTTGAACCAGCCTGTGAGTTGCCCAGACCCGCCTTACTGTGGTAGGAGCCTGGAGAAGTGGCTGCAAAACATGACCCCTCCACATGGAGCCTGGTAATGATGTCATTGAGGACAAGGTACTGGCAGCAGTAGACACTTTATAGCCATCGTAAATGACATCCCGGAAGCGTGCAGACTCACATGCTTCCAGACCGCCACCGGAGAGGCCGGAGCAGCCCCGGACATGACTGATTGTAGGGTGCACAGAGTTTCTATTTCTCTCCTGGAGTTCTGCTTCCTATTTCTTTATTTTAGTTCAGAGGATGGAAAGGGAACAGAAGGATTTTCTAGGCCTGGAAAGAAAGAGACGGAGCCAGTGGCGTAACTGAGGTTTTTCCAAGGGGGCAGTGGGCTCCGGTCCTGCTCCATTCTGGTGGAGGGGTGGGCGGGGTGAAGACGCGTCATCTCGTCCACGGCCCCCTGGATGTACACACACACACACACACACACACACACACACACACACACACACACACACACACACACACATGGGGGCTAGAACTCCTGATGAAAAAAGCCCTTTTAGCCACAATGATTGTGGGTTCCTTAAAAGTGTAGTGGCTAACTTAGGGTAGGGTAGATTTTTTCAAAGATCACTTTATGTAATCTTTTATCCCCTTGAAGCAACCTCCTCGTATCCCATAGCTGATAATAAAGGGTTTTTTTTTTCAGGATCACTTATGTAAGCATAATGGTGAAAGTGATCAAGGAAAATCCACCCTGAGTCAGAGAAATCTTGAGTGAGCAGAGCTGTGCAGGTCACATGAGTGGAGGTTAGACCACAACTTCTAGGTGGGATGAATTTTTGACAGCTCTGGGTGTGTGAGAGGGCCTTTTCTGTTGTGGTACCTAGAACATACAACTGCTTGCCCAAGGAGTTTCCTACATGGCTTGTTTGTGTTCTAATTTTTATCCGCAACAGAATGCTCTATTGGTATTTTGGTAGGAAAACTTTTTGTTTATCTATTGTTAACTGAACATGATTTATGATTGCCTCTCTCATGTTTCAATGGTTTATCTGCTATTTTAATGGTTGTTGAATTGTTGTTTTTTTATTGTGCTTATTATGATTTTATTGTTTTTAGCCGCCTTGGGCACTCTTGTGAGTGGAAAGATATGAGAACCATCCCGAAATGAATAAACAAAAGCATCCATAATTCAAGTTTTCATCTTAGACAACTTTAAAGATCAGCCAACGAAACGGATAAAAACAAGAGATCTGTGTCTGAGATAAAGCATCTTTGCCTCCAGTGCTTGAAGCATCAACCTGCCATTATGCTGTAAATAATAATTGGCTCCGTAGTAAATTGACTCCGTAGTGCTGATTGCTAATAACTTAATGTAATTTGCAAGGTTCTGCACATAGCCATTTTCCCACTGAACAAGGGATCAAAGATGACAGGGTAATAGCACAGCACTGAGAAAGTGCAGGAAGTAACCTTCCCTTGCAAATCCTAGAGAGAAGCTATTAAGTGTTTTGCTTCTTTTCCTACAGCACTGGCACATTTGCACCTGATGCTGTTGGCCCAGAGAATGTACTAAGCTCCTGCTAGTCATCAGCTTCTGTGCCAGATGCCACAACGGACTAATATTCCGGACTTGCAAGTGTTGTCTTGAGCGTGAATGTTCTCCGTGGCAAATTGGCATATTCTGGTATCCACGGAATGTTTACTGATATTTCTCTGGATTACGTTTGAGAATCACTGAAAATACCATATGTCCCTTTTAAATGGCGTACCAAGCTGTTCAGATCCAACCGGCAATGGGAGATTCTCAGTTAAAACCTAATGCCAGATTGTCAGAGTCTAATGTTTAAATTCTACAGGAAATTAATCAATTGGCAACAATTAAAGTTGCTGCTGTTTGCCAGGCATATATTAGCTGAGGCCATGCATCTTTTTGCATTGGCACGTCAGACTTGCTGTGAATCCAAACAGATTTTAGAATGATGAGGTGAATGTTAAATGGGATTCCAAGGCAGTTTTCGCAGTACTAACATCGGTCTTGCATCTTGTGAATGGCAAATAGGGCAGGTCTAGGCTATCTGGCACTATGCTCAGTTTTGTGACCTCTGCTTTGGAAGGCAAGTGCACATGTGCATGTCAACCACCACACCAAGTGCAAGCTATAGTGGCATATTGCAGAAGACTATTGTATCTCGAGGAGTCAGTGGTGTCCAAATGCCCATGTTGATCCTTTAGGGTCCTTTTATACAGTAGTTAAAAGCCTGGCTTAGTAGCCTGTTCTGACATATTTCTGCTGCTTGATAGACGTTTCTGAAGAGCACTGTTTATCCTATTCTTAATCCTTATCTGGGCACATCTTCTAAGCCTTGTTAGCCAAGACAGGCCTGGACTGGGCACTTGGAAGTGACCGCATATTTTGTTGTGTCTTCTTTTTACCCCTGTTTTTATCTCCTCTTGGAAAGCACTGGGCATTGCTTCAAGGTCCAACATCTGCAACTGAGGGACCCTGCTTGTTCAACATTTTATCCCCTAACGTGTTATTCCTCTCTTACTAGTTAACAGGGATGTAAGTATATTAATGGTTATTGTTTAGGCATAGTAGGCATATGTAAGAAGCCCATTATCAGTGAGCATTCATGGAGACTGAAGCTGCAGCAGATACTACATTCACAGCCTTGGAGTCCACTCGCTGATGATGTCCAGGCGCTATCAACAGCAGAAGGAGGCGTAACATTATCTGTGTTATTTGGTCTGTCTAATGACTGCTTGTATGTTAGCTTAAGCAATAACTCCGGTTTCTCTTTGCTTACCTGTGTTCATTGCTTATGTATCCGAAAAGAACCATTGCCCTCTGGAGATACACAAGTACAGGACTCTAGCTTTGTGTGTTGTTCAGAGGAATAGGCTCTTCCAATTAGGGCATACAGCATATTCCTTTTCTGAGCAAATGGAACTGGATATGAATGGGCCCCATTCATATCCTGTTCCATTCATTCCAAAGCAAATGTGCTCAGTGGCATCGCTCTAGGTGGGGCGGAACGCTAAGTTCCATAGTGTTCTGCCCCACCATGACTCTCTGGCACGAGGCGCCCGCCACGCCACGCCCCCTCATCATAAAAGCCCATCAGTGGAGAGAAGGCAACGCGCAGGAGAGTACCTGCACGTTGCCTTCTCTCCACTGACGGGCTCCTACGACGAGGGGGCGGGGCGCCTCATGCCGGAGAGTCACGGTGGGGCAGAATGCTGTGGAACTTAGCGTTCCGCCCCACCTAGAGCGACACCACTGAATGTGCTCAGGACTAAACGGTGTGTGTGTGTGTGTGTGTGTGTGTGTGTGTGTGTGTGTGTGTGTGTGTGTGTGTCCCTATTTATTTTATGTGGGATTTTAAAAAATAAAATAACTAAAGGCTCCTCACAAGATGCAGAGGTGCCAGCACAGGGGCAAGACAGGGCAGATCATGGTAGCACTGGCACCTGCTATATCCACCCCCCCCCCCAGCCCAGCACGGACACATCCCCTGCAGCATTTCTGATCTATGCCAGCAAAAGAGCTGGCATGGATAATATATAATATAATATACTGTATTTATATTCCGCCTTTCTGGTCATTGGATTTCTCCTCCGACTTTATTCAAGGCAGTGTACATGGGCAGGCTGTTCTAAACCCCAAAGGGTTTTTACAATATAATAATGTTCTAATCTTTCATAGAACCCTTCATTTGAGATGTTACTTTCACAGTCCAGCTCTCTCTCTCTCTCTGGCATTCGCCTCAGCATGCTTCAACTGCAGCGCCACTCCCCCACAGAGGCTCTGCAGCTTATCAGCTCGGCGTGCCAGCAGCTCTCTGACAGACGTCTGGCTGTCTTGAACTGCTGTCCTGCAGATTTTCAGGCATTTATGAGACAAATGCTCTAACCAACTGAGCCAGATGATCTGAGGAGTCCCATGGGAGACAAGGCAGCAGCTGGAAAAGTAAGTAATTTTTTTTTCTTTACTTGCCTCTCCTGGCTGGCCTGGTCCTTTGCCAGAGTGCAGGATACAGTCGCAGCTGCATGGGTGGGCCTGCATCCTGAGCACCAGCGTGGGATAGGTTTGGACCATTAGTCATGACTAACCCTCTTAACAGTAGCATTGTATAGTGAAGTCTAATAGCGTGTAATCTTGGGCCAATTGTGCTGGCTCAGTAATTAGTGATGGGCAACTTTCCCCTGAGTCACTTAGGATTGGATAGGACAGCAAGCTGAGCTAGATATTGGATATAGCTCAGCTTATGTTCCAAACCAATGATAATTTGGCGTCACCTCTTTCTACCAACTAGCTCCTTCAATCCTCCTCAGTGGTGTTCCTAGGGCAATGCCATTGATCCTCCTCCCTCTTTAAATACCACTTACCCAGCCAGGGCAGCAGCAGCGGTAGTGATCCGAATGCAAGAAAAAGGTAGGATGGAGATCTGATCTCTCTCTCTCTCTTTCCCTCTCCAGTGTGCCAGAAAGAGAAGCACCTCGTGGCTCTTAGGAAATCCAGCTTTCCCGAGGGCTACTGCCAATTCAGCTTGGACCTAATTCTAAAAATACTAATATGGCTTACAAGTTACTACTCTTAAATTAATCCTATGTGTGTTTACTCAGAAATAAGCCCCATTGAGTTCAATGGGACTTACTTCTTTGTGAGTGTGTATTGCCTAACGCCGAAATCCTATACAGTACACACCAAACAAAATGGGGCTTACTTCTGAGTATATATGCATAGGATTGCATTGCACATTTTGCAAAATGCGTACAATGAGTCAGTGCTAAGCTGACTTTTTCTTTTTTCCTGTGGGCTACACCTGCTTCCACTTCAAGGTTTCATGTAGCTAAAGCAGTTGCTGCAATGTTTCAAGTGGTTCATCTTTTTTAAGAATAGCTTTCTTTTTAATACAATAGTTCATCTATTCAGAACGATTTGATTAGAGGCTCTCAGTGGTAGGTTTTGTCCTTGGAATGATAAAGTCAAGTTGAATGGTGAGGATTTGGAAGCATATAACTTTCAAATGCTACTTAGGAAAGCCCTAAAAAAAGAATGTGACAAAGGTTCCACTATAATTGAACTTAATGTCAGTTCACTCAAGATCTTCTTTGTTATCTTCTCCATGTGATCGGTCTGGCTCATTCCACCATGTCTGCAATCAGGTAGAAAATTGGAAGTGCAAACTGTGCTGTCAAGGGATCCATGCCACTGTGATTGATACAATCAACACTTTCCCAATTGCTACAATCAGAGAGAAACACTCTTGTTTTATCCATGAGACGTTCAATTCACATTTTCCTGTTCATGTGAATAAGTTCCTGAACAGGAACTTGTGAAGAAATGAATGGCTTGTGTGAGTAGCTGGAACTTATGCTATCACATTGGGGTGTGTGCACATGTGGGTGCATGCTTCAGGGTTAGTATAGCCCTGAATACCAGTTGCTGGGAAGGAACAGCAAGAGAGGGCTACTTGTCTATATTTCTGGTTTGGGGGCATTGTGTGAAATTGCATGGTACACTTGGTGACTCTTTAGTTTCACACACACACACACACACACACACACACACACACACACACACACACACACACACACACACAGGCGTGTCTTTGGCCCGCGGCGAGGAGGGCGGGCCGCTGGGGGTGACGCTGACGCACGACCCCCTGGGGAGAGCGGGGAGGGCCGAAACTCACGTGTCGTCGATCTCCTTTCGGCCCGCTCGCCCGCCCGCCCTCCCCTGGGTCCATTTGGCTCCAAAATGAGCGGGAGCGTAGCGACGCCACTGTACACACACACGTGCACAGAGTAACAAATATAAAAATAATGGCTGCAGTAATGAAATTTTTTATATTTAAATATTATCAAACAAATTAGCATGTATTATTTTAACATAGGCACACATACCGTATTTCTTCGAGTCTAAGGCGCCATCGATTCTAAGGCGCACCTTTACTTTCAGTACCACCAGCAGGGGGAAAAAAATCCATTGATTGTAAGACTCACCTCCCTTCATTGAATCTACCCGCTCAGCACCAACTCTCCCCAGCATGTCTCCTGCAGCTGAGGATGACTGAGTGCACTGCCTTTGCATAGCATTTCTGGCCCTGCCAGAAAGTGCCATTTCCTTCGTTACCTGGGCTTGGGGGAGCTTCAAGGAGGCCTGCGCAACCCTCTGCAGGCCTCCCTGATCTTCAGTTCGGCGAAAAACAGCGATTTTTGGCCATTTCTGGTTTTCGCGAAAACCGGAAATGGCTGAAAATCACCGGGTTTTGCCGAACTGAAGATCGGGGAGGCCTGCAAAGGGTCGTGCAGGTCTCCCTGAAGCTCCCCCAAGCCCCAGTAAGTAAGAAGATAGCATTTTGGGGTGATTTTTGGAGACCTTTGATTCTAAGACGCACCCCATTTTTTGAAATGCTTAATTGGGAAAAAACATGCGTCTTAGAATTGAAGAAATACAGTATTTTTAATTCACTACAGTGACTGTAATTTTCCTACCATTTTCTCTGTTCCCCAACTCTGTTTGTGTTTACAAACTTCTAAGAGCCCAATCCTATCCCCCGGCAGTCCAAAGCCTGCAGCACTAACAGACATTTTTACTTACCTCTATTTAGGCTGCCTGGTCACCAATGGGTCTTCTACACCAGCTCTTTAGCTGGCATGAGTTTGACGAGACTCTGTGGGTGATTCTGGGCTGGGAGAGGGATATAGGAACCCACGTGTGCTACTACCATTGAGAGCCACCCCCGTTCCTGACCTCTCCCATTCCTGGCATGGCCTACTCCCCTCCTCAATCTGCCCATGATCCTCCCCAAGAACTGCCCCCATCGCTGATTTACCAGTGACAGCTGAGGACGGCAGAGGTTTTGCAGGCCGATGGCATCTGCATATCATGGCCTCTCGCCATTTGCGTGGGCATGTTTGGCCCACAGAACAGCAGCACGGCTTTTGTACTGTTGGCCCAGGACTTATAAGATCCACCTCTATAAGGCCCAGGTAGGATTGGGCTGAAGGCTTACTTGATGTTCCTCTCACAATTCAGATATTTCATAGGATGTATCAGGCTAACTTCTACTCTTCCTGAGCCACTTTCTTCTCACCTGCCAAGATCCCCAATTCCGCTCCTCCCTCACACTTCCTGTTTCCTGCTAGCTCGCTATCTTCCAATTAGAATGACCAGACTTATCATACTCAGGGACATGCAACCTTACTTCAGCAAGATAATTGAATTTGCAACTAATCCTTTTGAACAAAAAAAAAACTGTTTAAAGTCCTATAATAAATAAGATATGCAAGCCTGTTTGTATGTGGATAGAGTGTAATTATTATTATTTTAAAGCAACTAAAGGGCAAAGCCAATCAGTGCAAGGAAACAATGATTGAAAATTGGTTTTAAAATTTCCTGCAAGCATTTTTAACGTCTGTGTTTAATGTCAACAGGAGAGACTCCCTTAGAAGAGCTCCAAGGGGATGGTAATTTTATGGTGGTTTTTTTATTATTTTGCTTTGATATCAAAGGAACTTAAACATCAAAATCTGTCAGAAAAATAATCTTTAGACAATAAGCCACTTCTTGCCCCAATACAAAAATAATCTCTTCCAGCAAATATAAAGTCCATTTACTTATGGTAAATGTCCAACTCATGCATCTTCAGCTTTTTCTTCATGCTACAGCACAACTGGCATTACACTGACAGATATTCATTTAAAAAATTGCTTGTATGCCACAGTTAATAATAGAAAAAGCTCTCCTCATACTTGGAGAGAGTAGTCTCCCCTATGCTAGCTATTGTATAGAACCATTTGAAAACGGATTTTCCCATATACCAAATCCAGCTACTGTACCAATTGGCTTCATTCCTGCGTTGTCCGAAGATGCCTCCGTGGTCATGTAGCCGGCATGACTCTCCTTGCCGCAGCGCGTAGCATGCAGCTGGAACACGGAACACTGTTTACCTTCCCGCAACTATTCATCTACTCGCATTAACATGCTTTGGAACTGCTAGGTTGGCAGGAGCTGGCCAAGCAACGAGAGCTCACACCTTCGCGGATTCGAACTGCCGACCTTTCGATCAACAGCTCATGGTTCAGCGGTTTATAATCAAGTGTTCAAAAACAGCACCAACAAATTAAACATTATAGCAAATATCAAGAGACTAAAAAGTCACAAATGATCCAAGAGTAGTTGGGGCAGGGGTGGAAACACATCTGAATAGTCCAAAGAAGACTCTGTAATAGTTTTCAGCCTGTGTCAAAATGCAGGCAGGGAGGGAGCTAGCCATATTCTCATGTGCCAGGAAGTTCCACAAAGTGAGAACCACAGAAAACATCATCTCCACTTGAACAAGGCAACGGAAGATGCAACAAAGCCAGTTGAACTCAAGGTATAGGAAGAGACCAGCATCCCAATCCTGTGTAACTCTTGCACTGGTGTAACAGTAGATCCCCTGGTGTAAGATCATTTATGCCAATGTAACTTGCCGTATGCCGACGGATGCAGGACAAACACCGGCTTAACCCCCCTCAGACACCTCACATGTGCAGTCTGGATGCAGAATGGATGCTCGCACAACTCCACCGGTGCAGGGGGCATTCCAGGGGCATCTGAATGTCCCCAGAATGCCCCCTGCGCCAGCGTCGTTGCACCGGTGTCCGTTACGCATCCGAACTGCGTGTGTGAGGTGTCCAAGGGGGGGTTAAGCCGGTGTCCGTCCTGTGTCTGTCGGCGTACAGCAAGTTACACTGGCATAAGTGCTCTTACACCAGGGGATCTACTGTTATACTGGTGCAAGAGTAACACAGGATTGTGCCCTGAGGGAGGGAGGCACTTCTTAAGGTATTTTGGCCACAAGCCATTTTGGGCTTTAATAGCCATGCCATGAAACAAACCAATATTTCTGGAGCAACAAAGGTGTGGAATGATCATGCAGACTAGCACCAGTCAGAATGTTGCAGGTGCATTTTGCAGCAACTGACGTTTCTAAAAGGTCTGCAAGGGCAGTCTCGTGCAGAACACATTGAGGCAGTCTAAACAGAAAGGGACTAAGGTAGCCAAGGAAAGAATGATAGGTAGTCAGTAGCACACATTAGCATGTTGCCAAGTGAACTGCCTCCACTGCCACATCACAAGGTTGCCAATTAACATATGCTGTCCATCTCCCTTAGCCAACCCATAATACCCTGTTTTCCTGAAAATAAGACCTCCCCAGAAAGTAAGACCTACCGTCATTTTTACTTGATTTTTGCTGGCACTCGTAAATATAAGACCTCCCCTGAAAATAAGACCTAGCTAGGGTCATCAGCCAGACGGACGCGACCCCCCCCCCCCCGGCACTTTGACCGATTTACAGTAAGCTTCATTCTTTTCCAAGGGTGCAAGGCTCTGCAAGACCTCGAAGGCCTGCACTTGAGTCCTCCAACATAGAGACGATGTGCTAGAGAGGCCAGCAAGGACTGCAAGGAGGCTGCAACCTTGCAGAGTCTCTCTAGCACGTCGTCTCCATGGTGGAGGACTCAAGTGCAGGCCTTCCAGGGCCTTGCACCCTCGGGAAAGAATGAAGCTTTAATCGGTCAAAGAAGTAAGTGTGTGGGGGGGTTGTGGGGGGGGGGTCTCACCATAGGTTGGGAAAATAAGACCTCCTTGAAAATAAGACCTACTGCATTTTTTGGAGCCAACATTAATATAAGCCACTGTCTTATTTTCGAGGAAACATGGTAGTACCTTGAGATACCCACTGGCAATATCATGTTCACAGCATCATTCTCTCATCTATCTCCATTCAACAGAATTCTATTCTGTTGCTTCTTGGATCCACATTCATGTTTTCACGGTGACCACTCAAGCTTCTGAGCCATACCAGTTACAATAATCTTATATTTAAGTTGTAGACATTTTTGAAGCATGTTGCTCAGTCGAACAGGTGACACAACACATTGGCATGGCAGAATTGATCATACCAAAACATTTGCCCCGTCAATGCAAAATAACACCTTTGTATAGAACCACAAAAGGCAAGAGGGGAAAAAGTAATGTGATAACTATTATCATCATTGTCAATCTCTATTTTAAAAAGCATAACGATGGGACTTTCTATTTCACACATGTGCAAACACATATACCCATGCATGCATATAGACATCTGTTCTCGTAATAATTGTATTCATTTTCTTGAAACTGAACTAATCAGTGGCAAATTGTCTTAATTAACCACTATACGTATATAACACCTTTTGGCTCTTCAAGCAGCCTAAACCCAAATAGTTGTTGACTGTGATGATTAATTGCATGCAGTTAAGAAAAAAAAAACCTTATTACTGAAATCCTCTTAAGATCCTGTAAAAAAATAATAATCTTGTAACTCGCATTTATTGCATTGATGATATTACTTAACATAGTGGCTTGCAGCACTGATAGAGATTGATTATTTAACATGACATAACATAACTGACAATTATACTCATTTTATTACATGTTAAAAGAGCATTCCATCTTCCTTTCTTTATTAGAACGTGCACAAGGGCTTACGTGTAGGGTTGTCAAATTAAAGAGAGAGCTGTGCTTCCATACCTTTCAGAGTCGTGTTCAATAGGGAATTTGCAACAGATGCAGCTTGTCATGCAGAGGTGAGAAAAGCTGCATCTCCTGACACTCTTCTATAGATCTGTGCACAGTAAGAGAAGCTCCTTCCTTTATGGGGGATAGAACCGTAATTGACTGATATCACATTACTCGTCCGTTCAGGTGGTTCCTCTTAATAGTGTACAAGGCAAGAGCTCTGAATCACCAAGTAGAGACTGTACCAACTGATTACCTTGAAGATGAAAACATTTAGTCTAACTTTGCTTTTAATGTAATTTTCTTTCTAGCTAATTGGATAGGGATACTTGGGAACTACATTTACAGAAGGTTGAAACGCTTACATTATAAAGGTATCTGACATGAAGCTGTATATAATTAATGTTAAAACATTTCCTAGCTTCCTATAATTGCATGTGTAATGCTGAATTGCTTGTAGAATCATACAACAGTAGAGTTGGAAGGAACCTTAGAGGTCATCTAGTCCAGTCCCCTGCTCAGTGCAGGCAATTGCTACAACATCCCTGACTGGCAGGCGCCTGTCCAGGCTCCACTTGTACACAAGAATGGTATCAGAGTATAAGAGGTTGGTCAGGTTGGGCCCTGGTTGTGTGCCCATGAGAGGCTGGACCTTAGTGGCAGTGCCCAATGCACCATCAGGGCTGGGCTGTTTAATAACCCCAGGGACGGCCCGTTCATGAGGCCAACTGAAGTGGTTGCCTCAGGCAGCAGATTGGTGTGGGGCACCCATCTCTGTCTGCCTACTTGCCTTCACCGCTCCTCCTTCTCCTTCCACTCTCTGAATTGGAAAGGAGAGGGAGACATAGAGAAAGAGGAAATGTGGAGAGGAGGAGAGTGATGAGCTAGAGCAGTGTTCCTCAAACTGTGGGTCGGGACCCACTTGATGGGTCACAACCTGATTTCTGGTGGTTCCCATATAGCTGCTAATTGCCCTTCAAAGAACTGGGCTCCTGCAGTTTGCAAGGAGCTGAGCTCCTGCAGTTTGCAAGCTTGTGTAAATATAGGGGGAGAAATGTTTGAGTGTCTGGTAAAGCTAGGTGGGTCCTGATAGAGTGTCATTTTAAAAAGTGGGTCCTGGTGCTAAAAAGTTTGAGAACCACTGAGCTAGTCAATGGAGAATGGGAGGAGCAGAGTTTGACACATCATTGGCTGGGGCAGGGGAGGGGGTAGCATGTTGCCTCAGGAGGAATCAGGAGGTCTTAGGCCAGTCCCTTTCTCAGCTCCTTGCTGCCCCTGGCCCTGACAGAGTTTCTTCAGCTTGTTTTAAATCCTACTCAAATCTGTAGAAGCTCTGCGGGACACCTGCAACTCTCAAGATTCAAGCAGCAACAGGTTTCTAGTGCTTCCCCCCAGGTTCCAATTCCATCTTTATGTTGCTCCAGCAGCCTTTCCCAGCATCAGACATACATAATATGGCTTGATGATAGGACAGGCCAGGGACCACTAAGCTCTGCACATCCCATCAGCCATGCATGGTGGTTCAACTCCTGTTTGTGCTGCCTGACAAGGATTGCAAACATAGGAAGACTGTCTAGCAGGCCACAATATGTGGCTGGTGGGCTACATTCAGTTTTTGGGTCACATGCTTCAGAGCTGCCTTGGGTCCTCCTATGCAGGAGAAAGGTGGGATAGAAATTCAACAACAACAACAACAACAACAACAACAACAACAACAACAACAATAATAATAATAATAATAATAATAATAATAATAATAATAATAATAATAATAAAAAATGCTGTGCAGGCCTGAGTTAAACATCTGGCAAAATTGGGACACTTCTTGAACACTTTTGGGGGGGGGGCTGAGGTGGACAAGAGGGTATAATGTCTTCAGGTTTACCCCATTGGGTCCAATAAAAGTGTGGGTGTCAATAGTATATGCAGCACAGAGTAAAGCTCTGTTGTGAGCACAGCCCTGTCTAATTAGCTTTGTTGGAAAGATGCCTACAACAAGCTCACTGGGAGTTCATAATGAGGGAAAGGAGACACTTTGTGAGGGAGCGAGAGGAGCAGTGAGCTGGTAAGGATTTGGCCAGGAAGTCTAGATGTTGCGTATCTTTCTGAATATACCTCTCCATCAAAAAGAATCGTCTGTTCTTCTGCATCACTCCTTTTTTGCAATTTAGAAATGGCATCCTGATGCAAGTCTGAAATTCTAGGGAAGCTGTTTGTGATTTCCCTCTATTGATGAGATAAAAGCACCGCGAGCATTTTCGGCTTTGCATTTTCCCAGCCCAGCCACCAGCATAAACTGTTGTTATAACAAATGATATATAGGAGGTAATGAAATAGTACTCTCACAGTAAATTCTGATTGATTGCAGAGATGAATTGGATGGAATAATCAAAAGAAAAGTGCATGCTACTGGAAAAGAAACAAACACAGAGCATTAGTACCCTTGAGCTGCATTGATGTGAGGACGTTTTCTGATCATTTGCAGTGTGCAGAAGTGGCCCCAATTTGCCTAGCTGCACTGATTAAGATGCCAGAGTGCTTCCAACTGGTGGTAATTGGGACACTCGAAGAAGCTAAAGATGTCTGGTCAGCCGCTAACGTTCCAGCATGCCAGCTTGCTGCAGTGATTGGGAAATGGCAAGCCACAGTGAAATTGTGTTAAAGCTTCAATCCTATACACACTTCCCTGGGAGTAAGCCTCATTGAGCACAATGGGATTTACTTCTGAGTGAACATGCAGTTGATTGTGGTGTTAGTGTTCTTCACAGTGATGTGAATAAATTGTTCCATAGACTCATAGAGTTGGAGGTTACCCACAAGGTCATCTAGTCCACCTTCCTGCCTGAGGCAGGAAATTCTCGCCGAGCTTCTCCAACAGTGCCTGTCAAGCCTCTGTTTGGAGATCTCCAGTGAGGGAGAATCCACCACCTCCCTCGGCAATCTGTTCCACTGCCGAACCGCCCTTACTGTCAAGAATTTCTTCCTGATGTCCAACTGGAATTTCCTCTCTTGCTGTTTGAACCCATTTGATCTAGTTCTACTTCGGAGGCAGTTGAGAACAAATGTGTTCCTTCTTCCATATGACAGCCCTTCAGGTATTTGAAAAGTTCTCTTATATCTCAGCCTTCTTTTCTCCAGGCTAAACATACCATGTTCCCTCAACGTTTCCTCATATATAATTTCCAGGGTTATTCTTATTTCATTTCAAGCACTGTGACACATTCTATAGTCTCTTTGGCAGAAAGACTGAGGCAATATTGTGGCATCCATCTAGTGTTCACTATATCTCATCATTGGTAGATCACCACAACATCACATGAACATTGCCTCCAGCAATTCCCTCTTCTGGAGAAAGGGCCTGGGGAAAAGCACGTCCATAACAGGGAGCTGTTAATTGCTTTCTAGGGTGCAGACAGCCTGCACAAAGCCATATAAAGGCAGTCTTTCAGATGTGATAAACACCATGAGAAGAAGTGAGATCACACTAGTTGTTCACAACCATCCAGGTGAAGCATCAAACAATTCAAATCCAATTTGTTTGGATTCAACAATTGAAATACAGTATAGGATATCTGCTGAAACTACAGGAAAGCAATCATTAATTTTTTTCCCCCCAGGAACAAGATGGACTACATATGAGAGACTGAAGGGCAGGTCTCCAGCACCATGTTCTACATGTTACTATCAGACCCACAGTGCAATCCTGTGTAACTCTGCACTGGTGTAACAGTAGATGCACCAGTGTAACAGCAGATGCACCAGTGTAAGTGCACTTACACTGGCATAAGTGCACTTACACCAGTGCATCTACTGTTACACCAGTACAAAGTTACACAGGATTGCACTGCCAGTGAGGAATATTGGAAGGAACTATTCAAGCTGATGAAGGAGTTTTCTGCAGATTTAAGACCTATTCAGAAGTCGTCGTCCCCCCATCTGCGTATAATGAATGCATGAGAAAGAAAGTGTGCCAGTTAGGTACACAAAACACTGCCAGTTTATCCATTGGCATGCTCCCCAGACAGCCACACATTCACAGCCCAGTCCTGCCCTTTCCCAAGTCCCCCTGATGCAGCCACACTGAAACAGCTTGCACTGCATCCTGTGGGGGGGGGGGAGGACAGTCACGGAGGTCTCCTCTGGGTAAAGGAATATTTGTTCCCTTACCCAGGGTTAAGCCTCCACAATGCGGTGGAGTCTACTCGGACCTGTGATAGCAAAATTGCTAGTACAGGCCCATGTGGACTGGGTCCAGGAAGGAGGCTAGGATTAGGCCGTGGCTGGATTGGGTCCAGACAACCTGCATGCCCACAACTGAATCAATGCTTGAACGCTGGAAAACGTATACATGAAGAATACATTTAATGTAGAAAATCCAGATTTCTTTGTTTATAGAAACATTATGCAATGCACATTTTTGTTTTACCGCTCACTTGAATGCAGCAGCCTCACTTTTGTGGACTCAGAATCAACTTAGACCAGGCTGCTGAGGTTTTCTTTACACACTATACATGAAAATCCACTCCTGTGCATTTAATTGGGTTCCACTGTACAATGAAAAAAGTCTGACCATACCAGTGAAGGGGTCTGTTGAAAAGAGGGTTCCTTGAATACCAGTTGTGGCTGAGAGGCAATGGTTACCTTTAAACTAGTCATTAGCTGAAACAGTGGTACCCTTGATAGTATAAAATGTAGGCGTTGGTATATAATATTTTATGTTTTGTTCTGTTTAGTATTTAATTAAGAATATAACTTTTGGAATTTGAGAGAGAGAGAGAGAGAGAGAGAGAGAGAGAGAGAGAGAGAGAGAGAGGAGTTATATATTGTAGAATTTACACACACACACACACACACACACACACACACACACACACACACACACACACACACACACACACACCTATAATAGAAGATGCAACTATTCCGGGCCCTGAAATGTGCATTACCTCCAACTATGCCACCTTGCAGCCCCTGCGCTTGCATCAACATATCTGCCACAGTTCTTTATAATGGAGAGTGTACCTGTTCATTGTTTTGGAGTGCAAAGCACATCCATGAGCAGCATTGTGAAAAGGCCCTAATGGGACAAGAAACTCATTATTCTCTCTCAAATCTCAGCCCTCAGCCACCTCCAGCATACATTTTCGGCCACAGTTCAAACAGAGTTGTTTGCCAAATCCAGTATAGTGTGGAGAACTTTTGTCTACAATCCCTGTCAGCTTTATTAATGGATTGTTAACTCTATTCACTTTTGGAAATGGGGTGTGTGTAAGTCCCTGTGGTGTGGATCATATATTGTATATTAGCAGGTAAAATGAATGTGTAAGGCAGGAAACCAGGATCAAACCACAGCATCTCCTGTTCTGGTCTTATTCATTGCAGCATCTTCACAATGCAATGCCTCCCCTGTCACAGAAATAGATGTCACAGATGGCAATAGCTAAGCAAGCATTCATTGGGTTCTCTGAAACTGCAAAGTCAAATGCGACACTACTCGTGTCGTTGCTCTGATATTAAAGAGTTAACAGAGTACATTATGTCATGTTACAGTCCCCAACTTACAGCCCAATCCTACCTAGGCCAAGTTATGGCGGTGCGCCTCTTCCTTTGGCACTGACTGCCGTAAAGCTGTCAGTGCCAGTCATAAAAGGCGCTCCAGCAGTGCAAGAAGGCCAGAGACTTCCCACGAGCTCCAGAGCAACCAGATGACGACAATGACGGAGGTAAAGTGGTGGAAGAGGCGAGAGACATGGGGGGAAGGTGGAATGGGGCGGGGAGGGAGAAATGATGCAGTGATGGGGTGGGGGATGGGCGGATCTTAGTGGCAGTCATGCATGCTGGATCCTATCCCCCTTTCCTGGCCTGGGCCACCCCTTTCCACTCCTTGGAGTTACACCCACAAAATAGCTGGCATGGGTCCAAGGAGACCCGCTGGTGATTAGGCAGCCTTCCGGGAGTTAAGCAAAATAAATATTTACTTACCTCTCACTGGCTCTCTGATTGCCCTCCCCCCCATTGCATGCAGCACATGCTCCATTGGTGCGGCTGTATTGGTGGAAGGTGGTGGGGGATAGGATTGGGTCGTTAGTTATACTACCGTACTGGTCTTCATCAGGCCAAAGGAGCAAGGACTTGCTGCTTTGCCTTCTGTGGCTGCCAGATGGAACAAATTTTACATTAATATGAATCTGGGCATGCTGGATCTTCCGTCATTTACTTACTACAGAACAATGCAATTTTACCCCAAGAATGCAAACTATGTTTGCATTGCTCTGTGCTTATTAAATCATGAATGTGAACCAATACCATATGGTTTGGGCAGACTTTAACCATACCAACAAAGCACTTACTTTTTTGGGGGGGGGGTTCTTCCAAAATGTTTATAATCAGCTGTGCCATGAAGTTACTGTTTCAGACAAATCACTTACCATATGGAAGATCATCCATGCCATTTTTGGTACATCTGAAGGAAGCACACAGGTTACACGCCCCTGGAAGTATGAATTAAGATTTATTTGCTCCATTTTTAGTATTGACTCAGTGTGCTTTATCTTTCCTTACCCCCAGCCTATTTCACATTCACTTCCCATATCAACTTCCCTATGAAACACACAGAGTCGTTTATCTTCATTCTGTGGTCGAAATCTAATGTGACTCCCTTGCCTGTGTTCTCTAATGCAGCTTGACCAAGCCGGCTGCAAGTTAACTAGCAGATCAAATGAGGAAGCCTTGAGGTTTCATTAAAGAAGCTTTACATTGTACACAGACTAGAGAGAAAGGAATGAGTTCATTAGTATTGGTTTTGAAGAAGCAGCAGGGTGATCCTAAACATGTTTATTTGGAAGTAAATCGACCCACGGAGATCAATGGGCTTTGCTCCCAAGGATTGCATTCAGGATTTCACAGCGCAATCCATAGGTAAGGCCTGCGCTGGGTGGCGTGGGGAGGGTGGAACTGGGCAGAACGGGAGAGGGTGATTGGGTGGCCGGGCCCAGGAGGGGGAAGGGATCCTCAGTGGTGAAATCCGCCTAATCCTATCCCCCGTTAGGCCTGCACGGTGTTACATGGGCCTCCCGGATTTGTGCTGAACATTTTGCTAGTGCACATCTGAGGAGACTCACTGGAGTGGCTGGGCTGTTACTCGGGGTAAAGGGTCGAATTTCCATTACCTCGAGGAGGCCTCTGCCTGCGCCAGTGCCAGAGGCGTCACTCTGGTAGGGGCGGGGCTGTAAGTTTCGCTCGGTCGGAGTCCCTTTACCGAGCGAGCAGGAGGAGGCCCCGCCCCCTCACTGTCGGAGCCTTTCCCCTGTGGAGAAAGCAGCAGGCAGGGTCTCTTGCCTGCTGCTTTCTCCACAGGGGAATGGCTCCGACAGTGAGGGGCCGGGGCCTCCTCCTGCTCGCTCGGTAAAGGGACTCCTACCGAGCGAAACTTACAGCCCCGCCCCTACCGGAGCGACGCCTCTGGCCAGTGCTTGTCCAATCCTGAATGTTTTTGCATGCTGTCTGTAAGACTGTCAGCCTTACAGCCCAATGTATGTTTACATGGGTTAAACCCATTCTGATTAGTAGGCTTAAGTCTATCTGAGGCAAGCATGGACAGTGTCATCAGAACCTAACAGGTCCCAAATCTGAGCCCAGCCATGAACTCAATCGATTACCATTGGCAAATCTCTCAGCTTCAGTTCCGTACCTGCAAAATATAACTGCAAAATATAAATATTAGTGTGAATTTGCCTTATATAGGTTCCAGGTTTAGTTCCCTGTATTTCCAGTTCAACAGCTTTCAGATAATGGTACTAGGAAGACTACTCTCTGTCTAAAACCTGATGAGCCACAACCAATCAGAGTGGGGAGGGGGTCTGAGTAGAAGGAAGCTTGATATGTTTTCACATGCCTGTCCATCACTCATGAAAACATCAAATTACATGTCAAACAGGCATCACAGACAGAGTTTTCATGTCACCTCACTTCTCCTCAAATATAATATTTTCCAATGGAAGCAGAATGCACATTTAGCAGTGAGATGACAAGTCATGTACCTCCTGCAAGCTTGAATCAGCCCTTAGTGATTTATCTTGCAAAGTTCTTGCAAGGCTTGACATCGCAAGGATAGCAAAGTTCTCGACTTTACATAATCCTGTCCTGACCTGAGCACACTGAGCATGATCTACAATCAGGCACGTTCAGGGGCACTTTTTTCATTTTGTTTTAGGAAGAGTATTTCCAAACGGTTGAAAAATCACTCAAAGAGAGTTCCCACAGAGCCACTATTAATTATTCCTGGCTATTAATTATTCCTTACCACTTATTCTTAATCCTTCTTCAAGTGTCCATTTAATGAGATGCCTGTTCTGAGCATTGTTCCTTGTCTCTTGGAAATAGTAGTGTGTTCTTTTTTCTTAGTTTGGTCAGGGAATTTTCTCCAGTTTCTTAAATGCGGAAGCTACACTGGTACACATTTTCATGCATTTGAGGCTTCCTTATACTTTAGGTTCAAGGCAAGACAGCTCAATTACATCCTCACAAAACTCCTGTGGGAGAGCCAAGTGGGTCTTCTTTTAGGGATGTACATTTGATTTGGGAAGAATTGCACTGCAAACTGAATCATCCCGCTTCGAAATTGCTTCAGAGAGAGCCCCAAACAAAGCGAGGTCCCCCAACTCTGAACTGAAGCAGCTTCATTTGGCTTTTCTCCCACTTAGCTTCTTCACCTGTCTCTAACTGCCTGGAGATTTTTCTTCCATTTACAGAAAGTGATGTCCGAACAGGGGGAAGAGGGGAAGGTCAGGAAAGCAACAATGTGATTGACAGCCCTGAGCTCTCAGTGAGGCACAACAGCTGAACGAACGCTGCTGATTGGTGCTTTCCTTTCCTTTCTGTTTCAGCCAGGGTGATTTTGGGGAGGGAACTATGAAAATGGAGCACTATATATGCCTTGGACACAAATAGTGCTCAGCCAGCCTTGTGGTGTGTTCTCTCTTGAAGTGAATGTTTCTTGGAGCTTTTAATTTTCTTTGCATCAGTAAATTTCTTCCAATTCCATTGTTCCTAAATTATCCATTCCCCTCCATCAAAATTGCTTTGTTTCTTCTGGGTGTGATTCATTCAGATTTTTCTCGGTGACTTTGCTCCTAGGACACAGACACATTCTCTCCATAGCTAATGCAAGTCAACCCTCCCAGACCACTGCCCAGCTCCATGCCTGTAGTTGTTTTGGTCTGAGTCAGTGCTTACAGAGCTGTTGTAGTGCAGTGGCTGATTCCATGCAGCAATGGCGTGCTGGGTACAGGGCCACCGGCTCAATGTCCGCTGCCTCCAGCACACTGTCCAGGGACCAGGCCAGTTGGGAGAGGGAAGAAGTGAAATACTTATCTTATCTTCCCAGTTGCTCTTTTGCTGGCATAGCTCTGAGGACCCTGCTTTGGGGGGGGGGGTCCAGCCCAGGACAGGGGTTCACGATGCAATGGACACTGCTGCCACTGTGGTCCACTCCTGCCCTGCCCAATCCATCCCGCTCCCTGCCCTGATTCGTGCCCCTCCACCAGCAGAGCCCCGCTGGTGGCTGCTCTGTGCCACACTGCTGGTGGCATGCGGCTTTTCTGCTGCTGCATTGGTGGCAGCACTGTGGAGACCAGCAGAGAAGCTGCTGTGCCAGCGGGCCCCTCATTGCGCTGGCGTACCCGACAGTATGCCAGTGAAAAAGGCCTATAGGGTTTGGTTGGATCATAAGAGATTGTGCGGCAAATCAGCACTTCCCTACTTTGAATCTTGCCCCTGTGATGAACTCATGAGGGGGCATTAGACATGCCTCTTCAGGTCAGCTGCAATATGGGATAAAAATGCCCACTTTATTATTATTATTATTATTATTATTATTATTATTATTATTATTATTAAACAGTATTTATATACCGCTTTTCAACAAAAAGTTCACAAAGCGGTTTACAAACAAAATCAAATGATTAAATGGCTCCCTGTCCCAAAAGGGTTCACAATCTAAAAAAGACTTTACTTCTTGTAAGGATCATATCAAGATAATACATGTTATTTTGCACAGTCAGAAAGCACTAGGCAACTGCTAATTATTTTAAACTACAGTACACAGAAGTATTGGTCCAATTTCAATAAAAGCATCTGTTCGTCACCTGGTTCGGTGACATACCCTACTTTGTTAGAAATAACTTCATAGCTAGCTTGGAAAGTCTGCCTGCTGGAAACCAGTCTCTTTTCAGCATCCCTTCTTTTCATACAAGCACTTCTCAGTTCTCTCATCACTTCACATTTCTCACTGTATAATTAATTTTAAGGCAATTTCAATAGCATTAATACTTGCATTCATTATGAACTCCTTAAATGACCTATAATAGGTTTTAAATTAATTAATACTTTTTTTTCTCCTAATGCCTTTTTATAACCCCATTTCCCTTCTTTATGACCATGTCTCTGTTTTAATACTGTCTACTCAGTCCAATATTGTACTCAAAACAATTATAGCATTTTAGACTACATTTTTAGAGGGAAGGCGTATTCTCCTAGTGTTCTACTGAAAGCTTGATTAATTATGTACAACAGAAAAATATTGTACATGGCAAATGAACATGTAGGCAATAATGTCTATATAATTTTGGTTAAAAACAAAAAGAGAATGGTTTCTTTCAGGAACTGTAACATTGATAAAATCTTTGGTAATGTTAAGATGGATGTGGAATCATGGGTGCTGTTTCGGGAGAGTAGGGGAGCAGTCTACAGACTGTCGTCCCAGACCGATGTTTCTGTGCCCTGGACTTATAGCAAAACCAATGTTTTGCTATAGCACTAAACAACAGTAGCAAGCTTTAAAAAAAAATCTGGACTGTATCCTAAGTTACATGTGAAGGGAAAACTGCAGAAAAGACCTATAGAAAAGCAGAATTTAGATTGTGAGATATATAATGAGAAGACTGCATTCTATTTAGAGAAAAGAAGATTAATAGAATGCAGGATAGATCTCCAACTATTTAAGGAAGACAAAGAAGATCTGTTCTTCTTTGGCCCTGGGCAGACAAGACCTAAGAGTACAAGAGTCAGAACAACAGATTTAGATTAAGTGTTAGGAATTTAACACACACTCCTTGGGTGGAAGTGAAGTGACTGGATGTGTTGTATTTGTAGGACCCAATGTCATTTTAACAGATGGCTTTTAACATGTAAATGTGGATGACCCACTGGGGTTGTTTGTTTTAATTGTTTTAACTGTTTTAATTTCCTGTTTTTAAATGTATATATGTATTTTAATGTTTTTATTGTAAGCCGCCTTTGTTGCCCTTGTGGGAGAAAGGCGGGGTACAAATTCTATAAATAAATAAATAAATAAATAATGTAAAAAGGAGAACGGTTTCCAGAGCAGTAAACTGAGCTGCCTAAAATTTAATGTGCATGAGAATTGAGAGTAACATCTATGACTCCCAGTTATTCCCAAAGTGCCTGCCTCATGGGGGTCCCTGTATCAGGGGTGTCACTAGGGTTGGTGACATCCAGGGTGAGATCTCACGGTGTCTCCCCCATGGACCTCCTCCCATACCAGACCACACGATGTGGAGGCCTCCTAGGAAATGCAATCCCTGCAAGAGTCATGTCAAGGATTGGGAAAAACCCATTTTCTACCAGTGGCACATTTTTGCACCACTGGTAACAAATAGAATGGAAAGTAAGTTAGACTTGGGATCTCTCTGCTTCTGCCTACCTTTACCTCAATTTTGGTCCGCTTACATTCACCCTTGTATGAGGTACTATGATGTGACCTTAGAGTTTCCCAGAGGGCTTTTCTCAGTGCGCCTTTGTGTCTTGAAACATGGGGCTTGAGGAATACCCAGAAAGCCTTCATTGCGATTCTAACCCGCAGACGAACAGCATAGGAAATGATAAGGTTGTGCTGCTAGGTCTATCACTGAAAGTTTAACACAGACAAATGTAATTCAAAATCTCATTTGCGTATGGAACAGCTACTGCTAAACTCTGCTGAATATTCATGATAGAATTACTTAATGAGCACACTAACAAGCTAAGGATAACTGAAGTGTGACCACTTTTTAATCTCATACTAATAATAATAATAAAAAACCCTAAGTGGCAATTTTAGAATCCTGTTCAGTTCCTTAATAGCATTTTAATTTAAATGACAATTTCCAATAATGTCCTGTCAAGACCTTTGAACAGGAATTATCACACATGCCTATAATCATAGCTGGTTTATCAACGACAGTCAACTCAATTACATACTAAGGATTTGGCACTGTTACACAGAAGTGTCATTTCAGGAATCTGGCGTAAGCACACGGGTGCAGAAAACATTTTTCTTTGCTAATTGCACTGAGTGCAGCCATGTTCTTGTCTGATCTTGCTCAGCACCTATAGGTGCTGGGTGTACATCAGTTGGGGTGGGTTGGTGAGATCGCAATTCTGCACCAAAGTGTTTTAGATTATACGCCACTTTGCATACAGTCATATACTGAGCACAATTTACTTCACTCTGGGAACTGCAAGATCTGGAATATTTGTGTAATTAATAGTTTTATTCATATGTTTTTATTTGTTGTATTATTCTTATTCTTTTTTGTGCACCACCTTGAGAATAGGAAAGGCGGTATATAAACCTTAATAAATAAATACATGACTAACAGCATAATCTTAAGCATGTCTACTCAGAAGTAAGTTCCATTGTGCTCAATGGGGTCTACTCCCAGAAATGTTTTATATGATCCCTCCACACACACCAGCAACCTTCCTGTGGTACCATTCCATGTGGTTTTGATATATGTGTGACTACGGCAATTATGCAAGTTGAAATCATCAAGAGTCCTTTTCTCTCAGCAGCCTAGTAATTTTAGCCCTGTATGCTTGGCTTAGGCCAGCGGGTGGTGCAGCGGGTTAAACCGCTGAACCATAAGCTGTCGATTGAAAGGTCAGCAGTTCGAATCCGTGACGGGGTGAACTCTCATTGCTTGGCCAGCTCCTGCCAACCTAGCAGTTCCAAAGCATGTCAATGCGAGTAGATAAATAGGTACCGCTTGCGGGAAGGTAAACAGCGCTCCGTGTTCCAGCTGCATGCTATGCGCTGCAGCAAGGAGAGTCATGCCGGCCACATGACCACGGAGGCGTCTTCGGACAACGCTGGCTCTTCGGCTTTGAAATGGAGATGAGCACCACACCCTAGAGTCGGACACGACTGGACTTAATTGTCAGGGGATACCTTTACCTTTTTATGCTTGGCTTGGCCCTGCCCACGTAGTTGCAGTAGTCAAACAAATTCTGCAGCTGTGGAGGGCAGCCCCATAGGGAAGCAGTTCCCATCCAGTTTTGGGTGTGTGTTGGGGGGCTGCAGTGGTTGAGAGAAAAGAAGAAAAATAAACAGTAAAGGAGCAAGGGAAAAAGTGCAAGTCTGCTGTAGCGCCCCCCCCCCCGCTCTTCTCAGATTTTTATTTGGAGGGGAATAAATTAAAGCCTTTGTTTCCATCAAAACCATTAGTCACACATTTTCTACTGGGATTTTTCAAGCAACTTTGCATCATATTCCAGAATTTGAAACTGGTGGAACATTGTTCAAAATGATAAAATATTTAGTGCCAAAACAGAGAAAACGGATGGGCTAACCACATATTAAGCACAGTATATATAACATTTATATTATGATTATGATTATGAAATAGCTGCATCCAAAACCATTTTTTTAAAAGAAAAACAGATCTGGGAGATAGGAAACTGAACAGAAAAGTAGTGGGGAATAATCCTTTTCCTGTCTGCACTCTCAAATCACTCCCAAGATGCTTCTCCCTCCCTGTGGGGTTCATAAGGTCAATCAATCAAATCTTTATTGGCATCACAAACAAACATACAAGTTAAATATATCAATATACAGTCGCCATCCTTCTAGTGACACAAGCAAGCTACTGGCTAAAAGAAAAGAAAAAGAAGAGAAAAACAGTCTGTTTTACATCTCTATGTTGTTAGTAGGGCTAGCAGTCTGTAATGCACTACGACGGCAGAAAACCAAATAAAGATATTTAGCCACTATCATGGTGAGCTCCTGGTCTTTCCCATATAATAAAAAACGTATGACCTCCATCTCTGGTTTCCAAGTGGGAATACAAAATTGATCTAAATATTGTTGACGGAGATCATCATACAGTTTACATTTAAGGACCATGTGTGCTAAGGTTTCCACCAAGTGACCATCACATGGACAAATCCTCTCTCCTTCTACCCTACCCACAAACCTACCCCAAAGGAGGTTTGATGGGTTAGAATTGAACCTAGCCAGCGAGAATGCCCTTCTTTCTTGCGGGTTGAACAAAAATTGTAAGTAATTGTTTTTACTTTCATGTGCCCCAAAAAGTTGAAAATAGAGAGGGGAACATGTTTTCTGTGCTGCTGCAATTAGTTCCTGGCATTCAATATCCCACAGCCTAGCTTTTAGCATAGCCTTGGCGGATGATAATGACACAGAACCCAGATGATCCACTGACAGCCCAAGTTGCTGTATCTTTGTATAAAACTGTTGTAGTCCTGGGGAAGGGGTCTGACAGAAGTTCACTAAGAAAAGGATCATTGTCTGCTAGAAAGCAGATGTTTAGCCAGCATAGAAGATATCTCACCCAGGAAACTGTCTCTACCATGTGTTGTCCTACCTCTAAACACAACGCTGCATAGGGTACACAATGCGGGACAGCAAATATCTTATATAAAAAAGCTGCCTGCACTCTTTCTACCATCTGGGTAAACCCTAGCATCCAAACTGGAATTCCATATAGCAATTGAGCTATAACTTTGGCATTGAAGACCTTAAGGGCAGAGGGGATATGTAAATTACCTCTTGTTACAAAGAAGCGCCTTATGGCCTGCATAGACAGCTTGCTGGCATTCACCGCCGCTGTGCGGTGCGAAGACCACAGAAGCCTATGGTGGAATGTGATCCCCAGGTAGTTGAATTCAAATACCTGCTGGATGGGTCCACCAAAGATCCAACTATAGCTCTTGCGCGAATTCCCAAAAACCATTATTTTGCTTTTGTCAAAGTTCATACACAGTTTCATTCTGGTTAGATAGTCAATACAGGCATTTAACAAGCGTTTTAAGCCAATTCTTGTCCGTGAGAGCAGAATCATGTAATCTGCATAAAGGAGTATGGGAATACTTGATGCATTGAGTTTTGGGCTATGAGCATCCACTAGATTTAATAACGGAGCAAGGTCATTTAGAAATAGGTTGAAAAGAGTGGGAGCGAGTACACAGCCCTGCTTCACTCCTCGATTTATAATGACAGGATCTGTCACTTCACCTCCCGGTGTTGATCTTATGCGACAGGTGTTATTTGAGTAAAGCTTTTTAATCAGGTAAAGTAACCTAGGTTCTAGGCCCATTGTCTCCAATTTGGTCCACTCCTGTCAACTGAATCAAAAGCAGCCTTGAGATCTAAAAAGGCCACGTATAGACATTCTTTATGGAGCCGTGTGTACTTGGTGGCTAAGTGGGATAGCACCGTACAGTTACGCAATGTGAATTTCCCTGGTCTGAACCCCGCTTGCTCTGGGCCTATGATGTTATTCTCGTCAAGCCAAGTAGTTAGTTTGTTTAACAGATGTTTCGCATACATTTTCCCAATGTTTGATAATAGACTTATTGGCCAATAGTTAGACGGTAGCTTTTTGTCCCCCTTTTTGAAGACTGGGACAATTATGGATTGCTGCCATGAATTAGGCATAATTCCGGATCTATCTACCCCAGTAAATAGTTCCGCTAGTATCGGAGCCCACCAGTCTGGTTTGGCTTTGATTAGTTCAGGTGGCACAGCATCAGGGCCTGGGGCCTTGCCCGATTTCATCTGGGCAATTAAACTTTTAACTTCGGTAGTAGAAATAGGGGGCCACTCATCCAAGTTAGATAACAAGGCATGATCCTGAAAGTCTGATGGAATACAGTCGTAAAAAAAACCCGCCTTAAAATACTCTACCCATGACATAGATGAAATCAATGTCAATGAATTATGCTGTATCTGTGGGGAGTCTGCTACAGCCTTCCAAAATTTCCTATGATCTTTGGTAAGGATGGCTGAGTGCAGCGAATCCCAACATGCCTGATTGTATCTTTGCTGGCTAAGCTGGATAGTTTCCCTAAGTTGCCGGGTTCTTGAGAAATAAGTGTCAGGCAGTCGGGAGCTGCCTGTCTCTCTAAACTGTCTGTAGATTCTTCTAACCTCGGTTTTAATTTCTATGGTTTCTTTGTCTGTCCACTCGCCAATCCCAGTCTTCTTAGATGGCCTATGCGGATGTAAATGGGACAGTTCAATTATTAGAATGTCAATAAGTTCCTCAAACCTAGTGACTCTAGCAGCTGGGGAAAGTTCGCCACTTCCTACCGAGATCAAGTGAATCACACGATCAGAGTGCACCAAGCTTTGGGTATGCTCATTAGGCACCAAGCTTAGGGTATGCTCATTAATTCGAATCTTTGAGTGCTGAGGTCTCGGTTCCTGAAGGGATGGTTCAATTATATGTTCTGGCACACTTGATGGGAAAACAAATTTACAATGTAATGGGAGATGGTCACTAAGCATAGGATCACCTATGTGGAACTCAACCACATGGGGCAACAATTTTGTGGGGACCAAAATATAGTCCACCACGCTATTTCCCTGTGGGGAGATAAAGGTAAAATTCCCAGAACCTTCCCAGTCAGTCAGCCCATTAAGCCACACCAGGGCCCTGGTGGTAGTCAACTTTGCGAGTTGCAGGCCTGCCAGATTGACTTCTAGATCCTGTGAGCTTCGTTCCCATAAGCAGAAATTTGGAAGAACAGAAGTATCCAAGATCTCCCATGCTTTTATATATACTTCCCACCCTTGGCCTAGGTGGGCATTGAAATCCCCTGTCAGGATAATAGGTAAGTCAGGACAAATGTTGTCCAGGTTCTCAAGCACATGAGCAAAAAGATCCCATTGTTGGTTCTTGGCTGTGACAGTTGAAGTGGGAGGAATGTACACGTTAACCAATAGCATTTCCTGGCTCACTAATTCTATCTTAAGGTAAAGGTAAAGGTATCCCCTGACAATTAAGTCCAGTCGTGTCCGACTCTAGGGTGTGGTGCTCATCTCCATTTCAAAGCCGAAGAGCCAGCGTTGTCCGAAGACGCCTCCGTGGTCATGTGGCCGGCATGACTCTCCTTGCTGCAGCGCGTAGCATGCAGCTGGAACACGGAGCGCTGTTTACCTTCCCACAAGCGGTACCTATTTATCTACTCGCATTGACATGCTTTGGAACTGCTAGGTTGGCAGGAGCTGGCCAAGCAACGAGCGCTCACCCCGTCGCGGGGATCGAACTGCCGACCTTTCGATCGACAGCTTATGGTTCAGCGGTTTAACCCTCTGCGCCACCCGCTGGCCTTAATTCTATCTTAGTTACTAATAATTTACAATTTGCATTTGTAGAAAGAATATGTTCACATTTTATATATGGGGAGCCACCAGGGTTAGCAAGCCACCCGATGGCCTGCCTTTCTTGTGGCCTTTAACTGCCGGAACTGAAAAGGCATTATAACCTGCAAGGTCAATGTGACATACAGCCCATTCCAACCCAAGTGCTAAGCAGCCCAAGTCAGACCTAAAGTCAGCCTAAGTCATTTAGGTCGAAGTTAGGTCTGGAACGCAACCATTTAGGACAAAGTTAGGACAAAGTTACAACCGACTGACTAAGAACAGCCCATTCCAACCCAAGGGCTAAGCAGCACAAGTCAGACCTAAAGTTGACCTAAAAGTGGGCGGACCGTGGGTGTAACGGGGGCGGCAACCAATTAACGTTGGATTCCAGACCCTGGCAAGCACAGACACGCCCCCTCCAACACAAATGCTGACACAAATTTTAGGTCGACCAAAAAGGTGGACCCAAATTCGAGGAGACCCATAGGAGCCATTTTACCTTACCCAAGCCAGCCCTCTCCTGAAAATTTCTAACACCCTACTCCTGAGTTAGGTCAGAGTTAGGATGGAGTTGGGCCTGCTAGGTCTGGAAACCGAGAGCTATGCCTAAGATAGGGAGCCTATCAGCACCCAGCCCCACCCAGCCTCATTCCCACAAAAGCCCAGCCCCAGACCTCCAGTCACTCTCTCTCTCTCTCTGAGCATGTGGCGTGGGGTTCTGTCCCCCACAGCCACAAAGTGGGACTTTGTCAGTGGAGGGCAAAATTCACAAACACCCCACTTCTCTCTTCTCCTCTCTGCCTCCCTCTAGGGCAGAGAGGGCTGTTCTGGCTGTGGCCAACCTGTTTACAGCTGTGCCTGGGCAGCTGCCTCCATGCAAGTGTTTGCTAACCCATATCTTTCTCCCAGCCCCTCTTCCCCCCCCCCACAGGCAACAACACCAGCAGGTAAGAGCAGGGTTTGTGCTGACATGTGGTCTGACTGCTGCCTCTTTGCATTTAGAAATATAGGAAGGATACATGCCTCTTTACCAATGTGTTGTCTCATAGCTGCCTGCTTTGCCTGCTATGATATATAGGATACATGCCTCTTTACCACTGTTGTGTCTGATTGCTGCCTGTAGTCATGTGAGCAGACAATGCCACAAGTGTGGAACTGTTAGCCTTATGTAGACACCAGCTGTTCCCTCCCCCCTTTTCTCCACAGGGTCTGACAGGTCAGTATTGCTAGGTTTGCCATGGTTGTGACCCCCAAGTGGTGTTGTTGTCTCTCTCTTTGACCCTTTTCCCTTACAGGATCATGCTCTCCTTACACCCAGGTAAGCAGCTCAGACCATGCTGTGTCTCACACCTATCAGCTGTGTTTTATTTCTCTCCCTGCAGGCTTTTGCAACTGACACACTGGCTTGTCTTCAATGGTGACTGCTTCCATATACCAGCTGACATGTAACTCCCCCTTGTTTTTTGTCTCCCCAGGAATGTCCACTACCACCTACCTTCCTGGGAGCACCCCTGGGCCTGCAGTCTGGTTGCCCCACTGTCATCTGCCTCGATGCTGCCAGAGGTCAGGGAGCCAGCCCTGCAATCCTCCTCAGCTGCCGGCGCTGCTGCTGCTCCACCTCCCTGGCTGTTGTTCTTGCTGCCCCTCCCCTTTCTATGGAGCAGGCTGTGGTTCCACAGGGGAAGAGCCTGCATCTCCAGGTCCATGGGGCAGGGCTCCTGCTGCTTTCAGATTGGCTGCTGTGACTACCCCTGGCAGCCTCGCCTGGCCATCTCTGCTAACGTTCCAGAACAATAAAGACGCCCCTCGGGCAGAGCCCCAGTGAAACATATGTGCCCAGTGTTTACACAAGCATTGCCCCACACAAACAGACAGCCCCCACCACTGAAGCCCCTACATGAGTCCCAGCCAGGGACTGCCACGGCCTTCCCTGGGAGAACCCAGCAGGGGCGCTGCCAGACCCCCATGAAACAGAGGGGAGGGGGGGCCTCTCAGGCAGGCAAACAGTGACAGCCAGGGCATCCGCCTGTAATGCAGGCGCCTCCGCCCAAAGTCTGTCTGCATAAGAGGCGCCTGTTTTATGCATCACCTTCATCTGCGGAGCGCCCCCTGTGTCCCTATCGGTCTCTGCAGACCCCTCTCTCGGAATCTGTCTCCCACCAGCCTTGTTGTCTGTCTGTCTGTCTCTGACCCACCCATGCCCCTCCCCAGCACCCCCTGTCTGCCTGCCTGCCTGTGTGTCTGCCTCCCCTCCCACTCCCTGATGATGGCTGCTGGCCACCCCCCACCCTGCCAGAGCGCCTGCCGCGAGGCGCCGTCGTCGCCCCATCTGGGGGTGTGATGAGCTGTGTGAGCCCTTCACGCTCGCAGCAGACAAGCCCAAGGCATCTCTCGGTCTTGGCCGGGGCACAGAGCAGCAGGCACGCCGGGATGCCTTCTTTGTGGGCATTGCCCCGGGCTTGGAGGCCCAGGGCTTCAGGCAGCGCACGGGCGAGTCATGTCAGAGGCAGTTCCAGTCCTCATGAGACCCCCCTTGTGTGTGACATTCCCACCCCCCTCCCCTTCCCTCCCCCGCTCACCCCCCAGTGCAGCCTCAACGTGGCTTGGGGGTGGCATCGCCTTCTGCAGGAGGGAGGGGACGGCCACTCTCCCCTGCAGCAGGTGGCTGATGCACAGGGTGCCCTGTGGCGGCTGGGCTCAGGCACCTCGCTCACCTGTCACCTGCCCTGCACCCACCACATGACTGGCGCAACCCCCCTGCCTGCGGTCAGCCCCTTTGCGACCGGGCTGCGACAGACCCTGCGGCAGCTGCCATGGATGGACGCTGACACATGCAGACAGAGGCCTGCACATGCCCGAGCCAGACACGGAGCCTGGAGAGCCTGCCTTCCTGGGAGGTAAGTGTTGCCTGGATCCTGGGGTGGTGCTGGGCCACAGAAACTGCAGCCTGCCTAACTCAGGCATAACTCTGACATAACTCAGAAATAACTTCTGCCTAACTTAGGCTGCACTTAGGCCACACTTATGCCTGACTTGGAGAGGAGTTGGGTTGGAATGGGCTGATAATGACCAAGTTTCTTGTAGACAGACTATATCATGTGCTCTCAAATCACTCTCAAATCACTCCCAAGATGCTTCTCCCTCCCTGTGGGGTTCATAAGGTGTGTTTGTGAAGGGAAACATATTTTTGAACCCCAGAGACAGTGTGGAATATGCAAGTGGGAAAAAGGGTTAAGCATCCCTCTGTCTCCTTTCTTGATTTTAAATTCCCCTCTCCTAAGCTGCTTTCCTTTTACAAATATGTTTTGGTGCTCAGCTCACTTATATGTGTTTCAGCATCATATGTATTTAGCCTGTTAAGAAGACTAGGGACATGCCAGATCCACTGGGACTGGAAGATGCTCACAGCAGGGATGCTTTGGGTAGCTTAGCATCATCTTTATGCAACTCACCAACTGGAGAACTCTCAAAGCTGTTTCATTATGGAGAAGCTTTGAAACAACTGGCTAAATACGTATTTTTGCTCCTTCAGCTCTGCTGATTCTTTTGTCCCAACTTTCCCTAATCATAATGTTGATCAATTGATATTAATGTCATCTTAGGAGTTTTTTTGTGTGTGTGTTTGCTTTATTGTAGGGTTTTTCATGTGAGTCATCTTGAGCACCCTTAATGGTCAGCCAGCAGCATAAAAGTTTAACAAAATTAATCAATCAGTCCACTTAACCTTTAGACGTATGTGATTTTCTTATTAACATACTGTAAAAAGATACTTATTAATTGACTTGCTAATATGAAAATATTGAAGGAATATGCACACAGAAGAGATTCAAGAAAGAAACCAAAAATCTAGAACTCAGTCTCGGGGGGGGGGGGATCTAGGATATATTTATGGATAAGGACCTGATCCAGAACTCAGGGAAACTGAATATAAAGATAGCAAAAAATAGTCCTGCCAATAGCTACCCAAGCAGAAAGCAAAACATTCCTACCCAGCTCCCAAGGGTGGCCAGCTAATCTTATACTATCCCAAGGATGGGTGGGCTGGTGGGGCACAAAGCCTCCCAGAATCAGAATGCTGGCTTGGTGGCTTGCACGGAATTATGCTGCTTTAGCCCCGCCCCTGTCCCGCCCAAAGTTCCAATGAGGTGCCTGTCCTTCTTGCCTTGTCTTGTGCAGGGTAGGACCAGGCAAAGAGCCCCCATTTTATGGTGGAGACCAGGGGCTGCAGATGGCAAGGATAATAGGAAGAAGAGCATTTTGGGGATTTTTAAAAACCAGAGATGATCAAAACTATTCAAAGCATCAGTGAGAGAGGGACAATGTCTAAGGGTTATAAGTGGTTGCACCATGTCTGAACCTCTGTCTTGGAAAACCCCAAAGCATTTGACTCAATGTGTTTATTTTTAAATATTTTATGTATTTATAAAATGTATGAAACACATTTCCGATCACACACAGGGTGCCTGAGGCAATGTGCAATTTCCAACATTGCAACCAGCTGAAAACAATGACACAGAATGAAATGGCAAAACAAACCAACCACAGTAGCATCCACTACAACCCTGCAAAATGCTTGAGAGGATTTAATAACAAAAGAAGAACCCTACCGAATCAGGCCAAAGGCCCATCTGGTCCAGCATCTTGTTCCGCACAGTCATCCAGCAGCTACCTCTGGGTAGCCCACAAACAGGAGAAAAAATGCAGGCTTCTCACCCGCCATTGCTCACCTGCAACTGGTGTTTGGAAGCCTGCGGCCACTGAAACTGAAGGTAGCTCTATCGCTAACAGGCAAGAGTCCTTTTGGATTTGAAAACCAATAAACACAGCAATAAGCAACAGCCTTTTATGGGTAACACATACATAGAGTTAACCATCTCCAGAAAGCAGGCATAACAGGTGGTATGCTTCCACTCCTTCCATCGACAGGAGCACCGGCTTCAGCAACAGGCAAACCCTGAAGGCCAACACGGTGTCAAGCACCCCTGCAGAAGGTTGACAATGATGCTCACTGATGGTGCATTTGGGGCTTGTATGTTTACTATTCATTTTATAGCTATAGATATATTTATGCACCCATAAATTATTAGGAAAGGTGAAATATGTTAGGGGAAAACCTTCGGAAGTAGATGTTGAAAAATGCATCTATGTCGCTTAGCCTTCTTTGAGGAGGGAGAATTCACCCAGGTGATCTTTTTAAGTCACTGTTTCTGATGGCCAAATCCTATTGAAAGGATGCGCCAGTGGAATGTGTGTTCCGCCTGGAGGCTAGTATTGGTACTGCTGTTCCCATTGCGGGGGGGGGGGGATTGTCTTGCCACCACTGCTGCAGCTACTGCCATGACTGATCTGGGTGCTGTTGCTGGTATGGCTGAAGAGCCAGCCACCATGTTTTGGGAGCCACTTCTCTTATGGGCCTAGGATTGTGCCACTGGCCCCTGAAATCCCTATATATGTAGTAACAAATGGTACAGTCTAGAAAGAGTTGTCCTATGTATTATATGAAGAATCTGCATGCTTTCTTTAGCTCTAAAATGAAGCTGTGTGTGTGTTTATCCCTTTGGCACTGGGGCAGTGTTATATATCGCAGCTCTTAGTAAAAACAACTTCTGAATACATTAAAATTATAACTGCTAAATCACTAGCATACGAGCATATTTAGATGTTCAGAGGCTTCCATGAAATACACAAAGCAGGGTATTTCTGTAAACAAAAAAGACAAATCATCTAAGGCCTAAGGTGAGCAGGAAAATAATCACCAAAATCATAATCACAATTATTGTCAAATAGGCTTTAAAGGAACTCCTATTTCTGGTGCTAATTGGAAGAAAACCCTATCTACAAATAACAGAGACCATTACTGAAGTTTTAAACATTATGAAATAATGGCAATAAGAAATTTGTATTTACAAGCTTGTAGTTCTTGTTGATTTTCATGGCTGCCCCCGAGCAGGTGACAATTTTATTTTCAGAACGTAACAAAGGCTTTGTCATGTCCTTTTGTCCTGCTGTAAGATAAAAACAGCTGTATAAAAACACACTCGTTGACAACCAAATCCTCATTTTCTACTTTCCTGGTTGTCTAGCTCAGACAGCATAAGGAAAAGCAGTGAATAGGGATAGCAGCCAAATCTTAAGTCCCAATCATACACTGTTCAATTTGGTTGAGAAAGGAGCATTATATCCACTTACCCTTTCCTATTTGGGGGGGGGAGAAGAATTCCTCACATCAGTTCATTGTGCATAAAGGCCCCCACATAGATCATAATAATTAGGCTTACCAGATTTTGGTGGGCTCCACCAGGACCCCCCAATATTTTTTTGCCATTTAATGGGCAAAGCACCGGCGAGTGCGGGGGCAGTCTGGGCGATGAGGGAGGCCGGTGGTTGGCCAAGCCGGCCTGGGAAGGAGCGGGGATGGCGACCACCATATCTCTGTCCCATTCTGGGCCGGCGTGGCCTTTACACAGCCTCTTCAGACTTCAGCTAGCGGAAATCCGAGGAAGCCCATTGGGGCCTCCCCGCACTAAACTGGGGGAAGGGGATATCCATCCCCTTCCTTTGAGTAGACCTATGGGCCGATGACGATCGGCCCAGAATGAGGATAGGATCCAGCTGGGGGCCTGGGGCTGCCCGCGGATCTTTATTCAGGATTGTGCTTTTAAGAAATTCCACAGCTATCAGAAACTCTCTGTGGATTTTCTGTGGATCTGACACTGGAAAACTCCACAGAAATAAAGAGATAAATTCCTCAGTTCCCTAAATTGTGAACGAACTGCCTTCCCTCAACCACCTGATCATGTACAATATCTATACTATTATATCTAGAGCTAGAAAGTGTGAAAGGAGACTATCAGCCCAATCCTGTGTAACTCTTGCACCGGTGTAACAGTGGATCCACCGGTGTAAGTGCACTTACGCTAGTGTACCTTGCTGTACATTGACAGACGCAGGAAGAGACCGGTGCAACCACCCTCAGACGCTGCGCATGTGCAGTTCGGACATGGGACAGACAATGCAGTGGGCATTCCGGGGGCGTTCGGACACCCCTGCACCGGGGGAGTTGCGCTAGCATCTGCCCCACGTCTGAACTGCGCATGCACGGCATCTGAGGGGGGGTTATGCCGGTCTCCCTCCTGTGTCCGTTGACGTACGGCAAGTTCCACTGGCATAAGTTCACTTACACCGATGGATCTACTGTTACACCAGTGCAAGTGTTACACAGGATTGTGCTGTATATATCACATACATACTCTTGCCTGTAAAAACAGAGGCAAAATTGGCAATCTCTGTATACTGAAAATGGCCTGTCATAAGACAACACATCCTCAGAAAGCCTCTGTTTATTTTTTCTCAGCCCACAGGTTATACGCATTTAACTCCTGTTGGGTAGTGGTAGTAGCCAGGATGGGGTAGTAGCCAGGATGGGGTGGTTTGGGAGTCGGACTTAGACCTGGAAGATCCAGGTTCAAATCCCCGCTCAGCCACGAAGCTTCCTGGGTGACCTTGGGCCAGTCACTATCTCTCAGCCCCACCTACCTCACAGGGTTGTTGTGAGGACAAAAAGGAGGGGAGGAAATATGTACACCACTCTGAGCTCCTTGGAGGAAGGGTGGTATAAAAATGTGAAAAATAAATAAATAAATAAATAAAATATATACACCCATGATTAAAAATGTTTTACATTTTAAAAGGGAAAGTGTACAGTCTCTAGAAAGATAACCTGTACTATCTTTCTTTTATTGGAATGCCTGTGGCAAATGTATTCTGGCATTGTTGATGAGTACAAATTGTATGAATTACTATTAAAACATGAATTACTGCTGCACTCCATATGAATCTGCATATTTCTTGAGCTTGCTAAAAGGAGATTTGCTTGGATGAAGGTATCTGATGAATTTAAAATGAACCTTCTTCATTACAAGCCCAATTCCTTCTGATTAGCTTATATACCCAGCAGAAATGCCGTTTTTATTTACCCCACAGTAGAGAGGAATGGTGAAACTCCCTGCTTTTGACAAGTTATTCAAGGTGTTTTGTTCACATTCTTCTAAGGAAAAGGGAGCAACTTGTATTCTGTTCTCTAAAGTATTCATGAATCTTTGGCAAGGAAACCAGCTTGCTTACTCTCCTGCAGTTCTAGAATGTTGATGGTTGTTGATTTGGAATCTTGTGGTGTCTCTCTTGTCACCTGGGAAATCAAGGTCCGTGTCAAGAGTATTGAAACCTGCATGTTTGATCAGAGTCGGTGATTGGATGTGGCTGAGTTTGTGGAGCAGGGAGCTTTTCAACTAAATCATTAGGGTGTTTGTAAGATGCTCATCTGACACTGCAGGATTTTGTAGGGGATAAAACCTGTGCTGTGCAATTTTAATTCTGAAGGGGAAAAACCCACAAAGACTATAAACTGGGCTTTATTTTTAAGTCATCTCCAAAAGCTGTCCAAACCACAGCTTACAAATGGTTTGGAATTCTTTTACATGGCATGAATTAAACAAAGTCATGAGATGCTGCTAGCTAGATTCAGCCATTTTCAAGCTGCATCAAGAAAATAGTTTTATTTTGTCTCTTTTTTTAAGGTTTCCTTCTCTCTGTTGCGTTTGACTTGTGTGTCAATTGTGAAAATATGCATTGGGATGAGATATTATTGTGAGGTGTTTGTTTTTACTGCATTCAATACAATTTAATAAGGAATACTTAAAACATACAATGTGAAATTGAGCTGTAGTCACACTTCCCATTACGTTTGAAGTCAAAATATACTGCAATATCTGTGATAAAGGACTTCTGTTGTAAAGGAGTCAGGAAGGCTCTGTAGCAGAATGGTACAGCAATACTTTATGCATATCAGGTCCCAAGATCAATTGCTGGCACCTCTAATTTGAACCAGGTGTGGGTTAAAATGCACTGTCAGGTGTATAAAAAACTGTGGCTTGTATGGGACTCCACATCTTTTAAACCAGCAAAAGTGGTTATATAATATATTATTATTATTATTATTATTATTATTATTATTATTATTATTATTATTATTATTAACAGTATTTATATACTGCTTTTCTTCAACAAAAAGTTCACAAAGCGGTTTACAGACAAAAATCAAATGATTAAATGTCTCCCTGTCCCAAAAGGGCTCACAATCTAAAAAAGATGCAGAACACCACCAGCAAACAGCCACCAGAAAAGACTGTGCTGGGGTGAAAGGGGGGCAGTTACTCTCCCCCTGCTAAATATAAGAGGAACACCCGTTGAAAAAGTGCCTCTTGCTCAGTTAGCAGGGGTTAGTTAGCATTTGTTAGCAAATGCTCAGTTAGCAATTGTATTTTATTAATATATTAAAACATAAAAGCAATACATATTTCATAAGGTTCTAATAAATGCGAAGCAATACCTACTAGCATACTATTCACTATTTTCTACATATAATATCCAACGAAGCCAAAATCACCCACATTCTATTCATTAAATCCGCATATCATCACTTCGTTCTTCTCTCTCTCTCTCTTAAAAAAAATCAATAAATGGTTTCCAGTTTTCACAAAAAAGTTAACTGACTTTTCCTTAATTAAAATTGTAAGTTTATCAATTTCATCATAATCCAAAACTTTCAACCACCAATCTTCCAGCGAAGGTATCTCTGAATTCTTCAAATATTGGTCCAAGACTTCCTGATGCCTTAAGTGGCATGCCAAATGCTGCCCCCTTTCCCAATGATGTGCCAGCCTCTGCTCCTCCCACTCTCCAATGTCCTAGTTCAGCACTCTCCCCCTCTCCACATTGCCTCTTCCTCTTTGTCCCTCTCTTCCTTTTTGAACCCAGGAAGTGGAAGGAAAAGGAGGGGCAACAGAGGCAAGTAGGCGGACAGAGATGGGTACTACCCATCCATCTGCTGTCTGAGGCGACTACTTCAGTTGGCATCACGGATAGGCCAGCCCTGGTTGCCAGTTAGAGTAGGCAGCACAGGCCCAACAGTGTTACTCAGTATAACGCAAGTTTATATAGCTGTACAATGGAGGCAAACGTTCTATGGGTGCGCTTCTTCCATTGTTGTGTTATACTGATGGGAAAGAACCCCAGTTACTGAATGCTCTGATCACGTGGCAGGCCTAACTTTTAAGGTCTCATAGCAAAGACTATAACCCAGATTCGGAAAGCTAAAATATCACCAAAACGTTCTACTTGTGGTCTAAACCCTCATTCGACTGTATTGTCTGTTTTCAAAATATACTGTCATAGAAGTGGGTAAGCACAGTGAGTTACAGCAAGTAAACGGGCAGCCCAATCCTATTCTTCTCTGGCGTAGGCTGTGCAGCATGGGCTGCATGGCCCACGTCATATCCTATCTGGGGAAGAAGGCAGCTGGGGGGTCTACTCGGGGTAAGTGGGCATTTGTCTGCTTACCCCGGGTGAACCCCCAACCATCACAATGGGGCTACTCAAATCCCCACCAACTCTTTGGCCGGTGGAGAGCCAAGAAGTCCCATGTCAAGGCTCAAGGCCTGGGAGGGAGGATAGGATATGGTGTCCGAGGAGGATGCGGGTCCCACCCCCTCCCAGGCCTGATCTGCCCACAGCCCGTTATGCCCCTTCCTTGCCCTCCCCCAGCCCCTGCACTGCTCTGAGCAGGACTTACCCACTCTACAGCGCTGGGTCCTGCGTTGCTCGGTGGGTGGGCAGTGCTGGCCTTGGTGCCACTGCTGCCTACTCGCTGAGTGTTGCAAAGCACTTTACAGTACGTTTGCGACACCCAGCGCCGGCACTGAGGCTGCAGCACCGGTGCAAGGTGAACATAGGATTGTGCCCTTAAATGGTATGGATTTTCTCCCTCCTGCCCCCTGTAAATAAGAAAGGACACTAGGGAAATGTGTGCATATAAGGGACATTTCAAATAACACTGGATTCCCTTCCTAGTCATTGTTTTGTTCAACATACACATTTTCCCTTATATTTTGCTATGATCCTGGGGCACACATTGAAACAGAAAGAAAAACAAAGATAAGAAGAAAAACTCAGCCTACTAGTCAGTCCTGACTATAAAGGAACCACTTTAAAGTGCCTGGAGTTTGGTTAAGAGACTGTTGAAAGTTACAGGATTCTATGCCCACCACCCACTGATGCATTTTATAGAGAAAAATCGATTGTCTATATTTCCTGCATGTTTATAAACCACTGTAGCCAGGTTTGTAGAATTTCCTGAGAAGTCAGAAAGCAGCATATTAGAATCAGCAACATGAATGGGGTCTTAATTTTCTTCAGCTTTTTAAAAAACTATCTATGAAAATATACTACTGCTTAAGACCATTGAAAAGACGGAAGGGTTCCATCCCAAAGTAGCAATGTTGGCCTGCTGCAGCAAAAACAACAAAGACCTCTGGCATCTTGTGGCATGGACTTGCATGGGTCAAACTGTTGTCTCCTCTAGCTCTTTTCAGACATTCCCTCTTCATTGAAAGGGAACATGTTGTGACTTCATCAGAAGCATGTCAGCAAGACCCACCCGCACTGCTGACCTCCTCAGAAGAAGTCCCATCCCCCATGAGAAAAGCATTTGTTTGCAGAGACAGATGCTGAACCCAGGGAGAAACCCTAGGTCGATCCAGGGAATGTAAACAGGGATGTCATAAAAGGCTTGTCATAAAAGGCTCCAAGTCTCGAGTCGAGTCTTTCGAGTCTTTTACAATCGCTGAGTCAAGTCATTGACGCGACTTGAGTCCGACTTGAGTCCAAGTCAGTAGACTCAAGTCCACATCACTGGGGAATGAGTTCGGCACAACTGATGAGTTCTTAATCACAAGAGGATTTTCCCCTGGATACAGCATGTTTCACTGCAGACAAACGTGTACTCATGGGGAGGTGGAGGCTTTTGGAGCATGCAGAGGTGTTGCTCCGGTAGGGGCGGGGGCATAAGTATCGCTCCGTCCTAGTCCCTTTACCGAGTGAGCAGGAGGCAGCCCCGCCCCCTCACTGTCGGAGCCTTTCCCCTGCGGAGAAAGTCCCTCGGTAAAGGGACTAGGTAAAGTCCCTCGGTAAAGGGACTAGGACGGAGCGATACTTATGGCCTCGCCCCTACTGGAGCGACGCCTTTGGGAGTATGTCAGCAGTGGGGGCTGGGCAAGTCAGCACGATCCTGATAGAGTCACCATGTGCTTCCTCTCCATAGAGAGGAAATATACAGGAACTATCTGAAAAGGGTTCTACGGTAGTGAGCTAGAAAATGGAATAAGGTATCTGGAGCACAGAGTCCTGCCCAAGGATCAGAAATGGTTGACCAGATGTGAGAACCACTTACCAAACTAAAATAATGGGATAAAATTCCTGAAGACTGCAAAGCATGGAATTTAGACCTAGTTTAGAAATATCATTGTAAAGAACAAAATGTTTCTTCAGGATAGTGTTCCTAAGATAGTGGCCAATGTGGCCCTGTGCTAGTGTTCAATATGAGTTTGTTTATATGATGCTTTCTGGGTTTTGTGCATCCATTTTTACCACTTTATTGTACATTTTTCCTACACGTTGGGCATTTTGTGTGCAAAACTAGTTTCTCTACATTTCCATTAACAAACAAAGAAGAATGTCAACAAAATTTGGTTTCCTTTCCTAAATAGAACCAAGGCTTTTTAAACGTTCCAGGCATTCTACTGGCAGTTAACATCTACTGGCTAGTGCCAGGTTCTTTGCTCTGAAGAAACCCTAAGTGCAGGGTGAAACGTCAGCAGGACTAATGTTTTAGTATTCAAACTTTATTCTTCAACTAATTACATGGCTGAGAAACCCATACTTCCAATTTCTTTACAAAGAAGAATTTCTCCTGATTCAGCATTGTAGCCTTCAAAAGTCATTCACTTAAAAAAAAAAAAAGCTTGAAAAAAAGCAACCACATGTTCACATGTGTTGAGTAGACCTCTCTGCATTCTGGTCTTGCTGTGGCGCCCTTCCATTGTAGAACTGAACATAAAAGCAGTTCCAGATTGCTTTGTCATATGTTCATTAGACCATTTCTCTTTGCATTTCCATGATATATAGGAAGGCAGAGGTATAAAAGGAGATAGCACATCTACTTTAGTAACATACATCTTTATACTGGTGGCTAAACGCAGTCACAGGGCTGGGCCATTTACTCTCAAAATGCAGGGAATTTACTCGGAACCATTAATTATTTGATAACTCACTCCTAGACAACAGCAGAAGCATTATCTGGCTTTTCCATTAGGTGGCAAAAGCGACTGAAAGAGTGTGGTTTTAATCAGCTCCCTTGTTCTCAGTTAGATTACTTACAGATATTGAAAGCTACCTAAGAGCTAATTATAGACTGGAGACTGGGTGCATACATCTTCTACATTCTGGAAATCCATTTAAAGAATTTGCCTCAATTACTCTAAAATTCATAGACATTTAAGGAAGAAGCCCATTGTGGCTTATTGTAATGCCTCCATTAGTTCATCCAGCTGAAACCTATAATGGAAAAAGTCAATTTACAGTGTGTCCCAAGTAGGGGAGCTTATTATGTCAGTGACAAAGTGACTGACAAAGCTCAAGAACTATAATTTTCACTGAAAGATGTCACCAGGAACAGTTCGAGAAGACTCACTGCTGCTGCAGGAATGCATCCTGCCCCCCCCAACACCACACGTGCATTTGTGTGTGTGCCCCACCTCTGCTCTTGCTGCTGCTGCTGCCAATGCCACCACTGCCATCTTCTCCTTCTTCTTGCCCATCCGTCTATTTAGGAAAGCAGCTGACTGGACAATGGAGGAGTTCACCCAACTGTCCCCTTACCATGAACTCTTGATGCCACCTCCTTTTGGACTCCTTCATGATTATTAGAGCCTGGTGTGGATCTTATACAAAAGCAGCCCTAGCAGTCAGAATAGAAAGTGCTGAATGGTGAAAGGCTGATGAGGGCTACAGTACATGTTATTGTGTGTTGTAAAAGGTTTTGGGCTCCCTACAGCCCAGGGCCATTTAGAGGAATTTTATCAGGGGGTACAAAGTTTCTTTGGGGCCCCTTCCCTACATATGAATTTGGCTACTGGCCCCCCTTTTTTCTCCAGGGCCCCCTTTTTAACCCAGTTTTCACCCTGGGCCCGGGTACAAATTACCCCCTTAACTCCCCTCTCAGAGGCCCTGCTACAGCCCAATCCTAACTCCCCACGCAGCAATGCAGCAGTGCCAACGTGGCATCCACTGTATCCCACGGAAGGGGGGGTGACCTCTGGAGGCCTCCTCAGGGCAAGGGAACATTTTTACACTTGCCCTGGTCCAGGGCCCCTGGGGAAGGCCCCATGCCTGCCTGGTGGATCCACTCAGATTCACACCAGCTATATCGCTGGTGCAAGTCTGAGTGGATCTGTGAAGGTGGCTTGGGCCCGGGAAAGGGTCTAAGATACGGTGGACGCTGCTACCGTCAAACCCGCCCCCTTCCTGGGCCCAATCTGCCATCCTCCCCACTCTGTTCCATCCCGTCTCCACCGCACCCATGTAGTCTTACCTCTGGCAGCTGGAATGCTTGGTCTGTTGCCACACAGACCCAACCACTCGCCACTTCTGGTGGCACCTATGCCGGACTCTCCAGTATGTCGCATTTGTGACGGCCGGAAAGTGTGTTACACCGCTGGAACACATATTCCAGTGGCATAACGATCACATAGGATTGAGCCGCTAATAGTATCCCACCTTTGACCACTGAACAATCAACAGTTCAGTATCCAAATCCCAAAGGCTGAAGGAGTCTGTCTGACACCATTAGAATATTTCTATCGGATGCATATGTCAGCCTTCAAATTATGATAGAAAAATCTCATTGAGAGGGGCATGTGATGAAAGATCAAACAAGGTTTAATATCCTTTGCCTCTACACTGACAGAACTATGGCTTGGGGAGCTTAACACTCTGCTTGCGCCACTGACAGCCAAACCTATCAACGTTTCCTCTGAAGTCAGTTAATTCCACTTAGCCAAGAGGACTAGTATTCCCAAATTAATGTCTAGGATCGTTGCCTTATGCTAACAGTATGATTTTTTTTCATAAATCCATTAGAAGGGGAGGAATGTGCCATTCTTCATCCTGAATAAACTTTATTTCATGCCCTGTTCCTTTGGATTTCTTGAGTCACTTATCTTTGTAACAATTCTGTGAGTTTTCTCTGAAGAGTTGACAAAATCTTACTACTCTGGCTAGAAGATCTCAAACCCTGTTTCGCTTCAGATTTTTTTTTTTTTACAAACCTTGGTCCCTCATTAGCTCATCATTACCCCATGTAAGCATTTCCCTATTAACATAATTTCTCTGACTGCAATGCCACTACGTCAGCCTTTTTGCCTCCTGATAGTTAGGTAGTCTGTAAACGTTTCTAAACATCTTGCTTTTCATATGAAAAACCTTATCTACTATTAAGGTAGTAACTGTTTGTAAATTAGAATCGGTTTATATAATCAAAAGCCAGATGGGGTTGTATGGGATATATTTAGGTAACATATGTAATATGTGAGATATATGAGATATGTGCAATCCTGTCTAGAAATAGACTGGTGGAGCAATCGTTCTGCCGGTCTAGTGTCGCAAATGTGCCTTAAAGCATGTTTGAGGCACCCAGTTAGCGATGACGGCGCCAAGGCCAGCGCCGCTCTCTCCACGCCAAGGGCAACTCTGTGGCCACCGAGGGAAGGTAAGTTCCCAGCAGTGTGGCGGAGGGGCGTGGGGAGGGTGGAATGGGGCATTCCTGGAGGTGGGTGGGATTGGCCTGCTGGGACCAGAAGGGGAGAGAGATATGTGGTGGTGTACTCTGCTGAATCCTATCCCTTTTCTCGGGCCTTTACCACCAACACGAGGCTTTGCGCCAGTCATTTTGCAGCCATCTGAAGAGACCCATGGGGCAGCTGGGGCTCAACACAGAGTAAGGGAACGAATGTCCCCTTACTCTGCAGAGAACTCCAGCAGCCTCCTGTTCAGCACATGATATGGTGCAGCGTGATTTTGCACGCTACGGTGGTGCTGGACAGGATGGGGTTGTAATACATATCTGCCTTTAACCACTGTGTGGAATAGTTATCATGGTCAAAATGTTTTGTTTGGTGTCATTATCTTATTTTCTCACTGGGGGGGGGGATGATTAGAGCTGTAATTCATTAGAATTTCCAGAATAAAAGTGACTTGTCATAGACAAGTGCTCTGGAAACTTGTTGATGCTATAATCTATATTGTTGTAGTTATTATTATGCCCCTTGGGTGGCTTCACAACGGTGCCACTATCTTTCATGCCAGTGATTTATAAAGATGATTTAATTTTTGTCTGGGAAATATAATACACACATTCTTTTTCTGCCCATCTGTGCTCCCAAATTTCTGAAGCATTAATATCGAGTTGAATTTTCCCAGGGATGTAGATCAAGTCTCTGACTCCAAGTCTCAAGTCAAGTCCGAAGTCTCTGACACCAAGTCTCAAGTCAAGTCCCAAGTGTTTGACTGCGGGTTGCGAGTCCCTATCTATTTAATGGGGAAAACGGGTTTAAACCTGAATAAAATTTGACTTGTAAAAGGCTCCAAGTCTCGAGTCGAGTCTTCCGAGTCTTTTACAATCGCCGAGTCAAGTCTGAGTCAAGTCAATGCAACTGGAGTCCGACTCGAGTCCGAGTCAATAGATTCAAGTCTACATCACTGCATTTCCCCATGCAATCTCTACATTTTGATCTTTTTTCAGTGTCTTCATATACAGTATAATCCTAAGAAAAGAGTGATATGCCATCATATCGCTTTATCTAACTGGCTTCTAGAGCTTAAATCAGTCCTAGAAGCCAGATATAATATTATATATCTAAAGGACTTTCAGGTTTTTGTCGATGAGATTTACACATACAGACTCCATAAAAATACACAGAACCCTATCACTAGCATGCTTGATGAACACCTAAGTTGACTCCCTTTCTTTCTGAGCTAAGGAAGAAAGTATGCACTACCAAAAGAGTGAGAGTCTATGTAGGCAACAGCTTCATGTTTTGGTTTCTCTGTTTGGCCCAGGGGATTGTCCTGTTTTGGCACATTCTCAAACTGCTTAGATCAAGATGATAAACATAGATCACTCTTAACTGATGCCCCACATCTCCTAAGAAGATGCAAGAGAGCACACGAGAGATGTGCAGCCCCTCCCCCTCTCAGAGTTCATGATGGATTGTTAACAGGAATCATTAATTGAAAGACTGGAGCTAATGGTTGGTCTTCTCCAAAACAGTTGAGAAAAAAAGAGTCTGGGACTCACTACTATTCTCAAATAGCACACACACACAAAGGAGGAAGAGACAGAGACACCAAGTATGTTGTCAGTTTCAGTGCACACGTGACACAGATGAAGATTTGCAGGTCAATGGTCAGAGTGGCCAAAGTCCAAGGTTACCGGCAGTGGCGTCGCTATCATGAAGTGACGATAGCGGGGCGCTATGGGGTGACGCGCGCATAGAGGTGACGCGCGCACGCACGCGCGTGACGCACGTCACCTCCCCTGCGTGCGTCGCCTCCGATTACAAAGATGTCCCCGGAGCCGGCTCCCGGCCTCGGAGGGGCCTTCCGAGGCCAGGAGCTGGCTCCGGAGACATCTTTCCCGGCCAACGCGCCAGGGCCTTCTGACGCGCCAGGGCCTTTTCCCTCAGGGACGGTCTGCGCATGTGCAAAAAACATTATAAATAATGTTCGGCGCAGAAGGCCCAGGACAGCTGGTCGGGGAAGACGTCCCCGAGCTGGCTGCAACGATTAAGGGGGCGCCCGGGACGGCACCCGTCGGGCGTCCCCCCCAATCGTGGCGCGGCCTAATGGCCGCGCCAAAGATTTATAAAAGGGGGTGTATCTGGGGGAGGCGTCACTTGGGTGACGCGCACGCCCCGCCCTAGTGACGCCACTGGTTACCGGCTATATCCATATCTGCTCAGCTGATTTGAAGTGTTGCAGAAATCATGGGCAAAGGTGCCAAGACAGCAATCTCCAGTTGCAAAGGGAGAAAGGTACAAAAGGGCTTGAAAAGCAAACCCAGGTTGACTAAGCAATAGTCTTAGCTAGCTAGTTCCAAAGAGGGAAGCAAAGCAAGGGAGCTGAGGTCGCTCTCCCAGGGGTAGGGGTGCATTGTGAGATGGCTCAGTGAGTACTTGCGTGGTGGCTTAGAAATGGATGTCTCCTCACCAGACTCTGGAGCAGTGGTGTTTCAGTTGTGCTCAGGGAAGAAATGAGGAGAAAAGGACAGATCTGATACCTGTTTTGGGTGCCAGTTGGCCCAGCGGTCCTTGGGTAGTCGAGGAAATGGGGTTGCTTAACACAGCACCAGTGGGTCTCTGCAGAAGTTACGAGCACAAACATGCACAATGAACAGCAATCCGAGAACACAAGAGGTCTGTGATGCAGCTTTTTATAGCCTAAATTTCCATAGGAAAGCACTAAATTTCCATAGGAAAGCACAGGCGCTTTCATGGACTGTGCTCATCATCAAGGACCTTTCATTATTGCCTCGATGGCCCTTGATTGCTCATCCCTGGCCCAGAATTGGTACTTCTGCTGTTTTGTATCTTGTTGAGGATGCAGCAACCAACTCTTGACATGCTCTGGAGGCCAGGGCCTCAATGAACATGCAACTCTTGATTAGAGTTGGCTATGGAGTTGGTGAAGAAAACTAGGGTTGGGGACCCAACATGCAACTCTTGATTAGAGTTAGCTATGGAGTTGGTGAAAAAAACTAGGGTTGGGGACCCTTTCTTTGTGTTGCTAATGACTTTGTTCACTCCATGTCTGGAAGCTCCTAGGGTGGCTTTTGTTTACAGGTTCAAATTGACCGTGTAAGCAAAGTGTGGCAGTTCATGGAATTTGTCCAGGAAATGAATGAAAGGCAAGGCATCTCCCAAGCCAGTCAGCTTCAGGTTGGTGGTGGAGCAATTGCTCTGATGAACCAAAGGTCTGGTCTTCCCTGAGGCCTCTTGACATCAGTTCAGTTCAAATGCCATGAGAATGGCCTGGGTCATGCTCTCCTGCCATGCACCAAGCACCTCATACACATGTGAACCAATGGCATTCATTAAACATACAAATGAAAAGCTTGTCAGGCAGCATAGCTTTTGACATACAGTAGCGCCCACAACTGGAAGTCTTCAAAGCAACCTTTTACAGAGAATTGCTGTGGACTGAAAACAAATGGATAGATTTTACAATGATATCCAACAAACTTACACAGCAAGTACAAAAGGCAAGCAAACCTAGCTGCAGAAAAAAAATGTTATGGGATCACAGTCCTCCTATCTACCTTGTGGAAAATCTTTCAAGATTCTAGACACATTCAATTCAAATACAAATACAGTACACATACAAACTCCTCTCTCTCTCTCTCTCTCTCTCTCTCTCTCTCTCTCTCTCTCTGATTATAACTTGTAAAAACTTTTTCTTCCAAGTTGATTGTGCTCTACTTTCTTCTCTCCCCCCCTATTTCCTCCTGTTTTCTTTTCATTTTATTTGTACTTGTTGATTGTATTTTCACAATCAAATATAAAGAAGGAGAGCAATGAGGCATTTTTAAAACGTGTGTATTATGAACCCTCAGAAGATGAGATTTAGCAGGCTGCAGACTAACATAGAACAGTTTCTAGGGTAACAGATGAACAGGTGGGTGTTATCCTAACTATGACTGCAGATACGTTTATGTCTTATCAGAATGTGCTAGCTCATAAATATACATATGGGGAAACAAACAAATCTAAATTCACAACCTGCAATGAGCAACAAATTATAACTTTCTTGTTAGCCTAACTTTACCATTACATGTCTTTTTTCAGTCTTTAATTTCTAATTGGAGTAATCTTCTTTGGTAACAGACCCTATTCAAATAAAGTGTATCTTTGGAGCCCACTCCAAAATTAATTCTGACTTGACATATTTCTCAGGGCAGAGAGAAGGACACTAGGAAGTATATCCATTGACAGGTTTAATCAATATCTAATTACCAGCAGCATATTACAGCAATTCAGCATAGATGAGAACTCGCAGCTTTGTTTCTAAAGAAATTCCAAGGGTAAATTCAATATCATCATGAAGCTTACTTTTGCTTGTCATTTGCATGCTGCCTGGTAAAGAGATTCGGAACTTGTAAAGCCATGGCCTTTTTGGAACTTGTAAAGCCATTATAGACGGGTATTGTAGAAGTAATCTTTTTTGTAAAATGCAAAGCTTCCTATGTGGATTTTCCTGCACTTTGGTATTTTATTTCTGCCAACAATGTATTCGGGGTTGTTGTGAAATCACACACCAGACGTGGTTGAAGACGAAAGGTTCAAATCCCACTGAAGATCAATATCTATCTTATGAGAAGAACCCACAGGACAATTGAATTCCTAGAATAGAAAAGGCCTTATAGGGAAATGAGAATACAGTAAGTCTTCACTTAAAGTCGTTTCGTTTAAAGTTGATGGGAAAATGCCATGGGAATGTTTACATTTATCAATTAGCCTATGGTAAAATTGGTTTCCTTTTAAGTCGTTTCGTTTACAGTTGCAGTTTCCAAGAAGAACCTATTGACAACTTTAAGTGAGGACTTCCTGATATTCTTACATGTGAATCCTATCACCATTTTTCTTGAATACAAATAGATACAAACTAAGCTGCATTTCTCCCACCCCACTGTGCTAGTTCTGTCTGAGAGGCCACATACCGGTAAATAGAATGTTCTCGAAAGGATTCAATGATGGTAAAACAATTACTTAGGTTGTGATCTTAATCAAGTCTGGAAGTATGGTCCATTGCAATCATTCTGGGGAAATCTAACTCAGAATGAAACGTTGACTTGCTCTGTTCTTATCTGGTATGAAGGGAAGAGAGCAAAAGCTGCAAGGATAGATAGGGACCAGTCAGAGAGAAGATGGTTTCGTGCTCGGGACAAAGACACTGGGCCTGTATCTTTCAGTGACAATAAGCTGTTTGACCCAAGGCAAAACGTCAGTGCCCTTTTGACAGTACAAAACTAATAAATAACACAGATTGCTGTATAATACTCTGCAAAAGGTGAGAGGAACAACTCTGAAAGCTCCCTGGCCCTTGCTACTGACCTAGAGTGTCAAACTAATGACTGCATTTGCATAAAGATATTTGTGCTTATCTCAACAAAGTGTATTTAGCGTGGCAAAATGGCAGCTTCAATATTTGGGTCTATGGCATCATTAATTCTCTCCACTTATTTATTCATCTGTAGGTATTTTAAAATGCATGTCCTGCCTTTTTTCACTCCCTGCTCAAGTGGTCAAGGCAGATGTCAAAAGTGAACCCTGTGTCAGTTGACTTCAGTCTGAGTCAGATAAGCTGAAGACTGTGCTCCAAAAAGAAGAGCTACATTTCATGTTACATTGTTAGCGGATACAGATTAGACAGGCAATGTGTCAAGACTTGGAATGGGCTACATAACTTTCAGTGCAATTCTATGCATGTCTACACAGAAGTAAGCCCCATTGAGTTTAATCAAACTTACTCCAAGGTAAGCATGCATAAGATTGCTTCTGGGAATCTCTTCTCCGGGAATGTACATCTCCGGGAATGTACCCAGAAGCAATAACATTGCCATAACATTGAATGTACAACCAGCCATAATCAACCATAACATACAACCAGCCAGGCATAACATTGAACATACAACTTTTAATGTGAGTTTTTTCAACATCTGTAGTAATGAATTCTACAGGCTGAATGTACTTTATTTCTTACAGACGAAAGTATCTTTTCAAGTTGAAGCTTCCTTTTTGGATTTCATTGGATAACCCCCATTATGGAAAGTCTCTATTCAGGATTCCCACATTATTAATACATGTTTATACATTTTTCATAGGCATTTTGCAGTAGGTCTATAGTGGCTTTACTTTTGAGGAATGGTCAACTGCATTAATTTTCATCAACATTCTGAATATCAATGTATCACTGAATGTGAGCTTGCCATGTACTTGCACATTTGCAAATTCATCAGTGAGGCAATAATAATAATAATAATAATAATAATAATAATAATAATAATAATAATATAAACCAGTATTTATATACCGCCTTTTCTTTGGTCATCGGATTTCTCCTCCAACTTTAATTCAAAGGCGGGTTACATGGGCAGACTTTCTAAACCCCAAGGGTTTTTTACAATGCAATAATGTTCTAATCTTTCATAGAACCCTTCATTCTAGATGGTTTCACAGTCCATCTCTCTCTCTCTCTCTCTCTCTCTCTCTCTCTCTCTCTCTCTCTCTCTCTCTCTGGCGTTCACCTCACCACACTTCAGCTGACAGGCAACCTTGACTCTCACTCAAGTGCAGCTGCAGTTCCACTCCCCCACAGAGGCTCTGCAACTTATCAGCTCAGCGTGCCAGTAGCTCTCCAACAGACACAGACACTTCCGGCTGTCTTGAACTGCCGTCCTTCAGATCTTCAGGCATATATGAGATGATCACTCTACCAAATGAGCCAGACGTCCTGCCCAACTATGGCAGCATAGGTGGAAAGGACCTGCCCCATGGAGCCCTGGATGCGAAATGGAGCAGAATCATACAATTTTAGAGTTGGAATATACCTTAGAGGTCATCTAGTCCAACCCTGTGTTCAAAAACCTTTTTGGAACAAAAACAAGAGCCATTGTATTGTGGTAGACTCTGGCCCACTCATCAAATGCTACCACCATATCTAATGAAGCCACTGAGTGGTGAAACACAGCTAACCTTGGGGGGGGGGCAACTCACAATAGATGCATAAATAGGACCATATCTCAATATAATGGCAAAGTAGATTCTCATGTATTAGGTGCTACCACACTGCAGTTGTATTGAGCTGGCTTATGAAGGAATGGAATATTTCATTGACAAAGATTAAAACTGAACTGTGTTGGAAACACCAATCCTAACAGCTGCCCTGCCTATGCTTTTTGTGACAAAACATGACCTGCTGGCAATGCTGTAAGTTTGGAACATGAGAGATGGCATTTTAGAATGACCAGAGAACTGTGGGCAATTATAAGTTGCTGCCTTTCATAACATTCAGTGTGACTAGCAAACTGGGGATTCCACACCTTTTGGTAGTACTGGAGACTCAGAGAATGAGAGGCAGCTTCCTAGACTGGCCTGAGATGTCATTGCCCAGTGCTCTAAACTGGGCATGTGCAAACAGACAATTGTGGCCAGCTCTTTGCACATGCCTGGAATGGGTTGTAGAATCTATTCAAATTTCCACAATTCATTGAAGAGTTTGAGCAAAGAGTGTCCTCCCTGCATCAAAACCATGTGGAGAAGAACCATTCTGTTCCTCATATCCTGATTGAACAGACACTTCTAACCCGACAGTTTTGTTGTAGCCATGCAAAAGAAGAAGATGGACCATCTCCTTAGGCATTGTATAGTATGGTTGCTTGCTTAATCATCTGTGATCGGCTGGTGACTATTAGCTACTGGACATTGTCTACCTCCTTGGGTGGGAGCTGAAAGAAACCTCCTGGTTGTAGGAGTAGGTTTTCTTTGTACCAGGTGCAAGGGAGTGGTGACAGGATACAAGTATCTTGTTGTCTTGTGCTCCCTGAGGCATCTGGTGGGGCCACTGTGTGATACAGGAAGCTGGACTAGATGGGCCTTTGGCCTGATCCAGCAGGGCTCTTCTTATGTTCTTATGTTCTTAAACAGTTTGTCAGATGAATGTAGTTTCTTAAATGACAGCTGATTGTTGCTGTTGGGAAATGGATGTTGCTTTAAAGACTGACACTGTCTTTCATGTCTTCCTACTTCCTCATTCTCAAATTATGTATTTGTAAATATACAGGTCTTGGAAAAGCACAATGAGCATTCAGTGTTTTCTTCTCAAAAGGAAACTGATCCTGCAGAAGACTGTTTTGGACTTCTTAATAACTGGGGCATTTTTAGGTGGTGACAACACTACTGTACCGACAACACGCAAGTACTGTCCAGCCATCTGATCTTGTATACCGTCATCTGTGAATAAATGAACCTTTAAAACATATTTGGGATTTCAGTTTAAATCTTCAATTAAAGCATGATCGCTAAAACAAAGGCGAGAAATAAGAACCTACTCTTGTGCATAGAGATAGCAACATAGCTAAGGAGGATTCTTTTCATATCGCATTACTGATTTAGCATGTAGGTTTTAAAATAGTTATTTCATAGTTGTATATACAGAGCAATTTCATTCTTTCCCTTGCACTCATGTCCCTGTCCTTTTATTTTACTCTCTCTTGCTCTCTCTCATAAAACCAGTCTCTTTTTTACATTCCGCTTGGATGTTTAGCTATAATGCTGTTCTAGATCACAACAATTTATGGGGAATTGAAAAAGCAATTTTCTTGGGATAGCTAGCTATTCTCCCTAATTTTCACCTGACAGACTCACTGGTATGAACGTTGACTCAATCAGATAAAATGCAGGCTTTAAAGATGTTTGATTAGCTGCCTGGTTTACATTTAGCTATCCACTTTGCATGTAAACAGCCTATATATACACTTCTCTTCCCCATTTCACTGGCAAACTATAGTAGACACAGTAAGTTAAATTCTACCCTTATGTTGCAGCATTCCTACAGATGAGCACAGAAAAAAGTGACATATTCTGCATCCATAAACACTTTTCATTTATGAGTTTCAGATGGTTTAATTCTGTTGTATTGGCAGAAATAAATGGGTTCTGGCAATATAAAAAGGCTCAGCTGGAGAAAAAATGTTTCCAGATATTTAGCAATGGATTATTTTATGTTTATTTGGCAGGTGATTTCCTTACAAGGGATGATTTTATAGAATGTGGCTAATGTGTACACAGGCTGATGTCAGGGCTATTTGCATGAGCTCCATACCAATCTTCATTATACAGTAAGGACTCATGGCAGTTGTGAGGAAGGCTAGGAAGATGAGTGGGAACATGGGCAAAGTGGGAAAACCTCAATGTCAGCAGTAGAGACCCTAGGAAGGAAAAAGCGGTGAAGACGGGGAAACAAGGGATCATAAGAACACAAGAAGAGCCCTGCTAGATCAGGCTAAGGGCCCATCTAGTCCAGCTTCCTGCATCTCACAGTGGCCCACCAGATGCCTCTGGGAACACACACGACATCCTGTTGCCCCTCCTTTGCATCTGGCATTCAGAGATAGGCTGCCACTAAAATCCAGGGGTTGCATATAGTCATGGTAACTTGGAACCTGTGATGGACATTTGCTCCATAAACCTGTCCCTTTTAAAGGTATCTAGGCCAGGTGCCATTGCCACATCCTGTGGCAAGGTGTTCCACAGTTTAATAATGTGCTGGGTAAAGAAATATTTCCTTTTTGTCTGTTTCTGACTCTCCTGCTAGTCAATTTTAGTGAATGAACCCTGGATCTGGTGTTGAGCGAGAGGAAAAAGAACTTTGCTCTATCCATAATATCCATCCCATGCATAGTTTTATATCTTAATCATGCCCCTCCTCTCAGGCACCTTCTTTTTAAACTGATGTGCCCCAAACCTTGTAGCATTTCATCATAAGAGAGGTGCCCCAGGCCTCTAATCATATCCAAACAACCAAGAACAGAAGAAAGCTTATGGCTGGGAACACTCCCACCCTTTCCTCCCTGCTACAATCCCCTGGCAGCCACTGAAATGTCACTCCTGGAGGTCAGGGGACCCTTGGAAACAAGATAACGTGTAGTGTATAGAAACAAAGTTCTGCTCATGGAAAGCATCTCTGCCCAATTTTCAGTGAATCTCCCCCTCCTCCATGCCACTCGATTCTTGAGAATTTCGAGACCAGCAATTTTCAACCGGTGTGCCACAGCACTTTGGTGTGTGCAAAAGGTCTGCAGGTGTGCTGCGGGAGTTTGGAGTACAGCAGCTGAAAATTGTTGAAAAACTCTTCCGGGTTCTGCAGCTCTGTGGGCAACTGTCTGTAGTAACAAATTGTCTGTCCCTCTTCTTCCACCAGCTGCGACAATTCGTTACTACAGACAGTTGCTCTAGAAACAGAGCTGAAGAACCCGGAAGAGTCTCCATGAAGCCAGAAGTGACATCACAAGAGACAAAAACCATAGAAGTCAGTGTGCCGTAAGAAGAAAAACATTGAAAATTGCTGCTCTAGACCATTGGGGGTGGGTGGATTTTGAAGCTACAGGGACCTGCAATGGGGAGGAGAGTGTAAGAAACTCGACTTCCATGAAGTTACTTTAGGCTACAGTTGTTTGGAATCAACCCAGGGAGGAACTAGGGGAAGAGGAGCAAATCAAGAGACTTGTCAAAGCCACTGAAGAGGTGGAGGAAAGGCAAACTGAACACAGAATATTGCTTGATTCTTGGACCAGTGTGGTTCCTCAGAGTACACACCTTTACCCTGCGATGATGATGTCAGGTTTCGCCGGGCACTGGCTGATAGCCCACACTCAGAGAGCCCACCTGGCCATGCCAGCCTCTGGACCTTCAGTATTTGTGACAGTACACTATGTGCCATCAGGGGGAAGGAAGGGGCACCATAGGAGTAAAGGGCTTTGCTCTAGGACCCCCAGCAACTGGGCACCAACACTGCCTCTATCTTTACATAATATATTGAGAAATTACAGTTGCTTAACCAATGACTAGAGGGGGACAGAAAAGGGAAGAATGTGGTAGATCAGATGATGATGTTTCAGTGGCATCATCATGCCACATGATGTTTAATGATGCATTTTGCCCATTTTTTTTTCCAAGTTTGTGCCAGGGAAACAAAAGCAAAGAGAACAGAAAGCAAAAACAAGCTCAAGAGTATTTCTTGATTGTGCATGAAAAAGTAGGTCTTCATCTGTGCTATCACACTGAAAGCATTGATGCAGTAATTTGTCCACTTTGTGTGCCCCCCCCTCCCATCTTTTCAAGAGCATGAGCATTATGAGATATTCTGCCCAGAAAAACCTGGGCCAGCTCACCCCATCTTCCCACCACTGCTGTGATTTGGTAATATTTTTCTTTTTTACATTTATTTCATCTGATCAGAAAAATAAGACATCTCTCACTTGAAGAAATCTTGGCAAATTAACCATATGCCATTTAGTCCACTGATTAATCAATTAAATTTGTAATCATATATACTCTTACCTGGGAGCAGGTCCCATTGGGTTCAACAGGGTAGATATGCCTCAAATTGGGCTGTACATGTGCATAGATTTGCACATGAAAGAAAATAATTCTAAAAGTTTAAAAATGCATACTTGCCTTTAGATGAGAAAAGCCAGTTCTTCGCACAGCAAGAAATCCTTGTTTGTGTGTGTGCGCGCGCGCGCGCACACACACACACACACACACACACACACACACACACACACACACACACACACACACACACACACACACACTTCCCTTCTGCAGTTTTTTTTAAAATAAGTACTTACATTGAAGATAATTTTAAAATTGAAACATTTAATCAGAGGCTTCTTTTTAATCAATTAATCTAACCACTAGACTAAACTTGGAATAACCCTTCCTCAAAGTTACTTGGATTTTCATTTATTGGGAAACAGTCTTTCATCTATCAGTGTGAAATATACGAACTCCGCTTCTTACCTAGCCTGGTATTAAGTTTTATGAGACTTTAAGTCATTACTTGATTAGGAGGATTAAAAGGAGAGAGAAAAGCATAATTAGCATCAAAATGCAATTACTAATGCTGATGCTAGGTATAGAGCAGCATTATACACCTGGCACTATATATACACCTGGTTTGTATCCTTTGTGTACACAACTATTGCATGCACACCCTGCTGAAAAGAGCACGCTTAAGGGCTTGAGCTTCTTAAGAAGCAAGACACATCTCTTTGTACTCTAGGGTAATTTTTCAGTTTGATGTGCAGGAATTTAACCTCACAAACCCTCATTAATGTTAATTGGAGTCAGTGAACTAAATCCCCATGAACTCTGTTGAATATTTACCCTCCTGTCTAATAAACAGAAAATGGCTGCTGTGATACCGGCATTAATGTGCCTTCTTGTTAAAGGATAGACAGGTTTTTGAAATGCTTAAAACTTACCTTGTAAGCCATGCACTGGAGAGAAGCTAACTGAACTAAAATTGTCATTCAAAAATCCTGAATACTGAGCAGAATATAAAATACTGTGAGGCAAAACTAAACAGTAAGTGGCGCTTGCTATAGAAAGGTCAAGGAGAACAATCCAACTCACTGAAATGTATTTTTAAAAGGAATTGTGTTTTCCCCATCTCAGTCAAGTAAATATATCCTGAAACTTTTCTTGAATCTCTAGTCACTTCCTGTAAAGAAAATAAAAAAGTTAGTGTTATATTTGAGCGAAAACTTTCATGGCACGATACAATCTTGCAAGATAGGGGATTTATGGGTATAAAAGCCATGTACACGTATATTATATAGCCAGCAAAATGCAGTAAAAGCAGATTAAAACACAGATATCCTCGGGTTTTACAGCAAAAATAGGAATAAAAACACCGGGATAATTTCTTAAAATCACAGGCTAATAGACACTGACGTTTCGTCCTGTGCTCAGGATATTTTCTAGGTACAAACCAGCAAGTCTGTGTGGTTGCAGTTGCTTAGTTGCTTGTTCTTAGTTGCAGTTTGATACCATCCACACAGCCTTTTTTATTCCTATTTTTTATTCCTATTTTTGCTGTAGAACCCAAGGATATCTGTGTTTTAATCTGCTTTTACTGCATTTTACTGGCTATATAATATACGTGTACATGGCTTTTATACCCATAAATCCCCTATCTTGCAAGTTAGTGTTATATTTTAGCTGCTCTGTGAAGGGATACAACTGAATTCTTGTTTTGCTAAAAATTTGTGATGGAATGCATGCTTTTCAGACCCCTCCTGCACCGAAGTTGTTGAAACCTTGGTTATATATCATTCGATGCATATTACACTGAAGAATGTAATGGAACAAACCATATCAAATTATCTGTGTACTATCAAAAGTTATAGTCCAAAAACCGAAAATGGAAAACACAATTGCCTTATGTAGCATTTATTTTCTGGCCATTATTATTATTCATTTCATATCATGACTATTACTGAAAATTTCGTATGGGGTGTGTGTCAAAAATGTATGGGCCCCGTGTGTCAAATGACCTAGCTATGCCTCTGCTCCTACTCCCCAACAAATTGAGTTCTATAAGTTACAGATGTGTCTAGTTATAATGCATTGAATACAGTTGCAGGAAAAAATATGTATATATGTCTATTTTGCAATATATTAACACACTAGCTGCTGGGGTCTGAAATATGTAAACATACTTGAACAAATGGATTAAATATAGGTTTAAAAAAACATGAAGAGAGCAGAATGTAGAACAAAGGAAACTGGATAAAGTTTGGATAGAATGGAAAAAGATTTGTCCATCCCTAACTCTCTATACTCAAAGGCATACCCTTGCAGTGTGCAACATAGCAATATAAAATAAGACTACTAAAGTCATAACAAATCAGACAAAACATTAAAAAAACAATTTCTAAGCAATAATTTAACAAGCAGTACAATTCTATGTATGTTTGCTCAGAATTAAGTCCTGCTGTGTTCAATGAGGCTTACTCCCTTGTAACTGCATTTAGGATTGCAGCCAAACCAGGAGCAATAAGCTATAACAAGTGATCCATTGACAGCAGCATATTTATCCAATCAGCATCACCCATTTGCAAAGGCCTTCATCAAATTATTTCACCTTGAGCTTTTAAATTACAACATGCTTTTAGTATTGCTGTGAAATCATTTAACCAGCTATTAAGGAATAGCTAATAGAGGCAAATAATCAGAATAAATCTTCCAAAAAGTCGCAAACATTGGCAAGCCGGCCAATCTATCTTCTATTCCTTGAGTGTGTTGCTGGTATAAGAGATGCTACTGAAAAGGTAAGATGCAAAGACGAATCTCGAGATCTATTTTTACAGAAATGTCAGTAGCTGTGGTTATAGCATCCCCGTACCCTGATTTCATCCTTCAGGTCTTTGTCAATTATCCTATGCTAGCAGACACATTAATAAGGTCACAGTTTGTCTTCTTAGTTTTCTTCTTTCTCAGAATGGCTTACATATCCTTCCCAATCCCAGGTTGCCTGTTAGCTTACAGACAGTGCAATCCTGTGTAACCTTGCACCGGTGTAACAGCAGATGCGCTGAGAGCCAGGCACACTGGCGTCGCTTCGGTAGGGGCGGGGCTGTAAGTAACGCTCCGGTCGTAGTCTCTTTACCGAGCGAGCAGGAGGCAGCCCCGTCCCCTCACTGTCAGAGCCTTTCCTGTGCGGAGAAAGCAGCAGGCAAGAGACCCTGCCTGCTGCTTTCTCTGCAGGGGACTGTGAGGGGCTCCCACAGTGAGGGGGCGGGGCTGCCTCCTGCTCGCTCGGTAAAGAGAGTACGACCGGAGCGTTACTTACAGCCCCGCCCCTACCGAAGCGACACCACTGGCCAGGCATACTGTACATGGCTTTAGCACTAGACTCTTAATCAATTAAAAATGCAAATTAAAACAGATAAGGGGAACCATCTCGTGTACCCCCTCCTGTTGGTCCGCATACCCCTAGGGATACACGTACCACAGGTTGAGAACCCCTGCACTAGAGTTGTGTCATTAGATATTACATTTACATCCCACCCTTTCTTCAAGGAGCCCAGGGCAGGGGTGTATTATCCATAAGGCTGACTAGGCTTCAGACTAGGAGCCCTGCAGGAACAGGGGCCCGCATCGCCCATCAATGTCCTGGTTATGGATCACAGTCAGCGACGCTGCACTAACTCCTGCCTGTTAAGACTCTATAGAGTGAGAGGAACTCACTGTGATTCAGCCGATCCAATGAATCCCCTTATCTTTCCAATCTCTTTGGTGAAAGTTTGAAGTGCTGGAGGGCCCCCGAAATACCTGAAAGCTTAGGGGCTCGGCCATGGGTTAATAACCCCCTGGTTCAGTTTAGTGCACATGGTTCATCTCCCTTATACAGCAAATCTATGGGATAAGCTATGCAGACAGATAGTTACTGATCCAAGTAACTGGCCTGGTGAGCTTTATAGCTGAGTGGGTATTTGGACCTAGGTCTTCCCAGTTCTAGTCCACCTCTCTGGTATAACACACTGCTATGGGCTAGACTCTAGCCGCTAGAGCAGCCTTTCTCAACCTTTCTCAACCTTTCTCAACCCAGGTACCCCCAATGAAAGTCAAAATTGCTTGAGTACCCCAGATAATTAGCATAATTAATTAGCTAATTTGCATAAATTGCATAAAACACACAAACATGCTAGGATCTCTTTTTAAAAACACACAGCAATAACACATGCAAAAATGCACAAAAATGCCAGGATCTATTTTTTTTTAAAAAAAACACAGTAATAAGCTTGATCTCAAAATGCACAAAAAATTGCCAGGAGCTCTTAAAAAAAATCCTCTCCCAACTCCCCCCACCGCCCAAAAGCACTTTTCCCACGTTAAAAACATAAACGCCACGTAAAAAACTCACGAAATTGCTCTCCCAACTCCCCCCACCCCCCAAAAGCACTTTTCCCACGTTAAAAACATATACCCCAACTATAAAACTCACCAAATTCCGCACCTGCCGCAGCCGCAGCCCGGGAAAATGCGTCGCTACCCAGAAAAAATTAAAAATTCCCCATTTTTCATGGGCTGCAGCACGTCTGGGCGGCTTCTCCTGATCGCTCCGCACCCCAGAGGGTGAAGCTACAGCGGCGCTCCAGCTTTCAAGTCCGAGGTGAGCAACAGCGTTGTCTAGGCAATGCGCAGACGACGAGGACGCTCTCCTCGAACTCAAAAGCTGGAGCGCCGCCTGCCCGTTATGGCGGGCGCCGCGCTCCAGCTTTCGAGCATCTTTGACGTCACGTGACATCACACGTCACGTGACGTCACACGTCACGTGACGTTGGGGGGGCGCTTGGCCAGCCCCCGCCCTCCTAGCCCCAGGCGGCAGGAGGGCTGAAGACGCCACTGATTAGCTTCTCTTACCTTGTTTCCTGGTCGCCTCCATGTTGAAACTCGCGAAAATCACGCGAGATTCAAGATGGCGGCGGCCAAATATCGTAAGGGCATGAAATTGCCTCATGTGCCCTTATGAGATTTGGCCGCCGCCATCTTGAATCTTATGAGATTTTCGCGAGTTTCAACATGGAGGCGACCAGAAAACAAGGTAAGTGAAGCTAACGGCAATTTCGCAGTTTTCCAGTCCCCGTTATCAGCTGCTCATCGCAGCAGTTGATAATGGGGACCATCCCGTGTACCCCAACCTGCGGTCCACGTACCCCAACAGGTTGAGAACCTCTGCACTAGAGAACAACATGAAAGCACATCTCAGATAGAATGAATTGCCTCACTGACGCATCTCAGATGCTTCAAGTCGGGGAATATCAAGAACTTTTATATTGTGGCAACTCACAAACAAAAAATCTGAAGCTCACAGAGGACCTACAACACAATCTATGCATGTCTACTCTGAAGTACGTCCTGCTGAGTTGGATGAGACTTACTCCCCGGTAAGTGTGTAAGGGTGTAAGGATTTCCTCCCAGCCCACAGGTGTATGCATTTAACTCCTGTTGCATGTATATACACCCTTGGATAAAAATGCCTTAATTAAGCGAGTTTCTTAGCACCATATTTGAGGCCGATAACCTGCTCTTTGCATTTCTGCTGCTTATGTTGAGTCCTTTGACTTGAAGCAGAGCATAGACCGCCCATCCTGCACCGGAAGTGACTTAACGGCTGGAGCCGTTGACACTACCGAAGCGCAGGGCGGGTGGGAGGGCCAAAGCTGCCGCCGCTGCTCCTCACTCGCCCCAAGTGAGGAGCCAGCAGCCCTGACACCCCCCTCCCGCCTGCCCCTGGGGGCCCGATTATGCTGCCCAGGGGCCCATCACCTCTCCTCCTGTTCTCCCAAGTATACCCTTGGGAGAACAGGAAATCAGGATAATAATTTTATACCCATTTTTGTGCTTTGGGTGTGTGTATCCTGCAGCTACAGATTGTCCCTTATCCTTCCTTATTTGTTTACTTTCAGCGTATGTGTGTTGTGGGAGGGGGAGAGAGAGATTTACACCTCACTGATGGGCATAAAATTGCTGTGTAATAAGGTTATACAACATATTATCAGTCTGCTATTAGTGTGAAGGTGAAAACAAAGTGACCTTTATATCTGTGCAAAGGCCAAAGGCTATCTTACCAATTTAGTGACTAGCACACATGCAGTGAATAAACTTGCTTGTTTTTGACATTAGACCCACAGAGTACATTAACTCCATCACACCTGTCCATCACAGTCAGACTTATGAAAGCACAGTGGCCCAGCTCACTTTCCCAATGAACTTTCAATTAAGATGACTGGCAGCTGATTACTCTGATCTACATCTTTGTAAACATTATGAAAGACCATCTTTGATTTCTCTGTTAACATGTCCTAAGTGTCTTTCTAAATGAAGAGAGGCCTTTTCTCCCCCCCCCCCCTTTCTAGTCATTAAAGAAATAAATCAAAAGCTATTTTTGGAAAATAGATGAAAACCACCTCTCTGTTCACATCAACCACCAATGAAGAAAGAAACTCAAACCAGCACAAATTCCATTTCTCAAACTGTCAGCAGCATGGGAAAAAAACAAACCCTATTAAAGAATTACAAGGAGTGCCCCGAAATATTTTGAAGAGACAAAACTAGGTGACAAATATATAAAGGGATAGAGATATAGTCACTGAAATGGAGAAAAAACAAAATCTGCTGAAGACACTAGAACTATCAAACTCACTTTCCCAGTAAAATTTCACAAAGAGAATTCAGTTCGTATCAAAGGATTGGCAGCTTGTTCAAGAAGCCAGAGGCACCGTCCAGTCATTCATTTTTGTTTTGAAAATCTCGCTGTGTACTCTGTTTGGAATCTCAAACACAGTAGGCCTGTCTCTGGAGCTGGGTGAATGATTAGTTGCAAACGCAGTCGTTGCTTCTCTTTTGGGCCATCAATTTGTCTGTGCAGACTAAACTCATTTTTTACATTAATGACATTGTTTTCAGTCGACTGAATATATTCTGCAAATAATTATGGAGCCCAAGACATTTTCTGCAAATAGAAATCAAACATTTCTCTACTTCTCGGTTTTAAAAGTGTTTTGGGGAGGAGGATTATAGCTGCAAGAATGTATTTTTGAAAAATATCATTCATTGTTGCTCTGTTTTGGTCTGGATCGGATCATGCTTTTCCCTAAACTAGTAGCATGGGGGGGGGGGCGGCATGGTAAGTGTTGCATGGCACTACCCGGCTGTGCAAAGTGGCCCTTCCCACTCACCGTTGGAGCCATTCCGGCAGCAAAGGCAGCAACACTGCCTGCGGGAGGGCCAGTCCATTGAAACGGTCATAACCCACGCCAGGCGACAGGGAAGAAGCACCTGGCGGCCGGCCCTCCTCCACAAATATGTTATCTAGTGACATGGCCTAGACATGGTTGAAAGTCTGTGCTGTTGTGGCGGGTGGTCACTGGGTGGACCCATGGACCTCCCATGCCCTAACCATGCACTTTCTCCCTCCCAGGCACAGAGGCGTCGCTCCGGTAGGGGCGGGGCTGTAAGTATCGCTCCGGTCATAGTCTCTTTACCGAGCGAGCAGGAGGCAGCCCTGCCCCCTCACTGTCCGAGCCAGTCCCCTGCGGAGAAAGCAGCAGGCAGGGTCTCTTCCCTGCTGCTTTCTCTGCAGGGGAATGGCTCGGACACTGAGGGGGCGGGGCTGCCTCCTGCTCGCTCGGTAAAGAGACTATGACCGGAGCGATACTTACAGCCCCGCCCCTACCGGAGCGACGCCTCTGCCCAGGCATGCCCGTGAGGCAGGCAGCTGAGGCTGGCCCAGCAACTGCTGGGCCAGCTGGACCACCCACCTGGTCTCTCACACTTGCTCCTTTGCCATCCGCAGGTCCTGCAGTACCAACACCAGTCGCCATTCAGCCACCCAGACCATGCCCCCACTGACACAGAACAAGCCCCCTCCTTTTGCTGGTTCCATCCCTCCCTCTGCCCGCTGGAGGAGGAGCCACCCAATGATCTTGAGGATGATCCTCCCCTCCTGCCACCTAAGGAGCTGGCCCATGTTGCCATTAATGCAGTGGCTGGGGATGCAGAGGCTACCCAGACGCTGGAGGACCCTGCACCCTGGCCGCGTGCCCAATGCCCACGGGCCATCCAGCAGTTCTCTGGCTCTGTAATGGTGCTCTGGGGGTGCTGGAGCAGGCTCGCATGGAGACTGGGCATCTGTGGCAGGCAGCCACGGAGACAGGTGAGGCGGGCCATGTTAATTTCCTGGCTGCTGTCGTGCAGGTGGCCAAGGAGGTGTGGGGCATGGCTGAACAACAGCAGGCCCAGATTGCAGCGCAGGAGGAGTCCAACTGGCTCCTCCGTGCTGCCCTGGGTATGGGGGCTCCCCCTGCTGCGGGGCCAACTGCTGGCGGGGGTGTGGCAATGGAGCATGGCATGATGGCCCTCTCTCCCCTCCCTCCCCCATGAATCCTATGTTCAGCCTCACTGTGGCATGGGGGTGGCAACACCTGCTGCAGGGGAGATGGGGGTGTGGCTGGCATCAGACATGGGTATGAGCATTGGCCTGGCTGTGTGCATTGTGCTGAGGGCTGCTCTCTCCTACAGCAGGTGGCTGATGCACAGGGTGCCCTGTGCGTATTTTCTCATGCACAGCTGCATTGCCATGGACGCTGGAGGGCATAGCTGCCTGGTTGCTATGGACGCTAGGCAGCCATGTTTTCACTTGATGTGATACATGTACGGAGCAGTCTTGATGCATGTGCAGGACGGATGCTGCCTCGGCGGTGCTGCGTCAGGTATGTGTTGCTTGTTCCTTTGTTTCTGGTGCCTTTACTTGCACTAGCAGCCCTATCCCCTGGGGGGGGGGGAGCTGAAGCGTGGTGAGGCGAATGTCAGAGAGAGAGAGAGAGAGAGAGAGAGAGAGAGAGAGAGAGAGAGAGAGAGAGAGAGAGAGAGCTGGACTGTGAAAGAAATATCTAGAATGAAGGGTTCTACAAAAGATTAGAACATATTATTGGATTGTAAAAACCACTTGGGGTTTAGAAAGCCAGCCTGTATAAACCGCCTTTGAATTAAAGTCAGAGGAGAAATCCAATAACCAAAGAAAAGGCGGTATATAAATACTGGTTTATTATTATATATGTTGGTGTTGCCTGCATAGGATATGGGGCAAGCTGCACTAGTGGCCATACACTGTTGCTCCAAAAGATACATAGGATTGTGCTGAAAGTCACATAGCTGCATGGGGACAGCACTGCCACTGACTTTACCCAGAGGCGTCACTACAACCCTGTGGGGAGGCGGTCGGTGTGACACCCCCACGTGACACCATAAGCCCCACCCCCGGGGTGATGTCACTGCCGCAGCGCAAATGCAACCCCCCATGTGTTTTTGAGGACTTTTCTGGGATGTACGGAGCCAGGGAGGGTGGGAGGGTCAATCCTCCTGCCCTCCCAGGCTTTGTGCGGCCTAAAAAGAGACCACAAAAATGCGGGTGTGTTTGTGTGTGTGCATTCATGCCATGGCGCCGCTGCACCCCTTCCGGCGCTCAACACCACCACCACCCAGGGGGCCCCGCCCCCCCCAACGACACCTCTGACTTTACCTCTTATGAACATTTACAGTTACATGACCTTGACCTAAAAAGTGAACCATATTCTTAAAGTACTTTCAAAATCATTTTCTTTTTTAAAAATGCCATACTTTTCAGCTCTGTAAATCTAATGATGTAATTCTTTGACAACTTCTACATAAGGTTAAGCAAATTTGCTTCTGACTACTAAATGTCATCTTTCATATCTTGATCTTACTCATATTGATTTTCATCTAATTTATTTGTCTAGGGAACTCATATTTCATTTTGCAGCCTTAGCTTATAAGAGAGGAGGGTATACCAAATATTAGGAGAGCATAAATTCTGTATGTCAAATCAAATTGCTGATAATTAAATTAGATACCAAAGGACATAGACTATTAAGCAATTTATTTATTTTTTAGAAAAATATATCAATAAGTAGATGAATATGATTTCCCAAGCGATGTTCTTCTAGATTAGACTGGAAAGTACTAGCGGTGTAGAAATTGCTAAATGTCTGGTATTTGTTTGCTTTTTCAATGTAGTCAGCAATAGCGTAATTCAAACACAAAAACATTCTTTTCTATATAATATACAGGGTCACAATAACACATCCCTGCTCACTTGAATATGTCAGGGAAGTGCAATAATTGCATTTGTCTGGCCATGACTCTCATATTTGAGCATTCATTACTGGCTCTGTAGCTTTCTTGTAAATTCTGGCACTTGTGCATTCCATGAAAATTTCTCTACCAGCTCACTGTATTCACTGCGCAATCCTGCGCAAGTCTAGGGCGGCGGAACGAGTGTTCCGCCATCGGACAAATGACGTAAGGCACTTTTCCGACGACTCAAGAGCAGTGAAGGCCGGCGCAAGGCTGGCCTTCCCTGCTCCGCTGACCGGACCGACGCCCGCCCGCTGGAGGACCCAGGTAAGGATCCGGCTAGCGAGGGGGGTGGTTCAGCAACAAACAGCAGGGGCCGATAGGCCCAGCCGGTACGGAAGGGGGCGGGGCCAGCCTTGGCTGAATCCTGACCCCCACTGCGCGGATGGGCCGTTACACGGCCTCCTCCAACTTCTGCCAGCAATTTCGCTGGTGGAAATCCGAGGAGGCCAATCGCCCCCAGTGCCATTTACACTCGGAAGGGGACGAGTGTCCCCTTCCCCAAGTAGACTTAAAACATGGGATCCGGCGGGTGGCCTGGGCCACCCGATGGATCCTTAGGCAGGATTGGGCTGCCCGAGTTCCTAACTTCCTTCAGGATGCATCCACACAGAAGCTTCTCCTGGCTTCACAACGACTTGAATATAAGGCTTGAATTTTTGAATGTGACATTTTATTTTGACATCCAAAGTGTGGTACTACAGACCTGCAGGCATCTTGTACTTATTTTGATTTTGGCAAATACCATATATGAAATCCCACAATCTGTCAAATGCAGTACTAAGTACCAATACATGTCAAAGCAACCACCTGCTCCCACATCAGTCTACTTGACTGTTACAGATAATAAACTGAGACTATTTTCTGAGTGTTCCCACTGTCAGACACTAGTTGGATGGCAAACAGGGAAAGATAGTTGTTAGCTGTGGACCACATGTCTAGAATGCTCTCCCCCAGCGAGGCTTTTCAGGTGCCAAATCTGATTAGTTTTAGGCACTGGGCAGTGCCAGGCTAGTACCAGATTGCAGGATGCCCTCGAATGAAGTCCTGCACTGGGACCTCCCTACTCTGCCAAGCTTACCAGCAGGGGCAGGTGAGCACAGCAGATAGTTCCTCCCACCCCTCTCCCTCAGTGAAGGGAGAGAATCTTTGGAAGTGGCAGCAGTTACTCCCAGCTGACTGACCAATGGGAGTATTCCTACTACAGCAGGGGCCTCTTGGGGATATTCCCATTTGTAAATGGGGTTGTCAAGCACAGCAATGGTGCAGGTCTCTTAGCTGATGCCTGCCACTGCTGCCAGTCACTACTGGGGGTTCACGGTTGGTGTGATGCATATGGATGCTCAGGTAGTGCCCAACCTGACTGACCCTTGACACCACCCCAGGCAAATATTTTTTATTTTATTTGTTCTTTTATTTGTTTTTTTTAATCCATAGCAGGACAGCCCTATGCGTGTTTACTCTGAAGTAAGTCCAATGGAAGTTTTGTTCAATTGAATTTAGGATTGCATAGGACTGTGCTGTTAAATCTTTAAGTCCAGGGGTTCCCAACTGGTGGCACGCAAATTACCAGTGGTACTCTGGCCTGGAGGTAGTACGTGGACCACCAGTCCACCAGAACCCTGCTCTGATGTAGCGTTTTTGGCAGCTATTTTGCTCCCAAGAGGCTCCTGCCTTTGGCCGAGCGTCTCAGGATTGCTCAAGAAGGGCCCTCCCGCCTGCCCTGACCCTCCTCCTACCTGCATTTTCTGGCTCTGAAAATGCAAAAACCCGGAAGTAACTGGCAATGACATCATTGCCAGTCACTTCTGGTGGTACGTGAAGGACTAGTGGCGCTGGAGGTGGTATGCAGATGGTCAGGCATTGAGAACCTCTGTTTTAGTCTGGAAATGGTTGCTGATAATAGCTCGAGTTTATAGGTTGTTTTGCTGCTCTGACTTTCTAACATTTTTAGACTGTTTTAAACACTGCATTTATCAGACTGTGAGCCACTTTAGAAACACTATTGAGATGACAATGAATAAATAATAATACTTAATCAAATACAAAATGCCATGATGTGTCAACTCTCCAGCACTGTCAAGTGATCAACGGACAAGTGTCGAATATTGAAATCAAATATCACTGAATGTCATAGACTGCAAATATTCTGTCAGAAAAAAAATTGTTCCACATTTTTCACATGCATTCAATATTTGATATCAAGATTTACAGAGGAGAATTTTAAAGAAAATTTCTGGAACCAAAGTTGTGTTAGCTGCTGTTGCTTTTGATGCAATTCTCTACCAAGCAGAGCACATGGTAACAGATACCTGCACCATTTCCTGATTCAGGTAGTCCTTTTAGAAGGGTTGCATTAAATCCTCTTTTCTATTCACCATTGATGCAGATGATGTGACTGCTGCCCAGAAGCATTGTCAGGGTTGGGGGGGGGCATGAGCCCCAGGGTGGGGGGCGGACGTGGCGGCGAAGGGGCGTACTTGGCTCCAGAATGCGCCTCTTACGCGTCGCTCATCTTGGTGTTGGGCCCTCCCTCCCGCTCTGGAGCTCGAACGGCTCCAAAATAGTAGTAAAATGGTGGGGGGCGTAATTGGAGCCGCGCCAGGCGCGCTCGTGCAGCTGACGTCACGCCCGGGTCACGTGGGGGAGTGGCGTCAGTGCCCCCCCCCAGAATCGCCACTGCTGCTGCCCTTATTACAGAATTGTTTGCAGCAATGAATCCTGGCCAGTCTAATACAGGTGAAGCTGGAAACAGGGTATCACATTGTCCTTTCCTATCACTTGGAGCTGTTGAAAACCAGTGCCAGTTGCTACAAAGTACACACAATTCTAGTGTGGGAATACAGGATAACAATGTAATTCACCTTGTTATCTATTATGGTAGCAGCATGGGGGAAATCATCACATAGAAATGGTTTCCTGTTTTATTTGCATGCTGAAAATATTTAGACAGACAAAATATAAACAGCAATGCAGTAGTGCTACATATGCATGGAGACATAACGCTTGATGTAGATATATCTATATCCAAAACTCGAAATGTCATTGTAAAAGATTTTGCATCCGTATACTTGAAAGTACATGAATAGAGTTGGGCACTCTGTTCGAGACGCCCGGAAGCATCCATGAGCTGTCAGGAACTGTCGACACGCCGCTGATGAGTTGCAGAAGCATCGGTGAGAGAGAGAATTCTGCAGCTAGCACACTGCAGAACTGGGAGGCAGTGTTGCCGTCAAGTCGAAGTGTGGAAGGTGAATGCCACAGAGAGGCCAGACTGTGAAGGAAACCACCTAGAATGCAGCGTTCTATGCAAGATTCGAACATTTGTAAATGTAAAAACCCGCTTTGGTTTAGAAAAGCCTGCCTATGTAAACCGCCTTAAATGAAAGTTGGAGAAGAAATCTGGAGAAGAAATCTGATGACCAAGAAAGGTGGTATATACAGTAAATACTGGTATTATTATTATTGTTGTTAGATACAAGTTTAGGCTTTCATGGCCAGCGACAATGGTAGAAGAAAGAAAGACGGGTTTAAAAGCCATGATGAAAAAATTCTTACAAAGCAAAAACCAAGAATTGGTGCAGACCAAGGACTGGGTTCAAGCAGAATAAAATTCTTTAATTAAAATGCTACGTTGAATTGAATCATATGATAATCTTCTTCAGGCAAAAATACGAGCCAGCAGACTGTTAGATGTTGAAAATGTCTCTGCATTCCTAGATTTTAAGTAAAGAATTTTATTTAAAGAATTTTAATTAAAGAATTTTATTCTGCTTTAACCCAGTCCTTGGTCTGCACCTGTTCTTGGTTTTTGCTTTGTAAGAATTTTTTCATCATGGCTTTTAAACCCGTCTTTCTTTCTTCTACCATTATTGTTGTTGTTAACAATAATAACAACAATAACAATAACATCAATTTTCTTTCTTGAGCTTCACTAACAGCACAATCCTAGGTATGTCTACTTAGAAGTAAGACCCACTGAGTTCCATGGAACTTACTCCCAGGTCAGTGTGTATGGGATTGGAGCCTAATTGAACGATTACAACAGGATTGTTACTATTTTTGGGTTTATGTTTTGATTAGTAGGTGTAGATGCTGGAGCATAGTGACAGAGCATTTTCCAGATCAACGGAGGAACAAGAAGTCCATATGACTTCAGTAAGCAAACACACAGCAATCCCGCATACAGCACTGGCTGACAAAAATGTAGCGATAATGTGTTGGGAAACCAAGTGATGCAATAATGGCAACAGTGAGAAAGTATCAATCAGAATATGCTTTCAGGTCATTTGGAAGCTAAAAAAAGAGCTAGATTACCAAATACTCTTGGAATAGCTCCAGCAACTTGTGAGCCTCAGCTGCCAATTATGAAGCTCTAAGAAGCATAACGAAATATGCTTTTTGGAGCATGTCTACATGCAAAGTAGAATCTTTTAACTAAGGAAAAGTCTTTACATTTCAAATGTGGTAGCACAGCTCTTATTCTCCAAGGATGGTGTAGAAAAAGTTTAAATACCAAATATGCATAACATGAATAATGCTAGACCCGGCTACCCAGCCTGCATACCAAGTAACCCTGAACGCCACTTGCCAATATCAATTATTGAAAGATCGTTTCTGTTTGGCATGACGTCCACAGGCTCTAAAATATGGGCATCTTGGGCAACCAACCTCCTATTTTATGAGGAAGTGTAATACTTCTAGAAACAATGGCCAAGTCCTAAATGATGATAGAATGTATTATACAATCTAATTGTATCAGAATATGCATAAATACATTCCCCTATGAGTTAAAGTGACTTTTTTTTTCTGAGGATCATTTTACTATGGTTAAAACAACATGGAAGGACTTATGGTTCGATAATGGGGCGATGTGACTAGTGAAAAGAAAACAGTCAGGATACGAGGCCTACAAATAAGGGTAGGAGGCATGTTAAAAACATGTAAGGCATGTTAAAAATACTGTCTGATCTGAAGCCCCTTTGTGAGCCTTGCATTTGAGCAGGGATTTGAATTCAGGCTTCCCTGGTCCAAGAGCATCTCTCTAGCCACGATCCCACACTAACAGCACAATTCTGTCTAGAGCCAGCACCGGTGGAACTGGCGATCTGCTGGCGCAAGAGCACTTGCGCGGGTGGAACCTTTCATCCAGGGCACACCCGTCCTACAGCTGAATACTGTAGAAGGTGCACTGGCCTTCAGAGGGAGTGCTGCCTCGATCTCTGCTACTCTCACCCCTGCTGCTGTCTCCTGCTCTCTCCCGTTTTTGCCCTGACTTTGCTTCTCCCCCTGTTTCGCCCTCTCTATCTGTTCTGCCCCTTCCCTCTCACCTCTCTCTGCACAGGCCCCCTTGGGCACAGTGGTCGTGGCCTCAGGGGCTGGCCAGGGTACTGCTGCTGTGGCCGCTGGTGCTGAGGCACCCCCCCCCCCGCTGGGGATGGGGAGTTGAAGGGTACATCGGGTGCCAAACTGGGAACCGAGAGAACTTTCTGTGGTCTACCGGCTCGCAGCTGAGAAGCCCCAGCTGGCGCTTGGATGGGGCAAGGGCACACAGTATACGACACGGCGCAAGACATTCTAAGTTCACCTTCATCTCAGATGCCATCCATGCCTGTGCCTACTATGACTGTGGTGGCCTGGCATGCCAGAAGCTGCTCCAAGGTTTAGACAGGATTAGGCTGCCCCTCTGATTACACTCTGAATCAACAATCACGTATAACAACAACAACAACAAAAACTTTCTGTGAGGATGTGAGTCATGTATCTGGTCAGTTCACATATCAACTAGGTAGGGGAATGTCTGTTTCCCCCCCCCCCCATCAGAAGGGACACAGCATGCAGGTAAGAGGAGCCAAGTCCTCCTTTCTCCCCTGTCTTATGTTTCCCATCAATATTCATACCTTATATGGGCATTTATAAGGTATGGGGTTCTTATATATGTATCATTTATAAGGTATGGGGTTCATCAGGGGTTCTCAACCAGTGGCACTAGTATCATCAGTGGTACTTTGGCTGACTGCTGGTGGACCACCAGAGCCCTGCTCTGATGTGGCACTTTTGGCGACACATTTTCACTCCTTTGGCTGAGCCTCTCGAGAACACTAAGAAGTGCCCTCCTACCCTTCCAGATCCTCCTGCCTGTGTTTTCTGGCCTCTGAAAACTTGGAAGTAACTGGGGATGATATCATCATCAGTCACTTCCAGTGGTACACAGCAGGAGAGTGGCACCGGAGATGGTACTCAGCTGGGAAGGGGTTGAGAACTCCTGTATTATATAATTTTTTTTTTGCATGCACACATGCTCGTCTCTTGCATTTATTTAAAAAAAATGGAATGGAGATAAGGAAGCAACTGCTAGTTTGAACACTCAAAAGGTTAGAAGCACACCTACAGCACAAACCTAGGCATATCTACTCAGAAGTAAGCCTAACTGAATGGGGCTTAATCTCAGGTAAGTGTGTATAAGATTGTAGCCTTCAGTAGCATTGAAAAAGTTGCACGATACCAGTTTCATGGTGTGATGGATGTTTCACTTCAGGGAATCCAAGATTCTAACTTTCATCTATGTCATTTGCAGCAGTTGTAGAATAAACACCTTGGTTTTTGTTTCTTTTCTTTTGTTTTTTTTAAATGTACTGAAATAAATGAAGCCAAGGACATGGTACCATCAAATATTTCTTCAAAATAAACTTCATCCCTATATCTTTGTCCAAATGCATTTGACTATTCCGCCTTCCCTCCCCCCCCCCCAGCTTCATGAATGAACTTTCAGTTTGAATTTGAGGCAGTGAGTGGAGGGGAGGGGTCTGGTCAAAGCCATCTTACTTTGGTATGACTTCAGATTCAGGGCGTAATCCTGCCTAAAGTTAGGCCGGTGGAGCAAGCGCTCCTCTTGCCTACAGGGTCATGAATGTGTTGTAAAGCACTTTTGCAGCGCCGCAGGCGTAAAGTGGTGCTGGTGTGGAGGCTAGAACCACTCACTCCACTGTCCACGCCACTGGACACAGCTAAGTGCTGTGCTGGGTGGTGGGATGGCATGGGGAGGGCGGGCTGGGGTGGTGAGGGAGGGGGCGATTGGCCATCCAGGCCAGGGAGGGGGCAGAGATATTGGCGTCGCTCTGCGTCAATATCCTAATCTGGATATCCTACCTAACCTGACCTGGCTGGTCTTACACAGTAGGCTTACCATTTGTCCCAGAAAACCGGGCTTTCCAGGCTCCACCGCCGCTGCTTTTAAAACATACCTTTTTTCTGGCACCGCCATCTTGGATCTCATGAAACATGACAAATGAAATGCAATGAAATGAAATGAGAGCCTCATGTGCTCTCACGAGTTTTGGGCTCCGCCATTTTGGATATCACGAGATTTTGTGAGATCAAGATGGCGCCGCCGGAAAAAAGGTACATTTTAAAAGCTTGAGCAGAGGCAGGAGTCCTGTCCAGCCTGGATGCAGCCAGCCAGACTCCAGAGGGGGTAGCGGCGGCAGTGGTGGCAGAATGGCAGCAATGGTGGTGGCAGGACAGGCAAGTCCATTCGGTTGGCAAGTGGGCACTTCGTGCTGACCCAAAACAATAATTTAAATTAATTAATTAATTTAATTATTATTATTCGGGGGGGGGGTTTGTCCCGGTTTGGAACCGGGAAAATATGGTAAGCCTATTACTTGGCATCCCTGGTTATGCACCAGCTAAAGAGCTGGCACGCATCTGAGGAGGCCCATTGGGGCTGCCGGGGCTTACACCCGGGAAGGCGATGAACATCCCCTTATCCCCAGGTGAGCCCTGGCCCCAACAGCACAGGCCAAATCCTGCATAGGATGCAGCGGCTGGCCACTTATCTTAGGCAGGATTGGGTTGCCCGTTGTGTACTGTATGCTTGTTACTCAAACTTCTTACAATAGTATAAACATAAAGCAATGCAAAGATCAATGTATTCCAGTACTACAGTATAAATGTAATGCTTAGTTTTGTTTTTAAAGAGGTGCCTGGTTTGTCTCACTACTGCAGTACACACTCTCTCTTTGGTACACATGGTGGTTGTACTGGACATTTATAAAGAGGAATGCAGTGAACAATAGTTCCAGTCACGGAAGGGAACATCACTTTCTATAGAAAAAAAAATTGTACAGAGGGACTGAGAATGACACAAGTATCTGTTCTCCTGATATTTCTTCCAGCATATCTCAGGCAAGAATGTTCTTTTGTGAAGTAGGTGAAAGTCATACACTCACAAGAACCCAATGATCTTGCTAGGTCTTTGTGTGCCCTCTCAGGTTCCTCCCTAGTCCTACCTCCAGAGTTCTATACAGCATGACAGAGGTATCTACCAAATCTGGAGTTGATTTGTGAAGAAAAAACAAACCAGTGTTTTATTGACAATATAGTTTTATTTCCCTCCTGTAGATTTCGGAGTCCATAGGAGGGAGACAAAACTGGGACATTATCGTTAAAGTGGTCGTTTCCCACAAATCACTTATTATTTCAGGGTTTGCTTCTTGCCTCCACCCTGAATCCTGTTGTGTCTTCTTTAGCTGTCTCCCCCTGCAGCCCCTCAGGTCACCTTCAGTAGAGAGGTGAAGACATTTCAAAGGAAGGGGGAAAGATTCAGGGCAAAACCTAGAGGTCTATCCTTTACATTGAAATAAAAAAGTGGGATGTATTTTGTCTTTTATAACTTTTATATAGATGCACTTGGTTTGTCTCACTACTGCAGTACACACCCAAATCGGTAGGGCTGTAGCCTTTCCCTCCGGGTTGCGGTGAGGCCGGGAGGACCCACCTGCGCTGCAACCTGGGAAAAACTGCTACAGGCCTCCTGATGTCTCCCGAAGCTCCCACTTACCTGTTCTCCTGGCAGCCGCCATCTGTCGGCCGCCAATGAGAACAGGTAAAGGGGAGCTATGGGTGACATCGGGGGGCCTGTAGCCATTTTTCCCAGGTTGCAGTGCAGAAGGTTCTCCCTGCCGTACCGCGATCCGGAAAAAACTGTAGCGCTGCCTGTCATCAGCTGCTGGTCGCAACAGCTGATAACGGGCTGCAGCTTGCGTACCCCCAACCTGCGGCCCGCGTACCCCTGGGGTACATGTACCACAGCTTGAGAACCCCTGCTCTAGCTTGATCTATGCCTCCAGCCTGACATGCCCCTGCAACAAGGAGGGACGTCCACATCTCCTTCAAATTCTGTTTTAGGCACAACGTTGGTGGCAAGACGTTTGAGATTTCAGGAGTCTTCTCAAGGTGAAACATCTGAGAATTTTCAAAGGAAGTCAAATGAGTTGCTGTAAGACAAGTTACTTTTCTCAGGGGGATTCTGCACATCTCTCATTTCAGTAAAGCAGTTCATGATGCGAGCGGATTGGTAAGATAATAATGCATTGGTCATTTTCCTCAGGGATGCTCTAAATATTAGTGGCTGGTGATAATAGCACTTTGCATTTCATTTGTCAACCAGCTCAGCAAACTGCTCTCTCTTGGATTTTTTTTTTATTTCCATTCTTGCACCCAAGCCCCTATAAAGTCAAGAAGCTAACTAGACTGACTTATGTCCTTCCATTTTCTATAGATGGGATCTGGTTGCTGAGGGCTAGCATTCAAGCCTTCTTCTACAAATACACAAAGTCAGTGACAGACTGTAGAGTAAATATTCAATGCTACCTCAGGTCTTCCTCCTCTGCACAGTTAAAAAAAAACACCACTTACTACGTGCTCCACATGGTTTCTTGAGTTGTGGAAGTGCAGGACTTCCATGTTTGATTTAAAGGGACCACAAAAATAAACGAGTCCTTCATTCACGTGGTTCCTCTAAACCAGCGTCTCTCAACCTTTTCCCTACCGCATACCCCCTGTCCTAGCCCCCCAAGCACCCCTGATTCCTCCAAGTCCTGCATACCCCTGCCTATCCCTCTCCAAAAGTGCACCCCCCAAAAAGAGAAAAAAGCGCTTTTTTCCATCCATGCGGCGCTTACGAACCCGCTCGGAAGTGCCACATGGACCGAATTGTCCCCCGTTGGTGTGGCCCTGTCCATGTGGTGCTTCTGGCGCTTCTGAGTGGGTCCCCCGTTGCTGTCCCTTACCTTTTTCCGGCCATGCGGCACTTCCGAGCAGGTCCTCCAGCTTGTGGCACGAGCCGGAAAATCCGCTTGGAAGTGCCGCATGGCCAGAATCATCCCCGGTAGCTCTCCCTTACCTTAGCTTGCAGCTGCCACCATGTTAGATCTCCCGAAGTCTTGTGAGATCCAAGCTCGCGGCTCCCAAATCTCACGCCGCGATCTTGGATCTCGTGAGACTTCGGGAGATCTAACATGGCGGCGGCTGCAAGCTAAGGTAAGGGAGAGCTACCAGGAATGATTTTGGGTTGCAGCGCGGCCGAGCGGGTCATCCGGCTCGAGCTGCAAGCCGAAGGACCCGCTCGGAAGCACTTTTTTCCTGGTACGCGCACCCTTAGGGGGTACACAGGGGTACACGAAATAGCATCTCGCGTACCCCCAACCTGTGGCCCATGTACCCCCAGGGGTATTTGTACCACAGGTTGAGAACCTCTGCTCTAAACCAAATTGGAAGTCCTGCACTCCCATGTTTGAAACAAAACAAAACACTGTCCAAGGAGCATGATAAGGAGGCAGGTGATCCAATTTCCACTTGCTTTTAGCAGGTGGAAAGTGGATCATGCAGGTTGCGTCCATGGTAGGCTGGAGGGAGATGGCGGCTGACCTGTCACCCTGAATCTGCCACCCTCTTGCTCCTCTGCAATGTGCTGCTCATGCAAGCTGCATCACACATACAAATGGTAGCTTCCTTACAAGGCTGTATTCCAAAGACAGAGCATCTCCTTTGCATGCAGAAGGTTCCAGGCTCAGTCCTGGTGTCTCCAATGTAGGACTGGGACATTCTGGGATGCTGGAAAGCCATGGCCAGTCAGCGTGGACAATACTGACCTAGATGAAGCAAAGGTCTACCTCAATTTAAGTAGCTGCCTATGTTTGCCTATTCAAATGCTTATGAATCGTTTACATCATCCCCTTTGTTCCAAGGAGGCAGTATCAGTCTGTGAAATAGCTATCTATCTGCCTATTTTCTGTTCCTGTCTTATTGTCTTTTCCACTCACTGGATAAAGTCTAACATATCATATGGATGGGTTTTGTGTCAGGGCTCTTTTGTCTTTGTGGCACTGTTTGAAAGGCAAACCTTTCACCGAATAAAAACTGGCCTCATCAAGGGCAAAAAAGTTCTGACTTCTTTACCTTGAGAAGGATAAAACTAGATATAGCTTCCATTGGAAAGGTCCAATCCATCAAACACAAAAACTGAGCCCGATATGGAAGAAGTCATCCTTTACCTTGTCACACAGAAGGAGTTGCATGAGATAGTCACACGTCTACATAAATCTTGCCTGCTTGTGCCAAGGGGAGTTGCAATATAAAGTTAAGTCATCCATCATTACAAAAAAGGGATGGTTCTCGCTACCATATCAGTAAACTGGCTATCATGTCTTTTAATTATACACAGACAATGACTTAGTTGTTTTCCTGGAAGCAACTGTCTCTCAGTATGCTGGTGAACTGTTGTCGTTTTCTCCTACAACAAATGTTGCGCGGCGGTTTGTTTTGCAAAGAGGTGACAGCAGTCGCTTTTGTGACTCAGCGTGGATTCAAGCAACGTGTTTTGGACATGGATAGCATCATAGGATGACACCGAGTTGGCCTGTGGAAGTCTGCTAATGCTAAAAAGGACCACCGCTGTCCATATAGTCTGGCTGGTCCCATACATCCCACTAAGGAGGTTCTGCGGTGGTTGCTGCCATTTACGGAAATGAGGTTAGCAGGAGCCAGGAAGCGAACTTCCTCCACTGTTAATAATGATATTTAGCATTTGTCTTAGCCACAACACTACATCAGCTCACTGGCTGGTCCCCTGCCAGTTGTGTCCAAGCTGCAGAACTCTCTTGCCCCATCCTTGACTGTTTTCCATCGTGATGTGTTAAAGACTGTTCTTATTTAAACAGGCTTTTAGACTATCGATTTATATGGTGGTATTCTTATGGCTGTGGCCTTTTGTTTCCTTGTTCTGTGTTTATAGTTGTAGCCCTATTTTTTTTTTTTGTCTTTGTATCTTTCATCTCCCTCTTTCTCTAAGAGACACTCAAATAATACCTGGCAAATAGAAACCAGATTCAACTTTATGTATACAGTAAGACCCGGCTTTTACCACACTTGATGATTATGGGCTTCAGATTTCAAGTCAAACATGGCAGCGTTCATGTTTTATTTATGGTAGACTTCTGCAAAGGGAGATGAAAGCCAATTCAATACAGTTTTTAAAAAGAACAGACTGCATAAAGGGGGAGCAAGTAAACACTCCATCATATGGATTCTACCATGCAAAGACACTTTGTTTACTTTTAATTACAGGCATTTATGCCCCACCTTTTAGCCTCCAAATGGAGAGCCAATCGAATAGTCAAATAGCAAAAATTAGAATCAGAAAAGACATATCAAGAGGGGCAATAGATAAACGTGATTATTAAAGTCAAGTTGGGTCAGCTAGAGCTGGTCTTCTGGTGTTAGAACTGAATATTACGGTGCAATCCTGAGTAAAGTTCCACCTGTGGAGCGTGTGCTCCGCAGGTGGAGAGTGCCGTAAACACGCTGTAAAGTGCATTTTCGGCACCCAGGGAGTAAGGGCCGACAGCGGCAGGTCGGGAGCCCTTACTCCGCCTACTCCTGCAGCCTCCGGAGGAAGGTCAGGCATCCGCTAGTGGGTGCAGGGGCAGGCCGGGGGGAGAGGGAGGGCGGCAGTGGCCGAGCTGGCCCGGGAGGGGGCATGAATGACAGCCGCAATATCCCCATCCCCGTTTCTGGGCAACTCGGATATATAACGTTATATGACCGCCTCGGATTTCTGCCAGCTTGATAGCTGGTGGACATATGAGGAGGCCCATCAGGACCTTCCCACCTTATACCCGGGACCCCGGGCCGCGCCGGAGCAGCCTGGGAAAAGCATAGGATCCTGCAGCCGGCCCTTTGCACCAGCCACAGATCTTTGCACAGGATTGCACTGTTAATATACTGTATGATGTAATTGGCATCTCAGAAACCTGGTGGAATGAAGGGGTTCCGTTATCCTTAAATATAAAATCAATGGAAAGGATAGAGTAGTTCACGTGAGTAGTGGTGTTGCTGTCTGTATCAAAGAGGACATTGAGGGCAATACATTAGAAACCTTAAGAGAAAGAAATGTAGTCACTGAATAACAGTGGGGAGAAATACAAGACCAAAGAAATACAGGTGTGTCCCCCTTAACGACGGATCGCTCAACCATGATCCGCATATACGACAGAGGCCGGCAAAGTTAAAAAAAGTATTAAAACAATTTTAAACGTCGGAAAAAATGTCATTTTTAACTCTGTGTGTGTGTGTGTGTGTGTGAGAGAGAGAGAGGGGGGGGGGAGGGAGGAAGGGAGAGAGAGAGTGGAAGGGTGGGCCAAGCGGCTGTGTGTGTGTAAAACTGAGTGAGTGGGAGGGTGGGCGAAGCAGCTGCTGTGCGTGGGGGAATTGCGAAATTGCATCTCGTCTTCTTTACGAAGCCTGATCTCCCCCCCCCCCCATCCCTGCGGCATTCCTACTGGCTGGTCTCCTTCAAACAGAGCAGTTTGGCCAACACGGGCAGCTTCTAAGTGGAGGCTTCATGGGAGGGAGGGAAGAGCGCCTTGACCCAGTGGCACATTTTCTGGTTCCACGTGGGCTGCAGCTCTGCCCCTGCTGTGATTGCCAGATCGCTGTGCTGTGATTGCCAGGTTACAAGCTATGATGAATGTATGCAACCACCAGGTTTTAGAGTAAGTCCATCAGGGCCTACTCTAAAACCTGAATGCTAGATGCAAGGGAGTAGGAACATCTTGTTGTCTGAAGTGCTCCCAGAGGCATCTGGTGGGTCATTGTGAAATACAGGAAGCTGGACTACATGGGCCCTTGGCCTGACCCAGCAAGCAGGAATCACAGGGATCCAACCTTCACTTTACATCTAGTACCAATTGCAAAGTGCCTTTGCAGCCATACAGTATTATAGAGTATTGTATTATATTCTCCGGAATTTATAGAGGCAGTGTTGCATAGTGGTTAAAAATATTGGTCTTGGACCAGGAAGTCCTGGTTTGAAATTTCTGCTCAGCTATGATGGTCCCTGATTCACTTTGGTTCAGTCACAGTCTCTCAACCTAACCTACCTCACAGGGTTGTTGTGAGGATAAAAGGAGGTAGAGGAGTCAAGTATACCACCTTGAGTTCCTTACTCCATTCTTGATTCATTCCTGTATCAGTTGGGCTGCCCACATTCCTGGCCACAGGGCCACAAACTGAGAAAGCAAGAAGGCAACTGGACCTACCGGTAAGTCAGAGGAAACAGAAACATGGAACTTGTAACTGGGATTGATATTTGAGAGTGGTATATTAATGTGAATGAGTGGTACATTAAAGTGAATAAGTGGTATATGGTGAAAGAGTGGTATATTAATGTGAATAATAATGTGCATATTATTAATATTCACATTAATAACACATTAATGTGAATAATAGTGTGAAAAAGTGGTATATTAATGTGAATAATAATACAGGGGCATCATTAGGGGGAGTATGGGGGGTGGACTGCAACAGGTGACACTCCAGGGAGGGGTGACACCAAAATGACTTTCTATTCTATTTGTTAGCTGAGGTGCAAAAATGCACCATTGGTAGAAAAACCTAAGATACACTCAGATTGTTCAAAAGTTCTGAAATCAGAGGATTTGGATGTCTCTCTTTTCAAATAGGAAACACATATATGAAAGCATTTTCACCCTAACTATAGAACGGAAACCTCATAATAGTTTACCAGTTAGGACCTCATCATCGTAGCTCAGTACAACAGATGCTTGGGACTGAGTGACCAAAGCAGCCTTTGATTGCAGTAACTGCCGCCAAGAAAGGTCAACGGTGAAGAGAAATGTCATAACTGAGGCTAACACAAAGCATCCGAGCCACACAAGAGACAGCTGCCCGTTCAACATAGGAGCACCGCTCCTCCTTCACATCCTTGAACCATTTTAGGAATGCACAGCTCAGCTTGCAGAATGCAAGTTGAAATTTACCAGTAATAATATACTATCTTTCTTTATTACAGTAAATTGCATATTATAATCAACAGCACAACTCTGAAAAGGCTATGGACCAAATTTCAAAGCTATTCTTGTGGAATACATTTGCATAAATATTTCTGGATGTTTCACAGGATCTAATTCATCTCCGATTACCATGTTAATAGGAGACAAAGACAGCGGGATGGAAGTCACCGAACAATATGTTGCCCTTGATATTGCCTGACCAGATAACTTGAGACTCTGTTCAAAAATATCATTTGGTGCACATTTATTAGAGCTGCTATCATTATGCACTGGAATGCATTCAACTCCAGCCTCATGAAGCAGACTGGGTCTCCTCTTAAAGAGAATAGGACGCAGCTACTCCGACCTTGACGGAAGAGTTTCAGAACCTAATTAAAAAAAGAGGCCTTAAGGAATTTCACAAACATGCCAAGTATGCCCTTCTGGTATCAAAGTGTTCCTAAGAGAATTCTTCATGACTGCTTCAGTAAGTTAAAGAAAATTCATTGCCAATTCTCAGTGGAATGATACTAATTAAAATGCATACTCTTTTGCAGATGGAGAAAATGGATCAAAACTCAGCTTTCAGTTACATGAGTTTAATTCATTCTGTGTCAGCAGAGACATAGGAACCAGACCCTGATGTACCTGAGAGTAGAACATTGACCTTTTTGGAGTCTACTGTGCTTATCATCTTAAAGTGACAGTGGGAAGCTTCCTGTCTCCCCATAGTACCAGAGGGATGGGGAAGCTATTAGTTCCTCCATAACTCCCTGTGTGGTGCAGAGTTCATTTGCATGCTAAGCTCAGCTTTCACTAAAGACATAAAATGGATACTCATTTGGGCTTTTTCTGGGCTGCAGAAAGTCATCAGGTGGGTGGAATAGTCCCCACCGTCATTTTTTGTCCAGGAAATAAATGTTCGAGTGGAAGGGTTCTTGTGAATGCAAAGTTCTTGTGAATGCAAATACAAATGAAACCTTGATCACTTTAGTATTCAAATACTGGGTGTGAGCCCTCCCTCCACCCTCACAAGACATTCAGGGACTCCTTCTGGTACTATTGTAGCTTGATTCAAAACTGCTTGAGCACAGTCCTCTAAATTTGCCATGAATTTCACCTTAGGGAAAATGCAGCGAGAACTTCCTATTCAAATGAGCCTGCCACATTACTCAAACATAAAGAAGAAAAAGGTCATCGCTCAGTGGCAGATCATGTGCTTTGTGTGCAGTTGGTCCCAGGTTTAGTCTGCAAGTAGGACTGGGTAAGACTGCCCTCTCCACTGCAGTACTAATCTAGACGGAATGTTGAAAAACAAACTTGGTATAATAGACAACTAATTGTAATTGACCGAGGGAGCCTGGAGTTGGGATGTTACGCCAATAATTGGGGTGGGGGAAGTAGACGGCTAGTGCCGTTTCCCCCAATTAGGCCCGCACGCCTGGGGTGGTTTTTAGTACGGCCTAGTTGAGTCCTTCTGCAGGTTATTTTGCAGGTTATTCTGTTATCAATAAAGTGACATTTTTATCCAACATGCCTTTGCCTGGAGTGCTTTCTTTGGGGGGTGTAAGGGTAATAGACAACTAAATGTAATGCTGCATTCAACTCCATTCTTGGTTCATTCCTGTATCAGTCAGGCTGCCCACATTCAATTACCCAACATGGCCACAAACTGAGAAAGCGAGAAGGCAACTGGATCTAAGTCCTAGGAAAAAGAAACATGGGACTGATAACGGGGACTGATATTTGAGACCCTAGTTAAGATTGTAAGGTGGTTCAACCTTATTCCCAAATGTTTTCACAATCTCAACTAGGGTCTCTAATATGCTTGGACAAGAAGCGAGAAGGGAGAGTATGTGGGTCCACACAGAGATGATTCTGGCAGCTCACGAGAAACCGTCCACCAGCATCCTTTTTGGAGCAACTCTGCTACAAACAATTGAATGGTGTTGGTAGGTCTTTCCTCGTTTAAATAGAAATCCACATTTCTTTCCCTCAAATCCTCTTTAATTTTAAGAGTTCCTCATTTTAAAATTAACATGAAATGCCTGCTTTCCTTGGGGCTCACGGCTTATTTGCAAGAGGTGATGACATTACAGCCGACTAAATATTAAGCAGGTATAACTGGCGACAGTTGCCAGTGGGAGCTTGAACCATATGGGTGTCCCTCACAGTGTTGTGCCCAAGTAGTTGAGGCCATTTTAACTGTGGCAAAGAAACTGTTATGACTGAAGTGTTTAAAATTGGCCTGGGCCATAGGGGCACAGCTTCACATAAGTGTCCAACCTAGTCGGAGGCTTGCCCATGAAGTTGGAGCTCTTAGCAGCAAACTTGGTATGATAGTATATGGTGGGCCTATATCTTGGACTCTATCCCTACTTTGGTGGCTGTTGTTTGTTTAACTGAATAATGGGTTCAACTGAATAATGGGTTCAGTTTACACATTCCTTCTCAACCCTACTTTGATTTGGATTCTTAAGAAAAAGGAAGCCTAATTCTGAATGCTCTGAATTTTGGATTTTGTTTGTTTGTTTCTGTTGCTGATTTTGTAAGGGATATTATCAACTGTATTTTTTTTTTATAGTTTATACTGTATTGTTCTGCCCTGAACCTCTAGGGAAAGGAGATTTTTTTAAAAAAAATCTTTTAAATAAATAAATATAACCAGTCTTCATTTTTCCTCAGCAGTACAACATAGCTGGAATCTTCTTGGGACTTCAAAGCAGCCAATTATACAAAGAAAAAAAATATCCTTTGGGTTTACAAACATAGATAGTAAAATTCAGAATAGGCCAGTTCAGACAAAACTGGACAATTGCTATTTTTACAAAGAGAAGCCTGGTGGGTGGGGAGCAGCCCGCTTCCGACCTACCAGGCACACCTTCCCCACTCTCACGTGGTCATGTGGGGATGGATTGCTTACAGTGGCTCCTGACCAATTAGAACAGTTCAGACACTGGTGTAGGTAAGGGGTGGGTGGGAGGCTGCTGTGTCCCTGAGTGCCACCCCAAATAAGCCTCAAGGAGGTGACATGATGGGGGATGGGCAGGGGGGTAGGCAGTAGCGAGCTACCTACCTTTTTCACCCCCGCCACCTGAATCTCCAGGAAAGAAACACAGCTTTTCTCGTGTTTCTTGCTGGAGATCCAGGCGGAGGGGGTGAAAAAGGTGATGGGGAGGGGCAAGAGGCTGGGTAGCAGCAGGGATCTATTTTATTTTTCATTTTTTTAAACAGCCTTTAAAAAAAACTGCAGGGTGTGATGTCCCCCCTCCCCCCAGAAGTGACCATGCAGGGGCAGGGAGTTAGTGGCATGCCATGCCTCATTCTTATGGGCAGCTGCTCAGGGCTGTTTCATTCAAACCACCCCAGTGAGATTGGTGTAGAAGGCCGAAAATAATAGATTATATGAGAATCTCAGGATATTCAGACTCAATTCTAGGGAATAGGTAGGACACCACTGATGAACTCTTTAAAACAATTGTTTTCAGCCCGTGGTATGAATATCATCGTACGACAGATATGATATGTATGAGTATGACAGCCTCGTTGCCATTTCACTGCTTTGCGTGGCCTGACCTACAGCCCAATCCTCACTAAGTCCTAGAGCGGCGGAGCACAGGCTCCGCCACTCTAAGCCGTCGCTTTGCATGGCCAGACCGAGTCAACTGTGGAGGTTGCTGCGGTGAGGGAACATCAGTGGTAAGTTGTGAATGTACAGTGCCCAGCTCTTCAAAAGGGGCCTGGGTTGGGCAAAGAGGGTGCAGAGTGGAAGAGAGATCAGGAGGCAGCAGCAAATGGAGGAACCTCCTTTTTGCTGCAGGGACGTCCATGGTGCAAACCATGCAGTTCTGTACAAAGCAGTCCCCTTTGGTGGATGCCTATGGTAGCTTTGGGGATGTCCAGGGGAGGGTCATCAAAGCACTTCTTTAGTAGTAGGATGTCTACTTCCCACTTCTAATAGGTAGGATGTCACATTGCTTTTATGCTGCTGCTGTTTTTGTTTCCCTGATTGTATTGTGTTTTTATTATTTTTATGATAATTTTATGCATAGGTGAAGTTTTTGGTTTGTTTTTTTAAAGCTGCCTCAGCTTTGGGAAAAGTGAGAAAAATGACTTAAATAAATACATTATAGTGCAGTGGAACCAGCAGAATAATTTGAGGCAGGCCAGTGCTTAATCAGGAACCATTATTTATTGTTACAGGCTGTCTAGAAAATCTAGGGCAACTTAGAACTGGGAATAAAATAGCAAAACACTTATCTTATTCCAGCTTGTCTTTGGACCCAGTTCTGCCAGTAAATCCTTGAGATGATCAAAGTTCTGTGTACATTACTCAATCGCGGTGGTGGTGCAAAATTGCTGTTGGTGCTGACATTAAGCATTGTGCCAGAAAGCATGACTGCTTCTGTAAAGTAGAGTAAGACTCAACATAAATAGAGGGGGGTAATGACATTTAGAACAGTTACTCGATAATATCAGAGGTGGATTTCAGGTGGTCTGTAAATGAACAGTCCACATCTCATCTGATATTAGTCTAGGGTGGTTCCGTGCTAGTAGGAAGAGCTCTTGTACTGCACATGAAGGTATGTATGGAGCAATCCTGCGCACGTATGCTCAGCCGGCCTAAATGGCCAGCTGTTACATCCTGTGCACATTGTGGCTTGCACCAGCATTGCCCAGGCTCACTTTGGGGGAAGGGGATGTCTGTCCCCTTCCCCAGGTGTAAGCAGCATGGGTCGCAATGGGCAGCTCTGAAGCTGACATGCTTCCAGGGAGGCCATGTAAGGCCAGCGCTGATATCCCCACCCCCTCCCAGCCCAGGTCGACCAATGGCTCCCTCCCTCGCCACCCCTGCCCACCCTCCCCCCACCCCCTGCACCGACCGGTGAAGCACTCACCTGCGTCAGCTGGCATGGGTCCGGGACGACAGCGGTGCCGGTCTCTGTGCCAGAGCTGCTTACTCCCCGGCACTGGCGTCGCTTGAGGTGGGGCGGAAAGCTAAGTTCTGCAGCTTTCCACCCCACCATTACTCTCCTGCACGAGGCGCCCCACCCCCTCGTCGTAGGAGCCCGTCATCAGAGAGAAAGCAACGTGCAGGAGAGTCCCCGGGGAGCCAAAAATGTGCTTTATGACACGTTTACGGCACGTCCCTAGGCCAGCAGAGCGCTCGCTTCGCCGGCCTATAGTTAGACAGGATTGGGCTGTTAGTAAGGTAGGCTGCTAGTTGACTGTGTTCTTGTGAACTGTTTTCAGTAAGCAAAATTTGTTGATAAGCTTACTTGTATTTACTGACCAGCTCCTTTTGGGGCCTGGGAGGTTATGGCCCAATCCTATGGGGGCGGCTTACGGTGGAGCAGGTAGGTCAGCAGTGAAGGTGGTTAAGGGGAAGTTTGGCGCCAGGCAGAGGGCAGTTCAGGGTGGGAGGGGGAGGATCTTGGTGACAGTGGTACACACCGTGATTCTATCTCCCTTTCCTCATCCTCTGGGGTACATCCGAGGTGACCTATTGGGGGGCAGGCAGCCTACAAGGAAGTAAGTAAGGAACATTTAACTTGCCTCCCTGGGGCAATCTGGCTGCCCCATAGCATGCAGCGCACGCTCTGGCAGCAGCACTGCATGCTATGGACAGGCAGAGGATATGATTGGGCTGTGAGTATCCCACTCCTGAAACCCACAGGTAAAAAGAAAACATTATAATGTACAAATGTGAGGTGTTGTAAAAAAAAAAAGCCTGTATGCGCTTTTTTTTTTTTTTGTAGCCAATTCATTTTAAAAGGGCCAGTCATAGAATGTTAAAGTTGAAAGGGGACTTAGTCCACATCCTGGTCAGTTTAGGCTACTACAGCATCCCTGACAGGTGGCTGTCCAGCCCCTGTTTGGAAAACTCCAAGGAGGGTGGTTCTATGCTGCATTGTGAGAAATGGACAATTCAGTTAGTTAGTTTTCACCACCCATGAGTTACTCCTGGGCAGTGTCAGGGGTCATCCAGGTTGAGCACTGCTGAGGATCCACACCCATCCACACCAAATCAGGCAAATGTCCTGAACCTCCCCAGTATTGGTCAGTCACTGCAGATTCCCCCCCCCCCATTGATGATGAGAAGAGTGGGAAGTGCTGCTACCACCCATCACCCACCACTGGTAAGCGGGGGGGGGAGAGATCTGTTGCCGGTTTTTGTCCCAGAGCCCCCTGCAGCTTGGCACTGGTTACTAATCATATTCTAAAAATTGTACAATGCAAGAGGTTTAGAAAATAAAGGGAACCATTGCTCACAGGGGTTTTATGTATTCATAGTCTTCTTTTTCTTGATGATGAGGCTGTATGATTTACAACACTTTTCTTCTTACGTAATTTGTTTTGATCCTTTTGCTGCAAAGGGACTTTGTGGCTAGTGAGAAAAGATCCACATTGGAACAAGTTATTTTTTTAAATCTTTAGCTTAAGGAGTGTGTCTTGAAGAAGCATAGAACAGAGATGGAGCTACGACTGACCTCCCCGGCGCCAGAAGTTACATCACTGCTGCCGCTGTTTTTCTATCACAGGCGGGAGGGCCAAAACAGCCCAATTCACCCCACTGCCAGCCGCTTTGACAACCCCCCCACCAGCCTGCCACCCGGGGCCAGACACACACACCCCATGTGCTGCTGGGGGCCCACCACCCCATAGCCCCCCTCCAGCCACTGCTTCTGGCATAGAAGACCCATCATCATGAACACAAGAGGAGGCAGAAGGCTCTGTCAGATGTGTCAATGGCTTATGGTAGTTTGGCAGATACATGCTTACAGTATGTGAAATGTGCACTTAATAATACAGTTATGGACACAGGATATTTTGTTTGAAAATCAAACGAAACAGGACAGAACTAGATGGTCCAACAGAAAGGAAGCTGCCATTGCTCCATGGCCTGGTTCAGACATAAGGAGACGACATGGTTTTCTGCGACATGAACAAGCCTCTGCGAGTCATGGACTCCCACAATCCTCATTTCCTTCTCCTCTTCTTTCACATACAAGGGGAGAAGATGGAAGCCACAGTTCCAACTTGAAAATTGTGGTTTATTTCAAACCATAGATTGGGAAAAACAACCCCCAAAAAACCTTTGATTTCAGATCCTGGTTTGTTCCTGAGTTCAGACATAATGGAGGTGTGGTTTCCTTCAAAGGTTGGTTTTGTGTTGCATCGGAAGTGGGCTCCTCTCTCTCTCTCTCTCTCTCTCTCTCTCTCTCTCTCTCTCTCTCTCTCTCTCTCTCTCTCTGTGCCTCTTCATGGCAAAGTCTAATACAGACAAAAAGGTTATGGACTGTAATGGAAGAGCAGACAGAACCTCAGGGTTTGTGGGCAAAGGGTGCAATAGCTGATCAGATTCTGATAGTCTTATTGCAAACAAACAAACAAAAATGCTTTCACTAATGACTTCCCGATGATCGTCTACTTACTTGTAATTATATCATAATCTGGTGCATTATAACCAACAGACAATGAACATAAAGGTTCCTGGCAGGGTATTTTGCCAATGGCTACACTATATGAAGCTGTATTTGATCTGATTAGAAAACAGATTAGAGAACAGATTACATTACAAAGCAACAGTTTTGTTTTAATTGAATTTAGCATCTGACTCACTCTGAAAATGCCAAGGAACTCATGTTTATGGTGGAAATTCAATCATAAGTCCATTCTGCAGCTTTGCAGTGCAATACAGATGCATAACTATAGATTTTTTAACTATAGTTTTGTCAGCACTTTCCTGTTTCAATAATTTATTAAAAAAGAATCTAGTGGAAATTAAGATGGATATGACAGAGGAAACCTTTCATTACATGGGCAATAGACATGCTACTTAAAATCTCTTTCCCCTTCATTTTTCCATGTACTGTATTATGCTCTGTAGGCAGGTATTTCAGCATGTGATGAGTTAAGCAACAGGGCTGCATTCCTGTGCAGAATTAGGACCAAACTAGCAGAATTAGGACCAAACTAGCAGAATTAGGACCAAACTAGCAGTGATGTCAAATCTGTCATGATATAGTTGCTGTGGTCATGGCATACAGATGGGGGGGGGGGGAATTCTCCCTCTCATTTTCCTGCCAAAATTTCCCTCCCCAAACTGCTGTGGCCCCCCAAAGATGCCATTCCATCAAACACCATCTGAGGCACATACATAGCAACTTGAGAGAGGGAGGGCAATTCTCGGTGGGGAAATTACACAGAGAAAAAACGGTTAACCATGACTTACACACTGCAGTCCCAATCAGGATCAGGACCCCAACTCTGATATCTGAATTTTAAAAAGAAAAAAAAAGTAGGTAATAATGCTAGTTTAACTTCATATCTAGTTTGGTTCTCAGCTACTCAGATTATAAAATAAGAGCATAATAATTGCCTTGTAGGGTCATACCAAAGTGCATATAATCTAGCACACCATCAATAGGCTTACCATATTTTCCCGCCCTTCAACCGGGACACCCCCCACAAGGACAACCCACCCAATTAATTAATTAATTAATTAATTAATTAATTAAGGGAAAATATGGTAATAACATGGTTAACCGAAGCGCGCCTGTTTTTATTTATTTATTTATTTAAAATAAATAATGATCCCAATCCCTGATTGGGATCATTATTTAGTTTTACTTACTTAATTAATTAAATTAAAATGACTTGCCATGCTCCGTGCTGCCATGCCAAGCCCCCGTGCTGCGCTGCCTTGCCAAGACACCGCCAAGCCACCAAAGCTGCCGCCGCGGAGCCCCCCCAAAGCCTCATTGTTTACCAAGCCTCCATGAGCAGCCATGCCAAGCCACCACCGAGCCTCCAAAGCCGCCGCCGCGGAGCCCCCCAAGCCTCCGTGATTACCAAGCCTCTGCCGAGCCGCCAAAGCCACCACCACTGCCGCCGCCGAGCCCCCAAGCCTCCATGTGCCGCCATCATGCCAAGCCTCCACTGAGCCGCCAAAGCCGCTGCCGCCAAGCCCCCCAAAAGCCGCCGCCGCATCTTTAAAAATGAATGAACTTAGCATTTTCCTTCTTGGATTTCGTGAAATCTCGCGAGATCCAACATGGCGGCGCCAAAATCTCGTGAGGGCATGAGGCAGCCTCATGCCCTCACGAGATTTGGGCGCGCTGCCATGTTGGATCTCACGAGATTTCGCAAGATGCAAAATGGTGGTGCCCGGGAAAAGGTAAGTTTATTTTTTAAACAGGCGGCAGAGGCTTGAATCCGGCCTGGAACGGTCCGGAACATTTCCGGGAACTGAGGCCGGTTTTCGGGACTGTCCCGGATTTTCTGGGACGAATGGTAAGTGTAACCATCAACAAAATTATACAGTGCATTGAAGAATAAACTAATTATAAAATTATGCAATATTGGCTTACTGTCTGCTAAGTATCAAGCACTCGGGCCTGGTCAGGGGTTGACCTGGTTGGGAACTAGCTGAGGGTTCACACTCACTCATTAGTGGCTGGGCCAACCCCGGTGGCAATGGATACACCATCTAGGCAGGGCTGCCATCATGGGGGCAGCAGTGCCATGGGGGCAGCAGTGGAGGGCATTGCCCCAGGGCCTCCCGTAACCTGATGCCACATGGGGCCTGGTCTCGAAAAGCATCAAAACATAGTGGTAGTCTATACAGTGGTAGGTGGTAGACTCATCATAGTAGGTACCACTTAAGACTGAAGGTAGGAAAGCCATTGTTGGATCTCTATTGAGCCAAGAGCAAAGCATCTCTCTGGAAGTAGAACACTAGCACAGCTGGCAAAGAGTGGGATGAAACCCCTTCTCTTTCCCCAGCAAGGAAGCTTTAGCCCAGTCCAGAGGATCCAGGTTCAATCCTCTGCATCTCCAGGCAGGGCAGGCAAAGACCTCTTTCTGAAATCCTGGAGAATCCTGCCACCCTGTGTTGACAATACTGAGCTAGATGGACCCATGGTCTGACTCGGTATAAAGATAGCTCTCTATGTCTTAAAATAGGCATGGTTCAGCCTTCAAATGGACTCCTTCACTTGCCATCTAAAGTGCTTGAGTTCGTTCCACCACCTCATTCTCTGGTACCCCTAGTACAGTCAGCTGTGAATATTGAGAATTACACCTTCAGGCAAAAAGGGTCTTCCTGTACCTTCATCATAGAATGCATAGAAGTCGGGGGGGGGGGAGGTCCATTGGGTGTGATCCTGATCCACCTTCCACATGTTCATTGTACACACCGTAGTGAATTCACAGGACAATAGCTGGGCCTTATTCAAAGGCTTATTTATCATAATGGTTAATCAAGCCCTAGCTATAGTTGCCAATGCCCTCACTTTCCAAAACATGCATGGTCTCTCCTAACTACATCTTGGTTCCTTAGCTAGCAGTCCCCAAGTGTAAGCCAGGACTTCACCTTGAACTGAAAACATACAGCCAAGCCTTGCTGTGCAGAAGGACATTATACTCCAGTCTACCCAGCAGACTAAGGATAGGTAATTTCTCTTCTCCTCTAACACTTGTAACAGCTCATCATCCCAGGCTATTGTGACCCTCCATTCCTCAGTGCCTGTTAGCCTATCCTTCTCTCCCATTGGGTCATCTCTGGCACAGGGAAATCAGCCCAGCTGGCAGCCCAACACTCACTCACTCACTCACTCCCTCCCTCTCCTTTCACTTTATCCTGTGCCTGTCCAAACGAATCTATTTACAAGTATGGTATTCTTTCATTTACAACCATTTTAAATCTCTGTGCAACTGGTCTTTACTTGCAAACCATGCCTATTACTGTTTTTCTATATCTCATATAAAATCTATATTTCTCGGAAAACTCTGTCTCATGGTGTGTAACAAGGTAGTGTTGGCAACAGCTGCACTTACTGCTGAATCGTTTCCATGCCTAATTCAAGGTGCTGGTTTTGATCTTTAAATTTCTTTACGGCTTAGGACCAGAATAATGGAGGGATTGTCTACTGCTCTCATACAGTCTGGCCCATCCCCTTAGATGTTCTCTGGGGGCCCTTTTGCGTGTGCCATTCCCAACAGAGATTGGGGCAGCAGCAAGAAGCAGGGCCTTCTCTGCAACAGCACTTCAGCTATGGAACTCCCTCCCGCATGATCTAATAATGGCTCCTCTCTTGAAGTCTGGCAGGGTGTGTTTTGATTCGTTTGGTGTTTTCATGATGATTTGGACTCTGGACTTGCTGCTTCTTATTGTGTAAACGTTTTAATGTTTTACTGTTTATTGTTCTTATCGCTGCTTTTATTGTCATTTTATTACCATGACAGTTTATTGTTTGGTTTTATGGTGCATCACTGCTCTGCTTTTGTGTCCATTTTTGTCTTGATGATGATTTTTATTGCTGCTCTTAATTTGCTGCTTTCTACTGCTCTCACATTAGGGTTTTATGTGCACTGATGCCTTGTTTTATATTGATTTTTAAAAATTATTATTTTAATTGAGTTATTAGAATTAGTTTTATTGTTAGCTGTGTTGGACACCCATATAAGTGGGGAAAAGATGGGATACATTTTAATAAATAAATAAATAAATAAATTTAACCTGCTTTTCCACTCCAAAATGTCTGCATTGCAAAATGTCTGTGGTGTTTTGCATGCACTGTCCTTTGAATGAGGATAAAAGAAGATGATGTGATGTTTGTTTGGGCCCAATAACTCACTGTAAGCACTGTAAAACTCACCTATTGTAGGCTGGAGGAAGAGGGCAAAGGAAGAGGGCCTCCTGAGCAAAGCCTGGGGGCTCCAAACAACTAGGACTGAGCTCTGCCTCACCCAGTATATCCAAATCTGCAGCACCTTTTTCATCCAAATGCCACTGACGGTTCATTGTTGCTGCTAGAGGCAGAGTGGGAGGGACTCCAAGACTTAGCTATGCCCAATATCTCTGTCTGAGGTTCCTGCTGCAGATATGTTGCAGCAATAGTAATTCTGCTTGGTATAAGTGGAACCACAGGTGATGAGTGCATCCTCACTGCTTCATCCTCCACCCTTGGTTTGGGGCTTAAGCCAAAAATATGGAACTTGTGCAAAAACTGATAGCTCACAAAACAGAAGCCGTTTTTATTTGCACGATGAAAGCATGGCAGCTGCTGCATGAATTGCAACACCTGGTGCCATGAAGTGAGATATGGATTTGAATATAGTTACAGAGTTGATGCACATCCATTTTGCCTTCAAAACCGGCATGCAGATACCTCCTTGATGTCTATGTCCTTCTCATTTATGTTATAATGCAAACAGGTGTGTGTGTGTGTGTGTGTGTGTGTGTGTGTGTGTGTGTGCGCGCGCGCGCGCGTGTGCACACGCATGCGTGCATACTCAGTGGCAGCATTTATAAACGCATCATTCCCATTTAAATATTTTTATTTTGAAAAGTATCTGTGCTTTGTCAGAAATTGTGCATTGTAAATGGAGAATTTCATCTATTCATTTTCATTCCATTTGTCATTTTAGTTGACAAAAAGTATGTAAAAATCAGGCACTGCTTGGAATAGAAGTATAAAAAAATAGCTTGAAAAAAAATCAACTTGCTTTAAAAAATCCTAACAAAATGGAACACATACAAGATCTAGGGCATGAAACAGAAAACATGGCACTGCTGCGGCAGAAAAGACTTGTGTTTTAACACTCTGTGTGGGGTCTGTATGTGAGTCTCTATTTTTTAATATACAGGCAAGTTGCTAAGCTAGTTTGAGCTAAGGTGAGGGATGCAAAGACAACAAAAAGTGAAGTTTTTTGGCTGTGTCTAACAAGGGAGTGGTAGGTCTGTTTTGCTTTGAGCAGATGGTGAAGTGGTAATGGACAGCCGAGAGAAGGTGAAGCTGCTCAGTTCTTAATTTGCATCTGTCTTCTGACAGCAGCTGCACTAATGAGGAAGGGGGACATTTCAGCTCAAGACAGGTAAAAAGAAGGTAAGGGAATGTTCGTTTAAATGAATTTAGGTGATCGGGACCAGATGAAGTACACTCCAGAATACTGAAGGGTTTTGCAGATGTGATCTCAGAGCTGCAGTCTAAAAACTGAGAACTCCTGAAGAATAGGTGTGGATCCAGAGGATCGGTCATGAGCAAATGGCATTCCTGCCTTTAAAAAAGGGAAGAAAGAAGATCTGGGAAACTACAGACTAATCAGATTGACGTCAATACTGGGAAAGATGTTAGAATCTTGGGTTCCCCTATGGGGGAGAAAGGTGGGATGGAAATTCAATTTAATAATAATAATAATAATAATAATAATAATAATAATAATAATAATAATAATAATAATAGAACACATTATTAAGAGGAATGTCTGTGAGCACTTAGAAAATAATGGGGTGATTTCTCGGAGCTAGCATGGGATTTTCCGGAAAACGTTGTGCCAGACTGTCATCTATTTATTTTTTTTTGACAGAGTGACTAGTCTAACTGCAAGAGTGGTCTGGCACTGGAACAGCCTGACTTGTGCAGTTGTGGGTTCTCCATCAAAGGTTTGGACAGCTACCTGTCAGGGTTGCTATAGTTGCCTGTATTGATCAGGGGATTAAACTAGATGACCTCCATGGTCCCTTCCAACTCTAATGTTCTTTGATTCTCTGCCCCTTGTCTCCTCTCCGTTGGTCAGGAAGGAAGGGTGGAAGGAAGGACAGATGGACAAAATGGTATGGTATCAATGCATGCTGATTGGCTGCCAACAGGGCATAGAAGAAGCATGGTTGCTTGCTCATCCACACCTCTTGCGCACTGGGCTCCTGAAGGTGGATCCTGTGTTCTAGGTTTAGGTTTGAGGTGACCCTAGCTCTTGGAAAGCTGAAGACCACTAAGCTAGTCTACACATAAGTTTTATAACTGCCTCTCAGTGAGAAGCTAAAGAGAAGCTAAAGAAAATACCCTAGTCTGTGGAGAATAATTCTTTATTTCACAGATTACATATGGTCAAAGTGGTATTGGACTTGGAGCAGTGAAAACCGAATAAACACAGCACTGGTCATTTACAGTTGCAAATTATGGTGACTATTGATTGAATCTCAATATTTTGTTCTTCAGTGTTTCATGGCTGGGAGTGTCTTCTATGAATGGAAGGAGTTCCTGAGCAACCACAGAAAAAAAGGCTAGGATCCAACCCAGTTCTGATACAAGAACAAGTAATAGAAATGGGCAAATATTTTCTTTGGTTGAACAGAAAAACAGTATTAGCCACTGTACAAAACAGTGGGGGAAAGAAACATTTTGGAATAACTGCTTTTTAAAAATCGATCGATGGAACATGAGTGATTCTTAATCCTGTAAGGCAGTGGTTCCCAAACTGGGAGGCGTGGCTCCCAGAGGAGCCGCGGAAACCAGCCAGGGGAGCCGCGGAATGCCACAGAATCCTCTCACAAAACAGAGGAGCCACGGAAACCAGCCAGGGGAGCTGCAGAATGCCACAGAATCCTCTCACAAAACAGAGGAGCCGCGGAAACCAGCCAGGGGAGCCGCGGAATGCCATGGAATCCTCTCACAAAACAGTGCAATGCCTATTATTGGCAGGCATCAACATAATGTAACGGGGAGCCACAGCCAATTGTCGCCAATGGTCAAGGGAGCCGCAGGTCAAAAAAGTTTGAGAAACACTGCTTAAGGGATCCACTGATGTCAGTTGTAAAAATACAAACAAAGGCAGGATCTTGGTTTTTTTTGTTTTTGTTTTTTGTTAGCACAGAGTACACTGTATCGCAATAAATGTATGCATATGTTGTGGAATCAATCGGCACCTTAGGACTATAATGCTGATATCCATATTCCTGGTGGTTTTCATAAAGCATTACAATAAGTATGAAATACAGTTCAGTGTTCTACAATGGTACTACAAGAATTTATGTCTGTTCACCCAGAAATTGCTTTACATGCATTACATTACCTCTGTGGTTTGCTAACAGCTTACAGCTCTAGGAAAGCAATTGCAACTGTCTGTTTTAAAGCAATTCTGCTTTACAAAGTCATTCACAAGCAATTTACTTGAGATGGGCAAACATAGCCATTTATACTCTATAGCCACCCTGACCTCGGATAGACCCAGTAAAAACAGCTGCTTCTTAATGATACCCAATTTCCTTGTAAATCCTATTCAGAAAAGTTCATAAATTACAGGTTTCTATACAGTCATGATAAACCACTCTTTCAAATGATAGTCCTGTAGAGATTATTCGGAAGCAAATATTGTACAAATAATTGAAGTATCTGATACTACTATTGACTCATTAAAGACTCGTAGACTTTTATTGGGGCATCATTTCTGGTTGGGAGGAGAGCAAAGTTGAAATTGCAAAAATGAGTGTATTTAAAGAAAATTTGTCGTGGTTAATTTTTTCATGCTTCCCATGAACCACTGATAGATGCTTCCCGTGATCCTTTTTCTATTTGCTGGGGGGGGGGCAGTGGGGAACTGCGACTTGGTTCTCCTGTTCTAGAATGACCCCGTCACAGGTGGTGTGGGCTGGGCGAGCTTTACAGGACGGGGCTGCCAGTGCTGGAGTGAGGGGTGACAAAAGGGGTGGGGGTGGGCGGACCAGGTCTCAGGAGGGGGGCGAGATCAATGCTGGGTCCCCAGCCTCATACTTTATTTATATATTGGGGTCATGGCACGAAAAAGGTTGAAGATCACTGCTTTAGTCAATAAAGTCTATCTTAGCTAGGCTTACCAGATCTCCAACCGGGACAGAGTGCTAGACCTTTAGGAGAAGGAATGTGGGCAGGTGCAGCTTCTTAAACCTTAGAGCACAATCCTAGGCATGTCTACTCAGAAGCAAGCCCCACTGAACACAATAGGGCTTGATTCTGAGTAGACATGCCTAGGATTGTGCTCTAAGGATTAACAAGCTACACCTGCCCACATTCCTTCTCCTAAAGGTCTAGCACTCTGTCCCGGTTGGAGATCTGGTAAGCCTAATCTTAGAGGACGAGCTGTAGCTCACTGGTAGAATAAGTGCTTTGCATGCAGATAGTGCTAAGTTCAATCCCCACTATCTTTAAGTAAGGCAGAGGCAAAAAGCCTGACTGAAACTTTGGAGAACTACTGATAGTCAATGTTGACAATAATGAGACAGATGGACCAAGGTTCTGATTCTGTATGGGAGATTCCTATGTTCTTATGCATCCTACCTCAGAAACATTACTGCTTTAACTGCCTACTCCTCTGCATGTTTGTTCCAAAGTAAGTTCCAAGTTGGTTACTCCCAATTAGTTCAAGTTCAGTTTATTGTTGAATTATGAAACAATCCTGTGCAGCGGACCTATGGCACATGTAGAGCCAAACTACACATGATCCAGTGGTCCAGGAATACAATCCCCTATAGTTTGAAGAAGGTTGTACATTTAAAAATTAGGGACCCCTCCCCAACCACATCACAGCTTATTAACATTCTTAAAAACCATGAGCAATCTGGACCAAACAACTCCTGCATCCCACTTCATGCAGTCTTTACTTAGGAAGGAGATTCTTTGACATCAATGAGGCTTACTTCTGAGTAATCATGCATTGGATTGGGCTGTGACAATTGCATCCTGGGCCTATGTTTGCTTACTCAGAAGTAAACCTCTTTGAAATCAATGAGGCTTGAGAAAGAGGATTGCAACCATATGCATATGTAAAAAAGATTTCAGTCTGCCTAAGGATGCATTCTTATACATAGTACTTGCTTGACTGTAAGCTCTATTGAACTCAGTAGGACTTGACACGCAGTGGGACTAGTAAAATGCATAGGATCATTCTGTAGTGATGATCTGTGATCATGTGCAAAAGTGCTTAGAAGTACAGTAAATGCCATTGAAGCCAGACTCAGTGCAAGAGTCCTGGACCCAACCATGGGGCTGTTGAAACTCCAATTCTCTGAAGATGGTAGAGGCAAAGAAAGGAAGCCAAAAAAAGTTATTGCTTGTGTGGGAAGGGGATGCAGAAACCACGATGGAATCAGGCAGGTTTGAGTTAAAAGCCAGAATGCTGTGTGTGTAAAACAAACAGGCAGGATGACTTATCATAACCAAGCACCCTCATAGAAGCTTGTAGAAGCTTTTGGCAGTAACTGCAAGGGAACCTTATCTTGGGCTGAACTTCATGGACTGGGTAATGTCCTCTAATGCCCAGGGCGACCTCCATCCCTGACCTGACTTGCCCTACACATCATGGAGTCCTGAGATAATCATAGCCACATGCTTGCATAAACATAATATCGTACCATACACATGTTGTTATGCTGTTGAGTTGCTGTATTATATAAGTTTGAAATTTGAATTGTATAACCTCTTATCTGCTATTAACGTCTGGTTTCGGAATTAGAAAGTCTACTTAAACTGAGTGTTACCTGATGTTCGGGGGCAGAATTTGAGGTTTGTTCTCTCTGCCACCTTAAGTGCTTAAGAAATAAACCTCTCTCTGTCTGCCAGCACGCTGTCGTTTTCTTGTCATCCTTGACCCGCTTGGAAAAAGAACTCAAGCTGAGATCAGCACATCCTGCTTTCTCTCTGACACTTGCATTTGTATCTATTCATTAGAACGATATCCTAGCAACATGTATGAAATGGTGACCATATGATCTGATTTACATTTCATTCTACATCAGTAATATTTATCTTTTTATTTCATTGTTATTTGAATTACTATTTTATTTCCAACTTTTCAGAATGGATCCTCCACTTTATGAGAAGCATCACTGTATCTGCCACTTCAAAAATGGAAGAAAACGTGTTTAGGAGTGTTGTCTAACATAGGCTTACCATATTTTCCTGGATCCAAACAGGGACACCCCCCCCCCAGAATAATTAATTAAAATTAATTAATTAATTTTCCCAGGTTCATTTTTTTGTGGGTGCAAAGTGTCCATTTGTTGCCCAAAGGGTGGCTGAAATTTCTAATTAATTATTTATTTATGGCCACAAAAATGGACATTTAGCTGCTGCTGCCACTGTTAATTTGGTAGTTAATAAAGTGACCCTATATTCCAAGCATCTGTCTGGCGTGTCTTTATTAGGGGGGTGCTGGGGTAAGGTCCGGCAGCCCGCTTCACGGAGCTGCCGGAGGGTTGCCCCGCCCCCGCCTCAGACGCGCGGGATGGGGTGCTTGGATGTGGAAGCAGCTGATTGGCTGCTTCCTGTATCCAGGCGAGGCTGGGGGTGGTCGGAGCGAGCAGCGTGCTCGCTCGCCCTCCCTTCAGTCTTGCTGGAGCTTTGAGCCCCACCCACCCTCCCTCTTTCAGGCTGAGATTAGCTGGTTGCCCCTTTTCGGGGGGCCGGGTAGGAATTTTTTCTCTTAGCTTGGGCTAAGGGTTTTTTGCCTACCCCAGTCTGTGGGGTTGGAGTGGTGGTAATTATTAGCATATCCAGATATTAGCATATCCAGAAATCCAGTCTGTTTTTCACAACCAGAGCTTGAATTGACCCAGTCAGTATGAGGATAATTGAAATCCCCCATGATTACTACCCTGTCTCTCACTGACATCTCTCTGATTTGTTTCCTCATCTCAAGGTCCCCTTCAGGTTTTTGATCTGGAGTACGATAACACACCCCCACTCATCGCTCCTTGAGCCTGGTAACTTAACCCACAGTGATTCTATGGTGGAGTTGGACCCCCCTTCAATCTCTACTCTGCTGGATTCTACCCCTTCTTTGACATAGATGGCCACCCACCCCACCTCCAACACATCCCTCTCTGTCCTTCCTATAGAGTTTGTAGCCTGGGATTGCGGTATCCCACTGGTTCTCTGCATTCCACCAGGTTTCCGTTATGCCCACAATGTCAATGTTTTCCCTCGCCACCAAACATTCCAGTTCTCCCATCTTCGCTCAGAGACTTCGGGCATTCGCATAAAAGCACTTATATATCAAATTCCCCGAGAAGAGTTGTTTATTTGCTTCTTTTTTCCTGCATCCTCTCATCCTGATGGACTGGCTGTCACATCCCATCCCACTTCCTCTTCCAATTTCTACTCTGTTGTAACCTTGCTGTTCCTGAACCTCTCCACCCTCATTCCCTAGAGATGAGGAGTCCTGAACCGGATACCCCTCGGCTCCTGTTGGCTTTCCCCCAGGGGTCAGTTTAAAAGCTGCTCTGCCACCTTCTTAATGTTACGTGCCAGCAGTCTGGTTCCGGATTGGTTCAAGTGAAGCCCATTCCTCTTGTACAGGCCTGGCTTGTCCCAAAACGTTCCCCAGTGCCTAACAAATCTAAACCCCTCCTTATGACACCACCGTCTCATCCACGCATTGAGACCCCTGAGCACTGCCTGCCTAGCTAGCCCTGCATGTGGAACAGGTAGCACTTCCAAGAATGCTACCTTTGTGGTCCTGGATTTGAGCTTTCTACTTAGCAGCCTAAATTTTGCTTCCAGGACAGCCCAGCTACATTTCCCCATGTCGTTGGTGCCGACATGTACCACGTCCGCTACCTCCGCTACCTCCTCCCCAGCACTCTCTACCAGCCTATCTAGATGAGACGTGCTGTCCGCAACCTTCGCACCAGGCAGGCAAGTCCAGAGCTCCAGAGCTGGCATACATCGAGTAGGCACATAGGGCTTAGGCCGGGTTGCACCAAGGGAAGGGGACAATTGTCTCCTTCACTCGGGCTGCCCCGGGGCAGCCCAGTACCTGGTTAGGATACTGCAGCCCGCCCTTTAGGCTGGCCAGGTATCGTTCCACATGATTGGGCTGTCAATTTCAACCTGCTGATAGGAATATCTGCATGCCAGCCTTCCTCAAATCAAACCATGCAATCCAGACCACAGGGTGCTTTATGCAAAACAGTCAGATACCTGCAGAGCCATGAGACTACAGATGATTCAAGCAAGCTTCTTTTAATAGTTTCATTTGCTTTTTGATATTCATGGTGGTGTGAAGCATTCCAGTGATGTACCATCCCACTTGAGGGAAATTGGGCAAGATATGCTTTTCTATTGAATTCTATTTCGCTTGAATGTTTGAAATTACAGTTGGGTATGTTGATGAAGGTGCCGTAGACTTTGTAGCCTTCTAAATCCGCTTCTCTTTAGTAGTTATTCTACAGCAGCACAGGTACTTCTGTTCTCTCTTCCTCATTGCTTCAGAAGGATCTGTCAGCAACATTTCATAGTTAATCAGAGTTACCCTATACCCGTGTAAAATCTAGACAGAGTTCAAAGATATATCATTGTATCTTGTTTGAAGGTCTTGTCATATACTGCAGGTTACGGTATAAAATGTCAGGAAGATTTAGATACACCAGCCGCTTTGAGGAGCTAACATTAAAGTAGTACCTTTGGGCTGGATTCATGAACTTTTTATCAAACTTGTTTCATAATTGAATTGATAAAGGGAACGTATGAAATTTCTGCTGAACTAGTTCAGTAAAAATGGAACATAATGGTAGGAAGCGTGGATGTTTTAATCCTGCAGTGATAGCAAACCATATTTACTGGCTTTCGTTGGTATGACCCACCACTGCCATTGTTTAACATAAATGATCTGGTAGGCAGGAGAATGATGAAAATAATATGGCATTGTTCAATTATGAAGATTATAGACTTATTGAGCTTAATGGGACTTTCTTTCTACTAAGTGTGCTTAAAGGTTCTGCCTTGTAGAATATTTTATAGCAGCTATTGGAATCATACCCAAGAATGAAAAAATGAGATCAGAGAGGTAGGAGAAGAGGTGATAATATCATATGCAGAATGGTATGTCTACCCAGAGGGGCCAAGGAGTCAGGAAGGATGATGCAGGTTCCTGATCTGAGTGAGAGAGGGGGAAATACACTCTGAAGATTCGAGGAAAGAAAGTGGGGATTCATGCTGAGACACAAGACTACAGCTGAGACTGGCATTTACCATAGCCTGAAATAGATGTGGGTACTTGACAGGCAGTAGAGCACTTCACTCATTTGAGGCAGGTGAACTAGTCTTGCCTGCTGTGTGACTGCTCTTAACTGATGCAGCAACCATATCAGAAGAAGAAAGTCAGCATGTAAATATTTTAGTCTACTATTGCTAGATTGTATGTGAAGGGGATATGGGGCTGATCTCTGGGTCTTAACTGGTAAAAGGTGGATCTAGGGAGTCCTAGACTCAAGTCACATGCACGCACACATGCGCGCACACGCGCACACACATGGATGCAAGTGCACACACGTGCACGCATGCACGCACACGGTATATAGAGGGAGGGAAGGAGATGTCACTAAGCACACTGCCAGTTTGGGTGTGTATGAGCCAGGAAGATAGGTGAGAGAAGTCAAAGTCCAAGGTTACTACTTTGTCAGCATAATCTTGTGTAACCTTGCATCAGTGTAACAGCAGATGCTCCGGTGTAAGTGCACTTATCTGCTAAGGCAGGTCCTTGGAAGGATGATGCTGTGAGCAGTGAGGCTTAGCTGTGTATCTGCTAAGGCAGGTCCTTGGAAGGATGATGCTGTGAGCAGTGAGGCTGGAGCACCCAACAAGCTCACAGGCGCATGTGTGAAAGCAAGAGAAAGGGTGGGTTTTTTTTCCAGACAGGAAATGTTGCTTAGCAAGCAACCATAGTGGGTACTTGAAACAATTCTGTTGCCCTTGGCAGGTTCAAGTCCTAGCACAGCTGGGTGCAGTTTCTCCTGAGTTGGGAGAGAAAGATGGTAACGATGGGTTGACATTTATCCAAGACTTGCAGGAAAGAGATGAAGGGCAGAATGGAGGCACAGAGAAGAAAGAGTGATGAAATTAGTTATGTGCCCTAGTTGCCTGATGGCACAAAAAATGCTTGTAGAGAGGATGGATGGCGAGTTGACGCGGCATGGTGGGTACCATTTCTAAGCACGTGGCCTTGCAGACTGAGAATTGAGGTCAATTCAGGGTCTCTGGCTACTTTTTATAGGGCCTTTGGCCATAGACTAAACTGGGATCTTTTGTGGGTTGAGCTCATCCCAGATCAGCATATTGTTTCTACATGGTCCTTGAAGAGCCATTCCTGGTGCTCAGGTCATGTGTGGATTCATGAGTGGATGCTTTTTGATTGCAAAACACAATTACCCTAAGGATTGGATTGAATTGACAATGGGGTTGGTGATGAAGTCCCAAGGGCTAGAAACACCGTCCTTTCTGATGTAAATGGCAATGTTTATTTCAGTGGCCGGATGTTCTGAAGATTGTGACATTGCTTTGCAGACTTGAAAAGGGTGGCATGACAAAGTGAGGTTACTGTGGAAATAGAGCCAGTGATGATGGGGATGAATCAGGAAAAGTGCTTTTGGCAAGTCACTTATGAGCCTGATACTTCCTTAGTGTTAACCTGGTCAAGAAAGATATGAGTCTGCCTGGGTCACGTGCTGTTAGCATTCACCCATAACCACAACGATATGTTGCATATGTGCTTGGGTAACACAATTATGAATAGATACGTGTCCTTGCGCTCCCATGAAAACTCCGAAATGAAACTGCAGGTAGACAATGTGACACTGAAAAGCCAACCCCTAACATATAAAGCGTGAGTTTGAGAAATGGCAAACCGAACACCATTTAATGATCGTTAATATAGTGTTTTGCAATGAGCATCTCTGCATTAGAAGCATGTGATTTATGAAGCATTTTTTATAAGGCAGGTAAATTAGACCAATTCATTTAGCAAGCTAATTTAGCTGTGTAATTTTAAACAAATATTGACAATGACACTTAGGCATCAGTCCAGTAAAAAGCCATTATTTTTCCAAGCAATAATTTTTCCCTCTACTAGAGATTAGGACTTGTAATTGTATTCCTGTCTGCCTTCTAAGCAGGGGAATGGGATGGGGATTGCCTTGGGTAGTAACATCTCAGGTGAATCCAGTGATTCTGGAGTGATGACTGCTGAAGTGGAGGCGCAATTCATGATGCCTTGATAACCACACAGCCATAGCCAGACCACACCGCATACCACACCCCACTAACATAATACCCTTATGGGATTGTTCTTTTGGGATTGGACAGATTTATGGGGGAAAGGTCCATCACAGTTTACAAGCCATGATGGGGATAAGCAACCTCCTGGTTGCAGCGCCATAACTACGGCGGAGCGGCTGGAGCTCCTGCTCCAGGCGCTCGATCGCGGGAGGGCGGGGAACTTACCGAGTGATGAACAACAGCAGCGTCGTTGCTTGGGCCCGCCCGTCCTCCCTGGAGCCGTTTGGCTCCGAAATGGGAGCAAAACGGGCGGGGGGGCGCGTCTACGCGACACGACGCTGGCCCCGCCCCCATGTGTACGGGCGCGCTCCCGGCGCCTGCCGCCTCTGCCTGGTTGTAGGAGTAGGTTTTCTTTGTGCCAGGTGCAAGGGAATGGTGACAGGATACAAGTATCTTGTTGTCTTGTGCTCCCTGAGGCATCTGGTGGGGCCACTGTGTGATACAGGAAGCTGGACTAGATGGGCCTTTGGCCTGATCCAGCAGGGCTCTTCTTATGTTCTTATGTATCCTCCCCCCCCAAAAAAAAAGAAGAAGAAAAAGATCAACTTTAAAATGTATTACTTTACACAGGATTAGGGTGTGTCTCAAATGGAGCCTCAGCTGGGCTTGTGGTGTTTGAGGGGGAACACCACTATTCTTGTGGTGTTTGAGGGGGAAGTGATTGTTTCCTAAGCCTACTCAAAGTGCCCATCTTTGGCTCTGGGACTGGGTACGATTGTACCCCCTTAACTCTCCTCTCAGAGACCCTGACTGGGGCCGCCTCTCCTATTTTCCTCTATGGCTGCCTCGTGCTGAAAAAACACACAGCCCTGCAAGAGGCACACAGAGAAGCTGTCACCACTGCTTCAGCCTCCCTCTTGCTTGAGCCTCCAGGCAGGCGCAGGGAGCTCGATCTGGCATTCGAGCACTGGCCAGCGCTCCAGCTTGTACTAGAGTGGTGCTTCAGGATGATGACATCATCCTATATTGGAATGTACTCCCAAGTAAATGTATATATAGGATTGCAGCTGAGAAAGCAGGAAAGTTAGCAACAGGGCCAGACACATGAATTTTAGCATCTCTTCTTTTTAACTTTGAGAAGACTCTGTCTCTAAAAGCTCATATCTTTTAGTGCGTGGGGGTGTGTGACTTTGTAATGCAAAGCATCACAACATCATCCTGGCCCCGGGCAACCGCCAGGTTGGTGATGCCTCAAGGCCAGCTCCAGGTCAACCCTCTGTGAAATATCACAGTGCCCCCCAAGTCAGTGACGGCTTTTAGCTTAATGACAATGAAGGATAGCAGTGACCTGGATGGTTCAGTAGTGCCATCTTGTTACCAAGAACACAATGCATCCACCCACGTACCTCCATCATTGCATTATTTGGTTAAAAAAATGATGGCAGCCATTGAGGGGTGCTCCAAGCCAATGCTGCCCCTACCACCAAAATAAGTCCTTCCAAGGGAGGGGGGAGTCCTCTTTTTGGTGGCAACTGTTTGGAATGCTTCTTAGCAGATACCATCTTTTTTCACTGCAAGAAGTCAAGAACTTGACAGAGCTACAGGACCCACCTATCTGCCCTTTGGTGGCCCCGGACCCATCAGTTGGCCAAGCTCTGACACCAGTCCTACTTGTGTGTAGAGTGGGAGCATGACAGAAGGCCCTGTTTATCGTGTGCATAGGTTGGAGATAGAACCTATCACAGCAGTCGTGCTCTCCATCACACACGCTCCTTGTATTCACCCTGAAAATGCCTCTAGACATACTGGTTTCTTTTGGAACCAATGGACATGATCCATGCTGCAATCCTATGCACACTTGCCTGGGAGTAAAGCCCATTGAACTCCATGGAATTTATTTCTGAGTAGACATGCATAGGATTGTGCTGTCCATGTCAGCCCATGAAAATAGGTCAAGTTATGAAGAACAAGTTGGCACCCTTCCAAATGTCCCCCTGAATGTTCTATCAGTGAGTGTGATCTTTCATTAATGTTCAGTCAAACAGTACTCCTATATAATCCTTCCTTCCCTGTAAAGATTGCACTTTATCAAGTTCAGCTTCTCAGAGTCCCAGCTGGATCATTTTGCAAATCAGTCATATTCTACAGTAGTCATGTCACCTCAAGTGACAGCAGACACTTTAGAAGTACTAAGCAATTACACTCTATTCTTGCTTGAAATATCGCAGGATAGCAGAACCCCCACAGAACCCCTTTCTATATTCTGCATTTTGCAGAAGAGAAAATGGGAAGAATAAAACAGTGAGATGAATAGAAGCACCCACAAGTAGCAGATATCCGATGCTTCTTTCTTCTGAACCTGATTTTTTAAAAAATAAATGGGAGCCTGTTCTAGGAGTCACAAGCGTACTTTAATACAAGGAGGGGATGTGTGGAACTGTCATATGGAAATATTTTTAAGAAGCAGAATGGATGTGTGTATGGCAAGCTTCCGAAAACACTTGGTAAAGCTGCTCTTAAAATAGACATGCATTCCCATTCTAGTATCCTTCAAAATATATTTTGGTATCTTAGAAGTAATCAAGGAAAATAGCCCTTCTCAGAAAGAAACCTGTGGTGCAAAGACAAATCGAGCGAAGAGGCGAGTATAAGAGCTGCTAATAGGGAAAATGAAACCTACCATAAGAGGGTCTGTTGATTGCAGAAAGCAGGAGGTTCAGCTACAGTCCTTGAAATCACTGAAAATGTACCCAGTTCTTGCTACGTTATACAAGTGTTTCTATAACTACCCAGAGATGGTTCATATGGAGGAAAAAAGAATCAGCTGACCATGTGGACTGACCCTTGGTTTCCCCTGCAGTTTGAGGGAGTTCCTTCAGTGATAGCATTTAAAGATAACATATTACAGGTGAAAAGCTGACCTGGGGTCCCCTTGATGTGAATAGCGACCAAACTATGCCTTACCTTTAAGCAAATGCTTACTGGCCCTGGCATTCTTGATTTTTATTCACTAAATAGCAGCTAAGGGGCCCCCAATCTGGATTTGGACCATGGTGTGGTGGGGAGGGGATTTAACCCTTTGCCTTGCCATGGCCCTGAGACAGATTTGGGTCACCTACACCTGCACACGAAGTGCACCAAGGCCAAGAGTGTAAAGAGTAGGTTGGCTTTTGATGTGGCTTATCTCGTGTCATCGATTTGGGGTGCTGAATAATTTTTAGTGGCCATATTTGCCATATTTGTGGAGAGAAAATTGTGGAGAGTTGCCATATTTGTGGAGAGAAAAACAGGGCCATGGATCCATTTACCTCACCTATATATCTCACATATTTTCCATGAATCGGTCGCACATACTACTACGTATGGTGTTATGAGAGGATTATATGTTATTGCCTGTGCTGGTAATATTATGCAAGAGAGCAGAGATGTCAGGCGCCCTACCGGTGCCAGGGCACATGGGGGCGAGGCCTGTGTCGCGTGACGTCGACGCGCCCTCGCGTCACGTCGACGCCCCCCCGCCCATTTTTCGGTCATTTCGGAGCCTAACCGGCTCCAGGGAGGTTGGGAAGGCCCAGACAACACGGCGCTTCGGAAGGGTGAGTTCCCCCAGCGTGCCCACCGTGAGTTCCCCAAGTGCACCCCCTGCCTGCGAGCTCCTGGAGCTCCTGCTCCACGCGCTCCACCGTAGTTCCGCCGCTGCAAGAGAGCAAATACTTTTTCTTATGGAGCTTTGATTGAAGGATTAGTAGTAGTACTGCTGGTCAAGAGCCACTTGGGGTCTGGCAATAATTGGGATCTGAAAGTATTGATCCCAAGAAAGAACAGCAAATGAGACCAGATTTGCATTTCTATAGCAGCTAGCATGGCTTCTTTCCTTGAGCAAAGCCAACCTATTTGTTTTATTAGTTTACTCCTTGCCCTGAAAATGCACAGTTGGTATGGAGGCTGCATCATGCTTACAACCACCATGTAAATTTGTTTGGGGGTCAGGATTGTAAGTCAATATGTTATGCCTACAGCTGAGTGCAAAATGTAAATGTGAATTCATCTCTTTGTCTATTTGAGTTGCTGTTCCGAATAGAGACCTCAAACAGGTTGCAAAGCCATATTGCTAAGTACTGCGCAAACATACATGGAAATGGGAATACATTTGCATTTTGCAAGCTTCAGACACAGCAGATGGGTAATGGAAGCATGTCCTTGCATGAACCGTCATCTTTCATATGACTTGTAGGAGTTGTAAGAAAATCAGTACTAACTGAACTCTCAACAAGTTGCCTTGTTTTGTTTCCACTGCAATATGTCGGTGCTTTACAGGAAAACTCCAACCCCCTTACTAGGCAGGATGCTTCAACAGCAGATGGGATCCTGCCTGCTACAGTGAGTTGAATCCTTCAAGCATTGCTCTTGTTGCAACTGCATTCATTCAGTAGGTCTTGCATTAGGCTGCTGACTTCAGAACGACAGTACTAATGGTACATTTATATTCAGATGTAATAACCTGAACTGAGAATCATTATAATTTGTTCCAGCAGCAGACGCAGACCCTCATGCTCTGCATTTTAAAATATTCCTTTATAATCACTCTGTCTTCCTAACAGTTTTCAAAGCACAGAATAGTCTAAATTTGGCAAACAATGTTCAGTTTTCATTATGGGGTTGATCACAGCTATCCTGCTAGTCTTGTTTGTTGATCCTACTTCAAACTGTCACAAGCTAATGCATTCACGTGCACACACTCCCTCCACACACGGAGTTTAATCCTTTTTGCAGAAAAAAAAAATTCACATAATTTCCTAGGAAGAACGAAACCCCAGTTTTATCTCAAAATTTCAACATGCTGTAATGCCAACAAAAAATGGCTTCTGATTCTTTTTCTTTTAATTTAGATCTTTTATCCTCAAACATTTTAGGGAATTTTTCTGCTGTAATGGGCTCCCACTACGCACACCAGGACCACCTCTTCAAATCCTCTTTTATAATGCCCAATGAATGCACATTGTACAGCCATAGCTGAAGTTAATGGCTGGATGATTCAGTTTTCAAAGCTTTGTTCCCAGAATTTGCAAGCCTATTTGTCTATCTTTTGTCTAGAAATGTGCCTTTTCCTGTTCTTTTCATCCTGGTTTTGTGAAAACTGCAGGCTCTTTATTTAGACCCTGCCTTTCAACCTGGAAGAACCACATAGGCTGTTTGTCTCCTTCACCGTTTCCATTTTTTTCCTCAGATAGAGTTGCAGGGCAGAGCCAGAAGGGTTTGGTGATTCATATTTGTGAACCAAGAGACAAGGTAGCACAAGTTCATCTTCACTCTTGCTGTGAAAAAGAGAACAACAATCAAACTGATAACTGTTCACTCAGTCTCATCACTCCATCTCTCCATGTCAAGCAGACAGAAAAGAAAAAATAGTCGCTGCACACAATTCCATTTTGGCACAAAGGTTTAGGCACCCATTTTTAAAATTCTCCAGTAAGATTAGTTCATGTTGTCAATGTCATTATCCCTGAACTCTGTTTACTTCCCTCCGCCACCTCACAGCTGCAAATATATATGGTGGAGGATATATGCAGTGCTTATTAATACATATATGGGAGAGGTTGGGGAAAATGACCACAGGAACTGGTGCTCCTAAACCTTACAGAAATGATTGTTTCAACTGAATCTGTACATGTTCAGGTAAAGCCACTCGCAATCCTCCCCTCCCCCCATTGCGGGCACACACTTTATTATTGTTTGAAAACAAAACAAACATGTAGCCAGCATAAGCCAGGCGATCAATACAAAATGGATTAATGCAAAAATAGTAACAATTATTTTAAAAGTAAGAGAAAAATTAACAATGAATTCCTGAGCCAAACCTTGAGAAAATGCTATATCCTGTCACTATGCAGAAATGGCCGGGGTGGTTAAAGTCAATAGATTGCGTCTAACGGTTCTGGTGTTTTCTGGCTTTCTAAAGGAATTCTATAATTCTATTATATAATAGTACTAAAATAAAGTAGTTTCTTCTGCAACAATGGGAAGATACCAAAATCCACAATATTTTACTTCTCCCTGCTGTTTTCTCCTTCCAAGAGCTCCCAGATGTGGATACCCCACCCCCTTTATCATCAAAACAAGCTAGTGAGGTAAATTTAGCTAACTGAGAATGACTGGTCTGAGGTCACCTACAGCACAATCCTATATATTTCTAGTCAGAAGTAAGTCCCATTTACTCCAGGTAAATGTGACCTTCATGGCTTCAGCAGGGTTTTAAACCTTAGTCTCCTCAGCCCAAGTCCAACACTTTGAGACTTTGTCTGGGAGCAGTTGCCATCAGCCACAATGGACTGGTTTGGCCAATATTATAAATTCAGAACTGGCTCCATGTAATTATGAACCTTGTATGCTCACAGTCAGGGGTGGCATCAGGAAGGCCAGCTGGGCCATTGGCTGGGCAGGTTAACCTCTAAATCCATAGTACTACAGTGGCACTGAGAGTACCCAGTGCCAATGCATTGGGGTGGATTGGCCCACTCTACATAATCAACCTTGACCCACTCTACATAATGTAACTAATAGCCCATCCTATTTGGATATACTGCTGCTGGAACTAGCATTCTGGCAGCGGTAGCTGCTTTACGGCCATCACAAATGGTGCTCCAGCAGCGTGTGAAACCGCGTGCTTCCGGAATGTCACCGGAAAGGCTGGAGCAGCCCTGCACACAGTGGTGGGGAAAAGAGTGCCCGCCGACAAGTGTGAGTTGGTGGGAAGGGTGGAATGGGGAAGGGTAGGAGGCATGTTGAAGGTGGGGGGAGTGCTACCGAGGGGGTGGATGCTATCCCCTCTGGGAGCAGCCCGACATGCCCTTTTTGTCTCCTTAGATGTGCACCAACTAAGGAGCCGACACAGGTCCAAGGAGACCTGTTGGCAATCGGGAGGCTTATGGAGGGGTAAGGGAAAATATTTTCCCTTTCCCCTCCCAATCTGCCCCCCATAGCATACAGCACAGCCCATTTTGGCATGGCTGCATGCTATGGCAGGGAAAATGATAGGATTGGGCTCTAATTTTAATTACAAGTAGCTGAAATATAGCATATTCTTCCCTGCCTTCATTTCCCCCTTTCCTCTGTTTCCCTTGTGTCTATTGTAAGCCTCCTGGGCAAGGACTTATCCTCTTATTCTGCATACAGCACCACGTACATTGGTGGCACTATACATATAAATACTGACACCACCAAACAAGTGTTAAACACATCATAGGCCATAGTCTATGATTTCACCAAACTAACCCAAAGCAATGGTGCACGATGCTCCATCGGGGAATCAACAGTACAATATGCCCATTAAGGGAAGACAAATTGGCAATATTTCCTAACAAATATTGGGCCAAAGGGCAGCAACGATGTTGGAAAAAATAAAAAACCTCCAGCTTTGTCTCCAAAAGGAGGCCAGCAAACAGAGCACAAGGAACTGCTGGGGAGAGGAGCGGAGAAGGTGCATTTTGTTTCATCCTGCTTCAGGCAGTAACACAATCTTTATTTTTTTAGGCCTGGAGTGGTTCTCGTAGGGTGTCACAATGTTTGCCGGAGCTTCTAGGGGAGTAAGTAATTGCTGCTGATCAGAAAGGACACCGGTTTAATTTGGTTCTGTTTCATTCAACCGGATTGTCTATCAGCAAGGTTGTTCTTGCCCGTGAATTCAAAAGATCACACATTTCCGTTCCCAGCATGCAGAAGGACAAAAGTCCTTTGCATTTCTTTCGACTCCAAGGAGATTGCAATATATTTGCGGCTATTGTGGGCAATCTGCTGCAGAGGTATTTGTGTTCCTGAACGGCTTCGACAAGGCACTTTCCCAGTCACCCTGCTGCAGCTCCGCAGTACCGCCACAGCTTATTAAAATGTAAAGAGCAGCACTACTGGATGTCAGAAGGAGATCTGTGAAATGCAGCCGTAAGATTGACGCCTATAGCACACTGATACGTTTGGACTTGGCAGCCATCCTAGCAGAGCATTGTTTTGGCCAGCGTGTCCTCCTAATTGGAAAGTGAAAATATGGGGCCTGAGTGCTGAATTTTCACACAGTCAGTGCTCTCTAAATTACTCTGGTGCAGAGTACAAAGTCGACTTGAGGTGAATATTAATTTCATTTCTTTGAACAGAAATGCCTTTCCTGAACAGGTGCAAATATAGGCTTACCAGATCCATACTGGGAACAGAGTGCCCTAAACCTAGGAGAAGGAATGTGGGCAGGTATAATTTGTTAAACCCTTAGAGCACAATCCTAGGCATGTCTCCTCAGAAGCAAGCTCCATTGTAATTGCTGTTTAAGAAAATTTTCCATGTGGACAAAACTAAACAATCTCGCAGGCAATCATGCTGACATAAACCACCCTTCTTTTTCCTACACCTGTTTGAAGTGGATCCAAATCCACCTGAGAACTTCTTTTCTATTGAGCCTCCATGAGAAGTGCGTCATGTTATCTCCTGATTTAATGCTCCTGAAGATTTATCTAATTGTTCGCTTGCTGTTTTTATTCGCACTTTTAATTTTTTTCTCTTTTGCTTTATCTGCTGTTTTTATTCGCTGTGTCTTCTTCTTTTTTCATTTTAGTGCTTTACACTGCAAGCCATCTTGGGGTCATCAGACAAAAGGTGACCTCGAAATACTATAAATAAAATGCATTCACTTCACATTTTATTTTAGCTGAAATTAGGTGGCAACGCCATGACTTGGCAAGCTGTGACTCACTTGCATGAGTAACAAAAGCATCAAAGGTCCTGCTGCAGATCCATGTGCCTTGCAATACGTGTATCTGGGAAGAGAGTCTTCTAGGCAGAGGTTTCCAGAAGACTATGCAGGGAGGAAAAAGATCAGATCTTAATATCTAAGGGCTTTGCACCTAAGCATCTATTTTGAGATACTCTCTGGGGAAAGTTTTCAAAAAAGATAACTCTGTGTGAAGAAACAAAAAGAACAAAATCAATCGCACCAATGAAGATTTTACAATAAAAAATATGTTAGGTTTTCTATGAGTCACTCTGCTTTACAAGAATAAAATTGTCTATTTCTTACCAGCATGAGGCTTGCCTCTTTTCTCATGCCCTCTATTTTCTGTTACAGCCTTCTTATCACTCATGTTCAGTGCAATCCTATACATATTTACTCAGATGTAAGTGCCAGCGTGTTCAGTGTGGCTTTCTTCCAAATAAGAATGCACAGGATTGCAGCCTAGGTTAGGAAATGCATGAACTGACAAAGTGTCTTGCAAATGGAGATTAGTAGCATTATCCTATGCAGGTCTACTTAGAAGCAAGTCCCATTAATTCAATGAGACTTACTTCTGAGTAAACATGCACAAGGCTGTGCTGTTAATCTACTAGCAAACTGTAGGAATTATTGTCCATCTCCTTTCTGTGGCTAGCCAAATATTCTGAGGAGAAGCAATTAACAACAGAAGGTGTGGTCTGGAGGTTGAGCTGGTGCCCTGCCTTTAAAAAAAAAACAGACAAAAAACTAAGCAGGGTCACCCTTGGTTCTCACTTGGATGGGAGACGGCAGTTGCTGAATGACCTCGCAAAGACACGGAGATGGCACCGTGAGAGGGTGGAATGTGGAGGAGTCAGCTAGAGAGATAGCGAACTGTGTGAAGCTTGGAAGTGCAGGAGGCTGCACTTGGAAGGGAAAACATCTCGGGTATGGAAGTTTTTAAATATGAATAGAACAATATTGTAAAGATCCTTATCAGGTCTAGGATAGCCTGCCTATGTAACCCACCTTGAATAAATCTGATGAGAAATCTGATGATGAGAAAGGCGGTATATAAATACAGAAAATAAATAAACCACAGTTTTCGCAATTCATCTAGCATTGTGTTTCTCCCAGTAGCCATTGCCTCTCTTGCGACTCTTTAGGCTTGTGTTTTTGATTGTGAGTTTCTTTTGGGCAGGGAATCGTTTCTTGTTCCCTCGCAGTGTAAACCACTTAAAGATTGTTGTTGAAAAAATTTCCCGTTCATTCCAGCTGTATGATTTATTTTGTCATATAAAGTTGAGCATTATATTGAGGTAGAAGGTAAATTGTAAGCCACAAAACCTCTGCCCAGGTGTGGTCAGCAACATCCAACTCTGCAGTGTTACTGACAGATATAATGTTATTTTAACTATAAATCTCTAGGCATTCCTTGACAGCATACTGTGCTCTTTAGGCAACATAATAATGCTGAAATTTCTGAGGCATTGCTAAAGAATCTAGGTCTTGCTGATGCATCATTAAAAATTACATAAAATACTGTGTGCAACTCTGAAATGTGCTGACCTAAGCATAACTAACTCATAGCCATTGCTCTCCCTAGCCAGATCCAATCAATACCCTTACACAATCTGTTGGAAATAATAAATTACCACAGAATGACGGAAAATCGACAGTAATGTGGCCTTGTGGAATCTTTGTGCCTTTTTCCACTATTTTATGATGAGATTTCGTAAAGCATCTCAGTGTCTTCAGACTTGAATTTCTTTGATGTGGCTAAAGCAGTTTTTATGATCTTTTTTGACTTGCCAACACAACTCTTGTATTGTCTTTATTATTATTATTATTATTATTATTATTATTATTATTATTATTATTATTATATTGAATTTATTTTTGTTCATAACACATCTCGTCTCCTTTGGGTAATCTGATCTGCCATATCTATTATACCTTGGCTTCTAACCAAGCCTTTCCAGGAAGGGTTAGTAAATGGTTTGCCTACCTTTGTGAAATCTCAGTGTAAATGTGAATCCACTTTGTTCCTAGGTAGAAGTGGCATGATGTAATTTGCACCTTGCCCAGCTCAAATTAAAATTTCACAAGCCCTGATAGCAGTCTTTCTCTGACTCGTAAGATATCAATTGGTTCATGTCACCAGGGTGGGTGTGGTGGTGTTTCTACACCCCCCATGGGAGGCCGCCAATGCGACCCCCCACGTGATGCCACAAGCCCCACGCCCCTGTGGGCGTTATGTTATTTCCGTGTGCCATCACCAAAATTCAGCAGCGGCGCAGTGTGAACACCCCCCCCCCAGGGAATATGCTTTTAAAAAGCATGCATAGTTAAGGTAGGAACAGTGCCCTGGAAGATGTTTTAGGGCCCAGTCCAGCCTAACTCAGGCACAGTTGAGGCCCAAGTGTGGCCCAATTGGGGCCCAAACTAGGACCGAGTTAGGCTGCAACTGTGCCTGAGTTAGGCAGGAGGCAAGAGCAGTGGGCCAGGATCGAGGCAAAACTTACCGCAGAGGCAGGCAGGCCCCTGTGGGGAGCTGTCAGTCTTGTGGAAGCGAAGAGCCCCCTCCTCAGCTCATCTGTGTGCACCTACCACAGCTGCTGCAGCGTTCGCAGCAGAGGGGCAGCCACAGGTGGGCCTGCAGGCACTGGGCGTGCGACAGTCAGCGGAAGGGCAGAGGTTGTGCCAGTGCCAGCTGCCCCAGGGCACCCTGGGCATTAGCCACATGCCGCAGGGGGGAGTGCCACTGCCCTCCCTCCTGCAGAAGGCGATGCCACCCCCAAGCCATGTTGAGGCTGCACGTGGGAGTCATGGGGGGGAGGGGGGAACGTCACACACAAGGGGGGTCTCATGAAGTCTGGAACCGCCTCTGCCAGGACATGCCCTTGCACTGCCTGAAGCCCTGGGCCTCCAGGGCCGTGGCTATGCCCACAAAGAAGGCATCCCGGCATGCCTTCTGCTCCGTGCCCCGGCCAAGACCGAGAGATGCCTCGGGCTTGTCTGCTGCGAGCGGGAAGGGCTCACGCAGCTCATCACACCCCCAGATGGGGCAACGTCGGCGCCTCGCGGCAGGCGCTCTGGCGGGGTGGGGGATGCCAGCGTCCATCATCAGGGAGTGGGAGGGGAGGCAGGCACACAGACAGGGGGTGCTGGGGAGGGGCACGGGTGGGTCAGAAACAGACAGACAACAAGGCTGGTGGGAGAGGGATACAGGGAGAGTGGTCTGCAGAGACCAATAGGGACACAGGGGTCACTTCGCAGATGGAGGCAATGCAGGAACGGGCGCCTCTCATGCAGATGGACCGACGGCGGTAACGGACGCCGTTGATGGGCGGAAACGGACGCCGTGGACGGGCGGACCGAGGGCAGAAATGGACGCCGTTGACGGGGGGAAACAGACGCCGTTGACGGGCGGACCGAGGGCAGAAATGGACGCCGTTGACGGGCGGAAACAGACGCCGTTGACGGGTGGACCGAGAGTGGGTGAGAGCCCCGGTTGATGAAAGGGCTCTTCACGGACGTGGCGGACGTGCGCCACGTCGCCTGTCAGTGGTTGCCTGCCTGAGAGGCCCCCCAACTCCCCCCTCCCCTCTGAGCCCTGAGGGTCTGGCAGCCCCCCTGCTGTGTTCGCCCTGGGCTGGCTGTGGCAGGCCCTGGCTGGGATTCATGCAGGGCCTTGTGTGCTGGGCGCTGTCTCTGTGTGCGTGGGGCAGTGCTTGTGCAACTTTGGGGTCATGTTGTTCAAGGGGCCTTTGCCCAAGGGGCATCTTTATTGTTCTGGAACATTGGCAGAGATGGCCAGGCGAGGCTGCCAGGGGGTAGGCACAGCAGCCACTCAGAACGTAGCAGCAGCAGCAGCAGGCGTGCCTGGAGACGCAGGCTCTTCCCCTGTGGAACCACAGCCTGCTCCATAGAAAGGGGAGGGACAGCAAGTAGGCAGCCAGGGAGGTGGAGCAGCAGCAGCAGCTGAGGGGGGTTGCAGGGCAGGCTCCCAGACCTCTGGCAGCATCGAGGCAGACGACCATAGGGCAACCAGACTGCGGGCCGAGGGGTGCTCCCCAGACGGTCAGTGGTAGTGGGCATTCCTGGGGGGATGACCACCTTGGGGGGTGTTCCATGGCAGCTGGTGTGTGGTAGCACTCCCCATTGAAGGAATGCCAGTGTGCCGGTTGCAAAGGCCTGCAGGGAGAGAAATCAAACACAGCTGAGTGGTGTGACACACATAGCCTGGTCTGCGCTCCTTCCCTGGGTGTAAGGTGAGCATGATCCTGTAAGGGAAAGGGGTCACAGAGAGAGACAACAACACAACTTGGAGGTCACAACCATGGCAAACCTAGCAATACTGACCTGTCAGTAGACCCTGTGGAGAAAAGAGGGGGGGGAACAGCTGGTGTCTACATAAGGGTTACAGTTCAACACTCATGGCATTGTGTGCTCACATTAATACAGGCAGCTATGGGACAAGACAGTGGTAGAGAGGCATATCATGGCAGCCATTGCAGGCAGCTATGAGACAAGACAGTGGTAGAGAGGCATATCATGGCAGGCATTGCAGGCAGCTATGAGACAACACATTGGTAGAGAGGCATATCATGGCAGGCATTGCAGGCAGCTATGAGACAACACATTGGTAGAGAGGCATATCATGGCAGGCATTGCAGGCAGCTATGAGACAACACATTGGTAAAGAGGCATGTATCCTACCTATATTTCTCTATGCAAAGAGGCAGAAGTCAGACCACATGTCAGCACAACCCCTGCACTTACCTGCACTTACCTGCTGGTGTTGTTGCCTGTGGGGGGGGAGAGGGGCTGGGAGAAAGACATGGGTTAGCAAACACTTGCATGGAGAGAGCTGCCCAGGCACAGGAGTAAACAGTTTGGCCACAGGCAGAACAGCCCTCTCTGCCCTAGAGGGGGGCAGAGAGGAGAAGAGAGGTGTTAGAAAAATTTTCAAAGTCCCACTTTGTGGCTGCTGGGGGACAGAACCCCACGCCACGTGCACAGAGAGAGAGAGAGAGTGAGTGGAGGGCTGGGGCTGGGCTTTTGTGGGAGAGAGGCTGGGTGGGGCTGGGTGCTGATAGGGTAACTATTTGGGTCCATGTCCAGAGTTTGGCCACACCTGTTCGGTCCCAACTCAGTCCCAACTCGGGCCCAGGGTGTTAGAACTTTTCAGGAGAGGGCTGGTGTAGGTAAGGTAAAATGGATCCTATGGGTCTCCTCACATTTGGGTCCACCCTTTTTGCTGGCCCAAATTTTGGGCCTGAGTTGGGCTCGAGGGGGCGTGTCAGGGGGTTGCCAATGTCTGGAACCGGACCAAATTTCGTTCCCGCCCCCGTGACGCCCACGGAACGCCCACTTTTAGTCCGCAGTTGTACCGCAACTGTACCGCGCCCGTCCTGCGCATGCGCACGGCGTCCGTCGTAGGTCCGTCCCAAGTTCGGCACAGTTGCAGTACAATTCGGGTACAATTCAGGCACAACTCGGGCCTAGAGCACTTGGGCTGCAATTGTTCCTGAATTGTACCGCAGTTGCCTTAGGCTGGACCGGGCTGTTAGTGTCCTATTTCAGCTTGCCTTTCAATCTCCATCACCACATTTTGCCCCATACCATCCATCCTGCTGCTCATCCTGTCAAGCACCTTATTTTTTCCCTTTTCTTCCTCTTTCATTGTTTTACTGTTTTCAACCAATTCTTAGAAACATTCCTTTGTTTTTCTACTTTATCTGCCTAGTCCCAGTTCAGGGAGCTGGGTGTCTCACAGCCCGGTCCAGCCCAAGGCAACTGCGGTACAATTCAGGCACAATTGCAGCCCAAGTGCTTTAGGCCCGAGTTGTGCCTGAATTGTGCCTGAGTTGGGCTGCAATTGTGACTGAATTGGGTTCAGGCACAATTCAGGCACAACTGCACAATTCAGGCACAATTGCAGCCTAAAAGTGGGCGTGTCGGGGGCGTGTCGGGGGTGTGACGGGGGCGGTTACAAAATTTGGTCCGGTTCCAGACGCTGGAGAGCCCCTGACACGCCCCCTCGAGCCCAACTCAGGCCCAAAATTTGGGCCAGCAAAAAGGGTGGACCCAAATGTGAGGAGACCCATAGGAGCCATTTTACCTTACCCACACCAGCCCTCTCCTGAAAAGTTCTAACACCCTGGGCCCGAGTTGGGCCTGAGTTAGGACCGAACAGGTGTGGCCGAACTCTGGACACGGACCCAAATAGTTACCCTATCAGCACCCAGCCCCACCCAGCCTCTTTCCCACAAAAGCCCAGCCCCAGCCCTCCACTCACTCTCTCTCTTTCTCTCTCTGAGCACGTGGCGTGGGGTTCTGTCTCCCAGCAGCCACAAAGTGGGACTTTGAAAACTTTTCTAACACCCCTCTTCTCTCTTCTCTTCTCCTCTCTGCCCCCTCTAGGGCAGAGAGGGCTGTTCTGCCTGTGGCCAAACTGTTTACTCCTGTGCCTGGGCAGCTCTCTCCATGCAAGTGTTTGCTAACCCATGTCTTTCTCCCAGCCCCTCTCCCCCCCAACAGGCAACAACACCAGCAGGTAAGTGCAGGTAAGAGCAGGGTTTGTGCTGACATGTGGTCTGACTTCTGCCTCTTAGCATAGAGAAATATAGGTAGGATACATGCCTCTATACCAATGTCATGTCTCATAGCTGCCTGCATAGCCTGCCATGATATGCCTCTTTACCAATGTCTTGTCTCATGTCTGCCTGCAATGCCTGCCATGATATGCCTCTTTACCAATGTCTGCCTGCAATGCCTGCCATGATATGCCTCTTTACCAATGTCTGCCTGCAATGCCTGCCATGATATGCCTCTTTACCAATGTCATGTCTCATAGCTGCCTGCAATGCCTGCCATGATATGCCTCTTTACCAATGTCATGTCTCATAGCTGCCTGTATTAATGTGAGCACACAATGCCATGGGTGTGGAACTGTAACCCATATGTAGACACCAGCTGTTCCCCCCCCTCTTTTCTCCACAGGGTCTACTGACAGGTCAGTATTGCTAGGATTGCCATGGTTGTGACCCCCAAGTTGTGTTGTTGTCTCTCTCTTTGACCCCTTTCCCTTACAGGATCATGCTCACCTTACACCCAGGGAAGCAGCGCAGACCAGGCTCTGTGTCTCACACCACTCAGCTGTGTTTGATTACTCTCCCTGCAGGCCTTTGCAACCGGCACACTGGCATTCCTTCAATGGTGATTGCCACCACACAGCAGCTGCCATGGAATACCCCCAAGTTGTTCGTCCCCCCAGGAATGCCCACTACCACCAACCGTCCGGGGAGCACCCCTGGACCCGCAGTCTGGTTGCCCCATGGTCGTCTGCCTCGATGCTGCCAGAGGTCTGGGAGCCTGCCCTGCAACCCTCCTCAGCTGCTGCTGCTGCTGCTACATTCTGAGTGGCTGCTGTGCCTACCCCTGGCAGCCTCGCCTGGCCATCCCTGCCAATGTTCCAGAACAATAAAGATGCCCCTTGGGCAAAGGCCCCTTGAACACCATGACCCCAATGTTACACAAGCACTGCCCCACACACACACAGACAGCACCCAGCACACAAGGCCCTGCATGAATCCCAGCCAGGGCCTGCCACAGCCAGCCCAGGGCGAACACAGCAGGGGGGCTGCCAGACCCTCAGGGCTCAGAGGGGAGGGGGGAGTTGGGGGGCCTCTCAGGCAGGCAAACAGTGACAGGCAACATGGTGCACGTCCGCCACGTCCGTGAAGAGCCCTTTCAGCAACCGGGGCTCTCACCCACCCTCGGTCCGCCCGTCAACGGCGTCCGTGTCCACCCGTCAACGGTGTCCGTTTCCGCCCTCAGTCCGCCCGTCAATGGCGTCCGTTTCCGCCCTCAGTCCGCCCGTCAACGGCGTCCGTTTCCGCCCTCGGTCCGTCTGCATGAGAGCCACTCCCTGATGATGGACGCTGGCACCCCCCACCCCGCCAGAGCGCCTGCCGCAAGGCGCCTACGTTGCCCCATCTGGGGAGTGATGAGCTGCGTGAGCCATTCCCGCTCACAGCAGACAAGCCCGAGGCATCTCTCGGTCTTGGCCGGGGCACGGAGCAGAAGGCATGCCGGGATGCCTTCTTTGTGGGCATAGCCACGGCCCTGGAGGCCCAGGGCTTCAGGCAGTGCACGGGCATGTCCTGGCAGAGGCGGTTCCAGACTTCATGAGACCCCCCTTGTGTGTGACGTTCCCCCCTCCCCCCCATGACTCCCACGTGCAGCCTCAACATGGCTTGGGGGTGGCATCGCCTTCTGCAGGAGGGAGGGCAGTGGCACTCCCCCCTGCGGCAGGTGGCTAATGCCCAGGGTGCCCTGGGGCAGCTGGCACTGGCACAACCTCAGCCCTTCAGCTGACTGTCGCACGCCCAGTGCCTGCAGGCCCACCTGTGGCTGCCCATCTGCTGCGACCGCTGCAGCAGCTGTGGTAGGTGCACGCAGACGGGCTGAGGAGGGGGCTCTTCGCTTCCACAAGACTGACAGCTCCCCACAGGGGCCTGCCTGCCTCTGCGGTAAGTTTTGCCTCGATCCTGGCCCAATGCTCTTGCCTCCTGCCTAACTCAGGCACAGTTGCAGCCTAACTCGGTCCTATTTTGGGCCCCAATTGTGCCACTATTGGGCCTCAACTGTGCCTGAGTTGGGCTGGACTGAGCCCTCATTCTCCCAGGCTGCCCTCATTTTGCTACTTTCTGATTTAACAGGACACCTGGATTTGGGAGGGAAGGTTTTCCAAGGCTGCCTCCTTCTGTGTGGAACTCTCCAGCTTTGGATGGTGGTCCTGATAGCAGAGCTGAGGGATCAAAGGAGCCCCACACACAGCAAAGATGACTTTAGTTAAGAGTTTTATTTATATTTATAAGAGAGCATACTGCAGCCATTGTTACACAGGCAAAAGATGCTGTTTTTATTAGTTTTCGTTAACTGTTTTTTATTGTTTTAAAAAGTGATTATTTTTTGTATTGTACTTTTTGTATTGTATTTTTTTCATGTTGTAAGCTGCCTTGGGTCCCTTCGGGGAGAAAGACGGGGTAAAAATATTGTAAATAAATAAAAAAAATAAAAACCAAGGCAGGCTGCTTTTGTTTTTCAGGTAGCAGTTAGCAGGAAGTGACGTCACTAGCATGCCACTAGCATGCTTCTATTTTGATTCATTAACAAATGACAAAATGGTCATTAGTACTCAATGCATGGAGGCCGCCATGTTTCTACCTGTAGAAATTCATGGAAGTCACCATGTTTAGTAACCTGGAGCTTGAAATAAAGATTGCAAGCATGGCTAGAAGCTGAAAAATATATGCAACCTTAGCGTGCTAGGAGGAGATTCTCCTCCAATACCAGCAACTACTGTCCCAGTTTAAATCCATCCTAACAGGCAGGGTGAGGGTTGAGGGGTGGTCCCGCATGCTAGGCACTGAGCTCCTGCCCTCTATATTCCACTAAAGTCCTTCCCCCAAAAAGACTCAGTCCTTCCATTCTGAATTGAGATGGGTAGGTATCACCCATCACTACTAAATAAATGTGCCCTTTTCTGTGGTTTTTCACAAACAACATTTTTTCTCCTTTCTGCTGCTGTTTTTAGCACCTTAATATGACTACTTTTCCCTGGTTGACCCTAGCTGAACATCAGAAGCGTCATTCGATGGGGGACCCTGGTTCCCTGGTACTGCTTTGGGGGGGGGCGGAATTTCACGGGGAAGGGGGTGGAATGTCGCGGGGCGTTTACCCGTTTTTCATTCCTTCTTCGCAGCCATCGCGGCTGCGTTTCGGCCCTCCCGCCCACCCTCGCTCCGTTTGGCTCCGAAAAGGAAGCCAAATGGCAGGGGGGGGGTGATTGGAGCCATGCGCTGACATCATGAAGTTGGTGTCGGCGCCCTGTGGGCGGAGCAACACCACTGGTCCACATAGTGAAGGTGAAGTTTATTATGCTGTGAAAGTCATCCATTTTGGCTAAAAGATAACATCACTGAGGACAAGTGACATCATGAGTGAGAGGGCAATGCTTCCTTTATGACTCGGCAATTCTTTTGCCAGCACTCCATTATGGAAAATGCTTTCATTTTTCACCATGGCCAAAAGTGTTCATATACACCTGGATCAGCCCTAGTAATTAGCATGCTACAGTTTATATACCACCAAGCTATGCACTTTATATGATTCACAAAAGAAGCCCCTGTGTAGAAATGGCTGTGTGTGTTCACTTTGCATCTGTAGCCTGTCAGCATAATCTGTTCCACTTTTTCTTTGTGCAAGACAGATCACATGGGTGGAATATACATATGTATACACAGGTAGTGAAGTACAAGCATTTCATTCATGTTTCATTTGTGTGTGTGAGTTAGCTACACAACATGACAGCATGCTCTGTTCGGTCTGGTATATGAACACTGCCAAGTACAAATCTGTAGCAAGTTGAATCTGAGACAGCTGATGTAAGAGAGTCGCTAAGGGCAAGAAAGTCCCTGATTCAAATCTTGCTTCAGCCTTGTGCTCCCTAGCTAACCTTAGAAAAGCCACCGCTGCTCCCTCAATGATATGAGGACAATAACACTGGCTTATTTTAAAAGACTGTTTTAGGAATGACGGAGATAATGCATGCAGAGCTCTTTGATCACTGGAAATGCATGATATAAATTTAGCATAGTATTTTTATTATGGAACATTATTTATTAGAGAGACCCTTTGATCAATGTATTAGCACAAAAACCATTTGCAGAGTTGAGAATATGTTGCACAGCATTAATTTGATCTTGACATTTCATGGGAGGAGAAAGATTTTTTACATATATTTATTCACCAAGCCATAGTTAGCCATGCAGAAATAAAGTCCGATTGGATTAAAGTCAGAGGAGAAATCCAATGACCAAAAAAGGCAGTATATAAATATTGTATATTATGTATATTATTATAAATATCAGTCATAAGGCAGCTGCTTCATGGTGAGTCAAACCACTGGTCTATCTGTACCGTTTCAGGGTGATACTTCAGGGTTTCAGAGAGGAAGATTTCTCTGTTCTTCGCAAAAAATCCAGGGATTGAACCTGGAACCTTCTGTATGCAAAATATGCACTGTCTCTGAGCTGTAACTGTTCACGGATGCATGCCTTCACGGATACATCATGCATCACGGATACATGCCTTCTGAAACCAGGACCCAATAAATTGGCAGGTATAAAGAAAAGTACAAGGACCTCTTGTTTTATACATGTTTGATGGGCAGCGCAATCCTGTGTAAGGATCCGACAGGCGGCCCAGGGCTGCCCACCAGATCCTGAGCCCCAGCAGCCATTCTGCTGCCAGGCCAGAGGTCTACTCAGGAAAGGGGATGCTCGTCCCCTTCCCCGAGTGTAAATTCAGGCTGGCCCAATCAGCCTCCTCAGATTTCCGCCAACTAAATAGCTGGCGGAAGTAGAGGAGGCTGTGTAACGGCCTAGTCGGCCCAGTGGGAATGGGGATATGGCCGATGCCATCCCCGCCCCCTCCCAGGCCGGTTACACCAATGGCCCCCTCCCTCGCTTGCCGAACCACCCCCATGCCCGCCGGATCCTCACCTGCCTTTTCCAGCGGCCGCTCAGGCGTTCCGGTGACAGAGCAAGGGAGGCCGGCCTCCCTTGCTCCAGAATAGTCGCGAACGTGCTTTACGGCACATTCACGACTGCTGCCGGTGATGGAACACTCGTTCTGTCACCGGCGTGATCTACAGGATTGCGCTCTTAGACATTTTTGGGATAATATATTTGCTTAATAAATACCAAAACCTAATTTACCCTTGCAAATTTTTGAAAAAATGTGGTTAAACTTTTTGCACGCTCCCACATATTTTTTATAGTGTCAAACTCTGTTTTCCCCATCAACCATGTCTGGAAAATGTCTGTCTGCCTTGTCTGGGGAGCCTAAAGCTAAAAAGGCCCAAGAAGCAATCACAATTAAAGTGAAATTAGATGGGCTGAACCGCCTTCAAAGAGGAGAGCATGTATCGGATGTTGGTCGTGTGTTTGGTTTAAATGGGAGCACTGTTCATACCATTCGAGACAGTGCTTAGAAGATAAAGAAAAGTGCTCAATCAGGGACATCTTCAAGTCCCAAGAATTCTTGAAATTCTATAATGGAAAACATGGAGTAGATTCCCCCAACCTGTACCATTTATGGTTAAAATACTTTTAATGTATGTGTTTTTGAGATGCGTGCTGCATTTCAAAAACATAACCCCTCTGTAAATTGAGAGGTGCCTGTATATGAATTCTGCAAGCTCTCCTCTTTGCAACAATCCCCCTAAGCTGTAAAAAGTTAGATATACTATGAAAGATTCATGAGAGCTCAACCTATTTTCATTTGCTTGAGTTTTTGCTCTTATTAAGCTTTCTTTAAATGGAAAATATTTGAAAGGGAGTGGGGGAGTTGGTGTGTTCTACTGTATTTAAGATCATTGAAATTAATGAAACATGCATTGGAACACTGACTGTTACATTTTATCCAAAGTCAATACAGTGATACTTTTCAATAGACTAAATTTTTGTTTGTCAAGCTAGTCAATTGGAAAACGTCACTGTATCGGCTTTGGATGAGAGTTAGCGAGTGTGTAGAATCTTCGGATTAACATTTTTTTCCATTCGCAAAACAAGACTTGTATTTAGTTCAAAACCTATTGGGTGTGAATGCTGTTAATCTTATAAAAAAGATTCAACTGCACCATGTGAAAAATTATTTCAGAAAACCTACAAGCTACTACATTTTATACAAACTTAATATTTATCTTCTGCTTTCTGAGGAACTTTGTAAAATATTTATTTAAAGGACACTTAAAATGTTTATTTAAAGAACACTTTCACTAAGACAAATTATTTCACTCCGGGGAGGAAAGATAATCCAAGATACTTCCACCTGTCCCCAAACACCATAATTCTAGCTATGTTGTACAGTATTCATCCATTTATCTCCAGCATAGATGGATATATGGAGACCCAAAACAGGGAGGCAGTGCCAGAGATACCCTATCTTTACAGGGTGCTATTGGAAGTCAAGATGATCCCATGCTGGAACTGTAAAAAAACAGCTGTGGTTGGTGCATGTACACTTTTCTGTGATGATAGGGAATATTTGTGGTAGCAGAGGGCAATACATAGGTACTAAGGAGGAATTTTGTTGACTGAGCACAGCTGTCTCTTTGGCTGCGTTTGTTTTTTGGCTTCTAGTGCTAGGACCGCTTGAGAGCCATTTTTTTTTTTGCCTTGTAGAGCACTTGGGTTGCGTTTTTTCCCTCCTTCCAGACTGCTCACCACACTAGAAGTTTCAACTGCAAGCAAGAAAAAATGGCAGCCTCCTGCACCAATAGGAAGGCAGCTTGGCTGCAAAGGAGCTTGGGAGATGTAGTACGAGGGACGAGGAAATAACGATTGCAGCCTCATGCACCAATAGGAAGGTGGGAAATGTAGTGGGAGGGATGAGGAGCAGCAGCAGCCATTCTGATTTTGATCATTTCAAATTCATTTTGGGAGCCCCTGGTAGCAGCCATATCAAGCATGCTAGGAACATCACTTCCTGCTATTTCCAAGTTGAAAAACAAATGCAACCTTTGAATCCATATCGTACCCACAATGACCACTTCAAGGTCAAAGCGAGGGTTTGAAATGGCCATGGTAATAAAGATTAGAAAATTGTGGTGGGGAAGGAGGTGTGGTCAAATGATGGCTTCAATTTCAGTTAAAAGGAATAGTTGCAAACAGTGTGTATTTTCTTCTTGTGACCAGTTCACCACTTCACTACCTAATTAGGAGGTGGTGAGTGCAGAAAGTAAACTAATAGAATTGGCCTGTCACTGAGAAAGACCCTGATTTTCTTTTATATACAGTATGTACAAACTGTTCATTTTTTCACAGTCTCTAGGTTCCTGTTTACTTCAATCTACCATTTTCAAAGTATTTACTTTTAGAAGTAAGGGTTTGTTTTTTTGACATCTTTAATGTCTGCAGTTTTCATGGACACCTCATCATCCCTCTATAGCTTACCATGTCTCCTAACATTGCATCCTTGCGGGTGGATGGTTTAAATTAGTATATAGATTAAAAAGCAGGAATCTAGAAATGTACAGTGAAATGTATTTGTTATATTCCCTCAGGATTGTTTAGGATTTGAGTTAATATTGCTAGAGTTACAGAGACATCAGTGCAAGGATATGAAAGTGAACTTCAGTGTCAAGTAATTTTGTAAAATTCTAGAGCCATAAAAATCATAATCTGGGTTTATTCAACAGAGAAACGATTGTGCAAAAAGATGACATTACTTTTCATTTCTATTTTTCCCATAGTACTTTGACTCCAAATTCTATCCCTGTTCCCTAAGTAAATTGTGGGAGTGGGAAAAAAAAAACTACATCGTTCTGGCACTGAGCCTATAACTTATAGAAATAATTTTGGAATGAAAAAGGATGGCGAAGGAAAGTCCATTTTCTATTATGTCACAAAAGTAAATACTGTAATCTAATAACCATTGCAACTTATCACCAACTCTCAATTATCTTGCCGAAAACTGTCTGGGGGAAGTGAAATGATCAAACATGAAAGGCAGACAGAGAAACAATAACAGACTGAGCAGCGAGAACTGAGCAGAATGAGTGGCACAATTTCAGCAGAAGCATCAGGGTAAAGTTGGAACTATCTGTACATCATCTGTCACAGCATCTGCGGGCCCAGATTTCATGATTCTTAAGTCATGCAAATGCAACCTTAATACAAGGATTGGAGATTAAAATAGTGTGAGAGGGAAAAATGAACACAGTTTGGGGAGGGAAAAATGAACAAAGTTTGGGGAACACAGTAAGTATGTTCTCATGCGCAAAGTCACTCTGCCATCTAGATCCAGGAAAAAGAGCCCATGTGAGAAACAAGGAGGATTTTTTTTTGTTCTGCTAAGCAATGAAACCTATTTAAACAGATCTACATAGTGTATGCCTATATGGAATGAATATCTCATTGATCTACAGAGGCGCAAAGAGCTTGCCTGACTCACATCATGGTAAAGGGTGGTGCAAAGGGGACAGCTGGTAGCAGGCAGGCTGGCTCCAAACCCTGAGAGGCAACATGGGTAGGGCCACAAGGCAGCCCACATAATTGCTGCTCTCAATGAAAAAAGGCGTCTGAGGGCGGACATGATTGAGATGTTTAAAATTATGCATGAGATGGATAGAGTGGATAGAGGAATGTTCTTATATTTTCCCTCTCGCACAACACCACAACCAGGGGATATCCACTTAAATTGAGTGGCAGGAGAGTTAGAACAGACAAAAGAAAACATTTCATTACCCAGCATGGAATTAATCTGTGAAACTCTTTGCCACGGGATGTGCTGATGGCACCTGGCCTAGAAAAGGGGATTGGACAGATTTATGAAGGAAAAGTCCATCACAGGTTACAAGCCATGATGGGGATAAACAACCTCCTGGTCTTAATAATAGGCTCTCTCTTAATGCCAGATGCAACGGAGTGGCAACAGGGTACAGGTATCTTGTTGTCTTGTGTGCTCCCTGAGGCATCTGTTTGGCCACTGTGACATATTGGAAACTAGACTAGATGGGTCTTTGGCCTAATCCAGCTGGGCTCTTCCTATGTTCTTATGTTCTTACATTGGCTCTAATGAATGAGTTAAACATTTAAAATTTCCAAATAGAGCAAGTATGTATGTCTGGTGTACCGTGTGTTTGGTGTATAGTATGTAAATCTGGTATACAGAAGTATACACATCTTGTATACTTACAGCCCAATCCTATGCCAGCTTCTGCCAGCAAAACAAGCATGCACACTGTTGCAAATGTGCCGTAAGGCACATTGTGCCAGCACAGAGGCTCATGGTGCCAGCGGAAAGGCCTGCGCTGGCTGGCCAGATCTCATTGGAGAACCCGACAGAGCAGGTAGGCTCCTGCCGGGCTGCAGAAGGGCAGGGGGAGGATGGAACGGGGAAGGGGGTTCTCAGGAGGGTAGGGAGGAGGGCAGATCAGGCCCAGGAGGGGGTGGGCTCAGCGGAGGAGGTCTCCACTGAATCTTATCCCCCTTCCCTGGTCTGAAAGCCCGACATGGAGCTGCCCGGATTTATCGGGGTACTGATTAGGGATTGTGCTGTTACTTTGCTGGTTTTATTTTTGGTTCAACATGCACAAGTTTGAACTCTACAGCAAGAAGCTGGTTGTCAGAATTAATAGTTATACTCAGTTCCATATAGATATTCATTCCATATAGGTGTTCATTCCATTCATTCATTCCTGATCTGCCCTCCCTCAACTGTTAGGGGATATAAAGACTTCCTATTCAGATTGAGCTTTTATCTGGGCAACTATATTCTTTCAGGGCTCTTGGCTTGTTTTGTACTCCCAAATGTGGCTTGATCCTACCCACTCCTGGTATCTTCTTCACCACTGCCTATGGCTCAGTTCTGAAGCTGGTGTCAGTGTTACATCGTATGATGTAAAACAAGCCAGGGATAACTGTTTTTTCCCCTGCTCCTTTCCTTTTCTTTGTGAATTGGAAACTTCCTTATGGTTTAATTTGCTGCAACAAAGCAGAGGGACTAGTTCAAATTTGCAGAGCTGTTGAAATGCATGCTGTCAGCCTGGCTACTCAAGCTTGAAGTGGCGGTGAATTTAATAAAGAGCGTTGATGCTTCTCTCTTAGAAAACTCTGACAACTGTCTATTAGTCTGCAGTAAGCAATGCAATGAGGAATACTCGCCAATATTAGTGTATGGGAATTGAGCAATATAGTTGAACTTCCATTATTCAAACCTTCAGTTGCCAAAAACATCTTCATCTTTACTTTACCTGTGCCAGAGTTGTTAAAACAAGCCTCTATTTTTATTTTATTTATTTTTCACATTTTTATACCGCCCTTCCTCCAAGGAGCTCAGAGTGGTGTACATATTTCCTCCCCTCCTTTTTGTCCTTACAACAACCCTGTGAGGTAGGTGGGGCTGAGAGGTAGTGACTGGCCCAAGGTCACCCAGGAAGCTTCGTGGCTGAGCAGGGATTTGAACCTGGATCTTCCAGGTCTAAGTCCGACTCCCAAACCACTACACCATCCTGGCTCACCCTACCTCTAGAAAGGTTATAATTTTATACAAGCTTCTAAAACTGGCAGCCCAATCCTTTCCCCCCAGTGCTGATGCAGCCAGGTCAAAAAGCTGCACGCTGCATCTTGTGGTGGAGTGCTGATCGGTCAGTCTGCAGGAGGTAGGTAAAAACATTTCATACTTATGTACTGTCTTGATCGCCAATGGGTCTCCTTGGAGATATGTTACCAATTTTGATGGCATATGTCTGAGGAGTTGAAGGGGGTGGCATTTTAAAAGGAGGGGATTAGATCCGGCATGTGCCATTGCTGCTGGATCCCCCCTCCCGCCTCGTCCCTGTTGCTGGTTCTTCCCCCTTCCCCACACAGAAACACCCCTGTTCCTCCCACTCCCTCCTACGTCCCTCCCAATGTCTTTCTCCGTTGCCTTACTTGACCTGGTGAACAGTGGCCTCATGCTGGCTCGTGCACACAGGCACCAGTGACTGTGCTGGCAGCCTCATTGCACTTGCTGGCAGCAGCAGTGAGACCAATAATGTTGTGCGATGCATGCCAGAATCCAACACTTCCGCTTGGATCCTGGCATTCCACCAGTGGGATGCACATTCCACCGGTGGCAGCTGGGGGATAGGAATGGGCTGTGACTTATTTAAACTTATCTGTGATCTGGAGATGAGAACCTTTTAACTCTATATACTAACAGGATCTGTGCCAAGTATCATTGGCACTGAGCCTCACAATCCCGTCCTCCCTCAGGTAATCTCTCTCTCTCTCTCTCTCTCTCTCTCTCTCTCTCTCTCTCTCTCTCTCTCTCTCTCTCTCTCTCTCTCTGATCATTTTGGTTTATCCTCCAACTTTTACAGAGAATCCAAATGTTGGTTTCCCCTTAATGTAACTTCCAATCCAATACTACATGGACTTTACACTACTGGAACTAGTGTTTTGAAGGCCAACTGACGGGAGAAGATAGCAATGTAAATAAATACAGTAGTACATTGTTTCCCAAACTTTTTTGACCTGAGGCTCCCTTGACCATTGGCAACTATTGGCCGCAGCTCCCCTTTACATTATGCTGATGCCTGCCAATTGGCATTGCACTGTTTTCTGAGAGGATTCCATGGCACTCCACAGCTCCCCTGGCTGGTTTCCATGGCTCCCCCGGGAACCACACCTCTCAGTTTGGGAACCACTGCAGTGGTAGGATTATCATTCAGATTAACCTCAAAGTCTTACTTGTTTTGCAATTCGACAACAACAATTCGAAGCTGAACAAGTTGAATTCAAGGTAAGGAGCCTCTCAATAATGATGGATTTGCCAAACATCTGGTGTAAGAAAGGAATGAGTAGTATTTATGTGGGTTTGCAACAGTAGTTCAGATACTTCTGATGATGCCTCCTATGCTGGAACCTAAACGTTAAGTTTTAACCATCTGTTTATAATAATAAAATTATATATTACGACGGAGTTTCCCGGCAAAATGCTTGTTCTGAATTCTAAAATCTGGACACGTCATGAAAATCTAAGAATGTACCAAATGTTGGATTTTGTTTCTTCTTGGTAGATGGTGTAAACAATAGCATGGCCGCTGTCTCTCTATGCTAGAAGGATGAGCAATGTTTATCTGGAATTCCTTGCAAAGTACACTGTGTCCAGGAAAAGTGGACAGAGAAGAATAGACAAAATCCCTGAACAATGTTGATTTCAATATCTGCGCAAACAATGGTTGTTGAATCAAAATGTTATCTGAAATTACTTCAGGCATCTTGGATTGTACAAAAATGCTATTAGATGTCCTCCTGCCCCCCCTCCTCCAGGCGCTTTGGGCAAATGTGTCTTATTTACAGAATTGATATGGAACACTTAGTTCTTGGACCTGTTCTTTCAACATAAGCAAGGCTGTTCTTGTGCAGTCTAGTATTAATCATGGAATCCTTATTTCATTAATAAGTCAACACCAGATGTTAACATGATATTATTTTCTTGCAAATAATTTGAAAAAAAAATAGAGAACAGTCAAATGTCTATGTTGTAATGTCTTGGAAGGCAATATACTGTATACTCAAAGCATGTAAGGCTATATTGCAGAAGAAATTGATACAAGTGGCCTACTTGGACTATTTCTGAGTCTATAGTATTGATCTTTGATTTCTCAAATTAGTCCATGGGCTTCTGTTGGCCACAATCTATTTACATTGATGTGCTTGTTTACATCTTATTCACGCTTTGCTTCTTACCAGTTTTACTTCAAAGTTAATTTAACTTTCAAGGGGTGTTATTTTTACAAATAGGGCTATGGCTCAAATCCTTTGCCTGCAAGGATTTGCAAGAATGCAGTCCTGTGCACACTTCCCTGGAAGTAAGCCCCACTGAACACAATGGGATGTATTTCCAAGGAAACATGAATAGGACTGCACTATAAATCCCATTAACTGAATTTAAAAAAGTATTTTTTTAAAAAAATGCATTGAATCAATCTGTACGAATATGTATATTTCTATACTTGCTGATCACAGTGCATGCTTACTTTAAAAAAATAGCTGTTTTTTATGCATTCAAATCTCAAAAGTGCCCCCAAATAACCATAAACTGGATCTGACTGCCTTACGACAGTTGTTAACCCTCCAACAGCACACGGAGGTGCATACTGCTGGATCATCAGCGGGAAGGCTGGAGTCTTCCAGCATACACTGATGGATCCCCCTGGAACTGCTGAAGTAGGTAAGTTGGTGGAGGAGGCTGGACGGGGTTGCGGAAGGGCAGAATAGGGCGGGGAGGGTGGAACAGGGAGGCGACAGGGTGAGAGATGGTCTAATCTGGTTTGGTAATGGGATGGCAATGGAGGCTGACGAATCCTAACCCCCTTCCCGGGCCCGATCCACCATCCTGGGTCAACACAAACTTGTACCAGCGATTTTGCTGGTGCAGGTCTGAGTAGACCCCCCCCACACACACACACATACTGCGGAAGCGAATGTTCCCTTACTCAGTGGAGTCCTCCATGACTGCCCCCCCACAGGATGCAGTGGTAGCCTTTTTGGGGGGTGTTGTTGCATTGGCAGGGGGAATGGATAGGATTGGGCTCTAAGGAGGCTTGGGACATTGGCATACCAAGTATTTTCTGAATCTCAGAAATAGTTACATCTTTTTTTCAAAATAAAAGTATAAACATTTGTCCCCTCCAAAAAAAAAAGGAAAAAAAAGGAATATTGGCACATGCTAAATTACCTTGATCTCTACCCCTTGAGGCTACTTTAGTTGGCAGAACTAACCCTATGGACTCCATTTACAGCGCAATCCTATCCAACTTACACCACCGGTGTAACCAGCGGGAGAGGGCAGGACGGGAGGCTTTGGAGGGGAGGAGAGATTTAAATCCCCTTTGAATCCCCCTTTGGAGGGGATTTAAATCCCCTTTCCATTCTGGGGCCCCCCATTCTCGCTGCACCGCTGGTTACACCGGAGGTATAAATTGGATAGGATTGCACTGTTAGTTAATGTTTGTAAATATTTGCATGTTTGCAACAGCTGTATAATGTATGTTATCTGTGATGCAAAAGTCCTCAGAGCCACATGTATCAGATGTTTCTTTTGGCATAATCTTTCTCTTGCTATAAAAGAGAACAGGAGTCCCCTTTGTGTTCAGGAGTCTGGATAGTGGCTTTGGCATGGAAAAATGTTTCCTTTCAAAGCAATGGCCAAGTTGTGTGTAGCTTGTTTTTGGCAGAGGTATAAGTATTTCAGTGAGTAGAACAGGATATTGTAGGCAAGACCTTGGGGGCTGAGGCAGTTTAGACAGCAGACTTATCAACATCTAGAATGCATCTCCTATAAACCTCTCTAGAGCTTTCTTATACATGAATAAATCTCTTTCCTAGATTTATTGGAAGAATAGTTCTAATTGCAGCCAAAATCTTAAAATGCTGATGAAACATCAGAACATTGCAGATAATACATTGATTGAAGAGTCTCTGTATCGTGGCTGGAGGACCCTAATCTAATTAGTATCACTACAAAGCCTGTGAGGTTTTAATCAGTCTCTGTTACCATCTCATCTTTGTCGAAGTCATCTATTGTGCTCTGTATTTTACAGCCTTTGCCAGAGGCAAGTGGTATATTTTCCTTTTCAATCAAATAGTTTTTGTTTCCTCTTGCTTCCCCCTCACCTCCTTTCTGTGTAGTTCTGTCCATTTGTGTCTCCCTAGATTTATAGTAGTGTTTGCCTAGGTACAGACATTAAACCAGAAGCAAGGAACTGTGTCCTTTTCAACATTCCTTTAAACATGGCTTTGCAGCATGGTGGAGCGTGAAGTGCAAATATGAAGCACTCATCTCCTGGATATCAATAAGATTCCTGAGTCACATGGGATGCTACCAGAGGCGTCGTCTGATATGGGGTGGTGGGGCGGTGGGCCCCAGGGCGTAGGGCGCTGAGGCCTCCTGGGGGGCGTGGACCTCCTTAGGTTTCGTTTTCGAAACCTTTTTTTACCTTTTTTACGTTTTCCCAGGGGTTTTAACTGGTTTTTAGTGGTTACGGGGCATCTGTGAGTGTAGTGTGTGCTTTCTCCCCACTTATCTGTTATCTCTGAGCCGTTCAGAAGCGCCCCGAACTTCCTCCGGCAAGCGCCCTTCGACTCCGGCAAGCGCCCAGAACTTCTTTGTTCTGCACTTGCGCAAGTCCTGTGCAGTTCTGCGCCTGCGCTAACTGCACTGGGCACCATCTTCCTTTAGGATCACAGCCCCCTTGTGCCTATTGCTAATGAGTTGCTCAGTCAGTGACCCACTCCCCTTGAATGCAACCACACCTCCAGTGCCCACTGAGCCACCTCTCCAGGAACCCTTCCCCTGGGAAAGCAGTCTCGGATCCCTCGGCTTGCTTCCAATGTATAGGATTGGAGCCTGAGAGACATTGGAGGGAGTTTGAGGCACAGTTGGGCATCCTTTGTCTTGCACAACTTTGATCCATTGTGCATGCAAACTACAGCTTTTTATTTTACTTTGTTAATAGGATGGAAACCAAAAAGCTGTCTTGATTTACACTCTGTGCAATCCCATTAAGCACAGTGGCTGGCCTGGTACGTAAATCACCAATGACTATATTTTGTAGTTGTGAAACCGGTGGTATATATAGCCCTGTTTCCACTTATTAAAATAAAACTAGGTACAGTGAACTAAAACAGTGATTTCGCAAATCACTCACCAAAGGGGTGTGACTAACAGCTAAACTCCTGCTGTGTTGTACTAAAAAAAGTGAATGATGATTATGGCTCTGGTTGCATTTTGGAGGTAACTGCTGAGGAAAAAGCAAACTTCTTGTGAGTCATAGTTGTCTAATTTGTTCTCTGTCTTCATCAGAGATATTAAATTTCTCTATGGAGATGACAAAACAAAAAATATTCCTCAGGCAACTGGGAAGGGAACTTTGTTGCCCTGTTTGATCAATCCATAGTGCTGAAGATTGCAAGAGAGATCCTCATAATAATGATCTTGTTTCTTACAAATGAAAATACTAATTAGTAATTTAATTGCAGGGCTTCATCACTGTGAGTGGTCACTTTTGTTCTCAGCAGCAATGCTCTGGTTTATACTGAAATCCTCTGCAAATATCATGTTAAATGACTAATTCGCAAGTACCTTTTCTGGTTTCCAAACCACTTCTGCTTTCCCTGGTGGTATGAGGTATTGATGACACCTCTAAACAGGAAAGATGTGGGCCAGCCTGCTAATATGGCTACTTCTCACCCAGCATCACATGCAGAGGCGCCAGGCACCAGGAGGGCGCCCGGGCGCGTGGGGGCGGGGCCAGCGTCGCATCGCATCGACGCCCCCCGCCCGTTTTGCTCTCATTTCGGAGCCAAACCGGCTCCAGGGAGGGAGGGAGGGCCCAGACACGACGCTGCTCTTCAGGAGAGGGTGAGTTCCCCCGCCCCGCAATCTTGCCGCCCGCCCGCGATCGAGCACCTGGAGCTCCTGCTCCACGCGCTCCACCGTGGTTCCACCGCTGATCACATGTCCCCTGGGAAGCGGCAATTGTGGCATGAGAAGTCACTGTTGCCTGACACATGTGATCTCTTGTCTACAGATGTGACTGGTACAGGTTGGAAACAGACTGTGTGGCAGCAATTTTCACATCACAGTAGGAACATTCAAGGCTGGTCTACACTGGATGAGACTTGGCTCGGGGCGTCCATCCGAGTCCGCGTGCGTCCAGTGTAGTCCTAATTACGCTTGTCAGCGTTCACCTGCTGGCTGGTAGCGTCCCGTTGTGGGTCAAGTGGAGACTGAGCTGACTTTTGCCACTTCAGCCAACCATCAGCCAATCAGAGGCAGTATTTTTGTCTGAGGGGTGGGACACGGAGCAAACCTATCAACCAATTAGGAGCCAGATTTCAGGAATTCTCCACCCAATTCACTTGTGATATCTGCCTTTCCTTGAAATGATTTTTAAACTTCCAGGCACCCGCCAGACCATGCCAAAAAGAAACGCCACTGCAAAGCACCAGAGAGAGAGAGAGAGAGAGAGAGAGAGAGAGAGAGAGAGAGAGTGGGAGAGGGAGAGGGAGAGGGAGAGGGAGAGGGAGAGGGAGAGGGAGAGGGAGAGAGTCTTGGCGGTGACTCTCCTGACGCGTGTCATTTTGGCACAATGCGAATTTGTCTCGAGTCATTCTGGAGGGGGATTCAAGAAGCCAAAAGCAGAGGAGTGGGCTGGTTGTGGGGTGCACTCTGAGTACAGAGCCAGCAGCGGGTCGGAGTGCGGCAAGCCGCGAGCTGCGGCTGCTAAAAACTCTCTCTTTTGCAAAACTATACTAGAGACAAGAGATCAGTCCTTCATTGCATCTCAGCTGCGCTCTCTCCATCGTTCCTCCTCCACCCGAAAGCGACCAATCAATGGAGACCAGCTAATATCCAATCGGGGGGGGGGACCCGCAAGCCACAGCTGTGATCTGGTGTGGCTGGGTCGAGTCTGGTTGAGTGCTGGCACATCTGCTAGTCTTCAAACGTTTCGGCACGAGTCGCACCCAGATGGGTGCGGTGTGGCTCTGCCTTCACAGGCCTTAAATTGATTAGTTACATGAAGTAATGTGTGAGGGAAAGAGTAAGAAATAAATGGCTGGTTTGACATGGCAGACCAAGCCTATGAACCAGATGGGCAGACCAATCCAGTGTAGGATCCGCTGCAGGATCTGGCCCACGCTGGCGGAGCTCGGGCACACCTCAAGGGAAGGGAACATTTGTTCCCTTTCCCTAGTGTAAGTGCCGTAGGCCCCCTCTGGAGCTGGCGCACAACAGCAAAGGGCCTGTCTCAGAAACACACTATGAAATTTCTTGTTTTATATAACACCCCAATTTCTCAAGCTATATTTTAGCAAAAGGACAGCCTGTTTAGACTCCGAAGAAAGGGATATTACTGTTTTGTGAAAAAGAAATAGATCTTGTTTAGAGAAGGTCCATTTCATTGATCTGCTTTACAGATAGGCCTTGTAGGAGCTAGAGGCAAGAGGTGACTTTCTTCAAACAGGCTTTTGATAATTTTGGGCAGGATTATTCCATCAAAGTGTGCTCCCTGTGACTTAAAAGGGGTGTCTTTCTTTAAAACATCAATGTTTTTAACCAGAGGCTCACAGCTTGCCCTGAGGAAATACCTGCTGGCCATTGCTCATTTGCATAAGTTAGATGTCCATTGGTTAACAGTGAATCTAAGCTCAAAAAATATAGTAAAGTTTCCCATTTCCCAAATCCATTCCAAGTATTATATCAAGTATTTAAAATTTTTCAAAAAGTGCAAAGGTTACATATCTCAAAATATAACTGGCACAACTGCCAGACAGAAAAAAAAACACAAAAAACCTTGTGCTCTCTTTTGGATTTTGTGAAATATTTGTTAGAAACTTAGTTCAAAATATTTAAAAAAAATGACTATGCCTTTCAAATGATAGTGACCTGTTTTAATATTTGTTGGAATTGTTCATTATAATAGCTGGCCAAAGAGACAATCTGTAATGAAGTTTGTTTAGTAAAAAAAAAAATATTTCAAGCCCTATTGAAATGAGTGGCATCTTGGTACCTGTACATCTGCCGTTCATTTCAGTAGGCTTTAACTGAAAACTTTCATTGTGGGTTACCATATGCTCCACGTTTTGGCACAACATAAACTTCAACTTCAAAAATTTGAAGTTCATAATCATAATACTGAGTTCATAACCGAAGACCTACCAAACATGCAAAAGCCCAGGAGGAAATGGGCATTTGCTACGGAATAACTTGCATGTCTAGAAGCAAAACCCAGTTGGTTTTCATTATCTGTGAGAGACATTTGTGACTTGCCACGGAATATTCAAGTCTGTGAGTTCCATATCTTTCCTGTGTATTTTAAAAATGTATGATAGGAAAACAAGTGTGGCTTTCGATATCCATGGGTTTCAAGTCCTCAAAAGTGAGACAGTGCTCTAGACTGGCTGGCAGCAGAGCCCTCCCTCCCCTTCTCCTCAACTCATCCTCGCCTTGTTTTTAGCATTAAAGGTCAGCCATCTCCACCCACTTGCTTGTGTAGGAGAGACAGCAGTAAAAGTGGCTCAGTGAATCTGGTTAGGATCTGGGAGGGGGGAGGAGAGGGAGGGGGAATCCCCTCTTCAGGACAGCCAACACAGCCCCCTCTCATTAGTGCTTCAATCCTCTTCCTGCTGGAGGGACAGTATGCCTACTCAGAGAAATAAGTCTCACTGTGTTCAATGGGGCTTACTCCTAGGAAAGTGTGCCTAGAATTGCAGCTCAAGTCATGGGGAAGGAGGCTCACAGTTTGTCTCTCAAACCACCTCCTGTCTACTTGCATCAGTATTCCCTGCTGAAAGTGGATGCATTAAACACTGGGCTGTCTTCCATCAAGCATTTTTTTTCTTCCAAAACATGGCTAAAGACAGACGAAGAGGTGTGTGTGTGTGTGTGTTCAGTAGAGATGTGTGTGAATTTCAATTGGAGAAGCAACTTTCAACTCCTTTCCCCAACATAAAATGAAGGGGACAGGAAATTAGAAGGGGAGTCATGGAGGCAGAGGCAGGGAGAACCATGGACAAGGCTTCCCTGACTCCAGAGTAGTTTGAACTTGGTGTGTGTGTGCGCGCCTACGTGTGTGTGTGTGTGTGTGTGTGTGTGTGTGTGTGTGTGTGTGTGTGTGTGTGTGTGTACAGGAGGAGAGTGTGCACATTTCAATCAGAGCAGCCTGTGGTTGGGGTGGAGTGAGGGCTTATTCAAAAGCCACAGAAGGGTGAGAGTGGGGCGGGGCAAAGGCTGGGGAAGCCATGGATGGGGCCGCTGCCCCATTTCCTGAGTGGGAGGGCAGAGGCAGGGAAGGTGGGAGAAGTGAGCTAGGAGCAAGGCTATCCCTGTTTTTCACACACTAAAAATGGGGACACAATGAGTGTATTGGTGCATTCTTGGGCTTCTCTTTCTGCATAATGGTAAACACACTATGAATATCTCCTCACAGATATTGAAACATGGCTAGCTGATCCCAGAAGTCTCCTGAAATGCTTCACTCAGCTTCAGAAGAATTGTGATGGCCATGGGAGGCCATCTTCTTTGTTCTTTCCATGCCCTTTTATCCACTGCTGTTGGACAGCATGACCGAGCTGCCCTGGCCGCTCAGCCTGCCACCGGAGAAATCCGTCCAATGATTGGTGCGGGTAACCTGGCCACCCATTTTCTGACAAGGCACCTGTGCCTCTCACAGGTGCTTGGCTGGCAGAACTGTTACAGGTGTTGCTTTCCCAGCACTACATCTGGATGGCAGGGAAAGAGCCGCAGCTGTTGCATCTCTGTGGCAGGGTGTGCCGCGTTTAAAGAAAACAAGAATCGAGCTAAAAGAAAAGTGGAACTTGCTGCTGTGACGAATTCTCCCTGTGAGTCTGATTGCTGCATGTCTGAAAATTATAAAAATTCTGCCAGTGGAATGGGATTGGGGATTTTTCAAAATTTGGCCCTCGTTGCTATGGCTCATATTGATGTTTTAAACTTGGTGTGTGTGTGTGAAAACATATTTATGTTTTAAACGCAAATATAGGTAGTTCAACCATCTACTGTGGGGATCTCTCTGGAAATCAGACTTGATGTTTGCTCACTATGTAACTCATTACTCTAGTTGAATAGTCTGGAGAGGGACTTGGTGGTTATTATAAAGTGTGTAGGAAACAGATTTATTGCATCTCTTCAGAGACTCCCAATAACCAAACTTATTGCATACTGTTCAACTCCTCTGATCTCAAGCTACGTTTGATTACATCCAAGATGTATTGGGCATCACAGAGCTTGTGCAAGATAATTGTCTGACTGTCTTGACACCTGTTGCTGTTGTAATAAAGAAAAGAGGCCCTACTGTGCATGTTGTGGGACTGTGGGAAAACAGGGAAGCAGCAGAAGAACCGGGCAGATGAGAAATTTGAAAAGGGTGCATGATGCCCTATTCCGAGGCATCAATTTTTGATACTTCAATCAACCAGTCCTTCAAGTGAAAGGATGCAATACATGTTTTGATAATACCTTTCAGACCACTGTATCCCAAAAGGCTTCATTCCACATCTTACACTTCTGTTTGGTAGTGGCAGAATTAAAAAAAAAAAAAAAACCAAACCTAGAGAATTGTATTAAAACAACTTCCATGAGTGAGCCAATGTTTAGGATAGTGCCGTATCCTAACTCCAACAGTTTGCTTTATTGACAGCTTCAGAGGATGGGCTAAAGAGGCTCCTAAGAAGCATCCAGTTATTTGCTCTGCTCCATCTTAAGCAGATGAGGAGAGCAGCAAAGTAGACCACACACTTATAGCACAATCCTATGTATGTCTACTCAGTACGTCCCACTGAATTCAATGAGGTTTACTCTCAGGAAGGAAAGTGCACCTAGGATTTCAGCCTAAGGCTTCCTTATGAAGCTTTGGGAGCTCTATGTCTTTTCACCTTCAAATACTAGAAATGTCCTAGGCTGATTCCAGAAAAGCACAAACAGAATTTTATTCATGCAGTGGAACCTTCCGTCCCTCTCCTCCTAACTGCAACACTCTGTGCTCTCTGAAAATCCACTCTTGAGGCTCAGGGGATCCTCAGGAATAGCATGAGATGGATGGAGTCCAGGAGTTGCAGCAAGAGGGGGAAATGGGCAGAAATCAATAGCTGTCTTTCAGCTATTCAACACTCTTTAAGCTCCTGCAAGAGACTTTGGAATCAAACTCCTCCTTATCTTCAAGTGCTACTTACTCTGACAGCCCAATCCTAAAACAGGCACACTGTATCCAGAGCTGGGGGGGGGAGAGGAGGATTGGGAGGCTTCAGCAGGGAAAGGGGGCTTAAATCCTCTTACCCCAGCATAAGCCTCCCATTCCGCAATGGGTCTCCTCGGACCTGGGAGGGTGTGGGGAGTCTGCTGCCGGCAGGAATAGGCTTCAGCACGCGCCACTGCTGCCGTATCCACCTCCTCCTGCAGCCTCCCTGCCCAGTTTCACTCCTCCCCACCGTGTTCCACCCTCCCTGCCATCTTACCTGCTTCGACCAGTACTTTTGGGTCCGTTGACATAGGCGGGAAGGTTCTAGTCTTCCCACCAGGGCTCTGGCAGTGCGCCACTTGGTGTGCTGCTGGAGCATGCTTTACGGCTATTTTGCAGCAGTTGTTCTGCTGGTGGCAAGGCTATCCATTACTAAACACTGAGACCAATCTAAATATTGTAAGAAATGTGTGTGGGCATATAAGATATAGTGAAACAACACACTGACTAGATGATAATTTCATTCAATCCTCTGTGCTCCTGATATTCTACTACTGTACCAGTGTTTCAGGCCTTCCACACATTGTCACACTGGTAGAGGCTCATAAAATAAATAGTAGTAGGGGAGGAGGTGAGCCAAAGAGCTAATTACAATCCTCCTCCCCCCCTCCCTGGTTTTTTTAGTAAGCTTGGACAACTTTGCTCCTTGAGGCTCTTTTCAGGGCAGGCTCCTGGATCCACAAGCTGTGACAGTGTTAACATTTTGTGGGCTGGGTGGTTATTTTTTTCTATCGATAGCATGCAAAGGTTATTTAAATAAATAGAATACTGAGGGTTCTGGTAGTGTTACCAAATCTTTTCTATCAGTCACCCAGTTGTGACCCAGTTTCTATCAGTCATCCCAAGACTGTTTGGCTGTCCCCCAAAATAATTCAAAGAAACAGATGGTAAGAAAAACATGTAATGTGTGTATCTTACAAGTGGAATACTAGGGGATGGAATTCATGAGCATAGTCAAGACTACAATGTCCATTTACCAAGGAAATTGAAGAACCTAATAAAATGATTTGTAATGTCATTATTTAGCATCTGCATTCATTGCAGTACATTTCTGTGCTGCACATCTGGCTCAGCTGTAAATGTGTCCTTATTTTCATTTCCTGTTCCCATAATAAGCACAGTAATATACCTCTCTCATGAGAGCTCTTTATATTTTGTGGCTTCAGCTAGCTGACTTTTAGTTAATGTAGACTATTTCTGCTGTATGTCAAGGAGATACTTGTATGGGCACCTAAGTTCCAGAAAGAAAAGGAGTAGTTGCATCTATTGTTTATTTAATATATTTGGATTGCCCTGGCACCCACCACAAGGCACACGAGACAAGGTCAGCTTTGGGTAATTGGACCATGTTTATTGAATAAGAACAATGTAATATCAACTTGTAAACTTGGAACAGGTCCACCCCAAGGGCCCAATTCTAATGGTGCGCTGATAACAGGTAACAGAGCCAGGATGGTGTCATGGTTTGGGAGTCGGACTTGGACCTGGAAGATCCAGGTTCAAATCTCCGCTCAGCCACGAAGCTTCCTGGGTGACCTTGGGCCAGTCACTATCGCTCAGCCCCACCTACCTCACAGGGTTGTTATGAGGACAAAAAGGAGGGGAGGAAATATGTACACCACTCTGAGCTCCTTGGAGGAAGGGCGGTATAAAAATGTGAAAGATAAATAAAAAATAAAATAAAATAAGTCCTATGACATCATCATGTTGTACTACCTTTACAAATTGGATTCTTGAGCCCCACACATTCCATTTAATGCAAGCCTAAGTTGATTGTAGGCTTTGTATCAAGTTTGCAAATAATGAAATAGACTCTTGCATTTATTATTATTTTGTTTTATTCAGGAGCTCTGGTTCACAAATTGCTATATAGGAATTTGGAGAGGGATGGGAGAACCAATCCAGTAATAACCCATAAAAGCCTTTAAAGTATTTTATACACAAAAGATAAAAAGGTTGCCATTGTTTTCCTTTTTTCATTCATATTCCTTACTTTCTTTAAAACAAAAATAAAAATAAGAAGCTGTTTGGATTATGAGAACTTCTCCAACAATAGAGGCAAAAAATCAGCTAAGATAAATGCATGACCTTAAGGAATAGAATTGAGGAAACCAGGGGTAGTTTTGCTGTTAGTTTGCTTGCAAGTCTGTCATTGATTGATTGTCCTTCTGTATATCTTTTGGCAAAAATCAATGTTTTCCTTTAAGTAAGGCAGCCTTTGGAGAAAAGAGAATACATGTGTTGAATATTTTTGCTACTTCATATGTCTGTCTAATGGGCAGCGCCAGCAATGACAATTCAACATTGGTTCTTGGTCCGAAGGGCAAAGTAGTTTTCTGATGGGAAATCTGGACATCATTTTGAATGAGGCTTTAAATCACACTAGGATATGTGAAGGGCTTCTGCATTTCCTGCATCACCTGGGAGTTTTGCTCAAAACTTTTGGCTTCCTTTAATATGCTCTAGAAACTATTCTTTTCTAGCGACTTCTCAGCCCTGTTTGATAAGAAGTTTACTTTTGAAAGTAACCCCATACTGTGGCATTTCAAGTATACATGCTGGCAACACTGTAGTAGGAACCACACTGAGAATGCTGTTGAGAAAACGTGGAATAAACACTGTTTGTTGCTCACACAAGTGTGCTGCAAAATGAAGCCCACATAGTTCTTAAAGCAGACTATCAAGACATGGAGGTGCCCATGTAGAATGAGAGATCACACTTGCTGATCCTTTTAATGTCTTCAGCTGTGGTCCCTTCTGGGAGGGGAAAGGAGGGCAGCTGACTCCCAGGTAAGGCCCCACATCCCTTCCCCACCAAGCAAGCAGTTAATACTGTATAATATAATGGCAATTAGAATGACGATGATGATGATTAGACCACTGAAAAAAGAACTACAGTAAGTCCTCACTTAAAGTTGTTTCATTTAAAATCGTTTCATTTTAAAGTTGATGGGAAAATGCCATGGGAATGTTTACATTTATCAATTACCCTATTTTAAAATGGGTTCATTATAAGTCGTTTCGCTTAAAGTCACAGTTTCCAAGAAGAACCTATCGACAAATTAAGTGAGGACTTGCTGTACCTAGATCAGGGGCTCTAAACCAGTTGTAAACATACCACTAGTAGTACGAGGACCACCGGCTGGTGGTACGTGGTTCCCTGGCCACCAAGATGGTGGCCACCAAGGTACCCGCACTGCCCCATGCTGGAGCCCTGGAACCGACTCCTTGAGCTCTGCAGAGCCCACAGAGCTTGAGCGCGGGGGTTTCCAGGCTTGAGAAAGGCCCACCCGCCCAAGCCCTTTAGCTTACCATTGTAGGGCTCCGTTGCGCTGAAAACCCAGAAGTAACTGCCAATGATGTCATCGGCACTTACTTCCTGTGGTACGTGGCAGGTAAGATGTTGAGAACCGCTGACCTAGATATAACTGTGCATAGGCTTTTTATCCTAATAGTAAGAAACAACAAAAACTTGGGCTCTTATCTAACTACAGGCAAGATTTCAGGGCAGGGAAAGGTCCGTATTTATGTATTTATCTGAGATATTTCTACTGTACTTTCAACCTTAGTTCTCAAGGCAACTTACAAAATTTAAAACAGAAATCCTAAAATAAAATAACCATGATTAAAACCCTGGAAAAACAGAGCCATAAAACTCACATAAAAGCCAGTAAGGCCAATCTGATTTGAGCCTGGGAGTGCTCACCCTTCACTAGTTGTTCTTTGAAGTGACCTGGCTATGATAAGGGAGTTGTTGACATCCCCTCCACTCTCAGAACACCATTGTCATGCCTGGCAGTGCTAACCAAATCAAGCATATAACCTGCTTATATGTGATGGGCCTAAAACACTTTGGGATAGCCCCCTGGTTGTCATGGCAGCCATGGATTCCTGGGCTGTCTTAGATAAGGATAATATTCATAGAAAGAAGGTGAAGGACTTTCACAGATGTAATATGGACAGACAGATTATAAAACTTTTTTTAGTAGAACTTTTTATGGGAAGAAATAGTTCTTGAAATATCACAAAAATTGGAATTTTTCAGAAATATAACTGAGAATCCTACAACACTGTGCCTTAAATGTAGAGTTCTGTATTTATTCACATTTTAAAGATCTAAATCTGCTTATTTATTTAGACAATTCAGCCAAACATTTTTGTTAACTTTCATATATATAGTTTTTTTTTTCAAAATGTAAGGTATTACTCTGTTGTACAAAGTATCTCCATTCATTCAATATCACTTTAAATGACTGACAGCATGTTTTCTCTCCAGTCCCATTGAGTTATGGAACTTAGACCCTAATAAACGTGTTTAGGATTGCAGTCTAAAGCCCAATCTTATCATGAATAAATGCCAGCGGAACGACAGCCCCACTGGCGTAATGACAGCATCTGCCGACAGACATAAACTGTATGCTGGCACAGTGGGGCAAAATCGATGCACTTTCATAAACCACCACAGCTTACCCTTCCGAGGAGAGCTGAGAAGACCACACCCTCTGCAGCCCAGCTGAACTTAACTGCAGCACAGCGCCCTCTGCTGGCTGCTGAGAAGCTCAACTCATGCACGTGCATAAATTAAACCCGACAAACAGCTGTAGATCGGATAGATTAGTTAGGGAAGAAAGCACAAAGGAGCTCTCTGGCTCCGGAAAAACGCGGTAAGCCCGAAAATGCTTTAAAACGGGCAAGGGGGGAAAAGGGATTTTTTAGTATTGGCGTATAAAATGCACCCTACTATTTTGGGTCACAAATGTAGACAAAAAGATGTGTCTTATACGCCAATAAATACGGTATATTATGATGCACCAACTTGAAAATCAACAAAAGGCTTTTGGCTAATTACAATAGCAATTTCTCATTCCCCAACTTAAAAGAAAATGGGCTATGCCCTACATAATGATTTTGATTTTTTAATAAAATATTTATACCACTCCTTCCTAACCCAGTGGAAAAGCTCACAACATTAAAAAGACAATCAGTAATGCAACAATAAAACCACCAATAAAACAATCAAAATCAAAAATTTTAAAAAATGACAAAAAGAACAGAGCAGCAAACCAATTTGAGCCAACAAAAATCCACAGGACAAAACCTAATCAATCAAGGGCTTGGTGGAACAAACAACTCTCATTTGAAATACCAAAAGAGAAGAGGCCGTCCTCATCTCAGCCAGGAGTGAATTCCGCAGGGTGAGCATCAAAGCAGAGAAGGCCCTGTTTTGTGTCACCATCGACTGTATTTCCAAAGGTGATGTAATACAGTCTTCCTAGATCACCTAGGGATGAGCAGATTCATTCAGAGAGATGTGGTCCTTGAAGTATTTAGGTTCCAAATAATTAAGGGCTTTATATAACATCACCAATGTTATGAATGTCTCCAGAAATGTACAGGCAGACCATGGAGATGGTGGAGAGATAGCAATGGAGAGGTAAGTTTAAATTAAAAAAAAAAAAAACAGCACGTGTTTACTTAACTCCTCCTCCACTTTCTTGTCCCAATGTGCCTATTTGGATCTGCACCAGCTCTTTCACTGGTGTAAATCTGAGTGGATCCAAGTGGGCATGTCAAGTCTGGGCTGGGGGCATAGGATATCAGTGCTGCAGTCAATATTTACCCCCAGCCTGCACACAACAGTTGGTCCCGATCCCTGCCCCGAACCTCCCCAGAATGCCTCCACTGCTGACTTACCTGCTCTGGTGGGGTTTTGGGGAGATTGTTGGTGTGCGCCTGGGGCCACCAGCCTATTATGCTGGCAGCCCCTGCCCATGCACCATCTCTGCAGCTGAGTCAGTGGCCTGGGCCTAGAGCTGATGGAGCACACGTTCTGTCAGCACAAGTCCTGGATAGGATTGGACCATTAAAGTATGTTCTTCTGTGCTATGAAGTCAGCCCTGGAATCTCTTGCATTTGACTGAGCCAGAGTAGATTTCATAATAGTAATGGTTTAAGACAATTTGGACTGTTGGCAAATGAGCAGCCATCCTGAATAAATGTTCGTTTTCCTAAAAAGATGGAGTTAATAAGACAGCGACACTTTGTATTCTTCTGTCCTCAATCTACAAATTCGTCTTCCCAAGAAATTGGATTCCCAGAGGATGGAAAATAAATTAATTAAATGGAGAGTGATTTGGATGATTGGTACATAGAGATTTGAAACCTTTTGAATTAAAAAAGTACATGAGGAATTAACAAGACGACTCGAATTGCAGGTTAGCAGAAAGGTAGTCTCTCTTTCAGAGATCCAGTCATTGTTTTGATAGATAGCAAATTCATGACAAGCAGAGCCAGTGGGCCTGTTGTAAATGGAAGAGATGATAAAAAAAAATGGATGCTGTAAGGGAACACAGGGCCTGGCGGTTAGTGACAGTGCTCAACTCCCTGTTCACCTGTTCACTTGTTTTTACAAGGTAAACTGGGATTGGACTAGGAAAAGGTAGCTTTGGCTGCCACTACCCAAAGTTACAGAGCTCAGACAGGAGGTTGCTTGGGAAAACCTTCCTTCTAGGTTAACAGGGAGATCCCAAATTTGGAGGAATCCCCTTCAAACGGATTAGTAAGTGGTCTGTTGGACGTGACAACCTGCTCCCTTCTATGTGAACTGAGACCAGGTGGGCAAACAGTTAAAAGTAAAAGATATACAAAGAAACTGGAAATACGGGTTTATCAGCCATGTAAAAATCTTTATGTTAAAAACGTAAGGTGGTTAAAACATGGACACAATGTTTTGTCCACTATCTGTGGACCTCGCCAGGTGACCAGCCTCAAAGCTGTAGGATGTAATGCAGACGCTGATCAGGATCGTCCTTTAAAAGAACATCAAAGTCCAACTGTAATTACTGGTAGCTAAGTGAAGCCGGCCTGACCTAGAGTAACTTCTAGCCAGCGCCACCTGCAGGGCACAGTCGGGATCTTACTGTTTTCTCCACATTCCCTGCTGCTTTATTAAGAATCGGGAACCACATTTTATCAATAAATGTATAAAAAGTTTATTAAAAGGCTGAAAACTCAAAATATTGCAGGAAAATGTGCAAGGGATAAAAACAAGGTGCTGATCACTATGGAAAGGAAAGGGGGACAGCAAAGGTTGGCAAGGAGGTTAAAATGCAAATGAAACAAAAACCTGGTGCAATTGGTGTGTGTACTTTCCCCACCCTACTTACTCGCACTATTCCAGGATCCTGGTGCTGTAACCCATATGCATCAAGGTGGATGGGCGAGTCCCCATGACGGATCAAATCCTTCTGACATCAGACCTGGGCAAGTGCACAAAATGGTGCATGGAACCCTATTTTTTATAACTTGTACTGGTAGGGGAGGGCGAAAACAAGGTGGCGACAGGGGTGGGGGGAGGGAGGAACAGGGCGGTGACTGGTCAGGGGATGGGCAAATTGGTCCAGAAAGAGGGCAGGTTTGGCAGCAGCAGCGGCCGTCAAATCCTAGCCCCCTTCCCGAACCAGTGTGGGTCCACGTGGACCTGCACCAGCTATTTAGCTAGTGCAAGTCTGAATAGACACCCCCCTGCACCATGGAGGCTTACCCCTGGGTAAGAGAACAATTGTTCCCTTGCCTAGAGGAGACCTCAGCAACTCCCACCACCATAGGATGCAGTGGTAGCCGTTTTGGCGCCGCTGCATTGGCGGGGGAAGAATAGGATTGGGCTCTTCGTGTAGTAAGAGATCATATCAATCTATCACAACATTTCAAGGATTTGTGTATGCCACCTGATCGCCAATGGGTCAGTTCGCCATGTGCAAATCATTGGGCCCTTTTTGTGCATCCCTACTTAGAAATCTGATCTGTTGCTTAAAACTAGTTAAGGCTCATTTCTTCCTCTCAGTTTGGGCATATTTACTATCAAAATGAGAACTAAGAAATGACATATCCTGCAGCTCACCTTTTTTGGGTGGCTTACCCTAAGCCCCCTCAAGCTGGTAAACAGTAAAACCTCAGATACTTCCCTCCTGCACCATTTTCCTGAAGACATCCCCAGAAGCTATTCCCATCCCCAGAATGTAGCTGCTCACGAAAGATTGGACATTTATATATTGTTAAAAAAACACCATTGGGGGGGGGGGGTAGGAAAGCTTGCCCATGTACACCACCTTAGATTAAAGTCAGAGGAGAAATCCAATGACCAAGAAAGGCAGTATATAAATACTGTATATTATAATATATTATTATTTGGCCAACTGGGGAAAACACATGAAAACCCTTCATCCATGCTTGCATGTTTGCATCCCAAATCATCTAAAGGGTGGCTCTTTTTATTTATTTATTTATTTATTTATTTATTTATTTATTTACAGTATTTTTACCCCGCCTTTCTCCCTGAAGGGACCCAAGGCGGCTTACAACATGAAAAAGAATACAATACAAAAAGTGCATTACAAAAAATAATCACTTTTTTTAAAACAATAAAAAACAGTTAACGAAAACTAGTAAAAACAGCATCTAAAAATTAACAAAAACAGATCACATTACAATTAAAACAAGAGCATAAAAACAGCAGCACTCCACCTGTACCAGCAGGATGTTAAAAAAGGCAAGGACTCAGAAGGCTTCAGGAAACTTTTCAGGCCTCGGAAGGAGGGAGCAGTACATAAGTCAAGAGGGAGGGAATTCCATAAGTTTGGTGCCACTACTGATAAGGCCCTATTTCTGGCCGCCGCCCCTCACACCTCCCTGGGTGACGGTACCCGCAAAAGGTCCTTCTCTGATGACCTAAGGAGATGAGCCAGATTATATAGAAGTAGGCGGTCTCTCAAATATCTTGGCCCCAAGCCGTATAGGGCTTTAAAGGTCAAAACCAGCACTTTGAATCGGGCCCGGAACCGAATCGGCAGCCAGTGCAGCCGTCGGAGAAGTGGCCCGATAGAGTCAAACCGCCTACCTCCAGTGACTACACGGGCCGCCGCATTCTGTACTAATTGCAGTTTCCGAACCGTCTTCAAGGGCAGCCCCACGTAGAGCACATTACAATAGTCTAACCGTGACATCCCAGTGGCATGGATCACCGTGGTCAGGTCTGCACGATCCAAGTACGGTCGCAGCTGGTACACCAGTCAAACCTGGGCAAAGGCCCCCTGGCCACAGCTGCCACCTGGGAATCCAGGAGCAGCTGCGGATCCAGGCGGACTTCCAAGCTGCAGACCTGCTCCTTCAGAGGAAGTGCAACCCCATTCAGAGCAGGACGATACTCTAGCACCTGCATCGTGGATTTCCGCACCAGGATAACCTCTGTCTTGTCTAGGTTTAATTTCAGCTTATTAGCCCTTATCCGGGTCCCAACCACCTCCAGGCAGCGCTCCAGAACCTCAACAGCCACCCTGGAGTCAGATGGAAAGGAGAGATAGAGCTGGGTGTCATCAGCATATTGATAGCACCCAACTCCAAATCCCCGGATGACCTCTCCCAGCGGTTTCATGTAGATGTTAAATAGCATGGGGGACAAGATGGAACCCTGTGGCACCCCATACCTCAAGGGCCAGGGTGCCGAACAGGCGTCCCCCAGCACCACCATCTGGGACCTATCTGCCAAGTAGGAGTGGAACCACCGCAAAACAGTTCCCCCGACCCCCAACTTGGCCAGTCGGCCCAGAAAGACACCATGGTCAATAGTGTCGAAAGCCGTTGAGAGGTCCAGCAGAACCAACAGGGACGCACTCCCCCTGTCTAGTCCTCGGCGTAGATCATCCACCAAGGCGACCAACGCTGTTTCCGTCCCAAAGCCCGGCCTGAAACCAGATTGAATGGGATCTAGATAATCCGCTTCATCCTGAACCCTCTGAACCTCACCACCTGCTCAATTACCTTACCCAAAAACGGGAGGTTTGAAAATGGCCGGTAGTTGTCCATTACTGTGGAGTCAAGGGAGGGCTTCTTTAGAAGGGGTTGAACCACCGCCTGCCTCAAAGCGAGTGGCAGCACCGCCTCCACCAACGAAGAGTTGACCACCCTCCCTATCCACTCGGCCAGCCCCTCCCAGGCAGATCTAATTAGCCAAGCCGGGCAAGGGTCAAGCAGGTAGGCATTCAGCCTCACACTCCAAAGGAGCCTGTCCACATCCTCAGGCTGTACAGCCTGCAAAGAGGGCTGTGACGTGGAGCAATCCACTTTGGCTCATTCCTAGTATTATTTATGTAACAATACAATCCTATGCATATCTACACAAGAGTAAGCCCCATTGAGTTCAATGGGCCTTATTCCCAGGTTAAATGTTTATTGAACTGTAGCCCTATACAAAGCATTATATACTAGTAATGGCTTTTGATTTTTAAAGTATTCCCCACCTCTCTACCCTATTACAGTTATGGTATGATCTGCTCTCTTATCTGTTCCATGCGTTCTTGGTTTCACTGACTTATTCAAATTTCTCAGAAAGTTTTTGATGGTTGTATTTTGCATTATTGTAAACCACATTGAGTGACCCTGGGCAGGAATGAGCCTATAAATATCTGGAATATATAAGTATTGCACGTGGCCAGAATGATACTATGCTAATACATTGCTTGGCATGTAATTACAATATTGCTCCGCTTGCTTTTAATGAGCCTCGTTGATATAGTACTTGGGGGAGGGGGAAGTTTCAAAGATCAATTTTACTTTCAAATTAATGAAATAGCAATGGGGTGCTCACTGCAAGCTAATTAGAAATCTATAAATGTGCCGTATAGGTCCATATATTCCACTATATTCTAGGATCAACATCTGCTGATGTGCGTGTCTCAGTTCAGAATATTTTCTTTCTATACAGAACTTCTCATTTGTTAATGGTTGGGATTTTGTTTGCACTCCAACCAATCACATCTGTTGTCTTGAGGAGAGCATGTAGATGATAATGATGATGAATCTTGCCAATCACTCTCTGAAATAAAAAGAAATGCAGACAGATGCTTTTTCTTGCAGTATTGCCAAGCCACCTCCAGATAAAACACTGGTCATTTTAAGTCAGCCATTTGACTAGCAGGCCATAGGGCAGGATGAAAGCAAAGCTTAAACCACAATTGTAAAGTTTAATCACAGGAGAGTCAATGCATTGAAACTCTCTCCAGCATGTTTCTGAATATTTATGTTCTGCAACCTGCTTCCTCACTGCATTGCAGAAGCTTGGCTACTGTGATCATAACTGGAAACACTGTTCTGTAAAAAAAGATCTCTGAAATTCCTGGCAGCAGAATAGAGAGGGAAGTTGGCGGTGTTTAGAACAATAACACCCAAAATGTCATTTTATGCTTCCAGCTCTCATTATTATACAGGCACAAGAGTATCTGTATTTTTAGGTGCTATAAAACCCCCCAACATTCACCATTATAAGCCCAAAATATTCTATTCATCATGAAATCAGATAATTTGACCTACCCGTAGGAATTTGGAATGGAGAACCTACCTTATGAAGAATATAAGAAGTGGACCAATCCTATCCATAGCATGCAGCTGCGCCAAAAGACTGTGCGATCACTGTGGTGCACGCTATAGTGTGTGTGTGTGTGTGGGGGGTATCAGATGGCTAGTGAGAGGTAAATATCTTTTACTTACCTCCCAGTAGGCCACCTGATCACCAATGGGTCTCCTCAGACCCATGTCAGCTATACTGCTGTTGTAAGTCGGGGAGAGGTGGGTTTTTTTTTTTTCCAATTTCCATGGTTTTTGAGGTACAAATGACATTGAAAGCACATTAAATATATCTTAAACTGGAAGTTTTTTTATGCTTGAATATTTTCCTGTGTATCATAAATATTTCAAATATCTAGAGAGAAAATGTACCATAGCATTATGAATCAAGAAATAACTATTAAATCCATTTTGTCAATACCATTGTTTTTATTTGGATGTTTGAATTGCCTCATGTAAAGCAATAATAAAGTATAAGGCATTGGGTGCCGTCTTGGTAGGAAAAAGATCACTTCATTTCTGCTGAATTAGGACTGCAATAAACAGTCTCCATCTCCTGTTCTGGAGAAGACCCAGGGCTTCATAAGGCACTCAGGGCCGGTGATGAGAAGTCTCTGGATAGTCTACCTGAGAGCTGTTCTGTGTCTGCTACCCGGGGACTGGGGCAAGTCCAAGGAAGGAGCCAGTTGGAGGAGGAAGAAGGGTGGAGCAACCCTCTCCCCACTGCTGACTCTTAGGCCTGGTTGGGGGGATCCCAGATGTTGGGTCCCCCAAGTGGGGCACACTCCTCTTGCAACAACCCTGCTGGGGATGGAGGACAGAAAAACATACAGAAACAAGGCCAATTCAGAGTGAGAGAGATACTTCCTGACTAGGCAAACACATTCAATCCATTTTTGAAGTGATTACCAAAAAGAAATCTCTGAAAGAGGGGGGGGGCACTTTTCAATGCTGTTCCAAATGTGGTTGAAAAGTGCTCCCCACTCAGCCCTACTCAGGATAGAACATAAAATATAAGCTCTTTCTGCATCCCTCATAAGGATAAGTGTTCCAGCTGAGATAATTATTGTGCAAAGATTAGGCATCAAGCATTTATATCTTACCCTGCCACAGAAGAATATTTTAAGAACCATAGAAAGCAGATCTTATTCTCTATGACTTTGCCAGGGACATGTTTATTATCCACATATGTTTGTTAATCCTGCTCCCACAGCATGGCACAAAGGTGCAGGATGCAGTATTATTATTATTATTATTATTATTATTATTATTATTATTATTATTATTATTATTATTATTATATTGATTGTGAGCCCTTTTGGGACAGGGAGCCATTTAATCATTTGATTTTGTCTGTAAACCACTTTGTAAACTTTTTGTTAAAAAGCGGTATATAAATACTGTTGTTAAAATAATAATAATAATAATAATAATAATAATAATAATAATAATAATAATAATAGTCTTGCTGAAGTCAAACAGGTCAGTGCCTGGATGGAAGACCACCTGGGGACAATATGTATACCATCTTGAGTTCCATAGAAGAAAGGTAATCAATAAAATAAAGGAATAAAATATTGGGTCCTCAGTGATATTGTCATCCTTTCCCCAACTTTGTTTATGATGCACTTCATTCTCACTTCAGCCTAAGCTTTATTTTTTGCACATTTTTAAAAGAACCACCTATGAAGTTATCGCACAATGTGATGTTCCATTGTGTACTGATGCTCCTTTGTGATAATTTTCACTATTTATAAACAGTATGCTACACGGATATTTTCCAAGGCATATATTTTAAAATAGCTGTACTTTAATATGAAAAAATTGCAGGTATAGACAAGAACCCCTATGGTCCTCCTTCAATATTGTAAGAAAAATCATTTCAATTCTAGCCTCCCTTACACGTCAGAAAGATTAAATTATAGCATTTTGCTTTTATATTGCTACTTGTTCACAGTCAGTAATTTCCTTTTGTTCATCCATGCATTGGGGGCAAAAATTATCTTCCTCCTACATGTTTGACTTCCAGCAGTTGTCTCAAACATTTCTCTGCCTTGTATTCTCAAAGTGGGTTGAGGCACCTGCTATTTTACTTGATGTTACATCTACATTATGGTAATGCATAATAAATAGGGCTATCAGCTGATTAAAGGATTTAAGCTGATTAATCATTTGCCTAATAAGTGATTAATTAATTACATTCATTTGGATTTGCCTATTGCCAAAACTTCAACATGAATACCTTTTGGACATACTGAATTTACAATTTAGCAAACAAAACTAAAATCACCTTTAAAAAGAGCAGGTGCTTAACTGGCAGCCTCACCAATTAAATTTTGCCATCACCTACTAAAATTGGCCAATGCCAATTAATCAATGAAATCTTTAGTTGATTAACAGCACAATCCGACTTAACTTTTGTGCTGGTTTAACCAGCGGTGCAGCGAGAACGGGAGCCCCCAGAATGGAAAAGGAACTCAAATCCCCTCCAAAAGAGGAATTCAAAGGGGATTTGAATCCCTTTTCCGTTCTGGGGCCTCCCGTTCTCACTGCGTCGCTGGTTAAACCGGCACAAAAGTTAAGTCGGATTGTGCTGTAAACCACTTAGAAGTCACAGTCCTAATAGAATGTTTTTAATTATGGTGTTCCTATACTGTACATGTTTTCTACTTACACTAGATTTTTTTTAAACTGGTTTGCATCCAGTTAAGTCGCCATGGCATCTGGAGAATTCAAGATGGTGTTCTTTTCAATGTTGTAGTAGTTTCAGTTTCTAAGCACCTATTTACAGTACAGTGGGGCCCCCATATCCATGGCTGATACATTCCAGGGCCCCCCACGGATATGTGAACTGCAGATAGGTGCCAACACCCCTTCCATGGTTTCTGAGGGCCCCCGCCCCACACGTGCACGACTCCCCAAGCTCTTACTTTTAGCTCAGCAACGTTCGTTTCTTCTTTAAACAAACGTGATAAGCAGCCTCCTGCTGCTTATTGCAAGCAAGTAGAGTCAGACCAAGCGCTAGAAAGGCTCTGCCAGGTTAACAGGAAGTTTCAAACATTAAATCGAATTAAACAATAAAGAGGTTCAGGGGCAGTTTGGGGGTGAAAAGGGGAGGATCTTGGAAACAGCCATACACTCCGAGATCCTAACCCCCTTTTTCCATCCTGATTCTTCTTACACCAGCTAGCATCGGGCCAAGGAGACCCATTGGAGGCCAAGCAGCCTACAGGGAGGTAACAATGTTTTTTACTTACCTCTCCTGGGTCGTCCTTCCAGGAAAGCAATGGTCAACTCCACTCGCAAGTTTAGATTATGGGATTTTCCATTTTTCTATATAACCTCGGTGTCCAATGCAAAAACTTTTCATTTCTCTTTAATGTGTATGGATTTATGTTTAATGTTTATAGAAATGTTGCATGTTCCATAATTACTCACCCGGATTTTTTTTTCTCACCAGCTACACTTAAAAAGCCTTTGAGGTTTGGTGTTCGGGTTCAAAAAGTCAAATAGACTGTAATATTTCACACTGATCTGTACATTGTCCACCCGATTTGTCAGATAGATTCAAGAAATAGATTATGACAGAAAATAACAACAACATGTTTATAAGTGCATGTTCACTGTGTCTGTTTGGTTTTTTGCTGATTCATGGGTCTTTACCCCAGCACCCGGCAATAAAACACTCGAGACCAAAGGCTGGAATTAATTGGGTCACTTTATTAATAAACAATGAACATAGAACTACTTGCAGCAGGGCCCTAAAACCCCAACACACCGTGTGGGCACTAGACAGGGAACCCAGCATTAGCTGCCCATGTTCCCCAGGTGATCTGGATGATCAAACGGGTGTGCCACCTGGCTCCAGGCCTCACAAGGGGAATCCCCCCCTGCATGCCTATCATCGCCGCCCCCTCCTTAAAAGGACCGAGACAGCCGGATGGAGGTTCAACAGGTTGCGCTGACCCCCAAGCTTGTCCAGCCAGCAAGGGTTGCCAGCCAGCCTCACCAAGCCAGTCCAGTACCCGTATGAGCGGTACTGGCTTCCCCTGTGACTTTGCTGCCTCAGAGTGGACACCGAAACTAGACCTACCTGCCCATACCCACATGGTTCCTGCCACTATGGGGGGGATAGCCTACATCTCGTCTCACCCCGCCCCACCACAGACCAATAGGTCCAACAAACCCTGCTGCATGTCAGCTAAAAACAGATCCGTCCCAGCCTCAGAGAGATGCACTCCATCACTGCGGAAAAGGTGGGGAGACGAAATCCAATTCCAGGATGCCGAATCACTGCCCCACCCTGCCCCCTCACCACCCTGCCCAGGTAAGCATTAAACTTCTTCCTGGCAATGTCCACCCTCCTTGGTCTAATGGCATGACGCCAAACTCTCCGTGGGAGCCAGTTGGACTACACAATGGTGATCCCTGGGCATAGCTTCCTGACCTGCCAGAGATCCCTACGAACCTGAAGCCTCAAGGACAGTGTGGTCCTCTGGCCAAGGTCATTTTCCCCTAAATGAACCACTAAAAACTGGGGTGGGTGGGTTGGAGAGCATAAATTCCGCAAGGAGGGTCAATAACTGGGACCAGCGCATCCCCTCCTAGCGGCCCAAGTCACGTTGGCGACGCTACCCAGCCCTAGCTGGGTGCCGAAGTCACTGGATGCAGCCCTCTTCTGTGCCCAGAAGGTGATGGAGTGGCCGCAGATAAGCACTCTGGCGGGGGCAGACCTGGAACAACCTGCCAAAAGAAAACACAACATGTGAACATCCTGAGCTGAACCAGGCAAAGATAAACAACAGATGGTGGGCCCCGCAGGGTAGCCACCCGTCAGCACCGCTGACAACACATAACGTGAGCCGGCGTCCCAGTCCCCTTGAGGCGACAGACAGGCAGACCTTTCCAGCCTGTCGCCCCGGCCACACAACCATCGCAATGGACTGCGCATCACTGATGCTAAGCAGCACGACTAACTAACGTAATACTTAAATGCGCCAGAGCGCCAGCGTCCAATTCTTTGAATGTCTTCCCTAGACATCCCGAGGTTAGCTGCTGCGGTAGCTGCGCCTATACGGAATGAATGTTAAGGAGTAATTCTCGCTCCCGACCCCCATCCACTCCAGGCACCCTGTAAACACTGCACGAAACTGAAAAAGTGTTAACGGACGCCCATCACCATGACAGAATAAAGGACCTGGGTCCTGAGCCCTGACCTGCACGAAATCTTCTAAAGCTTGAACCGGGCAGACGGCTGGCTCTCGGGTCTTACTCAGCTTCACACGCTGCCCCCTGCCCCTCTGGTCAGTCTTAGATTTCCTGAGGAGAATAAAAACATGTGCCACCCCAAAAACAACATCCTGAAACTGCAGGATCGACTCCCTCGGCCTGACGGATGACACGGCGAACACCTCGCCGAGGCGGAAAGCCCCCCAAAACAATATTAGGCAAGCTGCCTTGAATAGACACTACGGAAGGCCAAACAAAACCCGTGTAACATGTTAATGGTGATCGGCTTACGCCGGTCCCGCACGGGGGGAACAGCTCGCCGAAAACCTTCGAGCATTCTCTTGACCCTGAAATCCGTCGTGGGGTCAGGCAAGCCCATTGCCTTGGCAGCGAACGCCACTGCGGCAAGGTAGACAGCAACTGATCTGGCTGACAACCCATCATCATGCAGGATCAGCACAAACTGCATTACATGCTCAGGTGGAATGGGCCATACATCCCCAAGGCCTTCCGCTGCCCTGAAGAGATCAAACTCACTTGCCTTTTGTCTGTAGCTTAGACGAGTGCTTGGTGCTAGGGAGGACCATATTGCCCTCTGAGCCCTGTGGAACCAAGGTTACAGAGCCATGGGGGCATGGGGTCTGGATCGCTGCACGCATGGGGTGCCAAACGTTGGAAGCGGTCCACCTGGAATTGAAAAAGAGCATATGCAATGCAATTCTGGACCCCAGGGACATGCCTGGCTACAAACAACGAATTTAAATGGAGAGACTGCAACACAAAAGCCCTGACTAACTGCATAACCCTAGGGGATCGTGATGTCTGTTGGTTGACAACAAAGCAAACCGCATGGTTGTCACACCAAAAGCGCACCATGGCGTTGCAAAAAAACTGCTCCCAAATGTGCACTGCCACCACCAAGGGAAAGAGTTCCAAGAACGTTAAATCCTTGGTGACCCCTTCCCGCTCCCACTCAGGTGGCCAGTGCCTGGGACAACAGTGACCACGGAAATAGATACCGAAGCCATGGCCCCGGCCGCATCTGAATGGACCTGTAGCTCAACCTCAAGTAACTGCTCAGATCTCCAGAAGGATATTCTATTAAATTGTTCTAGAAAAGCCAGCCAAGTGCGCATGTTGCTGCGCATGGCGGCAGACACTACTACCCGGTGGTGTGGTTTACGCAGCCCTGTCGTGGCATCACATAATCGCCTAAGAAATGCCCGCCCGGGAGCCACAACTCTGCAAGCAAAGTTGAGGTGTCTGATCAGAACCTGGAGCTGGCACAGTGACAGCTTCTTAGCACTAATGCCCTCCTGCAGCAAAACCCTAATTCACCTAAGCTTGTCATCCGGCAGGCGGCTACACTTGGCTAGGGAATCCAATTCAACGCCCAAAAACGTAAGTATAGGGGATGGGCCTTCAGTTTTCTCATGAGCTAGGGGCACACCCAATTCATCGCACACATTCCTGAATGTATTGAGGAGGAAGCGACACTGATTAGAGTTTGTGGCTCCCACAAATAAAAAGTCATCCAAGTAAAGTGCCGTTGAATTGAGGCCAGAATGCGCCCGCACTGACCATTCCAACATGGAACTGAATTTTTCAAAAACTGTACAGGAAACAGAAAGGCCCATGGGAAGGGCCCTATCAACATAGAAGACCCCCCCCCCTCGAATTGAAAACCAAGCAAGGTGAAATCATTAGGATGCACTGGCAGTAGTCTAAACGCAGACTCAACGTCCGCCTTGGCCATATTGGCCCCTTTGCCCTGCGCCCCGATAACCGCTATTGCCTCATCCAGAGATGTGTACCTTACCGAGCAGAGCTGCTGTGGGATTGAATCATTCACAGAGAGCCGGCGGGGGAAGGAGAGGTGATGTATAAGCCTGAATTCACCGGGGGCCTTCTTGGGTACAACTCCCAAAGGAGAACCTACAAGGTTGGGGAACGGGGGGGGGGGAAGGGGCCAGCCACACTCCCTAAACTAACCTCCTTGTTTAACTTTTCCCGCACCACTTCCTCCATGCCCAGGACGGAGCGAAGGTTCTTCGCTCTGGTTGGGCCAGCTGGAGGCGGCGCAGGAACTCTAAAACCATATAAGAAACCCAGCCCGTTCAACAAAAACTGGGCATCCTCTTTCTTTGGGTACGCCTGCAGTACCTTCCTTAATGGCTCAACCTTAATCGGGGAGGGGCCCTTCCCCAGCCTGTGAGGCAGGTAGACCACCTCCCTTCTTTCCCAGATTGCCCTGGTTCTTCTGGGCATGCTTAAACCAGCCCATTTTTTGACAGCTAGACACGGAATGCATGCCCCCGCAGAGGCTGCAGGCGTGGGTGAAAGTGCAGGCGGTCTTTCTGCACCTGCCAGTTGAGTTAAACTCATAGCACATGCGGGGGGGGGGGTTGAACCCCCGTGTGCCCCTGGGCCCCTTGGCTGATCTCTCTGCATTTCAAGCAATGAGGTGGCCACTGTCAGACCTATCACCAAAATTTGCCCTGGATGGCACTACAATTTGAACACAGAGCTCCCACTGCGGGGCCTGCCAATCCAAGGAGGGGTCGTGGGCGGCCCCTAGCCTAAAATGTTCATCATAGGCCATTCAGACGGGGCCAGAATAATCTCGATACGCCTTATGGACAATATCGATATATTTGACTAGAGCCGGGGCCTTACCAGGGTGTGCTTGAAGCATTACTGCAAAGTAAACCAAAAACCCGTTGAGCCAGTTCGTCCAGTTTTTATCAATTTTTCTCTTACGAACTGTTTCCTGATCCCTAACCGCATCACCTATGTATGGAACCGGCTCGGGTTCGGCATGCAGGAGACTAAATATGCCTACAAACTCACCCCACCATATCTTTTCCTTTACTGACAGAGCCAAATGCCCACCCAGTGGGAGCGCCAAATTCCCGTAAGAGGTGCGAGGTCTTTCGTCCCCTCAACCCCAAGGGGAGGGAGGCTGTCCACTAACTGGGAAACCCCAGGCACCTGGAGGCGGAGTCATGTAGGTCGCGCCATCCACGGACGAGAAACCTGTATACTGCCAGGTTCCCGAACCACTAGCCGGGCCGGAGGGAACTTCAGTCCCGTCCTGAGCCTGTCCACTTACCCCCGAGCTATCCCAAGGGGACCCACCCGGGGGGCACTATCCCCACCGGGGGGTAGCCTCAACCTAGCTAGAACTGAAAAAGGGGATACCAAGGGGCTGGAGGCCCTCCTGAGTCCCCTTTATTATCCCAGACCCCATAAATGGCTGCCTTGGGGGACCCATCCTCACCTGACTGGACCGGAGGCACAGCCTGGGGGCCAAATGCAACGGGGGCACCTGTCTGTACCTGCCCTTCCTCGATGACCACCTCATCCTCCTTCTGAGCTGCCTTGGGGGTCTGCTTACTCCGCTCCAGAACACCAATTCTAGAAAATATATTTTTTAATCGATTGCCTCTCCCTTTCCTGGTAGACTAGCGTGTTGGTATGGGCGCAGAGGAAACCACCCCCATCCCCCAGTCCCGCCTTGCGCCTCTCTTTTTCCCTTTCCAGGGCTTCCAAGCACGCAATTAAAGTGCACAATTCCATCCCCTCATCCTCTTCATCCGAAGATCCCTGAGGTGACCTAACAGCCGGGGCATCCCTTTTGGGGGATTTTCCCCCTGACTTCTGGGCCTGCTTAGGCATGGTAAGAAGAGAGAAGAATGTTAGTTATAATTTTGTCTTAACCAGGAGGAAAGAGGGGAGTGTTAGTGTGCTCTTTGTTTTAACAGTTAGGATACCATTGCAGCAGGTCAGCCTCCCCTTGTTACTACAAGGAAAAAAGGCCAAGACCGCTGAAGCGTCTCTCGCTGCTAGTGTGCGCTGCTCCTAAGGCAGTTCTCCCACGTCGCAAGATGTTGTCCTGTAGGCCACGCCACAAGGGCAGGCCACGGAGCGAGCCTCTGGTCTGCTGGCAGGCACTCAGGCCACAAGGAGGCCAGGCTTCGAAGATGCGGGGGGAGACGCTCCCCGCCGAAGCTCCCGTAGCACAGGAAGACCGCGCGACACTCCCTCAACAACCTCCGCTTCCAGAAATTGAACCCGAGAAGGCAGGGCCATTCCCCTGCCGCAGCCACTCCTCAGACGCGCACAGCGCTGCCCCGAATCAGGCCGACACCGCTCGACGGAGCGGGAACACGCTGAGGCCTGCTCAATAATGGAGCTCCCGCAGACCCGTCCTCCTCTATTGGCGCCGTGTGTCCAACTGAGAGAGCTGAAACCCGCGCCTGTGCACTTCAGCACTAAGGCCCGCCTCTCCCTGCTGGCTCAGCCAATCGCCGAGCGCCCAGGCCTTCAGCCCCGCGCGGGACGCCGAAGCGGGGGCAAACCGGGCGACACGTGAAGGCGTGCCACCCGCATTCTTCTTAGAGACAATGAACTCTATTTTAGAGACAGGAAAAATGCCAGACTCATGGAGATATACTAATGTATCGTTGATTCCTAAAGAGGGTCAAGACTTGCAGATGGTAAAAAAAAATTATAGGCCTATATCTTTGTTGAACAATGATTGCAAAATATTTGCAATGATTTTGACTGAAAAGATTAAAAAAATGTACAGAGTTATATTCATGAAGACCAATGTGGGTTTTTACCCAAAAGACAGTTAAGAGACAATGTTAGAATTGTGTTAGATATTTTGGAGTATTATGAAAAAGCACAATTAACAACAGCTAGCATTATTTTTTTTTAGATGCAGAAAAAGCTTTTGATAATTTGAACTGAAATTTCTTTTTGAAAATTTTGGAAGAGATGAACTTTGGGGATAACTTTGTGAGATGGGTGAAGTCGATATATACGTCTCAGACCATGCAAATTATTGTTAATGGAGAATTAACCGATCCGGTGGAGATACAAAAAGGAACTAGATAAGAATGTCCATTATCACCACTCCTGTTCATTTTAGCATTGGAAGTACTTAATGGAGATATTAGACAAGACCAGAGAATCCAAGGAGTGAAGATTAAAAAAGAGGTTTTTAAATTGAGAGCTTTTGCTGATGTTTTAATATTAACACTTGATAATCCTAAAATAGGTATAGAAATATTGATGACTCATACCCCAATGGTGATGTGATAAACCTTTGACACAATTTTAAGTTCTGTATATTTATAACTAACCCAACATGATCAATTTTGATTTGTTTTGCTGTCAGTTATGCCTTTTTTCAGTTGTTGAACTACTGCAGGACTATGTATAGTTTTGTCATTACATATCAAACCTACTTTGAGCAGACTTTAATTTGTAACGTTACTTTAACAGCAAAGCTTATAAAGTTTTGTCTAATGGAATTGATTGGATTACTTCCAAACTTTTATTCAAATGTGTTTGGGAAATGATTCGCACCGCAAGATTGATCTACTGGAAAATGCTAGTAAGATAGATCTTGCCAGCCTTAACAATTATTTCATGATGTACTTGACAATGGTGGAAAATATACTTCATATTCTTTATAGAGACATATGTTACAATGATGTATCATTAGTAGAACTAAGGATGAATTAGTGGGATGGGGGAATAATTGGTCAGTGTCCAAATCACAAGGTTAAATTAAGTCAGACTTTTAAAAACTTCAGACTAATGAAGGAAAGTACTTTAAAATTACTTCGATAAGCCTATTTGATTTAAGTCATGGAACTCATAATATCCTGTGACACAATGACTTCCAAGATCCAAGTATTATATAAATTTTTCTGTTTTGGTGCTTGCGGAATCACACTGTGGCCTTAAATTATGTGGGATTGCTAACCTGTGCTTGGTCCCTATTAATAACCAAGGTGTAATATTGTGCTAAGGTACCCACATGTTTGAATCATATTCACACTGAAAGGCTCCTATAGTGCATAAAATGGCACTGTAATGTAACCATATATTTTTGTCTTTATATTAAAAGCAATCATAGCCCATGCTCTTGGAAATTCTATTGATGTTAAGGAGGTTACAGTCCTCAACCGTTTAACTATTATACGATATAGGAGCAAACTCACAGCCCAATCCTGCATAAGATGCACCAGCTGGCCTAAACAACCGGCCACTGCATCCTACGCAGGATGCTGCCTGTGCTGGTGGAGCCGGGGCACAACTTGGGAAAGGGATGCTTGTCCCTTTCCGTTGGTGTAAGCCCTACTGGCCCCAATGGACCTCCTCGGATGCACACAAGCTATTTTGCTGGTGTGCATCTGGGTAGGCCATGTAAGGCTGGTCAGGCCCGGGAAGGGGGTGAGGATATGGCGGAGCTTGCCGTCGTTATCCCCGTACCCTCCCTGGTCTGGTCAGCCAATTGCCCCCTCCCCCGGCACCCCAGCCCTCCCTCCCCATGCCCACCCACTGCCTGGCGCAGCACTTACCTGTGTACAGCGGCATGGATGTGAGACAGTGGCGGAGTGAATGGTGCTGGGCGGGGAAGAAGGTACCACTTTAGCCTGAGACCTTCAGGTTGCCAACACGTGAGCCACAGCGAAGGCGGCAATTCCAAGTGAGTTCACACACACACCCCGAGGACCCAGGAGGAAGACAAGAGCGAGCAGCAGCTTCCCTAGGACCTCCTCCTCCCAAGGCTACCCAAGCTCTTCCCCTGCCCTGGCACCACCCGTGCCTGGTTCCGATGGAGGAGAATGGAAAGAAGGGACCAAGCAGTGTGCCTTGTATTCTTAGAGCACGCTTGGTTCTTGCCGCCATGCCTGAAACCATTCTTCCCAGTGCTACAGCAACTATATTACTTACAAACATTTTGCTATTATTATTATTATTATTATTATTATCAGTATTTATATACAGCTTTTCAACAAAAAGTTCACAAAGCAGTTTACAGACAAAATCAAATGATTAAATGAGGGGTACAATTTATGGAAATGGACTGCCAAGGGATACGGGTACGCAAATGAAAAAAGGTTGAGAACCTTTGATATAGTGCATCCAAGATGTTCTCAGGCATTTGTATAAGAACTTCCCATGCCAAATTGACAAGCTGTTTTTAAATGAATGTGATGAAAGCTCACTGGGAGCTTTCCTTGGTTCTGGTATGCAGTAAATTACATAGCCTTGTCAGAGTGGTAATTGAAGTTTGAATGTAAAAAAGGAAAAACTTTGAAACACAAGTGCACTTAACATTCCTTCAGTGTCAGTCTTCCCGAGGGCTGGCAGTGCTCTGTTTTCACCTTCCAGCTACCTTCTGATCCGGACAAGGATTTTCAGCAACAAAAGGGAAGCGCGGAGGGGGGCACACATGTGCAAATAGTAACAGAAATCATTTCAATATTAGCATCACAGTGCTAATATTGGGCCACTTTATTAAAATTCAACAAACATAAGATAGACTGCAGAAGGGACTGGAGGCTTTATTAATCTAAATCTTAAGTTTAAACCTCCCAAGCGTGCGGGTTCAAGATTGGGGTAAACGGCCCTAGCCGTCTACCTCCCCCAGATGTAAATGGGCATCACATCCTGGCTCAATCCTTGCTTGGTCACTGACCAAGCCAGTCTATCACTGCCAACCCCAAAGGTTTGAGGCAGCTGGACAGCGCAGACCCACTTTGCCCTTCCAGCCCTTTGTCCTTCCAGCCCTGGGGTTTGCCAGCCAGCCTCACCGATCCGGGTTAGCATCGTGTGAGCGGCTCAGGCTCGCCCCATGGCCTTGCTTACCTCTGGATGTATGCAAAGTATAAGCCTCTCTGGCTCTGCCCCCCGCACACTACCTACCTAAAGTGACCAATATGATAACCTTACCTAACTTTATGTAACCCTCCACGTACCACAGTCTGGGGTAGGTGAAAAACCCACAGCCAAAGGCCAATCAGGTTGTGAGAAAAAATCCCTACCCGGCCCCTCTGATGGGCAACCAGCTAATCTTGGACTGAAAGCCGGGAAGGCAAGCTGGGTTTCCGTCTTCGGGTGTGACTGAAGAGAGTCGAAAGGAGCGCTACGCTCCTGGCCTCCTCAGTCCCGCCCCGCAACACCGGCAGCCAATCGGCTGTCGGTATTCCCCTGCGTTCGCCAAGTGAGCCCAGGGAGGAGCCGAGCAATCGGCGCCAGCCCTCCGAAGGGGGCAAACGCTTTTCTCATCTCAAAGTCTGACTGAGCATTGGCTATGGGTAAAGGGTTTTTGTCCTGTCCTCCCAGACTTCTTGAAGGGTATTTGATAAAATATTTGTGAGGCTCCATGTCAGTGTAAGTGTAACTGCACTTACACTGAGCATCTTACAAATCCTATGTACTCATAATTAATAATGGCTGCACTAATTATTGATCAACCATATGATATGTTAGTGTGACACAAAAGCATAAATACTTGGCAAAATGATTAACCATTTTCAAATGTTCATAAATTTCTTGATTACATTGTTCCCTGTTGTTTACTGTCATTTACTTAATCATATTGATTTTGCTTCAACCATGGGTTACTCTTCAGGGATTGGAATTAATAACCTTTTAAATATACTTTCTAGAGCATATTGAATTAGCTATACCAACATATTTCCTTACCTGCTAATCAGGGATATAAAATGTGCCATTTGTACGTACACTAACACCCACAAATAAAGGGATACCTAAGCGATAGTTAAGAAAAATAGCAGCACACAGCGCAAGCACCTGAGTGATTTCTTGGGAAGCATCCTAAGCATCTTAGGGGGAAATCCTTTAATAGGTATCTGGTGCTCATCTCCATTTCTAAGGCCGAAGAGCCAGCGCTGTCCAAAGACGCTTCCGTAGTCATATTGGCCGGCGTGACTAACGGAACGCTGTTACCTTCCCGCCTCAGCGGTGCCTATTTATCTTCTTGCAATGTCTTGCTTTTAACTGCTAGGTTGGCAGGAGCTGGGACAGGAGGCGGGAACTCACTCCGTCACGTGGCACTCGGATCTGGAATGGCTGTCTTACTGACCTTCCGGTCTGCAGTTCAGATTCTTAACCACTAAGGCACTGTGGCCCCAAACCTTGAATGCCCTTTTAAGTCACCATTGAAATAAACACATGTCCCATATGAGAGGAAATGTTCATAGGGCCCCGTGGACATAGGGTTTCCTTCCTCAGGCATTCATTTGTCATAGTCCATCGCTCTGTAGGTGGAATTCTGTTTTCAGGCCAGTTTTCCTGACATAAGGAACAGATTTCTGAGGGGAAAAAACTGGCTGGATCCTTTTGTACTGTCTTTTCTGAAATATTGTCAGTTGCAGGAGAACATTCACCACCTACACTTAGAATCAAACTAGATGTTATGTGAAATGCATAATGTGGTCTTTCTGGCACCGCAAAGCCCGGTCTGCTGTCACACGCTTCCACGCTGCTGCCACAAATGGGCAGCAGTGGTTTGAGATGCCTCTGTCGGCACCAGTAAGTTGGCAGTGAAGGCATGCCTTGGGCATCCCAGCTCTGAGAGAAAGACTGGGTTGTTGAGTTTCAGCTTGAGTCAATATTGAGTTTAAGCAGATAAGGAAATAGACAAAAATACAATAGAACACACATAAAATATACAGTAGCTACCTCATAACACCATCTCTTTTCTCTCCTCGGACATACGCCAGCAAAAAGGCTGGCATATGTCCACGGAGACCCATAGGCAATTGGGCAGCCTACCGGAGGGTTAATAAAAAATATTTTTACTTATCTTCTGCTGGCTCCCCCCATTTTTGGGTGTAGTGTGCACTTCATCAGCATGCTTGCATTGGCACCAGTGGTGGCGGGTAGGACTGGGCAGGAAGAATATTTATACAGTATTCCACTTTTCAGCAAAGGTTCACAAAGTAGTAAATATACCAAACAAATGAATATCTGCTTCCCTGTCCCAAAAGGGCAGCCAATCAAAAAGATGGCTGTGGAGCATGGCTATGAAGGTTGTCATGAAGAGATCAGGTACATCAAAATTTACCACTGCTAAAGACTTCTGACAGTGGAAGGAAAACTAATTCTTTTTAAAAGGTCTGGGATGAAATGTCAAATGTGAGCCTTGTATGGATAGTTGTTGCCTTGCTGTCTCGGAGAATAATAGCAAATTTATATCTGGTGTCCTCATTTGTGATTCACTGAGGTGAACTCAGCCCACCTGTCATGTCTTGTGGTGTTTGGCAGATCTCACATATTACAGGAAGGCAAACTATCTTGTTTACACTATTGGTTGAGCTTCTGGTGGGCCATGGCTGGTGGCCTGCATTTGGCTTCGTGGTTCAAACTTTGTGAGGGCTTAATTTATAAGCGACAACATGGTTTCATTACAGAGAAAGTACAAAGAGTCTTGCAGCACCTTAAGTTGGTGTTCATGAGTTGAGTGCTCAGTGCTGCACCTTAATTGGCATAAGCCACTTCATGTGTCTGATGAAATGGGCTGCAATTCACAAACACACACACACAAAATGCTAAAATAAATTGGCGAGTCTTTAAGGTGCAACATGTCACATTTTGGGGGGCTCTTCAGTCTAGAAAGAAGGGTCCCAAGGAGGGACGGACGACATGATTGAGATGTACAAAATTATGCATGGGATAGATAGAGTGGATAGAGGGAAGTTATTGTCCCTCTCACACAAAACCAGAACCAGGGAACATCCACTAAAATTGACTGGCAGGCGAATCAGAACAGACAAAAAGAAAATATTTCATTACCCAGTACACAGTTGATCTGTGGAACTCCTTGTCACAGGACATTGTGATGGTACCTGGCCTAGATGTCTTTAAAGGGGAATTGGACAGATTTCTGGAGGAAAAGTTACAAGTCATGATGACTATATTGAACGTCTGGGTTTTAGAGGGAGTCTGTCTCTGAATGCCAGATGCAAGGGAGTGGCAACAGGATATAGTTATCTTGTGTGCTCCCAGAGGCATCTGGTGGGCCACAGTGAGATACAGGAAGCTGGACTAGATGGGCCCTTGGCCTGATCCAGCAGAGCTTATCTTATGTCTCTCAGGGCCCAATCCTTGAATGCTGTGGGTAGGGCCAGGGACAGCGCATTAGGTGTGCAGGCCCCTTCCCTGGCGGTCTGGTGCTGGTGGAGTGTGGGTAAAGATCCATGTCACTCCTTTTCATCTTGGTGTTGGCCTACATGGCTCTTGAGCCTGTAGTGCTTTGAGCCTGGAAATATAATTAGATGTACTCTGATGTAATGAACAGTGGAAAATAAGACAGAATGATAGGAAACATTTTAAGAGTGAAATTTGTTAGAACATGCAACAACTTCACAAGGGTATTGAAAGAAACTGGAACGAGTTATTTAAGGCCACCCTGGTTAAAGCAAACAAGATAGGTAACAATGCCTTACATTTTATAAAGTAAAAATGTCATTGATGGAAAGAGACAGATAAAATGGCTGTTGAAGGAATTCCCAGTCCTGATTTCAAAGGTGTCCCACTTTTTTTTTTCAAAACATGTTAAAGGGTATTTCATGTGAAATAATACTATTTTTAAAGCACTTTTGAAGGTTCAGGCTGTAAGGAAGGTCAGGATTATTATATTGGTATTGTCATGGAGGGACTGAGACTGAGCAATACTTGCTGGCGTTCAGGCTGCAAAGCTCATGGAACAGTTCTGTGCAGGAAAGTGCTGAGATATTATGCATGGGTGTGCAGTGCCGAACAGAGGTTCATTGTGATGATTTGTGGGGTTGGGGGAGCCAGAATCCCCAAACCCCATTCTACCTTCTCCCCTGCCCAACAGCAGGTAATCAATAAGTAGAATCTTTTGTCCCGCAGTAGGGTCATTTTTTCCAACTACTACTGAGTGCCAGGATCCCATTGTCCCAACAGCAAACTTAAGAACAAGATTTTCTTTTCTGAGATTAAAAATGCTAAGTACATTACAAGGAGTGTTTCAAATATAAAGATAAAAGCCTCCATCAATAATTTATAGAACAATGCTCCAGTGATTAAAAATGCTCTGTTAAATTCATATTTAATTATAAGAAACAAATTATGATTTCTGCATGAATACAATTGTAGCATATGGATTAAGAGTGCTATTTGTATGCATTCACGTAGACTTAGGAAGACTAAGCACAGTAAATCATTTCTATTCTGTCTGAAGGGATGGCTTTCCTATTTGCCCATGGCCTCATCAGTTTTACTTTCTATTGCCATTGCCCTTTTCATCTTCCTTCTCCCTTTCCCTTTTCATCTTGTGCAGCTCTCTCTCTCTCTCTCTCTCTCTCTCTCTCTCTCTCTCTCTCTCTCTCTCTCTCTCTCTCTCTCTTTCTCTCTCTCTCCATGACTTGGTATGAAGACCAAGTCCTGGAGGTTGTGGTTTTCCTCTCCAAAAAAACCAATTTCCACACACAGAAAACTAATGTGTGAGGGCAAAGGCCAGGTTACAACCCTTCTCGATATCAGGTTTTCTATGGAGGTCTCCTTTATTTGGTACAGAGGACCATTCAGTCACATCTCCATCAATAGGCTAAAATGGTAGTTCATCTGTTGTTTGTGAGAACTGAGCCTTCTTAGTCTCTCAATGATGGAAGACAAAGCATGTGACCAATTTTATTTTGTTGATCTGAACTTTTTAAAAAAGGACTTCCTGGATGGCATTTAGATAGATCTGGTACTATAGTAACTTGACTTCTAATGAGGGAAAGAAATGTACGGTAGCATTGGACAGTTATTGCTGATTCGTGCCTGTCTAAATGTGAAAAGATTCAGGACCATGATCTTTTGCAAGGATGAAAGGGAAGCAAATGGAAATAAAGGACATGGCTTCTGTTGGAAGACGTTCAAAGCTTGAGAATAATAGTGTGAGCTTCGCCCCTCATCATCATGCACCTAAGAGACGACTTCAGGCTTGCCATTGAGTGCAAACAGTGCAGGTGAATGTCAACTCCACGCCGCTCTCCTTTCAATATTAATGTGATGGCTCTCCATCGGATCCATAATTCATGCAAGGGTTTCATCTGCAAACGGCAAAGAGTTTCATTTGGTGCACAGTAGAATTTCTGAATAGTGATACACACTGCTCTGGACATACTGTATAAAACCAGCCCATAAACCTCTGAATTTTCCATGTACAGGTCCGAAGCTTTGACCTTCTGTGCTCTTAGGGTCACCATAGTCTATTCCACATAGATTTCACCACATATTCTTAACATCTTAATATGAATATACATTTTGGGGTTTTTGCAGTGGGTGTCCTCTTGGGCTGGTCCAGCTGATACGGTCCAAGCTGGCCCTCCCACATGCTCTTAAAGGCATGAATGCACAGATCTTGCTTCCTCTCCCTCCACGCTGCTCAGGTTTTCATAACCACATGGGGTTCGTTTGAACCACCCCCTCACACTAGATTTAAATGCTACATTAAAGGGTTAAATTGTGATCCTCCCCTTCCCCCATGTTTATCCCCAGCAGCCTCTATGGGACTACTCTGAGGCTCATCAGCTAAATAGCCGGCGCAGCTCCAAGCAGCCCCATGTTGGGACGGGGGATGGGATTTGGTGAAGGCTTCTTCTGCCGGGTCTGATCCCCTCCCGGGCCTGATCCTCCCTCCTCTCTACCCTCTCTCCACCCCGGAACACCGCCTTCCCGCCTTCCCACCGACTGGCACGGAACTCACCTGCCTCCGGCAGATGCAGCTCCTTTGCTAGCAGAGGCCTGCTGGCACTGGCCCCCATCCTGGTGGGACTGGCCCCCACGCTGTCAGAATATGATTTATGGCTGAGCTGAGTCCCACCGGCAGAGGCTGGCACAGGGTTGGGCTGCTAATGTGATACGTTATAATACGTATCAATATGTATCAATAATACGTACCAATAATACCTTAACATTTATACGTAAGGGAGCATAAAAAACTCAGCATCCATTGATCTGGAAATATTTGTGGGATGCCAGTTCCAGGAGGATCAGAGTAGAGTGAGGCAAGGAGCAGCAGAAATCACATTGATTTGTGGACCAGCCTAACAGGATTCTCTTCCTGCTACTGGGAGGTTGGTGCTAAAGAAAGGCCATCAACTCAAGTGGACTCAGATGAATCTGCTTGCCGAGACAAGGAGAGGCTGAAGAGGAACAATCCCAGGCAGTAGCATCAGCAATTCTAGGATACACTTCTCAGATTATACGGTTCAGCCACAGGGGGCAGCAAAGTGTCTTTGTCCTGTCCATAACTCAGCTTCATTTATATCCATATACCTTTCCCTTGATGCTGTGGATATGTCCCTGCACAAGCTCCTTTATATTAGAATGTGTGTTACCCAGCCCAAGTATTCTACACTATCATCCATCTGTTATACTCCTTTTGACAACGTTCCTATTTACTAAATATATCATATACTGTAAAACACATAAAAGAACCATGAAGAGGAAAGTAACCCAACATATTTCATTTTCAATCTGTCGTAGGAGATCTGGGGCACACGATTCTGCCTAGAATCCAGGAAGCCTCTCCTGCTTTCATACGTTAATTAAATGGATGGAGTGTAGCAGTTAAAAAAATAGGTTAATGTAGTACTTTGCATGCACTCTTCATCAATCACAACTTCCTGCCAGGATTTCTACAGCTGTTCAATTTCCTTATAAAGATGTACATTACGTACATTACATATATATTATCCACAGCCACCAGGCTGAAATTCAGGACACTTTGGCCCTGAGGCATCCTAACCAATGGTCCCTATCTAAGATCTTTTCCACAACATAAGCAGCAGGGAATCACCAATAACACCTTGACATTTATGTGTAGGAGGGCATACAAAACTCAGCATCCATTGATCTGGAAATATTTGTGGGATGTGGCTCATCATACTCATAGCTGAAGAAAGGAGGCTCTTTTTCATATTGGTTGCATGTGGCACATGAAAGACAAATGGCCCAGTACCAATGACAATGGGGACAATGCTCCATGTAAGGCAGGGGACGGCAATATTTTCAGGCAAAGGGGTTGGATGTTTGGTGATGACATCATTGCTGAACTTCCGGGTCCCAAGCTCCTGGAAGCGGCTGCATGGAGCTCACATGAGAGCAGCACAGGGACTCCACGAGCCTGGGCAGGTGGCTCTGCCGTTCCCTGTCCGGCATGTGGCAAATAGGGCAGGAGGCTTTCCCTCCCAAGCTGAGCTCCACACAGGCTGGATGACTTTAGGTGGCGGGCCATAGGTTGCTGACCCCTGGCTTAGGGACACACTTCACAGAAATACTCTAGAAGTATTATGTGTATGTTCAAAATCACTGAAAACAAGTGGTCAAGGGAGAGAAAAGGGCTTAGTCTTTAGTACAGTGAACCCGCAATATCCGCAGATCCTGCATCCACGGATTTGTCTCAATGCTGATGTCAGCATCAGCATCATCAAGATGCTGTAGAAACCTGAAGAAACCTGTTAAAAAGAAACCTGTAGAAACCTGTTAAAAAGTTTTTAAAAGTCTCCAAATCACTGTTCCTACCAGAGGCGTCACTATGGTGGGGGTGGTACTGTAAGTTCCGCCCCGTCCTAATCCCCGTTTACTCTCTGTTAGGAAGGGCCCCCCCTCGCCATCGCAGTCATTCAGTGCGGCGAAGGCAACGGGCAGGACTCCCTGCCCATTGCCTTCGCCGCACTGAATGGCTGTGATGGCGAGGGGGTGGGTGGGGTCCCTTTGTAATGGAGAGTAAACGGGGACTAGGATGGGACAGAACTTACAGTACCGCCACCACTGCAGCAACACCTCTGGTTCCTACCTTTGTGTGGGCAAATCACGCCATTTCCAAAGTTCTAAAGCACTCTTTGAAGCTGAAAAACCCTCTTCCAGGTCGTGCAAAAGCTCCTCTCTCCTCCCAGACTGCTCCCCCCAGGATGCAGTGCCCACCCCCCACAGGCTGCATCAGTGGAGGGGTTTAGGTAGGATTGGGCTGTTAGTGGCATATACTCACCATTTAGACTGCAATTCAGTACACACTTTGCAGAGTGTAAATCCCACTGAACACAATGGAATTTATTTCTGAGTAAACATACATAGGATTGTGCTGTTAGTCTCCTGTTGATTACTTCCCCCCCCCCCAAGAAATGACATGTTATTTGAGACATGGATATCTGAGGGACCGCCTTCTCACATATATTCCGGCCCGCTCTCTTAGGTCATCTGAGGGGGCTCTCCTGCGAGTGCCACCTCTATCGCAAGTTAGGGGAGTGGCAACACATGAGTGAGCCTTCTCTGCTGTGGCTCCACAACTGTGGAACTCCCTGCCAGGGGATCTGAGAACCACCCCCTCCCTCATGACTTTTCGAGGGCCAGGGCTCAAAACATTTTTGTTTCGTCTAGCGTTTGGGTGATGGGTCGTGGTCTGCCTCCTGTGTCTCAAGATGCTCTGCCATGCTGCTTCTCTGCTCCATACTGTCGCCCCCCCCCAGTGGATTTTATTGTTTTTAAATTTGTTTATGTATGGTTATGTATTGTTTAAATTTATTGTATGTATTATTTAAAATTATGTATTTTAATCTTTGTTGTAAGCCACCTTGGGCATTTGCCTTTTGGCATAGGAAAAGGTGGGATATAATTTTTTTAAAATAAACAAATAAATATTTTGAAACAGCTGCACCAGAGGTGTTTCTATGGTAGGGACGGTACCGTACTTTGCGCCCCATCCTAGTCCCCGTTTACAAACCGGAACAAGGAGGCCCTGCCCCCTGGCCGTCGGAGCCATTCCACGTGCCGAAGGCCAATTCCAATAGTTTATTAAGTTGGGGGCCTCCTCGTACTGCCCCTACCGTAGTAACTTACATATCTGTGTTATTTTGGAAAGCTACCTACCATAGCCCCTACCGTAGAAACACCTCTGAGCTGCATCCTTTCATACAGTCCCTTTAGGCATCAATTTCCTCTTCTCTGAATATCAGTTCTTTCCTTGCCTCCATGTCCCAATGATTGTGTTCAAGCAAAAGCTTCCAAGTCTCTCAACAAATTAACATGCTGTTTTACTAAACTCTGGTGTATTTCCAGGATTCATAAGGTGTTCTCTGTGTTAACCTGTGAAGAGCCTAGTATCAGGAAAGCTCTAGTATCAGGAAAGCTCTAAAGTCTCCTGTAAATTTCTGGGGAAGGGTTAAGGTCTATCCTGCTTGCACTGCCAATTTGGATTAAATCAACAAGATCTTATTAGAAGGAGAGGATCTGTAGGCTTGTGATAAAAAAAAATAAGAAGTTGGTGCAAACCTGCTGCAGCATTTCTGTCCACTGACTTTTCAATGATAAACTCTGTGATCTGCAAACCCATCAGATACTTGATTAAGCAAAATGTGAGTACAATGGAAGTCAACAATGGCGACAATATACAATAAAAGTATTAATATACTTTTTGAATCAAGCAGTGGGGGATCATGATCAAGAAGAGGAAGAAGAAGATGTTGGTTGTGTAGAGGCGATGAGGTTGGTGGGAGTTGGAGAAAGGAGAATCAAGGAATGGGGGGAAGCAGGAGGAGGAGGACAGTAGCTGTGTGTGCAGTGTCAAAGCCTCTGCCTCGCCTTTGCTCCTTGTGTGCAGTGAATGCTGCTGCGGTCAGAGGTGCACTGGCTCAGAGTCCTGCTTGAGCGTGAGCACCAACTAGTGGTAGCTGGGGAGATCGCAGGATCTCCTTTCAAAGAAGAGGAAGACATCATCACTCCCTGTGCACTAGAAGCAACAGATCCATGTCCTGCTATACTCTGGCAAGACTACACCCCTGAATTTTGGTAGCACTCTGATTAGTCCTTTTAGTTTTCCTGAGGATCTGGCAGTCAGCTGTGCTGAAAGGACAACTTAACAGTCTCTTTCTTATTGCCGACACTGCTCTCACACATATGCACATGTGATTACACTTGTCTACACACTCTTGGATCCAGATTTGCCTGGCCCAGAACTAAGCTGAACTGGGTGAATTTAGAGAGGCCAAATTGCAGTGTATGGCTGTTTGGGGGCTGCTGATTGGGTAAACAATGTCAAAGTGCCTCTAATTAGGCCAGCAGTAGCCACAAGTTGGAGCTTTCCAAAACAACACAGATTTAAGAGATATAATAAGAAATCAGAAAAAGGCACAGTTTGCATGCACAGCAATTTAAGTAGTTGTGGGTGAAAGAGTACTTGCAAATAGGTCCACGTGGGAATGGAGGGTTTTTATGAGGGATGGAGAGTTGTTACAAGGGTTAGAAAGAGAGAGAAGGGAAAATACCTATCCTTAATCTGCTGGGTAGGCTGGGTACAACGTTCTTCTGTAAAGCAATTCTAAGCTACATGGCTTCGGATCCCAGGGGAATAAGGAAAAATGCATCCAGAAAGGTGCTCCTTGGTTGGCAGGGAATGTAGACCCCTGGAGGTGAAGGCAGCTATTGAAGAAAAGGCTCTCCAAGTGAAAAAGCTCATGAAAATTGATAAAGTGGAAGTCTTTATTGGAAGGAGAGAATGCCAAAATGGACAGTGTGGATGCCCTCAGTGGGGATGAAAATGTCAAAGTTCTGCTTCCAGACCAGGGGTAGTTATAGAGATTTGGACAAAGAATACAAAATATTTCCTGGGTGAATAATGGTACACTGGAACATCTCTGGGGTGTGCAGCCAGGAGTTTCCTGGGCTTGATTAAGGTGTATTCTTCCAGAAGTGCACAAAGGCTTAATTGCACCCCAATCAGAGTGGTGCACATTTTGGAAAGTGAGGTCACTTTGAAACATTTGGGGCCTCATGCAGAAGGCAAGTTGGGATATAAGACGGAACATGGAAAAGTATGGCAAGAGTGAAACAAATTAAACCAGTAAGATTCCCCCTCGTTTCCTGTGCAAAATTTTCTTTTCTTTTGTTTTTTTCCAGCAACCCACACAAAGCAAAATGAAACTGTCCGCATTATAGCCTACACATAGACACTGCTTTAAATTGCTCCATGTCTTATATGTGCATGGAATGGCTCATCATGGGTATTTCTGTGGTTGTGGAAAATGGTGCCATGTGCGTTGGTATAAAACAGTGTTTAGAATGTACTGCATTACCTCGGGCTCAAAATATTTCTCTATTGGCCCAATCGTATTGGGCATTTATGATGACAGATCTCGTGATCCGCTGTTGTAAATGCTTCTGTGGCACCATAAGTGGCATGCTGCTGTTGTGCATATTTGAGCTGCTGGCGCAAACAGCCAGTGGCCCCACATGCCTGCCATCAGGCTGCCATCAGCACTATCAGGCTGGGGGATATCGGCGGCACGCTCCACTGATATCCCATACCCTTTCCTGGCCTGGGCCGCCCTTACCTTGCCGCCCCAGATGTACGCCGGCTCCAGAGCCAACGTACATCTGAGGAGGCCCATTGGAGCCCTACACCTGCGGAAGGGGATGGATGTCTCCGTCACATACATGCTAATGGTTTCTGAGCTGTCTGTAACAGAACAGGAGAGAGATCTTGGGGTACTGGTGGACAAGTCTATGAAAGTGTTGACCCAGTGTGCGGCAGCTGTGAAGAAGGCCAATTTCATGCTTGGGATTGAGAAACTGCCAATATGGTATTATGCCGTTGTACAAATCAATGGTAAGGCCACATCTGGAGTATTGCATCTAGTTCTGGTCGCCACATTTCAAAAAGGATATAGTGGAACTGGAAAAGGTGCAGAAGAGAGCGACCAAAACGATTAGTGGGCTGGGGCATCTCCCTTATGAGGAAAGGCTACAGCGTTTGGGGCTTTTCAGTATAGAAAAAAGGTGGCTGAGGGGGGACATGATTGAGATGTATAAAATTATGCGTGGGATGGAGAGAGTGGATAGAGAAAAGTTCTTTTCCCTCTCACACAACACTAGAACTAGGGGACATCTACTAAAATTGAGTGGAGGGAGTATTACAACAGATAAAAGAAAATATATCTTTACCCAGCATGTAATTAGTTTGTGGAACTCCTTGCCACAGGATGTGGTGATGGCACCTGGCCTAGATGCCTTTTAAACGGGATTGGACAGATTTATGGAGGAAAAGTCCATCACGGGTTAGAAGCCATGATGGGGATAAGTAACCTCCTGGTTTTAGTAATAGGCTATCTCTTAATGCAAGATGCAAGGGAGTGGCAACAGGATACAGGTACCTTGTTGTCTTGTGTGCTCCCTGAGTCATCTGGTGTGGCCACTGTGAGATACAGGAAGCTGGACTAGATGGGCCTTTGGCCTGATCCAGCAGGGCTCTTCTTATGTACTTATGTTCTCCCGAGGTGATCCCAGGTCATGCTGATGCATGAAGGGCGCTGGATACTGCGGCCGGCCCTTTAGTCCGGCCACGTATCTTTTTGTAGGACTGGGCTGCCCCTTCCTATAACCCTTCTGCAAAATGTGTCTACTTTCTGGTTTAAACTTTGAAGAATTCACTCTCCAGCAATTAGGCCTCCTGTATTAAAGTCCTAAGAATTTTCTGATATGGGATAATTTGGCTGAGATAATGTCTCAGAGAACTTCAAAGGCCTCATTTTCCACAGCACTTTGGGAACAAAAGAGTACTGCAGTGAAACGAAGAAAATATTGAAGTAAACCCTGAACTATTCAAAGAAAGACAATAGGAACATTATGGCAAGTGGAAATGTTTCTTTTAATAACAAAGACTTGAATAGAGAGGATAATTTGCTACTTGTGGATAGAGAACAATTTGAAACCATCGATAAAGTCATTCTAGAAAGAGGTGAAATACTCCTAGGTGAAAATACTAGGTATGATTTTTTTTCTCCTTAGATATTTTCACTAAACATACCTATAATGTTTTAATGTCTCTGTGGGATGATACCCATATGCAAACCCAAATGACAAGACACACTACAGTAATACCCTAAAATTCTTTTTAGCTCCTGTTGAAGAAGTTGATCCACTGACCTTCAGTATTTTTATCCTGGTGGCACCATTCAGCTAGACAGCTAGACAACTAGCTTATAGATGTCTATAAATGCCAGTTCCTCAATGTAATTGCAGTATAGAGTCACACACAATCAAGAAATGGAACACAGAGCAGATATTAATTGCCCCCTCTCAGATTCTTGAAACTGATAGACCCTTCCTTTGTCCCACTTGCTATAATGATAGTTACCGTGCTACTAAGCAGATAAAACAGAACACAAAATACAGGGGATCTCAAGGAAAAAGTACACACACCTTACAGTGTCTGTATTAAATTTATATAATTCACACATATACTGCATATAGTATACACATTAGTTGCTTGACTCAGCTAATTAATTAGTTGATTGATTGATCAACGAATCAGACCAAGTTCTCGAAATGTTCTCAATTACCGTCTATACACCACAGGCATCATTGACTAAGGGATCTGCAGACATCCACCAACGTATGTGCTGGGATAGTTCCACACATCTCTTCAGTTGCTTCTCTAAGATGTTCCAGTGTTCTGTGGGGAAGAAGAGTGTGACTTACGTCGTGCCATTTGTTGTCTGTTCTCGCCTATCAGTGACCATTCTGAAGCTATCCGCAGCATCCGTGGCCATTCTGAAGCAATCCCAGCATCTGCAGTGGCCATTTTGAATTTTGTGGCAGCCATTTTAAAGCTATCTGCGGCCGTTCTGAAGCCATCCATGCCATTCTGAAGGTATATGCGTCAATTTGATTTCCCCCCTAATCCCATTAATCCCATTGGATCAATGGTTCCATATCTGTGGATTCAGTATCCGCTTGGTTTTCCAGGAACCTAACCCCTCTGGATACCAAGAATTGACTATATGTAAGAATTAGAGCTCATTAAAATGTGTGTGTGTGTGTATATATATATGTCTACTATTCATTTCAGTGGGATTTCGGCAGGAAAAAAAATCTTTTATGGCTGCACTGCACCTATACTCACTAAAGTTTCTTAGACCCTACTTTTCAATACATTTAATCACTTCTCCCTTTGCCCTCTGTAGACGGTATGTTTTAAAATCTATTTATGCATCAAGGCTTATGGAAAACTGTCGTTGCCCACAGCTCTTCAGAATATTTTTTAAGCTATTGCAGTTTACAGGGGTGATCCTAGAAAACACAGAGTGCCACGTGAAGCGTTTCATTGCAATAGGATGCATGTAGGGACCCTGAACATCTAGCAAAACAATCCACTCCATTCTTACAGCTTTGTACATATTGGCTAAAAAAAATATCACCCCAAAGGAAACGAGGAAGGGACGCCGCATGTGATTCTTTGCCACTAATATGTGATGTTGCCATAGCTACCATCTTGCCCTTGTGGCAGCTGCAATGATTTACTGCATTCAATATTGTCTCTCGCCCAGTGTTCAGAACGCCACACACATGTTTTTCAAAGATAGTGTGGCCAAGTGAAAACACAGTGCACAGTTCTTCTGCTGTATAATAGAGGTTCTGTACTAACCTGCAAGCTCAGTAATCAAACGACGCCTTCTCTATAATCCTCATAAAGGATAATTTCTGTAGCCGGAAGATATGCTTTCCATTCTCCAGAAAAGTCTGACCTCTGTATCACGGCCAAACACTTCTTCCCCCATGACAAGTTTTCCTGTTTTGCAAGGGGCAAGAAGTCTGGCAAATGTTCACGATGAAGTTACTCAGAAAAACACTTGATTCTGCTTGCGAAGAAGCTCTTACAAAAGTAGAATAGTGGCCATATAGAGCCCACCTGTAATAGCACTGCAAGAATGCCTGTGCAAGTTCCTACACAAATGCACATTCTCTCCATTCACACTCTTTAGATGTAACCCAGTGCCTGCCTCGGGGGCATTCCAGGTTCCACCCTTTGGTGCCTAACTGTCAAAAGCTGCCTGGGCTGGACCTGTGAACCTTCAATTCTATGAGCAGCTCCATCGTGTGGTGAGATGCTAGAACTGCAGCCTGGAACATTTTCACAGGAGTAATGGGCTTCCAGGGTCTGGACTGGCCCCACCCACCTAGGTAGTGCATTGGATCCTTCTGGAACAGAAAAGACTCTACAGGGCTTCCTGCCTGGCTGGGGCTTTGCCTGTGCAATGAGGTCTTGGCTTTGATGCACTTCTGTCTGGAACTCCTAATGTTGAGTTCTTACTCCTGGCCTGCATCCCAATCCTGACTCTTCCTCTATTTCTACCTAATCATGTTGCAAAACTAAAGTAACACACACTCAACAGCAAAGAAACCCACCCCAAAACTTTTTTTTGTACCTAAAAATTTGTCTAATATATCTTCATCTCCTAACCTCTTATGATATTCTTCTGGGAATGTGCCAGCAGCCTAATTTTTATCACCCGTTCATAATTCTGTCAGAGTGCATTAATTTTTAAAATAGTGCCTACACAGGCCTCAGAGGTAATTAAAATAACCTTCTTTCTGTGGAAAAGGACTAGAAAACTCAGTTGTGATTCTTTTCTCCTTTGATTCTTCCATAAAGGCAAACAAATGAATTCACTTAAGGCATTTCTTGTGGTTTTATTTAAAGGAGCCCTGCGGCAATGTTGTATCATACTGCTCAGAGGACCCAAGATTATTCTCAGCTCATAAGGATGCCAATTACAAACAAAAGAATGAGATGTTGTTTGGAAATAGTAAAACTTAATCTTCATGCATGGTCAGTGCACTACCTTGGAAAAGGATGTAAAATTGGAGCTAGTTAAGGGAGTGGTTTGCACAAGAGCAGAAGAGGAATACAAATAGGAAGGCAATTGGGCACAAAGGACCACTAAATATTGTCAAAAAGACTCAAGTAAGACCAGCCCATCCATGAGGCCAACTGAAGCAGTCACCTCAGGCAGCGGGTTGGTGGGGGCCCACCAACCCATCTCTGTCTATTTGCTTCCATTGCTCCTCCTCCTTCCACTCCCTGGATTTGAAAAGGAGGAGGAAGACAGAGAGGAAGAGGAAAATTGAAGGGGAGGAGAGTGCTGAGCTGGAACATTGGGGAGCAGTGGCGTCACTGCAGGGGGGCGGAGCTCTAAGTTCCACTGTGATCGGAGCCTCCGTTACACGGAGGAACGAAGCGGCCCCGCCCCTTCGCCTTTGGAGCCTTTCAGGGAAGTGAAAGCAACGCGCAGGGAGTGACGCCACTGTTGGGGAGTGGGAGAATCAGAGGCTGGCACATCATTGGGTAAGGGTGCAGCCAGTTGCGTTGCTAGCCTGACCCCGAGGGTGGGGCGATAATGCATTTTCTGTCATCACCCCACCCCCTGCACTCCAGGAAGGCTTCATTTAAAGCCTTTCAGGACTCAGGGCGGGCAGGAGGGCAAAACAAAATTGTGCCATTTCAGTGTGTTTATGCTCCGCGGCTGCAAATGCAGTCCTCCAACAGAAAAAAGCAGCCATGGAGCCCCAAAACCCCACCACGCAGCCATGGAGCCCCAAAACCCCACCAGTGGCTCCTCCTTACAAGGAGACCGTGGTTGTCACCTGGGGGCATTGCATCCCCCATCCCCCCATAGTGAAGCCACTGGGGGCAGCATTTGGCATGCCTACTCAGGTGTCAGGTGGTCTTGGGCCAGACCTGCATCCAAGCATTTCTTTTTCTACAAGGAAGGGTGAATTGTTGAGTGATGCAATGTTAATTCAACTTTGCACAGTTACATGCACTTCTCTCTCTGCTGGGGACGCAGAATACTTGATTGCAGATTATTAAGTGCTCAACCGCATACTTAACTATTGATTTCAATGGGTCTTAGAGCCAAAGCACACATTACCTTTTAAATTCAAGTACAAAAAATGGAAGAGTATGTGCACAGCAGCACTTTCACTTATAAACAGGGCAGGTGTATTTAAAGGTCAGGTTTGCCCACTGTTGATAGTGACATATATGCCTCTGTTAAACATTGGTACTTTTTTTTAAACATCTGTGCTTTAACTCTTAGGTGAGCCTTTCTATTCTCTTCACCCTTCATAATCTGAGAACATATGTAAATTTCAGGGCAAAATTAGTGATATGTAGCATTAGATCTATGTTTCCATAGTTTAAAAAAAAATCCATTGATTGTGTCCCTCTCTCATGTGTAATGCAAAGCAGTGATGATGCCCTCAATATGGATGCCTATCTATTGGGTCAATGTTATTGTGAGAGCTTGTGGAAAGGTATGTATGTAAACTGTTATACATATCCTTGTGATTAAATCATTTTTCTTGTTTTTTTGTAGGAAAAAGTGGGGAAAAATCAAATACCATTTATTTTAAAGAAATGAAATTAACTGGTTCAATACCAATTGAATTTTGACTTGGAAAGCAAGACACTGATATACAACAACTGTTTTGTATATTCTTTGTATAGCAGTCATACTTAAAAACCAGTCACTTTCCAAAAAAGGTGTTTGATCTATTTTTTCCAGTTTTTGCCTAAAAAATATAAAACAATCACAAATCATTAGGGCATATTTATGTATTATGGAAAGGTATTTCTGACAAGAGCTTACACATTAACATTGGTCCAATAGTTCCTGAGACAAAAGGGTTTGTTCTTTTGAGGTAGTGGCCATCTTGATGACATCACCGCTCTTATGAGGTAAATGTGAGAGAAAGGCACTATGGATATTCTTCAGCTTCAGGGAGTTCTTCAGCTACAGAAATTTGATTGTAAATCAAATGAAACCATCCATATCACACTACATTTGCCACATAATAAGTCTTTCATGCACTATGCTTTCTGAGTCTTATGGCTTCGGACCACTTCCCTTGAGTTTCTGTTATGTCAAATACGTCTGCACATAAATATTTGGTAACTTTCTCCCCAAGCATTAATTGTGTTATTCTGACACAAGAGTTTTCAGAAACCCCAGGGTGGGACTGGGTATAGCACAATGTTCTGTAGCTGCAGTAGTCGATGCTACAAAGTGTCTAGGATACCTGTCTGGTTGAGCTCCATTATTGCTAACTAAATTAGAGATTGATTGGGGCTATGGAAGGGGAATATTTGGTCAGATTCTGTGTGGCTAAAGATTGTCAGCCTGTCAGATCTGATTTATTAAGAGAAGGTCATGCATCACTAATCTGATTATTTTTCTGAGAGAAATGACAATGAAAGCTGACAACAGTGGTGCAGTAGACATAATCATCTTGGACTTCAGGAAATCTTATGATACATAACAACAAAACAGCATGATGTATTGGGAAATAATAGAGTATTTGTAGAATTCTTAATTGTGTAATTGAACTGATGAAAGTGCGTAATAGAATATGCATTGGGGGGAGCAGGACGAAAACAGTCAGTATCAGATTGATACAATGATTGACATGAAACCTAATTTTGGTCACACTCTGTTGCATGGTATATCAATGGTTTAAATAAATGAGGAGGAGGAAAGGTGGCACATTATAAAAATAGGAAGGGCACGAATGTGGTACAGGAGAGTTAGCAAGGTGAATTTCAGCCTAGTTCTGTAACTGTGCTGCCCCAGTCCGAGTGGCATACACCATGGTATACATTAGTAGAAAACAAACACAATAACAACCGTGCCAGTGCAGCAGCTGGCCCATTGGCAGATGAGCACCAGACACCAGCACTACTCCACCAGTGGGCTGGCCAAAACAGGGTGGAAATGTGAACAGGACATGGGCAAGATGAATAGGAGTCAAGCAAGGTATGCCATATCCCACATTCCCTGACACCAGAAAAAGATAGGCCAATGGCAGAGCTGGTACAGGAAAAGAAAAACCCTAGGGAACAATGGCGAGGGGAAAACACCAGAAAATCTCACCTCCCACCATCCCCTCATGTCTAGGATACAGATGACATTTGACAGCCAATCACAGCACACCAACCCCAATACTTAAGCCACTTTCAGGAGACTGCAGCTCAGATGATAATGTGTGGACTTTGAGCACACAAAGGGGACCTTTGGTTATGGGAATTTTGGAGAAAGGGCATTTAGTGCACAAATAGAGCCCTTTGCACATACAGCCTGCTGTCCTTGACAACATGTATGGCAAGATACCTGTCTTCTCAGAATTCTTATTATTGCAGGGACTCTCAGGATGACTCTACCGACAGACACCCAAGTGGAATCTCCACTTCACTACCCCAAACAGGTAGAGAGAAAATCCCATGCCGCGAAGCACTAATGCTGCATATCTCTCATGATTCCCCCCAATACTGACCCTTCACTATTGTCAGATGTGTCTTTGCTATAAACTGTGTTGCTTAATCACTCCTTCCTTTTGCAATTGCTAATAGTAATGAGTGTCTTTTCTCTCTTGGAAAATGCCAGGTACGCACCATTACTACTGCTGCCCAAATGTTCTTCTGGAGCCCTTTTGTATTTTAGGAGTGGACAATGTGGGGCAGAGGGCAGAGGGGTGGTGCAGTGCGTTAAACTACTGATTCTGTAGACTCATGGATTACTGTTTGACAAGGGAGAGGAAAGTTTAACAGCCCGATCCTGTGTAGGCTGCACCAGTAGGCCTAAAGGGCCGACTGCCGTATCCTATCGAGTTCCCAGGCTGCCCCAGGGCAGCCTGTGAACAACTCGGGAGAAGGGGATGATCGTCCCCTTCCCCCTTTGTAAGCAGTGGGAGGCCCTATTGTCCTCCTCGAATGTATGCAAGCTACAGAGCTTGCGTACATTCGCGCTGCCCGTGTCAGCATACCTGGGGCCTGGAGAGAGCTCAGGATACGGCCCTGGGTATCCCCGCCTCCTCCAGGCCCCAGGCGGCCTATGGCCGCCCTCCCTTGCCACCCGGTTCGCCCTCCCTGTGCCCCTGCCTCGACCGGCATAGAACTTACCTGGTCTGGCAGCTGCAGGGCCAGGGAGATGGCGGGGTAAGCAGCGCCAGCCGCAGTGTCTCCGCTACCTGCTCACTGGGTGTCGCGCAAGTGCTTTATGGCACTTGTGCAACACCCTGCCTCGAGGCAGCGCGCGCTGCCCCGGGCCTTCTTTTACACAGGATCGTGCCATAAGACATATCACATACAAGATAATTGAGTGGTGTGGCTAGAGGGTAACAGGTGCATACTGATTAAAGGCCAGGGAGCAGGTGTAATTTAGTTTAGATCTTTACTAGAATGTACACCAAATGAAGTGGTGTGTGGAAAGTGCCATTGCTTTGATGAAGAACAGACCTAGTTCCAAATCTATTTTTGTGGGCTGTAAGATTTCTCTTTTTCCTGGGGCTGACTTGGCCCCGCTGTGATCATTCAGCTGATTCCAATTCATACTGCTGCTATCTTATGTCACCAGTAGGTCTTGCATGGTTCACCCTGCAAGGCTGACATGGCTTTAAAGGTTACATATATTTCTATTTACAAACACAGATTTATTGTACAAATGGTGAGATTGACTTGGAAAACAGTCAGCAGGCATCATCTGGGTTCAATATTCATAAAGTTGTCCAAACTGCAGCTACCTGCCTGCCAAGAGATAGAGAAGCCATTGCCAAGAAGATTTACTGTTATTTTCCCATTTATACGGTAAGAGAGAAAAAGTTGAAAGGCTTCCCGATTTGCTTGAAGTTTAATAGTGAAAACTACTGGGCCATAACAGCACATGCCTAGCAACATGCTGTCCTAAAAAGTACCTATTTTTAGTTATTTTTTTATATCTGAATATTCTGAAAACCTCAGTTAAAGTTCAGGGCATGTGTGTTTGTTTCTTGCTTTGTCAAACACTCATGGCACAATCCTGTCTCTTTAGACCGGTGGAGTGATAGATCCGCCAGTCTAGGGTTTTGCAAACGTGCTGTAAAGCACATTTGTGGCACCCGGTGAGTAAGCGGCAGTGGTGGAGAAGTTTGCGCCAGCACCACTTACTCACTAGGCTGCCGCAAACATGCTTTACGGCACGTTGCAACACCTTAGACTGGTGGATCTATTGCTCCTCCAGTCTAAAGTTAGACAGGACCGTGCCATCACCTTACACTTAAAGAAAACTCAACAGTAGAATACTGCCGAGAACTGGTCACCTCCTAGTGCTAGACTCCTAGTGGGGAAGATAACGGAAGCGTCTGTTCTTTCAGATTGTAAGTACACCACTATGATGCTCAATGGACTTCATATTTATTAGGAATATGCTTCAGATGGGAAACATGATGCAGTTTTCTTTTTTCAAGTTACCTTCAGATTGCTAGTTTGGTTTCTGAGGGTTGTCTTTGGGCTGAGAAGATCTAGGTTCAAATCCCTGCTCAGCCATGAAGCCTACTAGAGGAACCTGGTTCAGTTGCTATCTCTCAGTTTAACCTCTCTTACGAGGTAGTTGCAAAGAGGGAAGGAGTCATGTCCACCAATCTGAGTTCCTTGGAGGAAGGGTGGTAAATACAGGTGTCCCCCATTTAACGCTGGATCGCTCAATGATGATTCGCATAAATACGACGGAGGAAAAGAACAAAGATTCAAAGCCCCAACTCATCAGCTGTTTTGCGCTAGATAAGGGCTTGGATGTTCAGTGCTGTGATTAAAGCCACAGTGCTAAACATCCAAGCCCGTGTCTACAGTCCCACGACGGTTTCACTATATGACAGATTTTCCAGAACGTATCCCCGTTGTTAAGTGGGGGACACCTGTAAATGTGAAAAATAAGCACTATTGAATATCTACGTTCCCAGTGGGCATTATACTGCTTGATATATTTCCCAGTAAGAAAAATATGCAGGTTTAAGCCTGTGGTTACCTGCATAAATGCTTACCTGCTCAGTTACCTCTTTGAACTGGAGTCTTTCACATCCAAACTGAACTCTATCCACATTGCTGCACTTGCAAGGCCCACATTTTGCCTATGGTTTTGTGTTTTATCATTATCAATTGATAATGACTGCATTCTTATTTCTTTTGTGTGTGTGTGTGTGTGTGCGCAGACACACACACACACACACACACACACACACACACACACACACGTTTCTAATTTGGCTTGTGTGCCCTTTGCTGGGAAATGATGAAGATCAATAATGCTTACAGTCACTTGCAGATTGACTACGCATCCATCACCTTGAGGATGTGCTTGTAGGAGTTCTGCCTCAGTCTGCATAGGGCAGCATCCTTTACTGAGGGCAACTTGTTGCCATTCTCAGTACTGCTGCTGGCCCCTCTTCACCTGATTTTACTGATTTTGTCAGCCCGCTCCTGCCTAAGATGCAGTGGATGGCCGAAATGGCCAGCCGCTGCATCCTAGACAAGATGCAGCCCACACCAGCACAGCCAGGGCTCACCTCAGGGGAAGGTGATGTCCATCCCCTTCCCCCGGTGTAAGCCCCTCCTTAGATGTGTGCCAGATCTTTAGCTGGTGCACAACCCAAGAGGCCGTGTAAGGCCAGCCAAGCCCGGGAAGGGACTTGGGATATCGGCATCGATATCCCCGCCCTCTCCCAGGACTGGCTTGCCAATGGACCACTCCCCTGACACCCCGGCTCACCCTCCCCATGCTCTCCCACAACCCGGACAGTGGCGTCACGAGCCAGCGCATCACCCCGACTGGGTCTTCATTCGATCCTTCTGAGGGCAAGGCTTTGAGCTGCATTGTGCGCATGCCACTCAAAGCCTTGCCGGTCTATTCGGAAGCAGCCGAGCCGCCGAGGAAGAAGCAACTCGGCTTGCCGGCTCCAGGAGTGATGCTCCAGGATGGGGGTGAGTGTAGCAGGGGGGTGACGTGTCGGGACTCCCGACACGTCAACCCCCCTGGTGCGTCACCCCCCCTAGGCACCTCCCGGCGCGTCACCCCATGCGTTCCGCCCCTCCCACCATGCACGAGTGACGCCACTGCACCCGTTGCAGGTCTTACCTGTGTCTGTCAATGCGGAGTCCGGAGGATGGCACAGTAAGCGGTATAGAAGCCACTACTCTGTGTAGCAGATGCCTCAATGCACTGAGCACGTGCACTAGGCATTGTTCTCCTTCATGCAACCCCAGACCTTTTCTTTTTCTTGGAACTAACTGCAATTCACACAAATGTGTGAACATGATATGATCACTGTACAGAATGCACTACAGAATGCTACTGAGAGCAATTTAAAGCATGGTCCAATTGGTGATCCATCCTTCCAGTACCACCACAATCGGTAAAAGTCACTTTGTTGTAACTTTACCACATCAGAAATGAACATGAGAAACTTGTTGAAGTAAATATTTTGGGGTCAAACAGTGCAGAGCTGAGAGAAAATGAATCGGTATAAAGCTATGGTGTCTTAATACTAGTGCAAGCAAATATGTAATAAAGACTTAAATGCTAATAATCAGAGTAAATGAGAGTGGAGAAGTTTGATTTGTGAAGTGAAGATTGGAACTTCCCAACTGTGCATCCTGGCACTCCATCAAGGGTTTCTTTGCTTTATTAAAATGAGTTTATATTCCTGCCGTGTAGCTTTGCTGAAGTTGTGAGAAGTCTTTTTGGCTGTTACACTTCTCAAAAATATTTCTACAGTTATGTTGCAATCGGTTGCCTATCTGATCAAAATGCCTTGTTACAAAGTACCCTAACACCAAAAATTGGACGTTTTGGCTTTAAATATTAAATCCGATTACCATTGTTCTGGTAGAATTACATGACTCTCAATATCAAATAGTATTAGGTTTGTTACCATAGAAACTCTCTTGACTCTTGAATCATAGTTGGAGTGAAAAGAAAACCACGGTGGGTAACACATATAAACCATAGGAACAAATCCGCTAGTGTGGCAGCACAAATCCAGCTTTCTGGGGCTCTGGAAAGAAAACCCAAGGAGATGCCCATGTCAACAGAAGCTGTGAATGTCCAATTCTACCAGCAGCCTAGCAAGGAATTTTTAAAAAAGTAATTAGAGTAAGAATTTGGGTACACTGGCTCCCCAAGTTAATGACTGGCTACATCGGTGCTTTTGCTCAGGTGCAGTATGTTCTTGATGGTTTTGCACAACTTTGATAGCACCAGGCTGGCAAGAGCCAGCTGTTTCAAGTTAAGTACATTCCCACTTCCATTCAGACCTCCAGAACCACACTGTTACATACGTAGGGGGCTTATGGTCCAATACTTTGTAAAGATGTGCCAGCAGAGTGACGACTCTGCCAGCATCAGGTGCTGTAAATGTGCCATAAGGCACATTTTCAACACCCAGTGAGTAAGGGGTGCCGACAGAGAGGCCAGCGCTGCTCACTCTGCCTGGGGTCACAACTACCACTGGGGAACACAGGTAGTTTTTACGCCTGTCGGGGCAGAGGCATTGGGAGGATGGACCGCGGTGGAAAGGGAGGGGGCAATTGGCCAGCCTGGTGCTATCACACCAATATTTTAATTAAAAAACAAACAAAAACAAGATACATTTTAGAGCAGAAAGTGTGGACGATGAATGGTACTGAAGCGGTAAACAAGTACAGGTAGTCCCCTACTTAGGTATAGCTTAGGTTCCGGAAGTCTGTACTTAAGTTGAAACAATAAGATGCTGACCATGATGGTAGTCTTGGGGCTTAGAACTGGGCTCAGAAATAACAGAAAACCACAGTGGGTAACACATATAAACCATACAAACAATTTTCCGGATTTCATAAGAAATCAATTCAGCTAGCCAAGTCTAGTTATGAACTGAGTTCAGGATAGTGCTGGTGACAAGTTGCTGGGGGCCCTGGAGCAAAGTTCTGCACTGCCCCCCCAATGACACCCAATCCAAGTCCCCTGATGGTGTACTTAGTGCTACAAGGAGGTCTGGCTCAGTCGGTAGAGTGACCGTCTCATATGCCTGAAGATTTGAAGGACAGCATTTCGGGACAGCTGGAAGTATCCATGTCTGTTGGAGAGCTGTTGGCACACCACTGATAAGCTACATGAGGGAGAGAAGCTGCAGCTACGCTTTGAGTGGGAGTCAAGGTTGCCTGTCGGTCGAAGCGTGATGAGGCAAATGCCAGAGAGACGCTGGACTGTGAAGAAAACCACCTAGAATGAAGGGTTCTATGCAAGAATAGAACATATTGTATTATTTAAAAAAAAAACCTTGGGGTTTAGAAAGCCTGCCTGTGTAAACTGCCTTTGAATTAAAGTCAGAGGAGAAATCCGATGACCAAAGAAATAGCAGAATATAAATAATGGTTGTTGTTGTTGTTGTTGTTGTTGTTGTTGTTGTTGTTGTTGATGCCACTGGTATTGGAACTCAGGATTCAATTGCTCAGCCTGATGGGCCCTAAGATGGGCCTGGGTTCCTGATGCCACCCCTGCTCGGGGGGGGGGGAATCACTATTTGTGATAGGACTGAGAGCCTTAAGTATGATCTCCTGCTCAAGGATCACACCAGATGATTCTGAATCTTCTATATTGCACCAAAAATGTGGATTTTTTATGAGGAGCCAGTCATGTTTTACAACGTTACTTGATGAAATGTATTCTTCCCACATTATCTTGCACTCTAATTTAATTGAATGTGATAATACAAGCACAGTGACCCAGTAAAAATAACAGGTGATTGACGAAAATCATTTATGGAAGTGTACAAACATCGGGAATTGACTTTGTTAATAAAGCAACCTTGCCCAGTGTGAATGGCAAACCTGACAGTGAGCCAGTATGGAGTGCTAGCCTTCAATTTGGTTAATGTGGGAGCTGCACATCTCCGCTGATAAGACTTGACACCTTATTCACCTTTGAAAACTCGCCACGTTTTAAATACTAACAGGCAACATTCATAATAATTAAGGACATGGGCTCTCCACACCATAGAAACCACAGGTGTAACATATGTGATGACAGAAGGTTTTTCAAAACCACAAACAGCCTTGTGACACTGTAAGCTTTTGTGAACTATTATCCACCTCCTCAGATGCACAGTGTCATCCTCAATAGGCAGATAGCACTACTCAGTAGTGAAGGTAACATCTCACACATCTCATACATCTGAGGAAGTGGCCTAAAGTTCATAAAATCAGTCAAAAACATATGCTCCGCTAGGGTTGTTAGTCTTTAAGTTCTTTCTAAAATCCTGATGTCATCACTATTTGTGATTCCCCCCCCCCCCAATAAACTAAAACAACTATCCCTCTGGAAAAATCTGAACTAGAAAAATGTCATTGCATTTCTTGATAAACCTTCATTTTATCAGCAATAACTCAAATGGGGGTGATGGGGGTGTCACTTATTTTTTTAAGAGCTTCCTTGTTATATTAAATTCTTGCATGTTTTTTAAAACACTGGACTTAGAAGTGTTTTGTTGTCCTCCCCATAGAACAAGATGGGGTCCTTTGACCTTGATTCAAAAAATTGAATATATGCTTAGTAGCAGAGATAATGAAATTATGCATGTATTGGCTTCATTTCCTTTGGCTGGGTCCGAAATTAGGTCTGAGTTTATAAGGTTAATGCAATTTCTTCTAACTGTGAATCTGTCTTGTTTATAGGCTATTATATCTAATTATCACAAGGAGGACTTGAGTCAGGTAAATATTATTTAGGGATCTTCTTCTTGTTGCTTGATTGCTTTATAAATCTGTATCTGTTTTGTTGCTATGACCTATGGTTCAAGCAATTGAAATTAGTCAGCTGTCAATGCATTAATCTCCTGCCATGTCTTTAGTAGTTTGTAGCAGATTAGATTTTATTTTTATTCAGCTATAAAAATGCTTTCTATTTAAAAAAAACCCAACCCCATTAACAGCACAATCCTGTCTAAGATGCAGCGACCGTCCGAAATGTGGGCCACACCGGCACGGCCCAGGCTCACCTTGGGGAAGGGGATGTTTCGTACCAGAGACTGCTCTGGAGCTGGTGCATATCTGGGGAGGCCGTGTAAAACCGGCCCATCCTGGGAAGGGGCACTGGATATCGGTGCAACTCAGTGTCATATCCCCGCCCCCTCCCAGGCTGGGCCAGTCAATGGCCCCCTCCCTCACCACCCCTGCCCACCCTCCCCAATCCCCTGCGCCTGCTGGCATGCGCCTTACCTGCATCAGCTGGTGTAGGTTTGGTTCAAAAGCGAGTGAGCAGTGTCGGCCTCTGCTCCGGTGCCACTTACTCCGAAGGAGTCACAAATGTGCTTTATGGCACTTTTACGACTCCTCAGGCCGGCGAAGCGCTCTGTCCACTGGCCTAAAGTTAGGGTGGATTGGGCTGCCCATCTCATCCCAAATGTTGTTTCCTTCTGATGAAATTTTCATCTATTCATCTAGTCCCAACATTCTATCCTAGTCTAGCAGCACATCCTAGGATACCTAAAAAAACACCACCACCAAGCTCTATCATGCAACAATGCAGACCAAGAGGTGGGGCTACAATGACAGGAACTAACTTGCTTATCATTGGGCAGAAATCATCTCTCTTAAGAGGGCTCTCCCGAGATTGCAACAGTTGTAACCACAACCAGAATGGGTTCACTTAAGTATTTGCAAAACTCATCAGTAAACGGAATAAGTGTATTCTGTTATAGTGGAAGTGTGATCCTACCAATTTCCTGCACAATTTCAGCAGTAAATAAGGACAATAATAAGAAATAAGCAATATGGGACAGTTCTTTTTACAACATAACAGCATTCAGTAGAATACAAACACAGAATGTCTTTAAGATGCAGCATCCAAAAAGTACGGATTATTTCCCAGAAATGTCCCACACGTTTGCTATCTCACAGTTTTACTATTCGATTCATATCCCCTTCATGGATGGTCAACTGTTGTCTCCTCTTCTTTTACAAACTACAGTGCCCTGAAATAATCAGTTTTCAGGCTTAACAATAGGCCTTAAACCAGACTTTCTCTGAAGTCCTTTTGAGGTGACCATTCTGCCCCAGGCAGGCTGAATTGCTCAGAGAATTGCACCTTTCTTCTGGTATTATATGGTAAGGCTATAAGTGGCATTCCAGCCCCCTAGTGGACAAGCCTGAAAGTTCTTAGGTTTCAAAACCTTAGGAATGGGAATCAGAGAGCCTCTTAAACAGGGATGTGTGTGCACACGTCTGCATTGTATTTATACACGTAAATAACATTTAAAACAAAGCCAGAGTAGTACTGTAATTCCTATTTTCAACACCCATATTATTCCCCTGTGATCACTGTGAAGTTATTTTCTGTAATAGGAAAAATATGTTGGAAAATCCCATTTTATTAAGCAAGGAGGCACATAGTGAGTCACAAATATCCTGTTGCACTCAGTACACGAGGGTCAAACTAGATGTGCCAAAAGGGAATTCCATGTTTAAAACTCTTGACTGTTTTTTTTCTTTTTCAAAAGCAGCCACAAGGGGTTTTGATTTGGATTAAGTCCATGGTCTGATTATGTAACCATTCTGTACTCTCATGAAAGATTTGGTAACTAATGATTCGATACTAAGGGGCCTTTATGGCGTGGGAATGAGTGTTAAAAAGCAGCAAGTGACCTGGTCCATGCGACGGCAGACAACAGATGCCCACCCACTGGAACAGGTAAGCCCACGCAGGGGTCGGGAAGGAGGTGGGTAGGGGTGGAACGGAGTGGGGGTGGGTGGGAGGCGATGGGGTGGGGAGGAGGGCAGATTGGGCCTGGGACGGGGCCTGTTTTGGCAGCAGTGGCACCTACCAAATCCTAAACCCCTTCCTGGGCCCGATTCACCTTTTCTATAGAGCTGGAGCAGGTCCAAGTTGACCCATGGCAGTGGCAGGGCTTACCCTGGAGAACAAATGTTCCCTTACCCCAAGGAGGCCTCCAGAGACCATGTTGGTGCAGCGCAGGGAGCTAGTTAGGTTTGGGCTGCCCACTTGTTTAATTTTCTCTAGGCTTTATGTCTCCCTTTCCTATTGCATCGTGTCTGTTAGACTGTAAGCAATTATTATTTCTCATAAACGTCCTTGAGTAAATTGGAAATCAACTAGTACAGAAATGCAGAAAATAAGTAGGGTACCTGTCATATGTAATATTCCAATGTGCTGGAATCAGGGTTTTTCAATAATTTTGAAAAAAAAATACAGGTATTAACATTCAAGCCTGTCGTGAAGTCATGTCCCTAATTGAAAGAAGGCTCTTATCTTGAATACCAGACCTGCTCAGTCATGGCGCTCGCTGTTGGGCCCTGGGCAAGTCACCCTCCTTCAGCCTAACCTAGGTTGCTCATGAGGATAAAATAACCCTGTTTACGTACAAACATGATGAATACTGCTTACATGAAAAGTTGCCTTGTACTGAGTCAGACCATTCACCCATCTAGCTTTGTTCTGTCTAGCCTGGCTGGCAGTGACTCTCCAGGGAGGCCTTCCCATTTCTTACCAAGGATCAAACCAGAGACCTTCTCCATACAAAGCATGTGCACTGTAAGGGAACCATCGCCCATCCATCCCCAAGAATAAGTCCACACTGGTCGATGTTTCTCAATGACATCTTTGCACATGCTCAGAAGCATTTTCTTCTTGATTATTCACATTTCCCTAGGCTCAGCTCTGGCAGGGAAAACAAATTCCAAGACTGAGACCAGCTAAGGTATAGCTGGAATTAAGCTCTGGTATGAATTTCTTTAAAAGGAGGGGAAGGAAAGTGTGACACATTCTCCAGTGCGGCCATATTTTCTTGATTGGCTCTTTCCCTGAGACGACCACAAAAATATGCAGCCAGAACATCCACTAGATGGCACTGTTATTTAAGACTGCAACAGAAGAACTATATGAAACACAGAGCAGGCTTCCTGCTCTGAATCATCTGTGGAGCAGATGAGGTAACAGCAGACTTCTTAAGGGGTGTATGGTGAAGGAGCTCTTTGAGGAAACTCCTTCTCTCAATGTAATCATCCCCCCTTAGTGTTTATTTTCTACCTCTTCTTTGTATTATGCAGAAAATGTGGGAATGCATGTCTTATCCCCACCGTTCCTGACGCCATTATCAATAGACAATGTGAGATATTCATGGGCTGGAAAAATGAGGAAAGAAAATAGTAGTACATTTTGCCTCCATTACTTCTAGATTTTTGTATGTGTGGAAAATGTCTTAAAACATCTTTACATCCTGTTTCATTCATATTTTATACATTTAAGTTTCCTAGCCTGTTCCTATTATCTGTTGTATTTGACTTGTGTGTTTTTTTCTTCAAAAATATCCTAAGTTTTGAGTGGGGCTGGTTGAATAATTTATTGAATAATATCCATTGCTGATGTAGCTCTTTTCTCATATTGATTGCAACAAAATTCAGATTCCTTACCCAATTATTCATTATTTAGAAGTATACCGTCCATTTTTTTTTATTTTTTTGAATGTCTGTATTTGCCACAAAGTGTCCAGTTGTTTGGTGATAATAAAACATGATCCACATTAGCTGCCTGGTGAGACTGTTTTTCTCTTATGTGTGAGCAGATATAAAACGTAAGAATGGCCAGTGGGAAAACACAGCTCTTGATACACAGTTTCAGAGATTAAATTAGTTGTGTTTATGAATGCTTAATGCTGGGAAAGAATTTCAGATAAGGTTCAACACAGCATAAATTCATGTGCTTGGGCAGATTGTAAATGCATGGAAATGTACTAGCAACCCGAGAGCCCAATTTTATTCACGCCTCTCCCCTGACATCACAGCGGCACCAAAATGGCAGCCGCTGCATCCTGTGCAGGGGGGGGCAGGACCGGGAGGCTTCTGCAGGGAAACAGGATGTTTCATCCCCTTACCCCTGCATAAGCCTCATAGCCTGCAATGGGTCTCCTCAGACCTACGCTAGCGAGGAGAGAAACGGGCGGGAAGGCTGTAGGGGGATAGGATCCTGCATGGACCTTCCACAATGAATCCTTCCCCTCCCGCAGCCTCCCTGTCCCATTACAGAACTTTGGGTAAAAGAAATCTTTGATTCATTCGAACAATGCCCCTTCTCCACCTTGGGAGAATCCTCCTTGGAAAATTTCACAAGTGGGGTACCTGCCCTGCCATTCTCATCATACGTATATACCAGGGGTTCTCAACCTGTGGTACAGGTACCCCTAGCCTAGGGGTATGCGGACCTCTTGCTGGGGGTATGCCAAGCCCTGCCACTTATCTGCCCCATCAGCAGTTAATTAAGTGTTAATTAACATGGATTTTAAATTTTAATTATTTTTGGAGCCCTTCTGTCTCACTGATTTTGGTTTTGGGCTTATTTTTGTACTTCAATGTACTTTGGTGGGGTGGGGGAGGGATGAGCTGATTTTGGGAAGTGTGACTTGGAGAAAAAAAGAGATCCTTGCATCTGTCTGTCTGTCTGTCTGTCTGTCTGTCTGTCTGTCTGTCTGTCTGTCTCTCTCACACAGAGAGAGAGAGAGAGAGAGAGAGAGAGAGAGAGTTACATAAGACGTTTTCACATTTAAATTTTAGTACTTTTTAATTTAACAATAAATTACCTAATTAATTGATTAATCCAATTAATTAGCAGTTAATTAGCAGGGGGTGCTTCAGAAAATTGGACCGTGATAGGGGGTACCCAGGCCTTCAAAGGTTGAGAACCCGTGGTATATACAATGCAACAGTCTTGGGAACTTCTTGACTTAAGATAAACAGGACCATTTGTGGTCACAAAGGAAGGGCCTATGGCTCCTGGATTCCCCTCACCAACCACATTGGTAATTCAATCAGAACCCTATGCTTTTGGAGACATGGGTCTCCTGGACAACTAAGAGGCAAAGGCACACCCTGCCCAAGGTGTGGACAATAGACAACGGCCACTCCCACTGGGAATGGGCAACAAGAAACCCGTCAAGAACAATCTCTGAACAAAAGGGTGGGCCAGGATGAGCTCATCCCACAATAGACTCTGTGTTCATCTATGGCCAAAAACACTATAAAAGAAAGCAACAGCAAAGACCTGGGAAATACCTGGGAAAACAAAAGAAGAATCTCCAGTAATGAGGTACACTGGTGGTTCTTCATTACTAACCCAAAAAAAGTGTTCTGACTCTCCTTTTACAATTAGAGAGAAAATGCATCATAATCGCTCAAAGGGACCGTGTATCTTCTGAATGGCCTGAGATTGGCAACTAGGGAATATAGTGATCCCATATTATTGAAGAAATACTTTGTGATAATCTGCATGCTTCTGCATGAATAAAATGTCAAAGAAAGCAACCCATATCTCTTCAGATCTTTATTTCCATAAGCTTTAAATTATGGCTTTCTTTTCTGTCCATCCCAAGTCTGGATCAAAGTGCTAGTGGCCGTGCCATTTCCAAAAAGAGCGATATAAGACAATATAGTTAAGTGAAACTGGCCAATAGCTGAAGATAGTATGGAAGGTTTCACGTGTTTGAGGAACTTCCTTTTGTGATAATCATTTTGCCTCGTGAAGGGTTCTGACATACTAACATTTGCAAAAGTGGTGGCTACTCTGTCCCAGGTGAACAATGTAATGACGATGTTGCTTTTTAAAGTATTTTAATTGCATTCAGTTATGGGGCAGGTGAATCGGAAGTATCACCATTTCAAATTGGAGCAGCTTATTTAAACAGAATGTGAGTTCTCTTCCTTTCTTGCCACCTTCCCTCTTTCAGTTTTCCATGTTCTGTTTAATCAGCTCATCATTATTCACAGACTTTCCCCATCTAAGTGTTTAGAAGTCCTGACTGAGGCTGTTTCATTAGAATTAGAATTACTCTTCCATTGCTTGAATTCAATTTTCTGTCCTCTAGTTAAAGGACTTTTTAATAAAGAGGCTCACTTGATCACCATAAGCCCTTCACACTTGCTGTATTGCAACACTAGCAGCTGTTAACTATCCTTAGGCTGCATGCTACGCACACTTACCTGGGAGTAAGCCTCTTTGAACTTAGTGGGATTTACTTCTGAGTAAACATGCAGAAGATTGTGCTGTAAGAAAATTAACAGCCCAATCCTATCCGTCCTCCCCCCCCCTCTCCTCTGGTGCAACCTTGACAAAAAGGCACACGCTGTATCTAATCCCTGTTACTCTCCATAAACCTCCCGCCCCACAATGGGTTTCCTCAGACCTGCACCAGTGATTTTGCTGACACAAGTCCGAGGAGAGAAAGGAAGCAGGGAGTCTGCTGCCAGAAGGGATAGAATCCAGTGCACACCATGACTCCTGGATCCACCCCCTCTCTCAGGCTCCCTGTTCCTCCCCCCTCCCTGCTCAGTTTTTCCTGCTCCCTGTTCCGCCCTCCCACAACGTTGTTGTTCAAGCTGCAATCATTTAATCACTTCCGCATTGTTTTTGCGCTAAAAGAAAGGATCCCCAGGCTTTGAAAACAATTACTGCTCCTGCCTCTTATCTCTAGCAGGCTGCTGAACACAAAAGCCCTACAGCTAAAGCAACAAATCTGAAGCCAATTAACCAGGCTTACCAGATCATCGCCGGGATGGGAGCGGTCTACCCTTAAGGGGGCGGGGCGTGGGGGCCCCAGAATGCGACGCGTTCTGCCCCCCACGCCCTGACCCCTTAAGGGTAGACCGCTCCCATCCCGGCGACGATCTGGTAAGCCTGCAATTAACCCCTCCAGCTCCAGAACACTGTGGAAACTATGATATTGATCCTGCAACTTGCAAGTTATTGAACTTGCCACTTGAAAGTTGGTGAGCCTGCCACTTGTCATTGTTAATAAATCTTTGATTTAACCCTGCAGCAATGAGTGGTAAATGTGCACCATTTAAATGTGCACCAAATGTGCCCCCCGATGTCTGTGCCCCCCCAAACAGAGAAAACGTGTATTATTAGAAGTGTTTTGAGTCTTTATTTAGAAGTTTGGTGATGTTTTTGTGACCAGAAATATGTCGTAGGAACCAAATTCTTGTTTATGTATGTTAGCCTATGGTAAAATTGGTTTCGTTATAAGTTGTTTCACTTAAAGTTGCAGTTTCCAGAAACCTATCTACAACTTTAAGTGAGGACTTCCTGTAATTTGATCCTGGTTTATTTTATCTAACTGTGGTTAGAATAAATCACAATCTCTTAAGTTTGTATGTAATGGGAAACTGTATTTAATCAAACCCAAAAATGGAAGCTTTAAGTCTGCTCCTGAATGAGGAGGATCTGGGAGGGGAGCACGTGCAAGCCTATCATTCTCTTAGGTTCATTTTCATCGTGGGAATTCAGTGTTTCCTATTACATCTGTAAAAGGTCAACACATAATAAAAAATCATTTATTGATTTATTTTACTATGTAAACTGCTTTGTGAACTACAAGGGACGTTATCCATGGGTTCACGTATCCATGGTTCTTTTGTTGTGTGTCTTGCTTTAACCAAACACTCTAAGCAGCAGCATGCTGCTCATAGCAGAGAAGCAGACAAGCCAACTGAGTGCTAGAGAGGCTTAGCCGAAAGTTTAACAGGAAGCAGGAACTAGAATGGCTTCCTGTTATTTTTAATAAAAATATTTTATTTATTCATTTTTAAACATATACAATAAAAAAAATCCAAAAAGAAAAACAGGAGAAACATATCTTAACCATGAACTGATTCCTGTTAACCATTGGCTGAGCCTCTCTAGCACTCAGTTGGCTTGTCTACTTCTCTGCTTATAGATTTCAGATGTATGCATTGGTAGTTGGATTAATTATACTGAATTAATTTTTAGATAAGGGCCTTGTGAATTTATATTCATTTCATTATTATAGGCAAAAGAAGTATTCAGAATGGTTCCTTTTTTGGAAGAAAGAAATCCATGAGATATTATTTACAATACATTTCAGATGTTCTGAATATCAGAATTGATATGAACAGCTGAGTGAGTTTATCTCTTCCTGAATCTTGCAGCTTTGCCTTGTGTTCATTTTCTGTAGCCTACATGGAATGAAAGAAAGAAAGAAAGAGAGAGAGAGAGAGAGAGAGAGAGAGAGAGAGAGAGAGAGAGAGAGAGAGAGAGAGAGATGTGGGTGATTGAACATTATGGAAACAGAAAATTTCTGTGAAAATGGGTTTTTAAAACTAGGTAATTGAAAATGGTTGTGTAAGTGGTTATGTGAGAGAGGCCCATATTATGCAAGAAATGGTGTGCATTTTTTATACAACAAATTTGCAGTACAAACTGTTTTTGTGGAAGAACAAGGTAGGGAATAGGAACACTCATACCCTTCACTTTTCTGCATGCATACTAAAAGCCAATTCACACAAACCAGAAATTACACTGTGGCTATTTTAAATCCAGTGCTATAAACAGAGGATAGCCTATGTGGCAAGTTGTTCATAAGTTTGTATTTCTCACTCATGAACGAGGTGATTTTTTTATCACGTCACTAAAAACTCCCCATAGAATTAATGTGGGTGGTATGATGAAAATGTTCAGATGTTCAAGAGGATGTTTTGAAGGTGGGCCACTGCCAGCCCACACACACACACACACACACACACACACACACACACACACTTGCATCGATTGCATGTGATTACATTGCATGATATATAGAAGCAAGCAATACACCTGGAAAAAATAGCAATAGACAAATGGTAATTCCAATGCATTTCTTATGGCTTTTACATGCCTTTAGAAAACGCTTTTGTTCATACTTATTTGCTGGGTCAATATGCACTGGCGTCACTGGAGCGTGGCGGGGGGCGGGCCGCCAGGGGGTGATGCGCACTAGGGGGTGACACGCGCACCCCTGCACGCATCACCTCTGTGACGCGCACCACCCTTCGGACGCTCCGAGCTCCAAGGCCTTCTGAAAGAAGGCCCACGCAGCGCGTTCATCCGGGTATTTTCCGGATTTTCGCTCATGCGCAGAGACCGTTTTGAGGGCTTTTTACCCTCAAAACAGTCTGCGCATGCGCGAAAATCCGGAAAATACCCGGATGAACGCACTGCGTGGGCCTTCTTTCAGAAGGCCCTGGAGCGCCCACGGGGTTGGACGCTCCGAGGTTGGACGCTCCGAGCTCCCGGGCTGGCCTCGGAGCGTCCGGAGGGCGACGCGGGGGGGGGGGAGCCGGGTCGTCCCCCCCACGCCGCGATTTCAGAGCGTCACTAGGGTAACGCGCGCCCCTTGCCCCAGGGTGACGCGCGTCCTAGTGACGCTACTGTACATATGCACTACCCAAAGAATGAATGTACTGCTGCCACCTATGTGAACCAATCTATAGAATACTTTACAGTGATTGCTTGTCTCCCTCGGATAGGATTATTTTATGGAGAACAAACTTTGGGGGTTGCCAGCTTCTCTCTGCCCCCTGCTGACAGCAAAGGGGTAGAGATTTAAAAAGAAAAAAAGCACCTGCTAGATTTCTGCCATGCAGCTTAAATGCTTAAAAACGTAAGACACGTTCGTGACGACTCTAGAGTAAGGGCCGCCAGCGCTATGCTGCCAGCCCTTACTCTGCCGCTGGATCTCCATGCGGCCGCTAGAGGATTATAAGGGATCCCCCGGCAGCTGCGTGGATGTTCCAGGCAGCTAGGGAGGGGGGCGTTTGGCCATGCCAGCCCGGGAGGGGGTGGGGATGGCCGGCTGGCACGACCGTTACACAGCCCTGGCCGGCTGGCACGACCGTTACACAGCCTCCTCCGACTTCCGCCAGCTAAATAGCTAGCGGAAATTCGAGGAGGCCCATCGGGTCTTCCCCGAATCCCCGGTTTACACTGGGGAACCGAGTAGACCTCCGGGCTGCTGCAGAGCGGCCTGGAACGGGGATAGGATCCAGTGGGCGGCCCTGGTCCACCTTAAACCTCTTCTTGGAATTGTGCCATAAACCTCTGCTTGGAAAACATAACAACCAAGACGCATTTTGTTTCCTCAATAACAGAACCTGAAGGTACAGCATGTAATTCAGCCGACTCTGAATATAAATGGAGAAACTCCTAAGTACATGTGTTTAAGATTGCAGCCTGAAAATCACCTGCCAGGACCACATCACATCTTTGTGTAGCCACTCCTAACTATAGCAGTTGTGGTGAAGGAGGTCTACCAGCCATCCACTGCCTGGGCTCCAGCATCTTTGGGTGAGGGTACGTGGTGCGTGCACACACTTCCCCTAGTGTGGGGGTGATCATGCCAGTGGGGCCCTCTCTGGGCTTTTGGCCCAGGACCCCCCCAAAATTTGCAACCACCACTAAGTCCAGCTACCAGGAGCTGCTGCCTTGTACTGCACCAAGTCATTATCCAGTACAGCCCTACTCTATCTGCCAGTAGCTCCTCAGGACTCAAGCAGTGATCTTTTCCAGCCCTGCAGCAGGAAATCCATTTTTTCCCATAGCAGGGATTGAATGTGGAGACCTTATACATACAAAGCATGCACTCCACCACTGAGCTCCAGCCCCTTCTTAAGAGATAATTGCAGGGTTTTAATAGAGAAGTACTGTTATCATCTCCTTCCTTATTCTGAGCTGGAAATTAAGTTCTGAATGGCAGTCACCGAGGGCTTCAAGCTGTTAATTTTGCAAGTACTTGGTCCCTTCATTTTCATGAGAGATTTTCTGAAGAATCATCTCTGACTTATGCTGAAGGGATGTGATCTCTAGCGAATTAAAGTATGATGATGATTGTTAAAATTGCCTTCATTCTTTTTTGTATGTGACCAGTTTTGCTTGTTTGTCTAAAGCGCTGTCACTTTTATGAACTCATGTGTTATCATTTTTCACTTTAATTCCTCCTTATCAGGACTTTAGTGTCACTTGCAGTCTTTTGTTATGGCGTATTCCTCCTATAGTTTACCTGCTATTGAAGTTCTTAGAATGACTTACGTTAACTCATTTTCTTTGTTATTTCGTATGCTCTGTCCTCACAACAGCTGCTGCCTAGAGATTATGGAAGGCTGAATACAATCAGCATACTACATCAGAGCTTTCCGATGCCCATTTTCTTTTCATTCTCTCATCTTTCTGTAAAATTTACTCTGTTAAATACTCCTCAGATGGAGTGTATGAGACATAACTTTGTATTTTACAGAATAATACAGACACATCCTCTTAGAGCCTGGAATTTGGGGCGCAGTTTGACGACCTTGAATTCTCATTTTGCCTGGCCGTACTAATCTAATTACCATTTTCAAAGGTAGTCCTGAAAGGTCATAAAATGCATAAGGAAGACAAGCCACCTCACAGCTGCAAGGCTGTCCCTGCAACTGTAATGGATCTAATCATCACCCATTTGATGTGTGCAGTTTATAACTCATTGTGTCCAGAGCCTGGAACAGAGAAGGAGACCCATCTTTTGAGTTGATAACAGAGTGACAACCTCATTAAGAACCTGTGCTTCAGGATCTGCAACTAAACATGCTATTATTCTATTTACTTTCCCCCACTCCAGCGCAGTTATCACCTCCTTCATATTAGGTGGTGGAGTCTTGATGCTTCCACCCTAAGTCCTGTTTGGAAGAGCCCGTCCCTGACTCAGAGTCACGGAGCAGTTCCACCTCAATGCCCATACAGACAGTGCTGTGTGTGCTGAGGGAGGCTTTTCTGCATCGCTCCCCTTCCATGCACTGCAGGGGGGCCACTGGCGTCACTGCAGGGGGGCGGAGCTCTAAGTTCTGCCGCGGTCAGTCCCTCCGTTGCTTTCACCGACTTGAATGGCTCTAAAGGCGAGGGGACGGGGGCGCTTCGTGCTCCCGTGTAACGGAGGGTCTGACCGCAGCGGAACGTAGAGCTCCGCCCCCCTGCAGTGATGCTAGTGGGAGGGGCCCTGGGACAAATCCATGGAATCCCATCTGTCCCCCAATGGAACACTGGGCTCTACCTCTGTCACTTGTATTGAGAGTCAAGAGGCTGGCCTGGCCTGACGGTCCTCTTCGAAGGTGGAATCTTGGCCACTGTCCAACCTCTGATGTCACCTGTTAGAGAGATGCCACATCTCTTAGATTTGGGTAGATTTGGTCAGGCTTCAAAGGTGATTTGGGTAGATTTGGTCAGGCCTCTTCCTCGACACCTAAGACTAATAGCCTCAAGGCGGGTCAAGTCTGAGGAAGCCCTTCCTCACCCTCTCTTAATCCCACTTATAGCTTACAAGCCATGATGGGGATAAGCAACCTCCTGGATGGAGGAGTAGGTTTTCTCTGTGCCAGATACAAGGAAGTGGCGACAGGATACAGGTAACGTGTTGTCTTGTGTGCTCCCTGAGGCATCTGGTGGGGCCACTGTGTGATACAGGAAGCTGGACTAGATGGGCCTTTGGCCTGATCCAGCAGGGCTCTTCTTATGTTCTTACCTGCATTGCACCTGAAAGACATGACTACTTCATGCCACAAGGGCAGTATGGAGCAGGAGAAGAAAATAAGAAACAAAGAACATTTGCTCATGACAAATCAAGGAAAAGGAAAACAAAAGACAACATTCCTACTTGGCCATAAGACCAGAAGACCCCTGGTGAGCACTTCTAGTCCAACTTCAGTGGCTTCCAGGAAGCTCACAAGCCAAACTTGAAGGCAATAGCCCTTCTTCACTGTTCTCAGCAAATGGGATTCAGCAGCATATTGCCTCTGAATCTATAAGGTTTTTCTGTGTAGGAGAGAATACTGTGCAGTTGCGGCAATTCCCCCCCCCCCAGTTTTGTAATGAGGACTCCTCATACTGCAGTCCCTGCCTTCCTGGAGCATTTTGCTGTAAGAAAGTCTCTCCGTTCTAACCATCAACATAACTAATATTCACACTGAGATCAGTTTAAAAGTTGGCAACAAGTTGGGGATTTTTTCCCTTTGTCTATCCATTTCTTGGGTAATTTTCTTCATATTCACTAGAGAAATTTGCCTCCAGTTCAGTGTCGTTCTTTTGTTTTCATTTCTTTGAGTAATATCATCATGGGAAGTACAAAACGGCAACCGCAATAACTGGCAGTTGTGAAATCTAATCAAGGAAACTTAATCAAATGTAAAAAAGAAAAGAAAGAAAAACCCAAAAAACTCTTTTTCAACATATAATCACCACTGGTAACTTTAACACATTCTGCTACAAATCACCCCACAAATGCAAACGATCACAAAACACAGAACACCCATATCACAGATAAGGAGTTCTACTGATATACATATACACTAGTAAGCCTCAGAGTCTGCATGAGCTTCTGCAGGGTAAGGCAGGGCTGTGTATATGCAACTCTCATGATGCTAGAGAATAACCCTTGACGTAGAGGGCAGTATGCATAGAGAGGCACTAGCCCTTGACTCAAGGGATTGTTCTGGCTGAGGGTGAGTGTGAGAGACAGAAAAAGAGAATGAAGATATGGGTGTCGGACAGACAGGGTCAGCCCAAGACCTCCTGATGGAGGGCCCATGAGAGGAGGGTAAAGGGGGTAAATTGTACCTGGGCTCAGGGTCAAAAAAGGGGCCTGGGAGCCAGAGGCGTCCCGGCAGCTGAGGCTGCCTGGAGCACCTCCGCGGCGCCGCCCCGAAGTGACGCGGGCGGGCGCTCGAGGCCTTCTCCCCCGGCCTCGGAGCCGGAGAAAGCCCTGGAGCATCCGCCATGACCGGCGGCCAGGGCTTTCTGAAGGCGGCCGACTGCGTTAAACATTCTGCACATGTGCAGAAAAAAAGGATAAATAGCGCGGTGCCGCAGTCGGCCACCTTCAGAAAGCCCTGGCCGCCGGTCATGGCAGACGCTCCAGGGCTTACGTACCAGAATACATCTTCCCCCTCACTAACCTCTCAGTCTGCTGCTTTGTACCCTGAAGAGAAAACTTTGATTCTTCCCTGTGGGTAGTGAGACCAATCACCTTTAAATGCACTTTCTCAAGTTACAAACTATAGAAATTATCTCTGAAAGTATAATGATCCAGAATACTTTTTAAGAACATCCTTGATTTTTGGATATTGTCCCACAGTAAACCAAAGTAACCTAATGAAAATTCCTGATGGAGTGTGATATCAGTCAAAATTTATGGCATCTTGATTTCCTTTTGGAAGCAATTCATTCATCACAGCACACATATTTTGCCAAGATTGTTTTAACAGGACATGATGCTTCAGTTTGTATGTGTGATGTGTATGTGTGATGGCAGAGCAACAGTAAATGCAGGGAATCTGGAAGGAACTGATGATATACAGTAATGAATAATTGTGTAACGGTATTGAACAAATCATAACATTAGTACCATTTGTATGCTGGATCCAAGATAGAATGCTTTTCATCTGTCCTCAACAAAAATCATATTAAAGTATTTCAGTCTAAAAGCCCAATCCTAACTAACTAAAGGATTATATACAATCCTTGTACAGCCTGAGGATGTGGACAGGCTTCTTTGGAGTGTGAGGCCGTCTGCCTGCATGCTTGATCCTTGCCCAACCTGGCTTATTAGATCTGCCTGGGAAGGACTGGCCAAGTGGACAATTCCTCGCTGGTGGAGGGGGTGCTGCCGCTGGATTTTAAGTGGGTGGTGATTTGCCCCCTTCTGAAGAAGCCCTCCCTGGATTCCACTGTATTGGACAACTATCTGCCAGTCTCGAACCTCCCGTTTCTGGGCAAGGTAGTTGAGTGGGCGGTGGCTTTGTAACTCCAGAGGGTCATGGATGAAACGGATTATCTGGATCTCTTTCAATCTGGCTTCAGGCTGCGCTTTGGGACAGAGATGGCCATGGTTGCCCTGGTGGATGACCTATGCCGGGGACTGGACAGGGAGAGTGCATCCCTGTTGGTCCCGCTGGACCTCTCAGCGGCATTCAACACCATCGATCATGGTGTCCTTCTGGGCCAATTGGCTGAGTTGGGGGCACCGTTCTCCAGTGGTTCCGCTCCTACTTAGCAGATAGGTCCCAGATGGTGGTGATGGGAAACGCCTGTTTGACACCCTGGCCCTTGAGGTCTGGGGTGCCACAGGGCTCAATCTTGTCTCCTATGCTTTTTAACATTTACATGAAACCACTGGGAAAGGTCATCCGGGGATTTGGAGTGGGGTGCCATCAGTATGCTGGTGCTGGCCATCACCCAGCTCTATCTCTCCTTTCCACCAGATACGAGGGTGGCTGTTGAGGTCCTGGAGCGTTGCCTGGAGGCGGTTGTGATCTGGATGAGGGAAAACAATTAAACCCTGACAAGACAGAGGTTTTCCTGGTCCGGAAATCCATGATGCAGGTGCTAGAGTATCATCCTGCTCTGAATGGGGTTGCACTCCCTTTGAAGGGGCTGGATCGCAGCTTGGGGGTTTGCCTGGACTCACAGCTGCTCCTGGATTCCCAGGTGGCGGCTGTGGCCAGGGGGGCCTTTGCCCAGTTTCGACTGGTGCACCAGCTATGACTGAACCTGGATCGCACAGACTTGGCCACGGTGATCCATGCCACAATGACCTCAAGGTTAGATTATTGAGTCAGAACAAACCTGCTGTAACTCAATATATATAGCTACCAGGTGCACAGAGCAGGTTTACCTTCCTAACCATACCCCAGCAGGATGCAAACTCCCCATGGGGTAATACATCAAGCCTATGGGATCTATGGGAATGATGCAACCACATGGGTGGGGCCAATTGTTTGGGTTTCCCCCCTAAGCAATCAGAATTCTCCTGCCCAGGAGACAATGGAAAGATCTGAACAGGGCCTCTGAGAGGGGGGCTAAGGGGGTAAATTGTACCTGGGCCCAGGGCCAAAAATGGGTTAAAAAGGGGGCCCAGGAGCCAAATTTACATGAAGGGAAGGGGCCCAAAAGAAACTTTGTACCCCTGATAAAATTCCTCTGAGTGGCCCTGGATCTGAATGAGAAGTTATAGCCTGTGGAATCCATGGTATAACTATGAATAATACACAGATGTTTAGTAAAACATACAAGAATTCTTCAAGGATCCCCATGCTAATGCCTATATTATGAAGATATGCACACAAACACACATGAATAATCTACAACATGAAATGAAACTCATAGTGGCAAAATCATATGGGAGACTCTGGAGTAACATCTTCATTGTGAGAACGGCCAAATCACTTCCTAGTCTCTGAAGCGAAGTGCTCATTGCCATCATGCCAATTACTGCCGCCTCCTCTGTAAATGGCTCTAGAGAATGCTCTACTTCTGAATGGCTTCAGTCAGTAGTAAAATCTGGGTCAGCATCAAATTCTCAAAGACATCCTGTGCTCCTTAGATTAAATTTGACTCAACTGCTCTCTGTTCTGTCTTATTTTATTTCTCCCACATCTTAGACTTGTGGCATCCCATTCCACTGATTTTGTCCCTAATGTCTGTTAAGGAAGAGAGCCATAATTGCCGATCTTCTTCCTAAAAGTGACCCAGAAGCACCAGCGCTTCTCACGATACTTTTGAACAGTTGTATGTACTTATTCCTCTGGTAGATGTATTGATTTATGCAGTAAGTAAGTTAGGGAGATCATAGAGTAAGGAGAAATGCAGCTGATATGCCTTCAACTGATCCGTCTGAAAGAAATGTGTGAACAGATCGCCATGAAACCACTGTTTAAAAGTAGAAGGTTGTTTTTCGTCACTTCCAATATTGATCAGTGTTAAGTTTTTAAAATAAAAAAACCATTCTATTCTGGTGCTGTTGGTCTTGAAGTAATGCCAGCATTGCTGCTACAACATCACATTGCTGTTAGAAAGTCTCCATTTTTATTCTCTAATATTGAGTTTTGCTTGAGTGAGCATTGCATGAGCAAGTGTATTATTATGAAATGAGTAAGGATTATCCATTCTTCATTTTAACCTTCATTTGATTAACTAGACATTGATGCTAAGAGTTATGATTTTCCTCTTCATTCTCCTCACCTTCTTAATAATCAAATTTAGTATAACAGAAGAAATGGGGCACAGTTATTTTTCTTTTAAAAAAAGGTTACCATGGTAGCCAAAAGTAATCTTGGTTCACCCCCTAAAGGAACAATAAAAGATGAGCTGCACAGAATTCTTATCAACTGCAGGGAAACTAATCAGAATGAATTAATCTGCACGAAAAATGGGGGAATACTGATACAGACAAATCTATTGCAGCAAAGGAGTCATCAATTTATTTACGAAGAAATACTGTGCCTCTTGCAAAGTGATGCAAGTGTAGAGCGTGAAGATGAAAAGCTTGTCAGTAAAATGACATTTCCTACTAACAGTTATTGATGATTCTTAGTAGTTAGTTAGCCAGTCATCATTATGTTGGTTTGGCGGTGTGAGAGGAGAAGGCCTATATGTTGGAGGAACCAAGGGAGGAGGATGCAGAACATCTCTGTGAGCTCTGGACATGGTCATTTTTGTGTCTGTTAAGGGTTAGTAACTCCTCTTCCTCGCTCTCTCCTTGGTCATACAGTAGTTTCAGGAGGCAATGTCAGTGGTGTTTCTACGACCGCCCCCCTCGTGCCGAAAGTGACGTAACGGCTGCAGCCATTATTCACCATACAGAAGCGCAGGGCAGGCAGGAAGGCCAAAGGCTGAAGTGAATGGGACGATCCATCCCGCCGCCGTCCGCCGTGACACCCCTCCACCTACCTGCCGCCTGGGGCCTGATCCTGCCTCCTGGGAGCCCACCGCCCCAAGTCCCCCTCCGCTGACGACGCCACTGCAATGCATCTCCCATGCATTGCCAGCTCCCAATCCTAAACTCAGTGGTGCAGGTGATGGCCTAGTTTTGCCCTCGCTATGAAGTTGCCTCCAAGTGCAGCGTCTTACCTTTTCTCCGAAGAATGCATGCATAAGGAAGAAGGGTGCCTCTGGGGACTCAGCCAGGGTATGGCAAGCAACTCAATCTGTCCCATGCACCTGGGTGATCCCATGTCTTAAGTTGGAATAAGTATATTCCATCTCAGCTATATCCCAGGCTGCAGACTGTTTGCAGATGATAATTATTAAGCATTCTAATTATATATGGTAATTTAAAGAGAAAATCATATGCATGTATACTAATTGCAAGAATTTCCTTACATCGACTATATTTGGCACCTAACATAATGATACATGAGGAGCATTTCTTAATTTAAAGGGGGAAAAAAATCTGCAAATTGTTTTCACCATTTTCAAACTCTCTCATATATACCATTATTAATTAAATTCTAATAAAGTCAGGTAACTTAATCCAAAACTTTGCCCACTGTTCATCAGTCTGTTCGGGGCAGGGAATTCTGCTGCATCCATGAAATCAGTTCCCCACCTGCAGTGACTGCCACATTCATTTCAATGGCGAAAAGTAGCTCAGCAGCCGCCTGCCTCCATTACAACGAATGGAGCAGCTTACAAGATCAGGAGTTCCATGTGTACTGACGGTGTTGCACACAGAGCTTTGGGTAGAGTAGCCAGCTGCAACCCAAAACCTCACATGCCTAGATCTAATTTCGTGTTACAGGAAACCATATTTTTTTTCTTCCGATGATGCAGAATTGAATGTCTCACCATGCATAAGAATTTGTGCATGCAGGTGAAGTAATGGATTTAAGAGTAAGGTGTTGATTAAAACTATTTTCAGAAGGTTTTTTTTTTGCCTCCACAAGGAATAAATGCCTACATAAATATACACAGGGATGTTCCCATGCCACAGCCTTGTGCAATCAGGCAAGGTTGTTATTTTGTTTGTTTTTAAGGGAAGAACAGTTGTAGATGGGAGGGAGAGCACCCATTAACTTTGGCAGAGGCGTCGGGCCGCCTGGGGGGGGCTGCCCGCCCCCGGGTGGCACGTGGGGGAACGACAACTGTGCAGCGGCGGTGAAAAAAGACGCGGGCAGGCGGCAGTGAAAAAGGTGAATGCTGTTTGGCCCACCTGGAGCCTTGGAAAGCTTTGAGCAGCTGCAGCAGCAGCAATGTCACCTCCGGCGGGGGGGGATTTTCGATCGCGGTCCCCCCTCCCGCCGGGCGTAGGTATGTCACTGAACTTTGTTTGAACTTTCTTATTTCAATTGGCCAAGCTATGCGGCCTGTTCTCTGCTTAGCCAGTCAAGACGCCATGGTGAAGGTACAGAAGTGGCCTCCGGGATGGATCAACAGTGGGTCCTTCTGAGGCGGCTGCTTGGTGATTCCAACAGCTGATGCTGCCCTTGTCTGGGCCCTTTGTAAGCTCTGTGCATTCTTCATCCGTTTGTCAGCAAGACTCCAGCTCTCCACCTCTCCTACTGGGAAGCTTGGCCTGATAGGCTTTCACTAGCTGCTGTTTCCTTTGTCACTAATTGGCCTTTGTGTGGCTGAGGATTTTCAGTTTCCTCCTCTGAACTTTATTGGGTTAAGTAGGCTTGAGGGATGAAGTTCTTTCTTTGTGATATTGAATGCATTTGTATTTTGTTGCAAATTTGGGCCTGAGGGGTGAGAATGAAACAGAAATTAATGCTGGGCTTAACTAGGTGATTCAACCATCTGTCATCACATACTTGGGACTTGAGGTCAGGGTCTGGATGGGCTTTAAAATCCTTAAAACAGGATTTTCACACACACACCACAAGCATCAGATGAGGAGGTTTTCTTAACAGACAGACAGACAGACAGACAGACAAACAGACAGACAGACAGACAGACAGACACACACACACACACACACACACACACACACACACACACACACACACGAGTTGCCTCACTGTATTTTATTGCTACCTAATAATGAGCTGAAAATACTTAATTTGGCAACATTCCATATACTTTTACTTAGGCTGAAGAGCAGTAAATTACATGCTAAGCCTGGTCTCTGTCTTGTGACTTAAACCGGGTGATGCCTCCAATGCATATGGGGCATAATGACGGTGCAGAGTATGGGCAGAAATTGGCTTGCGTTAACCCCACTGACCCAGTGGCTTGTTAGCCCTTTTAGTAAAATTGGGACCTGTTGAAAATCTATTTGATGCTGCCTTGGTCTTCCCTCCAATTCCTCTCTCAACGTTCATGAGTGCTTCAGAAATCGGGAGCACTTTCTATGGATGAGAATTCAATTTGAAAAATGGTTTCTTTGAAACACTGGAGCGGGAAGGGAATCAAATGCTGACAACTCAACTATTTGGATTCAAAACATATCCATTCTTCAAAGTGCCTGGTGGTAGATATTATTATTATTATTATTATTATTATTATTATTATTATTATTATTATTATTATTATTTAGCAATTGTTAATGCCACCTTTCCTTCACATACTGAATGCCCAAGGTGGCTAACATCAATCATAAAACAATAAAATCCATATATGTAATTACAATCCCTATTGCATTGTCATTGGTTCTTTGTTGTCTTTTCTGCATGGTCATTGTTACCTTGGGCTTTGTACAGATGGACTCTGAGTCCCATGTGTCTAAAGCAAGATCTTGACCCTGACAAGTGGGGCAGCACTGTCCTGCTCTCTCTGCTAGCAAGCAACTCACCATCCACCTTCATGCCCAGAACACTCCTCCCTCAAAAAATGAAAGCTGCACATAGCAATGATATGGAGTGGCTGCTGTCTAGATATAGGGCTGGGTACAACTATTTCCAGGTGTGTTGGAGCTTTTGTGGCTCCTCTTCCCACATCAGCACTATGCACTTCCCCTGAAAATCATTCATCAGGATTAGATAACCATCCAAAATGGGATTCAGCTGAGCACTAGGGGAGCATAGCACAAAATTGGCAGAATCCCCACTCATAGGAACAGTGCCATGTTGCCTGACAAGCTTTGCTTTCCTTCACTGGGATGCTTGACACATAACACATTTCTATATGCATGTACGTGGTGCTGAGACACAACTGGCCTCAGGTTGCTGGGTGCCCTTAGGCAAAGCCCTGCACTAGGCTGTCATGGTGGCCTCACCTACTTCCGGATGGTGCACTATCACTGCCATGGATGGTGAAGGGGTTGACCTGACCAAGTGAGCTCTCTGAGGGGCACGAGTTTCCAGCCAGTGCCCAGCCTGGCCAACTCTGAGGCTACCCCTGCATTTATTTAGGTATTTATATACCACCTTTCTCTACAGACTCAAGACGGTTTACATAGACAGACTAGTCATAAACCCATGTTTTTCACATGTTTTTTTTTTTTTGCATCATTTGGATCACCCTCAATTTCTCCAGATGTTTCCTTCTAAGTTCAGTCAGCATCCTGGCTTGTGCTTTGCACTTCCAAGCTTTGCAGTAGCCACCACAGTTCACCCCCAGACAGTTGTCAAGATATTATCCGTCTCTGACTCCTTCACATTCCACACCCTCTCAAGGTGCCTCCACAGTGCCTTTGGATCCACTGTATTTATTAGTGCTTTGCCATGGACCTCACTCTCAAAATACACAGAATCCGTCATCCTTTGTAGAGTCTAGTGAACCTCGAGTGTCGCGTCCTTATAATAAAATCCTTTTAAAGCAATAGCTCAGATACATTTCTTAATGCTATGCTCCTGTCTGTGTGAATAATCCACTTACACAGAAAATGCATAGTTAGCTTTGGTTTTTATGAGCATAACTAGACAAATGGCTAATCAAGCCATTATTTCTCTCTTTTTTATCAGCTACAATGTATTTTCACTCAGAAGCTTTGTTTTTCTATGGAAATTTAATTACTTTTCTCTGTGGCATTATAAAAGGCTTGGCTTCTTCCAGAAATGCTGAAATGGAAATTTTATGGTAAGAGACAAAATTAGTATCTATTGTTGCAAACATTATCTAATAAAATGTAAAACAACACAATGTTTATTTATTGTACAAAGAAATGCTGAAGAATCATTTGCTGAATAAGTAATCTTACAAAGTCAGTGCTCCCTGTGCATTAAATTCTGACTCAGGAATTGTTGGCTATACAGCATGTGAATGCAGAAAGAAGGTGACATATCTAGAGCAAGTGTACCTTGCACTTTTATGTTAGATTTTACTGTACCCCTTCTGGGTGAACATTTACAGACCGTAAGAAGGGTTGATTCATGGCCAGAGCAGGAATTGTCATTGGAAATGAAATGGCAATGCTTGATTTTCCCATCTTACAATTTCTTCCTTCTGGATATTTATTTAGTTTCTGATGGATGGTTTTGAGAATGCAACTGGTCAACTGGTCACCCAGAAGCGAGACTTTCTGAACTGAGGGGGAGGATGTTCTTTTCCCATCAGACAATGGGACTTACCATATATACTCGCTTACAAGGTGAGAAATTTAGGCAAAAAACAAAACAAAAAAAAGGACCAGAAACATGCCTTGTCTTAACCTCACTCCATGTTGGCTTCAAAAGATTGCAGGTTTGCAGATCCAGCAGAACATTGACCATGGGGCAGGGACCGTGAGTGGGGGAAGATGTGTCTTACTCACAAGTAAGCAGCTGTGCCTTCTCCTCTCCACTTTAATCTTGTTGGCTTACCGTGTCAGACCGGCACAGGTGAACCCCCGCTTCCCCCCTTCTCTCTCTTGCTAATTCTTCCCTCCTTCATTGCTCCCCTCCCTAGCCCTGCTGGATGCCGCCAAGGAACAGGAGCAGGAGAAAATGGTGAAAGCCGAACAGTTCTTCTCCTGCTGGTCCTGTGTGCAGCTGTCCCTCCCTGCAGTTAATACGGTATTTTGACGGGAGACTGCAGCTGCAGAGGTTGCAGCATTGTGGCGCACACGCTTTCCCTCACTCCAGGAATTTGAGCCAGAGGTCATCGTCTGAATCACCATCTGTCCTCAGCAGCCTGATTTCCTCTGATCATCATCTGAATCAACGTTTTTGTCAGCAGGTACGATGTGTGCAATGGTTCTCGGCCTCTCTTTTTCAAAATGGTGCCTTTTTAATATATATATTATTTTAAATATATATATATATATATATATATATATATATATATATATATATATATATATATATATATATATATATATATATATATATATATATTATTTTTAAAAAAACAATTACTGGCCCCTCAAGTCCTTAAGTTTTACCCTCGTCTTACTGAAGGGTCTTAGCAAATTTCAGGTTTTTTGGCTCAAAATTTGCCCTTGTCTTATCGGCGAGATCGTCTTATATGCTATGCTCCTCTACTCATATACGGTACTTATGAGGGGTGAAAAGTCCTCCAACACTTGTTAACTCTCCCAATTCGGCTTCAATACACTTCCAGCCTTGTATAACACTTCAAATGTTGTCTCCTGATTTGAGGCTTTACATTTTTTTAAACTTACCTTTTTTCCTGCCGGCGGCCATGTTGGATCTCACGAAATCTCGCAAGATCCAAGATGGTGGTGCCCAAAACTCGTGAGGGCATGAGGCAGTACAGTACTGCTGCTGCTGCTGCTGCTGGGGGCGGCGGGGCTCCTGCTGGGTGCTGCTGCTGGGTGCTGCGGGCTGGGTGCTGCTGGGTTCTGCAGGCTGGGTGCTGCTGATGCTGGGGGCTGCTGCTGGGGGCAGGGGCCTGTTGCTGGTGGTTGCTGCGGGCTGGGGGCTGCTGGGACTGGGGCCTGGGGGCTGCTGGTGGTGGCTGGGGGCTGCTGCTGGGGGCTTGAGGCTGCTGGCTGCTGCAGGCTGGGAGTTGCTGCTGGGGGCTGGGGGCTGCTGACAATGATGGACGCAGTGGGGGCAGCGATGATGATGGCAGCCATGGCTGGCGGTGAAGATGGCGACAGAATGGCGGCAGCAGGACAGGACAGGCAAGTCAATTTAATTAATTAATTTGGCTAACATAAACAAATAATTGAAATTTCCGGGTGCCATTCAGGTGGCAAAAGGGCGGTATGCACCCCCCCAAAGAAAGATTTTTAAAATTTATTTATTTTAAATGATTGATTTATTGATTGATTATTTGTTGGGGGGGTGTCCTGGTTTAGAACCAGGAAAAACTGGTAAGCCTACATATATGACAGGGTAACAGGACTAAAACAATAAAACTAACTTCCTAAAACCTAAACATTTCCTAACTCTCACCAAAGGTGTTCTACCCAGCCCATGAAGGGTCTGGGGTCTTACCAACCCGATGTTGGGGTAGGCAGAAGTCCAAGTTACACCGGTGCAAGAGTTACACACCGGTGCAAGAATTACACAGGATTGGGCTGCCAGTTAGAGCAAGTTACAGCTCAATACCTCAGAGGCCACCTATAAGTAGCAATATCAATAAATGCAATCTCAGTCAGTGCTTGAAATTTCTGTCAAAGCCTACATTCTGTTTCAAAATTACAATGAAACTTCAAACAAAAGCATGGTTTCCCAGTCTTTCTATGCATCCTAATATACCATATTTCTTCGAGTCTTAAGGCGCCATCAATTCTAAGGTGCACCTTAATTTCTGAACCACCCAAAGGGGAAAAAAATACAATCGATTGTAAGATGCACCTTAATTTCAGTACCCATCAGTGGTCCATCCCCTTTTCACTTTCCTCCTGCCAGAAGCCCTCCCATGTAACCCCTTGGAGCACAAGATTACACAAGATGGTTGCCCTTGTGGGAGAAAGGCGGGGTAGAAATTCTATAAATAAAAAAATAAATAAAATAAAAATATTTTTTTTAAGGGGGCATGGAGAAAGGGTTGACCCATTATCTTATGTGAAACACTGTCTTCTGCATAAGCATACCTAGATTAGGGCTATGGTATATGAAGGTACATTTTTCACACATTGCTTGAATTGTGAGAAAAATGGGTAGTGAGTACATTTTTGTCGCTTTTCTTGCAATTTGAATAACAGACATGGATTTTGCTATTTAATTTAATTGGCACACTACACTAAGCCTTAGAACACAGGACTCATCACTCATTTATCCTTTAAATTAATTTCTCAAGAAAACTACATTTCTTAAAAGTTCATCAACATCTTTCATGCTAAATTGGATTGACAATACCATGCTTAGCCACTACAAGGAACTGTGCAATAATGATAATTTCTGAATTAAAGCACTCTAGCCATAGGCATGGAGATTTCGGTGTTGTATTTATGTACTGCTGGTACTTTCCCCCTTCCTATTAGGCTTCACTGTATTCAAGAAGGACATTTTTACTTGTATTCCCGCAAGCAAAATAGAACAAAGGGATTCACCACTCACTGCCATTCTAGTTTCTGACTTTTTATCTGTTTATGTAGTCATGAGAATAGTAACTGTGATTGCAACTGAGCCCATTTCTTTCACTTTTCATTGCTTTCAATGGGAGAAATGTGACCAAGTGTTTAACTCAACCTTAGATGTAGTGGGAATTTTAAAAGAGCCCATTCCACCACCACCACCACCACCACCACTGGTGCAGTTGTACCAAAAAGCAGCGGGGGGACAGGGATGCATCGAGAGACTTTGGAAGGGAAAGGGGATTTAAATCTCCTTACACCTCTGTAAAGCTCCTGCTCCACAATGGATCTTCTCGAACCTGCGCCAGCTCTTTAGCTGGCACATGTCTGGGGGGTGGGGAGGCTATCAAAAGGGAGGAAATGATCCGGCATGCCCTCGCTGCTGGATCCACCCCTCTTGCAGCCTCCACGTCCCTGTTCCTCCCCCCCCACTCCATATCTCCCCTTCCCCGCCGCTGTCTTACCTGCTCCAGCGGGCGCTACAAGGTCTGGCACTGTCCTGTGAGCACTGCCACCTCTTGCGGCAGTCATTTTGTGACAGCGGAACTCCATTCTGTTGTTGCAAAGTGCTACGACTGGCAGCCCAGTCTGACATAGGATTGGGCTGCCCTTTCAGTTGGATAATCCTTAGTATTTGTAGTTCCAAAATAATTATGGCGCCATTGTGGAAATTCTAGATTAAAATTACTGCACAGGCTAATTTCTTTTTCCTTGCTGGTGGTGGCTACACTTGCCTGTAGTTGGAAGACAGAACAGGGCATAGTAGATGCTGGGAAGGAAAATGAAACAGATTATTATAACAACATGTTTATGTTTACATTCACTCTACTTCTGAGTCAAAAAGTCTCATTTAAGCAAAATTCAGTGAGACCAAAAATGGGATGATTTTCAGGTTCATCCAGAGAAATTCTGAGAGTCTCAGAGTCAGTAAACTAGTTTACTGGTTCCAGCAACTAGCTGCCCTTTGCCTCCCTTAATGTTTTTCTGATGTCTCTTCAACATCTCAGCAACATTTCGTGAAAACCGGAAGCGCCTGGAAATTGCTGTTTTTTTGCGAGCTGAAGATCAGGGAGGCCTGCAGAGGGTCGCACAGGTCTCCCCGAAGCCCCCGAAGCCCCAGTAAGTACAGAAATAGATGTTTAGGGGGCTTTTCGGCGGCGGTGATCCCCGGGATCGCCGCCGCTGCTGGCCGCGCCCCTGCAAACAATCAGGGTTAGAAACGCTGCCTTAAGGGAATGAAACATTCGTCCCCTTCCCCTGGTGTAAGCAGGGCAGGGCCTAATGCGCTTCCTCGGATGCATGGCAGCTCTGGAGCTGGTGTGCGTCCAGGGAGGCTGTTTAAGGCCGGCCTGGGCTGCGATGAGGTTTGAGATATCGGCTCAACTCAGCGCTGATATCCCCGCCCCCTACCAGCCCAGGCCAGCCAATGCCCCCCTCTCTTGCCACCCGCCTGCCCTCCCCCACCCCTACACCGACTGGCACAGGATTCACCTGCGGCGGCCAGCACAGAGTCTGGAGAATGGCCAAGTGAGGGGCCTCCGTGCTGGCACCACTTACTCTCGAGATGGTGCAAGAGTGCCTTATGGTACTTTTGCGAAGACTTAGGCCAGCAAAGTACTCGCTCCACTGGCCTAATTCTGCGCAGGATTGCGCAGAAAGAGAAATAAAAGAAAAATAAACATAAGAACATCAACAAATGTCGTGGAAGGTTGGATGAAATTGGAAGAAAGAGAACAGAAAGGGAGAAAGGCAGGGTATAAATTCTTTTAAAAAAATAAACAAATAATAATTGAAAACAATTGAAAAAGCAAAGCGATGAAAGTCAAGTTATGCCTTATGTACCTATGGCTTTCTCTATGTGTGTTTATGATATAGATTTGCTGTACACATTGGCTTACAGAATAGAGAGCACTGCTACCTTAAAGTCCTTCAGATACCATCAAGCCGCACAACTCTATAACTTTAAGATGACATCAATATGAAACAGGCATTAAGAAGGAAGAATTATAGTTACCTTATTCCAGTGGCATATCTGCACACTTCTCAATTTAACCATCTTCATCCTTGTTTATCATGCACACAGTGTGATACATTTTCCTTTCTGTAAAACATAAGCTGAAAGTATTTTCCCTATAGAATGAAATATTTCACATTTCAAGTCAACGTCCTAGAAGTTAGAATTTATGGTAATCAAAAATTTAAAAAAATCTTGTCAAACAATACTACAAATTGATATAATTCCTTCGAAAAAGCTGTAGCTAATTTCTCTCTGTGATTAGCTTCATATCAGCAAGCCAGCAGGGAGATAATTATGTGTGAAATGATAAGTAGGCTTTTATATTTGCTGAAGTAAGGTTTAGCCTTTTATTTTTAATTGCTTCAAGCTTAGGTGTGGAGTTCAAGTTAGGTGGATAAGACAGTGAAACTTTTTCCCGTTGCAACATAGACCATTTTAAATTAAGTAATTGGTGAATTGGAAGGGCTACACTGTTGAGTTCTGCCATAAGGAAACAGGACAAGAGATACAGTTCTTAAGACTACACATAAAAATACAAATATTCATTTTAATTAAAGGACAGCCCAATCCAACTTAACTCCAGTATCAAAATAGTGCCTGCTGAACCCCACGGGGGAGTTTTGGACTCTGGAGTCCTCCACAGGGTAAGGGAACATTTTTTTCCTTTGCCCTGGAGTAAGTCCATGCTGGCCCACTGGTTTACTTTGACCTGTGCTAGCACCATTGCTGGCACAAGTCCACGTGGACCCAGGTTGGGGTATCGAGGCCGGGAAAGGGTTTAGGATATTGACATGTGCTACTGCTGTCGATACCATCCCCTTCCTTGCCCCAGTCCGCCCTCCTCAATGTCCCCATCTCCTTTCCCTCTCTGCCTGGTTCCACTCCCCCCCCCCCCGCCTCCCATGCTACGTTACTGATGTCAGCAGGTGTTCCCGGTCTGCTGGCATGCAGACCCGGCTGCTCGCCACTTGCAGCGGTGACCAGGCCATGCCAAACGGCTTGTCACCTTTTGTGACAACTGTACAGGGCCTTATGCCACCAGAACGAGGGTTCCAGTAGCACAAGGCCCAATTAGGATTGGGCCATAAATCATGTTATAGCCTAATTGGCTGGCTGATAGAGACATACAGAAAGAGACACACACACTGAACAATAGTCTCTTACCAAAGACAATATAGATTAGGTTTCATATGTGCAGTGTTCCACCAACATGGCCCCACTCATTTCAGTGTGTGCTTGACACATCTATGACAGAAAGGCCAATTTCACACATTACACAGGAACAAACCCAGGTTAGGCACGGGCAGCCCAATCCTTTCTAGGTCCGCTGCAGTGTCCAAAAGTACGGCTCCCAGGGTGTCGTATCTCAAGTAGAGCCACAGCTGCCTCAATGAGTGTATTCGAATTTGCGCCTGCTAGTTTGCTGCTGCACATTCAAGACGCACATGCAATGCTGGCCAGGCCTGGAATGGTGATAGGATTTGGCGGAGCACGTCTGTTCCAGGCCTGGCTGACCAATCCCACACCCCAGAATGCCCTGTTCTTCCCTCCCCCGCCCCTTCACCGACCAGTAGTAGATGCTAAACATGTAAAACAATGCATATGAACATATAATTTCTTTGGAACCCCCCCTCCTTTTCCACAGCATTTAACTTTCACATTTCTATCTCACCCTTTCTCCAGGCCATGCATGTATATGTTATCTCATTTTATCGTCACAACAACGAGCAGGGCAAGAGGGTCTTCAGTAGTTAACATTTTGCCCTCACCAGCCATATCCCTGCATGAATCTTCTCAAAGCAGCTGGGTCTCCCTCTGAAAGTAATGAAACTAAATGAAATTAAATGAAAATGAATGGGAATAACAAAAATGAAAACAATGAAAAGGGTTCATTGCTCATTGGTTTAAATGGCCATTCATTTTGTAACCAATGAAAAATGAAACAAATGGGTCCCATTCATTTCATTTTTCCATTCATTACAAAATGAATGCACATTCATTCCTACTATGCAATCATCTCACACCCAGTTGGGAAAGCAGATCGAGAGAAGCCCAGTGTTGGGTTGTGTGAGGCTGAGCTCACACAAAACACCCACACATGAAGTTACATTTCCTTGCCATATTTTGACAGTTACATGTTCCTACAAATGTACCATGGCATGGTGAAATTGAACTAAAACACAAGGACTACAACATTAGTTTTCAGGTGTTGAATACCACAGGTCTGTATCTTACCTTGCACAGACACAGACACAGACACAGACACAGACACAGACACAGACACAGACACAGACACAGACACACACACACACACACACACACACACACACACACACACACACACGAATAATCTCTGACTTGCTATGGTAATGACTGGGCTGCACACACAGATTTATTTAATCATTTTGTTTATTTATTTACAGTATTTTTACCCCGCCTTTCTCCCCAAAGGGACCCAAGGCAGTTTACATTTCATCCTTTATATATTGTTCAGTGTATACATATATCGGGGCTGTAGGGTGGTGGAGTGGGTCAAACCACTGAACCACGTGCTGTCGATCGAAAGGTTGACAGTTCGAATCCACACGATGGGGTGAGCTCTCGCCGATCGGCCCAGCTCCTGCCAATCTAGCAGTTTGAAAGCATGTTTATTATTATTATTATTATTATTATTATTATTATTATTATTATTATTATTGTTGTTGTTGTTGTTGTTGTTGTTGTTGTTGTTGTTTGTTGTTTATTTAATGCAAGTAGATATATAGGTACCACTTGAGGGAAGGTAAACAGCATAAATTATTGTAAATTGTTTTTATGCTTTTATACTCTTGTTAGTCACCTTGGGACTATCCAGTTAAAGGCGGAATAGAAGTAGAAGAAGAAAATGAAATAAATGGTGCTGACTACCAAAAAAATCACCTCAGAATAAGAAAATGGTTTTGTGTGTAGGCCTTGCATGACAGGGAAATTTACTGATTAATGAAGCCCTGAACCACCGGTCAAAACAATCCTTGCTAAGTATTCTTATTATCTTAGAGCAAGAGTTCTTGTTCATTAAGCAATTTATGAAGCAAGGCACAAATATAGTTTGTTGACTGATGAGAAAAAAAAAACCTGAATACAAAAAAGGAATGTTAATTTATGGCTACAGAAGACACCTAGTCCTCAATTTGAGTCTTACAAATGCGATCCAGGGTGCACTTTTCCTTATATTTATGTAACGTAGGGCGCAATCCAATTCTACTTACGCCACCATTGTAACCAGCGGCGCAGCGAAAACGGGAGGCCCTAGAATGGAAAAGGGATTCAGATCCCCTTTGAATTCCCCTTTGGGAGGGGATTTGAGTCCCCTTTCTGTTCTGGGGCCTCCCGTATCCACTGTGCCGTTGGTTACAACGGCGGCGTAAATAGGATTGGATTGTGCCCGTAGTTTCATTTTTGTACTGTATTCTTTTCAACTTGTGCTTGTAAATGCCAATGAGGAATTTTAAAAGTGGGTCTTTATGCCTTTATGCACTTTTCTAATTAAAAGGAAAAAGTTAAGAAAGTAATATTTCACATAAAGATTCCTATGTAAACGTACTTCTTTTTGCAGTGCTGTGTTGTGATACGAACTTATGAAGCTGCTAGTTTCAAAGGTTCTGTTTTTAAAACTGTTATGAATACATTGAACATTATCTTGAAACCCTCATTATTTTCACCTAAATTGGACTGTCGAACATTTATTAACCATAGTTTATCCCACCTTTCCTCAAGCAGTTCAGGTCAGCTTAGATAGTTCTATTTTATTCTCACAATAATTTTGTAAGAGGCGCTTTTCACAATGGTGCTCCTCTTAAATTTAGCAGGGGAGAAAATCTGTCCCAGTTCATCCCAGTACAGTGTATTTTTCTAGTGGCTGTTGCTTCTTCTACATCTTTTTTAGATTGGACACCCTTTTGGAACATAGAGCCATTTATTTTATTTGCACTGTAAATAACTTAGGCTGCAATCCTACACACACTTTCCTGAGAGTAAATCTCATTGAATATAATGGAACTTACTTCTGAGTAAGCCCTATAGGATCATGCTGTTATGGCCCCATCCCCCATGGCTGCTGGCGTAACTAGCATTGCGCCAGCAGAGACTGCTTTATAGAAGTCGCAAAGCAGCCTCCGCCGACGTGGATGCCATAGCAGCCTCCCGAGCACCAGTGGACAATCGATGATCCGCCGGCCCAGGTAAGCCAGAAGGAGTTGGGGAGGGGGTCAAAACAGGGTGGGCAGAACAGGGTGGTGACGGGAGCAGGGTAGAGGGTATTTCTGTGCCCAGGAGGGGGCGGGTTCAGCATCGGCAGAGCATGTCGAATCCTGAGCCCCTTCCCAGGTCTGATCTGCCTCCCCAGGTCCATGTTGACCCATAGCGGCTGCTTGGGCTTAACCTGGGGCAAAGGGACAAATGTTCCATTACCCCAAGGAGACCTCCAGGAGCCAGAAATACCCTGAGGGATACAGCAGTAGCCAGGCCAGCACTGCTGCATCACTGCGCAGGGATTTGGGTAGGTTGATGAATTTTTTTTGTGAAAAGCGATATATAAATATTCTACCAATCTTTTGATTGCACCTGGAAAATGTTTCTGGATTAAAGAAACGAAACTTCGGATCTACATCTACTGAGCTTTGGATTTTAAATGAATTTCTGTCTGCTTCGCTAATTCTGAGCATTTAGAAGACGCAAGCAGAAACGGACTTTGTTTTTATTCTGGCTGGACTTTTTATTTGGACATGGCTTCTTTACCTGTATTCCCTAAATCGTTGACACTATATAAATATTCTTAATAATAGCAATAAAAACTATATGGATTGGATTAGGCTGAGAGATAGTGACTGATTCAAGGCTAACCAGTAAACATTATTTAGCAGGGACCTGAATCCAGATATTTTTTGGTGTAAATTCAACACTCTAGCTTTTGTACCACACTGGTACATGTTCAGGGACTTTACATGTTCTATTTCAGAGTTTCTCATCCTGTGGTATGTGTACCACTGGTGCACTGGCTGGTGATGCATGGGTCCCCAGCGACCAACATGGCTGCCACCATGGAGCCCGCGCCCCACTGCAGCCCGGAAAAAAGCAGCTTGAGCTCTGCTGATCAGCAGAGCTTGAGCCGCTTTTTTCTGGGCTGCGGTGTGAATGGGAGGAGGAGGAGCTTTCCCTGCCCATGCGCTCAGAGATGGAACTACGCCCCCATGTGGGGGGCGATTCAACACCCCCTACGTGTTGCCACTAGCGCCATTCCCCCTGGGGGTGTGACATCATTTTCGCGTGCCATGGCGCACACACACACCCTTCCATTTTGCAAGCCTTTTCAGAGCCAAACAGCTCCAGGACGGGCAGGAGGGCCAAAAGAGCATGCGAACGATCGTCGGGAGCGACCAAGACATGTTCCGGAGGCCCTGCACCCTAGGGCCCACCGCCCCAACCGCCCCCAGTGCCACGACGTCTCTGCATGCACTCGAGCTCTGCTAGATCGTGAGAGCTTGTGAAACCTTTGTTGAAAAGTGTTTCCCCTTTTGGGCTCTGCTGTAGTTACAACCAATAATTTGAAACTTATCTCTATTATTATCTGTGCTCACTGCTTCAGTCATTTCAGACCACACAGAAAGAAAGACACTTTAGAAGCATGATGTACTTTGGGTTTTTCTTTTTAAAGAAAAAAAATTGACATTTGTATCGAGCAGTAGGGAAGGAATGAGATCTACTCTATTAAGCACATTGTTCTCTTAACAGCCAATGTCTGTTAAAAAGACAGTGTAATAGCTTTAGTGCAGCACTTAGTGCAGCAGTTCTCCTTGCTAGTTTCTGCTTTGCCAACTTTTTTTGTTGAAAAGCGGTATATAAATATTAATGACAATGAGAATGAGAATAATTGATAATAACTTCAAAATCAGATTGAGACCACAAACAAAAGCAAACTAAAAACGGGGGATAACAAGACAATCATAAGTTAATGATATGGCACAATGATAAGACACTGTACAACAATCTTGTGGTATTCCTAATCTTTATAGAGTTTCATTTTAATTATAAATCAAATAGATTATTTATTTATTTAAAAGATGTATATCCCGCCTTATCCTATGCCGAAGGCAAATGCTCAAGATTAGCAAAATATGTATTGAATGATCACATTCTGAAGTGATGCAATGATAATTGCAACTGAGTGTATCCATCGTAAGAGGAGTAAAGAACATGAAATAAATCCAGTTTTATGTCCTGGAAGGTTGAATCACTCTGATTCACGGCGCAATCCTGTGTAGGAGTGCCATAAAGCACTTGCGTGACACCCGGCGAGTAAGTGCCGACAGGGCAAAGGCCTGAGGTCCACTCGCCCCCGGCGCAGCTTCCTCACTCCCACCGGAACAGGTAAGTCCAGCACCGGCCGGTGCAGGGGCTGAGGGAGGGCAGACTGGGCGGTGAGGGGGTGGGGATATTGGCAGCAAGATATGCTGATATCAAAAGCCCTCTCCAGGCTGGTGCGGTCTTACACGGAGGGCTCGAATGTACACCGGCTCCAGAGCTGGCGTACATTCAAATAGGCCCATTGGGCCTCACGTCACTTACACCTGGGGAAGGGGACAAGCCCCCTCCCCCTTGTCATCTTTAGGCATATGTTTTTTTTTTCTGAGACAATGGCCTACAAAGTAGATCAGAATATTAATAAAAATGTTGGTAGTAACAGAGTCATTTTTTCTAAATCAGTATTCCATAATCTTGACACCACCACTGAGAAGGCCCTGTCTTATATACCAATCAATCTGACATCACACAAGGAAGGTTGAAACAGAGAGCAGAGCCTCAGTGGCCCATCTTGAGCATTGGACAGGCTCATAAAGAATGAAAAGTTTAATAAATTCTACATTTTGCTTAGGTAACTGCAGATACCCTTGAGATTATTTGCCAACTTTCAAAAAACGTGGATTTTTTTGAACTCCATCAGCCTCTTCTGCTTCCTACTTGTGAACAAAATGCAACAAACCAAAAGCATGCTCACTCACAGTAAATTGTTGCTGCCTTTCACTGTTTGAACATCTACGAGATAATTTAAGCTTATAGCCATGAAATCATTTGGCTGCAGCAGAAAATATTGTGGTAACTAGATTGAGAACAGTGGTAATGACTTTGAAGCAATATATTTATGTCACATTGTTCTTGTTGTTGGTTTTTACATGCTAACAGCTAATTCAACTGAAAACATAGCAGAGGATTGTGCTGGCAGATATTGTGCTCCCAACATCCTTTGCAAAGCCAGAAGGAGCTAGAGGAGGAGGAGCAGCAACAGAGCCTCTTCATGCCCAGTGGTATACAGCTGGGTTTGTTGGTGGCATTTGGCATGGGTGGGCATCTTGGGGCAGCTCCAAGTCTATGACGGAAAGATCTTATCCACATTACATTTGCAGTGTAGAAATTGACACAGCGGGTTTCCTTCAAGCGATGCAAAGACAATGTCAAAAGCTTTGGGCTACAGGGAAGAAGCCTTTGCTGAGGTTTGTTTTCATGCAGCGCTGTAACTACGGTGGAGCGTGTGGAGCAGGAGCTCCAGGCGCTCAATCACGGGAGGGCGGCGAACTCACCGTGGTAAGAATAGCAGCAGCAGAGTCGTTGGTTGGGCCCGCCCGTCCTCCCTGGAGCCGTTTGGCTCTGAAATGGGAGCAAAACGGGCAGAGGGGCCCGCGTCTATGACGCGTTGACGTGACATGACGCTGGCCCCGCCCTCTCGCGCCCAGGCACCCTCCCGGTGCCTGACGCCTCTGTTTTCATTCCAACATTGCCAGAATCTAGGACAACTGTGGCAAACCCCCCCTGATTTCCCCGTCCCCTATTTTTGCTGATTTTTCATCTGTTTTGGACCCATCTATCAGTCCAGGGGCTGCTGAGTCAGTAGCCATGTTTTCTCTATTAAGATGATTACTGTTTGAGCATCATCTTTGTCTCCAACTGACCAGTAAGCAAAGACATTGACTTTGAGCCAGCTCATTGAACCATGTAACCACTGGAATCCTCAAGGGGGTGTAGGGGTTGGCCTGCACTGGGTGATGCACCAGGGAGGGGTGATACACGATTGGAAGCTAAAACCAAAAGTGGCTTCCAATCACATCTCAGACCTGTTCTGAAGCTTGGGGGTGACTCTGGCCCACTCTACGGGCCTCCGTGCACCTCAGAACAGGTCTGAGCCACGATTAAAGGCCACTTCCAGTTTCACCGAAAACTGGAAGTGACTTCTAATCTAATCTCAGACCCGTTCTGAAGCGCAGGGAGGCCTGTAGAGTGGTCCAGAGTCACCCCCAAGCTTCAGAACAGGTCTGAGATGTGATTGGAAGCCACTTTTGGTTTCCTGGTGCATCATGGGGATGATGACAGGTGAATCCAGATTGATGCCCACCGGTTATAAAATTGGGGTCACACACACCCCTTTTGCACCCTTTGCCCAGGTCTGACATTCGAAATATCTGATGCTTCATGAAACAATGGCCTCATGAGACTTACTTTGCCACAAGTGTGGGTACCAGGATCTTGGAACAGCATGAACAACAGTCCAACAAATAGCATAGAAAGTAACCACCAGTAACAAATAGCATAGAAAGTCATTTTGGTGTCACCCCACCCTGGGGGTGTCATCTGGTGCAGTTCACACCCTCTGCACCCCTGAGTGATGCCCCTGGAGGTGCGTCATATTGGGCTTCTCTTCCATGGCCCCAGGCTCCCCTTGTTATCATCACATGCATTGCAGAGACTCCCGCACTGTGAATATAACATAAGGGGCCTGCAAACACTTTAAGGATGAAGCTGCCACTTTGTTCCAGACTGTCTTCACGCATTTGTCACTTTGTTCCAGACTATCTTTACGCATTTGCCACTTTGTTCCAGACTATCTTCACGCATTTGTTCACTCATCCTTTCTGTCTTTACATATAAATAAACAGAAGAAATCACAGTCTTATTTCCCCAGCAGGTGTAATGAGCTGCCATTGCCAATATTTCAACTCCCAGTTATACTTTTAATAGGGAAATGTAATCATATTATGGAAACTGCTTACAAGCAATTAGTTCCATGAACAGCATTTTAACTTATGAAAATAAAATGGTGAGAAACATTCTCAAAAGATTTGAACAAAGCATCAGTTCTCCGCTTCTTAGATGTGCAACGCATTGCTTTATATTAAAATCCCATTCATGTGACCTCTGCACAACAAAGTTCTGAGTAACTGGGAGGATGGAAAATCTACGCAGAGAACATAACAGGTGCTTCAATATGTACAAAAACAATTAATCTGCATAATCAAGTTGCTCCAAATGTAACCACATGAATAAATATAGCATTTTCCTTGATTATTAAAATGCAGCACTTTTAGACATCTGTTTGGTGATGAGGCCATTGGGAGCCGGATTGTGGGTGTCTGCTGGTTGGGAAGCATTCGCTGTTGCACATCATTAATGGGTCTACTGTTCTAATCAAGACCCTAGCAAACACCCTTTTTAGGAATTCAATCTGGAGATAATGAGCCAATGTGGGGATGGGGGTGGTGGGCATCATGGTAGCAAGCCCTACCCTCATCTACGTCTGAAGAGAACCTGCATGCATTGATCTCTTACTGCTTTTCCTCTCCGCCGATATTGTGGTTAACTCCTCAAATAAATCATGAATTAGTAACTCTTGACACCTCCTTCTTCTTTTAACCCCTACCAATATAAAGTATTGGTGAGCTATGCCCAGTGGTTAAAGATAATTCACTCACATATCTGGGGAAGCATGCACATGTTGGTATATGTGTCCTAGAGCACATGTGGTAGTAACAAGACAGCATCCCTCTGCTGAAGCCAACCAGATCTAGGCCTGGTCATTGCCTGACTGGGTGACAATTTTGGGGTCTCCATGTAAGCCACATTGAGTTTTATGATGCAAGAAAAGCGAGCTATAAACAGAAGGAATTTTGATCCTCAAAACCATCCTGTGAGGTGTGTTACCTGAGAGTGAATCACTGGCCCCCGTCTAGTGGGGATTGTAACTCAGACTCCCCAGCACAATTCTTACTATCACCGTTCCTGGCTGATCATGATCGGACCGGTGGTCTACTTGGGGGAAGGAGACATTCGTCTCCTTCCTCCGTTGTAATGCTGGGCGGCCCCAACGTGCCTCCTCAGATTTCCGCCAGCTATTTAGCTGGCACAAGTCTGAGGAGGTCATGTAATGGCCGCACCGGCCATGGAACAGGATGGGGATATGGCAGCCACCATCCCAGTCTCCCCAGGCCGGTTCAGCAAATGGCCCCCTCCCTCAGCGCCCAGACCGCCCCTGCTGGGGAATCCCTTACCTTCTCTGGCGGCCGCCCTTAAGCCGTCCTTACACCGCATCCCATTGTGTTCCGGAGTAGCCAACATGTCAATTCTGATCGACCCAACACGTTGCTCCATGTCCCACCCCCACAACACCAAACACAGCCTCTCATTGGTGGAAACTCAATTTATTCAAGTTGGAACACACCGGAACGACCTTCGGCCAATGAGAGACCGCATTCGGTGTTGTGGGGGCAGGACGCAGAGCAACACATTGGGCCAATCAGAATCGACTCAGGGACGAGACGTAGCGAGATGTGTATGGTCTGTTACAGCTTTTACTCTAAGTCTAAAGTCATCGCAAATGTGCTTCATGGCACATTTGCGACAGCTTCAAACGGCGGAGCATGCGATCCGCCATTTGAGCATTTAGTATGGATTGTGCAGCTGTAAGTCTAACCACTACACCAGATTGGCTCTTGGTCTCACCTACAGTGAAGAACACACACACACACACACACACACACACACACACACACACACACACAGAGGGAGTATTATTTAAATGACTCCTGCGCCACCTTTCCCTCCAAACAAATGGAACAATCAAGGCAGCTTAGGATCATCCAACACTGAACTCTTTAGTCAACTCACATGTCTAAAACTCATCAGACTTGGCCACACCAGGAATTATTTATAGCTGATTGACAGCAAAACAGTTTTCTGATTTATTGGTTGTGTGTCTTCCTGCCTACAGATTTCCCTAAAGCGAGGTGTTCAGCCTATAAGGAAATGAGTATATTTTTCTGAAAACTTACCAAGCAAGAAGGGCCAGCTTTGGTAATGTGAATCAGCCCATATTCACTCCATCTTCTGTGTCAACTAAACATCTGTTAGGAAACCTGAAGATATATGCTACTCATGAAACACATTCATGGCCTTTACTGAGAAAGGCTTATAGTCTGAAACTAAAGTCATATCCACAAGCTGGCTCAAAGAACAACATTTTGATCTTAAACAAGAATTCATAAAATGGCAATTGTATATAATAATTGTTGTTTGTTAGAGTGCAGTAGTGTTTATCTGAAGCTCTTCTATGGCACCTTCTTGGGGCTGAACTGTTAAAGGGAATAGACTTTAATGGACAGAATTTCCTTTTCCTGAAGCATTCTTCTGCTACAATATAAATCGGTGCCATTTTAAAGCAATTTTATAGCAATCAAAATGGTATCATGAAAGAGAACGAACATAACAGAGTCTACTACTGGCAATAACAAGGCAGTTCATAGCTTTCCAGATACTGTCAGACAGTATACCAGACTTGAGGGCTCAACTGTTATATTTTGGATCCTTATCTGCTACACAGGGAAGATAAAGCCCAGTGTTTACCATAAAGCGCTGTTGAGGAAGGAATGTTGATATAAGAGCCTGCTTTTAGCAGACACACACACACACACACACACACACACACACACACACACACACACACACAATTGGACACACTGGGAGCTTCCAGTAAATCGAACATGAAAAAGAAATCTGGTCAATGGATGATCTCAGGCTCAAACCACACATTGCACTGAATGCATAGCTTGGTCCTCTGTGTGCAGACACTGGCATCACTGGAGCGTGGCGGGGGGGCGGGCCGCCACGGGGTGACACGCGCCACGGGGTGACGCGCGCACCCCCGCGCGCGTCACCTCCGTGTCGTGCGACACCCTCCGGACGCTCCGAGGCCGGCCCGGGAGCCGACCTCGGAGCGTCCGACCCCGCCGGTGCTCCAGGGCCTTCTGAAAGAAGGCCCATGCAGCGCATTAATACGGGTATTTTTTACAATTTTCGCGCATGCGCAGACCATTTTGAGGGCAAAACGGTCTCTGCACATGCTGCACTCTGCACATGCCGTCAAAACGGTCTCTGCACATGCGTGAAAATTGTAAAAAATTGTAAAAAGAGCCTCGCTAGGGTGACGCGCGCCCCTCCGTCTTGGGGTGACGCGCGCCCTAGAGACGCCACTGTGTGCAGATGTGTGTTTTAAACTTAAATAGCAGTCACAAGGGCCTAAACAGGATCAGGACCATTGTCATTATTTTTCCCGACACCACAGTGAAAATGCTGCCAATGAAACCAATGAAAATGCTGCCATCAAGGTGCTGTTTAGCCCCAGAAGTAGGCTTACCAGATCTCCAACCGGGACAGAGTGCTAGACCTTTAGGAGAAGGAATGTGGGCAGGTGTAGCTTGATAAACCTTAGAGCAGAATCCTAGGCATGTCTACTGAGAAGCAAGCCCCACGGGGTTCGTGCTCTAGGATTGTGCCCTAAGGTTTAACAAGCTACCCCTGCCCACATTCCTTCTCCTAAAGGTCTAGCACTCTGTCCCGGTTGGAGATCTGGTAAGCCTACCCAGAAGGAGAGCGCCAATGGGAGTTTTTGCAGCTTCAGGGGAGGAGGTTCTTGATAGTTGAATACCCCTCCATATATGCTGTATTGCCAGAGGGCAATGGTTCTTTTCACATTTGGAAGCACATCAATGGGTAAACAAATGCTTTTTATTGGTAACACATAAACAGCATTATCAATCTTTAGACAGCAAGTGGAACAGATAAAATGCTTATGCTCCTTCAGCTGCAGGGATCACCAATTCAGCAGCAAGCAATTCCACAATTCAGCAGCGATCGGTGACATCTTTGGGCCATCATTTGTGCATGGTATCTTCCAGGATGGTCTTCTACTCCAATGCTCACTGATAACAGGTTCCAAGCTTTCTTATATATGCCTACTATGCTTAGTAGTATCTATTAAATATATGTATGCCCCCATTAATTATTAAAAGAAGAAAAACAAGTTACAGGAAAACAAGTTACAAACAAACTTGGCCCCTCAAGTGCAGGTGTTGGACTTTGAAACAATGCCCAGTGCTTTCCAAGAAGACTCAACAAATTATGTGTACACCTCCAGGTGCCCAGTTTTGGAAACTTGCCTGGGATCTTCTAAAACCAGGGGTGGCCAACCTTCCACCATTAGAGCCCCTGTGTTCTTAAGAGTTGTGTAGAAGACAGAATCTTGGCAGCTACAAGTGCTGATGGTGCTGCTAAAGCAGCTGCACCTGCTAAAAGGCCCTCACCTATACTACCATTAAGCGTAGATCGGGTGGGATCAGCAGCACCGGTGCATGCTGTATTCTATCCCCCTTCCCAGGCCTGATCCACTGACATGGATCAACATGGACTTGCACCAGCTATAGAACTGGCGCAGTCCCGAGTTGACCCATTGCACATGCTGGGGCTTACCTCGAGGAGGCCTCCAGCATGCTAAATTCCCTAGCAATATGCAGCATAGCCCATGACAGCACCACTGCAATTGGCACGGGGGAAGTTAGCTGACCCCTGCTAACTGGGCAAGAGGCACTTTTTCAATTGGTGCTCTTCTTTTATTTAGAAGGGGAAGAGTAACTGCTCCCCTTTCACCCCAGTTCTGTGTCTTTTCTGATAGCTGTTTCTGGTGGTGTTCTGCAGCTTTTTTAGATTGTGAGCCCTTTTGGGACAGGGAGCCATTTAATCATTTGATTTTTTTCTGTAAGCCGCTTTGTGAACTTTTTGTTGAAAAGCGGTATATAAATACTGTTATTATTATTAATAATAATAATAATAATAATTTAGTTGGAATTGGGCTGTAAGTGCTAAATGCTATTAACAAAGAAGCAAAGAAGCATCACATGACAGATGTACATACTGTGAAGCTAGACACTGGTCACTTACATCTGTAAATTCCCACTGTATTTGGAACAGTCATGGTAACACACAATACAGAAATCATTAATGCAAAACGAAAGGGGGGGGCTTCCTAAGTAGTCTTTCAAAACTGATTATCCACTGTCTGAATGAAGCACCTCTATTTCTCAATGACAATGAAATGCCTTATGGAACTCCATGATAGCTGGTCTGTAGACAATTTAGAAAGCTATCAGAGACAAACCAAATTGTTTTTTTCCTATTTTATTTTTAATCCAAATAGCAAAACAACTCATTTAAACAGATTTGGCCAAGCCATTTTTAGGCAGATGTCTTGCATGGAATATGCAGAAGCCTTATTGTTCTGGTGGATTTTTTTCCCCCTTCTTCTTTCCACGACAAATGTTTTTAATTTATGTCTGCAAATTTCTGAAAGCTGCTGGTTTTTACCCATGGAAGGGAATTCATTTTAATTAAACCTGCTAGGTATCTACTTTGTTGTACTTTCGTGAACATTTTTTGTGCCGTTTTCTTTCACAGAACTGTTAAATGTGAAAAGAAATTGGCGAAGTATCATTTATAAAGTGCAATATTTTACTCAGATTAGATAAACCATCTCTTTTATACTTCTAAGGGAGTAAAAGAATAACTCTTTCCTTCTACTGGATGCCCTCCTTTTCAAATAGAATATATGAACCTTGAAAAACTGTTGATATTTGCAGTTTCGTTGATGCTTATCTTATAAATACATGGATATTCCTCAAGGCAATTCTCACACTGCCAACCTCATCAAATGACAGATGCCTTTCATGACCCAAGTGTGACACTAAAAGTCTGAATTTAGCTGGTAATTTCCTAGCAGTCAAATTAATGGAGAATCACAGTTGACTTTCAGACCTTTAATATATGCTTGAAGTAGAACCGCTTTGTTGTCGTCATTTGGTGCCTAAGAGCTGCTGAGCCCAGATAAAGAAATCCTATTGAGGGCTTAGCATTATACAGACATGGTCTCAGAGACTTGGTTGAATAGCATCCTTCCTATTGTGCAAGTCTAATACGTTGAGAAAATGGTTACAGTACTTTTAAAAAGAACCATGTTTTCAATGAAATTGCGGTTCCGTGTCCAGGGCTATGATACCGCCATTATGTTCTTCGACAGTTTTATTGGTGCCGATCCAGATGGTAGCTTCACATATTCTCAGTTATGCACTGTTGTGTACATCTGGACATGCACAAAACCTCCCAGGGAAACTCAGCCATGAACAGTGTGTCAGCCATGTATGTCATCCTGAGATGGTACATAAGTCTGTGGGACCAGCATGGACTGAAGAAATCTTCATGCCTATACTGTGCAGATTGGAAGCACTGAAGCAGGACACCTATTTCCTGGTGTTACAGTAATTTGGATGTCCTTGAAAACTGCAATACATAGTATACTGATGTTGCATTCTGCCAATTAATAAATTCACACAGTAGCGTAGCTGGACTCGCGCCAGTGGGGCAGGGGGGCAGGGTGACACATCATCGCCATGCCCACCCTGCTATTGTAATAGACCTGATCACCATCAGAATGGCCCCGACACATCACCCTGCCCACTGCCCCACTGGCATGAGTCCAGCTATGCTACTGTATTCAAAGCCCAATCCTATGCACCATAGACAGAATTTTCCTTCCATCTCATGTTATCTCAAACACAATACATTTCTGTGGAAGAATTTCACACCTTTAGCTAAAAAATCACTGAGTGATAAGATAGTGAGTGATGCTTAGTGCTGTCAGCGACAGATTGTGCTGTCAGTTTTGGAACGTGAGCTTGAAGAATCTCAGCCCTGCCTCACCAACCTCCCACCCCCTAACAACCCTTTACTTACCCCAGGGGCAGAGAAGAGCTCCCCCCACCCATAATTTGCAAAGGCAGCTGCACAGGATTTTTTCTTGTTTTTCTCCAAACAGAAAGAATAAAACATTGTGGCGTTTTACAATAAAAAGTTGTAGTCTTTGTATGGGCTACTTCCATTGCAGTAGCCCTCACAAAAACTACAATCCTGTGAGTCCCTTCCCCTTTCTTTTTTCCCTGTTTGGAGAAATGCCTGTTTGGAGTTTTGACCTGAGATGCCCATCACGTTTTGGGGGGTTTACCCTTCCCCCCTGAGCACATCGGACAAAGGCGTGCAATCCCGGCCAGCCTATTGGCTGGAATAAGGCACGGGGAGGGCGGTGGCTGAGGGAGAACAACCGGCGCTTTGCCGGCTCCTCAGTCGCTGCCCGGGAAGTAATACCCTCCCGCCCTCCCTTGGCATAGTCTGGGATTAGCCTGTTACCTTTGGGGGCCAGGTAGGATTTTTTTGCCGCCAATCAATTGGCACAAGTTGGTGGGGTTTTTGCCTACCTGTGTCGTGGGGAGGCAGCACGTAGTCAGTAGGTCACCTGGCAGGTGGCGTGCGGGTATGGGTAAGTAGGTTGGAAGGGGCTCGGTGTGCATCTTGAGGTCAGCAAGGTCAGGAGATGAGCCAGGACTGCTCATAACGATGCTTGATCGGGTCGGTGAGGCTGGCTGGCAAGCCCCCTGGCTGGAGCAAGTGAACAACACCACACAGCTTGGCCAAATGCGAATCTAAACTGCTCTGCTGCTTTGACCCCTCGGGGTTGGCTGTGATAGGCTTCCTTGGACAGTGACCAAGGGGGCCTGGAGTCAGGATGTTTACGCCAAAATAAAATAGGGGGAGGTATAAACCGCTGAACCATGAGCTGTCGATCGAAAGGTCGGCAGTTCAAATCCGCGACGGGGTGAGCTCTCGTTGCTTGGCCAGCTCCTGCCAACCTAGCAGTTCCAAAGCAAGCACTGACGGAGTTGCCTGTTCGTTGACACCAGTCCTGAATAAGGAGGTATCTCCTGCCAACCTAACAGTTCCAAAGCATGTTAATGCGAGTAGGTAAATAGGTACCGCTTGCGGGAAGGTAAACAGCGCTCCGTGTTCCAGCCGCATGCTACGCGCTGCGGCAAGGAGAGTCATGCCGGCCACATGACCACGGAGGCATCTTCGGACAACGCTGGCTCTTCAGCTTTGAAATGGGGATGAGCACCACACCCTAGAGTCGGACACAACTAAACTTAATTGTCAAGGGTCACCTTTACCACCTTTAGACGGCTAGTGCCATTTCCCCCAGTTAGTGCTCACACGCCTTTCGGTGGTTTGAGTTGCCCTAGTTAGTTCCCTCTGCAGGTCTGTGTTAATCAATAAAGTGACCATATACCCAAACATGCATTTGTCTGGTGTGCTTATTGGGGGGTGTAAGGGTAGTAAACTTCTTGTTGTTTCTGTCAATGAGATGTGCAGGAGAGGAGTTCTTCACCGCTATAAAGGTTGTTGGGAAGGGATCAGCAGCATAGCAATGCCCTGCGTAAGGGAGGGCAGAGCCAAAATATGCCCCCCTGTGACCGGAAGTGACATCACCTGGCCCGCCCCTGGTAACATTGCCACCGCCATAAACAGGTAACTGGGGGGTGGGCGGCAGGCATTCTTACTCACCGTCGCCCGCCTGCAAGGATGATCCCACCCTTCGCTCATCTTTTTCGCGCTGCTTAGCTGCACTTTTCCCTTGCCATTGTGTTGCTGCTGTGGCAAATTTGTCTCCCCCCTCTAGCTGCCCAGTGGCGGACCGTCTGTTGCCCCCCCATTCCGATGTCATTGGATGGGAGAGCTGGCAAAGGCATTTACCGAGCCTTGTCATGAATCAATGAAATGACCCAATTTGTTTCCTATTTTTTCCTGATTAATTTGGAGAAATTATTGGATATTTTTGAATCTTTCAAGATGAACCTCAACCAGCTTGTTCATCTCTATCTGACAGTCATCAGCATCTGATCTAGAGATCTGGAGAATTTTCCAAGTATCATCATTCTTGTCAGTTCTGGTGCCCATACCATGTGGAGTTTTGAGATGAGAAGTTTGGTTCTGTCATCTCCTCTAAATCTAAAGTCTGGTTCTGTCATCTTCTCTAAATTTACCCCGTTTTCTCTGTGGAATGGGAACATACAGTACTGCATTTGTACACTTCCGAATTTAACACAAACTGGCACATTTTTAATGCAATTCTTCAGCTGAAAATAATGGCTGTTGCATGTGTTGATTTGCATTACCTTAAGAAGAAATGCACCTCTTTGCACCATGGTGAATTGGAACTGGCGCCATCAATTCCAAAGACTGAAACCAATGGTGAGATCAAAATATGTTTGCCATAAGCCTTTCCATAAAGTTGTAAACCTACAGAGTTTTCATATTCCATAATGGAACCCATACAGGGCAACTTTAATATTCTGTTGAGCTTTAATGTTATTAGTTCCCTGTCTTTTTTTATAGTCTTCTATTGCTGGCATGTAAATTTGGTCTTTATAAGAGAGTACCTGAATGAGAATTGTCACCCAAGTATCTAAATGAGTTCTCACGCTTATCAAAGAGCTCTGTTTTATTCAGATTCTGCCATTGTACCTGCCAGGAGGAAATGGCATCAAATGTAAATTCTGTCTCCAGGCGATAGAGCATTGTGTGGAATTGCAATAAAATTTGAAGGCTGATGTTACTGAAATTTTTAAAGTCAAAACACTGCGTGAAATCAACAGGCAGAACAGAAAAGTTCACTGACTTCTTGGAGACTATTTTAAACTGGTAGTGTCCATATGTCTAGTTGACTGAAGGGAAGCAAAGGGCAAATACCAAAGTGAAAATGGTCTGGACAGTCATAGAAACGGAACCAAATTAGTATTAGGTCAGATTTTCTCATGTTGATATTTTACTGGGTCATTGAATATCTGTCAGCAGAGCAGAAAAAATATCTGATGTTTACCTTGGTGTATGATATTTCATATTTTGTGTTATTTTAAGTTTATTGAACGTTTTATTTTCCATATACAGACTACAGTAAATCCCGCCTCAATTCTCATAACAGGCCCAACAAAAGAGAGAGAGAGAGGTGGGGGGGGGGGTTTCCATCATGATAGTTCATATTTTATAGACTGTCATATTCTCATATACCCGTTTCGTGCTGAAAGGGAGACAGACTGGAAGTCACTGATAAGCTGTCATGACCCTCGGTAGCAGAGAGGAGTCACTGTTGCATACCGTGGTGAGAACGGACTGGAACGCTGAGAATGTCAGTGACAGAGTGACAACAACTGGAATTCTCCTCCTCAGCGTGATTTGTGTGGCTGCCTGCGGAAGCTCACAGCACGTGTTCAGCAGCTAAAAGAAGATGACTACACAGTTGAAGGAAACCATCTGGAGTTGAAGGGTTCTATATAGAAAAAATGTAAAGGCCCTTTTGGGGTCTAGACAACCTGCCTATGTAAACCACCTTGAGTAACAACTGAAGAGCAATCTGGGGGAAAGAAAGGTGGTATATAAATACATAAATAAATACTGTTGAATACCTGGCTTTGGCTTGGATCTAAAAAAGTATGAGCAGGAGGGGAAAATGCTTATGTACAGTTCTGTGAATGCTTGCACTTGTGCTAGTAGAAGGTTTCTCACAAAACATTCCACCATGCATTGGGATTTGTGTTATAGTCCAAGAAACATGGTGAATAATGTACATACAAGAGTCTTGTAAAGCCCTTGTACAAAGGTTTGTGTGGAAGCTTGCTCAAACAGAAAGACTTCTCCTCACTGGGGTCACTTTCCTCAAGCAGCACTCTCCCACTCATCCCCAAATGCCCCTCTGTTAGTGGAAGAGGCTTTCTGCCGGTTGGAAGAGCACTTCTGGATTCTAACCATTCTTCTGTAGAGGCAATCTACTTCTGAAGAACAGAAGAGTAGGGAAAGGCACCAGCCTTCAGGTCCTGTTTCTGGCTTCTGTCTGGCAGCTGCTGGAAACAGGATGCTGGTCTAGATGGACCTTAGTTTGTCCCAGCTGAGCTGTCCATATGTTCTTATTTGATATACTCAGCACTCAATGATTAATAATCTGTTCTTGACATTTAGCATCCTAAACTATGCTGAGTATTTAGAGTTTATTTTCAATATTAGATACTTTATCTTCACTATTGGATAGGTCTAATTGTTCATTCTATCTACTGAGGGTGGCTTCAGGCATTTTAGAGAAGAGCACACGTGTACTCGTGTCGTGATTCTTATATCAGATGCAAAATCGTTGGATGAGTTCCACACTCACAAAAGGAACTTGTGTATCTCTCCACAAGAAGGATGAGTGTGTTCCCACTTCACACATTACACAGACATGAAGCACAGAGATGAACTACGGTTATTATTATTAACTGATAGTTGTGTAGCGCCATCAATGTGCATAGCACTTGCTAGTGGAAGAGAACTCAGATCCCCGAGCAATTCATGGGCTTTCCTACGGCGATTCTGTGTAACATCTAGTGTCACTCTGAGGACAGGATAAGAGACAACAATTTTAAACTCCAGGGTATGTTAATTTTGAAGAATTTTCTCACTCTCACAGCAGATCTACTGTATGCTAGTGTAAGACTTGGTTGACATCCTGTTCCATAAACATTTTTGAACAGGTGGTGCAGGCATCTATCAGAAATGCTTTGGGTATAAATATCGTGTCTTGGGGGAGAAACATTCTTTCATTTATGCATTGGAACACTTCCCATTAGAGCCCTCTGTATCTATGCACGTGTAGCTACACTCCTCGCATGGGACCAAAGAGTTAGGTGTGACAATAACTGAACAATGTTATATTTAAAACAAAAAGAACAATACAAAGAGGACTTTGATGAAAAGTTATTGCTGTATAGGGAGAATACGCAGTGTTAAAGCATATCCCTTAGCCACTTTGAGGTAACATTGAAGAAAGAAGAAAACTCACTTGGAAGGAGACTTGTTGGAAGGAGGTTTACATATTTAGCAAATCAGCACATTCATAATTACCTAGCTCATTTCTGAGAATAGTAATAGCTGCTTAGGGAGCCAATGCCACTGATGACAAAGAATTCTTAATAGGGATACTCCTGAATTCCTCTCTCCTGAAATTTGTGATGGAACACATGGTTCTGGACCCCTCCAGCAGACCTGATTTTTTAAGATCTCCAGATTCTATGCAACAACACACCACATACCTAAATGCATATGTTGCACTGTATTATCATGCTAGCTGTTTGGGTAGGAAAGTGCTTGGAAAAAATATGTATTTATTTTTATATTTATATGGAATGTTGTTTCAGCAATGGGAAAAATCTGGGGATAGTTAGCAGAAGATAGCAAAATAGAAATCAAATGAACCTGTGTGAGGTTTAGACTGCAAGGCTGAAAGGAAACAGAAAGGTCATATTTAAGCAGCATTTGGACTGTAACGGGGGGGGGGGGGGGGAGAAGGTCCTAGTAACGTTCCAGAGATTCACACATGGTAGAATAGCCACAACCCCCCCACACACACACACACAAAAAAATGCAAAGTGTAGTGTTTCATGATACAGTACAAGAAAGGAGGAAACTTAGAATTTTAAACAGGGAGGATGCTAAGAGGAAATGTCATGGCAACTTTATAGTAGGTGAAAAGGATGGGAGGTCTGATGAGCATTCCCATGCCTCTTGAAAACTGTTTGCCCAGTGCACGCCTTTTTCAAATGCTCAATTAAGGTCAATTGAACACTTATGGGGGAGCAATGTCACTATATACTGTAGAGCAAGGACTCTCTTCTGACACTCTAATGAACACATACGGGCGGGCCTACTGCTCTTTTTCTTTCAGTTAGTGCTAGGGGAATCATGTCTGAGGAGTTCTGCTGATCATCTAGGGCACCCCTGGGGTGTGTCTCTCAGTTTGATGAGAGTTCACATATTTGAGAACTCCTTTAGTTCACATATTTGAGAACTCCTCTCTATATGCGGGTGCATGTGTTTGTGGATGGAGGCAAGGCATGATTGCTTTGCTTATAGGAATAATTAATCCTTTACATAGTGTGTGTGTGTGTGTGTGTGTGTGTGTGTGTGTGTGTGTGTGTGTGTGTGTGTGTGGTTTTTTTAATGAAGAAAATTACAATGTGTAGGTCAGATGGGAAGAAATAATGAGTCTGGTTTGCTAGGTACAAACTAGTTTCCAACACATTCATAGTACTCAATATTCTACCTCCAGTGCCAATCAGCTTCTGGTAACCAAATTGTGCCACCTGCTCTGCCTTTGTAAATAGTTTTCCCTTCAATGATCCCTCTCTTGACAAATACTGCATTTATTATTTCCATTTCTTATGGTGGCCAATCAAATGATCCTATGAAGCCCACAAACTGTGCATGAAGATGATAACCCCCAACAGCTGCTGCTCCCCACCAACTGGTATTCAAAAACTCTGAGCAGAAGTGGAAGTAGCAAGTCCAGTAGCCGCTGATAGCCTTGTCTTCCATGAATGCATCTAACCCCCTTTAAAACAATCTAAATCTAACCCCCTTTAAAATGTATCTGTACACACAGAGAACAATTTTTGGCTAGTTTCCAAAAATATATGCCATGGGACTCAAGTGTTCTCTGGAAGCCAGTTTGCCATCTTTTCCTCCATGACAGATGCTTTGAGCTTTTAATGGCTAAATAGCTGAAACCAATGCAACACCTGTACCTTTGCTCCAAACAGAGGCACTGGCTCACTTTTTGCTGCTCATGCACCCATTAAGAGCCCAGAGGCTCTGTCAGGAAACAAAAGGTGGTATGTAAATCAAACGAATCGTAAATTGAAGGTGGTACATTTTTGAAGTCTGACTTGGTAACTCTGTCACTAGTCCCAGATGTCTGCGAGCAGGCTATAGTCACTCAATATTGAGGGAAATGCACTCTGCACTACCTCAGAGAAGCACTCTTCCTAGTTCTTAGATGTTCACATGTTCCAGGTGTAACTCTTTCTCTGCAAAATTGATTCATGGACTGAGCTCGGGTAAATGCTGGATGAGATTAGACTACATTGTAGAATATATGATGTAATAATTATCACTTAGATACAAACAACAGACTGCAAGAGTTAACAAGCCCCCCCCCCCAGTATTGAATTCTGAATGTGGCTACTATGACAACTAGGTAAGAAAGAACCTTCAGTAGGTGGCACTGTTTCCCTTGTGCCAGGAACACAATCCGTTCTACAGACTGTTAAAAAAATTATTTAGCTGGTAGCAGCCATGAATCAAGACTTGGCAACCATGCAGGGACTGCATAAAAATGTAAGGAACTGCACAATTAGCTCTGAACGCTTTCCATAGACTGACATCTATTGTTCTATTCCTAAGACCTCATACTTCAGAAGAGCTTTTTATGAGAATTATATAACTTATGAGTCAGAAGTACACTGGAAATAGTAATATTTTTCGCCATTTATTGTAATCACTTTCTCCATTTACTGTAATTAGATCAAAGAATCTTATGAATGGCATTAAAATATATACGGTATCTCTTTATCCATGTTCTACCAGTGTCACACATTAATTCTTGATTATCTTTAACTAGTTCCTATGAATAGGTAGGGTTTCAGTGTTGAGTTCTGGTTTGTAGGTCAGATAAAAGATTAAAGCAAAATGCTTGGATACCACATGAGTCTCAAGCCTACACATCCTCTTCCATTCAATCATCTAAGTGGCTTGTCCTTTAAACAGCAGGAGCACTGTGTGGAGAAATGATTCAACTACCAGTGGCCAGTGAAATGGTTTGCTGTGCCAGTGCCACTCTCCAGTGCCACTCTCGTGCTGCGTACCACCAGAAGTGAAGGGCAATTACATCACCACTAGTTACTTCCGGGTTTGGAGGTCAGAAAATGCAGGTAGGAGACTCTGGGCAGGTGGGAGGGCCCTGCTCAGTATTCCCGAGAGGCTCAGCCAATGGCACATGTCGGAGCGGGGGGTCTGGTGGTCTGAGTACCACCAGCAGTCAGCCGAAGTACCACTGGTGGTATGAGTACCACTGGTTGAGAACCCCTGGAATAGGCAGTATAGGCAGCTTCCTATGTTCTCTCCCTGATTTTCCCAGAGAGCAGTCAGCAGGTCCTCCTAGCAAACCATTTCTCTAGCTGCTGCTGGACTCGATTAACAACTGCATTTTAGTGGAGGGCATTCCAAGAACTTATCTCTTCTTTTTTAGAATTCCACAGAATATAAATCATTGCTGCTCCATAAAGAACCAATAATTACAATGTGGCAGGTTTTTTTAGTCATAGTTCCTGTGTAGGTTCTGTGGTGGTGGTTCCGTGGAGGCTGTTTGACTAGCACTCCTACTTAAGCAACTAGGTTCTTATTATGAATATTCTGGGACAGGTGTATTCACACTCACACATGCACATTAAGGGACTTTTGACTGTTGGTCATGGCACATTCACCTCTCGACCTGATACCAAGAAAAGGACAATGAAATAGAAGGACTCAGAGCCAAAATGAACCAAAGCAAGTTGTTTGAGGGGAAAGTCAAGGGGGAAGGGACAAATAGCAATACCATACCCAGCTGCCAATCATTATATGTTTGACCTAATTGTTGCTTCTCAAGGCTTATGTGGTGATGGTGGTGGGAAATCAGGGAAGAACAAGAAGTCACCTACTACACATATGCAATGCAGGACTTCTTCCAAGAAAACACAGATATTCTAAGTGGTTTCAGGCTCTAGGGTGAGCAAGGGTGATCGAAGTAAATTCTGAGAAGTGTGGAGAGGGAAAGGATGGCCCAGATCTCTGGACAAGATCATGATAAGTTACCTATAGAGAGTGAGGAAGATGTGGCTGCTTAGTTGGGACTCAGCTAGCCAGGCTTACTATCCCAGCCAAATGTCCCAGAAAGGGACACAGAACTCGGGGAAAGCATATCAGAGCATCTAGAACTTGATGTTTCGTTCAAGAAGACCAGACTCAGAAAAGGGGGAAAGGCAATACAAGGGATATATTCTGTGATAGTCCCAATTATCATTAATAAAAGGCAGAGGAGTTGGTGAGAGGGAGACCAGACACCATGGGGTGTCAGGGGAGAAAGAGAGACTACACAGTTGTTTCCCACATGGTTGCATGTGAAAAATGAAAGTTGAGAAAAGAGACAATTCTATTCTGATTTGCAGAATAGACTTGCAGGGACTCTAAGTACTGACATCAAGTCTCCAGGGAGGGTCTGTGGCAAGCTAAGAGAGGATGCAAAGGGTCACTTGGACTCAAGGAAGGAATACTGTAATGTTTCACAGCAAGGTTAGGGTTGGCTCCCTCCTGGTGCAAAGTCTGTGCAGAGTCACCTAAATTGACAAATTGATAGAACAAAGTATTTCTTAGACTTTATGGTCAGTAATCAGTTCAGGATAGCTCTCGTAGCTGTTTTCCAGGTAAAAGCAAGAGTTGGATGGGACAGAGATGGGTTCTAAACCCTAACAAGAGAGCTACCTTTGGACATTGCTCAGTAGAGAACGTAAATCAAGTTAACACCTGCTGGTTTTTCATGGTATTGAACAAGTCTTTGTCCAGTTATTTAATATACACATTGATCTAATGCTTATTCAAGGTGCAACTAATTTTCCAAACTAGACCATGCTTGTCAGAGCATTCCTCTTGAGCAAAGACCTTTCACTTCAATGGCCTTTACCCATAAAATAATTGGCATGATGACAATATAAGTGCTACTCTGAAGCCAAACTTTTTTATCCAGTACTGTCCGTACTGCACAGCCGGTTTGGAAGAAGAGAGATGGGAGGAGGATTATGACAGTGAGGACAAAGGGCCCCACCACTCAGTCTCATGAATGGGTCAACCTGATTGAATTGGTCTTAGTACAGAATGTGCCAACCATAGTACAAACCATTAAAGGTACATTCAGTACGGAGCCCTACTGCTACTCCTGAAGTATCCCATGAAAATATGATAAATTGCCTTTTTAAATAGCAAAGGAGAAAACACTGCACTCTGTAAACATGTGTTGTTGTTGTTGTTGTTGTTTTGGGTAGTATGAAATTCGATATACATGACTTTTTAAGTTACAACAAAATTGCATAAGTGCCTTATATTTACAGCTACTTAGGTTTACAATAGAATACATTCCCTTTTAACAGCATCATGAACTCAATAGCAGAAATTGGATTTTTTTTATTGCTTCCAAGACTTTGTGCATATTTTAGGCAAGCCTGATATTCCAAACCACTTACTGCAAGTGAAATGAATATGGGTATGTTGAAAGATCTCTCTGTGGGTAAAAGGGAAAAGATTTGGTGCCCATGTGGCTAAGACATCAATAAAGTGCTCTGAAGTGAGGCTGCCATGTGATCGTTTTCTCCAGGAGACCAAAAGACTAAATTAATATGACTGAAAATAATTCTCAAATATCGAGGTATAATTTTCTACACTGTTGTGATTACTTACCTTTTGGAGTCACATAATATGCCATGAATGTGTAGTGGATTATATTTTACTCCCTGTGGCTCGTCAAAGCAAATCTCTCTATACTTTGCTTATCCTTATCAGCGTTAAGTGCAGACATTTGCGTGGACTGTAAAGGAATTTTTGGAATGTATTTTTAAAACATATTTTGTTTCTTATTGTTTTACAATATAAAATGTAAGACTGTGCATCTTACAAACCTACCAATCCAGCTGGGAAAGGAGGAAAGGATCATAGAATGGTTTGGGGCAGCGATGGCTCCACAGGCAAACTTAGTGGGGCACGTGTTGGGAGCCTATGCCCACACAAGAACCCACAACTGTGCCTGCCCAACCCCTGAGGCAGTGAAGGTTCACTGCTGCCACTGTTTCTCATCACTGCCTGGAAAGTCAGGGTCCAATGGGCAGAGGCGTAGCTAGCCTCTGCGGCACCCCCATGCGTGTAACATCACCAGCCCTGCCACCGCTGGTGGCATCCTTGCCCCAGCCGCATCGTGGTGAAAAACGCCCCCCTCCCTGGTTTTTTTTCTGAATTTAAGCTCCTAGAAGCTCAGGCGGGTGGCCCCCGCCAACTGCTTTGTTGCCCCCCCCGTGCCGCCTGGGGGTCCATCACCCCCGCCCCCTCCAACCACTGCTTCTGTCAAGGGGATGGTTATAATGGCATTGGGTGAAGAAGAAGATGGTCACAATCAATAACCATCCCCTTGGGCTCTGGCTTTCCAGGCAGTGATGAGCAACAGTGACAGCTGTGGACTTTCATTGCCTCAGGGAATGACAACAAAAAAGATAAAGGCAAGTTAAAAGTGCATCTTTAACTGATGTCCATTGTTGGTATGTAAGGTAGACTCATGCTTGGTCAGTTTATGTTATCAGACGTGATTCCAGAATCCTGCATGGCTGCCAGCAGGCAACCCTAGTCCTACCGCAAACCTCCCTCAGACCAAAAGTACATGGAGTCCTGGATGCATCTTTGACATTTGAAAGAATATCATCAACAAATCAGAGAGAGAGAGAGAGAGAGAGAGAGAGAGAGAGAGAGAGAGAGAGAGAGAGAGAGCATCTGATCAAGGGGCTTTTCTTCTTAAAGGTATTACATGTCTGTGACAAGGGGAACCTCTGACCCCTGGGGCATTACACCAGTCTCAGCACTGGCGTCACTCGAGGTGGGGCCCACTGAATGGCTCCGATGGCGAAGGGGCAGGGCCACCTCGTGCCAGGGAGTAAATTGAGGTTAGCACAGTGCAGAACTTACCGTTCTGCCCCACCTCGAGCGATGCCAGTGAGTCTCAGTATGCCGTTCCAGTGACAGGTGGATCTTAAAAATATCAGGTGTGTCTTGTCATATTAAACAATAGTTTCCTTGTGCTGCTGGCACATGTAAACTCAATTTGAAACCTGCAATGTGGATAATACGACAGAAATTCCCAGTGGAAAGGGCCTACCAGTCTGCCAGTACAGTCGCATTCTTAAGGGCACGTAAAGGTGAAATGAAACTATTCACTGCTCTTGTGAAATAATGCGACCTATTTAGACAGCTGTTGGAAATTTGCATTTTCACAGCTTTTGAAATAGTGCTACAGAAAGCTTGGAAAAAGCAACGGAACAGGGAACTTTTGAATCAGTCAAAAATATATGGGGGGGGGGAATCCTAACAGAAACAAATTGAGAATAATATTATGTAGCCATAACTAAATACACATCACAGATACACATGCAGTTTTTAAAAGGATGTGGCTTAAAATTATGCACGGAAGCCTTACAGTTTACACAAGATAAACTGGTCAGCATCTAATCTAATTGATCCAATGGTACACATTCATATGGTACACATTCAATGCTGGTACATTCATGATGTGCCAGCACAGCAAGTTTCTGGTTGAAGAAACCTGGTTTCTTAGCTCTCACGTTTAATATTGATCAAGGCACACACAATAACTTTGACCATCTTCTTGAATAATTACACAGTTGTGTCCTACTTTTTCTGACTGAAGTCCCAGTTGTGTGCACAGAATGTGTAACACCGGAGAAAGTTATCAAAACTTTCTGTTCTGCATCAGCCTACCACACAGGTATTTGCAACACACAGTTGTGAAAATAGCCATGGGTTTAATGGAAAATCTCCGAGAGATATCAGAAAGTAGCAATGATGTGGTAATGAAGACATGTGAGTGCCCTGAGGATGTGTGTGAGTGAGAGAAAGCAAACAAGCCCTGAACCTGAACAACTCCCCTTCCCCAGGGTCAAACAGGGATAGGATCCGGTGAGCGGCCTTGGGCCACCCGCCAGATCTTTAGTCAGGATTGTGCTCTCAGTCACATTAGGGACTCGGAAATCAGCTCATTATAGCTTTGTTCACCTATATTTTATCCACCATTAAAATAATGAAATTAGGATTTGGCAGTGTACTGGTATATGCCAAGCCCCAGGCCATGTGTGGTCCCACTAGGATCATCAGCAAGTGACTTGCTGCATGTGGCTGATGCACAGTGTACCTTGTGGGCAGGGCTATGTTGGCACAGCAGTGTCTGAGAGGCAATGGCATGTGTGGGCACTGCTCTGGCCACCTGCCTGTGAGCATGGCAGCCATCAGCAGTGATAGTGGCACATAATTTCTGGTCTCCTTGCTATGTATTCTACTGTTGGCTTGGTCCTATGCAGCTCTCCTCAAAGGTAGGATCTGTTGCATCCCAGGGAGCTTGCTCTCAGGCAAATGTGTCTGGGGTCATGGCTCATTGGGCCTCCTCAGGGGCCATGTGGCTTAGCTGGCTTTGCTGGTCTGCACTTGTGCACTTTCTTCCATGGGGAACTGGTGCTGGGGCTTGGCACCAGCCAGCTTGGCAGGTGGCTTTGTGGTCTGGTGAGTGGGTCTTGGGGGACCACTCTGCAGCATCGCTCAGTCACTGGGCAACTGCCGACCATGCTCCACTCAGTCACAGCGGCATCTGTGCAGCAATGCTCAGCTACCAGATGATTGCCCCGCATGTGCTGCTCCATTGCGGGGCTGTTTGGCGCAGCTGGCAAAGACGACTGGGTGTCATCCTGGTTGCTGGGGGTGCCAACAGGGCTAGCTGCTCCAGCAGGATGTGGCTCGGGCTCTGCTGTCTCCCCTTCTCCCCAACCCTTGCTGGTGGTGCTTAGGATATGTTGGATGTTGCTCCAACATTTGTGCAATGTTAGTGCAGCATCCAAATAGGATCGACTTAAATCTAACGGAACCCTAATGAATGATGGTGTTGTATCTGGCCCCAAGTCCAGAGATCAAAGCTAACAGGAGTCAGCTGCCTCTGAACTGCTGCTACACAATTAGTCGCCACCCTACAACAGACTGGTTAGTGCAGGGGTGGCCAACCTTTCACCATTAGGGCCTCTGCATTCTTAAGAGTTGTGTAGAAGACAGAATCTTGGCAGCTGCAATTACTGATTGTGCTGCTAAAGAAGCTGCACCTGCTGAAATGCCCTCCCCTATACAATCATTAAAGGGCCAGGAGCAGTCATGTTGAAACGTTGGCCACCCCTGGGTTAGTGCAACTTTGAAAGTTCCAATAATCTGGAAAGGGTAGGTGTCCTGTCTATTATTTAAGTAAATGTTTAAGTTAACCCCCCCAAAAAAAAAAAATCATGTGAAGGAATGACAGAGTTTATTAACTAGAATGGTTTCTTCCATATCTTGCAAATAATCAGTCTTAAAATTAATTGCCACATTTGATTAATAGATTTGAGTAAACATGGTTCACCTTTTATCTTCTGTATAATGTACGGAAAGTAATTAGTGTGTTGTTGTTTTTTCTTGACATGATGGGATTTTAATATTGACATAATGGAAACAGTTTATGCTGCACCTTCCTCTCTTCCCGATAAGAGATGTTCATAGAATGTTACCATGGATGCAATGCTCTCTCTGCCCCTCCCATCAAAGACTCTTTAAAGCACTTTGAGTCTTTTACACAAAATTTATTCGCTCAGATCTGAGTGTCGTCAGAACTAAGAGAGTGCAGTACTTCAAATTATCCTAACAGTTAACTCAGCACTAAACCAATTTCTACCCTGCAGTTTTTCTACTTCTTAAAAGTCTAAGTGAACACTGAATAAGTGATGACTATTTTGAGGGGGGGATGTTTTCACCAGATTTCAGAATGTAGGCTGTTTTCATCTAGATAGAACTTCTGGATAAGCAAAACAAATAAGGCCTCAGTCCAGCCCAACACAGGCACAGTTGAGGCACAGTTGAGGCCCAAAATAGGGCTGAGTTAGGTTGCAACTGTGCCTGAGTTAGGCAGGAGGCAAGAGCAGTGGGCCAGGATCGAGGCAACACTTACCACAGAGGCAGGCAGGCCCCTGTGGGGAGGTGTCAGTCTTGTGGAAGTGAAGAGCCCTCTCCTGAGCAAGACCGAGAGATGCCTTGGAGGGGAGGCAGACAGACAGGCAGACAGTGGGTGCTGGGGAGGGGCACGGGTGGGTCAGAAACAGACAGACAATAAGGCTGGTGGGAGAGGGATACAGGGAGAGGGGTCTGCAGAGACCAATAGGGACACAGGGTCACTTCGCAGATGGAGGCAATGCAGGAACGGGCGCCTCTTATGCAGACGGACCTTGGGCAGAACGGACGCCGGTGATGGGCGGAAACGGACGCCGTTGACGGGCGGACCGAGGGCGGAAACGGACGCCGTTGACGGGCGGACCGAGGGCGGGTGAGAGCCCCGGTTGCCGAAAGGGCTCTTCACAGACGTGGCAGATGTGCGCCATGTCACCTGTCAGTGTTTGCCTGCCTGAGAGGCCCCCCAACTCCCCACTCCCCTCTGAGCCCTGAGGGTCTGGCAGCCCCCCTGCTGTGGTCTCCCTGGGCTGGCTGTGGCAGGCCCTGGCTGGGATTCATGCAGGGGCTTGTGTGCTGGGGACTGTCTCTGTGTGGGGGGCGCAGTGCTTGTGTAACATTGGGGACATGTGTTTCCAGGGGCATCTTTATTGTTCTGGAACAGTGGCAGAGATGGCCAGGCGAGGCTGCCAGGGGTAGTCACAGCGGCCACTCAGACCACATCATCATCAGCAGCAGCAGGCGTGCCCCATGGACCAGGGGATGCAGGCCCTTCCCCTGTGGAACCACAGCCTGCACCATGGAAAGGGGAGGGACAGCAAGTAGGCAGCCAGGGAGGTAGAGCAGCAGCAGCGCCGGCAGCTGAGGAGGGTTGCAGGGCAGGCTCCAGGACCTCTGGCAGCAGCGAGGCAGACGACCATGGGGCAACCAGACTGCAGGCCCAGGGGTGCTCCCAGGAAGGTAGGTGGTAGTGGACGTTCCTGGGGAGGCAAAAAACACAGGGGTGTTCCATGGCAGCTGCTGTGTGGTAGCAATCGCCATTGAAGAAATGCCAGTGTGCCGGTTGCAAAGGCCTGCAGGGAGAGAAATCAAACACAGCTGAGAGGTGTGAGACACATAGCATGGTCTGCGCTCCTTCCCTGGGTGTCAGGAGAACATGATCCTGTAAGGGAAAAGGGTCAAAGAGAGAGAAGACAACAACACAACTTGTGGGTTACAACCATGGCAAACCTACCAATACTGACCTGTGAGTAGACCCTGTGGAGAAAAGGGTGGGGGGAACAGCTGGTGTCTACATAAGGCTAACAGTTCCACACTTGTGGCATTTTGTGCTCACATTACTACAGGCAGCAATCAGACACAACATTGGTAAAGAGGCATATCATGGCAGGCATTGCAGGCAGCTATGAGACAAGACATTGGTAAAGAGGCATATCATGGCAGGCATTGCAGGCAGCTATGAGACATGACATTGGTAAAGAGGCATGTATCCTACCTATATTTCTATATGCAAAGAGGCAGAAGTCAGACCACATGTCAGCACGAACCCTGCTCTTACCTGCACTTACCTGCTGGTGTTGTTGCCTGTGGGGGGGGGAGAGGGGCTGGGAAAAAGACATGGGTTAGCAAACACTTGCATGGAGACAGCTGCCCAGGCACAGCAGTAAACAGTTTGGCCACAGGCGGCACAGCCCTCTCTGCCCTAGAGGGGGGCAGAGAGGAGAGAGGAGAAGGGAAGAGAGAAGTGGGGTGTTTGAAATTTTTCAGAGTCCCACTTTGTGGCTGCTGGGGGACAGGACCCCACACCACGTGCTCAGAGAGAGAGAGAGAGAGAGAGTGGAGGGCTGGGGCTGGGCTTTTGTGGGAAAGAGGCTGGGTGGGGCTGGGTGCTGATAGGGTAACTATTTGGGTCCGTGTCCAAAGTTAGGCCACAACTGTTCCGTCCTAACTCAGGCACAATTCGGGACCAGGGTGTTAGAACTTTTCAGGAGAGGGCTGGTGTGGGTAAGGTAAAATGGCTCCTATGGGTCTCCTCACATTTGAGTCCACCCTTTTTGTTGACCCAAATTTTGTGCCTGAGTTGTGCTCGAGGGGGCGTGTCAGGGGGTCGCCAGTGTCTGGAACTGGAACAAATTTCGTAACCGCCCCGTCACTCCCCCGACACGCCCCCAACACGCCCACTTTTAGGCCAAACTTAGGACGGAATAGCTCTTATGCCGAACTTAGGACTGAATTGGTCAACTTTCCTTAACCCGTCCTATGTCAGTCACAATTGCAGCACAAATTCGGCCTCTGCGGCACAATTCAGGCACAACTCAAGCCTAAGGCGCTTAGGCTGCAGTTGTGCCTGAATTGTGCCGCTGAGGCCTTAGGCTGGACTGGGCTGTAAGATACATTTTTAACAGTAACTGAATTGTATAGAAGGACTCCTTCTATAGGAGCCGCAGTGGCTTAGTGATTAAGACGCTGAACTGCAGACCAGTAGGACAGCAGTTCGAGACCTGAGTGCCTCATGACGGTGTGAGCTCCTGTCTTCGGCCCCAGTTCCTGCCAACCGAGCAGTTTGAAAGCAAGAAATTGCAAGTAGATTAATAGGTTCCACCTCGGCGGGAAGGTAACAGCATTCCGTGCACCTCGACGTTAAGTCATGCCGGCCACATGACCACAGAAGCATCATCGGACAGCACTGGCTCTTCGGCTTTGAAATGGAGATGAGCACTGCACCCTAGAGTCGGACATGACTGGCTTTCGAGCAAGGTGAACCTTTACCTTTACCTTTACCTTTTTACTCTTTCTATACAACCGTAGAAGCTGGGGAAGCTTGGATACAGAAGTATACTTGGAACTAAAATGACAGGGATCCATTTTTACTAGCTCCTTACTGAGGAAACATGGTCCGTGTGACACTGTGTGACCGAATATAAAAAGAAGAGTTGCAACACATCTGTCAGTTTTTCTGTGCCCCTGCCTTCGTAATTGAGCTGCTTGACAAGCATGCAGCTGGTTCAAGCCCTTCGACCTGCCCCCCTCCAACCTTCTTGTTCTCTCACTCACCAACTGCCATCTCTTCCTTCACCATCTTTGTCTAAAAAAGTCAACAAAGCATCCCACAGCTGGGTTCCTAAGATGGAACAAGAAGGTTGCCCCGTTTCCTTCTCAGGCAGCCAATTGTGTGCTGCTTTGTTCACTTTTTCCAGCCAAAGCTGGAGGAGAGAGCAATAGTGGGCACAAGACAGAAGGGATAAAGGTCAAGAAATGAGAAGCACTCATATGCCTGTCTGGCAGTTCATTTCTGAAAACAGATGAAGGCATCCTGGCTAAGGACACATGGTGAGCCTTATGTTTCTGTCATGCCACTTGACTTAGCCTCTCTGATGAAGTTAATAACTAATAATGCCACAGAAACCTGAATCAAGTTTTGGAAATGACTGAGCCTTTCCCTTTTCAACATCAGAGATCATACTTTCCCAAATCACAAACATGTCCTCATGTCTAGCTAATCGTGGGACACCTTTGTCACAAAGGTGTCCCAAGATTAGCTAGACACGAGGACATGCCTGGAGCTGAGTCAGAAGCGTCATGGGGGGTGGTGCGGTGGGCCCCAGGGCGTAGGACATACCTGGAGTTCTTCCGGCGCTGTCCTCGCCGCTTTCGCCGAGCATGGGTTGGGTCCTCCCGCGCTCCCTGGCTCCGTACGGCTATGAAATGGCCTTGAAAACGGAGCGGGGGGCGTGGTCGGAGCCGTGTGACGTCACGCCCGGCATCATGTGGGGGCGTAGTGTCGGCGGCCCCTACCACGTGGGGGCGCACCGTTGTCTCAGAGCTGAGTTTAGAATGGTTTCCATGAAAGATAAGCATGGCTGGAGTGATGGTGGTGAAATCCACTTGACACCTGGACTTCAGATTGATTCTGTGAGTCTACCAAGAAAAAAAAAGAGAGTGACTTAATACATAGTAAAGCTAGAAAGGAACAGTATGTCTGGTATATATTAATTTTAAGGATGTACTAGCTGTTATACTAGATGGAATAAAGTTTACAATGTTTTAAAAGAAGAACAGGATGTGACCAGATTGCCTTGATAGCTAAGGCTATGTGATTCATTAGCCTCTCCCCTGCAGATCATGTACCAGCTATTGCTTAACAAAAGTCCTATCACAAATAGTATTGATTTTCATAGATTTGGCAGCATTCACAGAGAAGCCCTGGGGAACACTGTAAGATGCTCTCAAATCACTCAGTGGAATAAGGACATTTCATGAAGGAGGCAGGTGTGCATGTGAGAATTGATATTGGCCTAGGCAAAATAATTCAGTAAAGTGACTTTTTTCACCAGCTACTGAAATAGTTTTGTGTTGGATAATAAACGGTACTGCTTATGGTAGGACTAGTGTTTCCAACCCTTGACATATCCCTTGACTTGCCCAGTACCCCATATATATAAAAAAAAATAGCCAGCGGGTGGCACAGTGGGTTAAACCGCTGAACCCATGAGCTGTCGATCGAAAGGTTGGCAGTTTGAATCCGCGATGGGGTGAGCTCTCGTTGCTTGGCCAGCTCTTGCCAGCTCTTGCCAACCTAGCAGTTCCAAAGCATGTTAATGTGAGTAGATAAATAGGTACCGCTTGCGAGAAGGTAAACAGCGCTCCGTGTTCCAGCTGCATGCTACGCACTGCAGCAAGGAGAGTAATGCCGGCCACATGACCACGGAGGCGTCTTCGGACAACACTGGCTCTTTGGCTTTGAAATGGGGATGAGCACCACACCCTGGAGTCAGACATGACTGGACAATTGTCAGGGGTCACCTTTACCTTTACCTGCTTAAAAAAACCCTTTCCAACAAGCAGTATCATCCACATACAATATCAGGCTACCACAGATCAATCTAACACAGGGGTTCTCAATCAGTGGTACTAGTGCCACCAGTGGTACTTTGGCCAACTGGTGGTGGAACCCGACTACCTGAGCACCAGAACCCCACTCTGATGCAGCGCTTTTGGCGGCGTATTTTCACTTCTGAGAGGCTCCTGCCTTTGGCCGAGCCTCTTGGGAACACTGAGAAGGGTTCTAACCTTCGCTTTCTGGCCTCCAAAAACTTGAAAACCTGGAAGTAACTGGTGATTATGTCATCACCAGTCACGTCCGGTGGTACGCAGCAGGAGAGAGGCGCCGGAGGTGGTATTCGGCCAGGAAGGGGTTGAGAACCCCTGAATCTGGACTGTGTCGCAAGCATGTTGACAGTGGCGTAGGGACGCTGCCTCCTACCAGGGGTGGCAGTCCAAAATGATGCGCCCCCGCGAAGCCCCGCCCCACCATGTGATGTCACCCAGAAGCCATGCCCCGGGTGACGCCACACAGGGCCGAAAATGGGGCTGAAAATGGCCCCAGGGGGCGGGGGAGGGTGGAAAATTCCCTCCCTGGCCTCCAGGGGCTTCGGGGTGACAAGCCCACTGCCCCCCTCTCCCGCTGCCGCCCGGCCCCGGCCGAGTCGCGACCGCATCCGTCCCGTCGCCCGGCCGTCCTCCTCTGCCGCTTCTGACTGGGCCGGCAGGCGGGGCTGGGGCCTGAGCGGCATTCTGGGATAGGTCATAAAGAACTACATAATGTTGACTCTCAGATATCCTTGCATTATCAGCTACTGTAGGAGGCAGCATCCCTACGCCACTGTCAACATGCTATTTTGGTATTATTGCTTTAAGGCCAGCTCCCAAGGGAGCAGCAGGAGAAAAGTCACATGACCAGAGAAACAGAGAGACTTCTCAGTGCAGATCTTTACAGCCAGTCTTTTAGCACTCCTGATTCTTGACTTAGAAAGAAATATTACAGGCATATTTGGAAATGAATTCTATAATTATACTTACAATATGGACCTGCCTTAAGCAAAGTCGGACCATTGGTCTGTCTAGCCTAGTATTGTCTAATGGGGTTGGTAGTGATTTCTTGGGTATCAAACCAAGGTCTTTCCTGATCTTTTAGCTGGAGATGCTACAGATTACAGCCTGGGACCTCTCACATGCAAATTAGGCGTTCTAATGTTGAGCTACAGATTCTTCCTGATGGGAACAGAAACCCAAAATGCCTTTGCTAAAAATAAAAGCAGCTAAAATCAGAATAATGAGAGAATAAAGGGAGGGCATGTTTTTATAGATGAATGTGAAAAGAGGCCAAACAGATAAAGACACGTTGCTATGAAGGCATTATTTTAGTATGTAAAGGTCATAGTTGAAACAAGGTAGTTGCTTCAAATGGTGTTTAAAAACATATTTAGGATAACTAGTAAGATCTACATACCATGTTTGATCTTCAACTAAAGGTTAGATAGTATCATGCAATTTGAAGAAGGATTACTGTAGGGGTTGGGAAGCTACGAAGCCATGGGGAACAAGAAACTGCAGGTACCATTTGTGAAAAACGGTTCATGAAAGAATATCATAAATGTCAAGCTAATTAATTAATCATTCAAATTAATTTAAATACTGCAGCAGATTACTCTAATTTTGTTCTATTTCATGTTTAACAAAGGTGTTGTGTTCCTTTTTTTTCCTGTCGCCATAGCTAGCAGTAGCAAACTTTGCATTGATCTTCCTTCCAAATGTATGTAAGCCTCTCGGTATGTGCAAAGTACCAACTGCCTTCCCACATGTGATTAGCACTGCGTTCCTTACAAATATGCCACTTTCTGGTCTGTAGCCTGCATAAGGAGTCTGAAGAAACTCGTGGAACCAGTTCAGTTGAGAATACAGTGTCTGGTCTGGCTAATATGGGCTTGTGAAATCAATATGCCAAGTGATGGGCTCTTGAGGGAGGAAAGGATTAGACTAGAAAACCCAGAGGGAGATGTTCCAAGCATATGAATAGATACCACGGAGCCAGCGAGCTTCACTGGAAGCACATTTGACATTTGTAGGGCTGTAACGTTCAGAAAGCCTGCAGCAGTTTGGCAGCCCAGATGTATCAAGGGGCATCAGTATAGGGAAACAAAGCACAGAAGCCAAAGGGAGCTACAAGTTCAAGTATGGACATAAAAATGAACATGCATGGCACATCAACCTTAATGTTTCACAAAGATGTAAAGCTGTGGGGGCGGGGAGGAGAAAGCAAGCAGTGGGTGATGTGAAGATTTAGCCGAAAAGATTTTAGCTTGGGAAAATCAGTTGACCACGGGGGGGGGGGGGAGGAGAAAAGGATGCCCCTCGCTATATTTTTTTTACACAACCTCCCCCCCCAAAAAACCCCACTTGATGCCCTTAGAAAGCTGCTGACTGTTGATGTTTTAAGCCAGGTGATTTTTTCCCCCTATTAAAAATATAACACAGGAGGAGGCTACTGGAAATATTGTGCTTCCTCTGCAGAAAAGACACCTGGCCAGCCCTCGGAGATGCCATGTAATTTCTCTTGCAAAATTACCCTTGCTTAGAACAAGTGGTGCTTTCTTTTTTCATAAAAATTAAAAATTAGTTTTGAAAACAACAACTCCCTCATGGATCAAACCAGCATTTAATCACATCTCCTTCTCCTTTCCTTCTTCTTCTGCACTGTTTCTCTCCCTCTTTTGCCATCTTCTGTGGGAAAAGAGGTTCTAATTTCTAATGCTATGAAGATGTTCAAGCTATTAAGGTGAGCCAGGTCTTGAGTCCATGGCTGAAAGAAGAGCTGACAAGCATTCTATGTCCCCCTTCTTTCTTTTATCTCTGTCTACACTTCTCTCTTACGTTCTCAGCAAAGTGCACCTTTTGTTCTTTGTTGTTGTTCAGTCGTTAAGTCGTGTCCGACCCTTCGTGATCCCATGAACCATATCCCGCCAGGCCTTCCTGTCCTCCACTATCTTCCTGAGTTCGCTCATTTTCATGTTCGTTGCATCCGTGATGCTATCTAACCATCTCATCCTTGGCCTTCCCCTTCTCCTTTTGCCTTCAATTTTTTCCAGCATCAGAGTCTTCTCCAGAGAGTCCTCTCTTCGCATTAGGTGGCCAAAATATTTGAGTTTCAGCCTTAGTATCTGTCCTTCCAGGGAACAGTCAGGGTTGATTTCATTTAGGATTGACTGATTTGATCTCCTAGCAGTCCAAGGGACTCTCAGGAGTCTTCTCCAGCACCACAGTTCAAAAGCATCTATTCTTCGGCGCTCAGCCTTCCTTATGGTCCAACTCTCGCAACCATACATTGCTACTGGGAACACCATCGCCCTGACTATGCGAACTTTTGTTGGCATGGTGATATCTCTGCTTTTTATTATGCTGTCTAAGTTTGCCATAGCTTTCCTTCCAAGGAGTAAGCGTCTTTTAATTTCATGGCTGCTGTCTCCGTCTGCAGTGATCTTGGAGCCCAGAAAAGTAAAATCTGTTACTGCTTCCATTTCTGCCCCTTCTATTTGCCAGGAATTGATGGGCCCAGATGCCATGATCTTAGTTTTATTAATGTTGAGTTTCAAGCCAACTTTTGCACTCTCCTCTTTCACCCTCATCAAGAGGCTCTTTAGTTCTTCTTCACTTTCTGCCATTAGGGTGGTATCGTCTGCATATCTGAGGTTGTTGATATTTCTCCCGGCAATCTTGATTCCGGCTTGCGATTCATTCAGCCCTGCATTTCTCATAATGTACTCTGCATATAAGTTAAATAGGCAGGGTGACAATATACAGCCTTGCCGTACTCCCTTCCCAATTTTGAACCAGTCGGTTGTTCCATGGCCAGTCCGAACTGTTGCTTCTTGACCCGCATACAGGTTTCTCAGGAGACAGGTAAGGTGGTCTGGTACCCCCATCTCTTTAAGAATTTGCCACAGTTTGTTGTGATCCACACAATCAAAGGCTTTTGCGTAGTCAATGAAGCAGAAGTAGGTGTTTTTTTGGAACTCTCGGGCTTTCTCCATGATCCAGCGCATGTTGGCAATTTGATCTCTAGTTCCTCTGCCTCTTCGAAACCCAGCTTGTACGTCCGGTAGTTCTCGGTCCACGTACTGCTGAAGCCTAGCTTGTAGGATTTTGAGCATAACCTTGCTAGCATGTGAAATGAACCTTTTGTTCTAGAAGATAATAAAAACCACAACCTCTGAGCACAGTAATTGTCACAACCTCTGACAGTAATTGACCATCTCTGGCATATGGCAGGAGAAATGAACAATAGGCTCCTATGACAAGTGGAGTCCTGCTCTGCAGTTCCAAAGAGGAAGCGGCCCACTGCAATGCAGGGATCAGAATGAATTCCACAGTGCATTCCGCAAGATTGATCTTGCCTATGGAAGAAGGTGTTCTGGGCTATGCAACACATCATTTTGTAGGAGAAATGTGTCATTTGGATTTTGGAACATTAACTGAATTAAGTTTGTGTAGCCTGCTGCTTTGATGGTTTACAGTATGTACAAAATGCCACATTCCCTTCTTTTAAGTAACTCACTCCACTGAATGTGAGGTCTGTTCAGTTAAGCATATGCTGACATCCAACTAGGCATTCCTTTCGAGAACTTTATCTTGTGAGGTATAACTAAGTCACACTCGCAATGGGTGATCCATGTGGGATGTCTATTTTCCCCTTTACTTTTATTTATTGTGTTTGCTGAATTTTGCACTATGGGATAGGAAAAAACAAACAAACATTAATAGCTTCTATATTCAAATGTGAGCACATTGGCGATGTTTTCTAACCCATTTCATTTGATGAATCCGGTGCAAACATGTGTGAATGTGCACTGCATGCCTTGTGTGAGTGTCTCTCTGTGTGTATACTTGAGCTTTCAATAAAACACTCACCATCTGGTCTCTACAGCTGCCAAAAAGGATAAGAATGTCTGCATCTCTTGTTGCAACATGGGAAATCTCTCATGTTAAAGACGAATCACTGGTGATGGGGAAGCGAATTGTTCTTTTCATTAGTGTTTTGTGGTACCCCTGACAAAAATGGGTGAAGTCCACCAGGGTGGCTTTTAGATCTTGTGGAACCCTGTTAAGATACACATCCTCAAATGAGAAGCAGCTCCGGAGTTGCTGCAATTATTACCCCACTGGGCACTGTCTTAGCAACGAAGTATTCAAGTTTCTTCCTTATAAGGTCCCATGTCACATGCAATGCCGTATCCACTCCATAAAGGAGCAATCTGAATTCTCTCTGTCACTGCCAATGCTGCTGAGATGGGAAGAAATCTGAGTGACTACCACAAGTTTAGGCTACAGAAGGACTCTTAAGGATGCTGTTTTGCTTTGGAGCCTACAGTAAGGGATGGTGTCTGGTTCAGCCAGGGCAGTTACTGCCAGAAGGTCCATGCCCACCAGAGGGCCTATCAGACCTGGCTGGCCCCAGAGCTCTCAGTATTGGTGGAAGAAATTGTCTTCTTCCATCAGGAGAATGGAATCCTCCATCATTGCACCAATGCTCCATCAAGAGATGCATGGAAGGAGGGGTGCCATGGGATGCTCACTGCAGGGCTTTGCCCCAGGAGACCCAGCAACCTGATGACAGCACTGCTTTTAGGAAGGACATTGTTACCTGGAGTATGTGCTGGGATTGGTAATTCCCATTCTGGCTTCCTGTGCTTTCCCACTCCATACTTGCTGCTGCAGTTGTGTCCTGCACACCCTTTCCACAGTACACCGTGTGTAGATGGAGTACAGTCTAGTTGTGTTTCCATGTGAGTGGCGAAGGAGAAAGTGGAGAACGTGCTTTGTTTTTGTTCTGATTCTTTGCATGTTTCGATAAGCACTACATTGTGTTTTTGCTTCTATGCTGCTCTTTTGGAGACGAAAAGGCAGAGAGGTATTCTGGATATTCTCTGTTGTCTTTCAAGAATCCTGACAATGCACGATATTGAAGGAAAAGAACAACATGCTACCTTTATGCTAAACGTTTTCCAATCTTTTGTTGGAATTGTATATCTTCGTACAATACTACTCTGCATTACGTCTAGCACAGCTGAGCCCAGAGCCATTATTAACCTCCAGGTATCCAGTCTCTGTGTGTTGAGTGCTGGAGTATTTGGAGCATAAATGTTCCATCTCATGCACTGCTTCCTCCATGGTTCCTATATATCAGGGGTGGCCAAACTTGCTTAATAAAGAGCCACATACAATAAACTTCAGATGTTTGAGAGCTTCAATATTTAAGAAGCATTAAAATTCTTTTTATATATATATATATATATATATATATATATATATATATATATATATATATATATATATATATATATATATATATAGCAATGTTTTGTCAAAGCATCTAGGATTGGTTCAAACGAGGTAATGATACTTAACATTTCAATAGCACTTTTTGAGCATGCAGAGCATTTCAAAAGTTTTTTTCTTGATGTTTTTTCAACCACCCTGTAAAGTACGAAAGGATTATTATTCCCGTATTGCAGCTGGGGTGCTGAGGCAGAGAGGGAGTGACTTGCCTAAGGACACCTGGTGAGTTTGTGGCAGAGGCAAGATTTGAATCAGGGAAATGCTGATATTCAGTGTCGTATTCACCATGACGCACCAGGATAAAAAAGATATTTAAACGTGTGACATCATACACAGACATCCCTAATAAAATTCATATCTTGAGAGTGTCAGCGGCAGAGGGTAGGAGGCAGTATGGACGGGTTGATCTCCAAAACGTCTGAGGAGTAAACTAGACACAAAATGCAAATTAATGATGCCCAAACAGGGTTTTTTAAAATGAAAAGCAGTCTCCAGAAGCCATTGTTTTGAATGGGTGGGTGAAAGGGATGTTTACCCTTCCCCACCCATTTCTTTCCTAAAGTTGGGTTTCTGAGTGGAAAACTTCCAACAGGGAATGATTCAAGTACCTCCTTGCAACTGCTGCTCTTCCATTCAAAGCTGCAACCCCAAAGTTACTTTTCCACGGGATGTGGATCAAGTCTCTGGGTCCACGTTTTGAGTCAAATCCCAAGTCTTTGGGTTCAAGTCTCAAGTCAAGTCCTGAATCTTTGCTCCCAAGTCCTGAGTCTCTAGTTGCGAGTCCCTATCTATTCAATGGAGAAAATGGGTTTAAACCTGAATAAAATTCAACTTGTCGTAAAAGGCTCCAAGTCTTGAGTTGAGTCTTTCGAGTCTTTTTCAATCACCGAGTCAAGTCCGAGTCAAGTCATTGATGTGACTTGAGTCTGACTCGAGTCCGAGTCAATAGACTCAAGTCTACATCACTACTTTTTCATTTTTAAATGAAATGAAGAATGTTGCAGAATCATGAAAGAATTTGCATGTAACTTACCGTATTTCCTGAAGCTGTTTTAGGACCTGGTTTTGATATCCCGGTGGTATGTTAACATGTAAAAGAATAAAGCCACAATTATCCAAAAAGTTGACGAACTTCAAGCTGTCTTGAGATTGAACTAACCAGGACATTTCACTTCATTATCTTCAAGTTGGATTCACCATCTTTCTCCCCATTTAGCTGCACTGTATCCCATAAACAACATTTTGGGGAAAATGCAGATGTTTGCATGCAGGGTACATCTCTGAAATCAATTCTCAATGTGCAGAAGTTTGGAGAATGCTAACAACTTTTTTTTTCGGTCAGCTATTACAACATGACATGTGAGACGTCACACCCAGTTCCATCAGTCATACCAAGGGATTGGTGTGTCATGTAACTGAATGAAACAGGAAGACAGAACAAATTACAGAAAAGAAAATGATGAAGAACTCTGATCTGCCTTAGACAATCACCTCAGGCAGTAGCAAAAATAGGTTTTGAAATAAGCCACTGGCAACAAATCCTGCAGAGTACATTGTTTGCAGAAAGGATTTTACAGATAATAAATCCATACTGAAGAGCAAACACTCTCTGTGGGTGTTTTATGTATTTACCTAGTGAAGCAACATGCTCATAAAAAAGAGGAAGAACTATGACCATGAAGGGTGACCATGTTTTGTTTTGTTTCTTTTTAAGTCAATAGACCTAGATTCAGATCCAAGAGACCTGGGTTCAAGACTCTCTGCCATAACATTCACCCCCAAGGTAGACGTATTTACATGAATTTTAATGTGTGCATGGAACTTCATGCAACTGGAAGCTTCCCATTCTGCTTATTCTTTTTTAGTTGAACAGAAAATTACAGATATTGATACACTCAGAATTATGCAATCTAACAAACTACTCTTTAAAGTAAAAACCATTTCTAAACCTTGATTATACATTGACAGTGCATTAATGAATGCATTGTATTTTATGAAATCAAATATATGCCAAATCCAGTCAGACTGTTTTTCCAATTAATTAAGCATTTAGCTATCAAGCATGCCCTTAAGGCCTACCGTTCTTTCCTACTAGACGTTTCACCTGGTTTGATAACTGAGGCAAAATATTCTGGTTCGGTTCAGCTCAATACCATCTGATTTCAGATCTCAATAGCCCTGATCCAAAAACATTGTACAAGCTTATGTTCCCAAACAATGTTTAAAAAAAATAAATCAACATTATTTTGATTCATCTCCAACCATATGTTTCCCACTCTACTGAATGTTAAGGAATGCTCAGGGTGCATGGGCAACCTTATATGCAGAGACTCCCAAAGCAGGGCTGCCTTTAGGCCGATTGGATCGATTTGGTCCAATCAGGCCCTGTGCTGGGGGGGAGGTGTCACCCAATGGAGTGCACAGACACGGAAATAATTCTGTGTCTGCACACTTCTTTGCTCTGGGACCCCGCGTAGGCTTACCATCCATCCCGTAAAAAATGGGACTGCCCCCCGTTTTTTCATGAGATCCAAGATGCCTCCGTTTTTTCATGAGATCCAGAAACCAGGGCAGTCCCGGTTTTCCGGGGCCGCTGCCACTGCTTCACCGATGATTTTTAAAAGGTCAAAGTTTTTCCTGTTGGCCATCTTGGATCTCATGAAATCTCCTGAGATCCAAGAGATCCAAGACGGCGGTGCCCAAATCTCGTCTCATAGTATCAGAAGCTGAATGTGGTACAGTAGAAAACAAAACAAAAGAGGCCTATGCTGCTTGCAGAAGGTGTTGCTACCCACCCGGTTTCTGGGATTTCCTGTCCCTCTACACACCCCTCTGTTGCATCTTGTGCCATTTCTGAGAGTCCCACAATCCTAAGAAATGGCTTTGGGGGCTCAGGGGTCTGTAGTGGGAAAGAGAAGTGAGGAAAATGGCTTGCACTAGTCCTTTTCACCAGTGCTGCTGAAGATGTTACCCAATATGTCAGTAGGATAAATATATTTGTAGCATTTCCCATTTCATTTTCTGTCGCTTGTCACATGATAGAGTTAAAATGGCATGGTAGGCTCTGGGCTGTTATTGTTAGAATTTGCCAGATATTAACTGTTTCTGGCTTCAGTTATATAAACAAAATATTACTGAATTATCTTTGATAACAAATACTCTTTATCGTCATGACAAAATGTTAAAGAAGACAAGATATGGTTTCAGTTTCTTTGTTTTCACTGTAGGCATCACATTGATTTTTGAACTGACTAATTGTGTATTAAGTCATTTCCTACAAAGGCATCTTGTATTTCAAAGAAGATCCACTTGTATCTTGCAAATGCTTAGTGGCATTTTTAATGCTAAAAAAATACACTAGGATCCTTCATGTCTAGACAATTCAGGGGACATGACATTTGTGATTACCAAATTACAGTTATTGGAATAGAATAGAGAGTGGCATAAATGACACAGAGAAGATGAGACACTTTCAAAATATGAAAAATTGAGATAGGAAGAGTTCAAATCAATGAGAGTGTATTGTAACTAGAAAACACTATGGACTGTTACGTTCAAAAAATATTATTAAGGATGCTGTCTTATCTAGTTAGAGCCCTCCTTTTTTCACCCGCTGGTGCAGTCGCGCCAAAAACATGTGTGCTGTATCCTGCAGAGATGGGTGGATCGGGAGTCCTCAGCTAGGAAAGAGGATTTAAATCCCCTTACCCCAGCATAAACCTCCTGACCCACAATCGGTCTACTCAGACACACATTGCTAGTGCAAGTCTGATGAGAAAAGAGGAAGAGGCTGCTGCTGGAAGGGATAGGATCTGTAGCGCGTCTTCAGCGCTGAATCCACCTCCTCTCATGCTTCCATCCCGCCCCCTCCCCACCCCGTTTTGCCTTCTCCCTGCCCCCTTCACTGCCTTACCTGCTCTGGTGGGTGTAGGCAGCTCCGGCGATGGTCCTGGAGCACTGCCATTTTGTGCAACAGCACTCCTAAAATGGCCACTGATGGAGAACTGCATGCCCCATTGGTAGCCATTTTGCAACAGCGGAAGTGCCTTCCGCAGTTGCAAAGGGCTCTGCATGCTGGCCCAGTCCTCAATAGGATTGGGCCATTATTCTCTATTCTAATCCATCTTAAAATGTGAACTGGTTCTCTTTCTCTTGCCCATGCTTAACTATTGTAACACCTGGTTTCTTTCTTTCTCACCTTGCTCCTCTTTCTTCTATTTGTACCTCTTCAGTTATGAAGCTGTTTTCTCTTCTTGCTTCTTTGACATTTGACTTTTCCTTTCTGCTTCCTTTTCTTCAGCACAATCACTTTAAACTCTTAAAGGTTTTGGGCTGCATCCCTGCATCCTGTCCCTGCATCCTGAGCTGGAGAGATGCAGGCTGGAGGTAAGCGGTCATATGTCTGCTTGCCTTGGGTAAAGCCCCAGCCTGTGATATGGGAATACTTGATCTCCGCCAGCTTTTTAGCCCCGTGTCAGGGGAAAAGGCCCAGGAAGGAGGATAGGACAAGGCACACTGCAGTGACGCTGATCCCTCCACCCCTTCTCCACCCTCCCCCTGCCCTGTTACACCGCCCTTCCCCAGCTCCTGTGCTGCCCAGTGCAGAATTTACCTGCTTTGTGGTGCAGGGTGCTGGACTTGGTGGAGGAAAGGCGGCGCACAGGCCCTGGCACTGGAGCCTTCTACTCTCTGTATGTCATGAACATGCTTTACACCCAGTGCCAGCACTGAGGCCTCAATGTCTGTCTACCTTCTCTGCTGTTTTTGACATAGCGATAATACAGCTCTAAGAGCAAGAAAATGAATCAGGTTCCACAGTTCCACCCAAAATGCACATTTGTTTCTGCTCTGAGTCATGTTTATATATATATATATATACAGATTCCCCAAACACAGTATATAGTTCTTAGATGCTGCTAATCTCATAGCACCAATCACACAACTACAACATGTATGTATTATCCTCTACATACACTACAATTCCGGGAAACCAGAGTGCTTCAAAACCATAACGAGCCACCCTGAAATATTGTCCATTAAGTAACAATCTACCATGGTCTCGGGGATGTTCAAAGTTTTTGTCATCCTAGACATGTGGAGGTGAGGCCAAGGTGCCCTGTGAGATCTAAGTATGCACAATAAAACTGTCTATGATATTGTATTGGGTATACTTTGTTTGCATGGGGAACCAGCAGCCATGCTGAAAACACCATTGCATATTGCTTTCACAACAGTTGGTTTTCTTTATTAACTGAGAGCATGCCTTAGATCCCCAACATTGTCGCAGAACATTCTGGAATATATATACTCTAGTCTTACTGAGTACTCTAGTCTTACTAGAGTAGGCTTATTAGAGATCACTTTTCTAGTCTTACTAGAGTACGCTTTTCTTGCAGAAACTCATTCTTTGCTCCTATCAAAATTCCTCAAATATTTTAACCGAGCAGGATGTCAGTCCAAATTTGGCTCACAATTCTATTTGATGTGAAATTTCGTGGCAACTTAATTTGTGCAGTCCTACCCCATTTGTGAAATTGTGCTGTTCTTATAATGCTATTTTTCGTCCCTTGGAATTCCTTGGCTGTTTTGCCTAAGCAACAACTCCAAAATTAACCTCAATTTTTTTCTTTAGGCTAAATTTGATGGCAACTCAGCTGAAGTAGTCACATGTAGCAAGCCAACAAGCTATTAAAACAGATGGCAATCTAGTGTGAACAAAGCACAAGCCAGAACTGACCACATTGCTCCATGCCTCTCTACTACTGGTATCTGTATTCACACACACACGCATTCACGCACGCACGCACGCACGCACGCGCACACACACACACACACACACACACACACACACACACACACACACAACTCCTGTCTGAGCTTTAAGTAGACCACATTCTTCACACAGTTATAACTGTGAAATCAGGGTGTCGTGGATGGAAGCAATGGCAGACTTTGGCTTGCTGCATTTTTTGTTAATACAGTGAACCACTGATTTATGAAACCAAACAAAAGATAAAAGGAGAATTGCCTAAAGGAATTTTTATACTGCACATTACTTGAACAACCTATACAGTGTATATCTGAAATAATTATCTTGAAATTTATGTTCTATATGGATATTATATCTGCCATAACACAATGCTGGGAGTAGCACTGAAAAAGCAATTAGAATCTTCCATTTTCTTTAACTTCCTTCTAACGTTCTATAATAATGTAATCATCACCAGTGTAGTTTATTTTGTTAGTCTGCATTGTAAGTCCTATCAAATTTCTACACTGTGATTCTAATTAAGTTATTACAGTGGATTACCATGATTTTAGTACTTTATTTGCTTTAAATCATTATCAGCATACATTTCTGAGCACAGGGATACTGTTACAAGTTTCAGTAACACAAACTGTTTGATTCATTTTAAACAGCATTTCATAGTTTTTATTTTAATTTGTGTATCTCGCTGCAGTCAATGAGGAACGAAGAAACAAACTTGATTTTAAAACGTCGTATCACACCACAATCCTATCTGCCTAGGGCTGCCTATGCAAAGTGTCGCAAATGTGCCATAAGGCACGTTTGTGACTACTCGGGAGGAATTGGTTCTGAAGCATGTGGCGCCTCCCCGTTGGCCGCCTCTGGACCCTGCGCTATGGAGCGGATAAGTGCTGCTCTGAGCAGCGCAAGGTCTCGGGAGGAAGCATAACGGGGTGGGGTGGCCGAATCGGGCCTTGGAGGGGGAGGGTTCGGCAGAGAAAGACTCCGTTGTATCCTATCCCCCTCCCAGGAATCCCTACATGGGGCTTCTAGGGCCTGCCCCAGTGATTTTGCTGGCACAGAGCTGAGTAGCCCTATTGAGAAGGCTGGGGAGACCTCCAGCCTGCTCAATCCTGGCTCTGGATACAGCGTGGGCCATGCAGCCGTGATGCGCCAGCACTGGATAGGATTGGACTGTTAGGCTATGTAGTTTTCTCTTGGCTAGCCTGATTCTGTGCTTTGCTGCACTAAGGCAATGGTACATATGATCAGGGGCATTTTCTTGGTATCAGGAAAGGAGCAGCGGCAAGAGATTGCTTATGGGAAGAGGAGATCTGAGGCAAGGTTGAAGAAAGCTATATTCAAAATTAGATTACCCCAACATTTTTTGTGGTTAGTTTTTAATATAACAATAAAATTATAATACTGTGTATAACAACTACATATATAGAGGCTCCTGATGAATGAGCACATGTGATCTGAAATACAAGAGGCAGTAACTGCTCTCCACCATCGTCCATGGCATGATAGGATCTCAAATGAGGGCTCCAACAATACTGTTCAAGGGCAAAACTCATGCACTTGCTTAAGTGATAGATCCCAACCTATCTCCAGTGCTAGTGCAGCAGCCACCATTGGTGGTGCTATATCAATAGTCTGTACTGTGAAGCTGCCTTACACTGAGTCCATTGGTCCATTGAGCTTATTATTGTCTATACTGATGGACAGTAGTTCCAGACCCACCTGTAATGTCAGAGACTGAGAGCACAATCCTGTGCAAACTAAGGCCGGCGGAGCATCTGCTCTGCTGGCCTAGGGTGCCGCGAAAGTGTCGTAAAGCACTTTTGCGGCACCCAGAGAGTAAGCAGCACTGGCGCAGAGGCCAGCACCGCTCACTCTGCCTTCAACTGCCGACCTGACCGCCAGACACAGGTAAACCTTGCGCCGGGTGGGGGAGGGGGGCGATTGGCCGGCCAGGCGAGGGAGGGGCCGGGGATGTTGGTGGTGCAGTCCACCAATGTCCTAACCCCCTTCCCGATCCTAGCCTCCCCAAATTTGCACCAGCAAAATAGCTGGTGCGCATACAAGGAGGCCCACTGGGACCACGGGGGCTTACACCAGGGGAAAAGGATGAACGTGGGCATCCTACATAGGTTGCAGCGGCCAGTCGTTTAGGCCAGTCAGTGCATCTTACACAGGATTGGGCTGTGAACCTGAGATCTTCAGCATCTCATGTGCACTACCAGTGAACCTCAACCCGTTTGCCTAATTAACCTTCCACTCCTCTCAGTCAGCTCATAAGAGTCTGTAAAAGTGGTTTGGGAAAGCCAAGGATTGGGCAATTAAGAAGGGGTGTAGAGAAAAGGCAAATAGGCCATAGGAAATAGTCCCTTCCCGACTACACCCATATTGTTACCTTCAGGTAAGGCACCTCCACATTGCCTCACCAGGTGCTCCTTTACTCCTAACACTGCCGCCACCAGAGGGGTCATCTCAGAGGGTCTCTGGTTCACTCAACACATGTGTTCAGCATCCGGCTTTCCCTCTGCAAGCCAACATTTCCTTCACAGAAACATTGGTGGGAGGGGGAACTCCTCTTGCAGTGGCGGACTGGCCAGGGTGTCAGCTTGCCCGATGGCCCCTGATGAGGTGCCCCCCCTTAAACATTAGACAATATGTTAAAAATGTTAATGACCTTTTTAGAGGTACTGTATGTATTAAAATAAATCAAAGGGAATAGGGCCACAGTACCATAAGCTGTCGATCGATAAGTCGGCAGTTCGATTCCCGCGACGGGGTGAGCGCTCGTTGCTTGGCCAGCTCCTGCCAACCTAGCAGTTCCAAAGCATGTCAATGCGAGTAGATAAATAGGTACCGCTTGCGGGAAGGTAAACAGTGCTCCGTGTTCCAGCTGCATGCTACGCGCTGCGGCAAGGAGAGTCATGCCGGCCACATGACCACAGAGGCGTCTTCGGACAACGCTGGCTCTTCGGCTTTGAAATGGAGATGAGCACCACACCCTAGAGTCGGACACGACTGGACTTAATTGTCAGGGGATACCTTTACCTTTACCTTTTTATATAAAATATTAATTATTATTATAGTTGTGAGTGGGCCCCCTTTGTCTCCTGGCAACCAATACTTTTAGACCCAGTCCACCACTGTCCTCCTGCCTCTCCAAAGTCCATCCCTTCCTCTTACACATGGGCTCCTGGGGCTTGTAGTTTTCTGTTCACTGCAACAGTTCCCATCCCTGATCGCACACAGAGAGGGAAGAGCATTCGAAAGAGCAGATCATCGAAAAGTGGGGGGGCTGTACCACTTTATACATGATTTTGTAGTGCTAAGGGAAATGTAAAGATGACATCCAGTCAACAGCCAAGCTGAACTGGTTGTTTGATATGCCTAGCAGTGGCTGGCTGCCATTTTAGCAACAGCAGTGATGGCCCGCTAAAATTGATGTGGCAGCATAGGATTGGGCTGCCTGCCTACAAATAATTATTTAGTGTTGGAAAATATGGTAGTAATTCTGGCTCCACAGTAATGAGTTTCCAAGGCTGGCTGATATTTAAGTCAACTTGTTTAGATATATTAATCTCAGTAATGGTATAACAGTAGTAGTAATATGGAAATAATATGACCTGCTTGGCATCTTGAAAGAAGAGAAAAAAGGTCAGGTGCTGAATGCCTGAAAACGTTCCTTGATATATGGAACTGTACACTGCAATGTCTCATCACCAACACTGTAATGCATCACTGTCATATTGCAGAATAATGGGGTTATAAAAATAAGAAACAGGTGATGCTATATATAGAAGACTAAGTCGAAGACCTATATTTCTATGGTGCAAATTGACTTGTGTTTTTCTGAGGTCTATATATTTGCAATTGTATCAAAGACCAACACTGCAGTCCTAAGAATGACGGGCCACTTTTCTAGGATATATTATGTATTCTGGGGCTGTATTCAGCCATATTGTTGGGATAAAAGATCAAGGGAAAGTGTGTGTGCATGAAGGTTAAGTTAAGCAAGCACAACATGAGAGACTGTAGGACACATTTACTGCTTACATGGTGTGGAAGTTCAGGTAGATGCCTTCACTGACAAGTTCCATGCCTTTGGTGCTTGAGTGAATTTATAGGTGCATTTATAGGTTTTACTCTTTTCTCCTGAAGGGCTTAAAAAAAAAAATCCCCAAACATCCTTGTTTCATTTTGTTTGTTTAAAAAGGGAATTACATGTGCCCTTGCAGGGAGTGAGGGGGTGGAAGAATTTCACTTTGCTAGGCATTCAGTCATAGGAGGTCCCACGTGCTGTGTGAAGTGGCGCAAGCCAGGGTGAAGACAGAGAAGCAATTTCCCACATGGCAAATATGGGGAAATCTTGAGTTGGCCCTGAAAATTTGCCTTGACTCCTTCTCTGTGGGAGGGGAAAGGTGGGGCATAAATAAATTAATTGCTGAACTGTATGCTAAAGTGCAGCAATACAGAGGACTGGACTGTTTTTGTAAAATTATGTGGGGGCTGCTGTTCTTCACCCCCCTGCTATTGTCTTACAGCACAATCCTATCCAACTTGCACCACCCGTGTAACCAGCAGAGGAGGGCAGGACGAGAGGCTTTGGAGGGGAGGGGAGGGGAGGGGAGATTTAAATCCCCTTTGAATCCCCTTTGGCGGGGATATGAATCCCCTTTCCATTCTGGGGATTCCCGTTTTCGCTGTACTGCTGGTTACACTGGTGGTGTAAGTTGGATAGAATTGCGCTGTTATTCTGTTACTATGGATCGAAGACATTTCTTCTCTCCATGTATTGCTGCAGTGTTTTGTCAGCACACTGTGGTTCGTTAATATCTTCTCTTGGTCTTAAACATTTATTCAAACTGATAATGATATTGTTTCAAGGAGGTCAATAAAAACATTTCTCACTTCCTCTAGAGTTGTTCGCTTTCACTTAGATACATTTCTGGATCTTTAAAAAGGTGGTGTTGTTGCTTTAACAGATGCATGTGAAGGTCTCTGTTGTGTCTAATTTTACACCTTTTAATCAAGTTTAATCACACACACACACATATCCTACTGAGCCCCCACATCACACAAGAAACTGAGAAAGTAACTACAGATATATGACAGTTTCTCACTATACCCCATCAAACACATACCCCAAAACTTTTTATTGTTTGTGAGCCACCTTGGACATCTCACAGCCTAATCCTATCCCCCACCAGTTTACGTAATACCTACGAATGCCTAGCAAAGTGAAATAAGTGCGCCAACACAGCACTTGCTGTATCTTATGTGGGGGGAGGGGGAGAGACGAGACCAGATGGTCCAGGAGAGGTAAGTAAAAATGTGATTTACTTGCCTCCCTATAAGCTACCTGGCTGCCAATTGGTGTCCTTGGAGCTATGCCAGCTATTTAGCTGGTGTAATTCCAAGGAGCTTGGGGTCATGTCGTGCCAGGAAAAAGGGGATAGGATCCTGTCATGCATGACTGCTGCCAAGATCCAACCCCTCCCACTCTTGAATCTCTCCCAGCCCACCTCACTTCCTTCCCTGCTCCTCCCTCAAACTGCCCACAACCCTCCCTGCCACCACTTTATCTGCTATGGCATAGCCTGGGTGGGCCATTGTCATGAGCATAGGGTTTCCAGCCATTTGCACCAGTAGTTCCTCAGCGAACAACATTGGTGTGGTTTTTGTGGTGCCACACTGGGACTTACAGCAGTGGATTCTGCTGCCGTAAGTCCCCAGTAGGATTGGGACATTTGTTTTTAAGAGTAAAGGTGGCTTATAAATCTTTTAAATACATATTAAAATGCCTCCTGTAAATATTTAAATAATTCAAAATGCATAAAAATCCATTTTAAATAGAAACAGAAAGTTTTGAAGCATCCTTGTTGCATGCATTGGCTTCTGTTGTGGCTGTATTTTGTGAAAAATACAAGAGACAAGCTGTTCATGACTGAGTATCATGCGCAATAATAATAATAATAATAATAATAATAATAATAATAATAATAATAATAATAATAATTGACCTGAACTTTGATGAACAGTGAACAAAAAGTGGAAAGACCTGACAGACACATCACTGTTTTGTTAAATGGCTTATTTGTGAGCCTGGTCATGCAGTCATGTTTGAGTCCCTAACAGAGAAGCTTGACTCTTTTTGACTATTATAAAGGTTAAAAAAAGTCTTCCAATAGTACCAATTGTACCGTTCAAGACAGCATGGCAAGAAACTAGGACTTTCTGGGTGCTGGAAAAAGTTTTTTTTTTAAGTCATAGCCCCAAATGTGTCTGGATTTCGGAATAGTCTGGATTTCAGAAGTCCAGAGAAGGGGTGATCAACCTGTACTAAACATAATTCCTATTAATCCTGGCTTTACTACCATGTTATTATATGGCTGTGTGTTCTTTGAGCCTTTCACACGTTATCCTGTGTCAGTTGTTCTAACATGTAGAATGAAGGCATGTTGGTGGGGGGGACAACATTGCCATGACCAAACTTTGCAGGGATCCCCATCACATCGAAAATTGCCTACATCTACATGCACATACAAATGCAGGCACACAGGTCAGTTTGATGTGTTGAAATGAACACACATCTGTCAGGGTAGAGGTGCTGTCCCCGCCTGCAGGTATTTGCTCTATATGGTAGAATGATAGATAAGGGCTACCGCTCACATGACCTGAGATCCTATTCCATGAATTCTATTCTCACCATTTCCAACGGCGATCCGTCTTTTCCCCTTTCTTCTCCTTGTTAAAGCAGTTGCAGATTAAGCACCTGTCCCTTGCTGGTTGCATTAGGGTCTTTATACAGCTGCATGACAGAATTCTAGGCAGTCTTATTTCAGCACTGTAATAGAAAGAGACCTGAGCTAAACAGTGAAATGAATCCTTCATTGACTGGCGCAGTATTAGTGCTTATGAATTCTCGCAGTAACCAGTTCAGAAAACAAATGTCTATACCTGTTATACATTCCATTTATACACATCAGTTGTTTGCCAAAATAAGTCAATACTGAGTTCTTTTTCACCTTGCAACATGCAAATGAGAGTCAATTTAGCCCTTTCTAGATGAAGGCTCAATATGCCTCAGGCAACAGTAAATATTTTAAAAGATTTAAACAGCAAGAGAGAAAGAAAGCAGACGTGTATATCTCATGCATGTGTTCAACTCATGCGACTCTTAAGAGAACTCATGCGACTCTAATCATGCTCTGTTAAGACATGTTATTGTTGCTTCTCATGCGGTAGCATAATTTCACACCTTGCCTTGGTGTAAACTTTTGTATTCCTAATTTGTATTAATAGACAAAACATGGCAATATTTCATGTAAGCATATCAATTATATAAGGATTTACTGACAAATACTCTTTAGGTAACAGCCTCTTCCCCTGAGATTTATCATCAGTTCTTGATGCATTCTGGAGATCAGAGGCCCAACTCATTCTGGGCCCATTATTAAGCCTATCAACAGCAGCAGCAGCAGCAGCAGCAGCGTAGTTAACCTTATTTGCACCTGGTGCGACGCGCCAGCCCAAAGCCGGAAGTAACTGACCTGGCATGATGGCATCTTCATGCCACGTCAATTACTTCCGGGTCACAGAGCTGTGAAAAGCCAAAGGCAACAAAGGGGTGACAGCGGCTCTTTGCAAATCCTGGCTGCAAGCTGAAGGCACGTAAGTCGCTTCCAACTTGAGCAGCTTCGGCTCGCAGGGCACAGGCAAGCTGCGTATGAGCCAAGGGGGGTTGTTACCCCTCCTGGGGAAGGGTGATATCCCCTTGGTTTCTTTGGCTTTTTTCACGGCACTGCCTGTGAGTCAAAGCCACGACTCAGATTCGACTAAGCTGTGAGTGGTGAGAAATACCGCTCAAAGCTGAGCCAGCCTGGCCGTGGTATCACCTCCACGTGACCCCCAAATTGGTGTCACTCAGTGTGGGGCGCACATGCACCCCCTAATGACACCACTAACTCTTGCTCTCTCTGTTTCTGACTATTCATTTATCTCATGGTGCTTGCACCTCTCTCTTGGTTGCCACACCCTGTTGGCTCCTGCTGCCTGTGCAAAGAAAATGCCAGTAAGGATTGCCCATATTGGCTAAGCCTCCTCATAGGAGGAGGAGATGGGCCTCCTCACAGGAGGTTCACAACGTTGCTTCTTCTTTCCTAACACCACTGCTTGCAATTTGCTCTAGAAAATCTCAGAAGATAGGAACTCCTCATACAGAAACAGAGCAATACTATTTTCCCCCTATGGGGGGGAAGCGGTATATAAATTCTATTATTATTATTATTATTATTATTATTATTATTATTTATTAAGAAGCAGAAGCAGAAGCAGAAGCAGCAGCTTGTGTAAACACTCTTAAGTACAATCTACAATTGTAGACCAGCTTCCAGAACCTTCAAGCCCGAGTAGTGTTCTCTTCTAATCTCCCCCCCCCCCCCCGCGATGCTTGGGCCTTGATTAGCCCTGACTAATTTGACATTCAAAATTACACAGGACCTTAAAAATTACAGAGTTGTGTGCCAAAAACAGTGACAATAGATGGTCATACATTATGGTATTATTACACTGGATGATGTCATAAGCAAGTACCTTCATACAAATGTCTCCTAGCAAAATATCCGTTTTATAACACAGTCGAATAATGAAGTTTACAAAGCATTTTAGTACATCTTACAAAAGAAAACAGCTCACTGAGTAACTGCACAAAAATCTCAAAAATATTCACTCAAATATGTGCAGGCAGCAGATCCATTTGTTAAAGGGAACATAACACTGACATCATTTCTTCTTTTATTGTCCTACTTACACATCTTGAATGTCCCATGAGAACTAATAGATTGTGCAGCCTGATGAACTATCCAAGTAAGCAGCCTCAATAGTGCATTTTCTTTGGTGGAATATAATTATAAAGTGAGCAATTTTACACTTTGTTTCCATCAACGGCTGACAGTGCCATATAAAAGTGGCAAGGAATTGCATGATGTTATCAGTTACATAACCTTTTAATGGCTGCAGCCCAATATAGAAAACAATGGTATGTTCAATAGAAAGACTGTTCCTAATTCATTACATTCCCCACTATACGGCAGATGCTGTGAAACTTCAGCCGTTTCACCACCAAGGCTGCTATAATGAACTACTCTGAAAATCTGTGAATCCTCCAAGTTACATGAAGACTGGCAGTCCAATCCTACCTAACTTTCTGTGCACCAATGCAGTGAGGTCAGCGTGGGCTGTGCTGCATCCTGCACAGAAATTTAGGAGGTGGGAGGTCTCCTCAGGAAGGGGGGAAGGGAATGCCCCCAGCCCCTGCGATGGGTCTACTGAGATCTGCACGCACTAAATGGCTGGCGCAAGCCGGAGTGGATCCATGTTGCGAAAACAGGCCTGGGAAGGGGGATAAGATGTGGTGTCCATCACTGCCAGTGTCGATCCTGCCCCCTCCCAGGCCTCCCTGCTGCTGCCCAAGACACCTTTAACCCCTTCCCCACCCTCTTTCTGTTCTTCCCCCTACCCCATTCTACCTCCGCACTGCTCTGCCCAGATTCTATGTTTTCTGGCATGCGCTGCTCCTTCTGCCAGCGCATGGGCCAGTGCGGACCTTTATGCCATCGTAAAGAATTTTATGGCACTTTTGTGATGGCATGCACTGGTGCAGCAGTAGCGCAAGATTATGCTGTAAGTGGTTTTTACCAGTCCACTCAAGGGAGAAGGTTGAAAGGACATATGTTTGCAACAATGGAGCAGTTTAGGCATAGCTCTCAAATTTAAAATCAGGATCCAAAGCTATTAATATGAGGGATAGGACACTGGAATGAGAGACAGAATAAAAGAATTGTAATATTGGGGACTGCAGAAATTAGTTCCCCCATAACATAAGTACAGTATGTAGTCTCTGATTGTCTGTACCAGCCTTGATTGCTTATTTATCTATGTGTTCATTTTTATCCTGTTCTTTCTCAAAAGACTTGTGGCAAGTAACTGCATGCTAATTATTACACTCTAACTTTCCTTACCCATGAACATCCCAAACCAGTTTGAATAAAAACAGCTAGAAGCTGCACAGGTTCAAATCCCTTGAGCATGATTTCTCAATGCATGCTCCTAGGAGCCCTGAGGCTCCCTGAGACTCCTTCAGGGCAGAGGTGAAACTAGACTGGGGCGGAGACAAGTAGTTCTGCAAGACTCCGTTACACCGGAGTCAGCAGCCCCTCCCCTTTGCTGTTGGAGCCATTCCGGCAGCGACAGGGGAGTGTCCTGCGTGTTGCCATTGCCTCCAGAATGGCTTCAACAGCAAGGGGGAGGGACCGTTGACTCCGGTGTAACGGAGTCTTGCAGAACTACTTGCCTCCGCTCCAGTCTAGCTACACCACTGCTTCAGGGGCTCCACCATAAGTGGCCATCTGTCCCCTGCCCAATTTGCTCACCCCTTCCTCTCATCTCTCTTGTTCATGGGTCTCATGGTTCTTCACTGGTGTTCCTCATTGGGTTTGGCACCATACATGCACCTGCACTCTGGGGCTCTCAGCAGGGCTACCTGAGACTCCTTTTAAGAGTGAAAAGGGCTCCAGAGATTGAAAAGCTTGAGAACTACTGCTCTACAGGAAGAGAAGGCAGTGAGGATTTTCAGTTAGAGGTAGCCTTGTTTCTCCTCCTCCCCATCTCCGTATTGAATCTGAGTAGAGAAAACCATCCACCTATTTCTTCTCTTTTAGCCGGTAGTTTATACCAAGTTTCTAGTTTTCTCCTTTAAAAAAACATATATACTGTATTTTGTTTGCAAGCAGTGGAATCAAAGATATATGTTGTTTAGAGAGGTTTAAAACCATGGAGGCACTGTTTATAAGTACTCGCATTTGGAAGCAATTGTTCTGCAGAGGGAAAATGATTTTAAAATTACTGGAACACTTTACAGTTTCAGGAAGTGCTGTAGCTGCCTAAAATGGAATCAATCTACTGGTATCTTTCTATCTATCATCAGATGTGTAATAAACTATGAATGACATATTAAGCATTGGATAATTCAGAAATAGTTAACAGTCCTGGGGAAAGATAGGCCAAAAACCAGAGAGACTGAAAACTGAGCATGCAAGATATTCTACTCCTGAACTGAAGCCTATATATCTTCTCTTAATAAATATATAAATAGCAATATAAATAGCCTATATAAATATATCTTTATTTATAAATAATAAATTTATATATTTATTGGCGCGGGTGGTACACAATTTGACTGTGACAGGTGGTACACCTGGTGACAAAGGTTGGGAATTTCTGGTGTACAGTATTCTCATGGGGTGGAGTAGGCAACTCCCCCTACCCTTTGGCCTACCATATTGCACCATATGCAACTTGCAGTTTAGCACATGGTTCTGGAGACCTCAGGATCCTGGTAAATAAACAAAGAGGATCCTGCAAGCCTGCCCATTTCTGCTTCGTAGAAAATACAGTATCCTCTGAGATGGATTTGCTCTGGATTTTCTTATAACTGAAGCTGTGCCAGTCTCTGTGATTTGGGTGACAGTAGTAGAGTTCCCTTTAAACCAGTTTTAGTTTTAAATACCAAGGAACAATGTTTCTGTAAGCACTTTTTTGTTGCTTGAGGCAAGGTAGTTTGACTTTGATTACACTGTTCATCTATCCTTAGTCACTGGGATCTAAAAATAGAATCTTGACAGAGAGTATTATGGAAGGGATGAGTTTTGAAAACCTCAACGGATATTATTACATCTGCAGCAAGGGAGAGGTTTCTGGGGTTGCTGTTGCCTCCTATTTTATCCTCTGCTTTGCAGCCTCCTAACCCAAACAGCACCTCTTTTTGGAAGATCTAGGCCAGGGCTGGCCAATCTTTCATCATGAATGCTCATGGACCTTTAATGGTTTTCTAGGTGAGGGCATTTTAGCAGGTGCAGCTGCTTTAGCAGCACCATCAGCAATTGCAGCTGCCAAGATTCTGTCTTCTACACAACTCTTAAGAACGCAGAGGCCCTAATGGTGGATGGTTGGCCACCCCTGATCTAGGCTGATACATGGCCACACCTCACTACTGATGCACGGCTGTCCCATATGCAGTAGTGTTGGGTCAGGCAGAGCAGTGGAGCCAAGTACCACCTGTCATACCTAGAACTGGTAAATGTACAAATACTACTAGTTGAAAAGGATGGTGCTAGAGTTGGCACTTTTTCGTGTAACGGTAAGATTCCATTGGGAAAATGGGGCCATAAATGTAAGAAAACCTACATCAGGAATTCAATTCAATTCACTTCAAAAACCTTTATTGGCATAAAGATGTTAAAAACAGATATACATTCCTAAAATGTATAGAACACATTTCTGACATATAGAACACATCAGGAATTAAGCATATATTGTCATGACTTTGCTGGTTATCTTCTCTCTCTCTCTCTCTCTCTCTCTCTCTCTCTCACACACACACACACACACACACACACACACACACACACACACATTGCCTTAGTCCCGGAATCGAGGCAGGTTTTGGCCTAGTCCGGGCCCAAGCAGCTCCCAAGGATGCACCTTGGCTGGCCAACGGGGTACCAGCTTCTGTCGCGTCGTCGACCGGAAATTCTGGAAGCCAGAAGCCCATTGGCCAGCCAAGGTGCATCCTTGGGAGCAGCTCGGGCCCGGACTAGGCCGAAGCCTGCCTCCATTCCGGGACGATGGTAAGCCTAGACCGTAAGTAAGCCTACTTATATGTACACACACACACACACACATTTTGGGCAGAACTTAGTGCTGGTGGTGCATAGATAGCCTTCCCAGATACAAAGGGGAACAGAGTGCCTATACCTTTGCCCATTGGAATTTGAGCAGATGCAGCATGTTGCACCCTTCCACGATGAGCTACACCTGCCCAAATTCCAATGGTTAAAGGTATAGGCACACTGCCTCCCCCCCCCCCTGTATATGGTAAGCCTATGTATAGAACAACTTCCCATGCTTAGCTGAAATTACTGTTCTTACATCACCAGTCCTATGAATTCCACTGGGTTACTATACTTTTAAGTATGTTCATTTCTCTTGAGAATAGCTTTTAATATTAATCCTCAATGAATACTTGCAAATTGAGGCCATGGGTGGCCTAATTCTCATATACCCTAAATCAATAACTCAAGTGACAGCAAGCTGAATTGTATATGACTGACATATAATAGCATACAATCATATGAAAGCTTTGCCACATTATGAACTCTACATATGCCAGTGTGATTTTCCCCAATGCAGCTGCGAGGTTGGCTATCCATGTGTTTGTCCAGCTATAGTTTATTGTGTCTGTCATTCCATTTTATCATGTTTCCAAGTCACTGATCATGCTATACTTTGTGTTGCTACTATCTTAGGCATAGCAACCCAAGCAAATGTCTTTAGATGAAATGCTACTCAAGTTCAAGTTTGAACTTGAAGTGCTACTCTTGGGGTTTGCTACATATGAAAATATTTGTTATACATTCATTAATGTATCAATTTGTCAATGAAGCAGTCCTAGATATACCGGTAATAATAATAATAATAATAATAATAATAATAATAATAATAATAATAATACAGTATGTATATACCACCTTTCTTGTTCATTGGATTTCTCCTCTGACTTTAATTCAAGGCGGTGTAGATGGGCAGGCTTTCTAAACCCCAAGGGGTTCCTACAATATAATAACATTCTAATATTTCATAGAACCCTTCATTCTAGATTATGCTTTCACAGTCCAGCTCTCTCTCTCTCTCTCTCTCTCTCTCTCTCTCTCTCTCTCTCTCTCTCTCTCTCTCTCTCTCTCTCTTCTCTCTCTGGCGTTCGCTTCACCACACTTGCCTCAAGTTCGCCTCAAGTGCTTCAGCTGCAGTTCCACTCCCCCACAGAGGCTCTGCAACTTATCAACTCGGCGTGCCGGCAGGACTCCAACAAACACAGACAGCCATCTTGAACTGCTGTCTTTCAGATCTTCAGGCATTTAGGAGATGATCGCTCTACCAGCTGAGCCAGACGTCCTGCCTTTTGTTGGATCAAAATAAGCTCAGTACTTTCAACTCTGACTAATTTGAGCTCTGTTTATATCTTTAGGCAGATGTTATATCTTCTATCTGAAGTTCTTCTATCTGAACTCCTTTAAGTCAGAGGTTCTCAAAGTGATAGGTCACGACCCACCACTATGAGAAAGGACAAGTCGCTACCCCCTTAAGGGGGTGGTGATGTGCGGTTATGTCGGCGACCTCCTGCTGTTGTCCCCGCCGGAGAAAGGGTGTCTTCTTTATTTACAGGGGGTTGTGCCACCATCTTGAGGGTGCAGGGGGCGTGGCTCCCTGAAGCGATTGAAGCCCACTTCCGGTTTACTTCTGGTTTACTAAAGAAATGCTGCTTTAAGTAAAGATTCCATGTGGATCTTGAAGCATAATACATATTCGAGCACCACTGAGCTACAACACTTCTGCTCCTTTTCTAACCCTGCTCCTAAGGAGCTTGTGCTCCAAGCTTCCCCATATCTCTCCACATGTATATCCATAAATAAAAAACTTGATCTCTTCTGAGACTGCCTTTGTGAAGACCCCAGAAATGCAAGAACCAACATTAACCTTTTAGCTGCAAGACGGCCCTATTGGAAAAGATAACATAGTCCCAAATCAGAGGCTCTTACACTTACACACACACACACACACACACACACACACACACACACACACACACACACACACAAATGAACACACCAGACAAGTCACGTTTTAAAATTATGGTCACTTTATTTAATTAACAACAAAACCTGCAGAGGCAAATAACTGGGGGTAAGTCTAGCCACCCCCCAAAGGTGTGTGGGCACTAAACGGGGGAAATGGCGCTAGCCATCTACCTCCCCCTGCTTGTTTTGGCGTCAAACACCCCGGCTCCAGGCCCTGCCGGTCACAGGGGAGCCTATCACAGCCAACCCTGAAGGGTTGAGACAGCGGAGCAGTTTTGATGCCCATATTGGCTAAGCCATTGATGGGCCTCACCTGCTCCAGCGAGGTGGCTTGCCATCCAGCTTCACCGACCCGGTCAAGCGTAGTTATGAGCGATCCTGACCTCCTGACCTTGCCGAACTCAAGGTGCACACCGAGCCCTTTCAAACCTACCTACCCATTCCCGCATGCCAGGTGACCCAATGGCTAACTACCTGCTCCCTTATAACACAGTCCTAGGTAGGTGAAAAAAAAACCCAATTGTTACCAATTTATTGGAAGCCAAAAATTCCTACCTGGCCCCCAACGGGCGACCGACTAATCCCAAACTATGCTAAGGGAGGGCGGGATGGGGTTGCTTCCCAGGCGGCGACTGAGGGGGCGTTCCCTCAGCCACCGCCTCTGTGCACGTGACCGGCCTGGCCAATCAAATGGCCAGGCTATCGTGCCTTGTCCTGCGCGCCCCAAAGGGGGGCAGGGTAAAGCCCCCGAGCCGCGAGGGGCGGCTCAGGGTGATTACATGCAACAGTAGGTCTTTATTTGCCCCCACCCCATGGTCAATACATATACACCAGCATCAAGAATCATATGCAGAACCTATTTGCCTGCAAAGTAGGGTAGTGTGATATAGGGGTTACAGTGTTGGACTAGAATTTGAGATGCAGCTTTAAATCCTCACTCAACTAAGAACATAACATAAGAACATAAGAAGAGCCCTGCTGGATCAGGCCAAAAGCCCATCTAGTCCAGCTTCCTGTATCACACAGTGGCCCCAACAGATGCCTCAGGGAGCACAAGACAACAAGATAACCTGTTTCCCGTTGACACTCCCTTGCACCTGGCACAGAGAAAACCCACTTCTAAAACCAGGAGGTTGCTTATGGCTTGTAACCCGTGATGGTCTTTTCCTCCATGAATCTGTCCAAACCCCTTTTAAAGGCATCTAGGCCAGGTGCCATCACCACATCCTGTGGCAAGGAGTTCCACAGATGAATTACACGCTGGGTAAAGAAATATTTTCTTTTGTCTGTTCTAACTCTCCCTCCACTCAATTTTAGTGCATGTCCCCTGGTTCTGGTGTTGTGCGAGAGGGAGAAGAATTTCCCTCTATCCACTCTCTCCATCCCATGCATAATTTTATACGTCTCAATCATGTCCCCCCTCAGGCGCCTTTTTTCTAGGCTGAAAAGCCCCCAACGCTGTAGCCTTTCCTCTTAAGGGAGGTGCTCCAGCCCACGAATCATTCTGGTCGCTCTTTTCTGCACCTTTTCCAATTCAACTATATCCTTTTTGAGGTGTGGTGACCAGAACTGGACACAATACTCCAGATGTGGCCTTACCATCGATTTGTACAACGGCATAATGATATTGGCCGTTTTATTCTCAATCCCTTTTTTAATGATCCCGAGCATGGAATTGGCCTTCTTCACAGCCGCCGCACACTGGGTCGACACTTTCATCGACCTGTCCACCAGCTCCCCAAGATCTCTCTCTTGATCCGTCACGGACAACTCAGAGCCCATGAGCGTATATGTGAAATTTTGGTTTCTTGCCCCAATGTGCATCACTTTGCACTCTCTTATACTGAAGCGCATCTGCCATTTTGCTGCCCATTCTTCCAGTTTGGAGAGATCCTTCTGGAGCTCTTCACAATCCCTGCTGGTCTTCACCACCCGGAAAAGTTTAGTGTCATCTGCAAATGTGGCCACCTCACTCCCTATCCCCAACTCCAGGTCATTTATGAATAAGTTGAAAAGCACCGGTCCCAAGACCGATCCTTGGGGCACACCACTTTTCACCTCTCGCCATTGTGAAAATTGCCCATTGACTCCCACTCGCTGTTTCCTGGTCTTCAACCAGTTCCTAATCCACAAGAGGACCTGCCCTCTTATTCCCTGACTGTGGAGTTTTCTCAGGAGCCTTTCATGAGGGACCGTGTCAATCACCTTCTGAAAATCCAGAAATATAATAACCACGGGTTCGCTCGCATCCACATGCCTGTTGACTTTTTCAAAAAAATCTAAAAGGTTCAAATCCAAGACTTCACCTTGCAGAAGCCATGCTGACTCTCCCTCTTCTATGTGTTTTAAGATTTTATCCTTAATGAGACTTTCCACCATCTTCCTTGGAACAGATGGTAGGCTGACTGGCCTGTAGGGTCCCCCCTCCTTCCTTTTTTAAAGATTGGCGTGACATTAGCTATCCTCCAATCCTCTGGCACAGTGGCCGTTTTAAGGGACAAGTTGCATATTTGGGTCAAGAGGTCAGCAACTTCATTCTTGAGTTCCTTCAGAACTCTTGGGTGGATGCCATCCAGGCCTGGTGATTTATTGATCTTTATTTTGTCAATTATGTCTGAGACGTCTTCTCTTTTAACCTCTATTTGACTTAATTCTTTAGTCAGGGGAGGCCGTTCAGGCAGCGGTATTTGCCCGAGGTCTTCTGCCGTGAAGACAGATGCAAAGAACTCATTTAATTTCTCTGCAGTTTCCAAGTTCCCCTTTATCACCCCTTTCTCTCCCTCACCATCCAGCAGACCAACCATTTCCCTGGCAGGTTTCCTGCTCCTAACATATTTGAAGAAGCTTTTGTTATTCCCTTTTATGTTGCCTGCCATACATTCCTCAAAGTGTTGCTTGGCCTCCCGTATCATCTTTTTACATTTCTTTTGCCACAGTTTGTGCTCCTGTTTATTTTCCTCATTAGGGCAAGACTTCCATTTATGGAAGGAAGCTTCCTTTCCTTTTATAGCCTCTTTAACTGTGCTTGTTAGCCATGCCGGCACCCTCCTGGACTTAGTTGAGCCTTTCCTCCTTTGTGGGATACACTCCCGCTGGGCCTCTATGACTGTTGTTTTAAACAGCCTCCATGCACTCTGGAGCGATTGGACTCTTTTTACCTTCCCTTTCAGCTTTTTTTTAACTAGTCTCCTCATTTTGGGGAAGTCAGCCCTTCGGAAGTCAAGGGTTTTTGTGTCAGATTTGCTCAGCACTCTCCCTCCGACATGCATGGCGAAACAGATCGCAGCATGGTCACTGTTCCCCAATGGTTCGGTAACATTTACCTCCCTGACCAGATCTTGAGAGCTACACAATATCAAGTCCAGAGTCACCTGTCCTCTGGTCGGTTCCGTGACAAGCTGCTCTAAGGCACAGTCATTTAACATATCCAGAAATCCAGTCTCTCTTTCATGACCTGAGCATGAATTGACCCAGTCGATGTGAGGATAATTGAAGTCCCCCATGACTACAACCCTGTCTCTCGTTGACACCTCCCTGATTTGCTTCCTCATTTCAAGATCCCCTTCAGGTTTTTGATCTCGAGGACGGTAGCATGCCCCTACTATTACATCGCTCTTTCAGCCTAGTAATCTAACCCACAGTGATTCTATGGAGGAGTCAGAGCCTTCCTCCAGCTCTACTCTGGTAGATTCTACCCCTTCTTTGACATAGATGGCCACCCCACCTCCACCAAGCCCCTCTCTGTCCCTCCTATAGAGTTTATATCCTGGAATTGCAAAATCCCACTGGTTCTCCGCATTCCACCAGGTTTCTGTTATACCTACTATATCAGTTTTTTCCCTAGACACCAAACATTCCAGTTCTCCCATCTTTGCCCGTAGACTTCGAGCATTTGTATAAAAGCACTTATATACCAGGTCCCCCAAGACCTGGTGCATGTTTGCACCTTTATCCCTGCAGCCTTCTGTCCTGCTAGACTGGCTGTCATGTCCCATCACGCTACCACTCCTAATTCTTACTCTGTTATTACTTGACTGTTCCCAATCCTCTGCACCCTCATTCCCTAGGGATGAGGAGTCCCGAACTGGATGCCCCTCGGCTCCTGTCGGCTTTCCCCCAGGGGTCAATTTAAAAGTTGCTCTGCCACCTTCTTAATGTTACGCGCCAGCAGTCTGGTTCCATTTTGGTTCAAGTGAAGCCCGTCCCTCTTGTACAGGCCCGGCTTGTCCCAAAATGTTCCCCAGTGCCTAACAAACCTAAACCTCTCCTCCTGACACCAGTGACTCATCCACGCATTGAGACCCCTGAGCTCCGCCTGCCTAGCTGGCCCTGCGCGTGGAACAGGTAGCACTTCTGAGAACGCTACCTTTGGGGTCCTGGATTTGAGCTTCCTACCTAGCAACCTAAATTTGGCCTCCAGGACTGCCCGGCTACATTTCCCCACGTTGTTTGTGCCAACATGTACCACAACCGCTACCTCCTTCCCAGCACTCTCTACCAAGAAGCTCACTGGCTGGCCCTGTGCTTGTCAGTCTAAACCTACCTTAAATGGTTGTTGTGAGGATAAAACGGGGAGGGGAAAGGAAAGAACTATGTGTGCCAACGTGAGCTCCTTGAGGGATGAGCAGGATAGAAATTTAACTCTGAATAAAGTTTCAGATCTGGTAGAGAATCTGTGCTTAGAAGCCTACCTTTAAATATGGATGGTCCCAGTGGCGATTCCTATTGTTTTCTACACCCCACTGAAGCGAGATTTTGGAAGCTGTAAACAATTGATTAGCATGCTGTAGGACTAGTTAGCCCATTACACAAATGATAAATGCAGAGAGAGAGAAATACTATTCCACCAATGTTTACACACAATAAGACTGTGTAAACAGTATGTATTAAGGACTGCACAGGCTGCTTTAAAACTCCCTGAGCATTTTTGGTTCTCTGCCTGTAGGGAAATGTTGTTGATATGCAATCCACCAGAACATCTGGCAACACACTTGAATTCTTATTATCCCCCTGCATGCCTGAAGTAAAATATATCATTTAATTAAAAAACAATTAAAAATAAAATAGATGAGAAATCCACCGAGGTGTAAAAGAGCATAATCAATCACTAAAGGGAAACACAGTTTTACAGCAAACACACACACACACACACACACACACAAAACCCTCAGCTTTAAGGTTGAGTTTATATTGAAATATCAGTGGCAGCCTCCAGAAATGAAATCTGTCACTGGAGCAAGTTGGGAAAAGTTCCGTCTGAAAATTGTAGTTGGCGTGACTAGCAGAGTACATCAGGAGAGAAATGTTTTGACAATACTAAAACAAGATTTGCAAAGGGAATTAGGGATGCTCGAGACTGTCAGGAACTCCAGGGTTTCTTTCAAGTAGGAACCAGTAGGACTACCACAGTGAGCTATCTGGAACTGGGTGTGTACTAAGGCCTTAGGGTCCCCTTCAGGCACAGCAGGCAACATTGACAGATGTTATGAAGCCTCTGGATCGCCAAGCCTGGTAAACAAGGAGTCTGTTTCCTTAGCAATTGCTTTGTAAATAGAGCAGTCCTTTCTGTACTTCAGGTCTCAGCAACTGGCCCCAGGGATGTTGGAGGCTGGATTTAGGTGTGAAATAGCTGACCGTCATCTTGGTCCTCTCACTAATTTCAAAATGGTCACTGGGGACTTTTATTACATGGCATGTGTGCAAATTGCTTTTAAGGTGTCACAATTCTGCCCTAAAGCTCCCACATTCCAAAATCCCCATCATTTCTGAATATGTTTATCTTGACTTTAAATACCAGTTTGGTTTTAGAATTGTCATTGCTTATCTAGGCATTTTGGGTATTCATAGGCAGTCGGCTGTCCTCATTAGCACTGCTGTGTTTTAGCCAGAAACTTTGAAAAGGTAAAATCTGTCAGTCTAGAGTTTCTATGAGGAACTTCAGTTGGAGAATCTCTGTATATTATGCTCAGTGGAATTCTAGCTTCAAAGGAAAAAAGGCTCCATCCCTTTCTTTCCGGGTTGCAGCGAGGGCCAAAGGATCCTCCTGCCCGCTCTGCAGCTCAGGAAAAAAGGCTCCAACCCTGCTGGATCGGCAGGGCTGGAGCCTTTCTCTCCAGGTTGTGGCGCAGGTGGGATGACTCTCCTGTTCGCGCTGCAGCCCAGGAAAAACATCACCGGCAGACTGCCCCATGAAAAAAGTGCCGATGACATCATCATTGGCACTGATGTTATCGGCACTTTCTTCCGGTGGTACACGGGCGGCTGTAAGCCTGCGTATGTGATACATGGACCTCTAAAGGCTGGGAACCTCTGGTCTAACCAAAAGAAGAAGGTGCTTATCGATTCCCAAATCTTGGACTCTGCTCCAAAGGATGCCTCTACCAATGGAGTCAATGCACCTTTTAGATCAAGGAAGGTTGCAAATAACTTCGATTTCTCTATGCTAAAACTGTATTATGTTTCCTGAAACCTATTCTTTGGTCTCTGACTTCACGTGTGCTTGGATAACAAAGTCATGGAGAGCTCCTTCAGCTCTTGCTTCAGGAATCTTGCCTTTAAACCGTTGGCTGCAGAACCAAAAATATATTTTCTACACTAACATTATTACCAACCTAAAACAGAAAAAAAACATCTAGTGAGAACTAGAAGCAGCCATTTTGTTTTTGTATATCTCCAGGGAAGACTCTTATTATGTTTGCTTCTTTTGAAATAAATGTCTTATTAAATTACTCATATTTGCTACTGGGTATTCAAAGCAACACTTTTTCCTGCTGAGGCTGCTTTACTGTTTGCTCAAGCAGTGGAATGATTGTTCATTGAAGGTGATTTGGGATCCAGATATGAGACTCACATTTTAAAGGGACTGAAAATAAAATGGCATCTATCTATCTATCTATCATTTACAGTATTTTTATCCCGCCTTTCTCCCTGAAGGGAGATATATATATATAACACTACACATGGGATCTGCAAAAAGTATTTTAGATGGTAATGTTCAGCATAGGGACCTCTGTGTGTGTGTGTGTGTGTGTGTGTGTGTGTGTGTGTGTGTGTGTGTGTGTGTGTGTGTGTGTGTTCACTCTGTATAGCACAGTATTTCCCCAGTGTCTCCCCCCCCCCCCAGAATACGTCTGTTCTGGGCTTCAGTCAGCCTGGAACTGAGGGCTTATAGACAGTAGCGGATCCAGCCCCCCCCCCCATGTTTTCTTCAGAGGGGCACGTTTACAGCACGTTTGCGACTATTCCGGGCAGCGGACGCTAGGTTCACCGCCCATAACTTGCGCAGGATTGCGCTGTTAAAGTGGCAGTGACCACAGCAGTAGGAAAACATGTAACTTAACATTCCAATTGAGACTTGATAAGGGAAATTAAATTATGTTTTAGCCTACTAAGCTTCTGTGCCTTTAATAGCTACAGTATAGGCAAACATTTAGCAAGTAAAGCATTTCCTGGAGTGGAAAAAAAGAAAAAGAAATATGACCTATAATTCTTCTGCCTATCATGTTTCTGCATATCTGGGACATAGTTAGAGATTGTCCAATGGCTTAACCCTAGGTCCTGGGAATTGCCTGATTCTGAATATTCATATGTTGTTGTTGACAGATTGCAAACCTGACTAGTGCTACTATGTTTGTTTTCTTGTACTGCTTGCTGCTCAGAAGAAAAATAAGAGATGAACCAAATGCACGCATGCGATCACACACACACACACACACACACACACACACACACACACACACACACACACACACACACAGCCAATACAGGTAATAATGATAAAAAAATAAACACCTTTAAGTATACTCCACATACAATTTATCCTTCTTCCACTTTCAAAAACTGCATCTTCTTCCAAAACAACAAAAAAAAACCTGTGCAGTGCAAGAAGAAAACAGTACAGTTCCTTGTGTTTCCCCTTGGTTGTTATCCACTTCTCTTTGCTCAAATACATTTCATATATTCTAATACTTGAGACCACATTTTAATAGAATGGGAATGCACGTGTATTCATCGGCAAACAATTGCACTCATTTTAGTAAAAAAATAGAGTTTAAAAAAAAATCTCAGAACATTCTGGAAGGAAAATATTGTACAGCAAGAGGAAACCAGCTGGATATTATGCTGATCAGCATGATCTTACAAATAAATAAATTTTTCGACCCAAATCTTTATTGCCTTTTTCTCTCCTTTCAAAAGAATTACTTAAATGCCTACACTTTCCAAATGTTTTGAGTTTTATAGGAAGTGTATTTGATTATTCTTCTGGTAAAACTGTCGGCTTGGTGAGAAAATAGCAGTAGCAGTGTGAAGGAAAGAGAGAGTCAGACAATCATAACTGGGATTAAACAGGCTTTAAAAAAATTGGTCTCTGCCCCCACCATTTGATACACAGGGATCCCCAAAGTGGCTGAAATAAATTACTCCCGTCTCAGACTGCACGTCTTTCAACTGAGGACAGAGAATGTAGTAGCCAGGTGTAGTACCTTTAATTCAGGAATATAGCATAACCTTCAAGCTTTTAAGATCAGTGTGGAGTGGATATTGATGATAATCCTTCCTGCTGAACTTGAGGTGCCCAAGAAAACTGGCATAGGCAGCCAGGTAAGATACCCCCCCCCCGGTACTAGTCAACTCACCAGCATACTTTAATTGATTAATTAAAGTATGCACCTTGAGGGAATAAAATAACAACCATTGGGACTGTTTGGGCTTGCACTGGCGGAAAGGGATGAATGTCTCTTTCCCCTGAGGTGTCCCCCGGCTCTGTTGGCATGGCCCGCATCCTGCTTAGGATGAAGCGGCCGGAGGCGTAGGCCATCGGTGCATCCTACACAGGATTGGGCTGCCCATTTTAGCACTTATCAGAGTTAAAGTAGAATTCAGGGAGTGCAACACAGGACAAAGTAAAACCACAAAACTGTAAAGGAAGGTAAATGTACTCATCCTTAACTTTTGTGGCATACAGAGAAGTGCAGAGAACTGATTTCTGGTATCTTGTGCATAGCCCCCCTTGACTATTACATTAACTAGCATGGTAAACATGCTCTATGTATATTTTGGTGTCCTTGTTTGTACTTGGGCAAAGATACACCACATTATTCAAAATGAAAAGGAAGGGGTGAGTTGTTAGCTGACTCACAATCTCATTATATACCATATTATGCAGAGAGCTATTATCTGTAGACGTACACAGCTGTGGTTCTCCTGATGTAGCTAGCGTTTCAGAATAATGAGCAACATGAAAGCATAGAAAATCCTATTCTTCTAAACAAAGGGCATTCAAAAGTATGATTCAAAAACAATTCAAACTATTCAAAGCCATTGAAAATATTGATATTTTCACACTATCTGATCCTAGGACCTGCTGTGCGGAGTCACCAGCTTTTAGAGTTGGAGCATACATTATGTTGGCCATGAGGATGCCACTGAAATTAGTTTCTTGTGCCAAAGACTTTGTTCACTCACACAAATGGTCATGTATGATATGCTTTTGGTTGCCAGCAAGAATGACAGCACAATCCTGTCTACCTCTGCGCCCTGCGATATAGCGGTTTGCTGCATCCAGAGCACAGAGCAGGCAGATGGGATGTCACCTCGGGGGAAGGGAATGTTTGTTTCCTTCCATCGGTGTAAGCCCCAGCTGCCTGAATGGGTCTCCTCGGATGCGTGCCAGCTTTTTTGCTGGTGCAAATCTGGGAGGCCCATGAACGGCAGCCATGCCCGGAAGGGGGATAGGATTCGACAAAGCACATCACTGCCATTCCCCCCCCCCCCAGTCCGATCCTGGCCGGCCAATCCTACAACCCCTCTAGAATGCCCTGTTCCACCCTTCCCATGCCCCTCTGCAGCCTGGTGTAGAACATACCTGCTCTGGTGGGCGCAACTCTGGATATGGCTGGGGGACAGTAATGCCTCCTCGCCAGGTGATGCAAACTTCTATGGCACATTTGCAACACCCAAAACCGGCAGAGCGGTGCTCCACCTGTCTATATTCTAGACAGTATTGGACTATGAGTCTCCACACCATGTTCCTGATGTCACAAGGACAAACAATACAGGTTCCAGTTTGCTAAGGGCCTTGAGGTAAAGCCCTGTACATGATACCCCCCCATCCATCTCCTGATGGGCCCTCTGATGGCTGTGGGTTATTGACCAGTGCCTGAACTGGCTGACTTCGACAGGGATTGGAAAAGTGGAAATCACTATCACACAATACAGCTGTGCTATTTTTGCCGAAAACTGGACGTGGGCTTCAGAATGCAATCGCCACTGTTTAGGGCCTTGGGAAGGTCTGCAGCAGAAGCCCCCCCCCCCGGACCCTTCGGGGAGCTGGCAGGACAACCAAGTATGTTTTTAAAGTATTTCTATCAGCAGCGGGCACAATCCTGGAGTGTCGCCGCCGCCGCCGTTCCTGCTGGCCACCCCCCTTCCGGAAAAAGTGGTGAGTCATGACCCACCACATTGAGAACCCCTGGTCTATATACTTCACCTGAATCTTTTTGCATCAGCCTTATGACTTCAATTCAAGCCTGATGGAGGATCACACATTCTATCGTGCTACAGTGAAGTCCACGCAACTGAATGCTATACCTATAGTATCTTTTTCTCCTCGCCACCCCCACTACAATAATATAAGACAAATATTATGACTAACTTTTAAAAAAAAAGTTAGGGTAATTATTATTACTGCAAATAAAAGTTGTAGTTGTGGAAACTAATGATAAGGGAAATTAAATCTCATGCTTCATGGACTAAAATGATTGCCTTTGGGTGTGAGGGAAAACTTTTCCTTCACAAACACATGTGCAGTATTGCTGTGTGGGAAATTTTGCCTTCCACTGAAGAAATCAGTTGGACCCAAATGCAAGGTACATGGACACTGTTGTGTTCCAATATGATATGTTTGAAATTGTCATCATTGTCAGCTACTATATCACATAATCAATACAAGGGGTGTATGAGCACTGCCATGGAGGGGAAAAAATACACAAGCAATTAAAAATGGGAAAACTTAAGAATTTCTATACAAATTATGTGACAGGCAGCACAGTCCTGTCTACCACAGGACTGGCAGAGCAAGTGCTCTGCTGGTCCAGGGTGTTGCAAACATGCCATAAAGCATGTTCGCGGCACCTGAAGAGTAAGCAGCACCAGTGCTGAGGTCAGCGCTGCTCTTTCTGCACTGAAGACAATGCTGTGGCTGCCAGGAAAGGTAAGTTCCCCGTGGCAGAGTACAACAGGGCATTCCGGGGGGAGGGTTGGCCCACTGGGCCCGGGAGGGGGAAGCGATCATTGGCAGAATGCTCTGCCAAATCCTATCTCCCTGGGCCTTTACCGCTAACATGAGGCTCCTGAGATTTGCACCAGCCATTTTGTCAGCGCACATCCAAAGAGACCCATAGGGGCGACTGGGGCTCAACATGGGATAAGGGGATGAATGTCCCCTTACTCCACAGAGACTCCCAGCAGCCTCCTGTCCTGCACAGTATATGGCACAGCGTATTTTTGCACGTTGCAGTGGTGCTGGAGAAGATTGAACTGTAAGCTTCTGGCAGTTTTAATATCTGACTGCCACATGCAGCAATTTAGCCCACACACTCACAGTAACTGAATAATGTCCTTGTCACATTGTGTGTGGTTGTTACGGTATTGGTTCCATTGACTAACAGCCAAATACTAGCACCATTCAGATGATCTTCGTGTATACAGAGAGAGTGCACATGTAGGAAGAAGTAGAGTCGTGGTGGCAAGCCCTCCCCACCTGATCACATCCACTAAATCATCTATACATGATATAAATCATCAGCGATTTTCAACGTTTTTCATCTCACAGCACACTGACAAGGTGCTAAAATTGTCAAGGCACATCATCAGTTTTTATAAGGAAATATTTTATCATTTTCAAAAAAAGAGTATTACGATATAGAAATAACAAACAAAATGCATTAGCGCAAGCTTTCACAGAATAACACACCCGTTCTGAACAACAGCTGACTGAAGAATGACATTGCTTCTGCCCTCCCTTAAACTCCCCAAATGGCCCTACTGATAAATGACCCTCCCCCAAACTCCTGCGGCACACCTACTGTATGTGCTGCAGCAAAGTGGTTGAAAATTACTGATCTATACGGTCCCTTGTCATATACACCAGTAGCGTAGCTGGCGTCGCGCCAGCCACCCCCCCTCATGACGCTGACATCACTCACCCTGCCCCCAAGTGACGTCGGCCAGAGCCAAACATCCCTCGGGGGTTGGGCGGGAGGGAGAGGGATTATAGATACCGACACCAGACTGGTCTTAATCGTGTCTACGTTTTTTGCCATGTTCCTTCATTAATATTGTGGCCCGTTTAATCCTACCTGTTGACGTCTGCCTTTTTATTTCCTTTCCCCTGCAAATTCAACAGCCAGTCACTTATAGCCCATATAAAGAAAAGTGGCAGACCTTGACATTTCTAAGGTGAATTATGTCACTCAGGGTTAGGAAGCCACATCTGCTCTGAGTGACAAATATGCTGAAGTACGCACGATTTTCCCTTAAAGTAACTCTCTGCTGTGTATCATACTGCAGCTCTTATTATACAAGTCATGGGGGAAGAGTTAATTTATGCATGCATATATTGCAGTGACAGGAACTTTTTCTTGAATATTTTTCTGTATATCTTGTTTGAGGCTGACATAGCTGAAGCATATTAAAAATCATGGCTATAGAGTCAGTTTTAATATGTTTTCCTGTTGCAATGCCTGGTTCCCAAGATAACATGTGTTCTTTGCAGTCTTACAGCCCAATCCTATCAGGGCCTTCCATGGACAGAACTCAACATGTGCACCATGGCCCCCATTGCAAATGGCTACCAGCCCCAGGTGCATGCCAACAGAGTGCCCAGCAACCACTGGAGTTGTGGGGGAAGTTTGAGGCGGGGATCAGGGCAGATCAGGGCTGGCTGGGGGGCATTCTGAGGGTGGGCTTGGGGAAGCAGGGCCAGCAGGACCGCTGATATCCTATGCTCCCTTTCTGGCCTCAACATGCCCCCTCGGGCCCCCTTGGACTTATGCCAGCCAAAGGGCTGGCACAGATCCAAGTAGGCCCATTGGGGACCATGGTATAGCAGAGTATGTAAGTAAGAATTTCTTTTACTTACCTCTCCGCCTCATCATGCTCCCCATAGCATGCAACGGAGGCTGTGCAGCATTGCTGCATGCTATCGGCTGGCCAAGAATAGGATTGAGCTGGTTGTCATCTTTGTCTTCTTAAGTCTGTTCATTGGCATTTTATTGCAGTTTAATGGCCTGAATTGAGGATATGTGTGGAGCTCTCTGAGCATGAAGGCCATCAGGAGAGTTCTGTTCCAAATTCTTGGCCCTTTAGTTAACCCAGATCATCAGTTTTCATTGATTAAATACTGACAGAGCCAAACAGGGACAAGCACCCCACCAGACATGTAGTTTACCCCATCCATTGTCATTGCTGAATCATAAACAGAAAGGATTGGGGGTGTTAGGAGTGTGAAGGGCTCCAGAGACTGAAAAGCCATAAGGGAAGTTGGAGTTAGGATTGACGTAGCCATAAGGGAAGTTGGAGTAAGGATTGACGTAAATACAGGAAAACAGTAATAATTTTATTTCTCGTTCACATGTGGGACACATAGGGATAGAAAAAGAGTTGAGGGTTAATTTACAATTGCTTTTAGCTAGCCTTTGAAGGTGAACTCCAGATAATTATTATAAGCCTTCTTAAGGCAATCTTATAACAGAAAGCAAGAGAGAAATTTTATAATGGTGTAGTGGTTTGGGAGTCGGACTTAGACCTGGAAGATCCAGGTTCAAATCCCCGCTCAGCCACGAAGCTTCCTGGGTGACCTTGGGCCAGTCACTATCTCTCAGCCCCACCTACCTCACAGGGTTGTTGTGAGGACAAAAGGAGGAGAGGAAATATGTACACCACTCTGAGCTCCTTGGAGGAAGGGCGGTATAAAAATGTGAAAAATAAATAAATAAAATAATAATTATATGCATCTACATCACATGCAAACATGCATAATAAAAGCCCAACAACCCATTTCCTTGCTACCAAGCAGCATTGAGAAGGTACATTTGGGGCAGAAAAGCAGCAGCAGACACACCCCAATTCCTATGCACTAGATTTGCATTTTAGCCTATGCACCAGATAGATAGAACCTGCGTACAAAACAGGACCAGTCTTCAGACTGGCAACCATTTCATCCAAATTGACCACATCAATCTAATGGTGTATCTCTTTTTCTGAAAGAGGAACAAAATTAATACGGTACTTTATTTACTGTTCATTTTCCACACACCAATCCTAGCCTAGTGATAAGAAAAACAAACACAACCAAGGCGTAGAAATGGATAGCAGCAGGAAACTCTTGATCTAAGATCAGAAAGTCAACTCATCATGCGCTTGTCTTCAAGGAGGGGCTGCATTACCAAAGGCCTTCTTTGTTGCTGCCCTTATCGCTCCTGTATTTGCTTCCCTTAGGCAATGAATGAGGGAAAGCAAGAAGACTGTGACTTTCAGGAGTTCCCTAGAAGGTCAGGTTGGGCTCATTTTTAATATTTATCATTGCATATCCTGTATTATTTATAGTGCTAATCAGAATAGCCGGGGGAGGATGTATACATTCCTTCCAGACTGTGTGCCCTGAGAGGGTCTTGGAGGTTTGCGTATGGGAGAAGAATGACTCCCACTCTGGTAGTTATAAATCACAGGAATGGGAATTAATAATTTCTATCAGTAATGCAGAAACCTCTCTTTCTACCATGAAAAAGAAGAGGCGTAATTTGAACTTATGCAGGTGTTTATTATTAGGGTTATTCAGTAGGTTTGCTATGTTCTAAGTGTGCAGAGCAGAACTCAATGTGCAGGGCAGAACTTACTTGCAGCTGTAGAGCAGTCTGGTTGATGTTAACTGCACAATTTGGGTGTCGTGGACTTTTTAATCTAGTCCAAATAAACATTTGGTAGAGGGATGTATTCACAAGTGTATTTATCACATCAAATAATTTTTTTTAAGTCTTTGATGTAATTTGCATGTACACATGTCTCAGTATGTATTATTGGGTGCTGAAACATCTCTATTCAGGTTGCACCAGGTCCTGGGACAAAAGAGGGCACCTTGTGCATTTGTGTAGCATGCCCATGTTCTGTTGTGTAGCATGCCCATGCCCTGCTGTCCCGTCAGGGGGCAAACCACCACCCCGTCCCCCATTACTATGCCTCTGGCAGCTTCCGGTTGACTGAAACTGATCCCGTCCTAGTTGTTCTTCAGTCAAGGCTCAACCACTAGACCACACCTCCTGCCCACCACACCACCTCCATTAGCTCGAGTTCCCAGAGCTGTGTGCGCCACCAAAATTGAACTTGGGAAAGGAGGTTGTCTCCTTAATACTTTCTTGCTACCAAACTTATAAGTTGCTCCACATAGATTTCTTGGTCATTTTTCAGACTGTTTTCAGCTTTTTAACATTTGGACAATAGAATCTTTATCCACAGATAAACAGACCAAAACTGGGCTTTGTCCCCTTTAAATTGGGGGTGTTAAAATAAATCCAATCTTATTTTTATACATTATGCATGCTGAAATGCAATGGACACCCTTTGCTGTTAATGCCATTTCAAGTCCATCGTGTACTTTCTCCCATACCATTCTATCCGATGCAGATATACTATACATGACCAATACACCCAGAGCATTTTTGTGCTTTCTATTACATGACTTTAAAGAGTACTGACCCTAGTAGATGGTGTTTATTCAGCTTGCAACCTTTTTCAGATTTAATAGGCAATCCTTCATCCAAGAGCAAACAGCCCTTAACAGGACTCCGATAGATCTTTAAAGTGTTTGTTGTCAGCACTGCTGCATTCCATTTTCATTTATGACCTTTTTTGGGGTGAAAAACTGCCTTCCTTCTTGCCTCTAAATGCTTGGGCGATAGAAAATGGAGAGGCCAGCCACTTGTTTATAAGCTTACTGTAAATTCTATTTACCGGTAAGAAATGAGAGTGTTAACTCTCTCTCTCTCTCTCTCTCTCTCTCTCTCTCTCTCTCTCTCTCTCTCTCTCTCTCTCTCTCTCTCTCTCTCTCTCACACACACACACACACACACACACACACACACACACACACGACTAAAATGTACAGACTTGGAGAAACAGAGATAGGGAGCAAATTCAAAAAAAGCTTATCATCACTGAAAACAACTATAAATACTGTAGTGCTGTGTTGGTTTGTATTCATAGATGACAAATCTTTCATACATACATATAGGATGCAGATACCCTTCCCAAAGTAAATGTAGGTTATCAAGTTGAATAAAAGCCCCATTACAGTTTGATGCAAGCTCTGAGATCTACCATGATGATCCTCTGTCTTGCCCAATGTCATCTATGCATTATGTTTGGACAGCAAAGGTGCTGGGAGATATATTATTGGTGGCTTTACCACGGCATTGGAAGGCCTTCTTAAAATTCCCCCAAAGCCCTTATTTTTGAAAGTTTGATCTCATAACCTCAGCTGATTTAAAGAAACAGCAACAAACAAAAGGTGACAGTCACCGCTTGTAACGTTTAATATGTGCCTGCAAGAGTTCTTTTTTTTTGTTACACAAATCTGCCCCCCAAAATAAGGTGACTTTGAAAGACAGATGATGTTCTGTTCCCAGTTCATTGCTTCCTTTCACCTTCAGAACCCAACTTTTCACATCCATCATGAAACAGAAACGTTTCTGTTCAAGGTTTTTAAGAAGTGTGTGTGAAGATTTTGTTCTTCTGCGCCAAGCTATGACGGCCCACTGCTGCAGCCAGCTACATGCAGGACCACAGGTAAGCTGCCACAGGGGGTAGGTGGTGGGAGGAATGGGTCAGGGAGGGGGAGGAACTGGAGAGTGTCTGGGCAGGAATGGAGGTCGGCAGGAGGTAGAACAGGGAGGGAAAGGGGTTGATATTGGCATCACCAACTTGCGCCAGTATCCTAGCCTGTTCCCCTGTTCCCTCTCCCTTAAGGTAAAGGTGACCCCTGACAATGAATTAAGTCCAGTCATGTCCGACTCTAGAGTGTGGTGCTCATCCCCATTTCAAAGCCAAAGAGCCAGCGTTGTCCGAAGACACCTCCGTGGTCATGTGGCCGGCATGACTCTCCTTGCCGCAGCGCGTAGCATGCAGCTGGAACAAGGAGCGCTGTTTACCTTCCTGCAAGCAGTACCTATTTATCTACTCGCATTAACATGCTTTGGAACTGCTAGGTTGGCAGGAGCTGGCCAAGTAATGAGAGCTCACCCCGTTGCGGATTCGAACTACCGACCTTTCGATCAACAGCTTATGGTTCAGTGGTTTAACCCACTGCGCCACCCGCTGGCCCTCTCCCTTACTCTGGGATAATTGACTAGCACTAGATCCTTATTTTTAACGGTTATAAAGTTACATTTATTTAATATTTAATGCAAAGGCATAACATTGAACACACTAGGTTACTTGTATTTATATTCTCTTTATTCTTCAATAATTGATCACTCCCCTTAACCCTTCTTTACTATGCGTCTGGCTATGGTCCTGGATATACCCTCTCCTAGATCACAGATTAGAGTGTGTGCCCCATGGTGAACTGGCCTGTTTTATGTTTCTGTCTGCAAAGATACTAAATAAATTTGAAGTGTCTCTTACCTAAGGGAGAGGATCCTTCCTATTATCTTGTATTTGTATAAAGAATTGTAGAATAGGATAAAGAGAGGTAACTCAATAAAACAACCCTGGAGAGAATGCCGTTCACAATGAACCTGAATAATTGTGTTCTGAAAAGGTTTTCAGACTTTCATTACACAAGAGCCATTTTACTTAAGTGTTACTTTAACACTTCATCTTTCCTGGAGTTTGCCTTGTTTACAACAAAGACTAAGTTTGTAGCTTATGGACCGATGGACCGACAAAACAGAATGGAGTCCAAAAAGAAAACTTTGAAAGCTGATTCTCCCTAAGAACAAAATTAGGGATAGCCTTGGAAAGACTATAACTTCTAAGGGGCACTGCGAAATTCCCTCCATTCCCTTGGTGCTAAGACCAGCATGCTGAGACAAGGGGGGGGGGAGAGAAAAAACCTCCAAAGCTCCCTGTCACCACTGTGGTTGCTACATGGAAATGAAGGTGGACAGAGAGGAGGAGAAGGAGAAAAATCTCTGCCCACCTCACACTGTTTCTGCCTGGTACCACTGGTGTAGTTCTCACAAACAGTACAACCCTCTTCGTATGTTATCACTCACATCACTGTGGACAATGACCAGGGAAAACATGTCAACGAGTCCCACTCTCTATCAATGATGTGGCACATAAAGCTCCACTCCAACCCTCCCTGTGATCAGTATCTGTCTGCAGTAATATTACAGGGTGACAGGGCATTAATGCTCCCCTTAAAAAGATTCATATACATAGAAAACTGCTGTCAGGGAGAAGGCTAGACCCAATGCCTTTCCCCTGCCATCTAGTTTTCTATGTGCAGGGAATGTTTTAATCAGATGAACGTTCAGTTATATTTCCCCCACGTGTATGTCTAGAAATTTAGAAGCAATCTGAAGTTCTACAGTCGAGACACAAGTTTGTCACCTTGGAGCATGTGTGTCTGCCGTGGACCACATTGGACCAGTGGTTCACCTAGCTCAGTATTGTTAATGTCCACACTGACGAGCAGCAGCTCTTCAGATCTTCAGAAAGACCTCTTTCTCTTTCTACCTAGAGATGTCAGAGATTGAACCTGGGATCTTTTGCATCAGCCACTGAGCTCCAAACCTTCTTCCCCATGCCATCTCCTGTTTGTGAGAATTAGGCCATAGTTTGAGTTCATGTGGCACCACCTTTGTGAATGCATTTATCAGAAATGTATCTACCCTTACTTTTTTAAAAATTTATGCTCTTTAATGCCCCGCTCTTCAATTCGGGAATGTTTTCCGGAGTAGGTGACATGGTGCTTAAAAATCACATAAATAAAACCAATAAAACAAAACTCTGTCAGTCAACACACAGAATCTGAACTTATCTGGTCATCTAGTGGCAAGAGTGCACAGAATATCTCATTTCTGCAAGTGGATTATACATTTTTTACTAGCGGAATGTACTTATAAGTTACCTCCAAGTAAAAACAAAAAGTTTGTTTGATCCCACCTTAGAGTTCACTGCATGTTTGCCTTCAATATTGTGACAAACACAGAGAAGAAGGAAAGAAGGGAGTAGTTGATTCTTGTGACTCCCACAAAAAGGCAGTAAATGTCCCTCTATTTGTGGAGCATAACAGATAGTTGCCAAGGAAACGTGTGCTATATATAGGGAATCAAATTAATTTCACTGACAAATGGACAAAGCTATAGTAAATGACAAGATGGCAGTTTGGCAATCGAGGGTGGAGGAGGGGAGTTAAGGGTGGCTATGTCACTATTCAGATCATGTGAACTTTAGCCCATTTTTTGGGAATGTTAACCCTTCACTAAACAATCTCTCCAATTATCATTTTCACTGAGTGCCACTTTTCTAGCAGAAAGATTTGAAGTGTGCTGTGATCAACCATTTCAATGGAAAACGTGGGTAATTCGTTTCTCATGTAATTAGTCTGTGAAGCAAACAAGCCGCTGTTGCTCACTATACAGTTTGGTGCTAATTAAATGGCCTAGTTAAGTGCCACCATCTTTCTTAAATTTATTTATTCATTTGTTTATTTATAATGTGAAATTAAAGAAGAAGGGGGAAAAATTGACTCCTCTCCTTTACTTTGAAATTAGAAGCCTCAGCCAAGGAACTGGTTAGTTACTTCAAATCAATATGCAAAACTCAGCACTCACGTTGAACGATGCAACCTTTCAGTTGTCACGTTTGTTTCCTCAGGACTGGCAATTCAAAGTACTGTAGTGACAGTAGAAGCCATAACTGGCAATATTCCCATTCTATGCCATTCTTACAGATGCAGCAGCCCTGCAGATTCAGATCCTAAAACTGTCATTCCTTTGGCTCCCATCCACACCATAAATAGTTCATCAAAATGAGTAATCTAAAAGCAGGGATAAAATAAAAAAAAACCATAATCAATAATCAGCAGACGGGCGGCAACCAATCATAACTTGTAATAACCTGGGGGAAGGCCATAAATTCTAATCAATAAAACCCAGGGACCTAACTAAAAGCTAGCTAAAATAGATGAGTCTTGAGCCCCCACCAGAATACCATGAAAGAAGAGGCATTTTGCAAGTCCTTGGGGAGGGAATTCCAAAGGCCTTCCTCTAGCCATCACCCCCCTCACCTCTGAGAGGGACAAAACCTCTGAGAGGCTTCAGTGCTCTTTCATGGCTGCTTCACTGACCCTCTAGAATAGATCATTATTTTGTTTATCACATGGCACACTGTCAAGGCACACCATCATTTTTTTTTGAAACTGACAAGGCACATCACATTTCCGGCCGGGAGCTCACTTCCTCCAGTGGCCCTACTATATATGACCTTTCCCAAACTCCTGTGGCACACCTGCAGACCATTCACGGCACACCAATATGTCGTGGCACAGTGTGTTGAAAATCTCTGCTTTAGGTAGCACGAGCAAAGTAAGAATGTACGAATATTCAACTTTAATGATATGAATCACCGAATTCAGCTATGCAGAGTGTGAGTTACCTTGATGTATTATTTTTTTTTAATATTTCAGTGCAAACTAAAACACAATCATCATCCAAATCTATTCTGATTTGAAAGAAGGCAGTACATACGAATATAAGAAGAGCCTTGCTGGATCAGGCCAAGGGGTCATCTAGTCCAGCTTCCTGTATCTCATAGTGGTCCACCAGATGCCTCTGGGAGCACACAAAATAACAAGATACCCATATCCTGTTGCCACTCCCTTACATCTGACATTGCAGAGACAGCCACTTCTAAAACCCTAAGATTGCATCATGACTTGTAACCTGTGATGGATTTTTTGTCCACAGATCTGTCCCTTAAATCCCCTTTTGAAGGCACCTAAGCCAGCTGCCATCAGAACATTGTGTGGCAAGGAGTTCTACAGATTAATTATGCATTGGGTAAAGAAATACTGGCATTTCCTTTTGACTGTTCTGACTTTCTTGCCAGTCACTTGTAGTGGACGTCACCTGGTTCTGGTGTTGTGCGAGAGGGAAAAGAACTTCCCTCTATTCACCCTATCCATCCTCTGCATAACTTTATACATCTCAATCACGCCCCCTCAGGTACTGTCTTTCTAAACTGAAGATCCCCAAACATTGTAGCCTTTCCTCACAAGGGAGATGCCCCAGTAGCTAGCCAGCAGGCCAATTTTGTGATGTCTCAAAGTTCATAGTACAGAACGTTCCATACAAGAATTCATTCCTGGCATGCCAGCACAGATGTTAATTGGTGACCAGGTTGCTAGCTTAAACATAATAGTCCCTTTGAGCTCCATGGCATAAGTCACCAAATTGTTTCATGTAGATCATTGAATGCTATCTTCCAGGAGCTACTGAATGAAAACTAATGAGCGAGCAAGACAGCCCACCTCTCTGAGCAATTCCCGTCCCAGCCCATCATTACTGTACATAAAAGCAAGGAAGAAACACTCAGAATTATTGCAGAGCAGCTACTGAAGCCTACTTCATTGGGTGTAACAGCAAATTATTCAGCTCTCCCATCACTCAATGACTTCTTTCCCCTTGATCTCTCTCTGCTTGGTTCTTCTATCTTGAGTCACTGAATAGTGATAATGTAGCACAAAGCAAATAGAGGCTATTTCCATATCACCCTTTATTCTTGGGAGAGGGGGGAAAAGACATTTTCATCTTGCTCTGAAGCCTACACAGCTTTGTGGACTACATTTTTGGTCTTTGGCTTTCTGCCCATGGGAGGGGGGAGATTTATGCACAAGGTTTTTTTTGGGTTTTTTTATGTTTGTGTTTGGATCTTACCATTTCTTCTCATTCACTGTGCAAAAAGAGGCAGAATTTATTCCTTAGCGACTGTATCAGTAGAAGTGAGGAAAAAATGTAAATGTGTCCTGAAGCTTGTGCCTCATTGGATGCATGTAAAAGTCAAACAGATGTTAAATTAGCAGAGCTGTTTTGACTCGAGATTTCTACATACAATTCTGGTGGATTCTTTCACTTGAGACTGAGTCCAAGCATGACCTGCTGCAGGGCCATTGCACCCCTTCCTTGCTGGGCGAGGTGGTCCCATTTCTAGACTGGGGCCATGGGCAGCCCACGGTCATGGGGTATGATGAGGCAGCACCCTGCCTGGGATTGTCCTGTTGACAATCTTCTCCCTCGCCATCTGTTCTTTGGCAGTGGGTACGTCTGACAGGGTTTTTCAGTTGTAGTACCTCAAACTGAAGAATGCTCTCTTTAAGCAGGCCAATTTGTCTACCTCCTTGCTGCCTGACTTCCAGTGAGCAGATTAGACTTAGCTCTTTTAGAGAGGGCATTTGGCCTGATTTAATTGTGGTTGTAGGCAACGAGCGACTGTTTCCATTTTCTTCTCTTGCAGCAGGTTGAGAGTTTTATTTCTGTTTTAAAAAGATTGTTGTTAAGCATAAGCCTAAGTTTTGCAATGGAAAGGTAGGGCACAAATGTTTAATAAATAAACAAGCAAGCAAGCAAGCAAGCATCCTAGGATACTCGTAAATATTTATTTATTTTTCCACCATGAGACCTTCAGTGTAACCCAAGATATGGCTGTTACCTACACAGGTGCAAATAAGAAATAACATGGCCTGAGTGAAAAGTGATCAGACAAGTGAACAACTAATTGCAGTGTCAAGTCTACTGAGCTGGATAAGAGTCCGTGCAATACTTGGTTGGAGTATCTCACCCGGACTGCCTCTTAAGAAATTCCTGTTATAACAATGCTCTTGATGAAGCAGCAGAATCCTGATTTTGTTTCCCCTGAACTCAATGTCAGTAGCAAATCAACAAGATAAACCCTTTGATTGACATATTCTGTCTGATCTGTTCTGAATGTCCTGATTATCATTATTTTGAATGTATTATGAACATTTGGCAATTCCTTTTCCAGAACAGAAAATACATTCATCATTGATGCTCCTATTTCCTAGATGGCTCCAGCTGTAGATCCTTCATAGACGTATCTAACAGTGCTACTTCACTGTTAATCTTTCTTATCTATCAGAAGTAGCGCTGTAGCTCACAGACCACTGCTAGTAATGTATGACTCAGGCCCTCAAAAATAGAGCTATACATGTGCAGTGTGGTTGAGGCAGAGACATTTTGGAACATTTAGGTTCCAGTAAAGAAAGTCTTTCATGTCCCCACTCCCCAGCCCCCCATCCACTGCCTCGAGTGTCTGTCCCAGCTCAAATTCAGCAGCAGCTGGTGAGACAATGCATTAGTTGGAACTATGGACCTCAGCGTTGGGGGAATTCTCTTCTTTTCCTGTAACCATTGAGAAGCAGTGGTGAACTCACCAACATTGTGCAAACATATGTTTTGCATACAAAAGAATCATTTGACATCAGAGGGAGGAAGTGACTAAGGGCTTCTAAGCCCATAAATGTGGTACAGATTCAGAAGCTCAGATTCAAGTCTGATTTCTATTTATCTGGAGGCCTTATCCCAAATGGTGTGAACAACACAGAAGCGTTGCTACGGTGTGGGCAGTACTGTAAGTTTCGCACCATCCTAGTCCCCGTGTACTCCCCGGTACGAGGTGGTCCCACCCCCTTGCCCTCAGAGCCACTCAGTGCAGCGAAGGCAATGGGCAGGGACTAGGATGGCGCAAAACTTACAGTACCACTCCCACCGTAGCAACACCTCTGGCACAACTTGAGTGTTTCATGTCTGTGGCAACATTAGCCATTCAAGATATTCCCATTCTACCTCGGGTATTTATGGTGACCACTAAGAAGGAATCAATAGGTGAAGCAGGAGAAAAGAGCACTTTTTTGAAAATGCATTTCTCCATCAGCAGTACAAAGAACAGATCCCCCACTGTGTCTGACAGAATGATTCCGTTTACCCAAGTTATTATCTTCATGTTCCACAGACCAATCTTCTGTATCACACACTTTCTCAAATCCCCCCCCCAATTTGAAGTGAAGGGAAATTGACAAAAGAATTGCTAGAAAGGGGCTCTAGTGAGCAGGTTAGCAAGAATGCATGAAAAGCACACCATTTTTTTTACTTGTGTTCGCTTTTTACTCAAAAGTGGCATTATATGGATGGTTCATGCTAATACAAATCAAATCCCAGTCTTCTGAGTGTCACCTTCCGGACTTCACTCTTAGACAGAGGGAGACTAGATCTTTTCTTTTGTTAGGAATATAACTGGTACTTCAGGTCATTTACTGCCTGACTTTCTTGTGATTCCTTAAATAGTACAGAATAATCTTCTGGTTTTTCAGTGCATCGAAACTATGGTAGCTCTGTTGGTAGGCATATTTTGGGAGAACTGTGCCTACCGGAAATGGAGATCTGTTGCTTCAAATCTACTGCTGTACTTTGGCTATGCAGTCTACTAGAGATTCAAAAAATATATGCAACATTTTTTCCCCTCCATGGTTGACCTTAGATACAAAAAAAGGCATATTCTTGGACTGCAGATTGTTTGCAAATATCCAGTACTTGCTTCAAAGCAGAAGGAATGATAGATTCCTGGTTAAATATCCTTATACTGTTCTGAAATTGACTTACCTGGAAGAAATCACCATATAAATTTGCAAGAGAAAGTAATCTACATTTATAATACAAAGGATCACATGAAAATGCATTTGTGAGAACCCTGCCTTGCTGGGTCCATCTAGGTCAGGAGACTTCATCTACTTCATCTAGTTCCAGGGCCCATCTAGTATTAAGAGCACCAGCCAGATGCCTCTGGGAGCTGAGCATACATTCTTTGTTCAAAATTGATGCCTCAAAATTGATAGAAAACGTCAGAAATTGTGTGATCTCCTTATAAATCCCCCCCCTCTCTCTCTCTCTCTCTCTCTCTCACACACACACACACACACACACACACACACACACACACACACACACACCTGCTACATAAAATATTTTGTAGGCTGGCAGGTTGAAGCAAAAGAAAAATGGCTTCTAAGCTTGCATCCAGGAGCATCACTAGGGCGCGCACCGCCCAAGAGCGGGGGCGTGCGCGTCACCCTAACGACCCCCAACACCACCATCCCAAAGTCTCACTTTCGTTGCAGCCGGCTCCGGGGACATCTTCCCCGGCCGGCTGTCCTGGGCCTTCTGACAAGGCCCAATGCGGCGATGCATAATTTATAACGTTTTTCACGCATGCGCAGACCGTTTCTGAGGGCAAGCGCTGCCCTTTTTCCCCTCAGAAATGTTCTGGGCATGCGCGAAAAATGTTATAAATTATGTATCGCTGCATTGGGCCTTCATCAGAAGGCCCTGGAGCGTTGGCCGGGGAGGTCGCTCCGAGGCCGTCTCCCGGCCTTGGAGCCTCCGGAGGGCGACGCGCGCAGTGGAGGTGACGCGTGTGGGTGCACCCGTCACCCTTCTGCGTGCATCACCCCCCTGGCATTCCGCCCCAGCCGCCATGCTCTAGCAACGTCTGTGCTTGCATCACTAAGGGCTCTTCAGCGTGGGCCATGTGGCAGAAGTAGAGGAGGCCATGTAACAGTGTAGCCGGCCCGGCAGGGGCAGGGATATGGCGGGAGCCATCCTCCGCCCCCTCCCGGGCTGGCTAGGCCAAAGGCCCCCCTCCCTTGCCTGCCGAATCGCCCCCACACCTGCTGGATCTTGACCTATCTCCTCCGGCGGCTAGCCTCCCTTGCTCCCAAGTAGTCGCAAAAGTGCTTTCCAGCACGTTTGCGACTGCTTCTGGTGCTAGAGCGCTCGCTCCGGCACCAGGCACATAGTCAGGATTGTGCCCGAAATCAAATTGGCCAGGCAAGAGGTTTGGAGTTCAGCTACCATAAAATATGGAAGTCAAGACAACTTTAATGTTGGTCTTTCTGTTTGGTCCTTGTTTCTATCAATAAGATAAGTTTTTTTAAAAAAATCTCCTGTTTAAAATGCTAGTGACATATGGATTTTTTTTTTAATCTGTGAAAGGATAAAATATTTTAACTTGCATTGATCTTAAGGAATAGCTTATTACTGTAGAGAGAGCCGATCAATTTGTAAACAAGAAATCCAGTGATGTAGAGCCATATTCCCTGGACTTTAATGAGCATGTACTGGTGGTTATCATATAAGCTGTCGGAAATTCTTGCCAGATGGAAAGTTATCTTCAGTGTTTACAATGGATTCACCCAGCTGTCGTTGCAAAGTAGCCAGCTATTGTGTTATCCTCTTTACAATCTACAGAAAACTTCAAAGACAGGATTATCATCAACTAGGGAAATGTTACTGCCTTGTGTAAAACATTGTGCACTTGGAGAGAGATTAAAATAAGAACTTGTAAACATAGTAAACCTCCTTTTGAAGTCTTCAGTTAGATGGAATGTTATGGTTTTCTTCGAAGATAGGAAAAATACGTTATAATATTTTTTTCCATATCACGGCATATCTGTGATTTGAAATGGAATTCATCCATAGGAGTAAGGTCAAGTGATGTGTCAGTACATTAGAAGAAGTCTGTGAATGGATCACAACTGACAATGGATCTTATGCAACATCTAGCACAGCTATTCAAGTATGAATGAAGGAATGAATAGTAACTGATAAGTAGGAATAGATGGTGGCATAGAAGATGCTATCTCTGCATTTGCTTACAAACCTTGAAAACACAGAGCTCATATTTCTTGAACTGGGACCTATTATTATATGGAGGATTTTCAATCTATTTCCCATACAAAAATGAAGGTGATGAAGGTCATTGATGGGACTGTACCATCTGATATGGGAGATCTTTGAACTTACTCACACTTAGCAATACTTCAATGCAGCCTTACAAACAGGAGTAGGATCAACAGAGGATGGTTGATTGGCATCAAATGCATTCAAAAAGTCTATATTAGTTTCTTTTGATTGACAAAAATCAATCTAGTTTACATCTTATATAATGATTTATCACTCAGGCTGAAATCCTCTTCACACTTAACTGGGAGTAAGTCCCATTGAATTCAGTGGGATTTACTTCTGAATAGGATTGTGCTGTAAGAGACTTGCAGGCAGAACAGGGACATCCAACTCCTGTGCTCTTGGAGGCTACTCTCCTCTCTGAACTGTAGTCCATGGGCCAGATTCCCTTATGAATGCATAGCCTGTAAAATTGATTAGAATAATGCTTTACATGTATGGAGCACATGCACTCAGATGGTATGAGGACATTGACATTGGGAGTGGTAGTAGCTGAAGTCCCAATATAGTTCCCAAAATGTTTCCCTAAGAGGCAGATTGCCAATGGCGATTTGCCTTTCCAGAATGTGTATGAGAGAGCAATACTGTAATTCTATATAAACTTAATTTAGAGTAAATACCATTGAACCTAATGGCATTTACTTCTGAGTAGACATGCCTAGGACTGTGCTGCGATACACATGAAGGCCTGGTGCTTCTTTCATTACAGCACAATCCTGCACAAGTGATCCGCCAGGAAGCCCAGGCCGCCCGCCGGATCCTGATCACCACAGCGGGAAGGCGCCGTGCAGCAGAAAGTCTACTCGGGGAAGGGGACACTCATCCCCTTCCCCGGGTGTAAATGAGGCTGGGGCAGATTGACCTCCTTAGAATTCTGCCAGTGAAATTGCTGGCGGAAGTCAGAGGAGGCTGCCAAGCCGATCGGCGGGGGATGGGATATGGCGGGAAACATGCCCACACCCCCTCCTCGCTGGGCCAACGGCCGGCCTCCCTTCTCGCCCGAAACACCTGCCTCCGCCGGATCCTTACTGGTATTCTTTTGCGATGTTCCTGGGCGATGGAATGTTCCATCCGCCGCCCAGGACTTACGCAGGATCGGGCTGTTAGTGAAACTTTGAGAAAAAGCGAATTAAAATTTAGAAGGGCCGTCATAGGCCAGATTTGGCACCAGCTGCCAGTTGATCATCTCTGTGCTAAAGGATATTTCTTCATCTCAGATAAATTCTGAGGAGAAATCTGATGACAAGAAAGGCGATATATGAATGCAAGTTATCATCTGATCATCATTATCTATAATACTGCAAAAGTTATTAGATTTTGCCTGGAACCAAGACTTTCCATGGTAAAGCCAGTTGGTAACATGAAAGAGAAGCTGCAACTGGAACTAGTCCATTAAATCGGGGCCAGTCCTACTGTAAAATAGGTTATTTCAGGTGACAGATTAGGGTCTAGTTATTGGGGCAGCATGGCAACCCACCCAACATCTTGCCATAGATGGCCAATAGAGGAAGAAAGGTGAAATGGCACCACACTGCTTTTCCTCTTCCCTTAACAAAGGAGAAAATGGGGAAAGATGAAAAAAGAAGCCATTGGGAGTGAGATTTTAATTAATGGGGGGGATAAAGGGGAGAAAAGGGATGGATTGCTATGTGTTCTTCAGACATGTCACAGGGCAACACTACATACAGCCAAAGCAGTGTGTCCGTTTTTGTTCTCACCATTTGTTGAACATTCACAAGTTTTGAATAAAGCTTATATTTTCATCTCCATCAACTACTCATCTTCACATTAGCTACCCATGTAATAATCTTTAATTATGATAGTACTTGATGTAGGATAATAAGATTAGCAGCTCATCATAGTGTGTTTGTCTTAAAATTCTACAGACTGTGGAAGAGGAAAAAGTGGAGGTTTTTTCCTGCTAAATTGTAGCGTGACCCCAGCTTTATTATAGATAAATGTAATGACATGTTTAAGGGCTTATTTAGCTGCATCTGCACATATACAATATGCAAATTCATTCTCCAGAGAATGCAGCCCTTTTGGAGGTGACAGAAGTTGCTTGACAGCAAGTGAAATTTGTCTCTGCCTCAAGTAACAATTCAAAAATATTATGTAGGCTGGCAGGTCGAAGCAAAAGAAAAATGGCTTCTACGCTTGCAATTAATACTTACATGTGCGAACCCTTTGAACAGTCTTAAATTTTATAACCAGTGCTGGGGTTGTTTGGATCTCTCTTATTTCACTTACCGTGATTTCTTTTATGGCAAAATGAAAAAACTGTTGCAGGTAAGTCAAGGAAGTCTTCTTACTGGCAACACTTCTCATAGGTAGGCTTACCAGATCTCCACCCGGGACAGAGTGCTAGACCTTTAGGAGAAGGAATGTGGGCAGGTGTAGCTTGTTAAACCTTAGAGCACAATCCTAGGCATGTCTACTCAGAATCAAGCCCCATTGAACACAGTGGGCTTGCTTCTGAGTAGACATGCCTAGGATTGTGCTCTAAGGTTTAACAAGCTACCCCTGCCCACATTCCTTCTCCTAAAAGTCTAGTACTCTGTCCCGGTTGGAGATCTGGTAAGCCTACTCATGAAAAGCAGGGGAACTTCAAGAACAAGCATTGATGCAGTGCAAGGAGTCATATTCTAAAAACTAGTTTACAGATTAGTTACACTTTGGGCCTCAAATGTGGATTGTGTCTCCTGGCCTTGTGGAGACCTAGAGGTCCACCTTGACAAATATCCAAGGAACATGGCCTTACTTTACTGTTCTGTTTATTAACAGAAGTTATTTATTTTACCCACAGAGAGCTTTAAAACACATGAGAAGAAACACAGAAAAAGGAGAGAAATGTCGGTTGATTAGAACTTATGGTATTTGTCTTTGTGCACCAAGGTGAAAGGCACGGGGAGAAAAATGACCTTTCTTGTGTCAAGAAATCTCTTCTGATTTTTTTAAATTCTTCTATTATAGCAGAGGATATGACTGTATCCAGACAATATCATCCAACCTTTTTTTATATACCGTATAGTAAGCAAAACCTTGTATTTCCAGATTAAAAATAAAATTGGCAAGCTTTGAACTTTAATAGGCTATTTTGTACGAGATGGAAGACAAGAAGGCTAACAATGTATGCATCAAACGGCTGGATTAAGACTCTTCAGAAGTAAAAGTTCATCTCTGCAATTAAATCAACTCCAGTACAAACAGCAACTTTGTGGAAAGGTCACCCATCACTGCTGAGAGGCTGCCATCCAGAGACTCGAAAATAAATAGTAAATGAACTGCCGTGCAGCCTGGGGATTTATTATTTTCTGTGTATCTGCCAACACAACTAGAACCCTATAGCAGCCTGTTTCCCAGTGTGGTTGGAAAAGAAACCAACAGCACAACCCATGTGTATTTATTCAGAAAAATGTCGCACTGTGTTTAATGGGGCTTCCTCTCTGGTAGAATGCGTAGGATTGCAATCTTGCAGCCCAATCCTAGGCATGTCTATTCAGAAGTAAGCCCCATTAAGTTCAATAAAACTTACTTCCAGGGAAGTGTGTAGAAGACCGCATAGGCAGCAGCCGAGTGTGCCTACTGATATCAGCACTCCTGCTGCAGGAAAAGTCCCTGAGCTCCAGTCTCCTTGCTTCCCCCTGACTCAGTGGCGTTCTGAGGCTGGTGCGGAAGCGTACGTGTAGCAGGATGCCGCTATGCAGCGGGTAGGGAGTCTCTTGCCCACTGCCTTCTCTGCGTGGAAAGGCTCTGACGACGCAGGGGTGGGGCCGCCTCGTGCCAGCTTGTAAACGGGACTAGGACGGGGCACAACTTATGGTACCACTCCCACCGTAGCGACGCCTCTGGCTCCCGCAAGGCAGCCGTTGCCCGCTGGGAATGGCTCCGACCGGCGAGGGGGAGGGGCGCTTTCACGCGCAAAGCGGCATCCTGCTACAAGTACGCTTCCACACCAGCCTTGGAACGCCACTGCCTTGACTACACCACTAACCTTCACATGGTTCCAAAATGACTATGTTCAAGGAGTGCTTTCTAGCCAAAGAGCAGTTTATTGAAGTACACAGAGAAAACAAAATAATTTTCTAAATGCATCCAGCTGTGGGTACTGTAATGTAGATGTTCCCTTACTCATAACTCAGAAGCCACGACACAGACACATATTTGATTTTAATGGTTGCGTGTCATCTTTTTATTGTGCAGTGGAAAATATGTACCAGTGAAACTAAAATGTGCCAATCTTGAAAATAAAGCAAAAATCTGACACATTCCAAAACAGTCTTTTAAAAAGTGTGAGAAATGAATGGGCCAATAGAAAACTCTGCGAGCTTTCAGAAGACTATAGTTCCAAGTCACACTTGACAGAGGTTGTAGGGAATAATAACACATATAGTAATTATTTGTGACTACATAACTAACAGGACAACCCTTTGCATGTTTACTCAGAAGTAAGTCCCATTTTATTCAGTGAAGCTTACTCCCAGGTAAGTGTGTTTAGGATTAGAACGTATGCACTTTTCTCCACCGAATGTGTATGACTGCATGCAGCGCCACAAAATCACCTACCCATGGACGGCAGCAAGGCATTTCCCACTGGTTTCAAAAACAGAGACCAGGATGGGACTAGGTAGATGAGTGGAGGTGATACAGTTAGGTGCCGGTCACTAGTGACAGGAGCAATGTTTAGCCTCCCACCCCAGTGGCATGCCCACGTGCATCCCTTTACTTTTCCCCATTCATTCCTAAAGTGCTACACTTTGACATTCTTGCTATTACGGTAAACCTGTCCTTTGCCACACCACGGCCGGCCTCTCATTGACAGGAATCCTGCAAGGGGTGCAATGTATTTCTTTGCAGAGCACACAGAGATTAACTGCACCCCCTTGACATCCTTGCAGTATACCGTATTGGTCTGAGTATAAGACTCACTTTTTTCTCCTAATTTAAGTTTTTAAACTAGGGGTGCGTCTTATAATCAGGCTGTTGCAATTTAATGCCAGTGATTTAATTAAATTTTTTAAATAGCACCAAACTTTAAGGGTGCGTCTTATAATCAGGTGCATCTTATACTCGGGACAATATGGTATATGCCCTCCTTCCACACATATGCTGTCAATCATAATGATAGGCATCTTACCGGGAGAAAAGTGCCACATTTTTGAATGAATCCAAGAGCAGACCGTTAAATCTTGCACCCCACATGGAATCTGAACAGGTATTGCCCCTACACACACACACACACACACACACACACACACACACACACACACACACACACACACACACACACACACAACTAAGGGATTACATGCTACCTCTCACTGAACTTTCTGCTATTACACACTTATGATTTGACCAAGAGGAGCACCCTTCAGGACCAGTCTTTGTCAGCCTGAATCATGTTTGCATTGAAAGTTAGCCTACTTCTGTCTAGTGTGGTCTTTGCTTCCATGGCATTTAGATTTGTTTTCCTGCTTCTTCTGATCCTCCTGCGTTAGTACTAGCACAACTTATGCCCGCAAATATTGGTTTATTCAAAGAATGGACAGTTTGAAAGATAGGGTACAGTGGCATCCTATGAGCAGCACTGGCCCAGAAGAGATGTATAAGGCAGCACAAAGGTGAATTTGCTGTATATTTAATAGTGTGAGCATGTTTGGCAAAAAGCCCCAAGTCATGTCTGGCTCACCTGGCTTGCCAAGCATAAAACTGGGTTTTAGGCTTCAGCAGCTGAAGTCTTTTTGCAACAATTGATGGTCCATAGGATCAGACAGTTAGAAATGCACTCGTGCTCATGGATTCGAAAATGGCAAGTGTGCCTTTCGGTGGCTATGTTAGTTACCTTTCTCTTCACATTGAAGTCGATCATTGTGTCTAAATGGCCTAGGTAAACTTCGGGAATGAGGCTCTTGATTGCATAAATGGCTTGTTTGTGTTTGTTTGATAATCTGAATTGTCTCTGCTTGCAGAAGATTATTTTCAGCTAATTCTATACAGCTGTTAGGAAATTACAGGCTTTGCTATCCAAGGCCACTCTGGGAAAGGAAAACCAGCTCTGTTTAATCACTAATCTTACTATGTAATGAACTGAATGAAAAGAGGAAACCACATTTGGCACTTCTCCGCTATGCTACATGGGGCGTGCGCCAGCCAATCCAATTGTTGAATGATAACCAACAAAGAGGCATCACTGCTTATATATCAGCATATTTCTGAGAGCCTTGGGTTTTTTCTTAGCTAAATTGCTGGGCAGTTTTTTGACCATTACCTAAATAGCTAAAAATAAATTAGGGGAGAAAAGATAAAGTAGAAATGGGAAGAAACATACATAAGCAGGGTCGACCTCGGTTCTCGCTTGGATGGGAGATGGAAGCTGCTGACGGACCTTGCAATGACACTCAGAAGGCACCATGAGAGAATGTGGAATGTCCGGAATGTGGAGGAGTCAGCTAGAGATGGATAACATCTTGACAACCATCTGAGGGTGAACTGTGGTGAACTGTGAAGCTTGGAAGAGCAGAGCATAAGCTGTGCTATCTCCATGCATTCTCAACTTCAGGATTGGTGCACAGGGAGGCTGCAATTGGGAGGAGGGTTCATTGGATCCAAGCTATTGGGTGAGATTCTACGAATGACTTCCATGGGCAAAAGAAGTTATATCATGCAAAGAGGAGTTGGCTAATTTTCACCAATCATCAATCTCCAGCTCCTGGCATCACCGAAAATTTGGCCCTGAAGGTTTCTCAACTCTCAGGAGTACATTTTCTGGGAGGCTGTAGGTAGAACTGGTGATTGTTGAAAATAGATAGACCTTCTTCCACTTATGCAAGTCATTCTTATGATCCAATCCACTGTCATTAGAAAGCAAATATATGCACATTATTCCTGTTCTATTGATCAAGCCAAGTACGCTGTTCTTAATTGCTTTAACTTTAATTAATGTTTGACTGTGATAGCCAACTCTTAGGTGTAACGAGGATGCTTGGTGTTGACAAGTGACGTTTATTCAAATGGTTATTGATAATAAATGGCAACCTTAAGGAAAATCTATATGAGCAAAATAGGCCATAGCCCAAGCCCTGCTCCATATTCACAAATAAGAAGAAATAAAGGAAGAGATGAAACATTATTTCCTAAGTATGTGCACAGAGAATGCATTATTTATATCTGCAATGCAGATGGTGCTCAGCAATGTATTCAAAATGCCCATTAGTTCTCATGCCATCATTTCCTAACATTTTTATAATGCATTATTCCATCAGCATTGTAATTCAAAAGGGAATCATTTCTCTTCAGAGTCTATGATGTAATCTTATGTTTTCCTACATTTTCAGCACTTAGATGATTTAAATTTTGAAATTTATAATAATGTAAAAACATATACTGTAAAATAACAGTCCTGGAAGATGGTAAAAGTAGTCCACAATTAGTTTCTTTCAGGAAGTGATTCTAACAACCCACCACCCTGACCAAATCATCAGTATCTGTTAGTTTCCAGAACTGACGCATGACAGCCTGTGTTACTGCAGCCTGTGTTATTCCTCAGAACTATGTGAGCTATTTCGCTGGCATAAGTCCAAGGAGCCTCAGGTGGCATGTTGGGCCAGGAAAAAGGGGGGGGGGAACGGATCTTGGTGTGCATCACTGCCATAAAAAACCCCCCTCACTTTCCTGCCCCAAAATGCCCCTAGTTTGGCCCATTCCACACCATAATCCTCCCCTGAACCACCCCAACACCACCTTACCTAGGTAAGCCTGTGTCTCATGCTGGGGGCCTCTGGCCATTTGCACCAGCAGCTCCAAGCCACAATAGCAGTGTGACTTTGTGGCATCAGACCAGGACTTATGGCAGCAGATTGTGAGATCCACTGCCATAGGCCCTAGATAGGATTGGACTTCCAGTTTAGTGGCTTAAATATTTTAAATACAGGTTCAGAAGAAGGATATAATTGACCTCGTGGACCAGCCCTCCTATGTAGGCTTACCAGATTTTCCCGGTTCTAAACAGGGACACCCCCCCCCCCGAAAAAAATAATTAATTAAAGTAAAGAAATAAAATATAATTTCCCCAAAATTCCAAATTTCCCCAAAAATGCCAGTCAAAATTTTTATTTTTATTTATTCATTTTAAACGAATTAATTAATTAATTAACTTGCCTGTCCCATTGCCACCGCCGTCTTCATCTTCTCGTCGTCCGCTGCCATTTTCCAGGACGGATGTCAAGCCTACTCCTGTGGTTTGTCTGGCATTAACCACATTTTGTTTGGCTGTACGTCAAGGATGAGTGTGGGAGAGCCCACTCACATAAGGAAAAATGACCTTGAGGACATGGTGGTTTCAAAACATACTGCAGCTTGACCATATGGTGAAGTAGTTGTAGGTGGCTAAAATGACAGTCAGTTTCATCCCATACTGACAACTGTGCAATATTTGGGAGAAACCATTTCTGCTTTTCATTTACATATAGGTCTGTTGTTCAGAGACATAGACATAGAAGGTAGTAGCTTCTGTTCCTGAAAATAAGCTCTTGATTAAAGACAATAGACATTGCCAATGTTTTTGTCTCTAATGCCGTATCTGCAAACTGAGTCAATATAAGCTATAACATGCAGCATATAAATCTCTTTTTTTTTCTTCTAGAAACCTATTAATACCAAAAGGCAATTCTAGTTACTTTCATGCTATTTGACCCTGAAAACATTTGCACTCTTGAGTAGCTTTAATTTCACTAACCTTTATGGATATTATTCATATGTCTAATAAAGTCCGTCTAGGTACATAATTAATGTCCATCTCAAATATGGGTGACGACCGGAAAATTTCCCTGCTCTTGTACTACATTCTTTTCATAATTCTTTACTATACATAGAAAAAGATAAAACTAGAAACTTACCCTTAAATATTATTTTTTTCAAAATTAAACATATACTAGATACTCATTTAAAATGATGATACATGTACTCATCAATCCAGCAATCAGTCTGCCTGCATAGCAGAGCTTTATCTGCATATGCTACACATGAGAGAGAGAGAGAGAGAGAGAGAGAGAGAGAGAGAGAGAGAGAGAGAGAGAGAGAGAGAGAGAGAGAGACATATTCACAGATATGCCTTCCCCATATTTATTTATTTAAAATGTTTGTAATCCACCTTTCCCCTTGTAACCAAGGTGCTTAAGGCAGCTCACAATAATGACAAAAAGCATAAAATGCAATAAAATCACAACACACTAAACACAATAACTAATCCAGTAAAATAAAATAGAGTTTAGTTTATATGCCTTCCCTCATGCTGATGCACATGAATAAGCTGGCATGCATTAATATACATGCATACATCCTGAGTGGCTTGTGCACAGAGATGACCAGTCAATTTGGGCATGCATCTGACTCATGCAAGGTGACTGTCTGCACAAGATGTATATGAATCCTGCATTCTAATTCCACTTTTCATGCAGGTAGAAATGCACCTTAAATATGCTAACTGGTACAACTGAATTTCCCAACACACTGATGGTGACAAGGTAATGATGTGCAGCACAGGTGTACCTCCGGATTAAGGCTGTCGATTTCTTTTTTAAACATCAATCTAACAAATCTTAGAATCAGGGTGTACTCCTTCCCAGAATTAATAATAAGGCTCCTGAGCATGAAACCGTAGGAAAAACTGATTGATGGACTGGAGAAGCCCTCCTTGGGAGAGTTACGTTACAGCATGATTGCCCCCATCAGTAGGCACAATTACCTAATGCCAAGGGGCTTAATTCATTGGCACTTGACTCTGTGCCTTTTTCACATATGGGAGGCAAGGGAATCTGGTGAGGTTCTGTGAAGCCAGGTGCTAAATTACACTTTATTTCCTCATGAAGGTTGTCCAAAAGCTATACAGACCCTGCAGGTTCTAGGTCATCATCTCTTAGCCTGCTGTGACAGTAAGACAGTTCACTGCTAATTGGCGTGACATCTCCTCATGGAGCCATGGTAATGCAATTGTCTTCCTTGCCAGGAGCTGGATCAAGACATAAATACACAGTGTATTTCCATTATGTACATGTGCCAGATTGTCTGCGTGGGAGTGTGATGGTGGTCCAAAGTGGACACCAGCCCATACCTGGCACTCGAAAACCATTCTGAGGAAGAGTAAGCCTGTAGGCCACATGACGGCCAATTGAGAATGCAGCCAAAATAGTCTGCTGTGACGAAGTTGGCATCCTCTAAGTTGTACCGCTCATCACTGTGCTTGAGAAAATGTCTTTATACAGAACCAAGGACAGCTTTATCCGCAGCACACTGTGGAAACCGATAGATTATGGAATGTAATCAAAAGTGTCCAAACAATAGGAATTTATTCTCCTTCACGTGAATCAATTTGGTGAGCATATGAAAACATTTGAACATTGCATTGTTCTTCAAGGAAAATTATAGAACAGCCCTACAAAACCCAAATCTTGTGCACCGCTGGTGGGCCTACCTTATAGGCATCAATTGTACAGACAGCCACATGACTGCAGTGGGAAGCAGGATTTATCTGGAGAGTTCTCTGCTTTAGTTTAGCCGTACATTATCCATCTGAGACTCAGTGAAAGTGAGGTATACAAAAGTAAAACTGATAAATGGAAAGTCTCAAGCTCTTCTTGAGGCAAGGGCTCAAGGGCTCCTATCTCAACTGGTGAGTAAAAGTAGAAATTGATGTCGTCTATGTGCATCAGGACAGAGGCATGAAAGAGTGATACAGATGCAATGCAATCTCTGGTCATGGATGTCTTCTCTTTTGACCTTCCACTGGTGGCACAGTAGGGAAGAGAGGAAAGAGAAACTAACCAGCAAGTGGCATGGCTGGACATAGAGAAGTACAGCACAAAAATCCCAGATAATTCAGGAACATCAACAGTTTGTGCTGTTGACCCCATGACAGAGTCCAACAAGAGTCCTATCACTCTCTTAATTAAACAGGATGAAGGCTTCATACAGATTTCTGCGATTTATATTGCACTGGTGGGAAGTTGTTTTTTACTCCATTATTTTTATTTTTCACCTTCCCTTGTTCTTTTCATGCTGGTCTGTGAGTCTAGATAAGCTTATATTTCTTCAAGACAGTCTTGAGTCATGAACCCAAAAGCTAGTAGCAAATGAATGGAAACAAAGCATCACTGGAAAGAAAGTAGTAATCTCAGCTGGCAGCAAGCGCTTGGCTGCATGTTTAGGGCATTAATCTCATGTCTAAAAATGAAATATAATGTATTCATTTTGCTTAGTTTAGTTCAATTTATTCTCAGTTAACAGAAATCCTTTTGTACTAAAGATACATTTACTTGTCCCTGCTTTCTTTTCTTTCTTTTTTTTACTTAAAATGAAACCTATATGGTTATAGTCAGGTCTCAGGCAAAAATAAGGAAAATGCATGAAAATGCATACAAAAACATGATAGAGCTCTTCTTACATTCATAGAAGTGCACTACCTAGCACCCTAAGTTGTATTGAGGTGACCTAACGCATCTCTTTGGTCAGTGCAGGCAATGCAACCCAAACTTATGTTCCAGTTGTCCAAGGGTGATGCTTAAAATGCATTATTTATTTATTATTTATGCAAAGACTTTATATCCCGCTTTTCCCTTGCCAAAGCATATGCCCATATCCCACCCTGTTACACCCTTGCCCCTGAGTGTCGCAAAGTGGTTTACGGAGTGTTTGTATTTGCAACACCCAGCGTTGATGCTGAGGCCACAGCGTCGGAGGTCAGTAGGATTGCGCCCTGAGTGTGGCAACAGCAGAGAGCATGTGTGTGTGTGTGTGTGTGTGTGTGTGTGTGTGTGTGTGTGTGTGCAAGCCTCATTGACAAGAATGTTAATACTACAAACAGGGCCAGCTTGAAGCCAATTGGACGAATTGCTCCCAATTGGGCCCCGCACCTAAGGGCCCCCTGCACTAAGGAGGTTTTGTAACTATTTACTTTTCAAAAGTCATCTACACATTTTGTTTGTTTACTTGTAGGCTTTCATGTATGCAATGTTATATTAAAATGTGCTTAGTTCCATTTGGTCCATTAACTCTCATGCACTTTTTAAGTGCACTTTTTAATTGCTTTCCTTTCTACCATAGAGATATAAAGTATATAATATATTTTATTTATATCTCTAAGATTCTACAGACCTTGGCTGTAAACTTGGGGTCCTGCAAAAATGTCTCCAATTGGGCCCTGCAGCTCCTAAGGCCAGCTCTGACTACAGAAGTAACTTGTAGAACTCAGTTGTATTATGTTACATAGAAGAAGGTCCCAGAAAGCTGCCTGGATTTTCTCCAGTACACACACGTAGTCTTTAGATCACAAAGGTGTCTCATTTGCCATCACAAACTTCAATGCTGCTTAGTTAAAACAGTTCATCTGTCATTTAAAAACAACACCGTCGCTTCTGTTTCATATGTATTATACAACTCCCCTTGAACATATTGAAACACTATGGCCTAGATCCAGAAGGCTGCATGACTAGTTCTGCATGCCCAAGGCAGCTTTGGCGTGTCAAAAACAGTCTGTCTTGTGGCTTGGGGACTCTGCTGTTCAAAGAAAACTCTTCCAAAGTCCCAGTGGGCATACCTAAAGTCATTCTCTGGCTCCTGGCCTATGGGATTAAACAAGACTCTCTCTCAACATGTGCCAGGGATTCTAGTGCCGGCAATAGCATCAAGAGTTTTAACTGTAAGCAGCTCTAGTTAATTTTTCTGTAGTCTCTTCAACCAAATGTAGTGCAGTGGACAGATTGCATTGCTTATAGATTCCTATCCTGCATCATTAAATGGCTTCTCTAAATGCTCCGGCAAAGAACATGAGTATAAGGGCTCAGTCCAGCCCAACTCAGGCACAGTTGAGGCCCAATTGTGGCACAATTGGGGCCCAAAATAGGACCGAGTTAGGCTGCAACTGTGCCTGAGTTAGGCAGGAGGCAAGAGCAGTGGGCCAGGATCGAGGCAAAACTTACCTCAGAGGCAGGCAGGCACCTGTGGGGAGCTGTCAGTCTTGTGGAAGCGAAGAGCCCCCTCCTCAGCTCGTCTGCGTGCACCTACCACAGCTGCTGCAGCGGTCGCAGCAGATGGGCAGCCACAGGTGGGCCTGCAGGCACTGGGCGTGCGACAGTCAGCGGAAGGGCAGAGGTTGTGCCAGTGCCAGCTGCCCCAGGGCACCCTGGGCATTAGCCACCTGCCGCAGGGGGGAGTGCCACTGCCCTCCCTCCTGCAGACTGTGATGCCACCCCCAAGCCACGGTGAGGCTGCACGTGGGAGTCATGGGGGGTGAGCGGGGGAGAGAAGGGAAGGAGGGGGTGGGAACGTAGGCGCCTTGCGGCAGGCGCTCTGGCGGGGTGGGGGGTGCCAGCGTCCATCATCAGGGAGTGGGAGGGGAGGCAGGCACACAGGCAGGCGGACAGGGGGTGCTGGGGAGGGACACGGGTGGGTCAGAAACAGACAGACAACAAGGCTGGTGGGAGAGGGATACAGGGAGAGGGGTCTGCAGAGACCAATAGGGACACAGGGGTCACTTCGCAGATGGAGGCAATGCAGGAACGGGCGCCTCTCATGCAGACGGACCGAGGGCGGAAACGGACGCTGTTGACGGGCGGACTGAGGGCGGAAACGGACGCCGTTGACGGGCGGACTGAGGGCGGAAACGGACACCGTTGACAGGCGGACACGGACGCCGTTGATGGGCGGACCGAGGGTGGGTGAGAGCCCCGGTTGCTGAAAGGGCTCTTCACGGACGTGGCGGACGTGCGCCATGTCGCCTGTAACTGTTTGCCTGCCTGAGAGGCCCCCCAACTCCCCCCTCCCCTCTGAGCCCTGAGGGTCTGGCAGCCCCCCTGCTGTGTTCTCCCTGGGCTGGCTGTGGCAGGCCCTGGCGGGGATTCATGCAGGGCCTTGTGTGCTGGGCGCTGTCTCTCTGTGTGTGGGGCAGTGCTTGTGTAACATTGGGGTCATGGTGTTCAAGGGGCCTTTGCCCAAGGGGCATCTTTATTGTTCTGGAACATTGGCAGGGATGGCCAGGCGAGGCTGCCAGGGGTAGGCACAGCAGCCACTCAGAATGTAGCAGCAGCAGCAGCAGCTGAGGAGGGTTGCAGGGCAGGCTCCCAGACCTCTGGCAGCATCGAGGCAGACGACCATGGGGCAACCAGACTTCGGGCCCAGGGGTGCTCCCCGGACGGTTGGTGGTAGTGGGCATTCCTGGGGGGACGAACAACTTGGGGGTGTTCCATGGCAGCTGCTGTGTGGTGGCAATCACCATTGAAGGAATGCCAGTGTGCCGGTTGCAAAGGCCTGCAGGGAGAGTAATCACACACAGCCAAGTGGTGTGAGACACAGAGCCTGGTCTGCGCTGCTTCCCTGGGTGTAAGGTGAGCATGATCCTGTAAGGGAAAGGGGTCAAAGAGAGAGACAACGACACAACTTGGGGGTCACAACCATGGCAATCCTAGCAATACTGACCTGTCAGTAGACCCTGTGGAGAAAAGAGGGGGGGGGGAACAGCTGGTGTCTACATATGGGTTACAGTTCCACACCCATGGCATTGTGTGCTCACATTAATACAGGCAGCTATGAGACAAGACATTGGTACAGAGACATTTCATGACAGGCATTGCAGGCAGCTATGAGACATGACATTGGTAAAGAGGCATATCATGGCAGGCTATGCAGGCAGCTATGAGACAAGACATTGGTAAAGAGGCATATCATGGCAGGCATTGCAGGCAGCTATGAGACATGACATTGGTAAAGAGGCATATCATGGCAGGCATTGCAGGCAGACATTGGTAAAGAGGCATATCATGGCAGGCATTGCAGGCAGACATTGGTAAAGAGGCATATCATGGCAGGCATTGCAGGCAGCTATGAGACATGACATTGGTAAAGAGGCATATCATGGCAGGCATTGCAGGCAGACATTGGTAAAGAGGCATATCATGGCAGGCATTGCAGGCAGACATTGGTAAAGAGGCATATCATGGCAGGCATTGCAGGCAGACATGAGACATGACATTGGTATAGAGGCATGTATCCTACCTATATTTCTCTATGCTAAGAGGCAGAAGTCAGACCACATGTCAGCACAAACCCTGCTCTTACCTGCACTTACCTGCTGGTATTGTTGCCTGTGGGGGGGGGAGAGGGGCTGGGAGAAAGACATGGGTTAGCAAACACTTGCATGGAGAGAGCTGCCCAGGCACAGGAGTAAACAGTTTGGCCACAGGCAGAACAGCCCTCTCTGCCCTTGAGGGGGCAGAGAGGAGAGAGGTGAAGAGAAGAGAGAAGTGGGGTGTTAGAAAAGTTTTCAAAGTCCCACTTTGTGGCTGCTGGGGGACAGAACCCCACGCCACTTGCTCAGAGAGAGAAAGAGAGAGAGTGAGTGGAGGGTTGGTGCTGGGCTTTTGTGGGAAAGAGGCTGGGTGGGGCTGGGTGCTGATAGGGTAACTATTTGGGTCCATGTCCAGAGTTAGGCCACAACTGTTCGGTCCTAACTCAGGCCCAACTCGGGCCCAGGGTGTTAGAACTTTTCAGGAGAGGGCTGGTGTGGGTAAGGTAAAATGGCTCCTATGGGTCTCCTCACATTTGGGTCCACCCTTTTTGCTAGCCCAAATTTTGGGCCTGAGTTGGGCTCGAGGGGGCGTGTCAGGGGCTCTCCAGCGTCTGGAACCGGACCAAATTTTGTAACCGCCCCCGTCACACCCCCGACACGCCCCCGACACGCCCACTTTTAGGCTGCAATTGTGCCTGAATTGTGCAGTTGTGCCTGAATTGTGCCTGAACCCAATTCAGTCACAATTGCAGCCCAACTCAGGCACAATTCAGGCACAACTCGGGCCTAAAGCACTTGGGCTGCAATTGTGCCTGAATTGTACCGCAGTTGCCTTGGGCTGGACCGGGCTGTAAGATTTTTGCTTTAGTTCCAGCTTACGTTTCTTAATGTAAAGTTCAACCTGTAGTAAAGGTAAAGGTATCCCCTGCTCAAAAGCCAGTTGTATACAACTGTAGGGTGTAGGTGCTCATCCCCGTTTCTGGCAGAAGAGCCAGCGCAATCCGATGATGCTTCCGTGGTTATGTGGTCGGCATGACTAACAGAACACTGTTACCTTCCCACTGCAGCGGTACCTATTTATCTACTTACAATTTCTTGCTTTCAAACTGCTAGGTTGGCAGGAGCTGCGGCACTCGGGTCTCGAACTGCTGTCCTACCGATCTTCCGTTCCGCAGTTCAGCATCTTAACCACTAAGCCACTGCAGCTAACCTGTAGATGGTCATTATTAACTTCTTCCGGTTATGTTTAATTAAAGCACACTGGCATTTCATATGATGCAGTTCATGCAAAGCATAAAACTCACCTTGACTGGAGTACTTGGAACTTACTGAGGTGAATAACTTGAACATTTGGGTCATCATTGTGAAATAAAAGTCTAGGGTTAACCACATTGTAAAACCACATGGCTCTACTCACTGTGAGATTATTATTCCTGTAGTTTCCTGGCAAGATTATGCAGGATATGGAAATGGATGAAATATGCACTATATTTCTTTATCTTACTGACCTAGATTTATGATCCACTCAGTGGATGGCGCAGTGGGTTAAACCGCTGAACCATGAGCTGTCAATCGAAAGGTCGGCAGTTCGAATCTGCGACGGAGTGAGCTCTTGATGCTTGGCCAGCTCCTGCCAACCTAGCAGTTCCAAAGCATGTTAATGTGAGTAGATAAATAGGTACCACTTGTGGGAAGGTAAACAGCGCTCCGTGTTCCAGCCGCATGCTACGCGCTGCGGCAAGGAGAGTCATGCCGGCCACATGACCACGGAGGCATCTTCGGACAACGCTGGCTCTTCGGCTTTGAAATGGGGATGAGCACCACACCCTAGAGTCGGACACGACTGGACTTAATTGTCAGGGGTCACCTTTACATTTATCTTATAAACATGAAGGCTGAATGAAGGTATGGCATCTATAAGCATACAGAGAAAATAGATGGGGTGGGGGAATTAAGATCATATCTGAGAGGTAGAAGGGAGATACTCATTCCAGATATCAGTGGCCACAGCAGAGGTACCACAATAAAAAAAATGTCAGAATTACAGAACATAAAGCTGATTAACTGGTATTAACCCCCTCCCCCCCCAAAAAAAAACCCACAACTTCAGTATAGGAGAAAAGTTGAGGCACTTATTCATTCATGTACCAAAACATATAGACATTGTAAGTTAGACATATTGTGCTCACTTGCACCTAGCCTCCATGCACCCACAACTCCCCTTCATCTTTGAGCCCCAATCCTCTTCTTCTGCAGATTGGAGGAATGCTGAAGCTAGAGTTGGTGTGATATTTGTAAACAATTCTGTCAATGAATCTCTTGCAAGGCTTATCTGAAGCTGCAGAGCACAAACTCACGCATGTTGAATCCGAAGTCAAACCAGGAGAAATCAACTCAAGCATTGTCAGAAAACCTGGTTTGAAGAGCTGCTCTGCTTGTACAGTACTACGATTTAATTATTTCATTTTAAGCAGAGCCGGGGGTGATGTCAGCCAGGTAGGAAAATGGCCAACGTGAGGTCCTGTGCCCATTAGAAAGTCCAACAGACTGGACTGCTTGAACCTTTCAGGACCAGTGGCAGTGGTTGCACCCAATGTGCCATTAGGGAGGTGCCAGGGAGGGTACTTTGCTCCAAGTCCCCCAACAACCTGGCACCAGCACTGAACAGAGCCAACCTGTAGAAAAGGCAAGTCTTATGTGCATGTAATTGTGAATGCAGAACTCATCTCCTCCTTTCTGATGATGACTTGTATGCTGCAACATGATGAAAGGGGAGCAATCCCCACCTGTCCCAATTCCTTTGTCTCTCTCTCAGCATCCTCTTTTTATCCATCTCCCCTGGCCCCACAAACAGCCTTCTACTGTTACGTTCTGCTATTCTCCCTAAGCTAAATGAATGCATATTGGGAAAGCAGAGGGACACTGTGCCACTGACAACCCCCCCCCCCCGTTGCATCCTGAGCTTTAATCTTCTGACTGCCGCACTGCCAGCTGGCTTGCTCTGAACGAGGCTTCCAGTGAGGGGGAATGACGGTTTTATACTCTACACAATTTGCTTTTTGGTCCATCATTACAATTCTCTGGTATCCAGTTCATTCTAGCAATTTAACGACAATATCCTTACCTTTTCTGTCTTCCCATTTCCCGCTGTCATCTCATTCCTTGCCAAAATGTTTGAAAACTAGATTTTTGATTAGACAGTATATATTCATTCACGTTGGGGTTGGCAGACTACAAGGCTGCTGCCTACGGATTATACTATCGTTGGTGGTGGGTATGGGAGGGGGGGAGAACCGAGTGAAAAAAATACATGTTTATGTCATATCTTCTCAGGCTCCTGGTTCTCCATAATCCCTCTTGGCAACGAAACATTGTCTGGTCACGCAGGTGACATATATAATGCATGAGAGACTCTTTCTAGAAATTTCAAAACACGCCTTAAAAAAATGACTATGAAAGACCTTGTTGTGACCTTAAGCTGCATTCTCAAAAACATTTTGGGAGGTGCTTTGCATAAGCAGACAATTAACTTAATGAATCAAATTTACTGTTCCCTTCTCGGAGGGACACTGAAATTCACCTCTGAGGAAGTGAAGTGTTGAAAAGCCACTTTGGTTATAATTTCTTGGTGGATGCTTGGCCAGTGAATGAAGCAATGTGACGGAAAATAGCCCTGTGAGTAATGGCTAATACCTAGGCATGGGAGTGTGAGAATCAAAGCCATGCCATAATTAGAGAAACATAATTGCAGAAGTGCATTCTTTGAGCAGAGTCTGTTTACCAGAACAAAAAGGAGTTGCAATCTCACAAAAGCCAATTGCTGCTGAATGGATGGTACAATTCCCCAGGATGTGCCTATAGGCTATAGCCATGGCTCAGTTGGACTTCTTTCTCCGAATTAGCTGCCAGCAATAATAACCCACAAAAACAGGACAAAGGTTTATGTTTATGTACCTGAACTGGTGTGGGAAAACATTTGTAAAACAATGCGGCTCTCAGAACACTGTCTATGGAAGAAAAGTGTTCCAGGTCTCAATGGTCTTCTCCAAACAAACGGGTGTGGTGCACTAATTAGCATGGTGGTCTTGGATTGAGAGACCTGGGTCTGAGTTCCATTGATTACATAGGAAGTTGCCTACTACTGAGTCAGACCATTAGTCCATCTGGTTCACTACTGCCAACACTGACTGGCAGCGGCTTTCCAGAGTTTCAGGCAGGAGTTTTTCCCAGCCCTTCCTGGAGATGTCAGGACTTGAAACTGGAACCTTCTGCTGCTCATTGTTTTAATTGATTCGTTTTATTTTATTGTTATTTTATTCTATATGTTGTATTGTTAGGTAGCCCCGAGGCCTACTAGGAACTTGGTCAATGGCATTTGTGCTAGTAATGTATAACTCAGATCATATGTTGTATAAGAAAATGGCAGCCCAATCCTATTAGGGTCTTATGATGCCAGAACGAACATTCTGATGGCGTAAGGCCCTTTCTGGCTGTTGCAAAATGCAACAAGCCATTTGGCATGGCATGGCCACTGCTGCAAGTGGCAAGCAGCTTGGTCGGCATCAGGGGTGTAACAAGCTCCCGTGGTGCCCGGGGCAGAACCCACGCCGCTGTTTCCTGGGTTGCAGGGTGGGCCGGAGTGTTTATCCTCCTGCCCATGCCACAGCCCATGAAACAGCGGCACAGGTTCCACCTCTTAAGGAGAACAGGGGCACGTGGAGGCTGCAGGCAAATGGCTGTCCTCGCATTCCAAGCTTTACAGCAGTTTTGTGGTTTTGTGCCAAGGCGCTAAAAGTTGGATAGGATTGTGCCATTCGTCTGTCTTCTACACGATTATTCGGATATTCTTCCCCTGAATATTTGTAGCTTGGATCTGCTACTGTTCTGCTAGAGGTTCATTTTTTTAATTGTTCATTATTATGACCTTTTGGTAATGTATGATTTTCACTTATTGATTCTAAACCCTATAAGTTACATTGACGGCAGGGTGTAAATTCTGAAGATAAATGAATACATAGGTAAGCCCTTTTCCTCCTAACTTGAGCAAGGCTGTCTTAACATTATCTTCAAGAGATACCTCTGCTTTCCATGGGACTCTGGCAAGACCAGAGATGACCAGAGAGAAAGAGAGAGGGGGAGGGGGAGAGAGGGGGGAAGTAAATGTTACCAGGCAAATGAAACATCAGGGTATAAGCACATAATAGTACATTTAGCCCAATGTGTCTTTCCAAGGAAACTGACAGGCTGAGGGATTAGGACGAGAGGATTATGACTAATATATGTTAAATGGATACTTAAAGCATGTTAGGTGTACAACTAAATGTAAGGCTTGAAGAGACTTTTGTCAGTAAGCACCATCCTTCTATATTCTACACATCAGTTGTTTTATTTCTTCTGCTTCAGAAATAGCAAGAAAACACACAGGGGGGGCATCAGAGGTCAGTCAGGGTGGACACTTGCTGGGAGCCCACAGCTATCAAAGGGCCCATTGGGTTAACCCCTGAACTCAGGTTGACCCTGAACTCTCAGTACTGGTGACATTGGTGGCACACAATGCATCACAGGGTGGCCAGTGCAGGGCTTTGCCCCAGGCACCCCACCCACCAGACTCTGGTACTGTGTCCATACAAAGAACAAGCACCATCATGTGTAAAGCACAAGTAGTCTGCTTTTGTGTGAGAGAAGGCAGTTACTGCTTCCACTAGGCAATGGGGCCTTCTCTTTAGTGTGAAGAGTTTAGCATCCCCTTTTTCAAATCAGAGGTTGAAGAGAGGTTATTCTGAAGTTTACATTAACATGCTGGTGACAATACTTAAAGTCTGTGATGCAAATTAAGCTGGAGTCTAGAGGGAGGATGAAATCTAAAGTGCTTTCTACTTCTTCAAGCTACTGCTTGAAGGCGCTTGATTGTACAGCAAGCTGCATGGCGACAGGCTTGATTATACCGCGATGCAGATCTGTTGCCCACTTTCGCTCAGCCGGACCAAATCTATATTCTTGATGACTGGGTGAATCTGTAATCCAGGGCCGGGAAGGCACAGATGAGGCAGTGAATGGATGGATGGTGCTTTCTCAGTGCAGGAATGTCAAGTAGTTTGTCTCTGGGGTAAAAATAAAAATAATAAAAAAATCACATGCAACACTCCCAGTCTTGAGTCTTTGGGAAACATTCTGAGCCCAATCCAATCGTTTCCCCCTCTGCTGGTGCAGCCGTGCCAAAAACAGGCACATTGTATCCAGTGTGTGTGTGGGGGGGGGTGGATTGAGAGACTTCAGAAGGGAAAGGGGATTTAAATCTCCTTACCCCCACGTAAGCCTCCTGACCCTCAATGGGTCTCCTTGGACCTGCACTAACGATTTCGTTCGCGCACGTTTAAGGAGAGTAAGGGGGCGGGGAAGCAGTGAAAATGGAGGGTAGAATCCACTGCGCTCCATCCACCCCTCCTGCAGACTCTTTGCCCCTTGACATGCCCCCCCTCTGCCCAGTTTATCCCCCTCTCCACCCCTATTCTTCCCTCCCCTGTCCCCTCCTACATCCCGCAGTGACTTACCCGCTCCTGTGGGTGGCTGGAGCTCTGACAACACAGGAAGGAAGGAAGGCTCTGGCCATTCTACCAGCATCTGGCCAGTATGCGACTGGGGACGCTGCTGGAAAGTGCTTTGTCAGCAGTGGCTGGCAGTGGTGCATGTGTTCTGCTGCCAGCCAGAGCCCATAAGATTGGGCTGTCAGTGAATGCTTGATTGGCCAAGAGATCCACATCCTCCCTCGACCATTATTGAACTTCTTGAGCATGCAAATCACTTGGGCCGTGCACGCCCTAGTGACACTGCTGGACACATCTAAGGATTCTATGCACTCTGCATATTTGCAGGAAAATGCATATTTAAGTGTGCAATATTTTGCAATATATTATTGCACCAACTACCCAGGGTGCCTTGTTATTGGGGAGTGAAGGGCAGAATCTAACAGCGCAATCCTATCCAATTTACACCACCGGTGTAACCAGCGGTGCAGCAAGAACGAGAGGCCCCAGAATGGAAAGGGGATTCAAATGCCCACCAAAGGGGGATTCAAAGGGGATTTAAATCTCTCCTCCCCTCCAAAACCTCCTGCCCTGCCCTCCCCTGCTGGTTACACCAGTGGTGTAAGTTGGATAGGATTGCGCTGTAAATCTTTTAAATAAATAAATGTACTGTTTGGTTATGAAAATATTTGAAAAGATGTGCATGTGCATGTGTGTAAGTAAAAAAGAAAGAGAAAGAGAAGAGATTTTAAAAAATCAGGATTTTTTAGTAGAAGTGAATACAAAGGTAATTGTGTGATGTTTGAATAAAATAGAAACAGAGAAATCCATTCCTCCCAAAACCAGAGAGATCCTGATTCACAGTACATCTCTTAGCCACTACATTGCTCCAGCACTTTCAAGAACAGCTTTCTAGACTTTTTTATGAAGGAGCGGACTCTTTCAAATGGCATGACATTGGCGTCCCAAGGACATCTTTCTTTCACTGCTTGTGGACTATCTGAATGCAAATGCAATAGAATAGTTGCAAAGCGTGCATCATTCTTGTCATTTCTTTTTTCTAATTACAGATTTTGTTTTCATGTATTGTCTAATTTTCTAATTGCTGATGAAGGTAAGTCAATGTGAAAGATGGGGTAGGGCAGAAGGGGGCGAAATGTATGTGGGGGGGAGGATGGTGATGAGGGTGAGGGAAATGAGGGGAACTTGTTTCCTTACCCAGAGGAGACCTCCCAGACTGCCCCCCCACAATAGGATGCAGCAGTCGCCATTTTGGCACCGCTACATCGATGGGGGTGGGGGGAATGCATAGTATTGGACTGTAAAGCAGATTTACACTAGGGGACGGCACTTTTCCTTGATTCATTGTTATAGTTTGTGTGCTATCATAATTATACTGTCAATAAGCACAATAATAGATCCCAAATGAGGTTGGTGGAAAGTTAAACCAAATATCTGTACACACAGATTGTCAGAAGGTCAGGTGCTTTGAACAAAACTATACTTTTGGAAACTAAGGTATGCTTCCTTGCACTAACTGCCACTCCAATCCTGTGTACCTGACTTGCAAGTTCATGAAAATGAAATCAGTGGGCATGATCCAGACCACTGTCTGTATGTGAGAATGGCAGAGTACAGGGATGTAGAGGTTTCCAAATGAGTGAAGCTGTCCTGGGGTGTGTGTGTCAAGTGTGAATGTCACCCTTAGCTGTAAGCAGTCTCAAGAACATACAGTAGATATGTGCCAAATGCATGGAACATCATTGCCATGCCATGCCAAGTGGAATTACAGTAGGAGGAACTCTATGCATGCCAGTGTGGCCAACAGGCCCAAGGATAAAGTCAGAATATGTGAGGTTCCAGCTAGATAAAGGTTGCATTGGTAGTGGGGTTCCTGATGGAGGGCATGCCCAATAGGGTCCCTTCATCCCTCACAAGAACTCCTGTGGGCAGACTGCAAGGGTGAGAAATAGTTGGCTACAGCAGCATAGTCACACCACTGAATGTCTATGACATCTAGATCTGGAATGGCCCAAGCATTCCATTCTCCTTCTTCTTGGTCCCCAAACAGTGGACCCCAAAGAGCGAGCAGTGATGTCTCCCTTTAACTTTGGGGGCACATTTCCCCCTTATTGGTCATTCCTGTGGGAGTAATGCATGGTACATTCCCACTTTTCCCATCCTGTATTTATTCATAAAGGCTGGATCATGTCCTATGGGGTGGAATAACTAAAGGGCACCACCCTGACTGATAGGACAAGTAGCAACAAACTCTTGCTCTTGTTCACTGGAACAAATCCAGTTCTTAACTTGTTTCAAGAAAAATACTCTTCTTGGGGAAATAGCTTCAGAAATAATTACAGAAAATAACTGATTGAACATGTATGCTTATTCTTAGACAAATGTGGCTAATTGCATGATGTGCGGCTAAATTAGGTGATTATTAAAGCTAGCAGGTAAACCATAGTGTCTGGCTAGCAACCAATATACACAGAGATAATTATCACAGTACTAATTAAATAAGAGTTGAATTGTTATAATGTTTAGTTCTGCTGCGTTCTTTTTGAGTTGTAGAACATTTGCTGAAGCATGTCTAATTTTGCACATGATTTCTCTCCTTTTGATTTTTTTTTTCATTGTAGACTTCCATGTCCTTTAACCTCAGTCATGCCATACTCATTCTCCTCTGAGACTAGTGGTCCAGTTGTATCTGGGTCTTGTGCTGCCGGAACTTGCTCAAGGCCGTCACTTGCTTCCGGGCCACTGCTGCAAATGACCAAAGGTGCAGTGCACCCCAGCAGCTCCAGGAGGCCAGGCTGGTGTTTGTCATTGGAAGCAGGGGCAGGGGGGAAGTTCAGGGGCATTCTGGGCCAGGGAGGGAGGAGGGCAGGATGTGGAAAATGGGCTGGACGGGGTGGATCTCAGCAGTAAATGTCCATCCTAGATCCTATCCCCTATTTTTTTTTTTTTTTAGCCTGCCATGCCTGTTTTTCTCAGACTTAGGCTAGCTATATAGCTGGCTTGAGTCCAAGGAGACTCATAGGTGGCCTGCCCAGAAGTAAGTAAAAAGTTTTTTTTTTTAACTTCCCTCTGGTTGGCATTCTGGTTCCCCCCCACCCTCGTTGCAGTGCATGCTCCATCAGCATGGTTGCATTGTCGGCAATGGTGGTGGTGGGGTAGGATTGAGCTGTAGGAGTCAGTTTCTGTTCTGGCTTTTCAGGCTGTATGTAAACTATGTTTTGCTGTAAATGCTGGGGGGTGGGTGTCAGTAACTTACTTATTTATATCCCACTTTTCCTAAACATATCAAAGCAGCTTACAATCGTTAAAAATACATCAAAACATATATGAACCATTGCTAGTTGTTGATTATTAATACTTCATCCTTCATAAATGCCCAGAGAGAGAGAGAGAGAGAGAGAGAGAGAGAGAGAGAGAGAGAGAGAGAGAGAGAGAGGTCTTCTATTCATCTGCTGCCACATCTGAGACATTCATGGAGGGACTGCAGCTCAGTGATAGAGCACGTGCTCTGCATAATGAAGGCCCAGTGGGTAGGGCTTCTCCAGGTAGGGCTAGGAAAGTCCATGTTAACACTCCCCTGGAGAGCAGTGTCGATAAAATATCAGACCACTGTATATATTATGCTACAGAACCGAAAGTATGGCCATTCTTCTTCCAACAGTCTTGGCAGGCTCCTGAAATGCACTTTTCACAAGACCTGGGAAAGTTCCCCTCATATGTAGTGAGTGAAGGAAAAGTAATCATGTCCCCAACTGCACATAGCAGGATAAATATCATCTCTGTATCTGAGAGTTCATTTCAACATCTTAGGGTACCTACCTTATGTATGCTACATTTTAATAACCAATTCAGCCTCGATTGAATTTGTCAAGGGAAGATGATCAGTGAAATGTACAATCATGGGAAACATGAACCAAATAAGTAGGATAGCTCAGGACAGTTATTTGGTTTGGGAGAATATTTGATGCATCACTTCTTCGTCTGCAAACAAATTAGACTCCATAAGGGTGTAAGAGAGTGAGTGTGTGTGATATTCAATTTTAGAAGGATAGGATATTAATAAGAAGGCCATATTTTATTTCTCTTGTAGGTTTCCTCCTGTCTTTTATTTTTCTCTGTTAATCAGACTTTTTTTCTTTTCTTTTTGGGTCTCTCCACAAATGTGAGGCAAATCCAAACGCCAGCTTTCTCTATTGCACAGCAAATATTCAGAACGATACCTGCTTTTTCTTTTAATGTTTTATTCACAAACAACTTGTGTATGAAGCAAATATAGGTAAAGGCATTGCTTGAAAATTCTCTGTTGATTCAGCAATCTGCAGTAAGACTGCTGACTGATACTTTAGAGTATATTGTTTGACATGTTATTTATAGTGCATAATTTGCTTCCTTTGCTTACATTTAATGCATTATGCAAGAAGTGAAGTCAAATCAATACGACTCAGCAACCGACTCCCTCTTTATCCTTGAAACTCATTTATACAGATTCTGAAATCCATTCTCCCCAAAATTAAATCTACATACAGATGCATGCACTAAATTGGTCAATTTGTAATAGCCAAACTATGTAATGGCCACAATAACAACATAGTGACACTAAGCATAGGCATCTCAAATATTCCCTCTGTATGGAAATTTATCTAGCAACAGAAATACTACAAATCTTCTGTTTATTAAGGGTAGATCACTTAACACCCATCTGGAAAACATTTCCACCTGTGATAAAGCTCAACCAGCAGTCAAGTGTGTTGTGATGCGGTCAAATGTTTAGTAGCTATGATCACACAACAGCTAATTCAGAAGGCAGAGTTTGCAAACAAACAAAACATGCCATGTGCTGTTAACTCCATGCTCGGTGACACGTGTATTATGAACAGAGTTGGACACGTGTACAGGAAGCGAGGTGCAATGTCTCATGACACGTTTCAATGGATTGGCATTTAGTAAGGATGAGAGACACAAAGATAGAGGTCCAACACAATTTATTACAGGGGGGAAATGTACAATAAGAGGAACGGAGTTATGGTTTGTCATGCGGTATGCAGTGCACCACCGATGCAACGAACATGAACATGAAAATGAGCAAACTCAGGAAGATAGTGGAGGACAGGAAGGCCTGGCGGGATATGGTTCATGGGATCACGAAGGGTCGGACACGACTTAACGACTGAACAACAACAACATGCAGTGCACACAGGCACACAGCTCAACCCTAAATGGTAGTGGTTGCTAGGCAGTTCCCCCCAAAAGGGGAGATTCTGGGCACACAGTCAACTGATGTACCAATTTACACCTCAGGGTTTCAGTATGGATGACACAGTCTATGTTATGCAGCAGCGTATGGATCTAGGAAGGAACATGGGGCACTATTGCATGTTTTCATATTTTGTTTCTTGCATATTTAGTAGCAATTTCCAGGAAGTGGGAATTTCACGTTTTCAAAGTTCTCTATCAAACTCTATTAGAGGCCCATCATCACTTTGTAGCTATGTTGCTATAATAACCACAGGGACAGGTTTCCATCATCTGTCTAGCTGCCCAGTCCTAACTGGGCTTTATGACAGTAGAACAGCAGTTCTTAGGTCATATAAATGGCTGTGCGTGCTGCCATCGACCATTCTGGAATCTGGTGGCAGTGTGGGAGGCTCGCTGCCTCAGCCGGCTACATGTAGGATCCCAGGTAAGCTGGCATGGGGGGGGGAGGGCGGTGGGAGAAAAAGGGAAGGGATGGAGGAACAGGGGAGTGCTTTGGGGGGCAGGTAAGAGGCATGCACCAGGTGGCAGGGCAGGAATCAGGATTTGGACCATGAGAGGGGTATTTAACTTTTTTGACTTGTGTAGGGGTTCATAAAATACCCCCCCCCCAAAGCCCCACTCTTCTGGTCCCACCACAGCTCTTACTTAAGTTTAAAAAGAGGCACGCCTAAGGCCAAGCTATACATTTCAGAAATCATGTAATAGTTTGGCCCTCAGTTTTAAGACACTATTTGAAAGAAGTAAGAGAGGAGGCATCACGTAGGTTATTTCACTGGCAGTTGCCCATAACCTCCAACAGCAACATGACAGTGGTATAGTGGGTCATCATAAAAAGCATCCTTCAGATAGTTACAATAAGCACTGCATAGGTCATTAAGCAATATCAACAATTAAAATACCAATGAAAACCTTATTATCCTCTAGTGTAGCATCAGTACAATACATCACTCTACTAATAACTTGTTCTTGTCTTTTGTCAGTTGCAGCTCTCTAACACTCCAATCCTATCCAGGATTGGGCTGTCCTGCAGAGCCCATTATGAGATTGGAAGTGACTGCGCTCTGCACTCCGTCAGCAGCCATTTTGCACATGCTGCTGCAAGAGGCAGCAGCACCACAACTCCACCGCTGGACCCTTTCTCCTTTCCTCTCTCAAGCCTCTCAATCCCCCCCCCCCACACACACACACACTCGATAATGCATGTGCCCTTTTGGTATGGCTGCATCGGGAGGGGGAGATAGGAATGGGTTCAAAGATCTCTTGAATTTGGGATGCAGAGGTTTGGAGGGAAGCTGCTTTCATAGAGAAAGAGACCTTCAGAATACAAATGTGTCTATCATTTACAACGTATATTTCAAGTTTTTAAAGCACTTTGCATATATTATCTCAGAAATCCTTCCATCCCCATATAGCAGATGGACAAATGAGACTTGCCTACGGGCAGCTAGTGAGAGCATTGTTACCATACATGTTGAAGGACAAGTGTGCTAACCTGAACACACCACTACACAAACACAAGTGTAAGGACGTTAGCAGTTGGCTCATATAACACACTTCAATGGAGATTGGCATTCGCTTGAAGTTGAGAGATGAGATATAGGTGAAAACAGCATTTGTTTATTGTAGGGATAACCACACAATGAAAGAGTGACAAACAATAAGAAGTCAGGTGCACCTAAAGGTAAAGGTAAAGGTATCCCCAGACAATTAAGTCCAGTCGTGTCCGACTCTAGGGTGTGGTGCTCATCTCCATTTCCAAGCTGAAGAGCCAGCGTTGTCCGAAGACGCCTCCGTGGTCATGTGGCCGGCATGACTCTCCTTGCCGCAGTGCGTAGCATGCAGCTTGAACACGGAGCGCTGTTTACCTTCCTGCAAGCGGTACCTATTTATCTATTCACATTAACATGCTTTGGAACTGCTAGGTTGGCAGGAGCTGGCCAAACAACAAGAGCTCACCCCATCGTGGATTCGAACTGCCGACCTTTCGATCGACAGCTTATGTTTCAGCGGTTTAACCCGCTGCGCCACCCGCTGGCCGTACTAAAGGTATCCCTTGACAATTAAGTCCAGTCGTGTCTGACTCTAGGGTGTGGTGCTCATCTCCATTTCAAAACTGAAGAGCCAGCGTTGTCCGAAGACGCCTCCGTGGTCATGTGGCCGGCATGACTCTCCTTGCCGCAGCGCGTAGCATGCAGCTGGAACACAGAGCGCTGTTTACCTTCCCGCAAGCGGTACCTATTTATCTACTTGCATTGACATGCTTTGGAACACCTACAAGAAAACAATTAAGTGGATAAATCACTGCAGCCCTATCCATGTCCACACTGCTTGTGGCAGTGGTTCTAGACCTAGGTTACAGAGGGGATGCCAAAAACGTATGATGAAGGGAAAGGAAGGCAGGGGGGAAAGGCCACAGAGACGGTGAATAGCCATGGACAGGATTACATATCTTGCCCCATTATTCTTCAAAATCATCATTATCACTTTATTATTATTTACAAGTATCCTCATATTCCTAATTTATATGGTAGATTCCGGCATATCCAAAACAAGGCACTAAATGCTGTTTTCTCCTTAGGCACAGGCTTTCAAACAAGCATTTGTGTATTTTTTTTCTATGTTTTACAACTACTGTATTTGAATAATGATCCCTGTGTCCTAATATGGATTTGAATCAAGATTCACTTAGAGAGAAGTCATATTCATAATGATACTCCATTTTCTTTAATGTGGCTTGCGTTAGCGGACAGATAAATACAAATGTTTCCAACTTCTTTACGTTAAAAAGGAAATTGACTTCCTCATTAACCAAATCTAATTTTGAGTTTTCTTATTTCTGTAAGAACAATCTAATTCATAGGCTGCGATTGAAAAACTGTGCTAAACGGAACACAGAATGTATACGGGAGAAATGTCAGAGGGACAAACAAATGCATCATTAACTCATAGAAGAAGATGTGAAAATCCATAATTGACTAGAAATGTTCATCCTTCTGTGATGTGGTGAAATGGAGAAATGCAATGTGGGAAAAAATACTGTAGTTTTGGTTATTTGAGATGACAGTGGCCAGTGGGTTTTTCCTTTCAAAACCCATGGTGGAATTCATGTTGTTCCATATGACTTTTTTTGAGTCATCATCACTAGAGGTGAACTAGAAATGACCAAAACTCCATCACAGCACATAAAACCATATTTTGTTTGTTTTACGCATTTTGTAAGCCACCTTGGGTATTTGCCTTGGCAAGGGACAGGTGGGGGGAATTTTTTTAAATAAATAAACAAATCTTTTATTGTACAATACAGCTGGCCACGTATACGGCTCTTTTCTGCTGTCTGGGTGGAGACAGTGGGTGTGATCCCATACCTCTCTATACATTCAGGCTACACACTTTAAGAAATATGAACCAGGCAAATGTGTAGGTGGTTCAGAATGCCAACTGAAGCTATATGAAATAGCCATTACTTATTTCCCCTCCACCGCATGGATACAAAGCAGATGAGAACAGCATTAATCAACTTTCGTTTTGTCCCTAAATTTGGTCTTGCTGTTTTAAATTATTTTCATAGGCACCCTTGGAGAAATCAAGGATATGGAATTGGAACCTTTAATTTGTATTCTGCTGATCCAGGTGCATTTATGTGCAATGAGGGTAACAATACAGCCACACTTGAAAGTTCAGTAGTGATTTGAGCAATGACCCTTTTTGAAAGAACACATTCAGTGTTATAGTTGTACACTAGTAAAAGATACTTAATTTTGCTAAGTAGCTTCCTGTTCAGAAAACACAATAAACAGCATCTTAAATGAGATTTCTATGCAACTAGCATTTTCATTGCTATAATTCTTTATCTCATCTACGTAAACAAACCAGCAGGAGAACAGGATTTAAGATTTTATGTGCAGGCTAATTGCTTCTTTCAGCTAGACCTGAATAACACCACAATAAAGAAAATGTCCAATCTACGAATTTGTGTTGGGGGGGGGGGTGGCGGGAACGGGGGGCTATAATTTCACTGAAGCCAAAATGGTCTGAGGTCAAGACTAGGAACTATATTTAGCAGAATGAATAGCGATCAATATTCATGATGTTCTTCTTCAGTGTGTAATTTGAAGGCTATGAAATCCCTATTTTACAGGATGGTCAACACATTTATGTCTGCTACTACACCCTTATATTCTGAACTCAGTTAATGCCCTCTTAGCCTCCAGATTTACTCTCTTCAACAAAAGATTTTAGAAATATAGGCCCCAATCCAGCTAAAGTTAGTTATGTCGAAGTCCATTGAAACCAGTAGAATGGTAGCTGCAGTTTAAATTCAGCTGTTTAATGGGATAATGTTAGCTGTGTATCTGGTATCATTATCTGGTATCATGGCCACTCATGTTGCATCTAGTGAAGACTACTACTAGTAAAATCTCATGTTATTTCGTTCTGTAGAGGTAATAATCCTGATCCCAGTACAATGGATGACAAAATTCTCATTGGTTGTAATGGATCCATCCTTACAGCCAAACTGTCACCACCCAGAAGATGTCTTAAGATTAAGACGAAATGTCAGTCCCTTTCAACCCTGGACTTTGCTGATTCTGACAGAAGATCTCTAGTGTGCTTACTATTACATGTGCCCAGTTAGGGATTTTATTTGCTTTATCAGTAACCTCCGGGGGTTTATATATTAAAATACATGGCTTGCAAACCCATAATACTTGCGTCCTCTCGTATTTTTTCTCTTTTTTGAAAAAGTCTTTAAAAATTCATAATGGGTGTACAGTTGGCCCTCCCCATTAATGGATTAGCGACCCACAAACTTGACTCAACGTGGGTGGTTTGAGTCCACGGTGGGGAGGGTCGCGGCACCACAATACGTTATGTAGAAGCTGTATTTGTTAAAACTTTCTATAAATAAATATTATAATTTTTTTTTAAAGGAAAGCCTCTCATTAGAAACATACAGCTGGCCAAGTTGCAGCTAGGAGACCTCTTATGTCTGTTATTCTGTGTCCAATTGCAGGATCCTAAGATCATGTTGATTTAATATTATGGGGTCCCCATCTCAAGTGTACCTCTCAGTTCCAGAAGAACTCAAACTGTGGGTGGAAACTGTATCCTTTCCATACAGTTCTGCCTTGAAATGCGCTGCACATTGCTTCCATCGGTGCTGCCTGACATCGGTGTCAGGCCCCACCAATGGCCCTTGGTACCGTTAGTAAGGACAAGGCAAGCTTTGTTTCCAGGCTTTTCCCTACCATGTACATGCCTGTTGTCTAATCACCAATTTGTTTATGTATTTGTAGTGGGGGGTTGAAAACAAAATAAGTTTTTTTAAGTTCCTTCTTGCTTCTTTAAACATTTATACTAAGACCTCTAATGGGACTTAATAAATCAAGCTGAACTCTGTTGTTGGACAACAAGCATAATAACTATACCCTGCAATGGATGAAAGTCAATGAAGTAATGGTGCATTTAAAATATTGTTTATACTCAGAGGGGTCAGAGCAAAATGATAGCTAATTGTAAGCTGTTTGTTTTCCCTGGACACGCATGCCTGGGGGAGTTAGGTGCCACAGTCTAATATTATTGTGGAGCTAACAATTTAATAGGAAAGGGCTAGATACTTTTAATACATTATTCTGATTGCTATTAAGCAGAAGCATATTAGTTACTTGTTGCATGCTTTTGCAAAGCATGAGAGAATGCTTTTAGGACATAGGCAGCCCAATCCTAACTATCCAGCAGGTGGTCCAGGGCCACCCGCCGGATCCTTTCCCCGTTTGTGGCCGCTCTGGCCCGGAGGTCTACTCGGGGAAAGGGGACGTATGTCCGGTGTCGAAAGGGGAAGGCCCGATGGGCCTCCTCAGATTTCCGCCAACTATTTAGCTGGCGGAAGTAAGAGGAGGCCGTGTAATGGCCGTGCCGGCCGGGACGGGGATATGGCAGACACCATCCCTGCCCCCTCCTGGGTCGGCTTGGCCAAGGGCCCCCCTCCCTCGCCGCCCAGACTGCCCCCCCCCGCTGCAGGATTACTTACCTCCTCCAGCGACCGCGGGGGCGATCCAGCGGAAGAGTGAGGGTGGCCGGCCTCCGCGCCGGCCGCCCTTACTCCCGAGTCATCGTGAAGTGCTCTACAGCATGTTTGCGACGGCTTCGTCGGCGGAGCACTTGCTCTGTTGCCAGCTATTTCCGGAGGATTGCGCTCTAAGTAAAATCCTTGATATAATTAATGTTCCCTTGGTGCCGTTATTAAGGACAAGGCAAGCTTTGTTTCCAGGCTATCTTTTCCCTACCATGTACATGCCTATTGTCACAAGCAATGCAGAAAAAGGCATATAGTATGTTGTATTCTGCCATTCTAGGCTTACAGTTGTTTAGTACCATAGAGTTAGAAGGTTCATTCAAGACCATCTAGTCCAACCCTCTGCTTGACCTAGGAAAATCCTCTCTAGAGCCATCTAGTCCAACCCTCTGCTTGACCTAGGAAAATCCTCTTTCCCAAAGGTGCCTGTTGAGCCTCTGCTTGAAGACCCCAGGTAGGGAGAACCCACCACTTCCCTCAGTAATCCATTCCATTGTTGTGTATTGTCAGGCCCCACAAGATTAACTCTGGGGAGTAATCAAGGAGTCCCCTCCTCAGGGTGCAAAACAGTAAAAGGCACCCACCTCCAACCAGGGATTGATCATCAAGACACAAAGAGTCCTTAATTAACTCAGTTCCAATCCTACCCAACGTTCCAGCACTGATACAGCCGTGCCAATGGGGCCTGTGTTGCGTCCTGTGGTGTGGGGGAGATCATGGAGCCTCCCTCAAGGTAAGGGAACATTTGTTCCCTTACCTTGGGGCTGTATCGGTGCTGGAAAGTTGGGTAGGGTTGGGTGCTCATCCAATAATGTTGTCCGGTGGGACTTTGAACTGAAGAAATCTGGGTCATAGACTCCTCCTGTCTCCTATTCTCCCTTATGTTCTCTGTGCCATGTTACTTCTGTGCTGCCATTCATGGATTTGTTTTTGATTCCCCTTTCTTGTTATTGTACTATTATCCTCACAATAAAAGTGATATACTGTTGCTCCTATATCCTTGCCTCCCTCCTAATTTCATGCTGGCCTATTGATTTGTGCCATGAACCACTGCAGCTGGCCTCTGCCCTTAGAGCAGGGCAGGTAACAGCCAGTCTCCTCCATACTTCCACTTTTGCATCACTCCCCTCTTCTTTTTCATGTCCAAGACAAGGACAGCAGTGGTGGATGACAAGGTGGCGGACAGAGGTGGCTCCTTGCACCTGCAGGTGCACCACTGGGTGAGGGGGAGCCAGCATTTGGCGTATGCACCAGAGGATCTTGGGATGGCCCTGTCCTGAGTGAAAAGATGGCATGAGAATCTACCACATAATTCAGGCCATCTCTGTGAACAACAGTGGGCGCAATCTTATCGTACTTACGCCACCGTTGTAACCAGCGGCGCAGCGAGAACGGGAGGCCCCAGAACAGAAAGGGGATTCAAATCCCCTTTGAATTCCCCTTTTGGAGGGGATTTGAATCCCCTTTCTGTTCTGGGGCCTCCCGTTCTCGCTGCACCGCTGGTTACAACGGTGGCGTAAGTACGATAAGATTGCGCCCAGTGTCGTGTTACAGCTGTGATGTATCGCTCCAAGTACATGGAAGCATTTGTTCAGTGCCTACCATTTCAAAATAATATATGAAGTGGGCCTTTCTAACATAATGTAGACAGTTCTCTGCACTTTGGTCGGACTGTAGTGCTTTATAATTGAAACAGAAACATGGTATTAGCCAGTATATGGGTTACTTTTAGCTGCCACATTCACTGGGAGGTAAATAAGTATTCAGTCCCTCCAAAGATTTAATTATTATGGTAGTCGTTCAGATGTCACTTTCTACTAATGGAAATGTCATGGTGATTAATTCGCAAACAGCCCAATCCTACCTAAATCTCTACATGGTGATGCAGCAGCACTGGCACGGCCTCTGCTGCATCCTGTGGGGGATTTTTGGTGGCTGGAGGTCTCCTCGGGGTAAGGGGACACTTGTCCTCTTGCCCTGAAGTAAGCCCCAGCAGCCAATATGGAGCAACTCAGACCTGTGCCAGCTGAATCACTGGTGCAGATCCATATTGCTCTGTGAAGGCGAATCTGGCCCAGGAAGGGGGTTGGGATTCAATATGCACCGCTGCCGATCCCACCCCCTCCTGGGCCTGATCCGCCCTCCTTCCTGCCCTGTCACCGCCCTATTCCACCCATTTCTTCCCCTGTTCTTCCCCCCCCGCCCTATTCAATCCTGTCCCCGACTCCCTCCAACCCCCTGCGCTGCCTCACCTCTCTGGCAGGTGTCTGGTGCCAGTCAGTTTGCAGAGCTTGCAATGGTGGCCAGCCCACTCACACTGGTCCAGCCACATTTGCGATGTCTGTAAAGGAAGTTATGCCACCGGAACGCGGGTTCCACCAGCGTAAATCCTTCAATAGGATTGGGCCAACAGATGATTCAATTCATATACAGATTTCTGAATAGTTTTTTCAATGTATTGAGCAATTTATTAGAACCTTGGAGGAGAGACAAGAAGGGTCAATCCATTTTTGCCATGTTTCTACAAGTGTGGATGGAGTAGAAATGAGAAATATATTTAAAAAGTTATGTCACCGTACACGTTTCACAAGAATTCTCAGAAAGTCAAAGAAAAGCTGGCAAAGGTTAACAGGTACTTTAAGGGCTATGTTATTATGTTGATGGTAGAATTCTGCTGTGTCTTGCAATCATGTACAATGCTTGATGCCCCAGTCTCACCCAGAGCTTACAGCAGCAGATCTCGTGATCCGCTGCAATGAATCCAGTCTGATAGTATAAAAGCCATGCTGCAGTCATGCACTTTGGGGCCATCAGTGCAAATGGCCAGAGGACCTGCATGCATGCCACTGGCTCACCCAAGCCACACCACAGCAGGTAACATGGTGGAAGCTTGGGGGAGGATCGGGGTGGGGGAGCTGCCCTAATTGGGAGCAGTTTGGGGTGGGCGGGGGAGGATCTTGGCACACCAAGAGCCTATCCCCCTTTTCCCAGCCCAACATGCCCCTGACTTTCTTTGGACTTACGCTAGCTAAATTGTTGGCATAGGTCTGTGTAGACCCATTTTCAGCCAGGCGGCCTATGGGGACGTAAGTAAAAAAAGGTATTTACTTACCTCTCCCAGGTCATCTTCCCCTCCCCCAGCATGCAACAGGAGCTCCATCAGCAGTGCTACATGCCTGTTGGCCTGTTGGGGGATAGAATTGGGTTGCCCAACACACTAAGGCTGCAATCCTATGCACACGTAAAAGTAAGTAAGTCCTATTGAACTCCATGGGGTTTACTTCTGAGTAAATATGCATAGGATTTCCTTGTTAGAGTGAGTTAAGACAAGCTGGCTTTCTCAATGTGTAATTTATCTGCTTCTCCTGAATGGTGGGATTCCACCAGTACAAGTAAAGAAAATATTTCTTTACCCAGCGTGTAATTGGTTTGTGGAACTCCTTGCCACAGGATGTGGTGATGGCACCTGGCCTGGATGCTTTTAAAAGGGGATTGGACAGATTTATGGAGGAAACGTCCTTCCATCACAGCTTACAAGCCATGATGGGGATAAGCAACCTCCTGGTTGTAGGAGTAGGTTTTCTTTGTGCCAGGTGCAAGGGAGTGGTGACAGGATACAGGTATCTTGTTGTCTTGTGCTCCCTGAGGCATCTGGTGGGGCCAATGTGTGATACAGGAAGCTGGACTAGATGGGCCTTTGGCCTGATCCAGCAGGGCTCTTCTTATGTTCTTATGTTCTTATGTTCTTATGTTCTTATGTTCTTAAGTAGATTGTCCACCATTAGTTGGAAAAGGTACAAGAAAAGGTACAAGAATGTACGTTGCTGAAAACCTGATGGCAGCAAAAAACATTCCCAGGAGAGGTGGGAAGGCTGCTTGTTTTGATCCTTATCAATCATTGTATCTCTGTATACTACAAATATAGACATCGAGCCGATATCGTTAAAAATCATGGCCATAACATGACCCTCAGCAGGGCTCATTTTCAATCTGCCATGACGTCAAGCCCAATATAGTACATCTGGTGAAGTGGTCATCAGAATCTAGCATGCTCTTGTAAATGATTGGGAAATAAAGCTGGTCATGGTGTGCCAGCGTGAAATCAGGCTTGCTCCAATGATCACTTCACCACATCAACATTTCATTTGGACTGGTAGAAGAAAAAAGACCATGGATTGAAAATAAGACCCTACATGATCGTATGGAAAAGCTCCCAGCAAGTTATATTATCATTTCACAAATACGGTTTTCTTTATTCCCTGTGTCCATATGTCCAAATTATCTCACACTTTCAGAGAGACCGACAGGACATGTATTAGAAGGCGCACATTCGGTAACACTTTTTTTTTCCAGAATCCGTAATATTTGTTATAATTACTTGTCATTTTCTTAATAACCCTGATGTTTATCCAGTTGATGAATGAATAAGTGTAATATCTGAGGCATTGTTCTTCTGTTTCTCTAGAGCTAATTTGTCAAAATATCACAAAACATATCACTGGAGTCTTGGAAATCTGGTGGTGAAATGTCATTGTTTTGCCAGACTATTCAAAATGAATAGCCTGACCTTCAGCGCCATCCATTTTGGGCATGCTTTTTTAATTAAAAGTGTGAATATAGCTCATAAAGCTTAATCTCTTCTCCAGATAAGTGATGAAATGTCTGCAAATAACAAAGACACTCCTGGCAGCACATAATATGAAATGGATCTTTTTTTCTTAATTGCCCTCAACATTGGCCTGTGTGTAACTAATGATGGAACCATATTGCTAATTGTACATGAACACACAGTTAGCACTTACAAAATGTATACTTAACATGCTTCTAGGTGCTAATTTTAAGGGACTGATTTTAATAATTAGGAAAAGTAGGTGCTTGATCTGTTAAAAGGACAATGCCTCCTCCTTGCCTTTCGTAGTCAATAATCTGTAATAGTAAGTTCAAAGAAAGGCAACCATTACTTAATCTGCCTTTAACTTCCCTCTTTCCTATATTTAGGATTAAGACTCAATTAAACAGTGACGTACCTATGCCCTGCGGGAGGGGGGGACCGCAAACAAAAATGCCTCCCTGCCGGACATGACATCGCCACCGCCGCTACTGCACAAACCGAAACCAAGGCTCCGGGCGGACGGGCCAAACTGCTTGCGCCTTTTTCGACACCGCCGCATATTTATCAACCCCCCCCACGTGCCACCTAGGGGCCAACGACCCCCACCTCTGACACTTCTGCAATTAAAGAAATATCATCACAAAATGATACTCCCATATTACTATGGTCATGTACTGTATAAATGACCTTAGTGGTTTGAGTGGCTTGTATGATTCCAAAATGGTGGCTCCCAGGCATCGCTTAAATCAGGTCTAACCTGAAATGCCACGAAGAGCACAAAATTTGGGCTGATTCAGACGATGCTGTCCAACCAGCCTGCACTCCCACACACTTACATTATGAATATTCTGCTCCCTTCCCTTCATACCATTCCCACTGTCGTCCAGTCATGTGGCGGGCGGTTCACTCAAGTTGCCCCTCCAGGTGTGATTCACATACCACTTTGATGTAGAATTTAAATTGCAAGTGGTGGGGTGGTTTGGATCACACAACCTATTAGGCGGCGGCAGTCTGATGTGTGTTTGAGGGGGGGGTAGGATATGCACACTCACATCCTAATCTTGTGGGAATAGGGGCCAGTGATACAATATTCAAAATAGCACATAGAAAACTTTGTGTTTGCCCATAGAAAACTACATAGTTAGAACCATGACACTTCAAGACTCATAGTAGAGCCAGACATTTGTACAGATTCAGCACTACTGTAAGGTTGGACAACATATGTGGATCAGGAAAGCTAACAGCAAACAGGCAAGGAACATGAATGCAGAGTAATGAGCAATTCCTAAGACAATTCTAATAACTCACAAGAACAGATGAACGCAAAATTGTATCACTTGCAGAGTCTTATTTTGTAGAACATTACATTACTGCTTTTTAACTAGGAAAGTCAAAAGCATTTTTTTCCTGTGGTATTCTCTTCCTGCTAATATAATTATGGTTTAGGAAGTATTTCTAATTAATTCAGTTACAAAGCAGTATATTAAAATGAGATGGGAATCAGGTCTATAAGACTGCAGCCACAGAAGTGAAACAGAGAGGTTTTTAAAAAAGAACGAGCAAATGTGTTAGGATATTTAAAGAGGCGTTTAAAGCACACACACACACACACACACACACACACACACACACACATGAGAGAGAGAGAGAGAGAGAGAGAGAGAGAGAGAGAGAGAGAGAGAGAGAGAGAGAGAGAGAGAAACACAGTGCATTATATAAGGTGAATCTTACCCATTAATTAGAGTCCGCCAGAGTACAGTGAATATGTAGAATATTTAATAAACACGTAGAAGTTTATTTTTAACTAATCCGTTCAGGGAAGGAACAGTAACAGTTACAAAATTTGCCATAGTCATCACAAGCATTGTCACTAAGGTAAGCTGTGACATTTCCTGGGAGGTACCTGCATGTTCTGCCCTTAGACATGTCTGTGCCATTGGCCCTTCCAAGTTCATCTGGGGAGTATCTTTTTATGGCTACAATCAATGCTACATCTGATGGTTTAAATATAAACTCATTTGATAAAGCCACCCGTAACCTTTCCACACCTGAGATTAAAAGACAAAGGCTCCAGTCCTATTGGGACCTTGTGCTGCTGGAACTGGCATTCTGGCCGCTCAAGTTCCTTTATCCAGGAAAGCTGTGTAAGGCCAGGAAAGCCAGGCTGCTATCACGCGCTGCTGGTCCACGACTGCAAATGGGAAGAGGTGCAGCACACACAGCAGTGGCTCTGGGAGGCTCTGCAGGTGCTGGTAAAATTTGGCATAGGGAGTGGCGAGGAGGAAGTTCAGGGACTTTCTGCAGTGGGGGAAGAGCAGGGCAGGGGCAGGAAGTGGGCCAATCGGGGAGGATTCTGGTGGGAAACACACATGCTGGATCGTATCCTCCATTTATTGGCCCACCCACCTCCTTTTTCTCTTTGGACATATGCCAATTATATTGCTAGCATGGGTTCAAGGAGTCTCATAGGCCATCAGGGGACCTAAGCAGAAGTAAAAAAAAAATAACATCTTGCAGGCCTCCTTATTTCCCTCCCCCATTATTTGGGGGGAAGCAATTGAGGCTGCAATCCTATGCAAACATCTCTGGCAGTAAGTCAAACTGAATTCAATGGGACTTACTTTTGAGTATACATGCATAGGATTGCACTGTTAGACTTATGGTGCAATCCTGCCCAAAGTTAGGCTGGCGGAGCACGTGCTCTGCTGGCCTAAGGAGTCTCAAATGAGCCGTAAAATACATTTGCGGCTCCTTTGGAGTAAGCAGTGCTGGTGAGGAAGGCCGGAACCACTCACTCTGCCACCAAATCAGACTTGCACCAGCCAACGCAGGTAAGGCCTGCGCCAGTTGGTGCAGGGGCGCAGGGACGGCAGGAAGGGGTGGCGAGGGAGAGGGTCATTGGTCGACCCAGCTTGGGAGGGGCGGGGATATCAGCGCTTGGTTCCGCCAATTTCCCAGCGCCCCGTCCCGGGCTAGGCTGGCCTTACACAGCTTTCCTGGATGAGCATCAGCTCCGGAGGAAGCTCGTCAGGCCCCACGGTGCTTACACCGAGGGAAGGGGATGAATGATTCATGCCAACGCGGCCCACATTCTGACTAGGATGCAGTGGCTAGCGCTTTAGGCCAGCCGCCACACCGTAGGCAGGATCGGGCTGTTAAACAATTATGCATTGTGCGGAGAGAGTGCACTGCAAATCCCCCTCCCCCTTCTCCATGCTAGAACCAGGGTCATTCAATGAAACTGATTGGCAAGAAATTTAGCATGGACAAAGAGGAAGTACTCTTTTTTTTTTTTTTTTTGCACATTGCATATTTAGTCTGGGGAAGTCATTTCCATAGGATGTGCTGATGGCCACCAGCCTGAATGGTCATGAACGGTAGCTCTATCAATGGCTGTCTACCTCCAGGTTCAGTGTCAGTATGCCTCTGAGCCCCAGTTGCAGGGGAATAATGGTGGGAGAGAAGTCTGCCTTTTTCTCCTGCTTGCATGTTTCTCAGAGGCAGCTGGTGGACCATTGTGGGAAACAGAACGCTGGACTAGATGGGCCTCTGTTCATTAGCCCTGTGGAGTGGATAAGTAAGGAGATGGTGCAGAAGAAGCAGGCAGAGTGTGTAAGGAGGAGGTGACAGAGGCACCACAGCGCCCTTTTTATTTCCCTTTAGGGAGAAGGGGGCTGCCACTGACTCAAAGGGGTCCCCTTCCCTTTACTCTCTTGTTTGAGGGGGGTTCAGTGGGGGGTGAGGGTGGTTTATGGCAGTGGTGGTGACAGCAGCATTTGCGCCCTGCCTCAAGGTGCACTTGGGTTCAAGCCACATTTGCATGCCACCATTGAAAGCACCATAAAAAGCTGAAGTCAATGCAAAGCTGAGTTCCACAGACCATGTCTTTCGGATGACATTAGCCCCCCACTAAATTGTACCTCAACTTTGCTGCCTGAGCTGGGGTCTTTAGCTTACCTCACTGAGTCAAAAGGGGGCAAATATTTTAGAGTGCCAGTGAAAGGTTGATTGAAATCTGAAGCAATTCACCATCTACTACATAGCCCCCAGTTTACTCTGGGACAATACAGGACATGTTTTTGATGTGATTTTGCCAGTCATAGAATGGCATCCAGTATTTGCTTCCAGACCTCTGGTAAAAGTCATCAAAATGCCATGGGTAATGTATGTCGAAATAGCACTTTTGGGGATACACATTTCTTTCTGTACCTACCAAAGGAATATTTCTCTATGATTTTCTCAGCAAATTTTATCCTTTCCCCCCAGTGATCAGGGGCCTCAACAAATATAATTTGCAAAGCTGTCCAAGTGTCCTGACCCTCTTTGGGCATCCAAAAACACACCGCCAACATTTTAATTTTTAAATGTGTGTGCGTGCGTGCGTGTGTGTGTGTGTGTGTGTGTGTAAAACACTAAATAATTTCATATTTATCTAGAGCACTTACTATCCCTGGTTTGGCAGGAATCATTTTCAAACCGTTATGCGCAGAGATGCAAGTTTTCTCGTTGCTCCTTCTGTGAATTTGAGGACATTATGAAAGATGTCTCAGTTATCTATTAGAGGAACTAGGTCACACTAACCCAGATTCTGAACTCTCTTTGACCGCTATTTGGGAAAAGATGCTCAGAAAAATGAAGGCAAAGACTGCTTTATAGCTGTTTATGTGCTGTCAGATCCTGGACCTCTCTTCATGAGTCTCTTGATGTCCACACACAGCTTCTCACACACCAAACGGACAACTTCATTAGCAGAGCTGCTGAGCTTCTCAAGGTTCATCACGCCAGCAGAAACTAATAGCATGTCAAAATGGAGGGTGTATGTTGTGAACATTTTTGCTTCCAACCCCATGTAACACGTTCCCCTTTGAGTTGATTTTGTGTCCCCCTTCACCCAAGAAAATACAATCCAGTTCTCAAAGGGTTGGGTGGCAAAGAAACATGTCACTGTTGCTGAAGCAACTGGACTTCATAGTTGAAGTCATAGCATTTCTCCTTTGCCCAGATTTGGTTGAATGTGGGGAACTAGTTGTTTGTGGATAGCGATGAACACTCAGTCCCAGAAGGCAGGATTGAAAGAACAATGGATAGACGGACGGACCTCAGTCTCCCTCTCTCTCTCTCTCTCTCTCTCTCTCTCTCTCTCTCTCCCTCTCTCTCTCTCTCTCTCTCTCTCTGTGTGTGTGTGTGTGTGTGTGTGTGTGTGTGTGTGTGTGTGTGATAATTACCAGTAGGGACAATGGGATTGTTGGATGCTGTCCATGCCACTTACATATATTTCCTATGAGCAATTCTCATTCCCTCTAACAACAAACATAAGTGGTGCTATGCCTATTAGTTGGATAACAAAATAGGTTAGGTAGTGGACTACCTCATATGGATTACCTAAAAAGAAGGTAGTGATCTATGCATTCTCAGGGCACTTCCCTGGCACACAGAAGTATATCAGGAAGCAAACTAAACAAACAAACAAAAACCCAACATGACCACACAAGGACATGTGCTGAATGACTTCTAGTGCTGATGGAATGTGGAGGGTCAGCGTAGTTGATGAAAAAAAATACATAGTATGGGGGGGGATGGGCCTGCTTCGGTCTGCTTCCTATGTACAGTTTCATAGGGACAGGAGATGCATGCCATGAGGTTAGAACTCTTTCCTCCCCACATTATATAAGGAGGTGCTGACAGCCGTCCCCAATCCTGGTGCCCTTTACTGCTATGTAGGAGGCGTCAGTGGGAGGTTTCAGGAAGGTGGGAAAGACATATAGAGTTGGACCTTGTTATTGGCGGGGGATCCATTTTGGTCCCCCCCCCCATGGATAACTAGGGTCTACTGTAGTTTCTAAAAAGCCCCATATCCAATCTTATCTGTTATAAATGTTGGCCAACACCCAAATATTTATATACACCCAAATATTTTATGTTTTTATAGGCAGATGTCGAGATAGGAAAAGTAATATTAATTTCAGATTGAACAACAATTATGAAATTGGTATGACCTAATCGTTCAGAATAGATTTGATTATATGTATGGGATTGGAACCAATGTCTGAGAGAAAACAGAGGTGCAGTTTTAGTCAAATGGATTTCAATTAAAGTGAGCGTCTGTGAGAAATGGGTAAGGGAAAGTACTGCATTCATTTTAGGAGAATATCAGTGATGGTTTTTGCGACGTTTTAAGAAATGTCAAGAGTGCTTTTTGTGTTGGATCTTCCATCTTTCTGATACCGAGCTACAGGCTTTGTTGCAAAATGAATGGCTGCCAAGTAATCTGATGCCCTTGAATTTGTTCTCCGCGAAGACAGGAAATATTTAAACCTAGAAAGATCACAACAGTTCAAACAGTGATGAAGCATGAAAAGGGCAAATACATTACATTTTATTACTCCACTCTGAAAGGCATATGTGCAGGGTATATTTCATAAGCTACACAATGACAATGATTTTGCATATTAAAACCCACGGAAGGTGCTCAGCACTGTATAATCACTCGGATGTTAAATGTGTTGGACGACTGACAGATGTTCAGGCTTTTTTGCATTCCATATAATGGTTTCAAAACATGGAGCTCTTTTCTGCAATTCATAAGATGGCCCATTGATTCTAGTGGTATTACTCGTGTCAGTAAGAATTATTCATATGATTAAGGTCCATGGCAGCCATTTATCTTATTGGTATGATCCCCAAATATCTTATTAGTATGATCCGCAAATTTACCAAATTTCACTAAAGCTACCCAATTTGCAAAATTGGCTTCTAAAAATGAATTACTTACAGATAAGAGAGTTGCATTGCAGACCAATTGCTTACAGAGTTAGAATGAGACTATATTGTCATTTCCAACAGGGAAATTACAGCATATGGTGAGATATCCATGTAACTTCCCCATTTTAAATAAACATGAAATTCTGCCATATTTGCTTAAGGGCGTAATCCTGTCAAACTTTAAAATGGCGGCCATAAAGCACTTCGCAATGACTTTTGAGTAAGGGTGGCCAGTGTGGAGGCCGGCCAAGGTAAGTGATCCCCAGCAGGGACGGTCCTGGTGGCGAGGGAGGGGGCCATTGGCCAAGTGGGGAGGGAGGGGGCCATTGGCCATTGGCGGAAATCCGAGGAGGCTCATAAGGGCCTCCCCATATTACACTGGGGGAAGGGGATGTCCCCATCCCCCGAGTAGACTGAGTAAACCTTGGGGAATGGGGATAGGATCCGGCGGGTGGCCTGGGCCGCCCACCGGATACTTAGGTAGGATTGGGCTGCCCATATGGTAAGTGATGATAAAATCATAGCATTTCTTTCACTCTAAGTTCCCTGGAAAAAATATCAGCTCTTGAGAGGATTACTTCAGCTCCTCTTCACCTTCAAATGTGTTTAATAAGGTAAAAAGCTTTTCTGCATTTCCATGCTGCAAATAAACACCCCATATGACAAAAAACAAACGGGAGGTCGTTTCATTCATTTGGAGTTGTCTATTATTTTCTGATGTGTGAAAAAGGTACTGTATGAATCCAATTTGGTTAAATTTTTCATTTGCTCTGAAATCAATGCACACCCCTAAGAGTGTGCCTAGCGACCCCACTGAAATGTCTGGTTATGGCTTCTGTAGGCTTCTGTAGTCTTTTCAAAACCTAATACACTGTCTACACCAGAAATGACAGTGGGACAAAAAAATGAAGAAGAACACCATGTGAAGTGACGTCTCCATTAAACATCTTCAGTTCTTTGGCAATGATTGTAATTATAGCTGTCCTTGTTAGTTGTGAGTATGGCTGCTTAGTTCCTCCAAACTGGCAGAGCAACACAATGTCCCTCTTCCACTGAAATTAATGGGGCAGCCTTTGTGCATTAATGCCTCATGGCTTTTGCAATTGCAGGATATTACTGTATGGGATTAGGACATAATGCTGCAATAAGCCAATGAGCTTATTCCTGAACAGAGAATCTCTACATATTGTTGCAAAACATTGAGAGAATGTGTTGTGCCTTTTTGTGAAGCATGAGAGTAGGAATATCTGGTAAAGAATCCATGGGGCTCTGGAAATATCAAATACCTTCATTTAACTGGCAACAACTATCGTCTGTCTCCAGCCTTATTGTTTGCTATTGGGCAAAATAATATTTGGAAAATCTTTAAAAGCATTAGACCTGGTAGACAGAGTGCCTGAAGAACTATGGACGGAGGTTCGTAACATTGTACAGGAGGCAGCAACTGAAACTATCCCAAAGAAAAAGAAATGCAAGAATGCAAAGTGGCTGTCAGATGAGACTTTACAAATAGCTGTGGAAAGAAGGAATGTGAAAAGCAAAGGTGAAAGGGAAAGATATAAACAACTGAATGCAGATTTCCAGAGAATAGCAAGGAGAGATAAGAAGGCCTTCTTAAATGAACAATGCAAGGAAATCGAGGAAAACAACAGAATAGGGAGGACTAGAGATCTCTTCAAGAAAATTGGAGATATCAAGGGAACGTTTTGTGCAAAGATGGGCATGATAAAGGACAAAAAAGGCAGGGACTTAACAGAATTTCACCTGTGTTAAATTTCAAATTCCACATGCTGACAACTATTAAAAATTGCTCCAACAGAAAGTCAAATGCCAAGTGTATGATCTATTAATGTTGACAAATACTAAAACTTTTTGTAAGTCAGATATCACACAAAGGCTTCAATCCTATTCACACTTACCTGGGAGTAAGACTCATTGACTATAATGGGACTTACTTCTGAGTAGACATACATAGGATTGGGCTCACAGTCAAATGCCAAATAGCCTATCACAGTGGCCATCAAATGCTTCCAAATACTAAACACCAGCACACAATAACTAATCAAATGGTGTCAAATACTAAACACAAATACCAAAATCTGATATCCACTGACACTGAAATCAAATGTTATCAAGAATCAAATAAAGATGGTGCAGATGATGATGATGATGATGATGATGATGATGATGATGATAATAATAATAATAATAATAATAATAATAATTGTTCACTACCTATTAGTGTCCACTACCTATTAGGTTAGTTGGAGAAGATTCAGGTTCAATATTTACAGAGGAAGTTTCTGGAAAAGATTTTGGGGAGCAATTTCATTTCATTTGTATTGTATTTCTTGTGCACAATATTGAAAAAATAATTCTAATGAAATGGAGCCATAAATAATGAATTTTGCCAAGTTCCCAACCCTTTTGATGACAATTTCGCTGGTGCAAGTCCGAGGAGAGAAAAGGTTGCGGAGGTTGTGAATAAGGAGGATATGATCTGGTGTGCACCATTGCCGCCAGATTCACCCCCTCCTGCAGCGTCCCCACTCCCTGCTCCTCCCCTCCCTGCCCAGTTTTGCGCTCTCCCACCACCACCACCCGACTCCCATGCTGGCTTATTTGCTCCAGCAGGAGGCCAACGTGGCAACAACGTGCGCGGGAAGACTCTGGCCTTCCTGCCGGTGCTCCAGCAGCACACACTGCTGGAGTGCACTTTATAGCTATGTTACGGCAGCCAGCACAGGCAGAACACTAGTTCCTCCAGTGGGGCATCCCAATAGGATTGGGCTGTAAATATCCTAGGTCCTTGGGAAGGCTTCGATATTTATGTGGGCTGTGATTAATAATATTCATATCATCATTAATAATAATAATAATAATAATAATAATAATAATAATATACAGTATTTATAAGCTGCCTTTCTCGGACATTGGATTTCTCCTCCGACTTTAATCCAAGGCGGTGTACATGGGCAGGCTGTCCTAACCCCCCTTGGGGAGGGGGGTTACAATATATGTAAATGTCCAATCTCTCATGAACAGCTACTTTCCAGGTGGTATCCTTTTACAGTCTGACTTTTTTCTGCTGACTGGCGCCTCCCACACTCGACCGACGCAGCTGGAAACTCTTATCTCTCCTCCTGGAGGCTTTCACAGCTTTTTGCTGGCGGCGTGTCTCGAACTTATCAAGTTCACCGGTCTTTGGGCTTTGAAGGCAGCAGTTCTTCCCACTACGTCAGACTCTAATATTGTTTATAGAGTGAGATGTATTCCCCCCACCCCCTGGTTCATGTAATCAATGGAACACCCATGTACAGGGTGCTACTGGGTTCAGAAGTTACCCCTCTGTCTACATAGTAGACATTGGCAGTAGCCGTTGCTGGGCCAGCACAGACAATACAGCCTTTATAGGCAGGCAGCATAGGAGTTATCCAGCTTTTCCAAGGACATTTTCCTTTGCTTTGGGTTATGTGCTACAATGGCAAAGCCAGAGCTGGGAAAACTATGCAATGTATCTGCCCCTCTTGAGCATTTTTGAGAGGTGCACACAGCAATCTTAGATGAGAGAGACGTTTTCTCAGATTTCTTTGTGTGCATCAGTCCTTGAAAGTACAAAGGTGAGGGAGGGAAGCCACAGAGGTGCTTTTAAAGCTGTGCTAAAAGAGAGTGAGAATGGGGAAGAGAGAGTCAAGGGACTGCAGGGGAATTTATATGCTTGTATTTCCTTTTTGTGTCACTTGTTTGTTGCTACCAAGGGGACACAGCAAAACGAGGATAAGAAAGGAGTGCATTGTGTGATTTCCTGATGGGAAACTTGTAAAGTGGCACTTTTTCCTCTGGAGAAAAATTAAGTGGGCTCAGATTTTATTGGGGAAACCTATCAACAATATAAAGTGTGAGTCCCCATTCTGTTGGCTGACAATAGTGATTTTAAATTATCATACACATCTAAGCACTCCCCACTTGCTTATAAACACTGAACTAGCGCTTTGGAAATGCAGGGCATCTTTTCAACCCTGAGCAACTTTACCATGTAACTTTGGCAGTGTTACTGTATGAAAACCGAGAGGTTTCAGACCCACAGATCAACGCTGCAATCCGCTGCACCATCATTGAACTGATTCGAAGGAGGCCTTCTTACTGAGTGTGATCTGAGGCTGTGAAACATGCGCACATGGGAAATATGAGCACATTTGCGGGGATCTAGGCACAATGGCTTGCAACACACTTTGTTGGACTGGACCGTAATAAGAATGAGACAAAGATACGGGTGCAACACAATACAATTTATTGGGTGATAAATATACAGTACGTGGGAAAGGGAATTCAAAAAGCATGCAATGTGGTACCCACACACACCTGAGTCCGAAATGGTGGGAGTAGCTATACAATAAAGGAAGGAGGAGGAACTCATAAGCATGCAAAATGGAGGAGGGGTGAGGGGAAAAGAGGATGTGGCTCCTGAGGACAAGATAGAACAATGGGTTGAAACTATAGGGAAGTTGATTAAGCTTAGACATTAATTTTCTATCTTGAAGAACTGTCCACCACTGGAGCAGTCTGCCTCATGCAGAAGTGGGCTCTCTCTCATTGGAGATTTTCAAACAGATGCTGGGTGGCCACCTGTTAGGGATGCTTGTAGTAGGAGCCTGTACTGAGCAGGGGACTGGAGTAGAGGACCTCCAAGGCCCCTTCCAACCCTAATGTTCTGTGATTCTGTGGTTGTCATGTGATGCTACACACTGTGTAGAGCAGACTGTGGGGATTAGTTGAGCATCTAATGTACAAGCAATACCCTCGGTTTGTGCTAGTGAAGACACAGCCTAGTAAACTAGTGGACACGTGCACAAACAAAATGTGTGCAATGGCACCTAAAGTGGCCACATACACAGAGTGTTGATGCTCTCTGTACATGACAGTGGAGAGGTTCCTCCAGTTAACAGTCTCCTGCCTGTGTGCCAATCTGCTCTGTAGCCCGCACACTCTTGGCAGATGAGACCTGGTGTCAGCACAAACTGTCTGAAAATGGGGGGGAGGACCACAACAGTCTAAAGCAAGACAGACTAGAAAAGCAGCAAAGAGCATCTTTCCTGCTCCTTAAAGCCTACATTATCTAGCTGAGAACATAATGATAATAATTAATATCCTTCAATTGCACTCCTGTAGTGCTTTTCTTCCAAGTAATCCAAATTCCTCTACAGTTTTTAATGGTTTTTCATTACAGCACCATATGAATAGATCACAAAGAGAAAGAGAGTATTACCCTAGTCACCCCTGGTAGTTGGATCTGTGGAAGGAAAAAATGAAGTCATTTCTTTTGAAAGATCAATTTGAGAATTGTTTTTGGTTGTCTATGGCAGAGAAGAACCCTCTGAGGCTATCCTGAGACCCCGTCTTCTCAGGCATTCATTTGTGGTGTGAGTGTGGCCTCTCCTGAAGCTCCCGCAAGATTTGGCTTCTGGAGAATGCATTTGAAAGGGAAAACCCAATGAATTCTGGATGCTCTTAACATGAACTTTTGTATTTTGGATGTTATAATGTCTTATTTTGTAGGCATTCAAAATAATTTTGTGTCTCATTTTGTGTTCATTGTTGGAAATCGTCTTCCAGGTACCCTCATTACCTGAAATTAAGTAGGTAGTGACGGAGGAGACGGCTTCTTGGTTGTCCAATTATGCTACTGTGTCTGGTTTCCTTAGCCTAGAATGGCAGCATCAGATAAATCTACCAATTCCCCCCCTTCCAATTCAGCCACTGACCCAGTAAATTGGTGAAGCAAAGAGTGTGAAACGTACACTGAGTACTAAACCACTGGGTACTACTCCCCTTGCTCAGCTTCCAGCTTCCCTGTAAAGGTCTTGTTGTGCCCAAACTCAACAGGTTGATCAGGCCTGTAGAGGGATTTTTCTGAGAGGAGAGTGAAATGAGGCCAAAACTTGATAGTATAGAGTAAAACATGCTTAAGCTTTTATTGATCTTATTGGCAACAGAAGACAGTTCTTACAAGTCTACGTTTCAATGTTCCTAATCAATCATACTCAACAAGCAGAGTCTTGTTGGCCAATGTGATAGGTAGCTGGAAGATTTGAGGTGGGGAAACCAGCAATGTTGCACACGCTGCCTCTGTCTTGTCCTGTTGCATCTTCCATCAATTTTCACTTTGGACTAACAATATAAAGGCAAAATGTGTTCCTTGCTGAAAGGGGTTTTCTAGTAGGTGGGTCTTTGCTAGGAAAGGTGGTCTCCATGGTTTGGCTCTGGAGAGGATGACCCAGAAAGTCTGGAGCATTCAGAGAGTCTGGAGCGTCCCAGCCCATCTCCTCTGGAGTAGTAAGCCTTCCATATGTGGACCTCAACTCTGAAAATCCATCCTATTATTCTTACACCCCCCAAAGAAGACACAAGACAAGCTGTTTGTGGCGAGATGGTCACTTTATTTAAAGTTAACATTAAAACCTGCAGAGGCAAACCGAGGGGAAACTCATCCACCCCCCGAGGCATGCGGGGTCTGGTCGGGGGAAATGGGCCTAGCCATTTTCCTCCCCCCCCCGGCTCCAGGCCCCCCAGGACAGCTGCCTGGTGAGGCTCTCATTGCCAACCCCAAAGGGCTGAGACAGCAGAGCAGGCTTTGAAACCCATGCTGGCAAGCCATTGGTGGGCTTCGCCTGCTCCAGCCAGGAAGCTTGCCAACCTGCCTCACCGAGCCGCTGGAGCATCGTTATGAGCGGTCTTGGCTCACTTCCTAACCTTGCCGAGCTCATGGTGCACGCCGATCCCTATCAAGCCTTACCTACCCTACCCGCACGCCACCTGCCACCATGGCCGATCAGCCTAGCGCTTGGTCACCCAGCCCCACCGGATCAAAACATTAAGCGAAGCACTCTGCAGGTCTTGCGATAAACTCTCGGCGCCCGCCTCAGAAAGGTGCGCCCCATCCCCCCCGGAACAACTCCCCGCATCGAACCCGATGTGGGACGTGGCACAATTGCTCCACCGTTCCGTTTCATCGACCACCCCAGGCAGGCATTTTAACTTCCTCCCAGCGATGTCTATGGCCTTAGGACAAATAACCCCCCACTACACTCTACAGGGAAGGAGCCGAACCCCAGGTATCCCTTGGGCGATGACGGCTAGCTTATGTCGCCGCTGAATCTAGGGGACAATGCAGTCCCCTGGGAAAGATCTTTTTTTTTTCCTCAAATGCAGTACTAACACCTGGGGCGGGGGATGAGTCCTCAAGAACTTGCACTGGCAGAACTGCTGAGCCCCAGTTGATCGCCGTAACCGGAGGCAGCCGCCCTCTTCCTGGCCCAGAATAGCCTAGCGTGCTCCGCAGCAGGACCCTCGTAGGCCGGGCTGTAGTATACTGAAAGAGAAAAACAAGGCAAGTTACCCAACTGCCCACAGTGACGGGCCCCAAGGGCCACAACACCAATGCCCGCAGGCCGAAGCCGCCCCCCCCTCTCCGAGCTTCGCGCCCCTCACTGGGCACCCGGGCCCAACGGCTGCGGAGAGGACAGTGTAATGGTACAAGACCACTACTCGCAGATGTGGCCCCGAAAGGCCACAGAACGCCAGCGACCGGTTCCTCGTATTGCCTCGGGAGACAGTCCCGGCGACACAGCCACAGAGGCCACGCCCGTTCGGAAGACTGGGTGCCAACCGGCACCAGCTGTCTCCCCCACTCTGGGCTTCACGCTCCACACTGAGCGCCCAGGCCCTACGGCTGGGGGGAGTAACGGCACGGTGGTCGTAGAGGGCCTCACTGCCCGACCAGCATGCCGACAAGCCACTCTGGGTTTCGTGCTCCTCACTGAGCACCCAGGGCCCACGGCTGGGGGGAGGAGCAGCAAGACGGTCAGAGGGTCATACTGCCTTCCCGCTTACCAACGCAGCCCGAAAGGCCTTTCTACAAGTAGACTAACTACTTACGGGCCCGCCGGTCAGACTTAGGCCGACATAGCCGTCTGGGCACACCCTCCGTAGAGAGCTGCCCGTCCCGGGCTGTAAGGCCTGCCTATCGGTCCAATACAGAGAGTAAGGTTAATCATTATCGTTCTTAAGTTAATGACTATGTCTTGCATTACCCTGTGATGATGATTATTATTATTATTATTATCCTAGGATGGTCCGTAAGCGGGGAGGACCCAAACCACTAAGTCCGGTGCCCGATCTGTCTGTCCCTAGGGACTTCTATACTCGAGCCTCTAGATGGGCGCTAGCCGATCCTGCTTACGTTCTTCAAGTTTCCTTGACAGCGCAGGCAGGCAGAAAGTCATTAAAAATCCACAGCACAACCTTAGAAACGAAGTGTGAAACAAGGAATACAATGTATGTATCCCTTACTAGGAATACAAGGAATACATACATTACAAGGTATGCATCCCTTACGAGGAAAAGTAAAACTGCGTCAACTACTTATTTCTGCGCTTCCTGATGTACAAACCCATAAGACCGTCTACAAACTAAGTTTCTTTGTATGAATGAAATTTTTGTTGTCGTTGTTGTTGGTTTAGTAGACTTAAATAGTCACGTGGGAGTAAACCCAGCCTCCGGATTAAGTAACTGTACATGCTTGAAACATAACTATGATTTGCCTCCCATCCATTAAGGTACCTGGAAGGAACGAGAAGCTTAACTAGCGGTGGTGGACAACTCTGATCTACCCGTCGAAGTTCTGTTTCTCTGAAACTATCAGTATCGTGCGTATTAACTGACTTTTATTTTAAGGAAAAGTAAACGGAGCCCCCAAATTGGTCACCAATTTGAACTTGCCTTTGGAACTACTTGCCACGGGCAAGCAATATGAGTGTCAAACTATTATTATTATTATTAACTTTTGGAATTTCCCAGGTTCACAGTGGAAGCCTGTGCATCTTCTCTAAGCAAATAGGAGAAATCCTTCTAATCTGTGTGCCTCTGGACACAGAGCATGCATTCCAATGTAATCAAGTTTGTCTAAGTCAAATAAAATGTATACCCTCATACAATTTGCAGGCCTAAGTCAATCTGATCCAATGCATTCCCATGTAATCGAGTTGTATTAGTCAAATAAAATGTATACATTTATACAATCTGAATCCAAGTATAACGTGATCCCCTTCATCCGAAAGAAGACTGGGAAGCCCGTTCAGGAAGGGCCTTGGATTGAGAGGCCATTTGGTCGCCAATTTGAACTTGGCTTTGGAACTACTTGTCACGGGTAAGCGATATGAGTGTCCCTCAGAGCTTTAAGTGTTTTGTTTTGTTGTTGTTTGTTTTTGGGTTGTGTTTTTTTTTAATTTCAAATTGAATAACTTTTAAAATTTCCCAGGTTCACAATGGAAGACTGTGCATCTTCTCTAAGCAACTAGGAGAAATCCTTCCAATCTTTGTGCACCTGGACACAGAGCATGCACAGAGTACAAATACCTCCAGGAAAACAGAGTAATGCACGGAGTACAAATATCTTCAGGAAAATTACAAGCCACATAGGGCACAACTATCCTGTTTTATTAGTCTCTGTTGTTGCTTATGCCAGTCCTTGAGGTCCTCGTTATGCTGTCCCGTGCGTGTGCATGTTTGAATGCCTATCTTTTTTTTTCTTTTTTTAAATTTTTTGTCCATTTGAAGCCCCCGCCGGACTCCACAATAGTCAAAACCCCACGGAAGGGCAAGAAGCCACATGATGTGAAATTAACTTGTGTTATTGAGTCCCAAAAGGCCTAATTTAATCTGATCCAATGCATCCCAATGTAATCAAGTTTGTATAAGTCAAATAAAATCTATACATTCATACAATTCGAATTATAAGTCTAATGTGCTCCCTTTCATTCTAATGTAATCAAGTTTGTATGAATCAAATGAACTGTATAAATTTATACCATCTGAAATATAAGTCTAACGTGATCAAATTTATTCTAATGTAATCAAGTTTGTATGAATCAAATATAATTCATCAATTCATAAAATTTTAAATATAAGTCAGAAGTGATCGAATTCATTCTGAAATACTCAAGCTTGTATGGATCAAATATAATTTATCAATTTATAACATTTTACATTTAATTCTAATGAGATCAAATTCATTCAGATGCAATCAAGTTTGCCCGCTAAACAATGATTTCGTTGTAAGCTAAGCCACTCATTCAGCTATAACCTTGATGGCCCAAATTAATTTGCCTAAGCTTAAAACATCCACTTTATTTCAGTCAAATGCATAGAGCTGCTGGGGGTGCATAGAGGCTTTACCGCCACCTTTCTGCTTACCCTTAGGCATATCTAGTAATCAAGACTGTGTGCAGCCACGTGTGTGTGGTGTACTTTCTTAACAATACTACCGCAGGGGGAAGGGCTGTAGCCCCAACCCTTTATCTGTAGAGATGCTCCCGCGCCGAGGTAGTTTGCTGGATGTAAGCACTGCCTTTCGCTGGGGCAACTGAACCACCCAGGTCCCTCGGCGCTGCTCTCTGAGGTTGGTGGGAGAAGCTGAGGCAGCCGAAGCCTCCTGTTCTCCTCCTGGGGCAGTCCAGCCCCGTCGGAGCGGCTTGTGCCGCTCGCAGGCCCACGGGGGAGCAGCCGGGGCCGTCCGCCTGTTCCTGGGGCAGCCCGGCCCCGTTGGAGCGACCCGCGCCGCTCGAGAACCCACGTGGGGTCAGCTGGTGACTTCACTTCGCTCCGATGGGAGCGGGCTTCTCCGCTCGCCGGAGCCCGCCGGCAACTCGTTGGAGTGAGCTTCCCCACTCGCGCTGCAATCCCCGGGGGATCAAAAGGAGCCGGCTGCTTCGGCTGCCCACATGGCCGCAGCCGCAGAAGAGGAAGCGAAGGGGGGGTGTCGGGCCCGCTCAAGGAGCAGCTGCCCACACGTCTGTCCTCTTTGCATTCCGGGCGCCGACTGAGGGGTTTAGCCACGCTGCGGCGTCCTCCCAGCCAACGCCCGGACCACGTGACGGGGCTCCGCCAATCGCAGGCCGGGCCTCCAAAAGCCTGTCCTCTGCCTCCTCCGGGCGGGCAGAATAATTTCCCCGCACCGCTATTGGCGGCGCAGGGGTTTTCTATGAGGCTCAAGGAATTATTCAAAACTACTGAACTTTGATATAGATGTGACACGGGGCGGTTTCTGTAGTCCTTACCAGTTTTGTGTCTATGTATGAGTCCTTGGTTGCTGACTCGTCCTGCCATCCGCCATCTGTCCTGCTGTAGTTCCTTCATTTCAGTTCCCCTTTTCCCTTCTGCTGATTTTTTGGCCTTTTGTAAAAGTAAACTCAGCCACTCTTACTCTATGGCAATATTTGCTCAATATGTAGTTTTAGCCTTTTGTGGTTACAGACTAGTAGCAATGCAAAACCACATCTTCCTAATATAATATGTGACCTGAGCTAAACATTATTAGTGCAAAGTGCTATTGACCACAGTTCCTAGTAGGGCTCAGGGCCTAACAATCTCAAACTGGTCTTGGTGTCAGTGGGAGTCTATCTAGAAGCCTGCTCTGAACTTCTTGACAAAAGAGTTCAATGAATACGTATTTCATGTCGCTACATATAATAGAGGCAATTTTAGCTATACCCAATCTCCACTGAAAATTGCACAATGTAAGCACACAGTTACCTTACATCTTTTAGATTATTCCCATTGGCTACAGTCCAGAAGGTAGCGAGATCCTGTGTTTCCTATTTTTGAATGTGGGAAGAAAATGATCTGCTTTCTTACAGGGCACGTACACGTTTTGTTGTTGCTGCTCACAGTGGAAAAGCTGTCTAATCATGTTTTTCCATTGCTACTCCAGCTGCTGTGTTGTTATTTTGAACAAAAAGCCCGATGACGAATGTTTGTTATTAAGCCACATTGAACTTAAAGGAAATGAGACAACCTACAGCTATATTGTTAACAGCCCAATCTTATCCAGGGCTTATGGTGGCTGATCTCGTGATCTGCCTTTGTAAGTCCTGGACTGGCAGCCTGAAAGCTGCGCTGCCATCATGCAAGCTGGGCTGCTGGTGCAAACGGCCGGAGTTCCCACACACACGACAGTGCCGAGTGACCAGATAAAATGTAGGACACAGTGCCTATACCTTTAACCACTGTAAAGAAGAGGGAAATTTGGCAGGTGCAGCTTTTTGCACCCTTTCATGATGAGCTGCACCTGCCAAAATTCCTCTTCTTTACAATGGTTAAAGGTATAGGCACTGTGTTCTACATTTTATCTGGTCACCCTGCGACAGTGGCCTCCCAATGTACCGCCGGAGCAGGTAGGTTGGCTCACTGATAGAGAATGCAGCACACCACCATGGAGGGAAGTGTGCTCCTTTGCTTGGCATTGTCCTCACACCAGCAAGTTGCAGTAAAGCAGTACCAAATTGGTATGCTGTGTTTGGGTGGGCTTACCTCAGTGTTTTTGCAGCTCCACATCTTTGAGTTCACCATTCAGAGCTTAGGAGATGCTGCATCCATCCCACCCACCCTAGGAATAGTCTGAGATTAGCTGGCTGACTATGGGAGATGGGTAGGAATTTTTTTGGCTTTCACCTGACTGGCCTTTGTTGAGAATTTTTTCGCCTATACCAGATTGTTCTCTGAGGTGTGGTGTTAGCGTAGCAAGTTTGACTACTTCTGGCAGGTATAGTGTGGGACTGGGAGTAGGGATCACATGTGCATCCTAAGGTATCCAAAGGCCAGAAGGGAAGCCAGTACCAATCGCAAGATGCTGTCAGTCTTGGGGAAGCTGGCTGGCTACCCTTAAGACCTGAATTGCAATGTCCACCCTGAATGAGCTAGGTAATTTGCTTAAAAGGCCTTGACTCCCTTTCCATGGGTCAGTGGCGAAAATCAGAGGCTAGCAAGAGTTGATCTCTGTTTAGAGCCAGGGTGCTAATGCCCAATGGGGAAAATGAACAGTTGTGCCTGTCTCCTTCAGGGTAGGTGCCTACACTAAAGTGGAAAGGATCCACTGCAGCATTGAATGACAAGTTGAATGAAAAGCCAATGATATCCCCCCCTGCCAATCAAGTTGCACCAAAAAGGTTTGCATTGCATTCTACAGTGCGGGGGGAGGGAGGCAGATTGGGAGGCTTGAGAAAGGTAATTTTCCCTTACCTCCCCATAACCCCCTCAAATTGCTAGTGGGTCTTCTCGGACCTGTGGCAGCTCTTTAGCTGGCGCAGGTCGAAAGAGAGAAAGGGGGCATGCCGGCTGCTATTGGAGGGGATAGCATCTGGTGTAATTCACCCATGCCAGGTGCCACCCTGTCCTGCCTTCATCACACACACCGCCTTCACCCTGTTCCTCCCTCCCTCCACTGACCTATCTGGTTTGACAGACACTCCATCTCCCACCGTGCATGCAGGGCAGCTCTGGCCTCACCGCTAGTAGGTTGTTTGTGACAGCCGTAAGGCGCATTCCACTATTGGAATTAGCATTCCAACAGTGGCCTATTAGTTTAGGATTGAGCCGTGAATTGTGTAACCAATGAAGTGGCCCAATTTGCACCAACAGCAATCTTGCCTTGTGTGATTTGTGGTGGGTGCTCAAGCAATCCCATGTGAATTCTGAGGAATCTCATACTTATTTTGATGAATGACAATACTTCCTCCACACATAGTTCAACACACGCTTGCTCTGTATGACTGACAAATGAAAGTTGTGATGGCATCTTTTTCAATAGCCATTTTCTCGGGCTTTGGAGGAACACACTATTTAAAACAACTGGGGTTTTTTTCCCCTAAGATCAAACTTGACAGAAATTTATCTGAATGCATCTAGGTATTTGACACATTAACAAATTAAGAATGAACAGCATAAGTGATCCTAGGAAGTACCTGAATGTTTCTCCAAATATGGAGAACTTATTATACATTCTTCTGATTAATGTTTGGAAGATGTCTATTCTGAGACGGAAAAATTATTATTCGTCTTTATTAATTGAATGTCAATCTGTGGCAAGAAATGAATTAATCTGGTTATCAAAGTGCATTAATATTCATGTTATATAAAGGAGCAGAAACAGCTGGGTTGAAGTGTAGTGTATTCTCACCCACAGTGCAGAAATTACTGTATCTTGATTTACTCAAATTAGTAATTAAGAAAGCGTATAATTGCCCCAAATTACCAGACTTGCAATTTGCACACTTTCTTGGAAATGAGGATTGACAGTTTCTAGACCATAAGTTAAGTACTTGGAAACCAGAGAAACTCTCTTCGTGTTTCAATAAGAAAAAAAGTGAGTATTAACAGTAGGGAAATAGAACAGATTAAAACTTTTTGATAGGTTCATAGCACTGAGAATACTATGATTAGTTATGCTCCTGCTGCAGTGTTTCAGTGTTTTAATCAAAACAAGTTTAAAGAACATTGGCTGAAGGTGCATGATGCGGTAATTTTACTAAAGGTATCTGATTGGGAGACCACCTGAGAGTCTTATGTATGCTGCCTGGAGGTCCATATGGAATAAAAGTTACAGTCCAAATGAAAATTTAAAAATAGTATGATACGTCCATGGGAGCCATTGATATGATTTCCTTAAAGACACAGGACTTAATACAGCCAAATTTAAAAGTTCAGTAGATTTCAGTGAACCATTTGCAGCCCAATCCTATCTGAACCCCCCCCCCCCCGCCAATGCAGTCATGCCAACTGTGCGTAAACTGCTTCTTGCGAGGAGGCAGCCCTGGAGGTCTCCTCGGGGTAAGAGAATGGGTCTACTTGGACTTGCTTCCTCTATCACTGCTTTGAGAGAACATCCAGATGTTCACCACACATAGTGATAGTGGAAGCATGAGTTATTCATGCTTCTTCCGTCATCTTCAAATTGTCACCCGAAAATATATAAATATTTGCCTACTCAATTTCTGAGCTTCTCAAGTTCCAGACTTCCTATATTTACCCTTCTGGTTTAACCAACGTTGAGTATCCTGGCTTCTTCGGTTCCTTTTATTATGTTTTCCCAAGTGTTACATACATTGGGAGGAATCTAAATCATCTCCAGGAAGAATTATATGTGAATTGACAGATGCTGAATTACAGTGGGTAGAAATGTTGACTGGGTCAAAGTTTTGGCATGTAATCTGTTGGCAAAATGATTCCATTTAGGGCTGTATGTTGAAGCTTCAGAATGTCATTTGCCATTAGAACAACTGACAAGTCATTTGCTGAACTCTGCTCAAGAGCCAGTGCCAGTCACTGGAATCAGTCCTCTCACTCAATGCACTCCTCAGGGGAAAAGAAAGAAAAATCTGGGTTTCGTTAATGTCTCAGGGTCGATTCACACAGCCACTTTATCATGCCACCGGAAATCCTTCAAAATGACTGCACAGGACCGAGCCAAAACTAGACAGTTTTAAGACCCATTGATTTCAATGGGTGAGTGAAACATGTCCAAGTAATTTGTTACAGGCTAGTTCACACATGCATGTTCATTACTTTATGTGCATGTGTGAATGCACTTAAATCAATCAAGTGTTTATACACTTAATAGTTACTGCTGTTTTAATTGCCACTGGGCCTGTTTAAAATTCTATACACTGTAACAGGGTTTTTTAAGGAAAGGAATTTACTTTCATTACATCTAATTAAAAGTCAGCATACAGACTGGAACCTCCAAGTTTTATACTTCTGAACCAAAGAGGATTCATTTTTCCCTCACACTTTCTTTAACAATACTTCTCAGAACAGGTAGAAAAGGAAGGAATAATTAAGAGAAACAATGTAGATGTAGAAACAATTGAACAGACTTGTTTAAAGATCACACTAAAGGGTAGTAATGATGCAAAATAAATACTCCAGATCTTGCCTTTTCTTTCTCAGCGTTGCTGTGTGACTTTTAAAGATAGTCAGAAGCCAAAGATCTGTATGCTGAAGTATAAAGAGCTGGAATTGCATTATAGCAGGTGTTCAGAGCTTACAATACAAATGGAATTCATTTAAAGTCATCTACAAAGTATAATTGGCTGGATCTGGAACACCGCACTTACTGCGATGCGAGCTAAAGAGCTCAAAAGGAAAATGTATGTGGTGCAACTACAAATGAACAGTATTGAAACCCTACGCAGGTTTTAATATTAACACATTTTAATGGAAAGTAATAACAAGCTGAGCAAATTTCACCAACATATCCATATTAGATATTCCATGATTGGACGAAAGGTGTAGCAGTTGGACAACACGTTCTCCTATAGGGTAGAATTTTGGACAAGAAATTCAATAATGCCTCCTTCTTTTGCTATATTCCTCTCCAGTCTGATTTCTCAAAGCACTCTGTCATCACCACACCACAGGGACAGAAAAACAATAGTGTAAGCATCAGCTGTAGCATGCTGGAAACTCTTACAGCTATTATGGAGAGAGGTCAACTCAATTCACACCACCAGCTAAGCCGCAGTACTACAATACAAAGATGAAAGGGCAATATGCAATTTTTAGGCTTTCCCCTGTTCTTTCCAGAGCTGTAATGCTGAGAGGAATGTGACTATTATTTCGTTCTGCTAGGTCAGTTCATGCTAATGTTGTGCTAATCCATTAAAAAATCACCATAGATAAATCTAACACAGTTATTTTATAGGTATTTTATAAATATAGCCAAGACTTAAATTACTATATATACTCATGTATAAATCTAAAACAAATGTCTTAAATTTTACCCTGAAAACCTGGGTTAACTTATACATGGGGCTTCTAAGAATAGCTGCTTGGGGAGGGGGGACTAGGCTGAGAAACAAAACACAGGGGGGTATTTAAAAAAATAAGAGCTATTTTACCTTGTTCTGAAGCAGCACAGAAACTGAGCTATTCTCCAGGAAGGAAGGAAAGTGAAGGAGCTTATGGGAGTTGTAATCTTTGTGAGGGCTGCTGCTATGGAAGTACAGTACTGTACTCCTCACAAAGCCTACAACTCCCATAAGCTCCTTCACCTTTCTTTCTTCCTGTGCTAATCAACAGTGCGATCCTAAGCAACGTTACTTAGAAGTAAGTCCTACTATGTTCACAGCACAATCCTATGCATGTCTACTCAGAAGTAAGTTCCATTGTGTTCAATGGGGCTTACCCCAGGAAAGTGTGCATAGGATTGCAGTCTCAATGGAGTTTACTCCCGAGCAAGTATGTTTAGGATTGCAGTCAGTGGTTTCTTGAAATCAGTGACTGTCATCAGAAGATTGGTGTAACATGGTGGCTAAGGGCCCAACCAAGGGGCAAACCAAGGAAGCATGCACTGCATCGGGGGGGGGGGAATTGCAGAGTACTTAGGGTAAGGGAAATTTCATTCCCTTACCTTGGGGAAAGTCTCCACTTTCCCTATGGGTCTCCTTGATTCTGCCCAGCTTTTTTGCTGGCACAGAACTGAGGAGAGGGGGGAATAGGAAAGGGAGACAAGAAGGAAGATACCATATGGGCCCATGCAAGTGCCACAAACCCCGTCCCCTCCCACCCCATTATGCCTCCCTCCTCACCCCCTCCCCACCCAGAAATGCCCCCACTCCTCTCGCTCTCTCTCCCATCCCTCCTACCGGTCACCCTCACTCGCACTGCTGCCTTACCTGGCACCAGTGGGCAGTGTCTTTGCAGCCAGAAAGCATGTGCGGCATGTACCAGCAACTGCACTGGCGGTCTAGTTTTGCTCCCTGATGGTACCAGTGAGCGTGACAATGTCGTGCGATGCGTCCCAGATCTAGTAATTTCTTCCTGGATCCTGACGCTTCCACCAGTGCAACACATGTTCTGCCAGTCACTAGTTAATCTAACATAGTTCTAGGTAGGGGTATGTAGGAACATAGTTTTCCAACTCTTGCAATGCAATGTTATTCATACCACAGGATGCTGAGTTCTTTTTAGCATGTTTTCGAAAGTCTTAGCTTAGTCCAGACAAGGCAGTGAGTCACCACGACTACGTCACTAGATGGCTGGAGTAGCCCATAATGCCACCCAGCCTTTACCTCCTCCATGTCCTTCCTGCTATTGCTATGTATCTCATGGCTATAATCATTCCATTGGAAGCTGGAGCTGGGAGCAAGCGCCTGTGTAATCACACTGGCTGCCTTTCCCTCCTGATTGTGATGCCTTGCTGAGAGCTCCCTTTTTATCAGAAAGCTTGTTCAGATGCTCCAACCCAGCCATATGAGTAGAAAACAGGGCAGGTTGGTTGCTAACCCTGTACAAATCCTATCATGCGAACTGCAACTTTTGCAAACATTCCAGATGCCCACATGTCTGTAAACTGTGTTCAAAGTAACTGGCATTTGGAATGTGCAGATCTAATGCAGTGGTTGCCAAACTGGGAGGCGCAGCTCCCAGGGGATCTGCGGAAACCAGCCAGGGGGGCCGCGGAGTGCCAAGAAATCCTCTCGGAAAACAGTACAATGTCAATTGGCAGGCATCAACATAATGTAATGAGGAGTTGCGGCCAATGGTCGCCAATGGTCTCCAAGGGAGCCACAGATCAAAAAAGTTTGGGAAACACTGATCTAATTCCAAGCACACACCCCAAAATGCACCTTTGCAAAGGCTACGGAGTGAGCAGCAGCAGCAGCAGCAGCAGCAAGTCCTATCACTGTCTTTAGTTCACTGAATAACTCTGCAGGTGCAGCACAAAGGTCCACATTCATGACATACAGCTCACAACTTTGGAAGAATCCTTATGCATTCTGATATCACCAGCATGTAATGGGGTCAGAGGTTTCTAGGCCTCGTGAGTCCTTCAGGCAGCAATGAGTTCCTCTGATTGTCCTTGGTGAGTTCTTCTACCTGGCTAAAGCTCTACAGCAAGTCCTCACTTAAAGTTGCTGATAGGTCCCTGATGGTGAACCTATGACACGCGTGTCACTGGTGACACGCAAGGTCATTTTGGGTGACATGCCAGTGTTTCCCCCAGGGCCCCGACACACCTTACATTTTTGCAAAAGTTTTACAGGCTTGTCTTGAACATTTAGGGCAGAGATTTTTGGCAGACCTCTTTTATTATCTAGTAAAACTCAGCAACAAAAAAGTCACTAATTGATGTTAAATAAAATGCAATGTGTTCTATAATTGTTTTCAATTCAGTTCAATTCAAAATTACTATTAAAAGTAGCAACAGTCAAAGTACTATTAAAAGTTGGGGGGGGGGAACACGCCAGCTGAGTCAAGTTAGGCATTTTCAAAAAATTTGACACACCAAGCCCAAATGGTTCGCCATCACTGCGATAGGTTCTTCTTGGAAACTGTGACTTTCAGTGAAATGACTTATAATGAAACCAATTTTACCACAGGCTAATTGATAAATGAAAACGTTCCCATGGCATTTCCCCATCAACTTTAAAACGAAATGGCTTTAAATGAAATGACTTGAGGACTTGCTGTATTTTGTCCTAGGTTGGGTAGAATGCAGACAGTGGGCAGACAGATTGTTGATATATAAGCAGTGTATCAAACAGGAAGAAGATGTGACAAGAGCATTCGTGCACAATGACTGAGAAGAAAATAGATGCATTCAGGTGCACATAAAAATCAGTGATGTTTTTGCTTTTTTTTTTTTTTTTGCAGCTAATGAGATACCAAGACTAAAGCCTTTCTCAGTAATCAGCAGATACACAGCATGCAGGTGGTCGTTTTCAGTGAGATGGATCTTCTGTAAACTTTGTGTCATTTTCTTAGACCCAGTTTCTACAGCAGCTTCAAACTGTTCTGTAATGAATGGATATTTCAAAAGTTTGATGCAGTGTATCTACTAAAGGCAGTTTCATGGAACAAGAAGCAGCATACAGTACCTCTGCACTGCTAGTGCCCCCATAACTGACATAAAACTGTACTAATTTTGCAAGGAGATGAAAACCCTCCACAACTCGTGTGTGTGTGTGTGTGTGTGTGTGTGTGTGTGTGTGTGTGTGTGTGTGTGTGCGTGTGTGTGTGTGTGTTTATATACAACACACAAATGCCAATTTTCAAAAGTTTGTTAAACTACACTGGCCTATGACCACAGTGAGGTGCCCAAGAGTCATACATTTGCCAAGAAAGCAGCAAGTGAGTGCAAAAGTTAATTGTGCCTGGGAAAAAAAGGACTGGTTTCGTATTTAGTATGAAAAGCATGTGTTCCAGAAATATGAGTCAACACACAATAAGAGCCTTTGCAATGAAGAGCAGCGGAATTTGGCAGTTGACTGTAGAGCTAGCAAGATCTAATTGAATCAGAATGTAATTTGTAAGAAGTAGGGATGGTCGAATTTCCTCAGTTCAGCACTATAATTGTTCGAAGATATGAACATCCCTTTGGTTCCACTCTGGTTCAATTCTGACAGGACTTCCGGATTTCAAAATGCTGGAACACATTTTTGCACAAACACCAGAAATCAGGACAGAGAATAAAGACAACACAAAAAGAAAAAAAAATGAAGAGACCCCCCCCCCACACACACACACACCATCCCCCATTTTCTTTTTAAAAAAAGATTTGCACAAACAAACAAGAAATTTTGGAATTGTTTTTGGAGAGAAATTCAATTTTAATTTACTTTTGGTGTGTTTTTACTGCAAAAGGGAACAGAATTTCCCCCTCAGCCAGCATTGAAAATGCAGAGATGTACCTTGGAACAATAACTGAGGGCCCAGTCCTAACTAAAAGCTGCCCGCAGGGCACAGTGGCATCAGCACAGGCTCTGCTGCATCCTGTGGATGACCAGAGACCATGTGGGAGTGGAGTGGTAAGCAAATGTTTCTTTTACTTACCTTGCTCCGCTCCCGCATGGGTCCCTATGGACTGAGCACTGCGTTCTATTCCCTGATAGTAGAATGAAGTGTGGATGTGCCACCTACAGCTGGATCTGATTTGTAAGTTTTGGGGACAGGTGGGCAGTCATTTCAACGTTCTCCTATTGTTCCCCTGCTGATTATGAGGTCTCTATCACCGACAGAGACCTCCTCCAACCCTATCTCCATCCCTCTCTCATTTGAGATCCCAATAAATCCACACATTTTACTATTAGGAAGACAGATGAAACAGTTTTCAGTATTGGGAGTTCTGGGGCAAACTTGAAATGATGCCAGTTATACAGTTGCTACCCAACACAGTTCCTCCCCCCCCCATAAAGGTAGTGACTCCTGACAATTAAGTCCAGTTGTGTCCGCCTCTAGGGTGTGGTGCTCATCCCCATTTCAAAGCCGAAGAGCCAGCGTTGTCCGAAGACGCCTCCGTGGTCATGTGGCCGGCGTGACTCTCCTTGCCGCAGTGCGTAGCATGCAGCTGGAACACGGAGCGCTGTTTACCTTCCCGCAAGCGGTACCTATTTATCTACTCGCATTAACATGCTTTGGAACTGCTAGGTTGGCAGGAGCTGGCCAAGCAACGAGAGCTCACCCCGTCACGGATTCGAACTGCCGACCTTTCGATCAACAGCTCATGGTTCAGCGGTTTAACCCCCCCCCCATGCTCCATAATAATTAGCAGAATTTGCCTAAGGGTTGATGTCACAATGCTCCATGTTTGCCTCAGTCCACAGCGCTAGGTGTGGGTGCAGGATGTGGAACATTATGTGGTAGACTCTAGAGTCTTAAATTCTTAAACATTTTATGTACTAGTCCAGGGGTTCTCAACCAGTGGTACTTGTACCACCAGTGGTACTTCGGCTGACTGACTCGGACCGCCAGCCCACCAGAACCCTGCTTCGACGCAGCACTTTTGGCGGTGTGTTTTCACTCCCAAGAGGCTCCTGCCTTTGGCCGAGCTTCTCGGGAAAAGAAGGGTCCTCCCACCCACCCACCCAGAGTCTACTACCTGCGTTTTCTTACCTCCAAAAACTCAAACCCCTGGAAGTAACTAGTGATGATGTCATTGCCAGTGACTTCCGGTGGTACTCAGCAGGAGAGCAGTGCTGGAGGTGGTACACGACTGGGAAGAGGTTGAGAACCCCTGTGCTAGACTGTCAACAGCCTGATAGCCAGAGGAAAACTAGTCCTTCTTATTAAGCAATGCAAATACATATACAGGTGGGCCCCCATATCCGCTGGGGATATGTTCCAGGCCCCTCCGTGGATACTTGAAACCGTGGATAAGAGCAAACACCCCCTCCATGGTTTCCTGAGGGCCCCCCCCACCCTGCCTCCCCTGCAGGCAGGCATGCTTGCTCCCCCCAAGCTCTTATTTCTTTTCAGCAAGCTTTGTTTCTTCCTTAAAACAAACAGAGAAGCATCCTCCATTGCAGGCAAGTAGAACAAGACTAAGTCCTAGAGAGGCTCTGCAAGGTTTCTGTTAATCATGCAGAGCCTCTCTAGGACATAGTCTCGTTCTACTTGCCTGTAATAAGCAGCTAGAGGCTGCTTCTCCTGTTTCTTTAAGGAAGAAACGAAGCTTACTGGGGAAAAAGTAAAAGCCTGGGGGGGGGGTCCCCACGATCCGTGGATAACTGAAACTGTGGATAGAGAATCAGTGGATATACGGTCCCACCTGTATTTGTTTTATTTTAATGAACTCCATGGGACTGCTTCGTAGGCAACTCTTAAACGGCAGGTGTATTTTCCTTCACCATTGACCCTTTTCAGTTGGGTAGTTTTTATACACACTCTTACTGAACAAAATTGTCCTTCTCAATGTGAACAAATCTACTGCAAGGTGATTATTTATACCTTGTAGAGTGGTGCAGAGACAGGCAACCTGAATGGAAACATTCCATTCTTCACACCCAAAGAGTAATTTTCAGTGTTGCTAGTCCTTTCACTAAGTTGCCTGTGCCTTGGAAGTTAGAGGATGCCTCAAAGTCCATTATGATGGTTAGCTTGTGGAATGCTTTGTGTGAATAGTATACTCCATTTGTGAAGTGTCAAATCAAACTTCTTGTGTTACTGTACTTCAATATACTCTTTGACATTTAATTGTGCTTTGAGGATACTGGGTATAAAATGTGGAAGATAATGGCATTGCAATAAAAAAAGAAAATATGAAAGAATGGGGAATTAGAAAATATGTGCCAACCATAGCCAGGGTGAATGGACCTGTATTGGAGTTGGCGAATGTCTTATTATCTTACATCAGTGGAACGCAATGTAAAAATGAAGAAAGAGCCAGAGTGTTTCAATGCTTAGCCCTAATTGGCTCTTCCCAGCAAGTCAAACAGTAATGTAGCACACATTTCTCATGTAGTAATTGAAAGGGAAACCCTACATAGGTAAAACTGCAATCCTAGACACAGATTCCTGAGAGTCCCATGGAATTTAATGAGACTTACTTCTGAGTAGATATGCATGGGATTGTGCTACAAGCCACACAGACAAGCATCTTGTAAAACATGTTCTTACAAATCAATTTGATTTTGTGCCCATATCCAAATCTCACGAGCTAACGTTTGCATCACACTATTTATTTTTAGACTAACTAAGAGGTGCCTGTTCTCAAAGCAACAACTCGTGGTGGTTAAGTGCTGGGGCACAGTGACGTTATTGACCTTAACTTTGGATAGTATTTTTCATTTAGGTAATCTCAGCAGCAATTGCCAGTAGTTTCAATTGAGTGGACCACGCTGCATTAAAAAACCTGTTTACATTATATAATGCAACAATAATGTATGGAATCCCCAAGTGGTATTCCATTGCAAAATGGCACACAAAGAACACTCCCCAAACTGAAGCAATTAAAACAAACGATTCCACTTCAGTATCTCTAGTCCAGAGATCCTTGCATACAGCAGCAAACGACATACACAACCACACACACCGTTGCATGCATTGATCTATTGGTAGTGCTCCTTCTTTAATGATTTCCTATGGGTGGGGAGAGCGATGAGAGAAGGGGTGCTGGATTCAGTCCATCAACCCCCAAATAATCTTAAAAAAAAGAAATTAAAGACAAGCAATATAGATAATATTATTGTACCCTAATTTTTTTCCTTAAATAAATCAGTGTTCAGATTATACCCCTGGGTTTCAAGCTCCATATTTGTTTCTCCCTTGATCATGATCCTATGATCTTATGAACTGATCACAGAACTGGATGGCACGGTTCTGGAATCAGCACTGCATCCAGGATTGACCAAGTTAAGGGGGAATAAGATATTCCTCTTAGGACCCAATTCTATCCAACTTTCCAGTACTGATGCAGCCATGCCAGTGGGGTGTACACTGCATACTGTGGTGGGAGGGCAGTCCTCAAGATAAGGGAATGATTGCTCCCTGACCTCGCGGCTGCATCAGCACTGGAAAGTTGGATAGGATTGGGCCCTAAGAAAATTGCCAGTGTATAGCGGTGGGTGGCTAAGTATATCTGTCATGTTTAGGACATCTATCTATCTATCTATCTATCTATCTATCTATCTATCTATCTATCTATCTATCTATCTATCTATCTATCTATCTATCTATCTATCTATCTATCTATCTATCCTGCCTTTCTCCTGACAGTACAACCAAGGTGGCTTCCAGAATTAAAAACAATGTTTTAAAAACATTTCAAATACAATAAAATAATTAAAAGCAAAACAATTAAAACCAGACAAACACATATGGGTCACCATCACAAACTTCTGTTTCATTTTGGTGAAAGTTGTATACAAATAAATGAAATAGTTGGTGCTTGCTAACATCCTGAAACAGGAAATGTATATTCACGTTAGGCATTTATCATGGGGCAAATATTCACACTTGAATCCCAATCCTATGGTTTTCCCCTCAATAGCATGGAGCTGTGCCAAAACGGGCTGCACTGTATGCTATGGTGGGAGGGGCTGATTGGGAGGGTTGGAAGACATAGGGGAAAATATTTTCCCTTACCTTCTTGTTAGCCTCCCTATCACGAATGGGCCTCCTTGGACCTTTGCCAGCTCTTTAACTGGCACAAGTCTAAGGAGACAAAGGGGGCATGGAAGTTTGCTCTGGAGGGGATAGCATCCTGCGCAAGTCACCCTCACTGGGTGCCACCCCCTCCTGCCTCTGGCATGCCTCCCTCCCCTGTTCCACCCAATTCCACCCCTGCCCCATTCTGCCCTCCCCACAGATTCACCATCATCGACGGGTGTTCCTCTTCCCACCATCACATGCAGGACCTCTGGGGCATCTTCAGAAGTGGTTCGGCAGCATCCCTCTCCAGCAGCAACTGTGCACATTTCTGGATTATCATTACAATGGCCAGAAAGTGCATTCCACCACCGGAGAGCTAGTTCCAGCAGTGGACCGCTACAATAGAATTGGACCATTAATGTATTTAATCATACATTTACAGAACAATCCTATGCACGTTTACTGTCAAGTTATGGCCTAACTAGGTGAACCAATGGAGATCCATGACTGGCTTTCCTGTCTCTTTACATTTTAGCAAATGGCAACCGGGGTGTGGGTGGGGTGGGGGGAGTGTGGCTGAAGCTGGAGTTGCTTAATCTATTTCCCAATGCCATTTTCCTATGAAAACACCCCTATGAAAATACTATGAAAAACTGGTGTGCTCTATCTTATTGAATAAGTTACACCAGCTCCTGGGATTAATTATGGAAGATTTCAGTGTATGCAATTTGTACTGTGAACACTAAATATCTTAAAAGAGTCATATGTTCCTTTGGACACCGCAGCACACCAGCAACACTGAGCTGAGAGCTGAGCTATTTGAGAATGGAAAAATAGCAACAAATGTGCCGTGTCTTACTTTCCTCAAAACTGCTGTGCAAGGGTACAACTACGATTACCATTCTGCATTTCTGCCATCCTCTGATAGCCTTATGTCCCAATTAGTGCCATGGTTCAAATACACGACTAAAGCATCTACTCAGTCATTTTGTTGTCCCACAAAAAGTCATGAATTAAAAGCTAAGCGCAAATGTATCCCTAGACATAGTCGCATATTTGAAAGCCTAGAGGGGAGGGAAAAAAGGTATTTTATCCATATAAGTTTTTGGCTTTAGTTATATGCAAGTGAGACACTCACAAAGAAGGAGAAAAACATTATAAAAACTTTAAACCGATCTGAGAACCTGGAATATGGGAATTTTAAATTCTATCATCCTTGCCAATCGTGGAAGCTTGAAAAAGTTTATCATTCTAAAAAAAATTTACAGTCCTTGTTTTTAAGCCATTGGCCACATCAGAAAACGAAAAAAGGAAAAGTATGATGACTAGGAGAAGATGCTACAACCTGCTTCTCAAACTGACATCAGGGGCATCATTAGGCAGGTGTGGGGTGTGCAAATTGCACTGGGTGATACCCCAGGGAGGGGTGACACATAAATGATTTTCTATTGTATTTGTTACCAGTGGTGCAAAAAAGCACCACTAGTAGAAAATGGGTTTTTTCACAATCCCCGCTGTGACTGGCGCGGGGATTGTATTTTCCAGGAAGCCTCCACATTGTGTGGTCTGGTATGGGAGGTCCATGGGTGTGACACCATGAGATCTCACCCGGGTTTCACCAACCCTACTGACACCCCTGATTGACAATGCTGACCTGTTCCCATGCTTTTTAAAAAGGTTTCAGAATGGGGCAGTTGTCTCCTTCTCTATAAAATAATTCAGGGGTAAAATTGTATACTTGACCAATTATGGAAAATGTCTTTAGAAGAAAGGATATTTTGTCAGAACCAGTGGGTAAGAGAAAAATATTTGGATAGTGAAGAGCTGTTCCCAAAGAAAAGAAAACTCTTTGATCTATTAATAATGAGCAACCCTTTTTTGATCTTTCCTGTTACTATTCTACCAGTTGAAATGTAAGCTGAAGCCCTCAGAGACATGATTTCTTATTGTGAATGGTATAAGGAGGTTGCCAATATAGCATGTATAGAGTCTTTATAATCAGGAAAAAGACACAAGGAAATCCATGAAAATTAATGTTTAGATTTAAATCCGATTGATTTAACAAGACTTTTGATCCCCTGATCTCCCAAATATATGTTTTTCACATCACCAGATCCAGTGGCGTCACTAGACGCGCGTCACCCCAGGGCAGGGGTGTGTGCGTCACCCCCTGCCCTAGGGTGACCACCCCAAACACCCCCTCGCAACTCACCCTCCGCTCCGAGGCCGGGGAGCCGGCCTCGGAGCTTCCGGCCCCGCCAGCGCTCCAGGGCCTTCTGAAGGCCCACTGGCTCAAAACGTAAAGCTTTACGTTTTTCGTGCATGCGCAGTACTTTTCGGAGGGCAAATGGGTAGCCCTTTGCCCTCAGAAAATGTACTGCGCATGTGCAAAAAAACGTAAAACTTTACGTTTTGAGCCAGTGGGCCTTCAGAAGGCCCTGGATCGCCAGCGGGGCCGGACACTCCGAGGCCGGCTCCCCGGCCTCGGAGCCTCTGGACGGTGACGCGCGGGGGTGCGCGCTTCACCCCTTTGCGCGCGTCATGCGCGCGTCACCCCCTGGCGTCACCCCCTGGTCCGCCCACCCGCCACGCTCCAACGACGCCCATGACCAGATCCCCCTCCCCCTTCGTAAGCCTCCTGCCCCACAATGGTTCTCCTTGGAACTGCACCAGCTCTTTAGCTGGCATAAGTCTGAGGAGAAAAGGGGGGCAGGAAGGCTGCTGCCAGAGGGGATAGGATGGATCCGGCGCATGCCAGCACCACTGGATCCACCCCCTCCCGTAGCCTCTCCGCCCCTATTTCTCCCCCCTCTCTGCCCATTTTCACCCCTTCCCACCTCTGTTCCACCCTCCCTGCACCCCATCCCGCCTCCCATGCTTGCTTACCTGCTTCGGCAGGTGGCCAGTGCTCCAATGCACACATGAAGGCTCCAGCCTTCCTGCCGGTGCTCCAGCAGCATGTGCTGCTAGATCACGCTTTAGGACTGCTTTTCAACAACCAGTCCTGGAGGAATGCTAGTTCCACCAGCAGGGATGTTTCTCTTTTTTTAATTAAAACGTCTACCATGGACAGAGCCAGGGTTCCTGCATAGCCTTCATGACAACAGGTGCTTGAAAGAGCCTCTTTGCTTGTCCTCAAAAAGCTAATCACAAATTGTGATTCTCCCAATTGGTAGAGTAAAGAATTTGTAGCAGAATCTAGTTGAACAGAAGAATGAAATACATTTCTGATCTCCCTTGTACACAGAAATTGCTGCCATAGTATAGTGCGACTTCCTCCTTCATACAGGATAGTGCTCATGCAAAACAGACTCGCCTATGTGAGTTTTGAAATATGTGGATGAGCGACCAGGTGTACCTTATGAATCATACCTTCATTGTCGTGCAAACCTATTTTATGCTGTTTCTAGCCTCATTCATCTTGTTCAGTTCTTCCATCAAAGAGAAACCTATTTCCTGCATACATATGACTTACCGCTCCTGGGGATAGCCCACGGCCTGCCTTCTTTTTCTCTCTGACAGATGTATTTCTTCATGAAGATGATTATCTCCTCCGTTTTCCTGTTTTCCTTCACTATTTCCCTTTCTTTGGGATACCCCATGGAGCAAAATCGTATTTCCTGTGACAATCACTTTGCTTTCTTTCATGAAATAGGTTTCTAACCAGGATATCAAATGTTTTTTTATTTTTACATATTCAAAGGAGAAATGCAGTCTGACATGAACAGAGGTTCTCAAATTTGCTCCAGTGAGCATTCATATCTTCAGAAGAACATACCGTTCAGGATTTCCCAAGTATACAAGTGCCTCATCACATGTGACAGGTTTTACAACATGGGTACTTGAATGCTATATACAAAAATATTTTGTATATGCAATTTTCAACTGTAACTCATTTCAGAACAATAATATCTATTCCATTATGCATAGCGTAATCAGCCACAATTGGCAAAGGTCCATATTCAGATAAAATCTGCCAACAAATGTTAACATCAAAGAAGGTATTGCTGGTTGTCCAATCTTCCCATTTCAATACATTGTCTCTACTTTAGATATCTTTTTCTTACACTCTGCAATGCAAATAACACAATTAAAAATGATACAGTAGCAATCATTCAGATATAAACCATGAACAAGTCTTTCATCAGAGAAACCCAAACTGCTCAGGTAATATTCATAATAAAAGAAAAGCCAATTGACGCCCCAATGTGTTTTTCCAACCAATGCTCACATGGGATCCTTGTCCTACTCCAAAACTATTCTAACTGCCCAATCCTATCTTTGGCTGGCCTGTGGGGTGCAGCAGTGCTTATTCAGCCTCCACTACATCCTGCGAGCCAGCCGGAGACCATGTTGTGATGGAGAGGTAAGTAAATAAAATTCTTCTTTACCTATTCCACCAGGCCATGGTTCCCAATGAGTCTACTTGGATCTGCACCAGGTCTTTCACTGAAACAAGCTTGAGTGGACCCAAGGAGGCATGTTGAGGCCAAATGGGGGGCATAGAGTATTAGTGGTGCCATTGCCGCTAATATCAGCCCCTTCCCTATGCAACATGCCTCCCAATGGCTCCAATCCCTGCCCCGCTCCTCCCCTTTTCTACCCGCAGTCCACCACCACCCCACACCAACTCATCTCTGGTGGCACACATGGTCACCAGTCTTTTGTGATGGAGGACCCCCCTCTGCGTGTATTGTCACTGCAGCTGCAGCACTGATAAAGTGGGCCTTCTGCTGATGGAATAATCATTCTGTCAAAGGAAGACACCTATAGAATTGGGGTGTTAGACTTCCAGATAGTAAACTTAATCCATCAATAAGAACATGCTTTCCGGTCATTCATATGTTAACAACATCCAAGGTCCATGTGTTAGTACTCCTGAAAACACACACACACACACACACACACACACACACACACACACACACACACACACACTAGAGAGAGAGATCAGTTATTCTATAGTTAAATATAAAAGGGAGGGTATTCTACATATTTCAATCAAGCCTCAAGTTCAGTCTACCAGAAGAAGCAATCTTCACCTGCTCTTACTAGATGAGCAAACGGGCTACATGGAGACCATGATGTGATTAAAACTAGGGGAGCCAGGCTATGGGACTTGTGGATTGCATTATGGGCCCCCTCCCTCCCCCCCATATTTTGAACACTACTTCAGGATGAGATTCGCCTCTAGAGTTGACCTGATTAATGAACCTTAATCATAGGTGGGAATCTCACTATCAAATAAGCTTGTACCCTTATCTTCTTATTGTTCATAGATATTCCTAGAATTATATTTACATAACAGCCCAATCCTATCCCCCACCATTGAAAACAATGCAGATATGCTGATGGAGGGTGCATTTTGCAACCAATGGTAGAGGATGACCAGAAAGCCAAATAGTGTTCTGTTTACCACTGGGTAGTGTCATGACTGATACCCTTTAACAGTCTCAAACTGGAGAAGTGGGTTGTAGGTTTGAGATGCCCTGGCCTCAGACAGGCAAACACAGGGTAGCCCAGAAATCAGTTCTGTGTTACTATGCAACACTGGCTCTTAGGGTGGTAAGACTGCCAAAGAGTCAGGCTACAGTTCTTAGCCAAATAAACCAAACAGCAAAATCCTGTGTAAGGATCTGGCCGGCGGCCCACGGCCACCCGCAATATCCCATCCCCTGCCGCGGACCACCATGTGACAGCCCAGATGTCTACTCAGGGAAGGGGACGCGCACCATCATCGCTAGGGGGAGCATCACCATGGAGCGGGGCACGCGCGTCACCCCTGCCCTTGGCTGATGCTTACCTCCGGCTCTAAGAGCAACCGCCCTGTCCGGGGCCTTCTGAGAAGGCCCGATGCGTCGACGCGTCATTTATTAGCTTTTTCGTGCATGCGCAGGCCGTTTCTGAAGGCAAGGGCTGCCCTTTTGCCTTCAGAAACGGTCTGCGCATGCGCGAAAAAGCTAATAAATAACGTGTTGACGCATCGGGCCTTCTCAGAAGGCCCCAGACCGCCGGACAGGGCGGACGCTCTGAGGCCTTCTTCCGACCTCGGAGCCTCCGCGCAGATGGTCACCCTTTGCGTGTGTCACCCCCGGGCGGGCCGCCCCGTGCACCACGCTACAGTGATGCTCATGGGGACGCTCGTCCCCTTCCCCGGGTGTAAACTGGGGACGGCCCTATCGGCCTCCTTGAATTTCCACCAGCTAAATAGCTGGCAGAAGTAGGAGGAGACCATGTAACAGCTGAGCTGGCGGGACTGGGGATATGGCCGATGACATCCTTGCCTCCTCCCAGGCCAGCTCGCCCAGTGGCCCCCCTCCCTTGCCACCCGGACCACCCATGCGGCCGGCGCCGGAGACTCACCTTTTGCCGCCAGTCGCATGGACGTTCTGGCGGCGGAGTGAGGTCAGTCGACCTTGCGCCGGCCTCCCTTACTCCCAATTTGGTACAAATGTGCCTTTCAGCACATTTGCGATGACTTCTTGCACCGGAGCACTTGCTCTGGTGCCGGACGTTTAGTGTGGATTTTGCTGTAAGAGTACGTGAGCAAATAGGCAGGGAATGTTCCCTTAACCGGTAGGCTACCACCACCTGGGCTAAATGCCAGACCACTCAGTTCCAGGACTCCGAGGGTCTCTAGGCAGTATAGCACGTAGGGGTCCTGGCCTTCCTCAGCAGGAGGAAGCCAGACCTCAAGGCCCTGATATCTAGTTCATACTTTAATAACAAGGTAAAGGGGTTAGGCCGGATTTAGCTGACTTAAGGTCCCAGTACGCAGTGATGACAACATAACTGTAATATGATTGGTTTATTATTTTTATTTTTATTTTTATTATTTTTATTATTAAACAGTATTTATATACCACTTTTCAACAAAAAGTACACAAAGAGGTTTACAGACAAAATCAAATGATTAAATGGCTCCCTGTCCTAAAAGGGCTCACAATCTAAAAAAGATGCAGAACACCACCAGCAAACAGAAAGACACTGTGCTGGGGTTAGGGTTACCATAATTTCCCAACCCCCACCCAGGACACCCACACACACACACACATTCCCCCCACAGCCAAATAATTAAATAATAAAAAATAAATGTAATAAAAATTAATTGGTAAAGTGGGTGCAAAGCGCCACCTATTGCCGCGCAAAGCACACCCCAAAATTTTAATTATTTAAAAATAAATAAATAAATAAATAAATAAGCTTACGCTAGAACGGAAGCTATCATGGCCAGCAATTATCTTGCATGTACCAGGTAGTATGGGTAATGATGCCATGTAGAAAAGAGAAGCCAGGATAAAAATAGATTTCTTACGCCGATCGCAGGTCTCCAGATGCTGGCAGCCACGAACGGGAAAAAATATACTTAAAATCTGAGGTTTGCAAGTCCTTACGTTTCGTTCCATAAGCCTGGAACTTTTTCAAAGTAAACAATCCTGGAGGGATTGAGGATGAAACTGTATGCACCCATCACTTGCTAGTTTAAATAAGTAGAAGAGCAGGACCCGCCCAAACAGATTCTCTCAATCAGCTGCAAGTGTTCAAACCTGAAACCATCTGTCAATCACTCAGCAGGGCTTCGTTTGCTGCTTTCCCTTGTTACTTCATTCTGAAAAGACTTATGGATAATAGGCAGCCAAATTTTATTCACAAATACCATCTCTTGCTGTCTATTGAGAAGTTTTCCCATAGGTCTTTTTCCTATTTCGAGAGCTTCCAAATTTTGCAGAAGTCTAACATTGTTTTCATTTTTTAAACAGATGGTATTTTCAAAATGGACTGTGTGCCCTGTGCTGAGAACATGCTCATTCCCGTTCATGGCTACCAGCGTCTGGAGACCTGCGATCGGCGTAAGAAATCTATTTTTATCCTGGCTTCTCTTTTCTACATGGCATCACTACCTGGTACATGCAAGACAAATTAGCTTACCTTTTCCCCGTGCTGCTGCTGCTCCCTGAGTCCTTGCGCCGCACGGGCAGCAGGCTGTCGGTTGGCCCGCTCCCTCACTGGCTCCGTGCCAGTGAGAGAGCGGGCGAACAACACCCGCTTCCCGCCGCCGCCATCTTCTTCTTCTTTAAACTTACCCGGGCGCCGGCAGCAGCTTGGATCACGAAATCTCGCGTGATCCAAGATGACGGCGCCCAAATCTCATGAGGGCATCATGCCCTCACGAGATTTGGGTGCCGACATCTTGGATCACGCGAGATTTCGTGATCCAAGATGCTGCCGGCGCCCGGGTAAGTTTAAAAAAAAGAAGATGTGGCGGCGGCGGCCATCCCTCCGGAAACCGGGCCGGGACAGAACCGGGAATCATGGCCGATTCCCGGGACTGTCCCGGAAAAACCGGTACGGATGGTAAGCCTACATAGGCTTACCATATTTTTCACCCCTCAAACCGGGACACTTCCCCCACAGTTAATTAATTAATTATTTATTTAATTAATTAATTAATTAATAACAATAAAAATCAATTTAATAAAAAATAAATTGAAAAACTGATCGCAATTTTTATTTATTTATTTAGTCTACAGCCCAAATAAATAAATAAATTTAAGTTTAAAAACCGAAGGGGGCGCAAAGCGCGTTTGCATTTTAAATTATTTATTTAATTTTACAATAAAATAATTAAATAAATTAACTTACCCCACCGTCGCCGTCGTGCTGCTTCTCGTCGCGCTGTTGATCCCGATCTGGCAGTGCTGCTCCTCGTCGTGCTGCTGATCCGGTCTCCCACCGGCACCACACGGAACCAGCAAGTGAACGACAGCCTGCTTGCCCGTGCTGCGCACGCCTGCTGGAGCGTCAACAACAACATGCTGAGACAAACAGGATATTAAAGATGGAGTCAGAAATCAAAATAGATTCCTCGTAACTTCACAAGTCGGCCTCTTGGTTGCGTATGGATCTGCTTGGACACACACCAGCTATGTAGCTGGCATACGTCTTAGGAAAAAAATGGGGATGGGTGGGTGGGCATAAAAATGGGGGAAAGGATCTGGCATGCGCTTTTGCCACTGAGATCCAAGCACTCCTGCCCACTCCCCACTCCTGGCCTCCCCCTCCCCACCCCAGAATGCCCCCAAGCCTCACCTTCCCCTGCTGCCAACTTACTGACAGTGGTGGGACTTCCTGGAGCTACTGAAACACACGCCTCACCTCTGGGCATTTGTGGCAGTAACCCGGAAGTGCATGATGGCATTCCAGCTGTTGCGCTGCCGCAACGGGCCTTGCGCTGCCAGAGCGGCACAGAGAGGATTGGGCCATAAGTTACCTTATTCAACCGTTGCACTGGCTTTTGTTTTATTTCATTAGAAGACCTCCTTCTCAGGACTGTACTTTAGAAGTACAAATTAACATCTTTGTTTCTACATGTAGCCAACAAAATAGGGAAGAATCCTGATTGGGATGTCCAGACAAATTAAGAAGACTCTTATTCAGTTGCCATTCCAAATTCTCCAGTTTCTTCTTTGCTTCACTAATAATACCGATCTCACACCCCCTTTTTTGTCAGCCTCTAATAGCTCGCCTCTGCATCTCCTTTCACCTGAACACTGCAACTCGAATTCTAATAAAAGGAAAAAATTAATTGAATGAAGGCACTGTGTGACTGATGGAAAACTAAAATAGCATCTGAGAACCACAAGATGCAGAGGACCAGTACAAAATGTAAATAGCATGCCAATTCTGGTGACTTTATACAAGGAAACAAAATTGCACATACTCAACTCATGGAAAGGTTTTAGAATAATACATTTAAATGAGTGGATGTATTTATTTGTTCATCTTTAAGCCAAAATATCTTTAAGAGTGGAGACTAACAAGTTCTGCTCTGCACATGCAGCAGAACTTCAGTGGAGTTCTGAAGTGGTAGGATGGACAGAAACACTTCAGACTACAGATAGGTAATCACCTTTTTGAAGGCTCCCTTATGCAGAAAGCTCCCTGCATACAGAAATTTAGCATATTAGGGAGACAGTTTTCTTATCACCTGTCCCTGATATGCTAGTTTTTTCATATGCGAGACACGTGTACCCTGCAGTGAAGGCTTTGCCTCCATTTGCACGTACTTGCTAGGGAGCTAGGCCAGATTTAAAAATACAAGACACTGGCTGTATAAGAACTTACTCATGCAGGGTTACACATGACGTGACCAGCATCATGGTGCTGGATTCTACAAATTTAGGATTAGCACATGAAGGAACTTTGGCGCAGGTGCACAGTACTATGTGGTGCTATTTGTTCCACATGTGAGAACAGACAACTGGGATTAATAGCCCAATACTAACTAACCCCCTCCCCGCTGATGCAGCCACGCCAATGGAGTATGTGCTGTATCCTGCAGCGGGGGTGGTCGGAGAGGTCTGCTTGTTTGTTCCTTTATCCTAGGGCAGCCTCTGCAATGGGTTTCCTCAGATCTGCTCCACCCATTTTGCTGACACAGAACGGAGGAGAGGGAGAGGGAAGAGGAGAGGGAACAGGGATAGGATCCAGGTGCACACCAATGTCATCAGGATCCACCCCCTCCCTTCCCTGTTTCGCCTCATGCCCACCCCCGTCCCCTTCCAGACACACCCCTGTTCCTCCTCCTCCCTGCCCTGTTCATTCTACCGCCCGCCCCCCAATGCCAGCTTACCTGAGGTGCAGTTACACATGCAGCCACATGTAGCCACATGCAGCCGGCTACAGGAGTGGGCTGCCAATACTGTCACCATTTGTGTGGGTGGTTCTGAAATGGCCGCCGGCAGCACACTGCGTGCACTGCCGTATGGCCATTTATGACAGTGGAGCCTCTGTTCCGCTATTGTAAATCTTAGTTAAAATTGGGCCGTGATGTTTATCATGCACAACCTCACACAAGATTCTTTCACACACCCAGCACCATTGCTAAACCAAGCCTTAACAATAATCTAACCCAAGGAACAGAACTGTTTTACCTCCCAAAGGACATGGCACTACCAAAGACCATTGGCCCCACCAAGCTCCCAGTTTTTATTTAAAGAAAAAAAACAGTTCTAAGGGAGCCTCTCTTTCTCTGCATTTTATAATGATTAAAATGCACAGCAGCACTCAGTGAAAGTACTAGAAGAAGCCATTGGGTGAAATAATGTGCAATGCGTGACGTTATTCAAAAGGCAAGGATACATTATTGTTCCTGATGCCACAGGTGGGATACCTCAAAAGGTCATTCAATGCAATATTGCTCGGATTAAGAACAATTAATATTGAATTACTCAGCATTCAAAGCTATTAGTTCAAGGACTGGCATTTTTACCACAAACATTTCAGAATGCCTTATTTCTCAGCCTCGCAATTAATGGTGCTGAGGTGAATGCTTGCCCGTGAACAACTTCAATATGAAAAAGAAGCTTGTGGTAACTGGAAAGCATTTCAAAAGACCCCCCGAATTCTGCTTATAGCCATGATAGATGTTGAAACTGCTGCCAATTTTTGTTTGAAAAATATATCTGCTCCTTCTTCCTAGATACAGTGATTTTTTTTCTGCAATGAAATAGATTTGTCTATGTAGCAACATAAGTTATGACAAATGAAGCTAATTCAGAATGAGCTAGTAGTCCTTCCTATACAGTCATTGCCCTCAATCTGGTCTAGTTTTGTTTGCCCTCTGTTCCCTCACCTAGCCAAAATGAAGAAGCTGTGGGATGATGTCACTATTGCTAGGGAAATACTGTACTTTTTTTTTTTTTCCAAACAAAGCCGCAAAGAGCCTGTTGGAATACTCCTGTTGCAATCAACTGAATGCTGGGTACAAAGCGGTAGTTCACCTAAATGTGTATGGATAGGCTTACCATATTGCCGACCGGGACGCTCCGCTTTGCCCTTAAGGGGCAGGGGGAGGGGAGGGAGTCAGGGCGCGCGCAAAGCGGAGCGTCCCGGTCGGCAATATGGTAAGCCTATGTATGGAGCATGTGGCATGCCTTCCTGCCACAGCAGTACCCTAGTGAAAAAGGGGGGGAAGTCGCCTTGAAACTTGTACTTTATCAGAGAAAAATGTCACAAAATAGACATCCTGCCACCATTTTGGATTAGCTATACTGATGAACAAACGTTTTCCAAAGACCTTGAAAATCAGCAGCCCATATTTCTTCAATGGCAATAGAAGCAGTGCAGCACATTTTATATCCACTGACAAGCAGGGCCTTGATGCAGTTCATTCATAAAATGGACTGCATCCAAAAGGGTGATAACAAGAGGCTCTGGAACTTTACCTTGCAGATGTACAGCTGTCAGTGCCCGGAGTGTGCTCTGCCTGGTCAGCAAGAATCTACTCCAAGCCTTCATCTTTCACTGCTTAACTGTTTCTAGAGTTCCCCATACACGTACCTGCAGCTAAAATTGAGGCAGTTGCTTCTATGCTATTTTCCTTCCCTCTCTGTCACCTAATGCGCCGTTACCCTTCCGGTTTAGGTCATCTACTCTGGAAAAGACACACATTTACAATACAGGTTCAGAGTACATTCTCTCTCTCTCTCTCTCTCTCTCTCTCTCTCTCTCTCTCTCTCTCTCTCTCTCACTCACTCACACACATACACACACACACATTTTTATATTTTATTGATATAATATTATAACAAAGTAATACATCATATATTCAAAAGATTTCAGCAAGTGCGAAGCAGAAAATCCTACTATTCAGGTTCGTTCAGAGTACATTCAAGACATGCACAGTACAGTATGTTGTAACATTGGAAGATTGTAATGCTACATAACATAATCAAGACTCCTCAGCAGATTGGCTCATCACATAGACCAAAAACTAAATATCATCAAAATCTGTTTGCTTCACTTAGGTAAGCAGCAGCTTAGTTTGTAACCCAGCAGTAAATTCTGTAAGAAGGTCAGTAGCAATCAACATAGAATCTCAACAAAATATCACCTTTGGTTCACTTTACAAATGCTGGTTACATACATAAGGCAGAATTTTACAGGTAATTTTGTTGGACTATATTATCCAGTGAGCGTTTTCTAGAATTTTTGCAAGACATTGTTTTCAAACAAGAAAGCAAGAAAATTAACAATGCAAAATGCAAAACAGAAAATAATAATTAAAAAAAACTCTTATGTAATTAGTACTGGGGCAATAAGGGGGTTGAATTAAATATTTGTTTTGAACTAGTTCCCTAGAAGTGTTGTTTTGAACTAGTTCCCTAGAAGTGGTAATCTATGTTTGATTTCTTTTGTCAAAATCTAAGAAACCAATGTCAATTAATCTCATTAGCAAATAAACAAATTATACATCCTTTTGGTTAACCACTGACATTATAAACAACATTTACCATTTCCTTTTTCTTTAAATTCTAATTAGTCCTGTATTTTTACATGAAATAAACAGATTGAATTTTCAAGTGCTGGCCCTTCCACAGTCAATTTTCACTATTCCCTTTCCGATATAAAGTTGCATCAAAGGTAGATAAGACAGCAGAAGGGAAACCCTGATCTGATTCAAAAGAAGCCAATTAACAAATCTCATTTGGTGTTAATTGCAACTGCAGTCCTCATCTTAGTTTAATCAACACCTCAGTCAAGTAATCTAAGAAATCTGAGAGATAGACATTGATTTCATTCACAGCTGGAGTCGCATTGACAAGTTTCATCCTATAAGAACCTTCCATTTCCCAGAGGCTCCGTTTTATTTATTTTATTTATTTTTCACATTGTTTATACCGCCCTTCCTCCAAGGAGCTCAGAGTGGTGTACATATTTCCTCCCCTCCTTTTTGTCCTCACAACAACCCTGTGAGGTGGGTGGGGCTAAGAGATAGTGACTGAACCAAGGTCACCCAGGAAGCTTCGTGGCTGAGCGGGGATTTGAACCTGGATCTTCCAGGTCTAAGTCCGACTCTCAAACCACTACACCATCCTGGTGTACACCACTACACCATTCCCATTCCACACAAAGCTATTCCATAAAATTGGGAGTGCAAGAGCAGGCAGGAAAGCAAGACCCTGTCTCACACAGTTTGGAAGTTCTTCATGTGTTGACAAACTCATCCCTTTTCTCACAAAGATGATATAACGTATTTGCCGTGTGCTCCGTGCCAATGTCCGAGTCTGTAAACGTCCAGCTTGCAGGATTTCTTGAAATTAATATTTATTTAAAATGTTTGTTTACTGCTTTCTCTCAATCAAATCAAATCAAAGTAGTTTTACAAAAGTTAAAAATATAAAACAAGAAACAAAACCATAAAACCATAAAACTATAAAACAATTAACAAACATATTTGGATCAATATTAGAATTGGATAGAGAAGAAAATGTTTACAACAAATCAGGATAAAAAATCTACTTCGCCTTTAAAACTTGACCCTAAACAGTGCATTTATTTCATGGCCAGAATTCAAATATACAGTGACCATGTTCTGATGTTGCCAAAATTTGTAATGACCTGTTTCAGTATTTAAAAAAAATGCCCAGTCTGGAACGTGCCGCTATATTACAATGCACCATCTCCCTAAGAAGTTTTCCTACTTGACATGTTAAAAATATTCTGGGCAGGTGCAGTCAGTTTTTCTCAGACCAGACCACCCAAGGTCAAATGCTTTGGAGGTGCATACACATATTTTTTTCTCATATTAATCTCACACACTCTTGATTAAATTCTCATTGACTGCTGTGAGACTATGTGAACTACAGAGCAAGCTGTTTTGTAGGTATGTGTGCCAAAGGTTTTTCATGTTAACCACTTATTCTTGATGAAACTTCCATTGATTGCTGCACACTATGAGATCAGAGCACCCAAGTAATCACCCTTTTATTACATTTCCAGGTAGTTCTCCAGCATGTCTGGTGCTAAGCACCATGATAGGTGCAGAACACATGAAACCAAGCTATGATTCATAGGGGACAATACAGTCATCAGCATGCATGCATGTGTCAACATTGAAAATCAGAGAAAAACTTTAGGAACACATATGTTTTTAAGTATGAGTTAAGATTTTCATGGCCAGGAATGATTACCGAAGATAAAATGACAAGATTAAAAGCCATGACAGCAAACTAAAAATATTTATAGTTAAAACTAAATGAAACTCAGTTAAAACAATAAAAACAGTTTAAGATACAATGATTCAATCGTCCTTTGACGATCTTCTTCAGGTAAAAAGACACAGCAGGCTGCAGAATGGTGACAATCTGTCTCGCAGCATTCAGGTTTAAAACCACAAGGGCATGAAAGCACATGATGCCGTATACCACTGGCGTTGACGGAGCGTGGCCGGTGGGGCGGACTGCCCGGGGGTGACGCGCGTCATGGGTGACGTGCGTCACGTTCGGACGCTCCGAGGTCGGCTCCCGGGCCTCGGAGCCTCCAGAGTCCGGAGGCTCCGAGGCCCGGGAGCCAGCCTCTTGAGCGTCCGGCTCCGCCGACGCTCCAAGGCCTTCTGAAGGCCCGCTGCTTGAAAACGTAATTCTTACGTTTTCGCTCATGCGCAGTACTTTTCTGAGGGCAAAGGGGCAGCCCTTTGCCCTCAGAAAATGTACTGCGCATGCGCAAAAAACGTAAAACTTTACGTTTTCAAGCAGCGGACCTTCAGAAGGCCCTGGAGCGCCGGTGGAGCCGGACGCTCCGAGGCCGGCTCCCCGGCGGGCTCCCCGGCCTTCAGGTAAGGGGGTGTTTGGGGGGGTTCACCCTAGGGCGGGGGATGACGCGCACCCCCCGCCCTAGGGTGTCGCGCGTCTAGTGACGCTACTGCCGTATACCCACATGGCTGCCTTATTCACCTCAATGCCTGCAAATCGTTCAAGTGTACATCAGACCCCCCTCCATTCATGTGTACATCAGACCCCCCCCCCAGGCATCTACAGTGATGCTGTTAGAGCAGGTTGAGTGAATTTAGGATGTTCTTTCATTAAACTCAAACTCCTACTAATCAGTGATAAATGGTTGTAATGCCAGGTCAATGAACTTATTTATATAAGAGTCCTTTGATCATTTTCTGAACCTTCATATGATTACTGATTGACGACATCCTCCCTGGCCGGCAGTCCGGGGCCTTCTGACGAGGCCCAATGCGGCAAGATGGTATTTGAGATCTTTAGGGCAGCGCGCGTGCCCTCGCTTTAGGGCGGCAAGCGCCCTAGTGACGCCACTGCAAGGTGGTACGCTGAAGAAAAAGGTTGGGAACCTCTGCTATATTGCTTAGAATTACTGATTGTACATACTGCACAATCATAAGAACTTAGAATAAATTCAGCTCTTATGTTTTCCATAACACTAAATACCTCTCTCTTTCTCTCCCTGTTTTTAAATGAGCATTCAACATTAAAGCTTCCCATGAGTAGTATTTAACTCATATGCAACCAAACACGATTAAATGGATCAAACAAGCAAATATATCCATATCTCTTTTTTCTACATCTAAAAACCTTGAGCAATACATCATTTTAGTCTGTAGCTTTACAAAAGTAAACATTTTTGCCAGAGTACCATAATATGTCTTTGTTATTTTATCTACGGATAGTTTGTCCTTCTGAAATTATTGCAGGAAGTTGCAAAATTATGTGCACAATGTAAAAGAAAAGGTAGAAAAAGGAAGGGAAATGTAATATATAAACATAATATATAAGACATAATATATAAATGTTATATGTTGCCTGATATGTTGTAACTAGTGGATTGCATTGTTATGAGGCATACTTCTTAAGACACAAATAACATATGCGCATGGATGAAATCTATGATGTGTGCAGGGATAAAGCGCAGTGGCCAATGGCACAACTCAGTAGAATCACAGAAAGGAGGAGGGAGACAAGGTTGAAGGTGCAACAATAGGCCACTTTTATTGTGGGGATAATAATACATGCCCCAATCCTATACTTTTGTTCTGCCAGCGGAAAGCGCAATCTGCTGGCGGAAGTGACGTTCCACCAGTGAACACAATGAGGCTGCTGTCACAGTGGCTGGTGGCTGTGTGAGTGAGCGCCAGTGAGGCTACCATCTGCCGACACCAGTGAATTGGCAGTTGGGGCGGGTGGTGGGATGAATGGGGCAAGGAGGGGGAGGATTGGGGAATGTTGGGGCAAGGGAAGGGCAGGAAACAGAACAGAGTGGGAGGGAGCCGTTAGCAGCAGCACTCACTTGCGCAAGTATCCTATGCTCCTTCCCTCTCTCTTACCTTGGTTCTGCACCAGCAAAATTGTGGTACAGAATTGAGGAGACTCATTGGGGAAGCAGAGGCTTCTCTTACCCTGAGGAGACCTCCGTGACTGCTCCCCCCCCCCCCACCATAAGATGCAGTGTGTGCTCCATTGGTGTAGTCAGTGGGAGGGGGCTCAGTAGGATTGGGCTGACAGTAACTGGGAGGGAGAATCAATAATAAAATGCAATGCAATATTCAGCCATCAGTCACACAATCCCCAAAGGTAAGTGGTTTCCAGATAGAAAAGAGAAGAAAAAGGAAATCCTCTCAAGGAGAAGGAGGTGCCTAATGACACAAGCAGAAGCAGAGAAAAAAGAGGGGGAGCAGGACATAAGGAAATCAGGTGGGTTACCTAGGGTGATAGGGGCTGAAACATCAGGGTGTTTGTGATTGTGGGAGAGGAAGAAGAAGGACCAAGAAAAAGTGAAATACTGTAGAGGAATGCAAGCAGAGGAATACCGTACTGAGATTCCTGGCAAGGTACAAGACCATGGCTGAGTCACAGTTCTCTGTAAGTCTGAACCAGGGCTATGGGCAAGAAGTGAGCCCATTGGTGAGCCATGCAATCACTTCATTCACTTGAGGTGGGAGGGCTAGTCTCTTCCATTGCGTGGTGGTCACTCTTAACCAATGTTCCATGCTTCTGAAATTGCAAGACAGCATGCGAGATATGTTCAATTCCCCTACTGTTGGAGTTTAGGATGGACCAGTTAAGAGGAATTGTTCATTGGTGACCTGGGGCTAACCTTTGGACCTCCCCTTAAAAGAAGCGGGGAAGAAAGGGAACGGTTGGAAAAGGAGAAAGTGGTCTTATACCTGTCCTGTATGCTGGTTGGCACAGTGGTATATGGAGTGGAGTGCTTGACATAGCACCAGCAGGCTACTAAGCAGTTCATGAGTGGGTGTTCACGTGTGGGTGACTGAAGCAGGTGAACAGCAAACGGGACACAAGGGGTCTGTGACTCAGCTTTTCATACCATAAATTTCCATAGGGAGGCATAGAAGCTAATGTGGGGTGAATTCATCAAGGACTTTTCTTTTATGCCTTGATGGCCCGTGACCACTCATCCCCAACTTGAGACAGATGTCTCTATTGTTTTGCAACCTGCAAAGGGTGCAAAAACTCTTGACTGCTCTGGAGACCAGGGCCTCAATTAATATGCAGCTCTTGGGGAGGGAAGCTAGGATTAGGGACCCTTCTTTTGTGTTGCTAACAGCTTTCCTCCAAGATGAAGTGCAGAACTTGGATCTGTTTTGCCAAGTCTGCCACTGGAACCAGCTGCTATTACTCCCCAGTAAGTGTAGAAAGCCAGCATTCCTTTTAGATAGCGAGCTCTTTTGAGACTGGAGGCGTTTATCTTATTTTCTCCGAAAAAATCCACTTTGTGGACTTTTATTGGAAAGAGGTAAGTCAGCGGCATCATGGGCAGGAAGGGAGAGGGTATAGGAAGTTTGGGGGCAGTTTGGAGAGGGAGAGGGTGGATCCAGGTGGCACCAGGATCCTGTCCCCTCTTCTTAGCCCAATCTCTCCCCTTTCTCTCTTTGGACTTATGCCAACTATACAGCTGGTGACCTACAGAGAACCGAGGATTTTTTTTGTCTCACCTCTCCCAGGTCTCCTGATTAACCCCACCACAACCACCATAGCATATAACACATACTTCCTTGGTGTGTGCGTGCTATAGAGTGGTGGGCGATAGGATTGGGCTGTCAATTTCCTAAAGAAAAAGGCTTAAATGAAAAGCATCAAGATTCATGGTAACTCAGGTCTCGGAGAGAGAGAGAGAGAGAGAGAGAGAGAGAGAGAGAGAGAGAGAGAGAGAGAGAGAGAGAGAGAGAGAGAGAGAGAGTTATTCTGCCAGAAGGGTACTATAATAAGAATGAACTGTATTGGCTCATATCACACTCTTTTCAAGAATTCGGCCGTTGATCAGCAATTAAATTAGCATGCTGGCAAGTTACATCGTTAAACCTGTCTACATCAAATATTGATATTCTCACTGCCTTTCTCTACACTTCATATCAATAAACAGCTACACCTATTAGACAGAAATGAGAAAAGCAACACACAATCAACCACATGTATTGAAAAGATATTGCCTGCAGAGTAAGCAGATACTAATGGAATTCAGACGAGCTTGCTCACCTGACATGCTCATTTTCTATGAGGATGGATCATTTTTTTGTATGGAGTAGCACTCACCACCCAATCCTATGGGCACATTCAGCAGTGGAATGTGTACTCCGCCCTGCTGGCATAACATGCTTTGTGGCTGTCGCAAACTCGACACCACTGGCATGTGTGGCCTGGCGACTGGGTCCATGTTATGGATGGATCAGGCCTTCCTGCTAGAGCAGTTAAGGCCAAGCAGAGGTTGGGAGGGAGGTGGGGAGAGGGTGGAATGGGCTGGGTGGAACAGGGAGGAGAAAGGAGCGGGGTGGGTAGATCGGGCTTGGGAAGGGGGTGGGTTCAACAGCAGCGGCACCCGCTGAATCCTAAATCCCTTCCTGGGCCTGATTCGCCTGCATGGCTCAGCACGGACTTGCGCCAGCTATTAAGCTGGCATAGGTCAAAGTTGACCCATAGCAGCTGCTGGGGCTTACCCTGGAGCAAATGAACAAATGTTCTGTTACCCTGGGGAGGTCTCCAGAGGCCAAATCTCTCCAACAGAATACAGCAGGCACCATGGTGGCACCACTGCATCGCCGAGTGGAGAGTTAGTTAGGATTGGGATGCCCATCACATGAGCCCCCAACTGTAGTCCAAAATGGTAGAGGTCAGGTGCAGGTTGACCATCTCAGTGCCTTACATAGCAATTGACGTAAGGAAATCTCAGGTATTTTTCAAAACTCATCCCTCCTACCAAACTTCCAGAGATATGGTGAATTCTTCAAGTACTGAACCTTTCTTTAATTACGTGTGTTTTACAAGCCTAGCTTCAGAACAGGACATCCAGAAAAATGAAAGACCTGAACTTTAGTCAACACATTGAGACAGCTTTAATATTAATTAAACTCTATGATGAAATGAGTGGAGGGATTTAAGTTTAGCTAGCTCATGCCTTGTTTTGCTTTTTGAGGAATTCATCAGCTTCACACACACCCCAATAAATCTGTGGCCCTTAGGCAAAGAGTCACAGAGGTCAGTGTTGGGAGTTAATTAAAATCAAATGAGTTTAGGAAGCTTTCAAAGCAATCCTATGTGTGCCTACTCAGAAATAATGAGATTTACTTCCAGGTAAATCTGTATATGATTGCAGACGGGCAGCGCAATCCTGTCTAAAGATCCGCGGGCAGCCCTAGGGCCGCCTGCAGGATCCTATGCTTGTTCCAGGCCACTCCAGAGCAGCCTGGAGGTCTGGCTATATAGAGGAAGCTGAACAGTGTAGAGCTGGGTGGCCCCAATGGGCCTACTCAGATTTCCACCAGCTTCAGAGCTGGCGTAACTCTGTAATTTAATCATTTGATTTTGTCTGTAAACCGCTTTGTGAACTTTTTGTTGAAAAGCGGTATATAAATACTGTTAATAATAATAATAATAATAATAATAATAATAATAATAATAATAATGGCTGCTGAGCCCAGGAATGGGATGGGGATACGGCGGCCGACATCCTCCCCGCCTCCTCCCAGGCCGGCTCGGACAACCGCTGCTCTCCCTTGCCGCTCGGTCCACCCTTGCACCAGCCGGCAGGAGACTTACCTTCCCCGCTGGCGGCAGGGTTGCTTTGACAGTGGAGTGAGGGCTGCCAGCCTCCGTGTCGACAGCCCTTACTCAAAAGTAGGTACAAAATGCTTTACAGCACATTTGCAACAGTTTAGAATGGCAGACCACGCACTCCGCCACTCTGAACTTACGCAGGATTGTGCTGTCAGTTGCTGGGCAATTTGGGCCTAAGATTCAAATTATTTCTGCGCATCAGATATTATTTTACCCATTTTTCTCCAAAACCCTTCATATTTTTTTCAGGTTTCCCAAATTGTAAGTTTGTGGGCAAATACTTATTCATCTTATTGTTGTAATAACACCTATAACACTAATACAATTTAGGTGCTTTAATCAATAATAAATTATTATTAAGACAAAGCCTGGGAATTGTAGCAGGAAACTGCCATGGAGGAAGGTCATAAGGTCAGTATGTACTTTTCCATTCTCTGAACTTTTCGAGTTTCAAATCTGGACCCACTCCTTATATGAGCTCTTTGCAGATAATATCCCTCAGTGTGGGTATAAACAACCAAAATATTAAAAGGAAGTGGGATCGTGCCTGCTGGCTTCAACTCCACCCTATGAGTTGATCCACCTTTATGTGTGATCTGAACCTATAATGCATGTATAAGTTGTGTGCACATACCGTATTGGTCTGAGTATAAGACTCACTTTTTTCTCCTAATTTAAGTTTTTAAACTAGGGGTGCGTCTTATAATCAGGCTGTTGCAATAATGCCAGTGATTTAATAAATTTTTTTTAATAGCACCAAACTTTAAGGGTGTGTCTTATAATCAGGTGCGTCTTATACTCGGGACAATACGGTATATTCTCTCTATGTGATCTACAACCTGGATTTTTGACCCAATTCTAAAGGGCCTTTACACTGGCGGAATGCACAGAGGCATTTATGACAGTGGAACAGTGTTGCTGAGTCTCCTGCGCGTTGCCTTTGCCCCACGGAACGGCTTCGAAGATGAGGGGGCGGGGCCGCCTCGTGCCGGTGAGTAACGGAGGTCAGCATGGTGTTCCGCCCCACCTCCAGCAATGCCACTGCTACTGTACTCCAGATTCCATCTAATGTAGAGACTAGATTTGCCTCAACAAGAAGTGAGCGAGACCTTTTCCACGGCAGTCCTGATGCTCTGGAACTCTCTCCCCAAAAGGTTTGTTCAGCTGCCTCCATATAAGGTAAAGGTAAAGGTATCCCCTGACAATTAAGTCCAGTCGTGTCCGACTCTAGGGTGTGGTGCTCATCTCCATTTCAGAGCCGAAGAGCCAGCATTGTCCGAAGACGCCTCCATGGTCATGTGGCCGGCATGACTCTCCTTGCCGCAGCGCGTAGCATGCAGCTGGAACACGGAGCGCTGTTTACCTTCCCGCAAGCGGTACCTATTTATCTACTCGCATTGACATGCTTTGGAACTGCTAGGTTGGCAGGAGGCCTCCATATAGCCATATCATATAAACTTGTTCTTGTAACTAGTATCATATAAACTAGTTCTGGTTCCAAAAGAAGGGCCTTGAGACACCTTCGCATCTTGGGGGAGTTTACCCTGCCCCCCCCGAGCGCTCAAGGGAAGGCACGTGGGCGGGTGCGCAACGGAGGAAACAGCCGACGTTTTTGCTGGCTCCTCAGTCGGCACCCGGGCTGTGAACCCCTCCCGCCCTCCCTGACATAGGCTGGGATTAGCCGACTGCCTTTGGGGGCCAGGTAAGAATTTTTGGCCACCAACTAATTGGCACACATAGGTGGTTTTTTCGCCTACCTCAGACTGTGCTGGGAGGATCGGGCTCGTAGCCAGTGGGTCACCTGGCAGGTAGCGTGCAGGTATGGGTAAGTAGGATGGAGGCTTCTCGGCATACATCTTGAGGCAGCAAAGTCAGGAGCTAAGCCAGGACCGCTCATGATGATGCTTGACCGGGTCGGTGAGGCTGGCTGGCAAGCCCCTTGGCTGGAGCAAGTGGGGACCATCAATGGCCTGGCCAGTATGGGTGCCTTAACTGCTCCGCTGTCTCAATCCACAAGGGTTGGCTGTGATGGGCTCCCTCGGGCAGTGACCGAGGGAGCCTGGAGCCGGGATGGTTATGCCAGTTTAAGCAGGGGGAGGGAGATGGTCAGTACTGTTTCCCCCAGTTAGCGCCTGCGCACCTTGGGGGGGGGGCTGAGTTTTCCCCAAGTTAGTTCCCTCTGCAGGGTTGTTGTGTATTTCAATAAAAGTGACCACATATCCAAAATGTGCATTGTCTTGTGTGCTTATTTGGGGGGGGGGGGTTAAGGGTAAACCAGCACAACACCACAAGTTATTATAGCACACAACATTGGAAGATAGATAATTGAAGTTAACATGAGCCCCAGTGTTTTGACTGGCTAAATAGAAGTCATTAGGAGGTATTCTAACATTACTGGGGGGGGGGGGGGAGAAGCACTGTTTTACTGAGTGTGCTGCTCATACAAGGAATCAGAGAAAGAAAGCCTGAGGAAGAAAACACAGTTGTTCATTAAAGGCCAAAAATTAAACCTGTGCATCATAATAGGGACAGAAAGTAAAGGTCAAAAACATTTGCTGTGACATAGTCTCACAGGCTAGATCTTTGCCCATGGGAGATGTTCTGCTCAGCCTCATAACACAAAGAGCTGGCACCCGGAAGACAACAACTTCTCTTGGCGCATATGAAAATCTAGAGAAGAAATCACCACGGGGGGAAGTATTAAATAATAAATAAGTCTTAAAATACTAAATAATTAAGAAGTGCTAAATAATAATAAAGACAAATAAACTAAAATCATGATGACGGATGAAAATAATTATGCAGCAAGTCGGGGCCTTTGTGCATTCGTCACACTGTGGAGGTAAAAAACGCGCATTTACATGGCTTTAATCTTTTATTAGAGGGGAAGGTCAGAGTCCAGAGCCAGGGAATGAATATCACAATAAGGCTATCAAAAGGGAGAATGCATAAGAGGAGGAGAGAGAAAAATAGCCTGAGACAACAGCTTCCACAGCAGTTAAAGCTTTCTTCAATTTTTAAACAGGCAGAACAAACAGCATAAGATGCTGAGCAATGAACCTACAGCACTCACAACAATGCTTGCTATTAAAATAATCATAAGGCAGGTTCAAAATGAATAAAACAGCAATTTGTAGAGTCAATCCGATCACCCTTTCTGCCTGCCTCTTGTTCCTGATGCACAAGTCCTGCTGAAGCCAATAGCTGCGTTCAGACATCACAACAACCAGGAGTGGCTCCAGTGGTGGGGCATGTGCTGGGGACACATGGCCACACAAGGGTTCGCAACCATGCCCATAACCCCTGAGGCAGGGAGGGCCCACTGATGCTGTCGTTCCCTGTCACTGGACTACCAGTGGACTACCACAACCCAAGGACCCAGGGACTCGGGGGTGTGTGTGTGTGAGCAGATGATTATAGAGGAGGAAGAGAAGCAGCAACAGACTCTCTTCATCATTCTCTTGTGCCATTTTACAATTACCCTGATGCTCCTTAGGGAACCAGGGCATCCAAGAATTGTAAAATGGCACTGGCAGAAGAAAAGGGGTGCTTTGCTGCTATCACTACTCCTCACCACTACCTGATAAGCAGTGTTGTAGACTTGAGTCTATTGACTCGGACTGGAGTCGGACTCAACTCGCATCAATGACATGACTTGGATGTGACTCAGCATTTATAAAAGACTCGAAAGACTCAAGACTGGGAGCGTTTTACTATAAGTCAAATTTTATTCAGGTTTAAACCCATTTTCCTCATTAAATAGATAGGGACTCACAACTCGCAGCCAAAGCCTCGGGACTTGGGGCAAAGACTTGGAACTTGACTTGAGACTTGGACCCAGAGACTTGAGACTTGACTCAAGACTTGGAGTCAGAGACTTGATCCACATCCCTGCTGATAAGCCATCTTCTGGTAAGCCATCCAGGACCTGGTCTCAATGGGGAGGCTTACCAGGAGGTGGAGGGGACCTGGAAGCAATAGACCTGAGTCCTCCTTCACACTGCTACCTATATCTATCATAGTGGTGATGAAGGATGACTGTTGCCCACACACTGCCTGGTTCCCGGGCCGGCACAGCCAACGGCCCCTTCCCTCGCCGCCCGGACCACCCATGCAGCTGCCGGGTATCACTTACCTTCCTCCGGCGGCCGCATGGAGATCCCGTGGCAGAGTAAGAGCTGCCGGTCTAGCACCGGCGGCCCTTACTCTAGAGTCATCGCAAACGCACCTTACGCTTGCTCCGCCGTCCTGTAGTTGGGCAGGATCACTGGCATCACTGCAGGGGGGGAGCTCTAAGTTCCGCCGCGGTCCGACCCTCCGTTACACCGGTGCACAAAGCGGCACCACCCCCTCGCCTTTGGAGCCATTCAAAACGGTGAAAGCAACGCGCAGGGAGTCTCCTGCATGTTGCTTTCACCGCCTTGAATGGTTCTGAACATGAGGGGGCGGTGCCGCTTTGTTCACCGGTGTAACGGAGGGTCGGACCGCGGTGGAACTTAGAGCTCCGCCCCCCTGCAGCGACGCCAGTGGGCAGGATTGCGTTGTCCAAATCATCAAAATCTGCTTGCTTCACTTAGGTAAGCAGCTTAGTTTGTAACCCAGCAGTAAATTCTGTAAGAAGGTCAGTAGCAATCAACATAGAATCTCGACAAAATATCACCTTTGGTTCACTTCACAAATGCTGGTTACATACATAAGGCAGAATTTTACAGGTAATTATGTTTGACTATATTATCCAGTGAGTGTTTTCTAGAATTTTAGCAAGCCATTGTTTTCAAACATATGGTAGCAAGAAAATTAACAATGCAAAATGCAAAACAGAAAATACTCTTATGTAATTAGTACTGGGGCAAGGAGGGGGCTGAATTAAATATTTGTTTTGAACTAGTTCCCAAGAAGCATTGTTTTGAACTAGTTCCCTAGAAGTGATCATCTATGTTTGATTATTCTTTTTTGTCAAAATTTACCTGGTTAATTTTCCTAGCTGGGCACTGATCTGGAACTGGACAGCAGACAAGTGAGAGTCCTCTGCTGGGCTCATGTCCATTTGCTGCCTGGTTCCTGGGGACCACTGAAATAGCAGCTGGCTTATGCATGTGCTTTCCAAAGTATGAGGGGAATGTGCTATTGGAGGGCCCTCACAGGACTTTTGCCCCATGGCCCTCCCAAAATTGGAGCTGTCACCATGGTTGGTTTTCACACTTGAACCTATGCTGCTCACAAACCATGCTTTGAAGGGGCTGCCAAACCACAATAAAACCATAGTTTGAAGTCGGTTTGCAAACCAGTTTTGTACTATCTTTGATTTGTTGTTACATCGGAGTTCCAATACCACTGGGTACCCAAAGTTCTCGGTTGTGGGGAGGATCTAGGGTACAGTATTTGTTGCTGCATATTGTACTCTTGGGGGGTGGACTTCAGGAGGAGTCAGTGTGTTTTGGGGAAGGTCTTGCAGGCACACTCTTGCTGCTTCTCCCATCTGATCTTGTACATGCATTAGAATATCTGAACAGGCAGCTTAAAGTTCACAAGGAAGAAGAAGGCGTTCCCAAGGAGTGAGGTCCAAATGCCCATGCTTGGATAAATTCAAAGATATACCCCCATGCAGGGGTTCCTTACCTTTCAGCTTTCAGGGCCACATCACTCAATTTTGCTCTTATGGGGGGGGGTAGAATGGGTATGTAATAGAAAATAGTACATACATTTTGTACATAACTCTATGGATTTTCTCCATAGGAGAAAAAAAATATTTGCAGCTCAATGGCTTCTCTCTCTCTCTCTCTCTCTCTCTCTCTCTCTCTCTCTCTCTCTCTCTCACACACACACACACACACACACACACACACACACACACACACACACACACACACACACAAGCATCACTTATGCATTTGCAGTATTAGTCTTTATCTGTAAAAGCCCTTTCCATTATCCGGTGAAGAGAAATTGAGCAAAATAGCAACTTGGTAATCGTGATAGGTACTGAGAGGAGTTAACTTGCGCAACACTCCTTGCTCTTCAGGATCACTAAAAAACAGTTTAACCGTTCAATGCAACTCTGAATTTATTTCATTGTAGACAAGAAATGCATTGTATTTCGACCCTGAACAATACAATAAAAGAGAATTATTGATAGTATTCTCTTTTCAGGTCAGCTGAGTGACCCACAAGGGGGAAAAAAAAACAAGACGATAGTAGACTTCTCCGTTCAAATGTTGATGTCAAGTTCCATATTTGTTACTTTGATGGGTAGAAGACTGATTTGTTGCTATGATCACTTGTTTCAGTTCAGTCTCTAACAAATGCTTGAAATGGTGATCTTTCCGTAGCATGACACTGGAGGAAGGCTATTGTCAAGTGAAGAATTCCTCCAGGTGGATTGCTGCTTTAATATTTGTTTGAGAGCTGCAGGTGTCTGACACAGAACAAGCACAACTCTGGCAGGACTAGTCACTTTGAAAAAAAATGTCACAAAGCATTACTGGCTAAAAATGTTTAAAAGAAAAGATTCATTCTGAGCAGTAGTATGGCACTGAACTCCCAGAATCCCTTACTTTCTGTCTATAAATCATGGGTACATCGGGACATTTGGACCTCTGCCTTTTCTTTCACTGACAGCACTAAACTTTCAAAAATATAGATTTTGAATGTTTATGAGAAGAACCAGAACCAGAGTGCCTTTTTCACTTGATGTTTTTGGCCTTAAAGGAATATGAGTGAACGAACATGAACAGAGTGTGAAATCGTCACTCCAACCTCCTGTCACTCCTAAACGAACGGCACTTAGGATAAAGGGGTTTTTTCTCTCCGGTCTTACACCTCCTTCAATCTTCAGTTTTCTGGTTTCTGATCTTGCCCTTGCGGTTTCTCCTTCCTTCCCTCTCGTTTTCCCTCCTCCCCTTTGATTTCCTTGAGTTTTAGTCATTCTTGTGCCTGGCAAGTGTTTTCAGTATTCCTATTTCATTCAGTTCCCTCCCTTCCGTTTCTTCCCCCTCCCCGTCAGTCCCGAGGTTCCACTGCTCTCGTTCTTTGCAATTGATGAGAACGTGTCAATGCGTTGTTTTGTTCCGGTAATTAAGTGTATTGCCCATTTACATGTTAGGATCCGTTTGCTTTCTAACATAGGTTTTCGCACCAACGATGTTTTAGTCCTCGGCTCCTCCCATAGTTTTTAGGTTACTATAGTTCAAGTGGTGTCAGACCCTGGATATTTTCAATTCGGGCTATCCACTCAGTGTAATCCTTGTGTACGATCTCGAGGCTTTCTCTCTCCTACTTGTAGTGAGTTCACAGGACATGTGTGATAACATTCTATCCTGCTGCTGTAGGTGCTTGACAATGCTCTTTGCAATTTGAGCGAAACGTCGCATTTTATGTCTGATATTAATATTTTACAAATTTTTAATTTGGTTTTAAATGTGATTTTTTTTGTGTTGTGTTTTAACCAATAGAATTTTTCTATGTGGAATTACCTGGTATACTTGTTTTATTGATATTTTATACATTTTTGTCATGGCTTTTTACCCGTTAAACTCAAGTTATTTTAAAATTGTTGCTGGCCATGAAAATCTCAAATCATATTATTATTATTATTATTATTATTATTATTATTATTATTATTATTATTATTATTACAATATCAACACTACTACTACTACTACTACTACTTAATAATAATAATAATAATAATAACAATAATAATAATAATAAATTATTGCACTGCTTTTCCACAAAAAAAAGTTCACAAAGCAGTTTACAGATTTACAGCCCAATCCTGTGTAAGGATTGGGCGGGCAGCCCAGGCCACCCGTTGGATCCCATGCTCTGCCACTTGCAGTCTCCCGCCTGGTGGAAAGTCTACTCAGGGAAGGGGACGCTTGTCCCCTTCCCTGGGTGTAACTGGCGCTGGGGCCGATCGGCCTTCTCGGAATTCCGCCAGCAATTTGGTGGAAGTTGGAGGAGGCCGTGTAACGGCCCAGCCGATCAGTGGGGGACGGGATATGGCCGAAGCCATCCCTGCCCCGAACGGCTGGGCCATTCGAACCGCCCCCCCCTGTCAGCTGGATCCCTACCTGGCTCCTCAGGTGGACAGGCAAGGGTCCTGGCGGCGGAGCAGGGAAGGTCGGCCTTGCGCCGGCCTTCCCTGCTCGCGAGTCATCGAAAAAGTGCCTTACGGCACTTTTACGACGGCTTCAGGCAGTGGAATGCTCATTCTGCTGCCCGCCACAGCACTAGGATTGCGCTGTAAATAAGTCAAGAAATGAATGGTCCCCTGCCCGCAAAGTCCTCCGATTCTAAAAAACGATGCAGAAGAAACTAGCAAATCCTGCAAACAGCCACTAGAAGTGATGCTATGCTGGGGTGAAGAGGGACAGTTACCCTCCCCCTGCTAAATATAAGAGGAGAACTCACTCCATGGAGCCTCTTCCCCAGTCATCAGAAGTAGCACAATCCAGCAAGGTGTGTAGGATCCCACACAAATGAGAGCTGAGCAGAGCAACTGTGGGTGCCGCTGCAGGATTACGCCAAAGTGAGTTTGGAGAAAACGAATTCCAGCAGCTGCTTCAGCATCTAGAGCAGATGAAAATGATTTTTTGGATCAATATACCAGTAGTTTAATTTGAGGGTTGGTGTAATCTTTATCATAAACCAGCCAGTCTTTATTATGAGCTGGAAGGTTAGTTGATGATCAATACATTTTCCTGAAAAGAGATGAACATTTTTAAAGGGCACCAAAATCTATTGGCTGTATATGCTAGTCTGAGATTCATGTCTAGTTCAATGAGGAAAATGTAGAGCCACCTGTTTAGTGGATTCCCCAAGATTGGGCTAAATGTCAGTTTAAAGATTTTTAAAATAAGATTTTTGTTATTACCATTTGAGGCTTCTCCAAAGGTCAGGCAGACATGACACTTCTCAGGCTGTCTCTTTTCAACAATCTGAGATGATGAGTATGCAAATCAAGCTTTATAAAAGTTTATTCACAGCCACTGCAGTTAAGTGACTAATGGTGCAATTCTATACTTGTTTATTCAGAAGGAATTCTCATTGAATTCAATGGAGTTTACTCCCAGGTAAGTCTGCAGAGGACTACACTGTAGGAGTGAGAGCTTTATGATCCATGGGGTCTTTCACATCTCCAAAACAAATAAAAAATAAGCTGGAAAAACTGCAAAGAGGAGTAGCTTTTCTCTTGACATGATTTGATTGAAACAAGTTTTTCTTAAGGGAAATAATACTATCCTTGCACGCACGCACGCACGCACAAACACACAAGCACACCAAAGGTTTCGTTTTGGAGGAAGGACCACTTTATTTAAAATAACAGAACCTGCAGAGGGGTAAAAACCTAACTTAACCCCCCACGGCGTGCATGCACTAAATGGGGGAAATGGTACTGTCTGCCTCCTCCAGATCTTAAATGGGCATCAATATCCTGACTCAAAGCCACCCTTGGGTGCTGACTGAGGGAGCCTATCACAGCCAACCCCAAAGGGTCGAGGCAGCAGAACAGCATAGATTCACACAGGCCAAGCCATGCGGTGGTCTTTGCATATTCCAGCCAGGGGGCTTGCCAGCCAGCCTCACCAACCCAGTCAAGCAATGGCGTTACAGCAGGGGGGGCGGAGCTCTAAGTTCCGTTGTGATCGGAGCCTCCGTTACACGGGGGAACGAAGCGGCCCCACCCCCTCACCTTCGGAGCCTTTCAGGGCAGCGAAAGCAACGCGCAGGGAGTCTCCTGCACATTGCTTTCGCTTCCCTGACAGGCTCCGAAGGCGATGGGGCAGGGCCGCTTCGTTCCCCCGTGTAACGGAGGCTCCGATCACAGCGGAACTTAGAGCTCCGCCCCCCCTGCCGTGATGCCACGGCAGTCAAGTGTTGTCTGAGTGGTCCTGGCTCACCTCCTGACCATGCTGACCTCAGTATGTACGCCAGTCCCTCACGCACTATGTACCCAACTCACACACTACCTGCCAAAAAAGCCATAATGAGTACGGTATATCCAATCTCCTGGTTTTAGTAGTAGGCTATCTCTTAATGCCAGATAGAGAGTGGTGACAGGATAGTGTGCTTGTTGTCTAGTGTGCTTCTTGAGGCATCTGGTGGGGTCACTGTGAGATACAGGAAGCTGGACTAGATGGGCCTTTGGCCTGATCCAGTGGGGCTCTTCTTATGTTCTTATGACCGACATACTAATGCTACAGCTCCTGGGTTAGGCAAAAAAACCACCAGCCAACTGCCAATCCAGCTGATGGCAAAAAAAAATCCTACCCAGCCCCCAATAAAGAGTGACCAGCTAATTCCAGACTGCAATATAGGGAGGGAGGGGCTCAAAAAAACGGCGACGACTGAGACCCAAGCAAAAATGCCGCCCGGTTCCCTTCCTCAGCCATGCCCCTGCCCAAGGCCCCAGCCAATAAAGAGGTTGCAAAATGGCGCCCCGGTGCTGGTGTGCCTGTGGGAGCAGTGCAAACCCAGCGAAACACTAGGCATTTCACCTCCAAACCTCAAAATAAAGTCCAGAAGAACCTCACCAAGCAGAAGTGAAAGCAACCCTTTCCTTTAGGCTCTGTTGATCAGGGTTTGGAAGTTTATTAATCCTCTTGAGAAGGATTGGTTCCAGTCAAAACACATCAGGAATAAAGCTACTAGCCTTTCCATGTCTACCAACTTGGGTTTGTTTTTGGTTGCCCATTTGGTACAGTGAGTCCTGCAGTTCTCAGCGAATTCTGCTTAGCCATGAAGTACAACTGTGTTAAACAGTTTTCCTAGGAAGCTTAATTATGCCAATTTGCTGATGAGTCACTGGATTTTTCCCCACCCTATATTATAATGTCAGTGAGTGACACATTTTTACAGCAGGGGAGAAAGAGAGGTTAATTTGTAGGTGATCGGTTTTGTTTAGAGTTAAAGTGCCAACTTAAAATCTAATTGGCAGCCTGATTTTTCTTTTTTGTCAAACGAATCAAGTTATTCAGCAAAAGTACATGGCAAGTTAAGGTGGCACTTTGCCCTTCTCCTTTGACACAGCCATATATTATAATCACTCTTCTTGTAATCGTGTCTGTCTCATTTCTAGAAAACAGACATCGTCTCTTTGGTGAGATGTTCTTAGGGAGGTGAAGTCTCTGCTAGTGGGCAGAGTTGATGATGTCTGAGGAGATGGAGACAGAACAGCATAATTCCTTCGATCCTGGTGGCAGTTTTCCTCATTGCCACTTTGAATTAATGAACAAACACCCTAGAAGCAAGCCAATGATCCTCATAGTGATTTCAGCTGAGACCAATGCAAATTCTGCCTGTTTGAGGCCTGTTTATATTACATATTGGGCTTGTTTGAGCAGTCTAGAAGTCTATTTTAAATGGAGTTCAGTTGTTTTTTCTTTGTGTGTGTGTTTTTTAAAAGGGCAGTGGAAATTTAATGGCATATGAATGGTGCCAGGTTTTCAGCTGATGTAGAGCTTTGGATCCCACAGGGAAAATACCCTGTATGTCTACTTACAATTGTTACCATACAGCGCAATCCTGTGTAACTCTTGCACCGGTGTAACAGTAGATCTACCAGTGTAAGTGCACTTATGCCAGTGTAACTTTCCGTACGTCGATGAAAGCAGGATGGATACCAGCACAGTTCTGGTGCAGGACAGATGCCAGCGCAACTCCGCCAGTGCAGGGGGCATTCCGGGGGTGCCTGGTTGTTGTTGTTGTTGTTGTTGTTTTATCCCCACAACTCATCCAAAGAATAACTTGCCCAGCATCATGCAGCGAACTTTAAGTTGAAAGAGATATTTGAATCCAAGAATCCAAGAGTAGTCGACTCAAGCCTATCACCAAACCATCTTATCTCTTTACTACATTAACATGGCTCTGTAGATCAATAATTTGAGCTACAATTCAGCCCTAGCTTTCACTGATAGCTCTCAACATGTGAAGAAAAATGAAAGAAGCCAGTTCCTCTGAACATGTGTAAAACAGCCGTTTTCCACAACAGACTCCCATTATGTATACTGAAGTTAGGAACAGGGAAAAGAAAAGAAAAGAATGTGTTTGGTCTCTGTGAGCATGTTTTCGGGTAACTGCCAATTCTATAATAATGTTTCAGAATAACTTAGTAATGATTATAGGCTGTTTATCAGAGAATTATTTTGTTACATTCTTCTGGTTTGAGTTGCTTTTCCAATGCTTCTCTTTTGGAGAATGGGAGGGGATGAATTAGGTTGCTTTGAAACCCCCCCGAAGAGATTTTGATGACAATATCCCAGGAAAAGGAAGAGTCTTTCTAAACAAAGGCACTCCCTGCAGGGAGAAGTGGAGCTGTTGATCTCCTCAGTCAAAATCTTACCTAAGTGTAGCCACAGTTAATTACATCCTGTTGACAAGAGCAACCTAAAACACCTTGCATTTTGTCATCAGGTGGTGGCAGAGAAATGACAAGTGTTGACAAGTATCTATTTGTTGTTTCCCGAATTTGCATTGAATATGACAAGTGTACTTTAAGCTATTATGCCTTGATGCCGTTTAATCAATCATCCCTCCATTTCCAAGTTAATTCTAGTTCAGCAAAAACCTGCCCAAACCTGCCGCTTATCTGCTATCAACAGAGGTTTGAGGTCTCCGACGGAATATTAACACAGGGGTGGTGCCCACTGCAATCATACACTTGATTAATGCTTTTAACTCCATCAGAAGGATTGGGAGCTTGTGCTGCTGTTCCAGTTGCCAGTACACCTCTTGCGTGGAGCGTATCTGCCTGGAATAGATCATGAAACCAAAGACAATGTGCTTCCTGATGACATGCCGTATAATGAGCAGCTGCTGAACCCATTTTAGGGGGACTTTCTACATTCAGTTTAGATAACAGCCAGCACTGGATATGTGACAGCCACGGTGTAATGATTTTAATTCATCCTATCATGGCTGCCATTCCTGGGTAATTCCTTCACATGAGAAGTAGCAATGAGCCATGAGGCTTAGTCACGTGAGAACTGATGACACCAGCGCAGTATATTCAGCTTATGGAAGGATAGCAGTCTTACTGAATGAATGCAACACTTGGAGTAAGCAGGCACCTATACATCTGGAACAGCAATGAAACAAGATGGCAGACCTGCAGCCTTACAGGATATCACGCAGCTTTGCTTAGAAGAACCCTTGATGGGGGCTCGATCTCAAGTAGGGGTCAAACTAGATGCGAGTGTGTGAACATGTGCTATATGGAATAGTGTCTTCTATTGATTAAGAACAGCCACACATGCTGGGGGAGACAGGCAACCCCAGTTGGAACCAGGATACACAGGGATGGGTAGGTTAACTTTTCTTCAATGCACCATTCTGAAGCTGAAATTGACCAGCCTGGGTAGGCCTTCTGGCCATCTACGGGTCTCCTCAGACCCATGACAGCTATTTTGCTAGTGCAAGTCCAAGGAGAGAAAGGGGGCAGAGCAGGCTAGAAAATTGGGGATAGGTTCTGGAGTGCACCTTTGCTGCTGAGATCCATCCCCTGCAGCCTGATCCCCACTCCTTGCCCTCCCCCACCCCAAACCTCCCCCAAACTGCCCACGGCCCTCCTCCACTGCCAACTTAGCTGGGCCAACTTAGTTTAACTGGCCAGGTTCCGTGGCAGAGGCCACACGGAGCTGCCAACCCTGCACATTTGCAGCTCCAACTCTCCCGTCAATGGCATACCATTTCCATACGTCAGTCGAAGGTGACTTCTGCTGTCATACCGTACTGTATGGATAGGATTGGGCCGAAAGGTAGTTTTACCACCCATCAGGTCAAGTGTTTTGTCCCACTTCCCATATGGAGAAAAATACCATGAGCATGAGTATATAGACATTTATCTGTAAATAACGTTTGGACAATAATATTATTAATTAGGAAATGACCAACAGGTGAAAATGACATTTGGTGTTTAACCAAAATGAAATAGCAGAAAGCGGTGTTATGTGTTCTTATTTCATTTTTTTTCCATTTTAACCACTTTAAAAGTGTACTAGGTAGGTGGTTTAGGTTGTACAGTGTCAGCAGATGAATGATGAAAAATTACATGGTTTTATTATTTTTATTTTATTTTATTGCAGATTTTTTTAAGCAGAAAGTGGTTATGTGTTTTTATTTCATTATCACCGTTTTCTCCGGCCCCTATGCATAAGGTAATGCTATACTATACCTTTTTGTAACTCTTAAATAGAAATGTCTATGCTCATTTTTCAACCATTCCTAATGAGAGGACTAAAAGCAAGATTTAAATACGGTAAGTAAGATTTTAAAAGATGAACTCTGTTTTTGCTTACTCAAAATGTGGTTTCCAAGGAAACAGAAGGGGAAAATGCAGTATGCATCTTGTAGCTCAAGTAAGCAAGATTGGTGGCTCTTGTTTGCTGCCTTTCCAGGTTGGTTCCCAAATTTATTGCTAAACTGAAGAAACACCATGCCTTGGAAAGATGCATCAGGAAGACATTCATCAGGTGTATTTCTTCCAAGTGATTGTGGAGGCGGCTTCATCTGTGAATTTCTGCCTGGATACAGAAAGTACCCTTAAGGAAAGGGTATTAATGCAAAGCTTTTAGCTTTAATTTTCACTATGGGCAGAGTTGAGTGTTACTAGACTTGGTACAATAAGATTTCTGTTGCTTAATTGTCTTGATGCCTCTATCCTAAGCACATTTATTTAGAAGTAAATCCCATTTATTTCAATGGAAGTTCCAAGCAAAAGTGTGGAGGATGGCAGCATCAGTGTTAACTGACCCCTTGTTCTGAGGCTCATGATAGATAGATAGATAGATAGATAGATAGATAGATAGATAGATAGATAGATAGATAGATAGATAGATAGATAGATAGATAGAATAAAAGTACAAAAATGCTAAAATTAAAATGCTGAAATGCTCAAAAGATTAAAATGCTGAAATGCAATACAGTGGACCCTTTCTATGCGTGGATTAGGGATCTGCGGATTTGATTTACCGAGGGTTCCAGATCTGCAAGGTCCACGCTAAAAATGCAGTTAAAAGGAAGAAAAAAATCCTCCCAATCACCGTTCGTACCTTTAAATAGCCAAACCGTGCCGTATTGTAGCCTTCAAAGGAATTCTTGAAGCTTAACGACCCACTGCTGGATCACGCAAAGGCTCTTCCCTCCTCCCAGTCTTGCCACAGGGTGCAGTTTGGTGGTGCTCAGGAAGACAGGAGGGAGTCGGCAAGGGGGTTGTGTGGTGATACCGTTCTGGGTGCCAGCTGGCACAGTGGTTCTGAAATAGAAGATGGAATAGGGGTGACTTGTTAAGAAATCCACACTCAGCAAGTCAGTGCACAGATAGTGGTTTCTTTACTGGGATAACACAATCAGTGGTTCTCTATTGCTAGCCTGCCTATGTCCTGCAGCCTGGTTGAGGGTGCAGTAGCTGGGTGGACGGCTGTTGGATCGTTTTCTAATTTGAACTTAATCATGAGCTTGGAGAGGACTGGGGAAGTTATGAAGCCTTTCCTTCTTTCTTTCAAAGGTTGTTTTTTTTCCCAAGCTCAGGAGTCCAGGAAAGAGGCTAGGGCCATAAATCCCATTACAGCCCAATCCTGTGCAGGCTGTGGCAGCCAGCCTAATGGACTGACCGCCACATCCTATTGAGTTCCCGGGCTGCCCCAGGAACAACTCAGGAGAAGGGGACGATCGTCCCCTTCCCCCTGTGCAAGTGGCAGGAGGCACTATGGGCCTCCTTGCATGTGCGCAGGCTCTAGAGCTCGCGCACAGTAACACCGGCCGTGTCAGCGTATCTGGGGCCTGGAGGGAGCTTTGGATACCGGGGATCTTGGCCCAGTATCCCTGCCCCCTCCATGCCCCAGGTGGCCAATGGCCACACTCCCTTGCCGCCCGGTCCACCCGCCCCTGCCCCAACCGGCATAGGTCTTACCTGCTCCAGCTGGCGCAGGGCTGGGGAGACGACGGGGCAAGCAGCACTGCCCCAGGGCTTCTGTACACGGGATCGCACTGTAAATGTGCTGTTCCAGCAGGATTCAGAGCTAGAACATTTTGGAGGTGTGAGCACACTGTATTAACATTTAAACTGTAAGGAAGCACCATCCAAATCTGGAGCATTGAATTCCTTGGATTAATTAAGGCATGGGGGGGGAGGGTACTGCATGGTTCAAATGTGGTCTTCTTGGCCAGTGGAACTGTGGCCTCTTGCTAGCAGTCCTTCCAATAGCCACAGTATTTTGAGTTAAAAACCCACATATTTCCGGGTAAGATTATGTCATTTCCGAGCTCTTTATTACAAAAACAAGATTTTACAAGTAACTTTACGTTTCACCCCTGACATTCGGGGCATCATCAGAAGATTAACACTGTTGGAAAGACACTCAATATATACTCATACTACTCAATCTAATTGACATCAGGTGTCCTAACAGTGACCCAGATGTAATTAGCATCAGCTGTCAGTGGTGATGATACTTCTACCAGGCATTAAACAGGCATCCAAACATGATCAAACACATCCAAACTTGATCAAGCCACAGTATTATTTCTGTCCTTTTGTCCTCCAGGCAAAAGTACCTCCAGGCACCAAGTACGGGTGTTTAAAAACGACTGCATGCCTTGAATCAGACAGAAATAAACAGAAATAATATTGACCATGTAACAATGTGCAGAAAGAATTATTCATTTCAATAACTTTTATTCATTTCAATATTGTTTTGTTTGGTAACCTGATTTATTTTGTTGACTCAGTTCAACAATTTGCTTCAGTTTATGTCCGATTTGGATGATGGTTGCATTTTGATTCTTTTTTAAATCATTTCCCATTGAATGATCTGAATGGGCAAAATTAAATTATTTTATTACTTTTCAGAACTGAATTATATTTACCAGGATGGAGGCCCTCCATAAGAGATGAATGACCCAATCCTATCTGGGCCTTGCATTGACAGAACTCACGTTCCGTCAGTGCAAGGCCCAGGTCACTGGCGTGGCAGCTGTTGTGACAGCATGAGGGCCAGGCTACCAGTGCAATTAGTTGGCAGCCCCTGGAGCAGACCAGTGGAGTGTCCATCCCCCACTGGAGCAGGTAAGTCAGAAGAAGGGGTGTTCCGGGGAGGATAGGGCAGGAATTGGGACTGGCTAGGGCAGTGTCAAGAGCAGGTTGGGGGTGGATATCAGCGGCGGCCGCAGTGGCAATATCCTATGCCCCCAGCCTGGGCTCAACATGCTCCCTTGAACCTACTTGGATTTATGCCAGCCAAAGAACTGGCACAAATCTGAGTAGGCCCATTGGGGGCCATGATGTGGTAGAGTAGGTAAGTACAAACATTTTTGACTTACCTTTCCATTGCTGCCAATGCCACTGCATGCATGTTCTGGACTCTCTGCAAAGTGTTTCTAAAGCGGTGTGATTTGGTTCAGAGTGTGACTCTTTCCAAATCATTTGCACACCCCTAGTGAATATTCTAGCCCCCAATTGTGTAATATGTATGTAATCAACTAATATGGAATTAGATGGCACTTGTGCATCACATAGCAAAGAAAAACGATGGAACAAATATATCCACCTATCTACTAATCAGTTGCTTCCATGCTGCAAATTTACTGCTTGAATGTATTATAAAATGAGAAGCCTCAATTTGGACCAATCAAGGATATTTGAAAGTACCCCTTTTGTGCAAGTATTTTTCTTTTTTATTATTTTTGTTTTTGTGCAATTATTTTTCTTCCCAAAGTTCTCCTCATAATTCCTCTTTATAGACTGAACACATCAACGGAGGGCAGGCAGGGGGAGCATGGGGGGAGGGGCTTCTATGAGTTTGGATGATTTCTCTAACCCTTTCTGATTTTGTTGAGTTAGGTTGTCATTGTTCTCTTGATATTGATGTTTTAATATTGTACATTAATTATATGTAAAATTGTCTTTATGAACACCTCTTTTTATAGGAGAAAGGCAGGGTACAAATATTTTAATATTAATTAATTAATTAATTATTGTTGTTATTATTATTATTATTATTATTATTATTATTATTATTATTATTATTATTATTATTATTATTAAGTGGAGTTCCAAACCTTGTTATGATCACATTGAAACAGTCATTTCCTATCTACCCAAGAAGACGATCTAAGTCACAGCAATCTCTCTTTAGGAATCCAGACATTTACTTAGGTAAATGTTGATCTATACAGTATTCACTTGATGTTGACTACAAGAGTGACTACACATTGGGGCAAGAAACCAAAATTTCACATATAAGCTAATGGGTTCTGAGTTGTCTGTGACGGATCAAGAGAGAGATCTTGGGGTGCTGGTGGACAGGTCGATGAAAGTGTCGACCCAGTGTGTGGCGGCTGTGAAGAAGGCCAATTCCATGCTCGGGATCATTAAAAAAGGGATTGAGAATAAAACGGCCAATATCATTACGCCTTTGTACAAATCGATGGTAAGGCTACATATGGAGTATTGTGTCCAGTTCTGGTCACCACACCTCAAAAAGGATATAGTTGAATTGGAAAAGGTGCAGAAAAGAGCGACCAGAATGATTCGTGGGCTGGAGCACCTCCCTTATGAGGAAAGGCTACAGCGTCTGGGGCTTTTCAGCCTAGAAAAAAGGCGCCTGAGGGGGGACATGATTGAGACTTATAAAATTATGCATGGGATGGAGAGAGTGGATAGAGGGAAATTCTTCTCCTTCTCGCACAACACCAGAACCAGGGGACATGTACTAAAATTGAGTGGAGGGAGAGTTAGAACAGACAAAAGAAAATATTTCTTTACCCAGCGTGTAATTCATCTGTGGAACTCCTTGCCACAGGATGTGGTGATGGCATCTGGCCTAGATGCCTTTAAAAGGGGTTTGGACAGATTCATGGAGGAAAAGACCATCACAGGTTACAAGCCATAAGCAACCTCCTGGTTTTTAGAAGTGGGTTTTCTCTGTGCCAGGTGCAAGGGAGTGTCAACGGGAAACAGGTTATCTTGTTGTCTTGTGCTCCCTGAGGCATCTGGTGGGGCCACTGTGTGACACAGGAAGCTGGACTAGATGGGCTTTTGGCCTGATCCAGCAGGGCTCTTCTTATGTTCTTATGTTCTTATGTTCTTAAGAGGCCAATCAAAGATAAGATGGTTTGAGCTGTGCCAGCCCATTGACATTTAGATGGAATTTGCTGAGCCCTATGACAAATATTGCCTGCATTTGGTGGCAAAATGTTGTTTCCCTTTCAAGCATTTTATGCTTCCATTGATTTCAACAAGCATTTGACTGATTAAATACTGTTTCAGGAGCTTGTTGAGAGATTTTGTTACAAATCAGTGTTGCCATGCATAATCAAATAGCATTCCCGTGGAGACCAATGGCAGTTTTTGCTCAAATAAAAAAGCCCTTGAATTTGTCTCTTGGTAATTAAAAATGATCCATTAATTATATTCACTGCTCATGGTTGTATTATATCATCTCATACTAAATATCTCACAAAGAAGAAGATTATATGCACACAAAAATACCAATGGCAACAGTATATGATCTGATCTACTGGAAGCTATTCAAACATGTTACATGTTTTAATACTCAATACTATGCATGTCTACTCAGAAACAAGTCCAAATGTATTCATTGGGGCTTACTCTCAAGAAAGTGTGTATAGGATTCCAGCCTTAGGGTGCAATCCTGACTAAAGAAAGAATGGTGGAGCAAGAGCTCCGCCATTCTAAGATGTTGTGAACATGCCGTAAAGCATGTTTGCGACGACTTTAGAGTAAGGGCAGCTGGTGCGGAGGCCGGCCATCCTCACTCAGCTGCCGGATCACCCATGCGGCCACCAGAGATGGTAAGTGATCCCTCGGAGGCTGCAGGGGGCGGTCCAGGTGGCGAGGGAGGGTGTCATTGGCTGAGCCATCCCGGGGGGCAGGGATGGCGGCCACAATATCCCCATCTCCTTCCCATGGCCTCTCCGACTTCTACCAGCAAAATAGCTGGCGGATATCTGAGGAGACCCATTGGGGCCTCCCCGTGCTACAACTGGGGGAAGGGGACGAATGTCCCCTTCCCCCGAGGAGACTGAGGAGACCCCTGGAAATGGGGATAGGATCTGGCGGGCAGCCTGAGCAACCCGCTGGATACTTAGTCAGGATCGGGCTGCCCGACTTTCTATTATCTTTGATCAATAGTTGGGTAACTAAACAACAAAAACTTCAAAAACAAATGAAAGCTTTTATACTGTTGCATTTTTTTAAAAATCAGATTTATTTATTTATTTCCCCAGATATGGTGACAAACATGACAGTTCCCACAAGCATACTTCCTAGGCAAGTACACTGAGCTACCCATATCTATAAATAGGATTTTCAAATAAATAAATACATTCGAAACAGCTTATTCCTTAAAAACATAATATCCCCACTTAAAAAACATAAAATAGATTAAACATGAAATAGAACTCAATTCATCTTCAGAACTTTAAAAGAATTCATCTGGGTTTTGAATTATTCACCAAATTTTACTTAACCTTTAGTATTTCTTTGTAATTTTTGGTCTAGAGAGGCAGGTTGTACTTATGATGAATGGCTACTGAGCTCAGATTGAAGAGACTATGGTATAACATTTCTTGCTAGTCTTCTTCTGCTGGTGAGAAGCTATGGGTTGCTATTACTAATAAGTCACAAGACAACAATGCAAGGGAGACTGGAATCTAGGTCTTCAGCATAACATCAATCAATGCTCTAGTTTAACTTCTCATCACATTATATGCATCTTCACTATTTATCTTAAGTGCCCTTTAGATGTTCTTCTGGCCATGTTGCAGCTGCTTAGTCATGAGCAGCTTCTGAGCAGCTGAGATGCTCAGTAGCATAGCTGAGGGGGTGGTGCGGTATGTGCTGCATGGCGCTACATGGTGGTGCAAAATGGTCCCTCCTTCTCGCCTTCAGTGCCATTCCGGCAACAAAGGCAGCATTGCCTTTGCTGCCTGAAAGGCTCCAATGAGAAGTGGGAGGGCCACTTTGCTTTACCGTGTAGCACTGTGCAGCACTTACCACGCCAACCTCCCCTCTCTAGCTACGCTACTAGGGATGCCACTGAAATTACCCAAGAATGTGGGCAGCTGAGAATCATCTGTTTATGACAGCAGTAACACTATTCATTCCTGGTGTGGTGCCTCTTCTGTGGGAGATTAGTTGATGTCAGGTTGCTGTGGGCCCTGGGACAAACCTTGTCTCTGGACTTACCCTGCACGACAGCTGCTGCCATTGGGTACTGGAGCTTTAGAGGTCAGCTACGTGGGCCCTTTGATGTCTGTGGGCCATCAGACACTACCAAACCTAGATGACCCCTGACACCACCCTGATTAACACCCACCACTGGGTTGAGTTATTTCTACATTTTTGTGGCTGTTTGGGAGCTGCTCACAAAGAAATGTAGAATATATACTGTAGGAGACATCTTAGTGGAATAAAATATGAAGTTCTCTGTCACAAATCCTCTCAGATAATCATCTAGCAGGGTCAGTCATCACATGAACAAGTGTTCTGCAAATGTGGTTCACACATCAGTACTTTATTATGGAATTGAAATCCTAGGGCATTCCCTCTCTTCAGTTACCCCTTCCAGGCAGCTTAAAGTTCACAAGGAAGAATAAATACAAAATATTGTATGAATCCATTCCTTGAGAGTACACTATATGACTTCTACCACATATGGGAGATGATCCCCATCATTGTCAAGATACAAAGGTTGGGCCATTTTCAGAGTCATCCTCCACAATTCCTATAAACCTCATACAGAAATTAATACACTTGGATGTACAAAATTCAAAGGACAGTGGGGAACCTCTTACTTAGTGCAGCGGTTCTCAAACTGATGAGTTGCAACCCACCAGGGGAACTGCTGGTTCCTGTTGGCCTCTTAAAAGCCAGTGGGACAGTGGCGGCAGCGATCCCTGGGATTGCATCACTGCCAGGGGGGGGGGGAAGTGTTCTTGCTTAACTCACTGAGGGTCCTGATGGCTTCCGAATGCATAAATGCATTAAAAAAAACAACACCATAGTGAATACACTGAAAGTTCCATTTTTTCACTAGGACAGAGTTCCCAAAAGCCATTAGGAAGACATCACTGAGGGCCCTGATGGCTTCCGGAGGGTGCAGGGAGGCTTGCAGACCCTTTGGCAGGCCTCCCTGAGCTTAGATCACCACTTTGTGGTGATTACGACTACCGGTTTTCAGACGAAAACTGGAAGTGATTGTAATCACTGCTCTGCGGAAATCTAAAGCTCAAGGAGGCCCACGGAGGGGTCCACAGGCTTCCCCACACCCTCTGGAAGCCATCAGGACCCTCAGTGATGTCTTCCTGATGGCTTTGGGGAACCCTGACCTAGTGAAAAAAACTGAACTTTCAGTGTATTCACTATAGTGTTTATTTTTTAATACATAATAATAACTATATGAATGTTATCAACTCAAGTTAGATAATAATCACCAGCAGGGTCAGAACTTGCCCCCTATTTCATGTAATGGAGCCGCAGAGATCTATTCCATTAAATAAGAGTCAAGGGAAAATGGCGTTCTTCCCCACTCACATTTTTAATATGATCCAGAGAAGAATGTGGGTGCTTGGAAAGCTTGCCTCTCTTCAGGAGGCTTTATTTATTTATTTATTTTTCACATTTTTTTATACCGCCCTTCCTCCAAGGAGCTCAGAGTGGTGTACATATTTCCTCCCCTCCTTTTTGTCCTCACAACAACCCTGTGATGTAGGTGGGGCTGAGAGATAATGACTGGCCCAAGGTCACCCAGGAAGCTTCGTGGCTGAGCGGGGATTTGAACCTGGATCTTCCAGGTCTAAGTCCGACTCCCAAACCACTACACCATCCTGGCTTTAATGAGCTCCTGAAGTTTATTTCCAAGCCTGTCTTGGAGAACTTTGCTGGCATCCCTAGAAAAAGATCCAAAAGTAACAATCTGGTAATACTTTCATTAGGACCAGTCAAAATGAGACTTCTCAAGATTATATTGTGGATATGTTGTGGTGCAAAAACATATAACAAATGTTCTTAAAAGACTTTGCTTTTTCTAAATTAAACCCTGCATGTATACAAGACTGGATATCTAGAACTTCCTGGATCTGGATCTTCTAAAAATATATCATGAATGGATGTCCTTGCATTCACTATTCTCTTCACCTGCCAAGGAGGACAGAGTAGGCGATCCTAGGAAGCCCCATCTTGCATCACTTGAAGGGGGTGCCACAAGCATCTTGGGCAGCAATGTCACTGATGAGTGGGGGTGCTAGTCTAGGCAATTCCATTTCGAACTGGTGAACAAGCACTCCTGGTCCTGACCACTGTTACAAGCTGGAATCCCAAATACAACAATGAGTCTGGAAACACATAAGTGAATCTGATCTAATAAGGAAGGCTGAATCCATGTAATCATATTGCAGATACTAAATTGGTCCCAGTGAAACCTTTCGATGGAGCAGCTGTCTGTAGTGAACAGTATTTCGTAAGACTCTTCTTTGAGCAGAAGTGAGAGCTTATCAGCCCAGGTATATACTGTATTTACCTGGGAGTAATTCACAAGGAGTTAAAAAGGACCTACTCACAAAGCAGCGTTCATAGGATCATTGACCAACGCAAGTCAGTGGAAATACATTTGTGGACTACTGAAATGAATTTTCAAGCAGTATCTATATTCAGAATACAGTATCTGCTCATAAGAAATTACAAGTCAATGGTAAGCTTATGAATCATCACACTAAATATTTTCTCACTTGCAATGATGCAGGATGATATCCCGGTTACAAATTCATTTATAATCCTTGTGGGAATCCAGGGACATAAAAAGCTTGATCTCAAACCTCAAAGACAAATTTAGCTGGAAAGTAAGAAAGGCTTAGTCAAATCAACAGCCCAATTCTATAGTAGGCCTATGGCAGTGTATCTCTCTATCCGCTGCCATCATGTAATTTGGAGTCGTGTGGAAATGGCCGGAGACTCCATGCACCCACCACACACAAACCCAGCGATTTGAGGGAGTGGGGAGGGCAGGGGCAGTTTGGGGACTACAGGGGGTGGATCCCAGTGGCAGCAATGTGCAGCAGGATGATATCCACATTCTTTGAGCCCAACATGGTCCCTGCCTCTAAATTTGTTCAGCATGTGGAGAATGCTTCTCTGGTGAAACATCTCCAGAACCTCAAGGAAAGCTAGAAGGTCTTCAATAAGAATTACAAAATTTCTCTCACGCACAAATGTGTGTGTATTTCTGAACGTCCATACTTTACATTCAGTAACTGTAGAATTGTTACCAAAAATTGGGGGGGGGGGGCTGACTTCATCAGAAAGAAGTTTGTCCAAGTAAAACCTCCTTTGAGAAGTTCACTTCATCCTTTTTTTTTTCTTGCCATTAGTGAAACCAGGACAAGTCTAAAACTTCTGACACCTGAGACAGTGTGCGAAATGGTGCCTCCCACACAAACAGTTGCCTCTGTCACTCCTTCTCTTAAGAACATAAGAAGGCCAAAGGCCCATCTAGTCCAACTTCCTGTATCTCACAGTGGCCTACCAGACGCCTCAGGGAACACTTAAGACAACAAGATACCCATATCTTGGTTGGTTTCCTGAGGGCTCTGGGGGAATTCCCAGCTTCCCGGGTCAGTGATTCATCTGATGCTCGGGCTGCCCTGTGGTATGGGGAGGTAGCTAGAGCCTTGGATCAGATTGCTCCCGAACGGCCACGGCCTTGTCGTCGAGCCAAGGCGGCTCCTTGGTTTACTGAGGAGCTGCAGGCAATGAAACGACTGGGCTGACGCCTAGAGCGACGGTGGAGGGAAACTTGTGATGAATCTGACCGAACACGGGCTAGAGCCCATTTCAGGGCCTACTCCGTGGCAGTGATGGCAGCGAAGAAGGCGTTTTTCTTTGCCACCATTGCGTCTGCAAGTAGCTGGCCAGCGGAGCTCTTTCGAGTTGTCCGGGATCTGCTCCACTCGGCTCCTGTAGCAAGTGAGTTGGAGTGTTCGACGGACCGCTGCAATGAGATCGCACGGCACTTCGCAGATAAAATCGCTCAGATTCGCCACGACTTGGACTCTGGTTTAACAGTTCCAGAAGTTGTCCCTACGGCATCTGTCAATTCCATCGTTTTGGATTCTTTTCACCTTATACAGCCTGAGGATGTGGATAGGGTCCTCTGTAGTTTGAGATCGTCTTCCTGCCCACTTGACCCTTGCCCAGCTTGGCTATTACGATCTGCGCGGGTTGGGCTGGCCGACTGGGTGGAACCTATTGTGAATTCATCATTGCAGGAGGGAGTGATGCCTAGCATCCTGAAGACTGCAATTGTGCGTCCCCTCCTGAAAAAACCATCTTTGGATTCCTCCAATTTAAATAACTATCGGCCAGTTTCCAATCTGCCTTTTTTGGGTAAGGTGATTGAGCGGGTGGTGGCGTCTCAGCTCCAGGGGATACTAGATGAAACGGAGTACCTGGACCCTTTTCAGTCTGGCTTCAGGCGGGGCTTTGGGACGGAGACAGCCTTGGTCGCCCTGCTGGATGATCTTCGCCGAGGACTGGACAGGGGGAGTGCATCCCTGCTGGTCCTTTTGGACCTCTCAGCGGCTTTCGATACCATCGACCATGGTATCCTTCTGGGCCGATTGGCCGAGTTGGGACTAGGGGGCACTGCTTTGCAGTGGTTCCATTCCTACTTGGCTGACAGGTCCCAGATGGTGATGCTGGGAGATGCCTGTTCGGCGCCCTGCCCTTTACAGTGTGGGGTGCCACAGGGTTCTATTCTGTCTCCCATGCTTTTCAACATCTACATGAAACCATTGGGAGAGATCATCCAGGGATTTGGAGTTGGGTGTCACCAATATGCTGATGACACCCAACTCTATCTCTCCTTGCCATCTCGCTCCAGGGAGGCTGTGGAAGTCCTAGAGCACTGCCTGGAGGCGGTTGGGGTCTGGATGAGGGCTAATAGGTTGAGATTGAATCCAGAAAAGACAGAGGTCCTACTGGTCAGGAAAGCTTCGATGCAGGTACTGAGTCATCTGCCCGTTCTGAATGGGGTTGCACTCCCCCTGCAGGAACAGGTGCGCAGCTTGGGAGTACTTCTGGATTCACAGCTCTCCCTGGAAAGCCAGGTGGCCAGGGGTGCGTTTGCCCAGCTTCGGCTGGTGCGCCAGCTGCGGCCGTACTTGAGTCGATCGGACCTGACCACGGTGGTCCACGCCTTAGTGACTTCAAGACTGGATTACTGCAACGCGCTCTACGTGGGGCTGCCCTTGAAGACGGTTCGGAAGCTGCAATTACTGCAGAATGCGGCGGCCCGGGTGGTAGCTGGAGCTAGGCGGTTTGACTCTGTTGAGCCGCTGCTTCAGCGGCTGCACTGGCTGCCCATTCGTTTCCGAGCCCAATTCAAGGTGCTGGTAATGACCTTTAAAGCCCTTCACGGTTTGGGTCCAGGATATCTGAGGGACCGCCTTCTCCCATACATTCCGGCCCGCTCTCTTAGGTCATCTGAGGGGGCTCTCCTGCGTGTACCACCTCTATCGCAAGTTAGGGGAGTGGCAACACGTGGGCGAGCCTTCTCTGCTGTGGCGCCACAACTGTGGAACTCCCTGCCAGGGGATCTGAGAACCACCCCCTCCCTCATGACTTTTCGGCGAGGGCTCAAAACATTTTTGTTTCGTCTCGCGTTTGGGTGATGGGTCGTAGCCTGCCTCCTGTGTCTCAAGATGCTCTGCCATGCTGCTTTTGTGCTCCCTACTGTTGCCCCCCCAGTGGTTTTTATTGATATTATTGTTTTTATTGTTTTTAAATTATGTAATTAAACTTTCTGTATTTTAAACTGTTTTTAATTTTTGTTGTAAGCCGCCTTGGGCATTTGCCTCAGCATGGGATAAGGCGGGATATAAATTTTTTAAATAAATAAATAAATAAATATCTTCCTCCTGTTCCCTGGAATTGAACAGGAAGGTGGGAATGGAGTGGAAGAGGGACCGTGGACATGATAATAGAAGAACCAATTCCTATCTTTCTTTTTAAATCCAGGAAGGAGGTGAACAGCAAGAGGTCCCTGCTAATCTGTTGCCTCAGGTTTAGAAAACTTGCATTTGTGGAATTGTTTCAAAGTACTAGAATATCAAAGTGATTAGGAATGTCTTCCTTTCTTTGGTTTGTACTCTATATTGTAATAAAACAGGCCTAAGAAGAGCTTATAGTCAGTACAGTATAAGCAAGGAATGGTCTCTTACCCAGAGGTGAAACAAGGGTGGAGCGAAGGCAAGTAGTTCTGCAAGACTCCGGTACACTGGAGTCAGCGGCCCCTCCCCCTTGCTGTTGGAGCCATTCCAGCAGCAACAGGGGAGTGTCCTGCGTGTTGCCTTTGCTGCCAGAATGGCTCCAACAGCAAGGGGAAGGGGCCGCTGACTCCAGTGTAACGGAGTCTTGCAGAACTACTTGCCTTCGCTCCACCCTTGTTGCGCCTCTGCTCTTACCCTCTGAAATGCACTACTGATTGGAGAGATGTTGAAAATCCTCCGAGTCTCCACACAGTCCTGGATAAGAAAATGTCATTCTGACTCACAGCCACAGTGTGCAAATGCACCATTTTTCCTCATTAGGCATTTGTGATTCCTATTAATTTAAATAGGAATTCATGGTGCAGCATGTGAACAGCTCCCTATAATGGCAAGAACAAAGTAAGGTGAAGCCAATTGGACTGGAGGAGCTATTTCACATTGGAAGATGTTACAAGAGCTGAGCTACACATGGATAATGGACAGCAGTAAGTAAGTTGCCAGAGCAAACTGACCTCGCAGTACGGCATCTAAAGACATGTCTTTGGGACTGGAATAAATTCAGGCTTAACTGATGATTAAAAAGTGTCAGGGCTGCATACAGGCAATGATTATCAGCAATTCTGGAAGTAGAGTAATAAAAATAAAAACCGAGTGCCTATAATTGCTATATTTATGACTGTCAACAAAGTGATGAATATGGGTAATCTTGAAATGCTATTTAACCACAGCCAGTATTTGTTTGTACTCATTAGTGAGCAATAGTTTCATGTTTAGAAGAATGTGTTGACTTGCTGTGGCAGATTTTTTTTAAGTCTTATTTTTTGGGGGAAATGCGACAATTTGATTAGAGTATTAAAAACATCTTCGTGGTATGGTGTTATCAAGCAATCTCTTGAGTCAGTACATCCCTATTTTCTGTTTCTGGGGCACTGTGGTCTGTCTTGTGAGGATTAAGGGTTGGGACAGAGACATGTTAAGTGGCAGAGATTGCACGAGCTGGTCTTCTAGTCCCTTCTCATGATAAAAGTGAGACTTCAGTCTAGAAAGAAGGCTCCTGAGGGGGAAAAATGATTGAGGCCCCAATCCTACAAAATTGTGTTCCAGCAGTACAAGGTTCTTTAAGGCAGCACAAAATTTGGGCTACTGTTGCATGTTGTTCGGCCACTGCCACAAATGGTGAGAGGCACGGCATAGATGCTGTGGGTAGGGAGGGGGAGGGCAGGGAACGGGGGTGGAGGGTGTGAATTTCAGCAGCACTAGGATCCTCTCCCCTCTTTTTCAACCAACCCTACCCCTTTTCTCTTCTTGGATTTACACCAACTATGTAGCTGGTAAAGGTCCAAGGAAAACCACAGACCACCAGGAGGCGTATGAAGAGGTAATTAGAAAATATTTTTACTTACCTCCGGCAGGCCTCCTGATCCACCCCCCCCCACACACACACACACACCATTGGATGCAGCACACACACCATCAGCACGGCTGCATCATCGGTAATGGTGGGTGGGGGATAGGATTGAGCAGTGGGACATTAAAATTATGCATGGGATGGATAGAGTGGATAGAAGGAAGCTCTTTTCCTTCTCGTACAACATCAGAACCAGAGGACATCCACTAAAATTGACTCGTGGTACAATTACAACAGACAAATGGAAGTATTTATTTACCCATCATGTAAATAATGTATGGAACATGTTGCCCCAGGATGTTGTAATGGCACCTGGCCTAGATGCCTTTAAAAGAAGATTGGCCAGTTTTCTGGAGGAAAAGTCCATCACAAGTTACAAACTATGATGATGATATGCAACCTCTGAGTTTTAGAGGTAGCCTATCTCTAAATGCTAGAGATAGAAAAAGAACCCAGGATGTAAGGTATTGGCAAGGCAACAGGATACATGAATCTTGTTGTCTTGTGTGTTCCCAGAGGCATTTGTTGGGCCACTGTGAGATACAGGAAGCTGGACTAGATGGGCCTTTGTTCTAACCCAGCAAAGTTCTTCATATGTTCTAAGACTCTGGTAAATACTCTAGCTTTATATCTCACAACAAGAAACAGAATCGAGAAACTGTTTACCTGCAAGAAAAGCAACTCTTGTAGAGATACTAATTTTAACAGTGTTACTCTGAGAAATGAAAAGAACTAAGCATTTAAAAAATCAAACACACCAGACACATGCTCCGGTTTGCAAGTGTTTGCAAAAAACATTTAAGACCTGCAACATAACAAGAGAGTTTGTAGGACATCCCACATCCACTCTGTGGTCTCGGCATTGTACTTGATAGGCCAGGACGGTGCTTATATGGGCAAATTAAATGCTGATAGGTCAGTCTTTCTTCATTCCAGTCATCACTGCTGCTACCTCTTCCTCTGGCAGGAGAAGTTAGGAAAAGGTGCTTGTAGGAAGAAGAGGGAGCACTGCTCACAGTGAGAGGACGAGGCCCACTTCAGCCCCTCCCCTCACTTCTGGTCTCCTGAAAGTTGGGGTGGGAGGGCCAGAAGAGCCACGCCTTCAAAAAGTGATTTAACTTTCACCAAGAATAGATGGAGGAAGAGGCAGTGACAACAGCAGCAAATGATCAACTGAGGAAAGGAAATACTGACATACCAATGTTCAGTGTGCTGGTTAGCAGATTTTCTTTCTGCCTGAAAAAAGTCACTATGATGAGTCTTCTGTTTATCTCTTGTTGCTTTTGTGTGGATCAGTGACTTTTTCAAGCCCCTAGTCTGCATGTGTTAATTAAAAATTCCAGGTGACTCGAGATGAGTGTTGTGAAATGACTATGATATAAATCCCCTGTTTTTATCACTACCCCATAACAAACAATTTGTGCATCACATCTCTTTTGTTTTCAGGACACAAACATCTGGAAAGGGGAGTAAGGACTTTCCCCCCCCCCCATGCTTCACTGAATACTGTATCTGATTTTCACTTTCAAACCACATACATTATCAGGAGTAGTGAGTTTTAATTGCTTACCCTATTCATATGCTTATTGTGCAATATTTTAAGGTACATTTATGGGGTCATTTCAATTAGTGGGAAACAGCCACAGTGCTGAATGGATTCGGAGCAGGCTTTGACATAGGAAGATAATTATGCTTATGTATTGTGCTGTAGGCAATATCTTTATTACAAAGTAATTCATATGTACAAAGTAATGCAAAATACTTTGATGATGATTACTGGCAAGACTAAAGGAAATGTCATGCCTGTTATGGGAGGAAATATGTAGAGTTTGCTACAATGGAATATGCCCACTCAAGTTAAACCAGTATCTCATTTCTGGAGGGCTTATAGGAACAATAATCACTGTTCCAATTAAAAATAACACCAAGGCAATATCTGTATAGCTATCAGTGATGTAGATAACAGTATATATCTGAGTAGTAGTAGTGCAGCTTTTGTGCTTAGCAGCATGCAGGCAATTAAATACTTGCACAGTGTGGTCTTCAGTCTATCCAAAGTATTTCTCCTAGTTAACTAAATGCTACCTGGAACATTGCAAGAAGTGGTGCAGTTCTGTGCCCTGTTATATGTATGCCCCTAACAGCACAGTTCTATTGAAGACTGGGCTGTCGCATTCAGCCTTTTCCACAAGTTCTGCTGTCACAAAATGGCTGCCAATGGAGCGCACAGCACTTTGTCAGTGGCCATTTTGGGTGCACTGCCCTGCAAGCCGGAAGCACTCTCAGTCCACCAGTGAATCACCAGCCATGCACCAGATTCTATCCCCCTTTTCTGCATCCCCCCCCTTCCCTTCTTGAACTTGCGCCAGCAAGGAAACCCATTGTGGAGCAGGAGGCTTACAGAGGTGTAAGGAGATTTAAATCCCCCTTTTCACCTTTGAAGCCTCTCGACCCGCCCTCCCACTGGATTCAGTGTGCCCATTTTTGGTGCAGCTGCACCGGGGGGGGGGGGAAGAGGATAGGATTGGTCTCTGAGATTGGTGACTTTTAGAAATCATTCCAAACAAAACACCCCGAACTACATGGAGGAAGTATGCCAAATACCTGATCCATCCTGGCTACATCCTGTTTTTATAGTGGCAGTTTGCATGTGTACAACAACTAGAAAAGTTCCTACCATATTCATAGGAATCACTGAAATGGGTTAGGTTGCCCTGCTGGATAATCTGTGACATGAGAGGAACATTTCTGCAAGGCTTGAGAGCATTGCGCTACAGGGTGTTGTGGCAAGAGAGCTAGGCCAGGAGAATCTCCCTGAGTAAATTTGGCGTCTCATGGAAAGGAAGAGGGCTATATAAGAGTTAATAGTCCATTGACTGCTAGCGAGGCAGGATAGAAGCAAACATGGGAGGGGGTGAACGACGCAAGGTTCTAGTGCTCAGGGGTTTTAAACATTTTCCCTGTAGAATCCTATGTTATCCTGGATGGGGTGAACTAATCAAGGGATCCTCTTTTACTAGTTGTGAAGCCCTGCTGGATTCTGCCTTTGTCTTTCAAACCCAGTTGTGGGTGCAGTGGCTAGTTTGAAGGGCTGTTGGTTCATTAGCATGCCTTCTTGATTGGTCTCCAATCATGGAGTTGGTGAGGACCACTGGAGCTAATGTTCTCTCTTTTGCTTTGCCAAACTTATTTTTCCCAGTGGGATTGGGAGTTGGTAAGGTAGCTCCATTCAAATTTTGGAGCTGTGAAACTCCATTTGAATTTAAGGAGTAAACAAGTCTCCATAAACATTCCATTAACCTATAAGCTGCCAGGTGTATTTGAATCCAGAATGATTGCCAATGAACAGATGACAAGTACTGTATAAAGAAAGAATAAATTACCGACAGTATAAGACTGTATATTGTGTGTCCTTCTTTGCTTGTATCTTAGAGGTTTTATAAATTATATACCAAGAAATTCGCCCCATGCAGAGGCTCAGCACCAAATGAGAAGTGATTAAGACCTTAATATAATGCATAAGAGGCTCTTAAGTGCTGCAAAGGTCTTATGCACAGAGGGGAAGAATTTCACCCATAATGAGCTCAGTAATAAGAGGTTTATCCTGCTAATTAATGATTTGAAGATTAGGAGACTGACTGCTGGCCACTGATCATCCAGCTGTGAAGTGTATAGAGCTCGAATAGTTCAATCCAGATAAACTCACTAGGTGAAATCTATCATGCTCTGCCAGTGCACAAGCTTCATTCATTCGCAGTGAATGAGCACTTGGTATGTTTGCCAAGGGCCCAGGATGAATGCAGCTTTAGGGCCACTTCACATACAACAGTGACAAAAGGGGGCTTAATACCATTTGTCCACACAGCAGGTAGCACATAACCAATCCCAGCGCCCTGCCATGTGTACCTTGATGATAAACACACAGGGAAACATACAGTTGCTGATTGTGATTACAGCATCATGCAAAATGTTGGACACATTCCCTTGAAACTGGGTCTGAATTTCAGTGGCGCCATAATTTTAAATGAATGGGATCAAGAAACACGAGATTATTCCCAGCATTATTTTTCAACTACTATCCCAAGTAACATCACATATTTGTGCAAAAAAACCCCAATCAAACCCACCTCTTAGTACCTTACACCTGCAGGGGAAGGGGAGATCCCCAGCAGTTGGATAGAAGCAACTTCCATGAGCCAAGTTCTACTCACAGAAGATGCCTCCACCCAGTTTCCCTTGCAGCTCCCTCTGCCATGTCACACACAATTCATCCCAAAATGAAGCCTCAGGAACATCATTTTGGGAGGGCCGCAAGGTGGCACAGTGGGTTAAACCACTGAACCATGAGCTGTCGATCAAAAGGTTGGCAGTTCGAATCTGCGCAATGGGGTGAGCTCTCGTCATTCAGCTCAGCTCCTGCCAACCTAGCAGTTCAAAAACATGTCAATGAGAGTAGATAAATGTGGGAAGGTAAACAGCGTTCTGTGTCCTAGTCACATGCTTCGCACTATGGCAAGGAGAGTCATGCTGGCCACATGACCATGGAAGCGTCTGTGGACAGCGCTGGCTCTTTGGCCTCGTAACGGGGATGAGCACCACACCCTAGAGTCAGACACGACTGGACTTCAATGTCAAGGGATACTTTTACCTTTAGCATCTGCATTGGGGAGGGGAGGACAGGATACAACTCTTTGACTTCATTTGGAAATCCTCAGAGTGGATCTCAGAGACCGCACAAATTGTACAGGATTGTAAGAACCCTACAAAGACTCTGTGAAGTCAGAAATAAAACATGGTTTCTTCCGCTTCATAACTTCTGGATTGATGTTTCCAGATAATCCCTATGATTAGGGAGGAAGTCAGCCATTCTCTGGTAACTGCTGTTTCAGTTCATCACCTCCGAATCACAGCATCCCCCCTGCTGGATCTTCTTTCTGACACATCACTTTCATAACTAAAGACTGCCTAATAAGCTACCCGCCGCAGGCCACTTTAATTGGCAGGGTTTGGAATGGAGAGAAGGGGGTAAGGAAGTACAGCTAAACTGTTACTCATCTCTGTTATTGGAAAGAGGCTTGATGCTTGTTAAATGGTGGGCATACTTTGGTTGTTCCCAAATAGTCAAGCAATAAAACCAGACCATGGCAATGGTCATTTTTCCTCTATATCAAAGGGTGGTCAGAAGAATTCAGGGCATTCTCTTTGGTTTGTTTCCCTTTCATGATAGCCTTAAAATAGATGTAGTTCTTAAGAATTCTGCAGACTAACAGAGCAATGTAGCGTCACTACGCGTGCGCCGACCCTAGTGACCCCCCGTTCCCCCCCTCAAAAATTTTCGCGATGCCAAAGGCGGCACGAAGGACCTCCCCCACCCCCGGCCGGCCGGCTTCATACATCCAAGCCGGCCGGCTGTCGGAGGCCTAATGACGAGGCCCAATGTGCGATATGTAATTTATAACGTTCTGCGCATGCGCGAAAAACGTTATAAATTATGTATCGCGCATTGGGCCTTCATCAGAAGGCCCTGGCGCGTTGGCCGGGGAGGTCACTCTGAGGCCTTCTCCTGGCCTTGGAGCCTCCCGGAGGGCGACGTGCGCAGCGGAGGTGACGTGCGCGTGGGTGCGGGTGTCACCTTCTGCATGCGTCAACCTCCGGTGGTCCGCCACGCCACGCGCGCTTCGCTCTAGCGATGCGCCTGGTCCCATGTATGTCCACTCAAAAGTAAGTCCTATTAATTTAAATTCAGTTGGACTTACATCCTGTGCGATAAGCAGAAATTCACCAGGTGAACATTTTCCCTTTATTTATTTATTTATTTATTTATTTATTTATTTAAGGAATTTGTAGCCCGCTTTCCTCCCGAGGGCACTCAAGGCGGCTTACAACATATTAAAATACATAAACACATTAAAACAATTAATTAAACACATTAAAATAATTAATTAAAACACTTAAGATTAAAAATAAACAACCCTAGTGGGTCACCAGCATTTACATATATTAAAACCATTTGTTAAAAGGTCAGCCCACCATGTCAGACAATAAAAGCAGTCCTGAATAAAAACGTCTTCAGGCCCCGCCAAAAGGCCTCTAAAGAGGGAGTTGTTCTTAATTCCAAACTGCATTCTTTACTGATTCTGCATCCTGGGAAAGGCTTCATCTGATGAATTTCTGCCTCACAAGCAATTCCTAAAGGCATAAGGAGTCCTGCCAGGCAAAGAAAGGTTGGCAAACCTTTTTCTTCAGCATCTTCGGTAAAAGGTACAGGATGGTGTAGTGGTTTGGGAGTCGGACTTAGACCTGGAAGATCCAGGTTCAAATCCCTGATCAGCCACGAAGCTTCCTGGGTGACCTTGGGCCAGTCACTATCTCTCAGCCCCACCTACATCACAGGGTTGTTGTGAGGACAAAAGGAGGGGAGGAAATATGTACACCACTCTGAGCTCCTTGGAGGAAGGGTGGTATAAAAATGTGAAAAATAAAATAAATAATAGGAAATAAGGCTGAACCAAAATGGAGGAATTGCCGATGTATCACATGCAGTTTGAGTTATTATAAATGATGACAGCATGACATTGCAACATATTTTTTTCCTAGCCAATAACTTTGGTTGCTTGAAGCTCTTGTTTCCTAATTAGTGGTGTATTTGGCCATGACTGAATGGTTTCTTTCCTTGCCCCAGCTTCAAAACGAGTACAAGTGTACAGAAAACGGAGCAAGGCAGCCTCATGTTCACACAGATGGAGTCTAAGAGGTAATCAAACTGCAAGCACAAAAGAGACACCTGCACTGCAACCTGGCCCATCCCCTCCGCCACCTCCTTATTCTTCGCTGGCAAGGAGTCTCTGCCTGGCTTGCCAGCTCTTTTCACAAGTGAGGACAGCTGCAAAAGTGAAAGAAGCCTCATCGTCATCAAAACACTCTTTGAAGCTCTGATGTGGAAGAGCTCTTTTCCCCATTTCTTCATCTTAAATCAACTGTTTTAATGCTTTGATAGAAGACCACTTTGTTAAATAGCTTGGTTTTCAGGAAGAGCCCATGAAGATATTCAGGAAGCTTCAAAACATTTAAGACAACATGCAAATGTGGCTGGAAATGTTGCAGAACGAATAAACACAACCACTGGAACACACATTTTCAGCTCTTGTCTGTACTAGGATCTCTCAGCTACCAGCATTCTTCAATTCAAATCTTAAATTGAGAAACAAAACAAATCTATCTGTCTATCAAACCAGTTTCAGAACTTCTGTGCATTTTAGCTAACTTGGAAAAAAAAAAGAGAAAAAGCGCTTTTCGGCCATGCGGCGCAGCCGAGCAGGTTCTCCGGCTCGCGCTGCAAGCCGAAGAGAGAGGCTTCAGCCCTGCCAGCTTGCGGCACAAGCTGGAGGACCTGCTCGGAAGCACCGCAAAGCCGTAAAAATGCTAAGGGACAGCAACGGGGGATGATTCCGGCCATGCTGCGCTTCTGAGCGGGCTCGGAAACACCACATGGCCGAAAAAGCACCTTTTTCCACTTTGGGGGGTGCACTTTTGGGGAGGGGGTACACGGGGGTATGCGGGGCTTGGGGGGAATCAGAGGTGCTTGGGGGGCTAGGGGAGGGGGTACATGGGTGGGAAAAGGTTGAGAGATGCTGTCGTACACTATGACCCCAATCTAGCTCTAGTTGTGTGTAAAAAATAATGAGCAAAAACGAGTCACCCTGGATAGGAATGCACATTGCAATCTCCAAGACAGGATTCAATTGTGATGCAGAATGGGATATACATAGAAGTGTATCCATGTTAACTGTGGACATGCAAGACTAATTGATTGTGCCTGGTAGACCTACAGGTAGAGTTCCCTTGCTGGATGGATTGAGGCAATTTCTTTTTTGGCTGTGAGTCACCCAGTTTTGAGTAATCAAGTGATTAAAAAAAAAGTGATGTGCATGCATGGGTGAACTTGTTGCAAGCTTCTTATGGGCATGAGGTCAGTCAGCTGCATGGAAAATTCTTCTTTTGACTTCGTAGAATAGATGTTTACCTTACCTGTAAACCCCAAATAATGACACCAGCCAGAGGTTGGATGAAGGGTAGCTTTATTGAACTCTAACAAAATATAAAAACTGAAGCAGGGAGAAACTAGGAACACTTCACTCCTCCCCCACGTGCAGGCACTACATAGGGAAAAATGGAGCTGCCCATACACTTCCCCTAGCTACCCTCAGGCATGCACTCTGCCTCCAAGCCCATTCCCATTCTTGGATTGGGATAGCTTATCATAGCCAACCCCCAACAGGGGGTCGAGGCAGCTGGGCAGCACAGACTAGAGAGACCGCGGCAACGCCATAATGGTCCACCCGCCCAGCAACAAGAAGCAGCCAGTAGGCTGCCCATGCTTTCCCGCCTCTGGCAAGAGCCGGAGGGAGCTGCCAGTCAATCAGTGATACGCGTCACTCCCTTTCTGAAAAGAGCAGTAGGTTTTCTTTATGTTATGTGGGAGCCATGCTATGTTTTTCTCCCACTTATGAAAGGTGTGTGTGTGTGTGTGTGTGTGTGTGTGTGTGAGAGAGAGAGAGAGAGAGAGAGAGAGAGAGAGAGAGAGAGAGAGAGAGAGAGAGAGAGAGAGAGAGAGAGAGAGAGAGAGAGAGAGAGATTAAAGGCAATATATCCAACAGCTTTCTCTAAGAAAATGATAAACCATTAGTGATCACAAGAGATGTTGCAAAACATTCAACCAGGAGCTCCCCTGCTCATATGTATACAAGTAGAATGAAGAAATGTAAGAATGTGCCTGCCAAAGTGTGAACTATTGAAAGCGAAAGTTCACCTGTTCACCAAGGTTATTTTTTTTTCATTCAAAGGTCTATAAGTGCTCAGAATTAATTAATTAATAAAATTCCTAATTAATAATTAATTAATTCCTAATTAATAAATAAAATGTGCGAATGGTGGAGTGTGGGTTTTGTGTATTGTGAAGATACATGATGTTATAGCATTGCACCATTGCTACATAACACCATGAGTTATGAAGGCATAACAGGTAACTGTTCCACAAAACCTTTGCAGAAATTTATAGGATTAAGGATAAAATAATAGCAAGCTATGATTATGCTGATGCTTATCCACCAAAAACTAGAGTGTTTGCACAAATAGGCTTAAAATCTACTTTACATAGGGCATAGAAATAGAAAATAATTAAAATAATAAATACCTTATAACTCTGTATTGGTTTTAGTGTTATCTTGGGGCACAATTCACAAGGAAGATCTCCTGTGAACGCCCCACCAAAATGCATGTGAGCAGTGCAAAAAATGATCATTCATTCACATCATATATCCATATCTATCATCATCAATGCTCATGGTGTTTCACTGAATAACAAGTTTGTTGTTTTCCAAACCTGAGGCAAATGAATGGATGGGGAACAAAATAAAACACTTCCATTTATGCAATTAAACAAAGTTCAAATCCCTGCTCAGCCACAAAACTTCCTGGGTGACCTTGGGCCAGTCACTATCTCTCAGCCCCACCTACCTCACAGGGTTGTTGTGAGGACAAAAAGGACAAGAGGAAATATGTACACCACTCTGAGCTCCTTGGCGGTATAAAAATGTGAAAAAAAAGTTAAAATGTAGAAATGGACAGGGCAGCTTTGCTTCTTGGAAGTAGATCCTGAGGGAAAAAAAAAACTGGTGGGGGGAGAAGCACATCTAGCAATCAGCAAATGCCCAGTGTGGCCTTAAGCTAGTCCATTTTATAGCCCGCCTCACAATTCCTTTTTTTTTTTTTTTTTTTTATCATACCAACAGAAGCCTTCTACATGGTTGAGGATTTGGTCTCAAGACACCAAGGCTGCAATCTTATTCAGCAAGTCCTCACTTAAAGTTGTTGATAGGTTCTTCTTGGAAACTGTGACTCTAAGCGAAATGACTTATAATGAAACCAATTTTACCATAGGCTAATTGATAAATGTAAATGTTCCTATGGCATTTTCCCATCAACTTTAAAACAAAACGACTTTAAACGAAACAAGTTTAAGTGAGGACTTACTGCACATACTTTCCTGAGAGTAAATCCCATTGGACGCAAGTGGACTTATTTCTGAATAACCTTGTATAGGTTTGCACTGTTAGATACTCATTTAAAATAACCTCTAAACATAGGCAAAATACAAACCCAGAAGTATGCATCACTACAGAAAAATTACAGGTATCCATGGAATGAGAAGATACTTTATCACAATCGTTAGTACTGATCGTTGTCTTCTGAGGTCCTGAAGGCAGTCATACAGTATATGCAAATATGACTTCTTGATCATGTAGTTTGAGTAAATCTGGACCAGGTTTTGCTCTTAAACATCCCCCCCTTGCAATGCTACCAGTCATATTACTGCTGTCTTAGAGAGGGAACTCTCTCCTGTCCTTAGGAATTCAACCAGAAGGTCTCCTTAGTACTTAATTTAACATAGTTAAAAGGGATGTATCAAAGAGAAACGAATGAGATGAACAGCCACATTATCAAAATCTCTTTCCTGTAGAAATATGTTTTGTAAAAGCATAGTAAATTCTTGCAAAGGCTTATGTAATGATGTTTTATTGCATTTGAAGAGGGGGGAAGGTATTGCAATCATTTTCTCCGTAGAGTTCTGACAAATGATGAATATAAAAATAATAAAATATGCAATGTGATAATGTCACTACGTTTGACTTATCTTGCATGAAAAGGTCAAAGCCAGAGCATTTTAGAAGATTCAAATTAAGTCCCAATGTATATAGGGCAGATTATTCATTGGTGACTTGGTCATACTGAAAGGTTTCTGGTTCATAGATAGGAAAAACCAGGCTTTGCCTCTTTGACAAATGGGTCCCTTTTACTACAAAAGATGTTCTTCTAGTGAGGATATTACTATTTTCCATATATATGGAGTAAGAAAGGCTGCAATGCTATACACATATTCCTGAGAGTAAGCCCCCACAAGGTGACTTACTTCTGAGTAGACATGCATAGCATTGCACTGTAAGAGGCCTTCTCACAGTCATAATAATGATCAATAAAGTCCCCTCAAAGCTGCCCCTCCAATTCATCCAATAAAGGCATTTTGGGGTATTGAAAATATTGCCTTCACCCTCTCTCAGTAGTGTATCTCCTAGAATCTTCAATTTTACATGATGCTGGATAACTATACTCTTCCAACAGACCAATCCTACCTAAATCCCCGTGCGGTGATGCAGCGGTGCAGACATGGCTTCTGCTGCACCCTACAGGGGATTTTCGGTTGCTGGAGGTCTCATCGGGGGTAAGGGGACATTTGTCCCCTTGCCCAGGGTAACCCTCAGCAGCTGCTATGGGGCAACTTGTACCTGCACCAGCTCAATTGCTTTGCTCCATGAAGGCAGATCTGGCCCAGGAAGAGGTTTGGGATTCGGCGTACACCACTGCTGCTGACCCTTTCCCCCTCCCTGGCCTGATCCTCAGTCATCCCTGCCACATCACCACCCCATTCTGCCCACCACTCTCCTGTTCTGCCCTCCCCCACCCCATTCAACCTTCCCCACCTTCCTCCAACCCCTTGCGCGGGTTTTTCTGCTTCAGCAGGTGTCCAAAGCGGGAGGTGAGCGGGAGGCCACTGCGGGCTCCCTGCTGGCAGACTCACTTTGCTTGTTGGCGGAGGCTGCTTTATGACAGCTCTAAAGCAGCCTCTGCCAGCACAGTGCTAGTTACACCAGTGGAGGAGGGGGATAGGATTGGGGCACAAGTTTCTTGATGTCATCAATTTTCTTTGCTGTCACTGAGGCCTCAATGACTAGAGAATGAAAATGACTTGTACGTGGCCCTCCAAGACTTCGTAGGTTCATGCACAGAACAATGCAAGAAGGACGGGTAGGACTTAATTCCACAATGGACTACCTTCATAAAAACAGTCTGACTGGATCAGGACCAAGGTTCTACGAGTTCAACAGCCTGCTTTCCACGATGGTCAACCAGACACCTCCAGGAACTCCACAAGCCTGAAGGCAAAAGGCATATACCCTCTGGATGTGTTTTGCCCTGTGCAGAAAGTAGGAAAAGGAGGGGGAAAGGCAGAGCCTAGCTAGGTCTATAACAATCCCCATAGCAAGCCTTATTAATTTATTGTAACAAATCACAGTGCCACTGGATCCAGAAAACTCTGTGTAAGCCACTTGTCCCAGTGCATAATTTTGTTATTCTGTCGGCATTGAAACCCCAACCACTTGACTCTCAGGGTTTCTGGCTGAATACAGGTGGCCCTTTACTGAATGGTAATTTTTCAAAGTTTATTTATTTATATCCCATACATAATTCAAAGTGGTTCATGATTCATCAAATTAAAGCAAAACTCATCAAATAGATAAGTGCAGAAGAGGGATGTTCAGCCATTTTGTGCTTCCTTGGTCTAAACAGTCCTGTGCATGTATTGAAATCAGCTCTCACGTTTTCAGAGGCTGATTCAATTCAGCAGAAATGGCCCAAACACCATCTTTGGATTTTACAAACGACAACTTGTTAGTTTTCCTGCAGCATGCCCCCTTTTCACCACTGCCCATCTGCCTCATCTGTAGCTCATCAAAGGCTCGCTGTTTTATTCTTTGTTACTTTTGGTCGGTCCTAAATAAAGCATTTTCTAGCTTTGGACTGTGGATTTTCCTTCTAATGGACCAACACTACCACCTACGCTTTCATGAAACCTTTCACAGTCAGCTAAAGGACAATACTGATGGTGATGATGTGAGATTATTTTAAGTGGGATAATAACTAAAATAACTTTTTAATAACTAAAGCCTACACAAAATAAACATACGTACAAGTAAATGGATTTCTGATTTATCAATTATCTTGCATTCTATTCGTGTTCAGTGAAAAATGTCGACATGTATGTCTAGAACTCAACATGATCAATCCTATATACAGCCACGTTTATCTTGTCCTAGCAAGAAAGAAAGCTGGTTTTTTTTGTTACAACTGTCAAATTATGAACAACTGTCCTCATAATACTCAAAGACATAAATTTCATGAAGCTTTCTGATAGAGAAGCAATGAAATGTTTCAAATCAATGAAATATGTAGAAATAAAAAGCACTGTTGCTGACTGCCCAAATCTACAGATTGTTAATCCTATTGATGCTTTGTGGCAGATAGATAGATAGATAGATAGATAGATAGATAGATAGATAGATAGATAGATAGATAGATAGATAGATACGTGCCATCAATACAATAAAGTATGTCAAATTAACATGAAAAAATACACAATCACAGTAATGAGCATCAGCCTGTCTCAATGGTTTGAGTTCTGGGAGAAGTAAATCATTATAAATGGTGATAACAGCTTTTAAGAATACTTTATGATAGCGGTAACCCATGGTTGCCATTAAACACAGTGAGTTTGGGAGAGGAATTTATGAATACCAAAGTGGAATACAGCCTCATACCGCCAATAACGATGCAAAGGTTAATGTGGTTGAAAAGGTTAAACCAGACATTAAAAACAGGAATGTCGAGGTATTTTACAACATTCAAATCCTTGCAGGTATAACTGGAAAGATGGTGTCAAAGGGTAAGAGCCAACATTTCTTCATTAAATCAAGCCAAAGATTGAAACACTGAGGGGTTGTTATCTATGTTCTCCTTAACAAAGAAGAAACAGGTAGTGGTGAAGTTGTACAAAGGAACTTCTTTTGATTGTATTTACTGTTCTTATTCAAAGCACAGAATGCTATTGACTGTCAAAGGACTGGTTTTTCCTTCTTCTTTTTTTCCTTTTCAGAAGTCATATTCGTGTAACAGCTTTCATAATATTAAAACCCATTTTATGCCATAGTGTCATTTTTGCAACATGGAATTTTTTTAATTAGTGCAACATTGTCAGGGGACCTCCAAAGAGACTAATTTATTTGGAAAAAAATCTAGGTATTCTACAAACCTCCTGTACTGCAATTGGTATGTGTTTGTACCTATGGCCTAATACGGGGGTCTTAAAAGGGGGCGCTATCCATGGTGAGAGTATGTAAACATGCTGAGTAGCTGACCATACCCAAGGAAATCTTTTTTTAAAAATAGTAAAAATTATTTTACTTTGCACACAGCTTAGCTATTTCAGGATCTTGCAGAGGAAGGTCCCAGGATGGGCATCCTAGAGTAAGATGTTCCCTGTTGAAAACCCTAATTTTTTACAGGGCTCTGACAACAGCAACACCATTGCAGGCCTGTAATACAGCCTGTTTCCTATCTTGCCTTCCATCCCCTCTAATTAGCTGGAGACAGAGTTCTTCATGATCTGAATCTTCAGGGAGGGGTGTACCCCCTTGAATGTAGACTGACTTGGACCTAAGAAAGAAAAGCCTTTTTTTTTTTTTGCTGCAGACCCATGCAGCCACGGCGAAAAAGGAAGGTAGCTCGCCTGCCTCGCCACTGCCCCCTTGCCCCCTGCCTGCAGCCTGCACCCCCACCCAGCCCCCAGCCCAACCTGTTGCCCCCTGCCCCACTCACCCTGGGCAGTGTCGGCGGGGGCGCGTGTGACCCCCCCTGGGCCCATTTGGCATGGCACCAGGGGCACAGCACCCCGGCCCTCCCCTTAGCCATGCTCTGCCTGAAGATATGTTCATTCTGTCTAGCAATGATATGTCTCTTGTTTGAGAATTATTCTAGCAACCCAATCCTAAGGCTCCCTTACTTAAGGCACTTCACGGTGGTCGCAAATGTGATATGCCATCGAGAATATCCAGGCTGACACCGCAGGTGGCCAGAGGAGACAGTGTCAAGCCAGCAGATCCATCTTTTCCCCCGGAGCTAGTAAGTCAGCATGGGGGCAGGAGGGAAATGGGAGGCAGGTGGAATGGAATGGGGAGGGGGAGGAACGGGGAGGAGATGGGGCAGAATGGGGAATGGAAAAAGGGCTGGAAGGGGTGGTATCAGTGGTAGTGGTACCACTGATGTCCTATTGCCCTTCCGGGCCTTGATCCGCCTTCCCAGGTCCTATCATACTTGCGCCAGAAAAATCACTGGTGTAAGGCTGGCCTCCCCTGCTCCGCCGACCAAGCTGTCGCCCGCCCGCCGGAAGACCCAGGTAAGGATCCAGCCGATGGGGGTGGGGGTTTGGCAGCAAGCGGCGGGGGCCGGCAGGCCCAGCCGGCATGGGAGGGGGCGGGGACGGCCTCGGCCGAATCCTGACCCCCGCTGCACGGCTGGGCAATTACACGGCCTCCTCCGACTTTCGCCAGTGATTTTCGCTGGTGGAAATCCGAGGAGGCCGATCGGCCCCAGCGCCCAGCGCCAGCGACGAGCATCCCCTTCCCCGAGTAGACTTTCTGCAGGTCGGGAGCCTGCTCGCGGTGGAGCACGGGATCCTTAGGCAGGATTGGGCAGCTCGTGACACCAACCTTAATGATGCCACTGGCTTATGTTCCTCTGTAAAATGCCATGTTTAGCAATAGCAAAACAATAAAACAAGTCTTGTGTGGTATGGGATAGTGGTATGGGAAGCAGCTCTGCATCCATGTAAATGAGGCCTCCACAAGAGAATGTAAATAGCAGTAAGTGATCGACAACCAGATAAACAAGATTATAGGACAAGGTTATTTTCTGTTAAGAGCAGATGGGGAAAAAAATAAACAGCATAAGTACATGAAAAATTAAGTTACTATTCCATTTTAAGATGCTCTTTTCTTCCCTTTTTAAAAAAACATTCACTTGTGGGGCTATTTTCTATGTCACATACATAACTGTTAATTCTTTTTAAAAATGTAAATGAGTCATGCTGAAGTACGTCTGTAATCACCCACATCTCAATTCACCTACCCGAACAAATGCATAATTATGCGCAATGCTCAATTAGGATGTTTCCAGATACTGTTCCGTAAGCACCCTTTAGTGAAACTAAACTGGATGAAATCCATGCAGATTGTAAACAGATTGGGGGCCTGGCTCGGAGTGATTGTTGAATGTTGCAATGATGCTATAACCCACAAAGGTGAGTTTAAAAAACAACAACTGTACAACTCATGAACGCTTGGTATAATCTCAGAGCCAACAATGTCTCATACCTTTCTTCACATGTTCAGTATACAATACAGCCAGTTGCAGGGGAAGAATTAAAAAGGCACATCTCAATACGTGGAACTAACCATTATTAGAGAAACATGGCATAGCATGTTAAATATTAACTCCAGCATAAATTGTGAAGGTCGTTTCTGCTGAGCAAAATGTCATCTGTTTGGGTTCAAATTCTAAACACTAGAAGGAAATGTGTTCAAGCCCCTAGTGGAGGACTTTTAAGGGTTAAACTAATGCCTAGATTACGTGAAATGCGTAAAACACATAATGTGCCCTAGTATTTTTCTTTTTCAAAATAGCATGCTGGGGGGGGGTTGTCACAATTTAGGGTGAAACCGCAGAGGGGGATGGGGAGGTTTTGGAATTGGCCCTGCTGCTGCTGTTCCAGTCTGGATTATACCCCTCCACATGCTATTTTGATTAGAAAGAAAACACGTCCATTGGAGCTTCCACTGCCTTATCAGCAGAGTTATGGAGGAAAAGTCCATCACAGCTTACAAGCCATGATGGGGAAAAGCAACCGCCTGGTTGTAGGAGCAGGTTCTCTCTGTGCCAGGTGCAAGGGAGTGGCGACAGGATACAAGTATCTTCTTGTCTTGTGTGCTCCCTGAGGCATCTGGTGGGGCCACTGTGTGATACAGGAAGCTGGACTAGATGGGCCTTTGACCTGATACAGCAGGGCTCTTCTTATGTTCTTATGGCCAGGAGTTCCTTCCACTCACCAAAGGGGTAGTTCAGTGCTGCCTCTAGTGGAAAGGGGTCTGGCAAGAATGCTCCTTTGGTGAGCAAAAGGTGCTTCTAACATTGGAGCTATGCTCCGATGAAGGTTAGGATACAATCCATTGCTAATTCTTCTAATGATTTGTGCTGTGTTGCTGTTTTGACACAATATATTTATTTTATTTTATTTAAAAAAATGTATACCCTGCCTTAACCTATGTCAAGGAAAATGCCCAAAGCGGCACAAGATAAAAACACATAATTTAAAACAATACATAAAATAAGTTAAAAACAATAAAAACCACTGGGGGTTATAATAGAGTGTAGAGAAGCAACGGAACAAAACATCTTGAGACCCAGAAGTCAGACATCAACCCTTCACCCAAATGCCAGAAGAAACAGAAATGATTTGAGCCCTCGCCAAAAAGTCATGAGGGAGGGGGTAGTTCTCAAGTCCCCTGGCAAGGAGTTCCACAATTGTGGTGCCACAACAGAGAAGGCTCGCCCACGTGCTGCCATTCCCCTAACCTGAGGGTGGCACTCACAGGAGAGCCCCCTCAGATGACCTAAGAGGGCAGGCTGGAATGTATGGGAGAAGGCCTCAGATATCCTAGACCCAAACCATGAAGGGCTTTAAAGGTCATTACCAGCACCTTGAATTGGGCTTGGCAAAACAACCAACAGTGCAGGGGTGAGGTGACCTGGAACCCAACCTGATGTTGCCTTGTGTCTTCTGCTGCCACCTCTGCACTAAAAAAAGGAGGGGGAGTCCCTTGCTGTGCTGCTCATGTGATTTCGTCAAATGCAGGAGTGCGGTACTTCCGAATTTATTTAAAGGGACAACACCAATGAAGTTTGTGTTTGTATTGTCCCTGTAAGTCAAATCAAAAACCCTGCACTTGTGCATTTGAAGGAACTGCATGAGGAGCATGTTAAGGAGGCAGATGATCCACTTTCTGCTCGCTTTTAGCAGGCGGAGAGCAGATCAATGCAGCTCGCATCCACTGTTGGCTGGAGAGACGTGGCAGCGGTAGCAGCAGCAGACTCAAGGTGAAGGGCACCCTGAATCGACGGACTTCTTGCCCCGATGCAATCCGCCACTGATGCAACCTGCATCACGTCACTCCTGGATGGACCATGTTAAGCTATAAAACAAAAATGTATATAAAGGTGCCTTTCCACGAGCAGAAAACCATCATCTTTGCTTTCTGTGTATAGTTTCAGGTTTCTCAAGCACAGACAGAAAATGAGAGGCAATGCTACGCCTTTCAAATTTGTGCCTGTCACCCAGTTGTTAAAGCGACACACGAGGTCGCCACACCAAAGGTGGCAACCGTCTCAGTTTCAGCTTCTGCTGCTGCCTTGCAAGAAGTATGTACCTTTCCTTGCTAGCTCACCAGATGCTAGGTTCTGAGACCTGATATTTCATTACGATCTAAGCTCATTGATCAATGCATGCCTTTAAGCTGCACTACCCCGAAAATAATACTAAAGCTACAATCACAAGCAACATTGATCAGCAAGTTTAAGTAGAGTCATTTGGTGGCATAGATATGGGTGGCTTTGATGTGAACTATGGGATCAGCGGTGGTGGCAACCCCACTTCCCACTGCCGCCACTTCACCTCCCACCCCCACCGCCGCTGCGTCACCCACCGGTGTCACCGTCTCACCCCTCCCGAGGCCTCCGTGTCATCCCTCGAGGCCTTCGCGTCACCCCCTGAGGCCGCCCGATACGAGCCGGGAGAGGGTTACAACATGTCCTCTTCCTGACAATGCCCTCAGCAGTGTTTTTGCACATGCGCACAACACTGCTTGAACCCTCTGGCCCTTATCAGAAGTGGCCGAGCTGCTGGCCGAAGCGGGCGTGTCGTAACCCTTTCCCGGCTCGTACCGGGCGGCCTCAGGGGGTGACACGGAGACCTCGGGGGGTGACGCGGTCCACGACGTCAGGCGCATTACCCTCGGCACATCACCCCCTGGCGGCCCGTCCCCCGCCATACCCTAGTGACGCCAGTGCACGGAGGGACTAGGAAAGAGTCACATTCTCTTTAGAGCGCTAAGGGAATGTGCACACAGCAGCCCTCTGTTCAGGAAGAAAATGTGGTCTGGGTGCTATTTAAAAGATGCCCTAGATTGTCACCTGAGCCACTTGTTTGGTCTTCCTGCCATGGCCTGGGAAAGTGTCTTTTTACTTCAATTGTGGCATCCCATCTTTGGGATGTTCTTCCCGGAACCAAGTCTGAACTGAGTTTCTTGGCATCAAAGGAAACGAGTTTCAGATGTCGAGGGAAGGCCTTTTTATTTGCTCAGGCCTTCTTGTCTTCCAGTTTGAATAATGCTGCTACTCAAAATTGAGAGTCAGTTCAAAGGCTTCAGCAGTTCACTGAATTGAACTGAAATTGTAGGACACAACAGATTCTTTAACAATGTAAGCAACCAAACAAACAATAAAGGGGGTTTCCTGTTGGACAAAAAGAAAAGAAAGTGAGAGCAGGGAGGGGAAAAATGCAGGGCTGGAGCAAGAACATTGTGGAAGGGGAAAATGCAGTTTCAACTGATTCAAGACTGATTCAAGACTGATTCAACTGATTCAGTTTCAACTGATTCAATATCTTAATCTTTCTGATTTGCCAGTAAACATTGCCCTGGGAAACCCCCCCCCCCCATTAAATGACACGAAACCAGCTATCTTTGGGAAGAATGAGCTACTTTATTAAATAACACAACAATCAGTATGCTGCGGATCCTATCTAAGGAGACTCGTCTCCCCTTTAGTGCACCACCTACCCTGGAGGATACAGGAGCCCTGTCATTTCTCCCTTGGGCGTTACCACCCTGGCTTAAACTATCATGCAACCCCAGCTTCTCTACATCAACCCCTGGAAAGGAAATTGAGGCAGCCAAATTGTTCGGCCTATCCCAAGCCAGACAGCCTTTGAGATAGACTTCACAATTCAAGTCAGTGGGAGCCAGACAGCCTCATGAGACCGGTTCTGGTTTCAACCATTGACTCTTGCTTACCTCAGGGAGCACACTAGACCCCTAATCATAGGCCCTGTCTCACACTTTTTCTGCCAGTGTGCTGAAAGTCTGGAGTAGGTGAAAAAAACTCCCTACCTTCAGCCAATCAGTGAAGCGCAAAGAATTCCTATCCAGCCCCAAAAGGTGACCAGCTACTCTCAGACTGCCTACTGGGTGTGTGGGTTGGGACCACAATGCAGGCAAACGTTGGAATGCTGGAGTAATGGCTTAGCATGCTAATCCTCCACTCGCACTGCTCCTGGCTGACCCAAAGGCATCAATCAGGTGCCTGATCTGCCTCATGCAAAGGGGAGGGACTGGGCAAGGAATGCCCCCCCCCAATCATCATGGAGGGGCAGCATAAACTTGCAATATTTGACTATAGGATTAGGAGCACTATTCAGGAGTTTGCAGTCAAGGGGAGATTTTTCCCTCCAGTTTGTATATGCAGATACATGCTGCACACATGGAGGGGCGGAGCTTCAAGAAAAAATTGACATAGGGGCAGGACTTACTAGTCCCCACCACCAGGACCTTTCTTCGCATGGATAAAGGTCTGAATCGGTCTAGGGCAGCATTAGTATATGGTCCTTCAAGACAAAGCAAAGTCAACAACAATTCAGGCATAAGTTGATGACTGAAAAATTAAGATGGACATTGAAAACGAAGTGATTCCTACCCTCAGCGGCAAACATGCTACAATGGCAAAAATGCAGCTACTTTCTGATAGTCTCGGGATTAAATTCAAAAATCCTCTCATGTTACCAGTTGCTATTCGTCTGGATCAAACTGTACTGCAGATTCGGACTTTGAATTCTACTGCATATCTCTGTGTAACATAATGGATTATATGGGGAACATTTGAAGGCTGCTAGGAATGCTTTATCCGGAAAAGCCTTTCAAGTATTGTTGAAGAACATGGATCGACACAAGCACTTTTTCTTCACTATATTTAACCTGTATGAAGCCAGCACATAATGGAAATGGCAAACCATTTATCTCTGTTTTTAAGCACTTTTAGGCTGCGGGGTAAAAGACTGCAGGGCTCGTTCGGTCATGCCAATGGATAGTTCTGAACCACAAAACTGTCTTGCAGATTTTTCACCGTCAGATTTTCTTTCTATAATTCAGAAGGGCCAAATTATGAACCTCAGCATTTAAGGAATCCAGTGAAAGAGAATGCTACTCAGGTCTTAGCCTCTGGCAGGCCATGCTGCTGGGAAGCGCTCTTCACAAAATGGAGTAATTTGTGTCTCTGTACATCTCTGCTAGTTCAAATGAACCATCCAGCACTCAGTACAGAAGGTCACATTGAACAAACAGGCTTGTCTCTCTCCTTTTCGTCCAGCATAGCTTCAGGAAGCAAATAATATATTTCCACAATTCTATCCCCAACTTTTTACAGCCATTTCTTTCTAAGACTAATATTGTTTTTTTGTTTGGTTGGTTTTATTGGTCCGGGGAAGGTAAATTTGGTAGACAGATCCAGAAATAACCAAATTGAAAACTCATGTTGGTTCATAAATATACGACCTGTGCCCAATGATTAATCCATTACTTCCATCATTATTCGGGGAGGGGCTATAGCACTGTGGCAAGATAGGATACATGAGAAGGTTCCAGATGCAATTCCTGGCTTCTCTAGGTAGTGGTGAGGAAGACTCCAGTCTGAATCTCTGGAGAGCTGCTCCTACTCTGTGTAGACCATTTGGAGCTAGATGAACCAGTGGTTTGTCTCAGTATAAGGTAGGTGCAAATGTTAATAATTCAGAAATAAATCACGTTTTCAATGGGAGTAACTTCCAAAAAGTATGCATATTACGGCAATCCATCTGATGATAGTTGAGTTCTTTAGTAAGTGTGGCAAAAGTCCCCACCTAGATGCTTCAGCATCGAGATGATGCTATGTGGCTTAGATGGACCTTCTTGGGTGTAAAGTACTAGTTATTCATGGGTCATGTTGGGGTGTCATTAGGGGTCAGCAAGGTAGGGCACTGACCAAGGGCCCATGCCCACCTGAGGGCCCACTTGGCCCAACTGACCTGTAAAATCTCAGTCCTGGTGGTAGTGGTAGTGCCCAATCCACCATCATGAGCCCCCCAGTGTAGGGCATTGCTCCAAGATCCCCAGCAATCTGGTACCAGCTCTGGATAACATAAAGGATGAGGGCAATGTGAACTTGTTGTTGTTCAGTCATTAAGTCGTGTCCGACCCTACGTGATCCCATGAACCATATCCCACCAGGCCTTCCTGTCCTCCACTATCTTCCTGAGTTCGCTCATTTTCATATTCGTTGCATCGGTGATGCTGTCTAACCATCTCATCCTTTGCCTTCCCCTTCTCCTTTTGCCTTCAATCTTTCCCAGCATCAGAGTCTTCTCCAGAGAGTCCTCTCTTCGCATTAGGTGGCCAAAATATTTGAGCTTCAGCCTCAGTACCTGTCCTTCCAGGGAACAGTCAGGGTTGATTTCATTTAGGATCGACTGATTTGATCTCCTAGCAGTCCAAGGGACTCTCAGGAGTCTTCTCCAGCACCACAGTTCAAAAGCATCTATTCTTCGGCGCTCAGCCTTCTTTATGGTCCAACTCTCGCAACCATACATTACTACTGGGAACACCATCGCCCTGACTATACGAACTTTTGTTGGCATGGTGATATCTCTGCTTTTTATTATGCTGTCTAAGTTTGCCATAGCTTTCCTTCCAAGGAGTAAGCATCTTTTAATTTCATGGCTGCTGTCTCCGTCTGCAGTGATCTTGAAGCCCAAAAAAGTAAAATCTGTTACTGCTTCCATTTCTGCCCCTTCTATTTGCCAGGAATTGATGGGACCAGATGCCATGATCTTAGTTGTATTAATGTTGAGTTTCAAGCCAACTTTTGCACTCTCCTCTTTCACCCTCATCAAGAGGCTCTTTAGTTCTTCTTCACTTTCTGCCATTAGGGTGGTATTGTCTGCATATCTGAGGTTGTTGATATTTCTCCCGGTAATCTTGATTCCGGCTTGCGATTCATCCAGCCCTGCATTTCTCATAATGTATTCTGCATATAAGTTAAATAAGCAGGGTGACAATATACAGCCTTGCAATATACAGCTTTGCAACGTGAACAGGGATCTAGAAAAAACTAAACTCTGTGTCACGAGAAGGTCAGAGGACACCATTCAGTATGCTGGCACAGCTTTACTGTATCGTTAGGAGAATATAATAGCAAAAAGAAAACTTCTGGTTCTACTCATGCATGATGCAACTAAATACATGGCCCAATCGTATCTTTGGGCTGTGCTGGTGGAACGTGCTGTAAAGTGCTTTGTGACGGCACAGGGCTTTGCCACGCTGGCAGGAATGCCGGAGCCTTCCCGCACGCGCTAGCGGCCACAGGAACACCCACTGGAGCAGGAAACTCTGGGGCAGGGGAGGGGAGGATGGGCGGATCAGGCCTGGGAGGGGGCAGGATAGGCAGCACCGGTGCGCACCATGACCTATCCCCCTTTCTGGGCCTTATTCGCCAATATGGAACAAAGTGGACTTGCGCCAGCAATATCACTGGTGCAGGTCCAAGTTCCAGCTGCTGGGGCTTACGCCAGGGCAAGGGGAAAAGTGTCCCCTTACCCCAAGGAGATGTCCAGCAGTCAAAATACCCCCACTGGATGCAGCGTAGCCTGCACTGGCGCAGCTCCATCACCACATGGGAAATTTAGTTAGGATTGGGCTGACACTGTCATCTACACAATGACCCTAATCCACACATCCTGATAGATTCACTGATATCTCTGGCCGGCAACTTTTTTTTTTTAACAGGAACAAGATTGCCAATGAAGCATGGCCTAAAGGGACAACAGCATTGACCTGGCCCACTTACCTACACAAGCTAAGAGATGGCACAGGGCCTGTTAAGTCCCTTTTCCTTAGCATCAACAGCCAGAGGCTTTGCCACAGTCCTCCTTCCAACCCCAGCTGCTCACTCTCATGGCAGTGAGCAGTTGAGGTGCAAAGTGTGGGGAGAGATCTGCCAAAGCTTCTCTTGCTGTTTCTTCCAGTAGAAGTAAAGGGGAACTGGAGCCCTTTTCGACTGTGTCAGCCTGTATCCTCCCCCCCCCACGCTGATGCAGTCATAAAAGGAGCACACTGTATCTAGCTGGGGGGGGGGTGAGCTAGAAGCCTCTCAAAGGAGGCTTCGAGGGGAAATGAGATTTAAATTTCCTTACCCCTCCATAAGCCTCCTGCTCCACAATGGGTCTCCTCAGACCTGTGCCAGTGATTTTGCTGGTGCAAGTCTGAGGAAAGAAAAGGGCGGGGACAGTGTTGATGGAGGAGATCGGATCTGGTGCGTGACATCACTGCCAGATCCACCCCTCCCGCAGTCTCCCATCCCCGTTCCCTCCCGCTCAGTTTCGCCCTCTTTCTGTCCCTGTCATTGCCTTACCTGCTCCGGTGTCTGCAGTGGGGTCAGGTGACGTTCAGTGCTCCCAAAATGGCCACTGACAGAGCACTCTGCGAGATGTCAGCAGCCATTTTGCAACAACAGAACTCTGTTGCTATTATATGCCAATAAAGGATTTTGGATCAGAGGCAAACAGAGATCTTTGTGGGTTGGGGGCTGCCGCCGCCCTGCCCCAACGCCCTGCCCTGATGTAGCGCGCCTCTGCGGCGCAGAAACGCCCCCAGGTGCTTTTTGGCTCCTTTTTGGAGCCAAACAGCGCAGGGGTGGGCGGGAGGGCCGAAACCGCAGCCGTTCTCGGCTGCGAGGAGGACGCAACGGGGGAGGTAGGAGCAACCCGTGCACTGGGGCCCATCGCCTCAATCGCCCCCAGTGGTGTGACACCTGTTTTGGATTGGACTCTGTTGCTAACTCAGTTCCGCTGTCACAAGGTGCTCTCCGGCTGGCAGCCCAGTCCAGCAAAGGATTGGGCTGCCCAGTGTATAACAGTGTGTAATGGGGTGGGGGTGGGAAGTTGAGACCAGGGGTTATCTTGGGGATCAAATGGAAAGCCTTTGGAGCCTGTATGTTTCATAAGAAGAGCCCTGCTGGATCAGGCCAAAGGCCCATCTAGTCCAGCTTCCTGTATCACACAGTGGCCCCACCAGATGCCTCAGGGAGCACACAGCCAACAAGATAACTTGTTTCCTGCTGCCACCTGGTACAGAGAAAAACTACTTCTAAAAGCAGGAGGTTGCTTATGACTTGTAACCCGTGATGGTCTTTTCCTCCATGAATCTGTTCAAACCCCTTTTAAAGGCATCTAGGCCAGGTGCCATCACCACATCAGGTGGCAAGGATATAATATACAGTGAGGTAGACCTGATAACAGCATTCATTGTGCCAAACTACATTAAGGAGGTCTTGCCTGGTGTCTCCTCCTAGTACCAAGTGCAGTATTTCACTCTCTGTGCGTCTGTTGTGAATTCCAGAAGCAACGTAGCTTCTGGCTGCCTTCAGTGCTCTAACATCACATTACATAATGTACTTTATTTAGCTGACAGTTGGCTGAGCTGATAAAAATATCTATGCTGATTTGGAAGCATTTGCCTAACAGAAATCAGCAAGAACTGTATTGACACTTCTGTGCAGCAAGCCGGGTAGAAAGGGCTCCTTTTACAGCACTGGTGCAAGGGCTTCACAAGGTGTTTGTGAAAATGCCATTGTTCTCCCAACTGCTTCTCGGTTCATGTTAACCATCTTACTTTCCCATCATTGTTCCATTTTCACATCTCGCAGTACTTTATAAGCACCTCCCATTCTGTCACCATGACAACATGAGCATAGCTACTGTACATAGAGCAATGGAACAATCATACAGAGGGTGGGCTGCACATTATAGGATGCATGTAGTGGCCACTAAACCCAATGACCTTTATTGTTCTGTCTTCCCTGTGCTAAAATACGGTAAAAGTGGGATATGACACGAAGTCATCACAGTCTGAGTTTCCCTTCCTCACTCTGGTTTATGAAGTAGAGCAGTAGAAACTTGGAGGAAGATAATACAATAGATCACAGACCCTGTGGGGGCAAGGCTGCGGGTTAGTAAACACACCTTTGTTAACAGGCAAGTCACATTTACCCTTACACCCCGGAAATGAATACGCCAGACAACGCTTCTTTGGAATGAATGGTCACTTTATTTGTAATTAAGAAGACCTGCAAAGGCAAAACTTAACTAGGGGCATCTAACCACCCCCTTTTGACGTGCGGATACTGGTCGGGGGAAAATAGTGCTCGCTATTTACCTCCCCCTACTCATCTGGCGTGGACACCCAGGCTCCAGGCCCCTTTGGTCACTGCCCGATGGGGCCTATCACTGCCAACCCCGAAAGACGAAGACAGCTGAGCAGTGCAGGTGACCATACTGGCTACGCCATTGATGGTACCTCCCTGCTCGAGTCAGGTGGTTTGCCAGCCAGCCTCACCGACCCGAGGGTAACAGTGTCGTAATGAGCGGTCCTGGCTTACCACCTGACCTTGCCGAACTCCAGGTGGACGCCGATTCCCTAGCAACCTGCCTATCCATTTCCGCACGCCACCTGCCACATCGGGTGATCAGCCTAGCGCTTGATCACCCAGCCCCACTGGACCAAACACGAAAACAAAGCCCGTTGCAGGTCTTCTATAAACCAGTCTGTCCCATGAGGGGAAAGGTGAACACCGTCACCACGGAACAACTATGCTGCATCATGCCGCATGCGTGGGTGCGGGATAATTGCTCCATCGCACCCACGCACCACCCATCCTAGGTAAGCATTCACCTTGCGGCGGGTCAAATCCACCGCCCGGGGATGTAGTGCCCCCCGCCAAACCCTTCGAGGTAGCATGTTGGACCATAGGAGGCAAACTCCCGGGATCCATGCCCTGATGGTGTGTATGTCCCTACGGATCTGTAGCCTCAAGGCCTTGGAGGACCTCTGGCACAGATCGTTCTCACCGAGATGTAGCAGCAAGACTTGAGGCAGGGGGTGGACGTCCAGAAACTGCAGCAATAGAGGCAGGAGCTGGCCGCAGAGCAATCCCCGTCTGGCGGCCCACTGAACAGACGTGATGCTGCCTAGCCCCAGCTGGTCGCCGCAGGCGGATGCGGTGGCCCTCTTCCGTGCCCAGAATAGGATGGAGTGTCCGAGCAGGAGAATCCTCACCGGGGCAGGACTGTAAACGTCTAAAGAAACGAAACAAGAGGTGAGTTCCCCAAACGTCCCTCACCCGAAAGACAACACAACAAACATACAACAGGCCGAGCACCTTCCAGTGCTATAACCTCCCCCTCTCTGGGTTGTAGGCCCCCACCGAGCCCCCAGGCACACAGCGGAGGGAGGGGCCGACGCCATGGCAAAGAAACTGGGCTCCACCGCCCCGCCATTAGCGTCTAATGTAACTTTTAAAGGCCCCGGACCGCCATCTGCTGATCTGCTGGATGTCGGTCCCTTCCCATGAAAAGAAAGTCATCCAAGTAATGCGCGGCCGACCTGATCCCAGCTCGCTCCTTGGTGACATGCTCCAGCATCGTGGAGAATGCCTCAAAGAGCGAACACGACAGAGATAAGCCCATCGGAAGATTCCTATCAAAGTAATATTTGCCCTCAAATTGGATGCCCAGCAGACAGAAGTTGTCCGGGTGGATGGGCAAGAGGCAGAAAGCAGATTCGATGTCCGCTTTCGCCATCAGAGCCCCTTTTCCGCGGCCGTGCAAAATCGCAATTGCCGCATCCAAAGATATATACTTTACTGAGGCCAATTCCTCTGGTATCCCGTCATTGACGGAGGCGCCGTGCGGGAAAGAAAGGTGGTGTATCAGTCTGTATTCACCACGAACTTTCTTAGGCACGATGCCGAGTGGGGACACTCTTAGATTGGGAATGGGGAGGGTCTCAAATGGACCAGCTATTCTCCCCGGACTTGAGGTTCTCTGCCCAAGACGGGTACATCGGGTGGGGGGACGGGATCCTGAAACCTTCGGTAAAACCGTTAGCTAGGAGCTGCGCGGCTCTCCGGTCAGGATAGTCGCGCAGTACCGTAGCAAGGGGCCAAGTCTAATCAGCGTTGGCCCCTTTTCCGTGCTGGCCGGCACCGGAACCGGGACCCCCGCCCTTTCTGTCCCCTTGTTGTCCCCGGCTGCCGGGTCTCTGTCCGGACAGGTGGGCACAGCCCTTAAGGGCGTGCTTGGCCCCACAAAGAGCGCAGGCATGCGTGAACGAGCACCCTTGCCTGCCACAGCGCCCCGCTGTGTTGAACTCAAAACACGGCTGCGGGGTTGAACCCACTGGTTGCCAGTGCCTGTTTTGGCCTGGCCACCCTGTGCACGAGCAATCAGGTGCCCGCTGTCAGATCTGTCGCCCTTGGTGGCCCCCCCTGGAACCACCGTGTGGTTCCAGATCTCCCACTGAGGGGCACGCCAGTCAATGGAGGGGTCGTGGGCCGAGCGCAAGCGTACGCCTTCATCATAAGCCAGCCAACCGGCCCCGCCGTATTCCCTGGAAGCTTTATGGACAGTGTCCAAATGCTTTATCAGGGCCTGGGCTTTTTTGGGGTGCATTTGAAGCACCACCGCCATATATATAGAGTAACTGGATAACCAGTTCGCCCAAGTCCTGTCCACCTTTCGCCGGCGGACTACGTCCTGATCCCTGAGGGGGTCCCCCACACGTTGGACAAGCTCAGGCTCCTTTTGCAGGAGACTGAACATGTCCACATACTCGCCTCGCCATATTTTTTCCTTTACGGCGAGTGCGAGATGCCAGCCGAGAGGCCAACCCATGTCGCCGTAAGCCCGGCGCGGCAGGTCATCCTCCGGCTCCGGGGAGAATCCTGAGGTCGCAGGAAGCGCCGGGGACCATCCGGCGGGCCCCTGCGCCCCGCCATATGCCCCGCTGGGCTGTGTCCATGGGGGCCAAGGTGGTTGGGCAGAAGTCTCTGGGGGGGCTGCGTTGGAGCCCTGGCGTAGGTTGGCCGGAGCGGCGGGCTGTGCCCCCGCATCCGAACCGCTCGTGCGAGTTAGCAAGCTCGTAAAGAGAGCAAACCAGGCCGCATTGCTGGCGCCACCAGACCCCATCGGGCTACCCCACACCTCCTCCAGACCCGTGGAAGAAAGCGGCGAAGCCTCACCTGCCACCGCCGCTTCCAAATCGAATGGCGGGTCCTCAGGTTCCAACAGACCGGGAGGGGCAGTAGCTCCAACCGGGGGGAGCACCTGTGCCGCCCCTGCTGTGTAGGGGGTGGGGGCCCTGGACCTGGAAGCAGATGAGAGTACCATTTTACACCCCCTCCCTTTACGGGTGGAGCGGCAGGCAGGCTCGGGAGCCGCTGATGTGCTGCCCCCGTCGCCTAAACCCGCGTCCCTTTCCGCCTTTTCACGTTCCAGAGCCTCCAAACGCGCAATTACTGCGTTATATCTGGCAGCTGCCTCATCCTCGTCTGAGGATGAGGACTCTGTAAGTGGTTGACGAGCTGGTCGTTTGGGGGCCCGCCCCCCTCGTTTTTGCCTCTTCTTGGCCATACTGCCTAAAGGGGAGTGTGTGTGTTGTTTGCACCGATATCACCTAGTGGGGAGGGCTGTATGCCTCACTCCCCACTTCAAGGGTTGCTCCCGCGACGAGAAGAGGCTGAGCTGGTCGGGGGGGTCCGCGCCACCCCCGACAAACAGGAGGTCGCTGCCCGTGGGCTGTGCTCCGTTGAGAGCAGGGGGGGTCAGCCCCTCTCGATGAGAACCGCGTTCCTGGTCCCTCATCGGTTCGGCCGCCCCCTGGGGAGCAGGCCGAACTCACCGTTGGAGCGCAAGCGCTCAAGACGAAGGTCGGGTTCGTCGCGCGGCCTGGGCCACCTTTGAAGCCTACAGGGAGTGGACGCCGGGCCGACTCCTCTGAGCTCGGTCCGCTGCGTCCACCTCTGTCGCTTCCCGAACGCTGAATGAGGGAGCTGCAATAACGCGCAGCTCCCTCGTGTCGGCCTTGGGGTCACGTGATTCAGCCAGCCAATCAGCTGGCCTGAATCACGGAACAGAGAGCGTCGCTGGGCGCACCCTCCCGGGAGCAGGGTAAATGCTCCCGGGACGCGAGGTGCGTCCCAAGAGGCTTACACAAACACATATTTGTCTGCTCACATGGCAACGGGCAGCTATCAGAGGACACATTGGTAAAGAGGCAGCTATCATATATATGTGTGCTGACAGGCAGAAGTACTACATAAAGGCGAACACAGGCAGAAGTCATACATATTGGCATGAAAAGGCAGAAGTCCAACATTATGGCAAACACAGGCAGAAGTCCTACGGTATGGCTTACACAGGCAGAATTCCTACATATAGGCATGAACAGGCTAAAGTCAAACATATATTGGCATGAACAGGCAGAAGTCATAACACATGCCATCCCAGACCCTGCTCTTACCTGCTGGTGTTGTTGCCTGTGGGGGGGGGGGAGAGAGAGGCTGGGAGAAAGACATGGGTTAGCAAATGCTTGCAAGGAGACAGCTGCCCAGGCACAGCTGTAAACAGTTTGGCCACAGCCTGAACAGCCCTCTCTGCCCTAGAGGGGGGCAGAGAGGAGAGAGGAGAGGAGAAGTGGGGTGTTTGTGAATTTTGCCCTCCACCAACAAAGTCCCACTTTGTGGCTGCTGGGGGACAGGACCTCACGCCACGTGCTCAGAGAGAGAGAGAGAGAGAGAGAGAGAGAGAGAGAGAGAGAGAGAGAGAGAGAGAGAGAGAATGGAGGCCTGGGGCTGGGCTTTTGTGGAAAAGAGGCTGGTTACGGCTGGGTAACTATCTGTGTCCATGTCCAGAGTTGTGCCACAGCTATTCCGTCCTAACTCAGGCATATCTCAGGAGGAGGGTGTTAGAACTTTTCAGGAGAGGGCTGGAGTGTGTACGGTAAAATGGCTCCTATGGGTCTCCTCAAATTTGAGTCCACCTTTTTTGTCGACCTAAATTTTGTTCCATAGCTGTGCTCGAGGGGGCGTGTCGGAGCTCTCCAGTCTCTGGACCTGGACCCAAATTCGTAACCGCCCCCGTCACGCCCCCCGACACGCCCCCGACATGCCCACTTTTTGGCCGAACTTAGGACGGAATAGCTCTTAGGCCGAACTTAGGACGGAATTGTTCAACTTTCCTAAACCTGTCCTATGTCCGTCACAGTTGCAGCACAAATTCGGCCTCAACGTCACAATTCGGTCCTTAACTTCAGCCTAAGGCATTTAGGCTGCTTTTGTGACTGAATTGTGCCGCTGAGGCCTTAGGCTGGACCGGGCTGTAAGAAAGGCGGTATATAAATACAGACATAAATAAAATAAAATAAGAAGGAAGACGATTGTGGCAACAGCTGCGCTGCAGGGCTGCTCTCACAACAGCGCATCCTCTGGCCACAGTCTTCATCCTCTTGGGTCCAGGTTCACTGGAGGGTGAGCGGCAGGCTGGGGGGGGGACACCAGTGGGCAGATGTGGACTTTTAAGTGTGCTGGCCCGAGGGGGGTATGATTTCCTTGTGTATTGCTTTCATCCTGCAAAAAACTCCATTGAAATGGGGATTTGCCCCTTTCCTTGGGAGCCAACTACTGCTTCAGGAGCGGCAACTTTTAGGATGAAAATAGCATGCAGGCATGAAATGAACACCTCTTCCCATGTGCTCCACGTTGGAATGAGATCAACTCCCTGCACACACACAAAAATAACTACATTTTGATTGGAAGGATCCATTTGCTTACACATATAGTTTGATTCTTACGGGTTATATTTTTTCTACAGTGATAGCTAGGAAAGGATCCAAGAACACTGATTTCAGGTATGCGTTAAGATTTTCATGACCACCGACAATTATCGTAGATAAAATGATGGGACTAAAAGCCATGACAACAATAAAAAAATGTTTAATTGATTTTATATTGTTTTTAATTTATTTTTAATTGATTTTTATTGTTGTCATGGCTTTTAATCCCGTCATTTTATCTTCGATAACTGATTTCAAGTTTTATGCAGGCTTTGGATCAAGAAGTAAATGTAGGAGGTTTCAGTTCTAATATCATAGGAGTTCGAGTGGAATGAGAAGCATCCATGCGACACATGACTTTCTGCAGTTTGCAATGGATGACACTTGAGTCGATTTCATCACTTCTTTCCAACAATGACTTTTTTATATATAAAACGTTGCCTTTCTTTTAAACCCAGCTATTCTTCTTGACAATATATGTCAACTTGACTAAAAGAACTGAGGCAATAACAAAGTAAGCACTTGTATTTGACTTGAAATATTGAAAATATGATTATAACCCAAGAGGAATTACATAAATGTGAACTGAAAGAATAAACCGTTTGGGTAACTGTAGTCATCTCTCTGTGCTCTACAGAACAAAGCCACAGCCTGATCCTGAATACATGGACTCAGAAGCAGGTCTCTTTAATTTCATTAGGACTTACTTTCAGGTAACAGTCCAAACCTGTGTAAAGATAGGCAGCTGGCCTAAAGGGCCGGCAGCTGTATCCTAAACCCATTGTGGACTACCCCGGGGCTGTTAAGCCGCACCTCCGGTGAAGGTCTCCTTCCCCGGGTATAAGCGAACCTGAGACCTATGGGCCTCCTCAGATACATGTCAGGTCCAGACCTGGAGTATATTTGGGGAGGCGGTGTAATGCTGGTGCGGGCTGGGAAGGGGCTTAGGATATCGTCGCCGATATCTCCACCCCCTTCCAGCCCAGGCTGGCCAATGACCCTCCTCCCTCGCTGCCCCGTCCCACCCTCCCACCGCCCAGCACGGGACTTACCGTCAGCGGCTCGAGTCAGGTAAGTTCCGCGGTGGAGTGAGTGGCACCTTTGTGCCGGCACCGCTTACTCCCAAGTCATTGAAAAAGTGCCTTACAGCACTTTTGTGACACTTTAAGGCTCCGCCACCCTAATGTTATGTAGGATTGTGCCATGTTTAGGTTGACAGTCTTATTACGGCCCAATCCGATGCATGTTTATGAAGAAGTAAATCCCATTGCATTAAATGAGACTAACTGCCAAGCATGAATTCCACCTTTACAGTGCAATGCTAGCATGTTTACTCAGAAATAAGTCCCTCTGAGTTCAGGAGGTAAATTTGTTTAGGACTGTGGCCTTATGCTAACATTTGTTCATATGTGTGGGTTTTTGTAACACTGTGAGTCTGTACAGTTATCTGTGTACACGAATAATATTTGTGTATACTTGGGTATATACATGTACTTTTTCTTATCTGTATGCTTTTTCTTATTATTAAAAAAAAGTCATCAAATTCCTTGGAAACTAGCTTTGGGCTGATCTGTGGTGCTGTCCTAGGATGCCCTTGAAAAAAGATTAAGGGATTTTCTATGTAAGATATGAATATAAACACCCACGCACGCGCACACACACCCACAGAAGGGTATCTGAAAAATCTCCCGACATACACACACACATGAGAGGAAAAGGGTTCTGAATGAAATATGGATGGAATGTATCTATTTGGATCTTTAAAAGTAACATAAATAGCTTAGGAAAGGATGAAAAGCTTAACCTTTATTGTGACGTGATAAGGATCAGAAAGAGAAATCAGCCTGGATAGTGTTCATAGTGTTGGTGTCTTGCCCCTTGCTTTCTTTTTTTCATTGTGTATGGGGGGCACTTTTTGCCTTGGGAGCCCTCTTTTCTCGTCTGTGCATAACGACAAGGTATCAAATTTAAAAGCAGAAACAACAAAAGCACTGCTCGTTCAGATAACAGTTAGCTTTTTTCCCTTTTTTCTAGGCTTAAGAATGAAGCGGTTGCAGACATTATTGCTGGGGACTGAATTTTATCTGATGTACATACCCTGAAAGAAATGAAACTTTCGTCAACCTAAGCTTTCCTGAGAGGACCGCTCAGAGGAGGTGGAAGACAGAAAAGGAAACTGCTGTATGCTATTTCCCTTTTTTTTTAACACTCATTTTTGCCTCCGAGGCAGCTCCCAATATGATTAACAAACAGGAGCCACAGGCCTCTGGATGTGATATTATTAGGGGATGAAAAGGAAGCAGAAAAGCAACCATAGGAGTGAAATAAGGCCTTTTTGAATGATTATTTTTCTACCTGCTGTAATCTTTCAGGATCTCTGTAGACACTTTGTGGTCTGATATATGTTGTGTCAGATTGTTCCCTTCACAAGTCTTCCTGCACATTTTTGTTCTTTATTTCATTTTAAACTAGTTTTACATGTGACATAACAATTTATTGCTGGCAGGATTCAGCAAGACAAAGGGGGAAAATGGAGAAGCCCATTTCCGTACACTCGTATACTTGCATATCAGAGCTCAGAACCTCAGCTATAAGGCATTTCCCCAATGACTCACGCTGCATAGCTAAAAGGGAAAATTAGGGCTCAGTCCAGCCCAACTCAGCACAAGTCAGGCACAACTGAGGCCCAAGTGTGGCATAACTGTGGCCTAAGATAGGGCTGAGTTAGGCTGCAACTATGCCTGAGTTAGGCAGGAGGCAAGAGCAGTGGGCCAGCACCAGCCCAGGATCGAGGCAAAACTTACCACAGAGGCAGGCAGGCAGGCAGGCAGGCAGGTAGGCAGGTGAGGTGTCAGGCTTGTGGAAGCGAAGAGCCTCCTCCTGAGCTCGTCTGTGTGCACCTACCACAGCTGCTGCAGCGTTCGCAGCAGATGGGCAGCCACAGGTGGGCCTGCAGGCACTGGGCGTGTGACAGTCAGCTGAAGGGCAGAGGTTGTGCCAGTACCAGCTGCCCCAGGGCACCCTGTGCATTAGCCACCTGCTGCAGGGGGGAGTGACCGTCCCCTCCCTCCTGCAGAAGGGGTAGCCACCCCCAAGCCACGGTGAGGCTGCACGTGGGAGTCAGGGGGGGAGCGGGGGAGAGAAGGGAAGGGGGGGTGGGAACGTCACACACAAGCGGGTCTCATGATGGCTGGAACTGCCTCTGCCATGACATGCCCATGCGCTGCCTGAAGCCCTGGGCCTCCAGGGCCGTGGCAATGCCCACAAAGAAGGCATCCCGGCGTGCCTTCTGCTCTGTGCCCCGGCCAAGACCGAGAGATGCCTTGGGCTTGTCTGCTGCGAGCGGGAAGGGCTCACGCAGCTCATCACGCCCCCAGATGGGGCAACGTCAGCACGTCGCGGCAGGCGCTCTGGCGGGGTGGGGGGTTGCCAGCTTCCATCATCAGGGAGTGGGAGGGGAGGCAGACACACAGGCAGGCAGACAGTGGGTGCTGGGGAGGTGCACGGGTGGGTCAGAGACAGACAGACAACAAGGCTGGTGGGAGAGGGATACAGGGAGAGGGGTCTGCAGAGACCAATAGGGACACAGGGGTCACTTCGCAGATGGAGGCAATGCAGGAACGGGCACCTCTTATGCAGACAGACCTTGGGCGGAACGGACGACGTTGACGGGCGGACCGTGTGCGGGTGAGAGCCCCGGTTGCCGAACGGGCTCTTCACGGACGTGGCGGACGCGAGCGGATCCAGTATGGACGCTGTGTCGCCTGTCAGTGTTTGCCTGCCTGAGAGGCCCCCCAACTCCCCACTCCCCTCTGAGCCCTGAGGGTCTGGCAGCCCCCCTGCTGTGGTCTCCCTGAGAAGGCAGTGGCAGTCCCTGGATGGGAGTCATGCAGGGGCTTGTGTGCTGGGCGCTGTCTCAGTGAGTGTGGGGCAATGCTTGTGTAACACTGGGCACTAGGCTCTGCCCGAGGGGCATCTTTATTGTTCTGGAATGGTAGCAGAGATGGCCAGGCGAGGCTGCCAGGGGTAGGAACAGCAGCCAATCTAAAAGCAGCAGCAGCAGCACACGTGCCCCATGGACCTGAAGACGCAGGCCCTTCCCCTGTGGAACCACAGCCTGCTCCATAGAAAGGGGAGGGGCAGCAAGTAAGACAGCCAGGAAGGTGGAGCAGCAACAGCAGCAGCTGAGGAGGGTTGCAGGGCTGGCTCCCTGACCTCTGGCAGCATCGAGGCAGACGACCGTGGGGCAACCAGACTGCAGCCCCAGAGGTGCTCGCAGGAAGGTAGGTGTTAGTGGATGTTCCTGGGGAGACAAAAAACAAGGGGGTGGTCCATGGCAGCTGGTGTGTGGTAGCAATCGCCATTGAAGAAATGCCAGTGTGTCTGTTGCAAAAGCCTGCAGGGAGAGAAATAAAACACAGCTGACAGGTGTGACACACATAGCATGGTCTGAGCTCCTTCCCTGGGTGTAAGGTGAGCATGATCCTGTAAGGGAAAAGGGTCAACGAGAGAGACAACAACACATGTATTGTGTCACAACCATTGCACACCTAGCAATACTGACCTGTCCGTTGACCCTGTGGGGAAAAGAGGGGGGGAAACAGCTGGTGTCTACATAAGGGTAACAGTTCCACACTCGTGGCGTTGTGTGCTCACATGACTACAGGCAGCTATGAGACAAGACATTGGTATAGAGGCATGTATCCTACCTATATTTCTATATGCAAAGAGGCAGAAGTCAGAACTCATGTCAGCACGTACCCTGCTCTTACCTGCACTTACCCGCTGGTGTTGTTGCCTGTGGGGGGGGGGGGGAGAGAGGGGCTGGGAGAAAGACATGGGTTAGCAAATGGTAGCATGGAGACAGCTGCCCAGGCACAGCTGTAAACAGTTTGGCCACAGGCAGAACAGCCCTCTCTGCCCTAGAGGGGGACAGAGAGGAGAGAGGAGAGGAGAAGAGAGCAGTGGGGTGTTTGTGAATTTTGCCCTCCACCGACAAAGTCCCACTTTGTGGCTGCTGGGGGACAGGACCCCACGTACCGTGCTCAGAGAGAGAGAGAGAGAGAGAGAGAGAGAGAGAGAGAGAGAATGGAGGCCTGGGGCTGGGCTTCTGTGGGAAAGAGGCTGGGTGCGGCTTCCTCACGAGGGAGTTGCTTGAATCAGCATATAAGGTGGCTATGCCGTATCTCCAAAACTAGAGCTGGTAGGGCAAAACCGATGCCATTTTTGGAATCAGCGTCCCAAATATATCCAAAAATAGTTCTAACATTTAAGGCACCAAAATGTGTGTTGGCTTGTGTAATCATGAATTTAATTACTAGCTTCTAGGGGGAGATGACACAAAGGATCATTGCTCAGAGCAGGAATATATATTTTGTATGTAGACGTTGCAGGCTCAATGTCTGGTGTTTCCAGGTAGGGCTGGGAAAGACCTCTACCTGAAACCATTTAGAACCACCACCAGTCAGTGCAGACCAGTGGTTCCCAACCTTCTTAACACCGGGACCCCCTTTTGTAGAATGACAATCTCGTCAGGACCCCCCCTAAGACTTCACTTCCCCCCGGAAGTGATGCCGGTAAGCAGGAAGTGAAATAATTGTTTTTAATAAATTACATTGTTTAGTAAATCACACTTTTAAAAATAAATCACATTTTTAAAGTTGTACTCATAAACAGCCCCATGGGGGAGGGGAAGTGAGCTAATATTAACAGAGATGCTGAAAGGCAAGCAGAAAGTAACACAAGGTGAGCAAACAAGCCCCAAGAGAGCATCAGACACTTCTTTTTCTGCAGTGGGGGGGGGGAGGAGTGAGCCGCCATCTTGGGTGTGGCCATCCAGCCGATGTCCCGCAACCCCCCAGAAACTGCTTTGCAACCCCCTTGGGGGTCCCGACCCCCAGGTTGGAAACCACTGGTGTAGACAGTACTGCTCCAGATGGACCAATGTTCTGATTCAGAATAAGGCAGCTTCATATGTCTGCGCCTGTGTTTCATTCATGCCTGGCCTGTCAAATGAAAATGAAAAATAAAGAATGTACAGTAGAGCTTACCAGGCACAATTTATTTGGCCTTTAGTCATGGTAGAAGCCACAGCATGACTTTTTCAGAGAGAGTTGCCCTCCTTCAGCCTGCATTTGTCTGGATGATTCCTAGTGCCCAATGCATAGATCCAGGCATATGAATCATAATGTCAGCATAGAAGATCCCACTCCAGCTCAGCGGCTTCATTTCATGCTCCATCATCAATGATTCCTCAACATCACCAACTTTCAGGTCTTAGGCATAGTCCTGGACCTGGAACCTAGGGATGTTCAGAGGTGAGCAATCTCTATATCATCGTCCAACTATTTTGAGAGACTAACCAGACTAGGAAGGAAGCCTGTTACCAAAAATAAGCCAAAGAAGGTCTCGTGATACTTTCTAACCCCTATAAAGACTTCCAGGTCACATTTGCTCACTATGTCAACCAACTTCAGGCCTCCACTCCTGTTGCGTGATAAAGAATACGGTTACTTTTCTAGCAGTGCAAGCATGAGGTTTGGGGAGGCTCTCAGACAAGATGGCTGCAGTAAGTGCTGTCTGCCCACAGTGCACCACCACCTCCTCAAAGCCATCCCCACTGCCTGCTCACACCTCTACCTCCCTCTAACTCTGACCCAGGATTGATGAGTGAGTCAGTAAGGAGGAGGCTGCTGCTCTCAAGTTCAGGACAACCGGAATTCTGTCGGAGAGCTGCCAGCACACGCCACTGATAAGCTGCGGAGCCTCTGTGAGGGAGAGAAGCTTCCGCTGGCACCTTGAGTGGGAGTCAAGGTTGCCTGTCAGTTGAAGTGTGGTGAGGCGGACGCCAGAGAGAGGCTGGACTGTGAATGAAACCATCTAGAATAAAGGGTTCAATGAAAGACTGGAACATATTGTATAAAACCCCTTGGGGTTTAGAAAGCCTGCCTGTGTAAACCGCCTTTGAATTAAAATCAAAAGGAGAAATCCGATGACCAAAGAAAAGGCGATATAGAAATACTGGTGGTGGTGGTGGTGGTGGTGGTGAAGTAAGTGTGCATAGGATCATAGCCATAAAATGACAAGAACTGTGTCTGGATTGGAAGATGGCAGCTGTGCATCCTGGATATAGGGACAACCATTCCTCCCCCTCCACAATTACACACTTCACCTCTGTGCAGAATGAATGCATCAGGCCTGCATTTCATTTAAGCAAGCTCTAACCAGTGTGCAGACCTTCTGTTGACCCATTTAACAAGACTGAACATTATTCTTTTAGGGTTGCAGGCAAAGCCCAAGCCCAAGAGGAACAAACCAAGCACAAGGGACCAAAAGGGTTAGCTGTTGTCAGACAACCTGGGGAATATTTCTGTACTATTTCCAGACTTCTCCCTTGACCTATATTTCCCAGCTCATACTGCCACTGTGCAAGAAACTGAGTCATTTCTAAATTTCCTGCAGGGAAATTCTTGGCCTTATCAGCTTCAAAGACAAATCTTGACTGTGTGGCATGGTAAATACCTCTGGCATAATGCCTCTCCAGTTGACTTTTATGTTTTGAAATTTCCCCAGTAAAGGGAGTTCTTCCAACAACTATATTAAACCCAACAAATCATACCTTCTTGCTTCTTTCCAGCTGATCTATCCAGCACCTGACAATATTCGTCAATCCTTATCGTTCAAAGGAAAACAATTAAAAGTCCATGAGCAAACGTTCTTTATTTAAATGTATATAACTCTTGATGGGCTCATGAGCACTTCAGCTTTTTATATATTTATTATTATTTATTATTTATTTAAAAAATGTATGTCCCGCCTTATCCCATGCCGAGGCAAATGCCCAAGGCATCTTACAACAAAAATTAAAAACAGTTTAAAATACAGAAAGTTTAAATACATAATTTAAAAACAATAAAAACAATAATATCAATAAAAACCACTGGGGGGGGGGCGACAGTATGGAGCACAAAAGCAGCATGGCAGAGCATCTTGAGACACAGGAGGCAGGCTACAACCCATCACCCAAACGCGAGACGAAACAAAAATGTTTTGAGCCCTCGCCGAAAAGTCATGAGGGAGGGGGTGGTTCTCAGATCCCCTGGCAGGGAGTTCCACAGTTGTGGCGCCACAGCAGAGAAGGCTCGCCCACGTGTTGCCACTCCCCTAACTTGCGATAGAGGTGGTACACGCAGGAGACTGTGATCGAATATATGGGACTGTGATCGAAAAAATAAATATTCATCATTCCAGCTCATTCATACCAAGCAAAGGCAAAGGAAAGTAGGGTATGCAGCTTTGCTACAGTCAAGCCTTTTCTGTTGCATAGGACTGGCCCCTCCCTGAGCCTGAGGGGCAGAGCATAAGGGCCTTGGAGCAGGTGCAATGTTGGGGATCTCCTACAAGAATCCCAGTAGAAAGCTAGGAGACATCAAGTGAAACTTTTTGCACACTCAGACCACATGTGAGAATTCGTGTTCTTCCACGCAGCATTCCCCACTCATTCCCACAGCAAGGACATTTACCTCAGAGACAGGTTCCTAAAGCAAAACAAGATTAACAGTTTGCAAATGAAGCATTTGTAATGGCCCCATTCTATCTATGCGGCCAGAGAGGGAAGTACGATTTTTCTTTACTTACCTTTCCTGGCCAGGCCGCAAACGCAGCAGACACTGCATCAGTGCCCCCACTCCATGCAGGACAGGATTGTGCCATTAAATTTATGCTACAAAGTTAGAAACTAAAGAACAAAATGAGAAGAACAAAATCAGAGACGCCTTGTTTAGGTGTATGCAGGGAGAACTGGGAAATATATAATGATCTCATTTTCCCCATCAATTGCTATGTCCCCTTCAGCTTGCACCACTAAACCTGACTCATTTGCAGCGCAATCCTGTGTAACCTTGCACTGGTGTAACAGTAGATGCACCGGTGTAACAGCAGATGCACCGTGACAGGTGTAAGTGCACTTACACTGCATCTACTGTTACACCGGTGCACAGAGGCGTCGCTTCGGTAGGGGCGGGGCCGTACGTTTCGCTCGTCCTAGTCCTGTTTACCGAGCGAGCAGGAGGCGGCCCCACCCCCTCACTGTTGGAGCCATTCCCCTGTGGAGAAAGCAGCAGGCAGGGTCTCTTGCCTGCTGCTTTCTCCGCAGGGGAATGGCTCCGACAGTGAGGGGGCGGGCCGCAAAGCCAAAGCTGTTAAACGGGACTAGGACGAGCGAAACATATGGCCCCGCCCCTACCGGAGTGACGCCTTTGCCGGTGCAAGATTACACAGGATTGCACTGTTTCACATTCTTCTCTCATATGAGTGCTTGCTTCCTTTGTGACATTTTCATAATCAGAATATCCCTTATCCCCTGCAAGCAATGTGCCCCTCCCCTACTTCCAACTTCCATATTTCCTTTCGCCAACCATCCAAATGTATTCAGTGCTTGCTTTTCTTTTGAACCCAAGTTTTTTTTCTCCTTTGTTTCCTTTCTTTTTGCTGGCCTGGACTGATAGATACAATTTGTTTTATATTACATGGAGATACGGGGACAGGGATAGGGTTGTATTTCTGCGTAGATCCTCCAAATTCCAACCCCCTTCTGACAGAGCTACTATCTCCTAACAGCTTGTCAGGGAAAGGAACTCCCAAAGAGAAGGCAGGCTGACCCAGGGGAGTAATACCTAGTAGTTAGCATGCCTACAACCCTTCCTGCTTCCCAATTTCCCTTTATTAGACTAGCAGCTGAATGGGTAAAAGCCTTGGTAGATTGAACCCATTGCCATCATCCCAGGCTATAGAGACAGGCAGAGGAGGACTCTTTGGTTTTTAAAAAAAACTCCTAGGAGAACACTGAACTCCAGGGAATCCTATTAAAAATCAATCTCACAGTAGCATTGGCAGAATGAAGAGAAATGACAATCCACTGAATTATCCATGAACATTGACCATGCAGACCACGCGTCAAAATATAACTAGTTCTAAACTCTAAACAAAAGGGATTAAACAAGACGAGAGAAGAAAGGCAGGAAATAAAAGTACAGCAGGATGTTGAAAAATGCTTGGCAGGAACGCATAAGGAAAAGATTTTCACCAAAAAGATGCAATAGCCGTTACCACCTACAGATGGAGCTGTGATGCTACTCCATTGCACATGTTGCTTGGGAGAAATGTGTAAGCCAGCTGGAATCAAGGCAAACATGCAAAAACAAAAATCATAAACCTTGCTATCCTAGCTAGACAGCCCCTAGCCTAAGCTACTTTCATGGCAAGGAATTCCCAAACCTTTCATCTGCAGATCGGCAAGTGGGTGTTCCTCTCTGAGTACGCAATGAATGGGGTCACTAAAGTGACCCATATCCAAAAAGGGTAAAGCCTATGCCTTTAACCACTGTAAGAAGAGGGAATTTGGACAGGTGGAGCTTGTTGCATCCTTCCATAATGAGCTGCACCTGCCCAAATTCCAATGATTAAAGGTATAGGCACCCAATCCCTTTTTGGATATGGGCACGCTACACTAAGGTGACGGGTAGAGAACGATCCCCCTTCCTGCAGGTTTGGAAATTTTGTTACTTGGCTGTAATGACATCATCACATTAACTGACTGGAAGAGTGGAAACTACCTGGTCACTCCATCCCACCCCTTGGATCAGGATAGGCAGGTATGTTCCCCAAGTGCTAGGCACATTCATCTCAGCGGGAAGCAAGCTAACCCAGGCAGGAAAAGGAGCTGAATATACATCAAGCTAAGCTATTCTTGGATTATATTAGATAAGTGTTGCATGCAGATTTTCATGGCTGTGGACAACTGACAAGGTTCTTAAATGTATGGGTTCTGCAGCCATGTCAATGTAAAATAAAGAAATAAAATCCTTTACCGCGTCTGTCGTTTGTGTAGATTTCTTTATATTGTGCAGATTTCACATACACAAGAAAGGTTTTCTCCAACAAAAACACGGGATCCTACTTCTCCAAGTCGACGTTTTACTCCATTCACGGAGCTTTCTCAAGGCAATTTCGCAGTCAAAAAACTGCTGGATGAAAAAGACGTTACGGAGTGGTGACAGTTAAATATCAGTCTATTGCTCAAAAGCGCGGGAAACCCGCTAATTGTTAACGGAAACTACTACTCCTGACCTCAGAGTCTTCCAACACTTATTCCACTGGTTATTCCGGAATTATTCCAATAACTTGTCTATATTAGATAAATAAAATTATGAGTATATGTATCACAGATAAACCTGTATTTATGATTAAGAACACTACAGTCAATGACCATGTCATAGGCTACTAGAGTTCAAATATTTTACGTCGGTGAAAGATTGATTACATCTTGGCTAGCTAGCTAGAAGTCAATGTGTCAGACACTTCTGACACTAGTCCTGCTTATTCCAACAACTATAAGCAATAGCAAATGCTCAGTACATAGACTCTTCTTGTCTGTGGTGCCCAACTTCACTTGCTTTCTTATTAGAGATTTCCAAGAATGTCTTAGTGACAGAAGACTGGAATGAATCGAAATATCATCTAGTCCAATACTCCTTGTCAAAGGCAGGACCTTGCATGCATTGACTGAACCACATCCATGCAACATATCAGTTCCTCTACAGGCTAACCCAGCTCATCTATGCCAGGAGGAGATCAGGCGTGAACGCATTGTCCCATGCCAGCAATGCCTGCTTCAGTTCTAGCACCAATTTTGAATCTCAGATGATGCCTTTATATGTCTGAAATACATCCAACGCAGGGCTACTGCCAAGCCCACTTCAGGCCTTCTATATTCATTAGCCACCCAACAAATGTGTGCCAAAACAGCAATCAGGCTATGGAAAGATACAAGTCAGGTTTCCAGATTGTAGCTTTATCTGGTACCAATTTTGGCAATCCTGCAAACATACTAGGAAGTTGTCCAAAGATTGGTACGTGGCATTCTGGGGAATGATGGTGGAATGAATATATGGTATTTTCCCATGCCTTACACTGCCTTAGCCACTCCTTTTCTTGACATATGTATCACTTGAGTAGCTTCTGCAGTAAAGCCCACTCTGTCTGACAACACAGGGCAAAAGAAGGACATAAAAGGCACTTAAAAGGCAAATGTTCAGTGGACGTTTTCAGTCACATCTGGTATTTCGTAAGCTATCTCGGTGGCACATATTAAACATCGGTGACATTTGGAAAGCCAACTACTGTATTCTTTCTTTGCCATTCTACTGTGGGAAGGACACCACTCCGTGGTAGAGCGTGGCTTTGAATGCAGAAGATCCCAGGTTCAATCTTTGGCGTCTCTTAGTAGGGAAGAGAAAGACTCCTGTCTGAAACTCTGAAGAGTGACTGCCAGTCAGTGTATGCAGTACAGAGATGGTCTAGATCAGGGGTTCTCAACCCCCCAGCACGGTCCAATTTTCTGAAGTACTCCCTGCTAATTAACTGCTAATTAATTGGATTAATCAATTAATTAATTAGGTAATTAATCATTAAATAAAGTACTAAAACAATTTTAAATGTGAAAAAAATGTCTTACTTAACTCGTGTGTGTGTGTGTGTGTGCGTGTGCGCGTGTGTGCGCGCGCGTGTGTGTGTGTGTATGTGTGTGTGTAATCTTGGTGCATCTATCCCAAGATTACCTCCTATTAATGGCTCTCCAAGATCTCCAATACAGGCTTTCCTCAGCTCTGCTGCAGATTCTTTAACTACGGATTTTGCTTGGGACTGTCTGCATAGAAAGCAGGTGCTCTACCACTGACCTATGATTCCTCCCCAATCTTCATTCCAGGCCAAACTAGCTCCACACTTCACCTTATTTTAGATCTAGTAACACTGTGCCCAGCACCACCAAATTGCTGGCATATGAAAGTTGTCTTTATTTACCACTCAGTTTTGGGTTTGCATCCAGCTATGTAATAGCAAATCAGAGTCTCACACTGATCCCAGTGGACAGTTAAAACACTCTGATCCTACAGAAGAATTAATGTACTGTAACTTTCAAACTATTTCACAGTTCACTTGAGGCATTGCAATGCAAACCTAACGTAATTCTAACCTTAGTTTCTGAAAAAAAACTACTGTACTCGGAAAAGCATAGATGTTCTCTCATTTCCATCCCTCATCATTGACCAACATGACTGTACATTAATTTGATATGATCAGTTCCAGTAATGCAGCCAGTAATGTAAATTAACTTTTTAATTAAACGCTCTCTGGCTACATTTACAGTGCCACTGTTCAACAATACAGAGACACAAATATCACTGTCAGACACTGTGCCAAAATGCAAGCTCAACTTTCCCATACCCAAGAGTGGTTTCAGATGACATTCTTCACAACTCTGTATCTTGCTTCCCAATACGTGACCAAACAACTTTGGTGTGTAACTTTATCACTGGTCTTATGTGGCCATGTGTATATGCAAATCATAGATAACAGATCTCTCAGATAATAAACTGTGACACATTGAGAGGAAGTAGCATTGCCAGAAATGCTCTAAGACAGTGGTTCTCAAACTTTTTAGCACCGGGACCCACTTTTTAAAATGACACTCTATTGGGACCCACCTAGTTTTACGAGACGCTCAAACGTTTATTTCCCTATATTTACACAAGATTGCAAACTGCAGGAGCTCAGCTGTTTGCAGGGTAATAAGCAGCTATCTTGCAAACTGCAGGAGCTTAGCTCTTTGAAAGGCAATTAGCAGCTAGCTGATTTTTGAATAGCCTCAGGGCTTGTGGCAATTACTTATCTGATCTTTCCATCACCTGGGACCCACCAGAAATCAGGTCACAACCCACCAAGTGGGTCCCAACCCACAGTTTGAGAAACACTGCTCTAAGATATGCACACGTGAGGGAAACTGACTACATGTGCAGGGACCTCAAGGAGGCCTCCAGCAGGCTCCAGCCCCATGCTGGACACATAGGAGCTTGTCCTGGCACCACTGCATCCCAGTACAGGCCTTTGGATAGGATTGGGCTCTTAGCTAGTTTGAGGAAGAGAAGCAAAGGAACCAAGATTGCTTTCCCAGGGGAAGGTTTGTTGGAGGGTAGCTTAATAGTAGTGCTCAGAGGAAGAGTGTGAGCTGGCACGAATCCAAGGAGGCCCAGTGGGGCACTTACACTGGGGGGAGGCGACAAATGTCCCCTTCCAATGATGTAAGCTTGGACTGCGCAGGCACGGCCTGCATCCTGACTAGTATGCAGCAACAGCTGCTGCATCTTAGGTAGTATCGGGCTGTTAAGCTCAGTAGGTTGTATGCAAAGGAAGTTAGGCTTGGTCAAGCATGGCTGAAATCATTGAGACATGTCAGGTGTGATAAACCCATTAGTGTCAATGGGACATGCAGCACTGTCTTACGCATGCTTGCTCAGACCTAAGTTGCAATGAGTTGAACGCAGCTTCCTACTCAGAGGCGTCGCTGGAGTGCGGCGGGAAGGGCGGACCGCCTGGGGGCGATGCGCGCAATGGGTGAGGCGCGGTCCGCGTGTGCACCCGTGCGTCGCGCGCAAGCGGTCCTCCCTTCCTGCCGCGATCCAGCGACGCCTCGGAGAAGGCCTCGGAGCGTCCGCCCTCGGCGGAGCTCCAAGGCCTTCTGAGGGAACCCCGATGCAAGACGTCATATTTACAAGGTTTAGCACATGCGCAGAACGTTTGAGGGCAAATTTTCCCTCAGAAACGTACTGCGCATGCGCGAAAACTTATAAATATGACGTCACGCATCGGGCCTCCCTCAGAAGGCCTTGGAGCTCCGCCGAGGGCGGACGCTTTGAGGTCTCCTCCTACCCAAGACAGCCGGCCGGCGAGGATGTCTCCGGAGCCGGCAGCAGCGGAGGCTCCGCTGCTGTTGGCTCTGGAGACATCCTCGCCGGCAGGCTGTCGGGCGGCACGGGGGTCATTAGGGCGGCGCGCGCGCCCTCGCACAGGGCGGCGTGCGCCCTAGTGACGCCACTGTTCCTACTGAGCAGGTTTCACATTGCAGTCTTAGTCATGACCAGTGGTGTAACTAGAGTGGAGCGGTGGCAAGTAGTTCTGCAAGACTCGGTTACACCGGAGTCAGCGGCCCCTCCCCCTTGCTGTTGGAGCCATTCTGGAAGCAACAGCAACATGCAGGACACTCCCCTGTTGCTGCCGGAATGGCTCCAACAGCAAAGGGGAGGGGCCGCTGTCTCCGGTGTAACGGAGTCTTGCAGAACTACTTGCCTCCGCTCCACTCTAGTTACACCACTGGTCATGACTGACTTTCTTTGGATGCAATCCAATGGTTAAATTTAAGATGCAATAAATGTTTCAGTTTTTAGTAGCTGAAGAATTTGAATGGATATTGCACCACCTTTCACGTTCATGGTGACAGATCTACCAGCAGGCCTCTCATTCTTACAAATGAATTTCCTTACCCATGATTTTTGCAGTGGTCCATGAACTATACTTGAACTCCACTGCAGTGCTGTTGCATGGACATCAAGTAAACAGCCATAATGAAAATACACCCCTAGTGCCTTCCTTTAACTCTGCAATACAATATTTTATCTCCAAATCAAATAACACTGGTCTACAAAAAAAATATTGTTTTTTCTGGGCTGGACATTTGCAACTGTTTTAGACTAATTTCAGGGTGCTGATTCCAAATCTGGCATCAGTGTTTGTCTATCACATCAGGTTTTTTGAGATATCAAATATTGCATTTGATAAAATCAATGAAAAACAGCAAATTTACACTGGTCTACAATTTTTTTTTCTGGCCTGGACTTTCGCAGCTGTTTTAGACTAATTTCAGGGTGCTGATTCCAAATCTGATCTCAGATTTGCTCTATCACATCTCGTTTTTATGCTATCGGCATATCCCATTTTCATTGATTTTACCCGAAATTAACTCATTGTCACTTATGATTGCAAGTTGTTGCGAGTCAGTGACTGCTTTAGTGTTAAAATATGTTTCTGTATTTTTAGGATAGTGTGTTTATAATATTTTATGTAGATATCCACATTTATTTAATATTTTCCTTCTGCAGGGCGTGATCTAACAATGGCTACAACAGGGGTTCTCAACCTGTGGTACGGGTACCCCTAGGGGTATGCGGACCTCTTGCTGGGGGTACGACAAGCCCTGCCCCTTATCTGTCCCACAGCAGCTAATTAAATGTTAATTAACATGGATTTTAAATTTTAATTATTTTCGGAGCCATTCTGTGTCTCTGATTTTGGTTTTGGGCTTATTTTTGTACTTTGGAAAATGTACTTTGGTGGGGTGGGGCAGGGAGGAGCTGATTTTGGGAAGTGTGACTTGGAGAAAAAAGAGATCCTTTGTCTGTCTGTCTGTCTGTCTGTCTGTCTCTCTCTCTCTCTCTCTCTCACACACACACACACACACACACAGAGTTAAATAAGACATTTTTCACATTTAAAATTGTGAGTACTTTTTTACTTAACGATTAATTACCTAATTAATTGATTAATCCAATTAATTAGCAGTTAATTAGCAGGGTGTACTTCAGAAAATTGGACCATGATAAAGGGGTACCCGGTCAACACACTTTTTCTGACATAAGGTATTCCAATGGTTTTAAGGTAATTTTGGGGCTCTGATTCCAAATCTGGCATCAGGTTTGGCATCATGAAAATGGAGTATGCCGATAGCATAAAAACGAGATGTGATAGAGCAAATCTGAGATCATATTTGTAATCAGCACCCTGAAATTAGTCTAAAACAGCTGCAAAAGTCCATGCCAGAAAAAAAAAATGTTTGTATACCAGTGTAAATTTGCTGTTTTTCATTGATTTTATCAAATGCAATATTTGATGTCTCAAAAACCTGATGTGATAGACAATACCTGATGCCAGATTTGGAATCAGCACCCCAAAATTACCTTAAAACCATTGGAATACCTTATGCCAGAAAAAGTGTGTTGACCAGTGTAATGTTTCTTTCTGGCCCTTTTTATCATTTGGAAATACAGTGCTTCTGTTCGATCATACTGTATCTTTCACTGAATTTTCTCTCGTAGTTTTGCACAGTCACTAGATTACCCAGACTGAACTTGGTTGGCCACGTGGTCACGGGCATTGGCATCGATTTTAATAGTTCTCATTACTTTATATTTCCCAAAATGAGAACTTATTATTATAGAAAGCTGTCTAAACTGAAATAAAAGTGGGAATCCATTACCATATGAAATGGCAGCTACGGCTGTTTTCAATACTGTCTTTTATAACAGTAAAAAAATGGAGCCTCCAAGAATATTGCACTCTGATCACACAGGTCTCAAAGACTTAATAATGCATATGTAGTTCAGTTTTTATGGCCATATATTATTCTAGATGTAATGGTGCTTCCAAGAAGAGCAGTTAGTAGATGTCGGGTTCGCAAAATGAACATGTCTGACACTCAAAATCTACACTGGAACTGAGCCCATCCACTTGCTGACCGTTGCAGGCCCTAATGTGCAGACACAGATGCAGCAGAGTGTTGGAACCTGTGCTAGATTTTTATTTTATTTTTTTGCCCTGCACAATGCCAGCACTGGGGTCTCATGGCATCTCTGCACGCTTTGTGATGGCATATTGGGTGCTCCTACTGCCACTGATGCTGAGAGTTCAGGCGTTGGCCTGGCCTGGTGGGATCCAATGGGGATTGGCTCTCATTCTGTATCCAGCCTAACAAACCCTTGATGCTGCCCCTTCCCTAGCACAAGAGGACATATTAACACAAAGCTGGAGGTGGGAGCTGGTTCTAGGTCCCTGAAATAATGATAATAATAATGATAATAATGATAATAATAATAATAAGGTAATACGGTAATACGGTAATGATGATGATGATGATGATGATGATGATGACAACGACAACAGGCAGGCTTTCTAAATCCCATGGGGTTTTTACAATACAATATGTTCTAATCTTTCATAGAACCCTTCATTCTAGATGGTTTGTTTCACAGTCCAGCCTCTCTCTGGCGTTCGCCTCACCACGCTTCAGCTGACAGGCAACCTTGACTACCACTCAAGTGCTGCAGCTGCAGTTCCACTCCCCCACAGAGGTTCTGCAACTTATCAGCTTGGCATGCTGGCAGCTCTCTGACAGACACAGGCACTTCCTGCCATCTTGAACTGCCGTCCTTCAAATCTTCAGGCATACGAGACGGTCGCTCTACTAACTGAACCAGACCTTCTGCCCTTGGGTTGGTGGAATGGGGCACCAACGGCCATTTCTGCTACTATGAGACTGCTCAGGAGATATCTTCACCAGGGATTGACATAGGCATTCCCTCTCCCCTAGAGACTATAATATGGTTCGCTAACAATGGATTCTCACCAATTAACTACAATTTCAATATCTCTTTGGGAGAAGCCATGACAGTTGAACAACAATAAATACATGCGTGTAGTGTATGTATGTCCTTGGTGATAGCTGAGCAGTACAAGTTGGGGGGGGGGTAGTTACATTGCACCTCATCGACCATGAGTGTGGTAAAATCCTCTTGGCTGTGGTGCACTGTTATACTGGCAAGTGTTATACTGATTGGACAAGGGATCTTTTAGGCTTTTCAAAAGCAAATGGAACAATGCTGCATGGCCCGTCTCCACTTACCAAGCACAATATAATGCGAGATATATTTATAACATTGTTTTATTTTATTTATTGTGATCTACACATCCAAAGGCATTGGACCAAACTGCTAACATACTGAATTAGAACTAATATTTACCATGATGTTTTTCTTCTTGACATGAGTTGGTTTAAACAGTTCTGATAGGGAATTGTGCTGTCATTTAAACAGGCAAAAATGATACTGCAGTCAAGTGATTTTTAACATAATGCATCCACCAATTTCAAGTTTCATATTAATGGTGGCAAAATTACTTAATTTGCTTTTTGCTATGCATCAAAAGAAAATGTTAGCATTAGGAAGCTAGAAAGAGCCATGTTTTACTATATGGGATCAATTATTATTAATGCAAAAAGCTTCCATTTATTGATCGGTGCTTGCTTTCTTTGATTAAAATAATAAATCTAACCAATAATGCAACATTCAAATGTCAGGGCTCAGCAACCGTGAATGGGGTTGCTGGCAGAAACCACTTTTAAAATTGACCAAGTCAGTCCCTTAAGTACCATTGACTTCAGATTGCTTTGACATAAGAGGCAAACACATGACTGTGCTTTAAATCAGAATATGAAACCTACATTGGTGGGAATGAATGTACTACGATTTCTATTATATTCTACAATATGTTCTATTCTTCATGAAGAACATGATCTTTGACATATCTTTGAACATGATCTTTGACTCATAAGAGAGTCTCAAAATCACCTCAGATTCAAATAGAAGAAGCTGCAGTTGGAAACAAAACAATGGAAGCTCAGGTAAATGGAATGTGCTTCCAGAGGCGGAGCTACGAACGCCCCCTCCAGCGCTGGAAGTGACGTTGCCGCCACTGCCATTTTTCTAGCACAAAGAGGCACAAGGCGGACAGGAGGGCCAAATCCGTCACCGCCGCCTGCTTCCGACACTGAAATGGCCCTATTTACCCCGCCGGTGCCCAGGGCCCAACACCCCCCCCCCCCGTGTTGCATCTTTTCCACTGGGGGACCCCCGCCCCCACGCCCTCCTCCAGCCACCACTTCTGTGTGCTTTCACACCCTTTGGATCCTGACCCTAGAACATAAAAATAAAATATACTGTAAGAATACTTCACATACTTTGTAAAAGGTATGTAAAGGGACTTGTCATAGGAAAAGCCAAATCTTCTTCCTATTTTAGGCATAAGGGTGGAATCCACAAACTATTGTGAGGTCATAGTCAGCTGTGGGGAAGTTAGTAAGAAGCCACCACTGACCATCGACTCAAGGGGGGGACATGTCCGTGGTAGTAGCTGAAGCAGCATTATGGAGGTACACAGTTGTTAGATAGCCATGCTGGACATTGTTGGACATTCATCACTGACACAACTGTTTAGTGCTGCTCCAACTGATCTTGCCTCCTCTGTTTGCCACTGCCAATGGGTGAGCATCTCCTTTGTCACCATTTCTCAGCGCCTGCCTCTTACTACTCTACCCCCTATCTCACCAAATAATACTGAATGCATCACAACTGGACACAAATAGCAACCAGTGTTCTCACAAGAGAATCTCAGTTACGTTAGGTACCTGCCTTAGTCTGAACAAGCCTCAAGTGATAAGCATGGTCTGCAAATACTACTGAATTCGTTCCTCACTACCTTTGTGACAGAATTACAAAATCAGGTCCCACTGCCATCAGAGCATTGGTCATTCTGGCAAACATCCTAGAAGAGATGCTGTCTGCCCTACAGTATGAAGAAAGCATCATTGCACATATTTTGACCCTCAAGTTTTCATTCAGTTGAGGCACCACATCTCTGGGATCAGTTACCAGGAGACTTGAGGACAACCCCCTTTCTAAATGGTTTCCAGCGAGGTTTAAAGACCTACAGTAGTACTGTATTTGTTTTGCTTGGCTTTTGAGGAGGGAGGAAACTTCTGGGGACCCCTTTTTAATTCCTGTTGCTGCTTCTATGTTATAGCAGTTTTACATTTTAATCTACTCTTGTATCTTTTTTTAAAAAAATAACTGTTTTAGGGAACAATCCTATCCCCCCCAGTGCATCTTGGGCTGGACTGGAGCCAGAGGCGCAAGGCGCCGGGAGGGCGTCTAGGCGCGAGGGGGTGGGGCCAGCGTTGTGACGCACCCTCGCGTCACATAGACGCGCACCCCGCCCGGTTTGCTCTCATTTCAGAGCCAAACGGGCTCAGGGAGGGCGGGAGGGCCCACACACAACGCTCGGTAAGTTACTAACTTCGTTCGTTCATTCCTTCCCCCACCCCCGCCCGCGGTGGAGCGCCTGGAGCTCCTGCTCCACTCACTCCACCGTAGTTCCGCCTCTGACTGGAGCTGTTGCAAACACTGCCGTAAAGCGTTTGTGCTGATCTCAGGCCGGCACAGAGACCTGCACCAGCCCCAGTGCAGCAGATCCACGTCACATGGTGCAGAGAGGTGAGATTTGTGCCGCTTGGCACAAAAATTGTGGCAAGGTGGGTGGGGATGCGCGAACTGCACCCGGGAGGGGGGCAGGATTGGTGATGCTGGTGTGCGCCAAATCCTATCCCCCCTTCCCTGGCCAGTTTTCCCTACACGAGGCTCCCAGATTTGTGCCACCCAAAAAGCGGGCGCAGATCTGAGGAGACCCGTAGCGGGGGTCGGGGCTTTGGTAAGGGAATGAAAGTTCCCCTCCTCCGGGGTGACCTCCCAGCTCCCGCTTTCTGCTCAGGACCCAGTGCTCTGAGTATCAGAAAAGCAGTATATAAATCTTTCAAATAAATATTGCTGCTTCAAACAAGTTTTACGTTTCGCCACACACATTTGTGGCATCCTCAGAAGTAAAAACAGCCTCAATGAGACACCAACAATTTCAATAAAGGTAGCACTATTTCTCAGCGAGGGGTGTGTATGAGTCTGCACACCCCCAACTTGGATCATAAAATAGACTCTGGAGAGCATTTTCAATCTCTCGAAAAGAACAAAAAAGTCTTGTGGTTCCTTAACATCTAACGAATTTATCATAGCCTAACCTTTTGTGGACTATAGTCAACTTCATCAGATTATATGTGCATCAGGACAGTAGTCCATGAAAGCTTACGCTACAGCAAGCTGGTTAGTCTTTAAAGTGCCACAAGGCACTTTTGCTACTACAGACTAAAACAGCTACCTATCTGGAAGTGGTTAAAGGCCCAATACCATCCGTTAAATACTCTGGCATATCACCACATATGCTGGTGCAATAGCCCCCCTGGCAACAGCTGCACTACAGGTGCATGTATGGCAAGATATTTTGTTAACTCTTGTCCTCTCAGAATCCTGATTGCAGGTATTCTGCCCCAGGAGGTCTCCACACACCCAACACCCAACTGGAATCTCCATCTCACCACCCCAACAAGAGAACAATGCACCCCACACAAGTAAGCAAAGGGGAGAAAGGGAATCCCATGCAGCAATGTAGCAAGCGGTCAAAGCCCCATCGCTTGGCACAGTGGCCCGGAGACTGAAGTGGACTGCACAGATTCTCAAAGTTGTACAAAACCCCAATCAATGTTTATGTAAAATTCAACTGATATTAAGGTGCTTTACTGTACTGGAGAAATATTGCTCAATGAATTTTTTTTTTTTAAAAAGAGAGAGAGTTGAAAAATATCTCAACATAAACATTTGATAAAAGAAAACTGCTTTTAGACTATTGAATTATGCAAATATGAATCATGTTCCGCACAGCTGATTTTCAAATTTATCACCAGAATAGCAATTTAGTTATCAGCATTAGTATCCGAAATGGGACAAAAGCGACACCTTCCTATCTATAACTCAGCATTAGCACCATTTGAAGTAGCTTCCTGTTTTGCAGTTAAACTACAGATTCAAGCAACATGGCACAATGGCCCACTCATTTAGGGCAGAGAGCACTTCTAATTTCAGAAGTGATGATCATGTGCAGTAGAGTGCCATTATCTTATCGAAATCTGGAGAGTTTAATCCAGGGCATGAAGTCTGAATTATTCATATATTTCATGGACTGCTGCAAATGGCAAGAAATTGATTATTTAAATTATTTTGGGATGCTTTGCACTTCTCTAATTATGATTATTCTAATCATTTGCTCTATAAGAAAAAAAGAAGTGCACATATGCAGCCAAGGACTGTGGAAAGGTTAATAAATTACATCTGTCAGAGTCACATTTGTACAGTTCATGAGGGGAGGGAAAAGGCATTAGCAAAAGCTGTACCAGCTTAAAGGCGCAATCCTGTGTAGACTTAGAGCGGCGGAGCACATGCTCCGCTGCTCTGAGCTGTCACAAACGCACGGCACCGTAAAGCGTGTTTGTGACTCTCGGCGAGTAAGGATTGCTGGCACAGATTACCAGGGGACCAGAGCTGCGCCAAGCAGCCCAGGTAAGACCTAGACCAACTGGGGCAGGGGCGGGGGTGGGAGGGCCGGTGCAGACACAGGGGTGGCCATTGGCCAGATCAGACTGGGAGGGGGCGGGGATATCGGCAGCACCCTCCGCCGATATCCCGAGCCCTCTTCCAGCCTGGGCCGGCTTTACACCCCCGACTTGAATGTACGCCAGCTTCAGAGCTGGCATACATTCATAGGCCCATAGGGACTTTGCCGACTTGCACCCAGAGCAGGGGACATGCATCCCCTTCCCCAGGGCTGCCCCGGGGCACCCCCGGGCTGGCCAGAGGGTGCCACACATGTGCTTTACGGCACATTTGCGATACCTAGCACCGCTGCCAGAATTTAGGATTAGGCCCTTAGATTACTCGTATTTCTAGTTTTTGTGAAATTATTCCCCAACCCCATCCCCTAAAGCTTTTTCACCACAACAATTTTGCCCAAGGGCTAACTTCTTCCAGGTTCTGTCCCTCATCTCCAACAGTTGATAGCCCCTCTAACTGGAGAGAGAGGGGGGGAGATGGAGAAAGGGAGGGAGAGATCCAGTGACAGAATGCGCTTTACTGCATCACAAATGGTGATCCGTGTGCCGTGTGCTTTTGAACTGCTACCTCAAAGGCTCTGCAGCGGCGGGGAGGGTGTAATTTGGCATAATGGGAGAGGGCCAGGGGCATGTCTGAGATGGAAGGGGGTGGCACCCAGTGTGGGCGACTTGCGCCAGGTGCTATTCCCTCCGGAATGAGCCAACTGAACACTCCCCCATTGTCTCCTCAGAATTGTACCAGCTAAAGAGCTGGCACAGGTCCAAGGAGACCCACTGGCTGCATGCTATGGCAGGGGAAAGCATAGGATTGGGCCCTGTGTTCATTATGTTGAAGAGGTTTGTTTTGTTGTTATTGTTTTTATGGACACCATGTATGGGAATGCTAATTCTAAGCCCTCTCCCAAAGCAAAATTTGTCAGGAGCATGGGAAAATGGCTGTAAATCTCTGCAATTTTCAGATGTTGGCAAAGTAGAAAGGATGAAAAAAAAAAAGAACTGTTGAATATACACAAGAACGGGGTGTGTGTGGAGTCTCTCAAGTGGTTTTCCATGCTTTATAGTTATAGAAGCTACAGTACAATAGCAATAAAAGCTTTGCTTTCTAGGCAATTCTCTCCCAGTTTTACCTGGGATAACGCCAATATGGTTCTATAGACTCTGAGCAGGAATTGCTTACATAATTTAACAGAGAAGGACACTTGTTCTATAGAAGCTTTGAGCTATCCCAACAATGGAGAGATTACACAGAGAGCTCGTCATTACATTCCGTAAGACTTTCTTGACAGAGATTCCCCAAAGAAAAGGAATCTTCCCCACATGCCAGTGTTATATAAAGAATTGTCATGCCCCAACATTAAAAAGGGTGAATTATCCCCAACTCTCATAAGACCTACCTATGAATTCAACAAAGTCAGGAAATGAATGCATACAGCATATTTGGTCTCCTCATTTCTGGGTCAGAGTTGTTTCATTTTTGAAGCATTATTACTGTAACTTGGTTCTAAAATTTGGGGCATTAAGGACTTCCTAATCCCAATTCTGTGCATTTATTTCTAGCCTTATTCCAAGAGAGTACATGAGCATATTCAAGAATACAGTATAGACAACAACAACCCAAATCCAGTCAGCCATGTCATAGCATAACAAACACTTTGCATTTGCCTTGAAATTCCTCAGCTTGACTAACTGGACTTGAGGCAAAAGCTTTAATGACCGCTCTCCTCCCCACCTTATTCTTGCATATAGTCAAGTACATAACATGAAGTCAAAGCTATACTAGGATAGAATCAGCACATATCAGCACATGCAGCACTCAAAATCTAGGCATGTGCATTTTCCTACTCACATAAAGGAAACACATAATATGATAATTGGCTTTATTTTTAAAGGAAATATTGGGTTGTGGGGACTAGCAGCCCAATCCTATGTCATGTTCCAGCCGCACAGCCTGGCCTATTTCACTATTTACTAAGAGTTTTCAGACTTTCCCATTTCCACAGCCTTGACACCGTCAACGCTTATCTGCATAAGAATGTTGATTGACAATTGGGATCTGATCTTCTTCTATACTCAACTATCCGTTCACCCCTATCCTTTTGATATTACATGAGAAGCACTCCCTTGCTATTTTTGGAATATTCTTGAGGACTTGTGTATGTGTATTCTTGTGTATGGGAAGAAAAACTTGTGTATGGGAAGAAAAAACTATTCTGCTCTGGAATTAATGATGGAGAACATAACTGCAAGACTTTGTTTTCTTACCTCAAGAAATGTATGTGTTTCAGGCATCTCACATGCATATATGTTCATGTGTGTGTGTGTGCGCGCGCACACACACACACACACACACACACACACACACACACACACACACACACACACACACTTTGTAACTAGTCCCTTGACAATAAAATGTTACCTCCATAGGATCTTTATTAATCTTCATAATAACTTTCCCCCCCTCAGAGTATGAAAAAAATACTTTCCACATTAAACTAGACATTGAAAGATCTAACAACTCTCTTACTTTTCAGTACTATTGAGGGATGTATGGCGTCCTCCCGCTACTCGCCCCCCTCACTGGACCTTGAAGCTAAACCTGTTACTATTACCTTGAAAATACTAACAACCCTTCCTGTGGAAGCTGAAATGCTTCAACTCCAGGAAACAAAACACTATGACTTGACTCTGCTGATTGTATAAACGTGCCCTGATATAAAAGCCAGTGGGAAACTCCATTCTGATTATCTGCGGACAAGGAGAATGTGATGGGTGCCATGACAACTCCCTGACAGAAAAGCAAAACGTTAAATTCAAACATAATGGAGAACTGGCCTCAAGGTGCACACTGTGATCCGCAAGGTTCAGCACTAGTGGTCACGACAACATCATGGCCCCCTGAAATGAAAGAACCCTGGGATGCTGGCTGTGTTATCCAGTTACCAGCAGTGGCAATGGAAATAAATGTGTGTTAACTGAGGGCTCCTTCCCATGCCGCAAATTTAAAGTCGCATGCCACAAATTTAAAGAATTCCAGGATCCATATAGACTATGCACACATTGCTACAATTCTAGGAAACAGGGAAGAGATGCAGTGTGAGTTCTTCTCACAGAACCCAGGGCCTCTGAACTGATCGTCACAGTGCAGGTAGCAGCTGCCACCTGCAAAGATAATGGGACCCTAAAAAATGCAAACAGTTCCCACCTGCAATTGGGACCCTCAAAAAATAAATTCCAAAACACACATATTGCACATGAACTATGGAAGATCCACTTTTGACATGGCAGGGATTTAAAGGAGATGCCTAGTCGATATCTATTGCGTACATAATGAAAGATTTTTGGGTGTGAGCCCGTGTGTGTGATTATCCTTAGAGGAAATCAATAGTGAAAGAGGAAAGAGTGGATCATGTTGCTTTGCTTGTTTACACAGTGTGAAATATAAAACTATGAGCTGGGAATTGCTCTGAAAGCATGGAGACATGGTTATTAAACATGGTGAATCAGAAATCACTGTGACCAAGATCTTGAAAGAGAGATGCCAGACATTATATTGCAAAACTTATATTTAAGCAGCGAGATACATTTTATGCAATGGATGATCCAAACTGCTCAACATCCAACAACTCCCAAGAAATATTAGATCAATGTTATTTACATTACAGACTTCATACAAAACCAGGAAGCTAAAAGGAGCCAGATGGATATCAAGTCCTCCAAGCTCATGTCCAAATCCACACTTACTCACAAACTAGTCTCCTCCATCCTAAAGGAAGCCTGCAAAAACAGGTCACGGTATGACAAGCTTGCCCTGCAATTCCTCACCACAGAGGTACAACACAATCCTGTGTAACTCTTATACCGGTGTAACAGTAGATCCACCGGTGTAAGTGCACTTATGCCAATGTAACTTGCTGTATGCCGACGGATGCAGGACGAACACCAGTGTAACCCCGCTTGGACGCCGCACATGCGCAGTTCAGATGTGGGATGGATGGCAGCGCAACTCCACCAGCACAGGGGGTATTCTGGGGGCATCCGAACACCCCCAGAATGTCCCCAGCACCGGCAGAGTTGTAGTGGTGTCCGTCCCATGTCCGATCTGCACATGCGTGGTGTCCAGGGGGGGGGGGTTAAGCCAGTCTCCGTCCTGTGTCCGTTGACGTATGGCAAGTTACACTGGTATAAGTGCACTTACACCAGTGGATCTACTGTTACACCAGTGCAAGAGTTACACAGGATTGGGCTGTAAGAGTGGTTCCTTGGCATACCTTGGTTTATATATACTTATACAGTAGCGCATATGCTACACTTTGAATGGTTTACTCCTTGAGTGTAACTTCTAGATTCGCTGAAACTCAGACAAGAGTGTCCTGGTTTCCATAGAGACACTCCACAACACTTACTCCAATCACCAGGGGTATACAGCAAGTAATTTCGCCTCTAACAATGAATGCTTGTTTATAGATTGGATATATTTTCTGTCCAGAAAAGTGTGGTATCCCCATCAATGGCAAATGTATTGTGTTTCTCCCTGGCTAGCTAACCCACAAAATCCATCTATGCTGTTCAGACAGAAATAGCAGACAAATATGATTATTTGTTGCCAATTACTGCCAAGTAATGATAGGAGAATAAAGGTATTAAAGGTTGGATAGGAGGAAAAAGTGGAACACATTTATATAAAGGCAAAATGGGCATGAACAGGGAGATAAAATTACAACACAGAAAAGAGAAGATAAAACATTGCTCAATGACAATATTTAAATTATAAAATATGCAGCACATCCCAAAGCCTACTTGAGGAAAAACAAGTTGCTATTAAATAAATGCAAATGAATGGAAACATAGTCAAATTAAAGATATAAAGCATTCAAAACAATAGGGAAAGTGAATCATAATTCCTAAATGAGAGACAACAGGGATGAAATCTGCCTGAAATTCATACCCTCAGGCTTGGAAATTCTGATCCTTTAGGGCTATTCAAACATTATGTTGTATGCACATATACAAGTTTTCATATTAATGACTGGTTATGAATTCCTTTTAAGAAATCAATACAGGGACTAGTACGAATGCTGAATGTGATGCATGAATAATTGTACATGAATACAGACCAATAATGTGTACACAAACAAGTTTGTGCATGGACCATAACTTTTCTTATCAGATGCATCAGGAGTAGATGTGGACACTTGGCGGTAAAGAAATGACCTTCTGCACATTCTCATTGTTTTTCACCATGTTCCAGAGGTGCACAATAAACTCCAAGGCCAATCCCTTCTGAGCTGTAGCTCAAGATTAGTTTATGGAACTAGAGCAAAATAAACCTTAGGGATGATCTAGCCTATTTCTTTGTGCATTATTAGAAAACATGCGTCATGTTGAAATGGGAAGTAGTCCAAGCAATTCATTCATTGGAAGAGAGACACTGTGAAATTTTTATGACAACTTTTTGAAAAGGCAGTGTTGTTGCAGAGAGAAGTGGGTCTTGCTTTTATACAGAGCATCTGAAAAGGTCATAAAAGTAATTACTGACAAATTGTGTAGGAAAATATATATATTTGTATTTAGCCACCTGCTGCTTAATTTTCCAGTTTCTCCTACTGTAACCCTAAGTAATTCAAAGGCCAGTCCTTTGGAACCCATCAGCTAATATTTATATAACCCATTTTGCATAACATTAGGACACAGGCTGAATGTGCGTTTGCATTTTTCCATGTAATTTTTAAACTGGATAAAATTGGAAAAGACTGAGAGATCAAAATTTACATAAAATTAATTAATTCCAAAGGTAAATTAAGTGCCTTGAATGACAATAAGGAAAGATGGGGGAAAGAACTTTGGCCAAAGCGCCATCAAATTTGGCTGAATAAATCCCTCCTTAACATAATTTGTCAATTACAGCTTTACAAGTGAGCCATGACCTTTGCAAGATGGAGAAACCTGCTGAATGTCATAAACTATGATAGCCCCAGACCATTTAAAGTGCATAGTCTTGCAAAAACAAAACAAAAAAATTAATGAAGGAACCTGTTGGAACCTGATGCTTCCAGAAAATCCATCTTTAATAGACTGACTCAGTGCAGGCACAATGTTTCCAAAACCCTGAATGGGATGTGGACACAATGCAGTTCACAAAAGATATGGTTATTCCAGGATTCAGACCCTATAGAAAGGACAGAAAGGGGCATATTGGGCATGGTGTACCATTGCATGTCAAAGAGTACCGGTATATAGAATCCAACAAACTATAAAACATAAGGGGATCAGATTCCTCCCCAGAATCATTGTCAGCGCAATCCTGCCCAAGTTTAGGGCGGCGGAGCAAGCATTCCACCGCCCTAAGCCATAGCAAATGTGCAGTAAGGCATGTTTGCGATGACTCGCAAGTAAGGGTCGCTGGCACTAGGCAGCCAGCCCTTACTCTGCCTCCGGATCTCCATGGGGCCACCAGTGGAAGGTAAGCGATCCCCCGGAGGCCACATGGCTGGTCCAGGTGGCGAGAGAGGGGGCCATTGGCTGTGCCGGCCCGGGAAGGGGTGTGGATGGTATCCACCATATCCCTATCCTCGGCTGGCTGGCCAGCGCAGCTGTTACACGGCCTCCTCAGACCTCTGCCAGCTAAATAGCTGGCGGAAATCCAAGGAGGCCCATCGGGCCTTCCCCGGTTTACAGAAAGGTTTACGAATGTCCCCTTTCCCCAAGTAGACCTCTGGGCCTCTGCAGAGTGGCCTGGAACAGGGATAGGATCTGACGGGCGGCCCTGGGCTGCCCGCTGTATACTTACATGGGATTGTGCTGTGTAGATGGAAATATCAGGCCCAAATAATAATTTAATAATGGGGACATGCTATTGCTTTCTTAACGGAAATGCTGAGGGTGATCTTGACTTGGAGAATGAAATTGGGGAAGCAAAGTAATAATGTAGACGATGATACCAAACCATCCAGGGTAGTTCAAAACCAAAGCAGATTGTGAAGGACTCCCAAAAGACCACTCCAACCTGGCTAAATGAGCAACCATGCAGCAGCCGGCCATTTAGGTAGGATCGGGCTCCCTGACATTACGCATGGTGAGGAGACAAGCTTTATTCCCTCTCTCACAATCAGGACCATTTGATGGAAGGTTTAGGATGAACAAGAGGAAGCACTTCCTCACACAGCACATGATTAGGATTCATTGCTGCAAGAAGTAGTGATGACTAGTAGCTCGGATGGCTTTAAAATTGGATTGGACAAAGTCTGATAGGAGAGTTCTATCGATGGCTACAATTCAGATGCCTGTGCACTATACTCCGGTTCAGCAGAAGTATGTCTCTGAATATCAGTTGCAAAATAGCAATGACAGGGAAAATGTATGCCTTTGTCTCCTTTCTATGGGCTTCCCACACATATCTGGTTGGTCACTGGTAGAAACAGGTTACTGAACTAGATAGGCATTTGTCCTGATCCAGTGGAGTCTCTTTGTCTTAACTTTTTATTTTATGTTACTTTGCAGGATAGTTTCTATTATACCCTATACTGTATGTGAAGACCTTCAATGCCATGCAACAGCAGGTCCTGTCTCCTCTTTGCACTGAAGTCAAGTAAATTTGAAGAGATTTACAGCGCAATTCTATCCAACTTATGCCACCGGTATAACTAAACTCAATCCTACCCAATTTACGCCACCGGTGTAACCCAGCGGTGCAACCAGAACGGGAGGCCCCAGAACGGAAAGGGGATTCAAATCCCCTTTGAAGAGGATTTGAATCCCCTTTCTGTTCTGGGGCCTCCCGTTCTCGCTGCACCGCTGGGTTACACTGGTGGCATAAGTTGGATAGGATTGCACTGTTAATGTAGATTAAAATGTCTACATAAGGGCATACACTGTAGACTCCAATATGTATTGGTGCAAATGCACTGATTGTATACACAGAAAATGCAGTGTATAAATTGCAAATTTGAAGCCTACACTGAGAGATACCTGAACACTTGATGCAAGATGAGACCTGCCTAGTTCTAGAATTGCAGACACCCCCAGACAAGTTTCATTACTTTTTTCTTTTTATTTAATAACCAAAATTATGTATCAACAAAAATCATGAAATGATCTTTTATGATAAAATTTTATGATAAAATCCATTTCTCATATAGAAACTTGTTTGGTTTTTCTCGAATATTCTCCGATATTTCCCCTTTAACGGAACCCTAAAATTTGCTTTGAATTTCACATTTTCAAACTTTTGGCGCCAACTCTAGGATGTACAGGAGAAAGCTGCAATTCTTGAGCTGATGTTTGCCATGTACCTGTTAAAGATGAATGGTCTATACCAGGAAAAGAGAAGATGAAAACTGGTACATACTGGTTTTTGCATTTCATAAAAACAGACACTGGAGCTCCAAATTTGGCTGTTTAGGAACAATTTCTTGATGTATTACACAACATGCTATCTCTATTTTAGATCAATTTGCTAGCCAACTATTATGTTTCACCTGCAGAATAACAATTTCTGCATTTCGATCCTGTCTTCAACCCCAATGATTTCACTGGAAGAAAAATCAATGTTATATGTCTTCCTTAACATTTTGTTCCCCTTCTTGTAAACGAAATGGATTACAGTTGATGATATTGATTCCCCTCCCCCAAAAAAGAAGGAACTTTATATGTTATGCTCTAATGCTGAGCATAATACTTGTTCTTTTACTCAAAGATATTCACTTCAATTGGTTGATTGGCTAAGGATTTGGTTTGCTTTTTTATTTGGTCAGTTTGTTTTTCCCATTTAGAATATCTGGGTGAATATCTGGTGCCACATGAACATTTAGACCAAGTCCAATCATTAGCCCTCCTCATCCTGTATTGTTCATTTCTGACCGCCAAGCGTGGGACTAGAAATGAGCCTCAGATACTCATAGAGTTTGCTTCATGGAAGAGGTAATTGCGAGTACCCAAATTCATGGAAGAGGTAATTGCGAGTACCCTCTTCATGGAAGAGGTACTTTGCGAGTACCCAAATTAGAGTTACCCTGTTGCAGCTAAAACAACTAACAGCACAATCCTATCCAATTTACACCACCGGTGTAAATAGTGGTGCAGCGAGAACGGGAGGCCCCAGAACGGAAAGGGGATTCAAATCCCCTTTGAATCCCCTTTCCGTTCTGGGGCCTCCCGTTCTTGCTGCACCGCTGGTTATACCGGTGGTGTAAGTTGGATAGGATTGCACTGTAAGAGTCCTGGTGGTACCTTAAAGACCTACAAACATATTGTAGCATTAGCTGTTTTGGACTACAGCCCACTTCATTGGCAGAACCAGTGTCAGTGTAGGATTATCAATTGAAGGCTAATGACATCAATCTTAGAAAATGAGATTAAAAAAAATTAAAACATATATACAAAAGGTTAATTTACCCAATGTTTTAGAGAACACAATATGAACAGGATCAAGAACACAATTGAGTCTAGGAAAGTTTATCTTATAATAAAGGCCTATGAGGCAATTAAACAAACATTGTAAATTACCGCCTCCTGGGAAATTAGCATTTAGAAGCAATTTGAGGAATCCTGCTGGAACTGATGCACCTAAGGCATTAAAAGATGTATTTCACATAGCTCAGCAGTGGACAAGAGTAAATTTGTATGTGTTTATTGCTTTACTACAGAGCTGAGCAACATAGCCACATTGACATCAATTTTACCTTTTATGCTTGAGTTCTTGGCTGCATGATACCTCATATCTCCTCTCTACATAAAAGAACAAGTCCTGACTGACTAACTGACTGACTCATCACCACCCAGCCCAAACCCCTAAACCTAGAAACAAATTCGGGGAGTATGTTCTGTCCATGACATAAGCACCCACTAAGAAGGGATTTTTAGAAATTCCACCCCTAAGGGGGTGAAAAGGGGTACAATGCATTTTCAGGGATTCCTCAATATCCCTCAGGTCCGATGAGAAAGGTACTTGTTTTTGGCTTACAAAGGTTATCCAGATAAATGCTGAAACACATATTTCAGGATTTTGCCCTAATCGACCCCTAAAGGGGAGAATCTTTATTTGGGGGTCAATTATATAATTTATTTTATTTATTTATTTAAAGAATTTATATCCCGTCTTTCTCCCAGCAAGGGCACTCAAGGCGGCTTACAAAAAACATTAAAATACGTGTTCCAGCCGCATGCTACACGCTGCGGCAAGGAGAGTCATGCCAGCCACATGACCACGGAGGCATCTTCGGACAACGCTGGCTCTTCGGCTTTGAAATGGGGATGAGCACCACACCCTAGAGTCAGACACGACTGGATTTACCGGTAATTGTCAGGGGTCACCTTTACCTTTTTACCTTTATACATTAAAATAATTAAAAACAAATAATTAAAACAATTAAAACAAACAACCCCAGTGGGTCACCTATATTTACATTTGTTAAAAGCCATTTGTTAAAAAGCCAGCCCACCATGTCAGACATCGAAAGCTAACCTAAATAAAAACGTCTTAAGGCCCCGCCGAAAGGTCTCTAAAGAGGGAGCCGTTCTTAATTCCAGGGGGAGGGAATTCCATAATTGGGGCGCCACTGCCGAGAAGGCCCTATTCTACGCCGCCATCCCCCTCACCTCCGTCAATGGCAGCACGGTTAACAGGGCCCCCCCCCGATGACCTCATAGTACGGGTCGGATTATAGGGAAGGAGGCGGTCCCTCAAATACCCTGGACCCGAGCCCTGGAATAGAACCCTTCGTATCTGCTGTTTGTGGAGCTATAACATTCATTTTTGGTATGTGGGTGTCTTTGTATAATATTTAGAACCCGTTTTAACGTTTTTTTTAAATTTCACCCCTAAAGGGGTAAAAAGGGGGTAAAAGAAAAAAGGGTGTGTCATCACCTCCCAGCCCAAGCCTAGAAACATGAAATTCGGGGAGTACATTCCTTCCATGATGTAAACACCCACTAAGAAGGGATTTTTAGAAATTCCACCCCTAAGGGGGTGAAAAGGGGTGTTGCAATCCTATTCACAATTACCTGGGAGAAAGCACCATTGACTAGAACAGGACTTACTTCTGAGTAGACATGCCTAGGATTGGGTTTGCAATGTGTTTTCACAGATTCCTCAAGATCTCTTAGGCCCATTGAGAGATCGACTTGGTTTTTGCTGACAAAGGTTATGCATACAAATACTTAAAAACATATTTCAGGACATTGCCCTGATCGACCCCTAAAGGGGCGAATCTAGATTCGGGGATCAATTACAGAACCCATCATATCTGCTGTGTTTGTGGAGTTCTAACATGCTTTTTGGGCATATGGGTGTCTTTTTAAAATCTTTAGAAACTGTCTCAATGGGTTTTTTTTAAATTTCACCCCTAAAGGGATAAAAAGGTGGTAAAAGTAAAAAGGGGTGTTTTTTATTCGATAGTGTACGCTTATTCTTGGGACTACTTCGTGACTCAGTTATTACCTGTGAAACCCCCTAAATAAACACGCTACTGCTTGGGTAAAGGTTCACTTTATTAAATTCTAATAAACGGGCAGCCCGTTTGCCCTCAGAAAGGTTCTGCGCATGTGCAGAAAAAACAAATAAAAGCCGGCGACGCGTTCGGCCTGCTCACAAAGCCCTCGACCGCCGAACTGGGCGGTCGCAATGAGGAGGGCTTGTCCCGGCTTCGGAGCGGAGCCTCCGGAAGTCGGTGACGCGCCGAGTGGGCGCGCTGCTTCCCGGGGGCTCGGCAGCCGGGCTCCGCCGCGCAGCCCCAAGCCCAAGCTGCCGCGCCCCCCGGAAGCAGCGTGCCCACTCGGCGCCTGGGGCGCAGCACAGCAGCATACCCATAGTAAGAACGCCACTGGCAGTGCCTCTTCTATATGACAACCATTACAAGGTATAGGAGAAGACTAAGCAGATACGAAGGAAAACAGGGTTTCTGTGCTTAAAACACACACGTTAAACATGATAATTTTGGTAGGGTGGTTGTCTTGCAGTGATGCAAAAGCTGCAGCTGCTGAAATTGCCTCTTTTGTGCAATGATTAAAAGGTAGAGGGATCTTGTCCTCCTTGGCATCTGGCCATCCTATAGGTAAGCTGTATTTACCATTTTCAAAGATGCACCTGACGTTTGTCACAGTGCCAGTGAAGAGTTACAATCAGCCTGCTATGAAGAAAAAAGGCATGGAGGGGGACTCACACAGAACAAAACAAAAAAAAGGCAAGGGCAACCTGCAATTTGTTATACAGATTAGATTAAATATCTGACAAGGTTCTTCCCAGGAGGTACAAAATGGAGACTGCTGTGCTTATGAATTGCCTATGAATGGCTATGCAGAGTAGCTCTTTTTGTCAAACTAAGATTTTGATAGATAGCTGTGATTTCCGAGTGTATTAGATGGAAAGACGCTGCCTTAAGGGAGCAGTGGCATATTAGCAGTACACAAAGCTCAAAGTAAAGCACATAAATACCAGAGTTACCGTTTTTCGTTTAATGCATCTCATAACAGCCCAGCAAACAATTAGTATTAAAAGATTTCCAATACTTTTGTGCGTTAATCTTCAGATACCTTCAGATGGAATTTTAAAAGGTTAAAGACTGCTCACTATGTATGAGTTTCTCTGTAATCGCAAATTAACTACTTACGCAATTAAGCAATCTGCTCAGAGTTTGCACCCTTTCTTGCTTCTTCTTTTTTTTCTTCTTTTTTTTGAAGTGTTAACAGGACTAAATTACTCAAATCCAGAAAATAAATTAAGAGATGTGAAATGTTAATTAGATGCAGAAACAGAATGAAAAAGAAAAGCAATGTAAAAGTGGGGGATTACACCAGAGAAAATAAATATTGCCACTGAGAACAAATTACGAATATATAAACTGATCTTCCAGGAACAGCGTAGGGCAAATTGTAACAGCTTTTACTTACTATGTTCTACAGGGTTGCCTTTCTGGATAAGCTAACAATGGCACAGAGGGGCTGCTCCAGAAGATCCAGAATCATGGAACCCTACAAACTCTCCTTAAGTGCGATGGGCTAGTTTTAAGGGGAAGACATACAAGGAAAAATAGCATATTGGCCCAATTCATTCTTTGGGTGACTGCTAGATGTGCACCTTAGGAATCAAGACAGCTCACACTGAACGTACTCACTTGTGAGAAGGAGCGCCGCCACATAGTGGCTAGATATGAGGGGATGCACACAAAAAATAATTTCCGTTTGAGGCTAGACTTACCCGCCTAAGGGAGCAGCCTGCCCATTGAGCCCAGGTCCAGGTACATGCTGGGAGGGAAAAAGAGAGGTGTTGCTTGAGGGGGTGGTACTGTAAGTTCCACACAGTTCTAATCCCTGTTTACTCCCCGGTACGAGGAGGCCCCGCACCCTCGCCGTCAGAGCCATTCTGTGTGGTGAAGAAGGCAACGGGCAGGAGAAGGCCCTCAGGCTCAGTAGGGTTCTGTCAGTCTCCTCCTTGCTCTGAGGCCCAGGAGAGGAAGAAGGAGACAAGGCAGGTAGGTGTGGCCTGGGAAGCCCTATGACGGCTACTGAGCCAATACTGGTGGGATCCCTAGTAGCAGGCAGGAGCTCAAGACCCCCCTCTTCTTGGAGCCCCTGGTAACTTTAAGAGTCCTGTTCATTTTCAGGACTCCTGTTTAGTTTGTCACTGGGTCTATTCAGTAACTTTCAGGCCCAGAGTGATCTGTTTCTAGATCCATTCCTGAGGTCCCAATTTATTTCCACCCCTCATTTGAACCCATGTGTTTGAAATTGTCCCTCCCCCTATAGTGAGCACCCAAGGGTGCTAGTGATTTTAGCTCGTGGGATCCGGTGAGCGGACACCTGACTCCGCGGGCGGAGAGGGTACCCAAAAAGGAAAAGAAAATAAGAAGGGGAAAAAGATCTGCAGTTTGCAGAGGCGCCAAAAATAGAGCTCAAAATAGACCAACGTTGTAAAAAGAAGATCTTTACTAGGCTAGCCCCGGACACGATCAGCAAGGCAGAAAGTGTAACATATATGATTAATACAAAAGCTTATATACATTTCATTATTTACAGGGAGAATCATGGAGTACATTGTTTGACAAAGTACATAACAAAGGAGAACCAGTAAGGGAGAGGATCCAAGAAGTTGCACGTTGATACAGCCAATGGAAGGTTGGATTGAAACTTTACACCAATGAGAACAGCAGCAGTGTGTGTGAAACTTTGAACCAATAAAGGATAAACTTTATTAAAAGAACCAATGAAATGTGTGGTGCTTTGTGCGACTGGGAACCAATGGTATGATGGGTGGGGGTACTGGGTGGCAGGAGGTAATGGGATTAGTCCCCCACTTCAGGTGAAGCGAGGTTTTCCGGGGTTTTGTAAATGGTCCTTTTGAGAAGCCTGCTTAACACAAAAGGCAACACTTTCCAATGAGATAGCCAAAAGTGCCACACAATAGGCCCCTGCCCATGGCACCATACAGTTTGGGAGATTTGAGTGATTGCTGTCGGTCAGGCGGGAACAAGGGAGATAACTGGATTAGCATGTGAAGCAAATGTAGCCAGGAAGAAACAAGAACAATAGAGATAGCCGAGAGACGTCTGCATAATTGTAGTCAGGTGAGGTAGGGGAAGAGGGGGAGGCAGTGATTGGGTTGGGAGAAGGGTGCACGAAGAGAAGGCTTTTTGGTATTCAAGGAAATGCAACAATCTGAATCCTTGCTGTGTCTCTGGGATTCCCCTTTGTCCTTGCCCCCAGCTGGCACCTGGGTAGAAGGCAGCCATTGGGGAACAACACAGAATTGGAGCCGCTGTTTGCTGGCTGAGTTATGTCTCAAAATGGTCGTTCCCCTACTCCCTGCAGTGCAGATTCTGGCGGGAGGCACACCCTTAGTGTCACCTTCGTTTACCCCCCTGGTTACTGGCGAAGAGGAGGAGACGGGACTGGGACCCTTGCGCACCCACACACTTCCCAGACTTTCCCAGGGAGGATGCTGGGACTCTAACCCAGCTGTTTATGGCCGCAAACCTATTGCCCTGCTACCAGGAGCCTCTCCGCTCAACCCAAGATGAGCCTCAGTAGAGCGAGAGGATGGGGACCCTTCTGCGTTGGGACCCATCCCTGGGGTGACCCCGATGACCTTCAATGAAGATCCGGTACATAACTCTCAGGGGGAACCCAAAATACACACCAAAACTCCCTAAAATTGCATTTTTCCTGGAATAAATCGCTGGCCCTTTAAATCTGTCAAAAAGCGGAGCTAGAGGGGTGAAACGGTCAAGAAGCCGGTTGCGCACGCCGAGTAACAAGCGGCACGCACCGTCTGCTTGAGTTGGCTGAACGCCCAGAAAGGGGATTAGAGGCTTAGTGGGTTAAGAGGTAAAGAGGATTAAGTAGGTACAGGGTGAGCTTTGCTGCTGGCTGCTTCTCTTGGGGGTTCCGGAGGCGCGTGCCGGGCGCGTGCCTGTGAACTTTTGACTCTGGCGGGCACGCGTCAGCTGTCAAAGTGCGCGCAACCGGAAAAGAAGCCGAATTTGAAAGCGGTTGGTTTAAAATGGCTGTATCTCAGCGATTCCTTGACGGATTTGGACGGGGAAAAAAGGTGGGGGTTCAGGAGGGTGTGCTCGAGGAAATAGAAATATTTGTGGGGGGGTGATTTGCATACTACACCCCTTTACTTTAGTTGCTGTTTTGCGGTCTGTGTTGGCAGCAGCAGAAGGCACAGGAACCTCCTGACATGCATTATTTTCTCTTTTCACAGTGATGACCATTTTGTATCTCAGTGTAACTATGGCTAAAACGACAATGAAGCAGGAGTTAAAGTAAGTGGTTATTCTAAACATTTTTAGAAACAGAAATGAATGGGCAAGAGCAGGCCTACAAGTTGTCCCCTGCACATACTGTTCACGCTCCTGGCCTTCTTGTTTTCAGAGTGGATGGAATCGGGCCAACTGGACTGCAATGAATATACCAGGGGTGGCCAAACCTGTTTAACGTAAGAGCCACATACGATAAACTTCAGATGTTTGAGAGCCATAAGAGAGATTTTTTGAGAGCTGCAATATTTCAGAAGCATTTAAATTCTTAAATATATTTACTCACCATGAACATTAATCTTGTGTTTTTAATCCAGTGGACTCTCAGTTTATACCTGGTAAATTTGAAAATTTCTTATTTACCTTATATATTAATTGTGATGCAAAAAGGAGCTCAGCCAACGTATTTCTGAGAGCCTCACATTATAGGTCAAAGAGCCGCATGTGGCTCAGGAGTCGCAGTTTGGCCACTCCTGGAATATACAGTACACCCCTACTAGATTTACACAATTTTGACAGCAGGCTTTCTGGTGGCCACAACCTGATTACAGCATCTGTGCACACAGCCTTCATATGGTGTTGGATGCTGTTTCTCACAATCTTGCTTGGCTGGGAGCCTGGAGTTGACCCCTGTGAGCATCTGCTTGCCTCCCAAAGTGTGAGCAGAGCCTTTAGTCAAGTGGTTCCCTTTTTGCCTTCACGGCTAATGGCCAAAGAGCAGCTATGTGCACTTTGACCAAATGAAGTGAACAAGCCTGCATAACCCGGAACAGAATTGTCACCTATGAAAATATCATTACTATGATATATTTATGTTTAAAAAGTTGCTTTATGTGCTTTAAGATTTAACCATAGATTTTAGTTGCCAACTGTTTAAATTCAGAACTAATCACTGACTGCAAAGTCTTCTGACGAGACTGTAGATATGCACTACCTATCTCAGTGGTGTCACTATAATGGGGCCAGGGGGAGCCAATGCCCCAGGTGACAACCGCGGGCTCCTCGCAAGGAGGAGCTGTGGTGGGGTTTTGGGGCTCCACGGCTGCTTTTTTGAAGCCGGAGGGCTGCGTTTGCAGTCGCGGAGTTGAAATGCACCGAAATCGGTGTGGTTTTTTGGACCTCCCACCCACCCTGTCTCTTGGAAGGCTTCAAATGAAGCCTTCTGGGAACAGGGGCAGGGTGATGACGTGAAACATGTCATCATCGCCCCCCCCCATGTGACCCTGCTAGTAACACAACTGCACTATCTAGCAGTTTAGATTTAGCAAACTACATCTTAATTTGTAAAGTCTCTGGAGTCTTGTTGCAAGGGCTTTGCTTTGATCTAACAGCTTTAGTTTGGAAGGCTTTTTAAAGGGCAAGAGTGGAGCTTGCACGATCAGTGCAAAACTAGATCAAAGCAAAGCATTTTGCAACACATCTTGCAAAAGACCTGAGCTGTGTTGCACTTAACATGCAAAGAAAATCCTATTGTAGGTTGCAATCCTAGACATACTTACCTAAGAATAAGCCCATTAAACTCAGGAGAATTTACTTCTGAATAGATGTGTATAGGATTGTGCTGTCAATCATGTTGCAAAGAGGAAATTAATTTGCTAAGTATTTTTTCTTGATCTTGCAAAAATGGCTTCATTGTCAATAACACCGTTCAGAAAGTGTTAGTAAGGTTGGAACTGCCAGAATAAAGGCAAAGATCTGAGCTTTGTACAACATCTAGTTATTACAGGTATTCAATAAATAATAACAACATTATTAATGGCATATTTTGATTGTTTTCCCCCCAAAGCTAACATATAAATAGTGATTTTAAGGTAGAAAATCACTATGTAGTCATTTAAATTTTATGATCATGAAGACTAAAAGACCTTGGGGGCAAGATGGGTTGGAATCCACACCCTCTTTTATTTAGATCCTTAAAAGCTGGATCCAAAGGGCAAGAAAAGAAAGATATAGCACTATTTCAACTGATGAAGGTATGTGTATAGTGTCCTCGGTGACTGACTCTACGCTAATACTACAAATGACTTCATAATAATACAAATGGCTTCATAAGGTTGCCTTTCAGTATATCTGAAATATCAGATAGCTTCATTTAATTCACAATTAAAAGCAATAGCAATGAAATGATCATTGAAATAGATGCTTTGCTGTGTGCGTGTGCGTGTGCGTGTGCGAGCCCAGATCCCATACTATGGCAAAATAAACACTCTTCTTGATGATGATAGTACTTACTAGCAAATCACATTCACACCATATTTTACATAAATAGGTAAGAAGAGACTCTCCAATGACTATTAATTCAGGAAATCTCACTCATTCCCATCCTCGGGTGCACTTTAATTCTAATTCTGCATGGCCAGTTACAGATGGTTATGGAAACTTGTCATGTTGTATATCTCTCTTTAGCTGGAGATGCAGAAGTATGAGATAAATCTTCTGATATTTCACTTTTCAAATCACTGCTTCTTTTTTTAGCAGACTGCCACTGGAGCAATCAATCTCCTGCTTAGCGCTCAATTTAGATGTATAGTACTTGTCTGCAGACCTGTAATATAATTGCACTCTTTTAGCGCACAGTGGCTCCCAATATAGCCCTTAACAGGTCTGTTTTGACCTTTTCAGTAGTACTGGAACTGTGAGATTTTTTTCTTGACAGAGCAGCTGGTTTGTCCTCAGAAAACAAAATTAACATAACACTGAGACATGTACAGTATATCTCATGAAATAGGTTTGCTTCTTCAAAAAATAAAAAGATGGTAAATGCAAAGAAAAACATTAACATTTGTTTACATCTAGTGCCTGTTCCTGCCAACCTAGCAGTTCCAAAGCATGTCAATGCAAGTAGATAAATAGGTACCGTTTGCGGGAAGGTAAACAGCGCTCCGTGTTCCAGCTGCATGCTACGCGCTGCGGCAAGGAGAGTCATGCCGGCCACATGACCACGGAGGCATCTTCGGACAACGCTGGCTCTTCAGCTTTGAAATGGGGATGAGCACCACATCCTAGAGTCAGACACGACTGGACTTAATTGTCAGGGGTCACCTTTACCTAGTGCCTGTTTAGATGCTCTTCCCTCACCGACCAGCTTCCTTACCAATGAGCACTGAAGGCTACATTTCCTATAGCTCTGCAGGTTTCATGTGGGCTCTCACAGGCTGAGAGTCCATGTAGCTCTAGGTCTCCCTTTAGTCTTGAGAACATGAGACATTTGACCAAAAGGGCAGCGCAATCCTGTGTAACTATACACGGCCTGCCTAAAGAGCCGGCCACTGTATCCTAGCCCAGTGGTTCTCAAACCTTTTAGCACCGGGACCCACTTTTTAAAATGACACCGTATCAGGATCCACTTAGCTTTACAAGACTTAAAAAAAGAAATATATTTATTTACAAGTAATATTTTATTTATTTATTTGCAAAAAAAAACCCACCCCTCAATCCATTTCTCATAATGAGGCAGCCCTAATGAATAGTCTCATGGCTTAAGGGCCTTACAGCGCGATCCGACTTAACTTTTGTGCCGGTGTAACCAGCGGCACAGCGAGAATGGGAGGCCCCAGAATGGAAAAGGAATTCAAATCCCCTTTGAATTCCTCTTTTGGAAGGGATTTGAATCCCTTTTCCGTTCTGGGGCCTCCCATTCTTGCTGCGCCACTGGTTACACCAACACAAAAGTTAAGTCAGATTGTGCTGTTAGTTATGTGACCCAGCCTTCACCTGCCTCCACTACCCGTCATTGACAGATTTGGAAAAAACACACACCAGAAAAAAGACGCTCAAACATTTATCTCCCTATATTTACACAAGCTTGTAAACTGCATGAGCTCAGCTCTTTGCAGGGCAATTAGCAACTACCTGAGCAGGAGTCAGATAAGTTACGCAGCAGTGTGAGTAGTGCCATCCTCACTTACACCTGAGTCGTCACAAAAGTGCCTTATAGCAGTTTTGCGATGCTTTAGAGTGGCGGAGTGTGCGCTCAGCTGCTCTAAAGTTACACAGGATTACGCCATAACTTTCTGATCCACATTACTATTACTCTTATTACCTTTACTAATATTGATATAGCACTTTTCAACAAAACTGCTTTTTCACACAGCGGTTCACATAGCAAAATAATTTTTTTAAAAAAATGGTCCACTGTCCTAATGGGGCTCACACTCTGAAAAAGAAATACAAGGGAGACACCAGCAGAAAGCCCTAGAAGGATGCTATGATGGGATGAGTAGGGACAGTTATCCCCCCCCCCCGCTAAATATAAGAAAACCGCCAATTAACTGGTGACTCTTTAACCTGTTAGCAGGGGTACCAACAAGATACCTTGTCTCCCAGGAAACAATAGAACCCTCATCTCCAGTGCATACCAAGATGGCAGCCCAGCTTTGGCAACAGAAAATTCAAGCAATCCATGTGACAACATTGAAATGATGAAAAATGCACGGCATAGCCACAAACTATTACCCCTTATAATTAAATTTAAAATAGAAGACTATAAGAAGAGCCCTGCTGGATCAGATCAAAGACCTATTGAGTCCAGTATTCCTACAGTGGTCACTCACATTTTTTCTGGAAAGGGATGAAAGTTTACCCCTCCTGCCTTTGCTCTACTGCAACTGGTATTCAGAGACATCTTGTGACAGTAACTTCCATAGAACAATGATGCACTGAAACCAAGTCCGACAGATTTGGCTAAACAAGTGTTTGGAAAATAACGACAATAGTCGAGGGCAATGATCAGCACTAGAGGAAATACTAATGGGCTCTTTATGTTGTTTTGTCAATATAGTTTTATTTACAGGCTTAAAATGAGCAGCAGTGAAGTTGGTTTATTTGCAGGCAATCCCCATCCCCATGCATAATCACAACTCAGCTGCTTTTACAAAGCGTCTGCTTCCAGAGTTTAGGTATTTGCTATTTCCCCCCCCCCCTCGGGCCAGAAAATCTTTACATTCCATATGGCTGTGCAGTTAAAGCAGTTTTGGAAGGTTCCTTCTGTCAATGAAGTAGCCACTTAATTAACTTAAATTGATCTCATTCATCAGCAAATAGCCTGGAGCTCAAAATGTGAACATGACATTCCTACTAACTCAGTCATCAGGTTCAGAAATATGTATCATATCCCATGTACTTGAAAGACATGTAAAGTGCTAAATTTTGCCATCTTGTCAAACTGTGGAGTGCAAATGATAGCGAGACATTGATGTCAAAATTTAACTGGATTAATCAGCACATTCATGTCTCATCAGAATGCCATCTGTTTTTCTTGCTTATTGGACTTAAAAGGCATTGCGTTAGGAACGTATGATCACCTCTCGACCAAGAAATTTTGCGTATCTTGAACACATCTATTAATTCTCTTGAAATGTCTATGATTTGTCTGAACAGTGGCCTCCAAATTCACTTGAAAATTCATTTTAGGTGGAATTTACTGTCAGTTGAAGAAAAAGAGAAACACTTCGAACTTCCACCCTGGAGAAATTTTATTAATTCTTTTAGCTTCCCTCAAAAATGTCTAGAGGTCTTTGGATGTCAAAATTCTTTGGACCCACGCAGGAACTCGCAAATATGCTTTGAATGTTGTTGTAGGTGAAATTTGTGGGCTATTCATCCTTTGGACATTTTAAAGCTAGGCTTCATACTAAGCAATTCACATGCATAAACTGGTTTAGGTGTCATTGTGAATTACCAAATCTGAATTTAGCGAATATTTTAAGGCTTCTTAAGTTAAATTCTGAACACTTAACGATGACACAAGGTTCCAGATACAGAATGTGAGGACACAGCTGCAGATTTGTGTGCATCTTCTTGCATACATTTGAATACACAGACACTCTCTAGAGTGCTATCCTAATGTTCTCGCTACTCAGCATGTTAAAAGTGCTGGATTGGGTGGGTCCAGAGGGAAATGGAACTTTACCAGCACAACAGGGCTTTCCTGACTCCCTACTCCCATGGCAGCCCCCTGCACGCACCCCCCCAATGTCACTTCTGAAGATTGGGGGACCCTCCATAACAGTGTGAGATGCGACATCAGAGGCTGTAGTGGAATTGATGGAAATCAGTGCTTCCTTCTGCTCATGCAAGATCCTCTGAATCCCAACCAGTCTCCTTGAGGGCGGGGCAAGAGTTCTTTTTGAAAAGAGAGATTTATGGGGTCAAGGCACAACCACCCTATACTTGCTTAAAGTCTATACTTCCAAACAAATTCCACCTTCTCTCACTACAAGCCCATGCTCTAAGGTAGCAGGGAGACTGAACCAGGCTACTGGGCCCATCCTGCATCACTTCTATTCTACTTATACTCTGTACCACTGGAGCAGTTTGCAGGCAGAGGCAGCCATTGGTCTGCCATTTGCTGTGCCATCCAGCTAATGGCCAGAGAGTATTCCCAGATCAGGTAATCTGGAGGGCCAGTAGGGACATTACTAGTGATATTAGAGCATGGGCTTGTAGTGAGAGAAGGTGGAATTTGTTTGCAAGTATAGACTTGTTTGCTAGTATAGGGTGGTTGTGCCTTGACCCCATAAATCTCTCTTCCTCGGAGATATACCAGGAAAATAGCTGGTGTGGGTCCAAGGAGATGCATAGGTGGTCAGGTAAAGATTTTTACTTACCTCTCCCAGGCTGTCTAATCACCCACACCCACACCACCACAGCATGCAGTGCATGGTCCATGAGTGTGGCTACATAGTGGAAGATGGTGGGGGATAGGATTGGGCTGTTAGTCTGAGCAAGTTAATGTCACAGTAGGCATACAGCCTTGCCTTGCCTCCAGTCGCGTCGCTAGGACGTGCGTCACCCCAGAGCAGGGGCGCGCGCATATCCTTTAAGGGAGCGGCTCCGCCCCCGCGCATGACATCATGCACAGGAGCAGAGCACCCTCCCCGCTCCGTTTTTGGCTCATTTTGGAGCCAAATGGATGCGAGGGCGGGCGGGCCCAGCTCCAGCGAAAAAATGTAAGTGCCAGGGGGACGCGCGTCACCCTTGTGCGCGTGTCGCCCCCGGGCGGCCCGCCCCGCGCACTTCCCTTTGTCGACGCCCCTGCTTGCCTCTTCTCCTTTCCCTTCTGGAATGTGACCATCTGAACAACCATGAATATGGATCTGCCATTGGCCCCTGTAAACGTTGTTTGCTGCTCTGGGCCACAGCTCAGTCTGATGTGATTTTGCTTCTCCCCTCCAGTGTCCTCTGGACTTGGTTTGCTGCTCTGGACTTGAATCAGCCTGATCTGGATTGCATATGCACCGCTGCCCCTAACACATGGCTCTATTCAGGCCTGACCCCCACAGAACCCTGCTACACCTGTCTCCTCTCTCTCCCACTAGCAGGTTGTACTTCTGGTTTTATATTATTCATATTCATCCTCAGACAATGATGTCGCATACCCACTGGGAACTCGCAGAAGTGGTGGCAAAATCCCCACTGGTTTCAGAGTTTAAATTCTGAGAGTTTTTTTTATCATGAAACAAGGAGGAAAGCACCTTTCCCAAAGTGACAAGCAGAAAGGCACTTTTTGTTATGTGATAGCCTCTTACTAAAGTTCAGCATCTGTTGAATTTCAAAGCCCACCTGCCTCCTTCCTCCTGCTGCTTATCTTTTAACCGAAAATTCACCCGATGGAGAGACAGTTTAGGTTTCACTTAATATATTCCTTAGAAAGGGATTTGAACTTTACAACTCTTCTCAGAGAAGAAATGAAACAAAAATGCCAGCACCTTTCTCTAATTACTAACAGAAGAAGAAGGAGCAGGGGGTAGCTTTTCTAAGACAGAAAAAAATCAATGTGTGTTAGAACAAGTGCCATCTTTGCCTTTGAAAGAATCACCCTGTGTCATCGTACTAAGCCTCTAACAGTTAACACACTTCTCTGCTCTGATAAAATACTGTAACTGTTGCTAATCCCAATGAAGGATAAGGCTGCAATCCTATGCAGCACTACCACTGCCGGAACTGGTGCTCCGGCAGCGGTAACTGCTATACAGCCTTTGCAAATGGCGCTCTAGCAGTGTGTGAAGCTTCCGGAATGCTGCCGGAGAGACCAAAGCAATGCCACTTGTGGTGGTGGGGCAAGAAAGGCTTGCCAGGTCAAGTACATCAGCGAGGAGGGCAAAACGGGGTGGAACAGGGGAAGGGCTGGGGGCATGATGGAGTCCAGGAGGGGGTGGCACCCAGTGTGGATGACTTGAGCTGGATGGTATCCCCCTCCAGGAGCAGTTTACATGCTCCCTTTGTCTCCCTGGACTTGCACCAGCTAAAGAGCTGGCGCAGGTCCAAGGAGACCCATTGGCGATTGGCAGGCTTACAGAGGGGTGAGGGAAATTATTTTCCCTTTCCCCTTCCAAGCCTCCTGATCTGACCCCCCCCCCCCCCATAGCATACAGTGCAGCATGCTATGGCAGGGAGAAGGATAGGATTGAGCTGTACGACACTTCTACTGTATTTCTTGTGTTATTTCTTGTACTGCTGTACTACAACGTCTTGATTTACAGGGACTTTGTTTTTCCTTCTCTAGGAAAGAACAGAGATCACACTAGGCAGTAAGTATGGTACTGATCATGCATCACAACTAAGGTGAGCAGTTGGCATGTTTACATGTTTATCAGTCATGATAAAGATGTAATCCATATGTAGTTATTATTAAGAGTATTTCTATACCGCTTTACAACAGGAGTAGTTCACAAAGCAGTAGTTCACAAAGCAGTTTAGTAAAATAGATCAATAAATGGTTCCAGTTAGCCTTTTTCAATGAAACATTAACAGAACTCTGTGAATAGTCCCTACTCCCACTGCATTGCAATATACTATACACCATGTTCAGCCATGTATGAAGAATGTGTGCACTAGAAGCAATTATTAAGTATTTCTAGTGATGCCTGCAATTTCCAGGTGCTTATGAAACACAGGGCAGTAGTACAGCCCATACCCTGATGAAGGGCCCAGTCCTATCTAACTTTCCAGCACCGATGTAGCCCCAAGGTAAAGGAACAAAAGTTCCCTTACCTTGAAGAGGCCTCCATGTCTCCCCCCCCCCCACCTCAGGATGCAGCGCACACCCGGTTGACATACTGTAGCTGCATCAGCACTGGAAAGTTGGATAGGATTGGGACCGAAATCATGTTTGGAGGAATTCAGGTAAAAATGTAGTACTTCAAGCACGTCATGTGATAGATTTTTACAAGAAAGAAGATGGCGTCATCAGATTGTAAGAATCAAAAGTATGAAGATGAAAACGGAAATTTTAAGTCGGGGTGGGAGGAAGATTTCGCATTCACCATTAAAGGAGGTAAAGCTTTATGTCTTATCTGCAATATGTCATTCAGTCATTACAAAGCCAATAACTTGAAATAGCACTATGAAACAAATCACAAAAACGTTTCATCTGATTATCCACCTAAATCAGAATCCATGTTTTGACCAGATATTTACTAACGGTGCGATCCTGCATAAAAAACCTCCTGCGGAGCATTTGCTCCACAGGCGATAGATGTCGCAAACGTGCTGTAAAGCATGTTTTTGATACCCGGAGAGTAAGGGCCGCCGGGACGCAGGTCGGTAGCCCTTAAACTCCACCTCCCCCCCCCGGACCCTGCAGCCACCGGAGCACGTAAGTCCTGCAATAATAATAAACGTAAACGTCATAACAATTTTACCTCGCACTGCTTCAGGATGGCTGCAGAGAACTCTTAAATGGTCCCAACAGTGTCAGCATGACTGCGGATAGGTCCTGAATGCAAGGGAAAACATTCACAATGGTAAGGATAGGGCTGAAAATGGCCCCTGCAAATAGATTTAGAAAGCTGCAGAGAACTATAAACGGCCCCAAATAGCATCAGGATGGCTGTAGAGAGGTCCTACTGCCTCCTCGCAGATAAGCGAATCCGTGGGTAGCAAATTTGCGGTTAGCAAGAACTGACTTTAATTCCAATGCACTTGTAGCGGGCAAAGGGGGGCGAAAATGAATTGGGGAGATCAGAACAGCTTCGGCTGTGGGCAAGGAGGGCAAATGTGGTGCTAGTAAATATAATGTCCCTCATCTAGAGAGAAGAAATAAACAGCACTGATAGAGGGCAAACTAGGGAGCATGATACCAGGCAGCAACACCCTTCATTCGCACTAATAACTTGGGGTGTTTGAAAATGGGTATATTTTCTCTAATAGTCTGCATCTATTACTTTCCAGTACTCTGTAGTCTCTCTAGACGTTTTAAAATTAATAAATTGGAATAAAACACAAAACATCACTTTCTGCTTTTACAATTCAACAAATTTGTGAAAAAATAAACCCATTTTCAAACACCCCTAGCGATAAGAGAACAAAGAGAAGGAGTTAAGAGACGTGTGGTGACTTCTTTCATTTGTGTGGGGCTCCTATTCAAGGTGTGTGCCCGCACACCTTGAATAGGAGGGAATAGTGATTGAGGGAATAGTGATTGTGTCATTGCAGAAAAGGCGTCTGCCATAGCTATAGCAACATCTCAAGTTTAGCTTACTTTTTCTTTTCTTTTTATTTGGAGTTCCCACTTATATTTTTATTTTGCCTAAAGCCCAATTGGAAATGAATTTGGAGATTCAAAAATATGAAAGACATTTGATTAAAGAAATGTCAAAAGCATTTCAAAGCAGTCCCAGAGAGTTTGGATAAGATTTGCAAAATGAATTGGGAGGTGGGGCACCCAATTCTGCATCTCCAACTGTCTGCCTGACATTCTGCCTGGATGCTTCATCATTGTCTTAAGCTAAAGTTGAACTTCTTGACTTCTTGTCTATAATAGAAGTAACCCTTGCAGAGATTATGACTCCCATCAGCCTCTTTGCCTTTCTTCCTGTTTGGAGAAAACAACACTGAACAAAAACCTTGTGCAGCACACTTTAACCTTGCCACTCTGCGCCTACTGCAGTGAAAAGGAAAGACGGGAGTCCTGCACTACTACCGCGGATGTAAGTGAAGTGTGTGAATAGGGAGTGGAAGGGTGGTGGAGAGAGCTGGTGAGGTGGGACTGAGTCTCTTCAAAATCTGGCTAAGAAGCAGAGTTTTGGGAGCACATCCCTCCTAAGTGAGGAAGGGGAATTTAGAACTCCCAAAATTCATTTCCAAAACTAAACCAAAAGAACATCACCAACACCTCTACTCTTGTCTCTTTTATGTCAATAGCTATATTGTAAGACCTTTGGGCAGAGACCTGGATTTCCACTGGAAGTACTAATGGCATGATGATGCCACTGATTGACATGATGATGTCACCAGACTTCCCAATCCTATTGTGGCCTTGCGTTGCTGGAACTAGCATTCTAGCAACACAAGGCCCTTTTATGGTGGCACGAAAGCCAGGCCACTGTAATGCACTGCCAGGCCGCTACTGCAAATGGCGAGAGGTGCAACGCATGCAGCTGTGGCTCCAGGAGGCTCTGCATGTGGCGGGGCAGGGAGAGGAAGGTTTGGGTGCATTCTGGGGCAGGGAAGGGGGGAGGGCAGGGGGGAGCAAGCCAGAGGGAGAAGGTTTCAGTGGCAAACCTGCACACCAGATCCTATCCCTCATTATTCAGCTCATCTCGTCTCCTTTTTCTGCTCAGACATGCCAGCTATATAGCACAGGTTCCAGGAGACCTATGAGGAGACCCATAGGCCACCAGGAGGCTTATGCTGAGGTAAGTAAAAAAACCAGTTACCTCTTGAAGATTTCTTGAGGATGGGGGGGGGGAGTTTCCAGCTGCCAAGGCCAGTGACTTCATCCAAAGCCTTGGTTGACTTCTGGAATGGGGAAATGGCCAAGGCAGTGGATCAGATCGCTCCTGAACGACCTGTACCGTATCACAGACTCAGAGCAGCTCTTTGGTTCACTGAGGAGCTGTAAATGATGAAGCGACAGGGTAGATGTCTCAAGCAATAGTGGTGGAAAACATGTCCTGAGTTTGACCAAACACAGGCTAGCGCTCATTAGCGCTCATTGTAGAGCCTACTCTGTGGCAGTGATGGCAGCGAAGCAAAGCTTCTTCTCTGCCACCATCGCATCTGCGGAGAGCCATCCAGCGGTATTGTTCCATGTTGCGTGAGGTCTACTCTATCTGGTCCTTCTGATTGATCAGGAGGAACACATGGAGGTCTGCTATGACATGTTTGCAAGGTGCTTTGCAGATAACTTAACTCGCATCCATCACGACTTAAATTCCACAGTTCGGTTTAGAAACTGCAATTACTGCGGAATGCGGTGGCTCGTGATCACTGAAGGTTGGTGGATTGACCCTGTTGGGTTGCTACTCCAGTGGCTGCACTGGTTGCGGATTCATTTCTGAGCCCAATTCAAGATCCTGCATTTGACCTTTAAAGCCCTATACAGCTTGGGGTCCGCATATTTGATAGACTGTCTTCTTCCATATGTGGCCAGCGGGTGGTGCAGTGGGTTAAACCGCTGAACCATGAGCTGTCGATCGAAAGGTCGGCAGTTCGAATCCGCGATAGGATGAGCTCTCGTTGCTTGGCCAGCTCCTGCTAACCTAGCAGTTCCAAAGCATGTTAATGTGAGTAGATAAATAGGTACTGCTTGCGGGAAGGTAAACAGCGCTCCGTGTTCCAGCTGCATGCTACGCGCTGCGGCAAGGAGAGTCATGCCGGCCACATGACCACGGAGGTGTCTTTGGGCAACGCTGGCTCTTCGGCTTTGAAATGGGGATGTGCACCACACCCTAGAGTCGGACATGACTGGACTTAATTGTCAGGGGTCACCTTTACCTTTTACCTTCTTCCATATAATATGGCTCATACTTCCTGGTCAACAGAGAAGGCCTTCTTAGAGGTTCCACTGCTTATGGAGGCGCGGCAGCAAAAAATAGGGATTTCTCGGTAGCAGCACCAACTTTATAGAATTCCCTTTCTCTTAGAACTGCTCCCTCCTTAGAAGCTTTCCATCAGTCCAAAAGTTTCCTAAAAAAACGTTTCAGACTAGCCTTCTGATTTTATTATGGTTATTTTCATACTGGATGTGCTGCAGGTTTTATGGGGATGTTTTGTTGCTGATTTGCATTTTACAGGCTTCCCCCTTTTATTTTTAGGTGATTGCTTCTGGATTGTGGTTTATTTGTTGTTTTATAGTTTAATGACATCTTAATGATGTTATGAACTGCTGTGTTTCAATTTGTGAAGTGTTTTTTTATATAACTTTATGGTCCTGTAACCACTTTGGGTGCCCTGCAGGGAGAAAAGTGAGGCACAAATTGAATAAATAAATATCTACCATGTAAATGTCATCTATTTCCTTCCATGTGTTTCTCTATGTCTTTACACATTTTAAGGACATTTTTCAGTTGCCTGAATCAGACCTTACTTGGAGATTGAACCTGGATCTTTCTGCCTGTGTACTACCACTGAACTATGGTTCCATCTCAGGTCCTGTATGCTATTTTTGTGGTCTCCTTCTGCTGCAATGCATATCTGCTGAAAAAGACATCCATGTTGACCATATTCAGTAGCTGTGATTGATTCTTCCATACGACCAGCACGAACGTTACTGCAATGGGATAAACAGCAAAAATCTTACACACACACACACAAAAATCACCCTAAAGGTGATGAAAGCAGTCATGGGAACTCACCCTGATAGTTTTCCCTTCTCTTCCGAAAGCCGCAGCATGCAAGTTTCAGAGCTGAACTAACTTGCTCTCTTTCAGAGCGCTAGTGTTGCTGTCATGGCTACCAGTGTAAAGCCGTTTCTGCCACTGCCACTCTCGAAGAGAAAAGGGTGTCAGTTTCACTCCACTGTTGTTGGTGACTTGTGTCACCAGTGCTAGTGAAGCCTTGTCCCACACAAAGCTGACTAAACGTCAGAGGCATTCAGCAAAGAGCACCGAAGATCAAACGCACCAGAGCTAGGGTTCAGCAGGGTAGACAGTGGGGAGAGGGCAGGGGCATCGTGGGGTTAAGTGAGCCAAGGATCAAAAGGGACAGCAAGCACTGAATGGGGGCAGAGATTACAGCTAATAAGGCTCGGATGAAAGGAGGAAAGTCAGGTAGATCAATGCCTGTCACTGCTGCCCTTGGGGGTGGAAAAAAGATAAAGTGAAAATACAGAGAGGATCTAGACATGAAGGACATGAAACCTACACAGATGAATACCCACAGCACAACCAACCTCCGTCACTCAAAACCTGTCATGCTGAGAGACTAGACAGAGAGCCATAAAGAATTGCAGGAGAGGTTGAAAAATGTACTCGGTGACTACGAGTGATTAAATGAACCATCCAGAGGCCAGCTCTGGGGCAGACGGATGCTCTGCAACCTAGTCTGTTTCAGCTATCCAGGCACTGATTCTTCTTCCATGGCTGCTCTAAGTATCAAGGGAGACCTGCTAGCTGCAGGGGGGGAAAGGGGAGAGAAAGATCAGGAGCCAGACTCATGGAATACTGCAGCAGTGGAATCGTCTTTGCTTAAAACGTGGGAGCCTCTTTTAGGACGCATCTTACTCTGCTCATTCACATCCTTTCTATGAAACACTTTCCCTCTTGTCTGCCTATAGCCCCCTCCCCAAATCCAATTTCAAATGTTTTCCAATGTTTTTCCTGAGGTCATTGTAAATGAGCTGGTAAGGCAGATTTTAGGACACACTTTCTTGTAAATGAATGAAGGCTTATGCTTGCAACACGGCAGAGGGACGGTGCATTGCAAAAGGTCCTTGGTGAGCAAAATTGCTTGTGCAAGTGAGGCCAAGCAAAATGCAAAAACTTTGCAGGGGAGACACCATATAGCAAACAGGATGCTGTTATGTGTGGCCTGGTGATATTACAGAACTTCATAGCAATACTAGACATGACAGGAGTGAGCATGAAGTGTCACAGAATTCAACCCACAAGTGAAAAGGTATGCATAGATATTTCAAGAGAATTGGAGAAAAATAACAGGCATTTTCTATCAATAGAGAGAGTCAAAGTACTGTATAATTTGAGCTCAGTCCTAGGGAAGAACTCCAACAATGAGCATTGCTTAGATCCTGAAAGAGTAAAAGCTCATCCATAGAGCTATCTATGAGGACAAGTCATCCTCTTTCTCTCATAGTAACAGTCCTCGATGCCCAACAGAAGTATTATGCCAGGAAGTATACACAGGTGATATTTAACACCAGAGTATATTCTGTGTGAATCTGAGGTCTTAGAATAGTATAGGTAATTAGAAGGCAGTGTTTAAAGGTCGGAGGGTGCCGACCTGGCTTGCATCACGGAGACCTGGTTGGATCCGGCTGGTGGTGTGAACCTTTCCCAGCTGTGTCCACCGGGGTACCGGGTAATGCAGCAGCCACGGCTACAGGGGCGAGGGGGTGGTGTTGCTGTGGTCTACCGGGATTACATCTCCCTCACTGGATACCCTGTCCCACAGTGCCAGGTTTGAGTGCCTCCGCATCATGCTACAGGGGCGAGACAGGATGGGGATGCTGCTGGTGTACCGTCCACCTGGTTGCCCGTCGGCTTCCCTACCTGAGCTGATCAGGGTGATCTCAGCTGTGGCATTGGAGTCCCCACGCCTGTTAGTGCTGGGGGACTTCAATGTTCATGCCGAGGCCCCTGAGACAGCGGCAGCTCAGGACTTCATGGCCGCCATGGCGACCATGGCGACCATGCGCCTGTCACAATGGATTACGGCCCCCAATGCATGGTGCAGGGCACACATTGGACTTGGTGTTCACTGCTGGGTATGGGGATGGTGATCTGCCTATGAAGGAGGTTAAGATCACTCCTTTATCTTGGATGGATCACTATCTGGTGAGTTTTAGACTGGCAACATTTAATTACCCCTGCAGAGCTGGGAGACCGAATTGTATGGTCCGCCCCCAGAGACTGATGGATCCGGATGGTTTCCTGAGAGCTCTGGGGGAATTCCCAGCTTCCCGGGTCAGTGATTCATCTGATGCTCTGGCTGCCCTGTGGTATGGGGAGGCAGCTAGAGCCTTGGATCAGATTGCTCCCGAACGGCCACGGCCTTGTCGTCGAGCCTTGGTTCACTAAGGAGCTGCGGGCAATGAAACGACTGGACCGACGCCTAGAGCGATGGTGGAGGAAAACTTGTGATGAATCTGACTGAACACGGGCTAGAGCCCATTTCAGGGCCTACTTCGTGGTGGTGATGGCAGCGAAGAAGGCGTTTTTCTCTGCCACCATTGCGTCTGTGAGTAGCCGGCCAGCGGAGCTCTTTCGAGTTGTCCGGGATCTGCTCTACTCGGCTCCTGTAGCGAGTGAGTTAGAGTGTTCGACGGACCGCTGCAATGAGATTGCACGGCACTTCGCAGATAAAATCGCTCAGATTCGCCATGACTTGGACTCTGGTTTAACAGTTTCGGAAGTTGTCCCTACGGCATCTGTCGATTCCATCGTTATGGATTATTTTCAACTTATACAGCCTGAGGATGTGGATAGGGTCCTCTGTAGTTTGAGATCATCTTCCTGCCCGCTTGACCCTTGCCCAGCTTGGCTAATAAGATCTGCGCGGGTTGGGCTGGCTGATTGGGTGGAACCTATTGTGAACTCATCTTTGCGGGAGGGAGTGATGCCTAGCATCTTGAAGACCGCAATTGTACGCCCCCTCCTGAAAAAAAATCTCTGGATTCCTCCAATTTAAATAACTATTGGCCAGTTTCCAATCTGCCTTTTTTGGGTAACATGATTGAGCGGGTGGTGGTGTCTCAGCTCCAGGGGATACTAGATGAAATGGAGTATCTGGACCCTTTTCAGTCTGGCTTCAGGCGGGGCTTTGGGACGGAGACAGCCTTGGTCCCCCTGTTGGATGATCTTCGCAGAGGACTGGACAGGGGGAGTGCATCCCTGCTGGTCCTTTTGGACCTCTCGGCGGCTTTCGATACAATCGGCCATGGTATCCTTCTGGGTCGGCTGGCCGAGTTGGGACTAGGGGGCATTGCCTTGCAGTGGTTCCGTTCCTACTTGTCTGACAGGTCCCAGATGGCGATGCTGGGAGACGCCTGTTCGGCGCCCTGCCCTTTATAGTGTGGGGTGCCACAGGGTTCTATTCTGTCTCCCATGCTTTTTAACATCTACATGAAGCCATTGGGAGAGATCATCCGGGGATTTGGAGTTGGGTGTCACCAATATGCTGATGACACCCAGCTCTATCTCTCCTTGCCATCTCGCTCTAGGGAGGCTGTGGAAGTCCTGGAGCACTGTCTGGAGGCGGTTGGGGGCTGGATGAGGGCTAATAGGTTGAGATTGAATCCAGAAAAGACAGAGGTCCTACTGGTCAGGAAAGCTTCGATGCAGGTACTGAGTCACCTGCCCATTCTGAATGGGATTGCACTCCCCCTGCAGGAACGGGTGCGCAGCTTGGGAGTACTTCTGGATTCACAGCTCTCCCTGGAAAGCCAGGTGGTGGCTGTGGCCAGGGGTGTGTCTGCCCAGCTTTGGCTGGTGTGCCAGATGCGGCCGTACTTGAGTCGATCGGACCTGACCACAGTGGTCCATGCCTTAGTGACTTCAAGACTGGATTACTGTAATGCGCTCTACGTGGGGCTGCTCCTGAAGTTGGTTCGGAAACTGCAATTAGTGCAGAATGTGGCGGCCCGGGTGGTCGCTGGAGCTAGGCGGTTTGACTCTGTTGAACCGCTGCTTCAGCGGCTGTACTGGCTGCCCATTCGTTTCTGGGCCCAATTCAAGGTGCTGGTAATGACCTTTAAAGCCCTTCACAGTTCGGGTCCAGGATATCTGAGGACCGCCTGCTCCCATACATTCCGGCCCGCTCTCTTAGGTCATCTGAGGGGGCTCTCCTGCGGGTGCCACCTCTATCGCAAGTTAGGGGAGTGGCAACATGTGGGCGAGCCTTCTCTGCTGTGGCGCCACAACTGTGGAACTCCCTGCCAGGGGATCTGAGAACTACCCCCTCCCTCATGACTTTTCGGCGAGGGCTCAAAACGTTTTTGTTTCGTCTAGCGTTTGGGTGATGGGTTGTGGTCTGAGTCCTGTATCTCAAGATGCTCTGCCATGCTGCTTCTCTGCTCCATATTGTCGCCCCCCCCAGTGGATTTTATTGTTTTTTAAATTTGTTTATGTATCGTTATGTATTTTATGTATTTTAAATTATGTATTTTAATCTGTTGTAAGCCGCCTTGGGCATTTGCCTTCGGCATAGGATAAAGCGGGATATAATTTTTTAAAAAAATAAATCATACTCTGATTTTTGAAATGCACACAATTTCTGGCACAGGTACACTAGATTGGCTCAAGTAACTTGTGAATTATTTTCTAATAGTCAAAACAACTACATGGTTTTTTTTAATGTATATTACAGAAACACACAATAAAAAGCAGAAAAGAGATGGGCAAATCTTACATATTTATCTCCTGCACTGCACTCTAGCCTTGGCATGCTGAAAAAGGGTAGATTTTACATGATTACCTGAAGGTCACACAAGAAGTTCAAACCTTTTGGAACCTCTGGAGAATGTGCTACTACAAACTCCTTCAAGACAGTGAGAATAAGAAGAATAGGAGGAAGAGATCCATCACTAATCTTTCAGGTAGTGATGATTACAATACTTTGGCTTATTATGGCGACACCTTGAATTACACATAGAAACAAAAAAGTAACGTATTGTGATATCCTTATTTTAACCTAGCAGAAGGCCAAAAATAGTCACATTTTATGATTCTATTCCCACGGCATTATTTTTCCACATTTTTATTTTCATGTCAGAAGATAAACGTTCTGGGAGGAAATATAGCAGAATGACTCAAATACCGTATCCCCATCAGTGATAGCTTGGTACCCACCCTATTTATGCAATGATATGTATGCTGTGTTAACAGTGTATCATTAAAAGATGCAAATCAGCAAAGGAAATTAGACTCGTGCTTCTTTACACATTACTCAGCTGTCATTTTGTAGATATTAGTGTCAAGGATGGCTTTATAATCATTATCAACTGCAGTGACCCACATGTTTACTTCTATGACAGAACAATTAAATGCTGACAACTGAGCATCAGGAATGTTCAGAAGTTGTTCATTAGCACTAACATTTCCTTTATTATGCTTATATACTGCTCTTTACTTACAAAACCCGGAGCAGCAACCATCATGTCTATACCCACTTAAGCTTCTGTAATTCTGCAGCATTTGGTGCTATTTTCTGACCTCAAATGAAATAACAAAAAGAGTGCTGTGACAAAAACTGTGTATAAGCGCTCATGCACTTGTGTGCATGGGTACACACACACACACACACACACACACACACACACACACACACACACATGTGGGATTTCCTTCCACATTGTCATGGATACAACTTTCCATTCACAGGAGAGTTGTGCTCACAAAAATAGTCCTTACATGAGTGTGTGTCTTCTTCTGTCCATGGAAGAATCACCTGCGAGTGGAACAGTATGTTTGGATCCAAGCTTATGATCCACTGAGACACAACAATATAATGTTGACTAGAGAATGGAAAAGAACATGATATCTGAACTGTCAGTGCCTGCAGTGGGAGCCCCTTGTATACTGAGAGTGGGTTGGATCTGAGTACCATGTTTAAGAAAAGGATTTAACACTGGCAAGGGTCAAAGAAAGGATAACTGGCAGATGGACTGTTAGATGTTTTTATAAATCTACCAATGTTTTTATCACACAGAAGTGACCTTTCTCTTCACTGACTGCGCAATCCTGCGCAAGTTACGGGCAACGGACCTAGCGTTCCGCCACCCGGAGTAGTCGCAAATGTGCCATAAAGCACATTTGCGGACTACTTTCGAGCAGGGAAGGCCAGCGCAAGGCTGGCCTTCCCTGTTCCACCGCCGGAGCCCTCAGCCCATCGCCAGACCCAGGTGTGGATCCAGCAGTTGGGTTGGTTGGCGGATGGGGGGAGTGGCAGCGGAGCCGGGAGGGCGACCATAGGCTCAGGCACCCTGGGCGGGGTCGGGGGCACAGCGTCCGCCATATCCTGGTACCCACTGGTCTCCGCATGGCGGCTGGGTCGTTACACAGCCTTCTCCGATTTCCACTAGCAAAATAGCTGGCGGAAATCCGAGGAGGCCTATTGGCCCCAGCCGCCGTTACGCTCAAGGAAGGGGACAAGCGTCCCCTTCCCCAAGTAGACTTTCCGCCGCGGGCTGCCTGCTGCAGGCTGCCCACGGCGGAGCACTGGATCGGGCGGACGGCCTTGGCCGACTGCCTGATCTTTACGTAGGATTGGGCTGTGTGGCTTTTAATGATTCTTACTCGTTCTCAGAATTTTACTGTTTCACTGTCATTTTCTTTCCTTCTTACTGGTAACTTTGTTTTGTATAAATTGTTCTCTGTTTTTAAGTTTGAAAGTATCTTTCAAATCTCTCAACTGTAACAACATGTGCGCTAAGAAGAACTAGAGCAGACAGCAGAACGCCATACCTTTGATAATGCCCCCTCACAGTTAGGAGGGAAACGTTAGGAGAAAAAAGTTTTTGTTTTAATAAACCATGGCTTATAAACCCGAACAGTGATTCTATTCATTTTATGGATAATTCCAGCCATGAAAGCCTGAGTATGTATGTATTTTATTTATTGTCCTTTAATCATTGTTTTTAAATCTGTATACACGTATCATATAATAAAATGAAGAAAGGTAATGTGTTGACTGAATGATGATATAAAATCAATGAGGTATAATCAAGCATGACTGCCATGCTCTCAGAGGCTAAAAACACATCACACAAGGGCAGAAATTGATGCTGGCTTTGTCCATGATGTACCAGCTGATGCAAAGTGTTTCCTCTTCACACTAGTGCAGAGGTTCCCAAACTGGGAGGCGTGACTCCCAAGTGTCATGGAAAGTAGCCAGGGGCGCAAAAGAGAGAGAGAGCAAAAACAAAGACCCGGAAAAGCTGCCTCTTCACATCGGGTCACTTCAACAGACTTCAGCTTTTCCACATCTTGTTTTTAACCACAGTGTGAGCGAAGCCCTGCTTATCTTATGTCAAATAACAATTAACAACTCAATTGATATGCTAAGTACTCAAGACAGACACTCAAGCAAGCACTCAAGCAAGATAGCATCCCGTTTCTCTCCAAATCCTGAGACATTGCAGGTTTGCAAATAAAGTATTTTCTTTCTGTTGAATGTTTTTAAAAAAGCAAACACAAAACAAATGCAAGACCTGCAATTGAAAATGGTGCAGAGCAGGTTCTGCTTTACTTACAGTCTTTGATTTCTATGTTTAGTTTGGTTGATTAATTATTTGGATTTTTCTCCTTCCTTTTTGACCCACCTCTAAGTTAGTTCCCCACTCTATTTGCTGGGACAACCCCCCCCCCCCCCATTGGAGGCTGCCAGCCAGGCAGTATAATAATCTGTTTTTCATCTTGCAAAGATGCTACCTAAAGGAACTTTCTCTGTGCAACTGGGGTGGGGCATGACCAATGAAAAAAAAAGACCTCCCTCCCATGCTTTGATGTTTCTCTTCCCATGAATAGGACTAACGCAGATGACATCAATGCCCTCTACCAGGTAGGCACCCCAGGCCTGCCAATGGAGGGAGGGCAGCATCCCAACCCCACCCTGTGCACTCTTGGCTTAGCTGCTGCTCAGCATAAGCATGGAAAATCCACTTTAGGGCTCGTTTTGGGAATATACATATACATATAAGAAAGGGTGCCACTGAGCATGTAAAGAGTGCCTGTCTCTTCAGTGCATTGTAATGTGGAGTCACGGCTAATGGCGAGGGAGGTCAAGGGAGCCGCGAGTCAAAAAATGTTTGGGAACCACTGCACTAGTGTATCCCTAGAGAAATGCAAAGTGCCAGAGAGTCTCTCAAACCAGTGTTTCCAGCAGCTCCATCATGACAATTCCTGCACCACCAGGTCATGGTTATGCCACAAGCCTTGAAGACTGAGCTGTGTTTCTCAAGAGTGACATTTAGGGAACCTGACCCCCAAGAACAATCCCGATACATCAAGCCCTTTAAAGCTGCAGTCTGGGAATTTCACTTCACCAGTTAGGAAATGCCCCTGTGAATAGATGAAAATAATCATCCAAAGAAGAAATCATTCTTCAAACAAGAACACCAGTTTTATCACATTTGGTCATACATTCCAGAGTCTGAATTTTAGATTATCACATTTGGATGGTTGTAGATTTTTTCTGAAGTTTTTCTGTGACAGCTGTAGCCCAAATTGAGTCCCAGTGCTAGATGGAAGATGTCCCAGCAAATTTTCAATGGAGTAGAAATACCTTTTGTGGGGGAAAAAATGACAGTAAGATTGATCTCTTTTCAAATGTGACTCCCCAAAGGTCAAGTGAAATATTAGGTAAACAGGTGTTAACAGACATATTTTCATCAAGCAATGCAAACACAGGCTCCATGATTGATATTTAAATAGTGGAAGCTTAGTCAATTGGGATTCATCTATAATTCTAGAGATTCGTAATCCATTCATTTTCACTTCATTATTATTGCCTTATGCCTTGAATTCTATCCCAGTTGTCTTCCAACAAAAACGGAGTCTTTTGACATATTGATCATGGATTTTGCACAAGAAAAAAATATTTTCTTTGAGATGCATAAACAAAATTAAATAGAATAAAAATGATCTACCCTACAATAAACATTATAAACAATATAATCTACCTTGAAAGAAAAACAAATATTTATTTTGTTGACTCTCCAAAGAAACTTATGAACGCTCAACCACAGTATAAAAACAAAACATAAACAAACATCAACCCCCCATGAAAAAAGTAAAATAACTTCTATGCCAAAAACATTTTTGAACTTTTTTACTCTTTATAGGAGCATGCCAGCATTCCTTTACAACTTAAAAATAAAATAAATCCCTTCAAAATTCTCTCTCTCTCTCTCTCTCTCTCTCTCTCTCTCTCTCTCTCTCACACACACACACACACACACACACACACACACACACACACACACAGAGGGCGCAATCCAAACCTACTTAGGCTGCCGTTGTAACCAGCGGCCCAGCGAAAACAGGAGGCCCCAGAACAGAAAACAGAAAGGGGATTCAAATCCCCTCCAAAAGGGGAATTCAAAGGGGATTTGAATCCCCTTTCCGTTCTGGGGCCTCCCATTTTCGCTGGGCTGCTTGTTACAACGGCGGCCTAAGTAGGTTTGGATTGTGCCCCCCGCCCACACACACACACACACTTTTACTGTATGCATTTCAAACATACAACTGTTGGATAATTCAATAAGATTCTGGCATTCTCATTTCAATTCCAATAAATATTTGGTTGCAGGGACTTCAAAATCCAGGATGAAATTTGGTAGAGAAGGGTTTAGGAAAATCCTCTATATATTTCTATGTGGACATGCAGTGGATCTTTGTTTTAGAGAAGAGGAACACAATATTTGAGAATTTGCACTCCAGTATATTTTATATACCGTATTGTCCCGAGTATAAGACACACCTGATTATAAGACGCACCCTTAAAGTTTGGTGCTATTAAAAAATTTTAATTAAATCACTGGTATTAAATTGCAACAGCCTGATTATAAGACGCACCCCTAGTTTAAAAACTTAAATTAGGAGGAAAAAGTGAGTCTTATACTCAGACCAATACGGTACTTACCACCACAAGACGATAGACCTTGCACAGGTGCTACAATGTTGATATTTGCTTTAAATCTCTAGTTCTTATCATAGCAAGTCAAGTAGCATGTACTGTAGCTTGGCTTTCACAACAGTAACCATTCTGTTTCCCAAGCTATCTTGAAGCAATTGTTTTACACAAACACACTATTGGGTAAGCAAGAGATCATGTCTACTGTCATAATGACCTAAGATTCACAAAGCTTACTGGTCAGGAAGGAAGCAAAACTGTTACACAACCTTTCAACAGACTGTGCTACAGCATATCATACGCATGTAATTCCTGTATGAAAATACATTAGTTTAAAAGGTTGTCATGGCTGGTTGTGATGCTTCCAGAATCTCATAACAAGCTGCACTATGGAAAAAAAAATACAATCATCATCCTGGGCTTTAGATCAACACCACGTCTTCTGGAAAGAGGCATTATGAACTGCCCCAAGGGCTTTAACATTATAAATTGCCATTTGCAGACCATTAATTTAGGTTCTGCTTCTAGGTCCATCAAAAAGAATGGAAAAGTATATTAGTTGCATGTTCTTATCTGTTATAAGCTTAATAGTTCAATCCTATTCAAGGCCTGCGCTGGTGGAACATGCATTTCACTGGCGCAGGCTACCACAAAAGCGCCGTAAAGCGCTTTGTGGCAGTGCAGGGAGCCTGTGCAGGAAGGCTGGAGGTTTACTTTGTGTGCCAGTGGAGTTACAGAGGCCCGCCAGAGCAGGTAAGCCCTGTGCAGGGGGCAGAATGGGGGGAAATGGTGGGGATGGGTGGATCGGACCCGAGAGGGGGGCGAGTTCAGCAGCAGCGCATGCCAAATCCAACCCCCCTTCCTGGGCCGGATTCACTTGCACGGATTAATTCGGACTTGCAGCAGTGATATCGCTGATGCAGGTCCGAGTTGACCCGTAGTGGTTGCTGGAACTTACCCCAGGACAAGGGGACAAATGTCCCCTTACCCTGAGACCTCCAGAAGCCAAAAATCCCCCACGGGATGTAGCGTAGGCTGTGTTGGCACCGCTGCATTGCCGCATGGGGATTTAGTTAGTATTGGGCTATAAGAAATTAGCTAAGAACTGTGCATATCATACCACAGGATCTTCCCTTTTTGCTTTGAAAGCTTGACAAAGGTGATGGCTTAGGGATCAAGAACTCTCTTTTTAGTGTTGGATATCAAGCTGCCTTATTTTTTATAGAAGGACAGGATTAAATGATGAAAAAAATTATAGCTTTGTATATACAGTATTTTACAAGTATGAATGTATAACTTTTTAGTAATAATCTTTGAAAAATGTGTACATATGTATATCTATACACCCACAAACACATACATTGAGCCTTTGGGATAGACTAAAGGATAAACAAATAAATGAATTAAATAAGAACAGCTACAACTTACTTGACCAACAATTCATGGAGACAAGGGTAGCAATCTTCTGATTCATCGTTTGCCTTTAACACCAGAACCCAGTTCCTCTTAAGTCTGTGTATTAGTAGGCAGGTTTTCTGATGATCAACTTTACATATGTAATGGTGGTGAGACTGAATGCACAGAATGTCTACCCTGCATTGCATACTATAACCCCCCCCCCAAAAAAAAAACCTGGCAGCTCCAAATATTTGCTTTCCATATGTTTGTAGACTGCACACCAGTTTGTTAAGCTGACACACATGTACAGATGTGGATGATAAGTGGAGGGGAGATCTGGAAGTGCAGAATCTAATGCATTCCCAATTGCCTTGAAAAATATATGAAGATGTATGACTCCATTCATCTCTTGAGATGGGAGGAACAAGCTTTGTGCTGTGTGTTACCAGTCGCACACAATACCTTCTTATGTATTTCTGTTGCTAGCTAATGGTATCAAGGCAAAACTCTTCCACTTAACAATGTGGCAATGGGTGTTTCTTCTCAATGATAGGAACTGAAATTAATAATAATGGCTAATAAGATAAGCATTCCAGAGTGCCTTCCGCCCTGCAAAACAAAGATCAAATGTACCGGATGTTTTTTTTTATGTCACTCACCTAGGAGTAACTATGACATAACCAACGGGCGTGGACAGTGTAGCTTGCCAGTTTCCCACCCACTGCACATTGGATATATAGTTATGCAATATTTCTCCTACAGAAGTTTTTTTTTTTTAAAGGAACAATTGTGCCATACAAAACATGCTAAGTGGTGATGAGAATGTGTTATGGGTATACACAGGAAAATATGACAAGTGCAGCAGGAATATGCAGCTCTAACTTCTGAAGACCAAAGAGCTGCACATGGATGAGGTTCACGTTACCACTTTGAACATACCTGAGTGTTGAGATTTGTGCTTTTAGTTCTGCTCTCTGATCAGCCATTTAGTTGGCAAACTACAAAGGCAGGGTCTTTTCAGTGCTGGTGCCACAACTGTGGAATTCCTTTCCTGGGGAATGATATCAGGGCCCTACTCTGGCCCCAACTTACGTTATTAAGCAAGCCTTAACATCTTTTTTATTTCACTTGACTTTTTAAAATAATTGCTAGTTTTATTGAGAATGTTGAGCTTTCTGCTTGACTGTCTTGCTGCTCTAGTTCTTGGTCATCATTCAGAGTTTTGTTGTCTGTATTATTTTCATGTTCAGCACCTTGGGAAAAAGAAACTTTGAAAAGCCACTACAGAAATATATTAAATATATAAATAAGTACATTTTCTTACATAAGAAGTTAGCCATTATTTAGATTAAAAAATATGTCATTTGTTGTTTAACTTTGCGTTCATTCTTATAGACCAAGAAAACTTAACAATGAACTCATTAGAGGTGCATTGCAAAATTTCTATCGATTTATCAGTAACAAAGATTCAAAACCTACTAAAAATAGACAGTTTTCACTGAAATGCTGCCCCTATTAAGTCTGATCTCAGACTGTATGAAATGAAGAGATCACAATATACACAAACTATGGCACTAAGGACCTTATGTTTCTCCTTCAAGCAAACTGCAGTGGTTAGTGAAAGAAACAAGGCTAGGCAAGACGTTGGCCCATCTCCGTAAGGCAATTTTGATTTAAATACCTACCTATGGAACGTGGTAAGATATAGAGATAACAGCTGGTGCTTTCTCACATCTTAATTTAGTGGTCACACATTTGGTTTCCAAGCATTTACTGTTCATCTTCACCACAACTTAGGAGAAGTGATTGAGTTCACGGGCGATAATAAATGGTACTTGCTGATCAACAGTTCTAAACTTCTCCACATGGCATCCCATCACCTTGACAATGGGCGTATAGCAATGTTAATTGCAATATTAATCCAAATCCAATCTACCACTTTAAGACTTTGCAGTACACGTAAGGCTGATTGTAGGCTTGATAATTTAGTGCGGATTTCAGGTTTTCAAAAAGGATGTTTGCTTTACAAAAAAAGATAAACACATCATTCTTTGCACAAAGCATTAGAAAATACTGTGATATTTTATTATTAAAAATGCTGCTGAAAAGTTTATACATATGTGTCCAGCCATATATATCTTCTATCCTTACTTAAGGCAAAACCAAAAAAAGAAAAAAAATTGCAGAAACAATAACCAAAGAAACCCTGCGTGCCTCTTAAGGTCAAGAAGAAAAGCCTGGGAAAGTTCTTTTTTTCTTTTCTTTTATAGTTTTTTAAAGTATACTTTCTTGTTATTATTATAGAATCCTATGAAGAGCCTAAAAATTGCCATTTATAAATCATACATCTGTCCAGACGTATTAAATTATGAAAGTGACGTAATCGTCATTGTTTTTAAAAGCTAAAATCATTCGCTTACAGAAACGGTTTTACCCAAATGTCACAAGCCTGACACAATACTGTACATATTGCTAGCAGAAGACAACTGGAAGTACTAAACAAATACCGTAATTCACATAACAAACATACTCGACCGATTAAGATGCCATCGTTTCCCTTGTTACCCCCCAAGTCATGAAGAACTGCTGTGCCTTAGTGGAGGCAATGCATTGGTTGTGTGAAGATGGCATGGAATAGATCCCGCTTTACTTAAGATTACGGTAAAGAGTGGGGAAGACGACAGTTTTCCCATTGACTACTGGGTGAAAAGTGGAGCTGTTGGCTCGTATAAAATCTCACCTAGAAGCAGAAGGAAAGCATATATTAAATTCACTTCCGAAGACTAAGGAATGGGTCGCATTATAAATTTAATGGTGTCACCCACCCTCTTTTTTGCTATTTTTAGGACCTGCTTTCTCTGCCAGCAACAGCATGATGCTGTTCATATGACACACAGCCAGTGAGATGTCAAGATAGCTGTAAGTGAGAATGTCACGAGCTGTCTACGCTAAGGGCAGAAGGCATCTTGTGTCAGATATGAATACCTAGGAATGATAATATAGCGGTGTGGTGCCCTTCTTAATAGAGGGAAAGACAGATGCAATATACATCCTGGGAAAGATACGATCTTGTGCAGAGCAACTCTGTTCAAATATCTTTGGTTACCATCTTTAACTTCAGTCTTCTAAAGACAAACTATAAACCATTCTTCATTCGTTAATAACTCGGTTCTACGTTTTCAACAGTTGAATCGTTTGGCAGCTTTACACAGAGGTGCCAAACATCTGGTCAGGGCAGCTGTGTTTCCTACCAAATTCCCCTGCTAAGGGGAAATGGAGGGAGGAATAAAAAGGTGTAACATTTGTGCACAGTAAAATGATCCAGCTTCTTCAAGGCAACTCAACTAACATACATTTGATACGGTTTCTTTCTAGCTCTCCAGGGCATCCGTCCTTTGCGATGCAACAGAATTAACCAGCCAAAATGGTGGGCTTGGTTAAAAATTATTACTGGCTCACAAGCTCTTTATATCCTTTATCCATTCAGATCTTGCCTCTTATTTGATTCAAATAACCATAAGAATGCTTTCTTCCCCATGTTCCAACCTGTGTGTTTTCCCTGTTCAACTTAGCTGAGCAGGTACCATTTTGCCTCAACCTCTTCTGCAGCTGCTGTTGAAGGCAGAACTATGTTTTTTTTTCTCAAAAAGAAGTAAAACCAAAATAAATAAAGACTGACCAAAAGGCAGGCCTTCTTAAGATGCATCAGGGTGCTCAATTAGGAAGCAATATTTACTGGCACATTCAGATACCAAGATCTGCAAAACTGTACTTTTTGCTCAAACAAGCTTTTTTGTCATTCTTCCAATCCGTCTCTGTGTTGCAATATAATGAAAGCTAACACAAAAATAGGAAAGAAAAGGAAAAAAGAGATTTTTTTCCAAGAAAACAAACCCGACTGTTTCCTATCTATGAATGCCTTAGCATGCACGTTTGTAACCTGTAAAGGAAAATCTGTCAGGCCACACGGTCATCTGTATCATCTGTATGACAACATGTTCTCCTAGAAATGAAACATTAGGAAAAAACCTCATGTCTTGGTTTACCACTAGTAATTAAGAAGAAAATCCTCCTTTTGGTCTGGGAGGAAACAGAGGTGGTATGACTAATGTTTATACATATAGGTCACAACTGAAAGCACAATCTTTCTAAAAGCTCTTTCAAACTGAAAACATCAATAAAAGCTTCTGTCTTTTTTTTAAACTCACAGCTATGTACAATATTTTTTTTTACAAAGTTTCTTAAATATAGTTCAGGCTGACAAGTCATTTCTTTGCACAGAACTATACGTATTTACTGCATAGTCAGTCCTATTTTTTTTTTTATAATAAAATCTTATTTCCCCCATTCTGGATTACAGCTTCGTATGATGGGTAAAAGCCCATGGTGATGTCTTTTGTATAACAAGGGCCATTCACGGTATGGCACATATAGAACATTTTTTTAAAATTTTATTTATTACAAAACTGTACAGTCACTGGCTCTGTGTTCCAGAAGTTTCTGCTTCTGTGTGATACACTCAATACACATATCCTTTCTAAGTGACTTTCTTCAGGCCTCAACTCTGAACTTTCAATCAAAGTGGTTGAGATTAAAGCAGTATCCTAATAGCAATGTACACAATTCACATTTCACAGGGTTTGAAGGTGATCTTTTTTTTAAAATATCCAAGTTTCCTATGGAAAGGATCAGTAAGAAAATTATATCTGCCTTTCTCTTTCACCTTTCACTTCTGTTTTGACAAGTGGCTTGATGGAGAATATGAATTTTTCTTTTCTTCTTTTTTCTTATGTTGAATCTTCCAGGTGGCTTGGGGCAGGGCAAATGACAGAGCTATACCCTAGTGGTGGAATGTCCATGAGGCAAATTAGTACTGTTTTGTCCTCCGCTGAAAGTGTTGAAAGTATGCAAAGGCTGCATTCCTGTTAATGTATTTGGAATCATGGTTATGGTGTTGGGTGTCATAAGTGGAATATCATCTGGAGATCTTCTAAGAGTGAGGGTATAATCAGGCGGGCAGGTGAGTCTCAGGGTGTCATGGGCTTGTAGCGACTCACACTCATGGTCGTGCTCCAGCTGTTTCATCTGCAATGACATAATCTCTTCATTCTGTATATGGGCAATATCATTGGTTGTGTTCCGCTGAGGACTGGGGCGTCTGTGTGTCTCATGACGCCGTTTGTCCTTCTTATAATACAATGCTGCAAATGCTAAAATGTTGAGGAACAACAAGGATGCACCTACAGCAATGGTGACGCTGAGTTCAGTAGAATAATCTCTCTTGTTTTCTATCAGAACGCTTGTATCCTCTGGCTTTTGTGTATCCTTTGAGTGTTTCGGATTGTTGCTTGGTGTCATTAACGGACGTTTGGTGGTGAACTTCCCAGGAGAACGCCTGGTGACATAAGGGAATGATGTCATATCAGGAGGTGGTACCTTAGTTGTTGTGGAGACGTACTGAAATATTTCATTCAGATTGTGCAAATGCGGTACAAGTTCTAACCAGAAAGCGACTTTTGTTGCTCGGTAGTGATCCCGGACTCTGGGTTTCAAGCCAATGTGCAAATAAAGTTGGTCTTTGGGATTATATTTAGACCAGGCTACTTCTTCAAAACGATTGGGTTTCGTATGGATAAACTTTGTATCCTGGGGAACTGGCTGGTTTGGATCCCTAAAAACATACAAACAAACCAATATTACAAGCAATCCAAGACCTGAAAAAGAATTACATGTTGTTCAAATGTACCACAAGCTCTAACAATTTTTGTTGCTTGACAGTGATACCAGACACTAGGCTTCAAGCTGTTGTGAAAACAAAGCTGGTCTTTCTGAGTAGACCAGGCCATTTCTTCAAAATGGATGGGTTGGATAACATTTGTATGCTTGGAAACCGGCTGGTATGGACTGCTACAAATATAAAAACAAATTATTATTAAAAACTGACACGTAACTTAAGGCTGTATTTATTTAGTGATTCTGCAGTCATATGTACAAATTTGTCACAATTCATAAAATTGAGAACTGTGTTCCATTCCAGACACACATACCCCATGGATACCAAAAATCCACAGACACCGGGGTCCACTTAAAAAAAAAAAAGTTCTAAAAGTGAAAAAAAAAACACCAACCAAATTGCCGTTCCTACCTTTGCGCGGGCAAACCTTGCAATTTCCAAGACTCTGAAGGACAAATCTATTCCCTATGCCATATTACTTTTTTTCCTTTTAAAAATGAGAATTCCAGCATGAGGTAAGGTTGTTTTTTTTTTACTAAGTTTGAAGAATTGTCTGTGCCAGTATTGCCATTTTTAAAATATCCATATGCCCAATTACATTCCTTCATTGTTCAAAGAGATTGTTTCTTACTACCGGTAGTAAACTACTACTTGTTTACTTGTTTACCTGAATTTGCCTTTCAGTTTAAAGTGTTTTTTTAAAAGGTGAAAATCTCCTATCATTCAACACAGTATTAAATCTTCTAATGAGGAAAGAATATAAACTCATCTAGTTATATGTTTTATGCAGATTCTGTTAAATATGTGCAGTTTGGCAGGAGCTTAAGATTTACACGGTCTCTGGGAGAGAGTCTTCTCCACTATCACACCAGGCTGTGGGATTCTCTCCTTAGAGAAGCACGACTGGCCCCAGGGGTGGGGGAACCTGGGGTGCTGCCTGCAGATGCTGCTGTGGTGCTCTGGAGGAAAAAAAATGCTCCTTACCATGCTCCCTGCATGGTTTTCTCACACTCAGAAGTGTGGGATTTCCAGTTTTATTTAAGGGAATCATGCAGACAAATCAGAGTTCCTTCATTCATGTGGTCCCAATAAATAAAACCGGAAGTCCTGCACTTCCGGGCTTGAGAAAAAGTGCACAAGGCACACGACAAACAGCCCAATCCTGACGAACTCGAGGGCGGCGGAACGAGCGTTCTGCCGCCCGAAATAGTTGGAAACGTGCCGTAAAGCACGTTTGCGACTACTTGTGAGCACGGAAGGCCGGCGGAGAGGCCGGCCTCCCCTGCTCCGGCACCAGAGCGCCTTCCGACGGACCGAGGTAAGAATCCTGCGGGCAGGGGGCGGTCTGGCGGTAGAGGGAGGGCGGCCATAGGCCAAGCCGGTGCGGGAGGGGGCAGGGGATGGCTTCGGCCATATCCCATCCCCCGCCGGGCAGCTGGGCGGTTACACAGCCTCCTCCGACTTCCGCCAGCAATTTTGCTGGCAGAAATGCAAGGAGGCCGATTGGCCTGGACGCCATTTACACTCGGGGAAGAGGATGAACGTCCCCTTCCCCGAGTAGACCTCTGCTCCGGCAGCAGCCTAGCCGCCGGGGAACAGGATCCGGTGGTTGGCCGTGGGCCGCCCGCCGAATCCTTACGTAGGATTGTGCTGAAAGATGCGGCTGGTTCACTTCTCTCTCGACTGAGTGGGAAGCAGATCAGTGCAGCTCAGGTTCACGGAGGACTAGAGGGAGATGGCAGCAGAACCCCAAATCTATGACCCCCTCACTCCCCTTGCTATCCGCCACTGACACAGACTGCATCAGGTGACTTCATGGTTAGGCCAGCAGCAATTGGCCTCATCCTTGCAAATCTTTCACCAGTTGGAGAAGACATTTTCCATTACAGTTAATGTTTATCTTACAGATGCTATGTTTTACTGGCTTTTAATATTGTGCAAGATGTTACTGTGCTCTGCTTTTTATCGCTGACTCACTGTAGTATGTCCTTAATTGTTTTATAGTTTTACTGCTAGCTTTTTTGGACATCATTTTATGATAGAAAGGCAGGTTATGCCTAAACTAATAATACTTGGCAATATTACTAATTACTAATATGATACAATAATACTTTGCTGGTGCAGTGCAATGGCTACGATAGCGCACTGCAAATCAGGTTTGCCCCAGTTCAAATCTCACCTTGGCCATGAACTCACTAGTTGGCCTTAGGTAATCCCCCTTATTTCCACCTCAGCTCTTCAGCTGTAATATGGGAATCATAATTCCTATCTAACGGGGTTGTTTAAGGACAATCTCAAGATAATGTATGTGATGCATTTAGTATGCTCAGTAAGCCCTATCCAAATTGTGTTCTTAGGTAGCAGTATACATTTTAAAAGCACTATTGCTGTAATTCTGCAAGAACTCAACATGAATCTTGTGCAACAGCCTCTCCCCGATTCCATTCATTTGTAACCAATATCACAATATTAGGTACTTCCTAACGGGCAGCCTGATGCTGCGTAAGAATCCGCAGCCAGCCCATATAGATTCCTTGGGAGAAAAGGACGTTTGTCCCCTTCCCCCAGTGTAGGGCTGCCCGGCCGCAATGGGCCTCCTTGGATGTATGTTGGCTCTTGAGCCAAAGTACATCCGGGGTGATGGGGAAAGGGCTGCCACAGAGGCGTCATCAGAGGGGCAGGGGGGCCCTGGGCTTGAGGGTGCAAGCTTCAGGGGGGAAGAAAAACGTCTGGGTTTTGGGGGGGTTCTGGTTTTTTCTGTTGTTTTTTCCATTTAGCGCCCAGCTGTCACCCCCCCACTGCACCCGCAGGGCGCCAGCTGCTTCGTGTGCATCCCCCATGCCCTGGGGGGCATTTTTGGCTGGGCGCGGGGGCAACATTGTACTTAACTGGCCAGCAGCAGCACTTCAATCCTCCTTTGGCATTGTAGCCGGCAGTCATGATGTGAGGGCGAGACTCTCTAGGATGCACGTGTACCTAGTCTTGCTGGTCAGTCCTCCACAGTCCTCTCTAGGCTCTGGAGGACCAACCAGCGAGACTAGGTACACGTGCGTCCTAGAGCTGCTGCTGGCCAGTTAAGTACAGTCAAAGTTGCCCCTGCACCCCGCCGATAATGCCCCCCCCGTGCCTGGGGGATTGCACACAAAGCAGCTGCCCCCCCTGGGAGAGCAGCGGGGGATGGCAGCTGGGTGCTAAATTTTTTTAAAAAAACAGCCGGATTTTTTTAAAAAACACAGACATTTTTGCACACACACACCCCCAAAAAATCAGGCCCATCTAGTCCAGCTTCCTGTATCTCACAGTGGCCCCACCAAATGCCTCAGGGAGCACACAAGACAACAAGATACCTGTATCCTGTCACCACACCCTTGCATCTGGCATTAAGGGATAGCCTACTACTAAAATCAGAAGGTTGCATATACCCATCATGGCTTGTAACCTGTTTTCTTTCGTTTATATTTTCTTTCATTTGTTCTAAATCTCCTACCACTCAATTTTAGTGGATGTCCCCTAGTTCTGGTGTTGCGCAAGAGGAAAAGAACTTCTCTTTATCTACTCCCTCCATCCCATGCATAATTTTATACGTCTCAATCATGTCCCCACCCCCTTATGGCACCTTTTTTTCTAGACTAAAGGGAAGGAAATAAGAACACTCATTGTATCTTGCAATATGGACTGCACATACTCCTTGTCTATGTACTACCTTTTCATTCCCGTAAAGAAGCCTACTGTATCCTAAAAACCTATTTTAATTCAGTTTATGTACGTATTTTCACAACTTCAACGAAGGCAACAAGGTCCCTATGCTGGAATTTGCGGAGTCTGCTTCCATCTCAGTTCCTGAAGAAGACACCATCAAACCCTAAACAGCATACACTGTTGCGGACTGTGCAGATCAGTGCACAAATAACTGATTCTGTAGTGAAAGCATTGGGATATCACACAGTTGCTATGCCGTCTGGCTCTATAAATCTTCTCACGCTCTCGCAAGTTGATGCAGGCTACTCTGGACTGGTTCACGGAGCTCCAGTGGCTCTTCCGCACCAACAGTAAGCTTTATCACTGGCCCATAGAAGTGATGGGACAATGCACTTCCCTAGGCGGACTCCATCTAGCACCTTCATTTCACTTTCTCTTTGCCTGGCCACTTCACCTTTTATTCCTTCCAGCAACAAAGAGCAACCTGGACAAAATGCCCCCCCAGCCCTTTCCTACTGGCATTGGTTTGAAGACCCCAGAACCACCGCAAGTGATGTCACTGTTGACAGGTAGTGGCGTTCCCAGCCCTCCCGGCGCCTGGGGGGGGCGGGGGTTGGAGCGCCCCCGTCGTCGAGGCCGGCTCCGCGCCCCCCCAAGCAGCTGGGCTGGGGCTGAGCAGCGCGGCACCGGACCGGAGCCCTCGGAAGCAGCGCGCCCACTTGGCGCGTCACCGACTTCCGGAGGCTCCGCTCCAAGGCCGGGACAAGCCCTCCTCCGAGCAACCACCCAGTTCGGCGGTCAGGGCCTTCTGAGAAGGTCCAACGCGTCGATGGACCTTTTATTCCTTTTTTGCACATGCGCAGAACCTTTCTGAGGGCAAACGGGCAGCCCGTTTGCCCTCAGAAAGGTTCTGCGCATGCGGAAAAAGGAATAAAAGGCGCATCGACGCGTTGGACCTTCTCAGAAGGCCCTGACCGCCGAACTGGGCAGTCGCTCGGAGGAGGGCTTGTCCCGAAGCTGGTGACACGCCAAGTGGGCGCGCTGCTTCCGAGGGGCGCGGCAGCCGGGCTCCGGTGCTGCGCTGCGCAGCCCCGAGCCCGGCTGCCACGCCCCTGGAAGCTCAACGCCTGGGGTGGAGCACACCAGCTCCCCCCATGATAGGACGCCACTGTTGACAGGCATCATGAGAGATAGACATGCCCAACAGGCCTGGTCTCAGTAAGTCTTGGGGGACAGAGGACCTGCTGGTACATACTAGGAATGTGCATTTGATTTGGACTTACTCTTTGAACTGAACTACAGGTATCACCCGGATAATGACAGGGATACGTTCCACAATCTTCGTTGTTACCTGGGGTCGTCGTTAAGCGAGTTCAATGGCAACTTGACAAAAATGTTCATCAAGCTGCTCTCCCCCTCCTCTCAGTTCATCAAGCTGCTCTCCCCCTCTCCCCTGCCGCCTCATGTCCCAGGTTATTGCCAGCTGCTCTCTGCAAGGCTCTGGTTTGGCGCACAAAATAAGAAGAAAAGAAGTCGCCCATGTGCACGCATGCACACACTCTGAAGGGCTTATGTCAGGAAGGCTAAGGCACAGAATGAGCTCCGCTGGTGCACACCCAATCCTGGCTAGGATGCAGCGGCAACCTTAGGTGCGCTGCCACTGCATTCAAATAGATTGGGCTACCCGTTTCTTGGGATGTGCTGCTGTCAAAAACCACACCCTCTAATACAAACTCAGGTAGTTGATTGCCTATCATTTGATTTGGAAAGAGAGGCCAGGCCACTCACAAATAAGGAAGTAATTTCTAATACTCAGGGAACTCCTAGGTATCTAGAAGTAGATAAGTTTGTACATTACCGGTAATTAAAAAAAAAACATACAAACACCCAAACTACCCTGGGAAGTTTCAGGACCTTTCAGATGTTTCAGGACCTTTCAGACATTCTTATCTAGAGATAAGAAAATGCTCAACTTATCTTATTATCTGGAGAAGGGAACTCCTGTCTTTTTTTTGCTACTCTTTGTTTTGGGAAGGGACAAACAAAACAGTAATGTGCCCAAGGTACAGCCCAATCCAAGCTACACTAAAATCCTGGGTTGCTCCTTTTATTTTCTATGGGCAACTCTCACCCCCACTCCTGGGGTGGGGGGGGCAAAAACAGATGCGTCTAAGTAAAGCAGAAATTTGGTAGGCCCTGTGAATCGATCTGTTCAGTCGAGGTTGAGAGCCGTTGAAATGGAAAGATCCATTGAAAAAGACAGAGGAAAACTGAGGTCGGGGGAGGAAGAGAGATAAATAATTTCCATACTTCTTTCATGCAGTGAAGATTTTCTGAGGTGCAATGTGACCACAATAAAGACACTTTAGGGAGTTCTAGATCAGGATGTTGTCCTTCTTTTTAGGCTACAGCTCTGAAACATCTGCAAACAGAGGGCAAGGTGCAGGCTGGCTCTTAGGCTCCAGGTTAACCTTGACCTCCGTGCTGCAACTTGACAGGCCCTTCTCCTCCACTGAAGCACCACTGCATCCAGCAGCCTGCTCCTCCTCTAGGCCCCTGGCACTCAAGCTCCTCTCAGGAGAAGCCGGAACAGCCTGCTGCATGGAAGGTGTGTGAAGGTGTGTGATGATTCACTTTGGGTTAAAGTGAATCATCTGCCCTGTTGACAGGGGACCCAGCAATCCCAACTGATCCCAGGGGAGCACTCGGTACCTTGCTCTCTATCTGCGCACAGAGAGAGCGTGACCTTATTCTTTGCAAGGCAATATTTTTCTTGCTACAAACCGTTTCTCGTTTTTTTTCCTCCTAAGAAATGAAGAGAGAAAAGCCACTGAAACGGTCGATCTGGAATGTTTGCATCTATTTATTATTCTGGTGCATGCATGCTGTGATTGGTTGAGTCTTTGTTTTTCCCCCTACTGAAAAAAAAATGTTAAGCAAAACTCAAACGCGAAAACTCTCTTGCAAAACAGGTGGGATTTCAAGGTCACAGAGTTGCTGGTCTAACTGCTTACTGTCAAATCAGAGCAATTCCAAACAGGGAGCTATTTTTTATAGTCAGTCTCATTCCTACTTAGTAATCATATTAACAGTTGGGTGCACGGTAAAATGATTAATGACTCTTCCTAAACATTTGTGCTGTCTTTCGGAAGTATAGTATAAATCCAGACCCAGGAGACGGTACCTTTTTATGTACGCCCTGCTGAAAAGAGCTCTTGAGCAGGCAGCCTGAGAAAATGGCTTGAAATTATGAGTAATACTGACAGATGGGATCATGAGGGAGCATTTGTAATCCTTAGATAAATGCTGAAGTCTACGCATTGCTAACACTCTGCAGAAATAATAATAACGGTAATATAATAATAAGCAGATAATAAGTAATAAGCAGATAAAGGAGTTCTTGACATCTCAGGAAGCTGTATTCCATATGTTTTAAAAACATGGATTTCACAATACTGTTTATTAGCTATGATAGAAACATTAATTATGGTGTTTATAATTGCCTAGTTACAAGTTCACTCACAGCGCAGCCCTGCGCACATTGCAGCGACCTGCCTAAATGGCTGGTTGCTGTATGCTGCGCAGGATGTAGGTTGTGTCAGCGCAGCCTGGGCTCACCTCAGGTAAGTGCCAGAAGCCCCGATGTGCCAGGTAAGGCCAGCCCGGCTGGGAAGGGGCGTTGGATATTAGAGCAACCCAGCACATATATCCCTGCCCCCTCCCAGGCCAGGCCAGCCAATGGCCCCCTCCCTCGCCACCCCTGCCCGCCCTCCCACTGCCTGGCACAGACCTTATCTGCGTTGGTCAGTGCAGCGAGTGGAGGGCGGCGGAGTAAGCGGTGTTGGCCTAAACGCTGGCACCACTTATTCCCAGGGTGTCGAAAACGTGCCTTACAGCACATTTACGACATCCTAGGCCAGCGGAACGCTCGCTCCGTCGGCCTATCTTTGGGCAGGATTGGGCTGTAAATGTGGTCCACACAAATGTGGCAAAAACACTCTCTTTTCTCCTGATATCCCTGACCAACCCATTGCCAACAATTTTCTCCACTGTTAGGTATCATCAACTATTTGCAGTCACTACTGTAGTGGACACAGATGACCCACAATAATGTACATGTGTAGTCAAGCTTATTGGCAACTATACTACAATCTCAACGGGGGCACAATTTTATCCCACCCAGTGCCCATCACAGATCGAATCTCTCTCTCTCTCTCTCTCTCTCTCTCTCTCTCTCTCTCACACACACACACACACACACACTCACACACACACACACACACACACACACACACACACACACACACCTGAGACAGCTTTTTTTTTTTGCTCTATTGAAACTTTGGTTCCCTGCCTTTTTTTTTTTGCAAAGCTCTGCCATTTTGCATGACTTGCATCAAATCCTATTTTTAAGACCAGTTTCAGGGAACCTCTTCTGGGACAGATAGCTGACCTCCTCTCCAGGTACAGGGTAGGAGGTGGGGTACTATTTTATTTTTAACCAGGTGGTAATGTAAGTTAAAAAAAGTCAACGGGTGGCGCAGTGGGTTAAACCGCTGAACCATGAGCTGTCGATCGAAAGGTCAGCAGTTCAAATCCGCGATGGGGTGAGCTCTCGTTGCTTGGCCAGCTCCTACCAACCTAGCAGTTCCAAAGCATGTTAATGTGAGTAGATAAATAGGTACTGCTTGCGGGAAGGTAAACAGTGCTCTGTGTTCCAGCCACATGCTATGCACTGCGAAAAGGAGAGTCATGTCGGCCACATGACCACGGAGGCGTCTTTGGACAACGCTGGCTCTTCGGCTTTGAAATGGAGATGAGCACCACACCCTAGAGTCAGACACAACTGGACTTAATTGTCAGGGGTCACCTTTTCCTTTACCTAATGTAAGTTAACATTAGAGATCACCCATACAATTCAAGAGCAAACAGTAGTAATTTTAAGAGGTTCTCCTTTCTTGATTCAAATCAGAATGTGCCCCCTTTCTCAATGTCTTTCATGCAGTAAAAGCAATTAATTGCTTGATTTCTGCCCAAAAGAAAACATTTCAGCATGCCTTTTGGCTTCCTTAAACACTGTAAGACCCTCTTAAAAACCCTAAATGAATCAGGATGCGATGCATCTCTGAATTCTCCAATACTGCTACATCCAGTTCTCTGCACTGCAGTAGAGCTGCAGTTCTGAAAGCCCAGTCCTGCCATTAAATGTTCATTGCAAAGATTTATGGGCCCTCGGTACACCATGAGGACGTTTGTTTTAATTCAATATCAAGACAAGTAGAGAGACAGAAAAAAAAAAACTCAACTGTCAAAGCAAAATCAGAACAACAATTCCTGCTTGCTTTTTAGAGGGAAAAATACTGCAATCTGCCTTAAGAAAAAAATGACCGAGAAATTGCTTTCCCCACCTTATTAACAAATATGTTCACCTCTAAAACTACTTCTCCTTACTTGCCTTTGCATATAGTTTGAATACATTTCTGCTTCACTTTGAGATTTTACGCATTTTTATTCCATTTGTGCACCCAGGATGAGAAATGGATCCTCTGTAATTCTTTCCAGACCCATTTTTTGTCCTTGCTCTCTTGATTTGAACAAAGGCAACTAGGTAATGCTGTGGAGGAGGCGTAATGGGTTGGTTTGATCTACATCATACTTTGCTTTTCCTTCCGCTTTATAGCCTTCACCTGAGGCCTATTGCTTTCTCGAACATTTATGTTTCATAAGTGCACTGGTTGTACATGAAACTTCAATACATCATTCTTCACACTACTAGCGTGAAGTGCGACAGCACAAAGAAGAAAAAGAAAAAAGGAGGAATAGACAGAAAATAATGAGTATTTATGACAGGAAAGAGGGATATACCATTAGCTTTAGCACAGAGTTAAATGTTTGCGAAGCTGTGGACTACGCCATCAAAAAAGGTCATGGCTGCACTACAAACTAGTAAATTGACTTACTGAATTCCTGGTGATTCTCCTTTGGTTACTCATGATAATGAAAGTACTGAGAATTCTCTATTAGAAATTACCTGCACTCTTCGAAAGAACAACTACTAGGGCTTCCTATAACTGGAGTTTAGGTTTGTAGCCCTCATTAACAGCATGTGCCTGTCTGTGGGAATTGGGCCTGTCTTGCTAAGCTATTTACAATGTGTAATCCGTATATGAGATGAAAGCAGGTAGCAGATGTAGCAGAACAGGGAAAGTGAATTCAAAACAGACCTTGTATGATCCCATTCCAGAAGAATATCCCCTGTACAATGCAAGGGGAATATCAGAAACCAGTTGAATACCCTCTCTTTGACCAGAGGATGTTGCACTGCCCTCTTCCTCCGACCAGGAGGACTCCCATGAAAACTCTACAACAGATCCAAAGTCCCCTTAGTACTACTGGAGCATGCACTTGCAAATCCAGACAAGGCCTCTGTACTACATGGATGGTTTCCTCAGAGAAAGGGAAAGACCATTTAGACTAGGCTGCAGATTATATCAGTAAGCTCCAGCAGTATCTTTCCTGACTCCTCTTGGAGCTGTCTAAGGTACTGACCCCTTGCTTGGACTCTAGCCCCTTGGTGAAGTCCTGCCTCCCTTCAAAACTACATGAGGTCCAGATCCCTTTCTTGTACTCTTCCCTCTGCTTGGTCCCCTGTTCTGGTTACAATTCCAGCTCTGTTCATGACCTTGTCCGGAACATAATAAGATGCAACTTCTCATTACACAAGACTGGCAGGCAACTTGTGGTGAAAACTATCTGCACAACATAAGTACCAGAATGGCTAGGCACGGTATATCACTGAGCAGAATTTACTGGGCTGGAGAAGAAGGTCCACATGATTGCTTCTCTATGTTTTTATAACTGTGCAGGCTACATCCCCAAAGTCCTTTTATTCAAGCCCTGCCCAAGAGTATTTTGAAAATATTGCTTTAATAACATTGCAAGAAACATCCTGTGAAGCAGTATCGACCCCAAACTGTAGCATTTCATTAAAATGCCAAGTGCTTAGCTATGGCATTTCAGAGGAGAGGCACATGCAAACAAGCAGATACATTGCAAAACCTACCCAGTTTTGGCGAAGTTTGTCCAATATGTCATGACAACTGCACTGAGCATGACATCATTCTTGGAGAAGTTGCAGTTAAATAATTCAGTAGGACCAATCATGGGGATGCCAAACACATAAGGGACTTCATCGCCATGTGCTGAATCAGCCCAGTTGGGTTTCATTTCGCTCTGGCAGTGGTGATAAAATGCATAGAAGTACGTTGGGGAGCCATACTGGGCATGCAGGTCAGCTGTAGCAACAGCTGGCGCAACCCACTGGTGGTCAGTGAAGAGCGCTACAAGCGTTTTTCTTCGCGTTTCAGGATTTTCCTTATCTGCCCAGTCTGTGTACATGAACTTGATGGTTTCTCGCAGTGTATCTTTCCCTTCTGGATAGCCGTACAGATTGTCCACAAAATTGGATACGGAGAAATCAAAATCATTCGGAGAGACACCATCATCATTATCTACAATGCCGTCGACAAATTTTAAGCCTTCCCCTTGGTTGACGCCTAACATTATGTCATAGTTGAGAAATTCTCCTTGCTCCATCAAAATCTGAGGGTCATCTGGAATTACATCCCCATCAATCACAGGTCCAAAGGCAATGTGATATGTAGCCGGTGTGATTGTCTGCTGAATTAATTCTTTGTAGTTCTTATTCCGAAAGCATTCAACTAAGTCCGTAGTATCCAAGGTGTTGCAGCCCACTTTTTCTGCCAAAATTGCCGTGTACTTGGCAGGCTGGTAGTTCACTGCCCAGCTGGACAGGGCTGTTCCACTTTGTATGATTGCCTTCTGGAATAGACCTGCAGGTGCACATTTTAAAATTAAAACACAGGACAAGCAGCATTTGCCAAGCAAAAGAATCCTTTGTACATCACTTAGAGGAAGTGCATTTGAGTGAAGAGCAAATGTAATCCCTGTTGCATAAAAACAATTAAGATTCTTCTTTCATAGCTAGTGTACTATGGGTTAAACTCTCTCCCGATTACTTAATGTTCTGAAACTGGAGTTTCACAAACATTCAGTACACCACAATAAACAGATTCTGATCTACATATGAACAAGAAACATCATCTGGTGTCCTGCCTGTATCAGATCTATGTGTGAAAAGTGCTTTCCCCCCCTTTTCACTACCTAGTTCCTTCCAACACATATGCAGAAATGCCATTTCTTTTGTAAAATCTAAAAAAGCTCAAAATGAAGGTTTTTTCTCTCTATAGTCGGGAATAGTCGGGAATGCCCTAAAATAATTACAGCCCAGTCCTAATACCTGCCAGCCCAGACTACACAGCACTTCTGATGGAACGCAGACTGCATACTATGGGGGGTGGCGACCAGATGGCCCAGGAGAGGTAAGTAAAAATCTTTTTTATTCACCTCCCCTGTAGGCTGCCTGGTCTCCAATGGGTCTCCTCAGACTTACACCAGGTATTTAGCTGGCATAAGTCTGAAGAGACTCAGGGGGTGGTTCGGAATGGGGAAACGGGGATGTGATCTTGGAGTGTATGGCTGCCACTAAGATCCTCTCCCCCCCCAGCCCAATTTCCACCCTGATCCACCCCAGCCACCACCAGACCTGCTCTAGCAGGTGATCTGCAGCCCACTGCAGGCAGTGAAGAGCTTCCCAGCTGTCACGTCATCGCTAGCAGGCGTCAGAATGGCAGCAAAGCTGGGGTGATAATGTATTGTCTGGTGCGCTGACAAAGTGCAAGATCTACCAGTATATTGTGCGCACAGGATTGGGCCGTTAGTTTTTAGGAGGAGTCATATTGGAATTTAAAATAGAAAAGTTTGGGGTTATTCACCAACAGACAATGGGTTGGATCCAGAGTTTCATGAGAAATGTCTGTTTGTGCAACAGGACCTCTTGACCCCTTCTCCCCACAGCAATCTCCTGGCTCCCTCCCCCAAGAGGTTGGGTGGAACATGGGGTGAGGGCTGGAAATGAGAAAAGAAAACAGATATATCCTGAACAGATTTGTTCTAAATAGGTGCCAGTAGAAATAAAAATAATGTTTTGAGTTCTTAATGTTTTTAGTGTATTAGAGTCTATGACGAGATATGGTTCATGGGATCACGAAGGGTCGGACACGACTTAACGATTGAACAACAAAGAGTCTATGAAGGAAGACCTGTAATGACAGGGTTCTATTCAGCTGTGGCCACAATTTTTCTATTTGCATTTTACACTCCTCTGAAGTTACCTGAAACCAGCTAACAGAGGAGAGCTGTGGGCCTTGTGAAGCTACTTGTTTCAGTCCCTAGTGGGGGTCACTCTGCCAGAGGGCAAAGGGGGGCTGTACCATTAGGAGTGAGCTATAGCACGTGTTTTGGATGCAAGTCGTCTCAGGTTCAAACCCTGGCATCTCTAGTTAGAGCTGAAAAAGACCCCTGTCTGCCATTGCCAGTCACGGCAGTCAGTATTGAACTAGCTGGGACAACGGTCTGATCCAGTGCAAGGCAGCTTTATCTGCACATCAAGGTTAAAAAAATAAAAATGAGTCTCCAAATATGTTTGTCTTTGGGTTTTCTTCTTCTTTTTTTTAAGTATAATTCCAGAAGAACTAGTTTATCTTTAACCTCTGTTTTCTATGGCTTAAGATGGGATAAAGGGAAACTGAGAGAGCCTATACTGCTATAGGCTCTATATGTACATTAAAAAAATTTTTTTAAGAAGTCCATCACTGGTAGATTCTTTCACATGTATAAACGACTTCACTGAATTGAATTGTAGCCAAGGACTTTATAGGAATGACAACTGCAAGCAATCATCTCCTCTTTGTGTGAATGACTTGCACAAATAAGCTCCCCACCAGCAAAAAGGTCAAAGGAAAATTATACATTTTCTTCTGTCTCACAGAAGGCATGCATCATATAATTTGGAAAGGATGCTAGGCTAAAATCAGTTTAATAGGCTTGACATCCAGGAGGTTTTTTTTTTTCCCAGCAACATCATTTCTCATTGCTTGCATGGGTATTTCTTCATTTAATAATTGACCAGTTTAATAGATTAGAACATATCTGCATTTTTCTAAAGGAGCTGGAACATATCTGCATTTTTCTAAAGTTTGCAATCGGATTCAGTGGCATAGCACAATTCTTTGCTATGCTCCAGTGATGTGAAGCAATCACAAACTGGTTGAAAGCTGCTCTGCATCACTAGAGCATAGCACAGTAGCTGGATTTTTTTTTGGGGGGGGGTTGTTTTAATGTATCTCAGATAGACACAAATTTCAGGTGGGAAAACTAGGGACTCCAATAAGAACAAAATAGGTAGGATGCTTTGGCCTAGAAAATATAAAACTATTCCAAAATTCATGACAATGTATCATAGACAGTAATTCGAATGTTGTGGTTATCCTTATATACAAAATAATTTGCACTGCATTTTTTTTGGTCATGAACATTATTCCCTTCTGGAATATATGGTAACTAGATGGTTAGACAGGGAGCTAGACAGATACAATGAGCGACACAGATAGAGGTATTAGTACTGATTCAATCTTACACAGCACAATCCTTTGCATGTGTACTCAGAAGTAAGCACCAATATGTTCAATGGGGCTCATTCTCAGGTATGTGTGCATAGAACTGCAGACGTATGCCCCAATCCTATCCCCCACCATCCTACTCAATGCAGCTGTACTGTTGGAGCACATGCTGCATGCTATGGGGGGGGGCGCTAGATAGCCTGGGAGAGATGTGTGCTAGTGCTGCCAAGGTCCATCCCTCCCACCCTTGAACCGCAACTGCTCATCCTGTTTCTCCCCCTCTTGCCCTCATCCCCCCTCCACCTTACCTGCATTGGCACAGCGGCCAAGAGCCACTGGCATGTTTCACTATCCAGGATCGGGCCAGTGCAGGCGGAGGCCTCCTCAGGGTAAAGGGGTGTTTGTCCCTTTACCCCAAGTAACGGACTAGCCATCGCAATGGGTCTTCTCGGATGTGCACTGGCAAAATGGCTGGTTAAAATCCTGGATGCCCGTGGGATAGGGTATAGGATTCGGTGGAGTGCGTCACTGAGGATCCCTCCCCTCTCCTGTGCCCAGCCATCCAAACACCCCCTCCCATTCCACACCATTCTGCCCTCCCCGTTGTCCAATGCAGGCCTTACCCGCGTCCCCCAGTGGTGACCTCTGTCCCGTGGAGACTGAGTGGCACCGGCCTCAGCGTCACTTCCTCTCCGGGTGTCGGAAACGTGCCTTATGTCACATTTGCGACACCCGGGAGCGGCCAGCGCAGCCAGACAGGATTGTGCCATAAATGTGCATAAATTGTCGTGAGAAATTGACATGTAACTACAATGTGGGAGGAGGGGACTCCAATGGGAAATTTTCTCCTGCTACAAATACCACCTATGGGGATCCCAATCCAGGGGTCCAGGCAATCAAAGCCTAGATTCCTCCATGATACAGTCCCATTTTAAATGACTCCCTGAAAATAGCAGATCTTATCTTATGTAGCATAATAAGCATGCATGGAAGGACCAATCACTTGCTTCTCTTAGCAACATCTACTTCTAAATAACTGAACATTTAAAACACGCACGCACGCATGCACACACATACACACACATACACACACCCCTGCCACCAATTAATTGTGGACACTGTTTTAGTCACTCATAGCTTTTCTGAGTCAATTAGATGTTGTAATTATACCCTCTGGCATCCTGGTCTTGAAGGGTTTGTCTCCCTAGATGCATTTTTTTTTTTAATCAGCAGAAGCAGGTACTTGAGAAGCAAGACCAGTAGATGAAGGAACAAAACATCCTGCACCTACAGAGTGTATAAGCCATGCTGCATAGTCCTCATTCCCATATCGTGAGCATCATTTCATTTGGTGCTATAAAGGCAGTGATATGACCACTGTGGGTTCCAGTGCCTACAGTTAGGGTCAATTATGCATTGGAATTCAACAATGCATAATTCATTCAAATCAAACCCTCACAATTGTGCTTGTGGTTATGTTTGTGTCGGCCTTTATTGTATCCTGTAAGAAATATGCCAGCATGGAGTACCCCGGCTCCTTTATCAATGCAACTTCCCAAAACATGACCTTATAACAACACACTGATGGATGTACAGCTAAGCCAGGAAGACACACCAGTGCCAAGGTTTACTTTGTGTGTCTGGATGTCCAATGAGAGAGGTCATGGACATTAAAGATATATCGCTTCTTATTTTTTTCTATTAAAATTGTATCTCTAGGAATATTTTGAGAAATATTTCATTGCTTTAGGATTTAGTGCTTCTTCAGTCCAAATCACAATACAGTCAGAGAACAATTTAAATAAAGACACTCATCTAGACATACAGTGCAATCCTGTGTAATTTTGCACTGGTGTAACAGTAGATGCACCGGTGTAACAGCAGGTGTGAGTGCAATTACACTGGCATAAGTGCACTTACACTGGTGCATCTACTGTTACACTGGTGCAAGGTTACACAGGATTGCGCGGATAGTCTCATACAACAAGGTGTTATGCAGGACAAGAGTAACATATACATGTAAGAAGTATATGTCTTAGTTAGACGTTCCTATTGCAAACCACTGGAGTCAACATAGGCTAGTTTGCATCTGAGTCCTATCTATATTTAGTTTCAGTCTCCATATTCTGGGCATTATGCATACAGTTCCTAATCTAAGGAATTACTCGTGCATCCCTGATTGCTGAATTCAGACATCCCACCATGGGATCTAGCCAGCACCCTAATGCACATGAAGGACCTGATCTGCAAGGAGATACAGGAGGATTTTATTCAAATGGAACAAGTATGTTTTAATTGTGTTAAGAAATATATATTGTATTGTTTTATATAACAATTTATCTAACAATCCAAACCTATTGGGCTTGTATGCTGGCAGAACACGCGAGTATTCTGCCAGCATAGACTGCCTTGTGAAAGTCGCAAACAACTCTCTTGCAGCTCATGGAATCGTGCGCTGCTCGAGCACTGGCAGAGTGGCCGGAGTCTTCCCCCATGTGCTGGAAGATATGCAAAGAGCTGTCAACACAGATAGGATGGCAGGGGAAGGGGGGACAGGACGGGAGAGGTCAGAGCAGGACGGTGATGGGGAAGGGAAAAGGAAGAACGGGACGGAAAGGGGTGGGTTCGGCAGCAGCGGAGGCCACCAAATCCAAACCTCCTTCCTAGACCTGATCCCGCGGCATGGGTCCATGCAGACCTGCATCACCAATTTCACTGTCACAGGTCCAAGTAAACCCATCCACGCTGCAGAGGCTTACCCCCGAGTAAGGGAACAAATGTTCCCTTACCCAGAGGAGACGTCTGCAACTACCCCCCTTGGATGCAGCGGTAGCCATTTTGGCATTGCTGTATCGGCGGGGGGGGGGGGAAGGATAGGATTGGGCTGTAAGTAGGACTAAAGTGACAAAAAATAATTATAGCAGTGGAGAAATGTCTATATTCTCTACAGAATATTTGTCCTGACTGGTTCCACTGATTTTATGCCAAATTAAAAATAATGTCGTGCTTACTTAAAAAAAAGAGAGAGAAAGGTCTGAAATACCAGAACAGTTGACATCATAATAATTGCAGACAGTATATTATTAGAGGTTCCCATTCTGCGTTTGCAACTCACTTTTAAAAATCTCTTGCTTGTAACTAGGAAGACCATTACCTTCTGAATAGTGAGACAGCGTCAGCAGACTAACACAGGACGCTCCTGCTCCTGATCCAAAAATAGTAACTCTTTTTGGGTCTCCTCCAAATGATCCAATATTTTCTTCAATCCATCGTAAAGCTTGGATTTGGTCAAGCAACCCATAATTGCCTTTTGCTGCTTGGTCTCCAGTGCTTAGAAAACCTATAAGGCAAAAAGGAGAAGAAAAAGGTTTAGCTCACCAGTTACAGAATTAACTATAGGGCATGCACATATTGTACAGTATTCACAATACATATTTCCTCCTTCCAGCTTTTGAAAGTTCAAGGTACTAGTTAAATGTTTTTAAGCAAGAAGAAGAATAAGTGATTACTTTTTTTCCCCAATTATACAGACTTGAGCGCATTTGGGAACAATCATTCATCTCATTTCCAGACATCCTGAAGCAACAAAGCAAAAGAGAATTGCGGTGTTCTTTCTGTTTTCTGAAAATTGCCGACTCTGATTGACTAGCAATGACATATAGTGTCAAATGAGCCACACAGCCCAAATGATAATGAGGTATTGTACTGTCCATTGATTGCACAGGGGAAAAGTCAGGTCACCTCTAAAAATGATAGTGAACTTTTCCATAGTAATTCTGATTTCCTTAGCCCGATACAAAATTGTCTTAGTACCCATTCACACATAGCATTTTTAGGTGTACAGTTATGATTAAATGTACACTTAAAATGTCATGTATGAATGAGATACACATGGTGCGTCCCACTGGTAAGCTAGGTAGCCAGTGTGCTATTTAGCAGTGTGACCCTGCTGTATAGAAACATGGTCACGTCATGTCTGCTGCCATATATGCATAAAAAGATGTTTATACTGAGAATTAAGGAGACTGTCAAAGGAAGCATGATAGCACTAAATGTTAAGAAAAAAAAGTGCCCTATAAAATGCTGCACTAAACCCAGTGTATGCAAGGAGTATTTTGGGGGAAGGGGTGTAGGTGAATCTTTAGCTTTTTTTTTTTTTTTAGTGTTTCCAGACTTCACACAATAAATCTGATTTACAGCACAATACTATTCATATATACTCAGAAGTTCCATTGAATTCAGTGGGAGAGGCAGCCAGATCCATACTAAGGTCGTGCCAGCGCCGGAGTGAGCGCTCTGGCGCTGGAAACCGTTGCAAACGTGCCTTCTGGTGCCGATGCGACGCCCCCACGTGACCCGGGCGTGACGTCAGCTTCACGAGCGTGCCCGGCGCGGCTCCAATTACGCCCCCTACCATTTTACTTACTATTTTGGAGCCCTATGGGCTCCAGGACTGGCGGGAGGGCCCAACGCCAAAGCGAGCGAGGCGGAGGAGACGCATCCCAGAGGCAAGTACGCCCCTTCGCCGCCACGTCCGACCCCCGCCCTGGGGCCCACGGCCCCCTCGCCCCTACCCCGACAACGCTTCTGACACGGCCTCCTCCTACTTCTGCCAGCTATTTAGCTGCCGAAAATCCTAGGAGGCCAATTGGGCCTGCCCCGGTTTATACCCGGGGAAGGGGACAAATGTCCCCTTCCCCGAATAGACCTCTGGGCCACATCAGTGCGGCCCAGAGCGGGGATGGGATCCAGCGGGCAGCCCTGGGCCGCCGACCAGATCTTTAGTCAGGATTTCGCCCTCACTCCCAGGTCAATATGTATAGATTTGCAGCCTTAGGTCTTAACCCTTAAGTCCCGCTGAATTTAAATAGGCTCTATTTCTGAGTAGATATGCCTAGGATTGTTTTGTTAGTTCTCTGACTATGTGTATAGAACTGTTCTGCCACCCCATCTTCCATCCCATTCCCAGCTCACGTATACTGTGGTCTGGCTATCAGATTTTAGAGATGAAATGTGCTATGCGTACTGATGGTCTTGCAGTTTGGAATGCCATCAATTACAGGTGAGCTTATGCTTTGTTTTGCTGAAAGCAGCTCACCTGAAACATTCCATTAATCCACATTGACCGGAACAATCTGGATACTGTACAGATCACTATGTCCAAATTTACCATTCAATTCTGCCAACTTCAAGCTTCATTTTAACTGCACTGCAGACCTTATCTCAGCAGACTATTTGGGTTTGATGCGCTTGTAAGGAATGCAGTGTAACAGATGGAAAATTCTCAACATCTCTGAATTGCACTTGAAACATTTATAAGCACAGTTCTCCTCGAAAAAAGGTGTCAGCCATTAGCATTTGTAAATGATAACCAGGGCACATGCATTGCAGACCAAGCTGTCAACCAATAGTTATAAGGATTTATGGACTACTGAAATGGCCTTTCTAGTAGTTAGAGAACATGCTGCTGCCATTTAGAATGATAAGGACCCCAACATCATGGAATCTAGTCAACATTCTGAATTTGAAACTATTTTGAAGACTGTTTTGCACTTGTCGAAGTGTTCTGGTCAGGTTATAATAAAAATTCATAAATGAGATAGGTCTCTGAAACGAGGCAAATTCAAAACACATTGTATAAAATACAGCAAAGACACCCATTTTACAGATTCTGACAAGTAATCACTTTCAGGAACTGCCCTGTCCAACACTGTCTTCCTGCCAATCTGCTGCTCCCCTGCAATGCACTCTTCAACAGACACTTTACCCAGCATCCCTCCTATCATGCCCTTCTTTGAAAATGTGGAAGGTGCGCCTTTTATTTTTTCCACCTTCAACTGTCCTTAAGGAACTATATTTTCCAAGTCATCTACAATTGGGAGAACGGAAGAATAAGGAAAGAAAAAGAAATGAGGAGTTTAATTTACTGGAAATTGAAGCACAATGTAATTACTGTACTCACTTATGGATACTTTCCTGGCAATTTAAATAAGGTACAGTAGCTAGAAAACTGAGTTTGGCCACAATTCAGCCCCAAGGAAGGTACACTTAAGTCCCTTTTAATGTGCCTGAATCTGTGCTGGATAATGGCCATTACCTTTTCTTTGGCATAAAGATAAATATATGTAATAGTCTGATAACCCCATCACATGAATGCTGTCTCACAGTGCAATCCCGTGTAAGGATCTGGTTGGCTGCCCATGGCCGCCCGCCAGATCCTGTGCACCGTTGGCCAGGCTACCGCTGGGCCGGAGGTCTACTTGGGAAAGGGGATGCTCGTCCCCTTCCCCGAGTGTAAAGCCTGGCTGGTCCGACTGGCCTCCTCAGATTTCCACCAGCAAAATTGCTGGCAGAAGTTGGAGGGGGCCATATAACCGAGGCCATCTCCCGCCCCCTCCCTGGCCGGCTGGGCCAATGGCCCCCCTCCCTGGACCGGCAAAATGCCCCCCTGCCCGCCGGATCCCTGCTTACCTGGTCCGGCGGTCGAGGGCCACTCCGGTGCTAGAGCAAGGGAGGCCGGCCTCTGGACGTCTCACGACGTCTCCCGGCTCCAGAACGCTCATTCCGGCGCCAGGCACTTCCTGAGAATTGCGCTGATATAGTGTTTTATCATAGGAGAATAGATTCAGACAACTCACTAAAACACAATTACGGTATAAAATTGTTTACTCCAGGGGTTCTCAACTCCTTCTCGGCCGAGTACAACCTCCGGCACCACTCCCCAGTTGTGTACCACAGGAAATGATTGGCAATGACCAGTTACCAGTTACTTCTGGGTTTTCAGGTTTTCGGAGGCCAGAAAATGCAGCTAGGAGGCTCTGGGAGGGGGGAGGGCCTTTGTCAGCATTACCGACTCGGCCAAAAGCAGGAGCCTCTTGGGAGCAAAAATGTGCCGCCGAAAGCAGAAATGTCACGGGGGTTGGTGCGGTGGTGTGGTGGGCCCCAGGGCGTAGAACGTACCTGGAGTTCTTCCGGCGCTGTCCTCGCTGCTTTTGCCGAGCGGGGGTTGGGCCCTCCCACCCGCCCGGGCTTCGTACGGCTCTGAAATGGCCCGGAAAACCACGCAGAGGGCCTGGTCGGAGCCGCATGACGTCACACATGGCGTCACATGGGGGCGTAGCATCAGCGGCTCCCCCCACAGGCAGCTCCCCCCACTCTGGCCAAAACCACCGCATTGGAGTGCGGTTCCGGCGGTCTGGTGGTCTGAGTACCACCAATAGTCAGCTGACGTACTACTGGTGGTACTAGTACCACTGGTGGAGAACCTCTCTCCCATTGATACTGACTGCCATCACACACACAGACACAAACACTGAGGGACCAATCCTAGCTTAATCCCCCGCTGCCAATTCAGTAACACCACATGAGTGAGTGCTGTATCCTATGGGTGGCAATTGAGGTCTCCTCAAGGTAAGGGAACATTCATTCCTTTACCTTGGGACAAGTCTCTGCTGCCCCAATGGGTCTCCTCAGATCTGCACCAGCTCTTTTGCTGGCACAACTCCAAGAAGAGCAAGGGAGAGGGAAGGGGGACATGGAATGGGGTTAGGATCCAGCACACGCTTTCCCGTTCCACCTACCACTCGTCCCCTCTCTGCCCATAAATGCCCCTATTCCTTCCCCTCCCCACCCCGTTCCGCCCACCGCATACACTCTCCACCCCACCACCAGCTTACCTTTGCTGCCAGAAGTAGCCAAAAGCGGCAGTGGACCTCCAGCACTGCTGACGTTTGCACTGGCAGACTCAAAATGGATGCCGGCAACATGTGCAACATGCCACCGCATGGCCATTTACGACAACAGAACTGTATTCTGCTGCCGTAAAGAGCAGCAAAGTCCTAGCTAGGATTGGGCTGACACACAAAATCACAGATAAAACCAACCACCAGGCTAATAGGACTCAAGTGCAATGGTGATATTAAAATCAGGGTAGTGTGAATCAGCCAAGAAAGAATCTTGCATGAGATAAGTTTACAAAAAAAACACCAAAAACACACACACATAAAAATAAAATAAAATGAACTCATCACCCGACTCCACCTCCGTCATTAAATTGTAAATGAAGGATCATTCACAAAAAGGAACTTATCTCTGTTCCTTGAATCTATTTCGGGTAATAGCTGTTAAATTTCTTCCATCAATCCATTCTGAGGCCCTGGAAAGTTCACACATTGATTGAAAGAAGAGAACAATGCCCTCACTGGCCCACCATGACCCAAACAACCTTTAAAATAGTGAGACAATTAACAATTATCAATTGGAGCTGTAACACATTTTAAATCCTGAATTTTGAATCTTGCTGTGATTTTCAATTCCTGTCTAGTGTTCTGAAAGGTGACAGAGACCATCATCAATGACTATCTGATGTTCAACAAATGAATCGTTTTTTTTTCTTCCATAGTTCTCTGCTGATCCTCATTAACTGCAAGAGCAAGTTTTCTTAATTTAAAAATTAATCATCAAGGTAAAAGAGTCAGTCTCATTCGACACCAGATGAATGAACAAATATTTCTCCTCTTGATGAGGATATGTAGCCTTTCATGCTTTGAATACCAGATCATAATATTTGCCAAAAGTCATTTTAGAGTCAAGGCAAGGATTATCTGTTCAAACTAAAACATGCAAAACTAGAACAGTTCCTACTTGTGTTAGAAAGTGTGAAGATGCTGAAATGCTGAATACTATTTAGTATGGAAGAACATAACATTGTGTTACGAATACATGGAGCTTTTTAATCCCACCCACCTAGCAATTCTCCCTTGCAAGTGTGCTCCCCACCCCCAAATTTACCTTATCTCAATCAATACAGATGGGAGAAGATACACTTGCTGACGTAATAGGCAGGTTCAGATGTAACAGGAAACGAAGCCAATGTACCTAAGATTGTGCTGACAGGCTTGTGCATGCTCCCTTCCCCTCTTCTCGTTTGTGAATGAGAGAAGAGTAAACACTTCATATTTGGGTCCGAAGTAAATCATAGTTCCACATTACACAAGAATTTGAGGAATGGCAATTTAGTTCAAACTACAATGTGTTTAAACAAACACGATCCAACCATGGTTCCATAAGCCCTACATTTGTCTGTAATATGGAACTGTTTAATTCAATCTGAAAGTAAAGGTTTCCTTTCATATATGAAAGCAGAGGAGGAGGAGGGGTGTGTGTGTGTGTGTGTGTGTGTGTGTGTGTGTGTGTGTGTGTGTTTGTGTGCGCGTGCGCGTGTGTGTGTGTGTGTCCCCTTTTTCACAGGGCTAGCCTGTCATAATGTAAGGTGAGACAGTTGCCTGAGTCAATGGGCATAGGCAGGGGTGAATCCAAGTGCCTCACCCCATATAAATCACCCCACTTGCCCTGCCTGCCATTGCCTCTCTCCATCCCCCCCACATCATGCCAAGGCATACTCTCTCTCTCTCTCTCTCTCTCTCTCTCTCTCTCTCTCTCTCATCCTGCCCCCTCTTCACTAATCACTCAGACTGTCTGTCTGGTCACTCTAGCAGCTTTCAAATTATTTATAGCTTCACATTTGCTTTTTGCACTATCACAACATGCTAAGCTGACGATTTCGGTAAGTTTTAATACTTCAACCTCAGTATTTCTTTCCTCAGTGCTTATAGGCAATTTAGATCCTGTCACTGGGCTGTCCTTACTCCAGTACTGCTCAAAATCTTGATCTGAACAAAAGAGTTAGTACTGGGAGAATAATCATTGGAACAAGATTGGGGGTTTGTTCCAATGAGCTGCTCCTGGATTCCCAGGTGGCGGCTGTGGCCAGGGGGGCTTTGGCCCAGCTTCAGCTTGTGTGCCAGCTGCGCCCGTACTTGGATCGTGCAGACCTGGCCACAGTGACCCATGCCCTAGTGACATCTAGATTAGATTACTGCAATGCGCTCTATGTGGGGCTGCCTTTGAAGACTGTTCGGAAACTGCAACTAAAGCAGAATACGGCTGCTCAGGTGGTTTCCGGGGCCTGTTGGTTCGACACCTCGGGCGCGGCCCAGGAACACCTTGGGAGGAGGGGACGTTCATCCCCTTCACTGAGTATAGGGCTACCCAGGGCCTATGGCCCTCCTCGGATGTACGCCAGCTCTGAAGCTGACGTAATCCGAGGCAGCGGAGTAAGGCCGAATCAGGCTGACAAAAGGCCTAGGATATGACAAAGCGCGCCGCCGATATCCCCGCCCTCTCCCAGCCTGGGTCAGCCAATGGCCTCTCTCCCTCGCAACCTGGCTCGCCCTCCCCACAGTGATCTTCGGGCACTTCTGGTTTTCGCGAAAACCGGAGGCACAAGAAGATCGCTGCAAAACAGCGATCCGAAGATTGGAGAGGCCTGCAGAGGGTTGCGCCGGCCTCCCCAATGCTCCCCCAAGCCCCGGTAAGTGTGTGGGGCCATTTGGGGGGGCCGTATCGGGGGTGATTTTGGCAGCAGTGGTGGCGATCCCCACCTAGATTGTGATATTATATTTTACAAATACTGTAATGTAAGACTAATATTATAATTATTATTAATATATAAAATACTAATATGTAATACTAATAATATGATTAATATATGATAATACTAATATTAACTAATATTGCCTAAGAACTAAAAAACTTTGGCCAAGGGAATGTATTTTTAAAATAACATCCTTAATCAAGATGATATAATGTTTTGTTCTGTTTTCACTCAAAATACAGCTTGCCCATCATGTTTCTTGAATCTCCATATTCGAAACAATCTTGCCCAAATATGCCCCTGGATCTTTTCATGCAGGACCTTCTTATAAATGTGATCATGACTAGATGATCAAAGCCATTGTTCATTTCACTTCTAGATGCAAGCTGGAGTTCAGAGTATAAGTATGTTCTGAAATTCCTAAAAAAGAGAAAGTAAAGTCTGTGGGTAGGATAACTTTCCTGTTAGAAGAAAACATATTCACTGAAAGAAGGAGCCTATAATTCTGGAACATTTTGTCTGTATTTTAATCCTCATTCTTTTAAAATTATTATTTCAGAAACAAAGAACTGTGACAATTTCCCCCTATCCATTTCCAAGACAGAATTGACTAGAATTATCTCTTCTCAGAAGAACCTATTCTTTTTCTTTCACACTATGGCCCAAGGGCTGACTCCATATCAAATCAATTTTAGGTCTGGCAGAAATTCAGCTCTGAATATCTCCCTGGTGCTTCTGAATTTTGTCTACGAATGTGTGCTGTGTCTCTCTCTCTCTCTCTCTCTCTCTCTCTCTCTCTCTCTCTCTCTCTCTCTCTCTCTCCATTTTTACCACATGACATTATGGACCCCAAACTACATAGTGGCTAAAGGCTACAAATGGATCTCAACTCCCAAATTTCCTCTCTCCGCCCCTTCTATCAAATTGTTCGTCTTTAAGGTATCAGCAGTGGCTTTTGAAAATTCAATAATATATGCCATATAGATTACTGTATCACTATTATTATACTTGTTGGAAATGTGGAACCATTTATTGATTTATTTAGCTATGTAAACCACTTTGCTAACTACTTTTTGTTGGAAAGTGGTATATAAATATTATTATTATTATTATTATTATTATTATTATTATTATTATTATTTATATACCACTTTCCAACAAAAAGTAGTTAGCAAAGTGGTTTACATAGCTAAATAAATCAATAAATGGTTCCCTGTCCTGGAAAAGGCCCACAGTCTAAAAAAGATACAGAAAAGACACCAGCAACTGCCACTGGAAAAGACGCCATGGAAAGAGACAGTTGCTCTCCCCCTGCTAAACCCCTGTTCAGTGCGGTCAGCTACAGTATCCCTGACAGGTTACTGTCCAGCTTCTGCTGGAGAACCCCCAAGGCGGACTCAGGGGCAGACAACTCTTACAGTTAAGAAATCCTTCCTTATGTTTAGTCTAAATTTATTTCCCTGTAGTTTCAACCCATTGCTTATAGTCCTGCCCTCCAGAGTCAGATGAGTCTCACCTTCTCACCAGATTCAAGACTCACCAGAGTCTCACTTTCTTCTGTCATACGTAGAAGCTGTCTTCAAGTAGCTGAAGGACTATTATATCTCCCTTTATTCTTCTCCAAGCTAAACATACCAAGCAGCTTTAACAATTCTTCATAGTGCTTCATTTCCAGACCACTCACCATTTAAAATAAAATAGAAAACACTATTTTAATCTTTTTTTCTTACCTTTTGGCTGCCAAACCGCTCTGCCAAACCGCTACAGGCTCTTACTGGTTGCTCAAGTTTCCCCTTCCTTCCCCAGGCTTTCCCCAGTGCATTCTGGGGTGACCGTGGGGAAAGAAGGGGGAAGTTGAGCAACCCAGAAGAACCTGTAGCAGCGCAATTTCACTCTCTACAGCCCAGAAAATGGAGCGGTTTGGCTTTTAAAAGGTAAAATGGCAATTTTGGGGCTTCCCCCCCTTTTTTCAACTTTTTACACTGACCCCTGGATCTGTGCTGAAGTGATTTTGCTTTCTGCTGATCCTCGCTATCCATGGGGGGTGGGTGGGTTCTGGAATGGAACCCCCGTGGATAGCGAGGGCCAACTGTATTAGAAAAGCATTATTAAGAATTTGGAACAAATATAAACAGAGATTTCATTCAAAAATACGCTTATGGATTTCTTCACAATAAACTTTTTTTTGATGGGAGACGGTGGAAAAAGAAAAATGGTTATTATATAGAGATTTAATTACTGTGTACCAGGGGGAAGTGAAGATGAAACCAAAAGATGATCTTATAAAGAGGTTATAATTGCCAATGATTTGCTTATGTGCAATTTGTGGAAAGATTTTAAGATGGAGAAAAAAAAAATGTATGGATTCAAATAAAAGATGTCTGAATTTGAATATCATTTGTGTTTGGACGATGAACATGTCATTGCTAAAATGTATAGATTGTTATTGAAATTTGACACAGAGGAGGAACAGGTTAACAATTGTATGGTAAAATGGGCCAAAAATGTGGGTCCTGATATTTTAATGGAATAATGGGAAAGATTATGGTCAAGAGGAATGAAATGTACATTAAGTGTCAATCTGATTGAAAATGTTTATAAGATGTTTTTTAGATGGTATATGACTCCAGATAGAGTTGCTAAGATGTATAAATCTACTAAAAACACGTGTTGGAAATGTGGAAAGGAGGGTCTTTTTACCATATGTGGTGGACTTGTGAGAAAATTAAGAAAAAAACTGGACTCAAATATATCTCCATATTCAGAAGATTTTGAAGGTGAATCTACAAATGAAGCCAGAAACTTTTCTGTTGGGTTTGTTGGATCGACAATTAGAAAACACTTAAGGAACTTTATTTTTATATCTAACTACAGCTGCGAGGTTGTTGTATGAACAGAACTGGAAATCTACAGAGGTGCCTTTGTTGGAGGATTGGTGGTTGAAGGTTTTGGAATTGGCAGAAAAGGATAAATTAACCATGTCAGACAGTGAAAGAGAAATCTGTAGATACTTTTGTGAAGAATTGGAAACTGTTTATGGACTTTTTGCATGTAAGGGAAAATAAGAATGATTTAACGATCTGTGGCTTCACTGAGTAGGATGGTTTGCTTTTAGATTCAAACAGTAAAAAATTGAGGTCATTTTTAATTAAGGGTAGTATTGTTGATGTATGACTATAACAGCCCAGTCCAGCCCAAGGCCTCTGCGGCACAATTCAGGCACAATTGCAGCCCAAGCGCTTTAGGCCCGAGTTGTGCCTGAATTGTGCTGGAGAGGCTGAATTTGTGCTGCAATTGTGACTGAATTGGGTTCCGGCACAATTCAAGGCACAACTGCACAATTCAGGCACAATTGCGGCCTAAAAGTGGGCGTGTCGGGGGCGTGTCGGGGGTGTGACGGGGCGGTTACGAATTTTGGTCCGGTTCCAGACGCTGGAGAGCCCCCGACACGCCCCCTCGAGCCCAACTCAGGCACAAAATTTGGGTCAACAAAAAGGGTGGACCCAAATGTGAGGAGACCCATAGGAGCCATTTTACCTTACCCACACCAGCCCTCTCCTGAAAAGTACTAACACCCTGGGCCCGAGTTGTGCCTGAGTTAGGACGGAACAGTTGTGGCCTAACTCTGGACACGGACCCAAATAGTTACGCTATCAGCACCCAGCCCCACCCAGCCTCTTTCCCACAAAAGCCCAGCCCCAGCCCTCCACTCACTCTCTCTCTCTCTCTGAGCACGTGGCGTGGGGTTCTGTCCCCCAGCAGCCACAAAGTGGGACTTTGAAAACTTTTCTAACACCCCACTTCTCTCTTCTCTTCTCCTCTCTGCCCCCCTCTAGGGCAGAGAGGGCTGTTCTGCCTGTGGCCAAACTGTTTACTGTTGTGCCTGGGCAGCTGTCTCCATGCAAGTGTTTGCTAACCCATGTCTTTCTCCCAGCCCCTCTCTCCCCCCCACACAGGCAACAACACCAGCAGGTAAGAGCAGGGTTCGTGCTGACATGTGGTCTGACTACTGCCTCTTTGCATAGAGAAATATAGGTAGGATACATGCCTCTATACCAATGTCTTGTCTCATGTCTGCCTGCAATGCCTGCCATGATATGCCTCTTTACCAATGTCTTGTCTCATAGCTGCCTGTATTAATGTGAGCACACAATGCCATGAGTGTGGAACTGTAACCCATATGTAGACACCAGCTGTTCCCCCCCCCCCTTTTCTCCACAGGGTCTACTGACAGGTCAGTATTGCTAGGATTGCCATGGTTGTGACCCCCAAGTTGTGTTGTTGTCTCTCTCTTTGACCCCTTTCCCTTACAGGATCATGCTCACCTTACACCCAGGGAAGGAGCGCAGACCATGCTATGTGTCACACACCACTCAGCTGTGTTTGATTTCTCTCCCTGCAGGCCTTTGCAACTGGCACACTGGCATTCCTTCAATGGCGATTGCTACCACACAGCAGCTGCCATGGAACACCCCCGTGATTTATGTCTCCCCAGGAATGTCCACCACCACCTACCTTCTGGGGAGCACCCCTGGGCTCGCAGTCTGGTTGCCACATGGTCGTCTGCCTCCATGCTGCCAGAGGTCTGGGAGCCTGCCCTGCAACCCTCCTCAGCTGCTGCTGCTGCTCCACCTCCCTGGCTGCCTACTTGCTGTCCCTCCCCTTTCTATGGAGCAGGCTGTGATTCCACAGGGGAAGAGCCTGCGTCTCCAGGTCCATGCTGCTGCTGCTACGTTCTGAGTGGCTGCTGTGCCTACCCCTGGCAGCCTCGCCTGGCCATCCCTGCCAATGTTCCAGAACAATAAAGATGCCCCTTGGGCAAAGGCCCCTTGAACAACATGACCCCAATGTTACACAAGCACTGACCCACACACACAGAGACAGCGTCCAGCACACAAGGCCCTGCATGAATCCCAGCCAGGGCCTGCCACAGCCAGCCCAGGGAGAACACAGCAGGGGAGCTGCCAGACCCTCAGGGCTCAGAGGGGAGGGGGGAGTTGGGGGGCCTCTCAGGCAGGCAACCACTGACAGGCGACATGGCGCACGTCTGCCACGTCCGTGAAGAGCCCTTTCAGCAACCGGGGCTCTCACCCACCCTCGGTCCGCCCGTCAACGGCGTATGTGTCCGCCCGTCAACGGCGTCTGTGTCCGCCCGTCAACGGCGTCCGTTTCCGCCCTCAGTCCGCCCGTCAACGGCGTCCGTTTCCACCCGTCAACGGCGTCTGTTCTGTCCAAGGTCCGTCTGCATGAGAGGCGCCCGTTCCTGCATTGCCTCCATCTGCGAAGTGACCCCTGTGTCCCTATTGGTCTCTGCAGACCCCTCTCCCTGTATCCCTCTCCCACCAGCCTTGTTGTCTGTCTGTTTCTGACCCACCCGTGTCCCTCCCCAGCACCCCCTGTCCGCCTGCCTGTGTGCCTGCCTCCCCTCCCACTCCCTGATGATGGACGCTGGCACCCCCCACCCCGCCAGAGCGCCTGCCGTGAGGCGCCGACATTGCCCTATCTGGGGGTGTGATGAGCTGCGTGAGCCCTTCCCGCTCGCAGCAGACAAGCCCAAGGCATCTCTCGGTCTTGGCCGGGGCACGGAGCAGAAGGCATGCTGGGATGCCTTCTTTGTGGGCATAGCCACGGCCCTGGTGGTCCAGGGCTTCAGGCAGCGCACGGGCATGTCATGGCGGAGGCGGTTCCAGACCTCATGAGACCCCCCCTTGTGCGTGCCGTTCCCACCCCCTCCTTCCCTTCTCTCCCCCGCTCACCCCCCCATGACTCCCACGTGCAGCCTCACCGTGGCTTGGGGGTGGCATCGCCTTCTGCAGGTAGGAGGGCAGTGGCACTCCCCCCTGCGGCAGGTGGCTAATGCCCAGGGTGCCCTGGGGCAGCTGGCACTGGCACAACCTCAGCCCTTCAGCTGCCTATCGCACGCCCAGTGCCTGCAGGCCCACCTGTGGCTGCCCATCTGCTGTGAACGCTGCAGCAGCTGTGGTAGGTGCACACAGACGAGCTCAGGAGGGGGCTCTTCCCTTCCACAAGATGGACAGCTCCCCACAGGGGCCTGCCTGCCTCTGTGGTAAGTTTTGCCTCGATCCTGGCCCACTGCTCTTGCCTCCTGCCTAAGTCAGGCACAATTGCAGCCTAACTTGGTCCTGTTTTGGGCCCCAATTGTGCCACTATTGGGCCTCAATTGTGCCTGAGTTGGGCTGAGTTGGGCTGGACTGAGCCCTAAGAAGAATAGATTGCAATTAGGCAGGGTACAAGTAATTATAAGAACTAATTTAAGTATAAATGTTAGTGGCTAATCCCGATCTTTTCTGATATTCTGTACTTTTCTTTCTTCTTTTTCTGTATTGTTTTTTATGTAATATAAAAAAGCATTAAAAAGAAAACAACCAAAGGTCAATCAGATGTGAAGCAAAAACTTCCTGCCCAGCCCCTAAATGGCAATCAGCTAATCTCAGGCTGTCCTAACGGGTGGGTGGGATGGGTCACAATCTCCTCCAGCCTTGGAATGGTGAGATCAGAGGCTGAGCATGGACACACTCCTATGCCCTACCTTGCATTGTTGTGGCACCAATCAGGTGCCTGACCTGTCACCCAGCCTTGTGCATGGTGGAGACTGGGAAAGGATACCTATGCCCCCAGTTGGTGAGTGTGTGTGTGTGTGTGTGTGTGTGTGTGTGTGTGTGTGTGTGTGTGTGTGTGAGAGAGAGAGAGAGAGAGAGAGAGAGACATTCTGCCATCCCATTATCAGTTCAGAGTAGAGCATCCTAAGTAAAGTATAGAAAGGCATAAAGTGCACCCTCTCTAAGGGAAAAGGACCAGATGAATCTTGAAGTTAAAAGGAAATATAGCCCATAAGATGTCCAGCCAATCTGACCTGGAAAAATATTTTTTCCTGACCTCAATTCCTTCCCCTCCTTTGTTATTAATGCTTCCGGGTAAACACATGGATGAAAGTGATGCAGTTGTTCCTGAGTGCCCACTGCTGTGATCTGTATGTCCTGATCACTAGAGTCTGCTGGGTTTGGGGGTGGGGGTGGGGGTGAAGAGGAATACTCCCCATGCTGTTCTTGTATTACAGGATTATTGAGATATTAAATCTTTTGTTCTCAATGTAACGTCCTTCCTTCCACAAGCAAGAATGACACAGTGCAGAAACCTTCAGTTTGGTCTCTGACTCAAAATATCATTAAATAAAACAGTATAAAGCTTAATCTTGAAAAACCAGGAAAAGAGGGAATACACATACCAAAAAAGGAAAGAAAAAGAATGCTTTTTGGAATGAAGCAATAAAGTAGGGCAGTGTCTCCAGAAATGACCACAGTAATCCTCTTATTTTATTCTCTGTCTCTGTCTCTGTCTCTGTCTCTGTCTCTGTGTGTGTGTGTGTGTGTGTGTGTGTGTGTGTGTGTGTGTGTGTGTGTGTGTGTGTTAGCTGCATAAGGGCATTTAATATGAAGGATAAAACACAGGAAGGCCGCAATCCTTAAACAGCTGCTCAAGTGCCCTGGCAAAGTCTTCCTAACTCTAAGGAATAAGACAGTAAAATAAGAATGACATAAAAAATAACAGCAAAGTTGATCAACAACTGGCGAGCTAGTATCTCTACTTCAGAGTAAATGGATCACAGCCAGACTTCACGCATCTCCTTAATCATGCCCCCAAATATCTGCTGTTTACTGACTTCCTAAAAATACAAATCTTTTATGCCTAGACTGGGATGTGCTCCTTAAAGAACTGATACCCAACTCACTCACTCACTCTCTCTCTCTCTCTCTCTCCCTCACAAACACACACACACACACACACACACACACACACACACACACACACACACACACACAGGAGAGCAAAAATATCCTGGTGAGAAATCAATCAGCAGCAAGCACCAGGAAGAAATAAGCAGGCAACAGGCTTTGGTCTGTATTCGCCTCCCTTTTAAGTCACTGCCGTTTTTCGGTCAGTTTTTTGTATTGGTTTTTTCTGCATCTCTTCACACCTGCTGCCCAGACCTGCCTTTACAAAGACCACAATCAGTTAAACCCTTTTGGTTTTTCTTGGCATAGAAAAAATCTTGCAACAAAGAAATTGAATACTGAGGAGTTGGAGAACGAAACAGCAAAAACAACTGGTTGAAGAAAGAAGTCAGATGTAATGGAGGAAAGAACCCAGTTATGGTGGGAGCCCAGCTTCCTCCTGGCTTTAAATTTGATTGACATACCTCCCAGCCAACTAAATACGGTAATTTAAATTGGTTGCCAACATTTTTTTTCTTAAATGTCAAATGCATATTTATTCACTCATTCATGAACTTATTAATTTTAAGACAGGAACTCTTTATAAAAGTTTAAAACAAACCCAAGGTTGGGCAGCGGGAGTGGTTAAGATTCTTGGTGATATCACAGATGCTGGGCAATGGCCGCCAGGTTCTCCTGCAAACTTGTACAACTGTGTTGGTGGTTCTTTTGTCCCTGAGACAAAAGATACATTTTGAAATGAATACAGTAAGAATATAGTTGGCCCTCGCTATCCGTGGGGGGTCCGTTCTGGACCCCCTGTGGATAGCGAGGATCCGCGGATACCTGAGTCTGCATTCAAAATGCTAAAAAAAGAAAAAAGGTTTATAAACCCTGGGACAAGGTTTTTGGGAGGGAGGGGAAGAGCCTCTGCGCAACCCAGAAGTGGGTTGGTAAGTTTTCAGAAGCCCTGCAAAATTTTCAGAATGGCGTAGTTTGCTGCTAAAAGGTTTAAAAAATCTGCATTTTAAAAAACCTTTTTTTCTTTTTCTTTTTTAGAGTTTTACATGTGGACCCCTGCAGGTCCAGGACCCACGGTGAGACAAATCCGCGGGTCCCGAATCTGTGGATGGAAAGGTTCTACTGTACTGTACTTTCAAATTGGTCCCACATGTCTACCAATGTATTCTTAATCAAATAAAGGGGGGGGGGAATCCTGAGAAAACAGTGTCGAACATATATTGGACAGTAAGAAATCACAGCATTAATTTAAATAAAGAATGGAATAATGTCTTTCCAGCCAACAATCAGAAAATGTGCACCTACAAATGGTTGTTGTGTCCTTATGAGACTGATGTCTAAATTTCACAATCTTCTTTCAAACGTTACCTACCTAGTACAAAGTCTGGTTCTTTACAAAGACCACATGAAGAGGGTCTGGGGGGTAGCCCTTGGGCCAGACCTGCCTGTAGTCTAGAACTCAAACCTCTGTTTATTTATTATTTATTCATTTAACATATTTCTATCCAGTCTTTCAGAACCAAGTCCCTACAAGGCAGTTGTTCACAATGTACATGAAATACATACAATTATACTCCTGTGACTGTACGTGCATTGGAAAGAATATGGTATTTTCCACAATGCTTTTCACTCACAGCTTGCAGTTTGATAACAGTTTTCATTCTCAGTAGAGCAGTCAGCTAAAATGGCTGGCACTGAAAAGCAGGCACATTAGGCAAGTGCTGGTGTTGGGTTTGTAACTTCCCTGCAGAGCCAGCCCCTCTCCATGAGAAACTGACAAAATATTTTACCTCTCGGAACCAACGTTGCCTTTGTAATTATATGCTTCTTCAAGCAGTCAAGAAAAAGGAACATAAAAAAGGAAACCTGCCCTCGATTTATGCGATTGTTGCTGCTGTTCTCAAAAGAGCGGACCCGATGCTCATGTTCTGTGAAGCGCCATCGATCAGAGGTGTAAAAATCCAGACACCCAGTTACCGTGGTTGGTGCCTCGAATGCAACAAGCCAGTGGTGCAGCCAAATGGGTGCGATCGAGGCAACGAAGGTGGTCACTCCTCACCTTCAAGTGCGGCAGATAAGATGAGGCTCCCAAGGGAGGCTAGTGAGTCCACAATTGGGAAAAACACACTTCTACCATAGACAGTGCCCCATCCTTTCATTCACAGTTGTTTCCTCCATTCTCACCCCTAGTATTTTTAAGCTCCATTCTTCTCCAGTCATCTTTCTGTCTCCCACCCTTTTTCATATATACTGTTCACATGGAATTCAACAGTGAAGGACAGGAGCCCAGCATACTGTAAATACACTGTAGAATGTAGATTACATACTACAGTATAGTTCCATAATAAAACAACCACGAAAACAGTGATTATATGTGCATTGGGTATTTCACAATGTGAAATGCATGTATAAGCATACACCAGAAGGGGAAGTAAAAAGGGGGGGGGGGTAGGGAACACTGAACTTTAACCATGATTTTACTGCCTTGGTGATGAGTAATTAGAAAATATTATGTTAAACCAACCTGCATTAATCTTGCATAAGTGAACTTGTAACAGGGATGTGGATCAAGTCCCTGACTCCAAGTCTCGAGTCAAGTCCCAAATCTCTGGGTCCGAGTCTCAAGTCAAGTCCCAAGTCTTTGCCCCCCAAGTCCCGAGTCTTTGTTTGCAAGTTGTGAGTCCCTATCTATTTAATGGGGGAAACGGGTTTAAACTTGAATAAAATTCGACTAGTCGTAAAAGGCTCCAAGTCTCGAGTCGAGTCTTTCGAGTCTTTTACAATTGTTGAGTCAAGTCATTGATGTAACGAGTCCAACTCGAGTCTGAGTCAACAGACTCAAGTCTACATCACTGTCTTGTAACCTGCATTAAATGATCCCTCTGAATGAGGCAACATCCAAGACGCAGCATCACAAAATGAGGGATATCGAACTTTCAAAGAACAATAAAATGTTGATACATTCAGAGTTGTAATAAAGCTTGCATCCTTCCAACACCAACAACAATGTTGCACCATACAAATTCTAATATTTATACCTGTATAAAAGATCCAGCTTTGTAAGTGTAGCATTTCATGGTGTCTGTCACTTGACATTTAAGCCCTTCTGTGCAGTACACTCTTCTATCCTCTAGTGGACATTCACAGAGAAAGGGAAACTGAGATCAATATACACTGGAGTCACTGTGTCTCTCTCTCTGTAAAACTACTTATGGAATCGTTTGAGGGACTGTTGAGTTGGAAAATGGGACAGTTGAGGCCCATTCATTTTTAGTATGAATGGAACCTGAACTCAATGAGACTCATTTGGTTTTGGTTCCAATCACTCTGAAATAAATAGTGAGAAACAAATGGATACAAATTAAAGTCTATTTTTGGGACCCCCACTGAGAGCTCATCAATCCCATGAGTTTGGGAAAAAAAATCTTACTTTAAATACTGTAATTTTTGTCTCCACTTTTGTGGCCAGTAGGAGGAGCTCCAGTGCGCAGCTACCTCCTGTCAGGCACCATTTTGAATGCCCATTCTACTTCAGGATGCAGTGTCATCCTTCCAAAAGTTGCACATATGCTCCCAGAGGTCACCTCTGCAAGTTAATTCTGCTGTGCTTTTCATCTGGTGCTTGAATTCTGTATCATAACGAATGGAAGACTGAAATGTCTTCAATTACAGCAGGTTAGAGACCTCTTCCTTTCTTGAGCAGGCAGCAACTGGACTGACTTATATGCCCTGAAAGAATTACTTAATTTCTAAAGAGAGAGTTTGCATCATTTAGGATATGTTCCTTTTTGTTGTTATGGAGATGTCCACCCGGTTCCATTGGCTCAGCTCCCATTTATTTCAGCAGAGGTTTCACTGCTGCTTTATTTTTAGGATCTGCGTTACAAATTCTTCAGTGATTGGGAGACGGAAAAATGCATCGCTGAACAGAATTCTTATCGGGCTATCAGCCGAATTCTATTGTGTGCTTACAGCAGAAAATCTTGCAATCTACACCCATAAATCCCAGTACGGCGGTGTAAATGGTGTGCTGCTGTTGTGCACCGTGGGACTGCTGGAGCAAGTAAGGTGGCGGGTGGAGGCAGGGGCAGACAGTTCATGGGCAGTTTGAGGCAGGATCAGAGCGGTTCAGGGCAGTTCAGGAGTGGTAGGGTGAGGATCTTGGTGGCAGCAGTGCATGCCAAGATCCTATCCCCCATTTCCCAGCTCAATGTGCCTCCGAGGCTCCTTGGACATACACTAGCTAAATAGGCGGCCGGGGGGGGGGATAGGATTGGGACATAAATAGATATTTCAAGTATAATAGAATGAATGGACAGTAAATGCTCGATTTCTCAAAATATAAGTCAAAAAGAAAGTTAACCCACTAGCCACAAACAGTGACATAAATGCAGTGAGATGAGATGTTTTAAGTTTAATTAAAAACTACTGGGAGACAAAGGATATTTTGAATTAAGGGATTATGGAAGATTAATCATAATCCCAAATGGCAGGTTTCTTTTGTGAAGAGCACCTTAATTGGCCAAGGAAGGCATTGCTATTATATTAATAACCGCCAACTTGCAAAGCTGATGCTTAAAATGAAAAATAACCCTAGTGATATCAAGAACTTTAATCAGCTATTTTTTTATTGCAGCGAAGTTATAGGAAATCTACCTCTATGAATCACTTTGGCTTTTTTTTAAATATTAAAAACGTCCACATATTTATTTCATAGTAAAGAGATGCATCAACCTCCAGTAATGCTTTGGGGGGGAAGAGGGAACCTGAGACAAATCAGAAATAGCAGCCCTTGTGAACAACCATTAAAAGCAAATGATAGACTGGAGCAACCAGATAAGTGTCTTACTTTTGCCTACAGGAGGTCCTGGGCAAGAGGGATGAACCTCCATCATTTGTTTGATGTTCAGCTTCCCTCTTGGGATGAGGTGGGACCCCAGGGGCCTCTACATGGTCAGAACACAATAAAAACAAAACCACACACAGCAGAAGCAAGAAACATCAGCCTCAACATCTCACCACCCACTCTAATTCAACAAAAATGCTAACTGGAAAAAGGGTTCAACCCCCCCCCCCCACCGGAAACTTTCCAGGGAAGAGGCAGCTCTTAAATCACAGGGGAGGTCATTCCAACTAATGGGGCCACTGTGAGATACAGGAAGTTGGACTAGATTTGACTAACTTCTGTCAAGGGTGGCAAATGTAGGGGAGTCCTCTAGAAGATCTTAGTGGACAGACCCGAACATATGGAAGGAGGCATTCCTGTAGATAATCTTATTCTAAACTAGAAAGGGCTTTAAAGGTTAAAACCAGCAACTTGAATTGTGCCCAGAAGTGAACGGGCAGCCAGTTTAGCCGCAGGAGCAGTGGCCTGATAGAGTCAAACCGCCAAGCCCTAGTAACCACATGGGCCACCATATTCAGTACTAATTGCAGTTCCTGGACAGCCCTATGAAGAGCATGTTACAGTAATCAAGACAAGATATCACCAGATGGACCACTGTGATCAGGTTTGAACAATTCAGGTATGGCCACAGCTGGTGCACCAGCCAAAACTAGGCTAAGGCCCCCTGGCTACAGCTACCACGATTGTGGACTTTTGGACTTTTTAAACATTGTATTTAAACCATGCAATGAGTGGTTTGGATGGAGCACTTCCTCTGCGCATTACTAGTACACTGGTGCACTAGACGGGGGGAAAGATGTGCGCACCCATGCTTCTTCCCAAATAGAAGGTGAGATCATCCCCACCCTCTAGCACTGACGTAGCTCTGCAAAAAGAAATCTTACAAGGGCAAGTGTTAAGAGATTCCTGAATAGAAGAGAGACACAGAATTGGAAAGCTCAGCTCGGTTGCTTTTCACAGGGAGAACTTTCACTACTCTGCTTATACCACAGCAGCTAAATGACAACCTAAGGTGTGACTCTCATGCAGCGGCGTCACTAGGAGTGACCCCCCTCCCAGACACACCAGACGTCTCCCAAGTGACCCACCCTCCCAGACACACCCTTTTGTTAGGCCGCGCCACGATTTCTCAGTCAAGGGCTTCCCTGAAGGCAGTGTAATCAATTCGGGAGTGAAGCAATCGAGTGTAAAGCAGTCACTGGGTAATGTGCAGCTACTAGAGGTGCTTTGATGCCACAAACATCCTGCAGGTCATTCAGAGTTTTGAGAAAAAAAGGCATATGGCTGGTGAGAAAACACACACACACACACAGGCACACACACACGCACGCACACATACCCTCTGTCAGTATTCCCTTTTCATGGATGCTGAACTCCATGTTAGCCCCTTATGGATGCATCTCAAGTTAGAGCAAAATCTAGCTCTCCTACTGTTACAATAGTATGAATATAGCAATCTCCTTGTAGAGTGTAAATAGAAATGAAATAACAGGTCAAGACAAGGACTTCATCTAGTCCAGCAGCTTTTCCTAAAAGCCATCTATATTTGTTGTCTCAATTTTTTGATCTGTCTTTTTTTCCCACTTTGGTTATTTTATTGAGCATTACTACACTCTATAGCAGCAATTATCAAAGTTCTCTCTGCAAGTTGGGGAGAACCGTGAGTCCATGCGGGGATGGGGCGCCGGCGGCAGCGGTGCTCCCAGGATTGTGGTGGCACTCCCGGGATTGTGCCACCATTGGGAGGAAAAGAGCCATTGCAACCCTTAAGGCTGCTGCTGTTGTGGTGCTGATGGAGCAGCCCCCATCATGGCAGAAGGAATCCTTTTGCAACACTGCCTGAATCACAACATGCAACCTCTTCCTCTGATGCAGTGGCAACATTGTGCAGAACTAGTCTGTAAACATGGAGACACACACAGCTATATATCCATATTGTACACTTTTGCTGATAAAATAAAATAATAATAATTCTGCGATACTCTTCGATAAAGACCTAACAATGAGACTGTGAAAGAAACAAATAGGATCACAGAAAGCTGCCTTGTACTGAGCCAGACTACTAGTCCGTCCAGGTCAGTGTCGTCGACATCTCTCCAGGATTTCAGACAGAAATTGTTCTCTGCCCTGTCTGGCAGAGCAAGGATTAGAACCCAAGACCTTCAACATGCAAAGATGATGCTCTTCCACTGAGCCACAGTGCTTCCTCTGTAGGGCAGACTTAGTCTGAGCTGATAACCTTAGGTTCTGATCAGTCAGTGGATTCCATAAGTTCCTCAAGGCATGCAAAGAAAAGATTTACAGTATGTAAGGGAGAGTTTTTATTGTCCTATGAAAATGGCTTCTTATCAGAAAACCAAGAAGTGTTATGGGGAGGAAAACCAATGTGTGCCTTAAGATCCAGGCCTCTTTTTTTGCCATTGTTCCATAAAAACTGGTACCACCTTTTATTCGAAGCCCTCAGCTTCTCCTTACATGTTCTTCTTTGGACCAGAATTTTCTTTCATCAAATGCAATACAGATTGAAGTGATAAACCATTCGGGCAAAACAATTGAGCCCATTGCATTTACGTATATGCAACTTGTTCTATCAGTGCGTTGTTTGTTATCCATAAAGATGTGCACAGCAATAAATCAAAGTTTAGCCCTTTCTGTCTGTCTCTTGAAATTATGGTCATATCCATGAGCAAATTGTTCTTTAGTTCTATTGTGAATATTTGCCTGGATTGCTTAATGCAAAAGAGACAATCATAAACGTTTGCCTCCTTGACAAAGCTTTATGGAAAGGGCTGGCTGACCCCAGTCGTCAGCACCATCTCAACTGACAATGACTGATCACTAGTCTGACAATGACTTTGATGAAAAGCCCAGCAGCCAAAAATAGACCTTAAAAGAGAGCCTGTTCCTAACATCTTCTCTTGCTGCATACTCCAGGGGCTTCTTGTGAAGATGATTAATAGGAATTGCATACAAGCCCCCCTGAGAAGATACGACACAAATGATTTCCAATTAAGGTAAATGGTTCACAGCGTCTTTAACATCTCCTCCTCTTCTCTAATTCTGGGTGTTCTGCTAGAAATATTTTACGTGACACATCTCACATATACACCTAGCATGCCTAAAACAAAGAAATGAAAGGTGGGCTTGAAACAATAAGGGCTTTTAGTTTCATCAAAGTTTTCAGTACATCAGTTTTTAATTGAGCTTGATGAGAAGCTAAGTATTTTTCGAATTTTCAGTTTGCAAGTTTGTATGCCTAGAAATATTCAGAGAAATAAACAATGACACAACTAATGGAATACATTCTATCCAAGGCACTGTTGCTCTGCTGTTGTTGTTGCTGGGCGTTATCTCAGTGGGAGACGATCTGCTTTCCAAGCGTGCAGAAGGACCCAGGTTCAACGCTTTGCATCTGGGGCTGGGAATGACTCTTCTCTAAAATGTGGAGAGCCACTGCCAGTCGGTGCAGACAGTCCTGAGCTGGATGGCAGTGGAGTCACTAGGGAGGTGCGGGGGGACAGGACCAACCCGGGTGACACCATACATATATATACTCAAAACCAATGAGACTGATTCTTCTGAGAGCCAAATTGGTTACTGATTTATTGGGCAACCTGTACTGTTAGTTCCAAAAAACCACCTACTTCTGCTTCATTGACTACGCAAAAGCCTTTGATTGTGTGGATCACAACAAACTGTGGCAAATTCTTAAAGAGCTGGGGGTACCAGACCACCTTACCTGTCTCCTGAGAAACCTGTATGCGGGTCAAGAAGCAACAGTTCGGACCGGCCATGGAACAACCGACTGGTTCAAAATTGGGAAGGGAGTACGGCAAGGCTGTATATTGTCACCCTGCCTATTTAACTTATATGCAGAGTACATTATGAGAAATGCAGGGCTGAATGAATCGCAAGCCAGAATCAAGATTGCTGGGAGAAATATCAACAACCTCAGATATGCAGACGATACCACCCTAATGGCAGAAAGTGAAGAAGAACTAAAGAGCCTCTTGATGAGGGTGAAAGAGGAGACTGCAAAAGTTGGATTGAAACTCAACATTAATAAAACTAATATCATGGCATCTGGGCCCATCAATTCCTGGCAAATAGAAGGGGCAGAAATGGAAGCAGTAACAGATTTTACTTTTCTGGGCTCCAAGATCACTGCAGACGGAGACAGCAGCCAGGAAATTAAAAGACGCTTACTCATTGGAAGGAAAGCTATGGCAAACTTAGACAGCATAATAAAAAGCAGAGATATCACCATGCCAACAAAAGTTTGCATAGTCAGGGCGATGGTGTTCCCAGTAGCAATGTATGGTTGCGAGAGTTGGACCACAAGGAAGGCTGAGCGCCGAAGAATAGATGCTTTCGAACTGTGGTGCTGGAGAAGACTCCTGAGAGTCCCTTGGACTGCTAGGAGATCAAATCAGTCAATCCTAAACGAAATCAACCCTGACTGTTCCCTGGAAGGACAGATACTAAGGCTGAAACTCAAATATTTTGGCCACCTAATGCGAAGAGAGGACTCTCTGGAGAAGACTCTGATGCTGGGAAAAATTGAAGGCAAAAGGAGAAGGGGAAGGCAAAGGATGAGATGGTTAGACAGCATCACCGATGCAACGAACATGCAAATGAGCGAACTCAGGAAGATAGTGGAGGACAGGAAGGCCTGGCGGGATGTGGTTCATGGGATCACGAAGGGTCGGACATGACTTAACGACTGAACAACAACAACTGTACTGTTATATATTAAAATAAATAAAGTTAATGGGGGTGACACCATGAGCTACCGGACTAGGTGACACCAACCCTAGTGACTGTTGGATATGAGCAGTATTTGGCTGCTAGGACCTTGGAGGGCAGTGGGTGTGTTTCCGGTCACCTGCAAGGACCTTCACCTGGCCCCTCCTGTCTGACCTGGAAGGGACGTGACCCTGACCTTTCCCAACATTCTCTCTCAGACCACATGGGTTCTCTCTCTTCGCATCTGATTCTACATGGGGAAGGACGTGTTTTTCTGGGCTCCTTGCCTGGAAGCCATTTTCCCCACATGGGTGTGCCAGCTATAGGGGCACACTGTCCGCTTTATGTAATAGTGTACCTCTAGTCATAACTAGATGAATGTAACCTATGAATGCTGATCTGTAAGTAAAACTACTTTTCTTTTTTACTATACAAGCCTCAGACTCCGTGTCTCATTTCAATGCTAAGGATAGCTAGCTAGCCTGGGTGCTGGGATAACTCTACTGGTTAAATAAATATAAGGTCTTCTTCCGTTTGCAAACTCTGCATATTTGAACCCCCTAAGGTTTATGAAATAATATAATAACCCCCAACAGTGACACCACTGACCAGGAGTAATCTGTAGAAATACATAGTGCTGCCTGATGGGCATCTTTTGTAGAATGTAGCTCAGCCCAACCTTGTTTTGTCCTATTCCCCTCTGGGGTCCATCATGGGGGTGACATACTGAGTTCTCGCACCGGGTGATGCAAACTCTAGCAACACCTCTGCTGGATGGGCCAATGGTCTGACTCTGTATAAGGCAGCTGCCTCTGTGCAATCATGCCTTACAGTTTGCCTTACAGTTTTCCCATTTTCCAGAAATAGAAGATGCCTCACTCAAATGTCCAGCCAAACAGCAAATACTGTTTTTATTCGCAATAGCTTCATTCCCCACCATGGAGCACTTAAACCTTGCACTGCACAGGGATCCACCAAAATTCAGCTGATGTCAGATGTAGTCTAGAATCAGACTGTCCCAGCTGGAGACTGAAAAGTCAGCCGGAATTCCATTTGGAGCAGACACTGATGTCATCCCTAGCTGCAGAAGATTTCTATACGCTTTTCACGATTATTTCTACAGTTGGCATTTTGAATTATCCCCGTACAGTCTTCTTAAAGAAGCCAATAAGTTTTCTCTGTGAATAAACTGTGGGTGCACCCCGAGGCCAGGCCTTCCCCCCTTCAGCCTCCTCCTCCTCCTGCTGCTGCCCCCTCTTTTCCTCACTCATTGTGGTATGCTTGCACTTGCAGGGATGGAGAATGGCTGAGCAGATGGACCACTCCAAGGAAGGGCTAGGAGGAGGGCAAGGCTGCCAGAGTGAGGGAGTGCGCATGCACACCATGAGACAGAAGCAACCCGGGCACTGAGACAGCTTCCTCCTCCTGCTGCCCTGCCACAGTATGAGCATAGCCCTTTCCCTCTTTCCTTACCACTGTGGTGCATTGGCATACATGGACAAGTGGCAGGCAGATAGATAATTCTGAGGGGGCAGGAGGAGGAGGGCCTGGCTGGACAAAGGAGGGAGCGGGTTCGTGTGCGCAACCAAACAACGAGCTAGAACTGGGCAAATTGCCTGCACCTCCTGGTCAAAAACATCCTTTCCTCTCTCATACCTTCTCCAGCATGAGTTCCAATGGTACTTTACAAGTGAAAATCTTGTATAAGCAAACAATGTGTTCATATACCGAATTTAAAAAGTATGAATTTGAACACTTTGTTATACCAAAATATCCTAAAAAGTGACAGCTCATATAACGGGAAATAAGTGTGTGTGTATGTGTGTGTGTGTGTATGCATTTGTATATACATACACACATGCATATGTGCGCACATACAGAACAGCAACAGCACTAAATGTGTATTATCAAAAACATATACTCTTCTTGTCACTCACAGTTTCAAGAATGCATACAACCTACTTTCGTTTTAGTACTGCTTGTAACAATCATTTGAGCTATGTAAGTAACTGTACAATCTGTTGCTTGAAGATAAGAAGAGAGATTTCCATACGTTTATCTAGCAGTTTTCTTTCTGTGTTCATCCACTGAATTTGTGGTAAGTACATCCAGATGGCAAAACTCTTTATCTGATTATTCCAGTACACAAAGTTTGTGAGTTAGAATGGTTACTAATCACTAGGTATTAATTGCCTTAATTATAGTTTTGCTTGAGAGTTTTAAGAATTCTCATCAAGTAATCACTACACATCTTCCAAAACTATTTTCAGGGTAGTGTGATTAAGTGAGTGTTCTTCTCGGTATACTGTGATTAATACACTCAACTCTGTTACGATGCAAGGTGCTTGTAAGGGTACTTTGAGACACTGGGTTTCTTCAGCAACCTCTTGCTGGCGACATGCTGGTAAGCCAGACACCTGCAAAGCATCTCTTCTCCTGAACCGGATGTATTAAATATCAATCAACGTGGGTTCTGTTACAAACAAAACAAAATCAAAGGCAAACCAAAGCCATCTTAGCATAACGTGACTAACAGCCCAATCCTACCTGGGCTTTACAACAGCGGAACAGTGGTTCTGCTCTTGCAAATGGTCACATGGTGGTGGTGTCAGAGGCCTGCTGATACTGGAGCAATGGGGTGGGGAGTAGGAGGAATAGGGGAGTGCTGAGTGGGGAGGGAGTGGGTGGGAGGCAGAACGGAGAAGGTGGATCCTGGCAGCACCAGTGTGCACAGGATTCTCTCCGCATTCATCTCCCCTTCCCTCTCCCTTTCGCTTCTTGGACTTGCACCACAAAAATAGCCAGCACAGATCAAAGGAGCAAAGGGGCAAGTCAGGGGCAAGCGCTGCATTCTGCAGGTGGGGCAGCCCTGGAGACCTCAAGGAGGCCTCTAGGACTGCCCCCACAGAATGCAGCACGTGCTGCATCAGTGGGGGTGGGGGTAGGGGGGTTAGTTAGGATTGATCTGTAAGGCACACACCAGCTTCTATGGCCTATATAGTGAGAAGTACCGTATTGGTCTGAGTATAAGACTCACTTTTTTCTCCTAATTTAAGTTTTTAAACTAGGGGTGCGTCTTATAATCAGGCTGTTGCAATTTAATGCCAGTGATTTACTTAATTTTTTTTAATAGCACCAAACTTTAAGGGTGCGTCTTATAATCAGGTGCGTCTTATACTCGGGACAATACGGTAATGTAGTCTGAAGGCTACATGCAATTATATTTTATACATCACACCCTTTATATATGGAATAATAAACAATTCCAGGCTTAGTTGAAAGGTCCCAATAACTAGCAAGGAGCAGATCACCCCCTTTCACCCTGAGAGGGGCTGACCAGAAAGATCTTTATTGAACACTTTTTGGTGCACATTGCAGGCATCTGAGGGATGAATGCTTTCATGAAACTGTCCACTCAGCTTTGGAACTCTGTCTCCTTACATCTGAGTCAGATGAGGTGGTGGAGGTGCATGGGTTCAGTACTGCACTGAATGAAGACCAACAAATTGAAGCTCAACTCTGGTAAGATGGATAGGTAAGATGAATAGGTTTGTCTATTCAGGAAGTTGGTGTTCCACCTATTCTGGATGTGGTTGCATTTCCCCTAAATCATCAGGTTCACAATCTGTAGGGTGCAGCATCTGGATCCAGCTCTGTCACTGGATGCAGTGGCATCTGTGACAGGAAACACATTTCACCAGCTCAGACTAGTACATCAGCTGCATACCAGAAATATGACCAGAGATAGCATGGCCATAGTTACTGATGTCCAGTTAACCCCCTATGATGTATTGTACATGGAGTTGCCTTTGAAGACTATTCAGAAACATCAGTAGTTCAGAATACTGTCACAAGGCTCCTAATTGGGACTGGGCATTGGGAACAGGTCTTGTTGCATCAGTGGCTCCTGGTCTGCATCAGAGATCCATTCCAAGTGCTGGCGTTTACCTTTTTGGCCCTGCATAGTTTAGGACTATGTTCTCCAATCATCGACCTTCCTGGAGCCTGCTGTCATTGCCAGAAGTTCTGTTCGGGGTGCTTTCTCCTTATGATATGAGTTGGGTGGTGACCAAGAAAAGGGCTTTTCAGCTATGGCATACCTTCTATCAAATGCTTTCCCCAGGAAGGCTTGTCTGGCACATTCTGACCCTAAGCTAATACCTCCCATCCCCAAGGCTTTTAAAATGTTTTACACTTCTGTTGATTCTTTCATCTACTGTTGGCTCTGAGTATCCACAGAGGTTCCATTCCCGCAATCCCCATGGATACTGAAATCCGCAGATACTGGGGCCAACATGAAAATGTGTAAAAAAAAGAAAAAAAGTTAAAAAGCGATTTGCTTACCTTTTTACTGCAAACGGCTGTGTGTTCTTGCTTATAAGAACATAAGAACGTAAGGAGAGCCCTGTTGGATCAGGCCAAAAGCCCATCTAGTCCAACTTCCTGTATCTCACAGTGGCCCCACCAGATGCCTCCGAGAGCACACAGCCAACACGATAACCTGTTTCCTGTTGTCACTCCCTTGCACTTGGCACAGAGAAAACCTACTTTTAAAGCCAGGAGGTTGTTTATGGCTTGTAACCTGTGATGGTCTTTTCCCCCATTATACTAGCAGAAATGGTGCTCCAGAAGCCACTTCCGGGTCGCATGACTCCCCCCTCCCAAGTTTGCCCCAGCTATTGTGGGAGAGGGAAGGGGAGCTGCATGACCTGGAAGAAACTTCCGGAGTGCAATTTCAGCAAATATAAGCAAGAACACACAGTAAAAAGGTAAATAAACTGCTTTTTCAACCTTTTTTTCCCCTGTTTTTACACATTTTAATGTTGGCCCCAGTATCCGCGAAGCATCCGCGGTGAGACAAATCTGTAGATGCTGAAGTCGCGGATACGGGGGGGATCTGTATTTTTAATTTGCTGCTCTTTCAGCGGAATTGTATTGCTGTTTGTTTTTTATATTCTTTATAGTATTATAGCTTGACTCTAAACTTTGTGAACCATCCCAAAAGCACTTATGTGTTGAAGAGCAAGATATAAATTTATAGCATAGCATCAATTTTAAAAAATCACACTGAATTATCTTGAGCCTGTGCCCCTGGATGCACAGGTTTCTGGCTGCATCTGGCTTCTACGAATCGATGGATCAAAGTAACCAGTTATAATCTTGGTAATCTGTTTCCAATATGAAGTCAAGTCTACCATGAAACAAGGCACGGTACTGTATATTATCTTTAGGCACCTTCAGGCCAGCAAACTGTTATGTGGAACTTAGCATAATTATTACTCTATAGTACCTGACACAAACGATAAAAAAGTTTTCATCTGCAGTTAGAGAAAAGGAAGATATATATAAAGAAGACTACATTTCATCCCCCCCTTCAGATTTGAGCTTAGTTACTCAAGCAAGACAGGTCTGCTGAAGCAATTCCTCATAGCTGAAAATGTCTTTTGCAAAAAACTGCTTCTCTCAGCAGAGATCAAACAGCATCACAATAACAAAGCAGGTATTTTCTGAGACTGTTCCTCTGCCTCTGGGCTTAAAATCATTGGAAGATTTAAAAAAAGTAGGGGAAAAAAGAAAACATTTGGAAAATGAGCCTGAGGAGAACTCGGATTTGCTCTGCTAGTTATACTAGTAAATTCATGCAGGTTACCCTCTTTGCAGTTTAGCAATTATGTACATTAAAATATAACATATACTAAGGGGCAAAATAGGTCCTTAACATACTTCAACAGATGCTGCTATTTTTTTTTATTAGCTATATTTCAGACTGAGACATTTTGTGGAGAGACTGAAAAGAACAATGGCTTCTCCAGCTGATACTGTCGATAATGTTCTGAGCCTGACGATTTAGATTGCATAGATCTATGGGATTTTACAAAGACCACAAGCAGGAAGCTCAAATCTCCTGACAAAGAAGGAGAATTATTGCTACTGCAGAATTCACCAACATACTTCATCACATAAGGAGATAAGTGAAATTCTAGTCTCATTACGACCAATATTTGTTGGCACATAGATGCTACTGGTGGCAGCATTTCAGAGTTTTACCAGCACCTTTTTTGACTGATTTTTATTTCTCTGGAAACATGGACAAAATGAAAGATGTGCATTTGGGGTCATGACACATATTTACATTCAAAGCAACCAAAGTCAAAAGGAGGCAATTGATCAAGACACTACTTTTCACGGCAAGGAAGCTGAAAAATTATGTTACGCATACAGTTATATAGATTGTGAAGAGGCGGACAAATTCAAAATGCTCCTTCTCCCTGCATCCCGAAATCTATTGATTTCCAGTAATGATAACCACACAGAGTTCTGCATCTAGAGCTGAACTAATAATGGAGACTATGGAACACAGGTGAAAGAGAGGAGATCCAGTGAGGTCCAGGTGATCCTCTAGGTCTACAGGCCAATCCTTTTGGGCTGGCCCACTGGTGGAACTAGAGTTCCGTCAACACTGGCTGTTGTAAGGTAGCCATAAAGCATACTCTGGCAGCACACACTGCTGGAGTACCAGCAGGAAGGCCAGCGCCTTCCAGCACACGTCGTTGCCACAATGGCCACCCACTAGAGCAGGTAAAACAGCATGGGAGGCAGGAGGGGGGTCAAGGATGGCAAAATGGGGCAGAATGGGTGTGGAAGGGGGAGGAACAGGGTGAGATGGCATATGGCCCAGATGCAGGGATGAGGGGGGTGTTCCAGGGCAGGGAAGGATGTGGGTGGGCGGATTGAGCCAGTGAGGGGGCGGGATCGGTGGTAGCGGCGTATGCCTTACCCTCTCCCCCTCACAGGCCCATTTCTGCTGACATGGGCAGCCTTGATTTGCGCCAAAATGGCAGGCACAAATCTGAGGAGCCCCGTTGTGGGGACTGGGGCTTTACCCAGGGTAAGGGAGACCCCTCCAACCCCACCTGCTCAGGATCCGGCATTGCTGGTGCCAGCAAAGCTGGATCGCTGACAGAGCATAGGATAGAATTGTGCTCTAAATGTTTCTGTTTCTTTTGTTGGTGAATCACAGTTAGTATTGCAGAAGTAATATGAACATAATAATTAGTCATTGTCACCGTCTTTGTTCAATGAAAACGTACCAGTGGCATAGATATTTTAGCTTTCAATTGAATGGGAAATAATAAATGATTTTGTCCCCTTGCCGTTTGTTGTGTTACATATAGAGACATTTCCTCTATGCCTATGCATGCTGCTTCTACATCATAGAAACAACTCACAACAAGTTACTGTAGGCCACTTCCATGACAATTACTCTTTGTACCAATGTGCATATTGAGTCTCTTTGGATACCCAACAGGATGCAGGATTTTATGTGCTTCTCTTCACTCCCTAACCATTCCATGGCTGGTTACCAAATATTTTTGTAATTGGGTCATTGACTCCATTCAAGCATTTTTATTTTTATTTTACTTTTTGAGCTAAGAGTTTCTGTTGCCAGTTTGACTATACAGTATTTACCCAATTCCATTTTGACCAAACTGTTAATGTATCAGCAAGTTAAATGATACATTTCTTGGAGAATGAAAGCTCTATGTAAAGTAAAAGACTATCACTAATAAGGGGGTGGTTGGCCCAAGAAATATGCCAAATGTTTCATGAACTTACCAAGATTTAATAGGGCAATGACAAACACACAGGACTGCAGCTAACTCAGCTTATAGTATAGTATAGCTTAAAGCTTCCATTCAGGGCAGCAAGTGCAACCCAGCAGGTGTAGTTATGGAAGGCCAGACACACCCTACAGTATGTGTCTAGCCTTCTAGTTCATGGCTTACTAGATGACCCGGAAAAACCGGAACATTCCCAGTTTCCGGGGGGGCGTCCCGGCCAGTCCCATTGTCCCCAGCATGTTCTGAAGCTGGGACTGTCCTGGCTGCAACTTCGCGCCTGCATGACACTCACGTCTTTGCTGTCTTCCTTGCGGCCAGCCAACACGTCACACACCTGCACAAGGCTCGTGCAGCCGCACAACGTGACTGGAAGCTCTTCAGAATTGGCATCCAGTTGTGCCATTGAGAGCCTCTGCAAGCCTCGCACAGGCACATGACAAGTCCTGGCCAGCCGGGACGAAGACGGCAAAGATGTGAGCCTCGTGCACAGAGAAAACAGAGGCTGAGCGGGGCGCCCAAGCAGGGGCAGTCCCAGCTGGCCATAAGGAAGATGCAGCTGGCAAGCCTGGAAAAAGACACAGCAGGGGTGCAAAGGGCAAAGGCAAGGCACTTTGCACGTGATCAGAGGCGCCCAGTGAACAGCAAAATCAATAAAAAGTAAAAATATTTATTTATTTCAATATGTTGAAAACGTACCAGTGATCCATGATTTTTTGGCTCATGGACACACACCTTTGTGATGTCACTTCCGTTTGAGCTGGCCGGACACGCCCATGTGACCTCACTTCCAGCAGAAGTGACATCACTGTTCCTTATCACTTCCACCACCCCCAGGTGTCCCAGAAAATCTGGGAAATTCTGGGGGGGGCGTTTGAATGCCCCCTGCGTCGGCGGAGTTGCACTGGCATCCGTCCCACATCTAAACTCTGCATGCACGGCGTCCGAGAGGTGTTACGGCAGTGTCTGTCCTGCATCCTTGGGCGTACGGCAAGTTACACTGGCAGTTACACTGGCATAAGAACTCTTACACCAGTGGATCTACTGTTACAGTGGTGGAAGGGTTACACAGGATTGGGCTGCAAGGCATGGTCACCTACTCATGAGTTAAAGTGCAGTGCTGCTCTTTTTCAGTTCCATAGGGCACAATACATTTTCTTTGTCAGCTAACAGCTTGTCAGTTTCAGGGCCCACCAAAAATCAGGTCATGACCCAGTGGGTCCTCCCCCACAGTTTGAGAAACACTGCTATACACACTTACTTGGGAATAAGTCCCATTGAAATATATGGGACTTACTTCTGAATAAACATGCATAGGATTTTGCTGGAAGAGACTGATGATTTTAATACTGAGAAAACTCAGAGGAGAACAACAGTGTGGTTATCTCAGAGACTTTGATGGAGGCAGGGACAGAAAATGGTGACCAGGTACAAGGGTGAACAGTATTGGAGAGCTGGTGGAAGGAGCAAGGGTTTAGGGCTGGTGTGGACTATCTCCAGGGGTAAAGAAGAAAGAGCGACACAAGAGAGAAAGAGAAAGAGAAGGGGAACGGAAGTGAAGGGAGAAACAAGGGGAAAGAAAGGAGCTAAATGTAGAGGGGGGAGAGGGAGAGTGGAGAGCAGAAGCAGGGAGGAAAGAAAGAGTGGGATGAAGAAAGGATGAGCAAAGGAACAAGTAGGGAAAATAGAAATCCTGAGGAAGAGTGAGGAAATGAGACAAGAGGAGGAAAGAAGGGAAGGACAAAGGGGAGATGGGGTCATTACAAGATAAAGGATAAACAAAGGAGAGGAAAAGAAGAACATGAATGGAGATAACTGCATGCAACCCTAAGTTAAATGGGTCTTTTTGTTAGTACAACTATAACTGAGATCATTTTTAATGCTTCCGGTCTCTTAAAACTACATATTGACTTTGATCCTCCTATTCAATTTCCTACACCATTTTTATATTTTTATCAAATACACTTGAAAAATGTTCAACCATTTTGAGCAGGGTAGAATTTTTCAATTGGGTTTGGGCTCATTGGAGTAACTTGTAACTCAATCTGAATTACCCCCTATGACAGTAAATTGGATTAAACTGGGGCATTATTGAAATATATAACATGAAGTTAAGTAACTATAACTAAATTTAACCTAACCCCCAGTGCGACATTCCTTCTGTCATCAATGAATTTGTTGAGAGCAGCTTTTAGCCTCCTCTTTGCCTTCCTCTTTCAGACAAACACACCTTAATAACTCAGAGCTCCTTTCATAGATAAATTCCTTGTGATTTCATGTGTCAATACTACATTCATACAGTCAGGCTACATACATTCATTCACACACACACACACACACACACACACACACACACACACACACACACACACACACACAAACACACACACAGAGAGAGAGAGAGAGAGAGAGAGAGAGAGAGAGAGAGAGAGAGAGATTGATACACCATCACTTGATGTGCTACAACAGAATGTTTGTCTCTGGGAAGCAGAGGCGTCTTTAAGGGGGGGCCCTGGGGCCCAGGGCCCCAGGGCGCTGAGGCAGGGGAAGGGGCACAGGACCCCTTAAGTTTCGTTTTTGTTTTAGGCTTTTTTTGGTATTTTTCCGGGGGGGGGGTTCTGGCTGCCGCCCCCGCTGCTTCCCAGCTGCTTTCTGCATCGTTTGCCCCCCCCAGGGCTTGTGTGTGCTTTTGGGGTACTTATCTTTTGTCAGAGGAGAGGCACAAGCAGCATATTCTTGCTCCGGGCGCCGCCATCTTGAATTGACCAATGAGAGGGAGAGAGATTCTTTTGTTTTCACTGTTCTGTCCCACTTAGCATTCAGTGCATGAAGGTGAAGGTGATATGGGGCACCCCCCAAATGTTTGTTTTTCACCCTAAAAACCCCCAGAACCCCCCCCAAAAAAACCCGCTTTATTAAAACCGAAACCTAATTTTGACAGTTTTATGACCGGGGTTATGACAGTTTTATGGGGGGAGGAAAGGTCGGGCCCCCGGTCGAAAAATGTCTGGGTCCTTCTCTGCTGGGAAGCCCACAAGCAGAGCATGGAAGAAACAGTCCATTTAGCTATCACGGCTGCTGATAGACTCATCTCCCATTAATGTAATCCCCTTTTAAAGAAATCTAAACTAGTGTGAATCATGGCATCTTGCAGAGGCAAATCTCATAAGTGAATTACCCTTGGCCCAATCCTATGGCTGATTAATGACAGTGGAACCTCCATTCCCTTGTCGTAAAAGGTCCGGTGACCTTTTATATAAAAGGCCCTCTGCTGCTCCCAGTAAGTTGGTGGCGGGGCGTGTGGTGGGCAGGGAGGGGGAGGGGGCAGGGATGGCAGGGAGAGTTTTGGTGCAGATCGAGGGAAGGCAGGGATAGATTGAGTAGGAAGTGGATCCCAGTGGCACCTATTCTATCCCCTTTTTCTTTGTCCGGTCCCTCCCTTTTTCTCTCCTGGGACCTCCGCCAGCTAGATAGCTGCCATAGGTCCAAGGAAAGTCATGGCTGATTAGGAGGCCTACAAAAAGGTAAGGAAAATATCCTTACCTCTCCCAGGTCTCCTGATCCCCTCCCCCCATGACAGCTTGCAGTGTGCACCTCCTTGGCATGCTGTAGTGTGACAGGAGATAGGATTGGGCTAATAAAGTCTGAAAAACCAGTAACCAATAAATGGTACAAGAAAGAAATTCTAATGTTGAATGAATGAGTTAACAGGTCTTGTGTACTGGTAAAACAGCAATCTGTCCTGTGTCAATCATACTGGCCACAATGCAAAGCTCTGTATGTGCCAGTGGACTCCTCAATGAAATGGTGCTCCCAAAATGAGTATGGCTCTCTCTCATTGTATAGCAGATCAGAGGAATTCCTAAACTAATTTCCTCCAACCGCAAGATGGATGTTTGCAATCTTCTAGTTGTGGGATCTATGTGGAAAGCAATGTTACAAAGCGGTCCAAAATGTATCCTACGCTTCAGTCACTGTATACCTGGCAAACCTGAGTTTTGATCAGTGCTAGTTACCTGGCAGTGAGGTAGTCCAATCTGTATGCATCAAATTTTGAAGTATGGCCTTTTGCCACATTTGGTGTGCCATGTCAAGTGTAAAGTTTCAGGCAGTACCCCCCTCGCGTGCTCTATACAGCCCCCAAATGCCTTGGGGTAGCTTTTCCTACTAGTTTCGCTACCCATGCTGGAGAGAGAGGTGGCGGTGTAAGACTGACACTGTTGGGCTCACAAATTCTCCACCTCTTGTACAGACATGCCACAGTTTTCCACTTCCTGTGCCAATTTGTAGCATCTGCACCATAAGTTACCCACCCATCCCTAAATAGTTCTCACTACTGCCAAAATCATTTTGTGTGGGTGATTCAGGGAAAAAGCAGTGAAGTAAAAGCTACCTTGTTTGTAGTATATAGTTAGAGGCAAAAACTGTCTCTTCCCATCCCTGCCTATAATAGCATGGAAGATTAAGCAACAACGAAACATGCAATGTGCTCCAGGACAAAAGATTTACTGCCCTTCGCCACATTATAACATGCAGCCACACTAACATAGCATACATTGTATGCTATCGTAGGGGCAGTGGCAATCAGACAGCTATTTTTACTTACCCTCCCAACAGGCGGCCCAATCACCCATTGGTCCCGTTGGTCATATGCCAGCCATTTTGCTGGCATATGTCTGAGGAGATGAAAGGGGAGTGGATGTTGCAAAAAGGGGGGATACGTTCTGGTGCATGCCAGTGCCACCAAGATCCACCCCTCCCTCTCCTTCCCCTCCCCACCCCAATACTCCCCCTCCTTGCCCACGACACACTCCCATCTTACTGGCATCAACAGAGGCCTCTGGCCCATTTGCAGCAGTGGCCCGGAAGCATGCGACAGCGGCCCAGCTTTTGTGCTGCCAGAACACTAGTTCCAGCAGCACAAGGCCCAAGTAGGTTTGTGGTCCTAACCATCTAATCTCAAATTCATGAGAAAACCAAAGAGGAAAATGATAAGAAACTCTATTAAGGAATACAGAGTCTTATGGAGGTGCTGCTACATACTGGGGGAAAGTAGGTCAATTCAAGTTAATTTGATGATGTAGACAGATAAACTTCTGTTAGCAAAAGATTAAATTAAGAAAGATAAGAAAAAAGATTGCAATTAGTATACAGCAGCGTTTCTCAGCAGCGGCAATCCAGGGAATTACCACCGCTGCCGCCAATACCGCCCTGAAACCGCCGTTGCAGCACTTACCGGGGCTTTGGGGAGCTTTGGGGAGGCCTGCGTGACCTTCTGCAGGCCTCCCCGATCTTCGGATCGCTGCAAAACAGCGATCTTTGGGCACTTCCGGTTTTCGCGAAAACCAGAAGCGTCCGAAGATCGCTCTTTTGCAGCGATCCGTAGTTCGGGGAGGCCTGCAGAGGGTCGCGCAGGCCTCCCCAAAGCCCTAATAAGTGCCGCAACAGCGGTTTCAGGCAATTTGGTAGCAGTGGCGATCCCTCAGATCGCTGCCGTCATGCTGTCCCCGCCCCTTAAGGGGGTAGGGGACAGCTTCGGTTCTCAATAGTGGGTCGCGACCCACAGTTTGAGAACCGCTGGTATACAGTATAGGAAAATTACAGATGTCTATGATAACTCTCTAGGTTCATGACATTATAGAGCTTGGTTCACTATGTGATGCATTGAAAAAATCATGCACACACAGCAAAGCTTTTACTGACATTGCTGAAATCGTTTGCCTCTCCTGACTTCAAAAATTCATCTCAATGCTCGTGAGTACGTGACTCTGAAATTTTAAAAATGCAATGACTAACTTCACTGAGGAAGTCTGATGCACTTTCTAGCTATTTTGAATACCGTATTAAAAACTAGTTCATGTCAGAGAAGAGTGAGTACTGGGAGAAGGCAGGCTGACCAAGGGATGTAATGACTAGTGGTTAATGCACCCATACCCCTTCCTGCACCCCTGCTTTCCCTTTACTGGATCAGTAGCTGAATGGGGAAGATCCGTATCTGATATCACTATCTGAGACTACAGAGGCCATGAGTGCTGTGGGGGGGGGAACTCTCTCAGAAAAGCGTTGGCCCTCAGGGGTTCTTATTAAAAATCAAACCCAAAATAGCGGCTGCAGGGTGAAGAGATGCGACAACCCACTGAATTACCCATGAACATCAACCAGGCAGAAAAAGTGTCAAGATGTCACTAGTTTATTAAAAGTCCAAAATAAAGGGGAATTAAAATGTGGAAAGAAAGGTGAATAGTAAAAGTACAAGCAAGCTGATGGAAAATGTTTGAGCTTGCTTGGAAAGCACAACAAAATATTTGATAAAACAACTAGGAATGCCCAGTAGCAGATGGAGGTGGGATGCTACTCAAAGATCAGCCCACACAGCTTCCCCACCCCATTTGCAAACTGGTGAAGCTTGCAAGCTAACTGGAGTAAAAGATAAATAAAGCCAAAAAAAAGTATGTTAATGCAATCTAACTAGAAATACAGTCCTTGTTTGCTAGCTACTTCTATTTGTCCAAGGAATTCTGATTCCTTGCACTTGTGGGTAAGCAAGTGTGTTCTCTTCTCTAAGCTCCCAATGAATGGGTCACAGCGACAAGCAGAGAACAATGATGACTTCCTGGATGTTGGTGATTATACTACTTTGCCAGGATGTTGTCATCAAGTTACTTGATTGGAGGATTGGAACCCACCTGGCTCCTCCAAGGCTCCACCCCACCCCTTGGAGCTTGACAGACAGGTCTGATACCCAGATGCAGGGTAGAATAGTTTCAGCAGACAGGCAAATCCATATCCAGCACATGGTTGTCTGGGAATGGCAGTTTTCAAACAAATAAAGGACAAAGGCTGCTTGTAGCAGAGGGATGTCCCAGCAGCTTTTAGCTGCTGAAATTGCACAGGAGATTATGGAGAGTTGAGTATCCAAAAATACAGAAAAATAGGCAAAATGAAGGGGAGAAAAGAGGGCATTCATCACAGTTCATTAACATGGGATTTGCCTCTTGTGTTTGGCAGAGCATTATATGTCATGACATTGTAGATATTTTCTCAATATCTGCAGCCTAACAGAGGCAGACAGCAAGGCTTAACGGAGGCATGGAGAACTAGCTGTAGTCTGCATCAAAACGTCCCATGGGTAGAGGTGTTTGTTTTTGTTGAATACGAGAGGATTACAGCCTAAGTCTTACTGGACACAATGGGCTTACCTCTGAGTAAAATAAACAATACCATTTTCACACACCTCTACCCATGGGTGCTAATAAAATTGCCTTTGTCATGAATAATGAAAACGCCTGTTTAGTTCCAATTTTTTAAAAAAGAATGTTGCAGAAACAACATGATTATTTTTCAAGTACTGTGCAGTAATGTATTATGCACCCTTCCCCTTGCCCCATCCGTTGTTGCATCCCATCAGCCAAATGGGTGATGCAAAGGTGATGCAGAAATGCTCACCAATTGGTCCATTATCGGAGATCAGAAAATACTTTCAAAAAGATGCAGATGGATCCAAAAAGAATCCTGCCAATACAATTTGTATTCTCCCCCCCCCCCCGATGGGATTATTCCTTTTATTAAGAGCTGAATAAAAGGCAGGCATAGATCAGGTAAAGGATGAATTTTTCTTCATTACTGCATCTCCAAGCTGGGAAAAGCCTGCCAGGCAGTTTATAGTTTCTGACAGAAAAGAGCAGGATGCCAGAGGCATTCAGTTACCAGCTGCGCAGCCTGCTATATCAACCCTGTTCTTTGCTTTCTCCCATAAACATACCAAGAAAAATAAAATTATACTATTGGACCTTCAGAAACACATACTGTTCAGTCCAATCTGTACTGCATGTACTGTCCAAATGTGTTTTTCTTTTCTTCCATAAAATATTGGTCATATAGATATAGAGAATGTATGAACAAGTGTTTACTCACAAGCAAGTCTCACTGTGTTCAGTGGGGTTTACTGTCAGGCAAGTGTGTGTAGGAGTGCAGCCTTAGATAATTTGCAACAACGACCCCCCCTCCCTTTGCTCTTTACACTTCATCTATCATGGTTTCAGTTTTGTCTTGCCTTTTAAGGTGTGATCCTTCGCAACAAAGAGCTGAATGGCGGAGGCGTCTTTAGGGGGGGCGGTGGGGGTGCACTTTTATCGCTCTACTGCTGAATTTTGACAGTGACGCGGTGTGAAAGCAACCCCCCCCAGCACATTTTTTGGCTGTTTGTAGACCGTATGGAGCCTGGGAGGGAGGGAAGATTGGCGCTCCCGCCTTCCTGGGCTCCGTACGGCCCAAAAACAGCCCAAAGAGCTCTAGGGGGGTTGCTTTCATGCCGCGCCAAAATTCATCCGTGGTGCGGCAAAAGTGCAATTAATGTAAAAGAACAAATTCACCCTTTGTTGTGAAGGGTCACACCTTAAAAGGCAAGACAAAACTGAAACCATGATAGATGAAGTTTGAAGAGCAAAAGGAGGGGGGTTGTTGTTGCTGCCAATAACCTCCACCTGCCCTCCCCAACACGCCTTCCCATGGCCTTAATCCCCCACCCCAGTCCTCTATCTTGCCACCCAAATCCTTTCCTTCCCTGCCCATCACCCACCCCCTGTGTCAATTTACCACTGTTGGGGGAGATGGAGGAGCCGCTGTTACATGCATGACACTGCTCACTAATTGTGGCAGCAGCTTGGCAAAGTGTGACAGCATCTTTTACATTGCTGGGACACACTCAGAGCTGCCAGAACACAGCTTCCAATAGCGCAACCTGCAGATAGGAATGGGCAGTGAGTCTATATGGTCTTTTCTTCACACAGTATATTCCTTCTATGTAAAAATAATACAGTGAAAACTATTTTAAGTACCACCTCTTATCTTTTGCCTATTATTATTATTATTATTATTATTATTATTATTATTATTATTATTATTATTATTTGGGGGAGACACTTATTTGGAAGAAAAATGTCACTCAACTAAGACAACTCTTAATACCTCCCACAAGATGTACATGTTTTTGCTGAAGTCATTGAAAAGTTCAGAGTCTTTAATAGTTAGAGAGCTTGATTTCGTTAAAAGGTTAAAAGCCCGTCACTGGGGCTGTGTCTTCTGTTCTCAAGGCCATTAGCGTTGTGAGGTCTCCTCTATGTTTTTGAGTTTATGGTACAGACTCCACAACAGCTGTGTGAATTGTCCCCTCTAGGTTTCGGTCAACATTTTTGTTATCTTACAAAGCTTGTAGTGTAGCTGACATTTTTCAGTGTGCACATTATTCATAGCATAATTCTGAGTTGGTACTTTCCACGTGCCATATTTCATGGCTTTATCCTATACAACTATTGATTTCTAGAAGAATATACAACTGAAACATCAGATTCACACACCAATAATCACAATGGTGATATCGTCTTGGAAAAACCTCTCGTATCACTGTTTGTCATGTCTGTCAAGGTGGAAAGGCACCAGATCCCCACTGATGGAAGAAAGGATGGCATGGCAATATCCTATTCTCTGATATTTTAAATATCAAAACACTGTCACAAGTCATATTTTTGACAGTTGGCATAATCCTGGTTAATCATTGATTTGTGACTGATCTAGCTTTCAGTTTTAGCCAGATAAAAAGTGTGTTTGTATGTATTTCCATTCTTTAGTATTATTTATTTATTTATTTATTATTAATAATAATAATATATCACTTTACAACAAAAACTAGTTCGTATAGCAAAATAAATCAATAAATGATTCCCTGTCCCCAAAGGGCTCAAAATCTAAAAAGAGATGTAGAAGAGACACCAGCAACAGCCACTGGAAAAGACACCATGCTGGGGTGAAGAGGGACAGTTGCTCTCCCCCTGCTGAATATAAAAAAACATCACCTTAAAAGGTGCCTCTTTGCCCAGTTAGCAGGTTTCTTTTTTAAAAATTGTTATGCATCAAAAATAAGTTCAATTTAATTATTGCTACAGACCTACAGTGTGCACTGAAACATTTATAAAACCTAGGAATATGATTTTAAATTATTATTAAAAGATAATTATGAAGGCAATACAATGCAAATACATAAAACAATAAGCGTGTAGAAGTTCTTTAAAGCGCCAAGCAATTTTTTACAAATTATTCAGCTGAGCAGTCAGCTGAGAAGATACTAAAACCTAGGCCTACCAGATTTTCCTGGTTCTAAACCGGAACTCCCCAAATTAATTAATTAAAATATTTTTAAAAAAATTGGGGGGGGGGGTGCAAAATCAGTCTGATTAAGACTGGGCACAAACTCCCATGATATTTTCCTCTATGCTAATAATTAAACCAAAAACAGTCAAGCGTGTTGGATGTGTTATCACACATTTCTCTCACAGGAATGATCTTCGGCAGATTTGAGTTTCCCTTCCCAGTCTATAGGAAGATGAAAGTTAGAAGAACTACACAAACACTGTTTGTATCTCTACCCTCGACTATTCTGTGTTACAGCCAGGGTTATCCTACGATAGCAAGACCAGGTTCTCTTATTCAGCAGGGCAGTTTGTCTATCATAACTCCAGCTTATTTTTTAACTCAAGTTAACAGGTCTTTTAGAGCTACCTCAATGTCAGGGCAAATTTACTCACCAATGATGGGCTGTTCGAAACTGTAGCACTTTGCTACCCCAAGGGCAGGTGAAAGAAAAGTCAGACAGGAACAAACCAGACCTCTTGTAGTTACCTACGGTGCTTACTCAAGCATTGCTAAATTGGTACAAGGTGTTGCTGCATGCACCATTATGTTAAGTTTAAATCAATCTGTCAGTAATGAAATCAGTAAATAGTTAAGTCATTCCAGCGAAATAGACAAAGCAACATGTCCACAGAATACATTTTAAAAGCCAATCATTGGCTTTTTAGATGATAATTCCCATAGAAGCAGATCTTCTACAAAAGACGAAATTTATCATAAAAACAAATCTATACTGGTTTCTCCCTTGCATTTCACCTTCCCTTTTATTTATTCACTCTTATATAACATCCTTCTTCCAAGGAGCTCAGGGCAGTGTATATTGGCCCTTCCCCTCTTTTATTTTCACAACCCCTTGGCGAGATAGGTTAGGCTGAGAGAGAGGTAGGTTTAATAGCTGAGCAAGGATTTGAGCCCGTGTCATTCCATTGGGCTCTAACCCTAGCAGAACGAGTGGTCTGTCAATGTGAAGTGCCTTACGGCAGTCGCAAAAAACCTCTAATAGTGCACAGAGGGACATGCTGCTAGAATGCCAGTGGGAGGACGGGGCAATTCCCCATGCGCTGGAGGATCACTGAGGACCCGCCGGCAGAAGTAAGGTGGCAGGGAGGTGGGACTGGGTGGGGAGAGGGTGGAATGAAGTGGCGACAGGAGCTGGGAGAGCCAAATGGGGCGGGGAGGTGGCGGGAGGGGATGGATCCAATGACAATGGCATGTGCTGGATCCTATCCCCTCTTTTACAACCCTCCCCACCCCTTTCTTCTCCTTGAACTTGGGGATCCTTAAGCATGTGCCAGTTCAACTAAAGAGCTGGCACATGTTTGAGGATACCCATTGTTGAATGGGAGGCGTATGGATGCGGTAAGGGAAAATAATTCTCCTTTCCCCTCTGAAGCCTCCCTATCCGCTCCCCCAATGGATACAGCGTGCACCTTTTTGGCATGGCTACATCGGCAGGGGGAGGGGGTAGTACTGGGCTCTAAGTCCAACAAGCTAAGAACTACACCATACTGGTCCTCTGCTAGTAAACGTCCATGTTGCTCCCTTTCATGTACCCACTGTCCCTGTCATCATCAGCAACTCCACTAATACAGTTCACATTCAATACACTCAGGAAATTACACGGGGTACCATTTGCATCCAGCCATGACAAAGAGAACATTCAGCCCTATCATCTTTAGGCATTGCTCAAGAAATGGCTGATTTCTCTACATGCAGTGCTTGTTACTGTATGCTCCCACATGTTATGACACTAATGAAATAAAGAGGATTTATGATGATGATGATACTTCAACACGGCCTAAGCAAGTATGCTGAACTGGTTATGTTCTGTAACACAACAACACAAAATTGGCCCCGAAATGGAATGAGCTAATCTTTACTAATTTTAACATGCTGAAAACTAAAATGACAATAAAATCCGTCGATTGGCTCTAGTTTAGGAGAAGCAGTCCGCATTTCATACATAGGTGTTGTAAGTGCCTCCGGGCATTTACCAATACATGTCTATGGAACTATCTATTGCAGATCTATCTATATCTCACAAACTGTAGTCAATTTTGCATTTCCATTGTCATATTTGTGTTCTGCACCTCTAAATCTATAAGAAATGACTAATTTAATCTTGGGGGCATTACCTTGGGATCTAGCCAAGGTCCTGGGAATCACAGAGATATCGCCATAGGATTCTTACTATTCCAAGCGACGTTGTTTTAGAGCTGAGCTGGTGTAATTTGCTCAAGGCCAAGAACGTCAAGACGTTTCTTCAGATTTCTAGGCACTGCTCCAAGGGCTCCAATGACAATTGTCACAATATTAACCTTCTCCCAGAGACCCCTGAGAATTCTACTCGCAGGTCTTGATGATTTGCGATCTTCTTGTGTTGTTTGTCTTCAATGCTGCTGTCGCCTGGGATTCCAATATTGATGATCCAATCTTGATTTTTCTCTTTGTCAACTACTGTGATTATGTGGCATATTGTGTTCAGTGTTTATTTGTCTGTAATCTGAAGTCCCAAACAATCTTTGTTTGGCTGTTCCTAGTGATTTTGTGAGGTTCATGATCCCATGAGTTTCGGTTTGAAGGTAATTTGTATTGTTCACAAAGATTCCAATGAACCATAGCTGCAACTTGGTGAATGACTTTCTTCATAATCAATTTGAGCGATCTTGCTACAGGCACTGACCAAATGGTTGACTGTTTCATCTTATAAAGTCAACATTTACTGTTGTCACTGGACTTCTGAACTGTTTGCTTTGATATTGCTTGTTTCAAGTGCCTGTTCATGTGCATCTAGAATTGAGACCTTCCATTTCTTTAAAGTGTTCATTCTGAAGCCGTTTCCAGGTGGTCTCTTTAACAGTCTTCTTGTCAATGTCTTTCAAATATTGTCAGTGAAGCTGTTTTCCTTTCCAGTTCTCTAAGCATGTTTGAAGCACAGCTTCTTCTTTTTTTGTAATCTTCTTTACTTTTTGTCACTTTCAAAAGGTTACGGCAATTAAGTCCAGTCGTGTCCGACTCTAGGGTGTGGTGCTCATCCCCATTTCAAAGCCGAAGAGCCAGAGTTGTCCGAAGACGCCTCCGTGGTCATGTAGCCGGCATGACTCTCCTTGCCGCAGCGCGTAGCATGCGGCTGGAACACGGAGTGCTGTTTACCTTCCCGCAAGCAGTATCTATTTATCTACTCGCATGAACATGCTTTGGAACTGCTAGGTTGGCAGGAGCTGGCCAAGCAACGAGAGCTCACCCCGTCGCGGATTCGAACTGCCGACCTTTCGATCAACAGCTCATGGTTCAGCGGTTTAACCCACTGCGCCACCCGCTGGCCTACTTCAAAAGGTTATCTTTAGATATTTCAACTAACAGTCATGCTCTTCTTGATATAATCATTCAGTGCTCATTTTTCTTCCTCAACTCTTTGTTTTCCTTGTAAAAGACCTCTTCCACCTGATTTTCGTGGAAGGTAAAGTCTATCAACATCACTTCTTGGGGGTAAGGAGTGATGCACTGTCATGATCTTCTGGGTCTTATTTCCAATTCTGTCTTGGTCCAATCAATAATGCCAGCAGCATAACATAGAACTGGGACAGCCAAAGTATTAATTGCTCTATTTGTGTTACCACCATTTAACATTGCTCATAAATCTTTTAACTTGTCGGTAATATTCACTTGTATTTTTTTTTTAACTTGGTCGTGCTTGATGTTATCCACTTCCAAAATTCCAAGATATTTGTAGTGCTCTTTGAAGTCAAAGCCTTTGATGTTGTTATTTCTTGGCATCCTGATTTCATCTTGCTGAGTTACCTTTCCCCTGTTCAATGCTAGTATGGTACATGTATCAAGCCCAAATTCCATGGCAATGTCATTACTGAATATTCAAACTGTATTTAATAAAGTATTAATCACTGAATTACTTTCCATATATCTTCAAATCATCCATGTATAGCAAATTTGATATTATTGGGCATGTTTTTGAGAGTCGGTATCTGCAATTTGAGAGTCGGTATCTGTCTGCTTATGTTTGTTTATTATTATTGTCAATGGAATTAGCGTGATGATGAAGAACAATGGTGATAGGAAATGTCCTTGAAAAATTCCTCTCTCTATCTGGACTTTTCCAATTTCTTCACAATTAGAAAATATTTCCTTCCTTATGAACCTCCTCGGGCACTTAGATTCAGCTGAGATCTGCTTCAAGGTGCCTTCCTTGGAAGAGGTGAGGTTGGCATCCATAAGGTGCTGTACCTTCTCTGTGGTGATGTCTCGATGTGGAATGCTTTCCTCAAGGGAAATACACACAGCTAGTGACCCTCCGCCCTTCAGGAAGTAAAAACTATTTTGTTTACACTAGCCATTGGAGATGGTTTCATGTTTTCTGCTGTTTTATGTGTGTTTTTGAGTGATATTATATTACGATTTATCATTCATACAGTACCATCAATGTTCGTGACATTTTGTACAGAATGAAAGGACAAGACTCTGTCCCGAGGAACTTACAATTTATATAGACTCAAGGGAGGCAACAGAGGAAATATAGAGAAATAGAGGCAGGGGTAATCAGGGTAAAATATGTTACAGTATTTTATTGTTATTACCAATCTTGTGCAGGTTGCTAACATGGACAGCAAAGCAGAATCTAAATTACATAAATAAAATGTTTCTGGGGGTAGAAATGGAAGCATGCCAGGCACAGGATACCACCCTAAGGGCAATAGGCAGGATGATGGTTGTACTGCTGAGTGAATCAGCACCATTGCACCCAGGACAAGGCAAGCTAACTTCATCTAAATATCCACTGAACACACATTTGTAAATTTCTCTTGACAAATAATAGCTGCTGGTTTTGTAGTAACCTCAGCACCTTCACCTTGACTGTCAAAATCCATTGAGCATTTTAAAGAACCTGACATCGTCAACAAAACAAACGCTTTACGAACGGATGCCTCTGAAAAGACAACACCAATGCTTTTATGTACTAACAAGCTGTACTGGAAGCATAAACCTAATTTGTACTTTTGAAATTTGCAAATTAGGTTTGAATCGTGTGTGTGTGTGTGTGTGTGTGTGTGTGTGTGTGTGTGTGTGTGTGTGTGTGTGTAAAACAAATGTTCCAGTTGCTGAAGCATCCATGCAAATGAGAAAAATGTTGACATCATGGATTGTGCCAGTGATCACTATTGATTTAAGAAGTTGAAAAGAAAAGCCCTGTGAAATGTGAAAATACAGGTGGGCCCCCATATCCGCTGGGGATATATTCCAGGCCCCTCCGTGGATACTTGAAACCGTGGATAAGAGCGAACATCCCCTCCATGGTTTTCTGAGGGGCCCCCCACCCTGCCTCCCCTGCAAGGCAGGCATGCTTGCCCCCCCCCCCGCTCTTATTTTTCTTTCAGCAAGCTTTGTTTCTTCCTTAAAACAAACAGAGAAGCAGCCTCCATTGCAGGCATGTAGAACGAGACTAAGTCCTAGAGAGGCTCTGCAAGGTTTCTGTTAACCTTGCAGAGCCTCTCTGGTACTTAGTCTCGTTATACTTGCCTGTAATAAGCAGCCAGAGGCGCTTCTCCTGTTTTTTTAAGGAAGAAATGAAGCTTACTGAGGAAAAAGTAAAAGCCTGGGGGGGTCCCCACGATCCGTGGATAACTGAAACCGTGGATAGCGAATCAGTGGATATGGGGGGCCACCTGTACACTTCACAGGCTGTCCTAAGATTACCTACACTGAAGTATTCATATTGGTTTGAAGCTGTCAAGTAACGGAGAGGCATAACAACATACCTTGACAATGGAAGAATTATAGGTAATTAAATATGAGTATACCTTGTACCCAATTCCAGTTCTCACAGTGAGCTCTGACGCAGTTCTGGAGCTGCGCATGAGTCAGGTAAGACTTCACCCTTGTTTTCAATATCAGGAAACCTTTGGGGATGCTACGAGTGTGTTCATCAACACTAACAAGAATGGGACAATGTCGCTTGCCCACACAACTGTCTGTGTGCATATTTGAGCCCTGTAAAGCTCACATGGTCAGAACTGTTTACTTGAAAGAGAATCGCTATCTCTCTCATTGGAATAGCATACGAATGGTGCTCCCACCACGTAATGAACTCAAAGAAAAAGCAATCGTAGCCCAATGCAACTTTGTGCAATTTCAGTGAAAATGTTTTCTGAGAATGTGCTGTCTGATTTTGGTTCTGCATGTGTGGTGTTGACACCCTAGTGTGGTGTTGACACCCTAGCAAAGAACCAATGGATAAGCCACATCCACCCATTATGCTATATGCAGCCCAATCCTAACCAAATTTCCAGCTCCGATGCTGCCATGCCAATGGGGCGCACACTGCATCCTGCTGTGTGGGGACAAGTCACAGTGGCCTCCTCAAGGTAAGGGAACATTTATTCCCTTACCCCAGGGCTGCATCGTGGCTGCATTGGCACTGGAAAGTTGGTTGGGACTGGGCTGTCGTACACATGCAGATGCAAGGTGGGATTTGCACCATGCCAAAGTGCATCCCACACTTCTTGACGTCCATCAGAAAGATACCTCAGTACTCTTCCTGTCAACGTTACCTCTTTCACAAGAATTACACAAAGAACAGGATTTATTTAACAAAACCGGGGGAGAACCAAGCTCAATTAATGTATATGCACAATGTCAGAAGCGTTTCTACGGTAGGGCAGTACTGTAAGTTGCGCCCCATCCTAGTCCCCGTTTACAACCCGGAACAAGGCGGCCCCGCCCCCTCTCCATCGGAGCCATTCCGTGCGGCGAAGGCAACGGGCAGGAGTGCTGCAACACACAACTCCTCCCCCCCCCATTAAATTTATGGAACTCCACTGGGACAAAAGGATTTCCTTTCATGTATCCACTATTGCAGGCTATACTTAACAGGCATTTAATCAAGCCATTAAAATTGGGTTTGGTTCTGGTTCCACAGTATTCAACTAATAACGGGGTCCTCTAGTGAACAGATCTGACTTGAAAGGCAGACAAGGGCCTTCTTTCGTTTTTAATGGAGCCTAGAGAGTGTAAGAAACATCAGGCTTCTCTTTCAAGTAACTCAAAGGACTTCTAGTGTTTCTGAATGTCTCTTCAATTCTCTGAGAACTCACAGTAAGAATCTTGAGATCTGTGTGCGACTTGAAGTTCTGCTTGCCAGAGGTCTAGAGTTACTTGCCCCTGGCAAGCAGAGTTGTGGAGACCTCAACACACTGCTAGTGATTTAAACTCAGGGGGGAAAGTTATTTCTAAACTGTTTATTTTAAAATGTTTTAAAGGTTTTTTTTTTTTTTTTTTTACAAACGATAAACAATAGAATATAAAATAAACCATTCACCATAGAACTGTAACAGAAGTGTCTATGTATTGACTCTCTTCTTTGGACCAGGTTCACAGAAAATGATTACTGGGACAGTTTAGGTCCCAAATGATTGATCTCCCTTATGAGGAAAGGCTACAGCATATGGGGCTCTTCAGTCTAAAAAAGAGGCACCTGGGGGGTGGACATGACTGAGACATATAAAATTATGTATGGGATGGAGAGAGTGGATAGAGAAGTTCTTTTCCCTCTCGCACAACACCAAAACTAGGAGACATCCACTGAAATTGAGTGACGGGAGAATTAGAACAGACAAAAGAAAATCTTTATTTACCCAGTGTGTAATTAATCTGTGGAACTCCTTGCCACAGGATGTGGTGATGGCACCTGGCCTGGATGCCTTTAAAAGGGGGTTAGACAGATTTATGGAGGAAAAGTCCATCACAGCTTACAAGCCATGATGGGTATATGCAACCTCCTGGTTTGAGTAGTAGGCTACCTCTTAATGCCAGATGCAAGGGAGTGGCGACAGGATACAGGTATCCTGTTGTCTTGTGTGCTCCCTGAGGCATCTGGTGGGGTCACTGTGAGATACAGGACGCTGGGCTAGAAGGGCCTTTGGCCTGTTCCAGCAAGACTCTTCTTATGTTCTCATTTAGAGGTTTTGTTTGACTCAGTCGGACCGCTGCTTCGGCGGCTACACTGGCTGCCGGTTCGTTTCCGGGCACAATTCAAAGTGCTAGTTTTGACTTTTAAAGCCCTTAACGGCTCGGGTCCAGGGTATTTGAGGGACCGCCTCCTTCCTTATAATCCGACCCGTACTCTGAGGTCATCAGGGGGGGCCCTGTTAACCGTGCCGCCATTGACGGAGGTGAGGGGGATGGCGGCACAGAATAGGGCCTTCTCGGCTGTGGCGCCCCAATTATGGAATTCCCTCCCCCTGGAATTAAGAACGGCTCCCTCTTTAGAGACCTTTCGGCGGGGCCTTAAGACATTTTTATTTAGACTAGCATTCGATGTCTGACATGGTGGGCTGACTTTTAACTTTTCACTTTGAACAAATGGCTTTTAACAACTGTAAATAGAGGTGACCCACTGGGGTTGTTTGTTTTAATTGTTTTAATTGTTTTAATTGTTTTAATTGTTTTAAATTGTTAATTATTTTAATGTATATGTTATTTTAATGTTGTAAGCCGCCTTGAGTGCCCTTGCCGGGAGAAAGGCGGCATATAAATTCTTTAAATAAATAAATAAACTAGTTTTAGAATTCAGATCCAGCCTCCTGATTTCAGGGTTACATATGCAAATGAATATTGTCTACAACAGTTTAGGTCCCAAATGAATGATCTTGAGATGAGCAATGAAACTGAGATTATATACAGTTTGTTTATTATAGGTAGCCTGGCCCTTAGGGAAGTGTAACAGATGTACTCACACAAGATCTGTACCTGGTCTCCTACTACCTATTCAACAAACCTTTACAAGCAAGGGGAAAGCTGTGAAAAATTATTTTCCTGGAGGAGAATGAGCCAAGGTATTAGAAAGTCAGTTTCAAGAACGACAGTGTAAATGGGAGTACACCACTGCCTCCTCCCCATGACACAAGTACTGTCAAGTACTGTATCTATGGAGTTCAAAGGGATAGCCTTACAACCTCCCCAGAGCCAACTGCATGGAAATGTCCTTCAAGCACCTGATGGTTGTATGCTCTGAAAAGGATGAGTCTGGGGCCCAAGCAACTCCAGTTCTTGGTTAAACACCTTAAGCCAATGCAGTCATGCTTGAAACAATGAAGGCATCGTGTGGTTTTTGTTAGGCAGCATTACACCCCCCCCCCAAAGAAAGCACGCCAGGCAGAGGTTTGATGGGGCTGAGGGGAAGCCAAAATGCCTCACCCCTCAGTGCGCCTGCCCCAGCTCTCCCGGCGAATCAGGCCAGAGGAAATCTCCTGCCTCTGCCTGATGAGCAGGTGGGGGGAGGGGCGGTGCAAACCTGACGCCGGGCTAGAGGGCCCGGCATTGCCATTATCAACATTTCTTAGCCAAGCTTTAGACTCCAAAAACAACATACACCTCTCCCCATCCACCAACATTCAAATATGGGAAGTGGAGGCGATCTTCCTCTTAGTATCTCCACTGAGTTGTTTACAATAGTTTTGGCAAATCATCCTGAGATGGAAGCTTTAAGGCTTCAATTACATGTTTTGACTTGCTTAAAGAATTGATTTGGTTAATCTTATTTGTCACACGGGTACCTGCTGCAGAAGAAAGAAGTGATATAATCATCACCTGGTGATTACATCAATGGTAATCCCTAAGGGATAGAGATCAATAGATTTGAGAATCAACAGAAGTCAGTTAAAGAAATATTGACTTGGAGATAAAAGAAAATAAACGGTCCGGTTTCTGTTCCCTTATGCTTCAACAAACTTTATTAGTTACCAAGTGTGGTTGTCAGTATCCTAAGTCTTCCTCAGTGGCCTTCAAAATAGACAAATGATACAAGATAAAGTAATCCAGAGGGCCTCCGCAAAGTGAAATGTGGAACTACTTCAGGATATTCCTATTGTAGATAGGAATATCAGAGTCATGATAGTTGTTGTAATGCACTATTGTTGTTACATTATCATTTAAACAGCATTTAATTTGCTTAACAAACATATCCATAGCATGATTTAGGCATGCTAGTTTTCTAGAAGCAAAGGATACCTGTGATCATATGATAGTCAATCACATTTGGCAGCTCAACAAACTGCAGTCCACTCCTATCCTAGCCCATGCTGTATCCAGCACTGGATAGGAGCGGGCCAGAGGTTTCATCAGGGTAAAGGGACATTTTTCTTCTAGTCTGCACAATGGGGCTACTTGGATCTACGGAAGCTAAATCGCTGGCGCAGAACCGAGAAGCTCCGTGTCGGGCTTTCAAGCCCGGGAAGGGGGATAGGATATGGCGTGCGCAGAGGCAGCCAATCCCTCTCCCCTCCCAGGCCCTATCTGCCCACCTCGCTCTCCCTTGTGCCCATTACATGCCCTCCCCTCCTTACCTGCTCTGGCGTGCAGGGCTTCTGGATCTGGTGCTGGCGGGATTGGTCAGGCCTCCCCGCTGGTGCCACCTACTGTCCAGGTGCTGCAAACATGCTTTACAGCATGTTTACAACACCCTAGGCAGGCGCAGCGGTTGCTGTGCTGGCCTAAGGAAACCTTAGGATTGTGCTAAAAATCACCCAAAAAATGGTTAACCCAGTCATGAGTCAAACAGAAGAGGTTGTTTCATGACGTGAGTTAGAGGAGGTGGAAAACTGATGAGGGGTGCCCTATGCCCCATGTCTACCTGCTGCTCCCCAGTCGGCAACCACCCATGTGTTCCGATCCTCTTTTCCCTCCTGAGAGCAAGCAAGAGGCAGATTGCAGCAACAGCAACTCACCTCTTCCTCCAGCATGCTCCTTCCAGGAAAGCTATCTTAATTGAATCGCTGTGCCTCCTTGTTGCCCAGGCAGATCACAATAAGCTGCAGTCACACTCCCCCCAACATATTTTTACTTCAAAAAAAAAAAAAAGGGCAGCAAAAAAGGTGAAGTGAAAAATTAGAGCTCCAGAATGTAGATTGAGTGCATTTGATTGTGCTTTCAAAGTCAATCCTATTGTAAGTGAATCCGTGAAGATATAGATGGTATCAACACTTGGATATACATGCCAATGGACATTTGAATATATATCCAATTTGTACCGGCAATTCCTAATCCAGTAAGTGATGTACATGTGAAAGCAGACTTCTGCATGTGGATTTCTTTTGCTAGATCCGCAAATATCTGTAAAGACTTCTGCTTGTTTGTTTTAATTGTTCAGAGGTCACAATTATTGATATAGAAGTAGGCTGGATCAAGAAAAATTGCTTAATATACAGAATATAATACATTTCTCCGTGCATTATTGCCTGAATATTCCTGTAACAGAAGCTGACCTTGCAGGTTTATTTGAAGAGAAAAGCCCACTTGAGAAAACCACAACTCGCCTACCAGAAGGCTGATTAGATCTCAAATTTGGCGATTACACCCAGGAGCATAGTAACTTTCTGCTGAGCCTGCCTATTTAAATTACATTGTTTTATCAATGGCACATGCCACTAATCAATAGAATTAATCAAGGGTACTCTCAGAAGAGTCATTCTCCTTATGGCTTCATGTCTGTTTATATTAGAGCCAGAATAAGGCTTCTCATTTTACCAAATACAAGAGCACGATCAAGGACAGAGAGAAAAATAAAACAAGTAAACCAGGGAATCAACCATTATAATTTAATCAGTTAAGATTTGTAATGGGATTTTTTTTTCCGGTTCAGATAACATCACTAAGCATCACAACGTAACTTTTGTAAACTATGCTTGCTTTTTTCACTGCTTGATTACACTTTAGATTCACATGCTAAGCCTGCTGAATTTCTTTTATTGACAGACTAATCCTATCCTCGAGATAAGCCAGTTTATGTCCATGTATGCTGGCACAAGGATGGCTCCACCGCGCAGAAATCTGCCATCAATGGATATGCCACAGATGCTGGAACAGCCATGGAAAACATCACACCAATGTAGTTTGGATGCTGATGCAAATCTGTCGGCGGAGAGGCCAAAACAAGAAGTAGACTGGGGTATAACATGGGAAGGAAGTGGAAGGGACAAGGAGCAGTTGATGTAAGCCATATTCTAACCTCCCTCCAGATGATGGACACACAAAATGCTATGCCAGTGACAGAGCTGGCCTAGGAAGGAGTAAGTAAACCCATAGGGAATAATGTGGAAGGGAAAACAACCCAGAACATTGCTCCAGCCAGTGATGAAGCAAAGGGCATGGAGTGTGACTAGATGGGTGGGCTGCTGCAGTGGGTACTCTGTTTCACATGCCAGTCCATTGATTAGACCATAGGTGGCCAAGCCATGGCACGGGTGCCACTTAGTGGCACACCGGGCCTTTTGAAGTGGCACGCACTGCTGTTCCTGCTCAAGCCAAGCGCTGAAATCCCTCTCTCTTTCTCGACCCCAGCACGCCTTTCCAAGCCTGTGGCACTAGAGGAGGTCTCTGCATCCCACTGTGACTCATTCTTCTTGCACTGTCACTGTGCTTTAAAATATTTTCATTGCCTTAGAAATATTTATTTATTTATTTAAGTGGCACGCTCAAGATTATCTACATAAAATGTGGCACATGGCATGCCACAGGTCGGCCACCACTGGATTAGACCATGCAGTGCTCCCTCTGATAGGCCAATGTGCTACAGCCTCCCAGCCAGGTGTGCCTGTTTGAGGTGATGCAAAGTGTTAAATGCTGGAGGAGAGGCTCGTCACCTATCTCTTGCTGTGTCTGGGTAGCTAGAAAGCGGCAGACAGGCTTGTGTGGCAGATGTCATTTTCAGAGGATTTGACACAAAGCACCCGTGAGGTGCTTTGTGTTAAAAAAAAAAAAGACAAAAGAAAATATTTCTTTACTCAGCGTGTAAGGTTTGTGGAACTCCTTGCCACAGGATGTGGTGATGGCACCTGGCCTGGATGCCTTTAAAAGGGAATTGGGCAGATTTATGGAGGAAAAGTCCATCGCAGCTTACAAGCAACCTCCTGGTTGGAGGAGTAGGTTTTCTCTGTGCCAGGTACAAGGGAGTGCTGACAGGATACAGGTATCTTGTTGTCTTGTGTGCTCCCTGAGGCATCTGGTGGGCCACTGTGTGATACAGGAAGCTGGACCAGATGGGCCTTTGGCCTGATCCAGCAGGGCTCTTCTTATGTTCTTATGAGGCCATTCTGAGGCAACCAAGCTACTGTCAATATAGCTTACGGCCAAAGCATTTCCAGTAACTGGAACCACGGTGGGCTGGTGGTACAGTTCATTGGTGGGCAGGGACATTACAATTACTTTGCTAATGTATTCCATGAGAGGGACTTCTATATCTAAATTCCTGTAGCTTTTCCTTGAGAGTGTTAACATTTCTATTCTTCACTTGTGTGATACGTTTTGGTTTGAGAACAACAGACTGAATGGCAAAGCCAGATTCTGGCATGGTGTGAAATATAATTCGCCTCCCATTTTCTGCACTCTGTTCTTTACAGGTCAAAAGTCAAGATGAATATTTTTTTTAAAAAAAAAAGCTGTAAAAAAACTTATCCAAAAGGCTAAAATGGATATTACGTGATGCTGATTAAAAACTGTACAGAAACTCTAGCTGATTTTCATAATTCTCTGACAGGTTATTGTCATGCAAATATTTTTCAAGCCTTGAATTTCTTTGACAGTTGCGTGAAATCAAGTGTAAATCTTATGATGCCAGCTGAGAAGAAAATTTGTGTATACAAAATGAATTCTAAAAGAGAAAAATTGTAACAGACACTGCAGCCTGGATATACACTCTGATGCATGCATAGGGGTCAACAGAAGCAGGGGCTGTCCCATTCATTTCACTGTGTGGACTCCATGGAGCTCTATGAACACATCCACCTGAAAATATGAAGTTTTTCCTGATATTGAAGTGCATGGCAAAACCTCCATCTATTCAAATGTACTAGACCTCCATCTATTCAAACGTACTCAGCAGCACTGGCGCTTCTGCTATAGTCTAAACCAGGGGTTCTTGACCCCTTCCCAGCCGAGTACCACCTCCGGCGCCACTCTCCTACTGCGTACTACCAGAAGTGACTGGCGATGACATCATCGACAGTTACTTTCAGGTTTTCGGAAGCCAGAAAACACAGGTAGGAGAGTCTGGGTGGATGGGAGAGCCCTTCTCAGCATTCCTGAGAGGTTCGGCCAAAGGCAGGAGCTTCTCAGGAGCGAAAGCGCCATGTCAGAGCAGGGTTCCAGTGGTCTGGCAGTCCGAGTACCACCAGCAGTTGGCCGAAGATGTGTGTGTGTGTGTGCTTATGTTGAGAACCCGTGGCTTAAAATAATTGTTCTAAGTGCCAGAGCCTCCTGGAAAATGCAGTTTCTCGGGGCTACTCCTACATTTTCGGGACATCTGTAACTGATGCCTGGAATGCTGTTATAAGAGCACTCTTTCGCATAATGGAAAACTCAGCACTAATATTCTCTAGTAGTACAATGCTGTTGCAACAACCAAAGAGAGTTGGAGGAAAAGAAAGGGATGGGGGAAGTTGGGAGTTTACAGATGTTGTGAGAGGTGCTCAGACCCCACTGAGTTTCCAATGATGCCACCAGGACAAATCCAAACTTGATAATAGGCTCAGCACCAACACTTGATTGGGGGTGGAGGGAGAGTAATTCATTTTAGCTGAACACATTCCAAACTGGGGGGGGGGGGAAGCTAGCTATAACTCCTTCCTTGCTTGCTTTCAGAATGTGCAACAGCATTTTGCTGAAGAGAGATTTCATGCCACAATGCAGCCTAGTGAAAATTCCAGCATCCCCCCAGCAGCTTCTGATACACACACACACACACACACACACACACACACACACACACACACACACACACACACACACACACACACACACACACACACACACACACACACACACACACACTTTAATAAGAAACTGACAGCTGCCATTTAGGCTTTAAAAAATTGTAGCTAGAAATATACTTGCATGAAATTTGCTATGAGCTACTTGTCACTTCGAACAAGCAATCTACTTTACATGCCTCATGGCATGCTCCATATTCCTGCACTCTGCTATGCCTTCCAAATCATGCTAATGCTGCAGAAATGCTGCCATACTTTAATTAGGTTATTGCGTCTACTGCAGCACGGAAGATTCCTAACTATACAGAAACATGTGTGTGTGCGCGCGCGTGTGCGCATACACACACACGCAAAAAATATGGTCAATAAGTCCTAAGTGCCTGCCACAAGAATTCCCACATAGCTGCCTTCTGGTCATCACAAGCTTAGATAACTGTGAAAGGAAAATTGACAACTGGATAATTTGGAAAGTCTTTCTTTTCTGCAAGATTACATTTTTGAGAGACACTGAAGAGCAGGCCAGGATGTTCTTGGAAGCATGAGTAATCTGTAACTCCACTTTCCCTCCCAAGCTAGAAAGATCATTGGATTCCTCTGTGCTTGTGGAAAGGACAAGCATCACTCATTCAAATTTATTTGCCAATGGGAAAAATTAGAGAGGCAGTTTTACAGCAAGTTTATTATTATAGCTTTCTTCTTAAAGGTTCGATCTCCTGTAGCAAACCCTGTCATCTTATTTGCTTTTTAATTATTATTGATATATAATCTTGTATGTCTTTCCTAATTACCTTTCTTTATTGCCATTATATTTGTTTCCTAGATTATGAGCCCTTTCAAAACAATTATGCGTGCCTTTGGTGGAATTGTTGTAATTTGCGAGAAGCCACGAGGATCATAGAAGCCCAGTTCACATCTTCTTTTGATGTGTGGAAAAAGGAAGTGGGATTGTGCAAGCAGCCCGTCTTCTCTCTGTACTTTTGGGATGATGTGGTGGTTCTGGAGTTGGAATTAAAACCTGGAAGTTCCAGGTTTAAATCCCTTACTCAGTCATGAAGCTTCCTGGGTGGCCTTGGGCCAGTCACGATCTCTCACAAGGTTGTCGTGAGGACAAAAGGAGGGAAGGAACTATGTACATCACATGTTGAGCTCCTTGGAGGAAGGACGGTATAAAAATGGGAAAGATAAATACATTTGAAGGTAACAATAGTCCCATTGTACATATGATGAGAAGACCTTTTTGAGGGTACCGTTGCCCAGGGAGGTGCGAGGGGCGGCGGCCAGAAATAGGGCCTTCTCAGTAGTGGTACCAACCTTATGGAATTCCCTCCCTTTTGACTTACGAACTGCTCCCTCCTTGGAGACTTTCCGCTGAGGCCTGAAAACTTCCTTATTCAAAGAAGCCTTCTGAGTCCTTGCCTTTTTTAAACATCTTGCTGGTACAGGTGGGGTGCTGTTGTTTTTAATTGTAATAGTGATCTTTTATCGATTTTTAGATGTTTTTATTAGTTTTCGTTAACTGTTTTTATTGTTTTAAAAAGTGATTATTTTTTGTATTGTATTTTTTTTCTTGTTGTAAGCCGCGTTGTGTCTCTTCAGGGAGAAAGGTGGGATACAAATATTGTAAATAAATAAATAAATGAAACACATGTTGGGCTTTCTTTTCTCTCTGTCTCCCTATGCTGATGCTCTAAAAGCAAGGACAAGACCACATGGTAAGAGGGGCAGCAACAGCACGAACAAGCCGTATCCCCTGCCAATGTGCTCTGAAGCTTCTCCCCTGCCCACCACAACAGTATTTGTCACAAATACTGTACTAATACTGTCCTCAAATACTGTACTACTCCAGGAGACATCATCCTCCCCATGTACAGTGTTTGTCACTGCAATCCAACCAGGAAGGGAGAATGGAGGAATTGCAGTGAAAGATCCTTGACTGTAGAGAAGAAGGAAAGAAGGTAGCTCTGGGTCTGTTGCTGCACAGGCTGTGCTGTCTGGGGAGGCCCTGGAGAAATGGGGCCTGATACGCTGCTATGCTTGTGAGAGCTACTGTTGAACTGGCAGCCACAGAGGCCCTGGCTGAACACTTTCTCTTACCATCCCTTTTGGACCCTCTTATTGTGTCCCACTCCGAGAGATTGCAAGCTTCCCTGTCATACCTACCCTGCTAGATCTTTGGCTGTTGTGTTAGCCAGGTGTCAGTGTGATCATTGGGACTACATGGCTGGTCTATGATTTAAAAACAAACAAACAATCAGAGCTCCAGCTGTGCAAGCAACAGGCCAGAGAAAAGTGGCCAAGAGCCAACTCAGCAGGCTGTAAAAAGGAAGGAGGAAGTCCAGGATTCAACCAGCTGGGAACGCCCAGCAAATTCACAGTTTTGGCAGGCTGACTGTGTAGCTAGGTAGAGCTAGTTAAATGCCTAAGGCAGGGGTTGACAGAGGGACTGAGGATTCTGAAGGGCACCCTGAAGGGCACCCAGTATTTAGACATGGGTGGCTAACCTGAAGCCAGTCTGGAGGATGACAAAAGCATACTGTTAAAATGTGCAAGGAGATGGTGAAAGAGTGGCAGGACCACTTAGTTCAACTTCCTCTACGAGACCTCCATATGTCCCCATTAGATGCATGGGGAATATTATTTGTAACATGTACAGAGAACCATATGTACAGATAAACATATGTACAGATTTGTAACATGTACTGAAACATGTACAGATAAACATATGAGAGGGGTTGTGATCACACCTCTTGGTTATGCCCCACATGCATCCAATATGTGGGTAGACTTTGATGGTGCTGCATTTTCATTCCTATAAACACTAAAAATGCAGACTGTGCATATGGATTCTAAACATGGAATCCACTGCACATGGGGAACACTGTACAGAAGGGTGCCAGAAGTCGAGTCAGCACTCATAATCCTGACCTATTCCCTCCACATATTCATCTGTACAAGCTTCAGTTGCCTACCTTTGACTATGGTAACCATTTCGGTCACCGCCTTATCTGTTCAGAATTAGCTGTTTGACTGAACTCCAGGCTATTTGGGTGAACCTGCTGTTGATTTGCATGTGTACGCATGTGTACACACACACAACAATTTCATCATTAAATCCATTGCCAAGAGAAAGTGATAAGTACAGCTGCTTTGAGGAGCATCATACTACTGTAATTTACTGATGCACACGATCAGGCTTATTGGTTCTTGATGGAAACTTTATCTGAGAATAATGTAATAGTCAGTTATATATATAGTTCCTCCACTTACTCCTGCAACTTAGAAAACAAAAACAATTTCAAAGCAAACAGCTGTACCAAAACACCTTGATCTCAGATCTCTAATCCTTTCTTCTTGCTTCCTTCTCTATGAAGAAATATGTATTATGAAAATACAAGAGAGCAAAACAAAGGCACATTTTCTAATGTATGCCATGACAACTAGCAAAATAGAACTGGTCAAGGGCAATTGCTGCTTTAAGTGGAGTCTGAACCAATGCATTAAAAAGAGCTCAAGATATCAAACCCATGTTCAACTATGCTCTTCCTTCCAGAATCATTAGGTTTAAAAAATGAGAGACAAAAAGTACAAAAAGAGGCTAAGACTGTGTACAAATGATAACTTTTCAGAGACCTGGAGCATGATAGAATCATAATTACTCTTTGATCCAGCAGGGCTCTTCTTATGTTATGTTGGTTGCTGTCTTAGTGTTTTGTTCTGTTTTTGTTGTTGTTGTTGTTTGTTTTACTTAGACAGTATGGGAATTGAAGATCTATGTCTGAACACAATCAAATCCAGGAAAAGGGAGCTGTTTTCCCCTACACAGTCAACCGTGCTCTGCTGTGACTTGCAGAGCAGTAGCTAGCCTCAGAACGGGGGGGGGGGGGGCGTCCCCTCGACGCCCCCAAAGTAATTAGCATAATTACTAATTAGCATAATTATGCTAATTACTTTCTTTCTTTTTTTTCGTTTTTTCCGGTTTTTTCTTGCTTTTTTAAAAGGATTTTTAAGGGTTACGGGGCTTCTAGGTGAATATGTGTGCTTTGCGCCACTTATCTTTTGTTTATAGGGCCTCCAGGCTGGACTACGATGTCCTCCGACGATCTCCTCCGTGAATCACGCAGCGGGATGGCTGTTTTGCTTTGCGCATGCGTGAACTCTGCAAAGTTCACGCATGCGTATAGCAAACAGCCATCACAGAGTTCACACAGAGTTCACGCATGCGTGATGGCTGTTTGCTATGCGCATGCGTGAACTTTGCAGAGTTCACGCATGCGCAAAGCAAAACAGCCATCCCGCTGCGTGATTCACGGAGGAGATCGTCGGAGGACATCGTAGTCCAGCCTGGAGGCCCTATAAACAAAAGATAAGTGGCGCAAAGCACACATATTCACCTAGAAGCCACGTAACCCTTAAAAATCCTTTTAAAAAAGCAAGAAAAAAACCGGGAAAAACGAAAAACAAAAACGAAACCTAGGATGTCTCCCGCCCCCCCGCCCCCCCTCCCGCCCTGACACCCTGGGGCCCACCGCCCCCCGGCCCCCCATCAGCAGACACCCCTGGTGACTTGATCCATCCCCAATGAGATTCATCTTCTTTCAAGAAGCCAGAGGGTTTCTTGTACCCCACTGGCTACTGCTTGGCTCACCAAAGTCTTTTGCTCATGTTCTTTCATTTGAGAGCCAGGCAGCCAAATCATACCCCCTACCACCTTTACAATGCAGTGGCGCCGACAGAGCACGCACTGCATGCTATGGTGGGACAGCAACCAGACAGCCCAGTACAAACCATTTTTACTTAACTCCCCATAAGCTGCCTTGTCACCAATTGCTCTCCTTAGACCTATGCCAACTGTCTAGCTGGTGTAAGTCCAAGGAGCCTCAGGAAAACCAACCGGGGAAAACAGGAATAGGATAAGAACATAAGAACGTAAGAAGAGCCCTGCTGGATCAGGCCAAAGGCCCATCTAGTCCAGCTTCCTGTATCACACAGTGGCCCCACCAGATGCCTCAGGGAGCACACAGCCAATAAGATACCTGTATCCTGTCACCACTCCATTGCACCTGGCACAAAGAAAACCTACTCCTACAACCAGGAGGTTGCTTATCCCCATCATGGCTTGTAAGCTGTGATGGACTTTTCCTCCATAAATCTATCCAATCCCCTTTTAAAGGCATCCAGGCCAGGTGCCATCACCACATCCTGTGGCAAGGAGATCCACAGATTAATTACACACTGGGTAAAGAAAGATTTTCTTTTGTCTGTTCTAATTCTCCCGTCACTCAATTTCAGTGGATGTCTCCTAGTTTTGGTGTTGTGCGAGAGGGAAAAGAACTTCTCTATCCACTCTCTCCATCCCATACATAATTTTATGTCTCAGTCATGTCCACCCCCCAAGTGCCTCTTTTTTAGACTGAAGAGCCCCAAACGCTGTAGCCTTTCCTCATAAGGTAGATGCCCCAGCCCACTAATAATTTTGGTCACTCTCTTCTGCACCTTTTCCAGTTCCACTATATCCTTTTTGAGATGCTGAGACCAGAACTGGACGCAATACTCCAGATGCGGCCTTACCATCGATTTGTATAATGGCATAATAATATTGGCCGTTTTATTCTCAATCCCTTTTCTAATGATCCCAAGCATGGAATTGGCCTTCTTCACAGCCACCGCACACTGGGTCGACACCTTCATCGACCTGTCCACCAGTACCCCAAGATCTCTCTCCTGATCCGTCACAGACAGCTCAGAACCCATGAGCGTGTATGTGAAGTTTTGATTTCTTGCCCAATGTGCATCACTTTACACTTACTTACATTGAAGCGCATCTGCCAGTTTGCTGCCCATTCTCCCAGTTTGGAGAGATCCTTCTGGAGCTCTTCACAATCCCTGCTGGTCTTCACCACCCGGAAAAGCTTAGTGTCATCCGCAAACTTGGCCACCTCGCTGCTTATCCCCAACTCCAGGTCATTTATGAACAAGTTGAAAAGCACCGGTCCCAAGACCGATCCTTGGGGCACACCACTTTTCACCTCTCGCCATTGTGAAAATTGCCCATTGACACCCACTCTCTGTTTCCTAGTCTTCAACCAGTTCCTAATCCATAGTGCTGCTGCTGCCAAGATCCTCCCCCTCCCATCCCCAGTTAAGCCTGCCCTGCTCCTCCCCCAAACCACCCCCACTGCCACTTTACCTGCTCGGTGAGCCAGTGGCATGTGCACGAGGACTCCAGCCATTTGATCCACCAACCCCAATGTGCATGACAATGTGCATGGCTTTTGCTGCGCTGGACTAGGACATATGGCAGAGGATCGTGAGTTCTGCTGCTGTAGGCCCAAGACTCAGCATAAGCCCCGGGTGTCTGTGTCTTCTCTAGGTCTGGCTGACGGTTAAGAACCATCCTACTCAATCGTATTAAAGACCGATCTAGTCAAACATTATGTTTTCAATCCTGGTAGTCTATGTTCCTGGGAAGCTTCTATACTCTACCTTAACATGAAGGCAACATGTTTATTCCCAGCCTGTGTTTGCGCCGAACTTGCTGCCTCTAGATTTAAGTTTAGCTCAATGCCAATGATAGACCTATACTCTATTCATCTATTTAAATCTTCTAACACATCATATAAACCATTTTTTATGATCCCCTGGGTATAAAGTAATCACTGCCCCCCCACACACACACACACCCTGTCTTTACCAGTACACCCTCCTCATCTCAGCTAATCTGTACTATGAGAATTCTTCTGCTTCAGAATTTAATTCTGAGCCTTGATCTCACAATGCATGTAGGAGCTCTTGCATGTAGTTTGGTTCAATAAAAAAAAAAAGTGATGGCCACAATATCCACAACTGAACATTAGCGTGAAGACTGGTGGAAAAAAAACGCTGTTTAAAAAATGTGGCACCGACTCGATACAAAACAAGTTTGAGCAATACACAATGTTAGTTACTGTTAGCAATTGTTATATGGCACCTTGGATCTGTTTTGCCAATTGTGTAGTCACTGGACATCTGCTTTCAACTTGACTTCACAAAGACTGTGCAGTACACTTGGCAAAACAGACACTTGGTGGATGTATGTGCAAAGATTTTTTTCCAGCATGAACTTCAGAGGGTGTGCCTATCTGACATGGTTAAGGGCCCATAACCCTCAGGGGGTCCTGGGACCCTAGCTGCCATGGGAGTCACAGCAGCCTTGAAGTTCATTTTGAAAATCATGTTGTGACTCTAGACTTTCTTAACTCTCTGTGAAACTTGCACATAAAGTTGAGAAAACCTAGAGTCATCATAACTGAACATAATGAACTGTAATGTTTCCATGATAACCAGTGGGATTCTCCCACAACCCCTTTAGGGCTCTTCCTGTGAGAATCCCTTTTGTGGGAAGAGAAGAGGAAGAACCCAGCTAGACACTTCCCTCTTCCTGAGGCAAATATGGTGAGGATGTTTACAACAATGGTAGGAGCTTCACTGGTGAGAACATGCTATGGTAGAAGGGTGGAAGAGCAAACTGACCACACACTGTTGTCATCAGCAGCACGAAGCCCAACTACCTGCCCACCCAGCTGATGGTGGGAGGAGTTAGAAATCAGGAAGGAGAGAAGAACAAGCTGGAGAGCAGATCATGCCAATGTGTGTGGAGGGGGTACATGCATCTTGGCCCCCACATTTACTGGTGCCGACCCCGTTCCCCCCCATACCAGTAAACAACATGTAGAGAAAAAACACTTCAATTGAGGGAATGCTGCAAAGCCACACATGCAAAAGAATAATGGTGCAATCCTGCGTAAATATCCGGTGGTGGAGCGAGTGCTCTGCCGCCAGAAACCATCACGAACGTGCCATAAAGCACGTTTGTGACGACTTTAGTGTAAGGGCCACCGGTACGGAGGCCGGCCGCCCTCACTCCGCAGCTGGATTGCCCCTGAGGCTGCTGGAGGAGGTAAGAGATCCCCAGGCGGGCACGTGGGCAGTCCGGGCAGCGAGGGAGGTGGTCCATTGGCTGAGCCAGGCCAGGAAGGGACGGGGATGGCGGCCACCATATCCTCGTCCGATTCCAGACTGGCGCAGCCTATACACAGCCTCCAAGGAGGAGGCCCATTGAGGCCGGGCCGCACTACACCAGGGAAGGGGACAAACGTTTCTTTCCCCCCGAGTAGACCTCCAGGCCAATCTCGATCAGCCCGGAACGAGGATAGGATCTGGATTGTCAGGCAGGATTGTGCTGTAAAAGTCTGGAGTTACAGTATCCCTGCTCATGAAATGATTGGTGTACTCCATATATTCAGGAGCTATGTGTAATTTGAACTCTAAGAACTCATTTATACATACCAATTAAGGGTACAATACCCAACACTGAATGGCAATGCAGAAAACATCAAGGTTCAGTGCATGTGCATTAATACTTCTTACCAAGAAAATTCTTAGCACATAGGTGTCCTTCCCACCGGGACAGGCTTTGCCTAACAGAAAGCTTATGAACCTGCCCTTCATGCCTCTGTACTGAAATAGAAATGGCCCAACAGTCCAACATGTTTTCTGATTAGCTAAGGAAAGTGATTGTTTTTCTATAGCGGGTGTGTTTCTAATGCAATAGCATTTGAAAACTGTATGCATTCAACATAAAAGCAACACAAATGGTTCCAAATGTACAAATCCATTTATTTTCTGACTAAGCAATAATGACAAGGCTCTTATTTTTCAGGGAGAAGGAAATGAAATTGTTTTGCAAGCAATTATACATAGCTCTAGAGACACATCATACCGTCTTGGAACAACACATTCTCAAATAACCGTACGGAATGCAAATACAGAGCTGAGACGTTGTTTCTGGACTTTTCGTTAAAAGGGAGTGAGGACGTTCCCGGTATACTGAGCAAGTTATAAAAATACTGACTTAATGATTCATCTCTAGAAAAACTATGACACCCTGGTCCTGTAGTCACAGTTATTAATATGAGTCAGATTGAAACCTCCACTTCGTACACAAAAACCTATTTCGGTATGCACTGACAGATACATTCAGTGTGAGCAGGATCTAAACCCGGGCTGGGAATATCTACTACATTTCAGGTTGAACTCTGTCAATATTCTGCTATGGCAGTTCTATACTGTACAAGGGCATGCTTTGCTGTTTTCAGTAGTACACAGACTGGCTAGAGGTAATATTCCTGGTATAGTCGGAAAGCAGCAGCAGCAACATTTTATCTCTTTGCCTACAGTCCTCCCCCTAACTCTGAGCAAAGCTTTACAAACAGTCTGGGTATCAGTTCTAGATATGCAAGTCATCCCAGCATATGGGTCATCCACAAGTACAACCTCACTCCACAAGTACAACCAATCATTCTACAGCTCTTTGGCTGCATTTAACATGCCTCTGCTGTTTAAGATCTCTGATCTGCAGATGCAGTCTTTGAGTGAAGTGCTGCAAAATATTGCAATTGCTATAGTTATGTTTCTCTATGGATTGACTCAAATATGAGTTGTCTTACTGACATTTTTAGCAACAGTTTGATCAAGGATACTGAAATTGTAAGCATCACAGCTGGAAGAGGTTGGGAAAAACTAGCCATTCCTGAACTTTTTGTGAAATTGCCAACAACAATTTTTGTATTACTTTAAAAAAGAATACTGTTTTCAGGACAAAGCTTGCTTATAGTTGAAATTCAGCAATTTTTCAGTATATTAATTAATGTGTCATAATTGCTGAAGGTGGTTCTATTTTAGTGAATTTGGGGTGCCCTACTTTTACAAACTAACACTTTCCTATAATAGCGATATACCAGTCATCATTAGCATTCAGTGACATAGTCAAAGGAAAGTGCCCAGATTAAGCAAACTGTGTATTTTGTAGATCTTTGCATGTTGTAAAATGAATAACCAAAATGTGCAAGGTGAGCCATATTTTATGAGATGAGGACCATAAGATTAGATTGTACAATGAGTGGCCAAGCCCAGAAAGAAACAAAGATGGCTCCCAGTAGAATTATTAGCAGTGCTGTCTCAAAATGTCCCCCACAGGTTTCATTGCCCAGTAAGAAGCTGACAAAATGCGGGGTGATGGTGGTAATTTTCAGGGTATGCAGTGCAACTTACTGGGTCTTGACCTCACATGGGGATGATAATGATTGGGGCAGGAGGCTTGAGAGCATGTTCAATATAGGCTGCATTTGTTAAACCTCTTCCAGCTCTAGGAGCGCTGGAGAGCCATTTTTTTTCTCCAAAAGCACGTTTGTTTTTTTAAAGCTCCTAGCCCGCTCACCACACAAACAGTTTCAATTGTGAGCTCGAAGTTAGAAAAGATGGTGGCCTCATGAACCAATAGGAAGGCTGCTTGGCTGCAAAGGAGCTTGGGAGATGTAGTGCGAAGAACAAGGAGCAACAGCAGCCATTTTGATTTTTGGTCACTTCCGTTCTGGTGAAGAGCCACGCTACTGCAGGCTACAAGCATGCTAGGAACATCACTTCCTGCTATTTCTGAGGAGAAAAACAAATGCAGACCTTATTGTACACTTAAGATGCGAAGAGTGTTTCCTGTGGGTGCCACAGAAGGACCCACACTGTCTGTCCCTGGACTCCCACCTTCATCCCTTTCCAGAGGGTTTTTATTTTATTTTATTTCAATAGTTGGCATCTGTAGCCATCATTAATGCAACCAAGACCAAATTTGTTTTTGACTTGTAATTTAAATGTAACATTTGCGTGCCAGTTATAAGGTCAATTTTCAGTGATTAGAAATCATAGCCCATGTCATGTGAGATTAAAAAAAGCACTTTCTCTTCCCACAAGCAGGTATCTTATCGGTACCGTTAGATGCCTATTTATAGTGCTTTGAAATCACAATGCTTTATCAAATCTACCAATGAACTCAAAAATCAAACAAACAAAAATTAAAAATCAGGAAACCAAAAGGTAAAGTAGAAAACTAGAAAAGCATTCCTGTCATAATTAATAATAATTTAAAAAGCTATGGCCCAATCCTGCCAGGGCCGGGCATGGTTTACTTACCTCTCCGTAGGCTGCCTGATCCCCAATGGGTTTCCTCAGACCTATGCCAGCTCTTAAGCTTGCGTAAGACTAAGGAGAGTTAGGGGGCAGGTCTGGACTGGGACAGGGGGTTAAGGTTAAGGGGGCATGTGTCACTGCTGCTGAGATCCAACCACCTCCTGCCCCTGGCCTGACCCACATTGATCCCCCCCCCCACCAACCAATCTGTGGACTGCTGTCACTTGTGTGTAGCCTTTTGGGCCTTGCGCTGCCGGCAGCTCTCCACGGAAGGGCGGAGCATAGCAGATCATGAGATAGCATCACTGTATTGTGCAGATAGGACTGGGCCGCTAGTTACCATTAACAAACCATCATGAGGCAATGCAATTTTGTAAGCCCCATTTCAATGGGTTTTAGAAACCAGGTGCCTTTCTGAGAACACTTAAAAGCAAACATAATTCATTCAAGTGACCGTGATATGACACAGACGTTCAGGAGACTAATTTATGCCATTCCTTTGTATGGTTTGTATACAATAAAACAATGGCTACAGTTTTTTTTCAAAATAGCAGCAAATCCCATATTTTACAAACTCAGCCCAATATATGCATGCTACATGTCATTTTTTTATAACTTGTATTCAAATTTCACTTGTGTCACATAATGGCTTTTATTCCCATTATTTGATTAATTTACCTTTTTATTGTTGTTGAGGTTATTTGCATACAAGGCCACATTTGCAACACAATTTCCCCCCTAGTGCTAATTAAATCGCTGAGCAAAAGAGAAAACTTGTTGTAGTCAACTTGAATTCCTACCATCATGCAGTAGCGTAACAAGGGTGGTTCGCATGGTTCAGCCGAACCAGGCGCCACCTGCTGCGGAGGTGCCGCAGCAAAGCCGCGGTGCCAGCGCCAGACTCGAGTCCGACGAGTCCGATTCGAGACGGGGAATTGAAGGAGGGGAACTGAAGGGGACACGGTGACGGCAAGGCAAAGCACACACACTCACCTTACTTCTGCATCCGCTCCACTGGGAATTGAAGGAGTCTGCAGGGAATTGAAAGGAGGGGGCACACACTCACTTCCGCTGCACGGGGAATTGAATTGAAGGAGTCCGCTTCCGCTGCGCCTGAACTGCTCTGCGAACTGAACGCACGCTGGACTGCTGGAGGTAAGCTGGCCGGGTTCGCGCTGGGGTGGGTGGGTGCCCGCTGCAGGGTCCCGCCGGGGTTGCCCCCTTCCCCCCTGGAGGTCGCCCCCTTCCCCGTGGAGGTCGCCCCCTTGTCCGGAGCCAGTAGGCCGCGCTGATATTTTAAAAGTATATTGCGTTCCCTAGGGGCGCAAAATCCCCCCCTGAACCGGGCGCCAAATCATTTAGTTACGCTGCTGCCATCATGAAACAGACAGTCCTTACTGCACTAGGCAAAATAAATACCAACAAGAAGGGGGGAAACTGTACATAATATAATTAAATTCTCCCCCCAATTATCATATGTTATCTGAAAAACCACAACGCAGCTTCACAAACTCAACAAAAAAGAGTCAACTAAAAGGAAATCCAACATTTTTTAAAGAGTTTAGCCTAAGCACTCTTTCTTAGACAATCCTTGGGCAGTTCATTTAAAAAAAAACAAAAAAAAAACATTTCTTCCTGGCCCATAGGCATACACGTTTAACTCCTGTTGCGTATATACACCCGTGGGCAGAAACAACACACAGAACCATCAAATCAGGAGCCCCACATTGTGTTTCCTATCCATCACACCATCCCCTCTGCACAGCAAAGGTTTCCAAGACATGAACCAACTCAGAACATTCATTAATCCAGGTTTAACAGAAATAAATTAGTAGTGACTTTTTGAAGAACTTTGAGGGCTTACCGATTCAAGAAAGAAAGAAAAGGGCACTTACCTAGAACCCCTAGCCTGTAGTTGATGGTTACAACAATGACGTTCCCGTAGCTTGCAAGTATGCTGCCATCAACCATGTTCCCTGTACCTTCCATGTAAGATCCCCCATGGATGTAGACCATCACTGGCTTCCTGCTGTTCTGATCATGTATGTCTGAAAAAAGTACAAGTAAGGAAAACACAAGAAAGTAATAAAAGTATTAAAGAAAAATTGTTACCTGGTATTTTTTCAGTGCTAATAAAATTACTCCTTTGCATGTTTTCTCTACTCTATTTATTATTTTTATTGTTATTAAGTAGTATTTCTACTAGCCTCTGTCTTGATTGTATGATTATCACAGTCAAAAAGCAAGAAAAGGCTTGTGGAAGAGATCAGAAACAGGCTGAAGTGCCACTGATGCAGCATCAGTCATTGAAGGATTGAAATGGTGGGAGAAATCAGCACCTGCTGAATCCTTTGCCACTCCTAAATAAGCTGTGTCTGAAAATATATAACAAAACTGGGATACAAGTACAGGGATCTGACATGTAAAGATATTTTTTGATTGTAGTAGTAAAAATTCACAAATTAAGTGTCATTGTCAGAATGTTCACAACATAAACATTTTTAAAAAAGAAAACCTTAAGCAATATTTTAATAAGTTCACTGGCAATAAACAAAATGGCACCAGTGGCCCAATGAGAGAGGAAGATCAGGACAAGCTGGTTGTTAAACAGGTCACAACTTTATTGAAAGGGCATAATGTAAAATTTGGTCAGTGGGGTATATAATACAGTATTGCCATCAGGCTGTTCCATTGTTATGCCCTGTATTTGATCAAGGCATTACACGCATCATTGCAAGAGGCCAGTCTCATCATTTCATCACAATGATTGCTCCCCACTCTGAGTGAGAATATGTGGAATTTAGCCAATCTAAATATTCCCAGTTCACTATTATATAAGAATTAAATTTATTTATTTAAAGAATTTTTACCCCACCTTTCTCCCAATAAGGGCAATCAAGGCGGCTTACAAAAATGCAGTGAATTCTGGGAATTAAAACTCCTAATCTGAGTATTCGACTTCCTTGGACTGTTTTAAGCCCATCTGGGAGTACGGCCAGTTTGCAAATATGGATGCCTGATTGTGGAATGCCAGGGTTAAGCCCCACCTCAATTTCAGTCTCATTCTCAATCTCACCCCTCACTGTACCCAAGCCCAAAGCTGTAACAAACAACAAAGTACAGCTTAATTCTTGCAATAATAGCACAGTACTACTCACTTCTAAACCCTTTACATCTGGGCAGTTCAGAGTGGCAAGGGGAGACCTGATGGGGAAGGCTAAAAACTTCATGCATTGAATGGCTAATCAGTGTCTGAGGAAAATTCCTTTCCAGGCCTGCAATGCAGGTAACAGCTAGCCAAACAACCCCCCAAAACAGGTTCAGTTAAGGGTGAGAGAAGTGGGCAGTCCAAGAGAGCTAAGGCATGAAAGAATAGAATGCACAGTCTTAATTAGGGTCCCACCCTTCAACACTCATATTGGTTGAGAAAAGGAAAGACATTACCCTCAACCAATCAAAGCAAATTGGTGCCAAATTACAGCTGCTCTTCCTTGCTTATAATGTTGCCCTCCTTTAACAAGCCCTTGCATGGTCACACTAGGGGACCATCTTTCTACTCACCTGCAATCTCAAAAAGGGATACTGCTGCATCTTTCAAAGAGTATGCAACAAACTACCTGCCACCAACATTTTGCCTTACAAGCTAAAGTTCAAAGGGGTGGGGAGCAGAAGGGTTCCTCAAGCAAAACGTCTGGACACATCCAGAGAAAGCTAATATGGTTTCAAGCTGTGCTTTATCTAAACAAATGAAATGTTACCAACCCAAACCCAGTTACAGTCCAAAGCTTGTTGCACTCATCATGAATCAGGACTAATTTCAATATTACTTACTGCCTGGGTCATCAGCAGTGCACGAAGCCCAGTGATGTAGACTTGAGTCTAATGACTCGGACTTGAGTCGGACTCAAGTCGCATCAATGACTCGACTCGGACTTGACTCGGCAATTGTAAAAGACTCGAAAGACGACTCGAGACTTGGGAGCCTTTTACGACAAGTTGCATTTTATTCTGGTTTAAACCCATTTCCCCCATTAAATAGATAGGGACTCACAACCAAAGACTCGGGACTTGGGGGCAATGATTTGGGACTTGACTTGAGACTTGGACCCAGAGACTTGGGACTTGACTCGATACTTGGAGTCAAAGTCTTGATCCACATCCCTGATGAAGCCCTGTCCCATGCATGCTACCATCCAAACACATGCAGCATTTGCCTTGCTAATCCCCAGGGACGCTTACTCTTTGTTGTTTGGATCATATACATGGGGTAGGGCTTTTTGGCAGCAACTGTGAATGGTAAGAGCCTTAAAGTGCTTGGGATAGAATATATAGACAATATAACATGTTACACTTTGTGTGTGTGTGTGTGTGTGTGTGTGTGTGTGTGCGTGTGCGTGTGTGCAAGCAATTTGACAAACAGTGTGGCAGACAGATGCCCAAACAAAAAAACTTTAGAGCCAAGAGATAACCTGCATTTCAAGAACATTCCATTCTGATATCAGTTCTGCTGCAATATTTCCTTGTCTCCATCAACACCTTGATATCTTGACCAAAATAACATCATCTCTCTTGCATGCTATGCTGAGGTAAGGGCATTTTAGACAATTAGGTTTAAACTACGAATATTATGTTTTCTTATAAGCAAGGTCAGATGCAGTGGCGTCGCTCCGGTAGGGGCAGGGCCGTATGTATCGCTCCGTCCTAGACAGAGACCCTGCCTGCTGCTTTCTCCGCAGGGGATGGCTCTGACAGTGAGGGGGCGGGGCCGCCTCCTGCTCGCTCGGTAAAGGGTCTAGGACGGAGCAATACTTACGGCCCCACCCCTAACGGAGCGACGCCACTGGTCAGATGGCCCCTCAGTTGACAATTCAGTGTGTATAGGATTGAATCCTATACACACTTTCTTAGGAGTAAGTCCCATTGAACACAATGGAACTTACTTCTGAGTAGACATGCACAGGGTTAGGCAAATACTGTATGATTTTTATAGCAATAATGGGGGCTTCTTGTTTCTTTGTTCCAAAAATTATCTCACTGCGGAACTGTATGCTGTGTTTTGATCAGTTTGTTGATCTGGGTTCATAGGAAAAAATACTAGATCGAATGGAAAACAACAATGGCACGTGAATGCTTCTGAAATATGTGTTTTAATACTCATTAGTTCACTCATTAGGCATTATCTACTGAAAATATATTAAACTAAACTAAAAAAAGTGTAATTTTATGTCCAAATCTGTGCTCCTCCAGTTGCCAAATAGAAAAGAAGGTGAAGGCATCTATGAAGTTAGAACATCATAGATCGCTTCACACGACATGGGTGGAGGGCTCTTCATAGACCGCTTCACACGACTTGGGTGGAGGGCTCAGAGGTAGAGGGCCTTGCTCTTCAAACCCTCTCAAAAAGGGTCTTCCACCAGAAGAACTATTTTCTGACTGGGGTCCTAGCATAATAGCATATATGTTGAGAAAGGAGTAAAGGTCTAATTTATTTTGAGAGGAATATTACAGCAACAGAGGAGAGCAGAAAAAGGTGAGCAGTTGCAATGACAAGGAAGTGGAACTCTTGACTGCTGTACTTGAAAAGGTCAGAAAAGCCATAGTAATTTTGAATTCTTGGGAAACAAGGAGATTAAGAGGTGACCTCACTGTACTGTACACATTTCTGAAGGGAACAGAAAGGGCAAATGTTACAATGCTAGTTGAGATAGTGTCAAATATCAGAACGCAGGGAAGTCAAGAACTAAGGCTAAAAAAGGACAGACACCTGAGAAATGTTGCAGACAGAAGGTTGCACAGGATGAGAAATTATTGGGGTCTCTAATACTAGGAAACAGGTTAAATATGTTGTAAGCCTGAAAAGTGTCCCAAGAGAAGTTTGATGGCCCCTGCTGCCACTTTTGCTGAACATGGAAAAAACAGAGAGATTTCATTGGTGAATTAAGATCCTCCCTGAAATTCATCCCTGAAATTCTGCAGATTGGCTTGAATGTAACAGGATGTAACAGGATGTAACAGGATGGGGTGGGGATTGTGGCGTCACGTGGGGGGTGTTGCGTCAACGGCCCCCCACAGGGGGTGTAGCGACGCCTCTGCACAGACACACACACACACACACACACACACACACACACACACACACACACACACACACACACACACACACACTTTGTACACATTTTAAATGCAGAAAGATAAATATCTTAATGTAGCAGGATTAAGGTACTGGCCTGCCAGCCCAATCCTATTTAAAGCCCTGCGCTCAGATGCAGCACTGCCAGGGCAGGCTCCGCTGCTTCAAGCGCCAGGCTGGAGGTCTCCTCAAGGGAAGAGGATCTCCCCCCATGTCGAGGCTCAGCAACCCCTATAGGGCTACTTGAAGGTGTGCCAGCAAAATGACTGGCACAGTTCCGAGAAGCCCCGTGTTGGTCTTTCAAGCCCAGGACAGGGTTTAGGATTCGGCAAAGGCCTCTTCTGCTGAGCCCACCCCCTTCCCGGACGTGATCCTCCCTCCTCCCCATCTCTGTTCCCAGCGGAGGCCTGCAGGCACTGGCCTCCACACCAGCAAGACAGGCCTCTGTGCTGTCGCAACGTGCTTTACAGCACGTTTGCGACAGCGTGGAGCCAAGTCCTGCCGATGAAGGCCAGCATAGGATTGGGCTCTGCAGGTATTAGCTTTCCTTGGGAGGGGGGGAAGGGTTATTGCATTTGATAACAATACCGGTAATTTAATCACACATAGAAGTTGTGTGAGTGCCCAACAACAAAACAAACCAGTTTCATTTACACATCCTGGGGTGCTGTGATCGTTGTCACCTGAGTGGTTGATCCCACAGCATTCCCCGAATCTTATAAACATCCACCCGTGTTTCCTTGCACGTTGATGTAACAGGCAAGTGATGGGAGTCCCAAGGGGTTGGACACAGCTGGTGTCTTATAAAACACACACAAGGGAAACAGTTTCATTTGTTCCTGGAAGCAATGCCAGAGTCAGTGATGGTGGCATCCACACTGCCTTAGGTGCATGTAAAGGAAGAAAGTTGTTTACACAATAATAAAGCAAAACAAACTGGAAACCTTCCTTTAATCCTCTTGAGGAGTCACATACTGAAGACAGAAGAACAGAAACAGCAGACGAGGTAATTGCATCCACTATATACAGTACATATTTGGGGAAGAGAAAGAGGGAAGTAATGTGAAGGTGAAGTTACAAAATGTACTAAAGGGATAAAAGAAGAGAGAAACATGCATGGCTTCAAATCCCATTTTGTCTTCCTAGGCGAAAGTTGGGAGTGGGGAAAAAGGAAACGTTTGGTTGTAAATAATACGTATGTTACTCACTGCACACATATTTACAGTTAACCTGTACACTTATCTCAAAGGGGAATTGCAGTCATCTAAATGCTAATTTGTGTATTTAAAAAAAAGAGAGAGGAAAAAAAAGGAAAGTTGATTCCCGATAAGAAGAAAATAAAGCAGCACACTGAAATGTGTGTGATTAAATAAAGGAGGGGGAAAAGTTCATGTTCATGCATATCAGGGTTGAGCTTTGGAAAAAAAACCAAAAAAATACCTTCATCTTCCCCACGATCATTACTGGTTATATCATCTGCGCTTTTCTTTGTGTTGGCTCCTGGGGTCAGAGTGAGCAGGAGAATAAAGGGAAAAAAGAGAATTCAAAAACAGCAGGTTCCCAAAAATGGAAAGAAAAAGAACTAGCTGAAAAAATTGAAAAAGGAAAAAAAGATAACACAAAAACGTCAAAATCTGAATTGGAAAAAAAGAAAAGATGCAAACTGCACACTAACATAAATGCTAAAAACAATAAATAAGAAAATACTAGGAGGGAAAAAAATCATATATTGTGACAATGCAATTAATTTGATTAAAAATGATTGCATACTTTGCATTCAAAATTGATAAGAAAAAATACAAAGTTTTGTACACATGTATTCTTTTTAATTTCACCAACAGTCCAATCTTCAGCGTGGGCACCATAATACGATATCAGTCAAAGAGACTTTTGCCAGCAGAGCTCTTTGAGAACTGGGGACTAGATGGTGAAAAATGTATAAGAAATTGAATTGCGAACGCCGGTGTAATTTTAATTTTTAAGATTTCAGACTCACTAAGGTTGGATCTAAAGAACTGCACCACTAGTGCTGCACATCAAAAGGAAGTCTGGAATTTTGCTTCTCAAAAAGCAACCCCCCACCACCACCATTGCTCCATGGCAAAATTCTTCTGAAACTGAAGGATGTTTCATAAGCATCTTGTCAAAGGACAGGAAAAGGTGTCCTGCTGTTCAGAGGAAGGAAAACTCCACTGGGCAGACCCAAGTCTGCCCATAGTAGCTCCTAAAGTAGCTACACCTATAGTAGCTCTTTGGATCCTGTCCTCTGAGAAACGTACTACAGAATTCAAAAATCAGTTATTGTGAAAATTAATAACAAAATAACCAACACACATTGAGAATTTTATACCATATATCGAAGGCAGGGCGTTTTCCCATTAAAAACACGTTTCCAGTGTATATATTGAAAAATATATGATTTCAAGCAGAAGAGCAGCTCAGTGTGAAGAAATCAGGTCTGCATATATAGATCATATTGTGTTCCGCTCAAAAGAATTATGCTCAATTCTTAGGAGGTTATAACTTACAAAAACATACAGAACATTACTTACTATGAGGTAATGAAAAAAATAGGCTATAATTGAGGAGGAAACTACAGCAACTTTACTCAAAACCACATATTTCAATTCCACATATTTCTGTGTATATTCAGAAAGGACAAGAGGAGCTGAGGACCACCCAGTTTTTCCCTGATGTACCCAGGGGAGGCGAACTATCAAGACAGAGGTGCCAGTATTACAATTCCCTTGCACCCATACTGCTGTGCATGTGAAGGGATTAATTGTACGGCCCCACTTTTCCTTGCTGAAAATGCTGCCATACCTTCATTTAGCGGAAGATGGAGTAAAATCAGCAAACACAACTGTGCTGGATTTGTGTAATCAGAAGTTACAATGAAAATGAATGAGGATAAACCTCAAGGACACAATCCAAAGATCCTTTCGAGTACTATACCTGAATGCCGATTGCAAAAGAATACTTTTCTATATTGGTAGCAATTCTAGTGCTACCAATATAGAAAAGAATATTAATACAGATTAAGGCGCCAAAGAGGCACAGGCCACCCCTGATTAAACAGCAAGTCAACAAGCACTAGACAAGGTATTAACTGACAGCGCAATCCTCTCTACTTTTAGATGGAGTAATTGTGGCGAGGCAGAGTGGAGGAGGAGGGAGGGTGGAATGGACGTTTCAGGGTGGGATTGATTGGCCAGGGCCGGGAAGGGGGAGGTATTGGCCTCCTCCGCCATATCCTATCCCACTTCCTGGGCCTGTTGGGCCTTACACTGGCCTCTCGAATGTGCGCCAGCAAAATAGCTGGCGTGCATTCAAGTAGATCCATTGGGACGCCTGGCCTGGGGCTCTACTCAGAGTACAGGGACAGGCCTCCTGCTCCTCTGGCGCAGGCCCCATCCTTATTTGCACCACCACATCCTGCTAGACAGGATTGGGCTGTAAATGTATGACACTTCTAAGTTCTAATTTTGTTTCGGTTTCCTACCCTGCCTTGATTATGATTGGCTCTTCCAGTTTCTACCACTCTCTTGAATACTCTCTGGTTCCTGTCACCACATACTTCTGATCATCCAACACTGGAGTACTGTGTGACTCCTGAACCTCAACTGCCCCTACTTTGTGGAGTACGAAGTTACACACTGACCGCTTCAGGTACCGACCCCTGAAAGACCCAGCTGAACTTTTGGAAACGTCTTTTCTAATGTGAAATCTTCTATTCAAGTTAAATTCTTTGAGTCCTGCTGATGAAGACTTAGTGATGCAACAAATGTAACTTGCCCTGAGACCTTTAGCTCTCCCCTCTGCTCTGACATTTCTCATGAACAAAAAGCAATTCAGAGAGAGAAATGAAATAGGTGAAAAGTGATTCTTTTAAACCTTTTCAGAATCTCCCAGAAGGATTTCCCCCCACATTATGTGCAACATTTGGCATGCTGCTGGTGCAGCTTATAAAATCCATACCTGGCCTTTGTATGTAACAGTATGAAGTCCGGAAGGAGAAATATAAGAACCATCAATACCTGAATAGCTGCTCTCAGAGAATCTATAGAAGTCTGGACATTATATAAATTATCCAGTTAACCTTATATTTTCCTTTTGATACCATCCACACTGGTGAAGAAACATTCCTCCCTTCTTTAGACATTATCAACTAAGATGTTTAACATTGTTGTAATGGTTGTCTTATTTTACTACATAAACTGTGCTGAGAATTTTTTTTAATGAAAAGTGGAAACAGTAGACACTTTCTGTCTGTGGGTTCGGGATCTGCGGATTTGAGTCACCACGGACCCACGAGGTCCATGCTATAAACCCTGTTAAAGGGGGGGGGGAAATCAGCAAATCGCCATTTTTACCTTTAAATAGCCAAATCGCACCATTTTCAAGCATCAACGGGGCTTCTTCTTGAAGCTTAATGACCCACTTCCGGGTCGTGCAAAGGCTCTTCCCCCCCTCCCAGTTTTACCCCATGCATTCTGGGACAAAGCTGGGAGGAGGGAAGAGCATCCGTGCAACCTGGAAGTGAGTCATTAAGCTTCAAGAAGCCCTGCAGAGGCTTGAAAATGGCACAGTTTGTTTCTAAAATGTAAAAACCCCAGCATTTTTTAACCTTTTTTTAACATCGTTTTTAACGTGGACCCCGCAGATCCATGCCAAGTGCAAAGTCACAAACCCAGAATGATATTAGGTATAGGAAGATAGGTGGAGTCAGATTGGTGAGAAATGAATGCAAAAAATCACTCACACACACGCCCATGAGGGCGCACACTTTGACTAGAGGCAAATCAATCACCAAACAGATTTTGTTGGAATTCAAATCCTAAATGGAACTACCTGTAATTACTTGCAATAAGCAAAGCATCAAGTATACATTATCCCTGTATTCCCTTATGACAATACCCAATAGAAGAAGGAAGAAACCAGTTTGTCTTCCAGAAGTTTTATATTTCTACAAACCCCTCCCCTTGCCACTGATTGGAAGTTCCTTCACAAAACCTATCATGTTCTTGGACATTTGGGCTAGAATTTCATCCCAATCCTACCTGTGGCTAGTGCTGCTGGAACAAGCGTTCTGGCAGCGCTACACGCTTTCCAGCAGTTGCAAAGTGTGACACACTGGAGCGCACAGGCTAGCCACCACCAGAAGCGGCAAGTGGTTAGCTCCATGCAGCAGAGGACTCTGGACTCTCACCAGTCAAGGTTAGACTACATGGGGGTGTGTGGAACGAGGCAGCAATGGGAGCAGAGAGGAGGGTGGATCGGGACTGGGAAGGGGTGGGTTCAGTGGCAGTGGGGTCTGCCAAATCTAAACCCCTTTCCAGGCTCAATCCGCCTTCACGGATCCACACAGACCTGTGCCAGAGATATCACTGATGCAGGTCCAAGCAGACCCACCGGGGTGGCAGGGGCTTACCCCGGGGCAAGAGAATGTTCCCTCACCCCAAGGAGGCCTCATGAGGCCAAAACTCCCCCGTTGGATGCAGCGGATGCCACTTTGGTGCCACTGCATCACTGTGCAGGGAGTTATATGGATTGGGCTGTGTGTTTGAGTTCACAACTGAAGAGCTTTCTCTCTTTCTCATCTCCTATCCTCCACCCCCCTCCCTCCATCCTAGTTGTGGTTGGTCTCAGGAATCAAAACTGAAGCAATCAAGCAGGCCCAAACACCAAAAGAGATCCCTGATCTCTTAGGGCTAGTTGATATCCATTGTGTTTAGTTCGATGAATGCTGAACGGAATGAAATTAATTCTGCTTGTCACATATTAAAATTCATCCTGAAACTAATGCACACCTCTATCACTCATTCCATTACTTTCTCTACTTTTCCTGTTTCTGCAATCTATTTATGAATCTCAAGATAAACTTCAGAATTTGGATCAGGGATTGACAGTATGTTCACAGGTTGTTGTTTTTTTTTTTTTAAGTACTTGGCACTTAGTTGATTTTTTTTTTTGGACTGGAATGTCTACCCACAATGATTCTGCATGTAAATATGGTGGTGGCGGTTGTGTGTGTGTGTGTGTGGTTTCTATCTTGTTTGAATGTATATGATTTTTACAGCCATACTCCTATAAGCTACACTATCTTTTTTATATACAACAAATCTATAGTACAATCAAATCTATAGAACTGAGCTTTCGTCTTCAGACACATGACTATCTTCAATGTTTGGTGTGGTCTTTCTAACTGCCAGCTGCTATTCAATTCTCTATTCTCCCATTAATACCTATCTCACTCCTTTCCGTTTTCTCTCTTTTTTTCTTACTCGACTTGAGTAAAGTTCAGATGTTTCTTTGTTCTTCTGAGCTCATTCAGCTTTCTTCGTGTCTTTGTTTCCAGGTTCTTTTCAGTATTTTAGGTTTTATTACTTCCATGTCCTCCTCTTTAATATCTCCTCTTACATCACGCCAGGGTTTGCTGCCTTATGACAAGATTATCTGTGGCTCAGTGTAATCTACTCTTGACAAGAGTAGCAGTAACTAGTTCAGCAGTTTTTCCAGCTGGTTTACTTATGAACATGACTGACAGCTGCTGCAGGCTGTACTGTGAAGAGACTAGTTCACACTGTGGGTTCTCCAGGTAGTCCTTTGCAAAGAAGGGTACACATGAGGAACCAGTATTGCATTGTTACAGCTTTGGTGGGCAAGAGCTCACATCATCAGATGCATAAAACTGAGAAAAAATGTAGCGGATATACTTATTTAAAATAAAGGGAAGGCAAAAACAGTTTTACTATGGGCCGCAAAAAGACAAGGGATCACATCACAACAGCAGAGACAAAAATGTATGATTCCATTAGGTGAATTCAAAAGCATCAGTGTGACCATGGATAATTCGAAGAACTGGGGAACTAACCCTTCCCTTAAATTAGGAAAACAACTAGTTTTTCTCATATTCCTGAACTTGCATATATGCAGCCGTACCTTTTTTCTGCAAGGCCCTGCCCCAGCACCAGATGCTTTGTGTTTCAAGAAACTTTCAAGCAACCAGGCTTTGCCTTAGGACAGGGGTGGCCAACCATTCAACACGAATGCTCCTGGACCTTTAATGGTTGTCTAGGTGAGGGCATTTCAGCAGGTGCAGTTGCTTTAGCAGCACCATCAGCAATTCCATCCACCAAGATTCTATCATCTACAAGAGTTCTTAAGAACGCAGAGGCCCTAATGGTGGAAGGTTGGCCATCCCTGCCTTAGGACATCACTAGGCTCTACCCCAGGTTTTGGTCTGCTTCCCTGAATGCGGCAATCCTACTAAGGAGCTGAGAAAGGCAATAAATGGTTCCAGTAAGTCTGTTCCTCTGGAACCTGTCTATTTCTAGTGATCCAACTGCCGTGTAGCAATCAATTGAATCAATGGTTCATTTCCAAATTACATGGTATCAACAAGACTGGAACTTGGACCTCATGACAGATCACAACAGAAGACTCCAAAATTCACATCCACACTCACTACTCTGGTTTACAGTCCCATCTCATCTGGGCTCCTTTTCACTTTCTAGAAACTTTCTAAACACATTACCATAGACAAGAAGAGAATTAAAATCTTCAATTTTATTTATACCCCAGAGTAATTAATTTTCCATCAGTTTTGAAAATGTCAGTATTCCCTCTTCACCCAGACTCCAAGGTTTACAATTTCACAGTTGTACTTAATTCATTACACTGAATATCCAGGCTACAAGCCAACACTGCTGGTTACTTCTTTACTATTTAAAACACATTCTTCGGTCCATAATCCTCTTGTCATTATTTGATTATCCTTTACGTTAACTGCTGCAGTTTCTCCTGTGGGTTCCATTCCTCTTATTTTGCCTCCCTCTACCACAAACGAAGCACTGTAGCTACAAATTATTTTAGATGCAACTTGGTTGGAGAACATTTAAACATATCACAGCACAAACATAGAACAAAAGGTATAATACAAAACAAGAGGGTAAAAGAAGTGTGACTCGAATTCTAACCTCAAGAGGACAAGCTAATTCAGGAATTAAAAATCTTATTATAAGGTACATTTAAATATGTCACTCAAACATCAAAATGGTCCTGACAAGGACGATAATGATTGGGTGTTTGATTGATAGTCTGAGTCTATATATGTCAGTCTTACTGAGTTCATTGGGACTTACTCCCCAAGTGTGCATAGGATAATAGGAGCTGTGGGGTGCACTTTAACTTCTAAGTTGCAATCCTTGATATTTAACTGCATGATGAATTGTTAACTTAAAGTTGTTTGCACTATTCTGAGATCGAAGAATGTGTTTTAAATCTATGATGTTGGAGAGGACCAAAATACTACCTAGTTCAATCCCCTAATGCAAGGCTGGTCTTTGATCCATTATGTGAACTATCCAGTGTGCCACAAGCAGGGAACAGTTGAATGTCATTCATTTAAAGCTAAAAAGCGTTCCAATTGTAGCCATCATCTTTGAAAATGTTCTATGATATATTGATTACGATTCATTTTAATGACACAATTGAATACTGTGTTATTGTTGTTGTTGCTTTTTTTTTTTTTAACGGACTGAGGTAAAAAAAAGCAGGACAGGACCAGAACAAATTTTCCACAGTATATTTTAAATTAAACAAATAGTGCTGTTTCTTTAAATCTCCAATGTATCACGACGCTTACATCATGCTGCGTTGGGTTACATCATGCTATGACGAGTGATGTAACCCGTCGCAATGCAATGCACACATCGCAGTTAGCGAGTTAAAGGAATAGCATTCTTAGGCTGTTGTCAAATTGTCCACCTAGTCGCTGTAATAGTACAGGCTTGCGTTTAACCTAGGTAAATCTAAAATTATCAGTGGCTACATTACTGTCATGAAGAAAAAAACAGTACCAAAAATAACCATTTATTTATTTATTTTTCACATTTTTAAACCGCCCTTCCTCCAAGGACCTCGGAGTGGTGTACATATTTCCTCACCTCCTTTTGTCCTCACAACAACCCTGTGAGGTAGGTGGGGCTGAGAGATAGTGACTGGCCTAAGGTCACCCAGGAATCTTCGTGGCTGAGCAGGGATTTGAACCTGGATCTTCCAGGTCTAAGTCCGACTCCCAAACCACTACACCATCCTGGTTATCAGTGGGTACATTACTGTCATGAAGGAAAAAAAAGTACCAAAAATAACCATTTATTTATTTATTTTTCACATTTTTATACCGCCCTTCCTCCAAGGAGCTCAGAGTGGTGTACATATTTCCTCCCCTCCTTTTGTCCTCACAACAACCTTGTGAGGTAGGTGGGGCTGATAGTGACTGGCCCAAGGTCACCCAGGAAGCTTCGTGGCTGAGCGGGGATTTGAACCTGGATCTTCCAGGTCTAAGTCCGACTCCCAAACCACTACACCATTACTCAGTTTTATATAGTCAGTCTATTGTCCTGAGCTGAAAAATTACTTCTCCCATTTGCTCACACCGAATCAGCATGTTTAGGAATCAAAAGGTCAAAGAAAAATTAGGAAAATACTCATAATTTTATGTATATTATATTTTTATGCATAATGCACAGTTGCACCAACCAAGAAAATGTTATTTGGGGAGCAATACAGTATATAGTGGAATTGCATCTCACATGCGGGTTAGGTTAGGTTCTAAAACCAGGACATAAAGCAAAACTCATATATAGACAAAAATTACCCTTGAAAATCCCTTAAATTGCTTGCATTTAGGAGCCATGTTTTTCAAAAAGTCTGTGCTATATCTTTAAAAACTAGAATCACACTATGAAAGGCACCTAAGAACTGAGACCGACTAAGGGAACAGCAGATTCACATCTCCCTTCTCATGCTCACTACAGAGCATACACTCATTGAGTAGAATGGCAAGGGAATTGCCTGCAGTATTTAAACTGTTTGCTGAGTTTGTATAGTTGAATTTGTATAAGTTGAATATGTATATGATGCGACTCCACTGTAGCGACTAACATATGGACATAGACTGGGGAGAGCTCTGTTCAAATCCCCTTTCTACTACAAAGATTACTTAGGTCAGGCACTATCATAAAAAACATAGTATAATGATCACCAGGATGGCACAGTGGTTCTGGTGTTGGACTTGGACCTGGAAGATCCAGGTTCAGATCCCTGCTTAGCCATGAAGCTTCCTGGGTGACCTTGGGCCAGTCTCTCAACCTAACCTACCTTGCAGGGCTGTTGTGAGGACAAAAGGAGGGAAGGAACCATGTACACCACCCTGAGCTCCTTGGAAGAAGGGTGGTATAAAAAAATGTGAAAATATTAAAATAAATAATAAAAGCCCTTCTGTATCAGGCCAAAGGCCCACGTAGCCCACCATTCTGTTTACCAAAGTGGTCCACCAGCTGCCTCTGGGAAGCCCATGAGCAGGAGAGAAAGGCAGACTATCTCTCCATCTAACCTATGTCACTGGCAGCGCAATCCTTTGTAACCTTGCAGAAAACGGCAATCCGTAGATCGATCGGGGAGGTCTGCAGGTCGCGAGACCTCCCCGAAGCCCCCCAAGCCCCGGTAAGTACAGCGGGGATGGTATTGGCGGTGGTTGTGGCGGCAGTGGCGATCCGCTGTTGGCCCCACCCCTGCAAACACTCAAAGTTCTCCCCGCCTTGCTGAACTAAATAAATGGAATTCCTTCTTCCTGTTAACAGAGCCTCTCTAACATTCAGGCTGTTTGCCTGCTTCGTCGCTATAAGGACCTTGCTGCTTATAGTGTTTTGTTCAAGCAAGAAACAGGCTGACTTGGCACCAGCTCTATGAAGATAAACAAAGGTAATGGGGGGGGGGGGTTGCGGTGAACCGCGGATAAGCACATCCGCAGATACGGGGCCCTATTGTACTATGGTATGAAGCAAGCTATCCAAGTGCACCATATGTATCCACATATTATTGCCAAAGCCATCATAAAATGCACACTGAGGCAAAAAAGGAAAAACAACACGTATTTTCATATACTGTACATACAGTAGAAAGTCACTGTAGAAAACCAATTGCAGATATTTGCCACATGTGCTGCAGTAGTTAAGACAAAACCTGTGGCATCACAATAGTCCATGGTCTCCTGCTCAAGAGCCTTGGGAGATGGACGGCACTCATACAGAGGCACAATTTGCATGAACTGCGTCCTCCATGTTGGGACTGTCCATGAGGCCACTAAAATTTACATGATCCTGATGGCTTGAAAAAGTGTTGCAATGATCATGGTTGCTATGTAGACAGCCTGTTCTGATGTTTTAAGCATGGAAATGAAGGAAGCAAGTAGAAAATATTATAAAGGTACACCTTAAAAATAGCAAGAGGGCACCTGTATGAATCCCTCCAGAGGGATTCATAATTGCAAATGACTACTTATGTATTCATATCCCCCATTTAACAATTGCATATTCATTCATTGTCATCACAGGATGGCATAAAGCAATTTCACAGGAAAGATGGAATAATGTACGTTCCCTAGGGAATTCATTCTTGAAGCAAAATTTGCTCTCTGCTTTCCTAGGTATATTTAGGCCCTTGGAACCAACAGCAGAGTTGAGTGTCAGACTGTCTAAAGAAATAGAAAATAATAGATTTTAAAGGACAGATTTGTTTAAAGATCCGTGTCATATTAGTATGGCTAGAATTCATCTTCTCCAAAGATGTACAAATCATAAATCAAAATAAAAAAACAGATTCAGTATTTAGAAACAATATTCTACATGTAAGAAACTTGAAACAGGCACACATGCTCCATCCATTCATCTTTTCTTCTGTGAGAATTCATTCCCTTCCCTTTTTAAGCGTTAACCACAGTTAGCATTATATCTTCACTGACATTCTAACTACGATGAGCTTTAAACCAGAGCCTAAAAAAGACAATACCTATGGTTTCATCTAGTTCAGAAATGTTCAGTAGCGTTCCCATGACCGCCCCCACCGTGCCGGAAGTGACGTAACGGCAGCAGCCATTATCGCTCACTCAGAGGTGCAGGGCGGGTGGGAGGGCCAAACACGACAACAGCTATTTTGCTCACCCCAGCAAACAGGACGATCCGTGCTGCCGCCGGCTGCCGTTGCACCCCCCCTGCCCACCTGCTGCCTGGGGCCCGATCCCGCCTCCAGGGGGCCCACCACGCCAAGGTCCCCACCGCTGACGTCACTGAAAATGTTTAAGAAATGAAATCCACCTTCATTCCTCATATTCTACCCTATTAAACATTATAGTACAGCTGTGCGTACAGCAGTTGTATAGCCATTCAGCAGTCGAGAGTTGTAGAGGCTACCAGAAAAGCTTTATCTGTTGAATTTTTGCTCTTAATAGCTGTTAATGGTGGAGAACCCTTGCCAGAAAAAAGAAATGGTCTTACCCAACCCTCAGCATTGTACAAAAAAACCTCATCAATGAAAAGGTCATACAATTTTATCATGTGATCTTAAATTAAAAGAACAGACAAGGCATCCTATAAGAGAGAAAAAATCAGGAATAGCTGCATGGGGCAAGAGCAGGTTCATGGCACTTTTAACTAATAACTGAGAAGCTGCCTTCTATTTTCATTGTTTGGAGTGGCTGATTCAGCATTAGCAGCCTGGCCCAGACTGGACCGACACCTTGCTAACACTAAAATGTAGCTATTGAGAAAGTCAAATGAAACAAGTTCTTTACTTGCCAATGTTTTTTTTAATGATTTAGAAAAGAGAAATAGATCATTGGTGATAAAAGGCACCAAAAGATCAGCAGGTTGGTGACTGAGATATGAATTGCTCTTAATATGATCCATTGACCTCCACTTAAACTTGCATACTGCACTTGGATTTACACCAGTTTAGTCCCATTAAAATGAACAGGAGAGACGTTGATACCAAGTCCCACTGAACTCAGTGGGCTTACTTCTGAGTAGACATGCATAGGCCTGCACTGGCATTCATTTAAAATATCATGTAGATTTAAAAACCCAAGAACAAACTACCACAAAACTTCCTATGAACTTGCCTTCTTCTGAGTTACACCATTAGCCCAACTAGCTGTCTACACTCAGTGCCAATCCAAGGTTTCAAGCAGGAGTCTTGGACAGCCTTAACTGAAGATCCAGCCAGGAACTGAACCCAGGATCTTCTGCATATAAGGCAGGTACTTTACCTGAGCTACACACACACAAAGCTATTGTTGGAATTTCCTTGGAAAGACGGGGCAGTGACATCCTGTGTAAGCTGCCGGAGCAAGTGCTCCAGTGCGAGAAGCAATCTACTTTGGAGTAAGGGAGGCCGGCAAAAGGCCAGCTGTCCTCACTCTACCGCCGAGATGAGCATGCGGACGCTGGAGGTAGGTAAGGCTCCCACCAGCGGCCGCATGGACGGTCCGGGTGGCGAGGGAGGAGGGCCATTGGGTGAGCCGGCCCCGGAGAGGGCGGGGATGGCGTTGGTCATATGCTCCACCTACATGTCCTCCAGAGGCGCCACTCCGGTAGGGGCGGGGCCGTAATTTTTGATCCGTCCTAGTCCCTTTACCGAGCGAGCAGGAGGCGGCCCTGCCACCTCACTGTCGGAGCCATTCCCGTGCAGAGAAAGCAGCAGACAAAAGACCCTGCCTGCTGCTTTCTCCGCAGGGGACTGGCTCCAACAGTGAGGGGGCGGGGCCGCCTCCTGCTCGCTCGGTAAAGGGACTAGGATGGAGCGAAACTTATGGCCCCGCCCCTACCGGAGCGACGCCTTTGATGTCCACCTCCTACTTCTGTCAGCTATTTCGCTGGTGGAAATCCGAGGAGACCTATAGAGCCTCCAATAGGGCTGGTCCCCTTCCCCGAGTAGACCTCTGGCCCGCCGCATGGCGGTCCGGAGTGGGAGTGGGCCGCCCGCCAGATACTTAGTAAGGATTTCACCCTAACTCACATCCAGTTGTGATCCTTGCGCAAATCTGCAGGAGTTTCAGTGACAATGAAGGAGGGATATAAAACTATATTTATATGTGAGACTAGAATCAAAACTAGAAGGGCTTTTGGTCTCTCATATATGCCCACTGTCTAGGTCTAAGAGTTAAACTTCAACGAACAATAAATGTAGTTTCTGCAGAACTATCAGATGTTCTCTAATGCAAAGTTACTCTATGAGCCTTCCATATAAATTATTTGTGCAATCAAGCCTTCAAAGCTGAACCAAGCTTTAGCCCTATTTTTTTCAAAATGTTGCTGAGTACTGTTAATATAAACTTCAAATGCACCCCATTACAGTTCTAATATGACGATCTTTTTCACTTATGAGAGAACATTTATTCATACCCACATGTTAAAATTCTGGGAGTGCATGCTTTCAAGCACTCTATGTGGTATAAGTACTTGCATTTAAAGGAGAGGCATAACTAAGATCAGAAAGAAAGAAATATTCCTTAGCTATCAATAATCCCTTGGTCTGTGCAAATGCTTTACATCAAAGTGTGAATTTTCTCTTCTCTTTTCTTACTGTCATCTCTGCACAACAGTCCTACAGGGCCCAGTCTTTGCTCTTCTGCTTTGTTCTCTCTACTTAACAGGCCCAAATCTATCCAACTTTCCAGGTCTGATGCAGCTGCAATTCAGCCCCTAGGTAAGGGAACAAATGTTGCCCTATCTTGGAGAGGCCTCCGTGACTGCCCCCCCCACTGCAGGATGCAGCGCATGTCCCATTGGCACGGCTGCATCAGAGTTGGAAAGTTGGATAGGATTTGGCCCAACATGTGTTATTTTGCTTCATGTATATTATCCTAATGAAATCCTTACAACAACCCTATAAGGTGAGTAAGTATCATTTTATGCCCATATTGCAGGTGGAGAACTGAGTCTAAGTGGGGGTGACATGCCCAAGGCCACCTGGTAAGTTGATGACAAAGGTGAGGTTTAAGCTGGGGGACTCATGGTTTGCATCTCCATCTTCCTAGCCACTGCATTACACCAGCTCTCATATTTTATATTTGTTTGCACAGAGGCGTTTCTACGGTAGGGGCGGTACTGTAAGTCGCGCCCTGTTCTAGTCCCCGTTTACAACCAGGAATGAGAAGGCCCTGCCCCCTTGCCATCGGAGCCATTCCATGCAGTGAAGGCAACGGGCAGGGAGCCTTCCAATGTCACATTCATGTAAAGGATGCGCTCTTTCTAACTCTGACCTTTGATCCACTCCTTCTCTTTGCTTCTAGGAGTGGGATGCAAGAACACAGTCAGCCTACCAATGAGACTGGTGGAAGATTGGCAAAGTGTTCCCTGAGCCCTTGGTCTCTGCAACTCCATGGAGTTTGAAAAAGAAGGGAACAGAACATAAAGGAAGTGTGGAGGCCACTCTTCTCCACATTTCCTCTTCCACACTGTTCCTTACTTCCTTTTTGGATGAAAGGGGTGCAGGAGGAGGAGGAGTGGCGGAGGTGGGTGGCAGCAGCAATGGCTGCTGGTATATTGCCAGGTAAGCGGGAGACAGGTGGCGCGACCCTAGAGAGGCTGAGAAGGCATTCGACACACTACCTCAGGCATGAGGAGGCCATGGGCTTGCCATGACTGTGAAAGTTGTTTGCCAGTCCACACGTTCTTAATACAGTATTTTTAGCATTTAAGGAAATTATTCAGACCAGGAACTATCTTTGACAAGCTGTACTTCAGAAGACAGGAATTCTAGCATGGCCGGAGGAAGGGAACTTTGGTTTATTCTAGTTGAGAGCCTGGTGAATTGTTTGAAGGGGCTCTTTTTATACACACCACTAAAGGCTCCTCCCACAAACTGCCCCTATAGGCAGGGACGACTTCAGAGGGCTGAATTGCTGGCTCACCCCTGGCCTTTCCCTGCCCTCCCAGGAAGAAAGGAGCACCAGTGTGCCAAACTCACAGGAGCAGCTGCTTGCCAGAAGGAAGGAAGGAGTGATATCACTGCTTGCTGGAATCATGATGTCAAGGTGTTCCCTTCCTCCCAGTCCCAGCCCCTCAATAAAACATGAGATCAGACATTCAAATAAAAGATATATGCAAAAATTCTGTGCATGTCTTTGGCATGAATAATTCCTTCCAGATCCAAGTACAGTGTTGTTACTTTTCTTTGGTAGAATGAGTGTGTTGTGATTTCATGTAAAAAAAAAAAAAGAAACGTACAAACACTGAAGGAGGCCATCTGGGCGCTCGCTGCACAAAGGAATGGAAGTCAGGGCAAGTTGCTAATCCTGCTGTCCCTTCGACATGGGCCTTTCAAATACTTAGTCTCATTTAACCTCCCTCTTGATGGATTTTCCTATGAGGGAGAACAGGCTTGACAGCACTTCTCTCACATTTATATGGAATCCCGTGACCCACCAAAGAAAGTTGATTAACAAAAAGTGTGCACTAAATTATGGCCCCAATCCTATTGGTGCCGAGTGCCACTGGAACAAGTGTTTCAGTGACGCTAAACACTTTCTGGCTGCCACAAAAGGCGACATGCTGGAGCACATGGACTGGCCACCACCGCGAGTGGCAAGTGGCTGGCTCTGCATGCCAGCGGACACCCACCAGTACAGGTAAGTTCACGTAGCAGGTGGGAGGGAGTTGGGCAGAACGGGACAGACAGGAGGGCAGATTGGCCCGCGAAGGGGGAGGATTCAGCGGTGGCAGTGTCCACCAAATCCAAACCCCTTTCTCGGCCTCAATCTGTCTTCATGGGTCAATGTGGTCTTGTGCCACTGATATCGCTGGTACAGGTCCGAGTAGACCCACCAGATCGGCAGGGGCTTGCTCCGGGCAAGGGAACAAATGTTCCTTGCCCTGGAGAGGCCTCTGGAAGCCCAAACTCCCCCCATGCTGGCACTGCTGCATTGTCGCGCAGGGAATTACAGTGGATTGGGCTGTAATGGAAATGCATAGAAAAGTATTAAAAAGACCAAATTTACATGTATTTACATGTGTACATGTATTGCTAGACCCTCTTAGTTGCCCATCCGCTGTTCTTTCCCAGACACTGGAATTGCCCTTGCACCCCCCAGCTAAACATGTGAGACAAGCAACTTGGAATAAAATTGGCCATTTATTGAATCAATCCAATCATAAATGTTAAACAATTCAGCAGTGGGTCCTGCCTCCAACTCCTCCCCCTTTTGCGCAGTCATCTAACCCAGTGTCTCTCAAAGTTCCTGAGTGTCTGCAGGGACGGCAATCCCCGGGGATCGCCACCAGAAAAAATGCCCCTGAAACTGGCTGTTTTGCCTTGCTGGGGCTTGGGGAGGCTTCGGGGAGGCCTGCACAACCCTCTACAGGCCTCCCCGACCTTCAGATCGCTGAATAACGGTGATTTTTGGGATACCCCGGAAGTGCCTGAAAATCGCTGTTTTTCGGCGATCCAAAGATCGGGGAGGCCTGCAGAGGGTCGCGCAGGCCTCCCTGAAGCCTCCCCAAGCCCCAATAAAAACGGCAGTTTCTGGCATATTTTCGGCTGCCGCAGCAGCAATCCCCGGGATCGCCACCACTGCCGCCATGCTCTCGCCACCCCTTAAGGAGGCAGGAGACAGCTTTTGTTCTCAATGGTGGGTCACGACACACCACTTTGAGAACCACTGATCTAACCTAAAGCTAACAAAGCAGTGTAATTTCCATTTTTGCGCATTCCAACCCTGACTTCAAGCTGCGAGCCATCAATTGACAACCTGAGCTGTTCTCTGCCAACCGCAAGGGGTCAAGGAAACTGAACTGCACCTCCTTCCCCAAACAAGAAAACATTTGAAGTTGACTTTGCAATTCAAGCCCAAGGGATTACCAGCCAGTCTCCCTGAGCCAACAGGTATCTAGGGGTTGGTCCTGATGCCCCCTCTGATGCACACCAAATTCCTACTACTTGGCCTGCACTATTCCTGCCAGATGTGACCATCCTGGCTAAGTGTCCACCAAATCCAAACCTCTAAGAGAAAACCCAATCAAAGAAAACAGTCTGAGATTGCTTGCAGTCCTACCCAGGACCAAAAAGCAGCCAGCTAATCTTAGACTGCCCAACAGGTGGGTGAGGCCAAGACATGAGGCATACCAAGGGAAGGAGGGGACGAGCCACACCCCCTCACATGCAACACCCAATAGGGTGAAAGTGGCTGGCCGCCCTTGCCTTGCATGAGGGTGGGGCAGGGAAAGAATGCCCCACCCCCAAAATGGGGTGGATAGTGGCAGAGTTACAGTGATATGGGATCAGTATAAACTTTGCCTACTGATGAGGAAGAATTACCCTAAAGATTATTGAGAAGTAGAGCATTCCCTTGGGTTTTTTTAATTTGAAAAAAAGAAGAAAAAACCCTTGAGGCCTCTCTCCTTCAAAAAGAAGCAAGAGAGTCTTACAAATCAAATGTGTGTTAAATAAGAGATTATTTTGGGAGGAAAAAAACATAACACAGACTTAGAAATGAGGCTGCACCAAATGTTCACTTGTGAACATTTTCAGCATGACATTAGTTCTGGAGTGAGTGAGTGAGTGAGTGAGTGAGTGAGTGAGTGAGTGAGTGAGTGAGTGTGTGTGTTGAAATGTGCTCCACGGCACCCACACAATGTTTCACTGCTGTTCCTGGCCTTTTCAGCTGCCTTGATGGCATTTTATTTTACCATTTTTAAAAAGAGGGCTTCTTCTTTCTAATTAACTGTATGACAGGTACCTACACAGAAAGCTGTCTTTATTGGGGCCAACCAAAAAGCATCTTAAGCAATCCTTTGACTTATCCAGAACTCTTCAACATTCTTCAACATTAGTGGTGCTGGTGCCCTGGGGCAAAGTCCTGACCTGAGCTCCTCGTGGCATCATGCCCTCTTGCCACTCGATGGCACAATAGATGCTATCACTGCCACCAGTACTGAGGTTTCACGGGCCAGCCCAGTCAGGTGAATCCTGTGATGCATGTGGGCCCTTCACCAAAGCCTGACTCAGCTGACCCAACATCACCCTGATATTAAGCAAACACAGACAGACACAAATGCAGAAAGGGACTGGGAGGGTGTGGTGCGTGCAATAGCCCTAAACGCCTGCAGTTTATAGAAGTCTCAAGGTGATGTTTTGTGGTTAGTCTCCTTATTTTCTTTTCATTTTAATGCACGCAGGGAAAACACATTGTGTACATGTGTAGATGGTGCTGGGTGCCTGCTAGGAAAGCACAGCCCATGCGAGTAACGTGATTATTAAAGGACTGATGTCCAGAGGCTTCAGATGCACAGGCCTGCTTTTAATCAGTGCAATCACTCTGCCCCACCCCCCGAATTAGGCTGGCTCAGATGGAATCCAAAATTCATAGGTGACCGCGCACACACACACACAAACTTTTAATAGAACTTTTACTATTGCTACTTGCATCCCTTTCTTTCCAAACGATTATACATTATATAGCCCCCCCCTCTCTCTCTCTCTCTCACACACACACACACTCACACGAGAAGCTACTCTCTCGCTCGCTCGCTCTCCGCTTCGTGCTGCATTGATTTTCGTGCGCATGCTCTCTCTCGGCGTCTACGGGCATGAGTTTTCTCTCTACTCCTGCTGCTGAGTCCCCAGAAGTCTTTGTGCTTGCAAGAGGAGCCTCAGTGCCACCTGTAGGATTTTTTAAAATGTCTGCAGAAATCCCTGCCAGTAAAACTTATGCTAAAATGTAAGGCGGGGCTCTGGGGGAAACGCTGCATGTCACCCAAAATGAGCTCTCGTGTCACCTGTGACACGTGTGTCATAGGTTCGCCATCACAGGCCTAAGATGTCACAAAATTGCCATAAGGCATTTTTGTGATGCCTCATGTGTAAGCGGCGCCAGCACGGTACGTGGCGCCAGCACAGAGACGCCAGCTAGCAGCCGCCATGTTAAACACACTCATATTGACTAGCCTCACAGGATACCAGACGGGATCACCGTTTGCTGCTTGGGCTTCTGGGATGCTGAGAACAAATCTCAAAGCACAAGAGAGACAGGAAGGGTTGTGAACTAGTGGCAGGAACACGAGAGAAGAGGCAAATGTGCTAAGGTCGGTGGCAAGGGAAGCTGAAAATATATATTACGTCTTTCTGGCATGTTTTATATGCATATAAGGTTGTTAACTCCCATGAGCCAAAAACAAAGGAATGTTTACAAATCCAAATAAGTAATCAATTTGTCAATTGAAGATATCTATCTAGTTCTTTCCAGACGACTCCTTTTTTGTTGTTGTTCCTATGGTGAAGCTAATTTTAGACATCCATTTACATTATGATGCTTTGAAAGCATTACACATGAACTGGGCGTTGAAGGAATGAAACAAATATTCATACCCCAGTATCTTACCAAGTGAAGAGACTGTGGAAAAATGACAAGCCAAGAAAATTGTTTTTTGTGTTAATGTTCCCCGTCTCAAATTAGCCAAAGAAAGAAAGCCTTAACAGGTCTCTTAATTCTCATATGACACAGTGGCTGCTATGGTAACTGCTCTTCTGATTTAAAATGCTTTAAGTGCATTTAGAACTCATTAAAACATGTCACATTGACAGCTCTTTTGATTGAAGTCTTTCGTTTAATCTATCATATGCACTAAGGCAATGCAAGTTTCCATTTTTAGCTAAAGGTTTCTGCCCTAACCTAGAGGCTCAGTCCTTGCTTTTACTACTATGAACTGTGATATTAATGTAGGTCAGGCATGGATCACCATCAAGGATGGGCCTCCTCTTAGAAGCATCAAAACAACTAGTCAAGTCAGTGTACTTCATCCCTTGTACTTTTAAATGTAAAGAATACACACACACACACACACACACACACACACACACACACACACACACACACACACACACACACACACACACACACACACACACCGCTATTAACTAGTATTTACAACTATAGAAGACAGCCTTGCTCTGAGAACAGTAGATTCAGATTTACGACTGAAAAAAAAATGGTGCTGACTTGGATGAAGTTTCAGCCTATGATGAAAAATGTCTGCCTGGTGCGTTATGACTAATATGGGGGAAAAGAGCAGATAATGCTTTATGGATATGCAGAGAAATCTCTTTGGAGAAGAAGTGGAAAATGAATATTGATTATACTGCCAGGGAAATTAAGTTATATTTGTCAGGTATAAGTATACAAAAATCCATTGTAGGATTACAGCTGCAGAGGACAAGGTCCCCAAAGCAGTGTGCTATGGAAAAAGAGTCAGCAGGAACAAATGAGAGAACCAGGGCCATTCAGAGGAATTTTATTAGGGGGTGCAAAGTTTATTTCGGGCCCCTTCCCTACATATGAATTTGGCTCCTAGGCCCCCCTTTTTTGCTCCAGGGCCCCCCTTTTGACCCATTTTTCACCCTGAGCCCAGGTACAAATTACCCCCTTAACCCCCCTCTCAGAGGTCCTGGAGAGAACCATCACTGGAAATTTGGGGGCAGGGACCAGTAAAGTAGTAGACCAAGGTAAAACACAGAAAGGATAACTGGAGACGAACTGAGCAGTAACAAGTGTTATAACCTGGCATATGATCCAAGACAAGGAACTTGGAGAACAGGAGAATGTAACTCAGGCTGCGGGGGGGAGGAAGAGTTCAGAAGCACAAGGCCAATGGAATGTTTCTTGAGCAATGATTTGTATCTGACCCAGAGGTGTCACTCAGGTTTGGTGCACCCGGTGCGAGAACTCATGGTGTCACCCCCATGGACCTCGTCCCATACCAGACCATACAGAATCCTTAATAATGGTTTTTATACTAATGTTACTCGTAAATCGTAATTCCTGTATATTGCTGAATGTAATGGTGACAGTAGAATTGTCATAGTCCCAGCATTCGGGGGGGGGGGGGGAATAACAACAAGCAGCCACCAAACAAGTCACTGACTAGCTAGACTCCAGCAGACAGAAGGAACAGAAGCCCTACTGTGATCCTCCAAAATCAAGCCTCTTGGCAAAAAAAAAAAGTCTTCTCAATCCTAGCGCCTGTGTGCCTGCCTTATCCAACCAGAGATTATAACATTTGTTAACTCGGGGAGAAATGTACAAGTTGGTTGGTTTGGGGTTATAATTTCCCCATGGAGTTTGGAGGTCAAATATTGAGTGTTTAAATAAGGCTCAGGAGAGACATGTTTTGTAGTCATGTTTCCTGGAAGTAGGAGCCTGCTGGCATAAGATTACTCATTTGTTACCGGTGGTGCGAACATGCAGCAGTGGTAGAAAATGAGTTTCTTCCACTGGTGAGTTTTCACACCATCAGTAACAAATGGAATAGAAAGTCATTTTGGTGTCACTCCTCCCTGGGGTGTCACTTGGTGCGGTCTGCAACCCCCCCCCCCAGTGATGCCCCTGAAAGCTATCATACCTAGGCAAGTCACCAATGTCCACCCAGCAGAACTATGGTTGGAGAAGACGAGGCAAGCCTGTAAGGGAGAACAAAGCCCTATCTCTGTGAAGATACAAATCACCATCAGCAAGGTATATAATGGTGGTATATAGCAGCTGGTCTCTGGGGTAAGGACGTCAGTTCAGATCTCCCAAGGACTGATGATGTTAGAGCTATTTGTAATATAGAACGTCTGAACAACCAGCTAAAAACCCATCCTTAAAGAGGAAGATGTTTAGCACATGAAAAAAAAAAAAGATAAAACCTATGATGAAGATAAAGAAACAATGGAGATACTGAAAGGACTAAAAGAGGAGGCAGAATCAAACTTTTTCCTGGGTCTAAAAAGAGTCTCAGTGGCTACTGGAGAACTGGAACAGACACAAGCCATCAAGCTCAGGCAGAATGAGAGGGTAACAGTGGACACATGCAGTGGGCAATAGAGCTCAAGAACAATTGGCACAGAAATTTCCTGTTGCTCAGGGAAGAGCTAGAATATAATGTGGACGTAGTTATAGGTAGCCAAGGTCAAGAAAAGCCAAAGTATGGTGGAGTATGGTAATAATGAGCTGAATAACTGCTTTGATACAAATACAAATACAATTTGATAGGGCTGCACCAGCACAGAATGCATGTTGGTGATCACATGATTGAAAGTCTGGTTACCCAAGTCCTGTTTCACCATTTTTCAGATTCCAGGTTCACATTTTTCCCCCCTTAGGATTCACAACCAGCTAGAGCTGTGCTGATTTTATGTTTTCTGCCAGCATCTTCAGCCCTTTATTTAGAGGTTGGAGAATCATTTCTCGAACCAGAAATAGCTCCCCCAAATCAGCAGAAAATGCTAGAAGAAATCAGCACAGCTCTAGTTTGTTGTGAATAATAATAAAAAAATACCATGAGCTTCATTTCAGGGGAGTTTGAGGGGCTTGCCAATGATGGCAGTGGGCTTCCTCCTGCTTTACATTCAAAGTACCTCTGATAGCATCACTTCTCTGCTGGTTACCATCTTCTATAACAGAGTGCACCGGGGCAACAAGCAGTTACATAATGCCCTGATACAGTCCAGGATAGATTGAAGATGGCAGCAGCTGGACATCCAGGAAACCCACCACCACCACCACCACCACTAGTAAACCCTTCAACCTTTCCCCACCCAAAAATTGGTGACTTTCTTGGGCCACCCCATAAAAAACCCTAAAATAATCCCCATTGATGCTGTGTTTGTTGTGGGCAGAGGAAATGGAGATACAATTGAATCAGCTTTGGAGTGGTATTAGGGGCTGGTCAGGTCAGGTACTGGCTGAGGGTCCACCCATCAACCCAGCTGTATTGACCCTCAACCCTCAGTACTGGTGGCAGCAATAACATCCAATCAGGATGAAAGGCAGGGGGGGGGGGCATGGGAGGTTCATTATAGGGCTTTTTCCCTGGACCCCAATGACCTAGTGGATACTCTGACATCATTAAATTAAAGATATACAAAATACGCTTATCAACCTTCTATATCCTAAAACGTGCAATGGATTTGTGGTAATAAATATGATGGTGTTAGTACAGAAGCAAGAACGAAAAACAGCCACAAGTGACTCTGATAATCTGTATTTTTCAAGTTTATCTTCACAACCTATAATGCAATGTTTCCAGAAAACTTCTAAAATGGCCAATAAAACAAACACAAACCCCCATAAAATAGATTGTTTTAACTATAACAATATAGTTGATTTTGCCTTTTTTTTAAAGACATACAAAAATACTACAAAATTTTATGAAACTGCAGTAAAGCTTTAAGTGCTCCTGCAATAAAGATGTCAGGGCTGAAGTTTAATCTGCAATGTTGTCAAAAGTATTTGATTTGAATAATTTCCCAGCTGGCGATAATCAAGTGATATGAAAACCCATCTGAGTTCCCTACCCTCCTTTCATCTGACTATAAACTAGTGATGAGTGCCCAGATTTAAACCTTGTAAGCACAGAAATAAAATAAACAGAAACTGAAGTGTATTAATCCAAAGGAAGTTGATGTGCACGGGAAATAGGGAGGAAAGTGAATAACAGATGTATGCATACATTTTGTTTCTTTTCCTTGTCAATAAGCAAGCTGAGAGGCCCAATCTTATCCCCACCAGCCTGTACAATGCAGTTGCACCGAGTGTGTACTGCATGCTATGGGGGGGGGGGGGGCAACCAGACAGCCTGGGAAGGGTAAGTAAAAATAATTGTTACTTACTTCCCTGTAAGCCTCCTGGCCGCCAATGAGTCTCCTTAGACCTATGCCAGCGAGATCCGCTGCTGTAGGCCCTGATTAGGATTCGGCCTTCAGTCTCAAAACAACTTCTGACTATAAACGTCATAAAGATAAGAAAGGATAATCTGAAATGAACCCCCACCCTCCCCAATTTTGCTGCTCCATTTGCAGGCAGTGGGATGATAGGGACATTTCAGCAGTTTGAGTGTGGGTGAGGGCAAATTGAGTGCTGTAATTGTACCAGAGGTGATAATAGCGCTTCCCCTGGTAGCTATTATTTTTTCACGGAACCCACCTGTCAGGGAAACGGACTCTCTGGAGAAAGCAGGCTGACCAAGAGTAGTAGTGCCTAATGGTGTAGTGCCAGGATGGTGTAGTGTTTTGGGAGTCGGACTTAGACCTGGAAGATCCAGGTTCAAATCCCCGCTCAGCCATGAAGCTTCCTGGGTGACCTTGGGCCAGTCTCTCAGCCCCACCTACCTCACAGGGTTGTTGTGAGGACAAAAAGGAGGGGAGGAAATATGTACACCACTCTGAGCTCCTTGGAGGAAGGTTGGTATAAAAATGTGAAAAATAAAATAATGGTCAGTGCACAAGCACCCCTTCTTGCTCCCCAATATCCCCTTACTGGACCAGCAGCTGGTGAAAAAACCTTCTTAGTCTCCTGCCACCATCCCAGGCTACAGGGAACAGCGGGGGGGGGGGGCATCTGAGAAAATCCTGCTCCTTGGAGAACACACTGAACCTCAGGGGTTCTTATTAAAATCATACCCTCAGTAGCGTCTGCAGGGCAAAGAGATGTGACAATCTACTGAATTACCCATGGATTAGGCAGACTAAGGGTCAAACTGTAACTAGTTTATGAAGAGTCTAAATGAAAAGGGAATTAAACAAAGCCGGAAAAGAAAGGTAGGTAGTAAAAGTACAGTACATACAAGCTGTTGGGAAATGCCTGAACTTGGCTGGAAAGCACAAAGACAAGTTTTCACCAATTGGATGCAGTAACCAGTAATACCCAACAGATGGAGCAGGCATGCTACTCAAAACTCACTGCCCACAACACCGCCCAATGCGTAACTGTGTTCAACCTGCAAGTGTTTGCACACTTGCTGGAGTGACTTAGCAGACAAAGCAACAAAAAGTCCCTGATTGCAATCTAGCTAGACAATACCTACTTTAAGCTACTTACATTGCTCAATGAATGCCCAGTCATTACACTTGTGGGTGAGCAAGTGGCTGTTCTTCTTTGAACAGCCAACAAATGCATCACTCAGGTGACTGGCAGAGAACAGCCAACACTACCTGCACTCTGGGAAATATATAACTTTACATTGATTATGTCATCAAGTTACCTGATTGGAGAAGAGGAACCCACCTAGTCACTCCATCCACCCTCCTGACCTAGATGGAAAGGTTTTGCTGCCCAATTGCTAAGCACATGCCGATCTTGGAGGGGGATAGCCATGCCAGACAGGAAGAGAAGCTAAATCCACAAATAACACACGTTTGGGGAATGTGATTGCTCTCTCCTTCTTTGACTAGAGTTCTCTTTAGCTGCTTCTTTTTTCTTGTCTTGCTTTCTGCCTATGTGAGTAACAATGGCTGCAGTTCTCTCTTTGTTCTAGTAACGTTCTTAACAAAAGTCAGTTATCAGCTCTGCTAACACTGCCATTATCTTCTCCCTTTCAGAATTCCTCTTGGAATGATGCTACAGTATATCATTACATAGCATTGTTCTGAGAGTGATTTTGGGAAAACAAAATTATGGATGCCTGTGGGGGCACCTTCTTTCCCCCAGGGTCAGCTGCCTAAAAAGCTGCTAGGGCATCCTTCATAAGCAGTCTTTGTCTTTTATTTAGAAACCCCATTATTCTCTTAAAATAGGAACCAACTATGGACCAATTCCCACTACTGCTGGAGGCCAACATTAACACATTTGCTGTCTATATACACTGGGTGGCTTAGCTCACATGCTTTGGCCTGTAAAAAAAAAAAACCCACCCAGTGGCAAGAGGACTACCCCAATTTTCACTGGGACAAGTGCCACCATAAAACAGGCAATGGTGATGAAATAATGTGAACCTGTGGGTGCATTCTACCATTACTTTAGATCACAGTCAAACTGTTGCTCTTTGTCCTTTCTTAATGTCTGTCATGAAATGGCTGCTGGCAGAGCGCTCCGTCAGTGGCCATTTTGCATGCACTGCTGCAAGATGCAGCAGCACCGCAACTCCACCGCTGGACCCTGCTGCACCCGCTGGACCAGGTAAAGCAGCGGCAGGGGCGAGGGTGGGAGAGGGGGTGAAACTGGGTAAGGAGGGGGAAGAAATGGGGTGGGGAGGCTGCAGAAGGGGGTGGATCCAGTGGCAATGGCGTGCGCCGAATCCTATCCCCGTTGTTTAGAGGTCCCCTCCCCTTTCTTCTCCTCAGACATGCGTCAGCTAAAGAGTTGACACAGGTCTGAGGAGACCCATTGGTGAGTGGGAGGCTTATGGAGGGGTAATGGGAAATAATTTCCCTTTCCCCTCCCAAGCCTCCCAATCTGCTCCCTCCCCCTGCTGGATACAACGCACACCTTTTTGGCACTGATGCATCAGTGGGGGGGGGAGATAGGATTGGGCTCTAAGTCTTTTAAAATAAGGAGGAAGAGGAGCATTTATATACTGCTTTTCAACAAAAAAGTTCACTAAGTGCAATCCAACTTAACTTTTGTGCCACTTTTTAACCAGTGGCGCAGCGAGAACGGGAGGCCCCAGAACGGAAAAGGGATTAAAATCCCCTTCAAATTCCTCTTTTGGAGGGGATTTGAATCCCTTTTCCGCTCTGGGGCCTCCCGTTCTCGCTGTGCCGCTGGTTAAACTGGCACAAAAGTTAAGTTGGATTGCGCTGTAAATGGTTTACAGACAAAAGCAAATAATTAAATGGCTCCCTGTCCCAAAAGGGCCCACAATTTAAAATATCAAGTGCATTTGGTTTTGTCCTGTCATTTCATCTTCTCTGCTGTTTTAAATTCTGCTGTTTTATGCTGAAGTTTCTAAAAGTATCCTGCTCTTATTAATTTTGATTCTTATTGAATTAAATTATTTTATTGCTGCTGGTCGTTCTGATGCCTATGCTAATAGGGTGGGGTACAATCTGCCAAATATTCTGAAGCAATAGACAGAGACAGAGGACCCAATGATTCTTGTCAGCAACAGTCCTCCTGCAACCCACGAATATGGCCACCACCCACCACAGACACAATCCTTGTCTGCTGTATACAAATGGAAGGTTCAAGAAAACAGTGTTTAACATCTGGAACATTTTCCAGGACTTTGTCATGATCTAAAAGTGCAGATGCTTGGTTCAAAACACTTCAATTAATGTTCTGATGTGCCCCTGAAATATTAAGAATGGAATGCAAAATATTGGCATATCTCTATACGTCTTCCTATACTTCTCCTTTAGAGAAAGATACAGTATATCTCTTATACATCCCCAGCTGTGCTTTATGAGCACTTGAAGGATATAATCCAATTTAATTTTGTTAGTAAACTACAGCACACCAATCAGATTATTTGACGTCCTAGATTTAAATAATCAATGGTGAATGCCTTAATTTATTCCACATGGAACTGTGACTCCAAGGTTCTCAAGAGCCAAAGGATGTTTACAAAGAGGTGAAAGGCTTAACGAAAAGACAAGTGATATGTAATGTGTCACAGAAGAAAAGAAAGCAAGTTTGACCAAAGAAACTATAAGGAGTTGCTTGGAGCAGATGAAAGAAAGAAAAAGATGTAGTGGTTTCGGTCGAGCTGCATTTGTCATTCGCTTGACAGTCATGCCTCAGAGGCTCATTGCACCTTGTACCTCTTCAGAAGCTCAGTTCTTGTCCTAAAAAGTGTGCCAATTAAATAAAGCAAGGAGAACACTGCATTTCGCCGACCAAATAAAACCAGCAGCTTCACAAAAGACTTGCCAGTGCCCTTGTGCTTATGTGAGATTCACTAATCTGGCACTCAGCCTTAAGTTTGCCTTAAGTGCAAATATGCAGGATTGTAAAAAAAAATCATTTGATATCACTTTTCCCTTTGATATAAACTTACCAACATTTTGAACTGATTTAAAGCGACGCCACATTTGGACCAAAGAAAACATGTTGGCCATATGTTACAGGTAGGAAAATGCAGTAAAGGATGACAAGTGGGGTTGAGGTCAAGAGATGCCACCCGTGTGCCAGTCTGTTTACATAACCAGCTCTGAGGGGGACACTGTTTTGTCTCAATATAAAGCACACCTTGGAAAGATCATCAGTTGGCATTTATGTGTGTGTGCATATCAGGGTTGCCAGCTCTGACTGAAGTTATTCATGGAGATTTATTTATTTTTCCTAGCATGACGTAACATCAGTAAGTCAAGGAGTAAGCCTGTTAAAATCTCCAGGATTGCTTTCAGTAGTCACGAGGAGATCAGTGCTGACTGATCAAGGCCAACCCTAGTCTACATGGATTCAGAAAATGCTGCATTTTCAGTTTCAATGTAGTAAATATTCTAAAGGTTCGACTCCAAACTGAGCTTCAGCAGTAAAACAAATCTTATTGACAAAGTGTTTCCCACAATGCACATGTAAACACGAGGCAATGTGTAATGTCCTGCCAAATGGTAAGAATTTTTACCTCATATTTGCACTCAATTATAAAATTGGGCACTGCTTCATGTGCCCTTACGAGATTTGGGTGCCGCCATCTTGGATCTCGCGAGATTTCATGAGATCCAAGATGGCCAACAGGAAAACTTTGTACCTTTTTAAAATCGTCTGTGAAGCTGCAGGAGCGACAGCGGTGGTGACCCCGAAAGACCGAGACTGCCTGGTTCCTGGGACCAGGCTGGGACCAGGCCCTGGAAACCAGGGCAGTCCTGGTTTTTCCGGGACAGATGGTAAGGCTATCTACCCTGAATCCTCAGAATGAAAGCAGTAGTAATGGCCAGTGTGCACTATCGGGAGCAGGTGAGGAGTTTGCCAGGGATTCCTCAATGAAAAGATCAGTAAGAAGACATTAGTCTACTCTACAAGCAGGAGTGTCATAAAGAGATGAGCACATCAAACATTGGGCAAGGGTCCACACCTACCCAGGCTGACCTCTCTGAATCCTCAGTACTGATGGACAGCAATAGTATCCAATGTACCATCAGAGCGAAGATAGGTGGGGGTTGCCATGGGAGGCCTAGTGCAAGGCTGTGCCCTATGGCCTTGGCAACCTGATGCTGACACTGCCTGAATGTCAGTTTGGCACCATTGCCAATTTTTTCCTATAATGCACAAACCACATGAGTGTCAGATATGCACTCACAGTTCCCATGAGGTCTACACTGGATAATCTAGTGCAAGACTTCCCAAACTGTGGGTCACGACCTGATGTCCAGTGGGTCCTTGAGTTGAGTCCTCCCACCCGCCCCTACATCTGGTCGGCTTCAAATTGGATCCCTCCAGGCGCAATTGGAGACCGCTCCTGAGCCACGCCGGGCCTCTGCAGGCCTCCAGAAACAACCAGAAGTCACTTCCGGTTTACTTCCTGTTTTGTGAAAGTGACTTCAGGTTACTTCTGGAGGACTTCTGAGGCCCGTGGAGGCCCACCAAGGGAGAACAAGGTGCGTCGTGGCGCCCTCTGCTGGAGAACAGGTGGGTCGCGGCAGGGGGAAGTTTGGGGACCTCTGGTCTGGTGTTCTGTGTAAACTGACCATGTACTTAAAATATGTCCTGGAATCTTCTGCAACAGAGATTGCTACAGCAAAACCACAGGAGTTTCTTAGCAAGCATGTCAAATATGAAAAGGTAGACATTTGAAAACTATTCGCCTAAATAAATGCTCTTAAAACATGGCAATGGCCTATATAAGACTAGAGTATCATTAAAAAGACAAGAGAAAAAACACAAAGATATGTAAAAGCCAATTGTGAAAGGCAGCTAAAAAGCCCCTAAAATGTCAATCATAAAGACATCAGAGAAGAGTAAAAGAGAAATGTCAGGAACGTGAATGTGTCAGTACTGCTTGTTGTTCTAGAATAAAGCAAAAATAGAAAAACAAGCCATGCTGATAGCTGAAAAACCAGCTGACAAGGAAAATAAGTCAGCAAAAAGGCCCAGAAACAAGAGCCCAACTGCTCCTAGCTCAATAAATGAAGGAGAATATCAGAAAAGCTTACATCAACTATAGCATCATCAGTATAAAATGACCTCCTGGCATATTTTAAATTGAGTCTCTCCTAAAAGAGCGTGGATTTGTTTGCAATATTGCAGTGATTTTCAAGATACTGCAGTGCATTAAAACTCCTCATGCAAAAAGAAAAGAAAAATACACAATCACACAAAATAAAATGATGTCGGCTAAATCCGTTGTCCAAAAACAAGGTCATGTCCAAGCAACAATCTCTATGCTGCAGTTGCAGAGAGAGAAAATATCAGGCTGCTTGTGCAATGAGCCTTTCAGCTAAGAAGAAACTATAATGCAACATGAATGTAATTCTCCTGCATGCTGTGGACACCCTCTCTTTCCTAACACATATGCAGTCCAAACTACCACCATCTTGGTTCTTCCTTGGCATTATTAAGGGCCATTAAGAAGGATGCTTTGGCTGTGATGCTGAGGAAATCCGTATGCCTCCTTTCTCTAAAGGTTTCCAAACTTTGGAGGCCCGCGTACCCCTACGCGGGCCTCCAGTTGCCCCGCATAACCCTGCATAACCCCGGACTGGCTGCCCCCCGTACACATGCGTACACCGTTAAAGTGTTTTTTCTGGGTTGCGGCATGAGCAGGAGGACCCGCCCGCCTACTCCGCAACCTTGAAAAAATGGCTACAGCCCTGCTGATGTCCCCGGTAGCTCCTCCTACCTGTTCTCATGGGGGGCGCCATCTTGGATCTTGTGAGATTTTGTGAGATCCAAGATGGTGGCAACCAGGAGTACAGGTAGTAGGAGGTACCGGGAACATCGGCAGGGCTGTAGTATTTTTTCCCGCTGTGGCATGAGCGGAAGGACCCGCCCACGCCGCAACCTGGAAAAAAAACCCATTAGCAGATGCCTGTTATCAGCTGCTGATTGCAGCAGCTGATAACGGACAACATGTCGTGTACCCCTGGCCTGTGGTACGCGTACCCTGTGCCACAGGTTGGCAACACCCGCTTTAAAGTCTTGCAGATTTGGGGTGCTCCATTCTGACAAGATTGCTGCAAACACAAGTCCTGTTGCATAATAAGTTACATTTTAAATGGTCCAGTGACTAAGCCACTGGACAAGCTTTTCAGATTTCCATGCCAAAAATTATCTTCCAACAACTACCCCTGAGCCAACACACACCCTGCCATGTATTTTGTCCCTGCCATTTGTCTTTTGTCTGAATCGAGTGGGACTTACTTCTGAGTAGACATGCCTAGGACTGGGTTGTTAATGTAATAAGGACTGCTGGTGCAGGCATACTACTGTTGCTGCATAGCTTTATGCTGGCCTTTTTGATAGCACATAAGGGAGTCAGTCTATCCTGCCGTACCATATACTCTTGCATCTATTTCTGTTTTACAGAATTGCCTTGTAAAATAGCATTTTGCTGCATTTGGCAATGCTGCCTATTCCCTGTGCAGTACTGTCAACTACTTGGCTGGCACAGTGTGGTCAGGCTGGCACGGTTCACTCAGACTTTAGCCCAGATCTAATCTGCAACTGCATCTTTGTTCATGCAGGGACCCAGCATCTGGATTTTGATCTACTTTTTAATACATCTTTACCTGGATTAATCTGGTTGTGTGCCAGGAGGTGACTGAAGCTAATGAAGGCAAGTAAAAGCAACATAAATCCGGTTCCACTTGTCTCTGTTTTTCCTTCAGGACAGAAGTCAAGACAGGTGTTTTTATCTCTCTGAACTGGAAGAAATCTGTACCTTCTTGAATTTTGCTGGTGAAAGAGATTTAGGAGATTTCATAAAAGGGTTATCACCCCACAGTTGTTTTCTACACAATCATAAGATATGTTCAGTGGACAATGCAGCGCAGTATTTTCTTTGGCATTGCACATTTTGGGAAAGGGATATGAAATACTATGTCTTTATGAGCCCAACATAGAACAGCAAAAGGGAATTGTAGTTGAATCCCTTGAAAGTAATAGACTGGGACTAACTGGTTCCATTGATTTCAATATCCACAAGTGCCTTTGGCTGGATAGTGCCCTATGTGTTTTATTGATGTGTAACTTAAGTCAAGAGGATATTGGGGCCATCAGACCAGCCTTTTTATTTTCTCCACGGCAAATGAAGAATTGACTGGAAGTAGTTAAAAATAGATAGCAGCTAATGGAAGTACTGACCTAGCCTTAAGACTTTGCTTTCTTTTCTGTACTACATTCATATGTAGGCTTGCCATATCGCCGACTGGGACACTCCGTCTTGCCCTTAAGGGGCTGGGCGGGGGGAGGGAGCCAGAGCGCGCACCCATGGGCACACACTATAGGCTTGCCATATCACCGACCGGGACGCTCCGTCTTGCCCTTAAGGGGCGGGGGGAGGGAGCCAGAGTGTGCGCACTCTGGCTCCCTCCCCTCGCCCCGCCCCTTAAGGGCAAGACGGAGCGTCCCGGTCGGCGATATGGCAAGCCTATTCATATGGTACCTTTATACATCCCAAGTCTTATTACTTGGGGTTTCTTTCAGTTCCCAGAATTGGGTCGGAACAATCACATCAGTCTTATATTCACTTTTTCAAAGCACATTCACAAATATTATGCTACAAATCTACATTGCATAGGCCTTTCTTTAGTTTTTGAGGTGCACATTTTAGAATCCCACAATCCAAATAATGGGGTATTCCTACATGCAATATAGCATGCAGAGATGAACATCTCCTAGATGCAAAGTCACACATTTCTAGACGAACTGGCAGAGAAGTAGCAAGGAAATGGCCTCATATTATTCTGCTGATGGTTCAATCCTTATTACAGGAGACGATTGTTAGGAGATGATGTTGATAGATAAATATTCAGTTCCATGCCTGCTTCTTGCCTTCTTTGCTTAGACCAGGATCTAAAGCTTTACTTTAGGCAAGTAAAACAGATTTGGTGCTCCCAGTGAGATTTTTGATGTCTCTTCCTTTGTATGGCTAAAATGACCCCCATGCTGTGAGCCCAATCCTATTGTTTCCACCCCCACCAATAGCTACCGCTGCATCCTGCAGGAGGGGCAGTTGTGGAGGTAAGGGAACCACCCTACCCCCTTCTCGGACCTGATCTGCCCACCCCTCTCGCCTCCCCCGCCACCTTACCTCCTTCAGCTGCATCCAGTTCCTCTGCAGCTAGTGAGGATCCACGGATACCGGACTCCACCTTAAAAATGCTGTAAAAAGGGGGGAAAGCCCCCCAATCTCAGTTTCTACCTAAGCAGCCAAACCGCATCATTTTCAAGTCACTGTGGGGCTTCTGCAAGCTTAATTACCCACTTCCGAGTCAAGTGGAGGCTCTTTCCTCCTCCCAGCCTTGCCCCAGGATGCATCGCACAACCTAGAAGTGGGACATTAAAATAGTCCCGTTGAGTGTTTAGAGCAACGCCTGAAAGTAAATAGGGGGGAAGGGCTTCCCCCAATTTTTCTGGATTTTTTTTGTGGAAATTAGACAGGTGAACCTATTTTTCAAAGATTTTTTCAGAGTTCTAGGGTCACCCCACTGGACCCCCCCCCCAGAAGAGCAAAGATCACTGTTTTTAGGGAAAATTAGGTGCAGGAATTGGTTGCAGAGCACCCCCTCCTCACTGAAATTAAAAATGAAACTCTGGCTTTTTTTTTTCATGGCCAGGGCCCTGGCTTTTAAATCCACTTTGTTTCCAACAGCTCAGGTGCAGGTGATCAGTTTTACAGAGCTGTTCACAAAACACTCGTTGGCCCTTAAAGGGAAGCGTTGCACAAAACACTCATTGGCCCCTTAAAGGGAACTCTAATGCTGTTCCTGTAAGTTGGCTGTTTATTACTGGGTTTTTTCTATTCCCCCCCCCTCAGGCTTGCCTAGTTTATGTGGGCAGGAGGTGAGGGTAGGGCCACTAAGAATTCTGTCTCCAGCCTCAAATTGCCTGTTTGTAGGCTTCTCCCACATAGCTCTGTTATACTTGCTCTCTACAGAATTTTTGCAAGCAGCTAGATGTCTGGGGGGGGGGGGGGTTCTTTCCCCCTTCATCAGGCTGAGCCTATCAGGGAAGAGTTGAACACTGGGCTGAGAGGAATTATGTCTCCAGCCTCAACGACTGATAAGAAGCACCTGCAAGGTCTTTCATTATATACTAATTTTTCAAGGACCTCAGCTATTTGTCTGTTTATTTCTGGTGGGGGGGGGGTTCCTTTCTCCACCCCTGGCTGAGCCCACCCTGGTTACATGGTATTTGTCCAGCAACAAGTGCATTCATGGGTCAGGAACTAGCCTCCAGCTATGTGGGGGAGGGTGGAGTAACAGCCTTTGCTAATAGCATCTTCACTTGAGTGGCCATTTCATTTTTAAATGGCCACAAGCAGAAACTGCCTTTGCAAACGAACTGTCAGGACCTATAAAAAAATATTTAAAAAAACCCTTGGAAGAACGGACTTGAAACGTGGGGTGCACTTAGCTGAGACATACCCCTAAATACCCCTGAAGCCCAGGAGCTGTGTGTGAAGCACAACATTGTGTTTGTTGAGCATTTTCGTGCTGAACTAACAAGTAAAGGTGCAGTATGTCAAGGATTTGAAGGGTCATAAAAAAAACCTTGGAGGAACGGACTTGTAACTTGGGGTACACTTAGCTGAGATATCCCCCTAAACACCCCTGAAGCACAGAAGCTGTGTGTAAAACACAAGTATGTGTTTGTTTGAAATCTTGTGTTGTCAGGTCTATGCCTTTCCATAGGAGTGAATGGACTAATGTGCTTAACCTTTAAAATCCAATGAGTGGCCAATGCAACGCCTCTGCCCCAGGTGTATGGAACACCTGGGATTTTTGGGAAGGTGGTTATATCACCTTGGGGGTCCCTTAGACATGTTGAAAACAGTGGCATTTGGGGATTCTGGGGAAAGCAGACCGCGGGGATAGATGGGTTAAGCTTGTAGAAGCCCTGAAGAGGCTTGAAATGGCGCAGTTTGGCTACTTAAAAGGTAGAAACGGGGATTGGGGGCTTTTCCCCTCCCCCCCTTTTACTGCCTTTTGAAGGTGGACCCTGTGGATCCAGGACCCACGGTAAGTCAAATCCGTGGATCACGGATCTGCAGATAGAAAGGGTCCGCTGTAGTATGAACATAATAAGAACGTAAGAAAAGCTCTGTTGAATCAGGCCAAAAGCCCATGCAACCCAGCATCCTATTTCCCACAGTGGCCAACCAGATGCCTCTGAGATGCCCACAAGCAGGAGAAGGCACACCTCTCTCCTGCCATTGTTCCACTACAACTGGCATTCAGAACCATACTTCCACTGAAACTGGCAAAAGCAATCCCAAGGTCTCCTGGGAAATACAAAACAAGCTACTGCATGTAGCAGGGATGTGGATCAAGTCTCTGACTCCAAGTCTCAAGTCAAGTCCCAAGTCTCTGGGTCCAAGTCCCAAGTCTTTGGTTGCAAGCTGCGAGTCCCTTGTGGAAAACGGGTTGAAACCTGAATAAAATTCGACTTCTCGCAAAAGGCTCCAAGTCTGGAGTCGAGTCTTTTACAATCGCCGAGTCAGGTCCGAGTCAAGTCATTGACACGACTTGAGTCTGATTCGAGTCCGAGTCAATAGACTCAAGTCTACATCACTGGTATGTAGTTCTTTGGATCTTCACTTAAATTCTCAATTATATCATAAACACATTCAGAAAAGAGGGATTTTGCCACCTATGAAGACTGCCTAGCACTCTGAGGCCCTAATAATGATTTACAACTTAACACCATCCCTGTGAGTTTATTTGACAAAACCACATCAGCTGTGACATTTTATTTCCAGTTTTTTGCCTTATGATTGCATTAAATGATACAACACTAATGTTCCTACAGATGTCTGGTGGGGGGAGGGTAATTTGGCTTAGTGTCTGTAAGTGTAGAGAGCAAATGAAATGAGGGAGAAACAGAATCATATCACATCTTCTAGCGACATGCCTTTTGGCTAAGCAATGTGTTCGCTACAAAATCATTTGTTTCAGATGCTGATCAGCTTATCAATTTTAGGCTTCTTGTATGTAAGTTGTTTTGCAAAGTAGGTCATGGGAAGCTAATCCCAAATGGAGCTATAAGAAAGAGGGTCAGAGGACCCACAAAAGTTGTTTCAAAACAAAAATCCTTTGTATAATCTGAAAATGGAACAGGAATGGAGATAGATTTATGTTATGACTGGAGTTCTGTGTCCTCTTACATGAGTGTGGTATCACTGGAACTATAGATAACATTTGAATTGTAAAATTTGGACTATGGGGCTAAACACTGTGGTCACAATTGTTATTGCACTTGACATCATATATACACTCTAGATATTTCATCCATTTCCCCTGTAGCCTTCCATACCAAACATCCAAAAACCTTTTAAATTTAAGGGAGTTGAAAAATATGTTTACAGCTCAATGACTATGTACCACGACTTCAAAAGTTCACTAAAAATGTTAGATGCATACATCTGGCACACTTGTGAGGGGCCACTTCTAACATAACAGCCTCTGCACACAGACACCTTTGCTGTACATTCCCCCCCATACCAGTAGTTTAATGCAATACGTATTCCAGCTGAAGTGACTTTCTTTATACAATGCTTGTGCAGATATCATTAAGAGCCAATCCTATCCTTTTCTTCCCCACAGGTGCAGCTGCACCAAAAACGGATGTGCCGTATCCAACGTGGGGGGGAGGGAAGGCAGATCAGGAAACTTCAGAGGTGAAAGGAGATTTAAATCCCCTTACACCTCTGTAAGCCTTCTGCTCCGCAATAGGTCTCCTAAGACCTGCGCTAGCAATTTCGCTAGTACAAGTCCAAGAAGAGAAAGGGGGTGGGGAGGCTACGGGAAAGGGGAATAGGATCTGATTCACCCCTTCCCACAGCTTCCCCTCCTCCCGTTCCACCCTCCGCCACCCCTTCCTGACTCTCCTGTTGATTTACCTGCTCTGGAGGGTGGTGGGAGAGCCATCATTGCAAGCAGAAAGGCACCAGCCTTCCCACTGGTATCCTGGCAGCACACTACTGAGCACGCTGCCAGAAATCGCTTTATGGCACTTTTACAGCAGTTAGCGCTGGCACAACACTCATTCCACCAGTGCTAAAGCCCAATAGGTTGGGGCTGTTAGACAAGTTAGCAAAAACGTTAAGAGCATTACAGGGAAGTTCTTTTCATTTGAGATTTGATGGTTGGCTGCTATTGGTGGAGTTTGACCATGTGTCTGGCTTCATTCAAAATCCTTGTGAATCTATTGATCCCTTAAGATGGAGAAAATACCTTGGTCAGAATCAAGGGTTACGATCAGGGAAATAGTGTTGGAGGAAAAGGTTAAACACCCTACCCCCAGCAACATTTTCCCAAGCTTCAAAGTTGAATATGGGACAGCTTACTGGTTAGAGAAAAAATACAAAAGATTCTGATTATTGATGACCACCAGCATGTTTAGTTGGGCACTTCAACAGACAAAACACCATATGCCAAGCGGTTTCATAATTAATTCTTCACCAACACAGAGCTGTGTATAAATTCACTGTGTATATGGCAAGCAAAATTATGGAACCATAATTCCATACGTTAACCCATCACATTGTTATGTGAACCCAATTCGCATTGTTAACCCATCGTAAAGTGCGTATCTACTGTATAGACAGCAAGTGTTGAAATGTTGGGCTCCACCAGTAGGGGGAGTTTATTCCTTGTTTAAAGTCTTATGGGTTGCTCTCTCCTACTGTTACTAGACCTCTCCTTTGACTTCTTTTCCTGTTTCCTTGTTTCTTCCTGCATGTTACAATGGCTGCAGTTCTTTGTTCACAAATTCAGTTCTGCTGTGTGTAGGACTTAATCCCTCTGCTCTGCTAACACTATTTACAGCGCAATCCTATCCAACTTACACCACTGGTGTAACCAGCAGTGCAGTAAGAACGGGAGGCCCCAGAACGGAAAGGGGATTCAAATCCTCTCCAAAGGGGGATTCAAAGGGGATTTGAATCTCCTTTCCATTCTGGGGCCTCCCGTTCTCGCTGCACCGCTGGGTTACACTGGTAGTGTAAGTTGGATAGGATTGCGCTGTAAGTCTTAGGATGGCTATGGCTACATCCTTACTATAAAACAAAAATACTCAGGAGTTCCCATCATGAGAGTTACACATCTAAAAATGAAACCGACCAATGTCTGCTTCCACATCTAGATCACCCTGTTCAAGAAGGTAATATCCACTGATTGTATAGATTGCCATTTTCATTGCTTTCACACTGGAAGCCTTTCAGTATGATTCACAACCTGGAGCATTTATTAGGGGATGGGGCATGTAAGAAATATAGATCTCTAGAGTCTGCAACTTTATACACTGTAACAGCCAGAGAAAAATTGAAAGCTTATTCAGACACAACCTAGAAGCAATGTATTCGACAACAATCACTTGACACATTAAAGGAGAAGCACAAATCATTAAAAAAAAGGAAAAATGTAATAGTTATGTAGAAGCAACAGCGTTGCAGGTGCAATTTGTCATTCAGAGGTGTGAAAAGCTGTGCCTGTTGTAATTTTCTCCTCAGAGCAATTTTAGAGGCCAAGGCATGGTTAAAAGGCACTTAATGAAGTGACCTTGCTAAAGCTAAGGGAGGCGAGTCTGGCCACTGTCCTTGAGGGGAGACTGCCTGGGAATGCCATGGATGCCATTTTGAGTGCTACTAAAGAAAACTGGGATAGAAATAGATCTGGTTCTTCTGCTGGTTTTGTCATTCTGTTTCTTTGTGTCTGCTCTGTCGCTGACTCTTGTATTGAGTCAGTATTGTATTTTCAACTGTCTTAATGCTTTTAAGTTTTGTTATTGTTTTTAAGCTTTTATATGCTTTTAAGCTTTTATTGTTTTTTTATTGAGCCTGGTGATGGGTGAGATATAAACACATCAATAAATAAACAAACAAAATTATTTAAAAAGTAAAATGTAGGGCAATTTTAAAAAGTAGGTTACTTTTCCTCCTCACATCAGTGTTATATAATTCAAATTGGTTTGATCTTGATGAGTGGGCATAAAGGTTTTTCGTAGGGAAAAAAAATTAAGTACTTTTTCTGTTTCTTTGAGAAAATTCCATTTTGGTTTCTTATTTATTGTATTCATTTTCCTCTGCTTCTCCATATATTTCTTATGCATGCTCATTTTTTAATAAATTTATATCTAAAATAGCTGTGTCTCCAAAGAAAGGCCTGCTTCAAACTTTAAAAAGCAGAATCCTGTTTCTGCATCTGAAATGTCAAAATCAGACTATTCTTGAGGGGAAAATGTGTATCAACTGAAAAATATCTAGTGCAAAAGGTTTATTATGTGCCTCTTATTTTTTATATTCAGAAATTACCCTCCAATTGTTGTTGTTGTTGTTGTTCAGTCGTTAAGTCGTGTCCGACCCTTATGAGAAATGCAGGGCTGAATGAATCGCAAGCCGGAATCAAGATTGCCGGGAGAAATATCAACAACCTCAGATATGCAGACGATACCACCCTAATGGCAGAAAGTGAAGAAGAACTAAAGAGCCTCTTGATGAGGGTGAAAGAGGAGAGTGCAAAAGTTGGCTTGAAACTCAACATTAATAAAACTAAGATCATGGCATCTGGTCCCATCAATTCCTGGCAAACAGAAGGGGCAGAAATGGAAGCAGTAACAGATTTTACTTTTCTGGGCTCCAAGATCACTGCAAACGGAGACAGCAGCCATGAAATTAAAAGATGCTTACTCCTTGGAAGGAAAGCTATGGCAAACTTAGACAGCATAATAAAAAGCATAGATATCACCATGCCAACAAAAGTTCGCATAATCAGGGGGATGGTGTTCCCAGTAGCAATGTATGGTTGCGAGAGTTGGACCATAAGGAAGGCTGAGCGCCGAAGAATAGATGCTTTTGAACTGTGGTGCTGGAGAAGACTCCTGAGAGTCCCTTGGACTGCTAGGAGATCAAATCAGTCCTAAATGAAATCAACCCTGTCTGTTCCCTGGAAGGACAGGTACTGAGGCTGAAGCTCAAATATTTTGGCCACCTAATGCGAAGAGAGGAGTCTCTGGAGAAGACTCTGATGCTGGGAAAGAATTACTTGTTGCTATTAATTCAAGTCAACAATTAATGTCTAATCAGGAGATGTGGTCCTGAGGTTGAACTGCCTGATGACGGCCGGAAGCTAAGCAGGGGAAGCCCATTTCATGCTGGAAGGGGGACAGACCGGAAGACACTGATAAGCTGTCATGGCCCTTGGTGGCAGAGAGGAGTCGCTGTTGCGTGTCGTGGTGAGAGAACAGATTGGAACGCTGAGAATGTCAGTGACTAGAGTGATAACAACTGGAAATCACTTCCTCAGCCTGATTTGTGTGGCTGTCTGCGGAAGCTAAGAGAAGATTACTACACAATTGAATGAAACTACGGTATCTGGAGTTGAAGGGTTCTATATAGAACAAAAAAAAATTGTAAAGGCCCTTATCAGGTCTAGACAGCCTGTCAATGTAAACTGCCTTGAGTAACATCTGAAGAGCAATCTGAGAAGAAAGGCGGTACATCAATACAGAAATAAATAAATACATTTATAGGAATTCTTTAAAAGTTGGTATTAAGAGTTTTTGCTTCAGTTGTTGGCCACGGACTCAGCTAGTTAATCATTGTGGATCCAACAGTGGGGAAATGAAAGCTTCTTATAAGCAGGACATGAAGGTAACAACCCTCCTTATTCTTTATCCCAGCAGTGAGCGTAAACACAGCATTGGTAGTGTCTGACTGATGTGGCCAAGCTGAAACACTGAGCTACAATTGCGTATTTGTTCCCCTTTAAAGACATTTGGTTTTAAGAGGAACAAAATAGCTGCCAGCTGATGTATTATTCAAAACAAAGAAGGGCAGTTTGTTTGGTGCTGAAAAAGGAAACTATAGCATTACAGTATTTATATATGTTTTATAGTTATATAATTAATTTGTATTGGGTGCGTCCGTTCATTTTTCACTCAAGGAGACTGCAAAAAGATCTGTATTTGAATAGCAATGGCAAATGTGAATTTAGCTCACAGAATCACTCACTTTCAGACTTCTCTTTCAAACCTAATTTCATGGTCTGTCTCCATAACAACATTGCTTATTTCTGCCAGCCGAAGTCATAAGATGTAGTATAATGTATTTTAATCTGATTCCATTGACTCAAATGCAAAGCAATTTACCTTTGGCATAATTTGGCGACACATTAACTTAAAGATTTTCAAGTTGAGGCCTTTTTTTGTGCTATTCATATTTTTTAGCAATCCATTCTGGATTTAATGGGTAGGAAAGAGAGAGGGCTAGACTAACCAGTATTGTGACAGTTAGGGTAAAGAGTTAAAGGTCCTTAATTCACTCTGGAAACAATTGGCAATCATACAGCCTGTTATGAGTAGGGTGGACCTGCTGTTTTTTTTTAAAAAGTGAAGAAAACCCCATTATGGGCACATATATCTTGTACCCACATAGTGGCCCTAGTATAAATGCCAATAGTTCATATACCATAACCTGAAATTGGATTTTCCAGTTTGTTCTGATTCAATTAGTTAGACTGGTTGCTATCAGGTTTGCTTTATCAATACAAATCTGAACAAAGTCAGATCTGGAGGGGGGGGAGCCATCCAGATCTGAGTAACATATAAATTCATAGGGTCAATTTCCTCTACTAATATACTGAAGACAAAAATAAAATAAAATAAAGTAATCTGTAAAGGAGAAATAACAGAAGACTACTCTATAAGCCAAACAAGTCAACACATCACACCACACAGCCAACATCCTTTGTTTTAGTTCCTCATATACACGTGACATAACATGAACTCTCAAATTCATCGTTTCTCCATGTTCACAATATTGTTAACACATGACATAAGATTTATAATTCCACCGACTCTAAAGAAAATATAAGAGTGCGCTTATACAGACAATATTATTTATCTGTTTTGATTGATTTAGGGCGCAATCCTATTCGGCTGCTAGGTCAGCATAGGACCTCTGCGCCGGCCCAGGATTGCCGCAAAAGCTGCCGTAAAGCAGTTGCGCTGGCCCTAGGCTGGTGCAGAGGCCTGCTCCGGCCTCTGCAGGCTATATCTGGACAGCATGTGGCCCAGGTAAGCTGTGGCTGGGCCGCACGGCAGTGGGGTCTTCATTCTGCCCTTCTGAGGGCAAGGCTTCGAGTGGCGTTGTGCGCATGCACCGCTCAAAGCCTTGCCAGCCTATTCAGAAGCCGCCATGCCGCTGAGGAAGACGTGGCTCGGCTTGCCGGCTCCGGGAGTGACACACCGGAATGGGGGTGACGTGCCTATGGGGGGTGATGCGCCGAGCCGGGCCGACCCTGCACGGGGTGATGTGCCAGCTCGTGACGCCACTGACTCGGGGTAAAGAGACAAATGTCCTTTTATTCCGAGGAGGCCACTGGCTGTGCCGGGGAAGGCCCAATCCTGCATAGGATGCGACATGTGCCTTATGTGCACTGCTGCATCCTGCTAGACCACATTGGGCTGTTAATGTTATGGGGGCTTATTTGGTGGAAGATGGTTTTAGTCTCACACACCATACCTGCCACCCTCACGTGGGTTTCTGGAAGATTGTGGGAGAACTGCCCCTTTCAAATGCCCAAGCACTGTAAATAGTGGACAGAGGAAATGAATGTTGCCAAAACTGTCTACTTCTGGAACAGAATTAAATATATATATTGAATACAATGTAGATATTTTATACAATTTAGATTGTGGGCAGGTGATCATCTTTTTAAAATTTATTGTACAGTTCCTAGTAATTTTACAAGCTTTATAAATAAAATAATGATGGTTAGACAACAATAACAAGGCAAATTTGTAGTGTGGGATGACTAGTGGTTGAATTTGTGCCAGTAATTATTGGAAGCCATACCAGTTCAGAGCTCAGCAGTTCAGCAGTAGAAATTGCTTTCTTAACCTCTTTGTTGCCCCATTATTGGACTGACCAAAGAAGAACAAGACTATTGGCTCACAATCCTTGTTCCCAGGCTTGAAGCCCAGTACTTCAGTATTGTTTCACCCATACTACCAGGTAATCTTGAATAAGTTAAATAAAGCTGAGGCTATAGTTAAACATTTTCTCTCATGTCCTGCCTGAGTCAGGGATAAAATGACTAAGCATTTTGTTGCTGAAATGAAGTGTGCAGAAGCACTAAATCCAGAGTCAGCTGAGGTGAAAATGATAAAGCAGATTAAATCTAAGGCAAAAAAAAAAATCTACTCTGCTGTGGCATATAGAGGACACCACACAGAAGATCAGGCAAGCAAAAGGGCTGCAATAGGAAAGGACTATTGTCCATCACTGAAAAAAGAAAACTCTCCTACTAAAGTCAAAGTTGTAGCATCCAAGTCCAAAGTGTTTTGATGCAGAATGAAAGACTGTCAGCCGCAGAAACGTTAATCGCTATTCATGTGTGCCTGCCTTTTCCAAGATGCAAAATACATTGATTCCTCTTGCTTCCACATGCCAAACGTAAAAAGGTGTGGACTATACTTAGAGATGGACATCCTGGGAACAGAAGAATATCTTCTGCATTGCCTTCTTGGTCCACAGCTTCCATATTCCGAAGGCGAGACTTGCAGGACTTTCATCCCTTGATCAGGACAAGTGGCAACATTTTCTGAGGTTCTGGAGAATAGGATGGTAGCAGATGGAGAAGGAAGGGCAAGCCCACCAGTCTCTCCCTGCAATTTGATGCTGCCCAAAAGTAACTGTGTTGCCGGTCATAACTTTGATGTGACTGTTCAGGATGGTACACTTGGCTGTTGCACTCTGTTCCTTGTTTCATTGCCCAGCAATTCTCCCATCGCACTTTGCATGATGAGCTTCTTGGAAAGGTGCCATTAGTTTGTGGCTTCTTGGGTCCCTCAGTGCAATCATTGGGGTTCCAGCCAGCGAGGAGCCTCTGGAAACCTGTACTTAGAGACCAATCCACTTGCCTATTCTTATTCGCAGTCCTGCAGTATACCTGCAAGCCATGATCAATTAACCAATATACCCCACATATGCAATAACTTTGAGGAGGTGAAAAAGAACCTTAATAAATGCCATTTCTGAGAACAAAAAAATCCTACCTGGCCCTAGAAAAGGTGGCCAGCTAATATCAGGCCCAGACCAAACATGCAAAAAACAAACAAACAAACAAACCGCATGGAAATGGGCATTTCCCAATATTTATCACGTGTAAATCCCATTGTGTTCATCAGGGCTTACTCCCAGGAAAGTGCGTATAGGACTGCAGCCCAAGACATGGGGAAGGAAGTTTGCAATTTGTCTTGCAAACTTCCACTTCTCCACTTGCATAGCCTCCTTGTTGAAAGTGTTTAATACTGGGTTTCCTTGCATTGAGCAATTCTCCTCCACCCCCTTGCTTCCCTTCACAGTGATATTATTTCAAAACATGGATAAAGACAGAAGGGTGTGTCCATGTGTGCATGCTTTGCTCCTTCACCTGGCACTTGGAATCTGCTTGGGATCGAGGGGGTGGTGGTAGAAGGAGTAAGAAAGCCGACAGCACTTTGCTTCTCTTCCTACTTGGGGGGGGGGGGGAGATGCTGTCTGTTTGTATTACCCTATGTATGCCTAATCAGAAGTAACTCCTATGCTCAATGGGGCTTAATCCTGAGAAAGTGTGGCAGACCAGACAGAGAGAGTGAGAGTGAGAAGGCAACAACGTCTTTCCTGCCTCCCTTCTCTATTGGCTTTTAGCTGTCTCCCGCTCCCTCTTCTCCTGCCCCCCAGGGGAGGATGGCTGTCATCAGTGAGAGATCCTATCATGATCATCCAATACATACCTACCTACTCAGAAGAAAATCCCAGTGTGTTCAATGGGGCTTACTCCCAGGAAAGTGTCTATAGGAATCCATACTACTCTGTCTATACGATTGCAGCCCAAGTCACATAGCAGTGGGGTGCAAAAGAGACTGAGGCAGGGAAGGAGGATGAAATTGAAGTATCTTTGTCTGCTTGTCTGAGTATGGGTGTGAATAGGTGGGGTGGGAGGGTGCCTGCTTTGGGGCACGATCCCATGTCCGTTTGCTCAGGTCCCAAGGAGTAACTGGCAGCTTGCCTTGCACAAGTGGGTCAGCTGTTGCAACACTGACACAGAAAACAAACAGCACATGAATCCTCCTGTCACTGGCAAGAACAAGTCATTTACTGCCTTCAGAAGCACACATCCTCAGGGGGAAGCCCCTACCCCTTTTGGCAGACAAGTGCTGTTGGGATACATGCAGACACAAGAAGTCTGCCAAGAACAATTAACAGTGTCGGAGAAGGGACTATCATGCATGGCTTTTGCCTTGAAGAAAGTTCAGGATTTCTTGAACAGGTGAACTTGTGGTCACAAATGCCCTGTGAGTTGAAACCCACAGATGTAGCTGCACTTTGGTCTGGGATTCAGACCAAAGTGTCTGTTCCCATGGATGGTTGGGAAGGGCTGCCTTTACCAGTCAACAACAAACTGGTTCACATGAGGGGAGAAAAAGCCCTAGTGGCTGCCAGGGCTCCTCCCCTCAAATGGAACAACCAATCAAGTGTCGTCTTCCCACCTTGCCTTGCAAGGGATAGGGTTAACAAATCCCAGCAATCAGTCATCATAAAAATGAGGTTATGATTTCTGTTGTATCAGTTCTTAATTAAAAGGGCATCAGACAAGCTTGGGAACAAATACAGTTCCTCAGGCATACATGTTCAACAACAACAAAACCAAACAGCTGGTGTTAAATGCTTTTGTTGCATGCCCAAGCTGTTGCTACCTGAATTAGAACAATGTTCTTCAGAACAAAACTGTAGCAGATAATGCTAATTATAGTGCAATATAGCTTAGCTCAGAGATCTTTAGTTACCAAGAATGAACTGAGCCAATCTGCTATTAACCCACTGCAAGTAAACACTTTGTCCGTTTTAGCACTGCAGTTTCCTCACGTTTTGAACACAGAATCATAGAGTCGGAAGAAGTTTACAAGATCATCAAGTCCAATCTTCTGCCAATGCAGGCTGTCCACAACTATAACATCCTCAAGAGATGGCTATCCAGTTTCTACTTGATGACCTCCAGTGATGGAAATTTTACCTCGTTCTGAGGAACAGTTTGTGTATTATGAGGAAGTTCTTCCTAATGTTTAATCAAAATTTTCCTAGTTGTAATGTATACCGGGGGGGGGGCTATCCACTGGGGCACTCTCTAGGCACCTAGTCTCCATGGCCTGTAAGGAAGTTGCAATCCTGTTCATCACGTTAGTGTTGCAGAAAAAGGAAGCCTCCAAACTTAAAAGTGCCTGGGTGGGTCGCGGGGGTCCGCGCACCCACGGGGCCTCATAAAACCATGGAGGGGACGTTTGTCCCTTTCCGCGGTTTCAAGTATCCACGGGGGGCCCTGAAACATATCCCCGCAGATACGGCACCCCCCCCATACTAATTTATCCTGGTCCTATCACCTGGAGCAACTAAGAACAAATTTGCTCCATCTTCCACATGATATCCCCTCATAGACAGTTGTCATGTCACCTCTTAACCATCTCTTTCCAAACTAAACATGCCCAAGTAATTCAATCTGTCCTTGTAGGGCATGGTCTCCAGCCCCCTCACCATCTTAGCTGGCCTCCTCTGGACCCACTCCAATTTGTCAATATCCCTCTTAAACTGCACCAACCAGAACTGGACACAATATTTCAGGTGGGGTCTGATTAAAGTAGGATAAAGAGGAACCATTATTTCTCTATAAAATACTTCTGTTGATGTAGCCTAGAATCGCATTCACCTTCTTTTCCACCGCATCACACTGTCAGCTCATGTTTAGTTTGTCATCTAAGAAAATGTGAAATGTTTTTCACAAGAATCCCCCATCTTATGTATGTGATTCTGATTTTTCCTACACAAATGTAGAGCTTTACATTTATTCAGACGTAACCCCCATGCTCAATGGGGCTTACTTCTGGGAAAGTGTATATAGGATGGCAGCCCAGGCCATCCTGAAGTACATTTTGTTTGCACTTGCCCAGTTTTCCATCCTGTGAAGGTAATCTTGGATCCTGTTCCTGCTCATTGGAGTATTAGCTACTCCTCCCAGTTTGGTGTTGTCTGCAAATTTGATGAGCATCCCCTCAGTAGCATTGCTGGCCTGCCTTGGGGGGGGGGTTGACGTATTTCATGTCATCACCCCTGCCCCCCAGCGTTCCCCGATGGCTTCATTTCAAGTCTTCCAGGATGCGGGGCGGGTAGGAGGGCCAAAAAAGGGGCCATTATCGGCACGATAATGCTCTGCAGCTGCAAAAAAGCAGCTACGGAGCACGAAACTCCCGCCGTGTCTCCTCCTCGTGAAGAAACCACAGCTGTCACCTGGGTGCACTGCATCCCCCCGGCCCTGCAATGCCTCTGCATCCCCCTCTACTCCCTCATCCAAGTAATTTATAAAGATATTGAACCACACTGACATACACTGACACCCAAGACAGAGCCCTGAGGCACCCCACTTGTCACTTCCCTCCAGGTCAATGAAGAGCCATTGACATGCACTCTCTAAGTATGGTCTATTAGCCAGCCACAGAACCATCCAACTGCAGCATTATCTAGCCCACATCCCACCACTTCTCCACCACCAGGACGTTGTCGGGAACCTTGTCAAAAGCCTTACTAAAATCAAGACCAAACTAGTCACCAAACTAGTCACTCTGTCATAGAAGGAGATAAGGTTTGTCTGGCAAGACTTGTTCTTAATAAGAAAACCATGTTGGCTCATAGCAATCGCTGCCCTCTTTTCTAAACCTCACAAGACTGACCACCAGAGGTGTCGCTGGAGCGTGGCGGGGGGGCGATACGCCCCCGGGTGACGCGCGCCACGGGGTGACGCGCGCACCCCGCGCGCGCCACCTCCGTGACACGCGACACCCTTTAGACGCTCCAAGGCCGGCCCGGGAGCTGGCCTCGGAGTGTCCGACCCCGTCGGCACTCCAGGGCCTTCTGAAAGAAGGCCCAGGCAGCGCGTCCATCCGGGTATTTTTCGGATTTTCGCGCATGCACAGACCCGTTTTGAGGGCAAAAAGCCCTCCCGGGCCGGCCTCGGAGCTTCCGGAGGGCGACGCGGGGGGGGAGCCGGGTCGCCCCCCCGCGCCGCGATATCATAGTGTCACTAGGGTGACGCGCGTCCCCTGCCCCACGGTGACGTGCGTCCTAGTGACGCTATTGCTGACCACTTAATTATTACTACTAGTTACTTACAGTACAGTTGTTTGTTTTCAGAATAGCTATTTCAATTGCCCAAATCCGCAGACGGACACTGAAAATATGAGAAGAAGGAATGTGTTCTGACACAGTACTGTACTGAGGTGCAAGCAGCAGGCGTGTGTGGACAAATGAATCAAACAAGTGGGAGTTACTCTAAAGGGAGGGCTTCAAGGTTTCACAGGAATGCCCATATGAAGCATTCTCTCATAATGCAACGAAAGGAGAAACGTTTGCATGTATGTCCCACATACGTTTACTTTCTGAAAGTCTAAGGTTGCGGCCTTCCTCCCTCCGCATACAGAGCACAGTGCATGGAAATTCACGGAATCCCTCCCCTCCTCGCTCCCTGATTTGCCATGCTGTTCTTGTCGCCAGTGGTGCTGTATTATATTAATTTTGTGTTATAGCCCAATCCTAACCAACTTTTCAGTGCTGATGCAGCCACAATGCAGCCCCGAGGTAACGGAGCAAAAGTTCCCTTACCTTGAGGAGGCCTCCATGACTGCCCACCACCACCACAGAATGCAGTGCATACCCCATTGGCACAGCTGCATCAGCCCTGGATAGTTGGTTAGGATTGGGCTGTAGATCTATGAGCAATGGACAGTATCTCAAATGCCTGCAACTCATGCCAGGCAACGCAGCTCCAGTCAACTCTGTCTCCATTAGCATTGCATTCTCAACTGTTTTCCATAGGCCTCTATGTATATAAATGAACCATAATGTGAACTATGGCCACTGTCTTTCAGAAATCATGTCAAACTCTCAAAACTCCATCTTGACCTCTGTTTGTTACTAAGACACCAGCTGATGTAGGCCATGTATTCTGGGGAGAATGGACAAGGTTGCAAATTTCTATCTCATTGCATTCTACATCCACCTCTTGTTGGTATATCTATGCAGTATTTGTATTTTGGCTGTACACACTGTAACCCACATCAGTGCTTGCTTGAATCCTATTCACACACCATCACATATCACCACACCAAAGAGCTGACCCCAAAACCTAGGTAAACCCCTGGTTAGAGGATTACCCCCAGAGAAGCATGTAACCAACCTCTTAAATTCCAGTAAATACTGGGCATTTTGGTCAGTCAGGTGCACTCTGTACTTAATGCAACAACGCCCTTGTGAGTTGCTCTGTCAAGTCAGAGTTGACCCCGTGCTGTATAGAACCCAGCACACCAAGGCTGGACAGGCTGTCTCCAGGAATGGTAATTGTAACTGCACTTCTTGCTTCCTTGCTTTCCTCCCCAATCCCCATTCTAAACCCTTCCCATCTTCTCCTTCTAAGCCTAGAGACTGGGGTAAAAAAAGTTAGAATATGCAACCCCTTCTCTTCAACCTGTGTTTTTCTTTCTTTCTCCCCTCGAATGCACCCTTAATTCATATTGCACCACGGTCAGGCACTCAAGACGCACATATCGGGAAGTGTATTATTATTATTTTAAATTTGTTCATTTTCTTAATAAATCTGTGCCCTTTGATTGGAAGCTCTTTCTCTCTCCAAGTCTGTTCTCTAAAAGGGAGTTTCCTTATTTCTGCACAGCACTGGTTTTATACCCAGTTTAAAGATTTCTTATCAAGGAGCTGTTTTACTTAGCTATGTTTTCCTTGGAAAAGGCAGGACCAGCTATCCTGTACTCTTCTGGAGCGAAATATTTATTAATAATTCCCCATGCACCTCCCTTGGTAACACTCTCTCCTTGTGCATACTGCAACATGAACAGGCCACTCACACTAAACCAGGGCTCTCCTATGGAGTTTTTAGGCCACTCATTCTCCAAGCCTCTAACATCCAGGCTACTTCCAGACAATTTTGCTGAGTAAGGGGCCCTGTGGAAGAACAAGTCACTGGCTGTCCCAAAGTGAGGTAGAAGGAGGGTCTCAGTTTGAAGTGAATTGCCTGGCTATATTGCAGTGAGTCATGTGAAGCAGCAGGGGGCAGCATGAGGAAGGAAGGAAGGAAGGATTTTGCTGATATTCCATAAAGCTCTTGGCTCCCCACAGTATCTTTGGATTCAATGTCTTATACATTATACTGTATTTTTGTCAAGTATCCTATGTTTTCCTAAATGTCCAAGTGAGAAATCATTAAGCCAGCAAGAAATTATGAATCCAAGTAGGTCAAAGCAAGAAAATGACAACAATTTGGATATTTAAATATTTGACTACCATATATAAATGCCTAGCCCTTTAAAGTAAAATTACTGGTGGTCATCAGTCTTCCATACCTGTACTTGTATAGGCTATATATTTTACAATTATTCATTAGAAACTAACAGAAATGGTCTGCCTTGAGTAGATTACCAATATCGTTGCATGGCATAATTCTTCATTGTTCTGTTAAGGAGAACCAACATGTTATTTGACCAGTATAATATTATCTAGAGGTAAGAGATCAATATCTCAAGTAGAAAAAAACAGATTACAGTAAAACTCCAATAGTCCAGGGCCCAATTGTCTAGCACTCCCAGTAATCCAGCATCAAAATGGTCCAGGATCTTGGGAGCAGATCCCTGACTCTCTGGCCTTCGCGCAGGTGAAGTTACGCTTGGCTCAGTGGTGACATCACCGAGACAGGCTACGGAAGCCGCTCAGGAACAACCCAACCCATTACGGATGACCCAAGCATCTTGGCAGCAATGTAAATAGTGACGGTATTGCCAAGAGGGTAATGTAAGTAGCGACCCTGTTGCTAGATCTGGGGAGGATAGCATATCTTGATAGTCCGATTTATCCAACAATCTGGTACCACCTAGGTCCCAGAGGTGCCTGACTATTCGAGTTTTATTGTATGTTGCAACAAGAACTATTTAAAAATTATAGATAGTGGGAAAGTATACCACTAATACAAATATTCACAATTTTTTTTAAAAAAAAATCAATACACCAATTATTTGAGGATATTTGATACAGAAACAATTTATGGTAATGCTTGATTATCATGACATAGCTATTGGATCATTTTTAATTGCTGGGATGAAAAACAATATATCACTACTAAAATGGTAATTATTCCAAAAATCATGTGGTCTTTAAGCTGAACGTATGGAAATTAAACAGTGTTTAATATGCTTAAGCAATTTAAAATAGTTACTTCCCACAAAATTAATGACATTTCAGAAGTTGTCTAATAAATCAAATAGGCTATATAGATATCTTCCAGTTCAGGTATACAGTACACCAATATTTGAAATATCTTAATATATTAAAATAAGTGTATTTCTTTTTCTTCTTTTTCAAATTCATCCAAGATCTTTTGTGACTTTTCACTTGATGACATTTTCTCTATGAATACTCTTTCTTGGGGGATTAATACAAATATGGCAATTATTTGAAGACATCATTGCGGCAAGATAACAAATATAAATAGCAGATACACACAATAGCATCCCTACAAACATGGCACTATTTCTATATAACGTTTGCCACTAAAAGAGTCAAGGAAACACCTGAAAGATTCAACATGGAAAAGGGTGAATGTAATATTCTCTACAGTAGAGCACCTAGCTTCATTTATTAAATGGGAGATAGGCTAGTTGGTCAGCTTATGGCTGAATACTATACTTACCATCCTCTGTGGGCACGTAGATATTCAGGTACAAGCAATCTTCATTTTGATCTTGCACATACGTCATCACAGTATCCAAATTGGCAGTAAACCAAACAGGCAGCATGTCATTGAGCAGTGATCTCTCATCCAGATACTGTGGGCAGACAGCAGCAAACTGTGTGGCATTCCGCACACCAGTCCAGGAGGAAGGAGGCTCCGGAGGCTGGAATCGTCTTTCCCCAGTTGGAGGAGACGCATAAGGGACTCCCAAGTATTGCTCCACAGGACCAAGGATTTCATTGGGCAAGGGTGTTCTTACACCACGTATTTTGCCATAATTCGTGGTTACAACTGGGTATTGTGCTTGTCCATCAATTAGCGTAAACCGTATCGCTAGAGCAGTTATCCAGAGGAGGAAATTCGAATTCAACATGACACAAACGGGAGTAAAGATCAAAGGCAGCCATAAGAGTCCCATTGGCCTTGACATGGTTTAAATCAACATTAGGAGGCCTCTGTCTTCCACACCAAGACAGATAATCAAATTCGTCAGGAAAGGACAAAAAATGAAAAAAGAGAGAAGTGTGTGTGCGTGTGCGGGAGGAAGGGAAGGAGAGAGGAAGAACAGCTGACCAAGGAAATAGAGTAAGGGGCAAAAAGGCAGGGAAAAGCCCAAAGATGAATACGGTATGTGCCTCAGCAGACCGACCATAAACAAATCCCAGTGATGCAAAAAGTGGAGGAGTCCTTGTGCCTAAAGCCCATCCCTTGGCTCTGTTCCTGTTTACAGACTGAGGTCACTCTCCAAACAGTAGCGATGGCAAGGTGTTCTGCATCTACTCTGCAACGTTGGCACAATAATCCCTTTCAGTTAACTCCAGCATGATGGATCCTCCTGTGCAAAGAAAAAAGAGAGAGAGAACATCAAATGTGTATTCTTTTTGTTACCAACAATATTTAATACTACATGTTTGATATATTTTCCAACTACTTTACTACCATCATCCATTTCTAGGAGATTAGCATCACACTTCAGGAATAGACTGTGGTGCCATTTAAGGAGACAAGGATTCCCCAAGGCCTATCAGTCCAGTGGGACATATACACTAGTGAGACATGGTAACACACCATTAAACTGAAGCTATTTCCACCAGCAGTACAGGCACATTTCATTTCATTTCACAGAAGCTATACAACTAGCTGCAGAACTATCTACCATACACCATCTGTCCACCAATATTTTTTTAAAAAAGTAGTAACTTGAATTAGAGAACTCGAACAGAAGGGACCAGCTTTCACTACAGTTGTGTGCATTAACTCTTTATTTATATCCCTCATACCTAGAAACTCTGGACAGCATACAGGAAACATCCCCCATTTTCTCCTCAGAACAAACCTGTGAAGTATATTATATTAAGGCTGCAATCCTGGGAGTCAGCCCATTGGACTCAGTGGGGCTTAATTCTGAGTAGATATGCTTAGGATTGTGCTGTGAGTGTGATTAGCACAAGATCACCAGTGAATGTCAAGGCTGAGGGCAGTAATGCCACAAGCCCTCCTGGCGCCCGGTCCAAGGGGGTGGGGCCTAAGGGACATGGCGTCGTTGCCCCCAGCGCAACAATGAATACGCCCCCCCCCCGTCGGGTTCGGCGCCTTTTTGGAGCCGAACGAGCTCCAGGGAGGGTGGGAGGGCCGAACCTTTGCGCGAGTAAGTACCCCCCAATGCTGACTGCGCCCCCCGCCCCCGCACCCCTGCCCGGCGCATCTACTCTGCGCGCTCCATCCTCTTTCCGCCTCTGGCTGAGGGTAAACTGGAATCCAAGGTTGCTGTAAGATGCCAGGAGTCTCAAACCAGATGCTTTACTTTACTCACTGCGTTACTGAGACAGCTCTCAGGGAGACAGGTTGGCTCAGCTGAGCCTTACTGCTGCACAACACTCTCCTGACAACGGCTAAAAGGGAAGTTAAAGCCAACAAACCCAGGAAGGTGACCTGAGAAGCCAAGAGGATCTCTGCTGACTCCAGGGAAGTACTTCCCTAGCCTTGGATTCCCAGTATGATCGTCTCATCTGACAATGAAGCACTGAACAGGCTCTACCCTGCCTTGCCTTGTTGTCTGATGACTCTGGAATCTGACGTCAGCCTGTCCTCGACACAACCATCTCCTTTGCTTGACTTCTTTTTGATCTATGCCCCCATGCCAGAAACAGAACCACAGTTCATCTAAGACCACATCCTTTTTCTCTGGTCCTTTAGGACACAATCTCCCTGCTCCAGAACCTGACAAATACACTGTTTCCTACATTGGTTCCAACACCCTCAGCCCATTCCTAACTAGGATTGTGCTGCCCTTTATAACAGCGGAACACAGTTCTGCTTTTGTAAATGGCCATAGGGTGATGCACTGTGTGTGCCCCCAGCAGCCATTTTAGGTCCACCACTACAAACAGCGGTGGTACCAAAGGCCCACTGCTGCAGCCGGCTACATCCAGCAGCAAAGGTAAACTGGCGGCAGGGATGGAGGGTGGGCGGAATGGGGTGGGCGGAGGAACGGGAGAGTTTCTGGCAGGGAGCGGGTTGGACAGGAGGCAGATCGGGAGAGGAAGTTGGTGAATCTCAGCGGCACTGGCATGCACCAGATCCTAACCCCATTCCCTTCTCTCTCCCTATTTTCCTCGGACTTGACCCAACAAAATACAGTAGCTGGCACAGATCCAAGGAGACCCATTGGGGAAGCACAGGCTTGCCTCAGGGTAAAGGAACAAATGTTTCCTTACCTCAAGAAGGTCACCCGGCAGCCCACCCCCACCCCACTCCACCCCCGCAGGATACAGCGTGCACTCCATTGGCACGGATGTATCGGCAGGGGTGATTTGGTTAGGATTGGGCTGTCTGTCACTGTCTCATGTCTTAAGCTTACACATGACACTAACAGCCCAATCCTGTCTAGCAGGATCCGGCAGCGCACATAAGGTGTCCGCTGCATCCTATCCAGGACTGGGCCTGCCCTGGCACAGCTGATAGCCTTCTCAGGGTAAAGGGACACTTCTCCCTTTACCTCTAGTAACGTGCCAGCCACCCCGATGGGGCTACTCGGATGTGCACCAGCTATTTTGCTGGCACACATTCAAGAGCCCCATGTAACGGTGGCCAGGCCTGGAAAGGGGGATAGGATATGGTGGAAGAGACTGCTGCCAATCCCTCCCCCTTCCCCGGGCCCAGCCGACCAATCTCAACACCCCTTCCGAATACCCTGTTCCGCCCTCCCCCCAACCCTCTGCTGCCCAGTGGGAACTCACCTCTCCGTTGTGGTGGCGATCTATTCTGTGGCACCGGAGGAGCAGCGCAAGCCTCTCCGCCGGCGCCGTTTACTCTTCAGCACGTTTGCTAGACCAGCAGTGCAGTTGCTCCCCTAGTCTATACTTGGACAGGATTACACTGTGAAAGTGCTCCCTCCCTCACCCATGTACGGCAAATATTCAACTAAATTTGATGTTGAAATGGGCTTTCAATTCTAACATTAACGATATCCACATCTGTATCCAAATAGTAAGTGGAAAGTTTAAAAATGCTTTTAACATCATGTGTTTTGTGATCTACACCTCCTGCCCTGTAGATCCAAGTACTGTATCTGAGATATCTTTTGATAGTTATATCAGAAATAAGAATATTTGTGGTTTCAGCTATTAATTATTGCATCTTAACAGTCTACCCATGTTTTTGTGTGTTATTTATCCACCCTGAGCCGTTGGGGTGGGGAGACTGGAAACCTAGATAAAAATGCTTACAACAAATGTGGATTCTTTTATTTGTCCATAGTCAACGGAGACGTTGTCATAGCTACATTATTCTAGCAATGAAAGCAGCAACATATGCTCACAGAAATGTCCATTCAAGATCCTGATTAAGAAGCAATTTTCCATATTCCACAAAATGCACGGTGCCATGCCAACATTCTTGGAAGAAATGAACACTCCGTGCTGTCAGTTCAGAAAGCCATTGCTTGCCTTAAGCATATGGGAGATTTAGACAGGGACATCACAGTCATCTCAATGAGAGACCTGGTCGATTGAGGCCATGTCGGAGACACCAAGCGGAAAAATGGGAAACAGTCAAGTCCATTAAACTCCTTCATTGGTATTTTTCTGTGAAGAGCAGGTAGCAAATTAATTTGAAAACTGTGTGGATAGAGTAAAAAGAAAAACTATGGATATCACAAAAACGGTGCCTGAATATATATCAAAAAGCAATTAATGTAAAAATGTACCTTACGCTGGTAGCAACTAACATGGCCACCATTTTTCTTCTTCCCAAATGGGTATTAAAGCTAAGACTTTGACTTCTGAAATGTATTTGGGGCAGCACCTATTTTCTTTTAGCTAGAACAATGGCTTTCAGGGCAAGTAGATCAAAGGAGACTCTATCTCCAGGGCCTTGGACTAGTTTTTCTAGCCAACACTTCGGGAGATGGGGTCAATTAGAGTTGAGGCATAAAGAAAAACAGCAGGTAAAGTTTTGGATAGTGAGCTTTGCCACGCAGAATGAAGTTGGAAACGTTTCTGGTAGGAAGAAGGAAATCTCATATACCCAAGTGATGAAATGTGTAGGCCTGAATTATTTAATAGATGTGTATGGCGGCAGAGGGGTCTGGCTCAGTCAGTAGAGCCACCACCTTGCAAAGCCCGAAGATCGGCAGATGGCAAGTTTGAGACACGCCGCTGACAAAAAGCTGTGAAAAAGCCTCCGTGAAGAGAGATAAGAGCTCCCAGCTGTGTCGGTCGAGTGTGGGAGGCGCCAGCCAGCAGAAAAGCCAGACTGCAAAAGGATACCACCTGGAATGTAGTTGTTCACGAAAGATTGGACATTTATATATTGTAAAAAAAAAAAAAAACCATTAGGGGGGTTAGGAACGCCAGTCCCACCCCCTCCCAGGTCAATCCATCACCTTCCAACAGCCCCCGTACCGTTCTGTGTGGCCTTACCTGCTCCAGCGTGGATTCATCACCGGCAGGATGGCGCAGGCCTTCCTGCCAGCGCTGCTTACTCATAGGGTGTCGAAATGTTTGTGATACCTGGTGCCGGAGCCCATGGGGGATAGGATTGCGCCGTAAGTGTTGGTCATGAATGAAAGGGACTACCTGAGTTGACAATTTCTATCACTCACTCACAAAATAGAGATAGGTTTGTGAGTCTGTATTATATTAATAGTGAGTTAGGTTTGTTGCATCATGTAGTAATTAAGTATAAAAAATTGCAGTAGTGTGATGGCCTTTCATGATCAATTATATTAGTTCTGTAGCAGTAAGATTTTCTATAAATAAAATTTTTCTATAAATAAAATTTCCTATAAATGTGTCTATTCTTACACACAGACCCCTATGTTTTAGCAAAATGTCTTGCTTACACTGCCAATCCAGCTAGGTCAGAATGGGGCCATCAACAGTCCCCACAAAATTTACACTGATATCAAGCCAGCATAAAGTAACCTGCGCCACAAATGACCATTACAAATGTTTCATTCTGGAAGGCGCAACAATGTGTGGGTATATTTTCATGCAAAGAAAATAAAACAGTGACACCAATGATGGCCTGAGAAAATGTCAGACTTTTGTAGTTCTTTTCGGTACTTTTGTAAAAATAACAAGAGTGAATAAAAATTCTTAAGCTACATCAACAGTTTTTGCAGTCCTATTCCAAACTAGGTTATATTTCTTACATGGTTTTTTACATGAAATTCGATTTCTTAATTTTTTTTCTTATGTGTGGAAATGCCCACGGATTGCAGAAAAGAGCAAGTAAATTTCCTTCCCAGCTCTAGAGGGTAATTTGCATGAACTATGAACTCTCTCTCTACAAAAGTCAGTGTTTGGCATCTAGTGACCTAGAGGCCAAACGTAGTCCCTTGAGGGGTGTCATCTTCCTTCTGCTCCAGATGCCTCCAGTACCGGCAATTTCTCACACACACCCAAGGGATTGTGGGTCTGTGGAAGAAGCAAGCAAGAGATAGCTGGAAGGAGGAGACAGGCCAATAAAAGTTGAAATCTACTTCAGAGTTTTATATGCTATGCTGCCACATAGATCATATCAGGGGCATCCTTTTTCTTCGTTTCAGGGAATTGGCTGGGGTGGAAATGGTACAAAACAATCCCATTAGCTATATTTAGCCTGGCTTGTACCACTGCCCTGACATAAGTTACAAGGCAGCCAGAGTCCTCTGAATGTTTGCAAAGGGCACAGGGCAGTACTCCAACCGTGTAGGACAACAGCACCACCAAGGCCAAAGAATGCAAGCATTTGCTATTTAACCCATATTTCAGAGTATGCATGTTTAAGGCATATCCTTCTTGTATTACCACTATTTTATTCCAGTATTAAGTCCCACATAATACCATCCTTATAATGTGAAGTCGATAACTGCAACTTAACAGTAACTCCCCCTATTCACTTCCCCCGCAAAATCAGAGGCGTCACTGCAGAGGGGGCGGTACTGTAAGTTCCGTGCCGTCCTAGTCCCCGTTTACTCCCCGGTACAATGAGGCCCCTCCCCCTCGCGGTCGGAGCCATTTAGTGCGGTGAAGGCAACGGGCAGGAGGCTCCCTGCCTGTTGCCTTCACCACACTGAATGGCTCTGACAACAAGGGGGCGGGGCCACCTCATAGCGGGGAGTAAACGGGGACTAGGACGGTGTGGAACTTACAGTACCGCCCCCACCGTAGCGATGCCTCTACGCAAGATGGCACCCAAGATCACTAAACTGCAAAACACACACATTACTGTTGCTCAGGAAACAGGTAGGACTTGTACAAAATGAAAAAAGACAACATTTTGGGAACCAGTCCCAAATATAATCAGGGGACACACATCCCTTTGATGACAATGTCTTGAATGTATAGACTACTGGAATTGAGGATCAGGAACCAGACAATGCTGTTCATTTCATGTACCCATATATAGTTTCTGTATCTATTGATACTGCTACTGGCTGAGTAAGCTTAGTAGGTAAATGGACTGATAGCTTTTCCACTAAGGCTCCTCCTGGGTTGCTATTCAAATAGCTAACAGAGAAGGAGATTAAGGTATTGTCTTTTCAAAGGCAGAATATCCAATTCTTTATCTCTTTTCTATCTCGACCTGATAAAAGCCTAAAAATGATCAATTACAGGAGGAAATCCAGCATTGCAAAAGTAGATGCCATACTAATAATGGGACTTTTTTAATAATATATTTCAGTACAAAATAGAAAAGAGAGAATACAGTAGACATGCAATTTAATTAGATGAGCAGGAGCTTAAAATCCTGTCTTATTCCCCTACAGGAAAGGAAAACAGTGAATAAGGGAAGGAGACATAATTTTATTATTCATGGCAAGTCCCTGGTAAGAAAACATGCTGTCTCAGTGCTTTTCTGTAATAACAGAGCTAAACCTGTTAAAATGATTTGCTTGACAGCCCTTATCATCCAGCCAAACACATAAAATTTAAAAATGTCATCCAGTGCTTAATTACATTTTTGCACATCAATGAGCTTTCAGGATTTCAACTCAATTCAGCATCTTTGTTCCAGAAGAAGGGGAAGTCAAAAAACAAAAAAAAAAATGACAGTCAAGAGATATCTCGTATCTTTTTCCATTCTGGCATTACTGTATTCCATTTGATGAAAGTTTTCAACAAGTACTATTCAAGAAAAGAATATCTCCCATAGCTATTCCAGTTACCATCCTATCCTACCTGGGCCTTGCACTGTCGAAACTCGCATTTCGGCAGCACAAGACCCTTTTGCGGCTACGTGAAAGACAGGCCAGAAAGACTTTTACTTCCAGAAAGACTGGTTGTGATGTGTCTACCTTCAAAATTAAGTGAATGGCAACTGGTAACAGGGCCAGCTTGGTTGGGGCAATAGTGACATTGACACTGACAACAGTGATGAAATCAGATGTAGGACTCCACTACTTTTACATTCTAGAACGAGCAGTGGTTCTCAAACCACCACCACCACCACACACACAGTGCGACCCACCTGTCCCGCTGCAGAAGGCTCTGTGACCCACTTTGTTCTCCCACAGTGAACCTCTCTGGTAGGCCTCCGCAGGCCTCCTGCAGCAACAGGAAGTGACTTTAGTGAACCCAGAAATAAACCAGAAGTCATTTTCCAATTGCTTCTGGAGGCCTCTAGAGTAGAGGTTCTCAACCTGTGGTACGGCGGACCTCTTGCTGGGGGTACGCTAAGCCCTGCCTCTTATCTGCCCCATCAGCAGCTGATTAAGTGTTAATTAACATGAATTTTAAATTTTAATTATTTTTGGAGCCCTTCTGTCTCTCTGATTTTGTTTTTAGACTTATTTTTGTACTTTGGAAACTGTACTTTGGTGGGGTGGGGGAGGGAGGAGTCTCTCTCTCTCTCTCTCTCTCTCTCTCTCTCTCTCTCTCATACACACACACACACACACACACACACGAGTTAAATAAGACATTTTTCACATTTAAAATTGTTTTAGTACTTTTTATTTAACAATTACCTAATTACTTAATTGATTAATCCAGTTAATTAGCAGTTAATTAGCATGGGGTACTTCAGAAAATTGGACCGTGATAGGGGGTACCCGGGCCTCCAAAGGTTGAGAATCCCTGCTCAGTAAAAAAAACCCTGTTCTTACCTCTCATTGGCCTTCTGGTTGCCCCCCCCCCCCCATGGCATGCAGTGCGTGCTCCGTTGGCGTGGCTGTATGCTATGGAGTGGGGGGGGGGTAAGATTGGGCTGTTACTTCCAAGTAAGTGTGCATAGGATTGCAGTCTCAAAGCCTATTTTGAGTCTTAACACTTGCTTCATCATCATCATCTATGATAAACTACAATTATGCAAATGCATAATTATTGTAATTATGCAATTTTCTAATAAATTTAAAATAAAATGTAAGATTTATTAACAAGGCTTTTCCTTAATAAGATAGAATTTTTCTTAAAACAATTTTACTCTGTATTTTGGTCACAAAATGACCACAGCAATTCTCTCTTTTTCTGTGACCTTTAAATATTCTCTGAGGTTGACAATTTTTCCCCTTCAGTACTAACTTGCTATGCCTTTGTCAGACCTTTGTGTTATTTTCGAAGCTTTACTCCATATTCTATTTTCCCTGAAGCAGAGTCATCTTTCACTTCACAGGGTTATCAGTTCGTTTTCACCGTCTCTAACAGCAGTCTTTACTCAAGTACCACTGTTCTGTACAAAAACATTACATTGGAGATGAAGAATAATGGTGCTTTTACCCCAGTGAGGACGGTAAACATGGCTCATTGTTGTTTGTAAGGGAGCCTCTCAACATTTCTCACATGGACAACCATGAACCAGGAGATGTCAACTTCACATAGCTCAAAGCTTGCTACATGTACAACAGGGACAGTCTCTGATCACATGGCAAGTCCAAGTTACCTCTCAAACTATGGTTACTTCAGAAACAGTCCAAGACCTTTGTGAACACACACACACACACACACACACACACACACACACACACACACACACACACACACACACACACCAGGGCTTGTTATGCAGTAGCCCCCCTCTCTACCACACATCCTCTTCTGTTCTGTTTCATTTCTACTTTCTGAATCCAGGGAACAAGAAGAGCATAAGGAGCAGTGGATGTAGGCAAATGGAGGGGTGCTCCTGCCAATTCACCACCTGAGGTGACTGCCTCCATCAGCCTCACAGGCTGGCCCTAGGCTCTTTCAGACTGTGGCCCAAATCCTATCCAACATTCCAGTGCCCATGCAGCCGCAATACAGCCCCGAGGTAAGGGAACAAATGTTCCCTTACCTTGAGGAGGCCTCCGTGACTGCTTCCCCACTACAGGATGAAGCCCGTGCCCCATTGGCATGGCTGCATCAGTGCTGGAAAGTTGGATAGGATTGGGCCCTGTAGCAATGGGGGAGCCACTTTTTTGTGGAATTATCACACACTGCTCTGGGCAAATGTGCATGAAGGAACCAAGAAAGTAGGAGCAATGGTAAAATTCCTTCATACACATGGGATGGAAATGTGCTGGTTGTTTGTTTGTTTTGTCGGCCGAAATACCACTGGTGGTACTAGTACCACAGGTTGGGAATCCCTGACTTAGGTAAATACTGTAGTCATTTACCTAAACAACTGTCCTACTCTTGCAGAATGCTTAGCCTAAAAAGAGATATTGCTGGTTTTAAAGCATGTCTCAATGACATAATTATTGGCATACAGTGGCATACAGTCTATGCATAGATGGAAATTTTGTTGCAATAGACACAATGTTCTGGTAGATGTGGCATTGAGATCAACAAAGAGCTGAAAGAAAATTATTAGCAAGCACACATTTTCTTTTGAGAGCATGTTCACTTTGTACAAAGAACTACTGCTAACAACTCCGTCATTTAGGTAGATTTCAAATAAAACAATCAATGCCCATTAAGAGGATTCTCCATGGACAGATTATATTTACAAAGCAACTTAAAAGCTAGAGAAATTAATTGTGATCCACCTTGTGACTCACTCAACTGAATATAGTCCACTATCTAGATGTGTCAGCCCCACAGACCTTAGCAAACCGTTTTTAGTTGCCTAACTGGGACTGCCCTAATAAGGGGTTGTCAAGCAGACCACAATATCTAGCATCAAGTAATTGCATCAGATGCATCGCAAGTTCTGCAGGAGGTTACAACTGTTTAAGGAACAAACCTTAGATAAAATAAACATGACTTGTCATACCGTAGTTCTATATTATTCAGTGTCATTATTTTTGGACCCTTTCTCGGTGTCCATTAGGATTCTTTATGATCTAGCAAAGGTTTGTAATTTTTTTTCTTGGTTTCCATGTAACAAATGTTACAAGGTATAATATTTATTTTCTTCATTGCTCAGTGTCACTAATCCAATCACCCATAGCAGTTGGCTGAAACCAAGCCATGGATAAAAATAACACGTACATTAATCTCCAAAGTCAGCATGAACAAACAGCATGAGTCATAGGAGCATGAATGGTACAATATGGCTATGATACAAACTGGTGCAATGTAGACACTGAACCTCCATGCGTGCAGGCTTCCTGATTCCTGCAACGTCAAGGCAGTTTTGCACATGCAATGGAATCCCTGTGCAGAGGTGCCCATTGAACTGTGAATAGAAACACATGCCATATTTCTGTTCTTTGCCCTTTGTCCAGGGAGCTCAAAACACACATGGGGATTATCTCATTTTAAACTCACAACAACCCTGTGAGATGGGCTTGGTTGAGAGACAGTGATTGGCCCAGGGTCAGGGCTTCAATAATCTTCAGGGCTTAGTGGGAATCTGAATCCAAGTCCTGCACGCAATCCAATACGCCACACTCATATGGACCATTGTAAGGACATGAATGCCCATATATGGACAGGCACTACTACATTAGATTAACAGAGTCTTGCTCATGTCCCCAAGGGATAAGTATGTGTCAGACACATCTAATTAACTAACACATTCTGTTTGAAATCAGACAGAAAACAAGCCCTTCAAGCATCACCAGACAGAAAGCAGATGAGCTAGAGAGAAGCAATATCACCAAAGAGAAAAGTGCAATAAAGACTGATTGTTCTGATTGGTTTTCCTAGAATTGCCATCCTGTATACACCAAGAGAATGCTTATTTTATGACACCATCAAAACAAATTGGTGGCAGAGAAAGTAACTAGAAACAAACATACCCAGTATATTAACAACCAGGGAAGGTGTATTTGGCAAGCATAAGGTCTTGAATCCAATCTTATTATCTTTCTTGCATAAATATGCCTAGCTTGTTTCTACATCACTAAATGGAGAAAAAATAGTAAAATTTAGGGAAGACAGCTCATAAGTTGTATCAGTATTGTATATACATGTACACACATCCACATAAATGGGATAAACTAATTCAGGGTACTGTGCGTGGTTCCTTCCCTCCTTTGTCCTCACAACAGCCCTGTGAGGTAGGTGAGGTTGAGAGATAGTGACTGGCCCAAGGTCACCCAGGAAGCTTCATGGCTGAGTGGGGATTTGTACCTGGATCTTCCAGGTCTAGGTTCAACACCAGAACCAGTAAACCATCCTGGCTTACTGTAAACATGGGAAGCAGGGCACACATGATCCTGACCCACACCTTCATACAATGTCCAAACAGGACCAGTAACTTGGGATACGGAGAAAGGACCATCTTAACAACCTAGTCGGTCAGCCTTTTTTCCTCTGTTTTGGACAGTTACCGACTGTGCTATTATAAGACTGGGCAGCCAAACGGAAAACATTTTTATGTGGTCAAATGATCACCTGATCAGGTGAAGGAGAAGCCATCACATCAACTAAATCCAGACCCTCAGATCAAATAATAGAAATATCTGCGCTCGTGCAAACAGTGAATTTTGATGTTCGTACACCAAATTTTATTTTTAATAACGTTTTACACACACACACACACACACACACACACACACACACACACACACACACACACACACACACACAGAGCTTGCCTACTGGCAAGAACATTGTGGAATGTTTTCTACAGAAAAAGACAACATCTCTACCTTCCTAATTCACTAAACAGCTGCATCATTTGCTTTTAGGGCACCAATTAACATAATTGATGTGGATTGCTTACATTTGGCATGGAATGAGACTGATGCAGTTCTCTCTCATCAGTTAAAATCCTTTTATTGCATTGTTTGTTATAACAGCATTCAAAGTTTGAAGATCAAAGAACAATTTGTCAAGCACGATGTAACAAATCAGTGTTTATGAAATTCCTAAGTAAACTGAATAATCTTTACTCCTCAACTCCTCAATCTTTACTCAACACCCTCAGAGAAGATAAACGACGTGTGATGTGAACATTTAAAAGAACATGAGGGGGAGTGGAGATTGGGTAGACTCTAATTCTTAATGCTTTGCAACTATTTGATTAGTAGTACTGTATTAAAATACGAAGGCTACATTTCACAGTTGAGTTGCCATCATTCATCAACAACAGATGGTCACTGATGTCAACTTTGATCATATTGCTCACTTGCTTAGAGGTAGACTTGAATTTAAGCTCATCTCAACAAATAATAATAAAATAAAATGTAACCAGTAATGCCAAAGCTGACCAACTCAACCATTTGTCTGGAAATAGTTCTACCATGTATCATCTACCATCTACCATCACTGTGCATAAAATCCTGGGTCCTGGATGGGGGGGGGGGGGTGTTTGCTTGTGTTTTTTTAATGCTGCTCAAAACCTCTTTGCATGCATAGCATTTCCATATATGGAAGGCTGCTTTCATGCAATTTCTTCTTTGCTAGATCAGAATGGTTACCTCCATTATTCAGATACTCCCTAAAACTGCTTTAGAGTTCATCTAGACAATCCAAAGTTGCTTTGTTCTGAAAAACAGCAACTCAAAATATGTAGCAATCAATATACCCACACCTGATACCACCCCATAGTGAGTTCACCGCAGCATTTACCTGGTCCAACTAAACTGCATAATTGTCTACCTTAAGAAAGCAAGTAGAGTTTAGTCTCTATTGCTGAGTTCTCATGCCAAACTATAAAATGAAAATACGGTAAGATTTCACACTACGTAATAGGAGTAAATACTGAGGTATTAAAAGTTAGAGATATATAAAATGCTGCAGAAATTGGATCAATTAACTGGAGTACACCAAGAGCATACTATCTCTTTAATTAAATGACTACCACTAACAAGTAACAAGAATTGATAGAGCCCATTTTAAGGATTCCACGTGCTTCCTGTACAGTAATCCTAATGCCTGGTAAAGTAAGCCAGTAACATGGGGAAAATGAGGCAGATCAGACACTGAGACTAACAGCCCGATCCTGTCTAACATTAGAGCAGCAGAGTGTGTGCTCCACCGCTCTAAAGCGTTGCAAACGTGCTGTAAAACGTGCTGACTTGGGTGTAAGAAGCGCCAGCGCAGAGGCCTGCGCTGCTCACACCCCCAGTGGTCCAGACCTGTACCGGATGACCCAGGTAAGGCCTAGGCCGCTCGGTGCAGGGGTGGGGAATGGGCGGAACGGGACGGTGAGGGAGGGGGCCATTGGCCGGCCTGGACTGGGAGGGTTCGGGGATATCAGCGGCATGCTCCGCCGATATCCTAAGCCCCTTCCCAGCCTGGGTGTCCAGATGTACCAGGTCCAGATGTACTGGACCTAGTGTACATCCAAGAAGACCCATAGGCCCCAGGCTTGCCCTACACCCAGGGAAGGGGACGAATGTCCCCTTCTCCCAAGGTGCTCCCGGGCAGCCAGGGGCAGGCCACAATGGCCATAGGATACAGCAGCCAGCCCTTTAGGCCGACAGTGTATCCTTACACAGGAATGCACTGTAAGTGAATACTGGCTGGCCGAAGGCCACATAGCAAGCTTACGACTAAGGTAGGATCTGAACCAGACTTTGCCACTGATGAGTCAATGCTTACCGTTACACTATCTCAAGACTCCATAGCCTTAGCATTTAAAAATCTAGCCAGCCTAATGCTTGCAATGCATTAAATAAAAGCTCAAACCATTATCCTGTACACCTTAGCAATTTATATGGAAATATAAAATTAATATAAAATTAAACAATCCTGATTGTGCAAATTCTATTTGGCAGTCATTAATTTATAACTGACGGTGGCACAGCCAAGAATAATCTACGTTTAAGCAACAACATTCAATTTGCAGCAGTAATTTGCTCTAAGGGAATCCATCTCCCCAGTTATTCGTGCTGCATTTTTCACGTTCAAGATGAAATCCTGGTCCCACTAATCCACTGTATATTTTTAAACACACAGTTGAGCTTGGATCACTCACTTTTCTGCTTAGATTAGTTCATTTCATGCTTACAGCCTCTAGGCCAGTGCATCTATTAATGGAAACCCTGTCACAAGCAATGACAGCAGTGATGTCTCAGAACAGATCACTTCTATCTGTGTCACCAGTATAGACATCTCCAAATCAAACACTTTACCTTCTACCAGCACCACATCCAAATGCAAATGCTTATTTTCATGACTGTTGTTTTTCGCTGGCTTGAATTTCCGTGGCCCTGGAATACGGGTGTTATATAAATTACCGGTAGTTTATTTATATAATTTGCACTTCATTTCCCTCCCCTTTTTGGAACGTCCAGAGCATGGTATCACAGGATCAGTAAAAAACAGAACTCCACCAGGAGAGAAGCAGGTAAAAGCAGGAAAACCCAATTTCAATTGCATGCTTTAAACGAAAACAAATAAACCCAATATTTAATGGGGGGGGGGGAGAGGTAGAGATGTAGGCCCTAAATTATGCCACGTTTCACCCTGCAGCTATTATGCTGCTTCCAAGGGAATATTGTGCTCACTGTAAGGGTGTGTGCCTGTAGATTCACAGTCAGGCTGAGCATAAGAATCATGGCACAGAATCATGCTACACCACAGCATTCACAACAAGTTCAGAAGTGAGTAGCATATATATATATATCACTACCGTGGAGGACTGTAAGTCCAACATCATGAAGAAATCCAACTGTAGCAATGTGTATATATGCATGTGATTATTTAGTCCAAAAGTTCAAACATCCCAGTGTGTTTTGAAGCTCCCTCATGTCAAATCAGAAAGAATTACCGTATTTTTCGCTCCATAGGACGCATCAGCCATAGGACGCATGCATCCTATGGAGCAAAAAATAGGGATAACATTTTTTTTAATAAAAATAAAAATAAAAAATGTAAAGAAAAACACTTACCAGGGCTTCGGGGAGGCCTGCAGAGGCTCGCGCATGCCTCCCTGATCTTCATTTCATCAAAAACGGCCATTTTCGGCCACTTCCTGTTTTCGTGAAAACCGGAAGTGGCCGAAAATGGCCGTTTTTTGACGAAATGAAGATCGGGGAGGCCTGCACGAGACTCTGCAGGCCTTCCCGAAGCCCCGGTAAGTATTTTTTCTTTACTTTTTTATTATTCGCTCCATAAGACGCAGGCTTTTTCCCCCTAATTTTTTTGGGGGGAAGTGCGTCTTATGGAGCGAAAAATATGGTAAGTTTACTTCACAGTTACTTCTTCAAGCTTGTTCCATTTCGTACAACATTTCCACAGTTTGATTTTCTTCTTTATACTGTATCTTTGACTCTCTTGCTCTTGGCTTAAAGGGGCCCAACGTATGACAGACACGGAAGTCATGATACTGGAAAGCTCTAACTTGCTGAAAGGCTGGTTTTATCAGCATTCCTTATGCGAGAACATGATGAGAAAACATCGGTTCATGTGGCTCCTGCTAAGTAGTGATGTGGGAAAAGGATCAGTAACACATTCCAAGTGCCAGCATCGGCACCTCCCAGCTTTGAACCATTTGAGTGTTATTTGCCTGACATATCAAGAGGCCATGATCTGTAGGCTTACCATATTTTGAGAAACCCAATCCGGGACCTACCCACCCACCCCCATTTTCCCCCACCCACCACCAATATTTTTTTTGAATTTTTGTTTTGAGGTTGTTTTTCTGGCTCTCTCTTTTCTTCTTTTTTTTGGGGGGGGGGCACGCAAAGTGCCTGTTTGCAGCCAATAAGGGCGCTCAAAATTTCAAAATTATTTATTTATTTCCCGTGTTTTACGGCCATTTTTGCTTGCCTGCTGCTGCTTTTGCTGCTGCATCCTGGCATCGGGCCAGCCAGGACTCACGTGCGGGTCAACTCCTGCCGCCACATCTTTCTTCTTTGGCCTCTGTGCTTGCGCGGCGTCTTTCTCTTCTTCTGAGCCTGCACAGTCGCTCAGTTTTCGGCCAGGAATCGGGTGACTCAGAAGCCTCCAGTTGTGCTGTTCGCCTGCGCGGCTGGAGGCTTTTGAGTCGCCCAATTCCCAGCCAAGAACTGAGCGATTCAAAAGCCGGCTGCCATACACCCCGGGATGGGTGCCATACACTCCGGGTCAGGACCCTGAAATCCAGGACTATCCCAGCCATTCCGAGACGTATGGTAAGCCTGATCTGTGATGAGGTGATTGCTCCCATCAATCACATCCCTACTTATTGTAACTTCAGTGTCTGACATACTTTGCGAATTCACCCTGAGACTGAATCTCTGTGGTTAAAAGAATAATTGGCAGATGCTTCTTGCGAGAGCACTCAAAAAATGGCCATCACCAGCCCACTCTGCAAGTCAGCGGCAGCCATTTTAAGACACCGGAACTCTGTTCTGCTGTCATACATTCCTCCGTGTGCGGGCCCGATCCTAGTTAGCATCGGGCTGTGGGTTGTTGGGAGCCAGTATTGTTGGGAACAGTATTGTTTTAGAAGCCTTCGAAATCTACCTGTGGGAGGCAGCATGATGCCATTTTAGAGGCAGCACACTGTTCCCCATTGGAAAGAGGTACAAATCACCCGTCAGTAAAACAAATGACACTGTCTCAAAATATGTCACACTGATTTTTTAGCTTTTTAAAAAAATAAACTTTCTATAAAGGGCAGACAACTTCAGAAGTTAGTTAGCTGCTTAATAATGTTTATGCTCCTTATTTTTCTGTCATTCACCTTTCCTAGGAATACTCTCAGCTACAGTTAAGGTTTATGAACAAGAGCAGTAGGGCACATTTATTTATTTATTTATTTACGGTATTTTTACCCCGCCTTTCTCCCCAAAGGGACCCAAGGTGGCTTACAACAAAAAGAAAATATAGTGCAGTACAATAAAAAAAATAAAAATAAAAAAATAGTTACATTTTAAAACATTAAAAACAAATTAACGACAATTAATAAAAACAGTATCTAAAAATAGTTTTAAAAGATTACATTAAAGCAAGTACATAAAAACAGCAGCACCCCACCTGTACCAGGAGGATGTTAAAAGGCAAGGGCTCAGAAGGCTTCTTTCAACAAGAAGGTTTTTAGGCCTCGCCGGAAAGTGTCACCTACTCACCAAACTGCACGGTTCACAGCTTCCCCAAATGTGGCAAAAGTAATCTACTGGCCAGTTCAGACAATACCTTCTTTGTCCAACTGGCACCACACATTTAAAGATGTGTGTGCTCATCTTGGTACATATTTCTAACCATGTGCGGGGGAGGGGTCTGATTGCTTCTCTACATGCACTGTTAAACTTAGCAGTGCATGCAGAGGGACAGTTTAGATAAACCGTTCTCCACCAAAGTGATTAGGAATATTTACCAGGAAGCAAGGAGAGGTGCCATGATGCACATTTTCCATGAACACACATGGTTGGATGGAGGAGTATGTATTGTCCCACTGACGAGTCGAGGTGAAGCAGATGGCATCAGTGGCGAATTGCGAGGGATCAGGGGGTGGTGGATTCGGGGTGCGTTTCACCTTGAGTCTGTTGCCACCTCTGCTTGCCCAAGTGAGAAGCGGCTCATCTGCCTCCTTACCTTGTTCCCCACCCAATTTCCTTAAAACCATAAGTGCAGGACTTCCAGTTTTACATACAGGATGCACGCTATCCCTTTAAATAAAACCGGGAGTCTCACACTTCTGGGTTTGACCAAACTGCACAAGAAGCACAGTTAGGAGCTTTTTTCTTTTCTACAGCACCATGGCAGAGGGCAGCAGCCACAGCATCAGCATGGGATGGCACTCCAGGTCACGCTGCCTCTGTATACCAGGCCTTTAAAAATAGGGGAAACCACCAGGGCTCTTGTGAGCAGAAGTATACAGTCATGCATCGTTTCCTTGGTTCAAGTTCAGATGGGTTTCTTCTTTGCCCCCTCTTCTGGGATGAGCTATGCTTTGTCAACTGTCATATGAACTTTCAAAATTGGGGGCCAAACTAAATTTGGAGTAAGAAAAGAGATATGGGTATTCAACTGATCTTTTCAATGGCTTCTGTCACTGCCAAAGTTTGCCTTTGTGAAGAAGAAGGAAAAACCTTCCCAGGCTATAATCAAACAATGGAGTTGGCGTAGCAGGGAGAAGGATACTGAAGGACTCTCCCACTGATAAAGCGCATGATCATGCTAGGGAGTGTTTTACGACAGAACTGCATAGAAGCACAGTACTTTTCAAGCGAAAGGCACAAACTGAAATTTCATGCACTGCATTGGGTCTTTCAAAAAAGAAAAATAACAAACCTGTTATTGTTCTCCAAGAAACAGAACACCCACAAGACAGTCCTTAAGACTGTCATTGATTCGGTGCATGATGCTTCTACCATATGCTGGTCTTGGCAACAGCTACTCTGGGAATGATCATTCATCCGCTGCTTGCCTGTGCCACTCCCCCCCCCCACTACCAACTCTCATTCTGATGCTAATACCAATTATTTTTCCCCATCCTGCCCCCTTCTGTGTATTTTTCTGCAAGTCTTACCTCAGAAGCCTGTTTCAACTGCAAACACTTTGTGACTTTGTACAGTACTGTACTATGATTATTCTTAACAACCCTGTGCATTCATTTATTATACAGTAGTGCTGTATTCACTGTACTGTACTATGAAAATACTGGTAACACCAGGTCCTTTCTCATTCAAACACATAACTGCATTTTCTCTCTGGTGTGCTTTGTGGTTCTGATGAAGGACCAGCAGCAGTCATAGTTGCATACACAGTTCTCAAAATGTTTCTCACTGACTAGCGTGATGAAGGTTACATGCCCAGCTGCTCTGCCATAGAGAAACCACAGCCATAATGCAAAATTGAATTCAGTGTGCTTAAAGATCATTGAAATCAGTTAAGAGTTCTCATAGGTTCATCAGCAGTCCTCCTGTTCTCCCTCCCACCCAAATTGAGTTATGTGGGCAAAACATTCAAAAGAAAATGCGGTCTTGGACCAATATTTTCTGGGCATTTGAATAAAGAGAGCAGCACATATAATGGAGAATATTGCCTAGAACAGGGGTTCTCAACCAGTGGTACTAGTACCATCAGTGGTACTTCGGCTGACTGCTGGTGGTACTCGGCCCTCTGGAACCCTGCTCCAACACGGCGCTTTTGGCACTGCGTTTTCGCTCCTAAGAGGCTCCAAGCTTTGGCTGAGCCTCTCGGGAATGCTGAGAAGGGCCCTCCCACCTGCCCAGAGACCTACCTGCATTTTCTGGCCTCTGAAAACCTGGAAGTAACTGGTGATGATGTCATTGCCAGTCACTTCTGGTGGTACGCAGCAGGAGAGTGGCACCAGAGGTGGTACTCGGCCAGGAAGGGGTTGAGAACCCCTGGGCTAGAAACAGCAGGGGGCAAGCAAGCCCAGAGATGGAGGATCAGACATCACATCCACATTATTATTATAACCTATTATTTATTATGGTAACCTGCTCTGTTCCAGCGTTAGAATAAAAGCAGAATATACGTCTTAAAATTTATTTATTTATTTATTTATTTATTTAGAATAAATAGAATACATCCAATCCATGTCAAGGGAAAATACAGAGCCCTAGGTCAGAGCTGAGTTATTAAGGTTAACACAGAAGCAGCATTGAAAGCAGGATTCATGAGGAGGACAACGCAAAAGGCTGTAGTTCAAACAGAGAGCTATATTATTTACAACGCAATCCTATCCAACTTACACCACTGGTATAACCAGCAGTGCAGTGAGAACGGGAGGCCCCAGAAGAACGGAAAGGGGATTCAAATCCCATCCAACGAGGGATTCAAAGGGGATTTGAATCCCCTTTCCGTTCTGGGGCCTCCCATTCTGGCTGCACCGGTGGTGTAAGTTGGATAGGATTGCGCTGTTATCCATTTAGATTATGGTTTGGGGGACATCTCTCATCTCTCAGTGCAGAATAAGGATGAAAACATTAGAACGAAAAGAGAAGATTGTGGGAAAGAATGTGGATTATATAAAATATAATAAACCAACCTCATGTCCTCCATATAAGGTTGATGTTCTGATAGACAGCAGTTTTGTATGGCAGAACAATACATACAAATGACTCCCATCCAATAGAACCTCTGGCGGCTTGACTACAAGTCTAGAAGTGCTACCTGTGAATAGTGTTCAATGGAGAATTAGGACTGAGTGGCATATCCATGACCTAGTCAGAGCTCTGCCCTTGTAGCACTAGGTTAATGGCTAACCCTCTTGACACAGGTTAATGGCTAACCCTCTTGACACTAGACACCATCACTTGACACTTGACACCATCATAAGATTGCAGGAATCTGCAGCCAATTCTATGATCCTATGGTTTGTAAGTAGTGAAATTTCAGAGTAAGCATACATCCTCTTCTGTTCATAGCTTCCTTTAAAAAAAAAATCATCATCAGACCATCTGCCTGAAGCTCTTATTTATTTTATTTTTCACATTTTTATACCGCCCTTCCTCCAAGGAGCTCAGAGTGGTGTACATATTTCCTCCCCTCCTTTTGTCCTCACAACAACCCTGTGAGGTAGGTGGGGCTGATAGTGACTGGCCCAAGGTCACCCAGGAAGCTTCGTGGCTGAGCGGGGATTTGAACCTGGATCTTCCAGGTCTAAGTCCGACTCCCATCCTGGCCATCTTACCTTATCCTATATGTTTTAAGACTCCAAAGGCTTTAAGCTGCATTTTTCAAGCTGCTTAACCAAAGTAGATCTATGAACAGCAATAGGACTACAGCATTCTATGCAGTTTGTAACTCATGATTTTTCTTAAAGCAAAATATTTTGAAGATCCCTATTCATCATATACAGAAAGACAGGGGCAGTTAACTTGATCATACATTCTTGAGAACATTTGCTTCAATCTATCTTGGGGTTTTTTTTACATTAATTCTGCTTATTTTTGAGCCTGCCCAATTCCTCTTGGTCATTTGTTTGTAATTTTAAAAGCTTTCAGACTTTTATTGAGCCTGTGCACATCCCTACTTAACCACATTGACCTCTGCTGACCATTTCCAGTACTTACTTAGACTTAATCTGCATGAGTTTCAATTGCTATCTTCTCAACCATTTCAGGCATTTTTGCCTAGAGATAAATTGCACATCAGAAGCAGACGCAGGCACAAAGAGAATTTTTTGAAACATACAAAATATGGAGTTGACCTTTCAGTCAACTTAGCATTGTACAAGTAACAGAAAAGTACTGCGTGATGGATGGTGCTTTCCAGTCCACTGTACATTTTTGTATTGTCCACTGTACATTTTTGCACAACATTCTTTAAGATATTTAAGCCGTTAAGAGCCCAATCCTATTCCCTCCCAGCCCAGAGTGTGCAGCACCACTGACAGAGTGTGCACTGCATGCTATGGGCCAACAGGAGACCAGACAGCCCAAGAGAGGTAAGTAAAGAACATCTTTAGCTGATGTAAATCTGAGGAGAATCTGGGATCAGGTCCGGGTTGGGAAGGAGGATAAGATCCCACATGCACCAGTGCCGCTGAGATCTGCCCCCTCCTGCCCCCAGCCTGGCCCACTCTCTATCCCAATCTCTCCACAATCCACCCCCCAAACCGCCCCCACCACTGACTTATACGGCAACAGTGAACAATAGTGGATGGCGCACACGCAAGGCCTCCAGCCATTTGTGCTTGTGTGCCCAGCCCACAGGATAGCAAAATGGCTTTTGTACTGTTGGCATGGGACTTACTGTGGCAGATCATGAGAGAGAATAGGATTGGGCTATTAGTTATTTGATGTTCTCTGTGAATCACTTTATGAACTTTTTTGTGGAATAATAGTATATAAATACAATATTCTTACTACTACTACTACTACTACTACTACTACTACTACTAATAATAATAATAATAATAATAATAATAATAAGCAGAATTTGCTTAACTGCTATTGTCTTTCTCAGCATCTTAAGACAAATGCGGTTATAAGTACAATGGTTTGGATCCCAAGGTGCTGTTGTAAATTGAGTCCCCAATTTTGCAACAATTCCCCTTATATGCTGTCTCAATGTGTCCCCAATACTTGCTCCTGAGGACTGAGAGGCCCTCAAGAACGCCAAGAAAGGGGTTCTCAACCCCTTCCCGGCCAAGTACCACCTCCAGCGCCACTCCCCTTCTATGTACCACTGGAAGTGACAGCATATAACATATTTGCCAGTTACTTCTGGGCTTTCAGCTTTTGGAGGTCAGAAAACACAGGTAGGAGGCTCTGAGCGGGTGGGAGGGCCCTTCTCAACATTCCCGAGAGGCTCGGCCAAAGGCAGGAGCCTCTTGGGAGTGAAAACGTGCTGCCAAAAGCGCTGCATCACAGTGGGGTTCCGGCGGTCCGAGTACCACCAGCAATCGGCCAAAGTACCACTGGTGGTACTAGTACTACTGGTTGAGAACCCCTGCACTAAGAGTTGTGGAGGGGAGAATGCAATGGCTAGGGCAAATCAATAAACGTGGGAGCCCACTTTACATGGAAACCCACTTGCAGAATGGCAATTTTAGATCCAAGTCAATGTCAGCAGTATAATCAAGTTGAGGGAGAATATTGTCATCCACCACATCCTTTCCTTCCTTACCTCTGCATGCCCCTCTGCACATGAGATTCTCTCTTGCAAGCCTCTCTCCCATTGGTCTTTCTCACATGCACACAGAGCTGTGAATGTGCATCTTTGCATGCAGATAGGGTTCACCCCTCCCTGTACTTATCCTGGGTTTACATGGACAATAGTCACTGATTTAGGCTATACAAAACCCTACTCTCCATATCCAGCTTGACATATGTTCTATTCTTATTTGTGCATAATTTTCCAAGATATTATCTGAGTAGTAAAAACCCAATATAGTCACATTTATAGTTCTCTACATGCATCTAATGACGTTGAGTCAGTCTCTCCAACTGCCCTCCAGGTCCACACTACCACACTACTATCCCAAAATAACCCAAATATGCTAGCATGGGAGCTGTGAGAAAGCAGTAAAGAGTAGCCTAACTGTGCTCTTACAGAGGTCATTTAAATGAGTCACGGAAAACATCAGTAGAAAATGCAACCTGAAAATCTCTTCCCTATAACTAGGATCCAATACATAAGACAGCTCTTCCCAACACATACTTCCTTACAGAAAATGTAGCAAGCAGATGGATCCAAATTAGAAGATAAAAGATTCCTCAACAAAATACTTACAGAAGAAAAAAAATCGATAACAATTAACTGAATCATGATTTACCAAACTGATGAAGCCAGTAACAAACATAAAAGGTTTTATACAGAGGGAAATATAAAGAGATGTAATTATGTACCTAGCAATAAGAAAAATGTTATAAAATTGCCAGTGAAAGATTTAGATGGCAAAGCCTTCTAAATGTTTTTGTTTGTTTTTTGTAACATGTGAACAGGGTCCTCTCCATGATTCGCAACCCAGAACAAATGTTCCATCAATGTCTCTGGTTTACACAGGTCTAACAGCCCAATCTTGTGTAAGGCTACCCGGCCGGCCCAAATGGGCTGCCAAGGTATCCTATCCAGGTTCCGGGCAGTTCGGGTATGCCTCGAGGGAAGGGAGCGATCGTCCCCTTGCCCAGGTGTAAGCAGCCTGAGGCCCAATGAGTCCTCTGTGTAAGGCTGTGCCGGGCCAGGAGAGGGTTTTGGATATTGGTGGATCGTTCCGCCGATAACCCTGCCCTCTCCTGGCCCGGGGCAGCCAATGGCCGCCCAGTCTGCCCCTGCACTGGCCGGTGTTGGACTTACCCGGTACTGCGGGTGCAGGGACGTTGCGCCAGGGGCGAGCAGGCTGTGGGCCTTTGCCCTGGTGGCTCTTACTTGCTGGGTATCGTGCAAGTGCTTTACGGCACTTTCGCGACACCCAGCGCCGGGTGAGCACACGCTCCCCCAGCGCTGAAGATACACAGGATTGCGCCACAAGGCTGCAATCCTAGACGCTTACATGAGAGTAAGTCCCACTGAGTTGAATAATACTTACCTCCAAGTAGACATGCACAGGATTATGTGATGAGTTCTAAACAAGTACTGAAACGCTCTGGGCGGGCAGGTAGGCCAAACTGACCAAACTGCACGCCTGTTTTTCTTGCTGCCTCTCGCCCGCTCGTGCCTTTTCAAATGCAGCCACGGTGTGGCTGCGTGCCGCCTGGGGTCCCACCGCCCCACCCCCACCCCAGGCGGCCCAACGCTACTGAAAACTGTCATTTTCCCCAGATAATAGATTGCAGCAATATTTTTAACAAGATGCACAGGAGACTATAAAACATGATACAGTATATGACTGGCATGATCCAGACAAAGTTAAGAATTTCAGGTTCCACTGACTTCACAAAAGGCATTAGTCAGGGGCGTCGCTGGAGCGTGGCGGGGTGGGCGTGGCGCCCCCGGGTGACCCCCGGGTGACCCGGGTGGGTGGGGGACCCTGCGCGCGCCACCTCCGTGACGTGTGCCACCCTTCGGACGCTCCGAGGCCGGCCCGGGAGCCGGCCTCAGAGCGTCCGACCCCGTCGGCGCTCCAGGGCCTTCTGAAAGAAGGCCCAGGCAGCACGTCCATCCGGGTATTTCCCGGATTTTTGCGCATGCGCAGACCCGTTTTGAGGGCCAAAAGTCCTCAAAACGGGTCTGCACATGCGCGAAAATCCGGAAAATACCCGGATGGATGCGGTGCCTGGGCCTTCTTTCAGAAGGCCCTGGAGCGCCGACGGGGTCGGACGCTCTGAGGCCAGCTCCCGGGCCGGCCTCGGAGCGTCCGAAGGGTGGCGCGCGTCACGGAGGTGGCGCGCGCGGGGTCCCCCACCCACCCGGGTCACCCGGGGGCGCCCCGCCCACCCCGACGCCGACTCCGAGGCCGGCTCCTGGGCCGGCCTCGGAGCGTCTGGAGGGCGACGCGGGGGGGAGCCGGGTCGCCCCCCGCGCCGCGATATCTTAGCGTCACTAGGGTGACGCGCGCCCCCTGCCCCAGGGTGACGTGCATCCTAGTGACGCTACTGGCATTAGTCTTAACTCTCTTACTGAAAAAATCAATGAGATTTCAAGAGCACTTAAATTTGACTAGATTGGGGCCAATGATTTCAAATGAGTACACATGCAAAGCTGTTTTAGTATAGATGTTGAATGAGTAGAAAATGGAAACAATAAACCCAGGAAAGAGCTGTGTTTCATCAACTTGTTCAATTTCAAAGTAAATAATGAAAATCAACATTAAAGTAAGAAAAATAAAGATGTAGTAAAATAGAAGAATTACTCTTCTTCATTTTACCAAGTTCAAGTTCAAAAGTAGAATAGAGAATCTTAAGATAGCAGCCTGCTTGAGGCATCAGACATTGAAATGCAGCTGTTCATGAGTAATCATCACCACAAATTCTTGATTTGCTGTAACTGCTGTACTGACCTGCCAGACTAGACACAAGATTCCAATTCTTGCACAACAGGTCGTGCAATTTTCTAATAGTCAAAATACAAGAACACTTCAAATTCCCAATGTCAAGAGCTGAACAGAGTTAGAGGCAACCAGATTTGATGGGGGCCATCATTCACATGTGAAGCATGGTGGTGGGGTGGGTGAAATACATGGAATTGAACTATCAACTTCTTCCACTCCTTTCTTCACAGTTCCTTGCTTCCGTAGCAGTATAGAACCAGGAAAAGTGTCTGGAATAATGGACTAATATAATAATGGACTAATATAAGGTCCAGGAAGAGAGAGGAGAGTTTAGTGCCAGTCTTCCCAATATTAAATTTAATTTAATATTAAATTAAAACTCCCTTGAAACTTATTGTGAGGAAATGGGTTAAACATAGGCTTACCAGATCTCCAACTGGGACAGAGTGCTAGACCTTTAGGAGAAGGAATGTGGGCAGGTGTAGCTTGTTAAACCTTAGAGCACAATCCTACGCATGTCTACTCAGAAGCAAGTCCCATTGTGTTCAGTGGGGCTTGCTTCTGAGAAGAAATGCGTAGGGTTGTGCTCTAAGGTTTAACAAGCTACACCTGCCCACATTCCTTCTCCTAAAGGTCTAGCACTCTGTCCCCAGTATGGATCTGGTAAGCCTAGTTAAACACCCTTGCAGCCTGATCCACTCCTCCAATTAAAAATGTGTCTGCTTTAAAGTAAACACAAAAACATTGGGAGATCTGACCATATACCTCTTATTGACAGACTTGGAAAAAAACACTATCTAGCAGCTATCTTGCAAACTGCAGCTCAGCTCCTTGAAGGGCAACTAGCAGCTATAGGATTTTTGAATAGCCTCAGGCCTTGAGGCAATTACTTATCTAATCTTTCATTCGCCTGAGACCCACCAGAAATCTGGTCGAAACCCACCAGATGGGTCCTAACCCACAGTTTGAGAAACACTGAACTAAAATATTAACACTGACCTAAAATATTAAATAGTATCTGCAATGTCCTTGCTTATACTGTATTAATTTTACATCTGCCACCCAAGTCAAGGAATCTTAGTTGTATGAGTTTTCACTGACTGATTAAACTAATTAAAATTATGAGGAAAACAGTTTTTTTTAATCCATACTGCACCTCTGGACGTGCAACTAACAGCGCAATCCTAACCAACTTTCCAGCACCGGTGCAATTGCAATGCAGCCCCGAAGTAAGGGTACAAATGTTCCCTCGCCTTGAAGAGGCCTCCATGACTGCCCCTGCACTGTAAAATGCAGTGTGTGCCCTGTTGGCATGGCTACACCGGCACTGGAAAGTTAGTTAGGATTGCGCTGTAAACCTGTTATGTACTGTGCCTTTAATTATGCTTATTTATTTAAAGAATTTATATCCCGCCTTTCTCCCAGCAAGGGCACTCAAGGCGGCTATTCATCCCGGAATTACCATTCGTCCCGGAATTTCCGGGACTGTCAGGGATTTGGGGGGCCTGTCCTGGATTTGTCCCGCACCCCCGTTACCCCCCAGTCCATTTAAAATTAATTTTGATTTTTTCCGATTTTTGGGGGGGGGAAATGGCCGCCGGAATTTCCCCTAAACAAAATGGCCGCCTAGGAGGCTTCAGTGGCTGTGATCATGTGATTAGGAGAAGCACAGAGCTTTACAGTTCAGCTCCGCCTCAGCAGCATGACCTCACAGCCGTTAGGTTCTTTGGCAGCAGAAGGAGAGCCAAGCGTTCTTTGCAACATGATGACTAGGCATGCCTGCTTATCTTTGCACTTGAGAAAATGCAATCTCCTCCCTTCTGTGTCTCTGATTCTGATGGTTCAGAAAGTGCTGAGTTTGTGTGTGTTGCTTCAAGGAAAGCAGTTCATCCTGCTAGCTGTGGGGTGGGGGAGGAAGTGGGGTTAAGTGTGCTGGCTGATCTCAGTGTGTCCTGCTGGGGACTGGGCTGGTCTGCAAATAAACTTTATGATGTCCGTTTTTGTCCTGCTAGGTCCGTTGGGGGGCTGGGTTGATCTGCAAATAAATTTTGTGATGTCTGTTTTTGTCCTGCTAGCTTCGTTTGTTCGTTTGTTTGTTTCTGCTTCACAGAAAATGCACTTTTGGTGGAGTGCACTTTTGCAAGAAAAATACCCTTGGTGGCACTTTTGCAAGAAAAATGCACTTTTGGTGGGATGCACTTACAAGAAATATGCATTTGGTGGAGTGCACTTGCAAGAAAAATGCACTTTTGGTGTGGTGCACTTTTGCAAGGGGTGTATTGTATTGTAAGGGTCTGAGGTGTCTTCAGCTGCTTGAGGGTGTTTTGTTGTATAGTACTTCAAATTTGTGTGCTGTGCTGTGTGTTGTTTAGGTTTTTTTAGTATGTAGTGGCAGTGGGTGGAGTGAGTGTTGTTGTGGAGGCTAGTTGAGTATGTCATGAAAACTAAGAGGAGAAATGAAGGCCAAAAAGGTACTGACTTTTAGATATCTCAGTTATATAAGGATTTCAGTTGATTATTTGGGTTAGATGTACAATAAATAGTTGTCACTGGAAGCCTGAAGTATGGCCTCTCTTTCTTAAACAATCTAATTCAAACCTACTAAAGCTTTAAAAAAGTAAAAGAAAGTAGGTTTAGCAGCACATGTAGAGGTTCAGATGAACACACACACAAACGATTACAAAATATGGCCCAGGATTGAGGAGAGACGCCAGGACATATGAGAGAGCCCTGCTGGATCAAGCCAAAGGCCCATCTAGTCCAGCTTCCTGCATCTCACAGTGACCCACCAGATGCCTCAGGGAGCACACAGCCAACAAGAAAGCTGTATCCTGTTGCCACTCCCTTGCATCTGACATTCAGAGCTAGGCTATCTCTAAAACCCGGAGGTTGCATACAGTCATCATGATGACTTGTAACCTGTGATGGACTTTTTCATCCATAAATCTGTCCAATCCCTTTTAAAGGCATCTAACCCAAAGCATGCATGTCATTAAAAACATGGGGCCAATCTTGGTGGTCAAGAATCATCCAAATCAGCTCAGTTACTGTTTTCCAGCTCAAATCCCTGATCCTACATAAGAACATAAGAAGAGCCCTGCTGGATCAGGCCAAAAGCCCATCTAGTCCAGCTTCCTGTGTCACACAGTGGCCCCACCAGATGCCTCAGGGAGCACACAAGACAACAAGATACCTGTGTCCAGTCGCCACTCCCTTGCACCTGGCACAGAGAAAACCCACTTCTAAAACCAGGAGGTTGCTTATGGCTTGTAACCTGTGATGGTCTTTTCCTCCATGAATCTGTCCAAACCCCTTTTAAAGGCATCTAGGCCAGATGCCATCACCACATCCTGTGGCAAGGAGTTCCACAGATGAATTACACGCTGGGTAAAGAAATATTTTCTTTTGTCTGTTCTAACTCTCCCTCCACTCAATTTTAGTGCATGTCCCCTGGTTCTGGTGTTGTGCGAGAGGGAGAAGAATTTCCCTCTATCCACTCTCTCCATCCCATGCATAATTTTATACGTCTCAATCATGTCCCCCCTCAGGCGCCTTTTTTCTAGGCTGAAAAGCCCCAGACGCTGTAGCCTTTCCTCATAAGGGAGGTGCTCCAGCCCACGAATCATTCTGGTCGCTCTTTTCTGCACCTTTTCCAATTCAACTATATCCTTTTTGAGGTGTGGTGACCAGAACTGGACACAACTCCAGATGTGGCCTTACCATCAATTTGTACAAGGGCAGAATGATATTGGCCGTTTTATTCTCAATCCCTTTTTTAATGATCCCGATCATTTTTAAATGATCCTGTTTAACACAGCTTCCACCCACAGCCCCAGCATTGTCCTAACACATAAAGCGAAGTGCTTTGAAATAAGTGTGTGTGTGGGGGGGGGGTCACATTTTAGTGCAAAGATCTGTGTACAGATTAGTATTGTTAGATATGCACCAGACTCGGTAGATCCAGGGAACAATTGTTATACATTGGTTTCTTTGGTTACTAAAACAAAGTCAAGTGAAATACTGTACCAGAGAGCATAGACAATCTGGAAAAACAGTGCAGCCATTTTCTTTCTTCCCCTTCATGAAAATTTCAAATGCTTACATTATAATGTAATTACGGGTTTACATCCCTACAGACATCCATGTTCTACCTAATTGCTTTATTGGCACTGCAAGAATAGGCTTTCTACCAGGCTTGTTAAGTACTTAGATAAAGAAATGTTTCCTTAAAAAAATCCAGGACAATTTTATCAACAGAAAGCTTTAGATATAAAATGAAAGATAACTGAAATATATTTCAGTTGTTTGACTCAATGAACAGCAAGTGACAACAAACCAAATCTGCCATGATTCAGAAATACCACCCATAACTTATCGTATGAGAAGAAATGCATTTGAAATGTGTGCAATAAAATCATGCACCAACACTAATTCTTGACTATGTTATTAGTGTAATTGGAGTAAACCTTTAAGAGAATACACATCAAAGCATTTACAAAAAAAGAATTAAACAGTAACAAAATATAAACGCACACTCAAATTTAAAACAAACATCACAACAGCAGCAATTAAAAGTTAAACACCATGAAAATTGAGTACAGCAAAGAATAAAGTACTGTACAATACTCCCCCCATATCCACTGGGGATATGTTCCAGGCCCCTCCGTGGATACTTGAAACCATGGATAGGAGCGAACATCCTCTCCATGGTTTCCTGAGGGACCCCCGCCCTGCCTCCCCTGCGGGCAGGTGTGTGCGCGCCCCCAGCTCTTATTTTTCTTTCAGTAAGCTTTGTTTCTTCCTTAAACAAACAGGAGAAGCAGCCTCTGGCTGCTTATTGCAAGCAAGTAGAACAAGACTAAGTCCTAGAGAGGCTCTGCAAGGTTTCTGTTAACCTTGCAGAACCTTACCGTATTTATCGGCGTATAAAACGCACCGGCGTATAAGACGCACCTTCCTTTTGGCCCTGGGTTTCAAGAAAAAAATATTTAAAGCATTTTTGGGCCACTTGGCCACTTACTGCTTGGCTGCTTAATTAGCTAATTTACATAAATTGCACAAAAATACCAGGATCTCTTTTAAAAGCAATAAGACACATGAACAAAATGCACCAGAATTTAAATCCCAAGTACAAAAAAAACCCAGACTCAACTCTTTTTCTCCCAACCCACCCAATGCACAGTTTCCAAAGTAAAAAAAACATTTACCCCAAGTACAAAAACCCCCAGACTCAACTCTTTTTCCCCCACCCCTCCCCACCCCTGCAGTTTCCACAGTAAAAAACATAAAAGTACAAAAAAAACAGACTCAACTCTTACCACCTTACCACCCCCAGACTCAACTCTTACCAACTCTTAAAGAACATAAATCCCAAATACAAAACCCCCAGACTCAACTCTTTTCCCCCACCCCACCTATGCAGTTTTCAAAGCCTCCCAACTAGGCCCAGTTCAGAAGCTTACCCATGCTGCATTCAAGAGCAGGCCCTCTGCAGCTCAGCTGAACTGAACTGAACACAGCACCCTCTGCTGGCTGCTGAGAAGCTCAACTCATGCACGTGCATAAATTAAACCCGACAAACAGCTGTAGATCGGATAGATTAGTTAGGGAAGAAAGCACAAGGGAGCTCTCCGGCTCTGGAAAAACGTGGCAAGTCCAAAAATGCTTTAAAACAGGCAAGGGGGGAAAGGGATTTTTTTAGTATTGGCGTATAAAACGCACCCTACTATTTTGGGTCACAAATGTAGACAAAAAAGTGCGTCTTATACGCCAATAAATACGGTAGTTTCATTCTACTTGCCTGCAATAAGCAGCCAGAGGCTGCTTCTCCTGTTTGTTTAAGGAAGAAACAAAGCTTACTGGGAATAAAGTAAAAGCCTGGGGGGGGGGGGTCCCTGCGATCCGTGGATAACTGAAAACGTGGATAGCGTATATGTGGATATGGGGGCCCACCTGTACAGTATATTCAAGCCGTAGAATAAAATGCCTTCCAAAAATAGGAAAGTCTCCAGTTTCCACCAAAGTGTGGTCAGAGGGGAAGCCTGCCTAACCTCTCTGGAAATATAAGATAGATGTCTTAATATATATATGATGAAGAGTGTGTTAATGAATTTTTGCCTTGAACACTAAAGAAGTAACAGTATTCTTACTTAAGTTCCTGGAAATTTGTCACCTTAAAACATGCAATGGTTCAAGTACTGTGCAAAATAAAACATGGGCTGCAATCTCAAACACTTACTTGGAAGTAAGTAGCATGGAAGTTAATGGGGCTTTGGAGTTAATGTAGAAGTAGAATTGATAGAATGGTATGCACCACAGTCAGCCATTCTGGGTTGTTAGACTGGAATAGTCCACTGGCTGGATTAAGGGAAAACAGTGGGCACAATCCAAACCTACTTAGGCTGCCGTTGTAACCAGCGGCCCAGTGAAAACGGGAGGCCCCAGAATGGAAAGGGGATTCAAATCCCCTCCAAAAGGGGAATTCAAAGGGGATTTGAATCCCCTTTCCGTTCTGGGGCCTCCCGGTTTCGCTGGGCCGCTGGTTACAATGGCTGCCTAAGTAGGTTTGGATTGCGCCCACAGACAGTTAAAAAAAAACAGATGGGGGCTGGAATAATATGTAGCGTATATTATTGTGAGCTCCATTTGTATGAATAAACAAGCCCTTCTCCAGTTCGGATCAGGACACAAAATAAGCTCCAAAGTACGAGTATAACTAATATCTTAACAAGAAAGACGTTGGATGATAATCCTGGCATCACAGTTTCATGGTTGTTCTTAGACAGGGCTTAGAAATGCAATAAAATATTTTAACTCTGTGCCAAAGCACAAATGAATGTATTTTTGTTTTGTGTCTTATTTCTCTTTTTTTGTTCATGATGTACCATTCAAAAGGTTTCAAGAACGATATTTGAAGCGGTTTAATGTCATAGAAGAGACCTCTGCAGTGAGAAACTCCAAGTAAAAAAACAACTTCATTACCAGGAGTAATTGTTTTATGTGGACCCTGATTGGACCCTGATTGTGCAGACAATTTGGTGCATCCTATAAAAAGCTGGAAGTGACTTCAGTGGACAGTTTAGTATTATGGAGCACTTAAATGGAAATTAGCTGATGCGCTTCTTATTCTGTTCACAGTAGCCGATTCAAGCCATTTAACTAAATATTGACTGTGCTGTCTCCATAGCCCAACTTTAAAAGAAGAACAGTGATTGATCGCTTTCGGGAAAGCTATAGAATGCAGTAGATAAAAAGTGCTATACAGTCAACAATTATTTTATTTTATTTTTTCAAATAAACTATACCAAAGTTTCTTAAACTGTGCTCTGCGGAACCCTGGGGCTTCATGAGACCTCTTCAGGAGCTCCATGAGCACAGAGTCAGAAGCTCCGCCAGCAGCTTTTAGATTTGATCCAGTTCCACTGAGGTGGAAAGGAGCAGGTCTGCTTTGCCCCCCCCCCCAAAAAGATGTTTTTTAAATTTATTTTAATTAATTATTTATTTGATTATTTAATTAATTGTGTGTGGGGGGTTGTCCCAGTTTAGAACCGGAAAAATATGGTAAGCCTACAAACCACTGAGTTGTCCCCGCATACGTAACAGATTCCCCACACACATACACATGTTCAAGTTATGCATGTTCCAAAAGGTAATATTGGCTGGTTTATGGTTGTGATTAAATATTTGATCAGATGTTGATAGTATTATTAGTTAATGAATAATAAGACATTCAAGTAACAATATTGGTTTCGGTGCCAAAAGACAACACATGAATGAAGGATATGTACAAATCCAAGGAAATCTTTTCTTTGAACGTTTTCCTACATTCACGTGAAAACTCATTTTAGACCAGAGGCCGTACTGGCTTACTCAGCATTACTCAGATGAAATGCACACCTCAAGGGTATCGACGGCGACTGACTCATGACTGCTGATGATTACTTCAGTCCATTTGCTTCTGGATGACATGCCACTCTAGCCTAGACAACAGATTCCATTAGGCATTTAAATCTAATCAAGTGTTTGCCTACCATTTGGCATATGAAACAACTTGATAACAGATGGAGAAATCTGATCTCTCAACCCTCAGGCACTCTTGTCAACGTGGTAGCAGAACATATACATTATGGCAATTTCTAATAGACCCCATTCTGACAACACCAACATGTTTCCCAACTATTTCACATTAGGCATAACACTTAACACAGCAAGCTCAGAATTACTATGTGCAACACACTGCTGTGCCTCAACCACTTCTGGGTAATCATAAATGCATACAACTGACATACTTGTCCACATAAAGATGTGTCTTGTAAAGAGAACACATGCAGAACTTGAAATGGGGTTGACTAGTCACGGGCAGCGCAATCCACCGGAAGGATCTGGCCAACGGCCCAGGGCCGCCCGCTGAATCCTGTGCACCGGCGGCCATGCTGCCGCTGGGCTGGAGGTCTACTCAGGGAAGGGGACACTTGTCCCCTTCCCCGAGTGTAAACTGGGGCAGGCCCTATCAGCCTCCTTGAATTTCTGCCAGCTAAATAGCTGGCGGAAGTCAGAGGAGGCCGTGTTAGTGGCCTAGCCGACCGACAGGGACCGGGATATGGCTGAGACCATCCCCCACCCAGGCCAGCTAGGCCAATGGTCCCCCTCCCTCACCCGGTGAAACGCCCTGCACCCGCCAGACCTGGTCCGGCGGCTGCAGAGGCGCTCCGGCAATGGAACAAGGGAGGCCGGCCTCTGTGCTGGCCTTCCTTGCTTCCAAGTCGTTGTGAACATGCTTTACAGCATGTTTGCAACGTTACCCAGTGACGGAACGCTCGTTCCATCGCCGGCTTTCGGCTCAAGATTGCACTCTGAGTATGTTTGGCATGTAAATCACACACAGCGCAATCCTATCCAACTTCCCCGACTGGTGTAACCAGCGGGGGAGTGCAGGGCAGGAGGCTTTGGAGAGGAGGGGGATTTAAATGCCCTTTGAATCCCCTTTTGGAGGGCATTTTAATCCCCTTTCCCTTCTGGGACCTCCCGTTCTCACAGCACCGCTGGCTGCACCAGTGGGGGAAGTTGGATAGGATTGTGCTGACAGATGGATATACTATGTTTGGCATATTTTCCCCAGTCTTGTTCAAGACTACTTTAGGAAGCTGGAGGAGGGCAGAAGAAGTGCAACCATTTTCTGACCAATCAACAGCTGTCACAAAGACTTTCTATGATGGTGATCACATAGATAACTTATAATGCAGTGAAAACTCAATTTAACGGACTAAGGGAGGACGAAAGCGTGTCTGTTTTGCACATGTACTTTCCATTGACTTCAATGCATTCAGATTTAATGGACTTCTGGCATTAAATCTGAATGCACTGAAGTCAATGATTATGTGCATGTGCAAAACATATATGACTAGTTTTTAATGGAGCAGAAAACATCCAATTATCCCATTTTTATGACCATGTTATTTTTTATAACCATCCAATTATTTTTTCATAGCTGCATGGTTTCATATCACATACCATGCTTACAATACCATGCATTTGTTAGTAGCAGTGCAAACCTCCATTGGCTTTCCTGCTGCTTATAAGTACAGTGGACCCTTTCTATCCGCAGATTCCGGATCCGAGGAATTGACTTACCATGGATCCCGGATCCGCGAGTTCCACATAAAAAAAACTGTAAAAAAGGAAATAAAAAGTTAAAACACGGGCTTTTTTACCTTTTAGAAGCAACCCATGCTGTATTCAAGCCCCTGTAGGGCTTCTTCAAGCTTAACGACCCACGTCCGGGTCACAGGAATGCTCCCGCCCCCGCCCAGCCTTGTCATTAAGCTTCAAGAAGCCCTGCAGAGGCTTGAAAATGGCATGGGTTGCTTCTAAAAGGTAAAAAAAAAACACCTTTCCCCCCCCCCTTTTACAGCATTTATGTGGACTCCAGTATCCACAGATCGTCACTATCCGTGTGTGTGTGTGTGTGTGTGTGTGTGTGTGTGTGTGTGTGTGTGTGTGTGTGTGTCCGGAACTGATCCCCGCGGATAGCGAGGGCCCACTGTACTGTATCTAGAGGCGGAGGAAGGGATGGGGCAGGGAGGTAGCCCGCCCTCGGTTAATCACGCCATGGAGGTGGCCAAAAAACGGCCGCGCTGCACGGAGGATTGGCCCTCCCACCCGCCCAGGCTCATAGGAGTCCAAAAATAGCAAAAAAACGCCGGTGAGGGGCGTTTTTTGCCGCAACACACTGGGGGCGGGGACACAATTGGTAGGGGTGGGGCTTCTGACTTTCCACACGGGGGTGCCGGAGAGGCTAGCTACACCTCTGACTGTCTCAGTCTTGTGCAAGGACCAGCATGGCATGGCAGTTGAAAGTACAGTAGAGAGCTTCAAGGAAAACTTGATCCAATGGACTCTCAGCTGCCACTCAGCTGCTTAACATCTCCTGGCCTGGACTATCTCTCCCAGGCTCCATCCCCACTTCTTCAGAGCAAGGATCTGAAAAAGAGCACCATTCAAGTCTAGAGTCAACTATTTCATTGCCTCTCAACCACCACCTATCTGACCCATTCTTTGTATTGGCAGGCAGCAGAGGGTGAGAGGATCTGGTAAGGTATGATTCCTTCGGGAAATTTGGCTCCGGCAGAACCTTCTTCAGGGAGGGATTAAGTTCAGATACCTGGGGCTCTTCACTTTCTGGTCCCCGCTCACTCTCAGGGAGTGAATCCTGCACCTCACCAGCTAGTGCCAGCTTCTCCTCCTTCATGTCTGAGTCCTGGTCACCCAGGGTTAGGGTCATGACGGTATATTAGCCCCATAGGATTAAACTGCCCATTTGGATTACAAGATCGAAGATGTATTATTAGTAGGACACACATTTATCTTTCTAACCTTATGCTTGTTTACTTTGAAGGAAGTCTGAGTTCAATGTGGCTGACTTTTCATGTGGATGTGCATAGGATTGCACTATTAATTGTTCAATGTGTCCATATGAATTGCAGTGCTACAACAATTCCAGTAGCAGTCTGCTTTCTAGCAATCTATTTTCTAAGCTAGCATCAAACTCCAGCCCAGCCAGCCATGCTGCATCTAGAGAAAGGAATATGAAAATGCCAACCAGTCATTTTCTGACTGACCTTATCTGTATCATCCTCCAAAATGGAATGTAAAGAATTCCTAAGCATTGCTTTTCTTACATCAGTGGGAAAAAGAATGCAAATAAGAAGCCCTGGTAAAAACATACCGGATACTTTTCAGGATGTTTTCCAGAACCCCAACAAATTCTGATCACGGAGAGGAATAATCATTTACGAAACTTTCTCTGAGTACATGTTAAGTTGTATGTAATTTCCTCTTGAGGATGAGATAAAACACATGCAAGTATTGCTTTGAGAAGTCATGGTGAGTCATCCACTATTCCATTTTTATCTTTCAATACTGTGTAGGATACAGATAAATGAAAACCCACTGTAAATATTCTTATGTCCCAAATCTTCTGCCCTAAGAGCAAAACAATCATAGTGAATAAATTGCTGCAGCACACAGAAGTAAGTGGTCAGGAGAAAAGATAATTATCCACAAAGCCTTTTCCCCCATCAACTGAAGAACATCCTAGGCTGTTTGAAAATTGGTAGCATAATGGTTCCCCACTCAGTACAGATCACTGGGAAACTGTCATTTTTTTATGGTGCCTCAGTGACGGGCTCCTTTAAGAATCAAGCAACAGCTGGGGAAACTCACACATGTGGGAACAGATCAACGGTTTTTGTCCAAATCCATAAGTAGGATTTTTTTTTCCAATGCAGTTACAGAGAGATGGAAAAATTAATATAACATCAAATAGCTAAGAGAAAACTGAATTTTTTGTAACGTTTGTCCAAACTCACAACGAATTGGGCATGCCTGTTTTAGGTGAAACTACAAAGTCAAAGATGCCTTAAACACTACCATGTGTTTTCCAACTAATATTATGCATACTTAGGCTTACCATATCGCCGACCGGGACGCTCCGTGTTGCCCTTAAGGGGCGGGGCGGGGGGAGGGAGTCAGAGCGCGCGCGCTCTGACTCCCTCCCCCCGCCCCGCCCCTTAAGGGCAACACGGAGCGTCCTGGTCGGCGATATGGTAAGCCTATGCATGCTAGTTGTTTTTACAGTAGAGTGCTATAGGGCTTTTCCATAGCTTAACTAGAAGGTAAATTAAAGTTCCACACAGCGCTTATTATAGCACTATATTATCCAGCAATACCCTTTACCATATGTAAGATCTTTCTGTGAAGTTTCTTCACAAGTAAGTCCAATTCAGGAAAGGTTTTTTCCCATTGTTGTTTAAAAACATTATGTTTGCAGGTCTTGCCCATTCTGTTGCTTCCTGTTCATCTCAGCTGGGAGGGGTGATGGGAGAATCTCCTCCTCATTGTCCCTTGAAACAGCCTCTATTAATTGCCTCATTGTCGATTTCTGTTTCCATACTAGAGTGGGAAAGAGAGTCTAATTATTGGTTTCCTTGGTTTTTTTTTTCTTATTTTTCATAGCTATATTTCACTAAAAAAATAAAAAAAAATCCTAAGGCAGTGAAAATAGTACTCCAAATTACGATTGATACAAAATAAAGCCTCTTTATCCACTCATATCATGTAAAGGTGGGCAATTCCATCCTTCATAATGGCTTGCCTTAAGCTCACAACAATACTTTTGTATCAGTGGTTTGCATTTGTAAAATGTAATATATAAGAGCTTGCCTTTTTTCATTGTAGATTCTAAATCAAAAAGATGGAAGAAATCATATTTTTCAAAAGGTCTTTGCAAAAGATAGAATTCTTCCTTCTTTTTGGAAGAACCATCTCACATTCTATAAAACGCAAAATAGCCCGAAGTGATGGTATGAAAGAAATCTCCTAACTAGAAATATATCTTCAACAAAGGGCATTACCTGGAAATAACATTACCTGGAAATAACATGTCAGACTGTTACTCATAAGAAATGATGTCTCTTTCAAACTATCTATATTGCTATCTGTAATATAATAATTATTATTATTTTTGAAGTGCTAAAATATGACATATCTATATTAACATATGATACCAAATATCAAAAACTATATATAATCTATAGATTAATATACTATCTAGAACATAATTATATTATTTCTTAAATGCAAAAAACTGACACTGTGCCTACATAGACTGTACACTGTATACCCTATAGACACTTTCCTAGGAGTGAAGCTCATTCAATGAGACTTCTGAGTTATAATAATATATATATAATATACAGTATTTATATACCGCCTTTCTTGGTCATTGGATTTCTCCTCTGACTTTAATCCAATGCAGTTTATATGGGCAGGCTTTTCCAACCCCACTAATGGGGGTCTTTAGAATCATGTATATAATATAAATGTTCAATCTTTCATGAACAACTGCATTCCAGATGGTATCCTTTCCAGTCTGGCCTCTCCCTGGCCGTCGCCTCCCATGCTCGGCCGATGCAGCTGGCATCTCTCCTCACAGAGGCTTTCACAGCTTTTTTTGTCAGAAGTGTGTCTTGAACTGGCCATTCACCGATCTTCAGGCTTACAAGGCAGCAGCTCTACCAACTGAGCCAGACCTCCTGCCCAGTATGTAGACATACTGTACATAGGATTATGTTGAAAATCACAGCAGATTAGGGATGGCAATTTTTAAAAAAGTCTCAAGGTGCTTCTTAAAGAGTGGGAAAGTCTTTACCACACAGATGTCTGAGGGCAATGAATTCCAAAGATAGGGTGCTGGCAAAGAAAAAGGATGAAGGCAGAAAATGGGAAATACAATTCTTGATCTTGTCAAGAGATTGGTGTTGAAGAACACAGAGTTCTTAGAAGAGTTTAAACAGAAATTAGAGAAGAAGGATAGAATGAAGCTGTGGATAATAGGCATTTAAAAATAAGTAGGAGCATTTTAAATTTGACACAATAATGGAAAAGAAGCTAGTGTAAAAAAAAAAGAGAGGAGAAGCATGGTCATATTTATGGGCAAGAAGGAAGAGATGAGCAACAGAACAGAGTAGAGCAAAAAGAGAGTACCAGATATTAGTGGTTTTAGATGGGATGAAGGAAGACCAGCAAAAATGCATTACTGTACAATAATCAAGCCTAGATAGAATAAAAGAGTAGACAAAAAGTTTTAGCAGCATCTTCCGAAACAAAAGAGCAAATTTTGGAACTGCTGATAAGTTGATAAAGACATGATTAAGGGCCCAATCCTATCCATCTTTCCAAAGCCGATTCAGCCTCAATGCAGCCCTGAGGTAAGGGAACATACATTCCCTTACCTTGAGGAGGCCTCCATGATTGCCTCCACATGTTCACAGTTTAAGAGTGCTCCTGGACACAGTTCTGTACCAAAATGCACAGGTGGCAGCTGTGGCCCAGGGTGCATTTGCCCAGTTTAGGCTGGTGCACTACATCCTTTCTCAAGTCAATCAGAACTGACTATCATTGACCACACACTGGTCATATCACTTTTGCAGCGCAATCCTGTGTAAGGATCTGACTGGCAGCCCAGGGCCATCTGCCAGATCCTGTGCCCAGGTTGCCTGTCGACCGGCGGGTTGGAGGTTTACTCGGGGCATGAGCATCCCCTTCCCTGGGTGTAAACCGGGGCTGGCCCTATCGGCCTCCTTGGATTTCCGCAAGCTAAATAGCTAGCGTAAGTAGAGGAGGCCGTGTAACAGCCTAGCTGACCCGGCGAGGTAAGGGATATGGTGGGAGCCATCCCCCGCCCCCTCCCGGGCCGGCTAGGCCAATGGCCCTCGTCCGACGAACCTCCCCCGCCCCCACCGGATCCTGACCTACCTCCTCCGGCGGCCTCTGCGCCAGCCTCCCTTGCTCCCGAGTAGTCGCAAACGTGCTTTCTGGCACGTTTGCAACTGCTTCCTGGCACCGGAGCACTCACTCCGGCGCCGATCGCATTGTCAGGATTGAACCCTTGGATTGCAACGTCACACCGTGTGGTGTTTATGTGGCATTGTCCCCAAATACCGTTCAGAAACTTCTGTCAGCACAAAATGTTGCTGCATGATTGTTGATCAGCACAAGGCATGGCAAATACATCACACCTTTGCTTTGTCAGTCATAGTTGTTGCGACTGTTTCCAAGAGCAATTCAAGGTGCTAGTTTTGATCTATGAAGTCTTAAATGGCTTTGACTTGATTACATGAAGGACTGCCTCCCCCTGTATGAAGGTACTTATTTCCTGAGATCAACTGAGAAGGCCTCTTGCATGCCTCACCATTGGCAGAGGTGCATTTGGCAGTGACATGTGAGAGGGCCTTCTTTGCAATGGCATCCAGTCTGTGAAACTCCTTGTCCCTGAATGACAGGCTAGCACTACCACAAGACATTCTTGTTCGACTTAGGTCCTTAGTTATTGTTGGGTACAGGTGAATGTTGTGTTTTAATTTTACTGTTCTTACATTTTTGCTTTTTTTCCAAAACAAAAAAGTAATGCAATTTTGTTTTTGTGGTTAGTTTGGCTGGTGCTGTTTATTGTTATATTGAATTAATGTTATTGTATTAGTGCGTTGTTAGCCAAGTGGGAGGAGAAAGGTGGGTTATGCATGTCTTAAATAAATAAACAAACAGATGTATCACCCTTACTTTGACTGCCTAGAACAGGGGTTCTCAACCCCTTCTGCACGGCGTACCACCTCCGTGGCTGCCACCGCGCCAAGTACCACCGGAAGTAAGTGACGATGATGTCATTACCACTTCCGGGTTTTCGGCCACGCCGGAGGCCTGAGAACAAAGGTAAGAATGCAGAGACAACAGCAGGTGGGAGGGCCTTTTGCAGCCCTGGACCAAAATGCGCATGAGCTCTGTGTGCATGAGCTCTGCCGTCTCTGCCGTGCCGCCGTTTCCAGGAATTGGGTGCAGTACAGCCACCATCTTGGCGGCCAGGGGTCCGCGTACTACCTCCCGGCAGTCTGCATACTACTAGTGGTACGCATACCACTGGTTGAGAACCCCTGGCCTATAACGCACTGATTGACCCCTCCCACGATGCTCTGATGGAAACCCTGCTTCCTCCCTTGACTTTGTTGTTCAGTCGTTAAGTCGTGTCCGACCCTTCGTGATCCCATGAACCATATCCCGCCAGGCCTTCCTATCCTCCACTATCTTCCTGAGTTCGCTCATTTTCATGTTCGTTGCATCGGTGATGCTGTCTAACCATCTCATCCTTGGCCTTCCCCTTCTCCTTTTGCCTTCAGTCTTTCCCAGCATCAGAGTCTTCTCCAGAGAGTCCTCTCTTCGCATTAGGTGGCCAAAATATTTGAGTTTCAGCCTTAGTACCTGTCCTTCCAGGGAACAGTCAGGGTTGATTTCATTTAGGATTGACTGATTTGATCTCCTAGCAGTCCAAGGGACTCTCAGGAGTCTTCTCCAGCACCACAGTTCAAAAGCATCTATTCTTCGGCGCTCAGCCTTCCTTATGGTCCAGCTCTCGCAACCATACATTGCTACTGGGAACACCATCGCCCTGACTATACGAACCTTTGTTGGTATGGTGATATCTCTGCTTTTTATTATGCTATCTAAATTTGCCATAGCTTTCCTTCCAAGGAGTAAGCGTCTTTTAATTTCATGGCTGCTGTCTCCGTCTGCAGTGATCTTGGAACCCAAAAAAGTAAAATCTGTTACTGCTTCCATTTCTGCCCCTTCTATTTGCCAGGAATTGATGGGACCAGATGCCATGATCTTAGTTTTATTAATGTTGAGTTTCAAGCCAACTTTTGCACTCTCCTCTTTCACTCTCATCAAGAGGCTCTTTAGTTCTTCTTCACTTTCTGCCATTAGAGTGGTATCGTCTGCATATCTGAGGTTGTTGATGTTTCTCCCGGCAGGGGTCCCTTGACTTAAATAATAGTTAATGTTCATTACTGAATTCTTTACAAAAATGATCATGATTTAATTCAAATATGTTTTAGAGACAACACCAATTCAGTATCGTGCTCCTCCAGACATTTCCTTCATTGAATTAAAATTATGCAAGAGCATCAAACTACTAACATCCAGCCACTGAAGGCAACAATAGTGTCTTAAAGCAATATTTGTTGCCACCTGACATTTCATCAATACCATCTCCCACACTCCTTGCCACAGTTTTATTACGTTCACTCAAACAAAACTGCCTGCGTACATGCAAGGATAAAAGGAGCACTAGTGTATTAAGCAACTGCTGATCTCCAGAATAGCATTATCCCCTCTGATTTCCCACCTGCTCTATGAATGTCTGCACATCCTACATATCTAATTTGGGCAACAGACCTACCGCAGGGAGGCTGCATTATCTAATTTACAGCCTCCAGTGCCACAGCTTGTCTGTCCAGCTGTGTATAATTTACACCATGTTCTACTGATTCAGCACTCCAAGGGATAGTTTCATCTTATCCTTTCATCTAAAGGAGACAAACAGCAAGAGGTAGATATCATAACCAACACTTCACAGACTGTACCATCTCTAGTGAATTGTCCCATCCATACATGAATGCTTTCTTGGCTCAAGAGCAGCCTCCTGCAAGGAAACTTGTGACCCTGCAGTTACAAACTTGGACAGGCACAGGAAAGCTTGCTTCAGGAACATGCATGTCTGTCCAAGCCAGATATATAGTTGCTTCTAAAAAAAAATACTGACTTAAATCACACAATTTTATCTAGTGGAAACATGTCCCTTTTAAATTAACCTACTCCACCTATTTCATTTTTAAAAAATAACCATTGCACTACCCATGTTCATATAGCTGCCAGCTGAAGATAACATTTGATACTCCTGACAAAGTGGGCTCGCCTCTCAACCATGAAAGCTTAAACCACAATAAAACTGTTAATATTCAAGGTACTTCAGGATAACACAGGGGTGGCCAACCTTTCAACATGACTGCTCCTGGCCCTTTAATGGTTGTATAGGTGAGGACATTTCAGCAGGTGCAGCTGCTTTAACAGCACCATCAGCAATCGCAGCTGCCAAGATTCTGTCTTCTGCACAACACTTAAGAATGCAGAGACCTTAATGGTGGAAGGTTGGCCACCCCTGGGATAACAAGACCAGCAGCATCACTGCAGGGGGGGGCGGAGCTCCAAGTTCCGTCGGGCTCTGACCCTCCGTTACACGACGGGAGAAAGCTTTCGTCAGCCGGAATGGCTCCAAAGGTGAGGGGGCGGGGCTGCTTTCTCCCGTTGTATAACGGAGGGTCAGAGCCCGACGGAACTTGGAGCTCCGCCCCCCCTGCAGTGACGCTGCTGAACAGGACATGGCTACTCCTATGGAATTCCTAACTATTACCTAAATAATAAAGCACAATACTGTATGACCATTCCATGATCAAGGTTTTAACTTAATCTGCATTATCTCAAGGAGCTTATAACACACTGAAAAGTTAACAAAATCAATGGTACATTTATTTTTTGATTGGTGGAGGAAACAATAGGTGGTGAAAATCTTTTGTAGAGCAGATTCTAAGGTTAATTAGTACATGCAATTCAACACTGGTACTGAACAAGAAAACATAAATAAATGAGTGATACTACTAGTTAGCAACCTAACCTTTTGCCCAAATCTGAAGGGATGCTACAAACTACCTTACAATGAGTCAGGCCTTTGGTCCGTCTTCTAGCCAAGTATTGTCTATGCTGAGTAGCACCAACTTCCTCGGGTCTCATACAGACGTTTTTCCCAGTGGCGTCACTGCAGGGGGGGCGGAGCTCTAAGTTCCGCTGAGATCGGAGCCTCCGTTACACGGAGGAATGAAGCGGCCCCGCCCTCTCGCCTTCGGAGCCTTTCAGGGAAGCGAAAGCAATGCACAGCGTGTTGCTTTCGCTTCCCTGAAAGGCTCCGAAGGCAAGGGGGTGGGGCCGCTTCGTTCCTCCGTGTAACGGAGGCTCCGATCTCAGCGGAACTTAGAGCTCCGCCCCCCCCTGCAGTAACGCCACTGGTTTTTCCCAGATCTGCCATCCAGGACCCTTTGAACTGGAGATACCAGTGACTGAGGGCCCAATCCTATCCAACTTTCCAGCACTGGTGCAGCTGTGCCAGCGGGGCATGTGCTGCATTCTGTGGTGGTAGGGCAGTCACGGAGGCCTCCTCAAGGTAAGGAAATGTTTGTTCCCTTACCTCGGGACTGCATTGTGGCTGCATCAGTGCAGAAAAATTGGATAGGATTGGGCCCTCAGCCTGGGACAATCTGCATATAAATCTTGGGCCCTGTCATCCAGCTTTGCCTCCTTTCAGGCCATATTAATAATTATTTGCTCATAGGCAGACTATAACCCTACTCAGGTATTATAGTAAGTGTGGAAAGTGTTCATGGTTACAACCTGAATGGAAGTCTTGTTCCTGCGCTCCACAGTGCTGCCCATCCCCAACCCCTGCTCTCCCCAAGGACGTCTGTCTGAAGAAGCAAATGTTGTCCCTGGAGACCATATCCTTGTGATGTGAAATACTCCAGCTAGAGTGGTGGCTCAAAGAAGAACTCTTCTCCATCTCCTGCCCAGTTTCTGGTGCATGCTCACATGCGGATGATATATAGGTGGCATCTATAGGGCTTATGGCCAAATACGGACACTGATACTAAAACTCCATTGCTACTGTAAGCATGAACGCCGCATGATTAGGAACAATTATTCATTTAAGAATATCACACAGGCTTACCATGTAAGGAATATATAGCATTATAGTTTTCAGATTTTCAATAGTCTCATTATAAAAGTCTAATTATAATTTTTTCCATTTACACATTCCTGTATGATCCTCTCATGCCATTACCAATATCCAACAAAATAGCTCCAGACCAGCCACAGACAAATTACCATTATTTTTTCAGGAGTACAATTTTAATAATGAGTGATAGTGCATTTTTCTCTTCCCTTGGCCTAGTCATTTAATCATGTCATTGTGATATTTTTCTATAATGTGTTTCTAATAAGAGTTCCATTAATTTTCAAAGCTTGCCTCTCTTAAAAGTTCCTCAAGTGGAAGAGTGGTCACAAAAGAACACGAGAAAGAGGAACCTGGAAAATCCCGTTATATTACCTAAATGAAGTCATATAATTTCAGTGCATTAAAAGCAGAGGTGGAACTTGAACACATTACCACCAAAGTGCACAAATGAGCTCAGCTACTGAGCTACAAAAACGTCCTTTATAGAAAGTACAAATCTCATATGATTCTGTCAGTGTTGTCTTCTGTAACTAAAGATGCTTAGGGGTCTTGCAGCTTAATGCAGTCTCTGATACACAGCCTGAATTTGTAACCAAATGAGAGGCTGAAGTGACCTCAGCCAGGGGTTGTTATCTCAGCAATGACCAGCCATGTAACTGGGCCAAATGAAAGTCATTGTCTCTTAGGAAAAGTACATGTCAATTAGAAATAGGTGTAACATCACTGCAGTATTGGTTAAAAAAAAAAAAAGGAATACAGTATCTTTGGATCCCCTTCAAGGCTTCACATAGTACAGAACGTGGCCCACCCTCTTTAAAGATAGGTTTGGACCGGCAGGCATATTCTGATGCAGTGACATTGCTACTTGACATGATTCCAGCCTCTGAGGCACACAACTTGCCTTTGCAGATCCCCATGGGATAAAAAGACTTGCTAGGACAGCCTGCAGTCCTTCCTCTGGACAAGTCACTTGAACTGATTCTCAAATCCTGCTGACTCACTGCCTGAATGTCACGCTTGCTTCTTATTCCTGTTGCTTATCCTCACCTTCTTTGGCTTCCTTGCTCTATGCACTGCCAATGCCAGCGTCACTCTCAATACCTTCCCATCACCTTTTGGTGCACAGAACTGGCTTGTTTTGACAGTACTTTCAGTGCAATCCTATGCATACCTGGGAGTAAGAGTAAGTTCCAAGTACCTGGGGCTACTTGGATTGTAGCCTTTAATTCCACAGGTTTGACTAGCGACCTCTGTTCACTCAGCTACTGCCTGTTTCTATTATCCTCAGAACAGGTTTCTAGGCAAAAATAGGTTATTTGGAAACTTCATTATGAAACCTCTCCATTTATTCCTACATTCTGTTTACTTTCTTTTACCAGCTACAAATTCATAAGAAGCAGCCCGTCTCTTATCCCCATGACTGCTGAACATACTAGGGACCTATGATGAGGGACTTTCACACATTTTTTGGAAGCTCAAGTACATAATGTCTACTAGATAGCCCTTATCCAAATGTTTAGTGACAGCCTCAAAGACTTTTAGAAGTTTGGTTAGACAGGACTTCCCTTTACAGAGTCATCCATGCCTGTAAGCCACAGACAAGGAGGCCATCCATGATCTGGGTTGTGATATACCAAATATACTGTCTTCCACATGCACAGAGAGCCATGAGACCATGAAAGGACCTGTGTATGTTTACAAGTTGCTTAGAAGGGAATATTCCATGCAATGTGGCTTCTTTTGTCACTATAGTCAAAGCCACAGGTGGAAAATTATTCAGTTCTTAAAGGTATGGAAAGACTTTCAACGTCTGTTTCTGTTAAGTGCAAGGGGGATAGACAGGGCCCATGAGAGGGGGGTAAAGGGGGTAAATTGTACCCGGGCCCAGGGTCAAAAAGGGGGCCCAGGAGCCAAAGGAGGGGGCCCAGAAATTTCCTGGGCTCTCAGCTGGCCTCATGGAGAGTGAAAGACGTTGGCTGGGTAGACAACCTAGGCGCCACATTGGGAAGCCTGGTAGACCGGGCCTCTGAAGACTTTTCCGGCTATTGCTCCCCTTCCCCCATCCTGTTTTGCCCCCTCCCTCTTTGAGAAGGCCCCCCAAAAAAACTTTGTACCCCCTGATAAAATTCCTCTCAGAGGCCCTGGGGAGAGATCTAGGAAAAGGTGGGATGCAGAATGAGTTTCTCATTAATTTGAACTAACCAACCAAAAGCCTTTATATTTGATCTATTTATCTGCAAGTTTATCCAAGTTTGTCAATTGACTCTTAATTAGATCATTTGAAAGCAAACTAAGCAGGAGCTGTCTAGAATTTACGACAAAGTAGAATAATGTTTCAATGAATCTAAAACTTGGCAGTATGAACTGGGTTGTGTGGGATTTTTGTTTGTTTTTGTTATACATATAAGGATATGATCTGAATGGCTGTGAAAATGAAAATATTTACTAAGTTTTATTTACCTTTTTCATTATAGGCTAATACAGCGTTTCCCAGCCTTTTCAGTCCACGTACCACCTACACGGGCCTCCGGCCGGCCGCATACCACTGGAAGGAAGTGCTAATGACGTCATCGGCACTCTCTTCCAGATTTGCAGCCAGTCGGAGCTCCGAAAGGGACAGAAAATGCATGGTAAGACACAGGGGAGGGCAGGAGCACCATCCGCGGTGCTTATAGCCCATGCGCTAAAGCTCTGCTGGCTCGGCAGAGCTCAAACCACCACTTTTCAGGTTTGGATGCGGCGGCGCGCAGCCAAGATGGTGACCGGCATCTTGGCTGCTGGCAGCCTGCATACTACCAGCCTGTGGTCCGCATACCACCACTGCCGCTAATAGCCACTACCAGTACCACCAGTAGCCGCTAATAGATAGATCCGACAAAATGATGGGGGCCTGAACTTCAGGGACCAGAAACTTCCCCTCTTTCCTTTGCATTTTCAAAAGTTATTATGTTGGTAGACCGAGTGGGAAAACCATTCTGAAAATATTGCCAGTCCATGAGTACTTGCCCACTCTTCCATCACACTTAAGGTCCAGAATCCTGGTAATAAAAAATGACCTTTTGACTGGTGACAATGTGAGTCAAAAGCAAGAAATGGCATGTTCTGAACAGGAACAGTCCTCTCAACTGCGACTGAGTTGAGAGAACTATGTATCCTTCTCTCACTTTTCATTATACCCCCTAAATGCACTAGTTGTTATTTTAAGATGTTAAGCTAGTTCCCTAACGATTTCATGTACTTTGTTGAACAGATAGTTGGGGGTGGATGGGCTAAGTTCCACAGGATCAGATTCCCACTCAGTTGCGTTGCTAGCTGGGTCACGTGGAGGGCCGGTGATGTGTTTCCCGCCATCGCCCTGCCCCCTGCACTCATGGAAGGCTTCATTTGAAGCCTTCCAAGACTCAAGGAGGGTTGGGAGGGCCCCCCAAATGCACCAATTTCAGCATGTTTGTGCTCCGCGGCTGCTCACGCAGCCCTCTGGCTGCAAAAAAGCAGCTGCAGCTCCTCCTCCCGAGGAGACCACAGTTGTCACTTGCTCCCCCCAGTCCCATTATAGCAATGCCACTGTTCCGACTCAGTCATGAAACTCATCATGTGGACATGGGAAAGTCCTTTTTCTTAGCCTAACCTGACTTCTGGTAAGGATACAATGAAATACTATACTATACGAAGTAAGAATTGTAAAACACAGACAAATCTGTCTACACTGATAATTGTTGTTGTGAATATCTCCAAATATAAGTGGAAACTTCAGTTTTCTATATGAATGCTGTTTTCCACACACAGTTTTCCCCAGCTGTCATCCCCCTTTACTTTTTCTTCACCTTTCAATGTACTGAGTGGGCCTTCAATATCTATTATTTCCAGGAATACTGCCAATGAAATCTCATTCCTATCAGACATTTTTTCTCTCCTTACAATTCAGATCAGGGAACTACAAAAGCAAACAGAATAAGGCCCATTAAAAGGTGAGAGTGTTGAATACATAACCCTGTCAGATGTGGGGATCAAAATGGCTCATTATATAAATGCTTTATGAACAAAGCCCGAGTACACCTGAGCTGCACTGTGACAGAGAATAGATGCAGGCTGAAGAGTGAGCTCCACTATTGATCTGAAACGCTCCGTGCCATTCCTGTGTTTATGTCCAGGTTTTATAATGTTTCTTTTTCTTTCCTAGATTTTCAACTCCTTATATGTACGCAGTAGCAATGAACTCTGGTGACATGAAAGACTGGCTCCTTTCTTCTTTTTTTCTTTTTTTACAGCAGGCCTTAGAATGGCAGAATGACAGAACATTCTATGAAGTGTCACATAGAGATGCTGTCCCACACAGGTGGATCAGTTCCAGACAGTGGCTGATTCAGCCCATCAAACAACAGCCCCTTTCCTTCAAAGGCCAAGTAGGAGCAGGCCTGAGAACCTGTCAAAAACAGCAGCACACACTTGCCAGCCCTCACGCAAGCAATGGTCACTCTTTAAATGACAACTTCCATTGTGGAGGTCGTATTCAAGCAGCGTTCCCTTCTGATTCGCCGTTTCCTCTCAGCAACTGTGGATGAACTCACCCTGGCATGTGCATGTAAAGACAGCCATTTTTGACAGACCTGTTATCCCTGTTCTTTGGGAGCCATTGAATTCATTGAACCAGTTCAAAGTGAGCAGTTGTGAGGCAAAGCTGCTTGTTTAGAGTTCTTACTCAACCCAGCCAATGTGAAATAATAAAAGCTAATTCAGTTAAGATGACAATAGAATTAATGACATCACCCACAAAAAAATTACTTTCATTTATCCTATTGCTACATTTGACACTCCATTTTATTTGCACTGTTTGCTGAATAATAATAATCATAGTAACCTTTACCGTTCACTGATTTAGTACTGTAATATTCTGATGTTCAACACATAGGTTTGAAGGTAACTGTATGAACTAGAAACTTTCCTGATATGCCTGAATAATATAAAAATCTTGAAGTATTGTAAAAGTAATGAGTCTGTACTAGAAAGAAGCAGCATGACAGAAAGGAGATCTGATACAACTAAGGTACAAAGAACAAATAAAATTACATTTACATGTGCTCCTCACAGCATAGATGAGGTGAAGAGCAGTCCTCACAGCTACTCAAAATAATTCTGATTTTTAGTAATCAGAGTTAAATTTTTATCTGTTGTAATATACCTCTGTCTAGTAACAATTTTGTAGCTATAATATGACCCAATGCTTCTGTAAATTCCTGATATGCCAATAACATCCAGTTCTTTTATATAGTGTAAGTTTTTCCTTATTCTAACGACCAATAATATGCAATCCTATATTAGAATAAGATAGTCAGAGCTGCTGCATTTCTGCCATGGAGATCAGATATCTATAGACTAGGAATGGGAAAGAAAGAAAGAAAGAAAGAAAGAAAGAAAGAAAGAAAGAAAGAAAGAAAGAAAGAAAGAAAGAAAGAAAGAAAGAAAGAAAGAAAGAAAGAGTTTTGATCTAGGAAATTAAAGCTGGATGATGCAATCAACCATATTCTGTGATAACCCAACATTATCACAGATTGTCACATTAATAGCAAGGAAGTAATGTATACATTAATATTTATCTTTGTAGAAGATGACTTCTCTTCACAAGAAATATATTTCTGGCTTGCCATTAATCTGAGATTTGCAGTGAACCCTAGATTGTTTGGTATAGTAAGAAAGATATTTCCATATGACATTGCTGCCAATCACTTTGCCCTCTTGCCCTTTCCTTTCAAAACCTGCCCTTTCCGTCTTGCCACAAACGGCTCACCTTACTCATTCAGGACCAAAAGATTCTGTCTCTTTGTAGGAATCCCTTTTTCTTCTGCTATTAGTGATGATCACAAAGGTATCCTCTTTCCACACTCTCATTTCTTTTTAATAAAATCATGCATCTACACAATTACTTTAAGGTGGTTTACTACACATCACAAAAGACTGCAACCCCCTCCCCCATTTCCCCCAATGAAGCAGGCACTCAGCAGCAAAATAGAAGGCAGGCAATATAGTGGATTCAATAGTTACATCAGTCTTTGCCTCCGGTTATTGAATCACCAGACCTGCTCCAGTTTAATCTGAAACACTTGATTTATCAAACGTAACAGAGAGCTGAAGCTTTGTTTTTCATTCTGTTGCATATCCTTTGACATGACTGCAATATTGTGTCTCAAACACAGCCAAATCCTGCACTTATTGCAATTCTAGGTCTAATAAATATATATAAACTTTGAAATCTTGTAAGTCTTTCTTCTTCTCAAGGCACAGTAAAAGGATAGGAGAGTAGGCCTGGATGAATATATCCCATGATTTGTAAAACAATCCTGCTTTTGTAATTTGCAAAACAGGCATACAATGGGTCTTTTAAGATACAGAGAGAAGTACATGGAAATAAAACCATTCAAGCAATTGACCAAACCTCCCCCAAAAATAAATAAAATACACATCATTAAGAAGTGTCCACACTACCACCTTGTGGAATCTTCTCGTAAGAACAGCACCTGCTTGTTTCTTTCTACACACAAAAAAAGTTTTTTTTCCCCTTCTTCATCTAATATGAACATTACCACATCATCAGGGCAAATAAAGGTTGTCATGTTATGAGTTTTCAGAATAAAAACATTACACAGGCCAGCAACGGAAGCAAATTATCTTTGCTTATTTATTTATCCTTCCTTGAAATAAAGAAGGAAGTGGCACAATCTCAAACGGTGAGGATCATAATTAAGAAATCATGGAACGTATGTGGATACCAGTGGATCCCTGTACTCAAAGATCTTTCCAGCATAATGGAAACCACTACACCACAAACTGAAAAATCATCAGTAACCAGATTAACCAGCTGGGGAGAATGATGGTAAGAAAAGGAAATCTAGTTTATTTCAATATAGAGTACCTACTTAGAAGATACTCACAGCCTGAGGTAGGTATTAACCTCTAGGACAGTCAAGTCATGTACCTGGGTCAGTCAGTCCCTGGGCAAAGCCCATTAAAGGCCACTAACTGTTGCTGCAAGGGGGGGAGGGTTGGTGGCTTCACTTTGCCTTACCCTTGGGTTACATAGCTGCAGCAGTGGCAGCTGTTATCACCTGGCAAAAAGGCTGGAAAATTTGGGGAGGAGAGCAATGGAGAAAGGCAACTTCACTTGAAAAATCAGGTTGCAAGTGAAAGGCACAGAAGTTGGGCACTGGAAAAAAAAATCAAAGAATGCTCCAAATGGCCCTACTACTAACCATTGTCAATGAAGCTAGTTTACCTGGCAAGCTGGACATGGGCAAGGGTGAGCAGCAGGATAATAAGGACTGCGCCTGAAGCCTCTGACAGTGTTGGGGTGCCAAAGAATGGCAGCATGTGCAGATGACTTGTCTGTATCAGGGACTTCCCAGTGCCTGCAGTGGAAAGTCAGTGGAGGGGGGAGAACTACCCCCCATGGGGGTCCTCCTTTCCGGCAATCTTAAACATCAGAGAGGTTTCCCCAGGCTAGTGCAGGGTGGCAGATGACACGTCTTAGCAAAGGATAGGGGGAGAGAGAAGGGTAACAAGTTAGTCCACTGATCTCCATGACCCCCTTCATGGGTGGCTGCAGAAGGGACAGATCATCATTCACAGCGCTCTGCAGAGTGAAAAGGGGGGGGGAATGTTATAGGAAAATGAAGGCAGCTGCAGTGCAGAGGAGGAGGGGAGGAATAAAAGAGCAAAGGCAGCCCCTGGGTGCCGAGTATTTAGGCAAGTGGGGGCTAGAGAATCAGTTCTGGGTTCTTAACTTTCCACTGGAAAGTCAGGAGTTAGCAGCTTTGATAAATCATTCCAGGCAGTAGAAGTGGCAGCTTTTCTCTCCAGGAAGGTGCAGAAATTTCTGAGGAGACAAATCCAATCCCCATGCACATACACAGAGGATCCCACAATCCCCCTATCTGTCCCTCCCCATCCCTGCCAAGAGTCCTCCTTTGCAGAGAAGGTGATTGACTTTATCACATCCCCCCCCATTATCCCCCCGTCAAAGAAACAACTAATAAAGAAGAGCAGAACCCACCCAAAATGCTTGCCTGTACATCAATCATGTTTGTTACCCCCATGCATTAAAAACGAAAAACAAAACAGGCATCCTCCAGCAGATGAGAACCCCAAATCCCCTACCAAACAATTTCTTCCTAGCGGGAGAAAGAGGGGGGGAGAAAAAAATCAAAGCCTGTTTTGCCATTCTTCCAACAGTCTTCCCCCTCACCAAGAACAGGGCATGAGGTGCCGTTTCCTTGCACAATCTCTAATCTCCTGGTTTGCAGGGAAATTGTAGCAAAGCGCTCTCTCTCTCTCTCTCTCTCTCTCTCTCTCTCTCTCTCTCTCTCTCTCTCTCTACTGCAGATATTTCCCCCGTTCTCTCCACCACACTCTTCTGTTTATTTGTCTGTAAGGCAGAGCTACTTTGTAAACATCTCACACAGAGCCCCAGAGCTTTTCTAAAGAGCTGACTGCAGCAAAGTGCCCCCCATCAGTTAATAACGGTGGTCCAGAGATGGAGGGGGGGGGGAGGAAGAGATGTATGTATTACATCAAAGCATCTATAACGTTGGGAGAAACAACATGGAAAGAAGTATTTGCTTTTTAAGAAAAGGATATTGAAGCGAAAAATAAAAATGCAGAGACGACTGCAGCAAACCAGTTCCGCTCTGAACTAGCAGCTGCAAACCAAGAGGAAAAAAATATGTATTTATATCCATATAACAGATTTCTGTGCCTACCTTTATTGAGGCTGAATCGCTGCTGCAGCTGTTCTGGGGGGGTCCTTTCCAGTCGATTTCTGCCTGTCGAATTCTAACAGAATATCACCACCATAGGCTTTGCCGGCGTCCGCTTCTCTCTCCCTTGTTTTGTGAAATCCAACACAATTTCTCTGGTCCACAGGAATGCAACAGCCCCGAAAGAAGGGGGGCAAGGGCGGGCGACCAAACCAACAACCACAATCGGCAACAACGCTAGGGTTGAAAGAACCCGGTGCTTTCTGTTGTAAATGACCTACATTCAAGAAGAAAATTCATTACAATCAGTGCAAAGAAGGAGAGTTGCATCTGTAAGAGCTCTGATTGCCTATGCAGGGAGACAGCGACGGGAGAAAGAGAAAGAGACTGATCGGCAAGAAAAAGCGAGATTGAAGAGGGAGAGGGGTCCAGGCTGTACCAGTCTCTCTCCTTCTGCTATTGGACCAAACTGAATGAAATTTACAAAGCCAGCAGCCAATAGATCTCTGCAGTCTGCCCCATCACTACAGAAACCATATCTACATCTACAACCTAATGCAAAGAGCATCTAATCCTAGTGCAAACCAGCTGTAACAGAATTATCAAGGGTGTCTATGGTTGAACAGGTGGGCATTTTACACATGTAGAAATAAAAAGGTATAAAAGGACGCCCCCTGGTACGTCCCTGCTGCCTCTTTCTGTTCTAGCATCTTATTCAACACACACAGTCTGTTAATCTGTTCGTGCCAGGTCTCCTAAAATGGTGTTTTCAGTTGCAGAAGTGAATATTTACCAGAGCCAAACAAAACTAGCTCACATTATACAAATGATTGCACCTTATGGCATGATTGCAGAATAATAATAAAAAATAATGTTGTTTTTGCATGCTCATGCTTAGATCTCTCTCTCTCTCTCTCTCTCTCTCTCTCTCTCTCTCTCTCTCTCTCTCTCTCTCTCTCTCTCTCCACACTGAAAACTATAAAACCTGAGAGTATCACACCCACAAGAGTACTCATGCAAGAAGATATGATTCCATGTGCTTGTTTTAAAATAATGGCTACAAGTTTTAATAACTTTGAATCCTGTAAAAGCAAGATCTCTTCCTAGTCTTCTTTTCTATTTGTCTCCTCTGAGATATATATACACACACATCATGTTTTGTCAAACTGCTTTTATGTATCTTTGTTATCTTTTCTAAGAATGATAGATGGCTCCAGATGGAAGAAATGGCTCCAAATTTAATTTTGAGGATCATGTGCAGAAGCTATGGAACCCAGATACTGATCCAGCTTCTTCCTTGCAACTCAGACATGACTTATGAAATTATTCATTTTAAAGACAACGGGAAACATAAAAACAGAAGTTATCTACACCAGTGGTTCTCAAATAACACCGGGACCCACTTTTTAAAATGACACTCTATCAGAACCCACCTAGCTTTGTTGTTGTTGTTGTTCAGTCGTTAAGTCGTGTCCGACCCTTCGTGATCCCATGAACCATATCCCGCCAGGCCTTCCTGTCCTCCACTATCTTCCTGAGTTCGCTCATGTTCATGTTTGTTGCATCGGTGATGCTGTCTAACCATCTCATCCTTTGCCTTCCCCTTCTCCTTTTGCCTTCAATCTTTCCCAGCATCAGAGTCTTCTCCAGAGAGTCCTCTCTTCGCATTAGGTGGCCAAAATATTTGAGTTTCAACCTTAGTATCTGTCCTTCCAGGGAACAGTCAGGGTTGATTGACTGATTTGATCTCCTAGCAGTCCAAGGGACTCTCAGGAGTCTTCTCCAGCACCACAGTTCAAAAGCATCTATTCTTCAGCGCTCAGCCTTCCTTATGGTCCAACTCTCGCAACCATACATTGCTACTGGGAACACCATCGCCCTGACTATGCGAACTTTTGTTGGCATGGTGATATCTCTGCTTTTTATCACCTAGCTTTACAAGACAGCAAATAATATTGGATGTTCCCACATGAATGCCACCAACCTTGCTATGGAAACTTTCCCAAAGATTTTCCCTCCCACCTGATTTTTCTTCATCATTCCAACAAGTGAAGAGGGAAGTGAGCCTTCAGCTCAACTCTCCCATTTACATCAGATCTTAGACAAAGTCACCTTTTATCTGATAGTGGGGTGAGAGGTACATATATTTCCACAAATCCCACTGACCTTGTCCTTTACTGTATGAGTTAAGTTTGAGAGCAGCTGTTTATTCATCTATGATCTAGTCCAGGGGTTCTCAACTCCTTCCTGGCCGAGTACCACCTCTGGCACCACTCTCTTGCTGCGTACCACCGGAAGTGACTGGCGATGACACCATTCCCAGTTACTTCTGGATTTTCAGGTTTTTGAAGGTCAGGAAACGCAGGTGGGTCACTAGCTCTGGGCGGGTGAAAGGGCCCTTCTCAGCGTTCCCAAGAGGCTCGGCCAAAGTGAAAACGCGCCACTGAGAGTGCCGCGGCGGAGCGGGGTTCCGGCGGTCTGAGTACCACCAGCAGTCAGCCGAAGTACCACTGGTGGTACTAGTACCACCGGTGGTACTAGTACCACAGGTTGAGAACCCATGATCTAATCTTTAAGTTGATGAAAGTCAAGAAATGAGAAAAAGAAAAAGAAAACTTTGAAGAATTCAGTTTCAATGAGAAAACCAAAGAACTGGAATGGTTGGTAATAGCAAATCATCACATATGAAATAAACCAAAGATGGAGTACAGAAATCCCAAATACATTTGACATCAAAATATTAAAATGTCAATATCCACTTAATTTCGCTAGCAATTTTTTAAAATCAGCAATCTTTGTCAAACATCCAACCTTTAACAACTAGAAGGAGAAAATCAGTAGGTGAAGTTTTCCCCAACATCCAGCTGTTAAAGGTGTAGGAATTCTGCCAGAAAAAAGTTGTCAGAAAAGAAAAAAAGAGAGAAAGATTTTTCAGAAAAATGTGGGTGCAACCTACTGCCCTGGATCAAAGTTCTTGGCTCCAAATTGGTTGTCTGAAAGGATTTTATAATCTCAGCTGGCAAGAGGAGCAAACAATCCTAAATTCAAGAACCTCTTTTTTATGTAAACATTTCAATATTTTAATGCCAAATGTATGGAAAATGTACTAAATGTCTGGGCTTTATTCATATTCCGTATGATTTCCCAGCATGCTCCTGCAAGTCACTCTTCCAAACTAAACTGCAACCCTGATCATGCAGGCATCCCAGGTGCATGGAAGAGCCAATGGTTGTACAAGTGCACAAGCTTTCAGATCTTCTTGTGAATGCACAGAGATCAAGGACCATAAGTTAGGGAGCACAATCATACTACTCCGGCACAATTCAGTCACTGTGTGGAGGGAAGGTTTGAACAGAGCTTTTGAGAAGTGTTAATGATGAACTGGCACTGAGAGATGGATACAGTGGGTTGATTCACATGGTTAAAAGTGCTTCTATGTGATGGGTCCCAATTCCCACTTGGGTAATAATAGCATGGAGGACACCATGTCTGATCTGGCACATCGACAGCTATAGCCATCTAGAAACCACTTTTCTGAGGCTTGACGAAGCTCTGCCATACTGCTGAAACTGTTGCCAGATTAATACAACTGTATTCATGGATGAGTCAGATGACATGTTCCCTCTTCCAAGTGACAACTGAGCCAAGAGACAACTGGGCCTGGGCAATTGTGAACCAGATGTCAGAAGTCACTCAGCAATACATATAGATGTGTGGTGTGAATATGATCTTATGTATAGATTTGATATTCTATTCAGCTACCTACAACACTATTTTCATCTCTCTGTAATGATATATATTAGCATCCTTGTAAACATTTGCCACAGGACCAGTTATATAATGTGCTTAAGTATTATGTTTTAACCTCATACCCCCAATAACCACGCTGGACAGAGGCTTGGATTTAAAACTGGGCCACTTTATTAAAATTACAACCGCAAAACATGTGGGTTACTAGGTTGGGGAAAATGGCACTAACCATCTGCCTCCCCAGGTAATCAGGATGATCAATGGGCGTACCACCTGGCTCAAGGCAGTGCTCAGTCAGCAACAGAGTGAACCTATCATGGCCAAACAATGGTATTGCTAGAAGGGGTGGTGGTACTGTAAGTGGTGTACAGCGCTACTTGGCGCTACACTGTGGCCCTGCCCACTCGTGGGGCCCATACTCCTGCCCAGACTCCTTGTGCGTTGCCTTCGCCTCCCGGAATGGCTCCGATTGCAAGTGGGCAGGGGCACTCTGTAATGCCAAGTAGCACTGTGCACCGCTTACAGTACCGTCCCCCCCTCTAGCAACACCACTGTGGCCAACCCCAAAAGGCCAAGGCAGCTGGATGGTGCAGACCCACAGGCCAAGCCTTGTGCTAGCCCTTGCCACTTCCAGCCATGGGGCACGGACTCAGCCTCAGCCCCACTCGCATGAAGGGGTGGGGTAAAAGCGATGGTGCGTGAAGGTCATTTTAACATTGAAACTACATTGATGCACCAGCACAAAAATGATTAAGACTGTAGTGATAAGAGTGCTCACCCCCCCTGCCCCCCAAAATACAAATTCTATGCGTATGTTTCTTAGGCACCACTGCAAATCCTGGTTTGTTTCTGTCACCTATAGTTTATTACATACACGACTGCTAGAGCCTGAAATAATCTGAGGCTAGTTACACATTCCTACATCTTCTCCTTCTTATAATATATTTAGAGACATAAATTGTTTCTGAGGCAGACCTTACTGACTGCACATAATACCTTTATCTTTAAACAGCCACAAAGACTCAATATTTATAAGCAAAAGTGTTATGCATCTCATGATGTGAAAGCTAAGGCAAACAAATGCAAGGGTGGGAAAAAACTACAGATGCAGAAAAATCCTCAAATTCCACTTGGCTTGGAACATGAGCAGACCATCAGATACTGACAGCACAGAAGGTGCCTCGTCCCTTGTGAGCGGGGACAAAGTGGGAAGTAAAATAATCACACCGCTTGGAGCATAGCCCATCCCCACCTTTATCAAAAACCTACAGTCAGAGAAAGGATGTTTATTGGCATTTTGATGGAGGGAAAGGAATCCAGTGATAGAACATGAATCATTTTTTCTTCTCAGCTACCAAAAGAAACTCACTCTGTAGTTGTTACTCGAAAGAACGGAGCTTCTGTGCTTTTTGCTATTTGGATACATATCAGTTAATTGTTTTATCATCACTATAGGCTCAGGGAGATTTCCATTACCCTGCTTGGCCTATCCCACTGCTGGTAGCTTTGTGTAAAAGCTTGTTCAAGCTGAGGAAGTGTATTTAAATGTGGCAGTTTTGTTTTGTTAAAAGGATACTCTTTTTGTCAACTTGATTCTCATGAGCTGAGGTAATCACAGAAGATGGAGCATACCACAGAGAATGAGAGGGGACTGAAAACCAAATGCATTTGCAGACCGGTGTAAATATTAGAATTTGGGTGCCCTAAAAACTGATTTTAATCCATAACCTCTACCTCCAAATCAATGACTTTAGTTTCCGCCCATGCTGATGCAGCTGCGTCAACGGAGCTCAAGCTGCATGCTGCAAGGGGGGGGGCAGTCACAGAGGCCTCCTTGAGGTAAGCGCACTTTCATTCTCCTAGCTCAGGGTAAGCCTCCACTTCCCTGATAGGTCTACATGGACCAGCATCAGCTCTTCAGCTGGTTAACGCTGAGTGGACCCAGGGAAGCGGATCAAGGCTGGGAAGGGAGATAGGATATTGGCAGAGCCACTGCCACCAATAACTGCCCCCTCTGCCCTTGACAAGTTCCCTCTTTGACTGCCCCATTCTTCTTCCTCCCCACCATGTTCTGTCCACCCCCCTGCACCAACTTACTGGCGCCAGGGCATCTAGGATCGCTGCTGTTGCATGGCCACCTCCACTCACCATTTCTGGCAGTGGCCTGGTTGTGCATGACAGTGAGAGCACTTCTCATTTTGCGGCACCAGAAAGGCCACTGCCCCACCAGAATGAGAGTTCCAATGGCACAGCAGCCTGTTAGGATTGGGCCCCTTGTGTCCTTCCTCCACCAACACCATCTTATGGCAGAACCATTTGCTGTCTTCTCTTTTTAGCTGTTTCTGCCAGTAGTTTTGCTATGTGGGGTCTGAGAGACCACTTATACAAATGAGACTACGGAAAACTCATTGCTGTTGCTTGGTTATGTCATATGTTGTTGTTGTTCAGTCGTTAAGTCGTGTCCGACCCTTCGTGATCCCATGAACCATATCCCGCCAGGCCTTCCTGTCCTCCACTATCTTCCTGAGTTCGCTCATTGTTATGTCATATAAGTTGCCTTATATGTCATATAAGGCAAAGGTAGCAAAGGTAGACCAGACCTATCTAGGACACTATTGTCTGCACTGACTGCCCCAATCCTATTCCCCACCAATTTGCACAATGCACTAGTGCCAGCAGAACACACATTGCATCCTTGGGGGGGGGGGCTACCAGAGGGCCTGGGAGAGGTAAGTAAAAATATTTTTACATACCGCCTGGTAGGCTGCCTAGCTACCAATGGGTGTCCTCGGGCCTACGACAGCTATTTAGCTGGCATAAGTCTGAGGAGTGCACTGCTGCTGCCTAGATCAGGGGTTTTCAACCTGTGGTATGGGTACTCCTAGGGGTATGTGGACCTCTTGCTAGGGGTACGCCAAGCCCTGCCCCTTATCTGCCCCATCAGCAGCTAATTAAGTTAATTAACATGGATTTTAAATTTTAATTATTTTCGGAGCCCTTCTGTCTCTCTGATTTTGGTTTTGGGCTTTGGAAAATGTACTTTGGTGGGGTGGGGGAGGGAAGAGCTGATTTTGGGAAGTGTGACTTGGAGATAAAAAGAAATCCTTGCATATCTCTCTCTCTCTCTCTCTCTCTCTCTCTCTCTCTCTCTCTCTCTCTCTCTCACACACACACACACACACACACACACACACACACACACACAGAGTTAAATAAGACATTTTTTCACATTTAAAATTGTTTTAGTACTTATTTATTTATTTATTTATTTATTTATTTATTTATAGAATTTCTACCCCGCCTTTCTCCCACAAGGGCAACCAAGGCGGCTTACAATAAAAACATTAAAATACATGTATACATTTAAAATCAAAAATTAAAACAATTAAAACAATTAAAACAAACAGCCCCAGTGGGTCATCCACATTTACATTTGTTAAAAGCGATTTGTTAAAAAGCCAGCCCGCCATGTCAGACATCAAATGCTGATCTAAATAAAAATGTCTTAAGGCCCCGCCGAAAGGTCTCTAAGGAGGGAGCCGTTCTCAATTCCAGGGGGAGGGAATTCCACAATTGGGGCACCACTGCCGAGAAGGCCCTATTCCGCGCCGCCATCCCCCTCACCTCCGTCAGTGGCGGCACAGTTAACAGGGCCCCCTCTGATGACCTCAGAGTACGGGTCGGATTATAAGGAAGGAGGCGGTCCCTCAAATACCCTGGACCCGAGCCGTATAGGGCTTTAAAAGTCAAAACTAGCACTTTGAATTGTGCCCTTTATTTAACTAGCACTTTATTTAACGATTAACTACCTAATTAATTTATTCATTAATCCAATTAATTAGCAGTTAATTATCAGGGGTACTTCAGAAAATTGGACCGTGATAGGGGGTACCCGGGCCTCCAAAGGTTGAGAACTCCTGGTTTAGATCTAACCCCCCTGCATCCAAACTGCCCTCTGCCCACCCATTCCCCACCTCAATTGTCCCTGAACCTCTCCCAAACTGCCCACAACCCTCCCCCACTGCCAACTCACTTGCTTTAGCATAGCCTGGGTGGGCTATTGGTGTATGCGCTGGACCTCCGCCTGTTTACACTGGTGTACAACAGTGACACACCTTTTGCAGTGTCATACTAGCACTTACGCAGATCTGGAGAGCCGCTGCCATAAGCGCCCATTAGGACTGAGCTTTAAGGCTGCAATCCTAAACACACTTACCTCGGAGTAAGTCCCATACCACTTAATGGAATAGGTCCAAGCAGAGGCGTGGATAGACTGGAGCTAGCGGAGCAGCGGCTCCAGACGGCACCTCGGCCCCGGGCGGTGCTGCTGCGCTCGCTCCAGTGTTTCCACGGAGTGCACGCCGCCCGGCGGGCGCTCCGAGGCCTTTTCCCCAGCCTCGGAGCAGGAGAAAGCATGGGAGCGTCCACCTCAACCGGTGGCCGGGGCTTTCTGAAGTCCGACTGCTGCGTCACACTGTTTATCTTTGTTTTGCACATGCGCAAAATGTTTTAACGTTTTGCGCATGTGCAAAACAAAGATAAACAGTGTGACGTGGCAGTCGGACTTCAGAAAGCCCCAGCCACCGGTCGAGGTGGACGCTCCGGGGCTTTCTCCGGCTCCGAGGCCGGGGGAGAAGGCCTCGGAGGGCCCGCGGAAGCCGGGTCGTCCCCCCGGAGCGGCGCCACCCCTCCTCGGAGCGGCGCCGCCCCTTTGGGGCGGTGCAGCAGTGAGTGCTCCAGGCAGCACTCGCTTCTGCTACGCCTCTGGATCCAAGGACCCTCATTCAGAGGGTGAGTCTGGGCCTGGAAAGGGTGATAGATAGATCCCACGCCCCCTGCCTGGTCCGCTCCCCGCCCTGATCCTCCCTCGAACTGCCCGTGATCTAGGTCTCTGCTGCCACCTTACCTGCTCTGGCGTGGCCTGGGTAGGCTAGCATTTCTTGCTTTTTGCACCCACATGGAAAAGCACTACATATATTTAAAAGAGATCTCTAAGAAAATTCAAATCCCTGCACTGCCCTCCACATTACTATCCTAAATAAGTTCCAACCTTGATGTAGATCTCAGTACTCCAGTCAGCACGTCACTTCAACTAAATTAAGCTCTTATTTATGAAAGTTCCGATAAAAAGCACTTTTTGTCAATCAAGAAAGCTTAAAATTCCTACCTATATAATATGACAGAGGAAGAAATGAAAGAATCTTTCTGGCACCTGCAGCTTTTCTAAGATAACTTACCCAAATATATTTGAAAAGCAGGAGCTCAGTGTTGAAGCAGGATTATTTATTGATAAATTCCATTTTAAATCCACAAACGTAGTCAATCCTAGGTAAAGCAGACTTTCTCTAAGCTTGCACACTGTCATAATGTTGTCAGGGCATTAAAAAAATATATATTGTTCTGTCCTAAAACCAGATATTTAAGGAAAGAAAAAAGATGGATTTTTTAAAAGTTATATAAAAGAAAACCATACAGTAGCCAAATATTTAGATGTTCTAGAATCTAGAACTTATATAGTGCTCTACACACACACACACACACACACACACACACACACACACACACACACACACACACACACACACACACACACACACACACACCACAGGCCTTTGGTTTAAGATGATAATTTAGGTAATTATCATTTTCACTTGAGCTTCAAAAGGCACAGAAATGATAAACTGAGGTGCCCATCTTAACTTCCACACCGCATAAGTAGTCAAGACTTTGCACAGTCTCTCACAAATTATGTTAGTTTACTAATTAGGCTTCATGTATCATATTTTAGCTCGACATTCGGCTTGGGGAGTGAGGGCAGGGGAAAATCTGTCCTGGCAGATGTTATTTGAGAAGTTTCACCTGTGGAATTTCCGCCCGGACACTCACTACACTTGTTGCTGTGTAAAACACTGTGTGTTTTATGTACATGCCAAGCAGAGCTTCATTACATGTGGATATAGCAAGTCAGGGCCCGGAGATCGATGAGGCAGGCTGAAACGTTCGCGTGGAACAGCAGATTTAGGGGCCAGCGAGATGTGGTGCCCCCCTGTGAACACTGCTCAGATTCATCGGTGCTCCTGGCCCAGCCATGCCAGCAGAACCGTGGCACTGCCCTGCTCCACTGCAGCCAGAGCCTCCTGTGTGTGTCAGCTGGGAGCTCTGTGCAAGCTCTGAAGGTAGCGAAGTGATGGTGGCGGCTGGCAGCAGCCCGGGAGAGCAGCAACTGCTCACGGCTTGCTGGGGGGGGGCCTTGCTGGGGGGCCTCATTGGCGTCCTGCTTCCTTTCCCCCACAATGGAGGAAATAGATGTTCCAGGCTAAATGAGCAGCATTGGATCCTCCTGTAATAAGTGTGCTTAGGTTTTCAAAGTGAGTGGGGCTTGCAGGTGGAAACATTGCTCTCTCTCTCTCTCTCTCTCTCTCTCTCTCTCTCTCTCTCTCTCTCTCTTCCACGTTGCCTTGACTATATCTTGTTTACTCCAGTTCCCTCCAGCATTGTCTCATCTCTCCCCCCCATCTCAGCTTCAATCCCCCAGCATTGCCGCCATGTGGTCTTTTCTGCCCCCTTCCCCCAATTTACACTTCTCTCTTATCTCCGTAGTTTGCTCCAACATTATGCATTTCTCAGTTTGCTCCAGTTTTGCTCTCTCCCCACCCCCACCCCCTTTATTTCCCCTGATCCTTGCAGTTTCAGGTCTGGACTGGAGACTAGACTGAGGCCTCAATCCTATCCTTTCCCTCCCCTGCTGATGCAGCTGCGCCACCAGAGCATGCATTGCATCCTGCGGAGGGCATTCCTGGCAGTCTCCTCCAGGGAAGGGAAGTTTGGTCATTAACCCAGGGGTAAGCCTCTGCCGCTGGAATGGGTCTACTCAGACTTGTGCCAGTGATTGGTGCAAGTCTGAGTGGACCCGAGAAGGTTTATCAATGTCTGGAAGGAGGATAGGATATCGGTGGCGGCGGTACTGCCACCAATACTGCCCCCCCACTCCACCCCACCTCCTCGCTATTTCTCCCACTCCCCACCCCATTCCATATACTCCCTCCCAGCCCCTGCACTGACTTACTGGCTCTGGGGGACATGGAGAATCTGCTGGTAGGGCGCTGCCGCCACTTGCCCACCTACTCTGAACGGCGTGTTGCATTTTGCAACAGCCATAAATAGGCTTACCATATCGCTGACCGGGACGCTCTGTTTTGCCCATAAGGGGCGGGGCTGGGGGAAGGGAGCCAGAGCATCGCTCTGGCTCCCTTCCCCCCGCCCCGCCCTTTAAGGGCAAAACGGAGCGTCCCGGTCAGCGATATGGTATGCCTAGCCATAAAGAACCTTAAGCCACCAGAATGCTTCAAGAAGGCCTACATAGGATTAGGCTGAGTTAAGTTACAGGTTTTATATTTCTAGAATGGATGGGAGAAGGGCGTAACAACTGCTGGCTTCCTTCCTATGTCTAAGCAGCCCTTTTTGTGTATTAAAACCATCTCATACCTTTCAGGGCTGATCCAAGTCTGCAAGTAAAGTTCATATTTTACAAACTGCAGACAGTTGGACATCATGTTCTCCCCCTTTCCTTTTGCTTCTACTTGATGAAGAGTTCTGTAGAACCTAAAAGCTTGCTCTTTAATATTTTTAGTTAGAACAATCTAAAAGTATCCTCCTTTGAATTGTGGAGTTTTCCTCTTGTGGACCAACACAGTCATCTATGATTTTACGTTGATTTTCCGGGGGGGATGGGGACAGGGACCATCTCATTCTTCGCTTCAGACTGCAGAATGTCTTGGGCTGGACCTGAGCCAATGCCTAGATTTCTAATTAAAGTTCTCTTCCAAGTCTCAGCTGTGTAGTAAAATATCCTAAATTGCACAGACAACCAAGTGGCAACCCCAGTGCCCAAAACAGCTTTCTTTCGGAAAGTGCTGGCCACACCTCCATGTATAGCCTCTGTGCAACTAATTGTGCACAGGGGTTGTGCACACTAAAAGATCTATACGGCTTGAATTATATATATATATATATATATATATATATATATATATATATATATATATATATATATATATATATATATATATATATATATATATATATATATATAAGGGTAAAGGTATCCCCTGACAATTAAGTCCAGTCGTGTCCGACTCTAGGGTGTGGTGCTCATCTCCATTTCAAAGCCGAAGAGCCAGCGTTGTCCGAAGACGCCTCCGTGGTCATGTGACCGGCATGACTCTGCGGAGCGCTGTTTACCTTCCCGCAAGCGGTACCTATTTATCTACTCACATTGACATGCTTTGGAACTGCTAGGTTGGCAGGAGCTAGCCAAGCAACGAGCGCTCACCCCGTTGCGGGGATCGAACTGCCGACCTTTCGATCGACAGCTTATGGTTCAGCGGTTTAACCCACTGCGCCACCCGCTGGCTTTTATATATATATATATATATATATATATATATATATATATATATATATATATATATATATATATATATTTTTTTTTTCAAATATTTCACACTACTACAATTTATCAAACCCGTGCGTGAAAGTCCGTTACAATTCGCAATTTTTTTTCAGTACTTACTAATACATTGTGTTTTCTAACTTACTTAAACCACTCGTACAGAAATTATAGCTAGCTCTAAGATTTGTAGTCAAAATTTTACGACTTGAATTAGGGCTCCCAAAGATCTTTACACTGATATGGAAAGTCATCATTAATTTTAAATGTCGATTAGCCAATACAGATGATCTCCCTATTTTTACTAAATTAGTTGCACAAGAGCGTTGCTGGACAAAATGGAATAATGAAACTGATTAAAAAAACTACATGAGTTGGGTCTAAAGAGAATAGGAAATTTTAATGAAAGACAACGGTCATTATTGGTGGGAAAATGAACTACTCTGGATTGGGATTGTCTCCAACTAGAGGCTAAGCAGACATGTTCTCCATCCTATTCAGGAATAAGGTTCCCGGTAGAATTTACTCTGCCTCTTTATTTCAGTATGCTTACAGTGCCCAAATTTAGGCGGGCTTACATGATTGCACGTTGTAACGCATTACCAACTGTGCAGATGAAAGGTCGTTTTCAAAAGATACCATTTGACCAACGATATTGTGACTGCTCTTTGAATGAATTAGATTCATTGCTACATGTTTTTTTCTATTACCCTAAATATGAAATACCTAGAGAACGTTTTTTAAAGAAATGGTTGCAAAGATATTCAACAGTCTCTGATTCTTTAAGGTTGAAAATATTTTAAGTAGTTTTTGTAAAGAATGTGTGGTAGATGTGGCAAATTTCTATTTTATTATGTTTATAATTTCAACTTCATAGGTGTATGGCAAATTCTGTTTCAATGTGTTTTTAAATTTTAATTTCACAGGTGTATGGCTTATGTGTTATTTAACCTAATAAACTTGACTTGACTCTTCTAGCATATGTTGGTTCTGTCTGTAGTTGTCATATTATACTTCCCCTAAATTTTATTGCTAGAAAAGGGCAACCCTAAATGTGCCTAAGAACTCAACCAATGGATTTTCTGTGGATCAAAGGGTATCATTCCATGCTTGAACAGTTATGGACATAAGAAGTATTTTTCTGCTACAGTACACTAATTTGGCTTAACAAAGACACATTCAAAAATGTTAGATTTACCAGCAATTGTTCTGCCTGGATTGAAGAAACCTCCCTTTTGTCACATCCATCAAAGCATTTGTGTAATACGACTTGTCCATAGATGCGCTAACAAAATGCAGTCATTCATAATCATAATGTTTATCTGATGCCTGTGCTTTTACGGCCAGTCCTTCATAGACATAGTGTAGTAGATAAAGGGATCTTCTTAATATATAATTGGGGGGGGGAATGCATCCAAGCAGCTGGAAAGACAATGAATAGGAAACTTTTAAAAATGGACTGCAACATTATTCATGACTACTGTACAGCTGGCCATTAGGTACAGTATGACAGCTGCAAGACAATACTCTAAACGTTTGTGTGTGTTTGTGTATATCCCAGTTATTCAGCTGACCCGTGGGCCTAGCCCCTTGCTTACCATCCTTATTCTTGACCCCATTGCATTAGGGCAGAGGTTCCCAACCTGTGGTACGGGTACCACAGGCTGGTGTTACGCGAGCTGCTGGTAGCCAAGATGGTGGCCATCATCTTGGCTGTGCAGCACCACGTCGGAGCTGAAAAATCTCAAACTCCACTGAGCCAGCAGAGCTCAAGCATGGGGGCTCTGAGTGCTGGGGGTGGCTCCTTGCCCTCCCCTGCATCTTACCTTCCTTTCTCGAGCTTTGACACAGCCGCGAACCTGGAAGACAGTGCTGATGACACCATTGGCACATTCTTCCGGTGGTACACAGCTAGCTGGAGACCCTCCAGGGTAGTACGCAGGCCAGAAAGGTTGAGTACCTCTGCATTAGGGCATTTTATATAATTTGTTGCCCAAACTGGATAGTCCATTTCTTAAATGTGCAGGGAGTTAGGTAGGATTTATCTGTAAGTGTACAGTCAGTTTTATTTTGCAGAAGACAAAGGCAAGGAAAGATAGGAGAGAGTTGGTGGGTCCTTGACGAGGTTGCTCTGTGGACCACAGTTACCATTCCTGATTTGTGATGCTTGAGAGCATTTTGTTGCAAGGGTTGTGGAAGCAAGGAACCAACTATAAAAATTTCCCTGGACAAGAAGGGGTGTCAAAGGCAGAAAGAGGGGTTATGAAGCAAGCCCTGCACATGCAGGGGGGTCTTTCTTCCCAGGAGAGATAGAGGAGGTACAGGCTCTTCCAGCTCAATCCTACATAAATTTGGAGCGGTGGAGCATGCACAAGCAATCCCTCCCCCTTTCGGGGCCTGGCCAAACAATCCCACCCCCTGAATTGCCCCATTCCGCCCTCCCCCCTCCTCTCCGCCGTGGCATCCATCTGTCCTGCGGCACCCATGGAGCAGCACAGGCCACTCTGCCGGCGCTGCTTACTCTCTGGGTGCTGCAAACGTGCTTTCCGATACATTTGTGACACCTTAGACTGGCAGAGCGATCACTCCACCAGTCTAAAAGTAGACAGGATTGAGCTGAAAGTACTTAACTGTGGCTAGATTGTGCCCTCAATTTGCAAGCTTTTCTGGTTAGCTGGCAAAAGTATCCTTATCTGTATTTTTGTTTGTTTCTAATGAGCTTCATTTAATACACTTGCATTTACATATTATACAGTTTCTCTAGAGCAGGAAAATCTTATGTAGTTATGTTCCCATTCGCTACCCCAGAGATAGTTGCTGTAAATATTTTCTATCAAGCAAACTGCAGGTGCTGCATTTTCATATAATTTGTAAGTGTTGTACATCAGTGCACCTAAAGATGCTCACATTGCAATTTGTACCTTTATTTCAATTAAACCAGGGTTAATCTAGCATGGTAGAACAAAAAGGTGCAATATCCTGTTTAAATATGAAAGGAGCACCCAACTGATTTTCTTAAGTATTTTGAATATTCCAGCAGCACAATATATATATATATATATATATATATATATATATATATATATATATATATATATATATATATATATATATATATGGCTCCAACAGCAAGGGGGAGGGGCCGCTGACTCCAGTGTAACGGAGTCTTGCAAAACTACTTTCCTTCGCTCCACCCTTGTTTTGCCTCTGCGTTTTCAATAGAAAACTAAGCAAGAAACTGTGTGAATCTCCATTGTCTTCCTCAGAGTTACAGAACACAACTTGGATGCACAGGTGGGCTTCAGAAATAATGACCATGGCCAAAGCGTTACAGCAGTGGTTCCCAAAGTGAGCAATACCGCCCCTTGGGGGGAGGTGGGTTTGCCTAGTGGGGATGCTAAGACACAAGGGGGTGGCAGGGAGACTCTGGAGGTGGTGGGATTATGGCATCATGCTGGCAAATGGCAGTCCAAGTTTCTTCCTCCGCTGCATAGTGCTGAAATCTGGTGGAAGTTATCAGGATGTTTAGTAAATACGCCACCAGAGCTCTAGTCAGGCCAGTATAATGCATTTTGAAAAACCCTTGTTCACTGTGCATGGTTTTGTCTCTTTCAGCCCAATCCTGTTCCCCATTTTATGACAACGGGATAGCATCCTGCTGTCGTAAAAGGCCCAGCTATGACGTGTGGAGTTGTGCCATTGGGCCAATCTGAGTCGCTGCCACAAAGTGGCAGCAGCATCAGAGCTGCACTGACATGGCTGCCAGTACAGGTAAGATGGTGTAGGGGACATTTCGTGGGTGAGGAGGGGAGGGGGAATTTCTGGGTGGAACAGGGGAGGGCAGGAGGCAGGGAGCAGGCTCGAAAGGGTGGATGTTGGCAGCAAACGTGCATACCGAATCCTATTCCCCCATTTGTCCACCTTGCATCCTTACTTTCCTCAGAATAATGCCAGCTATAGAGCTGTTGTAGGTCTGAGGAAACCCATAGACTATCAGGGGGCCTACCTGGAGGTAAGGGAACAAAAACTCTTACTTTGAGAAGGCCTCCTGATCACCCCTGGATGCAGCCTGTGCCGCTATGGCACAGATCGATGCATCAGTACCAATGGTGGAGGGATAGGATTGGGGCATGAGTAGTTGAATAGAAATGGCAGAAGCAGAAAAACCAACAAAGAAATGTAGAAAATATAGTTTAGAATATGTGAAGTATGGATTGATACCAGCACCAACAAACCAGCAGCTGCCAATGTGCCTAATATGTGCAAAGCTATATTCTAATAAGGCAACCATGTTTTCCAGACTGATTGAACATTTGCTAAATTCCCCCACGGAATGCCATCTAGCCCGTGGGGAAGTTTAGGTAGGATTGGGCTACAAGTGGATCATGCAAACCACTGTTCTAAATAATGCTTTTGATAAAGCAGGGTAGGGGGTGCGGAGGAGGAGTTCATGGAACCAAGGAGCGGTAACCTGAAAACATTTGGGAAACACTGGGTTGGATATGGTTAGAGGGTTATTATAGGTAGGGTGGCTATTGAAGTGAATTCTTGCTTACCTACTAGTAGACTTGACTATGACTTCAGATAATACCCTTAAGTGAACTCAGTGCAGTGATCTTTAAGGTGTCTGCAGGCCTAAGTAAAAAAAAAATGATCAGGCGCCTAGCCATAGGGTTACCCTCAGGATGCTTGGGAGTATGAAGTGAGGTGTGATTTGATAAGGTCACAGGAGGCAGAACCAGCATGTTTAATCCCATATTCCCTTTGAATACATCTGCATGTCATAAGGCCAGAATCAAAATTAGTAAAGGGAAATGTATGAATGGTGTTACTGCCTGCATGCGAGTAGGAAGAAAATCTGATAGCATTTATGACATTCTAGAAAAAATATGTATGATGAAGGCTAAAAAATAAAAAGGGAAATAGATATTTCTGCTCATGTAGAATATTCCTCTACAGGAGGCATAGCCTATTTTACTATCTAGCCACAGGGTTTCCCAGCAAAAATCAAGGGAGAGTAGTGCAAATACTTATCCTCTTTTTCTTTTCTTTTCAAAACACCTTCTTTCTATGCATCTTCTCCCCTCTAATTCCTGGAAGAGGGGAGAACCATTTGGCAAGTCAAAAGGCAGAGCTTTTGTTTTTTAATAGCTGCTTTTTAATTTTTTTTAATTCTTGTTCTTGTTTCTGTTGAAATGATTGTCATGTTACGATGTTTGTAAGCCACCGAAAGTGTTATTTTAATGATAGTTAAATAACATAAATACAAATTTAAAACATAGAAATAATTAAATGAACGACATGAAGACATACATTTGTCCTCATGCTCTGCTTCTAAGTTGTCCAGCAGTATTTGGTGAGTCACTGCCACTGGCGTCACTAAAGGAGGCTCTGATTTCAGCAGCACTTAGAGCTCCGCCCCCCCTGTAGTGTCGCCAGTGACCTACAGAATACTGATAGGGACCAGTGGCCTGCACAAGGCCGCGCTAACTGAATGTGAGGTATAAGTTATGAATGTGAGGTATAACTTATACCTCACATTCAGTTAGCGTTAAGTGGGGCCTGAACCTCAAAACAATAAACCACTCCTTTCTGTTCCTATAGAAATAGAACAACCATTTGTGGGTCAACAAGCCGTTTAATTTGTCATACAGATCCCATGCCCAATCAAATGCTCATCAACTTATCTCCCTCCCCAATTAATTTACATGCAGGTGCCCCCAAATCAATTCTCATTCATTTGAATTTCCAGCCAAAAGGCATTTCAGCATGCTCTGTGAACTGAATGAGGGGCACCACTATTTTCACTGCCTTTTGCAGCAGCAAGGAGTGAAGGCACACTCAGCGCAATCCTGTGTAAGTATCCAGTGGGCAGCCATGGGCCACCCGCTGGATCCTATCCCTGTTCTGGGCCAATCATGATCGGCCTGGAGGTCTACTCGGGGGAAGGGGAGGTTCATTCCCTTTCCCCGGTGTAGCGCGGGAAGTCCCCAACAATGGGCCTCCTTGGATTTCCACCAGCTATTTAGCTGGCGCAAGTTTGAGGAGGTTGTGTAACAGCCGTGCCAGCCTGGGATGGGAATATGGCAGCCGCCATCCCCACCCCACCCACGGGCCGACTCGACCAATGGCCGGCTTCCCTCACCGCGCCCCATCTGCCGGCGCACCCCTTACATGTATCTGGCAGCCGTAGGGATGATCCGGTGGCGGAGTAAGGACTGCCTACCTCCGCGCTGGTGGTCCTTACTCCAAAGTAGTCGCAAACGTGCTTTACGGCATGTAAAGTGTTTGCAACACTTTAGAATGGTGGACCGAGCGCTCTGCTGTTCTAAAGTTAGTAGAGATTGCACTGTAAGTGTGGTGTCTGGTTTCAGTGTTGGATTTGGACCCACGATGACCCAGGTTCCAGTATCTACTAGACGTTTGCTGCGTGATCTTGGACCAGTCACTATCTCTCAGCCTAAGTCTACCTCACAAGATTGTTGTGAAAATAAAAGGAAGGGGAAGAGCCATGTATACACCATCCCAAACTCCTTCGAGAAACGGAAGCATAAACATTTGAAGAATAAATAATTAACCTTAAGATCCAATCCAGGCTTCTTTTCTTCTTTCTTTTTGCTAGTGAACTTTTATTTATAAGTGAAGTTTCCCATGATTTCCCAATTCACATTCAGCAGAAGCAGCCTCAGGCCTTAACAATTTTGCACTAGCACAAGGTTTGTTTTTGGTTAATTTATATTAATGGAAGTCCACACCCACAAGCTGTGTCCATTCATATGCTCAGTGTGCCACGTGTTTTAGAAATTCATGGGCCTTTCAACTGTGGCTTCAATTGCCATGAGCTTCAAAGAACCAAATTTACCCTTCAGGTCATGAAAGCTGCCATGACTGTGATTTGCAAACTCCTGACATATGTATCACATTATTTATGTGAATTGAAGGATGGCAGGTTGACTCCTGAGAGCAGCTCATAGTCTGAAGAAAGTCCTGTTGAGCAGATGGGAACCTGCATTCATCAACATGAGAAATTCTGTGATAGAAGGGATACAACCATATTCTCCACCACAAGTGTGTCTGCCTTCTCTTTTGGGATGAGATATTAACACGAAGTCCTGACTGCAAGTGTGTTCCATTGGTGTAATACTTTGCTCTTAATTTTTGAAGCATTCCATTATTTATTACAGTTTTCTGATCCCCTTGAAATGTTGGAATTACTGGAGTTATGGACCATGGGCACATAGCTTGAACAAGCAATGGGAGTGATAAATATTCCTTTGTGGAAATCCGCAATACTTCTTTCATATGATGCCTGGCTTGCTAATGTATAGTAAGAGTCAGTGATGCAGCAATGGGCAGTCAGCTTGAAAATGTTTGATTTCCAGGCAATAAGGACACTGCTGCTCATAGGTCATGCCTCAGAAAACCCACAGAGCCTGTGCGGTTAAAAAATAAAAAGAATTGCTAAACATATAGCCTCATTAGATAAAGGTCAATTATTATTAGAGAGAGAGAAGGAGAGGTAAGCAAGCTCATCCCAGTGGGAAACCCTTGCTAATAGACTGGTTGTGAATCCTATGTGCTTGTAGTAATTCAATTTTCATGTGTTCACCTCATTTTAAAGTAATTCTTATTAATATAGTTCATTATGTTTCACTTGCAGTATGTTAAGAAGAAAGTTGAAAAAGGAAGCAAAGGAATGTTGAAGACTTGCAATGAACAGTGCCTCAATCAGGAAAGATATATTATGCATCAACACCTGTGAAATTGCTTTTGATATAACAATGCCAACCAAAACGTGTTTAATAGGAAATAGTCCTATTAAAATTAAAACAGTGTCAGAATTGATCTGAAAAATATGTAGCTTGTTCAGAATGAATGAAAACCTTGCAATTCATTTTGCCAAGCACTTCGCCGCTTAAGAATGACTGCCTTGAATAGGCTGACACAAATTCCACTGAAACTGAAATCAAACAAGAACACGCCAGTTGGCATCAAGGCTTGTCACTAATATTTTGGTACCTTGCAAGAAATCTCTCTCTCTCTCTCTCTCTCTCTCTCTCACACACACACACACACACACACACACACACACACACACACACACACACACACACACACACACACACACACACACACACTCTATTCCAGTCAGCAGGCCCTTGGTAAATTACTCAATCCACTTCTGACAAGTTTTAAGGATAATAGTGTTTTCAGAAATGAAGAAAGGAAATTGGACATTTCTGCACTATAACTGAAAGAGAGCATGCATGTTTTCGATCTGTTCCCTTTTTTGTGCTAGCTGGTATGCCTATTGTTCTAGATTTAAATAACTGAAGTTCTCAGGAATTAATATTGGATTGCAGCGCACACTTTAAAAGTATCAGATGGGCAGACAATCCACTGTAACTCTCCACATGACAATGCACTTGGAAGTTGGAACCAATGTTGTCCTAAAGGATAGGGTATAATATTTGCTCTTTTAAATAATAAATACACTGGAAAAAAAGACAGAATCCTAACTACTGTCCATTGATACTCCTCACCACCAGAGGTTTATTTATTTATTTATTTAAATAATTTGTATCCGGCCTTTCTCCCAGCGAGGGCACTCAAGGCAGCTTACAACATTAAAATAAACATGTACATTAAAATAATTAAAAACACATAATTAAAACAATTATTTTAATTATCAGCAGTCACCACAATATTCTGCCACAATGAGTTCCAAAAGGTACTTCCTTTTGATCATCCTGTGTCCATACATGTCCTATATTTGGCTTGTCTACTATAACTGTTAATGTCCTGAAGAACAAAGAATTCATAAACTATCCTTTTCATCCACCTTGTGTGTGGTATTATCATGGCGGTTGTTTATTCCCCTACTTCCACTTTGGCTTTTACATCTAATCTTAAGCATCAAACTGGGCACATTTATCGAGATAAATTTGTCATGACTGCTACTAACATTCTACTAATAGTTTGCATGCTTTCCGCTGCGATTGCCAAAATATTCTCTATCGAGAAATTACAGAATGCTGAATGGCTTTTTATGACGTCCTCTGCTAAATGCTTCTGGAACTCAAGCTTGACAAATAAACATCGTTCATTGGCTATTCTTAGTCCTGAAGCAAATGCGAACGACCTTTTCAGTGAGAATATGTTATATTTTGCAATCTGGGTAATAGCTTTGGCATTCCCAACAAAAGCTCTGTACATCCTATTGAAACTCAAGAAAGACGACAAATAATTTTTAGAGCATTCTGTAGTTAAGTTCATGTAATGTCACTTCCTTGATTTTTGACATAAATGATACTGAGTGATCCACTTTGCCACTATTCCCAAGACACATTTGATTGAATTAGGAGCCACACTTCTTGCTATATTTACCTTTTATACACCAAAATATTGATAGCATTCAAACATGACTTGATGGCGGAAGGAATTTCTTGTGAGCAAACTGTCGTTTGCTTATCTAGAATGCATTTCCATTAAATAAAAATAAAGAACACTGTTAACACTTTAAATGTGTAGAAATTAAAAGCAAACAGAAGGCACTTCGAGTCTGTATCACTCTGCACCTGCCTCAAAAATAAAATGTTGACTTGCCAATTTGCAGAGTAGATGAGTACATCCATAAATGGTTTCTAATCCCTAATCCTGAGTTCTTAGTCCAGAACCAGGAGCAACAACAATAGTGATGGTGTGTTGTGTTCACAGATACGTCAACATAAACTCAATAAAACCTCCTCATGAAGTGAAGTAATTTCTCCAAAAAGGTCATATAACTTCAATAAATAGTGTCTTCGCATACAAATCACTAGAATTTTGCACTTGGGAATTCACTTCAGGATATAAAATTCTCTGCTGGAAAGTATGTATTTACTTTGTATGATGTCTGTTGAAGATCAACCTGTGGATGAGGGGTTACGAAATATCTAAAAGTCAAGTGATTTATACAGGGAAATAGCTAGTGATGGTGCTGTCATGTTATCTGAGCACAGCTCAGAGGTCAAATTGGACAGGTATGTAATGGTTGTCCCCAGTGCAAACCAATCTGAAAGTGTTTTTCTATGTTGAGTTTTAATCTGAATTGAAGAAGAACTCGAGTCTCATTTCTCACTCATCCATCTACCCCCTGCCTCCAAGTCAACAGTGTTGGAAAAAGAATCATTCTGAGTGCTCCTTTCATCTGGCATACAGTCATCACAGTGCGCTCGAGATCAGGAATGGGGGAAGAGACAGTCCCTTATTCTATTTTTGTTGCCACTGGAGCAACAAAAAAGGCAAGTGGGGAAAATGGCTTGAAGGGAGGCAGGCAGTTAAGTGAGGAGTGTTGGAGATGTACAGGATGTTGTGTTTGGGATCAAGGATATTTAGTGGGTAATGGCAACCCAGCTCCAGTTTTTGCTGGAGAATACTGAATTAACTTGCTCCTTTTCAATCTGGGTTATAACCTGGGTTTGGGACTGACCCATCTTTAGTCACCCTTGTATATGACCTTCACTGGAAACTAGACAAGGGAAGTGGTTCTGCTGGACCTCACACAGCCCATTCCAACCCAACTCCTCTCCAAGTCAGGCATAAGTGTGGCCTAAGTGCAGCCTAAGTTAGGCAGAAGTTATGTCTGAGTTAGGTCAGAGGTATGCCTGAGTTAGGCAGGCTGCAGTTTCTGTGGCCCAGCACCACCCCAGGATCCAGGCAACACTTACCTCCCAGGCAGGCAGGCTCTCCAGGCTCGGGCATGTGCAGGCCTGTGTGTCTGCACGTGTCAGCGTCCATCCATGGCAGCTGCTGCAGTGTCTGTCTCAGCCCGGTCGCAAAGGGCCTGACCGCAGGCAGGGGGGTTGCGCCAGTCATGTGGTGGACACAGGGCAGGTGACAGGTGAGCGAGGTGCCCGAGCCAGCTGCCACAGGGCACCCTGTGCATCAGCCACCTGCTGCAGGGGAGAGTGGCCGTCCCCCCTCCTGCAGAAGGCGATGCCACCCCCATGCCACGTTGAGGCTGCACGCGGGAGTCATGGGGGAGGAGCGGGGGAGGGAAGGGAAGGGAAGGAGGGGGTGGGAACGTCACACACAAGGGGGGGCTCATGATGTCTGGAACTGCCTCTGACATGACTTGCCCGTGCGCTGCCTGAAGCCCTGGACCTCCAGGGCCGGGGCAATGCCCACAAAGAAGGTATCCCGGCATGCCTTCTGCTCCGTGCCCCAGCCAAGACCTAGAGATGCCTTGGGCTTGTCTGCTGCGAGCAGGAAGGGCTCACGCAGCTCATCACGCCCCCAGATGGGGCGACGACGGCACCTCTCGGCAGGCGCTCTGGCATGGTGGGGGGTGGCCAGCAGCCATCATCAGGGAGTGGGAGGGGAGGCAGACACACAGGCAGGCAGACAGTGGGTGCTGGGGAGGGGCACGGGTGGGTCAGAGACAGACAGACAGAAAGACAGACAACAAGGCTGGTGGGAGACAGATTCCGAGAGAGGGGTCTGCAGAGACCAATAGGAACACAGGGGTTGCTCCGCAGATGAAGGCAATGCAGAAACAGGCGCCTCTTATGCAGACGGACTGTGGGCGGAAGCGGCTGCATTACGGGCAGACCTTCGACGGAAGCGGCTGCATTACGGACGGACCTTCGACGGAAGCGGCTGCATTACGGGCGGACACCCTGGCTGGCGAGATCCCCAGTTGCTGAGCGGCCACTACCCAGATGCAGCGGCCACAAGCGGCCCCGCTATGGGCTCCGTGGCGCCTGTCACTGTTTGCCTGCCTGAGAGGCCCCCCCAACTCTCCCTCCCCTCTGTCCCATGGGGGTCTGGCAGCCTCCCTGCTGTGTTCTTCCTAGGAAGGTAGTGGCAGTCCCTGGAAGGGATTCATGCAGGGGCTTCAGTGCTGGGGGCTGTCTGTGTGTGGAGGGCAATGCTTGTGTAACATTGGGCACATATGTTTCAAGGAGGCTCTGCCCAAGGGGCATCTTTATTGTTCTGGAACGTTAGCAGAGATGGCCAGGCGAGGCTGCCAGGGGTAGTCACAGCAGCCAATCTGAAAGCAGCAGCAGCAGCACACATGCCCCATGGACCTGGAGACGCAGGCTCTGCCCCTGTGGAACCACAGCCTGCTCCATAGAAAGGGGAGGGACAGCAAGAACAACAGCCAGGGAGGTGGAGCAGCAGCAGCGCCGGCAGCTGAGGAGGGTTGCAGGGCTGGCTCTCTGACCTCTGGCAGCAGTGAGGCAGAGGACCGTGGGGCAACCAGACTGCGGGCCCAGGGGTGCTCCCAGGAAGGTAGGTGGTAGTGGACGTTCCTAGGGAGACAAAAAACAAGGGGGTGTTACATGGCAGCTGGCATGTGGTACCAATCGCCAGTGAAGACAAGCCAGTGTGTTGGTTGCAAAAGCCTGCAGGGAGAGAAATAACACAGCTGATAGGTGTGACACACATAGCATGGTCTGAGCTGCTTACCCAGGTGTAAGGCAAGCATGATCCTGTAAGGGAAAAGGGTCAAAAAGAGAGAAGACAACATATATATTGGGTCACAACCATGGCAACCCTAGCAATACTGACCTGTCAGTTGACCCTGTGGAGAAAGAGGGGGGGGGAACAGCTGGTGTCTACAGACGGTTAACAGCACCACCACACTCGTGGTGTTGTATGCTCACATGAAAACAGGCGGCAATCCAACACAATAGTGGTAAAGCAGCATGTATCCTATATATCATAGCAGGCAGGCATCTGACTACTCATTGGTAAAGAGGCATATCATGGCAGGCTATGCAGGCAGCTATGAGACAAGACATTGGTAAAGAGGCATATCATGGCAGGCTATGCAGGCAGCTATGAGACAAGACATTGGTATAGAGGCATGTATCCTACCTATATTTCTATATGCAAAGAGGCAGATGTCAGAACACATGTCAGCACAACCCCTGCTCTTACCTGCACTTACCTGCTGGTGTTGTTGCCTGTGTGTGTGGGGGGGAGAGGCTGGGAAAAAGACATGGGTTAGCAAATGGTAGCATGGAGACAGCTGCCAAGGCACAGCTGTAAACAGTTTGGCCAAAGCCAGAACAGCCGTCTCTGCCCTTGAGGGGGGGAGAGGAGAGAAGTGGGGTGTTTGTGAATTTTGCCCTCCACCCACTTTGTGGCTGTGGGGGACAGAACCCCACGCCACGTGCTCAGAGAGAGAGAGAGAGACTGGGGGCCTGGGGCTGGGCTTTTGTGGGAAAGAGGCTGGGTGGGGCTGGGTGCTGATAGGCTCCCTATCTTAGGCATAACTCTGTCGGTTTCCAGACCTAGCAGGCCCAACTCCGTCCTAATTCTGACCTAACTCAGGAGTAGGGTGTTAGAAATTTTCAGGAGAGGGCTGGCTTGGGTAAGGTAAAATGGCTCCTATGGGTCTCCTCAAATTTGGGTCCACCTTTTTGGTCGACCTAAAATTTGTGTCAGCATTTGTGTTGGAGGGGGCGTGTCTGTGCTTGCCAGGGTCTGGAATCCAATGTTAATTGGTTGCCGCCCCCGTTACACCCACAGTCCGCCCATGGTCCACCCACTTTTAGGTCAACTTTAGGTCTGACTTGTGCTGCTTAGCCCTTGGGTTGGAATGGGCTGTTCTTAGTCCGTTGGTCGTAACTTCGACCTAACTTTGACCTAACTTCGCCCTAAATGGTTGCGTTCCAGACCTAAAGTCTCCCTAAACGACTTAGGCTGACTTTAGGTCTGACTTGGGCAGCTTGGCCCTTGGCTTGGAATGGGCTGTCAGTGACTTTTGAAACCACTGAGCAAACCATCCCCTTTTGAAGCCTCCCGCTCCCCCTCCCCCCGCTGGATAAATCGTGTGCCTTTTCAGCTGCACCAGTGTGTGTGTGGGGGGGGGGGAGAAGGATAGAATTGGGCCACTAGTTACATTGTGGTGGGCAGCACAATCCTAACTAAAGTTCTGGTGGTGGAGTGAGTGCTCCGCCGCCAGAAGTCATCACGAACATGCCGTAAAGCATGTTCACGATGACTCAGGAGTAAGGGAGGTTGGTGCAAGGCCAGTCGCCCTCCACCACCGGGACGTCCCCATGGCCGCCAGAGGAATGTAAGAGTGATCCGCCACCGGAAGCTGTCACGAACGTGCTGTAAAGCACGTTCGCAACGACTCAGGAGTAAGGGAGGCCGACGCAAGGCCAGCCGCCCTCACTCCACCACTGGGATGTTGCCACGGCCACTGGAGGAAGGTAAGAGATCCCCGGCAGGCACGGGGGCTGTCCAGGCGGCGAGGGAGGGGGGTTTCCAGGAATCTATCTAAAACTTTAAGTAATGACTTCCTGTACCTTCCTTCTTGTGTGTTTTAATGTTGTGGTTTTAAACAATTATATTAAAATACTTTCATAGTTTAAGAACTATTAGGTTTTCATTGTTTTAATGCTTTCTTTAGACTATGCTGCTAGCCGACCTGGTGACCATTTGGGGGGCAGAAAGTGCCGGAACAAATGTTTTTAAATAAATAAATAAATAAATAAATGACAGCATTGGGGGGAATGACAGAGTCTGAAAAATACTCAGAATTGAGTTTGGAAAACCCTATTTTTAGAAAATCAATTTGAGAGTGTTTTGTTTTTTGTTTTTTAATAAGGAGAATCCTGAGCAGCAATCCCCCTAGGCCTAGGCAGTGCCGCCGGCCGGATACTTAGTCAGGATTGCGCTGTCAAAGTCCCACTGAAATGGAAAGCAAATTCTTCAAAGTAGTCATATTTAGAATTGCATTTATAATTATAATCATAATACATATTAAATGCAAACTTCTGAAGTATACCACTTATGAATACATGTGAGAATCTGCAGACAGATTGTGAAAGAATCAAATACAATAGAGAATGTAATTGAAAACCAGTCATATCAATAAAGCGCATCAATGCATGATATATTCAATCAGCAAGGAATACCAAGTCCATGAAACAATTTAATAGAGAATAACACCCAACACCCTTCCAAAAAATTCATGTACACAATATCCCAACTGATCTATTGTAGTACCAGGTGTTTCCAAAAATTATATACATATATTTTAACCATACTTTACTATTCAATCATGTCCCTCATTTCCACAGTGCAGTTGCAGCTATTTCTCTAACACATACACACCTCCATCTCCAGGTATTGTGTGGTGTGTAAGCTCATCAGGGCAGGGGACTGACTTTTTATTCCTATGTAATGTACCATGTACATAGAGAATGAAAGCAGGCTAGAAACTGCTTAAAATAATTAAGTAAGTAAGTAGGTAGGTAAGTAAATAAATAAATAATTACTGTTGTCTAAACATCTCAATCTGGGACAGTCTTATGAAACAATAAAGAGAATCAGGTAAACAAGGAGGTGGACAGACAAAACCTTCAGCATCAGTTACTAAATTGAAACTTACTCAGTTTTGAAGAACTGTAAATACTATGAATTTATTATTAACTATGAGATTCTTCTACTGTATCTTAAATTTGTATCCATTTCGTGAAATGTATAACTTCCAAACAAAAGCAAGTGCTAGTTAAAGTTATCAGTCACAAACTTGTAAGTTGTTTGGAAATCTCTCAGTGAAATGGCGGCTTCAGGAAAACTACCTCTAGATAAGACAACCACTTCTCTGCAAGTTATTGTCATTACTAGGGAGTGGATGGCTTCCAGTTTCACTGTGGAGAAATCTGAATAAATCATACCTTACAGTTCTCTTTGCAACTACTATTTGACTCACAAAGTTTCAACAAAGGTAATAACAGAGGATCACTTAAGTGGTCCCGACAGCTAAGAATTATGGAAGACTTTTGGCCCAATCCTATCAGGCCTGTTGCAATGTTGTTAACACTAGTTACGACATCGCAAGGGCCTTATGGCATTGCACAAAGTGGGCTTCCAGTGGCCATTTGGGATCTGCCATTCAAAATGGCTGCAATAGCGGTGGCCCGCTCTTGCACCTGGCTCCACATGGGAATGCAGGTATGCTGCCAGAATGGAATGAGATGGCAAAAGGGGTGGAGTCCAGAGGGGCAAAAAGGGGGTGGAGTCCAGAGAGGGGCATAGCAAGGGAAGGAGGGGTGTGTCCTGGAATGCTCAACCTGTGTCAGTATGCTATCCCCTTCCTCATCTCCTGACACACTTTCTCCCCTTGGATTTGCACCAGCTTAAGAGCTGGCACAGGTCCAAGGAGACCTACTGGCAAGTGGGAGGCTTACAGGGAGGTAAGGTAAAATATTGTCTGTAGAGAAGGGGGGTTTATGGCCACCCTGAGTCCAGCACAGAACAAGGCCAGCAAACCAGCATGCACCACTCCCCCCTTGCTCCTTTCCCCCCCCCAACCTGACCAAGGAGGGGGGCACCCCCAAAACAAGGGGATCACAGTAGATTGCCACCAGCTGGGGGCCTCCTAACTCCCCCCAAACCCCAGCTTCCAGGGGGGCTGCAGAGTACAGGACCATGGGGTCAAGTGACTCCCTGACCAAGGGCAGTCCAAATGACCCAACATGAGAGAGAACAGGGTAGCGTGTGGCCAGCATAGACTTTGGATTTAGCTTGGGTTGGTTCAAGGAATACACAATGTATAAAATAGAGTTGTTTATTTAATTTAGACTATGCAAAAGGCATAGAAGAGACACAGGAATAAATAAGGCAGTAAACTGCTAAATACATAAGGCATTCAAACAACATACAAAATAACAGACAGAACACAAAAAAGAGATAACTCCTAAGCTTAACATTTCCCTAAAGAACTCACCAAAGATGGAATAAGGTTTTCAGCCATCCCAGGTAGGGATGCTGTGCAGGGGCCCACCCAGCCAGGCTTGGCTGGGAGGCATCAGGGCAGTTCAGCCCAGGAAGCCAACTCCACAAAACACCATAGCACATAGGCAGTAAGTGAAAATGAGATGCTCCAAAATGGATCCCCTAAGGACGGTTTAAATACACTTTTGGGGATCAGGGGATGGACAAAGGCAGTTGACCAATCAAATGATGACACACATTCAAACTCCTCATCCCCCTCCCAACTGAAAGAGTCTTGTGATGTTTAACACAGGTGGTTGGAATAATGAGGGAACGACTAACTAACTCAGTTCCCATACAGATAAGACTCGAGGCAGGACAGAACCAAAACTGCAACTTCATGATTGCTGGACACTTGCCAATCTTCAAGGTACTACAGCAAGCAGGCAGAGAATCCAAAAGACTGAGAAATCAAAATGGAGTTAGACCAAAGATATAGACAGCTCTTCACCACATTGTCCCTTACCTCTCCCAAGCCTCCCAACATTTTTGACATGGCTGCATGCTATGGCAGGGAAAAGGACTGTGCTGTTTAGGTGCTTCCATGTTAGCCCTGTTCTTTGGATTGCTGTTCTTTGTTCACTCCCTTTTTATAGAGCAATCAAATAGTGCTATTTCCAAATTGTTGGCTTCTATGGTTTTCCAGACCTGATTTGTTGCAATTTTTTTTTGTGAGAAAATGCAACTGCAGCTCAGTTCTAACTTGTTCAGTGTGGACACACAAAGCATTACTAAGGCTTTTCCTGTGCATTGAAGTTGAACATTTCCTCTTTGCAAGTTCATCCAATTTTATTGCTTCTATTGATCTTGGCTGAAGGATTAAATAGCATTTTCCCATTAAATAGCATTTCTGTGACTTGCCCCATGTCAGCTTCTGTTCTTACACAGAGATGTAGGGTGTGTGGTGGTGGAAATGGTGTTCTTTAACTACTGAGCTCCGTTCATTTTTGTCTTATTTTTTACATATATAGCAATGCTCCCTTCTCCTGAAATAGCAATAGCAATATAGCAATGCTCCCTTCACAGAAATAGCAATGTTCCCTTCTCCTGAAGAAATTGACATACCTTGATGTAACCAATGAACATTTTATAAAAGACTGATACAGAGGTTCTGCAGCACAATTATAGAATTCTAGCTCACATGCAGATTTGGCGGTGTGGTTGAAAATGTGGTGACTTCACTGAGCAGATCAAGAGCTGGGTATTTTTAAGAACCCAGAGCTTATCAAAAAATCATAGCATACATTGAGTGGTGCCAACTCATTTCCCCATGCTCTTGAACTAAGGCCGCAGTCCTATATTCACTTTTCCGGGAAGAAGCCCCTTTGAACGTAATGGGACCTACTTAAATGAAAAGCATTGTTCGGGTAATCAAACCACAGTCCAAAAGAGGTATCGCCTAGAGAGTTGTCTCCTGACATTTTGCTGCCACTTGAAGGAAGCATTATGAAAGATATCGAGATCCAAAACCTGAATCATCCTGACCTCCACAGTGAATGAGCACTCTTAACTAGCACTTGAAGCAGACTTCCAGCACAATCCTGTGCAAAGTTGGGCTGGCGGAGCAAATGCTCCCCTGACCTAGGGTGTTGCAAAAGTGCCATAAAGCACTTTTGCGGCACCCTGGGAGTAAGCAGAACTGATGCGGCACTCACTCCCCTGGCAGCCCCAGCCACTGGATGCAGGTAAGTGCTGCACCGAGCAGTGGGATGGAGGGCCGGGGTGGCGGAGGAGGAGGTGATTGGCCAGACAGGCTAGGGAGGGGTAGGGATTATCGTCGGAACACTCTGCCATATCCTATCCCCTTCCTAGGCCTGGCTGGCCTTACACGGCCTCCCCTGACATGCACCAGCAAAATAGCTGGCGTGTATCCGAGGAGACCCATTGAGACCGCTGGGGTCAACACCTGGGGAAAAGGATGAGCGTCCCTTTCCCCCAAGGTGTGCCCCGGCTCCACAGGCACAGGCTGCATCCTGCGTAGGAAGCAACAACCGTTTAGGCATTCTACGCAGGATTGGGCAGCCCAAGTGTTACTAAAGAGTGCTCATTCACAGAATGTACGATCCATTGGGCGAAAAATGTAGTTCATGTTATTTTAATGGAACAATGGGAACAACTATGGTTAAAGCAGTTGAAATTTACGTTAAATGTTAATATTAAAGAAAATATGTATAAAATGATGTATAGATGGTATATAACCCCAAGCAAATTAGCAAAAATGGGGGCGGCGGGCCATCGCCCAGCCGCCCGTTTTGCCCCCGTGTCCGCCTGTGGGGTGAGGCAGCAGGCTGTCCTCCCGGCGATTGGCCGGGCGGCTCTTGGGGGCGGAGCCAGCGCGGGGCTGAAGCCGCGCTTGTGCCTCCCTCCCTCCAGTTCGCCGCTGGAGCCGATCGTGGGAGGACATGCGTGGGCGGTGGAGCAGTTGGGCCTCGGCATTTTTTGCTCTGCTCGAGGCTCTGCTGCTTTGCCGGCCGTGCGTTCCTCGCGTGGTCCTTTGTCGGCTTCTGGTCAAGAGGAGAAGCTTAGAGGCTCTCCCTGCTCGTTCTTTCTGGCAAGGGCTTTGGGCTGCATAGCGGGTTGCCGGCTGCATCGGACGCGACGGGAGTGATCGGAGCGGCACGCTTCATCGTGGGACAGCGCCGCGAGCGTTGTCGACCCCCTGCCGGGCAGGCTATAGCCTGCAGTCCCCTGCATCACAGCTGGCATACCTTATCCTTTGTCTGGAACGGCGGCTGGTTGTATCTGTTAAAATTAGCACACACGCCACACTTTCTCCTCTTTTCTGGCATTTTCAAGGATAGCGATGCCCAAGAGAGCCCAAAAATCTGGGGAGAAAGCCCCCAAGAGGCCTGCCCCTGCCCCACAGCGGCCACCTTCCTCTGATGACGAAGAGGATCCTGGGCAGCTTTGCACCCTTATAGCTCGCGTGGAGGCTCTTGAAAAGGAGCACCAGCTGCGATGAGGCTGGCAAGGGGGATGGGGGTGAGGTGTCCACTGGGGCGCCGCCCCAGTGCCAATTCACTAGGCCTGGGCGGGGTAACCGGATGAAATTATTGTCTTCCAGGGTTGATGCCCTGGATGGAAAAGGGGCTGAGGCTCCTGCTGCTCCCAGTGCTGCAGCTCCGCTGGCCGTCGGCTCGGGGGGGTGCCCAGGTATCCAGCGGGCTGCCCCCCCAATCCCGGTTGATTCTACAGGTGAGCCTGATGCCTCGCAGGCGGGCGTTACTAGTGTTTGGGACCCCAAGGGTAACCTGGGTGATGGTGGATCCGTTTGGTACCGCCCTTTTCAGTGCTGGCCGGGTTGGGGGGTTCCTATCCTGGATTGGTGCGCCCTGCGGGTGCGTCATCTGGTGGTACCTTAGTGCCTGCCGCGCAGGGTTTCCCGGGTTGGGGTACGCCTCCCTCTGTCCAGGGCTCCTCCTCCCCGTGGCAGGTGTCCGCCTTTTCTCCGGTTGATGGCACCGCTTACGTGCAGGGTTGGCCCGGTCCTTGGTGCCCCTCTGGCGGGGTTGCGGCACCTGCGCCTTGGGGGACCGCGACTGAGCGCCCGCGTTCCTCCTATGGTGACTTGGCGCTTCCGCTTGGCGGACATTTGGCCATTTCTGTTAAGGAGAAGATTTGGCGGGGCGAGTTTATAGATATTTTTAGCCGGTTGCACTCTGAGCCCGAGCCCGTGCCGCGTGTTGGCGACCCGGCTCGGGATCAGGAGCTTGTTAAGAAGCTCCTGACAAGAATTGGACCAACTGGTTGAATGGATTCTTGATCTATTTCGCGGTCGTCTTGCAGGCGCATCCGGCCAGGGCTCCTGCCCTGGTCAAGTATATCGATATCGTGCACAAGGCTTACAAGGACTACGTGGGCCCCGCTTGGTTGGCGTATGATGAACACTTTCGCTTAAGAGCAGCCCATGACCCCGCCTTGGATTGGCGTGTGCCGCAGTGGGAGTTGTGGGTTCAGATCGTGGTCCCCTCTCGGCCGGTCCTCGGTGACCATGCCGACAGTGGTCACTTGATTGCTCGGAATGCCGGTACCCAAGCGAAGGGTTCGGGTGGCATGCAGTGGGTTCAACCCCCCTTGTGTGTGCTACGAATTTAATTCCACAGGCAAGTGCGGAAAGACGGGTTGCCCCTTTGCCCACGCCTGCAGTCTGTGCGGGGTGAAGCACGCAGTCTCCGCCTGTCAAAAGATGGGGTGGTTCCAACAGGGTAATAAGGGCCAGGCTGGAGGAGGCCGGAAAGGCGGTCCCCCCTCCCCCTGCCCCGGCTGGGAAAGGCCCCCTCTCCGGTTAGGCTGGGGAAGTTGGCGGTTCTTCTTGCTGATTATCCCCACAGGGCGGACGCCGTTTATCTGTTTGAAGGTTTCTGTTCGGGTTTTAGGATACCGGCGCCGCCCCCCAACGCTCCTATGCGGTCTCGGAACCTTCGTTCCGTCGTGGGGATGGAGGACGTTGTTCGCAGTAAGATTGCGAAGGAGGTTGCTTTGGGACGTGTAGGTGGTTCTTTTGTTGACTCGCCATGCCCCAATTTGGTTGACTCCCCCCTGGGCATTGTGCCCAAGAAAGCACGGGATCAATTTCGTTTAATTCACCACCTCTCTTTCCCCAGGGGGGGTCGGTGAACGACGCCATACCCCATAATTTATGTTCTGTCAAGTATACGTCTCTCGACGATGCCATCGGCTTGTTGAAGGCGGCAGGTCCGGGTGCACTTATGGCTAAGGCGGACATCGAGTCCGCTTTCCGTTTGCTGCCCGTTCATCCTGCGGATTTCCCTTTATTGGGTTTTCAGTTTGAGGGTGCGTATTACGTTGACAAATCTATGCCGATGGGTTGTGCTGTGTCGTGTGCCGCGTTTGAAAAAATCAGTTCCTTTTTACAGTGGGTGGTTGAAGTCAGGTCCGGGCTTCCCTTCGTGGCTCATTACCTCGATGATTTTTTGTTCGCTGGGGCGGCCGGCTCGCAGGATTGCGTGTTCCTGTTGGAAACCTTTCAGGCGATTTGTTGTGACCTTGGGGTCCCCTTGGCCCACGATAAGACTGAGGGTCCCATGACTAGGATGACTTTTCTGGGCATTGAGTTGGATACGGTTGTTTCTTCCAGTAGATTGCCTGCTGACAAGCTGGTCAGGCTTGTCGGTTTGCTTCAGGAAGGCTTGCGGGCTCGGAAGCTCACCCTCCGGCAGCTGCAGGTGCTTATAGGGCATTTAAATTTCGCGTGTCGGGTGGTTGCCCCCGGGTGGGCCTTTTTGCGACGGCTCTGTGACGCCATCAAAGGCCTCCGATTGCCTCACCATAGGATTCGGGTTACCTCTGACATGCGTTGTGACATGTTCATGTGGCTCGAGTTTCTCCGTGATTTTAATGGTTTGTCCTTTTGGAGGTCTGACCAGTTGTTGGAGGCTGAATTGCAGGTCCATTCTGATGCTGCAGGTGGGTTTGGTTTCGGTCTTTATTTTAGGGGTCGTTGGTGTTATGCGCCTTGGCCGGCTGAGTGGGTTGTGGAAGGTATTACGAGGGATGTGACATTCCTTGAACTGTTTCCTCTGGTTGTGGCTGTTCATTTGTGGGCTGACAGTTTTCGGGACTCCACGGTTCGCTTCTGGTGCGACAACTTGGCTGTTGTGCACGTTGTCAACTGTCAGACGTCTCGGTCCCCGAGGGTGATGAGACTGGTCAGGGTTTTTGTTTTACAGTCTTTGAAGTTGAACTTTTTGTTTATTGCTCGGCACGTCCCGGGGCTTGCGAATTCTTTGGCTGATGCTCTTTCTCGCTTTCAGGTGGAGCTTTTTCGACGCCTGGCGCCGGGGGCCTCCAGGGAGCTGGACCCCATGCCCCCGTGGTTTTGGAGCCTTGGCTCTGCCGAGCACAAGGGGCCATCTGGTCATCCCTAGCCTCTTCCACTCGCCGGAGCTACTGGGCCAAGGCTAGTGAGTTCGATGCTTTTAGGGGGGCTTGTGGGGATGTCTCTCTCGTGGCCTATTCTGCCTGAGCAGCTTATGCAATTTTTGCTTTATCTGCAGGATGCCGGCCTTGGTGCCAGGTCCATCACTGTTTACCTGGCTGCTTTGGCCTTTTCTTCCAGGGCAAAGGGCTTCGGGGATCCCACGCAGGACTTTCGGGTCTGCAAGATGCTTGAGGGCTTTCGGAGAGCTCGCCCTCCTCAGCCTGATCGCAGAAGGCCCATTTCTGGGAATATGCTACACGGCTTCTGCCTGGCGTTTCGGTGCTTGTGTTTCTCAGCACCAGAGGCCACTCTTTTCAAGGCGGCGTGTCTTACCTTATTCTTTGGGGCTTTCCGCCCTGGCGAGGTTCTTTCGGCGTCTGCGGTCGCGGCTGATGAGCATGTTTTGCAGCTGCAGGATGTCACTGTTGAAGCCGGGCAAGTCACACTTTTTCTTCGCGTATCTAAAACTGACCAGAGGGGGGTTGGGCAGAAGGTCAGGCTCTCTAGGGCCAGAAATCCGGTCATCTGCCCTGTCGGGGCATTGCGCGAGTTTCTGTTGGTCAGGCCTCTGGCTCCAGGCCCCCTTTTCGTCCATCAGGACGGCGGCCCGCTGTCGTTGTACCAGTTCCGGGCGATTTTCTATCGCAGTCTGGATTGGATGGGCGTCCGGCGGGACAGCTATTCTCTCCACTCCTTCCGCATCGGTGCGGCGTCGATATATATATATATATATATATATATATATATATATATATATATATATATATATATATATATATATATATATATATATATATATATATATATATATATATATATATATATATAAAGAGTGCTCATTCACTGTGGAGACCAGGACGAAGGTTTTGGATCTCCATACCTTTCATCGATGCTTCCCAAAAGCAGCAGCGAAATGTTAGGAGACAACTCTCTAGGAAATTATTCTTTTGGACCATGGTTTGGTTGCCTGAACAATGCTTTTCATTTTGTTTAAGAATCTTCCAACCACAAAAGCCTAAATATGTTTGTAAATGGAACTTACTTCGGAGAAGACATGCATAGGATTGTGCTGTAAATAGAACAAGGAGGCTATAGTTATAAGTACAGTAAAGAAGAGAATGGGTACAGAACATTCTCATAAAGTCTTGACAACTGAATTCAGCTCACTTCAGATTATAACACACCACTTTCTAAGCAACTATGGGATATTTCAGATTGTAGTGTTCCAGCCAATACAGCCCTATACATCCTGGATTTTGTGAGCCAGATGATTAGCTACATGCTTTTTGTACAAACTGAAGATAGTCTGAAGGTAGCAGGACCATGTTTCATTGCATGCATGATACACCTGAAAGTCTTTTACCTCTGCAAACACATTTTCCCTTCCTTTTATATTAACTCTTTTCCCAAGGTATCATTATTGTCATGGTTCACGCATTCACCCCCACCCCCCAAAAATGTAAGTAGCCTATTGATTTTTGAAGTGAAAAGATTGATTTTTCCACTCTTTTATTACAAAGCCCAAGGCTTTTAATAAATGAATTGTGGCCTTTATGTGAACTAATGGAGCTTCCTCTGATGGAGCCGCTATTAAGATATCATCTAGATATATTAGCAGTCTTATTTCTAAGACCCTTAGAATTGACCCTACGGGTCTTAATAGCATTGTAAATGATCTCGGGGCTGCTGAGAGACACAACCATCATTCTCTAGTGATGCAAGATTGTGTCCTAGCGCAGTTTGTGCATCTCCCACATCAATGACATTTTGGGGCTCCTTCAGAGCCTTTCATTATCAGAGGGTACTGGAAGAGCAGATTGGCATATTGATTTAACATTTTTTATTCATGTGTAATTGAAAGCAGCACACAGCAAGGGCACCTTGACCATTATCTTAATTGGGCTATCCTCTTGGTAGGGCAAATGGTTGAAGGCCACTTCTTCCCCAGCTGCTATCTGGAGGAGGAACACTAGTACTATTTTGCAGTGTGCATGTTCTGCAAATGCTCAGTGTTCACCTGCATATATAGGTGACACCACCAGAGTCTGAAGGTATGTAATAACGTCTCCCTCTTAGGACCAACTTAACCGTGCTGCAGGAGATCCATGATCTTATGCTTGTTTGTTTTCCAATAGCAGCCACCACAGGAGAAGGGGAAATTAACCCTTTCTTTTGCACCCCCTTTCCATTAAAATCCTTAGGATCCCCAGAAGTTATTTGCACCACAGGGGAAAAAAAAACCTTACTGGTAATTCCTGCCAGTTTCCCCCATGAGGTAAATAGTAGAGTTGGGGGTAATTTTAATAGAGAAAGAGGGGAAAGAGTTAATTCACACTCCCTCTCCATCAGTTCCTAGTTTGATATAGAAAAAGAAAAAGGAAGCAACTTGAATAAAAATACTTAGGGCAGAGCCAAAAGCAGGGGGAATTTTCACAAACCTTTTTTTGCAGCCCTGGCAGAAATCTTTTCTATGTGATTGCAGTAAAAGGACTTACACTGTTCATCAGGTAGCCCTTACACGCAACTTATTCTGTGCTTAGTTATGACATCATATGTCGTCAAATTTGATTGGCTACCTAGCTTTGCAATGCTATCTTATTAATATCTGATTTCCAATTGGCTGAGATCAAGATATGTTATTATGCCCAGGAAGAAGATGGTCTAGTAATCACAAGGGGGAAAATGACAATGAAATAGAATCAGTCTATGGTAGCAAATAAAATAGGGAAATCAGGGGAACATTCACACATTGTTGGCTGGGAAATATATGTCCTTCTCCAAGCACAGTTTTTCACCAAAAAATCAAAATGGGAGGACATTCAGCACAGCCCTAAAATATGAATAGTAATACATAGCATTTATGTAGTGCTTTTTTGAGTACTTCTTACAGTCGCAGTGTCACTTTAAGAATAAGGCACTGCAGTTTTTCATTATGCTGTTTGGCAGGAATGAAATTGAAATACTGTTCTCTGCAAATACTGAGGAACAATGAAAGTACCTCTGAATCCAAAGTAAACGAAGAATGACTTCACCTGGACTTCAAGTTCTCTGCAGATTAGGACTGGCCCCCCCACGTTTAGGACTCCTATGCCTTTAACAGCTGATGTCCATGCAAGATTTCAACATGTGCAGCTTTCCTAGCATTGAGACGTGAGACAGGAGGAATATTTAGCTGTTGAATCTCTGCCTTTCACACATCTATTGAATACATAGTACATAGTTGAATACATAGGCTCAAAACATTTCTGTTTCGTCTGGCATTTGGGTGATGGGTTGTTGTCTGACTCCTGTGTCTCAAGATGTTCTGTGCTTCTCTGCTCCACCCCACTATTGATGCATCCCTTAGCCCCCTCCCCTTTCTGCCTGCATTAAAGCATTTGTCTGCAGAGACAAAAGCTGGATACAGGAAGAATTGCATCCCTTGACTGGAAAAATTCCAGACAAACACTAGAACACAAGAGAAGCAGGATGGAGATCTCAACCATGTCATTGGAAAGGTGGGAGTATTGCTAGGCTTACCAGATCGCCGACCGGGACGGAGCCCCTTGCCCTTAAGGGACGGGGCGCGGGAGGGGGCCAGATCGCCGCGGCCCTTAAGTATTGCACATGATCTAGAGAAACCACTCATGCATTCTGTCTCCACAAAGAATTGAGTCATAATAAGAATAGCTGGTTGAGTTCAGACATACCACAAAACCATGTTTTGTTTAGCTAAGCCATGGTTTCATGTCATGTTTGAATCCACACCTCCTAAAAATCACAGTTGTTTTCCCACAAACCATCGTTTGCCAACAAATCAGGACATAAAACCATGGTTTGAAGCTGATTTATGGTTACCATTGACAAACCACAGGTCACTTTTCCACCTCAGGAGGCTACTGCACCATGGAAACAAATTATTCTGCAAAGTTACTGCTGCACCATGGAGATGGGAGTAAACTTATGAAGCTGATTGTGGGAAACAAATGGAAGACAATCAACTCTAAGCCCTGATATGCCTGTTATACCTCAGAAAGTCAAACCATGACGTGGATTCTTATCTTTGGTTATCTCAAACTATAGTAGTTTTGTATTACATCTGAAAGCCATTATGCAGCCTGTGTGTGTGTGTGTGTGTGTGTGTGTGTGTGTGTGTGTGTGTGTGTGTGTGTGTGTGTGTGTGTGTGTGTGTGTGTGTGTGCTACCAAATATTTTTATATGAGCATGAAGACCAACTGGATTGTTGTCATTCCTGAACCTCCTGCCGTCTTTGCCCACACCCCATGGCTTTAGTGCTCTTCAAAGTACTTATTTCTAGTAGCATTTGTGAACAGAAAAGAGCCTCTCCCTGTTGAATCATGGCTGGTTTAAATAAATCAATCACTTGCAGCCAGGAAGTGGTTTAACTACAGTCTGTGCTGAAGTGTGATTCTTTCAAGTGGCAGAGAACATCCAGCAGTGTCTCGGATCCAGGGTGATTATATGCTTGCTATAGACTGAGTCCATGATTTAAAGCAGGGTAAAATTCAGAGGCTGACAATGGCAGCCTAGCGAAGGTAATGCTGTTTGTTACACCAGTAAGTACAGGTGCTTGACAACATTTGTTCTTAATTTGAATACCTTGAATTTACCAAAGAACACTTCACAGGACATTGATTTAGAGACCTTCCAGCACAATTGTGACATTCTAGCTACCCGCAACCATGGAGTATTGTTGATTTTCATAGTAAGTTTCTGTTGCTGTGGCAATTAAATATCAAGGAATGAGGCTGGAGAAGTTAGTCTTGCAAGAATGAGTCATCTACATTTAGCACACTGGGAAGCCTAATCAGTACAGCCACAGAGGTGCAAAGGGACAAAAGTCCTGAAGTACTACTCAAAGGTCTCCTTCCGCCTACTGGCTCCCTTGCAGATCAACCAACACAATGTAGACCCGCAGTTCCCAAGCAGGGTGCAAGTGGACTGCAGAAAGGGGTTGGCCAAGCGAATAGCTGCAAAGGACAAAGAGGAGAACTGAGATATAGAGTTAAGGACCTTAAGAGGAAGGCAACCCCTTCCTCTCTGAGTCAGTCTCAAAGGTGGTGATCAGATCACACAATACATAGCAACAAAGCCAAATTTACCACTAACATTCATTCAATGGGCAGCAGCCACATCTGTCATGTATGTGATGCAGAAGTTTTTAGGTATCGTTTTAATCACGTCCGCTCGCCCATTCGCACTCGAAAATTCTCTCGCATGCATCTTCACCACTCCCTCCTCTCTGGAATGTCACGCACTTCAGGGTGGCTCCTGGAGCTAGGGGAACTCCCTTGGACTAACTCAATTAAGTCCCTCCTGATTATGCACGTATCACATGTGATCTGTAATGTATAAAAAGTGTGTTCTCTTGTAGTACGGGGTCAGCACTCACACCTTGGGTGCTATCCACTGCGCTGTGTAACAATAAACCGGATACTTTTTCCTTGCCCTCCAGTCTGCGTGCTCCATCCTTATTAATCCTTAAGTAATAATTCCGACTACATGTGATACAGACATTTTCAAGCACCTGTTGGTCACATTAATAATTTGGAATTTTAAAAGTACTGTACACTTTAGAAAAAAATCTTCTTGAAAACATAATGTAGCAAAGAAGTTCTTAGTTCTGAATCGGGTTCAGATTGGGGGTTCAGGATTGGCTTGGAGTCTCCCAGAAACAGCATCTATTGCCAGGTGACCTCCAGGAATTTCCAACATTATATCATGTTCGGGGGGGGGGACCTCCAGAAATAGCTTCAATCAGCTATATCTGTGCAATCACGACTCCGTGCAGAAGGGTGTGCTGCTCCAACCTGCAAGATAGCATGTGGAGTTTTTATTTGCCTCTGGAAAAAATTTGCTGTAAGAAGTCTGTAATAAATGGACGACAGCTGTAAAATATGTATAGTTCTGACATACCCCATCTATTGTTTACAAGAGCAGATCAAGTCAATTGCATCCTGTCTTTACCTTGTTGATACCTTCCTTCAGTCAGCATGAATTATACACAGTTTTATTCAAAGCTCTGTTTCATTTGTTCATGCATTATACATTTCTTACAATTATTATTTTTTCCAGATGATCTTCCGGGTCTTCTAGGGGGTCACAAGATCCTCTTCTGTTTCTAATGTTTCAGCGTAGCTGCCAAACAACTGCAAAGTGGAAAGTAATCCCCAAGGTCTTCTTCAAAATCTCTTTCTCTACAGCCGTTTCAGCTACTGGGAAATCCTGGAGTAAGATTATTCTAATTTTGCATCCTAATTCAAGCTAGACTAAGGCCCCAGTCTATCACTGATGTGTGATACATTTAGCATAGGGTCCTAACAGCCCAATCCTGTTCCCCACCAGTTTCCATGATGAAGTGGTGCCAACAGAGCACCCACTGCAGCCTGTGGTGGAGGACAACCAGATGATCTGGGAGAGGTAAGTAAAAATATTTTTTTACTTACCTCTCGGTAGGCCACCTAGCTGCCAATGGGTCTCCTCAGACCCATGGCAGCTATTTAACTGCTGCTCCAAAGATATACCCCTCCCACACCTGAACTGCCCCCTACCTGCCCATTTCTTGTGCTGATCATTCCCCAAAGCCCCATGACCTGCCCCCACTCCTACGTTATGCGCTCCAGTGTAGCCTGGGTGGGCCATTGGTGGGTGCACAGGGCCTCTGGTTGTTTGCACTGGTGGTCTCTCAGTGTACTACAGTGGCACACATTTTGCAGCACCACACCGGCAATTATAGTGGATTGGGAGAGCCACTGCCATAAGCACCTAATAAGATTGGGCTGTAAGATTGCAGTCCTAAACACACTTACCTGGGAGTAAGTCCCATGGCACTTAATGGAACTTACTTTGGAAAAGATATGCATAGAACTGTGATGTAAGAGATGGAGTTGGCACTGTGCTGCATCTCTCAGAGGCATAGCTAGCTCTCCGGCACAAGCCCCGCCCCTGCTTGTAGCATCCCCATTCCTGCTACATTGCATCAAGAAACCATCACCACCCCCGGTGGTTTTTTTCAGTTGAATAGAGCTCCTAGGAGCCCGAGTGGGCAGGTGGGCTGATTAGGCAAGCCATGCGGCTCTTTTTCCAACGCCACCACGGTGCACTTTTCACCCCTGCATGCTGCCCGGGGGGGCCACCGCCTCAGGCAGCCCTCCACTGCTGGCATCTCTTGCCCTACACTGGCTGGCAAAGCAAGGGACGGAGAGATATACAACATGATGATGACATGCCATGTTTATGTTAACCTTGACAAGAAGGAGAAGAGATGTGGCATTGTGTGAAATAATGTATGGCATGATATTATTGTACCTTGTGCTTTCTCACCTTTACCCCCACTTGTAGAGCGGGGGGGATGAGATACAGTGCACTTTACCAGGAAAAGAGGGGGGGCAGACCCAGAGTAGCAGTATCTCCCTTTCTCTTCTTATACCTTCTAGATTGGCCCTAAACCAGAGGACTTGAAACTTGAGGCAATCTGATAATTTCCACCCTGGACTAGCAATACGTATGGACATCTCCAAGCTTTGCTTTAGATAAGAATTCATTCCAGCCATATTGCTTTGTTTTGCTCCAGCAAAGGATAAGATCCATTCCTAATTTGTTTCGAGAAATTAGGCTTCCTGCAGATGTGACAGTGGTACGAAGAGCAGAGTCTTCTTTAAAAAAAAAGAGGAGAAATAGAAGGGACCCAGGTGGCAGTACAGTTGTTACATTTATCTAGTAAGCAATATGCCAATTTTCTCATAACCACCACATGCCATATTGTGTGTCATTGATGGAGTTTCTGTGCTTTTCCAATTTCTCATAATGACACATCTGAGAACGGAGGGTCATGGTGCTGGGTCATGATCAATAGTTTAAGAAGTATCAAAATAAGAGATAATAGCCTCAAATTATTCTGCAGAACAAACCTTACAGTTGGTGTACATACGGATCAAAGCAGGGGATTGCCAACATAAGAGAGAAATTATTGGCTACTCAAGCTCCAATGAAGTAAAATGCTCTCACCTTGGGAAGACTGAGACTAAAAATTGATCCCGACAATCTGCATAGTTGCCATATGTGGGTAAAGTAAGACCCAAGAAAGGGCAGCAGATTTATAACAAACACCTGCTGTTTAGGTCTTCAATAGTGGCCTCCAGTCAGTCTTCTTGTGAGTATGCCCATTTGCTAAAAAACAAAATCCACCTGTCTGGATGAGTTCTTTAACTTACCTGCTAATTGCATCAGCTACAAATCAGGCACAAGGATTCTGAGTGGGATCTGATCTAATAGATGGTAGATTTCAAACACAGAACCCATGCAATAGTAGCTGTTGCTGCATGTCCTCTTCCCATGATGCAATGGAAAACCCATTCCATGGCACTGCAGAGGTAGAATGAAGAGGCAAAGCCTTAAAGGAACCCTTCCCAAGCCATTTCAGCAGCCAAAAACCTTCCTCACAGCAAACATGGGGGCTGCCAGTTGAATGGCTCCACGTGGGGTCCAGGTAGCAGCCAGGAAGATAATTAAAGTTTTTCTTTATTTACCTCTCCTGGCCGGCTTGGTCCCCTGCTGACACACAGAATACAGTGGCTGCTGCACCAGCAGCCCTGCACCCAGCACGCCGGTGTGGGAAAGATTGGGCCGTGTAGCAAGCAACATCTGAATGCAATGGGACAAGAATGATCAGCTGGATAGTTATCCTTTGGATTATCTAATATCCTTGGATGTTTACCAGGGATTTTTACCTTGCATGTTTACCAGAGCTGCCCTTTTGCCTTCAGAAACGGTCTGTGCATGCGTGAAAAAGCTAATAAATAACGCGTCGACGCATCGGGCCTTCTCAGAAGGCCCCGGACCGCCGGACAGGGCGGACGCTCCGAGGCCTTCTTCCGGCCTCGGAGCCTCCGCATGGACGGGTGCGATGCGTGCAGGTGCGCGCGCGTCAACCTTTGCATGCGTCACCCCCCCGGGTGGCCCGCCCCGCGCGCCACACTACAGTGATGCGCATGGGGGAAGTAGACAGTGGGAGCCATTTCCCCAATTAGTACCCGCACGGGGGGGGGGGGTTTAGTTACCCCCAGTTATTCTTCCTCTGCAGGTCTGATTTATATACAATAAAAGTGACCATATCTCCATATGTGCTTGTCTGGCGTGCTTATTTCAGGGGTGTAAGGATAATCGCTATGTGCATTCAAAGGAAGGGGGAAGTGAGTGAGAAAGTCTTAGAAGATGGAGAATTCATTGTGTTCATCAGAGCATGCATGGAGCAGCCTGTATCAGAGACAATATTTCTTTCAAATGTCTAAGGGAAAAAAAAAAACCAAGATTAGGGTTTACAAATCCACATTTCTATCCATGCTCAAAACTGTAGACTGCAATGGGTTTCTCTGTGAGTCATTCATTCTTTATTCCTGCTTGTGTGGAAAAAAATGTGACATTCACCAGTGATCCTGAGAAATCTCTAAGGTTGACTCAAGTAAAATATTACCCTTTCTACCAAAAACACTGATCTCCCAATGCAAACATAGAATAGCATCGCTCAGACTTTTTCACCTGAATTTGTCACAGGGCAAAAATGTGAGCAGTGAAACAACATCACAGCCAAAAGTAATGTTCACTGTTGTTGAAAGAAGCACTGTCGTTCAGGAAAACCTAGAGTCACCAGCCCTGCCTATGTGGGAAATCAGGTAATAGTTATGAGGCACTCATCCCAAAGGTGATGAATAGAAGGGGTCAAAAGGTCTTCTAGATGGTAATCAAAAGCCTTTCATTAAAGAAATCCAACACTGCTAAATAATTTCAAACGACAAAATCCTCAAAAAGAAACTAAAAAAACATTTTTAAACAACAATATTATACCGTTGTACAAATCGATGGTAAGGCCACATCTGGAGTATTGCGTCCAGTTCTGGTCACCGCATCTCAAAAAGGATATAGTGGAACTGGAAAAGGTGCAGAAGAGAGCAAGCAAAATAATTAGTGGGCTGGGGCATCTCCCTTATGAGGAAAGGCTACAGTGTTTGGGGCTCTTCAGTCTAGAAATAAGGCGGCTGAGGGGGGACATGATTGAGACGTATAACATTATGCATGTGATGGAGAGAGTGGATAGAGAGATTTTCCCTCTCACACAACAATGGGGCAGTGACTGGGGCAGTGCACGCAGAATCCCAACCCCCTTCCCAGGTCTGATCCACCAGTGATATCACTGGCACAAGTCCAAGTTGACCAGAGTGGCTGCTGGGACTTACCATTGGGTAAGTGTCACCTTACTCTGAGCCCATCCTATGCATGTCTACTTAGAAATCAGTCCCACTGTGTTCAGTGGGGACTAATCCCAGGAAAGTGCATACAGGCTTGTAGCCTAACAGCGCTTAGTCACCAGTTCTTTGTATACAAGCATATAATTCTTACAGCTTCATGTAGGGTTGAAGAAGTGGCATGATAACGGAAGTTGTGCACACTTCCTCCAACAGCTCTTTTCACCTCCAAATCACCCCCTCACTGGCTTCAGATGCAAGTTTAGAGGCCACAGTGACATTTGCATATGGGAGGTGATAGCTTCAGGAACACTGCCTTGCCCAAAACAGTCCCATCCAAATGGAAAGAAATAAATGAACCTCAGCCTAACAGCCCAATCCTATTCCATGTCAAGCTATAGAATGCAGCCACACTAAAAAGGCGTGGACTGCATACTATGGTGAGCGGGTGATTAGAAAGCCAGCAAGAGGTAAGAAAAAAATTCTTTACTCCCCCCCCCCTGTATGCTGCCTGACCGCCTATGGGTCTCCTTGGACCTATGCCAGCCATTTTGCTTGCGTACGTTTGAGGAGAGCCAGAGGGCATTCCGTGGCAGGGTTTCGAGATAGTATCCTGGCGCAAGCAGCTACCATGAAGATCCACCTCCTCCCTTCTCCAAAACACCCCTGCCACCCCCCTTATCCTCCCTGAAACTCCTTGTGCCTTCCCCTTCCCTACCCATGACATGCCCCCACCACTGACTTCCTGAGGCTGATACAGCTCGGCAGTCGCGTCGCGACGACGCGCGTCACCCCAGAGCGGGGGCGCGCGTCGCCCTTAAGGGGAGGCTCCGCCCCCGCGCGTGATGTCACGTGCAGGAGCAGAGCGCCCTCCCCGCTACGTTTTCGGCTCATTTTGGAGCCAAACGGACACAGGGGAGGGCGGGCGGGCCCTTCAGCTCGAAACTATAAGTGGGGGGTGATCGCGCGTCACCCCTAGACGCGCGATGCCCCCCGGCAGCCCGCCCCCCCCGCTTCCCCCTGTCGACGCCAGTGCAGCTCGGGGTCTGTGACAGCGGCTCAGACTGGCCATGCGGTGGTGCACTCCACATGCTGTCGCCGAGCATTTTGCAACTGTGGGACACTCCTCCCGCTGTCACAAACAGCCCCGAGGATTGGGCCATAAGTAATGTTTATGACTACCCTTGAATTAATAGGCACTGTGTCCATAGCCACTGTGTATTACTTTCCTTGTAGCAGCTTAATACATTCCTTGTATATAAACACCACCAATCAAAGTAATCTTTGTAGAGTGATATTTTAGGCTAGGATGGTGTAGTGGTTCTGGTGCTGGACCTAGGATCCCCGCTCAGCCACGAAGCTTCCTTGATTATCTTAGGTCAGTCACAATCTCTCAGCCTCACCTACCTCACAGGGTTGTTGCGAGGGCAAAAGGAGGGAAGGAACCATATACACCACCCTGAGCTCCTTGGAGGAAAAGCAGTATACAAATGTGAAAAATAAATAAATGTTTTAGATTTTTTTAAAAGGAATTTTAAGAACATAACATAAGAACATAAGAAGAGCCCTGCTGGATCAGGCCAAAGGCCCATCTAGTCCAGCTTCCTGTGTCACACAGTGGCCCCACCAGATGCCTCAGGGAGCACAAGACAACAAGATAACCTTTTTCCCGTTGACACTCCCTTGCACCTGGCACAGAGAAAACCCACTTCTAAAACCAGGAGGTTGCTTATGGCTTGTAACCTGTGATGGTCTTTTCCTCCATGAATCTGTCCAAACCCCTTTTAAAGGCATCTAGGCCAGGTGCCATCACCACATCCTGTGGCAAGGAGTTCCACAGATGAATTACACGCTGGGTAAAGAAATATTTTCTTTTCTATGTTCTAACTCTCCCTCCACTCAATTTTAGTGCATGTCCCCTGGTTCTGGTGTTGTGCGAGAGGGAGAAGAATTTCCCTCTATCCACACTCTCCATCCCATGCATAATTTTATACGTCTCAATCATGTCCCCCTCAGGCGCCTTTTTTCTAGACTGAAAAGCCCCAGACGCTGTAGCCTTTCCTCATAAGGGAGGTGCTCCAGCCCACGAATCATTCTGGTCGCTCTTTTCTGCACCTTTTCCAATTCAACTATATTCTTTTTGAGGTATGGTGACCAGAACTGGACACAATACTCCAGATGTGGCCTTACCATCGATTTGTACAAAGGCATAATGATATTGGCCGTTTTATTCTCAATCCCTTTTTTAATTATCCCAAGCATGGAATTGGCCTTCTTCACAGCCGCTGCACACTGGGTCGACACTTTCATCGACCTGTCCACCAGCACCCCACGATCTCTCTCTCTTGATCCATCACAGCCAACTCAGAACCCATTAGCGAATATGTGAAATTTTGGTTTCTTGCCCCAATGTGCATCACTTTGCACTTACTTACATTGAAGTGCATCTGCCATTTTGCTGCCCATTCTCCCAGTTTGGAGAGATCCTTCTGGAGCTCTTCACAATCCCTGCTGGTCTTCACCACCCAGAAAAGTTTAGTGTCATCCTCAAACTTGGCCACCTCGCTGCTTATCCCCAACTCCAGGTCATTTATGAATAAGTTGAAAAGCAGCGGTCCCAAGACCGATCCTTGGGGCACACCGCTTTTCACCTCTTGCCATTGTGAAAATTGCCCATTGACTTCCACTCGCTGTTTCCTGGTCTTCAACCAGTTCCTAATCCACAAGAGGACCTGCCCTCTTATTCCCTGACTGTGGCGTTTTCTCAGGAGCCTTTCATGAGGGACCGTGTCAAACGCCTTCTGAAAATCCAGATATATAATATCCACGGCAGCAGCGTCACTAGGGCGCGCGCGGCACCAGGGCGGGGTGCGCGTGTCACCCTAGTGACCCCCCACACATACCCCCTTATATTAATTTTCCGTGCGGCCGCAAGGCCATGCCGCGTTTTGGGGGGGCGACCCGACGGGCCGCTGCCCCGGGTGACCCCTGCACCTCCCCCCCGCACCTTTTATTTGTTCGTTTGCTGCAGCCGGCGCGGGGACGTCTTCCCTGGCCGGCTTTCCTGGGCCTTCTGACGAGGCCCACTGCGTCACAACGTAATTTAGGGATGAGGAGTCCCGAACCAGATGCCCCCCTCGGCTCCTGTCGGCTTTCCCCCAGGGGTCAGTTTAAAAACTGCTCTGCCACCTTCTTAATGTTATGCGCCAGCAGTCTGGTTCCGTTTTGGTTCAAGTGAAGCCCGTCCCTCTTGTACAGGCCCAGCTTGTCCCAAAACATTCCCCAGTGCCTAACAAACCTAAACCCCTCCTGCTGACACCAGTGTCTCATCCACGCATTGAGACCCCTGAGCTCCGCCTGCCTAGCTGGCCCTGCGCGTGGAACAGGTAGCACTTCTGAGAACGCTACCTTTTGGGGTCCTGGATTTGAGCTTCCTACCTAGCAACCTAAATTTGGCCTCCAGGACCGCCCGGCTACATTTCCCCACATCGTTGGTGCCAACATGCACCACAACCGCTACCTCCTCCCCAGCACTCTCTACCAACCTATCTAGACGAGAGGTGATGTCCGCAACCTTCGCACCAGGTAGGCAAGTCACCATGCGGTCCTCACATCCGTCACAGACCCCCCTCTCTATGTTCCTGACTATAGAGTCACCCACGACAAGAAGCCCCCTTCCCCCCATCCCCAGAGAGGTATCCATATTGCGACTGGATACGGGCCCATCACCTGAAGAAGGGGTCCCCACTGGGGAATTGTTTCCCTCTTTTCCAGAGCGACGTTCTCCAGCCCTGAGACTCCCTTCCCACAACAACATTTTGATGTTGTGTGAGCTAAATTACAAGTATACAGTTTGCAAGCTGTATGGAAGCTGGAAGTCTGATCTTTGTAACATGGTTTCTGCCATTTTATTCATAAAGGCTTGTGTTTAACGCCAGTTAGGTTTAGCGATACCAGAATCCCTCTCAAACACTTTGCTGGCTAATAGCAGGTGCCTTTTCAAAGCACTCTGAAGGGCTTTAGCTGTTACTGTGAAAAACTTATCTCCAGATGTTCGCTGTTATGATTTCTGAGCTGCATCCATAGATAGATTCTTACGTAACATCAGCGCACTGGCCTTTCTATCCTAACGGAACAACAGCAAGTGTAAAAGTACTTGGAATACATGCACTCTCCTTGTTGTCTATTAATGACAGTGTTGTTCTTCTTAATATTCTGTCCATGTTCCGATTCACAGGAAGGATGAATGATGTAGACTGTTCCTTGGAGTCTTTGCCTTGATGATTTTTTGCTTCCTCTATTCACATCAAGGGGAGGTACAATAAAAGCTTATTTGAGGTTTGATAGGAATGTTGCAATGTATTGACTCCTCATGTATTTCCCATCCCCTTTCTATTTTCTGAGCATTATATTTTTTTTCTACAGGGCTTTTGTTTCAGAATAAAGATTTTATGATTTAATTTAGCTTCCTGAGCGATGTACTGTATACCTGCACAAGGCACATTTGCACATGTAATTATCATGTTTCAGTTTTTCACTTTGCATTTCAGTACCTGGTGCTCCAATTTCCTGTTTCCCCACCATCTATTCACAATTATTCCCATATTTGTACCTGTATAACTTACTCCTGTTTATGCAGCTTAAGGGCAATTTCATACATACAGTTTTAACAGATCTATTTTAGAGTCCCACATTATGCACCTGGGAAAACTAACTTTTCAAACATATGCAAACAACTTTTTCTAATGGATTTGTACACATAAATCTACTCCGGGTGGCAGCAAAAAGCATTATATTTCAAGCCCTTACACATATTTTCAAAATATGTATATGCTGCAGAAACATATGCATAGTGTGGCACTGCCAGAAGCTATGATTGGCCCCAACTCCTTGAAATGCATGTCTGTAGTCTACGATCTAAAAAAAACAGTGTGCAATTGTTCCAAATGTTACTATTTCAATTGATACACAATGTGGGTCTACAACAGCAGAGCAGTGTTATAGAAATTTAAAACTAAATAAAATAAAATTACACTCATAGAACAATGGTAGAGAAACCATCATCAATTACAATCCAATGCTATTCCGGATTGGGCTGTCAGGAGCAGGTTGTTATGACAGCGGAAGAGCCATTTTGGGAATATTGCTGCAGGAGGCAGCAGCCCTCCCTGGCCATCGCTGGATCTCGCCACGCCCGTCAGTGAAGGTAAGGCAGTGGTGGGGGAATGATGTGAGTGGAGAGGGGGCGAAACTGGGTGGGAAGGGGGTAAGAACTGGGGGTGGGGAGGCTATGGGAGGGGGTGGATTTAGCTAGCGTAACTCAGAGGAGAGGAAAGGCACGGGGAGGCTGCAGGGGAGGGAGATAGGATCCAGCGCAGGCCGTCCGCAGTGGATCTTCCCCCTTCCACGGCCTCCCCACCCTCTGTTATACCCATTCACTCCCCAGCACCTGCTCTGCCTTCCCCGCCTCACCACTGACTTACCCTTCTCGGCACGTGTCCAGGTGTCCTCTGACGCATCCAGGAAGGCGGAGGCCTTCCCACTGGTGTCCACGGCAGCGCACTGGTTGGTGCACTGTTGGGAAGACTTTTACAACTGGTGCAGGTTGCTTTATGGCAGTCTACACCAGCGAGGGAGGCATGCCACCATCAGAAGGCACGCATAAGTATGGGCTGTCAATCGCCTATGCCGGGGGAGAATAGGATTGGGCTGTTAGTGTCTCTTAACACAAAGAGCTGGGGTGCCTCTCATTATTCTATAATTAACATGCCAAATTGGTCACATGTTCTCCAACCATGGCTTTTAAAGTTTCATTTCTATTGCATAGTTACAAACAAATGAGCTTTTTAAACACATTATGTACACCATTAATCATGGCAGTGGACATTTTCTTAAGGAGCCCAGGACAGTGTTTTTAAATTGGGTTTTGGTATCCTTGCTGTGCAACCCTATGCATAGTTACCTGAGAGTAAGCCTCATTAAACACCTTGGAATGTACTTCTGAGTAGATATGCATAGGATTGCACCATCAATGTATTTGAGGTTATTATCAAAACATACACATTTTTGAACGTTTTCAAAATGGGTACGCATTTAAGCTCTGGCAAGTTTTATCTTGCGACATGCAGAGCTCTTCATAGGCATCACAATTAACACCAGTTTAAATTAAATCTTTATGCAAACACACATTTGATATTGAACAACTGGGGAATAGTCTCCTTTGGGACTAGAAACCAATAAAGCAATTAAACTATGGCAGGGAACCCCAAATAGGCAATTATGTATAGCAATGATTTCAAGACATTACCAAATGAATGCAAGTCTTTTTGTTTCAAATAATATTAGAAAAAAAGAAAAAGAAAACAGATTAAGCTTTTCTAATCTCCAGGAGGAAAAAAATAGTAACAATTTTAGAGTATCTCTATATGCTGCCACTTCCTAAATGTTGTGATTTTTTTTACATCCTCTGAGGAATAATCTCACTGAACCTAGAATATGTGGGAACTCTGGAAATCTGGAGTTGGGAGTACAGGAAAACAGAAATATCAGCAAAAGCATCCAAAATAGCTTTTTGTCAAATCTATAGTAGAAACTAAATTTACAATAAAGTCTTTTTGAGTGTTCCTGAACAGAGTAGGATTGAATCACAGCAGTAGCACCAGTAAGAACATTTGAACGAATGAAATAAAATCATAAATGCATCAAAAAATCACAACAATGGTTGACAGAGTCAGAATCAGAATCAGAAATCCTTTATTAGCATACAAGATCCACACCATAAAAGTAGCAACAACCACACAACTAACAGTGCAATCGTAGCATTCCAAAGCGGTCGTAAAAGTGCCGTAAGGCACTTTTACGATGAGTTGTGAGCAGGGAAGGCCAGCACAAGGCCAGCCTCTCCTGCTCCATCGACCGAGTGCCCGAAGGACCGCCACCGGACCCAGGTAAGGATCCAGCGGGTGGGTGGGCGGATCGGGGCAAACGGAGGGCGGCTATAGGCCCAGCCACTCCAGGAGGGGGCAGGGGAGGGCATCAGCCGAATCCTGTCCCTGCCGTGCGGCTGGGCCGTTACACAGCTTCCTCCGACTTCCGCCAGCGATTTTGATGGCGGAAATCCAAGGAGGCTGATTGGCCCCAGCACCAGTTACACCCGGGGAAGGGGACAAGCATCCCCTTCCCCAAGTAGACTTTCCGCTGGGCGGGAGACTGCCTGAGGTGGAGCGCAGGATCCGGCGGGCGGCCTTGGCCACCTGGCGGATCCTTAGGCAGGATTGGGCTGTAAGCATTATATCATGGACCTAACTTAGACATATCACAGACATCTATACAGGTATTTCCCTTCAACTAGTATAAGGAAGTTGGCAACTCCTCCCATGACTTCCAGATGACTGCCATCTAATAGTTAAATAAGTTTACTCTGGTCCATAAGACCCGTCTTATTGGCTAAAAAAGGTTCTAAAAATCAGTTCCTATTTCAGTATGAAATGGACAATAAAAAATAGTATGAGACACAGTCTCAACGGACTTCAGACTACAAGGGCAGCGGCTGTGTAGAAAAGGGCTCCCTCGATATCTCCCAGTCATTATTTCAGACGAAACAACATTAAATATTGTTGGTCCATCAACAATGGAGTAATAGCACGTTGAGTAATAGCACGTTGCACACCGTTCTTTTGGGTTGATCAGAACATGTAGATATAAGAGGCCATCCGATTGCAGCGAAGAGGGATAGAAAAGTTAAGGGGCGAACACATAGAGACCAATTGATGCAGAGTCAAACACTGTGGTTAAGAGATGTTTCCCAGGTGGTAAGCTGGCAATCCCTGAATTCTCGTCAGCCTTTCCTGATTTTATTATAGCACTGCTTGCAATTTCGTAGTAAAAGTGAGAGTTTTTTCCAATATACTGTCATTGTACAGCAGCAGCCCCCAATGTTGTGCCCACCTAAACTGCTGCTGTCATGTGACTACACCTCTTCATTAGTCACTTTGTGCCTGGCCCCACCTCTCATGATCTGTTTGTACTTGGGCCCACCCCCTTGTCAGTCATTTTGTGATTGGTCTTGCCCACTCAGTGACCATTTTTATGCTTGGCCCTATCTCTTAGGTGGATATTTTTGTGCCTGGCCCCACCTCCTCAATGGCCATTTTGTGAAGGCTACAAACCCTTTCCTTACCCCTTCCTAATCCTTAAAGAAGCCCACACAATAAGATAGCCCCTTGAGCATGTGCTGTAAACATACAACAAAATTATTGAAGTCTGAAACATTTTCATGTTGCATGAGTTTTTCATGTGAACATGTTGCAAAAAGAAGCACTCCTAGTTTGTAAATGATGAAATCATTTCCCATTGCCTAATCATGGCCTTTGTGATCCTCCCAGCCCACAAGTTGTATGCATTTAACTCCTATTGTGTAGATACACCCTTGGGTAAAAAAATGCCTTAGCAACTGGGTGGCACAGCTCAGTAACTCAAGGTCACGGTTGACCACATGCTTTGTATGCTGAAGCCCCGAAGTCAATCTCTGGCATCTCCCTGGATTTCAGGTGGTAACATGGGGAACTCCTAAGATCTTGGACATCTCTGCCCAGTCAGAGTAGGCAATACTGGCTAGAAAGAAGGTCCAATTGTTTTAGTCCCGCTTATGACGTGTAGGAATAGCTATTGAGCTTCATAAAGCCTTTGATTCTCTGCTGCTTTCCGAGTGCTAATATTTCAGACATCCAAAAGAGAAGTAGATTGCTCTCATATATTCAATTACTGGTGTCATATAATCTGCAGAGTCATATGTTCAATATATGAGAGCCAACTAGAATGCAAGAGATGCAATCTGAATGCAGTCAACAAGAATAATATCACAATCATCACTTCAGTAACCAGGTATGTGTCGTAAGGGGGACGACGACAATACAGCAAGCTATTTTGTATTCACACATGCAACGTTTCAGCATGAAAATCAATATAAAGTGCAGAAACTTGAGGATTTTTAAGAATTCAATGATGCAGTTACGTTGCCTGAAGATTATAGCAGTAGCAGTAACTGAATATAAGAGTAATGTATTTATTTACTTGACATCTAAAATATTAGCACACAAGAAGCTGCAGAGAATCGGAGCAGTTACTAACAGCCTAATCCTATCCCATACCAGCCTGCACAATGCAGCAGACCCCAGCATGCTATGGTGAGGGGGGAGGGGCAGCCAGGTGGCCTGGGAGAGGTAAATAAATCATTTTTACTTACCTCCCTGTAAGACGCCTGGCCACGAATGGGTCTTCTCAGACTTATGCCAGCAATTTAGCTGGCATAGGTCTGATGAGCCTCAGGAGGCAATGGGTCAGGAAATGGGGGATAGGATCTTGGTATGCACCACTGCTACCAAGTTCCTCTCCCTTCCTGCCCCCAAATTAGCCCCAGTTTGGCCAGCTCCCTGCCCTGATCACCCCTGAACTGCTCCTGCCACCATCTTACCTGCTTCAGCATGGGCTGAGTGCCAGTGGCCCCAAAGCACTTGACAGTGGCACAACGTTTGCGGTGCCAGACTAGGACTTATGGCAGCAGATCACAAGATCCACTGCTATAGGCCCTGGATAGCATTGGGCCATAAGTTAAACACCTACTTCTGGAAGCTATACACTACATAAAAGAAGAATTGCTCAAAGTACAGTATACCTATAAATGGAATTTTACAACTAATGCACTATATAATTTGTGGTTTTGTTTTTGTATCGTATATGAAGTACTGTAGTTCACATTTTGCATTTGTTAAAGCTGAAAATTTCCTATAAAATCACCTTTCTCCTAGCAAAGATTATTTTTGCAACATTTTGTTTCTATTCATTCCCATTTCTATACATAGTATTTAATTGTGTTTAATCTTGAATTGTTTACTGTGTGCATACAAGGTGGTGGGAGAGGAAATGTTACTCTCTCCCTCCAACCTTTGATTACCAGACACTGCTTCAAATTACATTTGCCAGAGCTACAGTGGCAATACTCCAGTGCTTTCTACAGCAAATACATAGGGTGTGAAAGGAGACATGCCTCTGTGAACATGGATTAGGCATTTGCCAGGGAGTCATGGAGTCCCAAGTGTTTGGAGATATGCAGCTCCCTTTTACACTTTACATCTTTACAGCTGAAAACAGCTGTGCAGTGCAACACTGGTGTAGCTGCTGCACATATGATTGTCACGTAAAGTGGAGAAGGATCTAATCCCCAGCCCTACACTTGGTATAGGTGTCATGGTTCAATATCAGCACACATCAGCAGGACAAACCACTTCTTTGTGATGTTTCCTTCTCTTCTGGAAGAATGGTGGTTGAAAGTGAATGACCCACAGCTCAGTCCCACTCTGGTGACTGCAGTATTCATACTATACAGAAGGTTTATGAGTTCACATGATGGGGAAGCAGATCTCACATGGTAACTTGTGTGCACAAGGGGGGTCTATGTCACATGACCACCCCTGTTACAGCCAGTCACGTCGCTATGACGCGCGTCACCTTTAAGACTAGGCTCCACCCCCGCGCGTGACGTCACGTGCGGGCGCAGAGCAACCCCCCGCGCCGTTTTCGGCTCATTTCAAAGCCAAACGGACGCGAGGGCGGGCGGGCCCACCTGCAACGGCCAACTGTGAGTACTGGGGGGACGCGTGTCACCCTTGTGCGCACGTTAACCCAGGGCGGCCCGCCCCGCGTGCTTTCCTCCGTCGACGCCAGTGGTTATAGCCCTGCATGTGTGTGTATGTAGGAACATTCAGCCATGCTATTAAGTCCCTCCACAATCAGCATGAAATGGTACAGTCCAGGAGAGGGGTGCTGTTACATGGTTTCCCTACATGCCTCTACGATCCCCATGTGCTTACTAAGGAGCTATTGTCACCTTAACAGTTGCTCTTAATGATGAGAAAACAATGCACATGGGAGCAACTGTGAAAGCACTCACAGTAGCAGTTGAGTGCTTGTCTAAGGGGTGGTTGTGGTGAGTGAAGACTTTTTAGTCTGGACTTGCTTTTATTGGTTAGTGATAAAAGTGAACATTGTTGTTTCTGCCTCTGTTTTAATTAGTTTTATGCTGCTCGTATATTGTGATATTTTATGGTTCAGTTTTATAATGTTAATGAATTAGACTGATTTTTTTGGGTACTGCCTTGAGCTACCAGACATGAAGGTATAAAAATCCAACAAGTACCTGTGATATTTCTGCAACCATATTCTGCTGCCCTTTCACAATCACAATTTCTGATCCCTGGCTAATGACTGGGGACAGGCTGGTCTTTCCTTTGCTACAATGTTCTTCCTTGTGAGAGGCGGGGGCACACATCCTCCTAGTGGCCCTTCCTTTGCCCAATGGCAGAGTACTTAGGAAGCTGTCTTCACACAATTGGTCCATCTGACTCCACTGACTGACTGGCAGTGATTCTCCAGAGTTTCAGACAACGTTCTTTTCCCAGCCCTCCCTGGAAATGTCAAAGATTGAACCTGAGATCTTCTGCATAAAAAGCAGGTGCTCTATAACTGAACTGCAGCTCTCCCCTAAGTATTATTATCTCCATGTTGCAGATAGGGAAGATGAGGCTGAGAAGGAATGGCTATCCTAATACTCCCCAGCAGGGCCCATGAGAGGGGGGGTAAAGGGGGGTAAAGGGGGTAAATTGTACCCGGGCCCAGGGTCAAAAGGGGGGGGCAGGAGCCAACGGAGGGGCCCCAGAAATTTCCTGGGATCTTACCTGGCCTCATGGAGAGTGAAAGACAAATGCCGGGTCAACCAGGAGGCCAGGCCTACTGGGAAGCCTGGTAGTCCTGGGCTCCGGAGACCTTTCTAGCCATTGCTGCCCTCCCCCGCCCTGCTTTGCCCCTCTCCCTTTGCGAAGGGGCCCAAAAGAAACTTTGTACCCCCCGATAAAATTTATCTCAGAGGCCCTGCTCCCCAGTAAGTTCATGGCAGAGGCAAGATTTGAACTGGCAAGTCCTGATTCACAGCTTGGCCTCTGAGGTACTCTGACCGCCACACCTCACCACAGGCCAGAACTTGCTTCCTGATTCTTTTCTCTTCCCATCCCACTCCATGAATCCAGAAATGGAAGCCCCGTGTTTCCCTGTGATGAGTTCAACTGGCCAGTGTTCGAATAGTAGAGAGCCAAGCTAATTCCTTCCACCTGAATCCCTGACCTTAGAATAGGAATAAACCAGATGTGACCACAGCATCCTGGCTACCAATTTTCTGATGACAGTGTAGGATAAATGGCATTGCTTCTCTTTTAAAATAATATACTATCTGAAGTTTGCTTCTCGCTTTCAATTTCCCCCATTCGTTTATTTATAGTTCCACAAAAATTGGCACCCAATTTGAGGCAAACCCTGAAAAAAGAGAGGACATGTTCCAGTCAGCTCTATTATCATTTAGATGAGCACACTTAATGGTGCTTTGTTTTCTAAATCTTTGCTTGATGTTTTTTACCCTCAGAAGTGAAAAACTAAATCATGTTCATTTGCTTATACAATGACTGTGTTTATGGCAAAAATGATGGAAGAACGCTATCACATTTCTAATTCGCAATATATTCTTTGTGTGGCAAATGGCCAGCAACCACTGAATGAAGATTTTCTAAAGAAATTGCATTTTCATAACTGAGAAACCAAAGCTCTTGGCCTGGCATTTTAAAAGGGAAGCTCTAAAAACTAGTGTCATGCAATGGACAGAGAGCAGAATTTGGGTCCAGATGACCCAGGTTCAGGAGCAAACGTTGCCATGGATGATGACTTACCACAGTGTATGTAACCACTTGGTAAGCTGTTCTTTTCTATTGTCTGTGCAGTTGTCAAAACTGTTCATGAGGTGCCCATGAGGCAGTTATCTTCAGGGGCAGATTGGCCGGGGCACTGGCTGCTGTTGCCACCTCTGTCTCCTCCACCGCCGTTGCCACTTCCACTTCTCCTCCCATGCTCACTGGATCAGAAAAAGTAGAAGGCAACAAGGTGGAAGAAGTGGAAGAGAGAAGGGTGGTGGTGAACATATCTCCCTTGAGACACTAGCCTACCGCTCTCCACTCCTCCATTTTCTCTTCCACTCTGTTCTCCTCTTCCTTTTAACTGCAACGAATGCGGAAGAAATAAAAGAAGTGGAGGTGGCAACTCTCCATACTTGCCAGCGCACCACCAACTAAGCATTGGGCACCCTATCTCAAGCACCTTGGGCCCCCCTGCCAGTCATGGGGAGAATCTTACCACTTCTCTTACTGCTCGGTACAATTCTGATGTTATGCATGATGTTAGTAATAGATGACAAGATGGGGGGAACACGGAGCTGAGCTTATGATGAGTGGAGTATGCAGGTAATTGCATTAGAGAGGAGGAGCTCCTTGGGGTATCATGGTAACTACTATTTATTTTTCACATTTTTATGCCACCCTTCCTCCAAGGAGCTCACGGCAGCCCTACTCTGGGTGCCATGAAGGGCGTAGATGTTGGGGGTGGGAATGCATAGATATAGCATATGCTTTGAATGTAGAAGGCCTCAATTTCAAAGCGCAATCCTGTCTAAGTTTAAAATGGTGGAGTGAGCGCTCCGCTGTTCCAAGCCATCGCAAACGTGCCATAAAGCACGTTCACGATGACTCACTCCGCCACCGGATCGTCCCTGCGGGCTCCGGAGACAGTAAGTGCAGCACTGGTGGGGGTGGTCTGGCTGGTGAGGGAGGGGGCCATTGGCTGAGTCAGCATGGGGGCGGGGATGGTGGCCGCCATAGCCCCGCCCCATTCCCAGGCCGGCGCGATCATTACACAGCCTCCTCAGACTTGCGCCAGCTACTTAGCTGGCAGAAATCTGAAGAGGCCCATTGGGGCCTCCCCGCGTTGCACTGGGGGAAGGGGATGAACTCTGAGCTGATCTTGGAACATGGATAGGATCTGGCGGGCGGCCTGAGCTGCCCGCCAGATACTTAGGCAGGATTGCGCCAGAAGTGGGAGGAGAGTGGAGCGTGTGGAGGAGCTGCTCTAGGCGCAGGCGGACTGTGGAGCGCCTGCTCAATGCGCAGGCAGACCGTGGAGCGCGTGGAGCAGCTGTTCCAGGCACAAGTGGACTTACTGGTCTCGTTGGGGCACGGTGTTTGTTGTTGTTTTGGCTCTCCCACTCTCCCTGGAGCCGGAACGGCTCCGAAAAAGGTAGGAAACCGGCAGGGTGCAGGGTCGGTGACGCGCTGGGCGCGTCACGTCACCTAGGCCCCGCCCCTTCCTCCAGGCGCCGGGAGGCCTGGTTACGCCTCTGGATTGTGCTGTCAGTCTCTGGAATCTCCATGAAGTGCAGAGAAAGACCCCCAACTGAGACCCTGGAGAGCTGCTGAGCGAGATAGATGAATAGTCTGACTGCATATAAGGCAGCTTCCTGTGCTCCTGTGGCATTGTTACCTTAAAAAGCAATTTCATTAAGAAAAGAAATCATTGTTTAATGGAATGCAAGCTTGCCAACAAAGAGCAATTCCTGTCCCCAATGGATGTGAATACAGTACATATTTATTTACTAAGTGAAGGTACACCGGAAATAGTAACCGGTCAGTTGAACAGGCGAAAGCTCTACATACATCCTTGTATTTGTTTTTTTCTATTGTGCTTACAGGATTGGATCCATAATTATAAATATAATTAAATTAACAAATTAATATTTATGCAGCATTTCTGTTGACATTTATTTTACCACGGATGGCTTACTAAACAGCTCTCATCGGTCAACAACCACTACATGCTCATTTATGATATTTTAACGGTTGTTTATTGCCTTATAAATGATTTATTGAACTTCTAGTAGTAATTTATTACTGGAGCTCCAAATTCTTAAAACAAAGTAAACGGCTTTTTTGTTTTGTTTTTTGTTTTGTTTTGTGTTTTGGGTGGCAGTTACTTAACAAAACGTTTTGGTGGACTACATACATTTTACTATTCAGGGTAGTCAGCGCAAATCATTAATAACTATTAATTCAATAGAAGTGTTCTTGTGCTTTGTTGCTAGGCAATTCTCCAAAGGAAAATTTGCTTTCATGGAAAAAGGGACTTGCACCAGTTGTATTGCAACAATGCATGCAGAGGGAGAATACAAACTAGAGAATCAGGGGGACCTAGAGAAGATAGACATGTGCTAAAAATACCTCCCGCAGTTACAAAAATAGAAGTCACATAAAAATAGAAGTCACTTTGTGAGTGATTAGATCAATGGCTTGAGAAGCACCTGAGCCATGCTGTCTCTGTGGCCACCTCCCTTCCCCTCATCCCAAGGCACCCAGACATTTTCTGTGGGGCAGGCGGAAGCAGAGGCAATGGCAGAGGAGGCACCGAAGCTTGGGCACTCCAAACCACTGCTACCACTGCCACCGCCTCCCCTTTCCCCTGCCCCAAGTCTCTCAAAACGTACCTTGGGGCAAGGGAAAACACAGGCAGTAGCAGGGACAGCAAAGCATTTTTTTTTTCTCTGCCATGGTTCAATTAGGGCTACAGGTCTCAGCTTCTCCTGCAGGGGAAAATAATATTTAGCATGTCTTTCCCGGAGCAAGGAAATCTGGAGAAATATTGAATATGTAATTTTAAACCCAAATAGAAGTCCCCAGAAGCTCTTTGATTTGCTTTGTAGACCTTAGCTTGGTTTCTAAAAGTGGGATGAAATGTTTTTGGCTCGGGGCTATGGGTTTTGGATACCGGAGTGATGCGTCTCCCAAAGGCTTTTAAACGGTGTACCTTCAGAAATACCACCCTTCTCCCAAGTCTGATCGCACGGGGTGGGGAGAGTGACTTTGCCCTATCCAGTAGGTGTGCAAGACAAGATCCTGTCTTCCTATTGGCAGGGGCACTGAGTGGGAGGTGCCTCTTCAGCCGTTAGAGCTGCTTTTCCCATGCAGCACCTCAGTGCACGGTTGGAAGCCAAAGCTGCAAGATGCACAAATGGCAAGTGACAAGACAGCCAGTCCAGGAGTGGTGACAGAGCCGTGGCTAGGAACATACAGAGTGACTCATAGCAGTGGGCAAAGATGCAGTAGAGGAAAGGAACACTTGGCACAGCAATGTGACAGACAGGGAGCTTTTTCCTTCTCCCACTCAGGGGATGCTCGGCAAGAGTGGGAGTCTCGTTGAAAGGGGTCATCTGGCAGATTGGGGGACATGAGGCCACCTCCCATTGGCTGTTAATTTCCTGCCCAAAAGGGCTTTCATCTTCCGCCAGGATGGGTGCTTAGGAACTCCAGCCCCACAAATTTGGGGGCAACTCGAAGAGAAGTCCCAGGACACGGCAAATAGAGACAAAGCCAATAGTGGGGAGGCAAAGAGCCTAACCCCACCCAATCTCTCCTTGATACAGCTCTCCACTTTGGAGAATGAGGAAAAGGCAGACACAATTAGGTCCCTGGTGACTTGTCCTGGAGAGGGCCAAGCATGAGGCCAAGAAGACCTGTAAGAATGGGGTGGAGTGGCAACCATCCCAAAAACCTAAGGGAATCAAAAGGGCGATTGAAAAGGCAGCACAAGTTAAGTTCATCCAAGCACTTTTCACAAGAATCCAGGCATATGAGAAGCAAGTGAGCTTCAACCTTAACCCTTCCCTGGTGGGCCACAAGCAATAAATGGAGCTGTGGCTCCAAATATTGCTGCCCAGTAGGACTATCTATGGGAGAGGAGTCAGATCATGGGCACTTGGTTGGAGAAGCTATTTAGCTGGCGTAAGTCCAAGGAGAGTCAGGGGATATGTTGGGCTAGGAAAAGGGGAATAAGATCTCAGCATGTGCTGCTGCTGCTGAGATCACTGGCGTCACTACAGGGGGGGCGGAGCTGTAAGTTCTGCTGAAATCGGAGCCTCCCTTACACAGAGGAACGAAACGGCCCCGCCCCCTCACCTTCGGAGCCTTTCAGGGCAGCAAAAGCAATGCGCAGGAGACTCGCTGCACGTTGCTTTCGCTTCCCTGAAAGGCTCCGAAGGTGAGGGGGCGGGGCCGTTTCGTTCCTCCGTGTAAGGGAGGCTCCGATTTCAGCAGAACTTACAGCTCCGCCCCCCCTGTAGTGACGCCAGTGGCTGAGATCCTCCCCATTCCGGCCCAGTCCCCACCCCCAAACTGTCCACAATCCGTCCCTGAACCACCCCTGCCACTGACCTACCTAAAAGGAATGTGGGCTCAGGAATGTGGGCTGCTGCCCTCTTCCCTGCTCCTGCACCATCATTAGCGAGCTATCCAGTGTTGGAGCAGCTCACGTGATGAATGTGCAGGTATATGACAAATATTAACCAAACAGTTGATGGAAGCAGAACGTGAATGGGTGTGGGCTGGGAGGCCGATTTCTTACACGCACTGCAGCACGGCATGTATAGGTCCTAATTCAGCAAAACATGATTGCAGGGTCCCAGGTTAGTAAGGGAAGCTGGAATCCTGTCAGTGGTTTCTTAGGTAAAAACCATAACAAAGGGTCTTATTGCACCTTGAAAACTAACTAACCAATTTATTTCAGCTTTCAATCCACTGGATGAAAACTTATTTATTTATTTATTATTTATTTTAGGAATTTGTAGCCCGCCTTTCTCCCGAGGGCACTCAAGGCAGCTTACAACATATCAAAATACATATAAACATTAAAACAATTTATAAACACAATTAAAATCATTAATTAAAACACTTAAGTTAAAAATAAACAACCCCAGTGGGTCACCAGCATTTACATATATTAAAACCATTTATTAAAAGGTCAGCCCACCATGTCAGACAATAAAAGCAGTCCTGAATAAAAACGTCTTAAGGCCCCGCCGAAAGGCCTCTAAAGAGGGAGTCGTTCTTAATTCCAAGGGGAAAGAATTCCACAATTGGGGCGCCACCGCCGAGAAGGCCCTATTCCGTGCCGCCATCCCACTCACTTCTGTTAGTGGCGGCACGGTTAACAGGGGCCCCCCTGATGACCTCAGAGTATGGGTCGGATTATAAGGAAGGAGGCGGTCCCTCAGATACCCTGGACCCGAGCCATTAAGGGCTTTAAAAGTCAAAACTAGCACTTTGAATTGTGCCTGGAAACGAACCAGCAGCCAGTGTAGCCGCCGAAGCAACGGTCTGACTGAGTCGAACCGACAAGCCCCGGCAACCACCCGGGCCGCCGCATTCTGCACTAGTTGCAGTTTCCGAACAGTCTTCAAAGGCAGCCCCACGTAGAGCGCATTGCAGTAATCTAGTCTAGATGTCACTAGGGCATGGGTCACAGTGGCCAGGTCTGCACGATCCAAGTACGGTCGCAGCTGGCGCACCAGCCGAAGCTGGGCAAAAGCCCCCCTGGCCACAGCCGCTACTTGGGAATCCAGGAGCAGCTGCGCATCCAGGAGAACCCCCAAGCTGCGGACCTGCTCCTTCAGAGGGAGTACAACCCCATTCAGAGCAGGACGATGATCCAGTACCTGAGTTGTAGACTTCTGGACCAGAAGAACCTCTGTCTTATCAGGATTTAATTTCAGCTTGTTCGCCCCCATCCAGCTCCCAACTGCCTCCAGACAACGATTCAGGACATCGACCGCCCCCTTGGAGTCAGGTGGAAAGGAGAGAAAGAGCTGGGTGTCATCCGCATACTGATGACACCCTACCCCAAACCCCCTGATGACCTCTCCCAGCGGCTTCATATAGATGTTAAACAGCATGGGGGACAGAATTGACCCTTGTGGCACCCTACACCTCAAGGGCAAGGGTGCCGAACAAGCATCCCCCAGCACCACCTTCTGGGATCTATCAGCCAGGAAGGAGCGGAACCACCTCAGAACGGTGCCTCCAAGCCTCAACCCAGCCAACCGACCCAGGAGGACACCATGGTCAATGGTGTCAAAAGCCGCCGAGAGGTCCAGCAGGACCAACAGGGACGCACTCCCCCTGTCCAGTCCCCGGCGCAGGTCATCCACCAAGGCGACCAAGGCCGTCTCTGTCCCAAACCCCAGCCTGAAGCCAGACTGGAATGGATCCAGATAATCAGCTTCCTCCAAGACCCTCTGGAGCTGAGACGCCACTACCCACTCGATCACCTTGCCCAGAAACGGGATATTCGAGACTGGCCGGAAGTTGTTCAAAATAGTGGGATCCAGGGAGGGTTTCTTCAGGAGGGGACGCACCACCGCCTGCTTCAGAGGCAGTGGCACCACCCCCTCCCTCAGAGATGAATTTACCACCCTCCCCGTCCACTCAGCCAGCCCCGCCCGGGCAGCTCTAATCAGCCATGCCGGACAAGGGTCAAGCGGGCAAGCGGACGGTCTCACACTCCAAAGAATCCTGTCCACATCCTCAGTTTCTACAAGCTGAAAAGAATCCCAGGAAGGAGAAGAGACAGGTGCCTCAGGGACATCATTAGATACTGCTAACGCGGCGTCCAAGTCATGCCGAATCCGATCGACTTTGTCCACGAAGTGCTTTGCAAACTCATCACAGCGAGCCACCGTGTGTTCCACCCCATCTACTGGGGGGGGCAGATGAAGCAGGCCCCGGACCACACGGAAAAGCTCAGCTGGACGGTTCTCCGCAGACGTGATGCCAGCAGAAAAGAAAGCCTTCTTAGCTGCCGCCACCGCCACGGAATAGGCTCTGAAGTGAGCTCTAGACCGTGCCCGGTCAGAGTCAGCACAAATTTTCCGCCACCGTCGCTCTAGACATCTACTTTGCTGCTTCATCGTCCACAGCTCCTCAGTAAACCAAGGGGCCGCTCTGACTCTGCGGCTTGGTCAAGGACGCTCAGGAGCGATCAGATCCAGAGCCCTGGTCATTTCCCCATTCCAGAGGTCAACCAGGGCGCTGGGTGAGTCGCCAACTCTGGCAACAGGAAAATCCCCCAGAGCCCTCAGGAATCCATCCGGATCCATCATCCTCCGGGGGCGGACCATAGAATGAGGTCCCCCACCACTGCGGAGGCGGCAAGCTGCGACAAGCCTAAATCCCACCAGGAAGTGATCTGTCCATGACAAAGGAGTGATGTTAATTTCCTCCACATCCAGATCACCATCCACCTGCCCCGCAGTAAACACCAGGTCCAGCGTGTGTCCCACATCGTGCATCAGGGCAGATATTCTCTGAGACATACCCATGGTTGCCATGGCGGCCATGAAGTCCTGAGCTGCAACTGTCCTCGGGGCCTCAGCGTGGACATTAAAGTCCCCCAGCACCAATAGGCGAGAGCACTCCAACGCCACCGCCAAGATCACCCCGGTCAGCTCAGGCAGGGAGACTGTTGGGCAGCATGGTGGGCGGTACACCAACAGAATCCCTATTCTGTCTCGCCCTTCCAGCACGACATGGAGGCACTCGACCGCGGGACAGGATACCCAGTGAGATGGATGGTATCACGATAGACTATCGCAACTCCACCTCCCTGCCCCTGTAGTCGTGGCTGCTGCAATACCCGGAAACCCGGTGGGCACATCTGGGAGTGACTTACCCCTCCCGACTCATCCAGCCAGGTCTCCGTAATACACACCAGGTCAGCACCTTCATCCAGGATTAAATACTGGACTAGGCAGATTTTATTGTTGACTGACCTGGCGTTCAAGAGCAGCAGTTTCACCCCACACCCCTTGTCCCCCTCTCACTGGGGCAGAGGTGCCACTCGTCCCCCCTAGGCCTCCCTCTCACCGAGACCAAGGTTAAGCACTCCCCTAACCCATTCACAGAAATCCCAAACACTTAACAACCACACACTCAACCTAGTACACACTAACCCTCACCCACATACAAAAATCAATCACTCAACCGTTCTCTCGATGCTGACATGGTAACTCCAATCTCCGTAAGGTGTCCTGTGCACAAACAAACAGTGTGCATGGAGAAGGGAGAGGGCTGACAGTTGGTGGCAAATGGTGACCCACTGGATAACAGCTTATGCTGAAATAAATTGGTCAGTCGTTAGGTGCTAAGGAACACTGGCGTTCCGAGGGTGGTGCGGAAGCCTAAGTGGAGTAAGACGCTGCTACGCGCGTGTAAGCAGCCCCTCCCCCTTGCCAGTCAGTGGCATTCCCAGTGGCATTTGTTAGCTGTCATCCACTTGGAATGGTTCTGACCGGCGAGGGGGAGGGGCCGCACATAGTGGCATCCCGCTCCACTTAGACTTCCGCACCACCCTCAGAAGGCTAGCGCTAAGGACTCTTTGTTGTTTTTGCTGCAACGACTAACACGTCTACTCCTTGGAAGCTGTCAGAGAAGGAGAAGCAGGAGCAAGGTGGAACTGATTCCAGCTCCAGGCTTCCTCTTGTGATTCATAAACATCTGGTTGGTAGGATTCCAGCTTCTTTTAGCTTACCACATGCATGCATACAGCCCCAGCCACTGTTTCTGGCTATGAAATTGCACACATATTATCAATTCATCCTTTAGCTAGGAAAATGCATGGAGAAGCCTGCTTTTGAGCGCATATGGCCTTGCTGGTTTGGGGTGACAGTATGTTGTTTACTCAGGTTAATATATAAGCAGATATTTTAATTACTTGATTTCGTTAAGAAAAATTAAAAGAAAATTAAAGATCCTTTGCTTCAAAGATATGCATAAAAAGAAAACAAACAGCCCAATCTTACCCAGATTCCCCCCCCCTCACAGATGCAGACGTGTCAACGGAGTGCATGCTGTATCTGTGGGGGGGGGTTGAAAGGGTTTCCTCAGGGTAAGTGAGCTTTTGTTCACTTTATAGTATTGGCAACTGCAAATGATAACAGTTGACTGTAAAATTAAAACAAGTGTTGTCACAAAACACTGATTGAATTTTTATGTTTAGTTTTACAACTTGAAAATAATTATGATTTACTAAACAGATGGAAGATCTAGGTTTCCCCTTCCCCCCATACTTTTCATTTTTTAAAAATTCCTTTTTAAAAAATAAATAAATAAACTTGAACTGATAGCTGTGGCATCAATGTTTTCTTGTATAGATGTGACAGAGGAAATAATTGCACAATATTTGCAGAACATATGGAAATCAGGGACGTGAAATCAGGGGAGGCAGGACTCAATAAGTAAAAAAAAAAAGGACCCAACAAGTTTAAAAAAAGTCATTGCCATTCTGCGCTGCTCCTTTCTGCTCCAGAACCGTCAGTGAGTTAAGCAGTACACAGAAACATTACAATACACAGGGAGGCCCCTAGCAGAGCTGCCTCAGTTGGTTGGCTGCAATCATGGCTGGCATCCAATGAAAAAAAAGGCAGGGCTGCTGTCCTCCAATGAAAAAAGGCAGGCTGTCTGCATCAGCAAGTGCTGGGGAGGCAGCAGGCAGATTTGCCTCAGTGAAAGTCATGAAAACAGCAGGAAACTGGTTTTGAATTTATTTCCTGTTCTGAAGAAAAAAAGAGAATCGGAGTGCGAGAACACGCACACACACACACACACACAAGTGAAGAAGATTTTGCAAGGTAGGCTTCTCTATACTCTGTCTCTGTTGTGCATGTGCGACTGCATGTGCATGCGTGTGTGTGTGTGTGCATGCGTGTGTGTGTTCTGCCTCCCCAGCCTTGGATCTCACCACACGTCAATGATGGAAATATAAGAAATTCACACATAAAAATAAAAAAGAGTTTCAAATAGTTTTATGGTGGATATATGCTTGCATAACCAGCATATCAAGCCATAGATATGGATGTAAGCCATTGAAAACTACTGTTTAGTCAGGAGTAAACTTTAATATCCATTGCCAATTTTCCAATTGGCACTTTCCTTCTCATTTTTGTTGCTGTTAGCATGAAGAGTGCACATTTAATTGAGGGGTCTGTTTCCAAGGCATATGTCTGCTTGGATCAGTTTCAATTGACATCACCCATCAAGCAGAAGATTTATGCACATAAGCTAGACTTTTGCCTCATCCTGTTTGGATGAAACCAATCAAAAGATGCTGGGCTATTTACTAGCAAGGGCATGAAGGTATCTCTCAAGAGTCTAGTGCCAGACAGCCTGAAAAGGTGTAAAAACATGGACAACGATAAACAAACGTTCAATTCATTTCCAATCCAGTGACTGTTTCATTTCTACCTACTCTGTTTTGTGTTGTGTTGTGTTGTCTTTGTGTTGATACAGATGCTGTGAATTCTGGGGGAGACTTTGCACAGTGACAGTACTGTGCCATTTAACCAGTTGCTGTACATTAGAGACCTCCCTCACACCCGCCCCACCATTGCAGGCCCACATGATGTTATCACATACAAGGGGCGCTCCCCCCATATATAGGTGGCGGAGCAGCATTATGCTAATGTAAGAGAAGAGTATGTTTTCTCATGATATCTGCTTACTCTTGTTGTTTTACTCTTTTTGCTACTTTAACGTTGCAACGTTTAGCAAAACATATATCTGCAAAAGTGCAATGCTTCACTGTTTTGCAACACTGAGCAAACGTAAATGCACTAACTCATGTGGGGACTCAGATTCAACTACTGTAGAGAGAAATTCAAGAACCTAAGAGCTGTGCTGGATGAGGCCAAAGGTCCAACTACTTTATCACCCTTTCCCAACAGTGGTCAGCCAGATCAGCGCACTACACCAGTTTGCAAGACGTGGTGCAACACCTTGCACCACTTATGGTGCCACACACCCCTCCAGCAACGCCACTGGAAATGTAGAGGTACTGTACTTTCCCTGCACAGTGATTCAGTGATGGAGTAGCAAAATGTGATACTTCTCTGTCTTTCATGCAGCTTTCTAAAACACAGGGACCCTGCATGAACCATCATGTTGTTTTCAGAGCTCTATCTATCACATGCTCTCCAATAAAAGCATTCACTAGTTCATCTGTGAATCAGTTGGAACACTACTGTAAGTGCTGAACTAGTCTTATGCAACAAAACATGTGAATGCTCACAGTTGCCCCCTCACACTGGGTCAGTTTTGCTAAAAGTCAGCCCAATCCTATCCTCAGCCGGCCTGTGAGGGGACAGTGGCGCTGATGCAGCCTCTGCTGCATCCTGCAGGCTAGCCAGGCTATCTAGCTAGCACGTGAAGAGGTAAATGAAATTCTTACCTACTCTGCCATGCCATGGTCCCCAATGAGTACACTCAAATCTGTTCCAGCTCTTTGGAATGAAGTGGACGCAAGCGGACAGGGTGAAGCCAGGCGGGGGGGGGATAGGATATTGTTGACATTCTTGGTGCTGATATCCACCCCCTGCCCTCCCCTGACATACCTTCATGCAGCCCCAATCCTCATCCTGATCCTCTCCACCCTGATTCTCCCCCTCTCTTCCCACAGCCCACCCCCATGCCAACTTACCTCCTCCATCAGTGGCTGGGTGCTCTGGTGGTGCATGCACCATCACCAGCCTTTCTTGCTGGCAACCCCACTGCCCATAGGACAGTGGGCCCATAGGAGGCCCATAGGATTTGTGTGTGTGTGTGTGTGTGTGTGTGTGTGTGTGTGTGTAAGTTGGAGTTAAGTAGGAGTACCAGTGCATGTAGAGGGATGGTTTGGATGAACCGCTCCGAAACAAACATGTGACTTTGCAAATCAGTAAAATGCTACAACACTTTAATTAATTCTGCAGTTTGATATCAAGCTTTGCTTCATAGATTCTTATATGGCACTTGGAATAGAAGTGGAAGATTTATCAATCAGGACAGTACTGTTATGATCAACATTATAAATACTTATCTAATTTAAGTATGACTAAAAAAAACTCCTGTGGAGCAGCACAAGTAGGAAGCTATTCAAAACTGACACTTGAACACCTGTTTTCAGGTGAGCACTCAAAGACTACTTTAGATCCATAAATCCACATAAAAAAGCCACACTCCTAAAAGTGAATTATTTCCTTTCCCAACTTGCTGTTTTTAAGTGAATACAAACAACCCTAAGATGCTTAGTATTCAGCATGCTGCACACATTCACTTCCAAGCTCGCAGCAGTTGGTTTCAGTGAAGGAGGCAACTTTGGAGTCATTTACAGCCCCTTGGGGCTGCATTAAATCATGCTAGGCTGGAGTAACTTTTAGGTGATTTCCTCTTAAACCAGTTCATCAGATGCTATAGAGAGGTGATGTAATAGTATTAGATAGGTCGCATTGTGACAAGTGATACCTATATTTGGAGAGAGTCAATGAGCCAGCGTTGTCCGAAGACGCCTCCACGGTCATGTGGCTGGCATGACTCTCCTTGCCGCAGCGCATAGCATGCAGCTGGAACACAGAGCGCTGTTTACCTTCCCACAAGCGGTACCTATTTATCTACTCGCATTGACATGCTTTGGAACTGCTAGGTTGGCAGGAGCTGGCCAAGCAACGAGCGCTCACCCCTTCGCGGGAATCGAACTGCCGACCTTTCGATTGACAGCTTATGGTTCAGCGGTTTAACCCGCTGCGCCACCCTCTGGCCTGCTGCCAGAACTCGCTGAATCCAAATGTTTCCTTACCCACAGGAGACCTCTGGGACTGCCCCCCCCCCCAGAATGCAGCACAAGTATCAACCTACCAAGCAGTGGGAGAATTAAAAACAATATGAAACTGTCATGGCTGGCAATGATATACAAAGTTTTAGGTTTATATCCAGGAACAAAAGCCATGTAGGAAAAAATCCAAAACTAATGTACGTTTTTTTTAAAAAAAACTAATTAAAAACCAAAACAAAAGTTAAAAACACATCATTTTAAAAAAACAGGTTTAAAACATCTAAAACAGTTAAAATAGTTTGGAAAACATACAACACTTGGAACACAACGTTTCGTCCAATTCTATGGACTTCATCGGGTGGACGACAAGAGAGCCAGTAAGGCTGTCAGGGTGTTACTGAGAGAAGCAGCAGTCACAGTTATAAACCATCCAGTCGCGTAGCAGCACATTCAGTAGTGAGAGAATTTTACCACACAACAGGTGGAGACAGTGCTGAGCCAAAATGAGGGAGCTGACCCTTGGAAATATTTTTGTGCCCCACTGAAAGTCCACTCCAAATATGTTTGGGGGGGACTTGAAAAGATACAAAGGCATACATGTAGATTTTCATGGCTTTTTACTATGTACACAGAAGCAATGTTTATGGGATTTCCAGCCATGTGATATCAGCTCTTAAATTGAAGAAATAAAGAATATTCTTACAACTTTGTCTGTTGAGATTCCTGTCCTCTGATCCTACCGGTATGCAGAAGCGGGCGACCAGAGCGGATTATCCAGATCAGACGTAGCAATAAAAAAGTCTTGAGTCTTCCTTGCTTAATGTTTCATCCTCAAACACTTGGGATTTTTTCAAAAGCAGAAAAATTGGAGAACTCAGCCACGGCGCCCAAGGGGGAAGGGCCGCTCCCGGAGGGGGGGCGGCGCTCCAGGGGCGGGGGGGCGACCCGGCTTACGCGGGCGCTATGAGGCCTTCTCCCCCGGCCTCGGAGCCAGAGAAAGCCCCAGAGCGTCCACCTCGACTGGTGGCCAGGGCTTTCTGAAGGCCGACTGCCGCGCCGCGCTGTTTATCTTTGTTTTGCACATGCGCAGAACGTTTTAACATTTTGCACATGTGCAAAACAAAGATAAACAGCGCAGCGCGGCAGTTGGCCTTCAGAAAGCCCTGGCCACCGGTTGAGGTGGACGCTCCGGGGCTTTCTCAGGCTCCGAGGCCGGGGGAGAAGGCCTCGGAGCGCCCGCCCGTGTCACTGGGAGGGCGGCGAGCTCCGTGGAAAGACTGGAGCGAGCAGAGCAGCGCCGCCCAGGGCCAAGGTGCTGCCCGGAGCCGCTGCTCCGCTCGCTCCAGTCTTTCCACGCCTCTGGCACTGTGGGTACAGTAAGTGTCATGCAATTGCAGTTATGTGGAATGGAGAGATGGAAGAGGTAGGAAAAGGTGGACGATGAGGAGTTGTGCTATTTTTGTTTCATTTGTGCTTGTGTTACTTTGTTTCAATGTCTTTTCTTTTCTCCCATTAAAAATAAAGATTTTTTTAAAAACAAACTCTGATAGATAGAATATGTGGTGCTTTGCGGCATCACTATGTTCACTCTATGATCCCTGGATAGCTGGGATCAAGTAGTGAACAAGTAGCTTTATGGCACGGAGGTTGCAGTGCATTGGAGTTATAAAGAAGCATTAAAAAAGACATGGAGGGCATAAAGACAGGATGTTCCTTGTAGGCTTCTCACATCCCTTTAATGCCCACTTGTCACGTTGAAAATAGATGAAAAGAAGAACTAAACAGCTACATCCTGTTTCTGTTCAGAATTCAGAAAAAGATGATTGGGGTGCTGTACAAATACTTGGTACAATCCAGAGATGTTCATATTTTGAACAGTGAGTTCTCCCCTACACTGACTTGGACCCAACAGCAGTCAGCATATCTGCTCTTCCCATTGACTCAGAGGTCAAATGGCCTGCCCTCAGTTTAATACTCTGCTCCATAATGTAACATACAACTCAGACAGGAGCTTCTAGGCATTCATTCCAGAATGAGAGACATGATCATCTGCCCTTGGAGTAGTAGAAAGGCAAAAGTTATGGAAACACTCAACAATCTTGCATTCAGTACCTCCAATTCTTTCTCAGCTTCCAACCATATGATCTAGAAACGTAGGGTTTAACTAAGCAAAAACTTAATCAAATTAGTTCAATGTAATCAGTTTCAATTGCACCTTCACTCACTAGTAGCTTATTATAAGGCAAGTTTCAAATTCAGTGATCATAAAGAAAAGCATTTTCATGGAAACCTTAAGAAATGCTTATTTAACCGACAGCCCAAAGCTACTTAACTTCCCATGTAGAGATGTAGCTGTGCCAACGTGGCATGTGATGTATCTTGTGGGGGAGTTTCAACCTGGAGGCCTCCTCGGGATAAAGAAACATTTGTTCCCTTGCTCTGGGGTAAGCCCATGGATGTACTTGGACCTGAGCCAGCTACACCAATGGCACAAGTCTATGTGGACCCAGTTCAGGAAATCAGGGGGATAGGATATCGGTGGGTGCCACTGCCCCTGATACCAACACCTTCCCAGCCCTGATCTGCCCTCCTCACCCCCATCACCACCAAGTTCCTCCCCTCCCCCTGTTCCACCCCTCCCCACCTCCCTGCTACCCCCTGTGCTGACTTAGCGCTGCCGGCAGGCGTTCTCCATCTGCTGGCGTGCAGACCAAGCCGCTCACTGCTTGTGGCAGCGGCTATGGCGTGTCACTTTTGCAATAGCCATAGCGGGCCTTAAACCTCCAGAATGCTTGTTCTGGCGGCATAAGGCTTGAATAGGACTGGGCTGTGAATGCTAGCTGATTATCTAGCAACATGAGGCTATAGGTGACTGAACGACACTTTACTGTCTCTTCTTCAACTATGAATTTCACTGACAATTCTAATTGCACATCCTTTATTGTTTTTCGGTAGCTCCAGACCATATGAACCAAACAAAAAGCAGACAAGGAGACTTGTTTATCCAATTCCAAATTATACTTATCATCCTGGCAGTCAGGAACCCAACTCCAACGCTAATGCCTCTGGAAGCTGCAGAGAACACAAAGAGTTGGTGCAAGACCGGGAACCTCCAGGATGTGGTTTCAAGTTATTAAGCAGCACAGTGCCGATGACGACTGCTACAGAGGCAGGCCATAGAGGATTTCAAGAGCCAAAGGTAAACAGACATGGCTTTTTGCTCCTGGTAAAGAAGACAAACAGACCCAAGTCTTGGCTATCTGCCCAGTCAGTGATGGGTATGGGCAGGTACAACAAGATCCTAGATCTGAAACTCTATTTGGCAGGTAGCCAGGTCATATTTTAATGGAAGCATCAACCTGATATAACAATGTCTGCATGGCAGAATTGGCATTCAAGGCATGATTCACATGTCATGTGGTAGCAAACACATTTGCCACCATGTGTAGACCATAGAGGTGACAGGTGTCCATGGCCAATCCTGGCTCTACAGGAAGTGTACCTATAAAATACACACGGCTGAAAAGATATGGCTTTATGGAAACATATTAATGTTGCATGTACTGTAATACCTCCAATAACACCACTTCCTTTAATGCTGTTTCATTATACCACTCTTCTACACTGACAGCTGATTGACAGCTGTTGTAGCCAATGAGAGGAGTGTTTTCTGGCCAGTCAGTGCCAGGTTGTTTTTTTCAATAATGTCACCTACTTCACTTGCCAAATGCAATGTGTCGAGTGTGCCTGAGAGACCCATGGTATAGGAAACAGTAGGTTTAAATTGTTTCTAAAGTCCTGAAGTCACAACATGAAAAAAGGAAAATGCACAAATAAAAGCAAAACAGTTAGCATTCAGAAATCTTGGCCGCACCGCTTTCCTGAGACATTACAAGCTTGTCCTGTGATGGAGAGGTATTATGCACCTATTGTTATTCCTCCAAGATCAATCATCGTTCAACCACAGTCGATGATACAGCACTCACAGTTACTGCTCATTCTTCATGTAAGAGTCGTTTCTATAAATCATTCTTGTGTCTGATGTTAAGCCTTCGGGGTCTTCTCAAAAGTGTAGAGAGCTGGTGCGTTCACTTGGGGAAAAATTCATCGCAGATCTTCTGAGGCATCTCCAGCATTCCATGATCTATTAAACATATGTAAAAGATATCTTATTTATCTTTTTTAGATGGAATACTGAAGATGGTGGAAGGTAGACACTCATCAGGTCAGCACTTTGCAAACTCCACTTCTTTAAGGGTTTTGAAACCTACTGTAAGAACTTTAGGCTCATCCGTTCAGATGCAGAAAGATGGCTATGGATTACATCATAAAACAGACACAATTCTCTGAAGAAATCAAAAGGCTTGTGCAGAAGGCTCACCTCCATAAAACTTCAAAAACAGTCTGGTTTGTCTATGAAAAAGCCTGAAAATTTAGCATGAACGAATAACTTCAACTGGATTAAAAGCCATATGTCAATAAGATGTTTAATTTAAAGTCAAGTTAAAAACACGACGTTTCTCTCATATTTCCTTTGAGCCTCCTCAGGTGTAAGATGAGCCACTGCTGGCCAGAGATGTTATTGCAGAGGAATATGCAGCCGGTGGACTTAATTGTCAGGGGTCACCTTTATTATATTATTGTTATAAAGAAAGCAGTTGCCAAGAGCCATAAACGTTTCAGGTTAGCCTGAAAATTGATTACTTCAGGAAACCACAGACCAGTGTTGCCTCTGAAAATTGCACCACTGAGCAGAGCCCTCCCTTGCTGCACAGCAATGTGGCAGTGTCTTCCCGGCGGTCAGCAATGACATCATCATGTCATTGCTGACTTGTGGGTCAACTGATCTCTGAGCTGCATGGAGCTCAGTTGAGAGATGTGCGGTTGTGTGGCTGTGCACCTTAGGGGGAACACTGCTGCAGACTGCAAAAGGAAAGGAAACAATGGCAGAAGAAGGTCAGATCTCAACAGCATCCTGAAGGGATTTGAACCAAACAGGAGAATTGTGAGAAACCCTTTTTGTGGGATATTGCTGGGGAAACAATCCAGGCAGCCTAATCCTGTGTAGGATCTGGCGCCCGGCCTAAACGACTGGACATTGTATCCTATCGAGTTCCCAGGCTGAGTTTCTGTATTTGCATCTTACTGAATACAATTGTTTTTTTAGTTAAAAGAAATACAGAACTTGAAGTGTACATCTGTTGCCTACTTGTTAAGATTGTCCTCGTCTACTACTGTAAATTTATAGGGAATTCGCATGGCAGGATCACATTGCCACTATAATTGAATCCACTCATTTTATTTAGTGCTGTGTTCTGCCAATATTGAAGTGAACCCATTTTGGTTGGGTTACAACTGCAGTTCATGTGGTGAGCTTTCCTCCACCATAATATAGCAAATGATGTGGAGTCCATAGGAATGATTACCCAATAAAGGGGTGAGGTGGGACGTTGTTCAGAATGGGTTGTCCTATGTCATAGCTTCTCAAACTGTGGGTTGCGACCCACTTGGTGGATCATGGCTTGATGCGGAGTTGGGTCATGAGATGGGCTCTCCTGCCCACCCTTGCCTCCATTCGTCTCTAAATTGGAGCCAAACGGAAGCAACTGGAGCAACCCAGGTGGCAACCCACCTCCTGCAGCTACTCCCAGCCTGGATGGCCTCTGGAGACCTCTGAATGCCTTTGGAGGAAGTGACTTCCGGCCCACTTCCGGTTTCGCTGACGCAACTTCCAGTTGCATTGGGAGGCCTCTCTGCCATCCAGGGTTGGGAGCAGCTGCAGGAGGTGGGTTGCGCTGCCGCCACTGGAAGACCAGGTGGGTCATGGCCAAACCAGGATTGAGAATGCCTGTCCTATGTATAGACATCAACATCCTGTATAGAGATATACATCAACAACATGTATAGAGATCCTATATCCTGCATGGTGGAGGAGTGGGGTGTGCTCCATCACTTAGCACTTGCAATGCTAGCCCAAGCAACCATCTGAAGCAAGACTATGTAAGTAAGGATTGTCAAACTGCCTTTCACTGTACAAATGGGCCTGTGATATAAAAGAAAACAATTCTATCATGAGTATATACCAGAGCGAGGGGACAGGGTGCTTTCCTGCAGTGGCATTCTAAATACACTGCATAATGAATGGAAATTAGGGAACTCAAGCCAGCAGGAAGCCTAGAGAGATCTGAGACCATTCCTAGAATAATTGGCTCCAATCTCGACCCTCTGTATAATTTGGGAGGAACACTTAGGCCATAAATTCACTGTTCAGATTAATGGTGCTTGTTTTGCTCTAATGTCACTGCTTCTGATTGGCTCTTGTGAACGAGACCATAAATGCACAGATCAAATATATGGTGGGGATAGATTTGTATTGTTAAGCATGATCTGGTATAATTTATCATCCATTTTTTTCCTCCTAGTAATGGACTGGCTTGCAATAGCTCAGTCCAGACTTTCTTGTGCTTTGGTCAAATGTATCCATTTTTCCTCCTCCTCATTTTGGTCCTGTCAAAGGTCCGACCCTCTTATCAGGCTGCTCTGCTTCTACGCATTCTTCTCTTCCCAGAGACTGAGGGGGAAATGAGCATGGTAGTCATCAATTCATTTTGTCTACACTTTAGCATCCAGACTAGGCACCACCGATGGTGGTTACTGACGTGTTCAAGCTGGAGGGATTCAGGACATGAAGGGACATGAGAGGGTGTAGGGTCAATATGACCAGGATGCCTCCCAATGCCACCTTGAGTTCACTGCTGCCACCTTGCACTGACAAAAGCCCCTTAGCGTGGTCCGTTGCACTGTTTTCTCAAACTCAAAGTGTGCAATTTCTGGTTCTATTTAGATCTTGTGTGTGTTGTAGTAATAATAATAATAATAATACCAGTATTTATATACCACTTTTTCATTGGTCATTGGATTTCTCCTCCGACTTTAATTCAAAGGCGGTTTACATGGGCAGGCTTTTTAAACCCCAAAGGGTTTTTACAATACAATCCTTCGTTCTAATCCTTTGTAGAACCCTTCATTCTAGATGTTTCTTTCACAGTTCTCTCTCTCTCTCTCTCTCTCTCTCTCTCTCTCTCTCTCTCTCTCTCTCTCTCTCTCTCTGGCATTCGCCTCACCACGCTTCAGCTGACAGGCAACCTTGACTCTCACTCAGGTGCAGCTGCAGTCCCACTCCCCCACAGAGGCTCTGCAACTTATCAGCTTGGCGTGCCGGCAGCTCTCCGACAGACACAGACACTTCCAGCCATCTTGAACTGCTGTCCTTCAGATCTTCAGGCGTATATGAGACGGTCGCTCTACCAACTGAGCCAGACCTCCTGTAAGGAAGAGGAAAGAAGAGAGGGAATGAGGATAGTATCCTGACGCATGGCAGTGCTGCCAGGATCAGAGGTGGCATGGTGATCACCCCCAGACGCCAGAGGTGATGTCACCGCCGCCGCTGTTTTTGCATCAACCAGAGGCACAGGGCGGTCAGGAGGGCCAAACCTGCTGCCGTGTCCGTTGCCACCGCCTGCTCACCCTGCCGAAACAGCCCAATTTGCCCCGCCACCATCCGTCATGACACCCCCACCCGCCTGTTGCCCAGGGCCCAATCCTGCCACCTGGGGGGGGCGCCCTGGCCCACCCCACCCCTAACAACGACGCTGGCCAGGATCCACCTTACCTATGCTCTTGTGGTAGCTAGAAATGGTGGCAGGCTGCCGACACCACTGCTGCTTGCAGTGGCGCTTCAAAAATGGCCACCAGAAGTGTGCTGTGCGCACACTGCCGTATGGTCATTTACAACAGAAGAATCTCTGTTTTGCTGTTGTAAATGTTGGTTTGGATTGGGCTATAAAGCTGTTTGTTAAGGGTTATGTTGGAAATGGATAATTTTATATAATGCAGTAAATGAGCCATAAAGGCCCAGCCTGTTGCCCCCCTTTTTTTCTAACACCATATTATGGTGTAGGGTGGGGTGAAGGTGTCAAAGACTTCAGAGAGTCAAGCCAGTGACAAGTACATACAATTAATAGATTTTCTCCCCCTTCCTTGCCCAAGGACTAGTTCTGTGTATTCCCTTTAATCCCGTTTATTCACATCAAAAGATAAATACTTGCATAAAAGTATCTCAAGAATATAGACCAATGCATTTTCCAGTACCCACACTGTTCATTTTTGCCTTCCTGAAAGATGATCATTGTTTCTTTGAATAATTTCTAGTAAAGCAATTCTGTTGTGTTAGAAGAAAAAAAAATTTAAACCATTTTAGGCTATTTCAGTAATATTATTTATGCAGCTTGTATTAAGGAGTCAGGCTAATAACTCTGTAAAGAAGGAGAAGAGGTAATTAGACTATAATTCTAATTACTCAGGAGAGCAGTGGTGCCTGTACATACTTCGAAACTCAACTGATGCATTGCTTTGGTGACTGTGGGAGGATCTGTACTTTGCTACTGGCTGCTGCACTGACCCCATTTCCAACTAAACTAGTTTATTAAATGCCATCTTGCACAAGCACCAAATAGAAATGTACTGATGTTTCCATAACAGCTTGAGGATAGGGAAATCTATTTTCACCGAGGAATAAGGTTCACGTGTTGCATTCACAGATAATTTGAATCCCCTGAAGCCACATGATAATAGCAAAGCTACAAGTTTAATTATTTGTCATTTGCACTCTCTCTTCAACTTGGCTTACTGTATTTTTTGTACACACAAGCACACTACAGTCTACGCACCTCACAATAATATGTGAAGAAGTTTGTGGTGATGTTTCCAGAATTTTTGCTAAAAACACAACCACATGGGATATGTTGATTGAGCACAGTTTCTCTCTGCAAGCCACAGGGAACCCCGTTGACCCCGGGCCGATTCTTCAGCATCTTGGTTTGCTGATGAGCTGTATAATGCGGTCAGTGCAAGTCACAGAATATACATAGAAGCTTTCTTTCATGCAAAAACCTAGAAAACGTAAGATCTTGTTCCCTGATACTGTTCCCTTCTACTCACTTGTTGGTGTGGTGCCCACCAAAGCCTTTTCTACTGATTCTGCATCGTGTGTTCAGTTAATCAACACTTCAAAGTATTGGTTTAAGTCAGGGGTGGGGAACATATTTGCGATGGAGGGCCATTTTCCCATGGGGAAAATGTCCCGCGGGCCGTGTGCCCCTCCATCGCAAATGGGTCCCCCGGCGCGCACACACACACACCGCCCCCCCGATCTCCTTACCTCCCCCCCCATGCTCTCCTTACCTTATTTAGGCGGCGGCAGCCGCAGCCGCCAGCCCTGCACGCGCTGCTCACGCGACTCCTTTTGAACCCGGCTGTTTCTGCACATGCGCAGAAACAGCCGGGTTCAAAAGGAGTCGCGCGAGGTGAGCGCGCCGCGCGCTCTCCCCTCGGTGCGACTCCTTTTGAATCCGGCTGCTTCCGGGTTCCAAAGGAGTCACGCGAGGTGAGCATGCCGCGCGCTCTCCCCTCGGCACGACTCCTTTTGAATCCGGCTGCTTCCGGGTTCCAAAGGAGTCGCACAAGGTGAGCGCGCCGCGCACTCTCCCCTCGGCGTGACTCCTTTTGAATCCGGCTGCTTCTGCACATGTGCAGAAACAGCTGGATTCGAAAGGAGTCACTGAGGGGAGCGCGCGCGGGGCCGGCGGAGCCTCTGGTCTGCTTGCGCGGGCCGGACCTGATTGATTCGGGTCCGGTCTCTCGCGGGCCGGGCCGGATCGCTCCGGGGGCCGGATCCGGCCCGCGGGCCGCCGGTTCCCCGCCCCTGGTTTAAGTGCTCCTCTTAAGGGTTACTTTCATGACATTGATAAATTAGGAAGCTTGACTTTGGGGGACCGTACTGTTCCCTTTGTGATTTAAAAATATACAAAAAGTTGCATAGTTAAGGAAGGGAAACATAGGTCCTAATCCAGCCCTATCCAGATATAACTAGCTCATATCATCATCCATATCAGAAGATGCAACCAGCCAGGTCAGTGGAGCCAAAAAGAGCTTTACACCCCAGGCTAGACCAGCTTTGCACTCTACATGCAATGCTCTCTTACTGGACCGTGTGTGTGTGTGTGTGTGCGTGTGTGCCTGCCTGCCTGCCTGTCTGTCTTTCCCAAACCTTTTCAACCTGCGGCTCCTTTGACCATTGGCGACCATTGGTTCTGCCCCCCATGACATTATGTTGATGCCTGCCAGTTGGCATTGCACTGTTTTCAGAGACGATTCCGTGGCACTCTACGGCTCCCCTGGGAGCTGCGTCTCCCAGTCTGGGAACCACTGCTTGAGGGAATGGCTCCCAATTAGTGGGAAGAGTCTTCAAAGGAGTAATTTGACAAAAAAGACTTTAATGACACTCATCATTCTGCCCCACATTCTCTTACACAATTGTGGTAACCTTGAAGTAGAAACTCTTATTGTACTATTGGTTCTATAGAATCAGTGGCATCACTAGGGGGGTGCAGACCCCACCAGGTGACACCCGCAAGGGGGGTTGACACCACTAGTGGCCAAAATTGTGGAAAGTATTTGGAAAATTTGTATTTGTATTTCTATCAAAAGTTATGGCCAAATAACTGGAAGAAGAAAACACATTATGTAACAAAAAAGTGGATTTCCTCAAAACTGACCAATGAGACTGATTGTTCTGAGAGCAGATGAGGTGTTATTATGACACAACACGGAACCAATAAGGTGTTAATATGAGTCAGCTCTCATTTATATGTATCAGATCTAATACTAGAACTCTGATTCAGTTGTGTGTGTCATCAAGTTGGCTTTTTGTTTTTGTTGGTTACTGATTTGTTGGGTGACCTGTATTGTTATTTATTAAAATTAATAAAGTTAATGGGGGTGACATCATGAGTTACTGCACCAGGTGACACCAACCGTAGTAACACCACTGGGGCGACACGATGAGCTCTCGCACCGGGTGATGCAAAACCTAGTGACGCCTCTGTATAGAATATACACATTTCTAATTTTTGTCTCATAGTTAGATTGGGTCAGATTAGAAGGAGTTCAATCCGTCTCTCAGCTACTGGGCCAAGCTAAGAAAAATTATAAAGAATGTAGTGGGAACAAGATCCTGTGAATAAGATAATGAACAGAAAGGGAGGAAAGAAGGCTGGACAGCCATCATTGGGAATACTCTAATTAGATTTCATGTAGTGAGAAAAGGGATGGATGAGAAGTCTACAAAACTCTCTCCAGCTGGAAAGGGAAGGCGGAATTTGAACAAGTCAGGAGTGTACAGAATTGGTTTATTCCTTCTTCTAACAGGCATTTTACACTTTTACAATGAGGCACTGGAGGGAAGAAGCGGGAGATGGGCCCGTGCAGATCTTCAATAAGGTACAGAGGTGCTGCCCCCGCTCCCTCCACCCCACCTCCACCCTACCATGGACTTGAGCATCTGCAGTTTTTCACATCCATGAGGGTTCCAGGAACGGAACCCCCACAGATGCAAAGGCCCACTGTACATGGAAGTAGGGAGTAGGTTCCTAGATGTCCATGGTGTTGGGCTTAGCTAACAATTTGGCCTACCTAAATATACAATTCAGAACACTAGTTTGAGAAGGTGAAAAAGACATGGGAAGAAACATGTTTGTATTAAAGGATACTCTTATTCCCAAGTCCCCTCCCCACTTCCATTTAAAAAACGCTTTGTAATGAATGAATTTGTAAGTATGTCTCTGATGGATGTAGTTCTTTGTATCATTTTTGGATGCTTGACTTTAGAATGTACAGTATTGGGTGATGAGTGAGAAAATGCTTTTGGAAGAGGTTTAAGTAAAACTATGTTTGTTTTCAGATACTATAAAATGAATGGTTATTTTAAATTATTGCAAATGTTTCTTAAGGTAAAAAAAATAAGAAACCTAATACAGTTATTAATAGAAAAAAAGAGTAGCTTATGAAAATGCATTCCACTTAATCATATATATGTGACTAATACCATAATCCACTGTTAGATTGACTTTCAAATCTGTTAAAGAGCTTCACTTTTAAAATGACATTGAACTTCTTTGCACACACTATTTTTAATCTGTGCATAGAAAAATTTATTTTTTCTACTCATTTTTCAGATGTCAAAATGCTGTAGTCCTCCCCACTCCATTCCATTTTCATATTCACAAGAAGTCTCCAAAGAACAGATGTGGCCTATGCATAAAATGTTAATCATGGAAATTTAGATAGCTAAAGATAAGCATAGAAAGAGATTACCAGAGTTAAGGACTGTGGTCCTCACCTGGGGAATATAATTGTGCTGTATTTGCTAGCAAATGATGCCCAACAGTATGGCTCATATGGACATGGCAAACCTAGTATCCTAGAACATACATTCAGCTGCAAACCTTCTCTTTTTGTGCAAAATCAAAGCATAACAATGCAGCACGCTGTAAGGACCAATCTGGGGGCCATGTGTGGTCATACTTGAATGGGAGCACTAAGTTGGAGTTTGAAGTGCGGCAAGAAGACCACACAAAGGCAGACAGTCAAGGTCCAAGTATTTATTCTAGACTTTCTCAACCTCTGTGGGAGTTCCATGCCCTTGGGCCAGGGTGGGTGCCTCCCCTATGTACTCATGGGATTGCCATGCTGGGTTTCAAGGTCATCTCTCGCCAACTGAGGAGGCCATCTGTAGCATCTGAGGAGGAAGATGCAGAACTAGTCTGGAGAGTTTTTCCCATTGCCTCGGTGTTGTTTGGAGAGGGGAGTGGCTTATATAGCACCCACTTCCTCCTCACCACCACAGGACAGCTTCCCTCAACAACTGTCTCTTTCTGGGGGTGTAGAGTCACTGACTCTGAGTCAGAACATTCAGTGTTGCATCCTGCTACTATAGCCTCATCACTGGCACTGACCCAAGCCTTTGTCCTGAAGCTTGCTTTATGGACATATGGAGCCCCACCACTTTTCCAACCCAGAACCCACTTCCTAGTGTTCTTGTTGCCCAAGCAACCAGGGACCCTGCCTTGGAAACCTAAGGAGAGGTGTATGTAGTTGCGGGCTTATTCTGTGTGCCCCAGCTTGCCCTTGATAAGCACACAGCCAGTCCCAATCTCCACCCCAACCTTCCCCAGAACACCCCCTCCACTAACCTACCTAACTTTGGTGGGGTATTAGCGTGTCAACCCATTAGTCCCAGAGGTCAGATTTCCCCAGGATTCCCAAATGTCAGTGTGTTCCACATGTTTAAGGGACCCCCAAAGAGATATAACCACCTGCAAAAAAACCCTCCCAGGTGTTCCATATACCTGTAGCATAGGCGTTGCATTCACCACTCATTGGGGTTTAAGGCATAACAAATGTGTCCATTCATTCCTATGTAAAGCATAGACCTGACAACACAAGATATCAAACAAACACATAGTTGTGTTGTGCACACAGCTTCTGTGCTTTAGGATTGTGTAGGGGGATGTCCCAGCACAGTGTACGCCAAGTTAAAAGTCCCTGACTTAAGAGTTTTTTATGACCCTTCAAACCCTTGAAATGCTGCAGCTTTAGTTGTGAGTTCAGCACAAAAACGCTCAAACGAACATAGTTGTGTTGTGCACACAACTTCTGTGCTTTAGGGTTCTGTAGGGGTATGTCTCAGCATAGTGTACCCCAAGTTACAAGTCCCTGATTGCAAGAGGGTTTTTTTTAATCGCTCTTAGAGTTAGTTTTTGCAAGATCGTCTTGTTTCTTGCTCTTTAATTTTTAAAAAGACAGGTATTTAAATGCCTCAGCCATGAAACGTAATGGCAGCAATCAAACCTTTTGTTATACAGAGAGGCAGCTGTTCCCCATTTAGCTGCAGGCTAGTTCCTGACCTTTGAATGCACTTCTTAGTAGAATATGTCAGTTGAAAAATACTATATTTTACAATGATATATATCTTAGCAAGCCCAATGTTTGTAACTCAAAAGCAACAGGCACCTTGCAGTAGCTGCAGACAGAACTGTGAGTACCCCAACCTTCACCCCTGCCCTGATAGGCTCAGCCTGAGGTGGTGGTGGGGGAAACACCAGAAATAAGCCACTAAATCCAGCTCCTGCAACATGCAGCTAAATATCAGTATATAATGCCAGCCACCTGACAGGTTCCTGCAAACAGTCAGTTGAGGTTGGAGACATAATTCTGAGTACCCCAACCTTCACCCCTGCCCTCAACAAACTAGGCTCAGCCTGAGGGGGGAATAGGAAAAAAAACCCAGAAACAAACAGCCAATTTACAGGAACAGTATCAGATTACCCTCTAAGGATCCGTGAGTTATTTGAGCAACGCCTTGTGTTGCTCCTACTTACAGCTCTGTAAAACTGATCATCTGCACCTGAGGTGTTGGAAACAAAGTGGATTCAAAAGCCAGGGCCCTGGCCATGAGAAAAAAGCCAGAAATCTACTCACAAAGTATAGGAAATGATGCAATATGATGAAAATGGCTGCATAGGTCTATTCTGTTACCCATATAACCCCAATGAGTGCTTTGAGCAATGCCTGGTGTTGCTCCTGCTTACAGCTGTGTACAGCTGATCACCTGCACCTGAGGTGCTCCAAACAAAGTGGATTCAAAAGCCGGGGCCCTGGCCATGAAAAAAAAAAAGCCAGTTTCATTTCTAATTTCAGTGAGGAGGGGGTACCCTGCAACCAATTCCTGCACCTCATTTTTCCTAAAAACAGTGATCTCTGCTCTTTTGGGGGGGGGTCAGTGGGGTGACCCTAGAACTCTGAAAATTGTTTTAAAAATAGTTTCACCTGTCTAATTTCCACAAAATATTCCAGAAAAATTGGGGGAAGCCCTTTTTTAAAAAACTATTTTCTTCCAGGCGTTGCTCAAAGCACTCATTTGGGTAAAATGTTAATTAGTCTTTAAAGAGTTGGCAGCCAGTTTGCTGCAGTGTACTCTGGTTGCCCAAGTGACCCCAGCACTGGCCATGACAGTCTAGAGGGATTTAGCAGTATAATTCCAGGGGTGGCAGTGCTCTTCCCAGACCTCTTAATATTTATACCAGGGATGTGGATCAAGTCTCTGAGTCCAAGTCTCAAGTCAAGTCCCAAGTCTTTGCCCCCAAGTCCCAAGTCTTTGGTTGTGAGTTGCGAGTCCCTATCTATTTAATGGGGAAAACAGGTTTAAACCTGAATAAAATTGGACCTGTCGTAAAAGGCTCTAAAGTCTCGAGTTGAGGCTTTCGAGTCTTTTACAGTCTCCGAGTCAAGTCTGAGTCAAGTCACTGACACGACTTGAGTCCCACTCAAGTCCGAGTCAATAGACTCAAGTCTACACCACTGATTTATACCTGACCTAGCCAGAGCAGAACTGGATGCCAACCGTAAGGGCTAATGTTGTGCATTAGTATCTCACAAATAGCCCAGTCCTATTCTGGGCTGGCCCAGAGAGTACAGCACTAATGTGCAGCCTCTGCAGCATGCTATGCACCAGCTAGGGACCAGGCAGCAATGGAAAGTAAAACACTCATTTACATACCTATTCTGTTGCTTCCTGTTCCCCAATGGGCCTACTTGGATCTGTGCCAGCTCTTTGGCTGGCATAAATCCAAAGGGGTCCATGACGGCATGTTAAAGCTGGGCCTGGGGCATAGGATATCAGCACCACTGCTGCTACCAATATCCACCCCAGCCTGTCCTTGATGTGCCCACAGCCAGTCCCGATCTCCGCCCCATCCTCCCCCAGAACACCCCCTCCACTGACCTACCTGCTTTGGTGGGGTGTTGACACGTCAAATTAACTAGTCTTTAAGGTGCCACAGGACTCCTTGTTGTCATTATGTTAGGTCCCTGAATCTCAACTGTCCTGACTCAAGTCCAACGCAGAAACCAAAAGCAAATGCAAAATGAGCAATTTCTTCCCTCTATAACTAGCATATTTTATGCCATGAGAGTGTTCCTTATGTTTTCAATGATTCAATGATTCAGATGGAATGAGGATAGTATCCTGACGCATGGCAGTGCTGCCAGGATCAGAGGTGGCACAGTGACCAGAGGTGTGCACAGTTATATAGCTGGCTGAGTCATGTGTTATTTCACTTGTGTGGATGAGAATGTTAGTCTTACACAGCAATAGTTCCCTGGAAAGTGCACATATATTGGAAGGGGGGCAGCTTAGTATCTGATTACAGATATTTCTGCATAAACCATTTCTTATTAATTAATATTTTTGTGAAGAAGGGGCACCATCTGCTCCAGAAAACTTACTTTCTTCCCTTGGGCACAGCAAGGATTAGTTATGGTCTGCCCAGCACTTTGTAAAATGTAAAAAAAACCTTCCATATATGCACTGCTAGCCTTGCAGATTCAACAGAATATTGACCTTGAGAGGAAAAAGATTAGCCCATTTCCTAGAGGGGACATGTGCAATAGTATTGTCCTTGGAGAATTTTTTTTTTCAGTTTGAAGAGGTTCAGAGTAATTTCAAGGCAGGGAGGGGAAAGAAATGTAAGTAAATGCTGCCTGGAAATAGAATTAAATGCACCCTTCCACAGCAAGGTGCTTTCAAAGTACCATAAACATGGGGGTATTATCAATAGCATAAAAGATGCACTGACATACCATATATGAATAGGGATGGAGAGTTTCTATTAGGGCTGTGAGGAAAATGTCATTAGGTGCTGAATTCAATAAGAAAATGGGTTTCTAACGAAGCAGTTTTTTTTCCTCCTCCACACCTATACACATTCTTTGAGTTGATACAGAGATGACCATTTTATCAAACCTTCTACTCTACCTCTGCACCATATATGTGGTAAATGTTATCATTTGGTTGGAGGATAAAAAGCTAGCTGCCAAAGAATGAGAGAACTCATCTTATGGCACAACCCTACCCTATCCCTGCACCAGCACAGCGCATGATGCACCAGTGCTTGCCATTGCAAAAGCACTTTGAGATGGCATTGCAGTTGCCTAGGTTGGTGTGAAGGCCCACACTGGCCTGCATGTGCCAGCAGAAGGAGTAGCGCACACTGGAAAAGGTAAGTTTGTGCTGAGTAGTGCGGAGACGGAATGTGGCAGGGGGAGGAGGTATAACGGGGCATGGAAGGGGTAGTGATGGGGGCGTGGTATGTGCGGATTGGGCCTGGGAGGGGGCAGGATCAGCGGTGCTGGTGCGCACCACATTCTATCCCCCTTCCCTGGCCTGACCCACCAACACAAATCAACTCAGACTTGTGCCAGCAATTTAGCTGGCGTGGGTCTGAGTAGACCCATTGCTGCGGCTGGGGCTTTCCCCAGGGCAACTGGACAAAGTCCCCTTACCTCAAGGAGACCTCCAGTCTGCAAAATTCCCATGCAGGATGCAGCACAGTCCACGGTCCACCACTGCGCAGGAACTTAGGTTGGATTGGGCTGTTTATGTTGTTTGGTCAACTGATTGGCACTAGATTTCTAACCATTTGAAGTTCAAGCGTATGGGATTTAAAGGGGGGGGGAAAAGATGGTAGCAAACTAGTGTTGTTTTGCAGCTGAGATGTACCAATAAATACATTTGCAAAGTCCATTTAAAACCGTCAGGCATAGATGTGATTTTTAAACAAAACAGTTTTTTTGATTCAGAGCAGGCAGGAGGAAATTATGAATAGCAATTTAAAAGCCTCACATAAGCTAATTTTTTCCTCTCTTTTTTGAATGGACAAAAATTTCAAAGGTCAACTGGAAAAAGTCAGAATGCACTTACCATTTCAAAGACAAAATAGCCCCTAAATACCAAACTGGATTGGCAGCAGTCTGTTCAATTTAACCACACAGTTTACCTTTTTAGTACTTGACATTCCTTTCAGCATGAAAATGTAAAGAAATCACATTCCAGGCCCGTCTTGTGTGTGCTACTATCTTCTAACAAAGCTGCAGAAAGGGAAGGGCATGAAGACCTACAGGCTCTTTACAAATTTCTACACTTACTGTAGAAATTAAAAACAACCCCGCCTCGCCCCCTCCCCCCAGAGCATTGTATACTGTGGTTATTTACAGAGGAGCGTCTGTACGGTTCTCTTGGGGATTCAACACTTTGGTAGAGAGCCATCACTTCCCAGATGAACAAAAGGAAAAAGGATAGATGGGTTATATGCCTGATGCCATAAAGAGCTGAAGAAAATCGAAGCATGAGTACAGAAAAGCCTCCTGGGAGAGAACAGTCGAGGAGCCAAAGTTGAAGGACGTACAATCCCAAAAGCGAGGACGGCTCAAGGCAAAGATTGGAAGAAGGAAATAATGAATGCTCTCAGAGGTTAGCCCTCCAGAGAGTAATCATTAATTACTGGACATGTTTAATGAATCCAAATATCCTCAGGCAAACACAGTTTCCCTTTCGTTTCATGATTGCAAGTCCATACGTTTTAGTTTTCTATATCAAAGGAAAGCTGTATCAGAATGGAAAGAAGGAGCGTGGGCATGCCAAGCTCCTCCCCCCTCCTGAAACAAACCCAAAGCATCCACTTCAGCATGATTATCTTTTTCAGACATTTCCTCACTCTCAATTATTAAAGAAAGGGAGAATGTTCTTTGTTGTAAAATTGCTTTCATAGCGCAAAAACAGAGCTGGCACATTCAGAGCTGGCACGAGTGATGATAACAAGGAAAGGAAGTGATGGCAGTTTTATTGTCAAAGTACAATTCTTTAGAACAATGGCATCTAACATTAGGATTTAAAGAAGAATACTTGTGAATATAAACACCTTAATAGTCAAACGATCTCTGAAATATTTTCCTCCAGCAGGAGAAACTCAGCATCGACAACAAGAATCTACATCTGTTTTTCTTTTCTTTTTTATTTGGTTTGATGCCAGAAGAAACCAAAATGTAACCGAACGGTGAAACCAAAAGGGTTGAAATGTAACTTTCTGAGGTGAACACATGTTCTAGAGCAGGAGTGTCAAATGCATTTCACACAGGAGCATCCGTGGCGTTTGCTGAGGGCCGGCAGTGATTAAGCAGGTCCTGCTGATTAAGCAGAAAGTGACATCATTAAGCGGATGATGGCCAGAAATAAGCACTTTGTTCTCACGAGAGAACTCATTAACTGCAAATGATAGAAGAGAAAATACGTAAACCTTGATCATATTTTCAAGATATGGGAGAGCCCAATGATCATGCAGGCCATCCTTTCGGCAGCACTGCTTCTGCTGAGGTGACAACTTCTGAGGCCTCTTTCCATCTCTCCCTCCCAGAGCCTTAGCAGAAGCGGTGCTGCCACTGGCATCACTGCAGGGGAGGCGGGATCTTCCGCCGCGGTCAGACCCTCCGTTACACAGGAGCATGAAGCGCCTCCGCCCCCTCGCCTTTGGAACCATTCAAGTCTGTGCTTTCACCGACTTGAATGGCTCCAAAGGCGAGGGGGCGGGGGCGCTTCGTGCTCCCGTGTAACGGAGGGTCTGACCGCGGTGGAACTTAGAGCTCCGCCCCCCTGCAGTGACGCCAGTGGGTGCTGCTAAAGGGCGGTGCTGGGAGAGCCCAATTATCACATGGGCAGGATAAGGAGCTTCTGTGGGCTGGATATGGCTGGTGGGCCTTATGTTTGACACCCCTGTACTAGAGTAAGAAATGAAATCAGAACATGACCATTAGTAATGCTACTATTCACTGATACTGGCATTAACTATATGGCCTCTTGCCAGAGAAACATAAGCAGATATAAGACCAATTGAAACCAATGATACTTACGGCCCAATCCTAATGGGCCACTGCACTCCTGGAGTTCATGTTCCCACAGTGCAGCATGCTTTATGGCTGTTGCAAAATGTGACATACTATACAGTGCAGCCTGGCCGCCACTGCAAGCTGTGAATGGCTGGGTCTATGTGCCAGTGGCCTCTCAACAAGCCCCAGCACAGCTAAGTCAGTGTGACGGGGCAGGTGGGAGGTGGATGTAGGTGGTTTGGGGAGGGGGAGGAATGGGGAAGAGACTGGGGCAGAGAGGACAGCAGATCAAGGCCAGGACAGGGGAGGTATCGGCTGCAGTTATATAGCTGGCAGAGGTTTGAGTAGAACCAACGGGGCTGCGAGGGCAAGGGAACAAATGTTCACTTATATTGAGGAGGACTTCGCGGCTCTAAATTCCCCTGCAGGATGCAGCATGCGATCTGTTGGGGAGTTAGGTAGGATTGGGATGTTAAATTGTGATTGCATGCTGAGTCCTATTGACTTCAATGTGTCAAAGCTGCAGGGTGAATTCTGTAATATATTTCCCCTTTCTGGCCCCAAATAGCAGAAATATGGGGGGGGGAATGTGTCTGTGTGAAAGCGGGTTGGTAGCTAAGTAGGGGCAGGTGTGACTCAGTTAACAATATTGCCATGCTAAATCATTTTTAAACACCTCAATTTTCTTATCTCTCTTGAAGTTAATGCACAAGCTACCCCCACATTAGGTTAACTGGATCCCAAAATCCGATCTGTCCCCTACATACTATACTAACTGTATCTTCTCTTAGGCCTTCTGTAGGGTTGGCACTATAGCTCTGTTTGGGTAAACCCCACCCCATGGTCCTCACACATGCAGTGTTGGTCTGCACTGATAAACACTGTGCCCAGGGAGATGTTCTCCCCAGTGCTGATTGTTAAGCATTCCCAAACATCAGGAGAAAGTCTGCCTGGATACCGTACTTGTCAGTGCAGAGAGAAGCTGCACGCATGGGGGTGGAACTTTTCAAAAGTGCATGGACAGTGTTCACACAATTGCAACTTCTGAATAGAACTTATGAGTTCTTCTATAAAAATCCATGCCTCATACACTTAAATCTGAGCCATGTTTATTCTATAGCAATTCATATTGTTTTCAGTGACAGTATGTGGGTCTGAACTGGTCTATGTGTGGATTCCATGATTGGGACTCGCTAAGCAATGCTGGTGCCAGATTTATGAATATCTTGAGGGAGAGCCCAAGGACTGGGTCTGCATGGTGTTCACTTGTCCCCTAGCTGTGCATTGGGCACACAAATGCCTTCACCTTCCACATCTTCCAGAGATCTGACTAGTCAAAATTGGACTTATTCCCAAGTAAAGGTGCTGAAGAATACAAGGTTAGGTTTTTCAGAACACATTTTGAAGTATGCATTTCTCTGCCCCCCCCCCCAGACACAACGTAGCCACAATTTAACCACATAGTCTATTATGGGGGTTTATCACTAGTGTGCCACATTAGCAAGCCAAATAGAATCCAGCAGAAATTAAATCAGCATGTGTTTCTCTGACAGATTGTTCTGATTGAAATTTTATTAAAATGTTAATTATGCTAACACAATGAAATACAAATATATTGCAGTGTTGTAAGCCATATGTGCCATTGGGTATTTGAAAATAAATCGCTTTAAGTAGGTTATTATTTAAAGTCAAAACTCACAAGTCAACATCATTTACCTAGACTAGCAATGCACCTCAGAGAAAGATGGTGACCCAAAGGTACAGCAATACCTTGTACTTTTGTCTGGTTAGGGTCCAGATGAAAGTCAAAAATGGATGAATGTCAAAGCATAGCCTTACTTAGCTTGCAAATTTATTTTGGCCAGTGAAAAATGTAAATAACTAAATATATAACACTTGCGAATGTGTGTGAAACCTCAATAAACAGAAATAAAAGAAAAATAAACATAAGAATGTTGACGAACGTCATAGCAGGTTGGATGAAATCGGACAAAACAGGAAAGCACATGGATGAAATTTGAAATGTGGTTATAATTGAAAACGGGTGAAAGAGCAATGAAAGAAAGAGCAACAAAAGTAAAGCAATGAAAGTAAAGTGGATGAAAGTCAAGGGATTGCTGTACAAGGGTACATGGAGGGCCATGACATGCCAGGAGCGGGAAGTAAGGTAAAGTTTTACTTTACCCTACTTCACTGTGCTGTGGTCCCTCACGGGTCCTGTGCCAGCCCTTTGGCTGGCACAATTCCACGTGAACCAAGAAGGCATTGCAAGGCCATGCAGGAGGCGCGGGATATTGTTGGCACTATTGACACCAATATTTATTTATTTATTTATTTTATTTTTCACATTTTTATACCTCCCTTCCCCCAAGGAGCTCAGAGTGGTGTACATATTTCCTCCCCTTATCCGTCCCCGTCCACCCTCAACATACCCCCCAAGAGCCCTCGATCCCTTCTCCATTCTGCCCATTCCCCACCACCATCCTACCTTTTCTGGCAGATTTAGTGGAGTCCATCGGCAACCCAGTGGAACCGCTGCCATTTGTGGCAGTGGTTCTAAAATGGCTGATGACAGCACACTGGGTTTACAATAGTCAAAGACTCTTCTGCTGCTGCAAATCCCTTTGCCTGACAGCCCAATCCTAGATAGGATTGGGCTGTCAAATTAAAACGATGGTTCATTTTGAACCCAAAGCTCTAGTCTTACGTATTATTGGGGAGTATGTGAACAATGATAATTTCCCTTCATAATTTTAAAAGAAAGCTATTATTGTTGCAGCAGACAAGAACAGGCTAGAAAAGCTAGCCATCCAAGGGGGGCAGCTAATCACTGACCGTATACACTGAAGGGAAGACTATACTTAGGTACCTCAAACATAACCTCAAACATACCTCAAACATAACCATAGCATCTTCAAACATGCAAGGTGACACTTGATTACTGCCCTTACTGCACTACTTGTTGTCTGCATTTTTCCAATTATCATGTGCCCAAAATTGTATAAATTTAGTACATCCGTGATATACATATTCGCTATCCATCACTATGTAGGAAGGTGAATCCTTCAATCTCTCCCACTCTTGTCCTTTCAAAAAGGAAAGGACATTCAAAACTGCTTCCAATTCAGCCTCTTGTGCCTCTTGTGCTCCCAAATTATTGGGAGTGGTTTCCCTCTTTTCTTTATGCAAGCACATCCTTTTTCTAGGAGCAAATGCAGATGCATCTTCCTCTTCCTCTCAAACTATACTGACAGTTTCCAGAGAGAGGTACAGTTGTGAAGTAATATAGCAACATAGCTATTCAAAAAAAAACTAATATTCATACAAGCAAAATATCCCATAGAGTACTCTTAAGATCAGTTTTCAGTGACCATGGTACCAAAAAAAATGAGCTCAAAATTCAAAAATAAATAGGTCAGGCCTGTTGAAAGCACAATCAAAAGAAAAGTCAGATCCTATCATGTGGGCTTCAGGCCCTTCTGGGTTGTGTTTGGCCATTTCATAGTGAAAACAGGACAGACAGACAGGTGCTTATCACACAGGACAAACAACATATAACATGTCCCCTCAAAGATGTTGTTTCATTGTCTAGATCTTGCAAAAAGGAGCAAAGTTAAGTATTTCCTCCTCCTGAGGGCAACTGCTTTTCCCATCCCTAATTGTAGCTGAAACAAAAAGGGTTAACACAAAACCAAAACCATTGATTTCTATGAGGCTTTTATTTGTTTGAACTCTGTGCATGCCCAGTTTTCCAGAGGCAGAAGGGTTCTATTCCATTGTATACCTGTGAAAATCAAAAGTTATGGAGGAAAACTTAAAGTTATTATTGACACTCAGGTTGTCTGCTAGTGGCAGGGAGTTCCAGTGGCAGTTGGTAACTCCATTTGCCTTTTCCTTAAAATGAAGGACAATTAATTTGCACAACTGACATTTACAGAGAAAATAAAACTTTTGATAGGCAGATTAAAGTTGTATGCCACTGTAAGGTTTTGCTTGGTGACTTCCAGTTTTACCTAGTCATGAAGGCAAATCATAGTTAAGTTTCAACACATAGGTACTGTTAAGACTGTTTAAAGTCTAATGGTGTAAATTTTCAAACATAAAAGAAATGGTTGTCCTTGTTTGGACACATAAATAGAAACAGGATTTTTCTTTTTCTCTTTCCCAGGCAAGGGAAGGCATAAAAATCTAAGTTCGTAGTCCTGAAAGATGCTGGCATCAGCAAAATTGATTAACGTCAGCAGTAGACATAATTCGCACTCCCCCTCTCTATAAGGTTGGAGTGGGCAAGATCACTTAATAATTCAAAAACATTTCTAGTCTTCCACCCCTTCCACGGAACAAAAAGGGTTTGAATAGACAAGGTTATTTCCTTCACCCGTCTCCCTTTTGTCCTTTTCTCTTAAACATTATTCGGTGTCGGGAGGAATTTGCTAGATAACCCCTTTCACAGAACAATGGAATCCGCCTCCAAACCTCAGCGAATCTCTCTTAAGAGTCAACACCACACTCGCCTCCACACTACGGCGAGTATCTCCAAGCCCAAGTAGTCTTTACAACCTGCCCCCACACTCGTGACAGGTGCCACAAGGGAATCAAAACAGAACTAGCCTATATCCTTCAGCTAGCCTGTGTAGACTCAACCGATCCTCCAATTCTCGGTTAGTCTGCTCAATGCCGGGGCGTCCCCCTGCGTCCAGTCTTAGTGTCTCGTATCCACCTCACCCAGGAGTACCGCAAGAAAAGAGGGGGTTACTGCACTTCCAAAAGGATCCTGTTCGTGACGCCAATTTGTTACACTCCCCTTCCGACTGTCTGGAAGGAGGGGAGGGTTGTTCTTTTTCCTAGGAGAGTGCAGCAGAGTCCTACCTCCCTCCTCGTAGCACCCCCGCACCAGAGGTTTGACACAGACACCCAAGACACCAAATTTGGTTTTAAATCACCATGCATGTGACATTTATTAAAACACAAAGACATACAAAAACCAAGAATCAAGAGAGCTCTCTTTCACTCACACAATCACACAACACACACACACACACACACACACACACACACACACTTACCCACCAAAGGGCGGGGGAGCTCAGTGGCCGCGGAACTGGAACACAAAAGGTAAAGTTTTGGCTTCCTCCTTTTAAAGTCTTCTCCTTCTTCTGAAATTCGTATCCGCCCTCGACTCTCAAGCCGGCATCTCTCGTCAGTGTAGGGAGGAGGGTTACTCTGTCGTCACTTTGATAAACTCCAGACCCTTTTCCTTATCAGTTGCCTCGCGTCTTCCTGGCTCCGACAGCCTGTACCATCCTTGGAAAGGAGAACGTAACATTCCTTTTGTTCTTTAAACAATCTTGTGCAGGCACTGTCAGTCAGGGTCTTGGAATTCCTCGCTGTCAATGCAAATTAAACAGTTCCCAGCAGGCATTACGAGTTCTCCATCTTCTCTGGCTCTTCAGCTCCATTACACATACACACAACTTTCACGCATGACAACACTACTACTACTACTACTACTACTACTACTACTACTACTACTACTACTACTAACTACTACTACTGAATAAGAACTTAGAACTGCAACTTGTTTATGAAGGTTTGAAAATGGGAGAAATCTATGACACTCAAACACTGTTTTTTACAGATACTACAGGTCCAACAGCAGTTAGGATTGGGCCAATGTACGGAGAATTTTACGACAGTGGAGTAGTGCTCTGCCAATGATCAATGGCTGTCAGTGGTGTGCACAGCATATCAATGGCAGCCATTTTGCAAGAGCCATCACAAGTGGCGGCAGCCCTGCAGCCTCGCTGCTGGAGTCTGCTGTCCCTGTCATTGCAGGTAAGCCAACGGTGGGGGCATGGGAGGAATGGGGAGGGTCTGACAGGGGAGGAGAGGCAGGCAGAACGGGGGTGGAATGGGATGGATATCGGTGGCAGAGACATGCACTCTCATCTCATTTTTTCCCCTGCTCCCTCTCCCTTATTCACCTTAGACCTGTGCCAGCAAAGTAACTGGCTCAGATCTGAGGTGACCCAATGGGCTAATGGAGGCTTACCCCTGGGTAAAGGAACAAATATTCCCTTACCTGGAGAAGACTTCCTTGATTGCCCCCTGCAGGATGCAACATGCACTCCAGCGGTGTCACTGCATTGGCAGGTGGGGATTTAGTTAGGATTGGGCTGCAAGTCTTCACATTAGCCATAAGTATTTCATCATCTTCATGATACCGTATATCTACTGTATATATATAAAAGAACAAGTCCTGACTGACTGACTCATCACGCCCCGCCCAAACCTCTGGGCCTAGACACGTGAAATTCGGGGAGCACGTTCCGTCCTATTCACAATTATCTGGGAGTAAGCCCCATTGACTAGAATAAGAATTACTTCTGAGTAGACATGCCTAGGCCTGGGCTCGCAATGCGTTTTCACAGATTCTTCAAGATCTCTTAGGCCCATCAAGAGATCGACTTGGGTTTTGCTCACAAAGGTTACCCAAACAAATGCTTAAAAACATAATTCCGGATTTTGCCCTAATCAATCCCTAACATTCTTTTTTGGCATATGGAGGATGATAGAGGACGCTTAAACTATAACATCCCCCAGCGTGCTATAGGTGAGGGGAAAACGGTGCTGCCCATATGTTTCCCCTGCTACCCTCGGGCGTGACACTCTGACTCCAAGCTCTGCCCATTCATAGACTGGGAAAGCTGATCACAGCCAACCCTGAATCACACCTGTATGCAATTTGAAAACTCTTCTTTATTTAATAATTTATATAAATGGCTTACCTTTATCTGCTGAAGAATGAATGGAAGGGAGTCAATCTTGTTAGCGGAGAAAGCCGCACTGAAGGTATGATTAATATACTGTAGCAGTAGGATTTGGCAAGCACATGATGAAGGAATAAGATATGAAAATTATCTTTCTGTTTATGGGGAATGGGCACACATGATCAACAAAAGACTTATCACAGAATGGTTCGTAGATTATACGATTGAAGTTGAGACTTACAAAATGACAGGATTTGGTACAAATATTGCCAAATGAGAAAGAAAGAACTACGATATGAGCTGCAAAAGAGTAGTGGATGACTCTGAATAAATATTTGTCTAAGCCGGGTGTTCAGATGTGACTGACTTCATTAACTTTACTGGAGTCAGCTGCTCACTGCGTATGTCAGGCCGGACGCCTCATTGCATGCACCCTAAACTATGCTCCATTTTCATGTCATTATAAAAGCCTAATCTGAGAAGGAAACATCCCTTTGCGGTACTATTAATATGTTTAATATTAATGTGCTTCAAAAAACAAAGAAAAACACCATGGGAGACTACAGTATAGCAGAGTGTCACAGAGATGCCTACCTCAGAGAGGTAGGAAAGAAGCACGAACCTAGATTTGAATGGAAAGTTCAGCTAATCACACAGAATCAGGGGTTCTGCTCTGTGCAAGCCTCTGAAGCAGCAATAGGACTACTTGAAGGAAATCAATGTAGTATGGTGGCTAAGCCCCTGTGCTGCAGGACAAGACTTCCTCAATTTGAATCTCACCTCTACCATGAACGCACTAGGTGCCCTTAGACCAGAGCTGGCCCAGTGATGAAATGAGGTGAGATGGGCTGGCCTCAGACTGCAGATGGGCACAGGTAGCCCCCTGCACTCATCCACCTTCTCCACTGCTGTCTCATCTGACTCCTGTTGGCCCCCATACCTGTCCAGTCTGTAGTTTGAAGTAGAGCAATGGAGCAGGGTGGAACTAGAAAGCTAGAAGAAGCATCACCTCACTTCTGCTTCTCCAGGTTTCCTTGGTCCGCCCTGCTGCGCCACACTATTTCAAAACAGCACAGCAGAGCAAAGAGGAAGAAGCAGGTGAGAGGGGAGACTGGCGGCACCTGTGAAACAGGAAGTGGGACCACGCCACTACCACTCTTGTTGCCGCTGCCACCATTTTCTCCTTCTTAAACTCCTTGCTCACAGTGACAGTAGCAGCAGTCCATCTGACACACCCTCCTTTGCGAGTGAGGAGGAGAAGGTGACAGTGGCAGGTGGGTAGACTAAAGGTGCAGTTGCTGCTGTCTCTTTCTTCCTTCTCTGTGTGGGCTGAGGTGGCAACCACTGTCACCATTGTGAAGGAGGAGGGGCACACACCTCTCATGGAAGGGTAGTAGCAGTGAGGGGGCATCTTCAGGCGCCATTCCTCTTGGGCCAGGCCTACCTCAGGGAAGTCCCTAATTCTCAGCCTCAACTTCCCAGCTGCAATAGGGGGTGAAAATACTTTCTTCCTTTACAGGGTTGTTGTAAGGAGATGATATACTGTATGTGAAGTGTTTGCACACTCAAAAAGTGCTATGCAAATGTTTCTTGTTATTGATACAAGGGAAGAATGGTTGGGTAAATATGGGAGGTGGAGGTTATTTGACTTAGCAGATTCAAGGGACTTTGGAAGACCCTACAGAAGAAAAAGAAGACATTTCAATGCCTTTGCTTGTGGGTGGCCCTTGGTGTGAAGCCCTTGGACTAAGTTCCTGGAAGATGTCTAGCCTAGAAGTCCCTCAGAGGCATAGAAATAACCCTTGAATAAAGGCACTGAAGAAGGCAACAGAAAACAGTCTACAATCAAGGCTATGCTCAGAGTACTCTTCTGCAATTAATGAGCCAAACCTGATAGTTGGATTTGTGCACTGCAGGAATGCAACCCTCATCTAACAAATGATAGGGAGATTCACCCAGTCTGCCCAAGTGTGGATGTGCATTGGTGAAATTCTACTTAAGATTTAGCACTCTTCCTGCTACACAGCAGCAAAATAGACTTTGTACACATACTCCATAATGCTGGCAACTCCTGAACACTGTTGCTAAATAGCAAAGATCATGGTGGAGGCTGGTGGGGAGCCAATTTGTATGACTGTAACCCTTACAATTGGGTTATATGGGTGGTCTGGTGTGCAACTGTTACTTCTCTGCCATGCTGTCTTTCCATATCTTGTCAGCATAAACATGGCTCAAAAATCAATCTGGGGCTGATCTTGGCTACCTTAAGCCCACATGGCTGGCCTGCTAGAAAACGAGTCCCATGCAACGGTGTGAAATTTGCTTCTGAATAAACAGGCACAAGGTAGGGCAAAACCAGTGTCCTCTCAAATGAGAAGCGTTATCATTCCCTTCGCTATGGCTTCTGGCTGTTTCAGAGGGGGATATCTGGAATGCAGCTCCTAAATCGTTTCTGTATTTGCATACCAGCCTGTGTTTTCCAGTTTAAACCTCTGTTTGTTACCTTTTGAGTCTCTTTGTATTAATAGCATTATTTGTCTTTACTGGTGTTTTGTAGCATCCTAATTTATTATGGTCTACAAATGCGGTTGATGTGCTGTTTACTCTTCCTTTCCATTCATTAATAAAGATGTTAAATGAAACCGAGCCTGACACTGATCTCTGCAGGACTACGGGGCGTTTCTTTTCACTGCAAAGACTTAATACTGAACTCCAAACGCAGGTCGCAGGAGAATGCTGTATCCGGGGACATCATACTAACTTCTAAGTCAGAAAACAGATTATTGATGCCTCAGTCCTATTGGGGACTTATTACAACACGGATCTTTTTGGTCTGCTGCCCTAAGTCCTGGATGGTGCTGCCAAAGGTGCGCCGCCATTGTACACTGCAGATTCTTCTGGTCTCTGAAAAGCCAGGTATTTATTTAGCTGATAGAATCATTGTAGAGACTTACAGCCGAATCCTGTCTAGCAAGGCTGCTGCACGGGCATAGAGCCTGCACTGCATCCTATCTAGAGAGGACCCCGCACTGGCACAGCTAGAGCACTCCTTGGGGAAGGGGATGTTCGTCCCCTTACCCTAAAGCAGAGCCCCAGCCACCTTGATGGGTCTACTCAAATGTGCGCCAGTTATTTTGCTGGAGCACATTCGAGACCGCAACAGTTCTTTAAAACCTTTGCTTGCCACAAATGACGGTGGGGTTGAGGGAGCCCGGGAACAGGACTGAATGGGGCACAGAGGGCTGCAAAGGGGGAGGTTGACAAATATTGCCACCTCCCCCTTTTGCATAAATGGAAATGCTTTCCATTCACGGGAAAGGCACTTGAGATAAAAAGCGATATACTTGGAAGTAATATTTAGGAACTGCAATAGTAACACTGCAGTGCAGTGAGGTGAATGAATCTCGTTGCTCACAGTGCTGCTTACCGTAGCAACGTCTCTTTCTTCCCATAATAGTTATATGAGTTCCCCTTTCCAGAACACATTTCTATAGACTAGTTTAAAAAAGCAGGGAGAAGGGGAGCTGTTATCTCCCCTATCCATTACGTAGTGTAACTATGGTTTCTGTCAAGAACAAAACAATGAACCAAAGAGTAGCTACACAAGACTTTGGGGAGAGAATACTAATTATCAGATTACAATTACATCTATAATTACAAAAGTTCCCCATGCTACTTTTTGCTCTCGTTCATTTATTTGTACCCATTATATAAAAGCAATGTTTAACTTTGGAGTTTTAAAAAAAAGAAGGAAAAAAGAATAGCTATGCATACAGTTGAAATTCCACTGCCAATTGTCTGCTCTCCTGTAAGACCAAAGGAGCATCTCTGATTGCTGTTTCATTTGCCAGCTTCACTTTCGAAGCATGAAAAGGGGGCAAAAGCACAGAAGGTAGATCCTGAAAACTGGAATTAATAGCGCAATCCTGCACAGATTTAGGCCAACAGAGCAAGCACTCCGCCGGCCTAAGGAGTCGCAAATGTGTCATAAAGCACGTTTGCGGCTCCTCTGGAATAAGCCGTGCCAGCGCGGAGGAGATTGGCACCCCTCACTCCGGCACTTACCTGGACCAGCGCCAGTCGATGCAAGTGAATCCTGCGCCGGTCACTGTAGGGGCGGGGATGGGGAAGGGTGGGCAGGGGCAGTGAGGGAGGGGGCCACTGGCAAGTCCGAGTTGGAAGGGGGCGACGATATTGGTGCTGAGATGCACAGATATCCTACGCCCTGTTGCAGCCAACGCCGGCCTTACAAATCTGAGTGAATACAAATGTTCAACCAATCCTTCAGCTATTCAGCACAGATACTTTGTGATCCAATCCTAACTAACAGCCCGATCCTGCCTAAGATGCAACAGCTGGCCTAAAGGCGGCCGGCCTCATTCCCTTTCCCCAGTGTAAGCACCGGAGGCCCCAATGGGTCTCCTTGGATGCGCGCCAGCTCTTTAGCTGGCATTATCCAGGGAGGCCGTGTAAGGCTGGCCTGGGGTGTTGGATATTGGCACAACCCAGCGCCGATATCCCTGCCCCCTTCCAGGCTGGGCCAGTCAATGGCCCCATTCTTCGTCACCCCTGCTTGTCCTCCCCACACCCCTACGCCAACTGGCACAGCCTTTACCTGGGTTGTCCGACACAGGTACAGGTAGGTGGCGAAGTAAGCGGTGCCGGCCTCTGCGCTGGTATGGCTTACTCCAGAGGGTTACAGCAACTCTACCAGCTCAACAGGATCCTAAACGTCCCTCTTGGATTTACAAATGTTGGGAGGTATACCATCTATCATTCTTACGTACAACTGAATGCCACAATTGTTATTTGGATATGTAAACAATGTGAAAGCACAAACATGTTTTACTTCTCTAAGCTGATATTTAATAAGATTGAAGACCTTCTCTAGCTTAGCAAGCAGGCACAGCATCGGAAACATAACAAGCACACAAGAACTGAACTATGGCCAGAGCCAGAATTAGACGAGAACTTTATCATTGGTGGAGGTCCCCACTCCTGCTCTCAGTACGTATCAAGAACAGAAGTTGTCAGAGAATGCTGAAGGGTGCTATTACCCCCGCTATTGCCAGTGCTAAAACAATGATGAGCTTTGACCAAGATCCAGTGGCTAAATAATGCTGTAAGAACACAAAGTCTTTCCTATTATCAGCACATGGTTCTTTGCAGATCATCACTCTTATTGCATTTCATTTCATTTTGTTTTGCTTTTTAAGGAATTTTGCTATTCACTGAAAAGTAACCACCTAACAAAAGACAAGATCATTTTTATTGTACCGAACTGAAAGAATTTCTATACTGTACTATATTCTACAACAGGGGTTCTCAACCTGTAGTACGTGTACCCCTAGGGGTACGTGGACCATCAGGCGGGGGTACGTGCGAGGCTTCCCCTTATCAGCTAAGATCAGCTGATTGTCGGCAACCAGAGGCTTTTTATTTTTTTAAAAAAGTGCCCCACCCCAAGCTCCCACCTCGGCCTCCCACTGGCGGAGGTATGCAAGAGGGTGCTTCTTATCTCCCTGGATCAGCTGAGTATCGGCAAGCCAAGTATTTTTAAATTCAAACTTTCATTTTCACTTCAGAGCAGCAGAATGCGAGCCGAGGGTTCTTTGCAACATGATGGGGATTGCCTGCTTCTGGAGTGCCTGCTTCTCTCAGATACTAACAGATAAGAGACGGGGTGGGGAGGGAGGAGCTGATTTTGGGAAATGGGAGAGGGAAATGGCTTGGAGAAAAAAAATGGCCATTTTTTTTGGTGAAGACCAGCAGGGATTGTGGTGGTGAAGACCAGCAGGGATTGTGAAGAGCTCCAGAAGGATCTCTCCAAACTGGGAGAATGGGCAGCAAAATGGCAGATGCGCTTCAATGTAAGTAAGTGCAAAGTGATGCACATTGGGGCAAAGAAACCAAAATTTCACATATACGCTAATGGGTTCTGAGTTGTCTGTGACGGATCAAGAGAGAGATCTTGGGGTGCTGGTGGACAGGTCGATGAAAGTGTCGACCCAGTGTGCGGCGGCTGTGAAGAAGGCCAATTCCATGCTCGGGATCATTAAAAAAGGGATTGAGAATAAAACGGCCAATATCATTCTGCCTTTGTACAAATCGATGGTAAGGCCACATCTGGAGTATTGTGTCCAGTTCTGGTCACCACATCTCAAAAAGGATATAGTTGAATTGGAAAAGGTGCAGAAAAGAGCGACCAGAATGATTCGTGGGCTGGAGCACCTCCCTTATGAGGAAAGGCTACAGCGTCTGGGGCTTTTCAGCATAGAAAAAAGGCGCCTGAGGGGGGACATGATTGAGATGTATAAAATTATGCATGGGATGGAGAGAGTGGATAGAGGGAAATTATTCTCCCTCTCGCACAACACCAGAACCAGGGGACATGTACTAAAATTGAGTGGAGGGAGAGTTAGAACAGACAAAAGAAAATATTTCTTTACCCAGCGTGTAATTCATCTGTGGAACTCCTTGCCAGAGGATGTGGTGATGGCACCTGGCCTAGATGCCTTTAAAAGGGGTTTGGACAGATTCATGGAGGAAAAGACCATCACAGGTTACAAGCCATAAGCAACCTCCTGGTTTTTAGAAGTGGGTTTTCTCTGTGCCAGGGAGTGTCAACGGGAAACAGGTTATCTTGTTGTCTTGTGCTCCCTGAGGCATCTGGTGGGGCCACTGTGTGACACAGAAAGCTGAACTAGATGGGCTTTTTGCCTGATCCAGCAGGGCTCTTCTTATATTCTTATGTTCTTAAAAAGAGATCTTGGTATGTGTCTTTTTGCACTAACATGAGATCAAGCTCTCTGTTTGTTTGGTTTTTTTCCTTCTCTCCCATCTGTGCAGTGTATTTTTTGTAGTTGAGAAAATACAATCCCCCCTTCTGTCTCTCTGATTTTGTGTTGGGCCTTCCACTCTCTCTCTCTCTCTCTCTCTCTCTCTCTCTCTCTCTCTCTCACACACACACACACACACACACACACACACACACACACATTCACAAAGTTAAATAAGACATTTTTCACATTTAAATTTGTTTTAATACTTTTTTATTTTTAAATGATCAATTAGCTAATTAGTTAATTGATTAATCCAATTAATTAGCAGGGGAAACTTCAGAAAATTGGACCATGATAGGGGGTTGAGTTGAGTTCTCAAAAGGTTAAGAACCCCTGCTCTACAAGCTTGATGTAATTCATGCATTCCTCAGATTTTATCCCTTAACTGTCCACTACCTTATATTCCTTTTTCACAAGTGTTTTGGTAATACATTAATGCAAGGAGCAGAACAGTTTCTTTACTTTCTCCTTGTTAAGAAGAAATACAATATGCTCAGAAACAGATCTTCCAGTGCAAGCCTAAGAAGGTCTACTGCACAGAACTGAGTCCTATTGTTTTTAGTGGGGCTTACTCCCAGAAAAGGTGTGTGTAGGATTATAGCTTTTTGCCAAAATGCTTAGAATATGGCAGACTGATCCAGCAGGTGCCTCAATTGAGAAGTAATAATGTTTATGTACTGCTTCTGAGTGTGGAAAGTACTTCATATGTATTACCTTGGCGTAATCCTTACGATGACTTTGTAAATTGAGTAAGTATTATTTTTCCCACACTGCAGATTGGGAACTGAGGCTGAGAGGGAGTCATTTGCCTAAGGTCAGCTAGTAAGAACACAGTATATGGCAAAGGCAAGATTTAAATCAGTCTCTGCATGGGCAACCCAACCATGAGGCCACCTGAAGTGTTTGCATGGAGGGGCACATTTGGAGGGGAACGGAACAGATGAGTCCCCTACCTCTCTATCTGCTGACCTCTCCAGCCCACTGCTCCACTGGGCATTCTGCTCCTCTTCTGATTTGCTGGGAGCAAGTCAGGATTGCGGCCGGTAGCGTTGCTAGAGGTGGGGCAGAACAGTAAGTCTTGCACAGCGGTAACCACTCCGTTCCATGGTGGAACAGGGAAACTCACCATCAGAACCAGTCCGAGCGGCGAAGGCAACACACAGGAGACTCCCTGCGCATTGCCTTCACCGCTCGGACTGGTTCCAATGGCGAGTGGGTGGGGTCACCATGGAATGGAGTGGTTACCGCTGTGCATGACCTACCGTTCCACCCCACCTCTAGCAACACCACTGACTGCAGCAGCGGCAGTGATGTTGGAGGGAGAAGTGGGGGGGGGGGAGGCTGTCCTGGTTCCAAATCACTTCTGGTATGAAGCATCAAATAAACAGGAAAGGCAATCTAGTGCTGGGTTCAGAAGTGTCGGCCGCCCTCCCGGCGCCTGGCGCATGGGGGCGGGTCCTGCGTCGCGTGACGTCGACACGCCCCTCGCATCACGTCGATGCCCCCGCCCGTTTTCCGCTCATTTCGGAGTGTAACGGGCTCCAGGGAGGGCGGGCGGGCCGACACTACGTCAGTGACTGCCCCGCCCGCCCGCCCGAGCGCCTGGTTTGAGTGAACCACGCACTCCACCGTGGTTACATCTCTGGCTGGGTTCCCAGCATCTCCTGCTCCTGTTCATTTCAAAAGTGGCATGGACCAAGGTCACTGCATAGTATAAAGGGAAGGGGAGATGGAAGTGCGCCCTTACCCATCCGTCCTCCATAGGAGTATGCACAGCTGCATGTGTGCAGAGGTGCCACTGGGAGGTGGATTCAGGCGGCACTGAGGAATGCAGCACCCCTGAGTCTCTTATATGTTTACACCAGGGGTGGGGAACCTCCGGCCCGCGGGACGATCCGGCCCGGCCCGCGCGGGACCGGACTGGAGTCTCCGCCGCCGCTTTCCCGCGCCTCCTTGGTTTAAAAGCAGGCTTCACACAGCGTTGCTGAAGCCGAGATTGCCCTCTCAGCAATTTCGGCTTCAGCGGCGCTGTGCGCAGGTCCAGAAAGGCCGCTTTCCAGGAAGCGGCCTTCCTGGACCTGCGCACAGCGCCGCTGAAGCCGAAATTGCCGAGAGGGCAATCTCGGCTTCAGCAACGCTGTGCGAAGCCTGCTTTTAAACCAAGGAGGCGCGGGAAAGCGGCAGCGGCGGCGGCCCTGACCCGGAGCCAAGGTAAGGAGAGCAGTGAGTGGGTGGGTGGGAGGGAGAGCGAGCGGTGGGAGGAGGGAGGAGGGAGGGAGGGCGAGCGGTGGGTGGTAAATTCGTGGGGGGGGCAAATTTGCGGGGGGGGAATCGGCCGGCCTCACGGCCGGCCCGCAGCAAATTTTCCCTATGGGAAAATGGCCCCCCACTGCAAATAGGTTCCCCACCCCTGGTCTACACAGAAGAAAGTTCCCATTGTGTTCAATGGGGCTTACTCCCAGGAAAGAGCATATAGGATTGCTCCAGCTACAGTGCTACACAAGCAGTTTTCATACATATCAGCGGCATAGATCTAGAAGCCTTCCATTGGGTGAATTTGTATTCAGTGCTGTTATACCCACTGACCTTCTTAAGTATTCATTTCTTTAATGTAGGTATTAGCCCTCCTCTTCCAAGAAATGAACGTCTTTGCTAATGGATGTACTCTTCACAGACTACTAACCCCATGTCATAGGATATGTTCCCAAGTAAGCTGTGGTCACATTAATAAGCTCTCAACCAGTTCAAAAATCATAACCACTCAACCCAAGGGAAGGCCTTTTCAGTGAAAGGCTGTGTCCCAGAGGTACTGCCAAAATATCGTGGGGGGGGGGGAGGCAGTGAGACCGCAACAGTTCTTTCAAACCTTTGCTAGCCACAAATGAAGCCTTCATAAATATGTCGGCACAGGACAAAGCCTATCAAAGCTCTCCTGTCTAGAAAAAATATTGCAATCACTTATCTTTCACTACAGTTAATCTTCTGCTATGAAGCTTCTGATCTGAACATCCCAGGGCTCTCACACGAGTTGTTGCACAAACCCAGCTCCCTGAATACATTCAGCAAAGATGAATTTGAGGGAGGCAAGCCATGATTGAATGCTTTGAAAGCATGTTCTCTACAACCAACAAATACTTTTTAATTTGTAAAAGAAGTGTATTGTTTGGGAGGAGGGATGCTTCTTGCCTATGGTTATGTTCTTGCCCAGGGCACGGCTATGTGAGCACCTTGACAAAAGCACTGTTACACCAGACTGGTTGGCGTTCTCCCAGGGTGAAGCTTTCTTATGAAGGGAAAATGCATGAGGTCATCTTTGTATTTAACGACATTCTTCTGAGGAGTTAGAAATGAATAATCACCCCCAGATCATACATATACATAAATCTTGTTTATGGTCAGGAAAGAGTCGGTACAGACAAATAACAGGGAAAAATCACCATGTGGTACTTTTTCCCCTCTGCCAAAATTGCATTTACAAATAAACAGTTCCCACGTGGTTGTCAGGGCAACCCCATTCAGTGGCGTTCCTGCGGTAGGGGCTCGACAGTAAGTCGCGCCCCGACCGACTACCGCGTTCACGAACCGGAGCGAGGAGGCCCCACTCCTCGCCGTTGGAGCCATTCCGCGCAGCGGAGCCAAATGGGCAGGAGACCTGCGCGGAATGGTTCCAATGGCGAGGAGTGGGGCCTCCTCGCTCCGGTTCGTGAACGCGGTAGTCGGTCGGGGCGCGACTTACTGTCGAGCCCCTACCGCAGGAACGCCACTGACCCCATTTGAAAATCTGCCCAACCCAAGGCTTCTACTGAGTGCAGGTTTAAATGTTTAGCAAATATTGCTAGATGCTAAAAAACAAAATCAAAAAACAAAAACACCCAACAACTGTGTGTGCACATACTGCCTGGGGTGGTAGGACATGCTGTCTCCTGACAACCTTTTTATGTCTTTATCTAGCCTCATGATGCATGACACATTTTGATTACAAGTGTATTATTATTATTATCATCATCAACAACAGTATTTATATACTGCTTTTCAACAAAAAAAAGTTCACAAAGCGGTTTACAGACAAAATCAAATGATTAAATGGCTCCGTCCCTAAATGGCTCACAATCTAAAACAGATGCAGAACACCACCAGCAAACCGCCACCAGAAAAGAGACTGTGCTGGGGAATGTGGTGCTGGGTGCGTTCCAGGGGATCATAACCAAGGCTAGTACCATGACGTTGAAATAGGACTGACTTCAGATCCCACAGGCCTAGTGGAAGGCCACACTTTCACTGGTCAGAGCAATCACACACACAGACACCCCCCCCCCCAACCCGAAGTCTTTCCTGATCCTTGGGAAATTCCATGAGTGCCTGCGTAGCACACTTGTCCCTGTGAACGAAAACCACATCCTGGGAGCTTCCTGGCTGGAAGTAAACAAAGTTATTAGCAATACAAAAAAAGGCTCTCCAACCCTAGCTGTCCTCAGCAACTCCATGGTGGCCAAGGAGTCCATGCTAATGAAGCAACTGACTCCAGAGCTTGTCATGAGTTCAGTGTTGTCCCTTGGTAAGGCATAAAACAATAGTTGGACCCATTGAGAACCAGGAAGTTACCATCAAGGGCCACCAAGATACAAAAGAAGGTCCCTTGATGAGCTTACCTCACAAAGGATCCTATAGGAATCCATGGGAAGAAAAAGTATACAAAGCTGAGTCACCAGACCCTCATGTCATTTGTCTCTCTCTCACTCATCTGCCACTGCATTTGTTCTGGTGCCACATTAAGCGATTTCCATTCCAGGTGCTATCCAAGAACTACTATGCCAAGTTAGCACCCAGGACTGGTAAGCACCTGATTACTGGGACCAGTAACTGGTAACTTCCTTCTTCTTTTTAGTCTTCTTTCCCTCTTCACTCCTTAAGTGCAACTGAAAGCAGCTATCCCAGTGCGGGGCGGACAACCATCCTTTGTGGGTCACCTTGTAATGCACCCTCTTCCCCTGGAAAATCAGCTGACACACTTAACACCTCTATCCTTTTCCTCTGTCTATGTGTGCGTCTCTGTTTGTGTGTAATTGTATTTTGATTCCCCTTCCCTGCAGTTGGAAAATTATCCCCACAATATGAGTTTGTTTGCTGTGCCTTCACCCTGCCCTCTTCTGTCCTTCCCTGCTAAACCATTGAGCTATGCCATTGGGCACTGCACAGGGTCCCAGCACACAAAATACTGTGTGTGCTTTGTTCGCACACATAATGTCCATGTCAATCATTCAAAAAGAGAATATTATTACAGGTATAAAAACAACAAACACACAACGAACATATCTATTAAAAGAAGAAAAATATAATTAAACATATTTATTTATTTATTTATTTAAAAAATTTATATCCCGCCTTATCCCATGCCGAGGCAAATGCCCAAGGCGGCTTACAACAAAAATTAAAAACAGTTTAAAATACAGACAGTTTAAATACATAATTTAAAAACAATAAAAACAATAATATCAATAAAAACCACTGGGGGGCAACAGTAGGGAGCACAAAAGCAACATGGCAGAGCATCTTGAGACACAGGAGGCAGGCTACAACCCATCACCCAAACGCAAGACGAAACAAAAATGTTTTGAGCCCTCGCCGAAAAGTCATGAGGGAGGGGGTGGTTCTCAGATCCCCTGGCAGGGAGTTCCACAGTTGTGGCGCCACAGCAGAGAAAGCTCGCCCACGTGTTGCCACTCCCCTAACTTGCGATAGAGGTGGTACACACAGGAGAGCCCCCTCAGATGACCTAAGAGAGCGGGCCGGAATGTATGGGAGAAGGCGGTCCCTCAGATATCCTGGACCCAAACCGTGAAGGGCTTTAAAGGTCATTACCAGCACCTTGAATTGGGCTCGGAAACGAATGGGCAGCCAGTGCAGCCGCTGAAGCAGCGGCTCAACAGAGTCAAACCGCCTAGCTCCAGCAACCACCCGGGCCGCCGCATTCTGCACTAATTGCAGCTTCCGAACCGTCTTCAAGGGCAGCCCCACGTAGAGCGCGTTGCAGTAATCCAGTCTTGAAGTCACTAAGGCGTGGACCACCGTGGTCAGGTCCGATCGACTCAAGTACGGCCGCAGCTGGCGCACCAGCCGAAGCTGGGCAAACGCACCCCTGGCCACAGCCGCCACCTGGCTTTCCAGGGAGAGCTGTGAATCCAGAAGTACTCCCAAGCTGCGCACCTGTTCCTGCAGGGGGAGTGCAACCCCATTCAGAACGGGCAGATGACTCAGTACCTGCATCGAAGCTTTCCTGACCAGTAGGACCTCTGTCTTTTCTGGATTCAATCTCAACCTATTAGCCCTCATCCAGACCCCAACCGCCTCCAGGCAGCGCTCTAGGACTTCCACAGCCTCCCTGGAGCGAGATGGCAAGGAGAGGTAGAGTTGGGTGTCGTCAGCATATTGGTGACACCCAACTCCAAATCCCCGGATGATCTCTCCCAACGGTTTCATGTAGATGTTGAAAAGCATGGGAGACAGAATAGAACCCTGTGGCACCCCACACTGTAAAGGGCAGGGTGCCGAACAGGCATCTCCCAGCATCACCATCTGGGACCTGTCAGCCAAGTAGGAATGGAACCACTGCAAAGCAGTGCCCCCTAGTCCCAACTCAGCCAATCGGCCCAGAAGGATACCATGGTCGATGGTATCGAAAGCCGCTGAGAGGTCCAAAAGGACCAGCAGGGATGCACTCCCCCTGTCCAGTCCTCGGCGAAGATCATCCAGCAGGGCGACCAAGGCCATATTCAGTAGACTTAGGGCCCAAACCTATGGACATGGTGCACAACCAGAACTCGTGGTCTGGTGGCACAGCATGTTTTACAAAGGTCACATGCGCCATTCCACACAGCCTGGCTGCTGCCACAAGCAGTGAGCAGCTGTGGTCACATACCAGCAGATTCAGGAAAAGCCCCAGTGCCAGTAAGTCAGTGTGGGGGGCAGGCAGGGGTGGGCCGAAAGGGGATGAATGGGGTGGAGTACGGGGTGGTGAGGGGTGTGTGTCAAGACTGGGAGGGGAGTGGTATCAGCAGCACTGCTGCCACCAATATCCTATCCCCCTTCCTGGACTTGATCTGCCTTCCCGGGTCCATTTGGGCTTGCACCAGCAAAATCGCTGGCACAGGTCCAAACTGTGGCACAGGTTCACAATTCCGTCTCATGGTTACTGGTAGTCTAATTTTGAGACACTTTGAGGTTGTTTGCACCGCTCACCCACGTCAACGATCCCAAAACTGTCAGTGCTAAATTTGACCTCTCGTTTATAAAAGTATTGCTAATTCCCCCAAGTTGAGCCAATGTGTGCTATTGTGCATGTGGGTATGACACGTGTAGGGACACACATCTGCATGTGAATGAGCAGTGCTGGCAACATGGGCAAGGAAACATAGGTTCCCTTATCCAGAGAAGACCTCCAGAACTGCTCCCACAGGATGCAGCGCACGCTCCAATGTGTGTGTGTGTGGGGAGGGGATAGAGGATTGGTCTGTGATATAGAACGAAATCCAAATTATACTTGGTCCACAATAAAAGGAAGTCCATAACTTCTGAGTTGACTCTGTTTCTTACCATCTCCCATGCTGTTCCACCATTTGGTCAGCCTCCACAATTTCGGCAACCAAAGTTTTATTGATGGAAGTTTTTGACATTGCCATATGTTTGCACCTACTGTAATTGGGTTGTGTGTGTTGTTGTTGTTGCTTTTTTGCAGAATATAGCAGGTTCCCTTAAATTCAAAACCATTTCCTAATGTTCTGATCAAATAATCTCCTGTAAGTACGCTTACCAGATCGCCGACCGGGACGGAGCTTCTTGCCCTTAAGGGCGCGCGTTCTGGCCCCCTCCCCCGCCCCGCCCCTTAAGGGCAAGAAGCTCTGTCCCGGTCGGCGATCTGGTAAGCGTACCTGTAAGTAACCTTTCAAAACAAGGATATTGTACATCCAAGGATCAATCTAAGAGAATTGTGGACGTGGATATTATATATCTGGATTTTCAGAAGGCATTTGACACGGTCCCTCATGAAAGGCTCCTGAGAAAACTCCACAGTCAGGGAATAAGAGGACAGATCCTCTTGTGGATTAGGAACTGGTTGAAGACCAGGAAAAAGCGAGTGGGAGTCAATGGGCAATTTTCACAATGGCGAGAGGTGAAAAATGGTGTGCCCCAAGGATCGGTCTTGGGACCGGTGCTTCTCAACTAGTTCATAAATGACCTGGAGTTGGGGATAAGCAGCGAGGTGGCCAAGTTTGCGGACAAGTAAGCTTTTCCGGGTGGTGAAGACCAGCAGGGATTGTGAAGAGCTCCAGAATGATCTCTCCAAACTGGGAGAATGGGCAGCAAAATGGCAGATACCCATTCTGATTCTCCTGCCAACCAGTTTCATTGGTTGTTCCCTGGTTGCAGTGTTGTGAGAAAGGGAGAAAAACATCTCTCCCTCCACTTTTTCCAAATCAGAATAATTTTATAAGCCTGGCAGCCCAATCCTATTATTAGGCTGCGCTGCTAAAAGCCTGATTTACAGAGTCACAAAATGTGACGCGCTACAGCACGCTGCCGGAAATGGCCAGCCAGCGGCGGAACTTGGGTGGAGCGCATGGAGCAGGAGATCCAGGCGCTCGGGCGGGCGCGCTCGGAGCACTTACCGTCGTGAAGCGCCGCGTTGTATTGGCCCTCCCTCCCTCCCGGGAGCCCGTTCGGCTCCAAAATGAGTTCATAACGGGCGGGGGGGGGGCGTCGACGTGACGCAGGCCCCGCTCCCACACGCCAGGCGCAGGGAGGGCGTCCGTCATTTCTGCCAGTAACAGCAGGTATTGGAACAGATTCCGGTTTTATTTATTTTCTAATTGTGTTTTATATCTTTCTTATTAAAATGGTGATAAAAGTTAAATGTCTTTATTAAATGATTATTTATTTAAAATATTTAAAATATTTCTAACCTCTCTTTCCCAGAATGGGGTGGCAATGGGGCGGATTGGCTCTGGGAAGGGGGTGGGTTTGGCGGCAGCAGTGGCCCCCAAATCCTAGCCCCCTTTCTAGACCTCATCCTGCAATTTGGATTCACGTGAACTTATGCCAGCAATTTTGCTAGTGCGGGTCTGAATATACCTCTACACACTGTTTACCACAAGGAGACCTCCTGAATTGCCCCCACCACAGGATGCTGCGCAAGCTGTTTTGGCGTGGCTGCATCAGCGGGGGAGAAGCATAGGATTGGACTGTATGTTGACTTAATTTGGGAAACTTTGCATTGTTACATACATTAGACAGCCGCCTTTGTGTTCTTTTTACACAACAAAGCACTGGAGCAAACCCTTAGATTAAAGAGATAGGAAGTAAAATGGAAGACATTGGAATACATAATAGATGCTGGCACACTGCATACAGCGGGAAACCCATTACATATTTTGGCATCACAAAGACACTTGCCATGCTCCTCCTGGTTCAAAGATTGAAGCCCTGATAAGAAAAGAAAGGTTCAGAGTGCAGTCAAATGTGTGATTAGGTTGTCACTTTTCCATCTAAATGCACGGATGGCAGCAGCCACCTCGTTAGCTAAAATATTGCTCCTGGCACCTCAGAGATGTGGATTTACAAAAACAGTAGCGCCTTTTTTTTGCATTTTAGTCCGACCTGATTGGTCGCGTCTTAAAGCAATCAAACATATTTCCTCCTGAGAAGCTCAAATGCCAGACATGACATGCAAAGGTAATGTTCTTTCTGATTCATTAGCTCCATCATGCAAAGGCTTAAATGGCTGGTAAATAAAGCTGATAAAAAGGAGCTCTCCCTAAACATCCGTCACTCTTACAAATCAGTACAGCTCTTCCACCAACAGATTATGCGAAAATTAAAATAGACAATGTAATTGAGAAATACTGTACAGGCATTCACAATTATAACAGGTACACCAAACATTTTAATACTTTTTTTTACCTCCTGCCATTTCAAATCTGTCATCACTCCTAGCTCATAACAAATTAAGGTATTGGTAATGAAATAGCAATTTGAAAATGGATGTTATCGAGGGGAAATGCAAAACAGTATTTTCAAATATGCACCTGTTTCTGGAACGATGCTGCACTAATAGAAATTCCTCCACCAAACACTTTTGGAAGACCTGCAATGCAATCCCAGGCATGTCTACTCAGAAGACGTCTCACTGAATTCAATGGGACTTACTCCCAAGAAAATGTGTATTGGATTGCAGCTCTGGAAATTCAGGCAGAACTAAAAATAAGTTTAAAACAGAAACTTCTGGAAGATGCACTCTGATTTTCAGGCTAAGTCAGAGTGGAGTGTTGGCATTTAATTCAGTAATACCTAATTAATTGTACTTTATGTTGCTTGCTATCCTTGCCAAATAGTTTTGCCCTGAAAAACCAAGTTGTTCTACCTTCACACATCTTCTAGAAAAAGGCATCTAAAAAGTATCAGTTGTTAATGTACAGTCAGACTCCGTAACATCCCATAACCATGGCCAAACACATCGTGGGTACTTAGCTGGTCTATAAAAATTGATAGCTACTGATCCTGCTGTGTCTATATACTTTTTGGTGCTTAAACAGACATGTAGAGTTAATGGCAATGTTAATATGTGTGTTTAGTGATGGATATTAGGTATAGTTATGTAAACTCTACTTACAGCAAAATCGATTTGCCTGCATCTGAACTGCTTGATCAGGATGGTTTTTGGAAGTCCCAAATACTAAAATGCCCCAAACAAAGTATCAGTGTCAACAAAGAAAACTGCTGGAGTCAAAACACAGTCTTTGAAATGCTCGTAAGTTGCGCCCCGTCCTAGTCCTGTTTACCAAGCCGGCAGGAGGCGGCCCTGCCCCCTTGCCGTCGGAGCCATTCTGTGTGGAGAAAGCAGCAGGCAAGAGACTCCCTGCCCGTTGCTTTCTCCACACGGGAATGGCTCTGACAGTGAGGGGGCAGGGCCGCCTCCTGCCGGCTTGGTAAACAGGACTAGGACGGGGCGCAACTTACGGTACCTCCCCTACCGGAGCGACGCCTCTGCCTTGGCGATGACACATTGAAAAAGGTAGTCCTATACACAGTATTATGGGAGTAAATCCCACTGAATTTAGTGTGACATACAGGTACTTGCACATAAATGTGCATAGGATCAAGAAAATTTGTCTAAGGTAGGTCATTCATACAGCTCAATCCTATTAGGGATGTATGCTGGCAGAACACGTGTTCTGTCATTTTTGGCAGTCATAAAACCTGCTCCAGTAGCGTGTGAAGTCACATGCCAGAGGAGCACTGGTGGAGAGGCTGGAGCGACCTCTAACGTGTTGGCAGATCATTGCAGGCCCGCCGACCAAGGTAGGCCGATGGGGGAAGGTGGGAGAGGGGGAGGTGGAATGGGAAGAGGGAGGGTGGAACAAGGCAGTGACGGAGCAGGTGGCGGGAGGATTGGCTCCAGGAAGAAGGCAGATTTGACAGCAGTGTTGGCCGCCAAATCCTAGACCCCTTCCTGGACCCGATCCCAAGGCATGGGTCCACACAGACCTAGCAAGTTCCAAGTAGTTCCCTTTGCACCATGGAGGCTTACCTAGAGGAGACCTCGGTAAAATCCCCCCCCCCCCCGTAGGATGCAGTAGTAGCCATTATGGTGTCGCTGCACCAGTGTGTGTGTGTGGGGGGGGGGAGGATAGGATTGGGATGGTAACAATATATGAAAAATGCTAGGAAGGAAATGAATCACCATTACTCCCTCCGCCCTTTCTTGAGAAGGGTTAATCAGAAATATGGAATGGGTAGCTGGATAGCTGCACTGGAAGGAAGATCAAGCACTTTCATTGTGAAACTGTGAAAACATCAATACAGTTTAAATAATTAAAACAAAAGGAGAGCTTTAAACTGGTTGAAATGGACCACTGGCCCAAGGGTGAATTTACTGCTCCTCTTTGATGCTGTGACTGCCACTGAAGCCAATTTGCCATTTGCTGCCAAAGAATACTGGTTGTGCCAAACACTACCAATAAATCTGATAGGATTATGAGGGTGCGAAGTGAACGACACTATAAGTTCAAGTGAACCTTCTGTGATAAGAAATTACTTTTGTTACATCTTTGCAGGAGCTTCATTCAACATGAAAGAGATGCCTCTCTTTTAAATGAACTGGGAATCAATTAAAGATCTAAAAAACTCACAAACAATTTAACAAAGTTTCAGATCATTTAATTGCTTGTGCCGCTTCTTTGTAATCACTTTGTAGCTGAGTTTCTCTTCTTTCAAGTGTCTGAGCCTTCTACAAACTCCCCTGGGAAATCTAAAGCCAAATTAATGTTTCAATTATATATACAAACATCTGTGTCAGTAATATTTAAATTACATGGCAATAAAAGAACTGAGGATTTATTGTTTGTGGCTGGTTTCTCTGTAAAAACTAACTCTTGGTATTTTCAGGTATGTTTCAGTTCCAAAGCATGTCAATGTGAATAGATAAATAGGTACCACTTGCGGGAAGGTAAACAGCGCTCCGTGTTCCAGCTGCATGCTACGCGCTGCGGCAAGGAGAGTCATGCCGGCCACATGACCACGGAGGCATCTTCGGACAACGCTGGGTCTTCGGCTTTGAAATGGAGATGAGCACAACACCCTAGAGTCGGACACGACTGGACTTAATTGTCAGGGGATACCTTTACCTTTTACCTTCCATCAATACAATCCATAATGAAAATATTTTTCATCTTTTTTTTTTTGCTTCCTGTGACATTTAATAAGGCCAGATTATTTGGATGCCATATCATTAGAGCCTCCTCTGCAGATTCCTCCTCCCATTATCTAACATCTCAGCAGTCGCGTCCCTTAAGGGGGGGGGCGGTACTGTAAGTTGCACACAGGTCTACTCAGTGTTACATGGTGGCCCCGGCCACCTGCCGTCAAAGCCATTCCGAGAAGCGAAGGTAACGCGCAGGAGACTCCCTTCCTTATAAGCCTCCTTCCTTATAATCCGACCCGTACTCTGAGGTCATCAGGGGGGGGGCCCTGTTAACCGTGCCGCCATTGAGGAGGATGGCAGCGCGGAATAGGGCCTTCTCGGCTGTGGCGCCCCAATTGTGGAATTGGTGACCTTGGACCAGAGACTGGAGAAATCCGACTGAGAAAGAAGAAAGCTCTGCTGCCCAAGAGAGGGCAGGGAGACTGTTTCTGATGTGCGGACTGTGCTAAGCAGAAGGGTTTCTGCTTTAGGGAGATTTATGGTGTTGGGTTGCTGTAAAGCAATAAATTTTGTTAATTGTCCAGAGGAGTTCAGCTGTTTTTGCACATAGCATCAGAGTGTTATCAGTCGAAGCGGGCATTTAAGAGAGACAATTTCAGATAGAAATTGTATTAAAAGGGAGTGAGGTGATGCCCAATTGGAATTGAATTAAAACAATTTAGTACCCAGAGTGGGGTAACTAAGTCTAATTATTTAAAGGGAACACACTTGCTCCTAGAAGGAGAAGTTGGGTCAAGACAGCATGCTATCTCTCTTTATTGCTGGTAAGCTTTTTCAAAACTGTGTTATTCCAATCACAGAATATATTGGAGGTTTTGCTCATTGGTAGCTGGAATAAAATTAATGGTAGTCACTGGCACATACTTCTGCTACAAACATGATCACCAAACCAAAACCATGAATGCATACAAAGAAAGCCTTTTACTCTTTAAATATTTGCATGATAATATTCATGCTTCTGTTCTGGAAGTAAATGATCCACTTGGCCAAGGAAGAGAACAAGGTCAAGTAATTTGCTTTGAAATGGTATCCATGCTAAGCAGGTTGAGTCTTGCCACATGTGAATAAAACCCACACTGATTTCAAGGATGCATCCTGACCCAAAACTCATTACAAAAAAAAAGGGGGGGGGGTTAACAAAGCAATAATTCAGACCATTCCGATAGCGCACAGAATAATTACCTACTGTCTAGCGCACAGAATAATTACCTACTGTCTAGGAAAGATTGGTGTCCTCAATTGTTGAGACAGAGCTAGCTCCCTGGTTATATGTCAGAAACCAGAATACTGACTCCATCAATCTGTCCCTTGTAAATATGACATTTATGCTGGCGTGAGAGGTAGAGTCATGGACCTATTGTCATTCATTCACTTACACAGCACCATCAATATAAAGGGCACTTTACAGCAAGTTAGAGAATTGGTCCCTTCCCTGAGGAGCTTACGAGAGAGACACAAGGGAAACAACAGAGGAAGTGGAGGGAAATACAGGTATGGATAAGCAGAAGAAGAAGAGGGGACATACTTAGGCTTACCAGATTTTCCCAGTTTTTAAAAATCTTTGGGTGTGTGTGCAAAGTGTCCTTTTGCCGCCCAAAGGGTGGCCGGAAATTTTATTTATTTATTTATTTAAGGCCATGAAAATGGCCATTTTTGCTGCCGCTGCTACTTACCTTGGGAAAGGGAGAGATGCTGGAAAGAAGTGTGTGTGTGTGTGTGGGGGGGAATCATTTACATTGTATTGATTGATTTTTATTTATTAAAAGAGTTCTACCCATCACTTTTTTTCAACTCTCATCAGGCAAGGCAGCTTACAAAAAATAAGATATATAACAAGATAAAAAAGTAAAAACAACAAAACAATCACAGGAGCAGAAACAATAAACAGGGCGCCACAATAAGGCAGAAGCCCAGAAAGACATCCAAAAAGCCAAAAGCAAAGGAGAATGCAAAGGTCTTCTAGCTGGTCCCAAAATGGCAATAGAGGTGGCACCCATCCTACCTCCTGAAGGAGGGAGTAGTAGTAGTAGTAGTAGTAGTAGTAGTAGTAGTTGTTGTTGTTGTTGTTGTTGTTCTGCTGCTGCTGCTGCTACCGCTGTCACTGCTGCTTTTCAGAGGCTTTTAATTTTAAAACTTACCTTTTTTCCTGTCGGTGGCCATCTTGGATCTCACAAAGTCTCACGAGATCCAAGATGGCGGCGCCCAAACCTCATAAGGGCACATGAGGCAGTACTGCACTGCCCTCATGAGATTTGGGCACTGCCATGTTGGATCGCTGGAGATTTAGCAAAATCCAAGATGGCCGCCGACAGGAAAAAAGATTTTTAAAAGTACAAAAGCAGAGGGTTCCACCGGCCTGGAATGGTCCTGGAAATTCTGGGATGGAAGGTAAGGCTAGACATACTTCAGCCTAAAAACAGAAGGTAAGGAAAACTCAGGCATTGTGCCAAAGACTTTACAGAAAAGGTGGGTTTTTAAGAAGGGAAGAAAGAGAGGAGACTATGATATCTGTTTAGATAAAAGAACATCATGAACTGTCTGGGGATGACATACTGTACTATGTACACTGGCTTGCATCACCAAACACAGACTGGGGATTGAGGATCAGGCTTTTTAGGTGTTTGAAGTGGAAATGCCGAAGACATTCTCCTGAGGCGATAGTATGTGGTGTCCTCAGTGGCCCCTTGCTCTGGCAAATCTGAGGAATATGGGGTTAAGTTAAAGCCTAGGCTTTAGCAACAAACAATAGGTACGTGCTGCACAGCTGCAGCCACTACAGGCAACCAGGGATGAAAAAAAAAAAGCACCTGGGGGAAGGAAGGGTGTGGGTAGCAGAAGGAGGAAAGGGAGAAGTTTGACTTGGCTTTCTGGACTGGCTTATGGACTCTGACATAGACTCATAATGTTTTCTAGGTTGATTGCTCATTGTGGATTGTTGACCTTGTATATCTCCATTCAATATAATACCAGTTGTGGAATAGTATGCTGTCTCTTTCAGACTTGAGGAAAGTTTGTTCATAGAGTTAACAAGAACTGGTTGAGGTCAGTTAGCTTTTTTGAGCAGTGTTTATAACAGTGGTTCTCAACCTTTTTAGCACTGGGGCCCCCTTTTTGTAGAATGACACTCTGTTGGGAAACCCCCCCCCCCCAGATCTAGGGCAGGAAGTGGTCTTAATCAGGAAGTGGTGTCATTAAGCAGGGCCGGAAGTGATGTCAGTAGCCAGGAAGTGATGTCATTGTTTTTAATAAATCACACTGTTTAATAAATCACACTTTAAAAAATAAATCACATTTTTTAAAGTTGTACTCATATGCAGCCCCATGTGTGAGGGGGAGTGATCTAATATTAACAGAGATGCTAAAAGGCAAGCAGAAATTGGCAAAAGGTGAGTAAACAAGCCCCAAGAGAGTACCAGACATTTCTTTCTTTGCCATGGGGGGGGGGAGGAGTGAGGTAATATTAATTTATTTTATTTTTTATTTATATATTTTTCACATTTTTATACCTCCCTTCCTCCAAGGAACTCAGAGTGGTGTACATATTTCTTCCCTCCTTTTGTCCTCACAACAACCCTGTGAGGTAGGTGGGGCTGAGAGATAGTGACTGGCCCAAGGTCACCCAGGAAGCTTTGTGGCTGAGTGGGGATTTGAACCTGGATCTGGTTTATATTATATCTAAAAAATAAATACCTAAGAGTTGTTTGAAATCAGAAGTTTTTATTCCTATCCAGAGGTGTCACTAGGGTTGGTGACAGTGAGGCAAGATCTCATGGTGTCAGCCCCATGGACCTCCTCCCATACCAGACCACATGATGTGGAGGCATCCTGGAAAATGTGATCCCCGTGCGAGTTGCAGCAGGAGTCAGGAAAAACCCATTTTCTACCAGTGGTGCAATCTCACACCATCAGTAACAAATAGAATAGAAAGTAATTTTGGCAACACCCCTCCCAGGGTTATCAAGCCATGTTATTATACAGCAGGTGTTCATTATCTAAATTTCATTTATCCAAATTCACTGGCTTTTCTGCCTCGCACAGCTCTTGATCAGTGTAGTTTTATGAATGCTGCTTTTCTCTTTTATTTGAACTTCTGATTATCCAAGTAGTGTTGGATGTCCCCTTGGCCATATGGATAAATGAGATTCTATTTTATTTCATTGAATGCTTCCCTAAAGCATAGCCTTTTAACTTCGCTGTGCACAGGAATTACTACACAGAAGATAAAATTAATAGCAATAAGTGAGCATAATGCTTATAGGTCCCTGGCTATTTTAATTTCCTATTCATTAGCACGTAATTCCCAGGTCTTAGAAAAACTGAGTATTTGCATACCAGAATGTTAGACCAGGATCTTATCCCTCCAAATTCAGTTGGTTTCACTTGCAGAAGCCATCCCTAATCCTACACCAGTTTTCCTTCCAAATTTGTATGAAAACAAATGGCACTTCTTTCTTAGCATACTGCCTTACTGAATGGGATTTCACAGGGTGATAGTTGGGCCCGGGATCGCCGGTACATGCCATACCTAAGCCTCTTTCTGGGACCCAATCCACCTGCACGGATCAATGTGGTACTGCTGCCGCAGGTCCGAGTTGACCCACTGCCGCTGCTGGGCTTAACCTGAGGAGACCTCCAGCATGCTAAACTGGCCTAATGTAGAATGTATGTACATCACCACCATGAACTTTGAAAGATTTCATGGCAAGAAACAATATTCAAAGAGATCGGGTGTGCAGTCATTACAACATCAAACCTTTATTTTCACCTACAATTAAAATTGAGCAGATGCTGCGCAACCCAAAGGATGCAAGACCTCCCCTGTCAAAGCCTGGTGTTTATGAAATGCCTTGTGCAGATTGTGGAAAACGTTACGTGGGAAATTCCAGAAGACCCATCAGTATTAGAATCCAGGAACATGAAAGAGCCTCAAGATTGGCGCAAGGGGAGAAATCAGCGGTTGCGTCGCACATAATAGAAACCGGACACAAGATTTCCTTTGATCAGACCCGCATTTTATTCAATAAAGCAAAGTTCAAACAACTGCGAAACCTGGAGGCTGTTGCTATTTCCCAGAGAAATCAACATTTTTTAATTAACAGGCAGCAAGAACTTTTTATTAACAAGATCTGGCATCCAATCTTAAAGAGAGCACTGCATTTTCCAGCTTCTCGGCACACGACCGGTTAATGCGGTGATTGACACTTTTCTGTTAAACTTCTGTTAAACGTCTGCTTTGTTCTATGTGGTCAGTGTCATCTAGCAGCCCAGTTGTGCTGCTTTCGCTTTGATAATGTCCCGTGGGAGGGAGGAAACGTCAGCAAGGGTTTAAAAGTTTTTGTGCCTATTGGTTTGAGACCTTTAAATTGTATACTTTTAAAGAATTTTTGAACCATTCGGTGCATTTTAAAGCTTTTATTTCTTCAATAAATTTTACATGGCTTCTGAACCCATATACCCGATCTCTTTTAACTTTGAAAGACCATTGCTGAAGTATTGTGGCAGCAGAAATAGTGAAGTGTCATGTTGAAAATTGACACAAACACAGAAGCTTACATTTGATGCTGAATTAAATTTTTTGTACCTGCTAGATGAGCCATTTCAGAATATTCTTTAAGAGCAATTCTCGTGCATTGATTGCATTTGTAATGTTTCATCAAGTCATTACATTCACAACTGTACCAGGAAGAGGTAAAAAAGCATTTACAGCAGAGAGTGCAAAGTCCTGTTTTTGAAGTAGAGATGTCTTTGTACCATATATAAAAGCTAGCATGCAGTTAGCAATACAGAAAAGGTGTAGGTGGAACTCTTTAACATCTTAGGCAGGGAATAAAGTAAAACATCTCATGTATTTTGTTGAAAATATCCCTAACACTTAAGGGGTTTATGTGCATATTCAAAAATGTCTAGCTTTAGAAGATTTGTGTTTCATTATTAGGAATTCTATCCCTCCCCCCCCAACGTAAGTATCAACATGATATAATTTATAAATAACAGAGTATGAGGCTGTACCAATATGAAAGTTGAAGGAGGAGCCCACAGATTTGAAATGACTCAAAATATCTTCTGTGTGGTATCACTTATTTGTGTTCTGCAATAAGCAGAAGCTGTTGGTAACAAGAGTCATACTGGAGACTCTTAATCATGACTTGTAATTACCTCCAGTATTCTGCCATAATACATTCCAGAAATTAAATAGGAATGGAAATACCGCAGGCAACATTGTTCACATGGGAGAAGAATGTGAATTTAAAAAATGTTGATATAACCCGGTTGTTTACAACACAATTTGCTGCAGTAGATGCAAATGCTGGGAAATATTACTGCACCAAAATAATTAGAATAGAAAGAAAACTTAAGATAATACACTTACAGCCCAATCCTAACAAAATCCACCCTGCCGATGCAACTGTGCTAATGGAATGTGCGCTGTATCCTGTGTGGGGCGGAGGCAGTCCCAGAGGCCTCCTCCTTACCGGCACCAGGGCATCTTCGAAAGCCACTATCATGTGGCCAATGCTTCTCACTGTTTCTGGTGGCGGCGGCCTGCTTGCATGCGACAGCACCTCACATTTTGCAATGCCTGAAAGGCTACTGAGCCATCAGAATATGAATTCTGACATGTTAAGTCCTAGCCTGTTAAGATTGGGCCCTTTTGTCCTAAGCCAGTGATTGCTTTGAATTTGTGGGAGCACATGAAGTTTCTCCTCCACAAATGTGTTCCCTGTTTACTTTAGTGGAGGGATAGCTCTGTGCACACAAAGGAATATAGTTGATCCTCCATATCCACTGGACCCCAGTGACTGGGATTCTGTTTCCGGAACCCCAGTGTATACAAAAAAACAGTGTTATAGGAAAACCGGGGTGGGGAGCCATGCCAAATTTCCTTTTTTCCAGCATCTTTGCCACTTCCCTCCTCCTGAATTTGTTTAAACTGACTGAAAAAAAATGCTACCAGAAGTAACCTGTAGATGGTACCAGAAACTCCCATTTGCATTTTTTCTTTTTTCAGCAGTTTAAACATGCCGGGAAGTGGCTGGCAGGTCCCCAACAGATTCCCAGTTGCGTTTTTCTTTTTCAGAAGTTTGGATGCGCGCGAGAAGCAGCTGGCAGGCCCCCCAACAACGCTGGGGGAAAAAAGATAATGTGGACTCCCTCTTCCACAGTTTTGCCACCCGTGTTGAGTCAAATCCGTGGGTGGGAAAACCATGGATAAAAAGGTCCGACTGTAATATATTTTGCATTTGTATCACACTTTCTGTGCAAAGGACTTCAAATGTATCATGTTGATGCAATCCTTATGACAATCCAGTAAGATATGTATTATCACCACCACAGCGGAGCAACTTTCCCCGCAGCTGAGCAGCTTGCCTTAAGGCCACCTAGTGAATTCGTGTCAGAGACCAGATTTGAACTGGAAAAGGCCTGATTCACACTCGCTTAGCCACCCCATGCCACCCCAGCTCCCAGCAGTATAGCAGCCACCCACGGCCTCCTCAGCTCGCAGCAGTTGATGACAGGCAATATACTGCGGAAGCCTGTTGAAAGGGAAGAGATATTTGGGTTGAGGATGCTAGGATAAGCAGATTATTCTTTTTATACCTACTTTTGCACAAGGCACTGAGTAGGAGTCCAGAGCTGTAATTTCCCCTTCACTTGTAGTCCTCTATCTTTGAGTCCACAAGCTTTACCACCCTGTTGCTCTTGCAGCCCTTATAGTACCCTAGTGACCCATGGCCACAGTCAATTTTGTTCAATTCGGTTTTATTGTATTATATCAGCAAGTAACATAACACAGAAAGCCATCAACTGTAACATCCATAAATATCCCCATTCCGTGCTGCTCAGGAGTGGCCAGGAGTTCTACTTGGGGGAAGAGTAGACCTTTCCCCATGGGCCTCCTCGGATTTCCAACAGCTATTTAGGTGGTGGAAGTAGGAGGAGGCCGTGTAACGGCTGAGACGGGGACAGGGATATGGTGGACGCCATCCCCGCCCCCTCCCAGGCTGGCTCAGCCAATGGCCCCCCTCCCTCGCCACCTGGACCACCCATGCGGCCGCCGGGAGATCCCTTACCTTCCTCTGGTGACCTCATGAGTGATCCGGCGCCGGAGTAAGTGCTGCCGGCCTAGTGCCGGCAGCCCTTACTCTAGAGTCATCGCGAACGTGCTTTATGGCATGTTTGCGATGGCTTTGGGCTATGGAATGCTCGTTCCATCGCCTGAAGGCTCTGGAGGATTGCGCTTTTAGTCTTGTAGGTGCCACAAAGACGCTCTCATTTTTATTTTTATTTTTGTTACAAGGGGCTAATGACCCAATCCCATCTAGGGCAGCTGATCTCTGGAACCACTGCCATAAGTCCCAGTCTGGAACCACAAAAGCCACACAACTACCATGTGCTTTGGGGCTGCTGTCCTGTGCTAGAAGCCCCATGTGTGTGCCACCAGCTCACCCAGCCCATGCAGGAGTAGATAAGGTGACCTGTGGGGGTGGTTCAGGGGAGGATCAGGGCAGGTGGGCCAAACCAGGGGCTGTTGGGGGTCAAGAGAGGATCTCAGCAGCAGCAGTGGACACCAAGATCCTATCCCCCTTTTCCTAGCCTGACATGCCCTCTGAGGCTCCCCAGACTTACACCAGCTAAATAGCTGAGGGCTGACCCATTTGCGGCCAGGTGACTTGCAGGGAGGTAAGAAAAATGATTTTTACTTGCATCTCCCAGGCTTTCTGGTCGCCCTCCCACCATTCCATGCAGTACACACTCCACCAATGTCACCGCCAGTGCCAGTTGAACTGGCCCAGTTCCCTCCGAGGCTCCCACTGCTGACTCCTCTTTGCCTCTCTTTCACTCACATACCACTGCATGGTGGGGGATAGGATTGGGCTAGAACCCAGCTAGCTTTCAAGTAGACCTTGATACCCTAAAATCTATTAAGCAGATTCATCATTTCTTCCGTCTGTGATACCTAAAGAGAGTTAACTTACTCAGAACTCTCCTGCTACATGGCCAGATTCCCACTGAAACAGCTTGCCTTTTGTTTTTACACCCCTGGAGCTGTCAGGTTCTCCTAGGATTCAATTTATGGTTCCCTCCAAGGGTGAGGTACCTGCCTCTCTTTCACACACCTACCACTGCATTCTTACAATATAGCACTTATAGACCATGATCCGATTTGTACTTCTAGGGCTAGAAAAGAGGGGCTTCAAGTTGTTCCTAGTGTAAAGCAAATTTCTGGCAGTGGCTCTGAAATGGTACCAGCATAACAGTAAGGAATGACATCAGGAGGCAGCCCAGACATTTATGCACTAAAACGTCTTTGCAGGCTGTCGAAGTATGGCGTGACATTTTGAAAGAGTGAAACGCATTGGCATCATATCATCACTTTACCTGTCCTCGCCCTCGAAAGCAGACCAAACATCGCATGGTACAGTTTGGTCTTCTGTGGCTTCATCTAGAAACAGCTACTAATCAATCAAGGTTAGATTACTAATCTAATCAAGCAGGATTTGTACTAATCCAGGCTCAATCATTTATAATTAATCAAAGAAGAAGACAATATAACTTTTTTTACCCATAAACAGCATTTCCAACTAACTGAATAAAGAGGCTTGATTTAACACTTCCTCAACTAAGAGCCCAATCCTATCCCCTGCTGGCCCAGAGCATGCAGCACTACTGATGCAGGGTGCACTGCATGCTGACAGGCAACCAGATGGCTCAGGAGAGGAAAGCAAAGAACATTTTTTTCTTATCTCCTCGTAGGCCTCCTTGTCTCCAGTGGGTCTCCTCAGAAAGTCTTTAACTGGTGTAGTCTGAGGACAGTCAGGGGTGGGTCCAGGCCAGGAAGAGGAGATAAGATGCCGCATACATGGCTGACACTGATATCCTCTCCCTCCCACCCCCAGACTGGCCCGCTCCCCACCCTGAACCACCCCTGACCCACTCTAATCTGCTCCACTGTCGACTTACCGGTGGTGGAGGAGGGTCCTGATGACTGGTGTCAACTGTGCGCAGCCACTGGAGCTTTGTGCTGGCAGCAGTGCCACGTCAGTGCCACGCCAGTAGCCTGGGCCTTTCAGTGGAGGATCCACCAGCATATCACCCAGATAGGATTGGGCCCTAAGTAGCCCCCTTATTTCTATCATCTTTTTAATCAAAATGGAACTCCAGCAAAGACTTCTGCTGAGTGATGCATATGGAACTCTAATATTGGTCCAAATAAGAACACACAACCAGATATGAAAAATAAAAGGGAAAAACCTCTTATCAAGAAAAAGGGGTAGGTTTTTTGTTTGTTTGTTTGTTTTGAAATAAAATGGTGTCCCGGTTTCACATAGTTCTTTTTCTATCTCAAATATTTGTTTGAAGGTTCACCCTTACCAATGAATGAATGTAGTTATCAATGAGACTAATATAATACATATGATATGAGGCTAATACAGTATAAAATATCCTATTCACCTGTACCTGAAGCACTGGCTTGCGTGACTGCTGTGTGTGTGAGTGAGTGAGTGAGACAGACTCCCCCTCCCCCTCCTGCCCTGGAACCACCCCCCAATTTGGCCCACTCTCTACCCCAAACTGCTCAGAAACCACTCACAGCCCACCCCCACAGCCACCTTACTTGCTCCAGTGCAGCCAGAGGTGTAGCTACGCCCCGGACCTGTCTGGTTTGTATCCTCCATTCTCTGGTCAGTCACTTGTAAAGTTTAAGAATTAAGCAGGGGAAGCACTTGTATGTAAATATCTTTGGAACTGGCACTTGAAGAGCTGACCTGAGTTTAATACTGATGTAAAGTAGTCCTGCAAAAGCTGCTTTGCTTTCTACATGCTGAGAGAATTTAGAATTCAATCTACATGTTGCGCCTGCTTGCTAATGTTATAAACATTGCTTACTGCTTGAGCATACCGCAGTTCTTTGATATCAGATGTTTTGCTAAAGGCTACAGGTATTAATTTGAATCCCATTTTCAAACATAGTAAATATGTTTCTATTTGAATCTAACAAGAAGTACATTTTTTCATATTTCAAACAATCCATATAATGAAAGTTTTATTCTCTGAACCTTTCATGAGATGATTAGAAGTAACAAAGATACAAAGCATACTTGTTGTTTTTATCAGGGTTCTTTAAAACTAAGCAATGCCATTGATCTGCACTGAATTAATAACAAAGGAAAACCAAGCTTCTTTTTTCTTATTTACTAGAGTAAAACGTTTGGGGGATTTTTGTCTTCAAGGGTGAAAATCCGATCCTCATTCCTCTGGATAAGGGCCAAACTAGACATGACTTTAATCACAACATTGGCCCCAGTATTCATTTTTTGTTTGTTTGTTTGTTTTAACCAGGGCAAATAGGATACACATAAAAGGTCCACTCAAAATATCTACCAAGGCAGTGATTAGGATGCTTTAATTCTACCGCTTCTGCAATCTGCTCCACATTTCCAATCCAGATTGGAGGCCCATAGGCCCTGGGCTTGCCTACACCCAGGGAAGGGGATGTGTATCTGCTGCCTGAGATGTCAGCTTCAGTTTGCCTCATAGATGGGCTGGCCTTGAACCTAGGACCTTTTGCATACAAAGCATGTGCTATTATACCATTGAGTTGTATCCCCTTTTATTAGTATTAGAGAATGTCTCTATCAAGAAAAAAAGGTAGAACGCAACATGGAAAAGGTGAAAATGTACCTTTGATAGTTGTACATTTAGTTGACACTGCCAGCCTTCTCCCTCTCTGGGCAACCTCAGCAAATCCTCACATCATCATAGATAGGTTCCTAGAAACTGTGACGTTTTTTGAAACAATGTATAACAAAACTATTTTCACCGGTGGGCTCAGTGACGCTCAGGGCGGGCTCTGGTGGGCTCTCTGCAAAGCCATTTCTGGGTTCCTTGACTTTGTTCTTGCCTCAGAATGCCTTGCAGAAGCTACCTGTAAGGCATTCTGAGGCACAAATAGGACCAGGAAGTGGGTCGTGAGCCCAGCACGACCTGGAAGTAGCTGAAGCAAGTAGGAAGTGGGTGTAGGCAAGCCCAGGGCCTATGGGCCTACTCGGATATACGCCGGCTCCAGAGCTGGCATACATTTGGGGAGGCAGTGTAAGGCGGAGTGGGCTAGGAAGGGGCTTAGGATATTGCTGCTTATTTCCCAGTCCGGGCCACCCAATGCCCCCCTCCCTCACAGCCCCTGCCCGCCTTTTCGCCGACCAGCACAGGACTTACTTGTGGCGGCTGGAGTTGGGAGAGTTCCGCTGTGGAGTGAGCAGTGCCGGCCTATGCACTGGCGCCGCTTACTCCCGAGTCATTGCAAACGTGCTTTATGACACGTTTGCGTTGCTTTAGGCCAGCGGAGCACGCTCTACCAGTCTAAAGTTACACAGGATTGGGCTGTAATCTGTGTTTAGTGACTTTAGTCTTTAGGCATTTGCTACAAGTCTTCCAGATGTTGATGCTGCTAAAGAAAACAAAATATCTCAGAGCTGGACAATGCTGCAAAAGGATGTAATTCACACCTACCACATTGCAAATAAAGTTGACACCTTAAGTTTTCATTCTCAACTACTATGCTAAGTTTATCATTATTATTTCCAATAACTTTTCATTTTTAAAAAATGCATTGTGCTAACTAGTCATAGGTTTCTCTTGATTTCTTTTCTAAGGCACAATTTCCTCCAAGAACTTAAGAAAATTAAGAGTTAATTACAAGAACATCCCAGCTGATATTCACCTAATGACATGTTACAGTGAAGTGCCGGGAACAGGTTTTACAGTGTTAGTCTCTCTCATGAGAAAGATACTGCAATGCTCAAAAAATCATATGAAATACTTGCAGTAACAATTGTTTCAGTGTGTTTAATTGCCCATATACCCCAAGTGATTTGGTGTCAAAATGGGTTGCAACTTTATTCAACATCAAACAAATATTGCAGCGGGTTCAAACTGACCAATCCAATCCAATCCAATCATTTATTAACAGTCAAATACCAGCATAACATAACACAGCAAAACACAACATCGACAAAACATCACATGTCAAGGGGAGGGGGAAGTTTTTAACCAAGCCTAAGTTATGACAAAGTGTAGATTGACATTAGAATTTTCCCTCGTTACTGACAATACTTTTGTTTTACAAGCAGCTGCCAAAAAGCTTGCACAGCGGATTGTGAACCAGGAACTTTTCCCCATGAGGAACATCTTGGCCACATCAATCAAACTGACCTAATAGCCCGCTCCCCTTTCAGTGCAGGTTTCTACCTTGAAGGAGACAGCCTAGACACTGCCAGCCTTCACCCTCTCTGGGCAACCCCAGTCTGACTCTAAGCTATGGATCACCTCATGACAATCTTGGCTTATCACTGCTGACCTATGAAAACTTGCATGACATGAAAACTTAGGGTTGCATTACCCCCCTGAAGCCATTCAGCCTTTGAGGCAGAGACTGCACCCATTGTTCAAGGGAGCTCCACCCCAAATTCTAGGAGCCCTCTGAAGCTTGGTCTGGAAACCTCTTGACCAATCAACTTGCCACAAGGCAACATCTGCCATGATTTGCCACATTTTCTGTTCTTGATCTCTGTCCCTTAACTTGCAAGTTGTAACCAAATCTAACTTACAACACCATGCTCCATTCAAACTGGAGTGGGGGGGGGGAAATCCTTACCAAAGGCCCATCAGGTGAGAAGCAAAAAAAATCCTACTTGGTCCCAAGAGGCAACCAGCTAATCTCACACTGTTTTGCCAGGAAAGTGACAAAACAAGCTTGATAGGAACTGCCCTAGATGCCTTTAAAAAGGGATTTGGATAGGTTCATGGAGGAAACGTCCATCACAGGTAACAGGTTACAAGCCATAAGCAACCTCCTGGCTTTAGAAGTAGGTTTTCTTTGTGCCAGGTGCAAGGGAGTGACAACAGGAAACAGGTATTAAAGACTATACAATGTGTATACAGGGTTTTGAAGCCATGACTTAGATTTGGTTATTACATTAAAGGATGTTGAGAAATGTAATAGGATTAACACTACAGAGAGGACGTTTCGATCATCTTTTGAAGATCATCAGGAACCTATTACATTTCTCAACATCCTTTAATGTAATAACCAAATCTAAGCCATGGCTTCAAAACCCTGTATACACATTGTATAGTCTTTAATTATCGCTGGCTATGAAAGTCTAAACCTTTATCTGGAAACAGGTATCTTTGTGTGCTCCCTGAGGCATCTGGTGGGGCCACTGTAAGATACTGGACTAGATGGGCCTTTGGCCTGATCCAGCAGGACCAGGTTAACCTCCGGTCATGCAATGAGGCTCTGGGTAGAAAGAGCAGCCCTAATGGCTGTGTAGCCAACTCTGACCACTGGGAAGGCAGGATCACCCCAGCTTGTCTTATGCTTCCTGGGGATGGGGCAAAGTCACTACCCTACACAACTGGATTTGGGGAGGGACTTTTTAATTCTTAACTTGGTCTCCACAACAATCCTGTGAGGTAGGTTAGGATCGTGATCCTGAAGAATAGTAATGTTATTGGCTGCTCCAATTATTCATGGTGCTATTGGTAATTGAATAGGGTGCTCAAATATAGAGCAATGCATTGCTCTTGTACCTTTAACACTCGCGAAGAACGAGGAGTTTTAGCAGGTGCAGATTGTCCAACAGAGGAGAGGTCCTCTGAAAAAAATGTCCTCTGCTATGCACTAAACAGGAAATGAACAGACTTCACTTGAGGCTAGACATTACACTTGAACCACAAGCCCACTTCAGATGTTACGATTTCAGAAACTATCAGTGGCTGGGATGGATGGCTCTGAAGGATCAGGGACTCTGAAGAGGTGTTTCAATAAGAGAAGCACAAGTGGGAAAAAAGAAGTTAGGTCAGCTCTGTTGTGAAGAACATAGTTCAATTGAATATATATCTTGCAAAAATCTTGGAAACCACTATGGAAGAGTCCCTTTCCAATTGGATGTTTTTATGAATGTTTTTGTTAAATTAATAAAAATCCATAGTAAGCAAAACTGCCTAGACATGTAAAACCCTCAATGTAATTAAGACTTTATATGAGTCCCAATATGGGGAAGAAAGGCAGGATAGAAATTCAATAATAATAATAAGTTGTTGTGGTTGTTGCAGAGGCCAGCAGACCTTACTCTGCTGCTGAATTGATCTAGCCTTTTTCCTCAGGTAGAATTCAGCAAGCTGGTTTACATACCATGACATCAAGAGCTATTCAGATCTGACTTGTAAATTACGTACAGTACGTCTGTAGAAGCGTAGTTGGGATATGAGGGAGCTCTAGTCTTTGGTTGCAATCTAACGATGCAGTTCCATGTGTTTAAGTAGGTATCTCCCATTTCCAGCTATAGTAACAGAGGCTGAAATCCGACCCACACTTACCTGAGAGTAAGCCCCATTGACTATAAAGGGACATACTTCTGAGTAGACATGCCTAGGATTGGGCTGACAAGCATCTCAGGCACACGTACGTTTGGCTCCAAATAATTCTTCTGATAATCATGGGACTCTTGATGATGAGTTTTGCACTAAATGTTGCACTGGTGTTCCTGCCTGCAATGCCGTGTTACTTTTAACATTTCTGCAAACAGCACAAAATTGTTACAACCCAAGAAGTCTTTGGGTTGGAACAGAGAAGTAGAAAATCATTCTTTTTTTTCTTTTTCTTTTTTGCCAAGGCTAACCTAAAATGCAAATGACACAAGCAGTGTTTTCAGAACATGGTAAAAAATGCTTCGTGAGATGGGTTTCTATCCCCCTCAGGATCCCATGGATCCTAATTCTTCGTCTATTTATAACCTAGGCAGCACAAATGAAGTAAAAAATCTATCCGCTAATGCTGTGTTTCAGCCATCTATTGATCAGACGCTTGAGCAGATTTAACCAGTTCAGCAAAATGTAGCTCCCCAGAACCAGAACTTCATTTAAAAGAACACCACCACCTTTGCTCTTTGGGCAACAGCTTTGGTTTGTATATAAATAAATATATAAATATTGAGCAGATAAATAGCAGCAGATCGAAGTATATTTCTAAAAACGATTTTAGGGAAGATGAACTGGAGTAACATTTGGTTATTTAAGGCTACAAGCCAACTTTGGAGAGAGAAATTGTTATTCATGTCCATAAACTAAGAACATTTATAATGTTTACGAGGAATCTCCTGGGCTAGCTTGGCTTCTTACAGCTTACGGCGAAGAATTAAGTGTTATGAAGCTTGCTATCATATTCAGTACTACTGTACATATTTTTTTTTTACAAAAAAAATCAGGGTGAATACAGCATGCTGGCTTGTTTTTGTGTCCACTGGCGTATTTGATGAGGTCTTACAAAGAAACCTATCAAGAGTTGAGTTCAGGTGTTCACTCTGCCGTGGAGAGTGAACACATTAGGAGCTTCTCAGAAATGCACCACTTAGCTCAACCCTCCATTGCTGTGAGCCCTTTAAGCATTTGTCTGCAATGCAAACAGTGAATCCTGGAAGAGTTTCTCTCCATGATTGGAACCTTTTATGGGCCTAACCATGGGAAGAAACTCTCCCCGCATTCAGGCTTTGTCTTTGCAGACAACTTTTCAGAGGTGTTTCTACGATGGGGGCTGTACTGTAAGTCGCACCCCGTCCTAGTCCCCATTTACAACCCGGAACTAAGAGGCCCTGCCCCCTCGCCGTCAGAGCCATTCTGTGCAGCGAAAGCAACGGGTAGGGAGTCTCCTGCCCGTTGCTTTTGCCGCACAGAATGGCTCCGGGGGTGAGGGGGCGGGGCCTCCTCGTGTTGGCTTGTAAACGGGAACTTACAGTACCGCCCCCACTGTAGAAACGCCTCTGCAACTTCTAAATATGGGAAGAACAAGGGGCGGGGCAAAGTGGCACATCATTGGTTGTGGCAGTGCTAAATCACACTTTCCTGAGAAGCTTGTCATGCAGTCGCTATCCATGGCACAGTGAATACCTCAGGCAGTTGAGTATTCTTGTCCTGACATGCAAGGGACTGCTTTTCACTCTATCTAGTGTCAATCTCAGCATCTCTGTGTAGGCACTCAATCATACTTGCATTTACATTGAAGTACCAGATAATGCAAGTATGATTGAGTGTCTACACAGAGATGCTGAGAATGACAGAGTCTGTCTGTAACCCTAACCATACAGTATTCACTGTATTAACCTTCAGTAGCACAGTAGTTTTAAAAGATTCATCTCCACAGGGTCAGAGAAGGTACTCATCTGACCTCATTCCCCCAAGAGTGTGCAGAGAAGGAGAAGTCGTTTGCAAGGTGCCCACCACCGAGACTTGCCTTATGATCTCAAGAAAAAACATACTATGAGCTTTTTTTAAAGGAATGCTACTTTTCCTTTCACTACTAATAGGTGTGTGTGTGTGTGTGTGTGTGTGTGTGTGTTAAGCAAATGAAACATTGGATATGTTTTAAATTATGCAAACCAATTATACTAATGGGATCAAAGGAGGAGATTTTAAAAATAAATTAAGACATATGCCGACAAATCCTGCTTCATTGCAACATAATTATTTCATGTTGTGTTAAAGATTTCCCCAGATAATTCTCAGATTCTGGACTTAAACAATGCAAAATATAAGGCCATCAGTCCAGAGCTTTAATGCTAATGCCAGAGCCCATATTGATGGACTTCCTGAGTATTCTCCATTGCTGCATCGAAGACCCCAGGATGGGTTACACCGTTGAGCCCAAGAGGCTGTACTTTGATAACTGTATAATCTCAGCAAGTTAACAACGTCTGGTGGTTATCAGTTCATTGTGAATTTTATTAGCAGAAATTGGCACGCTGGCCCAAGCTGTAGCTGGCAGCATTTGATGTGTGGGAAAAGTAATGGTGGTTTATTCTAAGGAAGGTATATAACACAATGCTTTTGGGGTTGTTCTATGTCCAAGTCCTAGTGGACGTTTTGTTACCAACATTTGTTGCCCACACACACACACACACACACACACACACACACACACACACACACACACTGTAGTGGAAGAAGATCCAGAAGACTGGCAGGAGCCAAATGTGGTGTCGGCAGTGGACCCTTGTTGACCGATCCGGGCAGCAAGGAGTTAACAGATGAAGACTTGGGCTTTTGACAGGACTTTGACAGGACTGGGCAGCAAGGGGTCAACACCCAGGACTGCGTGGGTGGAAGCACACCTGAAAGCACTTGGGCGTTGGCTCACAGGTGTTGCTACTAAGTAGGAAGAAGCTGGGACTTTGAGTGCAATGGGTGTGGCTCGCAGCTGCACCCAATTAGCAGTAATTGGAACTTAAGGATATAAAAGCAGCAAAAATGCAGCAGGACTCTCTTTCATCCTGGCTTGCTGAGGGTGCTCGCTGCAGTCTCATGCTGCTAAGCTGAAGGACTTCGCCAGAGGATGGGACGCTGCTGCCACACCGATGGAGAAAGGAGCTGGAGGAGCTACTGGACACTCTGTGAAGCCAAAGTACTGCTGAGCTGGTGACCTTGGACCAGAGAAATCCGTCGGAGAAAGGAGAAAGCTCTGCTGCCCAAGAGACTGGTTTTAGAGTGACTTTAGAGTGACAGCTGCGGCTGTCTTATTTCTGTGGACTGTTTTGCAGAAGGGTTTCTGCTTTGGGTTAATTTATGACATTAGAGATAAGGGTTGCTGTAAAGCAATACATTTTGTTAATTGTTTGTCCAGAGTTCAGCTTTCATTTTTCCACACAGCTTTATAACTATTTGAGGAGGGAGCAATGTTCAGTCGAAGTGGCACATTGGGAAAACATTTTCAGATAGAAATTGTATTTAAAGGGAACAAACTTGCTCCTAGAAGGAGAAGTTGGGTCAAGACATTTTGGTCCCAGGAGTGGGGTGATTCCCAAGCAAGACATATTGGTACCAGGAGTGGGGTGATTCCCAAGCAAGACACACACACACACACACACACACACACACACACACACACACACACACACACTCTCTCACACACACACACAGACACAGACACAGACACAGACAATCCTATCCTGCACCTTTATCAATGATTCAGCTGCGCTGACAGAGCCCACACTGGATCAGGAGGCCTGCCAGATGTAAGTAAAAATATTTTCTACTTACCACTGCATAGGTCTCCCCTTGTGTTTGCTTTTAGGCACATTCCCTGACGATGTTCCAAACAATTGGAACAAAACATTGCAAATGAGTTTTATTTCTTTTAGATCTGAACACTTTAAAAGCAAATGTCATGCCCACGTCGCTTCTGGGGGTGACATTTTGAATTTCGCCCATAGGTACCACAGTAGCTAGCTACGCCACTGGGTACCGCCTCCGTTTGTGGTGGCAGACCTAAAACGACCACTGGCTGTGCACTGTGAGTGCCACTGTATGGCCATTTTCGACAGCGGAACTTTAGCATTCTAGTCCAAGTTCGGATTGTGTTGTTAGTCCTTTTGAGTCTAAAAGAGAAAACTAAGCTGACTTTTGTAAAATGTAAAATTCAAAAACCTGATTTTTTTTTTTTTGAGGCAATTTTTACTTCCTGCAGGCAGCTAGGCAATTGATTCTCTTATCAGGGCATTTTTCAACCTGATATGGTGTTAGAAATTCTTGGAGGACCTGTTAAAATCTCCAGGAATTCACCAGTAAAACCTATAGATTGATGCTGATTCCTGGAGACTCCATAACAATCCTGAAGGGCTGGCAACCCTACTCCTTCCAAGCCTGGTATATTTTTTTACCATTTTCAATTCAAAAAAGGGGGCTTGTGGCACTTTAAAAAGCCCACTTCAAATGCATGGGTTGTCATCCTCACCTGGCAGATTAGATAGATTGATATCTATCAATCACATATCACATATAAAGAAAACAAATGTAAATATTAGGAGCCCAGAACAGTCAAAGACCACATTTGAAATGTGAATATTTATAATTGACAATATCCCAGAAGGGCTAACACTATGGACAGTAAACTCTAGATTTTTGGGGCACTGGAGTTTTTAAAAATTGCATATAGAATTGACGTTTGTTAGAATGGCTTGAGCTACTCAAGACATGGGTATGGACAGTATCTCCAGCATTGGCTCCAGAAAACATTGACATCGAGCATTTGCTGACAAAGGACCCATCGGTTCACTTACAGCACTATTCATATTTTGCACAGAGCCCCTTAGAATGTCGTAGGCAGAGTGAGTGAATTCTCAGTTTTCAGAATCTAGGTTAAGGGCCTTCAAAAACGTGGATTGAGCAGTGGGTTAGTGATGAAATGAGCCTTCAAAGTCGGGAGGGGGGGCCTCATATAAAGGTGTTTACATGAACTATTGGGCTTTTATATGCGCACAAAAAGTTGAATTTTTGTTTGCAGCTCCTACAACCATCATGCCATAAAGTGTATGATATAAACCTGGTACAAATATGTAAATCTCGGTTTTAACTGAGGCTAATCAGTCAAGCCAACATGGAGGGGGGGAAATCATCTTCAGGCTCCTAAAGTAATCTAGTTCCGCTTAGGTTCATGATTCATGATCTTTCCATTTGGGGGCTGTGCAAACTGTAGTCAGTCGCCTGGAATTCCAGAAAGGAGTGCCTTGCTTGGCTTTACAAATAATGTCCAGCTTTATTTTGTTCTCCCTTTCGCCAGCGAGCCGGTCAGATCCTGATGACTGAGCCTTTGTTCCATTTTCTGGAGGCTATGAAAATGCTTCTGTGATATGGCCCTGAGAATGGTCATTGTGCTACTTCGTGCTGCTCCGCATGGGACATTAAACCAATCATCTGTCCCATTTAAGATAATTCAAGATACCACATCATTCTGAGAACAGTGGGGCTATTAACAACATGATGACATAATTGGGTCTCGGTTCAATATCTCTCCAAGAATAGAGAGACTGTTGCCCATTCAAGCATATTGCTGTTGCGTTTAAAAATCTGCCTAATATACTGTCATCCATTTAAGAACTATTCTTGACAGGAGAAAATGTAAAGTTGTCTCTGCTCTACTATATTTAGAGAACTGGCATTCTACAAAGATCACTATTTATATCTTTAACCTTGCTTCCAGTAGTGTAAGTATGCAAAGCTGGCTGCTAGGAGCATTTTTTTCCTGTGTTCTGTCAGTATTTTTAAAAGGCAGCTTCTGAAGTGAATCTGTGGAATTATAAATTGAGGCTGTGTTTTCACCTTCGATTCTTCCAGGAGATAAAACTCCAGCATTGCTGTCAAATGCCACTTCTTAGAGACTGACAGGTTTCTTTAGCATATTTTCTATATATCTGGCAGAGCCATGGCTAATATGTGCTAATAACCATTGTATTCAGTGAAGACATTTATTGGAGAAATGTATAGACACTGATTTGGGAGGGGCCACTTTTCAGTGGTAAAGCGCATCTTTTGCACATATTCTGCATGCAGAAGGTCCCATGTTCAATCCCTGACATTTCCACGTGTTTTCCCCCCTCTCTATTAAGGGATCAGGAGACTTTGGTCCAACTTGGTATAAGACAATTTCAAATTGTATGTCACTTTAGGCCAGTGGTTCTCAAACGTTTTAGCACCGGGACCCATTTTTTAAAATGACAGTCTGTTGAGACCCACCTAGCTTTACAATACATTTTTTAAAAAGGAGATCTAGAAAGATTTTTTTTTTAATTCACAAGTAAAATTTATTTATTTACAAAAAATAAATAAACTTAATCCATTTCTCATAATGAGGCAGCCCTAATAAATAGCCTCAAGGCTTGAGGGGCTTATTTATGTAACCCAGCTTTCACCTGCCCCCACTACCTGTCATTGGCAGACTTGGGGGGGGGACACCAGAAAAAAGACGCTTAAACATTTATCTCCCCATATTTAAACAAGCTTTCAAACTTCAGGAGCTCAGCTCCCTGAAGGGCAATTAGCAGCTATCTAGTTTTTGAATAGCCTCAGGGCTTATGGCAATTACTTATCTGATCTTTCCATTACGTGGGACCCACCTGAAATCAGGTCCCGACCCACCAAGTGGGTCCCGACCCACAGTTTGAAAACCACTGCATTCTGCAGAGAAGCAAGTAACAATAAATATGTGAAGGAAACTAGTCACAGATCAGTACTTTAGGATAATATGCAGGCTGACATGAAGATACAGAATGCAATTTGTTTAGGTCCTTATTGGAATATGGAGCTATTTGATTACTTGCATGTTGAGAAATCTTTGCGCAAAGTTCAAAGTTATTTTTAATCAATATAAAATATGGATTGCTCAAGATGGGTTACCAGGGTGTGGCCAACACAGATGAGCTTGGAAAGAAGGTCCGTGTGCATAAAGGCCGAGAAACACCGCACGCGGTGCAGTGTGTCGGAAAGTGTGCTGAAGCAGCACGGAGAGTTCAGTGTATCCTGCACTCTCCTCCTTTATGCAGCTACGCAGGAGAGCTGCATTGCTGTGCGAGAAAAGTTGGGAAAATTGAACTTCGGCCAATGAGAGGCCGCGTTCGGTGCAGTGGGAGCGGGACGTGACGCAAAGCGTTGGCCAATCAGAATCGAGTCTGAAAAGACTTGATACTGTTTGGCTGAAAGGCTGAGAGGAGAGATGATGGAGAGAGCGATTCCAAGGTCAGTGTAGACAGGAAGTGGCAGGGTGAAGCACAGGCCCGGTTCGCTTCGCCTTGCTTCGCACTGTACTATGCCGCAGGCAGTGTGTCACAGCCTTAAGAATTACAAGCCTCCAAGAAAGGGCTGAGGTAAATTAGTTTATTTCTTTTTTTCTTTGTATTTACTGTATTGCTCTTAGTATAGGACGCTCCTGATTATAAGCCACACCCTTAGTTTGGTGCTATTTTTAAAAAAATACATTTTAAACTTTTTTTTAAACTTAAAGAAAACATACACATTAGTAGAATAGTAAAACAGTACAGCTTTAGTACAGTTAAAGGCATAGGCACCCTGTCCTTTATTGAATCTGGGCACCTTAGTATAAGTAGCCTTCCCAGATCCCAAGGGGGACAGAGTGCCTACCTTTAACCTTTGGAATTTGGGCAGGTGCAGCTTGTTGCACCCTTCCATTATGATGAGCTGCACCTGCCCAAATTTCAATGGTTAACAGCACAATCCTTTGCATGTCTACTCAGAAGTAAGTCCCATTGCATTCAATGGGGCTTACTCCCAGGAAGGTGTGCATGGATTGCAGCCTAAAGGTTGGCACTCTGTCCCCCTTTGAATATGATAAGCCTATGCAGGAGCTCTTGCTCTCAACCTTCAAACTGCAGGATCAATAAATATCTTAGTTTCCACAGAGTCCTGGGGCTGGAACTTAAGGGTTAATTTTTTCAAATGCCTCTAAGGCTAGAGGTTGCTAGAGAGATCCTGGCCATTTAGCAAGTGATTAAGAGCTGAAAACACAGCTTTTGCAGTTTAAAAAAAGAAAAAGCGTTTTACCTTTTGAAAGAGACTTGGAGAGGCTTGAAAAAGAAAAAAGGGATGCTTTGCAGAAAACTCTAGACAGAAAATGCTAGACTTTGATTGTAGGCCGCACCCCTACTTTAAAGACTTGCCTTAGGGGACAAAAGTGAGTCTTATACTCAGGTCAATATGGTATTTATTTGCAGTGTCTCAGCCACCTATTGATCAGATGTCTGAGCGGATATAACCACCAATTAAGAAAAATGATCTTGATTCAAGATACCTGGTCACTTTTTGTGTGTGCATGCATACTGAAACAGAAGAGAAGTTTAGAAAGGAAACAACAGAACAATCAAATGAAACAAGAAAGAACAAAAACACATACCCATAATCATGCAAACATGAAAGGAGTCATCATGGGATGTTCTCTTAGGCTGCAATCCTATACACACTTCATGGGAGTAAGTCCCATAGAACGTACTGGGGCTTACATCTGGGCCCTGTTCACCCATGGGAGGTCCACTTGGCAAGTCTGCCTTGTCAGTTGTGAAACCAAAATAGTAGATCTCTTTTCTCCTTGGGGTTCAGTAGGACCCATGGCTGCATATGTTATATAACTTGTTATATGTTTGTGTTCCACCAGGACTTTGGCACTTCGTTTTCTAAAAACACTGACTGTTTTTAAAAGTCAGTGTTTAAACTAACCATTATATCTGAATTTGAGCTTATCTAAAAAAAAAAATAGTAAACATGGCATTCGGTCTGTAAGCCGAGATGCATTTCCATTTTCAAGATCAGTTCCTAGCGGCCAATGCTGATTTAGAACTCTCACAGTTCAATAGGTTGTGCACCATCCTCATCCTTACCTGAGTAGCTCAGACTTGATCACAGTGGTCCATGCATTGGTGACATCGAGGCTGCATTACTGCAATGAGTGCATGGGGCAGACTGCTTGGAAACTGCAATGCACTGTACATGGGACTCCTTTAAAGACTGCTTGGAAACTGCAGTTCGTGCGAATGTGGTGGCCCATGAAGTGATGGGTGTTTGTGTTGAGGTGGTCTGTTTCTGTTGGACTGCTTTCTCCTCCATCTGCACTGGCTGCCAATTCCTTCCCAGGCACAACTCAAAGGGTTGGTAGCAGCAGCAGTGGTGCCTCAGCTGAGTGACTGGCACTGGTGCTATTCCCAACACCCATACCTACACATGAAACCCCCCCCCCCAGGTCCCTGCATTGTCATAGAGCCTCTAAAGAGGATGCTCATATGGGCTAGTGGGAAGGATGGAAGGAGCCATCATGTGTCTTGAGTATGTACAGGTGCTGGTAAGCTAGGAGATCTTGGGGATGCCTTGTCATGGGGGGGGGGGTTCAGTGGAGAGCTCTGGCACAGGGCCCCCAACAACGTTGCTCCAACACTGAAGTCTATTTCTTATTAGAAACTACATTGCGACACCAACAGTGCCTGAGATGTCATTCGTCTCCCTCCGTTTCCCAGGCATGCAAAGCCATAAAACAGATAAGAGTAAAGTTATACTATCGTGTTAATTTTTATTACTTCTCCACAGAGAGGTGAGTTGCTGCTAATTTTTTTAATTGGCCTTTCATTCGGACAGCTGTGTTTTGTGTCACATCTCTAGGGAAAAAAAAGACATCTTATTTGAGGCCTCCAATTCTTCCTTAGATTGAGGCCGGCATTCCCAATCTTCTAACCTTTTCAAGGACTGAAAGACTGCTGTGAGGTGCCATGTTGATTGTACAGGATTGGTAGCGGGGTGATGTCTGCAAGCAATATATGGAACCCTCCTTTCCGTTCCTTCAGGGTCCTGTGACAGTGGCATGATGGGCTGCAGGGCAACAGGTGCCGCTTTCTCAGTCAGTGCACCTTCCTGCAGGGCTCTGCTACGTCTGTTACATAGCTGTCTGTTGTCATGTACTCTGGAAAAGCACAGGAGCAAAGGTGGCAACCAGAGGCGTAACAAGGGTGGAGCAAAGGCAAGTAGTTCTGCAAGACTCCGTTACACTGGAGTCAGCGGCCCCTCGCCCTTGCTGTTGGAGCCATTCTGGCAGCAAAGGCAACACGCAGGACACTCCCCTGTTGCTGCTGGAATGGCTCCAACAGCAAAGGGGAGGGCCGCTGACTCCAGTGTAACCGAGTGTCATGGGGAGGTCTACCCCCTCTAGCTTCGATGCGGGCACAAGCCAAGGCCACGCCACCTTAGCACGAGGAGGTTTGTTCCCCAATCGGTTGTTTGTCCACTCCTGACCAAGGAGAAGAAGGCACCCCTGAGCCACAGGGGGGTTAAAGCAACTACCCCTGTCCAAGGGGATAGTTCAGGTAGAATCTGCCACCAGCACTGGGTGCCTCCTAACCCTTCCAGTCCCAGGCTACTGGGAAGGGGTACAGAGTGAACCGTTGGTCCCAGGTCTGACTGACCAAGCCAGCCAGGGATACAACGTGCAACACAGGTAGTACGTGACTAAGCACCAAGGCTTCAGGACTTAGTCTCCAGGGTTCCAAAGAAACACTCTCTGGTAAAATAGATAGGTGTTTATTTAGTTTTAGGCTACGCAAAACCAAGCATAGTGATACAGGTAAAAGGTACAAGCAACTAGGTTGCTGCAAAAAGGCATAACTTCCAAATACTAGAATACAGCACTAAAATAACAAAGAACTAACTCCTCAGCTAAACACATTGTTCCTACACACTCACCAAAGATGAGAAGAAAGAATAGCCATCCCAAGCAGGATGGTGCAGGGCTGACTTGCCCAAGGCCAGGGCTGAAGTCAGGCCATAGGAGTAACAGCAGATAGGGAGAACTGTCTCCAACAAAGACCAGTTAGAGAATGAATAGAAGGAACAAAGATGGATGCCAGATAGTAGCTTAAGTAGACTTTTTGGGGTAAGATGATTGACAGGGGGGAGCAGACCAATCAAAGGGTAACAAGCAAGGGAAAGTTCTCGAAGATGAGCTCACTCTTCGCTCCCCCTCCCAGCTCTGAGAAGCTCGTGATGTCCAGCGCAGGTGTGGGAAGTTAATTGGGAGAAGTTGTGGTATCAGTGTTCCCATGCAGATAAGGAATAAACAGGGTAGCTCAAAGCACAGCTCCCAAGGCCTCTGGCCATGTGCCAATCACTGGGCTACAGAAGCAGGCAGGCAGAAAAACCAAGACAGGAAATCCAAAATGGAGACAGACCAAAGATTTAGACAGACCCTCGTTACACCGAGTCTTACAGAACTACTTGCCTTCGCTCCACCCTTGTTTCACCACTGGTGGCAACTCAACAGAGGGCACGGCCTCACAGGCACAACTCACTACTGTTGCTGTAGCTCACACTGGTTAGCATGGTGGTGGGGAACATTTGGTGACATAAGTGTTGGAGGGTTCCCTAGTGATCAGGAGAGAGACAAGGAAGACATGAGGTATGCGATGAGAAAAGGGTATTGCAGCTGAAAGAGATTCGGTGCTTGTTGAGTGAGTGATTTAAGTGACAATCCCATACACACTTACCTGAAAGTAAGCCCCACTGACTACAATGGGACTTACTTCTGAGTAAACATGTACTGGATTGTGCTGTTATATTATGAATGTTGCCACCAGGTTCTCTTCTCATCAGTATGGCCACCCAGGTCCCCACACTCTCAGAGGTAGTCCCTTTAAAGTCTCCATTTGGGAATTGGCCTGTTGAGTGAGATGAAAATGCCATTGCAATGATATTGGTCCAGCGGAGCTCTGTGCTTCGCAGTTGTTCTCTATGTGCTCCGGCTCTCAACATACTTTCTTTAAAAAAAAAAAGCAGTCATAGCCAGAATGTTTGCTGGCAGTACCAATGAATGGAGCATAATTCTTGTTCTCCAGGCACACAAAGGTGGCTATGATCACTACTTCCTTTACTGGGGCATGGTGGGAGCATAACTTACTTGCATTTGGTGTTTGTGGACAATACCCCCCCCCCACACACACACACAGTTTCTATTACTTGCATAGTTATTGTGTGTCCACTATGACAGATAGACTGATACAATATCTGGAGCTGTTACAAAGTTTGCATATATCACAGGCTAGGAGAGGAAGATCGTGTGACTATGAGTGTTCTTCACACCTTGGGCTGCTTTGGTAGAGGGATAGGGATTGTTTCTGAAATCTAGGCTTCCTCCCCCTTGCTTATCTGTGTGGGGTTCCTGTTCCTTGCAGCCCCAGTTGTAGCAGTGGAGCTTGAGTTTCTAGTAGGTGCTATACTGAAGCCATTTTTTACTCTGCTCATCAGTCAACAAGGCTTCTGGAGAAGCTTACATAAAACCAATGCATTCAATAGCAGTCAATAAGACAATAGAAGCAGAGCCAGTGGCGATTCCATGACCGCCCCCCCCCCTGCACCAGAAGTGATGTAACAGCTACAGTCGTTATGCACCATACCGAGGTGCAGGGTGGGTGGGAGGGCCAAACATGCTACCAATGCTCCTCGCTCGCCCTGACGAATGGGACGATTCGCGCCTCCTCTGGCCGCCATGACACCCCCATCTGCCTACTGCCTGGGGCCCTATCCTGCCACCCAGGGGCCCACCGCCCCAACATCCCCTCCCTGACGACGCTTCTGAGCAGAGGAGATACTTATTCAAAGGTAAAGCAGCATTAAAATTCACTTGCGTCTGATGTCCTGAGGCAGAATATTTGCAAGGGTTCTGAGAAGACAAGTGACAGCAAATATGCCATTCCCACTTTGCTGTGAGCCTTGACTGTTTGTACAAAATGTCTTTTCACCAGTGCCCTCATTAACAGGTTCCTCATTCTGTGTTCTATGGGCACGAAGACTGAGGGCGCAATCCAAACCTACTTAGGCCGCCGTTGTAACCACTGGCCCAGCGAAAACGGGAGGCCCCAGAACGGAAAGGGGATTCAAATCCCCTTTGAATTCTCCTTTTGGAGGGGATTTGAATCCCCTTTCCGTTCTGGGGCCTCCCGTTTTTGCTGGGCCGCTGGTTACAACGGCAGCCTAAGTAGGTTTGGATTGCGCCCACAGTGATTTAGACAGGTGTCATGTGCCTCATCCTATATCTGTGTTCTCTGGATGGGACTTCTACACTGCTGGTGGCATGTAGAGTTGATCAGAATTTTGCTCTCCACTGTGGTTGCGGGAGGGAAACAGGAGTAGTCGGGAGGCAGTCATGTGAGGTTGTCCATTACCTTCCATGGGAATGTTGGCTGTTCATTACCGTCAGTGGGAATGTTGACTGTCCATTATCTTCAAAGCGAATGTTGGCTGTCCATTATCTTCAATGGGAATGTCCATTACCTTCAATAGGAATGTCCATTACCTTCAATGGGAATGATATCCCTCTTAGAAATGATATTATACCATTGACAGTGGCTGGCACAGCCACTGGATGCCCTGAACTAGCATCGAGTTTCTCTCCCAAGCTCTCTTCCTTCCTCCCCATGCCTTGCTCTGCCCCCTCTTTTTCCCTGCATCAGCAGTATACTGTCAACCAGAGCCTCCTGTTGGTGGATAATAAGCATTGCTCCAACAATATATTTCTTTCTTCTCATTGGTATACATCTTGGTCAACATGGGGCACGTAGCATGACTCCAATCTCCACCAGATGAATGTACTGTAAGTCAAGGAGAGGGTCTCTGTGTTAGTCAGCGAGGCCCAAGTCTCTTGGTATATCAAGATGTCAGATGTCCCCTCTAGCAGTTCAAGCACTTGAATTGTAGTGCAATTCCATTATGGATTCAATCTCCACAATACATTTTTGTTCTTGACATGCACTTTCTGAGCAAAGTAAATTCTGTGAATTATTATAGCAAGAGGCTTGTGTTAAATTTATCAGAAACCATTGTTCATTGTGTCACTGTAACAACAAAAAATATAAACTTTTTAGAAACCCAAACTTTTTATGGAACAGTTCCATTTTAGATAAGATTATTATTCATCCATTCGATCCACATTAGCCAAAATCTATTTCACCGTGACTGGAAATGAGTAACTTGTAATTATGAAATATAATGAGGAGAATAGAACAGCTATGCTGTGAGTAGCCCAATCATTCCTTATTCTGGGTGAATCCTATTTCCATTGCTACATATCTTTATTGCAAAAGCCAAATCTAGAAAGCACAAAAATTATGGTTCTTTTCCTCATTAATATATTGCTGGGCCCTTGAATGCTTTGCTCTTTTCACTAGACAGATAAAGGACACAGCAGCTAGAAGTATATTAAGATCTTTCCCCAGAATCTGAGTGCAGCCAAAATTAGTTTGGTTTTGATAGGAATAACTCCCAACTTGTGCTTTCAGCAGAACTCGAATAGAGACCGTGGTTCCCCAACTCTCCCGTTGCCAGTTTATTTATTTAGTCACATTTTTATACCGCCCTTCCTCCAAGGAGCTCAGAGTAGTGTACATATTTCCTCCCCTCCTTTTGTCCTCACAACAACCCTGTGAGGTAGGTGGGGCTGAGAGATAGTGACTGGCCCAAGGTCACCCAGGAAGCTTCTTCAGGGTGGCTGGTGCCGAGCAGTGGTGTCATCACCATGCACTGCCAAGTCCTGCCAGCTGCTGAGTTTCCACTCTCCTGGCATTGCTGCGAGTCATCATAGGTATGTGAACCACAGTCTCTCCAGCTGAACAGATCAGCTGTGGAGTAAACTGGGCTACTGATACCAGACCTTAAACAGGGCTGGTCAAGAGAAAGCGGAGGTGGGTGAGATAAAGGGGAGAGGAGAGGAGAAAGAGAGGAGATGGAAATGGAGAAGAAAGGAAGCATCTAGAGAGGGGAAAGGTGAGGAAGAAGAGAGACACCTTTGGGTGACTACAGCAGTGACAGTTGCTACAGACATCTGCCTCTGCTAACCCAGACACACACATACCCACCATCCAGCAGTTTATCCACTTCTTCTTGGATCTGAACCGGGCAGAAGAGAGGAACAAAGAATTTGATGTTCATAGAACATTGTCTATGGACATTCACATGATTGTAGCCAAAGCTCCGCTCCCAACAAAAGATGTGAAACTCACAGTATTGAACATGTTAAGAGCCAGGAGCTCTCCAGGCATTTGAATGAATTGAAAAACACCTTGTGCAAATTGATGGGCAACTAATTACATGTATTCGAAATGCAAAGCCATTCCCTCATGGCAACAAGATGTAAACCTCTCGATAAGAAAAATAGTTTAATTGACCTATTATGTGTCCATCCATAGTCTAGCTTTGAACCAGGATATTCCTGTCAGTGACACTCACATGGGTCCTATCACAGTTACAGGCAAGCTAATTCTTCAGATACTAAGAACAGCACTAAGATACTAAGCAACCTGGTTCCTTGGTGTTTGTACTAATGAACTATCATCTGCATATAAGGAAACAGGAATTCTGTGGCAAAGGGCACAGAGCCTGGGAGCTGGTTCTAAAGAGAATTGCAGTCCAAATCTAAACAGGTCTACTCTGAGTAAAACCAGTGTTTACTCGAGAGTAAAAAGCCCAGGGCAGAGACCTGAGTCTACTTTAGAGTAGGAGCCTAAAACAAAACAAGAGGAGGCTAAAAGAAGGGGAGAAAGCAAGCTAAACTACATCTTAAGCAGAGTTAAACTTAAGCAGAATTTAAAACATACAGTTTAAAACATACAGACCGCATGGTATAGAAGGCAACATGGTAAATTAGGGTGACTCAGAAACCATAGCAACACACATTCCTGCCAGCTGAGTAGGTCAGATGTAAATTGAGGCAGCAGCAGGAACAATAGCAACAGGAATTTCCTGCCAGTAAACCACATCAGGCCCTGCCCCCCTTAGAGGCCAGTCTTTTCAAACTTTCAGGTAGGCAGGGGGAGGAGCTACACAACAGTTTAAATCTGGGGCTGGTTTGCGAGTGAGCCCTTTCAGGAGCAGCGAGTGGCCTCACGGGGACCAAGTGGCTCACGGGGACAAAGTGGCAAGATAAAAAAGACACAGCGAGTTAAGCAGCTGGGCGAGTTCAGCGGCGGGGCGAGGAAGCCAGGCCCCACACACTGCCCGGCACGTCCCTTGAAGAGAGGAGAGCTCCAGCAACATTAAGGTACCCAAACTTTGATAAATCCATAACTTACACTCAAAAGCTATGCAGTCAGACAGCCAGCAGAAGGGTGGGGGCTATCCAGTGTTTTGCACTGAGTGTCACATGTATGACTATCTGCCTCTTGGGCACAAGTCATGGGTGTGTGCTCGGTGCAAAGAGCTCCAGGCTCTCAGGGAACAGGTTCGCTCCCTTGAAGCCACGGTTGCTGACCTGGAGAAGCAGAGACAGGAAGAGAGGAACCAGGGTGAGACTTCTAGGGACGTGGAGGCATCGTCCTACCCTCAGTTGGCCAGCGCCTCAGCTGCCAGGAAAGGGAGTCTCAGGGCTGGAGAACATTGCTCTGGAAAAGAGGGAAACAATCCCACAGTGGGGACCCCTTCTTCAGGTGATGGGCCCGTATCCAGTCGCACTATGGATACTCCTCTGGGGAGGGGGGGAAGGGGGCTTCTTGTTGTGGGTGACTCTATAGTCAGGAACATAGAAAGGGGGGTCTGTGACGGATGTGAGGACCGCACGGTGACTTGCCTACCTGGTGCGAAGGTTGCGGACATCACCTCTCGTCTAGATAGGCTGGTAGAGAGTGCTGGGGAGGAGGTAGCGGTTGTGGTGCATGTTGGCACCAACGACGTGGGGAAATGTAGCCGGGCGGTCCTGGAGGCCAAATTTAGGTTGCTAGGTAGGAAGCTCAAATCCAGGACCCCAAAGGTAGCGTTCTCAGAAGTGCTACCTGTTCCACGCGCAGGGCCAGCTAGGCAGGCGGAGCTCAGGGGTCTCAATGCGTGGATGAGACACTGGTGTCAGGAGGAGGGGTTTAAGTTTGTTAGGCACTGGGGAACGTTTTGGGACAAGCCAGGCCTGTACAAGAGGGACGGGCTTCACTTGAACCAAAACGAAACCAGACTGCTGGCGCGTAACATTAAGAAGGTGGCAGAGCAGCTTTTAAACTGACTCCTGGGGGAAAGCCGACAGGAGCCGAGGGGCATCCGGTTCGGGACTCCTCATCCCTCGGGAATGAGGGTGCAGAGGATGGGGAACAGTCAAGTAATAGCAGAGTAAGAATTGGGAGTGGTAGCGTGATGGGACATGACAGCCAGTCTAGCAAGACAGAAGGCTGCAGGAATAAAGGGGCAAACATGCAGCCCTTCTTGGGGGACCAGGTATATAAGTGCTTTTATGCAAATGCCTGAAGTCTTCGGGCAAAGATGGGAGAACTGGAATGTTTGGTGGCTAGGGAAAACATTGACATAGTAGGTATAACAGAAACCTGGTGGAATGCGGAGAACCAGTGGGATACTGCAATTCCTGGATATAAACTCTATAGGAGGGACAGAGAGGGGCGTGTTGGAGGTGGGGTGGCCATCTGTGTCAAAGAGGGGGTAGAATCCACCAGAGTAGAGCTGGAGGGGGGCTCTGACTCCTCCGTGGAATCACTGTGGGTTAGATTACCAGGCTCAAAGAGTGATGTAATAGTAGGGGCATGCTACCGTCCTCCAGATCAAAAACCTGAAGGGGATCTTGAAATAAGGAAGCAAATCAGGGAGGTGTCAACGAGAGACAGGGTTGTAGTCATGGGGGACTTCAATTATCCTCACATCGACTGGGTCAATTCATGCTCAGGTCATGAAAGAGAGACTGGATTTCTGGATATGTTAAATGACTGTGCCTTAGAGCAGCTTGTCACGGAACCGACCAGAGGACAGGTGACTCTGGACTTGATATTGTGTGGCACTCAAGATCTGGTCAGGGAGGTAAATGTTACCGAACCGTTGGGGAGCAGTGACCATGCTGCGATCTGTTTCGCCATGCATGTCGGAGGGAGAGTGCCGAGTAAATCTGACACGAAAACCCTTCACTTCCGAAGGGCAGACTTCCCCAAAATGAGAAGACTAGTTAAGAAAAAGCTGAAAGGGAAGGTAAAAAGAGTCCAATCGCTCCAGAGTGCATGGAGGCTGTTTAAAACAACAGTCATAGAGGCCCAGCGGGAGTGTATCCCACAAAGGAGGAAGGGCTCGACCAAGTCCAGGAGGATGCCGGCATGGCTAACAAGCACAGTTAAGGAGGCTATAAAAGGCAAGGAAGCTTCCTTCCGTAAATGGAAGTCTTGCCCTAATGAGGAAAATAAACAGGAGCACAAACTGTGGCAAAAGAAATGTAAAAAGATTATACGGGAGGCCAAGCAAGACTTTGAGGAACGTATGGCAGGCAACATAAAAGGGAATAATAAAAGCTTCTTCAAATATGTTAGAAGCAGGAAACCTGCCAGGGAAACGGTGGGTCCGCTGGATGGTGAGGGAGAGAAAGGGGTGATAAAAGGGGACTTGGAGACTGCAGAGAAATTAAATGAGTTCTTTGCATCTGTCTTCACGGCAGAAGACCTCGGGCAAATACCGCTGCCAGAACGGTCTCCCCTGACTAAAGAATTAAGTCAAATAGAGGTTAAAAGAGAAGATGTCTCAGACTTAATTGACAAAATAAAGATCAATAAATCACCAGGCCCGGATGGCATCCACCCAAGAGTTCTGAAGGAACTCAAGAATGAAGTTGCTGACCTCTTGACCCAAATATGCAACTTGTCCCTTAAAACAGCCACTGTGCCAGAGGATTGGAGGATAGCTAATGTCACGCCAATCTTTAAAAAAGGAAGGAAGGGGGACCCGAGAAACTACAGGCCGGTCAGCCTAACATCTGTTCCAGGGAAGATGGTGGAAAGTCTCATTAAGGAGAAAATCTTAAAATACATAGAAGAACAAGCTCTGCTGAGGGAGAGTCAGCATGGCTTCTGCAAGGGGAAGTCTTGCCTCACAAACCTGTTAGAATTTTTTGAAAAGGTCAACAGGCATGTGGATGTGAGCGAACCCGTAGATATTATATATCTGGATTTTCAGAAGGCGTTTGACACGGTCCCTCATGAAAGGCTCCTGCGAAAACTCCACAGTCAGGGAATAAGAGGGCAGGTCCCCTTGTGGATTAGGAACTGGTTGAAGACCAGGAAACAGCGAGTGGGAGTCAATGGGCAATTTTCACAATGGCGAGAGGTGAAAAGCGGTGTACCCCAAGGATCGGTCTTGGGACCGGTGCTTTTCAACTTATTCATAAATGACCTGGAGTTGGGGATAGGCAGTGAGGTGGCCAAGTTTGCGGATGACACTAAACTTTTCCGGGTGGTAAAGACCAGCAGGGATTGTGAAGAGCTCCAGAAGGATCTCTCCAAACTGGGAGAATGGGCAGCAAAATGGCAGATGCGCTTCAATGTAAGTAAGTGCAAAGTGATGCACATTGGGGCAAGAAACCAAAATTTCACATATACGCTCATGGGTTCTGAGTTGTCTGTGACGGATGAAGAGAGAGATCTTGGGGTGCTGGTGGACAGGTCGATGAAAGTGTCGACCCAGTGTGCGGCGGCTGTGAAGAAGGCCAATTCCATGCTCGGGATCATTAAAAAGGGGATTGAGAATAAAACGGCCAATATCATTATGCCTTTGTACAAATCGATGGTAAGGCCACATCTGGAGTATTGTGTCCAGTTCTGGTCACCATACCTCAAAAAGGATATAGTTGAATTGGAAAAGGTGCAGAAAAGAGCGACCAGAATGATTTGTGGGCTGGAGCACCTCCCTTACGAGGAAAGGCTACAGCGTCTGGGGCTTTTCAGCCTAGAAAAAAGGTGCCTGAGGGGGGACATGATTGAGACGTATAAAATTATGCATGGGATGGAGAGAGTGGATAGAGGGAAATTCTTCTCCCTCTCGCACAACACCAGAACCAGGGGATACGCACTAAAATTGAGTGGAGGGAGAGTTAGAACAGACAAAAGAAAATATTTCTTTACCCAGCGTGTGATTCATCTGTGGAACTCCTTGCCACAGGATGTGGTGATGGCACCTGGCCTAGATGCCTTTAAAAGGGGTTTGGACAAATTCATGGAGGAAAAGACCATCACAGGTTACAAGCCATAAGCAACCTCCTGGTTTTTTAGAAGTGGGTTTTCTCTGTGCCAGGTGCAAGGGAGTGGCGACTGGACACAGGTATCTTGTTGTCTCGTGTGCTCCCTGAGGCATCTGGTGGGGCCACTGTGTGACACAGGAAGCTGGACTAGATGGGCTTTTGGCCTGATCCAGCAGGGCTCTTCTTATGTTCTTATGAGCAACAATCCTTTGAAAACTGACAAAGATATAAAAGAGCGAGCATACTTTTTCAGCCTTGACAAAAGCCTTTCTCGAACTTTGACAGCTATTTAATGCATATGGATAAAAGAGAATCCCATCAATTCTTAAGAGCAAGTAAAACCTATAGCCTAATTTTTGTTTGCCATAAAATGTGTCATAAAACGTATGCTCAAAGGTTTTCTATAGCTGTTATTGGTCTCATTGATTAGCCATGCTATCACTATTTTCTTGTTAGCGCGGTTGGAATATCTTATCAGAACTGTTAACAGCAGCAACTTAACATTCAGTGGCATCCTTGCATCAGCACTTTCGGAGGAATAGGGCATGCAAAAGACTTAATTAACACAGATATACATCCTTAAAGTGCAATCTGTTGGTTGAACTGTCAGTTCTGGGAATATGAAGTCGACAGCTGTGTAGCAGATTTAAATAACTCTTCTGTACAGTGGCATCGTCAGCAGTGGAGTCCTTGGGGCAGTGGGCCCCTGGGCAACAGGATTGGGCCCCAGGCAGCAGGCAGGCTGGGGGGGGTACAATGGCGGTCGGGGGCAGTGTGGATTGTCCCATTCGCCAGGGCAAGCAAGAGAGCCGTCGTCGTGTTTGGCCCGCCCGCCCTCTAGCAATTTTGCAACCAAGAAAATTGGCTATGTACTGTAAAACTATAAACATATGTTTTCAGCTTATATCCTCACCTTCACTAGGTTTGAAACATTCTTTCTGGTTAATAGAATCTATGTACTTAAGATATTGAGCCAAGTCCAGTGTGATATCTGGATTTATGCAATTGTCAGTCTGTGTCCACTTACTTTTAAATAGATAGCATTAGGCTGCAGGTAGCTCAATAACTAATTTAGGTCCCAGTGTAATATCTTCAGTGATGTATCAGTCACATCACATTTAATTTCTGCATGGTGGAATGAGCAGTCCTCATTACACCACAGGGAGACCTGGAACAATGACCAACTCCCCAACCCACAGTACTAATAGCAGGAGGCACAAAAGAGATGCTATTGTAATTGCTAAGACCAACAACAAGATAACTCTCACATGGAAAATAACAAATTAGAGTAAGCAAAAGGTAGTGTTAATTATGTGCCCCGTTGCAAAAAGTAGCACACGTGCACAAAGACTGGGGTTCTGGTTTCTATCTAGGGAAGCTAGCAATTAGCTGTAGTATAGAAGGAAGTATGAGAATGTAGAGATAGAAATAAATCTGATGCCAGGAGGAGCTCTTTGCCAGCACGTTTTCGCTCCCAAAAAGCTCCTGCCTTTCGCCGAGCCTTTTGGGAACACTGAGAAGGGCCCTCTCACCCGCTCAGAGCCTCCTACCTGCGTTTTCTGGCCCCTGAAAACCTGGAAGTAACTGGCAATGATGTCATCGCCAGTCACTTCTGGTGGTTTGCAGCAGAAGAGTGGCGCTGGAGGTGGTACTCAGCCGGGAAGGGGTTGAGAACCCCTGCCCTAAATGTTGCAACCTTAAGGATGGCCCTGTGCTTTTAACAGGCCTGTGCCTCCCTCATCTCTATGAAAGCTAAAGTTGGCAGCTAGAAGCTTTCTCCCTGTTGTACTAGCTTTTGTTGGTTTTTCTTTCCTTCTTTTCATTAACTTGGAGGGATTTTCTTTTTATGTGGGGCATATTAATAGTGAACTACACAAGGAGTTGAGATTTACTGTATTACTTATCTGTGTTGCTTTGGGAAAAGTGTTCCTCTTGATTATTTTTGTCGTGCTCATGGAGACTACCTGTAAATGTGACCGTGATCATTTGTGGTCTGCAGTCCACTATTTAAGAATCATTGCTTTCCACTTAATGTTTCTATTCTGCTTTCAGTCCTATTTGCGGACTGTGGTCTGCGGACCACCATTTCAGAATCACAGCATTACACTTAATAATTCTATTCTGCTTTCGATCTTGCTTTGCTCAGTTTGGTTTTTAAAAAAACAAAATTGGCTAATTTTCCACTTGAAAAATCCCTTTATTACTGATTCCAATAAGCAATCATTTCAAATTGGAGAGAGCAGAAAAACCAGTCATGAGTAATAGAAATCTGATTATTCATGGTAACATTTGCAACAGTTTCTTCAACTTCTTGATATGCAAGTATTGCTTCTTATAGGTTTATTTAGTCAACATTCCAATTCAATGATAATATGCATGCAGACTAGAGATAACAGTAGTTAACAGTTAACAATAGTTAGTTCTTTTGGTAATAATACAGCCATGTTCTGCTCCAAGTACTTGCTAAGACCCATACAACAACTTTGGCCACTAATTTGAGGAAGATTTTGATAAAGTCTCCAGTTCAGTCCTTACAGCCTAATCCTATCCCCCCCCCCACTGGTGAATCCAGGGGAGGGGGAGGTCAGGAGGCTTCAGATGGGAAAGGGGATTAAAATTCCCTTACCCCTGCATAAGCCTCCCACTCCGCAATGAGTCTCCTCAGACTTGCGCTAGAGATTTTGCTAGTGCAAGTCCAAGGAGACAAAGTGGGCAGGGAGACTGCTGCCAAAGGGGATATGATCTGACGTTTACCATCACCATCAGATCCACGCCCTCCTGCAGCCTCCCCACCCCGTCACATCCCCCTCCACACCCAGTTTTGCCCCCTCCCCCATTATGCCCTCCTTCCTGCCACCCCTACCATCTTACCTTCCTTGGCGGGCAGCTAGAGCTCCATTGACACATGCGGGAAGGCTACGTCCTTCCCACCATCACCCTGGCAGAACATTAGTGCACTGCCAAAAGGCCCTTTCTAGCTGCTTTTCAGCAGCCAGCACTGGTGGGACACATGTGCAGCCAGCGCTGGCGTAATGCATGTTCCACCAGGCTCAAAGCCCATAGGATTGGGCTGTTAGTGTCTCCAGCTATAAGGCTCTCAGGTAGCAAGACTGGGAGAGATCCTCACATAAGGTTTCAAAGAGCCCCTGTCTTCAAAGTAAATAGCACTGGGCTCAACGTATCAATGGTCTGACTTGGCATAAGGCAGCATCAGTGGCAAATTCACATACATCTGGTCATGTAATTTAGTGGAAAGTTATACACAGGAAATAGGAAGTACAGGATTTTGCACCATGATTTCTGGAAATCCCTCAAGTGGACCCTTCCCATCAACTCCTGCTAATATCCCAGTGTGCCATTCAAACTGGTATGGATCACACAGTAGTCTTTTGGCTTGCCAGTGTGGGATATGCTGAATCAACACATACAATGGCTGAATATCCTCCATCTGGAAATGCCCTACAATTGCATACATGAGTTTCAGTTTCCTTCACTTATCCAACTATGCTGAAGGTTGTCCTCAGTACAAAACGGATGCAGCAGTGTCTTCTCCCCATTACATGGAAGGCCAGTGAGCCATGTAGAGCTGTAATCCTATACACACTTTCCTGAGAGTTAACTCCAGTGATTATAATGGGACTTACTTCTACGTAGACATGCATGGGGTTGGGCTTTCAGTCTCATTTTCTCCATCTCTGGGCTGCTAGAAGCACAAGTGTTTAGAAAGCCAAAGTATGGATAGGAGCTCACTGGGAGAAGACGTGCAAACAGAGATCAGTAAAAGAGCTATACATCATTATGTGAACTCTAATCATAATGAATAAAATACAACAAGGCTTCCCTGTCATTACATGCATTCATTCCTAAAAGCCCCACAGTCTTAAGAATTTCTAGGTGGCCATCCTTGACTATGTATCATGGATCTTCAGTCTTGAATTTTGCATGTTGATACAGTGCAGCAGAAAGGAAATCTCAGAGAGTAATGAGTGCTGTTTAGGAATTATCCTCCCTGTGCTCACTGAACAGATGGATAGGGCAGCTCTAGCAGAGCCAGGTTTCCACTTCCAAATCGCCAGAAGGACAACGCTGCCCCTCTCTGCCATATTCATCAGGGCCTTGTGTAGAAAATGCTTACTATGTAGATGGTCTGAGGTGTGTGACCAGTAAGCACAGTGACATGGGGGGCATGGCTAGTCAGTACACTCCCACTGCCCACCTCTATACATTCAATGAACTTGGGGGTGGTGACTTCTGAATAGGGCTATGGGGGTGACTTCATTTCTTTCCAATACAACACTATGAGGGTAGGGTGGGAGGCTTTGGAGGGGAGGGGAGATTTAAATCCCCTTTGAATCCCCCTTTGGAGGGGATTTGAATCCCCCCCTTTACGTTCTGAGGCCTCCTGTTCTCGCTGCACTGCTGGCTACACCAGTGGTGTAAGTTGGTTAGGACTGCGCTGTCAGTATCACTTCCTAGCAATTTTGCAAACCACAATGGATTCCTGACTAGTGATTTAAGAAGCTGGGGAGAAGTTTCACATCAGTATGATACAAAACCCCATTCTTTATTGTTCTTATCAGAGGAAAATAGATTCAACTCAGACAATACAAATTTATCCCATAAATTTCTTTTTATTAAGAAATTAGAGATAAACTACCTAAAAATGCTTGTCACACTACAAACAGAAAATCGATTTAATTAGAGCTATCAACCAATTCAGTTGAATGAGCTGTAGACAGTTAATGACTCACTTGATAAAATTTAAATAAATTTACATATTTCAAAACCTTATTGAAGTTTTTAAAGATAGAAAGAACAGTTTCTCTTAAACATAAGACAGTTTACAATTTATCACTTACTGGTAAGAGAAATACAATTTTTACAATTTTCTTTCCTATAACTTGAGAAGGTGGAATATTGCCTTTTATATGATGGCTTCAAAAATAAACAGGTTCATTGCAGAAGATCTAGATTTAAAAGATGTACTGGCCTTGATTTCAGCAGTGTGTTGTCTATTTAGTGCCTACTGTTAAAAAGAAACACAGCTTCACAATGTCAGTTTTATCAGTTTGGATAAAACCAGAAGACACAGTTACCTTTTCTTCTTGAGTTTGGTGCATGGAGGCAATAGTGGTGAATGGGCTTTTGTGGATAAGATCTGGGATAAGATTTTGTGGATAAGATTCCCCCCCCCCCGTAGGCTGCCTAGTTGCCAATGGTTATCCTCAGACCTTTGCCAGCAGTTTAGCTGGTGTAAGTCCAAGGAGTCTAAGGGGGAGGGTCCAGGCCAGGAGAGGGGGCTAGGATCCCAATGTATGCTGCTGCCAAGATCCACCGCTTCTTATCCCCAAACCTCCCATTTACTACCTTACCTGCTCTGGCACGGCACCTGGGAGCAACTGGTGCATGCACGGAGCCTCCATCTATTTTCACTGGTGGCTTCTTAGCGCATTATAGCAGTGCGGTATTTGCAATGCTGCAGCAGGACTTACAGCTGTGGGTCCAGAGAACTGCCACCATAAGTGCCTAGTAGGCTTGGGCAGAAAATCTTAATTCCTTCCACCTTCTTACTCAGGAATGGCCAACTTTCAACATTCCCAGAGGCCACTCTGTCCTTCAGTGTTTAGTCTACCAGCCCGGCAATCCAACACCCCCATGGTTGATCAGGTTAAATTGGCATAACCAGCCACATGGGTTCCATAAGTATGGAACACATATACATCGGTCATTGATTGAGATGCTGAGGAATATGAGTCTGAGGCACATGGGTGACAGCGGCTTGCAGACACCCTGTCAGAGTATGTAGGTTGGTGGCAGGAGCAGTTCAGAGGAGGACCGTGGACAGTTTGGGGTGGAAAGCGGGCCAGGCAGGGGGCATAAGGGTGAGGGTCTAAGCAGCAGGTACACATGGCTGAGTTCCTATGCCCCTTTCCCTGCCCCGAACCACCACCACAACCCACATAGCATGCAGTGTGTGCTCTATCAACTGCATCGTGTGCTATAGGATGGCAGGGGATAGGATTGGGCCCAAAGACTGACAAGTAAAAATATGTTTACTTATTTACTTATTACTGTAACTTTGAGTTAAAGTGTTCACATCATAAGAACTAGATACTGAAAGTTCATTCACAAATCTTAAACGCCTTATTTGTTTCTGCTCTATGTGTTTTCTTTTGCTTCTAATCAGGGTTTTGCAACATTGGGACAGAATGGGCAAGTCGTACATCACTGATCCCCTGAGAATATAAATATTTCCAGGAATATGAGAAAATAAAACTATTCGGGAGTATTCCTTATTATGTCAGAAATGCATGATTTAAAATGGGTTGAATGAGCAAATACTAATTTAGATTGATTTGTGTTACTCAACATTTATTTAAAACCTTCTAATGTTTTCTCTTAAGAAATAAAGCAATTAAGTTCACTATTGATTTTTAATGATGGCAACACAAATGCAGTTTAATTATCATAATCTGGGTGCTTGCTCTGAAATTAGAACATTTAACTGTGTGCCTGCTTATCCTAAAACTGATATTTTATGGTATTAGCAATAATGTAAAAAAGACTGCAGATATAGCTGAGTCTGGGAAATCGAATGATCTTGGTAATGCAACTTATCTCAGTATTTAAGAACATATGTAATAATGAGCAGAAATGTATTTATTAAATACTATTATTATTTACAGCGCAATCCTGTCTACATTTAGACCAGTGGGGCGATCTTTCCGCCAGTCTAGGGTGTTGCAAACATGCCATAAAGCACATTTGCGGCATCCGACGAGTAAGCAGGGCTGGCGGAGAGGCTTGCGCTGCTCCTCCAGCACCACGGGATAGATCACCGCTGCGGCAGAGAGATGAGTCCCCATGGCCGGGTAGAAGGGTGGTGGAGGGCAAGGAGGGGGCATTCCAGAGAAGCTGGATTGGCTCAATGGGCCCTGGAGGAAGGAGGGATTGTAGGCGGTGTGCTCTGCCGAATCCTATCCCCCTTCCCAGGCCTGGCCGGCATTACACGGCCGGCTCAAATGTACACCACCAAAATAGCTGGCGAATATTTGAGTAGACTCATTGGGGCAGCTGGGCTCTACTTGGGGTAAGGGGATGAATATCCCTTTACCCTGTGGCCTCTGGTTGCGTCAGCGCAGACCCTATCCTGCAAAGGATGCGACAGGTGCCTTATTTGTACTGCCGCATCCTGCTAAACAGGATTGGGCTGTTAGTGTCAGAATAACAACACAAGTGTCACAAGATACAAGAGGGAAGAGATCAGGTAAGACAGAAACCAAGAGAAAATAAATAAACTGAATGAATTCTTGGAACATTTTTTGCAGGTTTGTATGGCTCAGTTTTGAAAAATGTTGGATTGAACATAAGAACATAAGAAGAGCCCTGCTGGATCAGGCCAAAGGCCCATCTAGTCCAGCTTCCTCCATCTTACAGTAGCCCCACCAGATGCCTCAGGGAGCACACAAAACAACAAGATACGTGTATCCTGTTGCCACTCCCTTGCATCTGGCATTAAGAGATAGCCTACTACTTAAACCAGGAGGTTGCATATACCCATCATGGCTTGTAACCTGTGATGGACTTTTCCTCCATAAATCTGTCTAATCTCCTTTTAAAGGCATCCAGGCCAGGTGCCATCACCACATCCTGTGGTAAAGAGTTCCACAGTTTATTAATTCCATGCTGGGTGAAGAAATATTTTCTTTTGTCTGTTTTAATATTCCCTCCATACAGTTTTAGTTCATGTCCCCTGGTTCTGCTGTTGTGTGAGAGGGGAAAGAACTTCCCTCTATTCACTCTCTTCATCCCATGCATAATTTTATATGTCTCAATCATGTCCCCCCTAAGGCGCCTTTTTTCTAGACTGAAGAGCCCCAAATGCTCTAGCCTTTCCTCATAAGGGAGGTGCTCCAGCCCACTAATCATTTTGGTCGCTCTTCTCTGCACCTTTTCCAATTCCACTATATCCATTTTGAGATGTGGTGACCAGAACTGGACGCAATACTCCAGATGTGTAGCCTTACCATAGTCCCGGATACGGTCGCAAGGCTCAAACAAAGAAGATGGCGGCGCCACGGGGGCAGTCCTGAACGAGTTCACTCCAACGAGGCTAGAAGCACTCTCGTAAAGAGTCTGAGTGAACTCGGATGCATTCCGAGTGATCCCAGCCTTGTGCACATGCGCGAGGCTAAGTCCCCGCCCCATGATGTCACATTCCCGCCCCGGTAACAACCAGCCCCACCCCCGGTGACATCACTTCCGCCCCCCTTGCGTCGGGGGGGCAATCTGGTAAGCCTACAGATGTGGTCTTACAGATTGCAGAAAGATGTTATTGTTACAGGTAGACAAAATATTTGTCTTACTGCTCTGAACACTTATACCTCTTTGTAGTACTGCCCTACTTTTTATTCTTAGGGGCAATCTTTCTTTCTTTTTCAAATCATGGGGTTGAGCCTGAACAAACTAATTCTATCAGTCATGTCAAAAGTCAGAACAGCCTAGTAATTTTACTTCCTCAAAACGCATGGAAGAATCCTTCTCTAAACATTTGCATACAAATTTGAAACTGTACAACATGCTAAATATCAATAATAACAGAATAACCTTTTGGTAGGAACAGTGAATACCTTTTGTCAGTTTGGGGGAGAATGTACACATATAAACCATAGTATTAAAAAAAACACAGGCATGCATTTTTCCCCCTTAAGGCAGGTGCTTAGATCGGTTTCCACTCATTGGCAATGTTATGCTATCTTACCTATGCAAATCAATGGTTACAGTGTTTCAGAAGTATACTGGGACAGTGCTAAATGGCAACATGAAAGAGAACAGGACAGAAAATTGATGGTTCAATTTTAATTTGAATAGTCTCTTCTGTCTAACCAATTTACTGGAACTTCATAATTCTCGTTCACTCTTGAATGCTCCTTGGTGCACACCGTAAGGCTAGATTCACACAACCAGAAGTCATATGATAACTGGCTAAATGTTTATGTGGCATCAGACTGCATGGGAAGACAGTTATCTGAAGCATCTGACGATCTAATAAATTCCAGCATTATCGCTACCAGCCCTTCTCTTTCACAAAGCTGCTTGGAATGGGGGAAGCCTTGAACCCACAACAGAGGTGGGGCCATAGCTCAGTAGTACAGCACATGCAGTAAGTCCCATGTTCAGCCCCTGGTATCTCCAGGTTCAGACCTCAGCCTGAGACCCTGAAGAACTACTATCAGTCAGTATAAACCACACACCCACCACTGACAGACCCAGCCTGTGCCAGAGCAGGTAGCATGGCAGCTGGGATGAATCGTGGGTAGGTTGTGGGGTCTGGGGGAGGTTTGAGATGGGGAGGGAGAAGTTCAGGGGCTGGAGGGGGTGACAATAGTGTTTGCCAGGATCCTATCCCATTTTTCCAGCCAAACGTGCCCCCTGTCTCTCCTCAGTCTTACATCAGTTTCACCCCTCCCTGTCCTCTCCCCGCAACTGCCCCACCTGCTCCAGTGGGTACAGCAGGGTCCGTTGGTGGATGTGGAGCACTGCTGCCTCTTACAGCAGTGCTCCCAAAATGGCCACCAATGGAGCACTCCACACCGTGTAGGCCAGGGGTGGGGAAACTTTTCCCCGCCGAGGGCCATTTAAATATTTAAATTTTGTTCATGGGCTGGCCGCTAGGCCGGCCTCTATTTTTAAATTAATTATTTAATTTAGGGCCCCCCGCCCCCCCATCGGCCTCCGGAGAGTCCGCGCTTACCGTCCGAAGCCTCCGGAGGCCGGGAGAGGGCCCCCGCACGTCCTCCTCGCTCGCCGGTCGGCCCGTTCTGAGCAGGCTCTAGTCGGCGATTTTGCAGATGCGTACAAGGCCGATGAGGGCAGCTTGCCCTCATCGGCCTTGTACGCATGTGCAAAATCGCCGATGAGGGCCTGATCAGAATGGGCCGAGCCGGCGGCCCGGGAGAATGTGCAAAGGCCCTCTCCCGGCCTCCGGAGGCTCCACGAAGCCTCCGGAGGCCGGGAGAGGGCCTTTGCACGTCCTCCCCGCTCGCCGACTCGGCCCGTTCTGAGCAGGCCCTGCCCTTGTACGCATGTGCAAAATCGCCGACGAGGGCCTGCTCAGAACGGGCCGAGCCGGCGGCGCGAGAGGACGTGCGGAGGCCCTCTCCCGGCCTCCGGAGGCTCCGCGCGGACCCGGCGGAGCCTCCGGGGGCCGGTTGGGCGGCCTCCCGGCAATCTCCCCGGGGGCCGGAGACGATAGCCACGTGGGCCGGATCCAGCCTGCAGGCCGGAGGTTCCCCTCCCCTGGTGTAGGCTGTCATTTTGCAACAGCAGAACTCTGTTCCACTGCCACAAACACTTCTGCACAGCGGCCCAATTCTGCATTCGATTGGGTTGCTAGACTATGCTTTAGACCATGGTGGTCGAACGCATGGCCTGCGGGCCGCATGCGGCCCCCAAAGGCCTCTGTTGCGGCCCCCGGCTGCTCTTGGAGCTCCCCTCCCCCGCAGTCACCCACGTTCCCCTGATGATCGGAAAGGCGGTCGGGAGCCAACCACCTTTTCGATCTTCAGGGCAGTGTGGGCGGGGCATGCTAGACAACGGGGCGGAGCATGCATCGGTCATTATTATTAATTAATTAATAATTTAATTTATTGTGTGGCCCCGGGTTTCATATCGAAGTTCGCATGCGGCCCTCTAGGTACGAAACGTTGGACCACCCTGCTTTAGACTTTCTGATCTGTTTCAATTGGGATCCTGATGTTGATATTAATTTTTTTTCTGGTTTGAAGCAGGCCACAAAGCTGCATTCCTTAATTGGCTCTCGAGGCCTAAGTACTCTCTCCCAGCACTTCGTCCATCTGTGCAGCTATGCAAGGTGATTCTTCCACATACTTGGATAAGTCAGGGGAACAGGCGTTAGATTCCCTTATCCCTGATAATCCCATTAGTTCGCTAGATCACTGTGCAACTCTTACATTTTTTATTCCTTTGCTGTGCTGTCCTCACCATGGGAGGGAGAATAGAATAGTATTACTGGATTAATGTATCACTTTAGAAAGGATTTAGGTCATTACTGTGCAAGTCACAGCAACCTGTACTAGGTCTCACCTGTTGTTTTATTAGCAGTGACAAGCATGGCTATATAGATGGGTGAAAAAAAATGCAGCAAAGATACCAAATACATGATTCAGCATTTCCTAAGGAAAGGGCTGCAATTATAAGAAGAGCAATGTGTTCCTTAATTGGGTTATTACTAAAAATACAAGCTGGCAGGTACATATTGCAAATAATTGCCGGCTGCTGAAGAGGATTCTTGTTTTCCTACTAGGAGTAACCAACTTGGACGGTGTAATATAAACCACCAAATGTGCTTTGAAACGTCAAGGACGATTTTTTACAATTAGCATTCAGTTCTGAGAATTTTCAACGTTTAACTATTTTCACTGACAAAATCCGAACACTCAGTGTACTATAAAGTTTATTCACTCTGACTCGAAAGCACTTGAGGCTTTAAGTAGTATTGCAAAATAATGGCGGGAGCACAGACCCGCCATTTCCATGCCTTCACTATTAAATGGATGCTTTGGCTTAGAACAAGCCTAAGGACTTTGCTAGAAGTCTTTGTTAAATAAGTTTCCCTTTTGTTAATGGTTCTCTTGTTCTCTACTGCAATTTATAATGCTATTATATATTGTTGCATTAGAAGCTGGAGACCTTCTGTTTATTAGGGAATAATGATGTCTCCTGGGAAACAGGCAGGGAGAAATGAATTTACTTGTTCATTCCTATCCTAGGATATTTATTACAGTCTGTTCACTTTCAGTTTTATAATCCAGCTCCTCTATCACCCTCTCTTTATACTGTGCAAGGGAAAGATGGCCAAAGAAGATGGTGAAGTATTGTGACATAATGGAAAGAAAAAGGTTCTGACTTGTCCTTGTATTCATTATATACTGGTTTTGAGACAACGCAGGCTGGGTGCAGAAGCCACTTCTGAACATCCTCTGTTCTGCAATTTGCTCTGAATTGCCCTCTGTGGCTTTTCCTCAGTCTCGCCCTGCATTGTCCTCATCTGGACAATGAAATGCTCAACGGCACTTACAACACCTATGTACGCAACGCCGACTGCTTCTCCTAAACTAGAGCCAATCAACAGATTTTATTGTCATTTTTGCTTTCAGCACATCGAAATTAGTAAAGATTAGCTGTTTTTCATTTCAGGGCCAATTGTGTGTTCTCCAGTGATATGAGTGTAGCAGATGTGGTGCTTTACAAAGAAACCATTGCACAATCCCAGCCAGTATGGAAGACTGTCTGGAGCAGAACCAGAAACAGATCAGTCCATCCTAGGTTTGCATGAGACCTAACAATATTGTCACTGGTAGCTAATTTGGCTCCTTTTATAGTGAAAGAAGATGTCTCACAATGCTCCTACTGATTTAATTGGTTGAGCAGCCTGTCCCAGTGTTTCTCATGGCCAAGGCTTCTAGGTGATAAATACAACACCAGAAGAATTCACATTTTCTAAAAAAGGTCCCTACCCCTTGGCTCTATTCTTTTCTATTTCATCTGAAGTGTGGCTCTGTTCCTATTGTATCTGACTTTGTTCCGCGCACATATTCCTGTTAATGCATTTCTTCCAGTAGATACCCAGAGGCGGAACAGGTCAGCTTGTCACACTTGCAAATGCCTCATCCAGTTAGTATACAGTGGCAAGAACTGACTGTTCATTATGCTAATGAATCTGCATAAAATATTGCTGAAGGCTGACCGTTTTAATTGCAAACGCTGGAGCAACAGATCAGTTTCCTAGAGGAAGCACTCAGAATGTTACTCTGTGATCTTTCACCGTAAGGTGAACATCACAAAACAGAATTTCTAACCCTGTAAATAATCCCAAAAATTATCACTACATAGCCATTAGAAATGTTCTACTCAAGGCTTGCATTAATGCATATTATAGCATGCTTCAAATGTTATTTTGTCACAGATTCTTTCCACAAATCGATCCAATCCTCTTTTAAAGGCATCTAGGCCAGGTGCCATCACCACATCCTGTGGCAAGGAGTTCCACAGTTTAATTACACGCTGGGTGAAGAAATATTTTATTTTGTCTGTTCTAACTCTCCCTCCACTCAATTTTAGTGCTTGTCCTGGTGTTGTGCAAGAAGGAAAAGAGAGGGGAAAATTGCCTGCTCCTTCTACAGGGAAGCTGGAGGGTGGGTGTTTCAACCCTGGGTCCCATTGTCCTGTGGCCTAACCCACTAACCCAGGGGGTCTGCCTACATCCCATGGGGAGAGGGCTCCTGGGTGCTGCCTGAGCCTTTGGCCAATAGGGGTCAACCCCAGTTCCTTTAGCCCAGGGGTTCTTAACCTTTTTACAATTTCAGACTCCCAATGTATTTCCCAATATGTCTCCATACCCCTTTTTTTTCCGGACTGTCGAAATAATCATCATCACTAGTCCTATTAGGTACCAGTATGACTTCAAAAGATGTCAATAGCTTGGTTCACTTTACATATGGATTGCTAAAAACAGAGTGCCTCAATCCATTTTGATAATGGTGATAGTTAATAATCTAATCTAAGAATGATTTTTTAAAAACTGTTCAGAGATTGAGTTCCATATCCCCATCATTTTGTTCTCATACTATCAAGGGGCATGGATACCCCTGTTTAAGAATTCCTGCTTTACAGCGAAATCCTGTGTAGAGATCCAGCCGGCGGTCCAGGGCCACCTGCTGAATACTATCCCCGCTCCGGGCTGCGCTGCTGTGACCTGGAGCAGCCACCAGTTTAGGTGGCTGTTGTAAAAACAGTATTATTTGTTTATGCTGTATTGTGTGGCTTGATTTTCATTTATTCTGCTGGTGGTTTTGTGTTGATTGTGTTGTCAGTTTCCCCTTTAATTAGTGTTGTTATTTGTTCCATGTGCCCTGTTATCTCTCCCATAAACCAATAAACACTTTGATGTGTTTCAGTCACAAGTTGGCCTATGATCCTATCTACAGGTGCAGCTTTACCCTCTGGGGTGTAAAAAAGAACCCGACTCTTACCACCAAGGATGTAAATGCCTAGGCCAGGGGTGCACAACTTGGCAGTGGGTAGGGGCCGAAATGAATAGACTAAACTTCTTCGGGGCCGCAGATAGGGGGTGTAGCAAGGAACCATGATGTCACTTCCTCAGGAAGTGATATCACAGAGGGCGTGTCCATGAGCCAGAAAATCTCTGGAAATGCAACATATTAATAAATAAATAATGAACCACCTGTGGCTCTTTAACATATAAAGTGCAGCTCTCGGAAATATGTTGGCTTCTTAATGCTTCTTAAATATTGTGGCTCTCAAACATCTGAAGTTTATCGTATGTGGCTCTTACGTGAAGCAAGTTTGGCCACCCCTGGTATATACCGTATATATACCCATCAATCATCCTCATCAGGGCCTTCCCTTCTGAAACCTTACATGGCGTGGAGGTTCCGTGTTGGGAAAAGTATTTCCTAAGAAACTCTGTCTTGCACGGTCTGCAGCTCTCAAATGCATAACCGACCAGCAGAGGAAAAACGTGGCTACCCCGAAGTGAGGGTCCAATGGCCTGAAGAAGAGCTGAGGCATCACAGAATCACCTCGGTGAGCTTAGATGTTCATTCACTCCTCCCAGAGCCTCTGCAGGACTTTCAGCCAGAGCCCATGCTTACCTCAAAATCCCGGGATTTCTTCTTCAGCAATTCACAGTCACGTTGCTTCCTAAGGAAGTCGCCATCATCATAGCAGCCCAACTTCCCCGGGGATCTTCGTCATAACCGCTGTGCCAACACCAACTCCGGCACTTCTGTAATGCAGCTGGAAGCTTCGGAATCGTCCGCTCCTCGGACGATTCCGAAGCTTCCAGCCGCGTTACAGAAGCGCCGGAGTTATGGGAAGTGCTTGGCTAGAGTGGCCCAACAAAGAAGCGATGTTGCCGCTCTAGCCAGAAAACCTTTGGGGGCCACCAGAAAAGGCCGCATGTTGTGCACCCCTGGCCTAGGCACTAGAGTTTGAAAGTACAGTAAGTCCTCACTTAAAGTAGTTTCATTTAAACTCATTTCGTTCTAAAGTTGATGGAAAAATGCCATAGGCCTTTTTTTAGGAACATTTTTTAGAAACATAGGAACATTTATATTTATCAATTAGCCTGTTGTAAAATTAGAGAAAAAGGCCAGCAGGTGGCGCAGTGCGTTAAACCGCTGAACCATGAGCTGTCGATCGAAAGGTCGGCAGTTCGAATCCGAGACGGGGTGAGCTCTCGTTGCTTGGCCATCCCCTGCCAACCTAGCAGTTCCAAAGCATGTTAATGCGAGTAGATAAATAGGTACCGCTTGCGGGAAGGTAAACAGCGCTCCGTGTTCCAGCCGCATGCTACGCGCTGCAGCAAGGAGAGTCACGCCGGCCACATGACCACGGAGGCGTCTTCGGGCAACGCTGGCCCTTCGGCTTTGAAATGGGGATGAGCACCACACCCTAGAGTCGGACACGACTGGACTTAATTGTCAGGGGTCGCCTTTACCTTTACCTATAATTCACATGCCAATGTCTGTGCACATCTGTGTTTTTTGGTAAGATTGTTCCTTTTAGTTGGGATTGCATAGTGATAAAATTATACCAAAAAAAGATAATCACCTTCACAATTCTTTCTTTGCACCTTTATGATGACTGTATACATAAACAATGTGTGCGCATGTACAGTTTGTTTTTATAGGAATGAAACTAATAGACTTTGTTTCTTAACTGCTTGCCCCTTTGATAAGCTGTATCTGGGCAGGTGTAACCTGAGAAAAACTTTGTCAGCTGAACGAGAGAGAAAAGACAAGAAACAGTCTCTCTCCTTAACTGTGGGGGAAATGCAAAGTTCCAGCTGCGTGCTACGTGCTGTGGCAAGGAGAGTCACGCCGGCCACATAACAACGCTGGCTCTTCAGCTTTGAAATGGGGATGAGCACCACACCCTAGAGTCGGACACGACTGGACTTAATTGTCAGGGGATACCTTTACCTTTTTAAAATTAGAGTGGCTGTTTCCAAGAAGAACCTATCGACAACTTTAAGTGAGGACTTGCTGCACTCACTTGGTCCACACACAAGCAAACATCTATAGTCAATCCAAAGCAAATAGTAAAGCACTGGCAGTACTTGGAATTAACCTTCACCGCAGATTTTACAGGATCAAAAAATACGACCTGGATGATGTCTGGATTATTTCAATGAAAAGAATTTTCAGCATTAAAAGAAAATAGATAATTATTCCCCTCCATAATCCTACAACCTTTTCATCTAATAAACATATTAAAAAATCAGAATCTTAAGTTCAAGATTTAATTACGAACCTTGCTCAACAATTAGAAAGGATATTTGCTGAAGAGGCATCGTGGCATATGTTCCCATCAAACATGATCTTTTTAGTGGAATTTCTCATTTTATATTTCTCAGTTTCTAACATTATAATGACGCTGTGCAAAGTAAAATTAGGAAGTGAAAATGGTCCTTAAATACAACTGGATAACCTTTATCACAGACAGACTTCTACTTCTTAACTCAAATTATGTCATTATGAATGTAAAGAATTAATTATAATCCGTACTTTCATGGATATGCTCCAGTGCTACGGTGTATAATACATCTTTTAAGTTCAATTGAAGTTCCGTAACTTCTGCTGGAAATTAGAAGAGCTTTATGATAATATCATACCAACTAGTAATGATGCAGTGTTCTTTTCCATTTCTTTTACGACAACAGGCACTTCACCAGCTCTGTTCCAACACCTCATTTATGTTTTATTCCTCTAATCAAAGGTGGTAATATCTGGTTTCAATAAAGTTAATTTAGACTTTATAGCTATCATTTGTGGGGTGGGGTGGAGGGTTAAAAGTCCCCTCCCATCCCACTGCATGAAGTGTGTGTGCATGATCTAGTTGAATTAAAACAAGAACATGCTTGCTAAGCATGAGCTTAAAGCAACATGTATTTTGAACCTAAACCAGATATTGATCATGCAAAGTAGGATGGTGTAGTGGTTTGGGAGTCGAACTTAGACCTGGAAGATCCAGGTTCAAATCCCCGCTCAGCCACGAAGCTTCCTGGGTGACCTTGGGCCGGTCACTATCTCTCAGCCCCACCTACCTCACAGGGTTGTTGTGAGGACAAAAAGGAGGGGAGGAAATATGTACACCACTCTGAGCTCCTTGGGGGAAGGGCGGTATAAAAATGTGAAAAATAAATAAATGGTGGTGGTGGTGGTGGTTGAGATGGTGGTGGTGGTGTTACCAGAAATATACATATGGGGGGGGGAATCAATCATGTGGGGGGGAGTGTAATGGCATTTGCTCTCCAGGCAGGCACCTAACACCAAGCATTTGGATATGTCTCCTGCATGCCTTGAATTAAACAGGATAAACAGAAATAAAAGATTGACCATGTAACAAGGTAGGGTTAAAGACCCTTATTCCCACCGTGATTCCACCATGGCTCCACACTTACCTAGGAGTAATTTGAACATAATCCCATTGAATATAATGGGACTTACTTCTGAGTACACCTGCACAGAATTGCCCAGTAAATAATGTCATTATATACGTTCTCAGGATTTCATGAAGTGTCCAAATCTCAGAGTTAAAAACAAGCATCATACCGGGAAAATTCTGTCATATATACACTTTTATTTCAAAATATAAAGAAGTTAAAAAAACTTTACGTTTCGCCTCCAACACTTGAGGCATCCTGAGAAGTAAGGCATCCTCCTTCTGAGGATGCCTCAAGTGTTGCAGGCGAAACAAAGTTTTTTAAAACATCTTTATATTTTGAAATAGAAGTGTATATTTTCTCAGTATGATGCTTGTTTTTAACTCTGAGAATGTCTTTATAATTTATAGTGTAGTTTCACATAATCTGTGCCCCAAGGAGCCACCAGCAGCCCTCCAGTGATATGTAGTAGCCTTCTAGTGCTTGACAACCTGTGTTGGTGTGTGGGTGTGTTGGTGTTGCCAGTCCTGGGCAGACATTGTGTTAATTGAACTCCTTGTGGGCTGCCTGCCTGACATAGCTAGTTGGCTGTATTCACCTCAGTGTATCACAAATGGTAAGGCACTACTACAGAAGTAGGCATTTGCAAAAAAAAAAAGTTGAGGACAGCTCTTGCAGCGCAATCTTATCCAACTTACACCATTGGTGTAACCAGTAGGGGAGGGCAGGGCAGGAAGCTCTGGAGGGGTGGGGAGATTTAAATCCCCTTTGAATCCCCCTTTGGAGGGGATTTGAATCCCCTTTCGGTTCTGAGGCCTCCCATTCTCACTGCACCGCTGGTTACACTGGTGCTGTAAGTTGGATAGGATTGCGCTGTTGATCTAAAGCTTAAATTGGCACTGAGCTGCCTAATTTTGTATTTCATCTACAACATTTTCATAATTATGTTTTTGTTCTTCCCGCCCTCTGACATAGTGAATCCTCACTTGCTTGCTTCCCAGCAAGGCACATATATTGATCAAATGACAAAGTCGCATGTTAACATGTTTCATCAGGGTCTGAATTATCGTTTACTTTCTACCAGGCCCTGTAATAAGAAGAAACATTTCAAATGCTTATGGGAATAATCAGCTGAAAGCATCTGTAATTGACCTCAGATGAATTCTGAAAGATGACACCTTTAAAAGAAAAAAAACCTGTGCATGGGATCTTCCTTTAGTGTACAACTACTGCAGTGCAAAAATATTTTTTTAAAAGCATGACAGCTGAGATCTAAAGCAGATGCTTTCTTCTGATACTACATAATGTGTGTGTGTGTGTGTGTGTGTGTGTGTGTGTCTATATATATATATGCACACACGCACAAGCATGTTTATATATTTATATGTATATATATAAATGCTAGCACATTAACTTGTCTCCTAAAATCCTTCACAGTCTTCCTCCCGGGAGCTGGCAATATTAATATAGAAACAGAAGTACCCTGCAGGAATCTCAACATGTTAGGCCTTTCTGCAACACCTTCCAATTACGGAACAATCATTTCCTAAACCTCTTGAGCAAATCAAACCAGGTTGCAGGTTTCCTAATTTGTTTTACTAAGTGGTGATCATAGATTTTTGACCCTACTGGATCTCTCATGTAAAGTTCTTAATCTAGTGCAGGCAGTGGCGTTCTTTGGGGGGGGGGCTGTGGCCTTGGGCCCCGGGCGCCCCCTGGGCACCAGCTTCCAGGGCGCGCCTCTTCAGCCTCCGGGCTGCCGCCGGCCTCACCTCAGCGCGACTCCTTTTAAAACAGGCTGTTCTATACATGCGCAGAACGCCTCAGAGGCCAAGAGAGGGCAATTTTGCCCTCTCTTGGCCTCTTAGGCGTTCTGCGCATGTACAGAACAACCTGTTTTAAAAGGAGTCGCGCTGTGGTGAGTGTGGGGCCGGCGGTGGTGGCTGAAGAAGGTAAGGAGAGCGATGGTGCTTCCACCTGGCCCCCGCGCGCCCACCCCCATTGCTCTCCTTACCTTCTTCAGCCGCCGCCGCCGGCCCCGTGCTCACCTCGGCGTGACTCCTTTTAAAACTGACTGTTCTGCGCATGTACAGAACAGCTAGTTTTAAAAGGAGTCACGCCGAGGTGAGCGCGGGGCCGGCGGCAGCTGCTGCTGCTGCAGAAGAAGGTATGGAGAACGGTGGGGGTGGGCGCGCGGGGGCCGGGTGGGGGCGTCCTTCTGGGGGGTGCTCGGCCAACCCCTGCCCTGCTGTGCCCCGGGCGCCGAGAGGGCTAGTGACGCCACTGAGTGCAGGGGTTCTCAACCTTTGGAGGCCTGGGTACCCCCTATCATGGTCCATTTTCTGAAGTACCCCCTGCTAGTTAATTGCTAATTAATTGGATGAATCAATCACTTAATTAGCTAATTAATTGTTAAATAAAAAGTACTAACACAATTTTAAATGTGAAAAAATGTCTTACTTAACTCGTGTGTGTGTGTGTGTGTGTGTGTGTGTGTGTGTGTGTGTGTGTGTGTGTGTGTGTGTGTGTGTCAGACAGACAGACAGACAGACAGACAGGATTGCATTTAAGTTCTAATTAACAAGTAATGAACTCCTGATTGATGCTGATAAGGGGCAGGTTCTGGTGTACCCCCTGCCATTGGTCCGTGTACCCCTAGGGGTACTCGTACCACAGGTTGAGAGCCCCTGATCTGGTGGAAGGTAAGTGGAGAAAGGGTTGTAACCCACACCCAAGGTTAATACCCAACACCTTAAAGGGAGAGAGCATCATCAACTTCACCTTCTTCCAATAATTATGTCCCCGCTCTACACTCTCTCAGTTTGCAAGTCTGCCTGCCTGGCTTGGGCATTCTTTATTCTGCCCCTTTTTCCCATGAATAAATTGTTTAGCGACCCCTACATTTCAACACTTTCTGAAAATACAGTCATCATTACCGGTACTTTGCATCTAGAAACAATCCCCTGACTGGAACCTTTGTGTGCGAATGTTCATTTCAACACGCAAAAATATGCAGGTTTTCAAAAAGATTTCTGACTAAGGGTTAAACTAAATGTGAAGTTAAAGATGTCATCCTCTTTCTGCTTTTAGAAACTGCTTGATTTAAATACGAAATGATTAATGAGTTGAAAGGCAGGTGATTAAAAGAACTCTTCTAAAAGAATCTGACTCTATTTTTGTCTCCCATTTTACTCTGTGCTGCTTAGCTACTCAATTGTGTTTCTATTTTAATACGTTCATTCTCATTTTCATTGGTAGTACTATTTTTAGTTGTATTATTTTTATTATTGGTGTAAACTCTTTCACGGACCAATAGACAAAATTATTACTATTTTTATTATAGTCATGTCACAGCCCACCAAATGTTTAGACTGGAGTTTTTGGGTGTTCACTATTCAACAGTTTAAGAACTGGTGAGATATCGCCGTATAATGTCTGATGTTCCTAGCAGTGCGGCTTGTTGCAGTTGTTGTCTTGTCTGTGCCTATATTGGCCATATACTGTATTTCTTAAGCCTGAGATATTTATTGTTGCTGTTGTTGTTGTTGTTGTGGAGCCCTAATGTATATTATTGACATATTGTATTCCGTAGGAGAATGTCAAGCTTCAGGAAGAAAGATATCACTGATGTAGCAAATGCAAAACTACATACCTTCTGCTGTACAAAAAATACGTGGCTATGCACCAGCACCTATCCACTTGCAATAATATTCGTAATATAATAAAACAATGTGTAAAGCTAAATTTTAATCAACCTGACATACCTCTTTGGCTGGAAATGGTGCTGCACAGAAAAAGTAAACCATCCCCAGAAATGAAAATGAAGCTCCTTTTTTATCTTATTCATTTTCAGGCCTACGAATGATCACTTAATCCTAGGCAACTAATAGCGTGAAACAATTTAGGTGCTAATCAGAGCATCAGAAAGAGAGAAGCTGACTTCAGACCTGCACTGGTAACATCTAATCTTTGTTCATGTCAGAGAGCTGTCGGAAGCTTTCCAAGCTTGCCACTGCAAACTTGAGAAATGAATGCATGAAATAGTACAACAGAAGCTTACTTCATTTGAAAGGGCTAAAACCGCTCAGGAACTACAGGAAATACACAATGAGGCAGGATGTGGACTGGTGGTAGTGTCCAGGGGGGAGAAAGGCAAGCTCTGGCAAGATGGATTGACCGTGGGAGGCACGTTCTGACACAGCAAATGGACTGCTCGTAATGTAAAATAAAGAAGCTACCAATGTCAACCCAGTAACATAACCTGTGTGTTAACAACAGCAAGCATGGGTTACCGTGGATATAGTGGCCCCGGAGCACCACTCTTCACATTCTTTCAGAGCTGGAATGGTGATGTCATCCAAAGGTGAGCTCCAGTTCCCCCTTCTTTCCTGCCCTCTCCTCCTTTGTACTTGCTTGACAAGTTGCTCACTGCCTGTTGAAAGGGCACTCCAGCCTCTACTGCTCTCCTCCATTTCCTCTTTCCTTCTTGCCTGCCTCTGTCATTTCAAAAGGTGCAAGGCTTGGGCAGGAGAAGGAGCTGGCCAGATGAAGGAGCAGTAGCTGCAGCTATGGCTGTAGCCATCACCCAAAATCAGATGTCCCAGAGAGGGAGCAAGCATGCACAAGGCGGGGGGGGGGCAGAGGGAAGAAAGGAAGGGCCAGTTGGAGGATGGGGAGGGAGAAGAAGGCAAAAAGAGAGAGCCTGCCAGCCAGCCAGTCTTGAAGGGGAGGGAGAAAGAGACAGCAGGTACCGGGGGGGGGGGGGGGAAGAGAGGCCATGAAAACAAAGTTAATACAGGTATTTAAAAACACACAACCCCTCTCTACCTCCCCCCAAAATGAAGGTCTGTAGCAACAGGATTTTAGAAGCCTTGGAGAAATATGCTAAGTAGCAATGTAACCAAATAGCGAAGCAATGGAGCTATGAATCATGAAGAAATCCTTGATTCAAATCTTGCCTTCACCATGAACTTCCTAGATGGCCTTAGACAAGCCACTGTCTCTCAGCACAGCTGCAATATGCAGAATAACACTGACCTACCTTACAGGGTTGTTGTAAGGATTATAGCAAAATAATGTATGCTAGGTAGGTGCTATGAATGCCTGAAAGTTTTCTATAAAACCTAATGAGTGTATAATACATATGACTTCTATTGAGTCAGACCACTGATCCATCTAGCTCAGTCTTGTCTACACTGCCTGCCAGAAGCTCTCCAGATTTGCAGATAGATGTGGACAGTTCCAATCCAGACTTGGGGGAAGGAACAGAGTGCTTCTATATGGAAAAACACTTTCATTACAAGGGGTAGGGGTTAATATACAGACCCAGAAATCAAAGCAGCAATTGGAACAACCCAACCCCAATTGAAACGTTTCAGGGCTCGCACTGTGTTTGAAATCATATGCGCCCAACACATATCATAGTGTTTTAAACTACACGTCAGTCATCAGCAATCCTACCTCAAGCAATTTAGCATGGAATGGGCTCTGTCAAGTGGGGGATAAAGAGGGAGGGATTTCACTTCCCAGACATTTAGCCTCCCCCTAATGAAGGCTTTTGGTTAAGTCTCCTTAGCTTGGTTATGAGGGGCATGGCAATGGGGATGTCAGGATGGATTCCTGCATTTTGAAATTTTACCACTAAACCACCGGTGGTCGCTTCACTCTTCATTGACCAGTCAACGTTTTATGGGAGATTGACATATAGCCCCCCAGCGCAATTGTACAGATCTAGCTATTGGCAATTCAGAGTTATTAGTGCTAGAAGAGAGAAAGTTATGCAGGGCTATCACCTGTTTTCCCATCTCTAAAGACTCAGAGCTTGCCAAAAATCGTAAGTCTTTGTGTGCCTCCTGAATGGTATCACTGGCCCAAATTTGAGGCTCTGGCTCAGAAACTAAAAAGGAGTCTCCAAGGAAAATATGTCTCAGTGTGAAGGAAGTGTTTAGCTGCAGTGCTTTCGCACATTCATGACAGTAGGGAGGGTCACTTGTGCACAGGGCCACTCAGAGGAATTTTATCAGGGGGTACAGAGTTTCTTTTGGGCCCCTTCCCTTCATGTGAATTTGGCTCCTGGGCCCCCTATTTTTGCTCCAGGGCCCCTTTTTTCACACATCTTTGGCCCTGGTCCCAGGTACAATTGTACCCCCTTAACACCCCCCCCCAGAGGTTCTGCTTGTGCATAGAGCTATAATGCCTTGAATTTTTTTTTACAGATTTCCTCCATGAATAATAATAAAAAACCCCTCTCCTAGTCTATAGTTCAAAGCAGTTCACAGGGCATTTATCCAAATTCAAGCTACATGGACTTCATCAAGCACCACAAAAGCTGGAACTAGACATGAGAATTATCACAGGCTGCTGCCCAAAATAGTAAATCCATATCAAGGTATCTCTTTGGTCCCTATAGTGCAGACAAGAAATGTGTGTTGACATCAAGTCATGCATTTCCTCCACTCTGTAGCAGTAGCCAAAAATGTGAAATCCTCCATGGGATGATGTCACATTATGCGTTTCCTTAACTACACACTCCAGGGGAAACCTAGTATGGGGTTTCCATAGTCAGCATCCAATTTCGACCTGTGGGAAGACCATCTGGTTAGTTAGGTGATGGTTGCATGGCATACAGTAGTTTAAGAGCCAAATGTTAAGGTCTTCTTTTAGAAAGATGTATGTATTTAACATTCCACCTTTCAAACAAACACTCAAGGTAGCTTACAACCAAAGTAATAAAAATGATTGCACACAGCAATTAAAACATGAGTTCAATCAAGTCAAGATAAACACAGATAAAATGGCAGCCAAAATCCATATATTGATTGCTGTCTAGCTCCAGTCAGTTCTACTAATCAGAGACTACCAAATGCCGGGCAGAATCAATACATTTTCACTGTCCTTCTGAAACCATAGAGAGATGGCATCAAATTGATTTCTTTCCGTAGTGCGTTCCATAATTCTGGATGAACCACAAGGAATGCGGTTTTCTGTCTGTACCTTTACAGTTTTCACTTCTCAGGTTGTGGGGGTGGTACAGAACAGGGACTCATCCCATGATCTCATTGGGTGGTGAGGCTCAGTCCTGGTGCCAGCTTGCTGGAACCCTGGGGGCAAACGCATGCACAGTCCTCCCCCCCCAGATATGTTGGGCTCCTGCCTGCAAGCTCTTAGCAGCAGCAGCAGCAGCTCCTCCCACCCTCCCCATCAGCAAATGGGGGAATCTTCAGAGGTGGCAGCAGCTCCTCCCCATCCCACCCTTGAAGGGTAGGAAGAAGATAAGCCATTGCTGCATCCTGCCCTCATTTGCCAATGAGAAGAAGAGAAGATACATACTGCCTCTGCAGAGCCCTTTAGTGGCAGTGGCAACTCTTCTCATCATCCGCACTGGCCAATGTACTTTCTCCCACAGATCCCATTGGCCAGTGGGGAGGGTTGGAGGAGGAGCTGCCTCACAAGTCTTTTGGTCAAGATACTCCTGTGACAGTTCTTCCTTCTCCCACACTGGCCAATGGGAGTATATCCCCTAGAGGTCTTGCAATTTCTTTTGTAGATGGGGTGGGTGCGTCAGCAGTGCAACTCTCATGCCCAACTTGCACCACCATAACCAGCAGCACTGGAGAGTTCAGGGGTGATTCCAGCCACATGGACCTGCGACCAGGGCCCAACGTCGCCGACTATGTTAGTATTGTTAACACATACTAGTATTGGCTCCTAGATTTCAGACAAAAAAAAATTATCTGCCTAGCTGGAGGTAGCAAGGATAGAACCTGAGGCATTCTATATGCAAAGCATGGGCTCTATCACTGAACTACAGCCACAGCCCTACTAATAAAGACAATGTGGTGTCTGACAGCCAAATGAGTGTGAAGAGAGTGTGCATGCGCACAGATGTTCCACCACCTCCTGGCCTTTACAAACAGAACGCTTCACTCCATCACAACCAAGGGCCACCTCCTCTTGGGTGTCAGTAAAATTCATTGTCCATCCATATGATGTCACCGTTCCTCCGTTGCTTTCCGACAGCTCCAGAACGAGCTCTGGCATTTTACCAGAGGACGTCTGGTGAAATGCTGAGCTGATGCTTAGCTAGTGTACAGCCAACTCCAGGCAAGGGAGTATTTATGAGGGGAGAAGGGAGAAAGCAGCATTCAGCCTGGCACTTTATTAGTCAATCTGCTTTGGTAATTTGAAGTAGATTGGGCATGAAGCTGAGGTCAATTGCCTGAGTTGAGGCATGCAATCTCATTTTGAGTTGGGAATCTGAACTTCACTGTGAACCTTGAGAATGCAAGTTCTGTTGCTCCAGTAAATTCTTCCTGTCACCAGATTCAAAAATAGAAGCCTAAAATTTCTAATTTGCATTTGCTAATTAACCAATTCTGCAACTTGACTTAAAGTCTTTATGTTATTTAATACAGGGGGCAGGAGGGGGACAATGGAAGAACATGGAAGGAAGACACAAAGAGAACAAGCTAACTGAAAGGATATAGATGACGGGCTGGTTCACACAATGTTCAGCCAGAAATCATATCTAATACACAGTGAGTATTGGGCCCCATGCATGTCCTCTACCACCACATGTACCTTGAGGCATACATCGATTCATCCATGTATACTCAATTCCCACAATCCTGCTATTTTTTGAGTGTAAAATCACAGGTATTTGAGGTATATGAAGATTCATCTCACATTATCATTTTTCATACAGCAGTTGTGTATACTGTACAGTGAATGTGTGCTGAGTGGAACAAGGCTACAGCAGGAAACCCTGACCACTTAGCTATTTGTATGATCCTTTTGCATGTACAAACTATGCCATAGGTTCTGTATGCACAGTTGGAGATCGTGCTTTCTGCATGGTCCCTGACCACGTGTATTGAGCCTATATAAATCATGTGTATGTGCTTGCTATACAGATGATCAAGTGAACATGCACAGGTTGGAGGGTGGGCTTGCCACTGCATGGTCCTTATCTATGGAATCATGATATGAAGAGTTATTACAGTACCAGCACCAGGTTGCTGTGGGCCCTGGAGAAAAGTGGCCACTGCTGCCACTAGGTACTGGGGTCTTCAGAGATCAGATAGAAGCCCCCTCGGGTGGATATCGGCCATTGGCCAGTATGCTATCTAGTTGACCCCAGATGCTGCTTCTGTGCTATTGCTTGTGCAGAATGTCACGTGCATCGTGTACTGGGTGGTGGACTGGGTGCATGGCCCCCCTGTCTGATGCACATGGGCATTTTGACTGGCAATAGTGTGAGCTGCCCCTTTGGTTTCCAATCTACGTTCCTACAGACAGGTTTTGGCCATAGGCCAGTCACTGTCTGCGAATTAACGGATAATGCACCAAATGCTTTCCATGACTGTATCTGCAGCTGTCCAAGATTCAAGGTGAAAGGTGAAAAGAGAAAAACTGGTTTATCTACAGATGCTCTATTATTCCCTTGATCGCTCGACAGGAACCCATTTTTTTTCTCAAGGAACATTGCTCCTCACTCATTTTCTGGAGTGAGTACGATAGTTACGCAATTATTATGCAGAAACCAAGTTCAGAACCAAGGATGGTTCAACATGTTTCAAGGCTAAAGCTTGATCTTAGATTTGGCATTAAATGTTGCCAAAGAGTGAAGCTGAAATGAAGAATTTTCCTGACTCAAACATGTGGCCAAAATTTTGCACAACAATTTTCACAGCGATTTCAAAATGCCCACCTGCACTACATCATGCATTGTGTGATACATGACTCTATGAACAGCCTAGTGAGCTGCACATATAATGAAGCAGACATATGCCTGCTTTGCCATGTGCCAAACCTCTGGACAGATTCACTCAGTCACTTTCCTTTGCCTCCTTTGTATGCTTCTGCCTGGAGAGAGACACCTTGCATGAGAAAGGTAATTGGTTCAAGGCTGCCTTCTATCTGTTTCGGGAGGCGACCGACTGGCCTTGACACTTCTGAAAATTTTAGTGAGGGGTCACAGCTCAGGGTTATATACATCCAGAAGGTTCCAGATCCAATTCCTTGCAGTGACGTAGCTGGCATTTTTCCAAAGGGGCCGTGGGTGGGACAATGCGTCTTTGCCCCGCCCCCAGAATGGAACGGAACCTTTTGGCTCCGGTCTTGCTCCAGTCCGGTGGTGGGGTGAGTGGGGCTAGGACACATCATCCTGCCAACAGCCCCCTTGGCAAAATGCCAGCTACACTACTGATTCCTAGCATCTCCAGGAAGGGCTAGGAAAGACCCCAGGTGTGCTTCTGGGTCATGCAACATGCACATGGGAACAACAAATGTACCAGCAACAGGGAGGAGTCTGTGACTCAGCTTTTTATAACCAAAATTCACCTAGAAAAGCATAGAGGCTATTGTGGGGTTGGCTTCATCAAGGACCTTTCTTTTGTTGCTTGATGGCCCATCTCTAGTTCAAGGTGGGTGCCTCTACTGTTGGGCAACCTGCTGAGGGTGCAGCAGAGGGTTCCTAGATTGCTCAGGACGCCCGAGTCTCAATTATCATACCATTCTTTATTCAGTTTACAACAAGGTTGGTGAGTGAGGCCAAAGCCAGGATGGTGTAGTGGTTTGGGAGTCGGACTTAGAGACCTGGAAGATCCAGGTTCAAATCCCTGCTCAGCCACGAAGCTTCCTGGGTGACCTTGGGCCAGTCACTATCTCTCAGCCCCACCTACCTCACAGGGTTGTTGTGAGGACAAAAAAAAGGAGGGGAGGAAATAAGTACACCACTCTGAGCTCCTTGGAGGAAGGGTGGTATAAAAATGTGAAAAATAAAAAAATAAAATAAAGTTGAAGGCATCTTTTTTGTGTCACTAACAATTCTGTTTTAGGAAGCTCCCAGGATGTGGCTTATCTGCTGTTTAAATCTGCTGACCAAAGCAGGCTGCGGCGGGTCACAGATTTTTTGAAAATGAAAAAGAGAGAGGCAAAGCTTTTCCTAGGCCTGCCAGCTAGAGAGGGGTGGTGTGGTTGCTCTGATGAATCAATGGTTGATGTCTTCCTAAATGTTATTGTCAAATAAACAGAGTCAATTTGATTGCATAAATTGACTTCTCCTCAAAGTGTGATCTTACTCGAAATCCCAGGTAGAAAATAAAAGAAAGTCAAAGTTGCTTTCAATAAGTAGCTTCTTAAAGCCTTTTTTTAATTTCATCATTAAAACAGTGTTGTCCATTGCCGCTAAGGAGGCGGCTGAATAATAAGGTGCACAGAAGGAACAAAGACAAGAGAATACAGGCGGATGTCAGCAGATCTTGAAAAATTATGGATCTGTTTTTCTTCTCTACTACGTTGACTGTGATTTGTAATGACAGTCCATTGGCTCATTGGTCAGTGCCTCTCCAATGTTTCAGATGGCAGTTTGTCTCTACCTTAGTTGGAGATGCTAGGCTGCTGCTGGAGGGGATAGGATCCAGTGCGTGCTGGATCCACCCCTCCCGCAGCCTCCCTGTCCCCATTACACCCCCTCCCCACCCAGTTTCGCCACCTCCCTGCTCCCATTCTGCCCTACCCCACCTGTCCTGCCTCTCCCGCTGGCTTACCTGCTCCGTCGAGAGAGCCGATGACACACAGAGCGCTTTTGCAGCAGTCACCGCCAGCAGGACTTACTTTCCACTGGTGACAAGGCCCAGTACGATTGGGAAGTGAAGGCCCAGTACGATTGGGAAGTGAAGCATGTGCATCTGTAAACCAGCACCTTGGAGTGCCCACAATGAAAAATGACAATTCTTCAGTCAGACTGGATGCAAAATGTCACCCTGTAGCCTTTTGATGCCCCAGCATGATTTAGTTCTCTTGTATGGTCAAGTAGGCATACTGATGTTCTGTGTAGTCCTAGAGGATTTCAAGGAAATGCTGCTATTCTTACTCTATTAGATTGTTTACTTATATACCACATTTCAGGCCAAGGCCTCTCAAGGTGGTTCACATATATACAGTAATTGAAAAGCAGAAAAGAATGTATTAAACAACAAAAACAGAGCAACAAGAATACTACAAAACAGAAAGAAGAAAGTTTAAAGCACACCAAAAGCCCATGGTGAATAAAAAGGTCACCAGATGCTAAAATGATATCAGATTTACAGCGCAATCCTGATGAACTCGAGGGCGGTGGAATGAGCGTCAGCCTCCCCTGCTCCGACGCCGGAGCACCCCTGCGGCCACCACCGGACCCAAGTAAGGATCTGGCGGGCAGGGGGTGTTTCAGCAGGGGAAGGTGCCCATAGGCCCAGCCGGTCTGGAAGGGGCGGGGGATGGCCTCAGCTGTATCCTGACCCCCGCCGCACAGCTGGGCCGTTACTCAGCCTCCACTTACTTCTGCCAGCAATTTTGCTGGCGGAAATTCGAGGAGGCCGATAGGCCGGGCCTGGGTTTAACACTCGGAGAAGTGGACAAGCATCCCCTTCCCCGAGTATACCTCTGGTCGAGTGGCAGCCTGGCCGCTGCAGAGCACAGGATCCGGTGGGCGGCCTGGGTTGCCAGCCAGAACCTTACGTAGGATTGCTCTGCCCGAGACAGGAGAGTCCCTTGGAGGAGCATTCCAAAGTGAAGGCAAAATAGAGAAGGACTGTTGTGGGCCAATATCCATCTCTGCCCAGATGGTTGGACACCCCATAAAAGGGCCTCTGGAGCAGGTCTTAGTAACTGGGCAGATTAAAGCAAAAGAATATACTTAATAAGGAGGAAGACTGAAAGAAAGCATGAGAATGCTGACAATTAAAAAGTGATACTTTGCAATGACAGTGATTTAACTATTTTTCCCCCTAATGGGTTAGAACTGACACCAAAATGTTAGTTACAGACATTTAATTTAAAGAACGTTTGAGGAAAAAAAAGTGAAGCTAATTTGAGAGTTCTTTTTCAGGTTCTTCTGATGAATTTAAAATGAAGCACAACACATTTTGATAGAACGAGAAAACACTTTTGGGGTACCCCATGTTTCCTCATATTTCTAATTTATCATCAAATTTCACTGAAAGTGAAATTCGGCACGAATTTGGAAGGTCCTCTTTAGGTAAATAATTGAGGGATTTGAAAGAAAGCCAAAATACCAAAGCTGTTACAACAGTGACACAATTTCTCAGGCGGTTCACATTGGGTGGTACCTTCTTCATTGAGTGGTAGTTGTAGAATAATATGCTGCTGCTGAGTAAAGGAAACAGAATTTGTTGGTTTGACAAGGAAAATTGTCAAATGCCAGAAACCGATGGCAGCAAACATTCAGTCTTTGTGCAAAATGATGATCATGGTGGTGAGGAGTACTGTACATATGGTCCCAGAAAATCTCTGCTTCAGATTGTAAAAAATGACAGAAAGAGGGAAGGAGGGAGGGAGAGGGAAAGAAAGAGAGAGAATCAGTCTGCTTAATAAACTATCATTTACAGTAGGCTGAAATCCTGTAACATTTACCTGGGAGCAACTACCACTGAATTCAATGGAGTAGACATGCATAGGATTGTTCCTTTAGTTACCCTTTGGTTGGGCTTTTTGGATCAGCCAAAATATTGTCCACATGTGCAATATAAACATTGCCTACTTTTTTTCTATTAAAATATATGCAAATCCACCAGTGCTCATTCTTTTACTCAGGGAGCACTGTCAACCCAAATCACTGTGTGCATCTGTCTGTCTTTTTGCCTGGCTTAACTTTTTATAAAACTTAAAAACTCTGTCAGTGCTATACAAATTACATTACAAAATATGGCGGCAACAGCAGTCTACCTGCCTACAGCCATCTGCCAGAGCTGATGGTATAATAGCTTTTCGAGTCATTCTGTTTTGCAAGAAGACGCCCTGCAAGTCGACTGTGGTGATCTGCAATATGGTGTCAAACTTAAAATTCAGTTACAGCTTTTTCTTTCCTTTTTTTTGTCGTAGGAGAACTGGAAATGCAATAAGTGGTAGTTGCATTACGTACTACCCTTTGCACCTGTTAAGACCCCTGCCTGTACCTCGTCAGTCAGCATCAGTTAGAAAGGGAGGCAGAGAAACGACAGACAGAGAAACTCCTTTTTGAAACACCTTGCAATAAAACTTGAAATGTACTTTGCATGTCTCAAAATACTTTCTTTTATTAGCAGACCATTACTAGAAGAATGAGTGTTGGCATGGGCACCCCTAAAATGTCACTCATTCTTAGAGATCTTCTCACTCCCTGCATATCCTTACCCTCAGCTTCTTGATAAATATAGAACGCCTTTTATTGCAAAAACTTCACTGATCTGCCAGAGTGTGGAGGGATTTCAGTCAAAACACCACGAGCTTGTCAGTTCTCATAGCCTGAGTAGGTTCAGGCTGAGCTTATACCAGAAAGCTGATTTCAAACCAATACCTAGCATGAAATTTGGGTGTATAGTGCTGCGGGAGATAGCCTTTTTTCAAATGAAATGTAAAAATCAATTATCATACTGGATGTGAAACTAGAATAGTTCATTTTGAACAGAAGGCCCTGTAACAGGGAAGGAATGTAAGGAAGGCACTTAGGTTCTGACCAGTTACTGACAGCCTCCAAAATACTTTAAATCGTCTACAATGGTTATTTGTTTATCTCTGAAAGGGGAGGGAAACGAGCCCTTTTCAGGAGGAATTCAGAGTAGGTGCAATGAGTGTATGAAGGGCGGGCATCATAGTGGTCAGATCTGCCCCCCCCAGGTGTTAATTAGATATGTGTAGAGATCACATGAGCCAGCGGGTGGTGCAGTGGGTTAAACCACTGAAGCTGTTGATCGAAAGGTCGGAAGTTCGAATCCGTGCGACGGCTCCTGCCAACCTAGCAGTTCGAAAGCAAGAAATTGCAAGTCGATTGCAAGTCGATTAATAGGTACCGCGTCAGCGGGACGGTAACAGCGTTCCATGCACCTCGGTGTTGAGTCATGCCGGCCACATGACCATGGAAACGTCTTTGGACAGCGCTGGCTCTTCGGCTTTGAAACGGAGATGAGCACCGCTCCCTAGAGTCGGACACGACTGGACTTAATTGTCAAGGGATTCCTTTACCTTAGAGATCACATAGATCAGAAGAGATAACTGTGTTTCCCACCAGCCTTTTTTCCTTGTAACTTAAATCAGTTAGAATGCCCTGGATCATTTTAATACATAAGGGTGACCTATTGGGTCAACTGTAATAACAACCATTTCCAACTACAGTATGGGTTCTTGAGGTTCAGAGGATTTGAGAATTAGGACAGGAATACAAAACTGCACAATTATATTCTAGGCACTACCAACTTACAAACTGTGTCAGGAGACATGACCAAGAGGCACTGTCCTTCAACAACAGGCACTGTCCTTCAACATTCAGTAAGCATGCATGGGGAAGAAGATTTTTTGAGAAGAGGGTTAATATCTCTCAGTGAGAGTAGTGCTTGGGCAAAAAACATCCCTCCACAGAAAGAAAGAAAGAAAGAAAGAAAGAAAGAAAGAAAGAAAGAAAGAAAGAAAGAAAGAAAGAAAGAAAGAAAGAAAGAAAGAAAGAAAGAAAGAAAGAAAGAAAGAAGTGTATTCCAATTCTAGAATTCTAACAGACTTATTGAGACGTGTCATCTCACCTTGCCCAATTTACTCATTTGTTATTAGTTCATAGGAATATGTATTTTCTTCTGCATTTCTAACTGGTGAAGGGTTAATGCTTCCATCCAAAAGAGAGGCCTCCTGTTAAATCCTAAATTACATTTTGATTTTTTTGCTAATTTGGGGAGATTAAACCCCCAGTAGCAAATCCTCAAGGTGAGAGAATTATAAAGATTTTTCACATGTTCCTAGTTAGAGAAGAGGGAAAAATAAAGGATTATTAATTTCCTGCAGTCAACTAATTAGTACTCCCTCTAAAGGGAGGAAATGATGGTTAAGAATTTACCTGCTCTTCATTTACTGGCTAATAGGTTGCCATCAACAGCACTCTGGTACAACAGAGGATGTAAATTTATGGGATTAGAATTACACACACGCACGCGCGTACACACACACACACGCACGCGCGTACACACACACACACACACACCCCTCTGGTCTTCCAGGTTTTATAAATAAAAGCCTGCATAGATTAAATAAGAGCAATAAATGTTATTCTCTTGGCTAAAAGACCTTGCTGCAATTATTCAATTTCAAGCAGGATGAGATGGAACCACAATGATGTGTAAAAGAATATAAAAGCTATACAGTGGAGACTGCATACTGACCTACTGACATAGCAAAATGGAAGTGGCATGACATGAGTCAGACATAATGTACCCCAAGATCCATAAGAAGCAAAACAAAGGCAAAATACAAAGATGTGCAGCACAACTCTAATCAGGAAAATTAATGCACACAATGGTGCATTGAACAGGATCACACACCAATGAACAGGTTTTAACAAAGTTAGTGCTCACTAGCTCAAATAAGAGGCTTCAGGGAAAGAAGGCCCTAACAGCCCATTCCAACCCAACTCCTCTCCAAGTCAGGCATAAGTGTGGCCTAAGTGCAGCCTAAGTTAGGCAGAAGTTATGCCTGAGGTAGGTCAGAGTTATGCCTGAGTTAGGCAGGCTGCAGTTTCTGTGGCCCAGCACCACCCCAGGATCCAGGCAACACTTACCTCCCAGGCAGGCAGACTCTTCTCCAGGCTCCGTGTCTGGCTCAGGCATGTGCAGGCCTCTGTCTGCATGTGTCAGCGTCCATCCATGGCAGCTGCCGCAGGGTCTGTCGCAGCCCGGTCGCAAAGGGGCTGACCGCAGGCATGGGGGTTGCGCCAGTCATGTGGTGGGCGCAGGGCAGGTGACAGGTGAGCGAGGTGCCTGAGCCAGCCACCACAGGGCACCCTGTGCATCAGCCACCTGCTGCAGAGGAGAGTGGCCGTCCCCTCCCTCCTGCAGAAGGCGATGCCACCCCCAAGCCACGTTGAGGCTGCACTGGGGGGTGAGCGGGGGAGGGAAGGGAAGGGGAGGGGGGTGGGAACGTCACACACAAGGGGGGTCTCATGAGGACTGGAACTGCCTCTGACATGACTCGCCCGTGCATTGCCTGAAGCCCTGGGCCTCCAAGGCCGGGGCAATGCCCACAAAGAAGGCATCCCGGCGTGCCTGCTGCTCTGTGCCCCGGCCAAGACCAAGAGATGCCTTGGGCTTGTCTGCTGCGAGCGTGAAGGGCTCACACAGCTCATCACACCCCCAGATGGGGCGACGACAGCGCCTCACAGCAGGCGCTCTAGCAGGGTGAGGGGTGGCCAGCAGCCATCATCAGGGAGTGGGAGGAGAGGCAGACACACAGGCAGGCAGACAGGGGGTACTGGGGAGGGGCATGGGTGGGTCAGAGACAGACAGACAGACAACAAGGCTGGTGGGAGACAGATTCCGAGAGAGGGGTCTGCAGAGACCGATAGGGACACAGGGGGCGCTCCGCAGATGAAGGTAATGCATAAACAGGCGCTTCTTATGCAGACAGACTTTGGGCGGAAGTGGCTGCATTACGGGCGGATCTTCGACGGAGGTGCCTGCATTACGGGCAGACCTTCGACGGAGGTGCCTGCATTACGGGCAGACCTTCGACGGAAGCGCCTTCATTACGGGCGGACGCCCTGGCTGTCACTGTTTGCCTGCCTGAGAGGCCCCCCTGACTCCCCCCTCCCCTCTGTGCCATGGGGGTCTCGCAGCGCCCCTGCTGGGTTCTCCCAGGGAAGGCCGTGGCAGTCCCTGGATGGGACTCATGTAGGGGCTTCAGTGCTGGGGGCTGTCTGTGTGTGTGTGGGGCAATGCTTGTGTAAACACTGGGCACATATGTTTCATTGGGGCTCTGCCCAAGGGGCATCTTTATTGTTCTGGAACGTTAACAGAGATGGCCAGGCGAGGCTGCCAGGAGTAGTCACAGCAGCCAATCAGAAAGCAGCAGCAGCACACCTGCCCCATGGACCTGGACATGCAGGCTCTTCCCCTGTGGAACCACAGCCTGCTCCATAGAAAGGGGAGGGGCAGCAAGAACAACAGCCAGGGAGGTGAAGCAGCAGCAGCGCCGGCAGCTGAGGAGGGTTGCAGGGCTGGCTCCCTGACCTCTGGCAGTATGCAGGCAGAGGACCGTGGGGCAACCAGACTGCAGGCCCAGGGGTGCTCCCAGGAAGGTAGGTGATAGTGGACGTTCCTGGGGAGACAAAAAACAAGGGGGAGTTACATGTCAGCTGGTATGTGGAAGCAGTCACCATTGACGACAAGCCAGTGTGTCGGTTGCAAAAGCCTGCAGGGAGAGAAATAACACACAGCTGATAGGTGTGACACACATAGCATGGTCTGAGCTGCTTACCTGGGTGTAAGGAGAGCATGATCCTGTAAGGGGAAAGGGTCAAAGAGAGAGACAACAACAAAACTTGGGGGTCACAACCATGGCAAACCTAGCAATACTGACCTGTCAGTAGACCCTGTGGAGAAAAGGGGGGGGAACAGCTGGTGTCTACATAAGGCTAACAGTTCCACACTTGTGGCATTGTCTGCTCACATGACTACAGGCAAGAATCAGACACAACAGTGGTAAAGAGGCATGTCATGGCAGGCTATGCAGGCAGCTATGAGACAAGACATTGGTAGAGAGGCATATCATGGCAGGCTATGCAGACAGCTATGAGACAACACATTGGTAGAGAGGCATGTCATGGCAGGCTATGCAGGCAGCTATGAGACAAGACATTGGTAGAGAGGCATATCATGGCAGGCTATGCAGACAGCTATGAGACAACACATTGGTAAAGAGGCATGTATCCTTCCTATATTTCTAAATGCAAAGAGGCAGCAGTCAGACCACATGTCAGCACAAACCCTGCTCTTACCTGCTCTTACCTGCTGGTGTTGTTGCCTGGGGGGGGGAAGAGGGGCTGGGAGAAAGACATGGGTTAGCAAACACTTGCATGGAGGCAGCTGCCCAGGCACAGCTGTAAACAGGTTGGCCACAGCCAGAACAGCCCTCTCTGCCCTAGAGGGAGGCAGAGAGGAGAAGAGAGAAGTGGGGTGTTTGTGAATTTTGCCCTCCACCGACAAAGTCCCACTTTGTGGCTGTGAGGAACAGAACCACATGCTCAGAGAGAGAGAGAGAGAGAGTGACTGGAGGTCTGGGGCTGGGCTTTTGTGGGAATGAGGCTGGGTGGGGCTGGGTGCTGATAGGCTCCCTATCTTAGGCATAACTCTGTCGGTTTCCAGACCTAGCAAGCCCAACTCCGTCCTAACTCTGACCTAACTCAGGAGTAGGGTGTTAGAAATTTTCAGGAGAGGGCTGGCTTAGGTAAGGTAAAATGGCTCCTATGGGTCTCCTCGAATTTGGGTCCACCTTTTTGGTCGACCTAAATTTTGTGTCAGCATTTGTGTTGGAGGGGGTGTGTCTGTGCTTGCCAGGGTCTGGAATCCAACGTTAATTGGTTGCCGCCCCCGTTACACCCACGGTCCGCCCATGTTCTGCCCACTTTTAGGTCAACTTTAGGTCTGACTTGTGCTGCTTAGCCCTTGGGTTGGAATGGGCTGTTCTTAGTCCGTTGGTCGTAACTTCGACCTAACTTTGACCTAACTTCGCCCTAAATGGTTGCATTCCAGACCTAACTTTGACCTAAACGACTTAGGCTGACTTTAGGTCTGACTTGGGCTGCTTAGCACTTGGGTTGGAATGGGCTGTAAATGTACCTACTGTAGGCACCAATGACCTTGGTGTTTCCTATCAGCTATCTGATAAAAGAAAGTGGTCTTGATTCCACTATCACAGAATAGGCTGATTAGATGCAAAGGACAACAAGGCTTTTGTATCTGTAAATGCTGTATAGAAGTGGACATCTTGAATGTTGGAGCTTTTTCTATAGGTAATGAGAAAGGTGCATCTCCAAGTGTTGTACACACCTGTTAAAAGAATCTTGTTCCCCTTTGTAACTGACCCCCCCCCTTACACAGAGGTCATATTGATTAATGCACACGGACCAAGTGTAGTATTTCATAGGGATTGGTTGTGCTCCTAATTGGTTGTGCTCTGAAAATAGTATGGCATAACTCAATTTTTGGACAAGCTCCACTGAACTTCTCAATTTCAAAAACCTGGTTCAGCTGGGTAGACTTACTGGAATCCAAAAGGTTCTATCAATTCAAAATATTTTCAGTTCCATTGTAGAGCATACTACCAACATATGCAGGGGTTTGTACTAGAAATGCATAGAAAGCTCCTGCACAGCGTATTGGGCAAAAGCCTTACTGAACCATTCCATAGTAGACCCCCAGCTGAATTCTGAGGAGTCCCAAGTGAAGTCTGGCATGAGCTTTCTATGGCAGACCCACAAATCCTCTGTGGATTCCATTAAACAACAATTTACAATCTAGATGTTGCGAGCATGGTACCAGGGGAATTCAAAATATTGATCTACCTTCCTCAAACGTTTCCAACTAGAATTGTGATGAGCACAAATGTGCCTGCAAATGTTTCAACCTTTAGGAGCAAATCAACTACCTGTGAAGGTTCTTTTTCATTAAGAACTTTGCAAGGGGTTGATGCTTCCAAAATTTTCAACCTTTGGGGGCATATTTGAGCTTTTGCAAATGACTGAGTTGATGGCTTGCAAATGCTTTTGTATACATTCACTGTGTATAGTTTGTGTGCAAAAGCTCAATGTAATTTCAGATTGAACACTGAGCTGCTCATCCATCACTAACAACCCAATCATACCTAATCCCCACAGGGTGATGCAGCCACGCCAATGGGGTACAATGGCACATGCTGCATCCCATGGAGGAGTTTCAGACCACGAAGGCTTCCTCAGGGTATGGGAACATTTGTTATTTTGCCCCAGGGTAAGCCCTTGCCACCCTGGTGGGTCTACTTGAGATTCACCACTGTAAGCACCCAATAGGATTCCAGGCATGCAATTCTTGTTGCAGTATCCCTTTCTAAATCTGCAAGACTCTCTTTTTGCCATTCAAAAGTCAGAAGCCTCCAAATATCTTTCTAGTTTTGATCCTTTGCAAATAAAGCTAAATATGAAAACTGGTTCTTTTTTCATAGATAAATATTATATGTCTAGAACTGTAAAAAATTTTAGGGCCCAATCCTATTCTTCTCCCCCCGCAGGTGCAGCTGCATCAAAAAGGAGCGTTTTGTATCCTGGGGAGGGCAGATCAAGAGTCTGAGTAGAGAAAGGGGGTAGGGAGGCTTCAAAATGAGGGGATAGGATCTGATGTATGCCATCACAACTGGATCCACCCTCTCCCATAGCCTCCCCACCCCATTTCTCCCCCTCTCCTCCCAATTTCGCCCCCGCCCCGTTGCTGCCTTGTCTACTCTGGGAGGCATGACAAGGTCCAGCAACATTTGGGGAGCATTGCCTCCATTGGCAGCCATTGCTGACAGCCCAGTCTGGCATAGGATTGGGCTGCCCAATTTGTATCTACAATAATCTTCATTATTTCTCCTTTCTTTCATGGGTATTTTGGCTCTAATATCTAGTACAAGATTTATATTCAGTCACCTTAATTCCCTGGAACATTGAAAGTTTTGCAAGTCCATTTCTCGGTCACAGAAAAAACATCTTCATCCGGCAAAAATCCACCCATCCACTTACTCAAGTATTGAAACTAAGGACACTATGCATAGAAATAAGCCACTCTAGAAGAGCTGCAGGAAGAATGATAGCTCCAAACTATAAATCTTCCATTTTTTTAAACGTTCATTTTGCAGTGGTTCTTCCTAACACAGATTTTATATTTCTTTCTGCTAAGACATTCAAGCACTTTTTTTCCTCCAATAATGGTTCATTAACTTCATTTACATCCCATGATAAATTTTATCATTGCCTTAAAGTTTTCCATCATAACTATTCAGCAGCACGGGTAATCTATACAGTTTCTAACAGTCACAAAAGCTCTTTCCTTAGCAACTTTCGTGTGCATAGAAAGTGATGCTCTAGAGTTAACTCCTTCATGTGCCCTTGTCATGTTGTGAAAGAGAATGTGACATTTATTTTTTTCAACTGCATGCTTTAACTGAGATGGGCAGCCCAATCCTATCCCACGCCGATGCAGCATGGCCACGTGCCCCACGCTATATCCTGCACGGGAATACTGCAGGCTGGAGGTAAGGGGACATTTTTCTCCTTACCCCGGGTAAAGCTTCTGCATGCTTAATGGTGCAATTTGGATCTGCACCTGCTAAATAGCTGGTGCGAGTCCAAACTGCCTCGTGTCAGGGTTTCAGGCCCAGTAAGGGGGATAGGATGCGGCTTGCGCCAGTACTGCTGATTCCTCCCCCTCCTGGGCCCAATCTGCCAACCCCTACCCCATTTCTGCCCCCCGTTTCACCCCTCCCCGCCCTCCCCCACTATTCCCCTTCCCCTGTGCTGCTCAGAGCATCTCTCACCTGATCTGGTGCGCATCAAGACGTGCACTGACGCCAGTGAAACAGCACACGTCAGAAGATAAAGGCCCGCTGGTGCCTTTATCCTCTGCACTGTCACAACATGCTTCACAGTGCATTTGCAAGAGCATGCATCGGCACAGCAGTCGCTGCACCAGTGCAAGAAGAGTTTAAGTTTGTGCTATTAATTTGTCATAAACTGGGTCAAATATATATAATGTGGTCACACTGAGGCTACAATCCTATACACACGTTCTTGGGAGTAGGCCCCACTGAACACAATGGGACTTACTTCTGAGTAGACCTGCATAGAATTGAGCTGTATCTATCATGATCCGTTTCCGGTCCGGAAACGGGCTTAGGTACAGCGACCGGCCCTTTAGGCCAGCCATGTATCCTTACACAGGGTTACGCTGCCCCTAGCAGAAACCTAGTCACATTTATTTGGATATACGTTTCTCTGATCCAAGCGGGACTTACCATGGCATTTTAAGTGCTGTGAGCCTACCGTTCCCATTGATGTCTGCTCTCTCCTTGCACACAAGCTTTTACTCTAAGATCTCAGAGTTATGATTTGCTTGGGTTTCCCATGAAGCTACATTTCTGTTCTGTGTTTCTGTACAAGATTTTCTTAGATCTGCCTAAGCAACTTCACCTGCTACCATTTTCTCTGAGATCTGTGCAATCTGGGCTGCCAAACTCACTGCCTTAGAAAAATAGAGTGCTGAAATTTTTAGGAAATCGAACCCACAAAGATGGAAAAATCACACTTTGGGTGCAAACAGAGGAGGAGCTAGAGTCCAGTGCACCCAGTGCCCATGAAATTTTTGCATCCCCCCTCGAGTCCCAACAAATTATGTATAATATTAACTATGATAATAATTATTTAATAATTAAATAATAATAATCCCCAAACATTCACAGAAATGTAATTTTTCATCTCCCCAGACCCTTACAGTACAGTACACACCCTAATAAAAATGGGTCCCCCCAGACAGGTGGGATATAAATTCAATAAATAATTCTATAAATAATAAATAATAATTTTTTATTATTAAATGGCACCCTTGTCCCCCCCAGAGGTCTGGCACCCGGGGCCCAGGCGCCCCCATTAGCTACGCCACTGGGTGCAAAAGGTAATTGCAGGTTTGGCTCCTTTAATAGTGTCTATTTCAAGTGAGTCTATTTAGATGAAAAGGTCACTTTTTCCCCTTTGAGAGAAATGCAGTGCATGTGTTGCATGACATCTCCACAAATTGTGACAGCTGCTCAGATCAGCATGATACTACCATATTGTAAAATGATGATTCAGACGCAGGCCTTGATATATTACTCCTAAATGCCGCAGTCCCACAGCTACCATCGTTCTCGCTACTTATGGGCAAGTACAAGAATAAATTACTAGTGCTGCTTTTGGGAAGCCATTGCAACTTCAGCGTTGACATCCTATTTATCCCCTGTTGAGAAAAAGGTATTTCCTTGTATTTTGTGTATTGAAATGATGAATTATAACTGTTAAGCAAAAATGTAATGCATATGTTCCAGCTACCTAGCAGACAAATTACCATTATGCTATGTGAGTAATACTTTATAAACCCATTTGTCACACAGGATAGGTGTCGTACACAATCTGATTCACTGTGTTTAATATATTAAGTAAAAGTTAGTATGGGCTGGTTTTCCCAGTGGATAGGGGCTCACTGAAAAGTATTTTCTCTTTTACAGGCATACGTTGATGCCTCTGGATGCTTGCAAGAGGAAATATGAGGCGATGCTTCTTTTTTAATTGGCACTGGGGTGCTAATGCGTTCTAGGTTTATCATACAATATGGAAAGCACAATATTACCTTTGCCAATACAACACTGTCTTCTATGGCTTAAGCACATATGCCCATTTTTTGGCATGCAGGTGTGTTACATACCAGGTAGCACTGGAACCTACAGGTAGAGAGCAGTATTCCCTCTATAAGCTGCATGACTGTTCAGCCGCGAAGCTTAAAATCAAACACCACACAGCTTGGAGCTTGGGTTTCCCGGAAGTCTGGCAATGACATCATCGCCAAGTGTCCATAGATGCTGCCATGCAGCCACAGAAGGGGTTTGCACAGCCCAGGGAGCCACAGAGTGCCACGTAATCCTCTCAGAAAACAGTGCAATGCCAATTGGCAGGCATCAACATAATGCAATGGGGAGCTGCGGCCAGTGGTCGCTAATGGTCAAGGGAGCCGCAGGTCGAAAAAGTTTGGGAAACACTGCCTTAGGGGGAACATTTGTAGAGGGGACTGGAGTGCAACAATTCCAAGCCTCATTGTTACTACTAACTGCTTTGGTCATGTGCCCTGCTAGTATGACAAAGAGGGCCACATTCTATATTACATGTAACACATGCATTGGCAGATTTTATTTTCTGTTTGAAATCAGTTGGTGCTTTTTTACTTCTGGAAATAGCATGGAGGAAGAGAGCAATCCCAATCAGAACCACGGCAGGGGCAAAGTATAAAGCCCCCCCCCAAAAAAAACCCTATTGTGGTTTTGCTGCACCTCACAAGCTATTTTGAGGGGGGGAAATGACCAAAATGTACATTACATGAAACATGTAGTTTGGGCCTGAGACAGTAAGAATTCTGTGTTGTCTAAATAGGAGGGTCATTGTAGAGTTGTCTCTTACAGAGTGCAACCATTTTATTTAGCATCTTCTATTTTATTCTGCCCCCCATCAAAAGCTTAGAGCAGATTAAAGTCACCCCACAATTTAGGTGCTGTTGACTTGTGTGAATTCAACTTCATGCGCTCGGCAAACCAAAAACAAACAAGCAGCCGTTCAAATAGTGCAGGCAATTCCATCTACCAGTCTTAGTAAATTACTACTTACTCACTTACTAAATACATGCCTGGCCTTGAGCATGAAATTGAAGAATGAAGCTGCTGTTCCCTCCTTCCGTTTCAGTTCTCTCCTGTCTCTCGTAATTTTTAAAGAGACGGTACATATTTTCGGGATGTAAGGGATTTTGAGTATATGCGATTTTAGCTTTACACATTGAATCTGGAACTTAACATTTGCGTAAAATGAGAAGTGATTGTACATCTAAAAAAGACAAAATAGTCATACAGATATTTAAGTGCATCTTTTAAAAGCTGTACGTTAACACTCATTGGATTCCTATCACCAGACTGCTTCACGTGTTGTTCTCGTATAAACATGCTTCCATTATTCCAGTGAATAATTCTTTTATGAGATTCATTACCACAATCTCTGGAGATGCCCACCCACCCCCTCCATACCGTCTTGGCAAGCATTTCTGGAAACACAACATTGATCTGCCCCAGCAATGTTCTGATAATCTACACGAGGCCATCATGTTATTCTCTGGAAGGGAGAAGTGGGGCATTCGGAAGGATGGGTAGCCCCTCCCATCCGGATGGCAGGGTCGGACCTCGAAGCTTGCTTCCTCTCCTTGGGAGGGCGCTCTCTTCAACCCAGTCCGACTCTGCCTTTCGCAGTGCTCGGTCGTATCCTCGGAGCTCTTAGATTATTTTCTACAGCAGCCTTGAATTCCTTTTATTATCCTCTCCTTTCGATACCTACTTGTCCCTCATGTGTTACCTGATCCTCTTGTTTTTCTAACCGCTTCTGCCCGCTGATGGTTATCCCTGTCGTCCTTAATCCCCTTTTATTATTCGTTTCCTTTGTCCTTTTGTGTGGCTTTGGGACACGTTTCGTCATCGCTGGAGCTGCTTTCCATTTGCAAGGCGATCACTGCCTGAGGCCCTGGGCCCAGACGGCTGATTGCAGCGCTGTTCTAGGCTTTAAAGCCTCGGCGCGGCACGGCGGAGGAGCCTTTCTGAGACAGGCCGCCGCCACTTGTGCTGAACGACTGCCTCGGGCACGGAGAGCTTGCCACGTGTCTCCCAGCCCCCGCGATCGGCAGTGTTTTTTCTGCAGCAGACAGAGGGAGAGCGAGTGAACCTTCAGGAAGTTCGCGTCCCTGGCTGCACTGTGCCTTTTCACCTAGCGATTTCTGTCAAACGATCTTCCCGCCTTTTCTCCTCAGCGAGTGAGTACAAGGAGCGTCATGACAGAGCAGGCCACCGAGGGAAATGGCGCTAAGGCAACTAGGGAGACAGAGAGCGCTCTGGGTTCCTCAGTGACAGCCAATATTACCCCCGAATTGAGGGCAGAATTGGGGAAGATGATTGAATTGGCAATTAAAGGTCTCCCAGCCAGTATGCAGTGTGTTCAGGGGGTTTCACGTAAAGGAACTGATAGGAAACGTGGTCCTCCCTCGCCCTCCTCCTTCTCATCTTCGGATCACTATGGGGGCTCATCTGAGCGCTCCCCCTCACCCCCCCCTAAAAAGTCCAAATGAAAGACAAAGCACATTGAGGTGCCTAGTAAGATTACTTCTAAGCATAAAGGGCACAAGCGTGTGATGCAGGAATATGATTCTCCACTCTTGTCTTCCTCTGATGCCTTGATGTCGGAGAGGGAGGAGGGAGAATTATCAGCTGAAGGGGAAATCCAATAGGAACACAGAGGGCAGGTTAATAGGCTGTTTTCAACCGAGCTTTTTCCTCGCCTCCTGGCCAAAGTCATAAATTCCCTGGGTTTGCCCAAGGAACAGCAGGTAGAGACTCAACAGGTCAAGTCTGGGGTGCCAACGGTTTTTCCACAGGGGCCCCCAAAAGCTAATCTAATCCCTTTTCCACCAGCATTTCAAGACGTAATTGACAGAGAATGGAAAGCCCCAGCGGCTAATAGACAGCAAGGCCGTTGGTTCAATAAGCTTTATTCCTTTACTGAACCTTTTATGTCATCTTTGAAGTCTCCCGTGGTAGACTCCCCCGTGGCGGCCCTCTCGTCTTCGGTGGTCATTCCCACCGACGGAGAGGGGGGGCCGAAAGATGCTTGTGATAAGAGGGTGGAGTCCGCCCTGCGGCGAAACTTTGATTCCTCCTCTCAGGCGCTTCGAGCGTCAGTGGCATCCTCGGTGATGTCTCGGGCTGCCTACCTGTGGGCGGAGGAGTTGGCTGCCACGGAACCAGGGCTTTCCAAAAATTCTAAGAACTGTTTAAAGAAAATAGCCTTGGCCTCTGCCTTCGCGGCCGATGCGACTTATGATGCTATACAATTAAATTCTAGGTCTATGGCGTCGGGAGTGGTGGCCCGGAGGAACATTTGGCTCCGCTCGTGGGAAGTGGACAGTGGGTCCCAGGCCCGCTTGGTGGGCGTCCCTTTTCAAGGGAACAAATTATTTGGCCAGGCTCTAGAGCCGATTCTTTTCGAGAATAAAGACAAGCACAAGGTCTTGCCCTCAAATAAGAAAGAACAACCGAAATTAAAACCTACGCAGTCCTTTCGTCCCTTTCGAGGAGATAACAAGTTCCGGGACGCCAGTAGATTCAAAAAGGGATGGAATAAACCCAGGGTTTTTCCGAAATCTAGGCAACAAAGCCGTAACGCCTCAGGAGGCAAGGGTGGCAGAGATTCGAGACCACAATGACGACCAACTCAACTGGACCACAGTTCCAGTTGGTGGTCGGCTTTCCAAATTTTCTTCCCGGTGGCCCACAGTCACGAGCGATGCCTGGGTGCTGGAGCTGGTGTCAAAGGGCTATGCCCTAGAATTCGACCACATGCCTCGGAACAAAATCATCGGGGTGCCAAAGTCCAAAAATCCAGTCGAACACCGCCTCAGACTTCAAGCTATCGCTCATCTCCTTCGTATAAAGGCAATAGAACCGGTGCCGCGCGGCGAACGCGGCATCGGAGTCTATTCCATTTGGTTTCTGGTTCCGAAGAAAAATGGGGACTGGAAAGCCATCCTGGACCTGAAATGGCTCAACAGATTTCTGCGAAAACGACGATTTCGGATGGAAACCTGGAGGTCAATAACTATGGCACTGCAAAAAAGGGACTTTATGACATCAATAGACCTGACAGAAGCCTACCTCCACGTTCCCATCCGGAAGAGTCATCGCAGGTTTCTGCGCTTCTCCTACGGGGGGCGCCATTTCCAGTACAGGGCTCTGCCCTTTGGCCTCACGGCGGCTCCGAGGGTCTTCACCAAGACGCTCGTGGCCCCCGTGGCGTTCCTGAGGCAACAGGGCATCCATGTTTACCCTTACCTGGACGATATCTTGGTAAGATCATCGTCCAGGGAACGAGCTCTTCGAGACTTGCAGATGACCGCAAACCTTCTGGAATCCTTGAGGTTTGTGATCAACAGGTCCAAGAGTACCCTAGTTCCCTCCCTGAGAATGGAACATCTGGGCTTGATCATGGATACCGAGCGGTTCCGGATCAGCATCTCTCAGGACCGACAGGTAGCACTGTGCGGCTTGCTGGCGCACTTACAAACACAGCAGAAAGTAAGTGTAATGACCTTGGCCTCGGCCCTGGGGATGATGGTTTCGTGTCAGGATCTGGTACCGTGGGCGAGGTTTCACATGCGCCCTCTACAGGGCCTTCTTCGCCCTTTCCAACAAGCAATAGAACGCAAGGAGCTGATTCAGATCTGCATCCCACAAACAATCAAGGACAGTTTCAATTGGTGGCTGGACCTGATCAGGCTGAGTCACGGAGTCAGCCTGGAGGTTCCCGATCCTTTGATAGTGACCACAGATGCCAGTCTTCTGGGGTGGGGAGCACATATGCAGGGACATCTGATACAGGGCTTCTGGTCCCCCGAGGAGACGAGGTTTTCTATAAACCGTCTAGAGTTAAGAGCGATCAGGCTAGCACTCGAACGGTTGCAGGACGTAGTGAGGGGTCACCATGTGACGGTACGTACGGACAACATCACGGCAAAAGCCTACATGAACCGTCAAGGGGGGACAAAGTCACACTCTCTGCTCAAGGAGGCTTCGCTCCTCATGATTTGGGCGGAGCGGTATGTTCTATCTCTGCAGGCGGAACACCTGGCGGGGCTGAGCAACATCACGGCGGACTGGCTCAGCAGGAGGTCGCTGGTGGAGTCCGAGTGGCAACTCAATCCGTCTGTTTTCCGGCTGGTGACACTCAAGTTCGGGATGCCGGTGATGGATCTCTTTGCATCATGAACATCGACACAACTAGACAGGTATCTGGCCCTGCCACCAGACGACGAGGCAGAAGGATTAGACGCCTTCCGGGTAAGGTGGCCCAGGGGTCTCCTTTATGCATTCCCTCCGGTACCTCTCCTGTCCAGGGTCCTTCGAAGAGTAAGGCAGTTAAGGGCGGAGGTGGTGCTGATAGCGCCACATTGGCCAAGGAGGTCTTGGTTTTCGACAATTCTGGAACTATCGGTTCAAGACCCTTGACAGTTACCTCGGGTGGACTACCTGTTGTTACAAGGGCCCCTGATACATCCCCAGCCCAGTCTGTTCCGCTTATCGGCTTGGCGGTTGAGCGGGCAGACTTGAACCAATGTGGCTATTCGGAGGACGTCTTGAGCACCTTGTTGGCGTCCAGACGAGCTTCGACTAAGAAGAGCTATGAGGCCACCTGGAACTGTTTTGCACGGTGGTGTCACAAGGAACGCATAAGCGTGTCTCGCCCCGAGGTAAAGCACGTCCTTGAATTTTTACAGGCTGGGCTCACGCTGGGTCTTAGCACTAATACGATTAAGAGACAGCTGGCGGCCATCAGTAGCGTGCTTGGCGCAGGAACAGGTCCTAAGGTTTCACAACATCCTCATGTTAAGCGTTTTCTAAGGGGAGTTTCCATTGTTAACCCCCCAACTATTCACAGGTGTCCCTCGTGGGATTTAAATCTCGTACTAACTGCCCTGACGGATGCTCCTTTCGAGCCCCTCGCTACAATTCCTTTACGTGAACTCACCTTGAAAGTACTCTTCCTGGTGGCTGTTACTTCGGCAAGCAGGGTGTCGGAGTTGGGGGCTCTCTCAGTAAATTCTAACCTTTGCATCTTCCATGCTGATAAGGTGGTTCTAAGAACTGATCCAGGATTCTTGCCTAAAGTAAACTCGATTTTTCACAGGTCGCAGGACCTGGTTCTACCCAATTTCTGTCCCAATCCTTCGTCTTCCAAAGAACGGATTTGGCATACCCTAGACGTTTGTAGGGCCTTAAGCTACTTCACTAAGCGTACTTCTTCCCTACGTAGAACAGACGCCATGTTTATATTGTATCACGGCCCTAGGTTGGGGGAGAAGGCATCTACGGCTTCTCTGGCGAAGTGGTTGAAGGTTGCCATCACAACTGCCTACCTGGCTAAAGGGAAGTCTCCACCTTCTGGGGTAACCGCACACTCGGTCCGGGGAGCCTCTACTTCGGCGGCGTTCGAAGGGGTGGGTTCTTTGGAAGACATTTGTAGGGCAGCTACATGGTCTTCCATACATACATTTACCAAGCATTACAGGATTGACAAGGCGGCATCAGCGGAGGCTTCGTTGGGTAGGAGAGTTCTGGGGAAGGTGCTTCCGCCCTGAGCGTGAATGCCTATCTCCCGCCCTAAGTTGGTTTAACTGCTCCTTTATATCACCCATCCTTCCGAATGCCCCACTTCTCCCTTCCAGAGAAAAACGGAATTCCTACCTGGGAATCTCCTGTTCTGGGAAGGAGAAGTGGGGCATTCGGCCCCGCCACTTTTTGATGCCAGTCACGCTCAGTTCTGTATGCTGGTGTTGGCCATGCGGTTTAGCTATCTGGGGACCTTACCTGCCGGGGGGAGTAGTTACTCCTGCTGGCAGGAGTGCCTGGGGTTGTTTCCCCTTTAGTCTGTCTTACGGTGGATGCCACCTGCCTTTTCCCCAGTTTTTCTGTTGTTGGTCTTCTACCTATCACTGTAGTGTTGCGTGGTCTGTTTAAGTGTTTGGCCCACAGTTGTTGCATGAGTACTGTGGGAGTTCACCGTTTGGAGGCATGCTTTCATCTGCTCGGCTTTCTGGACTGGGTTGAAGAGAGCGCCCTCCCAAGGAGAGGAAGCAAGCTTCGAGGTCCGACCCTGCCTTCCAAATGGGAGGGGCTACCCATCCTTCCGAATGCCCCACTTCTCCTTCCCAGAACAGGAGATTCCCAGGTAGGAATTCCGTTTTTTCTCATCTGGCAACACTTTCCATGCAGAAAATGTGTGCCAGTGGTGAAGGGTTCCTTTGGGCAAGCCCATGGAACAGTTTTCATGCACTTGTTAAAAAGCACAAGTGAAATTATTAATTTGGAAGCACCTTTTGGTTAAAGACTCTCTGAGCATGGAAAGCAGGAAAGCTAACAAATCAGGTAAGTAAAAACCTAGGTTTCTCCCTGCTATGTAAACCTCCTACGCTCAAGGCCACGTTGAAACAAACACTATCCTTTGCACAGATTCTAAAGTGGTATAATTGCATGGAGTTCTCCAAGTATTATGAACAACCATATAAAAAGTCACAGTACAGTGCCTGACTACGAAACAGGTTGTTCTGTTGGACCTTTCCCTCCCTTTTAGCACGACCATTCAGGTCCAAATTGAAATCACAGCACTAATGAGGCAGAGCATCTGGTTTGAACTCTCAACCCTTTGTTCACAGCAGAGCGCTTTCCTCTCACATTCTGCCGCTGCGGCTCAGTGTGACAGAGAAACAACTCATTTGTTCCTGTATTTCTAAAAACAACTTGGCAGTGTACTATTTACAGTCTAAAATTACAAACCGCCATAGAGGCATTCAGAGATGTAAATCAATAGCAGACTCCAAGACAGGTTTTATATATAGCTATCGCTTACACTTTTACTCTTCCCTTGTTTTTTTCCCGGGCCTGAACCAGTGCGTCGGTTTTAGTGGATATTGTGAACCACATTGATTTTCATGGCTGACGAACCAGTGGCATATGCAAGAAAAGAAGATACCGTACAAGATCAGATCTTGAACTAAATCAATCCTCAGTTATATTTCCTGATCCCATTGAGTTTCAATAGAATGTTTTTCCCGGTAAAAATACCCATGTGAGGGGCAGGGCATATGGGACTGGCAAAGAGCAGGGACAAAAATACTAAAGTCTTCCTACCCCCCCTCCACCATCCCCCCCACCCCATGTATTGAATAAAGAACAATAAATTTACCAGGCCACATCATGTATTTAGCAAAACATGTTGTTTGGATCTTAGCAGAGCACCTGGCTAGCCAAACAGAATACTGTTAAATAACTCCTTAGACTGGCCGAAACAGGTTCTTTGTATTCTCTTATATTCTTAATCTGCAGCCAGTCATGGAAGACAGGCAGACATCACCGAGAGAGGAGAAAGATTTATTTGTGAATGTACTCAATTTGGTCCCCAACTACCGTTGGGTAATGTGCTATTTTTCTAATTATTTCCTAATACAAGATTTCATAAGCCTGCAAGATCTTAAGAGAGCAGAACCGTGAGACTTACAGATCCAGAAAATAAAAGTGGAAGAATGCTTCTCCTGCCCTTCCTAGACAGCAGGAGCGTTCTTTGCCCTGCCCCCCCCCACGCTGTCAAGTGAGGCAGGGAAAATGTTCTCTGCACCCAATTGGGTGCTTTCAGCGAGTGGGTAGTGCTTAGCAGCCATTACTGCATTACTGGGTGGTTTTCACCAATGGGTATGGTGCCAAAACAGATGCCAGAGCAGGTAGGTCAGTGGCAGGGGCAGCCCGCAGTGGCGTAGCTAGACTGGAGCGGAGGTAAGTAGTTCTGCAAGACTCCGTTACACTGGAGTCAACGGCCCCTCCCCCTTGCTGTTGGAGCCATTCTGGTGGCAATGGCAACACGCAGGACACTCCCCTGTCGCTGCCGGAATGGCTCCAACAGCAAAGGGGAGGGGCCGCTGACTCCAGTGTAATGGAGTCTTGCAGAACTACTTGCCTCTGCTCCAGTCTAGTTTCACCTCTGGGCAGATCAGGGACAGAGAGGCTAGGGTGGTTCGGGGGTGGGAGGAGGAGGATCTCTGTGGCAGCTGTGCACACCAAAATCCTATCCCCCTTTGCTGGCCTGGACCAGCCCCCAAGAGTTTTCTTGGACTTACACCAGCAAAAGAGCTGGTCTAGATCCAAGGAGACCCACTGGAGACCAGGCAGCCTATGAAGAGGTAAGTAAAAATGCTTTTTACTTACCTCTCCCATGCTGTATGCCACCCCCAGCCTAAGGAGTAGAAATAAGGACTACTGGTGTGCCCCCTGAGGTAAGCGGGGTCAGCACCAGTACCAATCCCTAGATGCTGCCTGGCTGAGGGATGCTGGCTGGTCATCCCTCGGACGTGGATTGCAAATCTGACCTTGATTCAGGTGGTGCAGTTCAGTTTCCTCAACCCCTTAGGGTTGGTGTTGATCACCTCGGGCTGTCAATTGACAGCCTGTAGCTTGGAGTCCGGGTGGGAACGCCCAATAAGGGAAGAGTCAATTGTTTGGTCTCGTCTAGGATAGAAGCCCCTCACTAAAAGAGCTTGAGGCAAGACCCGTTGTTGATCTGTTGAGATGCATGATTGGATTATCAATAAATGTAGCCCAATATTACTCCAAATCACTTGTCTCACGTGATTATTGGGGGGTGTAAGGACAATGAATGGATTGAGAACTTTCTCAACACACACTCTCAATGGCAGTATATACTATTGCAGAGGTCATTGTGGGTACTAAAGGTTGATATATCAGCATATATGTCTAGGATCATGTTGCTAGTGTTTTGTTTGACTCAAGGAAAACCTCCCATTTTTACATCAATGTAATCTTTTGTTTTGGTTTAGTTTTCTCGACAGGTTTTTGTTAATGCCTTGTGGCAGCAAAAAAAAAAAACCACAGGAAAAAATGTTTCAATGCTCACTGAATAACCTGTTTGCTGAAAAGAAGCTCCCTGTTTTTCAATTTCAACCTTCCAAAGAGCTGCCATCATGAAAGAAAACATGGTCTAATTTAAAAAAAAAAATGATTTGTGCATTCTGTTTGTGAGTTGAGTTTTGGATGTGTGTATAGCTTAAAGCAGATGGACAGTTGGTGGGAAAAATGTGAAATGTGAGCTGTCAGAACCTGGAAAGCAAAAGCAGGAGATTAATCAAGAAGTCAGACCCCAAGTTGTTGTCCTCTGCTAGTAAGCATTTGAGTCGTCTTCAAAAACTTGCTGCTATTGCTAATGATGTTTCCATTTTACATGCTGCGATAGAAGTACTGTACTGCCCTGCACAGGGAGAAGCAAAAAGTTTGTTCTTTTCCTTTTCTGTTAAGATTTAAGTTTCTGGCATCACCTTCTCAGGCTTCCCACCCTCATAAGCAGTTACCTCAGCAACAAGCTTCTGAGGGCTATGGTCAGCCAATATCTGTCTAGGCATTATGAGGAACGTTACAAGGAAGTTATATTTATTAAGGAATTCTGATCCAAACCTAGCATACTTGCAAGAAGAAACAATCTCCCTAATTAAACACATTGTTGTCACAACTGAGGAAAGGACTACCTTTAACCCCATTTTCTAATGGTGGGAATACTAAAAAAAAATCCCTTTATCCTGGATAAAGGGGAGGAAAAATAGGCCCTATACCTTGAACTTTGATTTTAGACCTATAACCCTGGTGTGGCTGCTTCCCCCACTTTTCAAAAAGAGCCATGTGACAGAGGTTGCTACAACAAAAAGGGGCATTATTACCCAAAACTCAAATCCCCTTGTGTAATGGAAGTGCCTTCTGTTTGAGTGAGAACAACTTAGTTCCAAGTCCATGACTTGGAAGCTGTTACCTCCCAGTGAAGACAAATATCAGGGCTTCGGAATGTGATCACCGCTGTTTAGATACTTGGGGAGGCCTGCGGAGGTGGTCATGCCCCCCCCCGGACCCTTCGGGAAGGTGGCAGGACAACCAGGTATGTTGAAAAAGCATTTCGTCAGCAGCAGTGGGCACGATCCTGGAGCGCCGCCACTGCTGTTCCTGCTAGCCACCACCCCCCTTAAGGGCATATCGCCAAAGTAGTGGGTCATGGCCCACCACACTGAGAAGCCCTGATCTCGGCACTATGTTGATGGGACTTGGGCAGAGAGTCCCCTGATGATGACTACTTTTGTAAGATCCAAAGGTCTGTCAGAGAAACATTGTACCCCTGCAAACTGCAAATTTGTAATTGTGGGTGATTGTTCCGGATTGTGTTTGAGAAGGTTCCAGTACCTGTGGAACATCGTCTTTTGGCTCTGTACCATTTGAAAAACAATTTGCTCCTGGGCAAATTTTTGTCTACACAGGAGCAACTCCCCAAGTTTCAGTTGTGAAGCTGCATTTCAGCTTCTGTTCTTTTATAATCAGTTCTTCAGGACTTCCCAAGAAATGTCTTTACCCATGTCATTGAAATGTCTTGCCAACGTGTCACTTCAAGAATATAGCAAGAATGAACAGACTTGTTGCAGACTGTATTACCTCGACGGGTATTTGTCTCAAAAACGAGTAAGTAATGTTATTCTTATGCATTTTATATGCAAGAGTACATTCAATTAGAACTGCACTTTGAGAAGTGTTATACATCCAGAACTTACCGTAAATGCAGTAAAACCTATTTATTATTCATAGCTGTTATTCACTGTTTCCATAGTTCTTGCACAGAGTGGAAAATCCATTTCCAATCCTGTCATTACTATCTTTATCACACTGTGGCCATATCCACAGTTCTAGTGTTTAAGAGCTTCCCCATTCTCTCCTATGAGTTGGAAAGCAGGAGCATGGAGAGGTTTGTTTTTTTTTCTCTTCCCAGATGAAAACAGAAAACTCCCTACCGCACCAAGTTTTTGAATCATGCCCCATGCGTCATTTTCAAAAGCAGCAGGCAACCCACGGTGGAAAATCTACTCGGGGAAGGGGATGCTCGTCCCCTTCCCTGGGTGTAATGGCGGCTGGGGCCAATAGGCCTCCTCAGATTCCCGCCAGCTATTTTGCTGGCGGAAGTCGGATGCGGCCATGTAACGGCCCAGCTGCCCTGCGGAGACCGGCGGAGACCGGGATATGGCGGATGCCATGTCCCCGCCCCCGCCCAGGACGGCGGGGCCTATGGCCGCCCTCCCGGCTCCACCGTCCCTCCCCCCCGCCCACTGACCCTCCCAGCCGTCCGCCGGATCCTACCTTGCCTGGGTCTGGCGGCGGCCAGAGTCCTCGGCCAGCGGAGCTGGGAAGGCCGGCCTTGCGCTTGTGAACTTCTTGCTGAAAAGCTGTATATAAATACTGTTGTTGTTGTTGTTGTTGTTGTTGTTGTTGTTGTTAATGTTTAATAATAATAATAATAATAATAATAATAATAATAATAATAATAATAATAATAATAATAAAAAGTAGTTGTCAAACGTGCCTTACGGCACGTTTGCGACTATTCCGGGCAGCGGACGCTAGCTCCGCCGCCCGGAAGTTAAGTAGGATTGCACTCTTAGATATATTTTGATGTCACATCACATGTATTCTTTGTATAACTGTTGGCTTTCTGAAAACAAAGAATTGGTGACTAGCAGCCCTATCCTTGCATTACACTGGTGTACCACAAGGTACGCCAGTGTACTGCGGGGTCCCCCGTCATGGCAGACGCTCCACTGGTCTGCAGATTGCTGCACCGCTTCAAGGGCTGGAAGGTCACAAGCTGCCAGCAGCGCAATGAAGACCAGCCATCAGCAGGATTCTGCTGGTGGGGACTGGGTGGACTGCAGCAGTGGCTGCCATATTTTGACTCCCATCCAGCCCCAATCCATGTCCAGCAGGCCCCTTAGAGCTATGCCAGCAAAAGAACTGGTGTAGATCTAAGGAGTCCCATTCAGAGACCCTTCTGCAGCAGATACAAATGTGTTTTCCATTCTTATAATTCTCTACCAGTCTCGTCCCCGGCTGGCTTGTAGGATGCAGGGCCCAATGCGCCGGCTGCCCTGCATCCTGTGCATCGGCCCAATATTTTTGAATTAGAAGCCTGTCACCCGGAGATGGAGGTATAGTCCTTTCCCACCATTGCTCCTATTCAAGTGGAATTCAGAGAAATACTGCTCTTGAACCTAGAGGTAGCATATAGTCATCATGACAGGTAGTCATTGATAGACCTGTCCTCCATTAATTTCCTCTTTTGAAATCAGCTAAATGGCTAGTAGTAATGATTACCCTGAAATACTGACCACCTACCTGTGCCCCTATTTCCCTTTATTCCTGTACCATATATCAAAATCCATGAATGGGCCTACATCGTCAATGTAATATTGTGGCCTTAGACCACAGAGACTTGGGTTCAAATCTATGCTCAGCCACAACTTTTGGGGTGATCGATCTCTCTCTCTCTCTCTCTCTCTCTCTCTCTCTCTCAGCATATCTCACAGGACGTTTGTGAAAATGAAATGACTGCAGGATGGGAAGACCATGTGTGCTGCACAGAACTCCTTGGAGCAGTGTTTCCCAAACGTTTTTGACCTGCGGCTCCCTTGATCATTGGCGACCATTGGCCACAGCTCCCCATTACATTATGTTGATGCCTGCCAATTGGCATTGCACTGTTTTCCGAGAGGATTCCGTGGCACTCTGCGGCTCCCCTGGCTGGTTTCTGCAGCTCCCCTGGGAGCCGCGCCTCCCAGTTTGGGAACCACTGCCTTGGAGGCAAATGTGTGTGTGGGGGGGGTTCTTTCATCAAATGAAACAATCTCAAGGCATCTATTTTTGAGCCAAGGCCAAGGCATCTATTTTTGAGCCAAGGCATCTATTTTTGAGCCAAGGCCAAGGCATCTCAAGGCATCTATTATATCCATCATTTGGATATTCACATTCTATCATCTTGAAAACAACAATTCAACATATGTCTGTATTCTAGCCACCCCATATTCAAAGGCCCTCAGGTTTTGTTTTTTTAAATGGTGGCATAGATGTCTGTAATTGGGTTTTCCCTATAATTATTCTTGTATTACCTACATGATAAGTAGGGCCCCCCCTGTGTTTTTAAACTGGCACATGTAATGATTAAATATTTTACATTTGGGAAAGGGACCATTTTGTAGCACTTGAAACAAAACAAAAAGATCTCCTAGAGCTTTCTGCTGCTTTGAACTGAAGATAGAACAATAAACTATCCTTTTGTATTGCCTTTTTAGTCCCTTTTGTCTCACTTGGAGACAGCCTCATCACACAATAATGCTGGGGTTATGTAAGAGGTCAGCTTATTCACCTTTGTCAGATAGGAAGTATGGGTAATCAATTTACTGTTAAGGAAGATAATTACTAGATCGGATATCGGGCTGAAACAAGTGTTTGAATTATCCACAGACAATTCTTTTCTACAGCTCATTCATCACCTGTCCAAGTGTACATATAATTTCTGTGATAAATTACAAAAGTGCGGTCTGTGACCTTGTTGTATATCCAGACAATACTAGTTACACTGAAACAGCAACACTGAAAGGAACGAGGTTTACACAGATGCTGTAAATCTGAAAAGCACAGTTGAAAGAGAAGTCATTAGGCAAGCAAAACTTTCTTTGGGGAAAAGTAGGATTTAAAATCTAGCATCTGAATCAACCTTTATTTTTGAATTCTAAATAAAAGAATATTAAGAAACTTCAAGGGTCTGAATTTCTCTATTGGTGAGGGGGGGATGATCACATTAATACAATCACCTACAATTTTAAACTATGTTTTCTAGCAGAGTATACAAGATATTGCTGTTTTTCAGTTTTCTAGAAGTTGAAATATATTTACGTTCTATTTCATGGCTGTTTTCAGCGTCTGTGTCCTCCTCACCTAGCTACAATGGAGACAATTATAAAATGTAAAGAGATGTGGTTCACTTTTAAGTCATAAAGTGAACACTATAGTTTTCTCTTCACCAAAATCCACTAACATGGTTTCCAATTATATGTATGTCCCTCACCAAATATAAGGGTACTCTTTTGGATTCTAGAAATGCCTGCTGCCTCACATTGCATTTAATATAAGTAAGTGCAAAGAGATGTACAGTGAGACCAAAAATAATTCCTAAATTCACATGACATAACACACTGATAGAGTCTGAAAGGGCTATATCAGTACCAAAAAAGGACATTTGGAGCTGGTGTTAGGAAGCTCACTGAATATATTATTAGCTCGATGATAAACTACAGATTAGGTATAGCACCATGACTCTTTTCCCAATAAGCTGTACAGGTGGGCCCCCATATCCACTGATTCGCTATCCACGGTTTCAGTTATCCACGGATCGTGGGGACCCCCCAGGCTTTTACTTTTTTCCCAGTAAGCTTCGTTTCTTCCTTAAAAGAAACAGGAGAAGCAGCCTCTGGCTGCTTATTACAGGCAAGTAGAACGAGACTAAGTACTAGAGAGGCTCTGCAAGGTTAACAGAAACCTTGCAGAGCCTCTCTAGGACTTAGTCTCATTCTACTTGCCTGCAATGGAGGCTGCTTCTCTGTTTGTTTTAAGGAAGAAACAAAGCTTGCTGAAAGAAAAACAAGAGCTGGGGGGCAAGCATGCCTGCCTGCAGGGGAGGCAGGGTGGGGGGCCCTCAGGAAACCATGGAGGGGGTGTTCGCTCTTATCCACGGTTTCAAGTATCCACGGAGGGGCCTGGAACATATCCCCAGCGGATATGGGGGCACACCTGTATTTTTTAGCACCCACTGAAGCCTGGAATCTTGAATGATAGACCTGTGGGAGGGGAGAGACTGTTTAATACTTTCGCTACAGCCAGCTCTTTGTCTGCTCAAAGCTACCCCAGTGGTTTTGCCACCCTTGCATGGAAAAGAGCAAAGGCCTTAACCATACTCCGTCCTTGTGAAGAAAGGCTACAGAATGTGGAATTTTTGGTGTTCTTGTCTATCTATCTAAAATGTAAGGGGTGGGTATTTTATAAAATTATGATGTAAGGGCACTAACAGTAGATAGACCAACATATCGTCTGTTTGTCTGCCCGTCCATCTGTCGCTCTCTCTTTGTCATAATGAAGATAGTAGGTTTAAGTCACACAAAAGAAACAAAACACATCATCTTCTACTGTAATGTGTGTGCACTGTAATTTTATGGAATTCGCTACCACAAGATCTCATCGTGGTGGTGGTAGACACTAGCATAGGCAGCTTTTTTGAAAGGATGAGACAATCTAATAGTCATAGATAGAGGCATTTTGAATCAAAATTAGCTTTATTTAGCATTCTGTGTTGGTCACCCAAAAACAAACAAAAACCACTTCTAGTCATAGAGGGTAGTTATTAGCTATGCTAGCTGAATAGAAACGCCTTATACAGAGGCAGTATATCTCTGACAATCAGAAGCTGGGGGCAAACAACCAGGGATAGCAACCACTGTTGTGATCTACTTGTGAACTTATAATGGGATTCTGGCTGTAACATATGTTCAGCTCTGCCATGTTTGAACAATACATGCGTATTGAATTTCACACACAAATTGGCCCTTAAGTTTGGGTCTGAAAAGGTGCATGAGATCTCATTCACATATTCAGGCAAATTCCTATCACAAACATATTGAGCTGTACCCAAAGAAAGTAGTCATGACGAAGCATCATTGAAATTAACAGGACCTATGTGAGTGAGGCATGAGTAATTTCTCACATTGATTACAACGGTGCTTAAAGGTAAAGGTAAAGGTATCCCCTGACAATTAAGTCCAGTCGTGTCCAACTCTAGGGTGTGGTGCTCATCTCCATTTCAAAGCCGAAGAGCCAGCGTTGTCCGAAGACGTCTCTGTGGTCATGTGGCTGGCATGACTCTCCTTGCCGCAGCGTGTAGCATGCAGCTGGAACACGGAGCGCTGTTTACCTTCCCGCAAGCGGTACCTATTTATCTACTCGCATTGACATGCTTTGGAACTGCTAGGTTGGCAGGAGCTGGCCAAGCAACGAGTGCTCACCCCGTCGCGGGGATCGAACTGCCGACTTTTCTAACTTCCTTTAGATACAACCCAGAGAGTAGTAGTAGGCATTTAAAATTTACCTGTACATAGGCTCTTTCATGAGGATTACCTTAGAACACTTGTCATGAAATTCTAAAAACAAGAGTGCATATCCATATGACTTGCCTATGCAAACAGAGCTGTCATATTCAGCTACTTCTCAATTCCATATGCACCAAAGAGAAAGGAAGATCAGAATGTGAAAGATGAGACATTAAAAATAATTCATGCTTTAGATCCTGCTTTAAAAACCTGCCTGTTCACAGTATACAGTAATTCATGTACTATCTGAGCTTGATGTGCTCAACATTTTGCTAAAAAAAAAAAATCCAATGAACGATATCTAAATATAGATTGCTTCATTACCACTAAATCATTCTCAAAAGGAGGCAACATTAAATGTACCAAGTTACTAAGTGCAACACAGTTTGCAATTAGAACGAATTACAATTATGGTACCAACCACTAATTCTGAAATAATCTTTTTTTAAAAAAAAATCCTTCAATCCTTTCCTTAAAACCACAGGCAAAATTCAGTATAAAACATAATAAGTATTATTAGACTTTTCAGAAACTGAATCAATGAAAATATCATGCAAGGATTTAATCTTTTTCTTAGCCAAATCATTATTCTTTGCAAGGACACAAAATAAGCTCAACGACTTAAATGTTCATAGGGAAACGAATGGGTATATTACTGCACTCAAGAGTCACCGCTGTAAGTGGGGAAAAGTCGTTCTCTGCCCATGATACTGGTGACTTCAGTGTTCAGACAAACACCTTTCATATACATCTAAAGGGTCTCCAGACTATACAGGTCTGTAGGGAGGAGAGGCTGTGCTGCCATGAGGAGCCTTTTACTCTTCTAGCTTGGCCTTTCAGTTTGACCTTGTTGTGAGGGGGACGCCCTTGACCATTGTTGTTCCTCATTGGCAGCGTGACTCCAAAGCAATGCCATTGCAAGGGCAAAGGGGGAGGGGAAGAGATTCAAGTTGATTCTGAGGCAAGATTCTTCTCTCTTCCCTCTCTCAGTCACATCAGCAGTTCCCAGTTTTGATAATATGCACAGTAGCAGCCAGAGGAGTGGAGGTGCACTGGTACTCCCCTCTCCCTACAGGTTATGTGGGCAGAGAGTGTATGAACTTGCCCTAATCACACAGGTGATATGCAGTGAATGCTAGATTGAAATGGGGGGGGAAGGGGGTCCCCTTCTTAATGCCAAAAATCCATTACATCCAAATGCGTTTATAACAATGGACACACGCATGGGAAAAACATTTATGACTAGTTTTTAAAGAGGCAGGCAACATATGCTGCAGAGGGTTTAGAGTACCTAGTATTCCTGCCTAAACTGCATAGGGTTACCAGATTTCAGATTTGGGGCCAGAAACTGAGTTTTGCGGCACAATTCTATGCTAGTTCCATGCAGCATGACTGCACTGCACCTGCTGCATCCAGTGCTCGGAAGCAGTAGGCCAGAGGTCTCCACGGGGCAAGGAAACTTTAGTTTCCTTAACCCAGGTAGAGCCCCAGCTAGCCCTATGGGGCTACTCGGATCTGCGCAAGCTAAATAGCTGGTGCAGACCTGAGGAGCAAGATGAGGGAAGGGCCCATTACGCCCCCTCCCTGCCCTCCCCCAGTCCCCGCGCCCGACGGCGTGGAACCTACCTGCTAGTCAGCACTGTTAATAGTATGCAGCGGTGGCAGGACGGTGCAGGCCTTCCTGCCAACACTGAGGCCTCAGCAGTATATATGAGAGGGAAAGAGAGAGAATAGGTCTAAGACAGGACAAAATAAGCATTTAAACTACTATGTAGAGTTTCTTTAAAGAAAATTCATTAAATCCACGGATTCCTTTTCATCACTTCCTGATAGCTAATGCTGATCAAGGAGCATTGCTACTGATAAGGGAAACTGCTGAAAGTTCAGGACAGTGATTGTGGAGATGTTTAATTACTCTGATATTGATTGGGATAGCAACAATGCAAACACTAAGGAAACCATCATGATCACAGAGATAATGTACAATCGCACTTTTGCATCATTTTCTTTTTTAAATGACTAAACAAATCTTGTATCTAATGTCTTCTATTGAACTGCTGCTTTGTGAACAAATCTCTTCATGCCATAACATTACTGAATACAAGGCCTGCTAGTCAGTATATTTTCCCTTGACCTTATTGTGAATCTGATAACTACTGTGTACTCTTTTCAAGAAAGGATGAAGTCAGTAAAACAGTAATTGAGCAATCCTTGGTCTCATACAAATAAATGACTACAAATGAAGGAACTGTGCATATGGAAAGTAAAAGGAACAAGTGTTGCCTTCAGCGCTGCTAATTAAACAAGATCAATATGAGAAGCAGAAAGGTTCATATTGTGTTTATAAAGCTACAGTCCAGCACAAAAGATATTGGTCAACAAAGATAGTGTGGAAAGATCCTGAATAAAGTAGGTTTGCCTTCGCAAGCCTTGGTCCCTCCAATTGTCCTTGTACGTAATGAAACCGGTGATGTGTCTGGTACAAACTGGAATAATATGGAGAAACTGTGGATTCTATTCCAGTCTCACACCGTAGCTTTGCACATGGAAACCTAGGCATTTGACAGGTGTGTGAATTCTTGGAAGTATACCAAAATGTGTCAGAATGGAGTCAGAGCAGATCAGCACTTGAGGGTGGATGTTCAAAGAAGTACTGCCAGAGGACGTGTGAGTGACTTCCACATCCTTTTTTTCACACATAGTGTCATGTGTGAAGTAGGAACTCTCACTTCTCCTTCCACAGAGAGGTGTTGGATGAGAAGAGATGCAACCGTGTTCTATCAGTGCTTCTCTGAATGTCTAAAGATGCTCTGAATCTAACTGATCCATCCTTGTATCGTCATCAGCCTGATACATGCCGTATCAACGTGATTAGTTCACCAAGTTTGGCATTGTGCATAGATAGTATCACACTTGGCATCTTTCCTTGCTCTTCTTTCCGTCCTGAAATCGGACCTACAGAATATTTATTCCTTCCTGCCATCCAGCAATGCTCAAATGATCTCCAGAGACAGTACTGCTCCTCATCAGCCCAGCCAGGCCACGGTGATCTGGGGGATCCATAGGCTTATACAGCTGTTGTTTCAGGACTGGCTCATCCTTGTTGCTAACTTGATACTAGTGGCTACACAGATTGCCTTACCTTGCCTGTTGGGTCTATACACTGAGCAGTGGCCCACAAAGGTGAGACTGATCCATGGAGAATACTGGCAGACCAGAGTCACAGAACACCAGACAGCTTCAAGGGAAGAAGTTGCTTTTTCAGGGGCCAGAGGTAGATTGAGGTCTTAAGTACTTCACCACTTCTGCTTGGAGAGTAGAGACCTTAAAGGTCTCCAGCCTTTTAGACTGGAGGTTTGTACTTTGTCTCCTCTCAGTCGCATCCTGCCTTACTCATTGCTGGTGCAGGCATGCAACTACAGGAGAGCTGGATATTCCTGGCATGGCAAGGCCTTCAGGGTTCAGAGGCCTTGGGCTCTAAGCGTGCTGCCTTGAATTGCTGGCTTCTTTCATAAAAATGATTTCATACAGCAGAAGAAACATTGTTGGTTTAAGTTTTGGAAGTGACAGTTTCCTACTCATGAATTTCTCAAGGAGTTTACTTCATGTTTGCACAGTTTAATTGTTTTTCACTCATACCCTACTACAGCCAAACTGGAAGATATTGTTTCTTTATTAGGTGACCAAAATTCTTCAGCTTTATGTTCTTCCCAAGACTCATACATTTATTATTTTGACCTATTTATTTGCATATTTATTAGCATATTTCATATATTTATTAGCATATTTCATATATGCATGGAAAAAGAAGAAGCTATGAATGGATAAAAGTGATATGTGATTCTACTGATGGCAACGAAAGATAAACTGATCACAAGTGGAGAAGCCTTAACTGTGTCTGCTGTACTAATCACTCACTGGGTATATCAGGCAGCTGTTCACTACATAAACATGTCAATAATGGCACCGCTTGGTTTTGAAAAGGAGCATCAAATGAGCTTGCAAAGACAATGGCAGACTGCCAGGCCTGCTTCCTATCTTCCATCCATTTGATCCTATGTTTCTTTATACTCATTTTACTTTCACTTTCATAGCCAGCAGTGGAATTCAGCTGTACAGATAAGAAGATCATCTTCCATATAAATACGCTGGTTCATTCATGCAATAATTATCCAGGATACTTTCTTGCAAAGAACAGAAAAAGTAAACCATAGGAAATTCCTTTACAGCGCAATCCTGGAACTTCCGGCAGTGACAGAACGAGTGTTCCGTCACCGGGAGACATCGTAAACATGCCGTAAAACACGTTTGCAACGACTCTGGAGCAAGGGAAGCCGGCGCAGAGGCCGGCCTCCCTTGCTCCATCACCGGAGCGCCAGAGCGGCTGCTGGACCAGGTAAGCTGGGATCCGGCGGGGGTGATTTGCAGGGCAAGGGAGGGGGCCATTGGTGTAGCCAGCCCGGGAGGGAGAAGGGGATGGCCTCGGCCATATCCCGTTCACCGCCGGGCCGGCTAAGCCGTTACACGGCCTCCTCTAGGTGGAACTCCGAGGAGGCCGATCGGGCCAGCCTAAAATTACACCCGGGGAAGGGGACAAATGTCCCCTCCCCCCGAGTAGACCTCCGGCCCGGCAGCAAAACAGTTGCCAGTACACAGGATCCAGCGGGAGGCCCTGGGCCGCTGGCTGGATCCTTACGGTGGATTGCGCTATCCGTGTATGTAGATTGGTTGTTTGTTGTGACTAATTCCTTGAAGGTGGTGGTGGGGAGGTGGGCCTGCTCGGTTTTTCAGACCTGAATTAGAGGTTTTGCTTTGGTAAGTAAAAATAATTAAAAAACACACCTCTGACTAGGCACTTTGTTAATTCATTAATTAATGCTAATTTCAAATCTTCAGTCCTCTTTTTATGCCAGAAGTGTTTTTAATAATGCCCTGATGTTTAAATAGATTTTGTGTTAATGACTCAACTGCTATTCAAGATTAGCCTTACCAGATCCCCCCCCCATGCAGGGGGGGCAGAAGCGATAATGGCCAGGACACGGCCGGGATTGGGGGCGTGGCCGGGAGCAGGGTTAGGGTTAAATGCAGAATGCTGGGGTTTTAACAAGGAACACGAAGTCCTGTGTACTAAGTTTTACACACCTGCCGCCTGCTCCTGGGATCCTGCGCGGCTCCCCATTGCTTCAAAATGCTGTAATACTAGTAAAAAAAAACCCGATTCACAGCAACTTCCAGTTTCGCGTTGTAACCAGAAGTCGCTGTGAATGGGTTTTTTTTTTTTAACTCTATAGAGCTCGTGCGGCTTCCCAGGGCTTCAAACGGCTCTAAAGAGTTAAAGAAAACACCAATTTACAGCGACTTCGGGTTACAACGCGAAACCGGAAGTTGCTGTGAATTGGTGTTTATGTTTTTGTTTTTAACTTTTTAGAGCCCTTTGAAGGCCTGGGAAGCTGCTCGAGCTCTATAGAGTTAAAAAAAATCCGATTCACAGCGACTTCTGGTTACAATGCAAAACTGGAAGCTGCTGAGAATTGGGTTTTAAAAAACTTTTTAGAGCCGTTTGAAGCCCTGGGAAGTCGCGCGGCAGCCGGGATTCTGGGGAACAGCTGCTGGGATGACCAGGATTTTCCTGGATACTGTGGAAGTCCCGGTCATTTCCGGGACTCTGGTAAGGCTATGTTACTCGTGCTTCAGCCTTGCAGATTAGCCTCCTCCCACAGTACTCTGACCTATAACCTGGAAATGCATATCAAGTTCCCGGTTGCCCAAGTCAAGAAAAGTCTTTCCTCCAACTTCCCCTGGTGTATGGGAGCGTCTCTTAAAAATTGCAGTGCTGTACTCTCCTGTCCTATGGTACTAAAAATTAGAGGTGTAAGTGGGGAGGGGGGGAACCTTAATGAAATGCATACTTAAATGTTAGACTGACAGGTTTAGTGTTTTAAAAAGAGAAAGAGACAGAGAATGAAAAATTACTACTTTTAGGCTGCTGCTTAAATTAAAATCATAGAATCCAACATTTCCACAGACATTTAAGTAGAATTTCTTCTCATCAAATCTTCGGAGATTGCCTGCTTATGTATGGGTGCACATAATTCAACATTAAGTTTTCAGTTCTTAGGATTTATTTAATTGAGGCTACAATTTATTGCTAATTTAATTGAGGCTATGATTTATTCTTTATAGATAAAGTACTTTAAATGAAATGATGTTCCGCATAAAAGTAAAAACAGAAATTTTTTTATAATAATAAGGAGAAAGAAAATGGTAAGTGGGAAGAAAATATATTCTTTATAGAAGTGGTGCTATGAAATCATGCGTGGAATATATGCAAAGAAGGCTAAGTTATGAAATGCTTTGTGACAGATAGGAAGCCATGGATAGTTAACATGAAAGGCCCAATTACATTTAGTATTAATTTGAATTTTTAGCTTGCCCCGTTCCAGGGCAGGTTACTGTAATTAAAATCTACTGGCTTACTGCTGTAACTACCGCTGGATGAGC